>OX465600.1:55435281-60435281 GCA_950022295.1 Bromus sterilis | reverse complement strand
AACATTCTCGGAAAGCATCGTACGTGAGGGGCATCCCATCCAGGACGGATGATCAACTGAGATGGGTCCTCATCGTCCGCACACAAGTCTAATGATATGGGTGATGAGTTCCCATATTCAAAGACAAGTCGCCTCAACCATACTACCGACTATCTCATAACTCTTACATAGACTTACTCCAGCCCGATCACTTAGTCGGGGTCTAGGGCGGGCTCAATCATACCACAAAGTGTGCACGAGACAGATTCTCGAACAATCGCATCGCGATGCCCCAAGCTGCGCACATCTAAGGGCCACTTGGTGTATGAAAGACCGCCAGCCAGATCACAACTAAGGTCTCGAAAACCCATACAAAGACATGTATGTTATAAACATACACGCAGCACACATGCCTTGTATGAACAGTAGGTATCATTGCAATTCTCTACAAAGTATACAATTTTATTGATAACTCTTATAGAGTGCACACAGAGATCACAAACATGTGATCCAACATTACAACACAAACGGAAGAAAATTATGTCTGAGTACAGACAAGTTTAACAAATGGCTTAAGAACCCTTATTTAAACACAAGCCCTCCACGAGGGAACCAGTCGTCTGACTGGGACTAGACTAGTTGGTCTTTAGTCGTCCAGCTCGATGAAGAAGCCACCTTCGGGGTCAGTGGTCTCATCTAAAACATAGATTAAGCAAACGTGAGTACAAAGTCGTACTCAGCAAGACTTACATAGGAGCTATACTACTCATGCACATGTATCAAGGTAAAAGGAGGTGGGGTTCACTTGCAGAAGTGCCAGCTTTGACTTGGCTAGTCCTGAACTACGAGTACCAGACTTTGAGGTAAGAAGCGTACACGAGTCCACTACTTTCTCCAACCAATTACACCACTATGGTGCCTTCCTCGACTTCCCCACGAGAAAGAACGCCATAGCACTCACACTTATCTTGGTGTGTTTTAGAAGTATCCAGTTCAAGTTGTCTAATAATCAAGCTAAGCTTTCCAAGCAGTCCATAACCGCGGACGCGGCTATTCGAATAGTTTTGTTAACCCTGCAGGGGTGTACCGCTACACACACATGATCATCATTTACCGCCTTTGATCTCGACACCATTCAAGGGGTGCCAGCGAGGATGCTCACCACAACTGTTACCTCATAGCCGATCTAGTCCGAGAAAGCCGCCTACTTGGGTTGGTTACCACTATCGTGAACCCGGCCGGTTTACCGAAGTGGACCCAAGTGATGTGTGCGTGGTGCATAAGCCGGTCTCGGATGAGCCGTTCTCTCACGTAGCATCCAGGCCACAAGCCTACCAGAACTCCGAACTATTGCGACATCTGGACATCGAAAGGGATGAGTTAGTAAGTTGAGAGGGGTCAGTGAGCCCAATGTGTGGTTGTACTCTTCATCTTGGATCACCACACAAGAACTCGGACTTAGGGCGGTGTTCAACGAGACAACCCACCGTGTACTCCTACACAGCCTCTCATCGTTCACCTTGTATTAGGGTAGATTCACCAACACTTTTCTACCATCATCATCATGATCACTACCATCCCGACTCACATCACAGTAACATCATGGTATCATACTAAGCATGCAATAAGCGATAAAAATTTGCAGGGGCCACATGTTATCAATCAACTCCTACATTTGCTAGGATTGTGGTTTGCTTACTACTGTGACAAAATGATAGGTCATGCAAAGGAATGGGTTCATCTATGCGGTAGAAACGAATCATGGTGATCATCCTAAACAGTGCATAAGAGAGACATGAGAGGGAAGTGGGATTTTATCGACATGATCAATGGGGGTTTTCTTGCCTTGCTGACGAGGTTCGGGTTCTGGTTCTTCAACGAAGGGGGCAGCCTCCTGCTCCGGTTCCACCTCTACTCGACAAACAACAAGCAAAGTAGCAAAGTAAATACAATGCACAATCACATGATGATAGGTTGAAACTTGATGTATATGCTTTGATGTGTGAAGCAATTCCATTTAAATGGAGTATGTTGCAAATTGAATTGCAAATTCAAACTCCAATTTGAATTCAAACTTGACCAAGTTACATGTGACATTGTTTGATCATTTTGAACCTTTTGGAAATATGTATGATATGCCTCTGAAGTGTGGTTGAAATATAGTATAATTCCATGGTTCAAGTTGCAAAAGCATTTGATTTGAATTTGAATTAATTCCAAATAATTCAAATGACATATGCTACTGGTCCCATTTTAAAATCAACTCAAACATAGTTGAAAGTTGGATTTTTGGATAGCTTATTTTCTCCTGATCATTTTTCATATATTATTTGTCCAATTTGGAGTTAATATGAATTTCCAAAGTTTGGGGTATTTTCTGGAATTTCTGGAATTCTTTAATTCAATTAGATTTTCTGGAAATTCATTATTGCGTCATGTTGACTTCAAGCTGGCGTCAGGGGGGGGGGGGCTGACAAGGGGGTCCCACCTGTCAGTGGCTGGTTGAATTAATCCGCTGGGTTAAATTAATCCAGTGGCTTAATTAAGCCACTGGGCCCACTGGTCAGTGACCTAGGGTCACTTAACCCAGGTGGGGTTAAGCCCTAATCATGGCCACGTCGGCGGGCCTGCCGGCGGCTAAACGCCGGCGACCTTCCAGCACGGCGGCGTCCGCACGGGATGGCGTTCCCGTGGCTCAAATGAGGCGCTGCAACCACCAGAAGACTCCTCTTGGTCGCGCGCATCTCCTCGAGCACTTCAGCGTCATCGGGGGGCACCTGAGGGACGCCGGCGATGAGCGAAGGCGGCGGGAGAGCCACGGTCTTGAAGCAGTCGTCGCTGAAGAGCCCGTCCAGACGCAGGTGTAATTTCGTCGTGCTCCTGGGAGGTCTAGGAACACGATGGACAACTCGGACGGAACGGAGAGGCACGGGAACCTCCTCGCCGTCGTCCATGGCGGCGGCGAGCTTCGGCTCGCATGGTGGAGCAGCAAAGAGGATGAAAGGGGCGGTTCTAGGTTGGGGAAAATGGTGAGAAGCTCACCCTGAACTCAACGGTGCAGACGGCGTGCTGGGGGAGGCCCTGGTGCTGCCGGAATTCGAGGTCGATCCACGGCGGCTGGAGACGAAGACGATGAAGCTAGCGAGTTCTTGGGGGCGTCTGGCTCCAATTCCTTCTGCACGGTGGGGTTGTAGACGACGGCGGAGCGGTTGGACTTGGCGTAGAGGCCTCTCGTCGACGGTGGCCGCGTGAAGACGGCGGCGTGCTCCACGGATGCTTACGGGCGGCGATGAAATCGGGCGCAGGAGGAAGGGGAAGACGATGAGGATGGGGGGAATGGATCAGGACGGCTCCAGGACGCGTCCAGACGTAAAGATGTGGCACGGGGGAAGCAGGAGGTGGCCAGGCACGGCGGCGGCCTCGGCATGCCGGGCATGCAGTTACCTGGCTGCTTGAGGAAGACGACAGGGGAGGGGAGGTGGGCAGGGCCGGCTGGGGAACTAGTTGGGCCTCTTTGAAGTAAGCCCTTTTTCTTTTTCTTTCTGTTTTCACTTCTGACATTTGTTCTGTTTAGCTAAATAAAATAGCTAAACATTTTATTAAATGCTGAAAACTTTTATATGGCCTCATAATAAAATAGACTAGCCACTTATAAAGTTTCAACATTTTTAAAATTCAAATGATTTGAATTTTAAATCAAATAGGGGTATTTCTTTAAATCCAAGGCACTGTTTGAATATTTGAAAAATCTATGAGCATGGGGTGGGTCCCACATCACTTGATATGTGATCACACTCATTTATAAGACTTTTCAAAAAAATCTAACATGAATTTTTTTGAAGAAGATTTTTATCTGGCCTTTTGAATTAATTCATCTGGGGGGTTCCTTCTCCCATTTTGCTTTTGATTTTGATTTCAAAGATTTCTTTTGAAAATTTAACATGATGCAAGAGTACTGGCTAACCCTAGCACATTACCTAACAGATGGTTCTGACACTCCGGCACCCTGCCGGGAGAAGCTACCCCCTTCGGGAGACCATCCATAGCCATGGACGCCTCCCGTATGTACCGTGAGTAGTCCCCCTTGGACCATGGGTACGTGACCAGTAGCTATGTGATCTATCTCTCCCTCTTTTGTGCTTCCACTTTCGAGTCCTCGTGAGCTGCCTCACATGATCGAGGCATCTATGTAATTTCTGCTGTTGCTATGCTGAGTTTGTTGGGATCTGATGGATTATGAGACTATGTTCAGATTGCGATGAGTAATATATTTGGTTCTTCTCTTTTCTATTTTGTTCTTGAGTAAATTCTTGCATGTTCTCCGTTGTGGTATTTGCTTTGGCCAAGTATTTTATTTGCAACTCCAAGAGAGGACGTTATGCTCGATTGTGGGTTCAGCCCCTTGATGTCTAGCTTGAGTGATAGAAACATGAGACTAGGGGATGTGTTGTTGCCACCAGGGATAAAACAACGGTGCTTGTACCTGCGGGTGCAAGGATTGTTTACTTTACGCAAAGTTATTTTAATGCAGTTGTCTGTTGCTTTGAGTTTACACTTTGGGTGGGATTCACAACTTAATACCAGCGAGATGTTCTGGATACATATCTCAAGGTGGATGATTCGTAGTAGATGCAGATGGATTTTGGTCTACTTACCTTGGCGTACTGCCCATTGCTTTTGAGCCCTTCCTTTCTTTGCAGCATAGTTAGCATTGCGGTGCCTTCATAATCCTGTCAATTGCCCAACTGTGATTTGTTTACCTCGCTAGCACTTTTATCGTCTTTTGGGAGAGAGAAATCACTAGTGAAAATCACGGGACCCCGGTCCATCTTCATACTATTGTTTACGCCTTCAATATATACGTTTGGGACGTATCAACATCCCCAAGCTTAATTCTTGCTCGTCCTCGATTAGGTAAATGATAACAAGCATAATTTCTGTGGTGACATGCCACACAACCAAATAAGGAATTTTAAGTAAAGAAATCAAAGCATGCATTTCAATTCAAGTCTTAACAAGCAAGAGTCTATATTAGCATTGACACAAGCAACAAAAGAACAAAGGGTGCAAGAGCTCTCGCTGTTCATGACTCGAATGTCTCCAAATGGTGTTTGCGTGCAAGAAAGGGATATGGTAATACGAGATAAAAAATTAGTTGTTGAGAACAACTATCTACTAAAGTTTCACACTTGGTAACCTTTGGATTCTTCTCTGGACTCGTCCCCAGACCACTAGTCAGGTACAAGCCAAATTGATCCACTCCCTTTCGATATTTTGAGCACTCATGCAATGGATGAGCGTGAGCAAGAAAGTTGACACCTAAAAGGCGAAAAAGAAAGAAGGTGGAGGAGGAAGACAAAAAGGTGTGAAAGGCTCACATCAATGAGGACAATCATAGGCGAGAGAAGGCCATATGATAGATATGATGTGAGGAGTAGGGATTGCCATACAACGGATGCACATGTGAGCTAAAAGCTCTCCAAGGGAACTAGTGGGGGTGCATCTAACTTGCTTTCTCAAGAAGACCTAGAGCTCGTTTGAGGAGGCTCATCATTGGAATATACAAGCCAAGTTCTATAATGTGAAGGTCCCCACATAGCTATATGCATGTTGATGATCTCTATGGAGTACAAGGAATAGGAGATAAAGTACTAGTGTGGATCTCTCAAAAGGAATAGTAGTATGCCCCCTTCTCTCTTTTTATTTTTCTTTTTTCTCTTTTTTCCAATTTTATTTTAATTTTTGGTGGCCTCAATGGATCTTTCTATTTAACTCTCATTTGTCCTCTTTGGGATCTTTTGATTTTATCCTCTTTGGGATCTTTTGTTTTTGTCCTCTTTGGGATCTTTTGATTTTGTCCTCTTTGGGATCTTTTGATTTCGTCCTCTTTGGTATCTTTTCCTCACTTTAGGGGCAATACTCTATATTTTACAAGAATATAAGAGATCTTTCACACTTTACAAAGGTACTCACATAAAGAAAAAAAATGAAACTATCATGATGCAAATGTATGCCTCTGCCAGTGTAGCAGGATATGCAATGATACTAGCGCGTCATGTAGCAATGATTAGGGCAACGCCCAACTAGCATGCGGCTCATTGATCAAGCAAGTAGCATGTATGACATGAAGATCAAGTCATGAGAAGGTGGATGTTGCACGACAATGTATCTCGGAAAGGCTATGGAAATGCCTTGTAGGTAGGTATGGTGGCTGTTTTGAGGAAAGATATAAGGAGGCTTATGATGACATAGCGTATCATGCCAAGGGTTTGGATGCACTGGCAAAGTATGCGCCAACTCTCGAGGTGAGAAAGGGGAATGCACGGTACCGAAGAGGCTAGAAAAAGTATAGGTGGGTGGTAGTGTCAACTTTCGAATACTCACATTAGTCCGAAGAACTCATGCACTTATTATCGGTAACTCTCAATCTAATCAGGAGGTTCACAAAGAGACAGGTACCCCGAGGAGGAGTGTATGGGGGTTTGGTTATCCTTGCGCATCCTCGACTCATGGTACGTGAGTGTACTCTAATATTCGAACCCTCCAGAGGTTAGTGATCCATCTAGTAGCTAGAGTTCTCAACAGGGGGTTTTTTTGGTTTTCAAAAAACACACGGATTGCCCAAAATATGGCATCTATCACTAATAGGCAAGAGCTCTTGACACCAAAAGTTCAAACATTACTCTAGTCAACACCTCAAAACCATTGCAAGTTACTACTACAAAGAGAATATCAACTTCAACTACCTACTTCTAGTCAAGACACAAAACTCAGTGCAACAGGCAAACTCTCTAACAAGATAAAACATGCAACTTATAGAAAGTTCAACCTAAGACAAAAGAAAAGCTCTAGAAAAACTAAAGCACTACAAGTAAACAGAGCAGTAGCTAAGAAAAGAAAAAGAACAACTCACAGCTAAAATAATAAGCATGCAAATCCTATGAGGAGTTCTAGTTCAAGCGGAGCGTGAATCTCTCCCACACAAAAGAGTAAGTAAGCTTGGATCTAACTTGTTACTACAGCAAACAAAGCTAAAGTAAACTAAAAACAAAACCTAAGAGCGAGACGCTCCAAGAAAAGCACATAACGCATGAAGTGATAAAAATATAGTGCAACGAGGGACGAACTGATAATTGTTGATGAAGAAGGGGATGCACGGGGGCATCCCCAAGCTTAGACGATTGAGTCTCCTTGAATATTTATTTGGGGTACACATGGGCATCCCCAACCTTGAGCGTTTGACACTCCTGAATCTTCTTTCATCATCTTCCATCGCGCACTTGAAAACTACATTCATACATAACTCATTGTAGACTGATTAGAGAGGTTAGTACCCTAATAAAATAATTTTTCTCTACTGCAAATAAATATTTCAAGGAAGAGGTACTGTTTCTCAAGATTGCCAAAAAGTTTTTGCAAAGAAAAAGCAAGCTTAAGGTTTGCAAAAGTAAGGAGAGACAAAACGTGGCAGAATCTGTAAAAAACAGAACAGCAGATAGAAACGATTTTTTAGGGGTACTTCTGCAACTCAAATCAAAAAACTTAGAACATAAGGAAGTTTCGTAATTGTATAGATCATGCTGTGTAAAAATTTCAGCTCAAAAAGATGAACTGGGATTTTTCTGTAGTTATTCTAGTCACGAGGACAGAATCTGTTTTCTGGACAGCATGTCACAACTTTTACTTCCCTTACCGTATGAGGCTAAACTTGGCACAAAGCTTGAAAAGTAAAGATACAATGATGTTGCTACAGTAGTAACAATCATCAAGACCACTAAGAACAGAACAAAAGCAAAAATAAAAACCTAAATTCGTTGCCGGCTGCCTCCCAAAAGCGCTTCTTTAGAGCCATTAGCTAGGCTTAAAGCAGAAGATCAAGTCTTTTGAAGAGAATAAGTAGCCCGTGTGACGGACTCAAAAAGTCACTTAATCTTTTTCCTAGGGAAATGTTCCATCCCTTTTTTGAGAGGGAATTGGAATTTGATAGTTTCCTCTTTCATGTCAATGATAGCACCAACTGTGCGAAGAAAAGGACGTCCCAAAATAATTGGACAAGAAGGTTCACATTCAATGTCCATAATAGTGAAATCAACGGGAACATAATTGTTATTGAAAATGATAAGAACATCGTCGATCTTCCCCAAAGGTTTCTTACGGAAGAATCAAAAAGACGAACACCAAAAGAACAAGAATCAACAGGTTTCAATTCAAGCATATCATACATTCTTTTGGGCATAACAGAGGTACTTGCTCCAACATCACAAAGAGCATAACAAGAGAATTTATTCAATTTAATTTTTATCGTAGGATCCCAACCATCTTATAGCTTCCTAGGTATGGAGGCTTCTAGTCTAAGCTTCTCCTCCCTAACTTTGATTAGAGCATAGGTAATATGCTCTGTGAAGGAAAGATTGAGTGTGCTAGTGTGGGGGTCTGTAGACATCTTGTGTAGGAAACCAATAACTTCTGGTAAAGTGCAGTTGTCAAAGTCTAAGTCACTATTATCTACCAAGGAGGTAGTGATATCATTTAAGCTCACTTGTTTGAAAGCCTCTACGTTCATAGAGGTTTCCTCTTCTAAGGTTGAGGTGGTAGCATCACCATTGATAGGTCCAGTGGGACTAGGGTTGTGATGGGTGCTAACAGTTTGGACATCCTCAACTACTTGGATAGTGGCTATTGTGTGGTAGGTAGGAAGGCTCTTAATTCTCTCTTCTTCTTCCTTTTCTCTAGCCCATCTTTCTTTAAGTTTAGCCATCATCCTAATGTTTTCATTGATTTGTAACTGGATAGCATTAATAGGAGTGGCCTTACTCTCTTCAAGGGGAGAGGTTCTAATTTTAACATCTCAACATCAAGGGCTAAGTTATCTACCTTCAAACAAAGATTATCTAATTTATCTAGTTTTTCTTCCACACTCTTGTTGAAGGCTTTCTGGGTAGTGATAAAGTCTCTAAGCATACTCTCTAGTTAAAAGGTGGAGTTTTTGGTTCTAGGATAAGTGTTGTTGTTCCCATAAGTGGACGGAAACGGCCTAGGATTGTTTCTACCAAAATTACTCCTATAAGCATTATTGTTGAAGTTGTTTCTAGAGATAAAGTTTACATCTACTTGCTCCTGAGCAACCAAAGAATTTAAAGGAACATCTTGAGGATCAATAGAAGGTTGCTTGGTAAGTAGAGACATGATAAGGTCAACCTTTTCATTCAAAGAGGAGATCTCCTCGACAGAGTTTACCTTCTTACCAGTTGGAGATCTTTCGGTGTGCCATTGCGAGTAGTTTAGAATCATCTCATCTAGTAGCTTTGTGGCAGCACCAAGCGTGGTTGACATAAAAGTTCCTCCCGCGGCAAAATCTAACAGGTTCCGCGAGGTGAAGTTCAAGCCTGCATAAAAGGTCTGGATAACCATCCAGGTAGTCAGTCCATGTGTCGGGCAGTTCTTGACAAGCGTCTTCATACGTTCCCAAGCCTGGGCAACATGTTCATTATCTAATTGCCTGAAATTCATAATATTACTCCTCAATTGAATAATTTTAGCAGGGGGATAATACTTCCCTATAAAAGCATCTTTGCATTTACTGCAAGAATCGATACTGTTTTTGGGCAAAGATTGTAGCCACTCCTTGGCTCTTCCTCTCAAAGAGAAAGGAAAAAGATTCATCTTAACAATGTCTCTATCCCCTTCTTTGTATTTCTGCATGTCGCAGAGCTCGATAAAGTTGTTTAGGTGTAAGGAAGCATCTTCTCCTGCTCCTGAGAATTGATCTTTCATAACAAGGTTAAGCAGAGCAGGTTTAATCTCATAAGAAGGTGATGAAGTGGCAGGTGGAGAAATAGGAGTGAAGATAAAGACACTGTTGTTGTGACTAGTGAAGTCACACAACTTAGTGTTTTCACTGGAACCCATAGTATCAGCAGGTATTTTTGGTATTTTTGATAAAAGATACTAAAGCAAAAAATGAAAGGTAAAGTAACAAGACTAAAAAGCAAAGATAAAAGATAGTGTGCAACTCCCCTATCTTGTAGACTGGAGTCCCCAGCAACGGCGCCAGAAATTTGCTTGATGGCTTCTCGCGCCTCGTTGGTTACCCCAAGTGGAAGGTGAGATGCAGCGTAGCAGCAAGTTTCCCCTATGTAGAGGATAGGGTTTGTCTCCTGTAGGACTCACAGAGATACAAGAATTGGTAAAGTGAACAATGGCGCCGTTCACAACCGAGGTTGCTAACTTCACCTGGACTTGCACACAGATACAAATAAGTTTGCTCCCAACGAGTACAGAGGAGTTGTCAATTCCTCCGGCCTTGTCGTTTACAAAGGATCAACGCAAGAGATAATAGTAGTGCTAAATGAAAATAATTGAGAGTGTAAACAATGATATGAAGATGGACCTGGGTCCCGTGATTTTCACTAGTGATGTGCAACATCCCAAAATTTTCCAAATTTTGGAATGTTAACAAATAATATAATATTAATTGAATTGTTTTGATTTTGGGGTAAATGAAAAACTTTTCCCTTGAGTTTTTGTTTAAACCTTTACAAACCATTTAATAAAATTGGATAATCATTTATCCAATAATGAAAATTTTGGTTGTGAACTTTATTCAAAATTTCAAAGAATGATTTTCTTTCTTTTGTCCTTTTGAAATTTGGTACGAACCACAATTAAATATTTTCGAGTGAGAATAAAATGACTTTCTTAAATTTATTGTGGCCCCATACTCATTCTCGAATTCTTATTTTGGAGTTTATTGGATATTGATGTTTAAGAGATATTTAAATATTTCCAATAATTTAATAAATAAAATGAGAGGAGATAATATGACTTCTCCAAAAACAGTATTGGAAAAATTTAATAACGTCGTTAATGAGTCTTTTTTCATAAAAATATATTTCTAAAATTTATTCTAAGAGGGAAATATAGTTTTCCTAGGCTCTTTATGTTTTATTTGGCCTATACAATTTTATTTGAGAGTGTTTAACCCAAAATAGGATTCCTAAGTCAATTGGACTGAGGTCACCTATCTAATTTTTCCCTCTATCTCTCTTTCCTTTTTCTTTATCTTGGGACAAATTTTGCACTAAGGCTCATAGCCCGAGCGAGCTGTCTTCTTCCTCTCGTTCGTTCATGTGTACGTGAACACAGAAGCAAATGGCCATGACAACTGAAGCTCTTCCTCTTTTCCTCCCATCTACTCTTTTGACCGATTCACTTCAGAAGCTACACAAAAATTGTGGACAAGTTCATGAGGAATCCATTCATGGAAACAAACACGCGTTTTAATGCTTTTAATCGTCCATAATTTTCTCCATGAATGTCATTAACTCCATTTCCAAAACCTTGCTTTTAATGCCCATTATTTCTCCATGAATGCCATTAACTCCATTTCCAAAACCTTGCTCACTCTCCTTCTATGGACCTCCCATGACCCTATAAATACCGCCCCTAGGACCCCTTTGAACCACACATCCCCACGCATAAAGTCCCTCTCCAAAGCCCTTTCCTTCGTGCGCAATTTCTCGTCGGAGTAAAGATGCATCCACACTTCCGGTGAAGATTTTTGTCGCCATGAAAGGTACCTAGTCCATATTTCTTCCTCTAGTTTCTTCCCCTTGCCGATGCGCACCGTTGTGACATATTTTTCCTCTCGATTACAAGGCCGGAGCACGCCGTCCGTGTCATTGTGCTCTTCATGCGTTCTTCTCTACTCCGGCGGAACTTCTCGGCTATCCGAAGGCGAACATGGAGCTATAAACTTGTCCATCGAGTCGCCCAAATCATCCTCTACCCCGTTCGGCTGTTCGTTGACGCCGGAGACCTTTTTCCAAAATTCCGGCGAGATCTCCGGTAAGATTTTCTCCCCTTGGTTCATCATTTTTTTTTGTAAAAAAATGAATAGGTGCGGACCTATCAGAACTCGCCACGTGGCATCCTTTTATTAATCCCGTAATTCATTTTAGCAAAAATATCCAAACTTCAAAAAAATTCATATCTTCTAGCCCGTAAGTCGGATTCGACAAATTTTATATCCCCGGATTCCTTGGAAAATGTAGTTTATTATTTTCCAGTAATATTCCACTTTTGATAATTTGAAATTTAACTCAAATTTATTTTTATAATTTGAGTATATTTGATATACATCTTATTCTATAATTTATTTGGAATATTTTCTTCATCAAATTTGATCCTTAAAATCAAATCTTTCTGTTTGGACAATTGTCACATTCTTTCCATCATATAAATACACTATTTTGACCTCAAACCTTCGTCTTAGCTTCCATTTAGTTATATCTCTTTTTATATAAATTTGGCTACAAAAATTCAATCTTCTCAACAAGATCATCACGATTTCTATCGGATCTTTTTGAATCCAATCCAAGAATTGATTTCCTATTCAAATATTCATATGGACAAACCAACTGAGTTTGACATACTCTCCATCCAATTGATGTTATAATCAACCTCCAACATATCCAATTGATTTTACAATCCTCGGATATATGATTTCCATCATATTTCCATCCAATCCAACTTGATCCTATCTCAACCTATCCATGCCATAGTAATTAGTTTATTAATAGTAATAACTAAATATTTATGTTGTAATTGTATCTTATTTGGATCTTCACTTTGGGTTGAGTTGTGTGTTGAAGTGTTTCTCTTTTACCGTTAGATATATTGTAACGAGATGGAGAGATGACTACGAGTAGAATATTTCATCGTCAGGATCCAGGCAAGTTACTCTTTTGATCATGCTCCACTATTACCTATATTTTTTTATATGCATTGTAGTCCAACTTAAATATTATGCATTGATAGGATTATATATTATGCTATGCTATTACACCCAGTAGTTCATTGAGGTAGGCCTGAACCTTATATCATTGTCGCCACCGTGTAGAATTATGCTGCTTTGCTAAGTAGACGTGGATTTAGAAGTGATCCATTATGAGGTATGAGTGACTAAGTAGTAAACAGGACCAAGATAATCTTAATGAACCACCTGGGTGGAATGGTTGGGGGCACCCTGGAGGAACCAGTGGATTTGCCTGAGTGACCTGGAGATGGCCAGTAATCACTGCGGAATGCCACCCAGGCTTAAAGGGATCAATCATATTTTTCATAACTAGAAGCTTACGTGTGCAGCCACAAGCTATTATGGGCTCTGGCTTGGTTGATTAGTTGTAGTGACTCCTACTAGGTGGTTCTACGAACGTAGTTATGAGTAGGTGGGATGGGCACTGCCAGAGTGAGGGAAAATCTTCTAAAAGACCATGTCTCGACCTTCCGGTTCTCATACAACATGAAGCGTGACGAACTAAAAAGGAGGTGGTCGAGTCTTGTGGGGAAAAGTGCACAAACCTCTGCAGAGTGTACAAACTGATCATGATTAGCCGTGTCCCCGGTTACGGACAACTTTGAGCGTCTAGAAGTGGGAATGTTGACGGATCTCATCATATTTAATTAATCAATCGGGTTTAATCAACTTTGGGAATAGATTGACTTGGAGAAACCAATTCAATCATATTATGACCTTTGTAGTACTGTTATGATAATCTTTGAGTAGGACAAAATCAGCTTTATGCAAACTGAAACTCTTAGAGCTTTTCCACCAGCCAAAATTGCATGTAGAAGATAGGTCTGTTATATATTTTTTTGGGAGTAACTTGCCGTACATTCAAAGTACTGACCCATTTTGGGCTGTAACCTTCGGTGTTGCAGGATTGTATACGACGAGTAAGTGATGCGATGTAGGGTTACGATGTCTACACTCAACTTTGCCGTTGGTGTTGATGGGACTCCACTTATGTATTGTTTATTTCCGCGGTGTATTCTAGCCCAAAGGCTATAAGGTAATAAATACCATGTATTTACGTTACTTTTTGACATGTGATTCATGGTATTTCATCGAGTACTGTGTGTGCTAGCATACTGATCCAGGGATAGCACAGAAGCACAGTAGACTTGGTTCCTTTTGGGACCGAGTCGTTACATGATGTCTCCCTCCCAAAAGACGATAAAAGTGCTAGCGAGGTAAACAAATCACAGTTGGGCAATTGACAGGATTATGAAGGCACCGCAATGCTAACTATGCTGCAAAGAAAGCAAGGGCTCAAAAGAAATGGGCAGTACGCCAAGGTAAGTAGACCGAAATCCATCTGCATCTACTACGAATCATCCACCTTGAGATATGTATCCAGAACATCTCGCTGGTATTAAGTTGCGAATCCCACCCGAAGTGTAAACTCAAAGCAATAGACAAATGCATTAAAAGAACTTTGCGTAAAGTAAACAATCCTTGCACCCGCAGATACAAGCACCGTTGTTTTATCCCTGGTGGCAACAACACATCCCCTAGTCTCATGTTTCTGTCACTCAAGCTAGACATCAAGGGGCTAAACCCACAATCAAGCATGACGCTCTCTCTTGGAGTTGCAAATAAAATACTTGGCAAAGCAAATACCGCAACGGAGAACATGCAAGAATTTACTCAAGAACAAAATATAAAAGAGAAGAACCAAATATATTACTCATCACAATATGAACATAGCCTCATAATCCATCAGATCCCAACAAACTCAGCATAGCAACAGCAGAAATTACATAGATGCCTCGATCATGTGAACCATCTCACGAGGACTCGAAAGTGGAAGCACAAAAGGGGGAGAGATAGATCACATAGCTACTGGTCACGGACCCATGGTCCAAGGGAAACTACTCACGGTACATACGGGAGGCGTCAATGGCTATGGATGGTCTCCCAGAGGGGATAGCTTCTCCCGGCAGGGTGCCAGAGCAGCTTCTCCAGGCAGCCCCGATCTTGAAACGGCGGTGGCAGAATAGAGGCGAGATCGCGAAAGAGGAATCGATATTAGGGGTTTCCGTCACGGGGGGTAAATATAGGCGAAGGGGGGCACCGAGAGGGGCCACAGGGAAGCCAGGAGGCTCCATGGCGCGGCCTAGGGTGGGGCCGTGCTAGGGACCCTTCTGGTGTCCCTGTGGTGGCCCCCCTTCCCTCCTTTGGTGTTTCCGGAAGCTTCCGCGTCGCTGATTTTTTATCTGATTTTTCCGGATTTTTTGGAGCACTTTTAATGGCCGGAAAACCTGAAATACAAAAATAGCAGAAAACAGCAACTGGCAGCTGGGTGCACTGAGTTAGTGGGTTAGTACAAATAGGTTCAAAAGTGTATGAAAGTTCAAGCAAAAGATGGCAAAGTCACACAAAACATGCATGGAACAAGCAGAAATTATAGATACGTTTGGGACGTATCAGCTACATCTCACCTTCCACTTGGGGTAACCAACGAGGAGTGAGAGAACTATCCTCACCGTATCAGCGGTGTTAAGAAAAGGTCTACCAAGAATAATGGACATGATCCCATCCTCGGGCATGTCAAGCACAACAAAATCAGTAAGAATTAAACAATTAGCAACTTCAACTGGAACATCCTCACAAATACCTATCGGGACGGCTGTTGATTTGTCAGCCATCTGAAGAGAGATATCTATAGGGATTAACTTATCTAAACATAGCCTTTTGTAAAGAGAAAAAGGCATAACACTCACCCCTGCTCCGAGATCACATAAGGAAGTCTTGACATAATTATTTTTTATAGAGCAAGGAATGGTAGGTATTCCTGGATCACCAAGCTTCTCAGGAATCTTGCCTCTGAAAGAGTAGTTAGCAAACATAGTAGATATTGCCTCATTAGGAACTTTTCTTTTATTAGTAAAAATATCTTTCATGTATTTGGAATAATGAGGTAACTTGATAGCATCAGTCAAAGGAATTTGCAGAAAAAGAGGTTTCATCCATTCACAAAATTTATTGTAATGCTCTTCTTCCATGTCAGGAAAATATCACTGCTGTAAATGCTAAAGTCAGACAGATTGTGGCTGACATGTGCAAAGATCACAATGCTGCTCTCACCGTGAGACAATCTCGAAAGAAAAAGTCTCCCGAGAAGAATACTGCCAAATCCTCTGGGCGTGGGACGCCAGAGACTGCCAGGAAGAAGAAGAAGTCTGTCGAAGTCGATGCTGCATCAACACGACAAGATATTGCACCCCTTACCCGAAAACCAACTCCACCCAAGGCACCAACTCCTCCCCGACAAACAACTCCCCCCAAAGCTCCATCTCCACCCTGTGCTCCCTCACCGCCCCGACAAGTAACCCCAACAAGAAGCTGAGCCTAGTGCTCATGTTGAGACCGAGAAAAATTCTCAAGACGAGCAAGAAGCTCCTGGTCCACCTCCATCAACCGAGAAGGATTTCTCCTCTGCCTGCACCGAACAAGAAGAGGAAAATGTGGATATCACCACAGTTTCACCTCGCCATAATGCACCGCCTGCATCTGACGAAGGCGATGCAAAAGATGATGGCTCTGGAGACGAAAGCTCCGACGACAGTTCTTCCTCCTCATCTGCTTCATCAAACGAAGATATGGTGGATGCTGCCGAGCAACTTGATGCTGATTTGGAGGCCATGGAAACTGAAGAGGCAGAAGAAGTGCAGAGCCCCGATGAAGTAGATGTCGTCGAATGTCACGCCGAGGAAATTACTCCTGCTGCTGTTGTTCCCGCACAGGATTTTTTGCAATGTCCCATCCTCACAACCTCGAGCTGATTCCCCCAACCTGCAACTCCCGGAGAATGCCCCAGATGAACTTCCTGTCGATGAATTTCTGCATTCAGCTCATCCTAGAGAAATGTTGCCCCTGTTCCGCTCTGATGTTCCTCGAGGAGATCTTATCTTCAAGAGGCGAGAACACACGCCATACTTCTTCGGTCCCAATCCTTATGATTCCCCAAGGAATGCTTACTCTCTTCGGTTCTGTACCCAAGAACAGGCAGTCTATTACACTCGTGTATTGTACAACAAGGCGAAGATTTTCAAGCACTAGTATCTGGACATGCCTTCGTTGTATGAAATAACTTGTTTCGTGAACATTGACGAAACAATTGATGGAATTCATGCACACAAAATGTTTCCACTCGACAATGGTTTCAATCCCAAGCTCATCAAATAGTTCTATGCCACTTTATATGTTACTGGAAATCATACCAATCCAAACACTTGCAAATTTCACTTCTTGATTCAAGGCCAAGTTTTTCTCATGTCTGTCGATGAATTTCTGGCAGTGATCAATTTTCCTCGTTTCGAAGGTTTACCGAACAAACTGCATGATCTGCCGGCCATGACTCCAGCTGAATTTTCTACGCTGATGAACCCGGATGTAGTCAGAGATAATTATCCTGAAGAACCCAAGCCGAAGCATTTGATTTTCGAAGCTAAAGCTTGGATCTATATTCTTTCAAAGATATTGAGGCCAATGTTGGATGTTCACGATGATTTTGTCATTCCCAACGATGTGCAACATGCCATAATGAAGCTAGTCAGTGGACTTCCTTTTGATTTTGAAGACTACTTCATTCGCACCATGGTGTCATGTGCTGATGATCACATAGCTCTCAAGCCCTTTGCAAAATGGCTCATGGCTATCTTCAATTACTCTCAGGACGTGCCATTCCCCGTAACAACATTCCCCAAGATTTTTACTCCACCAATTAGGGAAATATTGCAGGTTGTTGCTCGACCCAACGATCCTTTTGCTGAGCACACATGCATAAGGGCCCATATGACTGAAAGGAACATTCACTCGAAATTTATCAAGCATGTTAATCATATGGATATTTCCCTTTGTACTCAACAGATGTTTTAGCACCACAACAATCAAAATCTCGTGCATAAGAAAAAGATGATGAATGAAATCAATCTCCTGCGGAACATTGCAATGAACAACAATCAACTTCTTCGAGAATGCCTTCGCAGAGATTGAAAGTACTCAGGAAGTTTAATTCTCTCGGTCAGCTGCAGCGCTGTGCATTCAAGGAACATCCTCCTCATCTGCAAAGGCAATGGACTACTGATGATTGAGTGGATCGCCCAGATTCCAACATTCCCATGCTGCCGAAGAACAGAGATGTGCTCTGCATCAACGACTACTATCATATCACTTTAGATGCTGTCTCCTCCGACTCCAGCCCCGAAGAAGATCGCCGTACTGCGAGAGTTTACTTGCCACTTCCTCGAAGCCCCAAGACCCCTTCGGAATCACAACTCGACTCTTCTAGTGATCAGAACTCCTTCCGCACGAAGATTACTCCTCGTGGTGATCATCCCTACCGACGTCTTCCCTCGACAAGGCCACGCGCTTCAACGCACGCGGAAACTTCTCGACGTCGTTGCCCTTCAAGCGAGTAGGAATTCTTTTGACCCCTTCTCAAAAAATTTATTCATTTTTTGACAAAAAGGGGGAGAATGTGCTACATCGAACAAATAGTTTGCAAACGGGGTTAAGGGTTTTTGCTGTTTGGTCATTGAACTTCGAGTTTTCAGTAGTCAACAAACATTCGATTTATATTCGATCTGGTTGTAACTAACTCTAAGTAGGTCTGTGAACTGCTAGCTTTATCGTAAGATATCTCTCTGCTATGCTTGAGATGCATAATCTTTTTGCATGAATTTATCTATCACATAAGTTCACAGGTTATTCGAGAAGATTTCATATTTCTCATTGGATATTTCTCATTGGATATTTTCTGGATTGCATATTTCCTTATCAAATATGCACCTCAATGAACTTTTTTATTGTCCGTGCATACATCAAGGGGGAGTATATCATCTATCTTAGCACCGGTTTATCATCGATGAAGAGGGGGTGACACCACGAATCTTATAGATGAGGGTAGCTGATGCGTATCAAGCTAAAGGGCCCGCTGGAAGCCTCGATCAGCCCATGCCTGGCCCACTCGAGGCAACTGCCATAAGGAGTTCTCGGCGATCATGGAAACCGCGACTTGGCCTCCAAGACTGAAGTTAGATTAGGAAATCATCTATGTAAACCTAGATGGACTCCTTGCAACCCAGCCTAGTATATAAAGGCTGGGAGAGGGGACGTCTAGGGCATCGAATATTCTAGCAACACCTCCGGTCCCGAGCGAACTCGCCTCGACCTCCACTGTAATCGCCTCCATCATAATAAAATCAAGCAGGAAGTACATTCTTCTGTTAGCAAATGAGTATCGCCAACCTGCACATCTCCTCTATGATCTAACCCATGGTTCCTAACCATGGGATTTGCACAGGTCAATCCTCTTCAATTGGCACCGTCCGCGCGGAAGACGCAGGTTGGAATCACAATCTCGGCGGTCCTGTCATCAGCAAATTACAACTCGAGGACTCGAGCAAGATCCAATCCACTCGAAGAACTCAGGTTCATCGCAAGCCTCTCCATCGCGCCTCCAAGATCACTCGGCCGGCGACTGCGCCAAGATCAATCTTTCAGCGACTATCAAAGTCGCGCCCAGCGAAGAAAAACTCGACGACGAAGAAGGCAAACACATGCCGCGGCCACAGGGCCAATCGCGGAGCCAGAGCAAGAAGTCCAAATCGAATTCTCACTCGAGGAACTACAGCCCGGCATAGCAACTCCTACAACCACCTGATACGGTGAGGATAGTTATCTCACTTCTCGTTGTTTACCCCAAGTGGAAGGTGAGATGTAGCGTAGCAGAAAATTTCCCTCGGTGAAGATACCAAGGTTATCGAACCAGTAGGACTCAGGAGATACAAGTAGGTGACTACAACGCCAGAAATTAGCTTGCTGACTAGGGTGTTGTCGTGGACCTGCACACAGCAACAAATAACTTTCCTCCCAACGAGTACAGAGGAGTTGTCAATTCCTCCGGCCTTGTCGTTAACAAAGGATCAACGCAAGAGATAAAAAGGTGCAAAGTAAAGTAAAAGCGGAAAGTAAATTGAGGGTATGAACAATAATGTGAAGATGGACCGGGGTCCTGTGATTTTCACTAGTGATGTCTCTCTCCCAAAAGACGATAAAAGTGCTAGCGAGGTAAACAAATCACAGTTGGGCAATTGACAGGATTATGAAGGCACCGCAATGCTAACTATGCTGCAAAGAAAGGAAGGGCTCAAAAGCAATGAGCAGTACGCGAAGGTAAGTAGACCGAAATCCATCTGCATCTACTGATGGCGGAGAAGTTAATAGGTTTAGTAGGATCGCCTCGCCCGTTAATCGCGCCAATAAACGATTCTTGATAACCCACAAGTCTAGTTCCCATTTTTCTTCCATACTTCTGTAAGATCCTTTCTATAAGATCCCATTTTTCTTCCAGTCTTCAGTGTTCTTCTCGATCCTTTCTATAAGATCCCATTTTTCTTCCATACTTCTGGTCTGGAATACCCCACTAGAGGAGGCATCCAACATCTCCTTGTCCTGACGAGAAAGCCTGGCATAAAAATTTGTAAGTATAATTTCCTTGGGGAGCTCATGGTTTGGGCATTTGAGCATTAGGGACTTCAGTCTCCCCCAAGCTTGAGCGATGCTCTCTCCGTCGCGAGACCAACAGTTGTAGATGTAGTTCCTGTCTTGGTGAATTTCACGAAGAGGATAAAACTTTGCATAAAAGAGAGACATAAGCTCTGGCCATTCAAGCAGATCAGAGTTATCAAGTAGCTTATACCAATCCGAAGCTTTATCTTTGACTGATATGTAGACTAGTTTCTTCATGACGAACTCCATCGTCAAACCTGCAAGCTTAAATAAAGAACATAATTGTGATAAATATAGCAGGTGTTCTCCCGGATGTCCTTCTCCTGTATAACGATTAGCCAAGACATAATCAACAATACCAGATGGTATTTTATAGGGCACAATTTCAGTAGGGTAGGAGTGACCACCATAGTCGTGGGGCGGCTCCTTACCAGCAACGAACCAACAGCAGAAGAGTCCATAAGGACTGAAAGTAACAACAGAAAATAAAAGTTCCCTTACCGGATTCACTTTCCAATAGCACTACACTCCCCGGCCATGGCGCCAGAAAAGCTCGTTGATGGCGGAAAAGTTAATAGGTTTAGTGGGATCGCCTCGCGCATTAACCGCGCCAATAAACGATTTTTGATAACCCACAAGTCTAGGGGATCAATTGTAGCTTTTCGATAAATAAGGATGTCGATCCCACCGAGGAGCAGAAGGTACTGATAAGTGACACTGGATAAGGAAAAGGCTGCACACACTGAAAGATAAATATTTAGGGGTTTTTGGTTTAAGCAACAGAAAAGTAAAAGACAAGCAAAATAAACAGGGTAACTGAGGAGTAGCAAGTGGTCCAATCCTTTTACAAGGATAAGCCTAGGAACTGAACTTATAAAAGCTAAAGCGTTCTCAAGAAAACACGGGAGAGATAGTCAAGTCACTTTCACCATACTCCGCCGAGTAATATGTATCGTGTTGATAAGTGTCGGTGGGTGGATCAATGCTATTACACCTTCTAGACTAAGATAAGTGTACTCTTATGATTACACACCTTGCAAGAATCCGCAAATACAAGGTAGTAATTAAGGCATAAGCCTAACCACAGCATTACGATCAAGGATCCATAACTCCCTTGTGCGAAAGTTTGCGAACTGGGGTTCAGGTTTCTATCACTCCGGCAACCCACCATAAGCATCCTTTGTGCACAATGTATTCTTCTAGGCCCATGAAAGGTGAAGTGTTATGTGTTCGACTCACATAACACCACTAGAGAAATAACAACACAACTTAAGTATCAAACAACACATAGTACTTCAACATAGTATGACTACTAACAACTAGACTTCTCCCATGTTCTCAAAACTAAAGTAACTACTCACAAGACATAAAATAGATCATGATCAGAGGTGATAGATGGGTGGAAAACAATCTGGACACAATGATATTTCTCCAACAAAACTCAATAGCATTCACCACAAAGTAGTAATCAACACCAACAGAGTAGAGAGGATAGATAGTACGGATTACAACACAAGTTGAAATTGTGAGATGAGATGGGATGGAGATAGAGATGGTGCTGATGTTGGGGATGATGTTGATGATGATCTCGATTATGCCCGTGACGATGATGATGATGATGGCGACGATCTCCTCTTCTGGGAGGTAATCTCCCCGCAGAATCTGCCCGCCGGAGATGGCTTTGCTCCTCTGTAGGTTTCCGCCCCGTGGCGGCGGCGAAACACGATAAATGACTCTTGTTTTAGGGTATCCACCCCAGGGGGGTTATATAGGCGAAAGGGGCACCGAGGGGGCCACCAGACATCCAGGAGGGTGCCTGGCGCGTCCAGGAGGGGGGCCGCGCCAGGCACCCTTCTGGCTGCCTGGTGGGTCCCCTCACCTCCATCTTCGGTGATCCCCAATCAATTCCCATAAAACTATTCCCCGTAAATTTTCATCGCATTTGGACTTGATCTGATTCAGCAACTTGGTGTCCACTTTTCACCGTTGAATTCTGGTTCTGCTGCTTCGGCACCGGAAAGTTGTAAACTGTGTAAAATAAGCCAAAAAAACATAAGAACAATACTTTAAAGTGGAATATATCAATGAATAGGGTGAAATCACAATATAAAATAGTGATGCTTTTTGGACGTATCAACTCCCCCAAGCTTAGACCTCGCTTGTCCCCAAGCGGTTGCTGAGCTCGGTAAACCTGTCCACAAGTTTAGAGAATGAAGTGTCGATAAAAGAATACGAATAAGAAGCAACAAGATTCCTCTCCAAACTTAAGCATCCTCAACAGCAACCTCAACTCATAAGGTCCTTATGAGAAAGTAGTAACAATTATAACAAAGTAGGACCTGGAAAACCCTTCAAATCATGACAAACATAGCCTTGGTCAAGGAACAACTAATAACTTTTACTTTTGCTCTTTCACTTATAATGGAACAGTTGAAGCTTTTGAAAGAACATGCTATTAGTCAAGAAGTGCACATGTCAACACAAAGGAAGATGTTTACTAAGCATAAGCTTTTGCAAACAACTCACTTATCAAAAGATAATGTCAACAAAGATGTAACATGCTAGATTTCAATGCAACTTTATATGAAAGCATCTTTATCAACATCAAATGTCTGTTCTCTCTCTAGAAAGGAAGGAAGTAGGAAGGACTGACTCAACACAAAATAAAGATAAACCCCGTGCAAAAGGGTAAGCAGGGAAAACTTATGTGCCATCTCTAGATCAAATAGAATAAAAACAAACTTTTGGGAGGTGCAAGATCCGTCAACTACTGCTGATAGATAACTCACTCACTTCATGATTTGGACAAGTTTATAGGAACGGCTCCCATGTGGGGACGATCACATCCCCTTGAATTCCTTTGTTTATCACTCGTAAAAGGGCGAAGGAACTTGTGTGTTAGTATTTATCTTTTACGAGATGGGCACTCATGTCAGTGCCTTCTCGTATTAGGGTTTTGCAGATTAGACATGCAATCCCAAGATAAAACTTTTCCAAATTAAGAAGATCATGGGTCACCCACCACTTCCTCATGAGCTGAATCAGCGGCACAAAACAGAAGATTTTGAACATCTAAAGATAGCACATAAATTATATACTTTAGGAGTGGTAGTGGAATACCACAAGTAGGAAGGTATGGTGGACTCAAGTGGAAGAAGTTGGTTTCAAGGTATGGAAGTACAAGCAGAATTCCGCTTAGTACAGAGTTTTGGCTAGCAAGGATTTGAGAGAGCAGAAAATTGATGACAACTTAGATGCAAGCAATACAAAGCATACACATTAAAACTAGCATGAAACATCAAGTTGTCTTCCTTGTCAACATAACACTTCAAGCATAATAACACAAAGGTTTTGGCTATGTCGCTACTTTGAGAAAAACATGCTTGTTGTTATGACCAAAGCTATACTTTCCAAGATTAAATAAAGTTTTCGAAGCCATACCTGATATAAGGTCAAAACTCCCCATAAGAATCAGCTCATAATGTCGATTGCGTAAAGAGAATACCAAGTGCAGTGAAGAAACCAATAGACTTCTCATTAATATTCCTTCATAGACGACTCCACACTCACGGATACAAAGCTTTCCACACAAGGAGTGATAGACCTCAAAGCAACACCTATTTCATAAAGTGACCTCCCTAGACATGATATGACTCTACTTGACTCCTAAAGACAAAGATAAAGATAAAGATACCGGGCACTCCCCCAAGCTTGGAACAAGCTAAGGGAATGCCATTACCCGAGGATATTTACTCCTCATTCTTGTTCTTGTTGGTCACTTATTCCTTGGCGAAGCGCTTCCATGGCAGCTGCTCTCCGGTCTCAAAGGACATTCCCGTCTCCAAGATCATGCACTCAGCACCCAAACCCATGCGCAAAAACTTTAGTTCATACTCACAGTTCTGGTTCTGCAGATCATAGATCTGTGCTTGGAGCCCATAAACTTTTTATTCTAGTGTGGCCAAACTTGAGCACATCTCCTTCATCTCCTTCTTGTGGGAAGCCTCTATCTCGTTCATGATGTCGAAGTTAGCTTCGACACCACGCTCCACCATCTTCTTGAACTTGAAGACCTCATGTTCCATATCCTTCATCCGATCCTCGGTGCTCCCTTCCTTGACTGGTCCCTTCAGATCTTCCTTGTGGAGAACACCGTCCTCCACACGAAGGACCTGGGGGTGCTTCCTCACCTCAGCGAGGTAAGGGTTGATGACTTGACGAAGAACTTGTCCTTGGGAGAACTTGGAGAATCCATGGCACCTAGATCTGCTAAAAGTTTTCCTGGCAGAAACAGACCGAGAAAGAAAACATGCGAAATTGAGAGATACGGTTCCGGGTCGATCCGGGAAAATATATAGCAAAAATTTCCACAACAGAAGGAAGGTTTCAAGCCTAGGTGGAGTCGGAGGCGGAGTCCAGGGCAGACAGGAGGGTGCCAGGCGCGGCCAGGAGGGGGGCCGCGCCAGGGGTCCTCCTGGCCTCCCTGGAGCTCCTCTCCGGCTCCACTCGGGCTTGGAATTTTCCTAATTTTGCAAAAACTCTGAAAAGTTAACTTTTATTGACGTTCGCGGTGTTTTCTTACCATAATTCATACCTTTTCTAATTTTTCTCTTGCCGGAGCCTGAAACTGGGCTGCAACATGTTCTTCATGAGTACTTGTATATATCATGTTTTCATCCACATTGATTGGATCACCTGCCATATAATGTTTGAGTCTTTGTCCATTCACAACTTGAGGTTTGGTGCCTTCAGAATTATTGATCTTGATTTAACCCGACCGATATACTTCTTCGATATGAAATGGTCCTTCCCATTTGGAAAGTAGTTTACCTGGAGAAAACCTGAAACGAGATCTAAACAACAAAAATTTATCACCAACATTAAATTCACGTTTCAGAATTCTTTTATCGTGCCACTTCTTTACCTTTTCCTTGAACATTTTAGCGCTCTCGTAAGCTTCACTTCTCCACTCATCTAGAGAAGTCAAGTTCATGAGACGCTTTTCACCAGCTAACTTTGGGTCAGCATTCAACTTTCTGACAGCCCAGAAAGCTTTATGCTCTAACTCTAATGGTAAATGGCAAGCCTTGCCATAGACCATCTTATACGGAGACATGCCCATGGGGTTTTTATAAGCAGTTCTATACGCCCACAAAGCATCTCCTAACTTCTTTGACCAGTCCTTTCTAGAACTGTTTCCTGTTTTCTGCAAGATCAACTTGATCTCCCTATTGGTGAGCTCAACTTGCCCACTAGTTTGAGGGTGGTACGGTGATGCAATCATATGATTGACATCGTACTTGGCTAGAGCATTCCTAAAAGCTCCATGCATGAAGTGTGACCCTCCATCTGTCATGAGGTACCTTGGTACTCCAAACCTAGGGAAAATTACATCTTTGAGCATTTTCAGAGATGTCTTGTGATCAGCACTCTCAGTGGGGATTGCTTCAACCCACTTGGTTACATAATCAACACCAACTAAGATGTGTGTGTACTTGTGTGAAGGAGGAAAAGGACCCATAAAATCAAAACCCCAGCAATCGAAAGGTTCGATCACTAGTGAGTAATTCATAGGCATCTCATTTCTCGTGCTAATGTTACCAACTCTCTGACACTTAACACAAGATAGAACGTACCTTCGGGCGTCCTTAAATAGATTAGGCCAATAAAAACCTGATTGTAAAACTTTATGTGCGGTCCTTTCACCGGCATGATGTCCTCCATTGGGACTATCGTGACATTGTCAAAGAATATCCTGATGCTCATGCTCCGGTATACACCTTCTTACGATCCCGTCCACACCTTGTTTATAAAGATGTGGATCATCCCAAAAGTAATGCCTCAAATCCGTGAAGAATTTCTTCCTCTGCTGAAATGTGAAACCTGGAGGCAAAAACTTTGCAACGATAAAATTAGCATAATCTGCAAACCAAGGGTCGGAATGAGATTGTACTTTTACAACAGCAAGCTGTTCATCTGGGAAACTGTCGTTGACTGGAATAGGATCGTGCGGGATATCTTCCATCCTTGAAATATTATCCGCCACCGGATTGTCTTCTCCTTTTCTATCGACAATCTGCAAATCAAATTCTTGAAGAAGGAGTACCCACCTAATGAGTCTTGGTTTGGCATCCTTTTTCTGCATAAGATACTTAATGGCAGCATGGTCAGTATGAATAATAACTTTAGAATCAACAATATACTGCCTAAATTTATCACAAGCAAACACCACTGCCAAGAATTCCTTCTCGGTAGTAGCATAATTCTTTTGAGCACTATCAAGTGTTTTGCTGGCATAGTGGATGACATTGAACTTCTTGTCAACCCTTTGTCCTAAAACAGCTCCAACAGCAAAATCACTAGCATCACACATAATTTCAAAGGGCAAATTCCATTCAGGTGGTTGTACTATAGGGGAGGTTATCAAGGCTTTCTTAGAACTTCAAAAGCTTCCTTACAATCTTCGTCAAATACAAAAGGAGCATCCTTCTAGAGAAGATTGGTAAGGGGTCTCGAGATCTTAGAAAAGTCCTTGATAAATCTTCTATAGAAACCAGCATGACCTAGAAAACTACGAATACCTTTAATGTCCCTTGGATAAGGCATCCTTTCAATAGCTTCAATTTTTGCCTTGTCCACTTCAATTCCCCTTTCGGAAATCTTGTGTCCAAGAACTATCCCTTCGTTAACCATGAAATGGCACTTCTCCCAATTGAGCACCAAATTTGTTTCTTCACATCTCTGCAAAACTTTATTAAGATTGTGGAGATAGTGGTCAAAGGATTTTCCATAGACGGAAAAATCGTCCATGAAAACTTCTACAATCTCCTCACAGAAACCACGAAATATTGCAGACATACACCTCTGAAAAGTAGCAGGTGCATTACACAAACCAAAAGGCATACGCCTATAAGCATAAGTACCGTAAGGACACGTGAAAGTGGTCTTCTCTTGATCCGCGGTGTTGACGTGAATCTGGGAGAAGCCAGAGTACCCACCAAGATAGCAGAAGTGGATGTTTTTAGACAACCGCTCGAGCATCTGATCAATAAATGGCAAAGGATAGTGGTCCTTCCGGGTGGCCTTGTTTAATTTCCTGAAATCAATACACATTCTATATCCAATAATAGTCCTCTGAGGTATTACTTCATTTTTATCATTAGGAACAACAGTCATACCTCCTTTCTTAGGAACACAATGAACGGGACTTACCCACTTACTATCAGCTATAGGATAGATGATACCTGCGGCTAGAAGTTTGAGAACCTCCGTCCTAACCACGTCCTTCATCTTTGTGTTCAACCGTCGTTGATGATCAACAACCGGTTTAGCATCGGGCTCGAGATTGATAGTATGTTGGAAAATGGATGGACTAATACCCTTGAGATCATCAAGAGTATAGCCAATAGCACCTCGGTGTCTATGGAGTGTCTCCAATAATCGCTCTTCTTCATATCCTGAAAGGTTAGAATTGATAATAACGGGATATACTTTCTTTTTATCTAAATAAGCATACTTGAGCGTATCGGGTAGTGGTTTTAGGTCGAACACCAGGTCTTCTTTCGGTTGCGAGAGGGTTCCTAAAGGTTCAACCGGAAGGTTGTGCTTCAGGATGGGATTTTGTCTTAAAAATATGTCTTCTAGTTCATCCCTCTCCTGCATATGTATATCATTCTCGTGGTCTTCCATAAATTGCTGCAAAGTATCATTAGGAGGAATAGCAATGGAAGCAATTTCTTCAATAATTTTGTCATTACTTGACAGGTCAGGACCATGAGGCTGCATAGAAAACTTAGAAAAAATAAATTCATACAACTCACCGTTGAATTCAAAAGAAACTTTACCTTTCTTGCAATCTATTATAGCTCCGCAAGTGCTGAGGAAGGGCCTACCAAAGATAATGGGGCAAAAACTATCTTGCACTAAACCAAGTACAAGAAAGTCTGTAGGATATTTTACCTTCCCGCAGAGTACTTCAACATCTCTTACAATCCCAACCGGAGAGATTGTTTGTTTATTTGCAAGATGGATAGTGACATCTATGTCCTCGATCTCACACGGCTGAATCTCGTGCATGATATCTTGATAAAGTGTGAAGGGAATAGCACTGACGCTAGATCCCAAATCACATAGCCCATAGTAATTATGATCTCCTATTTTGACAGATACAACTGGTGTACCTGAAATTGGGCCTTTGTTCCTGGCTGTGACAATGTTAGTGGCAACAGCACAAAAACTAATAGTGGATTCTTCGATATCACTGGTTACCAGATCCTTGACCATTGCAACTTGAGGCTGGACCTTGATCATGTCCTCAGGTTCGTCAGTGGTCCTTCTATTCTTGTTTAGAATACCTGTAACAAAAGAGTGCTCCTTTATCCTGGAGGGATAAGGAGGCTGTTCATACACAACTGCAGGTAAAACATGATCAGTAACATTAATCTCAATTGGTGACTCCTTGAAAGGTTTATGATGTTGACTCTCCTTCTTCCTGGAAGAATCAATATGAGAAGCAAAGTCCTTGCAAAAGTCAACCATTAGCTGGGAATCAAGACCAATTTTAGAGCAAAAGGTATTAAATTAATCAGTCTTCACATAACTCTCAATTTAGTCATGCTCATAGTTTATAGCGGGTTCAATACCTTTATCAATTTCCCAGTCTTCAGTGTTCTTCTCGATCCTTTCTATAAGATCCCATTTTTCTTCCATACTTCTGGTCTGGAATACCCCACTAGAGGAGGCATCCAACATCTCCTTGTCCTGACGAGAAAGCCTGGCATAAAAATTTGTAAGTATAATTTCCTTGGGGAGCTCATGGTTTGGGCATTTGAGCATTAGGGACTTCAGTCTCCCCCAAGCTTGAGCGATGCTCTCTCCGTCGCGAGACCAACAGTTGTAGATGTAGTTCCTGTCTTGGTGAATTTCACGAAGAGGATAAAACTTTGCATAAAAGAGAGACATAAGCTCTGGCCATTCAAGCAGATCAGAGTTATCAAGTAGCTTATACCAATCCGAAGCTTTATCTTTGACTGATATGTAGACTAGTTTCTTCATGACGAACTCCATCGTCAAACCTGCAAGCTTAAATAAAGAACATAATTGTGATAAATATAGCAGGTGTTCTCCCGGATGTCCTTCTCCTGTATAACGATTAGCCAAGACATAATCAACAATACCAGATGGTATTTTATAGGGCACAATTTCAGTAGGGTAGGAGTGACCACCATAGTCGTGGGGCGGCTCCTTACCAGCAACGAACCAACAGCAGAAGAGTCCATAAGGACTGAAAGTAACAACAGAAAATAAAAGTTCCCTTACCGGATTCACTTTCCAATAGCACTACACTCCCCGGCCATGGCGCCAGAAAAGCTCGTTGATGGCGGAAAAGTTAATAGGTTTAGTGGGATCGCCTCGCGCATTAACCGCGCCAATAAACGATTTTTGATAACCCACAAGTCTAGGGGATCAATTGTAGCTTTTCGATAAATAAGGATGTCGATCCCACCGAGGAGCAGAAGGTACTGATAAGTGACACTGGATAAGGAAAAGGCTGCACACACTGAAAGATAAATATTTAGGGGTTTTTGGTTTAAGCAACAGAAAAGTAAAAGACAAGCAAAATAAACAGGGTAACTGAGGAGTAGCAAGTGGTCCAATCCTTTTACAAGGATAAGCCTAGGAACTGAACTTATAAAAGCTAAAGCGTTCTCAAGAAAACACGGGAGAGATAGTCAAGTCACTTTCACCATACTCCGCCGAGTAATATGTATCGTGTTGATAAGTGTCGGTGGGTGGATCAATGCTATTACACCTTCTAGACTAAGATAAGTGTACTCTTATGATTACACACCTTGCAAGCATCCGCAAATACAAGGTAGTAATTAAGGCATAAGCCTAACCACAGCATTACGATCAAGGATCCATAACTCCCTTGTGCGAAAGTTTGCGAACTGGGGTTCAGGTTTCTATCACTCCGGCAACCCACCATAAGCATCCTTTGTGCACAATGTATTCTTCTAGGCCCATGAAAGGTGAAGTGTTATGTGTTCGACTCACATAACACCACTAGAGAAATAACAACACAACTTAAGTATCAAACAACACATAGTACTTCAACATAGTATGACTACTAACAACTAGACTTCTCCCATGTTCTCAAAACTAAAGTAACTACTCACAAGACATAAAATAGATCATGATCAGAGGTGATAGATGGGTGGAAAACAATCTGGACACAATGATATTTCTCCAACAAAACTCAATAGCATTCACCACAAAGTAGTAATCAACACCAACAGAGTAGAGAGGATAGATAGTACGGATTACAACACAAGTTGAAATTGTGAGATGAGATGGGATGGAGATAGAGATGGTGCTGATGTTGGGGATGATGTTGATGATGATCTCGATTATGCCCGTGACGATGATGATGATGATGGCGACGATCTCCTCTTCTGGGACGTAATCTCCCCGCAGAATCTGCCCGCCGGAGATGGCTTTGCTCCTCTGTAGGTTTCCGCCCCGTGGCGGCGGCGAAACACGATAAATGACTCTTGTTTTAGGGTATCCACCCCAGGGGGGTTATATAGGCGAAAGGGGCACCGAGGGGGCCACCAGACATCCAGGAGGGTGCCTGGCGCGTCCAGGAGGGGGGCCGCGCCAGGCACCCTTCTGGCTGCCTGGTGGGTCCCCTCACCTCCATCTTCGGTGATCCCCAATCAATTCCCATAAAACTATTCCCCGTAAATTTTCATCGCATTTGGACTTGATCTGATTCAGCAACTTGGTGTCCACTTTTCACCGTTGAATTCTGGTTCTGCTGCTTCGGCACCGGAAAGTTGTAAACTGTGTAAAATAAGCCAAAAAAACATAAGAACAATACTTTAAAGTGGAATATATCAATGAATAGGGTGAAATCACAATATAAAATAGTGATGCTTTTTGGACGTATCAACTCCCCCAAGCTTAGACCTCGCTTGTCCCCAAGCGGTTGCTGAGCTCGGTAAACCTGTCCACAAGTTTAGAGAATGAAGTGTCGATAAAAGAATACGAATAAGAAGCAACAAGATTCCTCTCCAAACTTAAGCATCCTCAACAGCAACCTCAACTCATAAGGTCCTTATGAGAAAGTAGTAACAATTATAACAAAGTAGGACCTGGAAAACCCTTCAAATCATGACAAACATAGCCTTGGTCAAGGAACAACTAATAACTTTTACTTTTGCTCTTTCACTTATAATGGAACAGTTGAAGCTTTTGAAAGAACATGCTATTAGTCAAGAAGTGCACATGTCAACACAAAGGAAGATGTTTACTAAGCATAAGCTTTTGCAAACAACTCACTTATCAAAAGATAATGTCAACAAAGATGTAACATGCTAGATTTCAATGCAACTTTATATGAAAGCATCTTTATCAACATCAAATGTCTGTTCTCTCTCTAGAAAGGAAGGAAGTAGGAAGGACTGACTCAACACAAAATAAAGATAAACCCCGTGCAAAAGGGTAAGCAGGGAAAACTTATGTGCCATCTCTAGATCAAATAGAATAAAAACAAACTTTTGGGAGGTGCAAGATCCGTCAACTACTGCTGATAGATAACTCACTCACTTCATGATTTGGACAAGTTTATAGGAACGGCTCCCATGTGGGGACGATCACATCCCCTTGAATTCCTTTGTTTATCACTCGTAAAAGGGCGAAGGAACTTGTGTGTTAGTATTTATCTTTTACGAGATGGGCACTCATGTCAGTGCCTTCTCGTATTAGGGTTTTGCAGATTAGACATGCAATCCCAAGATAAAACTTTTCCAAATTAAGAAGATCATGGGTCACCCACCACTTCCTCATGAGCTGAATCAGCGGCACAAAACAGAAGATTTTGAACATCTAAAGATAGCACATAAATTATATACTTTAGGAGTGGTAGTGGAATACCACAAGTAGGAAGGTATGGTGGACTCAAGTGGAAGAAGTTGGTTTCAAGGTATGGAAGTACAAGCAGAATTCCGCTTAGTACAGAGTTTTGGCTAGCAAGGATTTGAGAGAGCAGACAATTGATGACAACTTAGATGCAAGCAATACAAAGCATACACATTAAAACTAGCATGAAACATCAAGTTGTCTTCCTTGTCAACATAACACTTCAAGCATAATAACACAAAGGTTTTGGCTATGTCGCTACTTTGAGAAAAACATGCTTGTTGTTATGACCAAAGCTATACTTTCCAAGATTAAATAAAGTTTTCGAAGCCATACCTGATATAAGGTCAAAACTCCCCATAAGAATCAGCTCATAATGTCGATTGCGTAAAGAGAATACCAAGTGCAGTGAAGAAACCAATAGACTTCTCATTAATATTCCTTCATAGACGACTCCACACTCACGGATACAAAGCTTTCCACACAAGGAGTGATAGACCTCAAAGCAACACCTATTTCATAAAGTGACCTCCCTAGACATGATATGACTCTACTTGACTCCTAAAGACAAAGATAAAGATAAAGATACCGGGCACTCCCCCAAGCTTGGAACAAGCTAAGGGAATGCCATTACCCGAGGATATTTACTCCTCATTCTTGTTCTTGTTGGTCACTTATTCCTTGGCGAAGCGCTTCCATGGCAGCTGCTCTCCGGTCTCAAAGGACATTCCCGTCTCCAAGATCATGCACTCAGCACCCAAACCCATGCGCAAAAACTTTAGTTCATACTCACAGTTCTGGTTCTGCAGATCATAGATCTGTGCTTGGAGCCCATAAACTTTTTATTCTAGTGTGGCCAAACTTGAGCACATCTCCTTCATCTCCTTCTTGTGGGAAGCCTCTATCTCGTTCATGATGTCGAAGTTAGCTTCGACACCACGCTCCACCATCTTCTTGAACTTGAAGACCTCATGTTCCATATCCTTCATCCGATCCTCGGTGCTCCCTTCCTTGACTGGTCCCTTCAGATCTTCCTTGTGGAGAACACCGTCCTCCACACGAAGGACCTGGGGGTGCTTCCTCACCTCAGCGAGGTAAGGGTTGATGACTTGACGAAGAACTTGTCCTTGGGAGAACTTGGAGAATCCATGGCACCTAGATCTGCTAAAAGTTTTCCTGGCAGAAACAGACCGAGAAAGAAAACATGCGAAATTGAGAGATACGGTTCCGGGTCGATCCGGGAAAATATATAGCAAAAATTTCCACAACAGAAGGAAGGTTTCAAGCCTAGGTGGAGTCGGAGGCGGAGTCCAGGGCAGACAGGAGGGTGCCAGGCGCGGCCAGGAGGGGGGCCGCGCCAGGGGTCCTCCTGGCCTCCCTGGAGCTCCTCTCCGGCTCCACTCGGGCTTGGAATTTTCCTAATTTTGCAAAAACTCTGAAAAGTTAACTTTTATTGACGTTCGCGGTGTTTTCTTACCATAATTCATACCTTTTCTAATTTTTCTCTTGCCGGAGCCTGAAACTGGGCTGCAACATGTTCTTCATGAGTACTTGTATATATCATGTTTTCATCCACATTGATTGGATCACCTGCCATATAATGTTTGAGTCTTTGTCCATTCACAACTTGAGGTTTGGTGCCTTCAGAATTATTGATCTTGATTTAACCCGACCGATATACTTCTTCGATATGAAATGGTCCTTCCCATTTGGAAAGTAGTTTACCTGGAGAAAACCTGAAACGAGATCTAAACAACAAAAATTTATCACCAACATTAAATTCACGTTTCAGAATTATTTTATCGTGCCACTTCTTTACCTTTTCCTTGAACATTTTAGCGCTCTCGTAAGCTTCACTTCTCCACTCATCTAGAGAAGTCAAGTTCATGAGACGCTTTTCACCAGCTAACTTTGGGTCAGCATTCAACTTTCTGACAGCCCAGAAAGCTTTATGCTCTAACTCTAATGGTAAATGGCAAGCCTTGCCATAGACCATCTTATACGGAGACATGCCCATGGGGTTTTTATAAGCAGTTCTATACGCCCACAAAGCATCTCCTAACTTCTTTGACCAGTCCTTTCTAGAACTGTTTCCTGTTTTCTGCAAGATCAACTTGATCTCCCTATTGGTGAGCTCAACTTGCCCACTAGTTTGAGGGTGGTACGGTGATGCAATCATATGATTGACATCGTACTTGGCTAGAGCATTCCTAAAAGCTCCATGCATGAAGTGTGACCCTCCATCTGTCATGAGGTACCTTGGTACTCCAAACCTAGGGAAAATTACATCTTTGAGCATTTTCAGAGATGTCTTGTGATCAGCACTCTCAGTGGGGATTGCTTCAACCCACTTGGTTACATAATCAACACCAACTAAGATGTGTGTGTACTTGTGTGAAGGAGGAAAAGGACCCATAAAATCAAAACCCCAGCAATCGAAAGGTTCGATCACTAGTGAGTAATTCATAGGCATCTCATTTCTCGTGCTAATGTTACCAACTCTCTGACACTTAACACAAGATAGAACGTACCTTCGGGCGTCCTTAAATAGATTAGGCCAATAAAAACCTGATTGTAAAACTTTATGTGCGGTCCTTTCACCGGCATGATGTCCTCCATTGGGACTATCGTGACATTGTCAAAGAATATCCTGATGCTCATGCTCCGGTATACACCTTCTTACGATCCCGTCCACACCTTGTTTATAAAGATGTGGATCATCCCAAAAGTAATGCCTCAAATCCGTGAAGAATTTCTTCCTCTGCTGAAATGTGAAACCTGGAGGCAAAAACTTTGCAACGATAAAATTAGCATAATCTGCAAACCAAGGGTCGGAATGAGATTGTACTTTTACAACAGCAAGCTGTTCATCTGGGAAACTGTCGTTGACTGGAATAGGATCGTGCGGGATATCTTCCATCCTTGAAATATTATCCGCCACCGGATTGTCTTCTCCTTTTCTATCGACAATCTGCAAATCAAATTCTTGAAGAAGGAGTACCCACCTAATGAGTCTTTTCTGCACTTTTTATTACAGATTTGTATTACTTCGTTTTATCACACCTATCACCCATATTTTACCATCTCTTCGCCGAACTAGTGCACCTATACAACTCCTAGTTGTATTAGGTGTGTTGGGGACACAAGAGACTTCTTGTATCTTAATTGCAGGGTTGCTTAAGAGAGACCATCTTCAACCTCTACTTCCCTGAGTTCGATAAACCTTAGGTCATCCACTTGAGGGTAATTTCTGCTGTCCTACAAACCTCTGCGCTTGGAGGCCCAACATAGTCTACAAGAATAGAAGCGTGCGTAGACATCAAGCTATTTCTGGTGCCACTGCCGGGGAAGTAAGTTTTGAAGTTATATCTTTAGATCTTGCAATTAAATCTTTTCGGTTCTTGTTTTTATTTTCACTAGTTAGGCTTTATGGAAAACAACAAAAATATTATGAGAGAGCTTTATGAGCTCTACCTTGAGTTGGGACATGAAGTGTTTGAAGAGAAAATCAAAAAGCCTATGGAGCTTTATTATTTGCATAACACTCATGATAATAGTAATGTTATTTGCATGTCTTCTTTGAATACTTTTGATACTAATGATATGCAAGGCCATAAGCTTGGGGATGCTACATTTTATGAAGATGTTCTTTTTAGCCCCCCAAGTTTTGATGAGGAAATTTATTTTGATGATACTTTGCCTCCTATCTATGATGATTATTGTGATGACACTTATGCTATAAAGAATGAATGTTTGTAAGTTTATCATGATAAGAATGATTCATGTGATAGCTATTTTCTTGAGTTTGCTCCCACTATTACTAATGAGAAGGATTTTTCTTATGTGGAGAGTAACAAAATTTCTATGCTTGTGGGTCATGATAAGAATTTTTATGTGATACTTATATTGTTGAGTTTATTCATGATCCCACTGAAAATTATTATGAGAGGGGAACATATGCTTATAGATATTTCAATAATATCAAGTTCCCTCTCTTTATGTTGAAGGTTTTGAAGTTGCACTTATTTTGGCTTCCTATGCTAATATCTTTATGCTTCAATGAGTTATTTCTCTACAAGATCCCTTTGCATAGGAAGCATGTTAGACTTAAATGTGTTTGATATTTGCTTCTTGATGGTCTCTTTTGTTCTTCAACTCTTAATTCTACGAGAGCATCACTAAAATCGTAAGCCTATCTTTATGACTATAAAGAAAGAGCTCTAGGGAGACAACCCTTGTTATCTTTAGTTGTGTTTTTTTACTTTCTGTTTTTAGTGGTCTTGGTGATTGTTACTACTGTAGCAACATCATTGTATCTTTATTTTTCAAGCTTTGTGCCATTTATAGCCTCATATGACAAGGGAAGTGAAAGTTGTGACATGCTCTACAGAAAACAGATTCTGTCCTCGTGACTAGAAAAATCAGAATAAGTCACCAGTTCATCTTTTTGAGATTTTTTTACACAGCGTGCTCTATACAATCACGAAACTTTCGTATGTTCTGAGTTTTTTGATTTGAGTTGCAGAAGTACCCCTAAAAAATTCTTTACTACCTGTTGTTCTGTTTTTCACAGATTCTGCCACGTTTTGTCTCTCCTAACTTTTGCAAACCTTAAGCTTGCTTTTTCTTTGCAAAAACTTTTTGGCAATATTGAGAAACAGTAGCTCTTCAATAATATCTTTATATCCAGTGGGGAAAAATTATTTATTAAGGGTACTAACCTCTCTAATCAGCTTATGATGAGTTATGTATGAAAGGAGTTTTCAAGTGTGCGATGGAAGATGATGAAAGAAGATTCGGCATGTGTCAAACGCTCAAGCTTGGGGATGCCCCCATGCATCCCCAATAAATATTCAAGAAGACTCAAGCGTCTAAGCTTGGGGATGCCCCCGTGCATCCCCTTATCCATTAACAATCATCAGTTCGTCCTTCGTCTCACTATATTTTTATCACTTCATGCATTATGTGCTATGCTTGGAGCGTCTCGCTCTTAGGTTTTTATTTTTAGTTTTCTTTAGCTTTCCTTGCTGTTCAAAACAAGTTAGATCCCGTCTTACTTTGTGTGGGAGAGAAACACGCTCCACTTTGAAAATCTAGAACACATCATAGAATTCTTCATGCCTATCTTTTTGCTGTTATGTGTTCTTTATCTTTTCGTAGCTACTGTCATGTCTAGTTTTAGTCTTAGTTTGTCTTAGCAAGAGCCTTGGCTTTTGTTTATTTTGTCACTGGAACTCTCTTTAGTTTTCATGTTTATCTTGTTAAGAGAGTTGGTTGTTGCACTGAGTTATGTCTTGTCTTGAAAATAGGTAATTGAGGTTGCTATTTAATTTTAGTAGTAACTTGCAATGGTTTTGAGGTATTGATGTGAGTAATGTTTGAACTTTTGGTGTCAAGAGCTCTAGCCTATTAGTGATAGGTGTCGTATTTTGGGCAATCCGTGTTTATTTTCAAAACCTACAAAATTAGTTGAGAACTTTAGCTACTAGATGGATCAATACTCTTTGGAGGGATCGAATATTAGAGTACACTCACGTACCATGAGTCGAGGATGCGCAAAGATAACCAAACCCCCATACACTCCTCCTCGGGGTACTTGTCTCTTTGTGAACCTCCTTACTAGATTGAGAGTTACCGATAATAAGTGCATGAGTTCTTCGGACTAATGTAAGTATTGAAAGTTGACACTTCCACCTCCTCATTTTTGCTAGCCTCTCCCATGCCGTGCATTGCCTTCTTCTCACTCCGTGAGTTGGCGTCCACCTTCGCCGGTACATCCAAACCCTTGGCATGATACGCTCTGTCACCAAAAACCTCCTTATATCTTTCCTCAAAACAGCCACCATACCTACCTATCAAGGCATTTCCATAGCCTTTCCGAGATATATTGCCATGCAACATCCACCTCTTCATGACTTGATCTTCATGTCATACATGTTCCTGCTACACTGGCAGAGGCATACATTACATACATCATGATAGTTACATCTTCTTTATGATTTGAGTACTTTGTAAAGTATGAAAGATCTTCTATACTTCTTGTAATATATAGAGTGTTGCCCCTAAAGTGAGGAAAAGTTCCCAAAGTGGACAAATTAAAATATCCAAAGAGGACAAATGAGACAAATAGAAAGAGCCATTGAGGCCACCAAAAAAAATACAAAAAATATAAAAAAGAGAAAAAAGAGAGAGAAGGGGGCACACTACTATTTCTTTTGAGAGATCAACACTAGTACTTCATCCTCTATCCCTTGTACTCCAAAGAGATCATCATACATGCATATAGCTACGTGGGGACTCTTCACACTATAAAACTTGGCTTGTATATTCCAATGATGAGCCTCCTCAAATGAGCTCTAGGTCTTCTTGAGCAAGCAAGTTGGATGCACCCCCACTAGTTCCATTGGAGAGCTTTTCTTAGCTCTTATGTGCATCCGTTGCATGGCAATCCCTACTCCTCACATCATATCTATCATATGGCCTTCTCTCGCCTATGGTTGTCCTCATTGATGTGAGCCTTTCTCACCCTTTTTGTCTTCCTCCTTCACCATATTTCTCTCTTTGCAATCCAAAGTGTCAACTCTAATGCTTACGCTCATCCATTGCATGAGTGCTCAAAATATCGAAAATGAGTGGATCAAATTGATTTGTACCTCGCTATTGGTCTGGGGACGAGTCAAGATAAGATTCCAAAGAAGACCGAGTGTGAAACTTTAGTAGATTGAGTTCTCAACAAAAATATTTTTTCATCTCGGATTCCCTATCCCTTTCTTGCACGCAAACACTATTTGGAGAAATTCGAGTCACGGACAGCGAGAGCTCTTGCACCCTTTGTTCTTTTGTTTCTTGTATCAATGCTAATATAGACTCTTGCTTGTTAAGACTTGAATTGAATTGCATGCTTTGATTGCTTTACTTAAAAGTCCTTATATGTTTGTGTGGCATGTCACCACGGAAATTATGCTTGTTATCATTTACCTACTCGAGGACGAGCAGGAATTAAGAAAGATTGGGGATGTTGATACGTCCCAAACGTATCTATAATTTCTGCTTGCTCCATGCATGTTTTGCGTGAACTTGCTATGCTTTTGATACACTTTCATATCTTTTTATAACATATTTTGGGACTAACCTATTGATGGTTGCAAGAGTGCACAAGTTCTTGTTTTTCTACTTTATGTGTAGGAATTACTTGGATAAAGAAAGATCACAAAAGGAAGACTTGTAAGAGTTGGATTCTAACTTTCCCGAAATCTGTCCACACCAGACAGGTTTTAAAGATCGTCCCGGAACTGCTAGAAGAAGGCCTCAAACGGAAAAACTTAAAACTACAAACTTGTAGGGAATTTTTTTTCGGTGGATTTAGACATAAAATTCGGCCCAATCGGAGTTCGGACGCTTCCAGAAACCCCGAAATACAGAAGACGTAATCTGGATGGCGGGAATCCGAGAGTCTATATAAAGAGAGGAAACCTAGGTCAAAGACCACCACGAAAATTCCTCCCCCTTGGCAGCCGTCTTGGGGAGAGATCAATAACCACAGCAGCACCATCTCCAAGGAAGAAGAAGGGGCCAAGGGCCGGTGCCCCCAAGGGCCGTGGCCACCGCCGTGGTCGTCGGCGCCGCCGCCGCCGCCGTCGCCGTCTCCTTCATCTCCTCCGGGCTGCACCTCTCCATCAACAACTCTCCATCTCACCATGTCCATGTGTGAGTAGTTGCCCTTGGAGCTAAGGATTGTATCTTGATCTATGTGATTTCTCTCTCTCCCATGATGTGATCTTTGTTGTGATCATTGGCTATCTTAATCTAGGGTGATCCCATGATGTTTCCCCTTCTTCTATGTATTGGATTGATGTACTCAATTGATCTTATCTAGTATAATCCCCGAGACCATGGTGACAGCTGGTCTATTACACATGGATTAGAAGAATATTTTCATGAGTGGTTTCCTCTTTTGTGTGTGGATTGAAGATTGAGAGTCTTTTGGTGCTTGTCTTTGACTATCCTTTAGATATGTTGTGGTGATTGTGGTACTCTCTTTGGATGGCCGCGGTGACATTGGGAAATTCATAGATTGAGAACTACGAACTTTGAGGTGTGCTTTTGTAGCCCTACACAATTCTCGACCTCTCTTGACCACAAATGAATGACCTCCGAGTACGTCTCCATTGCATGTTTTATGGGAAATATCATGTGATTAGTCTATGTTAATGTTGTTGGGAGTTGCCACTAGTGAAAGTATGAAGCCTAGGCCTTATTTCCACCATTGCAATACCGTTTGCACTCACTTTTGTTACTTGTTTGTTTGCTTCACTTTTTATTACAGATTTATATTACTTCGTTTTATCACACCTATCACCCATATTTACCATCTCTTCGTCGAACTAATGCACCGATACAACTCCTAGTTGTATTAGGTGTGTTGGGGACACAAGAGACTTCTTGTATTTTAATTGCAGGGTTGCTTGAGAGAGACCATCTTCAACCTATACTTTCCTGAGTTCGATAAACCTTAGGTCATCCACTTGAGGGAAATTGCTGCTGTCCTACAAACCTCTGCGCTTGGAGGCCCAACATAGTCTACAAGAATAGAAGCGTGCGTAGACATCAGTGGGTCCCCTCACCTCCATCTTCGGTGATCCCCAATCAATTCCCATAAAACTATTCCCCGTAAATTTTCATCGCATTTGGACTTGATCTGATTAAGCAACTTGGTGTCCACTTTTCACCGCTGAATTCTGGTTCTGCTGCTTCGGCACCGGAAAGTTGTAAACTATGTAAAATAAGCCAAAACAAAATAAGAACAATAATTTAAAGTGGAATATATCAATGAATAGGGTGAAATCAAAATATAAAATAGTGATGCTTTTTGGACGTATCATCTACTACGAATCATCCACCTTGAGATATCTATCCGGAACATCTCGCTGGTATTAAGTTTCGAATCTCACCCAAAGTGTAAACTCAAAGCAACAGACAACTGCATTAAAAGAACTTTGCGTAAAGTAAACAATCCTTGCACCCGCAAGTACAAGCACCGTTGCTTTATCCCTGGTGGCAACAACACATCCCCTAGTCTCATGTTTCTGTCACTCAAGCTAGACATCAAGGGGCTGAACCCACAATCGAGCATAACGCTCTCTCTTGGAGTTGCAAATAAAATACTTGGCCAAAGCAAATACCGCAATGGAGAACATGCAAGAATTTACTAAAGAATAAAATATAAAAGAGAAGAACCAAATATATTACTCATCACAATCTGAACATAGTCTCATAATCCATCAAATCCCAACAAACTCAGCATAGCAACAATAGAAATTACATAGATGCCTTGATCATGTGAGGCAGCTCACGAGGTCTCGAAAGTGGAAGCACAAAAGGGGGAGAGATTCATCACATAGCTACTGGTCACGGACCCATGGCCCAAGGGGGACTACTCACGGTACATACGGGAGGCGTCCATGGCTATGGATGGTCTCCCGGAGGGGGTTCCTCCTCCCGGCAGGGTGCCGGGGCAGCTTCTCCAGGCAGCCCCGATCTTGAAACGGCGGCGACGGCGGTAGAGAGGCGAGATCACGAAAGAGGGATCGATATTAGGGGTTTCCACCCCGAGGGGTAAATATAGGCGAAGGGGGGCACCGAGAGGGGCCACAAGGCAGCCAGGAGGCTCCCTGGCGCGGCCTAGGGTGGGGCCGCGCCAGGGACCCTTCTGGAGTCCCTGTGGTGGCCCCCCTTCCCTCCTTTGGTGTTTCCGGAAGCTTCCGTGTCGCTGATTTTTTTTATATTGTTCCCGGAATTTTTGGAGCACTTTTAATGGCCGGAAAACCTGAAATACAAAAACAGCAGAAAACAGAAACTGGCAACTGGGTGCACTGAGTTAATAGGTTAGTCCAAATAGGTCCAAAAGTGTATGAAAGTTCAAGCAAAACATGGCAAAGTCACACAAAACATGCATGGAGCAAGCAGAAATTATATATACGTTTGGGACGTATCAACATCCCCAAGCTTAATTCTTGCTCGTCCTCGAGTAGGTAAATGATAACAAGCATAATTTCTGTGGTGACATGCCACACAACCAAATAAGGAATTTTAAGTAAAGAAATCAAAGCATGCATTTCAATTCAAGTCTTAACAAGCAAGAGTCTATATTAGCATTGACACAAGCAACAAAAGAACAAAGGGTGCAAGAGCTCTCGCTGTTCGTGACTCAAATGTCTCCAAATGGTGTTTGCGTGCAAGAAAGGGGATATGGTAATACGAGATAAAAAATTAGTTGTTGAGAACTACTATCTACTAAAGTTTCACACTTGGTCTCCTTTGGATTCTTATCTTCACTCGTCCCCAGACCACTAGCCAGGTACAAGTCAAACTGATCCACTCCCTTTCGTTATTTTGAGCACTCATGCAATGGATGAGCGTGAGCAAGAAAGTTGACACCTAAAAGGCGAAACAGAAAGAAGGTGGAGGAGGAAGACAAAAAGGTGTGAAAGGATCACATCAATGAGGACAATCATAGGCGAGGAAGGCCATATGATAGATATGATGTGAGGAGTAGGGATTGCCATACAACTAATGCACATGTCAGCTAAAAGCTCTCCAAGGGAACTAGTGGGGGTGCATCTAACTTGCTTGCTCAAGAAGACCTAGAGCTCGTTTGAGGAGGCTCATCATTGGAATATACAAGCCAAGTTATATAGTGTGAAGGGTCCCCACATAGCTATATGCATGATGATGATCTCTATGGAGTACAAGGGATAGAAGATGAAGTACTAGTGTGGATCTCTCAAAAGGAATAGTAGTATGCCCCCTTCTCTCTTTTTATTTTTATTTTTCTCTTTTTTTCTTTTTTTGTATTTTTTGGTGGCCTTAATGGCTCTTTCTATTTAACTCTCATTTGTCCTTTTTGGGATCTTTTGATTTTGTCCTCTTTGGGATCTTTTCCTCACTTTAGGGGCAATACTCTATATTTTACAAGAATATAGGAGATCTTTCACACTTTACAAAGGTACTCACATAAAGAAAATGTAACTATCATGATGAAAATGTATGCCTCTGCCAGGGTAGCAGGATATGCAATGCTACTAGAGCGTCATGTAGCAATGATTAGGCAAGGCCCAACTAGCATGCGGCTCATCGATCAAGCAAGTAGCATGTATGACATCAAGATCAAGTCATGATAAGGTGGATGTTTCATGGCAATGTATCTCGGAAAGGCTATGGAAATGCCTTGTAGGTAGATATGGTGGCTGTTTTGAGGAAAGATATAAGGAGGCTTATGATGACAGAGCGTATCATGCCAAGGGTTTGGATGCACCGGCGAAGTATGCGCCAACTCTCGAGGTGAGAAAGGGCAATGCACGGTACCGAAGAGGCTAGAAAAAGTATAGGTGGGTGGAAGTGTCAACTTTCGAATACTCACATTAGTCCGAAGAACTCATGCACTTATTATCGGTAACTCTCAATCTAATCAGGAGGTTCACAAAGAGACAGGTACCCCAAGGAGGAGTTTATGGGGGTTTGGTTATCCTTGCGCATCCTCGACTCATGGTACGTGAGTGTACTCTAATATTCGAACCCTCCAGAGGTTAGTGATCCATCTAGTAGCTAGAGTTCTCAACAGGGGTTTTTTGGTTTTCAAAAAACACACGGATTGCCCAAAATACGAAATCTATCACTAATAGGCAAGAGCTCTTGACACCATAAGTTCACACATTAATCTAGTCAATACCTCAAAACTATTGCAAGTTACTACTACAAAGAGAATAGCAACTTTAACTACCTACTTTCAATCAAGACACAGAACTCAGTGCAACAGGCAAACTCTATAACAAGATAAAAAATGCAACCTATAGAAAGTTCAACCTAAGACAAAATAAAAGCTCTAGAAAAACTAAAGCACTATAACTAAACAAAACAGCAGCTAAGAAAAGAAAAAGAACAGCTCACAGCTAAAAGAATAGGCATGCAAATCCTATGAGGAGTTCTAGTTCAAGCGGAGCGTGAATCTCTCCCACACAAAAGAGTAAGTTGGGGTCTAAATTGTTATTACAGAAAGGAAAGCAAAACAAACCTAGAAAAGTAAAGAGCGAGACGCTCCAAGTATAGCACATAACGCATGAAGTGATAAAAATATATTGCAACGAGGGACAAACTGATGATTGTTGATGAAGAAGGGGATGCATCGGGGGCATCCCCCAGCTTAGACGCTTGAGTCTTCTTGAATATTTCTTGGGGGTGCACATGGGCATCCCCAAGCTTGAGCTTTTGACACTCCTGAATCTTCTTTCATCATCCTCCATCGCGCACTTGAAAACTCCCTTCATACATAACTCATTGTAGGCTGATTAGAGAGGTTAGTACCCTAATAAAATAATTTTCCTCTACTGAAATAAAGATAAACTTGAAGAGCTACTGTTTCTCAAGATTGCCAAAAAGTTTTTGCAAAGAAAAAGCAAGCTTAAGGTTTGCAAAAGTGAACAGAGACAAAATGTGGCAGAATCTGTTAAAAACACAACAGAAGATAGAAACGAATTTTTTAGAGGTACTTCTGCAACTCAAATAAAAAAACTCAGAACATACGGAAGTTTCGTAATTGTATAGAGCATGCTGTGTAAAAACTTCAGCTGAAAAATATGAACTGGGATTTTTCTGTAATTTTTCTAGTCACGAGGACAGAATCTGTTCTCTGGACAGCATGTCACAACTTTTACTTCCCTTGCCGTATGAGGCTAGACTTGGCACAAAGTTTGAAAAGTAAAGATACAATGATGTTGCTAAAGTAGTAACAATCATCAAGACCACTAAGAATAGAACAAAAGCAAAAAGAAAAACCTAAATTCGTTGCGGGCTGCCTCCCGAATGCGCTTCTTTAGAGCCATTAGCTAGGCTTAAAGCAGAAGATCAAGTCTTTTCAAGAGAATAACTAGCCCGTGTGACGGACTCAAAAGGTAACTTAATCTTTTTCCTAGGGAAATGTTCCATCCCTTTCTTGAGAGGGAATTGGAATTTGATAGTTCCCTCTTTCATGTCAATGATAGCACCAACTGTGCGAAGAAAAGGACGTCCCAAAATAATTGGACAAGAGGGCTCACACTCAATGTCCATAATAGTGAAATCAACGGGAACATAATTGTCATTGACAATGATAAGAACATCGTCGATCTTCCACAAAGGTTTCTTTACGGAAGAATAAAAAAGACGAACACCAAAAGAACAAGGATCAAACAGTTTCAATTCAAGCACATCATACATTCTTTTGGGCATAACAGAGGTACTTGCTCCAACATCACAAAGAGCATAACAAGAGAAGTTATTCAATTTAATTTTTATCATAGGATCCCAACCATCTTCTAGCTTCCTAGGTATGGAGGCTTCTAGTCTAAGATTCTCCTCCCTAACTTTGATTAGAGCATTGGTGATATGCTCTGTGAAGGAAAGATTGAGTGTGCTAGTGTGGGGGTCTCTAGACATCTTGTGTAGGAAACCAATAACTTCTGGTAAAGTGCAGTTGTCAAACTCTAAGTAACTACTATCTACCAAGTAAGTAGTGATATCATTTAAGCTCACTTGTTTGAAAGCCTCTATGTTCATAGAGGTTTCCTCTTCTAAGGTTGAGGTGGTAGCATCACCATTGATAGGTCCAGTGGGACTAGGGGTGTGATGGGTGCTAACAGTTTGGACATCCTCAACTACTTGGATAGTGTCTACTGTGTGGTAGGTAGGAAGGCTCTTAATTCTCTCTTCTTCCTCCTTTTCTCTAGCCCATCTCTCTTTTAGTTTTTCCAACATCCTAATGTTTTCATTAATTTGGACTTGGATAGCATTCATAGGAGCGGTCTTCCTCTCCTCGGGGGGAGAGGTTCTAATCTTCAGCATCTCTACATCATGGGTGAAGTTATCTACCTTCAAACAAAGATTATCTAATTTATCTAGTTTTTCTTCCACACTCTTGTTAAAGGCTTTCTGGGTAGTGATAAAGTCTCTAAGCATACTCTCTAGTTCAAAGGTGGAGTTTTTGGTGCTAGGATAAATGTTGTTGTTCCCATAAGTGGATGGAAACAGCCTAGGATTGTTGCTACCAAAATTACTCCTATAAGCATTATTGTTGAAGTTGTTTCTAGAGATAAAGTTTACATCTACTTGCTCCTGAGCAACCAAAGAATTTAAAGGAACATCTTGAGGATCAATAGAAGGTTGCTTGGTAAGTAGAGACATGATAAGGTCAACCTTTTCATTCAAAGAGGAGATCTCCTCGACAGAGTTTACCTTCTTACCAGTTGGAGATCTTTCGGTGTGCCATTGCGAGTAGTTTAGCATCATCTCATCTAGTAGCTTTGTGGCAGCACCAAGCGTGGTTGACATAAAAGTTCCTCCCGCGGACGAATCTAAAAGGTTCCGCGAGGTGAAGTTCAAGCCTGCATAAAAGGTCTGGATAACCATCCAGGTAGTCAGTCCATGTGTGGGGAAGTTCTTGACAAGCGTCTTCATACGTTCCCAAGCCTGGGCAACGTGTTCATTATCCAATTGCCTGAAATTCATAATGTTACTCCTCAATTGAATAATTTTAGCAGGGGGATAATACTTCCCTATAAAAGCATCTTTGCATTTACTCCAAGAATCGATACTGTTCTTGGGAAAGGATTGTAGCCACTCCTTGGCTCTTCCTCTCAAAGAGAAAGGAAAAGGCTTCAGCTTGAAGATGTCTCCATCCACTTCCTTGTACTTCTGCATGTCGCAGAGCTCGATAAAGTTGTTTAGGTGCAAGGCAACATCTTCTCCTGCTCCTGAGAATTGATCTTTCATGACAAGGTTAAGCAGAGCAGGTTTAATATCATAAGAAGGTGCTGAAGTGGCAGGTGGAGCAATAGGAGTGCAGATAAAGTCACTGTTGTTGTGACTAGTGAAGTCACACAACTTAGTGTTTTCATTGGAACCCATAGTAGCAGCATGTATTTTTGGTATTTTTGATTAAGGACACAAAAGTAAAAACTGAAAGGTAAACTAACAAGACTAAAAAGCAAAGGTAAAAGATAGTGTGCAACTCCCCTATCTTGTAGACTTGAGTCCCCGACAATGGCGCCAAAAATTGGCTTGATACGGTGAGGATAGCTATCTCACTTCTCGTTGGTTACCCCAAGTGGAAGGTGAGATGTAGCGTAGCAGCAAATTTCCCTCGGTGAAGATACCAAGGTTATCGAAACAGTAGGACTCAGGAGATACAAGTAGGTGACAACAGTGCCAGAAATTAGCTTGCTGACTAGGGTGTTGTCGTGGACCTGCACACAACAACAAATAACTTTGCTCCCAACGAGTACAGAGGAGTTGTCAATTTCTCCGGCCTTGTCGTTTACAAAGGATCAACGCAAGAGATAAAAAGGTGCAAAGGAAAGTAAAAGCGGAAAGTAAATTGAGGGTATGAAAAATAATGTGAAGATGGACCGGCGTCCCGTGATTTTCACTAGTTATGTCTCTCTCCTAAAAGACGATAAAAGTGCTAGCGAGGTAAAAAAATCACAGTTGGGCAATTGACAGGATTATGAAGGCACCGCAATGCTAACTATGATGCAAAGAAAGGAAGGGCTCAAAAGCAATGGGCAGTACGCCAAGGTAAGTAGACCGAAATCCATCTGCATCTACTACGAATCATCCACCTTGAGATATCTATCCAGAACATCTCGCTGGTATTAAGTTGCGAATCCCACCCAAAGTGTAAACTCAAAGCAACAGACAACTGCATTAAAATAACTTTGAGTAAAGTAAACAATCCTTGCACCCGCAGGTACAAGCACCATTGTTTTATCCCTGGTGGCAACAGCACATCCCCTAGTCTCATGTTTCTGTCACTCAAGCTAGACATCAAAAGGCTGAACCCACAATCGAGCACAACACTCTCTCTTGGAGTTGCAAATAAAATACTTGGCCAAAGCAAATACCGCAACGGAGAACATGCAAGAATTTACTAAAGAACAAAATATAAAAGAGAAGAACCAAATATATTACTCATCACAATCTGAACATACACTAATGGAAAAATAGCTATAGATAATATGGACACTAATGGCGCACCACGTGTCCAGTGCGCCATTACTAAATAGCAATGGCGCACCATGTCCTGGTGCGCCATTAGTGCCCTTGCTACTAATGGAGCACTTGAACAGAAGTGCGCCACCACCCATTCGCTCCTGGACCAGCCCACCTCCCCTGACTTAGCAATGGCGCACTTCTCGGAAGTGCGCCATAAGACACCAGGGATGCTAATGGCGCACTTCTGGGATGTGCGCCATTGCTAAGTCAGGGGAGGGGTGGGCCCAGGCCTGATGACACAGGAATAGCGCATGGCTTGGAAGTGCGCCATTACTAAGTATGGAACAAGAATGACGCATTTATGCATGGTGCGCCATTACTGTTATGGTCCCCCCTCTCTGGCCCCTGGTCCCCTCTCCCAGAGTTAGTAATGGCGCACCTCTAGTTGGTGCGCCATTAGCTCCCATACTTAGTAATGGCGCATATTGGTGAAGGTGCGCCATTACTAAGTCTGGGAGCAGCTAGATATTTTGAAGCCACCCTACCACACTCACTTTCTCCACCTCCACCTCCAACTAGCTTCTCTTGGTTCCTTTCTTCTCCTCACCTTATTTACACCATAGATCTACCCAAAATAAGTAGTTGTATCTCCTTTTTTCATTGGTAAGTAAGGTATATCTCTTTATTGTTGTGTAGATCTAGTTTGTCTCTCTCGAACACACTTTTTGTCGGTGTATATGTGCGGTGTGATGTGAAGATCATGGGGTATATATGTGTGGTGTGATGTGATGATCATGGGGTATATATGTATGTGTGTGTGAAGATTTGTTTGCAGGTACCTCATATATGCGATAGTTGCCAATATTTTGCCGGAATGTTGATTCATTTCCATTTCGGCAAAAATTTGGCACACTTTGCATTCTTTTTTGTCTTAATAATTAGGCAAGGTCATGCCAATTTTTTTTCGTTCTAAAATATCGTTTTGCTCTATGCCCCGCAGGCGACCATGGTTCGCAAGATGAGCGGAGGCATCGTGGATAGGTTTTTGAGCTCCGCGAAGGCCGAGATGATTCAAAAGAACGAGACGGAGATAAGATGTCCGTGTCGAATATGCAAGCTGAAGTGCCTTTTGGACCCGGATTCGGAAACAATAAAGGGGCACCTGCTCACGCGTGGTTTCATGGATGGCTATCGGTGGCAAGGTGATGAAGAAGATTATGAATTCGTTCAGGGTGGCCGGGCAACAGTAAGCAGAAATAGCACCGAGGTCGGGCGAGAAGACGAAGAATCTCCCGGACATGATCATGATGCAGGACACAATCATCATGTAGAAGATGTCGTACATGATCATGAGGAAGATCAAGACGAAGGGCATGATCATCATGAAGATGAAGATGCCGGAGAAGACGGCGATGATGGACCATCGTCGATGGACTGGGTGCAGGACCCTCATCGTCAAGAGTTGCTTCTGAACCAGGCGAGTAATAACGCAAGAGCTGCCGCCCGAGAGAAATCCAAGCTGAATCAACTTGAGATGGACGCAGTTACTCCATTGTATGAAGGATGCAATCCTGAGGATACTCGCCTGAAAGTAGCGCTCATGGCTCTGGAGATGAAAGTAAAACATAAAATGACTGACACATGCTTCGACGAAAACATGTCATTCTGGCAAGACCGTCTTCCCAAGGGGAACACGTGCCCGACCAGTTTCAATGAGGCGAAGAAAATCGTGTGTCCTCTGGATTTACCACATGTTAGATACCATGTTCGCGTTAACGATTGCATCATTTATCGGCATGAGTACGCGGAGTCTACCGTATGTCCGAAGTGCGGCGCCTGTTGATACAAGAAGAAGAAGAAAGATCCTCAAAAAACGGTGTGGTACTTTCCGATCATTCCTCGTCTGCAGCGTTATTTCGCGGACCCTAAGAAAGCTAAGCTCATGCGCTGGCATGCGGAAAGGAAGCAGCAAAAAGAAGAAGCTGAAAAAATGATCCAAAAAAAAGATAGGATGTTGAGTCACCCTTCTGATCAGTGGGAGGCATTGAACTTCGAGGAGGACTTTGGGAAGGATCCAAGGAACGTAGTGTTGGTCGCGAGCACCGATGGAGTCAATCCTTTCGGCAACCAGAGCAGCACACATAGCACCTGGCCAGTGTTTGTGTGCATGTACAACATCCCCCCTGGGAGTGCATGAAGAGAAAGTACATGCACATGAGTGTGCTAATTGAAGGGCCGAAACAACCAGGAAACAACCTCAATCTGTATCTGGGGCTCCTAAAAGAGGAGCTAGATACGCTATGGAGAACGCCAGTCAATACGTGGGACGCTCTAGAAGAAACATATTTCCCTATGAAAGCCGCACTGCTCACGATGGTGCACGACTATCTCGGTTTAGGGTATGTCGCTGGGCAGGTGGTCCACGGACACTATGGATGCGCTAGGTGCATGGACGACACAACGTATCATCAGCTACCTAAGGATCTCGGGTCTTCAAAAACCGTGTTCATGGGACATCGAAGATGGCTTCCTCACAATGACCCATGGAGAAAACGCAAGGATCTGTTCGATGGAACAGCCGGACCCCGAAAGGCCCCACATAGGAGGAGCGGCACCGAAATAGACATGGTGTTGACAAATTGGAAAGAGTTCCCACCGCCAGGAAAGATCAATTCTAAGCGAAAGGCGCCAGAGACGCTGTTGAAGGTCTGGAAAACGAGGTCTGTTTTTTGGGACTTGCCATACTGGAACATCCTCGGTGTGCAAAACATCCTTGATGTCATGCATATAATGAAGAATGTGTGCGAGAGTCTGCTTGGTACCCTGCTCAACATGCCAGAAAAGACCAAAGATGGGCCGAAAGCAAGGGCAGACTTGCTATCAATGGGCATCAGGGAGGAGCTTCATGCAAACTGCCCTAATGATGATGATGATGATGACGACGACGACGACGATGATGATGAGCCACCGGAGGACACGGAAAGTCGTCGCAAAGGAAAAAAGGCCAAGAAGCAGAGCGAACATTATTACTGCCCCCCGCGTGCTTCACTCTAAGTCAGAAGGAGATCCAGCAGTTTATCAACTGCCTCCTAGGAATAAAACTTCCTTACGGTTTCGCTGGGAAGATCAGTAGATACCTAGACTCAGCGAAGCAGAGGTTCAGCGGGATGAAGTCTCACGACTGTCACATGCTGATGACGCAGCTACTTCCGGTTGCAATGCGCGGGATCATGGATGACCACGTCTGTGAAACGCTATTTGGCCTATGCAACTTTTTCGATGTCATCTCTCAGAAGTCGGTTGGCGTGAGGCAACTCAGAAGGCTACAAGAAGAGATCGTGGTGATATTATGCGAGCTCGAGATATACTTCCCGCCTGCATTCTTCGATGTCATGGTGCATCTCCTCGTCCATATCGTGGATGATATCATCCAACTCGGGCCGACGTTCCTGCACAGCATGATGCCGTTCGAAAGGATGAATGGTGTGATCAAAGGATACGTTCGCAACAGGGCACGTCCAGATGGAAGCATAGCCCAAGGATTTCTGACCGAAGAGTGCATCTCCTTTTGCACGAATTATCTAGGCATCGATAACACCTTTGGTCTGCCCGTCAACAGGCACCTCGGCAGGCTCGCTGGATGTGGTCACCGCGAGGGTCGCCACGAAATGCATGTCGACTTCCAGGATCGACTCGCCGACTTTGAAAGAGAAAACCTAGTCGCGCTGCAACACATTGACTTGGTCGACCTTTGGGTGGTAGAGCACAAAACATCAATTGAGAAGACGTACAATGACCGAGGCCAACAGTGGACGGACGGAGATGTACTCAAAGAGCACAACTCATGCTTCACGCGTTGCTTCAAGAACAAGCTTCTATCGTACCCTTTACATGAGGACTCTTCCGAGGAAGAAAAGCTCGTATTCGCCTTGTCACAGGGCGCCGAGCACAACCTGATGACATATCAAGCGTACGATAGCAACGGCTACACATTCTACACCGAGGAAAAGGACATGAAGAGCGATTATCAGAACTCCGGGGTAACGATGGAAGCCTACACCGGTAACGTCAAGAAAAGATACTACAGAAGGATCGAGGAGATCTGGGAGCTCAGATACGCTGGAGAGAAGGTGCCGATGTTCCGCGTCAGGTGGGCCAAGAGCATCGTAAAAGAAAGCCGGTATTTCACCACCATGGTTATACCCGAAGCCAAATCCAAGACCGCGGGCGCAAACGTCACCGCGCAAAATGAGCCATGGGTACTGGCTAGACAAGTGGACCAATGCTTCTTCATTACTGACCCGTCAAAGCCCAGCCATGTTGTCGTGAGGACAGGCAAAAGGAACATCAACGGAATGGATGGAGCCGCCAACGAGCAAGACTTCGACAAGTACGGCGACCCGAAGATTGAAGATGACGACGAAGATGATGCAGTAGCATACCAAACAAGAAGAAGCAGGACCACCCTACCTAAATGCGGTCGCCCGTTCAAGAGAAGAAATCAAGGGGTTCCGGGGCTAAATTTTGCAAACGCGGAAAAGAAGGGCAAAAAGATTGTGAAAAGATGATAGCTAAGATCCAATCACGACGATTGTTATTTCATGATTGTTATTTCATGTCACTTGATTTCAACCTCATTTATGAGCATGTGAATGATTATTTTTAGAGATCTTTTAAACATTATATTATTTTATATTATGAGCATTATATTATTTTAGTACATAAAATATGAAACTACTTGCCATGATGAACTAAATGATATAAATTTGCTTTTATGGATATTGATATGTTTTTCTTAAAACTTGGTCAATGTTTTTCTTAAAAAACAAATACACCTTATATAAAGGAACGGAGGGAGTATTGTAGATGTTGATAGTTTTTGTTATATTTAGGAATGAGGGAGTATTAAAATTGCCATGTGTTTATAATTACTACACAATTAAAACTAACACATAATTATAATTATAATTATAAATAACACAATATTAAAAGCGTTAATGGTGCACTTCCAGAAAGTGCGCCATTGATATGCCTATGCTAATGGCGCACTTTTAGAAAGTGCGCCATTGTTATGCTAAGTAGTTAGCGTTATCTATCGAGTGGGCTCGATCCCATCGATTCATCTCACACAGTACTCTCTCTCTCTCTCTCTCTCGAACCCCATCTCGCCGCCGCCCCCCTCCGGCGACCCCCACTCCGGCGACCCCCCCTCCACCGACCGCCACACCTCCGGCGACCCCGCGCCCCTCCTCCCACGTCCTCTCTCTCTCTCTCTCACCGCCCCCTCCACCTCTCTCTGCAGGACTCGCCGCCGCCTGTCGTCGTCGTCCACACCGCCGCCCACACCATCTCCCAGGTACACTCCATAATGGCTGCAGTTGCTTTCAGATTGCAAAGGCCTCCCGTGTGTAGATTAGATAACTATCTGTCATAGATTAGGCCACAAAGATGGCTTGATTCACACTGTTTTGGATTAGCACAAGTGAGAGTTAATGTTTTGATAGGGATCTTCTTCTCATTTTGTTGTTTGTGGCAAACATTTGCTGGAGCAACATTCAACATTTCACCATTTGAGTTTGCAACTTGCTCTCTTTTCTTCATCTTGGAATGTTCAGATTTTAGAAAAATAAATTAAAAGACCTGCACAAGTAGTTGATTGCTTGATTTGTTGCTTGGTAGACTTGTGTAGCATGACAGAGTAGCTCTGAAGATAATAGCATGTTCTGTTGGGTTTAGAGAAGGGAAATTTCAGTTCCGTTTCACTACTTTTGTCATCCCCTGGTTCTGATTGTACCTACTTGCGTATCTGTTGAGGTTGAAGCGTGATTAAACAGTACGATGCTTATTTTGTAGTTGGTTTATGTTTGGTCCTATCACACTCATGATGCATGCGTCTTTGTATTTTAAGTAGGACACATGGTGTTACTTGCATTTATGAGTTCTGTTAGTTGTCTGAGATAGATCTTACACAGGTGCACTTACCATAAGTTGCTGGTGCATCTACTAATGATCTTTATAGGTTTAGGGACTTTGTTTCTAAGCTCTGCTTGATATCATTTGGATACTGATTTGACACACTTGATATAAAACAATTTATCATGTACATTGCTCTTGAGTTCTTATCACTTCCAGAACGATCGTTTTGTACCAAATCAAGTCTCTTTTAGACAGTAACTAGCTAGCACTTACTTCGGATGTAAAATGTTTTGCCATGTCTAGTGAATCTTTCTTCTTGCAAGCAACTTTATGCCTAATCAGTAGTGACAGTGAATCTTTTGTATTATTAATTTAACAATCTTTGCCCAGTGGTATTCTACTATAATGTTCTTGGAAGCTTCTTAATGCCATGCCTTGCCCAGTGGTATTCTATTTTTATTCCCAAACAGGTGCAACCTGGTTGTGCCTATATGTATGCTTGTTGTGCCTATATGTAGGCCCTTTTTGTGCAGGTACAAATAATGACCCCATTCTCCTGAAATGTCGATTAATTTCCATTTCGGTTAGGAATGGGGTCCTAGCTCAAGAAAATTAGCAAAGGTCATACCGAATTTTTCCGTGAATTCGTGCATGACCTTTGTTAATTTTCTTGACCTAGAAGGTGCTTTTGCATGTAATTGTCCTAGCTATACTATCCTAGCTATACTACCTACCCTGATATCATCCAATCACTCTAGTAGAAATTTTTCTTATCCTATGTAGTGGGTGTAGATGGCCGACAACGATGAGGCCTCAGGTTCGCACCACCAGAAGCAATATTGGGAGATGAGCATAGACGATGATCCACAACCTCAAGCCCGCTACGAGGGCATCGGGGATGACTCTACCGATCCCGAGTACACAACCGCTAGCGGGGATGAGTGTGGTGTCGCGGAGGCCGATCCCGCCACTGATGATGGCAGCCAACCCACAGATGGAAGCCAACCGAAGAGGCAAAAAAAGGAGAGGCGCCCGATCAAGCTAGGCATCGTCAAGGAGGAATTTACCGAAGTGGACAAAAATGGGCTTCCAACGGCGCCCAAAGAATTAGTCGGTGGGTACGCCGGACAACTCGGGTGCATTCTCCGGGGCACCTTCTCGATCAACACCGAGAACCTAAGGCATCCTGACCGAGCGAATTTGCGCAACCTCCTCTTTACGAAGCTGCACAACCGATACAAGTTCCCCGCTCAATTCGCAAACACACGACTCCACGGGAATAAAGTGAACAGTGCCGCCCTCACGAAGATGAGCACATCCCTGGCTACTTGGAGAAGCACGATGAAGAAAATGATTAGTAAAGGTGTTAGTTACGAGAAGATCAAGGAGTCAAATCCTTTGATCAGCGAAACTGACTACGAGAATTTCAAGCTCAAGTGCGAGGACACCTCAACCAGTGAATCGAGTTAGTGGGGGAAAATTATGCGGGAATTGAACTTAGGGGTTCAGAGACTCGGTCCCGGCGGTTACAGAGTGGCGGAACCGAAATGGGACAAGGAGGACGTGGAGCGTGCCGCACAAGGCCTACCGCCCCTCTTCAAAAAATACGGAGATAAGCCTACAGATAACTATGTCAGGGCCCGGTACAAGAGGAACCCGATAACAGGGGAGCTTACGACGGATCCGAAGGTGGAGGAGCTTGAGCGTCTTCTTGTAAAGAATACCTCCCCCTAATAAATTAGCTCCATATGGTTGCATTTTAAAATTAGCGACGCCAAATGTAACACCCTCACTGTCAGTGAACAGTAATCACTGTTACTGTTCATCTCTACTGTTCAAAACTTTTGTTAAATCAACTTGGATCAGTTCAAATTCAATTTCCACTTGGTTATCCTGGAATGCAATGTGATCATGAACTTGGTCAACTTGGATCAAACCAATACCTAGCTCAATTCAAATGACCTTTGCATTGAAATCAATTTAAACCCTAAAATGCCTTTTGTTGAATATTAAAAATATGGTGAGAATAAATCTTTTCCAAAAATCTTGGAACCACTTTTATAAAATCCCAAATAATCATTGGACCATGTCCTTGTAATCATTGGTATTTATTGGGCTACTGAAAATTGTAAACAATTAATAATAGTAGCAATTTCAGGCCAATGGCTCATTTAATAATAAAATAAATTAGAAAAAGAGTTTAGAAAAATCCTAACTTTTTGTGGCACCCTAGGTTTATGCTCTACTAATTATGGAACAATAATTGTATTATAGAAAAATGCCTAAGCCATTTAAATAAGTGCTAAAAGAAGATCTAACAGAAAAGAAATAAAAATGACAGAAAACCTAAACTACCCCCTCTAGTCCGAGGCCCACCTCCCCTCCTCTCCCCTCGGGCCGGCCTAGCCCACCACCCCCGGTCATCCCCCTCCTCCCGTACGGGCGCCATGGCGTGGCGCCCATCCGCCGAGGCCACGGCGACGAGCCCCCCCCCCCCCCCGTGGAGGCCATCCGGCAATCCCCCGGCGGCCTACAAGGCCAAGCCCCGCCCCCTGGTGCAGCCCTAACCCTAGCCGCAGTCCCTCTCCCTCTGGATCTGGAGCCCCCCCCTCGCCTTCGTCTTCGCCAGTCGCGCCCGTAGCCGCCATGGACGCCCGCCCGTGAGCTTGCGCGGCCACAACGCTCCACGAGCCTCACCATCTTGTCCGCCAGCTCCGCCGCGATCCGCTAGGTCGTCCTCGCCCTCGAGCACAACCCGACGGCAACTGCATCCGACGAATCGGGTTCGTCCCCGACCGCGACCGCCCTGCACGTCGTCGTCAAATTGCTCTCACTGGAGCCTCCCCGCGCCCACTGCCCAGGCCCTGCATGCTCACGGTGAGCGCCCATGCCACCACCGGCTATACCTGGGCCTCCCCTCTCGTTGTAGCTAACGGCGCCATTGACGCGTGCTCCGGCCGTCACCCAGCTTGTCGTGGCCGTGGCTCCCGCCTCCCCCTCGCCCGTCGAGCGTGGCCCGTGGACGCGCCTCCCCGCCCGCATTCGATTCCCCCTCTCCGTGCCCTGGATGGCCACCGGAGCTGGCCGGCCGCCTCGCCGCCGTGCCTCCTGTTCGCCGGAGGGTGTGCACGAGCTTAGCCATGGGGTTAACCCCCCCCCCCTAACCACCCCTGCCCACTAATCAGTAAACCCCCCCATACAGTATGACAGGTGGGCCAACCCCCTGCTAATTGCTACTGATTTAACTAAATGGGGATAACCCCTTTGTATCACTGACTGATGGGCCCTAGCCCTTAAACCATTTCCCTGGGATAATTAAAATGCAATTAGAATAATGTCTCAATGACTCGTGGACCCCTCTGGATATTTCAGATTAAACATAATGGATTATATAAAATCAGTGTATGACATGTGGGCCACCCTTCTGTTTTATTAAATAAAAATGATTTATCAATATGTGAGACTGACCAGTGGGACCCACTAGTCAGTTTGACCAGTCAAACTGTTCTGGATAATGTTCTATTTTAATAATAAAAATAATTCAGAAATTCTTTTAAAAATGATTTAAACTTCAGAAATGAATATCTTTTAAACCGTAACTCGGATCGAAAAACTTTATACATGAAAATTGATCAAAAAAAATACAATGAATAAGAATACGCTATCCATACCCTCACCACACACCCCTAACACACCGATCATCGACATTCCCCCCCTCCGGGCCGTCTGTCCGATGATTTGTCCGGTACTGATAAAGTATCCAGATGAATTTATTTCGAACACGAAAGTTGTTCGGAATGGTTCAACTAACTCGAATACACCCCCCTTATGTTTGTCGGATGTCCACGACACCTCCGGCATGAACCCTTCCCCCTCCGGACACCCTGTCCGGTAATCACCCGGAGCCGGTAGTTCATCCCCGGATGAATTCCCGCTCCGAGCAACGTGCATTGCACTGCGATAGAACATCGTTAACTTTACATTTGTCATGTCATTCATCTGTTTACATTGCTTGCTTTGTATTTACTGTTTCTTCCCCCCTTTTATTCTCCGGTAGACCCCGCTGCTACCGCCGACTACACTGCTGCCGGGTACGACTACTTCGTCGACGACCCTGCCCCTACCGTCGAGCTTCCAGGAAAGCAGAGCCATTCTCTTCCCCAGATATCTCCTATCTTTCCGTACATTTCTTGCACTAGGCATTGTTACTGCTGCTGCTACGTTACAATCCTATTCAATTGCATAGCCTGATTTTGTCGCCCCTTGATGTACCTTTCTTATCCTATGCTGCCTATTATAATTATGCATATATTCAGCAGTGAACCCTGCGCATTGTTAGCTAGGATTAGATAGCGGGTCGTGATCACTCAGGGGAGTGAACACGGATACCATATATACAACTGCACAGGTACGGTACAAAGCAGACACCGCCAAAGGCCCCTATCTGGGTTATGCATAGTCACCTCAAGTGTGAGCTATCCGGGAGTAATCCTTGTACTCCACTCGAGGCTGACTTTGTCTTGCCGCCATAGGGTCCTGAACATCGGTTGTCCTTAAGGTAAGAAGTCGGGCGACCCAACGGTGCCTGCGAGAGGTATATTGTCGGGAACGACCGGGAGGGTACGACCGACGTTACTGGCGTGCTTGGCCCCTGCTCGTATCTCGCGAGAGTTACCAAACCACGCGAAAGTCGTGTCGCACGAGTCGTACCCCAGATCCCGGACCGCGGATCCCATTCTCATTCTGGGCAGGCCGCGCGTTCTCTGGCATCAACTCCTGTGGCCAGTAGTTTTCTTGCGGCGTGATTGACATAGTGGAATCTATGTCGCGTCGTGTAATCCTCACCGCGGTCTGCGCGCCGCCTAGTGTGTCCTTTTTCCTTAATTTTTACGACGTTACGCTGCCCGATTTTCGATTGATTCTATGTGTGGATGTGTATGTCTTATATGACTACTCCTATATATCCGCGCCTCCTCTTTGTTGTTGCTTTACCTCTTGCTCGTTTCCGGCATCTCGTTAAAATGTTCATCGCTGAAATACCCCTGTTAAATTCTAGCAGGATGGCTGGTCGTGGTGGTCGTGGTCGTGGTCGTGGTGCCAACGATCCACCTCCGCCGCCGGACTACATGGCCGCGATGATGCAGCAGTTTCAGATGAACCAGGTGTTCATGCAGGGAGTCATAGATCAGCTCCAGAACCAGAACCAGAACCAGCACCAGAACCACCCGCCTGTGGTTACTCTGCGGGATTTCATGCGTCTCAATCCCCCTCTCTTCCACCAACCGGAACAGCCGCTAGATGCTGATGATTGGCTTCGTGACGTCACTCGTCAGCTGGAGTTCGCTAATGTGAGCGCTGCTGATTATGTCAACTTCGCGTCCTATTTCCTGCGTGGTCCCGCTGCTCAGTGGTGGGACACTTACAAGGGCTCGCTAGCTGAAGGGACTGTCGTCACCTGGAATGACTTCAAGACTGCCTTCCGTGCTCGTTATGTCCCCCAGGCGATTATGAACCGTATGAAGGCCGAGTTCCGCAACCTCGTTCAGGGCAACAAAACTGTCGAGGCATACCAGAGGGAATTCCTCCGCCTCTCCCGCTATGCTGCAAGTGACCTCCCCAATGATGCAAGTAGGCAAGAGAAGTTCCGTGATGGACTCAACGCAGATCTCCAGCTTGCACTGGCTTTGCAAGTCTTCCCCGACTTCGCCACCATGGTGAACCAGACTATCACCTCTTGAGACAGCTCATCTTAAGTTCGGTGGTTCGCCGAAGCGCCCCCATGATGCTGGCTCATCTTCGGGCACAGCACAGAAGCAACGCGTTTGGCTTCCACATAGTCTTATGCGTCCAACTTCCCCTGCACCAAGGCCGTCGTATGTTGCACCTCGTCTGCCTCCGCCCCCGCCGAGACAGCCGAAGACTGAGACTGCACCCCTCCGTCCTCAAGATGGCCTGTGTTTCAGGTGCCGTCAGCCAGGCCATATTTCCCGAGACTGCCCTCAGCGACAGAATCAACTGGTAGTTCACCCTGCTGGCCGCGGAAATGGTCGTGGCAACAATGGGACCCTCAACTATAATACTGGGTCAAATACTCATGCTCGTGGTCATGCTTACAACATTGATGTTGAAGCAGCTCAGGCACAGCCCACTACAGTGATGGGTACTCTCCTCGTTAACTCAATACCTGCTACTGTTTTATTTGATACAGGAGCATCGCATTCATTTATGTCTGGAGCATTTGCATCTAAGCATGACATATACCACGAAAAGATGCGCACCCCCTTGGCCGTTAAGACACCCGGCGGCATGTGTCACGTTGACATGCTGGCACCTAACATCACCGTCGAGATCGAAAGGATTGAGTTCCTTGTCTCCCCACATATTCTGAAGACCTCCACCATCGACCTTATCCTTGGCATGGATTGGCTGAAAACCCACGATGCCGCACTTTATTGTGGCACCAAGGTCATCCAACTTTTTCATCCTTCTGGCGCGATTGTGAGTCACACTGCCATGCCGAAGCTCGTATATATGCTCTGAATACCTTGAATGTCGCACCTCTCGAAGGGATTGAGAAAGCCCCAATCGTTTGTGATTTTACCGACGTATTCCCAGAAGAACTGCCGGGGATACCCCCGATTAGGGAAGTTGAATTCGTCATCGACTTGAAGCCTGGCACCGTCCCTATTGCCAAGCGCCCATATAAGATGCCACCTCACCACCTCCTTGAATTGAAGAAGGAGATCGACACGGCCCTCGAGAAAGGCTTCATCCGTCCAAGTTCCTCTGCTTGGGGAGCACCTTCGCTCTTTGTCAAGAAGAGTGATGGCACGAACCGTTTGGTCCAAGATTACCGACCTATCAACCAGGCCACGATACAAAACAAGTACCCTCTCCCTCGGATCAATGATCTTTATGATCAACTTGCTGGATCCACGGTGTTTTCAAAACTTGACTTAAGGTTGGGTTACCATCAGATCCGGGTCCGTGATGAGGACATCCCGAAGACCGCATTCATTACTCGCTATGGTTCATACGAGTACACTTTCATGTCATTTGGCTTGACCAATGCACCAGCCACCTTCTCCAGATTGATGAACTTTATATTCATGGAATACCTCGACAAGTTCGTCGTGGTTTATCTGGATGATATATTGATTTACTCCAAGACCGATGCAGAACATGCTGAACATCTTCGTCTTATACTGGAAAAGCTTCGAGAACACAAACTCTATGCTAAGTATTCTAAGTGTGAGTTCTGGCTTCCCGAAGTAACCTACCTTGGTCATGTGATTTCCAAGGATGGCGTTGCCGTCAACCCCGAACGTATCCAGGCTATTCTTGACTGGACTCCGCCCAGGACTGTCAAGCAAGTCCGAAGTTTCCTCGGCCTTGCCAGCTATTGCCGCCGTTTTGTTGAGAATTTCTCCAAGATTGCCAAGCCTGTGACTAATCTACTTCACAAAGGCGTCAAGTTTGAGTGGACTGATAAATGTCAAGAAAGTTTTCAAGCTATGAAGGACAAGCTCACTTCACCCCCAGTGCTTGCTCCGCCTGATACTCAGAAGGACTTCGTGATTTATTGTGACGCGTCTCGCCAAGGATTAGGCTGTGTCCTAATGCAAGAGCGCAAAGTGATTGCTTATGGCTCTCGTCAGTTGCGTGCTCACGAAGAAAACTATCCAACTCATGATCTCGAATTGGCAGCGGTAATTTATGCATTGAAGCTGTGGCGACATTACCTCATCGGTAATCGTTGCGAGATCTTCACCGACCACCAAAGCCTGAAGTACCTGTTTACGCAACCAGACCTGAATCTCCGCCAACAGAGATGGCTCGAGACAATAGCCGACTACGACATGGGAATTTCTTACACCCCTGGCAAAGCTAATGTGGTGGCCGATGCCTTAAGCCGCAAAGCCTATTGTAGTGAACTTGAAGTTCAAGTGCAACAGCCACGTCTGTATGCAGAACTCCACAAGCTGAACATCGAAATTGTTCCGCGGGGATATGTGAACTCACTGGTGGTCCAACCAGACCTCGACACCCGCATCAAGACGGTACAACATTATGACTCTAACATCTGGAAGATTAAGCGTCGTGTCGCCAACGGAGAGCCCTCATTCTTCACTATTGATGCAAATGATGATAATGCGGTGTACTTCAAGGGTCGTTTAGTGGTTCCGGTAGCCAAGGCCAACCTGAATTATGCCTCTGATGTCATGAAAGAAGCTCATGATACACCCTTGTCGATTCACCCTGGTAGTACCAAGATGTACCAAGACATTCGTCAGCGGTACTGCTGGTCCAACATGAAACAACACATTGCTCGTTATGTTGATGAGTGTGACGTTTGCCGTCGCGTGAAAGCTGAACATCAGAGACCTGCTGGAACTCTGCAACCACTCTCTATTCCTGAATGGAAATGGGACAAGATTGAAATGGACTTCGTCACCGGATTTCCCCGATCACAGAAAGGTCATGATGCCATATTTGTCGTCATCGACCGATTCTCCAAGGTTGCTCATTTTTTGCTTGTCAAGGAGACGATCTCTGCTAGTCAGTTGGCAGACTTGTATGTTTCCAGAATCGTGTCGCTCCACGGTATTCCGTTGGAGATCAGTTCAGACCGTGGCAGCATTTTCACCTCTAAGTTTTGGGATAGTTTCCAAGAAGCTATGGGCACTCACCTAAATTTCAGCACCGCTTATCACCCCCAGTCGCAAGGACAAGTCGAACGAGTCAACCAAGTTCTTGAAGACATGCTTCGAGCTTGTGTCATTTCATTCGGTAAGAAATGGGAGGAATCTCTTCGATTTGCTGAATTCTCGTACAACAATAGCTATCAGGCTAGTTTGAAGATGGCCCCCTTTGAAGTTCTCTATGGACGTAAGTGTCGAACCCTCTGAATTGGTCAGAAACTGGAGAACGAACCCTCATTGGTCCGGACATTATACAGCATGCCGAAGATCAGGTTCGCGTTATTCGTGAACACCTGAAAGCTGCTCAGTCCCGCCAGAAAAGCAACTATGATCGCAAGCACAAGGAAATGGTTTATCAACCTGGCGAATACGCGTACCTCCGTGTCACTCCCATGAGAGGCACTCACCGCTTCGGAATCAAAGGCAAGTTAGCTCCTCGCTACATTGGCCCGTTCCGTATACTCTCCAGAAGTGGACCAGTGGCATACCGTTTGGAATTGCCGGCAAACCTCTCCCAAGTCCACGATGTCTTCCACGTGTCGCAACTCCGACGCTGCTTCAAGGACCCCATCCGCGAAGTGGAACATGATATGATTGGAAAAGTCAGTGAACAGTAATCACTGTTACTGTTCATCTCTACTGTTCAAAACTTTTGTTAAATCAACTTGGATCAGTTCAAATTCAATTTCCACTTTGTTATCCTGGAATGCAATGTGATCATGACCTTGGTCAACTTGGATCAAACCAATACCTAGCTCAATTCAAATGACCTTTGCATTGAAATCAATTTAAACCCTAAAATGCCTTTTGTTGAATATTAAAAATATGGTGAGAATAAATCTTTTCCAAAAATCTTGGAACCACTTTTATAAAATCCCAAATAATCATTGGACCATGTCCTTGTAATCATTGGTATTTATTGGGCTACTGAAAATTGTAAACAATTAATAACAGTAGCAATTTCAGACCAATGGCTCATTTAATAATAAAATAAATTAGCAAAAGAGTTTAGAAAAATCCTAAACTTTTTGTGGCACCCTAGGTTTATGCTCTACTAATTATGGAACAATAATTGTATTATAGAAAAATGCCTAAGCCATTTAAATAAGTGCTAAAAGAAGATCTAACAGAAAAGAAATAAAAATGACAGAAAACCTAAACTACCCCCTCTAGTCCGAGGCCCACCTCCCCTCCTCTCCCCTCGGGCCGGCCCAGCCCACCACCCCCGGTCATCCCCCTCCTCTCGTACGGGCGCCATGGCGTGGCGCCCATCCGCCGAGGCCACGGCGACGAGCCCCCCCCGTGGAGGCCATCCGGCAATCCCCCGGCGGCCTACAAGGCCAAGCCCCGCCCCCTGGTGCAGCCCTAACCCTAGCCGCAGTCCCTCTCCCTCTGGATCTGCAGCCCCCCCCTCGCCTTCGTCTTCGCCAGTCGCGCCTGTAGCCGCCATGGACGCCCGCCCGTGAGCTTGGGCGGCCACAGCGCTCCACGAGCCTCGCCATCTTGTCCGCCAGCTCCGCCGCGATCTGCTAGGTCGTCTTCGCCCTCGAGCACAACCCGACGGGAACTGCATCCGACGAATCGGGTTCGTCCCCGACCGCGACCGCCCTGCACGTCGTCGTCAAATTGCTCTCACTGGAGCCTCCCCGCGCCCACTGCCCAGGCCCTGCATGCTCACGGTGAGCGCCCATGCCACCACCGGCTATCCCCGGGCCTCCCCTCTCGTTGTAGCTAACGGCGCCATTGACGCGTGCTCCGGCCGTCACCCAACTTGCCGTGGCTGTGGCTCCCGCCTCCCCCTCGCCCGTCGAGCGTGGCCCGTGGACGCGCCTCCCCGCCCGCATTCGATTCCCCCTCTCCGTGCCCTGGATGGCCACCGGAGCTGGCCGGCGGCCTCGCCGCCGTGCCTCCTGTTCACCGGAGGGCGTGCACGAGCTTAGCCATGGGGTTAACCCCCCCTAACCACCCCTGCCCACTAATCAGTAAACCCCCCCCCATACAGTATGACAGGTGGGCAAACCCCCTGCTAATTGCTACTGATTTAACTAAATGGGGATAACCCCTTTGTATCACTGACTGATGGGCCCTAGCCCTTAAACCATTTCCCTGGGATAATTAAAATGCAATTAGAATAATGTCTCAATGACTTGTGGACCCCTCTGGATATTTCAGATTAAACATAATGGATTATATAAAATCAGTGTCTGACATGTGGGCCACCCTTTTGTTCTATTAAATAAAAATGATTTATCAATATGTGAGACTGACCAGTGGGACCCACTAGTCAGTTTGACCAGTCAAACTGTTCTGGATAATGTTCTATTTTAATAATAAAAATAATTCAGAAATTCTTTTAAAAATGATTTAAACTTCAGAAATGAATATCTTTTAAACCGTAACTCGGATCGAAAAACTTTATACATGAAAATTGATCAAAAAAATACAATGAATAAGAATACGCTATCCATACCCTCACCACACACCCCTAACACACCGATCATCGACATTCCCCCCCTCTGGGCCGTCTGTCCGATGATTTGTCCGGTACTGATAAAGTATCCGGATGAATTTATTTCGAACACGAAAGTTGTTCGGAATGGTTCAACTAACTCGGATACACCCCCCTTATGTTTGTCGGATGTCCACGACACCTCCGGCATGAACCCTTCCCCCTCCGGACACCCTGTCCGGTAATCACCCGGAGCCGGTAGTTCATCCCCGGATGAATTCCCGCTCCGAGCAACGTGCATTGCACTGCGATAGAACATCGTTAACTTTACATTTGTCATGTCATTCATCTGTTTACATTGCTTGCTTTGTATTTACTGTTTCTTCCCCCCTTTTATTCTTCGGTAGACCCCGCTGCTACCGCCGACTACACTGCTGCCGGGTACGACTACTTCGTCGACGACCCTGCCCCTACCGTCGAGCTTCCAGGAAAGCAGAGCCATTCTCTTCCCCAAATATCTCCTATCTTTCCGTACATTTCTTGCACTAGGCATTGTTACTGCTGCTGCTACGTTACAATCCTATTCAATTGCATAGCCTGATTTTGTCGCCCCTTGATGTACCTTTCTTATCCTATGCTGCCTATTATAATTATGCATATATTCAGTAGTGAACCCTGCGCATTGTTAGCTAGGATTAGATAGCGGGTCGTGATCACTCAGGGGAGTGAACACGGATACCATATATACAACTGCACAGGTACGGTACAAAGCAGACACCGCCAAAGGCCCCTATCTGGGTTATGCATAGTCACCTCAAGTGTGAGCTATCCGGGAGTAATCCTTGTACTCCACTCGAGGCTGACTTTGTCTTGCCGCCATAGGGTCCTGAACATCGGTTGTCCTTAAGGTAAGAAGTCGGGCGACCCAACGGTGCCTGCGAGAGGTATATTGTCGGGAACGACCGGGAGGGTACGACCGACGTTACTGGCGTGCTTGGCCTCTGCTCGTATCTCGCGAGAGTTACCAAACCACGCGAAAGTCGAGCTCTACCAAGAGCATACGCGAGACAAGGTAAGGAGACGGTTCACCTTGTTGGTAACCGCAGTGACTTGGTGGGACGACAGGGCAGGCACCGATGTACTGGTGGTCCTGACTGCTATCGTTGACCGCGGGTCGGTTAAGTCGAGGCAACGATAACAGTTGTCACGCAGGTTAATTAAAATGCTAAATGGTTCGGCGGATGACTTGAGAGGCCCATTGGTCTGTACGCACTACCTACGCGTGGGATTACGGTGTGGGACCTCCGCGTCGTAGTTTGTCCGAAAGCTCTTCAGACGTCAGCAGTACCTCGGGCTGATAGCCGGGAAGCGGTCTTGTCTTATTTGCTGCAGCAGGTGTGTTTGGATTTGCTTTTGCTTCACCGGCCAGTCTCGTACCGTGCAGGAGCGTGCAAGGGTGAGGGACCTAGACCCCTTGGCGCATAGGATATAGTCCGGCGGATGGCCTCTCTGCTGAGCCTAGGTGGGCTGCGTCGTGTCGGATAGCCTCGGTGGGGCGTTCCCTAACAAGGTTCACGCCACCCTGGAGATCCGAGCGTGCAGGCTGAACAGTAGTGCACCCCTGCAGGGAGTTTAATCTATTCGAATAGCCGTGTCCACGGTAACAGGACGCTTTATGCTGAAGCTGGATCTTACCACTAGAAACTAGTATTATTAAACTGTATGGTTCCGGGTTTTCTTCCTCGTGGGGATGTCGAGGAGGTGAACTCGGAGGCATTATTATTATTGTTAATCATTACAACTTATATTATACAATGTTGCAACAACTTCTGCTCCATTGTTATTTTATTGATTTATATGAACTGTTTGCTGTTTGTCTTCTCATGCTGCAAGACACGTCAGAAGATGCTAGTCTTCGATAGGCCTAGCTTCTTACCCTTATTCTGATTTCTATCTCGCAGTCCACTATATATACAGCCTTCCCTTTCCGTTGATACAAATGCATAATGCTTAGTAGCGGACGTAAGACTCGCGGGTATACTAGATACTCACCTGCTTTATTTCCTTTACTGTTTTTCCTGATCGGTCGCTGCAGTCGACGTTGGAGCCCAGGAGCAGGAGTACCCTGGAGGCGGATACTACTACGTCGAGACCCCCGCTGACCAGGACCAGGAGTAGTTTCGGAGGCTCCCAGGCAGGAGGCCTTGCCTTTTCGATCTGTATCTCTGATGTTATTTGTGCTAGCCTTCTTAAGGCAAAACTTGACTAACTATGTCTGTACTCAGATATTATGGCTTGTATAACTTATGTATTCGGGTCCGCGTGACCCCCTTTATTGTAACATATTGGTTTATCCTTTTGTGTTTAGTGTTGTGTTGTGATATTCTCACCGTGGCACCCTAATCTCAGTCGTGTACCCTGCGTGTATGATTACTGTACACGGATTGATTTTGGGGGCGTCACACCAAATTTCTGAATGGTCCCCACGTTCCTTGTGCAGGAAACTGAAGGCAGCTGTGCGGGATCCCCGCCTATCGCCCCTTGGGACAACTCTTTAAATAGGGTGATCAACACACTCAAGAAAAAGGATAAGCTTAGTAAGCCGTCGTCAGCTGGTCGTGTGTCCGGCAAAGGCTGTTCCACAAAATGGTCGAACTACTATAGCACTAGGCAAAAGGAGAAAAGCACTAGCGGCTCGGAGGCACAACTCCAGGAAAAAATGGAGCAGATTCCACACATTGTGGAAGAACAAGTTGGACATGCGCTCAACAACATGATGCCTTCCTTTTTTGTGTTCATGCGAGACTGGCTTGCGAGCGGTCAAGAGGGGTTGCCCCCGATTCCCAGCTTCATGGGCAGCAACTCTCACAACGCGATGTAACACCCCAAAAATCGGGTTATCGATTTTTGTGCTGTTATTCCTTCCTAGCTTTTTCTCCTGATCTTTTCCCCCTGGAGTCTGGTTTATGACCAGAAGAATCCAGACAATCCTTGACCTTGCAATCCTTTTCTCTACCCATTAGCAAGGCAAGATCCCTCCCCAGACCCTAGACCCCGGATATGCAAGGATATTGCTACGTCCGGTGCAATGTTCTTCATATCAGCTTAATTCCATTTGTGCCAATCGATGGAATTAAAACCCGGAAAATACCTGGACATCTCTAAAGGTTGTGTAAACTTGTGGAGATGAACTTGGTTATCCTCTTGACCCCTCCCAAAGATATTGGCTATGGTTGAATAAAGGAAATTGTGGTTTTCTTTATAAAGCCAATAATTCCCTTTTAGCCCATTTGCAAAGGAGCTACCATTTTGGTTGCCCCATTTGTGCTCAAATGAATTGTGGAGCTCCTAGCATCCAACCCATTGCCATTTCCACCAAAACATGGGGTTCCATAGTTCAAAAGATGAGCATACCTTCCATTTGCAAATTTAGGGCAGAATGGCACTTTCTAAAGGAAGTGTTATTTACATTTGCCCATTTCCTCCCAAATTTTTTGTGCCATTTCCCTTTCCCATGTCATGGTGTTGTACCAAATTTGAGCCCTAATGGCTAAGCCAGTAATGCACAATAAATTCTCAAAGTTTCTGTCCAGCAGGCAACTTTGTGAAGGAAGTGCAAGATAGACTTGTCCATTTGAGTTGAAAATTTGTGTACATACTTATCCTAGTGTATGATGATGCTCTGCCAAATTTCAAGCCAAGTGGACTAGTGTGATAGCCACACCACAGCACAAACACCTTCTTCCTAAATGGTGCATTTGTAAAGGAAGTGCTATGTACATTGATCCATTTGTGCTCAAACTTGGTGGAGATAATCATCTTAGTGTTAGACAACTGTGACACAAGTTTGGGATCATTTCACCAGATGAGCCTCCCCCATTCCAGTACAAACACCTTGGTGCTTGGACCAAGGTCAGGTAACTTTCATCCACTCAATGCCACGCATGCCCTTCCAAGTGAGTGATTCCATCTCCTTATAGGTCACCTCACACAGTGGACATGATCCCTGGTCATTTGCACGCTCGGGCCACGTGGGTGCCTGGGTAACCTGTTTGTAGTGGGTTCTTATCCGCATCGTCATCTTCCTCGTGTCTCTTCATGTCCAGCGTGCTCCCCAAGCTGGTCCAGACCACGCGTGCTCTTCTCGCCTTGTTTGGTAGCCCGTGGACGCCGGTGTCGACATGCGATGCTCCATGGACCAGCCGCCGCGTGGCCATGGCTCGGGGAGCTTCGAGCTCTCACCCGTGCCCCTCCCCCGGGCTATCAGAAGGAGCCCCGAGACCCCCTCGCAGCACCACCGCAGCCGTCCACCTGGCTCCCCCTTGATTCCCTAGCCGCCTAGCCACCATGGCCGAGCCTTCCGCCCGCGGCCGCTGTACCCCTGCCTGTGTGGCCGCCTCTCCTACCCCGCTCCCTCGCTCGCAGCCCGCGGCCCCGGGCCTCCTAGGAGCAACGCCCGCCGCAGCGCCCACTCCCAGTCGAGGCAGAGCCCGCCGCCGGCCTAGCATGGAACCGCCACGGCCCTCTCGCCCAGGACCAGTGGAGACTACGGCCCCGGCCGCCCGAGGAACCCCAAGGCCGCCGGCGAGGGCAGAACAGCGCGCCGCACCCCGAGCTCCCCGGCGACCCTCCCTCCGGCGCCTTCGTCGCTGCGGGCCTCGCCGGACGGCGCTCCCCTGCTCAGCGTCCTGCGAGAAAACAGAGGAGGATCGGGATTGGAACAGAGGATGCACAGAAGGCGCTGGCGCGTGGGACCCACTCGTCAGCTGCTGCAGCCCCGGACCCGCGCTCGTGTATTCTCCAAAATACGCTTACCTGTGGAGAAGGCGTGTTTCCGTGCTGCTTAGGATGTAATGCACTTTCCCCAAGCGAAAGCGCATTTTTGTCCACTGCGGCCAGGAATGCGCTTTCCTTTCAGGAAAGCGTATTTCAGAATCTGCGCGTTCTCTCTCCGGGCCAAAAAGGTTATTTTGTGGACGTTCATCCGATAAGCCCATTTTTCTGCTTGTCGAACGAACGGTCGTATCTTCGCGATCGTAACCCCGATCGAGGTGATTCAAAAGCCCACGTTCTCAGTTTTTCGAGCCCGTTTCGTTGGAGCAAGTTTCATGCTGTGTTTTCATTGTTAGATTTATCCTTTTGCCCCCGGTTGTCGTTAGGCTTCGCCGGAGAACCGTCGGTCCCGTCAGATCCTTTCGGAGGGCGACCGCACGTCCGTCCGGTGGATTCATCGAACCCCCCCCCAGGCAAGCAAGCCATCTAATATATGCTCTAAGAATTGTGCCGTGATGTTCTTGTGTGTTTAAAATATGATTACATTGTGTTGCTTAACCGATGAACTAAACACCGATCTGTTAATTTAACTTGACATGCTTACGCCATGCTTGTTTTCTATGTTCATGTTAATCATGCTATGTCCACTCGTAAGTATCATGCTTGTGTTGTTTATACATGTCTACTTGATTTGATAATGCTAAAAATAATGCTGCCATGTTTACTGGTTAGTATCATGCCCATATTGTTCATGTTAAATATATAATGCTTATGCCGGTTGTTTTACATGTGTTGACCGTATTCATGCTTTAAGATCCATGCTTACTAGATTCATACCATGCCATGCTAGTGGTTGCACGTGTTTGGTGGTAGTGTTATGTTCATGCCATGTTGCATTGTTTAATTCATGCTGCAAGAGGTAATGCTAAAACTTGATGAACATAATAACCGTTGACCCAGTGCCACCGAACCGAGCTTATCCGTGAAGCCACATTTTCTTGTATGGGAGGGCCTTAACTCGTGCTATCGTAGTGCCTTATACGGATATCACCAAAGAGGGGGGGATTATGCACACACGCTACCCTGGCCCGATAGGTGGTGATAATCTCGAAACCCATAGTTGTTTACCCGGGAGTCCCCGTTGGGACAGTTTGCCACAAGGTGGCCGAGTGGTTCTGGTGGTAACGTGGACAACTAACCACAGGGATACCCAAGACCGTGTGTCGGTGAGTCCGTAGGGAGGTTACGCGGTAGTCGGGTTTCGTTGGAGAGGTCCTAGTCCACTCCTGCGGTGCGAGTTCCAAGGATCCCGTGGGACAAGTACCGAGGTGCTGGATGGAGGAAGAACTCCATAATGTGGGTAACGTGCACAAACTCTGCAGAGTCACAATCTATTTGAATAGCCGCGTCCTCGGTCATGGGACACAGTTCGTACTAGGTCACACTATGGTCAACACAAACTGGTATAATAATGGTGGTAGTAAGTGGATGGTCATGCGATTGGTTGGGTGGTAACGAAGGACACCTAACCCGTTGAATGATCATGCGATGAATGGAATGATTGGGTGGTAAAATAAGGACACCTAATCCTTTGAGTGGTCATGTGATGACCCGTCACTTGAAGTTGGATTCGGTGATGACTCCGAGGTAAGCTGCATGGTCATGGGATGATCATGAGTGTTTCATGTGTTGTTTGCACTAGTCTTAATCATGGTAGAATGCTCATTTCATTATGGTGGTATTGATCATTCCATGTGTTGATTTTTATTATTCTGGTTTTGATCTTAATAGTATGCTATATTCATCATGTTAAGATTGTTCAGATTCATCATGTTAATATTGCTTATGCCATGATTTATTAATATTGATTAAACTGCTATGCCATGATAACTAATATCACTCTAATAACTTAAGGCATGCTTGAATGCCATGGATTGCTTTGCTTGTTGTATATGTTACTTGGTTTCCTTGTTTTCGAGTACATTCAAACATACTCACATGGCTTTCATCCCTGGCTATTCGCGTAGCAAGATTTTCAGGTTTCTCTAAGGATCCGCTTTCCCCAGTAGGAGTCAAGCGTTTGCGAGCTAGGAAGAGTAACGAAGTCAGATCCATGTGGATTGGAGCCGCTCAAAGTCCGTGCTACCGTAGACAGTTATTATTCCGCTGCCCCCATCTCTGTAATGAACTATCTATGGTGGTAATGTATTGATTCAAGCCACTTTGGCTTATGAAACCTTTTACAGTTGTGCCTATGTTCTTGGTACGTGTTGTAAGTGCTCACACCAGAGTGATTCGTGGGCTGGTGTGTGGGCGACACTCGTCTGTGTACAGTGGTATTCAGGCGGGGTGTCACAGACATGGTATCAGAGCAGCCAGGATGACTGTAGGTTACCCTTAGCTGGAGTCATTGCCTTTTGCTCAGTAGAAAGCCCAGATGGATTTCATCCATCTTTGCCAAGTCGGCACGACTACTATTGATCAAAAGACAATGTCATAGGATTTCCCTCTCATCTATGCCCCGACTCTCATGGCATTCGTCTCTGGTGTGAAACTATCGCACTGGGCAATGACCGTGAGCCTTTAAAACCCCTAGGCAAGCCAGATATCCTCACCCTTCTTGCTAACTGTGGTATATCTCTCCTTATGTCTAGTTTCCTTTGGGAAACGCCAAATCCATCTTTTCTCAAACAACCATAGACTAGTTGACTAAGCCACCTTGGCTATGGTCATGCGGTGAGTTTGATGTTCTCCCTGAGGAAGTAGTAGAAGCTTTACGCCAATTGCCACCAGGAGCATTGTGTGATTTTGCTTCTAAATCCTTAGAGAGGCATCGAGTGCGCTAAGTTAGTGGATCTGCATCCACGTGTGGATAGCCCGTAGATTTCGAGCTATGTTTGTTTCTTGTTGTCTGTTGTTTGCCGTTTGCTCCGTCGTTGTCGGTTTTATTGTTTGGCTCTGAGTCGTCCCATCGGTAGGGAGACCGATAGCGAGCCCCATAGTGTTTCCCAATCCCGTGGAATCCGGCATGGCCACTATATATTAATAGTTGACGTAGTCGGATTTGACGCCTGCCTAACCAGTGGACCGACCACCTAGCTACCCTTGGATTGGACCCCAGCCAACCCTAGTTGTATGCAGTGCCAGGAGTATCCTTTTCTTTGTCTGAGGAGATTTCCGCCATGCCTGGGTGCCCCAGCCTTGCTGCCTATAAAACCCCGTCCTCCTTGTTGTAGCATTCCCCGCTCAGTAAGCCAGACCACCAGAGAACCCCAGCCAGTTTCCCACCTGGAAACCATGTCTGGCTTTTTCCAAGCCCCCACCTTTCATAGCAAGACCTCGGCGGTCAACCATGCTGGTTTTCCCCGCCTACTTTGGGAAATGCTTTCCCAAGCCCTTGGCTGTGTTGTTAACCCCGATTACCAGGTGTTCCAATCCGATCCTATCCCTCGCCTTTGCCGATATTGTGCAAAGGTGCTCATCCACCTTGGTCCCGACAAGATTGGAGAGCCCGTAGTCTTTGTGGGCAAGCCCATGCCCACTGCAGCGTTAGCCATTCAGATGGCTGCCGCAGAAGCTGTCAGTCGCCTCCGATTCAAGTTTCCGCAGATCCGGAAGATGCGGGAGTTCCGCTACTTCCCGAATGTGTCAAGATTTGACTACGATCTTGCCGACACCACCAAGGAAGCTGACCCGGCAATAGTTTTCCTGGTTTAGTTCAGCACTGCCCAGGGACTACTGCTCGGCGTCATTCTTGGGGAGTTCAAAGCCATGGATAGTGGCATAATGCAAGCTGTTGGAGCCGCGTACCGCGCATGAAGCCAAGGTTCCTCTCAAGCCGTCGATCCCCTGCTGCCAAACCCAGTGCTATCCTCTCAGGTCGTGCCACCCTCTCAAGTGGTGCTATCCTCCCAGCCCGTGGACGAGTGCCACCTAGGCACTGTCTGCGCTGACCCCACCAACAGAACCATCCTTCAGCTATATCGGCAAGGTCTGCTCCAGCAAGATCCAGCCGCTGCCCCAGGAGTTGAGTCCCGACTAGCCGAGTTACTCGACTTCTGGAAGCATCTCAGCCTGCGTCCTCCAGGAGAGCCCGAGCTAGATTAGTTCTTTAGATGTTTCCCAGCTGGTCTTCCGCCCTCGCCAGAGGATGGAAATCGTAGTCCCGAGTGAGTGGTTGTCGTAGAGTGCGTAGTCAGGTTGCGTTTTTTTCTGTTGCTTGTGTTGCATGTGATACTTGTATCGCATGTATGTTGTAATGCTCTATGTATGACGTGTTTGTTGTGCCTTTGTTGCATCTGTCCCCTGTTAAGCAGAAAGGTTTAACAGAGCTGACAGTGGTTTTCCAAGATGTTTGTAATCAGTAGAGCACTTACACCCTTAACCTTGGACTCGTCCTGAGTCCCTAATAAATTCGAGCTGGTTTAGGTATATGTAAGCCCAGAGTACATATACCCACTGGCATTAAAAAATCTTAGTGTGTTTTATCTGGTGTGTTTTCTTGCATTTGCATGTATGCTGGTTTGAGTTTGCTGTTGGCACGTTGCACGCTCGCGCCCGCGCGAGATTCATTCCTCATGGGTACGATCACCCCAGTACCCGGATGGAATGCAAGGAGACATCTCCCGCCCTTCTGCGCCTGCCCCGACCTTTGACCCGGATTCAGAGGCGATTTTCCCAGCCCCTGAACCTAGTCCCAAAGCCAGTCGCAATCTCAGATAAACTCTGAGAATTTTATTGCGGCAAAAGCCTTGCAACCCTCCTAGTACAATTGCATACCCGGATCCTACCCCGGTGCCCGTCCAGCCTGGTTGTTACTCGATGAGGAGCAACCAGAGGCGAGACCCTCGCGTTGCCAGGACCCCTCCGACCCCTCCAAGCCTCCGAGACAGTGGCGCCGCCGTCACCACTCTGTGTGACATCCGGCAGCCAGCTGCCTCGGCTCGCCGCAGCCCTGCTTATTCCGCCGGTCCGAAGCGACGGTGGAACAAGCCTAGAGGACCCCGAGCCTCCGCGCCATCTTCGTCCCGCTCCCGAGTTGTCGCATCCCTGCCCTCCCTTTGGCGAGCTCGCTCCTGCCAGGTGACCGCCCACAGCAAGAGCGACGAGCCAAACAGGGCAGCTAGCAGCCCAGTGAGCAAGCACCGTAGCAGCTCCAGGAACACGGCCTCGCCAGGAGACCGTGGCTCCAGCTCTTCCAAGCCGAGGAGATAGTAGAGCAGCATGGCGTGTGCTAGCCATAGCCGCGTCGCCGTCTTTTATAGCCCGAACCCGGTGTATGGTGAACGAGGTCCAGGAGCCTCGCCACTCGACCATCGCAGCCCCCGAAGCGAATCCGCGAGCAGTGCCGCCATTGGTGCTGGCCCGCGATGCGAGAGCACCCGCCGCATCGACCCGTGCCCGCCGCGCACTACCGTCGTAGGGTCCCGAGTGCCCTATGGGCTAGATGCATGTAGCCCCAGCTCCGCTCGGAGCACGACCACCGCAAGAGAAGCGGAGGTAGCCGGAGGAAGAAGAAGAAGAGGATGACAATGGGCCCTGGTCCCACATGTCAGCAGGAGAGCCACTGTTCATCGGGGTGACGTTAGCATTTTTGGAAAAGTGAATTTGTAGCTTTTCTAAAAATGGTGACCCCTAACAGTGTAGGTTATCCCGGAATATCCGTATCTCAATTGTGATGCACCCGTGCATCGTTTTTCCCCAGCCCGGAAGTTTTCGAGGAGTAGGTGTGATTTTGAGCCAACCCTACGAATCTCGAGGAAGAGATTCTTTTAAGGGGGGAAGGTTTGTAACACCCCAAAAATCGGGTTATCGATTTTTGTGCTGTTATTCCTTCCTAGCTTTTTCTCCCGATATTTTTCTCCTCGAGTCTGGTTTATGACCAGAAGAATCCAGACAATCCTTGACCTTGCAATCCTTTTCTCTACCCCTTTGCAAGGCAAGATCCCTCCCCAGACCCTCGACCCCAGATATGCAAGGATATTGCTACGTCCGGTGCAATGTTCTTCATATCAGCTTAATTCCATTTGTGCCAATCAATGGAATTAAAACCCGGAAAATACCTGGACATCTCTAAAGGTTGTGTAAACTTGTGGAGATGAACTTGGTTATCCTCTTGACCCCTCCCAAAGATATTGGCTATGGTTGAATAAAGGAAATTGTGGTTTTCTTTATAAAGCCAATAATTCCCTTTTAGCCCATTTGCAAAGGAGCTACCATTTTGGTTGCCCCATTTGTGCTCAAATGAATTGTGGAGCTCCTAGCATTCAACCCATTGCCATTTCCACCAAAATATGGGGTTCCATAGTCCAAAAGATGAGCATAGCTTCCATTTGCAAATTTAGGGCAGAATGGCACTTTCTAAAGGAAGTGTTATTTATATTTGCCCATTGCCTCCCAAACTTTTTGTGCCATTTCCCCTTCCCATGTCATGGTGTTGTACCAAATTTGAGCCCTAATGGAAAAGCCAGTAATGCACAATAAATTCTCAAAGTTTCTGTCCAGCAGGCAACTTTGTGAAGGAAGTGCAAGATAGACTTGTCCATTTGAGCTGAAAATTTGTGTACATACTTATCCTAGTGTATGATGAAGCTCTGCCAAATTTCAAGCCAAGTGGACTAGTGTGATAGCCACACCACAGCACAAACACCTTCTGCCTAGTTGGTGCATTTGTAAAGGAAGTGCTATTTACATTGATCCATTTGTGCTCAAACTTGGTGGAGATAATCATCTTATTGTTAGACAGCTGTGACACAAGTTTGCGATCATTTCACCAGATGAGCCTCCCCAGTACAGTACAAACACCTTGCTGCTTGGACCAAGGTCAGGTCACTTTCATCCACTCAATGCCACGCATGCCCTTCCAAGTGAGTGATTCCATCTCCTTATAGGTCACCTCACACAGTGGACATGATCCCTGGTCATTTGCACGCTCGGGCCACGTGGGTGCCTAGGTGACCATGCACATGGCGTGCCCTGCAACCTGTTTGTACTAGGTTCTTATCCGCATCGTCATCTTCCTCGTGTCTCTTCATGTCCAGCGTGCTCCCCAAGCTGGTCCAGACCACGCGTGCTCTTCTGGCCTTGTTTGGTAGCCCGTGGACGCCGGTGTCGACATGCGATGCTCCATGGACCGGCCGCCGCGTGGCCATGGCTCTGGGAGCTTCGAGCTCTCACCCGTGCCCCTCCCCGGGCTATAAGAAGGAGCCCTGAGACCCCCTCGCAGCACCACCGCAGCCCTCCACCTCGCTCCCCCTTGATTCCCTAGATGCCTAACCACCATGGCCGAGCCTTCCGCCCGCGGCCGCCGTACCCCCGCTTGTGTGGCCGCCGCACCTACCCCGCTCCCTCGCTCGCAGCCAGCGGCCCCGGGCCTCCTCGGAGCAGCGCCCGCTCCCAGCCGAGGCAGAGCCCGCCGCCGGCCTAGCCTGGAACCGCCACGTTCCTCTCGCCCAGGACCAGTGGAGACTACGGCCCCGGCCGCCCGCGGAACCCCAAGGCCGCCGGCGAGGGCAGAACAGCGCGCCGCGCCCCGAGCTCCCCGGCGACCCTCCCTCCGGCGCCTTCGTCGCTGCGGGCCTCGCCAGACGGTGCTCCCCTGCTCAGCGTCCTGCGAGAAAACGGAGAAGGATCGCGATTGGAACAGAGGATGCAGAGAAGGCGCTGGCGCGTGGGACCCACTCGTCAGCTGCTGCAACCCCGGACCCGCGCTCGTGTATTCTCCAAAATACGCTTACCCGTCGAGAAGGCGTGTTTCCGTGCTGCTTAGGCTGTAATGCGCTTTCCCCAAGCGAAAGCGTATTTTCGTCCACTGTAGCCAGGAATGCGCTTTCCTTTCAGGAAAGCGTATTTCGGACTCTGCGCGTTCTCTCTCCTGGCCGAAAAGGTTATTTTGTGGACGTTCATTCGATAATCCCATTTTTCTGCTTATCGAACGAACGGCCGTATCTTCGCGACCGTAACCCCGATCGAGGTGATTCAAAAGCCCAGGTTCTCAGTTTTTTGAGCCTGTTCCGTTGGCGCAAGTTTCATGCTGTGTTTTCATTGTTAAATTTATCCTTTTGCCCCCGGTTGTCATTAGGCTTCGCCGGAGAACCGTCGGTCCCGTCAGATCCTTTCGGATGGCAAGCACACGTCCGTCCGGTGGATTCATCGACCCCCCCCCCCTCAGGCAAGCAAGCCATCTAATATATGCTCTAAGCATTGTGTCGTGATGTTCTTGTGTGTTTAAAATATGATTACATTGTGTTGCTTAACCGATGAACTAAATACCGATCTGTTAATTTAACTTGACATGCTTACGCCATGCTTGTGTTCTATGTTGATGTTAATCATGCTATGTTCACTCGTAAGTATCATGCTTGTGTTGTTTATACATGTCTACTTGATATGATAATGCTAAAAATAATTCTGCCATGTTTACTGGTTAGTATCATGCCCATATTGTTCATGTTAAATATATAATGCTTATGTCGTTTGTTTTACATGTGTTGACCGTATTCATGCTTTAAGATCCATGCTTACTAGATTCATACCATGCCATGCTAGTGGTTGCACGTGTTTTTTGGTAGTGTTATGTTCATGCCATGTCGCATTGTTTAATTCATGCTACAAGAGGTAATGCTAAAACTTGGTGAACATAATAACCGTTGACCCAGTGCCACCGAACCGAGCTTATCCGTGCAGCCACATTTGCTTGTATGGGCGGGACTTAACTCGTGCTATCGTAGTGCCTGCTACGCACCAAAGAGGGGGGATTATGCACACACACTACCCTTGCCCGGTAGGTGGTGATAATCTCGAAATCCATAGTTGTTTACCCGGGAGTCCCCGTTGGGACAGTTTGCCACAAGGTGGCCGAGTGGTTCTGGTGGTAACGTGGACACCTAACCACAGGGATACCCAAGACCATGTGTCGGTGAGTCCGTAGGGAGGTTACGCGGTAGTCGGGTTTCGTTGGAGAGGTCCTAGTCCACTCCTGCGGTGCGAGTTCCAAGGATCCCGTGGGACAAGTACCGAGGTGCTGGATGGAGGAAGAACTCCATAATGTGGGTAACGTGCACAAACTCTGCAGAGTCACAATCTATTAGAATAGCCGCGTCCTCGGTCATGGGACACAGTTCGTACTAGGTCACACTATGGTCAACACAAACTGGTATAATAATGGTGGTAGTAAGTGGATGGTCATGCGATTGGTTGGGTGGTAACGAAGGACACCTAACCCGTTGAATTGTCATGCGATGAATGGAATGATTGGGTGGTAACATAAGGACACATAATCCGTTGAGTGGTCATGTGATGACCCGTCACTTGAAGGTGGAGTCGGTGATGACTCCGAGGTAAGCTGCATGGTCATGAGATGATCATGAGTGTTTCATGTGTTGTTTGCACTAGTCTTAATCATGGTAGAATGCTCATTTCATTATGGTGGTATTGATCATTCCATGTGTTGATTGTTATTATTCTGGTTTTGATCTTAATAGTATGCTATATTCATCATGTTAAGATTGTTCAGATTCATCATGCTAATATTGCTTATGCCATGATTTATTAATATTGATTAAACTGCTATGCCATGATAACTAATATCACTCTAATAACTTAAGGCATGCTTGAATGCCATGGATTGCTTTGCTTGTTGTATATGTTACTTGGTTTGCTTTCTTTCGAGTACATTCAAACGTACTCACATGGCTTTCATCCCTGGCTATTCGCGTAGCCAGATTTTCAGGTTTATCTAAGGATCCGCTATCCCTAGGAGGAGTCGAGCATTTGCGAGCTAGGAAGAGTAACGAAGTCAGATCCCTGTGGATTGGAGCCACTCCAAGTCCGTGCTGCCGTAGACGGTTATTATTCCGCTGCCCCCATCTCTGTAACGAACCATCTATGGTGGTAATGTATTGATTCAAGCCACTTTGGCTTATGAAACCTGTTACAGTTGTGCCTATGTTCTTGGTACGTGTTGTAAGCGCTCACACCAGAGTGATTCCTGGGCTGGTGTGTGGGCGACACTCGTCTGTGTACAGTGGTATTCAGGCGGGGTGTCACACGCGACGGCAGCGGCGGCGGCCCCGTTGGTGTCCCCGGCGGTGGATGCGTTTGTGACCCCGGCGGCGGCCAAGACTGTGCCCCCGGCTGCGGCCGCGACGGTGACCCCGATGGCGGATGCGTTTGTGACCCCGGAGGCGGCGCAAGTATTGAAGCGTAAAACACCAACGCCCGGCACCTCAGGAGAAAGCGCCCCCTCTGTCACATCCCCGCCCGCCGTTGGCAGTCCATCGACATTAGCCGAACTCGACGCCATCACGGTAACTAAGCCTCGGCCGATGACGTCATCTCCTTTTGCCTTTGACTGGGCATCCTTAACGCCCTACATGTTTTCACAGGGCACCGTCAATGTTCCATGCACTCTCCTGCACTTCGTGGACGAGGAGTTGGTGGATGTTGCCGTGGGCAGAATCGTTCAACCAGGCATCTGCGTGTTCCATGGTAATCCGATGCCAGTCAACATGTATAAGGTTCAATTGATTCGGGTGCTGGATGGCTACGGCGAATTGTTACCTCCCTATCGACCCCTGGAGCCGAGGACGAAGATGTGATGGACCTCCACGGCTGCTTGAACTGGAGCATTCTTTGGCCGAAGAGCCAGATTCGTTTGGGGGTGGGGAACTACTCCACCCCACCGCCAGTCGTGCCGGCGCCAAGCCATGCCAAGACCGCTGCAATGCCGTCGGCTGATCCGGGCCACCACCCCACGGACATCGATGTGGCACAAGATCGGAGCAACACCAACACCAACACACTACTTGCCCGTGTCGATGACTTCTACGAGGAACTCGGTGGGTGCGACATGGACGACCTTTTCCCGCCTGCTTCTCAAGAACCAAACCTTGGTGCAAAAGACTCCTCCCACCCATCTCGTAGCGCGGAGATGAATTCCAACAATAAGCGTCGACTGTTCAGTTCTCAGGAGACGCCTCCAGCTGCCGCCTTCACCGAGGCTGAGATGGCCGAGGCGCGAAATGTTATCAGCCCCAACACACTCAGGATGGCGGTCTCCGAGCAGGTAAAGGTCCCATTACATGAGAAGCCGAAGAAGAAGGGACATAAAAGAATGAGGAAGGGTCCCACTACTGCGAGCCAGCCGGCACCGACGATCCGTGCTCAAGACGGGCCACCAAGACCCGACGGAATCATGTCGAGGGTGCATGTGGCGGGTAGGCCGATGCTATCTGCTGCAATGCTCGATGCTGCAACCGGCGCTATGAAGAGTCTGCATGACATTGTTCTGAATACAGAGACGTGGCGTCTTAGAGAGAATGATGTGGCATACCCGGTTTTCACCGCCAAGGTGCCAGAGGGAAAGGGCTTTGTTTCTTGCGACATCGGACGTGTGATCTTCCTGCGGTTTGATGACATCTTCACTATGTTTCACCTTTTTCCGCTGCACTACACATTCGTTCGGCTATTTGCGCTCAGTATGGAGATGCGGATCATTAGAGACAAAACCCCGGACATCGTTATAGTCGACCCCTTCTACATGTGTGCCAAGATCTTGACCAGCCCCGAGGACCGGCGACTCGCTAGTGATTACCACGAAGGCATCATTATGGCGAACAAGGATAAGGAAAACTTCCTCCTGCCTTACTTTCCCGAGTAAGTCATCCCCTCACGTCACCGTAACGTACATTAGGTTTTTCTTAGATTTTGGTCGTTCTTTTCCTCCTAACATCCGTGTTGTGTGCAGTGATGAAACAAAGTGCACACTCATCGCTCTAAACCCGAAATGGTCCATGGCCACGTATTTGGACCCGGACCGTGAGTCGAACAAATACTACACAAATATCAAGAAAGTTCTCGATGAGGCTCTCTCACGCTACTCCAAATCTGGAGTCACCTTCAAGAAGGAAGTTGTTAGGTATGGCGCGCATGTGTTCACTCGCGTAACAAAGTTCGCCTGCGTCAAGAAGCCGCCTGGCGGTCAGAAGGATGCCTACTACGCCATCCATCACATGCGGGCGTTCGTACGGGACCAGCAGCAGCTTACGCTCCTAGCTCATCTCAAGCACTGGGCCGAACGCTTGTCGGTAATCCAAGACGCCGACCTCAGACAAGAATTCTTTCGCATCCAGTCGGAGTTGGCAGGAATCATCTCTGAAGATGTCCTTCGTAACACGGGGGAGTTATACCTCAACAATCAACTGTCCAACCGTGAAATAGATACAATGCTAAGATTACAGGCTGACGACGATCGCTCATTCATGACCAGCACGAAAGACGGCGGCTTCACCCACGCTCCGGCCCGTGAGCGGAGACAAAAGTCTTGATGCCCATGTGCCTAGCTATGTAGTTCTGGACTATCGACGAGATCTCGTGTGTGTTGTATAAACTTTTATGAACTTGTCTGTACATATGTCTCCTTAGTTTAAACAGTCATCATTCAACTTATATGTAATCGATGCTATTTATCACTAGGACCATGAACCGTGTGCTATTAATGTGTGTTGCTTTTCTCTTCCTTTGGTCCTTAATTTTGTTGTATACGTATGCACCGCTTAAATATTATATGTAAGTTTCTCTTAATGTTTTGTTTGTCCAATGCATAAAGCAGATGCCGTCGTATGTCGTGTACATTGGTAGGATTCCTGGAGTCTACGACGACTGGGAGGATTGTCAGAGACAGGTTCACCGTTTTAGCGGTAACAGTTTGTCAGAACCCTCTGTTAGGTAATGTGCTAGGATCAAGTAACCTTGCATCATGTCAAATTTTCAAAGGAAATCAACTTCAAAATCCAAATGGGAGAAGGAACACCCCCCAGATGAATTAATTCAAAAGGCCAGATAAAAATCTTCTCCAAAAATTCATGTTAGATTTTTGAAAAGTCTTATAAATGAGTGTGATCACCTATCAAGTGATGTGGGACCCACCCCATGCTCATAGATTTTTCAAATATTCAAACAGTGCCTTGGAATTAAAGAAATACCCCTATTTGATTTAAAATTCAAAACATTTGAATTTTAAAAATGTTGAAAGTTTATGAGTGGCTAGTCTATATTATTATGAGGCCACATAAAAGTTTTCATCATTTAATAAAATGTCTAGCTATTTATTTTAGCTAAACAGAACAAATGACAAAAAGAAAAACAGAAAAAAAGGAAAAGAAGGCTGACCTCAAATGGGCCCAACTCACCGAGGCAGCCCGGCCCAGGGACAAGGTCGTCTTCTTCCTCGCGCCAGGCAGGCTGCTGCCGCCGTGGCGAGCATGCCGTCGTCGCTGGACACCTCCTGCTTCCCTACCCGTCCACGTAGTCGCGTCTGGAAGCATCCTGGAGCCGCCCCAGTTCATTCCCCCCCCTCCAGGAGCTCCCTCCTCTCCTCTCTCGCCCGTTTCATCGCCGCCCGAGAAGCACGCCGGAGCGCCGTCGAGCACACGCGTGGCCATTGACGCCTAGAAGCCCCAAGACTGTGTCCAAGCGCTTCGTCGTCGTCGTCTTCACCGACTTGCAGAAGGAATCGAGCCCGCCTTGTTGTCCATCTTGTTCCCCGTGTTCTTCCTCGTCGAACCAGCCTAGCCTCGCATCAAGTCGTGCCCTGGAGCCAAATCTCGATCATGGCCGTAGCTTGGTCGCCGCAAAAGTTGACGCCGGCGAGCGTACGGTGCACCCCAGTGCTTGGTTTTGGTCCCGTTCGACGCGCGCGAGTAAGAGCTTCAAGATGGTGGTCTTCGCGCTCCAAATGATGGCCGGATTCGCCCTCCCCGTGCAGCGCCGCCGCGGTCCAGTCGCCGGCGTTTAGCCGCCGGCGTGTCAGCTCTAACCCCCCTGTTAAGCACCCAGTTAGTGACCCCTGGGTCACTGACCAGTGGGCCCAGTGGCTTAATTAAGCCACTGGATTATTTTAACCCACGGGTTAATTAAACCCAGCCACTGACAAGGTGGCCCCACATGTCAGCCCCCCCCTGATGTCAGCACCTGCGCAATAAATCATTTAAATGAATTTACAGAGATTATTTGAATTAAAAGAATTCCAGAAATTCCAGAAAATACCCCAAACTTTGGAAATTCATAGAAAATTCATATTAACTCCAAATTGGACAAATAATATATGAAAAATGATCAGGAGAAAATTATCTTTCCAAATATGCAACTTTCAAATATGTTTGAGTTTAATTTAAATTGGGACCATTAGCATATGTCATTTGGTTTATTTGAATTTAATTCAAATTCAAATCAAATGATCTTGCAAGTTGGACCATGGAATTAAGCTACAATTCAACCACACTTCAGAGGCATATCATACACATTTGAAAATAATTCAAAATGATCAATCAATGTCACATGCAACTTGGTAAATGTTGAATTCAAATGTGGAGTTTGAATTTGCAATTCAAATTGCAATATACTCCATTTAAATGGAATGCTCAACACATCAGTACCATGAACATCAACCTTTCAATCTTATTCATGTGATTGTGCATTGTACATCATGTTGATCCTATGATTGTCATGTTGCTGATAGACGTGGAGCCGGAGCCCGAGGTCACCCCCTTCGTTGAAGACCCCGAACCCGAACCTCGTCAGCAAGGCAAGCAAACCCCCATTGATCATGTCGATAAAATCCCACTTCCCTCTCATGTCTCTCTTATGCATTGTTTAGGATGATCACCATGCTTCGTTTCTACCGCATAGATGAACCCATTCCTTTGCATGACCTATCATTTTGTCACAGTAGTAAGCAAACCACAATCCTAGCAAATGTAGGAGTTGTTTGATATCATGTGGCCCTTGCAATGTTACTGCTTATTGCATGCTTAGTATGATACCATGTTGTTACTGTGATGTGAGTCGGGATGGGAATGATCATGTTGATGATGGTAGAAAAGTGTTGGTGAATCGACCCTAATACAAGGTGAACGATGAGAGGCTGTGTAGGAGTACACGGTGGGTTCTCTCGTTGAACACCGCCCTAGTACGAGTTCTTGTGTGGTGATCCAAGATGAAGAGTACAACCACACATTGGGCTCACTGACCCCTCTCAACTTACTAACTCATCCCTTTCGATGTCCAGATGTCGCAATAGTTCGGAGTTCTGGTAGGTCTGTGGCCTGGATGCTAAGTGAGAGAACGGCTCATCCGAGACCGGCTTATGCACCACGCACACATCACTTGGGTCCACTTCGGTAAACCGGCCGGGTTCACGATTGTGGTAACCAACCCAAGTAGGCGGCTTTCTCGGACTACATCGGCTATGAGGTAACAGTTGTGGTGAGCATCCTCGCCGACACCTCTTGAACGGTGTCGAGTACAAAGGCGGTAAATGATGATCATGTGTGTGTATCGGTACACCCTTGCAAGGTTAACAAAACTATTCGAATAGCCGCGTCCGCGGTTATGGACTGCTTGGAAAGCTTAGCTTGATTATTAGATAACTTGAACCGGATACTTCTAAAACACACCAAGATAAGTGTGAGTGCTATGGCGTGCTTCCTCGTGGGGAAGTCGAGGAAGGCACCATAGTGGTGTATTGGTTGGAGAAAGTAGTGGACTCGTGTACGCTTCTTACCTCAAAGTCTGGTACTCGTAGTTCAGGACTAGCCAAGTCAAAGCTGGCACTTCTGCAAGTGAACCCCAGCTCCCTTTACCTTGATACATGTGCATGAGTAGTATAGCTCCTATGTAAGTCTTGCTGAGTACGATTTTGTACTCACATTTGCTTAATCTATGTTTTAGATGTTGCCACTGACCCCGAAGGTGGCTTCTTCAACGAGCTGGATGACTGAAGACCAACTAGTCTAGTCCCAGTCAGACGACTGGTTCCCTCGTGGAGGGCTTTGTGTTTAAATAAGGCTTCTTAAGCCATTTGTTAAACTTGTCTGTACTCAGACATAATTTGCTTCCGCTTGTGTTGTAATGTTGGATCACATGTATGTGATCTCTGTGTGTACTCCATAAGAGTTATAAATAAAATGTACACTTTGTAGAGAATTGCAATGGTACCTACTGTTCATACAAGGCATGTGTGCTGCGTGTATGTTTATAACATGCATGTTTTTGTATGGGTTTTCGAGACCTTAGTTGTGTTCTGGCTGGCGGTCTTTCATACACCAAGTAGCCCTTAGATGTGCGCAGCTTGGGGCATCGCGATGCGATTGCTCGAGACTCCGTCTCGTGCACACTTTGTGGTATGATCGAGCCCGCCCTAGACCCCGACTAAGTGATCGGGCTGGAGTAAGTCTATGTAAGAGTTTTGAGATAGTCGGTAGTATGGTTGAGGCGACTTGTCTTTGAATATGGGAGTTCACCACCCATATCATTTGACTTGTGTGCGGACGATGAGGACCCATCTCAGTTGATCATCCGGCCTGGATGGGATGCCCCTCACGTACGAGGCTTTCCGAGAATGTTCAGTGCTTGGCATTGTCTGCTTAGACAAGTGGGTGCGGTTCTCGGCTCTCCATATGACTATGTCTTAACTGTACTTGCATACGCTAACCCCGGGTCCCGACACAGTTACAAAGGGTACCCCACAAGTGCGGAGGCGGAAGCTAGATACGCGCGCTATCTAGCGGGGGAGAGGAGGGAGCGAAGGAGGAACCGGATGAAGATCACTTTGGTCACGATGATGCTTATCGTGACCACCACCCTCTTCTTCAATGTCATGGTAGTTTAGATATATCAACTTGTAATGTAATCAAACTCGCTACTCGAGACTTGTAATGTTCTAACTTTGTTCGGTATTTTGAATTTGGAGACTAATATGATGATTTGTAATCGGAGACTAATCTTCTATTGTATTCGATAATTTTGTTGTTTATATCTGTGATGTTTATAAATCTGTTGTTTATATCTCTTTGTAACCTATGCAAATACAGAAAAGCAAAAGAAAAAACCCTAATATTCATAGTAATGGCGCACATAGTGTGCCTCAGTGGCGCATGTGGAGAAACAAAGCAATGGCGCACTTCCTAAAAGTGCGCCATTAGTAACCCAGAGCACAAGATACACATATGGTGGGACCAGTAACGTCAGTGGCGCATTTGTGGCCTTAGTAATGGCGCACTTCTGGTGCGCCATTAGTATACAAGATAGTAATGACGCACCAGATGTGCACCATTACTATCACTTACTAATGGCGTGCTAGTAATGGCACACCTAGAGTGCGCCATTAATGTCAAAATCCAGTGCGCCATTAAAGACCTTTTTTCCAGTAGTGATAGTCTCATAATCCATCAGATCCCAACAAACTCAGCATAGCAACAACAGAAATTACATAGATGCCTCGATCATGTGAGGCAGCTCACGAGGACTCGAAAGTGGAAGCACAAAAGGGGGAGAGATTCATCACATAGCTACTGGTCACGGACCCATGGTCCAAGGGGGACTACTCACGGTACATACGGGAGGCGTCCATGGCTATGGATGGTCTCCCGGAGGGGGTTCCTCCTCCCGGAAGGGTGCCGGGGCAGCTTCTCCAGGCAGCCCCGATCTTGAAACGGCAGCGGCGGCGGTACAGAGGTGAGATCGCGAAAGAGGGATCGATATTAGGGGTTTCCACCCTGAGGGGTAAATATAGGCGAAGGGGGGAACCGAGAGGGGCCACAGGGCAGCTAGGAGGCTCCCTGGCGCGGCCTAGGGTGGGGCAGCGCCAGGGACCCTTCTGGAGTCCCTGTGGTGGGCCCCCTTCCCTCCTTTGGTGTTTCCGGAAGCTTCCGTGTCGCTGATTTTTTATATATTTTTCCCAGATTTTTTGGAGCACTTTTAATGGCCGGAAAACCTGAAATACAAAAACAACAGAAAACAGAAACTAGCAACTGGGTGCACTGAGTTAATAGGTTAGTCCAAATAGGTCCAAAAGTGTATGAAAGTTCAAGCAAAACATGGCAAAGTCACACAAAACATGCATGGAGCAAGCAACAATTATAGATACGTTTGGGACGTATCACCACCTGAGCACCCGCCGCCACCCGAGCAACCGACGAGGGCTCCGAAACTCAATCCCACGAGTACTACGACCCCGACCGAAGACCAGATGAATTTTCCTAGATGATACGCAACTACTCGATCAATGACGGAATCGAGCTTGATCCAAGATTCCACTCCCGTTCAGAAGATCACTCGCAGTCGTTCCGCATCGCAAGAAGAAGAAGGCACACGCTGGCTCCAAGAACTCATAGCCCAAGAGCAGCTGGATGGGCCTTGCACAATCCATTGTTTCGAAGATGATTGGGGACACATCAGATGAAGCCACACCTTGAGGAGTTGTCGCTTGTTCACGGAAATCTCCGACATGCTCAAGAAAGAGAAGAAACACAAAGCCAAACATGCTCAAGAGATAGCGCAGCCGCTAGCGCACAACTCAGAAGAGCAGTACCCGCCGTCCCACGAACGAGCCTACATGATCCAAGAAGTACGACCATCAAAGGCAAAATAGGAGGCACACACTGATACGTCTCAAACGCATCGATAATTTCTGCTCGCTCCATGCATGTTTTGTGTGATATTGCTATGATCTAGATACACTTTCATATACTTTTGATCATATTTGGACTAACCTACTAACTCAGTGCACCCCAGTGCCAGTTCCTGTTTTCTACTATTTTTCTATTCCAGGTTTCCCCCATATTAAAAGTGCTCCAAATATTCGGGAAAAATCGGATAAAAAATCAGCATAACGGATTCTTCCAGAAAAACCCAAGTGAGGCCATAGGGCCACCACCAGGGGCCCAGGCGGCCACTTGGAGCGGCCACGGGGGGCGCCTGGACCCCTGGTGCCCCCCTGGCTGCCCCCCTTCGCCTATTTATTCTCCGTGACGGGGAAACTCCGAGGACAGAACCCTATTTTGCAATCTCGCCTCTGTTCTGCCGCTGCCGCGCTTCCAAGATCGGGAGCACCGTCAGGACCCTTCCCTGCACCCTGCCGGAGGGAGGATCGACCTCTGGGAGCTTCTCCTCCACCATGGACGCTTCCCGGATGTGCCGTGAGTAGTCTACCTTGGACCATGAATCCGTGATCAGTAGCTATGTGATGTTCTCCTCCCCTCTTTGTTCTTCATGGTTTAGACCTCGTGAGCTGGCCTACATGATCGAGGCACATATGTAATTCTTCTGCTGTTGCTATGTTGAGTTTGATGGGATCCGATGGATTATGAGATTATGTTCAGATCATGGTAGAGTAATATATTTGGTTTTGATCTCTTATATTTTTGTTCCTAAGTAATTCTTGCATGTTCTCCGTTGATGTTTATTGCTTTGGCCAAGTGGTGGATAGTAACTCCAAGAGGGAACGTTATGCTCGATTGTGGGTACATGCCCCCTGATGACACGCTTGAGTGACAGAAACATGAGTCCATGGGATGTGTTGTGGCCACAAGGGGGAAAATAACGGTGCTTGTAACCGCGGTTGCAAGGATTGTTTACTTTACAAAAAGTTCTTTTAATGCAGTTGTCTGTTGCTTTGGGTTTACACTTTGGGTGGGACTCGCAACTTAATACCAGCGAGATGTTCTGGATAGATATCTCAAGGTGGATGATTAGTAGTAGATGTAGATGGATTTCGGTCTACTTATTTTGGTGTACTGCCCATGCTTTTGAGCCTCTTCCTTTCTTTGTAACATAGTTAGCATTGCGGTGCATTTATAATCCTGTCAATTGCCGATCTATAATTTGTTTACCACGCATAACAATTTTATCGTCTTTTGGGAGAGAGACATCACTAGTGAACATCACGGGACCCCGGTCTATATTCTCATCATTGTTTACAAGATATTTACCTCTTCAGTATTTACTTTTAGTTGCTATCATTATCATTATCCCTTGTGTGTTTAACCCTTTATAAACAATAAGACCGGAGAGATTGACAACCTCTCTGAACTTCGTTGGGAGAAAAGTTAATTGTATTGTGTGCAGGTCCGCGTCAGGTGCGCCGCTGACACCTACTTATCATCTGCCGGAGTCCTACGGGAGACAAACCCTATCCTCTACATAGGGGAAATTTGCTGTTATCCTACATCTCACCTTCCACTTGGGGTAACCAACGAAGGGCGAGAAGCCATTATCACTTCCACGCCATCAAGCAAATTTCTGGCCCCGTTGTCAGGGACTCCAAGTGATAAGATAGGGGAGTTGCGCACTATCCTTTACCTCTACTTTTTAGTCTTTTTGTGTACCTCTCTGTTTTTATCTTTGTGTCTTATATCAAAAACTAATTTTTTTGCCACACTTGCTACTACTATGAATTCCACTGAAAAAACCAAGTTGTGTGACTTCACCAGTCACAACAACAAGGAATTTATCTGCACTCCTATTGCCACACGTGCCACTTTAGCTACCTCTTATGAAATTAGACCTGCTTTACTGAATCTTGTTATGGGAGATCAATTCTCTGATGTTGGAGATTCCAATATAAATTTTTGTGCTGTTTCAACTAACATTTTTACAACCAAGAATAAAAGCCCAATTTCAGGTACACCAGTTGTATCTGTTAAAATAGGAGATCACAATTATTAAGGGCTATGTGATTTGGGATCAAGTGCTAGCTCTATTCCTTATTCACTCTATTAGGAGATCATGGGTGAGATTTCATCCTGTGAACTTGAAGAGGTTGATGTTACTATTTATCTAGCAAACAAAGAAACTATCTCTCCCATAGGAATTGTGAGAGATGTTGAAGTCCTATGTGGAAAGGTAAAGTACCCTACTAACTTTCTAGTACTTGGTTCAGTACAAGATAGTTTTTGCCCTATTATTTTTGGTAGGCCTTTCCTCAGCACGTGTGGAGCTATAATAGATTGAAGAAAAGGTAAAGTTTCCGTTAAATTCAATGGCGAGTTATATGAATTTAACTTTTCTAACTTCTCTAAGCAACCTCGTGGTACTGATTTACCTAGTAATGATAAAGTTATTAAATATATTGCTTCCATTGCTATTCCTCCTAATGATCCTTTGCAACAATATATGGAAGACCATGAGAATGATATGAATATGCAAGAAAGAAATGAGTTAGATGAAATATTCACAAGACAAACTGCTATCATGAAGCACAACCTCCTGGTTGAACCTTTAGGAATCCTTGCACAACCAAAATAAGACCCGGTGTTTGACCTCAAACCACTCCACGACGCTCAAGTATGCTTATTTAGATGAAAATTAAATATAGCATGTTATTATCAATGCTAACCTTTCAGGATTTGAAGAAGAGCGATTATTGGGGACACTTCACAGACACCATGGTGCCCTTGGCTATACTCTTGTTGACCTTAAAGGGATTAGTCCATCGATTTGCCAACATACTATTGATACGTGAGAGATGATAATTGCTTCTCGCCCTTCGTTGGTTACCCCAAGTGGAAGGTGAGATGTAGGATAGCAAAAAATTTCCCCTATGTAGAGGATAGGGTTTGTCTCCCGTAGGACTCCGGCAATGATAAGTAGGTGTCAGCGGCGCAACTGACGTGGACCTGCACACAACACAATTAACTTTGCTCCCAACGAAGTTCAGAGAGATTGTCAAGCTCTCCGGTCTTCTTGTTTACAAAGGATCAAAACACAAGGGATAATGATAATGATAGTAGTGATTGCAACTGAAAGTAAAAGAGGAAAAGTAAATAAGAGTGTAAACAATGATGAGAATATGGACCGGGGTCCCGTGATGTTCACTAGTGATGTCTCTCTCCCAAAAGACGATAAAACTGCTATGCGAGGTAAAATAATTACAGATGGGCAATTGAAAGGATTATAAACGCACCGCAATGCTAACTATGCTACAAAAAAGGAAGAGGCTCAAAAGCATCCCCTAGACCCCCGTGTTTCGCCGCCGCCACGGGGCGGAAACCTACAGAGGAGAAAAGCCATCTCCGGCGGGCAGATTCCGCCAGGGAGATCGTCGCCATCATCATCATCATCGTCACGGGCATCATCGATATCATCATCAACATCATCCCCAACATCAGCACCATCTCCATCACCATCCCATCTCATCTCACAATTGCAACTTGCGTTGTAATCCGTACTATCTATCCTCTCTACTCTGTTGGTGTTGATTACTACTTTGTGGTGAATGCTATTGAGTTTTGTTGGAGAAATATCATTGTGTCCAGATTGTTTGCCACCCATCTATCACCTCTGATCATGATCTCTTTTATGTCTTGTGAGTAGTTACTTTAGTTCTTGAGAACATGGGAGAAGTCTAGTTGTTAGTAGTCATATGATGTTGAAGTGCTATGTGTTGTTTGATACTTAAGTTGTATTGTTATTTCTCTAGTGGTGTTATGTGAGTCGAACACTTAACACTTCACCTTTCATGGGCCTAGAGGAATACATTATGCACAAAGGATGCTTATGGTGGGTTGCCGGAGTGACATAAACCTGAACCCCAGTTCGCACACTTTTGCACAAGGGAGTTATGGATCCTTGATCGTAATGCTTTGGTTAGGCTTATGCCTTAATTACTACCTTGTATTTGCGGATGCTTGCAAAGTGTGTAATCATAAGAGTACACTTATCTTAGTCTAGAAGGTGTACTAGCATTGATCCACCCACCAACACTTATCAACACAATACATATTACTTCGCGGAGTATGATGAAAGTAACTTGTCTATCTCTCCCATGTGTTCTCGAGAACGCTTTAGCTTTTATAAGTTTAGTTCCTAGGCTATCCTTGTGAAAGGATTGGGCCACTTACTACTCCTCAGTTACCCTGTTTACTTTGCTTGTCTTTTACTTTTCTGTTGCTTAAACCAAAAACCCCCTAAATATTTACCTTTGAGTGTGTGCAGCCTTTCCTTATCCAGTGTCACTTATCAGCACCTTCTGCTCCCCGTGGGATCGACATCCTTATTTATCGAAAAGCTACAATTGATCCCCTAGACTTGTGGGTTATCAATAATCGTTTATTGGCGCGGTTAACGGGGGAGGAAACCCAACTAAACCTATTAACTTCACCGCCATCAACGAGCTTTTCTGGCGCCGTTGCCGGGGAGTGTAGCGCTATTGGTAAGTGAAGCCGGTAAGGAAACCTTTATTTTCTATTGTTACCTTCAGTCCTTATGGACTCTTCTACTGTTGGTTCGTTGCTGGTAAGGAGCCGCCCACGACTGTGGTGGTCACTCCTACCCCTACTGAAATTGTGCCCTATAAAATACCATCTGGTATTATGTCTTGGCTAATCGTTATACAGGAGAAGGACATCTGGGAGAACACCTGCTATATTTATCACAATTATGTTCTTTATTTAAGCTTGCAGGTGTAACAATGGAGTTCATCATGAAGAAACTATTCTCCGTATCACTCAAAGATAAAGCTTCATATTGGTATAAGCTACTCGATAACTCTGATCTTCTTGAATGGCCAGAGCTTATGTCTCTCTTTTATTCAAAGTTTTATCCTCTTCGTGAAATTCACCAAGACAGGAACTACATCTACAACTTTTGGTCTCGCGACGGAGAGAGCATCGCTCAAGGTTGGGGGAGACTGAAGTCCATGATGCTCAAATGCCAAAACCATGAGCTCCCCAAGGAAATTATACTTACAAATTTTTATGCCAGGCTTTCTCGTCAGGACAGGGTAATGTTGGATGCCTCCTCTAGCAGGGTATTCCAGACCAGAAGTATGGAAGAAAAATGGGATCTTATAGAAAGGATCCAGAAGAACACTGAAGACTGGGAAATTAATAAAGGTATTGAACCCGCTATAAACTATGACATTGACTAAATTGAGAGTTATTTGAAGACTGATTACTTTAATACCTTTTTCTCTAAAATTGGTCTTGATTCCCAGCTAATGGTTGACTTTTGCAAGGACTTTGCTTCTCATATTGATTCTTCTAAGAAGAAGGAGAGTCAACATCATAAACCTTTCAAGGAGTCACCTATTGAGATTAATGTTATTGATCCTGTTTTACCTGCAGTTGTGTATGAACAGCCTCCTTATCCCTCAAGGATAAAGGAACATTCTTTTGTTACAGGTATTCTAAACAAAAAAGGAAGGACCACTGACGAACCTGAGGACATGATCAAGGTCAAGCCTCAAGTTGCAATGGTCAAGGATCTGGTAACCAGTGATATTGAAGAATCCACTATTAGTTTTTGTGCTGTTTCCACTAACATTGTCACAACCAAGAACAAAGGCCTAGTTTCAGGTACACCTGTTGTATCTGTCAAAATAGGAGATCATAATTACTATGGGCTATGTGATTTGGGATCTAGCGTCAGCGCTATTCCCTTCACACTTTATCAAGAGATCATGCACGAGATTCAGCCGTGTGAGATCGAGGACATTGATGTCACGATTCATCTTGCAAATAAACAAACAATCTCTCCAATTGGGATTGTGAGAGATGTTGAAGTACTCTTGGGGAAGGTAAAATATCCTACTGACTTTCTTGTACTTGGTTCAGTGCAAGATAGTTTTTGCCCTATTATCTTTGGTAGGCCCTTCCTCAGCACTTGTGGAGCTATAATACATTGCAAGAAAGTTAAAGTTTCTATTGAATTCAACGGTGAGCCTTATGAATTTAATTTTTCTAAGTTTTCTAAGCAGCCTCGTGGTACTGACTTGTCAAGTAATGACAAAATTATTGAAGAAATTGCTTCTATTGCTATTCCTCCTAATGATATTTTGCAGCAATTTATGGAAGACCACGAGAATGACATACATATGCAGGAGGGGGATGAACTAGAAGACATATTTTTAAGATAAACTCCTATCTTGAAGCACAACCTTCTGGTTGAACCTTTAGGAATCCTTTCGCAACCAAAAGAAGACTCGGTGTTTGATCTAAAACCACTACCTGATACGCTCAAGTATGCTTATTTAGATGAAAAGAAATTATATCCTGTTATTATCAATTCTAACCTTTCAGGGTATGAAGAAGAGCGATTATTGGAGACACTCCGTAGACACCGAGGTGCTATTGGCTATACTCTTGATGATCTCAAGGGTATTAGTCCATCCATTTGCCAACATACTATCAATCTCGAGCCCGATGCTAAACCAGTTGTTGATCATCAACGTCGGTTGAACCCAAGGATGAAGGACGTGGTTAGGACTGAGGTTCTCAAAATTTGAGCCGCAGGTATCATCTATCCTATAGGTGAAAGTAAGTGGGTAAGTCCCATTCATTGTGTTCCTAAGAAAGGAGGTATGACTGTTGTTCCTAATGATAAAAATGAACTAATAGCTCAGAGGACTATTATTGGATATAGAATGTGTATTGATTTCAGGAAGTTGAACAAGGCCACCAGGAAGGACCACTATCCTCTGCCCTTTATTGATCAGATGCTCGAGCGGCTGTCTAAAAACACCTACTTCTGCTATCTTGATGGGTATTCTGGCTTCTCCCAGATTCACGTTAACACCGCGGATCAAGAGAAGACCACCTTTACGTGTCCTTACGGTACTTATGCTTATAGTCGTATGCCTTTTGGTTTATGTAATGCACCTGCTACTTTTCAGAGGTGTATGTCTGCAATATTTCATGGTTTCTGTGAGGAGATTGTAGAAGTTTTCATGGACGATTTTTCCGTCTATGGAAACTCCTTTGACCACTGTCTCCACAATCTTAATAAAGTTTTGCAGAGATGTGAAGAAACTAATTTGGTGCTCAATTGGGAGAAGTGACATTTCATGGTTAACGAAGGGATAGTTCTTGGACACAAGATTTCCGAAAGGGGAATTGAAGTGGACAAGGCAAAGATTGAAGCTATTGAAAGGATGCCCTATCCAAGGGACATCAAAGGTATTCGTAGTTTTTTAGGCCATGCCGGTTTCTATAGAAGATTTATCAAGGACTTTTCTAAGACCTCGAGACCCCTTACCAATCTTCTCCAGAAGGATTCTCCTTTTGTATTTGATGAAGATTGTAAGGAAGCTTTTGAAGTTCTTAAGAAAGCCTTGTTAACCGCTCCTATAGTACAACCACCTGACTGGAATTTTCCCTTTGAAATTATGTGTGATGCTAGTGATTTTGCTGTTGGAGCTGTTTTAGGACAAAGGGTTGACAAGAAATTGAATGTCATCTACTATGCCAGCAAGACACTTGATAGTGCTCAAAAGAATTATGCTACTACCGAGAAGGAATTCTTGGCAGTGGTGTTTTCTTGTGATAAGTTTAGGCAGTATATTGTTGATTCTAAATTTATTATTCATACTGACCATGATGCCTTTAAGTATCTTATGCAGAAAAAGGACGCCAAACCAAGACTCATAAGATTGGTACTCCTTCTTCAAAATTTTATTTGCAGATTTTCGATAGAAAAGGAGAAGACAATCCGGTGGCGGATAATCTTTCAAGGATGGAAGATATCCCGCACGAGCCTATTCCAGTCAACGACAGTTTCCCAGATGAACAGCTTGCTGTTGTAAAAGTACAATCTCATTCCGACCCTTGGTTTGAAGATTATGCTAATTTTATCGTTGCAAAGTTTTTGCCTCCAGGTTTTACATTTCAGCAGAGGAAGAAATTCTTCACGGATTTCAGGCACTACTTTTGGGATGATCCACATCTTTTCAAGGAAGGTCCAGATGGGATCATGAGAAGATGTATACCGGAGCACGAGCAGCAGGACATTCTTCGACAATGTCACGATAGTCCCTATGGAGGACATCATGCCGGTGAAAGGACCGCACATAAAGTTTTACAATCAGGTTTTTATTGGCCTACTCTTTTTAAGGACGCCCGAAGGTACGTTCTATCTTTTGATAAGTGTCAGAGAGTTGGTAACATTAGCAGGAGAAATGAGATGCCTATCAATTACTCACTAGTGATCGAACCTTTCGATTGCTGGGGTTTTGATTTTATGGGTCCTTTTCCTCCTTCACACAAGTACACACACATCTTAGTTCCTGTTGATTATGTAACCAAGTGGGTTGAAGCAATCCCCACTGAGAGTGCTGATCAGAAGACATCTTTGAAAATGCTCAAGGATGTAATTGTTCCTAGGTTTGGAGTACCAAGGTACCTCATGACAGATGGAGGGTCACACTTCACGCATGGAGCTTTTAGGAAAGCTCTAGCCAAGTACGATGTCAATCATAGGATTGCATCACCGTACCACCCTCAAACTAGTGGGCAAGTTTAGCTCACTAATAGGGAGATCAAGTTGATCTTACGGAAGACAGTAAACAGTTCTAGAAAGATTGGTCAAAGAAGTTTGGAGATGCTTTGTGGGCGTATAGAACTGCTTACAAAAACCCCATGGGCATGTCTCCGTATAAAATGGTCTATGGCAAGGCTTGCCATTTACCATTAGAGTTAGAGCACAAGGCTTTCTGGGCTGTCAGAGAGCTAAATGCTGACCCAAAGTTAGCTGGTGAAAAGCGTCTCATGAACTTGACTTCCCTAGATGAGTGGAGGAGTGAAGCTTACGAGAGCGCTAAAATGTTCAAGGAAAAGGTAAAGAAGTGGCACGATAAAATAATTCTGAAACGTGAATTTAATGTTGGTGATAAAGTAATGTTGTTTAGATCTCGTTTCAGGTTTTCTCCAGGTAAACTACTTTCCATATGGGAAGGACCTTTTCATAACGAAGAAGTATATCAGTCTGGTGCAATCAAGATCAATAATTTCGAAGGCACCAAACCTCAAGTTTTGAATGGACAAAGACTCAAACATTATATGGCAGGTGATCCAATCAATGTGGATGCAAACATGATATATACAAAGACTCATGAAGAACATGTTGCCGCCCAGTTTCAGACTCCGGTAGGAGCAGAATAAGAAAAGGTATGTATTACGGTAAGGAAACATCGCGAACGTCAATAAAAGTTTACATTTCAAAGTTTTTGCAAAATTAGGAAAATTCCAAGGCCGAGTGGAGCCGGAGAGGAGCTCTAGGGGGCCCAGGAGGCCTCCTGGGTGCCCTGGACTCCGACTCCGACTCCACCTAGGCTTGAAACCTTCCTTCTGTTGCAGAAATTTTTGCTATATATTTGCCCGGATAGTCCCGGCACCGTATCTCTCGATTTCGCGTGTTTTCTTTCTCGGTCTATTTCTGCCAGGAAAACTTTCAGCAGATCTAGGTGCCATGGCTTCCCCAAGTTCCCCCAAGGACAAGTTCATCGTCAACGTCATCAACCCTTACCTCGCTGAGGTGAGGAAGCACCCCCAGGTCCTTCGTGTGGAGGACGGTGTTCTCCACAAGGAAGATCTGAAGGGACCAGTCAAGGAAGGGAGCACTGAGGAGCGGCTGAAGGAGATGGAACATGAGGTCTTCAAGTTCAAGAAGATGGTGGAGCGTGGTGTTGAAGCTAACTTCGACATCATGAACGAGATCGAGGCTTCCCACAAGAAGGAGATGAAGGAGATGTGGTGAAGTTTGGCCGCACTATAAGAAAAAATTTATGAACTCCAAGCACAGATCTATGATCTGCAGAACCAAAACTGTGAGTATGAACTAAAATTTCAGCGCATGGGTTTGGGTGCTGAGTGCAGGATCTAGGAGACGGGAATGTCCTTTGAGACTGGAGAACAGCTGCCATGGAAGCGCTTCGCCAAGTAGTACGTGACCAACAAGAACAAGAATGAGGAGTAAATCTCCTCGGGTAATGGCATCCCCTTAGCTTGTTCCAAGCTTGGGGGAGTGGCGGGTATATTTATCTTTATCTTTGTCTTTAGGAGTCAAGTAGAGTCGTATCATGTCTATGGAAGTTACTTTATGAAATAGGTGTTGCTTTGAGGTCTATCACTCCTTTTGTGGAGAGCTTTGTATCCGTGAGTGTGGGGTCGTTTATGAAGGAATATTAATGAGAAGTCTATTGGTTTCTTCGCTACACTCCATATTCTCTTCACGCAGTCGACATTATGAGTTGATTCTTATGGGGAGTATTGACCTTATATCAGGTATGGCTTCAAAAACTTTATTTAAATCTTGGAAAGTATAGCTTTGGTCATAACAACAAGCATGTTTTTCTCAAAGTAGCGACATATCCAAAACCTTTGTGTTATTATGCTTGAAGTGTTATGTTGACAAGGAAGACAACTTGATGTTTCATGCTAGTTTTAATGTTTATGCTTTTTATTTCTTGCATCTAAGTTGTCATCAATTGGCTGGTCTCTCAAAGCCTTGCTAGACAAAACTCTGTACTAAGCGGAATTCTGCTTGTACTTCCATATCCTGAAACCAACATCTTCCACTTGAGTCCACCATACCTTCCTATTTGTGGTATTCCACTACCACTCCTAAAGTATATAATTTCTGTGCTATCTCTAGATGTTCAAAATATTCTGTTTTGTGCCACTGATTCAACTCATGAGGAAGTGGTGAGTAACCCATGATATTCTTAATTTGGACAAGTTTTATCTTGGGATTGCATGTCTAATCTGCAAACCCCTAATACGAGAAGGGACTGGCATGAGTGCCCAACTCGTAAAAGATAAATATTAACGCACAAGTTTCGTCGCTCATTGAACAAAGGAATTTAAGGGGATGTGATCGTCCCCGCATGGGAGCCGTTCCTCGAAACTTATCCAAATCATGAAGTGAGTGAGTTATCCATCAGCAGTCGTTGGCGGATCATGCACCTCCCAAAAGTCTGTTTTTATTCTGTTTGATCTAAAGATGGCACATGAGTTTTCCCTGCTTACCATTTTGGATGGGGTTTATCCTTTATTTTGTGTTGAGTCAGTCCTTCCTACTTCCTTCCTTCTTGAGAGAGAACAGACACTTGATGTTAATAAAGATTCTTGCATACAAAGCTGCATTGAAAGTTAGCATGTTGCATCTTTGTTGACATTATCTTTTGATAAGTGAGTTGTTGCAAAAGCTTATGCTTAGTAAACATCTTCCTTTGTGTTAACATTTGCACTTCTTGACTGATAACATGTTCTTTACAAAGCTTCAACTGGTTCCATTATAAGTGAAAGAGCAAAAGTAAAAGTTATTAGTTGTTCCTTGACCAAGGCTATGTTTGCCATGATTTGATGAATTTTCCAAGTCCTACTTTGTGATAATTGTTACTACTTTCTCATAAGGACCTTATGAGTTGAGGTTGCTATTGAGGATACTTCAGTTTGGTGAGAAATCTTGATGCTTCTTGTACGTATTCTTTTATCGACGCTTCACTCTCTAAACTTGTGGACAGGTTTACCGAGCTCAGCAATCGCTTGGGGACAAGCGAGGTCTAAGCTTGGGGGAGTTGATACGTCCAAAATGCATCACTATTTTATATTGTAATTTCATCCTATTCATTGATATATTCCACTTTAAAGTATTGTTCTTATGTTGTTTTGGCTTGTTTTACACAGTTTACAACTTTTCGGTGCCGAAGCAGCAGAACCAGAATTCAGTGGTGAAAAGTGGACACCTAGTTGCTAAATCAGATCAAGTCCAAATGTGATGAAAATTTATGGGGAGCGTTTTTATGAAGATTGACTGGGGATCACCAAGGATGGAGGTGAGGGGGCCCACCAGGCAGCCAGAAAGGTGCCTGGCGCGGGCCCCCCTCCTGGCCGCGCCAGGCACCCTCCTGGATGCCTGGTGGCACCCCTCGGTGCCCCCTCTCGCATATAAGACCCCCCTGGGGTGAAAACCCTAGAAGGAGAAGAGTTTCCGTGTTTCGCCTCCACCACGGGGCGGAAACCTACAGAGGAGAAAAGCCATGTCCGGCGGGCAGATTCCGCCGGGGAGATCACCTCCCGGAAGGGGAGATCGTCGCCATCATCATCATCATCATCGTCACGGGCATCATCGATATCATCATCAACATCATCCCCAACATCAGCACCATCTCCATCACCATCCCATCTCATCTCACAATTGCAACTTGCGTTGTAATCCGTACTATCTATCCTCTCTACTCTGTTGGTGTTGATTACTACTTTGTGGTGAATGCTATTGAGTTTTGTTGGAGAAATATCATTGTGTCCAGATTGTTTGCCACCCATCTATCACCTCTGATCATGATCTCTTTTATGTCTTGTGAGTAGTTACTTTAGTTCTTGAGAACATGGGAGAAGTCTAGTTGTTAGTAGTCATATGATGTTGAAGTGCTATGTGTTGTTTGATACTTAAGTTGTGTTGTTATTTCTCTAGTGGTGTTATGTGAGTCGAACACTTAACACTTCACCTTTCATGGGCCTAGAGGAATACATTGTGCACAAAGGATGCTTATGGTCGGTTTCCTGAGTGACAGAAACCTGAACCCTAGTTCGCACACTTTTTCACAAGGGAGTTATGGATCCTTGATCGTAATGCTGTGGTTAGGCTTATGACTTAAGTACTACCTTGTATTTGCGGATGCTTGCAAGGTGTGTAATCATAAGAGTACACTTATCTTAGTCTAGAAGTTGTACTAGCATTGATCCACCCACCAACACTTATCAACACAATACATATTACTTGGCGGAGTATGGTGAAACTAACTTGGCTATCTCTCCCGTGTGTTCTCGAGAATGCTTTAGCTTTTATAAGTTTAGTTCCTAGGCTTATCCTTGTGAAAGGATTGGGCCACTTTATACTCCTCAGTTACCCTGTTTACTTTGCTTGTCTTTTACTTTTCTGTTGCTTAAACCAAAAACACCCTAAATATTTACCTTTGAGTGTGTGCAGCCTTTCCTTATCCAGTGTCACTTATCAACACCTTCTACTCCTCGTGGGATCGACATCCTTATTTATCGAAAAGCTACAATTGATCCCCTATACTTGTGGGTTATCAAGAATTGTTTATTGGCGCAGTTAACGGGGGACGCAACCCAACTAAACCTATTAAATTCACCGCCATCAATCCCCTAGACTCATGTTTTTGTCACTCAAGCGTGTCATCGGGGGGCATGAACCCACAATCGAGCATAACGTTCCCTCTTGGACTCACTACCTACTACTTGGCCAAAGCAATAAACAGCAACGGAGAACATGCAAGAATTACTTAGGAACGAAAATATAAAAGATAAGAACCAAATATATTACTCTATCACAAACTGAACATAATCTCATAATCCATCAGATCCCATCAAACTCAGCATTGCAACAGCATAAAGATTACAGAAGTGCCTCGATCATGTAGGGAAGCTCACGAGGTCTAAACCATGAAGAACAAAGAGAGGAGGAGAACATCACATAGATACTGATCACAGACCCATGGCCCAAAGGAAACTACTCACGACACATCCGGGAAACGTCCATGGTGAAGGGGAAGCTCCCGGAGGTTGATCCTCCCTCAGGCAGGGTGCCGGGAAGAAGTCTACTGGCTCTCCCGATCTTGGAAGCGCGGCGGCGGCGGAACAGAGGCGAGATCGCGAAAAGGAGTTCTCTTCTCGGAAGTTTCACGTCACGGGGAATATATAGGCGAAGGGGGGCAGCCAGGGGGCCACCAGGGGTCCAGGCGCCCCTGGCACGGCCAAGCCCTAGGCCGCGCCAGGTGGCCGCCTGGGCACCTGGTGGTGCCCCCCAGCCCTCTTCGGGGTTCTGGAGCCTTCCGATGCGCTGATTTTTTATCTGATTTTCCCGAATTTTTGGAGCACTTTTAATATGGGGGAAACCTGGAATAAAAAAACAGCAGAAAAACGAAACTGGCACTGGGGTGCACTGAGTTAATAGGTTAGTACAAATATGATCAAAAGTGTTTGAAACTGTATCTAGATCATAGCAATATCACACAAAACATGCATGGAGCAAGCCGAAATTATCGATACGTTTGGGACGTATCAACTTCCCCAAGCTTAATTCCTGCTCGTCCTCGAGTAGGTAAATGATAACAAGCATAATTTCTGTGGTGACATGCTAGCAACCATATAAGAACTTTGAGAAGTAAAGCAATCAAGGTATGTGATTCAATTCAAGTCATAACATGCAAAAGTCTATATTAGCATTGAAACAAGTAACAAAAGTACATTAGGTGCAAGAGCTCTCGCTGTCCGTGACTCGAATGCCTCCAAATCGTGTTTGCGTGCAAGAAGGGGGATAGGGAATATGAGAAAAAAGGTATTTTTGTTGAGAACTCAATCTACTAAAGTTTCACACTTGGTCTTCTTTGGAATCTTATCTTGAGTCGTCCCCGGACCACTAGCCAGGTACAAGTCAATTTGATCCACTCCTTTTCGATATTTTGAGCACTCATGCAATGGATGAGCGTAAGCACGAGAGTTGACACTTAGGATGGCAAAGAGTGAAATATGGTGAAGGAGGAAGACAAAAAGGGTGAGAAAGGCTCACATCAATGAGGAAATCATAGGCGAGAAGGCCAAATGATAGATATGATGTGAGCAGTAGGGATTGCCATGCAACACATGCACATATGAGCTCAAAAGCTCTATAATGGAACTAGTGGGGGTGCATCTAACTTGCTCGCTCATGAAGACCTAGAGCTCTTATAAGGAGGCTCATCCTTGGAATATGCAAGCCAAGTTCTATAGTGTGAAGGTCCCCACATAGCTATATGCATGAATGATCATCTCTATGGAGTACAAGGATAAGAGGGAGTACTAGTGTGGATCTTTCAAAAGGATAGTAGTGTTGCCCCTTTCTCTCTTTTTATTTATTTTTCTCTTTTTTCTCTTTTTTATATTTTTTTGGTGGCCTCAATGACTATTTCTATTTAACTCTCATTTATCCTCTTTGGGATCTTTTATTTTTTCCACTTTGCGATATTTTCCTGACTTAAGGGCAACACTCTAATTTACAAGAGGGTATAGAAGATCTTTCACACTTTACAAGGTACTCAAAACATAAAGAAGATGTAGCTATCATGATGTATGCAATGTATGCCTCTGCCAGTGTAGCAGGAACATGTATGACATGAAGATCAAGTCATGAAGAGGTGGATGTTGCATGGCAATATATCTCGGAAAGTCTATGGAAATGCCTTGATAGGTAGGTATGGTGGCTGTTTTGAGGAAAGATATAAGGAGGTTTATGATGACAGAGTGTATCATGCCAAGGGTTTGGATGTACCGGCGAAGCTGGACGCCAACTCTCGGAGTGAGAAGGAGGCTATGCACGACACGTGAGAGGCTAGCAAATATGAGGAGGTGGAAGTGTCAACTTTCAATACTTACATTAGTCCAAAGAACTCATGCACTTATTATCGGTAACTCTCAATCTAATAAGGAGGTTCACAAAGATACAAGTACCTCGAGGAGGAGTGTATGGGGGTTTTGTTATCCTTGCGCATCCTCGACTCATGGTACGTGAGTGTACTCTAATATCTGATCCCTCCAAAGATTAGCGATCCATCTAGTAGCTAGAGTTCTCAACTAGTTTTGTAGGTTTTGAAAATACACACGGATTGCCCAAAATACGACACCTATCACTAATAGGCTAGAGATCTTGACAGCAAAAGTTCAAACATTACTCACATCAATCCTCAAAACTATTGCAAGTTACTGCCAAAATTAAATAGCAACCTCAATTACCTACTTTCAAGACAAGACACAACTCAGTGCAAAACCAACTTTCTTAACAAGATAAACATGAAAACTAAAGAGAGTTCCAACAACAAACTGAACAAAAGCCAAGGCTCTTGCTAAAGACAAACTAAGACTAAAACTAAACATGGCAGTAACTACGAAAAGATAAGTAACACACAACAGCAAAAAGATAGGCATGAAAAAATCCTATGATGTGTTCTAGATTTTGAAAGTGGAGCGCGTGTCTCTCCCACACAAAGTAAGCTGGGGTCTAACTTGTTATGAACAGCAAGCAAAGCAAAAGAAAACTAAAAAGATAAACCTAAGAGTGGGACGCTCCAAGCATAGCACATAACACATGAAGTGATAAAAATAGAGTGAGACGAAGGACGAACTGATGATTGTTGATGGAGAAGGGGATGCACGGGGGCATCCCCAAGATTAGACGGTTGAGTCTCCTTGAATATTTATTGGGGATGCATGGGGGAATCCCCAAGCTTGAGCGCTTGACACTCCCGGATCTTCTTTCATCATCTTCCATCGCACACTTGAAAATTCCTTTCATACATAACTCATCATAAGCTGATTAGAGAAGTTAGTACCCTTAATAAAATAATTTTCCACACTGGATATAAAGATATTCTTGAATATCTACTGTTTCTCAAGATTGCCAAAAGGTTTTTTGCAAAGAAAAAGCAAGCTTAAGGTTTGCAAAAGTCAGGAGAGATAAAATGTGGCAGAATCTGTGAAAAACAGAACAACAGGTAGTAGAGAATTTTTTCGGGGAACTTCTGCAAATCAAATCAAAAAAACTCAGAACATACGAAAGTTTAATAATTGTATAGAGCATTCTGTGGAAAAATTCAGCTCAAAAAGATGAACTGGTGATTTGATCCAATTTTTTCCGTCATGAAGACAGAATCTGTTTTCTGGACAACATGTCACAACTTTTGCTTCCCTTATCATAAGAGGCTATAACTTGGCACAAAGCTTGAAAATAAAGATACAATGATGTTGCTACAGTAGTAACAATCAGCAAGACCACTAAAAAAAGAAGTAAAAACATCTTGGGTTGCCTCCCAACAAGTGCTTTCTTTTATGCCTTTAAGCTAGGCAAAAAGATTATAGAAGATGCTCTCACAAGAATAAGAATTTTGAAGCAAAAGAGAGCATCAAGAAGCAAATATGAAACACATTTAAGCCTAACCCACTTCCTATGCATAGGCATCTTGTAAGAAAAAAAAAATCAAAGAAGCACAAAGTGACATGCATAGAAAGGTGGAAAAAGAACAACTACAAAACTTTCAACATGAAAGATGTGTTTTAGTAATATGGAAGTTTCTACAACCAAACTTCCCTCTCTCGAAATAATTTTCAGTAGTATCATGAACAACATCAAGAATATAACTATCACATAAATCATGTTGTTCATGACCTACAATCACACGTGTATAGTTTTCAACACGGTCTTTAGGATCATACGATAAATGCAACCCATCACATTGAGTTTTGACAAGAGAAAATTCTCCGGAGTTGGAGATTTCAAAAGGATAATAGGACACTCAAGTGTGGGCGCGATAGAAACAATTTCATGATTAACATAAGGAACTATAGCAAGTTCATCTTCGTAAGCTTCATCCATGGTGGCATCATGGCCATCAACAAAGCAAGTATTAAGTTCATCAGAAAGGGAAGTATCAAGTGAGTCCTCAGAATCATGGCATTCCTCATCAAAGCAATCATTAGCCTCTTCTTGGGCAGCAAACATTTTATTTTTAAAATCCTAAATATAATAATTGGAAGTATAAGTCTTGAAGCAATAAGCAAGAACTGCAAAGTTTTCAGACTTGTAAATAGTATTGTGGTACTTTTGAATCAAAGAAGCAATCTCATAAGCACCCTTAAAAGCAACAAATTCTTCAATCTTTTCAACATCAAAGTAATCATAAACACCTTTAGCATAAGAAGATAAGATCTCATTTTCATTAAACTCACATTGGAATGGAAGGTGTTTACGATCTATATTAGAACATCAAGTAAAATCATAAATGTGGCACAAAATTTCAGAATGGCAATAAGAAACATGTATTTGATCCCATAAGTGTTCCCCTTTCTCAGATAGGCGGTGCAGCATATATGAGTATGCTCATCCAATGATTTTCCATCGACCAAGTCAGTTGGGTTTTTAGCACGAGCACAAATTGATCGAAGACGATCCAAGTGAAGCATGTCGATCCTACCATATTTGGGTGGTTCAGCACCCATGGTAGTGATGGCATTAGTAGGCAGACAAAGAGAAAGGCAAAAGATAGCAACTATTTTTTTGGTTTTTCATAAAGGACACTAAAGCAAAAACTTAAAGGTAAACTAATAAGAATAAAAAGTAAAGGCAAAAGGTAGTGGGCAACTCCCCTATCTTAGCACTCGGAGTCCCCGGCAACGGCGCCAGAAATTTTCTTGATACGCGAGAGATGATAATTGATTCTCGCCCTTCGTTGGTTACCCCAAGTGGAAGGTGAGATGTAGGATACCAGCAAATTTCCCCTATGTAGAGGATAGGGTTTGTCTCCCGTAGGACTCTGGCAATGATAAATAGGTGTCAGCGGCGCAACTGACATGGACCTGTACACAACACAATTAACTTTGCTCCCAACGAAGTTCAGAGAGGTTGTCAAGCTCTCCGGTCTTGTTGTTTACAAAGGATCAAAACACAAGGGATAATGATAATGCTAATAGTGATAGCAACTGAAAGTAAAAGCGGAAAAGTAAATAAGCATGTAAACAATGATGAGAATATGGACCGGGGTCCCATGATGTTCACTAGTGATATCTCTCCCAAAAGACGGTAAAACTGCTATGTGAGGTAAAAAAAATTACAGATGGAAAATTGATAGGATTATAAACGCACCGCAATGCTAACTATGTTACAAAGAAAGGAAGAGGCTCAAAAGCATGGCTAGTACGCCAAAATAGTTAGACCGAAATCCAACTGCATCTACTACTAATCATCCACCTTGAGATATCTATCCAGAACATCTCGCTGGTATTAAGTTGTGAGTCCCACCCAAAGTTTAAACCCAAAGCAACAGACAACTGCATTAAAAAGTACTTTGCGTAAAGTAAACAATCCTTTCAACTGCGGTTACAAGCATCGTTGTTTTCCCCCTTGGGGCAACAACACATCCCCTAGACTCATGTTTCTGTCACTCAAGCGTGTCATCAGGGGGCATGAACCCACAATCAAGCATAACGTTCCCTCTTGGAGTCACTACCTACTACTTGGCCAAAGCAATAAACAGCAACGGAGAACATGCAATAATAACTTAGGAACAAAAATATAAAAGATAAGAACCAAATATATTACTCTATCACAATCTGAACATAATCTCATAATCCATCAGATCCCATCAAACTCGGCATAGCAAAAGCAGAAAGATTACATATGTGCCTCGATCATGTAGGGCAGCTCACGAGGTCTAAACCATGAAGAACAAAGAGGGGAGGAGAACATCACATAGCTACTAATCACAGACCCATGGCCGAAAGGAAACTACTCACGGCACTTCCAGGAAGCTCCCGGAGGTCGATCCTCCATCTGGCAGGGTGCCGGGAAGAAGTCTGCTGGCTCTCCCGATCTTGGAAGCGCGGCGGCGGCGGAACAGAGGCGAGATCGTGAAAAGGGGTTCTCTTTTAGGAAGATTCACGTCACGGGGAATATATAGGAGAAGGGGGGCATCCACCAGGGGTCTAGGCGCCCCTAGCGCGACCAAGCCCAAGGCCGCACCAGGTGGCCGCCTGGGCACCTGGTGGTGCCCCCCGGCCCTCCTTTGGGGTTCTGGAGCCTTCTGATGCACTATTTTTTATCCAATTTTTCCCGAATTTTTGGAGCACTTTTAATATGGGGGAAACATGGAATAAAAAATAGCAGAAAACAGAAACTGGCACTAGGGTGCACTGAGTTAATAGGTTAGTCCAAATATGATTAAAAGTGTATGAAAGTGTATCTAGATCATAGCAATATCATAGAAAACATGCATGGAGCAAGCAGAAATTATCGATACGTTTGGGACGTATCAACTATTAATCTCGAGCCTGATGCTAAATCAGTTGTTGATCATCAACGATGGTTGAACCCAAGGATGAAGGACATGGTTAAGACCGAAATTCTCAAGCTTCTAGCCACAGGTATCATCTATCCTATAGCTGATAGTAGGTGGGTAAGTCCAGTTCATTGCATTCCAAAGAAAGGTGGTATGATGTTGTTCCTAATGATAAAAATGAACTAATGCCTCAAAGAGTTGTTATTTTATATAGAATATGTATTGATTACAGGAAGTTAAACAAGGCCACCAGGAAGGACCACTACCCGCTTCCCTTCATCGATCAGATGCTTGAGAGGTTGTCCAAAAACACACAGTTTTGCTATCTCGACGGGTACTCTGCTTCTTTCAAATTCATGTTAACACTGTCGATCAAGAGAAGACCACTTTCACTTGTCCTTATGGTACTTATGCTTATAGGCGTATGCCTTATGGTTTATGCAATGCACTGGCTACTTTTCAGAGATGCATGTCTGCTATTTTTCATGGTTTCTGTGAGGAGATTGTGGAAGTCTTCATGGACGATTTCTCCGTCTATGGAACTTCCTTTGACCACTGTCTCCACAATCTTAATAAAGTTTTGAAGAGATGTGAGGACAAAAATTTAGTTCTAAACTGGGAAAAGTGCCACTTCATGGTTAACGAAGGGGTCGTTCTTGGTCACAAGATTTCCGAGAGGGGAATTGAAGTGGACAAGGCGAAGATCGAAGCTATCGAAAGGATGCCCTATCCAAGGGACATCAACGGTATCCGTAGTTTTCTCGGTCATGCTGGTTTGTATAGAAGATTTATGAAAGACTTTTCTAAGACTTGGAGACCCCTCAAGAATCTTCTCCAGAAGGATGTTCCTTTTGTATTTGATGAAGATTGTATCCGCTCCTATAGTACAACCACCTGATTGGAAATTGCCCTTTGAAATTATGTGTGATGCTAGTGATTTTGCTGTTGGAGCTGTTTTAGGACAAACGGTTGATATGAAATTGAATGTTATACATTATGGTATCAAAACTCTTGATAGTGCTCAAAATAAGTATGCTACTACTGAGAAGGATGCCAAAACAAGACTCATCAGGTGGGTACTCCTTCTTCAAGAATTTGATTTATAGATCGTTGACAGGAAAGGAGCAGACAATCCGGTGGCGGATAATCTTTCAAGGATGGAAGATATACTGCATGATCCCATCCCAGTCAACGACGGCTTTCCAGACGAACAACTATCTGTTGTAAAAGTACAATCTCTCTCCGATCCTTGGATTGCAGATTATGCTAATTTTATCATTGCAAAGTATTTTCCTCCAGGTTTAACATTTCAGCAAAGGAAGAAGTTCTTCCACAATCTGAGCCATTACTTTTGGGATGACCCACATCTTTTCAAAGAAGGTCCAGATGAGATCATTAGAAGATGCATACCGGAACACGAGCAGAAGGACATTCTCAGACAATGTCACGATAGTCCCTACGGAGGACATCATGCCGATGAGACGACCGCACATAAGGTTCTCCAATCAGGTTTTTATTGGCCTACTCTATTTAAACATGCCAGAAATTATGTTTTATCTTGTGATAAGTGTCAGAGAGTTGGTAATATTAGTAGTAGGAATGAGATGCCTATGAATTACTCTCTAGTGATTGAGCCTTTTGATTGCTAGGGTTTCAATTTTATGGGTCCTTTTCCTCCCTCACACAAGTACACTCACATTTTAGTAGTTGTTGATTATGTAACCAAGTGGGTTGAAGCAATCCCCACTGATAGTGCTGATCACAAGACATCTTTGAAAATGCTAAAAGATGTAATTTTTCCTGGGTTTGGTGTACCAAGGTATGTTATGACCGATGGAGGATCACACTTCACGCATGGAACTTTTAGAAAAGCTCTAGCCAAGTACGATGTCAATCATATAATTGATTCACACTACTAGGGAAATAGCTATACATGGAAAGCTTATTAGTGGCGCATTTTATATGTAATGCGCCACTATGTTGTAAGGGGTGGCGCACTGGTAAAAAATGCGCCACCTATAAGCTCTTATAGGTGGCGCATTTTTAAAAATGCGCCACCCCTAAGAGTGGGCCAGCCCTGGATCCCCTTATACGTGGCGCATTTGGAGAAATGCGCCACCCCTAAGAACCTTGTAGGTGGCGCATTTTGGAAATGCGCCACCCCTAAGAGCTTAGGGGTGGCGCATTCTGAAAATGCGCCACCCCTAAGGAATTATTAGTGGCGCATCCAGAATGCACCACCCATAAGCTCTTAGGGGTGGCGCATTTCCCATATGCGCCACTAATAAGAAAAAACTGCGCGGGAAAATTCCCAAATACACCCCCTTGTGGACCGCCTTTTCAATTTGAAAAAAAATAAAAGAAAATGATAGAAATGTCAAAAAAATAAAAGAAAATAAGTTTCCCAAATGATATGTGGTCTAGTTGTTAGGAAAATTTACAAATATGAATTTCGACTTTTTTTGCAAAATCTTCCGAGAATTTCGTAAAATGGGCTTAACTTTTGCATACGACCTCCGATGAAAAAGTTTTTTATATGAAAAATCATCTACTCGAAAAGTTATCTCCAAATTCAACGGGTGTAACCCGTTGAACTTTTTAGAATCCTCGAAAACCTAATAGAAAAAAAGTTACGGGCGTTTGAAGATCTGGAGGACCAAAAAAAGAGAAAAAATTGAAAAAAAAATTGAACTTAGTAGTGGCGCATTTTGTATGAAATGCGCCACTAGTAATAGAATTTTTTTTTGAATTTTTTTAAAAATATTTTATTTTATTTTATTTAAAATTAAAAATAGGCTAGAGGACAAATCGGGAAGTTAAAAAAAGTTGAAAATTTTAGATAGTAACATTAAAAAATAAAAAAAAATAAAAAATTTAATTTTTTTTAAAAAAAATCATTTTTTTAAGTTCAAAATATGCTAATGGTCCCATCGAAAAAGTTTCAAAAAAATGTTGAAACTTTTAGCACACCCATGAACATTAACAAGGTCCTAGACATCAACATGGTTTAATAGGATTTATATGTTAGATATAACAACAAGTGCTTGCTAGGTGATCTAGAGTGAGAGTTGAATAGAACCGAGAAGTTAAGCGTGCTGGGGCTGGAGTAGTGCTAGGATGGGTGACCCTCGGGGAAGTTTGACCACGGAGGTTAGTTTGACCTAAGATTAAGCATAGTGACCGGGCATTAAGCATACTAACCTGAGATTAAGAAATAATAAAAAATAAAAAAATAAAAATAAAAAAATTGTTTTCCAGATCCAGATTCAAAATGTAAATTTTTTTAATAGTGGCGCATTTTCAGAATGCGCCACCCCTAAGAGCTTATAGGTGGCGCATTCTGAGATGCGCCACGCCTAAGGGTCTTAGGGGTACCTGTAAGCCCTTATTAGTGGCTTGTAGTTAGTGGCGCATCCATAATGCGACACTAAACAGAAAAAAAGGACGCCACTAAAAGGGCATTCCCTAGTAGTGTATCCTCAAACAAGTGGGCAAGTTGAGCTCACCAATAGAGAGATCAAGTTGATCTTGCAAAAGACAGTTAACAGTTCTATACAGGAATGGTCAAAGAAGTTAGGATATGCTTTATGGGCGTATAAAACTTCTTACAAAAACCCCATGGGCATGTCTCCCTATAAGATAGTCTATGGCAATGCTTTCCATTTGCCATTAGATTTAGAACACAAAGCTTTCTAGGCTGTTAGAGAGCTTAATGCTGACCCAAAGTTGGCTGGTGAAAAGTGTCTCATGAACTTGACTTCTCTATATGAGAGGATAAGTGAAGCTTACGAGAGTGCTAAAATGTTTAAGGAAAAGGTAAAGAAGTGGCATGATAGAAGGATTCTGAAACATGAATTTAATGTTGGTGATAAAGTTTTATTGTTTAGATCTCGTTTCAGGTTTTCTCCAGGTAAATTACTTTCCAGATGGGAAGGGACATTTCATATCAAAGAAGTCTATTGCTCCGGCGCAATCAAGATTAACAATTTTGATGGCACCAAACCTGAAGTTGTGAATGGTCAAAGACTCAAGCATTACATGGCGGGAGACCCTGTCAATGTTGATGTAAATCTAATACACACAACAACCCATGAAGAATACGTTGCAGCCCTGTTTCAGACACAGCAGGAACAAAATAAGAAAAGGTATGTATTAAGGTAAGGAAACATCATGAACCGCCGATGACCCTCAATTTAAAGCGATCTATTGTAGAGTTTTCGATAAGTAAGAGTGTCGAACCCAACGAGGAGCGAAAGGTACTGATAGGTGATGGTGGACAAGGAATAACTGCAAACACTGAAAGATAAATTTTTAGGGGTTTTCGATATAAGCAATTATAAGATAAAAGCAAGAAAAGTAAATAGCACTGAGGAGCAGCAAGTGGCCCAATCCTTTTGAGCAAAGGATAAGCGTTACAACTTGAACTTATAAAGGCTAAAGCATTCTTGAGGACACATGGAGAGGTAGTCACGTGCTTTCGCCATACTCCGTATCAATAACAAGTGTTGTGCTGATAAGTGTTGAGTGGGTGGATCTATGCTAGCACAGACTAAGATAAGTGCACTCTTATGATTAAACATCTTGCAAGCATCCGCAAATACAAGATAGAAATTAAGGCAAAGCCTAACCACAACAATAAGATCAAGGATCCATTACCCCCTTGTGCAAAAGTGTGCAAAGTGGGGTTCACGTTTCTGTCACTCCGGAAACCCACCGTAAGCATTCCTAATACACAATGTATTCCCATAGGTCCTTAAGAAGGCGAAGTGTTGAGTGTTCGACTCACACAACACCACTAGGAAAATAACAACACAACTTAAATATTAAACAACACAAATTACTTCAACATCATATGGCTACTAACAACTAGACTTCTCCCATGTCCTCAAGAACTAAAGTAACTACTCACAAGACATAAAAGAGATCATGATCATAGGTGATAAATATATGATACACAATCTGTACATAATGGTATTTCTCCAACAAAACTCAATAGCATTCACCACAAAGTAGTAATCAACACCGGTAGAGTAGAGAGGATAGATAGTACGGATTACAACACAAGATGAACATGTGAGGTGAGATTGGATGGTGGTGGAGATGGTGCTGATGTTGGGGATGCTGTTGATGATGATCTCGATGATGCCCGTGATGATGGTGATGACGATGGCGATGATCTCCCCTTCCGGGAGGTGATCTCCTCGGCGGAATCTGCCAGCCGGAGAGCCCTATTCTTCTCTGTAGGTTTCCGCCACGGAGCGGCGGTGGAACTCCGTGAAAGCTTCTCTTTTTTAGGGTTTTCGCGTAACGAGGGGTATATAGGCTAGAGGGGGGAGCCGGGAGTGGCCCTAGGGCTCCAGGCGCCCTCCCGGCGCGGCCAGGGGTGCGGCTGCGCCAGGTGGCCGCCTGGGGCCCTTGTGGCTCCCCTCTGGCCCCTCTTCGGCGAGTCTTCGTGAATCTTCTAGAAAATACCCCCCGTCGATTTTCGGGTAATTTGGAGGTATTCTTCTTCAGAAACTCAGCGTCCACTTTTTACCGCTGAATCCCGCGTCTACTGTTTCGGCACCGGAAAGTTGCAAACTGTGTAAAACAAGCCAAAACAACATAAGAACATCATCGTAATGTGAAATATATAAATGAATAAGAATGAATTACGATATAAAATAGTGATTCATTTTGGACGTATCAACTCCCCCAAGCTTAGACCTCGCTTGTCCCCAAGCGAAAACTGAGCTCGGTAAACCTGTCCACAAGTTTAGAGAGTGAAGTGTCGATAAATAAAATACGGACAAGAAGCATCATGATCTTTTCACCAAACTCAAACATCCTAAACAACAATCTCCAACTCATAAAGCCCTTATGAAAGAGTAATAACAATTATAATCAAAAGTAGGGCTAAGGAAACTCATCAAATCATGGCAAACAAGTCCTTTGGTCAAGGGACAACTAGAATCTTTTACCTTTGCTCTTTCTCTTTATATTTTGAAGAGATAATTTGGAACCTTTTTGAAAGAACAAGCTATTATTCATGAAGTGCAAATGTTAACACAAAGGAACATGTTTGCTTGGCAAATGATTTTGCAAACAACTTACTTATCAAAAGATAATGTCAACAATGATATGGCATGGGAAAACTTTAATGCAGCATTATATGGATGAATCTTCATCAGCATCAAGTGTCTGTTCTCTTTGGGAAAGGAGGAAGTAGGGAGGACCGACTCACCACAAAAGTAAAGGAAAAATAATCCTCGTAAAAGGCAAGCAGGGAAAACTCAAGTGCTATCCTTAGATCAAATAGAATGAAAACAAGTTTTGAGAGGTGCATGATTTGTCAAGGAATGCAAATAGATAACTCAATTGCTTCTCAGATTGGACAAGTTTCGAGGAACGGCTCCCAAACGGGGACGATCACATCCCCGCAATCTCCTTTGTTTATCACTGCCAAAGTTTTCTGATTTCTCATGAACAAAGCGTGAAGGAGGGTTTGTTTGTTGTATTATCTTTTGTGAGCTGGGCGCACTCATGCCAGTTCCTCCTCATATTAGGGGTTTGCAGATTAGACATGCAATCCCAGGGTAAAACTTGTCCAACTTAAGAAGATCATGAGTTAACTATTACTTCCTCATGAGCTAAAATAGGGGCACAAAATAGAAGATTTTGAACATCTAAGGATAACACAAAAATTCTATGCTTAAGGAGTGGTAGTGGAATACCACGAATAGGAAGGTATGGTGGACTCATATGGAAGATACTGGTTTCAGGGTACGGATGCACAAGCAGAATTCCTCTTAATACATATGTTTGGCTAGAAAAGGCTTTTAGAGAACAGACAAATGATGATGACTTGGATGCAAAGAAATATAAAGAATAAACATTAAAACAAGCATAGCACATCAAGTTGTCTTCCTTGTCAACATAACACTGCAAGCATAATAAAAAAGAGGGTTTGGCTATGTCGCTACTTTGAGAAAAATAACATGCTTTTTGTTATGACCAAAGCTATGTTTGCCAAGATTAAATAAAGTTTTCAAAGCCATACCTGATATAAGGTCAATACTCCCCATAAGAATCATCATAAGGTCGATTGCGTGAAGGGAATACCGAGTGCAGCGAAGGGATCAATAGACTTCTCATTAATATTCCATCATAGACGACTCCACACTCACGGATACATAACTCTCCAAAAAGGAGTGATAGACCTCAAAGAAAACACCTATTTTATAAGATAACTTCCCTAGACATGATACGACTCTACTTGACTCTAAAAGACATAGATAAAGATAAAAATACCGGGCACTCCCCCAAGCTTGGAACAAGCTAAGGGGATGCCATTACCCAAGGAGATTTACTCCTCATCCTTGTTCTTGTTGGTCACGTACTCCTTGGCGAAGCGCTTCCATGGCAGTTGTTCTCCAGTCTCAAAGGACATTCCCGTCTCCAAGATCCTGCACTCAGCACCCAAACCCATGCGTAGAAACTTTAGTTCATACTCACATTTCAGGTTCTACAGATCATAGATCTGTGCTTGGAGCCCATAAACTTTTTATTCTAGTGCGACCAAGCTTGACCACATCTCCTTCATCTCCTTCTTGTGGGAAGCTTCTATCTCGTTGATGATGTCAAAGTTAGCTTCAACACCATGCTCCACCATCTTCTTGCACTTGAAGACTTCATGTTCCATCTCCTTCAGCCGCTCCTCGGTGCTCCCCTCCTTGACTGGCCCCTTCATATCCTCCTTGTGGAGGTCTCCATCCTCCACACGAAGGATCTGGGGGTGCTTCTTCACCTCAGCGAGGTAAGGGTTGATGACGTTGACGACGAACTTGTCCTTTGGGGAACTTGGGGAAGCCATGGCACCTAGGTCTAGCTGAAAGTTTTCCTAGAAGAAACAACTCGAAAAGAAAACACACGAAATCGCGAGATACGTTGCCGGAACGATCCGGGAAAATATATAGTGAAAATTTCTGCACAGAAAGGAAGGTAACGGGTCAAAGCGGAGTCGGAGACGGGCTCCGGGGTGCCCAGGCGGCCTCCTGACGCGGCCAGGGGTGGGGCCGCGCCAGGGGGGCCCTGGGCCCCCTGGAGCTGGTCTCCGGCTCCACTTAGGCCTCAAATTTTCTATATTTTACAAAAACTCGTAATCTGGAACTTTTATGGCGGTTTCGCGATGTTTCCTTACCGTAATACATACCTTTTATTATTCTGCTTCTGCTGGTGTCTGAAATAGGGCAGCAACATGTTCTTCATGAGTTTTTGTGTATACCAAATCCACATCAACATTAACAGGGTCTCCTTCTATGTAATGCTTAAGTCTTTGGCCATTCACCACTTGAGGTTTGGTGCCTTCGAAATTGTTAATCTTGATCACACCCGAGCGGCATACTTCCTCAATATGAAATGGCCCTTCCCACCTGGAAAGTAGTTTACCTGGAGAAAACCTGAAACGGGATCTAAACAACAAAACTTTATCACCAACATTAAATTCACGTTTCAGAATCCTACTATCATGCCACTTCTTTACCTTTTCCTTGAACATTTTAGCGCTCTCGTAAGCTTCACTTCTCCACTCATCTAGAGAAGTCAAGTTCATGAGACGCTTTTCACCAGCTAATTTCGGGTCAACATTAAGCTCTCTAATAGCCCAGAAAGCTTTTTGTTCTAATTCCAATGGTAGATGGAAAGCCTTGCCATAGACCATCTTGTAGGGAGACATGCCCATGGGGTTTTTGTAAGCAGTTCTATACGCCCACAAAGCATCTCCTAACTTATTTGACCAATCCTTTCTATTTCTATTGAATGTCTTCTGTAAGATCAACTTGATCTCTCTATTGGTGAGCTCAACTTGCCCACTAGTTTGAGGGTGGTACGGTGAAGCAATTCTATGATTGACATCATACTTGGCTAAAGCTTTTCTAAAAGCTCCATGTGTAAAGTGCGAACCCCCATCAGCCATGAGGTACCTGGGTACTCCACACCTAGGAAAAATTACATCCTTGAGAATTTTCAAAGATGTCTTGTGATCAGCACTCTCAGTGGGGATTGCTTATACCCACTTGGGTTAGATAATCAATAGCAACTAAAATGTGAGTGTACTTGTGTGAGGAAGGAAAAGGACCCATAAAATCAAAACCCCAGCAATCAAAAGGCTCAATCACTAGAGAGTAATTCATAGGCATCTCATTCCTTCTACTAATATTACCAACTCTCTGACTCTTATCACAAGATAAAACATAATTTCTAGCATCCTTAAAGAGAGTGGGCCAATAAAAACCTGATTGAAGAATCTTATGTGCGGTCCTCTCACCGGCATGATGTCCTCCATATGGACTATCGTGACATTATTTGAGAATGTCCTTCTGCTCGTGTTCCGGTATGCATCTTCTCACCATCCCATCTGGATCTTCTTTGAAAAGATGTGGGTCATCCCAAAAGTAATGCCTCAAATCGTGGAAGAACTTCTTCCTTTGCTGAAATGTTAAACCTGGAGGCAAAAACTTTGCAACGATAAAGTTAGCATAATCTGCAAACCAAGGATCGGAGAGAGATTGTACTTTTACAACAGCTAGCTGTTCGTCTGGAAAACTGTCGTTGACTGGAATGGGATCATGCAGTATATCTTCCATCCTCGAAAGATTATCCGCCACCGGATTGTCTGCTACTTTCCTATCGACGATCTGCAAATCAAATTCTTGAAGAAGGAGTACCCATCGGATGAGTCTTGGTTTGGCATCCTTCTTCTCCATAAGATACTTAATGGAAGCATGGTCAGCATGAACAATAATCTTAGAATCAACAATATACTGCCTAAACTTATCACAAGCAAACACTACTGCTAAGAATTCCTTCTCAGTAGTAGCATAATTCTTTTGAGAACTATCAAGGGTTTTGCTAGCATAATATATAACACTCAACTTCTTATCAACCCTTTTCCTTAAAACAGCTCCAACAACAAAATCACTAGTATCACACATAATTTCAAAAGGTAAATTCCAATCAGGTGGTTGTACTATAGGAGCAGTTATTAAATCTTTCTTAAGAACTTCGAAGGCTTCCTTACAATCTTCATCAAAAACAAAAGGAACGTCCTTCTGGAAAAGATTAGTGAGGGGTCTCGAAGTCTTAGAAAAGTCTTTAATAAATCTTCTATATAAACCACCATGACCGAGAAAACTATGAATAACTTTGATGTCCCTTGGATAGGGAATCCTTTCAATTGCTTCGATCTTGGCTCTGTCCACCTCAATTCCCCTCTCGTAAATCTTGTGGCCAAGAACAATTCCCTCATTGACCATAAAGTGGCACTTCTCCCAGTTAAGCACCAGATTTGTCTCCTCACATCTCTGCAAAACTTTATTAAGTTTGTGGAGACAATGGTCAAAAGAGGTTCCATAGACGGAGAAATTGTCCATGAATACCTCCACAATTTCTTCACAAAAACCATGAAAGATAGCAGACATACACCTTTGAAAAGTAGCAGGGGCATTACATAAACCAAAAGGCATACGTCTGTAAGCATAAGTACCATAGGGACAAGTAAAAGTGGTATTTTCTTGATCAGCAGTGTTAACATGAATTTGAGAGAAGCCAGAATAACCATCTAAATAACAAAAAAGAGTATTTTTGGATAACCTTTCAAGCATTTGGTCGATGAACGGCAACGGGTAGTGGTCCTTCCTGGTTGCTTTGTTCAGCTTCCTGTAATCAATACACATTCTATATCCAATAATAATTCTCTGATGTATTAGTTCATTCTTATCATTAGGAACCACAGTCATTCCTCCTTTATTTGGAACAAAATGAACCGGGCTTACCCACTTACTATCATCTATAGGGTAGATAATACCTGCGGCTAGAAGCTTGAGAATCTCAGTCCTTACAACATCCATCATTTTCGGATTCAACCGTCGTTGATGATCAACAACTGGTTTAGTGTCAGGCTCAAGGTTGATGGTATGTTGACAAATAGACGGACTAATCCCCTTAAGGTCATCAAGGGTATAGCCAATTGCACCTCGATGTTTGCGAAGTACTTCCAATAGTCGCTCTTCTTCATATCCTGAAAGGTTAGAATTGACAATAACATGATATATTTCTTTTCATCTAAATAAGCATATTTGAGCGAATCGGGAAGAGGTTTAAGATCAAACATTGGATCTTCTTTTGGTTGCGACAAAATCCCCAAAGGCTCAACTGGAAGGTTGTTCTTTAGGATAGCAGGTTGTCCTAAGAATATTTCGTCCAGCTCATTCCTCTCCTGCATATGCAAATCATTCTCGTGGTCCTCCATATATTGCTGCAAGGGATCGTTAGGAGGAATAGCAATGCAGGCAATATCTTCAATAATCTTGTCATTACTAGGCAAATCAGTACCACGTGGCTTCTTAGAGAACTTAGAAAAGTTAAATTCATAGGGCTCACCATTGAATTCAACAGAAACTTCACCTTTCTTGCAATCTATTATAGCTCCACATGTTCTGAGCAAAGGTCTACCGAAAATAATAGGACAAAAATTATCCCTTACTGAACCAAGTACTAGAAAGTCGGTAGGATATTTTACCTTTCCGCATAAAACTTCAACGTCTCTCACAATTCCGATAGGAGAGATAGTTGCTCTGTTTGCAAGATTAATAGTAACATCAACTTCTTCAAGTTCACAAGGTGAAATTTCACCCATGATCTCTTGATAAAGTGAATACGGGATAGCACTTGCACTCAATCCCAAATCGCATAGCCCATATTAATTATGAACTCCTATTTTAACAGATACTACTGGAGTACCTGAAATTGGGCCCTTATTCTTGGCTATGACAAGGTTAGTGGAAACAACACACAAAGTTATATTGGAATCTAAAGCATCATTAGTAATAAGATCCTTAACCAATGCAACTTAAGGATTGACCTTGATCTGGTCCTCAGGCTCATCAATTCTTCTCTCACTCTTATTCATTATGCCTGTCACAAAGGAGTGCTCCCTTATTCTGACGGGAAAAGGGGGCTTTTCATATATAACTGCAGGCACAATAGGGCCAGCAACATGAATATCAATAGATGATTCTTTAAAGGGTTTATGATGCTGACTCTTCTTCTTCTTAGAAGAGTAGATATGAGAGGCAAAGTCCTTAAAAAATCAATCATTAGATGGGAATCAAGACCAATATTAGAGCAAAAGGCATTAAAGGAATCAGTTTTCACATAGCTCTCTATATAATCATGCTCATAATTTATAGTGGGTTCAATACCTTTATCTATTTCCCAATCTTCGGTATTCTTCTGGATCCTTTCAAGGAGATGCCATCTTTCTTCAACGCTTTTTGTCTTAAATACCCCACTAGAGGATGCATCCAACGTCTCCTTATCCTGACGAGAAAGTCTAGCATAAAAATTTGTAAGTATAGTTGTCTTGGGGAGCTCATGAATAGGACATTTGAGCATTAGAGATTTCAATCTCCCCAAGCTTGAGCGATGCTTTCTCCTTCACGAGACCTAAAGTTATAAATATAATTCTTGTCTCGATGAATTTCACGAAGAGGATAAAACTTGGTATAAAAGAGAGACATAAGCTCATGCCAATCAAGCAAATGAGAGTTATCGAGAAGCTTATACCAATCTGAAGCTTTATCTATAAGCGATACGGAGAACAATTTCTTCATGAAAAACTCCTTTGATACACCTGCAAGCTTAAATAATGAACATAGTTGTGATAAATATAGCAAGTGTTCACTGGGATGTCTATCTCCTGCATAACGATTAACCAAAACACAATTGATAATACCAGCTGGTATTTTATAAGGCACAATTTCAGTGGGGGGATGTACAACCACCACAGATGTGGGGTATCTCCCCGCATACAACGATCCAATAGCTAGGTTGTCCATACGGACAAAGAACAGCAACGGCAAAATAAAAGCAACGATATAAAAATTTCCTTACCAGCTTCAATTACCAATAGCGCTATTGTAACATCCCAATTTTCTAAATTCGGATGTTAATAGATCATCATATGCATCTCATGCTGTTTCCGCATTTTTCTGGAGTTTTAAAATATTTTTAAACATTTTTCAACACATGGCAGTTTGCTGGAGAGGATATAAAAGGACTTATCCCCATTTTTAAATTATTGGAAAATAGTTTAAAATATTTTCGGGAGACTTTTTAAATTTACTTTGGGGTTATAAATAATTTCTAAAAATATTTTGGGAATTTATTTATGCTTCGGAAAAGTTTTAAAATCATTTTCGTAGTTTTTCGGTATTTTTAAAGTGCCAGAAAAGTACTTAAAAATATTTAAAAATAAGTTGCAAAGTTTTTATTTTTATTTAATATTATGGTAAAGCCAAAAATTCAATTTTATTATTTTAAAAATGTTGGCGAAGACAGAAATTAAAAATAATTATCCGTGATTTTTCTAAAACTATTTTGGGCCTAACGGGCCCGTACTCTTTTTTTTTCGCCTGGCCGATTTTGTATTTATCTCGGATTTAAAAAAAACGGAGGAGAGGCTGTCTATAAATAGCCCCGTTTAGGGCTAGATTAATTTTTTTAGCGATTTAGGTTTAGCCCTAAACTAATCCGCAGGACCCGCCGCCGCCGACGTCATCGCCGGAAGTTCGCCAGAGTTCGCCGAAGTCTCGCCGGAAGATCGCCGGAATTCGTTTTTTCGCCGCCGGACTCGCCGAAATCGCCACCGGCGAAGGTGAGCCACCGCCGCGCCTCCCTAGCGCCACCACGCCCCGCCACCAGCCCCACCTCGCCGCCTCCCCGCCACCTAGCGCCGCCGCCCTAAGCGCCGCAGCCCGTGGTCACGGCGAGCCGCCCCGCGCCGCCGCCACACACCGGGCGCCGCCGCCGCCCCTAAGCGCCCCGGCCGCGCCCCTGTGCGCCTAGCGCCGCCGCCACTCGCCTCGCTGCCGTCGCAGCAGCCCCATGGCCATGGTCGTCGGGCCTAGAGGAGAAAAAATGCGTTGAAAAAAAAACAAGTTCAGATCTGGTCAACCGTCGGCCAAGGACCCGATCGCGTTTTTGTGTTATTTTATTTACAGACAGGTCCTTTTTGCAGTATAGAACCCGATTTCCACCCGGTACCGTTTTCGCGAGTATTTTTTAACCGTAACTCGGAATTGAGTGATTCCAGTTGCGTTGCGACCGTGGTTAAATTTTCTAGCCAGTAGACTAAGTTTTACAGAAGTTTGAAGTTTTCAAATTTGAATCCCAAGCAGATCCAAATTTGAACTTCCAGTAGCCGTATCTTTTTAACGGTGCGCCCGTTTGCGCCGTTTTTTTTTGTGTTGGTTTTATTTTGACAAGTACTTTACGTTTAGATACTGTTAGGAAAGTTTTTCTACTGATCTTTGTATGTTTATTACTGTTTGTGCATAATTGTGTTGAATATATGTTGATTGGTGCTATGTTTGCTCGTATAGATTGTCCGGAGTGCGCCGCCTCGTTTTGTGAGGATTGTGATCGTCAGGAATAGCAAAAGGCAAGTGATGCTTTGACCATACTCATACCTATTTTTTCTATATGCATTATGTTAAGAATATCACCCTATTGCATGATAGGTAGTTTACTTTACTATTGCTGCAAAACCAGTTAGGATAGCCACATGTCTTGACCTGTATTTGTAGATCAACCTAGCTCGTGTTGTTACTTTATTGCTATGCTTTGTAGACGTGGTTGGGTTGTGAGAATTCATGGAGTGTTTGTGAGCTATTTAATAATTTGTGTAGCAACTTTATAATGAATAGAAATCACTTCTGGACGGGCGGGTTGCATCCCGGTGGCTGTGCCTTGTCTAAGGACAGTGCCGGGGTTAAATGCACCCAATGGTTGTTTTGGTGGTGAACCGGGTGCGACATGGTGTCTACCCTCTGAACGCAGTGGGCGCCGTCCAGGCTCAAAAAGATTAGACAGGAAATATTACTAGTAGCTTCCGTGTACAACCACTGGCTATATGGGCTCTGGCTTAGCATGAGTACGTTGTGGGGAACCTGGCCCTGGTAGCTAGCTGATGTAGATGTGTGTTAGGTGTACCGGCTACCAAAGGGTGGAGGCAACCTCTTCGGAAAGTCTTTGTCTCAATCTTCGGGTTGAGTCCAGTGGGGAACGTGTACAACCTCTGCAGAGCGTATAAACTGATCATGATTAGCCGTGTCCACGGTTACGGACGAACTTTGAGCAACTAGTCAGTACTGTTGATGAATGATCTTGACAGATGAACACTTAATAATAAATTGGTGGGAAAGATTAGCATGGGTTGCTGTGTGTTTCAGGTAGAGATCAACTTAAAACTTTGACTAGTTTAGTTCAGGAGAAAATTGGCTTTCTGCAAAACAAAACCATAAGCCTTTCCTTTGACTCACCTTGCATGTAGTTGTAGGTCCTTTATATAAAATTTTCCGTGTCACTTGCCGTACAAATCAGATGTACTGACCCGTTGTCGGGCTGCAACCTTTGGTGTTGCAGGTTTCTCAGACGACCAGTAAGGTGCGTTTAGGGTTGCGGGTCTACACTCAGCATGTTCGCTTGTGGCTGTTGATGGGACTCCACGTTACTTTTTTTGCTTCCGCTATATTTATATTGAATAAGCTAGCCTTGAGCTATGAAACTTGTTATTTATGTTACTCTGGATCATACGTTGTAATAATGATGCACTTGTACTTTGATATACATCTATGATACTGTGTGTGCCAGTGAGTTCGATCCAGGGACTGGCACTTGAGCACAGAGACTTCAATTCTGTGTGAATTGGGTCGTTACGGATGGTATCAGAGCAGTGTGTTGACTGTAGGACATGACCCTAGAAAATGGATTAGAAAAGCCATAGGAATGAAAATATTACTTTACATCACTCTGTCTTGTACTTACTTACCTTCTCTATCTCGTATTCATACCTGTTCTAATCTTGCCTTTCCTCTCTTGATTTTAGATGACCACTTTGTCATACCACGCTATGGCGTTTGGACCTGAGCTCAGGGGGATTTTCCACTACCTGAACATCTACGCGCCAGTCTTTCAGTCGGACATCATGGAGACAAGGGGAGCTGATGACTACTGGCAAGTGGAGACTTTCATCCTAGGAAGCAAGACGAATGAGGAAAGGGTGATCACGGAGTCATTCGAGGTGCATGCCCAGGAGAAGGAGCAGTGTGTGTGCATAGCCGCTCACATAGCTCTTGGACGCATCGTTGAGATGTACGCCGGCCGACTAAAGGGTACGGTATACGCGGAGATGACCAAGATCCTTCCATCGGGAAACATATGGCCAAAGAAGTTCAAGTATGTGCCTAGGGCCATTTGGCCAGGTACAACTAGCTACTTCATCCAGAGCCTGGAGAAGCACATCCATTGCCAGGAGAAGGACATCCAGTCAGACCTCTACACCATCATTGAGTGGCAGCAGAAGAACACCAGGCTCAATAGGGACAACAACAATCTGAAGAAGGAGAGGATGGAAATGCAAGCGGAGATAAAGAGGCTGAAGGAGAAGATGAAGGCCAATGGAATTGAAGAACAAGAAGAGGAACCAGAAGTAGAGACCTCGGCAGAAGAAGATGAGCCGAGTCCCAAAAGGCGCAACCGCATTAGCGGGCGCGAATACCGCATGCTGTTTAGCAAAGACCACTACTAGGGAAATAGCTATACATGGAAAGCTTATTAGTGGTTCATATAGAAAGCCATGCGCCACCATCTGTTAGGGGTGGCGCACTAGAAAATAATGCGCCACCCATAAGGTCTTATGGGTGGCGCATTATTTTACAGTGCGCCACCCCTAAGAGTGGGCCAGCCCTGATGATCTTATACGTGGCGCATCTAGCAATATGCGCCACCCCTAAGAAGCTTATAGGTGGTGCATATACAGAATGTGCCACCCCTAAGAGCTTAGGGGTGGCGCATTCTGTAAATGCTCCACCCATAAGGTCCTTAGGGGTGGCGCATTTCCCTAATGCGCCACCCATAAGAGCCTAGGGGTGGCGCATTTCACCAATGCGCCACCACTGACTTTCTATATGCACCACTAAATGCCTAGAGCTGCCCTTATCTACTCCACCCCACCTACCACCTCTCATTCACTCCACACAATTCTCAAACTAGATCCACTCTTCTCACCCTAGATCTATTCGGTTTTCTCCTCCTCCCCACCTCATTTCTTCCATTTATCCATCGATACTTGGCATTACATCTATTTTGTTTCATATTGAAGTAACTGGACCTCCTCCCAAACTCTTTTGTTCCATTTATGACCCATATACTTGCCTTTATTAGCTTGGGGTTTGTTGTGTATGTGAAGCTTGGGTTTGATGTATATGTGAAGCTTGTGGTTGTTTGATGTATATGTGAAGCTTATGGTGGTTTGATGTATATTTGAAGCTTGTGGTGGTTTGATGTATATGTGAAGCTTATGGTGGTTTGATGTATATGTGTATCTTGAGTGGCAAATGTTTTGCCGAAATGTCGATTCATTTCCGTTTCGGCAAATTTCTGGCGCACTCTCCGCATGCTCCCATGCATTATTAGGGAAGGTCATGCCGAATTTTTCCGGCGACGACTGTGATATATAATTGTGTTGCTCTCTCCGTGCACGCAGGTGATCGACCATGGTCCGCGAGATCCTGAGCGATATCACCGTGGCTAGGTGGATGCAATGTGCGACAAACGACATGCTAAGGAATAATAGGTCGGATATAAGATGTCCGTGTCGGAGATGCAAACTGTAGTGCGTGACCGAGCCTGATTCCGGAATATTGCAAAGACACCTGAAGCGTAATGGTTTGATGGATGGATACACACGATGGATAAGTGATGAAGCTGGTGAGGAGGAGGACGTCAATGGTGGGGCGCCAGTAAATGAGGAAGGGCAACCAGAAAACAGCGGCGGGCGAGATGACGAAGAGCATTCCGTACATGATCATGAAGAAGATGCCGAAGCGGATCATGTAGATCAAGATGCCGGACATGAAGATCAAGATGTCGGACATGATGAGGATTCAAGCTGGGTGCGGGACCCTCATGTTCAAGAGTTGCTTGTCAAAGAGGCGTTGAACGCAAGAGGTGCAGCTAGAGAGAAAGCCAAGATGGCGCAACTCAAGAAAGACGTGATTACGAAGTTGTACGAAGGATGCAACGATGGGGATACCCGCTTGAATGTAACACTTGGGGCTATGGAGATGAAGGCAAAACACAAATGGACCGACGAAAGCTTCGATGATAACATGGCATTCTGGCACGATCGTCTTCCGAAGGGCAACACGTGCCCAACTAGTATCGCTGAGGCCAAGAAAGTCCTTTGCCCTCTCGATCTTCCGCACGTTAAATACCACGTCTGCATAAATGATTGCATGATCTATCGGGGTGAGTACGAAGATAGAACCACATGTTCGGTGTGCGGTGTTAGTCGATACAAGAGAGGGAAGAAAGTTCCTAGAAAAGTGGTATGGTACTTTCCGATCACTCCTCGTCTATAGAGGTATTTCGTAGATCCCGAGGAAGCAAAGCTCATGACCTGGCACGCGGATTGAAAGAAGCTAAAAGAGGATGACCCGAACCTGGATCCGAAAAAGGAGGACATGCTGAGGCACCCTTCAGATGGTAGCCAATGGACTGCGTTGGACCTTGAATACCAAGATTTTTGCAAAGAACCAAGGAACCTCAGGATTGGTGTGAGCGCCGATGGAGTCAATCCGTTTGGCGGCCTGAGCAGCACACACAGTACCTGGCCCGTGTTTGTATGCATATACAACCTTCCCCCCTGGAAGTGCATGAAGAAAAAGTACATAACAATGTGTATGCTAGTTCAAGGGCCGAAACAACCAGGTACGGACCTCAATCTATATCTGTAGCTGTTGAAAGAGGAGCTAGAAATATTATGGAAAGACGGAGTCAATACGTGGGACGCCGCGGAAAAAGAATATTTCCCAATGAAATCTGCGGTGATCACGACGGTGCACGACTATCTCGGATACAGATATTTCTCAGGGCAGGTGGTCCAAGGATTCTGTGCATGCGTTAGGTGCATGGATAATACAACGTACCGCTAGCTACCAAAAGATCCCGGATCTTCAAAAACCGTGTTCCAGGGGTCTCGGAGGTGGCTTCCCAAGAAACACGCGTGGAGAAAACAGGGACATCTGTTCGATGGAAGCGAGGAGCTCCGAGCACCCCCAGCTCGAAGGAGCGGCAAAGAAATCGACAACTTGCTGAAAACTTGGAAAGAGTGCCCCGCGCCGGGAAAGAAAAAAAAGAAGACTCTGCCGTTGATGAGGGTATGGAAAGCGAGGTCTGTTTTCTGGGATTTGGAATACTGGAGTCTACTCCGCAGTCCTCATAGCCTTGATCTAATGCATATCACAAAGAACTGTGTCGTGCTGATGACGCAGATTCTCCCGGTTGCGATGCGAGGGATAATGGACGAGCACGTCCGTAAAACGTTGTTTGGCCTTTGCAACTTTTTTGACGTCATCTCCCGGAAGTCGATTTGCGCTACGCAACTCAAAAGGCTACAGGAGGAGATCATGCTCATACTATGAGAGCTTGAGATCTATTTCCCGCCCGCGTTCTTCGACATTATGGTGCATCTGCTGATCCACGTCGTGGAGGATATCGTCCAACTCGGGCCTGCGTTTCTGCGCAGCATGATGCCGTTCGAAAGGATGAATGGGCACATCAAAAAATACGTTCGTAACAGGTCCCGTCCAGATGAAAGCATAGCGAAGGGATTTCTAACCGAAGAGTGCATCTCTTTTTTCACGAATTATCTCAACACCGAGAACCCTGTTGGTCTGGCCGTCAACAAGCACTTTGGCAGGACCGATGGGTGTGGTCACCACGAGGGAAGCCGCGCAATGCATGTCAACTTTGACGGTCGAGACATCGACTTTGAAAGAGCAAGCCTAGTCGCGCTACAACACATCCAGCTGGTCGATCCTTGGATAGTAAAGCACAAGGATTTAATCAGGAAGAAGTACAGTGACCAGGGCCTGCAGATAACAGACCGAGATCTACGGCTAATCAAAGAGCACAACTCCGGTTTCATGACTTGGTTCAGGGACGAGCTTCGTGCTAATCCCCCGCGAAGGAACGCTTCCGAGGACGAAAAGATGATATTCACCTTGTCACAGGGTGCCGCACGCAACCTGATGACCTATCAAGCGTATGATATCAACGGCTACACATTTTACACGGAGGAAAAGGACAATAACTGCGATTACCAGAACTCGGGGGTAACGGGGATATTCTACACCGATGACGTCAAGGAAAGATTCTATGGAAGGATCGAGGACATATGGGAGCTCGACTACTGTGGAGAGAAGGTGCCGATGTTCCGTGTGAGATGGGCCAAGAGCGTCGTAAAAGAAGACCGGTACTTCACCACCATGGATATACCCGAAGCCAAATCCAAGTCTGCGGGCGCAAACGTCACCGCGAAAAATGAGCCATGGGTACTGGCTAGCCAAGTGGACCAATGCTTCTTCATTACCGACCCATCAAAGCCGAGCCGCGTTGTAGTGAGGAGAGGCAAAATAAACATCATCGGAATGGATGGAGTCGCCAACGAGCAAGACTTTGACAAGTACGGCGACCCGAAGATGGAGGATGACTACGCCGCTCAGGATACATACACCACAACCCTACCGAAGAAAGGTCTCCTCCCTTTCAAGAGGAAAAGTGAAGGCGTCCCGGGCCTACATTATTCAACCACGACAAAGAAAGGCAAGAAGAAGATTGTGAGGAAACGATAGCTAGATAGCTAGCTCCAAATTTAAGTAAAATATTTTCTAATTCATGATCACTTTGTGTATGCATGGATTTAATATGCACTTTGTAATTGATGATCACAATCTTATGTTTCCAAATGCCGCTACACCTTGTGTTTGTGGAATTGGTTCGGCGACGACACGGTTAAGGCATGGTACGTGGATCGATATGATCACAATCGAAGTACTCCCTCCGTTTCTTTTTACTCCGCATATAAGATTTGGTCAAAGTCAATCTTAATAAAGTTTGACCACTTTTATACACAATTGAAGCATCATGCCTAACTCCTTAAAAATATTTAGTAGCGATAAAAAAACTAGAAGCGATAAAAAACCCATGCATGCATGCATTTTTGACTAGCTTTTTTGATTTTCTGTTTTTAAAAAGTTTTATCTTTCAAATAAACTTCGAAATAAAATTCCGTTTTCACCATTAACTCCGTCGCGACGAGATCTTCGAAACTAGATCCCATATCGATATGTTTCGACAACTTTTTTTTTCGGGTTAAAAATTGCCATGTCTATTGCACTTAAATTGCCATGTTGTTTGCACTTAAATTACCATCATTTCCTTCAACTACATTTTTTGCACTTTTTCTTGAACGTTCTATGTAAATTTGTCGTCATTCATAAAATAAAACTTTATAAACTTACCTTAGGTAAACACATGTTTATTTTGCCATGGAAAAAAGAACATCTAAAATTGCCATGGCGAAAAATATGTTAAATTTGCCATGGACACAAAAAAGGAAATAGTTTGCCATTGGTAGATAGAAAAAACGTGGGATGCTGATAAACCACATGTGTGACACGAGTACATGGAAATTCCTTATGTTTTTTATGGCAAGTTTAGTAATGTGAGGGTGGCAACTTTAAAGTTATAGACGTTAGTCCTGCGAATAAAAATGGCCATGTCCTATGAATAAAAAATTTCATGTCCTATGAATAAGAATTGCCATGTCCTATGAATAAAATTTCCATATATAGGAGTCACTCCCGCTCACACGTTTTTAGATGCTAATTTTAGCTGTACGTAGATGGCAATTATTAGTCAAAGTTGTCATGTATTTAGTGAAGATGCCATGTATTAGCAGAAGTTGTCATCTCACATGTGTTAAAGTTGCCACCAAAGCGTGTGGGCTTGCCATCTTTCCACCCACATGTTGGAACATTTTTGTGGCAATGCTGAAAACTACCACATGTGTGAGACGAGTACATGGCAATCTATGATGTTTTTATGGCAAGTTTAGTTATGTGAGGTGGCAACTTGAAGTTGTAAACGCTACTCTTGCGAATAAGAATTGCCATGTTCTATGAATAGAAATTGCCATGTCCTATGAATGGAAATTGCCATGTCCTTTGAATAGAGATTGCATTGGGCACAAAAAAGAGTCGCCACCAGAGCAGCATCACACCATCGACAAAACTCTCCCCTCGATCCATGTCCCCTCCCCCACCTTCATGCGTTGAGATACGTAGAAGGATCTCCTCGACGCATTCGTAACCTAAGATACTGTCATGTCGCGCACCCCTTCCCCCGCTCCAGATATCTGCTCAGGGTCCATTGAGCATCACCACATCTCTCCCGGTCATCGGCGATGTGTCAAAAGGCGTTAAAATAAAATGGTAACTTTAAATCTATAAGAAAAAATAGATGAAAGAAATCATGGCAACTTTAGTATAAACAGGATGAAAATTTCAGTGTAAACAGCATGGCAACTTTTGGTCCAAAAAAAAGTTCTTGAAACATATCAATATGACATCTAGTTTTGAAGATCTCGTCGAGACAGATTTAATGGTGAAAACAAAATTTTAATCGAAATTTTTATTTAAGAGATAAAACTTTTTTAAATCCGAAAAACGCAAAAGCTGGATGTGGATGGATGGATGCTTTAAAATTGGTGCGCAGGTACGTGGGCGTGTGGGCGGGTGGGTTGCCGACCGAACGTGTGGGCGTTATCATTTTCCATAAAAAAAATTAAAAAACTCTTAGGGGTGGCGCATCTTTCATAAATGCGCCACTAAATGTGCTTAGGGGTGGCGCATTTTGCCAGAATGCGCCACCAAGAGGTTCCTTATGCGTGGCGCATTTCGGCGGAATGCGCCACGCATAAGGAACCTCCTGGTGGCGCATTCTGGCAAAATGCGCCACCCCTAAGCCTTAACCTCCACGGCCCCCTCCCCCTTGCTCGTCACAGTACCCATTCGTCCTCGCCGCCGACGCCGAGCCTGAACCTCTCGAGCCCTAGCCGCCACCGTCCTCGCCGCCGACGCCGGAGCCGCCCCTCGACGCCACCGGAGGCGCCCCTCGACGCCACCGCGGAGGAGCCGCTCCTCTACGCCACCGCGGAGAGTACGCTCGACGCCACAGGAGCCTCCCTCGACGCCGCCCCTCGCCGGCACCGGAGCCTCCCTGGACGCCACCAGAGCCACCACCGTGGAGGAGCCCGGGCCCCATCGACGCCGCCCCTCACCAGCAGCTCTCCGCGCCCCCGACCGCCGTGCTCCCTAGGTTAGTATCTTCCCCACCCCCGACCGCCCCTTCTTCCTCCCCGACATGCCCGCCTCCCAACAAAATCCCATGTTCTTGGAGTTCATCAGGATGACACAATGTCCTCATCTGCTAGAAATTATAAGTGTATGCATGATTTTTTGTTGTTTGGCTTGTGGGAGATATGCAACCTTTTGTTGTTTGTGCCAAGGATTTGATAAGGTAGCATTTGAAAGCTAGCTGTTGGGATCACTGTAGTTTGTGTGGAATAGTAGTGAAAAATCCCCTTGTGCAAAGAAACTGAATTTTCTGAATTTAGTTTAAGATCTGCACCTAACAACTTGTACAAGGTTCCATATTATTCGATGTTGAAATCCAAAATAGGTTGTCTTATGAACCACTATTAGACAACACTTATAAAATTATACTAAGGTTATTGACCCCCTCCCCTTGGACAGAGAACCTCTTATTGTTTTTATGCATCAAAGATTGAAAGTTGGAATATGCTTTAGTAAAAATTAAAAAATAGAGAGAAGAAAAACCAGTAGGTAAGCCTTTGTTCTTATGAACATAATGATGAAACTAGAAAGTGTAGAATCTGTTCTTCGATAGTTTTATATTTTGATGTGCCATTGTTACATGATCTCATCATGTTTATCTCATATGAAATTTACAAAGCTCATCAAAAAACCTGAATTTTATGAATTTTGATGCATATAGAACAAGCCATTTCTGGATGCATATAGAATAAGACATTTAAAAAAATATAAAACCTCCTCTGATCACAATTTTGCATTTGCAGAAGTGATAGTAGTAGTTTTTTAATTTCTTCAAAAAAATTGATGGGTGCCTCTGCCTTATTTTTATTTTTATTTGAGAAACCGAGTTTCGAGCCATAAAGATGCTGATGATTCATTTATAGGATGAAGCATATATAATTCTTCTATGTAGTAGCAGTGATACTAGTTTCATGCTTTTTTTCTAAAATGTTTGCTATGTGCTCTAAAAAAATAGTCAGACAAATGTGTGTGGTGCTTGTGTTCTGCATATCACTACTAGTGTAGAATCTGTTCTTAACAATTTTCAATGCATTAAGATTCCCTCATCTCAGCATTTTTATTCACAGTTTTTATCTACTGTTTGAATATCTACTATAGATCTACTATATATATATATATGTTGTGCAGGTACAAATCATTATCCCCTTTCTCCCGAAATGTTGATTAACTTCCGTTTCGGTTGAGAATGGGACACTCTCATGTTAAGAAAAAGAGAAAAGGTCATGCCGAATTTTTCCGTGAATTCATGCATGACCTTTGCTATTTTTCTTAACATGAGAGTGTTTGCATTTATTTATTATGCTAATTAATTAAGTAGTTGCATTTCTTAATATTGTACTAGTGCAAACATGTCGACCGGAGCCGACGCCGGTCCTTCTTCTCAGCCGGGAGAAAAAAGGAAGCAATTTTGGGAATACTCCCAGGAGGAGGTCGAGGAGCAGAGAGAAGAGGAAGTACCTCTGGGCGAGGAGGAGTATGAGGAGGAGATAGAGTCGGAGTCCGACTCATCGGATGATGACCTAGAGGAGGAGGCCGGTACGACAGACGGCGAGAGGAACATCGGCGAGGATGATGGGACCGGTGGCTCCAACACAGATGGTACCCAGTCGAAGAAGAGGAATCGGAAACCGACCAAGGTCGGCATCATCAGGCAAGAGTTTACTGTTGTGACCGTCGTCGGGATTCCTAAAGAGCCCGAACGTTTTTCGGAAGGGTACGGCCGTCAAGTCGCGGCGATCCTCCGCAACACCGTGCCGATCACCATGATTAACCTCAAGAGTCGTGAGAATATTCATTATTGTCAGCTTCTTATCAACAAGCTGCACGGACGATACAAGTTTCCTGAGCCGTACGATAACACCAAACTCAGAGGGAACAAAGTAAACACATGGGCCCTCAGGAAGATGAGCAAGGCCTTGTCCAGTTGGAAAACCCGGGTGAAGAGGGCAATTTTTTAAAAGAACAAAACCTGGGAGGAGCTCAAAGAGAAAGAGTCGTTGATCGACGAAGCTACCTACAACCTTTTCAAGGCTAGGTGTGAGTCCGAGCAAGCCAAGGCCGCGAGTGCAAAGGGAAAGGCCATGCGGTCGCAGGTCATAGGTAACCACCGTCTCGGAGCCGGTGGTTACAAAAGTTCCAAGCCTAAATGGGACAAGGAGGATGCCGAGTACGCCGCTGCGGGCATACCTAACCCCTTCCAGCAATACAAAGATGATCCACAGACCGAATTCTTTGTGAGGGCCCGGAGCTATAGGGACAAAGCAACCTCGAAAATAATTATCGATCCTAAGATTCAGTAGTTTACGACTGCCGTGGTAAGTAGTTTACCATGCGACCTTGTCGATTGAATTCTCGAGTGAAGTTCACAATTTCTTAACGTTTCACATTCTTTTTGCAGCAAGCGGAAATGAAAATCGCCTCATCGCAAGAGTCGTCGGTTAAGCCAGCCGGCCCGTGGGACAACGCCTTTAACAGGGCGTTGAACAAGGTCAAGAAGGTTGACGACGTGACGGCGAAGCCATCGTCAGCCGGCCGTGTGGTCGGCTTTGGTGCGGACCTAAATTGGTCCGAATATTATGGAAAATCGGCAGAGCAGTCCGGTTCGAGGGGGCGCAAGGAGAGAAGGACCGAAGAAGATGCCGCTTATGTTCGTGGACTGGAGGAGAAGGTGAACATGCTTCCGCAGCTTGTCTAGGACGAAGTGACAAAGACGATGAACGCTCTCCTTCCAGATATGATGGAGTCGCTCGCGAATTGGCAAGCGCGTGGTGGACAAGGGCCCATACCACTCCCCAGCATGGTCGGCAACAACTCGGGCACCGCGGCGCCTGTAGTCCCGACTCCGGACGTAGTGGTGGCTCCCGCACCGACTCCCGGCGTATTGGTGACTCCGGCCGCCAACACCGCGGCGGCGACGCCGGACGTGATGGTAACTCCTCCGGCCACGATCGAGCAACCGGGGCATAACAATAATGCACCCGGCGGCAGCGAAAATAGGGCGACCGACGCCACGGGAGGCAGCGCGCCATCCGTCCTTGCATGCCCGCCGTCATCGGCGGGGTCTCTGACGGCGGGGTCTCTTCACTAGCCGACCTCAACGCCCTCAGGGTAACTATAAGCGTCTGCAACTCAAACGAGGACTTCATCTCCTTGCCTTTTTAGTGGAATCTCTCTGATGCCGTACATGCATATATATATATATCTCTTTCGCAGGAGGACACTCCATGCATTCTATTACAAGTCGTGGACGGCGAGTTGAAGGATGTTGCCAAAGGTAAAATCATTCAACCACAAAATCGAATCATGCACAATATGCCGATGGCACCGGAGATGCATAGGGTTCAAATCTCTCTCGTGATTTCGGGCTACGAGAGAGTTGAACCTCCCATTCAACCCCCCGGATACGATGAGGACGAGCCAGCAGTCCTCAGTGACTGTTTCAACTAAATATGCCTATGGCCAAAGAGCCAAATGCGTTTAATGACGGGGGAAAGGGGCACCACACCTAGGACAACACCGCTAGTCATCGTGTCGGCGCCACATGATCCCATCGGCGCACAACAAGAAGACGATGATCTTGATGATGATATCAGCGCCGACCAGTTCATCGATACTTTGTATGATGCTGATGACTTATTCATGCCTCCTGCTGAAGGAGCCTATCAGCATGACGAGGAAGCTCGCGGTCCAGCTGATCCTGCGGCGAAGCATGCTTGCTCCACGCGTCTCTTCGCTGCTTCTCAGGACATGTCTCCAGCAGCTTGCGCCTTCACCGAGCCTCAAGCAGATGCCACAAGATCTATTCTCAGTCCGTCCACACTCCATAAGGCGGCCACTGAGCAGATAAAGGCCGGTGACTGCTCAAAATCCTAAAAGAAGAAGGGACAGAAAAGAAAGAAGAGCATCACTCGCATCTGCTTTTCACCGCAACACTCGCATGCCGTGTATTTAGACTCGGGGAGTGTGAAGAAGAAAGATTACAAGTATATCATGAGAGTTTTGGATGATGCTCTCGTCGGCTACATAAAATCCGGAGGCAAGATCATGAAGCACAAGTTCAGGAAAAATCAGCCTGGCGTGAACGTGTTCAACCACGTAACACAATTCCCGTGCGTCAAGCAGCCGGCTGGCAGTGTGAGGGATGCGCACTACGCCCTTCATCACATGAGGGCGATTGTACAGGAACAACGCAACCTTACGCTGCCAAGTCATCTCAGAGCGTGGGCCGAAAGGAAGGCGGAAATCGCCGATGCAAATCTTAAGGAGGAGTTCTTTCACATCCAAGCGCAGATGGCGACTATCATCCGTCATGAAGTACAAATGAAGGGGGCGATCTTCCACTCCAACATTGCACCATCCAATAGGGAGATAGAAGTCCGCCTAAAGGCCCTGCGTGACACAAGGCCTTTCATGACGAAAGAAGGATGTCGCCCATTCCCCGAGCCGAGTCAGAACAATTGAATGTACTCTTTGTGTAATTTGGATGTAATTTGGATGTACTCTTTGTGTAGTAGATGGTATAGTGTCAAATACTCTTGTTGTTCTTTGTGTATAAAGGTCACTGCATATGCATTTTTATGCATATGTGCATGCTTCTCACCATTGATCGACTTGCTTTAAGTTGTTGATAAGAATAGATGCTAGATTGCTTTGTTTTCCTTTGGTATGATTCATATGGATGTGACCTCTAAAGCTTTGTTTTGTGCAGGTTGAAGAGCAAACAAGATATGATAACGAAAGTAGCTTTCGGTTTTCAATAATTGTTGGACTCATTGTAATTTTGTGATGGATGTAATCTTGTGAATCTTGTTGGCCTCTAAACCTTTGTAATAAAAATTATAATGCAATTCTTTTGTATCAATAATTGTTGGCCTAATTGTTATATTGTATTTTTCATTTCTGTAATATAATAAAAATATCTGTAATGCTTTTATTCTTTTCTATAATTCTTTTTTTTGTTTTCTGTAATTATTTAGTGGCGCATATTGTCAGGATTTAGTGGCGCACTGTGAATGCGCCACCCATAAGGCCCAATGCACCACGCCTAAGAGCTTAGAGGTGGCGCATTCTGAGATGCGCCACGCCTAAGGGCCTTAGGGGTGGCGCATCCAGAATGCGCCACCTCTAAGCCCTTATTAGTGGCTTGTAGTTAGTGGCGCATCCCTAATGCGCCACTAAACTCAAAAAAAGGGCGCCACCATAAGGGTATTCCCTAGTAGTGGACATCATTCGGAATTACCGCACCGACAATTAGTGCACTATCGTTATCGTGTTAGAGTATTTGACCATGTCGACTTATTCGGTGTGGCAATACTAGGTTGCTTGATATACTCTTAATCATGGTTGTGTTAAGGATCTTTTATTATTCGTGGTTGTGTTGAGGATCTTATATCAGTTATATAATATATTTTAAACTATATGGTGTGATATGTGATGGTTTTTCGTATGAGTGCATTGGTTGATGATTGTTATATGTTTGATGCTATGGTGATATTGTTTGGTGAAGTTGATTGGTGATATATGTATTGTATATATAATGCTTGCCATGATCATCATAAGCATATGGGTAGGAGTATATTTCCCTAGCTACTTTCTGTCTACAACTTACCTATTCTTGCCCAACAGATGTCGCGAGACGTGATCCCACGGGGAATGAGAACAACAACAATGGAGTGCCAACTTACATGCAACAGTTACTTCAAGGACAAGCTCAGTTGATCCAGTTGCTCACTCAGAATATGGGAAACAACAACAACAATGCGCCACCACCACCACCTGTGGACACGCTTGCGAGGTTCTTGAGGTTGAATCCTCAGAGGTTCTCTAGAACTCCTGAGCCCATAGTGGCGGATGACTGGCTTCGTTCAGTGGGCCGAAACATGGAGACCGTTGGCTGTACTGAGGCAGAGAGAGTGAAGTTTGCCTCACATTTGCTGGAGGGTCCTGCCGCAGCATGGTGGGAGAACTACTTGGTGACTTATCCCATCGACACCATCACTTGGGCGCAGTTTCAGCCTGCTTTTCGCGCCGCACATGTTTCAGCAGGCGCCATGAGCTTGAAGAAGAAGGAGTTCCGCAGCTTGCGTTAGGGAGGCCGTTCAGTGGCCGAGTATGTTGAGGTGTTCAACAAGCTTGCAAGATATGCTCCAGGTGATGTCAGAAATGATGCAGCAAGGCAAGAGAAGTTCTTGGAGGGGCTGAATGATGAGTTGGGAGTCCAGTTGACAGTGGCTACTTTTGCTAACTGCCAGGCGCTCATAGACAAAGCTATTGTGTTGGAAGGCAAGCAGCAGGCCATTGAGAACCACAAGAGGAAGTACAACAACAACAATGGTGGCAAGTATAACTCTGGACCGCATCAGAAGCCACGCAATTCTTATGGTGGCAATGGAGGACATAACCATGGACATAACCACAACGGTGGGAATGGCCATGTTCACAGTGGAGGACACAACCATCATGGTGGAAATGGTCACAACCATAATGGCCACAACCACCACAATGGTAACAGGAATGGAAATAGCAATGGCAATGGAAATGGAAGGAACAATGGGAATGGGAGAAGCAATGGAGCCAATGGAGGCAATGGAAACAACCGTCAGAATGGACAGGCACCAAAGGACTTGAGTCACATCCAGTGTTTCAGGTGCAAAAACATGGGACACTATGCCACAGACTGCCCAGAGTCCAATTGGAATGGAGTCATCAAGCCCAATCCTTTCAGCAAGGGGCATGTGAACCATGTCAACGTGGAGGAGATTTATGATGAGCCTGGTGCTGTGATTGGTAAGTTCTTTATCAATTCAGTACCCGCACTTGTTCTTTTTGATTCTGGTGCATTGCATTCTTTCATATCGAGGGCATTTGTGGATAAGCATAAGTTGCCTACCGTAGTTCTTAAGTCTTCTATGCTCGTAAGTTCACCTGGAGCGGAGATGTCAGCTAGTTTGGGGTGCTGTCAGTTGAGCCTAGCCATAGGGAAGCATGTTTTTCCTACAAATTTTATTGTATTGGAGTCACAAGGTTTGGATGTTATATTGGGCATGGATTGGCTAGCTAAGTACCAGGGTGTTATTGATTGTGCCAGTCGGTCTATCACTCTCCGTTCACCGAGTGGGCAGAAGATCAGATATGTGTCCAAGTATAAGCATCAGCGCGCTCAGGTGAATTCTCTTAAGGGGGGTAGCCTGGATGATGTGCGTGTTGTGAGGGATTATCCGGATGTATTCCGAAAGGAGTTGCTAGGTATGCCACCGGATAGGGAGATTGAGTTCCTTATTGATTTAATACCAGGCACTAGGCCTATTGCTAAGAGACCATATAGGATGCCCGCTAATGAACTTGCAGAGTTGAAGGAACAGATTAGAGAGTTGCAGGCAAAGGGCTTCATTCGCCCAAGCTCGTCACCTTGGGGATCTCCAGTGTTGTTTGTTGAGAAGAAGGATGGAACCCAGAGGATGTGTGTGGATTACCGTTCTCTGAATGATGTTACTATCGAGAACAAGTATCCCTTACATGTGATTAATATTCTATTTGACCAGTTGGAGGGAGCTTGTGTATTCTCTAAGATTGATCTTCGTTCTGGTTATCATCAAGTGAAGATTCGGGAGAAGGATATTCCAAAGACTGCTTTCACTACAAGGTATGGGTTGTATGAGTATACAGTTATGTCATTTGGATTGACTAATGCTCCTGCATACTTCATGAATATGATGAACAAGGTGTTTATGGAGTTCTTGCACAAATTCGTTGTGGTGTTCATTGATGATATATTGGTGTATTCCAAGAATGAGCAAGAGCATGAGGCACATTTGCGTTTGGTATTGGAGAAGCTCAGGGAGCACAAGTTGTATGCCAAGTTCAGTAAGTGTGAGTTTTGGTTGAAGGAGGTAGGATTCCTTGGACATGTTGTGTCAGGAGAAGGAGTAGCTGTGGACCCATCCAAGGTTTCAACAGTTACAGAATGGGAGACGCCCACGACAGTTGGAGACATTCGCAGTTTGTTGGGTCTTGCAGGATATTATAGGAGGTTCATTGAGAATTTCTCCAAGCTTGCAAAACCAATGACCGAGCTGTTGAAGAAAGAGAATAAGTTTGATTGGAGTGAGGCATGTGAGACCAGCTTTCAGGAGTTGAAGAAACGGTTAGTGACTGCACCTGTTTTTATTTTTTCCTGATATACATAAGGATTTCCAAGTATATTGTGATGCATCTCGTCGAGGACTTGGGTGTGTTTTGATGCAAGGGGGTAGAGTTGTTGCTTATGCTTCACGTCAGCTTAAGAACCATTAGCAGAACTATCATACACATGATTTGGAGTTAGCTGCAGTTGTTCACGCATTGAAAACATGGAGGCAATATCTTGTTGGTAATCATTGTGATGTTTTTACTGATCATAAGAGTTTGAAGTATATCTTTACTCAGAAGGAGTTGAATCTCAGGCAGAGTAGATGGCTGGAGCTTATTAAATATTATGATTTGAATGTGCAGTATCATCCTGGTAAAGCGAATGTGGTTGCTGATGCATTGAGCCATAAGAGTCATATAAATGTTGCTAATGTTGAGGATATGCCACTTGAGATATGTGAGCAGTTCAAGAATCCCAGGTTGGAGATAGTTCCTAAGGGATATGTGGCAACATTGGAAGTGAAGCCAAACCTGTTGGAAAGAATCAGAGAAGCTCAGAAGGGTGATGCACAAATTGATGAGATAAAGGTGAATATGACCAAAGGGAAAGAAGAGGGGTTCCGTGAGGATGAGCATGGAGCCATTTGGTTTGAGAAGCGCATTTGTGTACCGCAAGATGCAGAGATCAGGAAGTTGATTCTTCAGGAGGCACATGACTCACCTTATTCTATTCATCCCAGGAATACCAAGATGTATTTGGACTTGAGGGAGAGATTTTGGTGGCCTAGCCTGAAGCGAGAGATAGCCCAGTATATTGCATTGTGCGATGTTTGCTAGAGAGTCAAGGCTGAGCATCAGAAGCCAGCAGGATTGTTGCAGCCTTTGCCTATACCTAATTGGAAGTGGGATTAGATAGGTATGGACTTTATTACTAGTTTACCCAGGACTCGGTCAGGATATGATTCTATTTGGGTGATTGTTGATTGTTTGACCAAGGTTGCTCACTTCATCCCGGTGAAGACAACTTATACAAGTGCTAAGCTAGCCAAGATTTATATGTCCAGGATCGTGTGTTTGCATGGAGTTCCAAGCAAGGTAGTTTCTGATAGAGGTACTCAGTTTATATCCAAGTTTTGGCGTCAGTTGCATGAGACCTTGGGCACTAGGCTGGAGTTCAGTACAACGTTCCATCCTCAGACAGATGGGAAGACCGAGAGAGTCAATCAGATCTTGGAGGACATGTTGAGAGCTTGTGCGTTGGATTATGGTTTGAGTTGGGATGACAACTTACCGTATGCTGAGTTCTCATACAACAACAATTACCAGGCTAGTCTACAGATGGCACCATTTGAGTTACTGTATGGCAAGAAGTGCAGGACTCCGTTGATGTGGGATGAGGTAGGAGAGCGTCAGTTTTTCAGACCTGACCTGATCAGAGATGCTGAGGAGAAAGTCAAGTTGATTCGTGATAGACTGAAGATAGCACAGTCCAGGCAGAAGAGTTATGCATATGCTAAGCGCAAGGATGTAACCTATGAGGTTGGAGACCGTGCGTCTCTCAGAGTTTCACCAATTCGCCGAATCAAGAGGTTTGGAATCAAGGGAAAGTTAGCACCACGTTTTGTGGGGCCTTACAAGATCTTGGAGCGCAGAGAGGTAGCTTATCAGTTGGATTTGCTAGAAGCTTTGTCAGGAGTTCATGATGTGTTTCACGTATCCCAGCTGAAGAAGTGTCATGCAGAGATGGCAGATATTCCCTTGAGAGATACAGTAACGCTTGAGGAAATTCAGTTTAAGTGACCTGACTTATGAGGAGAAACCTGTGAAGATTCTGGAGACTGCAGAAAGAGTTACCCGCACCAAGACAATCAGACTATGCAGGGTTCAGTGGGATCACCACACCGAAGAGGAGGCAACTTGGGAGCGTGAAGAAGATCTGAAGCAAGACCACCCGCACCTCTTTGCTAGCCAGCCCGAATCTCGAGGACGAAATTCATCTTAAGGGGGGTAGGTTTGTAACATCCCAATTTTCTAAATTCGGATGTTAATAGATCATCATATGCATCTCATGATGTTTCCGCACTTTTCTGGAGTTTTAAAATATTTTTAAACATTTTTCAACCCATGGCAGTTCGTTGGAGAGGATATAAAAGGACTTATCCACATTTTTAAATTGTTGGAAAATAGTTTAAAATATTTTCGGGAGACTTTTTAAATTTACTTTGGGGTTATAAATAATTTCTAAAAATATTTTGGGAATTTATTTATGCTCCGGAAAAGTTTTAAAATCATTTTCGGAGTTTTTCGGTATTTTTAAAGTGCCAGAAAAGTATTTAAAAATATTTAAAAATAAGTTGCAAAGTTTTTATTTTTATTTAATATTTTGGTAAAGCCAAAAATTCAATTTTATTATTTGAAAAATGTTGGCGGAGACGGAAATTAAAAATAATTATCCGTGATTTTTCTAAAACTATTTTGGGCCTAACGGGCCCGTACTGTTTTTTTTCCGCCTGGCCGATTTTGTATTTATCTCGGATTTAAAAAAACGGAGGAGAGGCTGTTTATAAATAGCCCCGTTTAGGGCTAGATTAATTTATTTTAGTGTTTTAGGTTTAGCCCTAAACTAATCCGCGGGACCCGCCGCCGCCAACGTCATCGCCGGAAGTTCGCCGGAGTCTCCTCGGAAGATCGCCGGAATTCGTTTTTTCGCCGCCAGACTCGCCGAAATCGCCGCCGCCGGAGGTGAGCCGCCGCCGCGCCTCCCTAGCGCCACCACGCCCCGCCACCAACCCCACCCCGCCGCCTAGCGCCGCCGTAGCCCGTGGCCGCCGCCGGCGAGCCGCCCCGCGCCGCCGCCACACCCCGGGCGCCGCCGCCGCCGCCCCTGAGCGCCCCGGCCGCGCCCCTGTGCGCCTAGCGCCGCCGCCACTCGCCTCGCTGCCGTCGCAGCAGCCCCATGGCCATGGCCGTCGGGCCTAGAGGAGAAGAAAAAAATTGCGTTGGAAAAAAAAACGAGTTCAAATCTGGTCAACCGTCGGCCAGGGACCCGATCGCGTTTTTTGTGTTATTTTATTTACGGATAGGTCCTTTTTGCAGTATAGACCCCGATTTCCACCCGGTACCGTTTTTGCGAGTACTTTTTAACCGTAACTCGGAATTGAGTGATTCCAGTTGCGTTGCGACCATGGTGAAATTTTCTAGCCAGGAGACTAAGTTTTATAGAAGTTTGAAGTTTTCAAATTTGAATCCCAAGCAGATCCAAATTTGAACTTCCGGTAGCCTTATCTTTTTAACGGTGCGCCCGTTTCCGCCGTTTCTTTTTTCGTTGGTTTTTTTTGACAAGTACTTTATGTTTAGCTACTGTTAGGAATGTTTTGCTACTGTTCTTTGTATGTTTATTACTGTTTGTGCATAATTGTGTTGAATATATGTTGATTGGTGCTATGTTTGCTCGTATAGATTGTCCGGAGTGCGCCGCCTCGTTTTGTGAGGGTTGTGATCGTCGGGAACAGCAAGAAGGCAAGTGATGCTTTGACCATACTCATACCTATATTTTCTATATGCATTATATTAAGAATATCACCCTATTGCATGATAGGTAGTTTACTTTACTGTTGCTGCAAAACCAGTTAGGATAGCCACATGTCTTGACCTGTAATTGTAGATCAACCTAGCTCGTGTTGTTACTTTATTGCTATGCTTTGTAGACGTTGTTGGGTTGTGAGAATTCATGGAGTGCTTGTGAGCTATTTAATAATTTGTGTAGCAACTTTATAATGAATAGAAATCACTTCTGGACGGGCAGGTTGCATCCCGATGGATGTGCCTTGTCTAAGGACAGTGCCGGGGTTAAATGCACCCAATGGTTGTTTTGGTGGTGAACCGGGTGCGACATGGTGTCTACCCTCTAAACGCAGTGGGCGCCATCCAGGCTAAAAAAGATCAGACAGGCAATATTACTAGTAGCTTCCGTGTACAGCCACTGGCTATATGGGCTCTGGCTTAGCATGAGTACGTCGTGGGGAACCTGGCCCTGGTAGCTAGCTGATGTAGATGTGTGTTAGGTGTACCGGCTACCAAAGGGTGGAGGCAACCTCTTCGGAAAGTCTTTGTCTCAATCTTCGGGTTGAGTTCAGTGGGGCAACGTGTACAACCTCTGCAGAGCGTATAAACTGATCATGATTAGTCGTTTCCACGGTTACAGACGAACTTTGAGCAACTAGTCAGTACTGTTGATGAAAGATCTTGACAGATGAACACTTAATAATAAATTGGTGGGAAAGATTAGCATGGGTTGCTGTGTGTTTCAGGTAGAGATCAACTTAAAACTTTGACTAGTTTAGTTCAGGAGAAAATTGGCTTTCTGCAAAACAAAACCATAAGCCTTTCCTTTGACTCAACTTGCATGTAGTTGTAGGTCCTTTATATAAACTTTTCCGTGTCACTTGCCGTACAAATCAGATGTACTAACCCGTTGTCGGGATGTAACTTTCGGTGTTGCAGGTTTCTCAGACGACCAGTAAGGTGTGTTTAGGGTTGTGGGTCTACACTCAGCATGTTCGCTTGTGGCTGTGATGGGACTCCACGTTACTTGTTTTTGCTTCCGCTATATTTATATTGAATAAGCTAGCCTTGAGCTATGCAACTTGTTATTTATGTTACTCTGGATCATACGTTGTAATAATGATGCACTTGTACTTTGATATACATCTATGATACTGTGTGTGCCAGCGAGTTCGATCCAAGGACTGGCACTTGAGCACAGAGACTTCAATTCTGTGTGAATTGGGTCGCTACAGCTATGCTCCCCGGCAACGACGCCAGAAAACGTAGCTTGATGACCCTCAACGTAAAGGGATCTATTGTAGATTTTTTGATAAGTAAGAGTGTCGAACCCAACGCGGAGCGAAAGCTACTAATAGGTGATGGTGGACAAGGAATAAGTGCAAACACTGAAAGATAACTTTTTAGGGGTTTTCGATATAAGCAACGATAAGATAAAAGCAAGCAAAGTAAATAGCACTGAGGAGCAGCAAGTGGCCCAATCCTTTTGAGCAAAGGATAAGCCTGACAACTTGAACTTATAAAGGCTAAAGCGTTCTTGAGGACACATGGAGAGGTAGTCACGTGCTTTCGCCATACTCCGTATCAATAACAAGTGTTGTGCTGATAAGTGTTGAGTGGGTGGATCTATGCAAGCACACCTTCTAGACTAAGATAAGTGCATTCTTATGATTAAACATCTTGCAAGCATCCGCAAATACAAGATAGAAATTAAGGCAAAGCCTAACCACAGCAATAAGATAAAGGATCCATTACTCCCTTGTGAAAAAGTGTGCAAACTGGGGTTCAGGTTTCTGTCACTCCGGAAACCCACCGTAAGCATTCTTAATACACAATGTATTCCCCTAGGTCCTTCAGAAGGCGAAGTGTTGAGTGTTCGACTCACACAACACCACTAGGAAAATAACAACACAACTTAAATATCAAACAACACAAATTACTTCAACATCATATGTCTACTAACAACTAGACTTCTCCCATGTCCTCAAGAACTAAAGTAACTACTCACAAGAAATAAAAGAGATCATGATTAGAGGTGATAAATATATGATAAACAATCTGGACATAATGGTATTTCTCCAACAAAACTCAATAGCATTCACCACAAAGTAGTAATCAACACCGGTAGAGTAGAGAGGATAGATAGTACGGATTACAACACAAAATGAACTTGTGAGGTGAGATTGTATGGTGGTGGAGATGGTGCTGATGTTGGGGATGATGTTGGTGATGATCTCGATGATGCCCGTGACGATGGTGATGACGATGGCGATGATCTCCCCTTCCAGGAGGTGATCTCCTCGGCGGAATCTGCCCGCCGGAGAGCCCTTTTCTTCTCTATAGGTTTCCGCCACGGAGCGGCGGCGGAACTCCGTGAAAGCTTCTATTTTTAGGGTTTTCGCGTAACGAGGGGTATATAGGCTAGAGGGGGGAGCCGGGAGTGGCCCCAGGGCTCCAGACGCCCTCCCGGCGCGACCAGGGGTGGGACCGTGCCAGGTGGCCGCCTGGGGCCCCTATGCCCCCCTGTGCCCCCTCTTCGGCGAGTCTTCGTGAATCTTCTGGAAAATACCCCCCGTCGATTTTCAGGTAATCTGGAGGTATTCTTCTTCAGCAACTCAACGTCCACTTTTTACCGATGAATCCTGCGTCTGCTGCTTCGGCCCCGGAAAGTTGCAAACTGTGTAAAACAAGTCAAAACAACGTAAGAACATCATCGTAATGTGAAATATATCAACTAATAAGGATGAGTTACGATATAAAATAGTGATGCATTTTGGACGTATCAACCGCCATAAAAGTTCCATATTATGAGTTTCTGCAAAATTAGGAAAATTAGAGGCCTAAGTGGAGTCAGAGAGGAGCTCCAGGGGGCCTAGGCGCCCCCTGGCGTGGCCTACCTCCTGGCCGCGCCGGGAGGCCTCCTGGGCTCCACGGAGTCCGTCTCCGACCCCACTTTGTCTTGTTACCTTCCTTCTGTTGCCAAAATTTTTGCTATATATTTTACTGGATCGTCCCGGCACTGTATCTCACGATTTCGTGTGTTTTCTTTTCGAGCAGTTTTTGCGCATGCGTTTGGGTGTTGATTGTAGGATCTCAAGACTGACATCTCATATGAGACCGGAGAACCCTTCCATGGAAGCTCTTCGCCAAGGACTACGTTATCAACAAGAAAAGGAATGAGGAGTAAAATCTCCTCGGGTAATGGCATCCCCTTAGCTTGTTCCAAGCTTGGGGGAGTGCCCGTTATCTTTATCTTTATTTTACTCTTTTAGAGTCGTATCATGTCTAGGGAAGTTATCTTATGAAATAGGTGTTTGCATTGAGGTCTATCACTCCTATGTGGAGAGTCTTGTATTCATGAGTGTGGAGTCATCTATGATGGAATATTAATGAGAAGTCTATTGGTTTCTTTGCTGTACTCGGTATTCTCTTCACGCAATCGACCTTATATGATGACTCTTATGGGGAGTATTGACCATATATCAGGTATGGCTTTGAAAACTTTATTTAAATTTTGGCAAACATAGCTTTGGTCATGACAACATGCATGTTTTCTCAAGTAGCGACATAGCCAAAACCTTTATGTTATTATGCTTGAAGTGTTATGTTGAAATGGAAGACAACTTGATGTGTTATGCTCAACTTAATGTTTATGTTTTATATGTTTTGCATCTAAGTCATCATCAATTGTCTGTTCTCTTAAAGCCTTTGCTAGCCAAACTCTTTTCCGAGCAGATTTCTGCTTGTGCATCCATACCCTGAAACCAATATCTTCCATATGAGTCCTCCATACCTTCCTATTCGTGGTATCTCACTACCACTCCTAAAAGTATAGAATTTATGTGTTATCCTTAAATGTTCAAAATCTTCTGTTTTGTGCCTCTTGTTTATCTCATGAGGAAGTAGTAGATAATTCATGATCTTCTTAAGTTGGACAAGTTTTACCCCAGGATTGCATGTCTAATCTGCAAACCCCTAATATGAGGAGGAACTGGCATGAGTGCGCCCAGCTCGTAAGATAATACAACAAACAAACCCTCCTTCACGCTTGGTCTATGAGAAATCAGAAACTTTGGCAGTAATAAACAAAGGAGATTAAGGGGATGTGATCGTCCCCACTTGGGAGTCGTTCCTCGAAACTTGTCCAACTTGAGAAGTAATTGAGCTATCTATTAGCATTCATTGACAAACTATGCACCTACCAAAATTTGTTTTCATTATGTTTGATTTAAGGATAGCACATGAGTTTTCCCTGCTTGCCTATAACAAGGCCTGTCTTTTACTCTCATGTTGAGCCAGTCTTTCCTACTTCCTTCTATTCTTAAAGAGAACAGACACTTGATGTTGATGAGGAGTCATTCATATAATGCTGCATTAAGTTTTGTCCTGCCACATCCTTGTTGAAATTATCATTTCATAAGTAAGTTGTTTGCGGAAGCTTATGCCAAGCAAGCATCTTCCTTTGTGTTAGCATTTTCACTTCATGACTAATAACATGTTCTTTCAAAAATTTCAAATTGTTTCATTATAAAGTGAGAGAGCAAAAGTAAAAGTTATTAGTTGTCCTTTGACCAAGGATATCTTTGCCATAATTTGTTGAGTTTCCTTAGCCCTACTTTTGATTATAATTGTTACTACTTTCTCATAAGGGCCTTATGAGTTGAGTTTGCTGTTGAGGATGCTTGAGTTTGGTGAGGAAATCATGATGCTGCTTGTTCGTATTCTATTTATCGACACTTCACTATCTAAACTTGTCGACATGTTTACCGAGCTCAGTATTTGCTTGGGTACAAGCGAGGTCTAAGCTTGGGGGAGTTGATACGTCCAAAATACATCACTATTTTATATCGTAATTCACCCCTATTCATTGATATATTCATTTTATGATGCTATTCTTATGTTGTTTTGGCTTGTTTTACACAGTTTGCAACTTTCTGATGCCGAAGCAGTAGACGCAGGATTCAGTGGTAAAAAGTGGGCACAGAGTTGCTGAATCAGAAGACCTCCAAATGACCTGAAAATCGACGGAGGTTATTTTCCAGAAAATTGACGGAGGCACGCAAAACAATAGACAGAGGGGGGCCACCAAGTGCGCAGGCGGCCTGGTGGCACGACCCCCTTGGTAGCCGCGCTGGGTGGCAGCCTGGACACCCGGGGCCACCCCGGCTCCCCTTTGGCCTATTTATTCTCCGTCACCCAAAAACACTAAAAGAGGAGGAGTTTCACGAGTTCCACCGCCGCTCCATGGAGGAAACCTACAGAGAAGGAAACACATCTCCGGCGGGCATATTCCACCGGGGAAAACACCTCCCGTAAGGGGAGATCATCGCCATCGTCATCACCATCGTCATGGTCATCATCGAGATCATCATCAACATCATCCCCAACATCAGCACCATCTTCACCACCATACAATCTCATATCACAATTTCAACTTGTGTTGTAATCCATACTATCTATCCTCTCTACTCTACCAGTGTTGATTACTCCTTTGTGGTGAATGCTATTGAGTTTTGTTGGATAAATATTGGTATGTTCAGATTGTTTATCATCTATTTATCACCACTAATCATGATCTCTTTTATGTCTTGTGAGTAGTTACTTTAGTTCTTGAGGACATGGGAGAAGTCTAGTTGTCAGTAGTCATATGATGTTGAAGTAATATGTGTTGTTTGATATTTAAGTTGTGTTGTTATTTTCCTAGTGGTGTTGTGTGAGTCGAACACACAACACTTCGCCTTGTTAAGGACCTAGGGGAATACATTGTGTATAAAGGATGCTTACGGTGGGTTACCAGAGTGACAGAAACCTGAACCCCAGTTTGCGCACTTTTGTACAAGGGAATAATGGATCCTTGATCGTATTGCTATGGTTATGCCTATGCCTTAATTTCTACCTTGTATTTGTGGATGCTTGCAAGGTGTTTAATCATAAGAGTGCACTTATCTTAGTCTAGAAGGTGTACTAGCATAGATCCACCCACTCAGCACTTATCAACACAAAACATAGTACCGATACGGAATATGGCGAAAACACGTGACTATCTCTCCCGTGTGTCCTAAAGAACACTTTAGCCTAAGTTCAGTTGCTAGGCTTATCCTTTGATCAAAAGGATTGGGCCACTTGTTAATCCTCAGTACCTTTTACTTTGCTTGCTTTTATCTTCTCATAGCTATTACCGAAAACCCCCTAAAAATTTATCTTTTAGTGCTTGCAGTTATTTCTTTACCAAAGTCACTTATCAATACCTTCTTCTCCTCGTTGGGTTTGACACTCTTACTTATCGAAAACGGTACAATCGATCCCTACAGTTGAGGGTCATCACACCGCGCTTATCTTCGAGCGTTTGGAAGAAGACAAAGTGCAAAGCATACTGAGGCCAATCTACTACCTCAACGAGGTCCTAACAAAATCCCAGCAGCGGTACACGCACTACCAGAACCTCGTGTATGCCATTGTCATGACATCACGGAAAGTAACACACTACTTCGGCGAGCACCTCATCACGGTCGTCAGCAGCACACCACTCGCCGACATTATATACAACCCAGGAGCAACGGGTCGAGGCGCCAAGTGGAACATAGAGCTCAGCCCTCGCGACCTACAATTCAAGCACCCAACAGCAATCAAATCTCAAGTACTCCCAGACTTTCTGGTCGAGTGGATGGAAGTACAAACACCCGATCCTCCAGACCAATCCAACTCATGGAAGATATTCATTGATGGGTCTAAAAGTCACCAAGGGGCTGGAGCAGGCGTTGTGCTAATCTCACCGAAAGGAGATAATCTTAAATATGTACTCCAGATCAACTTCAGCAAGGCGTCAAACAACGAAGCGGAGTACGAGGCGTACTGCACGACATGCGCATGGAAAATGCCTGCGGTGCCAGTCGCCTCGTAATCTATGGCGACTCCAACCTCGTCGTCCAGCAAACAATGAAGGACTGTGAAGTAGTCGCAAACAACATGTCAACCTACAAGAAGCTCTACAACATCTTAGAAGGAGAATTCGATGGATGCGAGCTCAACTACATCACCAGAGTAAACAACACAGAGGAAGACGAGCTCGCCAACATCGGGTCAACCCGAGGACCAGTCCCTAAAGGAGTTTTCCTCGAGATAATCGGCCAAAGATTGATCCAAACCAACGCACCCGTACCAGGGGCAGCCATAGAAGGTGGAAGCACAACTGAGCCTGCACAAGTAGCAGCAGCAGATCTAGCCGCTGACAAAGAAGCCAACAACGCAGTCGAGGAGGGTGAGCCAGCAGGAATCGAAAGCCCAGTTTTGAAAAGACCTTTAATCAGATTTCTGATACAAGGGAACTTGTGGAAAGACGTCGCAGAAGCCCGACGAATCAGCCAATGATGGCTTCTCGCCCCTTGTTGGTTACCCAAAGTGGAAGGTTGAGATGTAGACAGCAACAAATTTCCCTCGGTGAAGATACCAAGTTTTGTCTCCAATAGGACTCAAGCAACGACAGGAAGGTGACACCGGCGCCAGAAGTTAGGCGGTTGTCGTGGACCTGCACACACAACAAATAACTTTGCTCCCAACGAGTTCAGAGAGGTTGTCAATCCCTCCGGCCTTGTTGTTCACAAAGGATCAAACGCACGGGATAATAATGATAGTGATAGCCACATAAAAGGAAATAAAGCAGAAAATAAATAACGGGTGTAAACAGTGATGGAAATATGGACCGGGATCCCATCACTAGTGATGTCTCTCTCCCAAAAGACGATAAAATAGCCATGTGAGGTAAACAAATTACAGCTGGGAAGTTGACAGGATTATGTGCGCAAACCAATGCTAACTATTCTATAAACAAATGAAGAGGCTCAAAAGCATGGGCGGTACGCCAAGACAAGTAGACCGAAATCCATCTGCATCTACCTACTAATCATCCACCTTGAGATATCTATCCAGAACATCTCGATGGTATTAAGTTGCGAATCCCACCCAAAGTTTAAACTCAAAGCCATAGACAACTGCATTAAAGAACTTTTCGTAAAGTAGACAATCCTTGCACCCGCAAGTAAAGCACCATTATTTTCTCCCTTGTGGAAACAACACATCCCCTAGACTCATGTTTCTGTCACTCAAGCTAGTCATCAGGGGGCATGAACCCACAATCATGCATAACGCTCCCTCTTGGAGTCACTACCTACTACTTGGCCAAAGCAATAAACAGAAACGGAGAACATGCAAGAATTACTCAAGAACATAAATATAAAAGAGGAGAATCAAATATATTAATCAAACACAATCTGAACATAGTCTCATAATCCATCGGATCCCAGCAAACTCAGCATAGCAACAGCAGAAAGATTACATATTTGCCTCGATCATGTAGGGCAGCTCACGAGGTCTAAACCATGAAGAACAAAGGGGGTAGGAGAACATCACATAGCTACTGATCATAGACCCATGGTCCAAGGTGGACTACTCACGGTTCATCCGGGAAGCATCCATGGTGGTGGAGAAGCTCCCGGAGGTGGTTCCTCCCTCCGGCAGGGTGCCGGGAAGAGGTCTCCTGGTGCTCCCGATCTTGGAAGCGCGGCGGCAGTGGAACAGAGGAGAGATCGCGAAAAAGGGTTCTGTCCTCGAGGGTTTCGGGACGAGAGGGATAAATAGGCGAAGGGGGCAGCCAGAGGTGGACCAGGGGCCCCAAGCGCCCCCTGGCGCGGCCTAGGGGGTGGCCGCGCCAAGTGGCCGCCTGGGCCACCCCTGGCCCCCCTCTGGCCCAACTCGGGCTCTTCGCGAAGCTTCCTGTATGCTGGTTTTTCCTATATTTTTCCCGGAATTTTTCTGGCACTTTAAGTAATGGGAAAACCTGAAATACAAAAACAACAGAAAACAGGAACTGGCACTGGGGTGCACTGAGTTAATAGGTTAGTCCAAATATGATCAAAAGTGCATGGAAGTTCATCAATATCATAGAAATATCACACAATAGAGGCATGGAGCAAGCAAAAATTATAGATACATTTTGGACGTATCAACATCCCCAAGCTTAATTCCTGCTCGTCCTCGAGTAGGTAAATGATAACAAGCATAATTTCTGTGGTGACATGCTACCAACCATATAAGAACTTTTAAGTAAAGAAATCAAGGCATGTAATTCAATTCAAGTCATAACAGGCAAGAGTCTATATTAGCATTGAAACAAGCAACATAAGAACATAAAGGTGCAAGAGCTCTCGCTGTCCGTGACTCGAATGTCTCCGAATGGTATTTGCGTGCAAGAAAGGGGATAGGGATATAAGAGAGAATAAAACATAGTTTTTATTGTTGAGAAATTAATGTACTAAAATTTCATACTTGGTCTTCTTTGGAATCTTATCTTGACTCGTCCCCAGACCACTAGCCAGGTACAAGTCAAAATGATCCACTCATTTTCGACATTTTGAGGAATCATGCAATGGATGAGCGTAAGCAAGAAAGTTGACACTTAGGATGGCAAAGAGAGAAGAATGATGGAGGAGGAATCCAAAAAAGAAGGTGTGAAGAGCTCACATCAAAGAAGACAATCATAGGCGAGATAAAGCCAAATGATAGATATGATGTGAGGAGTAGGGATTGCCATGCAACGGATGCACATATGAGCTAAGGTAAGCTCTCCAATGGAACTAGTGGGGGTTGATACGTCCAAAATATATCTATAATTTCTGCTTACTCCATGCCTCTTTTGTGTGATATTGCTATGATATTGATGAACTTCCATACACTTTTGATCATATTTGGACTAACCTATTAACTCAGTGCACCCCAGTGCCAGTTCCTGTTTTCTGTTGTTTTTCTATTTCAAGTTTCCCCTTTATTTAAAGTGCTAGAAAAATTACGGGAAAAATATAGGAAAAATCAGCGTACAGGAACCTTCTAGAAGAGCCAAAGTGGGGGCCAAGGGGGGCCAGGGGGTCCCAGGCAGCCAGAGGGCGCGGCCCAACCCCTGGCCGCGCCAGGGGGGCGCCTGGAGCCCTGGCCCACCTCTGGCTGCCCCCCTTCTCCTATTTATTCCCCATGACGAGAACCCCTCGGTGACGGAACCCTTTTTCGCGATCTCTCCTCTGTTTCGCCGCCGCCGCGCTTCCAAGATTGGGAGCACCAGAAGCACCAGAGGACGAGCAGGAATTAAGCTTGGGGATGTTGATACGTCCAAAACGTATCTATAATTTCTGCTTGATCCATGCCTCTTTTTAGTGATATTGCTATGATATTGATGAACTTACATACACTTTCGATCATATTTTTACTAACCTATTAACTCAGTGCACCCCAGTGCCAGTTCCTGTTTTCAGTTGTTTTTCTATTTCAGGTTTCCCCCTTACTTAAAGTGCCAGAAAAATTCCGGGAAAATATAGAAAAAATCAGCGTATGGGATCCTTCCAGAAGAGCCAAAGTGGGGGCCGAGGGGGCCCAGGCGGCCAGAGGGCGCGGCCCCACCCCTGGCCGTGCCAGGGTGGCGCCTGGAGCCCCTGGCCAACCTCTGGCTGCCCCCTTCGCCTATTTATTCCCCATGACGAGAAACCCTCAGGGACGGAACCCTTTTTCGCGATATCTCCTCTGTTCCGCCGTCGCCGCGCTTACAAGATCGGGAGCACCAGAAGACCTTTCCCGGCACCCTGCCGGAGGGAGGAATCACCCCCGGGAGCTTCTCCACCACCATGGATGCTTCCCGGATGAACCGTGAGTAGTCCACCTTGGACCATGGGTCTATGATCAGTAGCTATGTGATGTTCTCCTCCCCTCTTTGTTCTTCATGGATTAGACCTCGTGAGCTACCCTACATGATCGAGGCACATATGTAATCTTTCTGTTGTTGTTATGCTGAGTTTGCTGGGATCCGATGGATTATGAGATTATGTTCAAATTGTGTTTGAGTAATATATTTGATTCTCCTATTTTATATTTATGTTCTTGAGTAATTCTTGCATGTTATCCGTTGCTGTTTATTGCTTTGGCCAAGTAGTAGGTAGTGACTCCAAGAGGGAGCGTTATGCATGATTGTGGGTTCATGCCCCCCGATGACTAGCTTGAGTGACAGAAACATGAGTCTAGGGTATGTGTTGTTGCCACAAGGGGGAAAACAACGGTGCTTGTACTTGCGGGTGAATGGATTGTTTACTTTACGCAAATTTCTTTAATGCAGTGTCCTGTTGCTTTGAGTTTACACTTTGGGTGGGATTCCCAACTTAATACCAGCGAGATGTTCTGGATAGATATCTCAAGGTGGATGATTAGTAGGTAGATGCAGATGGATTTCGGTCTACTTGTCTTGGAGTACCGCCCATGCTTTTGAGCCTCGTCCTTTCTTTATAGCATAATTAGCATTGGTTTGCGCACACAATCCTGTAAATTGCCCAGCTGTAATTTGTTTACCTCGCATGGGTATTTTATCGTCTTTTAGGAGAGAGACCTCAATAGTGAACATCATAGGACCCCGTCCATATTGACAATATTGTTTACACCTTCAATTTACTTTCAGTATTTACTTTTCCGTTGCTATCACTATCATTATTATCCCATGCGTTTTATCCTTTGTAAACAACAGGGCCGGAGGAATTGACAACTCCTCTGTACTCGTTGGGAAGCAAAGTTATTTGCTGTGTGTGTAGGTCCAGGTGAAGTAAGCAACCCTGGGTTGTGGACGACGCCATTGTTCACTTCACCACCCACTTGTATCTGTTGGAGTCCTACTGGTCGATCCTAAACCTTAGCATCTTCCCTAAGGGAAATTTTCCACTAGGCTACATATCACCTTCCACTTGGGGTAACCAACGAGGGGCGAGAAGTTATCTCGTTCATCAAGAAAATTTCTGGCGCCATTGCCGGGGACTCTGCTCTTCAAGATAGGGGAGTTGCACACTATATTTTATCTTTTCTTTTTTGTCTTGTTTGTTCAACTTTTAGTTTTTGCTTTAGTGTCCTTTATCAAAAACCAAAAAAAATAGTTGCTACCTTTCTTCTTTGTCTTTCTCTGCCTGCTAATGCTATCTTCACCATGGGTGTGGAACCACCCAAATATGGAAGGATGGACTTGTTTCACTTGGATCGTCTTCGATCAATTTGTGCTCGCGCTAAAAAACCAACCGACTTGGTTGAGGGAAGATCATTGGATGAACATGCTCATTATACGCGACACCGACTATCTCAGAAAGGGAAACACTTATGGGACCAAATACAAACTTCTTATTGCTATGCTGAGTGTTTATGCCATATTTATGATTTTACTTGCTGCTCTAATATAGAGCATAAACACCTTCCTTTCCAATGTGAGTTTAATGAAAATGAGATCTTATCTTCTTATGCTAAAGGTGTTTATGATTACTTTGATGTTGAAAAGGTTGAAGAGTTTGTTGCTTTTAAAGGTGCTTATGAGATTGCTTCTTTGATTGAAAAGTATCACGATACTATTTACAAATCTGAAAACTTTACAGTTCTTGTTTATTGCTTCGAGAATTATACTTCCAATTCCTATCTCAGAGGCTAATGATTTCTTTGATGAGGAATCCCATGATTCCGAGGACTCACTTGATACTTCCCTTTCTGATGAACTTAATACTTGCTTTGTTGATGGCCATGATGCCAATATGGATTGTGCTTGCGAAGATGAACTTGCTATAGTTCCTTATGTCAAGCACGAAATTGTTGGTATTGCACCCACACTTGATTGTCCTATTATCCTTTTGATATCTCCAAATCATATTCCGGAGAATTATGCTCTTATTAAGGCTCAATGTGATGGGTTGCATTTATCTTATGTTCCTAAAGACCATGTTGAAAAATATGCACGTGTACTTGTAGGTCATGAACAACATGATTTATGTGATAGTTATATTCTTGATGTTGTTCATGATACTACTTAAAATTATTTTGAGAGAGGAAAGATTGGTTGTAGAAACTTTGTTACAAAAGCACCTCTCTTCATGTTGAAAGTTTTGAAGTTGTTCTTCTTTTATCTTCCTATGCTTGTTATTTTGTGCTTTCACGATTTATTTTCTTACAAGTTTCCCATGCATAGGAAGTGGGTTAGGCTTAAATTTGTTTCATATTTTCTTCTTGATGCTCTCTTTTGCTTCAAATCCTTATTTTTATGAGAGAAACTTTTATGATCTTCATGCCTAGCTTAAAGGAGTAAAAGAAACCGCTTGTTGGGAGGCAACCCAAGATATTTTTTCTTCTGTTTTTAGTGGTCTTGATGATTGTTACTACTGTAGCAACATCATTGTATCTTTACTTTTCAAGCTTTGTGCATTTTATAGCCTCATATGACACAGGAAGTGAAAGTTGTGACATGCTGTCCAGAAAATAGATTCTGTCCTCGTGACTAGAAAAATCTCAGAAAAATCCAAGTTCATCTTTTTGAGCTGATTTTTTACACAGCGTGCTCTATACAATTACGAAACTTTCAAACGTTGTGAGTTTTTTATTTGAGTTGTAGAAGTATCCCTAAAAAATACTTTACTACCTGCTGGTCTGTTTTTCACAGATTCTGTCCTGTTTTGCCTTTTCTTCATTTTGCAAACCTTAAGCTTGCTTTTTCTTTGCAAAAACTTTTTGGAAATCTTGAGAAACAGTAGCTCTTCAAGATTATCTTTATTTCCAGTAGAGAAAAATTATTTATTATGGGTACTAACCTCGCTAATCAGATTATGATGAGTTATGTATGAAGGGAGTTTTCAAGTGTGCAAGGGAAGATGATGAAAGAAGATTAAGAAGTGTCAAGCGTTCAAGCTTGGGGATGGCCCCATACATCCCCAAGAAATATTCAAGCATACTGAAGCGTCTAAGCTTGGGGATGCCCCCGTGCATCCACTTCTCCATCGACAATTATCAGTTCGTCTCTCGTTTGACTATATTTTTATCACTTCATGCATTATGTGCTATTCTTGGAGCGTCTCGCTCTTAGGTTATATTTTTAGTTTTCTTTAGCTTTTCTTGCTGTTCATAACAAGTTAGAACCCAGCTTTCTTTGTGTGGGAGAGAAACACGCTCCACTTCCAAAATCTGGAACACAACATAGGATTTTTCATGCTTATCTTTGTTCTGTGTGTTCTTTATCTTTTTCATAGCTACTGTCATGTTTTGCTCTTAGCTTTCATGCTTATCTTTTCAAAGAGATTTTGTTTAGTTTGTTGCTGGAACTCTCTTGAGTTTTCATGTTTATCTTGTTTTGAGAGTTTTCCTGTTGCACTGACTTTTGTGTCTTGACTTGAAGTAGGTAATTGAGGTTGCTATTCTTTTTGTAGTAGTAACTTGCAATAGTTTTGAGGTATTGTTTTGAGTAATGTTTGGACTTTTGGTGTCAAGAGCTTTAGCCTATTAGTGATAGATGTCGTATTTTGGGAAATTCGTGTTTATTTTGAAAACTTACAAAATTAGTTGAGAACTTTAGCTACTAGATGGATCACTACTCTTCTGAGGGGTCGAATATTAGAGTACACTCACGTACCATGAGTCGAGGATGCGCAAGGATAACCAAACCCCCATACACTCCTCCTCGGGGTACTTGTCTCTTTGTGAAACCTCCTTATTATATTGAGAGTTACCGATAATAAGTGCATGAGTTCTTCGGACTAATGTGAGTATTCGAAAGTTGACACTTCCACCTTCCCATATTTTTCTAGCCTCTCCTGTGCCGTGCATTGCTTTCTTCTCACTCCGAGAGTTGGCGTCCACCTTCGCCGGTACATCCAAACCCTTGCCACGATACGCTTTGTCATCATAAACCTCCTTATTTCCTTCCTCAAAACAGCCACCACACCTACCTATCAAGGCATTTCCATAGCCTTTCCGAGATATATTGCCATGCAACATCCATCTTCTCATGATTTGATCTTCATGTCATACATGCTACTTGCTTGATTGATGAGACGCATGCTAGTTGGGCCTTGCCCTAATCATTGCTACATGACGCGCTAGTATCATTGCATATCCTGCTGCCCTGGCAGAGGCATACATTTGCATACATCATGATAGTGTGAAAGATCTTCTATACTTCTTGCTTGCTCAAGAAGACCTAGAGCTCATTTGAGGAGGCTCATCATTGGAATATACAAGCCAAGTTCTATAGTGTGAAGGTCCCCACATAGCTATATGCATGAATTATAGTCTCTATGGAATACAAAATATAAGATGGACTACGAGTGTGGATCTCTCAAAAGGAATAGTAGTGTGCCCCCTTCTCTCTTTTTATTTATTTTTCTCTTTTTTTCTCTTTTTTGTATTTTTTGGTGACCTCAATGGATCTTTCTATTTCTCTCATTTGTCCTCTTTGGCATCTTTTGATTTTGTCCTCTTTGGGATCTTTTCCTCACTTTAGGGGAAAGACTCTATATATTACAAGAAGTATAGAAGATCTTTCACACTATCATGATGTATGAAAATGTATGCCTCCGCCAGTGTAGCAGGATATGCAATGATACTAGCGCGTCATGTAGCAATGATTAGGGCAAGGCCCAACTAGCATGCGGTTCATCGATCAAGCAAAAGCATGTATGACATGAAGATCAAGTCATGAGAAGGTGGATGTTGCATGGCAATGTATCTCGGAAAGGCTATGGAAATGCCTTGATAGGTAGGTATGGTGGCTGTTTTGAGGAAGGATATAAGGAGGTTTATGATGACAGAGCGTATCATGCCAGGGATTTGGATGTACCGGCAAAGGTGGACGCCAACTATCGGAGTGAGGAGGCAATGCACGGCATAGGAGAGGCTAGAAAAATATGGGTAGGTGGAAGTGTCAACTTTCGAATACTCACATTAGTCCGAAGAACTCATGCACTTATTATCGGTAACTCTCAATCTAATAAGGAGGTTCACAAAGAGACAAGTACCCCGAGGAGGAGTGTATGGGGGTTTGGTTATCCTTGCGCATCCTCGACTCATGGTACGTGAGTGTACTCTAATATTCGATCCCTCCAAAGATTAGTGATCCATATAGTAGCTAAAGTTCTCAACTAATTTTGTAGGTTTTTCGAAAATAAACACGGATTTACCAAAATACGACATCTATCACTAATAGGCTATTGCAAGTTACTACTACAAAAGAATAGCAACCTCAATTACCTACTTCAAGTCAAGATACAAAACTCAGTGCAACAGGCAAACTCTCTAAACAAGATAAACATGAAAACTCAAGAGAGTTCCAGCAACAAACTAAAAAAAAGCTCTTAAAAGGATAAGCATGAAAACTAACAGCTAAACATGACAACAGCTACGAAATAGATAAAGAACACACACATCAAAGATAAGCATGAAGAATCCTATGTCGTGTTCTAGATTTTGAAAGTGGAGCGTGTTTCTCTCCCACAGAAAGAAAGTTGGGTTCTAACTTGTTATGAACAGCAAGCAAAGCTAAAGAAAACTAAAAAGTAAATAAAGAGCAAGACGCTCCAAGCATAGCACATAACACATGAAGTGATAAAAATACAGTGGAACGAAAGACGACCTGATAATTGTTGATGGAGAAGGGGATGCACGGGGGCATCCCCAAGCTTATGCGCTTGAGCCTTCTTGAATATTTATTGGGGATGCATGGGGGCATCCCCAAGCTTGAGCGTTTGACACTCCTGAATCTTCTTTTATCATCTTCCCTCGCACACTTGAAAACTCCCTTCATACATAACTCATCATAATCTGATTAGCGAGGTTAGTACCCATAATAAAATAATTCTTCTCTACTCTAAATAAGGATATTCTTGAAGGCTACTGTTTCTCAAGATTGCCAAAAAAATTTTCAAAGAAAAGGAAAAACAGGTCATAATCTGTGAAAAACAGCACAGCAGGTAGTAAAGAATTTTTCAGGGATAGTTCTGCAACTCAAATGAAAAAACTCAGAACCTACGAAAGTTCCGTGATTGTATATAGCACGCTGTGTAAAAATTTCAGCTCAAAAAGATGAACTGGAATTTTTCTATGATTTTTCCCGTCACGAGGACATAATCTGTTTTCTGGACAGCATGTCACAATCTTCACTTCCCTTGTCATATGAGGCTATAATTGGCACAAAGCTTGAAAAGTAAAGATACAATGATGTTGCTACAGTAGTAAAAATCATCAAGACCACTAAACATATAATAAAAAAAGGGAAAACCTAAATTCGTTGCGGGCTTCCTCCCGAAAGCGCTTCTTTAAAGCCATTAGCTAGGAGGAATCAAAGGTCATCATAATAATCGGAGTTGTAAATCGCTTCAAATGGTTCCTCAACAAGTTCATCCTTGTTTCTTTTAGGAAAGGGGTATATACCTTTTGCCTTCCCGCGCAGGCGTATTTGTCCCTTACCTATATCAATGAAGCCCTTTACTGCCCGGAGGAAATCCCTTCCAAGCACTATGTTTCCTTGGTTTGGCTTCATGAAGAAGAAATCAAGCATTGCCATCCCTTTAAGGAATGTAACTAGTACATCTTTTATCCTTCCCTGGATCTCAGAAATATCTCCATTAGCATGTTCATGATAGGATGACAATTTTTCCATGTTAAATTTTAAAGAATCATAAAAAACTTTTGGCATAGTAGAAACTATGGATCCAATGTCACAAAAAGCAAGGAAGTCTTGATTAGAGATGCTAATTTAACAAAGGGTTCCCAGTCACCATCTAACTCATAAACATCTTTCTTATTTGGCTTTGGTTTCTCTACTTCTCTCAATTCTAGAGCATCCATTATCTTTTCAATAGTAGCAAGTCTATCTATAACAATATCAAAACTATGATCATAAACAAAGTAACTAGATAGACCATGTATAATTTCAAGAGCTCTAGCTTCGTCACACTTTAAGAAATCTTCTTTGGCTATAATGTCAAGAGAGTGTTTGCACCATCTAAAAAGACCATGGTAAAAATTTCTAAGTACAATTTTTATAGGTATCCAAGGCATGATTCTCCTATGTGCATCAGAAATTCTGTCCCATGCCTTCTTCATATTTTCTCCATCCCTTTGATGGAAATCTAGGACCTCCGATTCCCCCAAGGAACCAAATCCTAACATGCTTGACTAAACAGAAAGGATAACTAAAAGCAAGATAACTACTTTTTTGAATTTTGATAAAGGACACTAAAGAAAAAACTGAAAAGTAAACTAACAAGACTAAAAAGCAAAGATAAAAGATAGTGTGCAACTCCCCTATCTTGAGGAGCGGAGTCCCCGACAACGGCGCCAGAAATTAGCTTTGATGGCTTCTCGCCCCTCGTTGGTTACACAAAGTGGAAGGTGGAGATGTAGACAGCAGCAAATTTCCCTCGGTGAAGATACCAAGGTTTGTCTCCAGTAGGACTCTGGCAACGACAGGAAGGTGACATCGGCGCCAGAAATTAGGCGGTTGTCGTGGACCTGCACACGCAACAGATAACTTTGCTCCCAACGAGTTCAGAGAGGTTGTCAACCCTCTGGCCTTGTTGTTCACAAAGGATCAAACGCACGGGATAATAATGATAGTGATAGCAACGGAAAAAGAAATAAAGCAGAAAATAAATAACGGGTGTAAACAGTGATGGAAATATGGATCGAGATCCGATGATGTTCACTAGTGATGTCTCTCTCCCAAAAGACAATAAAATAGCCATGCGAGGTAAACAAATTACAGCTAGGAAATTGACAGGATTATGTGCGCAAACCAATGCTAACTATGCTATAAAGAAAGGAAGATGCTCAAAAGCATGGGCGGTACGCCAAGACAAGTAGAATGAAATCCATCTGCATCTACCTACTAATCATCCACCTTGAGATATGTATCCAAAACATCTCGCTGGTATTAAGTTGCGAATCCCACCCAAAGTGTAAACTCAAAGCAACAGACAAATGCATTAAAGAACTTTGCGTAAAGTAAACAATCCTTGCACCCGCAAGTACAAGCACCGTTATTTTCTCCCTTGTGTCAACAACACATCCCCTAGACTCATGTTTCTGTCACTCAAGCTAGTCATTAGGGGGCATGAACCCACAGTCATGCATAGCGCTCCCTCTTGGAGTCACTACCTACTACTTGTCCAAAGAAATAAACAACAACGGAGAACATGCAAGAATTATTCAAGAACATAAGTATAAAAGAGGAGAATCAAATATATTACTCAAACACAATCTGAACATAGTCTCATAATCCATCGGATCCCAGCAAACTCAGCATAGGAACAGCAGAAAGATTACATATGTGCCTCGATCATGTAGGGCAGCTCGCGAGGTCTAAACCATGAAGAACAAAAAGGGGAGGAGAACATCACGTAGCTACTGATCATAGACCCATGGTCCAAGGTGGACTACTCACGGTTCATCCGGGAAGCATCCATGGTGGTGGAGAAGCTCCCGGAGGTGGTTCCTCCCTCCGGCAGGGTGCCGAGAAGAGGTCTCCTGGTGCTCCCGATCTTGGAAGCACGGCGGCGGCGGAACAGAGGAGAGATCGCGAAAAAGGCTTCTGTCCGCGAGGGTTTCGGGACGAGAGGGATAAATCGACGAAGGGGGCAGCTAGAGGTGGACCAGGGGCCCCAGGCGCCCCCCTGGCGCGACCTAGGGGGTGTCCGCGCCAGGTGGTCGCATGGGCCACCCCTGGCTCCCCTCTGGCCCCACTCGAGCTCTTCGCGAAGCTTCTTGTACGCTGATTTTTCCTATATTTTTCCCGGAATTTTTCTGGCACTTTAAGTAATGGCAAAACCTGAACTACAAAACAGCGGAAAACAGGAACTGGCACTGCGGTGCACTGAGTTAATAGGTTAGTCCAAATATGATCAAAAGTGTATGGAAGTTCATCAATATCATAGCAATATCACACAAAAGAGGCATGGAGCAAGCAGAAATTATAGATACGTTTTGGACGTATCAGCCGACGATCGAAGGCGTTCATTATAATCAATGGACAAATCTACAAACGGAGCATCTCCCAAGTAATCTGAAAGTGCATTGAGGAGGAAGACAACAAAGCCCTACTACTCGAGATCCACGAAGGCACCTGCGGGAACCACGCGAGCAACCGCGCACTCGTGGCCAAAGCCTTTCCAGTTGGTTATACTGGCCAACCGCAATGCGAAACGCGGAAGACATTGTGCGACGCTGCATCGCCTATCAAAAGTTTGCCAGTAGGCCCCACGCCCCAGCATCCGAGCTAAAAACTATACCACTATCATGGCCTTTCGCCAGATGGGGGCTCGACATGGTAGGCCAAGTCAAGAAATCTGCAAAAGGCGGCAGAGCGCACCTCCTGGTAGCAGTCGAGAAGTCCACCAAGTGGATTGAAGAAATCCCAATCACTAGCTCGACAGCCCTCACAGCAGTCAATTTCATCAAGTCAATCATTTTTCGATTCGGTGTGCCACACAACATCATCACGGACAACGGAAAAAACTTCACATTAGCAGAATTCTAGAACTTCTGCCAGGAGCTGGGCATCAAGATCAATTACGCCTCAGCCGTGCACCCGCAATATAATGGCCAAGTAGAAAAAGCAAATGGCCTAGTATGCGGCGGCATAAAAAAACGGCTCCTCGCACCACTCGAGCGGGCCGCATGCAATTGGATAGAAGAACTCCCCGCATGTCAGTTTTTTCTTATTTGATTTATTTGTTTACAAGTGTCCTAGGCATAGGAAGTGGTTAGGCTTAAAGGTGTTTCACATTTTCTTCTAGATGCTCTCTTTTGGTTCAAATCCTTATTCTTATGAGAAGCATCTTTTATAATCATCGTGCCTAGCTGAAAGGCGTAAAAGAAAGCGCTTGTTGGGAGGAAACCCAATTTGTTTTTCCTTCTGTTTTTAGTGGTCTTGATGATTTTTACTACTGTAGCAACATCATTTTATCTTTATTTTCAAGCTTTGTGCCAAGTTTAGCCTCTGATTGCAAGAAAGTTCAAAAGTTGTGACGTGCTGTCCAGAAAACAGATTATGTCCCTTGACGGAAAATTTCGGCTAAAATCACCAGTTCAACTTTTTGATCTGAATTTTTTTGACAGCTTGCTCTATACAATTATCTTTCGTGCATATGTTCTGAGTTTTTTGATTTGAGTTGCATAAGTACCCCAAAAAATTAGTTACTACCTGCTGGTTTGTTTTTCACAGATTCTGCCCTGTTTTGCGTTTTGCCAGTTTCACTAGTTTTTTCTTTGCAATTTTTTTTCGGAATCTTGAGAAACAATAGGTCTTCAAGAATATATTTATTTCCAGTAGAGGAAAATTATTTTATTATGGGTACTAACCTCTCTAATCATCTTATGATGAGTTATGTATGAAGGGAGTTTTCAAGTGTGCGAGGGAAGATGATGAAAGAAGATCTAGGAGTGTCAAACGCTCAAGCTTGGGGATGCCCCAATGCACTCCAAGAAATATCCAAGGAGACTCAAGCATCTAAGCTTGAGGATACCCCCCGTGCATCCCCTTCTCCAACGACAATTATCCGTTCGTCCTTTGTTCCACTATATTTTTATCACTTCATGCATTATGTGCTATGCTTGGAGCGTCTTGCTCTTTACTTTTTAGTTTTATTTAGCTTTGTTTGCTGTTCATAACAAGTTAGAACCTAGATTTCTTTGTGTGGGAGAGAAACACTATCCACTTCAAACTAGAAAACATCATAGGATTTTGATGCTTATTTCTCTTTGTTGTGTGTATTCTTTATCTTTTCGTAGCTGTTGTCATGTTTAGCTCTTAGTTTTTTTTCTTTTCCTTTCAAGATCTTTTAGTTAGTTTGTTTCTGGAACTCTCTTAAGTTTTCATGTTTATATTGTTTATAGAGTTGTCTTGTTGCACTGAGTTTTGTGTCTTGACGTGAAGTAGGTAATTGAGGTTGCTATTCGATTGTAGTAGTAACTTGCAATAGTTTCGAGGTATTGTTTTGAGTAATGTTTGAACTTTTGGTGTCAAGAGCTTTAGCCTATTAGTGATAGATTTCATATTTTGGGAAATCTGTGTTTATTTTCGAAAAACTACATTTTGATACACTTACATACACTTTTTATAATATTTGGACTAACCTATTAACTCAATGCACCATATTTCTAGTTCCCGTTTTCTGCTGTCTTTTTATTTCAGGTTTCCCCCTTATTAAGAGTGCACCAAAAATTCCAGAAAAATCCAATAAAAAAATCAGCGTACGGGAACCTTCCAGAGCCCCAAAGGAGGGCCATGGGGGCCACCCTAGTGCCTAGGCCGCGCCAGGGGGGTTCCTGCACCCCCTGCCCCCCCCCCCCCGGCTGCCCCCTTCTCCTATATTTACCTCGTCCTCCAAAACCCTCGAGGACATTACCCTTTTTCGCGATCTCTCCTCTGTTCCGCCGCCGCCGCACTTCCAAGATCGGGAGCGTCAGAAGACCTCTTCCCGGCACCCTGCCGGAGGGAGGATTGACCTCCGGGAGCTTCTCCACCACCATGGAAGCTTCCCGGATGAGCCTTGAGTAGTCCACCTTGGACCATGGGTCCATGATCAATAGTTATGTGATGTTCTCTCCCCATATTTATTCTTCATGTATTAGACTTTGTGAGCTTCCCTACATGATCAAGGCACATATGTAATTCTTTCTGCTGTTGCTATGTTGAGTTTGCTGGGATCTGATGGATGATGAGATTATGTTCAGATTGTGATGAGTAATATATTTGGTTCTTCTCCTTTTATATTTTTGTTCTTGAGTAATTCTGGCATGTTCTCCGTTGCTGTTTATTGCTTTGACCAAGTGATTGATTGTAACTCCAAGAGGGAGAAATATGCATGATTGTGGGTTCATGCCCCCTGATGACTAGCTTGAGTGACAGAAACATGAGTCTATGGGATGTGCTGTTGCCACAAGGGGGAAAACAACGGTCCTTGAATATGCTACTACTATACTATGTTTTGTCATGTTACATCCATGCTATGCTTTGATTATATCATTGCCATGTTATGCTCGGCTTCATCGTAGCCATGACATACCAACACCATGTTAGGTTGCTCATGTTATCTATATGACAGTTCATGTTATGCCCAAGTTATGCTCAACTGCATTCGTAATGTTGCCATGTTAATAACTTAATCTTTGTAACACAGATAAGTTCACCATATAAAATGTGCTTGATCATATCTGAAACTATTATGCCAGTATGCTATGCATTGTTATGATCTGATGCTACTCATGTTGCACCTAATACTTGTGTTTGCTGTTGGAGACATGCTTCATGACAAGTTGATCAGGTGCCACCGAACCGAACTTATCCGTGCAGCCACATTTGCTTGTATGGGCAGGCCTTGATTTGGTCTACCGGTGGGCGTCTCTTATGCGCATCACAAAAGAGGGAAGGCTATGCGTGGCAGTTTCCTTTGGCCGGGTAAACGGCGATAGTCTTGAGAGCCAGTTTGTTGATATGAGCTCAGTCCCCGTTTGGGACAAGTTATGGACCATATGATGGTCAGGGCCAATAGGTTGGCCGGTGTCTAGAGGACACCCGGGCTACCCAAGACAAGATGTCGGTGATACGGTAAGGGAGACACGCGGTAGCTCGGTCTCGTTGGAGAAGTCCTATTTCACTCCTGCGATGCGAGTTCCAAGGATCCTGTGGGACAAGTACCGGGGTACTGGACGGAGGAAGAACTCCATAGTGTGGGTAACGTGAACAAACTCTGCAGAGTCACACAAATCTATTCGAATAGCCGCGTCCGCGGTAATGGACACAGTTCGTACTAGGCCACACCATGAGATCAACATGAGTCAGGTGGTATGTCTGTGGTAAGTGGATTGGTCATGTGATGACCCGTTTGGTCGTGCGACGACCGTGGAAGTGGTTTGGTCACGAGGTGACCCGGTGCTTGAGTCTGGAAGGACTCCGAGGTAAGCCACGTGATCATGCGATGATCATGTGGGTTCCATGTGACCTTAAACGGTGATTGTTTGTGCATTAGTTTTAATGCTGATAATATCTGCATGCATGATATTGTTGCTCACCTGTTTAACTCACTAAGATACTTGAACCTGCTATTGCTATGTTATTGTTTTGCCTTGATGCATGGTTGTTGTGAGCTTGCAAGTACATTCAATGTACTGACCTGGCGTGTCATGCCAGATTTGCAGGCCGTGCTTTGGATGCGTAGGACGACGTTCCCGGTGTTTGCGAGCTAGGAGGTGTCCCAGCCAGTGTCCCTGTGGATTGGAGTTCATCACCGCCATTATTGTTCCGCTGCCGTCATTATTCCACTTCTAGAGAGCTATGCTGCTGCTTGGTGTAGAGCTGAGGCTAGCCCGAGGAGCAAGCTGTGTCTCCGCTAGCGTTGTAATAGACCTCGTGTACCCCTATCTTCGGTAAAAGAAAGTTGTTCAGTTCTATATCAAGCAGTGACGTGTTCCAGAAGACTTGATATATGGGCTCGTGCATGGGGCATTCCGGTCCTCTGAGCCAGGTGCCACACAGGGACACCCCCAAGTACAATGGATCAGTCAAGCCAGAGGATTGGCCGGTCGATTATATGACCGCAGTCGACATCGCAGGAGGCAGTCGGCGTGTGGCAGTTCGATATGCAACACTCATGCTCCAAGGTTCAGCTCGGTCCTGATTGAAAAGTTTTCCCAGCAACAGCATAAATTGTTTGAGGGATTTGATGATGCGTTTGTTCGCAACTTCACTGGCACGTATGAGCGCCCAGGTCTGCCATAGCACCTGGCGCTGTGTGTGCAAGGAAAGGAAGAGCCCCTTCACGATTACCTTCGACGATGGATCAAGCTCAGAAACACTTGCGAGGGAGTTCATGAGATCCAAGCCATCCTGTACTTCACTAACGGCTGCTTGGATGGGTCATTGTTGAAGCACAAGCTCCTACGCAAGGAGATCACATCTTTGGCCGTTCTAATGAGAATATCCAATTCATTCGCCACGTCTGAAGCTGCAATGCGCTCGATCCAATTAAGTCCCAGCGGCTTCATCCAGGGTCAGTCCTCGAGACAGCAGCAACAGTCAACAGAAGAAGGAGGGCCGAATGGTCCCAATCGGCACGAGAGGCGCGAAATCCAACGCAACAACAATTTCAAAAACAACAACAACACATGCTTCAACCAGAGGAAGGATGAGGAGCCGGATGCTCAGTACGGCAATCGACAGGTGACAGTAGTCCAACAGAAGGATGAACCAAGGGCTGCGGGAGGCAGTCGAAGGCAAAAACCTAAAGAAAGACCACAGGGCCCGATCCGGCCCTGATACGTCCCAAACGTATCTATAATTTCTACTTGCTCCATGCATGTTTTGTGTGGCTTTGCCATGATTTGCTTGAACTTTCATACACTTTTGAGCATATTTGGACTAATCTATTAACCCAGTGCACCCAGCTGCCAGTTGTTGTTTTGTGCTTTTTTGTATTTCAGGTTTTCCGGCCATTAAAAGTGCTCCAAAAAATCCGGAAAAATCAGATAAAAAATCAGCGACCCGGAAGCTTCCGGAATCACCAAGGAAGCGGAGGGGGGCCACCACAGGGACTATAGAAGGGTCCCTGGCGCGGCCCCACCCTAGGCCGTGCCAGGGAGCCTCCTGGCTGCCCTGTGGGTCCCCTCGACACCCCCTCCGCCTATATTTAGCCCTCGGAGTGGAAACCCCTAATAGAGAACTCTTTTCCGCGAAATCGCCTTTGTACCGCCGCCACCGCCATTTCAAGATCAGGGCTGCCTGTCGAAGCTGCCCCGGCACCCTGCCGGAAGGAGGAACCCCCTCCGGGAGACCATCCATAGCCATCGACGCCTCCCGTATGTGTCGTGAGTAGTCCCCCTTGGACCATGGGTCCGTGACCAGTAGCTATGTGATGTACGTCTCCCCTCTTTGTGCTTCCACTTTCGAGACCTCGTGAGCTGCCTCGCATGATCGAGGCACTTTTGTAATTTCTTCTGTTTCTATGCTGAGTTTGTTGGGATCTGATGGATTATGAGACTATGTTCAGATTGTGATGAGTAATATATTTGGTTCTTCTGTTTTATATTTTGTTCTTGAGTAAATTCTTGCATGTTCTCCGTTGCCGTATTTTTCTTTGGCCAAGTAGTTTGTTGCAACTCCAAGAGGGAGCGTTATGCTTGATTGTGGGTTCAGCCCCCTGATGTCTAGCTTGAGTGACAGAAACATGAGACTAGGGGATGTGTTGTTGCCACCAGGGATAAAACAACGGTGCTTGTACCCGCGGGTGCAAGGATTGTTTACTTTACGCAAAGTTCTTTTAATGCAGTTGTATGTTGCTTTGAGTTTACACTTTGGGTGGGATTCGCAACTTAATACCAGCGAGATGTTCTGGATAGGCATCTCAAGGTGGTTGATTCGTAGTAGATGCAGTTGGATTTCGGTCTACTTACCTTGGTGTACTGCCCATTGATTTTGAGCCCTTCCTTTCTTTGCAGCATAGTTAGCATTGCGGTGCCTTCATAATTAGGTCAATTGCCCAGCTGTGATTTGTTTACCTCGCTAGCACTTTTATCGTCTTTTGGGAGAGAGACATCACTAGTGAAAATCACGGGACCCCGGTCCATCTTCAATCACTGTTTACACCCTTAGTTTACTTTCAGCCTTTACTTTCAGTTGTCGCTATTATTATCTCGTTCGTTAATCCCTTGTAAATGGCAAGGCCGGAGGAATTGACAACTCCTATGTACTCGTTGGGAGAAAAATTATTTGTATCTGTGTGCAGGTCTAGGTGAAGCTAGCAACCTCGGCTCCATTGTTCACTTCACCACCTTCTTGTATCTTTCGGAGTCCTACGAGAGACAAACCTTGGTATCTTTGCCAAGGGAAAACTTGCCGCTGCACTATATCTCACCCTGCACTTGGGGTAACCAACGAGGCTTGAAGAGTATTAACACTCTCTTTCCATCAGGCCCCCATACACCTTCGAGGACATGATGAACCAGCCATGCCAGATGCACAACGGAGTTGGCAAGACCGCATCCCACACCACTCGGCAATGCATCTGGGTAAAGCGTCTGTTAGAAGGAGGAGCAAGAAACCTCCCACCACCCCACCCCCACCCCCACCTCCAGGTCCACCACCACCGAATGCGCGTCAGCAGTTCCCGCGCCAAGACGCAGCATATATGATCTTCACCAGTGAGTCAAACGACAAGAGCAGTCGGAGAGCCCGAGAGAAGGCAGTCAATGCCACTCTTCTAGCAGCCCCCCAGTTCATGAGCTGGTCGGACAGTTTCATCACATGGAGCCAAGAGGACCACCCAGGCGTAATGCCGAACCCAACCAGCTATGCGCTCGTGGTGGATGCAATTGTGGCAGCACCCTTGTACTCATGCAAATTCACTAGAACTCTCATTGATGGAGGTAGCGCCATCAACATCCTGTACCGCGATACAATGATCAAGCTCGGTATCAGTGAGAGAGAGTTGGAGCCCAACAGGACCATATTTCATGGTATTGTGCCCGGCCTTTCATGTACTCCTTTGGGTCGCATTCGGCTAGAGGTAGTGTTTGGTTTGGAGGAAAATTTCCGCCGCGAGCCGATCTGGTTCGAGGTGGCCGATCTGAGCAGCCCGTACCATCTTCTGCTCGGAGCCCCTGCAATCTCCAAGTTTATGCTCAACGTGTTCCAGCCTTACCTGAAGATGAAGCTTCCAGGGCCGAATGTTCCCATCACTGTGTGCGGCGATTACAAGAAATCCCTAGAGTGTTTCTCAGCTGGCTCCAAGCTAGCCGATTCCCTGGTAATTGATGCAGAACGGCGCCAGCTCGACAAGGTCATAGCAATGGCCCAAGCTCAGATGAAGGCACCCATGACGAGCACGAAGACCAAGAGATCAGACGATGAGACTTCATTCCATGCAGCCAAGAACAACAATAGGATTGCTTTAGACCCCTCGGACCCAAGCAAATGCGTGATCATCGGGGCCGGACTCAGCAACAAATAGGAAGGTGAGCTCATCGAGTTCCTCCGTGAGAACCGGGACATCATTGTATGGTCTCCACAAGACATGCCTGGAGTGCCGAGGGAACTTGCCGAGCACAAGCTTCACATCCGCGTGGATCCAAGCCGATCAAGCAGCCACTTCGGCGCTTTTCAGAGGACAAGAGAAGAGCAACCGGTGAAGAGATTTCCAAGTTGCTCGCAGCAGGATTTATCATGGAAGTGTTCTATCCGGACTGGTTAGAAAATCCAGTTCTGGTTCTGAAGAAGAATAGAACTTGGTGCATGTGTATAGATTACACTTGCCTGAATAAGGCCTGCCCCAAGGATCCTTTTGCATTTCCCCATATTGATCAAGTGATTGATTCTATGGCTGGTTGTCAGCTCTTATGTTTTCTGGATGCCACAGCTGGCTATCACCAGGTCAAACTTGCTGTAGAAGATCAGATAATGACCGATTTTATCACCCCGTTCGGGGATTATTGCTATGTCACCATGCTCTTTGGCCTGAAAAATGATGGCGCGACTTATCAACGTACTATGCAGCGATGCGTCCGATTTCAGTTAGGTCGGAACATTCATGTATATGTAGATGACCTTGTGGTAAAGTCAGTGCAAGGGTCAACCCTACTGGACGATCTCAGAGAAACATTTGCAAATTTGTGTGCTTACAAGATCAAGCTCAATCCAGAGAAGTGTGTGTTCGGCGTGCCAGCTGGCATGCTGCTCGGATTCCTGGTATCTGAGAGAGGAATTGAGTGCAACCCCAAAAAGATTGCAGCAATCGAGCAGATGAACAAGCCTAGAAATCTTAAAGATGTTCAGAAGTTCACTGGATGCTTGGCATCGCTCAGCCGATTCCTCAGTCAGCTGGGAGAGAAGGCGATTTCTTTGTACCAACTGATGAAGAAGACGAACAAGTTCACATGGACTCCAAAAGCAGACGATGCATTCAAAGAGCTCAAGCGCATGCTATCTACTGCTCCAGTGCTAGCTTGAGAAGGAGCCAATGATGTTATACATCGCAACCACTACTCAGGTGATCAACATTTTCATGGTGGTCGAACTTCCTGAAAAGGACGGGGCACAGCTGGTTCAGAGGCCAGTGTACTATGTCAGTGAAGTGCTCTCTACTTCCAAGAAAAACTACACCCACTAGCAGAGGATGTGCTATGGTGTATACATGGCGGCAAAGAGGCTGAAGCCCTATTTCCAAGAACATCCAATAATAGTTGTCAGCTCATCACCACTGGCAGAGATCATAGGCAATCGGGCTGCATCTGGCAGGGTGAAAAAATGTACCATAGAGATTTCAAATCATGGCATCAAGTATGAGCCGCACACTACAGTCAAATCCCAAGCTTTGGCAGATTTCCTCATTGATTGGGCAGAAACCCAAGATGAGGCCCCCTGTCCGGATTCTTAGTTCTGGCAAATGCATTTTGATGGGTCCAAGATGATGACCGGACTAGGGGATGTCATCGTTCTCACTTCCCCAAAGGGTGACAAGCTCAGATATGTACTGCAGATCCATTTTCCTGCATCAAACAACGTGGCCGAGTATGAAGCACTGGTCCACGGTATCCGATTGGTCAAGGAGATCGGCATTCAACAGATTTTTTGTTATGGAGATTCCGATCTGGTGGTGCAGCAATGCACTGGCACTTGGGATGCAACAGATGCAAACATGGCAAGCTAAAGATTCCTTGTACATAAGCTATTTGGTTTCTTTGAAGGGTGCGAATTCCATCACGTTCCCCGAGCTGAAAATGAAGCAGCAGCTGCACTGTCCAAATTGGGGTCCACCAGAAAGGAGATTCCAGCAGAAGTTTCTTTGGAAAACATTCAGAAGCCATCTATCAAGCCTTCCCCAGAATCAGAGTCCATCTTTATTCCGGCCGACCTGAAGATAGCAGAGCTTGAAGAACAAAAATTGGCCAAGAAGCAAAAGTTGGAGAAGCATACGGCCGCACCAGGGGCTGCCGACTGCGAACCAGGGCTGCTGTCGTCGGCTCGGGGACTGATGAGGTCATGCAAGATGCAATAAGCTCTTCCTCCCCCGAGATGCCTGTAGTAGAAGCTGAACAACCAGAACCAGAGGCAGTTGCTGTATTGGTAATTGTCGTTGCGCCCTCATGGGTAGAACCAATAAGAAACTTTTTGGTGGATGGTACACTGCCCCAAGATGAAGTGGAAGCTCAGCAAGTCCAGCGCTGATCTGGAGCATACACCATCATCAACAATGAGCTAGTGCATCGCAGTGCGACTTGAGTTCTCCAGCGTTGCGTGGAAGAGGACAAGGTGCTGGAGCTATTGCGGGACATCCACCAAGGAGAGTGTGGTCACCAAGCATCAGCTACAACAATAGTTTCCAAGGCTTGCCGCCATGGTTTTTACTGGCCGACTGCGAAAACAGCGGCAGAAGAGCTAGTAAAGCATTGCAATGGTTACCAGAGATTCAAAGCCCAGAGCCACCTACCAGCTTAAGCACTCAAAACCATTCTGATCACATGGCCATTTGCAGTATGGGAATTGGATATGGTCGGCCGTTCAAAGCAGCCAGAGCTGGCATGACACATTTGTTGGTAGCAGTGGACAAGTGTACCAAATGGATCAAGGCAAGGCTGACCAGAAAGCTAGATGGACCGACTGCGGTCAAATTCATTGTGGACATCACAGTCAGATATGGACTGTCGCACAACATCATCGCGGACAATGGGACAAATTTCAAAAAAGGGACGCTAGCTCGGTATGCTTCCCAGCAGGGCATTCAGCTGGATGTAGCATCCGTAGGTCAGCCCTGGTCAAATGGTCAAGCGGAGCGAGCAAATGGCCTCATTTTATCTGGTATCAAGCCAAGATTGGTGGAACCACTGGAGAGAGCACCCAGAGCGTGGCTCGACGAGCTGCCAGCAGTGCTTTGGAGTCCGCGCTCCACACCGAACCGCTCAACTGGATTCACTCCCTTCTTCCTCGTATATGGCGCGGAGGCAATCATTCCCTCTGAGTTCGACTCACCTCGTCACGCCATGTACACACAGGCAGAAACCAAGGAAGCTCGAGAGGACGGCGTTGATCTGAGAGAAGAACCATGTCTCGTGGCCCTGTCCAGGTCGGCAATATACTAGCAGAAGCTGCGCTAGTACCATAACAAGAAGATCTGTCCCCTAGCTTTTCGTGAGGGTGACTTGGTGCTCCGCCGAATCCAGAAATCGGCGGGCCAGCACAAGTTATCCTCTCCTTGGGAAGGTCCATTCATCGTCAGTCGGGCACTCAAGAACAATGTGTAGAACCTCATCGATTGCAGAAAGCCAACCCGATATGTGGGCACTTCAAGACAAGAAACGGAGCATCCCTAGAATGCCGAGCAATTGTACCCGTTTTACAGTTGAGCGGTATCGTTGTATTTTCCCTTTGCAATGTTATTAATAAGAATAGCCGTACATCCACGAGACCGCATTTGGCAGGAGTTGAAGGATAAAAGTTGCACATTTATTTCCCAGTCCCAAGGTCGGCAAAAACAGACCTAGGGACTGGTCGGTTTCCCTAAAATGGGTATACTTGAGAACAGAGAAAGAAGAGCGACGGGTTTGTGAGCGTCAGTTCGAACCGAATGCAGACCGCAGGTCGGCTGTAATGTCGGGTGCACGTGGTCGAGCAGAATCATCAATCCAAAAATTTGTACTCTAAATTATATCTAGTTCGTACCTAGCCGACAGCAGACGCAACTGATGGTGACCAGACCGGCTGGCCAAAAGTCGGCAGGTAGCAATCGGCCCGTCCAAAAAAAACTTACCTTTACGCAAGAATTGAGAACCTAGAAGTACTTGTAAAGTTTCCTTCGAGGTCTATTCTCTGATCCAACCGCAGACCGCAGGTCAGCTGTATGGTTGGCAGGAATATCGACTAAGGAAGAAAAGAGGCAAAGAAAAAGGCAATCAGTTTGAAAACGCAAAGACAAGAGAGCGTATATAACTAGCGAGAACCAGGTTCACAAGCAAATGTGGCCGATTGGCCGAATGCTGATTATTACGTGAAAGTGGCCCTCAGCGGGCGCACTTGAGTTTGACCGAACTGATTTTTAAAGTAAGAAGGTAAATAAAAGCACTTCAGGCTCACGCAGTCGGCACATCTGGAGCAGTCGGAGCACCGGTAGAAGTTGCAGCTGCCTCCAGGGCAGGTGCGGCTGAAGCCGTTGGAGTTGTGCTGGTGGCGCCTCCTGGAGCTAAAGTGACAGTGGCTTCGGGCTGATTACTTGGTGGGTCTCGATCTATACTCTCCGAGTGCCCCTCGGAGGAATCTTGACCTTCTTCATCATCTTCGCTGGAAAGAGCATAGAGTGATGAGTGGGAGGCATTACCTCGTCGACGGGCAGGCCGAGACTACGCACCTTCTTCACTACTGGAGTATAGAAGTCCACTGAGCGACAGTTGTGGGATCAGAGAGCCATCATCATCAAGGATGGGAGTGAATTCCAAAGGATTCATGGCCTCGGCAAGCTCTTTAGCGATTTTTCCAATTCGCGGCCAAACCGCACCAATGTTGGCCTCTGACCCGGCCCGCAGGGCATGCACCAGATCCAGGTCCACATCAGGTTACCAGCTCATGACAAGAGAAGAGCAGCCTGCACTCCATATCGGATGGCAGAGTCAAGCATCAGTTTAAGCTGCCGAGGCTCGACCTTAAGATTCCGAGCCACATTACCAGTCGTTTCACCAGCAATCGGTTTCGTCCGTGACTTGAAGAGCATATCATTCAGCTTCCGAACTCCAATCTTGAAAGTGCATAGAGCACCCTTCACATGAGGCACTCGTGCGTCCAGAGCGACAACAAAATCCTCTACGTCCCAGCCTGCATTAGCATCAGCTACCACACCTCTGGTTCGGCGGGCCTAAGCAACATCTTCAGAGCAGTAGTGGTGGAGTTGGGCCAGGCATATGGCAAAAGCAATCGGAAAGAAAATAAGATCGGAATACAAGAATATCAGATCGGAGAATGAGGAATAAGTAGAAAGAAAGATACCAGCAAGGGCGATGTCCACTTTATGCAGGCAGACAAGCGCAAGATCGGCGTAGGATTGGGCAGCTCGGAGCTCATTCTGGTGTTGGGAAGCCATGTCCTCGGCGCGTTTTATGGCTAGATCCTTTTCCTTCATCAGCTGGCCTTCCACCTCAATCCGAGCGTCAATCAGCCTCTGCATGTCAGCAACATGAGCAGCCTTCACTGCGGAGAGGTCACTTGTCATTTTGTGAGTTTTAGCCCGCAGCTCAGTTTCGAAAGTGGACAGTCGGGCACGCTCCTTCTCAGCATTTCCGAGCTGGACGTTCTTCTCACCGAGCTGATTCTCCAGCTTGGCGATCTTCTTCTGGGCGGCCTCTAGCTCAGAGGCGTGAGCAGCAGAAGCTAAATATGCAAATACAACTAAGTCAGCTGGCAAAAGCAATCGAAAGCAAGCGTGTATCAATCAAAAGTTTACCTGTCAGCTCTTGAGCCTGTATAGCTTGAGCATCAAACTTCTTCTTCAGAGTGACAAGAGATTTCTGGCCTGCTGAATAAGCGTCCAGCAGCTCGTCAAAAACAGCTTGACGTCTATCACTGATGGCCTGAAAGAGGGCATGTTCAGATCCAATAGAGCATCAAATAAAGAGATTAGATCCGAGCTGATTGCAAGAAATCGGCCCGAATCTCGGGGACTACACCCAGTAGGTGCGCTGGCGCGCCCCACAGGAAAACAAAATTACTTAGGCAGAGTGCTCGGAGGCAAGGACTTGAGTAAGGGCTCCAGTGGCAAAATTTCTAATGTGGGTGGCAAGGCCACCCAATCGGTGCTGAAGGTGGTCTGGTATCTGATCTTGGGACCCAGCAGGAGGAGGAGTGGCGTAATCGGCAGAAAGTCGCACCGGCGCAACATCGAGTTCGCCAGTGTACGCCAGTCGGAATCAGTCCACCCGTGAGAGCTGGCGGACCGTGGATAGTGGCTAGGGCACAACGGCGCTGGAAGATTGCGGCATAGCAGTACTAACCTCAGCAGGGATGTGGGAGGCAATCGCGAAGCATACTTGAGGGCGTTCAGGAGGAGTAGTCGGGTTGGTGGGCGGAGCAGCAGTGCTCTCCGATCTGGCTGCATGAGCTGTATCTTCAGGAATAGTGGCCCGGGCTGGAGAAGCCTCGGGCAAAGCAGCACCTGCATCGGTCAAATCCACGATCGGCACACCAGAGTCCGCGACCCCAGATTGATTGATCAAGATAGGAGAAACAGTGGAGGCTGCTGCGGGAGTAGCCGATTGCGAGCCAGCAATCGGACCTATAGCGGTTGCGGAGGTCGGAGGAGGAGTAGTCGGCTGTGCTTGCTTCGCAGCAATGGCAGCTATCTATTTCTTAGCGTGCTCGACCTTGGAGGTCTCGGCGGCAGCTGTCTTGCGCGACGCAACGGGTACGGAGGAGGTAGCGGAGGTGAAGGGGCGCACAGTTGGAAGAGCCCCGGATATCATAGGAGCAACAACTCGGACATCCCTTCATGGTAAAGAACACAAGTTAAAAAGAGAGATCAGATAGTAAGATAAAGCAAGAAGAAGCAGAGAAATACCCGGCAGCTCGGGGCAGCTGAGCGGCAAAGTTGGCCATGGTGAAGCGTGGGGGAACAATGTTCAGAGGCGATGGAGCTAGCACAGGGCCGGATGGCTTAGGAGCTGTCGGAGGTGGAGCCTGGCGCCTCAGACCTTTGGAGCTTTTCTTATTGAGGACCTTGGAAGTCCCGGGGAGGTCGTCCGATTGCGGGCGTTTTCCCTCGGCCACCGTCTGCGCATTCAGGAGGGACTCTGCGCCGTAATCACCAGGAGCATCAGTGTCACTACTACTCCATTCGGCCATGAAGCGTTTGATGGAGGAATCGGACTCACCCGGCTGATTGAAGCCAAGTCCTAGGGTGGAGGTGCGGGCCTCGATCTCACTATCCGATTCCACCTCGAGCTCCAGGTCTTCATCGTCTTCGTCCGTGCGGTCGGGGTGATAGGTAGAGAGGGCTTGCCCATCGTTCATAGCCCTGGAGCCGATAAATTCCTGTGAGAGCAGTTGATCAGAATCAATCAAGGAAGCAAAGAAAAAATGAGTGCAATATGGGGAGCAGAGGCATACCACGGGAGGAGGTCGGAGCCGACTGTATGCCCTCAACCCAAACTCGAAGGGATCAGACAGATCGGCATCATTCAACAAGTCCAGTCACCTAACAAGTTCTTCTTAACCCACTCGGAAGGTGGAGATCCGAGTGGGATCCAGCCTCTTGCTCATGTCACACATTCGGTGGCACCGGCGCTGCAGGGGGATCACTCGGCGGCAGATCCAAGTAGCAACCAGGTCGGCGGGGCGCAGTCCTTCAGCCATCAGCTCGGTGATCCGTGCCATTTGGTGGTCTAGATCGGTGTCTCCGTCCCCGGGCTTCTCAGACCAGTTGTGCTTGGTCGGGGGCGGCAAAGAGAACTCTGTCAAGTTCAAGAGATATTTTCCCTCTGGTGAGGAGACATAAAAGAACCCCATCTGCCAGTCCTTGATGGAATGTGGTGGCTGGGGATGAGGGTATAGTCCAGATTGGCGAACATAGATGACGGCGGCTCCGCACTCGGCCGTCACCTTCACCTCTTTCTTTTTCCCAGTTTTCGGCTCCACGGTGAATACCTCGGTTCCCACTCAGAAGGTGCAGAGAAAGAAGAGCCGAGACCACAATCCAACTGTGGGTCCCACTCCAAGGTAGCCCTTGCACAGTATGACGAAGGTCGAGAGAAACATCACGATGTTGGCACCGAGGTGGTGAGGTTGCAAGCGAAAGAAGTCGAGGAAATCACGATTTTCTTTGCTCACCGGGAGCCCAAACCCGCGATCAAAGTGGGTGAGGAAGACCATGCGCTCGCCGGCTTTGGGAGTGGGCACCATCTCAGGCCCGGGGACGCGGAAGTAGAGGTCCGCCGGGATCTTGCGCGCGTGGCGGAGAAGAGCAATCTTCATCTCGGTCACGTTGGAGCCTTTCCAAGAACCACGCTGGCTGGAGGCGGCGCCATCGTCCCCCATGGAGCATCGGAATCCGTGGTGGGAGAGCTTGAGGAAGAGGACGAAGACGGCGGCGGCGGCAGGCACCGAGTGCCACGTCCACCAATGGCGATGGAGAGTGTTGGCGACGGCGGCGGCGAGCAGCGGGGAGGTGGTCGTCGGGACAGATCTGAGCCTCGGCGGCAGCAGCACCAGCAATAGCGGAGCGCACGGTGTAGCGGTGGCGGAGGCAGAGGAGGAGATCTCGAGGAGGAAGAGGAAGTGGGCGGTGCGAGACACATCCCCACCTCCTGGGCTATTTAAAGGGCCAAGGGGTGGTGGTGGGATCCGGTGCGCCAAGTGTGTGGCCGGTGTGGCCGCGTGTACTACCAGCGCAATATCAGATCAGAGCATAGAAGATCCGGTGGATAGGACGGGACGTGCGCGCGTGGCTCGAGGTTGCAGTTATGTCACGTCCATCATGGAAGGTCGCTCCACATTCCCCGGTGAATTTGAAGCGGCAGTTTTCGGTCAATATTCTAGTCAAACCAACGGTTGCCTAGATCGGTTGAGGGGAAGAAGCAATCGGAAAACATTACAAGAGCAATCGGCCGAGCATAAGTTGCAACCGGTCGGTTGAGAAGCGTCCGAACTGAACAAGAACAATCGGCAGATTGCAAGCAATCGGCCAATTGAGAGCAATCGGTTAGAAAAGAAAGATAGATACAAGATTCAAGAAAAGTATGGGAGGGACCTGTGCAGGCCCCGTTGTCGCTTAGGTTGATGGGACCTCCGTAGCTTCAGGGGCTACTGTCGTGGGAATGACCCCCTGGTAGGTTCACCCAGGAGAAATACTTTATCAAGGCAAAGATCACCGACCTGATGGTCGCCGATCTGATGAAGGCCGAGCTAATCAAGACCAAGCAAGAAGTGGGCCGAACTGATTAGGTCGGAGGCCGATTGCCCCAAAAGATTGCAATCGGGCTCACCTAGGTTCATTCGCCTGAAGAAGACAAGGCAACATCCGAGCTGATTCCCAGGTCGGACACCTGGTACAAGATCATAAATGCGCAATCCCAGAAGATCCGCGTTGTCAGGGTGTGCTGTCCCCCACAACGCCGATCACGCGGACAGCCCGACAGGACCGGGCTCCTAGCTCCACTGTTCACTGTGCAAGACCTACAAGCTAACGGTATGGAGAGCCGCAAGTCTACTCCGGGTCATCCGGGAGCACGCGATGTGAGGGTCCCAGCTCGTCTGAGGCTGACAGCTGGGTCCTCCCCTTTGTACATTTACCTTTGTACCCCGGGCTCCGCCTATAAGAATCCCGGGTACCCCTCCTGCGTGAGGGACGACGGAGCACTTATTGCATTTCACCCACCAGAGAGAGAGCAAGGAGGGGGTTGTGCTTAGAGCCCTCTTCTCCTTCCTCTCGTATAGCTCAAGGAGCATTCATTGTAGCCAGAGTTATTGATTATAGCTAGCTCGGCAGGACTAGGGGTGTTATCTCTACAGAGAGCCCCGAACCTGGGTACATCGCGGTGTCTCACTGTGTTTGTCCCCACTCCCGAGTCCGGCACCATCGACACCAACCTCGGTCTGTCCCCCTCTTTAGCCATCTCCATGGCATCTGCCATTACCAAACGACGACAAGAGGATAGGGTTTGTCTCCCGTAGGATTCCGGAAGTGATAAGTAGGTGGAAAGGAAATAATGTTACCGATTAAGACAAAAGTTGCTTAATTGACTTGGACCTGCACACGACACAAATAATTTTGCTCCCAACGAAGTTCAGAGAGGTTGTCAATCTCTCGGGCCTTGTTGTTTAAAAAGAATCAAACACAAGGGATAAAGGATAATAATAACAACTAGAAAGTAAAAGCAGGAAATAAATTGAGCATGTAAACAGTGATGAGTATATGGACCGGGGTCCCGTGATGTTCACCAGTGATGTCTCTCTCCCAATAGATGATAAAAATGCTATGCGAGGTAAATAAATCACAGCTAGGCAATTGACAAGGTTAAGAATGCACCGCAATGCTAACTATGCTACAAAGAAAGGAAGAGGCTCAAAAGCATAGGCGGTACGCCAAAATAAGTACACCGAAATCCAATTACATCTACTACCAATCATCCACCTTTAGATATCTATCCAGAACATCTCGCTGGTATTAAGTTGCGAGCCCCACCCAAAGTGTAAACCCAAAGAAACATGCAACTGCATTAAAATAACTTTGCGTAAAGTAAACAATACTTGCAACCACGGTTACAAGCACCGTTGTTTCCCCCTTGTGGCAACAAAACATCCCCTAGACTCATGTTTCTGTCACTCAAGCTAGTAATCAGGTGGCATGAACCCACAATCGAGCATAATGTTCCCTCTTGGAGTCACTACCTACTACTTGGTCAAAGCAATAAACAGCAACGGATAACATGCAAGAATTACTCAAGAATATAAATATAAAAGATAAGAACCAAATATATTACTCAATCACAAACTGAACATAGTCTCATAATCCATCAGCTCCCATCAAACTCAGCATAGAAACAGCAGAAAGAATTACATATGTGCCTTGATCATGTAGGGAAGCTCAGAAGGTCTAATCCATAAAGAAGTAAGAGGGAAAGAGAACATCACATAGCTACTGATCACGAACCCATGGTCCAAGGTAGACTACTCACGGATCATCTGGTAAGAGTCCATGGTGGAGGAGAGGCTCCCGGAGGTCAACCCCCCTCCGGCAGGGTGCAGGGAAGAGGTCTGTTGGCGCTCCCGATCTTGGAAGCGCATCGGTGGCAGAACAGAGGCAAGATCGCAAAAAAGGGTTACGTCCTCGGAAGAATCCCGTCACGTAGAATAAATAGGCGAAGGGGGTAAGTCAGGGGGGCCACCAGGTGCCCAGGTGGCCACCTGGCGCGCCACCAGGGCGCCTGGACCCCTGGTGGTGGCCCTCTGCTGCGTTGATTTTTTTATCTAATTTTCCTGAATTTTTGGAGCACTTTTAATATGGGGGAAACCTGAAATAGAAAAACAACAGAAAACTGGAACCATACTGGGGTGCACTGAGTTAATAAGTTAGTCCAATTATGATCAAAAGTGTATGAAAGTGTATCTAGATCATAGCAATATCACACAAAACATGCATGGAGCAAGCATAAATTATAGATACGTTTGGGACGTATCACCTGGCTAGTGGTCTGGGGACGAGTCAAGAAATGATTCCAAAGAAGACTAAGTGTGAAACCTTAGTAGATTGAGTTCTCAACAAATAAATATTTTTTCTCGTATTCCCATCCCCCACTTCTTGCACGCAAACACCATCTGGAGACATTCGAGTCACGGACAGCGAGAGCTCTTGCACCTTTATGTTGTTATGTTACTTGTTTCAATGCTCATATAGACTCTTTCTTGTTATGACTTGAATTGAATTACATAACTTGATGTATTTACTTAAAAGTTCTTATATGGTTGTTAGCATGTCACCACAGAAATTATGCTTGTTATCATTTACCTACTCGAAGACGAGCAGTAATTAAGCTTGGGGATGTTGATACGTCCCAAACGTATCTATAATTTTTTCTTGCTCCATGCATGTTTTGTGTGATATTGCTATGTTTTAGATACACTTTCATAAACTTTTGATCATATTTGGACTAACCTATTAACTCGGTGCACCTTAGTTCCAGTTCCTGTTTTCTATTTTTTTTATATTTCAGGTTTCCCCCGTATAAAAAATTGTCCAAAAATTCTGGGAAAATACAATAAAAAATCAGTGCCTCGGAAGCTTCCGGAATCACCGAGGAGGGGACCGAGGTGACCCACCAGGGCCCCAGGCGCCCTCCCGGAGCGGCCAGGAGTGGGACCGCGCCAGGGGGCCGCCGTGACCCCTGGTGGGCCCCCTGGCTGCCCCCTTCGGCTATTTATTCTCCGTCCTCCGAAACCCTTGAAGACAGAACCCCTTTTCACGATCTCGCCTCTGTTCCGCCGCAGCCGCGCTTCCAAGATTGGGAGCGCCAGCAGACCTCTTCCCGGCACCGTGCCGGAGGGAGGATTGACCTCCGGGAGCTTCTCCACCACCATGGACGCTTCTCGGGTGATCCGTGAGTAGTCCACCTTGGACCATGGTTCCATGATCAGTAGCTATGTGATGTTCTCCTCCCCTCTTTGTTCTTCATGGATTAGACCTTGTGGGCTTCCCTACATGATCAAGGCACATATGTAATTCTTTCTGCTATTGTGTCACATCCCAACTTTTATTGCTATGTTATTGAATTGCTAAACTTTAGGGTGAACAAAAACTTGCTAAGTTAAGGTGTGATGCAAATATGATTTCTATGTTATGCTTGATAAATGTGGTTATGCCTTACTTCTCCACTACTTGTCATGCCATGTTTGATATTTTCTTGCCTTGTGTTGCTTGATGTTGTTGCCACGTCTCGATAAAAAGAATGTTTAGCACTCCACTCGTATTATAATAGCCACATATTGCGACCATAGGAAATTAGAAGCAATAAATTTTGGCCTAAATAAATATTTGACCTAACAGAAATTAATTTCCTCAATAACTAAAAATACCTCAATAGCAGAAAGTATTTAATTAATAGATTTAAAAAGGTGCTAAATGATTTATTACTATTATTATAATAGTAATAATATTATAAACATAATTAAAAACTCCTTAAAAATTCTAATTGAATTAGAATATTACTCCTGAAGTTTTATAAATTATTTTGGAGGTTTAAATTTGAAGTTTCGTTCAAATTTAAACCAAACTGGAGGAAATTTTTTTGCAAAGCCAGTTTAAAAAAAAAGAAGGAAACCTACGCTACCTGGGCCGCAGCCCATCTCCCTCTCTCTCTCTAGCCAGCATGACAACCCCACCCCTACGTCATCAAGAGCCCCCCCCCCCCGATGATGCCATCCTCACCGCCTCGACTGCCCAGTAGGCGAGGAGGCGGGAGCGCCCGCACCCCTCCCTCCAGCGCTCGCTCCCCTCCCCTCCATGTCTATAAAAGGAGGGGCACCTCCCCGCTCCCACCTCACTCCACCTCGCCCCGCTCTCCACCCCACCCCGCTAGTTCCAAGCAGTAGAACAGAGAAGGAAGATAGAAGAGTAGACAGGAGGGAAGAAGAAGAAGAGGAAGAGGAAGGAGGAAGGAGGAGGCGGGAGGAGGCCGGCGCGCCCCTCTCCGCCCCACGCCGGAGCCACGCCAGCAAGGAGTCGCCGGCGAGGAGCGCCGGAGAAGCCACAGCTGCCGCCGTTCGTCTACCCCGAGCCTGACCTCACCCTCAGCGTCCCCGCCACTGTTCTCTGCAAAAGCAGGCCCTCTGCCCGTGCCGCACGCCCGCCGCCCCTCCACGCCGCCCGTGGCCGCCCGAGAAGCCCCCGGTGAGCCGCCGACCTCACTCCTGTCCGCCATGAGCGTCGCCGTTTTCTGCGTCGCATGCCCTCCTTTTGTGCAAAAATGGAGCCCCCAGGCCGCTGCGACCTCGCCCCGCCCCTTGCCGCCGGCTGCCAGCCACTGGAGGGCCATCGCCGTGGCCGTGCTGGCCCCTGGACGCCATGGGAGCCCTCCCGTGCCGTGGCCTGGACGTGAGGAAGAAGACGGCCCCTTGCCGTCGGATCACACTTGATCCAACGGCTAGGGCGAGCCGATACCCGTTCGTTTTCAAAAAAACCAACGCGTTGTGCTGGGCTCGGCCCGTTTATGTATTAAAAAAAGAAAGCGCCGTGGGCGCCAAATAGCCATGCGCCGGCTTTCTATCGTTTTTTCTTTTTTTATAAACTGCAGCACCTAAATAATAGTAGAAAAATAACCGTAGCTCAGAAAAATATGAAATAAATTTTGTGTGGCTTAGAAAATTGTGTTTTACTTTTCTGTCTGTTTAGAATAATTTTTATGCAGTACCAAATTAATTGCTTTAGTTTAAACTAGTTAATTGTGCTTTTTAGCAGCTAAGAATAGTTTTAATCAATTCACTGTTAAACCTAAAAATATAATGTTGATTTGTATATACTCCTGTGAATATTCTTGATTTTTCTGTATGTGTAGAATATTATTTGGCTTAAATAAATTTGTGACCCCTTTTATTACTATTATTACTATTTCTAGTTTATTTCCTATTTACATTATGTTAGTACTATTAAATTGTTAGTTTAATATTAAACTAGCATATGGTCAGTAGGTTATTGCTATGAACTTGGTTATGGAAATAAAACAAATTAATAAGTTGTTAATGAATAAAGTAACTAAAAAACATAACTTAAGTTAAGAATAGCTTTAATTTAATCTTGTTGTGGTAATCCTATTAAATTTATTCCAATGCCTTGTTGTGGTATTCAACTTTGAAGTGTTGATTTAGTATTTCAATGCTAGTACAAATTGTTCTTTTAATTACTTGTTGATTGTTAGTGAAGTTGAGTGTTGTGTGCCTTGTTTGTTTTTGCCCGGTTGTAATGGTGAATTTGTTTCTTCCGCAACGTGTAGACGATACGCCGTACGTTGCAGGTGAAGACTCCTCCCTTGCCGCCGAAGAAGCCGATCTAGGGTACCTCTCCGAGGAAGGCAAGCCACCGTCAAACTCAAAACCCCGCATTACCATTTTTTTACCCTTCTTGTATCACTTATATTGTATCCTGCTAGTATTATATATTCATATGGTTTGGGATTGTATTAGTTATATTAGAAAAACTCCACACCACCCCATAGCCTACCTATTTGGGAAAAACTAAGTAGAACCCCGATGATCCCTGCATTCTGTCGAGACCATCACTCAGCTCTAGTATTTAGCATTACATAACAACTTGGAAAGTCATACTTCATCCTATATGGTATGGCATACACCTAAGAAGGTGGTATAGACGGGTTTGTGGAACATCGTCGGGCATGGACAAAGTCTGGAGGGACTCTCTATATGTGCCGCCAAATCTAGCATTATTGTACAACCACTATACTCTGGTATGGGACAGAGCTAGTTGGAAGCTTGTTTGTCTTAGTACAGGGGTCCTATAACTACACATGGATGCGTGATTCCACGAATACGATAGCCCTCGAAGTCGATGGGTGAAATTCGCTAGGCTTAGTGTCGGAAGGAACCTTGGTGCTCTTCGACTACGGTGCAGGCTTGGGTCCAAGAGGAGCATGATCTGTCACACGGAAAGTCCATGCAGTACGTAAGGGGAGGATTCACCTGTACTAGGGAAGACAAGGGGAAAACTATGGTCGATTATCCAAGACCTGCATACTGAAGTATGACGATCCGTGGGGACACACGGCAGATGTATTGAATGTGGTGGGTAAAGTGTACAACCTCTGCAGAGTGTAAATCTATTCGAGTAGCCGGAGTCCACGGTCATGGACAGCTAGTGAGGCCACACTTTGTGGGGAATAGATGAGAAAGCCCGGTACCGAGTTTATGGTTCGCGACGATGATGTTGATATTGTTGGAAAAAGGTTGGACTTGACTTATCCAAATATATTGTGGGAAATAAAATCTGCCAAGTTTAAAACTGTGCCAACTTAATAATGATCTTGAGTAGATAGAAAATCCCTATGAAAATCTCCACCAGATAGCCATCCTATTATTTTCGTATGCAAAACTTTGTTTCTTTCTTTAGGTGTTTTGCGAGTACTTTGTATGTACTCACGGCTTTGTACATGGTTATCCCATCGGCCAGGCTTGGAGGAGCATGTATATGACGACGATGCTACCGGCGACTACTAGGACATGTTATGCTCTGATCTACCCTGTGGATTGTGTCGCCCCTACCGTTGATGCTTTTTCTTTTCCGCTGCTATTTGAGCCCGATGAGGCCATGTAAGAATTTATTGTTGTATGACTTGTATTCGGTATTGTATGAACATTGAGACTATCATATACATGTCGAGTTGTGTGTCATGCGAGCTGATCATGGGAGCATGACTGTATACACAACTGGTCGCTTCGGACATATAGTCTGGGGTGCCCACACACTTGGTATCAGAGCCTCTGTTCAGACCATAGCAGCCTAGTTAGGTTGGTCGGTAGATAGGATGGGGGGATATCAAAAACTATTTTCTAAACTAAAGAGATGGTCTAATGCATAGTATAGAATGCTTACCTCTCTTATCCCCTCTATAGTAAACCATTATTAAATGTTTTATTATGTTAAAATTTTGCACACTTGTCATCTAACTTAAACTCTTAAAACTTGTAGATGGCTGGAGTTCCTGTGCACCACCTCCAGCTGACTTAGGCTGGGAAGATGCCCTTTGCTCAGGATCTGATGGATCTGCTTACGCTCGTTCACCGCCCAGCTGCGTAGTTCAGGGATTTCCAGATCACCCGTGGGGAGGATACCGAGCTCCGCCTGATTGTGCAGTGTGAGCTCCGAGGTTCGGAGGTGGCCCCACGGTCGGATCCTATCAGCTTCACGGTGTATGCTCATACCTGGGAGGAGGGTCTGGCCCGAGCTTGCCAGGAGGCGATTGCTCGCCTTTTGAGGTTTCACCAGTACGAGCTGGGTACCACGCGGTTCCGTCACTACGGGATGCGCGATGGTGAGGGAGATCCCACTCCTGGTGTGCTTCACCCGGTCCTGAGGGACCACTTTTTCGCTCTAGAGAGACACCTGGCTCTGACTCAGGCTCAGCTGGATGAGGTCCGGTTCAAGCATGACTACAACCTCCAGACCGAGGGTCCCGCCCCCGTCGCCCCCATCGAGCTGGAGACTCGGGACAAGATTATTAAGGAGCTGCAGGACAAGGTCGCCATTCTGGAGGAGAGTAACAAGATGCTGAGGAAGAGGACCAGGAGCCTGAAGCGCAAGTGGGACGATTTGGAGGATGAGATTGATGCTCTGGATGATGGCGAGGATATCCAGAAGGAGGAGAACGCCCATATCAGTGATGATGAGGACTGGATGGATGAGGAGTACGAGGAGGCTCCGAACACTGATGATGAGGACTTCATCGATGATCGCGATGAGGATGAGCTCTAGGCGTCGTTAGTTGTTGGATGCCCATTTGGATATTTGCGTTAGACGTTGCATGTGTGGTTGGTTACCTGTAAGACTTGATTATGTATGAGACTTATGCTATCGGTATGCTACCATGTGGTGATTGCTAGTTGCATGATTATTACCTATGTTATAAGTTTTGCTTGTGTGTGTGATAACTAGATTGTTAGGGACTTACCCCCTTGTAGACTAAATTCCCTCTTATCTTGCGCAACAACCTCAGGATGCCGAGGAGCTCTCGCGCCAAGCCAAGTGGATCCGGTGATGCGCCAACGCCACCACCCGACCCAAACATGGCGCAACTTCTGCGACTGTTGATGGAGGAGCGCCAGGCCGCTCGTGACGAGTGCCAGGCGAACATGGCTGCACTCCAGCAGCTAGTCTAGGCCACCACCAATGCCAACCAAGGAGGCGGAGGAGCTGGTGGGAATGAGGAGCCCAGGTCTCGGCTCCGAGACTTCCAGAACACCAACCCTCCGTTGTTCTCGCAGACGAAGGAGCCTTTGGATGCCGAGGATTGGCTCCGCACCATGGAGAACAATCTCGCTGTCGCCGCTATTGGCAACAACGAGAAGGTCCTGTATGCCACCCACTACCTCACCGGCACCGCAAGGAGATGGTGGGAAGAAGTGCGTGCCCGTCTTCCTGAGGGGCAAGTACTCACCTGGGCGGAGTTATCCGAGAAGTTCAATAAGGCGCACATCCCGACTACACTGACCAGGAGGATGACGGACGAGTTCCGCCACCTCAAGCAAGGGGGAATGACTGTGGTTGGATATCTTGACCGCTTCACTCAGCTGTCGAGGTATGCCCCGGAGGAGGTGGACACCGAGGAGAAGTGAAAGGACCATTTCCTGGATGGACTGCACGATGAGCTGCAGGTTGTCTTGGTGGCCATGCAGTTCCCCGATCTTGAGTCTCTTGCCGATGCTGCGATCATGATGGAGGGAAAGCTCAAGACGGCCTCTGAGAACCGCAAGCGCCGCATGATGCAGCAGGGTGGATCCAGCAACCCCCGACTGCGTCCAACCCATCCGCCAAGGCCAGCACCCCAGCCTCAGAGGAGCCCTTACCCAGCGCCACGCCCCAGTGCTCCTTCTCGCCCTGGTGGAGTTCCGCGCCCAGCAGGCGGAGTTCCCCGCGACCCTGCATCAGAAGTGATCTGCTTCAAGTGTGGCCAGAAGGGTCACTATGCCATTACCTGCACCAATAAGGCGAATGCTGCCCCACGCCCCAATGCTCCAGCACCAGCCAGAGGGAACCCCGGCCGCAATAATGCCCAGCGCGGTGCGCCCAACGCCGCCAAGGGACGTCTGAACCATGTGCAAGCCGAGGGAGCCCTGGAGGCAGCAGATGTTATCTTGGGTACGTTTCCAGTTAATTCAGTACCTGCTCAAGTATTGTTTGATTCTGGTGCATCACACTCGTTTGTTACGAAGACATTTGTGGATAGAAGTATGTTGTCACGTAGTGAAATGAGGAGGCCCATGGTAGTCCAAATACCCGGATCCAAAACCCGATCCAGTTTAGCTTGTTCCGGAGTTCCCATAGCGATTCATGGAGTCGAGTTCCCAGCTGACCTAATCGTGTTAGGTACAGAAGGTATAGATGTTGTACTTGGCATGAATTGGTTGTCCAGATACCGAGGCCGGATAGATTGCACTGAGAGGAAAGTCAACCTCACGAGTGCCGATGGAGTTCAGATAGAGTACACCGACAAGGAAGAGACTGCCCGAGCCTTTTGTCATCAAAGTGTCTCGGTGCCACCACTTGAGGAGGTGAAGGTTGTATGTGAATTCTCGGACGTCTTTCCGGAGGAGCTACCCGGTATGCCGCCTGATCGGGATATCGAGTTTATCATCGAGATAGTGCCTGGCACAACCCCTATTGCACAGAGACCCTACCGGATGAATGCCGAAGAGCTGGTTGAGTTGAAGAAACAGCTGAATGACATGCTCCAGAAGGGACTGATTCGACCCAGTGCTTCACCCTGGGGTTCGCCAGTTCTCTTTGTGGAAAATAGAAACGGCACCATACGCATGTGTGTGGACTACCGTAAGCTGAATGAGGTGACCATCAAGAACAAGTATCCGCTCCCCAAGATCGAGGATATGTTAGACCAGTCGAACGGAGCCCGAGTCTTCACCAAGATCGATCTAAGGACCGGATATCACCAGTTGAAGGTCCGCGAATCGGACATCCCCAAGACAGCTTTCACAAACCGCTATGGTTTGTTCGAGTACACTGTCATGTCTTTCGGACTTACCAATGCTCCGGCCTATTTCATGAATCTCATGAACAAGATCTTCATGAAGTATCTCGACAAGTTTGTGGTGGTGTTCATTGAAGATATCCTGATATATTCGAAGACCGAAGAAGAGCACGTCGAGCATTTGCGCTTAGTCCTCGAGACTTTGCGTGAGCACCAGTTGTACGCCAAGTTCAGCAAGTGCGAGTTCTGGCTCAAGGAAGTCGGATTTTTGGGACATGTATTGTCAGAGGAAGGAATATCCATCGACTCCGCCAAGATTCAGTCCGTCATAGAATGGACAGCTCCGACCACTCAAACTGAAGTTAGAGGATTCCTCGGACTAGCGGGATACTACCGCAAGTTCGTGGAAGGCTTTTCCAGCATTTCCCGACCCATGACCCAACTGCTAAAGAAGGACCAGAAGTTTGTGTGGACGGAAAAGTGTGAAGCCAGTTTCCAGGAGTTGAAGAGGAGATTCGTATCCTCCCCAGTGTTGACGATGTCTGACCTGACCAAGAGCTTTGATGTGTATTGCAATGCATCGAAGGTAGGGTTGGGTTGCGTTCTTATGCAAGTGGGCAAGGTGATTGAGTACCTGTCACGACAGTTGAAGCCGCTGTTATGCTTGCTCTCAAGAGATGGAGACATTACCTGATGGGCCACCGTTGTGACATCTACACAGACCATAAGAGCCTGAAGTACATTTTCTCGCAGAAGGAGTTGAACATGAGGCAGAGGAGATGGATCGAGTTTATCAAAGACTACGATCTCGAGATTCACTACCATCCTGGCAAGGCCAATGTGGTAGCAGATGCCCTCAGCCGCAAGCCCTGCACACTTAATGCGATGATCAGAGAGACGCAGCCAGCTCTGCACGAGGAGTTCCAGAAGATGGGTTTGGAACTTGTTACACCCGGTTTTCTAGCTCACCTTGAGCTGACTCCGACTCTATTTGATCAGATCAAGGAGGCACAGAAGGGACATGATAGTATCGAGGGAATCAAGAAGAAGATGCCCCTCGGTAAGGCCCCGAAGTTCACGATAGATGATGACGGACTTCATTGGTTCGATGGCCGATTGTGTGTGCCAGATTTAGAGGAGTTGAAGCTCACTATCCTGAAGGAAGCTCACGATACACCTTACTCCATCCACCCTGGAGGGACTAATATGTTTCAAGACCTGAAGGACTTGTTCTGGTGGCACGGTATGAAGCGTGAAATTTCCTTGTATGTCGCCAAGTGCGACATCTGCCTGAGAGTGAAAGCAGAGCATCAGAGACCTGCAGGACTATTGCAGCCCCTCCGAGTTCCTGAATGGAAGTGGGAACAAATAGGCATGGACTTCATCACAGGTCTACCGAGGTCGAGCAAAGGACATGACTCTATCTGGGTCATCTTCGACCGACGCACCAAAGTAGCGCACTTCATTCCAGTGCGAACCACCTACCGAGGAGACCAACTGGCAGACTTGTACATGTCGAGGATCGTATGCCTGCACGGAGTTCCGAAGGAGATTGTGTCTGACCGAGGTACCCAGTTTACCTCAAGGTTTTGGAAGAAAGTCCAGGAGGCACTAGGCACCAAGCTCACCTTTAGCACAACCTATCACCCGCAGACTGGAGGCCAGACCGAGCGAGTGAACCAGATACTAGAGGATATGCTCCGCGCATGTGCTCTAGCCTACGGTTCCAAGTGGGAAGACTGCTTTCCCTATGCAGAATTCTCCTACAACAACAGCTACCAGTCGAGTTTGCAGATGGCACCATTTGAAGCTTTGTATGGGAGGAAGTGTCGCACGCCCCTGAACTGGTCTCAGACTGGAGAAGGGAAATTTTTTGGACCCGATGTTCTGAAGGAGGCTGAAGAGCAGGTCCAGTTGATTCGTGAGCGTCTCAAGACCGCTCAGTCTCGTCAGAAGAGTTATGCCGACCCCAAGCGTCGAGAGGTGACTTTTGCAGTTGGAGATTTTGTGTATCTCTGAGTCACCCCATTGAAGGGAATGCAGCGATTCCATGTGAAGGGAAAGCTAGCACCCCGATACATCGGACCATTTGAGGTGATAGACAGATGAGGCCAAGTTGCCTATCAGTTGAGACTGCCAGCAGAGCTATCCGATGTGCACGATGTCTTCCACGTCTCGGAGCTCCGGAAATGTCTGGAGGTGCCGGAAAAGCCTGATGTTTTCAAAAACATCGATCATCGCACGGTGGACATCAACCAGAATCTCACATACCGTGAGACACCCCTTCGTATCCTGGAAGAAGCCACCCGAGTCACCTGTAAGCGTGCGATCAAGTTCCAGAAGGTCCAGTGGACAAACCACACAGAGGAGGAAGCCACCTGGGAACGGGAGGACTACCTCAAGCGCGAGTTCCCGCATCTCTTCACTAGCTTGTGAATCTCGGGGACGAGATTATTTTAAGGGGGAAGGTCTGTCACATCCCAACTTTTATTGCTTTGTTATTGAATTGCTAAACTTTAGGGTGAACAAAAACTTGCTAAGTTAAGGTGTGATGCGAATAAGATTTCTATGCTATGCTTGATAAATGTGGTTATGCCTTACTTCTCCACTACTTGTCATGCCATGTTTGATATTTTCTTGCCTTGTGTTGCTTGATGTTGTTGCCATGTCTCGATAAAAACAATGTTTAGCACTCCACTCGTATAATAATAGCCACATATTGCCACCATAGGAAATTAGAAGCAATAAAGTTTGGCCTAAATAAATATTTGACCTAACAGAAACTAATTTCTTCAATAACTAAAAATACCTCAATAGCAGAAAGTATTGAATTAATAGATTTAAAAATGTGCTAAATTCTAATTGAATTAGAATATTACTCCTGAAGTTTTATAAATTATTTTGGCCAGTTAAAAAAAAAGAAGGAAACCTACGCTACCTGGGCCGCATCTCATCTCCCTCTCTCTCTCTCCAGCCCGCATGACAACCCCCCCCCCCCCATGATGCCAGCCCTCACCGCCTCGACTGCCCAGTAGGCGAGGAGGCGGGAGCGCTCGCACCCCTCCCTCCAGCGCTCGCTCCCCTCCCTCCACGGCTATAAAAGGAGGGGCACCTCCCCGCTCCCACCTCACTCCACCTCGCCCCGCTCTCCACCCCACCCCTCTAGTTCCAAGCAGTAGAACAGAGAAGGAAGATAGAAGAGTAGACAGGAGGGAAGAAGAAGAAGAAGAGGAAGAGGAAGGAGGAAGGAGAAGGCGGGAGGATGCCGGCGCGCCCCTCTCTGCCCCACGCCGGAGCCACGCCGGCAAGGAGACTCCAGCGAGGAGCGCCGGAGAAGCCGCAGCCGCCGCCGTTCGTCTACCCCGAGCCCGACCTCACCACCGGTGTCTCCGCCCCCTGTTCTCTACAAAAACGGGCCCCCCTGCCCGTGTCGCACGCCCGCCGCCCCTTGATGTGCGAGGTGACGATAGTGATTTCTCGCCCTTCATTGGTAAACCCCAAGTGGAAGGCGTGATGTAGCACAGCAGCAAATTTCCCTCAGTAAAGATACCAAGGTTTGTCTCCAGTAGGACTCCAGAGATGATAAGTAGGTGTCAGCGGCGCAACTGACGCGGACCTGCACACAGACACAAATAACTTTGTTCCCAACGAAGTTCAGAGAGGTTGTGAATCTCTCTGGTCTTGTTGTTCACAAAGGATCAAACACAAGGGATAATGAGAGCAACTGAAAGTAAAAGCAGAAAATTAAATAAGCGTGGAAACAGTAATGAGGATATGGACCGGGATACGTGATGTTCACTAGTGATGTCTCTCTCCCAAAAGACGATAAAACTGCTATGCAAGGTGAACAAATTACAAAAGGGCAATTGACAGGATTATGAACGCACCGCAATGCTAACTATGCTACAAAAGAAAGGAAGAGGCTCAAAAGCATGGGCATTACGCCAAAATAAGTAGACCAAAATCCAAATTCATCTACTACTAATCATCCACCTTGAGATATCTATCCAGAACATCTCGCCGGTATTAAGTTGCGAGCCCCACCCAAAGTGTAAACCCAAAGCAACAGACAACTGCATTAAAAAGAACTTTGCGTAAAGTAAAAAATCCTTGCAACCGCGGTTACAAGCACCGTTGTTTTCCCCCTTGTGGCAACAACACATCCCCTAGACTCATGTTTCTGTCAATCAAGCGTGTCATCGGGGGGCATGAACCCACCATCGACCAAAACGTTCCCTCTTGGGGTTACTACCTACTACTTGGCCAAAGCAATAAACAGCAACGGAGAACATGCAAGAATTACTTAGGAACAAAAATATAAGAGATAAGAACCAAATATATTACTCAATCACAATCTGAACATAATCTCATAATCCATCAGATCCCAACAAAATCAGCATAGCAACAGCAGAAAGATTACAGAAGTGCCTCGATCATGTAGGGAAGCTCATGAGGTCTAAACCATGAAGAACAAAGAGGGGAGGAGAACATCACATAGCTACTGATCACGGACCCATGGTCCAAGGGAAACTACTCACGAGACATCCGGGAAGCATCCATGGTGGAGAGGAGACTCCCGGAGGTCGGCCCTCCCTCCGGCAGGGTGCCGGGAAGAGGTCTTCTGGTGCTCCCGATCTCGGAAGCGCGGCGGCGGCGGAACAGAGGTGAGATCGGGAAAAAGGGTTCTGTCCTCGAGGGTTTCCCGAGACGGAGAATATATAGGCGAAGGGGGCAGCCAGAGGTGGACCAGGGGCCCCAGGCGCCCCCCTGGCGCGGCCTAGGGTGTGTCCGCGTTGGGTGGCCGCCTGGGCCACCCCTGGCTCCCCTCTGGCCCCACTCGGGCCCTTCGCGAAGCTTCCTGTACGCTGATTTTTCCTATATTTTTCCCGGAATTTTTCTGGCACTTTTTGTATGGGGGAAAACTGAAATAGAAAAACAGCAGAAAACAGGAACTGGCACTGTGGTGCACTGAGTTAATAGGTTAGTCCAAATATGATCAAAAGTGTATGAAAGTGTATCTAGATCATAGCAATATCACACAAAACATGCATGGAGCAAGCAGAAATTATAGATACGTTTTGGACATATCAACATCCCCAAGCTTAATTCCTGCTCGTCCTCGAGTAGGTAAATGATAACGGCATAATTTCTGTGGTGACATGCTAGCAACCATATAAGAACTTTGAAAAGTAAAGCAATCAAGGTTAGAGATTCAAATCAAGTCATAACATGCAAGAGTCTATATTAGCATTGAAACAAGTAACAAAAGAACAAAAGGTGCAAGAGCTCTCGCTGTGTGTGACTCGGATGTCTCCAAATGGTGTTTGCGTGCAAGAAGGGGGATAGGGAATACGAGAAAAACATTTATTTGTTGAGAACTCAATCTAATAAATTTTCACACTTGGTCTTTTTCTGGAATCTTATCTTGACTCGTCCCCAGACCACTAGCCAGGTAGAAGTCAATTTGATCCACTCCTTTTTCAATATTTTGCGCACTCATGAAATGGATGAGCGTAAGCACGAGAGTTGACACTTAGGATGGCAAAGAGAGGAGAAAGGAGGAGGAAGACAAAAAGGATGAGAAAGGCTCACATCAATGAGGACAATCATAGGAAAGAGATGCCAAATGATAGATATGATGTGAGGAGTAGGGATTGCCATGCAACGGATGCACAAACGAGCTAAGAAGCTCTCAAATGGAACTAGTGGGGTTGCATCTAACTTGCTCGCTCATGAAGACCTAGAGCTCGTTTGAGGAGGCTCATCTTTGGAATATCCAAGCCAAGTTCTATATTGTGAAGGTCCCCACATAGCTATATGCATAATGATCATCTCTATGGAGTACAAGGATATAAAGGGAGTACTAGTGTGGATCTCTCAAAAGGATACTAGTGTTGCCCCTTTCTCTCTTTTTATTTCTTTTTCTCTTTTTTCTATTTTTTTTATTTTTTTGTGGCCTCAATGGCTCTTTCTACTTAACTCTCATTTGTCCTCTTTGGGATCTTTTATTGTGTCCACTTTGGGATCTTTTCCTCACTTAAGGGCAACACTCTATTTTACAAGAAGGTAAAGGAGATCTTTCACACTTTACAAGGTACTCAAAATCATAAAGAAGATGTAACTATCATGATGTATGCAATGTATGCCGCTGCCAGTGTAGCAGGAACATGTATGACAGGAAGATCAAGTCATGAAGAGGTGGAAGTTGCATGGCAATATATCTCGGAAAGGCTATGGAAATGCCTTGATAGGTAGGTATGGTGGTTGTTTTGAGGAAAGATATAAGGAGGTATATGATGACAGAGCGTATCATGCCAAGGGTTTGGATGTACCGGCGAAGGTGGACACCAACTCTCGGAGTGAGAAGAAGGCAATGCACGGCACGGGAGAGGCTAGCAAAATATGGGAAGGTGGAAGTGTCAACTTTGAATACTTACATTAGTCCGAAGAACTCATGCACTTATTATCGGTAACTCTCAATCTAATAAGGAGGTTCACAAAGAGACAAGTACCCCAAGGAGGAGTGTATGGGGGTTTGGTTATCCTTGCGCATCCTCGACTCATGGTACGTGAGTGTTCTCTAATATTCGATCCCTCCAAAGATTAGTGATCCATCTAGTAGCTAGAGTTCTCAACTGGTTTTGTAGGTTTTGAAAATAAACACGAATTGCCCAAAATACGACACCTATCACTAATAGGCTAGAGTTCTTGACACCAAAAGATCAAACATTACTCACAACAATACCTCAAAACTATTGCAAGTTACTACTAGAATTAAATAGCAACCTCAATTACCTACTTTCAAGACAAGACACAACTCAGTGCAACAACCAACTCTCTTTAACATGATAAACATGAAAACAAAAAAGAGTTCCAGCAACAAACTAAACAAAAGCCAAGGCTCTTGCTAAAGACAAACTAAGACTAAAACTAAACATGGCAATAGCTACGAAAAGATAAAGAACACACAACAGCAAAAAGATTTTGAAAGTGGAGCGTGTTTCTCTCCCACACAAAGTAAGACGGGATCTAACTTGTTATGAATAGAAAGCAATGCTAAATAAAACTAAAAAAAACCTAAGAGCGAGACGCTCCAAGCATAGCACATAACGCATGAAGTGATAAAATATAGTGAGACGAAGGACAAACTGATGATTGTTGATGGAGAAGGGGATGCACGGGGGCATCCCCAAGCTTAGACGCTTGAGGTTCCTTGAATATTTATTGGGGATGCATGGGGGCATCCCCAAGCTTGAGCGCTTGACACTCCTGGATCTTCTTTCATCATCTTCCATCGCACACTTGAAAACTCCCTTCATACATAACTCATCATAAGCTGATTAGAGAGGTTAGTACCCTTAATAAAATATTTTTTCCCCACTGGATAAAAAGATATTCTTGAAGAGCTACTGTTTCTCAAGAGTGCCAAAAGTTTTTTGCAAAGAAAAAGCAATCTTAAGGTTTGCAAAAGTGAAGAGAGGCAAAACGTGGCAGAATCTGTGAAAAACAGAACAACAGGTAGTAGAGAATTTTTTCGGGGCACTTCTGCAACTCAAATCAAAAAACTCAGAACATACAGAAGTTTCACAATTGTATAGAGCACGCTGTCAAAACAATTCAGATCAAAAAGATGATCTGGTGATTTTATTCAATTTTTTCTGTCAAGGGACAGAATTTGTTTTTCTGGACAGCATGTCACAACTTTTGCTTCCCTTATCATACGAGGCTATAACTCGGCACAAAGCTGAAAAATAAAGATACAATGATGTTGCTACAGTAGTAACAAACATCAAGACATAGCAAAAAGCAAAAATAACCCTAAATTCGTTGCGGGCTGCCTCCCGAAAGCGCTTCTTTAGAGCCATTAGCTAGGCTGAAAGATTATAGAAGATGCTCTCACAAGAATAAGAATTTTGAAGCAAAAGAGAGCATCAAGAAGAAAATATGAAACACATTTAAGCCTAACCCATTTCCTATGCATAGGCATCTCATAAGAAAATAAATCGAAGAAGCACAACGTGACATGCATAGGAAGGTGGAACAAGAACAACTTAAAAACTTTCAACAGAAAGAGAGGTGTTCTAGTAAGACATAGATGAGCCTAGTCCTATCTTCCCATAGAATAAGATGAGGGTGACTCAGAACTCAGAACGATGAGGGTAAGGAGAAAAAATAAACCTTACGGTGTTCCCTTATATACCTAGAGTAACTATATAACTATAGCAAGCTAGACTCGACTTCGGCCAAGGCTGATAATCCTACAGTCAATCCTGCTCTGATACCAAGTCCGTCGGGACCCGGGGTTAGGTATGCAAGTCCCGCTACGACATAGTCATATGGAGAGCCGAGAACCGTACCCACTTGTCTAAGCATACAAGTCGAAGCACAGAACGTCTCGGAAAGCATCGTACGTGAGGGGCATCCCATCCAGGCCGGATGATCAACTGAGATGGGTCCTCATCGTCCGCACACAAGTCTAAATGATATGGGTGATGAACTCCCATATTCACAGACAAGTCGCCTCAACCATACTATCGACTATCTCATAACTCTTACATAGACTTACTCCAGCCCGATCACTTAGTCGGGGTCTAGGGCGGGCTCGATCATACATCAAAATGTGCACGAGACAGAGTCTCGAGAAATCGCATCGCGATGCCCCAAGCTGCGCACATCTAAGGGCCACTTGGTGTATAAAAGACCGCCAGCCAGATCACAACTAAGGTCTCGAAAACCCATACAAAGACATGCATGTTATAATCATACACGCAACACACATGTCTAGTATGAACAGCAGGTATCATTGCAATTCTCTACAAAGTATACAACTTTATTGATAACTCTTACAGAGTGCACACAGAGATCACAAGCATGTGATCCAAAATTACAACAAACAAGCGGAAGCAAAGTAGGTCTGAGTAAAGACAAGTTTAAAAAATGGCTTAGAGAAGCCTCATCTATAAACAAGCCCTTCCACGAGGGAACCAGTCTGCCGACTGGGACTACACTAGCTTGGTCTTGGTCTGAGTCTTCATTCTTCGAGCTTCGGGTAGAAGCCACCATCGGGTAGGTGGGTTCATCTAAAACATAGAATAAGCAAACGTGAGTACAAAGTCGTACTCAGCAAGACTTACATAGGAGCTATACTACTCATGCACATGTATCAAGGTAAAGGGGGTGGGGTTTCAATTGCAGAAGTGCCAGCTTTGACTTGGCTAGTCCTGAATTACGAGTACCAGACTTGAGGTAAGAAGCGCACACGAGTCCACTACTTTCTCCAACCAATTACACCACTATGGTGCCTTCCTCGACTTCCCCACGAGAAAGCACGCCATAGCACTCACACTTATCTTGGTGAGTTTTATAAGTATCCAGTTCAAGTTGTCTAATAATCAAGCTAAGTTTTCCAAGCAGTCCATAACCGCGGACGCGGCTATTCGAATAGTTTTGTTAATGTCAGATCCCTCTGTTAGGTATGTGCTAGGGTTAGCTAGTACCTTTGCATCATGCAAAATTTTCAAAAAGAAACCTTGAAAATCATTTTCAAAATCCAAATGGGAGAAGGAACACCCCCCAGATGAATTAATTCAAAAGGCCAGATAAAAATATTTTCCAAAAATTCATGTTAGAGTTTTGAAAAGTCTTATAAATGAGTGTGATCACATATCAAGTGATGTGGGACCCACCCCATGCTCATAGATTTTTCAAATATTCAAACAGTACCTTGGAATTAAAGAAATACCCCTTTTTGATTTAAAATTCAAATCATTTGAATTTTAAAAATGTTGAAAGTTTATGAGTGGCTAGTCTATATTATTATGAGGCCACATAAAAGTTTTCAGCATTTAATAAAATGGTTTGGTATTTTTATCAGAGCCAAAACAAATTACAGAAAAAGAAAGGAAAGATTAAACAGAAAATAAAAGGAACAGCTTACCTGTCGCCCAGGGGCGAGGCCCACCTCTCCAGCCGGCCCAGCCCACCTGGACCCTCCCCTGTCGTCTTCCTCCCCGCGCCCCCAAGGTGCTCGGTGGAAAGCCACCGACGCCACCGACGCCACCGCGACGCCCCGCAGCCCTCCACCTGCCTCCCCGGCCGCCTTCTAGCGACGTGGAGAACCCTCCGAGCTCATCCTCTCCATTTCCCCCCTGGAAACCTCCTCCCCCTCTCCTCTTCGCAAGTTCATCGACGTCCGAGAGCTCACCGGAGCGCACCGCCGTGGAAACCCGTGGCCACCTTCCTCCTAAGCCGCTGCCACCTTGTCCAGGACGCGCGCCGTCATCGTCTTCATCGCCGTGTGCAAGCAATCGAAGCCAGGAGCCCCGAGCACGTCGTCCTCTTCACCGAGCCGCCGCTGAACCCGCAAGAGCTCGTCGTTGATTCCGCCGCAGCCACAGCTCCTCCGGCTTCCTCGAGTCCGTCTCTGCAACCAGGGTGAGTAGGCGCGCTTTTCCCCTCATCTTGCCGTTTGAATCCGTGCCCGAATCGTGATTCCGACGAGGTCCGAGACCAAGCGCCGCCGCTCGTCGTCGAAGTCATTCGCCAGAGCCCCCGTTTGACCCCTGGATGGCTCCACTAGCTCCGCACACACCCCAGCTTCGTTTCCATGCTCTCGGTTTCCAAATCCGTGCACAATTTGAAGAACCCGACGAGTCCAGTGCACGACTTCCGCCGCCGCTCGTCGCCGATGACGCTCCGGTGATCCCCGTGGCTCCCTGATGACTCCACCCGATGCGGACGACCTCAAGGAGCAAGATGCCGTCCTCCCCGTGCTCTCCCGTGGCCGTTTGGTCACTCCGGCGACCACGCCGCCGTGTCCAGTGCCGCCGGCGACTAGCCGCCGGTAGGCTAAGTTAATTAGGGGGGCTAACCCTGTTTAATTAGGCCATTGGGCCACTGACAGGTGGGGCCAGTCACTAATTAACCCTTCGGGTTAATTTTAATCAGGGGATTAACCCCCACTGTGGATGACAGGTGGGACCCCTTTGTCAGTTTGACTGGTCAAACTCCCCTGCTGACGCAATAAACCAAAATTGTTTAAAAAGAATTCCAGAAAATCCAGAAAATACCCCAAACTTTGGAAATTCATAGAAAATTCATATTAACTCCAAATTGGACAAATAATATATGAAAAATGATCAGGAGAAAATTATCTTTCCAAATATGCAACTTTCAACTCTGTTTGAGTTGAATTTAAAATGGGACCAGTAGCATATGTCATTTGGTTTATTTGAATTTATTTCAAATTCAAATCAATTGAGTTTGCAACTTGGACCATGGATTTAAGCTATACTTCAACCACACTTCAGAGGCATATCTTACACATTTGAAATTAATTCAAATTGATCAAACTATATCATATATAACTTGGTTAAGGTTGAATTCAAATGTGGAATTTGAATTTGCATTTAAAAATGCAATATATTCCACTTAAATGGAATTGCCTCACACATCAAAACTTATACTCCAAGCTTTAACATTATATCACGTGCTTGAGCATTGCATTCATATTGATTGCTACTTCGTGCTTTGTTTGTCGAGTAGAGGTGGAACCGGAGCAAGAGGTCACCCCCTTCGCTGAAGATCCAGAGCCCGAATCTCGTCAGCAAGGCAAGCAAAACCCCTTTGATCATGTCGATAAAATCCCACTTCCCTCTCATGTCTCGCTTATGCATTGTATAGGATGATCACCATGTTACGATTCTACCGCTTAGATGAACCCATTCCTTTGAATGACCTATCTTTTGTCACAGTAGTAAGCAAACCACAATCCTAGCAACTGTAGGAGTTGAATGATATCATGTGGCCCCTGCAAATGTTATCGCTTATTGCATGCTTAGTATGATACCATGTTGTTACTGTGATGTGAGTCGAGATGGGAATGATCACGTTGATGATGGTAGAAAAGTGTTGGTGAATCGACCCTAATACAAGGTGAACGATGAGAGGCTGTGTAGGAGTACACGGTGGGTTGTCTCGTTGAACACCGCCCTAAGTCCGAGTTCTTGTGTGGTGATCCAAGATGAAGAGTACAACCACACATTGGGCTCACTGACCCCTCTCAACCTATGAACTCATCCCTTTCGATGTCCAGATGTCGCAGTAGTTCGGAGTTCTGGTAGGCTTGTGGCCTGGATGCTAAGTGAGAGAAAGGCTCATCCGAGACCGGCTTATGCACCACGCACACATCACTTGGGTCCACTTCGGTAAACTGGCCGGGTTCACGATTGTGGTAACCAACCCAAGTAGGCGGCTTTCTTGGACTAGATAGGCTATGAGATAACAGTTGTGGTGAGCATCCTCGCTGGCACCCCTTGAATGGTGTCGAGATCAAAGGCGGTAAATGATGATCATGTGTGTGTAGCGGTACACCCTTGCAAGGTTAACAAAACTATTCGAATAGCCGCGTCCGCGGTTATGGACTGCTTGGAAAGCTTAGCTTGATTATTAGATAACTTGAACCGGATACTTCTAAAACACACCAAGATAAGTGTGAGTGCTATGGCGTGCTTCCTCGTGGGGAAGTCGAGGAAGGCACCATAGTGGTGTATTGGTTGGTGAAAGTAGTGGACTCGTGTACGCTTCTTACCTCAAAGTCTGGTACTCGTAGTTCAGGATTAGCCAAGTCAAAGCTGGCACTTCTGCAAGTGAACCCCACCTCCCTTTACCTTGATACATGTGCATGAGTAGTATAGCTCCTATGTAAGTCTTGCTGAGTACGACTTTGTACTCACGTTTGCTTAATCTATGTTTTAGATGACGCCACTGACCCCGAAGGTGGCTTCTTCATCGAGCTGGATGACTGAAGTTAAGCTAGTCTAGTCCCAGTCAGCAGACTGGTTCCCTCGTGGAGGGCTTTATGTTTGAATAAGGCTTCTTAAGCCAATTTGTTAAACTTGTCTGTACCCAGACATAATTTGCTTCCGCTTCGTGATGTAATGTTGGATCACATGTATGTGATCTCTGTGTGTACTCTATAAGAGTTATAAATAAAATGTACACTTTGTAGAGAATTGCAATGGTACCTGCTGTTCGTACAAGGCATGTGTGCTGCGTGTATGTTTATAACATGCATGTCTTTGTATGGGTTTTCGAGACCTTAGTTGTGTTCTGGCTGGCGGTCTTTCATACACCAAGTGGCCCTTAGATGTGCGCAGCTTGGGGCATCGCGATGCGAATGTTCGAGATTCGGTCTCGGGCACACTTTGTGGTATGATCGAGCCCGCCCTAGACCCCGACTAAGTGATCGGGCTGGAGTAAGTCTATGTAAGAGTCTAGAGATAGTCGATAGTATGGTTGAGGCGACTTGTCTTTGAATATGGGAGTTCACCACCCATATCAGTAGGCTTGTGTGCGTACGATGAGGACCCATTACAGTTGATCATCCGGCCTGGATGGGATGCCCCTCACGTACGATGCTCTCCGAGAATGTCCAGTGCTTGGCCTTGTCTGCTTAGACAAGTGGGTGCGGTTCTCGGCTCTCCATATGACTATGTCTTAACTGTACTTGCATACGCTAACCCCGGGTCCCGACAGACTTGGTATCAGAGCAGGACTGACTGTAGGACTAGTAGCCTTGGCCGAAGTTGAGTCTAGCTTGCTATAGTTATATAGTTACTCTGGGTATATAAGGGAACAACGTAAGGCTTCATTTTTCTCCTTACCTCCTTCGTTCTGAGTTCTGAGTCACCCTCATCTTACTCTACGGGAAGATAGGACTAGGCTCTCCTCTGTCTGATTAGCATATCTCGTTGATTGCTTCCTTATAGCCGTAGGAAAGTTGTGTCCAGGTTTTCCTAGCATTTTTGTAATGCTGATTTCTTACATCGTATTATGTAAGTGCTGTTTTGCATGATTGAAAGAAATTGTCATTTCTTACAATTACAGTCGTTATGCTGTCCGAGTCATTCCAGGTTTATCTCATAATCTGATGCATTTGCAAACTCATTTCTGTTTCAGATGGCAGATCTTCCCCCTCGGCAGATTGTTCGTTTGACCAGGTGCCTCGGTGTGCGTGGCCATCCCGCCACGTTGATCGAGATGATGTCCTACGTGGGATATCGATGGTACCCTGAGTACACCATCGAGGAGCAGTTCCACGACTTCAACCAGACGCAGTTTCACTGCATTGTCCGGATCTACCCACACCACGTTGGAGTCACCCAGCCTATCCACTTTGGACATGGCATCGGCGTTACCGAGAACATGGCTGTGCAGGATGCTGCATATTCATGTATTACACTGCTGAGAGAGGAGCACACCATGCTGAGAGAGACTTCTTTCCGCTATATCCCTGCTGCACTTCCAGGAGAAGAGGGATATTACACCGGACTCTACTCAGATCACTCCGCAGAGGATCCAGCACTCCAGGTGACTGCTAGGTTTGCTAGTGACAGAGATCGTGATGCACGCGCTCTCCGTTTTGAGCTCCACGCTACTCGTGTTCGTCTGTACCGAGCACTGACGGTCTTGGCACCCTTTGTGAGCGTGGGATCAGTTGAGTATGATGCAATCTATCCAGTAAGGACCCAGATGCCTTCTCGAGTTGCTTGGCCCGAGATTGGAGGAGTCTTTCCACCCCGTGGTCCTTTGCTTCCACCCTACACTGGACCTAGGCCCCATCCTTGCCCAAATGGATATCAGGGTCCACAAGCCTCCATGTTTTCTGATGGTCACCTCCAGCTACCGGAATACGCGGGTAATTTTTATGAAGATTACTATGGAGATGGAGATGAGTGAGACCGCCTGTGGTCTTACTTAGTGAGGATGTAGTAGTATCCTAGTATATTGTAAGCAAGGTGTCTAAGTTCCAGAGGCTTAGATAAATAATGTATAGGAAGTCAGAGTGCCTCTGAAGGATGTATCATCTTCATCACGTTTGTATTAGCTTAGTGCTTGTACTAAAACGATGTATGGCTTGTATGACAGCTTGTGAATATATGGCTTGTATGCTTTATCACCATGTTGTCAAGATGATTACTTCCTTTGCTCTGTAATCCTTCCAGTACTTCAATACCTTGATTAGACTCTTCAACTCAACTCTGTTTGACTTTGGTTTTTCACCTCAGGATGTCTCAAGGAACACGTGGCCAGATTGGTCGTAACCAAGGTCGTGGGAACAATCAGGAGGAAGACAACCTTCCACCCCCACCCACGATGGCCCAAGTTCTGATGGAGGTCGAGAGGAATCGCCGTGACTCTCACCACCTACTGGAAGTCATCGCACGTAACACCACTCAGCAGCGCAATGAGCTGGTGTCTCTGAACGACTTCATCCGGCTTCATCCCCCGGTTTTCCGTTACTCCACCGAGCCCCTTGACGCCGATGACTGGCTTCGCAGCATCGAGAGGAAGCTCCAAGCCGGCCGTGTTGCAGATGGCGACAAGGTCAGCTATGCCACCTATCACCTCGAAGGTGCCGCAAGCTCTTGGTGGGAGAATTTTCTGAATATGCGCCCAGTTGGACCACCTGCATCTTGGGAGGAGTTCTGTACCTCTTTCCGCGAGCACCACATTCCCAAAGGTCTCATGGACCGCAAACGTGAGGAATTCTGTAACCTCACCCAAGGCAGAAGAACAGTTGACGAGTTCAGTCGTGAGTTCAACCGACTTGCTCGTTATGCCACTGAAGAAGTCTCCACCGACTCCAAGAAACAAGAGAGGTTCCGTCGTGGCCTCAACACCGGACTTCGTCGTGAGCTCAACCTCCATGACTTTGCCACTTTCCAGGTCCTTGTCAACAAGGCCATCAAGGCAGAGGACATGAACACCCCCAATGACTTTCGCAAACACCCTAGAGAGGAAGGTTCATCCAGCTCTGGTTCCCAGAAACGCAAGATATGGATCCCAAATAGCATGTTCCGCCAGAACAACCCCCCGAGGCCATCCTATGTGGCGCCTCGTCCACCCACCCAGTTCCACCCAGCTCCACCAAATAACCCAGCTCCACGCACTATTTTCGGAGCTTGCTACAAGTGTGGTCAGGCAGGCCACTATTCTCGTGAGTTCCCCCAGAACCAAGTCCAGCACCAGAACGCTCCACCACGTGCCGGAGGCAACAACAACAACAATGGTCGTGGCAAGCCACCCCAGAAGGTCTACACCGCCAAACCCGCTCCTTCCGCCAATCGTGGACGTCTGAATCAGATTGCCGCCGAAGAGACTGACGACACCACTGACGTCATTCTTGGTACGCTCCCAGTCAATTTTGTTCCTACTTCCGTTCTTTTCGACCCAGGAGCATCTCATTCATTCATGTCGGAAAGTTATGCACTTCGTCATGAGTTACCCATTGTTGAATTGTCCACCCCGATGGTTATTCAAACTCCAGGGTCAAGATGGCAAACTAATAGAGTGAGCCATGGTAATCAAATTGCAATTGAGGGTTTAATATTCCTTGCTTCACTCATAGCCCTCAAGTCTTCAGACATTGATGTCATCCTTGGCATGGATTGGCTATCAAGACAGAATGCCTACCTGGATTGCAAAGGCAAATCCGTGAATCTCACCCACCCTTCAGGCACAACCGTTAACTATACCTCACCCAGAACAAGAACCCAAGTGCATTCCTTGAATGTACTTCCCCTTCCCGAACTTGAAGATATTCCGGTGGTTCGTGACTTCCCGGATGTCTTTCCTGAAGAGCTGCCGGGCATGCCACCCGACAGATGTGTAGAATTTATAGTGGATCTTGTTCCAGGAACCGCACCAATTTCCAAACGCCCATATAAAATGGCCCCACATGAGTTAGCCGAGCTAAAAACCCAACTTGATGCTTCGTTGGCAAAAGGCTTCATCCGCCCTAGCTCATCGCCATGGGGTTGCCCCGTTCTGTTCGTGAAGAAGAAAGATGGAACAGAAAGGATGTGCGTAGACTATCGCCCGCTAAATTTAGCGACGATAAAGAACAAATACCCACTGCCCAGGATCAATGGTCTTTATGATCAACTTGCAGGATCCGCCGTCTTCTCCAAGATGGATTTAAGATTAGGTTATCATCAGATCAGAATCCGAAACGAGGACATTCCCAAAACGGCTTTTACTACTCGTTATGGTCTTTACGAGTACACCGTCATGTCCTTTGGTTTAACCAATGCCCCCGCCACATTCTCACGCTTGATGAATTCGATCTTCATGGAGTACCTAGATAAATTTGTTGTAGTTTATCTTGATGATATTCTCATCTACTCGAAGAACGAAGGAGATCATGCCGAACACTTAAGGCTGGTATTGATGAAACTTAGAGAGCATCGCCTGTACGCTAAATTCTCCAAGTGTGAATTCTGGCTACCAGAAGTGACCTACTTAGGCCACGTGATTTCTGCAAAAGGCATTGCTGTGAATCCCGAGAGAGTTCAGGCCGTCCTTGACTGGACTCCACCTGAATCGGTTAAGAAAGTTAGAAGTTTTCTTGGCCTAGCCAGCTATTGCCGTCGCTTCGTCGAGAACTTTTCTAAAGTTGCAAAGCCTCTAACTGAACTCCTCAAGAAAGATAAGAAATTCTTATGGAATCCCAAGTGCGAGGAAAGCTTCCAGGAGCTAAAAAGAAGATTGACTTCCGCACCCGTACTTGCACCTCCAGACACCAAAAGGGATTTCGAGATCTATTGTGATGCATCACGGCAAGGGTTAGGATGCATACTTCTGCAAGATCGACATGTGGTAGCTTATGCTTCACGCCAGTTGCGGCCACATGAAGAGAACTATCCTACCCATGACCTTGAACTCGCTGCCGTAGTTCATGCTCTAACAACTTGGCGACATTACGTCCTTGGTAATCGTTGTGAGATTTATTCCGACCACCAAAGCCTCAAATATATTTTCACCCAGCCAGATCTTAATCTTAGGCAAAGACGCTGGATTGAGTTGATAAAAGATTACGACGTAGCAATTTCTTACACCCCAGGCAAAGCCAATGTCATGGCTGATGCATTAAGTCGTAAGTCGTACTGTAACAACCTCATGTTACAGCAGTATCAACCACTTCTTCATGAGAACTTTCGCAAGCTCAACCTTGAAATTGTTCCTCATGGCTATCTTTCAACCTTGGTGGCGAAACCAACTCTTGAGGATCAAATCATAGTTGCCCAAAGGCGTGCACGAGGTGCTCGCCGGATCAAGGAGAACATTGCTAGCGGAGTTGCTAAATGTTTCTCCACAGATAACAAGGGAACGATATTCTTTGAAAATCGTTTAGTAATACCTAAGAAAAAGGAACTAAGGCAACTCATCCTCAAAGAAGCCCATGACACACCCCTCTCAATTCATCCCGGTAGCACGAAAATGTACCGAGATCTACGCCAGAGATTTTGGTGGACTAGGATGAAGAGAGACATTGCTCAATTTGTTGCCGAATGTGATGCTTGTCGTCGCATTAAAGCAGAACATCAAAGACCTGCTGGTACACTTCAACCTTTGTCTATTCCCGAGTGGAAATGGGACAAAGTCGGTATGGACTTCATCACCGGCTTTCCAAGAACCCAGAAAGGAAACAATGCCATCTTCGTTGTCATAGATAGGCTTTCCAAAGTTGCTCACTTCCTTCCGGTTCGCGAGTCTATAACTGCTAGCCAGTTAGCGGACTTGTACATCTCCAGAATTGTATCCCTTCACGGTGTTCCTTTGGAAATCAATTCTGATCGTGGTAGCCTTTTCACCTCTAGATTTTGGGGAAGCTTCCAACGTGCTTTGGGAACTCATCTCTCCTTTAGTACGGCTTTCCATCCTCAGTCTAGCGGTCAAGTCGAAAGGGTTAACCCAATTCTTGAAGACATGCTCAGAGCTTGTGTTATCTCATTCGGAAAGAATTGGGAGAATTCTCTTCCATATGCCGAATTTGCTTATAACAACAGTTTTCAATCTAGTCTGAACATGGCTCCTTTTGAACTCCTTTATGGACGACGATGTCGAACACCACTAAACTGGTCTGAAACCGGTGAAAGACAATTCTTTGGACCGGATATGATCAAGGAAGCAGAAGAGCAAGTTCGCATTGTTCGTGATCAATTGAAAGCAGCCCAGTCTCGTCAGAAAAGCTACTATGATCGCCATCATAGGCATGAGAGCTACAATCTGGATGAGAAGGCTTACCTTCGGGTTACTCCTCTGAAGGGAACCCAACGTTTCGGTATCAAAGGCAAGTTGGCCCCACGTTACATCGGACCTTTCCGCGTTATTGCTAAACATGGAGAAGTTGCCTACCAACTTGAACTACCTCCGCACCTTTCCCGAGTACATGATGTATTCCATGTGTCCCAACTCAGGCGTTGCTTCAAGGACCCCATCCGCGAAGTCGACCATGAAACGCTTGATCTCCAAGATGACCTTTCTTATCGAGAATACCCCGTTCGTATTCTTGATTCCGCAGAGCGTGTCACTCGTCGTCAGAAGATTAGGTTTCTGAAAGTGCAATGGTCACACCACTCCGAAAGAGAAGCCACGTGGGAAAGAGAAGACCGTCTCATTGCCGAGTACCCCTCCTTCCTCCCGCAGACTTCTGAATCTCGGGACGAGATTCTTTTGAGTGGGGGCGAGTTGTCAGATCCCTCTGTTAGGTATGTGCTAGGGTTAGCTAGTACCTTTGCATCATGCAAAAGTTTCAAAAAGAAACCTTGAAAATCATTTTCAAAATCCAAATGGGAGAAGGAACACCCCCCAGATGAATTAATTCAAAAGGCCAGATAAAAATATTTTCCAAAAATTCATGTTAGAGTTTTGAAAAGTCTTATAAATGAGTGTGATCACATATCAAGTGATGTGGGACCCACCCCATGCTCATAGATTTTTCAAATATTGAAACAGTACCTTGGAATTAAAGAAATACCCCTTTTTGATTTAAAATTCAAATCATTTGAATTTTAAAAATGTTGAAAGTTTATGAGTGGCTAGTCTATATTATTATGAGGCCACATAAAAGTTTTCAGCATTTAATAAAATGGTTTGGTATTTTTATCAGAGCCGAAACAAATTACAGAAAAAGAAAGGAAAGATTAAACAGAAAATAAAAGGAACAGCTTACCTGTCGCCCAGGGGCGAGGCCCACCTCTCCAGCCGGCCCAGCCCACCTGGACCCTCCCCTGTCGTCTTCCTCCCCGCGCCCCCAAGGTGCTCGGTGGAAAGCCACCGACGCCACCGACGCCACCGCGACGCCCCGCAGCCCTCCACCTGCCTCCCCGGCCGCCTTCTAGCGACGTGGAGAACCCTCCGAGCTCATCCTCTCCATTTCCCCCCTGGAAACCTCCTCCCCCTCTCCTCTTCGCAAGTTCATCGACGTCCGAGAGCTCACCGGAGCGCACCGCCGTGGAAACCCGTGGCCACCTTCCTCCTAAGCCGCTGCCACCTTGTCCAGGACGCGCGTCGTCATCGTCTTCATCGCCGTGTGCAAGCAATCGAAGCCAGGAGCCCCGAGCACGTCGTCCTCTTCACCGAGCCGCCGCTGAACCCGCAAGAGCTCGTCGTCGATTCCGCCGCAGCCACAGCTCCTCCGGCTTCCTCGAGTCCGTCTCTGCAACCAGGGTGAGTAGGCGCGCTTTTCCCCTCATCTTGCCGTTTGAATCCGTGCCCGAATCGTGATTCCGACGAGGTCCGAGACCAAGCGCCGCCGCTCGTCGTCGAATTCATTCGCCAGAGCCCCCGTTTGACCCCTGGATGGCTCCACTAGCTCCGCACACACCCCAGCTTCGTTTCCATGCTCTCGGTTTCCAAATCCGTGAACAATTTGAAGAACCCGACGAGTCCAGTGCACGACTTCCGCCGCCGCTCGTCGCCGATGACGCTCCGGTGATCCCCGTGGCTCCCTGATGACTCCACCCGATGCGGACGACCTCAACGAGCAAGATGCCGTCCTCCCCGTGCTCTCCCGTGGCCGTTTGGTCACTCCGGCGACCACGCCGCCGTGTCCAGTGCCGCCGGCGACTAGCCGCCGGTAGGCTAAGTTAATTAGGGGGGCTAACCCTGTTTAATTAGGCCATTGGGCCACTGACAGGTGGGGCCAGTCACTAATTAACCCTTCGGGTTAATTTTAATCAGGGGATTAACCCCCACTGTGGATGACAGGTGGGACCCCTTTGTCAGTTTGACTGGTCAAACTCCCCTGCTGACGCAATAAACCAAAATTGTTTAAAAAGAATTCCAGAAAATCCAGAAAATACCCCAAACTTTGGAAATTCATAGAAAATTCATATTAACTCCAAATTGGACAAATAATATATGAAAAATGATCAGGAGAAAATTATCTTTCCAAATATGCAACTTTCAACTCTGTTTGAGTTGAATTTAAAATGGGACCAGTAGCATATGTCATTTGGTTTATTTGAATTTATTTCAAATTCAAATCAATTGAGTTTGCAACTTGGACCATGGATTTAAGCTATACTTCAACCACACTTCAGAGGCATATCTTACACATTTGAAATTAATTCAAATTGATCAAACTATATCATATATAACTTGGTTAAGGTTGAATTCAAATGTGGAATTTGAATTTGCATTTAAAAATGCAATATATTCCACTTAAATGGAATTGCCTCACACATCAAAACTTATACTCCAAGCTTTAACATTATATCATGTGCTTGAGCATTGCATTCATATTGATTGCTACTTCGTGCTTTGTTTGTCGAGTAGAGGTGGAACCGGAGCAAGAGGTCACCCCCTTCGCTGAAGATCCAGAGCCCGAATCTCGTTAGCAAGGCAAGCAAAACCCCTTTGATCATGTCGATAAAATCCCACTTCCCTCTCATGTCTCGCTTATGCATTGTATAGGATGATCACCATGTTACGATTCTACCGCTTAGATGAACCCATTCCTTTGAATGACCTATCTTTTGTCACAGTAGTAAGCAAACCACAATCCTAGCAACTGTAGGAGTTGAATGATATCATGTGGCCCCTGCAAATGTTATCGCTTATTGCATGCTTAGTATGATACCATGTTGTTACTGTGATGTGAGTCGGGATGGGAATGATCACGTTGATGATGGTAGAAAAGTGTTGGTGAATCGACCCTAATACAAGGTGAACGATGAGAGGCTGTGTAGGAGTACACGGTGGGTTGTCTCGTTGAACACCGCCCTAAGTCCGAGTTCTTGATTGGTGATCCAAGATGAAGAGTACAACCACACATTGGGCTCACTGACCCCTCTCAACCTATGAACTCATCCCTTTCGATGTCCAGATGTCGCAGTAGTTCGGAGTTCTGGTAGGCTTGTGGCCTGGATGCTAAGTGAGAGAAAGGCTCATCCGAGACCGGCTTATGCACCACGCCCACATCACTTGGGTCCACTTCGGTAAACCGGCCGGGTTCACGATTGTGGTAACCAACCCAAGTAGGCGGCTTTCTTGGACTAGATAGGCTATGAGATAACAGTTGTGGTGAGCATCCTCGCTGGCACCCCTTGAATGGTGTCGAGATCAAAGGCGGTAAATGATGATCATGTGTGTGTAGCGGTACACCCTTGCAAGGTTAACAAAACTATTCGAATAGCCGCGTCCGCGGTTATGGACTGCATGGAAAGCTTAGCTTGATTATTAGATAACTTGAACCGGATACTTCTAAAACACACCAAGATAAGTGTGAGTGCTATGGCGTGCTTCCTCGTGGGGAAGTCGAGGAAGGCACCATAGTGGTGTATTGGTTGGTGAAAGTAGTGGACTCGTGTACGCTTCTTACCTCAAAGTCTGGTACTCGTAGTTCAGGATTAGCCAAGTCAAAGCTGGCACTTCTGCAAGTGAACCCCACCTCCCTTTACCTTGATACATGTGCATGAGTAGTATAGCTCCTATGTAAGTCTTGCTGAGTACGACTTTGTACTCACGTTTGCTTAATCTATGTTTTAGATGACGCCACTGACCCCGAAGGTGGCTTCTTCATCGAGCTGGATGACTGAAGTTAAGCTAGTCTAGTCCCAGTCAGCAGACTGGTTCCCTCGTGGAGGGCTTTATGTTTGAATAAGGCTTCTTAAGCCAATTTGTTAAACTTGTCTGTACCCAGACATAATTTGCTTCCGCTTCGTGATGTAATGTTGGATCACATGTATGTGATCTCTGTGTGTACTCTATAAGAGTTATAAATAAAATGTACACTTTGTAGAGAATTGCAATGGTACCTGCTGTTCGTACAAGGCATGTGTGTTGCGTGTATGTTTATAACATGCATGTCTTTGTATGGGTTTTCGAGACCTTAGTTGTGTTCTGGCTGGCGGTCTTTCATACACCAAGTGGCCCTTAGATGTGCGCAGCTTGGGGCATCGCGATGCGAATGTTCGAGATTCGGTCTCGGGCACACTTTGTGGTATGATCGAGCCCGCCCTAGACCCCGACTAAGTGATCGGGCTGGAGTAAGTCTATGTAAGAGTCTAGAGATAGTAGATAGTATGGTTGAGGCGACTTGTCTTTGAATATGGGAGTTCACCACCCATATCAGTAGGCTTGTGTGCGTACGATGAGGACCCATTACAGTTGATCATCCGGCCTGGATGGGATGCCCCTCACGTACGATGCTCTCCGAGAATGTCCAGTGCTTGGCCTTGTCTGCTTAGACAAGTGGGTGCGGTTCTCGGCTCTCCATATGACTATGTCTTAACTGTACTTGCATACGCTAACCCCGGGTCCCGACAGTTAACCCTGCAGGGGTGTACCGCTACACACACGTGTCATCAGTTACCGCGTTTTGTGTGTCACCGTTCAAGAGGTGACAGCGAGGATGCCACCACAACACTTCGCCCACAGCTCCGTTCTAGTCTAGAGAGTCGCCTATCTGAGGGGGATCCGTATGGAAGTCCGGCCGAGGTTCCAGTACAGCCTCAAACGATGTGTGCAGGGTCCCAAGCCGGTCTTGAAAAGCCATTCATCCACTTCGCAGACCGTGCCACAGCCCTACCAAAACTCCGAACTACTGCGACTTCTGGGGTTCGCACGGGGTGAGGTACTAGGATGAGAGGGGTCAGTGAGCCCAATGTGTGGTTGTACTCTTCTTCTTGGATCACCACACAAAAACTCGGACTTAAGGCGGTGTTCAACGAGACAACCCACTGTGTACTCCTACACAGCCTCTCATCGTTCACCTTGTATTAGGGTAGATTCACCAACACATTTCCACCATCATCAACATGATCACTACCATCCCGACTCACAAAAGAGTAAACTCATTATAACTCTAAGCATGCAATAAGCAGTAACATTTGCAGGGGTTACATGATATCAACCAACTCCTACATCTGCTAGGATTGTGGTTTGCTTACTACTTTGACAAGATGATAGGTCATGCAAAGGATATGGGTTCAACTATGCGATAGAATGGATAGAAGGTGATCTCCTAAACATGCATAAGCGAGACTGAGAGGGAATTGGGATTTTATAGATATGATCAATGGGGGGTTGCTTGCCTTGCTGACGAGGTTCAGTATCGGGGTCTTCAACGAAGGGGGTGATCTCGGGTTCCGGCTCCACTTCTATCAGCCACATGACAATCATAGGATCAACATAATGTACAATGCACAATCACATGAATAATATTGTAATGGTGATGTTCATGGTTGCATTGTGTGGACAATTCTATTTAAAAGGAGTATATTGCAATTGAATTACAAATTCAAACTCCATTTGATTTATCGATGAATTTCAAATGCATTTGAATCCATGAATGTTCATTTGAAAAGGTTGATCATGAAGTGATGTTGTAAAGGTGAGGTAATGTCTCTGATGTGTGGATGAAACCATTCAAAAGAAGTGTGTTGCAAAGTCATTTGCAAATTTACTCCAAAATTGAATTAAAAAGAATGCCATATGCATGTTTGCTACTGTTCCCCCATTTTAAAATGGTCAAACATAGAAACAAGTTGCATATTCAGAATCCTTGTATTTTTCTGATAATTTTAGACATATTATTTGCCCAATTTGGAGTTAATATGAATTAATTATTGAATTTCAAAGTTTAAAGCATTTCCTGGAATTTAAATAAATCATTTATCGATTTACTGCGCCAGCACCACGTCAGCATGACGTGGGGGGGCTGACCAGTCAACCCTGCCAGTGGGGCCCTCCTTTCATTGAGAGGGGGGTTAATTCCTGTGGTTAGATTAGCACAGGGATTAGTTTAGTGGCCTGGGGCCCACTGTCATAGGCTGTGGGGGGTGATTAGTGGGGGGTTAGGCTCGGGTTAGGGTTCTAATGGCGCCGGCTTGATGCCGGTGGCTCTGGCCACGGCGGCGCCTCGCCGGAGTGCACGGGGGCGGCGGAGGAGGGCACCAGGAGGTTCTTCGTGCCCTCGCGCGCATGCTGGTGCTAGCAGTGGGTCTCTAGGGGCACCAGGGCCTCGTCGGCGACGACTTCCGCGGCAGCCGGAGCCACTGGTTCGGGGCAACGGCGAAGAACGGCACGGGGAAGAGCACTGGGAGGGGGAAAACAAGCGTGAAGCTCACCGGAGCGCGAAGGGGAGCACGGCGAGGTGCTGCCCGGTGAGGAATTCCTCGCCGGAGTTCCTGTGGCCGGCGGCAAAAGCTCGAGGCTGGCGTCGCTCATGTTGGTCTTGGGCTCAAATTGAAGATGCCGCGTGAGGTGGTCGTCGTCGGGGAGCTTCTTGGACAAGGTGGCAGAGCGAACGGTGGCCAGTGGCCGCGCAAACCGAAGACGGCGGCGAGGTCGGGAGCTCGGGCTTGCGCTAGAACTTGCGAGAGAGGGAGGGGGTGAGCCAGAGAGAGGGGAAAGAGAACCAGGGAGGCTTGGGCGTCTCCGTGGCGCAGAGAGAGGCGAGGGGGAGGCCTAGAAGCCTCAGGGCGTCGAGGTGTCGTCGCCGTGGCCTCCCTGCCTCCAGCGACCTGCTTGGAGACGCGGGGAGGTAGAAGACAAGCGAGGGGCTGGGTTGGGCCGAGGCTAGGGGAGTGGGCCTTCGCCTGTGGGCGTAAGGTAAGTGCCTCTGCTCTTTTTATTTTTCTTTTTTTCTGCAATATGTTTGACCTAGCTAATAAAATAGCTAGGCATTTTATTAAATGCCAATATTTTTTATATGGCCTCATTAAATATAGATCTAGCCACTTATAAAATTTGAGCACTTTTAAAATTCAAATTATTTGAACTTTAATTCAAATAGGGGTTTAAATTTAAATCCATGCTCCTGTTTGATTATTTGAAAAATCCATGAGCATGGGGTTGGTCCCACATCACTTGATATGTGATCACACTCATTTATGGGAGTTTTCAAAAATACAACAGGAATTTGGAGAAGATTTATTTCTGGTCTTTTGAACTAATTCACCTCGGGGGGGGGGGTTCTCTCCCATTTCAATTTCTTTGAAAATTTTAACATGAATGCAAAGTGACTTGCTAATCCTAGCACATACCTAACTTGGGGTTATGACAACTCGCCCCCACTCAATAGAATCTCGTCCCGAGATTCAGAAGTCTGCGGAAGGAAGGAGGGGTACTCGGTACGGAGACGGTCTTCTCTTTCCCACGTGGCTTCTCTCTCAGAGTGGTGTGACCATTGCACTTTGAGAAACCTGATCTTCTGACGACGAGTGACACGCTCTGCGGAATCAAGAATACGAACAGGGTACTCTCGATAAGAAAGGTCATCTTGGAGATCAAGCTTTTCATGGTCGACTTCGCGGATGGGGTCCTTGAAGCAACGCCTGAGTTGCGACACATGGAATACATCATGTACTCGGGAAAGGTGCGGGGGTAGTTCAAGTTGGAAGGGAACTTCTCCACGTTTAGCAAGAATGCGGAAAGGTGCGATGTAACGTAGGGCCAACTTGCCTTTGATACCGAAACGTTGGGTTCCCTTCAGAGGAGTAACCCGAAGGTAAGCTTTCTCATCCAGATTGTAGCTTTCTTGCCTATGATGACGATCATAGTAGCTTTTCTGACGAGACTGAGCGGCTTTCAATTGATCACGAACAATACGAACTTGCTCTTCTGCTTCCTTGATCATATCCGGTCCAAAGAATTGTCTTTCACCGGTTTCTGACCAGTTTAGGGGTGTTCGACATCGTCGTCCATAGAGGAGTTAAAAAGGAGCCATGTTCAGACTAGATTGAAAACTGTTGTTATAAGCAAACTCGGCAAATGGAAGAGACTTCTCCCAATTATTTCCGAAAGAGACAACACAAGCTCTGAGCATGTCTTCCAAGATTTGGTTAACCCTTTCAACTTGACCGCTAGACTGAGGATGGAAAGCTGTGCTAAAGGAGAGATGAGTTCCCATAGCATTCTGAAAGCTTCCCCAGAATCTAGAGGTGAAAAGGCTACCACGATCAGAATTGATTTCCAAAGGAACACCGTGAAGAGACACAATTCTAGAGACGTACAAGTCCGCCAACTAACTAGCAGTTATAGACTCGCGAACAGGGAGGAAGTGAGCAACTTTGGAAAGTCTGTCAATGACAACGAAGATGGCATCATTTCCTTTCTGGCTTTTTGGAAAGCCGGTGATGAAGTCCATACCGACTTTGTCCCATTTCCACTCGGGAATAGGCAAAGGATGAAGTGTACCAGCATGTCTTTGATGTTCTTCCTTAATGCGATGCCAAAAATCACATTCGGCAACAAATCGAGCAATGTCTCTCTTCATCCTGGTCCACCAAAATCTCTGGCGTATTTCTCGGTACATTTTTGTGCTCCCGGGATGAATCGAGAGGGGTGTGTCATGGGCTTCTTTGAGGATGAGTTGCCTTAGTTCTCTATTCTTAGGTACTACCAAACGATTTCCAAAGAATACCATTCCTTTACTATCTGTGGAGAAACATTTAGCCACTCCGCTAGCAATGTTCTCCTTGATCCGGCGAACACCTCGTGCACGCCTTTGGGCAACTATGATTTGAACCTCAAGGGTTGGTTTCGCCACCAAGTTGAAAAGAGATCCATGAGGAACAATCTCGAGATTGAGCTTTCGAATTTACTCATGGAGAAGTAGTTGATACTGTTGTAACATGAGGTTGTTACAATACGACTTACGACTTAGTGCATCAGCCATGACATTGGCTTTGCCTGGGGTGTAAGAAATTCCTACGTCGTAATCTTTTATTAACTCAATCCAGCATCTTTGCCTGAGATTAAGATCTGGCTGGGTGAATATGTATTTGAGGCTTTGGTGGTCGGAATAGATCTCACAACGATTACCAAGGAGGTAATGTCGCCAAGTTGTCAGGGCATGAACTACGGCACCGAGTTCAAGGTCATGGGTAGGATAGTTCTCTTCATGTGGCCGCAACTGGCGTGAACCATAAGCTACCACATGTTTATCTTGCAGAAGTATGCATCATAACCCTTGCCTTGAGGCGTCACAAAAGATCTCGAAATCCTTTTTGGTGTTTGGAGGCGCAAGTACGGGTGCAGAAGTCAATCTTCTTTTTAGCTCTTGAAAGCTTTCCTCTCACTTGGGAGTCCATAGGAATTTCTTATCTTTCTTGAGGAGTTCAGTTAGAGGCTTTGCAACTTTAGAAAAGTTCTCGACGAAGCGACGACAATAGCTTGCTAAGCCAAGAAAACTCCTAACTTGCTTAACCGATTCAGGTGGAGTCCAGTCAAGGACGGCCTGAACTCTCTCGGGATTCACAGCAATGCCTTTTGCAGAAATCACGTGGCCTAAGTAGGTCACTTCTGGTAGCCAAAATTCACACTTGGAGAATTTAGCATGCAGGCGATGCTCTCTAAGTTTCATCAATACCAGGCTTAGATGTTCAACATGTTCTTCTTCGTTCTTCGAGTAGATGAGAATGTCATCAAGATAAACTACAACAAATTTATCTAAGTACTCCATGAAGATCGAATTCATCATGCGCGAGAAAGTGGCGGGGGCATTGGTTAAACTGAAGGACATGACGGTGTACTCGTAAAGACCATAACGAGTAGTAAAAGCCGTTTTGGGAATGTCCTCGTTTCGGATTTTGATTTGATGATAACCTAATCTCAAATCCATCTTGGAGAAGACAGAGGATCCAGCAAGTTGATCATAAAGATCATTGATCCTGGGCAGTGGGTACTTGTTCTTTATCGGCGCTAGATTTAGCGGGCGATAGTCTACGCACATCCTTTCTGTTCCATCTTTCTTCGTTATGAACAGAACGGGGCAACCCCATGTCGATGAGATAGGGCGGATGAAGCCTTTTGCCAACAAAGCTTCAAGTTGGATTTTAAGCTTAGCTAACTCACGTGGGGCCATTTTGTATGGGCGTCTGGAAATTGGTGCGGTTCCTGGCATAAGATCCACTATGAATTCTACACATCTGTCAGGAGGCATTCCTGGCAGTTCTTCAGGAAAGAGATCCGGGAAGTCACGAACCATCGGAATATCTTCAAGGTCAGGAAGGGGAAGCACATTCAAAGATTGTACTTGGGTTCTTGTTCTGGGTGAGGTGTAATCTATTGTCTGGCCTGAAGGATGTGTAAGTCTAACTGACTTGGATTTACAATCAAGAAAAGCATTTTGTCTTGATAACCAATCCATACCAAGGATGACATCAATGTCTGAAGACTTGAGGGCTATGAGTGAAGCAAGGAATACTAAACCCTCAATTGCAATTTGATTACTATGGCTTACTCTATTAGTTTGCCATTTTGAACCAGGAGTTTGAATGATCAATGGGGTGAACATTTCTTCAAAGGATACATCATGCCGAAGTGCATAACTCTCCGACATGAATGAGTGAGATGCTCCTGGATCGAAAAGGACAGAAGTGGGAACAAAATTGACTGGGAGCGTACCAAGAATGACATCAGAAGTACTATCAGTTTCCTCAACTGAGATTTGGTTCACACGTCCAAGATTTGCGGAAGTGAAAGCTTGGCGGTGGGAACCTTCGGGGGTGGCTTGGCACGAACATTGGGGTTCCCTTTGGCATGGTGTGGAGCATTCTGATTGACGGGGCACTCACGAGAGTAGTGACCAGGCTGGCCACATCTGAAATAGGCTCCAAAGATAGTGCGGGGAGCTGGGTTGTTTGGTGGATCTGGTGGACGAGGTGGCACAAGCGATGGCCTCGGTGGGTTGTTTTGGTGGATCAAACTGTTAGGAATCCAGATCATGCGCTTCTGAGGGTGTGAACTGGAAGAAGGGGCAAGCTCAAGAGCATGCTTGCGAGACTTCTCGAAAACTTCATTGCCATGCTCAGCTCTGAAGGATCTGTTGACTAAATCCTCGAAGGTGGCAAACTCAAGGAGGTTGAGATCATGACGAAGGATGGGGCTAAGTTCCTTGCGGAACCTTGCCTGCTTTCTGGCATCGGTGGTGATCTCATCTTGGGCATAACGAGCAAGACGGTTGAACTCCCTCACATACTCATGAATGGACATCTCTCCTTGATTCAGATTGCAGAACTCTTCCTTCTTGCGCTCCATCAACTCATCCAGAATGTGGTACCCTCGAAAGGCAACACAGAACTCCTGCCAAGTCACTACGTGACCATCTGGCCGAACTGCAACATAGTTCTCCCACCACTGAAGAGCAGCACCTTCCAAGAAGTATACCGCGAAAATAACTCGGTCATCGGGAGCAACATGTGCTGTATCAAGCTTACGCTCAATGGAACGGAGGCAATCATCAGCTTCAAGGGGCTCGGAGGAACATCGGAATACCGGTGGCTTGAGGAAGATGAAGTCCTGAATGCTGACCACCACATTACGATGGTGGGCGGTATTCTACTCGATGAGCTAAAGAAGGCATGTTTGATCACGTCTATTACGCTCAGCTTCCATCATGATTTCCCCCACAGAAGGCGGTAGTGGAGGTTCATCATAATTTCGATTCGGATCACGGTCTCGATTCCGAAGAACAACACTACGAGTTCCACCTGACATCCTGTGTGATAAAAATCAACAATCAGAACAGGTTGTACGATGGAGGCAAGGATAAAAGGATATGATTTAGGTGGAAAAGATAATAATGCGAAGGCAATAAATCAAAGAAACACGGAACAATTCCGGCAGCATAACGGCTATACTGGGATGGAAAATGAAACAACCTCGAAGAAATTGGACAGAACTTCTTCAAGGAACTCAAAACACGGAAACTCTAGACAACCACAACAATCCTATGGCTATAAGGAGGCAATCAACGAGATGTTCTAGTAAGACATAGATGAGCCTAGTCCTATCTTCCCGTAGAATAAGATGAGGGTGACTCAGAACTCAGAACGATGAGGGTAAGGAGAAAAAAGAAACCTTACGTTGTTCCCTTATATACCCAGAGTAGCTATATAACTATAGCAAGCTAGACTCGACTTCGGCCAAGGCTGATAATCCTACAGTCAGTCCTGCTCTGATACCAAGTCTGTCGGGACCCGGGGTTAGCGTATGCAAGTCCCGCTACGACATAGTCCTATGGAGAGCCGAGAACCGTACCCACTTGTCTAAGCAGACAAGGCCAAGCACAGAACGTTCTCGAAAAGCATCGTACGTGAGGGGCATCCCATCCAGGCCCGGATGATCAACTGAGATGGGTCCTCATCGTCCGCACACAAGTCTAAATGATATGGGTGATGAAATCCCATATTCAAAGACAAGTCGCCTCAACCATACTATCGACTATCTCATAACTCTTACATAGACTTACTCCAGCCCGATCACTTAGTCGGGGTCTAGGGCGGGCTCGATCATAAATCAAAGTGTGCACGAGACAGAGTCTCGAGCAATCGCATCGCGATGCCCCAAGCTGCGCACATCTAAGGGCCACTTGGTGAATAAAAGACAGCCAGCCAGATCACAACTAAGGTCTCGAAAACCCATACAAAGACATGCATGTTATAATCATACACGCATCACACATGTCTAGTCTGAACAACAGGTATCATTGCAATTCTCTACAAAGTATACAACTTTATTGATAACTCTTACAGAGTGCACACAGAGATCACAAGCATGTGATCCAACATTACAAACAACAAGCGGAAGCAAAGTAGGTCTGAGTACAAACAAGTTTAACAAATGGCTTAGAGAAGCCTCATCTATAAACAAGCCCTTCCACGAGGGAACCAGTCTTCCGACTGGGACTACACTAGCTTGGTCTTGGTCTGAGTCTTCATTCTTCGAGCTTCGGGTAGAAGCCACCATCGGGTAGGTGGGTTCATCTAAAACATACAATAAGCAAACGTGAGTACAAAGTCGTACTCAGCAAGACTTACATAGTAGCTATACTACTCTTGCACATGTATCAAGGTAAAGGGGGTGGGGTTTCAATTGCAGAAGTGCCAGCTTTGACTTTGCTAGTCCTGAATTACGAATACCAGACTTGAGGTAAGAAGTGCACACGAGTCCACTACTTTCTCCAACCAATTACACCACTATGGTGCCTTCCTCGACTTCCCCACGAGAAAGCACGCCATAGCACTCACGCTTATCTTGGTAAGTTTTATAAGTATCTAGTTCAAGTTGTCTAATAATTAAGCTAAGCTTTCCAAGCAGTCTATAACCGCGGACGCGGCTATTCGAATAGTTTTGTTAACCCTGCAGGGGTGTACCGCTACACACATGTGTCATCAGTTACCGCCTTTTGCGTGTCACCGTTCAAGAGGTGACAGCGAGGATGCCACCACAACACTACACCCACAGCTCCGTTCTAGTCCAGAGAGTCACCTATCTGAGGGGTTTCCGTATGGAAGTCCGGCCGAGGTTCCAGTACATCCTCAAACGATGTGTGCAGGGTCCCAAGCCGGTCTTGAAAAGCCGTTCATCCGCTTCGCAGACCGTGCCACAGCCCTACTAGAACTCCGAACTACCGCGACTTCTGGGGTTCGAACGGGGTGAGGTACTAGGATGAGAGGGGTCAGTGAGCCCAATGTGTGGTTGTACTCTTCTTCTTGGATCACCACACAAGAACTCGGACTTAAGGCGGTGTTCAACGAGACAACCCACTGTGTACTCCTACACAGCCTCTCATCGTTCACCTTGTATTAGGGTAGATTCACCAACACATTTCCACCATCATCAACAAGATAACTACCATCCCGACTCACAAAATAGTAACCTCATTATAACTCTAAGCATGCAATAAGCAGTAACATTTGCAGGGGTTACATGATATCAACCAACTCCTACATCTGCTAGGATTGTGGTTTGCTTACTACTTTGACAAGATGATAGGTCATGCAAAGGATATGGGTTCAACTATGCGGTAGAATCGATAGAAGGTGATCTCCTAAACATGCATAAGCGAGACTGAGAGGGAATTGGGATTTTATAGACATGATCAATGGGGGTTTTCTTGCCTTGCTGACGAGGTTCAGTATCGGGGTCTTCAACGAAGGGGGTGATCTCGGGTTCCGGCTCCACTTCTATCAGCAACATGACAATCATAGGATCAACATAATGTACAATGCACAATCACATGAATAAGATTGTAATGGTGATGTTCATGGTTGCGTTGTGTGGACAATTCTATTTAAAAGGAGTATATTGCAATTGAATTGCAAATTCAAACTCCATTTGATTTATCGATGAATTTCAAATGCATTTGAATCCATGAATGTTCATTTGAAAAGGTTGATCATGAAGTGATGTTGTAAAGGTGAGGTAATGTCTCTGATGTATGGATGAAACCATTCAAAAGAAGTGTGTTGCAAAGTCATTTGCAAATTCATTCCAAATATGAATTCAAAAGAATGCCATATGCATGTTTGCTACTGTTCCCCCATTTTAAAATGGTCAAACATAGAAACAAGTTGCATATTCAGAATCCTTGTATTTTTCTGATAATTTTAGACATATTATTTGCCCAATTTGGAGTTAATATGAATTAATTATTGAATTTCAAAGTTTAAAGCATTTCCTGGAATTTAAATAAATCATTTATCGGTTTACTGCGCCAGCACCACGTCAGCATGACGTGGGGGGGCTGACCAGTCAACCCTGCCAGTGGGGCCCTCCTGTCATTGAGAGGGGGGTAAATTCCTGTGGTTAGATTAGCACAGGGGTTACTTTAGTGGGCTGGGGCCCACTGTCATAGGCTGTGGGGGGTGATTAGTGGGGGGTTAGGCTCGGGTTAGTGTTCTAATGGCGCCGGCTTGACGCCGGTGGCTCTGGCCACGGCGGCGCCTCGCGGGAGTGCACGGGGGCGGCGGAGGAGGGCACCAGGAGGTGCCTCGTGCCCTCGCGCGCGTGCTGGGGCTAGCAGGGGGTCTCCAGGGGCACCAGGGCCTCGTCGGCGACGAATTCCGCGGCAGCCGGAGCCACTGGTTCGGGGCAACGGCGAAGAACAAGCGTGAAGCTCACCGGAGCGCGAAGGGGAGCACGGCGAGGTCGGGGAGGTGCTTCCCGGTGAGAAATTCCTCGCTGGAGTTCCTGTGGCCGACGGCAAAAGCTCGAGGCTGACGTCGCTCCTGTTGGTCCTGGGCTCAAATTGAAGATGTCGCGCGAGGTGGTCGTCGTCGGGGAGCTTCCTGGACAAGGTGGCGGAGCGAACGGTGGCCAGTGGCCGCGCAAACCGAAGATGGCGGCGAGGTCGGGCGCTCGGGCTTGCGGTAGAACTTGCGAGAGAGGGAGTGGGTGAGCCAGAGAGAGGGGAAAGAGAACCAGGGAGGCTTGGGCGTCTCCGTGGCGCAGAGAGAGGCGAGGGGGAGGCCTAGAAGCCTCAGGGCGTCGAGGTGTCGTCGCCGTGGCCTCCCTACCTCCAGCGACCTGCTTGGAGACGCGGGGAGGTAGAAGACAAGCGAGGGGCTGGGCTGGGCCGAGGCTAGGGGAGTGGGCCTTCGCCTATGGGCGTAAGGTAAGTGCCTCTGCTCTTTTTATTTTTATTTTTTTCTGCAATATGTTTGACCTAGCTAATAAAATAGCTAGGCAGTTTATTAAATGCCAATATTTTTTATATGGACTCATTAAATATAGAGCTAGCCACTTATAAAATTTGAGAATTTTTAAAATTCAAATTATTTGAACTTTAATTCAAATAGGGGTTTAAATTTAAATCCATGCCCCTGTTTGATTATTTGAAAAATCCATGAGCATGGGGTTGGTCCCACATCACTTGATATGTGATCACACTCATTTATGGGAGTTTTCAAAAATACAACAGGAATTTTTGGAGAAGATTTATTTCTGGCCTTTTGAATTAATTCACCTGGGGGGGGGGGGGTTCTCTCCCATTTCAATTTCTTTTAAAATTTTAACATGAATGCAAAGTGACTTGCTAATCCTAGCACATACCTAACTTGGGGTTGTGACACATTGGAAGTATAATTCTTAAAGCAATAAGCAAGAACAGCAAAGTTTTCGGACTTGTGAATAGTATCGTAATACTTTTCACTCAAAGAAGCAATCTCATAAGCACCTTTAAAAGCAACAAACTCTTCAATATTTTCAACATCAAAGTAATCATAAACACCTTTGGCATAAGAACATAGGATCTCATCTTCATTAAACTCACACTGGAAAGGAAGGTGTTTACGCTCTATATTAGAGCAGCAAGTAAAATCATAAATGTGGCATAAACACTCAGCATAGCAATAAGAAGTTTGTATTTGGTCCCATAAGTGTTTCCCTTTCTGAGATAGGCGGTGCCGCGTGTAATGAGCATGCTCATACAATGATTTTCCCTCAACCAAGTCAGTTGGTTTTTTAGCGCGAGCACAAATTGATCGAAGACGAGCCAAGTGAAACATGTCCATCCTTCCATATTTGGGTGGTTCAACACCCATGGTAAAGATAGCATCAGCAAGCAAGGTAACAGGTATTTTTGGTATTTTTGATAAGGGACACAAAAGTAAAAATTGAAAGGTAAACTAACAAGACTAAAAAAAACAAAGGTAAAGGGTAGTGTGCAACTCCTCTATCTTAGCACTCGGAGTCCCCGACAACGGCGCCAGAAATTTGGCTTGATGTGCGAGGTGATGATAGTGATTTATCGCCCTTCGTTGGTAAACCCCAAGTGGAAGGCGTGATGTAGCACAGCAGCAAATTTCTCTCAGTAAAGATACCAAGGTTTGTCTCCAGTAGGACTCCAGAGATGATAAGTAGGTGTCAGCGGCGCAACTTACGCGGACCTGCAAACAGACACAAATAACTTTGTTCCCAACGAAGTTCAGAGAGGTTGTCAATCTCTCCGGTCTTGTTGTTCACAAAGGATCAAACACAAGGGATAATGATAGCAACTGAAAGTAAAAGTAGAAAATTAAATAAGCGTGGAAACAGTAATGAGGATATGGACCGGGATACGTGATGTTCACTAGTGATGTCTCGCTCCCAAAAGACGATAAAACTGCTATGCGAGGTGAACAAATTACAGAAGGGAAATTGACAGGATTATGAACGCACCGCAATGCTAACTATGCTACAAAAGAAAGGAAGAGGCTCAAAAGCATGGGCAGTACGCCAAAATAAGTAGACCGAAATCCAACTGCATCTACTACTAATCATCCACCTTGAGATATCTATCCAGAACATCTCGCTGGTATTAAGTTGCGAGCCCCACCCAAAGTGTAAACCCAAAGCAACAGACAACTGCATTAAAAAGCACTTTGCGTAAAGTAAACAATCCTTGCAACCGCGGTTACAAGCACCGTTGTTTTCCCCCTTGTGGCAATAGCACATCCCCTAGACTCATGTTTCTGTCACTCAAGCGTGTCATCGGGGGGCATGAACCCACAATCGAGCAAAACGTTCCCTCTTGGGGTTACTACCTACTACTTGGCCAAAGCAATAAACAACAACGGAGAACATGCAAGAATTACTTAGGAACAAAAATATAAGAGATAAGAACCAAATATATTACTCAATCACAATCTGAACATAATCTCATAATCCATCAGATCCCAACAAACTCAGCATAGCAACAGCAGAAAGATTACAAAAGTGCCTCGATCATGTAGGGCAGCTCACAAGGTCTAAACCATGAAGAACAAAGAGGGGAGGAGAACATCACATAGCTACTGATCACGGACCCATGGTCCAAGGGAAACTACTCACGAGACATCCGGGAAGCATCCATGGTGGAGAGGAGACTTCCGGAGGTCGGCCCTCCCTCCGGCAGGGTGCCGGGAAGAGGTCTTCTGGTGCTCCTGATCTCGGAAGCACGGTGGCGGCGGGACAGAGTCGAGATCGCGAAAAAGGTTTCTGTCCTCGAGGGTTTCCCGAGACGGAGAATATATAGGCGAAGGGGGGAAGCCAGAGGTGGACCAGGGGCCCCAGGCGCCCCCCTGGCGCGGCCCAGGGGGTGGCCGCATGGGCCACCCCTGTCTCCCCTCTTGCCCCACTCGGGCTCTTTGCGAAGCTTCCTGTACCCTGATTTTTCCTATATTTTCCCGGAATTTTTATGGCACTTTTTGTATGGGGGAAAACTGAAATAGAAAAACAGCAGAAAACAGAAACTGGCACTGTGGTGCACTGAGTTAATAGATAGTCCAAATAGGATCAAAAGTGTATGAAAGTGTATCTAAATCATAGCAATATCACACAAAACATGCATGGAGCAAGCAGAAATTATAGATACGTTGTGGACGTATCACCCCTCTACGCCGCCCGTCGCCGCCCGAGAAGCCCCTGGTGAGCCGCCGACCTCACTCCTGTCCGCCATGAGCGCCGTCGTTTTCTGCGTCGCATGCCCTCCTTTTGCGCAAAAATGGAGCCCCCAGGCCACTGCTTCCTCGTCCCGCCCCTTGCCGCCGGCCGCCAGCCACCGGAGGGCCACCGGCGCGGCCGTGCTTGCCCCTGGACGCCATGGGAGCCCTCTTGTGCCGTGGCCTGGAAGTGAGGAAGAAGACGGCCCCTGGCCGTCGGATCACACTTGATCCAACGGCCAGGGCGAGCCGATACCCGTTCGTTAAAAAAAAGCCAACGCGCTGTGCTGGGCTCGGCCCGTTTATGTATTAAAAAAAAGAAAGCGCCGTGGGCGCCAAATAGCCATGGGCCGGCTGTCTGTCGTTTTTTCTTTTTTTATAAAATGCAGCACCTAAATAATAGTAGAAAAATAACCGTAGCTCAGAAAAATATGAAATAAATTTTGTGTGGCTTAGAAAATTATGTTTTACTTTGCTGTATGTTTAGAATAATTTTTATACAGTACCAAATTAATTTCTTTAGTTTAAACTAGTTAATTGTGCTTTTGAGCAGCTAAGAATAGTTTTAATCAATTCACTGTTAACCCAAAAAATGTAATGTTATTTGTATATACTCCTGTGAATATTCTTGATGTTTCTGTATGTGTAGAATATTATTTGGCTTAAATAAATTTGTGACCCCTTTTATTACTATTATTACTATTCCTAGTTTATTTCCTATTTAAATTATGTTAGTACTATTAAATTGTTAGTTTAATATTAAACTACCATATGGTCAGTAGGTTATTGCTATGAACTTGGTTATGGAAATAAAACAAATTAATAAGTTGTTAATGAATAAAGTAACTAAAAAAACATAACTTAAGTTAAGAATAGCTTTAATTTAATCTTGTTGTGGTAATCCTATTAAATTTATTCCAATGCCTTGTTGTGGTATTCAACTTTGAAGTGTTTATTTAGTATTTCAATGCTAGTACAAATTGTTCTTTTAATTACTTGTTGATTGATAGTGAAGTTGAGTGTTGTGTGCCTTGTTTGTTTTTGTCCGGTTGTAATGGTGAATTTGTTTCTTCCGCAACGTGTAGACGATACGCCGTACGTTGCAGGTGAAGATTCCTCCCTTGCCGCCGAAGAAGCCGATCCAGGGTACCTTGCCGAGGAAGGCAAGCCACCGTCAAACTCAAAACCCCGCATTACCATTTTTTACCCTTCTTGTATCACTTACATTGTATCATGCTAGTATTATATATTCATATGGTTTGGGATTGTATTAGTTATATTAGAAAAACTCCACACCACCCCATAGCCTACCTATTTGGGAAAAACTAAGTAGAACCGCGATGATCCCGGCATTCTGTCGAGACCATCACTCAGCTCTAGTATTTAGCATTACATAACAACTTGGAAAGTCATACTTCATCCTATATGGTACGACATACACCTAAGAAGGTGGTATAGCCGGGTTTTTGGAACATCGTCGGGCATGGACAAAGTCTGGAGGGACTCTCTATATGTGCCGCCAAAATCTAGCATTACAGTACAACCACTATACTCTGGTATGGGACAGGGCTAGTTGGAAGCTTGTTTGTCTTAGTAAGGGGGTCCTATAACTACACATGGATGCGTGATTCCACGAATCCGATAGCCCTCGAAGTCGATGGGTGAAATTCGCTAGGCTTAGTGTCGGAAGGAACCTTGGTGCTCTTCGACAACGGTGCAGGCTTGGGTCCAAGAGGAGCATGATCTGTCACACGGAAAGTCCATGCAGTACGCAAGGGGTGGATTCATATGTACTAGGGCAGACAAGGGGAAAACTATGGTCGATTATCCGAGACCCGCATACTGAAGTATGACGATCCGTGGGGACACACGGCGGATGTATCGAATGTGGTGGGTAAAGTGTACAACCTCTGCAGAGTGTAAATCTATTCGAGTAGCCAGAGTCCACGGTCATGGACAGCTAGTGAGGCCACACTTTGTGGGGAATAGATGAGAAAGCCCGGTACCGAGTTTATGGTTCGCGACGATGATGTTGATATTGTTGGAAAAAGTTTGGACTTGACTTATCCAATTACATTGTGGGAAATAAAATATGCCAAGTTTAAAACTTTGCCAACTTAATAATGATCTTGAGTAGATAGAAAATCCCTATGAAAAGCTCCACCATATAGCCATCCTATTTTTTTCGTATGCAAAACTTTGTTTCTTTCTTTAGGTGGTTTGCGAGTACTTTGTATGTACTCACGCCTTTGTCCCTGGTTATCCCATCGGCCAGGCTTGGAGGAGCAGGTATATGACAACGATGCTACCGGTGACTACTAGGACGTGTTATACTCTGATCTACACTATGGATTTTGTCGCCCCTACCGTTGATGCTTTTGCTTTTCCGCTGCTATTTGAGCCCGATGAGGCCATGTAAGACTTTATTGTTGTATGACTTGTATTCGGTATTGTATGAACATTGAGACTATGATATCCATGTTGAGTTGTGTGTCATGCGAGCTGATCATGGGAGCATGACTGTATACACAACTGGTCGCTTCAGACATATAGTCCGGGGTGCCCACATGTTGCTATGCTGAGTTTGCTGGGATCTGATGGATTATGAGACTATGTTCAGATTGTGATTGAGTAATATATTTGGTTCTTATCTTTTATATTTTTGTTCTCCGTTGCTCTTTATTGCTTTGGGAAAATAGTAGGTAGTGACTCCAAAAGGGAGCGTTATGCTTGATTGCGGGTTCATGCTCCCGGATGACTAGCTTGAGTGACAGAAACATGAGTCTAGGGGATGTGCTGTTGCCACAAGGGGGAAAACAACAGTGCTTGTAACCGCGGTTGCAAGGATTGTTTACTTCACACAAAGTTCTTTTAATGCAGTTGTTTGTTGCTTTGGTTTTACACTTTGGGTGGGGCTCGCAACTTAATACCATCGAGATGTTCTGGATAGATATCTCAAGGTGGATGATTAGTAGTAGATGCAGATGGATTTTGGTCTACTTATTTTGGTGTATCGACCATGCTTTTGAGCCTCTTCCTTTCTTTGTAGCATAGTTAGCATTTCGGTGCATTTTTAATCCTGTCAATTGCCCAGCTGTGATTTGTTTACCTCGCATAGAAGTTTTATCGTCTTTTGGGAGAGAGACATCACTAGTGAACATCATGGAACCCGGTGCATATTTCAACCACTGTTATGCACTCAATTTACTTCCTGCTTTTACTTCCGAGTTGCAATTATCACTACTACTATTTGTTGCGTTTGATCCTTTGTAAACAGCAAGACCAGAGAGATTGACAACCTCTCTGAACTTCGTTGGGAGCAAAGTTATTTGTATTTGTGTGCAGGTCCAGGTAAAGTAAGCAACCTCGGTTGTGAACGGCTCCATTGTTCACTTTACCACCTACTTCTCGAGCTTGGAGTCCTACTGGGCTGACTCTAAACCTTAGTATCTTTGCCAAGGGAAATCTGCCACTACGCTACATCTAAACCTTCCACTTGGGGTAACCAACGAAGGGCGAGAAGTATTTCCTCGCTAGCATCAGCAGGTCCAGGTAAAGTAAGCAACCCTCGGTTGTGATGGTGCGATTGTTCACTTTACCACCTACTTGTCGTCGTTGGAGTCCTACGGGTTCGATCTCAACCTTGGTATCTTTGCCAAGGGAATTTACCAGTCCGCTACATCTCAACCTTCCACTTGAGGTAGCCAACGAGTTAATTGATACCTATCACGTACACATTCGATTAAAATAAGAATTTCTTGACCCGGTCGGCCGGTGAGATAGAACTACTAGTCCCGATGAGGAGCGGTGGTGCGTGCTCCTGGAACACGGCCATCGAGTCAACCCTGAGCACACGACACGCCACTCCCATCTCATCATCGCAGAGTGATACGTCTCAAATGTATCTACTTTTCCAAGAACTTTTTCTATTGTTTTGGCCTCATTCTTGCATTATTTGAAGGAAACTAACCCGGACTGGCGCTGCTTTCAGCAGAGCTCCCTGTATGGTTTTCTTGTGTGCAGGAATATCGATTTTCAAGTACTTCAGAAAATTCCCAGAAAAATCATGGAAAATCCATGCACCCGGAGGGACCCAGGACCAGAAGGTGGGCCAGAGGGGCCCAGGTGCCCTGCTAGCGCGGCCACCCCCCTGGCCGCGCCGAAAGGCCGCCTGGGTGGGTCCCACCCCCTCTGTTGACCTATGTTGTCCCCTATTTTTACCCGTCGCGAGGAAACCCCCGAAAGAAGTTGTTTTCCCAGTTCTCATCACGGAGCCGCCGCCACCCTCTGTTCTTCTCCGGGAGGGCTAATATGGAGGCTGTTTTGGCCTCCGGTGAGGGGAGATCATCGCTATCGTCATCACCATCGCCACTCCATCATCCCTCCATGAATTCCCCTTTCATGTGTGAGTAATTCCCTACTGTATGCAGAGGGGATGGTAGGGATTGGATGAGTTAGATCATGTAATAGTTTGTCAGATTGTTGGAGGCATGTTGCCTATCGTGTACTTTGGTGTTTATCATCTTTGCTACAACTTGTTACTCTTAATGCTTGTCACTTTGGGCCCGAGTGCCATGTTTTCAGATCTGAATCACTTGTGTTTTCATGAGTTCATTTGTGTTGTTGATACTATCTATGAGTTGTATGCACCTATTATGGTCCGGAACCGACGATCCCAAAGGTGACAGCTTGGGACACCAAAGGGGTTGGACTATAATTTGAGGATTTCATACATCCATTGAGTTTTAATGCTTTGTTACGGTGCTCTTTGACAGGAGCACCTTAATCTCCATAAGTTCCTTTTGGCCCCATTCGTAGCGGGATGGTAGGACAAAAGATGGTGTGCAAGTTCTTATTGCAAGCACGCACAACTACCTTGGGATGCATGCCTAATGTTTGATATTGCCTAGATGATCCTTGCTTTTCTGTGTGCCTTGACCCGTGTTAGAATCTATTACATGTCCACTCTCATCAAAGCAGCGCCCAACCATCCATCTCCCTAGACTACAGTGTTTCAATCCTGCTGGTTACTAGTTATTTACTTTTGTTATTTTACTTTCGTTGTTTCACCGCCAGTATTTCTGTTGCCACCATCACTTCCATATCCTGCAAGCAAGTGTATTTCAGATGCGGTTGAATTGACAACTCAACTGTTAAAGCTTGTGAGTATCCTTTGGCTCCCCTTGTGTCGAATCTATAAATTGGGTTATTCTTACCCGCGAAGACTATCTCGATCCCCTACAGTTGTGGGTTATCAAGTACTGTTTTTCGGCACCGTTGCCGGGGAACAAAGCTTTATTTACAAGTCTACTCGAAGTATTCTTCCTACTGCACTTTATCCACTATGGGTAATAAAGGAGACCCAAAGTCCCAATCTTACCATCCAATACAAGAAAAGGTACTGTTCTGAGCACTAGTACTACACTTGATTCACCTTCAGTTAAGTAAGTTTGCTTCACCACCACCACATGCTACTTCTACTGAGTCTGTTACTATGTCCGATACTTTTGATGATGCTTCCACTACTCTTGATGATATTGGTTTTCTTGGTTGCTATCTTGAATCTCAAATTGCTAAGATTGCAGAACAGTCCGAGACTGAAACTCCTGCTACACATTACCCCACTTTCAAATCCTTTGGTTACCCAGACTTGAACGCACTCAAGGAGAGAGTCCTTGAGGATGATTATATCATGCTTGATGATGATTGATGCAGGGAACTTACAGAGTGTGCCAACTCTGACCCTGGTGTTGTTAAGAGGCTGCTTGAAAAACACTCCATGAATAACAAGATTACCCCTGATCCTGAATTTGCTACATCTCCTATATGCATCAATGATCCTGATTTTAATTTCTCTGTAGATTTTTCACTTATATCTACATTTGAAGCTGACCCCTTTTATGGCAAAGAAAATTATGATACTATTGCACACCTAACCAAACTCACGGAGTTGGGTGGCTTTTTTACTACCAATGAAAAGATACGATACTTTTATGTGACTAAGATTCTTCCTTTCTCTTTGAAGGAGGGTGCTAAAGCATGGTATGATGCACTACCTTATGGTTCCATTCAGAGTCCTCAAGATTTGGCTCAATCTTTTGTTGATAAGTACTTTCCTGCTCACATGCAACATGCTGCTTTACAAAGAATTTATAACTTTAAACAGTTGCAGGATGAGCACCTCCCTTGTGACACCCTGGATTTTGGAACTTTCTTTTTCCAAAAACTTTTCTGATTTATTTCTGGATTTGCCATTTGATTGGATGTTGAACACCTCTTTGGACTTGAAACTTGAGCATATTTTCTTTCCATGCTCAAGTAGCCCTTGTTTCCAAGCCTTTCCCATGTCATTCCTTTGATTCATCCCATCCAAGCCACATTTTTATTCAAGCCATATGTTCCTTTTCCAATAAAAGGAATATCCCAATTATTTGAGGTTTGTGAAGCAACCCATAGTTATATTGCTCCATAAATCACCAAATAATTCCCACCTATCTTTAATGTCATATCTTACCAAATTCTCCAAAAACATTGCATGGCCCAAGTGGATTTTTCCTCTAGAAAAATTAAATTGTCTGTGGGGGGGGGGCAGAATGGAGCTTTGTGAAGGGAGTGCCATTTCTCTTGATCCATTGCTGGTGAAACTTTTTTTGCATAATCATATGATCATATCATGATCCTACACCAAATTCCACCATCATTTTCCTAGCCAAACTCCCACAATAAATTCCCAAAGTTTGGATGCAGTAAGGGGGCATTGTGAAGCAAGTGCATGATAGGGGTACCCATTTTCCTTGAAACTTTTTGTGCCTATTCCCACACCAAAATGACTCCACCAAACAAGACTTTAGCCAAATCCCATCCACCATTTGGGTGCATCATCAGTGTCAAGTTTCTGATCAGTGGGGTGATTTGTGAAGCAAGTACTATCTAGGCGACTCCATTGGCCTTGAAATTTTACACACATGTGAACCATGCCAAATAACCCTGCTACCCCAAATTATAGCCCAATCCACCAAGCCAAAGTGAGGCTAGCTTCATCAAAGAGTTTTCGGTTCAATTGACACTTTACAAAGGAGGTACATTAATCTTTGGGCCAATTGGGCTAAAACTCTCCAGATAGCTGGTCCTTCCAACCACAAACACCAGAGACAACCTGGCTCTAGCCAAAGCCTCACCATTTGATCACCATTTGTGCTCCAAGTTTACAACAGTAAACTTGTCAGTGAAGGTGTGATCACCCCAGTGCCCCATTTGAGCATCCAGTTGCACCACATCACTCAGCACCAGAAGAACCCCACCCCAGACATGCTTGGTTGCGATGGAACCTACCCCGAGTGCACCCACCCAGGGTGGCCACGCTCCCAGGCTGCAATCGGCATGATCTCGCCGCGCCCCGAGGTAACCCGAGCCGTCGCCTTCGCGCTCCAGTGCATTGTCGTCGTCTTGCTCATGTCTACCCGCGCCGCACGCTTCCCCTTTACACGCGTCGTCCCTCGCGCACCCCAGCCTCGCCGGAATCCCGACAGTAGCTCACTACCGCGGGGAAACAGACGCCACGCCTGCTCTGTCCCGTCGCCGTCACCCCCTTCCTTGGCCCCTGCTCCAAGCATGCCGCTGCTCGCACGCGCGCTCCTCGCACCCTCCAGAACCCGCTCGAGTGCGCCAGCTCATCCTCAGCATCTCGTCGGCGACAACCACATCCTCTTGGCGGGATGCGGCTCGGCATCTCGCTGTAGCATATTTAAGGCGTGCCCAAGCTCACCCCAGCACACCAGCAGCTCCACCTCCCTCCCTATCGCGCCCCTGCAGAAGGAATCGAGTAGTGGGGCTCTTCTTCCCCAGCTCCGGCCGCCACGACCGCCGTGCAATCCACCGTGGCCAGGCCATTCCAGGGCCTCCCAGACCTAGCCACCACCACCACTTGACTCCCCTGCCTCCCACGGTGCTCCTCGAACCCAGCCCCGCCCGCTTCATCGCCGGAATCGTTGCCGCAGGCATCGACCTCGTCGGAGCCGTAGCGTCGAGCCGCTGCGAAGAGCCTCACGTCGCCGTCCGGCCACCATTCGAGGTGCTGTGGGTATGGGTGAGTTCGTCGTGGAGCTCCCGACCGCCCTGCACCCTCGCCTTTTCCCGCTGTGGCCTCCTCGCCGCCGGTGAGCTCGCCCTCACCTGTCTCCCCTCTCCCCTAGGAGATGGGCCCCACCCATCAATCACTCATTACCACCCGAAGGGGTACGTAAGTGGAAGCGTATTCTGAGAAAGGCACCTTCGACGTCACCCCCTTGGTGGAATTTCCAAATTGATTTAAAATCAATTTAAATCAATATTTTGACCCAACTTTGACCACCTAGATCTCCTAGAATAAAATTCCAAATGAAGTGATTCTATTTGCATTGGTTTTCTCTTGATATCCTCTCTAATTTGGAACAGGTTTCATGCCATGATCTTCTGTTGTTATTTGTTGGTCTAAGAAAAATGGCATTTGACATTTTTTCCCATTGGTTTTATTTGGGAATGTTTTCACGACTTTTCTTGTGAAGAACAGGGGCTTCCCCTCCACCTTGTTGGTGAAATCAAGCCACAACTTCTTTTGCACCTTCATAAAGCTTTGACGTGCTTTAAAAATGCTTTAACGTTCGGTGATACGACTTTCGTGATATGCCTAGATCATGTTGCTATTGTGCTATGTTTCGATTACAGTATTACCATGTTATATACATGATATGCATGAAACCATGATGATCATGATATGCCTCTATCATGTTATCTTATTGTTCGTATCATGTCGTTACTATGCTATGCTTGCATGCATCGTAACCTCCACCGTGCTCATGATAATGCTATGTGTTAAGATCATGCAATACCATGTTAATCATTTTAACCTGGTTAAGTTCATCATATAAACATGCTTGAAATGATACAACTATAATGGTACCTTGGAATTTTCCGCAAGTATTGCTATATTATGAATGCTCATGTTGCACCTGATACTTGTTATGTATACTGTTGGAGACATGCTTGGGGAAAAGTTGATCAGGTGCCACCGAACTAGACTTATCCGGTGCAGCCACACTCGCCTGTATGGGAAGGCCTTGGCTCGGTCTATCGGTGGGTTCTCTTACGCGTATCACCAAGGTGGGAAGGCTATGCGCGCACGGATTACCCTGGCCCAGTAAGTGGCGGTAGTCTTGAGAGCCGGTTGTTGATGATTTGGGCCCGTCCCCGATTGGGACAAAGTTTATGGACCATGTGATGGTCAGTTGCCATGATGTGTCTGGAGGACACGGGGCTACCCAAGGCATGACTTGCGAAGCATGTCGAGTGATACGGTAAGGGGAGACACCGGTAGAACGGTCTCGCTGGAGAAATCCTAGTCCACTCATGGGAGACGTTCCAAGGTACTGGATGGAGGAGGGACTCCATAGTGTGGGTAAAGTGCACAAACTCTGCAGAGTCACACAAATCTATTCGAATAGTCGAGTCCACGGTATTGGACACAGTTCACAGTAGGTCACACCAAGAGATCAACACGAGTTCGGTTGCATGAGCATTGTAAGTTGATATTATGACTGGATTGGTTGGGTGGTAACAGAGGATACTTAACCCATGGAATGGTCGTGCGACGACCCGTATAAGTTGATGGTCATGAGATGACCCGGTTCTTGAGTCGGTAAGGACTCTGAGGTAAGCCACATGATCAGGCGGTGATCATGTGGGGTCCATGTGACCTTAAACGATGATTAATTATGCATTAGTGTTAATGATGATAATATGCTGATGATATGTTGATGATATATGATTACCTGTTTGCATGATGTTGATTCTCACATGCTTAACTCACTAATATACTTGAACCTGCTACTGCCATGTTATCGGTTTCCCTTGGTGCTTGGTTGTTTGTGAGCTTTCAAGTACTTTCGATGTACTGACCTGGCATGTCATGCCAGATTTGCAGGCCATGCGTTGAATGCGTAGGGCGACGTTCCCGGTGTTTGCGAGCTAGTTGGTGTCCCAGCCAGTGTCCCTGTGGAGTGGAGTTCATCACCGTCACCGTTGGTCCGCTGCCGAGTTATCTTCCGCTACTAGAGAGAGTTAGTCTGCTGCTTGATGTAGATCCGGGGCGATCTTGAGGAGCAAGCTTGTCCTTCGTCTCGCTCCGCCAGCGTTGTAATGACCCCTTGTACCCATATATTTGATAATAGAAAGTTGTTCAGTCCTATATCAAGTAGTGCCGTGTTCCAAAAGACTTGATCTCTGGGCTGGAGCACGGGGCGTTCCGGTCCTCTGAGGCGGGGTGCCACATCCGTAAACTTGGGGGAGGTATTGCAGTTTAATCAAGGGTAGACCGGGACATGGAGTTCCTAAGAATGAATTACTTGATATATTTTATGCTGGTCTAACCGATGAATCTAGATCCTATTTGGACAATTGTTTGGTTGTGTTTTCAGGGAAAGAACACCGGACGATGCTGAAGAATTAATGGGCAAGATTGCCAAGAACCACGAAGATTGGTCAGTCCCTGAACCTCCTCCACCACCAAAGAAGAGGGGCATGCTTGTCCTAAGACCCGAAGATATGCAAGAAGCAAAGAAGTATATAAAAGAGAAAGGTATTAAAGCTGAAGATGTGAAGAATCTACCTCCTATTGAGAAGTTGTGTGAGCCCACTACTCACCCCCCTATGGTAGAGGTACACTCTCTTTTAGATTTCAATGCAAGTGACATCCCTCAAGGTAAGCCTCCTGATCAATGTTTAGATGAGCTTGATAATTTTATTATGAAGCAAAATCACTTTAATATGAGGATACAATGTCAGTTGCATGATAATACCCTTGCTATAAAAAGTTTGCTTGATATTCTAGGTAGAACAGTTAATGATGTTAAATGTCTTGTTAAGCATTTTCATATGGTTCAAACTCATCTTGAACAAATTTCTGATGTGCAAAAATATTTGCTTTCTAACAATGCCAAACAAGATGATTTACAGGCTTATGGTATAAAAACCCGATGTGGGACACACACCCAAGACCCTCTCTATCCAGAGGGGCATCCAAAGAGGATCGAGAAAGATTCTCAAATATAGGAAGAAGAAATTGTTAGCTCTCCGAAGAAGAAGAAGAAGAAGAAACACAAGGAAGCTGACAATTCAAATGATCCCATAGTTGAAGAAGAGCTTGTTGCTGATCCAAAAATTATGTCTACCTCCAATGCTGAAACTGAAGATGGGTGCTGAGCCTGAAAAAGACAAGGAGCAGAATGATCCACCCGAAGTTTGAGAAGAAGAATCACCCGACAAACGCTAGAAATACACTAGAGAAGACTTCATCGCAAGAAGACATGTGAAGGAAAGAGAACCATGGGTACAGAAACCCATGCCCTTTCCAGGTAAGTCTCTCAAAACCAAAGAAGAAGAGCACTATAATAAATTTTGTGAATGGATGAAACCTCTTTTTCTTCAAATTCCTTTGTCTGATGCTATTAAGTTACCTCCTTACTCGAGATATATAAAAGATATTGTTACAAATAAAAGAAAAGTCCCTAATGAGGCAATATCTACTATGCTTGCTAACTACTCTTTTAGTGGCAAGATTCCTGAGAACCTTGGTGATCCAGGTATACCCACCATTCCTTGCCCATAAAGAATAATTATGTCAAAACTGCTTTATGTGATCTTGGTGCAGGAGTGAGTGTTATGCCTTTTTCTCTGTATAAAAGTCTCTATTTAGATAAACTAACCCCTACATATATCTCTCTTGAGATGGCTAACAAGTCAACAGCCGTCCCGATTGGCATTTGTGAGGATGTTCCTATTGAAGTTGCTAATTGCTTAATCCTTACTGATTTTTTTGTGCTTGACATGCCCGACGATGGGAGCATGTCCATTACTCTTGGTACCTTTTCTTAACACCGCAGGTGCTATCATTGATTGCAATAAAGGAAAGGTTACCTCCAAAGTGGATGATAAAAAACACACGGTGTATTTTCCGAAGAAGATCGACAGAAGATATGGCCTTAACTCTATAGAGAATATCGAGACCGTGAAGATTGGAGATTGGGATTGTCCTCTACATAAGCACCACAAATACAAAACCATTATCGTGGGGACAATTTCCATTAAAGTAAAGGTACAGTGATCACTTCATAAGAGGTAAGACTTTCTGCTCTATATATCGCCGGTTTGTTGGTAAGACTTGATCAACCTTGCTAGCTAGCATGTTTTATATAGGTAAAAAGTGGAGCTCGTTATGTTTTCATTTCCTTTAGCATTTGTTCTCCTTGTTGTACCAAAGTTTTATGTTTTTTAAGCTTCACATTTCTAACCACTGTTTCAAGTTTTCAGGAAGTTTTGCAGCTTTTGGAACCTCGAAATTTTTTCAACAGTGAAGTTGTCAGAAAAATTCCGCAAAAATAAAATCATTTTTCCATAGAAAAAGTGACCCAAAGGCACCTAGGGCTGACCAAGGGGGCCACCCCTGGTCCAGGTGGCCAGCTGTCGCGGCCTGCCCCCTGGCCGCGCCCACAGGGTGCCTGGGGCCCACATGTCCCCTTTGCTGGTAAGTATTCTTCCTCTCTCTCTCTTGCACCAAAAACCCGAGTTCTTCAGCTGGAACCCGAGTTCTTGCTGCTCTCCACCCAAAACTTCGACCTCTCTCTATATCCCATTGTTTCAGCTAAAATTTTGAGCAAATACACATTGTTATGTGACTCCTCCACCCCTTTGATACGTCCCAAACGTATCTATAATTTCTTCTTGCTCCATGCATGTTTTGTGTGATATTTCTATGATCTAGGTACACTTTCATACACTTTTGATCATATTTGGACTAACTTATTAACTCAGTGCACCCTAGTGCCAGTTCCTGTTTTCTGCTGTTTTTATATTTCAGGTTTCCCCCATATTAAAAGTGCTCCAAAAATTCGGGAAAATCAGATAAAAAAGCAGCGTATCGGAACCTTCCGGAATCACCAAGGTGGGGCCAGAGGGCCACCACTAGGGGCCCAGGCACCCTGGTGGCGGGCCCTAGGGGCTGGCCGCGCCAGGGGCGCCTAGACCCCTGGTGGCTCCCCCTGGCTTCCCCCCTTCTCCTATATATTCTCCATGACGGGATTCTTCCGAGGACAGAACCCTTTTTCGCGATCTCGCCTCTGTTCCGCCGCCGCCGCGCTTCCAAGATTGGTAGCGCCAGCATACCTCTTCCCGGCACCCTGCCGGAGGGAGGATTAACCTCCGGGAGCTTGCCCTCCACCATGGACGCTTCTCGGATGACCCGTGAGTAGTCTACCTTGGACCACGGTTCCATGATCAGTAGCTCTGTGATGTTCTCCTCCCCTCTTTGTTCTTCATGGATTAGACCTTGTGAGGTGCCCTACACGATCAAGGCACATATGTAATTCTTTCTGCCGTTGCTACGCTGAGTTTGCTGGGATTTGATGGATTATGAGACTATGTTCAGTTTGTGATAGAGTAATATATTTGGTTCTTATCTTTTATATTTTTGTTCCTAAGTAATTATCGCATGTTCTCCGTTGTTGTTTATTGCTTTGGCCAAGTAGTAGGTAGTGACTCTAAGAGGGAACATTATGCTCGATTGTGGGTTCATGCCCCCTGATGACTAGCTTGAGTGACAGAAACATGAGTCTAGGGGATGTGCTATTGCCACAAGGGGGAAAACAACGGTGCTTGTGACCACGGTCGCAAGGATTGTTTACTTTACGCAAAGTTCTTTTAATGTAGTTTTCTGTTGCTTTGGGTTTACACTATGGGTGGGGCTCGCAACTTAATACCAGTGAGATGTTCTGGATAGATATCTCAAGGTGGATGATTAGTAGTAGATGAAGTTGGATTTCAATCTACTTATTTTGGCGTATGACCCATGCTTTTGAGCCTCTTCCTTTCTTTGTAGCATAGTTAGCAATGGTTTGCGCCCGTAATCCTGTTAATTGCCCAGATGTTTTTTTTTTACCTCACATAGCAGTTTTATCGTCTTTTGCGAGAGAGACATCACTAGTGAACATCACGGGACCCCGGTCCATATTCTCATCACTATTTACACGCTCAATTTATTTCCTGCTTTTACTTTCCAGTCGCAATTACCATTATCCTTTATCCCTTGCATTTGATCCTTTGTAAACAACAAGACTGGAGATATTGACAACCTCTCATAAGTTCGTTGGGAGCAAAGTTATTTGTGTTTGTGTGCAGGTCCACGTCAACCGCTAAATTTCTAACGCTGTTGTCACCTACTTGCCTCTTTTGGAGTCCTATGGGAGACAAACCCTATCCTCTACATAGGGGAAATTTTTTGCTGTCCTACATCTCACCTTCCACTTGGGGTAATCAACGAAGGGTGAGAAGCCATATCATCTCTCGCACATCAAGCAAATTTCTGGCGCCGTTGCCGGGGACTCCAATCGTCAAGATAGGGGAGTTGCACACTATCTTTTACATTTGCTTTTTAGTCTTGTTAGTTTACCTTTCAGTTTTTATCTTAGTGTCGTTTATCAAAAACCACAAAAAACATTTACCTTGCTTTTAGTAGTCCTTCTTGTTTAGTTGAAAATGTTAGGACTTGGTGCTTTGAGGGAATCGGAAGTTCTAGATTTCCATCAAAGGGATGTAGAAAATATGAAGAAGGCATGGGATAGAATTTCTGAAGCACGTAGGAGAATTATGCCTTGGATACCTATAAAAATTGTGCTTAGAAAAATTTACCATGGTCTTCTTAAGTGGTGTATACACTCTCTTGATATTATAGCTGAAGGAGACTTTTTAGAGTGTGATGAAGCTAGAGCTCTTGATATTTTGCATGGTCCATCTAGTTATTTTGTTTATGATCGTAGTTTTGATACTGTTATAGATAGACTTGCCACTATTGAAAATAGGATGGATGCTCTAGACTTGAGAAAAGTAGAGGAAATTAAGTCCAACAAGAAAGAAATGTTGGAGATACATGATGATTGGGAGCCTTTTGTTAGGATTAGCATCTCTAACCAAGACTTCCTTGCTTTTTGTGATATTGGATCCATGGTTTCTACAATGCCAAAAATAGTTTATGATTCTTTGAAACTAAATATGGATAATTTGTCATCTTATCATGAATATGCTAATCGAGATATTTCAGAGATTAAAGGAAAGGTGAAAGAAGTCCAAGTTACATCCCTTAAAAGGGTTGCAACGATGGATTTCTTCATCATGGAGCCAAACCAAAGTAACATCGTGCTTGGAAGGGACTTCCTCCGAGATATGAAATGCTTCATTTATATTGGTAACGGGCACATACGCTTATGTGGTAAGGATAAAGGTAAGTATCGTTTCCTTACGAAAAAGAAGAATGAACTTATTGAAAATTATTTCGAAGGTTTTTATGACTCCGATGATCTCGGGGACCTTTGATTCTTCTTTTTGCTTTATGCCTAGCTTAAAGTCGTAAAAGAAAGCGCTTGTTGGGAGGCAACCCAAGATGTTTTTATTTATATTTTTAGTGGTCTTGATGATTGTTACTACTGTAGCAACATCATTGTATCTTTATTTTCAAGCTTTGTGCCAAGTTTAGCCTCCGATTGCAAGAAAGTTCAAAAGTTGTGACATGCTCTCCAGAAAACAGATTCTGTCCTTGGACGGAAAAAACAGCCTAAAATCACCAGATCATCTTTTTGATCTGAATTTTTTTACGGCATGCTCCATACAATTTACTTTCAAGCGTCTGTTCTTAATTTTTTGATTCGAGTTTCAGAAGTACCCCGAAAAAATTATTTACTACCTGCTATTCAGTTCTTCACATATTCTGCCACGTTTTGCCTTTCCTCACTTTTGCAAACCTTAAGCTTGCTGTTTCTTTGCAAAAACTTTTTGGAAATCTTGAGAAACAGATTCAAGAATATCTTTATTTCCAGTGGATAAAAATTATTTTATTAAGGGTACTAACATCTCTAATCAGCTTATGGTATGAAGGGAGTTTTCAACTGTGCGAGGGAAGATGACGAAAGAAGATCCGGGAGTGTCAAACACTCAAGCTTGGGGATGCCCCCATGCATCCCCAATAAATATTCAAGGAGACTCAAGCGTCTAAGCTTGGGGATGCCCCCGTGAATCCCCTTCTCCATCAACAATCATCAGTTCGTCCTCCGTCTCACTATATTTTTATCACTTCATGCGTAATGTGCTATGCTTGGAGTGGCTCGTTCTTAGGTTTCCTTTCTAGTTTTCTTTAGCCTTTCTTGTTGTTCATAACAAGTTATAACCCATCTTACTTTGTGTGGGAGAGAAACACGCTCCACTTCAAACTAGAACAAATCATAGGATTTTCATGCTTATCTTTCTTCTCTTGTGTGTTCTTTATCTTTTCGTAGCCACTGCCATGTTTAGTCTTAGTTTTCATGTTTATCCTGTTAAGAGAGTTGGTTGTTGCGCCGAGTTGTGTCTTGTCTTGAAGTAGGTAATTGAGATTGCTATTCAATTGTAGTAGTAACTTGCAATAGTTTTGAGGTCTTGTCGTGAGTAATGTTTGAACTTTTGGTGTCAAAATCTCTAGCCTATTAGTGATAGGTGTCGTATTTTGGGAAATCCGTGCTTATTTTCAAAACCTACAAAAAAATAGCTGAGAACTCTAGCTACTAGATGGATCACTAATCTTTGGAGGGATCGGATATTAGAGTACACTCACGTACCATGAGTCGAGGATGCGCAAGGATAACCAAACCCCCATACACTCCTCCTCGGGGTACTTGTATCTTAGTGAACCTCCTTATTAGATTGAGAGTTACCGATAATAAGTACATGAGTTCTTCAGACTAATGTAAGTATTGAAAGTTGACACTTCCACCTCCTCATATTTCCTAGCCTCTTCGGTACCGTGCATTTCCCTCTTCTCACTCCGAGAGTTGGCGTCCACCTCGCCGGTGCATGCAAACCCTTGGCATGATATGCTCTGTCATCATAAACTTCCTTATATCTTTCCTCAAAACATCCACCATACCTACCTATCAAGGGATTTCCATAGCCTTTCCGAGATATATTGCCATGCAACATCCACCTTCTCATGACTTGATCTTCATGTCAAACATGTTCCTGCTACACTGGCAGAGGTATACATTTGTATACATCATGATAGTTACATCTTCCTTATGTTGAGTACCTTGTAAAGTGTGAAGATCTTCTATACCTTCTTGTAAAATAGTGTGATTCCCTTAAGAGAGGAAAAGATCGCACAGATGACAAAATTAAAAGATCCCAAAGAGGACAAATGAGAGTTAAATAGAAAGGGCCATTGAGGCCACAAAAAAATACAAAAATAGAAAAAAGAGAAAAAGAAATAAAAAGAGAGGAAGGGGCAACACTACTATTCCTTTTGAAAGATCCACACTTGTACTCCCTCTATATCTTGTACTCCATAGAGATGATCATATATGCATATAGCTATGTGGGGACCTTCACACTATAGAACTTGGCTTGCATATTCCAAGAATGAGCCTCCTCAAACGAGCTCTAGGTCTTCTTGAGCGAGCAAGTTTGATACACCCCCACTAGTCCCATTGGAGAGCTTTTCTTAGCTCATATGTTCATCCGTTGCAAGGCAATCCCTACTCCTCACATCATATATATCATTTGGCCTTCTCGCCTATGATTGTCCTCATTGATGTGAGCCTTTCTCACCCTTTTTGTCTTCCTCCTCCACCATATCTCTCTCTTTGACATCCTAAGTGTCAACTCTCGTGCTTACGCTCATCCATTGCATGAGTGCTCAATATCGAAAGGGAGTGGATCATATTGACTTGTACCTGGCTAGTGGTCTGGGGACGAGTCAAGATAAGATTCCAAATAAGATTAAGTGTGAAACATTAGTAGATTGAGTTCTCAACAAATACTTTTTTCTCTCGTATTCCTATCTCCCCCTTCTTGCACGCAAACACCATCTGGAGACATTCGAGTCACGAACAGCAAGAGCTCTTGCACCTTAATGTTCTCATGTTGCTTGTTTCAATGCTAATATAGACTCTTGCCTGCTATGACTTGAATTGAATTACATACCTTGATTGCTTTACTTTCAAAGTTCTTATATGTTTGTTAGCATGTCACCACAGAAATTATGCTTGTTATCATTTACCTACTCGAGGACGAGCAGGAATTAAGCTTGGGGATGTTGATACGTCCCAAAGGTATCAATAATTTCTGCTTGCTCCATGCATGTTTTGTGTGATATTGATATGATCTAGATACACTTTCATACACTTTTGATCATATTTGGACTAACTTATTAACTTAGTGCACCCCAGTGCTAGTTCCTGTTTTCTGCTGTTTTTCTATTTCACGTTTCCCCCATATTAAAAGTTCTCCAAAAATTCGGGAAAATCAGATAAAAAAATCAATGTAACGAAACCTTCTAGAATCACCAAGGTGGGGCCAGAGGGCCACCACCAGGGGCCCAGGCGCCCTGGTGGCGCGCCCTAGGGGTTGGCCGCGCCAGGGGGGCGCCTACACCCCTAGCTGCCCCCCTTCGCCTATATATTCTCTGTGGCAGGATTCTTCCGAGGATAGAACCCTTTTTCGCGATCTCGCCTCCATTCCGCCGCCGCCGCGCTTCCAAGATCGGGAGCGCCAGTAGACCTCTTCCCGGCACCCTGCCGGAGGGAGGATTGACCTCCGGGAGCTTCCCCTCCACCATGGATGCTTCCCGGATGATCCGTGAGTAGTTTACCTTGGTCCATGGTTTCGTGATCAGTAGCTATGTGATGTTCTCCTACCCTCTTTGTTCTTCATGGATTAGACCTTGTGAGATGCCCTACATGATCAAGGCACATATGTAATTCTTTCTTCTGTTGCTATGCTGGGTTTTCTGGGATTTTATGGATTATGAGACTATGTTTAGTTTGTGATAGAGTAATATATTTCGTTCTTATCTTTTATATTTTTGTTCCTAAGTAATTATTGCATGTTCTCCGTTACTTTAATTGCTTTGGCCAAGTAGTAGGTAGTGACTCCAAGAGGGAACGTTATGCTCGATTGTGGGTTCATGCCCCCTGATGACTAGCTTGAGTGACAGAAACATGAGTCTAGGGGATGTGTTGTTGCCACAAGGGGGAAAACAACGGTTCTTGTAACCACGGTTGCAAGGAATGTTTACTTTATGCAAAGTTCTTTTAATGCAGTTGTATGTTGCTTTGGGTTTACACTTTGGGTGGGGCTCGCAACTTAATTTCAGTGAGATGTTCTGGATCGATATCTCAAGGTGGATGATTAGTAGTAGATGCAGTTGGATTTCGGTCTACTTATTTTGGCGTACCGCCCATGCTTTTGAGCCTGTTGCTTTCTCTGTAGCATAGTTAGCATTGGTTTGCGCCGTAATCCTGTCAGTTGCCCAGCTGTGCTTTGTTTACCTCGCATAGCAGTTTTATCGTCTTTTGAGAGAGAGACATCACTAGTGAACATCACGGGACCCGGTCCATATTCTCATCACTATTTACACGCTCAATTTATTTACTGCTTTTACTTTCCAGACGAAATTACCATTATCCTTTATCCCTTGCGTTTGACAACCTCTCTGAACTTTGTTGGGAGCAAAGTTATTCATGTCTGTGTCCACTTGGGGTAACCAACAAAGGGCGAGAAGACATTATCATCTCTCGCACATCACCCTCCAATTAGATTTTAGATTGGTGGCTTCATTTGTGAGTATTTAGTAGTTCTTGGTGATGCTCATATGAGCTTGTATGCATCTGTAGAAATTTATTTTCCAAATTTTGATGCAAGTTTATTGCTTAGGTAAGTGAGTAGAGTAGTTTGCCTCAACTCATTTTCCTTAAATCCTTGTTTTTGTGATTTGTCAAAAATTTCAGAAATGAGCTTGTTAGGAAAAGCAAACGGATGGCTTGGGAAGAAGAACCCCGAGCGTACCGACCGAGTTACTAGAGCTGCAGCTTCATCCTCAACTGCAAGGGTCAGCTACAATGAAGATCATGTGCCCCTAGAATTGTTAGAAGATACAAGTCTGACACGTGCAATGACATACTCGTGTGAATTTTTCCTTGAAGCCGCAGGTATCAAGGAGGAGTTTTACAGCCTTTGTGCTAATGCAGGCTTGACACGGCTTGCAACATGCCGTGTTGCTCAGTATCGTAAACTCACCTCCTATTTTATTAATAGTTTCAGATATAATCATGATGCTGGTATTGTTGAGTTTAGAATTTATGATGATCTTTTGACCATGCCTTTGTCAAGATTTTCTGAAATAATAGGTGTGCCGAACGCTGGAAAGACGACAAAGATGAACTCTCAGCCCACTGAGCTGAGGACTCTCTTCAACTCTCTTTGCAGCCAGGACACGAAGGATATCCAACGTTCAAAGATTTCCAGCATCTTGTTTCCCCATCTCAGGTATTTCGAGTATTTTATTGCTAGAGGGGTGTTAGCTCGTGACAACACGAGCAACAGTTCGGCACCGGATGCTTCTATCCTAGCGAACGCCTTCTTAGGGGAGAGTAAGTATAATGTGGGTGCCTTGATTGCTCGCCTCCTTGCTGCTAATGGCAACAAGGGAGATCTCTTTGGTGGCGTTTATGCCACACTTATTCTTGAGTCTCATGAGCGCACCGCACATCCTGATGATGAGCCTTTTATTTTATAAGCTTTGACCTTGCTGCCATGAAGAGGCATGAGTTTGTTACCAGGACTTCCGAGTTTGGTAACCTTAATTATATTCTGAGGTTTGGACTAACCACTATTCGGGAGATTCGTCTACCTGCACCTGTTTTGTTTGACTCTACCCGCAGGAACGGATGGTCCTTCAACGTTATCTAGTTCGACGAGTTCGTGGCCCAAGATCAGTTTCATAACCCCATAGAGGGGGTTGTGCCTGATGAGGACGAGCCCGTTACTCAGTGGGGTGAAGGGTCTTCTTCTGCTTGGAGCGTGGAGCCTTCTTCATGGGAGGATCCCAGGACTTCGGTTTATGCACCTGAAGCCTCGTATGACCCTTGGACGCACAGTACCACCCAGGAGCTGGAGGCTCCTGTGGACCGCGGTAGACGGTCCCAACTTAGGCCAAAATCCTAAGCTTGGGGGAGTACGTGCCCTTCTCCCCTTTCCATTGTATTATCCGTTTTATGTTGTTCACTTTGATCTTTTCTAAGTTTTTTCCTGTTCTTTCTTGTCCTCTTTTACTTTTCAAAAACAACAAAAAGATTTCTCCTTTCTTTTTCTTTCGTTAAACCTTTGAAAAACCCAAACAAATTTCCTTGCTCTCTTTAGTTTGCTTTGTTTGCAGAGTTAAGCTCGAGTCTGTGATGACATTTGATTATATTTCCTACGTTCGATTGTGCATGTGACAAGGCAGTAATGACGAAGATCGACGGAAGGGATGCAACAAGGAAAACCGATATGAACTCTTTTTGTTTCTACTTCTGTACATATGCATGTACTTATGATCTAGAGATCATCTTGTAGAGACATAGTGCTATGTTTACAATGCTTTCCCAGTGGTTCATGCTTTCTTTGTGGCTAATCTCAAATAGCTAGAGTGCATAATGTGTTGTTGAAATGATTTACATGCATTGCATTGTTCATGGTTTGGCATATTCAAGTGGTATTTCCCTTCGGAAAATTTTTGGATTGAGGAAGAGGCCGGTCTAGAGAATGCCCAGTTCTTACTTGTTTCACAATTTATAAATATTACACTTCCCCCATACTTGATGATGGAATGAAATGGGTCAAATGCTGCCAGTGATAGATGGAACGAGAATTTTCCTTCCAAACTTGAGACAAAATTAAAGGCACCATAGACCGTGAAATGATAGATGGATAAGGGAACATAAGTCTAAACAAAAATCATGGGAACCGCCATTAATGTGGTTGATATGGGAGATATTGAGAAACCTTTACCGTCTACCGTTAACTGGAAAGTTGCACTTCCCAAAAGAATTTTATCTCTGTTTTCAAAAACCACGAGCTGTGGTACATGTTTAGTCTTTGCTTCCAGCCACGGGTTTTCAACCTTGCCATTAAAAGTTACGGTTTGAGAGTCTCCCCTTCTTTCTTCAAAACACCTACTATTGAGAGCATAATTGTCATTCTGAGTGTAATGTTCATTGTACCAAAGTACCACATTGTCTTCTGCATGATTGTGATATTACTTGTTCCGAAATTCTTAGTTCTAGTCTCCTTTATAACTTCGGAGGAGTTTCTGTATTTATGTTTTGCTTCACTCATGGAGGCTAGCGAGATACCACTCTAGTATGTTCAAGCTATGTGCATTGTTATCTTGTCTTGATTTTCAGCAGCATATTATTTACTTTTGGTTGTTTGTGTTTGATCACTTGAAAGAAGGATTGCTTCGTGCATTGTCCTTGTAGCATTGTTCCAATACTTGCTAAACTCTTTCGTAGTGCATGCTTATAGACATCTAATGAAGCAAAAGAGTTTGTCAAAGTTTTCTTTGTCGCGTCCAGTTCGTTGAACTAAATTTCTTGAGGACAAGAAATATGCTAAGCTTTGGGGAGTTTATACGTCTCAAATGTATCTACTTTTCCAAACACTTTTGCTATTGTTTTGGCCTCATTCTTGCATGATTTGAACGAAACTAACCTGGACTAACGTTGTTTTCAGCAGAGCTGCCTGTATGGTTTTCTTGTGTGCAGGAATATGGATATTTAGGTACTTCAGAAAATTCCCTAAAAAATCACGGAAAATCCACGCACCCGGAGGGACCCAGGACCAGAAGGTGGGCCAGAGGGGAGCTAGAGGCCCCCCATTCGCGACCACCCCCTGGCCGCGTCGGGAAGCCGCCTGGGTGGGTCCCACCCCCTCTGGTGACCTACATTGGCCCCTATTTTTACCCGTCGCGAGGAAAACCCAGAAAGAAGTCATTTTCCCAATTCTCGTCGCGGAGCCGCTGCCACCTTTTGTTCTTCTCCGGGAGGGCTAATTTGGAGGCTGTTTTGGCCTCCGGTGAGGGGAGATCATCGCCATCGTCATCACCATTGCCACTCCATTGTCCCTCCATGACATATTCTTTCATGTGTGAGTAATTCTTTGTTGTAGGCAAAAGGGATGGTAGGGATTGGATGAGTTAGATCATGTAATAGTTCGTCAGATTGTTGGGGGAATGTTGCCTATCATCTACTTTGGTGTTTATCATGTTTGCTACAACTTGTTTCTCTTAATGCTTGTCACTTTGGGCCCGAGTGACATGTTTTCAGATCTAAAACACTTGGGTTCTCATGAGTTTATTTGTGTTCTTGATCCTATCTATGAGTTGTATGCACCTATTATGGTCCGGAACCGGCGATCCCAAAGGTGACAGCTTGGGACACCAAAGGGGATGGACTATAATTTGAGGATTTCATGTATCCATTGAGTGTTAATGCTTTGTTCCGGTGCTCTTTGACAGGAGCACCTTAATCTCCATAAGTTCCTTTTGGCCCCGTTCGTAGCGGGATGGTAGGACAAAAGATGTTGTGCAAGTTCTTATTGAAAGCACGCACAACTACCTTGGGATGCATGCCTAATGTTTGATATTGCCTAGATGATCCTTGATTTTCTATGTGCCTTGCCCCGGGTTAGAATCTATTAAATGTTCACTCTCACCCAAGCAACGCCCAACCATCCATCTCCCTAGCCTATAGTGTTTCAATCCTGCTGGTTACTACTTATTTACTTTTGTTGTTTTACTTTAGCTGTTTCACCACCACTATTTCCGTTGCCACCATCACTTCAATATCACTGTTGCTATTAATACTTCGTTGCAAGCAAGTGTGTTTCAAGTGCGGTTGAATTGAAAAATCAACTGTTAAAGCTTGTGAGTATCCTTTGGCTCCCCTTGTGTCGAATATATTAATTGGGTTATTCTTACCCGCGAAAACTATCTCGATCCCCTACAGTTGTGGGTTATCACACAGCTAGCGAGCCTAGCTTGGAAAATAATTGCACTTGTTCATGTGGCTTCGAGCTTGCGATGTGAAAGAAGGAAGAAGAGGTAGTAGTATTTGGGAGCGGTGAGGGCGGGAGGGTTTTAACATCAGACGCCCTTTCTCACGGTGAGCTAGCACTTGTCCTGGCGAGGAGCGATCGTGCACGCATGCTCCTCCCACACTTCCATCTAGTCAAACCTGTTCGCACACCACGCCTCTCTCGTCTAATCACCGTACTGTGTGTGTGGACAGTCCCGAGGCTAGCTGCTAGTAGCTAGATGCGGAGTAGTAATATTTTGCAGTGAAGTCTGCAACGGCTGAGAACAAATCATGCGAAAAATGCAAAATATTAATTACAGGTTCCCCGCTACATAGTTCATCGCCGCGATACACTGGAGTTCTTCTCCGACTAAAACCATAAAAAATTAAAACTATAAACTTAAACAAGCCTGTACTCATGTAGCGCCTTGTCGAAGTGATCGGCGACGGCACCCTCCGAAATGGCCAAATGATCTTCCTTCGCGGCGTCCAGCTCGATCAGAGCCTTGTACAACATCTTGGATGAAGGATAGATGTGTTATTCGAGGTAGCAGGTCACCCAGACCTCGCCGTCAGCTTCAATATAGCGCGGCCTCTTCACACGACACGACGACTCCACGACATGCGAAGGGGTCGAGCTGTCGTCGCCTCCGCCGCATCCTCGACCTCCCAGACGGCTCAACCACTCATCGACAGGAGGAGAATTTGGCTGTCGTCGACGTTGTCTGTTATGTCTCCGCCCCGTGCTCCACCTCCAATAGGGCTCGACGGTTTGTCGACGGGCGGAGGGACGATTTGGCGGCAATTGTCCGCTATGCCTCCGCCGCATCCTCCACCTCCCACGAGGCTCGACGGCTCATCGACGGGCGGAGGAATCGAGCTACCTTTATCCGCTTTGCCCCCGCCGCATCCTCCACCGATCGCAAGGAGCGATGGCTCAACGAAGGGTAGAGGGGTCGGAATGACGTCGTCTGTTTTTCCTCCACCGCATCCTCCACCTCCCCCTTCTCCCGACATGGATGTAGGATTTAGAGGACTAGGAAATACGGAAGGAATCTATGGCCGGAGGACGAACGGGAGATGTGGTGAAGGTGCAGGTCGGGGTCAGTAGTTGGGCGTGTATGGAGTGGAGGATATTTTCCTAGACAGGAATCGTAAAAGGCCACACCCAATGTTCATATAGGGCGGGAGGTCTGCGGGATAGTGTTTACTAGCACACGTATCCAAATTTCTCACGGTTTGCTTTGCAATATAGATGGAAAAACATACACATACAGGAATATAATCGTTTGCGTTGTAAGAGCTGGTGGGTATAAACCCTAAAGGACTTTGAAATCGAAAACCAATTCAAATGATGACTAATCATTATGATAGTTTTCATATTTTCATCGTTTCACCAGACCGGAATGTTGTGTAAATTTGAGATTATCGTGATAAAAAAATAGGGGTACTTCATGTACAAAATGGGTCATTGCTATCAAAATATCAGGGTTTCTATGTGAGACAACCACATTAGAAAGAGAACATGTTATTCTAAAATAATTTAAACCCCCTGTTTTTTATGTGTTAAGCAATGAGCACTCACACTGGGTTCCCAAAATTTCAAACATCTTTGACTTAATTTGACATATATGATTTGTACAAGGTGAATCATTTTCGAGCAAAACAACCCTTCAAATGAAAATCAATTGAAATGGTCTCTAAATTTGATGAAACTTGGCGTGTTTTCATCATTTCACCAACAATGTATGTGGTTAAATTTAAAGTTGGTTATGATAAAAACCAATGGTACTCCGTGAACGAAGTTGTACCATTCACATCAAAGCATCGATGTTTCTACCGGAAACACATGCATTACCAGTACAACATATTATTTGTAAGTGATTTGAACCCCAAACTTTTTATGTGTTCAACACCAAGAATTCACACTAACATCCTATAAATTCAAGCATTTTGGACCTCGTTTGATAAATATTACGCATTTAGTGCTTTATTTTTGAGCAACACACCCATGAAATTGAAAGTCGATTAAAATGGCCTCCGAGTAGGATGAGATTTGACACGCTCTCATCATTTCACGAAAATGATATGTGGTAAAAAAATTGAGAGGATTATGATAAAAACTGATGGCACTTACTGTACAAAATTGGGCCATTCCCATCGAAATGTCAGGGTTTCGACGTGAAAGAACAACATCACAAAGACAACATGTCTTTCTAAAATCATGTAGCCTCCATTTGTTGTGTGTGTTCAGCATTAAGCACTCACACCGGTATCCCAAAATTTCAAACATCTTTGACCACATTTTACATATAAAATGTACCAGGTGAATCATTTTCGAGCAAAACAATCCTGCAAATGAAAATTAATTCAAACAGTCTCTAAATTGGATGAAACTTTGCGTGTTTTCATCATTTCACCAACAATGTATGTGGTTAAACTTAAAGGTGGTTATGATAAAAACCAATGGTACTCCGTGTACGAAGTTGTACCATTCACTTCGAAGTATCGATGTTTCTACCGGAAACACCTGCATTACAAGTACAACATATTGTTTGTAACTGATTTGAACCCAAACTTTTTATGTGTTCAACACAAAGCATTCACCCTAACATCCTAAATTTTCAAGCATTTTGGACCTCGTTTGATAAAATTAAGCATTTAGTGCTTTATTTTTAAGCAACACGCCCATGAAATTGAAAGTCGATTAAAATGGCCTCCAAGTAGGATTAGATTTGACACGCTGTCATCATTTCACGAACATGATACGTGGTAAAAAATTGTGATGATTATGACAAAAACTGATGGAACTTTTTGTACAAAACTGGGCCATTCCCATCGAAATGTCAGGGTTTCAACGTGAAACAATAACATCACAAAAACAACACGTCTTTCTAAAATCCTTTAACCTCCATTAGTTGTGTGTGTTCAGCATTAAGCACTCACACCGGTATCCCAAAATTTCAAACATCTTTTACTACATTTTACATATAAAATGTACCGGGTGAATCATTTTCAAGAAAAACAACCCTGCAACTGAAAATTAATTCAAACGTTCTCTAAATTGGATGAAACTTGGCGTGTTATCATCATTTCATCAACAATGTATGTGGTTAAATTTAAAGGTGGTTATGATAAAAACCAATGGCACTTCATGTACGAAGTTGTACCATTCACTTCGAAACTTCGGTGTTTCTACCGGAAACTTCCGCATTACAAGTGCAACATATTATTTTTAAGTGTTTTGAACCCCAAACTTTTTATGTGTTCATCGTCAAGCATTCACACTATCATCCTAAAATTTCAAGCAGTTTGGACCTCGTTTGATAAATATTGTGCACTCACTGATATTTTTGTAGCAAAATGCCCATGAAATTGAAATTCGATTAAAATGACCTCTAAACGGGATGAGATTTGGCATGCCGTCACAACTTCACGAACATGATACGTGGTAAAAATTTGAGAGGATTATGAAAAAAACTGCTGGCACTTAGTGCACAAACTTCATTAGTTGAATGTTGTTCAAACACTTAAAACCCCCGTTGACCATCTCAAAAACCATCCGTAAAAAATCTCGTAACCATAGCGGACAACAGTGGCAATTGGATGTAACATTAGCACCGAATGGTAGTCGTTGGATCTCAGCGCGATCCGCAAGGAGCTGGTTCCACAACCTGATTGGCTGGATTTTATCAAAGTACAGACACACAGTTTACAACAACGAAGCGTTTGGGATGCGAGAACGCAAGTGGAACGCCTCCTAACGAAGGATTCCATCCGAAGCAATCCAAATTTCTCACGGTTTGCTTTGAAGTACGTATAGACGGAAAAACATACACATACAAGAATATAATCGTTTGCGTTGTAAGAGCTGGTGGGTATAAACCCTAAAGGACTTTGAAATCGAAAACCAATTCAAATGATGACTAATTATTATGAGAGTTTGCATGTTGTCATCGTTTCACTAGACCGGAATGTTGTGTAAATTTGAGATTATCGTGATAAAAAAATAGGGGTACTTCGTGTACAAAATGGGTCATTCCTATCGAAATATCAGGGTTTCTATGTGAGACAACCACATTAGAAAGAGAACATGTTATTCTAAAATCATTTAAACCCCCAGTTTTTTATGTGTTAAGCAATGAGCACTCACACTGGGTTCCCAAAATTTCAAACATCTTTGACTTCATTTGACATATATGATGTGTACCAGGTGAATCATTTTCGAGCAAAACAACCCTGCAAATGAAAATCAATTCAATGGTCTCTAAATTGGATGAAACTTGGCGTGTTTTCATCATTTCACCAACAAATATATGTTGTTAAATTTAAAGGTGGTTATCATAAAAACCAATGGTACTCCGTGAACGAAGTTGTACCATTCACTTCGAAGCATATATGTTCTATCGGAAACACATGCATTACCAGTACAACATATTATTTGTAAGTGATTTGAACCCCAAACTTTTTATGTGTTCAACACCAAGAATTCACACTAACATCCTATAAATTCAAGCATTTTGGACCTCGTTTGATAAATATTACGCATTTAGTGCTTTAGTTTTGAGCAACACACCCATGAAATTGAAAGTCGATTCAAATGGCCTCCGAGTAGGATTTCACACGCTCTAATCATTTCACGAAAATGATATGTGGTCAAAATTTTAGAGGATTATGACAAAAAATGATGGCACTTAGTGTACAAAATTGGACCATTCCCATCGAAATGTCAGGGTTTCGATGTGAAACAACAACATCACAAAGACAACATGTTTTTCTAAAATCCTTTAGCCTCCATTTTTTTGTGTGTTCAGCATTAAGCACTCACACCGGTATTCCAAAATTTCAAACATCTTTGACTACATTTTGCATATAAAATGTACCAGGTGAATCATTTTCGAGAAAAACAACCCTGCAACTGAAAATTAATTCAAACAGTCTCTAAATTGGATGAAACTTTGTGTGTTGTCATCATTTCACCAACAATGTATGAGGTTAAACTTAAAGGTGGTTATGATAAAAACCAATGGTACTCCGTCTATGAAGTTGTACCATTCACTTCGAAGTACCGATGTTTCTACGAGAAACACGTGCATTACAAGTACAACATATTGTTTGTAAGTGATTTGCACCCAAACTTTTTATGTGTTCAACACTAAGCATTTACACTAACATCCTAAAATTTCAATAATTTTGGACCGCGTTTGATAAATATTACGCATTTAGTGCTTTTTTTTTGAACAACACACCCATGAAATTGAAAGTCGATTAAAACGGCCTCCGAGTAGGATGAGATTTGACACAATGTCATCATTTCACAAACATGATATATGGTAAAAAAAATTGAGAGGATTATGACAAAAACTGATGGCACTTTGTGTACAAAACTGGGCCATTCCCATCGAAATGTCAGGGTTTCGACGTGAAAGAACAACATCACAAAGACAACATGTCTTTCTAAAGCTTGGAATGGCCCAGCACTTGTTATGTGTGTTCAACATTAAGCACTCACACCGGTATCCCAAAATTTCAAACATCTTTGACTACATTTTACATATAAAATGTACCAGGTGAATCATTTTCGAGCAAAACAACCCTGTAATGGAAAATCAATTCAAACGGTCTCTAAATTGGATGAAACTTGGCGTGTTGTCATCATTTCATCAACAATGTATGTGGTTAAATTTAAAGGTGGTCATGATAATTGCCAATGGTTCTTCGTGTACGAAGTTGTACCATGCACTTCCGAACATCGGTGTTTCTACCGGAAACATTCGCATTACAAGTGCAACAAATTATTTTTAAGTGTTTTGAACCCAAACTTTTTATGTGTTCATCGTCAAGCATTCTCACTAACATCCTAAAATTTCAAGCAGTTTGGACCACGTTTGATAAATATTGTGCACTCACTGATATATTTTTTAGCTAAATGACCATGTAATTGAAAGTCAATTAAAATGACCTTTAAACGGGATGGGATTTGGCATGCCGTCACCATTTCACGAACATGGTACGTGGTAAAAATTTGAGAGGATTATGACAAAAACTGGTGGCACTTAGTACAAACTGCATTAGTTGAATGCTGGTCAAACACTGAAAAACCCCGTTGACCGTCTCAAAAACTATCCAGAAAAAATCTCGTAACCATAGCGCACAACAGTGGACGTTGGATGTAACATTAGCGCCAAATGGTAGTCGTTGGATCTCAGCGCGATCCGCAAGAAGCTGTTTCTGCTACCTTATCGACTGGCTTTTATCAAAGTACATGCACACCGTTTACAATGAAGAAGCGTTTGGAGTGCGAGAATGCAAGTGGCTTCCGTCTGAAGCTATACTCAATCCACATCTAGCTAGATTTCCCCACCTTTGGTGATTCAAGCACACAATCCATTCCTCAACCCATCAATCGTCTTAAGTCTATCGGATGGGGAAGTCGACTCGCTACCAGAGGACTCGTAGGGTCGTCTTTGCCGCCGCCCCGGTGCTTACCATAGGCAATGGTTTTGACCATGCTGCCCTGAGCGCGGCATTGCGTGCGTTCTGAGCGAGGTATCATTTGGTGACTGATACGATGAGGATAGTTCTCTCACTCCTTGTTGGTTACCCCAAGTGGAAGGTGAGATGTAGCATAGCAGCAAATTTCCCTCGGTGAAGATACCAAGGTTTCTCTCCAGTAGGACTCGCAGAAATACAAGAAGGTGCCAACGGCGCCAGAAATTAGCGGTTGGCGGGACCTGCACACAGAAACAAATAACTTTTCCCCCAACGAGTACACAGGAGTTTTAAATTCCTCCGGCCTTGCTGTTTACAAAGGATCAACGCAAGAGATAATAATAGTTGCAACTGAAAGTAAAGACTGAAAGTAAACTAAAGGTGTAAACAGTGATGTGAAGATGGACAGGGGTCCCGTGATTTTCACTAGTGATGTCTCTCTCCCAAAAGACGATAAAAGTGCTAGCGAGGTAAACAAATCACAGCTGGGCAATTGACAGAATTATGAAGGCACCGCAATGCTAACTATGCTGCAAAGAAAGGAAGGGCTCAAAAGCAATGGGCAGTACGCCAAGGTAAGTAGACCAAAATCCAACTGCATCTACTACGAATCATCCACCTTGAGATATCTATCCAGAACATCTCGCTGGTATTAAGTTGCGAATCCCACCCAAAGTGTAAACTCAAAGCAACAGACAACTGCATTAAAAGAACTTTGCGTAAAGTAAACAATCCTTGCACCCGCGGGGTACAAGCACCGTTGTTTTATCCCTGGTGGCAACAGCACATCCCCTAGTCTCATGTTTCTGTCACTCAAGCTAGACATCAGGGGGCTGAACCCACAATCAAGCATAACGCTCCCTCTTGGAGTTGCAACAAATCACTTGGACAAAGTAAAATATGCCAACGGAGAACATGCAAGAATTTACTCAAGAACAAAATATAAAAGAGAAGAACCAAATATAATACTCATCACAATCTAAACATAGTCTCATAATCCATCAGATCCCAGCAAACTCAGCATAGCAACAGCAGAAATTACAAAAGTGCCTCGATCACGTGAGGCAGCTCACGAGGTCTCGAAAGTGGAAGCACAAAGAGGGGAGAGGTACATCACATAGCTACTGGTCACGGACCCATGGTCCAAGGGGGACTACTCACGGCACATCCGGGAGGCGTCCATGGCTATGGATGGTCTCCCGGAGGGGGTTCCTCCTCTCGACAGGGTGCCGGGGCAGCTTCTCCAGGCAGCCCTGATCTAGAAACGGCGGCGACGACGGTACAGAGGCGAGTTCGCGGAAAAGAGATCGATATTAGGGGTTTCCACCCCAAGGGCTAAATATAGGCGGAGGGGGGTGTCGAGGGGACCCATAGGGCAGCCAGGAGGCTCCCTGGCGCGGCCTAGGGTGGGGACGCGCCAGGGACCCTTCTGGAGTCCCTGTGCTGGACCCCTCCGCTGCCTTGGTGATTCCGAAAACTTCCGGGTCGCTGATTTTTTATCTGATTTTTCTGGATTTTTTTGGAGCACTTTTAATGGCCGGAAAACCTAAAATACAAAAACAGCAGAAAACAGCAACTAGCAGCTGGGTGCACTGGGTTAATAGATTAGTCCAAATATGCTCAAAAGTGTATGAAAGTTCAAGCAAATCATGGCAAAGTCACACAAAACATGCATGGAGCAAGCAGAAATTATAGATACGTTTGGGACGTATCAACATCCCCAAGCTTAATTCCTGCTCGTCCTCAAGTAGGTAAATGATAACAAGCATAATTTCTATTGTGACATGCCACACAACCATATAAGGAATTTTAAGTAAAGCAATTAAAGCATGCAATTCAATTCAAGTCTTAACAAGCAAGAGTCTATATTAGCATTGACACAAGTAACAAAAGAACAAAAGGTGCAAGAGATCTCGCTGTCCGTGACTCGAATGTCTCCGATGGTGTTTGCGTGCAAGCAGGGGACCAGGAAAAAGAGAGAAAAAGGTTGTTGAGAACAACTATCTACTAAAGTTTCACACTTAGTCTCCTTTGGATTCTTATCTTGACTCGTCCCCAGTCCACTAGCCAGGTACAAGTCAAACTGATCCACTCCCTTTCGACATTTTGAGCACTCATGCAATGGATGAGCGTGACCAAGAAAGTTGACACCTAAAAGGCGAAACAGAAAGAAGGTGGAGGAGGAAGACAAAAAGGTGTGAAAGGCTCACATCAATGAGGACAATCATAGGCTTGAGAAGGCCATATGATAGATATGATGTGAGGAGTAGGGATTGCCATGCAATGGATGCACATGTGAGCTAAAAGCTCTCCAAGGAAACTAGTGGGGGTGCATCTAACTTGCTTGCTCAAGAAGACCTAGAGCTTGTTTGAGGAGGCTCATCATTGGAATATACAAGCCAAGTTCTATAGTGTGAAGGTCCCCACATAGCTATATGCATGATGATGATCTCTATGGAGTACAAGGGATAGAGGATGAAGTACTAGTGTGGATCTCTCAAAAGGAATAGTAGTGTGCCCCCTTCTCTCTTTTTATTTTTATTTTTCTCTTTTTTCTCTTTTTTTGTATTTTTTTGGTGGCCTCAATGGCTCTTTCTATTTAACTCTCAATTGTCCTCTTTGGGATCTTTTTATTTTGTCCTCTTTGGGATCTTTTCCTCACTTTAGGGGCAACACTCTATATTTTACGAGAATATAGGAGATCTTTCACACTTTACAAAGGTACTCACATAAAGAAGATATAACTATCATGATGAAAATGTATGCCTCTGCCAGGATAGCAGGATATGCAATGATACTAGCGCGTCATGTAGCAATGATTAGGGAAAGGCCCAACTAGCATGCAGCTCATCGATCAAGCAAGTAGCATGTATGACATGAGGATCAAGTCATGAGAAGGTGGATGTTGCATGGAAATGTATCTCAGAAAGGCTATGGAAATGCCTTGTAGGTAGGTATGGTGTCTATTTTGAGGAAAGATATAAGGAGGCTTATGATGACAGAGCGTATCGTGCCAAGGGTTTGGATGCACCGGCGAAGTATGCGCCAACTCTCAAGGTGAGAAAGGGCAATGCACGGTACCGAAGAAGCTAGAAAAAGTATAGGTGGGTGGAAGTGTCAACTTTCGAATACTCACATTAGTCCGAAGAACTCATGCACTTATTATCGGTAACTCTCAATCTAATCAGGAGGTTCACAAAGAGACATGTACCCCGAGGAGGAGTGTATGGGGGTTTGGTTATCCTTGCGCATCCTCGAATCATGGTACGTGAGTGTACTCTAATATTCGAACCCTCCAAAGGTTAGTGATCCATCTAGTAGCTAGAGTTCTCAACAGGGGTTTTTGGTTTTCGAAAATCACACGGATTGCCCAAAATACGACATCTATCACTAATAGGCTCGAGCTCTTGACACCAAAAGTTCAAACATTACTCTAGTCAATACCTCAAAACTATTGCAAGTTACTACTACAAAGAGAATAGCAACTTCAACTACCTACTTCTAGTCAAGACACAAAACTCAGTGCAACAGGAAAACTCTCTAACAAGATAAAACATGCAACCTATATAAAGTTCAACCTAAACCAAAAGAAAAGCTCTAGAAAACTAAAGCACTACAACTAAATAGAGCAACAGCTAAGAAAAGAAAAAGAACAACTCACAGCTATAAGAATAAGCATTAAAATCCTATGAGGAGTTCTATTTCAAGCGGAGTGTGTATCTCTCCCACACAAAAGAGTAAGCTGGGGTATAACTTGTTATGAACAGCAAACAAAGCAAAAAAACACCTAGAAAAGTAAAGAGCGAGACGCTCCAAGCATAGCACATAATGCATGAAGTGATAAAAATATAGTGCAACAAGGGACGAACTGATAATTGTTGATGAAGAAGGGGATGCACGGGGGGCATCCCCAAGCTTAGATGCTTGAGTCTCCTTGAATATTTATTGGGGGTGCACATGGGCATCCCCAAGCTTGAGCGTTTGACACTCCAAGATCTTCTTTCATCATCTTTCATCGCGCACTTGAAAACTCCCTTCATACATAACTCATTGTAGACTGATTAGAGAGGTTAGTACCCAACTAAAATAATTTTTTATCTACTATAAATAAAGATAACCTTGAAGAGCTACTATTTTTCAAGATTGCCAACAAGTTTTTGCAAAGAAAAAGCAAGCTTAAGGTTTGAAAAACGAAGAAAAGGCAAAACAGGACAGAATCTGTGAAAAACAGACCAGCAGGTAAAAATGAATTTTTTTGGGGTACTTCTGCAAATCAGATCAAAAAAATCAGAACATACGAAAGTTTCGTAATTGTATAGAGCACGCTGTGTAAACATTTCATCTCAAAAAGATGAACTGGGATTTTTCTCTAATTTTTCTAGTCCCGAGGACAGAATCTGTTTTCTGGACAGCATGTCACAACTTTCACTTCCCTTGTCGTATGAGGCTATAAAAGGCACAAAGCTTGAAAAGGAAAGATACAATGATGTTGCTAGAGTAGAAACAATCATCAAGACCACTAAAAACATAAGAAAAGAAAAAAAACCTAAATTCGTTGTGGGCTACCTCCTGAAAGCGCTTCTTTAAAGCCATTAGCTAGGCTTAATGCAAAAGATCAAGTTGTATCCATTGAACCATCATCACGATCATCAAAAAGCTCTTCAATAGTACAACTAGTCTTAATAGGTTTCTCAAATAAAGGAAGAATGCAAATGCTTCTTGGAATAAAATCAAAAGGAGGGAAATCAATTGGAGTTTCATTAAAGTTAAAGATAGGTGTCTCCTCCAAAGTTTTCACCGTTTCAACTCTCTTGGCAATGGGTGTGTTTGCTTTAGCTCGAGGAACCTTGGGGACGTAAACGAACTTAGGTTCCTTCTTTGCCAGAGTTTCATCCTTTTTGGTTTTGATTGAGGAAAAGTTAGTTCCTAGAGTTTCAATAACTTCCTCAATCTTTTCTATCCTAGAAGACTTCTCATCAAGGGATTTAATAGTCTCAAAAGTTTTGACAATTTTCTGCATGGAGTTATCTAGCCTATTCAAATTCCCTTGAATCTTGTGATCCAACTCATTCACCATATCGATACTTGGCATCTCTAGCTCTATTTTTTCAAGTTTTCCCATAATGTGAGCTAAAGTAATGTCCTCCTTAATACTAACAACTGGGAGACTTCCAACAAGCTTTTCAATAACATTAAGGGCTTCCCAAACTGGGGCCTCTATGAAGTTCCCATTGATAGTAGTGTCTAAAAGAAAACTATTCCAAGAAGTGATCCCAACATAGAAATTTATAAGCAAGATAGTAGTGGATTGCTTCTTGGTGGCTCTTTTTTGAGAATCATTAATTCTATACCAAGCATCTTTCAAACTTTCACCACCTCTTTGAGTAAAGGTAAGTACTTCTGCCTCACCAAAGGCAAAAGGACCAGCCATAGTGGTAACTACTGACAAGGTAACAGGTATTTTGGTATTTTTGATAAGGGACACAAAAGTAAAAACTGAAAGGTAAACTAACAAGACTAAAAAGCAAAGATAAAAGATAGTGTGCAACTCCCCTATCTTGTAGACTGGAGTACCCGGCAACGGCGCCAGAAATTAGCTTGATACGGTGAGGTTAGCTCTCTCACTCCTCGTTGGTTACCCCAAGTGGAAGGTGAGATGTAGCGTAGCAGCAAATTTTCCTCGGTGAAGATACCAAGGTTTGTCTCTAGTAGGACTCACAGAAATACAAGAAGGTGCCAACAGCGCCAGAAATTAGCGGTTGGTGGGACCTGCACACAGAAACAAATAACTTTGCTCCCAATGAGTACAGAGGAGTTGTCAATTCCTCCGGCCTTGCTGTTTACAAAGAATCAACGCAAGAGATAATAATAGTGGCAACTGAAAGTAAAGACTGAAAGTAAACTAAAGGTGTAAACAGTGATGTGAAGATGGACCGTGGTCCCGTGATTTTCACTAGTGATGTCTCTCTCCCAAAAGACGATAAAAGTGCTAGCGAGGTAAACAAATCACAGCTGGGAAATTGACAGAATTATGAAGGCACCGCAATGCGTAAAGTAAACAATCATTGCACCCGCGGGTACAAGCACCGTTGTTTTATCCCTGGTGGCAATAGAACATCCCCTAGTCTCATGTTTCTGTCACTCAAGCTAGACATCAGGGGGCTGAACCCACAATCAAGCATAACGCTCCCTCTTGGAGTTGCAACAAATCACTTGGCCAAAGTAAAATATGCCAACGGAGAACATGCAAGAATTTACTCAAGAACAAAATATAAAAGAGAAGAACCAAATATAATACTCATCACAATATAAACATAGTCTCATAATCCATCAGATCCCAGCAAACTCAGCATAGCAACAGCAGAAATTACAAAAGTGCCACGATCACGTGAGGCAGCTCACGAGGTCTCGAAAGTGGAAGCACAAAGAGGGGAGAGGTACATCACATAGCTACTGGTCACGGACCCATGGTCCAAGGGGGACTACTCACGGCACATCCGTGAGGCGTCCATGGCTATGGATGGTCTCCCAGAGGGGGTTCCTCCTCCCGGAAGGGTGCCGGGGCAGCTTCTCCAAGCAGCCCCAATCTAGAAACGGCGGCGGCGGCGATAGAGAGGCGAGTTCGTGGAAAAGAGATCGATATTAGGGGTTTCCACCCCGAGGGCTAAATATAGGCGGAGGGGGTGTCGAGGGGACCCACAGGGCAGCCAGGAGGCTCCCTGGCGCGACCTAGGGTAGGGCCGCGCTAGGGACCCTTCTGGAGTCCCTGTGGTGGCCCCACTCCGCTGCCTTGGTGATTCCGGAAGCTTCCGGGTCTCTGATTTTTTATCTGATTTTTCTAGATTTTTTGGAGCACTTTTAATGGCCGGAAAACCTGAAATACAAAAACAGTAGAAAACAGCAACTGGCAGCTGAGTGCACTGGGTTAATAGATTTGTCCAAATATGCTCAAAAGTGTATGAAAGTTCAAGCAAATCATGGCAAAGTCACACAAAACATGCATGGAGAAAGCAGAAATTATAGATACGTTTGGGACGTATCAGTGACCGACTACTTCATTAGCCAGGCCGCCCCGAGCCTCACCGATTTCCCGTCTATTTCCATCTTGCTGGCCGGTCATGCCCGATTGGCAATCCCTTTTTACTGCAGGACCTCGACCGTCTCCGTCTTGTCCATCCCGACCACATCCATCCAGCGCGCAGCTACGGAAGCGGACAGGGCGACAGAAGCCGCTAGGAGGGCGGCTTACGTCACCATCTTGGCGGCGGTAGCCACCAGAAGAAAGACGGAAGGCGCCAAAAGGGCGGCGGCATACGCTGATGCCACGAAGGCCTCTCTGCACCAGCTCATCGACGTTCAGGAGGCCAATAGGGCGGTGCCATACGCCGATGCCATGGCAGCCTCTCTCGACCAGCAGCTCATCGACGCTCAGAAAGGCCAACAGGGCGGCGGCATACGCCGATGCCATGGTGGCCTCTCTGGACTAGCAGCTCAGTGACGTTCAGCGGGCTAACAGGGTGGTGGAAAACGCCGAAGCCGCGGTGGCCTCTCTGGACCGGCAACTCATCGACATTTAGCGAGCCAACAGGGCGGCGACATACACCGATGCCACGGCGGCCTCTCTGGACCAGCAGCTCAGCGATGTTCAGCGGGCCAACAGGGCGGCTCCATACGCCGATGCCTTGGAGTCCTCTCTGGACCAGCAGCTCATCGACGGTTAGGAGGCCAACAGGGCGGCGACATACGCCGATGCCTCGGAATCCTCTCTGGACTAGCTGGAGTAGTAGTATTTGTTTAATTAAGCACCGGCCTTTTGTTATTCCAGAGATCTTGTGTAAGAGATATGTTAAGTCCAGTACCTTGTTTAACTATTGACCTGGTTCGATTTAGCAAGTGTGTTGTTGATGACTCAGTTGTCTTATCAAATTAACAACTTCTCTTAATATATTCAATGACATGGATGATGATCGCTATAATCAGGATAATTCACACCAAATTTTGAAGGTTCCCATACGTATCTATTTTTAGTATCGTCTGCGATACCACTTCTCCCGCCTATATCCTCCCCACCTACCCAAAAATTTCTCCAGCCGTGGGAATATCTAAGCCCCCATCCTTCCTTCCACCACCAAAGGCCGCATTCCCCCCTTCTTGTTCAAACCCTCCCCTGCTCCTCCTAGCACTGGGGCCTAGACGGCGCAGGAAACCATAGCGAAGTGCTACACGACGCAGTGCCGCCCCCGTTCTGCATACCGGGTGCGGCGGCCAACACGGCGCAACCCCCTGTGACGTATACCGTGCGCGGCGGCCTAGACTGTGTATGCTGGCAACCCCCCTCCCTGCTACCTGGACCGCTCGCCCTATTCCGGTAAGATCCCGGCCGCCCTCCTCATGCGCATGCTCTTACTCCTCCATCAATCCTATATGGCCCGACCACCAAATCATGGAGGATTGATACGTCCCAAACGTATCTATAATTTCTTCTTGCTCCACGCATGTATTGGGTGATATCGCTATGCTTTTGATACACTTTCATACACTTTTGATCATATTTGGACTCCCCTATTAACTCATTGCACCCCTGTCGGGACCCGGGGTTTGCGTATGCAAGTCCTGTCACAACACAATCATATGGAGAGATGAGAGCCGTACCCACTTGTCTAAGCAGACAAGGCCAAGCATAGAACACTCTCGAAAAGCACCAAACGTGAGGGGCATCCCATCCAGTCCAGATGATCAACTGAGATGGGTCCTCATCGTCCGCACACAAGTCGAAATAATATGGGTGGTGAACTCCCATACTCATAGACAAGTCGCCTCAACCATACTATTGATTGTATGATACCACTTACATAAACATACTCCAGCCCGATCACTTAGTCGGGGTCTCGGGTGGGCTCGATCATACAACAAACAGTGCCACGTCACGGAGTCAAAAACAATCGTATCGCGATGCCCCAAGCTGCGCACATCTACGGGCCACTTGGTGTATAAAGGGCCGCCATCAAGATCACAACCAAGCTCTCGAAAACCCACACTAATACATGCATGTTATAAACATACACGCAGCATACATGTCCAGTGTGAACAGCAGGTATCATCACATTTCTCTACAAAGTGTACAACTTTATTTAACTCTTATAGAGTACACACAGATATCACAAGACTGTGATCCAACATTACATCAGTACAACGGAAGCAAAGTATGTCTGGGTACAGACAAGTTTAACAAATGGCTTAAGAAGCCTTATTTAAACACAAGCCCTCCACGAGGGAACCAGTCCTCTGACTGGGACTACACTAGCTTGATCTTAGTCGTCGAGCTCTACGAAGAAGCCACCATCGGGGTCAGTGGATTCAAATAAAACATAGAATAAGCAAACGTGAGTACAAATTCATACTCAGCAAGACTTACGTAGGAACTATACTACTCATGCTCAAGTATCCAGGCAAAGGGAGGTGGGGTTTCAATGCAGAAGTGCCAGGTTTGACTTGGCTAGTCCTGTACTACAAATACCAGAATGAGGTAAGAAGCGTACACGAGTGCATCTATCCAAGTCTCCCACGCAATTACTCCACTATGGTGCCTTCCTCGACTCCCACGGGAAAGCACGCCATAGCACTCACACTTATCTTGGTAGTTTTAAAGTATCCTTTGAAGTTGTCTAATAATCAAGCTAAGCTTTCCAAGAAGTCCATAACCGCGGACGTGGCTATTCGAATAGTTTTTTTAACCCTGCAGGGGTGTACCACTACACACACATGACCATCAGTTACCACCATGTCTCGTCACCATTCAAGGGGTGCCGGCGAGGATACTCACCACAACTGTTACCTCATAGACGATCTAGTCCATGAAAGCCACCTACCTGGGTTGGTTACCACTATCGTGAACCCGGACGGTTTACCGAAGTGGACCCAGATGATGTGTGCAAGGCCCCAAGCCGGTCTCGGTTGATTCTTTCTCTCACTTAGCAGGCCATGACACAAACCTACTAGAACTTCGAACTACTGCGACATCTGGACATCGAAAGGGATGAGTTAGTAGGTTGAGAGGGGTCAGTGAGCCCAATGTGTGGTTGTACTCTTTGTCTTGGATCACCACACAAGAACTCGGACTTAGGGCAGTGTTCAACGAGACAACCCACTGTGTACTCCTACACAACCTCTCATCGTTCACCTTGTTTAGGGTATAATCACCAACACAGTTACACCTTCTTCGACATGATTGCTACCATCCCGACTCACTGATCAAAGAATCCTCATTGTAAACTCTAAGAATGCAATAAGCTTTAATAGTTGCAGGGGCCACATGATATCAATCAACTCCTACATCTGCTAGGATTGTGGTTTGCTTACTACTGTGACAAAATGATAGGTCATGCAAAGGAATGGGTTTATCTATGCGATAGAAACACATCATGGTAATCATCCTAAAAAATGCATAAGCGAGACTGAGAGGGAAGTGAGATTTTATCGACATGATCAATGGGGGTTTGCTTTCCTTGCTGACGAGGGTCGTACACGGTATCTTCAACGGAGGGGGTGATCTCAGGTTCCGGCTCCACCTCTATCGAGCAAACATTGCAAACAAGGGGATCAATATAAATACAATGCACAATCACATGATCAAGTTTGTAATGTGATGTTCATGGTGGAAATGTGTGGACAATTCCATTTAAAAGAAGCGGGTTGCAAAGTCATTTATAAATTCACTTCAAATTTGAATTCAAAAGAATGCCATATGCACATTTGTCTCTGTTCACCCAATTTAAATTGGTCCAACATGGAAACAAAGTCTGTATTCATAATCCTTGCATTTTACTGATAATTTTACATATATTATATGTCCAATTTGGAGTTAAAATGAATTAGTTATGAATTTCCAAAGTTTATACTATTTTCTGAGTTTTCTGGATTAAATTAATTCATTTAACAATTTACTGCGTCATGCTGACACATAGCTGACATGGGGGGGGCTGACAGCAGGGACCCACTAGTCAGTGACTAGGGGGATTAATACCTCTCTATTTAAACTAAGAAGAGTTTAGTTAGTGGCCTGGGCCCACTGTCAGTGTCCCAGGGGGGGGGGGTTAAATGCGGGGGTTAGGACCTAATGGACTAGCTCGTCGCCGGCGAGCTCGGCAGACGGTTGAGCCTCGCCAGAATTATGCTACAGGGCATGGGAAGGGCCATGGAGGGCACCAGTGCGTAGCCCGCGCTCTCCCGCATCTGGTGTTGCCATCGAGGGGGTCACGGGGGCGCTCCAGAGCACGGCAGCTTGAACCGTGGCGGCGGCCAGATCTCTGTCCACGGCGGGGATGGAGACTAGGGAACAGGAGGGGTCAGGAATGGAGGGAAAAGGGGCAAGGGCTCACCCTAAGCTCGCTGGTGAGGACGGCGTGGTTGGGGAGGGGCTGGAGGCGCAGGAATCCTCGCCGGAATCCCACGGTGGCCGACGGCGAGGAGGCAAAGGGGGCGGCGTGCTCGGGGCTCCCTGGCTCGATTCCGCGGGGTAGATGACAAAGACGAAGGCGGTGGTCATGGAAGACACAGTGGCGCAGCTCCTTGTCGGCGTTGGCCGCGTGGGAATGGTGGCGCGCTCCGCGGCAGCGGGGAGGTCGCAGAGAGAGAATCGAATGGGAGAAAGGGATGGGGGTGTCCAGGGGTTCCTCCTGGACATGCGTATGTCGCCGGGGAAGCAGCCACGTCGCTGGGGTGGCGTCGGCGGCCCCTGCATGGTCGCCACACACATGCGTGCACGCCTGCCTGGGGAAGACTACAGGGGCAGGGTGGGCTTGGGCCGTGGGGGATTAGTTGGGCCCGAGGCCTGTTAGGTAGGGCTAGGTTTCTGTTTTTCTTTTCTTCTCTGTTTTTCTTCTGTTTTCTTTTTCTGTAAATTGTTTTGCTCTGGATAAAGTTGCAAAGCATTTTGTAAAATCCTCAAAACTTTTATGTGACCTTATATGTCATAAAACTAGCCACTCACAAGTTTTGGGAATTTTTGAAATTCAAATAATTTGAATTTCAATTCAAGTAGGGTTATTATTTAATTTCCAAACCATTCTTGGACTTTTGATAAATCTTAGGGCATGAGGTTGGACCCACAACACATGAAATGTGATCATGCCAATATATAGAGATTTTCAAAATGTTTAGAAGATTTTTTGAAAAATATTTTTCTCTGGCCATTTGAATTAAATTCAACTAGGGCTTTTCTTTTCCCCATTTCAATTTCTTTTGAAATTTTTCACATGATGCAAATGCCTAAGCTAACCCTAGCACATGAAATGTGATCATGACAACTCACCCCCACCCAAAATAATCTTGTCCCGAGATTCAGAAGTCTGCGGAAGGAAGGAGGGGTACTCGGCACTGAGATGGTCTTCTCTTTCGCACGTGGCTTCTTTCTCAGAGTGGTGTGACCTTTGCACTTTTAGAAACTTAATGTTCTGACGGCGAGTGACACGCTCTGCGGAATCAAGAATACAAACGTGGTATTCTCGATATGAAAGGTCATCTTGGAGATCAAGCGTTTCATGGTCGACTTCGCGGATGGGGTCCTTGAAGAAACGCCTGAGTTGTGACACATGGAATACATCATGTACTCGGGAAAGGTGCGGGTGTAGTTCAAGTTGGTAGGCAACTTCTTCACGTTTAGCTAGAATGCGGAAAGGTCCAATGTAATGTGGGGCCAACTTGCCTTTGATACCGAATCATTGGGTTCCCTTTAGAGGAGTAACTCAAAGGTAAGCCTTCTCATCCAGATTGTAGCTTTCTTGCCTATGATGACGATCATAGTAGCTTTTCTGACGAGACTGGGCTGCTTTCAATTGATCAAGAACAATGCGAACTTGCTCTTCTGCTTCCTTGATCATATCCGGTCCAAAGAATTTTCTTTCACCGGTTTCTGACCAGTTCAAAGGTGTTCGACATCTTCGTCCATAGAGGGGTTCAAAAGGAGCCATGTTCAGACTAGATTGGAAACTACTGTTATAAGCAAATTCGGCAAATGGAAGAGACTTCTCCCAATTCTTTCCGAATGAGATAACACAAGCTCTATGCATGTCTTCGAGAATTTGGTTAACCCTTTCAACTTGACCGCTAGACTGAGGATGGAAAGTTGTACTAAAGGAGAGACGAGTTCCCATAGCATTCTGAAAGCTTCCCCAAAATTTAGAGGTGAAAAGGCTACGACGATCAGAATTGATTTCCAAAGGAACACCATGAAGAGACACAATTATAGAGACATACAAGTCCGCTAACTGGCTAGAAGTTATAGACTCGCGAATTGGAAGGAAGTGAGCAACTTTAGAAAGTCGATCAATGACCACGAAGATGGAATCATTTCCATTCTGGGTTCTTGGAAAGCCAGTGATGAAATCCATACTGACTTTGTCTCATTTCCACTCGAGAATAGGCAAAGGTTGAAGAGTACCAGCAGGTCTTTGGTGTTCGGCCTTAATGTGACGAAAAACATCACATTCGGCAACATATCGGGAAATGTCTCTCTTCATCCTAGTCCACCAAAATCTCTGGCATAGATCTCGGCACATTTTTTTGCTACCGGGATTAATCGAGAGGGGAGTGTCATGGGCTTCTTTAAGGATGAGTTGCCGTAGATCCCTATTCTTAGGTACTACCAAACGATTTTCAAAGAATACCGTTCCTTTGTTATCTGTGGAGAAACATTTAGCAACTCCACTAGCAATGTTCTCCTTGATCCGGCGAACACCTCGTGCACGCCTTTGGGCAACTATGATTTGATCCTCAAGGGTTGGTTTCGCCACCAAGTTGAAAAGAGATCCACGAGGATCAATCTCGAGATTGAGCTGTCGAAATTCCTCATGAATAAGTGGTTGACACTGTTGTAACATGAGGTTGTTACAATGCGACTTACGACTTAGTGCATCATCCATGACATTGGCCTTGCCTGGGGTGTATGAGATTCCTACTTCGTAATATTTTATCAACTCTATCCAGAATCTTTGCCTGAGATTAAGATCTGGCTGGGTGAATATGTATTTGAGGATTTGGTGGTCGGAATAGATCTGGAAATGGTTACCAAGGAGGTAATGTCGCCAGGTTTTGAGTGCATGCACTACGGCAGCGAGTTCCAGATCATGGGTTGGATAGTTCTCTTCATGTGGACGCAACTAGCGTGAAGCATAAGCTAACACATGTCGATCTTGCATAAGTATGCATCCGAACCCTTGCCGTGAAGCGTCACAATAGATCTCGATATCCTTTTTGGTGTTTGGAGGCGCAAGTACGGGGGCAGAAGTCAATCTTCTCTTCAGCTCTTGAAATCTTTCCTCGCACTTGGGGGTCCATTCGAATTTCTTATCTTTCTTGAGGAGTTCAGTCAGAGGCTTTGCAACTTTGGAGAAGTTCTCAACGAAGCGGCGACAATAGCTTGCTAAGCCAAGAAAACTCCTAACTTGCTTAACCCATTTAGGTGGAGTCCAATCAAGGATGGCCCTAACTCTCTCGGGATTGACAGCAATGCCTTTGGCAGAAATCACATGGCCTAAGTAGGTCACTTCTCGTAGCCAAAATTCGCACTTACAGAATTTGGCATAAAGGCGGTGCTCTCGAAGTTTCATCAATACCAACCTAAGATGTTATGCGTGATCTTCTTCATTCGTCGAGTAGATGAGAATGTCATCAAGATAAACTACAACAAATATATCTAGGTACTCCATGAAGATTGAATTCATAAAGCGCGAGAATGTGGCGGGGGCATTGGTTAGACCGAAGGACCTGACAGCGAACTCGTAAAGACCATATCGAGTAGTGAAATTCGTCTTGGGAACGTCCTCATTTTGGATTTTGATTTGATGATAACCTAATCTCAAATCCATCTTGGAGAAGACAGATGATCCAGCAAGTTGATCATAAAGATCATTGATCATGGGAAGTGGGTACTTGTTCTTTATCGTCGCTAGATTTAGCGGGCGATAGTCTATGTACATCCTTTCTGTTCCATCTTTCTTCGGTACGAACAGAATGGGTCATCCCCATGGCGATGAGCTAGGGCGGATGAAGCCTTTTGCCACCAAAGCTTCAAGTTGGATTTTAAGCTCAGCTAACTCATGTGGGGCCATTTTTTATGGGCGTATGGAAATTGGTACGGTTCCTGGCATGAGATGTACAATGAATTCTACACATCTGTCGGGTGGCTAGATTTAAGGAGTTGGGTTACTGGATGGTTTTCCTGAGGATGACCATGGTTTTATAGGGGTTGCAACAGATATGTCAGAGTAGAAAAGTACCCCCCAACACAAGGGTTAGTGTGGTTATTCTGGCTAGAAGACATCTGAAGTGGAAGGAAGAACTGCAATGCATCAATATAGGTTTCTAGAATAAAACCTACAACAAGCACTATGGAACTGTCGGAAATGCCACCTATCAAATCTTCTGGAAAGACAGCCGAAATAGAGAGAAGGATTTTGCAAATGCATCAGATTATGAAGAAGCCTGGAATGACTCGGACAGCATAAAGGCTGTAATTGTAAGAGAAGTGAAAATTCTTACAACATAACAACAACACTTACATAAGATGTCAGAAATCAGGAAGCACAATGACTCTAGAAAACTGAACACAATTTCCTACGGCTACAAGAAAGCATGTGCTAATAAGACATAGATGAGCCTAATCCTATCTTCCTGTAGAAAAGATGAGGGTGACTCAAAACTCAGAACGGCGTTGGTAAGGAGAAAAAAGAAGCCTTACGTTGTTCCCTTATATACCCAGAGTAACTATATAACTATAGAAGGATAGACTCGACTTCGACCAAGGATGATAATCCTACAGTCAGTCCTGCTCTGATACCAAGTCTGTCTGGACCCGTGGTTTGCGTATGCAAGTCCTGTCACAACATAATCATATGGAGAGACGAAATCTGAACCCACTTGTCTAAGCAGACAAGGCCAAGCACAAAACACTCACGGAAAGCATCAAACGTGAGGGGCATCCCATCCTGGCCGGATGATCGACTAAGACGGGTCCTCATCGCCCGCACACAAGTCGAAATGATATGGGTGGTGAACTCCCATACTCATAGACAAGTCGCCTCAACCATACTATCGATTGTATTCTAACACTTACATAAACATACTCCAGCCCGATCAATTAGTCGGGGTCTCGGGCGGGCTCGATCATACAACAAAGTGTGCCACGTGACAGAGTCATGAGCAATCGCATCACGATGCCCCAAGCTGCGCACCTCTAAGGGCCACTTGGTGAATAAAGGACCGCCAGCAAGATCACTACCAAGCTCTTGAAAACCCACACTAAGACATGCACGATATAAACATACACGCAGCATACATGTCCAGTGTGAACAACATGTATCATCACATTTCTCTACAAAGTGTACAAATTTATTTAACTCCTATAGAGTACACACAGAGATCACAAGACTGTGATCCAACATTACATCAGTACAACGGAAGCAAAGTATGTTTGGGTAGAGACAAGTTTAACAAATGGCTTATGAAGCCTTATTTAAACACAAGCCCTCCACGAGGGAACTAGTCCTCTGACTGGGACTACACTAGCTTGATCTTAGTCGTCGAGCTCCAGGAAGAAGCCACCATCGGGGTCAGTGGATTCATCTAAAACATAGAATAAGAAAACGTGAGTACAAACTCGTACTCAGCAAGACTTACGTAGGAACTATACTACTCATGCTGAAGTATCAAGGCAAAGGGAGGTGGGGTTTCAATGCAGAAGTGCCAGCTTTGACTTGGCTAGTCCTGTACTACAAATACCAGAATGAGGTAAGAAGCGTACACGAGTCCATCTATCCAAGTTTGCCAAGCAATTACTCCACTATGGTGCCTTCCTCGACTTCCCACGGGAAATCACGCCATAGTACTCACACTTATCTTGGAAGTTTTAAAGTATCCATTGAAGTTGTCTAATAATGAAGCTAAGCTTTCCAAGTATTCCATAACCGCGGATGCGGCTATTCGAATAGTTTGGTTAACCCTGCGTGGGTGTACCGCTACACACACATGACCATCAGTTACCGCCATGTCTCGTCACCATTCAAGGGGTGTCGGTGAGGATGCTCACCACAACTGTTACCTCATAGCCGATCTAGTCCATGAAAGCCGCCTACCTGGGTTGGTTACCACTATCGTGAACCTGGACGGTTTACCGAAGTGGACCCAGATGATGTGTGCAGTGCCCCAAGACGGACTCGGTTGAGCCATTCTCTAACTTAGCAGGCCGTGCCACAAACCTACCAGAACTCCGAACTCTTGCGACATCTGGACATTGAAAGGGGTGAGTTAGTAGGTTGAGAGGGGTCACTGAGCCCAATGTGTGGTTGTACTCTTTTTCTTGGATCACCACACAAGATCTCACACTTAGAGCAGTGTTCAACGAGACAACCCACTGTGTACTCCTACACAGCCTCTCATCGTTCACCTTGTTTAGGGTAGATTCACCAACACAGTTACACCTTCCTCGACATGATTGCTACCATCCCGACTCACTGATCAAAGAATCCTCATTGTAAACTCTAAGCATGCAATAAGCTTTAACAGTTGCAGGGGCCACATGCTATCGATCAACTCCTACATCTGCTAGGATTGTGGTTTTCTTACTACTGTGACAAAATGATAGGTCATGCAAAGGAATGGGTTCATCTATGCGGTAGAAACGTATTATAGTAATCATCCTAAACAATGCATAAGCGAGACTGAGGGGTAAGTGGGATTTTATCGAAATGATCAATGGGGGATTGCTTGCGTTGCTGACGAGGGTCATACACGGTATCTTCAACGGAGGGGGTGATCTTGGGTTCCAGCTCCACCTCTATCGAGCAAACATTGCAAACAAGGGGATCAATATAAATACAATGCACAATCACATGATCAAGTTTGTAATGTGATGTTCATGGTTGCAATGTGTGGAAAATTCCATTTAAAAGAAGTGGGTTGCAAAGTCATTTGCAAATTCACTTCAAATTTGAATTCAAAAGAATGCCATATGCACATTTGTCTCTGTTCACCCAATTTAAATGGGTCAAACATGAAAACAAAGTCCACATTCAGAATCCTTGCATTTTTTTGATAATTTTACATATATTATGTGTCCAATTTGGAGTTAAAATGAATTATTTATGAAGTTCCAAAGTTTATACTATTTTCTGACTTTTATGGATTAAATTAATTCATTTAACAATTTACTGTGTCATGCTGACGCATGGCTGACGTGGGGGGGCTGATAGCAGGGGCCCACTAGTCAGTGACTAGGCGGGTTAATCCCTCTTTGTTTAAACTAAACAGAGTTTAGTTAGTGGCCTGGGCCCACTGTTAGTGGCCCGGGGGGGTTAAGTGCGGGGGTTAGGGCCTAATGGCCTAGCTCGTCGCCGGCGAGCTCGGGAGACGGCGGGGCCTCGCCGGAATTATTCTACAAGGCACGGGGAGGTCCACGGAGGGCACCAGCGCGTAGCCCGCGCTCTTCCGCATCTGGTGTTGCCATCGGGGGGTCGCGGGGGCGCTCCAGAGCACGGCAGCTTCAACCGTGGCGGCGACCGGAGCTCTATCCACGACGAGGACGGATACTAGGGAACAGGAGGGGTCGGGAATGGAGGGAAAAGGGGTGCGGGCTCACCCTGAGCTCGCTGGTGAGAAGGGGCGTGGCTGGGGAGGGGCTCGAGGTGCCGGAATCCTCGCCGGAATCCCTCGGTGTCCGGCGGAGAGGATTCAAAGGGGGCAGGGTGCTCGGGGCTCCCTGGCTCGATTTCGCGCGGTACATAACGAAGACGAAGGAGGTGGTCACGACAGACACGGTGGCGTAGATCCTTGTTGGCGTTGGCCGTGTGGGAACGGCGGCGCGCTCCACGGCTGCGCTCGGGCGGCGACGAAATCAGCGAGGGGGAGGTCGCAGAGAGAGAAGCGATTGGGGGAAAGGGATGGGGGTGTCTAGGGGGTCCTCCTGGACACGCGTATGTCGCCGGGGAAGCAGGCAGGTCATCGGGGTGGCGTCGGCGGCCGCGACATCGTTGCCACGCACCTGCGTGCACGCCTGCCTGGGGAAGACGACAGGGGCAGGGTGGGCTTGGGTCGTGAGGGGATTAGTTGGGCCCGAGGCCTGTTAGGTTGGGCTGGGTTTCTCTTTTTCTTTTGTTCTTTGTTTTTCTTTTGTTTTCTTTTTCTGTAAATTGTTTTGCTCTGGATAAACTAGCAAAGAATTTTGTAAAATCCTCAAAACTTTTATGTGACCTTACATGGCATAACACTAGCCACTCACAAGTTTTGGGAATCTTTGAAATTCAAATAATTTGAATTTCAATTCAAGTAGGGTTATTATTTAATTTCCAAACCCTTCTTGGACTTTTGATAAATCTTAGGGCATGAGGTTGGACCCACAACACATGAAATGTCATCATGCCAATTTATAGAGATTTTCAAAATGTTCAGAAGATTTTTGGAAAAATATTTTTCTCTGGCAATTTGAATTAAATTCAACTAGGGCTTTTCTTTTCCCCATTTCAATTTATTTGAAATTTTTCACATGATGCAAAGGCCAAAGCTAACCCTAGCACATACCTAACTTGGGGTTGTGACAACCCCAGCGCCAGTTTTGTTTTCTCCTGTTTTTTTATTTCAGGTTTTACCATTACTTAAAGTGCGAGAAAAAATCCGGGAAAATATATAAAAAATTAGCGTACCGGAAGCTTCCAAACACCCGAAGGGGGGCCAGGGGCCCCCACCTGGAGTCCAGGCGGCCAGGGGGGTGCGGCTTAGGGTGGGGCCGCGCCAAGAGGCCGCCTACACTCCCTGGTGGCCCGCTGGCTGCCCCCCTTCGCCTATATATCCCTCTCATCCCGAAACCCCCGAAAACAAAACCCTTTTTCGCGATCTCGCCTCTGTTCCGCCACCGTCGTGCTTCCAAGATCGGGAGCACCAGAAGACCTCTTCTCGGCACCCTGCCGGAGGGAGGATGGACCTCTGGGAGCTTCTCCACCACCATGGACGCTTCCCGGATCATCCGTGAGTAGTCCACCTTGGACCATGGGTCCATGATAAGTAGCTATGTGATGTCCTCTCCCCCTATTTGTCCTTCATTGATTAGACCTTGTGAGCTGCCCTACATGATCAAGGCACATATGTAATTCTTTCTGTTGTTGCTATGTTGAGTTTGCTGGGATCGGATGGATTATGATATTATGTTCAGATTGTGATGAGTAATATATTTGGTTCTTCTGCTTTTATATTTATGTTCTTGAGTAATTGTTGCATGTTCTCCGTTGGTTTTTATTACTTTGTCCAGTGCTAGATTGCAACTCCAAGAGGGAGCGTTATGCATGATTGTGGGTTCATGCCCCCTGATGAATAGCTTGAGTGACAGAAACATGAGTCTATGTGATGTGCTATTGCCACAAGGGGGAAAACAACGATGCTTGTAACAGCGGTTGCAAAGATTGTTGGGACAATTACATTTCTACCCCTAGTTATGTCCCACTCGTATGATTTACCCCTAGATTCAAAAACACATCTGTTTTGTCCAAGCCACTTTGCGAATCTTATGCTTTTGCCCTTTGACCGTTTGACCGTAACTTTGAAAACTTCAGAGAAGATTCATACTAACTCGAAAAAATGGAAATAAGATATGAAAATGTTCAGAAAAACATCACATATATGTGCGTGTCATTTTCAATCATGAAAAAAGTGTTGGAAATTCCCCATCTGAGTTTGATCTCGTATGATCTTAGCATGAATAAAAAAATCTCAAAAAAATTAACAAAAATTCAAAAAAATTCTGAATTATTTTTCTTGTGAACATTGACAAATGTTTTAAGTTCATGCAAAGTTTCATCATGAAATAACATTTATGAAAGTCATTGCAAAAAAGACATACTCAACACTCCAAAATTCTTTGTTTCAGAGTGTTGGATGTGTCTTTTATGCCACGACATTCATGAAAGTTATTTCATGATGAAACTTTGCAAGAACTCAAAACATTTTTCATTGTTTACAGAAAAAATAATTCAGAATTGTTTTGATTTGTCTTGATTTTTTTGAGATTTTGTTATTCACGCTTAGATCATATCAGCTCGAACTCAAATGGGGAATTTCCAACATTATTTTCATGATTGCAAATGACACGCACATATAGCTGATGTTTTTCTGAACATTTTGATATCTTATTTGCATTTTTCCGAGTTAGTATGAATCTGCTCTGAAGTTTTCAAAGTTATGGTCAAACGGTCAAAGGGCAAAAGCATAAGATTTGCAAAGTGGCTTGGACAGAATAAGTGTGTTTTTGAAACTAGGGGCAAATCAGACATGTGGGCCATAACTAGGGGTACAAATGTAATTGTCCCAAGATTGTTTACTTTACGCAAAGTTCTTTTAATGCAGTTGTCTGTGTCTTTGGGTTTACACTTTCGGTGGGGCTCGCAACCTAATACCGGCGAGATGTTCTTGATAGATATCTCAAGGTGGATGATTAGTGTGTAGATGCAGATTGATTTCGGTCTACTTTGTTGGCATACTGCCCATGCTTTTGAGCCTCTTCCTTTCTTTTGTAGCATTGTTAGCATTGCGGTGCATTTTTAATCCTGTCAATTGCCCAGGTTTAATTTATCATCTCTTGGGAGAGATACATCACTAATGAACTTCATGGGACCCCGGTCCATATTTCCACCACTGTTTACACCCTCAATTTACTTCCTTCTTTTACTTTTAGTTGCAATTATCACTAACATTATCTGTTGCGTTTGATCCTTTGTAAACGGCGAGGCTAGAGAGATTGACTACCTCTATGTAATCATTGGGAGAAAAGTTATCTGTTGTGTGTGCAGGTCCAGGTAAAGTAAGTAACCTCGGTTGTGAACGGCTCCATTTTTCACTTTGCCACCTACTTGTCCTCTTTGGAGTCCTACTGGAGACATAAACCTTTTCCTCTACGTTAGTGGAAATTTGTTGTTGTGCTACATCTCAACCTTCCACTTGGGGTAACCAACGAGGGGCGAGAATCCATCAAGACAATTTCTAGCGTCGTTGCCGGGGACTCCAATCTTCAAGATAGGGGAGTTGCACGTTATCTTTTACCTTTGCTTTTTAGTCTTGTTAGTTTACCTTTCAGTTTTTATCCTTGTGTCCTTTATCGAAAACCACAAAAAAAATATTTACCTTGCTTTTAGTAGTCCTTTTTGTTTAGTCAAGCATGTTAGGACTTGGTGCTTTGAGGGAATCGGAAGTTCTAGATTTCCATCAAAGGGATGGAGAGAATATGAAGAAGGCTTGGGAGAGAATTTCTGATGCACATAGGAGAATTATGCCTTGGATACCTATAAAAATTGTGCTTAGAAATTTTTACCATGGTCTCATTAAATGGTGTAAACACGCTCTTGATATTATAGTTGAAGGATATTTTTTAGAGTGTGATGAAGCTAGAGCTCTTGATATTATACATGGTCTATCTAGTTATTTTGTTTATGATCATAGTTTTGTTACTTTTATAGATAGACTTGCTACTATTGAGAGGAGAATGGATGATCTGGACTTGAGAAAAATAGATAAACCCAAGCCCACTAAGAAAGATATCCTGGAGATAGATAATGACTGGGAGCCTTTTGTTAGAAGTAGCATCTCCAACCAAGACTTCCTTGCTTTTCGTAATATTGTATCCATGGTTTCTACAATGCCAAAAGTAGTTTATGATTCTTTAAAATTAAACATGGACAATTTACCAGCCTATCATGAACACGCCAATGGAGATATTTCTGAGATCCAGGGAAGTATAAAAGACGTACCAGTTCAATTCCTTAAAGGGATTGAAATGATTGATTTCTTCCTCATGAAGCCAAACCAAGGAAACATAGTGCTTGGAAGGGACTTCCTCCGAGCCGTGAAGGGCTTCATTGATATAGGTAAGGGACAAATACTCTTACATGGGAAGGCAAAAGGTACGTACCTCTTTCCTAAAAGGAATAAGAATGAGCTTGTTGAGGAACCATTTGAAGGGTTTTATAACTCCGACAATTATGATGACTTTTGATTCCTCTTTTTGGTTTGTGCCTAGCTCAAAGCATAAAAGAAAGCCCTTGTTGGGAGGCAACCCAAGATGTTTTTCCTTCTCTTTTTGGTGGTCTTGATGATTGTTACTACTGTATCAACATCATTGTATCTTTATTTTAAAGCTTTGTGCCAAGTTTAGCCACCGATTGCAAGAAAGTTCAAAAGTTGTGACATGTTGTCCAGAAAACAGATTCTGTCCTTGGACGGAAAAATTCGGCTAAAATCACCAGTTCATCTTTTTTATCTGAATTTTTTTACAGCGTGCTCTATACAATTAGCTTTCGAGCGTCTGTTCTTAGTTTTTTTATTTGAGTTGCAGAAGTACCACAAAAAATTTATTTACTACCTGCTGGTCTGTTTTTCACAGATTCTGCCACATTTTGCCTTTTCTTCATTTTGCAAACCTTAAGTTTGCTTTTTCTTTGCTAAAACTTTTTGGAAATCTTGAGAAACAGTAGCTCTTCAAGAATATCTTTGATTCCAGTAGAGAAAAATATATTTTATTATGGGTACTAACCACTCTAATCAGCTTATGATGAGTTATGTATGAAGGGACTTTTCAAGTGTGCGAGGGAAAATGATAAAAGAAGATTCGGGAGTGTCAAACTCTCAAGCCTGGGGATTCCCGCATGCACCCCAAGAAATATCCAAGGAGACTCAAGCATCTAAGCTTGGGGATGGCCCCGTGCATCCCCTTCTCCATTAAAAATTATCAGTTCGTCCTTCGCTCCACTATATTTTTATCACTTCATGCGTTATGTGCTATGGTTGGAGCGTCTTGATCTTTAATTTTTAGTTTTATTTAGCTTTGCTTTCTGTTCATAACAAGTTAGAACCCATATTTCTTTATGTGGGAGAGAAAGACGCTCCACTTTAAACTAGAACACATCGTAGGATTTTCATGCTTATCTTTCTTTTTGTGTGTGTTCTTTATCTTTTCGTAGCTGCTGTCATGTTTAGCTCTTAGTTTTCATGCTTATCTTTTTAAGATCTTTTCTTTAGGTAGTTGCTGGAACTCTCTCGAGTTTTCATGTTTATCTTGTTTAGAGAGTTGGCTTGTTGCACTGAGTTGTGTGTCTTGACTTGAAGTAGGTGATACGTCCCAAACGTATCTATAATTTCTGTTTGCTCCATGCATGATTTGTGTGAATTTGCCATGTTTTGCTTGAACTTTCATACATTATAGATCATATTTGGACTAACCTATTAACTCAGTGCACCAAGTTGCCAGTTCTTTTTTTCTGCTGTTTTTGCATTTCAGGTTTTTCCAATAATTAAAGTGCCCAATAAATCCCGGAAAAATTATATAAAAAATCAGCGTCCCGGAAGCTTCCGGAATCACCAAGGAAGGAGGGGAGGGCCACCACAGAGACTCCAGAAGGGTCCCTGGCGCGGCCCCACCCTAGGCCGCGCCGGGCACCCTCCTGGCTACCCCGTGACCCCCTGGTACCCCCCCCTTTGGACCTATTTTTACCCCCGCAGAGGAAACACTGATTCCTGACCCCTTTTCTCCAGAAGCAATTCCGCTCTCCGCCGCCATCGCCATCAAGTTTCGGTGGGGACAGAATTCCTGTGCCGGCACCCTGCCGGGACGGGGAAGTGCCCCCGGATTCATCTCCATCGACGTTGCTTCCTCCCTCCATGAAGCGTGAGTAGTTCTCCCTCGGGCTGAGGTTTCTACCAGTAGCTATGTGTTCTTCTCTCTCTCCCATGATGTGATCTTCGTTGTGATCATAGGCTATGTTAATATAGGGTGATCCCATGATATTTCCCCTTCCTCTATGTATTGGATTGATGTACTCACTTAATCTTATCTAGTATAATCCCCGAGACCATGGTGAAAGCGGTCTATTGGACATGGGTTAGAAGAATATTATCATGAGTGATTTCCTCTTTTGTGTGTTGATTGAAGATTGAGAGTTTCTTGGTGCTTGTCTTTGAATATCCTTGATATATGTTGTGGTGATTGTGGTACTCTCTTTGGATGGCCGCAGTGACATTGGGAAATCCATAGATTGAGAACTACGAACTCTGAGGTGTGCTTTTGTAGCCCTACATAATTCTCGTCCTCTCTTGACCACAAAGGAATGACCTCTGAGTATGTCTCCATTGCATGTTTTATGGGAAATATCATGTGATTAGACTATGTTAATGTTGTTGGGAGTTGCCACTAGTGAAAGTATGAAGCCTAGGCCTTGTTTCCAACATTGCAATACCGTTTGCGCTCACGTTTACTACTTGTTTTCTTGCTGCACTTTTTATTACAGATTTATATTACCTTGCTTTGCTACACCTATCACCCATATTTTACCATCTCTTTGCCGAACTAGTGCACCTATACAACTCCTAGTTGTATTAGGTGTGTTGGGGACACAAGAGACTTCTTGTATCTTAATTGCAGGGTTGCTTGAGAGAGACCATCTTCAACCTCTACTTCCCTGAGTTCGATAAACCATAGGTCATCCACTTGAGGGAAATTGCTGCTGTCCTACTGCGCTTGGAGGGCCAACATAGTCTACAAGAATTGTCGGGACCCGGGGTTTGCATATGTAATTCCAGTCACAACTCAATCATATGGAGAGCCGAGAGCCGTACCCACCTGTCTAAGCAGACAAGGCCAATCACAGAACACTCTCGGAAAGCATCGTACGTTAGGGGCATCCCATCCAGGCCGGATGATCAACTGAGATGGGTCCTCATCGCCCGCTCACAAGTCTAAATGATTATGGGTGGTGAAATCCCATACTCATAGACAAGTCGCCTCAACCATATTATCGATTGAATTATAACATTTACATAAACAGACTCTAGCCCGATCACCTAGTCGGGATCTCGGGCGGGCTCAATCATACAATAAAGTGTGCCACGTGACAGAGTCATGAACAATCGCATCGCGATGCCCCAAGCTGCGCACATCTAAGGGCCACTTGGTGTATAAAAGACCGCCGGCAAGAACTCAACTAAGCTATCGAACCCCACACTAAGACATGCACGTTATACTCATACACGCAGCATACATGTCTAGTGTAAATAGCAGGTAACACAACATGAACTCTACAAACTCATAGCTTTATTGCATCTGCTAAACAGAGCAGATATAGTAGTGTTACAAGCAGAGATCACATAACTGTGATCCAACATTACATCAAACAACAACGGAAGCAAATTATGTCGTAGTAAAGACAAGGTTAACAAATGGCTTAAGAAGCCTTTAAGAAAACATAACGAACCTCCAGAGGGACCAGGCTGCTGTCTGGGACTACATTACTTCGTCGACGTCGAGCTTGAGGGGGAGGCCGCCATCGGGGTCAGTGGTCTCGTCTCTAAAACATAGAATAATCAAACATGAGTACAAAGTCGTACTCAGCAAGACTTACGTCATAACTATACTACTCATGCTCAGGTATCAAGGTAAAGGCAAGTGGGGTTGTAATGCAGAAAGCTTTGACTTGGCTATCCTGTACTACGACTACATAGAGTTGAGATGAGAGGCGCACACGAGTCCATCTAATCTTGATCACCACATCAATACACCACCTTCGATCCTTCCTCGACTTCCCCACGAGGAAGCAATCCAAAGCACTGACACTTATCTTGCGATTTTTAGAGTATCCATTTGAGTTGTCTAATAATAAAGTAAAGATCTCCAAGTAGTCCATAACCGCGGACACTGCTATTCGAATAGTTCATTAACCCTGCAGGGGTGTACTTCTTCACATACGTAGCTACCACTTACCGCCTAGAACTTGTCACCTTCAAGCGGTGTAGGCGAGGATAGTACCACGACACTTACCTCACGGCTCCAACTCTAGTCCAGGGGATCGCCTATCTGAGTATGTACCCCAATCAGGAATCCGGCCGGGGTTTCCGTTCAGGAACCAGACGATGTATGGACGGTCCGACAAGCCCACCTCGATGGATGGTGTTGCGCTTGCCTAAAACCGTGCTACGTTATGAAAGCAAATAGAATAACAATTAACCCATGCGAATCCTGGACCATAGTCGGGGTGAGTTAATAGGTCGAGAGGGGTCAATGAGCCCAACATGTGGTAGTAATCTGTGTCTTGGATCACAACACAAGAACTCGGGGCCTAGGGCAGTGTAAATGAGACAACCCATTGTGTACTCCTACACAACCTTTCATTGTTCACCTTTGTTAGGGTGACTTCACCAACACATTACCATTACATTGCATTGTTCTCTACCATCCCGATACATCACCCAGATGGATCATCTTCATTGAATACAACTCTAGCATGGCATAGCATAACATGGATGAAGGGCCACATGATGAACACAAAAAATCTTGTATCTGCTAGGTTGAGGTTTGCTTAATACTGTGGCAGCAATGATAGGTCATGCAAAGGATGGGTTCAACTAGCGGTATAACGGTAACATGTGAATCACCTAATAATGCATAAGAGAACACGAGGGAAATGGGTTTATATAGATATGGTCAATGGGGTTTGCTTGCCTTGTTGACGATCACGAGGTGTCACTCTTCAGAGCAGTCAAAAACTACGTCCGGCGATGAATCTATCGAGAAGAGGCAAACACCGAGACAACAACAATGTAAACACCACATTGCAATGCACAATCAAGATGCATAATATAGCATGCCATGGTACTGATGTCATCTAGGTTCAATTTTTCACATCTTAATTGAAGTTAATTTGAATAAGAAATTCAAATTCAAACTCCAAATGTTGTTCAAATTAGCCAAAGTTCCATTTGCTAGTGTTTGGTCTTTGTAAACTATGTTGTCATGTGTATGATATGCCTCTGATGTGCAAGTATTAAGGTTGGCATTGCAAAGATTTAAATTGAAATGATTTAAACATTTATTTTGAATTATTCCAAATAACCCAAATAGCTAAATGCTACTGGTTCATCATCATAGATGTGTTTTTATCTATGAAAATAAAATATTTGGAATCCTTGCATTTTTCTGATGATTTTTCATATATTATTTTTTTAATTTGGAGTTGTGGTTAAAAAATTATTGAATTTACATGATTTAATAGTTTTCTGGAATTTCTTTTAAATAAAGAAATCGATTTATTGATTTACTGCGTCATGCTTGTGTCATGCTGACGCAGGGGGGGCTCACATGTGGGGCCACACTGTCAGTGGGACTGGGCTAATTTTTGTTTATTTTAAAATCTAATTAAGATTAGGGGGGCCAGGGCCCACCTGTCTGTGAGAGAGAGAGGGATTAGGGGGGGTTAATTAGGCCGGCCGGCGTTTAGCCGCCGGTGGCACTGGCCGCGGCGGCGCTCACTGGGAACGGCGGATCCGGGCTCCGGCTTGGCACGAGGGAGGCACCAAAGTGCTCCCCGTGGCCTTGCGCACCCACTGGTGCAATCCATGCACCACGGGGCGGCCTGGAGCCACGCCGGCAACGAAGGGGCGCGGCGGCCGGAGCTTGAGCTCGACGTCCATGGCGAACCAGGCCACGGGAGGGGCGGGGTTAGGGGGAAAACAAGGGGGAGCTCACCCTGAGCGCGACTAGGTGGTCGGGGAGGCCGGAGGAGCGGCGGAGAGGGAGCAATCGCTCGCCGGAGTTCGAAGGCCGCGGCGGAGGAAGTTGTAGCTGGCGTCACCGGAGCTGCTCCTGGGCTCGAATTAAGCGCGCACGGCGATGAGGACGAAGGCGGCGAACGTCTTGGACAGCTTGGTGCGGCGGGTGAAGGCTAGTGGCCGCGGTGGCGCGAACCGGCGAGCTCGGGGCGCTCAGGATCCTTGCGGTTCGCCGGAGAGAGAGGAGAGGAGCGTTCCACGCGAGGGAGAAAAGGAAGGGGAGAAGCCCATTGCGTCTCCAAGGCGTGGATAAGGTCGAGGAGGCAGCCAGGCAGCTGCCTGGCGGCCATGCCGTGGCCGCCGGCGAGGTGCCTGCCTGCCTGGCCACGGAAGAAGACAGGGGTGCCCCTGGCGGGCTGGGTCGGCTTCTGCCCACTTGGGCCAGGTAAGTGGGGCTTGCCCCTTTTCTTTCTTTTTCTTTTATTTTCTTTCTGTTTTTATTTGTTTTGCTTTGAAAAAAATACCAAAGCATTTTTATAAAATCCCCAAATATTTTATTTGGACTTATGTGACATATAGCTAGTCACTCCCAAGTTTTGAAGATTTTTGAAATTCAAAACATTTGAATTTCAATTCAAATAGCATTTAAATTTAATTTCCAAGCCTCTATTTGAATTTTTGAAAAATCCATGAGCATGGGTTTAACTCCAAATCATTTTTAAAATGATCACACTCATTTATAGGACTTTTCAAAAATGTTTGGAGGATTTTTGGAAGAACTTTTTATCTGGTCTTTTTATTTAATTCTTTTAGGGCTTTTCTTTTACCCTATTTCCATTTCCTTTTGAAATTTAATTCTCATGATGCAACGAATTTAAACTTGGCACAAACCTAGGAAGAGGGTTGTGACAATTCGCCCCCACTCAAAAGAATCTCGTCCCGAGATTCAGAAGTAGTCGAGAAGATGGTGAGGTATTCAACTCAAAGACGATCTTCTCGTTCCCAGGTGGCTTCCTTCTCAGAATGGTTGGACCACTGCACTTTGAGGAACTTGATCTTCTGACGTCGGGTGGTACGCTCAGCTTCATCGAGGATACGGACAGGATACTCTCGATAAGACAGGTTTTCTTGGAGACCAAGCATTTCGTGGTCTACTTCGCGGATGGGGTCCTTGAAGCAGCGCTTGAGTTGAGATACGTGGAAGACATCGTGAACCTGAGAAAGATGCGGGGGTAGTTCAAGTTGGTAGGCAACTTCTCCACGTTTAGCAAGAATGCGAAAGGGACCAATGTAACGTGGGGCCAATTTGCCTTTGATACCGAAGCGATGGGTTCCCTTCAAAGGAGTAACCCGGAGGTAAGCTTTCTCGTTCAGCTCGTAGCTTTCGTGCCTATGATGACGATCATAGTAGCTTTTCTGACGAGACTGGGCTGTTTTCAATTGCTCACGAACAATGCGAACCTTCTCTTCTGCGTCCTGGATCATATCCGGTCCAAAGAATTGTCTTTCACCGGTTTCTGACCAGTTCAATGGCGTTCGACATTTTCGTCCATAGAGATATTCAAAGGGTGCCATGCCCAAGCTAGCTTGGAAGTTGTTGTTATAAGAAAACTCGGCGAATGGAAGAGATTTCTCCCAACTCTTTCCGAATGAGATAACACGGGCTCTGAGCATGTCTTCGAGAACTTGATTGACTCTTTCTACTTGACCACTTGACTGGGGATGAAAGGCGGTGCTAAAGGAGAGATGGGTTCCCATAGCATTTTGAAAACTTTCCCAAAATCGAGAGGTGAAAAGACTTCCATGGTCTGAATTGATTTCCAAAGGAACACCATGGAGAGAGACGATCCGGGAGACATATAAATCCGCTAACTAGCTAGCAGTTATACTCTCGCGAATAGGAAGAAAATGGGAAACTTTTGAAAGACGGTCAATGACCACGAAGACGGCATTGTTTCCCTTTTGAGACCTTGGAAAGCCAGTGATGAAATCCATACTGACTTTATCCCATTTCCACTCAGGAATGGCTAAAGGTTGAAGAGTACTAGCAGGTCTTTGATGCTCTGCTTTCACACGACGACAAACATCGCACTCAGCAACAAATTGAGCGATTTCTCGCTTCATCCTAGTCCACCAAAATCTCTTGCGTAGATCTTGATACATCTTAGTAATACCAGGATGAATCGAGAGAGGGGTGTCATGGGCTTCCTTAAGGATCTGCTGCCTTAGATTCCTATTCTTCGGAACTACCATCATGTTCTCGAAGTACACAGTACCCTCATTGTCTAGGGTAAAACATTTGGCGTTACCGCTAGCAATGTTCTGTTTGATATATCGGATACCTCGAGCACGTTGTTGAACAGCTTTGATTTGATCCTCAAGGGTTGGTTTCACAATCAAGGTGGAAAGGAATACATGAGGAACAATCTCGAGATTGAGCTTTCGAAATTCCTCATAGAGATGTGGTTGATACTGTTGTAACATGAGGTTGTTACAATACCACTTACGCCTTAGTGCATCAGCCATGACATTGGCTTTCCTGGGGTGTAAGAGATACTTAAGTCATAATATTTTATCAAATCAATCCAACGTCTTTGCCTGAGGTTAAGATCTGGCTGGCTGAAAATCTATTTGAGGCTTTGGTGATCGGTATAGATTTCACAATGATTACCAAGGAGGTAATGTCGCCAAGTCTTCAGGGCATGAACTACAGCAGCAAGTTCAAGATCATGGGTAGGATAGTTCTCTTCATGTGGACACAACTGGCGTGAAGCATAAGCTACCACATGTCGATCTTTCATAAGTATGCATCCTAACCCTTGTCGTGAAGCGTCACAATAGATTTCGAAATCCCTTTTGGTGTCTGGAGGCGCAAGTACGGGTGCAGAAATCAATCTTCTCTTTAGCTCTTGAAAGCTTTCCTCGCACTTGGGGATCCATACGAATTTCTTATCTTTCTTGAGGAGTTCAGTTAGAGGCTTTGCAACTTTGGAGAAGTTCTCAACGAAGTGGAAACAATAGCTTGCAAGGCCAAGGAAACTCCTAACTTGCTTAACCGATTCAGGTGGAGTCCAATGAAGGACGACCTGAACTCTCTCGGGATTCACAGCAATGCCTTTTGCAGAAATCTCGTGGCCTAGGTAGGTCACTTCTGGAAGCCAGAATTCACATTTGGAAAACTTAGCATAAAGGCGATGCTCTCTAAGTTTCATCAATACCAACCTTAGATGCTCATCATGTTCTTCTTCGTTCTTCGAGTAGATGAGAATATCATCAAGATAAACTACAACAAATTTATCTAAGTACTCCATGAAGATCGAATTCATCAAGCGCGGAAAAGTGGCTGGGGCATTGGTTAAACCGAAGGACATGACGGTGTACTCGTAAAGACCATAACGAGTAGTAAAAGCCGTTTTGGGAATGTCCTCGTTTTTTATTTTGATTTGATGATAACCTAATCTCAAATCCATCTTGGATAAGACAGAGGATCCAGCAAGTTGATCATAAAGATCAATCATCCTGGGAAGTGGGTACTTGTTATTTATCGTCGCTAGATTAAGCGGGCAATAGTCTACGCACATCCTTTCTGTTCCGTCTTTCTTCGTTATGAACAGAACGGGGCAACCCCATGGCGATGAGCTAGGGCGGATGAAGCCTTTTGCCAACGAAGCTTCAAGTTGGATTTTAAGCTCAGCTAACTCATGTGGGGCCATTCTATATGGGCTTCTGGAAATTGGGGCGGTTCCTGGGATAAGATCTACAATGAATTCTACACATCTGTCAGGAGGCATTCCTGGCAGCTCTTCTGGAAAGACATCCGGAAAGTCACAAACTATCGGAATATCTTCAAGGTTAGAAAGGGGATGTTCATTCAACGAATATAGCTGGGTTTCTGAACCTTGAGATGTGAAATGGACTATCTTGCCGGAAGGGTGAGTGAGTTGAACTGATTTAGTGGCACAATCAATCTTAGCATGGTGTCTTAACAACCAATCCATACCTAAGATGATATCGATATCTGAAGATTTGAGGGCTATGAGAGAAGTAAGGAATACAACATCCTCAACAGCAATTTTATTCTCATGACTTACCCTACTGGTACGCCATGTGGATCCTGGAGTTTTAATCATGAAATGGGTAGGCAACTCCTCAAATGAAATGTGATGCAGGAGTGCGAACTTTTCAAACAAAAATGGATGAGAGGCTCCAGAATCAAATAGAATAGAAGCATGTTTGGAGTTAACGGGAAGTGTACCGAGTACAACCTTAGTATCCTCTTGGGCTTCTTTGATGGTGGCATGGTTCACACGTTCGGATTCAACAATAGCGGACTTGGCTTTGGAAGGCTTTCGTGGCATGGTTCACACGTCTGGATTCAACAATAGCGGACTTGGCTTTGGAAGGCTTTGGTGGCTTAGCTTTGGCTTTATGTTTTGGACGAGGAGGAACATTCTCTTGCAATGAACACTGTCGTGCAATGTGGCCAGGATTACCACACTTGTAGCACACTCGGGTGTTAGGTTGTGGAGTTTGGACGGAAAGCTCTCTACTATCTTTCTGGGTTTTCTTGCTTTGTGGAGATGGTCTTGAAATCAAGTGCGAAGGAATGGCACTAGTTGGGATCCAAATTCGACGTTTCTGAGAACCCAAACTAGAAGATGAATCAAGATCACGATCACACTTGCGAGACTCTTCAAAGACCTCATTTCCATGCTCAGCTCTGAATGATCTATTGACCAAATCCTCGAAGTTGACAAATTGAAGGAGATTGAGATCATGATGAAGGATAGGGCTAAGTCCCTTGCGGAACCTTGCCTGCTTCTTGGCATCGGTTGATATCTTCTTAGGGGCATAACGAGAAAGACGATTGAACTCAGTCCGATACTGATGAACATTCATATTTCCCTGAGATAGGTTGCAGAACTCTTCCCTCTTTCTTTCCATCAACTCATCCAGAATGTGGTACCCTTGGAAGGCATCACGGAACTCCTGCCAAGTCACTACGTGACCATCAGGCTGCATTGCAACAAAACTTTCCCACCATTCACCACCAGCACCTTCCAGAAAGTATGTCGCAAACATCACACGATCATCTGGAGAAACATGCGCCGTCTCAAGCTTACGCTCGATGGAACGGAGCCAATCATCGGCATCAAGGGGCTCAGATGAACATCGGAAAACTGGCGGATTCAAAAGGATAAAATTCTGGATGGATATTACCGCATCTCGCTGGAGAGAAGTATTCTTCTCAATGAGCTTAAAAAGGCGTGCTTGATCACGTTGATTTCGCTCAGCCTCCATCATGATTTCCGTTGCGGAAGGCGATGAAGGAGGATCATCATCACCACTTTGATTACCGTTACAAGATTCAACACATCTAGTTCCACCTGACATTCTGTGTGATAAAAATAACCAATCAGAGTAGGATTTATGATGGAATCAAAGCAAAGATGAAATAATTTAAGAGCGGACAAGATTGTAATGCAAAAGCATTGGAATCACTGGAAACACGGGACAAATCGTACAGCATAACGGCTGTACCGGGTTGGAAAAATGAATCAATCTGCAAGAATGATCAGAACCTTCTCAAAAGGCTTGATGGAATGGTGACTCTAGACGGCCAAAACATTCCTACAGCTATTGAGAAACAAACAACAAGATGTTCAAGTATAGACATAGATGAGCCTAGTACTATCTTCCCGTAGAAAAGATGAGGGTGACTCAGAACTCAGATCGATGAGGGTAAGGAGAAAAATGAAGCCTTACGTTGTTCCCATATACCCAAAGTAACTATATAACTATAGAATGCTAGACTCGACTTCGGCCAAAGTTTATTAATCCGACAGGCAGTCCTGCTCTGATACCAAGTCTGTCGGGACCCGGGGTTTGCATATGTAATTCCAGTCACAACTCAATCATATGGAGAGCCGAGAGCCATACCCACTTGTCTAAGCAGACAAGGCCAAGCACAGAACACTCTCAGAAAGCATCGTACGTGAGGGGCATCCCATCCAGGCCGGATGATCAACTGAGATGGGTCCTCATCGCCCGCTCACAAGTCTAGATGATTATGGGTGGTGAAATCCCATACTCATAGACAAGTCACCTTAACCATATTGTCGATTGAATTATAACACTTACATAAACAGACTCCAGCCCGATCACCTAGTCGGGATCTCGGGCGGGCTCAATCATACAACGAAGTGTGCCACGTGACAGAGTCATGAGCAATCGCATCGCGATGCCCCAAGCTGCGCACATCTAAGGGCCACTTGGTGTATAAAAGACCGCCAGCAAGAACTCAACTAAGCTATCGAACCCCACACTAAGACATGCACGTTATACTCATACACGCAGCATACATGTCTAGTGTAAACAACAGGTAACACAACATGACCTCTACAAACTCATAGCTTTATTGCATCTGCTAAACAGAGCAGATATAGTAGTGTTACAAGCAGAGATCACATAACTGTGATCTAACATTACATCAAACAACAACGGAAGCAAATTATGTCTTAGTAAAGACAAGGTTAACAAATTGCTTAAGAAGCCTTTAAGAAAACACAACAACCCTCCAGAGGGACCAGGCTGCTGTCTGGGACTACATTACTTCGTCGACGTCGAGCTTGAGGGGGAGGCCGCCATCGGGGTCAGTGGTCTCATCTCTAAAACATAGAATAAGCAAACGTGAGTACAAAGTCGTACTCAGCAAGACTTACGTCAGAACTATACTACTCATGCTCAGGAATCAAGGTAAAGGCAAGTGGGGTTGTAATGCAGAAAGCTTTGACTTGGCTATCCTGTACTACGACTACATAGAGTTGAGATGAGAGGCGCACACGAGTCCATCTAATCTTGATCACCACATCAATACACCACCAGGGATCCTTCCTCGACTTCCCCACGAGGAAGCAATCCAAAGCACTCACACTTATCTTGCGACTTTTAGAGTATCCATTTGAGTTGTCTAATAATCAAGTAAAGATCTCCAAGTAGTCCATAACCGCGGACACGGCTATTCGAATAGTTCATTAACCCTGCAGGGGTGTACTTCTTCACATACGTAGCTACCAATTACCGCCTAGAACTCGTCACCTTCAAGCGGTGTCGGCGAGGATAGTACCACGACACTTACCTCACGGCACCAACACTAGTCCAGGGGATCGCCTATCTGAGTATGTACCCCAATCGGGAATCCGGCTGGGGTTTCCGTTCAGGACCCAGACGATGTATGGACGGTCCGACAAGCCCACCTCGACGGATGGTGCTGCGCTTGCCTAAAACCGTGCTACGTTATGAAAGAAAATAGAATAACAATTGACCCATGCAAATCCTGGACCATAGTCGTGGTGAGTTAATAGGTCGAGAGGGTTCAATGAGCCCAACATGTGGTAGTAATATGTGTCTTGGATCACAACACAAGAACTCGGGGCCTAGGGCGGTGTAAATGAGACAACCCACTGTGTACTCCTACACAGCCTCTCATTGTTCACCTTTGTTAGGGTGACTTCACCAACACATTACCATTACATTGCATTGTTCTCTACCATCCCGATACATCACCTAGATGGATTATCTTCATTGCATACAACTCTAGCATGGCATAGCATAACATGGATGAAGGGCCACATGATGAACAAAAACAATCTTGTATCTCCTAGGTTGAGGTTTGCTTAATACTGTGGCAGCAATGATAGGTCATGCAAAGGATGGGTTCAACTAGCGGTAGAACGGCAACATGTGAATCACCTAATCATGTATAAGAGAACAAGAGGGAAATGGGTTTATATAGATATGATCAATGGGGTTTGCTTGCCTTGTTGACGATCACGAGGTGTCACTCTCAAAGCAGTCGGAAACTACGTCCGGCGACGAATCTATCGAGAAGAGGCAAACACCGAGACAACAACAATGTAAACACCACATTGCAATGCACAATCAAGATGCATAATATAGCATGGCATGGTACTGAAGTGATCTAGGTTCAACTTGTCACATCTTAATTGAAGTTAATTTGAATAAGAAATTCAAATTCAAACACCAAATGTTGTTAAAATTAGCCAAAGTTGCATTTGCTAATGTTTGGTCTTTGTAAACTATGTTGTCATGTGTATGATATGCCTCTGATGTGCAAGTATTAAGATTGGCATTGCAAAGATTTAAATTGAAATGATTTAAACATTTATTTTGAATTATTCCAAATAACCCAAATAGCTAAATGCTACTGGTTCATCATCATAGATGTGTTTTTCATCTATGAAAATATGATATTTGGAATCCTTGCATTTTTCTGATGATTTTTCATATATTATTTGTTTAATTTGGAGTTGTGGTTAGAAAGTTATTGAATTTACAAGATTTAATAGTTTTCTGGAATTTCTTTTAAATAAATAAATCGATTTATTGATTAACTGCGTCATGCTTGTGTCATGCTGACGCAGGGGGGGGCTGACATGTGGGGCCACACTGTCAGTGGCACTGGCCGCGCCGGCGCTCATTGGGAACGGCAGATCCGGGCTCTGGCTTGGCACGGGGGAGGCACCAAAGTGCTCCCCGTGGCGTTGCGCACCCATTGGTGCAATCCATGCACCACGGGGCGGCCTGGAACCACGCCGGCGACGAAGGGGCGCGGCGGCCGGAGCTTGAGCTCGACGGCCATGGCGAACCAGGCCACGGGAGGGGCGGGGTTAGGGGGAAAACAAGGGGGAGCTCACCCTGAGCGCGACTAGGTGGTCGGGGAGGCCGGAGGAGCGGCGAAGAGGGAGAAATCGCTCGCCGGAGTTCGAAGGTCGCGGCGGAGGAAGTTGGAGCTGGCGTCGCCGGAGCTGCTCCTGGGCTCGAATTGAGCGCGCACGGAGACGACGACGAAGGCGGCGAACGTCTTGGACAGCTTGGTGCGGCGGGTGAAGGCTAGTGGCCGCGGTGGCGCGAACCGGCGAGCTCGGGGCGCTCGGGATCCTTGCGGTTCGCCGGAGAGAGAGGAGAGGACGGTTCCACGCGAGGGGGAAAAGGAAGGGGAGAAGCCCAGTGCGTCTCCAAGGCGCGGATAAGGTCGAGGAGGCAGCCAGGCAGCTGCCTGGCGGCCATGCCGTGGCCGCCGGCGAGGTGCCTGCCTGCCTGGCCACGGAAGAAGACAGGGGTGCCCCTGGCGGGCTGGGCCGGCTTCTGCCCACTTGGGCCATGTAAGTGGGGCTTGCCCCTTTTCTTTCTTTTTCTTTTATTTTCTTTCTGTTTTTATTTCTTTTGCTCTGAAAAAATACCAAAGCATTTTTATAAAATCCCCAAATATTTTATTTGGACTTATGTGACATATAGTTAGTCACTCCCAAGATTTGAAGATTTTTGAAATTCAAAACATTTGAATTTCAATTCAAATAGCATTTAAATTTAATTTCCAAGCCTCTATTTGAATTTTTGAAAAATCCATGAGCATGGGTTTGACTCCAAATCATTTTTAAAATGATCACACTCATTTATAGGACTTTTCAAAAATGTTTGGAGGATTTTTGGAAAAACTTTTTATCTAGTCTTTTTATTTAATTCTTTTAGGGCTTTTCTTTTACCCTAATTCCATTTCCTTTTGAAATTTAATTCTCATGATGCAAGGAATTTAAACTTGGCACAAACCTAGGAAGAGGGTTGTGACAAGAATAGAAGCGTGCGTAGACATCAAGTTATTTCTGGCGCCGTTGCCGGGGAGGTGGGTGCTTGAAGGTATATCTTTAGATCTTGCAATTAATTCTTTTTGTTTCTTGTTTTTATTTTCACTAGTTAGGCTTTATGGAAAACAACAAAAAAATTATGAGAGAGCTTTCTGAGCTCTATCTTGAGTTAGGACATGAAGTGTTTGAGGAGGAGATCAAAAAGCCTATGGAGCTTTATTATTTGAACAACACTCATGATAGTAGTAATGTTATTAGCATGTCTTCTTTGAATACTTTTGATACTAATGATAAGAAAAACCATAAGCTTGGGGATGCTACGTTTTATGAAGATGATCTTTTTAGCTCCCCAAGTTTTGATGTGGAAATTTATTTTGATGATACTTTGCCTCCTATCTATGATGATTATTGTGATGACACTTACGCAATAAAGAATAAAATTTTACAAGTGCACCATGATAAGAACGATTCAGGTGATAGCTATTTTGCTGAGTTTGCTCCCACTATTACTAATGAGAAGGATTTTGCTTATGTGGAGAGTAACAAATTTTCTATTCTTGTGGATCATGATAAGAATTTTTTATGTGATACTTATATTTTTGAGTTTATTCATGATCCCACTGGAAATTATTATGAGAGGGGAACATATGCTTATAGATATTTCAATAATATCAAGTTCCCTCTCTTTATGTTGAAGGTTTTGAAGTTGCACATTTTTTTGCCTTCCTATGCTAATATATTTATGCTTCAATGAGTTATTTCTCTACAAGATCCCTTTGCATAGGAAGCATGTTAGACTTAAATGTGTTTGGTATTTGCTTCTTTATGCTCTCTTTTGTGCTTCAACTCTTATTCCTATGAGAGCATCACTAAAATCTTAAGCCTATCTTTATGGCTATAAAGAAAGAGCTATAGGGAGACAACCCTTGTTATCTTTACTTTGAGTTTTTACTTTCTGTTTTTAGTGGTCTTGATGATTGTTACTACTCTAGCAACATCATTGTATCTTTATTTTCATGCTTTGTGCCAAGTTATAGCCTCATATGACAAGGGAAGTGAAGTTTGTGACATGCTGTCCAGGAAACAGATTCTGTCCTCGTGACGGGAAAAATCAGATAAAATCACCAGTTCATCTTTTTGAGCTGAAATTTTTACACAGAGTGCTCTTAACAGTCACGGAACTTTAGTATGTTCTGAGTTTTTTGATTTAAGTTGAAGAAGTACCCCTAAAAAATTCTTTACTACTTGTTGTTCTGTTTTTCACAGATTCTGCCACGTTTTGTCTCTCCTAACTTTTGCAAACCTTAAGCTTCCTTTTTATTTGCAAAAACCTTTTGGAAATCTTGATAAACAGTATCTCTTCAAGAATATCTTTATATCCAGTGGGGAAAATTTATTTTATTAAGGGTACTAACCTCTCTAATCAGCTTATGATGAGTTATGTATGAAGGGAGTTTTCAAGTGTGCGATGGAAGATGATGAAAGAAGATCCGGGAGTGTCAAGCGCTCAAGCTTGGAGATTCAACCATGCATCCCCAATAAATATTCAAGGAGACTCAAGCATCTAAGCTTGGGGATGCCCCCGTGCATCCCCTTCTCCATCAACAATCATTAGTTCGTCCTTCGTCTCACTATATTTTTATCACTTCATGCGTTATGTGCTATGCTTGGAGCGTCTCGCTCTTAGGTTTTATTTTTAGTTTTCTTTAGCTTTGCTTTATGTTAATAACAAGTTAGATCCCGTCTTACTTTGTGTGCGAGATAAACACGCTCCACTTTCAAAATCTAGAACACATCATAGAATATTTCATGCCTATCTTTCTCTGTTGTGTGTTCTTTACCTTTTCGTAGCTACTGCCATGTTTAGTTTTAGTTTTAGTTTGTCTTTAGCAAGAACCTTGGCTTTTTTTTAGTTTGTTGCTGTAACTCTCTTTAGTTTTCATGTTTATTTTGTTAAGAGAGTTGGTTGTTGCACTGAGTTGTGTTTTTTCTTGAAAGTAGGTAATTGAGGTTGCTATTTAATTTTAGTAGTAACTTGCAATGGTTTTGAGGTATTGATGTGAGTAATGTTTGAACTTTTGGTGTCAAGAGCTCTAGCCTATTAGTGATAGGTGTCGTATTTTGGGAAATCCGTGTCTATTTTCAAAAACCTACAAAACCAGTTGAGAACTCTAGCTACTAGATGGATCACTAATCTTTGGAGGGATCGGATATTAGAGTACACTCACGTACCATGAGTCGAGGATGCGTGTAACAGCCCAGATTTCACAAAAAAATAAAAAAATTGTTTTCGGTGTGAATTGTTTGATTGTCTAATTTGCTTGCTCGTGTTTGCTCCGTAGTAATAGAGTTCTTTCTCGTTGATTGCTCTCCAGTGTTTATCGTCTTGTGTGCTTCCGCGGGTACCTTCGGAGACGATGCTAGCTTGCGATCAACTACACCTTCGGAACCCGACTTATCAACAGGCAAGGACTATACATTACTTATGATCCATTATATTTCAACCAGCGGTTTGCATGCTAGTCTAGGTTAGGTTCGATGTTTGATCCTACCACATATTTACGGCCTCTTTCAAACCGATACAGCCATGTCCCCTCCCAGCAAACCATGTACTGCTATGTTACTATTGCTCGTTGCTCAGCCCCTGCTTAGTATGCATGCTTAGGATGCTACGATGTTACCCTGTTACTCCTTGGTTTGGGCTATCACATTATTATATTGTTGTTGATGATATGATTATTATAATGTTGAATATATTCGACGAAGTAAGGAAGGTCTAGGCTATCCCGCCCCGACGCTTTGTTCCATTCGAGTCACATAGGATCCGAGTTCCGGGTATTGGTTTTAAGACTGAGCGTGCCTAATCGCGTGTGGGATTTTATGGGGTCCCCTCTTCTTACCTACCTAGCTTCAAACATTTCTAGAGGTGGCCCAAGCTGATTTACCATTTGAAACCATGTGTGTGCTGGTCAGCTGCCAGTAGTTTTCAAACAACTCGGGCCAGCGGAGACATAGTTCCTCTGTTGGTCCACACTTGGTGAGCTAGGGGTCCCCTGATGTCAGGTGTGATTTCCCGACCTTAGCCGTACGGAAGAGTCCGATCCGAGAGCGTGGCCGACTTTTGGATTGGGTGTCGACTCCCCAGGGGCCACCCGGATTTGTGCGTTGTTAGATAGAGGGACCTGTCGTTTCGAATCTCTCGGAACTAAATCATAAAATGGTTGCCTCTAACGGGTAGCAACTGAGAGAGATGGGCGAGCATGCGACGCCTCGTAATGGGCTGTTGGTACACCCCTGTAGGGTTAAATCTTTTCGAGAAGCCGTGTCCATGGTTATGGACGACTTAAGACCTACTCCTTGTTCATAGACAACAACAACAACTGAGATAATCTTAATATAACTTGATCAACGTGTGTGTGTGCCTTGACTGCTTCTTCTTCGTCGGGATGCGAAGAGGAGGACAAGGATAGGATAGGTGTTATGTTTGCGTAAGTAGCTGATAGCAAGACTTGTTGGAGGCGATTCCTCATCGAATGCTTGGCTTCTTATCTTACTCTCTAGATCGTTAGCCACTTCATAAATGCTAGTGCGGCAGCAACCTCGCCACTTACCCCTTCCTTACCGTAAACTACTAGTTGTCCTAGAATGACGAGTGATGAAGTCCTTGCTGGGTCAGATGACCACTACAGTTGGATGCTGAGTACCTCTGTACTCATGATACTACCCCCAAACTCTATTCAGGGTTCTTGATCGACAACAGCTATGGTGATCGACGTTTCACGTGGAGACTCGACGACGACGAGTTAGGCGGATCCCGGCGGAGGGCCTGGACCCGTGTGGTTATGGGATCGATTTTTTTCTCTTTGCCACTAGGCATTTGATTGTAGTCTGTACTCAGACATGTACCTTCCGCTGTTGTATTGTATTTGAGGCAGTTGTATGCCGATTGTATGAGATGTTGTAACCTTGTATCTGTAATGTTGTGATATCATGTTGGAAATCCGGGGCATATGGCTTTGTCATATGTCGCGGTGGGACCGATATGTGATTCGTCCCCGGATCCGGGTGGACACACCTAGATCTGGAACAGTACCGCATATCGGGCCTTACAATGCGCAAGGATAACCAAACCCCCATACACTCCTCCTCGGGGTACTTGTCTCTTTGTGAACCTCCTTATTAGATTGAGATTTACCGATAAGTGCATGAGTTCTTCGGACTAATATAAGTATTGAAAGTTGACACTTCCACCTCCTCATCTTTGCTAGCCTCTCCCGTGCCATGCATTGCCTTCTTCTCATTCCGAGAGTTGGCGTCCACCTTCGCCGGTACATCCAAACCCTTGGCATGATACGCTCTGTCATCATAAACCTCCTTATATCTTTCCTCAAAACAGCCACCATACCTACCTATCAAGGCATTTCCATAGTCTTTCCGAGATATATTGCCATGCAACATCCACCTCTTCATGACTTTATCTTCATGTCATACATGTTCCTGCTACACTGGCAACGACATACATTGCATACATCATGATAGCTACATCTTCTTTATGTTTTGAGTACCTTGTAAAGTGTGAAAGATCTTCTATAACCTCTTGTAAATTAGAGTGTTGCCCTTAAGTGAGGAAAAGATCCCAAAGTGGACAAATCAAAAGATCCCAAAGAGGACAAATGAGAGTTAAATAGAAAGAGCCATTGAGGCCACCAAAAAATAGAAATAAGAGAAAAAAGAGAAAAAAAGAAATAAAAAGAGAGAAGGGGGCACACTACTATTCCTTTTGAGAGATCCACACTAGTACTTCATTCTCTATCCCTTGTACTCCATAGAGATCATCATACATGACTATAGCTACGTGGGGACCCATCACACTATAGAACTTGGCTTGTATATTCCAATGATGAGCCTCCTCAAACGAGCTCTAGGTCTTCATGAGCAAGCAAGTTTGATGCACCCCCACTAGTTCCATTGGAGAGGTTTTCTTAGCTCATATGTGCATCCGTTGCATGGCAATCCCTACACCTCACATCATATCTATCGTATGGCCTTCTCTCGCCTATGGTTGTCCTCATTGATGTCAGCCTTTCTCACCCTTTTTGTCTTCCTCCTCCACCATATTTCTCTCTTTGCCATCCAAAGTGTCAACTTTCGTGCTTACGCTCATCCATTGCATGAGTGCTCAAAATATCGAAAAGGAGTGGATCAAATTGACTTGTACCTGGCTAGTGGTCTGGGACGAGTCAAGATAAGATTAAAAAGAAGACCAAGTGTGAAACTTTAGTAGATTGAGTTCTCAACACAAAAATACTTTTTTTCTCGTATTCCCTATCCCCCTTCTTGCACGCAAACACCATTTGGAGACATTCGAGTCACGGACAGCGAGAGCTCTTGCACCCTTTGTTCCTTTGTTGCTTGTGTCAATGCTAATATAGACTCTTGCTTGTTAAGACTTGAATTAAATTGCATGCTTTGATTGCTTTACTTAAAAGTCCTTATATGTTTGTGTGGCATGTCGCCATAGAAATTATGGTTGTTATCATTTACCTACTCGAGGACGAGCAGGAATTAAGCTTGGGGATGTTGATACGTCCCAAATGTATCTATAATTTATGCTTGCTGCATGCATGATTTGTGTGACTTTGCAATGTTTTGCTTGAAATTTCATACATTTTTTTATCATATTTGGACTAACCTATTAACTCAGTGCACCCAGTTGCCAGTTATTGTTTTCTGCTGTTTTTGTATTTCATGTTTTTCCAATAATTAAAGTGCCCAATAAATCCCGGAAAAATTATATAAAAAATCAGCATCCCGGAAGCTTCCGGAATGACCAAGGAAGGAGGGGAGGGCCACCATAGGGACTCCAGAAGGGTCCCTGGCGCAGCCCCATCCTAGGCTGCGCCGGGCACCCTCCTGGATGCCCTATGCCCCCCTGGTGCCCCCCTTTGGCCCTATTTTTACCCCCGAGGAGGAAACCCTGATTCCGGACCCCTTTTCTCGAGAAGCAATTCCGATCTCCGCCGCCATCGCCATCAAGTTTCGGGGGCACAGAATTCCTGTGCCGGCACCCTGCCGGGACGGGGAAGTGCCCCCGGATTCATCTCCATCGACGTTGCTTCCTCCCTCCATGAAGCGGGAGTAGTTCTCCCTCGGGGCTGAGGTTTCTACCAGTAGCTATGTGTTCTTCTCTCTCTCTCCCATGATTTGATCTTCATTGTGATCATAGGCTATGTTAATCTAGGGTGATCCCATGATATTTCCCCTTCTTCTATGTATCGGATTGATGTACTTATTTGATCTTATCTAGTATAATCCCCGAGACCATGCTGACAGCGGTCTATTGGACATGGGTTAGAAGAATATTATCATGAGTGATTTCCTCTTTTGTGTGTTGATTGAAGATTGAGAGTCTCTTGGTGCTTGTTTTTGACTATCCTTGAGATATGTTGTGGTGATTGTAGTACTCTCTTTGGATGGCCGCGGTGACATTGGGAAATCCATAGATTGAGAACTACGAACTCTGCGATGTGCTTTTGTAGCCCTACATAATTCTCGTCCTCTCTTGACCACAAAGGAATGACCTCCGAGTACGTCTCCATTGCATGTTTTATGGGAAATATCATGTGATTAGACTATGTTAATGTTCTTGGGAGTTTCCACTAGTGAAAGTATGAAGCCTAGGCCTTGTTTCCAACATTGCAATACTGTTTGCTCTCACGTTTACTACTTGTTTGCTTGCTGCACTTTTTATTACATATTTATATTACCTTGCTTTGCTACACCTATCACCCATATTTTACCATTTCTTCGCCGAACTAGTGCACCTATGCAACTCCTAGTTGTATTAGGTGTGTTGGGGACACAAGAGACTTCTTGTATCTTAATTGCAGGGTTTCTTGAGAGAGACCATCTTCAACCTCTACTTCCCTGAGTTCGATAAACCTTAGGTCATCCACTTGAGGGAAATTGCTGCTATCCTACAAACCTCTGCGCTTGGAGGCCCAACATAGTCTACAATAATAGAAGCGTGCGTAGACATCAGTAGGTAACTGAGGTTTGTATTCAGTTGTAGTAGTAACTTGCTATAGTTTTGAGGTATTGTTTTGAGTAATATTTGAACTTTTGGTGTCAAGGGCTTTAGCCTATTAGTGATAGCTGTCGTATTTTGGGCAATCCGTGTTTATTTTCGAAAAACTACAAAAAACTAGTAGAGAAATCTAGCTACTAGATGGATCACTAATCATTGGAGGGATCGGATATTAGAATACACTCACGTACCATGAGTCGAGGATGCACAAGGATAACCAAACCCCCATACACTCCTCCTCGGGGTACTTGTCTCTTTGTGAACCCCCTGACTAGATTGAGAGTTAAATAGAAAGAGCCATTGAGTCCACCAAAAAATAGAAAAAATAGAAAAAAAGAGAAAAAATTAAAAGAGAGAAGGGCACACTACTATTCCTTTTAAGAGATCCACACTCATACTCCCTCTTATATCTTGTACTCCATAGAGATAATCATACATGCATATAGCTATGTGGGGTCCCTTACACTATAGAACTTGGCTTGTATATTCCAATGATGAGCCTCCTCAAATGAGCTCTAGGTATTCTTGAGCAAGCAAGGTTGATCCACCCCCACTAGTTTCATTGGAGAGCTTTCCTTAGCTCATATGTGCATCTATTGCATGGCAATCCCTACTCCTGACATCATATCTATCATTTGGCTTTCTTTCGCCTATGATTGTCCTCATTGATGTGAGCCTTTCACACCTTTTTGTCTTCCTCCTCCACCATCTCTCTCTCTTTCCCATCCTAAGTGTCAAATTTCTTGCTTACGCTCATCCAGAGCATGAGTGCTCAAAATGTCGAAAGGGAGTGGATCAGTTTGACTTGTACCTGGCTAGTGGTCTGGGGACGAGTCAAGATAAGATTCCAAAGAAGACTAAGCGCGAAACTTTAGTAGATTGAGTTCCCAGGCAAAATAAATATTATGTTTTTACTCTCGCGTATTACCATCTCCGACTTTTGCACGCAAACACCATTTGGAGACATTCGAGTCACGAACAGCGAGAGCTCTTGCACCTTGATGTTCTTGAATTGGTATAGACTCTTGCTTGTTATGACTCTTTCTTGTTATAGACTCTTACTTGTTATGACTTGAATTGAAATACATGCCTTGCTTGCTTTACTTAAAATTTCTTATATGGTTGGTAGCATGTCACCATAGAGATTATGCTTGTTATCATTTACCTACTCGAGGACGAGTAGGAATTAAGCTTGGGGATGTTGATACGTCCCAAACGTATCTATAATTCATGCTTGCTCCATGCATGTTTTGGGTGATATTGCTATGCTTTTGATACACTTTCATACATTTTTGATCATATTTGGACTAACCTATTAACTCAGTGCAACCCAGTGCAAGTTTCTATTTTCTGCTGTTTTTGTATTTTAGGTTTTCCCATTACTTAAAGTGCCAGCAAAATTCCGGGAAAAATATTAAAAAATTCAGCGTACCGGAAGCTTCTAGACGCTCGAAGGGGGGGGCAGGGGGCCCACCTGGAGTCCAGGAGGCCAAGGGGCGCGACCTAGGGTGGGGTCGCGCTGGGAGGCCGCCTACAATCCCTGGTGGCCCCCTGGCTGTCCCCCCTTTGCCTATATATCTCTCTTGTCCCGAAACCCTCGAAGACAGAACCCTTTTTAGCGATCTCGCCTCTATTCCGCCACCAACGCGCTTCCAAGATCGGGAGCACCAGAAGACCTCTTCCCGGCACCCTGCCGGAGGGAGGATTGACCTCTGGGAGTTTCTCCACCTTGGACCATGGGTCCATGATCAGTAGCTATGTCATGTTCTCTTCCCCTATTTTTACTTCATTGATTGGACTTTGTGAGCTGCCCTACATGATCAAGGCACATATGTAATTCTTTCTGCTATTGCTATGTTGAGTTTGCTGGGATCTGATGGATTATGAGATTATGTTTAGATTGTGATGACTAATATATTTGGTTCTTCTCCTTTTATATTTATGTTCTTGAGTAATTCTTGCATGTTCTCCGTTGTTTTTTATTACTTTTGCCAAGTGTTAGATTGCAACTCCAAGAGGGAGCGTTATGCATGATTGTGGGTTCATGCCTCCTGATGACTAGCTTGAGTGACAGAAACATGAGTCTAGCAATACCGGATGTGTTGTTGCCACAAGGGGGAAAACAACGGTTCTTGTAACCCGGTTGCAATGATTGTTTATTTTACGCATAGTTCTTTTAATGCAGTTGTCTGTTGCTTTGGGTTTACACTTAGGGTGGGGCTCACAACTTAATACCGGCGAGATGTTCTGGATAGATACCTCAAGGTGGATGATTAGTGAGTAGATGCATATGGATTTCGTTCTACTTGTCTTGGCGTACTGCCCATGCTTTTGAGCCTCTTCCTTTCTTTTGTAGCATAGTTAGCATTATGGTGCGTTTTTAATCCTGTCAATTGCCCAGCTGTAATTTTTTCACCTCGCATGGCTGTTTATCGTTTTTTGGGAGAGAGACATCACTAGTGAACTTCATGGGACCCCAGTCCATATTTCCACCATTGTTTTCACCCTCAATTTACTTCCTGATTTTACTTTTAGTTTCAATTATCACTAACATTATCTGTTGCATTTGATCCTTTGTAAATGGCAAGGCCGAAGAGATTGAGAACTTCTTTGTACTCGTTGGGAGAAAAGTTATCTGTTGTGTGTGTAGGTACAGGTAAAGTAAGCAACCTCGGTTGTGAATGGAGCCATTGTTCACTTTGCCACCTACTTGTCGTCTTTGGAGTCCTAACGGAGACATAAACCCTATCCTCTACGTTAGGGGAAATTTACCGCTGCGCTACATCTCAACCTTCCACTTGGGGTAACCAACGAGGGGCGAGAAGCCATCAAGGATACGCTTGTTGTGCATGCCACGCTCACCGCACTCATGCACCATCGCGTGCTTTCCTTGAATCCATGTCCGGCAGTCGTATGCTACGACAGTGTGGAGGGAAGCCACGAGGAGGAAACCTCGCTTCCTTCCTTCCATTGGAAATATCCCATTTCCCACTCCATCGGCGACGAGTAGGTCGTTCTTAGCTTCCTATATACATATATATGTTTAGTTAAATATGCCACAGAGTTAAATTATATTCATATCACCCTTTCCACATGCGTTCCTCATGCCTTGCATCTATTTAATCTCTTTCGATTGCATCTGAAAATAATTATTTTGTTTGGATTACATCTACAACTTCAAGTAATTGAAACCATACTCTATATAAATTTATCATGCAATGTGATACCCAAGTTAATTAGCAATCATTAACACATGAAAACCTATTCATTTCCTATATTTGTTAGGAACGTTGTAGTTACTTAGCTGGACTTTCCATGTCTTGAATATGTTGGATTGTATGGTGTATTATGTATGCACGAACCTGTTATCATTGATTGCATGCCAATTCTTACATTACCTAATCATTATGTACTTTACACAATTTCAGGGTAGTAATGGGTGACTCTGAGATTTACAACCGAGGTATGCACATGGTCTACAAGGCTTATATCCCATTAGTGTACAAATGAAGGAGAAATGACACTGCTCGTGTTCTAATATTTACATTTTTCTTGTAGCTCCCTTTGTCAGAGGACTAGATCCACTGTTTGACCCATTTTGCATCTAGGGAAATGAGGTGACCATCACTATCAATCAAGTCAAGAAACTTAGAAAAATTGTAAGGATAAAGAAACTGTCCACGAAAGATAACAAACTCTTTGTCTGCACAATGAAGAATATTTCAGTCTCCTAAAGGATGGTACTAATTTACGTTCCAACCATATTTCCCCTACGCACACAATTTCCATACTGAAAACTATATTTATGCATATCTTTGTATTCAGTCTTTTCCGAAGCAGTTCACCGATGATTATATATCAAACCACCTGTATGGTCAAGAGGCAAGAAAGTTTTTTGTACAACACCCGCGCTATAATATTGAAGCCTTCCCGAAGAGGGAAAATGATGGGCGGGCAATCATCCACAGGCGCTGAACTAAAGTTGCAAAGGCCTTTAACATTCTCGAAGGCTCAATTTTTGCATTCCGCTTCGATAGTTTCCTAGATGAGATTCATCTGTCTATCTACCGACTATGATGTTGTACTTTGCAAAGGTTTTTTCTGTATTGCGGCCTGGTGTACTATTTGCTGGTTGTTACCATAAATTTCGTGTTTATGTAATGCGGCCTACTGTACTATTTGCTGGATGTACTGTGATTTAAGTAATTATGAAAATCCTGTTGAACATTACAAGCATATGAAAGATATTGTGTTATATATATATATGAATGTGCTTATATCAACAATTAAAAAATATTTTAAAATATTTAAGATATATACAATGCTAATTAAACTGCGAGCGATTGGATCATTGCACACGGTTCTGCATATAATTTCTTCACTGATAGCTATGTACATCGCACACATTCGATAAGAAATGAGCGTTGGGGATTTATTTATAATTACACACCATATTTTGTGCACAGCTGTTTGTAATGTTCATCCTACAACACACACGGTTTGGACGAAAAGAACGTTTGGGATTTAATTCTGAAACCACACAAGAATTTGTGCACAAACGTTTGTTTAGGTGTCAACAACACAAACGTGTACTATATACAAACTGTATGGAGTAGTTTTGGGTATCCCACGCAGGTCCTAACACACCAGCGTTCGGGATAGTATAACTCAACACAAACATAGTTTCTGTAATAAACGTATGCCATAGGATAATAATCTCAGATAGACATTCATGGATAAGTGTTTGCGATAAAAAGGTCATCTTAAACGTTCGAGTTATCTTGTGTGTCTGCGCGGACTATCCATAGGCAATGATTTCTGGCTATCGTGTGGAATAGCCCCTCCCCCCTTATCGCAATAGAACGCAAGGCGACGGTTCTGATTCCCATAGACGATAGGAGTCAAAAACCGTTTGGATAGCTATCGCGCGCTCTAGTGGAGGAGCTATCTCCTGAAGTGCTCCAGGCAGATTAGACTTGCTGAAGAGTACCGCCAAAGCCCGGTTCGCATCCCTAGAGGAAAGTCACCCTTTGCCTAGATTCAACGGGCCTGCATCTCTAGAGAACAGCCACATCGTCTTCGTGTGATCTTGAAGAGGAGCTATCCTCTGCTTGATGAAGTTCTGCGCCACCAGCACCGTGAAAAGACCCTTCCATTGACAGAGCCTCATCCTTTCAAGAACGGCCTCCAGGTCAAGTCCCTTCACCTCTTCTCGGCCCCCGTTTTCCCTCGACACAGTAGGGGCTTACGGAGCAGAAATCAAAGGGATCACGACGATGACATCCATCAGTACACATAGGGACCTGAAATCGCCCACAACCCCTGAGATGCCCATGGGTATAATTTCACCAGTAGCTCCATCAAAGATCCTAAAGGCCACGCACCTCGCAACCTGACCTTTGTCAACCACCTCCAAATAGAAGAAGTTCTTGAAGAGCTACAGAGATGGCCTCAATCCCAGGTACGCCTTGAAGAGGTAGGCGAACACCACGAAGAGAGTGACCGAATCTGGTGCAGGTGCAAAGCCTGGATCTGGTAATGCACCAGAACAGAGAAAAATAAAGGGGAAAACAACAGCACCAACCCGCAGATGACAATATGGAGGAAGAAAGGCAGAGTCGTTGGGGTGACCAAGTCCACCGGCAGCCCGGAGTGGAAGATGATTGTAGGCCCCCATTAATTGTCTTCTGAAACAACCAAGGGGATGGCCATCCCGAAATCATCATCAACAACCGCCAGCGGCAAGAGTCCTGCTGGTACCTCAATCTCCCCAATCGGGGTGGCAAAGTCGGCCATAACCCCAAGCAAGCGCAGCTGCGATGAAGCAAGAAGGCAGAGCTTGCGACGAATAAGCACTAGAGGGAAACTCGATGAAAATGAGGCGCGTGTGAGCGGGTAAGATTGACTACTGAGCCTCGCCATGTCACGTCTTATGGAAGGGTGGGCACTCCCCGAAGCGTTGCGGGTGAAGCGGAATCATCACCCACTACCTCCACACCACGTGCTACGAAGCCTGAGCCCTATGGCTAGTTGGGCCCACGACGCTTGAATCCTTGGCCAGTTTTCACACACCATGGGCCAGGGGGCTACTGTTAGCCTAGTGGGAACCAGGGTACCCTAGGTCGTGCCTTGGGTCAAAGATGCACCCGCCTTCAATACTTAACAGACATGCCACAACCAGGTTCATCTCGTGAAGATTGCTAGCCTCACGAAGGACACATCCTTCCTCAAGGCACCCCTTGCAAGGCCCTGCTCCAGCCTACGCCTCGCGATCCCATCGGAGGACACCCCTGCTCACGAAGAACTCCGCTCCAAGATGAGGGCGGCACTGAAGGTAGTAACTGCCCTATCCTCGATCCCCACTTTGTTAGGGGCAGGTAGCTTTATTTAGGATAAGGGACAACTTTGTCCCCACAATAATGGCCCCATGATGGATCCCTTCCCCGAATGAGGAGGAAGAGGACCAAGGCCTGTAGTTTAAGTGCTAGCCATGGCACCATAGAGTGGGGTGGCCATTCCCGAACCCCCAAAGCTTGTAAACTCACCGTGATCTTCTCCACTGGAGAAATCCCAGACATGGAAGAGTAGGTTTTTACACCACCACGGTGGCTTGAACCTGGGTAGCTCACTGTGTCCTTTGTGTGCATGCTCTCTTGTTTTGGCCGCAGATCTGATCATCTGCACCATATCCGGCGAGATCGCGAAGCTAAGTCCCCTGTGTTCGAACAAAGGTTTTGGGGGATTACCTTCCAAACAAATCTCTTCGACAAATCCAAGGAAGCCGAACAGATATGACTCTGCTCGAGTGGCCAACTTGCCGAGTGTTGTTGTCGAAGTCGCCATATTGTCGATTGTTGGTGAAGGGAACACCGAGATTGTAGATTCAAATTTCTTATTTCACATAAATGGCGCCAATTGACGAGGATGCGCGTCGCTAAATCCCATGGTTTGGTACCCTGGGTTGATTGAGAGAGGAAGGATGCGTCGTTGCTAATCTCGTCGGCTAACAGGGTTACGGGTTTTACCCAGGTTTGTGGACCTCGTGCGATAAAACCCCTACTCCTGCCCGATTAAATATATGGAAAAGGTGTTTACGACGGTGATTCGATGAGATTTCTCAAGCCGAGAGGTGTTGTGAGGTGGGATTGCGATGTCCCTAGACGTCCCCGTCCCAGCCTTTATATACTATGCTAGGTCTCGAAGAGTCCATCTAGGGTTACATGAGATTTCCTATACTATGTTGTCATGTATGCCAAGTCATGGAATCCACGCCGGTGTTGGACTCCATGTCGGTTCAGTCGCCGATGCCTCGAGTGGGCCCATCAGGCTGACGTTGGGCCTTCGCGAGGCTTCTAGTGGGACACCAGTCTTGACACACACCGAGTACCCTCACGAAGGGGAGTAGTGGGGGTATTTCCTCGTCAATAGACGACATATTACATGTCACGACATTATGCACATCATAAATCATACCATAGAGGGATGAGCATTGAAAGGTGCCTCGAAATACCTTCACCGGGAAATAGTTAGTACTCAACATCCATGAGGTCATCTGTATGTGCATTCTCGTCCATGATGTCATTATGGAAGGCATTCAGGTCACCTATAACATTTATGAGCTGGTAAGTAATGATTTAAATAATTCATGGACATAAAGCAGGGGATCCTTGTTTGGCCCTTCCTTAAAATCTGCTTCCCTTTGCGGCCCAAAAACTTTGTTTCTTCCTTTTTGACACTTAAACTTTATTTTGTTCTGTATTTGACACTTTCGCTAGTTTTGGAAGGAATAGTGTTCAGCCTATCATAAAAAGACCATTTTACCCCTCATGTAGTATGTGACCAGATTGTTTACATGCATGTAAATAATCTGGTCACATACTAAACTAGTGATAAAATGGTCTTTTATGTCAAACTTAACACAGTTATGAATAAAAACTGATAAAGTGCCACATAAGGAACATAATGAAATTGAAGTGTCAAAAGAGGAAGAATAAAGTTTTTTTGGGTCAAAAGGGAATCGGATTTTAAAAATGGGTCAAATAAGGAATTCTCTCATAGAGATGAGTTTTACCATCTGCCCCAATGATGTAAGCAGGCGTGCTCAATGAATGGGAAGCAGACGGTGAAGCATCTCCGGTGGGCGATGGTAGTGAGTTTCTTGCTGCTTTGGTTGCATCTGGGTACGTCATTGGGATGGATTTGATGGATAGACGAGCGATTGGACCTTAGCGATGTCTGCATTAGCACCAGGGTCATGTTTTACTTCCCCGGTGTCCCCATAGCTAGCATACATGGGAAATTAGCTAGTAATAATAGTCTTTCTCCGATAATTCAATTCCTAGCTTGGGCTCAACTCCCGTTGAACAATAAATTCAGAAGTAATAGTAAAAAATCAAAAAAATCATAGGCTCGCAAAATGATCATGTGCACTATGTGTGTGCGAATTTTCATGGTGTCCAGACATATAAGGAGCTTGTGCAAAAGAAAAAAGATTGCACACACCCAAGCATCCTGAATTATAATTTTTCTTGTTTTTTTTAATATATCAATTCTATTGTTCATCAGCAGAAACATGGCAGCCAATGTCACCGTATTCAATTATATTAATTCAATGCCATGGTGCTCCTAAAATATGATGCTAACTACATGCATGTGAGCACTAGCAAGAAAGAAAAAAGAGAAGTAGGAGAATATGCGCACGCAAGCACATGCGGTAGAGAGGGATGTGCGCATTAATTACATGATTTCAAACACGATTATGTTGAGTAATTACGGGAGCAATTGCCTCTGCTGCTAATTTTAGTCATAAAATAAATGTCTAAATATATTTGGGAGACAATAAAAGCATACCATCAATAAGATGTGCTACTAGATGCATATATAGTGCCCTCTCTCATGCAGTCTCATTCATAACACAAAACCAAGAACAACCACCTACCGTGGATATGACCATGACAAAATATACATATGTTTTTGTCATCCTGATGGTGTTTGTTCTACGCGCCAGCTTTCAAGCCCAAGGTATGTACGCATTGTTGGTCACTAAATTTATATACACAAGCATCCTGAATTATACCCCAATGTATGTAGAAATTCACTTTCACAATGTTCAAACTAATATAAAAGTTATGCATTGCATGATGATGTATTTAGAGAATTTGCCCTCCTATAAAACAAAATGAAAATTCACTATATATGACCTTTATGAATGATCCCTTAGAAATTTCAAAGGTATTTGCTATACCTTGTGTTTTCTTAGTGAATATTTTGCTATACCATGTTGGCGGTCTGATAAATAATTATTTGATATGCAGGACAACAAGGACTAACGGAAACATACAACATCACAGAGTACGTTCCACTGGATTCCATGAAAAAAAATTCACGACATCACATAGTACATCCCAGTGATACATCGATTTCTCTCAAAAGATGTCTGCATTGCTTATGTTGCCCAAAGGATTCCAAGAAACCATGTTATATTGCACCAAACTGTTGCACTGAGATACACTGCAACAATCCTGGGGATCCATTAGGTTCTTGTGATGCTCGTCCGATCTCCTGCAGTTGTGACGATAGTTGCAAGTGATGAACGCTTTGCCGCATAATGATGGATGATAATAAACTGTGTTTCCCTTAAAAATGATTTTGTTAGCTATTGAGAATCACATTTTTTTATATTTCTTATAAGATGCATTTCATACACGCTAAACATGTCAATCATATTCCAAATCTAAAATCCAATCAAAAGTAGATGGAAAAACTGAGAATTAAAAACAATATCTACTACTTAAAAAGAAAGCAATGTTCCTTCGTCCATTGTCTGTTTCTCTTACGCAGCAAAAAATAACATTAATTACCACCAAAAGTACCAGATCCCCTTCCTAAAATCTTTCACGAACCCATGTGTGAAGGTAAATAACGGGTCAACGTAAATCATGGGCAGGATTTTATAATCATTTATTACAGTCTCTACTATACTTATAAAGAAAGCAATGTTCCTTCGTCGCTAGCTTCTCTTACGCAGCAATAAATAACATTAATTACCACCAAAAGTACCAGATCCCCTTCCTAAAATCTATAATGAACCCATGTGTGAAGGTAAATCAAGGGTGAACGTAAATCATGGGCATGATTTTATAAACATTTATTATAGAATTACATTATTGTGGGAAGGTAAATCTTCGAATTTCTCTCTCACGCACAATAAATAACATTGATTTTCACCAAAATTACGGGATTACCTTCCTAAAATTCATCAAAATCCCTTCCTAAACTCTTTCACGAAACCCCTTAATGTGTGAAGGCAATCACGGGTCAATGTAAATCACAGACAAGATTTTATAAAGATTTATTACATAATGACATTAATGTAGGAAGGTAAATCATAGGCAAGCATAAGAATATTTATTTTCCGTTACAACACACGGACATTTTCCTAGTTCATGAAAAAGGTGTCATACGAACGTTGTTTGTCAAGATTAGTAAGAAAGATGCTACAAGAATTTTGGCTGTAAATATTATTTGGAATGGTATATGTTGCATTCTTGTATTATGATTCTCTTTGGAATGTTTGGATTTTATAAGAATTCTGGGGTACCACCAATTCTTGAAGATCGTGGCAATAAAGAATGTTTCTAATCATATTTTTTGCATGGAATTTGAAGGAATGTAATAATAAGAAAGTGTTTTAGATTTTGAATGTAATAATAAAAAAGGTGTCCAACTCGTTAGATTTGCCCCTAGTTTAAAAAACACACTGGTTTTTCCCGAGGCACATTGCTTTTCTTATGCTTTTGCCCTTTTACCGTAACTTTAAAAAGTTCAGAGCCAATTCATACTAACTCAGAAAAATGCAAATAAGATATAAAAATGTTCAGAAAAACATCACCTATATGTCCATGTCATTTGAAATCATGAAAAAGTGTTTTAAAGTCGACATCTCAGTTCAAGGTCATATGATCTTATGATGAATATCAAAATCATAAGAAATTCAAAAACAAATTCAGAAAAAATATTAATTATTTTTCTTGTAAACATTGAGAAATGTCTTGTGTTCTTGCAAAGTTTCAACATGAAATAACATTCACGAAAGTCGTGGCAAGAAAGACAAATTCAAAACTCTGAAACAAAGAATTTTGGAGTGTTGAATTTACCTTTTCTACACGGATTTCATGAATGTTATTTCATGATGAAACTTTGTGAGAACTCAAACCATTTATCAATGCTTATAGAAAAAAAAGATTTTTTTTTGATATTTTTCAATTTTTCAATTTTTTAAGATACCTGGTGGTGGAACGAGGATGTCCAGAAGGCTATTAATGAGAAGAAAGTCTGTTTCCGACGCCTATACCTCGATAGGAGTGCAGACAACGTAGAGAAGTACAAGGTGGCGAAGAAGACAGCGAAGCGAGCTGTGCGCGAAGCTAGGGGGCGGGCGTATGAGGACCTCTACCAGCGTTTAAACACGAAGAAAGGTGAAAGGTACATTTATAAGATGGCCAAGATCCGAGAGAGGACGACGAGGGATGTCGATCAAGTGAGATGCATCAAGGACGAAGCAGATCAACTTCTGGTGAGGACGAAGAGATCAGGCATAGATGGAGGCAATACTTGGACAAGTTGTTCAATGAGGAGAATGGGAGCTCTACCATTGAGCTGGATGACTCCTTTGATGAGATGAACAAACGTTTTGTGCGGCGAATCGAGGAGGCCGAGGTCAAGGAGGCTTTAAAAAGGATGAAAGGAGGCAAGGCGATGGGCCCTGGCTGTATCCCCATCGACGTGTGGAGAGGCCTTGGAGACAAAGCGATAGTATGGCTAACCAAGCTTTTCAACCTTATTTTTCGGTCAAACAAGATGCCTGAGGAATGGAGGCGGAGTATAGTAGTACAAATCTTTAAGAACAAAGGGATGTTCAGAGTTGTACTAATTTCCGCGGGATTAACCTAATGAGCCATACAATGAAGCTATGGGAGAGAGTCATTGAGCACCGTGTAAGAGGAATGACACGCGTGACCAAAAATCAATTTGGTTTCATGCCTGGGAGGTCGACCATGGAAGCCATTTTCTTGGTACGACAACTTATGAAGAGATACACGGAGCAAATTAAAGACCTGCATATGGTGTTTATTGACTTGGAGAAGGCATACGATAAGATACCGCGGAATGTCAAGTGGTGGGCGTTGGAAAAAACATAAAGTCCCGACAAAGTACATTACACTCATCAAGGATATGTACAACAATGTTGTGACAAGTGTGTGAACAAGCGATGGCGACACTGATGACTTCCCAATCAAAATAGGACTGCACCACGGGTCAGCTTTGAGCCCTTGTCACTACTGGAATTCTGCAGTTTGCCGTCTGCCATGGCAGTCGGCAAACATAAGAACAGCGGACGGCAAAGGGCTTTGCCGTCTGCTGGCGGACGACAAAGCACTCATCAGCCATTTATTCGGCAAAGAAAACCTTTGTCGTTCGGCCGTCCGGATTTTTACACAGGCAGACGGCAAAGTATATATTGCACACGTTTGTCCATAGGTGGGCCCAATTAATTTTAAGAGGACGTCAAAGGGTTTTTAATTATTAAAAAAATATTGCTCGTTTCCCCGTTTTGGTTCTGGTTTTAGCCTACCGCCCCGTTTCTGTTCTGTTCTAGTCTCAGCCACCCGTTCCTGTTCGGGCGACCGACGGCGGCAACAACCCACGCTCATCGACGAGGGCTTGGTGGGCTGACCGGGGAGAACTGGCATGCGTTCAACGGTGACAACGAAGCCACGGGAAGGTCATTCGGTCGGTGAGAAGCCGCTGACGGGAGGCGGCGATAGGCGGGCCGTGGCCAGCGAGGCGTGGCCAGCGAGGCGAGGCGTGGACGACCGTTGAGAGGCGGGGCCGGCGGTGCATCCTTGGGAGGCGGGGCCGACAAGGCGCGACCGCGTGAAGGCGAGGCCAGCTGGGCGCATCTGTCGAGGGGGAGGCCGGTGGTGGGGAGGCGAGGGACGCGTGATGCCGAGGTAGGGAAGCCGGCGATGCCGGGCTCCCGGTGAGAGGCTGAGCGTCCAGCACTGTGGGCGAGGCGCGCGGGATGCCGGGGGAAGCGGGCCGCCGAGGTAGAGCAGCCGGTGACGCGGCGCTCTTGGTGAGAGGCGGGCGGCTGGCGTTCTAGGCCGGTGAGGCGAGGCACACGAGGCGGGGCAGGGGTGCGGCGCGACTGGTGAGGCGGGCTAGCGGGGTGGCAAGACCAGCGAGGTGGGAAAGAAGAACAGAGCCATGGCCATGGATGCGTCGGTGGTTTCACGGACCGGGAGCTAGATGATAAAGGAGAGAAATAGAGAGGAGAGAGAGCGACGTGCGTGGTAGGGCCATGGGGCAGGTACGGTGCGGTTGGTGTGGGATGGTTCTTTATGCCACGTCATGGATCCATGTGACTAGCTGCTCAGCGAATAGGAAAACAGTATGCATTTTGTGCTTATTTGCGCTACGAAATTTGATGAAATAACTAATATAAAATTTTAGAAAAATTTCAAACTTTTTTCACACCTTTTAGGAACCATAAATCAGCACCATGCAAAATTTCATCTCATTTAAACATTTTTTGCACCTCTAAAAATATTAAAAATCGGTATAAATATTCGCCTAGAGTTATCTTTACCATCAGCGAAAGAAAAAAAAACATGGCAAAGAGGTGTCTTTGCCGTCTGCCATATAAAAGAAGATGGCAAAGTCCTTCTTTGCCACCCGTGAAATTAAAATAGACGGCAAAGTCTCTCATTGCCATGCGTGGAAATAAAACAGACGACAAAGTACCTCTTTGCCATGCGTGAAAAAAAAAGCAGACGGCAAAGTACTCTTTGTCGTCTGTCAATCCATGCCGTCTGCAGCTGACGGTAAATACCCTCTTTGCCGTCCGCCCCGACAAAATGCAGACGGAAAAGAAAATACACATGGAAAACGAGCGAATTCCAGTAGTGTATATTTTCACATTGGTGATGGATGAGGTCACACGGGATATACAAGGGGACATCCCATGGTGTACGCTCTTCGCAGACGATGTGGTTCTAGTCGACGATAGTCGGGCGGGGGGTTAATAGGAAGCTGGAGCTGTGGAGACAGACTTTGGAATCGAAAGGTTTTAGGCTTAGTAAAACTAAAACTGAGTACATGAGGTGCGGTTTTAGTACTACTAACCATGGGGTAGAGGAGGAAGTTAGCCTTGAGGGGCAAGTGGTACCTCAGAAGGACACCTTTCGATATTTGGGGTCAATGCTGCAGAAGGATGGTGATATTGATGAAGACGTTAGCCATCGAATCAAAGTTGGATGGCTAAAGTGGAGTCAAGCTTCTGGTGTTCTCTGTGATAACAGAGTGCCACAAAAGCTAAAAGGCAAGTTATATAGAACGGCGATTCGACCTGCGATGTTGTATGGTGTTAAATGTTGGCCAACTAAAAGGCGACATGTACAACAACTAGGTGTGGCAGAGATGCGCATGTTGAGATGGGCATGTGGCCACACAAGGAAGGATCGGATCCGGAATGATGTTATAAGGGAGAGAGTTGGGGTGGCACCAATTGAAGAGAAGCTTGTCCAACACCGTCTGAGATGGTTTGGGCATATCCCGCGTAAGCCTTCTAAATCGTGTGTGCATATCGGGCGGTTAAGGCGTGCTGATAATGTCAAGAGAGGTCAGGGGAGGACAAACTTGACTTGCGAGGAGTCTGTGAAGAGAGATCTGAAGGACTGGGATATCAACAAAGATCTAGCTCTGGACAGGGGCGCGTGGAAGTTAGCTATCCACGTGCCGGAACCTTGATTTGGTAGCGATATCTTCTGGGTTTCAACTCTAGACTACAGTTTGTTTGGGACTGACAGGCTTTGTTGTTATTGTTGTTTTCAATTTTTAAAGATTTTTCTATTCATGCTAAGATCATATGAGCTCGAACTGAGGTTGGTACTTTGCAACACTTTTTTCATGATTGCAAATGACATGGACATATACGTAAAGTTCTTATGAAAATTTTGATTTTTCATTTTTTTCGAGTTAGTATGACTCTGCTCTTAAGTCTTCAAAGCTATGGTCAAATGGTCAAAGGGAAAAAGCATAAGAAAAGCAAAGTGGCTTGGGCATAACCGGTGAGATTTTGAAACTAGGGGAAAATCAGACGAGTGGGACATAACTAGGGGTAGAAATGTAATTATCCCTTGTTTTTTTAATGTTGACAAAAGATATATGAGGACGCTGGTATAGTGTGACGGCCAACGCGTGATGCCGCTGCGCGTGATTCATTGGTTTTGTTCGTTGGACGATGTGTTTATTTTTATTGATGAAGGGTGGATTTTATTGGTTTAAAATGGAGAATTGGGCCAAACAAATACTACCCTCCTGTGGCGCTCCAGCGAGCTTATGATACGTCCAAAACGTATCTATAATTTCTGCTTGCTCCATGCATATTTTGTGTGATATTGCTATGATCTAGATACACTTTCATACACTTTTGATCATATTTGGACTAACCTATTAACTCAGTGCACCCCAGTGCCAGTTCCAGTTTTCTGTTGTTTTTCTATTTCAGTTTCCCCCCATACAAAAAGTGCCAGAAAAATTCGGGAAAATTCAGATAAAAAATCAGCGTGAAGGAAGCTTCGCGAAGAGCCCGAGAGGGGCCAGAGGGGAGCCAGGGGGGCCCAGGCGGCCACCCGGCGCGACCCCACCCCTGGCCGCGCCAGGGGGCGCCTGGGGCCCCTGGTCCACCTCCGGCTGCCCCCCTTCGCCTATTTATTCTCCGTCACGGGGAAACTCCAAAAAGAGAACCCTATTTCGCAAACTCTCCTCTGTTACGCCGTCGCCGCGCTTCAGAGATCGGGAGCACCAGAAGACCTCCTGCCGGCACCCTGCCGGAGGGAGGATTGACCTCCGGGAGTCTCCTCTCCACCATGGATGCCCCCCGATGTCTCGTGAGTAGTTTTCCTTGGACCATGGGTCCGTGATCAGTAGTTATGTGATGTTCTCCTCCCCTCTTTGTTCTTCATGGTTTAGACCTCGTGAGCTGCCCTACATGATCGAGGCACTTTTGTAATATTTCTGCTGTTGCTATGCTGAGTTTGATGGGATCTGATGGATTATGAGATTATGTTCAGATTGTGATAGAGTAATATATTTGGTTTTTATCTCTTATATTTTTGTTCCTAAGTAATTCTTGCATGTTCTCCGTTGTTGTTTATTGCTTTGGCCAAGTAGTAGGTAGTGACTCCAAGAGGGAACGTTGTGCTCGATTGTGGGTTCATGCCCCCCGATGACATGCTTGAGTGATAGAAACATGAGTCTAGGGGATGTGTTGTTGCCATAAGGGGGAAAACAACGGTGCTTGTAACCGCGGTTACAAGGATTGTTTACTTTACGCAAAGTTCTTTTTAATGCAGTTGTCTGTTGCTTTGGGTTTACACTTTGGGTGGGGCTCGCAACTTAATATCAGCGAGATGTTCTGGATAGATATCTCAAGGTGGATGATTAGTAGTAGATGCAGTTGGATTACGATCTACTTATTTTGGCGTACTGCCCGTGCTTTTGAACCTCTTCCTTTCTTTTGTAGCATAGTTAGCATTGCGGTGCGTTCATAATCCTGTCAATTGCCCTTCTGTAATTTGTTTACCTCGCATAGCAGTTTTATCGTCTTTTGGGAGAGAAACATCACTAGTGAACATCACGTATCCCGGTCCATATCCTTATTACTGTTTCCAAGCTATATTTACTTTCTTGCTTTTACTTTCAGTTGCTATCATTATCCCTTGTGTTTTACCCTTTTTGAACAACAAGACCGGAGAGATTGACAACCTCTCTGAACTTCGTTGGGAACAAAGTTATCTGTGTCTGTGTGCAGGTCCACGTCAGTTGCGCCGCTGACACCTACTTATCATCTCTGGAGTCCTACTGGAGACAAACCTTGGTATCTTCACCGAGGGAAACTTGCTGCTGCGCTACATCTTAACCTTCCACTTGGGGTAACCAACGAAGGGCGAGGAGCCATCAAGCGAATTTCTGGCGCCGTTGCCAGGGACTCCGAGTGCTAAGATAGGGGAGTTGCACACTACCCTTTACCTTTGTTTTTTAGTTTTGTTAGTTTACCTTTCAGTTTTTATCTTTGTGTCTTTTATCAAAAATTACAAAAAAAATCTGCCACACTTGCTGCTACTATGGGTTCCACTGAAAACACCAAGTTGTGTGACTTCACTAGTCACAACAACCAAGACTTTGTCTGCACTCCCATTGCCACACCTTCCACTTCAGCTACCTCTTATGAAAATAAACCTGCTTTGCCAAACCTTGTTATGAGAGATCAATTCTCCGGTGCTGGAGATGATGCTGCTTTACACTTGAATAATTTTGTTGAATTATGTGATATGCAAAAGTATAAAGAAGTAGAAGGTGATGTTGTTAAGCTCAAGCTCTTTCCTTTCTCTTTAAGGGGAGACGCTAAAATCTGGTTTCAATATTTGCCTAGGAATAGCATAGATTCTTGGGATAAGTGCAAAGATGCTTTTATAGGGAAGTACTACCCTCCTGCTAAAATTATCCAATTGAGGAGTAACATTATGAATTTTAAGCAATTGGATAATGAACACGTTTCCCAAGCTTGGGAACGAATGAAATCTCTTGTTAAGAAATGCCCTACACATGGTTTGACTACTTGGATGGTTATCCAGACTTTTTATGCAGTCTTGAACTTTACCTCGCGGAACCTGTTAGATTCGGTCGCGGGAGGAACCTTTATGACAACTACACTTGGTGCTGCCACAAAGCTTCTCGATGAGATGATGACCAATTATTCCCAATGGCACACCGAACGCGCTCCAACAGGTAGGAAGGTAAACTCTGTCGAGGAAATTACCTCCCTCAATGAAAAAGTTGACTTAATTATGTCTCTACTTACCAAGCAACCCTCTATTGATCCTCATTATGTTCCTTTAAATTCTTTGGTTGCCCAAGAACAAGTAGATGTGAACTTTATTGCTAGAAACAACTTCAACAACAATGCTTATAGGGGAAATTTTGCTAGCAATCCTAGAACGTTTCCATCCAACTATGGGAACAACAACACCTACCCTAGCAACGAGAACCCCTCTTCTGAATTAGAAAACATTCTTAGAGACTTTATCACTACCCAAAAAGCCTTCAACAAAAATGTAGAGGAGAAATTAGCTAAAATAGATAATCTGTCTTTGAAGGTAGAAAGCTTAGCCCTTGATATTGAGATGCTTAAAATTAGAACCTCTCCCCTTGAGGAGAATAAGGCCACTCCAATTAATGCTATCCAATTACAAATTAATGAAAATATTAGGATGATGGGTAAACTTAAAGAAAGATGGGCTAGAGAAAAAGAGGAAGAGGATAGAATTAAAAGCCTTCCTACACACCACACAGTTTCCACTATCCAAATAGTTGAGGACACCCAAACTATTAGCACCCAATGCACTCCTAGTCCCGTTGGACCTATTAATGGTGATGCTAATACCTCAACCATAGATAAAGAGACTCCTATGAACATAGAGGGTTTCAAACAAGTGAGCCTAGATGACATTACTACCACCTTTGATAGTAGTGATATTGATTTTGATAGTTGCACCCTCTCCGAAGTTATTAGCTTGCTACACAAAATGTCTAGAGACCCCCACACTAGCACACTTAATCTTGCCTTCACGGAGCATATCACAAATGCTCTCATCAAAGCTAGGGAGGAGAAGCTTAGAGTAGAAGCCTCCATACCTAGGAAGCTAGATGATGGTTGGGACCCTATGATCAAAATTAAATTAAATAACTTCTCTTGCTATGATTTATGTGATGTTGGAGCTAGTACCTCCGTTATGCCCAAAAGAATATTTGATATGTTTGAATTGAAGCCTTTTGAGCCTTGTTCTTTTGGTGTTCGTCTTGTTGATTCTTCCATAAAGAAACCTTTGGGGAAGATCGACGATGTTCTTATCATTGTCAATGACAACTATGTTCCCGTTGATTTTATTGTTATGGATATAGAGTGTGAACCTTTGTGTCCAATTATTTTGGGACGTCCTTTTCTTCGCACCGTTGGTGCCGTTATTGACATGAAAGAGGGGAATATAAAATTCCAATTCACATTCAAAAAGGGGATGGAACACTTCCCTAGAAAGAAAATCAAGTTACCTTTTGAGTCCGTTACTCGGGCTAGTTATTCTCTTTCTCTTGATAAAACTTGATTCTTCTTTTTGCATCATGCCTAGCTCAAAGGCATAAAAGAAAGCGCTTTCGGGAGGCAGCCCGCAACGAAGTTAGGTTTTTCTTTTTTCTTTTGTTGTGTCTTGATGTTTGTTACTACTGTAGCAACATCATTGTATCTTTATTTTTCAACTTTGTGCCAAGTTATAGCCTCTTACGGCAAGGGAAGTAAAAGTTGTGACATGCTGTCCAGAAAACAGATTCTGTCCTCGTGACCAGAAAAATCCCAGTTGATCTTTTTGAGCTGAAATTTTTACACAGTATTATCTATACAATTACGAAACTTCTGTATGTTCTGAGTTTTTTGATTTGAGTTGCAGAAGTGTCCCTAAAAAATTCTTTACTACCTGTTGTTCTGTTTTTCACAGATTCTGCCACGTTTTGTCTCTCCTTACTTTTGCAAACCTTAAGCTTGCTTTTTCTTTGCAAAAACTTTTTGGCACTCTTGAGAAACAGTAGCTCTTCAAGAATATCTTTATATCCAGTGGAGAAAAATTATTTATTAAGAGTACTAACCTCTCTAATCAGCTTATGATGAGTTATGTATGAAGGGAGTTTTCAAGTGTGCGATGGAAGACGATGAAAGAAGATCCAAGAGTGTCAAGCGCTCAAGCTTGGGGATGCCCCCATGCATCCCCAATAAATATTCGAGAAGACTCAAGCTTCTAAGCTTGGGGATGCCCCCGTGCATCCCCTTCTCCATCAACAATCATCAGTTCGTCCTTCATCTCACTATATTTTTATCACTTCATGCGTTATGTGCTATGCTTGGAGCGTCTCGCTCTTAGGTTTTATTTTTTGTTTTCTTTAGCTTTTCTTGCTGTTCATAACAAGTTAGATTCCGTCTTACTTTGAGTGGGAGAGAAACACGCTCCACTTTCAAAATTTAGAACACATCATAGGATTTTTCCTGCTTATCTTTTTGCTGTTGTGTGTTCTTTATCTTTACATAGCTACTGCCATGTTTAGTTTTAGTCTTAGTTTGTCTTTAGCAAGAGCCTTGGATTTTGTTTAGTTTGTTGCTGGAACTCTTTTTAGTTTTCATGTTTATCTTGTTAAAGAGAGTTGGTTGTTGCACTAAGTTGTGTCTTGTCTTGAATGTAGGTAATTGAGGTCGCTATTTAATTTTAGTAGTAACTTGCAATGGTTTTGAGGTATTGTTGTGAGTAATGTTTGGACTTTTGGTGTCAAGAGCTCTAGCCTATTAGTGATAGGTGTCGTATTTTGGGAAATCTGTGTTTATTTTCAAAACCTAAAAAACTAGTTGAGAACTCTAGCTACAAGATGGATCACTACTCTTCTGAGGGATCGAATATTAGAGAACACTCACGTACCATGAGCCGAGGATGCGCAAGGATAACCAAACCCCCATACACTCCTCCTCGGGGTACTTGTCTCTTTGTGAACCTCCTTATTAGATTGAGAGTTACCAATAATAAGTGCATGAGTTCTTCGGACTAATGTAAGTATTGAAAGTTGACACTTCCACCTTCCCATATTTGCTAGCCTCTCCCGTGCCGTGCATTGCCTTCTTCTCACTCCGAGAGTTGGTGTCCACCTTCGCCGGTACATCCAAACCCTTGGCATGATACGCTCTGTCATCATAAGCCTCCTTATATCTTTCCTCAAAACAGCCACCATACCTACCTATCAAGGCATTTCCATAGCCTTTCCGAGATATATTGCCATGCAACTTCCACCTCTTCATGACTTGATCTTCCTGTCATACATGTTCCTGCTACACTGGCAGCGGCATACATTGCATACATCATGATAGTTACATCTTCTTTATGATTTTGAGTACCTTGTAAAGTGTGAAAGATCTCCTTTACCTTCTTGTAAAATAGAGTGTTGCCCTTAAGTGAGGAAAAGATCCCAAAGTGGACACAATAAAAGATCCCAAAGAGGACAAATGAGAGTTAAGTAGAAAGAGCCATTGAGGCCACAAAAAAATAAAAATAAAATAGAAAAAAGAGAAAAAGAAATAAAAAGAGAGAAAGGGGCAACACTAGTATCCTTTTGAGAGATCCACACTAGTACTCCCTTTATATCCTTGTACTCTATAGAGATGATCATTATGCATATAGCTATGTGGGGACCTTCACAATATAGAACTTGGCTTGCATATTCCAAAGATGAGCCTCCTCAAACGAGCTCTAGGTCTTCATGAGCGAGCAAGTTAGATGCAACCCCACTAGTTCCATTTGAGAGCTTCTTAGCTCGTTTGTGCATCCGTTGCATGGCAATCCCTACTCCTCACATCATATCTATCATTTGGCATCTCTTTCCTATGATTGTCCTCATTGATGTGAGCCTTTCTCATCCTTTTTGTCTTCCTCCTCCTTTCTCCTCTCTTTGCCATCCTAAGTGTCAACTCTCGTGCTTACGCTCATCCATTTCATGAGTGCGCAAAATATTGAAAAAGGAGTGGATCAAATTGACTTCTACCTGGCTAGTGGTCTGGGGACGAGTCAAGATAAGATTCCAGAAAAAGACCAAGTGTGAAAATTTAGTAGATTGAGTTCTCAACAAATAAATGTTTTTCTCGTATTCCCTATCCCCCTTCTTGCACGCAAACACCATTTGGAGAGATCCGAGTCATAGACAGCGAGAGCTCTTGCACCTTTTGTTCTTTTGTTACTTGTTTCAATGCTAATATAGACTCTTGCATGTTATGACTTGATTTGAATCTCTAACCTTGATTGCTTTACTTTTCAAAGTTCTTATATGGTTGCTAGCATGTCACCACATATGCCGTTATCATTTACCTACTCGAGGACGAGCAGGAATTAAGCTTGGGGATGTTGATATGTCCAAAACGTATCTATAATTTCTGCTTGCTCCATGCATGTTTTGTGTGATATTGCTATGAACTAGATACACTTTCATACACTTTTGATCATATTTGGACTAACCTATTAACTCAGTGCACCCCAGTGCCAGTTCCTGTTTTCTGCTGTTTTTCTATTTCAGTTTTCCCCCATACAAAAAGTGCCAGAAAAATTCGGGAAAATTCAGATAAAAAATCAGCGTGAAGGAAGCTTCGCGAAGAGCCCGAGAGGGGCCAGAGGGGAGCCAGGGGGGCCCAGGCGGCCACCCGGCGCGGCCCCACCCCTAGCCGCGCCAGGGGGGCGCCTGGGGCCCCTGGTCCACCTCTGGCTGCCCCCTTTGCCTATTTATTCTCCGTGACAGGGAAACTTCGAAAAGAGAACCCTATTTTGCAAACTCTCCTATGTTCCGCCGCCGCTGCGCTTCCGAGATCGGGAGCACCAGAAGACCTCCTCCCGGCACCCTGCCGGAGGGAGGATTGACCTCCGGGAGTCTGCTCTCCACCATGGATGCTCCCCGGATGTCTCGTGAGTAGTTTTCCTTGGACCATGGGTCCGTGATCAGTAGCTATGTGATGTTCTCCTCCCCTCTTTGTTCTTCATGGTTTAGACCTCGTGAGCTGCCCTACATGATCGAGGCACTTTTGTAATATTTCTGCTGTTGCTATGCTGAGTTTGATGGGATCTGATGGATTATGAGATTATGTTCAGATTGTGATAGAGTAATATATTTGGTTTTTATCTCATATATTTTTGTTCCTAAGTAATTCTTGCATGTTCTCCGTTGCTGTTTATTGCTTTGGCCAAGTAGTAGGTAGTGACTCCAAGGGGGAACGTTGTGCTCGATTGTGGGTTCATGCCCCCCGATGACATGCTTGAGTGACAGAAACATGAGTCTAGGGGATGTGCTGTTGCCACAAGGGAGAAAACAACGGTGCTTGTAACCGCGGTTACAAGGATTGTTTACTTTACGCAAAGTTCTTTAAATGCAGTTGTTTATTGCTTTGGGTTTACACTTTGGGTGGGGCTCGCAACTTAATACCAGCGAGATGTTCTGGATAGATATCTCAAGGTGGATGATTAGTATTAGATGCAGTTGGATTACGGTCTACTTATTTTGGCGTACTGCCCGTGCTTTTGAACCTCTTCCTTTCTTTTGTAGCATAGTTAGCATTGCGGTGCGTTCATAATCCTGTCAATTGCCCTTCTGTAATTTGTTTACCTCGCATAGAAGTTTTATCGTCTTTTGGGAGAGAAACATCACTAGTGAACATCACGTATCCCGGTCCATATCCTTATTACTGTTTCCAAGCTATATTTACTTTCTTGCTCTTACTTTCAGTTGCTATCATTATCCCTTGTGTTTTACCCTTTGTGAACAACAAGACCGGAGAGATTGACAACCTATCTGAACTTCGTTGGGAACAAAGTTATCTGTGTCTGTGTGCAGGTCCACGTCAGTTGCGCCGCTGACACCTACTTATCATCTCTGGAGTCCTACTGGTGACAAACCTTGGTATCTTCACCGAGGGAAACTTGCTGCTTCGCTACATCTTAACCTTCCACTTGGGGTAACCAACGAAGGGCGAGAATCCGTCAGCTCCCTGGGGGAAACCCTGGGCCACCTCTTCCCCTCCCCCTCCTCCTTCTTCCTCCCTTACCGTTGCCCAGGGTCACCGTCGGGCGAAGCGACAGCGGGGGCGATGGTGGGGCCTTCTCTCCTCCTTTTCTTGAGAGAAATGGCTGACATAGGGCGTCCGATCTAGTGGTGGAACTGGGATGCGGCAGGGCCTAACAACGTGATGGCTCGTCCTAGGGCAGCGACGGTAGAGTTGATGGAGGATGCTATGATGGGATCCAGATTGGGCGGTGGTGCACGCTGGTGGGGCGGCGCGGCAGCGGTTGCTCCGGGTGGCAGATCCAGGCTCATCCCTGATCAGGGGTGTAGTTCGGGGATGACTTGGGCTCTGAGCGGCCGCCCTTACCTTAGCTTCTGGATGGTACCGGTAGCGGCCCAGTGGCGATGGTCTTGGCAGGCGTACTCGCTGGGTCCTAGCCGGATCTGATAGCTGGACATTGGTGAGCGACATGGATGGGCCTCTCGGCGAGTAGTCTTGGCGGTGGGCGGGGGTCTTTGAGGTCCCAGTGACCTTTAGTGGACATTCTTCGACCGCCGCCATGGGGCAATGGGAATGTTTGTGGGACGGATTGGTGGCGCTGACACTAGGGATGTGTAACGCTCCGACCACTATTATCGGTTATCGACCAAACCATTACCGGTGCGACTGAGATCCATACTGTCGTCACATACCAACACTAGTCTTTTTTGCGCACTTTGTCCTCACTCGTGCGCACCCGGGATCAAATTCCCGGCAGGTCACCTATCCTCAAATCACTCCAAGCCAAGCACCCTTAACTTTGGAGTTCTTTGGAGACGAGCTTGTCGGGGGGATAATTTGGAGACCCGGCAGATTCAGTAAAAGGGCCTCGTTATTCAAAATGAAGGGAGTCGGCCTATGGGACGGCTCATTGAAGAGAAGGGCCCAGAAGAAGGTTCAGCCCATAAGCCGACCTTCTTACAAGACGAAGACCGACGCCAAAGGAAGGAGTCCAAGCCACCTTGGAGGACAAGATAACCATCAGAGAGATAGAATAGGACTCCACCTCATGTCATGGCCAGATTCATTGTAAAACCCTAGGACTCGGTGTGTATATAAGCCGAGGCCTTGGGACGTCCTAGGGGCGAATCAACTTAGATAGGTTCTTGAGACACCGACGACTTCTAGCGCCCTTTTAATCAAGATATTCCACATATAATACAATAAAGGCAGGAAGTAGGTCTTTACCTCATCGAGGGGCCGAACCTGGGTAAATCCCTATGTCTCTCTTGTGCTGAGTCCTTGTAGATCGACTCTCTCCCGATCGACTCTCCCTCCTCGAAATCACTCGTAGCAAAGGCCCTTCTTTAAGTTCTCTATGAAGACATCTGGCGTGTTTTTCCCATGACAGTTGGCGCCCACCGTTGGGCCTACGCGCAAGGGTGTTGAGATCCAGGAGGGAACTCGATATCGTACGGAGGAGATCACCGTCAGTCGGATGACCAGAAACTGGCGCGACCCGCTCTCTGACGACCTCGCCGCCGAAAACCCATGGACGGATCTCGTCTACGAGGTCCCCGTCGGTTCGGTCCTCCTCTCCATCAACCAAAATGATGGATTCGCATCACCGTCAGCTCATGACCTCTTGATCGACCATGAGGATCGGCCTTCAAGAGACACCACCCATGTTCTGATCAGTTTCTCCCAAGAAACTTCCGGATCGGAAGATCTGGATAAGATCCTGCGCGGACCATATCTGCAAAGTTCCCTCACCACCGACTCAAGTCGCCATGGAGGGTCCTCACCCGATCGCGGTTACCGAGAGAACCCCAAAGAACTCGCTCGTGTCGCCTCGTATCATGTCTTCACCACCGGCAGTTGTCGTAGGGACATGAAGAGCGTGCAGCGTGCGTCAATTCTCTCGGTCTCCCATATTTTGACAGTTCTCAGATGGCATAAGTAGTCCGAACAAATAAAAACCTGGAGCAGAAATTTACACACCCCTCGGGTCGACTCTCCAGGAACCCTAGCCCTTGTGGTAGCACCCCAGGTCTACGGCTACACCTTAGAGAAATTACTCATGGACGGAGGAAGCAACACAAACATCCTCTATTTCAAAACCTTTCACGAGATGATCCTGACTCGGAATCAGCTACAAACTTCCTCCACAGTCTTTCATAGAATTGTCCCCAGAAAATCGGCTCACCCGCTGGGAAAAATATACCTCTAAGTAGCCTTCGGAAGAACCTCCAACTCCAGATTGGAAATACTGCCCTTTGTGGTCGTAGACTTTAAGAGCCCCTACCATGCATTATTTGGGAGGCTGGCCTATGCCAAGTTCATGGATCGCCTATGATACGTATCCCTCAAACTCAAGATGCCGGGTCCACACGATGTAATCACCATTGACAAAAGCCGAGAGGTCGATATGGCCTGTGAAAAAGAGGACGCCACGTACGCGGAACAAGCATGCGCCCAACTGGGACTCGAAGTTTACAAGGAAAAGGTAGACCCAGTTGATCTAACACTACTAAACAAACTGACTCTTGACTCCAATCCCAAGTTTCAGCCGGCAGAAGACACAAAGAAACTCGATTTTGTTCCAAGAAATTCTTCCAAGCAATTCATCATTGGGACGGGGCTACCCTACAAATAGGAAAGCACGCTCATCGAGTTCATCCATGAGAATCGGGATATCTTCGCATGGAAACCTTCAGACATGCCGGGCGTCCCGAGAGAACTCGCTGAGCACCATCTTAACACTGATCCAAAGATGAACGTTTGAACGACGAGAGAAGAGAAGCCATGGGAGAAGGAATAGCCTTGATCCTAGCTGGCGGGTTCATTATAGAAGTATTCCATCCATACTGGCTGGAAAACCCGATCTAATTTCTCAAGAAAAATGGAACCTGGTGCATGTGCATCGGTTACACCGACCTCAACAAGGCATGCCCAAAGGACCCCTTCACCCTGCCTCGAATAGATAAAATAATCGACTCAACAAACTTGTGGGCTTCTTGGACGCATATTCCGGCTATCACCAGATAAAGTTGGTCGTCGAAGACCAGGAGAATACATCGTTCATCACACCGTTCAGAGCTTTCTGTTGCACATCGATGCCATTTGACCTGAGAAACGCAGGGGCCACATATCAACGTACCGTCTAGAACTGCCTAAAAGAAAATATTGGGCGCAACATACACGTATACGTCGACGACATAGTGATCAAAACCGAGAAGGCCAACTCATTGATCAAGGATTTGGAGGAAACTTTCGCGAACCTCCGCACTTACAAAATGAAGTTAAACCCGGCCAAATGCACCTTTGGAGTGCCCGCCGGGAAACTTTTTGGATACATCATATCAAGAAGGGGCATCGAGGCAAACCCGGAGAAAATAAATGTCATCATGTCCCTGTGAAAGCCGACCTCCATTCGGGGTGTCCAGAAGATCACCGGATGCAGCGCCGCCCTCTGCAGGTTCATAACTTGACTCGGCAAAAAAGCTATTCCCCTTTATTGTCTCTTAAAGAAAACAGACACATTCGTCTGGAATAAGGACGCCGACGAAGTCCTAGAAGCTTTGAAACTTCAATTATCCCAAGAACCACTCCTGGACGCTCCAAGACCAAAGGAGCCTATGTTTCTCTACATCGCTGCAAATAGCAAAACGGTCAGCGCTACTGTCGTAGTCGAAAGAAAGGAAGAAGGAAAAGACCAATTGACTCAACAACCCACCTACTATGTCAGTGAAGTGATATCCATCTCCAAACAGCGTTACCCTCATTGGGAGAAACTAGTTTTGGGCATCTTCATGTCAAGTCGGAAGTTGAAGCACTACTTCCAAGAACACTCGATCACGGTCGTCAGCTCAGCACCCCTGTGGCATATCATACAGAATAGAGAAGTGACATGTCAAATAGAAAAATGGCCATAGAACTAGGGTCTTACGATATAAAGTATGAACCACGCACAACCATAAAATCACAAGCTCTAGTCGACTTCATTAATGACTATACAGAATTACAGTTACCACCGAAAAAACCAGCCACCAAATCCTGGACTCTGCACTTTGATGAAAGTCGATAATTACAAGGATCCGGAGCCGGGGTAGTCATCACCTCTCCCCCAAGGAGAAATTTTTTGTTATGTACTTCAACTACGATTCCACTACACCAACAATGTGGCCGAGTATGATGCATTGTTGGCCTACGACTCGCCTGGGAGATGAACATAACCAGGATACATTGCCTAGGGGATTAAGACCTAGTCGCCCAACAAGTCTCAAAAAAATGGGATTACAGGGACCCGGTGATGGCGGCTTATCGCCGAGGAGTATCATGACAGGCTGGCTTCTTCACAGGATACCAGGTTGATCACATAGAGATGAAACTCAACGAAGCATCCGACGCCTTATCACGGTTGGGATCGCAACAGAAGCCGGTACCTCCGAATATCTTCCTGGATATCCTGGATCACTGATGACCCACAAGTGTAGGGGATCTATCGTAGCCTTTTTGATAAGTAAGAGTGTCGAACCCAATAAGGAGCAGAAGTTACTGAAAAGTGATCTTGAAAAAGGAATAACTACATGCACTGAAAGGTAACTTTTTATGGGTTTTCTGATATAAGCAACAAGGAAATAAAAGCAAGCAAAGTAAATGGTGCTGAGGTGCAACAAGTGTCGCAATCCCTTTGAACAAAGGATAAGCCGAAGGATCAAACTTATAAAGGGTAAAGCGTTCGTGAGGACACACAGGAGAGGTAGTCAAGTGCTTTCGCCATATTCCGTCTAGTACTATGTTTTGTGTTGATAAGTGTTGTGTGGGTGAACCTATGATCGTGCAACTTCTAGGCTAAGACAAGTACACTCTTATTATTAAACCTCTTGCAAGCATCCGCCAATACAAGAGAGAAATTAAGGTACAACCTAACCATAGCAATAAACTTTAGGATCCAACACTCCCTCGTGCAAAAGTGTGCGAACTGAGGTTCAGGTTTCTGTCACTCCGGCAATCCACCATAAGCATCCTTTATACACAATGCATTCCCCTAGGTCCTTAAAAAGGCGAAGTGTTATGTAGTAGACATTCACATAACACCTCTAGAAGAATAACACCACAACTTAAATATCAAACAACACATATTACTTCAACATCATATGACTATTAACAACTAGACTTCTCCCATGTCCTCAAGAACTAAAGTAACTACTCACAAGACATAAAAGAGATCATGATCAGAGGGGATGAATATATGATGAACAATCTGTTCATAACAACAATTCTCCAACAAAACTTAATAGCATTCACCACAAAAGAGTAATCAACACTTGTAAAGTAGAGGGGATGAATATTGTAAGTTACAAATCGGATCGCAATGGTGAGATGAGATGGGATGGTGATGGAGATGGTGATGATGAGGAGGATGATGGCGATGATGATCTCGATGATGCCCGTGACGATGGTGATGACGATGAGGACGATCTCCCCCTCCGGGAGGAGTTCTCCTCGGCGAAATCTTCCCATAGGAAAGGTCTTTTCTTCTCTGTAGTTTTACGCCATGAAGCAGCGACGGAGCTCCAGAAACAACTTATGTTCTGGGACTTTTAGGTCACTAGGGTCATATAAGAAAAAGGGGAGCCCCAGAGGTGGGACCCACCCACAGGCGGCCACCTGGCGCGGCCTAAGGGGGCGGGGGCACCACGAGGGCGCCTGGAGGCCTGGTGGCCCCCTATGTTTGCCCTTTCGCCAGTCTTCATCAATTCTTCCGAAAACTCTTCCCCGTAATTTTCAGGTCATTTGGAGATGTGCTGATATGCCCACTCTATGTGCACTTTTCCCCACTAATTCCTGCGTCTACTGTTTCGGCACCGGAAAGTTGTAAACTGCGTAAAACAAGCCAAAACAATATAAGAACATCATCGTAACATGACATATATAAATGAATAGAGATGAATTATGATAAAAATAGTGATGCATTTTGGACATATCAACTCCCCTAAGCTTAGACCTCTCTTGTCCCCAAGCGAATATTGAGCTCGGTAAACCTGTCCACAAGTTTAGAGAGTGAAGTGTCGATATATAAGAATACGGACAAGAATCATCACAATTTCTCTACTAAACTCAAGCATCCTCAACAACAACCTCAACTCATAAGGCCCTCATAAAAGACTAATATCAATTACAATAAAAAAGTAGGGCTAAGGAAACTCATTAAACCATGGAAACCATGTCCTTGGTCAAAGAAAAACTAATAGCTTTTAACTTTTGCTCTTCCTTTAAATTTTGATGAGATCATTCGAAGCTTTTGAAAGAACATGTTATTTGTCAATAAGTGGATATGCTAACACAAAGGAAGATGTTTGATAGCAAAGGTCAACAAACAACTTACTTATCTTGGCGATAATGTCAACAAACATGTGATATGGCAATTCTCAATGAAACAATATAAATGTGTGCATCTTTGTTAACATAAGGTGTCTGCTCTTTTGTGGGATATAAGGAAGTAGGTTTACTAACTCATCATAAAAGCAAAGGCTTAACCCTTCGCAGAGGGAAGTAGGGAAAACTCATGTGCTAGAGCTTTTAGTGGTTTTGAAAGTGATAAGATTATAAAATAAGCTTTTGGGAGGTGCATATTCGTCAACGAATGCTAGAAGATAGCCCAATACTTCTCATGCTGGACAAGTTTCGAGTAACGGATCCCGAGGTGGGGACGATCACATCCCCTTAGTCTCCTTTGTTTATCACTGCTAAAGTTTTCTGATTTCTCATGATTAAAGCGTGATGGAGGTTTTGTTTTTTTGCTATTATCTTTTGTGAGTTGGGCGCACTCATGGCAGTCCGTCCTCGTGTTAGGGGTTCGCAGATTAGACATGCAAACCCAAGATAAAGCTTGTCCAGTATATGAAGATCATGAATTATCAACTACTACTTCATGAGCTAAAATAGAGGCACAAAACAAGGAGTAACACTATTTTGAAGGTTTAAAGATATCACATGAATAATATACTTTAGGAGTGGTGGTGAAATACCACATATAGGAAAGGTATGGTGGAATCTTTGGAAGGTTGAGGTTTCAAGGTATGGGTGCACAAGCAGTAATCCCGCTTAGTACAAGATTTGGCTAGCAAAGGCTTTTAAAGCAGACAAATGATGTTGACTTTGATTCAAAACAATATAAAGTCTACATTAAGAATTGGCATGAAACATCAAGTTGTCTTCCTTGTCAGCATAACACTTCAAGCATAAGAACATAAAGGTATTGGCTATGTCGCTACTAGAAAAACTCATGCTTGTTGTTATGCCCAATGCTATGTTTGCCAAGATTAAATAAAGTTTTCAAAGCCATACCTGATATATAAGATCAGTACTCCCATAAGAATCAACATATAAGGTCGATTGCGTGAAGATAATACCGAGTGTAGCGAAGAAACCAATAGACTTCTCATTAATATTCCATCATAGACGACTGCACACTCACGGATGCAAGACTCTCCATAAAGGAGTGATAGACCTCAATGCAAACACCTGTTTCATAAGATGACTTCCCTAGATATGATACGACACTAGACTTGACCACAGAAGATAAACGATAAAGATAAAGATGTCGGGCACTCCCCCAAGCTTGGAACAAGCTAAGGGGATGTCATTACCCATGAAGATTTCACTCTTAATCCTTGTTCTTTTTTATCAGGTAAGTCTTAGCAAAACGATTCCATGGCAAAGGTCCTCCGTCTAAACATGATTCTTCAGTATCCAGGATCCTACATTCAGCAGCTAAGCCCATGCGCAGAAACTTTAGTTCATACTCACAGTTCTGTTTGTGCAGGTCATAGATGTGTCCTTGAAGCTCGGACACTTTGGTCTCAAGTGTGGCAATGCTTGACCGCACTTCCTTCATCTCCTTCTCATGTTGTGCCTTCAGCTCAGCGATGATGTCGATGTTGGCCTCGACACCACACTCGATCATGAACTTGTACTCGAATATTTCTTGCTCCACTTCTTCCAGTCTTGCCTTGATTCTCCCCTCCTTGGCAGGTCCCTTTAGATCTTCTTTGTGGAGGACACCATCCTCCACCCGAAGTGTTTGAGGATGCCTCTTCACCACTGCGAGGTAAGGGTTGATGACGTTGACGAGGAACTTGTCCTTGGGGGAACTTTGGGAAGCCATGGCACCTAGGTTTTGCAGAAAGTTTTCCTGGCAACAATAGATCAAAAAGAAAACGCACAGAATCGCAACTTACAGAGTCGGGACGATCCGGGCAAATATATAGCAAAAATTTATGCACCAAAAGGAAACTAGGGAACCAAAGGGGAGTCGGAGACGAGTTCCTGGTGGCCCAGGCGGCCACCTGGCGCTGTCAGGAGTCAGGCAACACCACCAGGGCACTTGGAGTCCTAGGAGCTCCTCACCGGCTCCACTTCGGCTCAGAATTTTCCTTATTTTCCAAAAACACATAACGCGGAACTTTTATGGATGTTCGCGAATTTTCTTACCGTATTACATACCTATTCTTATTCTACTTCTGCTGGTGTCTGAACCAGTGCTGCAACATGTTCTTCATGAGTGGTTGTTCGTATCATATCCGCATCAACATTGAAAGGGTCTCCTTCCATGTAATGCTTGAGTCTTTGTCCATTCACTACTTGTGGTTTGGTTCCCTCAAAATTGTTAATCTTGATTGCACCGTAGTGGTAGGCTTGTTCGATGTGGTACGGTCCTTCCCATATGGAAAGTAATTTACCTGGGGAAAACCTGAAACGATATCTAAACAACAGAACTTTATCACCAACATTAAATTCACGTTTCAAAGTTCTCCTATCATGCCACTTCTTTAACTTTTCCTTAAACATTTTCGCGCTCTCGTAGGATTCACTTATCCACTCATCTAGAGAAGTCAAGTTCATGAGATGCTTTTCACCAGCAAGTTTAGGGTCAACATTAAGCTCTCTAACAGCCCAGAAAGATTTGTGCTCTCATTCTAAAGGTAAGTGGCAATCCTTGCCATAGACCATCTTATAAGGAGACATGCCCATGGGATTTTTGTAAGCAGTTCTATATGCCCACAAGGAATCTCCTAACTTTTTGGACCAGTCTTCTAGAACTGTTCACTGTCTTTTGTAAGATCAACTTGATCTCCCTATTTGTGAGCTCAACTTGCCCACTAGTTTGAGGGTGATAAGGTGAAGCAATCCTATGATTGACATCATACTTTGCCAAAGCTTTTCTAAAATCACCATGTGTAAAATGTGATCCGCCGTTGGTCATGAGGTACCTTGGTACAGCAAACCTAGGAGATTACATCTTTGAGAAACTTTAAAGATTTTTTGTGGTCAGCACTTTCAGTGGGGCTTGCTTCAACCCACTTGGTTACATAATCTACAACTACTAAAATGTGAATGTACTTGTTTGAAGGAGGAAAAGGACCCATAAAATCAAAACCCCAGCAATCAAAACGCTCAATAACTAGAGAATAATTCATATGCATATCATTTATCCTACCAATATTACCAACTCTTTGATAGTTATCACAAGATAAAACATAATTTCTAGCATCTTAAAAGAGAGTGGGTCAATAAAAAACTGATTGGAGAACCTTGTGTGCGGTCCTCTCACCAACATGATGTCCTCCATAAGGACTGTCATGACATTGTCTCAAGATATCGTTCTGCTCATCCTCTGGTATGCATCTCCTCATGATTCATCCACACCTTCTCTAAAATATGTGGGTCATTCCAAAAGTAATACCTCAAGTCATGGAAGAATTTCTTCCTTTCCTGAAATGTTAAACCTGGAGGCAAAAACTTGGCAACAATAAAGTTAGCATAATCTGTAAACCATGGATCACAAGTAGGTTGTATCCTCAAAACAACTAACTATTCATCAGGAAAGCAATTGTTGACCGAAATAGGATCATGTGGTATGTTCTCCATCCTAGAGAGGTTGTCTGCCACATGATTGTCTGCACCCTTCCTATCAAGAATCTGCAAATCAAATTATTGAAGAAGAACCCATCTAATAATCCTTGGTTTGGCATACTTCTTCTTCATAATATACTTAATAGCAGCATGATCAGTATGAGTAATGACTTTGGAATCAACAATATAAGGTCTAAACTTATCACAAGAAAACACTACTGCTAAAAACCCTTTCACAGTAGTACCATAATTCTTTTGAGCACTATCAAGGGTTTTGCTAGCATAATGTATAAAATTCAATTTCTTATCAACCATTTGTCGTAAAATAGCTCCAACAGCAAAGTCACTAGCATCACACATGATTTCAAAATGTAAATTCTAATTAGGTGGTTGGACTATAGGAGCGGTTATCAAAGCTTTCTTAAGAACTAAGAAGGCTTCCTTACAATCTTCATAAAAAAAGGAATATCCTTCTGGAGAAGATTAGTGAGGGGTCTCGAAGTCTTAGAAAAGTCTTCAATAAATCTTCTATAGAAACCAGCATGACCGAGGAAACTACGAACACCTTTGATGTCATTTGGGTAGGGCATCCTCTCGATTGCTTCGATCTTTGCCCTGTCCGCCTCGATTCCCTTTTCAGAAATCTTGTGGCCAAGAATAATTACCTCATTGACCATGAAGTGACACTTCTCCCAATTGAGCACCAAGTTAGTCTCCTCACATCTCTGCAAAACTTTATTAAGGTTGTTGAGCCAATGGTCAAAAGAGGTTCCATAGACGGAGAAATCGTCCATGAAAACCGCCACAATTTCCTCACAAAAACCATGAAATATAGTAGACATACACCTTTGAAAAGTAGCAGGGGAATTTCATAAACCGAAAGGCATACGTCTATAAGCATAAGTACCAAAAGGACAAGTAAATGTGATCTTCTCTTGATCAACAGTGTTAACATGAATTTGAGAGAAGCCAAAATAACCATCAAGATAGCAAAAGTGAATGGTTTTGGATAACCTTTCAAGCATTTGGTCGATGAACGACAACGGGTAGTGATCCTTCCTGGTTGCCTTGTTCAACTTCCTGTAATCAATACACATTCTATATCCAATACTAATTCTTTGAGGTATTAGTTCATTCTTATCATTAGTAACAACAGTCATACCTCCTTTCTCGGGAACACAATGTATTGGACTTACCCACTTACTATCAGCTATAGGTTAGATAATACATGCGGCTAGAAGGTTGAGGATTTCAGTCCTCACCACATCTTTCATTTTCGGGTTCAACCATCGTTGATGATCAACAACCGGTTTTGCATCAGGCTCAAGATTGATAGTATGTTGACAAATAGAGGGACTAATTCCCTTAAGATCATCAAGGGTATAACCAATAGCGCCTCAGTGATTACGAAGGGTTTCCAATAATCGGTCTTCTTCATATCCCGAAAGGTGCATTGATAATAACAAGATATACTTTCTTTTCATCTAAATAAGCATACTTGAGCGTATCGGGAAGAGGTTTTAGATCAAACATCGGGTCTTCCTTTGTTTGTGATAGAATTCCTAAAGGTTCAACTGAAGGTTGTGCTTCAGGATAGCAGGTTGTCTCAAGAAGATATCATCTAGTTCGTTCCTTTCGTGCATATGAATGTCATTCTCGTGGTCCTCCATGTATTGATGTGCAGGATCGTTAGGAGGAATAGCAATAGAAGCAATATCTTCAATAATTTTATCATTACTAGGCAAACCAGTACCACGAGTTTTCTTGGAAAATTTAGAAAAGTTAAATTCATATGGCTCACCATTGAATTCAACGGACACTTTACCTTTCCTGCAATCTATAATAGCTCAACAAGTCTTGAGAAAAGGTCTACAAATAATAGGACAAAACTATCATGCATTGAACCAAGTACTAGAAAGTCGGTACGATATTTTATCTTTCCGCATAATACTTCAACATCTCTAACAATTCCAATAGGAGAGATAGTTTCTTTATTTGCAAGATGAATAGTGACATCAGTTTCTTAAGTTTCACAAGGTAAAATCTCATTCATGATCTCTTGGTAAAGAGAATAAGGATTAGAACTAGCACTGGATCTCAAATCACATAGCCCATAATAATTTTGATTTCCTATTTTAACAGATACCACTGGAGTAACTGAAATTGGGCCTTTATTCTTGGTTGTGACAAGGTTAGTAGAAACAACACAAAAATTTAGAATGGAATCCTCAATATCACTAGTAACAAGATCCTTAACCAATGCAACTTGAGGATCGACCTTAATCAGGTCCTCATGCTCATCAGTCATTTTCTCACTTTTATTCAATATACCTGTAACAAAAGAATGCTCCCTCATCCTTGCGGGGAAAGGGGGGTTTTGATATATAACTGCAGGTAAGATGGGGTCAACAACATGAATATCAACAGGTAATTCCTTAAAGGGCTTATGATGTTGATCCTCCTTCTTCCTAGAAGAGTCAATATGAGAGGCAAAGTCTTTGCAAAAATCAACTAAAAGCTGGGAATCAAGACCAATCTTAGCACAAAAGGTATTGAAGTAATCAGTTTTCACATAGCTCTAAATATAATCATGCTCATAATTTATAACGGGTTCAATACCTTTATCAATCTGCCAGTCTTCTTTGTTCTTCTGAATCCTTTCAATAAGATCCCATCTATCTTCAACACTTCTGGTTCAAAATACCCCACTAGAGGAGGCATCAAGCATCTCTCTATCCCGACGAGAAAGTCTTGCATACAAATTTGTAAGAATAATTTCCTTGGGGAGCTCATGATTGGGACATTTGAGCATTAGGGACTTCAATATCCCCAAGCTTTGCGATGCTTTCTTTATCATGAGACCAAAATTTATATATATATATATATATAGTTTCTATATGCTTATGCACTCACATCTACCCGATGATACAATTTATAAATGGCTATGGAAAAGCAAATGCACCATGAAGATAAAGGTTTTTGGCTGGCTGCTACTGTTTGATAGGCTGAACACAAAGGACCTCCTGGTCAGGAGACATTGGAGGTCTCTCCAGGAGGACAATACTTGCATCTTGTGTCCTACTCACACTCTGGAGGACAGGTTGCATCTGTTCTTCACATGCTCTTTCTTATTAAGGATATGGTGCTACATACAGATCCAATGGTCCTAGGATGGTAATCTTGTTGCTAACCTCAACCAGGCCAAAATGTCCTTTGGGCATCCTTTTTTCCTGGAGGTGGTTCTCACTGCAGCTTGGTCCATTTGGACTGAGAGGAATGTCAAGACCGTCAGGAATGAGAGATCGTCATTCAACTCTTGGAGAAGGCACTTTGTGCATGACATCACCCTGCTTTCACATAGATTTCAGGGAGATACTAGAGCTAGATTACTCTCTTGGATAAAGAATCTTCAGTAGTGTGTATAGGTAAGCTTTACTTTTCTTGCATGTAAATCCCATGTACCCTTTTTGAGAACTTTTTTTTCTCCCTTCTACAATAAAATAATGGGGAGCTCATGCTTCACAGTCCTTAAATTCGAAAATAAATTATATATATAGTTCTTGTCTCGATGTATTTCATGAAGAGGATAAAATTTCGAATAAAAGAGAGGCATAAGCTATTGCCAGTTTAGTAAATGAGAGTTATCGAGGATCCTATACGAATCCAAAGCCTTATCTTTCAATGATAGAGAGAATAGTTTTCTCATGACAAAATCCATCGATTTACCTGCAAGCTTAAATAAGGAGCATAGTTGTGAAAGATATAGCAAGTGATCGCCTGGATGTCTGTCTCCTGCATATCGATTAGCGAAGATAATAAAAATACAAGTTGGTATTTTGAAAGGCACAATTTCAGTAGGTGGGGGAGCCTTCTTCACCAAAACAGAGGTGGGACGGTGCCCCACAAGCAAAGAACCAAGAACAGAGTTATCCATACGGACAAAAAGTAGCAACAGCAAAATAAAAACAGCACGTATAGTGTAAAGGTTTTCTTACCAATTTCACTTATCAATAGCGCTACACCCCTGGCAATGGTGCCAGAAAATGGTCATGATGACCCACAAGTGTAGGGGGTCTATCGTAGCCTTTTCGATAAGTAAGAGTGTCGAACCCAACGAGGAGCAGAAGGTACTAACAAGTGATCTTGAGAAAGAAATACCTACATGCACTGAAAGGTAACTTTTTATGGGTTTTCTGATATAAGCAACAAGGAAATAAAAGCAAGAAAAGTAAATGGTGCTGATACGCGAGAAATGATAATGGCTTCTCACCCTTCGTTGGTTTACCCCAAGTGGAAGGTGAGATGTAGAATAGTAGCAAATTTCCCCTATGTAGAGGATAGGGTTTGTCTCCCGTAGGACTCCGGCAATGATAAGTAGGTGTCAGCGGCGCAACTGAAGTGGACCTGCACACAACACAAATAACTTTGCTCCCAACGAAGTTCAGAGAGGTTGTCAATCTCTCCAGTCTTGTTGTTTACAAAGGATCAAAACACAAGGGATAATGATAATGATAATAGCAGCTGAAAGTAAATACTAAAAGTAAATGAGCGTGTAAACAATGATGAGAATATGGACCGGGGTCCCGTGATGTTCACAAGTGATGTATCTCTCCGTGATGTCCAAACCGTCATTATGACGGTCCATAAGACGTGACGGATCACAAAAATCAAGCATCATCATAGGTCATCAAACAGCACGACAATGCATATCAGCACGGCATCCCAAAGGGAATGGACCAAGGTAAAAGCAGTTGGGAAAAACCGAACGATTCCAAGAGCCAGCTATATGTCTAAATTTTCTTACTCTAAAAAAATTCTTACTCCCATCGGGAGTAACCTTTTGAGTCCGGGTGCTCCCTCTCCCAAAAGGCAAAGACGTGCTCGAGTGATCGCTCGCACCAGCAGAAACAATATACTCTCAGAGTCAGGGTGCTCCCTCACCCCAAAAAGCGAAAAAGCATTCGAGTGACTACTCGCAAAAAGACTCAGCCATCCAGCAGACATGACTTACTCGCGCACTCGACGACATTCCGAGTGGACGCTATCTTATTTTCCTCGCCTGATTTCACTACAAGCTCCGCGAGCGACGACTAAAACAACTCACTTGATTGTTTATTCCAAGTGAGTGCATCGCTAATCAGGCTCCGCGCCTCTACAAAAATAATTATGCCTGGGCTACGACACACTGTACCCAGATGCCACGCAAGCTTAGCGTGTAGGTAAGACCCCGCTGCGCAGAACGGCCTGGCCGGGACTTGCCGCAGAGCGATTTCACTCCCGACCTTTTCCATGCGCTCGCATGATAGAAAGAGCCGAGCGGACGCGCTCAGGCTATGTGCTTTGATTGGCAGCATTTGATACTATAAGACCTGCAGCGGCATGACTTTGCTCGACACCAGTGTTCCAATTCATGTCGAGGGACGTGGGCTTGATTGGGCTAATGTGGTATTTGTCACTAGCACAATTCACCAAGGCTCGACCAACCGACTCCTTGGGCCCTTTCAGCTTAGTAATCCCTCGAAACAGATATTTTCATGGCTCAAAACTGCCAGCGACCCGTGGCGATGCCGCGCTTACCAACAACAAAGGCGCAGATGAATTCGAGTCCCTGCACGACTCTTTGAGTCCCCCAGGCACTCGGGGGCTACTGACGAGGGGGTGACCCCACGACTCCTACATATGAGACTACCTGGTGCGTATGAAGACAGAAGGCCTGCTTGAAGCTACGACAAGCCCATGATTGGCCCAACCAAAGAACCGACGTAGGAGTCTTCCACTAACATGCAAGGTGCAACTTGGCGTACAAGGCAAGACTAGAACTAGGAAACCATCCTCTGTAACCTAGTACGGACTCCCCGAGACCTAGCCTAGTATATAAAGGCTGGGAGGGGAGACGTCCAGAGGAACTCAATACGCATCTACTCATCCTAGCCTTGCGAGAACTCACCTTGGCCTCCACTGTAATCGCCCCCTCACTCAATAATATCGAGCAGGAAGTGCTTCTCCTGTTAGCCGACGAGTATCGTCCAACCTGTGCCTATCTATATGACTAACCCAGGGTCCCTGACCATGGGATTTACCGGAGTTGATCCCCGTCAATTGGCGCCGTCTATGGGAACTACACAGGTTGGCATCACGATCTCGGCGGTCCCGGCCTCGACAGACCAAGACTCGAGGACTAGAGTCAGATCTAGCCCGCTTGAGAGATTCAAGTTCACCGCAAGCATCTCCATCGCCCCATCAGGATCACCCAGCCTGCAGCCGAACCAAGTCCAGCACCTCGACAACTGTCAGATCCATAACCGACGGAAAAGAACTCGACGACCCAGAAGACAAGCACAAGGAGGCTACTCGAGAATCCCACTCGAGGAGTCGCGGCACGCGACCGAAGGCTCGCCCATCAGTCGACGACCCGACGCCACCCGGACTCCCACCACACGCCAAGACAGCGACTCCGAGACCCAGACCGGAGACTACTACGATCCGGATCGAAGGCCAGACGAATTCGCCAACTTCATCCGAAATCAATCATTCAGCGACGGGATAGAACTCGACCCAAGATTCCACAACTGAGAAAAAGACCCCTCGCAGATCTTTTAAATCTCAAGAAGAAGAAGGCACGCCGGCTCCAGCAAACTCACAGCTAAAGAACAACTGGAAGGACCTTGCGCGATCCATTCTTTTGAAGACAGTCGAGGACATCTCAGAGCAAGCCACACACTGGGTGATTGCCGCCTACTCGCCGAACTCTCCAACAGTCTCAAGGGGGAGAAGCAGCGTGAAGCCAAACGCACTCGAAGAAGCACGCAGTCGCCCGCACAAAGTGCAGAGGGGCAATACCCCACGTCCCATGGACGAATCTGCATGATCCAAGAAGGAAGACCCTCGAAAGAAAAGCAAGATGCCTACACCTTGCAGGATGAAGCAGCCAAAGACTTAAAGACAACAGAGACCTAAAAGGTGCATGGCGCGGAGACCAGCATCACTTTCTCACAGAGCGACCACCCACCCGCAGTCCCAAGGCCTGGACATGCGCCCTTGGTCCTCGAAGCCCAAATCGGAGGATACGACATGGACAGAATCTTCATGGATGGAGGCATCAGTCTAAACATAATCTTCGCCAGCACTCTACGCAAGATGTTCATCCCACGATAAGTTTGGAAGAAGTCAGGAACCACAATATATGGCGTAGTCCCAGGCGAAGCAGCCACCTCCATCGGAGCAATACATCTTGATGTGATCTTCGGCAGCAAGCGCAACTTTGCAAAGCAGACACTCGAGTTCGAAGTCCTCGACTGGCAGTCACAGTATCACGCCATACTCGGGCGACCAGCGTTCGCACAGTTCATGGCGGTTCCACACTACGCATATCTCAAGCTCAAGATGCCAGGACCTGCAGGAATCATCACAGTACAGGGAAGCTTCACCAAATCGGACCAGTGCGACCGCGACTTCTACAAAGTCTCCGACACATTTGGAGCCCAACAACAGCTCAAAGAAATAGCCATGGTGACGGATAAAAGCATATTCCTGCTGGCAAACCGAAGCGAGACAAAGGAATTTGGCCGCGATTTCAGCGTCGACAGCGACACGATCACACACCAAGTACACCCAACTGACCCAGATAAGACAGTCCGCGTATATGCCCACCTTCCAGAAGAGCAAGAAACCGCCCTCATAACCTTCCTTCGCGAAGAGTGGAAAATTTTATCCTGGTGCCCAGCCGACATGCCCGGGATACCACGAGAATTCGCGGAACACGCGCTCCACATCAACACAAACACGTAGCCAGTAAAGCACGCGTTGTGACGGTTTTCAGAGCCCAAACGCGGAGCAATCGGAGAAGTAGTCAATCGACTACTCGACGCACAGTTCATCTGAGAGACGAAGAAAGCAACATGGATAGCAAATCCAGTCCTAGTCCCTAAAAAGGACACCGAGGTACTGAGGATGTGCGTCGACTATGGGCCTATCAACAAGCAATGCCCAAAAGACCATTTCCCCTGCCAAGAATCGATCAAATAATCGACTCCACAGCAGGATGCGACCTCCTATCTTTCCTCGAGGCATACTCAGGATACAATCAGATCAGGATGAAGGAAGAAGACGAAGAGCACACCTCGTTCATCACCCCCTACGGAGTATTCTGTTACCAAACAATGCCCTTCAGACTAAAAAATGCCGAAGCCACGTACCAGCGGATCATGCAAGCATGTCTGAGAGACCAGATCGACAGGAACGTCCAGGTCTATGTAGATGACATTGTCATCAAAACCTACAGCGCAAGCACGCTACTCGACGACCTTCGCGAGACGTTCGCGGCCCTCAACAAGTACAGGATCAGCTAAACCCCAAAAAATGCGTGTTCGGCGTCCCAGCCGGAAAATTACTCGGGTACATGGTCTCTGCCCAAGGAATCGAAGCAAACCCTGAAAAGGTTCAAGAAATCGCCAAGATGCAAAGGCCAACCAACATCAGAGGAATACAGCAACTCACAGGAAAGCTCGCAGCACTGAGCTGCTTCATCAGCAGGTTAGGTGAAAGGACCTTACCGTTCTACAAACTATTGAGAAAAGGAGAAAAAATCGAGTGGACCGAGGAAGCCAGCAATGCATTCACAGACTTGAAGAAGATCCTCTCGACCCCTCCAATCTTGGCGGTGCCTAAATAAAGGGAAAAGTTGTACCTCTACATAGCAGCACGCAGCAGCGCCGTGAGCACAGTGCTTGTCGTCGAGCGTACAGAAGAAGGCAAAATCCAGAGCATCCAAAGACCAATTTACTACCTAAGCACGCTACTCACAAAGCCACAGCAGCGGTAGTCACACTACCAGAAGCTCCTGCTCGCCATTATCATGACCTCCAGGAAAGTATCACACTACTTCGACGAACACTCCATCACAATGGTGAGTAGTGCACCACTCGCGGACATCCTCAACAATCCCGGCGCGACCGGTCGAGTCGCCGAGTGGAACATGGAGCTCAGACCGCGAGACCTACAGTTCAAAAACCCGACAGCAATCAAAGCCCAAGTACTCCCAGACTTCCTGGGCGAGTGGGCAGAAGTCCAAACACCAGGCCCCCCAGACCTATCCAACTCATGGACAATGTACTTCGACGGATCGAAAATACAGCAAGGAGCCGGAGCAGGCGTCGTCCTAGTCTCCCCCAAAGAAACCAAGCTCAAATACATCCTCCAGATCAACTTCAGCAACGCCTCCAACAATGAAGCAGAATACGAGATACTAATTCACGGCATGCGCATGGCAAAAACTTGCGAAGCCACTCGCCTATCGATATACGGCGACTCCAACCTCGTCGTCCAACAGGCAATGAGAGATTGTAACGCAGTCGCAGACAACATGGCAGCCTACCAGAAGCTCTACAATGCGCTAGAGGGAGGATTCGACGGCGGTGAACTCACCTACATCCCCAGAGAAAATAATACAGAAGCCGATGAACTCGCGAACAACGGATCAACTCGAGGACCAATACCACCAGGCGTTTTCCTCGAGAGCATCAATCAGAGATCAATAAAAGAAATCCAATGGAGCCCAAAGCAGTCGCAGAAGAAGACGACGCAAATGAGCCAGCACAGGTGGCAGCAACGAGCGCAGCTGACGCTACAAACAACCAAGCAATCAAAGTTGAAGCACCAGCAGCACTCCAAGATCCGGCCTGGGAAAGACCTTTTCTTTGATTCCTAATCCAGGCACCCTACCACAAGACGTTGCAGAGGCCCGACGCATCAGTCGACGATCCAAATCATTCACATGCATCAACAGAAAACTCTACAAGCGCAGCATTTCCCAGGTCCTACAAAAGTGCATAGACGAGGAAGACGGCAAAGCCCTACTGCTGGAGATTCATGAAGGCACCTGCGGGCATCATGCCAGCAGTCGAGCACTCGTGGCAAAAGCCTTTACGACAGGATTCTACTGGCCGACCGCCATGAGAAATGCAGAGGATATCGTAAGGCGTTGCATTGCCTGCCAAAAATTCGCCAGCAGGCCGCACGCACCAGCATCGGAACTCAAAACCATCCCGCTATCATGGCCATTCGCCACATGGGGACTCGACATGGTAGGCCCACTAAAAAAATCATCAAAAGGACGGCGAACACACCTACTAGTCGCAGTAGACAAGTTCACCAAATGGATCGAAGCAGTACCAATCACCAGCTCAACAGCCCTCACGGCAGTCAACTTCATCAAATCAATCATCTTCTGATTCGGAGTACCACACAACATCATCACAGACAATGGCACAAACTTCACAGCAGCAGAGTTCCAAAACTTCTGTCAAGAGTTGGGCATCAAAATCAACTATGCATCAGTCGCACACCCGCAGTCCAACGGCCAAGTGGAAAAAGAAAACGGCCTAGTATGCGGAGGAATAAAGAAGAGACTCCTAGCACCACTCGAACAAGCCGCAGGCAACTGGATAGAGGTGCTCCCCGCAGTGCTATGGAGCCTGCGCACCGACCCAAACAGCTCAACCCAGTATACACCCTTCATCTTGGTATACGGGGCAGAAGCGGTATTGCCGCATGACTTAAAATTCGGAGAACCCAGAATCTTAGGGTACGAAGAAGAAGAGGCAGAAGAAGCACTAGAGAACGACAAAGACATAGCAGACGAGGCACGAGACACAACCATCACAAGATCTGAAGGGTACCAGGACAAGCTGCGCACATATCAAAGCAGTCGCCTAAGGACCAGATCGTTCAACAAAGGAGACATTGTGTTACTGCTAATACATGAAAAAGTGCACAAACTCGCCCCACAATGGGAAGGACCGTTCATCATCTCGGAAGTCATAGGAGGGTGAGCATACAGATTAAAGAATCCAAAGACAAACGAGGACGTGGGAAATCCATGGAACGTAGCGAACCTATGCCTGTTCTACCCATAGTCCTCCAGGCATTATCAGAGACATCAGCAGCAGCACCGATCGGCAACATATGTATAATTCGAAGGAATAAAATAATGTTGCTCAAAGCATATTATTTACAAGCACTCAGGGGCTCGAGCCTAGAACTCCCCCCGAGAGACGCTATCTTCACAAACGCGACCTTTACTTACAAGCACTCGGGGGCTCGAGCCTAGAACTCCCCCCGAGAGACGCTATCTTCGCAAACGCGACCCTTACTTACAGGCACTCGGGGGCTCGAGCCTAGAACTCCCACCGAGAGATGCTATCTTCGCAAACGCGACCTTTACTTACAAGCACTCGGGGGATCGAGCCTAGAACTCCCCCCCGAGAGACGCTATCTTCGCAAACGCGACCCTTAATTAAAAGCACTCGGTGTCTCGAGCCTAGAACTCCCCCCAAGAGACGCTATCTTCGCAAACGCGACCTTTACTTACAAGCACTCGGGGGCTCGAGCCTAGAACTCCCCCCCCCCCGAGAGACGCTATCTTCGCAAATGCGGCTTTTACATAAAAAGGCTCGGGGGCTCGAGCATACAAACTTCCCCTGAACGATGTTACCCTCGCTAAAAACGCGACTCTCGCCAAACAAAGTTGCATAAAAAAGGCGCACGATTCTGTAGTCTTCACCCGATCGCAAGTGATCGCCTAAAGACTCGGGGGCTAATCCCATCGGGAGCGCTGACGCTCAACCAATCTAAACTTAGGAAAAATTCAAAGACCACTACATACTAGTGAGACAAAAATTCATAAAGCCTACGCTTGATTCTGCAAATCAAACACAACCTCGGGGGCTACTCCCATCGGGAGCGCTTGCGCGCACCCGAGAAGACATTCTCATCACAAAGGAGTTGAAGACATTCTCATCACAAAGGAGTTTAAGACATTCTCATTACAAAGGAGTCGAAGACATTCTCATTACAAAGGAGTCGAAGACATTCTCATTACAAAGGAGTCGAAGACATTCTCATTACAAAGGAGTCGAAGACATTCTCATTACAAAGGAGTCGAAGACATTTTCATTACAAAGAAGTCGAAACGACAGTTCGCCGTTACAGAAGGACCTACAGAACTACAAGCTGGGCTACATTTTCAACTTCTACATGTGCGCTCATGCTGAGATAATTGGCACTTTCGTGCCAGGCATCATCACAGACAAAGTAGCAGCCTAGCCGGGGAGGGAGAAACTCGCTGTCCTCCAGTTCTACAAGGTGTCCTGCCTACTGCCGCTACCGCTTGACGACTGGCTTGACGTCCAGTTATTCCTTAGAACTAGAAGAGCAAACACCATCGCCCGAGGGATCAGCCGAAGATGAAGACAAGGGAGAAGCAGGCGAACCACCACTCGAGCCATCAGAATCGCTGATGCTCGTCTCCTCACAATATGGATCCAGACGGTTGCCACCAACATCAAACGCACGGATAATAACTGTATCTTCACCGTCAAAACGACAGCAAAGGTTGTCCCCGTCGCGTAAATTCAACTGACGAGAAAACGTCCTCCAGCCAGACCCAAGGAAGATCAAGGACGAACTATCAAATTCCAACTCCACCCAAGAAGAAGAACGAGAGCATCCATGAAGACGGAGCCAAAATCCCTTTAAGCCACGCTCAGAAGCAATGGAGGCAAACGAGGCAGGAAGAGGAATCCGGGCAGCACTCCGCCCAAGAACATGCAAAAGAAAATCATGACGCCAAAATCCCTCTTCCATGGAGGAAGAAGAAGACAGCGCCAATGCAGTACCATGACGTCCACCGCGCGAGGAACGAGGGGTGCGGCCACCACGACCACGGCGCCCACGGCCCCGCCTTGCAGCACCATGGCCTCGCCATGCTACACCGCTACCACATTTGGGTGCCATATCAAGAAGAAGAAGAAGAAGAAGAAAGGAAAGATGCGAAGAATTGATGCCAAGGACGGGCAACCAAAGGAAGTATTTATAGCACAATCCAAGGGAAAACCAGGAAAAACACACAGAAGCCCAGGCGGCGCCATATTTGCATCAGAGACCAAACGGGCCGAGCGTTACGAATTCCAAGACGAAGATGCCTTCACACGGTCAGCATTATTTACAGGACGCGTCAAATCTCGCTTGTTTCCCATACAAAGCCTTGGAAACCCAACAGGCAACAGGCAGCGCGACGTCCAAACCGTCATTATGACGGTCCAGAAGACGTGACGGATCACAAAAATCAAACATCATCATAGGTCATCAAACAACACGACAATGCATATCAGCACGGCATCCCAAAGGGAATGGACCAAGGTAAAAGCAGTTGGGAAAAACCGAACGATTCCAAGAACCAGCTATATGTCTAAATTTTCTGACTCTAAAAAATTCTTACTCCCATCGGGAGTACCCTTTTGATTCCGGGTGCTCCCTCACCCAGAAGGCAAAGACGTGCTTGAGTGATCACTCGCACCAGCAGAAACAATATACTCTCAGAGTCAGGGTGCTCCCTCACCCCAAAAAGCGAAAAAGCATTCGAGTGACTACTCGCAAAAAGACTCAGCCATCCAGCAGACATGACTTACTCGCGCACTCGACGACATTCCGAGTGGGCGCTATCTTATTTTCCTCGCCTGAGTTCACTACAAGCTCCGCGAGCGACGACTAAAACAACTCACTTGATTGTTTATTCCAAGTGGGTGCATCGCTAATCAGGCTCCGTGCCTCTACAAAAATAATTATGCCTGGGCTACGCCACACTGTACCCAGATGACACGCAAGCTTAGCGTGTAGGTAAGACCCCGCTGCGCAGAACGGACGGGCCGGGACTTGCCGCAGAGCAATTTCACTCCCGACCTTTTCCATGCGCTTGCATGATAGAAAGAGCCGAGCGGACGCGCTCCGGCTATGTGCTTAGATTGGCAGTATTTGATCCTATAAGACCTGCAGCGGCATGACTTTGCTTGACACCAGTGTTCCAAGTTCATGTCGAGGAACGTGGGCTTGATTGGGCTACTATGGTATTTGTCACTAGCACAATTGACCAAGGCTCGACCAGACGACTTCTTTGGCCCTTTCAGCTTAGCAATCCCTCGAAACAGATATTGTCATGGCTCAAAACTGCCAGCGACCCGTGGCGATTCCGCGCTTACAAACAACAAAGGCGCAGATGAATTCGAGTCCCTGAGCGACTCTTCGAGTCCCCCAAGCACTCCGGGGCTACTGACGAGGGGGTGACCCCAAGACTCCTACATATGAGACTACCTGGTGTGTACGAAGACAGAAGTTCCGCTGGAAACTACGACAATCCCATGATTGGCCCAACCAAAGCACCGACGTAGGAGTCTGCGACTAACATGGAAGGTGGAACTTGGCGTACAAGGAAATACTAGAACTAGGAAACCATCCTCTGTAACCTAGTACGGACTCCCCGAGACCTAGCCTAGTATATAAAGGCTGGGAGGGAGACGTCCAGAGGAACTCAATACGCATCTACTGTAATCGCCCCCTCATGCAATAATATCGAGCAGGAAGTGCTTCTCCTGTTAGCCGACGAGAATCTTCCAACCTGTGCCTATGTCTATGACTAACCCAGGGTCCCTGACCATGGGATTTTCCGGGGTTGATCCCCGTCAGTGAGGTAAACAAATTACAGATGGGCAATTGAAAGGATTATAAATGCACCGCAATGCTAACTATGCTACAAAAGAAAGGAAGAGGCTCATAAGCATGGGCAGTACACCAAAATAAGTAGACCGAAATCCAACTGTATCTACTACTAATCATCCACCTTGAGATATCTATCCAGAACATCTCGTTGGTATTAAGTTGCGAGCCCCACCCAAAGTGTAACCCAAAGCAACAAACAACTGCATTAAAAAGAACTTTGCATAAAGTAAAGCTTCCTTTTAACCGCGGTTACAAGCACCGTTGTTTTCCCCCTTGTGGCAACAGCACATCCCCTAGACTCATGTTTCTGTCACTCAAGCGTGTCATCAGGGGGCATGAACCCACAATCGAGCATAACGTTCCCTCTTGGAGTCACTACCTACTACTTGGCCAAAGCAATAAACAGCAACAGAGAACATGCAAGAATTACTTAGGAACAAAAATATAAGAGATCAAAACCAAATATATTACTCTGTCACAATATGTACATAATCTCATAATCCATCAGATCCCATCAAACTCAGCATAGCAAAAGAAGAAAGATTACATATGTGCCTCGATCATGTAGGGAAGCTCACGAGGTCAAAACCATGAAGAAGAAAGAGGGGAGGAGAACATCACATAGCTACTGATCACGGACCCATGTTCCAAAGGAAACTACTCACGGCACATTCGGGAAGTGTCCATGGTGGAGGGGAAGCTCCCGGAGGTCGATCCTCCCTCTAGCAGGGTGCCGGAAATGGTCCTGCTGGTGCTCCCGATCTTGGAAGTGCGCCAGCGGCGGAGCAGAGGCGAGATCGCGAAAAAGGGTTATGTCTTCGGAAGTTTCACATCACGGGAGATATATAGGCGAAGGGGGCAGCCAGGGGGGCCACCAGGGGTCCAGGCGCCCCCCTGGCGCGACCAAGCCCTAGGCTGCACTAGCTAGGCGCCTGGGGCCCTGGTGGGTCCAACCTGGTCCCCCTTCGGGACTCCGGAAGGTTCCTTCACGCTGATTTTTATGTGATTTTTCCCGAATTTTTGGAGCACTTTTAATATGGGGGAAAACTGAAATAGAAAAACAGCAGAAAACAGAAACTAGCACTGGGTGCACTGAGTTAACAGGTTAGTCTGTAACAGCCCAGTTTTCAGAAAAATTAAAAATTTTGTTTTCGGTGTGAATTGTTTGATTGTCTGATTTGTTTGCGGTGTTTGCATCCCCGATTTATCGATCGGCGATTATTTTTCCCCTCTTATCTCGTACCGGACGGAGACCGACCCTTGCCACCCTGACACTCGACCTTCGCGACACCGGGTTTCACCCGAGCACCGTCGCTACCGGCACAGGACCAGCCATCGCCACCGGAATGAAAACCCCGTTTATTTAATAAACGGATTATTTTATTGGGGCACCAAAAAATGTTGTCGGAATGTCACCGCAGTGAGGTACGATCGACGGGCTCGACGCGCTGAACGCGTGGTTCAAGATTTCGTCCGAATCGGAGTCCGTACGGAGTCTCGGCGGTCACGAACGCGATCACCGGATGCGGGAGAGAGGTACCGGGGGCGTTTGCGTAAACTAGCCAGCCAACCTGTCTATATAAAGACCACCAGCCTCCCACCACCCAATTAGGGTTTACCCTAATGGAAAATTGCAGCCACCCCCCTGAGATTGGTCAGATCTGCCCAATTAGCCCCCAAAAATCAAAACCCTAATCCCCAAGCGTTTTCAGCCGCTAGATCTCCGGATCGAGGGCTCCGATGCATGCATGTCACCTCACCGGAGCCTCACCAGCCAGCCGCCGCCCTGGGCCCCGCAGGGCCGGATCCGCGCCGTCGTGGCCCGCAGAAGCCCGTCTGGAGCCGCCACCTGCCCGAGCATCCTCCTCCCGAGCACCTAGCGCCGCCCGTGCTTCCGATCGCCGGCGCCCGGCAGCAGCCCCGGCGAGCTCCCTCTCTTCCCGCGCTCTCCTCTCCTCCCTCCTCAATTCTCTCCTCACCCCTCTCTTCCTCTCTCCCGCGCAGGTCTCGAGCCGGAGCTCGCCCGCGGAGCCACCATTGACGCCCGCTGGAAGCTCGCGCCACCACCCCATGGAACCGCCGCGCCCACCTTAACCGCCCCGATCCGGCGAGTTCCTCCTCCGACGCGCCCGGATCCGCCGCCCTACCACCTCCCTTGGTCCCTCGTCGGCGTGTGCCGCGCCGGCAGGCGAGCCTCTAGCCGTCGCGCCGTCGGCCCCCAGCTCGACGGGGACGAAGCCCCTGCCCGATCCAGCCGAGTGGGCCAGCCTGGGCCGGCCTGCCAAGCAGCGCCAGCGGGCCTTGCTCCAAGCCCAGCAGCCAGGCCAGGCTCGGCCTGCACCCCCAGCGCGGCCCATGGCCTCCCCGGGACAGAGGGGCCAGGCCCACTGGGTGAGGCCTCCTTTTCCTTTTATTTAATTTTTTTTATTTTTTTCTGCTGCTGTTTTATTTTGCTAAGTCTGGAATTACTGCTGCTGTTAGCTGTTTTGCAATGATAATTGCGAGTAATCAGTAGCTCCGATGAACATGCCCCCAAAACGAAAGTTGCTCAGTTTTGTGTGCTCTAGCATTCGTATGTAGAAAGTTTTTCCGTTTGAGGTCGTCTTGATTGTGTAATTCTGCGTTGAAGTGGGCATCAGGCCGTTAATTGCTTGTATTTCTTGTTAATGTGCTGCTATTGCTGAAACTGTTATTTTATTGCAACTTCGGTCGACGAGTGTGTCGCGACCGTTTATCGGATTTGAGTGATTCCAATTGCATATTGTTAAGAATCATGTCTAATTTCATCCCATGTATTGCTATGTCATGTTGCTGCACTTTTGCATATAGATTTACCCCTGTTTATACAGCATGTGTGCATAGCTTGTCTTGCTTATATCTTTTTAACCGTAACTCCGTTTGGAGTGTGCCTTATATGTAACTTGATTAGTTTTCGTGTACTTTGTGTTTATGCTATTGTTTGCTGCTGTTAACCAACCAAAAATATGGTTTAGGGCAGAACAGTACCAAATCCTTTAATTATCGTGCGGCACTTAGTGTTATGCCATGTTTAGGTTGTGCCTCACTTAAATTGACTAGCATAGATAGTTTACTTTGAGCTTCACCTCTTGACATGTTTGGGTGCTTGCCATGCTTGCTTGAGTTGCCATGTTAACAACCGTTGATTGATCACCTGTAGCTAAACAAGTTGAACCACCGTAAACGTGCGGTATTCGTCGTGTGTGACCGATACCCCACTTAAATTGTTAGTGACCGCTCTCGACGGTAGATGCGATGTCTCGTGTTGCTTCTTGTTGATTCTTGCTCGTTTTTGCCTCGTAGTAACAGATGCTTGCTCGGAGACGATGCGAGCTTGCGATCAACTACACCTTCGGAACCCGACTTATCAACAGGCAAGGACTATACATTACTTATGATCCATTCTATTTCAACCAGCGGTTTGCATGCTAGTCTAGGTTAGGTTCGATGTTTGATCCTACCACATGTATACAGCCTCTTTTAAACCGATACAGCCATGTCCCCTCCCAGCAAACCTTGTACTGCTATGTTACTATTGCTCGTTGCTCAGCCCCTGCTTAGGATGCTACGATGTTACCCTGTTACTCCTTGGTTTGGGATATCACATTATTATATTGTTGTTGATGATATGATTATTATAATGTTGACTATATTCGACGAAGGATGGAAGTTCTAGGCTATCCCGCCCCGACGCTTTGTTCCATTCGAGTCACCTAGGATCCGAGTTCCAGGTATTGGTTTTAAGACTGAGCGTGCCTAATCGCGTGTGGGATTTTATGGGGTCCCCTTTTCTTACCTACCTAGCTTCAAACATGTCGGGACCCGAGGTTAGCGTATGCAAGCCTCGCTACAACACAATCATATGGAGAGCCGAGAACCGTACCCACTTGTCTAAGCAGACAAGGCCAAGCACAGAACGTTCTCGGAAAGCATCGAACGTGAGGGGCATCCCATCCAGGCCGGATGATCAACTGAAATGGGTCCTCATCGTCCGCACACAAGTTTAAATGATATGGGTGGTGAACTCCCATACTCATAGAAAAGTCGCCTCAACCATACGATCGATTGTATTATAACCCTTACATAGACTTACTCCAGCCCGATCACTTAGTCGGGGTCTAGGGCGGGCTCGATCATACATCAAAGTGTGCACGTGACGGAGTCACGAACAATCGCATCGCGATGCCCCAAGCTGCGCACATCTAAGGGCCACTTGGTGTATAAAAGACCGCCAGCCAGATCACAACTAAGATCTCGAAAACCCATACTAAGACATGCATGTTATAAACATACACGCAGCACACATGTCTAGTATGAACAGTAGGTATCATTGCAATTATCTACAAAGTATATACCTTTATTAATTACTCTGACAGAGTGCACACAGAGATCACAAGTCTGTGATCCAACATTACATCAAACATGCGGAAGCAAAGTAGGTCTGAGTACAGACAAGTTTAACAAATGGCTTAGAGAAGCCTTATCTAAAAACAAGCCCTCCACGAGGGAACCAGTCGTCTGACTGGGACTACACTAGCTTGGTCTTGGTCTGAGTCTTCATTCTTCGAGCTTCGGGTATAAGCCACCATCGGGGTCGGTGGGTTCATCTAAAACATAGATTAAGCAAACGTGAGTACAAAATCGTACTCAGCAAGACTTACATAGGAACTATACTACTCATGCACATGTATCAAGATAAAGGGAGGTGGGGTTTCATTTGCAGAAGTGCCAGCTTTGACTTGGCTAGTCCTGAACTACGAATACCAGACTTGAGGTAAGAAGCGTACACGAGTCCACTACATCTCCAACCAATTACACCACTATGGTGCCTTCCTCGACTTCCCCACGAGAAAGCACGCCATAGCACTCACACTTATCTTGGTGTATTTTAGAAGTATCCAGTTCAAGTTGTCTAATAATCAAGCTAAGCTTTCCAAGCAGTCCTTAACCGCGGACGCGGCTATTCGAATAGTTTTGTTAACCCTGCAGGGGTGTACCGCTACACACACGTGTCATCAGTTACCGCCTTTTGCGTGTCACCGTTCAAGAGATGACAGCGAGGATGCCACCACAACTGTTACCTCATAGCCGATCTAGTCCATGAAAGCCGCCTATCTGGGTTGTCTTCCACTATCGTGAACCCGACTGGTTTATCGAAGTGGACCCAGACGATGTGTGCGTGGTGCGAAAGCCGGTCTCGGATGAGCCATTCTCTCACTTGGCTACCAGGCCACAATACCTACAGAAATCCGAACTACTGCGACATCTGGACATCGAAGGGGATGAGTTAGTAAGTTGAGTGGGGTTAGTGAGCCCAATGTGTGGTTGTACTCTTCATCTTGGATCACCACACAAGAACTCGGACTTAGGGCGGTGTTCAATGAGACAACCCACCGTGTACTCCTACACAGCCTCTCATCGTTCACCTTGTATTAGGGTAGATTCACCAACACCTTTCTACCATCATCAACATGATCACTACCATCCCGACTCACATAACAGTAACATCATGGTATCACTCTAAGCATGCAATAATCAGTAACAATTGCAGGGGCCGCATGATATCAATCAACTCCTACATTTGCTAGGATTGTGGTTTGCTTACTACTGTGACAAAATGATAGGTCATGCAAAGGAATGGGTTCATCTATGAGGTAGAAACGCATCATGGTAATCATCCTAAACAATGCATAAGCGAGACATGAGAGGGAAGTGGGATTTTATCGACATGATCAATGGGGGTTTGCTTGCCTTGCTGACGAGGTTTCGATAACGGTGTCTTCAACGAAGGGGGTGGCCTCCGATTCCGGTTGCACATCTATCAGCAACATGAAAATCATAGGATCAACATCATTTACAATGCACAATCACAAGAATAAGATTGTAATGGTGATGTTCATGGTATTGATGTGTTGAGCATTCCATTTAAAAGGAGTATATTGCATTTGAAATGCAAATTCAAACTCCATCTGATTTATCGATGAAATTCAAATGCATTTGAATGCATGAATGTTCATTTGAAAAAGTTGATCATGAATTGATGTTGTATAGTTGAGATAAAGCTTCTGATGTGTGGATGAATCCATTTGAATTAAGGGTGTTGCAAAATCATTTGCAAAATCACTCCAAATTTTAATTTGAAAAGGATCCATATGCATGTTTGCTACTGTTCACCCATTTTAAAATGGTCAAACATAGAAACAAGTTCAATATTCATAATCCTTGTATTTTTCTGATAATTTTAGACATATTATTTGTCCAATTTGGAGTTAAAATGAATTAGTTATGATTTTCTAAAGATTTGGCTATTTTCTGGATTTTCTGTAATTGATTTAATCAATTTAATTGACTTATTGCGTCAGGCTGACGTCATGCTGGCGTGTGGGGGGGGGGGCTGACAGGTGGGCCTAGGCTGTCAGTGGCTAGGGGGTTAACCCTGTTTAATTAAACTAAACTGAGGGGGATTAAGGGGCTGGGGCCCACCCGTCATTGACTTAGGGTCAATTAACAGGGGGTTAGCCCCTAATCACGTGGGCCTTGCCGGCGGTTAGCCGCCGGTGACACCAGTGCGGCGGCCCACACCCTGGACGACGGCTCGGGGCGCCATTTGCCGAACGGAGGGCACCGTTGTGCTCCTCGAGCTCGCGCGTTTTGAGATGGACACTGCAGCGTCCTCGGGAGGCAACGGGGCGACGCCGGCGAGCTGCTCGACGACGGCGGAGGCTCGGTTCACGGTGGGCATAGCGATTTAGGCCACAGTTTGGGGGTTGGAGACCACGGGCAAGAAGCTGGGGAGCGTCCGCGTCTGGTGGTGCCATTGGGGGGTCAAGGGGGTGCTCCAGAGAGTTGCCGGCGTCGAGCAAGCCGGCGGCGCAGCTCTGTCCTCGGCGAGATCAGCGGCTAGGGCACGGGGAGGAGAGTGTACTAGGGCAAAACGGCGAGAAGCTCACCCCGATTCGAGCAGAGGAGACGGCGGGGTCGGAGGAGGTACGTCGGCGATGAATTTCCCGACGAGGCCTACGGCGGCCGGCTGCGAGTCGGTGATGATTGCGTCGTGCACGGGGCGTCCTGGCCCGATTCCAGTCGCGACGAGAAGAAGCCGAAGACCCTGAGCATGAAGGACACGTGGGGCTTGGGGTGGCTTCTGGCCACGGCAGCGCGCGGCGGCGCTCTGCGAGGTGCACGGGCCATGACGAAGACGGCGAGAGGAGGCAGGGGAGACGAGCAGCGAGAGGGGGGAAAGGTGCGGGGGCTTCTGGGCGTCCTCGTGGCGCGACGAGAGGGCAGGGGAGAGACGTAGGCGACGGGGCTGTCGCGGTGGCGTCGTCGACTCCCTCCCAGCTCGCCACCGAGCTGGTTGAGGAAGACGCCAAGGGGGTTGGGTGGTGGGCTGGGCCAGCTGGGCCGTGGGGCGACAAGTTGGGCCCCTTTGCCCAGGTAAGTTTCCATTCTTTTTATTTCTTTTATGTTTCTTTTCTGCATTATGTTTTGTCTTGCTAAAAAAAATTAGCTGGACATTTTCTAAAATGCTACAAATTTTTATATGGCCTCAATAAAGCTATAGCTAGCCACTTATAAAATTTGGCACTTTTTAAAATTCAAAACATTTGAATTTTAAATCAAATAGGGGTTTATTTAATTTCCAAAGCACATTTTGAATTTTTGAATATTCCATGGGCATGGTAAAGAACCCAAACCACTCTTAAAATGATCAACATCATTTATAGGAATTTTCCAAATACTCAAATGATTTTTGGAAAAAGATTTTTATCTGGCCATTTGATTAAATTTCTCAGGGCTTTTCTTTTCCCCATTTTTGAATTTTCTTTTGAATTTTTACATGATGCAAAGGGACTTGCTAATCCTAGCACATACCTAACTTGGGGTTGTGACAACTCGCCCCCACTCAAAAGAATCTCGTCCCGAGATTCAGAAGTCTGCGGGAGGAAGGAGGGGTACTCGGCACGGAGACGGTCTTCTCTTTCCCACGTGGCTTCTTTCTCAGAGTGGTGTGACCACTGAACTTTCAGAAACTTGATCTTCTGTCGGCGAGTGACACGCTCTGCTGAATCAAGAACACGAACAGGGTATTCTCGATAAGAAAGGTCATCTTGTAGATCAAGCGTTTCATGGTCGACTTCGCGGATGGGGTCCTTGAAGCAACGCCTGAGTTGTGACACATGGAATACATCATGTACTCGGAAAATGTGCGGGGTAGTTCAAGTTGGTAGGCAACTTCTCCATGTTTAGAAAGAATGCGGAAAGGTCCGATGTAACGTGGGGCCAATTTGCCTTTGATACCGAATCGTTGGGTTCCCTTCAAAGGAGTAACCCGAAGGTAAGCCTTCTCGTCCAGATTGTAGCTCTCTTGCCTATGATGACGATCATAGTAGCTTTTCTGACGATATTGTGCGGCTTTCAATCGATCACGAACAATGCGAACTTGCTCTTCTGCTTCCTTGATAATATCCGGTCAACAGAATTGTCTTTCACCGGTTTCTGACCAGTTAAGGGGTGTTCGGCATCATCGTCCATATAGGAGTTCAAAAGGAGCCATGTTCAGACTAGATTGAAAACTATTGTTATCAGCAAATTCGGCGAATGGAAGAGACTTCTCCCAATTCTTTCCGAATGACATAACACAAGCTCTGAGCATGTCTTCAAGAATTTGGTTAACCCTTTCGACTTGACCGCTAGACTGAGGATGGAAAGCTGTACTAAAGGAGAGATGAGTTCACATAGCATGTTGGAAGCTTCCCCAAAATCTAGAGGTGAAAAGGCTACCACGATCAGAATTGATTTCCAAAGGAACACCGTGAAGGGATACAATTCTAGATTCGTACAAGTCCGCTAACTGGCTAGCAGTTATAGACTCGCGAACTGGAAGGAAGTGAGCAACTTTGGAAAGCCTATCTATGACAACGAAGATGGCATTGTTTCCTTTCTGGGTTTTTGGGAAGCCGGTGATGAAGTCCATACCGACTTTGACCCATTTCCACTCTGTAATAGGCAAAGGTTGAAGTGTACCAGCAGGTATTAGATGTTCTGCCTTAATGCGACGACAAACATCACATTCGGCAACAAATTGAGCAATGTCTCTCTTCATCCTAGTCCACCAAAATCTCTGGCGTAGATCTCGGTACATTTTTGTGCTACCGGGATGAATCGAGAGGGGTGTGTCATGGGCTTCCTTGAGGATGAGTTGCCTTAGTTCCCTATTATTAGGTACTACCAAACGATTTCCAAAGAATACCGTTCCTTTACTATCTGTGGAGAAACATTTAGCAACTCCGCTAGCAATGTTCTCCTTGATCCGGCGTACACCTCGTGCACGCCTTTGGGAAACTATGATTTGATCCTCAAGGGTTGGTTTCGCCACCAGGTTAAAAAAGAGATCCACGAGGAACAATATCGAGGTTGAGCTTTCGAAATTCCTCATGAAGAAGTGGTTGATACTGTTGTAACATGAGGTTGTTACAATACGACTTACGACTTAGTGCATCAGCCATGACATTGGCTTTGCCTGGGGTGTAAGAAATTCCTAAGTCATAATCTTTTATCAACTCAATCCAGCGTCTTTTCCTGAGATTAAGATCTGGTTGGGTGAAAATGTATTTGAGGCTTTGGTGGTCAGAATAGATCTCACAACGATTACCAAGGAGGTAATGTCGCCAAGTTGTTAGGGCATGAACTACGGCAGCGAGTTCAAGGTCATGGGTAGGATAATTCTCTTCATGTGGCCGCAACTGGCGTGAAGCTTAAGCTACCACATGTCTATCTTGCAGAAGTATGCATCCTAACCCTTGTCGTGATGCGTCACAATAGATCTCTAAATCCTTTTTGGTGTCTGGAGTGCAAGTACGGGTGCAGAAGTCAATCTTCTTTTTAGCTCCTGAAAGCTTTCCTCGCACTTGGGAGTCCATAGGAATTTCTTATCTTTCTTGAGGAGTTCAGTTAGAGGCTTTGCAACTTTAGAAAAGTTCTCGACGAAGAGACGGCAATAGCTGGCTAGGCCAAGAAAACTCCTAACTTGCTTAACCGATTCAGGTGGAGTCCATTCAAGGACAACCTGAACTCTCTCGGGATTCACAGCAATGCCTTTTGCAGAAATCACATGGTCTAAATAGGTCACTTATGGTAGCCAAAATTCACACTTGGAGAATTTAGCATACAGGCGATGCTCTCTAAGTTTCATCAATACCAGCCTTAGGTGTTCGGCATGTTCTTCTTCGTTCTTCGAGTAGATGAGAATATCATCAAGATAAACCACAACAAACTTATCTAAGTACTCCATGAAGATCGAATTCATCATGCGTGAGAAAGTGGCGGGGCATTGGTTAAACCAAAGGACATGACGGTGTACTCGTAAAGACCATAACGAGTAGTAAAAGACGTTTTTGGGATGTCCTCGTTTCGGATTTTGATTTGATGATAACCCAATCTCAAATCCATCTTGGAAAAGACAGAGGATCCTACAAGTTGATCATAAAGATCATTGATCCTGGGCAGTGGGTACTTGTTCTTTATCGTCGCTAGATTTAGCGGGCGATAGTCCACGCACATCCTTTCTGTTCCATCTTTCTTCGTTACGAACAGAATGGGGCAACCCCATGGCGATGAGCTAGGGCGGATGAAGCCTTTTTCCAACAAAGCTTCCAGTTGCGTTTTAAGCTCAGCTAACTCACGTGGGGCCATTTTGTAGGGACGTCTAGAAATTTGTGCGGTTCCTGGCACAAGATCGAGTATAAACTCTACACATCTGTCGGTTGGCTAGGTTTAAGGGGTTGGATCTCTGGATAGCTTCCTAGAGGATGACCAAGGTTTACTAGGGGCTAAAACGGATATGTCAGAGTAGCAAAGTACCCCAACACGATGGTTAGTGTGGTTCTTCTGGCTAGAAGACATCTAAAGTGGGAGCAAGAGCTGCAAATGAATCACTATAGGTTTCTAGAGCAAAACCTAAAACAACTCTGTGGAACTGTCGGGCATGCCACCTAGAAAACTTCTGGAAGGACACCCGAAAAAGATAGAAGCATTTTGCAAATGCATCAGATTATGTAGAAACCTGGGATGACTCGGACACCATAACGGTTGTAATTGCAAGAAAACAATTTTCTTTCAATGTAGATACAGCACTTACATAATACGATGTAAGAAATCAGCATTACAACAATGCTAGGAAACCGGACACAACTTTCCTACGGCTACAAGGAAGCAAACAACGAGATGTTCTAATCAGACAGAGGTGAGCCTAGTCCTATCTTCCCGTAGAATAAGATGAGGGTGACTCAGAACTCAGAACGATGAGGGTAAGGAGAAAAAAAGAAGCCTTACGTTGTTCCCTTATATACCCAGAGTAATTATATAACTATAGAAGGCTAGACTCGACTTCGGCCAAGGCTGATAATCCTACAGTCAGTCCTGCTCTGATACCAAGTCTGGCGGGACCCGGGGTTAGCGTATGCAAGCCTCGCTATAACACAATCATATGGAGAGCCGAGAACCGTACCCACTTTTCTAAGCAGACAAGGCCAAGCACAGAACATTTTCGGAAAGCATCGAACGTGAGGGCCATCCCATCCAGGACAGATGATCAACTGAAATGGGTCCTCATCGTCCGCACACAAGTCTAAATGATATGGGTGGTGAACTCCCATACTCATAGACAAGTCGCCTCAAACATACTATCGATTGTATTATAACCCTTACATAGACTTACTCCAGCCCGATCACTTAGTCGGGGTCTAGGGCGGGCTCGATCATACATCAAAGTGTGCACGTGATGGAGTCACGAACAATCGCATCGCGATGCCCCAAGCTGCGCACATCTAAGGGCCACTTGGTGTATAAAAGACCGCCAGCCAGATCACAACTAAGATCTCGAAAACCCATACTAAGACATGCATGTTATAAACATACACGCAGCACACATGTCTAGTATGAACAGTAGGTATCATTGCAATTCTCTACAAAGTATATACCTTTATTAATAACTCTTACAGAGTGCACACAGAGATTACAAGTCTGTGATCCAACATTACATCAAACATGCGGAAGTGTAAGGCCCGATATGCGGTACTGTTTCAGATTCGGACGTTTCCGCCCGAACCCGAGGACGAAGCACATATCGGTCCCACCGCGACATATGACAAAGCCATATGCCCCGGATTTCCAACATGATATCACAACATTACAGATACAAGGATACAACATCTCATACAATCGGCATACAATTGCCTCAAATATAATACAACAGCGGAAGATACATGTCTGAGTACAGACTGCAATCAAATGCCTACTGGCAAAGAGAAAAGCATCGATCCCATAACCACACGGGTCCAGGCCGTCCGCCGGGATCCGCCTAACTAGTCGTCGTCGAGTCTCCACGTGAAACGTCGATCACCATACCTGTTGTCGATCAGAACCCTGAAAAGAGTTTGGGGGTAGTATCATGAGTACAGAGGTACTCAGCATCCAACTGTAGTGGTCATCTGACCCAGCAAGGACCTCATCACTCGTCATTCTAGGACAACTAGTAGTTTACGGTAAGGAAGGGGTAAGTGGTGAGGTTGCTGCCGCACTAGCATTTATGAAGTGGCTAACGATCTAGAGAGTAAGATAAGAAGCCAAGCATTCGATGAGGAATCACCTCCAACAAGTCTTGCTATCCACCTACTACGCAAACATAACACCTATCCTATCCTTGTCCTCCTCTTCGCATCCCGACGAAGAAGAAGCAGTCAAGGCACACACACGTTGATCAAATTATATTAAGATTATCTCAGTTGTTGTTGTCTATGAACAAGGAGTAGGTCTCAAGTCGTCCATAACCGTAGACACGGCTTCTCGAAAAGATTTAACCCTGCAGGGGTGTACCAACTGCCCATTACGAGGCTCCGCACGCACGTCCATCACTCTCAGTTGCTACCCATCATAGGCAACCATTTTATGATTTAGTTCCAAGAGATCCGAAACGACAGGTCCCTCTAGCTAACAACGAACAAATCCGGGTGGCCCCCGGGGAGTCGACACCCAATCCAAAAGCTGGCCACGCTCTCGGATCGGACTCTTCCGTCTGGCCAAGGTCGAGGTAACTGATCCCCTCACATGTGGGCAGGCCTCTAGCTCACCAGGTGTGGACCAACAAAGGAACTATGTCTCCGCTGGCCCGGGTTATTTTAAAAGATATCTGCTAGGAGCGACCCGACAAGATATATATGCATGTTTTCAAATGGTAAAACAGCTTGGGCCACCACTAGAAATGTTTGAAGCTAGATAGGTAAGAAAAGGGGACCCCATAAAATCCCACACGCGGTTAGGCACGCTCAGTCTTAAAACCAATACCCGGAACTCGGATCCTAGGTGACTCGAATGGAACAAAGCGTCGGGGCGGGATAGCCTAGACCTTCCATCCTTCGTCGAATATAGTCAACATTATAATAATAATCATATCATCAACAATAATATAATAATGTGATATCCCAAACCAAGGAGTAACAGGGTAACATCGTAGCATCCTAAGCATGCATACTAAGCAGGGGCTGAGCAACGAGCAAAAGTAACATAGCAGTACAAGGTTTGCTGGGAGGGGACATGGCTGTATCGGTTTGAAAGAGGCTGTAAACATGTGGTAGGATCAAACATCGCCTAACCTATTCTAGTATGCAAACCGCTGGTTGAAATAGAATGGATCATAAGTAATGCAAGTCCTTGCCTGTTGATAAGTCGGGTTCTGAAGGTGTAGTCGATCGCAAGCTCGCATCGTCTCCGAGAGGTACCCGCGGGAGCACACAAGAAGTAAACACTGGAAAGCAATCAACGAGCAAGCATCTATTACTACGAGGCAAACACGAGCAAGCATCAACAAGAAGTAACACGAGACAACGCACCTACCGTCGAGAGCGGTTGCTAACGATTTAAGTGGAGTACTCGTCACACACGACGATACCGCACGTTTACGGTGGTTCATGTTGTTTAGCTACAGATGACCAAACAACGGTTATTAACATGGCAACTCACTCAAGCATGGCATATCACACAAACATGGCAAGAGGTGTAGCAAGAATAAACTATCTGATCTAGTCAATTTAAGTGGGGTGAAATCCTAGACATGCAAACTATTGCGGACCCCACGATAAACATTACATTTGGTACTGTTCTGCCCTAAACCATATTTTAGGTTGGTTAACAACAGCAAACAATAGCACAAACACAAAGAACACGAAAAACTAATCAAGTTACATATAAAGAACACCCCAAACGGAGTTACGGTTAAAAAGATATAAGCAAAACAATTTATGCACACATGCTGTATAAACAGGGGTAAATCTATATGCAAAAGTGCAGCAACATGACATAGCAATACATGGGATGAAAGTAGACATCATGCTTAACAAAATGCAATTGTAATCACTCAATTCCGATGAACGGTTGCGAAGCAATCGTCATCCGAAGTTGCAACAAAATAACAGTTTCAGGCAATAGCAGCACAACAACATCAGGATAGCTACTTTGGAGCAAAATATAAACATGATGCAGCAGGCAAATATGGCATGTGAATGCATGAAACTGAAGTAGAAACATTGCTTAATGCAACGCAAAAGGAATCAATGCAATAGGCCTCATGGATTTCTTACAATCATCATGCAAAGTTGCAACAAAATAATATCAGCAGCACAATAACAGGAATTGTAGCAGTTTAATGGCCTGATGCCCACTTCGAACAGCAAAAACTATATCTAAACAACCTCAAAACAATTAACTCACAAAATACGGATTAAAGTACACACAAATCTAAGCAATTCGTCTTTTGGGCGCAACGCGATCCGAGCTACGGTTTAACGGGAAATAACGTTGCAAAATTGAATCAGCAAGCAATATTTTCCAGACTTAGTAAAATCCGAAAAATGGAAAATACAACAGAGAAAAAAAAAAGGAGCCGGCCTCACCCCTAGTGGGCTCGGCCCACTGGCCGCTGCTGGCTGGAGGCCTGGTGCGGATCTGGGCCACCTGGGCGCCTGGCCCACGTGGCCGGTTGGAGCGGCCAGCCGGCTCGGCTCTCCCGAGCGCATCGAGCGGCGGCGGCGGATGCTTCCCGCCGGCAGGCGGCGGCGGAGGGGCTCGCCGACCGGCGAGGGAGGTGCGCAGGGGAGGCCGGGAGGCGCGTGAGGCGGCGGATCCGGAGTCCGGCGACGAGGGCCTCCTGGGGCGGCTCGGGCCTGGGGAGAACGAGGCCATGGCGAGCTCGCCGGCTCGATGCAGCCATGGCGCGGCGGCGCCGGTCTCCGCGACGGCAGCGGCCTGCAGAGGGTGAGGGGAGGTGAGACAGGGGAGAGGGAAGGAGCGCGGGGGCAGGGGGTGTTCACCGGGGCGCGGCGGCTCGGCGGTCGGAGGCGGCGGCCTCCATGGCTGCGCGGGGAGGAGCTCGGGAGGCGGCGTGGATGGGCTCCAGCGGGCCTGGCGGCGGAGCAGCGGGCCCGGCGCGGCCCGGATCGGTTGGGAGGCTGCTTGGAGCAACGTGGAGGCCTTTGGGGCCGTCAGATCTGAGATCTGACGGTCCAGATCAGAAGATGTGCTAGGGTTTCGGGGAGAGAGGGATTTGGGAGGCAGATCTGGGATTTTCTAGGGGTGTGGCTGCATATTTTCCATGGGGTAAACCCTAATTGGGGTGTGGGCGGCTGGTGGTCTTTATATAGGCAGGTTGGCTGGCCAGATGACGCAAACGCCCTCGGTACCCCTCTCGCGTGTCCGGTGATCGCGTTCGTGACCGCCGAAGTTGCATACGGACTCCGATTCCGATGAAATCTCGAACCACACGCTCAGCGCGTCGAGCTCTTCGATCGTACGTCACTGCGGTGACATTCTGACAACATTTTCCAGCGCGCTATAAAAATATCCCGTTTAATTATTAAACGGGGTTTTTTCGTTTCGTTGGTTGCGGCTGGTCTCGTGCGGTTTTCGCGACGGTGATCGGGTGAAACCCGGTGTCGCAAAGGTCGAGTGTCAGGGTGGCAAGGGTCGGTCTCCGTCTGATACGAGATAAGAGGGGGGAAATAATCGCCGATCGATAAATCGGGGATGCAAACACCGCAAACAAATCAGGCAATCAATCAATTCACGCAGAAAACAAATTTTTTAATTTTTGTGAAATCTGGGCTGTTACAGGCAACACCACCAACAAGGGATCTCGTCCCGAGATCCAGGACGATCCGGGGGAGAGGGGGGGAGAAAAGAGATGACGATCTTCAACACCACCAACAAGGGACTCTGCTCCATGTCGACGTCGAACTTCGGTCGAGATAAATTTCCGCAGAGAGACGGCAACGTCGGAAACGAAACCATCAGTGTCAGGAGGAAGAACGACAGTCAAACCTGGTCAAAGGGATAGTGCTTTTCGACGCAAGTCGTAAAAACACCGGGCAAAAGGAGAGATTACAATGGATGACCCAGATGATATCCGAAACCGGAGAAGCTAAAGGTACTACAGGAATTCCCTCCTGAGATCGGAATCGAGACAATACGCTGCAAAAAGGCATTGTAACGGTTCCGATACTCCACACACTCGAGATCCTAAAGTTTGAAGGGGATAAGGCGAGAATTAAAACACTTACGACACTTGTCCTGACCAGAGCAAGGGTAAGGAGTAAAAAGATTCCTACTCTCCGACAACTAACTTAGTAACTACAAAATAATTTTTGTCTAGACTCGACTTCGGCCAGAGAGGGGGTCCTACGGTCGGTAAGGCTCTGATACCAAGTTGTAAGGCCCGATATGCGGTACTGTTTCAGATTCGGACGTTTCCGCCCGAACCCGAGGACGAAGCACATATCGGTCCCACCGCGACATATGACAAAGCCATATGCCCCGGATTTCCAACATGATATCACAACATTACAGATACAAGGATACAACATCTCATACAATCGGCATACAATTGCCTCAAATATAATACAACAGCGGAAGATACATGTCTGAGTACAGACTGCAATCAAATGCCTACTAGCAAAGAGAAAAGCATCGATCCCATAACCACACGGGTCCAGGCCGTCCGCCGGGATCCGCCTAACTAGTCGTCGTCGAGTCTCCACGTGAAACGTCGATCACCATACCTGTTGTCGATCAGAACCCTGAAAAGAGTTTGGGGGTAGTATCATGAGTACAGAGGTACTCAGCATCCAACTGTAGTGGTCATCTGACCCAGCAAGGACCTCATCACTCGTCATTCTAGGACAACTAGTAGTTTACGGTAAGGAAGGGGTAAGTGGTGAGGTTGCTGCCGCACTAGCATTTATGAAGTGGCTAACGATCTAGAGAGTAAGATAAGAAGCCAAGCATTCGATGAGGAATCACCTCCAACAAGTCTTGCTATCCACCTACTACGCAAACATAACACCTATCCTATCCTTGTCCTCCTCTTCGCATCCCGACGAAGAAGAAGCAGTCAAGGCACACACACGTTGATCAAATTATATTAAGATTATCTCAGTTGTTGTTGTCTATGAACAAGGAGTAGGTCTCAAGTCGTCCATAACCGTAGACACGGCTTCTCGAAAAGATTTAACCCTGCAGGGGTGTACCAACTGCCCATTACGAGGCTCCGCACGCACGTCCATCACTCTCAGTTGCTACCCATCATAGGCAACCATTTTATGATTTAGTTCCAAGAGATCCGAAACGACAGGTCCCTCTAGCTAACAACGAACAAATCCGGGTGGCCCCCGGGGAGTCGACACCCAATCCAAAAGCTGGCCACGCTCTCGGATCGGACTCTTCCGTCTGGCCAAGGTCGAGGTAACTGATCCCCTCACATGTGGGCAGGCCTCTAGCTCACCAGGTGTGGACCAACAAAGGAACTATGTCTCCGCTGGCCCGGGTTATTTTAAAAGATATCTGCTAGGAGCGACCCGACAAGATATATATGCATGTTTTCAAATGGTAAAACAGCTTGGGCCACCACTAGAAATGTTTGAAGCTAGATAGGTAAGAAAAGGGGACCCCATAAAATCCCACACGCGGTTAGGCACGCTCAGTCTTAAAACCAATACCCGGAACTCGGATCCTAGGTGACTCGAATGGAACAAAGCGTCGGGGCGGGATAGCCTAGACCTTCCATCCTTCGTCGAATATAGTCAACATTATAATAATAATCATATCATCAACAATAATATAATAATGTGATATCCCAAACCAAGGAGTAATAGGGTAACATCGTAGCATCCTAAGCATGCATACTAAGCAGGGGCTGAGCAACGAGCAAAAGTAACATAGCAGTACAAGGTTTGCTGGGAGGGGACATGGCTGTATCGGTTTGAAAGAGGCTGTAAACATGTGGTAGGATCAAACATCGCCTAACCTATTCTAGTATGCAAACCGCTGGTTGAAATAGAATGGATCATAAGTAATGCAAGTCCTTGCCTGTTGATAAGTCGGGTTCTGAAGGTGTAGTCGATCGCAAGCTCGCATCGTCTCCGAGAGGTACCCGCGGGAGCACACAAGAAGTAAACACTGGAAAGCAATCAACGAGCAAGCATCTATTACTACGAGGCAAACACGAGCAAGCATCAACAAGAAGTAACACGAGACAACGCACCTACCGTCGAGAGCGGTTGCTAACGATTTAAGTGGAGTACTCGTCACACACGACGATACCGCACGTTTACGGTGGTTCATGTTGTTTAGCTACAGATGACCAAACAACGATTATTAACATGGCAACTCACTCAAGCATGGCATATCACACAAACATGGCAAGAGGTGTAGCAAGAATAAACTATCTGATCTAGTCAATTTAAGTGGGGTGAAATCCTAGACATGCAAACTATTGCGGACCCCACGATAAACATTACATTTGGTACTGTTCTGCCCTAAACCATATTTTAGGTTGGTTAACAACAGCAAACAATAGCACAAACACAAAGAACACGAAAAACTAATCAAGTTACATATAAAGAACACCCCAAACGGAGTTACGGTTAAAAAGATATAAGCAAAACAATTTATGCACACATGCTGTATAAACAGGGGTAAATCTATATGCAAAAGTGCAGCAACATGACATAGCAATACATGGGATGAAAGTAGACATCATGCTTAACAAAATGCAATTGTAATCACTCAATTCCGATGAACGGTTGCGAAGCAATCGTCATCCGAAGTTGCAACAAAATAACAGTTTCAGGCAATAGCAGCACAACAACATCAGGATAGCTACTTTGGAGCAAAATATAAACATGATGCAGCAGGCAAATATGGCATGTGAATGCATGAAACTGAAGTAGAAACATTGCTTAATGCAACGCAAAAGGAATCAATGCAATAGGCCTCATGGATTTCTTACAATCATCATGCAAAGTTGCAACAAAATAATATCAGCAGCACAATAACAGGAATTGTAGCAGTTTAACGGCCTGATGCCCACTTCGAACAGCAAAAACTATATCTAAACAACCTCAAAACAATTAACTCACAAAATACGGATTAAAGTACACACAAATCTAAGCAATTCGTCTTTTGGGCGCAACGCGATCCGAGCTACGGTTTAACGGGAAATAACGTTGCAAAATTGAATCAGCAAGCAATATTTTCCAGACTTAGTAAAATCCGAAAAATGGAAAATACAACAGAGAAAAAAAAAAGGAGCCGGCCTCACCCCTAGTGGGCTCGGCCCACTGGCCGCTGCTGGCTGGAGGCCTGGTGCGGATCTGGGCCACCTGGGCGCCTGGCCCACGTGGCCGGTTGGAGCGGCCAGCCGGCTCGGCTCTCCCGAGCGCATCGAGCGGCGGCGGCGGATGCTTCCCGCCGGCAGGCGGCGGCGGAGGGGCTCGCCGACCGGCGAGGGAGGTGCGCAGGGGAGGCCGGGAGGCGCGTGAGGCGGCGGATCCGGAGTCCGGCGACGAGGGCCTCCTGGGGCGGCTCGGGCCTGGGGAGAACGAGGCCATGGCGAGCTCGCCGGCTCGATGCAGCCATGGCGCGGCGGCGCCGGTCTCCGCGACGGCAGCGGCCTGCAGAGGGTGAGGGGAGGTGAGACAGGGGAGAGGGAAGGAGCGCGGGGGCAGGGGGTGTTCACCGGGGCGCGGCGGCTCGGCGGTCGGAGGCGGCGGCCTCCATGGCTGCGCGGGGAGGAGCTCGGGAGGCGGCGTGGATGGGCTCCAGCGGGCCTGGCGGCGGAGCAGCGGGCCCGGCGCGGCCCGGATCGGTTGGGAGGCTGCTTGGAGCAACGTGGAGGCCTTTGGGGCCGTCAGATCTGAGATCTGACGGTCCAGATCAGAAGATGTGCTAGGGTTTCGGGGAGAGAGGGATTTGGGAGGCAGATCTGGGATTTTCTAGGGGTGTGGCTGCATATTTTCCATGGGGTAAACCCTAATTGGGGTGTGGGCGGCTGGTGGTCTTTATATAGGCAGGTTGGCTGGTCAGATGACGCAAACGCCCTCGGTACCCCTCTCGCGTGTCCGGTGATCGCGTTCGTGACCGCCGAAGTTGCATACGGACTCCGATTCCGATGAAATCTCGAACCACACGCTCAGCGCGTCGAGCTCTTCGATCGTACGTCACTGCGGTGACATTCTGACAACATTTTCCAGCGCGCTATAAAAATATCCCGTTTAATTATTAAACGGGGTTTTTTCGTTTCGTTGGTTGCGGCTGGTCTCGTGCGGTTTTCGCGACGGTGATCGGGTGAAACCCGGTGTCGCAAAGGTCGAGTGTCAGGGTGGCAAGGGTCGGTCTCCGTCTGATACGAGATAAGAGGGGGGAAATAATCGCCGATCGATAAATCGGGGATGCAAACACCGCAAACAAATCAGGCAATCAATCAATTCACGCAGAAAACAAATTTTTTAATTTTTGTGAAATCTGGGCTGTTACAGGCAACACCACCAACAAGGGATCTCGTCCCGAGATCCAGGACGATCCGGGGGAGAGGGGGGGAGAAAAGAGATGACGATCTTCAACACCACCAACAAGGGACTCTGCTCCATGTCGACGTCGAACTTCGGTCGAGATAAATTTCCGCAGAGAGACGGCAACGTCGGAAACGAAACCATCAGTGTCAGGAGGAAGAACGACAGTCAAACCTGGTCAAAGGGATAGTGCTTTTCGACGCAAGTCGTAAAAACACCGGGCAAAAGGAGAGATTACAATGGATGACCCAGATGATATCCGAAACCGGAGAAGCTAAAGGTACTACAGGAATTCCCTCCTGAGATCGGAATCGAGACAATACGCTGCAAAAAGGCATTGTAACGGTTCCGATACTCCACACACTCGAGATCCTAAAGTTTGAAGGGGATAAGGCGAGAATTAAAACACTTACGACACTTGTCCTGACCAGAGCAAGGGTAAGGAGTAAAAAGATTCCTACTCTCCGACAACTAACTTAGTAACTACAAAATAATTTTTGTCTAGACTCGACTTCGGCCAGAGAGGGGGTCCTACGGTCGGTAAGGCTCTGATACCAAGTTGTAAGGCCCGATATGCGGTACTGTTTCAGATTCGGACGTTTCCGCCCGAACCCGAGGACGAAGCACATATCGGTCCCACCGCGACATATGACAAAGCCATATGCCCCGGATTTCCAACATGATATCACAACATTACAGATACAAGGATACAACATCTCATACAATCGGCATACAATTGCCTCAAATATAATACAACAGCGGAAGATACATGTCTGAGTACAGACTGCAATCAAATGCCTACTAGCAAAGAGAAAAGCATCGATCCCATAACCACACGGGTCCAGGCCGTCCGCCGGGATCCGCCTAACTAGTCGTCGTCGAGTCTCCACGTGAAACGTCGATCACCATACCTGTTGTCGATCAGAACCCTGAAAAGAGTTTGGGGGTAGTATCATGAGTACAGAGGTACTCAGCATCCAACTGTAGTGGTCATCTGACCCAGCAAGGACCTCATCACTCGTCATTCTAGGACAACTAGTAGTTTACGGTAAGGAAGGGGTAAGTGGTGAGGTTGCTGCCGCACTAGCATTTATGAAGTGGCTAACGATCTAGAGAGTAAGATAAGAAGCCAAGCATTCGATGAGGAATCACCTCCAACAAGTCTTGCTATCCACCTACTACGCAAACATAACACCTATCCTATCCTTGTCCTCCTCTTCGCATCCCGACGAAGAAGAAGCAGTCAAGGCACACACACGTTGATCAAATTATATTAAGATTATCTCAGTTGTTGTTGTCTATGAACAAGGAGTAGGTCTCAAGTCGTCCATAACCGTAGACACGGCTTCTCGAAAAGATTTAACCCTGCAGGGGTGTACCAACTGCCCATTACGAGGCTCCGCACGCACGTCCATCACTCTCAGTTGCTACCCATCATAGGCAACCATTTTATGATTTAGTTCCAAGAGATCCGAAACGACAGGTCCCTCTAGCTAACAACGAACAAATCCGGGTGGCCCCCGGGGAGTCGACACCCAATCCAAAAGCTGGCCACGCTCTCGGATCGGACTCTTCCGTCTGGCCAAGGTCGAGGTAACTGATCCCCTCACATGTGGGCAGGCCTCTAGCTCACCAGGTGTGGACCAACAAAGGAACTATGTCTCCGCTGGCCCGGGTTATTTTAAAAGATATCTGCTAGGAGCGACCCGACAAGATATATATGCATGTTTTCAAATGGTAAAACAGCTTGGGCCACCACTAGAAATGTTTGAAGCTAGATAGGTAAGAAAAGGGGACCCCATAAAATCCCACACGCGGTTAGGCACGCTCAGTCTTAAAACCAATACCCGGAACTCGGATCCTAGGTGACTCGAATGGAACAAAGCGTCGGGGCGGGATAGCCTAGACCTTCCATCCTTCGTCGAATATAGTCAACATTATAATAATAATCATATCATCAACAATAATATAATAATGTGATATCCCAAACCAAGGAGTAATAGGGTAACATCGTAGCATCCTAAGCATGCATACTAAGCAGGGGCTGAGCAACGAGCAAAAGTAACATAGCAGTACAAGGTTTGCTGGGAGGGGACATGGCTGTATCGGTTTGAAAGAGGCTGTAAACATGTGGTAGGATCAAACATCGCCTAACTTATTCTAGTATGCAAACCGCTGGTTGAAATAGAATGGATCATAAGTAATGCAAGTCCTTGCCTGTTGATAAGTCGGGTTCTGAAGGTGTAGTCGATCGCAAGCTCGCATCGTCTCCGAGAGGTACCCGCGGGAGCACACAAGAAGTAAACACTGGAAAGCAATCAACGAGCAAGCATCTATTACTACGAGGCAAACACGAGCAAGCATCAACAAGAAGTAACACGAGACAACGCACCTACCGTCGAGAGCGGTTGCTAACGATTTAAGTGGAGTACTCGTCACACACGACGATACCGCACGTTTACGGTGGTTCATGTTGTTTAGCTACAGATGACCAAACAACGGTTATTAACATGGCAACTCACTCAAGCATGGCATATCACACAAACATGGCAAGAGGTGTAGCAAGAATAAACTATCTGATCTAGTCAATTTAAGTGGGGTGAAATCCTAGACATGCAAACTATTGCGGACCCCACGATAAACATTACATTTGGTACTGTTCTGCCCTAAACCATATTTTAGGTTGGTTAACAACAGCAAACAATAGCACAAACACAAAGAACACGAAAAACTAATCAAGTTACATATAAAGAACACCCCAAACGGAGTTACGGTTAAAAAGATATAAGCAAAACAATTTATGCACACATGCTGTATAAACAGGGGTAAATCTATATGCAAAAGTGCAGCAACATGACATAGCAATACATGGGATGAAAGTAGACATCATGCTTAACAAAATGCAATTGTAATCACTCAATTCCGATGAACGGTTGCGAAGCAATCGTCATCCGAAGTTGCAACAAAATAACAGTTTCAGGCAATAGCAGCACAACAACATCAGGATAGCTACTTTGGAGCAAAATATAAACATGATGCAGCAGGCAAATATGGCATGTGAATGCATGAAACTGAAGTAGAAACATTGCTTAATGCAACGCAAAAGGAATCAATGCAATAGGCCTCATGGATTTCTTACAATCATCATGCAAAGTTGCAACAAAATAATATCAGCAGCACAATAACAGGAATTGTAGCAGTTTAACGGCCTGATGCCCACTTCGAACAGCAAAAACTATATCTAAACAACCTCAAAACAATTAACTCACAAAATACGGATTAAAGTACACACAAATCTAAGCAATTCGTCTTTTGGGCGCAACGCGATCCGAGCTACGGTTTAACGGGAAATAACGTTGCAAAATTGAATCAGCAAGCAATATTTTCCAGACTTAGTAAAATCCGAAAAATGGAAAATACAACAGAGAAAAAAAAAAGGAGCCGGCCTCACCCCTAGTGGGCTCGGCCCACTGGCCGCTGCTGGCTGGAGGCCTGGTGCGGATCTGGGCCACCTGGGCGCCTGGCCCACGTGGCCGGTTGGAGCGGCCAGCCGGCTCGGCTCTCCCGAGCGCATCGAGCGGCGGCGGCGGATGCTTCCCGCCGGCAGGCGGCGGCGGAGGGGCTCGCCGACCGGCGAGGGAGGTGCGCAGGGGAGGCCGGGAGGCGCGTGAGGCGGCGGATCCGGAGTCCGGCGACGAGGGCCTCCTGGGGCGGCTCGGGCCTGGGGAGAACGAGGCCATGGCGAGCTCGCCGGCTCGATGCAGCCATGGCGCGGCGGCGCCGGTCTCCGCGACGGCAGCGGCCTGCAGAGGGTGAGGGGAGGTGAGACAGGGGAGAGGGAAGGAGCGCGGGGGCAGGGGGTGTTCACCGGGGCGCGGCGGCTCGGCGGTCGGAGGCGGCGGCCTCCATGGCTGCGCGGGGAGGAGCTCGGGAGGCGGCGTGGATGGGCTCCAGCGGGCCTGGCGGCGGAGCAGCGGGCCCGGCGCGGCCCGGATCGGTTGGGAGGCTGCTTGGAGCAACGTGGAGGCCTTTGGGGCCGTCAGATCTGAGATCTGACGGTCCAGATCAGAAGATGTGCTAGGGTTTCGGGGAGAGAGGGATTTGGGAGGCAGATCTGGGATTTTCTAGGGGTGTGGCTGCATATTTTCCATGGGGTAAACCCTAATTGGGGTGTGGGCGGCTGGTGGTCTTTATATAGGCAGGTTGGCTGGCCAGATGACGCAAACGCCCTCGGTACCCCTCTCGCGTGTCCGGTGATCGCGTTCGTGACCGCCGAAGTTGCATACGGACTCCGATTCCGATGAAATCTCGAACCACACGCTCAGCGCGTCGAGCTCTTCGATCGTACGTCACTGCGGTGACATTCTGACAACATTTTCCAGCGCGCTATAAAAATATCCCGTTTAATTATTAAACGGGGTTTTTTCGTTTCGTTGGTTGCGGCTGGTCTCGTGCGGTTTTCGCGACGGTGATCGGGTGAAACCCGGTGTCGCAAAGGTCGAGTGTCAGGGTGGCAAGGGTCGGTCTCCGTCTGATACGAGATAAGAGGGGGGAAATAATCGCCGATCGATAAATCGGGGATGCAAACACCGCAAACAAATCAGGCAATCAATCAATTCACGCAGAAAACAAATTTTTTAATTTTTGTGAAATCTGGGCTGTTACAGGCAACACCACCAACAAGGGATCTCGTCCCGAGATCCAGGACGATCCGGGGGAGAGGGGGGGAGAAAAGAGATGACGATCTTCAACACCACCAACAAGGGACTCTGCTCCATGTCGACGTCGAACTTCGGTCGAGATAAATTTCCGCAGAGAGACGGCAACGTCGGAAACGAAACCATCAGTGTCAGGAGGAAGAACGACAGTCAAACCTGGTCAAAGGGATAGTGCTTTTCGACGCAAGTCGTAAAAACACCGGGCAAAAGGAGAGATTACAATGGATGACCCAGATGATATCCGAAACCGGAGAAGCTAAAGGTACTACAGGAATTCCCTCCTGAGATCGGAATCGAGACAATACGCTGCAAAAAGGCATTGTAACGGTTCCGATACTCCACACACTCGAGATCCTAAAGTTTGAAGGGGATAAGGCGAGAATTAAAACACTTACGACACTTGTCCTGACCAGAGCAAGGGTAAGGAGTAAAAAGATTCCTACTCTCCGACAACTAACTTAGTAACTACAAAATAATTTTTGTCTAGACTCGACTTCGGCCAGAGAGGGGGTCCTACGGTCGGTAAGGCTCTGATACCAAGTTGTAAGGCCCGATATGCGGTACTGTTTCAGATTCGGACGTTTCCGCCCGAACCCGAGGACGAAGCACATATCGGTCCCACCGCGACATATGACAAAGCCATATGCCCCGGATTTCCAACATGATATCACAACATTACAGATACAAGGATACAACATCTCATACAATCGGCATACAATTGCCTCAAATATAATACAACAGCGGAAGATACATGTCTGAGTACAGACTGCAATCAAATGCCTACTAGCAAAGAGAAAAGCATCGATCCCATAACCACACGGGTCCAGGCCGTCCGCCGGGATCCGCCTAACTAGTCGTCGTCGAGTCTCCACGTGAAACGTCGATCACCATACCTGTTGTCGATCAGAACCCTGAAAAGAGTTTGGGGGTAGTATCATGAGTACAGAGGTACTCAGCATCCAACTGTAGTGGTCATCTGACCCAGCAAGGACCTCATCACTCGTCATTCTAGGACAACTAGTAGTTTACGGTAAGGAAGGGGTAAGTGGTGAGGTTGCTGCCGCACTAGCATTTATGAAGTGGCTAACGATCTAGAGAGTAAGATAAGAAGCCAAGCATTCGATGAGGAATCACCTCCAACAAGTCTTGCTATCCACCTACTACGCAAACATAACACCTATCCTATCCTTGTCCTCCTCTTCGCATCCCGACGAAGAAGAAGCAGTCAAGGCACACACACGTTGATCAAATTATATTAAGATTATCTCAGTTGTTGTTGTCTATGAACAAGGAGTAGGTCTCAAGTCGTCCATAACCGTAGACACGGCTTCTCGAAAAGATTTAACCCTGCAGGGGTGTACCAACTGCCCATTACGAGGCTCCGCACGCACGTCCATCACTCTCAGTTGCTACCCATCATAGGCAACCATTTTATGATTTAGTTCCAAGAGATCCGAAACGACAGGTCCCTCTAGCTAACAACGAACAAATCCGGGTGGCCCCCGGGGAGTCGACACCCAATCCAAAAGCTGGCCACGCTCTCGGATCGGACTCTTCCGTCTGGCCAAGGTCGAGGTAACTGATCCCCTCACATGTGGGCAGGCCTCTAGCTCACCAGGTGTGGACCAACAAAGGAACTATGTCTCCGCTGGCCCGGGTTATTTTAAAAGATATCTGCTAGGAGCGACCCGACAAGATATATATGCATGTTTTCAAATGGTAAAACAGCTTGGGCCACCACTAGAAATGTTTGAAGCTAGATAGGTAAGAAAAGGGGACCCCATAAAATCCCACACGCGGTTAGGCACGCTCAGTCTTAAAACCAATACCCGGAACTCGGATCCTAGGTGACTCGAATGGAACAAAGCGTCGGGGCGGGATAGCCTAGACCTTCCATCCTTCGTCGAATATAGTCAACATTATAATAATAATCATATCATCAACAATAATATAATAATGTGATATCCCAAACCAAGGAGTAATAGGGTAACATCGTAGCATCCTAAGCATGCATACTAAGCAGGGGCTGAGCAACGAGCAAAAGTAACATAGCAGTACAAGGTTTGCTGGGAGGGGACATGGCTGTATCGGTTTGAAAGAGGCTGTAAACATGTGGTAGGATCAAACATCGCCTAACCTATTCTAGTATGCAAACCGCTGGTTGAAATAGAATGGATCATAAGTAATGCAAGTCCTTGCCTGTTGATAAGTCGGGTTCTGAAGGTGTAGTCGATCGCAAGCTCGCATCGTCTCCGAGAGGTACCCGCGGGAGCACACAAGAAGTAAACACTGGAAAGCAATCAACGAGCAAGCATCTATTACTATGAGGCAAACACGAGCAAGCATCAACAAGAAGTAACACGAGACAACGCACCTACCGTCGAGAGCGGTTGCTAACGATTTAAGTGGAGTACTCGTCACACACGACGATACCGCACGTTTACGGTGGTTCATGTTGTTTAGCTACAGATGACCAAACAACGATTATTAACATGGCAACTCACTCAAGCATGGCATATCACACAAACATGGCAAGAGGTGTAGCAAGAATAAACTATCTGATCTAGTCAATTTAAGTGGGGTGAAATCCTAGACATGCAAACTATTGCGGACCCCACGATAAACATTACATTTGGTACTGTTCTGCCCTAAACCATATTTTAGGTTGGTTAACAACAGCAAACAATAGCACAAACACAAAGAACACGAAAAACTAATCAAGTTACATATAAAGAACACCCCAAACGGAGTTACGGTTAAAAAGATATAAGCAAAACAATTTATGCACACATGCTGTATAAACAGGGGTAAATCTATATGCAAAAGTGCAGCAACATGACATAGCAATACATGGGATGAAAGTAGACATCATGCTTAACAAAATGCAATTGTAATCACTCAATTCCGATGAACGGTTGCGAAGCAATCGTCATCCGAAGTTGCAACAAAATAACAGTTTCAGGCAATAGCAGCACAACAACATCAGGATAGCTACTTTGGAGCAAAATATAAACATGATGCAGCAGGCAAATATGGCATGTGAATGCATGAAACTGAAGTAGAAACATTGCTTAATGCAACGCAAAAGGAATCAATGCAATAGGCCTCATGGATTTCTTACAATCATCATGCAAAGTTGCAACAAAATAATATCAGCAGCACAATAACAGGAATTGTAGCAGTTTAACGGCCTGATGCCCACTTCGAACAGCAAAAACTATATCTAAACAACCTCAAAACAATTAACTCACAAAATACGGATTAAAGTACACACAAATCTAAGCAATTCGTCTTTTGGGCGCAACGCGATCCGAGCTACGGTTTAACGGGAAATAACGTTGCAAAATTGAATCAGCAAGCAATATTTTCCAGACTTAGTAAAATCCGAAAAATGGAAAATACAACAGAGAAAAAAAAAAGGAGCCGGCCTCACCCCTAGTGGGCTCGGCCCACTGGCCGCTGCTGGCTGGAGGCCTGGTGCGGATCTGGGCCACCTGGGCGCCTGGCCCACGTGGCCGGTTGGAGCGGCCAGCCGGCTCGGCTCTCCCGAGCGCATCGAGCGGCGGCGGCGGATGCTTCCCGCCGGCAGGCGGCGGCGGAGGGGCTCGCCGACCGGCGAGGGAGGTGCGCAGGGGAGGCCGGGAGGCGCGTGAGGCGGCGGATCCGGAGTCCGGCGACGAGGGCCTCCTGGGGCGGCTCGGGCCTGGGGAGAACGAGGCCATGGCGAGCTCGCCGGCTCGATGCAGCCATGGCGCGGCGGCGCCGGTCTCCGCGACGGCAGCGGCCTGCAGAGGGTGAGGGGAGGTGAGACAGGGGAGAGGGAAGGAGCGCGGGGGCAGGGGGTGTTCACCGGGGCGCGGCGGCTCGGCGGTCGGAGGCGGCGGCCTCCATGGCTGCGCGGGGAGGAGCTCGGGAGGCGGCGTGGATGGGCTCCAGCGGGCCCGACGCGGCCCGGATCGGTTGGGAGGCTGCTTGGAGCAACGTGGAGGCCTTTGGGGCCGTCAGATCTGAGATCTGACGGTCCAGATCAGAAGATGTGCTAGGGTTTCGGGGAGAGAGGGATTTGGGAGGCAGATCTGGGATTTTCTAGGGGTGTGGCTGCATATTTTCCATGGGGTAAACCCTAATTGGGGTGTGGGCGGCTGGTGGTCTTTATATAGGCAGGTTGGCTGGCCAGATGACGCAAACGCCCTCGGTACCCCTCTCGCGTGTCCGGTGATCGCGTTCGTGACCGCCGAAGTTGCATACGGACTCCGATTCCGATGAAATCTCGAACCACACGCTCAGCGCGTCGAGCTCTTCGATCGTACGTCACTGCGGTGACATTCTGACAACATTTTCCAGCGCGCTATAAAAATATCCCGTTTAATTATTAAACGGGGTTTTTTCGTTTCGTTGGTTGCGGCTGGTCTCGTGCGGTTTTCGCGACGGTGATCGGGTGAAACCCGGTGTCGCAAAGGTCGAGTGTCAGGGTGGCAAGGGTCGGTCTCCGTCTGATACGAGATAAGAGGGGGGAAATAATCGCCGATCGATAAATCGGGGATGCAAACACCGCAAACAAATCAGGCAATCAATCAATTCACGCAGAAAACAAATTTTTTAATTTTTGTGAAATCTGGGCTGTTACAGGAAGCAAAGTAGGTCTGAGTACAGACAAGTTTAACAAATGGCTTAGAGAAGCCTTATCTAAAAACAAGCCCTCCACGACGGAACCAGTCGTCTGACTGGGACTACACTAGCTTGGTCTTGGTCTGAGTCTTCATTCTTCGAGCTTCGGGTATAAGCCACCATCGGGGTTGGTGGGTTCATCTAAAACATAGATTAAGCAAACGTGAGTACAAAATCGTACTCAGCAAGACTTACATAGGAACTATACTACTCATGCACATGTATCAAGATAAAGGGAGGTGGGGTTTCATTTGCAGAAGTGCCAGCTTTGACTTGGCTAGTCCTGAACTACGAATACCAGACTTGAGGTAAGAAGCGTACACGAGTCCACTACATCTCCAACCAATTACACCACTATGGTGCCTTCCTCGACTTCCCCACGAGAAAGCACGCCATAGCACTCACACTTATCTTGGTGTATTTTATAAGTATCCAGTTCAAGTTGGCTAATAATCAAGCTAAGCTTTCCAAGCAGTCCTTAACCGCGGACGCGGCTATTCGAATAGTTTTGTTAACCCTACAGCGGTGTAGCGCTACACACACGTGTCATCAGTTACCGCCTTTTGCGTGTCACCGTTCAAGAGATGACAGCGAGGATGCCACCACAAATGTTACCTCATAGCCGATCTAGTCCATGAAAGCCGCCTATCTGGGTTGTCTTCCACTATCGTGAACCCGGCCGGTTTAACGAAGTGGACCCAGATGATGTGTGCGTGGTGCGAAAGCCGGTCTCGGATGAGCCATTCTCTCACTTGGCTACCAGGCCACAATACCTATAGAAATCCGAACTACTGCGACATCTGGACATCGAAGGGGATGAGTTAGTAAGCTGAGAGGGGTCAGTGAGCCCAATGTGTGGTTGTACTCTTCATCTTGGATCACCACACAAGAACTCGGACTTAGGGCGGTGTTCAACGAGACAACCCACCGTGTACTCCTACACAACCTCTCATCGTTCACCTTGTATTAGGGTGGATTCACCAACACCTTTCTACCATCATCAACATGATCACTCCCATCCCGACTCACATAACAGTAACATCATGGTATCACTCTAAGCATGCAATAAGCAGTAAAAATTGCAGCGGCCGCATGATATCAATCAACTCCTACATTTGCTAGGATTGTGGTTTTCTTACTACTGTGACAAAATGATAGGTCATGCAAAGGAATGGGTTCATCTATGAGGTAGAAACGCATCATGGTAATCATCCTAAACAATGCATAAGCGAGACATGAGAGGGAAGTGGGATTTTATCGACATGATCAATGGGGGTTTGCTTGCCTTGCTGACGAGGTTTCGATAATGGTGTCTTCAACGAAGGGGGTGGCCTCCGATTCCGGTTACACATCTATCAGCAACATGAAAATCATAGGATCAACATAATTTACAATGCACAATCACAAGAATAAGATTGTAATGGTGATGTTCATGGTACTGATGTGTTGAGCATTCCATTTAAAAGGAGTATATTGCATTTGAAATGCAAATTCAAACTCCATCTGATTTATCGATGAAATTCAAATGCATTTGAATGCATGAATGTTCATTTGAAAAAGTTGATCATGAAGTGATTTTGTATAGTTGAGATAAAGCTTCAGATATGTGGATAAATCCATTTGAATTAAGGGTGTTGCATTGCAAAATCACTCCAAATTTGAATTTGAAAAGGATCCATATGCATGTTTGCTACTGTTCACCCATTTTAAAATGGTTAAACATAGAAACAAGTTGCATATTCATAATCCTTGTATTTTTCTGATAATTTTAGACATATTATTTGTCCAATTTGGAGTTAAAATGAATTAGTTATGATTTTCTAAAGATTTGGCTATTTTCTGGATTTTCTGTAATTGATTTAATCAATTTAATTGACTTATTGCGTCAGGCTGACGTCATGCTGGCGTGGGGGGGGGGGCTGACAGGTGGGCCTAGGCTGTCAGTGGCTAGGGGGTTAACCCCGTTTAATTAAACTAAATTGAGGGGGATTAAGGGGCTGGGTTCCACCCGTCATTGACTTAGGGTCAATTAACAGGGGGTTAGCCCCTAATCACGTGGGCCTTGCCGGCGGTTAGCCGCCGGTGGCACCAGTGCGGCGGCGCACACCCTGGACGACGGCTCGGGGCTCCATTTGGCGAACGGAGGACACCGCTGTGCTCCCCGAGCTCGCGCGCTTCGAGATGGACACTGCAGCGTCCTCGGGAGGCAACGGGGCGACGCCGGCGAGCTGCTCGACAACGGCGGAGGCTCGGTTCACGGTGGGAATAGCGATTTAGGCCACGATTTGGGGGATGGAGACCACAGGCAAGAAGTTGGGGAGCGTCCGCGTCTGGTGGTGCCATTGGGGGGTCAAGGGGGTGCTCCAGAGCGTTGCCGGCGTTGAGCAAGGCGGCGGCGCAGCTCTGTCCTCGGCGAGATCAGCGGCTAGGGAACGGGGAGGAGAGTGGACTAGGGCAAAACGGCGAGAAGCTCACCCCGATTAGAGCAGAGGAGACGGCGGGGTCGGAGGAGGTACGTCGGCGATGAATTTCCCGACGAGGCCTACGGAGGCCGGCGGCGAGTCGGTGATGATTGCGTCGTCCACGGGGCGTCCTGGCCCGATTCCAGTCGCGACGAGAAGAAGCCGAAGACCCTGAGCACGAAGGACACGTCGAGGGGGCTTGGGTGGCTTCTGGCCACGGCAGCGCGCGGCGGCGCTCTCCGGTGTGCTCGGGCCATGACGAAGACGGCGAGAGGAGGCAGGGAGACGAGCAGCGAGAGGGGGGAAAGGTGCGGGGGCTTCTGGGCGTCCTCGTGGCGCGACGAGAGGGAAGGGGAGAGACGTAGGCGACGGGGCTGTCGCGGTGGCGTCGTCGGCTCCCTCCCAGCTCGCCACCGAGCTGGTTGAGGAAGAAGCCAAGGGGGTTGGGTGGTGGGCTGGGACAGCTGGGCCGTGGGGCGACAAGTTGGGCCCCTTTGCCCAGGTAAGTTTCCTTTCTTTTTATTTCTTTTCTGTTTCTTTTCTGCATTATGTTTTGTCTTGCTAAAAAAAATTAGCTGGACATTTTCTAAAATGCTACAAATTTTTATATGGCCTCAATAAAGCTATAGCTAGCCACTTATAAAATTTGGCACTTTTTAAAATTCAAAACATTTGAATTTTAAATCAAATAGGGGTTTATTTAATTTCCAAAGCACATTTTGAATTTTTGAATATTCCATGGGCATGGTAAAGAACCCAAACCACTCTTAAAATGATCAACATCATTTATAGGAATTTTCCAAATACTCAAATGATTTTTGGAAAAAGATTTTTATCTGGCCATTTGATTAAATTTCTCAGGGCTTTTCTTTTCCCCATTTTTGAATTTTCTTTTGAATTTTTACATGATGCAAAGGGACTTGCTAATCCTAGCACATACCTAACTTGGGGTTGTGACAAAACATTTCTAGAGGTGGCCCAAGCTGATTTACCATTTGAAACCGTGTGTTTGCTGGTCAGCTGCCAGTAGTTTTCAAACAACTCGGGCCAGCGGTGACTTAGTTCCTCTGTTGGTCCACACTTGGTGAGCTAGGGGTCCCCTGATGTCAGGTGTGATTACCCGACCTTAGCCTTACGGAAGAGTCTGATCCGAGAGCGTGGCCAGCTTTTTGGATTGGGTGTCGACTCCCCGGGGGCCACCCGGATTTGTTCGTTGTTAGTTAGAGGGACCTGTCGTTTCGGATCTCTTGGAACTAAATCTTAAAATGGTTGCCTATGATGGGTAGCAACTGAGAGAGATGGGCGAGCATGCGACGCCTCGTAATGGGCAGTTGGTACACCCCTGCAGGGTTAAATCTTTTCGAGAAGCCATGTCCACGGTTATGGACGACTTGAGACCTACTCCTTGTTCATAGACAACAACAACTGAGATAATCTTAATATAACTTGATCAATGTGTGTGTGTGCCTTGATTGCTTCTTCTTCGTCGGGATGCGAAGAGGAGGACAAGGATAGGATAGGTGCTATGTTTGTGTAGTAGGTGGATAGCAGACTTGTTGGAGGCGATTCCTCATCGAATGCTTGGCTTCTTATCTTACTCTCTAGATCGTTAGCCACTTCATAAATGCTAGTGCGGCAGCAACCTCACCACTTACCTCTTCCTTACCGTAAACTACTAGTTGTCCTAGAATGACGAGTGATGAAGTCCTTGCTGGGTCAGATGACCACTACAGTTGGATGCTGAGTACCTCTGTACTCATGATACTACCCCCAAACTCTTTTCAGGGTTCTGATCGACAACAGGTATGGTGATCGACGTTTCACGTGGAGACTCGACGACGACTAGTTAGGTGGATCCCGGCGGAGGGCCTGGACCCGTGTGGTTATGCGGATCGATGTTTTTCTCTTTGCCACTAGGCATTTGCTTGTAGTCTGTACTCAGACATGTATCTTCCGCTGTTGTATTGTATTTGAGGCAGTTGTATGCCGATTGTATGAGATGTTGTATCCTTGTATCTGTAATGTTGTGATATCATGTTGGAAATCCGGGGCATATGGCTATGTCATATGTCGCGGTGGGACCGATATGTGCTTCGTCCCCGGATCTGGATGGAAACACCTAGATCTGGAACAGTACCGCATATCGGGCCTTACATAGTCCAAATATGATCAAAAGTGTATGAAAGTGTATCTAGATCATAGCAATATCACACAAAACATGCATGGAGCAAGCAGAAATTATCGATACGTTTGAGACTTATCAACATCCCCAAGCTTAATTCCTGCTCGTCCTCGAGTAGGTAAATGATAACAAGCATAATTTCTGTGGTGACATACTACCAACCATATAAGAACTTTGAAAATTAAAGCAATCAAGGTTTGTGATTCAATTCAAGTCATAACATGCAAGAGTCTATATTAGCATTGAAACAAGAAACAAAAGAACATTAGGTGCAAGAGCTCTCGCTGTCCGTGACTCGAATGTCTCCAAATGGTGTTTGCGTGCAAGAAAGGGGACAGGGAATACGAGAAAAAAGTATTTTTGTTGAGAACACAATCTACTGAAGTTTCACACTTGGTCTTCTTTGGAATCTTATCTTTACTCGTCCCCAAACCACTAGCCAGGTACAAGTCAATTTGATCCACTCATTTTCGATATTTTGAGCACTCCTGCAATGGATGAGCGTAAGCACGAGAGTTGACACTTAGGATGGCAAAGAGAGAAATATGGTGGAGGAGGAAGACAAAAAAGCGAGAGAGGCTCACATCAATGAGGACAGTCATAGGCGAGAAGGCCAAACGATAGATATGAAGTGAGGAGTAGGGATTGCCATGCAACGGATGCACATATGAGCTGTAAAACTCTCCAATGGAACTAGTGGGGGTGCATCTAACTAGCTCGATCATGAAGACCTAGAGCTTGTTTTAGGAGGCTCATCCTTGGAATATGCAAGCCAAGTTCTATAGTGTGAAGGTACCCACATAGCTATATGCATGAATGATCATCTCTATGGAGTACAAGGATAAGAGGGAGTACTATTGTAGATCTTTCAAAAGGATAGTAGTGTTGCCCCTTTCTCTCTTTTTATTTTTATTTTTCTCTTTTTTCTCTTTTTTGTATTTTTTTGGTGGCCTCAATGGCTCTTTTTATTTAACTCTCATTTGTCCTCTTTGGGATCTTTTATTTTGTCCACTTTGGGATCTTTTCATCACTTAAGGGAAACACTCTAATTTAAAAGAGGGTATAGAAGATCTTTCACACTTTACAAGGTACTCAAATCATAAAAAAGATGTAGCTATCATGATGTATGCAATGTATGCCGCTGCCAGTGTAGCAGGAACATGTATGACATGAAGATCAAGTCATGAAGAGGTGGATGTTGCATGACAATATATCTCGGAAAGGCTATGGAAATGCCTTGATAGGTAGGTATGGTGGCTGTTTTGAGGAAAGATATAAGGAGGTTTATGATGACAGAGCGTATCATGCCAAGGGTTTGGATGTACCGGCGAAGGTGGATGCCAACTCTCGGAGTGAGAAGGACGGAATGCACGGCACGGGAAAGGCTAGAAAATATGAGGAGGTGGAAGTGTCAACTTTCAATACATACATTAATCCGAAGAACTCATGCACTTATTATCGGTATCTCTCAATCTAATAAGGAGGTTCACAACGAGACAAGTACCCCAAGGAGGAGTGTATGGGGGTTTGGTTATCCTTGCGCATCCTCGACTCATGGTACGTCAGTGTACTCTAATATCCGATCCCTCCAAAGATAAGTGATCCATCTAGTAGCTAGAGTTCTCAAATGGTTTTGTAGGTTTTGAAAATAAACACGGATTGCCCAAAATATGACACCTATCACTAATAGGCTAGAGCTCTTGACACCAAAAGTTCAAACATTACTCACATCAATACCTCAAAACTATTGCAAGTTACTACTAAAATTAAATAGCAACCTCAATTACCTATTTGAACAAAAGCCAAGGCTCTTGCTAAAGACAAACTAAGACTAAAACTAAACATGCCAGTAGCTACGAAAAGATAAAGAGGACACAACAGCAAAAAGATAGGCGTGAAAAATCCTATGATGTGTTCTAGATTTTGAAAGTGGTGCGTGTTTCTCTCCCACACAAAGTAAGATGGGGTCTAAATTATTATGAACAGCAATCAAAGCTAAAGAAAACTAAAAATAAAACCTAAGAGCGAGACGCTCCAAGCATAGCACATAACGCATGAAGTGATAAAAATATAGTGAGATGAAGGACGAACTGGTGATTGTCGATGGAGAAGGGGATGCACGGGCGCATCCCCAATCTTAGACTCTTGTGTCTCCAAGAATATTTATTGGGGATGCATGGGGGCATCCCTAATCTTGAGCGCCTGACACTTCTGGATCTTCTTTCATCATCTTCCATCGCACGCTTGAAAACTCCCTTCATACATAACTCATCATAAGCTGATTAGAGAGGTTAGTACCCTTAATAAAATAATTTTTCCCCACTGGATATAAAGATATTCTTGAATATCTAATGTTTCTCAAGATTTCCAAAAGGTTTTTGCAAAGAAAAAGCAAGCTTGAGGTATGCACAAGTAAGGAGAGGTAAAACATGGCAGAATCTGTGAAAAACAGAACAGCAGGTAGTAGAGAATTATTTTCGGGTACTTCTGCAACTCAAATAAAAAAATTCAGAACATACGAAAGTTTAACAATTGTATAGATCATGCTGTGTAAAAATTTCAGCTAAAAAAGATGAACTGGTGATTTGATCCGATTTTTTCTGTCAAGAAGACAGAATCTGTTTTCTGGACAGCATGTCACAACTTTTGCTTCCCTTATCATATGAGGCTATAACTTGGCACAAAGCATGAAAAAAAAGATACAATGATGTTGCTACAGTAGTAACAATAATCAAGACCACTAAGAACAGAAGTAAAAACATCTTGGGTTGCCTCCCAACAAGCTCTTTCTTTTACACCTTTAAGCTAGGCATAAAGATTATAGAAGATGGTCTCACAAGAATAAGAATTTTGGAGCAAAAGAGAGCATCGAGAAGCAAATATGAAACACATTTAAGCCTAAACCACTTCCTATGAATAGGCATATTGTAAGAAAATAAATCAAAGAAGCACAAAGTGACATGCATAGGAAGGTGGAAAAAGAACAACTTCAAAACTGCCAACATGAACAGAGGTGTTTTAGTAATATGGAAGTTTCTACAACCAAACTTCCCTCTCTCGAAATAATTTTTAGTAGTATCATGAACAACATCAAGAATATAACTATCACATAAATCATGTTGTTCATGACCTAAAATCACACGTGTATAGTTTTCAACGCGGTCTTTAGGATCATAAGATAAATGCAACCCATCACACCGAGTTTTGACAAGAGAAAATTTCTCCGGACTTGGAGATTTCAAAAGGATAATAGGACACTCAAGTGTGGGTGCGACAGCAAAAAATTCATGATTAACATAAGGAACTATAGCAAGTTCATCTTTGTAAGTGTCATCCATAGTGGCATCATGGCCATCAACAAAGCAAGTATTAAGTTCATCAGAAAGGGAAGTATCAAGTGAGTCCTCGGAATCATGGGATTCCTCATCAAAGCAAGCATTAGCCGCTTGGGCAGAAAACATTTTATTTTTTAAATCCTAAATATAAGAATTGGAAGTATAATTCTTGAAGCAATAATCAAGAACTGTAAAGTTTTCAGATTTGTAAATAGTATCGTGGTACTTTTCAATCAAAGAAACAATCTCATAAGCACCCTTAAAAGCAACAAATTCTTCAATATTTTCAACATCAAAGTAATCATAAACACCTTTAGCATAAGAATACAATACCTCATTTTCATTAAACTCAAATTGGAAAGGAAGGTGTTTACGATCTATATTAGAACAGCAAGTAAAATCATAAATGTGGCACAAAATTTCAGCATGGCAATAAGAAACATGAATTTGATCCCATAAGTGTTTCCCTTTCTGAGATAGGCGGTGTAGCGTATAATGAGCATGCTCATCCAATGATTTTCCCTCAACCAAGCCGGTTGGGTTTTTAGCGCGAGCACAAATTGATCGAAGACGATCCAAGTGAAGCATGTCCATCCTACCATATTTGGGTGGTTCGGCACCCATGGTAGAGATAGCATCAGTAGGCAGACAAAGACAAAAGGCAAAAGATAACAACTATTTTTTTTGGTTTTTCATAAAGGACACTAAAGCAAAAACTGAAAGGTAAACTAACAAGACTAAAAAGCAAAGGTAAAAGATAGTGGGAAACTCCTCTATCTTAGCACTCGGAGTCCTCGGCAACGGCGCTCGAAATTTTCTTGATACGCGAGAGATGATAATGGCTTCTCGCCCTTCATTGGTTTACCCCAAGTGGAAGGTGAGATGTAGGATAGAAGCAAATTTCCCCTATGTAGATGATAGGATTTGTCTCCCGTAGGACTCCAGCAATGATAAGTAGGTGTCAGCGGCGCAACTGACGTGGACCTTCACACAACACAAATAACTTTGCTCCCAACGAAGTTCAGAGAGGTTGTCAATCTCTCCGGTCTTGTTGTTTACAAAGGATCAAAACACAAGGCATAATGATAATGATAATAGCAGCTGAAAGTAAATACTAAAAGTAAATAAGCGTGTAAACAGTGATGAGAATATGGACCGAGGTCCCATGATGTTCACTAGTGATGTATCTCTCCCAAAAGACGATAAAACTGCTATGCGAGTTAAAAAAATTATAGATGGGCAATTGACAGGATTATAAACGCACTGCAATGCTAACTATGCTAAAAAGAAAGGAAGAGGCTCATAAGCATGGATTGTACGCCAAAATAATTAGACCGAAATCCAGCTGCATCTACTACTAATCATCCACCTTGATATATCTATCTTGAACATCTCTCTGGTATTAAGTTTCGAGCCCCACCCAAAGCAACAGACAACTGCATTAAAAAGAACTTTGCGTAAAGTAAACAATCCTGGCAACCGCGGTTACAAGCACCGTTCTTCTCCCCCTTGTGGATACAGCACATCCCCTAGACTCATGTTTCTGTCACTCAAGCGTGTCATCAGGGGGCATGAACCCACGATCGAGCATAACGTTCCCTCTTGGAGTCACTACCTACTACTTGGCCAAACCAATAAATAGCAACGGAGAACATGCAAGAATTACTTAGGAACAAAAATATAAGAGATAAAAACCAAATATATTACTCTATCACAATCTGAACATAATCTCATAATCCATCAGATGCCATCAAACTCAGCATAGCAAAAGCAGAAAGATTACATATGTGCCTCGATCATGTAGGGCAGCTCACGAGGTCTAACCCATGAAGAACAAAGAGGGGAGGAGAACATCACATTGCTACTGATCACGGACCCATGGTCCAAAGGAAACTACGCATGGCACATCCGGGAAGCGTCCAAGGTGGAGGGGAAGCTCCCGGAGGTCGATCCTCCCTCCGGTAGGGTGCAGGGAAGGGTCCTGCTGGTGCCCCCGATCTTGGAAGCGCGGTGGCGGCGTAACAGAGGCGAGATCGCGAAAAATGGTTCTGTCTTCAGAAGTTTCACGTCACGGGAGATATATAGGCGAAGTTGCAGCCAGGGGGTCACCAGGGGTCCAGGCGCCCCTCTGACGTGGCCAAGCCCTAGGCCGTGCCAGCTAGGCGCCGAGGGCCCTGGTGGGTCCCACCTGGTCCCCCTTCGGGACTCTGGAAGGTTCCTTCACGCTGTTTTTTATCTGATTTTCCCAAATTTTTGGAGCACTTTTAATATGGGGGAAAACTGAAATAGAAAAACAGCAGAAAACATAAACTGGCACGGGGGTGCACTGAGTTAATAGGTTAGTCCAAATATGATCAAAAGTGTATGAAAGTGTATCTAGATCATAGCAATATCACACAAAACATGCATGGAGCAAGCAGAAATTATCGATACGTTTGAGACGTATCAGGTGCTGAGGTGTATCAAGTGGCCTAATCCCTTTGAACAAAGGATAAGCTGAAGGATCAAACTTATAAAGGCTAAAGCGTTCCCGAGGACACATGTGAGAGGTAGTCAAGTGCTTTTGCCATATTTTGTCTAGTACTATGTTTTGTGTTCATGAGTGTTGTGTGGGTGAACCTATCTAGTGCACATTCTAGGCTAAGACAAGTACACTCTTATGATTAAACCTCTTGCAAGCATCTGCAAATACAAGAGAGAAATTAAGGAAAAGCCTAACCATAGCAATACACTTTAGGATCCAACACTCCCTCGTGCAAAAGTGTGTGAACTGGGGTTCAGGTTTCTTTCACTCCGGCAACCTAACATAAGCATCCTTTATACACAATGCATTCCCATAGGTCCTTAAAAAGGCGAAGTGTTATGCAGTCGATGTTCACATAACACCGCTAGAAGAATAACACCACAACTTTAATATTAAACAACTAGTATTACTTCAACATCATATGACTATTGATACGTCCCAAACGTATCTATAATTTCTCCTTGTTCCATGCTTATTTGGGTGACATTGCTATGTGTTTTGTTAGACTTTCATACCTTTTTACACATATTTTAACTAACCTACTAACTCAGTGCACCCAGTGTCCGTTTATGTCTACTGATGTTTGTGAATTGTAGGTTTTTACCCATATTTATAGAGCCCAAAAAATTCCTACAAAAATATATAAAAATCAGCGTCACGTAAGTTTCCGGAGTACCGAAGGAGGGCCAGGGGTCCACCCCCTCCCAGGCGGACAGCTGGCGCGGCCCCCCTCCTGGCCGCTCCAGGAGGGCGCCTGGGAGGAGGGGCCACCCCTAGTGCCCCCTTCGGCTTATATTTACAACCCGTTCAAGAAACCCTCGAGAGGAACCCCGTATTGCGATTTTTACCTCTGTTCCGCCGCCGCCTCGCCTCCAAGATCGGGAGCACCATAAGACTTCTTCCCGGCACCCTGCCGGAGGAAGGATTGACCTTCGGGAGCTTCTCCACCACCATGAGCGCTTCCCAGATGTGCCGTGACTAGCCCCCCTTGGACCATGGGTCCATGACCATTAGCTATGTGATGTCTTCTCTCCAATCTTGTGCTTCAATTCTTAGCCCTTGTGAGCTGCCCTACATGATCAAGGCATCTATGTAATTTTTCTGTTGTTTTTATGTTTTGTTTGCTGGGATCCGATGGATTATAAGATTATGTTAAAATCGTGATGAGTTATATATTTGGTTCTCATTTTATATTTTGTTCTTGAGTAATTCTTGCATATTCTGTCGTGGGAAAGTCATGGCAGATGTCCTCATCGGAGGACTTAACGCGGGGCCTTTGCTACTAGGTGGATTTCGAGGGGAGAGTCGGCAGAAGCATAGAACATGAAAGTTTACCCAGGTTTCATCCCCTCGTAAGGTAAAGACCTACTCCTGCTTTGCTATTATTGGATGTCGACTTCTCGATTACAAGGATGCGGAATCGCTACCTATGCCTCGAGAGGTTCTAAGTTGAGTTGTCCCTTTGACGTCCCAGGGAGCCGGCTTATATAGATGTCGGGTCCTAGGGTTTCCACAATCCGACTCCTATACGAAATGGAGTCCTAGTCTAATTACAAATAGTCTCCTTGTTCTTCAAGGTAGCATAACTTCCTTCTAAAGTCGTCGGTCTTAACGCTTTTCACGACCCGGCCCACTGCCGATTCTCCTTCTGGGCCTTCCTCTGATGAGCCGACCTGGGTTACAATCATGCCAGGTTATGGTCTTGGGCCATCCCCCCAACATTAGCCCCCAATATTGGCGTGACGCTTTAGCTTCACAATGATCTTCCTAGATTCCTTTACAAACATCGATGCCGACTCATAGAAAATCAGAGCCGAATCTTGTGATTTGCTTCGTAGATAATTCTTTCGGAAAAAACAGTCTTCATAGCTTCATCTTCATAATATAGATCGGCTCTTATGATGAGCCAACTTTCCTTGTGAATCTATTTTCCAATAAAAAAATCACCACAATGGGAATCGGAAGGTCACCACCATGTCGTCATAAATTGCCTTCAGAAACCAAAGCATCGTCATTAAATGTTCCATTCATGCCATAGAAGAAATTGAAGAGTCTTTCTCTTTAATGTCGTCTGACATGGGTAATCTGCAATGCTATAATGATATAGCTTAACAACACCTCCTCTGATCAATATATAACCGACCATGGAGCTAGATGAACCGCATACCACTTCTTCTTTCTTCCTTATCATTCCGTGAGCTATCCATCTCACGGCTCCCAAGCTCCGCAACCGTGAATCCGCGGCCATGGATGGGACAAAACCCAACACTCGCAGAGGTGTTGGTTCCCGTGGCGATCGTGGTCGAGGTCAAGGTCGAAGAGGTAGAGGTGGACGCGGTGCGCAAGGGCGTGGAGCTCGTGGGGGATTATCTTCTTCTTCCTCTCATAGTGCTGCTCATGAGGGAGCGCTTAATCATGAGTTCCTCATAAAACTCCGCTCAAAACCTCGTCGATGGGTTAATCTCCCCAGATCATTTGCTCAAATCATAGCAAACTCCAAACCCCCAGGGTTGTGGCTTCGGTCTAATGGTTGTCCTCACGGGCCTGTCTGGGTAGCCACAAGCTTCTCCAGCAACGGCTCCATGTTCTTGGAGAACGGTTGGAAAACATTCATCCGCTCTTGCAACCTTAAAAAGCGGGATAGCATTGTCTTCAGGTATGACGGAGATGAAACCCTGCGGGCAAGATGTTTCGATTCTGACGGGGATCGCGTGAAGTGCTGCATGGAGAGCTCCAGTAGCAATGATTGTGAATTTACAAAGGGGAAGACGAATCCCATAGTTCCTCATCAACTTACGACGATGGTGTTCCCAGCAGTGATGATGAAGTGGAAGAGATCAAGCCATGATCATCTTGAATGCTTCATTTTTCAAAGTAGTTTTCTTTCAAGTGTTGGTCATGCTTGTAATGTTTTGCCTTTATGAAAGCAGAAATTTTGTAAAAGAAATACTTGAATATCTGGCAAACCTTCTCTTTAGTCTATTGAGGTTTTCTCTAAGATTGTAAACTTTTGTTTTTTAGTATGCCAATTAGCCGGTTTCTGTAACTGACTTATAAACTGACAAACAATCTGTCACGTCCAAGGCTACCGAGTCAACTCAAGGGACTGTCGAGGAGGACCCAGGTGGGTCGACACCACCTGGGCCAGCACCACCACGACGCAGCACGAGGACAGCCCGGCCTACCAGGCGTGATTAGCCCACCTGCGTGTGGTGGATTGTGCTCAGCCCGTGTATCGAGTACTTATGCCCAGCTCGACAGGAGACTGAGGTATCGATGAACCCTAGGCTTCCTTCCTCGCCGTCGCACTCTCTCTAGGCTGCTATCCTCTATTTCCCCTCCTTTCTCCTCTAGCTCTGAATCCTTCCTCTCAAACCTGTATCTACTACTATTATCAGTAATCTATATATGAGGGATATGACAACTGGTATCTAGAGCCTTTGATTTGCGCTGCTCGAGCTTTGAATCCGCGAAATCCAAAGAGAGGTAGGTAACCGAAATCTGATTTCGGTGGCCGTAAAACCAATCGGAGGTGGATCAGCTGGAGCGGGCAGGTTGAGGAGGGGCACGCTGGCGCCTAGGAGGAACACGACTGCATAGTTCCAGGAGCAAATTTCCAAGACCATGGAAGGAGTAGCGGCTCAAGCCTCGGAGTCTACTGAGATGATGAAGCAAATCCTGGACAAGCTCAACGAGCTGGAAATCCAGGGAAGTCGGCACAATGAGCAGATGGAGAAGCTCGAGCTACGTACCGAGGCGATGGAGAAGAGAGCCAACGAGAAGGGGGCTCCGGTCAGATTTCCACCCCCTCCACCACCACCTCCACCGCTAGTGCTGTCGCCGCGCACACTGCTGCGACAACCTGCGTCAAGTAGCGGGCGACCACAAGGACACAACGACGAACAACTCCACCGGAGGCCAGATGGGTTGCTGCCTAGCCCTCGTCTACATCCGACCACGGGTATGCAAAGTCCGCAACAAGAATATGTAGGGAACAAGGGAGAGGAGTACTCATCAGGACAGATGCTCGCGCTTGCAGCACCACCTCACATGGCGGTTCGGTCATCTCATCAGCCCAAAATGGACTTCCCGAAATTCAATGGGGAAAACCCACGGATGTGGCGTGAGCGCAGCGAAGACTATTTTGAGTTGTATGTCGTTCAACCGCAATTGCGCACTAGGTTTGCTGCTTTGAGTTTCGTGGGCGCAGCAGCTCAATGGCTACAAAAGGTGGAATCTGAGGGCAGAGTTGAAGATTGGGAGCAGTTATGTAAATTTGTCGATGCTTAATTCTCTAGAGACAAGTATCATCATTATCACAGATTACTTCAACAACTGCAGCAGTTTGGCAGTGTCCAAGACTACACCCTGCAATTTAACAACATTCGGCACAATCTGTGGTTGTACAACCCCACCTTAGACGAGAAATTTTTTGTACATGAGTATGTGGATGGTTTACAGTCTCATATTCGTTCTGCCATCCGGTTGGATCGCCCTGTCGACGTCGAGTCTGCGAGTGCTTTGGCTTTGTTACAAGAGGAAGATGCTGAAGCTACGCAGGGGCGTGCCTATGGACGCTCTGATCATCGGGAGGCGCGGACCCGAATGGGAGATCGTGGCAAGAACCCTACAAGATGGAGGAGCCCGGCAAACAGCTCTCTCCTGGAGGGGGCGATAAACTAGAGGCGTTGCGTCAGTACCGTCGAACGCAAGGTCTCTGCTTCACCTGCAGCGAGAAATGGAACCGCCAGCACAAATGCCCCGCGCAAGTACCTCTGCATGTGATTGAAGAGCTGATGGAGGTGCTTCAACCACCCTTGGATTAGGCTTCTGGGGATTCATCTAGTGAGGAGGAGTTGATGATCATTAATCCCAATTCTTGCCCGTCGCACAAGAAACGGACTATTCGGTTGATGGGATCAGTGGGCCAGCGACACATGTTGATCCTCATTGATTCAGGGAGTGCTCGTTCATTCGTGCATCCTTCGGTGGTGGCCGAGTTGAAGCTTCATGTTCTTCCTACTGCAGCAGCAAAATTCACTGTGGCTAATGGGGAGTCAATGGAATGCACTTCCAAGGTACCTCATTTCACTTGGTCGGTGGCTGACCATACATTCACGCACGAGATGCACATATTGCCGGTGAGTTATGACATGATACTAGGGGCAGACTGGCTGGAGCTACACAGTCCAATGTGGGTTGATTGGTTGCGCAAGATTATGCGATTCACACACATGGGCAAACGTATTCAGCGCCGAGGGGTCTGGGATGATATCACTTCGTGCCCATAGATTTCCCGAAAGGAACTTCAACATCTGTTGAAAACCAAGGCAGTCTCACACAGTGTGCAAGTGAAATTGGCTGAGTACATCACGACCGTGGAGCTTGAGCATGTGCCGGTCGAGGTCGAAGAACTATTGCACGAATTTGAACAGCAATTTGCTGAACCAGCAGGAGTACCACCACGCCGGGACTGTGATCACACCATTCCTTTAGTCCCGGGTGCGCATCCCGTCCGTGTTCGACCGTACATGCATTCTCCGGAGCAGAAAGATGAAATCGAGAGACAAGTCCTTGACATGATGAAACGAGGTGTGATCAGGAAAAGTTCCAGCCCATATGCTTCTCCGGTGCTTTTGATCAAGAAAAAAGATGGTGAGTGGAGTTTCTGTGTGGATTACAGGAACCTCAATGCTCTTACTGTGAAGAACAAACATCTGATGCCGGTGGTGGATAAGTTGCTGGATGAACTGGCCGGGGATGCTTGGTTCTCAAAACTGGACCTAAGGTCGGGGTATCATCAGATTCAAATGGCGGAAGGCGAGGAACCCAAAACGGCATTCCAAACACATCAAGGCGGTGACTCAGTGGCCTATACCAACTAATGTCCGTGGCCTCCGTGGATTTTTGGGTTTTTCCGGGTACTATCGGAAGTTCATCAAGCACTATGGAGTGATCAGCCAGCCTCTCACACAACTTTTGAAGAAAGGGGTTCCTTTCCAATGGACGCCAGCGACGGAGGTTGCGTTCAACCAACTCAAGCAATCCCTGACAAATGCTCCTATCCTAGCCTTACCAAATTTTTCGAAGCCCTTCGTCTTAGAAACAGATGCTTGCAACACGGGCATCGGGGCGGTGCTGATGCAAGAAGGGCACCCAATAGCGTACCTCAGTAAGGCGATGTGTGCACGCAACCAGGCCCTATCGACGTACGAGAAGGAGTACCTTGCGATCCTCATGGCGGTGAACAAATGGAGACCCTACCTCCTTTAGCGCGAGTTCGTGGTGCGCACGGATCGGCGCAATCTCGAGCATCTGTCCGAACAGCGGGTGCTCACTCCGTTTCAACAGAAAGCCTTTGTCAAACTCTTGGGGCTGCAATACAAGATACAGTATAAGAAAGGGATTACGAATGCAGCAGCGGATTCTTTGTCGCGCAAGGAAGATGCTGGGGATAGTTGTGCGGTATCCAGCAGTATCCCAGCGTGGTTGGCCACTCTCATCGACGGGTATCAAGATGACGCAGCAACCCAAGCTATATTACAAGAGCTGAGTGTATCTGGACAATCTGCCCGGGGATTTTCGTTGACTGATGGTGTGCTGCGATTCAAGGACCGGATATGGGTAGGTTCCAACATGTTGGCTCGGGCACACATTCTTCAGGCGTTGCACGCAAGCGGTGTGGGTGGGCACTCTGGGGTGCAGGGCACATATCAGCGCGTGCGGGCTCTCTTTGCCTGGCCAGGGATGAAAGCTGAGGTAGTGCGATTTGTGGCATCCTGCGAAGCTTGTCAACAGGCTAAACCTGAATATGTCAAGATTCCTGGACTCCTTCAACCCCTCCCAGTTCCAACTCGTGCCTGGGCAGTGGTATGTATGGATTTTATCGAAGGGCTGCCAAAGTCCTAGAGATTTGATGTTATTATGGTAGTGGTGGATAAATTCACCAAGTATGCACATTTGGTGCCCTTGGCACATCCTTTCACGGCTCCTCAGGTGGCTCAGTTGTTTCTTGACACCGTGTACAAGCTGCATGGGCTACCAAACATCATCATTTCAGACAGGAATCGGATCTTTACCAGTTCCTTTTGGAAACATCTGTTCAAGGCCACCGACACCAAATTGCATATGAGCACAGCTTATCACCCTCAGACGGACGGACAAACAGAGTGCATCAACCAATGTCTGGAAACTTACTTGCGCTGCGCGGTACATGCGTGCCCGACCAAGTGGGTTCACTGGCTTCCGTTAGCAGAATATTGGTACAATACCAACTATCACACATCGTTGGGGCGAACTCCTTTTGAAGTTCTGTATGGTCATGCCCCACGCCACTTTGGTGTCCCTACGGCTGATGCATCCCCAGTGCTGGAGGTGGATGTTTGGCTCGCGGAGCGTCAGAAACTCAATGCCATGTTCCATCAGCAGCTGCTACGGGCGCAAGGGCGCATGAAGGCTCAAGCCGATAAGAAGCGTTCGGAGAGGTCTTTTGCTGTCGGGGATCAGGTATATTTGAAGTTGCAACCTCACATTCAAGACTCTGTTGCTACTCGACCTTGCCACAAACTCGCATTCCGGTTCTTTGGTCCCTTTGAGATTTTGCAAGCGGTCGGGCCAGTGGCGTAGAAACTCAAACTCCCAGCTCACAGCAAGATTCACCCTGTGATCCATGTGTCGCGGCTCAAACGGCATGTGCCGCCCCAGTCCCAGGTATGCGATCATCTGCCTTCTTCCCTTCCCACTGCTGATGAATTACTGGTTCCAGAATGCATTCTTGAGAGGGATGGTACTGCCACCAAAGGGTTGATCAAATGGGAAGGACTGCCACCATCCATGGCGAGCTGGGAACGCTTGGATGACCTCTGTCAGCGTTTCCCTCATCTGCCGGCTTTGGGACTAGCCGGTTCTCAAGGGGTGGGGAATGTCACGTCCAAGGCTACCGAATCAACTCAAGGGACTGTCGAGGAGGACCCAGGTGGGTCGACACCACCTGGGCTAGCACCACCAAGACGCTGCACGAGGACAGCCCGACCTACCAGGCGCGATTAGCCCACCTGCGTGTGGTGGATTGGGCTCAGCCCGTGTATCGAGTACTTATGCCCAGCTCGACAGGAGACTGAGGTATCGATGAACCCTAGGCTTCCTTCCTCCCCGCCGCACTCTCTCTAGGCTGCTATCCTCTATTTCCCCTCCTTTCTCCTCTAGCTCTGAATCCTTCCTCTCAAACCTGTATGTGCTACTATTATCAGTAATCTATATATGAGGGATATGCCACAATCTTCTGGGGAGTCGGCCTCTTGACCATATGTATCCCCATGAATCGGTATAGCCAATTTGCATGTCATGCCGAGTCTAGTAAAATCAATATGTAGCCTCCATGAGTCGGTATGGACAACTTATGTCATGCCGACTCATAGCAGAGCAAATATGTAGCCCCCATGAGTCGGTACGAACAATTTATGTCATGCTGAGTCATAGTAGAGCAAATATGTGACCCCCAAGTACCAACTTTTAGTGATCTTGATGATGTATATAAAAGCCGACAGTTGGAGATAGTAAGTAAAAAACCTAAAATGCTAGAATCTCAGCATGCTTATAGTATAAGAGAAAAACATGATGCAATATATGCGTAAAAAATATGTTTATGTATGCAAAAAATGTAAAATTTCATATAGAAGCCGGACGTGGGCGTGACTTATGCAACATCCTTTAATCATACAAGTTCAAGGTCAGCCGACTCCTTAATAGGAGGCTGCTTATTGACTTACAGAAAAAGGATTGTTGGTCTTTGCGTGTTGGTCGACACTTCTCTATAAGCAGGCATCACATGACTTATTCTAGTGTTACCTGTTAAAGAGTCAGTCTCAGCGAACATTTTATGGAGTCGGCAAATGACTGAATCAAAAACGGGTCACTAGGGTCATATGAATGTGATTTTGCATCAGCTATACATGCCAAAATAATGCCATAGTAGGCCAATTACATATATATGCCGAGTCCCCAAATAAAGAGCTGATTTCAAAGAATATCAAGCCCTCAGGTTCCAATAAAGTCATATATATGTCCGATACCAATAAAAGGTGTGATCAAGCCCTCCAGGTCTCTAGATTATTAAATGCAAGAATGTAATGCATGATGAAAAAAAACGAAGTTTCCAAAAAGAAAAAAGAAAGAAGTCGGCACGGAACGGCCGACTTTTATACTATTACTAATGTCTTCAAACGGGTGTACAACAATATTCCTGATCTACTCAAGTATAATTTGGACAGAACTGAGCAATATTCCACGGCCTGGGAGTCTCTTTCTCGGATGTGCGCGTGAATGTCGGCTCTCATATATCAACCATGTAGTAGGACCCATCTATTATATATTTAAAACAGAAGAAAAGTAACGGCCAGGATTTACTAGACATATGCAATAGAAAAAAGGAACGGTTGTGATCAATCTATATGAGGTAAATAACGATTGTAATTTATATACAGAAAGAAAGATCCGAAAAAAATCCTCAGATCTTACGTTTCAAGTTGGAAAGTTCACCAGAAAACTATAAAAAAGAAACACGTAGAAGAGTTTCACTCGGATGGAAATAGAGAACACCATCAGTACTATTCGGGAAGCACTTCATGAGTCGTGCTACCATGTATTAATCTGAAGTAAGAGAACCAACGAGTTCCAGATTACAATCTATCTCTCTGCGCACCATGGGAAAGTTAGGATAATCATCTAATTTAAACGACCAAGTTTAAAAGAACATTATAATGTATGTGCATCGAAGCCCCCTCACCGCTCCCAAATACTACTACCTGTTCTTTCTTCTTTCACATCGCAAGCTCGAAGCCAAATAAACAAGTGCAATTACTTTTCCAAGCTAGGCTCGCTAGCTCTACGATGATGAGACGGGAGAGGCATGACGTGTGCTCAGGATTGACTAGATGGCCGCGTGCCAGGAGCACGCACCACCGCTCCTCACCAACTCCTGCAAAGCCTTCTACCGTAAGGCAACTACTATTCCTTCTCGCAAAATGGAGCGAGAAATTTGCAATCAAAATCCTGATGAAGGAAGGCGCGCATTGCCAACAGTCTGTTTTAATGACCCGTGTGTTTTTCTTCATCTGTATCTGAACAAGGCTTTGTATCTGGCAATCAATCAAACAAAAGGAATACACGCATAGGATTCACTGACAACAGATTTTCATTGCATAACATAGATCTCCATTGCATAAAGGAGCATGGTTCTTTTTCTCCAATTAGTTCAAACTACTCGTCGACCCGTGCATCTGCACGGGCTAGTGATTCGTTAGTCGTTTACCCCAGAAATTAAAGATGTTATATAGCCATGCATATTTACTTTTTAATACAATGTTATACATAATATTGACATATATATTTACGTATATATAAATGTTTTGAATACTATGCAAGTAGATTAATTTAGCGACATGTATGAACAATATGAATTATATAATCCAAAGGAGACCTAAGATACAGTTATAGGTTTTGAGTGATCATTTTTGCATTTCTTGATTTGAATTTTAAAATGAGTTTAGAGATAAGAATGGACAACATGAGCATATTGTCTTTTCCATTGGCTTTCTTAGATCCCATAGTGGAAACATGTTTAGCAGCTACCAATCCTTCATAAAAAAATGAGAACTCTTATTTCCCCCTCTTCATCTTGTCCAAGAATGGAGCAAGGTAATTGGAATTATTCTGCAAATCGCTTTTTTGTTGTGCCAATCAATGCACCGATACCAAATTGTACTCCCTACGTAAAGAAATATGCTTAGTGATCTAAACACTATTATATTTCTTTACGGAGGGACTAGCACATAAAGTGATAGTTTGATAGATAGATAGATGGGCATCTTGATTTAAAAAACTACTCCATAGCTTAGTTCTGTTACTTCTATAATGATACTCAACAATTAGACTCACGCCTGAGACACGGAAGTCAACATTTTTTTGCAGGACTGAAACTAACAATTCAAACTATATAGAAAATGCATGGATTTGTGCAATAGGAACAAAACAAATGCAATATAGAGTAGGCGGATTTATATACTTGGTACTTTCGTCTTCTTGCTCATTCTGATTAGACACGATAGCTTGGATAACTTTGTAATTTAATATGATTTGTCAAACATTTAGACCCTTTCCCCTTGAAAGACACATTGCCTCATAAAGTTGGAAGATCCTGAATTTTATGTCCTTGATCTGGAGAAAATATATGGGAGTGCACCAGAATGTGGATGTATAACAGAAGTATGAAACCACAAAATAAGGATGCGATGATGGATATGTACATGCAAGACAACTATTATCTTTCTAACTTCTAAAAGACCAAAGAACAGTGTCTGATATCAACTTTCTACAAATCCATTGATAGCAAACTTGGTAGGAAAGACGCAGATGATTCAGCAAGCCGCGTAAATGTTTTGTAGGGAAAACGGCCAAGTTTTTAAAGAACGGGCGTCTAATACACATAACATGAGATGTTAGTACCTGTTACTTTTTAATAAATAGATCGAGTGGCACAACTGGACATAGTCGCACTTCAAAGAGCCATAGATCATCTAGTTTGTGGTGCTCATAAGCCCAATTACATTTAACCATAATATTAGCACATGAGATCCAACTATATAACAGAAAGAATAGGCTTTCCCATGAATATTTGTAACATGTAATACCTAATCTATTCATAATTATGTTACTGAAACATGAACACACTTTAATTTCTTCATTCTGATTGAAAACCTGAAGCCTCTTTTTTCTAGTATTGACCCCGACACATGCCTTAATTTCTTATCTTACAAATTTTCATCTTGTAGAAGAAACTAAAACAATCAGGCATGGTAAACTGTACAAATAAATTCATGACTTTAATTGTCCATCGGACGAAAAATTGGCTCCACCGCTAGGATAATTATGTAACTATAACAGTTAGGATAATCACCTTGGTGCTTTTTTTTTGAAAGAAAAACATCAAGCAATCAGCACATAATCCTGAATTTGGTCTGAATAATATGTATCTCTAAGTTCCCAACATTCAGATCTTCCTAGTGGAAAAAACTCATCGCTAAACGATGTAGGCATGAGAAATCACGCCTAAACTGTTTTACATTGGTGATGGTAGTCTTATTTTTCATCTTGAGATAGGTCGAAGCACCAAGGTGATTATCCTAACTGTTATAGTTATACTAACTTGTTATATAGGTTAAAGCATCCAAAGTTAAAGTAGGTCAGCTCATATCATGATGAAAAATCTATTGTATAAGCTAACCGTAGAAGAATACTAAATAACAATTCTGTTTGGTTCAAACCTTCCAGATGAGCAGAACGAATGTGATAAGAATAGAAAACTTGATGTAGATTATGTACATGAAAATCAGACCAAGTTCTGTAGGAGAATTTATAGTGTGCACATAGTCTTTTCATATTCAGATTTTTCATCTACATTAGATTGTATACCATGCATATACATTGAAACAAATCCATCTCCTACACCACGGATTTTTCATTGTGGAACTATCTCCTGCAACACACATTTCCGCATCCATCATCCCCACACAAATCATGGATTTCACTTTCATGTGGTGCAAAAAGATGATATATATATATAGGGTGGGTCTATTCTAACAACACCCCTTAAGATCTTATTCTAACAACACTCATCCGTACCGACCGACGCATAACACTCCGGGCCGACCGAACCAGAAAAGAAAAAACGATCCCACCAACCCACCCACTCGTCTCCACCTTTCTCCCCACCTCCCGCACGTAGCACCCCCACCCCCCGGCACATCCACCCCGAGCCTTCTTCCTCCATGCGCCGGCTACCCTCCTCCCTCCTCCCTCCACCTTCCAGCGCGCCACCTGCCTGCACCGTGGCAGATCAGGCCACCCCCGCCATGGATCTGGCCAGCGCCCACCCCCCTCCACCCGTGCCCCCGCCTCCTACATCACCGCCGGCGAACTCCCCCCACCCCCACCCGCGCTCCTCCGGCCGATCTAGCCCGCCATCGACGCCCCCTCCCACCCCACCGGCTACCCTCCTCCCACCCCGATCTGGTGTGCCTGCGCGCCACCAGATCCGCCACCCTTTGGTCGCCGCGCGGCCACGGCTCCTCCTCCCCCCGAGCCGCCTCCTCTCCTCCAGATCGGCCTGCGACCCAGACCAAGCGGGGCGCCACCCCGGGGCACGGCCCGCAGCAACAGCCGCGTGCGCCCAGCGCCGCTCGCCCCCGGCCAGCACAGCGCGTCGCCAACCACCCCGCCCCGACCTCCTCTTCTGCTCAGCGCTGGCCAACAGGATCTGACCTGCCCTGGCCTCCTCTTCTTCCCAGCGACGGCCGAACCCCGGATCTGCCCAGATGTCGTCTTCCCGTGGCTGCCCATCGCCCGATCCATTGCAGTGCAGAGCGATCTACTTCCTGCTATGGTCGCGGTTCACTTCACGCGCTCAAGAGAAAAAATGTCAAAAACTTTCATGTTTGTTCGTACATTTTTAGTGTAAAAAACATTGAAGTTCGTTTTAATTTTCTTATGTGATGTTGATGATGTCTTACTGTCATAAAAAATGTAGTGCATATACGTGTAATTCTTTTTATGGGAAAAAGTATTGTTACTTTGGATGTGCAGTGCGATTCACTTTTAGTAGAGCACATCTCTTGGCTGTTAAGAAAATGAGTTCGTTTATCGTGGGGAAGAGAATGTTAAGAAAAAACAGTGCAGTTTGTTTTGATATGTTTGCATGCAGTTCCGATGCGCTTAACAAACAGCAGAAAAATGAAAATAGAAATTAATGCAGTTCGCCATGTGATACAAATACGTCTTCAATAAGTTTCATCAAAAAAATGTTATTAATATTGCAGTGCGCTTTGTGTTTTGATGCAATACACTGAAAAAAGTTGCAATGCGCTTGGTGTTCCGATGCAAATTACGGGATAATATTTACCGTATATGTGAATTACGAGAAAAAGAAAAAAAGATGAAGCTCGATTGTGAAGCTGAAATGCAGTGCGCTTAACAGTCGGATGCGGTTCACTCACTTGGCCGATTTCTGTTTGTGCCATGTGAAAAAATAATGTGAAGTTCTTTTTGTTGATAAATGCAATCGGGTGCCCCCCGGATGAAGTTCACTCGCCGATTTTTTGTTCCGCGAAAAACACGTGCGTTCTGACTGGCGAAAATGCAGTGCGGTCGCCCGGCCAATACAGTTCACGTCGTCGATTCCACGTCCGCGAAGAACGGAGTTCCGCGATTTACTAAAATCGACACAACTTTTAAACAGTAAGGAATTAGAGGATGTGTTTTACATAGAAATGGAGCGCCTCGACGATAGCTATCCAATGGTGTATCAATTGCATCAATCGGACGAACGAATCAAACGAATTTACGCGAAAACTCTCGCTGTCCAAAAGAGGGCAGCGCCACCGTTTTCTAAATTGCTTCAAAACCGTGTGGAATATGGAAACGTGTTCAACATATAGATTAATCTACTACTCCAGACGAATCCAACGGTGTATCATACGCATCGATCAGACAAGCGGTTAAAAATTTCTACTCTCTACAAGATCCGAAAACGAAAAACAAAGTTGCTGAGTTTTTTGCGGCTAGATTTCTCAAATCCGTAGCGAATTAGACAAAGTGTTCTACGTATGGATGGAGCGCCTGGTCGATATCTTTCCAACGGTATATCATTTGCACCATTCCCGACAAACGGTTTAAGAGAAATCGCGAAAAAACTGCAGCTGTGAAAGTGGGTCGCCGCACCATTTTCGAAACTGCTCTTAATTCGTGAAGAATCGGGGAAAGTGTTCAACATATGAAAGATGCTCCTTTTCCATACGAATCCAACGGTGTATCATACGCTCAATTCTGAACAACGGTTAAAAAGTTATCGCGAAAACGATGCATGCGGTTCTGTTTTACCCGAACTCCAAGGCTCCGAATTCAGCAGTGCGGTTCTCTTTTGCGATACGATGTAGTTCGGAATGTTCTCAGAATAATTATTTTGACATCGATGTCAGAATAGACCGGCTGTGTGTGTGTGTCTATATATAATAGTAAAGCTATTCATCATCCAGGGTACAGAATAATTTATTCTTCACCCGAGATAATTTTACGAATCTTTCATCAAAAATTACATTTGTAATACAAATAGTTACATTAATATGAATTCAGTACAAAAAATTACATTTTATGTATATTTTACCAATTATTTTTACGTTTATAATTTTACGTAACATAAAATATATTTTATGGTGATTATATTTGTTTACGTTCTCTTTTTACGTATGGAATAAGATTAAATTTACGAAATGTAAAATTACGGTGTATTAATGTCAAATCAGAGGGGAGTGAAGAATAACTATTCCTCACCCAGGGTGACGAATAGTCTATCCCACCTCTTCGTGGGTCTAATCTAACAACAAATAGCCTTATTCTAACAACACCCTGCGCGACTAACCCCACCTCTTCGTGCCTTCAAACCGACCCACCCAACCCGAACCGAACGACGCACACATCTTAAAAGAGATAACCGGCCCACCCACCCCACCTCTTCGTGCCTTCACCCCACCCACCCTGCACGCAGCACCGTCAAAATCCTCTTCTTCCCCTCACCTGCGCCGCCCAACCTCCTTCCCATGCCACCGCGCTGCCCTACCTCCTTTCACGCCACCACGCCACTGTCTCCAGGAGCCATCCATCGCGCCGCCCTAGATCCTCCTTGTGCCTCCCAAATCCCTGGATCCCGCACCGGCAGCGATGGATGTCCGGCCGGATCCAGCGCCCTGAGATCCCTGGAGCAGCACCGGCCACCGTCGCGCCTCCGTCGACCAGGCTAGCTCCTCGCGCCGCCCGACCAGGGCGCACATCCCGGCACCCGCCTCCCCACCTCCTCGCGTCTCCACCGATCGGGGCGCACGGCGGCACTCCAGATCGAGCGGGCGCGCGGCGGCCGTCGTGGCGGACCACGGCCTCGGCGTGGATTTCTCCAGCGACCGCACCACCTTACGTCGAAGGTTCGGTTCATCCAGGGCATGTGGTTCGTTGGATGCTTGGTGTGCACCGACGGCCAAGTTTCTTCTCCGGGCTTCGCGTGCCACGACCACGACAGCACCGGATCGGCGCCCCAGTCTGCTGACCATCGTGCCCCCCCTCTCGCCAGCCAGAGGTCCAAGGGAAGTTGCAGTTCACGTGGTGAAGCCGCGTGGCGAGGTTTGCAGCATGTGTGCGTGAAGTGCGGCTCGCCTCGTCCTGCAGTGCGGCTCGTCGCATTTTTTTGCTTCACTGCTCGCGGGCACGAGCAGTGCAGTAGTCTGGTTCTTGCACTTTTGGTTGCTTTTTGTTGTATAGCTTGATTATTATGGTCATGCAGCTCACCAGAATAAAAATCATGTAGTTCGCTTCTCATAAATATCAAGAAATACAATCTGTTTTCTTCAACTCGTGCCATGTTGTATGCTTCGAATTTAATGCACTTCATCGGTGCTTGCTGGTCAGTTGGTTGTGAAATGCAGTTCATTTGGTGCCACATAAAAAAGAATACAAAATCAAAAAACACATGCAGTTCCCTCTGTCGATGAATGCAATCGGCGCCCGGCAAATGCAGTTCGCTTCGTCGATTTCGGACCCACGAAAAACACGTTCATTTTTGTTCGCCGCTAATGCAGTGCGCTTGCACCGTGGGATGCGGTGCGCCGGCCCGGCGAATGCAGTTCACTTGAGGATTCCGGGTCCGCGAAGAACACGCTCTCTGTTTAGCGATAATGCAGTGCGCTTGACTGTCCGATGCAATTACATGCAGTTCACTTCGCCGATTTTTGTTCCACGAAGAACGGAGTTCCGCCTTTTTAGTAGAATCGGCGTAACTATTTAACCGTAAAGAATTAAAGAATGTGTTTTACATGAAAATGGAGCGCCTCAACGATACCTATCCAACCGTGTCACAATTGAATCGATCGGGCGAACGAATCAAAAAAAATACGCGAAACATCCGCTGTCCACAAGAGGGCAGCGCCACCGTTTTCGAAATTCCTTCGAAACCGTGAAGAATCCCGAAAAGTGTTCAACATATGGATTAATCTAATACTCCATACGAATCCAACGGTGTATCATACGCATCATTTCGACAAACGTTTAAAATTTTCTACTCTCTACGAAATTCTAAAAACAAAAACAGAGTTGCTGCGTTTTTTTATTATCTAAAATTACTCTCAAACCGTGAGGAATTAGAGAAAGTGTTATACATATGGATGGAGAGCCTGATCAATACCTTTCCAACGTTGTATCATACGCATCAATCCGACAAACGTTTGAAGAGAAATCGCGAAAATACTCCCGCTATGAAAGTGGGTCGTCACACCGTTTTTGAAACTTCTCCTAATGCGTGAGGAATTAGAAGAAGTGTTCAACATACGGAAGATGCTCCATTTCAATATGAATCCAACGGTGTATCATACGCTCAATTCCTACATACGGTTAAAAAGTTATCGCGAAAACGGTGCATGCGGTTCTGTTTTACCCGAACTGCAGTGCTCCGAATTCAGCAGTGTGGTTCTCTTTTGCGATACGATGCAGTTCTGAAGTGTTATCAGGATAGAACCACACTGCTGACTCACGGGCACTGCAGCTCGGGTAAAAACAAACCGCATGCAGTATTTTCACCTTAACTTTTTAACCGTCGGCCGGAATTGAGTGTATGATACACCGTTGGATTTGTATGGAAAAGAAGCATCTTCCGTATGTTGAACACTTCCCCCGATTCTTCACGGATTAAGAGCGGTTTTGAAAACGGTGCGGAGACCAACTTTTACAGCGGGCATTTTTTCGCGATTTCCCTTAAACCGTTCATCGGAATGATGCAAGTGATATACCGTTGGAAAGATATCGATCAGGCACTCCATCGATACGTAGAACATTTTGTCTAATTCTCTAGAGAAATCTAGCCGCAAAAAAACATGCACACTCTGTTTTTCGCCGCCAGATCGTGTAGAGAGTAGAACTTTTTAACCGCTTTTCCGATAGATGTGTATGATACACTGTTGGATTCGTATGGGGTAGGATAATAATCCATACGTTAAAAACTTTTCCAAATTCCTCATGGTTTTGAAGGAATTTGAAAAACGGTGTGCTGCCCCTCTTGTGGACAGCGGGCGTTTTTGCGTAATTTTTTTTGATTCGTTCGTCCGATCGATGAAATTTATACACGGTTGGATATCTATCATCGAGGTGCTCCATTTGTATGTAGATCACTCTTTCTAACTCCTTACGGTTTAAAAGTTGTGTTGATTCTACTAAAAACGTGAAACTCCGTTCTTCGCGGATCCAAAATCGACCAAGTGAAATGCATTCGCCGGGCAACCGTCGCATCAGACAGGCAGGCGCACTGCATTATTGCCAAACAGAAACACACGTGTTTTCTCACGGAACAGAAATCGACAATGTGAATTGCATCTGTCGGGCAATCGATTGCAATGTCGAATAGAGAGAACTACATGTGTTTATTTATTTATTTGTTAGACCTTTACAGTTCGCTTCGGGAGAAATGAATCGCGTTACATACCAAAATGAACTGCAAAATTTTCTTTGTTTTTTTATAACTAGCGAACCGTATACAGTAAATTGCAACCGAGGAACAACCGCACTGCATTGGCAAGAAAGAATCACGACACACAATCAAGTGAACTGCATAATTTTCTAACATATAAATAGAATGAACATTTCTCCAAAAATTTTATTATTATTTTTCATATGGGGAAACAAGCTGCTATACATTTTTTTTCTGTTGCACTATGCAACATAATGAACTGCTGAAAAGAAACGATCAATGCGGTGATTAAACAAGTAAACCGCGCTTCAAAAAAATAGTACAGTACTACTTTTCTTCTCAATGCATGTTCCAAAGAGCTACCGAACGAACTGCAATAGTACAAACATATATATTTTTTACAACGGTAGCACAAATAGTACTGCTTTTCTCCTCAATGCTCGGGGGGGTCACGATCGGTACATCTATTTCCTTTTGTTTTTTTGTTAAGTTGGAGAGGAGGTAGGAAGCTTCACCACGAGCCTGCATCAAACGGGGATTATACACAACTCATAAACGACAAGAACACACAAGAAGGAGACATGCGATGGGTTGGATTGGGCGGACCTGGAGTCATTAGCGAGGGAGCTCACCATGGCCTTCATCCCGGATCCACAGCGGAGGCTGGTGTGGAGGCGTTCCAGTGGCCTCACAAGCAGCTCACGTGGGAGGTGGGCTGCAGCGCATCGTTTGTGCACTACACCCGGACGGTGCAGAGGATGGGGCGGGTGGGATCCCCGTGGGGTCGAGCTCGTGATGCTGGCCGGACGCGGTTCTGGAGGCCACGGGGAAGCGTCGGGGTGTGGCATAGCATGGCGGCGGAGGAGGAAGGAGGTGCGGGCGGCGCGTTTTGGTGGCCTGGGGCGTGCGGGCGGCGATGTGCTGTGGCCGTGGCGGGATCTCACTCCTCCTTCCCGCACCAAAACGAGCAGGGGGATTGGCGCTGGCGGGATCTCCCTGCAACTCGCATCCTAGCTCCGCCAAGGGTCGCGCAGATTTGACAGGATCCTCCTCCAGCGCCTAGACCAGCTCGACAACAGCGCCTCGGGGACGGATGCATCCTGGTGGGAGGATGGTGGGGCGACGCTGCGAGGCATACGGCGCGTAGTGGATCTCGGGGCAGTCGCAACACGGCCGCCTGGATCCGTCTCCATCCACGCGCCAGGGACTAGCTGTAGGAAGCGGCACCGAGGATTGGAGGCAAGAGGAGGCGCAGGGGAGGTTAGCGGAGCACGTGGGGGCGGGGGTGGGGGTGGGAGAGAGAGGATATGATAAGGCAAGGGTGAGGGTTTTGTCGGTCGGTTTTCTAGCGCGGTTCGTTTTGTAGCTATGACTCGTTGTTTGGAGGCTGTTAGCAGAATAAGGTGAGTGTTGTTAGAATAAGGTCTTAAGGGGTTTTATCATAATAGACCCACCCTATATATATATATATAGCCGGTCTATTCTCACATCGTTGTCAGAATAACTATTCTGACAACATTCCGAACTGCATCGTATCGCAAAGAGAACCGCACTGATGTATTCGAAGCACTGCAGCTCGGGTAAAACATAACCGCATGTACCGTTTTCGCTTCATCTTTCTAACCGTTCTTCGGAATTAAGCATATGATACACCGTTGGATTCTTATTGAAATGGAGCATCTTCCGTATGTTGAACACTTCTTCTAATTCCTAACAGATTAGGAGCAGTTTCGAAAACGGTGCGGCAACATACTTTTGCAGCGGGCGTATTTTCGAGATTTCTCTTAAACAGTTCATCGTAATGATGCAAATGATATACCGTTGGAAATATATCGATCAGGCGCTCCATCCATATGTACAACACTTTGTCTAATTCCTCAAGGTTTGAGAGGAATTTCAAATTGAAAAAAAACGCAGCCACTCTATTTTTGGTTTTCGGATCTCGTAGAGAGTCAAACTTTTTAACCGTTTGTCGACATGATGCGTATGATACACCATTCGATTCGTATGAAGTAGTAGCATCTTCGACATGTTGAACACTTTTCGAGGTTCTGCACGGTTTTGAAAGAATTTAGAAATGGTGGCGCTGCCCTCTTGTGGACAGGGGCGTTTTTTGCGTAAATTTTTTCGATTCGTTCGTCCGATCGATGCAATTGATACACGGTTGGATAACTTTCTCTCTAACTCCTTACGGTTTAAAAGTAGCGTTGATTTTACTAAAACGCGGACTCACTTTTTTCGCGGAACAAAAAACCGACGAGTGAACTGCATTGGTTCGCATCTGACAGTCAAGCGCACTGCATTATCACCAAACAGAGTGCATGTGTTCTTCGCGGACCCGGAATCGGCCAAGTGAACTGCATTCGCCGGGCAATCGCACCGCATCCCATGGTGCAGGCGCACTGCATTATCGCCAAACAGAATTGCACGTGTTTTTCGCGTATCTGAAATCGGGTAAGCGAACTGCATCCTTCAAAGACCGGTTGCATTTATTGACAGAGAGAACTGCACTTGTTTTTTATTTATTTTTAACATAAAATTTTATCAACGAGCGTGCACCGCAAAGACGAGGCGAGTGAACTGCATTTACTTTTCAGATGTTTTTCTCGTGTTATCAAGCGAACCACAGATAAATTTATAGTGAACCACATACATATGAAAAATAATAGAAAGAACTTTCTTATAATTTTTTTGTAAATAATGCACTGCATTTTTCTAGTTCATAAAAAAGTGCATTGCATTTTTTTACACATTCCAAAGATGCACAGAACCCAAATATAATTGCTCAAACATATACAAAGGGAACTGCAATTATTTTACAAAGAACAGCAAATTGCACTGTGCATCCCCGTGCTTGAATTGATCGAAACAAACTACACAGAAGAAAACAAACTACACAGAAGCACGTCCGGTGTGTTTTTTTCTCGCGCGTCTGGCCGAGGACTGGCTGTGACAACGCTGGCCAGATCGAACCTCCACAGGCGGCCGAGCGAACTGCATAGGGAGGACTCCGACGTCGTTCTGTCCGCGGCGCCAGCGGGAGGGATGAGAAGGCTCGGGGTGGAGGGAGGGGTGCCGCACGGATGGAGAGAGCCGGGTCGCCGCCAATCCGTTGGTGGAAACGGGATGAAAGCGCACTGCAGTGTAACCACCGGTAACAACAAAAATCTGTGCGAAGAACTACTGGCCGAGGGGGTGGTCGAGCTCGGCCTCGTGTCCATGTGTGGGAGGGGGCCCAACACGCAGGAGCGGTGCGGGCGGGAAGGCACCGGGGCGACCGATGCTAGACGTAATGACCGGGGCGGTCAACCTGGCGCGAGAGGAGATGGCTAGGGTCGTCGCCTGGTGCGAGATCGCCAGGGCTGTCGGCCACACACGGGAGGAGATGGCCAGGGCGGTTGGCGGGCACGAGGTAACCGGGTGGCGCCGATCCGATGGTGGCCAACCGCTCTGGGGCCTTCGCCGGCCAGATCCGGTGGTGGCTCGTTGCTCCTGGCCGACGCTCGCCAGATCCACAGCGGCGCCTGGTTCGGCGGCGCGCGATGGCGTCTGGGCGGCCGACGTGGCAGCCCTGATCCGGCGCACAGTGGTTCATGTGGCGGCGGGCGGCGCGAGGTAGAACCCTGGTCCGGTGGCGATTTTGGGAAGTGGAGGGGGAGGGGAGGTTGGTGCGGCCTGGGTGTGAACGAGGTGCTGGGGTGGGGTGGGGGAGTCGATAGTGCGGGTGGTGGGGAGTTTTTTTATCTGTCCGCCGGCGTGGGACTTCTTTTCTCAGTGTTGGCAGAATAAGAGGTAGTGTAGTTAGAATAAGGTCTTAAGGAGTGTTGTTACAATAGACCCACCCTATATATATATATAACCCAGGGTATAGAATAATTTATTCTTCACCCGAGGTAATTTTACGAACCTTTCATAAAAAATTACATTTTTAATACAAATAGTTACATTAATATGAATTCACTATAAAAATTTTGACATAAAAAATAAAAATATAGCCCACAAGATCAAAAAAATTACATTTTATGTATATTTCACCCCATTATTTTTACGTTTGTAATTTTACGTAACATAAAATATATTTTATGGCGATTATATTTGTTTACGTTCTCTTTTTACGTATGAAATAAGAAGAAATTTACGAAATGTAAAATTATGGTGTATTAATGTCAAATCAGATGGGGGGGGGGGGAAGAATAACTATTCCTCACCCAGGGTGACGAATAGTCTATCCCTATATATATATTATATATACAGCCGGTCTATTCTGAAATCGTTGTATTCTGACAACATTCAGAACTGCATCGTATCGCAAAGAGAACCACACTGTTGAATTCGGAGCACTGCAGCTCGGGTAAAACAGAACCGCATGTACCATTTTCGTCGTAACTTTATAACCGTTTATCGGAATTGAGCGTATGATACACCATTAGATTCGTATTGAAACGAAGCATCTTCCGTATGTTGAACACTTCTTCTAATTCCTCACGGATTAAGAGCAGTTTCGAAAACGATGCGGCGGCCCACTTTCACAGCGGGAGTATTTTCGCGATTTCTCTTCAACCGTTTGTCGGAATGATGCGATGATACACCGTTGGAAAGATATCGATCAGGCGCACCATCCATATGTATAACACTTTGTCTAATTCCTCACGGTTTGAGAGGAATTTCCAATTGAAAAAAACGCAGCAACTCTGTTTTTGGTTTTCGGATCTCGTAGAGAGTCAAACTTTTTAACCGTTTGTCGAAACGACGCGTATGACACACCGTTTTATTCGTATGGAGTAGTAGCATCTACGACATGTTGAACACTTTTCGAGATTCTGCGCGGTTTTGAAGGAATTTTGAAAACGGTGGCGCTGCCCTCTTGCGGACAGCGGCCATATTTGCGTATTTTTTTTGATTCGTTCATCCGATCGCTTCAATTGTTACACGGTTGGATAGGTATCGTCGAGGCGCTCCATTTTCATGTAGAACAGATCCTCTAATTCCTTACGGTTTAAAAGTGGCGTTGATTTTACTAAAACGCGGACTCACTTTTTTCGCGGAACAAAAAATCGGCGAGTGAACTGCATTGGTTTGCATCCGACAGTCCAGCGCACTGCATTATGGCCAAAAACAGAGCGCACGCGTTCTTCGCGGACCAGGAATCGGCCAAGTGAACTTCATTCGCCGGGAAACCGCACCGCATCCCACGATGCAAGCGCACTGCATTATCAGCAAATAGAAATAAACGTGTTTTTTGGATCCGGAATCGGGGCAAAGTTAACTGCATTCATCAAAGCGCATATTTTTTCCGTTACAATTATTTCCGTAGCGAACTGCAAACAACACGAAAAAGTGAACCACATTTTTGTAGATTTATGTAAGATTTTTTTGCAATTTTACATATACGCGCCAAATGAACTGCAAGGGCAAAACAAAAGAGCATCATATAAAGCTTTGTTGAGCTTTTTTTACTGCTCATACAGTATCAACAAATGAACAAACAAGGTTCTACAAGAGCACATGTAACATCAAAGTAAGCAACTGAGCCGCAGTGCGCTGTGAACCGCACTGCACACAAACTATCTGAAAAATTATAAAAATCGCCTCTGAACAGCAACAATGTGCAGAATGAACCGCACAACATCGCTACACACACTGCATGTCATAGGTGCACTACACTGTGTAGAGCGACGCGAAGGAACACCAGATCCATGCCAGGGGGAGCAGTGCTGGATAGGCCATGGGATCGGGGCCAGGCCCGGCATCGAGAAGAGATTGTCGGGAGGGGATCCGACGTGGGGCAGCACGAACTCAGATCGGCGTGGGGGCGGCGACCGATGGGTGGCTGAGTGCCCCGATGACGGCTTCAAGTCGCCGTGGATGGAGAGGGAGGTCGGATCCGCGCGGCGGGACGACCCAGAGATCCACCGTCGAGGGAGGGACCGGATCCGTCGCCGATAGCTGTCGATGTCGGGGGTGGAGGTGTCCCAGGGCGGCTGGCGGTCACGCTTTTGAAGCTGGAAGGTGGGGCGAAGGGCATTCGCCATCGGAGCTAGCCAACCGACCCCATGGCCGGCGGGGGTGCTGATGGCGGAGAAGTTAATAGGTTTAGTTGGGTTTCCTCCCCTGTTGACCGCGCCAATAAACGATTCTTGATAACCCACAGGTCTAGGGGATCAATTGTAGCTTTTCGATAAATAAGGATGTCGATCCCACGAGGAGCAGAAGGTGTTGATAAGTGACACTGGATAAGGAAAGGCCGCACACACTCAAAGGTAAATATTTAGGGGTTTTTGGTTCAAGAAACAGAAAAGTAAAAGAAAAGCAAAGTAAACAGGGTAACTGAGGAGTAGCAAGTGGCCCAATCCTTTCACAAGGATAAGCCTAGGAACTAAACTTATAAAAGCTAAAGCGTTCTTGAGAACACACGGGAGAGATAGTCAAGTTACTTTCACCATACTCCGCCAAGTAATATGTATTGTGTTGATAAGTGTTGGTGGGTGGATCAATGCTAGTACACCTTCTAGACTAAGATAAGTGTACTCTTATGATTACACACCTTGCAAGCATCCGCAAATACAAGGTAGTAATTAAGGCATAAGCCAAACCACAACATTACGATCAAGGATCCATAACTCCCTTGTGCAAAAGTGTGCGAACTGGGGTTCAGGTTTCTGTCACTCCGGCAACCCACCATAAGCATCCTTTGTGCACAATGTATTCCTCTAGGCCCATGAAAGGTGAAGTGTTAAGTGTTCGACTCACATAACACCACTAGAGAAATAACAACACAACTTAAGTATCAAACAACACATAACACTTCAACATCATATGACTACTAACAACTAGACTTCTCCCATGTTCTCAAGAACTAAAGTAACTACTCACAAGACATAAAAGAGATCATGATTAGAGGTGATAGATGGGTGGCAAACAATCTCGACACAATGATATTTATCCAACAAAACTCAATAGCATTCACCACAAAGTAGTAATCAACACCAACAGAGTAGAGAGGATAGATAGTACGAATTACAACACAAGTTGCAATTGTGAGATGAGATGGGATGGATATGGAGATGGTGCTGATGTTGGGGATGATGTTGATGACGATCTCAATGATGCCCATGACGATGATGATGATGATGGCGACGATCTCCCCTTCCGGGAGGTGATCTCCCCGACGGAATCTGCCCGCCGGAGATGGCTTTTCTCCTCTGTAGGTTTCCGCCCTGTGATGGCGGCAAAACACAGAAACTCTTTTCTTTTTAGGGTTTCTACCCCAGGGGGGTCTTATAGGCGAGAGGGGGCGCCGACGGGGGGGGGGGGGGGGGGGGGGGGGCACCAGGCATCTAGGAGGGTGCCTGGCGCGGCCAAGAGGGGGGCCGCGCCAGGCACCCTTCTGGCTGCCTGGTGGGTCCCCTCACCTCCATCCTCGGTGATCCCCCAGTCAATCTTCGTAAAAACACTCCCCGTAAATTTTCATCGCATTTGGACTTGATCTGATTAAGCAACTTGGTGTCCACTTTTCACCGCTGAATTCTGGTTCTGCTGCTTCGGCACCGGAAAGTTGTAAACTGTGTAAAACAAGCCAAAACAACATAAGAACAATACTGTAAAGTGGAATATATCAATGAATAGGACGAAATTACAATATAAAATAGTGATGCATTTTGGACGTATCAGGCGCCGCGCTCCCACGACCGAGGCGGTCGACGGTGGGTTGTGGCCGGAGCGGGGCGCTGATAGGTCCAAAATGCATCACTATTTTATATAGTAATTCGTTCTTATTCATTGATATATTTCATGATATGATGCTATCCTTATGTTGTTTTCGCCTATTTTACACAGTTTGCAACTTTCCGGTGCCGAAGCAGCAGACGTAGGATTCAGCGGTAAAAAGTGGACGCTGATTTGCTAAAGAAGAATACCTCCAAATTACCTGAAAATCAATGGAGGGTATTTTCCAGAAGGATCACGAAGACACGCAAAAGAGCGACCAGAGGGGGGCCACAGGGTGCCTAGGCGGCCACCTGGCGCGGCCCCCACCCTGGCCGCGCCGGGGGGCGCCTAGACCCCCGGGGCCACCCCAGGCTCCCCCCTCTGGCCTATATACTCTTCAACATACAGAAACCCTAAAAGAGGGGGAGTTTACGGAGTTCCGCCGCCGCTCCGTGGCGGAAACCTACAGAGAAGAAAAGCCATCTCTGGCGGGCAGATTCCGCCGGGGAGATCACCTCCCGGAAGGGGAGATCATCGCCATCGTCATCACCATCGTCACGGGCATCATCGAGATCATCATAACCATCATCCCCATCACCAGCACCATCTCCACCTCCATCCAATCTCGTCTCACAATTGCAACTTGTGTTGTAATCTGTACTATCTATAATCTCTACTCTATCGGTGTTGATTACTACTTTGTGGTGAATGCTATTGAGTTTTGTTGGAGAAATATTATGGTGTCCAGATTGTTTATCATCTATTTATCCCCACTGATCATGATCTCTTTTATGTCTTGTGAGTAGTTACCTTAGTTCTTGAGGACATGGGAGAAATCTAGTTGTTAGTAGTCATATGATGTTGAAGTAATATGTGTTGTTTGATATTTAAGTTGTGTTGTTATTTTCCTAGTGGTGTTGTGTGAGTCGAACACTCAACACTTCGCCTTATCAAGGACCTAGGGGAATACATTGTGTAGAAAGAATGCTTACGGTGGGTTGCCGGAGTGACAGAAACCTAAACCCCAGTTTGCACGCTTTTGCACAAGGGAACAATGGATCACCGATCGTATTGCTATGGTTAGGCTTTTGCCTTAAATACTATCTTGTATTTGTGGATGCTTGCAAGGTGTTTAATCATAAGAGTGCACTTATCTTAGTCTAGAGGGTGTACTAGCATAGATCCACCCACTCAACACTTATCAACACAGCACATAGTACCGATGGAATATGGCGAAAGCACATGACTACCTCTCCCGTGTGTCCTCAAGAACACTTTAGCCTTTTTAAGTTCAGTTGCTAGGCCTCTCCTTTGCTCAGAAAGGATGGGCCACTCGTTACTCTCCAGTGCCTTTACTTTGCTCATTTTACTTTCCTGTTGCTTATACCAAGAAAACCCCTAAAAATTTATCTTTCAGTGCTTGCAGTTATCTCCTTGCCAAAGTCATTTGCTATTACCTTCTGCTCCTCGTTGGGTTCGACACTCTTACTTATCGAAAACGCTGCAATAGATCCCTTACGGTTGTGGGTCATCAAGTACCGTTTTCTGGCGCCGTTGCCGGGGAGCGTAGCGCTATTAGTAAGTGAAGCTGGTAAGGAAGTTTTTATATTTCTGTTTTTAGTTTTGTTGTTGCTGCTTTTGTCCTTATGGACACCCCTACTCTTGGATCGTTGTTCCTGGGGAGCTGTCCCACAACTAAGGTAGTCACTACTGCTCCTGCTGAAATTGTGCCTTATAAGATACCATCTGGTATTATCGATTATGTCTTAGCTAATCGCTATGCAAAGGACAGACATCCAGGTGAACACTTGCTATATTTATCATGATTATGTTCATTATTCAAGCTTGCAGGTGTGTCACTAGAGTTCGTTATGAAGAAATTATTCTCCATATCGCTTACGGACAAAGCTTCAGATTGGCTCACATTCTCTTAATTGGGAAGAGCTTATGTCTCTCTTTTCTACAAAGTTTTACCCTCTTCATGAAGTTCATCGAGACAGGAATTACATCTACAACTTTAGGTCTCGTGACGGAGAAAGCATCGCTCAAGCTTGGGGGAGGCTTAAATCTCTAATGTTCAAATGTCCTATCCATAAACTCCCCAAAGATATTATACTTACGAATTTTTATGCCAGGCTTTCTCGTCAGGATAAGGAAATGCTGGATGCCTCCTCTAGCGGGGTATTCCAGACAAAGAGCGTTGAAGAAAGATGGGATCTCATCGAGAGGATCCAGAAGAATACTGAAGACTGGGAAATCGATAAAGGTATTGAACCTGCTATAAATTATGAGCATGATTATATTGAGAGCTATGTGAAAACTGATTATTTTAATACCTTTTGCTCTAAGATTGGTCTGGATTCCCATCTAATGATTGATTTTTGTAAGAACTTTGCCTCTCATGTTGATTCTTCTAAGATGAAGAAGGATCAGCACCATAAGCCTTTCAAATAAGTGCCTATTGATATTCACGTTGCTCATCCTATTTTGCCTGCAGTTATATATGAACATCCCCCTTTTCCTTCAAGGATAAGGGAACACTCTTTTGTGACAGGCATAATAAATAAAAGTAAGAGAAGAACAGGCGAACCTGAGGACCAAATCAGAGTCGATCCTCAGGTTGCGATGGTTAAAGATTTAGTTACTAATGATGTTTCAGATTCTATTATAAATTTTTGTGTTGTTTCAACTAACATTGTCACAGCCAAGAATAAAAGCCCAATTTCAGGTACACCAGTTGTATCTGTTAAAATAGGAGATCACAATTATTACGGGCTATGCGATCTGAGATCAAGTGCTAGCGCGATTCCTTATTCGCTTTATCAAAAGATCATGGGTGAGATTTCACCCTGTGAACTTGAAGAGATTGATGTTACTATTCATCTTGCAAACAAAGCTACTATCTCTCCTATTGGGATTGTGAGAGATGTTGAAGTCCTATGCGGAAAGGTAAAGTATCCTACCGACTTTCTCGTACTTGGTTCAGTGCAAGATAGTTTTTGTCCTATTATTTTTGGTAGACCTTTTCTCAGAACTTGTGGAGCTATTATAGATTGCAAGAAAGGTGAAGTTTCTGTTGAATTCAATGGTGAGCCATATGAATTTAACTTTTCTAAGATCTCTAAGCAGCCTCGTGGTACCGAATTACCTAGTGATGATAAAATTATTGAAAGTATTTCTTCTATTGCTATTCCTCCTAATGATCCTTTGCAGCAATACATGGAGGACCACGAGAATGATACCCAATGCAGGAAAGAAATGAAATTGATGAAACCTTCTTGAGACAACCTGTTGATACGTCCCAAACGTATCTATAATTTCTGCTTGCTCGATGCATGTTTTGTGTGACTTTGCCATGTTTTGGTTGAACTTTATTACACTTTTAAACCAATTTGGACTAACCTCCTAACTCAGTGCACCTAGTTGCCAGCTTCTGGTTTTCTGCTGTTTTTGTTTTTCAGGTTTTCCGGCTGATTAAAGTGCCCAAAAAATTCCGCAAAAATTATATTAAAAATCAGCGGGCAGGAAGCTTCCGGAATAACCAAGGGAGAGAGCCAGGACCACCACCAGGGAGCCAGAAGGGTCCTTGGCGCGGCCCCAACTCTAGGGCGCGCCAGGCACCCTCCTGGCTGCCCTGGGTGGCCCCTCGACGCCCCCCTTCGCCTATATAACCCCCTCGGGGTAGTAACCCCAAAAGGAGAACTCTTTTTCGCGGAAACCTCTCTGTTCTGCCGCCGCCGCCGTTTTCAGATCGGGGCTGCCTAGAGAAGCTGCCCCCGCACCCTGCCGGAAGGAGATCACCCCTCCAGGAGACCATCCATAGCCATGGACGCCTCCCGTATGTACCGTGAGTAGTCCCCCTTGGACCATGGGTCCGTGATCAGTAGCTATGTGATGTCATCTCCCTCTTTTATGCTTCCACTTTCGAGACCTCGTGAGTTGCCTCACATGATCGAGGCACCTATGTAATTTTCTGCTGTTGCTATGCTGAGTTTGTTGGGATCTAGTGGATTATGAGACTATGTTCAGATTGTGATGAGTAATATATTTGGTTTGCCCTTTTATATTTTGTTCTTGAGTAAATTCTTGCATGTTCTCCGTTGCAGTATTTGCTTTGGCCAAGTTATTTGCTTGCAACTCCAAGAGAGAGCGTTATGCTCGATTGTGGGTTCAGCCCCCTGATGTCTGGCTTGAGTGACAGAAACATGAGATTAGGGGATGTGCTGTTGCCACCAGGGATAAAACAACGGTGATTGTTCCTATTGGTGCAAGAATTGTTTACTTTACACAAAGTTCTTTTAATGCAGTTGTCTGTTGATTTGAGTTTACACTTTGGGTGGGATTCGCAACTTAATACCAACGAGATGTTCTGGATAGATATCTCAAGGTGGATGATTCGTAGTAGATGCAGATGGATTTCGGTCTACTTACCTTGGCGTACTGCCCATTGCTTTTGAGCCCTTCCTTTCTTCGCAGCTAAGTTAGCATTGCGGTGCCTTCATAATCCTGTCAATTGCCCAACTGTGATTTGTTTACCTCGCTAGCATTTTTTATCGTCTTTTGGGAGAGAGACATCACTAGTGAAAATCACGGGACTCCGGTCCATCTTCATACCATTGTTCACACCCACTATTTACCTTTCTGTTTTTACTTTTACTAGTACCTTTTTATTTCTTGCGGTTGATCCTTTGTAAACGACAAGGCCGGAGGAATTGACAACTCCTCTGAACTCGTTGGTAGCAAAGTTATTTGTTTTGTGCAGGTCCACGACAACTCCACGCATCAGAATAATTTCTGGCGCCGTTGCCACCTATCGTACTTATCATTGAGTCCTACTGGAGACAAACCTTGGTATCTTTACTGAGGGAAATTACCGCTACGCTGCATCTCAACCTTCCACTTGGGGTAACCAACGAGGGGCGAGAAGCCATCAAGCTAATTTCTGGCGCCGTTGCCGGGGACTCAAAGGAAGTACAAATACGCGAGTCCTGATAACCGCCAATTTCTGGCGCCGTTGTCGGACTCCTGTATCAAAAATAGGGGAGTTACACGCTATCTTTTACCTTTGCTTTTTAGTCTTGTTAGTTTACCTTTCAGTTTTTACTTTTGTGTCCCTAATAAAAAATACCAAAAATACCTGTTACCTTGTCAGTAGCTACCATTATGGCTGGTCCTTTTGCCTTTGGTGAGGCGGATGTGCTTACCTTTACTCAAAGAGGTGGTGAGAGTTTAAAAGATGCTTGGTATAGAATTAATGATTCTCAAAAAAGAGCCACCAAGAAGCAATCCACTGCTATCCTGCTTAGAAATTTTTATGTTGGGATCACTTCTTGGAATAGGTTTCTTTTAGATACTGCTATCAGTGGAAACTTCACAGAGGCCCCAGTTTGGGAAGCCCTTAATGTTATTGAAAATCTTGTAGGAAGTCTCCCTATTGCTAGTATTAAAGAGGACATTACTTTAGCTCACATTATGAGAAAACTTGAAAACATAGAGCTAGAGATGCCAAGCATTGATAGGATGAATGAGTTGGAGTGTAAGATTTATGGGAATTTGAATAGGCTAGATAACTCTATGCAGAAAATTATCAAAACTTTAGAGAATATCAAAACCCTTGATGAAAAGTATTCTAGGATAGAAAAGATTGAGGAAGTGATTGAAACTTTAGGAACTACTTTTTCCTCAATCAAAACTAAAAGGGATGAAACTCCGGCAAAGAAGGAACCTAAGTCCGTTTACGTACCCAAGGTTCCTCGAACAAAAGATAGCACACCTATTGCCAAGAGAGTTGAAACGGTGAAAACTTTGGAGGAGACACCTATCTTTAATTTTAATGAAACTCCAACTGATTTCCCCCCTTTTGATTTTATTGCAAGAAGAATTTTTATTCGTCCTTTATTTGAGAAACCTATTAAGACTAGTTGCACTATTGAAGAGCTTTTTGATCATGGTAATGGTTCAATAGATGCAACTTGATCTTCTGCTTTAAGCCTAGCTAATGGCTCTAAAGAAGCGCTTTCGGGAGGCAGCCCGCAACGAATTTAGGTTTTTCTTTTTGCTTTTGTTCTGTTCTTAGTGGTCTTTATGATTGTTACTACTGTAGCAACATCATTGTATCTTTATTTTTCAAGCTTTGTGCCAAGTTTAGCCTCAGAGTGCTTGAAAGTTCAAAAGTAGGAGCTTGCTGTCCAGAAACAGATTCTGTCTTCTTGACGGGAAAATTCGCGATAAATCACCAGATCATCTTTTTGATCTGAAATTTTTGACAGCATGCTCCATACAATTGGCTTGCTATCCCTTGTTCAAAGTTTTTTGATTTGAGTTGCAGAAGTACCTCAAAAAAATTCCCCTTTCTCTGCTGTTCTATTTTTCTCAGCTTCTGCCCCAGTTTTTCTTTTCGCAGTTTTGCAATCCTTAAGCTTGCTTTTTTTTGCAAACTTTTTTGGACAGGCAAGAGAAACAGTAGCTCTTCCTGGAAATCTTTATTTGAAGTAGAGGAAAATTATTTTATTAGGGTACTAACCTCTCTAATCAGCCTACAATGAGTTATGTATGAAGGGAGTTTTCAAGTGCGCGATGGAAGGTGATGAAAGAAGATCCAGGAGTGTCAAGCGCTCAAGCTTGGGGATGCCCAAGTGCACCCCCAATAAATATTCAAGGAGACTCAAGCGTCTAAGCTTGGGGATGCCCCCGGTGCGTCCCCTTCTTCATCAACAATCATCGGTCTGTCTATCGTTGCACTATATTTTTATCACTTCATGCGTTATGTGCTTTGCTTGGAGCGTCTCGCTCTTTACTTTTCTAGGTTTGTTTTGCTTTCTTTGCTGTAGTAACAAGTTAGACCCCAGCTTACTCTTTGTGTGGGAGAGAAACACGCTCCACTTGAACTAGAACTCCTCATAGGATTTGCATGCTTATTTCTTTTAGCTGTGAGTTGTTCTTTTTCTTTTCTTAGCTGCTGGTCTGTTTAGCTGTAGTGCTTTAGTTTTTCTAGAGCTTTTCTTTTAAGGTTGAACTTTCTATAGGTTGCATGTTTTATCTTGTTAGAGAGTTTGCCTGTTGCACTGAGTTCTGTGTCTTGACTAGAAAGTAGGTAGTTAAAGTTGCTTTTCTTTTTGAAGTAGTAACTTGCAATAGTTTTGAGGTATTGACTAGAGTAATGTTTGAACTTTTGGTGTCAAGAGCTCTTGCCTATTAGTGATAGATGTCGTATTTTGGGCAATCCGTGTGGTTTTCTAAAACCAAAAACCCCTGTTGAGAACTCTAGCTACTAGATGGATCACTAACCTCTGGAGGGTTCGAATATTAGAGTACACTCACGTACCATGAGTCGAGGATGCGCAAGGATAACCAAACCCCCATACACTCCTCCTCGGGGTACCTGTCTCTTTGTGAACCTCCTATTAGATTGAGAGTTACCGATAATAAGTGCATGAGTTCTTCGGACTAATGTGAGTATTCGAAAGTTGACACTTCCACCTACCCATACTTTTTCTAGCCTCTTCGGTACCGTGCATTGCCCTTTCTCACCTCGAGAGTTGGCGCATACTTCGCCGGTGCATCCAAACCCTTGGCATGATACGCTCTGTCATCATAAGCCTCATTATATCTTTCCTCAAAATAGCCACCATACCTACCTACAAGGAATTTCCATAGCCTTTCCGAGATACATTGCCATGCAACATCCACCCTCTCATGACTTGATCTTCATGTCATACATGCTACTTGATTGATCGATGAGCCGCATGCTAGTTGGGCCTTGCCCTAATCATTGCTACATGACGCGCTAGTATCATTGCATATCCTGCTATCCTGGCAGAGGCATACATTTGCATCATGATTAGTTACATTTTCTTTTTGTGAGTACCTTTGTAAAGTGTGAAAGATCTCCTATATTCTTGTAAAATATAGAGTATTGCCCCTAAAGTGAGGAAAAGATCCCAAAGAGGACAAAATCAAAAGATCCCAAAGAGGAAAAATGAGAGTTAAATAGAAAGAGCCATTGAGGCCACCAAAAAATAAAAATAAAGAGAAAAAGAGAAAAAGAAAAATAAAAAGAGAGAAGGGGGCATACTACTATTCCTTTTGAGAGATCCACACTAGTACTTCATCTTCTATCCCTTGTACTCCATAGAGATTATCATCATGCATATAGCTATGTGGGGAACTTTTACACTATAGAACTTGGCTTGTATATTCCAATGATGAGCCTCCTCAAACGAGCTCTAGGTCTTCTTGAGAAAGCAAGTTAGATGCACCCCCACTAGTTCCATTGGAGAGCTTTTAGCTCACATGTGCATCCGTTGTATGGCAATCCCTACTCCTCACATCATATCTATCATATGGCCTTCTCTCGCCTATGATTGTCCTCATTGATGTGAGCCTTTCACACACCTTTTTGTCTTCCTCCTCCACCCTTTTTCCGTTTCGCCTTTTAGGTGTCAACTTTCTTGCTCACGCTCATCCATTGCATGAGTGCTCAAAATATCGAAAGGGTGTGGATCAGTTTGACTTGTACCTGGCTAGTGGTCTGGGGACGAGTCCAGATAAGAATCCAAAGGAGACTAAGTGTGAAACTTTAGTAGATAGTTGTTCTCAACAACCTTTTTTTTCTCTTTCTTCCCAATCCCTTGCTTGCACGCAAACACCATCTGGAGACATTCGAGTTACGGACAGCAAGAGCTCTTGCACCTTTTGTTCTTTTGTTGCTTGTGTTAATGCCAATATAGACTCTTTCATGTTAAGACTTGAATTGAATTGCATGATTTGATTGCTTTACTTAACAGTCCTTATTTGGTTGTGTGGCATGTCACCATAGAAATTATGCTTGTTATCTTTTACCTACTCGAGGAAGAGCAGGAATTAAGCTTGGGGATGTTGATACGTCCCAAACGTATCTATAATTTCTGCTTGCTCCATGCATGTTTTGTGTGACTTTGCCATGTTTTGGTTGAACGTTATTACACTTTTAAACAAATTTGGACTAACCTACTAACTCAGTGCACCCAGTTGCCAGCTTCTGGTTTTCTGCTGTTTTTGTTTTTCAGGTTTTCCGGCTGATTAAAGTGCCCAAAAAATTCCGCAAAAATTATATTAAAAATCAGCGGGCAGGAAGCTTCCGAAATAACCAAGGGAGAGAGCCGGGACCACCACCAGGGAGCCAGAAGGGTCCCTGGCGCGGCCCCAACCCTAGGGCGCGCCAGGCACCCTCCTGGCTGCCCTAGGCGGCCCCTCGACGCCCCCCTTCGCCTATATATCCCCCTCGGGGTAGTAACCCCAAAAGGAGAACTCTTTTTCGCGGAAACCTCTCTGTTCCGCCGCCGCCGCCGTTTTCAGATCGGGGCTGCCTGGAGAAGCTGCCCCGGCACCCTGCCAGAAGGAGATCACCCCTCCGGGAGACCATCCATAGCCATGGACGCCTCCCGTATGTACCGTGAGTAGTCCCCCTTGGACCATGGGTCCGTGATCAGTAGCTATGTGATGTCATCTCCCCCTTTTATGCTTCCACTTTCGAGACCTCGTGAGCTGCCTCACATGATCGAGGCACCTATGTAATTTTCTGCTGTTGCTATGCTGAGTTTGTTGGGATCTGATGGATTATGAGACTATGTTCAGATTGTGATGAGTAATATATTTGGTTTGCCATTTTATATTTTGTTCTTGAGTAAATTCTTGCATGTTCTCCGTTGCAGTATTTGCTTTGGCCAAGTTATTTTCTTGCAACTCCAAGAGAGAGCGTTATGCTCGATTGTGGGTTCAGCCCCCTGATGTCTGGCTTGAGTGACAGAAACATGAGACTAGGGGATGTGCTGTTGCCACCAGGGATAAAACAACGGTGATTGTGCCTATTGGTGTAAGAATTGTTTACTTTACGCAAAGTTCTTTTAATGCAGTTGTCTGTTGCTTTGAGTTTACACTTTGGGTGGGATTCGCAACTTATTACCAGCGAGATGTTCTGGATAGATATCTCAAGTTGGATGATTCGTAGTAGATGCAGATGGATTTCGGTCTACTTACCTTGGCGTACTGCCCATTGCTTTTGAGCCCTTCCTTTCTTTGCAGCATAGTTAGCATTGCGGTGCCTTCATAATCCTGTCAATTGCCCAACTGTGATTTGTTTACCTCGCTAGCATTTTTTATCGTCTTTTGGGAGAGAGACATCACTAGTGAAAATCACGGGACTCCGGTCCATCTTCATACCATTGTTCACACCCACTATTTACCTTTCTTTTTTTACTTTTACTAGTACCTTTTTATTTCTTGCGTTTGATCCTTTGTAAACGACAAGGCCGGAGGAATTGACAACTCCTCTGAACTCGTTGGGAGCAAATTTATTTGTTTTGTGCAGGTCCACGACAACTCCACGCACCAGAATAATTTCTAGCGCCGTTGCCACCTATCGTACTTATCGTTGAGTCCTACTGGAGACAAACCTTGGTATCTTTACTGAGGGAAATTACCGCTATGCTGCATATCAACCTTCCACTTGGGGTAACCAACGAGGGGCGAGAAGCCATCACCTCTATCCTGAAGCACAACCTTCCGGTTGAACCCTTAGGAATTCTATCCAAACCAAAAGAAGACCCGGTGTTTGATCTCAAACCTCTTCCCGATACGCTCAAGTATGCTTATTTAGATGAAAAGAAAGTATATCCTGTTATTATCAACTCTAACCTTTCAGGATATGAAGAAGAGCGATTATTGGAGATACTTCGTAAACACCGTAGTGCAATTGGCTATACCCTTGATGACCTTAAGGGAATTAGTCCATCTATCTGTCAACATACTATCAACCTCGAGCTCGATGCTAAACCTGTTGTTGACCATCAACGACGGTTGAACCCAAAGATGATGGATGTTGTGAGGACCGAAATCCTCAAGCTTATAACCGCAGGTATTATCTACCCTATAGCTGATAGTAAGTGGGTAAGTCCAGTTCATTGTGTTCTTAAGAAAGGAGGAACAACTGTAGTCCCTAATGATAAGAATGAACTAATACCTCAGACAATTATTATTGGATATAGAATGTGTATTGATTATAAGAAGTTGAACAAGGAAACTAGAAAGGACAACTACCCGCTGCCCTTTATCGATCAGATGCTTGAGAGGCTGTCCAAAAACAGCCACTTCTGCTATCTTGACGGGTATTCAGGCTTCTCTCAAATTCATGTTAACACTGCTGATCAAGAGAAGACCACTTTCACTTGTCCTTATGGTACTTATGCTTATAGGCGTATGCCTTTTGGTTTGTGCAATGCCCCTGCTACTTTTCAGAGATGTATGTCTGCAATATTTCATGGCTTCTGTGAGGAGATTGTGGAAGTCTTCATGGACGATTTCTCCGTCTATGGAACTTCCTTTGACCACTGTCTCCACAATCTTAATAAGGTTTTGCAGAGATGCGAGGATACAAACTTAGTTCTAAACTGGGAAAAGTGCCACTTCATGGTTAGCGAAGGGATCGTGCTTGGCCACAAGATTTCCGAGAGGGGAATTGAAGTGGACAAGGCGAAGATTGAAGCTATCGAAAGGATGCCCTATCCAAGGGACATTAAAGGTATTCGTAGTTTTCTCGGTCATGCTGGTTTCTATAGAAGATTTATTAAAGACTTTTCTAAGACCTCGAGACCCCTCACTAATCTTCTCCAGAAGGATGTTCCTTTTGTATTTGATGAAGATTGTAAGGAGGCTTTCGAAGTTCTTAAGAAAGCTTTAATAACCGCTCCTATAGTACAACCGCCTGACTGGAGATTGCCCTTTGAAATTATGTGTGATCCTAGTGATTTTGCTATTGGAGCTGTTTTAGGACAAAGGGTTGATAAAAAATTGAATGTTATACATTATGCTAGTAAAACCCTTGATAGTGCTCAAAAGAATTATGCTACTACTGAGAAGGAATTCTTAGCAGTAGTGTTTGCTTGTGATAAGTTTAGGCCGTATATTATTGATTCTAAAGTTATTATTCATACTGACCATGCTGCCATTAAGTATCTTATGACGAAGAAGGACGCCAAGCCAAGACTCATCAGGTGGGTACTCCTCCTTCAAGAATTTGATTTACAGATTGTTGATAGAAAAGGAGCAGACAACCCTGTAGCGGACAATCTTTCAAGGATGGAAGATATACCGCATGATCCCATCCCAGTCAACGACAGTTTTCCAGACGAACAACTTGCCGTTGTTAAAGTACAATCTCTTTCCGATCCTTGGTTTGCAGATTATGCTAATTTTATCATTGCAAAGTATTTTCCTCCAGGTTTAATATTTCAGAAAAGGAAGAAGTTCTTCCATGATTTGAGGCATTACTTTTGGGATGACCCACATCTTTTCAAAGAAGGTCCAGACGGGATCGTGAGAAGATGCATACCGGAACACGAGCAGAAGGACATTCTCAAGCAATGTCACGATAGTCCCTATGGAGGACATCACGCCGGTGAGAGGACCGCACATAAGGTTCTCCAATCAGGTTTTTATTGGCCTACTCTCTTTAAAGATGCTAGAAATTATGTTTTAGCCTGTGATAAATGTCAGAGAGTTGGTAATATTAGTAGAAGGAATGAGATGCCTATGAATTACTCACTAGTGATTGAGCCTTTTGATTGCTGGGGTTTTGATTTTATGGGTCCTTTTACCTCTTCGCACAAGTACACTCACATATTAGTTGCTGTTGATTATGTAACCAAGTGGGTTGAAGCAATCCCCACTGAAAGTGTTGATCACAAAACATCTTTGAAAATGCTCAAAGATGTAATTTTCCCTAGGTTTGGTGTACCTAGGTATCTCATGACTGATAGAGGATCACACTTCACGCATGGAGCTTTTAGAAAAGATCTAGCCAAGTACGATGTCAATCATAGAATTGCTTCACCGTACCATCCTCAAACTAGTGGGCAAGTTGAGCTCACCAATAGAGAGATCAAGTTGATCTTGCAAAAGACAGTTAACAGAAATAGGAAGGACTGGTCAAATAAGTTAGGAGATGCTTTGTGGGCGTATAGAACTGCTTACAAAAACCCCATGGGCATGTCTCCCTATAAAATGGTCTATGGAAAGGCTTGCCATTTGCCATTAGAGTTAGAACACAAAGCTTTCTGGGCTGTTAGAGAGCTTAATGCTGACCCAAAGTTAGCTGGTGAAAAGCGTCTCATGAACTTGACTTCTCTAGATGAGTCGAGAAGTGAAGCTTACGAGAGGGCTAAAATGTTCAAGGAAAAGGTTAAGAAGTGGCATGACGGGAGGATTCTGAAACGTGAATTTAATGTTGGTGATAAATTTTTATTGTTTAGATCCCGTTTCAGGTTTTCTCCAGGTAAACAACTTTCCAGGTGGGAAGGGCCATTTCATATTGAAGAAGTCTATCGGTCTGGTGCAATCAAGATTAACAATTGGGAAGGCACCAAACCTCAAGTTGTGAATGGGCAAAGACTCAAGCATTACATGGCAGGAGACCCCGTCAATGTTGATGTAAATATAATACGCACAACAACTCATGAAGAACACGTTGCAACCCTGTTTCAGACACCGACATAAGCAGAATAAGAAAAGGTATGTATTACGGTAAGGAAACACCGCGAACCGCCATAAAAGTTCCATATTATGAGTTTTTGCAAAATTAGGAAAATTTGAAGCCTAAGTGGAGCCGGAGAGGAGCTCTAGGGGGCCCAGGCGCCCCCCTGGCGCGGCCTACCTCCTGGCCGCGCCGGGAGGCCGCCTGGGCACCCAGGAGCCCGTCTCCGACCCTACTTTGGCTCGTTACCTTCCTTTTGTTGCAGAAATTTTTGCTATATATTTGCCCGGATCGTTCCGGCAACGTATCTCGCGATTTCGTGTGTTTTCTCTTCAATCTGTTTCTTCCAAGAAATCTTTTAGCTAGACCTAGGTGCCATGGCTTCCCCAAGTTCCCCCAAGGACAAGTTCGTCGTCAACGTCATCAACCCTTACCTTGCTGAGGTGAACAAGCACCCCCAGGTCCTTCGTATGGAGGACGGTGTTCTCCACAAGGAAGATCTGAAGGAACCAGTCATGGAGGGGAGCACCGAGGAGCGGCTGAAGGAGATGGAACATGAGGTCTTCAAGTTCAAGAAGATGGTGGAGCGTGGTGTTGAAGCCAACTTCGACATCAGGAACGAGATCGAGGCTTCCCATCAGAAAGAAATGAAGGAGACGTGGTCAAGTTTGTCCGCACTAGAAGAAAAAGTTTACGAGCTCCAAGCACAAATCTATGATCTGCACAACCAGAACTGTGAGTATGAACTAAAGTTTCTGCGCATGGGTTTAGGTGCTGAGTGCAGGATCCTGGAGACGGGAATGTCCTTCGAGACTGGAGAGGAGCTACCATGGAAGCGCTTCGCCAAGGAGTACCTGACTGAGAAGAACAAGAATGAGGAGTGAAATCTCCTCGGGTAATGGCATCCCCTCAGCTTGTTCCAAGCTTGGGGGAGTGCCCGGTATCTTTATCTTTGTCTTTAGGAGTCAAGTAGAGTCGTATCATGTCTAGGGAAGTTATTATATGAAATAGGTGTTTGCATCGAGGTCTATCACTCCTTCTGTGGAGAGATTGTATCCGTGAGTGTGGAGTCGTCTATAATGGAATATTAATGAGAAGTCTATTAGTTCCTTCGCTGCACTCGGTATTCTCTTCACGCAATCGGCCTCATATGACGATCCTTATGGGGAGTATTGACCTTATATCAGGTATGGCTTTGAAAACTTTATTTAATTTTGGCAAACATAGCTTTGGTCATGACAACATGCATGTTTTCAAAAGTAGCGACATAGCCAAAACCTTTATGTTATTATGCTTGAAGTGTTATGTTGACAAGGAAGACAACTTGATGTGTTATGCTTACCTTAATGTTTATGCCTTATATGTTTTGCATGTAAATTAGCATCAATTGTCTGTTCTCTCAAAGCCCTTGCTAGCCAAACTCTTTGCCAAGTAGATTTCTGCTTGTGCATCCATACCCTGAAACCAATACCTTCCATATGAGTCCACCATACCTTCCTATTCGTGGTATTCCCCTACCACTCCTATAAGTATAGAATTTATGTGTTATCCTTAAATGTTCAAATTCTTCTGTTTTGTGCCTCTTATTTAGCTCATGAGGAAGTAGTAGGTAATTCATGATCTTCTTAAGTTGGACAAGTTTTACCCAGGGATTGCATGCCTAATCTGCAAACCCATAATACGATGAGGAACTGGCATGGGTGCGCCCAGCTCAAAAGATAATATAACAAACAAACCCTCCTTCACGCTTGGTCTATGAGAAATCAGAAACTTTGGCAGTGATAAACAAAGGAGATTAAGGGGATGTGATCGTCCCCACTTGGGAGCCGTTCCTCGAAACTTGTCCATCTTGAGAAGTAATTGAGCTATCTATTAGCATTCTTTGACAAACTATGCACCGCCCCAAAATCTATTTTACTCTGTTTGATTTAAGGATAGCACATGAGTTTTCCCTCCTTGCCCTTAACAAGGCCTTTCATCCACCTTCATGTTGAGTCACTTGTCCCACTTCCTTCCTTTTCTCTAAGAGAACAGACATTTGATGTTGATGAGGATTCATCCATATAAGCTGCATTAAGGTTTGCCATGCCATATCCTTGTTCACATTATCTTTTGATAAGTAAGTTGTTTGCGAAAGCTTTTTCCTAGCAAGCATCTTCCTTTGTGTTAGCATTTTCACTTCAAAAGCTTCAAATTGTTTCTTTAAAAAGAAAGAGCAAGAGTAAAAGTTATTAGTTGTCCTTTGACCAAGGATATGTTTGCCCTAATTTGATGAGTTTCCTCATCCCTACTTTTGATTATAATTGTTATTACTTTCTCATAAGGGCCTTATGACTTGAGGTTGCTGTGGAAGATGCTTGAGTTTGATGAAGAAACTTTGATGCTTCTTGTCCGTATTCTATTTATCGACACTTCACTCTCTAAACTTGTGGACATGTTTACCAAGCTCAGTATTCGCTTGGGGACAAGCGAGGTCTAAACTTGGGGAGTTGATACGTCCAAAATGCATCACTATTTTATATAGTAATTCTTTCTTATTCATTGATATATTTCATGATATGATGCTATCCTTATGTTGTTTTGGCCTATTTTACACAGTTTGCATCTTTCCGGTGCCGAAGCAGCAGACGCGGGATTCAGCGGTAAAAAGTGGACGCTGAGTTGATGAAGAAGAATACCTCCAAATTACCTGAATATCAACTGCGGGTATTTTCCAGAAGGATCACGAAGACACGCAAAAGAGCGACCAGAGGGGGGCCACAGGGTGCCTAGGCGGCCACCTGTCGCGGCCCCCACCCTGGCCGCGCCGGGGGGCGCCTAGACCCCCGGGGCCACCCCAGGCTCCCCCTCTGGCCTATATACTCTTCGTCATACATAAACCCTAAAAGAGGGGGAGTTTACGGAGTTCCACTGCCGCTCCGTGGCGGAAACCTACAGAGAAGAAAAGCCATCTCTGGCGGGCAGATTCCGCCGGGGAGATCACCTCCCGGAAGGGGAGATCATCGCTATCGTCATCACCATCGTCACGGGCATCATCGAGATCATCATCAACATCATCCCCATCACCAGCACCATCTCCACCTCCATCCAATCTCGTCTCACAATTGCAACTTGTGTTGTAATCCGTACTATCTATCCTCTCTACTCTATCGGTGTTGATTACTACTTTGTGGTGAATGCTATTGAGTTTTGTTGGAGAAATATGATTGTGTCCAGATTGTTTATCATCTATTTATCCCCACTGATCATGATCTCTTTTATGTCTTGTGAGTAGTTACCTTAGTTCTTGAGGACATGGGAGAAATCTAGTTGTTAGTAGTCATATGATGTTGAAGTAATATGTGTTTTTTGATATTTAAGTTGTGTTGTTATTTTCCTAGTGGTGTTGTGTGAGTCGAACACTCAACACTTCGCCTTATCAAGGACCTAGGGGAATACATTGTGTACAAAGAATGCTTACGGTGGGTTGCCGGAGGGACAGAAACCTAAACCCCAGTTTGCACGCTTTTGCACAAGGGAACAATGGATCACCGATCGTATTGCTATGGTTAGGCTTTTGCCTTAAATACTATCTTGTATTTGTGGATGCTTGCAAGGTGTTTAATCATAAGAGTGCACTTATCTTAGTCTATAGGGTTTACTAGCATAGATCCACCCACTCAACACTTATCAACACAGCACATAGTACCGATACGGAATATGGCGAAAGCACATGACTACCTCTCCCGTGTGTCCTCAAGAACACTTTAGCCTTTTTAAGTTCAGTTGCTAGGCCTCTCCTTTGCTCAGAAAGGATGGGCCACTCGTTACTCTCCAGTGCCTTTTACTTTGCTCCTTTTACTTTCCTGTTGCTTATACCAAGAAAACCCCTAAAAAGTTATCTTTTAGTGCTTGCAGTTATCTCCTTGCCAAAGTCATTTGCTATTACCTTCTGCTCCTCGTTGGGTTCGACACTCTATTACTTATCGAAAACGCTTCAATAGATCCCTTACGGTTGTGGGTCATCAGGCGCCGCATCCCATGGCCGTGGCAGGCGTGGGTTGTGGCCGGAGCGGGAGAGCCTCTCTCCCATGGCCGTGGAGGGCGGCGGCCCCGGTTGTCCGGTTGGAGGCGGGGGCGTGGAGGCCGTGGGTGGGCAACGGGAATTGGCGGTGGATTGTGAGGTCGCGGGGGGAGGTTGGGGCATGGGTCGAGGGATAAGGCATGACTGGTGGGGTGGATGTGTTTTTTTTTATTTTGTCTCTACGCGTATGGGGTGGTGATGGCGGAGAAGTTAATAGGTTTAGTTGGGTTGCCTTCCCTATTAACCGCGCCAATAAACGATTCTTGATAACCCACAATTCTAGAGGATCAATTGTATCTGTTCGATAAATAAGAGTATAGATCCCACGAGGAGCAGAAGGTGTTGGTAAGTGATACTGGATAAGGAAAGGGCTGCAAACACTCAAAGGTAAATATTTAGGGTTTTTGGTTTAAGAAACAGAAAAGTAAAAGACAGGCAAAGTAAACAGGGTAACTGAGGAGTAGCAAGTGGCCCAATCCTTTCACAAGGATAAGCCTAGGAACTGAACTTATAAAGCTAAAGCGTTCTCGAGAAAACACGGGAGAGATAGTCAAGTCACTTTCACCATACTCCGCCAAGTAATATGTATCGTGTTGATAAGTGTCGGTGGGTGGATAAATGCTAGTACACCTTCTAGACTAAGATAAGTGTACTCTTATAATTACACACCTTGCAAGCATCCGCAAATACAAGGTAGTAATTAAGGCATAAGCCTAACCACAACATTACAATCAAGGATCCATAACCCCCTTGTGCGAAAGTCTGCGAACTGGGGTTCAGGTTTCTGTCACTCCGGCAACCCACCATAAGCATCCTTTGTGCACAATGTATTCCTCTAGGCCCATGAAAGGTGAAGTGTTATGTGTTCGACTCACATAGCACCACTAGAGAAATAACAACACAACTTAAGTATCAAACAACACATAATACTTCAACATAGTATGACTACTAATAACTAGACTTCTCCTATGTTCTCAAGAACTAAAGTAACTACTCACAAGACATAAAAGAGATCATGATCATAGGTGATAGATGGGTGATAAAAAATCTAGACACAATGATATTTCTCCAACAAAACTCAATAGCATTCACCACAAAGTAGTAATCAACACCAACAGAGTAGAGAGGATAGATAGTACGGATTATAACACAAGTTGCAATTGTGAGATGAGATGGGATGGAGATGGAGATGGTGCTGATGTTGGGGATGATGTTGATGATGATCTCGATGATGCCCGTGACGATGATGATGATGATGGCGACGATCTCCCCTTCCGGGAGGTGATCTCCCCGGCGGAATCTGCCCGCTGCAGATGTATTTTCTCCTCTGTAGGTTTCCGCCCCGTGGCGGCGGCGAAACACAGAAACGACTCCTCTTTTAGGGTTTCCACCCCAGGGGGATTATATAGGCAAAAGGGGGCACCGAGGGGGGCCACCAGGCACCTAGGAGGGTGCCTGGCGCGGCCAGGGGGGGCCACGCCAGGCACCCTTCTGGCTGCCTGGTGGGTCCCCTCACCTCCTCCTTCGGTGATCCCCAGTCAATCTTCATAAAAATGTTCCCCGTGAAATTTCATCGCATTTGGACTTGATCTGATTCAGCAACTTGGTATCCACTTTTTACCGCTGAATTCTGGTTCTGCTTCTTCGGCACCAGAAAGTTGTAAACTGTGTAAAATAAGCCAAAACAACATAAGAACAATACTTTAAAGTGGAATATATCAATGAATAGGGTGAAATCAAAATATAAAATAGTGATGCTTTTTGGACGTATTAACTCCCCCAAGCTTAGACCTCGATTGTCCTCAAGCGATTGCTGAGCTCAGTAATCCTGTCCACAAGTTTAGAGAGTGAAGTGTCGATAAAAGAATACGAACAAGAAGCATCAAGATTCCTCACCAAACTTAAGCATCCTCAACAGCAACCTCAACTCATAAGGTCCTTATGAGTAAGTAGTAACAGTTATAACAAAGTAGGACCTGGAAAACTCATCAAATCATGACAAACATAGCCTTGGTCAAGGAACAACTAATAACTTTTACTTTTGCTCTTTCACTTATAATGGAACATTTGAAGCTTCTGAAAGAACATGCTATTAGTCAAGAAGTGCACAAGTTAACACAAAGGAAGATGTTTACTAAGCATAAGCTTTTGCAAACAACTCACTTATCAAAAGATAATGTCAACAAAGATGTAACATGCTAACTTTCAATGCAGCTTTGCATGAAAGAATCTTCATCAACATCAAATGTATGGGCGAAGGAACTCAAGTGGAAGAAGTTGGTTTCAAGGTATGGAAGTACAAGCAGAATTCCGCTTAGTACAGAGTTTTGGCTAGTAAAGCTGAGAGAGCAGACAATTGATGACAACTTAGATGCAAGCAATACAAAGCATAAACATTAAAACTAGCATGAAACATCAAGTTATCTTCCTTGTCAACATAACACTTCAAGCATAATAACACAAAGGTTTTGGCTTTTGGCTATGTCGCTACTTTGAGAAAAACATGCTTGTTGTTATGACCAAAGCTATACTTGCCAAGATTAAATAAAGTTTTCGAAGCCATACCTGATATAAGGTCAAAACTCCCCATAAGAATCAGCTCATAATGTCGATTGCGTGAAGAGAATACCAAGTGCAGCGAAGAAACCAATAGACTTCTCATTAAAATTCCTTCATAGACGACTCCACACTCACGGGTACAAAGCTCTCCACAAAAGGAGTGATAGACCTCAAAGCAACACCTATTTAATAAAGTGACCTCCCTAGACATGATATGACTCTACTTGACTCCTAAAGACAAAGATAAAGATAAAGATACCGGGCACTCCCCCAAGCTTGGAACAAGCTAAGGGGGTGCCATTACCCCGAGGAGACTGGAAATATCACTGCTCAGGCTCTCAAGTTGTTTGCTAATGCTTTGCAGGATGGAGGAGTGCTCATCTAATTGTCTAAAAAAGGCCTTGTTTTGCTCAAACTGGGTGTGCATATAGTTTTTAGTGGCTTTTTCTATTACTACAAGTTTCTCATAACTAGGCAGGTCTCTCTCCCTATAGTTTTGGCTGTAGGAGTTGCTGGTGGTAGGATAAGTGTTGTTCCCATAGTTGTTGGATGGGAAAGGCCTAGGATTGTTGCTACCAAAATTACTCCTATAAGCATTATTGTTGAAGTTGTTCCTAGAGACAAAATTGACATCTACTTGCTCCTGAGCAACCAATGAATTTAAAGGAACATCTTGAGGATCAATAGAGGGTTTCTTGGTAAGTAGAGACATGATAAGGTCAACCTTTTCATTTAAAAAGGAAATCTCCTCGACAGAGTTTACCTTCTTACCAGTTGGAGCTCTCTCGGTGTGCCATTGTGAATAATTTAGCATCATCTCATCTAGTAGTTTTGTAGCAGCACCAAGTGTGGTTGACATAAAGGTACCTCCCGCGGCCGAATCCAACAGGTTCCGCGAGGTGAAGTTCAAGCCTGCATAAAAAGTCTGGATAACCATCCAGGTAGTCAGTCCATGTGTAGGGCAGTTCTTGACGAGCATCTTCATACGTTCCCAAGCCTGGGCAACGTGTTCGTTATCCAATTGCCTGAAATTCATAATGTTACTCCGCAGTTGAATAATTTTAGCAGGGGGATAATACTTCCCTATAAAAGCATCCTTGCATTTACTCCAAGAATAAATACTATTCTTGGGTAGAGACTGTAGCAACTCCTTGGCTCTCCCTCTGAAGGAGAAAGGGAAAAGCTTCAGCTTGACGATGTCTTCGTCCACCTCCTTGTATTTCTGCATGTCGCAGAGCTCGATAAAGTTGTTTAGGTGCAAAGCAGCATCTTCTCCTGCTCCTGAAAATTGATCTTTCATGACAAGGTTAAGAAGAGCAGGTTTAATCTCATAAGAAGGTGCTGAAGTGGCAGGTGGAGCAATAGGAGTGCAGATAAAGTCACTGTTGTTGTGACTGGTGAAGTCACACAACTTAGTGTTTTCATTGGAACCCATAGTAGAAGCAGGTATTTTTGGTATTTTTGATTAGGGACACAAAAGTAAAAAACTGAAAGTTAAACTAACAAGACTAAAAAGCAAAGGTAAAAGATAGCGTGTAACTCCCCTATTTTTGATACAGGAGTCCGACAACGGCGCCAGAAATTGGCGGTTAACAGGACTCGCGTATTTGTACTTCCTTTGAGTCCCCGGCAACGGCGTCAGAAATTAGCTTGATGGCTTCTCGCCCCTCGTTGGTTACCCCAAGTGGAAGGTTGAGATGCAGCGTAGCGGTAATTTCCCTCAGTAAAGATACCAAGGTTTGTCTCTAGTAGGACTCAACGATAAGTACGATAGGTGGCAACGGCGCCAGAAATTATTCTGATGCGTGGAGTTGTCGTGGACCTGCACAAAACAAATAACTTTGCTCCCAACGAGTTCAGAGGAGTTGTCAATTCCTCCGGCCTTGTCGTTTACAAAGGATCAAACGCAAGAAATAAAAAGGTACTAGTAAAAGTAAAAACAGAAAGGTAAATAGTGGGTGTGAACAATGGTATGAAGATGGACCGGAGTCCCGTGATTTTCACTAGTGATGTCTCTCTCCCAAAAGACGATAAAAAATGCTAGCGAGGTAAACAAATCACAGTTGGGCAATTGACAGGATTATGAAGGCACCGCAATGCTAACTATGCTGCGAAGAAAGGAAGGGCTCAAAAGCAATGGGCAGTACACCAAGGTAAGTAGACCGAAATCCATCTGCATCTACTACGAATCATCCACCTTGAGATATCTATCCAGAACATCTCGCTGGTATTAAGTTGCGAATCCCACCCAAAGTGTAAACTCAAAGCAACAGACAACTGCATTAAAAGAACTTTGCGTAAAGTAAACAATTCTTGCACCAATAGGAACAATCACCATTGTTTTATCCCTGGTGGCAACAGCACATCCCCTAATCTCATGTTTCTGTCACTCAAGCCAGACATCAGGGGGCTGAACCCACAATCGAGCATAACGCTCTCTCTTGGAGTTGCAAGCAAATAACTTGGCCAAAGCAAATACTGCAACGGAGAACATGCAAGAATTTACTCAAGAACAAAATATAAAAGGGCAAACGAAATATATTAATCATCACAATCTGAACATAGTCTCATAATCCACCAGATCCCAACAAACTCAGCATAGCAACAGCAGAAAATTACATAGGTGCCTCGATCATGTGAGGCAGCTCACGAGGTCTCGAAAGTGGAAGCATAAAAGGGGGAGATGACATCACATAGCTACTGGTCACGGACCCATGGTCCAAGGGGACTACTCACGGTACATACGGGAGGCGTCCATGGCTATGGATGGTCTCCCGGAGGGGTGATCTCCTTCCGGCAGGGTGCCGGGGCAGCTTCTCTAGGCAGCCCCGATCTGAAAACGGCGGCGGCGGCGGAACAGAGAGGTTTCCGCGAAAAAGAGTTCTCCTTTTGGGGTTACTACCCCGAGGGGGTTATATAGGCGAAGGGGGGCGTCGAGGGGCCACCCAGGGCAGCCAGGAGGGTGCCTGGCGCGCCCTAGGGTTGGGGCCGCGCCAGGGACCCTTCTGGCTCCCTGGTGGTGGTCCCGGCTCTCTCCCTTGGTTATTCCGGAAGCTTCCTGCCCACTAATTTTTAATATAATTTTTGCGGAATTTTTTGGGCACTTTAATCAGCCGGAAAACCTGAAAAACAAAAACAGCAGAAAACCAGAAGCTGGCAACTGGGTGCACTGAGTTAGTAGGTTAGTCCAAATTGGTTTAAAAGTGTAATACAGTTCAACCAAAACATGGCAAAGTCACACAAAACATGCATGGAGCAAGCAGAAATTATAGATACGTTTGGGACGTATCAGCATCCGACGATCATAACGGAGGATAAAAGGGGTCCAGAGCATCAGGCATAAGCACTGAGTCTGATATCGAACTGAATATCACAAGGTAGAGGACTCGTGATTTGCATCTGAGGTCAAGCACAAGGAATAACCTCGGAACATGAAGGTAAAGGAGAGTCAGGTTTCGATCATGTGGAACTATGGGTTATGGGCCCACGTTGAATAAGAAGGGTGGAGAAATTCCAAGCGGTCGTGATGCAAGGTCTATCCGGGAACAGTTTGTCCGCTTTGTCGGTAACAAGGTTGGTACCAAGGGTGAGGGAAGAAGAGAACCACTTGGCAAAATTCTCGTCTATCGGTGGTAACCGAAAGGTTATCCATGATAGTAACAGGTTCTACCGACAGAGTAGTACACCGAAGTGTTTACATAAGCAGGGAATTATCACTGCTCAAATAAGACACATTACAGGAAAGGTCAAACAGACCAATGGAAGGGAAAATGTAATCATACACAGATATCAGGTGTATAACTTTCCAAAGGGAAAGCAAAGCAAGATATACATGACCAAGTTGTATTGGCAGAGATTCAAGGGAGGTTGTCGATGATAACACAAATCATCGAGGGCAAGGGTGTTATTTCACACGATAAATCCAATCGGCACATGGAAGAAGCCATGTAAGATTAGTCGGATAATAATCCACCAAAGGTCGGCTGGTTCGCAAAGAATCTGATGTGAGTATCGGCACTCAACCAGAAAGAGAAAGAATGCAAAGGCATCGGGTCATAGGAGCATCGGAATAATTCAAGGCTGAAGTACAAGGGAATTATGATTTCCAGATCCGGAGGTGGATGTAATTATTCATACAGACTTATCGGTGGCAGGGGATTGCAAAGGCGATGAACACGTAGGTTCTCGAGAATTTATCGGAGAGTAACTTCAGAATCTTCAGGTGAAGCAAGCGACCATCTTGGGTGAAGGGTTCTCCAGGTAGATGCGACCACGAGATCCTAATCTCAGAGTTATAAAAATTACCCGAAAGGATAAGAGAGTAGAATCCCAGAGTAAAGATACGGAGAAAAGGATCCTAACACCACCCATTTTGCGACGTGGGCCGATAAGCCACACGACACTGTTAGTAAAGTAGTTCTGCAAAGACTAGACTGGACTTCGACCAAGGAGTTGGAAGGGGGTGTCCTACAGGAAGTCGGCTCTGATACCAACTTGTGACGCCCCCAAAATCATACCATGTACAGTAATCATACACGCAAGGAACACGAACGAGATCAGGGACTCACAGTGAGATATCACAAAACAACTCTACAAATAAAATAATATAAGGTTTTTAATACAAGGCAGGGCCACGAGGGCTCGAATACAACAGCTCGAGAGCACAAAGTTAGCGGGAGCAATGGTATCTGAGTACAGACACAAGTTATACAAGTTTGCCTTAAGAAGGCTAGCACAAAATCAACATCGATCGAAAAGGCGAGGCCTCCTGCCTGGGAACCTCCAAACTACTCCTGGTCAAAGGGGAACTCGACGTCGTAGAAGGCATCGGGGATCTTCACGTGGCGATGATCGGCATCGGGGATCTCCTGCTCCTGGGCTCCAACGTCGACTGCAGCGGCCAATCAGGCAAAACAAATAGGGGGAAATAAAGCAAAGGTGAGTATCTAGCATAACCACGAGTCTTACGTCCGCTACTAAGCATTTATGCATTTGTATCAAATGGAAAGGGGAGGCTGTATATAGTGGACTGCAAGGTACAAATCAGAATAAGGGTAAGAAGCTAGGACTATCGAAGATTAGCATCTTCCCACGAGTCTTGCAGCATGAGGTAAGAATCAGCCAACAGTTTAAAAGCATGAATGTAATAACAATGCAGCAAAGTTGCTGCAGCATTGTATAATAGTAAGTTGTAATAATTAATAATTATAAATGCCTCCGAGATCCCTTCCTCGACTCCCTGCGAGGAAAAGAACCCGGAACCAGACAGTTTAATAGTAGTAGTTTGTGGTAGTAGGCTCTGGCTTCAACATAAAGCATCATGTTACCGTGGACACGGCTATTCGAATAGATCAAACTCCCTGCAGGGGTGCACTACTGTTCAGCCTGCACGCAAGGATCTCCAGGGTGGCGTACACCTTGTTAGGGAATGCCCCACCGAGGCTATCCGACACGCCGAGGCCCATCCTACGGCTCATCAGAGAGGTCCCCGTCGGTCTACAGCCCTAAGGGCAAGATGGTCATGGGCCTATCACCCCTCGCTCTCCGGGTCGTTGTGAGGAGGCTGAATTCCAGCGCCACAGCGCGATCCGTCCCTGCCACAATGCTGAACTAGACGTCTTTCAGAGCTTTCGAATGAGACCACAACGCGGAGGGCCCACACCGTCATCCCACGTGAAGGTAGTGCGTACAAGACTTCGCGGCCTCTCAAGTCATCCACCTGAACCGTTAAGCATTTTATTATTATCTGTCGGGTCAACCGTTATCGTTGCCCCTTATTGAATGAGTCGCGGACAACGATAGCGGCCAGGACCACCAATAATGTCGGTGCCTGCCCTGACGTCCCACCAACTCATGCGGTTACCAACAAGGTGAACTGTCTCTTTACCTTGTCTCGCGTTTGCTCCGAAGAGCTCGACTTTCGTACAACAGGAAATCTTTCGGCCACGAACAGTACCAGGCCCGCCGCACACCGGTGGAATACACCTGACCTGTCGTTCCGCTAAGATAACCTGCGCGGGCACCGTTGGGTCACCCGACTCCTTACTTGTAAGGACACCAGTTGATTCGAGTGCCTACCATCAAGTGATACCAGGAGGAATCACCATCGATGGTACACTAGAAGAGGTTCGACAGAGACATCAGCGGAATGAACTAAAGAGGAATATTCTCGTATCACCCCGGTGGTGCCGAGACACCAGCGGAATGAACTAAAGAGGAATACCCTCGTATCATCCCAGTGATGCTACGCTACTGAGCCGACGAGAGTGAAATACGAGTCCGTGCACTCGTAAGTCAAACTCGAAGCGACTCGGCAGAGTCTCGCCGTTGTAGGTTCCCTAGGGCGCCTGCATTGATCTGTACCTGTTGCAGTTATAATAATTATAATCCGCGTTCACTCACCAGAGTGATCACGGCCCGCTATTCTAAACCTAGCTAACAATGCGCAGGGTTTACTGCTGAATAATATATGTATATTTAATAGGCCGCATAGGATAAAAGAAGGTACGTCAAGGGGCGACAATGAAAGGCTATGCAATTGAATAGGATTGTAACGTAGAAGCAGCAGTAACAATGCCTAGTGCAAGAAATGTACGGAAAGATAGGCGATATCTGGAGAAGGAAAATGGCTCTGCTAGCCTGGAAGCTCGAAGGTAGGGGTGGGGTCGTTGACGTAGTAGTCGTACTCAGCGGCGGTGTAGTCGGCGGCAGCAGCGGGGTCTACCGGAGAATAAAGGGGGGGAGAAACAATAAATACACAGCAATAATAGTAATACAAATTCAATACAAGGCAACGCATTGTTGGCGGTGTTCTAACGCAGTGTTAAGTATTTTAGTCGGAGTGGGAATTTATCCGGGGATGACTCATCGGTACCGGTTGTTTACCGGACCGATGATCCAGAGGGGGAAGGTTCCATGTATGTAGTGTTAGAGACATATGAGATACGTGTGGATAGTGTTTTCGTGCTAGTTGATCCATTCTGAACAACTTTCATGTTCAGAACAATTTCATCCGGAAAGTTTTACCTGCTCCGGTCTTTTGACTGACAAATGAACTGGAGGCGAAATGTTTCATGTTCGGTAGGTTAGAGGGGTGTGGTGGGTATACGGGTAGCGTATCCGTAATCGTGATATTTTTATGATCAACTTTGATGTAGAAATTATTTTAATCTGACTTACGGATTATTTTATATGATTTCGTAAATTTTAATTGATTTTCAATAATATTTTAATTCAAAATAATAACGGTAAATACCTTTTATATTCAGACCGAGCCAGCCACAGTCAATGACATGTGGGGTCGGTGGGGGTGCAGCCAACAGTTGACTAGTCAAGGTTGGCCGGTCAACAGGGTCAATATGGGGCCTAGGTGTCATTGTCTCATTTTGGGCCTCTCTGGAATTTGGCTAAGTCTGGGAAACGCTCAGTTTTAACATCTATTAGACAACATCGGGAGGCTACGGTTTGGTGTTCTGCTCATCCGCAGAGTTAGTGCCTTATATGAAAGTTTATCAGTTTTCTATGATCTCGAATCCGGTACGAATGGTATTTAGGTTAGGGTTCATCTACTCAATTAAAAACTAGGCGGAAAAGTGCTTCCTGACGTTAATTCTTAGAATTGTTAAAATATGCAAAGTTTGTCTGTCGATTGTCGGTGATCCGTAGCTCAGATGAAGATGCATCCAACACATGTTTTGCGTTATAACATCTGTACGATCATGCCATGTCCCTATAGCATGCACATCCACCACGTCAAAATGGCCATCGAGCCAACTCCGTTTGGCGGTTTATTATAAATCCGCACTTTGTGAATTTTTGTAGTAATTAATTCGGGCATCAAATGAGTTCGGTTCAATGGAATAAAATGGAGTTGGTTAGGTCTACTTGCATCCCACACAATTTTTATCCACATTAAACTTTGTTTAGTAGATGTTTTGCTGTCGTTTTGGTGCCTAGAAATGAGGGGGTCAGCAACAGTTCGTCAACAGAGGCAACAATCAAGCAGCAGCCGTAGCAACTAACAGCAGCCCAGAGCTGGGCACGGGGTGGCGCCAAGGGCAGCCAGCACGGCCAGGGCGCGGTGAGCGCGGCACGTCTTAGCCAGACGCGTTCGTGGTGACCACGGCGAGCACGGGCCACGGCGACCCACGGCTACGGGGCGAGGGGAGACGGAGGGGGAGCTCACGATGGGGGAGGCGTCGCGGATGGGCGACGCGGCGAGGCACGGTGGCGCCGGGGTGCAGGAGGCGGCGTGGACGGTCTGGTGACGACCACCGGGAGGCGCCGGACCCATGGCGGCTGCCATGGCGGCTAGGTCGCCCGCCGGTGAGAGGAGCAGCGTAGCGGCAGGTCTTGGCGGTGAGGGGGGGCGGCGTTGGGCGGCGTCGGAGAGGGCAGGCCGGCAGCCGCCAGCGCTGGCCGGGGCCGGCGGCAGCAGAGGGAGGGGGTGCCGGAGTTGGGATCTGGGAGGAAGGGACAAGCGAGATGGGGGGTTCGGGTGGGGGTCGTGCGAGATATGGAGGGGTCGGCTCGGGCGTTGACAACGGGTGGGGGGGAATGGGCTGGCTAGGCCGTGGGGGTTGGGCCAGGGGTGGGCCGAGAGGGAGGTGAGGGAGCTGGGCTAGCCAGTGGGCTAGTTCCCAATTCTTTTGGTTCCTTTTTTTGTTCTGCTATGTTTTCTGTTTTATTTCTTTTAGCACTTTTATTATTTTGTAAAATATATAATTAGTCCCACAATTAGTGTTATGCTATAGAGCAGTGCTACAAAAAGATTGGGGCAAAAATAAATCAATTTATCATTTGTTTTAATTATTCTATTGATGAAAAGGGATATTTGGCAACTGTTTTTATTTGTTGCATTTATTTTAAAGCTTAATAAATTCCCAAGCACATATTGTTATGAACTACTGTTTATTAGGGATTTAATAAAATTGGTTCCACAAATTTTGGTTGAACATTAATTGTCACATTGTCTTGGAATTTTTAATCGGGTTGAATTTTAACAAGCTTTGATCCAGGTGATCATCACAAGTTAATCAAGGTAACTTGGCATTAACCAACAGTAATTACTGTTGGTGAAAACCGGGGCGTTACAAATCTCCCCCAAGTAAGCTTCATCAAGTGAACAATCTTCCGATTCAGCATACCACACAACATCATCACTGACAATGATACAAACTTCACAACAGCAGAATTCCAAAACTTTTGCCAGGAACTGGGTATCAAGATCAACTACGCTTCAGTCGCGCACCCACATTCTAACGACAAGTGAAGAAATCAAACGGCCTAGTATGCGGCGGAATCAAAAAGAGGCTCCTCGCACCACTCGAGCAGGCCGCAGGCAACTTGATATAAGAGCTGCCTGCCGTCCTCTTGAGCCCGCGCACCACTCCCAACGCCTCAACCCAGTACACGCCATTCTTCATGGTGTATGGAGCGGAGGCTAACCACATGACCTCAAATTTGGAGCCCCCCGAGTCACGGGGTACGAAGAAGAAGAAGAATAAGAAGCAGAAGACGCACTCGCGGACGACATGGACGTCGTAGATGAGGCAAGATACACAGCCCTAGCACGATCCGAAGGGTACCAAGACAATCTGCGCACATACCAAAGGAGCCAACTGCGAACAAGAACCTTCAACAAAGGAGACCTCATCCTACGGCTAACACAAGAAAAGGTCCACAAGTTCGCCCTGCAGTGGGAAAGAACCATACATAGTCTCAGAAATAATAGGAGGAGGGGCGTACAGGCTGAAGAACCCGAAGACCGAATAAGACGTGGGAAACCTGTGGAATGTGGCAAACCTACGCCTGTTCTACCCATAGAACCACCCACGGAAACTTTTCACCCCAGCACCTTGATATCGGCAGCATTGCCAAAAGGAAACTAATGTAAAAGACAAAAGCAATAAAACATGTGTTGCCCAAATTGCATTACTCTGGCACTCGGGGGATTGAGCGCGGACTCACCCTCTCCCCAGAGGCGTTTTTCTCTTATGCGGCGACATTACTCTGGCACTCGGGAGCTTGAGTGCGGACTCACCCTCTCCCCCAAGGCGTTTTTCGCTTACGCGACGGCATTACTCTGGCACTCGGGGACTCGAGCGCGCACTCACCCTCTACCCCGAGGCGTTTTCTCTTACGCAACATCATTACTCTGGCACTCGGGGGCTTGAGCGCAGACTCACCATCTCCACCGAGGCGTCTCTTCGCTTACATGACGACATTTCTTTGGAACTTGGGGTTTCGAGCGCAGCCTCACCCTCTTCTTGCCACGCACCTGACGAATCTTATAACACAGATCAAACGAAATGTGGGACGGTTTTAATGAACAACTCCATCCTATGCCCGACTCTACGAGTCGAACATAGCCTCGGGGGCTACTCCCATCGGTAGCGCTGTCGCGCACCCGATATTATTAGAAGGAATACAAGGTCAAGCACCCGAGGACATTATTCTGTTATATATCAGAAGGAATACAAGTTCAAGCACCCGAGGACATTTTTCTGTTATATATCAGAAAGAATATAAGGTCAAGCACCCGAGGACATTTTTCTGTTATATATCAGAAGTAATACAAGGTCAAGCACTCGAAGACAATTTCCTTTATACATCAAAAGATACAAGGGCGAGCACCCAGGGACAATTACTACCACCTACCAAAAGGACTACAAGGCCAATCATTACAAGGAATTGTGACTTCAAAATGTGTGCTCATCCTGAGATAATTGGAACTTGCCCACTTCTTGACGAGCATCATCACAGACGAAGGTAAATCTCCACCCTAAAGACCGTGTGATGAAGCTAGCCCCTCCTTCGGCTCATTGCCCTTGATCTACAGGCGCACCCGCTTGGTTGGCGGCTTGACATCTGAGTCCTCCTTAGAACTAGAAGAGCAGGCAGCACCAGCCGAGGAGTCGGCAGACGATGAAGCCACAAGAGAACCGCCGGGAGAAGAAGGAAGAGAAGCCGAAGCACCCCTTGATTCTCCAGAACTGTCGCTGCTCGAGCTCTCCCAGTACGTGTCCAGACGATTTCCGCAGCATCAAAAACACAAATGGTGAGAGTATCTTCACCGTCGAAATGACAGCAAAGACTAACAACGTTGCGCAGGTTTAGCCAATGAGAAAACAATCTCCAACCAGACACCAAGAAAATCCAGAACGAGCTATCAACTTCAAGCTCTATCCATAAAGGGGATCGAGAGCACCCTTGAAGCCGAAGCCAAAGACCTATAAAATTGAGCTCAGAAAAAATGGGAGCACAAGAAAACAGAAGAGGAATCTGGCTAGCCATCCGGCTAAGAATCCCCAGAAGGATGTCGTAGCGCCAGATGCCCTCCTCCACAGCAGCAAAGGCAGGCACCATTGCAGCAGCACCGCGCCCACGAGAAGGACGAGGAGCACGGGCACCACGACCACGGTGGCCTCTACTTCGGCCATCCATGCCACGAGAAGAACTAGCAGAAGAAACACGACCGCGACGCTATGGAGCCATATCAAGCAAATAGAGGAGAAAGGGATGGAAGGATGACTGCCGCACACCACAGCGGCAGCGTTTATATATGCCGAGACGAGGGCAAAAGAGAAATGCTCCAAGAAATCTAAACGGCGCCACAATCAATAGCCAAGACCGGCGCACGCAACGCTACGAATTCCAAGACAGCACGCCCTTTCATATAAAGAAAAATTTAAAAAAGCATCAAATCTCGTGTGTTCCCATGCACGGCTTGGAAACCTAACAGACAGCAGTAGCACAGGGACACAACACAATATCTATGCCATGCTAGAGTTGTATGCAATGAAGATGATCCATCTGGGTGATGTATCGGGATGGTAGAGAACAATGCAATGTAATGGTAATGTGTTGGTGAAGTCACCCTAAAAAAGGTGAACAATGAGAGGCTGTGTAGGAGTACACAGTGGGTTGTATCATTTACACTGCCCTAGGCCCCGAGTTCTTGTGTTGTGATCCAAGACACAGATTACTACCACATGTTGGGCTCATTGACCCCTCTCGACCTATTAACTCACCCCGACTATGGTCAAGGATTCGCAGGGGTTAATTGTTCTTCTATTTGATTTCATAACGTAGCACGGTTTTAGGCAAGCGCAACACCATTAGTCGAGGTGGGCTTGTCGGACCGTCCATACATCATCTGGGTCCTGAACGGAAACCCCGGCCGGATTCTCGATTGGGGTACATACTCAGATAGGAGATCCCCTGGAGTTGGAGCCGTGAGGTAAGTGTCGTGGTACTATCCTCGTTGACACCTCTTGAAGGTGACGAGTTCTAGGCGGTAAGTGGTAGCTATGTATATGAAGAAGTACACCCCTGCAGGGTTAATGATCTATTCGAATAGCCGTGTCCGCGGTTATGGACTACTTGGAGACCTTTACTTGATTATTAGACAACTTAAATGGATACTCTAAAAATTGTCAACATAAGTGTGAGTGCTTTGGGTTGCTTCCTCGTGGGGAAGTCGAGGAAGAATCCATGGTGGTGTATTGATGTGGTGATCAAGATTAGATGGGCTCGAGTGCGCCTCTCATCTCAACTCTATGTAGTCGTAGTACAGGATAGCCAAGTCAAAGCTTTCTGCATTACAACCCCACTTGCTTTTACCTTGATACCTGAGCATGAGTAGTATAGTTATTATGTAAGTCTTGCTGAGTATGACTTTGTACTCACATTTTCTTATTCTATGTTTTAGAGACGAGACCACTGACCCTGATGGTGGCCTTCCCCTCAAGCTCGACGCCGGCGAAGTCATGTAGTTCCAAACAGCAGCCTGGTCCCTCTGGAGGGTCGTTGTGTTTTCTTAAAGGCTTCTTAAGCCATTTGTTAACCTTTTCTTTACTAAGACATAATTTGCTTCTGTTGTTGTTTGATGTAATGTTGGATCACAATTATGTGATCTCTCTTTGTAACACTACTATATCTGCTATGTTTAGCAAATGCAATAAAACTATGAGTTTGTAGAGTTCATGTTGTGTTACCTGCTGTTTACACTAGACATGTATGATGCGTGTATGATTATAACGTGCATGTCTTATTGTGGGGTTCGATAGCTTAGTTGAGTTCTTGCCGGCGGTCTTTTATACACCAAGTGGCCCTTAGATGTGCACAGCTTTCGGCATCGCGATGCGATTGCTCGTGACTCTGTCACGTGGCACACTTTGTTGTATAATCGAGCCCGCCCGAGACCCCGACTAAGTGATCGGGCTGGAGTCTGTTTATGTAAGTTTTATAATTCAATCGATAATGTGGTTGAGGCGACTTGTCTATGACTATGTCATTTCACCACCCATAATCATTTAGACTTTTGAGTGGAAGATGAGGACCCATCTCAGTTGATCATCCGGCCTGGATGGGATGCCCCTCACGTTCGATGCTTTCCGAGAGTGTTCTGTGCTTGGCCTTGTCTGCTTAGACAAGTGGGTACGGCTCTCGGCTCTCCATATGATTGTGTTGTAACAGGAATTACATACGCAAACCCCGGGCCCCGACACCCACGGTGCGAAGAAAATGACGTCCCAAAATAATTGGACAAGAGGGCTCACACTCAATGTCCATAATAGTAGCATCAACGGGAACATAATTGGCATTGACAATGATAAGAACATCGTCGATATTCCCCAAAGGTTTATTTACGGAAGAGTCGACAAGACGAACACCAAAAGAACAAGGATCAAAAGGTTTCAATTCAAGCATATCATACATGCTTTTGGGCATAACGGAGGTACTAGCTCCAACATCACAAAGAGAAAAACAAGATAAGTTATTCAATTTGATTTTTATCATAGGATCCCAACCATCTTCTAGTTTCCTAGGTATGGAGGCTTCTAGTCTAAGCTTCTCCTCCCTAACTTTGATTAGAGCATTGGTGATATGCTCTGTAAAGGCAAGATTAAGTGTGCTAGTGTGGGCGTCTCTAGACATTTTGTGTAGGAAATCAATAACTTCAGGTAAGGTGTAGTTGTCAAAGTCTAGATCACTACTATCTATCAAGGAGGTAGTGATATCATTTAGGCTCACTTGTTTGAAAGCCTCTATATTCATAGAGGTTTATTCATCTATGGTTGAGGTGGTAGCATCACCATTGATAGGTCCAGTGGGACTAGGGGTGTGATTGGTGCTAACAGTTTGGACATCCTCAACGACTTGGATAGGAGCTACTGTGTGGTATGTAGGAAGGATCTTAACTCTCTCTTCTTCCACCTTTTCTCTATCCCATCTCTCCTTAAGTTTGCCCAACATCCTAATGTTTTCATTAATTTGCACTTGGATAGCATTCACAGGAGTGGTCTTCCTCTCCTCAGGGGGAGAAGTTCTAATTTTGAGAATCTCAAAATCATGGGCTATGTTGTCTACCTTCGAAGAGAGCATGTCTAGTTTGTCTAATTTCTCTTCTACACTCTTGTTGAAGGCCTTTTGGGTAGTGATAAAGTCATTGAGCAAGGTCTCTAGTTCAGAGGTGGAGTTTTTGGTGCTAGGATAAGTGTTGTTGTTCCCACAGTTGTTGGATGGGAAAGGTCTAGGATTGTTGCTACCATAAGTACTTCTATAAGCATTATTGTTGAAGTTGTTTCTAGAGATAAAATTCACATCTACTTGTTCTTGAGCAACCAAGGAATTTAAAGGAACATCCTGAGGATCAATAGGAGCTTGCTTGGTAACTAGAGACATGATCAAGTCAACCTTTTCATTAAGGGAGGAGATCTCCTCGACAGAATTTACCTTCTTACCAGTTGGAGATCGTTCGTTGTGCCTTTGAGAGTATTTCAGCATCATCTCATCAAGTAACTTCGTGGCAGCACCAAGTGTGGTTGACATGAAAGTTCCTCCCGCGGCCGAGTCTAACATATTCCGCGAGGTAAAGTTTAAGCCTGCATAAAAAGTCTGGATAACCATCGCGGTAGTCAAACCATGTGTTGGGCAGTTCTTAACAACATATTTCATACGTTCCCAAGCTTGGGCAACATGTTCATTATCCAATTGCCTAAAATTCATAATGTTACTTCTCAACTGGATAATTTTAGCAGGGGGATAGTACTTCCCAATAAAAGCATACTTACACTTGTCCCAAGAATCGATACTATTCTTAGGGAAGGATTGCAGCCACTCCTTGGCTAAGGAAAAAGCTTCATCTTGACGATGTCTCCATCCCCTTCCTTGTACTTTTGCATATCACAAAGCTCAACAAAATTATTTAAGTGCAAGGCAGCATCCTCTCCCACACCTGAGAATTGATCTTTCATAACAAGATTAAGCAAAGCAGGTTTACTTTCATAAGAAGGTGCTGAAGTGGCAGGTGGAGCAATAGGAGTGCAGATAAAGTCACTGTTGTTGTGACTAGTGAAGTCACACAACTTGGTGTTTTCATTGGAACCCATAGTAGCAGCAGGTATTTTTTATAAAGGACACAAAAGTATAAACTGAAAGGTAAACTAACAAGACTAAAAATCAAAGATAAAAGATAGTGTGTAACTCCCCTATCTTGTATACTAGAGTCCCCGGCAACGGCGCCCCAAATTGCTTGATGGAGCCACAGTTGGCTCTCACTTCTCGTTGGTTACCCCAAGTGGAAGGTGAGATGTAGCATAGCAGCAAATTTCCTTCGGTGAAGATACCAAGCTTTGTCTCCAGTAGGACTCGCAGAAATACAAGAAGGTGACAATGGCGCCAGAAATTGGGCAGTCGTCAGGACCTACACACAGAAACAAATAACTTTGCTCCCAACGAGTACAGAGGAGTTGTCAATTCCTCCGGCCTTGCTGTTTACAAAGGATCAACGCAAGAGATAATAATAGTGGTAACTGAAAGTAAGAACTGAAAGTAAATTGAAGATGTAAACAACGGTGTAAATATGGACCGGGGTCCCGTGATGTTCACTAGTGATGTATCTCTCCCAAAAGATGATAAAAGTGCTAGCGAGTTAAACAAATTACAGCTGGGAAATTGACAGGATTATAAACGCACCGCAATGCTAAGTATGCTACAAATGAAAGGAAGAGGCTCAAAAGCAATGGCAAGTACGCCAAGGTAAGTAGACCGAAATCCAGCTGCATCTACTACGAATCATCAACCTTGAGATATCTATCCAGAACATCTCGTTGGTATTAATTTGCGAGTCCCACCCAAAGTGTAAACTCAAAGCAACTGACAACTGCATTAAAATAACTACGCGTAAAGTAAATAATCCTTGCACCCGCAGGTACAAGCATCGTTGTTTTATCCATGGTGGCAACAACACATCCCCTAGTCTTATGTTTCTGTCACTCAAGCTAGACATTAGGGGGCTGAACCCACAATCAAGCATAACGCTCCCTCTTGGAGTTGCAAAAAATCACTTGGCCAAAGTAAAATACGGCAACGGAGAACATGCAAAAAATTACTAGAGAACACAAATATAAAAGAGAACCAAATATATTACTCATCACAATCTGAACATAATCTCATAATCCATCAGATCCCAGCAAACTCAGCATAGCAACATATAAAATTACAACAGTGCCTCAATCATGTGAGGCAGCTCACGAGGTCTCGAAAGTGAAAGCACAAAGAGGGGAGGAGTACATCACATAGCTACTGGTCACGGACCCACGGTCCAAGGGGGACTACTCACTGTACATCCGGGAAGCGTCCATGGTGGAGGAGAAGCTCCCAGAGGTCGATCCTTCCTCCGGCAGGGTGCCGGGAAGGGTCCTGACGATGCTCTCGATCTTGGAAGCGTGGCGGCGGCGGAACAGAGGCGAGATTGCAAATTAGGGTTCTGTCTTCGGAGTTTCCGTCACGGGGGGTAAATATAGGCCAAAGGGGGGACCGAGAGGGGCCACAGGGTAGCCAGGAGGCCTCCTGGCGCGACCTAGGGTGGGGCCGCGCTAGGGACCCTCCTGGGGCCCTGGTGGGTCCACCCCCTTCCTTCCTTGGTGATTCGGTAAGCTTCCAGGTCGCTGATTTTTTATATAATTTTTCCGGGATTTATTTTGCACATTTAATGGCCGGAAAACCTGAAATACAAAAACATCAGAAAATAGGAACTGGCAACTGGGTGGGCTGAGTTAATAGGTTAGTCCAAATATGCTCAAAAGTGTATGAAAGTTCAAGCAAAACATGGCAAAGTCACACAAAACATGCATGGAGCTAGCAGAAAATATAGATACGTTTGGGATGTATCAGCAAGGTCAAGAGGAGCATCACGAAGATATCATATTCTTGGAGCTTGCCGACCATTTTGTGATAATGGTCTTGTGAAGATATGCCTAAAAGAGGCTCTCCCATAATGGAGTATGGAGAGAAATTTACTAGTCTTCATCGAGCCGGCGCAACCAAGAAAGGTGTTCCAACTTGAGGCGGACATGATCGTCATCAGCAAGCTCAAGTGGATTATGCGCAAGACAAAGGTTTGACCTTTATTGGTTTCTAGTTTACCGGTCTCATGGTGGTAGTTAGGAGACCGGGTTATAGGCTAGGCCGCATCGTTCGTGGAGAGCTCAAACCTTTGCATTCTTGGCATCATCTTTATTGGTTCTTGTTTGGTTTTTCTCTTTGTGGGTGTTGGAGCTCGAGTTTGTTTTCATTACAATATCGTCTTCATCGAAAACGGATTTCATATACATTTACTTTTGTGTTTTCGATGTTGGTGTTTTTGTCGTCTCTTATCTTGTGAAGGTTTCACCTTCTATCTTGTTGGACTTTTAACCTTTCCATGATTTGCATCATTTATTTTTGTTGATCTTGGGTGGTTCTCTATGTGAGGACCTAGAGCTTCTCCATAGCGTTAAAACAAGCCCAAGATCATTGATACGTCCAAAAAGCATCACCATTTTATATTGTGATTTCACCCTATTCATTGATATATTCCACTTTATAGTATTGTTCTTATGTTGTTTTGGCTTATTTTTACACAGTTTACAACTTTCCGGTGCCGAAGCAGCAGAACCAGGATTCTGCGGTAAAACGTGGATACCAAGTTGCTGAATCAAATCAAGTCCAAATGCGATGAAATTTTACAGGGAGCAGTTTTTGGAAGAATGACTGGGGATCACCGAAGAAGGAGGTCAGGGGACCCACCAGGCATCCAGAAGGGTGCCTGGCGCGCCCCCCTCCTGGCCGCGCCAGGAACCCTCCTGGATGCCTGGTGGCCCCCCTTGGTGTCCCCTTTCGCCTATATAACCCCCCGGGGGTAGAAACCCTAAAAGGAGAGTCGTTTCCGTGTTTCTCCACCGCCACGGGGCGGAAACCTACACAGGAGAAAAGCCATCTCCGGTGGGAAGATTCCGCCGGGGAGATCACCTCCCGGAAGGGGAGATCATCGCCATCATCATCATCATCGTCACGGGCATCATCGAGATCATCATCAACATCATCCCCAACATCAGCACCATCTCCATCTCCATCCCATCTCATCTCACAATTGCAACTTGTGTTGTAATCCGTACTATCTATCCTCTCTACTCTATTGGTGTTGATTACTAGTTTGTGGTGAATTCTATTGAGTTTTGTTGGAGAAATATCATTGTGTCCAGATTGTTTACCACCCATCTATCACCTATGATCATGATCTCTTTTATGTCTTGTGAGTAGTTACTTTAGTTCTTGAGAACATGGGAGAAGTCTAGTTGTTAGTAGTCATACTATGTTGAAGTATTATGTGTTGTTTTGATACTTAAGTTGTGTTGTTATTTCTCTAGTGGTGTTATGTGAGTCGAACACATAACACTTCACCTTTCATGGGCCTAGAGGAATACATTGTGCACAAAGGATGCTTACGGTGGGTTGCCGGAGTGACAGAAACCTGAACCCCAGTTCGCAGAGTTTCGCACAAGGGAGTTATGGATCCTTGATCGTAATGATGTGGTTAGGCTTATGCCTTAATTACTACCTTGTATTTGTGGATGCTTGCAAGGTGTGTAATCATAAGAGTACACTTATCTTAGTCTAGAAGGTGTACTAGCATTGATCCAACCACCGACACTTATCAACACGATACATATTAATTGGCGGAGTATGGTGAAAGTGACTTGACTATCTCTCCCATGTTTTCTCGAGAACGCTTTAGATTTTATAAGTTCAGTTCCTAGGCTTATCCTTGTGAAAGGATTGGGCCACTTGCTACTCCTCAGTTACCCTGTTTACTTTTCCGGTCTTTTACTTTTCTGTTTCTTACCAAAAACCTCTAAATATTTACCTTTCAGTGTTTGCAGCCTTTTCCTTATCCAGTGTCACTTACCAGTACCTTCTGCTCCTCGTTGGGATCGACATCCTTATTTATCGAAAAGCTACAATTGAACCTCTAGACTTGTGGGTTATCAAGAATCGTTTATTGGCGCGGTTAACGGGCCAGGCAATCCCACTAAACCTATTAACTTCTCCGCCATCAACGAGCTTTTCTGGCGCCGTTGTCGGGGAGTGTAGCGCTATTGGTAAGTGAAGCCGGTAAGGAAATCTTTATTTTTTGTTGTTACTTTCAGTCCTTATGGACTCTTCTGATGTTGGTTCGTTGCTGGTAAGGAGCCTCCCCACGACTGTGGTGGTCACTCCTACCCCTGCTAAAATTGTGCCCTATAAAATACCATCTGGTATTGTTAATTATGTCTTGGCTAATCGTTATACAGGAGAAGGACATCCGGGCGAACACCTGTTATATTTATCACAATTATGTTCTTTATTTAAGCTTGCAGGTGTGACGATGGAGTTCGTCATGAAGAAACTATTCTCTGTATCACTCAAAGATAAAGCTTCAGATTGGTATAAGGTACTCGATAACTCTGATCTGCTTGAATTGCCAGAGCTTATGTCTCTCTTTTACGCAAAGTTTTATGCTCTTCGTGAAATTCACCAAGACAGGAACTACATCTACAACTTTTGGTCTCGATACAGAGAGAGCATCGCTCAAGCTTGGGGGAGACTGAAGTCCTTGATGCTCAAATTCCCAAACCATGAGCTCCCCAAGGAAATTATACTTACAAATTTTTACTCCAGGCTTTCTCGTCAGGACAAGGAGATGTTGGATGCCTCTTCTAGTGGGGTATTCTAGACCAGAAGTATGGGGACCTCATAGAAAGGATTCAGAAGAACACTGAAGACTAGGAGATTGATAAAGGTATTGAACCCGCTATAAACTATGAGCATGACTACATTGAGAGTTATGTGAAGACTGGTTATTTTAATACCTTTTTCTCTAAAATTGGTCTTGATTCCTAGCTAATGGTTGACTTTTGCAAGGACTTTGCTTCTCATATTGATTCTTCTAGGAAGAAGGAGAGTCAATATCATAAACCTTTCAAGGAGTCACCAATTGAAATTAATGTTACTGGTCCTGTTTTACCTGCAGTTGTGTATGAACAGCCTCCTTATCCCTCCAGGATAAAGGAGCAATCTTTTGTTACAGGTATTCTAAACAAGAATAGAAGGACCACTGACAAACCTGAGGACATGATCAAGGTCCAGCCTCAAGTTGCAATGGTCAAGGATCTGGTAACCAGTGATATTAAAGAATCCACTATTAGTTTTTGTGCGGTTGCCACTAACATTGTCACAGCCAGGAACAAAGTCCCAATTTCAGGTACACCAGTTGTATCTGTCAAAATAGGAGATCATAATTACTATGGGCTATGTGATTTGGGATCTAGCGTCAGCGCTATTCCCTTCACAATTTATCAAGAGATCATGCACGAGATTCAGCCGTGTGAGATCGAGGATATAGATGTCACTATCCATCTTGCAAATAAACAAACAATCTCTCCAGTTGGGATTGTAAGAGATGTTGAAGTACTCTGCGGGAAGGTAAAATATCCTACAGACTTTCTTGTACTTGGTTCAGTGCAAGATAGTTTTTTCCCTATTATCTTTGGTAGGCCCTTCCTCAGCACTTGCGGAGCTATAATAGATTGCAAGAAAGGTAAAGTTTCTGTTGAATTCAACGGTGAGCCGTATGAATTTAATTTTTTTAAGTTTTCTAAGCAGCCTCGTGGTCCTGACCTGTCAAGTAATGACAAAATTATATAAGAAATTGCTTCCATTGCTATTCCTCCTAATGACACTTTGCAGCAATTTATGGAAGACCACGAGAATGATATACATATGAAGGAGAGGGATGAACTAGAAGACATATTTTTAAGACAAGCTCCCATCCTGAAGCACAACCTCCCAGTTGAACCTTTAGGAATCCTCTCGCAACCTAAAGAAGACCCGGTTTTCGACCTAAAACCACTACCCGATACGCTCAAGTATGCTTATTTAGATAAAAAGAAAGTATATCCTGTTATTATCAATTCTAACCTTTCAGGGTATGAAGAAGAGCGACTATTGGAGACACTCCGCAGACACCGAGGTGCTATTGGCTATACTCTTGATGATCTCAAGGGTATTAGTCCATCCATTTGCCACCATACTATCAATCTCGAGCCCGATGCTAAACCGGTTGTTGATCATCAACGACGGTTGAACCCAAAGATTAAGGACGTGGTTAGGACGGAGGTTCTCAAACTTCTAGCCGCAGGTATCATCTATCCTATAGCTGATAGTAAGTGGGTAAGTCCCGTTCATTGTGTTCCTAAGAAAGGGGGTATGACTGTTATTCCTAATGATAAAATGAACTAATACCTCAGAGGACTATTATTGGATATAGAATGTGTATTGATTTCAGAAAGTTAAACAAGGCCACCCGGAAGGACCACTATCCTTTTCCCTTTATTGATCAGATGCTCGAGCGGTTGTCTAAAAACACCCACTTCTGCTATCTTGATGGGTACTCTGGCTTCTCCCAGATTCATCAACGCCTGATACGTCCAAAACGTATCTATAATTTCTTCTTGCTCCATGCATGTTTTGTGTGATATTGCTATGATCTAGATACACTTTCATACACTTTTGATCATATTTGGACTAACCTATTAACTCAGTGCACCATAGTGCCAGTTCCTGTTTTCTGCTGTTTTTCTATTTCACTTTTCCCCCTTACAAAAAGTGCCAGAAAAATTCCAGGAAAAATATAGGAAAAATCAGCGTACAGGAAGCTTCGCGAAGAGCCCGAGTGGGGCTAGAGGGGAGCCAGGGGTGGCCCAGGCGGCCACCCGGCGCGGCCACCCCCTGGGCCGCGCCAGGGGGCGCCTAGGGACCCTGGTCCAACTCTGGTTTCCCCCTTCGCCTATATATTCTCTGTCTCGGGAAACCCTCGAGGATAGAACCCTTTTTCGCGATCTCGTCTCTATTCCTCCACAGCCGCGCTTCCGAGATCGGGAGCACCAGAAGACCTCTTCCCGGCACCCTGCCGGAGGGAGGGCCGACCTCCGGGAGTCTCCTCTCCACCATGGATGCTTCCCGGATGTCTCGTGAGTAGTTTTCCTTGGACCATGGGTCCATGATCAGTAGCTATGTGATGTTCTCCTCCCCTCTTTGTTCTTCATGGTTAGACCTCGTGAGATGCCCTACATGATCGAGGCACTTTTGTAATCTTTCTGTTGTTGCTATGCTGAGTTTGTTGGGATCTGATGGATTATGAGATTATGTTCATATTGCGATTGAGTAATATATTTGGTTCTTATCTCTTATATTTTTGTTCCTAAGTAATTCTTGCATGTTCTCCCTTGCTGGTTATTGCTTTGGCCAAGTAGTAGGTAGTAACCCCAAGAGGGAACGTTTTGCTCGATTGTGGGTTCATGCCCCTCTATGACACGCTTGAGTGACAGAAACATGAGTCTAGGGGATGTGTTGTTGCCACAAGGGGGAAAACAACGGTGCTTGTAACCGTGGTTGCAAGGATTATTTACTTTACGCAAAGTGCTTTTTAATGCAGTTGTCTGTTACTTCTGGTTTACACTTTGGGTGGGGCTCGCAACTTAATACCAGCGAGATGTTCTGGATACATATCTCAAGGTGGATGATTAGTAGTAGATGCAGTTGGATTTCGGTCTACTTATTTTGGCGTACTGCCCATGCTTTTGAGCCTCTTCCTTTCTTTTGTAGCATAGTTAGAATTGCGGTGCGTTCATAATCCTGTCAATTGCCCTTCTGTAATTTGTTCACCTCGCATAGCAGTTTTATCGTCTTTTGGGAGAGAGACATCACTAGTGAACATCACGTATCCCAGTCCATATCCTCATTACTGTTTCCACGCTTATTTACTTTTCTTCTTTTACTTTCAGTTGCTATCATTATCCCTTGTGTTTGATCCTTTGTGAACAACAAGACCAGAGAGATTGACAACCTCTCTGAACTTCGTTGGGAACAAAGTTATTTGTGTCTGTGTGCAGGTCCGCGTCAGTTGCGCCACTGACACCTACTTATCATCTCTGGAGTCCTACTGGAGACAAACGTTGGTATCTTTACTGAGGGAAATTTGCTGTTGTGCTACATCACGCCTTTCACTTGGGGTTTACCAACGAAGGGCGAGAAATCACTATCATCACCTCGCACACCAAGCCAAATTTCTGGCGCCGTTGCCGGGGACTCCGAGTGCTAAGATAGGGGAGTTGCACACTACCCTTTACCTTTGTTTTTTTAGTCTTGTTAGTTTACCTTTCAGTTTTTATCTTTGTTTCCTTTATCAAAAATACCAAAAATACCTACTAATGCTATCTTCACCATGGGTGTGGAACCACCCAAATATGGTAGGATGGACATGTTTCACTTGGATCGTCTTCGATCAATTTGTGGTCGCGCTAAAAACCCAACCGACTTGGTTGAGGGAAAATCATTGGATGAACATGCTCATTATACGCGGCACCGCCTATCTCAGAAAGGGAAACACTTATGGGATCAAATACAAGTTTCTTATTGCTATGCTGAGTGTTTATGCCACATTTATGATTTTACTTGTTGCTCTAATATAGAGCGTAAACACCTTCCTTTCCAATGTGAGTTTAATGGAAATGAGATCCTATCTTCTTATCCCAAAGGTGTTTATGATTACTTTGATATTGAAAATATTGAAGCGTTTGTTGCTTTTAAAGGTGCTTATGAGATTGCTTCTTTGATTGAAAAGTATTATGATACTATTCACAAGTCTGAAAACTTTGTTGTTCTTGCTTATTGCTTTGAGAATTATACTTCCAATGCTTATATTGAGGATTTTAAAAATAGAATGTTTGCTTCCCTAGAAGAGGCTAATGATTTCTATGAAGAGGAATCTTATGATTCCGAGGACTCACTTGATACTTCCCTTTCTGATGATTTTGATACTTGCTTTGTTGATGGCCATGATGCCACTATGGATGATGCCTACGAAGATGAACTTGCTATAGTTCCTTATGTTAAGCATGAAATTATTGTTGTTGCACCCACACTTGATTGCCCTATTATCCTTTTGAAATCTCCAACTATTCCGGAGAATTTTGCTCTTATCAAGGCTCAATGTGATGGGTTGCATCTATCTTATCATCCTAAAAACTGTGTTGAAAACAATACATGTGTGCTTTTAGGTCATGAACAACATGATTTATGTGATAGTTATATTCTTGATGTTGTTCATGATGCTACTGAAAATTACTTTGAGAGAGCAAAGTTTGGTTGTAGAAACTTCCATGTTACAAAAACACCTCTCTTCATGTTGAAAGTTTTGAAGTTGTTCTTGTTCTACCTTCCTATGCATGTCACTTTGTGCTTATTTGATTTATTTTCTTACAATATGCCTATGCATAGGAAGTGGGTTAGGCTTAAATGCGTTTCATATTTGCCTCTTGATGCTCTCTTTTGCTTCAAAATTCTTATTCTTGTGAGAGCATCTTCTATAATCTTTAAGCCTAGCTAATGGCTCTAAAGAAGCGCTTTCGGGAGGCAGCCCGCAACGAATTTAGGTTTCTTTTTGCTTTTTTTGTGTCTTGATGTTTTTTACTACTGTAGCAACATCATTGTATCTATATTTTTCAGCTTTGTGCCAAGTTATAGCCTCTTATGATAAGGGAAGCAAAAGTTGTGACATGCTGTCCAGAAAAACAGATTCTGTCCCTTGAAAGAAAAATTCGAATAAAATCACCAGATCATCTTTTTGATCTGAATTTTTTTTACAGCGTGCTCTATACAATTTTGAAACTTCCGTATGTTCTGAGTTTTTTTATTTGAGTTGAATAAGTGCCCCGAAAAAATTCTCTACTACCTGTTGTTCTGTTTTTCACAGATTCTGCCACGTTTTCCCTCTCTTCACTTTTGCAAACCTTAAGCTTGCTTTTTATTTGCAAAAACTTTTTGGAACTCTTGAGAAACAGTAGATATTCAAGAATATCTTTATATCCAGTGGATAAAAATTATTTTATTAAGGGGACTAACCTCTCTAATCAGCTTATGATGAGTTATGTATGAAGGGAGTTTTCAAGTGTGCGATGGAAGATGATGAAAGAAGATCCAGGAGTGTCAAGCGCTCAAGCTTGGGAATGCCCCCATGCACCCCCAATAAATATTCAAGGAGACTCAAGCGTCTAAGCTTAGGGATGCCCCCGTGCATCCCCTTCTCCATCAACAATCATCAGTTCGTCCTTCGTCTCACTATATTTTTATCACTTCATGCGTTATGTGCTATGCTTGGACATCTCGCTCTTAGGTTTTATTTTTAGTTTTCTTTAGCTTTGCTTGCTGTTCATAACAAGTTAGATCCCTTCTTACTTTGTGTGGGAGAGAAACACGCTCCACTTTCAAAATATAGAACACATCATAGGATTTTTCCTGCTTATCTTTTTGCTGTTGTGTGTTCTTTATCTTTTCGTAGCTACTGTCATGTTTAGTTTTAGTCTTAGTTTGTCTTTAGCAAGAGCCTTGGATTTTTGTTTAGTTTGTTGCTGGAACTCTTTTTAGTTTTCATGTTTATCTTGTTAAAGAGAGTTGGTTGTTGCACTGAGTTGTGTCTTGTCTTGAAAGTAGGTAATTGAGGTTGCTATTTAATTCTAGTAGTAACTTGCAAAAGTTTTGAGGTATTGGTGTGAGTAATGTTTGAACTTTTGGTGTCAAGAGCTCTAGCCTATTAGTGATAGGTGTCGTATTTTGGGCAATCCTTGTTTATTTTCAAAACCTACAAAAACCAGTTGAGAACTCTAGCTACTAGATGGATCACTAATATTTGGAGGGATCGAATATTAGAGAACACTCACGTACCATGAGTCGAGGATGCGCAAGGATAACAAAACTCCATACACTCCTCCTCGGGGTACTTGTCTCTTTGTGAACCTCCTTATTAGATTGAGAGTTACCGATAATAAGTGCATGAGTTCTTCGGACTAATGTAAGTATTGAAAGTTGACACTTCCACCTTCCCATATTTTGCTAGTCTCTCCCGTGTCGTGCATTGCCTTCTTCTCACTCCGAGAGTTGGTGTCCACCTTCGCCGGTACATCCAAACCCTTGGCATGATACGCTCTGTCATCATAAACCTCCTTATATCTTTCCTCAAAACAGCCACCATACCTACCTATCAAGGCATTTCCATAGCCTTTCCGAGATATATTGTCATGCAACTTCCACCTCTTCATGACTTGATCTTGATGCCATACATGTTCCTGCTACACTGGCAGCGGCATACATTGCATACATCATGATAGTTACATCTTCTTTATGATTTTGAGTACCTTGTAAAGTGTGAAAGATCTCCTTTACCTTCTTGTAAAATAGAGTGTTGCCCTTAAATGAGGAAAAGATCCCAAAGTGGACACAATAAAAGATCCCAAAGAGGACAAATGAGAGTTAAATAGAAAGAGCCATTGAGGCCACAAAAAAATACAAAAAAAAGAAAAAGGAGAAAAAGAAATAAAAAGAGAGAAAGGGGCAACACTACTATCCTTTTGAGAGATCCACACTAGTACTCCCTTTATATCCTTGTACTCCATAGAGATGATCATTATGCATATAGCTATGTGGAGACCTTCACGCTATAGAACTTGGCTTGCATATTCCGAGGATGAGCCTCCTCAAACGAGCTCTAGGTCTTCATGAGCGAGCAAGTTAGATGCACCCCCACTAGTTCCATTGGAGATCTTCCTAGCTCGTTTGTGCATCCGTTGCATGGCAATCCCTACTCCTCACATCATATCTATCATTTGGCATCTCTTGCCTATGATTGTCCTCATTGATGTGAGCCTTTCTCATCCTTTTTGTCTTCCTCCTCCTTTCTCCTCTCTTTTCCATCCTAAGTGTCAACTCTCGTGCTTATGCTCATCCATTGCATGAGTTCTCAAAATATTGAAAAAGGAGTGGATCAAATTGACTTGTACCTGGCTAGTGGTCTGGGGACGAGTCAAGATAAGATTCCAGAAAAAGACCAAGTGTGAAACTTTAGTAGATTGAGTTCTCAACAAATAAATGTTTTTCTCGTATTCCCTATCCCCTTCTTGCACGCAAACACCATTTGGAGACATTCGAGTCACGGACAGCGAGAGCTCTTGCACCTTTTGTTCTTTTGTTACTTGTTTCAATGCTAATATAGACTCTTGCATGTTATGACTTGATTTGAATCTCTAACCTTGATTGCTTTACTTTTCAAAGTTCTTATATGGTTGCTAGCATGTCACCATAGAAATTATGTCGTTATCATTTACCTACTCGAGGACGAGCAGGAATTAAGCTTGGGGATGTTGATACGTCCAAAACGTATCTATAATTTCTGCTTGCTCCATGCATGTTTTGTGTGATATTGCTTTGATCTAGATACACTTTCATACAATTTTGATCATATTTGGACTAACCTATTAACTCAGTGCACCACAGTGCCAGCTCCTGTTTTCTGTTGTTTTTCTATTCAGTTTTCCCCCTTACAAAAAGTGCCAGAAAAAATCCGGGAAAAATATAGGAAAAATCAGCATACAGGAAGCTTCGCGAAGAGCCCGAGTGGGGCCAGAGGGGAGCCAAGGGTGGCCCAGGCGGCCACCCGGCGCGGCCACCCCCTGGGCCGCGCCAGGGGGGCTCCTGGGGCCCCTGGTCCACCTCTGGCTGCCCCCTTCGCCTATATATTCTCCGTCTCGGGAAACCCTCGAGGAAAGAACCCTTTTTCGTGATCTCACCTCTGTTCCGCCGCCGCCACGCTTCCGAGATCGGGAGCACCAGAAGACCTCTTCCCGGCACCCTGCCGGAGGGAGGGCCGACCTCCGGGAGTCTCTTCTCCACCATGGATGCTTCCCGGATGTCTCGTGAGTAGTTTTGCTTGGACCATGGGTCCGTGATCAGTAGCTATGTGATGTTATCCTCCCCTCTTTGTTATTCATGGTTTAGACCTCGTGAGCTGCCCTACATGATCGAGGCACTTTTGTAATCTTTCTGCTGTTGCTATGCTGAGTTTGTTGGGATCTGATGGATTATGAGATTATGTTCAGATTGTGATTGAGTAATTTATTTGGTTCTTATCTCTTATATTTTTGTTCCTAAGTAATTCTTGCATGTTCTCCGTTGCTGTTTATTGCTTTGGCCAAGTAGTAGGTAGTAACCCCAAGATGGAACGTTTTGCTCGATTGTGGGTTCATGCCCCCCGATGACACGCTTGAGTGACAGAAACATGAGTCTTGGGTATGTGTTGTTGCCACAAGGGGGAAAACAACGGTGCTTGTAACCGCGGTTGCAATGATTGTTTACTTTACGCAAAGTGCTTTTTAATGCAGTTGTCTGTTGCTTTGGGTTTATACTTTGGGTGGGGCTCGCAACTTAATACCAGCGAGATGTTCTGGATAGATATCTCAAGGTGGATGATTAGTAGTAGATGCAGTTGGATTTCGGTCTACTTATTTTGGCGTACTGTCCATGCTTTTGAGCCTCTTCCTTTCTTTTGTAGCATAGTTAGCATTGCGGTGCGTTCATAATCCTGTCAATTGCCCTTCTGTAATTTGTTCACCTCGCATAGCAGTTTTATCGTCTTTCGGGAGAGAGACATCACTAGTGAACATCACGTATCCCGGTCCATATCCTCATTACTGTTTCCACGCTTATTTACTTTTCTGCTTTTACTTTCAGTTGCTATCATTATCCCTTGTGTTTGATCCTTTGTGAACAACAAGACCGGAGAGATTGACAACCTCTCTGAACTTCGTTGGGAACAAAGTTATTTGTGTCTGTGTGCAGGTCCGCGTCAGTTGCGCCGCTGACACCTACTTATCATCTCTGGAGTCCTACTGGAGACAAACCTTGGTATCTTTACTGAGGGAAATTTGCTGATGTGCTACATCACGCCTTCCACTTGGGGTTTACCAACGAAGGGCGAGAAATCACTATCATCACCTCGCACACCAACACCGCGGATCAAGAGAAGACCACTTTCACGTGTCCTTATGGTACTTATGCTTATAGGCGTATGCCCTTTGGTTTATGTAATGCACTTGCTACTTTTCAGAGGTGTATGTCTGCAATATTTCATGGTTTTTGTGAGGAGATTGTACAAGTTTTCATGGATGACTTTTCCGTCTATGGAAACTCCTTTGACCATTGTCTCCACAATCTTAACAAACTTTTGCAGAGATGTGAGGAAACAAATTTGGTGCTCAATTGGGAGAAGTGCCATTTCATGGTTAACGAAGGGATACTTCTTGGACACAAGATTTCCGAAAGGGGAATTGAAGTGGACAAGGAAAAAATTGAAGCTATTGAAAGGATGCCTTATCCAAGGGACATTAAAGGTATTCGTAGTTTTCTAGGTCATGCTGGTTTCTATAGAAGATTTATCAAGGACTTTTCTAAGATCTCGAGACCCCTTACCAATCTTCTCCAGAAGGATGCTCCTTTTGTATTTGATGAAGATTGTAAGGAAGCTTTTGAAGTTCTTAAGAAAGCCTTGATAACCGCTCCTATAGTACAACCACCTGACTGGAATTTGCCCTTTGAAATTATGTGTGATGCTAGTGATTTTGCTCTTGGAGCTGTTTTAGGACAAAGGGTTGACAAGAAGTTGAATGTCATCCACTATGCCAGCAAAACACTTGATAGTGCTCAAAAGAATTATGCTACTACCGAGAAGGAATTCTTGGCAGTAGTGTTTGCTTGTGATAAGTTTAGGAAGTATATTGTTGATTCTAAAGTTATTATTCATACTGACCATGCTTCCATTAAGTATCTTATGCAGAAAAAGGATGCCAAACCAAGACTCATTAGGTGGGTACTCCTTCTTCAAGAATTTGATTTGCAGATTGTTGATAGAAAAGGAGAAGACAATCCGGTGGAGGATAATCTTTCAAGGATGGAAGATATCCCACACGATCCTATTCCAGTCAACGATAGTTTCCCAGATGAACAGCTTGCTGTTGTAAAAGTACAATCTCATTACGACCCTTGGTTTGCAGATTATGCTAATTTTATCGTTGCAAAGTTTTTGCCTCCAGGTTTCACATTTCAGCAGAGGAAGAAATTCTTCACGGATTTGAGGCATTACTTTTGGGACGATCCACATCTTTATAAAGAAGGTGTGGACGGGATCGTAAGAAGGTGTATACCGGAGCACAAGCAGCAGGACATTCTTCGACAATGTGACGATAGTCCCTATGGAGGACATCATGCCGATGAAAGGACCGCACATAAAGTTTTACAATCAGGTTTTTATTGGCCTACTCTCTTCAAGGACGCCTGAAGGTACGTTCTATCTTGTGATAAGTGTCAGAGAGTTGGTAATATTAGCAGGAGAAATGAGATGCCTATGAATTACTCACTAGTGATCGAACCTTTCGATTGCTGGGGTTTTGATTTTATGGGTCCTTTTCCTCCTTCACACAAGTACACACACATCTTAGTTGTTGTTGATTATGCAACCAAGTGGGTTGAAGCAATCCCCACTGAGAGTGCTGATCACAAGACATCTTTGAAAATGCTCAAAGATGTAATTTTTCCTAGGTTTGGAGTACCGAGGTACCTCATGACAGATGGAGGGTCACACTTCACGCATGGAGCTTTTAGGAAAGCTCTAGCCAAGTACGATGTCAATCATAGGATTGCATCACCGTACCACCCCCAAACTAGTGGGCAAGTTTAGCTCACCAATAGGGAGATCAAGTTGATCTTGCAGAAAACAGTAAACAGTTCTAGAAAATACTGGTCAAAGAAGTTAGGAGATGCTTTGTGGGCGTATAGAACTGCTTACAAAAACCCCATGGGCATGTCTCCGTATAAGATGGTCTATGGAAAGGCTTGCCATTTACCATTAGAGTTAGAGCATAAAGCTTTCTGGGCTGTCAGAGAGCTGAATGCTGACCCAAAGTTAGCTGGTGAAAAGCGTCTCATGAACTTGACTTCTCTAGATGAGTGGAGAAGTGAAGCTTAGGAGAGCGCTAAAATGTTAAAGGAAAAGGTAAAGAAGTGGCACGATAAAAGAATTCTGAAACGTGAATTTAATGTTGGTGATAAAGTTTTGTTGTTTAGATCTCGTTTCAGGTTTTCTCCACGTAAACTACTTTCCAGATGGGAAGGACCTTTTCATATCGAAGAAGTATATCGGTCGGGTGCAATCAAGATCAATAATTTTGAAGGCACCAAACCTCAAGTTGTGAATGGACAAAGACTCTAACATTATATGGCAGGTGATCCAATCAATGTGGATGCAAACATGATATATACAAGTACTCATGAAGAACATGTTGCAGCCCAGTTTCAGACTCCGGCAGGAGCAGAATTAGAAAAGGTATGAATTATGGTAAGAAAACACCGTGAACGTCAATAAAAGTTAACTTTTCAGAGTTTCAGCGAAATTAGGAAAATTCCAAGCCCGAGTGGAGCCGGAGAGGAGCTCCAGGGAGGTCAGGAGGCCCCCTGGAGCGGCCCCCCCTCCTGGCCGCGCCGGGCACCCTCCTGGCTGCCCTGGAATCCGCCTCCGACTCCACCTAGGCTTGAAACCTTCCTTCTGTTGCAGAAATTGTTGCTATATATTTGCCCGGATCGTCCCGGCACCGTATCTCGCGATTTCGTGTGTTTTCCTTCTCGGTCTGTTTCTGCCAGGAAAACTTTCAGCAGATCTAGGTGCCATGGCTTCTCCAAGTTCCCCCAAGGACAAGTTCGTCGTCAACGTCATCAACCCTTACCTCGCTGAGGTGAGGAAGCACCCCCAGGTCCTTCGTGTGGAGGACGGTGTTCTCCACAAGGAAGATCTGAAGGGACCAGTCAAGGAAGGGAGCACCGAGGAGCGGCTGAAGGAGATGGAACATGAGGTCTTCAAGTTCAAGAAGATGGTGGAGCGTGGTGTTTAAGCTAACTTCGACATCATGAACGAGATCGAGACTTCCGACAAGAAGGAGATGAAGGAGATGTGGTCAAGTTTGGCCGCACTAGAAGAAAAGTTTATGAACTCCAAGCACAGATCTATGATCTGCAGAACCAGAACTGTGAGTATGAACTAAAGTTTATGAGCATGGGTTTAGGTGCTGAATGTAGGATCTTGGAGACGGGAATGTCCTTTGAGACCGGAGAGAAGCTGCCATGGAAGCGCTTTGCCAAGGAGTACGTGACCAACAAGAACAAGAATGAGGAGTAAATCTCCTCGGGTAATGGCACCCCCTTGGCTTGTTCCAAGCTTGGGGGAGTGCCCGGTATCTTTATCTTTATCTTTGTCTTTAGGAGTCAAGTAGAGTCATATCATGTCTAGAGAGGTTACTTTACGAAATAGGTGTTTCTTTGAGGTCTATCACTCCTTTTGTGGAGAGCTTTGTATCCGTGAGTGTGGAGTCGTCTATGAAGGAATATTAATGAGAATTCTATTGGTTTTCTTCGCTGCACTTGGTATTCTCTTCACGCAATCGACATTATGAGCTGATTCTTATGAGGAGTATTGACCTTATATCAGGTATGGCTTCGAAAACTTTATTTAATCTTGGCAAGTATAGCTTTGGTCATAACAACAAGCATGTTTTTCTCAAAGTAGCGACATAGCCAAAACCTTTGTGTTATTATGCTTGAAGTGTTATGTTGACAAGGAAGACAACTTGATGTTTCATGCAAGCATTAATGTTTATGCTTTGTATTGTTTGCATCTAAGTTTTCATCAATTGTCTGCTCTCTCAAAGCCTTGCTAGCCAAAACTCTGTACCAAGCGGAATTCTGCTTGTACTTCCATACCTTGAAACCAACTTTTTCCACTTGAGTCCACCATATCTTCCTACTCGTGGTATTCCACTACCACTCCTAAAGTATATAATTTATGTGCTATCTTTAGATGTTCAAAATCTTTTGTTTTGTGCCGCTGATTCAGCTCATGAGGAAGTGGTGGGTGACCCATGATCTTCTTAATTTGGACAAGTTTTATCTTGCGATTGCATGTCTAATCTGCAAACCCCTAATACGAGAAGGTACTGGCATGAGTGCCCAGCTCGTAAAAGATAAATACTAACACACAAGTTCCTTCACCCTTTTACGAGTGATAAACAAAGGAATCTAAGGGGATGTGATCGTCCCCACATGGGAGCCGTTCCTCGAAACTTGTCCAAATCATGAGGTGAGTGAGTTATCTATCAGCAGTCGTTGACGGATCATGCACCTCCCAAAAGTTTGTTTTTATTCTGTTTGATTTAGAGATGGCACATAAGTTTTCCCTGCTTCCCCTTTTGCACGGGGTTTATCTTTATTTTGTGCTGAGTCAGTCCTTCCTACTTCCTTCCTTTCTAGAGAGAGAACAGACACTTGATGTTGATAAAGATGCTTGCATATAAAGTTGCATTGAAATCTAGCATGGTACATCTTTGTTGACATTATCTTTTGAGAAGTGAGTTGTTTACAAAATCTTAAGTTTAGTAAACATCTTCCTTTGTGTTGATATGTGCACTTCTTGACTAATAGCATGTTCTTTCAAAAAGCTTCAACTGTTCCATTATAAGTGAAAGAGCAAAAGTAAAAGCTAGCTATGTTTGTCATGATTTGATGAGTTTTCCAGGTCCGACTTTGTTATAATTGTTACTACTTTCTCATAAGGACCTTATGAGTTGAGGTTGCTGTTGAGGATGCTTAAGTTTGGTGAGGAATTTTGATGCTTCTTGTTCGTATTCTTTTATCGACGCTTCACTCTCTAAACCTGTGGACAGGTTTACCGAGCTCAGCAATCGCTTGAGGACAAGCGAGGTCTAAGCTTGGGGGAGTTGATACGTCCAAAAAGCATCACTATTTTATATTGTGATTTCACCCTATTCATTGATATATTCCACTTTAAAGTATTGTTCTTATGTTGTTTTGGCTTATTTTACACAGTTTACAACTTTCCGGTGCCGAAGCAGCAGAACCAAGATTCAGCGGTAAAATTTGGATACCAAGTTGCTGAATCAAATCAAGTCCAAATGCGATCAAATTTTCCAGGGAGCAGTTTTTGGAAGAATGACTGGGGATCACCGAAGGAGGAGGTCAGGGGACCCACCAGGCAGCCATAAGGGTGCCTGGCGCGCCCCCCTCCTGGCCGCGCCAGGCACCCTCCTGGATGCCTGGTGGCCCCCCACGGTGTCCCCTTTCGCCTATATAACCCCCCGGGGGTAGAAACCCTAAAAGGAGAGTCGTTTCCGTGTTTCTCCACCGCCACGGGGCGGAAACCTACACAGGAGAAAAGCCATCTCCGGCGGGAAGATTCCGCCGGGGAGATCATCGCCATCATCATCATCATCGTCACGGGCATCATCGAGATCATCATCAACATCATCGCCAACATCAGCACCATCTCCATCTCCATCCCATCTCATCTCACAATTGCAACTTGTGTTGTAATCCGTACTATCTATCCTCTCTACTCTATTGGTGTTGATTACTAGTTTGTGGTGAATTCTATTGAGTTTTGTTGGAGAAATATCATTGTGTCCAGATTGTTTACCACCCATCTATCACCTCTGATCATGATCTCTTTTATGTCTTGTGAGTAGTTACTTTAGTTCTTGAGAACATGGGAGAAGTCTAGTTGTTAGTAGTCATACTATGTTGAAGTATTATGTGTTGTTTTGATACTTAAGTTGTGTTGTTATTTCTCTAGTGGTGTTATGTGAGTCGAACACATAACACTTCACCTTTCATGGGCCTAGAGGAATACATTGTGCACAAAGGATGCTTACGGTGGGTTGCCGGAGTGACAGAAACCTGAACCCCAGTTCGCAGACTTTCGCACAAGGGAGTTATGGATCCTTGATCGTAATGATGTGGTTAGGCTTATGCCTTAATTACTACCTTGTATTTGTGGATGCTTGCAAGGTGTGTAATCATAAGAGTACACTTATCTTAGTCTAGAAGGTGTACTAGCATTGATCCACCCACCGACACTTATCAACACGATACATATTACTTGGCGGAGTATGGTGAAAGTGACTTGACTATCTCTCCCATGTTTTCTCTAGAACGCTTTAGATTTTATAAGTTCAGTTCCTAGGCTTATCCTTGTGAAAGGATTGGGCCACTTGCTACTCCTCAGTTACCCTGTTTAATTTTCCGGTCTTTTACTTTTCTGTTTCTTACCAAAAACCTCTAAATATTTACCTTTCAGTGTTTGCAGCCTTTTCCTTATCCAGTGTCACTTACCAGTACCTTCTGCTCCTCGTTGGGATCGACATCCTTATTTATCGAAAAGCTACAATTGATCCCCTAGACTTGTGGGTTATCAAGAATCGTTTATTGGCGCGGTTAACGGGCGAGGCAATCCCACTAAACCTATTAACTTCTCCGCCATCAATCATCAAAATCGAAGTTCGTATGGCAAAGTTATGCTTGTTTTGGTCGTGCTGTTTTTTTCCTGAGAGGTAGAGCGGTAGTACCGCTTGCTACTACCGCAACTACTCTGTTCTGGGCGGTAGTAGAGCTATTTTTAATGTCCGGTAGTACCGTTTGACCGGTAGTACCGCTCCGAGAGCGGTAGTACCGCTCTGAACACATAAAACTGCACATAACGGTTAGATTCGTGGGGACCTATAAAAGGGGGTCTTCTTCCCCATTGTCCCCAATGTTCTTGAGCTCGTTTTTCACCTCCATTGTTGACCTCTTCAAGCTTGAGATCTCTCTATTCCTCCCATGTTTCTTGCTCCTTTTTGAGGGAAAAGAGAGAGGAGATCTAGATCTACATTCTCCATCAAGTCAACTCTCCTCTTTTTGAGGGAAACCTTGTGGATCTAGATCTTGGAGTTATTGGTGTTTCTCCTTGTTCATCCTCTCATATTCCTCCATAGCGTTTGTTGCTTTGGTGGGATTTGAGAGTGGGGGACTTGACAACTTCGTGTGCTCTTGCCATTGCATTTGGTGCATCGGTTTGAGTTCTCTCCAAGGATTCGTTGTAGTAAGTGAAGTTGAGAAGATAGCTACTCTTGAGTGCATTGGCACTCTAGAGCTTGTTGCGTTGGCCCCTAGAGGCTTGTTATTACGGAGCTCAATCATTGTGGTGGAAAGCTTCGGGCCGCTACGGGAGCCTCCAATTTGGTTGTGGAGATACCCCCGAGCATTTTTACGGGTTCGGTGACCGTCCCCAAGGGTCGCCATTTGTACGGGTTCGGTGACCGCCCTCAAGTGTCCTAATAGTGGAATCACGGCATCTTCCATTGGTAGGAGCGTGAGGAGAAATAGGGTGGCCCTCGTTGATATGTCCAAAACGTATCTATAATTTCTGCTTGCTCCATGCATGTTTTGTGTGATATTGCTATGATCTAGATACACTTTCATACACTTTTGATCATATTTGGACTAACCTATTAACTCAGTGCACCACAGTGCCAGTTCCTGTTTTCTGATGTTTTTCTATTTCAGTTTTCCCCCATATAAAAAGTGCTCCAAAAATTCGGGAAAAATCAGATAAAAAATCAGCGCAGAAGAACCTTCCGGAAGGACCTGAGTGGGGCCAGAGGGCCACCACCAGGGGCCCAGGCGCCCTGGTGGCGCGCCCCAGGGGCTGGCCTTGCCAGGGGGCGCCTGGACCCCTGGTGGCCCCCTGGTGCCCTACTTCGGCCCCTATTTATTCTCCCGTCGGGGAAACCCTGATTCCAGACCCCTTTTCTCTAGAAGCAATTCCGATCTCCGCCTCCATCGCCATCAAGTTTCGGGGGGACAGAATTCCTGTGCCGAGACCCTGCCAGGACGGGGAAGTGCCCCCGGATTCATCACCATCGACGTTGCTTCCTCCCTCCATGAAGCGGGGGTAGTTCTCCCTCGGGGCTGAGGTTTCCACCAGTAGCTATGTGTTCTTCTCTCTCTCCCATGATGTGATCTTCGTTGTGATCATAGGCTATGTTAATCTAGGGTGATCCCATGATATTTCCCTTTCCTCTATGTATTGGATTGATGTACTCAATTGATCTTATCTTGTATAATCCCCGAGACCAAGGTGACAGCGGTCTATTGGACATGGATTAGAAGAATATTTTCATGAGTGATTTCCTCTTTTTGTGTGGATTGAAGATTGAGAGTCTCTTGGTGCTTGTCTTTGACTATCCTTTAGATATGTTGTGGTGATTGTGGTACTCTCTTTGGATGGCCGCGGTGACATTGGTAAATCCATAGATTGAGAACTACGAACTCTGTGGTGTGCTTTTGTAGCCCTACACAATTCTCGTCCTCTCTTGACCACAAAGGAATGACCTCCGAGTACGTCTCCATTGCATGTTTTATGGGAAATATCATGTGATTAGACTATGTTAATGTTGTTGGGAGTTGCCACTAGTGAAAGTATGAAGCCTAGGCCTTGTTTCCACCATTGCAATACCGTTTGTGCTCACGTTTACCACTTGTTTCTTTGCTGCACTTTTATTACAGATTTATATTACTTCGTTTTACCACACCTATCACCCATATTTTATCATCTCTTCACCGAACTAGTACACCTATACAACTCCTAGTTGTATTAGGTGTGTTGGGGACACAAGAGACTTCTTGTATCTTAATTGCAGGGTTGCTTGAGAGAGATCGACCATCTTCAACCTCTACTTCTCTGAGTTCGATAAACCTTTGGTCAACCACTTGAGGGAAATTGCTGCTGTCCTACAAACCTCTACGCTTGGAGGCCCAACATAGTCTACAAGAATAGAAGCGTGCGTAGACATCACTCGTTGGCTTCGTGTGAGCATTGTGCTCCTCACCCTCTCCAAATGGACACGTACTTCTCGCAAGAGAAGGAACTTCGGTAACAAATCCTTGTCTCCATTGGCTCCACTTGCGGTTATCTCTACCTTTACTTTGAGCAAGCTTATTATATTGTTTATATTGTGCTTGCTCATATTATTGTGCATTGCTTGTCCCATAGGTTGTTCTTCTAGTCAACCTATTTACTTGTGCACCTACTTTGTGATAGCCTTAGTGCTCTTTTTATATACTCCCTCCGTTTCTTTTTACTTCGCATATAAGGTTTGGTCAAAGTCAATCTTCATAAAGTTTGACTAAATTTATATTAAAAAGTATCAACATTTACAATATCAAAGTTATATAATACGAAAAATAATTTTATGATAAATCTAATAGTAATTGTTTTATATTGTGAATATTGAAATATTTTTCTATATAGTTGGTCAAACTTTATGAAGATTGACTTTGACCAAACCTTATATGCGAAGTAAAAAGAAACGGAGGGAGTATCTTGCTATCACATAGTTGTTTATCTTGCTTAGTATAAGTTATTGGTGCACATATTTGAGCCTAGCTTATTTAGGTTTCTTGTTTGGAAAATTAAACATTAAGTTTTATTCCGCATTTGTTCAAGCCTAAACCGTAACTATTTTAAGCGCCTATTCACCCCCCCCCCCCTCTAGGCGACATCCACGTCCTTTCACCGACCTTGGGTGGGTTATTATCCGACTAATCTTACATGGTTTCTTCCATGTGTCGATTGGATTCATCGTGTGAAATACCATCCTTGCCCTCGATGATTTCTGTTATCATCGACAACCTCCCTTGACTCTCTGACAATACAACTTGGTTGTGTATATGATGCTCTGTTTTCCCTAGGGAAAGATATACACTTGATACTTGTATATCATCACCTTTTCCTTTCGATTCGTCTGTTTAAGCTTTATTGTGATATAACTTATCTAAGCAGTGATAGTTCCCTGCTTATGTAAACACTTCGGTGTACTACTCTGTCAGTACAACCTGTTACTATCATGGATAACCTTTTGGTTACCACCGATGGATGAGAGTTTTGCCGATTGGTCTGCCTCGTTTTAACGAGCATGAAAATGATTCTCTTTGTTCCTCGCCCTTGGTACCGACGTCGTTGCCGAGATAACTGACGATATGTTCTCTGACAAACCTTGCATTGTGATCGCATGGAATGTCATCACCCTTCTTATACAATGTGGGCCCATAACCCACAATTCCACAGGATCAAAACCTGACTCTTTTATACATCCCCGTTCCCAAGGATTATTCCTCATGCTTGACCTCGTATGCCATTCACGAGTCACCTACCTTGTGGTATTCAGTCCGATATCAGACTCGGTGCTTATGCCTGATACTTTGGGCCCCTTTTCATCATTCGTCATCGACGTCGAATGCATGCCTATCCGCTTAAAACTTCTCATGCGTTCTTTTGTTCTCTCTATGTATTGCCCTAAGTTTAAACTCGGAAGAAACCTTGTACCCCATCCCCTTGGACAAGCTCAGCTGATTAGCCTTTTACCGATCCGACCCCGTAAGTATCCCCCTCCTACCCTATTCGTAAGTACGATGAAGACCCTGAATGAAGGATGACCACTCATCGAGATGCACTGATGCAGAGAAATGAAGACATCAACGTGAAGGACCACCTTCTTCGAGAAGGACAACAAGACCCTAGAATACGAAACCAAATCTTTACCCCTTACACTACTTTTAATTCTTGGGACAAGAATTCCATGTAGTGGTGGAGATTTCTAACTGTAAGAGCAAAGTTATACCCCCATGAGTTTTGGATATTGTTGGGAAAAACAGTAGAGGAACTAACAAGTTTTCTAGTGTAAAACAGATGGTTAGGTTCCTAAAGTTATAGGTTGGTGATAAAGCTTCAACGAAGATTTACATATTTACTGAAGCATATCCTCTGGAGTGAAGCTCATCACGGATGTCGACCCCTAAAAAGATAAGGAATCCTGAAGCACGTCTCATCGAAGGAGATGACCAAGATGGCGCAAGACTTAGTAGTTTTTGCGTAGTTCTTTTTACTTCTTTGAGTCGTAGGAAAAACCGTACTATCAAGAGGGGTTTAGTAAATGTACTCCGAAGGTTTTGGTGAAAAGACTCAGATCGAATCCAAACCAGTGAGAAGCCAGAGTTGAGAAATCTCATGTGCGCTAGGTAATGTTTCACCAGTGAAGACTTTGTTCTTTCATCTCCTGAAGCAGAACCAAGTCCGTGAGTCATCTTTACTTGGACCGCAAGTAAAGTTGCGCTTTCATTGGAAATATGACCGTTGGGGACAGGTGTCAAGCTGTCACATCGGGTCACTTCAGTCATTTCGCGCCTAGGGATTGCCACCTATAAATACGCCACCCCCGCCCTCATTGGCCGGTGGCTGCTCCAAGAATATTTCCTTACAGGGAAGAGAGAGTAACCCCACCGAAGCAAACCGAAAAACCCATCCACCGAAGCATAAGTCCTATTTGATCTGAGTTGATTCATTATGACTTAGGAAGAAGTTTGCTAGCCTTTTTATCTTGGAGAACTGCAATTCTCCTAGACGGTTAGAGAGTTGTTCTTCAGAGAGCGAAGAGTTATTGTCGCCTCGAAGTCCAGTTTGTCAAAGGTTTCGGTGATTTCCTCAATAATCAACCACGAGTGAAGAACTGACCAAGCTCAAGGAGATTGGTGCAGTGGAGATACGGACGGAGAGAGGTTAGCTCCTGTGTTCAATCACAAGTCCCTCCAACCATATGTAGCACTTTGTAGAGTGTGAACTGGTCGAACAAACATCGCCGAGTCAAGAGTTCGTTTTACTTTCCGCACTTACATTCAGTTTATCAATTGCTTTAGTGACTTGCTTCAATGCAATTGATTCGATGCTTTTGATTCGCTATGTTATGCTTCAATCCTGTTCTGCTTCAATGTTTACCTTTCTGTTGAAACTCTTCTGCTCCTAAGTTATGCTTCACTTCATAGTTTCATGCAAAAATTTGAAGTGATCATTCACCCCCTCCCCCTCTGATGACATACTTGGACTTACAATTGGTATCAGAGCTAGTCACTCTTTATTTGGATTAACCTCCTAGAGTGTTTTGCAAGTATGTCTTTCGCAGCCATTCGCTCCGGCGAACCCATACCCATGTTCAATGGAAAGGAATATCCATACTTGAAGGACAAGATGAAGAGAAATATTATGGCTATCAACTCAAATGCCTGGCAAGTTGTCTTGTATGGAGTTACAGTTGCAGATGAGAACGCCATCACTCCTGAAGAAGCGAAGTTGATTGATCTTGATTCTGAAGTTTGGGTTTTCATCACCAATCATTTGACACCAGAGAAGTATCATGAAGTGAAGAATATTCCTTCGGCCAAAGGTGTCTGGGACTATCTTGAGAAGATTGGTGAAGGTGTTCCTACCCAGAAGGATGCCAGAATTGATACACTTCGAAGCAAATTCTATCGATTCAAGAGAAATGAGGGTGAAAAAGTCAACTCCATTTACAGCAGACTCACTGCTCTTGCAAATGAGTTGATCTCACTTGGTGTTGATGACATTACTCCTCACTCAGTTGTTAGAACTGTGCTTCGCTCATTGGATGATTCGTTTGATCACATTGTGCTGATGATCAAGGAAAAGACTGATTTCAGATGTCTTGTAGCCGCTGATATTCTTGAGAGACTCAATACTTTTGAGATGGAAGAAGAAGAGAAACATGACATAAATGGTTCTCGAAGGAGATCTCATGCCTTGAAAGCAAAAGCTTCGCGTCATTCTTCACCCGAAGTCAGTTCTGCTTCAGGTGTCGAATCAGATGATCCTGCAAGCATTGGAAAAGATCTAGCACTAATCATGAGACGCTTCAATCACTTTCAGAGAAAAGGTTTTTCTTCACCCAAGAAGAGTTATACTTCAAGAAGCTCAAGTCATTCTTCTCACCGTTCATCCTCAAGAAGCTCTCCATCGAAGGACAACTGCTGCTACAAGTGCAAGAAATCAGGTCACTACATTGCTGATTGCCCTCTGTGGGAAGCTGAGAACAAATCGAAGCATTCGCTCAGAGACTCTTCATCGAAGTCTCACAGATCCTCCAGAAGTCATGAGTCAAAGAGACATGATTCCAGTTCAAGAAGAGAAAAGAAGAAAGATTCTGATGATGAAAAGAGGAAGAAGTATCATAAGAAGCGTGAGGGTTCTTCATCGAAGACTCACTCGTCTCGTCGAAGCAGCTCTCACCGTGCCAAGGCCTATCTGGGAAAGGAGATGAACTCTGAAGACGAAGCCTCTGGTTCAGAAGATGGACAAGATTCAAGGTCTGCGTCTGGGTCCGAATCATATGGTGTTGCTGGTTTGGCTTTCGCTTCGGCAGATGCTTCAACCAATGCTTCGAGCTCATTCTTCACCAACAACAGTAGTGAAGATGAAACTCCTGCATATTGCTTCATGGCCAAGGCAAAGGTATCTTCATCCAAATCAAACTATGACACTTCTGATTGTTCCTCATATGAAAGTGACTCAAAGATAAGCTATGCTAAACTTGCTAAAATTGCTTCAATCCAACAAGATGAACTTGATTCACTAAGCAAAACCATTAAGAAATCAGAAACGTTGTTGATCGATGAGATTGAGAAAGGTCAAACTTTAACTAATGAGCATGTTGCTCTGAAGGAGAAGTTTGAAGAATTATCCTCTCGGCATGATCTTCTTTCAGTTGATTATGAGAAGCTCACCTATGAATTTCTTCAGAGGAAAATGGCTCTCGGAAAACTCAAAGAGGCTCATGAAGAATTGGAAAATGTCAATCTCTCTCTCATGGCTCAACAAGGTTCTGAAGCAAATCATAAAACTGAATCACCTTGTTTGGATTGCTTGGAACGAAGAAAAACTGATTCCAAAGGGAAAGCTCCTATTGTTATTGATGATACTAATGCCTCTGATGAGGAAAATCCTGCTGTTACCGAGGAACTCCTCAGGTTGAAAAACTTATTTGAAACAGGCATGTTCAAAAGTGTGCAAGGACACCAATATCTCTGTGATATCCTGAGGAAGGCTCTCCTTCACAGGAATCCCAGGAATGAAGGTGTTGGTTTCGAGAGAAAGATAAACCCTGATGGCACCTATTGGGAGCCTGAGCAGTATCCTAAGACTGTTTGGGTTCTAGCGAAGGAGAAACCCATATATATTGCTAACCTTTCAGGTTTCGACTGCAAAATGAACAAAGTCATTGTGGATGAATAACTTGATTCAGACTACAAACTCATGAAAGATGAACAGGGAAAAGTTTCAGCTGATTATGTAGGTACTCCACCAAAGAATGGATTCTATAAGAGGCCGATATGGGTGCAGAAAGCACTTGTGGAAAAACTGTCTGCTAACCATTCTATGCAGGGAAAGTCTTCGGTACCACCGAATCATTTCTATTCACTTCAGACGAGAAATGATCCATTGGTGCCCGAATCAAATGTTCCGCAGAAGCAATACTATCGTACTGGTCGCCATACGTATCGTCCTCATAATAATCATACTAAGATTGCATATGCTCATTCTTATGCTAACCATTCGCAGAGGACTTACATTTATGGTGTGCTTGATGGTACACTAAAGAAATACACTCCTGTTCAATTTAATATTGCTTCAACCAGTGCTTCAACATCTTCTCAGTCACCTGCTCGTTTGTGGGTGGTTAAGAAGAACTAATTCTTCTGCAGGGCTATGTCTCCGGTGGATCCGAATGGGTCATGGATAGTGGTTGTACAAATCATATGGCCGGAGACAAGGAGTTATTCACCGAAGACAAACTATCTCAATCTTCTCAGAAGTACATTACCTTCGGTGATAACAACAAAGGTAAAGTGTTAGGTTTGGGTAAGGTTGCCATATCGAAGGATAAGCACATTGAAAAGGTTATGCTAGTCCAATCTCTTGGATATAATCTTATGTCTATTTCAAAGTTATGCGATATGGGTATGCTTGTTCTGTTTTCTGCTTCGCGTTGTGTTGTCTTTTCACAGGATGACTATACGTTTGTCTTCGAGGGTTACCGAAAGGGAGATTTATACATTGTTGATTTTTCTTCGGGCCCTGCTGTATCCACATGCTTAATGGCAAAAGCTTCATATGGTTGGTTATGGCATCGAAGACTTGGTCATGCAGGGATGATAAATCTTCATAATCTAGTGAAGAAGAATCATGTTATTGGTCTTAGCGAAGTAAAATTCGATAAGGATCGTCTCTGCAATGCTTGTGAAGCTGGTAAAATCACGAAGAAACATCATTCAGCGAAGACTATCATGACCACCACTCGTCCCCTTGAATTGCTTCATATGGATCTGTTTGGTCCTCAAAATTATGCAAGACTGGGAGGAAACAAATATGGTCTAGTTATCGTAGATGACTTCTCTCGTTATACTTAGGTTTTCTTTTTGGATGACAAGAGCAAAGTTGTTGAAATCTTCAAGTCATTTGCTAAGAGAGCTCAAACAGAATATGAATTATCTCTGAAGCATATCCGAAGTGATAATGGAACTGAGTTCAAAAATACTCATATTGAAGATTTTCTTGATGATCATGGTTTTACTCATGAGTTCTCTGCTGCTTATACACCTCAACAGAATGGTGTAGTTGAAAGGAAGAATAGAACTCTTATTGAGATGGCCAGAACAATGCTTGCTGAATACAAGACTCCTATTAGGTTCTAGGACGAAGCAATCAACACTGCATGTCACATCATCAACAAGGTTTACCTTCACAAATTCTTGAAGAAAACTTCACATGAGCTTATCACTGGTAACAAACCAAATGTCTCATATCTTAGGGTATTTGGTGCTCCATGCTTTATTAGAGATATGAATCATAGCTCCAAATTTTCCCCTAAGGCACATGAAGGTTTTCTTTTAGGTTATGGCTCAAACTCTCACACTTACAGAGTCTATAACTCTCACTTTGGGAAAGTTATGGAAACTGTAAATGTAAGGTTTGATGAAACTAATGGCTCTCAAAAGGATCATTTGCCTCATGATCTAGATGAACCTCCACTTGATGAAGTGATCAGGTCCATGGCTATTGGAGAGATTCGCCCTGTTGAAGCCAATCCACGTCAAGCTAATAGGGATGATGATGGTCCAATGTTCCCACACATAGCCCGGGGCGCTGGAGATCAACATCCTGAAGCTAATGATGAACAGGACGAAGAAGGACAAGGGAATGAAGGAAATGTTAATCCTGAAGGAAATGCCGAAGCTGAAGGTGAAGCTGATCCCGAAGCTGATGCAGATCCTGAAGCAGAAGCTGAGCCTGAAGCAAATGATACTACGTTATCCCGAGTTCGAAGAAGAGTTGATGTGGATTCGATCCTCGAAGATATCAATCTACCAGGTCGTCCCACTACTCGATCCCGTACTCGTTTGGCTAACTTCTGTGGAAGTTTTTCTTTTGTTTCTATGCTAGAGCCTTCAAAATATGATGAAGCCATGAAGGACCCTGATTGGTTATTGGCTATGATGGAAGAACTTCACCAATTTGAAAGGAACAAAGTCTGGTCACTTGTTGACAGGCCAGATCCCACGAAGCACAATGTTATTGGCACAAAGTGGATATTTCGCAACAAGCAAGATGAAGATGGTATTGTGGTAAGAAACAAGGATAGATTGGTAGCACAAGGTTACACCCAAATCGAAGGCATTGATTTTCGTGAAACCTATGCTCCAGTAGCCCGTCTCGAATCCATTCGTGTCATGCTTGCTTTTGCTAACCACAAAAATATTTTGCTATATCAACTGGATGTCAAAAGAGCTTTTCTTAATGGTGAAATAGAAGAAGAAGTGTATGTTATGCAGCCTCCAGGTTTTGAAGACTCGAAGAATCCTGATATGGTGTACAGGCTTCACAAAGCTTTGTATGGACTGAAGCAAGCACCTCGTGCTTGGTATGAAACATTGAAGGATTTCCTCCTGAAGAAAGGCTTCAAACCAGGAACCACTGACCCCACTCTTTTCACTCGATCATATAACAATGATCTATTTGTGTGTCAGATATATGTAGATGATATCATTTTTGGCTGCACTAACACTGAAATCAGCGAAGAATTTGCAAGAATGATGTCGAAGAAATATGAGATGTCTATGATGGGTGAATTGAAGTTTTTCCTAGGACTTCAGATTCGCCAACAAAAGAATGGCACCTTTATTTCACAGGAGAAATACTTGAAGGATTGCCTGAAGAAATTTGATCTTGCTGAATGCAAGACCATCAGAACTCCCATGCCTACAAATGGATTTCTTGATGCAGATGAGAAAGGGAAACCCTTCGATCAGAAGAAGTTTCGGTCTATGATAGGTTCACTCTTATACTTATGTGCATCTAGACCTGACATTATGCTATCAGTTTGCATTTGTGCTCGTTTTCAGGCAAATCCGAAGGAATCGCATCATATTGCTGTGAAGCGAATTCTTCGATATCTAGCACATACTCCTTCTTTGGGACTTTGGTATCCCAAAGGTACTCAGTTTGATTTGATTGGATATTCTGATTCATACTGGGTTGGTGATAGAGTTGACAGGAAATCTACCTCTGGCACTTGTCATTTCCTTGGTAGATCTCTTGTGTGTTGGGCTTCGAAGAAACAGAACTGTGTCTCAATTTCTACTGTTGAAGCTGAATACATTGCTGCTGGCTCATGTTGCACTCAAATTCTTTGGCTTAAGCAGACGCTCAAAGATTATGGTATATATGTGAAGAAAATCCCTCTGCTTTGTGACAATGAGAGTGCCATCAAGATTGCACACAATACTGTGCAACACTCTCGAACGAAGCATATCAATATTCGTCATCATTTTCTTCGAGATCATGTTCAGCGCGAAGACATTGAGATTAGCCGTGTTAGAACTGAAGATCAATTGGCAGATATATTCACGAAGCCATTGGAGGAGAAAAGGTTTTGTGCATTGAGATGTGAGCTAAACATCTTAGACTCACACAATGTTCAGTAAGATCAAAACTTTTCATTGTATATACTCACCTTCGTTGTGTGCTTGTTTACTAAGTTTCGTTTGAGTTTTCCTTCGTCCAAGTTTTTTTTTGTTTAGCTTCGCTCGTTATTAGTTTTCAGTTATGTGTTGTTTTTATTTGTTCGTTTCTTTTGTCCTCTATACTTATCACTTTTAGCTTCGTTGTTGTTCTTCGAAGTGATAAGTTTCGGACCCTACCCCTCCATTCTGCTTCGCTCCCAATCTACTCTATCTTGAATGTTAAGCACAATTGAAACGGAAAGCATATTGCTTCGAACATCATTGGGTTCCGAATCAAATGCTTCCAACTTTATCGAAGTTTTTGCTCTCGGTCAAGACTTATTCTTCGGCCGTTGAGTCCCCGTCTTTTTCGGGTCGTTGAGATTCGCTCGCGATACGCCACTTCATCTGAGTCGTTGAATCGGAAGAGACACTCGCTGGGAACAGTCCGATACGATCTGGCAAGCGTTTTAGATCGGGCCTATTTAAGGCGAGGCATCCAGCGAACCGTTTCCCCCACGATTCATTCTCTCCAGGATTCCCCGTCTTCCTCCACGAGCACGCCGCAGAGCTCCCGTCCCCGACGACGACTGCGCCGCTTTACTGTCGGACCGCCGCCACCGTGGACGTTCCCCGTCGACGAAGAGCTTGTCTCCGCACTCCGTCGCCTTAGCCGCTTCGCGTCACCAAGTTAGGGTACGCTAAGCTTCTTGGATCCAATCTTATCTGCGAGTTCTTTATCTAGGGCTTGGATCTAAGTTTTGTTAGGTTTTTGTTTTCTATTTATAGGACTGTTTTGATCCGTGCTGATCTTTGCTCCTTGGGAAAACTGTTCTTAGCATCAAAAGTGATCCCATCTTCTCAGGTCAGTTTTTGAGATTCGATCTACCCTGTGTTTTTGGAATGAGTTAGGTCTTGTTATTGAACTAGTTCTAGCCCAATCCACTAACAGAGTTGCATCTAATCTTAGATTTCTCTGGGCTCCTGTCAAAAAAATTTGGTTTTGGTCGAAACTTTTGCCGGTGCTTAATCATTCCCTCTCATGTTCCCTCTTTTCTATATTTCTGTCACAGGATGTCTGATGAAGAGGCTGCCATGGGAAATGAGTCACCCATCGTTGAAGGGATCGAAAACTATCCAGAGCCACCGAAGCAGAAAGGCAAAGGTGGCAAGACAAAGGAAGTCAATAATGCCCGAGGCATACCCGAAGCCATTCGCCTCAAGATGGGCTATGACACACCGCCTGAAGAAACTGATCATGACCGGAAGATTCGATTGCAAAGGATTCGACGCTACTGGGCAATAAGGTGGTACAAGTATAAGAGCATCCCAAATTGGAAGTGGGCAATGCAGTTTGCTTTCATCCCTCCTTATCGGTACACCACTGCCATGTGTGCCCAATACAATGCTGCAAACAGGAAAAAGTACTACCCGAAGCCTCCTGCTGTTCCTCACCCGAATACTCTCAAGACTCCGGATGACTATCCAGACGAGCAAAAGAGACTTGCCATATTGGCTGAGAAGAAAAGAATAAGAGAAGAGAAGAAGGCCAATGCACTTGCTGCTGCAGGGCTAGATGAAGCCGAAGCATCGAAGCCTAAGAAGAGGCGAAAGCTTCGAAAAATGAGTGATTCACCCCCTCCTGCTTCAGAAGAAGAGGGTGATAACGAAGCTGATGATGAAGCTGATGCTGCTGCACAACTTGAAGATTCTATTGATGAAGATCCTGCTGACGAAGCAGATGATGAATCTGAACATTCTCCCATTCCCCCAAGTCCCAAGAGAAAACAGATTCGGAAGCCACTGAAGAAGAAGGCTGGAGAGAAACCGTCTGCTCCAAAAGGCGTTAAGATTCAAGATCCGACTGACCCTCCTGTTCCCAAGAAAAACATTGATTTGACAAACTTGGTGGTTGAGGCTCCCCTGACTACTAAGCCAACTTGCCGCCTTGTTCCTGCTGAGCAAAGAACCAAGGAAAGGAATGACCCAAAGGAAAAGCCTGCTGCTAAGCCCGAAGCCAAAGCTCCTGAACCAGCCAAAGCTTCAAAGCTGAAGACAACAGTTGCCAAGCCTGGCCAGACATATGCCCAGGTCGGCACCAAGAAGTTGTCTGAAGCTGAACTGCGCAAGCGTGATCGTGCTGAAGCTGAACGCCTTCATGCTGAAGCACAAGCCCAAGCTAAGGCTGATAAAGAAGCTAAAGAGAAAGAGAGAGCAGATAAAGAAGCTGCAGAGCTGGAGAAGCAAAGGAAAGAGCTGGCTGAATCAGCTGAAGCGAAGCGCAAGCTCGCTGAAGCAAAAGCTCAAGAGGCTAAGGCTGCTGCCGAAGCCAAACAGCTTAGTGAAGCTGAAGCCAAGCGCCAAGCTCAACTTGATATTCTTCGCACTAAGAGAGCAGAGAAAACTGCTAGAGCCGCTCAGAAGGAAGCTGTTGTTGACATGGCCCCAAAAGATATCCCTCCGAAGCCTGTCGCAGCCCCTGCCCCCGAAGCTCATGTAGAAGCTGAGCACAGTGAACACAACTTCCCTGATGCAAGAGAAGGAGAACTTTGAGACTGTTTAAGCCTGAATCAGGCATTCTGCCAGCTTGCTGAAGCTGTTGATCCCAAGGCTGTAGATGTTGGGAATGTTTACATTTCACCAACTCTCTCTGCCATGATTGAAACTTTGTACAATCAGCTAAGGGATTTGCATGCTAGAGACAGATCTGAAACAGCTAAAATTCTGAAATTTAAGAAGAAAGCTGATGCTGAATCAGATGAGGATTTCAAGAACGAAGTCGTAGCTGCTTCGAAGAAAATTGCTGATGTAAATGAGAAAACGAAGCAAAATATTCAAGTATATCAAGGCAAGATCAAGTCTGCAGTTGAAGAATGTTGCAAAACTCACAATGCTTCAGTCATGGCACTTGACTCCAAGAAGCGCGAAGCCATGCTCAAGCAATTAGCTTCACCACTTCCCCAACTGCAACAGAGAAAGAGACGTCTTATCGCTGATACAGACGAAGCTGATGATGTGAGTGAGCTCTCATCCGGCTAAGAAGGCCCCAAGGCAAGCATCGCCCCCTCGATGCAAGATTATCACACTTCCCAAACCCACTGTGAAGCCAACCGCTCCCGAAGTCGTTCCACCCCGTGTTCGAACTCCACCTCCTCCTCAACCCGCTCCTCAACCGTCCGCCCAAGACAACTTTGCGCCAGAGCCTTCTCCTCCTCCTCAAGACATTCCTGAAAAGGATTATTCTTTAGCTCACTCTGTCGAGGAGTCTGAAGAACAAGAAGGCGGAGCCAAAGATCGTGCTGCTGAAGCCAATGCTGAAGCCGATGCAGATGCCGAAGCCGAAGCAAATGAATTGGCCATCATGACTCAACCGCAAGAGCGAGCCATAGTTGCTCGAAGGGACTCTCAGCACTGCACTCCTGCCCAAGACACTCAACTGGACTCCATCTACCCTCGAGAGACTTTTCCCATATTCCTGGGAGATGGATCTTCTTCAAGACATGGTCCTGAATTCAATCTCGAAGTTCATCGCCAGAAGCTTCGCTTCTTTGGCGCAAGTCCATATGATTCACCAAGGACTGCAGATGACCTTCGCTTCTGGACAGCTGAGCAACAAATTCTTTACACGAAGCTCTACTGTCAGAAAGGTGTTCTTTTCAAGCATAAATATTTGGATATGCGAAGTCTATCTTCTGCAACGTTCTTCCAGAATATCATGGAAACCATCGAAGCATAGAACCTGACCGGCATGTTTGCCATGGAGACTCCATTCAATTCCAACCTAGTGAAGCAATTATATGCCACTCTCTATGTCTCTGGAAATCCTGATGATACAAGCACATGGATTCTTGAGTGGATGATTCAAGGAAAGGTGTTTAGGATGCATTCTGATGAATTCATGGACATTGTAAACATCCCAAGACACACTGGAGAATTGGCAAAGGTTCACTTGATACCTGATCCCACTGAAGCTGAATTTGCATCACTTCTGGACCCCGAAGTCACTGGAGATCACATGCCTGAGAATATTCGCCCGAAGCATCTGGTATTCATATCGAAGACTTGGTTTTACATCTTGTCTAACTCACTGATGCCTCTCAGCACTGCAAATGAAGAATCCAACATTCATTATCATACACGTCATGCCTTGCTGAAGCTTACTCACGGTCATGTATTTGACTTCGAGGATTGTTTCCTTCGTTATATGGTTCAAGCTGCAGAACATGTCCATCAACTGAAGCCATATGCTCCCTGGCTGCAAGCCATTTGCAATCATGGACACAGAGAAGATTTCATTGCGAAGCATCACCCGAAGCTGTTCTGTCCTCCTGTGCGCGATACTATGCATATCTTCAGAAGGCCAAATGATCCATTTTCCACTTATGTCGGAGTCAGACAGCATGTCAATGAACGCAACATGTCGAAGAAGTTCCAGAAAGAAGTTTATCACTTTGAAATTGGCATTCGTACCCAGCAAATGCTTGAAAACTTCATTGAAGGAAATCAGCGCCAAATGCAATATCTTTCAGATGGGATCAATAGAGTTGGCAACATAGCTTTAAACAACAACCAGTATTTGAAGGTTTTGAAGCGCCACTCTTGGAAAGGATTAAGGAAGTTCAATTATGTGAAGAAACTTGAAGTTGAACGCATTTTCAAGGAGTATCCACATCTGCAGAAACACTTTTCCAGAAATGATTCGATTGACCACCCCAACCCCAAGATCCCGCCGCTGGACAAGATTGATGAAGTTTTATTTGTTAATCCAGCTGAACAGATTCACCCAGATACCTTCTCTGATGAAGACTCCCACACCTCGAAGCAAGAAGATGATCCTCTCAACGGCAGCGATCTTGATTTGCTTCAAGCGCCCATGGACTTCGACGAGCTGGAGTCACCTGCTTCGACCGAAGGAGACACTTCAGGAGATGCATCTTCTTCAGGCGAAGACAATCAGCAGGGTCCCCGAGTTGCAGCTAACGCATAGATACTCTTGATCTACCTCTCAACCTTTTGTCCAATTATTGACAAAAAGGGGGAGAAAGTAGCATCAATTGAGTTTAGATTCGCTGCGGGGTTTAGGGATTTGATTCGATATTTTGCGTGTTAAGTTGCGACAAACTTTCCATTCACTTCGATTGGGTTGTAACTTAAAGTTTTACTTCGGTTGTGAACTGCTACATTTTATGTGTTAATAACCCCCGTGCTTGCAAGTTGCTCTCGTATCTTTTATCTTGCAGGTGGTTGTTATCCTTAAGTTCACAGGTCATTGGATGATTGCATATTCTTCAAGACAAATATTCTCTATATGCAATTGATTCACTAAGATATGTGTTAGGCTTCCCATCGATGATATTCTTCATCAAGCATTCACTTCGATTATATAAATCTTCGATGCTTGCATTCAGGGGGAGTCAAAAGCTTCATATCTTAGAGTTTTCTCTCAACTCAACTCAAAAAATTCCATATCTTTTATCGATGCCTGTTTTGTCAACAATAGTCCAAAAAGGGGGAGATTGTAAAAGCAAAGTTATACCCCCATGAGTTTTGGATATTGTTGGGCAAAACAGTAGAGGAACTAACAAGTTTTCTAGTGTAAAACAGATGGTTAGGTTCCTAAAGTTATAGGGTGGTGATAAAGCTTCAACGAAGATTTGCATATTTACTGAAGCATATCCTCTGGAGTGAAGCTCATCACGGATGTCGACCCCTAAAAAGATAAGGAATCCTGAAGCATGTCTCATCGAAGGAGATGACCAAGATGGCGCAAGACTTAGTAGTTTTTGCGTAGTTCTTTTTACTTCTTTGAGTCGTAGGAAAAACCGTACTATCAAGAGGGGTTTAGTAAATGTACTCCGAAGGTTTTGGTGAAAAGACTCAGATCGAATCCAAACCAGTGAGAAGCCAGAGTTGAGAAATCTCATGTGCGCTAGGTAATGCTTCACCAGCGAAGACTTTGTTCTTTCGGCTCCTGAAGCAGAACCAAGTCCGTGAGTCAGCTTTACTTGGACCGCAAGTAAAGTTGCGCTTTCATTGGAAATATGACCGTTGGGGACAGGTGTCAAGCTGTCACATCGGGTCACTTCAGTCATTTCGCGCCTAGGGATTGCCACCTATAAATACGCCACCCCCGCCCTCATTGGCCGGTGGCTGCTCCAACCATATGTAGCACTTTGTAGAGTGTGAACTGGTCGAACAAACATCGCCGAGTCAAGAGTTCGTTTTACTTTCCGCACTTACATTCAGTTTATCAATTGCTTCAGTGACTTTCTTCAATGCAATTGATTCGATGCTTTTGATTCGCTATGTTATGCTTCAATCTTGTTCTGCTTCAATGTTTACCTTTCTGTTGAAACTCTTCTGCTGCTAAGTTATGCTTCACTTCATAGTTTCATGCAAAAATTTGAAGTGATCATTCACCCCCTCCCCCTCTGATCACATACTTGGACTTACAGTAACACCCTCAGAGTCTGTAACAGTAATCACTTTGACTGTTGACTATATTGTTTACAATCACTGTTGCTCATCATGGCTTGATCAAACTTTGCATTTGATCCTTTCCAAAACCATGGTGGTTGGTATTAAAAACAATGTGCCATCTAGGCCTTGATCATCATGAATCAAAACAAAGTCCGAAACCCTTTTGAATTAATAGTAAAAAATAAAAGTGGAAAATAAAGTTAAACCAAAAAATTGAGCAAGTAATTTAATTAAATGCCTAAAAAGCAGCAGGTCATAGAAATATGTGACGGGAATTTATTAAGTTATTTAAATAATACTAATAATTATAAACCGTAGCAAAGCATCCACTTTTACCCTCTTTTAAATAAATCAGTGAACTAAATGATTTTTATATGGGGCCAAACTTTTTGTCGCAATATTAGGTAGGCTAAAACTAATTGTGGGGCAAGTCTCATATTTTGGAAAAAATACAAAGCAAACAAAACTAATGAAAACAGAATAGAAAAATAAGTAAAAGAAAGAAAAAATGAAAAAGAAAACTAACATATCCCTCGTCCATGGGCAAAAGCCCACCCCACCCCTCTCCTCTCCCCAGGCCCAGCCTAACCCCCCCCCCCCCACCTCCTCCCTCCACCACTGCTCACCCATGGCGTGGAGGCCATCCGGGCTCGCCACGCCGCGTCCGTCGCCGTGGCAACCATCTGCCGGCTGCCGACGGGTAGAAGAGCCCCGAGCCCCCAACGGAACCCTAGTCGTGTCCTCCCCGTTCCCTTCCTCTCTCTCCCGCCGCCGGTATCTCTGGCGAGCTCACCCGAGCCGACGCCGCCGTGTCCGTGATTCCGCGCGACCAACGACAACCCCGGAGCGCACCCTCGTGTTCAAGCTACTCCCCGTGGTCTTCTTCTTCGACTCCGACATCCAATCGACATCGGGACGCCTCGGAAGCTTGCCATCGAGCCGGTCCCCTCCGCCACGGTCGTCGTCCGAAGTCGACGAATTCGTCGACTACGGTGCCTTCCCCGAGCCCACTGCCATCCCCTTCGCGCTTGTTGTGAGCCCTCGTTCGATTCCCCTCCCCCCCCCCCCGTGTGAAATAAACGTCGTAGGTCCTTCCCCGTCGCCGTCATGGCTCCGGGATCCGCCACACGTCGCCGTAGACCCCGTGCCACCGCCCCTGCGCTATCCATGCGCTGGTTGCGCTCTGACCGTCCCTAGCAGCGCCCAGCACACGCCATAGACCCGCCGCGCGCCTCCCTGCGTGCGTGCAGCTCGCCTGCTACTGTGCCGCGGCCGCCGTCCGCCGTAGCCGAGGTGCACTGGCCTTCCCCCAAGGCCGCGCCCCACCCTGCCCAACGCAGCATGTCCCCCACGCGTGGCCTCGACCCCGCGCCCACGCCGCCGCTCCGGCGCAGCTCCCCGCCATGGCCACCCTCGCCGGCATGGCCTAGTCGTCCCCCCTGGAGTTTTCATCGGCGAGCGCACTGGTTAAATACCAGTTGGTTGTCCCATCGACATGTAGGCCCCACTCCCCTAATTATCCTTTGTTAGTTAAATGAAATAACCCCTCCCCTGTGTCACTTACATATGGACCCCACCGAGTTAACTTTCTGTTTAAAGTAAAATAGTAAATTGTTAAGTAGTTGTCTCTATGACACCTGGGTCCCACCTGTAAGTACTTAAATAAAATGAATTTATATTAATAGTAGTGTATGACATGTGGGCCTAGTGGCTATTTAAATTAATTAAAATGTTTTTATTATACTGTGAGACTGACAGGTGGGTCCCCTCTGTTAGTTGACCAGTCAACCCACTGTTCTAGATAATGTTTTAATTTAATAATAAAAGAAATTCCAAAAATTCTTTTAGTTTGAATAAAACTTTGAAATTCAATATCTTTTAAATCGTAGCTCCGATAGAAAAACTTTATACATCAAAGTTGATCAGAAAAAATATAACGATTACGGATACGCTACCCATACTCCCACCACCCCTCTCTAACTTACCGCACACGAGACATTCCCCCTCCGATTGCACTTTTCGGTAATTACCCGGTACCGGTAAAACTTTCCGGATGAAATTATTCTGAATATGAAAGTTGCTCAGAATGGATCAACTAACACGGATACACTATCCACATGTTTGTCAAATGTCTCTAACACTAAAGACATGGAACCTTCCCCCTCCGGATCATCTGTCCGGTAATCAACCGGTATCGATGAGTCATCCTCGGATAAATTCCTGCTCCGGGCAGATCACCTAACACTGCGTTAGAACACCGCCAACACTGCGTTTGCCATGGCTTGAATTTGTATTTCTATTATTGTCGTGTATTTATTGTTTCTTCCCCCTCTCTTATTGTCCGATAGTCTCGACGTCCGCTGTCGATGCCCTGTGATCGACTACGTCGACGACGACCGTACCTCTACGGTCGAGCTTCCAGGAAAGCAGAGCCATTTTCCTTCCCCAGATATCACCTATCTTTTCCGTAATTTTCTTGCACTAGGCATTGCTACTGTTGCTGCTACGTTACAATCCTATTCTATTGCATAGCCTGTTTTTGTCACCCATTGATGTACCTTCATTTATCCTATGTTGCCTTATAAATATATATATAATATTCAGCAGTAAACCCTGCGCATTGTTGGCTAGGTTTAGAATAGCGGGCCGTGATCACTCTGGTGAGTGAACGCGGATTACAAAATATTATAACTGCAACAGGTACGGATCAATGCAAACGCCCTAGGGAACCAACAACGGCGAGACTCTGCCGAGTCACTTCGAGTTTGACTTACGAGTGGAATGGACTCGTATTTCACTCTCCTCGGATCAGTTGCGTAGCATCACCGGGATGATACGAGGTTTACCTCTTTAGTTCATTACGCTGATGTCTCTGTCGAACCTCTTCAAGTGTACCATCGAGGGTGATTCCTCCTGGTTTCACTTGATGGTAGGCACTCGAATCAACTGGTGTCCTTACAGGTAAGGAGTCGGGTGACCCAACGGTGCCCGTGCAGAGTATTGTATCGGGACGGCAGTACACGTGTATTCCTCCGGTGTGTGGCGGGCCTGTACTGGTGCGTTGGCCGTGAGATACCCTGTTATCTACGAAAGTCGAGCTCTCCCAAGAGCACACGCGAGATAAGGTAAGGAGACGATTCACCTTGTTGGAAACCGCAAGAATTGGTGGGACGACATGGCAGGCACCGATGTACTGGTGGTCCTGGCTGTTGTCGTTGTCTGCTACTCACCCAGAAAGGGGCAACGGTAACGGTTGTCCCAACAGATAATAATAAAATGCTTAACGGTTCAGGCGGATGACTTGAGTATCCTTTTGGCTTGTACGCACTACCTATACATGGGAATTACGAGTATGGTCTCCACCGCAACGTAGCCTCGTTCGAAATCTCTGAAAGATGTCCAGTTCAGCATTGCGGCACGGTCGGATCGCGCCGATGGCGCTGGAATTCACCGTCCTCGCAACGACCCGGAGAGCGAGGGGTGATAGGCCCATGACCCCCTTGCCCTTAGGGCTATAGACCGGCGGGGACCTCTCTGATGAGCCCTAGGATGGACTTCGCTGTGTCGGATAGCCTCAGTGGGGTGTTCCCTGACAAGGTGTATGCCACCCTGGAGATCCGAGCGTGTAGGGTACCAGTAGTGCAGCCCCTGCAGGGAAGATAATCTATTCGGATGGCCGTGTCCACGGTAACAGGACGCTTTATGCAGAAGCCAGACCCTACTACTACAAACTACTACTATTAAACTGTTGGTTCCGGTTTCCTTTCCTCGCAGAGAAGTTGAGGAAGGGAACTCGGAGGCATTTATAATTATTACTTATTACAACTTACTATTATACAATGCTGCAACAACTTCTGCTGCATTGTTATTACATTCATGCTATTGAACTGTAGGCTATTCTCTTCTCATGCTGCAAGACTCGTCGGAAGATGCTAGTCTTCGATAGGCCTAGCTTGTTATCCTTGATCTGATTTCTACCTTGCAATCCACTATATACAGCCTCCCCTTTCCATTTGATACAAATGCATAAATGCTTAGTAGCATACGTAAGACTCGCGGGTATGCTAGATACTCGCCCTTGCTTTATTTCCCCCTTTTTGTTTTGCCTGATTTGGCCGCTGCAGTCGACGTTGGAGCCCAGGAGCAGGAGATCCCCGATGCCGAACACCGCAATGTGAAGATCCCCGATGCCTTCTACGACGTCGAGTTCCCCGTTGACCAGGATTAGTTTGGAGGTTCCCAGGCAGGAGGCTGCCCCTTTTCGATCGTTGTTGTTTTTGCGCTAGACTTCTTCAGGCAGATCACGTTTACCTTGTGTCTATACTCAGACACTATTGCTTCCTCTAACTTTGTGCTTTCGAGCTGTTGTATTCGAGCCCTCGTGGCCCCTGGCTTGTATTAAACAACTTGTATTATTTTATTTGTAGAGTTGTGTTGTGATATCTCACCGTGAGTCCCTGATCTCGATCGTGCACCTTGCGTGTATGATTACTGTACACGTATCGATTTTGGGGGCGTCACAACAATCCAAGTGAATCATGTCCATCCTACCATATTTGGGTGGTTCAGCACCCATGGTGAGGATAGCATCACTAGGCAAAGCAAGACAAAGGCAAAAGGTAGCAACTGCTTTTTTTTGGTTTTTAATATAAGACACAAAAGCAAAAAACAAAAATTGGAAAGCAAACTAACAAGACTAAAAAGCAAAGGTAAAAGGTAGTGGTCAACTCCCCTATCTTATCACTTGGAGTCCCTGGCAACGGCGCCAGAAATTTTCTTGATGGCGTGGAAGTGATAATGGCTTCTCGCCCTTCATTGGTTACCACAAGTGGAAGGTGAGATGTAGGATAGCAGAAAATTTCCCCTATGTGGAGGATAGGGTTTGTCTCCCGTAGGACTCCGGTGATGATAAGTAGGTGTCAGCGGCGCACCTGACGCAGACATGCACACAACACAATTAACTTTGCTCCCAACGAAGTTCAGAGAGGTTGTCAATCTCTCTGGTCTTGTTGTTTACAAAGGATCAAACACAAGAGATAATGATAATGATAGCAACTGAAAGTAAATACTGGAAAGGAAATAAACTTGTAAACAGTGATGAGGATATGGATCGGGGTCCCGTGATGTTCACTAGTGATGTCTCTCTCCCAAAAGACGATAAAACTGCTATGCGAGGTAAAAAAAATACAGATGGGAAATTGACAGGATTATAAACGCACCACAATGATAACTATGCTACAGAAGAAAGGAAGAGGCTCATAAGCATGGGAAGTACGCCAAAATAAGTAGAACGAAATCCAACTGCATCTACTGCTAATTATCCACATTGAGATATCTATCCAAAACATCTCGCTGGTATTAAGTTGCGAGCCCCACCCAAAGTGTAAACCCAAAGCAACAGACAACTGCATTAAAAAGAAGTTTGCGTAAACTAAACAATCCTTGCAACCGCGGTTACAAGCACCGTTGTTTTCCCCCTTGTGGCCACAACACATCCCCTAGACTCATGTTTATGTCACTCAAGTGTGTCATCAGGGGGCATGTACCCAAAATCGAGCATAACGTTCCCTCTTGGAGTCACTACCTACTACTTGGCCAAAGCAATAAACAGCAACGGAGAACATGCAAGAATTACTTAGGATCTAAAATATAAGAGATAAAAACCAAATATATTATTCTCTCACGATCTGAACATAATCTCATAATCCATCAGATCCCATCAAACTCAGCATAGCAACAACAGAATAATTACATATGTGCCTCGATCATGTAGGGAAGCTCATGAGGTCTAAACCATGAAGAACAAAGAGGGGAGGAGAACATCACATATCTACTGATCACGGACCCATGGTCCAAAGAAAACTACTCACGGCACATCCGGGAAGCGTCCATGGTGGAGGAGAAGCTGCCGGAGGTCGATCCTCCCTCCGGCAGGGTGCCGGGAAGGGTCCTGACGGTGCTCTCGATCAGCGCGGTGGCGGCGGAACAGAGGCGGTTTTATGAAATAGGTTTTTGTCTTTGGAGTTTCCCCGTGACCGAGAATAAATAGGCGAAGGGGGGCAGCCAGGGGACCACCAGGGGTCCAGGCGCCCCCATGGACGCGCCAGGTGGCTGCCTGGACACCTGGTGGTGGCCGTCTGGCCCCACTTTGGTGATTTTGGAAGACTTCGTTGCGCTGATTTTTTACCCGATTTTTCCCAAATTTTTGGAGCATTTTTAATATGCGGGAAACCTGGAATAGAAAAACAGCAGAAAACAGGAACTGGCACTAGGGTGCACTGAGTTAGTAGGTTAGTCCAAATATGATCAAAAGTGTATGAAAGTCTATCTGGATCATAGCAATATCACACAAAACATGCATGGAACGAGCAGAAATTGTCGATACGTTTGAGATGTATCAAGAACTTAGAAAAATTAAATTCATATGGCTCACCATTGAATTCAACAGAAAATTTACCTTTTTGCAATCTATTACAGCACCACAAGTGCTGAGGAAAGGTCTACCAAAGATAATAGGACAAAAACTATCTTGCACTGAACCAGGTACGAGAAAATCGGTAGGATACTTTACCTTTCCACAAAGGACTTCAACATCTCTCACAATTCCAACGGGAGAGATAGTTTCTTTGTTTGCTACATAAATAGTAACATCAATTTCTTCAAGTTCACAGGGTGAGATCTCACCCATCATCTCCTGATAGAGTGGATAAGGAATAGCGCTAGCACTTGATCCCAAATCGCATAGCCCGTAATAATTGTGATCTCCTATTTTGACAGATACAACTTGTGTACCTGAAATTGGGCTTTTATTCTTGGCTGTGACAATGTTAGTTGAAACAGCACAAAAATTTATAATGGAATCTGAAACATCATTAGTAACTAAATCTTTGACCACCGCAACTTGAGGATTGACCTTGATCAGGTCCTCAGGTTCATCAATTCGTCTCCCACTTTTATTTATTATGCCTGTCACAAAAGACTGCTCCGTCATCCTTGTAGGAAAAGGGGGCTTTTCATGAAAACTGTAGGCAGAATAGGGTCAGCAACATTTATATCAACAGGTAATTCTTTAAAGGGTTTATGATACTGATCCTTCTTCTCCTTAGAAGAGTCAATGTGGGAGGCAAAGTTCTTACAAAAATCAATCATAAGCTGAGAATCAAGACCAATCTTAGAGCAAAAGGTATTAAAATAATCAGTTTTCACAAAACTCTCAATGTAATTATGCTCATAATTTATAGCGGGTTGAATACCTTTGTCGATTTACCAGTCTTCAGTGTTCTTCTGGATCCTCTCAATGAGATCCCATTTTTCTTCAACGCTTCTTGATTGGAATACCCCGCTAGAGGAGGCATCCAACATGTCCTTATTCTGAAGAGAAAGCCTGGCATAAAAATTTGTAAGCCTAATATCTTTGGGGAATTCATGGATAGGACATTTGAACATTAGGGACTTAATTATCCCCCAAGCTTGAGCAATGCTCTCTCCGTCACGAGACCAAAAGTTATAGATGTAATTCCTGTTTTGATGAATTTCATGAAGAGGATAAAACTTTGTATAAAAGAGAGACATAAGCTCTTGCCAATTAAGAAAATTTGAGTTGTCGAGGAGCTTATACCAATCTTAAGCTTTATCTATAAGTGATATGGAGAATAATTTCTTCATGACGAACTCCATTGACACACCTGCAAGCTTAAATAATGAACATAGTGGTGATAAATATAGCAAGTGTTCAACTGGATGTCTGTCTCCTGCATAACGATTAGCTAAGACATAATTGATAATATCATATGGTATTTTGTAAGGCACAATTTCAGTAGGGGTAGGGGTGACCACCACGGTTGTGGGGCGTTTCCCCATAAACAACGTACCAAGAGTAGAGGTGTCCATAAGGACAAAAATAGCAACGGAAAAATAAAAACAGAAATATAAAGACTTCATTACCAGCTTCACTTACTAATAGCGCTACGCTCCCCGGCAACGGCGCCAGAAAACAGTACTTGATGACCCTCGACTATAGGGGATCGTTTGTAGCGTTTTTGATAAATAAGATTGTCGAACCCAATGAGGAGTAGAAGGTATTCGTAAGTGACTTTGGTAAAGAAATAGCTGCAGGAACTGAAAGATAGCTTTTTAGGGGTTTACGGTATAAGCAACAAAAAGGTAAAAGAGAGCAAAGTGAAAGGCACTAAGGAGTAACAAGCGGCCCAATCCTTTTGAGCAAATGATAGTCCTAGCAACTGAACTTATAAAGGCTAAAGCGTTCTTGAGGACACACGGGAGAAATAGTCTCGTGCTTTCGCCATATTCCGCGTTGGTACTATGTGTTGTGTTGATAAGTGTTGAGTGGGTGGATCTATGCTAGTACACCCTCTAGACTAAGATGAATGCACTCTTATGATTATGCATCTTGCAAGCATCTACAAATATAAGATAGTAATTAATGCAAAAGCCTAACCATAGCAATATGATCGATGATCCATTGTTCCCTTGTGCAAAAGCGTGCGAACTGGGGTTCAGGTTTCCGTCACTCCGGCAACCCATCATAAGCATTATTTATACACAATGCATTCCCCTAGGTCCTTAATAGGGCGAAGTGTTGAGTGTTCGACTCACACAACACCACTAGGAAAATAACAACACAACTTAAATATCAAACAACACATATTACTTCAATGTCATATGACTACTAACAACTAGACTTCTCCCTTGTCCTCAAGAACTAAAGTAACTACTCACAAGACATAAAACATATCATGATCAGTGGGGATAAATAGATGATAAACAATCTGGACACAATGATATTTCTCGAACAAAACTCAATAGCATTAATCACAAGGTAGCAATCGACACCGGTAGAGTAGAGAGGATAGATAGTACGGATTACAACACAAGTTGAACTTGTGAGGTGAGATTGGATGGTGGTGGAGATGGTGCTGATGTTGGGGATGATGTAGATGATAATCTTGATGATGCCCGTGATGATGGTGATGACGATGGCGATGATCTCCCCTTCCGGGAGGTGTTCTTCCCGGCGGAATCTGTCCGCCGAAGATGTCTTTTCTCCTCTGTAGGTTTCTGCCACGGAGCGGCGGCGAAACTCGCGAAACTCCTCTCTTTTTAGGGTTTTCGGATAACGAGTGATATATAGGCCAGAGGTGGAGCCGGGAGTGGCCCCAGGGGTCCAGTGGAAGTTTTGGATGTAGTAGCAGAAAATTTCCCTTACACGAGGACTATAAGGTTTATCAAATCCAGGAGGACTCCAAGGATCAACAAGTAGGTGGTAAAGTGAGCAACGCGCTGTTTACTCGGTATTACTCGCTTAACCTGGACCTGCACACAAAAGAAAATAACTTTGCTCCCAACGAGTCAGAGAGGTTTCCAATCTCTCCAGTCTTGTTGTTTACAAACGATCAAACACAACGTGGAAACAATGGTGGTGGTTGCAACGGAAAGGAAATAAAAGCAGTAAATTGGTGAGGTCTAAACAATTGTGGAAATATGGACCGGGTCCCATGATGTTCACTAGTGGTGTCTCTCTCCCAACAGACAATAAAGCAACTATGTTGGGTGAACAAATTACAGCTGGGAAATTGACAGAATTATAAACGCACCGCAATGCTAATTATGCTACAAGAAAGTTAGAGGCTCAATCGTATGGGCAGTACGCCAAGACAATTAGACCGTGTATTCATCAGCATCTACTCACTAATCATCCACCTTGAGATATCTATCCAGAACATCTCGCTAGTATTAAGTTGCGAGCCCCACCCAAACTGCAAACTCAAAGTAACAGACAACTGCATTAACAAACTATGCGTAAGGTAAATAATCCTTGCAACCGTGGTTACAAGCACAGTTGTTTTCTCCCTGGTGGCAACATCACATCCCCTAGTCTCATGTTTCTGTCACTCAAGCTAGACATCGGGGGGCATGAACCAACAATCATCCAGAACGTTCCCTCTTGGAGTTCCAATCTACTACTTGGCCAAAGCAATAAAAAGAAACGGAGAAAATGCAAGAATTACTCAAGAACAAATATATAAAAGGTGAACCAAATATATAACTCATCACAATCTAACATAATCTCATAATCCATCGGATCCCAGCAAACACATCATAGCAACACAGAAACTATTACATAGATGCCTTGATCATGTTAGGGCAGCTCACAAGGGCTAAGAATTGAAGTGCAAGATTGGAGAGAAGACATCACATAGCTACTGGTCACGCACCCATTGTCCAAGGTGGACTACTCACGACACATCCGGGAAGCGCTCGCGATGGTGGAGAAGCTCCGGGAGATCGATCCTCCCTCCGGCAGGGTGCCGAGACAAGGTCTTCTGGCGATCCCGACCTCGAGATCACGGCGGCGGCAGAACAATGGTGAAATCAGTGATGCGGGGTGCCTCCCAAGGGTTTTTGGAACGCGGGCTAATTATAGGCCGAAGGAGGGCACCAGGGGAGGTCCCACCCTTCGGGGCGGCCTCCTGGCGCGACCTAGGGTGGGGTCGCCACCTGTCCGCATGGAGGGGGGTGGCCCCCTCTGTCCCCCCCTTCGGGCTTCCGGAGTCTTTTGGAACGCTGATTTTTTTTTTATGGAATTTTCCAAGCACTGTAAATATGGGTATAAACCTGCAATTCAAGGACATCAGCAGACAGAAACTGGCATTGGGTGCACTGAGTTAGTAGGTTAGTCCAAATATGTTGAAAAAGGTATGAAAGTGTAGCAAAACACATAGTAATGTCACCCATATAAGCATGGAATAAGCATAAATTATAGATACGTTTGGGACGTATCAACATCCCTAAGCTTAATTCCTGCTCGTCCTCGAGCAAGTAAATGATAACACAGATAATTTCTGTTGTGACATGCTACCAACACACATGAACCTCATAGTAAGGCAAGTAAGATATGCAATTCAAGTCAAGACAATAACAAGCAAAATTCTATATCTAGTATTGAAACTAGCAAAGTAAGAACATGAAGGTGCAAGAACTCTCGTTGTCCGTGACTCGAATGTCTCCAAATGGTGTTTGCGTGCAAGAAGTGGGAGATGGATTTAGAGCATAAAAATACTATATAGTTTAATTGAGAAATCAATCTACTAAAACTTCACACTTGGTCTCCTTTGGAATCTTATTTTGACTCGTCCCCAGACCACTAGTCAGGCACAAGTTAAACTGATCCTCTCCCTTTCGACTTTGAGCACTCATGCAATGGATGAGCGCAAGCAAGATATGTTGGCACTTAGGATGGAAAAGAAAATAATGACGGGGAAGAAAGACAAAAAGGTGTGAAAGGCTCACATCAATGAGGACAATCATAGGCGAGAGAAAACCAAATGATAGATATGATGTGAGGTGTAGGGATTGCCATGCAACGGATGCACATATGAGCTATGGGAAGCTCTCCAATGGAACTAGTGGGGGTGCATCCAACTTGCTTGCTCGCGTAGACCTAGAGCTCTTTTGAGGAGGCTCATCCTTGGAATATGCAAGCCAAGTTCTATAGTGTAAGGATCCCCACATAGTTATGCATAAATAGAAGAAACCATACCAAAAATGCACATCAAAGTAGAAGTAGGACTGATAATATCAGTCCACCCGCCACACAAGTCACCACAATCCAAACATGCTTCTTTCCTTCATATATGTAGTTTACATATTAGTAAAATAAAACAAAAAAGAATATTTGGTTCTATATATTGGGGATAACTCAGCTTTTTTCCCTGCGGGCATGGCTAAGTTGTCACTGCCAACATGGACGAAGGAGTGTATCTCCAACCTATAGTTGCGCATCGATGTAGATCTCCACTCTCTCTCATGGTCATTTAGAAGAGCTACATCCACCAAACCCTATAAACAAACTATATAGTTGGCAGCTGACATCTTTGGCAAACACTCCGCAAGGCCATAGGTTGTATGTGCAATCATCTCAAGTTAACCTTTTCTGCCCCATGGCAAACATGTGAGGGTAATCTTCTACCATCTTCACCAAATATATGATCAATTCATCGATTGCCATGTTTTTTGTGTGTGTAAAGATGGTCATGTTAAATACATGTCTACACTGGGCAGGCACTTGAGAACCATTCACTTCAGTGGCATATTTGTTTCAGGCAGAGTGAGAAAGAATGTCGTTGTCAACATATACCAGAGTACAAACCTCGTAGTACATGTACACCATTTTCTTAATGGGCATACGACCCGTGCATCTTGGAAGGCTTCAAAAGGTCATACCTTGCAATTCATGTAGATGCATCTATACAGGGCCGACCGTAGGCCAAGGTAAACGTACGATGGCCTAGGACCCTTCTTAAATGAGGGCACAATATATATGTATATATATATGCACTATAAAGTAAAAATTGCAAAATATAATGTCTAGGTTGTCATTGCCCCTCCACTTCCTCTAAATTTCATCATGTTATATTTATTAAATGGTTGCTTATGTTTGAATATATGTATCTTATAATTATTACTTGTGTCATATAATCGCATATACATGATGCATTACGTTGATTGTACACCGTTCGCACCAGGACCTTCATAATAACAGGACCGACCTTGCATCTATATCAGGACGACAATGCCCCAGGCCATACACTACTACAGAATAGCTTATAGCCTCCAACACGTTAGTGACGGGCACAAATATGCACGTCACTGGTAACAGTTATCAGTGACAGACAACATTATGCTCGTTACTGGTAAATTTCGGCAAATGGTTATAGAACATACTAGTGAGAGTTGTGTATTGTCGCCCGTCACTGGTAAATACCAGTGACGGTCCGAAAAATTGACCGTCGCTGGTGTTACTTCTATCAGTGACGGACTAATTTATAAAACCGTCGCTGATTATAAAGGTACCTGATGTGTTATGTTTTTATTTGGCAAAAATATCAAAGAAAACATACAATCTACACTTGAAGTTGATTCGCTGGAAAAGAGAGACATGGATCAGTGACATGGCATATATTCAACCATCCATCCATATCCCCATCTAAAAAAATGGAAAGCAGAGAGACAGCCCATGAGAGAGCATCTCTGGCGAACCCCCACCGAATCCCTCGTCGCCAGTCTCTCTCAGTCTCCCTCGCGCGCGCGAACCCCTCTCTCTCACCGTCGCCGCCACCCACACCGGCCTGTTCCGGCAAGCTCCGGTCGCGCGCAGCACTCCCCCCCCCTCCCCCTAGTCCACATCTGCGCTCAAGGGCTCCACCCTTCTACCGTGTCTAGGGTCCGGGCGCCTCCCCAAACTTCGTCCGGATCCACCACAACCGACGACGGCGAGCCGGAAGTGGACGAATCCGGCACAGGTTGGTATCTCCCCCACCTTCTTCGCCTACCCTCACCTCACCTCACGTCATCACTTTTTCTACAGGTCGCCATGACGTGGATGAAGATGACGGAAGAAAGGGCGCACCTCCGTGGGATGCGACGCCGCCAGGGAGATGGAGCTCCTTCTCCCCCACCACGGAGAGGCCTCATCGAGTCTCCCTCCCAGGCCCGAAACCCTATCTGGTATACGAATCTCTCCTCCCGATGTCTCCTTTTGATTAACTAGATAATTTTATGTTCATTATCTATTGATGGTTTTTGCTTGCATAAAAACTTGACACTAATAATTTATCGTTTTCCACAATTTGTCTTTTCATATACCTCATAAATGAATTTGTATCTCAAGTTTAAATTTTACATGAAGGGGACCATGAATAGGTTGTTGCGGGTCGAGTTCTAGGCCATGCCAGGTAGGACCGGCGACCCAGATGAGTGCGTGGACACTTCCCGCCTCCTGGGAAAATGATTTCTTGTCAATTGGTACAGTGTCCACCACTAACTTAGCAAGCTGTGGTTGTTGCGAGGTGGAGGCTGCAACCGTTCCCTATTCCTTGCCTCGTTGTGGCTGATGTACTGGAGGTACTGCTACTAAGTCCCGTAACTTTTAGCACCGTTGCCTGTGCTATATATAATTGCAGAAATTGTTTGGTTCAGTTAGAGGAATTGTTGTTTTTGGACAGTAATGTTTGGGTCAATTTTGGTCTGTTATGTAGTGTACGTGTCAAGCTTTGGCAGCTCAATGAATCTTGTGAGAAATAAAACATCATGGAAGTGGTCTTGAGGTCTAGGGTAGTATAGTTTCTTATTTTAGTTTAATAGCCAAATGTTCTAGTATTACTGATTAAGTGTTCTATTGTTTGCCCCATGCAGATTAAAGTTAAAAAGGTCAAGCTGGATGGTGCGCGTGCGCTGTGAAGTGAATTGAAGTGTTCTTTGGCTGCTGCTAAACGCCTGCTTGTTTGCGGTCTAAATCGGTCGTTTCTCCATGTTAGCGTAGTTTGGGTTGCAATTTTTCTAGGTAGCAGCTCGAGAGCACATGGTCGAAGTTGATGTTAGAAGAGTTAGGATTTGAGGTGTAGGTTGCCTTGAAATAACAACACATTGTTTTGGATATTGTTCTATCGATGTTAATTCCACTTTGTAGTATTATGAGTGTTTGTGATCATGTTTTGTTATCTATGAGTGTAAGTGATCATATTGTGTTATCGATGTGCAAATGAAATATTTTTTATTTGGAAAATTTATACTAGTGACGAGCAAACTATCAAACTCGCAAATGATCCGTCGGTGCTAATGACGTAGAAGCACTATCCTGAAAACTAACTAGTGACGGGCATGAATAAATGTCTGTCACTAGTAAACATATACTAGTGACGGGCACTTGCCCGTCACTGGTAACCTATTACCAGTGGCGAGTTATCAGTGACGGGCACCTTGCCCGTCACTAGTGGGGAATTTGGGCCCGTCACTGGTAGGCTATTATGCAGTAGTGATATGCCCTGCTCCCAAGGAACCGAGAACCTTTTTTCCAAACATGTTTGGGGAGGAGGACACCGCGTCGAGCAACCCAGCAGACAGAGCTCCAAGCTCTTCTGGTAGCTACTGGGGTATTGTGTAATTTCCATCACAGTCACGTGCCCGGTTACCCGGGCTTGCTAGTGAGACTACGATGCGAACAACAAAAGCAAGGGCAGTCACTGTCGATATCTTCATGTCTGCAGCAGTAAACAAAATCTATGTTAGTTTGCAATTTCATTCAAAGAGATTGTACATGAATGTGTTAAAACAGATATTCTGCAAATTGAGTTTGTCCAATGGAACCAAATTTAATCAGGTAGAACATATAGATGGAACATCTAAAAAATTCGAAACTTTGTTTATATCTTTCAGAGTTCACAAAATTTTCAGAACGTTAGTTGCTAATTTCAATAGTTAATTACTAATCAATACTACAACAATTGTTGCTACTATAACATGTATGAGAAACACAAGTCACAGGCAAATTCAGCGGTAATTGTGGAACTTTTGGCTGCACAAATAAACGTTCAGCGGGCAACCTTCTCAACAGACGGTCTTGCCTTTGCAAGAGCTGCAGTCAACAGGAAACCAAGATCAAACATATAGCAACTGCTAAAGGTTTCATTGGGAATGCATCTGGGACCATCATAAAAGAATCATGCGTTGCAACCAATGAGAAAATAGCCCGCTATCGTAAATAGCATGGTTCTCTAAAAAACGCTACGCACGCTATAGCATGCTATTTTTCAAAATAGCGTCTAACAGAAAAATATGACAAATCAGAATTTCAGTAGCTATATATACCATTCTGCAGCTAAAAAATTTTAAAAAATCCCAGATATGGTATTCTTCAACCAAATTAACATCAACTAGAGGTAGTTAACATAGTACATAACTACATTATTATTACATAGTCGAAGTTTAATAAGTATCAAATAGACATAGATATAGTGGGAATGTCACAACCCTAGTTCTGGTATGTTCTTTTATAACTAGAAATAATTGCATCATGTTTAAATTCCTTGGTTTAATAATTGGGGATTTGGAAAAGCCTCAAAAAGAATTTAAATAAAAAGGCCAGATAAAAAGTTTTTCCAAAATTCCTCCAAACAATTTTGAAAAGTCCTATAAATGAGTGTGATCATTTTAAAAATGATTTGGAGTCAAACCCATGCTCATGGATTTTTCAAATATTCAAACAGAGGCTTGGAAATTAAATTTAAATGCTATTTGAATTGAAATTCAAATATTTTGAATTTCAAAAATCTTCAAAACTTGGGTGTGGCTAGTACTATGTCACATATGTCCAAGATAAATATTTGGGGATTTTTAAAAATGCTTTGGTATTTTTTTCAGAGCAAAACAATTAAAACAGAAAGCAATAAAAAGAAAAACAGAAAGAAAAGGGGCAAAGCCCCACTTACCTGGCCCAAGTGGGCAGAAGTCGGCCCAGCCCGCCAGGGGCAGCTTCGTCTTCCTCCCTGGCCAGCCGAGCACGCCACTGCGTGGCGAGCATGCGCTCGACGTCGGCCACGCAGCAGCCTACTCTGGCCTCCCTTTCGCGCCGTGGAGACCCTCTTGGCACCCCGATCCCTTCCCCTCTCCCTGGTCTCCTTTTCCTTCTCTTCCCCGCTCGATTTTGTGCGCCACCGAGAAGCTCCGTAGAGCGCCGCCGTGCTCCGACGCGGCCACCGTTTGCCCCGTTTTCTTGTCCAGGACGTTCGCCGTGGCCGTCTCCATCGTCGAGCCCGCTCAATTGAAGCCTAGACGACCCCGAGACAACGCCATCTTCATTTCCTCGTCGCCGGCCGCTAAGAACTCCGGCGAGAGATTCGTCGTCTCCAACTTCTCTCCAAGCTCCGAGCCATCTCCTTCGCGATCCCGGTGAGCATGCGCTCAATTCCCCCCTAACCCCGCTCGCTCTAGCCCCTGGAGTCACCCTCCCCGTCGTGACCGTCTCCGGCCGCCGCGGAAGAGCTCGCCATCGAGCCCTGCGGCCGCCCCGTGGCAGCCCACCTAGCCCAGTCGCCGCGCACGGGCCAGGGCTACGCCCGAGTGCCCTCATCGCAGCCAGGCGTGGCCCGGAGCGCCACTCCGGCGTGCCTCCGCCGCAGCCGTGGCCGCCAGCGGCTAACCGCCGGCCGGCTGGGTTAATTAGGGGGCTAATCCCCCTAGTTAGTTAACCCCATGAGTCACAGACAAGTGGGCCCTGGCTCCCCTAATCCCCTGTCAATTTTAATTAAACCGGCTTTTAACCCCAGAGACAATGACAGATGGGACCCGCGTGTCAGGTTGACTGGTCAGCGCCCCCATGACGTCATCCTGATGTCATGCTGACGCAGTAATTCTTTTATCTAATTAACAGAATTCCAAAAAACTTTTAAATCTTTGAAATTCAATCACTTTTAAACCATAGCTCCAAATCAAAAGTGTAATATATGAAAAATCATCAGAAAAATGCAAGGATTCCAAATATCATATTTTCATGGATGAAAAAAGCATCTATGATGATGGACCAGTAGAATTTAGCTATTTGGGTTATTTGGAATAATTCAAAATAAATGTTTAAATCATTTCAAATTAAATCTTTGCAATGTCAACCTTAATACTTGAACATCAGAGGCATATCTTACACATGACAACATGGTTTACCATATCCAAACATTAGCAAATGTAACTTTGGCTAATTTAAACAACATTTGGAGTTTGAATTTGAATTTCTTATTCAAATCAACTTCAATTAACTTGTTGCAAATTGAACCTAGATCACATCAGTACCATGCCATGATTCATTCTTGAATGTGCATTACAAAGTGATGTTTACATTGTTGTTGTCTCGGTGTTTGCTTCTTCTCGATAGATCCATCGCCGGACGTAGTTCCTGTTTTCTCCGAAGAGTGGCACCCCCGAGTCTCGACAATAAGGCAAGCAAACCCCCTTTGAGCATATCTATATAAACCCATTTTCCCTCTTGTTCTCTTATGCATGATTAGGTGATTCACATGTTCCCGTTCTACCGCTAGTTGAACCCATCCTTTGCATGACCTTTCATTGCTGCCACAGTATTAAGCAAACCTCAACCTAGCAGATACAAGTTTTGTTTGTGTTCATCATGTGGCCCTTCATCCATGATATGCTATGCCATGCTAGAGTTGTTTGCAATGAAGTTGATCCATCTGGTGATGTATCGGGATGGTAGTGAACACATGCAACAAGGTGGTAACGTGTTGATGAAGTCACCCTAATATAAGTGAACAATGAGAGGTTGTGTAGGAGTACACAGTGGGTTGTCTCATTTACACTGCAGTAGGCCCCGAGTTCTTGTGTTGTGATCCAAGACACAGATTACTACCACATGTTGGGCTCATTGACCCCTCTCGACCTATTAACTCACCCCGATTATGGTCCAGGATTCGCATGGGTTAATTGTTATTCTATTTTCTTTCATAACGTAGCACGGATTTAGGCAAGCGCAGCACCATCCGTCGAGGTGGGCTTGTTAGACCGTCCATACATCGTCTGGGTCCTGAACGGAAACCCCGGCCGGATTCCCGATTGGGGGACATACTCAGATAGGCGATCCCCTGGACTAGAGTTGGAGCCGTGAGGTAAGTGTCGTGGTACTATCCTCGCCGACACCGCTTGAAGGTGACGAGTTCTAGGCGGTAAGTGGTAGCTACGTATGTCAAGAAGTACACCCCTGCAGGGTTAATGAATTATTCGAATAGCCGTGTCCACGGTTATGGACTACTTGGAGATCTTTACTTGATTATTAGACAACTCAAATGGATACTCTAAAAATCGCAAGATAAGTGTGAGTGCTTTGGGTTGCTTCCTCGTGGGGAAGCCGAGGAAGGATCCATGGTTGTGTATTGATGTGGTGATCAAGATTAGATGGACTCGTGTGCGCCTCTCATCTCAACTCTATGTAGTCGTAGTACAGGATAGCCAAGTCAAAGCTTTCTGCATTACAACCCCACTTGACTTTACCTTGATACTTGAGCATCAGTAGTATAGTTCTGACATAAGTCTTGCTGAGTACGACTTTGTACTCACGTTTGCTTATTCTATGTTTTAGGGACGAGACCACCGAACCTGATGGTGGCCTCCCCCGTCAAGCTCGATGTCGACGAAGTAATGTAGTCCCAGACAGCAGCCTGGTCCCTCTGGAGGGTCGTTGTGTTTTCTTAAAGGCTTCTTAAGCCATTTGTTAATCTTGTCTTTACTAAGACATAATTTGCTTCCTTTGTTGTATGATGTAATGTTGGGTCACAGTTATGTGATCTCTGCTTGTAACACCACTATATCTGCTCTGTATAGCAGATGCAATAAAACTATGAGTTTGTAGAGTTCATGTTGTGTTACCTGCTGTTATACACTTGGCATGCATGCTGCGTGTATGTTTATATCGTGCATGTCATGTGTGGGGTTCGATACCTTAGTTCTGCTCTCGCCGGCGGTCTTTCTTACACCAAGTAGCCCTGAGATGCGTGCAGCTTGGGGCATCGCGATGCGATTGCTCATGACTCCGTCACGTGGCACACTTCGTTGTACGATCGAGCCCGCCCGAGACCCCGACTAAGAGATCGGGTTGGAGTCTGTTTATGTAAGTGTTAGGATTCAATCGATAATATGGTTGAGGCGACTTGTCTATGAGTATGGGATTTCACCACCCATAATCATTTAGACTTGTGAGCGGGCGATGAGGACCCATCTCAGTTGATCATCCGGCCTGAATGGGATGCCCCTCACGTTCGAGCTTTCCGAGAGTGTCTTGTACTTGGCCTTGTCTGCTTAGAAAAGTGGGTATGGCTCTCGGCTCTCCATATGATTGAATTGTGACTGGAATTACATATGTAAACCCCGGGTCCCGACAGACTTGGTATCAGAGCAGTACTGCCTGTAGGATTACTAAACCTTGGCCGAAGTCGAGTCTAGCATTCTATAGTTATATAGTTACTTTGGGTATAAGGGAACAACGTAAGGCTTCATTTTTCTCCTTACCCTCATCGATCTGAGTTCTGAGTCGCGCTCATCTTTTCTACGGGAAGATAGGATTAGGCTCTTCTATGTCTATACTAGAACATCTCGTTGTTTGCTTCTCATTAGCTGTAGGAATGTTTTGGTTGTCTAGAGTCACATTCCATCGAGCCTTTTGAGAAGGTTCTGATCATTCTTGCAGATTGATTCATTTTTCCACCCCGGTACAGCCGTTATGCTGTCTGATTTGTCTCGTGTTTCCAGTGATTCCAATGCTTTTGCATTACAATCTTGTCCGCTCTTAAATTATGTCATCCTTGCTTTGATTCCATCCTAAATCCTACTCTGATTGTTGATTTTTATCACACAGAATGTCAGGTGGAACTAGATGTGTTGAATCTGGTCACGGTAATCAAAGTGGTGATGATGATCCTCCTTCACCGCCTTCTGCAGCGGAAATCATGATGGAGGCTGAGCAAAATCGACGTGATCAAACACGCCTTTTGGAGCTCATTGAGAAGAATACTTCTCTTCAGCGAGATGCGGTAATATCCATCCAGGATTTTGTCCTTTTGAACCCACCGGTATTCTGATGTTCATCTGAGCCCCTTGATGCCGACGATTGGCTCCGTTCCATCGAGCGTAAGCTTGAGACGGCGCATGTTTCTCCAGATGACCGTGTGATGTTCGCGGCATACTTTCTGGAAGGTGCTGCTGGTGAATGGTGGGAAAGTTTTGTTGCAATGCAGCCTGATGGTCACGTAGTGACTTGGCAGGAATTATGTGATGCCTTCCAAGGGTACCACATTCTGGATGAGTTGATGGAAAGAAAGAGGGAAGAGTTCTGCAACCTATCTCAGGGAAATATGACTGTTCATCAGTACAGGACTGAGTTCAATCGTCTTTCTCGTTATGCCCCTGAGAAGATATCAACCGATGCCAAGAAGCAGGCAAGGTTCCGCAAGGGACTTAACCCTGTCCTTCGTCATGATCTCAATCTCCTTGAATTCGTCAACTTCGAGGATTTGGTCAATAGATCATTCAGAGCCGAGCATGGAAATGAGGTCTTTGAAGAGTCTCGCAAGCGTGATCGTGATCTTGCTTCCTCTTCTAGTTCGGGTTCTCATAAACGTCGAATTTGGATCCCAACTAGTGCCCTTCCTTCGCACTTGATTCCAAGACCATCTCCACAAAGCAAGAAAACCCATAAAGGTAGTAGAGAGCTTGCCATCCAAACCCCACAACCTAACACCCGATTGTGCTACAAGTGTGGTAACCCTGGCCACATTGCACGATAGTGTTCATTGCAAGAGAATGTTCCTCCTCGTCCAAAACATAAAGCCAAAGCTAAGCCACCAAAGCCTTCCAAAGCCAAGTCCGCTATTGTTGAATACGGACGTGTGAACCATGCCACCATCAAAGAAGCCCAAGAGGATACTAAGATTGTACTCGGTACACTTCCTGTTAACTCCAAACCTGCTTCTGTTCTATATGATTCTTGAGCTTCTCATTCCTTTTTGTCTGAAAAGTTCGCACTCCTGCATGACATTTCATTTGAGGAGTTGCCTACCCATTTCATGATTAAAACTCCAGGATCCACATGGCGTACCAGTAGGGTAAGTCATGACAATGAAATTGCCGTTGAGGATGTTGTATTCCTTGCTTCTCTCATAGCCCTCAAATCTTCAAATATCAATATCATCTTAGGTATGGATTGGTTGTCCAAACACCGTGCCAAGATTGATTGTGCCACTAAGTCAGTCCAACTCACTCATACTTCCGGCAAGATAGTTCATTTCACATCTCAAGGTTCAGAAACCCAGCTATATTCGTTGAATGAACATCCCCTTCCTAACCTTGAAGATATTCCGATAGTTTGTGACTTTCTGGATGTCTTTCCAGAAGAGCTTCCGAGAATGCCACCCGACAGGTGTGTAGAATTCATAGTGGATCTTATACCAGGCACAGCCCCAATTTCGAGACGTCCATATAGAATGGCCCCACATGAGTTAGCTGAGCTTAAAATCCAACTTGAAGCTTCGTTGGAAAAAGGCTTCATCCGCCCTAGCTCATCGCCATGGGGTTGCCCCGTTCTGTTCATAACGAAGAAAGATGGAACAGAAAGGATGTGCGTAGACTATCGCCCGCTAAATCTAGCGACGATAAAGAACAAGTACCCACTGCCCAGGATCAATGATCTTTATGATCAACTTGCTGGATCCTCAGTCTTCTCCAAGATGGATTTGAGATTAGGTTATCATCAAATCAAAATCAGAAACGAGGACATTCCCAAAACGGCTTTCACTACTCGTTATGGTCTTTACGAGTACACCGTCATGTCCTTCGGTTTAACCAATGCCCCAGCCACTTTTTCGCGCTTGATGAATTCGATCTTCATGGAGTACTTAGATAAATTTGTTGTGGTTTATCTTGATGACATTCTCATCTACTCGAAGAACGAAGAAGAGCACGCAGAACATCTTAGGCTGCTATTGATGAAACTTAGAGAGCATCGCCTTTATGCTAAATTCTCCAAGTGTGAATTTTGGCTACCATAAGTGACCTACTTAGGCCACGTGATTTCTGCGAAAGGTGTTGCAGTCAATCCCGAGAGAGTTCACGCCGTCCTTGATTGGACTCCACCTGAATCGGTTAAGCAAGTTAGGAGTTTTCTTGGCCTAGCAAGCTATTGTCGCCGCTTCGTTGAGAACTTCTCCAAAGTTGCAAAGCCTCTAACTGAACTCCTCAAGAAAGATAAGAAATTCCTATGGACTCCCAAGTGCGAGGAAAGCTTTCAAGAGATAAAAAGAAGATTGATTTCTGCACCCGTACTTGCGCCTCCAGACACCAAAAAGGATTTCGAGATCTTTTGTGATGCTTCACGGCAAGGGTTAGGATGCATACTTATGCAAGATCGACATGTGGTAGCTTATGCTTCACGCCAGTTGCGTCCACATGAAGAGAACTATCCTACCCATGATCTTGAACTCGCTGCCGTAGTTCATGCCCTGAAGACTTGGCGACATTACCTCCTTGGTAATCGTTGTGAAATCTACACCGATCACCAAAGCCTCAAATACATATTCACCCAGCCAGATCTTAATCTCAAGCAAAGATGCTGGATAGAGTTGATAAAAGATTATGACTTAAGTATCTCTTACACCCCAGGCAAAGCCAATGTCATGGCTGATGCACTAAGTCGTAAGTCGTATTGTAACAACCTCATGTTACAACAGTATCAACCACTTATCTATGAGGAATTTCGAAAGATGAATCTCGATATTGTTCCTCATGGATTCCTTTCCACCTTGGTACTGAAACCAACCCTTGAGGATCAAATCAAAGTTGTTCAACAACGTGCTCGAGGTATCCGATATATCAAACAGAACATTGCTAGCGGTAAGGCAAAATGTTTTACCCTAGACAATGAGGGTACTGTGTACTTCGAGAATAGGATGGTAGTTCCGAAGAATAGGAATCTAAGGCAGCAGATCCTTAAGGAAGCTCATGACACCCCTCTCTCGATTCATCCTGGTAGTACTAAGATGTATGAAGATCTACGCCAGAGATTTTGGTGGACTAGGATGAAGCGAGAAATCGCTCAATTTGTAGCTGAGTGCGATGTTTGTCGTCGTGTGAAAGCAGAGCATCAAAGACCTGCTGGTACTCTTCAACCTTTAGCCATTCCTGAGTGGAAATGGGATAAAGTCAGTATGGATTTCATCACTGGCTTTCCGAAGTCTCAGAAGGGAAACAATGCCATCTTCGTGGTCATTGACCGTCTTTCCAAAGTTACTCATTTCCTTCCTGTTCGCGAGAGTATAACTGCTAGCCAGTTAGCGGATTTATATGTCTCCCGGATCGTTTCTCTCCATGGTGTTCCTTTGGAAATCAATTCAGACCGTGGAAGTCTTTTTACCTCTCGATTTTGGGAAAGTTTTCAAAATGCTATGGGAACCCATCTCTCCTTTAGCACCGCCTTTCATCCCCAGTCAAGTGGTCAAGTAGAAAGAGTCAATCAAGTTCTCGAAGACATGCTCAGAGCCTGTGTTATCTCATTCGGAAAGAGTTGGGAGAAATCTCTTCCATTCGCCGAGTTTGCTTATAACAACAGCTTCCAATCTAGCTTGGGCATGGCACCCTTTGAATTTCTCTATGGACGAAAATGTCGAACACCATTGAACTGGTCAGAAACCAGTGAAAGACAATTCATTGGACCGGATATGATCCAGGAAGCAGAAGAGAAGGTTCGCATTGTTCGTGAGCAATTGAAAACAGCCCAATCTCGTCAGAAAAGCTATTATGATCGTCATCATAGGCCAGAGAGTTACGAGCTGGACGAGAAGGCTTACCTCCGGGTTACTCCTCTGAAGGGAACCCATCGCTTCGGTATCAAAGGCAAATTGGCCCCACGTTACATAGGCCCCTTTCGCATCCTAGCTAAACGTGGAGAAGTTGCCTACCAACTTGAACTACCCCCGCATCTTTCTCAGGTTCACGATGTCTTCCACGTATCTCAACTCAGGCGTTGCTTCAAGGACCCCATCCGCGAAGTAGACCACGAAACGCTTGATCTCCAAGAAAACATGTCATATCGAGAGTATCCTATCCGTATCCTCGATGAAGCTGAGCGCACCACCAGACGTCAGAAGATCAAGTTCCTCAAAGTGCAGTGCTCCAACCATTCTGAGAAGGAAGCCACCTGGGAACGAGAAGATCATCTTCGAGTTGAATACCCCACCCTCTTCCCGACTACTTCTGAATCTCGGGACGAGATTCTTTTGAGTGGGGGCGAGTTGTCACAACCCTAGTTTTGGTATGTGCTTTTATTACTAGAAATAATTGCATCATTTTTAAATTCCTTGGTTTAATAATTGGGGATTTGGAAAAGCCTCAAAAAGAATTTAAATAAAAAGGCCAGATAAAAAGTTTTTCCAAAATTCCTCCAAACAATTTTGAAAAGTCCTATAAATGAGTGTGATCATTTTAAAAATGATTTGGAGTCAAACCCATGCTCATGGATTTTTCAAATATTCAAACAAAGGCTTGGAAATTAAATTTAAATGCTATTTGAATTGAAATTCAAATGTTTTAAATTTAAAAAATCTTCAAAACTTGGGTGTGGCTAGTACTATGTCACATATGTCCAAGATAAATATTTGGGGATTTTTAAAAATGCTTTGGTATTTTTTTCAGAGCAAAACAAATAAAACAGAAAGCAATAAAAGGAAAAACAGAAAGAAAAGGGGCAAAGCCCCACTTACCTGGCCCAAGTGGGCAGAAGTCAGCCCAGCCCGCCAGGGGCAGCTTCGTCTTCCTCCCTGGCCAGCCGAGCACGCCACTGCGTGGCGACCATGCGCTCTACGTCGGCCACGCAGCAGCCTGCTCTGGCCTCCCTTTCGCGCCGTGGAGACCCTCTTGGCACCCCGAGCCCTTCCCCTCTCCCTGGTCTCCTTTTCCTTCTCTTCCCCGCTCGATTTTGTGCGCCACCGAGAAGCTCCGTAGAGCGCCGCCGTGCTCCGACGCGCCCACCGTTTGCCCCGTTGTCTTGTCCAGGACATTCGCCGTGGCCGTCTCCATCGTCGAGCCCGCTCAATTGAAGCCTAGACGACCTCGAGACGACGCCATCTTCATTTCCTCGTCGCCGGCCGCTAAGAACTCCGGCGAGAGATTCGCCGTATCCAACTTCTCTCCAAGCTCCGAGCCATCTCCTTTGCGATCCCGGTGAGCATGCGCTCAATTCCCCCTAACCCCGCTCGCTCTAGCCTCTGGAGTCACCCTCCCCGTCGTGACCGTCTCCGGCCGCCGTGGAGCTCGCCGTCGAGCCCTCCGGCCGCCCCGTGGCAGCCCACCTAGCCCAGTCGCCGCGCACGGGCCAGGGCTACGCCCCAGTGCCCTCATCGCAGCCAGGCGTGCCCAGGAGCGCCACTCCGGCGTGCCTCCGCCGCAGCCGTGGCCGCCGGCCGGCTGGGTTAATTAGGGGGCTAATCCCCCTAGTTAGTTAACCCCATGGGTCACAGACAAGTGGGCCCTGGGCCCCCTAATCCCCTGTCAGTTTTAATTAAACCGGGTTTTAACCCCAGAGACAATGACAGATGGGCCCCGCGTGTCAGGTTGACTGGTCAGCGCCCCCATGACGTCATCCTGATGTCATGCTGACGCAGTAATTCTTTTATCTAATTAACAGAATTCCAGAAAACTATTAAATCTTTGAAATTCAATAACTTTTAAACCATAGCTCCAAATCAAAAGTGTAATATATGAAAAATCATCAAAAAATGCAAGGATTCCAAATATCATATTTTCATGGATGAAAAACACATCTATGATGACGGACCAGTAGCATTTAGCTATTTGGGTTATTTGGAATAATTCAAAATAAATGTTTAAATTATTTCAAATTAAATCTTTGCAATGCCAACCTTAATACTTGAACATCAGAGGCATATCTTACACATGACAACATGGTTTACCATATCCAAACATTAGCAAATGTAACTTTGGCTAATTTAAACAACATTTGGAGTTTGGATTTGAATTTCTTATTTAAATCTCCTTCCATTAACTTGTTGCAAATTGAACCTAGATCACATCAGTACCATGCCATGATTCATTATTGAATGTGCATTACAATGTGATGTTTACATTGTTGTTGTCTCAGTGTTTTCTTCTTCTCGATAGATCCATCGCCGGACGTAGTTCCTGTTTTCTCCGGAGAGTGGCACCCCCGAGTCTGGACAATAAGGCAAGAAAACCCCCTTTGATCATATCTATATAAACCCATTTTCCCTCTTGTTCTCTTATGCATGATTAGGTGATTCACATGTTACCGTTCTACCGCTAGTTGAACCCATCCTTTGCATGACCTGTCATTGCTGCCACAGTATTAAGCAAACCTCAACCTAGCAGATACAAGTTTTGTTTGTGTTCATCATGTGGCCCTTCATCCATGATATGCTATGCCATGCTAGAGTTGTTTGCAATGAAGTTGATCCATCTGGTGATGTATCGGAATGGTAGTGAACACATGCAACAAGGTGGTAACGTGTTGATGAAGTCACCCTAATATAAGTGAACAATGAGAGGTTGTGTAGGAGTACACAGTGGGTTGTCTCATTTACACTGCACTAGGCCCCGAGTTCTTGTGTTGTGATCCAAGACACAGATTACTACCACATGTTGGGCTCATTGACCCCTCTCGACCTATTAACTCACCCCGATTATGGTCCAGGATTCGCATGGGTTAATTGTTATTCTATTTGCTTTCATAACGTAGCACGGTTTTAGGCAAGCGCAGCACCATTCGTCGAGGTGGGATTGTCAGACCGTTCATAAATCGTCTGGGTCCTGAATGGAAACCCCGGCCGGATTCCCGATTCGGGGGCATACTCAGATAGGCGATCCCCTGGACTAGAGTTGGAGTCGTGAGGTAAGTGTCGTGGTACTATCCTCGCCGACACCGCTTGAAGGTGACGAGTTCTAGGCGGTAAGTGGTAGCTACGTATGTGAAGAAGTACACCCCTGCAGGGTTAATGAACTATTCGAATAGCCGTGTCCGCGGTTATGGACTACTTGGAGATCTTTACTTGATTATTAGACAACTCAAATGGATACTCTAAAAATCTCAAGATAAGTGTGAGTGCTTTGGGTTGCTTCCTCGTGGGGAAGTCGAGGAAGGATCCATGGTTGTGTATTGATGTGGTGATCAAGATTAGATGGACTCGTGTGCGCCTCTCATCTCAACTCTATGTAGTCGTAGTACAGGATAGCCAAGTCAAAGCTTTCTGCATTACAACCCCACTTGACTTTACCTTGATACTTGAGCATCAGTAGTATAGTTCTGACGTAAGCCTTGCTGAGTACGACTTTGTACTCACGTTTGCTTATTCTATGTTTTAGGGACGAGACCACCGAACCTGATGGTGGCCTCCCCCTTCAAGCTCGATGTCGACGAAGTAATCTAGTCCCAGACAGCAGCCTGGTCCCTCTGGAGGGTCGTCGTGTTTTCTTAAAGGCTTCTTAAGCCATTTGTTAATCTTGTCTTTACTAAGACATAATTTGCTTCCGTTGTTGTATGATATAATGTTGGGTCACAGTTATGTGATCTCTGCTTGTAACACTACTATATCTTCTCTATATAGCAGATGCAATAAAACTATGAGTTTGTAGAGTTCATGTTGTGTTACCTGCTGTTATACACTTGGCATGCATGCTGTGTGTATGTTTATATCGTGCATGTCATGTGTGGGGTTCGATACCTTAGTTGTGCTCTCGCCGGCGGTCTTTCTTACACCAAGTGGCCCTGAGATGCGTGCAGCTTGGGGCATCGCGATGCGATTGTTCGTGACTCCGTCACGTGGCACACTTCGTTGTACGATCGAGCCAGCCCGAGACCCCGACTAAGAGATCGGGCTGGAGTCTGTTTATGTAAGTGTTAGGATTCAATCGATAATATGGTTGAGGCGACTTGTCTATGAGTATGGGATTTCACCACCCATAATCATTTAGACTTGTGAGCGGGCGATGAGGACCCATCTCAGTTGATCATCCGGCCTGAATGGGATGCCCCTCACGTTCGAGCTTTCCGAGAGTGTCTTGTACTTGGCCTTGTCTGCTTAGAAAAGTGGGTATGGCTCTCGGCTCTCCATATGATTGAATTGTGACTGGAATTACATATGCAAACCCCGGGTCCCGACAGGGAAGTAACAAGGGAGTAGTTGATTTGGTTCAGGTTGCCTGAATTAGGGATTTAAGGCACGCGAGTGGCCAAAATGGGACAAAATGTGGAATGGGCTACTGAAAAAACCACTCTAAAAAAGAGCGTCGCTACAGCAAAATAGCGAATAGCATGAAATAACGCGTCTTTAGCGTGTGTAGCGTCATAGCGTGCCTAGAATGCACAACATAGCGTTTAACTCGCAAATACGCTATAGCGCCAGTATTAGCATGAAATAGCGCGCTATTTTTTTCTTTGGTTGCAACAAATCCTACATCAACTAAGGTTTTTCCATATTCACATGAGATCCAATCAGTCACTCATGAGTGTGCTTAGAAAGCTTTACTCCGGAACTCTGTAGCTACGCATGCATCAGTTCTGCTCACATGGGAAACCATTAAGTTAAATAGAGCAACATTTTAATTGTACCGAGCTATACATAGCATGCAGCTTAACTAAACTATGGTTTACATGTTTTTCTTTCGCTGTACTGAAAATATGGCGGTTGGATGCGCGCTTGCAGGGTCGAGGTTGTCCAGCAAAGGGAAGCCGATGAGAACAAGTACAATAGTGCCTAGTCAGCTGGCTATAAGGAATTAAATAGTATATTTGTGTTTAGTTGAAAAAGAGAGAAGAGGAGAGAGAAGAGAAGCGGGCTACTAAGAGCATGGTTAATAATATAGCTAGTTGATGGCTATAAGGCTTTGCCATGTCATCTATAGCCCATCTTATAGCCAATATTTACAATAGTTAGCTACATAAGTGTACTACTTTTATAATACATAACCCACTTTTCATCCTCATAAAATGCCTAGGAGCACGTGCTAGAGCTGGCTCTTCACGAAGAGCCCGCTTCCCTTCTCTCTCCTCTTCTCTTTCATCCAACTCAGCAAAGATATAATATTTTATTCCTTACAGCCTGCTGACTGGACCTTATTGTACTTGCTCTAATTAGTAGTCAGCTGCAACACGTGCTCCTAGGCATTTTGTGAGATAGACATGTGGGCCATATATTGCTAAAGTAGTACTCCTTATAGCGTTCATATTGTATTTGTTGACTATAAGATTAGCTATAGATGACATGACATCTTCTTAGGCTGCTCCCAATGCTCCACATTGGATGGGTGCTAAGCATGCCAACAAGGCAAAAGATCCTATGTGGCATCATAATTAAGAGGAGAGAGATGAGTTTGGTGACCCCAGAAAGACACGGTGCTAGTCACGGGAACCTAGGCAAAACGTTAAAAATAGAGAAAACTAGCCTATGCATGCAAAAGTTTAGTTGCTAAACCATTAAATGAGGGAAACTTAGCAACAACAAAGCTAAGCACCAATGCATTGAATACTATGGTTGCTTACCACATTTAATACTTTTAGCATCTCACTTACTCCCTCCGGCCCAGTGCATAAGGCATATTACGAAAATCTAATTTTCCCACCATGCTTAGGCACATTCCATTAACTTCCCTTTTTCTTTAATTCCCAGCCTCGTTTGTATCCCACTAATTACTCCTCTCCCACATCAAAGACCTGTGCATGCAACGCAGCTAGGCGTTGATTAGGCAAGGAATTAAAGTCTGGACGTGCATGGAGTACTCAAACGACCTCCTATTAATTAGGGATTCAATGCTGGTTTTTCTTCGATTCAAACTGGACTGTGATTGGTAGATCATTTGGTCGCACTACTATTTCTCATCCAATCTAAAATCACCTAGGTTGCAGCGCTCCTCCTAAGACCTCCCGCAATGGTAGTATCATAAGGTTAGTGCACATGATACTAGTGTATGATACTACCTCCACAATGCATAGTATCATAGCTTAGTATCATAAGTAGTATTATTTATTGACATGCAAGACACATACTAGCTTAGCATTTATTATGATATGATATCATAATATGATACTCAACCCTCTCTTTCTTCATTTAATTCTATGCCACATCATCAAATTTGCCTAATTGGCATGCATGATACTCGATATGATACTCCCATTGCGGGAGGTCTAAGGGCACTCCCAATGCTTGTATCTTAGCACGTAATCATAGGCATTTTTCTTATGTGGCATACTATTTAATGAAAAAAAAGGAAGGTTGTATCTTATCTAAGATACAACCCTTGCACGTGGCCATATGCAAAAAGCATGGTTAGACCAATCACATTTATGCATGAAGGTAAAATCGTTAAATAAGATACAACCTTTAAGAAACAATGCATTGTGGGGTTGTATCTTAAGTTTTTATTGCTCCTATGATATTGTGCTAAGAATCAATGCGTTGGGAAAGCCCTTAGCACAATATCATAGGTGCAATTAAAACTTAAGATACAACTACCTCAATCCATTGTATCTTAGATGTTGTATCTTATTTAATGATTTTATCCTCATGCATACATGTGATTGGTCTAGTCATTCTTTTTACATATGGTCACGTGCAAGGGTTGTATCTTAGCTAAGATACAACCCCCCTCTCTTTCTTCATTAAGTACCATGCCACATAAGCAAAATGCCTATGATTTCGCGCTAAAATACTAGCATTGGGAGTGCCCTAATATGCCCAGTGCACTGGTATGGAGGGAGTAGCACATTTGCATTGGAGGAAGCCTTAGGGCACTCCCAATGCTAATATCTTAACACGAAATCATAGGTATTTTGCTTATGTGGCATGGTATTTAATGAAGAAAGAGAGGGAGATTGTTAGACCAATCACATTTATGCATGGAGCCTAAATCATTAAATAAGATATAACCTCTAAGAAACAATGCATTGTGAGGGTTGTATCTTAAATTTTTATTGCTCCTATGATATTGTTCTAAGAAACAATGCATTGGGAGAGCCCTTGGCTGAGAGCGGCTCTCCCAATGCATTGTTTCTTAGCACAATATGATAGGAGCAATAAAAAACTTAAGATACAATCACCACAATGCACTGTTTCTTAGTGGTTGTATCTTATTTAATGATTTTGGTCTTATGCATACATGTGATTGGTTTAGCAATGTTTTTTGCATATGGCCACGTGCAAAGGTTGTATCTTAACCTCATTCTCTTTCTTCATTAAGTATTATGCCACATAAGGGCTCCCCCAATGCATTGTTTCTTAGCACAATATCATAGGAGCAATTAAAACTTAAGATACAACCCCTACAATGCATTGTTTCTTAGAGGTTGTATCTTATTTAATGATTTTAGCTACATGCATAAATGTGATTGGTCTAATCATGCATTTTGCATATGGCCACGTGCAAGGGTTGTATCTTAGCTAAGATACAACCTCCCTCTCTTTCTTCATTAAATAGTATGCCACATAAGCAAAATGCCTATGATTACGTGCTAAGATACAAGCATTGGGAGTGCCCTAAGCAAAATGCTTATGATTATGTGCTAGTATACAAGCATTGGGAATGCCCTAACCATGCTGACGGATATTCAGTGTACTCCAGTACCAATGATGACCATTCAATAAATCCTAGGAATTGTTGCTCAAAAGGGAAGAAGAAATTAAAGGCACACCACATGCTACCTAGGCGAGAAGCCCATGCCACTCCATCGCGGTGGCACTCCCAGCGCCCTGCCACGACGCGCCTCCGTGCCGTCCATCCAACCTCGCATACAGCTTCGCGACACGCCCAGTCCCGCCGGCATTCTCTTCTCCGTTCTTCTCCGCGTGGCCGTAGCTAGTCCGTGCAACGCGAGCGCCTCGCTGGTCCGCCTGCCGTCACCCCGGCCCTCCACATGGCCGCCTCCCGTTCGCGGGCTCAGCAAAGCCAGCAGCCGCCTCTTTGCTAACCACCAAGATTCTGACCAGAAGCCGTCACTTGAAAAAGCTCTCGACCAAACCGCGTCAGATTCGCCGTCATCGGAGTTTCTTTTCTCCTTCCATTCCATCTCTCCCTCCTCCGTCCAGCTCGGGAACCGGTCGTGCACATGCATCAGCAGCACGCCGCAACAGTGCAGAGATCATGTCTCTCCGGTGAGGAGGACTACGTCTGCGCTGGACACAGAGTACAATATTACGCAGGCACTTGCTTAGTTAATCTTACTAGTTAAATGATGACAAGCAGGACTAATTAGGTCTTGGAACTTTGACCCATCAATCGATTGCACTAGTGCCTTTAGCAACGCAGGCCCTTCCAAACAAAAGAAAAGGCATAGCTGCTGAATGCGCCTGCGCCGGCGGTCTCGGAGCGGCGCCATGAGCCGTCCTGGAATCCGGCCTAGTGTCGCCCACTTCGGAGGTTGCCGCCGTCTTCTGTCCTCCACATGCCGGCAACTTCTCACTCTGCTTTTCAGGGTACAAAACAATGAAAAATCTCATGGTGGCCTGCCCGGGCCGGCCACTCTCCTCGCCTGCTTTCTACTACTTTCTCAAAAGAGAGAAAATTTCCAAATAGGAAATAATCCTAAGAATTGCAGTAAATGTTTTTTTAACTGAGTAAATGGATATTAGTCGATGACGATTTTTTCTTTAAAAGTTCGAGCTGATCCATCCCGGGCATATATCGCCGGGACCTAGCATTTCCACAGATGATAAATGGCAGCCACATCTCAGGTTCGAAATGCCATAAAATCTTTCCCCGATTCCGAAAGCGCCGTCCATGACCGCGAGCTCGACAGAGAGCGAATCCATGTCGATTTCAGACCCCATGACCCCAAGCGTACCCTCATCTTTTCTGTGCCGCCATCCATACCCATAACCACACCAGTACAGTACCTCTAAAAATCCCTGGACAAATCCGCACCCACACATGCGGTCAACTTCGTATTAGCTCTCTTCAATAATCTTTCCTCATGCCCCAAACGGCGTTCAAATCAGAGAAAATTCTCACATTAAAATATCGGCATACCTGTTCCGGCGCCCAGCGTGTAAGCAAGTGTAACCTAAGAGGAAAGCGACGTTGATCTGGATAAGGGTTATCGCGCGCAATTATCACTCTTGTCGACATGTATGTATGCTGGGCATGCCGAGAGCCTCAAGTTTATTTCGCCTCTTGATGGATGCATCGAGATCATCTTTGGAATCTTTATTTTTTTTCTCCCTTCTTCTGAGAGGCCAGCATCTGATTAAGATACAACCAAAGCATTTGATGAAGAAAGGGATATGTTTTTGCAGATAGGCTCGCTCAGATGTGAAACATCTAGAAAGATCTCGGAGATTAAGCTCGCCAAGCAAGGTGCTTATAACATACAGAGTTGGTAAGCAATTATTATGCGTTGATCATCTGTTTTGTTGCAGCAATTCCATTATCAAAGGAGAGTAGAGCAGAGGACCTCTCGAGAATCACATATAGTATCTGCTAAAGAAGCCATGGATAGATAGATGAAACGAACCAAGCAAATGGTATGAAAAGAACTGAATACTTTTTTTTTCTTCTTTCATGCTGATGTATTCACATTCGTCCTGTTTGTTCGACGGCGAGCTGTGAGAAGGACACGTACGTCAGATACCTATCCATTGGGTGGTGACTCGCCCAAGCCCAAGCAAACCGGAATTTTCCTCCTGCGCCATGGTCCATGGTGGCCTCCAGCATATAGTAGTTTTTTCGTTCGAAAGGGAAAATTGGGTGTATGTCAAATAACTAATTTTGCAAGCGATTAGCTGAGCCATCTCCAAATTGTTTGGTTGATATTGCTGTCCTTGTTGCTTGTTTGGCCAACTACCCGGCATCACCATGCTTGCGGCTAACTCAACTATCATTTCCTTCCCCTTAACAATACTACAAAGATAAAGGACACTCAATTCCTAAGTCAACCCACTTCTTTTAGAAGCAAAATGGATTAATGAAACAGATGAGAAGAAAAATAAATCATGGCTTGATCACATACGTACGAGGCTGCGCTGTTTTTAAAATTTTAAATTTTCTTTCAGGGAGGAGTAGTGGTTGTTCAGTGGCTGATTAGTGCATCAGTTGGCTATGGTGGCCTGGGGGTAGGTAATGAGGCGTACTTGGGAGTTGGAGTTGGAGAAGAAGGTGCAGTCGCAGATGTTCTTCTCAGCTTATCGCCTGACAAATCTCCAGTTTTGGCGCGAACGAGCGGGGTCCCTGGCTATTGACAGATGCAGCATTCTGAGAGGACTGACTGACATGACAATTTTTGTTTGAAATTCGCAACCGGTGGCCAGAGAAAAACAAGACTAGTAGGACAACTAGTTAAGTTAGGCAAGGTGAATATCCTACTACCGCACTGCTTACAGTTGCAGGCTTGCAGTTGGTAGTACTCTACTCTGACAGAGAATGGAAGTAACTGAATAACGGTATAGGTTGCTGTCGAACTGTCGCAGCTGCTGAATTGACCGCTTGCAAGTTGCAAAATTTCAAAAATAATGTAGAGTGAACAAGGAGAAAATGTATGCAAACTTGAAGCTTTCTTCTCTCTTGTGGCGTCATGCCGGAACATGATCTTTCTATCCACATATTGTACATCAAACATCTATAAAAATCTGTACAGTTTTTACTCGTGTAATTAACTGGGAAAACTTGCGATGACGCCACGCAAGGAAGAAGACGGCACCAAATGTTGGACGAGGAAAAGTCCACCATGCCAGCAGAAGCGTCAACAGGAGCCCGCCGCCGGCTGCGGCGGCTTTTGCTGCTGCCGCGACGACGCGCTGCTCTCGCCGCCGGCGACGGCGAGCCCCATCTCTATGTCCTCCTCCTGCTGGCGCGGTGGCTGCGGGGGCGGCGATGCGCCGCCACACCCGAGAAGCCGCCTCAGCCCGCACGCCGGTGCTTGCGACGGAGCAGCCGCTGATTGCGTCGCGGCGGGAGGCGGCTGCTGTTGTTGCTGCGGTTGCGCGCGGCCGGTGCTGACGTCGTCCTGGGAGCCGAAGAAGAGGACGTTGGTGGGGAAGTTGGGCGACTCCTGGTCGGCCTCGGGCGCCTGGACGGGAGCGGGCGGCAGCGGCGGCGCGTCGACGGCGGGGCAGCGGCAGAGCGGGCAGGTGGAGTGCGACTTGAGCCACATGTCGACGCAGTCGACGTGGAAGCCGTGGCCGCAGCGGGGCAGCACGCGCGCCGTGTCCCCGGCGGCGAGCTCCGTGATGCAGACGGCGCAGTCCATGGCCTCGCCCTTGGCCACCTCCCTGCTTGGCAGCGACGCCATGGACGCGTCGTCCAGGCCGCCGTCGTAGAACCACGGGGTGACGCCGTCCCCTTGCGCGGCCCTTGCGTCGCCGCCGCAGAAGAGGTAGCGAAGGTGGGCCATGACGCCGCTCCCGGGCGGAGGCGGCGCGCCTCCCCTGGACCTCTTGGCGCAGAGGAATATGTAGAAGCAGAGGACGAAGGAGAGGAAGATGGCCATCACGGCCGCCAGCATGGTGGCCGCCGCCGCGGCCGTCGTCGCCGTCACCGCCATCGACTCAATCGCTTTGTCTCTCCCAACAAGAATCGCTTCGCCCTGATGCAAACGACAGCCGCCGTCCTCGCAAGCTTCTAGGCAGCGCGTGCGGGGAGGGAGTATATTTTGAAGGTGGAGGAGGGAATGAACGGGATTAAACGTAATGGAGAGCGTGCGGGTACTTATACGGGGGGCGCGGCATCGGAGAGGATAAGAGGGAGGAGAAGAACAAAATGGGTGTGGGGGCTGGGCGCGCGGGGGTTTGGAGGAGAGGGTGAGCGAACGAACTGTGGAGGGAAAGGGAAGATGGCGACGGGTTTTGAAAAATGTTGACGCGAGCCCGGCTGAGCAGAGCAGCCATGACCGGGAAGAGGGAGGGGCTGGGTGGATTCGTTGGTTCGACTTCGTTGGACCTCCCTGGCACGGCCATCCCCGTCGACCAATCTCCCGCGATGGTGGCGTCGCCCGTGTCCCGGCCTGAGCCGTTGCACGGATGCACCCAAGACACAACCACACACCACGTCGGTAAATAGCCCTCGAAGTCGACATGTACTGTCGACACACACGTGGCCCAGCACGTGGCGCTAGTTAACTAAAAAAGCTCAACCAGCGACTGAGTGACTGACACTCAGCCCCATGAGCTGACACAATTTGGTCATGTTAATTACTTAATTACTATACTAGTGGAAGGTTGTTTGGTCCTGATTTTTGTGCAGGACATGGGTGGTTTTGGGTGCAGGACAGAGCGCCGGATCGGGGGACACATTTGGACGGACCCAACTGCCAGGGCCAGGAAACGTGGACCGTATGCCGTGAGCGTGTCACACGCTATTGCTCCCGGGCGGTCCCTCCCTCCCTCCCTCCCAGGCCCCGATAGATAGCTTGACGCCGATACATCGATATGCTTCAAGCAAGCCGGAATCAACCAACAACGGGTGGACCACGGCCGCCTTCATCGCGGGGGGTTGGTTCGGACCGGTATAGCGGTTTGTTGCCCCCCGTCCCCTCCTCCCCTGTCCCTTTCTCCTTCCGGTATGCGTCGTCTTGGGAGCCACCAAATTCGAATTCGAATTCGGACCTGGACGGAACGAACCAACGAATGAGTCCTGTCCGTGTGCTTGTGGCATCGCCTCGCCGCTTCCTGGAAGCAACTGCAGGACGGACGGCGGCGGCTTGATTGAGTCTGCCTGAATCCTAAGTAAGCCGCCTTATCTTACTTGGCTGGGAATTCCGGGAAAGTTGACCGTTATATCTAAGTACTAAGCCATCCTCATTAATTAGCTAGCTTAGTTCGGGAACGTACATACTCACGCCTCCGATCCGATGGATGGGTTCGATCGATCCAACACCTCCTGAAAGACATCAATTGATTATCATCCTCGCGGAAAAAGACCTGAAATTTGATCGAATTGGCTCTTCAGATAAACTCCAACTCAGGGCAACTTGCCCATCCTGGCCCGTTGGGTTCGCTGTATCGGCCGCCGACTCGCCGTCGGGGTCAAGGGCGGCCGGTTCGGCGCGGGTGGACGTGGGTGGCTGCCCGGCGACCCGGTGAGAGGTTTTGGCAGCGACGGCCCGGGGGATGGAAGGACGCGCACGGAGCGGGGGGAGGACAGTGACGTCTCCGGTCTCCGGCAGTCCCGTGCGCTGCTGATGATACCCATGATTCCTTCGTGTTGATAAAAAAAATCTGGTTGGTTTCCCCTCCCTGGAGTATGAATCAGGTCGGCTAAAGCTCCGGGGGAAAGTCCGGCACGCACGCGTCCAACCATCCATCATGCCCACGGCCGCGCCAGCGCTCCGTGGTGGATCACTGCCTTTGACCGGGCGGCTGACGGCTTCAAAGCGGCTTTCTCCTTCCCCGTTTTTAGACAGAAAATAGGGTGCCTTTGTTCCGGGTTTTTTTGTTTCTAGATGGTCTAGAATCTAGTTAGACGAGAGAAAAAAGAACTCTCGTGGCCCGCCGATCGTAGCCACTATGCTAGGAAGGGTACCGAGCTTCTGAAATTCTGAGCATGCAGGCAGACCGGGAAGTCGAGTGGTTTTTAATCAATCCGGCAAGTTGGCTGTTTCTTTTGCTGATGTGCACTGCAATTATCAGGTCGCGTAGCATGCTGAGTCACTGCAGTTTGAATCCAACATGGTTACACGAGTTGGGCACTTGCCCGCCAAACTCTAATAAAGTTGGGCACCGTGGGGGGCCTTGCAGTGCTCTCCTCCTCCTCCTCCTGTGCGGCCGACATGGCCCGACACCCGCTGGCCCCAGGAGCCCCGAACCGAGGTACGTGCCCGGTCGGCCAGGAAGATTTTGTTGTATACGACACTGACCTGAAGGCTTTGGCAAATAAGGTGGAGAGGACCAAATTAACCATCCTCGGTCGACCACCGCCGTGAGATGGATATTATCATCGACAGGACGGACGATACGATGCGCCTCGGCTCGGGCCACTTCTGCAGACGGAACATGGGACGATCACGACGGCTGCATACACCAACGGGATGCTTCATTCATGCCGATAACACTTCCTTTCCCCTGTCAAGCAAAGCACGATGCGATTCCTCGTCGACAACAAATGTTCAGCGTACAATAAGGACGAAAAATATACTACTGCTGCACTTAAGATTCTCACAATGGTAAACGGGGAAAGGCTACCCAATATATACGGGACTAGAACCGAGTCCCTTCTTGATGTGTTTATTATTTAAAAATCCGGCGGAGAAAGGTTCCACACACCTTTCAGTTCGTACCATAGAGCCCTTGCAAACGTACATCGGGTCTATGGTATGGAATCTCGTTGCTTCATCAGCTCCACAACACGTTGCATATTGGAGGTAAGCTCCGAGATGAGACGGAACCTATTTGTTTCGACCCCAAGGGATTCAGCTGTAAGTCTCATAAAAAAAATGTCGATTTTTTTTAGAGACTTGTGTCTTACGGATATAATTTCAAATACTTCGATCCCCTCAAGGGTTGTGGTTGGAGCCAATCAATTTAGAGTTTGTTTTTTCAACCATAGCTCGCGTGTACGCTGTACGAACGAAGAATATATCATTCTTCTCCAGATGCCAAGCAATGTAGTCACTACGAACGAATACCATATCATTATTTTCCAGATGCCAACTGATCTAGTCATCTTCAGCATGATTTGGGAGTCGAATGCTTAAAATGTCATTTGCATCTTAAGGTCTAAAAACTTGTTTCATCTTATTTTCCTTCCAAGCATGGGTATCTTGGTTAATGAGATCCGTACGAAGACAAGATGATGGGTTTGAAGGTCCCCCTAGATACCCTTCCCATATGGTCGAGGATCTTTGATCTTTCGCTACCCATGAAGGATACCATATTTGGTAAGGAGGTCGGGATAAAGCTCAGTGAGGTGAGGATGGTGCACACAAACAACAAGGGTAGATTGTTTGATGATTTTCTCTCTCCTTTATTATCACCGATCCTTTTTGCATGGACCCAAATACGTCGGAAATGTCAGCTGTGGGAAGAGCCCACATATTGATTCGTTCTCCCTAGCCGGTTCGACCCATTGAACTGTTTCATTCTCTACAAGAACCATCCCAGAGCGAATCAGGTCAGCTTAGCGGTGTCCCATATAAAGGGACTCCTACGAATATAGGTCCGACCTTGTGGGATGGGTCGTGGGTCTCTTGAAAGACTTTTTAACACCCCGGATGTCACACTACATTAATCATTTTTATTGTTGCCATGTCACCATGATTAGGCATTTGATGATCACCCTTGACCAAGTCTTGTTCAAATTCAATCCGATTAAAAATTCCAAAACAATGTGGCAATTAATGTTCAACCAAAAATTGTGGAACCAATTTTATAAAATGCCAAATAATCAGTAGGTCATATTAAAAATGAAATAGGAGTTTATTAAAATGTTTTACTAATTTAATCAAATCAAAACAATGTCAAATTAGTGGCATTTAATCTCATTTAAATAAAACAAAATTTCAAATGATTTTATTTTAGTCCCAAACTTTATGTGGTATCTATAATACCTAAATAGTTCATCCCCACTAACCTATCTATCTTGACATGCAAGCTATCAACATCATCAAGTAGGTCCACCATGCAAAAAAATCCACTAACTATGCATGCACATGCTTCCATTAATTGCATGCACATGCAACCTAAATAAATACTCCCTCCGTAAATAAATATAAGAGCGTTTAGATCACTAAAGTAGTAATCTAAACACTCTTATATTTCCTTACGGAGGGAGTAATAACTTTTTATGCATTTAGCCTCACAATTTATAAGAGACTTTTTTATGTAAAAAAAATTATGAGTTATCTCATATTTTATTTTTCTATGCACATCTATAATTGATATTATTGCTTTCTATCGCTTTAGCCTTAGCGAATGATGGAGATGTCTCCACTATCTCTACTCAACATTATTTTCATCTCATATTGTCTCTCACCATATATTATCAAGCTAATAAATTGACAAAACAAAAATCATACTCGTTTTTTTGGATTTTCATAAAATTTCTTACATTTTTGCTCTAAACAGTATTGATTTCAAAAGAGAATTTATAATCAAATTATATTACACTTAATAAATTTCTCATGTTTCAAAAAACAATTTTCTTATATTAAAAAAACCATTTTTCTTATATTTTTCTCTGAAAAATTCCCGCAGCAACGCGCGGGGTATCATCTAGTTATTATAAAGTGCAACACTAATTGTGATACATGTTCCCCATTTTACAAAAATACAAAGGCAACTAAAACTAATGCAAACAGAAAAGAAAATATATAAAAAAGGAAAACACTAAAAATCGCCCATGCGCAGAAGCCCACCCACCCCTCTCCTCTCACCACCAGCCGGCCCAGCCCAACACCACACCCATCCCCTACCTCCGTTCACAGGGGGGGTCGTGGCACCCATCGCCCGGCCGGCCATGCCGCCGTGGCGGGCATCCGCCGGCTGATCGACGATGATAAAATCCCCCACCGGTCGCCCCTGCCCTCCTCTAACCCTAGCCCCCCTGCTCTCCCTTGCGCTCCTCTCGAAAGCGCGAGCTCCCCGGGCGCAACCGCCGCATCCGTCGCCATCGTGGCCACGCCGCCGCGAGCCCGCGCGGCCACCGACGTCCTCCCGCCTGGAGGACCTGTCCAACAGGCTCCCCACGGTCATCTCCTCCGCCGTGTGCACTCGGTCGTCGCCGGGGCACACTACACGGCGCGAATCGACCACCCCCTTCCCGCCACGACTTCGCGTCACGCCGGCGATTGCCTCGACCTCACGCCCCCACGCGCCTCCCCGAGCCCGGAAACGCAATCACTGTGAGTTGCTCGTCGTTTTGCACCCTCTCGCGCTCAAATCCATGCCGTAGTCGCCGCTCCCCGTCACCTTCAGCTCTGGCGACCACCGTGCTCCCCACGGGCGCGCGCCCCGCGCCCTATGTGCCCCAGTAGCCACTCCAGCGCGCGTGCCTCGCCGCGCCGCACCTCCTTCCCGTGCCTTGCACCCTCGCCGCTGCCCCCCTCGCCGATATGGTCGGCGCCGCCGCGCTCCTGCTCGCCGGCGAGCACGCCTTGGGTAGCCCCGTGGACTAACCCCTGTTGAATTAGGCACTAATAGATACTCCCTAGGTGGCTTACATGTGGACCCCATTTGTTAATTGATATGCTAAGCTAAAATAACCCATGTTAACCATCTGCTGTTTATTTTAATTGAAGATAACCCTTTGATTCACTTACAGGTGGGCCCTAGGCCTTTTGTTAAATTAAGCAACTGTTAATTGTCTCTCTCTCAATGACAGTTGGGCCCCACTGGCTAAACTAAATTTAATAAAATGGATAAAAGAAATCGGAGCATGACATATGGGAACCACAGCTTGTATTATTTTTATTTTGTAGAGTTGTGTTGTGATATCTCATCGTGAGTCCCTAATCTCGATCGTGTACCTTGCGTGTATGATTACTGTACACGGTCTGATTTTGGGGGCGTCACAAGTTGGTATCAGAGCCGACTGCCTGTAGGACACCCCCTTCCCACTCCTTGGTCGAAGTCGAGTCTAGTCCTTGCAAAACTAGTTTACTAACAGTGTTGTGTGGCTTATCGGCCCACGTTGCAAAACTTGGTGGAATTGGGATCTTTTTCTCCGCATCTTTACTCTGAGACTCTGATCTCTCTTCTCTTTCGGGTTAAAGATTTTGCTAACTCTGAAATTAGGTTCTCGTGACTACTTCCTCCCGGAGATCCCCTCATTACAGATGATCGCTTGCTACACGAGAAGATTCCGAAGATTACTCACCGATAAAGTTCCCGAGACCCTATGTGCCGATGACCTTTACACTTCCCTGCCACCGATAAGTCTGTATGTATAACCACATACACCTTCTGTTCATCCATTCAATCCCAGTTTCTCTTGTGTTCACAAGATGCCTTGAAATACTTTTCGTTGTTTCAGAAATCCTTTGAGCCTACTGCCTTGCAGCTTCTTTTCACCCTGCGGATAATTCCTCACATTTATCGAGGATCCGTTCATCCTAAGTTGTTCCTGTGATTCCAAAAATACTTTGAAATACTATTCGATCTCGCGACAATCCTCGGCAGCCTACTGCTTTGGAGATTCTTCTTACCTTCTTGCACTATGATTAATCCCGTTTGTCTTGTGGACTTTGATGACCTCCCTTGGCATTGCCATTCTGATCTGTTGAATCATCGTGTGTGCTAGTGCACATAATCATCAGTTAATCCCTATGAATCCATTCTTCTGGCTCAGACGTCACTCCGGACCTGAGCTGGTTCTCGGTAAATCAAACCTTGATTGATTAACCATCAAGCTTCTATTCAACTTATTCATATTTGATCGATGTATCTGAATCTGATACACCGATATGGAAGTCATAATTCCTTTTTACTTAAGCATCGAATTATTCCGATGCTTTTATCTCCAATGCTTTGGCATTCTTTCTTCTTATGGTTGAGTACCGATACTCGCACCAGACTCTCTGTACGCCGCCTGACCTTTTTGGTGGATTACTAACTGTCGTCCCTTTGTGTCCTAAATCATTAACGAGCTTCCCCTGGTACGAAATGCCTTTGGCGAACGGTATCATGTGTTTTGTGTCATCAACCTTCTGCTTTCAAACTTGTACCTCTTGTTCCTGTTGTTTGTCGTATAGATTTGTAAGATTTCCCTATGGTTTGTATCTATGTTTAAACCATCTGTGTGAACCCCTGAAACTTCTGCGGGTCATACTCTACTAGTGTTACGCCAGATAAATTTCCTACTCTACAACTCCATCGAAAGCGAGAAGTGATTGAAATGTTACGCATTGAAGAAGTGGAAGTCGACCCTGAACCTTTGTGTTCATGCCCATGGATACTATGTAGAACTTATCATGAGAGCTTCTTGTAAAGGTAATTATCCCCTTGGTATAAATTCTGCTGCACCTATGATCCTCCATTCTACCTTCGAGTATTACCCCTGGTACCTCGAGGATATCATACCTTTGCACCACCTCTTATGAATTGTGATGAAACAATGCCTATCTCTGTCATAGCCATTTCATGGTTCTGGGTTGTCGTCAACCGGGAACACCGAATACTTTTGCTTCACCATTCATTTTGCTTGTTGTCGCCGTTGTTCGATTGCATTCTCTTGAAATCTCTCGACATAAAGTGTCGTGGTCATCAACAACATTTTTGCCTCTTCCAAGTGTTAATTGGATTCGTCGTGTGAAATACCATCCTTGCCCCTCGATGATTTGTGTTATCATCGACGACTCCCTGCCAATACAAACTTGGTCATGTATATCTTGCCCTGTTTTCCCTCGGGAAAGATTTACGTCTGATACTTGTGTATCATCACAATTTCCTTTCCATTGGTCTGTTTAATCTTTCTTGTGATATAAATTATCTGAGCAGTGTTAATTCCCTGCTTATGTAAACACTTTGGTGTACTACTTTGACCGTACAACCTATTACGATTGTTGATGACTTTTGTTGACCACCGATGGAAAAGAACTTTGCCAATGGTCCGCCTCGTCTTAATGAGCAGGAAAATGGTTCTCTTCGTCCCTCGCCCTTGGCACCGACGTTGTTGCCGACATAGATAACAAACTATTCTCTGACTTACCTTGCAACTTGATCGCATTGTTTGTCACCACCCTTCTTATTCAATGTGGGCCCATAATCCACAGTTCCACAGGATCGAAACCTGACTCTCTTGTACCTTTCTGTTTTCGAGATTATTCCTCTTGCTTGACCTCAGATGCAACTCACGAGTCCTCTACCTTGTGATATTCAGTTCGAATCAGACTCAGTGCTTCTGCCTGATGCTCTGGACCCCTTTTCATCCTCCGTCATTGACATCGTATGCATGCCTATCCACTTGAAAACTTCTCATGCCTTCTTTTGTCTCTCTCGATGTATCTCCCTGAGTTTAACTCGTGAGATACTTTGTACCCCATTCCCTTGGACCACCCCGTTGATTAACCTGGTACCGATCCGACCGCCCTAAGTATTTCCTCCTACCCTATCCGTAAGTACGATGAAGACCCCCGAAGGAAGGATAAAAACACGTCGAGATGCACTGATACAGGGAAATGAAGACATCAACGAGAAGGATTAACTTCTTCGAGATGGACAACAAGACCAGAAGAATCGTTAGAATCCGAAACCGAAAATTTACCCCTTACACTACCTTTAATTCTCGGGACGAGAATTCTTTGTAGTGGGGGAGATTTGTAACACCCCGGGTGTCACACTATAGTAATCATTTTTACTGTTGCCATGTCACCATGATTAGGCATGTGATGATCACCCTTGACCAAGTCTTGTTCAAATTCAACCCGATTAAAAATTCCAAAACAATGTGGCAATTAATGTTCAACCAAAAATTGTGGAACCAATTTTATAAAATGCCAAATAATCAGTAGGTCATATTAAAAATGAAATAGGAGTTTATTAAAATGTTTTACTAATTTAATCAAATCAAAACAATGTCAAATTAGTGGCATTTAATCCTATTTAAATAAAATAAAATTTCAAATGATTTTATTTTAGTCCCAAACTTTATGTGGTATTATTATAAAGTGTAACACTAATTGTGATACATGTTCCCCATTTTACAAAAATACAAAGGCATCTAAAGCTAATGCAAACAGAAAAAGAAAATATATAAAAAAAGGAAAACACTAAAAATCGCCCATGCGCAGAAGCCCACCCACCCCTCTCCTCTCACCACCAGCTGGCCCAGCCCAACCCCACACCCATCCCCTACCTTTGTTCACAGGGGGGGTCGTGGCGCCCATCGCCCGACCGGCCATGCCGCCGTGGCGGGCATCCGCCGGCTGACCGACGGCAATAAGATCCCCCCTGGCCACCCTTGCCCTCCTCTAACCCTAGCCCCCTGCTCTCCCTTGCGCTCCTCTCGAAATCGCGAGCTCACCGGGCGCAACCGCCGCATTTGTTGCCGCCGTGGCCACGCCGCCGCGAGCCCGTGCGGCCACCGGCATCCTCCCGCCCAGAGGACCTGTCCAACAGTCTCCCCACGGTCATCTCCTCCGCCGTGTGCACTCGGTCGTCGCCGGGGCGCACTACACGCCGTGAATTGACCGCCCCCTTCCCGCCACGACCTCGCGTCACGCCGGCGATTGCCTCGACCTCACGCCCCCACGCGCCTCCCCGAGCCCGGAAACACAATCACTGTGAGATGCTCGTCATTTTGCACCATATCGCGCTCAAATCCATATGCCGTAGTCGCCGCTCCCCGTCACCTTCAGCTCCGGCGACCGCCGTGCTCACCACGGGCGCGCGCCCCGCACCCTGCGCGCCCCAGTGGACACTCCAGCGCGCGTGCCTTGCCGCGCCACACCTCCTTGTCATGCCTTGCACCCTCGCCGCTGCCCCCCTCGCCGATATGGCCGGCGCCGTCGCGCTCCTTCTCGCCGGCGAGCACACCTTGGGTAGCCACGTGGACTAACCCTCTGTTGAATTAGGCACTAATAGATACCCCCTATGTGGCTTACATGTGGACCCCATTTGTTAATTGATATGCTAAGCTAAAATAACCCATGTTAACCATCTGCTGTTTATTTTAATTGGAGATAACCCTTTGATTCACTTACAGGTGGGCCCTAGGCCTTTTGTTAAATTAAGCAACTGTTAATTGTCTCTCTCTCAATGACAGTTGGGCCCCACTGGCTAAACTAAATTTAATAAAATAGATAAAAGAAATCAGAGCATGACATATGGGACCCACCCTTGACAAATCCCTGATTTAATTAGATTAGTCTCTGCTTAATAAATGTGTCTATGACAGGCATGGCCCACTGGCCAGTTTGACCAGTCAACTAATGTTGTGGATAATGTTTCTTTTATTACTAAAAGAAAATTCAGAAATTGCTAATAAATGATTTAAACTTCAGAAATCAATATCTTTTAATCCGTAACTCCGATGAAAATAATTTGTATATCAAAATTGATTAAAAAAATATCACGAATCCGAATACGCTAACTGTATACCCAACGCACCCCTCTAACCTACCTAACGTGGAACATTTCCCTCTGGTTCATTTGTCTGTCACACGACCGGAGCCAGTAAAACTGTCCGGACGAAAATTTTCTGAACATGAAAGTTGTTTAGAATGGATCAACGAGCACGGATACACTATCCACATGTCTGTCAGATGTCTCTAACACTGCAGACATGGAACCTTCCCCTCCGGATCATTGGTCGGGTAATCAACCGGTACCGATGAGTCAACCCCGGATAAATTCCCGCTTCGACTAACATACTTAACACTTCGTTAGAGCCCCGTTGCTTTGTATCTTCTATGCCATATTTTTGTATTGTTATTATTGACGTGTATTTATTGTTTCTTCCCCTCTCTTATTGTCCGATAGTCTCGACGTCCGCTGCCGATGCCCCTGTGATCGACTACTTCGTCGACGATCGTACCCCTACTATCGAGCTTCCAGGAAAGCAGAGCCATTCTCTTCCCCAGATATCTCCTATCTTTTCCGTACATTTCTTGCACTAGGCATTGTTACTGCTGCTACTACGGTTACAATCCTATTCAATTGCATAGTCTGTTTTTGTTGCCCCTTGATGTACCTCATTTATCCTATGCTGCCTATTATACTTATGCATTATTTCAGCAGTGAGCCCTGCGCATTGTTAGCTAGGATTAGATAGCGGGCCGTGACCACTCTGGGAGTGACGCAGATACAAAATATATATAACTGCACAGGTACGGTACAATGCAGACACCGCCTAACGCCTCCTAGCTCGGCTCTGCCGAGCCACCATCAAGTGCGAGCTATCAAGGAGTAATCCTTGTACTCCACTCGTTGCTGGCTCTGTATAGCCGATATAGGTACCTGAGCACGGTTGTCCTTAAGGTAAGAAGTCGGGCGACCCAACGGTGCCCGCGAGCGGTATTGCGTCGGGAACGACAGGGAGGGTACGACCGACATTACTTGCGTGCTTGGCCCCTGCTCGTATCTCGCGAGAGTTACCAAACCACGAAAGTCGAGCTCTACCAAGAGCACACACGAGATAAGGTAAGGAGACGGTTCACCTTGTTGGTAACCGTAGAGACTTGGTGGGACGACAGGGCAGGCACCGATGTACTGGTGGTCCTGACTGCTGTTGTTGTCCACGGGTCAGTTAAGTCGAGGCAACAATAATGGTTGTCACGCAGGTTAATTAAAATGCTAAATGGTTCGGCGGATGACTTGAGAGACCCGTTGGTCTGTACGCACTACCTACACGTGGGATTACTGTGTGGGCCCTCCGCGTCGTAGTTTCGTCCGAAAGCTCTTCAGACGTCAACAGTACCACGGGCTGATTGCCGGGAAGCGGTCTTGTCTTCTTTGCTGCAGCAGGTGTGTTTGGATTTGCTTTTGCTTCACCGGCTAGTCTCGTACCGTGTAGGAGCGTGCAAGGGTGAGGGACCTAGATCCCTTGGCGCATAGGATATAGTCCGGCGGATGGCCTCTCTACTGAGCCTAGGATGGGCTGCGATGTGTCGGATAGCCTCGGTGAGGCGTTACCTAACAAGATTCACGCCACCCTGGAGATCCGAGCGTGCAGGTTGAACAGTAGTGCACCCCTGCAGGGAGTTTAATCTATTCGAATAGCCGTGTCCACGGTAAGAGGACGCTTTATGCTGAAGCTGGATCTTATCACTACAAACTACTACTATTAAACTGTATGGTTCCGGGTTTTCTTCCTCGCAGGGAAGTCGAGGAGGGGAACTCGGAGGCATTATTATTATCAATAATTACAACTTACTATTATACAATGTTGCAGCAACTTCTGCTTCATTGTTACTTTATGCTTTCTATAAAATGTTGGCTGTCCTCATCTTGTGCTGCAAGACTCGTCAGAAGATGCTAGTCTTCGATAGGCCTAGCTTCTTACCCTTATTCTGATTTCTACCTTGCAGTCCACTATATACAGCCTCCCCTTTCCATTTGATACAAATGCATAAATGCTTAGTAGCAGACGTAAGACTCGCGGGTATACTAGATACTCACCTTTGCTTTATTTTCCCCTTTATGTTTTGCCTGATCGTCCGCTGCAGTCGACGTTGGAGCCCAGGAGCAGGAGATCCCCGACGTCGACCACCACAACATGAAGATCCCCGATGCCTTCTACGACGTCGAGTTTCCCCGTTGACCAGGTGTAGTTTAGAGGTTCCCAGGTAGGAGGCCTCGCCTTTTCGATCTGTTGTGATTTGTTCTAGCCTTCTTAAGGCATCCTTGTATTCTTGTATCTGTACTCAGATACTTTTGCTTCCGCTGACTTTGTGCTCTCGAGCTGTTGTATTCGAGCCCTCGTGGCCCCTGGCTTGTATTAAACATCTTTTATTATTTTATTTTATAGAGTTGTGTTGTGATATCTCATCATGAGTCTCGAATCTCAATCGTGTACCTTGCGTGTATGATTACTGTACACGGTCTGATTTTGGGGGCGTCACAGACTTCCTCGACGGGTCGCCTGGCGAATCCCATGACGGATAAGGGGTGTAATTATAGGCTTGTTGTGGAAGGCAAGATGATAGGGTAGTGCGGGATATGGTCCCCTAGATCGTATTCATCTAGGATTCATGTAAACTCTAAATCCCTACGTAGTATATCAGTTGAGGGTCAAGGCCCATAGAAGACAAACAACAATTTATCTGCCATTGTATTTTAAGATGCACTCCATCATAATTAATCAAGAACAAGAATAAGTAGGGTTTTATCCCCTAGATAGAGGAAGGAAACGCCAAGGACCTTGGCGTATTCCCTTTGCCACGTCGGCGGGTCAACGGACAAGCGCGAGGGACGACCAAAAGGTGGGCCAGGGGCAGACACCGAGGTCTCTGGTGTTTTCTTTGTAACGCAAACGCCATAGTAGTTGGTGTTGCATAAAAGGGTTAGATTCGAAACAATTTTGTAACCGGAGTAAATTCGTGCTAAACTTTGTTGCAAAGGTCAAAACAGTGATTTCATCCACTGTTGTAGAGAAATGTTGCAGCCACCAGTTCCATGCCAAAAGCAGCAATATTCAGATTTGATAACTATTGGTTGCATATTGAGGGATTCAAAGAATTTTCTAAAAACAATTGGAATCTCCCCATTCGTATTCAGACAGTGCTAAGAAAATCACTGCTAAATTCAAGATATTAAGGAGGGCATTAAAGATTTGGTCAAAGCATATATCTAAACTCAGTGATACTATTAAAGCATCAAATTAGTTAGTTCAATTTTGGGACAAGATTGAAGAATTCGGTCCACTTACCATACTTGAAAACAATGGTAGAGACATCATCAAGAAGCATATCATTAGGCTCCTCAAATTACAAATGCTATACTGGAAATATAGAGCCACCATCAGATGGGTTAAATTTGGAGAAGAAAATTCCAAATACTTTTAGGCCAAAGCTACCATGAAACACAGAGTCAATTTCATAGATGCATTACAAGATCAACAGGTCAGCTTCACAAAGAGCATATAGCAAAATCAGATATCCTTTGGAAAGCATTTAAAGAAAGGCTCAATAAAACCATCCCCACTTTTGATATGCTGCAGCTATATGATCTTATTCACAGGCATGCACATGTTCACCAGTTGGATGCTCCATTCACAAAAGAGGAGATTAACAATGTCATTAAAAACCTGCCGATGGACAAATCACCTGGACCTAATGGATTCACAAATAATTTTTTAAAGGCATGTTGGGACTTCCTGGCTGTAGATTTCTATACAATGATTGAGGATTTCTACCATGGTAAAATTACACTGCAGAGTATCAATGCCTCATTTATTGCACTTATTCCCAAAAAAGATGCACCACTTTTGCCCAATGATTCCAAACCTATTTCATTACTCAACCGCTTCTTCAAGATTATCACAAAGTTGATGGCCAATAGACTACTGAAATTCATCCTGGAATTAGTTCATGCCAATCAATGTGGTTTTCTTAACAACAGATCAATACATGACTGCCTTGGATGGGCATATGAGTTCATTCACCAATGCCATGCATCAAAGAAGGAACTGATTCTAGTCAAACTAGATTTTGAGAAAGCATTTGACATCATTGAACACAAAGCAATCATTGACATTCTCAGGGAAAAAGGATTTGGACAAAGATGGATAATGTGGATTCAGATGATACTTTATATTGCTTATTCATCTGTATTATTGAATGGGGTACCTGGTAAACAATTTCTCTGTAAAAGGGTTGTCGGACAGGGGTACCTGGTAAACAATTCCAAACCATTCTAAATGAAGCCATGTTTGCAGATTTGATACAATACCCACTGCTAAATCACCCCTGCAAGGACTTTCCAGTGATTCAATATGCTGATGATAATATCTTGATCATGCATGCATCTGCCCCACAAGTAGACCAACCCAAAAATAAATCCAAGCGACTTACAAATAGTCTCTTTCTTGCCTTTAATCTATAGTATTTCACATATCTATTGGTCAGGTCTTAGGGCTAAAGACATCTACATACCGATCCACAAACCTTACATAAACGTTTTGATCGGGCTATTCAAACCTATTTTACCATCCAATGTGAGTGGGGGAGGCGCTTCCTCCATCTCGCGACGTGGGGTGGTGCGGGCCTCCTCGTCCGTGAAGATGTGTTCGACTAGCAGTGGCTCGACGACTGGTCTACGGGCAACAGCAACTTGCTAGCTGCAAGCGGCGGCCGGTCCAGCCTTGGGCGACGGTCGGTGCGGCAAGGCTGTGGTCGGCGGCGGAGGCGGGTGGCTACCTCAGGCGGCTTCAGATCGGTCGCAGCGGCATGGAGGGCTTGGTGGAGGCGTCGACTGCATGTGAGATATGGTCTCCGGTCAGATCCGATTCGACAAGTGTAGGCTGCTCGCTGTGTGGTGGCGAAGATCGGTGGGTGATGATTCGTGCACTCAAAGATGGATGAAGGTTGAGCAGATCCGGGTGAAAACTTTGCCCTCGGCTAGGTGCCTAGGCCGGCGATGGCGGCGTTCTTCTGCGTCGCCTCCTTCTTGAAGGCATCACCGTGGAGAAGCTACATGCCAACATCTGCCACTTCCGGGGGAAACCTTAGATCAGTCGATCGGATGATGGTGACGCTCTTGTGTCGTTTTCCCCTTGGGGGCATCAATCTTGAAGGTGTGCATTGGTTCGAGGGACCAGTGGATCGCCTCAGCGGTGGAGCGGCGTTTCATGAGAAACATCAACGACGTGGAGTCTCGGCTGCGAGGTGCAACATGGCCTTCGTGACAGATGCGTGATGTTGGACGAGTGAAGGGAGGTGGTACCGTCTGGTGCTATGGTGGTGTCGACGGCAGTCCTGACGGGGTCAATACGTCAGTTTGCTTTGAAGATGGAGCAGTGGAAGACGGTGGTGACGACTTCTAGAGCGTGGACATGCGGTGCTCGCTAGGAGTGCACCGGACCGGTGCGTGACCCAGACCTAACAATGCAGCTGGGTTGGGACCTCCGACTTTGATGTTGTTTGGTGTTACGTCTGGGTATGCGACCCCGATAATATACACCACATCATTAAGAGGATAAGTTTAGCGACATCTATAGTCAAGATGGTGGCTTTAGATTTATTGATGTATTTCTTTGTAAGGTCTTGATAAATAATTAATAAAATGGTTGCATGCATCACCCTGATGCAGAGGCCGGGGGTCATCCTTTTTTTCTAAAAATGTATATAAAAAACCATCCAATGTGAGTATGTATACGTTTGTTGATGTTTCATATGAACTGCTAATGAATTTTTACGACTATGGTTGAATAAACGGCTTCCGCATCAATATCCACACACTTGTCCCTCCGTTCACTTGACGGATGCGGTATCTGTTGTTGGGATCGGCGTTGATAATGCTCTAAGACAACAACGATGCTCTAGCCTGTCTGACTACTCAGAAGTGATGTTGATTTTGGCAAGGAAAAGTTCATTCATATGCAAAAGCTACGCTCATGTGCCAATTGGCTAGTGTCGTGCGCTGTCACAGAAAATGCAGCACAAGGACGTGATGAAGGTTGACGCAACCCGTCTCGGTGTGAGCAGCGCGACAGTGTTAGGCCTGTGTTGTCTTACTTGGTCCATGTTTTTCATATGTTCTTTTTTTACCAGGATTGTAGTCTATTATTTAGTAAAGCTGACTAAATGCATCTTACATATGCATAATGCGAACACTGAAATACTGTGGATATAAACACTTCTATTTTCTCAAGTAAGCTACTAACCTAGCCGGGTGAAGTTCAGAATTGCATTGCATGGAACCTGTCTGGCTATGTTTTTCCAAGGTGTCGGACAGATACAAAACTACATTCCACTCGCGCAGATGACATGGTCTCTATTCTCAAAAAAAAAAAAAGATGACATGGGTCTCTGAAACGAGCTGTCCCTGCACTGAAGAAGCTAAACTGTGGGATCTTTTGTTGAGTGGAACTGATGGATTGGTGAGGTCTAGTACTCTAGTCTTTCACTGTTCAGATGAAAACTGACGCGGGTTTGCAGGAGGGCAATCGCGCACCAAATCACACGCCTTTTTTCAGTGGTTGCATTGCACCGGCGGGTCATGTTGATTTAGGGGCTGTTCGGATCCAGCAAATCCGCTCCAGCATTTGTGACTCCATGGAGCGGCGTGGAGCTCGGTTTTCTCAACTCCGTAAAAATATACTGTACCTCGTCCGCTCCGCTCTTCTGACTCCCTCGAGTTGGTGTCGTTCGGCGCCGCTCTGTCTGTCCGATCCGCACAGGCTCAGTGCCTAAATCACACACTGTGCTCTCTTTCAAAAGCTGCGGACCAGTGAACTTCGGAGTTGGTGTGATTATAATGGGGGCGAATAGGAATACAGCACAGTTGATCAGATGGCCGAGTTGGTCTAAGGCGCCAGATTAAGGCTCTGGTCCGAAAGGGCGTGGGTTCAAATCCCACTCTGGTCATTTTCTTTTTTCCGATTTTTTTTCACCATAAACTTTCAATATGTTAATTTTTTTATGTTTTTATTGATCATTTAAGTTGTCTATCTCAACATGTAAGCTATCTACATCATCTATTCTTTTAGCCAATCAATTATCCATGTAAAAGGCCTGGGTTCAAATCCCACTCTGATCAGTTTCTTTTTTCCGATTTTTTCTCACCATAAACTTTCAATATGTTAATTTTTTATGTTTTTATCATAATCTATCTATACTTCTTATATGACAAAATCTATCTATCATAATCTATCTATGTTTCTGTTGCATTTTCACTTAGACAACTTAATATATCACACTTTTATATTTTTATTTATGAAAACTATATGCATAAATAAAAAGTATAAAAGTGTGATATATCATGTTTTAACACATGTTCAAATCCCACTCTGGTCAGTTTCTTTTTTCCGATTTTTTTTCACCATAAACTTTCAATATGTTAATTTTTTTATGTTTTTATTGATCATTTAAGTTGTCTATCTACATCTAAGCTATCTACATCATCTATTCTTTTAGCCAATCAATTATCCATGTAAAAGGCCTGGGTTCAAATCCCACTCTGATCAGTTTCTTTTTTCCGATTTTTTCTCACCATAAACTTTCAATATGTTAATTTTTTATGTTTTTATCATAATCTATCTATACTTCTTATATGACAAAATCTATCTATCATAATCTATCTATGTTTCTGTTGCATTTTCACTTAGACAACTTAATATATCACACTTTTATATTTTTATTTATGAAAACTATATGCATAAATAAAAAGTATAAAAGTGTGATATATCATGTTTTAACACATGTTTTTGTTGCATTGTTTTAACAGATGTTTCTGTTGCATTTTATTTACACATGTTGGATTCAAACTATGAGCGGGGTATACTTCTAGTTTTAACAACGATGCATTGTTTGTGCATGGAACGATGAATTTCGCTCCAGCTTAGTTAAAAAGGCAAAGAAATTCAACTTAAAAAGAAAGAGCTGCCATGACCGCCATGCACTCTAAAATTTGGCTTAACGGGTAACTATGCACCGATAGTTTCTACCAGTGTTTTGCGGATTGGTCTATGGGTGAAGGTCCTATAAGACCGATGCACTTATAGGATCGGTCCACTAGCTCAACTCGCTCACTCGTCGATCGACATGCTGGTTTTTCGTTCATAGTTTCATCTTGTTCTTCTTTTATTTATTTTTCATTTTCAATGTTTTTGCTCTTCTTTTCTTCTTTCTTTGTTTTTTGGGACTTAGATTCATTGTTTTCAATATTTTTCATTGGTTTTAGTTCCTTTTTAGTTTTTAGTATTTTCGGTTTTCTTCAGGGTTTTAAAATATTTTATTGATATTTCCCAAATATATGTTCTAACGTTTATTTTTTCAAACACATTGTATATTTTTTGTACACATCATGTTTTTAAATATGTTTAAAATTTTCAATGCATAATGAATATTACTTAAAATTTATGTGTTTGATGTCCACTTTTTCATACAAAGCATATATATTTTTTATACATCAGGAACATCTCGACATACATATTTAACATTTCCTAGATACATGATTATTATTGTCTAAAAATAATGTTTGATGGTACTATTTTCATCCACATTGTACATTCTCCGTATATACCCAAACCAAATATATATTTTTTTATTAACATTTGTATGACACGTGATCAACTTTTGTTTCAAATTTATGTTTTGATGTTATATTTTTCTAATACATGTTTTACATTCATATTTTTCATACACATTGTATATTTTCATTTTATATCAGAATTTTTATAGAAGTTTTCAATTTTATATATTATTAAAAAAATTATGATACACTATCAACATTTTGTATATATTTTTTTATGTTTTTATGCTTAATTTTTAATACATGTTCTACATTTTCAATATACATTAGGATTTTTTTTCATAGATGTTTAACGTTTTATAATAGATTTATAGATGATTTATTTTTAAATCATTTGGTGTTTGATGAATACTTCTTGTATACATTGTATATTTTTTTATACATAGGAACATTTTTATATTCAGGTTAGCATTTCTCTGATACATGATTAATATTTTGTACTCCCTTCGATACATAATAAGTGTCGCTCATTTTATACTAGATGAGCGACACTTATTATGGATTGAAGGGAGTAACATATGTTCAATGGCTTTTTTAATAAGCATTGCATATTTTTCGTATCTATCAGGATTTTTTTAAATACAGTTTTAATAATTATATATGATCAATATTTTTAATATAGTACAGATATAAACGCTCATACATATGCGGATACACTCATTTTCTGAACGTATGCATGTACACGTTACCCCTATGAGCATCTCCGAGAGACATATAATCTTGAGATTCGCAAAGTCGCCAGAGACATCTTTCTAGTCGACCGAACGCCTCCTCCCACTAAACGCACTTCACCAAAAGATCTGACAAAAAATGTAGGAAAAATATGAGCACCAGTGTTAAGTCTAGAACTTAAACTCCGATGGACCGACGATACCTCATAACCATCCAAACCATAGGTTTGTTCGCATATTTTGAATAAAATTATGATACATGACCAATATTTTAAAAAATGTATGTCTTGATGTTCAATTTTTGTAATGCACCTTTTACATTTTTATATACATCAATACTAATTTTTATACATATTTAATATTAATAAATATATTATTAATATTTGTTCAAATATATGTGTTTTGTGATGAATATTTTTTGTTCACACACATTGTGTATTTACTATGTACATAAAAAAATATACCTGTTTAATATTTTTTAAATTCATGGTTATTATTAACGTATAAATATATTTGTTCGATGACTATTTTTTATAGACATAGTAACTTTTTCATATATAACCAAAATACTTTTTAAACAAGTTTATTGTTTATATATTATTAACATTTTTAAGATACATGACCGACATTTGCTTCAAAATTATGTCTGGATATTTGATTTTTAATATGAATTCTACATTTTTAGGCATAAAAAACAGACATTTTGTGTGTTTGATACATATTTAATATTTAAAAAATAGATTATTAACCTTTTTTGTTTTATTGTGTTTGGTGACTACTTTTTCATACACATTGTAATTTTTTGTTTACACCAGTAACATTTTGTTATACATGTTTAATTTTTTTTAATATATGATAATTTTTTACAACAAAATGTTTGGTTTACTACTATTTTTCAAACATATCGTATGTTTTCCTATATATCGAGAACTTTTGCTTATACGAATTGAAAATTTCCTTATATATTGTTAACATATTTATGATACATGATCACTTAAAAATTATATTTTGATGTTTGATTTTTTAAACTTGAATAACCATGTTGATAAATACATATGCTAACTATATAAATAAATTATACTTTATACCTAAGTTATTATAGGTAAATACCCATTGTTAGGTTGGAATGATTTATTCAGTTCTTCTATAGGTGGAGAATTTAAAAAACATAGGAGAGAGTTAAAGATAAGCAAAGCGTGAATTTTTAGCAAGTATGGTTGGATCTATCTATGAGTAAGGCTGGGTTAATAAATATTTTATTATGTGGAAAATATACTACATTTAGGTATTGCATAAGTAAACAATGAACTACTAGTTGAATGTTGTACCCATGGCTCCTTGCATAATGCATTCTGTAGGAGTTGTATGAACATTTTCACATGAACAAGAACAGAAAATCATCTCTACTCAATGGTTAGATATGTATAGAACTGCCAATAAAAACTTATAGACTTATTAGTCTGCTATTACCTTATCACATCCCCTTCTAGTGGCTGATGAAGTAGAGAATACCAATGCAACATCTCTAACAACATCACACATGTGAAAATTTCAAATTGAGGATAGTGAAGATTTATATAATTATCATGTAAGTACTGGTCAAGGTTATTAGGGTTACCTCTCAGATATGAAGGCCTTTTCAGGCTTCTTCATAATCGACTTCAGAGTGTCGTCGTAGTAAAAAAAATAGTGAAATTGTCATCAAATGTCTCCTATTTTTTGCTATGGATTGGCTTGTATTTAAAGAGCTCCCAACATTTGTACAAAAAATATGTACAGAATGAACACATCACTTCCTACCAAACAACTAGTATTTACCTATAGATAGTTAAGCTAGGATAGGGGGCCTTGGTCCCCCACTCCCACCTTATGTTAGGACAGGGGAAAGGGGACATTGCCCCCTCCCCTCATGATGTCACACTATATTTTTACGATGGGTTGATATACGCAAGGATAACCATTTCTCAATCACTCTCCTAGGATTACATGAGCTACATGCTAATTCTCGAAATAAACTATGATAAACTGGTAATAAGTGTATGAGTTCTTTATAATTAAAGTGAGTTTGTGAACTTCTTGCACCATCATCTATCCATATTTGCCAACCTCTCTAGTACCATTAATTACCCAATCTAACCTTAACTTGGTGCATACTTCGTCGATGATTCCAAATGTGTGGGAGGACTTCCTTTTGTTCTCATATACATAAACCCATATATCCTTTCTCAAAATAGTCACCACATCTATGTATTATGGCATTTCCATAGCCATTCTGAGTATATTTTCATGAAACTACCATCATCATTCATCATATGACTACATACATTTAGTATCATATGGCCTCGCATGATCGTAAGATGGATAGTTTGATCTTTGTATGGTTATCCATTTTTATGTCTTTTCTACGCTAGATCATTTCATAAATAGGTACACTTCGATTAGCTTTCATTAGATGTTCCTACGCCATGTTTATTATTGAGTTATGAGTACCATTTGTATTGCTCATTATTAAAGTGTTGATCCTACTGTGAGCAAAAATAGAAACGAGAGAAAGAGAAAGAGCCATGGAGGCCACAAAATAAAAAAGAACTAACCATGGGGGAAAATAGAGAGGGGCACACTATTATCCTTTATGCATACATGAGTTTTTCAAAGTAGCACAATTCATTCCATATAGAGAGTTTTTATATACCTCATGTTACATATTAGTTGGTGATTTTCACATTATATAACTTGGCTTGAATATTTCAATGATGAGCTTCCTCCGATGCTCTAAGTCTTAATGAGAAGGTGATGACCCACAAGTATAGAGTATCAATTGTAGTCCTTTCGATAAGTAAAAGAATCGAATCCAACGAGGAGCAGAAGAAATTAACAAGTAGTTTTCAGTAAGGTATCACTTCAAGTACTGTTAGATAGTTTTGATATATAGTTTTATAGTAAGATAATTTGTAACAAACTAGCAAGTAACAAAAATACCAAGGGGAAGCAAGTGGCCCAATCCTTAATTGTGCTAAGGATAAGTCGGCGATACTTCTTATAGTGAATAAAAAGCTCTTTTTTAAGCTTTAAAACTGAAGGGTAGAACACCCCCAGAATTTTATTAATGCCACACAATATTTACAGAATTTACAACAAAGCTTCAAAAAAATGTGCCCTCAAGGGGGCAGAAAGTCAATCCATCTAAGTAGTTCATCTTTAAACCTAGATTTGATCCTGTAACTAAGCAAAACAGGTCATGGATGAAGCCCATTTTCCACTTTGCAAAGGATGGCCTCTCATGTTTGAAGCATTTGGCATTCCTGACCATCCAGATATTCCACCAGGCAGTGAACACAACATCAGCAAAGAAAGGTTTCTGAAAAGCCTCTCTAGCTTTTGTTGCTACCTGCACCATATCAGTCCCCAAAGACCAGTCAATTTGAAGATATGTCCATATCCTAGCACTGAAGTTACATTGGAAGAACAAATGATCTCGGGTCTCCAGGTGTTGAGTGGGGCATAACACACATTCTGGCCCATCCTCAATGTTCCAGTGCTTTCTGATGATCATGTCCTTGGTGTTTAGACGATCCATAATCACTAGCCATGCAAAAACCTTAGATTTGAGGATGCAACAAGATTTCCAGATCCAATTGAGCAGAGGGTTGGATTGAATAGGATCATGAACCATGGTATAAAATTTATTTGCAGTGTATGGATCCTTAGAACTATGCCTCCAGATCCAGCAATCTGAAGCCAACTGTGAAGTGTGATTTTGAAGTATCAAGGTTAGCTCCATGAGCTCCTCATAGGCCTGAGCAGAAAGTGGCAGATTGAACAGTTCAGTGAGCTCAGTTGTACCCAAAACCTCCTGGACAGAAATCAGAGGATCTTTAGCATAGGAGAACAATCTAGCAAATTTATTAGCTAGTGATCTATTCATCTGTTCTATCCATTGGTCCTGCCACAAAAAAACAGAATCCCCAAGGCCAATCTGGGTCTTGGAAACAGCCACAAAACTATCCATGTATTTGGCTACATCCCTCCACCAAAAAGAACCACAGAGTTCAGTTGCATGGGGTACTCTTTGATGGTAGTATGAATTCCAGATGAGAGCCACCCAGGGCACCTCCTCTTTGTTATAAAATTTCTTCAGATGTTTCATAACCAGTGCCTGATTCTGCAGCTGCAAATTTAAGATACCCAGTCCCCCTTTGTTTTTGGGTCTGCAAACCAACTCCCAAGAAGCCAAAGATTTACCAGAGTCCTGACCATATTTCCTCCACAGGCACTGTCTCTGTATCCTTTCAAGTTGTTTAATAATACCAATGGGTATATGCAGAGAGCAAAGGAAATATATGGGCAAAGAGGAGATGACTGAGTTCAATAACTGTAATTTTCCTCCCTGAGAAAGAAAGCAAGAGCTAGCAGTAAGTCTTCTCTCCATGCAGTCAACCAGAGGAAGAAGATCCACCATTTTAGGTCTAGTGGTGCCAACTGGAAGACCCAGGTAAGTGAAGGGCAATTTCCCCATTTGACACCCAAAAGCAGCAGCCAATTGGGAGAGAGTAACCTCATCAATGTTAATGGGGATCATTGATGATTTGTTGTAGTTGATCTCTAGGCCAGTTGTCTCAGAAAAACTCTGTAGAGCCTCTTTCAACACCAAAACTTGTTGGACATCAGCAGGCAACACCAAGATGGTATCATCAGCATATTGCACTACAGGGAAATCAGTGTCATGGCAAGGAATGGGTAGGCTGAGTAGTCCCTTTTGGAGAAGATCATTGATCACTGATTGCAACACATCAGCAGCAAGGACAAAAAGTAGGGGTGACAAAGGATCACCCTGCCTAACTCCTCTTCTGCATTTAAACTGTCTCCCAGGAATTCCATTAAGCAGGACAGATGAGGAGCCACTCTCCAACAGCTGCTGCACCCAAATCTTCCATTTCAGGGGAAACCCTTTATATTTGAGAATCTCAAGGATAGCAGAGTGCTCAATGGAATCAAAAGCCTTTTCAAAGTCAATCTTGAGCAGCAGAAGTGGTCTCTTAGACTGGTGGCACTGATGCAGATATTCCAGAGTCCAAGCAATGCAGTCCTGAATAGATCTGTCCTTGATAAAGCCATACCGATTTTTGTGAATGCACTTTCTAATATCCTTTTGCAATCTATTTGCAGCCATCTTAGTGAGGAACTTAATACCAACACTAGTGAGAGAAATAGGTCTGAAATCATTCACAGTTTCAAGACTAGCTTTCTTAGGAATTAGGGTGATGTAAGAACCATTGAGACCCTCCAAGTGAGCAGTGCCATTTTGAAACTCAGCAACCAAGTTATAAAATCCTTGCAAATGATAGGCCAGCAGGTTTTAAGGAATTTACCATTGAAGCCATCAGACCCAGGTGATTTATCAGTAGGCATGGAGTTCACAGTGTCATCCATCTCCTTTTTACCAAAAGGATCCACAAGGGAATCCAAATCCTCCACCTGAGACAATAAGGCATGCAGATCACAGCTCATGACAATGCCTTTGGCCACCCCCATCCTGTTCTTGAAAGCAGACCAGAAAGTGGCAGCAATTGTATCATGTTGATCACAAAAAGTTCCATCAGACAAATTCAAAGATGCAATGGAATTCCTCCTGTGCCTTTCTGAAGCCATTGCTTGGAAGAATTTAGAATTTTCCTCACCCACTTTCACATATCTTTGAGTACATCTTTTTTTCCAGTACAAGTGTTGCCAGAACAGAAGCTTCTCTAAACGCACTTTCACAATCTTCCCAAAATTGGCTTCAGGAACATATAGTGGTCTAATGTCCTCCAAACAATCCAAAATGAATATCACTCTATTGCATTTGGAAATCAACATTTTAAGGGAGGAGAGTCCCCTTTGCCATTGCTTCAAAGCCTTCCTGAGCCTTTTGAATTTGTCCACTATAATGGCCACATAATGGCTTTTAGAGGATGGAATCTCCCAGGAGTTTTTCACACAGTCCATAAAACCAGTCATCTCCACCCAGTAATTCTCAAATCTGAAAATATTGGCCTTAGGAATGGATGTACTGATTACAACCACACAGGGCACATGATCAGAAGAAGTTTTAGCCAAAGGAAGCACTTGAGATGAGGGATAGCATGTAATCCAATTGGAGGAGGTAAAAAACCAATCAAGCTGTTCCAAGAGTGGATTATCCTGCATATTAGACCAAGTGAACCTTCTACCTTTTAAAGGCAGCCCAAGATGACCAATGATTTCATTAAAGATGAACATGTCATTCATGTCCCCTCCAGGAAGATTCCTGTTCTCCATTGATCTGATGAAGTTGAAATCACTAAGTAGCATCCAGTTAGCATCAAAAGGGATAGATAGGTGATAAAGCCAGTCCACAAAATCATCCCTGCTATGTTGCTCACAAGGACCATAAACATTGACCAATGTCCAGGTCTCAGCATTATGCTTGGAAGTGAAATTAATCACCAGAGCAAAGTCCTGAGACTCCACTAACAACCCCTCAAACATGCTAGAGTTCCAAATTGTGAGAATACCCCCAGAGGCTCCCCTTGATGGAACGAAAGCAAATTGATCAAAACGCCGAGGAAAAAGCGCCTGAATAAAATTTTGATCAATTGTGGCACATTTAGTTTCCTGCAAGCAGATGATGGCACACTGGCTTTCCTCGACTTTCGCTCTAACTGCTCTTTGTCGAGCTTCAGAATTGAGACCTCGAACATTCCAAAAAAGAAAGTTCCATTTTCGAGTAGTTGTACTATCCATAGAGAACCCAGTAGTAGTAAATAAGATTAACGGTAAACATTACAGCTAACAACCCAAACCGAAAACAGGGGCTACTCCCAAAAAAGTATTGCCCCAAAGTTTTATAACAACTGGCCAATTTAGAGGCTTGCCAAACCCAAAGATAGAAAGATGCATTAAACATTTGCATCCTTGCTGGTGGTCGCATCAGAAGAAGAGGTCGCCATAAGCTTCTCTTGAGATAGCAGAGATGGATCAATTTGAAGATCTGCCCCAATGGCCTGTATGACCCTGAAAGGCGTTGGTGGCACAGATGACATCTCCTCTTGTGTTGGGCCTTGGGCTGGGTCTTCCACAGGCTCCTCAAGCACCAATTTAATGGGATTGGTCTTGGGCTTTTTCTTTTTAGGGGCCATTGGGAGTTCAACAAAGTTTCCCGCCTTGAACCCATCCCTCTTGATAGTGCTTCTAGTGCAGCGTCGCACAGAGGTTTCTACCACCGGAGTGCTCTTCTTCTTGCGTCGAGTTGCTGCAGATTTTTGTAGAGGAGGGCTGGTAAAACGTGTGACCTGTGGCACCTCCTCTAGAGGTAGAGCAGGAGCAAAAGAATGTGCCACCAGGTTATCCTCCTCCTCAATGAATGAGATGGAAAACTCCATGGTTTCCTCATCAAAAGCCATCGCCCAAGAACGCTTAGAGCAAATCAAAGGCAGTACAGGAACAAATGAGAGCGGCTTGGGGATCTGCATGACACTTAACTCAGGAAGCAGTCTGGAGAAGGCTCTGCTCCAGATCATCTCCGGAGGAAGAGGAGGGCCCGCCACAATGTTGATCATTCCAACAAATATCTGCTGCTGCGAGATTGGTGGTGGCTGATAAACAACCAGAGCAAGGTTGGGCTCCTCCTGAACCGGTGCATGAGCCTGTTCCACATCGTCAGGGATATGAATAACTTGTAGCATGGGCTGCTCCACGGATTCAGACAGATCGGGATGATCAAGCACCATGGACTGTTGGTCCTGATCCGGTACCCCTGGTTGCTCCTGTTGTATCTCATCATTTGGGGCATCGTCCCCCCATACAGCCTGCCCCCAGCCAGGGGCCTCATTATGATCATCTTGGTGATTCTCAGGCGGAGGTGCAGGAACATCATTCCAACCAATCTCAGGAAAAAGGGGCAGCACCCAAGGAATATTGTCCGGCTGGAACTGTCCCGGCAAGGGGTGAGGGTTGCCATTGAGGGGCATCTGATCCTCATCTGGCGGCATTTGATTTGCCCAGTCTGCTCCCAGCACATAGCACGCCGCAGTCCAGCTAACTCTATTACCACCCCATTCCGCATAATCGCCAAATACAATGTCCCGTGGTACAAGTGCAGTAGAGGGGAAAGACGCATGAATCATCAAACGCACCAGATAGGGATCCTCAGAGTTCCAAGAATGGAACTTCTCAAAAGTATTAATGGCTTCAGTCAGATTCTGGGTGTTGCGGTAGTCAAGAGGCACCCCTATGAGCATAATCCATCCAGTGCGGAAATCATCTGCACCACGGAATCCCTCGCCCTGGTCATGATTGAAGAACCGGACGAATCTGTCATCCCCAAGCTCGAAGGGGGCATGCTGAGTAAGCGTGTATCTTACCGCAGCATCCCGCAACTGAAACAGGCCAACCCCCAGGAACCATGGCTGTACTGAGCGCACCATGACTCCTCGAGCTTGGAGAAAGCCAGCCACCTCCTCGCGAACTTGACCCATCTGGGCAGGCAGGGGCGGCGGCATTACCTCAGCTACGACATATTCTTCATGGCGCCTCTCTGGTCTTCGTCCCGCCGTGACGAAGGTGCGAGGGAGGCGAGTCGGTCCGCCGTCGACGATGACGTGTCCGGCCGGGAGGAAGCGGTGGGGGTCGACCTCGTATACAGCCATTGGCGTACTCTTCGATCTAGGCAGCGGCGATTCGAAGCTAGGCGGCGGAGCGCAAGAGGCGACGGGGGTTTTCTCGTTGGAGGAGTGTGAATCGACAAGGCAAGGAGAAGGGGCGCAAGTCCCAATACGAACCGGTGTGGACTCAATGTGAAGCTGCGTGGAAGCAGGTCTCCAGACGCGACCCTCCTGATGTGCAATCAAATCGCAGTCCCTTCGGCAGTGGCCCACACGGTTGCACGCCATGCACACCCTAGTAGAGGGACACGCCGATGACAAGTGGCCCTGCACTTTGCAGATAGTACATGTCATGATCCGGGCCACCATGTCATCCACCATGGCTTCAAATGCGTCCGGAGGTTGCATTGAAGAGGCATCCCTCGTGACCGAATCTTGCAGCTGCTCCTGTTGAGATTTTGCCAGATTTGTTGCGGTTTGTTCCTCCAAAACCGTTACAGCACATCGCTCCAAGGAAGGCAACAAATTTCGTTGCACATTATCTGATCCAGAAGATTCGGGATTGGAAATCCTCCCCATGGAAAGCGGAACTGTCCCAAATTGGATTATCGGCGCCGCCGTCGTCCAATGCACCGCCGGCGGTGGCGAGGGAGGTGGACACCCATCGTGGAGCAACTCATAGCCCGCTTGAACGATCTCTTTACGTACCTCAGGTTGCACCCAAAAATTGTAGCTCTTGCATGCGTCATAATCAATGATGGTGGCAAAACGTAAAGATTTACCCTTAGGAGGTCCAACCTTCATCGCGGATTTCTTAGGAAATGAACGTAGAGCATTCAAACCCGCTTGAACCCGTTTTTTAAATGGACTAACAAGAGTCCATTCTTCATTGCATTGCTTCTGCCATAGCTTGAACTCATATGTCCATTGAGGTCCTCCGTAGTTCCAAAGACAAAAGTAGCAAATAAACTGAGGAGAGACAAATTTACGTCGACCAGTGAGTAGGAATCCAACCTTTTTATTCGCTACCGTGAAGCTGAACACCCGATCACGTAGAATGGACACTTTAAGTGCATCACATCGGCCACCAGTGATAGATTTCAGTGCTACCGCCGCCGAATCCTCGGTGAACTTGAAAGAGGTACGTCCAAAAGCAACCACCATTGTGAAGTGGCCAGAGTGCTGATTCGGATGGACCGAGGAGAAACAAGTGCGTTGAACCTCCTCAGCGAACTCCACGCCGGGAGCTAGATCCAAACCCATCTGGAGGGCTGCATAGACTGCCATGAGATGGCTATGTATGCAAAGAGGAGGAGACGCCAATAAAAAGCTCTTGAGGACACATAAGAATCTAATCAAGTTAGTTCTTTTTATTTAACGTTCATTTCCATGATAAGTGGTGTGTGGGTGGACCGATGCTAAGGTACTCTCTTACTTGGACAAATATCTACTTATGATTATACTCTCCATGCAAGCACCCACAACTATAAGTAATTAAGATAAATCTATATGTAGTATAAACATTTTTATCGAAATCAGATCCTTACAGATTAGTTCACAGACTGGGATTAGGTATTCTATCACTCCCGCAATCCATTATCTACAAACTAATTCGAAATGCCTTCCCCTAGGTCCAAAGATGGTGAAGCAACGTTCACATGACACAACTAAAGGAGGAACAACAAAACATAATGCCAAAACATTGAATGGTGATCAAATTCACATGGCTACTTGCAACAGAACTAGTCACGGTCCTTAAGAACTAAAAGAACCACTCACAAGTCACAACTCATCATATGGATCATGCATTGGTGGCACGAAGGCGCGCGTGGAAGGGAGTTGGGGATGCCATCGCGGTGGAGTGGCCTGCTCTTCTAGCCTCACTGGCGTATGGTGTGATTTTTGTATGTGTGGTTTGCGTGTCGGGGGTTTGTGCCCTTCTACACATACGCAACACATGCACCGAGGGAACAGGCACAATGTGACCGTTTTCTTAGAGAAGCTCAACAAGACTGGTCTGTGGGCGATTGTTGGGTGCATGGGTGGATGCGCGTCTAACGGGCTGGGTCCATGGGCGATTCCATGGACGGGACGCCCATGCGACAAATGCAGTGATCCAAGCGATGTTGTATGCGAGAGCTATTTCTCCCTTATAGGGCAAGCGAGTATAAATATCGTCACATGAAGAGTGGACTTATAGGGTCGGTCCACTGGCTCAGCTCGCCAATCAACGTACTTGTTTTTTGCAATTTTTTCTTTTACTTTTATTTAATAATATTTATTGTTTATTTTGTTTCTTTAACATTTTTGCTTTGCCATTTTGTTTTTTTCATTGTTTTTTGCATTACTTCATGGTTTATCATTTTTTCGTATCTTTCTCGATTATAGTGTTTTCTAAACTTTTTTTTCTTTGTTTTACTTGGGTTTCTTTTTTTTGTTCTCAAATTTCACTATTTTCATCCTGTCGCATTGTTTTTTTTGTTTACTTTCTTTCTTCATTTTTTAAAATATGGTATCTATATTTTTTAAATATAGGTTTTTAATGTTTATTTTCTTTCATACACCTTGCACCTTTTTCATATATATAAGGAATCCATTTTACACTTGTTTAACATTTTCTAATACATGGTTAATATTTTTTTAATATATGTCTTTGATGATTTCATTTTCTCATGCACATTGTATATTTTTATACACCAGGAACATTCTGATATGCATAGTTAAAAAAATCAGGTACTTGAATAATATTTTATTACAAAAGACAAGTTTGATGATCTTTTTTCATACACATTTTTTTTATTTCAGGTCTATACTGAGATTAGTTTTTTATTGAAGTTTAACATTGTTAATTAGATATTATTAATAATTTTATGATACATGAGCTAATTTTTTTAAATGTTTATTTTGATGTTCAGTTTTTTCAATACACGTTCCACTTTCATATACATCTTCAATATATTTTATACATGTTTGATATTTTTTAAATAAATGACTAATGTTTTCTAAAATATATGCATTTGATGACTATTTGTTTTCATACACATTATTTATTTATTGTATACATTAGGAACATTTTGTTATACATGTTAAAAAAATTAGATACTTGATTAATATATATTTTTAAAATTCTGATTACTTTTTTTTTCATGCACATTGTACATATTACGTAAATAACCAAGACACTATGTTGTTCAAGTTTAACATTTTTATGATACATGATCAACATTATTTTAAAATATATGTTTTGATCTTAATATTTTCATACACATCTATAAATTTCATATACATCATCATTTTTTGGACATTAACATTTTTCTAATAGATGATTAACATGTTTTAAATCATTATTTTTTTGTAGCTAACTTTTTCATACAAATTGTATATTTTGTATACATCAGGCGCATCTTGTTATACATGTTTAACATTTCTCTAAAGAACTAGTATATGAAATTTTATTTTTGATTGACATTTTTTTCATACAAGTTTAACATTATATATATATTATTAAGAAAAATATGATACCATTCCTACATTTTTCATATACATAAAAATATTGTTTATGCATGTTTAACATTTTTTTTATTTTTTATTGTGTTTGGTGACTTTTTTCATACACATTGTATTTTTTTATACATATCACGGACATTTTTGTAATATGATGGTGTGCCGTATAAGAGACCTCTCATCATGACGGGTTCGACCTGATGGGATGGACGTGGATCCTTTGAAGGATCTCATCGTGGGCAAGCTGATGATGCCCATAGTGAACAAATGAGCCTTTTCAAAGACTTGTCATGTACAACAAGATGTTAGATCACGAAGAATTCAATCTCCTTGATCATAATTAAGAGCAGACAGAAGTAGGATTTTATCTCCTCGGAGATCCTGAACCTAGGGTAAACAACCCCATTTCTAAGCAAGTACCATCTATTCTAACTATATAGTGTCATCTAGAAGTCTCACTATTTAATGAATTAATCTTCATACTTTATTTTCTTTTAAAAAACATAGTTTAATAGAAAAAACATGAAAAAAAACACCTTTACAATATGAAAATGAAAACATTGGTTTGGAACAATTTTAAAAGTAACTACAAAATGAAGCCTGGATGAAGTTTATGATTTTTTGGAATTAGTAGTAAATTTGAATGTTGACCAAACCCCAGATAACTCCGCTGATTGCCTCAAACCCCAGTAGATTCTCACGTAACCCTAGCGATCAATTGTTACCGTTGAATGTAACCCTAGAATAAAATTGTGTCCGTTGGATTTTAGCGCGATCCACGAGAGGTTGGTTCCGTCGATCAACCGGGGGTGTTTTGCAAAAAGAAACCGGTCTCTCCGCTCCGACAGCACACATTCGTCTGCCATTCAAAGAACAAAGCAACGCACCTGTTCCGCGTTCCGCCAAATCGATCTGCCACCAAAACTATCTCTCGCATTCTCACTTGTATCCACAGTTCCACACTCCCAGGACTGCTTAAATACCGACGTCGGCATCGCCGATCCACCCCACTCCACTCTATCGCATTCACGCGCCGCAAGAGTTAGTTTAGCCACCATGGCAAGGGAGTGTAAGACAACCCGAATCTTCACAGGAGGACGTATCCCTAGACCGTCGGTGCCAAATGCCGAAGCAGCAGGCGAGGGAGGGTACTCCAACTATGGAGCTAGCATCATCACTGCGGGGACCGAACACTGTCGCTTGCTCCACGGTAGCCACTAGATCGAAACCTACTGCTTCGATGGAGGACTCGGTCGGCTAATCATCCGACACCGATGGCTCCTTCTGCTACTTCTCTGAGCTCGAGCCCACGCCATCCGAGTTGTCCCGTAACCGCAGGGAGATTGCGGAGGAGGACGTCGAGGAGGAGGATCCCATCGAAATGTCGGCTCCCGAAATACCAGAATTCTGTGTGCAGCGTCCACTATCGAGGCGGAAGATGACGATTGATATGTCCCAAACGTATCTATAATTTCTGCTTGTTCCATGCTCTTTTAGGCGACATTGCTATGTGTTTTGCTACACTTTTATATCTTTTTACACATATTTGGACTAACCTACTAACTCAGTGCACCCAGTGCAAGTTTCTGTCTGGTGATGTCTGTAAGTTGCAGGTTTTTACCCATATTTACAGAGCTCAAAAAATTCTAGAAACATCAGATAAAAAATCAGTGCAGAAGAAGCTTCCAGATCACCGAAGCGGGGCCAAAGCGGGGCCACCCCCTCCCAGGCGGCCAGGTGGTGCGGGCCCCCTCCTGGCCGCGCCACCAGGGCGTCTGGGAGGTGGCTGATACGTCCAAAATGCATCACTACTTTATATCGTAATTCACCCCTATTCATTGATATATTTCACATTATGTTGTTATTCTTATGTTGTTTTGCCTTGTTTTACACAGTTTGCAACTTTCCGGTGCCGAAAAAGCAGACAAAAGATTCAGCGGAGAAAAGTGGACATTGAGTTGCTGAAACAGAACATCTCCAAATGCGCTGAAAATCGATGGATGATATTTTCCAGAAGAATAATAAGCTTTGCCGAAAAGGCGCCAGAGGGGGGCCACCAGGTGCCCAGGCGCCCCCTGGCGCGTCCCCCACTAGGGGCGTGCCGGGAGGCCGCCTGGACCCCTGGGGCCACTCTCGGCTCCTCCCTCTGGCCTATATATTCCCCGTCATACAAAACCCTAAAAAGGGAGGAGTTTCACGAGTTCCGCCGCCGCTCTGTGACGTAAACCTACAGAGAAGAAAATGCATCTCCGGCGGGCAGATTTCTCCGGGGAGAACACCTCCCGAAAGGGGAGATCATCGTCATCGTCATCACCATCGTCACGGGCATCATCGAGATCATCATCAACATCATCCGCAACATCAGCACCATCTCCATCTTCACCCCATCTCATCTCACAATTGCAACTTGTGTTGTAACCCGTACTATCCATCCACTCTACTTTATCGGTGTTGATTACTCCTTTGAAGTGAATGCTATTGAGTTCTCTTGGAGAATTACTGTTGTGTACAGATTGTTTATCATCTATTTATCTCCACTGATCATGATCTATTTTATGTCTTGTGACTAGTTACTTTAGTTCTTGAGGACATGGGAGAAGTCTAGTTGTTAGTAGTCTTATGATGTTGAAGTAATATGTATTCTTTGATATTTAAGTTGTGTTATTTTCCTAGTGGTGTTATGTGAGTCGAACACATAACACTTCGCCTTGTTAAGGACCTAGGGGAATGCATTGTAAAGAAGACTTACAGTGCGTTGCCGGAGTGACAGAAACTTGAACCCCAATTTGCATACTTTTGCACAAGGGAATCATTGATCCTTGATCTTATTGTTGTGGTTAGGCTTATGCCTTAATTTCTACCTTGCATTTGCGGATGCTTGTAAGGTGTTTAATCATAAGAGTGCACTTATCTTAGTATAGAAGGTGTACTAGCATTGATCCACCCACTCAACACTTATCAACACAAAACATAGTACCGATACGGAATATGGCGAAAGCACATGACTACCTGATACGTCCAAAACGTATCTATAATTTATGCTTGCTCCATGCCTCTTTTGTGTGATATTGCTATGATATTGATGAACTTCCATACACTTTTGATCATATTTGGACTAACCTATTAACTCAGTGTACCCCAGTGCTAGTTCCTGTTTTCTCCTGTTTTTCTATTTCAGGGTTCCCCCATATTAAAAGTGCTCCAAAAATTCAGGAAAAATCCAATAAAAAATCAGCGATCAGGAAGCTTCCGGAATCACCGAGGGGGGGGGGGCAGAGAGGACCCACCAGGGCCCCAGGCGCCCTCCCGGCGCGCCCTAGGGTGGGGTCGCGCCAGGGGGCCGCCTGGACCCCTAGTGGGCCCCTGGCTGCCCCCTTCGCCTATTTATTCCCCGTGACGCAAAAACCCCGAGACGGGAACCCTTTTTCGCGATCTCTCCTCTGTCCCGCCGCCGCTGCGCTTCCAAGATCGGGAGCACCAGAAGACCGCTTCCCGGCACCCTGCCGGAGGGAGGAATCACCTCCGGGAGCTTCTCCACCACCATGGATGCTTCCCGGATGAACCGTGAGTAGTCCACCTTGGACCATGGGTCTATGATCAGTATCTATGTGATTTTATCCTCCCCTCTTTGTTCTTCATGGATTAGACCTCGTGAGCTGCCCTACATGATCGAGGTACTTATGTAATATTTTTGCCGTTGTATGTTGAGTTTTCTGGGATCCGATGGATTATGAGATTATGTTCAGATTGTGTTTGAGTTATATATTTGATTCTCCTCTTTTATATTTATGTTCTTGAAGAATTCTTGCATGTTCTCCATTGCTGTTTATTGCTTTGGCCAAGTAGTAGGTAGTGACTCCAAGAGGGAGCGTTATGCATGATTGTGGGTTCATGCCCCCCTATGACTAGCTTGAGTGACAGAAACATGAGTCTAGGGGATGTGTTGTTGCCACAAGGGGTAAAACAACGGTGCTTGTACTTGCGGGTGCAAGGATTGTTTACTTTACGCAAAGTTCTTTAATGCAGTTGTCTGTTGCTTTGAGTTTACACTTTGGGTGGGATTCGCAACTTAATACCAGCGAGATGTTCTGGATAGATATCTCAAGGTGGATGATTAGTAGGTAGATGAAGATGTATTTCGGTCTACTTGTCTTGGCGTACCTCCCGTGCTTTTGAGCCTCTGCCTTTCTTTATAGCATAATTAGCATTGGTTTGCGCACATAATCCTGTCAATTGCCCAGCTGTAATTTGTTTACCTCGCATGGCTATTTTATCGTCTTTTGGGAGTGAGACATCACTAGTGAACATCATAGGACCCCGGTCCATATTTCCAATACTGTTTACACTCTCTATCAATTTACTGCTTTATTATTTTTCCGTTGCTATCGCTATCATTATTATCCCGTGCGTTTTATCCTTTGTAAACAATAAGGCCGGAGGGATTGACAACCCCTTTGTACTCGTTGGGAGCAAAGCTATCTGTTGTGTGTGCAGGTCCACGACAACCGCCAATCTCTGGCGCCGTTGTCACCTTCTTGTAGTTATCGGAGTCCTACTGGAGACAAACCTTGGTATCTTCACCGAGGGAAATTTGCTGCTGTCTACATCTCAACCTTCCACTTTGGGTAACCAACGAGGGGCGAGAAGTAAACTCTCATGACATCACTACCTCTCCCGTGTGTCCTCAAGAACGCTTTAGCCTTTATAAGTTCAGTTGCTAATATTATCCTTTGCTCAAAAGGATTGGGCCACTTGTTACTCCTCAGTACCTTTTACTTTGCTTGTTTTTACCTTCTCGTTGCTTATACCGAAAACCCCTAAAAGTTATCTTTCAGTGCTTGCAGTTATTCCTTGACCAAAGTCATTTATCTCGTAGGGTTTGACACTCTTACTTATCAAAAATGCTACAATAGATCCCCTATAGTTGAGGGTCATCAAGTACTATTTTCTGGCGCCGTTGCCGGGGAGTGTAGCGCCATTGGTAAGTGAAGCTGATAAGGAAAGCTTTATATTTTGTGTGTTGTTTTTATTTTGTTGTTGCTACTTTTTGTCCTAATGGACAACTCTACTCTTGGTTTGTTTCTTCTGGGGAAACGCCCCGCTACTGTGGTAGTTACTCTCACCCCTACTGAAATTGTGCCTTATAAAATACCAACCGGTATTATCGATTATGTCTTGGCTAGTCGTTATGCAGGAGACAGACACCCAGGTGAACACTTGCTATATTTATCACAACTATGTTCATTATTTAAGCTTGCAGGTGTATCAATGGAGTTTGTCATGAGGAAATTATTCTCCGTATCACTTATAGATAAAGCTTCAGTTTGGTATAAGCTTCTCGATAACTCACATTTGCTTAAATTGGCAAGATCTTATGTCTCTCTTTTATACAAAGTTTTATCCTCTTCATGAAATTCATCGGGACAGGAACTATATCTATAACTTTTGGTCTCGTGATGGAGAAAGCATCGCTCAAGCTTGGGGGAGATTGAAGTCCCTAATGTTCAAATGTGCCATTCATGAGCTCCCCAAAGATATCATACTTACAAATTTGTATGCCAGGCTTTCTCGTCAGGTTAAGGAGATGTTGGATGCCTCCTCTAGTGGGGTATTTCAAACGAGAAGCATTGAAGAGAGATGGGATCTCATTGAAAGGATTCAAAAGAACACTGAAGACTGGGAAACTGATAAAGGTATTGAACCCGTTATAAATTATGAGCATGATTATATTGAGAGCTATGTGAAAACCGATTACTTTAATACCTTTTGCTCTAAGATTGGTCTTGATTCCCAGCTAATGATTGATTTTTGTAAGAACTTTGCCTCTCATATTGACTCTTCTGAGAAGAAGAAGGATCAGCACCATAAACCCTTTAAAGAATTACCTGTTGCTATTAATATTGCTGACCCTATTTTGCCTGCAGTTATATATGAAAAAACATTTTCCCACAAGGATAAGGGAGCACTCTTTTCTGACAGGCATAATAAATAAAAGTGAGAGAGGAACTGACGAGCCTGAGGACCAGATCAAGGTCAATCCTCAAGTTGAAGTGGTTAAAGATCTAGTTACTAAAGATGTTTTAGATTCCAATATAAATTTTTGTGTTGTTTCCACTAACATTGTTACAACCAAGAATAAAGGCCCAATTTCAGGTACACCAGTTGTATCTATAAAAATAGGAGATCATAATTATTATGGGCTATGTGATTTGGGATCAAGTGCTAGCGCTATTTCTTATTCACTCTATCAGGAGATCATGGGTGCGATTTCACCCTGTGAACTTGAAGAGGTTGATGTTACTATTTATGTAGCAAACAGAGAAACTATCTCTCATGTTGGAATTGTGAGAGATGTTGAAGTCCTATGTGGAAAGGTAAAGTATCCTAGCAACTTTCTAGTACTGGGTTCACTGCAAGATAGTTTTTACTGTATTATCTTTGGTAGGCCTTTCCTCGGCACTTGTGGAGCTATAATAGATTGCAAGAAAGGTAAAGTTTCTGTTAAATTCAATGGTGAGCCATATGAATTTATTTTTTCTAAGTTCTCTAAGAAGCCTCGTGGTACTGACTTATCTAGTAATGATAAAATTATTAAAGATATTGCTTCTATTGATATTCCTCCTAACGATCATTTGCAACAATATATGGAGGGACCACGAGAATGATATGCATATGCAGGAAAGAAACGAGCTAGATGACATATTCTTAAGACAAGCAGCTATCATAAAGCACAACCTTCCGGTTGAACCTTTAGGAATCCTTGCACAACCAAAAGAAGACCCGGTGTTTGGTCTCAAACTGCTTCCCGATACGCTCAAGTATGCTTATTAAGATGAAAAGAAAATATATCCTGATATTATCAATGCTAACCTTTCAGGATTTGAAGAAGAGCGATTATTGGAGAAACTTCGTAGACACCATGGTGCTATTGGCTATACCATTGATGACCTTAAGGGAATTAGTCCATCAATTTGCCAACATACTATCAATCTCGAGCCTGATGCTAAACCAGTTGTTGATCATCAACGACGGTTGAACCCAAGGATGAAGGACGTGGTTAGGACTGAAGTTCTCAAGCTTCTAGCCGCAGGTATCATATATCCTATAGCTGATAGTAAGTGGGTAAGTCCAGTTCATTGTGTTCCTAAGAAAGGAGGTGTGATTGTTGTTCCGAATGATAAAAATGAACTAATACCTCAAAGAGTTGTTATTGGATATATAATGTGTATTGATTACAGGAAGTTGAACAAGGCAACCAGGAAGGACCATTACCCGTTGCCTTTCATCGATCAAATGATAGAGAGGTTGTCCAAAAACACCCACTTTTGCTATCTCGGCGGGTACTCTGGCTTCTCTCAAATTAATGTCAATAATGTCGATCAAGAGAAGACCACTTTCACATGTCCTTATGGTACTTATGCTTATAGGCGTATGCCTTTTGGTTTATGCAATGCACCTGCTACTTTTTAGAGATGTATGTCTGCTATTTTTCGTGGTTTCTGTGAGGAGATTGTGGAAGTCTTCATGGACGATTTCTCCGTCTATGGAACTTCCTTTCACCAATGTCTCCACAATCTTAATAAAGTTTTGCAGAGATGCGAGGATACAAATTTATTTGTAAATTGGGAGAAGTGCCACTTCATGGTTAACGAAGGGATCGTCCTTGGTCACAAGATTTCCGAGAGGGGAATTGAAGTGGACAAGGCGAAGATTGAATCTATTGAAAGGATGCCCTATCCAAGGGACATCAAAGGTATTCGTAGTTTTCTCGGTCATGTTGGTTTCTATAGAAGATTTATTAAAGACTTTTCTAAGACTTCGAGACCCCTCACTAATCTTCTCTAGAAGGATGTTCCTTTTGTATTTGATGAAGATTGTAAGGAAGCATTCGGAGTTCTTAAGAAAGCTTTAATAACCGCTCCTATAGCACAACCACCTTCTTGGGATTTGCCCTTTGAAATTATGTGTGATGCTAGTGATTTTGATGTTGGAGCTGTTTTAGAACAAATGGTTGATAAGAAGTTGAATGTTATACATTATGCCAGCAAAACCCTTGATAGTGCTCAAAAGAATTATGCTACTACTGAGAAGGAATTCTTAGCAGTAGTGTTTGCTAGTGATAATTTTAGGCAGTATCTTGTGGATTCTAAAGTTATTATTCATATTGACCATGCTGCCCTTAAGTATCTTATGGAGAAGAAGGATGCCAAACCAAGGCTCATCAGATGGGTACTCCTTCAAGAACTTGATTTACAAATTGTCGATAGGAAAGGAGCAGACAATCCGATGGCGGACAATCTTTCAAGGATGGAAGATATACCGCATGATCCCATTCCAGTCGATGACAATTTTATAGACGAACAACTAGCTGTTGTAAAAGTACAATCTCTCTCCGATTCTTGGTTTGCAGATTATGCTAATTTTATCGTTGCAAACTTTTTGCCTCCAGGTTTAACATTTCAGCAAAGGAAGAAGTTCTTCCACGATTTGACGCATTACTTTTGGGATGACCCTCATCTTTTTAAAGATGGTCCGGACGAGATCGTGAGAAGATGCATACCGGAACACGAGCAGAGGGACATTCTCAGACAATGTCACGATAGTCCCTATGGAGGACATCGTGCCGGTGATACATCTCAAACGTATCTACTTTTCCAAACACCTTTGCTATTGTTTTGGCTTCATTCTTGCATGATTTGGACGAAACTAACCCAGACTGACGCTGTTTTCTGCAGAGCTGCCAGTGCTATTTTATATTGTGCAGGTTTCTGGATATTTAGGTACGCTGGAAAAATCCACAAAAATCAAATAAAAAATTAGTGTTCCCAAAGCTTCAATGATGCCAAAGGGGGGCCACAGGGCAGCCAGGGGGCACCCAAAAGGGTGTGGGCGCGGCCCAGCCCCTAGACACGCCACCTGCCCTCCTGGGTGGGTCCCACACCCCCTGGTTCCCTACCTTGGCCCTATTTATTCCCTCAGCGATGAAACTCCAGAAAAGAAGTCGCTTTTACGATCTACGTCGCGGAGCCGCCGCCAACCTCTGCTCTTCTCCGGGAGTTCTAATCTGGAGGCTGCTTTGGCCTCCGGTGAGGGGAAATCATCGCCATCGTCATCATCATCGCCTCTCCATCACCCCTCCATGACTTCTCCTCTCATGTATGAGTAATTCCCTGCTGTAGGAAAAGGTGATGGTAGGGATTGGATGAGTTAGATCATGTAATAGTTTATCAGATTGTTGGGGGCATGTTTCCTATCATCTACTTGGAGTTTATCATCTCTGTTACAACTTGTTGCTCTTAATGCTTGTCACTTTGGGCCCGAGTGCCATGATTTCAGATCTGATCACCCTTTGTTTTCTTGAGTTTGTTGGTGTTCTTGATCCTATCTATGAGTTGTATGCACCTATTATAGTCCGGAACCGGCGATCCCAATGGTGACAGCTTGGGATACCAAAGGGGATGGACTATAATTTGAGGATTCCGTGTATCCATGAAGTGTTAATGCTTTGTTCCGGTGCTCTTTGATAGGAGTACCTTAATCTCCCTAAGTTCCTTTTGGCCCCGTTCGTAGTGGGAGGGTAGGACAAAGGATGTTGTGCAAAGTTCTTATTGCAAGCACGTACAACTACCTTGGGATACATGCCTGATGTTAGATATTTTCCTAGATGATCCTTTCTTTTCTGTGAGCCTTGCCCTTGTTAGAATTTATGACATGTTCGATCTTATCCAAGAAGCGCCACACCATCCATGTCCCTAGCCTACAGTGTTTCAATTCTACTGGTTACTAGTTGTTTACTTTTGCTGTTTTACTTTTACTGTTTCATCACCACTATTATCATCACCTCTACCACTTCCATACTACCGTTGCTACTAATACCTTTGTGCAAGCAAGTGTTTATTTCAGGTGCAGTGGAATTGACAACTCAATTGTCAAAGCCTGTACGTATTCTTTGGCTCCCCAAGTGTCGAATCAATAAATTGGGTTATCTTGCCCGCGAAGACTATCTCGATCCCCTACAGTTGAGGGTTATCAAGTACTGTTTTCTGGCGCCGTTTCCGTGGAGCATAGCTTTATTTACTGGTCTACTCGAAGTATCCTACCTGCTGCACGTTATCCACTATGAGTAAGAAAGGAGACCCCAAGGTTCCGATCTTACCATCTCGTACAAGACGAGGTACTACTCTTAGCACTAGTGCTAAACTTGATTAACCTTCAGTTATGAGTAATTTTGATTCACCGAAGTTACATGCTACTTCTGCTGAGTCTGGCAATATGTCAGACACTTTTGATGATGCTTCTACTACCTTTGAGACTACTGGTTCACTTGGTTCTTTTATTGAAGAACAGATTGTTGCTGCTGCCCGATTCTCGGGAGTCAAAATTCCTGTTACCAAAACCCCTATTGGAAAAACTCATGATTTTACTAGCCTTAAGGAGAAACTCCTTGAGGACGATTATATTATACTTGATGATGATTTATGCAGGGAGCTTAATGAATGTGTTGATTCCAACCCTGCCGCTATAAAGAAGTTGCTTGCGAAGCACTCCTTGAAGAACAAGTTTACTCCTGATCCTACTTTTGCTACGTCTCCTATATGCATCATTGATCCTGATTATGATTTCTCTGTTGACCTTTCACTTATATCCACAGTTGAAGATGATCCCTTTTATGGCAGAGAAAATGATGATGCTATCGAGCACCTGACCAAACTCACTGAGTTGGGTAGCTTGTTTACCACTGATGAAAGGATCCGGAATTTTTATGTGACCAAGCTTCTTCCTTTTTCTTTGAAAGAGGATGCTAGAGCATGGTATGATGCACTACCATGTTGGTCCATTCAAAGTCCTCAAGATATGGCTATATCTTTCGTTGATAAGTATTTTCCTTCTCATATGCAACATGCTGCTTTACAAATAATTTATAACTTTAAACAGTTGCAGGATGAGCATCTCCCTAAAGCTTGGGGGAGGTTTTGTAGTTTGCTCAAGGCTAGACCGGGACATGAGATCCCTAAGAATGAATTACTTGATATATTTTATGTTGTTCTAACCGATGAATCTAGATCCTATCTAGATAGTTGTGCTAGTTGTGTTTTCAGGGAAAGAACACCGGACGATGCGGAAGAATTGATGGGCAAGATTGCCAAGAACCATGAAGATTGGTCCGTCCCTGAACCACCTCCACCACTAAAGAAGAGGGGCATGCTTGTACTAAGCCCCGAAGATATGCAAGAAGCAAAGAAGTCTATAAAAGAGAAAGGTATTAAAGCTAAAGACGTGAAGAATCTACCTCCAATTGAAAAGCTGTGTGAGCCTACCACTCACCCACCTATGGTAGAGGTACACTCTCTTTTAGATTTCAATGCAAGTGACATCCCTAAAGGTAAGCCTCCTGACCAATGTTTAGATGAGCTTGATAATTTTATTATGAAGCAAAGTCACTTCAATGAAAAGATACAAGGTCAGTTGCATGATAATACTCTTGCTATCAAAAGTTTGCTTGATGTTCTAGGAAGAATAGTTAATGATGTTAAATGCCTTGTGAAGCATTTTCATATGGTTCAAACCCAGCTTGAACAAATTTCTAATGTGCAAAAAGATTTGCTTGCTAACAATGCCAAACAAGACAATTTACAGGCCTATGGTATAAAGACCCGGGGTGGAACACACACCCAGGACCCTCTCTATCCAGAGGGGCATCCGAAGAGGATCGAGCAAGATTCTCAAGTGCAGGAAGAAGAGATTGTTAGCTCTCCAAAGAAGAAGCAGAAGAAGAATAAGAAAAAGAAACACAAGGAAGCTGACAATTCCAATGATCCTATAGAAGAAGAAGAACATGTTGTTGATCCAAACAACATATCTACCTCCGATGCTGAGACTGAAGACGGTGCTGAACCTGAAAAAGATGCTGAAAAGAATGATCCACCTGATGTTTGAGAAGAAGAAGCACCTGATAAGCGCAAGAAGTACACTAGAGAAGACTTCATCACAAGAAGACATGGGAAGGAACGAGAACCATAGGTACATAAATCCGTGCCCTTTCCAAGTAAGTCTGTCAAAACCAAAGAAGAAGAGCACTACAACAAGTTTTGTGAGTGGATGAAACCTCTTTTTCTTCAGATTCCTTTGACTGATGCTTTTAAGTTACCTCCTTACTCTAAATATATGAAAGATATTGTTACTAATAAAAGAAAAGTTCCTAATGAAGAAATATCTACTATGCTTGCTAACTACTCTTTGAGTGGCAAGATTCCTGAGAAGCTCGGTGATCCAGGTATACCCACCATTCCTTGCTCCATAAACAATAATTATGTTAGAACTGATTTATGTGATCTTGGTGCAGGAGTGAGTGTTATGACCTTTTCTCTCTACAAAAGGCTTTGTTTAGAGAAACTAATTCCTACAGATATCTCCCTTCAGATGGCTGACAAGTCAACGGCCGTCCCGATCGGTATTTGTGAGGATGTTCCTGTTGAAGTTGCCAATTGCTTAATACTTACTTATTTTGTTGTGCTTGACATGCCCGAGGATGGGAGCATGTCCATTATTCTTGGTAGAGCTTATCTTAACACCGCAGGTGCAATTATTGATTGCAATAAAGGGAAGGTTATCTTCAACATTAATGACAAAGAACACACGGTGTATTTTCCAAAGAAGATCGACAAAAGGCATGGCCTTAACTCCATTGAGAATATCGAGACCGTAAAGATTCGAGAATGGGATTGTCCACTACATGTATACCACAAATAAAAAACAATTATGGTGGGGACAATGTCCATCAAAGTGAGAATGCAATGACCAATTCATAAGAGGCAAGACTTTCTGCTCTATATATCACCGGTCTATTGGTAAGACTTGATCAACCTTGCTAACTAGCATGTTTTATATAGGTAAAAAGTTGAGCTTGTTATGTTTTCATTTCCTTTATCTTTTATTCTCCTTGTTGTACCTAAGTTTTTGTGTTTAAAGCTTCACTTGTTCTAACTTTTGCCCCAAGTTCACGAAAGTTTTTGCAGCTTTTTGACCTTTGAAAAATTCTCCAGAGTGAAGTTGTCCGGAAAATTCTAGAAAATTCAAAATAAAAATTTCCAGGTAAAAAGCCATCGGGGGGCACCTGAGGCTGACCAAGGGGGTCCACCCTGGCCCAGGAGGCCAGGTGGCGCGGCCCAGCCCCTGGCCGCGCCACACACCCTCCTGGGGCCCACAGGCACCCCCTGCTGCCATCTCTTCTTCCACTCTCTCTCTTTCTCCCCAAAAACTCGCTTTCTTGCTCTGGTTTCATGTTCTTGCTGTTCTTGAGCACGGAACTTCGATCTCCCTCTACAGCCACTCGTTTGAGCTGAAATTTGGAACAAATACTCCTTGGTATGTGACTCCCTCACCCCTCCAATTAGTTTTCTTTTTGGTGGCTTCATTAGTGAGTATTTAATAGTTCTTGGTGATGTTTATTTGAGCTTAAATGTATGCGTAGAAATTTATTTTCCAAGTTTTGTTGCTAGTTTGAGCCTTGGTAAAGTAAGAAGAATATTTTGCTCAAACTAGTTTTGCTTAAACCTCCTTTTTGTGATTTGTCAAAAATTTCAGAAATGGATAGGCTAGGAAGATGGCTTAGGAAGAAGAAATCCGAGCGCTCTAGCCGTGTTACGCGGTCCACAGCTTCACCTTCGGCTACGAGGGTGAGCTACAACGAAGAAATCGTACCCTTGGAGCTGTTGGACGCATCACCCGCAAAGGCCATGGTATTTCCATGCAGAGATTTCATGGCAGATGCGGGAACAGGAGGAGTTCGACGCCTTGTGTGCCAGAGCAGGTTTGACACGGCTTGTGACGAGCCGTGTGTCACAGTATGAGACGCTCACTGCTATCTTTATTAACAGTTTTAGATTCTATCCTGAAAGTGATGCTGTTGTATTTCAGATTTATGAAAGGTTACTAACCATGCCTATGAGTACCTTTTGTGAAGCTTTAGGTTTTCCCGACAGAGGAGAGAAGAGGAGGAAAAATTCTCAAACTACTGCACTCAATACCCTTCTCGACTCGTTTTGCAACACTGAAGTGAGGAACACTAACCGTCAGAAGATCTCCAATATTTTGTTCCCTCATCTCAGGTATTTCGCGTATTATATTGCTAGAGGGGTGTTGCTTTGAGATAACACGAGCAACACTTCTTCGCCTGATACTTATATCATGGCGAACGCTCTCTCAGGGAATCACGAGTATCATGTGGACACGCTGATTGCTAGACGCCTTGTTGGTAATAGCAACAAGGGGGATCTCTTTGGTGGTGTCTATGCCACACTTCTTTTGCAGTTTCTCCGAGGAGAACCACGCCCAGATGATACAATTTTTCCTTTTGTTAGTCTTGATTTGGTTGCCATGAAGAGGCACTTCTTTGTTACTAGGGCCTCTGACCGATATGCACTTGATTATATTTTGCGGTTTGAGGGCGATGTGGAACACATCATCCGTCTACCTGCACCACTTGTGTTTGATTTTTCTCGCAGGAACGGATACCGCTTTTCAGATACCCAGTTTGATGAGTCATGAGGAGATACTAGTTTAGCCGACCCCACCGAGGGGGTTGCGCCAGATGAGGAGGAGCGCGTGGTGTATCCACCCGTCCAGGAGGAGACCGTCACCCCATGGGACGGAGGGTCTTCCTCTTGTTGGGACGAGGGACCTTCCTCATGGGAGGACCCGAGGACTTCGGTGTACGCACCGGAGGGCTCATACAACCCTTGGACTTACCATTACCCTAGAGCAGGAGGCTCCTCGAGACCACAGTAGACGAGCCCAACTTAGGCCAAAAGCCTAAGCTTGCGGGAGTACGTACTCTCCTGCCCTTCCATTGTATCTTCCATTTTGATCGCTTTGATCTTTTTGAAATTTTTGCCTGTTCTTCTTTGTTCTTTTAGTTTGCAAAAACTCAAAAAAATTTCTTTTTTTTCTTTCGCTAAACCTTTGAAAAATCCAAAAAGATTTCCTTTCTCTCTTTAGTTTGCTTTGTTTTTAGAGTTCAGCTCGAGTCCGTGATGATTATATTTTCCTACGTTCGATTGTGCAAGTGACAAGGCAGTAATGACAAAGATCGACGAAAGGGATGCAACAAGGAAAGCACGTATGAACTCTTTTTGTTTCTACTTTTGTACATATGCATGTACTTATGATTAGAGACCATCTTGTAGCGACATAGTGCTATGTTTACAATGTTTTCCCAGTGGTTCATGCTTTCTTTGTGGTTAGTCTAAAATAGCTAGAGTTCATAATGTGTTGCTTGAAATGATTGACATGCATTGCATTGTTCATGGTTTGGCATATTGAAGTGGTATTTCCCTTCGGAGAATTATTAGATTGACTTAGCACATGTTCACACATGTTTATGAATGATATGTCTATCATGCCTTGATGACCTTTTTATTTCAGAATATTTATATCACTTTCATGCCCGATTCAATGTTACTTTGTTGCTTTGCATGATTATGACAATTATTGCTCTCTAGTTGGTCGCTTCCCAGTCTTTTGCTAGCCTTCACTCGCACTAAGCGGAATTCTTCTTGTGCATCCAAACTCCTTTTCAAACCAGTTATTCCACTTCAGTCCACCATACCTACCTATATGTGGTATTTACCGACCACTCCTAACTTAGAATTTCTTGTGTCATCTCGAAATTTATTCAAAAGCTTCCCTTTTGCAACCGTACAAGCTCATGGTGCGGTGAGGGAAATCAGTATCTACCATGCCAAAAATATTTTGACGGAAGTTTTAACTAGTCAATAAAAAAATATAAGAGTTACACCTCCCCCATACTTGATGATGGAATGAAATGGACCAAATGCTGCTTATGATAGATGGAACGATACCCTCCTTCCATACTTGAGGCGAAATAAAAGGTTCCGTAGACCATCAAAGGTTTTATGGATAAGGGAACATGTGTAAGCAAAAGGCATTAATATGGTTGGCATGGGAGATATTGAGAGACCTTTACCGTTCACCGTTGACTGGAAAGTTGCACTTCTCAAAAGAGTTTTATCTCTGTTTTCAAAACCAAGAGCTCTGGCACACGTTTAGTCTTTGCTTCCTTTCACGGGTTTTCAACCTTGCCATAAAAAATCCACGGTTCGAGAGTCTCACCATCTTTCTTCAAAGCACAAACTATTGAGAGCATAATTGTCATTCTTAGTGTAACATGCATTGTCCCAAACTACTACATTGTCTTCTGCATGCTTGTTATATTGCTAGTCTGAAATTCTTAGTTCTAGTCTCCTTTAAAACTCCGGAGGAGTTTCTGCATTTATGTTTTGCTTCACTCATGGAGGCTAGCGAGATACCACTCTAGTATGTTCATGCTATGTGCATTGTGATCTTGAATTGATTTTCAGCAGCATATTATTTAGTTTTGTTTGTTTGTGACTGTTCACATGAAAGAAGTATTGCTTCGTGCATTGTCTTTGTAGCATGGTGTCAAAACTTGCTAATCTCTTTTGTAGTACATGCTTATATACATCTAATGAAGCAAAAGAGTTTGTCAAAGTTTTCTTTGTCGCGTCCAGTTCGTTGAGCTGAATTGCTTGAGGACAAGCAATAGCTAAGCTTGGGGGAGTTGATACGTCTCAAACGTATCTACTTTTCCAAACACCTTTTCTATTGTTTTGGCATCAGTCTTGCATGATTTGGACGAAACTAACCCGGACTGACGCTGTTTTCAGCAGAGCCGCCAGTGCTGTTCTATATTGTGCAGGTTTCTGGATATTTAGGTACGCTGGAAAAATCCACAAAATCAAATAAAAATCAGCGTTCCCGAAGCTTCGATGATGCCAAAGGGGGCCACAGGGCAGCCAGGGGGCACCCAAAAGGGTGTGGGGCGCGGCCCAGCCCCTGGCCGCGCCACCTACTCTCTTGGGTGGGTCCCACACCCCCTGGTGCCCTACCTTGGCCCTATTTATTCCCTCGGCGAGGAAAATCCAGAAAAGAAGTCGCTTTTCCGATCTATGTCGTGGAGCCGCCGCCAACCTCTGTTCTTCTCCGGGAGAGCTAATCTGGAGGTTGCTTTGGCCTCCGATGAGGGGAAATCATCGCCATCGTCATCATCATTGGCTCTCCATCACCCCTCCATGACTTCTCCTCTCATGTGTGAGTAATTCCCTGCTATAGGCAAAGGGGGTGGTAGGGATTGGATGAGTTAGATCATGTAATAGTTTAACAGATTGTTGGGGGCATGTTTCCTATCATCTACTTGGAGTTTATCATCTCTTTTACAACTTGTTGCTCTTAATGCTTGTCACTTTGGGCCCGAGTGCCATGATTTCAGATCTGATCACCCTTTGTTTTCTTGAGTTTGTTGGTGTCCTTGATCCTATCTATGAGTTGTATGCACCTATTATAGTCTGGAACCGGCGATCCCAATGGTGACAGCTTGGGACACCAAAGGGGATGGACTATAATTTGAGGATTCCGTGTATCCATGAAGTGTTAATGCTTTGTTCCGGTGCTCTTTGATAGGAGTACCTTAATCTCCCTAAGTTCCTTTTGGCCCCGTTCGTAGTGGGAGGGTAGGACAAAAGATGTTGTGCAAAGTTCTTATTGCAAGCACGTACAACTACCTTGGGATACATGCTTGATGTTCGATATTTGCCTAGATGATCCTTTCTTTTCTGTGAGCCTTGCCCTTGTTAGAATTTATTACATGTTCGATCTTATCCAAGCAGCGCCCAACCATCGATCTCCCTAGCCTACAGTGATTCAATTCTGCTGGTTACTAGTTGTTTACTTTTGCTGTTTTACTTTTACTGTTTCATCACCACTATTATCATCACCACTACCACTTCCATACTACTGTTGCTACTAATACCTTTGTGCAATCAAGTGTTTCTTTCAGGTGCGGTTGAATTGACAACTCAATTATCAAAGCCTGTACGTATTCTTTGGCTCCCCAAGTGTCGAATCAATAAATTGGGTTATCTTTCCCGCGAAGACTATCTCGATCCCCTACAGTTGAGGGTTATCAGCCGGTGAGAGGACCGCACATAAGGTTCTCCAATCAGGTTTTTATTGGACTACTCTCTTTAAGGATGCTTGAAATTATGTTTTATCTTGTGATAAGTGTCAGAGAGTTGGTAATATTAGTAGAAGAAATGAGATGCCTATGAATTACTCTCTAGTGATTGAGCCTTTTGATTGTAGGGTTTTTGATTATATGGGTACTTTTCCTCATTCACACAAGTGCACTCACATTTTAGTAGATGTTGATTATGTAACCAAGTGGGTTGAAGCAATCGCCACTGAGAGTGCTGATCACAAGATATCTTTGAAAATTCTCAAGGATGTATTTTTTCCTAGGTTTGGTGTACCAAGGTACCTCATGACTGATGGAAGATCACACGTCACACATGGAGCTTATAGGAAAGCTTTAGCCAAGTACAATGTCAATCATAGAATTGCTTCACCGTACCATCCTCAAAGTAGTGGGAAAGTTGAGCTCATCAATAGAGAGATCAAGTTGATCTTCCAAAAGATAGTTAACAGTTCTAGAAAGGACTGGTCAAAAAGTTAGGAGATGCTTTGTGGGCGTATAGAACTGCTTACAAAAACCCCATGGGAATGTCTACCTATAAGATGGTCTATGGCAAGGCTTGCCATTTGCCATTAGAGTTAGAACACAAAGCTTTCTGGGCTGTTAGAGAGCTTAATATTGACCCAAAATTAACTGGTGAAAAGCGTGTCATGAACTTGACTTTTCTAGATGAGTGGAGAAGTGAAGCTTACGAGAGTGCTAAAATGTTCAAGGAAAAGGTAAAGAAGTGGGATGATAGAAGGATTCTAAAACGTGAATTTAATGTCGGTGATAAAGTTTTTTTGTTTAGATATCGTTTCAAGTTCTCTCCAGGTAAACTACTTTCCAGATGGGAAGGAACATTTCATATTGAAGAAGTCTACCGCTCCGGTGAAATCAAGATTAACATTTTTTAAGGCACCAAACCTCAAGTTCTGAATGGGCAAAGACTCAAGCATTATATGGCGGGAGACCCTGTCAATGTTGATGTGAATTTTATACACACAACAACTCATGAAGAATATGTTGCAGCCCTATTTCAGACACCAGTAGAAGCAGAATAAGAAAAGGTATGTATTACGGTAAGGAAACATCGCAAACATCAATAAAAGTTCCATATTACAGGATTTTGCAAAATTAGGAAAATTCCAAGCCTAAACGGAGCCGGAGAGGAGCTCCAGGGGGCCTAGCCGCCCCCTGGCGAGGTCTACCTCCTGGCCGCGACGGGAGGCTGCCTGGGCACCCTGGAGTCCGTCTTCGACTCCACTTTGGCTTGTTACCTTCCTTTTGGTGCAGCAATTTTTGCTATATATTTGCCCGGATCGTCCCGGCACTGTATCTGGCAATTTCGTGTGTTTTCTTTTCGAGCTATTTCTACCAGGACAAAAGGTTATTGTTAGAGATGTTTTCTTGTGGCTCGAGTGGAGAAGACTACATAGGCCGACGTTTACGTGAAGTTCAGAAGGATCTACCCCTAGGGAAGTACGTTGATTGGGCTACAGAAGAAGAAATTGCTGTAAGGCAAGTGGAGATTGAGCGCTCCGTGAGGAAGGAAGTCAAGATTATCACCGCCCAACAACAGGGAGGTCCATCAATTCAAGGAGGAAGTTCAAGCAACCCCATCATGGTGGGGTCTGTCCAACCTCATTATGATCTTTCTCTTAACCTTTCAGGAATAGCCCCTCCACTTGATGATCCACATACAATTTCCATGATCTCTGAAGCTTACCGCATCACCAATCAACTATGTGAAGATTTCCGTGTGCTGAAAGTACAAGTGGAAATCTTTAAAGATAAAAACCAAACCCTTCGACGTATCATCAGAGATATGAAGAATCAATAGGAACGGGAATGAGGAGTGAAATCTCCTTGGGTAATGGCATCCCCTTAGCTTGTTCCAAGCTTGGGGGAGTGCCCGCTATTTTTATCTTTATATTTGTCTTTTAGAGTTAAGTAGAGTCGTATCATGTCTAGGGAAGTTATCTTATGAAATAGGTGTTTGCATTGAGGACCATCACTCCTTTGTGGAGAGTCTTGTATCCGTGAGTGTGGAGTCATCTATGATGGAATATTAATGAGAAGTCTATTGGTTCCCTCGCTGCACTCGGTATTCTCTTCACACAATCGACCTTATATGATGATTCTTATGGGGAGTATTGACTTTATATCAGGTATGGATTTGAAAACTTTATTTAAATATTGGCAAACATAGCTTTGGACATAACAACAAGCATGATTTTCTCAAGTAGCGACATAGCCAAACCTTTATGTTATTATGCTTGAAGTGTTATGTTGACAAGGAAGACAACTTGATGTGTTATGCTTACCTTAATGTTTATGCTTTATATGCTTTGCATCCACGTCATCATCAATTTTCTGTTCTCTCAAAGCCTATGCTAGCCAAACTCTATACTAAGCATATTTCGGCTTGTGCATCCATACCCTAAAACCAATATCTTCCATATGATTCCACCATACCTTCGTATTCGTGGTCTTTCCCTACCACTCGTAAAAGTATAGAATTCATGTGTTATCCTTAAATGTTCAAAATCTTCTTTTTTGTGCCTCTTGTTTATCTCATGAAGAAGTAGTAGGTAATTCATGATCTTCTTAAGTTGGAGAAGTTTTACCCCGGGATTGCATGTCTAATCTGCAAACTCTTAATACGAGGAGGAACTGGCATGAGTGCGCCCAGCTCGTAAGATAATACAACAAACAAACCCTCCTTCACGCTTGGTCTATGAGAAATAAGAAACTTTGGCAGTGATAAACAAAGGAGATTAAGGGGATGTGATCGTCCCCACTTGGGAGCCGTTCCTCGAAACTTGTCCATCTTGAGAAGTAATTGAGCTATCTATTAGCATTCGTTGACAAACTATGCACCTCCCAAAACATATTTTCATTCTGTTTGATTTAAGGATAGCACATGAATTTTCCCTACTTCCCTTAATAAGGGCCTATCTTTTAATTTTATGTTGAGTCAGTTCTTCCTACTTCTTTCTTTTCTTAAAAGAGAACTGACACTTGACGTTGACAAGGATTCATCCATATAATGCTACATTAAGTTTTGTCATGCCACATCCTTGTCGACATTAATATTTGATAAGTGAGTTGTTTGCAAAATCTTACGCCAAGCAAACATTTTCCTTTGTGTTAGCATTTTCACTTCATGACTAATAACATGTTCTTTCAAAAATCTTCAAATTGTTTCATTATAAAGTGAAGGAGCAAAAGTAAAAGTAAAAGTTATTAGTTGTCCTTTGACCAAGGACATGTTTGCCATGATTTGATGAGTTTCCTCAGCCCTACTTTTGACTATAATTTTTACTACTTTTTCATAAGGGCCTTATGAGTTGAGGTAGCTGTTGAGGATGCTTGAGTTTGGTGAAGAAATCATGATGCTTCTTGTCCGTATTCTATTTATCGACACTTCACTCTCTAAACTTGTGGACAGGTTTACCAAGCTTAGTATTCTCTTGGGGACAAGCGAGGTCTAAGCTTGGGGGAGTTGAGACGTCCAAAATGCATCACTATTTTATATCGTAATTCACCCCTATTCATTGATATATTTCACACTATGATGTTGTTTTTATGTTGTTTTGGCTTGTTTTACACAGTTTGCAACTTTCCGGTGCCGAAACACGAGACACATGATTCAGCGGAGAAAAGTGGACATTGAGTTGCTGAAGCAGAACATCTCCAAATGCGCTGAAAATCGACGGAGGATATTTTCCAGAAGAATAACGAAGCTTCACCGAAAAGGAGCCAGAGGGGGCCACCAGGTGCCCAGGCGCCCCCTAGCGCGGCCCCCACCAGGGGCGTGCCAGGAGGCCGTCTGGACCTCTGGGGCCACTCCCGGATCCCCCCTCTGGCCTATATATTCCCCGTCATCTAAAAACCCTAAAAAGGGAGGAGTTTTGCGAGTTCCGCCGCCGCTCCGTGGCGAAAACCTACAGAGAAGAAAAGGCATCTCCGGCGGGTAGATTGTGCCGGGGATAACACCTCCCGGAAGGGGAGATCATCGCCATCTTCATCACCATCGTCACGGGAATCATCGAGATCATCATCAACATCATCCCCAACATCAGCACCATCTCCATCTTCACCTCATCTCATCACACAAATGCAAGTTTTGTTGTAAACCGTACTATCCATCCACTCTACTTTATCGGTGTTGATTACTCCTTTGTGGTGAATGCTATTGAGTTTTGTTGGAGAATTATTGTTGTGTCCAGATTGTTTATCATCTATGTATCTCCACTGATCATGATCTCTTTTATGTCTTGTGAGTAGTTACTTTAGTTCTTGAGGACATGGGAGAAGTCTAGTTGTTAGTAGTCATATGATTTTGATGTAATATGTATTGTTTGATATTTAAGTTGTGTTGTTATTTTCCTAGTGGTGTTATGTGAGTTGAACACATAACACTTCGCCTTGTTAAGGACCTAGGGGAATGCATTGTGTATAAAGAAGGCTTACGGTGGGTTGCCGGAGTGACAGAAACCTGAACCCCAGTTTGCACACTTTTGCACAAGGGAATAATGGATCCTTGATCTTGTTGTTGTAGTTAGGCTTATGCCTTAATTTCTACCTTGTATTTGCGGATGCTTGCAAGGTGCTTAATCGTAAGAGTGCACTTATCTTAGTCTAGAAGGTGTACTAGCATAGATCCACCCACTCAACACTTATCAACACAAAACATAGTACCGATACGGAATATGGCGAAAGCACATGACTACCTCTCCCGTGTGTCCTCAAGAACGCTTTAGCCTTTATAAGTTCAGTTGCTAGGATTATCCTTTGCTCAAAAGGATTGGGCCACTTGTTACTCCTCAGTACCTTTTACTTTGCTTGTTTTTACCTTCTTGTTGCTTATACCGAAAACCCCTAAAAAGTTATCTTTCAGTGCTTGCAGTTATTCCTTGACCAAATTCACTTATCAATACCTTCTGCTCCTCGTTGGGTTCGACACTCTTACTTATCGAAAACGCTACAATAGATCCCCTACAGTTGAGGGTCATCAAGTACTATTTTCTGGCACCGTTGCCAGGGAGTGTAGCGCTATTGGTAAGTGAAGCTGGTAAGGAAAGGTTTATATTTTGCGTGCTATTTTTATTTTGCTGTTGCTAATTTTTTCCTTATGGAAAACTCTACTCTTGGTTCGTTGCTTTTGGGGAAATGCCCCGCTACTGTGGTGGTTACTCCCACCACTACTGAAATTGTGCCTTATAAAATACCAACTGGTATTATCGATTATGTCTTGGCTAATCGTTATGCAGGAGACAGACATTGTAAGGCCCGATATGCGGTATTGTTCCAGATCTAGATGTTTCCATCCAGATCCGGGGACGAAGCACATATCGGTCCCACCGCAACATATGACATCACCATATGCCCCGGATTTCCAACATGATATCACAACATTACAGATACAAGGATACAACATCTCATACAATCGGCATACAACTGCCTTAATACAATACAACAGCGGAAGATACATGTCTGAGTACAGACTACAATCAAATGCCTACTGGAAAAGAGAAAAACATCGATCCCCATAACCACACGGGTCTATGCCCTCCGCCGGGATCCGCCTAACTAGTCGTCGTCGAGTCTCCACGTGAAACGTCGATCACCATACCTGTTGTTGATCGGGAACCCTGAAAAGATTTTGGGGGTAGTATCATGAGTACAGAGGTACTCAACATCCAACTGTAGTGTTCAACTGACCCAGCAAGGACTTCATCACTCGTCATTCTAGGAAAACTAGTAGTTTACGGTAAGGAAGGGGTAAGTGGTGAGGTTGCTGCCGCACTAGCATTTATGAAGTGGCTAACGATCTAGAGAGTAACATAAGAAGCCAAGCATTCGATGAGGAATCGCCTCCAACAAGTCTTGCTATCAACTACTTACGCAAACATAACACCTATCCTATCCTTGTCCTCCTCTTCGCATCCCTACAAAGAAGAAGCAGTCAAGGTACACACACATTGATTAAGTTATATTAAGATTATCTCAGTTGTTGTTGTCTATGAACAAGGAGTAGGTCTCAAGTCGTCCATAACCGTGGACACGGCTTCTCGAAAAGATTTAACCCTGCAGGGGTGTACCAACTGCCCATTACAAGGCTCCGCATGCACGCCCATCTCTCTCAGTTTCTACCCATCACAGGCAACCATTTTATGATTTAGTTCCGAGAGATCCGAAACGACAGGTCCCTCTAACTAACAACGAACAAATCCGGGTGGCCCCCGGTGAGTCGACACCCAACTCAAAAGCCGTCCGCGCTCTCGAATCGGTCTCTACCGTCTGTCGCAGGTTTGGATAGCCGGTTAATCACACATGGTAAACCGGGTCCTTAGCTGAACAAGGTGGGCCAGCAAGGGAACTATGTCCTCACTGGTCCGGGTTGGTTGGAAAACTACTGGCGGCCGACCAGCACACACACGGTTTCAAATGGTAAATCAGCTTGGGCCACCACTGGAAATGTTAGAAGCTAGGTAGGTAAGAAAAGGGGACCTCGTAAAATCCCACACGCGGTTAGGCACGCTCAGTCTTAAAACCAATACCCGGAACTCAGATCCTAGGTGACTCGAATGGAACAAAGCGTAGGGGCGGGATAGCCTAGACCTTCCATCCTTCGTCGAATATAGTCAAGATTATAATAATCATATCATAAACAACAATATAATAATGTGATAGCCCAAACCAAGGAGTAACAGGGGGTAACATTCGTAGCATCCTAAGCATGCATACTAAGAAGGGGCTGAGCAACGAGCAATAGTAACATAGCAGTACATGGTTTGCTGGGAGGGGACATGGCTGTATCGGTTTGAAAGAGGTTGTAAACATGTGGTTGGATCAAACATCGAACCTAACCTAGACTAGCATGCAAACTGCTGGTTGAAATAGAATGGATCATAAGTAATGTATAGTCCTTGCCTGTTGATAAGTCGGGTTCTGAAGGTGTAGTTGATCACAAGCTCGCATCGTCTCCGAGAGGTACCCGCGGAAGCACACAAGACGGTACACACTGGAAAGCAATCAACGAGCAAGCATCTATTACTACGAAGAAAACACGAGCAAGCATCAACAAGAAGGCAACACGAGACATCGCACCTACCGTCGAGAGCGATTACTAACAGGTTAAGTGGAGTACTCTTCACACACGACGATACCGCACGTTTACGGTGGTCCAAGTTGTTTAGCTACAGGTGATGAACAAATTTGTTAACATGGCATATCACTCAAGCATGGCATAGCACACAAACATATCAAGAGGTGAAGCATAAAGGAAACTATCTATGCTAGTCAATTTAAGTGAGGCACAACCTAAACATGGCATATCACTAAGTGTCTCACGACAATTTAAGTATTTGGTACTGTTCTGCCCTAAACCATATTTTAGGTTGGTTAACAACAACAAACAATGGCATAAACACAAATTACATGAAAAACTAATCAAGTTACATATAAAGAACACCCCAAACGGAGTTACGGTTAAAAAGATACGAGCAATACAAGTTTGGAACACAATCTACCAACATCAGGTAGCACACTTTAGAGCAGTGCGTCAACAAGCTACTGAGTGCAAACATGCACCAAAAGACATGGAATTGCAGTAGGCATGACAAGAAAGGCATGGCAAAAAGTATCATGCAAATAGGCATCATGAACAACTAGTTATAGCCCAAGCAAAATGCAATAAAACATTAGTTGTCTAGGACTTAGTGAAAATCAAGAAAACAGGGCATAAACTGTTATTTTTATGCTGTATAAAAAAGGGTAAAGCTATATGAAAAACGGCAGCAACATGACATAGCAATACATGGGCATGAAGTATACATGATGATGATCAGGTACAAAAAAGAATCAAGGTCATAGGCATCACAGATCAAAAGATATTAAGCATGCAACATGGCATCGGAACGTTACAGACTTTGGCATAACAACTTTGGAGCCCGATAACTAGATGACCAGCAAGAATATAATGACAATGCAATACATGTAATGGAAGTAGACATGATGCTTAACAGTACGCAAAAAGAACCAATGCAATAGGTGTAAGGCCCGATATGCGGTACTGTTCCAGATCTAGGTGTGTCCACCCAGATCCGGGGACGAAGCACATATCGGTCCCATCGCGACATATAACAAAGCCATATGCCCCGGATTTCCAACATGATATCACAACATTACAGATACAAGGATACAGCATCTCATACAATCGTCATACAACTGCCTCAAATACAATACAACAGCGGAAGGTACTTGTCTGAGTACAGACTACAATCAAATGCCTAGTGGCAAAGAGAAACACATCGATCCCCATAACCACACGGGTCCAGGCTCTCCGCCGGGATCCGCCTAACTAGTCGTCGTCGAGTCTCCACGTGAAACGTCGGTCACCATACCTGTTGTCGATCATGAACCCCGAAAAGAGTTTGGGGGTAGTATCATGAGTACAGAGGTACTCAGCATCCAACTGTAGTGGTCATCTGACCCAGCAAGGACTTCATCACTCGTCATTCTAGGAAAACTAGTAGTTTACGGTAAGGAAGGGGTAAGTGGTGAGGTTGCTGCTGCTCTAGCATTTATGAAGTGGCTAACGATCTAGAGAGTAAGATAAGACGCCAAGCATTCGAGGAGGAGTCGCCTCCAACAAGTCTTGCTGTCAACTACTACGCAAACATAACACCTATCTTATCCTTGTCCTCCTCTTCGCATCCCGACGAAGAAGAAGCAGTCAAGGCACACACACACACGTTGATCAAGTTATATTAAGATTATCTCAGTTGTTGTTGTCTATGAGCAAGGAGTAGGTCTCAAGTCGTCCATAACCGTGGACACGGCTTCTCGAAAATATTTAACCCTGCAGGGGTGTACCAACTGCCCATTACAAGGCTCCGCACGCACACCCATCTCTCTCAGTTGCTACCCATCATAGGCAACCATTTTATGATTTAGTTCCAAGAGATCCGAAACGACAGGTCCCTCTAACTAACAACGAACAAATCCGGGTGACCCCCGGTGAGTCGACATCCAACTCAAAAGCCGGCCGCGCTCTCGAATCGGTCTCTACCGTCTGTCTCGGGTTTGGATAGCCGGTTAATCACACATGGGAAACCGGGTCCTCAGCTGAACAAGGTGGCCAGCAAGGGAACTATGTCCTCACTGGTCTGGGTTGGTGGGAAAACTACTGGCGTACGACCAGCACACACACGGTTTCAAAAGGTAAAATCAGCTTGGGCCACCACTAGAAATGCTTGAAGCTAGGTAGGTAAGAAAAGGGGACCCCATAAAATCCCACACGCGGTTAGGAACGCTCAGTCTTAAAACCAATACCCGGAACTCGGATCCTAGGTGACTCGAATGGAACAAAGCGTCGGGGCGGGATAGCCTAGACCTTCCATCCTTCGTCGAATATAGTCAACATTATAATAATCATATCATCAACAACAATATAATAATGTGATAGCCCAAACCAAGGAGTAACAGGGTAACATCGTAGCATCCTAAGCATGCATACTAAGCAGGGGCTGAGAAACGAGCAATAGTAACATAGCAGTACAAGGTTTGCTGGGAAGGGACATGGCTGTATCGGTTTGAAAAAGGCTGTAAACATGTGGTAGGATCAAACATCGAACCTATCCTAGACTAGCATGCAAACCTCTGGTTGAAATAGAATGGATCATAAGTAATGCATAGTCCTTGCCTGTTGATAAGTCGGGTTCCGAAGGTGTAGTTGATCGCAAGCTCGCATCGTCTCCGAAGGTACCCGCGGGAGCACACAAGACGATAAACACTGGAAAGCAATCAACGAGAAAACATCTATTACTACGGGGCAAACACGAGCAAGCATCAACAAGAAGGCAACATGAGACATCGCACCTACCGTCGAGAGCGGTTACTAACAGGTTAAGTGGAGTACTCGTCACACACGACGATACCGCACATTTAGAAAGGTTCAAGTTGTTTAGCTACTGGTGATCAACCAACAGTTATTAACATGGCAACTCAAGCAAGCATGGCATAGCACACAAACATGGCAAGAGGTGAAGCATAATATAAACTATCTATCCTAGTCAATTTAAGTGAGGCACAACCTAAACATGGCATAACACTAAGTGCCGCACGATGATTAAAACATTTGGTACTGTTTTGCCCTGAACATATTTTATGTTGGTTAACAGCAGCAAAAAATAGCATAAACACAAAGTACACGAAAAACTAATCAAGTTATATATAAAGAACACTCCAAACGGAGTTACGGTTAAAAAGATACAAGCAAAACAAGTTACGGGCACAATCTGCCAACATCACGAAGCACACTTTAGAGCAATGCATAAACAGGATAATCAATGCAAACATGCTCACAAATGATATGGAACTAAAGTAGAAATGACAGGGAAGGCATGGTAAAAAGAATCATGCAAATAGGCATCATAGATCGAAAGATATTAAGCATGCAACATGGCATCGGAACGTTACAGACTTAGAGAAAAACAGAGGTGGCTGTCAAAAACAGCGGCATAGCAACTTTGGAGCTCAATAACTATATGACCAACAAGCATAACATGACAATTCAATATATATAATGGAAGTAGACATGATGCTTAACAATATGCAATTGGAATCACTCAATTCCGATAAACGGTTGCGAAGCAACCGTCGCCCGAAGTTGCAATAAAATAACAGTTACAACAACTTAGCAGGAGTTAACGACAGGTAGCCCTGTTTGAACAGCAATAACTATATCTAAAAAACCTCAAAACAATTAACTCACAAAAGATAAAAGCTAGAGCACGCAATTCTAAACAATTCGTCTTTTGGGCGCAACGCGATCCGAGCTACGGTTCAACGGGAAATTACGTTGCAAAATGGATCACAGCAGCAAAACTCTCCAGACTTAGCAGAAATTAGACTAAGGAAAAAAACAGAGGAGAAAATAAAATAAAATAAAAAGGGCCTCACCCCTTAACGGGCTCGGCCCAAGACGCAGAGGAGACGGCCTGGGAGGCCGGCTCGGGCTGCAGGGGCTTGGCTGGAGCGAGCAGGCCGGCCCACGCGCCGCGAGGCAGCCCAGGAGCAGGGCGCTCCTCACCTGGCTCACGGGACGAGCCCGAACGGGCAGTGGCGGCGACGGAGGTTGCGCCCGCCGACGGCGAGGTGGTGCAGGTGGCGGTCCGGCGGGGCAAGGAGGAGGCGAGGAACGGGCGCGGTGGTGAAGGGGCTCGCCGGATCCGGTGGTGGCCACGGGCGGCGGGGCGCACAGAGCTCGGGCTCGCAGGCCTCAAGCCATGGCGCGGCTGTGGTTGTGCCTCCCGTCGGCGACCTGCAGCAAGGAGAGGAGGCGAGGCGGTGAGAGGAAAGGGGAGAAGGAGAGGAGAGGGAAGGAGGGAGAGGAGAGGGCCGGCGGTGGCTTGTCCTGGTGCTGGCGGCGCATGCGGCGGCCGGCCGACCGGAGGCGGCGGCTTAGACAGAGAGAGAGGAGAGAGGTGGAGGCCAGGTGGATCTGGGCCGTTGGATCGGCCGATCCAACGGTCCAGATCGTAGGGAAGCTAAAATTTGGGCGAAAATTGGGCAAAATTGCGAAATTGGGGGAAAACTGGGGGTGTGGCTACAATTTTGTGGCTAGGGAAACCCTAGAAAGAGGTGGGAGTGTGGTGGTCTTTATATAGCCTAGGTGGCTGGCAGTTTGCAAAAACATCCCCGGTTTTTCTCTCGCGCGCGCGGTGCTCATTTTTCTGACCGCCGGGGGTCCGCAGGACCTCCGATTCGGGTAAAACTTCGAACTGCGCGATCAACGCGTCGAGCCGGAGGCGTTCACCTCGCGCTGGAACCATTCTGAGAACACTTTCCGGCGTGCTATAAAAATAACCCGTTTAATTATTAAACGGGGTTTTTGGTTCCGTTGGCTACGGCTGGTCTCGTGCGGTTTTCGCGACGGTGATCGGGTGAAACCCGGTGTCGCAAAGGTCGAGTGTCAGGGTGGCAAGGGTCGGTCTCCGTCCGATACGAGATAAGAGGGGGAAAAATAATCGCCGATCGATAAATCGGGGATGCAAAAACCGCAAACAAATCAGACAATCAAACAATTCACACCGAAAACAAAATTTTTAATATTTGTGAAAACTGGGCTGTTACAATACAACACCACCAACAAGGGATCTCGTCCCGAGATCCAGGACGATCCGGGGGAGAGGGGGAGAGAAAAAAAAGTCAAAAATCTTCGACACCACCAACAAGGGACTCTGCTCCATGCCGATGACGAACTTCCGTCGAGAAACTTTCCGCAGGGAGACGACATCGTCGGAAAAACGAAACCGCCAGTGTCAAGAGGAAGAGCGACACTTCAAGGCGACGATCAAGGGAAGTACTCTCACTGAAATCGTGAGGATACTGGGCAAGAGAACTGAAGTCAATAGACGACCAAGATGTTATCCGAAATCGGAGAAGCTAAAGGTACTACAGGAATTCCCAACCTGAGATCGGAATCGAGACAATACGCTGCAAGCAAGGCATTGTAACGGTTCCGAAACTCCACTTACTCGAGATCCTAAAGTTTGAATGGGGATAAGTTGAGAGTAAAACACTTACGTCACTGGTCCTGACCAGAGCAAGGGTAAAGAGTAAAAATATTCCTACTCTCCGATAACTAACTTAGTAACTACAAAATAGTTTTGGTCTAGACTCGACTTCGTCCAGAGAAGGGATCCTACGGTCGGTAAGGCTCTGATACCAAGTTGTAAGGCCCGATATGCGGTACTGTTCCAGATCTAGGTGTGTCCACCCAGATCCGGGGACGAAGCACATATCGTTCCCACCGCGACATATGACAAAGCCATATGCCCCGGATTTCCAACATGATATCACAACATTACAGATACAAGGATACAACATCTCATACAATCGGTATACAACTGCCTCAAATACAATACAACAGCGGAAGGTACATGTGTGAGTACATACTACAATCAAATGCCTAGTGGCAAAGAGAAAAACATCGATCCCCATAACCACACGGGTCCAGGCCCTCCGCCGGGATCCGCCCAACTAGTCGTCGTCGAGTCTCCACATGAAACGTCGGTCACCATACCTGTTGTCGATCAAGAACCCTGAAAAGAGTTTGAGGGTAGTATCATGAGTACAGAGGTACTCAACATCCAACTGTAGTGGTCATCTGACCCAGCAAGGACTTCATCACTCGTTATTCTAGGACAACTAGTAGTTTACGGTAAGGAAGGGGTAAGTGGTGAGTTTGCTTCCGCTCTAGCATTTATGAAGTGGTTGACGATCTAGAGAGTAAGATAAGAAGCCAAGCATTCGAGGAGGAATCGCCTCCAACAAGTCTTGCTATCAACTACTACGCAAACATAACACCTATCCTATCCTTGTCCTCCTCTTCGCATCCCGACGAAGAAGAAGCAGTCAAGGCACACACACACGTTGATCAAGTTATATTAAGATTATCTCAGATGTTGTTGTCTATGAGCAAGGAGTAGGTCTCAAGTCGTCCATAACCGTGGACACGGCTTCTCGAAAATATTTAACCCTGCAGGGGTGTACCAACTGCCCATTACAAGGCTCCGCACGCACGTCCATCTCTCTCAGTTGCTACCCATCACAGGCAATCATTTTATGATTTAGTTCCAAGAGATCCGAAACGACAGACCCATCTAACTAACAACAAACAAATCCGGGTGGCCCCCGGTGAGTCGACATCCAACTCAAAAGCCGGCCGCGCTCTCGAATCGGTCTCTACCGTCTGTCTCGGGTTTGGATAGCCGGTTAATCACACATGGGAAACCAGGTCCTCAGCCGAACAAGGTGGGCCAGCAAGGGTACTATGTCCTCACTGGTCCGGGTTGGTGGGAAAACTACTGGCCTACGACCAGCACACACACGGTTTCAAAAGGTAAAATCAGCTTGGGCCACCACTAGAAATGCTTGAAGCTAGGTAGGTAAGAAAAGGGGACCCCATAAAATCCCACACGCGGTTAGGCACGCTCAGTCTTAAAACCAATACCCGGAACTCGGATCCTAGGTGACTCGAATGGAACAAAGCGTCGGGGTGGGATAGCCTAGACCTTCCATCCTTCGTCGAATATAGTCAACATTATAATAATCATATCATCAACAACAATATAATAATGTGATAACCCAAACCAAGGAGTAACAGGGTAACATCGTAGCATCCTAAGCATGCATACTAAGCAGTGGCTGAGCAACGAGCAATTGTAACATAGCAGTACAAGGTTTGCTGGGAAGGGACATGGCTGTATCGGTTTGAAAAAGGCTGTAAACATGTGGTAGGATCAAACATCGAACCTATCCTAGACTATCATGCAAACCGCTGGTTGAAATAGAATGGATCATAAGTAATGCATAGTCCTTGCCTGTTGATAAGTCGGGTTCCGAAGGTGTAGTTGATCGCAAGCTCGCATCGTCTCCGAAGGTACCCGCGGGAGCACACAAGACGATAAACACTGGAAAGCAATCAACGAGCAAGCATCTATTACTACGGGTAAAACACGAGCAAGCATCAATAAGAAGGCAACACGAGACATCGCACCTACCGTCGAGAGCGGTTACTAACAGGTTAAGTGGAGTACTCGTCACACACGACGATACCGCACATTTAGAAAGGTTCAAGTTGTTTAGCTACAGGTGATCAACCAAAGGTTATTAACATGGCAACTCAAGCAAGCATGGCATAGCACACAAACATGGCAAAAGGTGAAGCATAAGATAAACTATCTATCCTAGTCAATTTAAGTGAGGCACAACCTAAACATGGCATAACACTAAGTGTCGCACGATGATTAAAACATTTGGTACTGTTTTCCCCTGTACATATTATATGTTGGTTAACAGCAGAAAACAATAGCATAAACACAAAGTACACGAAAAACTAATCAAGTTACATATAAAGAACACTCCAAACGGAGTTACGGTTAAAAAGATACAAACAAAACAAGTTACGGGCACAATCTGCCAACATCACGAAGCACACTTTAGAGCAATGCATAAACAGGATAATCAATGCAAACATGCTCAAAAATGATATGGAACTAAAGTAGACATGACAGGGAAGGCATGGAAAAAATAATCATGCAAATAGGCATCATAGATCAAAAGATATTAAGCATGCAACCTGGCATCAGAACGTTACAGACTTAGAGAAAAACAGAGGTGGCTGTCAAAAACAGCGGCATAGCAACTTTGGAGCTCAATAACTATATGACCAGCAAGCATAACATGACAATGCAATACATATAATGGAAACAGACATGATGCTTAACAATATGCAATTGGAATCACTCAATTTCGATAAACGGTTGCAATAAAATAACAGTTACAGCAACTTAGCAGCAGTTAACGACAGGTAGCCCTGTTTGAACAGCAATAACTATATCTAAACAACCTCAAAACAATTAACTCACAAAAGATAAAAGCTAGAGCACGCATTTCTAAACAATTCATCTTTTGGGCGCAACGCGATCCGAGCTACGGTTCAACGGGAAATTACGTTGCAAAACGGATCAGAGCAGCAAAACTCTCCAGACTTAGCAGAAATTAGACTAAGGAAAAAAACAGAGGAGAAAAAAAATAAAAGAAAAAGGGCCTCACCCCTTAACGGGCTCGGCCCAAGTCGCAGAGGAGGCGTCCTGGGAGGCCGGCTCGGGCTGCAGGGGCTTGGCTGGAGCGAGCAGGCCGGCCCACGCGCCGCGAGGCAGCCCCGGAGCAGGGCGCTCCTCACCTGGCTCACGGGACGAGCCCGAACGGGCACTGGCGGCGACGACAGTTGCGCCCGCCGGCGGCGAGGCGGTGCAGGTGGCTGTCCGGCAGGGCAAGGAGGAGGCGAGGAACGGGCGCGGTGGTGAAGGGGCTCGCCGGATCCGGTGGTGGCCACGGGCGGCGGGGCGCGCAGAGCTCGGGCTCGCCGGCCTCAAGCCATGGCGCGGCTGTGGTTGTGCCTCCCTTCGGCGACCTACAGCAGGGAGAGGAGGCGAGGCGGTGAGAGGAATGGGGAGAAGGAGAGGAGAGGGAAGGAGGGAGAGGAGAGGGTCGGCGGTGGCTTGTCCTGGTGCTGGCGGCGCATGCGGCGGCCGGCCTGCCGGAGGCGGCGGCTTAGACAGAGAGAGAGAGGAGAGAGGTGGAGGCCAGGTGGATCTGGGCCGTTAGATCGGCCGATCCAACGGTCCAGATCGCAGGGAGGCTAAAAATTGGGCAAAATTGCGAAATTGGGGGCAAAACTGGGGGTGTGGCTGCAATTTTGTGGCTAGGGAAACCCTAGAAAGAGGTGGGAGTGTGGTGGTCTTTATATTGCCCAGGTGGCTGGCAGTTTGCAAAAACATCCCCGGTTTTTCTCTCGCGCACGCGGTGCTCATGTTTCTGACCGCCGGGGGTCCGCAGGACCTCAAATATCTTTATTAATTTGCCTCTAGGGCACATATCCAACAGTCTCCCACTTGCACTAGAGTACAAATTACACTAGTTTACATCAGGTATGTATCTAACACCAATAGTCTCTCGGTGTTGTTCAAACTTGGCTTGTGGAAGAGGTTTAGTCATTGGGTCTAACGGATTCAGATCCGTATGTATTTTGCAAATCCTAGTATGACCATCCTTGACGTAGTCCCGCTTCACATGGAAAAGCCGGAGAATATGCTTGGCTGTAGAGTGAGTCCTCAGCTCCCTGACGTTAGCAATGGCACCCGTATTGTCGCAATAAATGCTAACAGGGTCAGTGCAACTAGGGAATACGCCAAGCTCGATGACGAACTTCCTCCGGCAACGCGCTTCATTTGACGCTTCGCAAGCGGCAATATACTCTGACTCCATCGTAGATTGGGCGACGACTGACTGCTTGCCGGTCCTCCAGCTAATCGCACCACCATTCAACATAAACACGTATCCCGTCTGGGTTTTTGAGTCATCGGGATCAGCACCAAGACTGGCATCGACGTAACCTGTTACGGCGAGCTCTTCTTCACATCCTCCATAGACAAGAACCAGATCCTTAGTTCTTCGTAAGTACTTAAGGACGTTCTTCACTGCAATCCAATGATCCATTCCAGGATTACTTTGGAAACGATTAGTCAGACTAACCGCCAAGGCCACATCTAGTCGAGAACACAGCATAGCATACATGATAGAACCTATGGCTGAGGCATAGGGCTTTGAGGATATTTCCTCCCTTTCTTTTGCTCCTGCTGGGCATTGAGTCACACTCAATTTACTTCCTTTCATAACGGGCAAGAGGCCTCTCTTGGCGTTATCCATATTGAACCTCTTCTATATCTTCTCAAGGTAAGTTCTCTGACTCAGTGCTAATAGGCGTCTTGATCTATCTCTATAGATATTAATGCCTAATATGTATGCAGCTTCACCTAGGTCCTTCATGGAAAATTGTCCATTCAAATATTCCTTTACCCCCCTCTAGAAATTTCACATCATTCCCTATCAATAATATGTCATCCACATATACTACTAGGAATGCCACAGAGCTCCCACTCGCTTTCTTATAAACACAGAATTCTTCTTCATTTTGGACAAATCCAAAAACTTTGATCACCTCATCAAAACGAAGATTCCAGCTCCGAGATGCTTTCTTCAACCCATAAATGGACCGTTGAAGTTTGCATACCTTACCAGCGTCCTTAGGATCAATAAAACCTTCCGGTTGTACCATATACAACTCTTCCTCAATGTTGCCATTTAGGAACGCAGTTTTCACATCCATCTGCCATATTTCATAATCGTAATAGGCAGCAATTGCTAGCAATATCCGGATAGACTTTAGCATCGCTACGGGAGAGAAAGTCTCTTCGTAGTCAACTCCTTGAATTTGTCGGAAACCTTTTGCGACAAGTCGAGCTTTGTAGACAAATACGTTTCCGTCTGCGTCAGTCTTTTTCTTGAATATCCACTTATTCTCGACGGCCTTTCGGTCCTCGGTAATATCCACCAAATTCCATACTTTGTTGGCATACATGGAGTCTATCTCGGATTTCATGGCTTCCAGCCATTTCTTGGACTCGGGTCCCTCCATTGCTTCTTTGTAGTTCGCAGGTTCGTCAGGATCATTTAAGATGACTGCATTGACAAGTTGCCCATAAAATTGAGTTTTTACTCGGGATCTTGATGACCTGCGGGGTACAATAGGATCCTCTTCATCTTGATCATGATCATCATGTATGTCACGATCGTTATGAATATCATGATGACCGTTCTCTTCAACTCCCACTACGGAAGATGGTTCCGGAACAACTTCCATTGCCATTTCTTCCACTTGGAGTGATTGGTCAATCATCTCGTTGAGGTCTATTTTCCTCCCACTCAATTCTTTCGAAAGAAACTCTTTCTCAAGAAAGCATCCAGTCTTGGCGACAAACGTTTTGCCCTCAGACTGGTTGTAGAAGGTGTATCCAACGGTTTCCCTTGGATATCCCACAAAGATGCACTTATCCGCTTTTGATTCGAGTTTGTCAGGCTAAAGTTTACTAACATAAGCCTCACAACCCCAAATCTTCAAGTGAGACAACTTTGGTTTCTTGCCATGCCATTCCTCAAATGGTGTTGTCTTTACGGATTTGGACGGTGCCCTATTAAGAATGTAAGCGGCAGCTTCTAATGCATACCCCCAGAATGACACAGGTAAGTTGGTATGAGACATCATCGATCGTACGCTATCCAATAGAGTTCGATTACGTCGCTCAGAAACACCGTTACGCTGAGGTGTTCCCATCGGCGTAAGTTGTGGTATGATGCCACAAGTCTTAAGATGATTGCCAAACTCGTGTCTTAAATACTCGCCTCCTCGATTGGATCAAAGGTTCTTGATTTTCTTCCCGAGTTGATTCTCGACCTCACTCTGAAATTCCTTGAACTTTTCAAAGGTTTCAGACTTATGTTTCATTAAGTAGATGTACCCATATCTGCTTAAGTCATCTGTGAAGGTCATGAAGTAACGAAGACCATTGTGTGTGGGGACGTTCATAGGTCCACATACATCTGAATATATGATCCCTAACAAGTCTTCCGCACGCTCCATTGTTCCATTGAATGGAGTCCTTGTCATCTTGCCCATAAGGCATGGTTCACATGTGTCAAGGGATCCAAAATCCAATGACTCCAGAAGTCCATCATCATGAAGCTTCTTCATGCGCTTTTCACCAATATGACCAAGTCGACAATGCCACATCGTCATGTGTTCTTCGCCACTAGGTTTTAATCTTTTGGCCTCTACATTATCAATATGAAGTATATCACAATCGAGATTAAGAATGAATAAGCCATTTTTCTCCGGTGCGTGAACATAAAACACATCATCCTTATAAATCGCACAACCAATTGTATCTGACTTAAAAGAATAGTGGTCTCGCTTCAAGCAAGAACCACTAACGATGTTCACACTCAATGCGGGTACATAGTAGCACTTATTCAAAATCAAAACTAATCCCGAAGGGAGACTAAGATGCTTCGTGCCGACCGCCACCACTTCAATCCGCCAGCCGTTTCCCACGCGCATCGTCACTTCATATTTCATCAAGCGTCGCCTATTCCGTAGCCCCTGAGAGGAGTTAGAAATATGAGCAACAGATCATGTATCAAATATCCAGGATTTGTTCCCAGCGCTTGTTAAGAAAAGATCAATAACGTGTATATCAAATATACCTTTGTCTCTTCTGACAATCTTGCCAGCCTTCTTATCCTCTAGGTACTTGGGCAGTTGCGTTTCCAGTGACCATCACCCTTGCAGTAGAAGCACTCAACGCCGGGCTTGGGTCCAGGTTTGGGTGCCTTACGAGGAGTGACAACTGGCTTTTCACCCTTCTTTGGGCTTCCCTTCTTTCCCTTCTCCTTCTTGCCAGACTTCTTGAATTCAACAATCTTGTTGACCATGAATACAGCATGCTCCTTCTTGATCGCAACCTCAGCAGTTTTCAGCATGGCGAACAACTCAGAAGGGGCCTTAGTCATCCCCTGCATGTTGTAGTTCAACACACAGCCTTTGTAGCTAGGGGGCAGCGACTGCAGCACCCTATCAACAGCAAGTTCATCTGGAATCTGACATTCCAGAGCATTCAAGCGTTGAACGTAGCCAGACATCTTGACCACGTGCTCACTAACACTGCTATGCTCATCCATCTTTGCTGAGAAGAAAGCTTCAGAAGCCTCACAACGTTCAGCCCTGGCTTGGGGTGCAAAGACGGCCTTGAGGTCGGTGATTATCTCATATGCACCCATCCTCTCTAAGCGTTTCTGCAGCTCAGCCTCCATGGAGTAAAGCATTCCACTCTGGACAAGGTTGTAATCATCCGTCTTGGAGAGGTAGACATTCTTCTCATCCCGACTAGCGTCTGCTGGTGGTTCGTCACTTAACGCGGCTTCTAGTACGTATGCCATCTTGAGGGGAACGAGGAGAATCCTCGGAGTACGGAACCAGTTGGTGAAGTTTGACCCATCGGTTTTCAGTTTGTCTTTGTCTAGGAATGACCCTAAGTTGAATGAGGGGCGAGGTGCAGCCATCTACAATGGTTATTTGCAAAACACATATTTAGACTTTTGTAACACCCTCAGATGCCTGTAACAGTAATCATCATCACTGTTGACTATCACTGTTTGTTAATCACTGTTATCCCCTATCCCTAATCAAACTTTGCTTCTGCTCTTTTCAAACCATGCTGGTTGGTAATCAAAACACAAAGCCCAATGCATTTTGCTCATCATGAAACCAACCCTAGTTGAAACTACCTCAAATTGAAAATAAAACAAAAGTGCTACAATAAAGTTGTTCCAAAAATCATGGAACTATTTTTCTAAATTGCCTAAAATCATTACAATCATGTTGGACCAACTTTGGTAATTTTGAAGTTACAGAAAATTCCAAACAATTCAAACAGTAGGTTAAAACCCTTACTTGGGGCATTTAATATTTAAAATAAATATCTAATGATTTTATTTTGCTTCAAAACTTTTTGTGGCACTGACATATAATGTTATACTAATATTGGGACACCTAACCCATTTCACAAAAATGCAAAAGGCACCAAATTAAAATACAAACAACAGGACAGTAAACAAAAACCAGAAAAATGGGAAAACTTTAAAACTCGCCTGGGGCGAGGCCCACCGCAGCCCAGCCCAACCCCCACCTTGTCTTCTTCCTCCTCCAACCACCCCCACCTGCCCCGTACGGCGCCCGCCGTGGGCGCGCCGCTGCCAAGCCGCCCCCGCCTCCACCTGCTCCCCCTCGGCGCCGACGCGATAAGAACGAACCCCCCTCCCTCCTGGACACGCTCCCCCTCTCCTTCCCCTCCTCCTCCTCTCGCGCGCCTCGGGGAAAAGCAGCCGAGCGCCGCCGTCGCCATTACCGTGGCCAAGCGCGGCCAACGTGCCCGAGCCACCTCGCCGTGTTTTCCAGGAGCCGCGTCGCCGTCGTCTTCATCAGGTCCCGCAGGGAATCGAGCCGTGACGCCTCGGAGCCCCCGCAGTCATCGTCTTCGTCTACCTACCGCCGCCGGATCGCCTCCAAATTGCCACTCCGTCGAGCCCTCCCCGAGCAGCCTGCCGTCCACTACGCATCGCAGGTGAGCACGGCTTCCGCATACAACACCCCGATAACGTGTAATCTACCCGTAGCCGTCGCCCCCCTATACCGTGCTCCGGCCGCCGCCGTTTGTCGTCGTAGTCGAGCACACAAGCCGCCCCAGGCCACGCGTTTGGCACCGTTAAACTCCCCGTGCTCCGTAGGGTTAGTTCCACCCACTGGACCGCCCGTTTTCGACTCGTGGACGCGTTCGCCATTGGAGCCCGACGACCTTCGCCGCCATTGTTGAAGCTGCGCTCACCTCCGTGCGTCCCAGCCCGCGAGACCACTCCAGATCGACGCGGTGTCGAGCTCTCCGTCGGCTGCCACCAGCGGCGCCTCAAACGGCGCTCGGAATCATGGGCTAGCTCGACCTCGCCGCCGGCGAGCCTCCGGTGAGGTTCCGGTGAGGCTGCCAGGTGGGACCCCGGTGTCAGCCAGTTGATTAGGGGTTAATCTCACCCCTAATGGGCCACTGACAGTGGACCCCCCCCCGGTTAATTACCCTGTTAGGTTAACTGAGTAGATTAACAGAAAATAAACCCCCCCTTAGGCACTGACAGGTGGGTCCCCCTGGATTAATAAAACTTAATGATTTAGATTAAATCAAATAATTAAAATTGAGTCACTGACATGTGGGTCCAGGGATATTTTCTAATTTAATTAAGTGTTTTATAAATAACAGAGGCTGACATGTGGGTCCCACATGTCAGGCACTGTTCTGGATAAACTTGTGGATAATGTTTTGGATAATGTTTAATAAATAATAAAAGAAAATCCAGAAAATCATTTAAATTGATTTAAACTTTGAAATTCAATAACTTTTAAACCGTAACTCGGATTCAAAAACTTTATACATGAAAGTTGATCAGAAAAATACAACGAATACGAATACGCTATCCGTATGTCTACCACCCCCCTCTAACACAACGAACATCGAACATTCCCCCTCCGGACCGTCTGCCCGATAAATTGTCCGGTACTGTTAGAGTGCCCGGATGAATTTATTCCGAACACGGAAGTTGTCCGGAATGGTTCAAATAGCACGGATACATCCCCCTTATGTTGTTCCGGTAACCACGACACCTCCGGCTTGATCCTTCCCCCTCCGGACACCCTGTCCGGTAATCACCCGGAGCCGGCAGTTCATCCTCAGATGAATTTCCGTTCCGAGCAACGTGCATTGCACTGCGTTAGAACCCCGTTTACATTTCATCTGTTATGTCTTGCATTTGTATTGCTATTATTGTTGTGTATTTATTGTTTTCTTCCCCCCCTTTAATCTCCGGTAGACCCCGCTGCTGCCGTCGACTACACCGCTGCTGAGTACGACTACGTCGTCGACGACCCTACTACTACCGTCGAGCTTGCAGGCAAGCAGAGCCATTCTCTTCCCCAGATATCGCCTATCTTTCCGTACATTTCTTGCACTAGGCATTGTTACTGCTGCTGCTACGATTACAATCCTATTCATTTGCATAGCCTGAATTTTTGTCGCCCCTTGATGTGACTTCCTTTATCCTATGCTGCCTATTATTATTATTATGCATTATTCAGCAGTGAGCCCTGCGCAATGTTAGCTAGGATTAGATAGAGGGCCGTGATCACTCAGGGGAGTGAACACGGATACAAATATTATAACTGCACAGGTACGGTACAATGCAGACACCGTCGAAGGCCCCTATCTGGGTTATGCCTAGTCACCTCAAGTGTGAGCCATCAAGGAGTAATCCTTGTACTCCACTCGAGGCTGACTTTGTCTTGCCGTCATCGGGTCCTGTAAACGAGTGTCCTTCAGGTAAGAAGTCGGGCGACCCAACGGTGCCCGCGAGAGGTATTGCGACGGGACGACAGGGAGGGTACGACCAGTGTACCGGTGTGCTTGGCCCCTGATCGTTGGCCGAGAGAGTTACCAACCCACGAAAGTCGAGCTCCTCCCGGAGCACACGCGAGACAAGGTAAGGAGACGGTTCACCTTTTTGGTAACCGCAGTGACTTGGTGGGACGACAGGGCAGGCACCGATGTACTGGTGGTCCTGGCTGCTGTCGTTGTCCGCGGGTCAGTTAAGTCGAGGCAACGATAACGGTTGTCACGCAGGTTAATTAAAAATGCTAAATGGTTCAGTGAATGTCTTGAGTTGGCTATATGCCATGTACGCACTACCTACCCGTGGGAACTACGAGTTATGGGCTCCTCCGCTTCTTAGTGTCGTCCGAGGACTCTTCAGACGTCAGCAGTACCGCGGCCTGCGCCGGGAAGTGGTGTTGTCTTATTTGCTCGAGCGGTGTGTCTTATTTGGATTTGCTGTAACTTCACCGGCCAGCCACGCACCGTGCAGAAGTACGTTCGGGTTGGGGTCCAAGGCCCGTCGTACTTAGTATTTAGACCGGCGGATGACCTCTCTATTGAGTTTGAAAGATGGGCTATGAAGTGTCGGATAGCCTCGATGGAGCGTTCCCTAACAAGGTTCCCGCCACCCTGGAGATCCGTGTGTGTAGCGTAACACAAGTGCACCCCTGCAGGGAAGAATCGATCTATCGATAGCCGTGTCCACGGTAACAGGACGCTTTATGCTGAAGCTGGATCTTACCACTAGAAACTATTATTAAACTGTATGGTTCCGGGTTCTCTTCCTCGCGGGGATGTCGAGGAGGTGAACTCAGAGGCATTGTTAATTATTACAACTTATTATTATTCAATGTTGCAGCAACTTCTGCTTCATTGCTACTTTATTGCTTGATATAAACTGTTGGCTGATTCTTACCTCATGCTGCAAGACACCGTCGGAAGATGCTAGTCTTCGTTAGGCCTAGCTTCTTACCCTTGCTCTGAATTTCTGTCTTCAGTCCACTATATACAGCCTCTTCATTCCGTTGATACAATGCATAATGCTTAGTAGCGGACGTAAGACTCGCGGGTATACTAGATACTCACCTGCTTTATTTCCTTTACTGTTTTGCCTGATCGGCCGATGCAGCCGACGTTGGAGCTCAGGAGCAGGAGTACCCCGGAGGCGCCTACTACGACGTCGAGTTCCCCGTTGACCAGGAGTAGTACTGTGGATCCCAGGCAGGAGGCCTCGCCTTTTCGTTCTGTATCTCTGATGTGATTTGTGCTAGCCTTCTTAAGGCAAAACTTGACTAACTATGTCTGTACTCAGATATTATGGCTTGTATGACTTATATATTTGGGTCCGCGTGACCCCCTCTATTGTAATATATTTGTTTATCCTTTTGTGTTTAGTGTTGTGCTGTGATATTATCACCGTGGCACCCTAATCTCAGTCGTGTACCCTGTGTGTATGATTACTGTACACGGTCTGATTTTGGGGGCATCACAAGTTGGTATCAGAGCCGACTGCCTGTAGGAAGCCACCCCACCACTACCTGGTCGAAGTTGAGTCTAGACTTTGAAAAACTATTTTGCTAACTTAATATTTGGCTTACGGGCCCACATCGATGTCACTACGTGTGATATCTATGGTATTAGGATCCTTTTCTCCTTACCTATGCTCTAGAAATCTACTCTCTTATCCTTGCTGGTAAGTTTTACAAAAGCTGACGGTAGGATCACGTTCTCTTGATTCCACCCGGCGTTTTCTGGTGCATCCCCCATTGATTGAGACGTGTTGCAGGCGTCGTACGCCAGATCCCAGACCGCGGATCCCATTCTCATTCTGGGCAGGCCGCGCGTTCTCTGGCATCAACTCCTGTGACCAACAGTTTTCTTGCGGCGTGATTGACATAGTGGAATCTATGTCGCGTCGTGTAATCCTTACCGCGGTCTGTGCGCCGCCTAGAGAGTCCTTTTTCCTTAATTTCTACGACGTTACGCTGCCCGATTTTCGATTGATTCGGTGTGCGCATGTGCATGTCTTATATGACTACTCCGTTATTATATGCGCCTCCTTTACGTTGTCGTTTTACTTCAGGCTTGATTTCCGGTATCTCGCAAAATTTTCGTCGCTGAAATACCCCTGTTAAATTCTAGCAGGATGGCTGGTCGTGGTGGTCGTGGTCGTGGTTGTGCTGCCAACGACCCACCTCCGCCGCCGGATTACATGGCCGCGATGATGCAGCAGTTCGAGATGAATCGCCAGTTCATGCAGAATATCATGGCTCAGTTCCCCCAGCCGAATCAGAATGGGCACCACCATCAGCATGCCACCGTGACTCTGCACGACTTCACCCGCCTCAACCCCACTATGTTCCGCAACACTGTTCAGCCGCTGGATGCTGATGACTGCCTTCGCGACATCACTCACGAGCTGGAGTCTGCTAATGTCGATCCAGCCGACTATGTGAACTTTGCGTCTTATCATCTGAAAGGCGCCCTGCTCAGTGGTGGAGCACCCACAAGCGTTCCCTGCCAGTTGAAGAAGTCGTCACTTGGGATGAATTTCAGTCTGCTTTCCGCGCCCGCTACATTCCTCAGGGGATCATGGATCGCAAGGCGGAAGAATTCTGTAACCTCACTCAGGGCGATATGACTGTTGAAGCCTATCAGCGCGAGTTCCTCAACCTCTCTCGCTATGCGGAGGGAGAGATCACCACTGATGCTCGTAGGCAACAGAAGTTCCGTCGTGGACTCAACCCAGAACTCAGGCTCGCTCTTGCCATTCATGATTTCGCCAACTTCGCCACCATGGTGAACAAGGCTATCACCGTCGAGACTGCCCAGATGGAGCACAAGAACTCTCTGAAGCGCTACCGTGACGTTGGCTCATCTTCGGGCGCAACGCAGAAGCGTCGCATCTGGCTCCCTACCAGTGTGACCCATTCAGCTGTCCCTGCCCCAAGGCCGTCTTATGCTGCACCCCGTCTGCCTCCACCACCACAGTTGCCAAGAGCTCTGCCTGCACCACCCAATGCTACACCCCTTCGTCCTCAGGATGGATTATGCTTCACGTGCCGCCAACCTGGGCATTTTTCCAGGGAGTGCCCTCAGAAACAGAAACAGCTGGTAGTTCACCCCGCTGGCCGTGGAAATGGTCGTGGCAACAACAGGACCCCCAACTATAATACTGGGTCTGCTGCTCATGCTCGTGGTCATGCGAACAACATCACTGTTGATGAAGCTCACAAACAACCCGCTACCGTGATGGGTACCCTTCTCGTTAATTCCGTACCTGCTACTGTTTTATTTGATACAGGAGCATCGCATTCATTCATGTCGGAAGCATTTGCATTGTTGCATAACTTCGCATTGGAAAAGATGAACCCACCGATGGTTGTTCGCACCCCGATTGGCCAATGCCGAACCACCATGATTGTGCCAAACACCACCATTGAAATCGAAGGAGTTGAATTCTTTGCGTCGCCCATCCTCCTGAAGTCTTCCACCATAGACCTCATTCTGGGAATGGATTGGTTGAAATTTCACGATGCCGCACTGTATTGTGGCACCAAGTCTGTCCAGCTTTTTCACCCCTCCGGTGGGATTGTTAACCACACCGCCCGAGTTACCCGTAATGCTGAAACACAGATATTCATGATGAATGCTTTGAATGCCGCCCCCCTCGAAGGCATCGAGAACATTCCGGTCGTTCGCGATTTTCCCGACGTCTTCCCAGAAGAACTTCCGGGAATACCCCCGATCCGAGAAGTTGAATTCGTCATCGACTTGAAGCCAGGCACTGTTCCTATTGCCAAGCGTCCTTACAAGATGCCGCCACATGAACTCCTTGAACTTAAGGAGGAAATCGACAAGGCACTTCAGAAAGGATTCATTCGCCCCAGTTCCTCAGCTTGGGGAGCACCTTCGCTCTTTGTCAAGAAGAGCGATGGGACAAACCGATTGGTCCAAGATTATCGACCCATTAACCAAGCCACCATCCAGAACAAATACCCACTTCCCCGGATCAATGATCTGTATGATCAACTTGCCGGATCCAAGGTGTTTTCTAAACTCGACTTGAGGTTGGGTTATCACCAAATCCGAGTCCGTGATGAGGACATTCCGAAGACTGCCTTCATTACTCGCTATGGTTCATATGAGTACACCGTCATGTCCTTCGGCTTAACCAATGCTCCAGCCACCTTCTCCAGATTGATGAATTATATTTTCATGGAGTACCTCGACCAGTTCGTCGTGGTTTATTTGGATGATATATTGATATATTCCAAGAATGAAGAAGAACATGCTGAACATCTTCGTCTTATACTGGAGAAGCTTCGAGAACACAAACTCTACGCTAAGTTTTCTAAGTGTGAGTTCTGGCTTCCCGAAGTAACCTACCTTGGGCATGTGATTTCCAAGGATGGCATTGCCGTCACCCCAGAACGTATCCAGGCTATTCTTGACTGGACTCCCCCCAAGACCGTCAAGCAAGTCCGCAGTTTCCTCGGACTCGCTAGCTATTGCCGCCGTTTCGTCGAGAATTTTTCCAAGATTGCCAGGCCTCTGACTAATCTGCTTCACAAAGGCGTCAAGTTTGAGTGGACAGATAAATGTCAAGAAAGTTTTCAAGCACTCAAGGACAAGCTAACCTCTCCCCCGGTGCTCGCTCCCCCTGATACTCAGAAGGACTTCGTGATATATTGTGACGCGTCTCGTCAAGGCTTAGGCTGTGTCCTATTGCAAGAACGCAAGGTGATTGCTTATGGCTCTCGTCAGTTGCGTACTCACGAGGACAAATACCCAACACATGATCTCGAATTGGCAGCAGTAATTTATGCATTGAAGCTGTGGCGACATTACCTCGTCGGTAATCGTTGCGAGGTCTACACCGATCACCAAAGTCTGAAGTACCTGTTTACTCAGCCAGACCTGAATCTTCGTCAACAACGATGGCTCGAGACAATAGCCGACTTCAACATGGATATTTCGTATACCCCTGGCAAGGCTAATGTGATGGCCGATGCCTTGAGCCGCAAAGCTTACTGTTCTGAACTTGAGGTTCAGGTGCAGCAACCACTTCTGTATGAAGAGTTTCGCAAGTTGAATCTCGAGATTGTTCCTCAAGGTTACGTCAATAACCTGGTTCTCGAGTCAAAACTCGACGCCCTCATCAAGAGTAGACAATCTCTGGCCCCTGACATTGTGAAGATCAAGCAGGACATCGCCGAAGGGAAGCCCTCCTCTTTTACCATTGATGCTAATGATGGTGATACTGTGTACTTCAAGGGCCGCTTAGTAGTTCCTGTGAGCCCGCCCCTCATTAACTGTGGTCCGGATATCATGGAAGAAGCCCATAACTCTACCTTGTCAATCCACCTTGGCAGTACCAAGATGTATAAGGACCTTCGTCAACGGTACTGGTGGCCTTACATGAAACAAGACATCGCCCGCTATGTTTCTCAATGTGACGTTTGCAGTCGCGTCAAAGCCGGACATCAGAAACCTGCTGGTTGGTTGCGACCACTCCCTCCTCCTGATTGGAAGTGGGACAAGGTCGAAATGGACTTCGTCACCGGTTTTCCTAAGTCACAGAAAGGTAACGATGCCATCTTTGTCGTCATCGACCGATTCTCCAAGATTGCTCACTTCCTGCCGGTCAAGGAGACGATCACTGCTAGTCAGTTAGCACACTTGTATATCTGCCGAATTGTGTCACTCCACGGTATTCCGTTGGAGATCAGTTCAGACCGTGGCAGTATTTTCACCTCACGATACTGGAATAGTTTCATGGAAGCTTTCGGGACTCGTCTGAATCTCAGCACCGCTTATCACCCCCAGTCGCAAGGCCAAGTTGAACGAGTTAATCAAGTGCTGGAAGACATGCTTCGCGCTTGTGTCCTTTATTTCGGAATGAAATGGGAGGATGCCCTCCCGTACGCAGAATTCTCGTACAACAATAGCTATCAAGCTAGCTTGAAGATGGCCCCCTTCGAAGTTCTATACGGACGTAAATGTCGAACCCCTCTGAATTGGTCAGGAACTGGGGAACGACCCTACTTCGGACCGGATCTTGTCCAAGAAGCTGAAGAACAAGTTCGCATTGTGCAAGAAAATCTCAAGGCCGCACAGTCTCGTCAGAAGAGCAACTATGACCGCAAACACCGTGAAATGGAGTATCAACCTGGTGAATACGCATACCTCCGTGTCACTCCTATGAGGGGCACTCATCGCTTCGGTATCAAGGGCAAGTTGGCTCCTCGCTACATTGGCCCGTTCCGTATCCTTTCCAGGAGTGGACCCGTGGCATACCGTTTGGAATTGCCGCCGAACCTCTCCCAAGTCCATGATGTCTTCACAGTGTCGCAACTCCGTCGCTGCTTCAAGGATCCTATCCGCGAAGTGGAACATGATATGATCGAGCTGCAACAAGACCTAACCTATCGAGAACATCCGAGCCGCATTCTCGATCAGTCTGAACGCCGAACCCGCAACAAGACCGTCAAGTTCCTCAAGGTTCAGTGGTCGAATCATTCTGAAGATGAAGCCACTTGGGAACGCGAAGATCGCCTTCGCGATGAATACCCCGATCTTTTCCTCGCTACCACTTAAATTCTCGGGACGAGAATTCTTGTAGTGGGGGAGATTTGTAACACCCTCAGATGCCTGTAACAGTAATCATCATCACTGTTGACTATCACTGTTTGTTAATCACTGTTATCCCCTGTCCCTAATCAAACTTTGCTTCTGCTCTTTTCAAACCATGCTGGTTGGTAATCAAAACACAAAGCCCAATGCATTTTGCTCATCATGAAACCAACCCTAGTTGAAACTACCTCAAATTGAAAATAAAACAAAAGTGCTACAATAAAGTTGTTCCAAAAATCATGGAACTATTTTTGTAAATTGCCTAAAATCATTACAATCATGTTGGACCAACTTTGGTAATTTTGAAGTTGCAGTATTTTCACCTCACGATACTGGAATAGTTTCATGGAAGCTTTCGGGACTCGTCTGAATCTCAGCACCGCTTATCACCCCCAGTCGCAAGGCCAAGTTGAACGAGTTAATCAAGTGCTGGAAGACATGCTTCGCGCTTGTGTCCTTTATTTCAGCATGAAATGGGAGGATGCCCTCCCGTACGCAGAATTCTCGTACAACAATAGCTATCAAGCTAGCTTGAAGATGGCCCCCTTCGAAGTTCTATACGGACGTAAATGTCGAACCCCTCTGAATTGGTCAGGAACTGGGGAACGACCCTACTTCGGACCGGATCTTGTCCAAGAAGCTGAAGAACAAGTTCGCATTGTGCAAGAAAATCTCAAGGCCGCACAGTCTCGTCAGAAGAGCAACTATGACCGCAAACACCGTGAAATGGAGTATCAACCTGGTGAATACGCATACCTCCGTGTCACTCCTATGAGGGGCACTCATCGCTTCGGTATCAAGGGCAAGTTGGCTCCTCGCTACATTGGCCCGTTCCGTATCCTTTCCAGGAGTGGACCCGTGGCATACCGTTTGGAATTGCCGCCGAACCTCTCCCAAGTCCATGATGTCTTCACAGTGTCGCAACTCCGTCGCTGCTTCAAGGATCCTATCCGCGAAGTGGAACATGATATGATCGAGCTGCAACAAGACCTAACCTATCGAGAACATCCGAGCCGCATTCTCGATCAGTCTGAACGCCGAACCCGCAACAAGACCGTCAAGTTCCTCAAGGTTCAGTGGTCGAATCATTCTGAAGATGAAGCCACTTGGGAACGCGAAGATCGCCTTCGCGATGAATACCCCGATCTTTTCCTCGCTACCACTTAAATTCTCGGGACGAGAATTCTTGTAGTGGGGGAGATTTGTAACACCCTCAGATGCCTGTAACAGTAATCATCATCACTGTTGACTATCACTGTTTGTTAATCACTGTTATCCCCTGTCCCTAATCAAACTTTGCTTCTGCTCTTTTCAAACCATGCTGGTTGGTAATCAAAACACAAAGCCCAATGCATTTTGCTCATCATGAAACCAACCCTAGTTGAAACTACCTCAAATTGAAAATAAAACAAAAGTGCTACAATAAAGTTGTTCCAAAAATCATGGAACTATTTTTGTAAATTGCCTAAAATCATTACAATCATGTTGGACCAACTTTGGTAATTTTGAAGTTACAGAAAAGTCCAAACAATTCAAACAGTAGGTTAAAACCCTTACTTGGGGCATTTAATATTTAAAATAAATATCTAATGATTTTATTTTGCTTCAAAACTTTTTGTGGCACTGACATATAATGTTATACTAATATTGGGACACCTAACCCATTTTACAAAAATGCAAAAGGCACCAAATTAAAATACAAACAACAGGACAGTAAACAAAAACCAGAAAAATGGGAAAACTTTAAAACTCGCCTGGGGCGAGGCCCACCGCAGCCCAGCCCAACCCCCACCTTGTCTTCTTCCTCCTCCAACCACCCCCACCTGCCCCGTACGGCGCCCGCCGTGGGCACGCCGCTGCCAAGCCGCCCCCGCCTCCACCTGCTCCCCCTCGGCGCCGACGCGATAAGAACGACCCCCCCCCCCTCCCTCCTGGACACGCTCCCCCTCTCCTTCCCCTCCTCCTCCTCTCGCGCGCCTCGGGGAAAAGCAGCCGAGCGCCGCCGTCGCCATTACCGTGGCCAAGCGCGGCCAACGTGCCCCAGCCACCTCGTCGTGTTGTCCAGGAGCCGCGTCGCCGTCGTCTTCATCAGGTCCCGCAGGGAATCGAGCCGTGACTCCTCGGAGCCCCCGCAGTCATCGTCTTCGTCTACCTACCGCCGCCGGATCGCCTCCAAATTGCCACTCCGTCGAGCCCTCCCCGATCAGCCTACTTAATGATTTAGATTAAATCAAATAATTAAAATTGAGTCACTGACATGTGGGTCCAGGGATATTTTCTAATTTAATTAAGTATTTTATAAATAACAGAGGCTGACATGTGGGTCCCACATGTCAGGCACTGTTCTGGATAAACTTGTGGATAATGTTTTGGATAATGTTTAATAAATAATAAAAGAAAATCCAGAAAATCATTTAAATTGATTTAAACTTTGAAATTCAATAACTTTTAAACCGTAACTCGGATTCAAAAACTTTATACATGAAAGTTGATCAGAAAAGTACAACGAATACGAATACGCTATCCGTATGTCTACCACCCCCCTCTAACACAACGAACATCGAACATTCCCCCTCCGGACCGTCTGCCCGATAAATTGTCCGGTACTGTTAGAGTGCCCGGATGAATTTATTCCGAACACGAAAGTTGTCCGGAATGGTTCAAATAGCACGGATACATCCCCCTTATGTTGTTCCGGTAACCACGACACCTCCGGCTTGATCCTTCCCCCTCCGGACACCCTGTCCGGTAATCACCCGGAGCCGGCAGTTCATCCTCAAATGAATTTCCGTTCCGAGCAACGTGCATTGCACTGCGTTAGAACCCCATTTACATTTCATCTGTTATGTCTTGCATTTGTATTGCTATTATTGTTGTGTATTTATTGTTTTCTTCCCCCCTTTAATCTCCGGTAGACCCCGCTGCTGTCGTCGACTACACCGCTGCTGAGTACGACTACGTCGTCGACGACCCTACTACTATCGTCGAGCTTGCAGGCAAGCAGAGCCATTCTCTTCCCCAGATATCGCCTATCTTTCCGTACATTTCTTGCACTAGGCATTGTTACTGCTGCTGCTACGATTACAATCCTATTCATTTGCATAGCCTGAATTTTTGTCGCCCCTTGATGTGACTTCCTTTATCCTATGCTGCCTATTATTATTATTATGCATTATTCAGCAGTGAGCCCTGCGCAATGTTAGCTAGGATTAGATAGAGGGCCGTGATCACTCAGGGGAGTGAACACGGATACAAATATTATAACTGCACAGGTACGGTACAATGCAGACACCGTCGAAGGCCCCTATCTGGGTTATGCCTAGTCACCTCAAGTGTGAGCCATCAAGGAGTAATCCTTGTACTCCACTCGAGGCTGACTTTGTCTTGCCGTCATCGGGTCCTGTAAACGAGTGTCCTTCAGGTAAGAAGTCGGGCGACCCAACGGTGCCCGCGAGAGGTATTGCGACGGGACGACAGGGAGGGTACGACCAGTGTACCGGTGTGCTTGGCCCCTGATCGTTGGCCGAGAGAGTTACCAACCCACGAAAGTCGAGCTCCTCCCGGAGCACACGCGAGACAAGGTAAGGAGACGGTTCACCTTGTTGGTAACCGCAGTGACTTGGTGGGACGACAGGGCAGGCACCGATGTACTGGTGGTCCTGGCTGCTATCGTTGTCCGCGGGTCAGTTAAGTCGAGGCAACGATAACGGTTGTCACGCAGGTTAATTAAAAATGCTAAATGGTTCAGTGAATGTCTTGAGTTGGCTATATGCCATGTACGCACTACCTACCCGTGGGAACTACGAGTTATGGGCTCCTCCGCTTCTTAGTGTCGTCCGAGGACTCTTCAGACGTCAGCAGTACCGCGGCCTGCGCCGGGAAGTGGTGTTGTCTTATTTGCTCGAGCGGTGTGTCTTATTTGGATTTGCTATAACTTCACCGGCCAGCCACGCACCGTGCAGAAGTACGTTCGGGTTGGGGTCCAAGGCCCGTCGTACTTAGTATTTAGACCGGCGGATGACCTCTCTATTGAGTTTGAAAGATGGGCTATGAAGTGTCGGATAGCCTCGATGGAGCGTTCCCTAACAAGGTTCCCGCCACCCTGGAGATCCGTGTGTGTAGCGTAACACAAGTGCACCCCTGCAGGGAAGAATCGATCTATCGATAGCCGTGTCCACGGTAACAGGACGCTTTATGCTGAAGCTGGATCTTACCACTAGAAACTATTATTAAACTGTATGGTTCCGGGTTCTCTTCCTCGCGGGGATGTCGAGGAGGTGAAATCGGAGGCATTGTTAATTATTACAACTTATTATTATTCAATGTTGCAGCAACTTCTGCTTCATTGCTACTTTATTGCTTGATATAAACTGTTGGCTGATTCTTACCTCATGCTGCAAGACACCGTCGGAAGATGCTAGTCTTCGTTAGGCCTAGCTTCTTACCCTTGCTCTGAATTTCTGTCTTCAGTCCACTATATACAGCCTCTTCATTCCGTTGATACAATGCATAATGCTTAGTAGCGGACGTAAGACTCGCGGGTATACTAGATACTCACCTGCTTTATTTCCTTTACTGTTTTGCCTGATCGGCCGATGCAGCCGACGTTGGAGCTCAGGAGCAGGAGTACCCCGGAGGCGCCTACTACGACGTCGAGTTCCCCGTTGACCAGGAGTAGTACTGTGGATCCCAGGCAGGAGGCCTCGCCTTTTCGTTATGTATCTCTGATGTGATTTGTGCTAGCCTTCTTAAGGCAAAACTTGACTAACTATGTCTGTACTCAGATATTATGGCTTGTATGACTTATATATTTGGGTCCGCGTGACTCCCTCTATTGTAATATATTTGTTTATCCTTTTGTGTTTAGTGTTGTGCTGTGATATTATCACCGTGGCACCCTAATCTCAGTCGTGTACCCTGTGTGTATGATTACTGTACACGGTCTGATTTTGGGGGCGTCACAACTTTATTCATAATTCGAGTTCAATTTTAATTAATTCTAAAACTCCCACTTAGTTAAACATCTCTCCAAATTTACTAAGTGATTAACATGATCCTAGTTTGAATGGTTGTCCTCGAATATCACACGGCCGACGACACATCTCCCTAGGTAGGCCATCATGCCAATCATATCCGTTATATGACTCATGCTTAACCTTTCGGTCATCCGTATCCCAAGATCATATCTACATATGTCAAGCCTGCCAGTCGAACCTTAGTGTATGGCTGTTCAGCAAGGCCATATCTGCATATGCTAGGCTTGCCAAACCCAACCTCATGCGATCGCTAACGTATGTATGACACCCGATCGTCACGGCCTGCCTATCATAAAGAGATCCTTCCAGGCGGTGCCCACTAAGGGAGAATACAATCATGGTATTGAGAGAGATTATCCTATCATGCTACCATCGCATATCTAGCATATTAGCAAGACAGGAAGTAAAATTCCAAATCATACAAGCTATGATACCCCCTTACATGCAAATTAAAGTTAAAACGCCTTCTACTTTATCTTTTGCAAGTTTTACATGGCTGCTAAGGGGTTTCGAGAGAGAACCGCTTTCTATCCTGCGAAAACAAGCCACAACACCAATCCTGCAATCGTCTCTATTACACCCCTGTCGGGGCCCTCCGTTGCAAACGTCTTCGCGTCGCTAATGTTAGAGAGACAGACACCCTCCAGCCACTTATATGGTACAAGCCATATGTCAAGCGTGGAACCACTCTCACGTAAACTCCTAAGGTCGGTCGGGGCCGCTTCATCAGGACATTGCCGCAACGGTAAACGAGTACACGTGGGAGGGTAACAATTGGAGAATTGATGCCCACATCCTAGATGTGTTCTACCCGTACAATACATCTACGCATAGCCTTGCTCATGATACCACTGTTGGGGATCGGCGCAGAAAAAAAAATCCTACCTACGAGTCCCGAACCCAAGATATATGCTATGATGATGTATGTAACGGAAGGAATCGGTGTTCATACCTTTGAAGACCGAACGAGGGAAACGTTCCTCGAACATGGTTGGCGTAGACTCTGATCCTACGACCTCCCTGTCGTGTTGAAGAACCTCCGACGATGAAGTAGCACCACACGTGTACTGCCTCGCGAGATTACACACGTACGGTGCAACCGACATCCCTCCGGGCTCCGAACCAGAAGAGCAGCGGAAAGAAGATTGATCCGGATCCCGATTCCGGCAGCGCGACGGCGTCCGGATGATGGTGATGTTGGATATATGCTCTAGAGGCAAATAATATATGATTATTCCAATATATCTAAGCAAGTTCATAACCAGTTTCATACCGTGCTAGAACTGTGTCAGTGAAACAATGATGCAGGTGTGGTATAGAAACCCCCAGAGTTCCTAGTTAGCCTCTACATCGATAACTAGTTCATGGTCAACATGATGGTCGTGGTTTCACGATCATGGACAATTAAGTCTCTTGACTATGAGGTCACCTCACTGGTTAAGTGACGTGATGAACATTACCCAAAGTAAGCATTACAGCATGATCAAATCTTGTGAAGGTTCAGTGTTGTAATTACAGAACGTGGTAGACCGTTCCTTTGACCGTGAGTACGTGCATAATTGCTATCTTCCCGGATGCTTTGACCTACATCCCACCACCTGACTGAAATATGCGGGTCATAACGGTTGTATCTTGGGTATTCCGTGGAGATATGTTGAGGAGTATTGTTACAAGAGCGGGATTTGTCAATCCATATAATGGATAGATACTCGGGGCCCACTCGGTGAGATTCCATCCATAAAGCTGCAGCGTGTGACTAGGTCACGGGGATGAATATCACGGCAACGAGTGAATGAGGATTAGTTCAGAACGAGGTTGAACCAGACATAGGATGTCATTGATCGAATCTCGGAACAATCCAGTATCGCTGACAAAGGGAATGCTATACGGCGTAAGGTCCAATTGGTGTTTGATATCCGGAATGCACAGGGGTCATTATGGGCATCCAGGTGCCGCTGATGATCATTGACCGTAGCCTCATCTCGGTCATGACTGGAGTGTTCTCGGACCATAGGGTAACACACTTGAGGGCTCGATGAAATCGGACACCTTTTTTCGGAACCATCGGAGTAACCAGAGAATAAAGGAAACAACATCGGAGAAGTACCGTGTTGAACCAAACAAGTTCGGAGTGAACCGGAAGGTGTTCCAGAGCACCGGGAGATGGAATATTATGTTTTAGTTATTAATTAATTGAATTAATAATTAAAATCATTTTATTTCTAATTAATATGTGCAATGGGCCTTAGTGGAGAAAAAGGCCCATTAGGGGAAGAAATAAAAGAGAAAAGAAAAAGAAAAAAGGGAGTGGGGGGGAGGCGCCATGGGCCCTAGGGCCCATGAGGGTGGCGCCCCCTCTCCCCCCTTGGCCGGCGCCCCCCCTAGCATGTGGGATAGACCCACATTGCTAAGGGAGGGGGATTGACTCCCTCCCCTACCCCTATATAAAGAGGGCCATGGTGCACATATTTAATTAAGCCAAATACACAATAAATCGGATTAAATTAGTATTTACTCCGAATTGAGATCGTTTTTCTCCGGTCTTCTCCCCTCCCTTGTCTCTTTCACGGTGGGCTCCCTAGTGTGAGACTATAGTGGAATTGAGGCTTCTCTGCTAGAATCGGAGGCCGTCGTGCTGCCGAAGCTTCGTCCGGAGGTCTGCTTCCGCCACCTTCGCTGGATCGGAGAACGGAGGTCGTCATCGAGTCTCGTACGTGTGCGAGTACTACGAGGTGCTACACGTGTGGCACTACACCCATCCGGGTGCTCAACACAGCCAGGGGTCTATGAACCTTGATCGGCTACATCAACCACGTTTGCGGGAACGTTTCCCGCGCAACGGACTACACCCCGAGGTATGTTATTTCCGCACTCCTTTCCGTTACGGTAATACGGCTAGCTAGATCTTGAGTTATGGGAACGCTAGTTAGAAAAATTTGTTTTTTCTGCTGCGAACCCCAACAGTGGTATCATGAGCTAGGTCTATGATTAGTATTACTGTACGGATAGAACACATCGGGGATGTGGGCGTTGATTGTATGATTGTTTCCCTCCCACGTGTACTTGTTCACATCTGTGGCATTGTTTGATGAAGCGTCCCCCGACCGACCTTACGCGAGACTGGTTCCACGCTTGACATACGGCTTGTACCGTATAAAGTGGCTGGGGGGTGTCTGTCTCTCTACTTTAGCGAATGTGGCATTTGCAACGGAGGGCCCCGTGCGGGGTGTAATAGAGACAATCGTATGGTTGACGTTGTGGTTGACTCGTAGGTTAAAACCTATTTAACTATGAAAGCCCTAGCAGCCACGTAAAACTTGCAATATACAACTAGACCGTCTAAACCTTGTATTGCTAAATGGGGTCTATCATTCGTTTGTTTGTGATGTAGCGATAGCTTTACTATGTGTTGCTAGTAAGTAGTAATCGTCATCATAAAACAAACTAAAATGGAGACACTGTAGACTTAGTGTTGCCATAGCTCAGACATCTTAAAACTTGCTAGTATAGGATACACGACGGTAGCATGTGATAAGATGATCCCTTAACAAAGCCAAACATAGGTATTCTACCGAAGTGTACACCGCCTGGAAGGTTCTCCCATATGGCTTGATGCTCCGTACATACCGGAGTTGTCCTACATATTCAATGGAGTTCGCATGAGGTTGGGTTCGGCAAGCCTGGCATATGCAGATATGGCCTTGCTGAGCAGCATATAACATGGAGGTTAATTTGGCGAGCCTAGCATATGCAGATATGGCCTCGGAATACTAGAGATCAAAAGATCGAGCATGAGTCACAGTACATATAAGATAATGTGATCGCACAAGTTGTTGTCTACCTTTGAAACTGACCCGTCGGCCGTGTGATATTCGAGGTCGGGCAGTGAATCTGGATCATGTAATCACTAAAACTTCCTAGGGATGAATTGTTTTAGTGCGAGCTCATTTATAATATGATTACATGAACTCATTGTTGTGAACTAGTCTTAATTGTGTTCCTTGCAATTATGTTTGTAGAAAATGAATGCACTAGAGCAACGTGAACTATCTTTCTTCATGGAAGGTGAAAGACTTAGAGAAAATGGGTCAAACTTTGCTGACTGGTACTTACGCCTTAGGACGTCGCTCAAGAGAGCAAACATCTTGTTTACAATAGAAGTGCATGTGGAAGAACATCCGGACGATCATGTTGGCGATCAAGGGATACTTGATCATTATGCTCGCCGACATAAATGCTCCGTAGTCAGGAATGTCATGATCTTCAGCATGTCAGAGGTTTTGGGCATACAGTTTCAGGACACTGGCTCATATGACATGATGGACACGCTAAAGACAATGTTCGTACGTGAGTTCCGAGTTGCCAGTTTTGAGTTAGAAAGCAAGTTTCTAGCTACAAAGATGGAAGAACGCACAAGCCTTGGTGATCACTTGGACAGGATGCATGAGATGTACCTGACCCTGGTGGAGGACTATGAATATTGGACAATGAACGAAAGCACCACAGAAGAGTTTGCAATAAACACGTTATTGCACTCACTCACTCCGAGTTATGGTGATTATGTTCATAGCTATGTCGGAAGAGGAGCTAATATGAGTCTCCAGAACTTCATGACTGATCTCTTGGCCGCGGACATTTCTCCTATCGAGGATGCAGAAGTCGTGGATGGAGAAGGTATATACTTGATATAATTTATAAATGGTTACTCCCTTATACATCATTTGCAGTAAATGAGTATCTGATACTTATTCTGTTTTATGAAAACAGGACCTGGCGTTGCATGGACGGGAACAGGTGAAATCGAGGATTGATGGATATCAAGTCAGTTGATGGCCAGCATGGATTCCGCCGAGACATCTATCATAGGAGATACTTAAGATACTTATAGTATTAGATAAATCTTATGTAATCATTATGGTATGAACACTTAGTTGTGTGTCTTGCATCTCGCGAGACAAAGTTATTCATGTAATGAGACAAGTCAGTTGTTCCATCTTTATGAATAAAAGTGTGCTTATACTTTGATTACATCTTGATTTATGATATGATAGAAAGCATTTATAATACTGCTATTATTGTCAAGAAATATTCAATGTTTAATGATAAAGTTGTCTTGATTATAACAAGTCAAAGATTTGATTGCATGAGGTGACTTCATAACTGATGAATTCATTAAATGTATGATCTATTAACTTGTGAGTTCATTATCAAATGAAAGTCATAACTTGATTGCATGAGATGGATTAGATACACGATCTATGAACCTCTGCAATAAATATAACCATGATAAGGTTCTAGCAAGTAGAACTTGTGCCAATCATTATACATAAATGATGTACTAAATGGGCACGTGAGTTATCATTAAAGACTTCATATGATTAATTGAAAGTTGTATTCAATTGAGATCATAAAACTGAGATTCAGGAATCACAGTGAGAAGTGAGAATACAAGGATACATATCACTACGCTACGATCCGAAGTGATAAGTATTGATATTGACATAATGGGAGACTTGTGGAAGTTGAACCACAAACTACGATGGAAGTTGAAAGTGCTAGACTACTTAAACCATTCGTAGTCATACTAAACCGTAGTATGGTCTAAACGTTCTTTCCCCTAGCACTATAGTTATTGTCGAATAAGGTTGTTTAATTCATTAAGTTAAAACACCCACTTCATGAATAGGAAACCATCCTGAATCTAACGAGACATGATAGCTCCATAACTGATGGTGTTATAAGGTTTCTTAAAAGAAAGAATTTCTTTGTAATAAAACTACAAGCAATTGAAATTACATATTCTCCCCGAATAGCAAAATGTGTGTTGCTTGATTGGTAATGCGAGAAGAAGTCTCTCGACACGGATCCAATGGGAGATAATGGAAACTTTGACCGGGGTATTGGACCTTGCCTTCAGAATATCAGAGTATTGCAATGGAAGCATGTTCCGCTGTAATGACACTGTGTAAGGAAGGATATGCCATAGATGATTGATCTTGGTATATGTATTGAAGCCATTGTTGAATTTAGAAGGTTGTCATGAATACGTTCTGTACAGAACAATAATCATGAGTCTTCTTAATAAAACAATAAAGAATAACATTGCTTGAGACACAAAGGAATGATGGTAGCCTAGAACACGAGGAGAAATGAAATAATATTGAGTTACATATAGGATGGCTCACGTCCCGTGAAATAAATCGGTTATTTCATATTCTCGACAAACTGGAGAGTTATTGAGAATAATGTAATGGGCATAAGGAATTATTTGGTTATGACCAAAGTTCAATGGTGATTGACTACGGAAACGTAGGAATGCTTTAATCAATAAAATATTTCATTTACACTGCGATGGACCATAGCCTGAAATTGCATCTCAGTCAAATTTGGGATTTGAAAGAGAATTGCAATGGGCATGACAAAAGTTATTTCGTTAAAAGGATGGACTATAGTACCTCAAGACAGGAACCCTCAACCTTGATTTGATCGAGTGATTTTGTGATGACCAAAATATTGAGTGGGCCTGCAGTTTCATGAAACTGAGTGGGAGCTTTGAAGACTTCCCGGAAACTTGGAATGCAGAGGGCATTTTCTGAGTGGGAGCTTTGGAAGCATTTTCATTATGTGAGACATAGTGAACAATAAAATGACTTGATGAAAGCTGAACCACAAATATATGAGTATATGATGGATATATTTGAGTGGGAGCATGATCATTGTCTCAAACATATATGCATTGATATGTGTGAAGAATGATCTCTTATGTATATATATGGATATGCATTGATTGTGTATATAGAGAATCGTCTTATATACATATGTGCATTATGAAAATATATATAGAGCATAAGGCAAATAAAACACAAGATTGCAAGAATCTTATTTTATGTGAAATACCAACACATTACACGTTGAAATTTATATGAGTAGATTAAGATACGGATAATGAAACGAAGTGAAGGTTGGAATAATCTTCTAAGACAAGAAACAGGTTCTTGTGGCTAGAAATTATATAATGGATGAAATCCAAATATCACAAGCAATGTCTTGATGGAAGAATAGAGATGCACCATGTACTGGACATGTGATCTTATATGTTCTTGACATATGATTCTACCATATAACATGCATTGTGAATCCAACAACAGAATGACTCAAAAGTTCTTGGAAGAAGAACAGATTCCGATGTGCTTTAGGAGAAAAACACAGAATCTGAATAAAGTCCATGATTTCAGTATATGAGGAATACTGAGGACTATACTCTAAAATATAGAAAGGATAATAGACTTGAATGTAATGCAAGATTACAATTGCAAGCCATATTATGGGTCTATATGAAATTAGAGACATCACCAAAGACATGAAAGAAATGTGAGCAAAATTCACGGCACTACAAACATAATACTACTTAAGAAAGTAGACGTATGGATAAAAGTTTAGCGTTAGAAGTATTGGACTTCTGGTTGAGTGTATTTCCCAGTATATATGACTATGGATGAGTCTTCTAAAGACTGAACCAAGAGATCATTGGAGGATACTGTGAAATTATAGTCTCACTCTCCCGCGAAACTTATATCCAACCATATGAGTGGTATATCAAAAGAGCTTTTGACATGTACCAGTTCCAAAGGAAACATACTAATCTAAATTGGTGCAATTCGTTGACGAAACCTCTTCCATGAGCATGCATGATCAATGAACACTTATGTGATAAGATGATTATGATTGGAAAAATGCGGCTAGATTATTAGCACTCTAGTGCAAGTGGGAGACTGTTGGATATATGCTCTAGAGGCAAATAATATATGATTATTCCAATATATCTAAGAAAGTTCATAACCAGTTTCATACCGTGCTAGAACTGTGTCAGTGAAACAATGATGCAGGTGTGGTATAGAAACCCCCAGAGTTCCTAGTTAGCCTCTACATCGATAACTAGTTCATGGTAAACATGATGGTCGTGGTTTCGCGATCATGGAAAATTAAGTCTCTTGACTATGAGGTCACCTCACTGGTTAAGTGACGTGATGAACATTACCCAAAGTAAGCATTACAGCATGATCAAATCTTGTGAAGGTTCAGTGTTGTAATTACAGAACGTGGTAGACCGTTCCTTTCACCGTGAGTACGTGCATAATTGCTATCTTCCCGGATGCTTTGACCTACATCCCACCACCTGACTGAAATATGCGGGTCATAACGGTTGTATCTTGGGTATTCCGTGGAGATATGTTGAGGAGTATTGTTACAATAGCGGGATTTGTCAATCCATATAATGGATAGATACTCGGGGCCCACTCGGTGAGATTCCATCCATAAAGCTGCAGCGTGTGACTAGGTCACGGGGATGAATATCACGGCAACGAGTGAATGAGGATTAGTTCAGAACGAGGTTGAACCAGACATAGGATGTCATTGATCGAATCTCGGAACAATCCAGTATCGCTGACAAAGGGAATGCTATACGGCGTAAGGTCCAATCGGTGTTTGATATCCGGAATGCACAGGGGTCATTATGGGCATCCAGGTGCCGCTGATGATCATTGACCGTAGCCTCATCTCGGTCATGACTGGAGTGTTCTCGGACCTTAGGGTAACACACTTAAGGGCTCGATGAAATCGGAGACCTTTTTTTGGAACCATCGGAGTAACCACAGAATAAAGGAAACAACATCGGAGAAGTACCGTGTTGAACCGAACAAGTTCGGAGTGAACCGGAAGGTGTTCCGGAGCACCGGGAGATGGAATATTATGTTTTAGTTATTAATTAATTGAATTAATAATTAAAATCATTTTATTTCTAATTAATATGTGCAATGGGCCTTAGTGGAGAAAAAGGCCCATTAGGGGAAGAAATAAAAGGGAAAAGAAAAAGAAAAAAAAAAGGAGTGGGGGGAGGCGCCATGGGCCCTAGGGCTCATGAGGGTGGCGCCCCCTCTCCCCCCTTGCCCCCCCCTAGCATGTGGGATAGTCCCACATTGCTAAGGGAGGGGGGTTGACTCCCTCCCCTACCCCTATATAAAGAGGGCCATGGTGCACATATTTAATTAAGCCAAATACACAATAAATCGGATTAAATTAGTATTTACTCCGAATTGAGATCGGTTTTCTCCGGTCTTCTCCCCTCCCTTGTCTCTTTCACGGTGGGCTCCCTAGTGTGAGCCTATAGTGGAATTGAGGCTTCTCTGCTAGAATCGGAGGCCGTCGTGCTGCCGAAGCTCCGTCCGGAGGTCTGCTTCCGCCACCTTCGCTGGATCGGAGAACGGAGATCGTCATCGAGTCTCGTACGTGTGCGAGTACTACGAGGTGATACACGTGTGGCACTACACCCATCCGGGTGCTCAACACAGCCAGAGGGTTGTGAACCTTGATCGGCTACATCAACCACGTTTGCGGGAACGTTTACCGCGCAACGGACTACACCCCGAGGTATGTTATTTCCGCACTCCTTTCCGTTACGGTAATACGGCTAGCTAGATCTTGGGTTATGGGAACGCTAGTTAGAAAATTTTGTGTTTTCTGCTGCGAACCCCAACAGGTGAAACCCCCAACCAGGTGCAAACTCCAAACCAGGGGAGTCCGCTCTAGATCAGAGAAAGAGAGAGAGAAAGAACTCAATGGGATGAACGAAAAAGGGCACCCTACCCCTCCTTATATAGGCCAAGGAGGGGGGGATCCTCCTCCCCTCCCCCATGTGGGACTAAACTCCCAAAGGGGGGAGGGTGCGGCTAGGGAGGGGGCCAAGGCCCCTCCCTTGGCGCCATGGGCCAAGGGGGGAAACCCCCTTCTCCCCTCATGGGCCTCTTTAGGCCCATATGCCTTTTCCACCTTTTTAGTTAATATTTAAATCATTTTTCATATTTAATTCTGTCAACTAATAATAAAATATATTTAAACATTAATATATATTGTTTTGAACCTTTCAAAATATCCAGAACAGCTTCCGGCACCTCCCGGTACATTTCCGGTGTTTTCTCTCTTTTCACCGATGATCCCGAATCAACCCTTAATGCATCGATTGCCCTTAAGTGTGACACCCTACGGTCCGGGAAACAGTAGACATGATCGAGACACTCTCTGACCAATGACCATCATGTGGGATCTGGTTACAATCCTTGATGTGCCCCTACGCTTCCATCGAATAAACTTCATCACAGTTGAACCGTTAACAATATGGCTTGATCCCTTTGTGCTTTGGTACTATGTTTGTCCGAGGTATGATCGTCGGTATCCAATACCTAGTTCTTCCTCGTCTCCGACATAACATGTTTACTCGTCTGTAAATATTACATCTCTTGTGACCTAGTCACTTGCTTGCAAGCTATTGATGCAACACCACCGAGTGGGCCCAGAGTACCTATCCGTCACTCAGATTGACAAATCCCGCTCTGATCGATTTCATACTCCTCAACATATCTACTTTGGAATACCCAAGATACACCTTTTCAGTTACCATGTTTCAGTGTAACGGTTAATGCACTCAAAGCATCCTAATAGATAGCAATTATTTATGATCATCACGGTCTAAGGATTTAGTCACTATGTTATTAAGTCATCGCAATGCTGAACTTATGTGACTTGATCAAACTGCAATGCTTAAGGTGGGTGGGTGTCCATCACATCATTCTCCTAATGATATGACCTCATTGTCAATAGACTATTATGTTCTCATGATCAGGAAACCTTGATCATCAATTGCCCAATGAGCTAGTATGCCTGAGTTTAACTAGGGACCAGGTTATTATATATCACACGTGTATTAATGTTTCCGCTTAATACAGTTCTAGCACAATATATAACGTATTATGAACAAACAGATATGTGACAAATATCTTTATTAATTTGCCTCTAGGGCACATATCCAACAGGGCGGATGAAGCCTTTTGCCAACGAAGCATCAAGTTGGGTTTTTAGCTCAGCTAACTCATGTGGGGCCATTCTATATGGGCGTCTGGAAATTGGGGTTGTGCCTGGTATAAGATCCACTTTGAATTCTACACATCTGTCGGGTGGCATGCCCGGCAGCTCTTTAGGAAAGACATCCGGGAAGTCACGAACCACTGGAATATCTTCAAGGTCAGGAAGGGGAAGCACATTCAAAGTATGAATCTGGAGTCTAGAGTTGGGTGATGTGTAGTCAATTGTCTGGCCTGAAGGATGAGTGAGTTTAACTGACTTGGCTTTACAATCAAGGACATCATTCTGTCTTGATAACCAATCCATTCCTAGGATGACATCAATGTCTGAAGACTTGAGGGCTATAAGAGAAGCGAGGAATACTAAACCCTCAATTGCAATTTGATTGCCATGGCTTACTCTATTATTTTTCCATTTGGAACCAGGAGTTTGAATGATCATTGGAGAAAACATTTCTTCAAAAGGAAACTCATGACGAAGTGCATAACTCTCCGACATGAATGAATGAGAAGCTCCTGGATCGAAAAGAACGGAGGCGGGAACATGATTGACTGGGAGTGTACCAAGGATGATGTCAGAAGTAGCAGTGGTTTCCCCAACTGAGATTTGGTTCACATATACACTACCTGTGACTGAAAGCTTTGCGGGAAAGGCTTTGGTGGTTGATTTCTTTGGAGGCTTGCGTCGAGAATGACGTGGTGTCATCAAAACCTGAGGGCACTGACGGAGGTAATGGCCTGGCAGACCACACTTGAAACACACCATGCCTGAATTGTTGGGAGCAGGATTACTTGATTGCACACCATCATTCCTGGAAGGAACAATGTGTTGAGGTGGATGCCATATATTGGAGGGTGGCCTCTGAAGAAGGTTTTGATGTATGGCACTAGTTGAAATCAATATTCGGCTTTTCTGAGGGGCTGAACTTGAAGAAGGAGCAAGCTCAAGAGCATGCTTGTGGGACTCTTCGAACACTTCATTGCCATGCTCAGCTCTGAAGGATCTGTTGACTAAATCCTCAAAGGTGGAAAATTCAAGGAGGTTGAGATCATGGCGAAGGATAGGGCTAAGTCCCTTACGGAACCTTGCCTGCTTTCTGGCATCGGTGGTGATCTCATCTTGGGCATATCGAGCAAGACGGTTGAACTCTCTCACATACTCATGAATGGACATCTCTCCTTGAGTCAGATTGCAGAACTCTTCCTTCTTGCGCTCCATCAACTCATCCACAATGTGGTACCCTTGAAAGGCAACACAGAACTCCTGCCAAGTCACTACGTGACCATCTGGCTGCATAGCAACATAGTTCTCCCACCATTGAAGAGCAGCACCTTCCAGGAAGTATACCGCGAAAATAACTCGGTCATCGGGAGCAACATGTGTCCTGTCAAGCTTACGCTCGATGGAACGGAGCCAATCATCAGCTTCAAGGGGCTCAGAAGAACATTGGAATACCGGTGGCTTGAGGAGGATGAAATCCTGAATGCTGACAACCACATTGCGCTGACGAGCAGTATTCTGCTCGATGAGCTTCAGAAGGCGTGTTTGGTCACGTCTATTCCGCTCGGCTTCCATCGTGATTTCCGCCGCAGAAGGCGGTGGTGGAGGTTCATCATCATTTTGATTCCGATCACGGTCTCGATTCCGAAGAACAACACTACGAGTTCCACCTGACATCCTGTGTGATAAAGATCAAAAATCAGAACAGGTTGTATGATGGAATCAAAGACAAGAAGGACATGATGAAGACGGAAAAGATTGTAATGCAAAGGCAAAGATTCCTAGAAACACGGAATAAATCGGGCAGCATAACGGCTACACCGGGATGGAAAATGAAACAACCTTGAAGAGATTCGACCGAACTTCTTCAGGGAACTCAACAAAACTATGACTCTAGACGACCTCAACAGTCCTACGGCTACAAAGAAGCAATCAACGAGATGTTCTAGTAAGACATAGATGAGCCTAGTCCTATCTTCCCGTAGAACAAGATGAGGGTGACTCAGAACTCAGATCGATGAGGGTAAGGAGAAAAAGAAGCCTTACGTTGTTCCCTTTATACCCAAGTAACTATATAACTATAGAATGCTAGACTCGACTTCGACCAAGGGTTGAATAATCCTACAGACAGTCCTGCTCTGATACCAAGTCTGTCGGGACCCGGAATATGCGTATGTAATTCCAGTCACAACTCAATCATATGGAGAGCCAAGAGTCGTACCCACTTGTCTAAGCAGACAAGGCCAAGCACAGAACACTCTCGAAAAGCATCGAACGTGAGGGGCATCCCATCCAGGCCGGATGATCAACTGAGATGGGTCCTCATCGCCCGCTCACAAGTCTAAATGATTATGGGTGGTGAAATCCCATAATCATAGACAAGTCGCCTCAACCATATTATCGATTGAATTATAACACTTACATAAACAGACTCCAGCCCGATCACTTAGTCGAGGTCTCGGGCGGGCTCAATCATACAACAAAATGTGCCACGTGACAGAGTCACGAGCAATCGCATCGTGATGCCCCAAGCTGCGCACATCTAAGGGCCACTTGGTGTATAAAAGACCGCCGGCAAGAACACAACTAAGCTATCGAACCCCACACTAAGACATGCATGGTATAATCATACACGCAGCATACATGTCCAGTGTAAACAGCAGGTACACATTGCATAACTCTAAAAAGTACTTCTTTATTGACTTACACATAGAGCATACAAAGATCACATGGCTGTGATCCAACATTACATCAAACAATAGAAGCAAATTAGGTCTGAGTACAGACAAGTTTAACAAATGGCTTAGACAACCCTTGTTCAACATACATGCCCTTCCTTGAGGGACCAGACGGCTTTCTGGAACTATACTACAAAGGTCAACGTCGAGCTTCACGAAGGTGACTCCATCGGGGTCCGGGTTTCCATCTAAAACATAGAATAAGCAAACGTGAGTACAAAGTCGTACCCAGCAAGACTTACACCAGAACTAAACTACTCATGCTCAATTTTCAAGGTAAAGGGAGGTGGGGTTTCAACATGCAGAAGTGCCAGCTTTGACTTGGCTAGTCTTGTACTACAAGTACCAGACTTGAGGTAAGAAGCGTACACGAGTCCACTACCAAGTCTCCAACCAATACACCACTATGGATACTTCCTCGACTTCCCACGAGAAAGCACGCCATAGCACTCACGCTTATCTTGCGGGTTTTAGAGTATCCATTCAAGTTGTCTAATAATCAGGTACAGGTTCCAAGTAGTCCATGACCGCGGACGCGGCTATTCGAATAGTTTTGTTAACCTTGCAAGGGTGTAAGCTACACACACATGACCATCGGTTACCGCCTTTTGCTCGCCACCGTTCAAGAGGTGACAGCGAGGATGTTCACCACAACACTTCGCTCACAACCGGTCTATTCCAGGAGTCGACTATCTGAGTTGCTACCGCTCGAGAGTCCAGACGGTTCACCGATACGGACTCAGAAAATGTAGGAGACCGAGACGCCACCTTTAGCAGATGGTTTTCCTGCCTCTCAGGTGCACCCACATATCTATATGATGCAACCATTCCTTCATTCTTTTTCTATGCACATGCCAAATGGAAAGCCCGAACTAATGTGACTCCTGGACGTCAACACAGATTGAGGTACTAGGCCGAGAGGGGTCAGTGAGCCCAATGTGTGGTTGTACTCTTTGTCTTGGATTACCATACAATAACTCGGTGCTTAAGGCGGTGTTCAACGAGACAACCCACTGGGTACTCCTACACAGCCTCTCATCGTTCACCTTGTATTAGGGTGGATTCACCGACACAGTTTCACCTTCATCAGTAACATGATCACAACCATCCCGACTCACAGATCATTGTAACCTCTAAGCATGCAATAAGCTGTAACAGTTGTAGGGGCCACATGATATCAAACAACTCCTATGTCAGCTAGGATGGTGGTTTGCTTACTACTGTGACAAGATGATAGGTCATGCATCGGATATGGGTTCAACTAAGCGGTAGAATCGACACAAGGTGATCTCCTAATCATGCATAAGCGAGACTGAGAGGGAAGTGGGATTTTATAGATATGATCAATGGGGGTTTGCTTGCCTTGCTGACGATACACGGGTCTTAACGGTGGTCTTCTTCTTCGGGGGTGATCACCGTCTCGGAGGAACTGTTACCGAAGCAATCATCAACAAAGGGGGGCACAAATAAAGTACAATGCTCAAGCACATGTTAATATTGTGACATGAGGTATAGGGTACTGGTTTGTGGTACATTCCATTTAATTGAAGTGTATTGCAAAGAATTTGCAAATTCAAACTTCAAATTCAAATTCAAATTATGCCATATGCATGTTTGCTACTGTTCACCCATTTTAAAATGGTCAAACATAGAAACAAGTTGCATATTATTAATCCTTGTATTTTTCTGATAATTTTTCATATATTATATGTTTAATTTGGAGTTAAAATGAATATTCTATGGTTTTTCAAAGTTTATATCCTTTTCTGGATTTTTCTGAATTCTTTTAAATTGGAAAAAAGGGATTATTGCGTCATGCTGTCATCAGCATGACGTGGGGGGGGTCTGACCCGTGGGCCAGCCCTGTCAGTGGCTCGGGGGGTTACCCCTGGTTTAATTTAAACCTTGGATTAAATTAGGCTCAGGGGCCCACATGTCTGTGACCCAAGGGGTTAATTAGGGGGTGGTTTAGGTCCTAATGACCGGGGCCACGTCATCGCTCGCCGGCGATGACCACTGTGCGCGGAGGCGCCCGCACGAAACGGTGGAGCAGGGCTCCATTTGGCCAACGAACGGCACCAGGCGACTCCTTGTGCTCGCCCGTGTCGATTGGTGTAGGAGGGGGTCACCTGCGCTGCCGGAGACTACGCCGGCGACGACGTGCGCGCGGCGGCCGAAGACAAGCTCGACGGGTGTGAGGGTTCTAGGCACGGGAGAGGCTAGGGATAGGGGGGAAAAGATGGGGAGCTCACCCCGGAGTCAATGGCGCCGACGGCTACGGCGGGGATGGCTCGGTGGCGACGTATTTCTCGGCGAGCTCCCGCGGCTCCGGCGAGGCGACGTTGAAGAAATCGGCGGCTCCAGTGTCTCCGGGCTCACGATCTTTGGCTCGGGGACGGAGACGAGTGCGCTGCGCGTGCTGGACATGGCGGCGGGGGTTGAGGAGCTCGTCGGCCACGTGCTTTCCATGGCGGTGCTCCGGTGGGTTCCCTGTCGACGAAGAAATCGCGAGAGGGAGAGGGGGAAAGTGTGCCAGAGGAGGGGGAAGTGGTTTGGGGCTTCTCCAGGGCCTCCACGGTGTCGGATAAGTTGAAGGGGGCAGCCAGGCAGCTTCCTGGCGGCCATGCGGTGCCCGCCGGCGACCTGCCTGCCTGGCTGTCCTGGGAAGAAGACGGGGGTGCCCTTTTGGGCTGGGCCGAATTGTCCACTGGGCCCAGGTGAGTGGGCTCTTTTCCTTTTCTATTTTTCTCTGTTTGATTTTTTGTTTATTTGTTTGTCTTTGAATAAAAAAATAGCAAAGCATTTTATAAAATCCCCAAAATTTTAATTTGGACTTACATGGCATATAACTAGCCACTCCCAAGTTTTGAAGATTTTTGAAATTCAAACTATTTGAATTTCAATTCAAATTGGGGTTTTATTTAATTTCCAAGCCTTGTTTGGAATTTTTGAGAAATCTTGGTGCATGCAGTGGGACCCACTTCACTTTATATGTGATCATGCATATTTATAAGACTTTTCAAAAATACCAGAGGAATTTTTGGAAGAAATTTTTATCTGGCCTTTTGAATTAAATTCTCTAGGGCTTTTCTTTTCCCCATTTTTGAATATATTTTGAAATTTTCACATGATGCAAAGGGGCACTCAAACCCTAGCACTTACCCAAGTTGGGGTTCTGACAACGAGGAGGATATGAAGGGACCAGTCAAGGAAGGGAGCACCGAGGAGCGGCTGAAGGAGATGGAACATGAGGTCTTCAAGTTCAAGAAAATGGTGGAGCGTGGTGTTGAAGCTAACTTCGACATCATGAACGAAATAGAGGCTTCCCACAAGAAGGAGACGAAGGAGATGTGGTCAAGTTTGGCCGCACTAGAAGAAAAAGTTTATGAGCTTCAAGCACAGATCTATGATCTGCAGAACCAGAACTGTGAGTATGAGCTAAAGTTTCTGCACATGGGTTTGGGTGTTGAGTGCAGGATCCTGGAGACGGGAATGTCCTTTGAGACTGGAGAGCAGCTGCCATGGAAGCGCTTCGCCAAGGAGTACGTGATCAACAAGAACAAGAATGAGGAGTAAATCTTCTTGGGTAATGGCATCCCCTTAGATTGTTCCAAGCTCGGGGGAGTGTCCGGTATCTTTATCTTTATCTTTGTCTTTTAGAGTCAAGTGGAGTTGTATCATGTCTAGGGAAGTTATCTTATAAATTAGGTGTTTGCATTGAGGTCTATCACTCTTTTTTGGAGAGTTATGTATCCGTGAGTGTGGAGTCGTCTATGATGGAATATTATTGAGAAGTCTATTGATCCTTTCGCTGCACTCGATATTCTCTTCACGCAATCGACCTTATGATGATTCTTATGGGGAGTATTGACCTTATATCAGGTATGGCTTTGAAAACTTTATTTAATCTTGGCAAACATAGCTTTGGTCACAACAACAAGCATGATTTTCTCAAAGTAGAGATATAGCCAAACCCTTTATGTTATTATGCTTGAAGTGTTATGTTGACAAGGAAGACAAATTGATGTTCTATGCTTATTTTAATGTTTATGCTTTATATTGCTTTGCATCTAAGTCATCATCAGTTGCCTGTTCTCTCAAAGCCTTTGCTAGCCAAACCTCTGTACTAAGCGGAATTCTGCTTGTACATCCATACCCTGAAACCAGTATCTCCCTTATGAGTCCACCATACCTTCCTATTCGTGGTATTCCACTACCACTCCTAAAGTATAGAATTTTTGTGTTATCCTTAAATGTTCAAAATCTTCTACTTTTTGCCCCTGTTTTAGCTCATGAGTAAGTAGTAGTTAATTCATGACCTTCTTAAGTTGGACAAGTTTTATCCCGGGATTGCATGTCTATCTGCAAACACCTAATACAAGGAGGAACTGGCATGAGTGCGCCCAGCTCACAAAAGATAATACAACAAACAAACCCTCCTTCACGCTTTGTTCATGAGAAATCAGAAAACTTTGGCAGTGATAAACAAAGGAGATTGCGGGGATGTGATCGTCCCCGTGTGGGAGTCGTTCCTCGAAACTTGTCCAATCTGAGAAGTAATTGAGTTATCTATTAGCATTCGTTGACAAATCATGCACCTCTCAAAAACTTGTTTTCATTCTGTTTGATTTAAGGATAACACTTGAGTTTTCCTACTTCCCTAGAGCAGGGCCTATCTTTTAGTTTTAGGTTGAGTCAGTTTTTCCTACTTCTTTCTATTCTTAAAGAGAGCAGATGATACGTCCCAAACGTATCTATAATTTCTGCTTGTTCCATGCATGTTTTGTGTGACTTTGCCATGTTTTGCTTGAACTTTCATACACTTTTGAACCTATTTCGACTAACCTATTAACTCAGTGCACCCAGTTGCCAGTTTCTGTTTTCTGCTGTTTTTGTATTTCAGGTTTTCCGGCCATTAAAAGTGCTCCAAAAATTCTAGGAAAATATATATAAAAAAGGGATGTTTAATTTAGTGCCCCTGGTTCCTTAGTTGTGCTCACTTTTCCCCAAGCTCCAAACTTGTGTTCACTTTTCCCCACTTCCTTTGTTGAAACTCTCACAAATGCTCATAGCAGACGTTTCCCGTCTTCACCGTTAACTCTGACGATTGGGGCCACGTTGGTCTCTGTTTTTTTACGTGGACGTTTGACTCTGTTGGCTGTCGCTATGTGGCTTTGCTGGTTGGGCCGTGTTTGTGTTCGTAGGACTAGCCCGGTAATAAAATAAATGCGCCTGCTATGGAGGCGCTGGGCAGCCTTTTATGCATGCACGCCCGCACGCACGCAGACGGCTATGCATGCATTGAAGACCTGCTTGCATGCACGCATGCAGACGTTGATTCAGTCGCCCGTCGCATTGATTCACGCATGCATTGAATGCAGTTCCCCCCTTCTCTTCTTCCTCTCCCTCGGCTATTTAAACTGCCCTAGGTTGCCTCTTCCTTCTACACATCCATCTGCGCCTCCCCCCCCCTTCTCTTCTTCCCCAAAAGACAAAGCAAACAGCGACGCGAAGACAATGCAGTTCAACGGGCTGACGTTCCTCCTTCCGCCCACCGTGCCGGAGTTGCGGTACCCCGCCTTCGTCATCGTCGAGCACTCGCTCCGCGTGTGGGCGTTCTCACGCTGGACGGGTGGTCATGAACTTGCCAGGTGGTTCCTTCGTGCGGGCTTTGCCCACCTCCCGCAGGGCTCGCCGTCCATGTTCCGCCTCGAGGAACATCGTCCCAACAGCCAATCTCCAGCGATAGGGCTCGTCGCCCACTTCACCAACAGGTTTGATGCCTACTACCTACTTGGCAAGGTGTTTTGGTGTGGGTGCGAGTTCATCGCATTCACCACCTACAACATCTTCACCGACTTCGACAGCATCTTCCCCAACGGCATACACAGCCTCCCGTAGTACCTCGGCGAGAACGGCCGGGAGGAGGAGGAGGAGTGAAGACGGCGGCGAAGACGACGGTGAAGCCGGCGGTGAAGAGACGGTGAAGACATGGCAGTGTTGCCCTACCCTATCTATGTGTAGTGTGAGTTTGGTGTGTGTGTTGCCCATGAGGCGAGTTCTATCTAGGTTTAGGGTCCCCTAGGTTAAGGTTATGGGTCTATCTGTGTCGTTTTTATTATTAAGAACTTGTATCCCTTCGCTTTATTTATCTAAGTTGTTATGTGTGTTATATGTTGGAAACGGGAGCCTGGCTTTTCTTCCTCTTATATCTCGTTATTCACTATTATATGCATACTAATCTGAAGGAGGAACCAGCCAGATGCAAACGGGTGCATCTCAGGCCCATGAAAATGCATGCACGGCTCGTACAAGTCACGGCTCGTGCTTATCTAATGAATAAAGCAAACTACCAGAAAAACTAATGTGACATGACGACAAGATTAGACTTGTAACATTATTGTATTTTGTTTATCTCAAGTTTAGACACGGCTAATCGATGTGGGGAAAACTAACTAAAAAGGGAAAATGATGTGTTTTGGGATCCATTCTAAAAATAAGAACATATTGTACACGGCTTATACTAGCTTGTGAGCAAGCAAAAAAAAGCACATACGGTGAAGAGAAATCAGATCAAATAGACCCATAAATGAAAGCCAAAAATAAAAAATCCTCAACGAAATAGAAGAGCTTGGGCAATCAAATTACTGAAAAAATCAATCAGAAACAAAAAAGAACAAAGCAATCGTTCAAAAACAAAAACAGAGTCATCGCTTGTTTCTGGGCCTCATCCCTTTATCCTATGTGGGCCTATTGCAGCTTGATTCTCTTTGGGCCCGCAAACTAGTTGTTTTTCTAGCAGTCAGTGTAACTGACGAACTCGAGGAGAAAATTTGGCAAGTGCGAGAGAGAAGAGATGAACTTGATGTATTTGTGCTACAACGGTACTGCTTACTGTCATCTGATGAGGTAGGGTGTGATCCAACAGTCGAGGTTAGCTAACAAAATAACTGAAAAAAATGATAACATTAAACTGATAGTTGTCTTTTGGCGAAACTGAAAGTGTTGAAAGCTAACACTAAACTGCATACATTCAGAGATCAAGAGTTGCAGGGTTTGCTCTCGCATTTGAGATAGACACGGTGAAATCCATCACATTAAGATTCCATGCCATGGATGAAGCTAAACAATAGCAACAACACAGTACAAACATCTCTAACGAGAGATGACCATCAAGTAAAAAAATCCTAGAGCAAGTATTCCTAAAGCTATCAGATTAGATTTCTTCTTCAATTCAATCAGCTGCCTCAAGTTCTTGTTCATCTTCTTCAATTCCCCCTTCAGTTCCGCATCCCCCGCCGTTGGAGCAGCACTGTCATGGGGCAAATTCTCCACAGCCGACGGTTCATTGAGCTCGCGGGTTGCATCCCCCCTCGAATCCAGCAAGCCCAACCCTTGAAGCCTCTGGATGTATGCATCCATCCACTCAAAATGGTTGCATTTCTTCACGATCTGAAAACGAAATCATGAACACTAAATCCCAAATCTGACAGAAATGAAATTAGAGATAAAGGATGCGAGCAGAACTCAGATCTAACCTGCCCCTCCGGCCTGCTCTCGCATTTGACGAACTCGCGCCCATAGTTCCCATTCCGGTGCTCCTTCGAAGTCAACCGCTTCAGTGGCGCAGTGCGTGGGCAGTCAGGGCATCGAGTCATCGGCACTGGACCATACACCGGCCATGTGGGATTGGAGGCTGACGAGAAGCTCGACATATCGCCGGAGAGAAGAAGCAGAGGAAAGGAGGTTGCTCTGTCGAGGAAGAAGCAGAGGAAGGAAGGTTGCTTTGTCGAAGAAGAAGCAGATGGGGAAAGCAATTGGGCGAGCACGGGCTACTCTGTAGCCAATCAGGATACAGAACCATCGTCACACGGATCGCCATGATTGGACGGGTGGAGTTTGGCGCTAGGGTATGATCCAACGGTTGGGACCATTCTGCGGGGTTATGAGCCAGTCAACGGGGTTACTAGGGTTTGACCAGATTTCAAATGACCATAACTAAATAAAAAAAATCGCAAAAATAAAATTTCAGCGTAGTTCGTCCGTTTATGTGACATAGTTATCAAAAAAATATAAACTTGGTATAGGGACATTTTTTGAAAAAACATTTTTTGAAGTGAGTCGTCGAAATCAAGTTCAAATGAGCATAAATAATTCAAAAAAAACAAAATATTACAATTCTTGCGCACATTGCCGTCATATGTGACATGGTTATGAGAAAAAATATAAACTTGGTGTAGGTCATTCTCATGAAAAAAGCTTCACACAAATGAGCTATCACGTATGAAGTTGTTCATAGTTCGTAGGAGAGTGAGAGAGGGTTTAGGTTTTGATAAAATTAAAAAAAAAAACAAAAAAATCACCAAAGCTTCATTTGGAGTGAATAAGAAGGATCTGAACTTACTTTTTGATTTTCATATCTAAAACGTGTTATTTTTATGGTTTTGAATTAAAAGCATATTTTTTTCAAAAAAAATGTAGTAATATGAATATTAATTCAATAAATTGTGAGACTTCGTTTTTACCCTATATATATGGAACAAGTATTAATAGAAATAATATGCATCATTTAGAGAAGGTCGAAAAAAACTTCATTACAAATAGGCCTATTTACCCTAAGTTTCGAGCTCGTTTCTAGCACATTTCTCCATTTCTCATTCGGATTGATCACCTTCAAATATTGGATTTCAAATGTTCGATCAAATACATAGCACAGAGCAATGGACCTCATATGTTGGTTCAACTTCAACTTTGGCTCAAATTAAAATATTGATTCAAATTCAAATTTTGATGCAAATTTTAATTCTGACTCAAATAAGATACCAAAGTACAAGCAACATTACAAGCGATCCCTTATTACAACAGATAAGTTTTCACAGTAGCTCAAATTAATACAAATCTACCAAGTTTTAAGCGATTGACTCGCCCTCAAAGTTCAAATTCAAATCTTCGCCTTGCTCCTTGTGTTCGCAGTTGGCTTCACAGCCTTGCTCCTGGTTTCCCTAGTTGAGATGCTCTTTTCATTCAGACTCTTGATTTTGATCTTTACTTGGGGTTTTGGCTTCACCACCTTGATGCTCCTGGTTTTCTTTTGATCCTTTTCATCCGTGGGTTCAATAATCTTTAAAGGAACAACTGGAACAATTACCCCCTCCTCTTCCTCTCTTATAGCTTCAAAACCATCAAAAGCCATGGCTTCAAATTCTTCGGTTTCTTCATCTCTAGGCCTTTTCTCCCTAGAGCTGGTAAATAAAATTATAAGCCATAGATAAAAAAGAGAACAAATGCAAACAAAAGGGTAGCTGCATTCTACAAATGCAAACACATACCAAGGTGCTGGTACTTCTTCATTTGCTTCAATCTCCAGTGTAGCTGCATTCTCTCTTCATCTTCAATCTCCATTGCTGCTGCATTCTCCTCTGCATTGGCTGCTGTCCATCTTTCCTCCTCTCCAAATGATGCCTCCACTGGATTGGTACAAAGCCTAGCAATATGCCCCAGAACTCCACATTTTCTGCAAGCACGCCTTTTTGGTAGACGACCCTCCTCACCTGTTCTGAACCTGATTTTCTTTGGTCTTCCTGGTGGTCTAGTCATTATAGGAGAGTGGAGTTTGAACCCTGTATCTACTATGTTCCATTGATCTTTTCCCAAGAGTGCAGGCACATTGTCAGCATAGGCAGCCATAAATTTGGCAACAGAGAAATACTCAGAGCAATATTGATCAACTTCACCATCTGCACCCCCGATAACAGTCATCAGATGTAGGGCATGTATGCATGGATTCCCACGGATCTGCCATTGCCTACAACTACAATCTCTAGCAGTTAGGTTCACAGGATACCTCCATACCCTATTTTTACTATCAGTATAGGTTACCTCACCCTCATATGTACTAGATCGAATGCATTTCATCTTCTGTCCTCTTGCCTTCAAATGCAATGCCTTAACCAGTGATGGGAGCATTTGATGACCAACATATTGTGTTACTGCAATTCTTTTACGAAGAGCCATCTTTATCATGATCATCTGCCTCATCTTGTCAAATGCTTGCCACAACAAAAGCCCTTTCACTGACTTGAACTTTGAATTGAAGCATTCTGCAAGGTTATTGGTCACATAATCTACTTTGCAGATTTCATTGAATTTGCTTCTTGACCACACCTTGCCATGATGTGCATCCATGTACAGCTTCACAAGAGGATTTTCAGCATACAACACTCTCAAATGGTGTTCATGCTTCCTTTTGCTGCATGTGTATGATGCTGGCCATAAGTTCTCGTCATAAACTTTACCTTTGAACTTCTTTTTTAAATTCTGCGCTAGGTGTCGCATACATTCCCTATGCTCCACTCCAGGGAATACAATTTCTACTGCACTCTCTAAACCCTTGCAAGCATCTGTGTGTATAGCTAAACCTGGTGGTGTGCCTATAATGTTGCGCAACTGCTGCAGAAACCAGACCCAACTTTCCTCGGACTCTGCCTCCACCACACCAAATGCAACTGGGAATAGCCAATTGTGTCCATCAACTGCAGAAGCTGCTACTAGCTGTCCTCTCCATCTTCCAGTCAAATGTGTAGCCTCTACGGCCAAGTAGGGCCTGCAACCATCTAGAAACCCCTGCCAACAAGCCTTGAAACAAACAAAAGCCCTTCTGAAGCACTCCTTCTCAAATGACTTCCCTTTTATTTTGAATGAAACTGTATGCTTATCAATCTCTACAACACTCCCTGGACTAGCCATCTCCACTTCAGCTTTGAAAGTGTAAAGCAGCTGAAAACTGTCATTCCATTGACCATTAATTCTGTCAAGAGCCCTTTCCCTAGCATTGAAAATTCTCATGTAAGGAATTTCTATCTTGTACTTCTCAAAAAGCTTCCCATGGAGTGTTGTTGGACCAAGTCCTGGTTCTTCCCTCATCCAATCCAATATCGCGTCTGCCACCCACCTAGTTTTGGCTAGCTTGGTTTTGGCCTTCCCCCCTCCCCCTCCAGGTGGACAGGTGTGCTTGTGTGGGTTTTTCTTTATCTGAAACAAAAAAGTGTCAAAAACAGTTAAGAAACATTACTCAATGATCTGAAACTAGATTACTCACTGAACTTGGATTACCTGAATCAATTTTCTCTTTAACATACGAGATGCATGCAACTTCCACCTACACCTATCATATGGACAAAAAATTGTGAACCTTACTGGCTCACTCCTTTTAATCTTGTAGGTGTTTTCATTTAGAATGCACCATGTTGTCACTGCATTCCGACAGTCCACCATGGATTGGAAAATGGTTCCTTCAGTAAGCTCAGGTGCTTCCCTATTTCACTCAACTGTTGGCATGTCCTCACCATCGTATTCATTATCGATTAAGTTGTCCATGTTCTCCTCCTTCTCTTCATCGTCAGTGTCATCAAACCTAGCTTGGCTGATGGGCTCCTCTGGATATTCATCATCCACTGCTTGCTGACTGGCTATATCTACCAGTTCAGGGTACATCATCTCGTCTTCATCATCATTTGACGGCACTTCCTCGTCAGGTTCTGCATCTTCCTCTACACAAACTGCAGAAGGTACACGAGAAGCAACAGCGGAATCGGCAACAGAATTGGCAGCAGGCATGTTGTGGCTCCATGAACCACTTGCTTTACTTGGTGTCAACCTACAAGGAGTGCCGGGGTGCTTGCTATTAGCAGAGACAGATGATGTCTGATCTCCCTTCCCCTTCACCCGTTCTGCGCGTGGCTGAAGCACATCGATTTGGAGTTTACCGAATCGGTTGCCAGCAATCCCAGTAAAAATCAACGCCATATGATCGTCGCAAGTTAGTGGGAGAAATCTTTGCTCGTCACTGTTGAAATAATTCAGTTCAACAGCATCGACATCGCTCCAGGGATAGGTGTTTCGGAGCATAGCTCGCAAATCACTGAAAGAAATGCTCGTTTCTACCACTTTGGGATAGAAAAATGTAGAAATCCTATGCGGTTTAGTACCACGCAGCACACTAGTTTCCAATCTAATCGCCAGCCGGAAAGCCAGCGCGGGATCAATCCTATTTAGTTCAAACAAAGGCTGCAGTTAGGCCGGGTACAATTGAGCAAAATTCGAACGATTCAAGCTAACTGAAGTCAAATACGGCCTATAATACGAGTTAGAACGTCAATTCGAGGGGAAACGATGCTTGCCCTGGTGTAATCCATGAATTATCTGCCCCGGATTCGACCCAATCCTCTCCACGGTCGAGGGCCTTCCGGCCGTCCTCGCCCAGCATCGCTACGTAATCCCAGATGGGGAGGTGGGCTATATTTTGAGGAGACGCGGCGTGTCACCGACGAACGGAATAGGGGCATAGGGTGTAGGAAACAACGGCGGCGGACGCGGCACGATGCCGGCGGAGGGGTAGGGGGCGGCGCGTTGCGGTGCGGTACGGCGTATCTCGATCTGTTTCTGATTAGAACTGGCTGCCCTTGTCTCCTTGCAGTCCCACACGTCAGTAAGCAATGGACAGATAAGACTCGGCCCCACTCATCAGCAATTAACGGTCAATGCACGTTCAAGACGGCAAACGTTCGTTTTGAGCATTTGTGAGAGTTTCAACTAAGGAAGTGGGGAAAAGTGAGCACAAGTTTGGAGAGTGGGGAAAACTGAGCACAACTAAGGAACCAGGGGCACAGGAGTAATAATCCCTATAAAAATCAGCGCAACAGAAGCTTCCTGAATCACCAAGAGAGGGCAGGTGGCGCGGCCCCACCCTGGGTCGCGCCAGGGACCCTCCTGACTGCCTCGTGGGTCCCCTCGACGCCCCCCTTTGCCTATATTTACCCCTCGGGGTGGAAACCCCTAATACGGACTCCTCTTTCGCGATCTCGCCTCTGTCCCGCCGCCGCCGCCGTTTCTAGATCGGGGCTGCCTGGAGAAGCTGCTCCGGCACCCTGCCGGGAGAAGCTACCCCCTCGGGGAGACCCTCCATAGCCATGGACGCCTCCCGTATGTACCGTGAGTAGTTTCCCTTGGACCATGGGTCCGTGACCAGTAGCTATGTGATCTATCTCTCCCCCTTTTGTGCTTCCACTTTCGATTCCTCGTGAGCTGCCTCACATGATCGAGGCATCTATGTAATTTCTGCTGTTGCTATGCTGAGTTTGTTGGGATCTGATGGATTATGAGACTATGTTCATATTGTGATGAGTAATATATTTGGTTCTTCTCTTTTATATTTTGTTCTTGAGTAAATTCTTGCATGTTCTCCGTTGCGGTATTTGCTTTGGCCAAGTATTTTATTTGCAACTCCAAGAGAGAGCGTTATGCTCGATTGTGGGTTCAGCCCCTTGATGTCTAGCTTGAGTGACAGAAACATGAGACTAGGGGATGTGTTGTTGCCACCAGGGATAAAACAACGGTGCTTGTACCTGCGGGTGCAAGGATTGTTTACTTTACGCATAGTTCTTTTAATGCATTTGTATGTTGCTTTGAGTTTACACTTTGGGTGGGATTCGCAACTTAATACCAGCGACTCAGCGAGATGTTCTGGATAGATATCTCAAGGTGGATGATTCATAGTAGATGCAGATGTATTTCGGTCTACTTACCTTGGCGTACTGCCCATTGCTTTTGAGCCCTTCCTTTCTTTGCAGCATAGTTAGCATTGCGGTGCCTTCATAATCCTGTCAATTGCCCAACTGTGATGTGTTTACCTCGCTAGCATTTTTATCGTCTTTTGGGAGAGAGACATCACTAGTGAAAATCACGGGACCCTGGTCCATCTTCACATTATTGTTCACACCCTCAATTTACTTTCAGCTTTTACTTTCATTTACACCTTTTAACTTTTGCGTTGATCCTTTGTAAATGACGAGGCCGGAGGAATTGACAACTCCTCTGTACTCGTTGGGAGCAAAGTTATTTGTTGTTGTGTGCAGGTCCACGACAACACCCTAGTCAGGAAGAAATTTCTAGCGACGTTGCCACCTACTTGTATCTCCTGAGTCCTACTGGTTCGATAACCTTGGTATCTTCACCGAGGGAAACTTGTTGCTGCACTGCATCTCAAACCTTCCACTTGGGGTAACCAACGAGGGGCGAAAAGCCATCAAGCAAATTTCTGGCGCCGTTGCCGGGGACTCAAGCCTACAAGATAGGGGAGTTGCACACTATCTTTTACCTTTGCTTTTTAGTCTCGTTAGTTTACCTTTCAGTTTTTACTTTTGTGTCCTTAATCAAAAATACCAAAAATACCTGCTGCTACTATGGGATCCAATGAAAACACTAAGTTGTGTGACTTCACTAGTCACAACAACAGTGACTTTATCTGCACTCCTATTGCTCCACCTGCCACTTCAGCACCTTCTTATGAGATTAAACCTGCTCTGCTTAACCTTGTTATGAAAGATCAATTCTCAGGAGCAGGAGAAGATGCTGCCTTGCACTTAAACAAATTTATCGAGCTCTGCGACATGCAGAAGTACAAGGAAGTGGATGGAGACATCGTCAAGCTGAAGCTTTTTCCTTTCTCTTTGAGAGGAAGAGCCAAGGAGTGGCTACAATCTTTGCCCAAGAACAGTATCGATTCTTGGAGTAAATGCATAGACGCTTTTATAGGGAAGTACTATCCCCCTGCTAAAATTATTCAATTGCGGAGTAACATTATGAATTTCAGGCAATTGGATAATGAACACGTTGCCCAGGCTTGGGAACGTATGAAGACGCTTGTCAAGAACTGCCCCACACATGGACTGACTACCTGGATGGTTATCCAGACTTTTTATGCAGGCTTGAACTTCACCTCGCGGAAACTGTTAGATTCGGCCGCGGGAGGAACTTTTATGTCAACCACGCTTGGTGCTGCCACAAAACTACTTGATGAGATGATGCTGAACTACTCGCAATGGCACACCGAGAGATCTCCAACCGGTAAGAAGGAACTCTGTCGAGGAGATCTCCTCTTTAAATGAAAAGGTTGACCTTATCATGTCTCTACTTACCAAGCAACCCTCTATTGATCCTCAAGATGTTCCTTTAAATTCTTTGGTTGCTCAGGAGCAAGTAGATGTTAATTTTGTCTCTAGAAACAACTTCAACAATAATGCTTATAGGAGTAACTTTGGTAGCAACAATCCTAGGCCTTTCCCATCCAACAACTATGGGAACAACACTTATCCTACCACCAGCAACTCCTACAACCAGAACTATAGGGAAAAAGACCTGCCCAGCTATGAGAAACTTGTAGAAATAGAAAAGGCCACCAAAAGCTATATGCACACTCAGTTTGAACAAAACAAGGCCTTTTCTAGACAATTATATGAGCACTCCTCTATCCTGCAAAACATTAGCAAACAGCTTGAGAGCCTCAACGGTGACATTTCTAGTCTCCAAACTAGACTCACTGCCATCGAGACTTATGTTTCAAACATGTCTCATACCCAATCTACCTTGATAAACCAAATGGCAGCTAAACCCGAAGTTGTACCCAAGGAAGAAGAGAGAGTTAAGAGCCTTCCTACCTACCACACAGTAGCCACTATCCAAGTAGTTGAGGATGTCCAAACTATTAGCACCCATCACACCCCTAGTCCCACTGGACCTATCAATGGTGATGCTACCACCTCAGCCATAGATGAAGAAACCTCTATGAACATAGAGGCTTTCAAACAAGTGAACCTAAATGATATCACTACCTCCTTGATAGATAGTAGTGACCTAGACTTTGACAACTGCACTTTACCTGAAGTTATTGGTTTCCTACACAAGATGTCTAGAGACCCCCACACTAGCACACTAAATCTTGCCTTCACAGAGCATATCACCAATGCTCTAATCAAATTTAGGGAGGAGAAGCTTAGAATAGAAGCCTCCATACCTAGGAAGCTAGAAGATGGTTGGGATCCTATGATAAAAATTAAATTGAATAACTTCTCTTGTTATGCTCTTTGTGATGTTGGAGCAAGTACCTCTGTTATGCCCAAAAGAATGTATGATATGCTTGAATTGAAACCTTTTGATCCTTGTTATTTTGGTGTTCGTCTTGTTGATTCTTCCGTAAAGAAACCTTTGGGGAAGATCGACGATGTTCTTATCATTGTCAATGAAAATTATGTTCCCGTTGATTTCACTATTATGGACATTGAGTGTGAGCCCTCTTGTCCAATTATTTTGGGACGTCCTTTTCTTCACACAGTTGGTGCTATCATTGACATGAAAGAGGGAACTATCAAATTCCAATTCCCTCTCAAGAAAGGGATGGAACATTTCCCTAGGAAAAAGATTTAGTTACCTTTTGAGTCCATCACACGGGCTAGTTATTCTCTTGAAAAGACTTCATCTTCTGCTTTAAGCCTAGCTAATGGCTCTAAAGAAGCGCTTTCGGGAGGCAGCCCGCAACGAATTTAGATTTTTCTTTTTGCTTTTGTTCTGTTCTTAGTGGTCTTGATGATTGTTACTACTGTATCAACATCATTGTTTCTTTACTTTTCAAGCTTTGTGCCAAGTTTAGCCTCATACGGCAAGGGAAGTAAAAGTTGTGACATGATGTCCAGAAAACAGATTCTGTCCTCGTGACTAGAAAAATCAGAGAAAAATCCCAGTTTGTCTTTTTGAGCTGAATTTTTTACACAGAGTGCTCTATACAATTACGAAACTTCCTATGTTCTGAGTTTTTTTATTTGAGTTGCAGAAGTACCCCTAAAAAATTCGTTTCTATCTTCTATTCTGTTTTTCAAAGATTCTGCCATGTTTTGTCTCTCTTCACTTTTGCAAACCTTAAGCTTGCTTTTTCTTTGCAAAAACCTTTTGGAAATCTTGGGAAACAGTAGCTCTTCCTAGAAATATTTATTTGCAGTAGAGGAAAATTATTTTATTAGGGTACTAACCTCTCTAATCAGCCTACAATGAGTTATGTATGAAGGGAGTTTTCAAGTGCGCGATGGAAGATGATGAAAGAAGATTCAGGAGGTCAAACGCTCAAGCTTGGGGATGCCCATGTGCACCCCCAATAAATATTCAAGGAGACTCAAGCGTCTAAGCTTGGGGATGCCCCCATGCATCCCCTTCTTCATCAACAATTATCAGTTCGTCTCTCGTTGCACTATATTTTTATCACTTCATGCATTATGTGCTATTCTTGGAGCGTCTCGCTCTTAGGTTTTGTTTTTAGTTTTCTTTTGCTTTGTTTGCTGTAGTAACAAGTTAGACCCCAACTTACTCTTTTGTGTGGGAGAGATTCACGCTCCGCTTGAACTAGAACTCCTCATAGGATTTGCATGCCTATTCTTTTAGCTGTGAGTTGTTCTTTTTCTTATCTTAGCTGCTGTTATGTTTAGTTGTAGTGCTTTAGTTTTTTCTAGAGCTTTTCTTTTGTCTTAGGTTGAACTTTCTATAGGTTGCATGTTTTATCTTGTTAGAGAGTTTGCCTGTTGCACTGAGTTATGTGTCTTGACTGAAAATAGGTAGTTAAAGTTGTTGTTCTCTTTGTAGTAGTAACTTGCAATAGTTTTGAGGTATTGATTAGAGTAATGTTTGAACTCATGGTGTCAAGAGCTCTTGCCTATTAGTGATAGATGTCGTATTTTGGGCAATCTGTGTGTTTCTCGAAAACCAAAAACCCCTGTTGAGAACTATAGCTACTAGATGGATCACTAACCTCTGGAGGGTTCGAATATTAGAGTACACTCGAGTACCATGAGTCGAGGATGCGCAAGGATAACCAAACCCCCATACACTCCTCCTCGAGGTACCTGTCTCTTTGTGAACCTCCTGATTAGATTGAGAGTTACCAATAATAAGTGCATGAGTTCTTCGGACTAATGTGAGTATTCGAAAGTTGACACTTCCACCCACCTATACTTTTTCTAACCTCTTCGGTACCGTGCATTGCCCTTTCTCACCTCGAGAGTTGGCACATACTTCGCCGGTGCATCCAAACCCTTGGCACAATACACTCTGTCATCATAAGCATCCTTATATCTTTCCTAAAAACAGCCACCATACCTACCTACAAGGCATTTCCATAGCCTTTCCGAGATACATTGCCATGCAACATCCACCTTCTCATGACTTGATCTTCATGTCATACATGCTACTTGCATGATCGATGAGCCGCATGCTAGTTGGGCCTTGCCCTAATCATTGCTACATGACGCGCTAGTATCATTGCATATCCTGCTACCCTGGCAGAAGCATACATTTGCATCATGATAGTTACATTTTCTTTATGTGAGTACCTTTGTAAAGTGTGAAAGATCTCCTATATTCTTGTAAAATATAGAGTATTGCCCCTAAAGTGAGGAAAAGATCCCAAAGAGGACAAAATCAAAAGATCCCAAAGAGGACAAATGAGAGTTAAATAGAAAGAGCCATTGAGGCCACCAAAAAAATAAAAATAAAAAGAGAAAAAGAGAAAAATAAAAAGAGAGAAGGGGCATACTACTATTCCTTTTGAGAGATCCACACTAGTACTTCATCTCCTATCCCTTGTACTCCATAGAGATCATCATCATGCATATAGCTATGTGGGGACCCTTCACACTATAGAACTTGGCTTGTATATTCCAATGATGAGCCTCCTCAAACGAGCTCTAGGTCTTCTTGAGCAAGCAAGTTAGATGCACCCCCACTAGTTCCCTTGGAGAGCTTTTATCTCACATGTGCATCCGTTGTATGGCAATCCCTACTCCTCACATCATATCTATCATATGGCCTTCTCTCGCCTATGATTGTCCTCATTGATGTGAGCCTTTCACACCTTTTTGTCTTCCTCCTCCACCTTCTTTCTGTTTCGCCTTTTAGGTGTCAACTTTCTTTCTCACGCTCATCCATTGCATGAGTGCTCAAAATATCAAAAGGGGGTGGATCAGTTTGACTTGTACCTGGCTAGTGGTCTGGGGACGAGTCCAGATAAGAATCCAAAGGAGACCAAGTGTGAAACTTTAGTAGATAGTTGTTCTCAACAACCTTATTTTTTCTCTCGTATTTCCCTATCCCTTGCTTGCACGCAAACACCATATGGAGATATTCGAGTCACGGACAGCGAGAGCTCTTGCACCTTTTGTTCTTTTGTTGCTTGTGTCAATGCTAATATAGACTCTTGCTTGTTAAGACTTGAATTGAATTGCATGCTTTGATTGCTTTACTTAAAAGCCCTTTTATGGTTGTGTGGCATGTCACCACATAAATTATGTTTGTTATCATTTACCTACTCGAGGACGAGCAGGAATTAAGCTTGGGGATGTTGATACGTCCCAAACATATCTATAATTTCTGCTTGTTCCATGCATGTTTTGTGTGACTTTGCCATGTTTTGCTTGAACTTTCATACACTTTTGAACCTATTTGGACTAACCTATTAACTCAGTGCACCCAGTTGCCAGTTTCTCTTTTCTGCTGTTTTTGTATTTCAGGTTTTCCGACCATTAAAAGTGCTCCAAAAATTCCGGGAAAAATATATAAAAAATCAGCGCAACAGAAGCTTCCGGAATCACCAAGAGAGGGAAGGGGGGCACCACCAGGCAGCCAGGAGGGCAGGTGGTGCGGCCCCACCCTGGGCCGCGCCAGGGACCCTCCTGACTGCCTCGTGGGTCCCCTCGACGCCCCCCTTCGCCTATATTTACCCCTCGGGGTGGAAACCCCTAATACGGACTCCTCTTTCGCGACCTCGCCTCTGTTCCGCCGTCGCCGCCGTTTCTAGATCGGGGCTGCCTGGAGAAGCTGCTCCGGCACCCTGCCGGGAGAAGCTACCCCCTCCGGGAGATCCTCCATAGCCATGGACGCCTCCCGTATGTACCGTGAGTAGTTTCCCTTGGACCATGGGTCCGTGACCAGTAGCTATGTGATCTATCTCTCCCCCTTTTGTGCTTCCACTTTCGAGTCCTCGTGAGCTGCCTCACATGATCGAGGCATCTATGTAATTTCTGATGTTGCTATGCTGAGTTTGTTGGGATCTGATGGATTATGAGACTGTGTTCAGATTGTTATGAGTAATATATTTGGTTCTTCTCTTTTATATTTTGTTCTTGAGTAAATTCTTGCATGTTCTCCGTTGCGGTATTTGCTTTGGCCAAGTATTTTATTTTCAACTCCAAGAGAGAGCGTTATGCTCGATTGTGGGTTCATCCCCTTGATGTCTAGCTTGAGTGACAGAAACATGAGACTAGGGGATGTGTTGTTGCCACCAGGGATAAAACAACGGTGCTTGTACCTGCGGGTGCAAGGATTGTTTACTTTACACATAGTTCTTTTAATGCAGTTGTCTGTTGCTTTGAGTTTACACTTTGGGTGGGATTCGCAACTTAATACCAGCGAGATGTTCTGGATAGATATCTCAAGGTGGATGATTCGCAATAGATGCAGATGGATTTCGGTCTACTTACCTTGGCGTACTGCCCATTGCTTTTGAGCCCTTCCTTTCTTTGCAGCATAGTTAGCATTGCGGTGCCTTCATAATCCTGTCAATTTCCCAACTGTGATTTGTTTACCTCGCTAGCACTTTTATCGTCTTTTGGGAGAGAGACATCACTAGTGAAAATCACGGGACCCTGGTCCATCTTCACATTATTGTTCACACCCTCAATTTACTTTCAGCTTTTACTTTCCTTTGCACCTTTTATCTTTTGCGTTGATCCTTTGTAAACGACAAGGCCGGAGGAATTGACAACTCCTCTGTACTCGTTGGGAGCAAAGTTATTTGTTGTTGTGTGCAGGTCCACGACAGCACCCTAGTCAGGAAGCAATTTATGGCGACGTTGCCACCTACTTGTATCTCCTGAGTCCTACTGGTTCGATAACCTTGGTATCTTCACCGAGGGAAACTTTTTGCTGCACTGCATCTCAAACCTTCCACTTGGGGTAACCAACGAGGGGCGAGAAGCCATCAGCAGACACTTGATGTGACAAGGATTCATTCATATAAAGTTGCATTAAGATCTGTTATACCACATCCTTGTGACTTTATCATTTGATAAGTAAGTTGTTTGTTAAGCCTGGCTGAAGCAAACATCTTCCTTTGTGTTAACATTTTCACTGCGTGCCTAACAACATGTTCTTTCAGAAGCTTCAATTGATCTCATCAAAATATAAAAAGAAAGAGCAAAAGTAAAACTTTTAGTTGTTCTTTGACCAAAGGACATGTTTGCCATGATTTGATGAGTTTCCTTAGCCCTACTTTTGATTATAATTGTTATTACTCTTTCATAAGGGCCTTATGAGTTGAGGATTGCTGTTGAGGATGTTTGAGTTTGGTGAAGAAATCATGATGCTTCTTGTCCGTATTCTATTTATCGACACTTCACCCTCTAAACTTGTGGACAGGTTTACCGAGCTCAGTTTTCGCTCGGGGACAAGAGAGGTCTAAGCTTGGGGGAGTTGATATGTCCAAAATGCATCACTATTTTATATCGTAATTCATCCTTATTCATTGATATATTTCACATTACGATGATGTTCTTATGTTGTTTTGGCTTGTTTTACACAGTTTGCAACTTTCCGGTGCCGAAGCAACAGACGCAGGATTCAGCGGTAAAAAGTGGACGCTGAGTTGCTGAAGAATAATACCTCCAAATTACCTGAAAATCGACGAAGGGTATTTTCCAGAAGATTAACGAAGACACGCCGAAGAGGGGCCAGAGGGGGGCCACCTGGCGCGGGGAGGGCGCCTGGGGCCCTGGGACCACCCCGGCTCCCCCCTCTGGCCTATATACTCTTCGTCGCCCGAAAACCCTAAAAAGAAGAGTTTTTACGGAGTTCCGCCGCCTCTCCGTGGCGGAAACCTACAAAGAAGAAAAGGGCTCTCCGGCGGGAAGATTCCGCCGAGGAGATCGCCTCCCGAAAGGTGAGATCATCGCCATCGTCATCACCATCGTCACGGGCATCACCGAGATCATCATCAACATCATCCCCAACATCAGCACCATCTCCACCACCATCCAATCTCATCTCACAAGTTTATCTTGTGTTTTAATCCGTACTATCTATCCTCTCTACTCTACCGGTGTTGATTAATACTTTGTGGTGAATGCTATTGAGTTTTGTTGGAGAAATATCATTATGTCCAGATTGTTTACCACCTATTTATCACCTCTGATCATGATCTCTTTTATGTCTTGTGAGTAGTTACTTTAGTTCTTGAGGACATGGGAGAAGTCTTGTTGTTAGTAGTCATATGATGTTGAAGTAATATGTGTTGTTTGATATTTAATCGTGTTGTTATTTTCCTAGTGGTGTTGTGTGAGTCGAACACTCAACACTTCGCCTTATTAAGGACCTAGGGGAATACATTGTGTATAAAGAATGCTTACGGTGGGTTGCCGGAGTGACAGAAACCTAAACCCCAGTTTGCACACTTTTGCACAAGGGAACAGTGGATCCTTGATCTTATTGTTGTGGTTAGGCTTTGCCTTAATTTCTATCTTGTATTTGCGGATGCTTGCAAGTTGTTTAATCATAAGAGTGCACTTATCTTAGTCTATAAGGTGTGCTAGCATAGATCCACCCACTCAACACTTATCAACACTACACACAGTACCGATTCGGAGTATGGCGAAAGCACGTGACTACCTCTCCATGTGTCCTCAAGAACGCTTTAGTCTTTATAAGTTCAGTTGCCAGGCTTATCCTTTACTGAAAAGGATTGGGCCACTCGCTGCTCCTCAGCACTATTTACTTTGCTTTCTTTTATCTTATTATTGCTTATACCAAAAACCCCTAAAAAGTTATCTTTCAGTGCTTGCAGTTATTCCTTGTCCAAAATCACTTATCAATACCTTTCACTCCTCGTTGGGTTCGACACTCTTACTTATCGAAAACGTTGCAATAGATCCCTTACGGTTGTGGGTCATCAGCAGTCAGCGCAGTGGTTGTGGTAGAACGTATGGAAGCCGGTAAAGAGCACCCTTTGTAGAGGCCAGTCTATTACATTAGTGAGGTTTTGACTTCATCAAAGCAATGCTACCCTCACTGGAAGAAGCTGGTCCTTGGTGTATTCATGGCGAGTCAGAAACTCAAGCATTACTTCCAGGAGCACCCCATAACTGTAGTCAGCTCGGCACCACTTGCAGATATCATCCAGAACCGGGAGGCCACCGGAAGGATTGCAAAGTGGGCTATAGAGTTGGGGGCTTATCGCATCAAGTATGAACCGCGCACGACCATCAAATCTCAGGCGCTCGCCGACTTCATCAACGACTGGACAGAGATCCAAGCACCCCCAAAAAAGCCGGTTAAGAAATAATGGACAATGCACTTTGATGGGAGTCAACACCTCCAAGGGTTGGGAGCCAGCGTGGTCCTCACTTCTCCCAAAGGAGAGAAATTGTGCTATGTCTTGCAGCTACATTTCACTTTCACCAACAACGCAGCAAAATATGAGGCCCTACTCCATGTGCTGCGGCTGGCTCACGAGATGAACATAAGCCGAATCTGATGCTATGGTGATTCTGACCTTGTTTCTCAGCAAGCGTCGGGGAGGTGGAACTCCAAAGATGCCACAATGGCAGCCTATCGGCGGAGGTAGAAAAACAAGCCGGTTTCTTTGTCGGGTACCAAGTGGACTACGTGGAGCGCAAGCTAAACGAAGTCGTAGATGCTTTATCCCGGCTGGGCTCTCAACGAAAGCAGGTTCCACCAAACGTGTTCCTGGACGTCCTGACAAAGCCGTACGTGCAAATACCAACGGAGCAAGACATAGCAGAGTCGGATCCAGAGCCGGCTCTGGTGGCCGCAATACATGCTACCCCTTATGGGTTGTGCCTTATTTGGATTACAAGACCCGGGGAATCCTACCCACTGATGAGGTACAGGCCAGACAAATTGTTAGGAGAAGCAAATCTTTTGTACTCATCAATGGTGAGTTACATCGGCAGAGCCCTGCAGACGTCTTTCAGAGATGTGTATCACCGGAAGAAGGCAGAGAGATCCTCAATGATATACACTCAGGAGACTGTGGGCATCATGTTGGCTCTCGTTCGCTAGTGGCTAAAGCCTATAGACACGGATTCTACTGGCCCACGGCACATGCAGACACAGAGGATATAGTCAAGAAGTGTGATGGATGCCAGCAATATGCCAAGCAAGCTCATGTACCGGCTCAAGAGCTCAGGATGATCCCCATCACTTGGCCCTTTGCAGTGTGGGGGCTTGATATGGTAGGACCTTTCAAAAGGTCCACCAACAAGAATACACACTTATTGGTGGCAGTCGATAAATTCACCAAGTGGGTCGAAGCAGAGCCGGTCAGCAAATGTGACGCGGAAACGGCGCTGAAATTCTTGAAAAATATAATATACAGATTCGGCTACCCTCATAGCATCATCACTGATAATGGGTCTAACCTATCAGAGGGGGTCATGCAACGATTATGTCAAAACGAGCACATCCGACTCGACCTTGCGGCAGTGGCTCACCCACAGACCAATGGACATGCCGAGAGAGCCAACCAAGAGTTGCTCCGAGGCATCAAACCCCGGCTCTTTGTTCCTTTGGAAAGGACACCGGGTTGCTGGAAGGATGAATTTCCTTCAGTATTGTGGAGTATCAGGACGACTCCTAACAGGTCGACAGGATACACACCCTTCTTCCTGGTCTATGGAGCAAAAGTCGTTCTCCCAAGTGACATCCGCATGACTCGCCAAGGGTCACAGCTTATGTGGAAGCCGACAACGAAAGATCAAGGCAAGACGCCTTGGATGTTCTCGATTAAAAACGAGAAGTAGCAGCAGCTCAGTCGACTATCTACCAACAAGATCTGCGACGATATCATAGTCGTCGTATCAAAAGTCGGACTTTTCAGGAAGGTGACTTAGTGCTCCGCCTCATACAGAAAAAGGATGGAATGCACAAGCTCTCTTCTCCATGGGAAGGACCGTTCGCGGTTAGCAAGAACCTCTACAATGGATCCTACTACCTGGTTGATATACGCGAGAAGGAAAAGTCACGCACATCTATGGAGGAGACTCCCAGGCCGTGGAACATCGCACAACTCCGTCCATATTATACTTAGGTAGCACCGGAACACTATTGTACAAAGTCGACACTCGTCGCACCGGCTTCCGCCATATATATATATATATATATATATATATATATATATATATATATATAAGTCGACATTTGTCGCACCGGTTATCTCCGCATAATAAAGTCGATTTACATCGCGACCGGCTTTCGCCATAGTTAAAAATAATAAGTCAATCTTAATTGCATTTAGGCCATCGCCATAATTAACATAAAAGGTCGACTTTCGTGCAAACAGGCTATCGCCATAAAGTCGATTTTTATCGCACCAGGCTTTCGCCACATCTCAAAGTCGACTTCGTCGCACCGGATCTCGCCACATTTATGCATAAAATCAACTTTCATATTGCATCATACTGCATCATAAATTACATAATTTTGCATCTTTTTCTCAGAGACCTAGGGGCTTGATCAACCCTCTATCGGCACTGAGCATGTATATTGCTTTGATAAGGAAAAGCGGGGGGGGGGGGGGGGGCTCGATGATACTCATTGACTCCTACCAGAAATGTCGGCATATATATGTAAAATTTCACATGTGTTGGCTTAGATAAGGGGAAGTAGGGGAGTTCGATGGATCCCATCAACTCTTAAAACCAAAGAAACCCCGGCATACACATGAATTGGCCACCCACGCCACCCGACCTATGCAGTTCAGAGCTTACATAACTAACGTGCAACCGGTTGTTCTAGACTTCGGGGTTTACCTAAAACGCCCATCGAATTTAGTCCTAAGAGTCGGGCACGCTAGTCATTGAAAAGATGTTTCGAATCTTCAACCAATAATCTCTCTCAATGCGAGAAGATGAGGTCTAAAGTCAACTTCTATTAGCCATTGCATTTCATTCTTGCACATAAAGCATCATGCTCAATTGATAATCACAATTTTTCTCACAGATTAAAGTTAGACCTATGTGACTTGGCACAAGCACCCAGATGCATATACCGACTCATGGGGACTACACTTCAAAAATCTTCTCAAAGACCCGACACGACGCAATGATGTTCGTGCCGACTCTTGGGGAGTAACACTTTCAAAAAAATATTATTCAAAGATTTGGCATGACGCCACAATGATTATACCAACTCTTGGGGAGTATGACTTAAAAACATATATATGACCTGGTATGGCACACAAACGTGACCACACTAACTCATGGGGGCTACAACTCGATCTATCCTATGAGTCGATTACTGATACACAGATATTCTGAATCGACTCAGGGGGCTATAGATACAGACATCATAAAAAAATCGGCTCTCATGTGTTAAAAAAACATTCAAAGTCAGGAATAAAAACCGACTTATAGACTCGATGGGAATTTATAATTTTCATTCATCAACATATGAGTCTTACATCAAAAGGAGGAGCCTTACATTGCAGGAAATTAAAGGACAAAGTCGGCAAAATACTACTATAGTAAAAAAAACCAGCTTCAGTCGTCGTCTTCAGAGTCGGCTTCATCTTCAGAGGAAGAGTTCTCGACTTCTTCTTCCTTGTTGTTGTAGAACTCTTCATCACTGCTACTGGAACTCTCCATGCAGCAGCCGGCTCGGTCACCATCCGAGTCAAAGATTCTAGCCCACAAGGTGTCACTACCATCATATCTAAAGATAATGGTGTCTCCCCTTGAGATATTCCTGGAACGAAGGAAAGGTTTCCAACTTTCTCCAAGAACATGGAGTTATGTCTAGAGAAGCTCGTATCCACCCAAACGGGTCCATGAGGACATCTCTCAGAGCGGAGCCAAAGACCCGAAGGCCTTGAATCGATCACATGTTGAGTAAAAGACTCAGGAAGTTTTATCCAATGAAGAATCGGCTGGACGTGTATTAAGAACTCACCCCTCTTAGGAAAAGAAGGGGGAGATTCAGATGGAGAATCTGCACGAGTACTTCTTCCCCTACCTCTGCCACGGACACGACCTCGCCCACGACCACGACCGCGGCCACGGCCTCGATCACGAGCACCTACGCTAGATCCAGGATCATCGGCTGCCAAAGGAGCGCGAGCACCTAGCTTGGGAGCCATGGAGGAACTAGCAAAGAAACAAGAGGAAGAAGAAGATGCGGGCACTCAAAGGGTAAACAACCCAATGGCTATTTATAGCAGTTCCGAGGAGAAGATCAATCAAATGCCATAAAGACGTGGGTGAACTACCCATGGTAGGTGACATTTATGGAAAGACTCCTCGATTCCCACTACAACATCAATGCCTCCAACTGGCGTTTTGGGCAGAGTAATCATAAATACCATACCGGATCTTTGACTGAAAAAGTCAAAAGATTTTTTTTAGTTGGAAGATGAAGCGAAGAAATAAGAGAAGATTGGCACCGACTCCTTCCAAGTCTCAAAAGAACATGACAGTCGGTCAATACCAATTAGGGAGACGGCAACCATGATGGTGACAAGAAGATCGATGCGAAGACTAAAGCATCACACCAATCCTGGGGGAAAATGTCGGGGGGATGGATAAAGCCCATGACCCGACATTAGGTCTAAAGGTTCGGCTAACCTACGGAAGGCCCAAAGAGGAAGGCCCGGCCCAGGGCCGGCTGCGCCAAGGAAAGAAGATCGAAGCCATAGAAGGAATTCGACTTACCTTGTGTAGTACATAGCATATTTGTAAAGTAGAATAGGACTCCACCTCGTGTCGGAGTCAGACTCGCGGAATCCCGGGATCCGGTGCCTTTATAAGACGAGGTCCATGGGATCCAGGGTCAGGAATAATCTCAACTTAAGATAGGACTAGACACTTGTCGGCGTAACCTAGATCACCTCGAGATCAAGGTTGCGAGCCGACTCTCTTGTAATCGATCAACCGACTCTTCTTTCGAGAGTCGAAACCCATAAATAATAAGAAGAAGGAGTAGGCTTTTACCTCGAGACAAAGAGGGGTTGAAACCTAGGTAAATCGCCGAGTCTCTTGTCCATGTTGACTCTCTCCACGAAATCGCCTCGCAGCAAAGGTCCCATGTTAAGTTCGACTCTTCGGACATCTGCCGTGACTTTCCCACGACAGATCGCCTGCTCCTAGATTCCTCGCGTCTGATTGCAGCAATACGGTATATAAAACAAAGATAGAAAAGCAAGAGGGGTGAGTATCTAGCATACCCGCCAGTCTTACGTCCGCTACTAAGCATTTACGCATTTGTATCAAATGGAAAGGGGAGGCTATATATAGTGGACTGGATGATAGAAAGTCAGAATAAGGATGAGAAGCTAGGCCTATCAAGGACTAGCATCTTCCGACGATTCTTGCAGCATGAGAAGAGAATAGCAAACAGTTCATATAAAGCATAAAGTAACAATGCAGCAGAATTTACTACATCATTGTATAATAGTAAGTTGTAATAATTATCAATGCCTCCGAGATCACTTCCTCGACTTCCCTGCGAGGAAGAAAACCCATAACCAACAATTTAATATTAATAGTTTGTAGTAGTAGGATCTGGCTTCAACATAAAGTGCCCTGTTACCGTGGACACGGTTATCCGAATAGATTTTCATCCCCGCAGGGGCTGCACTACTGTTACCCTGCACGCTTTGATCTCCAGGGTGGCGTACACCTTGTTAGGGAATGCCCCACCGAGGCTATCCGATACGCTGAAGTCCATCCTTCAAGCTCAACAGAGAGGCCATCCGCCGGTCTAAATCCTAAGAACAAAGGAACTTTGGACCCCTTACCTTTGTACAACTGCATGGTATGTGGCTGGCCGATGAAGCAGACCCACCTCCCACTACCGGAGTAGGCGGTCCAAGCCCGGCAATTAGCCCAAAGTAAAGCTGACGTCTGAAGAGCCATCGAACGAGGCTACAACGCAGAGGGCCCATACAGTAATCCCGCGTGGAGGTAGCGCGTTTAGGGTGCGTCGACCCACTCAAGTCATCCACCTGACCCATTTAAGCATTTTATTATTAGCTCGCAGGCAACCGTTATCATTGCTCGACTAGTAACATAACGAACAACGAACAGCAGCCAGGACCACCAAGATATCGGAGTTGGCCCTGTCGTCCCGTCAAAGCACGCGGTTACCAACAAGGTGAACCGTCTCCTTACCTTATATTGCGTGTGCTCCTGGAGGAGCTCGACATTCGTGGTTTGGTATCTCACGGCCAACGAGCAAGGACCATGCCCACGATGGTATCCGCCTGTTCTGCAGTCCCGATACAATACCTCTCGCGGGCACCGTTGGGTCGCCCGACTACTTACCTTTAAGGACACCAGTTGATTCAGGTGCCTACCATCAAGTGAAACCAGGAGGAATCACCCTCGATGGTACACTTGAAGTGGTTCGACAGAGACATTAGCGGAATGAACTAAAGAGGAGTATCCTCGTATCACCCCGGTGATGCTACGCTACCGATCCAGCGACGAGAGTGAAATACGAGTCCATCCACTCGAAAGTCAAACTTGAAGCGACTCGGCAGAGTCTCGCCGTTGTAGGTTCCCTTGGGCGGCTGCTCTGTACCGTACCTGTTGCAGTTATAATAATTTATACCCGCGTTCACTCCCCAGAGTGATCACAGCCCACTATCTAACCCTACTTGACAAACAATGCGCAGGGCCAACTGCTGAATATTGCATAAGTAATAATAGGTAGCATAGGATAAAGGAATGTACATCAAGGGGCGACAATGACAGGCTATGCAATGAATAGGAATTATTGTATTAGCAGTAGCAATGCCTAGTGCAAGAAATGTACGGAAAAGATAGGTGATATCTGGGGAAGGAGAATGGCTCTGCTTGCCTGGAAGCTCGACATTAGGCGTACGGTCGTCGACGACGTAGTCGTACTCAGCAGCGGTGTAGTCGGCGGCAGTGTCGGGGTCTACCAGATAATAAGGGGAAGAAGCAATAAATACACATCAACAATAGCAATACAAATTCAAGACATGGCAAACGCAGTGTTGGCGGTGTTCTAACGCAGTGCTAGGTGCTTACATCGGAGCGGGAAATTATCCGAGGATGATTCATTAGTACCGGTTGATTACCGGACCGATGATCCGGAGTGAGAAGGTTCCATGTCTACAGTGTTAGAGACATCTGACAGACATGGGGATAGTGTATCTGTGCTCATTGATCCATTCTGAACAACTTTCATATTCAGAACATTTCATCTGAAAAGTTTTACCGGCTCTGGTCATCTGACAAATCGATGAACCAGAGGAGAAATGTTCCACGTTCGGTATGTTAAAAGGGTGCGATGGGTATAGGGGTAGCGTATTTGTATCCGTGGCATTTTTCTAATCAACTTTCATGTATAAATTATTTTCATCTGACTTACGGTTTACAAGACATTAATTTCTATAGTTTAAATTATTTAAATCAATTTATAAATTTATTTTATTATTAAATACAACATTATCCAGAATAGTGTTGTTGACCAGTCAACTGACACAGAGGGCCCACTTGTCATACAAAATGACAATTAAATCATTTTATCTAATTTAATTAACACGAGGCCCCACATGTCATACATTGAAATTCCAATAAAATCATATACTTAAATCAACTGACAGTGGGGTCCACCTGTCATACTAATAGTGACAAAATTAATCTATTTTATTTTTAACCAAGGGGTTAACTGTTTACTGGGAGCCACATGTAAGTCTAATAAAGGGGGGTTAATCTACTGTTTAATTTAGTTAGCCCAAATGGCCTTGGGCCCACGGGTCAGAGGGTGTGGGGGGCTTATCCCACTGGATTAAACCAGTGAGCACGCCGGCGGCGAGCAATGGAGCACGTCGGCGAGGGGAGCAACGGCGAGCGGTGGGGGCGGGGGCAGGCCGATGCGCGGTTGGGGCGCGGCCGCACACGGCGTGGTGAGCAGCGTAGTGCACCACAGCGAGCAGCGCAACAAGGCACAGAGCGGCGGGAGCCAGGAGGCTGAGCGGGCTGCGGCGGTGGCGTGGCCGGCGCAGGCGAGCGAGCGTGGCTCGGGCGCCGTGGGGCGACCAAAGGCACGCACTGGACGCGACCAGATGCAGCGACGTCAGCAATGGCGTGCGACGGCCGGAGCGCGTGGACAAGAGCTGCGGCAGAGGGATTCGCAAGGGACGGAGCGGGGATTTGTGAGGGAGCTCACAGTGCACACAGAGGCGGGCTCGGGGCGGGTGGAGGGGGCTCGGAGGCCGACGAATTGGGTTGCGACGAACGGCAGCCGTGGGCGGGGAGGAGCTCGGCAGCGGTGTGTAGTGGACCTCGAGCGCGATTCGACACAGAGGACGAAGGAGACGTCCCACTGGTGCTCCTGGGCGTGATGGCGTGGTCCAAGGTAGCGGTGGCCACGGTAGTGCGGTGGCATGACGGTGGGGAGTCCACGGGCAGCTCCGGTTCAAGACATACGAGAGAGGGGGAGGGGATTAATGGCGGGTTAGGGTTTGGTGAGGCGCCGAGAGACTTTTATCCTCCAAGTCCGCGAGTTACTGTGGCCTCCGTGTCGCCCATCGCGCCATTACAGCATCGACGATGGTGTCCGGCGTTGACAGCGGGACAGGGTGAACAGAGGAAGGAGAGAGGAAGGGGGAAAGTGGGCTTTGCCGGTTGGGAGATTGCCTAGGGAGTAGGATAGGTCTTTTTATTTTTAGTTCTTCTTTTCCTTTTTTCTTTTATGTTTGTATTCTGTTTAGTAAGTTTTTTACTTTTATAAAGTGTGAAGCCAACTCTAATACTACTGCTACATGTTAAAACAGTGCTACGAAAAGTTTGGTGGCCAACTAAAATCATTCGACTTTGTTTAATTATTTAAATGACTTAAATGGGACTGTTTGGCTCTGAAATGGTTTTCTTTAAATACTTATAGCTTGCAATAAAATTTCAATGCTAGTGTATTATGACCTACTGTGTTTTTTTTGTATTTGACAAAATTGATTGCACAATTTTTGGATCAACTTTTATTTCCACTAGTTTTGGAATTTTTATCTGGGTTGAATTTGAAGAAGCCATGGTCAAGGGTGATCATCACATGCCTAATCATGGTGGCTTGGCAACAGTAAAAGTGATTACTATAGGTGATTACTGTAGTGTGACACCCGGGGTGTTACAATTCTCCCCCACTACAAGGAATTCTCGTCCCGAGAATTAAAGGTAGTGTAAGGGGTAGAGTTTTGGTTTCATATTCTAATGAATCTTCTGGTCCTTGTTTCCCTTCTCGAAGAAGTTAATCCTTCTCATTGATGCCTTCATTTCTTTGCATCATTGCATCTCGACGAGTAGTCATCCTTCCTTCGGGGACTTCATCGTACTTACAGATAGGGTAGGATGGGAAAACTTAGGGGGGTCGGATCGGTACAAGGTTAATCAACCTAGATGGTCCAAGGGAATGGGTTACAAGGTATCTCACGAGTTAAACTCAGGGGAATACATCGAGAAAACAAAAGAAGGTATGAGAAGTTTCAAGCGGATAGGCATGCATTCAATGTCGATGACGGATGATGCAAAGTGGTCCAGAGTATTAGGCATAAGCACTGAGTCTGATACTGGACTGAATATCACAAGGTGGGTGACTCGTGAATTGAATACGAGGTCAAGCGCGAGGAATAACCTTGGGAACGGGGATGTACAAAAGAGTCAGGTTTCGATCCTGTGGAACTGTGGGTTATGGGCCCACAGAGAATCTGGTGTGAGTATTGGTACTCAACCATAAGAAGAAGGGATGTGAAGGCATCAGATGATAGAAGCATCTGAATAATTCGATGATTGAACATAAAGTTATTATGATTTCCAGGATGAAGGATCGGAAGCAAACGCTTTGATAAAAAGATGAGTAAGCTTAATGGAACTAAAGGACAATCGATCAAGGTTTGATTTACCGAGATCCATCTCATGTTCGGAATGACGTCTGAGCCGGAAGAACGAATTCCTAAGGATCAACTGCAGGGCAGTAGGCACAAGGATTCCCGGAGCAATGGAGAGTATTTAGAGGCATCTTGTAAACACAAGAGCATCTGAGAATGAAGGGACAAACAGATGGATGTGAAGTTATCCATGGGGATTTATCGATGGTAGAGAATTGCAAGGCAGTGGGCATAAGGGTCTCGGGGATTTATCCGAGGGTATCTTCGGGTGAAGCAAGCGATCATTTGGGGTGAAGGGCTCTCCGGAGGAAGTAGTCACGAGAACCTAGAGATAATGTTAGCAAAATCTTTAACCCGAAAGAGAAGAGAGATCAGAGTCCCAGAGTAAAGGTGCAGAGAAAAAGATTTTAATACCATCTAGTTTGCGACGTGGGCCGATAAGCCACACGACACTGTTTGTAAAGTAGTTCTTCAAAAACTAGACATGAATTCGACCAAGGAGTTCGAAGGGGGTGTCCTACAGGCAGTCGGCTCTGAGACCAACTTGTGACGCCCCCAAAATCGGACCGTGTACAGTAATCATACACGCAAGGTACATGACCGAGATCAAGGACTCACGACATGATATCACAACACAACTCTAATAATAAAAATAATACAAGTCGTTTAATGCAATCCAAGGGCCACTAGGGCTCGAATACAATAGCTCGAGAGCACAAAGTTAGCGGAAGCAATAGTATCTGAGTACAGACACAAGGTACACATGATCTTCCTTAAGAAGGCTAGCACAAAAACAATAACGATCGAAAAGGCGAGGCCTCCTGCCTGGGAACCTCCAAACTACTCCTGGTCGTCGGGGATCTCCATGTCGTAGAAGGCATCGTGGGTCTTCACGTTGCGGTAGTCGGCATCGGGAATCTCCTGCTCCTGGACGCCACGCATCTGATTGCAGCAATCCAGGTATATAAAACAAAGATAGAAAAGCAAGAGGGGGTGAGTATCTAGCATACCCGCGAGTCTTACGTTCGCTACTAAGCATTTATGCATTTGTATCAAATGGAACGGGGAGGCTATATATAGTGGAATGAATGATAGAAAGTCAGAACAAGGATGAGAAGCTAGGCCTATCAAAGACTAACATCTTCCGACGATTCTTGCAGCATGAGAAGAGAATAGCCAACAGTTCATATAAAGCATAAAGTAACAATGCAGCAGAAGTTGCTGCAGCATTGTATAATAGTAAGTTGTAATAATTATCAATGCCTCCGAGATCACTTCCTCGACTTCCCTGCGAGGAAGAAAACCTGGAACCAACAGTTTAATAGTAATAGTTTGTAGTAGTAGGATCTGGCTTAAGCATAAAGTGTCCTGTTACCGTGGACACGGTTATCCGAATAGATTTTCATCCCTGCAAGGGCTGCACTACTGTTACCCTGCACGCTCGGATCTCCAGGGTGGCGTACACCTTGGTAGGGAATGCCCCACCGAGGCTATCCGATACGTCGAAGTCCATTCTTCAAGCTCAATAGAGAGGCCATCCGCCGGTCTAAATCCTAAGCACAAAGGAACTTTGGACCCCTGCCCTTTGTATTCCTGCATGGTACGTGGATGGCCGGTGAAGCAGACCCACCTCCCACTACCGGAGTAGGCGGTCCAAGCCCGACAATCAGCCCGAAGTAAAGCTGACGTCTGAAGATCCATCGAACGAGGCTACAATGTAGAGGGCCCACACCGTAATCCCGCATGGAGTTAGCGCGTATAGGGCGCGTCGACCCACTCAAGTCATCCATCTGACCCATTTAAGCTTTTTATTATTAGCTCGTAGGCAACCGTTATCGTTGCCCTACTAGTAACACAACGGACAATGAACAACAGCCAGGACCACCGGTGCCTGCCATGTCGTCCCGTCAAAGCACGTCGTTACCAACAAGGTGAACCGTCTCCTTACCTTATCTCGCGTGTGCTCCTGGAGGAGCTCGACTTTCGTGGTTTGGTATCTCACGGCCAACGAGCAAGGACCAGGCCCACGATGGTATCCGCCTGTCCTACCGTCCCGATACAATACCTCTCGCGGGCACCGTTGGGTCGCCCGACTACTTACCTTTAAGGACACCAGTTGATTCAGGTGCCTACCATCAAGTGAAACCAGGAGGAATCACCATCGACGGTACACTTGAAGTGGTTCGACAGAGACATCAGCGGAATGAACTAAAGAGGAGTATCCTCGTATCACCCCGGTGATGCTACGCTACCGAGCCGGCGACGAGAGTGAAATACGAGTCCATCCACTCGTAAGTCAAACTTGAAGCGACTCGGTAGAGTATCGCCGTTGTAGGTTCCCTTAGGCGTCTGCTCTGTACCGTACCTGTTGCAGTTATAATAATTTATACCCGCTTTCACTCCCTAGAGTGATCACGACCCGCTATCTAACCCTAGTTTACTAACAATGCGCAGGGCCAACTGCTGAATATTGCATAAGTAATAATAGGCAGCATAGGATAAAGGAAGGTACATCAAGGGGCGACAATGACAGGATATGCAATGAATAGGAATTAGCGTAATAGCAGTAGCAGCAATGCCTAGTGCAAGAAATGTACGAAAAAGATAGGCGATATCCGGGGAAGGAGAATGGCTCTGCTTGCCTGGAAGCTCGACAGTAGGAGTACGGACATCGACGACGTAGTCGTACTCAGCAGCGGTGTAGTCGACGACAGTGTCGGGGTCTACCAGCGAATAAGGGGGAAGAAACAATAAATACACAACAATAATAGCAATACAAATTCAAGACATGGAAAACGCAGTGTTGGCGGTGTTCTAACGCAGTGCTAGGTGCTTACGTCGGAGCGGGAAATTATCCGAGGATGGTTCATTAGTACCTGTTGATTAGCGGACTGATGATCCGGAGGGGGAAGGTTCCATGTCTGTAGTGTTAGAGACATCTGACAGACATGAGGATAGTGTATCCGTGCTCGTTGATCCTCAGAACATTTTTTTGGTATTTGACAAAATTGATTGCACAATTTTTGGATCAACTTTTATTTCCACTGGTTTTGGAATTTTTATCTGGGTTGAATTTGAACAAGCCATGGTCAAGGGTGATCATCACATGCCTAATCATGGTGATTACTGTAGTGTGACACCCGGGGTGTTACACCAGTCGTCTACTATCCGATCCCACCTATCAACATTCCAAGGGTCACATGTATCAGTACCGAGCGAAGTAACAGTCAATGGCTTTGACCCGATGGGAAGCCCCGTTTGGGCTTTTGTGAGACCGAGATGAGTAGAGGAGGGGGAAAATGAACCTTGTTAGATGGGTAGGGAAAAACTGAGCAAAACTAGACAACAAGGGGCGTGAAAATAGAAAAATGCATAGCCTACTACTCATCTGGGAGCCCCTGGACTTTAGGGGCCCGAGGCAGCCGCCCCTTTGCCCCCCTCAATGTCGGCCCTGGGCGTGACAACCCTCCCCCGTTTGTTGGGAGCAAAGCTACTTTGTTATTTGTGTGCAGGTGTTGTTTGAATTGCTAGGACTAGAAGCTCCTTCCGGTTCGATAATCTCGGTTCTTCATCGAAGGAAAACTTGATTCTGTCTACATCATCCCTTCCTCTTGGGGGTTCCCATCTAGTAGTCAGCAGTCTATCGTATAGCCGCCCCACAACATCGACGATGGAGTTGAAGTCACCAAAGGTGAACTCCTGGACCGACAAGAAGATGTCGGAGGTCGTTGAAGAGTCAATCTGGATCAGATGTCCATCACTCGACGCCAGTGCCTGGTGCGTCAATTGATGATGCAGAAAACCGATAGATGTCTCGGTAGGGTGGTTCGAGTGATGAGAATCACTAGAGAGGTTAACTTGCAAGGTATTTACCCAGGTTCGGGCCCTCATGGCAAAGGTAAAACCCTAGTCTTCCTTAATTTGATTATGGATGTATAATCGCCTCGTGAGAGGGGGATACAATTGTTTAGTCTACCGAGATTGATGACGAGATGTTAATGTGTCTCGAGCTCTCCACGACCTCGTCCTATATAGGGTGGACGGGGCCTATGTTACATGAAAGAACCAACCTACAACTATTGTAATACTAGGAGTCATATCCTTGTGCGCTAAGTTGATATCGCTACTGAAGGAGGGCTCGACGCTCCTCACGGAGACCTGCTAAGGTGCACACCTTACGGTTCTTTGGGCCGTTTGGTAGCCCGACTGAGCCGTATATGGGCCACCCCGGTATTGCACACCGTCAAACTGTTCAGAGACGTTCAAAGAATGTTGGCGCTCGGTGTTGACTCCAGCTCGGCGAAACCAAGATAGAGTTGTGAGAGAGGTTGTGTGATTTTTCCAAGTGGGTCAGGAATGGCGCATGTCGTAAGGCTAAATCTGTCGTCCGTCGCACCCGCCTATCCGCCACCCTCGGGTACTTCGTACGCATATCGATTGTCGTTTATGCATAAATGGTAATTCCGCTAATGCCAACCTTTAAAATGGTTGTCGTTTCCTGCCTCCAACGCACACATACGTTCGTCAATCACATGGCAGTGCAAATAGCAAAAGCCAAAGCCTTCCCCACCTACAAAATCATTTTCAAGAAGAGGGAAAGCCCGTAGTTCGATTATTAGAGAATCTTAGTATTAAGGATGTTCAAATCATAATTATAATCTTTGGTGAAATCCTATTTGAAATCGGAGATGAATGTTGTACGAAAATGCTTCATTATTGAGATGTCTTCTAACCAATGACAAAGAGGCCATATATGATTAAAAAAAATTAAAACGTATATTATGGCGATTCTAACTTTGCACAAAGTCACAGGAGCCTCTGTATTCATATGAATCCGCGTTATGAAGGTTGCTAATATAACAAGAGAGAATTTTTTGGCCCTTTTTGAAAATCTACTTACCTTTTTTACCCTTAAAATCATTTTTCTGCGTATTTTTATATCCAAATTTAAATTTATTCCTTGTGTGACACAAGTTTTTAGCTAGTAACGGTGCTAAGCCTGAGATAAAAAGACAATTTTATCCCTAGTGTAGTATGCATGTCTCCTCTGCATTTGCATTTAAACAATATGATCATATACTGCACTAAGAGTAAATTGTGTTTTTATCTTAGAGTTAACGCCGTTACTAGCTAAAACCGACGAAAGTGTTATATAAGAAAGAAAATAAAGTTTGAGTGTCAAAAAAAAAGAAAAAGTTTTTAGACCAAGAAAGAAAAATAAAATAAAGAAAGGCCAAATACTCCCATATAACAACCTGCTAGAGTTAGTTATGTATATATATGCTGAAGAAACTGCCAAAGATTATAATTTTTACATTTTTTTGAGAGTTAATTACACAATTCATACATAAACTTGCATCGCTGGTACAATTTCATACATAAACTTGCAAAATGACTCAACTTTCCCCCCTAAACTTGCTTTGCGGGAACAAATTGATACGAAGTAGCCCAAAACCTGCCACTGAGATAAGAGACACACATCAGTCGCTTGTGTATTATGCACAAGTCGCCCAAGTACAGTAATAAGCCAACCCATAGTCCCCAGAGGGAGCTGAAAGTAGATAATTTAAAAACGACTCCTGACGTAAAGCAAAATCTTTCATTTACACCACAGACCCAGCACAAACCTCTTTGCCTCTTCATCTTTCTGTATCTCATCGACCCCTTTACCTTTCTGTTTCTCATCGACCCTTAAGGCGACACTGCACGGCCGGTCGCCTCCGATAAGATTAACGCATGATGAAGTCGCATCCTCACGACAGTGGTGAGGTGATTCCACAAAAAGGATTTGGTGATCATCTTCACATATTCTAAAGTTGTGATGTTCATCTATAATTATCCAGTAAGTGATGTATGTTAGTTAGTGATGTTCATGCTGAATTTTCCTAATTATCAGTGTTTCACTACATTTAGAATTGTTGCTCAGGTTAACTTAAGCAAAAATTGGTGACCCACCTGGGAGTCGAACAATGTTTTTTCAGTATAGACGTTGCTGTTTCACTTAGTTTCAGTAAAAGTATGTAGCAAATGCTTGATTAACATAGAATTTTGAACATAAAAAATGTTTGTTTCAAACTAAAAGTATGTTGGGGGTATCCTGTAAATTTTCATGGACTTGAGCCAACTGCCCATGACGGTGTATCATACAATGTGGTTAGTTTCGGGCTAATTTGTATCAATTTGTTCCCGCAAAGCAAGTTTAGGGGTCGAGTTGTGTCATTTTGCAAGTTTTTGTATGAAATTGTACCTTCGCGGTAAGTTTATGTATGAATAGTGTAATTAACTCTTTTTTGAAATTATTTTACTCTTTCCGATCCATATTAATGGACTTAAGTTTGTTAGATACACATGCATCTAGTCTAAATACTACTTAATTAGATAGTACATATGAATCTAGACAAAATTAAGTCTATTAGTATGGATCGGAGGTACTAGATAAACAGATCCTTAAAGGTTTGGAAAGAACCAGAAAATTAAATTTAAACACTATTTTCTTTCCGACCAAGAATAAAAACTGAGAAATTTATCGGCGTAGTCTCATTTCTTTCTTGCTGGGGACGCAAAACTGACCAAAAAAAAGTCGCCTTGTGCCCTCACCACCTCCGCATCCCCCTCTGCAATAGCTGTCGCGATCTCGGCATCGCCCGAAGCATCACCGCCGCCGCGTCCAGACGTTCCTCCCCACCATGCGCCGCTTCGTCACCGACAGGGCGCGCCGCGCGGTGGCCGCTTCCCTGCGCGGCGCCACCAGACCGGCCGCGCCGTCTCCGGCTCCGGCTCCGGCGCTGTCTCGACCTTCTCCTTCTGCGGCTTCGGCGATGGCGGCCTACATGGCGAGGGCCATGTCCACTTCAGCCGCCGGTACGCCGCCAGTGTCACTTGACACCATCAACCCCAAGGTGCGACCTTAACCTTTTAACCTACCCCTTTTATGCTTCTTGGGTTCGTGGTCAAGCCAGCAATCCGGTCCTAGGATAGGAACAACAAATTTTCGACATTTTCTAGGGATGTTATGCGTGAAAGTGGAGCTCGAATCTTTGTATGTACTGAATAATTTGATAAAAGTGACTTGTGTGCTTGTCAGCAGCAATGGGATTCCAATACCGCAAATTTAAGCTTAAACATTTACTCTGGCACATGATATTCCCTTTTTTTATGTGATCTGTTCTGTTCTTTTTAGGTCTTGGAGTTCAAATATGCTGTTCGTGGAGAGATTGTTACACATGCTCAGGTATGTTGAATGTTTTACTCAATTTAGCTGCGTTTTGTTGTCCTTAGTATATTTACAGATGTCAAATATGGAGTATCAATTAGTCCTACTGCCGTACTTGACATCTGCAGAATCTATACTTATTTGTGATATAGTACTTCATTCCTATGTTTAATTCCTTTTGATTGTTTAGAAACTTGAATCATGGCCTAGTTTTTCTTCCTGCAGAACTTAGAACAAGAGTTACAGAAAAATCCAGAATCGCTTCCTTTTGATGAGGTTTGATTGTCATTCCATCAACTCATCTCTTGTCGGAAGGTTGTTTTCCCCTACACTTACTCCATCAATGGATTTAGCTTCGTTTATCTAATTTGATGCAGATACTCTATTGCAACATTGGAAATCCTCATTCCCTTGGTCAACAACCTGTTACATTTTTCAGAGAGGTGAGTTTGTCTGCCTTGGATTGTAGTCGTGTGATGAATGCTTGTTCCACTGTTGCTTACTTGCTCAATGCTTTTCTCAGGTCCTCTCTTTATGTGATCATCCAGCTCTCTTGGACAAAAGTGAGACTCATGCTCTATACAGGTATGGTAACCACTCTATACTTAGAGGAGTATAAGCAAATTAGTGTGAAAGTATCCGCCTTATTTTATACAGTAGACGAATTTTGATGAGTCTTAAGCAGTTGACAAAGTTACTGTATTCACGGTTCTTTCAAACAATATGCTGTCTCAACAGTAACGACTGATGATTTTACTGCAAGTTTAGCAACATGGCCTAGGTTTTGTATCAGTCATTTTAAAAAGGTTGCAACTTAGAAGTGCATAAACTGAAATGACACGTACATAAGTGCAAGAAGTACAGTAGGTGCTCTGCATACCCCTTAGGTAGTTATGGCCTACCCTTTACTTGAGGAAAAGTTTTGTTTTTTCATTCTCTTATTGTTGTAATTTATCCTAGACACTTCTTCCTAGTGCATACACTGAATGACTAAAAGAAGATTCTGGGAACTAAATTTCTGGACGGATGCACTAGGCTAAGGCAAATATGAAATGCATAGGCTGGGGTTTCGCCTCCTTTTTGAAAAAAAAGTTATGAAAATCCATGTGATCTGTTCAGTTTATAAAAACCTGAAGATTATGTGATTCTCAATCAATAACCACATCACATCTTCAGACTGTTGGATAATATCCTAATTATGCATCTTTGCAATGGCACTGAGCTGAAATAAGTAATTGTTAGAACATTCCGAGTGTAGTTGCATGTGAACAGCGAATACTTGATTTTCAAATGTCAACAGATTTATTTCACCAAGTTGTACCACTTTGGTGATAAGTAAGGGTATGCAGAGCACCTACTGTACTTCTTGCCACATGAATTTATCCTAGACACTTCTTCCTAGTGCATACACTGAATGACTAAAGGAAGATTCTGGGAACTAAATTTCTGGACGGATGCACTAGGCTAAGGCAAATATGAAATGCATAGGCTGGGGTTTCGCCTCCTTTTTGGAAAAAAAGTTATGAAAATCCATGTGATCTGTTCAGTTTATAAAAACCTGAAGATTATGTGATTCTCAATCAATAACCACATCACATCTTCAGACTGTTGGATAATATCCTAATTATGCATCTTTGCAATGGCACTGAGCTGAAATAAGTAATTGTTAGAACATTCCGAGTGTAGTTGCATGCGAACAGCGAATACTTGATTTTCAAATGTCAACAGATTTATTTCACCAAGTTGTACCATTTTGGTGATAAGTAATAGCCTAACTACCCATATAGCTTGCTGCATTTTAGAATGTTGATATATGTGTTTTCATACAGTTCAGATGCTATAGAGAGAGCATGGCAGATTCTAGAGAAGATCCCAGGAAGAGCGACAGGAGCATATAGCCATAGTCAGGTATCTACATGCTCTTTGAAGAATCTTGTCATGATTTCCGATCTTTGAGTATTCATGTGGCTGTCTATTTCAGGGTGTAAAAGGTTTGCGTGATGAAATTGCTGCCGGTATTGCTGCCCGTGATGGTTTCCATGCTAGTGGAGATAACATCTTCCTTACAGATGGAGCAAGCCCAGCTGTATGTATACTGTATACTGGATTAATATGAACAATGGTGAATCATTTACTAGCAAGAAGGACATGGATTCTTCCACTTAGAAGTCAATGCCTGATTGTACATATTGATTCAGCTTGTCATTACTAATCCAGTTGAATTTCTTTTTCACCTAGGTCCACATGATGATGCAGTTACTGTTAAGGTCAGAGAAGGATGGCATTCTATGCCCTCTTCCACAATATCCACTGTATTCTGCATCCATTGCTCTTCACGGTGGTTCTTTTGTATGTTCTATGACAGTGCTTCTGAAGCTTAAAAGTGTTGGATCTCCATGTTTGATGATTTAATTTCTGGAATAATTTTGACTTCAGGTTCCTTATTTCCTTGATGAAGAGACAGGGTGGGGGCTGGAGGTTGACGAGCTTAAAAAACAACTAGACGAGGCTCGATCTAAGGGCATCACCGTCAGAGCGCTCGTGGTCATAAATCCGGGAAACCCAACTGGACAGGTTAGTTTTGATCAAATGCTTATTGGCAGAAACAACAACAACAACAACAAAGCCTGTCAGTCCCAAACAAGTTGGGGTAGGCTAGAGTTAAACCCATAAGATATGGAAACCAAGTAGGGGCGGAGCCAGGATTTGAGTATGAGGGAGGCCAAGGAGTCAACAACTGAAGAAGCGTTTAAAAAAAAAGAACACTGGAGAAGCATACTTTTAATATATCTTTGCCTCAGATAATTCTATGTTAGTACACTAACTAGAATCTGTAATTTGTAATTGATTTAATAAAAAAACTAAGTAGTTCATATAAATTAGTATGCAATTGCCATTGACCTAATTAAAAATATTTATAATGGTTCATATAAATTCAACTGCAATATCAGTATTATCTTATATACGATACCCTAAGTACAGATGTGAGCGGTGCCGCCACGCATAGGACGTCCGACATATCAACACATTGGCCAAGGCAGCAATGCTAATGCTCGTCATCGGTGTTCGACGTAGAATCGAAGGCATCAAACACAGTAAATGAATTGATCCATGAAGTGTTTGACGGCTATTTTCTGTTCAGAACTGTTGCGAATCTCAAAATTAGCATCACAGACGGACAGACCACACGGCCAAAAAAAAAAACTGATGCATAATTTGGGAACTGACAAGATGAAAATTTAAAGAGATTATTATAGGTATTCGGTAGTGTTAACCTTGGCTATTCATTGGCTGGAGCCTGGAGAATTGACAGGTGCAGAACGCCTGTTGCCCCGTCACAGCGCTGGTGTAGCCGTCAAATCTAATCGTGAAGAAGGGAGGGGCAGGAGACATCAGCCGCGCAGCACGAAACACACTTGTACGTTAATTGCGGAACAGAGGTTCACACTAGACCTGGAGCGGAGGAGAGCCTATCTGGCCACTGGTGGCTTTCTCATGGGCTATTACTTCTTTTCAGAATCTACGTTTGAGACAAGTAGGGGCCATATTTGTACGACATATTCATCGCTAATTACACAGTTACTGTTTGATGTTTACTCGATCCATAGGGGGGCCAGGCCCCTGCTCGCCCCCCTTGTCTCCGCCGCTGAAACCAAGTCATGGCTCTGGCACGTGGATAGCTAACTTCCACACAGCCTTGTCCAGAGCTAAATCTTTGCTGATCACCCAGTTCTTCGGATCTCTCTTCATGAACTCCTCCTAAGTCAAGTTTGGTCTCCCCCGACCTCTCTTGACATTATCAGCATGCCTTAACCGTCCACTATGCATTGGCGCTTCAGGAGGCCTGCGCTGAATATGCCTAAACCATCTCAGACGATGTTGGACAAGCTTCTTTTCAATTGGTGCCACCCCAACTCTCTCACGTATATCATCATTCCGGACCCAACCCGATCCACAAGCTTATCGGCAGAAAAAAAGACAGACCCAGTGTATAGAAGCTCCCACACAAGGTGGGGTCTGAGGAGGGATTATAGGAACCTAGTCTTACTCTTACCCCTGCTACATTACAATGCAGAGAGGCTGGTTCGAACCCAGGTCCTCTTGGCACAACTGAGGAGGGCTTCACCACTGCGCTAGGCCTGCCCTCTAAGCTTATCGATAGAAAAGGCTATAAAAAATTCTCAATGATACACTAGGGAAAGGTGTATGCCATAAGCTATTACTTTCTTAATTGTACTAGAGTATTGTTGTGGGCCGGTGGTCCATACTGACATTATACTGTATAGAACTTGACAGACAGATAACTTACGGACACATACTCTTTCAAGTATTCTTTTTTCATGAAAGTTTATCTTAGTGGACTGGTTACTTAACACTTCTACTTTCATAAGGTTCTTGCCGAGGAAAACCAAAAGAAAATTGTTGAATTCTGCAAGAACGAAGGACTTGTTCTTCTTGCGGATGAGGTGAGTCCAGAATATGTATTCAAAGGTTTTCCTGTGTAGATATGGACAAGCTACTATAAAGTCATATGAGTTTGATGTGTATTCTAAGCGTACTCGTTTATTCATTCATTTACCCTAGGTTTACCAAGAAAACATATATGTTGAGGATAAGCAATTCCACTCTTTCAAAAAGATTGCACGGTCAATGGGATACACCGATGATGATCTTCCTTTGGTATCGTTCCAGTCGGTTTCGAAAGGTAATTGAATCCTTCTATAGTCTGCAGTTCTTTTCTTTGTGTATTTCTTAGCACATAGTGAGGCTTTTTATGTGTCCTGCTAGGTTTCTATGGAGAATGTGGAAAACGAGGAGGCTACATGGAAGTAACTGGATTTAATGCCGATGTAAGGGAACAAATTTACAAGGTGGCATCAGTGAATCTTTGTTCCAATATCTCTGGCCAAATTCTCTGTAGCCTTATAATGAACCCACCCAAGGTTAGTATCTCATGTATGGAGCAGTTGCAGAGTGGAATAATTATGGCAGCTGTATAGATGATTGCTCCTTTTACAGGCAGGGGATGAATCCTATGAATCCTTCATGGTAGAGAAAGATGGTATTCTTTCATCGCTGGCTCGACGTGCAAAGGTTTGTCCCTCCCTTTTTTGAACGCTCCTATCTATTTTAATTTGTAAGGTTGGTTGATCATAAACATACTGCTCCAGTGCTCCAGTTGAACTGCAACCCAAACGCATAATTTCCTTTTTCCATCTTTTATGCTTTATTATCACCTGAAGATATTTAAGTGCCTTGTCGTTGTTAACTTTCTTCACCTTACATAGGCCTTGGAAGAAGCATTCAACAGTTTAGAAGGCATCACATGCAACAAGGCTGAGGGCGCAATGTATTTGTTCCCTCGGCTTCATTTACCACAGAAGGCGATTGGGGCTGCCCAAGCAGCAGGTGCTGCCCCAGATGCATACTATGCTCTCCGCCTTCTGCAAGCCACTGGAATCGTCGTCGTTCCTGGATCTGGATTTGGTCAGGTTGGTAATCTCAAACCCTTGCGGAAAGCTGGAATGTTCTTTGTGGTTCAGAGCACAACTGAGTTTTCACTAACATTTTCTGTTGCGTCTTAATTTTTTGAAGGCCCCTGGAACCTATCATTTTAGATGCACGATCTTGCCACAGGAGGACAAAATCCCTGCAATCATATCCAGATTCAAGGAATTCCATGAGAAATTCATGGAGGAATACCGCGATGTTAGCCGCGATGAAGCACCCACTGCCGCTAAAACTGAGGAAGCACCCACCGCCGCTAAAACCGAAAGTGGAGGAGATTAAGCGGTGGAGTCAAACTTTGGATACAATCGCATTTTCTGTGGAAATAATGAAAGATGATGCCGCCATCGTTCAATGGATGAATCAACCTAACTTGGTCAAGCTTCTTCTACAGATGGCCCTTGAATCAGACATTGGAAAATCCAGAGAGTTGTATATTTTGCAAAACCAACCATGCGCTGTCGTCTTGTTGCTTAGGGCCTGGGAGGCAAACTGAGACGTCGCAACAGTACATCCCCGCGCTTGGGTAATGTTATGGGGAGAAATCTTAGTGTTAGATGTCGAGTTGTGTGATGGGATCTCGAGTTTCTTCTGCTCCTCCTGGACCACGCATGCATGCTATTGTAAAAGACACACTGCACGTAGTATTGTGAGATATGTCGACATATTTTTTTAAATCGGAACGGATACTAGGATGTTTGATTAGCGGGCCGACTATTTGCAGCGGCCCAATAGGAGCGCCACCATTTGCTACGAAAGCGCGGACGCATCCGTCCTGGTGTAAGTCTGTATGGCTTTAAGCGAGCATGATAATACTTTACAAAACTTGGAAATGCACGTTCCAAGTGCGTAAAGGAGCAATGAGCGTAGCGTAAAAAAAAAGAAAGGCGTGATGCTGTATTTCTTTGTAGGGAAGGAGACAACGTACTCATAGATGTGTAGAATTTTTTGGCATGTGACTCGAGTGGCCACTTGTTGTTGTTCATATGGTCCACCCACAAGAATACATTACACCGATGGGCCCAAAAGTGTCCCAGTCCACCGTCCTGGACCAGCAGCTAGCTGCTCATCGTCGTATGGTGGTTCAGCCAGTGCTGCCCATTGGCCAAGTAGTACAGTAGATAGTGTTACTACTGCCTGTAGTACGTAGTAGATTCAGAGAATGAGATGGTTGTCAAGGTAAAACCTACGTAGTTAGTTTAGGCGTAGAGGAGCAGTGTGATTGCAGTTGCGCACGCCCAGGCCCAGCTTGGCTGGCTGGCGACCGAAAACAAAACGGAACAGCAGAGGAAAGAAAGGGCAGGAAAAACGTGATGGCTTTTGGGTGTCCCTGGATCGGGTGGCTGCGACATGTAGACGCAATCATAGTAAACCCTCCCCGCCCCCGTCCGTCGTCGGCGTTGTCAACCGTTCCATCATTTTCCTTTGCGTGGGCTCATCATCCCCTGCCCCCGACACAGCCAAAAGTCCACCCCACCACCCCCACGCGACGCTCGATCCACAACCGAGTAAAATCATATGCATCTACTCTGCTATGTGCATGCCGATCGATCTACGCATCGATAGCGGTTCAGTGTAGTGGTAATTCGCACCGCCCACGCAGTGAACTGGTCGGTCGTTCGTTCGTTGCGAGATGACGAGGCAGAATGTAGTACAATGTACTACAGTACTACTACTACTACGTAGCACATCTCGATCTGGATATATGGGAGTGGATGGATCTACTTCTCGCTGTTTCTTATCCCTTCTCCTCTGCGCTTTGTTTAGTCTGCTGGGTGTTGCTTTGGTTGATTCCTTGTAAGTATCTGCACTAACAAGTGTCCCTGGATTACTGCGGTAAACAAACAAGCACTGGTGTGGTGTAGGAAGTAGGCAGTCGAGACCGTGCAACGCTGCTGTAAGTACTGTGGAGGAAGGAAAAAAAGAGAGGGTACTATAGTTGTGTTTAGGCACAGTAAAGCTGCGTAAGTAAGCACGCTTTGGCCTTGCTTTGTTTGCACTTGCAGGGCTAAAGCCTCAGCGCAGCCACGGCCCAAAGCAAAGCCATGGAGCAAAAGCATACCAACACGCACCTAGCCGCGCACGCAGCGACAGCCTAGCAGCACGCACACGAGATGCATGCAATCGGCGCAATTCCGCGCCCAGATCTCTCGCCCCCGTCATCTTTTTCCCCCTTCATTTTCTTGCCTAATTTAACGCATCCAAGCATAACAGAAAGTTGCACCAAGGCGAGGCACAAGGTATCCCCGTGGGGATTCTGCTGCCGGCGGCTTTAGCCGGCGGGCCGGCCGTCGTGTCTCGCGGCGAGCCGAGCTCTGACACGCCGTCAGCGAGGCCGGCCGCACTGCCCCCTTCCGAAGCAAAGGCCCCTCTCTCTCGCTCGCTTTCGCTGTTGCATGGACGGACGGATGGGTGGGCACGCACTGAAGCTCCAGGGACAAAGCCCTCTCTGGCTTCTATAGTGCTCTGCTTCCTCCATCCCCTTTTTACCCTTTTTCTTCTTCTCATCCAACTCAACTGGTTTAGTTTCTTGGACAAGATGGTCATGGAGCACCCGAATACCCGATCGTTCTGGTGTAGTTTATGTTGTTTCCTTCATTTTTCTGATCTTGTTTGATTAACAAGACATGCTAGATTTTCTTTCACCAGCCATGTGTTTGTTTGGTCTCAGCTCTTTCTTTCGTTCTTTCTTGGACTGGAGATCAATCAAATAAAATAAAGTAAGGAACGGTCAATTGCTAGTTAAGGAAAGAAGAGAGGAGTGGTCAGTCAGTCACTCAGTCGCCACTCGTCACTGAGCTCTGCCGCCTGGTTGGCACGGAAATCAAGAAAACAGCGGAAGCCGGTGGCGAACAGATACAGAATTGGCAACAAGTGATCCAATCGCACGAGACAGACGGCGAGGTGATCCATCTGAATCTGATTTGATGCCCATGGAAACAAATTACCCCAACAAATCATCAAACTACTACCACTACGTACACTACGCGCATACTACGTACTCCATAATATCGGAAGCGGAAGCAGCGACGATCTTCCGGTCAGACGGCGACCTCCATCCTCGGCTCGAACGAGAAGGCGGCCACGAAGTCCATGGCCTCGCCGTCGCCGCCGTCGCACGGCGGCAGCTCCTCCCACGCGTTGCTCCCCACGTCGCACATGAAGCACCCGTTGGCGCCCGCGCCCGCGTCGCCCGAGCTCACGCACACCATCACGCGCCCGCCGTGCCCCACGCAGTTCACGTCCGCCTTCTTGCCGTAGAACGCATGCGACATGGCCGGCGGCATCGCCGCCACCTGCCACCACGCGCCGCCGGCGAACTCCCACACGCGCAGGCTCGCCGTGTCCAGGTACTCCGACAGCACCACCGCGTAGGCCCGCCCGTCGCACGACACCACGTCGATCGAGTGCTCCAGGTACACCGGCAGCACCCGGGGCAGCTCCGCGAACACGCGCCGCGCCAGGTCGCAGGCAACGACCGCGCCCGAGTTGCTCAGGAAGTAGGCCACGGCGTCGTCGCCGTTGCTCCGGCACGTCACGGCCGACGAGTACTGCCTCGACGCGCTGCGCTGCGTGATGCTGGCCATCAGGTCGCCGGACTTGGTCAGGTAATACACCGTGCCGTCGTCGTCTGCGTCTGCGTCGCCGTCTTCTCCGTCAACGTCGCCGTCTACGTCGGCGCTGTCCGGCGCCTGCGGGTCCGCGGCCGAGGCCTCCGGCTTCCGGGAGAGCGCCACGGGGTCCTCCCACGCGTTCTTGGAGGAATCGAACACCGCCATGGACAGGTGCGGCAGCTCGCCGAGGATGAGGACCACGCGGTAGGGCGACCCGTACATGGCGACGGCGTGGAGCGCGCCGGACGCGGCCGGGGGCGGCGGCGGGAGAGCCCGGGAGGCGCCGCTGAGCGGGTTGGCGACGGTGAGCGCGCCCGTGTCAGGTGCGCGGTAGAGCACGAGCCCGCCCGCGGCGGCCACCGGCACGGGGCCCGGGGCGGCACGGCAGCGCGCCCAGGTCTTCTCGGCAGCGTCGAACGCGACGGCGGGGCAGGGAGGGCGCCGCTCGTCCTCGTCCTCCTGTCGGTCGGAGAGCATGAGGAACCACGGGTCACGGGCGGGGACGCGTGCGCAGGCGGCGAGGAAGGCGGGCGACCCCGCGGCCTGGCGCCAGCGGCGGCACACGCCGCGGAGGCGGAAGAAGCTGGCGGGCGGGAGGCGCGCGAGGACGGGCTCGAGCATGTCTTCGTGGAGCTGGCCGAGTCCGGGCGCGGGCCACTCGCACTTGCGCTTCTTGCCGGCGGTCGCAGACGCTGCCGCCATCACGTCCGCTCAAAGATCTTGGAGAGAAGCAGAGGTAGTGGGGAGCTGGTGAGTGTGGTCGCCGGCTTTATATGTGGCGGGCGAGTGAGTGGGAGCGCAGAGGGGAGAGGAAGGTTCGTGCGGGGGAGGAGACGGCGGTGGTGGAGGAGGAGGAGGAGGAGGAGGCTCTTTTTGTTCGCGTTGACATGCAAAGCGAAAGAGAAAGATGCACTTTGGGAAGGAAGGAAGGCGAAGTGGAAGTGAGGTGTGGGGAGTGGAGAGGAGGAGCTCGGTCTGGCTGAGTGCGCGTGTGGGTCGTGGCTGTGGTGGGGTGAGCGTGGAGCGTGCACTGCCTATGAGATCCTGCCGTCGTGGTCGTCTCCGGCATATATAGCCGAGCGGCTGAGGCCAAACGGTGTAGTGTGGTGTCAAGCGGCAAATGACAGCGAGGAGAGACTGCCGAGCGAGTAGTTGACGAACGGTAAGGCCTTGTTTGACACGAGGGTTTACCCAGGCCCCAGCCTTTGTAAATCCCTTCCTTCAATCCAATTTTTCGGCGCAACTTCAACGCGGTGATTCAAATAGAAGCATTTTTTGTTTTTTGACTTGGCCAGGCTAACGAGCGGCGTCCGTATTTATCCGCACACTCAACATTTGGTGAATACTCCCTTCGTGACTTCGTCCCATAATTCTCATCATGGTTAACCGTGACAAGAATTATGGGACGGAAGTAGAAACTAAAGCTGCGGCCTCGTCCTTGTTTTTTTTAGTGAGGTCAACGAAGCCCGTTGCCTTTATCCTCGGAAACACGGCACGATAAATTACATGCACCATGGTCTCTTCGATCACATCTCTTTCATACAGTTAATTTTATGATTTATTTCTCAAAAAAAATCAAGGGTGTATTAACACATTTAGCTTGTGACTCTTTGTCGCGTCACAAATTAAACATATTTATTAATCGAGTTAGCTAGCTAGCCTTTTTGTCTAATTGCATCCACAAGTACCATATCATGTGTAGAGTGTGGGTACTGATTTGGATACACTTGTTTGAGTGGTTTGTTTAGGATCCACGTATCATGCCAGAAGAAAGTGGAATCACTATTGTTCGTTAGAACAAAGGAAATCACTAGGAGTTTCGGGAGTTGCTTGTTCATGGTTTTCCAAAGGAAATCCGGCCTATAAGAGTGCTTGGCAATGTTGGTAGAGTACCTAGAGAAGTACCATTGTGCCGAGGGGAGGTTTGGCATTTGTAGAAGTTTGTGAGCAATTTTCATTAGAATGCAATTGTTTTGTGTAGACAGATTTTTGAAGATTACCTAGACCACCGGACTATCTTGGTTTGCAAACGTCTTTCCAAGCTATAAGGCATTGAGCCCCAGTACATTTGTTCTCATTAGTCAAGAAAAGGGCTCTTCCAAGGGCATCTAATTTTTTAATAGTCTTTCTTGGAAGAAGGAAAATTGACATAAAATAGACCACTAGGGAGTCGAGAACAAATGTGATGTAGGTGAACCTAGCTCCTTTGGAGAGAAGTCTGGCCGTCCATCCTTGCAAAAAATTTGGGTGACAAAGTTTTATGATGTCAAAAGCGGAAGGGGGGAGTTTGATGGGAGAAAGAGAAAGATCTAGGTAGGTTTGGGGGAAAGAAGAGATAGAGCAAGTCATAGTGGTGGCTATGAGGTTAGAAATGTCTGGATCTGTGTGGATGGGGATGAACGCAGTTTTATCAAAGTTAATGGATAATCTGGTAGCAAGCGCAAAGGCATCAAGAGTGTCTTTTAAAGTGTTGTCTGCACGGGGTGAGGCATGGGTATTAGGGTGTCATCAACATACTGAAGCGTTACAGGTGGTTGGTTTGAGAGAATGCTTAGGAAGTCGGCCGCAATAATGAAGAGATAGGGGAAAGGGGTCGCCTTCTCGCAGTCCTTTTTTACAGTTTATCTAGGGACCTGGGACTCCGTTCAGCAGCACAACCGTTTTCCAGAGTCAAGTATTCTGAGGATTGAGGAGCAGAAGGTTTGTGGGAATCCCTTGCACAACAGGATTTTGATTAGAGAATCCTAAGACAGGGAATCAAAGGCTTTCGTCAATTCCAGTTTGAACACCATTGTGGGGCTTTCCTGACGTGACATGTGTTGATGAGGTTTGCGGCATTAAATAAATTTTCGGCAATATTTCACCCATGGAGAAAGACAGTTTGGTCGTCATGAATTATAGTGCGGATTATTTTTTTAGCATGTTAGTTAGTAGTTTAGCAATGGCTTTAGGGGTAGTGTTTTGTAACTAGATGGATCTGAAGGCGTGAGGGGAAGTGCGATTTTATTTTGTGAGAAGGAGGATCATTTAGGCTCGGTTACAACGTCCAGGAGATGCAGTATGAAGGTGAAAGGCCTCGACGAAGGAAGTTGCGTTTTTTTTTACCAAGTGCCTGAATTTTCTGAAAAAGGGACCAAAGCCATCTGGTCTGGGGCTAGCGAGAGGGTTCATTTGGAGGAAGGCACTTTTTATTTTTGTCTCAGAGAAGGGGGTCGTGAGACAATTTTGTTAGGAGTGTGTTAGTTGGGGGATGCTATGATAGAGTTCGTTGATGTCGAAGAGCCAAGTTGTGCCATTTGTTTGCCAAATGAGGGAGGAGACAAAAGGATGTGAGGATTGTGCATTTTTTGTCATGATAGGTTAGTTCTAAACCGTCCTCTAAGTTGTGTCGTAGGAACTTTGTGAGAGAGATATGTTATGTTGGTCCTATATCAATAAAGTATTATATTTTTAGATATAATTATTGTACTTGTTGGCTATAAACTTGACAATAGATGACATGGCAACATCATATAACCAACAAGTAGCTATACTATTAACCCTGCTCTAAGTTATCAAAAACACTTTTTCATTAACAACATGTCATGTAAGCAATATTATCATGAAATATGTGATGTTATCACCTAAGTTACCTCTACTATAGCCGTCGCATTTATACTTGTTATGACAATTGAATCACTCTGCTAGAGTTACTCTAAGATAAAGCAAATGTGGGTAAACTAATATGACAAGCTATTACAGATGCTATTGGAATCGTAATAAGTGTTATTACGGCAGTACGGAATGCAGCAACAATTAGCGTGCGGTCACAAGTGCAGGAGCTTAGCGGGGTATTTACCTTCAGTAAACCCGGCTCTAGTTAAACTTATACAGTACGTACGTACTACCATTGCACGAGTCTGCATATATTTCTCCTGCGATCCTCCGAGAGTATTGAGTGCATGACTCCGGTATCTCCGTCGATCGGCAGCACGCACGTCGCCATGGATCAAAACCGATCCAAGTACGCGCGGGTAGAATTAAGATGCTCCTATCGCATCGTCCTGTGGCTCGCCACCTCTCTCAATGTCACCATGTGATGTTGTACAGCGGCTCGCCGGCTCTCTCAATGTCCATCATGTGATGTTGTACAGCGGGCAGCACAGCTTAGCACCTCACAACAGCACAGTCGCGTTTACAGTCGCATTTACGTGAGCATTAGTGGCGCCACAGCAAGCAACAATGCCTGGCATGCGTGGGTGTACAGTGTCTGTTGACTCTGACCACCGCAAGAAGCTACTGTTGTACGATCACACAAGCAAGAGAGTAAAAACGCACCGAACGAGCCCGAATCACCGTGGTTCACGACCGGTCCCTACGTACGTACGTCCATGCACCAGACTTAACTCCCGATACACTAGCGTACTGGTACTGCAGTGCCCCGGCCCGGCCGGTCCGTGGCACGACATAGGCGCCATTCGATGTTTGTCGTAGAGCGAGTCTCGATACGATCACACCCAATCCGAATCAAGCGACCATGTTTATAATTGTTTTTTTTTGTTGCAAACAAGGTTTTGCAACAAATATTTTGTTGCAAAAGGATGATAGGGTGCGAAGAAGCAGCGACAAACGTGACAGTGACGACGGGCCCTTTTCCCCTTCACAACTCCCTGCAGGGGGAAGGGGGTTCGAGCGGTCATCACCAATGCCCGTCGCAGCGATGTGCAGTGGGGGCGATCACGATCTGGTGGATTCTTGATCTCCCTTAGCCGACAAATGCGATTCCCCTCTATTGTTGCAAATGTTCGGCCTAGAGACCATTGTTTTCAACGAGATCATTCTCCACAGCGCGCTCAGCAGCTCTATCTTGCAGATGATCTGGGAAAGAGAAGACATGATTTAGATAGAATAAGAGAAGAAAAAACAATGGAGGCTTTGCAATCGAGATCGTGTTGTAATAGCCCGACCCGCAACAAGGATTCTGTTGTAAAGTGTGACTGTCTTGCGCGTAGCGGTTTAAAAATAATAATTAGGGACACTTTGCAAAAAGAGATTTTGTTGCAATGCCACAATTGCAACATAGGCTCAGTTGAAAAATTGGTGCGAGCGGCTGTTTTTTTGAAGCTTATCAGATCGTTATAGAGACGGTGAAATATTAGTACACTCTGACCAACCGGCGTGTAGCGTCGCCTTAGAGCAACTCTAATAGATTCGCCAAAATCATGATCAGCAAAATCGTGTACGGGTGGCACGTAAAAAGATTTTTAATACCGCGTGGCTCTGGCGTAATAGGTGCGGCAAACCCGCACCGTAAAAAATAATTGTGGTACGGGTTCGCAGCATGTGTTCCGCCTGATGCTGAGCGGTAATGCAAATTTATGCTGGAAAACATGATTTGAGCTATTTAAATTAAAATAAAACGGTAGCTTTAATATTTACCAACATATATTATGCTACATTCGGAATACAAAATTATTACAATAAAAATACATTCCAAAAGTAAAATCACAGACGAATAGAAATAAATCAAATAAAAAATAGGACTTTAATTTCCGTATAATTGCCACAGCTGCTCAGTAAGATCATTGCATAATTGTTGTTGTGCGTCATGATATTCTATGTGTTTATATGTTTCAAGGAATGCAACAATCTCATCTTGGTTTCCGGTAGGCTTCACACGGCTACCAATATTGTCATAGAAAAATCCCTAGTTCAAATCCCTCTAATATTCTATGATTATGTTTTGTAGAATTCCAACGAGGGGGACAAACTCCATAGGTCCATCTAAGAAATTTGTGTCCCAGCCAAAAATTTACAAAATCCCCACGGGTTAAAGAAATTGGTAAAAAATCGACCGAAAACTTGCCTGTGAACGGAGTCAAATCCGGAGCACCGCCCCCTTCTTCTACACTGTAGTTGCCCCCTTCTTCTCCATTGAACGCTCAACCACTCCCTTCTTCTCCATCGTAGCCTCTGCTCCCACTGCCTCCTCAAAAGCAGCCGGATCTGCCGAATCTGTTGGTGGAGAAGATGCGGGCGAGGACGGCGAAGTCTCTACGCGGAACGGATGGACGGGGGTGATCTGAGAAGGTCGGATTTTCCTGAGATTTAAGGCAGCGGTGTGGGGGTTGGGGGGGAGGCTGGAGGGCCCTGAAATTCCCTCCCGCAAAATCGTGAACGGTATTAGAGAGAACCGCAAAAGGGTGGTGTCAAACACGAGATATTCCACACACGGGGCGCTTTTTGCAGCTCGTCGCAAAATATTTTCGAGACAGACCGATATACGATGCCTATTCGGATTGTTTTTTTATCCCGATACCGTACATAGGCGATTATTTAACGGGACATATGATCTTAGCGGATCTGGTAGAGTTGTTCTTACTCCTGGCCCTATCCCATGCACGCCGTTCATATTTTCCTTAATCGAACTAGGTGGTACAACAAGCCACGGTTTTTTTCAAGCAGTAAAAAGGTTTCTTCAATGATATAAATTTACAGTCTACTAATACAAAATCGGTAAAAAAATGATAATGAAAACTAGAAACTATATTTTACAGTTTCACAATCTTCATCGGATAAACTCTCTGGACACCTTCAATTCATTTATCTTTCTCGCCAAACCAAAATATGGTATTTAGCACGAGCTTAGTTAGAGAGCGCAGAGAGGGCCTCCACGAAGTTAGACTAAAACACAACTGATAAGTTCGACCAGTCGAGCGCGAGACGTGCTTCTCGATATTGCATGTAGTTTATCTTGTAGTGCGTCATGGCAATAAAACAGTAGATGATAGGCTACGAGAACCACTTCTCCCGAGTTATTTTTGAGGATCATACTATTGGCGAGAAGGCTAGGCTGCATCGGCTGTTGTGATGCTTAGTTCTTCTCGTCACCGGACGAGATGAGGATCTCGTTTTCGGAGGATCCAGCCGCCATGGAGTAGGAAGGACCCGGAGACAGTGGCGTACCTAGAGGGGCCTCCAGTGACCGGCGCGAAAAATCATGACTTCATAATTGAGATCGAGAGCGGCGATAGATCGGAGAAGGAGAGGGCAGGAGGGCAGTGAGGCGTGTATTGAGGTGTGGATAATGGTGGAGCCATACTTAAATACACGCGGGTGCCTTCAATACAACCGGACTGTGTTTATTGGGCGCGTCTTCGGCATTGCACGGGCGTAGAGAACGGAGGCGCTCCTCCAGTGACGAGTCACTTGCTATGACTGGAATCAATGCCGATGAGTTGCATCTGCTCTGGAGTGGCTTGATCGATACAGATACGCGGCAAACGTTTTGCTCCCGTAGATGATTTTTAGTGCCAAGGGTTTTGGTATGGGTCGGGGGTATCGGATGAGGACATTTCGATGATTCAGACTCCCGCAAAGCCTCCTGCTTTGGGTCAAATTTTTGGGAAAACAGACGCGTGTACCACCCCGCAGATGGATACAATCTTGTGTTGGATGATAAAGTGGTCCAAATAGTCCAGTTCAAACGAATGCGAGAGGTGGAGGATTGTAAGACCCGATATGCGGTACTGTTCCAGATCTAGATGTTTCCATTCAGATACGGGGACGAAGCACATAGCGGTCCCACCGCGACATATGACAAGTCCATATGCCCCGATTTCCAACACGATATCACAACATTACATCTACAAGGGTACAACATCTCATACAATCGGCATACAACTACCTTAATACAATACATCAGCGGAAGATACATGTCTGAGTACAGACTACAATCAATTGTCTCGTGGCAAAGAGAAAATCATCGATCCCCATAACCACACGGGTCCAGGCCCTCCGTCGGGATCCGCCTAACTAGTCGTCGTTGAGTCTCCACGGGAGAGCTCGGGCGTGGGAGCTGCGAGCGGTGACGTGGCGCAACGAGAGCCCCAGATCTCGCGATCCAACGGCCGTGGACGCCCCAGATCTAGGTTTTCGGGGTGTTGGGGCTGTGGGCATAATTTGGAAGGGACTTTGAGGGGGTGGCTGCATTTTTTTTGCTAGGGGAAACCCTAGAAAGGGGTGGGGGAGTGGTGGTCTTTATATAGCCCAGGTGGCTGGCAGTTTGCAAAAACATCCCAGTTTTTTCTCTCTCGCGCGCGGTGTTTACGTTTCTGACCGCCGGGGGTCCGCAGGACCTCCGATTCGGGTAAAACTTGGAATTGCGCGATCAGCGCGTCGAGCCGGCGGCGTTCACCTCGCGTTGAAACCGTTCCGACAACACTTTTCGGCACGCTATAAAAATAACCCGTTTAATTATTAAACGGGGTTTTCGTTCCGTTGGCTACGGCTGGTCTCGTGCGGTTTTCGCGACGGTGATCGGGTGAAACCCGGTGTCGCAAAGGTCGAGTGACAGGGTGAAAAGGGTCGGTCTCCGTCCGGTACGAGATAAGAGGGGAAAAATAATCGCCGATCGATAAATCGGGGATGCAAACACCGCAAACAAAATCAGACAATCAAACAATTCACACCGAAAACAAATTTTTTAATTTCTGTGAAATCTGGGCTGTTACAAGGATCGGTGTTGGAGATGCCCTTGGTGAAGTAAAGGATTTCAACACATGCTCATAATTTATTTTATATGGTGGTCCATGAATTAATTGAGTAGTACTACATATTTATATCGAGTTAATTGCATGGAAGTACAACATTTGAATTAGGGGTTATGAATTGGTACCACTTTACAATCTTTTTACCAATCAGTACCAACTTATAGCTTGTTCGTCACAAATCGGTACCAAAAAATACTAAACATTGTATTTGTACGTATTGACGATGTATATGACAGATCGACCCCGCATGTAAGGTGCCAGCAGGGTATGTTTTTTACATAAACCCCGTGCTTTATATTTAATCAACAATATGCCCTTCGCAATCATAATAATCCCATAGAATTGATATAATAAGGCTAGTTTTTTTCCCTCGCAGATCCCCGACTAACTCCCTTGCTCGGCTCCGGCGATCGATCCGTGGTTGCGACAGGAGCTGCCGCGGTGCCCCAAGGCACGTTGTACGCTTCCGACCGCAGGATCGAAGGCCTGGCCACTATGGCGACGGGGGGAGTCCGAGTCGCGTGGCCTTCTGGTCCATCGGGCAGCTGCTCCAGTGACATGGACACGAGGCACGGGTGTGAGGTCGACGGACGCGGAGGCTGATGAAGGCAGGGACGACCGCGGCGGAGGAAAGGCGGACAGGGCGGTGGGGCACGGATGAGGAGAGAGAGAATAGAGAAAAAAGGGGTGGGGATGGGGTGGGGGTTCTGAAAAATAATGCCACGTTGTCATCTTACATGCGTGCCCAATCTATCAAATACATTGTTAATACTCCATCCGATCCATATTAATGGATTTAAATTTGTCTAGATACACATGCATTTAGTTTAAATAATTAATTGGATACATACGAATCTAGACAAAGTTGAGTCCATTAATATAGATCATACGTATGTATAAATACAAAGTTTAGTAAAAAATTTATCAATTTGTGACGAACTGACTATAAGTTGGTATTGATTAGTAAAAATATGTACAATAATAATAATTCACAAACACGATCTTAAATGTGGTACTTCTATGAATTAACTCATTTATATCTAACTACAACGTACGGCACTAAGGCTGGTCATAGACATGAATACCTTCACTAAACCGATTGTAACTAGACTTGTAGCTAGGTACAGTACTTGCGTTACGTACCCCCAGGCTGTATTTGTGGTGATCGGACCACCACGAGTCCACGGTCTCTCCCAGGCTGCGTTTGTGCATTTCGCATTTCTCCTCGTATGATTCGACCGACGACTCCGGTACGTACTCTCTCCATGGGCAGCACGTCCCCATGGATCAAAACCGATCCAAGTACGTGCGGGTAGAAGATCCTCCTCTGGCGGCTCGTTAGCGGCGAAAATCAGTATTCTGACCTTTTATTCAAACTTTAGCACACTTTGATCCTCCGTCAAAACCTTTTTAAAATTTAACCCAATAGGGTAGCGCCAGGCGCTACCCTCTGTGGTGTAGCGTCATCGCCAATGACGCTATCATAGTGCCACCGTGGCACGCTGGGTCCTGCACCCCGGTAGGATAGCGCCGTCACTGGTGGCTCTACCCTCCAGAATTTTTAATTTTATCTGTTTTGCGTTGCTTGTATCTTTTTAATCATAGCTTCGTTTGAGATGTTCTTTATATGTAACTTGACTAGAATTTCATTTAGATTATGATTTTGCTATTGTTTTATGTTGTTAACCAATGTAAAATATGGTTTAGTTAAGAGCATTAGTAAAACTAGTCGTGGAATACTTAGTGATATGCCATGTTTAAATTTTTACCTCTCTTCAATTGACTAGCATAGATAGTTACTTTATGCTTCACCTTTTGCCATGCTCGTGTGTCCTGCCATGCTTGTGTGAGGTATCACATCTATCGTCGAGAGCGGTTACTAACAGGTTAAGTGAAGTATTGGTCACACACGACGGTACTGCACATTTACGATGGTTCAAGTTGCTTAGCTACACAACATGAGAAAAGGTTGTTAACATGTCATCTCACACAAGCATGACATATCACATAACCATGGCAAGAGGTGAAGCACAAAGGAAACTATCTATGCTAGTCAATTTAAGTGAGGCTCAAAACTAAACATGACATATCACTAAGTACCGCACGACAAATTAAGCATTTGATACTGTTCTTTCCTAAACCATGTTTTAGGTTCGTTAACAACAACAAACAATAGTATAAACACAAAGTAAAAGAAATTATAGTCAAGTTACATATAAAGAACACCCCAAACGAAGTTACGGTTAAAAAGATATAAGCATCACAAGTTATGAACACAATCTGTCAACAACAGGTAACACACTTGAGAGCAATGCAACAACATGACACATATTGCAAACATGCACCAAAATGACATGGATTTACCGTAGACATGACAAGCATGACATGGCATCAAGGTTTCATGTTCAGAGGCATCAAGAATAAATAATTATAACCCATGCAAAAAACTATTTTATGCTACTGGTTTAGAACTTAGTGAAATTAGGAAAACAGACAAAAGGTTAATATGATGCTCTCTAAACAGCAGGTAAAACAATATGAAACAAACTTAAAATTGATCATGAAATATATCAACATGTAGCTTACATGATGCTCATTAGTTCATATATTGAACTTATGCTCAAAATAATGATGGATAAACATATAACAAGGGTGCAAAAGAGCTACTTCAGAATACAGACTTAGTGGAAATCAGAGATCATGACAAACTGTTATAATCATGCTCTATAAACAGTAGTAAAAGTGATAGCAAATCTATAGCAACATGACCATGCAATATATGAACATTGAGTATACATGATGCTAAACAATTCATAGATAGCACTTATGGTCAAAAGACCCATGGATGAATAAGTATTAAACATGCAAAACAGTTAAAACAGATTCCAGACTTAGTAGAATATTAGGGTAGTTGACAAACAGCAGCAAGTAGTCACTTTGGGAGTTCAAGAACCTTTGTTTGGCCATGTACCTTACTTGCTTGACCACTGCTTAGTATGCATGCTAGGATGCTATATATTTATTTCTGCTGTTACTCCTTGGATTGAGCTGTCACACTATTGTATTGTTGTGGATGATATGATTATTACAATGTTGATTATTCGACGAAGGATGGAAGATCAGGCTATCCCGCCTTGGCGCTTTGTTCCATTCGAGTCACCTAGGATCCGAGTTTCGGGTATTGGCTCTAAGACTGAGCGTGCCTAATCGTGTGTGAGATCCTATGGGGTCCCCTTGTCTTACCTATCTAGCTCCAATCGGTTCTAAGACTGAGCAAAGGTTGTTAACATGGTATTTCACACAAGCATGGCAAGAGGTGAAGCATAAAGTAAACTATCTATGCTAGTCAATTGAACAGAGATAAAATTTTAAACATGGCATATCACTAAGTACCCCACAGCTAATTTTACTAATGTTCTACCCTAAACCATATTTTACATTGGTTAACATCATAAAATAATAGCAAAATCATAATGTACATGCAATTCTATTCAAGTTACATATAAAGAACATCTCAAACGGAGCTATGCTTAAAAAGATATAAGCAACGCAAAACAGCTAAAATTAAGTATTTAAGAGGGTAGAGCCACCTATGACGGCGCTACCCTATCGGGGTGTAGGACCCAGCGTGCCATGGTGACACTATGATAGCGTCATTGGCTGGTATAGCGCCACATGAGCGGGCGCTGTCCTATTGGGTTTAACTTTGAAATGGTTTCGACGAGGATCAAAGTATCGTGAAGTTTGAATAAAAGGTCAGAATTGTGCTTTTCGACCTCGATAGCCACCTGTATTAATGTCACCACATGACATTGCACAGCTTGAAACAGCACAGTCGCATTTACGTGAGCAATGGTGGCGTCAGTCGGTCACAGCAACAAGCAATGCGTGGGTGTACAGGCAGGTGCATCTTTGACTCACAAACTATGATCGCAGAGTAAAACCGCACCGAATCACCGCGGTTCACGACCGTGCATGCATGCATGCACCAGAGTTAATAAGTCCCGGTACACCAGCGTACCGCACGTCCGCACGACGCAGGCGCCGTTCGGCTCTTGTCGTACGTGGAGTGAGTGTGAGTCTCGACGCAAATCTCCCGTTCGTACGCGCTGCCCCATGCACAGATCGCCGTTCGTATGTTTGTACTCCTGGCTAGCTGGCTGGTTACTCGAACTAGGAGTAGGCGGTACAGCACGAGAGCCACGGGCGCGGTACTTTGACCTTGCCACTGTGCCAGGCTCTCTGCTCGGTCGGTATCGTTGCGGGTTTTCCATCAATATATCAGCCACCGTTCACCGGTTCACGTACGTACACGTTCCGCTACAGGGGTGGTGGGTTTCACTCACACTCACTCATTGATTCATGGTCTAGCTGCCATCGTGACCAGTACCACGTAGTACGTCCGTTCGGCTCGTCGGCGTGCGGTGCACGGCCGATTCACGCACGCAGCGTGAGAAGAGGAGTCTGTAATCAGAGTGTGTCGGGTAACAATGGTGATCAGTGTAAATGTAATGGTGCACATGACATCTTAGGACCCTACCCAGAGAGCGTACGTACATTGCGTGCGTTTACGGTGGGCAAGACAAATACTCCCTCCGTTACACAATAGATGATTTTTAAATAGATGTATGTAGACTATATTTAGTTCAAAATACATTTATTTATAAATCATCTAATATGAAACGGAAGGGAGTATGAAGAGTGTACAGCACACGTACATGCAAGGGTGGGGTTGAGGGAGTCAAGACTCAAGACCCAACAGTTGCACAAGTGGCTCCAAGAGCATGCCAACAAACGGACTGAGACAAACTACTAGGTGGAGGAGGAGGAGGAGGAGAGATAGAGAGAAACAAGAGACCAGCAGCAGCACCTGTGTCACTGCAGTGTGTGCGTTTTGAAAATTGTAACATGGCCCTCCTCCTCGGAGTGCGAATTTTTGGAGACCGAGCTACACGTAACCCTTTATTTTGAAAAAATTGTAAAACATATTTAAAAGTTTTGAAAAAATCTAAAAAAAAATCCTATGAAAACTTATATGTATTCTGTATGAACATGTCAAATTTGGCTTGAAAATATTGTAATATGAAGTCTGCACAAAAAAAAACCAAAATTTCAGCCCAAAACCAACAACAAAAAGGTCCATTTAAAATCAAATATTTGTCTTTTTTTCATGCGCCACATGTGAAAGTATAATGGTATGAAAATTTGCACATATGTCATATACATGTGTATATATATTCATAAAAAATTCAATATTTTTTGAATAATATAAAATACATTTTATGACTTGTTCAAACTAAAGGGCTACGTGTAGCTCGGTCTACGTTAGCATTATTCGCTACTCCTCCCGCATATCTTATCTCTGCTGGATAATAATAATAACAATAATAATCGGAGTACTATAACTGGGTGCACACGCACATATGCTCAGCTCAGCAGGGGAATCCGTCCATGGCTGACCTTGGCGAAAGCGAAAGCCACCCCCCACTGCAACATCTACGGCAGTAAACAAATGCTTAAAAAACCCAGGCGCTCCAGAGCAAAGCAACAAACTGTCCACGACACGCCTCGTTTCGCTGCGCATCTGGCCGGCGCCTCCTCCTCTCCTCTCCTCGTAGGGGGAATCTCCCTCTGTTTTCTATAGCACTACTCCCTCCTACGTGCTCTCGCCGTGGAGCGGAGGGCTTTTGCTTTTGCGCAAGTCAAATGGACGGGGACCCCCGGCCGCTGCGCGCCGGTGTGCAATGGTGGGGGCCTCCGCTGGCGGTCCCTTCCATTTCTTTGTCGGCAAATTAACCTGTAAAAGCCTGTAACCGCACTATAGTTTACTCTTACTACTAGTACTATAAGATAAGTAACCAGGAGTTAAAAGAACTTCTACGTGGGGCATTTGGCATGGACAACCCAACGTTTCAGTTTGCTTCATCATCTGCTTGCTAGGATGCAAGAAAACACAGGTTGTTGTACGTACGCCATAAACTCGATCTTAAATTGTCCTGCAGATCTGCACTGTAGATCCCCTGCCAGCCAGTGGCCTGTTTTGACTGTACGCCTGTGGGGCCGGTCCATTAGCGAGTGTCGTTCTAGGGTGCTCACTTCACTCATCGCCGGTCACAGTGGCCCGAGTTCATTTACTGCCACTACTCAGCTCAGGCATGATGATTCAAAGGCAGAGGCAGAGGCAGAGGCAGGCCTGTGCCACTGAGACTCTGAGCCACTGACACTTTGACGGTGCATAACTCACTCACCCAGCGAGCACAGTCGCTCCATCCATTCAGATGCCAGCCGGCCAGTCACCTTAAAGTTTTCAACGCCTCTATCATAGGAGTAACTTGGATGGGTTCGCGCTGTCAGAGACAACCATAACTTGGAGCAGATGCCAGAGAAATACCTCTAGCAGTATTGTTTTTTTTATCGTGGCTAAAGAACCGTTGTTTAGTGCTGCCAGTCCTCCTCGGAGTTAACGTGCGCAGGTGTGTTTGTGTCATTGTGTGTGTGTGTGTGTGTGACCTTGAGCCGTTGGACCCGGGCGAATGGGCCGGCGCTCTCGGCTCTTCTCCGGCCATAGTTTAAGCTGTTTTTTTTCCTAAAAAAATGATTTTATTGCAATGTTGCTGATCCGGTTCGAATACAAGGAATCGTATATCTGGATTATATCATTATATGAGTGTAGCTTACTACTGGTTTGGACTTTGAAGGAGAGCAGATGAATTACTCCTAGAATCAGATTCTGTAGCGAGCGAGCGAGCGCGGTACAGTGGTAAAGAGATAGTGATAGGAAGCATCCAAGAGTTGATGAAACCCGAGAAAGATGCTGCAGCGCCGTACATGTACGTGGGTCTGGGAGCACACATCTATCTACTCCACCCACGAACAAGAAAAAAGATAAAGCAGATAAAAATAAAGCACGCACAAGAAAAACCAACCAGCCTCATCCATCCTGGCCGGCTCGCAGCTAGCAGTAAAACATGCATGCACAATCACTGGCAAAAGCCAATCTACGCTAGACGCTACGCTACGCCATGAATCGCCGCTGCAGCAATAGCTCTGGCACTCCACAAGTAGATGCATAGATAGATTTGCTACTCGCCGGTGAGCATCCCGTAGCTCGCTCTGTCTGCCGCGGTGCGAGCAGAAAACCAAAGCGCGGCACGGGCGGACGTGACCGGACGGCGGTCGTCGTAGCCGTAGGCCGTAGCGCCTCCATATCCACAGTATCATCAGTGTGGCTGGCGAGTACGTGCGCTCCCTCCTGTGTCGAGTTTGTTCGTGAGCCGTGCCCCGCTGTGGCTGCACTGCACCGGCCGGGACCGGGGGGGCCTCGCTCGCTTTAATCCCGCGGTGCGCCGCTCTGGTTGACCTGGGTGCTCGTGTACGTGTGGTGTGGCCGCTGCTGGCCCAGGGGCATCCGGACAGTGGGATTTTGTCCAGTTTGTTCTACAGTGTGCTTGTCAGTTTTGTTGGAACACGGGATATTTCGGTGCCAATTCAGAGTGAAATTTATCCGTCTGTCTCTGCAGGAAACGTCGCATGCAATGCAGTGCAACTTGATTTCGCGGCGCTCTGCCTCTGCTCTTCCGCAGAACCTCTGAGCGCTTGTGTCTGTCGATCCTTCAATTCAGCTGCTCCCTCGGTTCCACAGTTTAAAAAACAAAATTTATCAACTTTGATCAAGGTTATATAGCAAAATAGGAGTATCCGCATTTAGAATGCCGGATGCATGCATATCATTCGATAGATCTTCATACGTAGTTTTACATCATGTACGTTCGGTATTGGAGATTCAGATAAATTCACTATGCATACGTATCATTATAAGTGATATTGTATGCACTAAATTATGAAACGTACAAGTACTATGCATCATTTGTAATTATATCAAGGTTACCATGTTTCCCACACGGCATGCCTGCTAATCAAGGACAAGCAGATAGGCCTGTTTGGTAAGTAATTGATGCTCACTCTCATTGTGTAAGCAAGCAAGTAAAACAGTAGAAAGGCCTTTAACTGAGAACGGTCAAGCGCACACACTGCCCTATATGCCCAAGCCAACCTACTCTAATCATGCAAGCGTGCAAAACCGTCTTTAACTTCATCATAATCTCGCATGAAAATGCTGTCAACTAGTAAGCTGTTGAGCGCAGCAGCAACCAAAAAGCGTAGACAAACACGCTAAAGCAGAGACGCCTCGCGGTTCCTGCATGCCACGCCAAGACATGCTGAGTTTGCAAGCAAAGCAGAGAAATTACGCAATCAAGTATTACCTCCGACCCATATTAATGTATTCAACTTTGTCTAGATTCGTATGTATCTAGTTAAGTATTTAGATTAGATACATGTGTATCTAGACAAACTTAAGTACATTAATATGGATCGAAGGAAGTACTAGTAGTACTATCTAAATAAATAAGGATTGCTATGAAGACAAATACAAAGTGGATAAAGGGGAAAATTGGAGTATTATTAAATGCTTACACTGTCTGGGGTAGTAAAAATGGGTCACATTAGAGCATCCACGGCCGATTTGGCTAATCCAATCACATAGACATCCGGGGACGCCGTTCGAACACCATCGTGGATGATACTGAACAGCTCCTCATATGGTGTGTTGGGTAGTTACACACCTCAAATGTAAACTCTTAAATTCATGCAAACTCATGCATAACCATCATACAATTCATGCAAACCAATTAGTTTTTTGGTTTTCATTCTGGATCCACATATGCTCCACAAGATCAATGAGTAGCTGCATGTGCACCTGATGATTTCAAAGATTTTGATGCGTTTGCAGAAAATTGATAAGCTAGTCTGCATCTTGATGTTCCCGTATTTGGACTTCTTCTCCAAGCTTGTCAAAACAATTTATTCTGCTACCCTCTCACCCTCGTCCTCGACAATCGTATTGTGCAAAATAACTCAACATGTCATCAACTGCCATGAAGTCTCTGATTTCCACATCATTGCAACTCCGTAACCAATTCCCCGACGTGCTTGAAGCACTACGCATGCCCTCTCCACTTTCTTCCTAGTTGATTCTCACATTCTCGCAAAGTAGCTTTGTTTGTTACCTTCGTGATCATATGTGATCTTCACAAACGCCGTCCATTGAGGATAGATACCATCGGGAAGATAGCATCACATGTTGTGGCCGCGACCATTTGACGGTGTAGTTGCACGACGGTGATTCTCCATTGCAAAGTCTCCTGGACATAGAAGATCGTTGAAGCACATTGATGTCATTGTGAGAACCAGGCATTCTAGAGAAGGCATGCAAAATCCACAAGTCATGTGATGTCACTGCTTTTAGTATGATGGTGACCTCTTTGGTGTGACCTTGGTACACCCCGTAAACCTTTGGGGGCAATTCTTTCATTGTTGATTCATGAAATCAATTTAACCAAGCATACATGGACCTTTTGCCTCTCCAATATCAAGCAATCTTTCTATGTCTTGCACATTTGGTTCTCCTAGTTACTCTGCCACAAAGACTTCCACCGCGGCGCGGTAAACTTAACTGTGGTCTTCAGGCATGTGCTCTACCCCATCCGGACAATCTGACCAACGACATCGATGACGGTACCAAGTGCAAGCACCTTATAGTAGTCGTGCATTTCTGCTTAGCAAAAAATGAGAGTTGGCCTCAACAATCCCTGATGGGCTCGAAGTACACATACAAAAGCGTCGATGAAACCACTCATGAGAGAATGTTGGCTCTGGATCAAAGTAGTCCTTGTGTAGCAGCCGTGCTTTAGATACCCTGTCCCAGTTCAGAACTCTTATACCGGTGATCGAGCCCTTGAAATTCAGCATATGCTCGCTCTCATGATCCATTTCATATTGGATTGTCATCATCATCATGTCAATTTCTTCATCTGAATCCGACGAATCGAAGAACTTGTTGTGCATTACTTCATCTCAAGTTGTATCGGTCCATACAACAAGTCGTAGGAAGCATCAAAATCCGTCCTCTTACCTAGAAAAACACAACAAAAAGATGATCGGCCAATGTGTCGAACACATAGAGGGCAAGGTGCAGACGGAGAGTAGCAGGAGCGTACCGAGGCGGTGTACGGCCCGGTGATACCGTCCATAGCGGCGAGAACGGAGTTGAGGAGTGTTGTGGTGGAGTTGGTGGCACTACGGGGTACGTACGATGGCGGACGCAGGGTGCCGCTGGACCTGAGGGAGGGAAGGCGCAGACATGGGTGAAAGAGAGGATAGGAAAAAGGATGAATCGACTATGTCGAAGGGAATTTGATGCAGTTTGAGGCGAAGGCGAGAATGTAATAATGTAACATCCCAATTTTCTAAATTCGGATGTTAATATATCATCATATGCATCTCATGCTGCTTCCGCATTTTTCTGGAGTTTTAAAATATTTTTAAACATTTTTCAACACATGGCAGTTCGCTGGAGAGGATATAAAAGGACTTATCCCCATTTTTAAATTGTTGAAAATAGTTTAAAATATTTTTGGGAGACTTTTTAAATTTACTTTGGAGTTATAAATAATTTCTATAAATATTTTGGGAATTTATTTATGCTCCGGAAAAGTTTTAAAATCAATTTCGGAGTTTTTCGATATTTTTAAAATGCCAGAAAAGTAAGATATTTAAAAATAATTTGCAAAGTTTTTATTTCTATTTAATATTTTGGTAAAGCCAAAAATTCACTTTTATTATTTTAAAAATATTGGCGAAGACGGAAATTAAAAATAATATTCCGTGTTTTTTTCTAAAACTATTTTGGGCCTAACGGGCCGTTCTGTTTTTTTTCCGCCAGGCCGAATTTGTGTTTAATTCGGATTAAAAAAACGCGCGGGTCGGGTTATAAATGCCCGCGGACCCGCGGGCGCTAGGGTTTCCGCCCGAAACCCGATCCGCCGAAGCGCCGCCGCCGTCCGCCGCCGGTGAGCCTCGACACCGCCGCCCGCCTCCTCGCCGCCATCTCGCGCGCCACGGGCCATCGCCCCGCAGCGCCGTGCGCCGCCGCCGGTCGGCCGAGCCGCGCTGATGCCCCACAGGCGTAAGGGATCGAGATAGTCTTCGCGGGTAAGTTAACCCAATTTATTGATTCTACACACGGGGAGCCAAAGAGTATTTATAAGCTTTAACAGTTGAGTTGTCAATTCAATCGCACCTGAAATATACTTGCTTGCAACGATAGATAAGTGGTGACGATAATATGATAGTGATGATAGCAACAGCAAAAGTAAATAGCAAAAAGTAACAACTAATAATCAGCAGGATTAAAAACACTGTAGGCTAGGGAGATGGATGGTTGGGCGCTGCATGGATGAGAGTAAACATATAATAGATTCTAACACGGGGCAAGGCACACAGAAAAACAATGATCATCTAGGAAAATATCAAACAATAGGCATGTATCCCGTAGGTAATTGTGCGTGCTTGCAATAAGAACTTGCACAACATCTTTTGTCCTACCATCCCGCTACGAACGGGGCCAAAAGGAACTTATGGAGATTAAGGTGCTCCTGTCAAAGAGCACCGGAACAAAGCAATAAACTCAATGGATACATGGAATCCTCAAATTATGGACCATCCCCTTTGGTGTCCCAAGCTGTCACCTTTGGGATCGCCGGTTCCGGACCATAATAGGTGCGTACAACTCATAGATAGGATCTAGAACACAAATATATTCATGAAAACACATAGGGTTCAGATATGAAAACATGGCACTCGGGCCCAAAGTGACAAGCATTAAGAACAACAAATTGTAGCAAAGATGATAAACACCAAAGTAGATGATAGGCAACATGCCCCCAACAATCTGACGAACTATTACATGATTAAACTCATCCAATCCCTACCATCCCCTTTGCCTACAGCAGGGAATTACTCACACATATGAAGAGAATTCATGGAGGATGGATGAAGTGGCGATGGTGATGACGATGGCGACGATCTCCCCTCTCCGGAGGCCAAATCAGCATCCAGATTAGCCCTCCCGAAGAAGAACAGAGGGTGGCGGCGGCTCCTCGACGGAAACTGGGAAAACGACTTCTGTTCTAGGGTTTTCTCGTCATGGGGATAAATAGGAGTCTCGGTAGGGCACCAGAGGAGGGGGGAGCAGCCCAGGCGGCCAGAGAGCGCGGCCCCACCCCTGGCCGCGCCAGGGGGGGCCTGGGGCCCCCAGGGCTCCCCTCTGGTCCCACTTCTGGCTCCTGGCTCCTTCGGGTGCGTGGATTTTCAGGTAATTTTCTGGGAATTTTCTGGGACGTATAAAAATCCATTTTCCTGCGCACAAATAAACCATACAGGCAGCTCTGCTGAAAACAACGTTAGTCCGGGTTAGTTTCGTCCAAATCATGCAAGAATGAGGGCAAAACAATAGCAAAAGTGTTTGGAAAAGTAGATACGTTTGAGACGTATCAACTCCCCCAAGCTTAGCATATTCCTTGTCCTCAAGCAATTCAGTTCAACGAACTGGACGCGACAAAGAAAAATTTGACAAACTCTTTTGCTTCAATAGATGTATATAAGCATGTACTACGAAAAGAGTTTAGCAGGTATTGAAACAATGCTATAAGGACAATGCACGAAGCAATTCTCTTTCATGTGATCAGTCACAAACAACTAAAAGTAAATAATAAGCTACTGAAAATCAAAACAGGATCACAATGCACATAGCTTGGACATACTTGAGTGGCATTTCGCTAGCCTCCATGAGTGAAGCAAAACATAAATGCAGAAACTCCTCCGGAGTTTTAAAGGTGACTAGAACTCAGTATTTCAGACTAGCAATAACACAAGCATGCAGAAGACAATGTAATACTTTGGGACAATGCATGTTACACTAAGAATGACAATTATGCTCTCATAGTTGGTGCTTTGAAGGAAGAAGGGGAGACTCTCGAACCGTGGCTTTTGATGGCAAGGTTGAAAACCCGTGAAAGGAAGCAAAGACTAAACATGTGCCAGAGCTCTTGGTTTTGAAAGCAGAGATAAAATATTTTTGAGAAGTGCAACTTTCCAGTCAACGGTGAACGGTAAAGGTCTCTCAATATCTCCCATGCCAACCATATATAACTCTTTTTGCTTACACATATTCCCTTATCCATTAATATTCAATGGTCTATGGAACCTTTTATTTTGCCTCAAGGATGGAAGGAGGGTATCATTCCACCTATCATCAGAAGCATTTGTTCCATTTCACTCCATCATCAAGTATGGGGGAGGTGTAACTCTCATATTTTTTTCTTTTTCTGTTTTGACTAGTTAAAACTTCCGTCAAAATATTTTTGGCATGAAAGATACTGATTTCCCCTCACCGCACCATGAGCTTGTACGGTTACAAAAGGGAAACTTTTGAATAAATTTTGAGATGGCACAAGAAAGTCTAAGTTAGGAGTGGCCGGTAAATACCACATATAGGTAGGTATGGTGGAATCAAATGGAACAACTGGGTTTGAAAAGGAGTTTGGAAGCACAAACAGAATTCCGCTTGGTGCGAGCGAAGGCTAGCAAAAGACTGGGAAGCGACCAGCTAGAGAGCAATAACTGTCATAATCATGCAGAGCGACAAAGCAACATTGAATCGGGCATGAAAGTGATATAACTATTCTGAAACAAGAAGATCATCAAGGCAAAAGTAGACTTTTTAGTCATAAGCATGTGTGAACATGTGCCAAGTCAATCCAAAAATTCTCCGAAGGGAAATACCACTTCAGTATGCCAAACCATGAACAATGCAATGCATGTAAATCATTTCAACAACACATTATGTACTCTAGCTATTTGAGACTGGCCACAAGGAAAGCATGAACACTAGGAAAGCATTGTAAACATAGCACTAAGTCGCTACAAGCTGGTCTCTAGATCATAAGTACAGGCATATGTACAAAAGTAGAAACAAGAAGAGTTCATACCGGTTTTCCTTGTTGCTTCCCTTTCGTCGATCTTCGTCATTACTGCCTTGTCACTTGCACAGTCGAACGTAGGAAATATAATCAAATACCATCACGGACTCGAGCTGAACTCTGAAAACAAAGCAAACTAAAGAGAGAAAGGAAATCTTTTTGGGTTTTTGAAAATTAAGAAAGAAGAACGGGCAAAAGCTTCGAAAAGATCAAAGCGAAAAGAATGGATAATACAATGGAAAAGCGAGAAGGGCACGTACTCCCCCAAGCTTAGGCTTTTGGCCTAAGTTGGTAGTGGCTAATGTCCCCAGGAGCCTCCTGCTCCAGGGTAGTACGGGTGAGTCCAAGGATCGAATGAGGCTTCCGGCGCGTACACCGAAGTCCTCGGATCCTCCCACGAAGAAGGATCCGCGCTCCAAGCAGAGGAAGACCCTTCACCAAGCTGGGTGACGGTCTCTCCCTGGAAAGGTGGGAACTCACCATGCTCCTCCTCGTCGGGCACAACCCCCTCCATGGGGTTATGAAACTGACGCTGGACCACGAACTCATCGAACTGGATAACATCAAAGGACCATCCGTTCCTGCGAGAAAAAATCAAACAAAAGAGGTGCAGATAGACGGATCTTGCGTTCCGTGGTAGCTTCGAAACGTAAGATATAATCAAGGTTACCAAACTCGGAAGTCATGGTAACAAACTTATGCCTTTTCATAGCAGCAAGATCAAAACTTAAATAAGTAAAAGGCTTATCATCGGGGTGTGGGGTGCCATTAATAGACTCTAGGATAAGTGTGGCGTAAACGCCACCAAATAAGTCTCCCTTGTTACCGTTCATAGCAAGGCGTCGAGCAATTAAGGCACCCACATTATAATCAAACCTCCCTGAAAGGGCGGTTGCCAGGATAGCAATATCCGGCGCAGATATGTTGCTCGTGTTGTCACGAGCTAACACCCCTCTAGCAATATAATACACAAAATACCTGAGGTGTGGAAATAAGATGGTGGAGGTCTTTGAACGATGAATATCCCTCGTATCCATGCTACAGAGCGAGTTGAAGACGGTTCTCAGATCGGAGGGCTGAGAGCTCATCTTCGCCGTCTGTCCCACGTTCGGCAGACCTATTATTTCACAAAACCTTTCCAAAGGCATGGTCAAAAGATCATTATAAATTTTAAACTCAACAGAACCAGCATCAAGGTTATATCTAAAACTGTTAATGAAATAGGAGGTGAGTTTTTGATACTGGGTAACACGGCACGTTGCAAGCCGCGTCAAACCTGCATTAGCACAAAGATTATAAAACTCCTCCCTGATTCCTGCAGCTTCAGGAATTCATCACACGGGAAAGTCATTGCACGTGCTTGATTTGTGTCCTCCAACAACTCCAAGGGCACATGATCTTCGTTGTAGCTCACCCTAGCAGTCGAGGGTGAAGCTGAAGCTCTTGTAATTCGATCGGAGCGCTCGGGCCTTTTCTTCCCAAGCCACCCCTTTGCTCTTCCTAGCAAACTCATTTCTGAAATTTTTGACAAATTGCAAAAACAAGGATTTAAACAAAGTGAGTTAAGGCAAACTACTCAACTCACTTACCTAAGGCATAAACTTGCATCAAAACTTGGAAAATAAAATTCTACACATGCATGCAAGCTCATATAGACAGCACCAAAAACTACTAAATACTCACAAATGAAGCCACCAATGAAAAATCTAATTGGAGGGGTGAAGGAGTTACATACCAGGGAGTATTTGCTCAAAATTTCAGCTCGAATGGTGGGATGTAGAGAGAGATCGAAAATCGCCTCCAAGAACAGCAAGAACGCAAGAACTGGAGCAGAAGTCGTGTTTTTGGAGAGAGAGGAAGGAGTGGGAAGAAGACATACCTGGCTGGCTGCTCTGGGGGCCCCAGGCGCCCTGTGGGCGCGGCCAGGGGGCAGGCCGCGCCAGCTGGGTCACTCCCGGCATGGAAATTTTTATTTTATTTTTTCTGGAATTTTTCTAAAAATTTCACTGTTGAAAATTTCTCGGAGTTCAAAAAGCTGCAAAACTTTCTGAAAACTTAAAGCAATGATTGTTGGGATACGAGGCAGAAAACACAAATTTTTCACACCTACGGTACCCGAACCCAAGATCTATGCTATGGCGATGTAAAGTAACGGAGGGAATCGGTGTTCATACCTTTGAAGACCGAAAGCGGGAAACGTTCTTACGAACGTGGTTGGCGTAGACTCAGAACTACGACCTCCCTGTCGTGTAGAAGACCACCACCGGCGAGGATGACTCCCGGTAAACCTCCAGCGACGAAGCAGCACCACAGGTGTAATGCCTCGAAGGGATTATACACATACGGCACAATCGATGTTCCTCCCGGGCTCCGAACCAGGCGAGCAGCGGAAAGAAGACGACTACGGATCCCGACTCCGGCAGAGCGACGGCCTGCCTTATGGTGGAGAACTCCAATCCTGGTGCAGACTCCAAACAAGGGGAGTCCACTTCCGGAAATGGAGAAGGAAGAAGAAGGAGATTAATTGTTGTATGGAAAAAGGGGGGTCTACCCCTCTATATAAAGGCCAAGGGGGGGGTGTGATCCCTCTTCCCTCCCCCATGTGGGACTAAACCCCCAAGGGGGGAGGGGTGCGCCGGCCAAGGGGGGGTTGGGCCCCACCCCTTGGCGCCAAGCCCAAGGGGGGGAACCCCCTCCTCCCCTAATGGGCCTCTAAGGCCCATATAGCCTTTTTTTCCATTATTTTAATTATTTAATAAGTTTTAAATATTTAATTCAGATAATTAAATAATAAAAACATTATTAAAACAATTAAACTTTATTTTGAACTATTCAAAATGTCCGGAAACCATTCCGTCCTCCTCCGGAACTATTCCGGTGATTTCTCCTATTTCACCGATTGATCCCGTAACTGTCCTATGCATCGATTGCCCTTAAGTGTAACACCCTAACGGTCCGGGAAACAGCAGACATGGTCGAGACTCTTCTCATGGACCAATGACTAGTCAGTTGGACCTGGTTACAATCCTTGACAGCCCCTGCGCTTCCATCGAATGAGCTTCGATCGCTTTTGGAAACCGTTAACGATACGACGTAATCCCTTTGTTCTGCGGTACTTTGTTTGTCCGAGGTTCGATCGTCGGTATCCCACATACCGTGTTCACATCTCGTTCACGACAAACAACTTCTCTCGTCCATGATCATTGCATCTCTTGTGACCTAGTCACGTCCTTGCAAGGGGTTGATGCAATATCACCGAGTGGGCCCAGAGTACCTGTCCTGTCACAAGGACTGACAAATCCCGCTTTGATCTATTAACATACTCATCAACCATCTATTTCGGAATACCCAAAGTGCTCCGTTATAGCCAGCATATTTCAGTCAGGCGGTGGGATACAAATCAAAGTCTCCTCATAGATCGTGATTACGTATGATCATTACGGTCTAAGGACTAAGGCATACGTTACAAAGTCATAGCAACGCTGAACTATGTGACTCGATCACATTGCATTACTTTAGGTGGGTGTCTGTCCATCACATCATTCCCCTAATGATATGACCTCATTGTCAATGGACTTAAGTGTCGCCATGATCAGGAAAGCTTGATCAATCAATTGCCCAATGAGATAGTTTACCCGAGTTAAACTACGAACCATGTTTTATACTACACCTGTATTAGTATTTCCAAGTAATACAGTTATAGCACAGTATAAAACGTATTATGAACAAAACGGATATGTGACAAATATCTTTATTAATTTGAAGATTGAGCGACGACTGACTGTTTGCCGCTCCTCCAGCTAATTGCGCCTCCGTTCAACATGAAAACATATCCCGTTTGGGACTTCGAGTCATCTAGGTCTGAGCCGAGGCTTGCGTCAACGTAACCCTTTACGGTGAGCTCCTCATCAACTCCTCCATAAACAAGAAAGAGATCCTTGGTTCTTCTCAAGTACTTAAGGATGTTCTTCACTGCTGTCCAATGGGCCATTCCCGGATTACTCTGGTAGCGATTAGTCATACTAATGGCCAGCGCTAAATCCGGTCTGGTACATAACATAGCATACATGAGAGAACCTATGGCTGAGGCATAGGGCTTTGAGGACATCTCCTCTTTCTCTTTAGCTGTGGTCGGGCATTGAGTCACGCTTAATTTGACACCTTTTATGACTGGCAAGAGACCTCTCTTGGAGTCATCCATTTTGAACCTTTTCAAAATCTTGTCAATATAAGTATTCTGACTCAAGGCCAACCTCCGATTAGGTCTATCTCTATAGATCTTAATCCCCAGTATGTACGCAGCTTCACCTAGGTCCTTCTTGGAAAATTGTCCATTCAGATATTCCTTCACTTCCTCTAAGAATTTCTTATCGTTCCCTATTAGCAATATGTCATCCACATATAACACAAGGAATGCTACAGAGCTCCCACTCTGTTTCTGATAGACGCAGAACTCTTCGACTTTTTGGACAAATCCAAAAGCTTTAATGACCTCGTCAAATCGAAGATTCCAGCTCCGAGATGCTTGCTTCAACCCATAGATGGACCGTTGAAGCTTGCAAACCTTACCAACATTCCTTGGATCGACAAACCCCTCTGGTTGCATCATATACAACTCTTCCTCAATGTTGCCATTTAGGAATGCAGTTTTCACATCCATCTGCCATATCTCGTAATCATGATATGCAGCTATTGCTAGTAGGATCCGAATAGACTTTATCATCGCTACAGGAGAGAATGTCTCCTCGTAGTCAACTCCTTGAATTTGTCGGAAACCCTTCGCGACAAGTCGAGCTTTGTAGACAGATACATTTCCGTCTGCGTCAGTATTTTTCTTGAAAATCCATTTATTCTCGACGGCCTTGCGGTCCTCGGGAATATCCACCAAAGTCCATACTTTGTTGGTGTACATGGAGTCTATTTCGGATTTCATGGCTTCAAGCCATTTCTCGGACTCGGGTCCCTCCATTGCTTCTTTGTAACTCGTAGGTTCATCCGACTCAACAGCCGAGATTGCATTCACAAGCTGTCCGTAAAACTCAGTAGGTTGACGGACTCTTGATGACCTACGGGGCATAAAAGGTTCCTCTTCATTCTCATCATGATCATCGTGAATGTCATGATCGTTATGAATGTCGTTCTGGCCATTCTCTTCAACTCCCACTGTGGAAGATGGTTCCAGAACAAATTCCGTAGCCATTTCATCCAATTGGAGTGATTGGTCAGTTACTTCATCGAGGTCTATTTTCCTCCCACTCAACTCTTTCGCGAGAAACTCCTTCTCAAGAAAGTGTCCCGTCTTGGCAACAAACGTTTTGCTGTCAGACTTGTTGTAGAAGGTGTACCCACAAGTTTCCTTGGGATAGCCCACAAAGATGCACTTATCCGCCTTGGATTCAAGTTTGTCAGGCTGTAGTTTCCTAACATAAGCCTCACAACCCCAAATATTCAGGTGAGACAACTCAGGTTTAGTGCCATGCCATTCTTCAAATGGTGTTGTCTTTACGGATTTGGATGGTGCCCTATTAAGAATATGAATGGCGGTTTCTAATGCATACCCCCAGAATGACACAGGCAAATCAGTATGAGACATCATCGATCGTACACTATCCAATAGGGTTCGATTACGTCGCTCAGCTACACCGTTTCTCTGAGGTGTGCCTGCCGGCGTAAGCTGTGGTACTATGCCACAAGACTTCAGATGATTGCCAAACTCGTGACTCAAATACTCGCCACCTCGATCCGATCGAAGGTGCTTGATTTTCCTTCCGAGTTGATTTTCGACCTCATTCTGAAATTCCTTGAACTTTTCAAAGGTTTCAGACTTGTGCTTCATCAAGTAAATATACCCATATCTACTCAAGTCATCAGTAAAGGTCACGAAGTAACGAAGATCATTGCGAGTGGGGACGTTCATGGGTCCACATACATCCGTGTGTATGATCCCCAATAAGACATCCGCACGCTCCATCACACCATTGAATGGAGTCCTTGTCATTTTGCCCATGAGGCATTGTTCACATGTATCAAGGGATCCAAAATCCAATGAGTCAAGAAGTCCATCCTTATGGAGCTTCTCCATGCGTTTTACACCAATATGACCAAGTCGACAATGCCACATCATCATGTGATCTTCATTATTCTTCAATCTTTTGGCCTCAATATTGTTAACGTGACTCACGTCACCATCGAGATTAAGTATGAATAAACCATGCGACTCCGGTGCGTGAACATAAAACATATCATCCTTATAAATCGAACAACCAATTGTATCGGATTTAAAAGAATAGTGGTCTCGCTTCAAGCAAGAACCACTCACGATGTTCACACTCAATGCGGGTACATAGTAACATTTATTCAGAACTAAAACCAATCCCGAAGGGAGACTAAGATGCTTCGTGCCGACCGCCAAGACTTCAATCTGGCAGCCATTCCCCACGCGCATCGTCACTTCATCTTTGACTAAGCGTCTCCTATTCCTTAGTCCCTGAATGGAATTAGAAATATGAGCGACAGATCCTGTATCAAATATCCAGGATGTGTTCCCAGCGCTTGTCAAGAGAAGATCAACAATATGTATATCAAATATACCTTTGTCTCTCTTGGCGACCTTGCCAGCCTTCTTGTCCTTTAGGTACTTGGGATAGTTGCGCTTCCAGTGACCTTCACCCTTGCAGTATAAGCACTCCACTCCGAGTTTAGGCTTGGGTGCCTTGGGAGGAGCGGCAACTGACTTGCCATCCCTCCTGGGGCCACCTCTCCTGGCCTTCTCCCGTCTGCTTGACTTCTTGAAGTCAGTGGTCTTGTTGACCATGAAGACGGCGTGCTCCTTCTTGATTTCAACCTCAGCGCTCTTTAGCATGGCGAACAACTCAGAAGGGGTTTTGGTCATCCCCTGCATGTTGTAGTTCAGCACAAAGCCTTTGTAGCTAGGGGGAAGCGACTGCAACACCCTATCAACCGCAAGTTCATCTGGAATCTGACATTCCAGAGCATTCAAGCGCTGAACGTAGCCAGACATTTTGACCACGTGCTCACTCACGCTGCCGCGCTCATCCATCTTTGCTGAGAAGAAGGCTTCAGAAGCCTCGTACCGTTCAGCCCTGGCTTGAGGTGCGAAGACCGCCTTGAGGTCGGTGATAATCTCATATGCACCCATCCTCTCAAAGCGTTTCTGCAGCTCAGCCTCCATGGAGTAGAGCATGCCACTCTGGACAAGGTTGTAATCATCAGTCCTGGAGAGATAGACATTCTTCTCGTCCTGACTGGCATCATCTGCTGGTGCGTCACCTAACGCATCCTCTAGTACGTATGCCATTTTGAGGGGAACGAGGAGAATCCTCAGGGTGCGGAACCAGTTGGTGAAGTTTGTCCCATCTGTTTTTAGCTTATCTTTCTCTAGGAATGATCCTAAGTTGAACGAGGGGCGAGGTGCTGCCATCTACAAGGTTGGATTCACAATGATACATATTTAGACTTTTGTTCATAATGTGGAGTTTCAATTTAATCTTTAAAATTCTAGAAAGCTCCCACTTAGATAAACACCTCTCAATTTAACTAAGTGATTACACAATCCCAGCCCCCATACCTCCCCCGATATGTACGGCCCAGTATGCGAACCAGGTAGGCCTCTAAGCCAATCACATCAGGCATGTGACTCGTGCTCGACCTTTCGGTCATCTGTGTTCCAGGCCCGCATCTACATACGTCAAGCCTGCCAATCGAACCTTGATGTTAGCTGTTCAGCAAGGCCATATCTGCATATGCCAGGCTCGCCGAACCCAACCTCATGCGAACTCCGTTGAATATGTAGGACAACTCCGGTATGTACGGAGCATCAAGCCATATGGGAGAACCTTCCAGGTGGTGCCCATCAAAAGGGAGAACACAATGTTGGTATTGTGAGAGATGGTCCTGTTTCGTGCTACCGTCGATGTATCTAGCATACAAGCATAAAACAGGAAGTAAAACTTTAAATCATACAACCTATGATCCCCCTTCATGCAAAGCAAAGTTAGAACGTCTTTCTACTTTAGCTTGTGCAAGTTTTACGTGGCTGCTAGGGGTTTCGAGAGAGAGAACCGATTTCTATCCTGCGAAAAACAAGCCACAACACCGTCTCCCATCCGTCTCTATTACACCCCTGTCGGGGCCCTCCGTTGCAAACATCTTCGCATCGCTAATGCAGAGAGACAGACACCCCCCAGCCACTTTATATGGTACAAGCCATATGTCAAGCGTGGAACCAGTCTCGCGTAAACGCGTAAGGTCGGCCGGGGGCCGCTTCATCAAACATTGCCGCAATGCTGAATGAGTACACGTGGGAGGGTAACGAATGAAGATTCGATGCCCACATCCTAGATGTGTTCTATCCGTACAATACATCTACGCATAGCTAGCTCATGATACCACTGTTGGGATACGAGGCAGAAAACACAAATTTTTCACACCTACGGTACCCGAACCCAAGATCTATGCTATGGCGATGTAAAGTAACGGAGGGAATCGGTGTTCATACCTTTGAAGACCGAAAGCGGGAAACGTTCTTACGAACGTGATTGGCGTAGACTCAGAACTACGACCTCCCTGTCGTGTATAAGACCACCACCGGCGAGGATGACTCCCGGTAAACCTCCAGGGACGAAGCAGCACCACAGGTGTAATGCCTCGAAGGGATTATACACATACGACACAATCGATGTTCCTCCCGGGCTCCGAACCAGGCGAGCAGCGGAAAGAAGACGACTACGGATCCCGACTCCGGCAGAGCGACGGCCTGCCTTATGGTGGAGAACTCCAATCCTGGTGCAGACTCCAAACAAGGGGAGTCCACTTCCGGAAATGGAGAAGGAAGAAGAAGGAGATTAATTGTTGTATGGAAAAAGGGGGGTCTACCCCTCTATATAAAGGCCAAGGGGGGGGTGTGATCCCTCTTCCCTCCCCCATGTGGGACTAAACCCCCAAGGGGGGAGGGGTGCGCCGGCCAAGGGGGGGTTGGGCCCCACCCCTTGGCGCCAAGCCCAAGGGGGGGAACCCCCTCCTCCCCTAATGGGCCTCTAAGGCCCATATAGCCTTTTTTCCATTATTTTAATTATTTAATAAGTTTTAAATATTTAATTCAGATAATTAAATAATAAAAACATTATTAAAACAATTAAACTTTATTTTGAACTATTCAAAATGTCCGGAAACCATTCCGTCCTCCTCCGGAACTATTCCGGTGATTTCTCCTATTTCACCGATTGATCCCGTAACTGTCCTATGCATCGATTGCCCTTAAGTGTAACACCCTAACGGTCCGGGAAACAGCAGACATGGTCGAGACTCTTCTCATGGACCAATGACTAGTCAGTTGGACCTGGTTACAATCCTTGACAGCCCCTGCGCTTCCATCGAATGAGCTTCGATCGCTTTTGGAAACCGTTAACGATACGACGTAATCCCTTTGTTCTGCGGTACTTTGTTTGTCCGAGGTTCGATCGTCGGTATCCCACATACCGTGTTCACATCTCGTTCACGACAAACAACTTCTCTCGTCCATGATCATTGCATCTCTTGTGACCTAGTCACGTCCTTGCAAGGGGTTGATGCAATATCACCGAGTGGGCCCAGAGTACCTGTCCTGTCACAAGGACTGACAAATCCCGCTTTGATCTATTAACATACTCATCAACCATCTATTTCGGAATACCCAAAGTGCTCCGTTATAGCCAGCATATTTCAGTCAGGCGGTGGGATACAAATCAAAGTCTCCTCATAGATCGTGATTACGTATGATCATTACGGTCTAAGGACTAAGGCATACGTTACAAAGTCATAGCAACGCTGAACTATGTGACTCGATCACATTGCATTACTTTAGGTGGGTGTCTGTCCATCACATCATTCCCCTAATGATATGACCTCATTGTCAATGGACTTAAGTGTCGCCATGATCAGGAAAGCTTGATCAATCAATTGCCCAATGAGATAGTTTACCCGAGTTAAACTACGAACCATGTTTTATACTACACCTGTATTAGTATTTCCAAGTAATACAGTTATAGCACAGTATAAAACGTATTATGAACAAAACGGATATGTGACAAATATCTTTATTAATTTGTCTCTAGGGCACATATCCAACAATGATTAGTATTGTGAAGCTTCAAAAACATAAAAACTTGGTACAACAAAGAGAATGAAAGCTAAAGCAAATGAAAACATAACAAGCTTAACTTTTTACCTATATAAAACAATCCCACTAGCAAGGTTGATCAAGTCTTACCAACAAACCGGCGATATATAGAACAAAAAGTCTCCCCTCTTATGAAATGATCATTGCACCTTTACTTTAATGGACATTGTCCCCACCATAATGGTTTTGTATTTGTGGTGCACATGTAGTGGACAGTCCCATTCTCCAATCTTCACGGTCTCGATATTCTCTATAGAGTTAAGGCCATGCCTCTTGTCGATCTTCTTTGGAAAATACACCGTGTGTTATTTATCATCAACGTTGAAGGTGACCTTTCCTTTATTGCAATCAATGATAGCACCTGCGGGGTTAAGAAAAGGGCTACCAAGAATAATGGACATGCTCAAATCCTCGGGCATGTCAAGCACAACAAAATCTGTAAGGATCAAACAGTTAGCAACTTCAACGGGTACATCCTCACAAATACCTATTGGGACAGCTGTTGACTTGTCAGCCATCTGAAGGGAGATATCTGTAGGGATTAGTTTCTCTAAACAAATCCTTTTGTAAAGAGAGAAGGGCATAACACTCACTCCTGCACCAAGATCACATAAAGCAGTTCTGACGTAATTATTCTTTATGGAGCAAGGAATGGTGGGTATACCTGGATCGCCGAGCTTCTTAGGAATCTTGCCACTGAAAGAGTAGTTAGAAAGCATAGTAGATATTGCCTCATTAGGAACTTTTCTTTTATTAGTAACAATATCTTTCATATATTTCGAATAAGGAGGTAACTTAATAGCATCAATCAAAGGAATTTGAAGAAAAAGAGGTTTCATCCATTCACAAAAATTATTATAATGCTCTTCTTCTTTAGATTTGAGGGACTTACCTGGAAAGGGCATGGTTTTTTGTATCCATGGTTCTCTTTCCTTCCCATGTCTCCTTGCGATGAAGTCTTCTTTAGAGTACCTCTTGCGTTTATCGGGTGCTTCTTCTTCTCTTACCTTGGGAGAATCATCCTTCTCAGCGTCCTTTTCTTGTGGCTCAGCACCGTCTTTTGTTTCAGCATCGGAGGTAGATATGCTGTTAGGATCAACAGCTGGCTTTTCACTTGTAATAGGATCACCGGGATTGTCAGCCTCCTTGTGTTTCTTCTTCTTCTTTTTCTTCGGAGAGCTAACAGTCTCGTCTTCTTCTTGTACTTGAGAATCTTGCTCGATCCTCTTTGGATGCCCCTCAGGATAGAGTGGGTCCTGGGTGTGTGTTCCACCCCTAGTTTTGATTCCATAAGCTTGTATGTCCTGTTTGGCATTATTAGCAAGCAAATCTTTTTGCACAGTAGAAATTTGTTCAAGATGAGTTTGAACCATATGAAAATGCTTAACAAGACATTTAACATCATTAACTGTTCTTTCTAGAACATCACATAAACTTTTGATAGCAAGAGAATTATCATGCAACTGACTTTGTAACTTCCTATTAAAATGGTCTTGCTTGACAATAAAATTATCAAGCTCATCTAAACATTGGTCAGGAGGCTTACCTTTAGGGATGTCACTTTCAGTAAAGTCTAATAGAGAGTGTACCTCTACACAGGAGGGGTGAGTAGTAGGCTCACACAACTTCTCAATAGGCGGTAAATTCTTCACGTCTTCGGCTTTAATACCTTTCTCCTTTATAGACTTCTTTGCTTCTTGCATATCTTCGGGGTTCAGAACAAGCATGCCCCTCTTTTTCGGTGGCAGAAGTGGTTCAGGGACGGACCAGTCTTCATAGTTCTTGGCAATTTTGCACATTAATTCTTCTGCATCGTCCGGTGTTCTTTCCCTGAAAACAGAAGTAGCACAACTATCCAGATAGGTTCTGGATTCATCGGTTAAACCAACATAAAATATATCAAGCAGTTCATTCTTGGGGATTCCATGTCCCGGCATAACCTTAAGTAAATCACAAAACCTCCCCCAAGCTTTAGGGAGTTGCTCATCCTGCAATTGTTGAAAGTTATAGATTCTTTGCAAAGCAGCATGTTGCAGATGAGCTGGGAAATATTTATCAACAAAGAATTTGACTAAGTCCTGAGGACTTTTAACGGAACCACAAGGTAGTGCGTCGTACCATGATTTAGCGTCTTCCTTCAAAGAAAAAGGAAAAAGCTTGGCCACATAGAAGTTTCGTATCTTCTCATCAGTAGTGAACAGGTTGCTTAACTCAGCGAGTTTGGTCAAGTGTGCTATATCATCATCATTTTCTCTGCCATAAAAGGGGTCAGCCTCGACTGTAGATATAAGTGAAAGATTAACAGAGAAATCATAATCAGGATCAGTGATGCATATAGGAGATGTGGCAAATTGAGGGTCAGGAATAACTTTGTTCTTCATGGCGTGCCTTTTGAGCAACTCTTTAATAGCACCAGGGTCAGAGTCGACACACTCTCTGAGTTCCCTATAAAAATCATCATCAAGAGTAACATAATCATCATCAAGGATTCTCTCCTTGAGTTCATCTAAGCTCGGGTAACCAAAGGTTTTGAAGGTAGGAATATAGGTAGCATGGGTCTCGGTCTTGGATTTTGTTGCAGCCTTAGCAGTCTGAGTTTCAACATAATGACCAAGAAAAGTAGCATCATCAAGAGTAGTGGAAGCATCATCAAAAGTATCGGACATATTAACAGACTCAATAGAAGCATCATGTAGTGGTGGTGAAGTAAACTTACTCATAACAGAAGGTGAATCAAGTGTAGCACTAGTGTTCAGAACAGTACCTTTTCTTGTACGGGATGGTAAGATCGGAACCTTGGGGTCTCCTTTCTTACCCATAGCGGATGATATGCAGCAGGCAAGATACTTCAAGTAGACTTGTAAATATTGCTATGCTCCCCGGCAACGGCGCCAGAAAACACTGCTTGATGCCCCACAGGCGTAAGGGATCGAGATAGTCTTCGCGGGTAAGTTAGCCCAATTTATTGATTCGACACACGGGGAGCCAAAGAGTATTTATAAGCTTTAACAGTTGAGTTGTCAATTCAATCGCACCTGAAATATACTTGCTTGCAACGATAGATAAGTGGTGACGATAATATGATAGTGATGATAGCAACAGCAAAAGTAAATAGCAAAAAGTAACAACTAATAACCAGCATGATTAAAAACACTTTAGGCTAGGGAGATGGATGGTTGGGCGCTGCATGGATGAGAGTAAACATATAATAGATTCTAACACGGGGCAAGGCACACAGAAAAACAATGATCATCTAGGAAAATATCAAACAATAGGCATGTATCCCGTAGGTAATTGTGCGTGCTTGCAATAAGAACTTGCACAACATCTTTTGTCCTACCATCCCGCTACGAATGGGGACAGAAGGAACTTATGGAGATTAAGGTGCTCCTGTCAAAGAGCACCGGAACAAAGCAATAAACTCAATGGATACATGGAATCCTCAAATTATGGACCATCCCCTTTGGTGTCCCAAGCTGTCACCTTTGGGATCGCCGGTTCCGGACCATAATAGGTGCGTACAACTCATAGATAGGATCTAGAACACAAATATATTCATGAAAACACATAGGGTTCAGATCTGAAAACATGGCACTCGGGCCCAAAGTGACAAGCATTAAGAACAACAAATTGTAGCAAAGATGATAAACACCAAAGTAGATGATAGGCAACATGCCCCCAACAATCTGACGAACTATTACATGATTAAACTCATCCAATCCCTACCATCCCCTTTGCCTACAGCAGGGAATTACTCACACATATGAAGAGAATTCATGGAGGATGGATGAAGTGGCGATGGTGATGACGATGGCGACGATCTCCCCTCTCCGGAGGCCAAATCAGCATCCAGATTAGCCCTCCCGAAGAAGAACAGAGGGTGGCGGCGGCTCCGCGACGGAAACTGGGAAAACGACTTCTGTTCTGGGGTTTTCTCGTCACGGGGATAAATAGGAGTCTCGGTAGGGCACCAGAGGAGGGGGGAGCAGCCCAGGCGGCCAGAGGGCGCGGCCCCACCCCTGGCCGCGCCAGGGGGGCGCCTGGGGCCCCCAGGGCTCCCCTCTGGTCCCACTTCTGGCTCCTGGCTCCTTCGGGTGCGTGGATTTTCAGGTAATTTTCTGGGAATTTTCTGGGACGTCTAAAAATCCATTTTCCTGCGCACAAATAAACCATACAGGCAGCCCTGCTGAAAACAACGTTAGTCCGGGTTAGTTTCGTCCAAATCATGCAAGAATGAGGGCAAAACAATAGCAAAAGTGTTTGGAAAAGTAGATACGTTTGAGACGTATCACGCGCCGCCGCCGGCCAGATCTGGATTCGAATCCGCCAGGGACCCGATCGCGTTTTTCACGTTATTTTATTTACGGATAGGTCCCTGTTTGCAGATTAGACCCCGTTTTCGCGCGGTACCGTTTTTGCGAGTACTTTTTAACCGTAACTCGGAATTGAGTGATTCCAGTTGCGTTGCGACCATGATGAAATCTTCTATCCAGTAGACTAAGTTTACAGAAGTTTGAAGTTTTCAAATTTGAATCCCAAGCATATCCAAATTTGAACTTTCGGTAGCCGTAAATTTTTAGCGGTGCGCCCGTTTGCGCTGTTTCTTTTTGCGTTGGTTTTATTTTGACAAGTACTTTAAGTTTTGCTACTGTTAGGAAAGTTTTTCTACTGTTCTTTGTATGTTTATTATTGTTTGTGCATATTTGTATTGAGTATATGTTGATTGGTGCTATGTTTGCTCGTATAGATTGTCCGGAGTGCGCCGCCTCGTTTTGTGAGGATTGTGATGCTTTGACCATACTCATACCTATATTTTCTATATGCATTATGTTAAGAATATCACCCTATTGCATGATAGGTAGTTTACTTTACTGTTGTTGCAAACCAGTTAGGATAGCCACATGTCTTGACTTGTATTTGTAGATCAACCTAGCTCGTGTTGTTACTTTATTGCTATGCTTTGTAGACATGGTTGGGTTGTGAGAATTCATGGAGTGCATGTGAGCTATTTAATAATTTTGTGTAGCAACTTGATAATAACTAGAAATCACTTCTGGACGGGCTGGTTGCTTCCCGGTGGTTGTGCCTTGTCTAAGGACAGTGCCGGGGTTAAATGCACCAAATGGTTGTTATGGTGGTGAACCGAGTGCGACATGGTGTCTACCCTATGAACGCAGTGGGCGCCGTCCAGGCTCAAAAAGATCAGACAAGCAATATTACTAGTAGCTTCCGTGTACAGCCACTAGCTATATGGGCTCTGGCTTAGCACGAGTACGTTGTGGGAAACCTGGCCCTGGTAGCTAGCTGATGTAGATGTGTGTTAGGTGTACCAGCTACCAAAGGGTGGAGGCAACCTCTTCGGAAAGTCTTTGTCTCAATCTTCGGGTTGAGTCCAATGGGGAACGTGTACAACCTCTGCAGAGCGTATAAACTGATCATGATTAGCCGTGTCCACGGTTACGGATGAACTTTGAGCAACTAGTCAGTACTGTTGTTGAATGATCTTGACAGATGAACACTTAATAATAATTTTGGTGGGAAAGTTTAGCATGGGTTTTTGTGTGTTTCAGGTAGAATTCAACTTAAAATTTTGACTAGTTTATTTCAGGAGAAAATTGGCTTTCTGCAAAACAAAACCATAAGCCTTTCCTTTGACTCACCTTGCATGTAGATGTAGGTCCTTTATATAAACTTTTCCGTGTCACTTGCCGTACAAATCAGAGGTACTGACCCGTTGTCGGGCTGTAACCTTCGGTGTTGCAGATTTTTTAGACGACCAGTAAGGTGCGTTTAGGGGTTGCGGGTCTACACTCAGCATGTTCGCTTGCGGCTGTTGATGGGACTCCACGTTACTTACTTTTGCTTCCGCTACATTTATATTGAATAAGCTAGCCTTGAGCTATGCAACTTGTTATTTATTTTATTCTGGATCATACGTTGTAATAATGATGCACTTGTACTTTGATATACATCTATGATACTGTGTGTGCCAGCGAGTTCGATCCAGGGACTGGCACTTGAGCACAGAGAATTCAATTCTATGTGAATTGGGTCGTTACAGATGGTATCAGAGCAGTGTGTTGACTGTAGGACGTGACCCTAGAAAATGGACTAGAAAAGCCATAGGAATGAAAATATTACTTTACATCACTCTGTCTTGTACTTACTTACCTTCTCTATCTCGTATTCATACCTGTTCTAATCTTGCCTTACCTCTCTTTGATTATAGATGACCACTTTTTCATACCGCGCTATGGCGTTTGGACCTGAGCTCAGGGGGATTTGCCAGTACCTGAACATCTACGCGCCAGTCTTTCAGCCGGACATAGTGGAGACAAGGGGAGCTGATGACTACTGGCAAGTGGAGACTTTTATCCTTGGAAGCATGAGGAATGAGGAAAGGGTGATCACGGAGGCATTCGAGGTGCATGCCCAGGCGAAGGAGCAGTGTGTGCGCATAGCCGCTCACATAGCTCTTGGACGCATTGTTGAGAAGTATGCCGGCCGACTCAAGGGCACGGTGTACGCGGAGATGACCAAGATTCTTCCATCGGGGAACATATGGCCCAAGAAGTTCAAGTATGTGCCTGGGGCCATTTGGCCAGGTACAACTAGCTACTTCATCCAGATCCTGGAGAAGCACATCCATTGCCAGGAGAAGGACATCCAGTCAGACCTCTACACCATCATTGAGTTGCAGCAGAAGAACACCAGGCTCAAGAGGGACAACAACAAGCTGAAGAATGAGAGGGTGGAGATGCAAGCAGAGATAAAGAGGCTGAAGGAGAAGATGAAGGCCAAAGGAATTGAAGAACAAGAAGAGGAACCAGAAGTAGAGACCTCGGCAGAAGAAGAGGAGCCGAGACCCAAAAGGCGCAACCGCATTAGCGGGCGCGAATACCGCATGCTGTTTAGCAAAGACATCATTCGGAATTACTTCACCGAAAATTAGTTTGCTATCGTTATCGTGTTAGCGTATTTGACCATGTCGACTTATTCGGTGTGGAAATACTAGGTTTCTTGATACACTCTTATGTTATTCGTGGTTGTTGAGGATCTTATATTATTCGTGGTTGTTTTGAGGATCTTATATCAGTTATACAATATATTTTAAAACTATATGGTGTGATATGTGATGGTTTTCGTATGAGTGAATTGGTTGATGATTGTTATATGTTTGATGCTATGGTGATATTGTTTGGTGAAGTTAATTGGTGATATATGTATTGTATATATAATGCTTGCCATGATCATCATAAGCATATGGGGTAGGATATATTTCCCTAGCTACTTTCTGTCTACAACTTACCTATTCTTACCCAACAGATGCCGCCGAGACGTGATCCGACGGGGAATGAGAACAACAACAATGGAGTGCCAGCTTATATGCAACAGTTACTTCAAGGACAGGCTCAATTGATCTAGTTGCTCACTCAGAACATGGGCAACAACAACAATGCGCCACCACCACCACCTGTGGACACGCTGGCAAGGTTCCTGAGGTTGAATCCTCAGAGGTTCTCTAGCACTCCTGAGCCCATAGTGGCCGATGACTGGCTTCGTTCAGTGGGCCGGAACTTGGAGATAGTTGGCTGCACTGAGGCAGAGAGAGTGAGGTTTGCCTCACATTTGCTGGAGGGTCCTGCCACAGCATGGCGGGACAACTACTTGGTGACTTATCCCATCGACACCATCACTTGGGCGCAGTTCCAGTCTGCCTTTTGCGCCGCACATGTTTCAGCAGGCGCCATGAGCTTGAAGAAGAAGGAGTTCCGCAGTTTGCGTCAGGGAGGCCGTTCAGTGGCCGAGTATGTTGAGATGTTCAACAAGCTTGCAAGATATGCTCCGGATGATGTCAGGAATGATGCAGCAAGGCAGGAGAAGTTCTTGGAGGGGCTGAATGATGAGTTGGGAGTCCAGTTGACAGTGGCTACCTTTGCTAACTGCCAGGGGCTCATAGACAAAGCTACCGTGTTGGAAGGCAAGCAGCAGGCCATTGAGAACCGCAAGAGGAAGTACAACAACAACAATGGTGGCAAGTATAACTCTGGACTGCATCAGAAGCCACGTACCTCTTATGGTGGCAATGGAGGACATAACCATGGACATAACCACAATGGTGGGAATGGCCATGTTCACAGTGGAGGACATAACCATCATGGTGGAAATGGTCACAACCATAATGGCCACAACCACCACAATGGTAACAGGAATGGCAATGGCAATGGCAATGGAAGGAACAATGGGAATGGGAGAAGCAATGGAGCCAATGGAGGCAATGGAAACAACCGTCAGAATGGCCAGGCACCAAAGGACTTGAGTCACATCCAGTGTTTCAAGTGCAAGAACATGGGACACTATGCCACAGACTGCCCAGGGTCCAATGGGAATGGAGTCGTCAAGCCCAATCCTTTCAACAAGGGGCATGTGAACCATGTCAACGTGGAGGAAATCTATGATGAGCCTGATGCTGTGATTGGTAAGTTCTTTATCAATTCAGTACCCGCACTTGTTCTTTTTGATTCTGGTGCATCGCATTCTTTCATATCGAGGGTATTTGTGGATAAGCATGAGTTACCTACCGTAGTTCTTAAGTCATCTATGCTCATAAGTTCACCGGGAGCGGAGATGTCAGCTAGTTTGGGATGCTATCAATTGAGCCTAGCCATAGGGAAGCATGTTTTTCCTACAGATTTGATTGTATTGAAGTCACAAGGTTTGGATGTTATATTGGGCATGGATTGGTTAGCCAAGTACCAAGGTGTTATTGATTGTGCCAGTCGGTCTATCACCCTCCGTACACCGAATGGGTAGAAGATCAGATATGTGTCCAAGTATAAGCACCAGCACGCTCAGGTGAATTCTCTTAAGGGGGGTAGCCTGGATGATGTGCGTGTTGTGAGGGATTATCCGGATGTGTTTCCAGATGAGTTGCCAGGTATGCCACCGGATAGGGAGATTGAGTTCCTTATTGATTTAATACCAGGCACTAGGCCTATTGCTAAGAGACCGTATAGGATGCCCGCTAATGAACTTGCAGAGTTGAAGGAACAGATTAGAGAGTTGCAGGCAAATGGGTTCATTCGCCCAAGCTCGTCACCTTGGGGATCTCCAGTGTTGTTTGTTGAGAAGAAGGATGGAACCCAGAGGATGTGTGTTGATTACCATTCTCTGAATGATGTTACTATCAAGAACAAGTATCCTTTACCTGTGATTAATGATCTATTTGACCAGTTGGAGGGAGCTTGTGTATTCTCTAAGATTGATATTCGTTCTGGTTATCATCAAGTGAAGATTCGGGAGAAGGATATTCCGAAGACTGCTTTTACTACAAGGTATGGGTTGTATGAGTATACCGTTATATCATTTGGATTGAACTAATGCTCCTGCATACTTCATGAATATGATGAACAAGGTGTTTATGGAGTTCTTGGATAAATTCGTTGTGGTGTTCATTGATGATATATTGGTGTATTCCAAGAATGAGCAAGAGCATGAGGCACATCTGCGTTTGGTATTGGAGAATCTTAGGGAGCACAAGTTGTATGCCAAGTTCAGCAAGTGCGAGTTTTGGTTGAAGGAGGTAGGATTCCTTGGACATGTTGTGTCAGGAGAAGGCGTAGCTGTGGACCCATCCAAGGTTTCAACAGTTACAAAATGGGAGACACCCGCGACAGTTGGAGACATTCGCAGTTTCTTGGGTCTTGCAGGATATTATAGGAGGTTCATTGAGAATTTCTCCAAGCTTGCAAGACCAATGACTGAGCTGTTTAAGAAAGAGAATAAGTTTGTTTGGAGTGAGGCATGTGAAACCAGCTTTCAGGAGTTGAAGAAACGGTTAGTAACTGCACCTGTTTTATGTTTGCCAGATATACATAAGTATTTCCAAGTATATTGTGATGCATATCGTCGAGGACTTGGTTGTGTTTTGATGCAAGGGGGTAGAGTTGTTGCTTATGCTTCACGTCAGCTTAAGAGCCATGAGCAGAACTATCCTACACATGATTTGGAGTTAGCTGCAGTTGTTCATGCATTGAAAACATGGAGGCAATATCTTGTTGGTAATCATTGTGATGTTTTTACTGATCATAAGAGTTTGAGGTATATCTTTACTCAGAAGGAGTTGAATCTCAGGAAGAGTAGATGGCTGGAACTTATTAAGGATTATGATTTGAATGTGCAGTATCATCCTGGTAAAGCGAATGTGGTTGCTGATGCATTGAGCCGTAAGAGTCATGTCAATGTTGCTAATGTTGAGGATATGCCACTTGAGTTATGTGAGCAGTTCAAGAATCTCAGGTTGGAGATAGTTCCTAAGGGATATGTGGCAACATTGGAGGTGAAGCCAAAATTGTTGGAAAGAATCAGAGAGGCTCAGAAGGGTGATGCAGAAATTGATGAGATAAAGGTGAATATGACCAGAGGGAAAGCAGAGGGTTTCTGTGAGGATGAGCATGGAGCCATTTGGTTTGAGAAGCGTATTTGTGTACTGCAAGATGCAGAGATCAGGAAGTTGATTCTTCAGGAGGCACATGATTCACCTTATTCTATTCATCCCGGGAATACCAAGATGTATTTGGATTTGAGGGAGATATTTTGGTGGCCTATCCTGAAGCGAGAGATAGCCCAGTATATTGCTTTGTGTGATGTTTGCCAGAGAGTCAAAGCTGAGCACTAGAAGCCAGTAGGATTGTTGCAACCTTTGCCTATACCAGATGGAAGTGGGATCAGATAGGTATGGACTTTATTACTGGTTTACCCAGGACTCGGTCAGGATATGATTCTATTTGGGTGATTATTGATCGTTTGACCAAGGTTGCTCACCTCCTTCCAGTAAAGACAACTTACAACAGTGCCAAGCTGGCCAAGATTTATATGTCCAGGATCGTGTGTTTGCATGGAGTTCCAAGCAAGGTTGTGTCTGATAGAGGTACTCAGTTTACTTCGAAGTTTTGGCGTCAGTTGCATGAGACCTTGGGTACTAGGCTGGAGTTCAGTACAGCGTTCCATCCTCAGAGAGATGGGCAGACCGAGAGAGTCAATCAGATCTTGGAGGATATGTTGAGAGCTTGTGCGTTGGATTATGGTTCGAGTTGGGATGACAACTTACCGTATGCTGAGTTCTCGTACAACAACAGTTACCAGGCTAGTCTCCAGATGGCACCATTCGAGTTACTGTATGGCAGGAAGTGCAGGACTCCGTTGATGTGGGATGAGGTAGGAGAGCGTCAGCTGTTTGGACCAGACCCGATCAGAGATGCTGAGGAGAAAGTCAAGTTTTTCCGTGATAGACTGAAGATAGCATAGTCCAGGCAGAAGAGTTATGCAGATGCGAAGCGCAAGGATGTAACCTATGAGGTTGGAGACCGTGCGTATCTCAGAATTTCACCAATTCACGGAATCAAGGGCAAGTTAGCACCACGTTTTGTGGGGCCTTACAAGATCTTGGAGCGCCGAGGAGAGGTAGCTTATCAGTTGGAGTTGCTAGAGGCTTTGTTAGGAGTTCATGATGTGTTTCACGTATCCCAGCTGAAGAAGTGTCATGCAGAGGTGGCAAATATTCCTTTGAGAGATACAGTGCCACTTGAGGCAATTCAGTTGGAAAGTGACCTGACTTATGAGGAGAAACCTGTGAAGATTCTGGAGACTGCAGAAAGAGTTACCCGCACCAAGACGATCAGGCTATGCAAGGTCCAGTGGGATCATCATACCGAAGAGGAAGCAACTTGGGAGTGTGAAGAAGATCTGAAGCAATACCACCCGCATCTCTTTGCTAGCCAGCCCGAATCTCGAGGACGAGATTCATCTTAAGGGGGGTAGGTTTGTAACATCCCAATTTTCTAAATCTGGATGTTAATAGATCATCATATGAATCTCATGCTGCTTCCGCATTTTTCTGGAGTTTTAAAATATTTTTAAACATTTTTCAACACATGACAGTTCGTTGGAGAGAATATAAAAGGACTTATCCCCATTTTTAAATTGTTGGAAAATAGTTTAAAATATTTTTAGGAGACTTTTTAAATTTACTTTGGAGTTATAAATAATTTCTAAAAATATTTTGGGAATTTATTTATGCTCCGGAAAAGTTTTAAAATCAATTTCGGAGTTTTTCGATATTTTTAAAATGCCAGAAAAGTATTTTAAGATATTTAAAAATAAGTTGCAAAGTTTTTATTTTTATTTAATACTTTGGTAAAGCAAAAAATTCAGTTTTATTATTTTAAAAATATTGGCGAAGACGGAAATTAAAAATAATATTATTTCGTGTTTTTTTCTAAAACTATTTTGGGCCTAACGGGCCGTTCTGTTTTTTTTTCCACCAGGCCGAATTTGTGTTTAATTCGGATTAAAAAAAAACGCGCGGGTCGGGTTATAAATGCCCGCGGACCAGCGGGCGCTAGGGTTTCCACCCGAAACCCGAACCGCCGAAGCGCCGTCGCCGCCCGAAGCCCCGTCGCCGCCGTCCGCCGCGACGTCCGCCGCCGGTGAGCCCCGACCCCGCCGCCCGCCTCCTCGCCGCCATCCCGCGCGCCACGGGCCGCCGCCCCGCAGCGCCGTGCGCCGCCGCGCCGGGTAGCTGCTGGCCGCGCCGCCGCCGGCCAGATCTGGATTCGAATCCGCCAGGGACCCGATCGTGTTTTTCGCGTTATTTTATTTACGGATAAGTCCCTGTTTGCAGATTAGGCCCCGTTTTCGCGCGGTACCGTTTTTGCGAGTACTTTTTAACCGTAACTCGGAATTGAGTGATTCTAGTTGCGTTGTGACCGTGGTGAAATTTTCTAGCTAGTAGACTAGGTTTACAGAAGTTTGAAGTTTTCAAATTTGAATCCCAATCAGATCCAAATTTGAACTTCCGGTAGCCGTAACTTTTTAACGGTGCGCCCGTTTGCGCCGTTTCTTTTTGCGTTGGTTTTATTTTGACAAGTACTTTAAGTTTAGCTACTGTTAGGCAAGTTTTGCTACTGTTCTTTGTATGTTTATTATTGTTTGTGCATATTTGTATTGAGTATATGTTGATTGGTGCTATGTTTGCTCGTATAGATTGTCCGGAGTGCGCCGCCTCGTTTTGTGAGGATTTTGATCGTCAGGACCAGGAAGAAGGCAAGTCATGCTTTTACCATACTCATACCTATATTTTCTATATGCATTATGTTAAGAATATCACTCTATTGCATGAAAGATAGTTTACTTTACTGTTGCTGCAAACCAGTTAGGATAACCACATGTCTTGACTTGTATTTGTAGATCAACCTAGCTCGTGTTGTTACTTTATTGCTATGCTTTGTAGACGTGGTTGGGTTGTGAGAATTCATGGAGTGCATGTGAGCTATTTAATAATTTTGTGTAGCAACTTGATAATAACTAGAAATCACTTCTGGACGGGTGGGTTGCATCCCGGTGGCTGTGCCTTGTCTAAGGACAGTGCAGGGGTTAAATGCACCCAATGGTTGTTATGGTGGTGAACCGGGTGCGACATGGTGTCTACCCTCTGAACGCAGTGGGCGCCGTCCAGGCTCAAAAAGATCAGACATGCAATATTAGTAGTAGCTTCCGTGTACAGCCACTGGCTATATGGGCTCTGGCTTAGCACGAGTACGTTGTGGGAAACCTGGCCCTGGTAGCTAGCTGATGTAGATGTGTGTTAGGTGTACCGGCTACCAAAGGGTGGAGACAACCTGTTCGGAAAGTCTTTGTCTCAATCTTCGGATTGAGTCCAGTGGGGAACGTGTACAATCTCTGCAGAGCGTATAAACTGATCATGATTAGCCGTGTCCACGGTTACGGACGAACTTTGAGCAATTAGTCAGTAATGTTGTTGAATGATCTTGACAGATGAGCACTTAATAATAATTTTGGTGGGAAAGTTTAGCATGGGTTGTTGTGTGTTTCAGGTAGAATTCAACTTAAAATTTTGACTAGTTTAGTTCAGGAGAAAATTGGCTTTTTGCAAAACAAAACCATAAGCCTTTCCTTTGACTCACCTTGCATGTAGATGTAGGTCCTTTATATAAACTTTTTCGTGTCACTTGCCGTACAAATCAGATGTACTGACCCGTTGTCGGCTGTAACCTTCGGTGTTGCAGATTTTTCAGACGACCAGTAAGGTGCGTTTAGGGGTTGCGGGTCTACACTTAGCATGTTCGGTTGTGGCTATTGATGGGACTCCACGTTACTTGTTTTTGCTTCCGCTACATTTATATTGAATAAGCTAGCCTTGAGCTATGCAACTTGTTATTTATTTTATTCTGGATCATACGTTATAATAATGATGCACTTGTACTTTGATATACATCTATGATACTGTGTGTGCCAGCGAGTTCGATCCAGGGACTGACACTTGAGCACAGAGACTTCAATTCTATGTGAATTGGGTCGTTACAAATAAATGCGTGTAATTTATGCAAGTTACATCTTAATTTAAATGAACTTCATTTGAATTAAACTGTTGTCAAATGGATGCAGCCATAGTTGAATGACTAGCTTTCGCATCTTGCAGATCGGTTGCGAACAGATGTGATGTTCGTTTTAGGCGTCATTGTTGAGGGCAGGGGTGAGTCGGTCCGTCCTACTAGCTGCGTGCTCGCTCGGTCATGGAGGATATACAATTGGCTTCACACGTGAGACCGAGAGCGAGGGCAGCTTCTCCTCATTGGTACCCGCGAAAGCCAAAGCATGACAGAACTGGCCAAGTATGAGCGCGAGCAGTGTGTTCTTGTTTGCCTTGGATACTGTTAAAGCGAACTTAAACCGCAGCCTTAATCCTTGTCTCAGCTAGCCTAACACATCCATCCTTCACAACTTGGCTCACTCATCACACTTGCAGCATCCCTCGTACGGTAGCTGAGTTTAACCCAAGAGCCGACCTTAAAAACGTACGCCTTTTGAGACTAGCTTGATACTACACACACACACGTAGACATGCTTGCTTGTAAGCATGTTTAAGGCTGCGCGAGTGCCATTATAACCCTAGTTAGAAGGCACACTTTTTGTATGTATGTATGCACTCTTTCTTTCTTGTACGTAGCACTAATGACTAATCGAACCTCTAATTCTTTCTAGAAAGCTGTTGTGGTCTGGTTTCGTGCAGTTAGTCGAAGCGTCAGTAAGGCGCTAGCTAGATACACTTTCATTATCGTGTTACGGAAACCATAATTATGTAGGGGTTGGTTATCATCGGGTGTCGATGGGTGGCATCAGCATCAGCATGCATGCGTTGTTGCGTACCAGTACAACTACAGTTTCCAGACGTACTCCACACGAACCAGTATCATGGCGTCTACGATGGACGTCTAGCAAAGCGCTTTAGTTCTGTCGTGGCTAGCCAGGGTAGCAAGCACCGTGCACTCGTCTAGCCGCTTTTGTCGCCGGCAGGCAGGAGCAGCAGCGGTGGCTGGCCGGCCGGCCGGCGGTCGGCTACCGATGTGAGACGTGTGGGCAACACAAGTACTGGAGTGCATGATGGGTTCTGCGACGGAGTAGACGGCGGCGTCGCTGCCGTTCTCGATTGAACCTCAGTGACCTATCTAATCTGGCGAGCCCGAGCGTACGTGTGAGGGGAAATGACCTACACGAGGAGGAACTGTGGGAGGAGGCAGCTAGAGCTAGCCGTAGATGGATCGATGGATGAGATGAGAATCGAGAGGCGAACATGTCTGTCTGTGCGACTTTAGTTCGCGGATGTGATGCAATGCGTGGCTTGGCTAGCTGCTAGGTGCAGCCTGCGTTGCTTGCTTTGGCCTTTCTCCTTCCCCGAGGCCGCCAAGGAGGTCTGTGCTGGTCAGCCTTGCACGAACAAACTGGTTGGGACGACGTTGCTTGCTTTTGGCAGCGCCGGGAATCCTAGCCGAGTGCCCGTGTGGATCTTGACTGGGACTGGCCCAAACTCCGTGCTGGCGTTTCGACGGCAGAGGGCATCTAGAGTCCGTCCACGGCGTAAACAAGTAGTACTGGTGATGGATTCTTTGGTCATTTGTTGTCCAAAACACCACGATTTGATTGACGGCCGGATGTGATTTTCTTTTCCTCGCTGGTGGATGCGTTCATGATCCGGAGAACTGAAGATAAGCAAGAATTTGATTCTTGCAAGAAGTTTCGACACCAAACACGTCTCATCCTGAAAGCCTCCCCATACACAAAATCTATTGGAAAAAGGTTGCCGTCAGCCGCCGACGGATAACGTCTTGCGCGTCAGCATTCTCCTACGCTCGCCACGTGTCCACGTGGATTTCTCAGTCTGTCGCTTAATGCTTTGGACCCCTTTGCAACAGAGGCTCTGTTGCAATGGTCCGATCACAACAAAGCCTCTGTTGCAAAGCTTGTTGTTTCGTGTGCGCGTGATTGGATTTTTTACTTGGATTCCTTTACAGCAGAGGCTCTGTTGCAATGGTCCAACCGCAACAGAGCCTTTGTTGCAAAGCTCGTTGTCTCAGGTGCGTGCGATTGAGAAAAAAAAACTTAGATCTTTGCGCACAAAAAAGCTTCGCAACAAGCATTCTGTTGCAAAAGAGCTTCACAACAAGCCTCTCGTTGCAAAGAATGTTTTACGCGACACGCTAAATCCAACGACGCCTGTGAAAAATCTCTGCGCACAAAAAAGCTTCGCAATAAGCATTCTGTTGCAAAGGAGCTTCACAACAAACCTTCCGTTGCAAAGGAATATTTCTTTAGCATCTCCTGGGCATACGCATTTTGGGTGCTAATCGGACGTTAGTGGAGCTGGCGGATCCTTTCGAAGGATCAGCCAGCGGACGCGTAGCACGGCCCAAATCTATTTGCTCTTTTGTAGCCATCCTCACTGATTCTGCGCCAAAATCCCCGTTTCCTCCCTCTTCCTAGTTCTCTCCGCGACACTTCCTCTACCCCAAACCCCTGTTATTTTTGCTTCCACCGCCGCATGGAGACCCAGGAAGATCTGTCGGAGCTGCGGGTCTCTGCAGACCACTGATCTTAGCTGGGCCATGGACATCAGTGAAAGAGGGTATGTTTTTTTGCCCAGATTGGTCGGCCTGACACTTTTGTGATCACTTTATTGTGATATGGCATGTAACAACTATAAACATCCACCTCCTTTCGATTGTGATTGGGCTTTGGGAATATTTTCTCAATTGCTGATTTCCTATCCATTTCAAATTGGTTCTTTGTGTTGGGATCGAAGCTTGGCAGACATTTAGGGATATGGTTGGATGGCCTGCTCCCGCATTAGTGTCCACAAACCAGTCCGTGGACATTTCCGGTGTCCCGTTTAGGGAACAATGTTGGAGATGCTCTTATAAACTTCATTATTTTGAAAAGAATAGTTTTTATTTCTAGTTCTTTAATGGTAATATCAATGTCACTAATTAATTCCTTATTATAATCTTTCATGTTTTGCAAAAATTACACTACTATATATTTATTTTTTTACATATTATAAAAAGCGCAATTTTTTTAAATTGTTGAAATTTTATTTTTATTTCATTTTCTTTATTTAAGTGTAATATAATTATTATTCCATTATTATATTATTACTCTTGCATATTATATAAACACAATTTATGTGTAAAATGAATGAAAATATTTTCATCATATTTACCATTTTCTTCTTCTTAAATGGTAATACCAATACCACTATTCATTATTCCTTACTCCGTAGACCACTTAGTTTTCATGTGTGTAAGTATACAACACAAGTATGCTACAATATGTGTGAAAATTATTCTAGATCATGAAAATTGCACTATTATATGTTATCCTCGCATATTACAAATAAATAAATTTTTTTCCGTAAAATGTGTGCAATTTTTATAGCAATTTGTTTTTTATTTTCTTTCTTTTTAAAGTGTAATACCAGTGCCAATAATGTATTATTCCTTATAAACTTCATTATGTTTATTTGGTTCTAGTTTGTATTATATTTCCTTTCTTCTTAAAGGTTTCCATTCTTCCCTTGAATATCTTATTTATTTTGATTTCTAGTTCTTATTTTTTATTTCATAAAAGGGTTACTTTCTTTCCTAGATTACTTCATTATTTTATTTTAATTTTATTTTTTCTAAATTTGTAAATTGTATGCAAAATTTGACATTTTTCCTATTTTCTTCTTCTTAAAGGGTAATACCAATGCCATTAAATTATTATCCGTTAGACAACTTTTTGTTTGTGTGTAAGTATACACAAAAGTATGATAAACTATATGCGTAAATAATTCTAGTTTGGAAAAATTGCACTATTATATATTTATTCTTGCCTATTACAAACAATACAATTTCTATGTAAATTGTTTGTAAATTTTGTTGGTATTTGTTTTCCACTTTCTTTCTTTTTAAAGTTTAATGCCCACTAGTTTTTATTTTATTTTTTCTTTAAGGATAATACAAATGCTACTAATTCATTATTTCCTTAGAAAACTTCATTTTTTTTAGTTTTATTCCATTTTTATCTGTTTGAAGGGTAATAGCAATTCCACTAATTCATTCTTCCTTTAAATACACCATTATTTGTTTTTTAGTTTTATTTTTTATTTTTTATTTTTATTTAACACTAATAAAAGATTTCATTCTTAAAAAAACTTCATAAATTTGTTATTTAGTTTTATTTTATTTTCTATCTTCTGAAAGGGTAATACTAGTGCCACCAATTCATTCTTTCTATTCAACGAGCATTGCGTCGAAAGATAATTAAACACACATGCCTTAAGACATTTGCTTCGGTCGGTTGGCCAATCGTTTTATTGTGCCTCGAGCAATCCATGAAAGCGAAAGAAATAAAAGAAAGATGAGGTATAAAAATTAAATGTAGAATGAATATTTAAGATGTTTAGAAAAAGAAAAATGTTGCATGTTTTAAGAAACATTGCAAAAATAAAAAGTATGCATGGATTAAAATATGTCTACTATTTAAAAAATACTGTTGTATTTATAAAATATCCATGAACTTTAGAAAACGTTTTCCCAAATTCCCAAATTGTTTGGTTATTTTAAAAATGTTTGCCGATTCGAAAAGAGGTTTCTAAGTTATCAGAATGTTCATAAATTTGAAAAATAATAATAAAATATATTCACAAGTTTAAAACATAGTTAGCGATCAAGATTAAAGCACCACTTTTATGCTCTCCTTCTACAATAGATCAACTCCATGACATCTTGATGCGCAGGGAGACTCCAATCATATCCTAGGGAGCCTAGGGTAATTTCAAGTGTTGTGCAGCAAAATAAACACATTAAATATTTATTCTACATTTAATTTATTACCTATGACCACCGTTCACTATGTATGGTGCTAGCTCTACGCTCGAAATCGAGCATCACATGATGCTCATCCATCAAGCTCACATCATCCACATTGCCACGATTGCATCCACCTATTCGTTGGCGATCTGGTCCTCCACCATTCAGTGGACTTTGAAGAGTTGTGGGTTGTACCACTGCTCCTCCTGCAACATCTGAAACATCGGGACCGATGGTGCCTTCCCGTCATGCTTAGCCTCAATCAGGATGCAATTATGCTCCGCCTCCAGGATGCGATTGTACTCCACCTCTGACAGCTGCAAGGTGAGCTTGGTAGCCTACGTGGGTGCCTGCTCTTCCTTCTCTGCTTCATGCATTGTTGAGTCTTACTTCTCCAATCTCTCCTTCGGAGAGCTAGGAGGCTCCCCCGCCAAAACACACTCCATGTTCCGGGCTTCCAAATTGTGCACCTTCGTCGTGATTTTGTGGCGGCGGTGCGATGATAGGCTTCTCCATCATCCATGAAGGGTCCTTACCATTGATCGTGGCGATCAAAGAAAAAGGAAGGGAAAGGGTGGCGCGCCCACATCTTAGGTGAAGGGATATGAGTCTCAGATGTGGTAGGGTTTGTGTCATGGCTGGATAATTTTCAATAACGGGCACCCGGGCAGGCTAGGCAATGACTTGAATGCATTGACCCAAAGTTAGCTTTTCACTTATTGTGTCGCCGTGAATGGCGATCCAATCAGCTTGAATGCGGTAGGAAATCGTCTCGTTGTCCTTCTGGTAATGTCTGTGCTGAATCGGCATGAATGGAGCGTGAAGAACGAGCGAGCGAACGACCGAAGAAGCTTCTCAATCATCACGCTGGTGTGAACGCCGCACCTTTCATCTGTCAAGCGATGATGACCAGTCATGTCCGCTTTAAACAACCTTGAATGCGGCGAAGAGAGCAGTGTATTGGTTTAAGCGGAATGCAAAGAGAATATTGTGTCAGCCATGGATATCGGAGGCATGCGTGCGGAAGGTCCGGATGATCGCAAATAACCTTTTCCGTTTGGGGTTTGTGAGAACTAGATGATGCCCCGCACCGTTGTTGCGAAACTTTTTTACAAAATATTTTAGTAAAATATTTGGTTAAATGAAGCAAATAACTTTTGAATTAATATATAAATTTAATATAAATATTATAATAAATAAAAATTTCCATGCATGCATGTTGCATGTGAGTTTTTATTATGCATAGTGGCATATTGAGGTGAGTCTTTCTAATGCCTATTGGATGATGTTGCATGTTGAGAGAAATATGCTAATGAAAGGTGATGTGACATGCATGATGAGGTAAAGTGTGTGCATGTTAAAAAAAAATGGTAGTAATGGAAAGCAACTTCTTAAGAATGTAAGATTCCATTGTCCGAACCTATCGCATGACGTTGGATTTGTTATTGATACATGATTGTGTGGATGTGATGATTGCATGGCGCCACCAGAACCACGAGAAAACACACACACGACGTCATGCACAGTAGCATGGCTGATTTGTTTCTCAAGAACATTTGTGACGTGTTTAGTTGGATGCGTCAACCCCAACCAGGCCCGCGCAGGAAGAACTTGGCCTGTTTGGTAAACTGCGCTCACTGGTTAGCTTGCATCGCACGAACCTTAAAACACTTCACATTTCGCATCCAAGCCCGCTGGGAACGATCGAATGGTTGTTTCCAGCCAGGCAGGCTCTGGCGATCCATCGAGGGGATGCAGCATGCACGCGACGGTGCAACGCGCGATCTCGTGGCGGGAGATGGTAATCGGTGGAGGTGTGAAATCTAGCCTCACCCCCATTTACTTGGCCAACACAAGCGCTAAGACAAAGACCTCTTTTGTTCTTAGCTCCGATGGTGCCTACGACTCAAATCTGCACAAGAGGCGGCGGTGGAGGCAGTGGATGTGGTAACAACACTCTCCGGCAGCAGGAGCTAATTCTCTCCTTCCTCTTAGCCACCACCTGGTCCTTCTCGACTTAGCCATGCCACTCTTCATCGTCATCTGCGAACCCAGTAAGCACCATGGACCCCTCCCCCCTTTTTAGGTCGATTGTGAGGCAAGATAAAATCGATTTCCCCATTACTAAATGCACCATCGATGCCGACTAGGCTATGTAAGCACAGAGGAAACTGCTAGTTCAGGCAACACTACTGATATGTGTGATTCAGGATGGATCATGTGGATTCAGGAGAGAGTTGTTCTTCGTGGGCATCGACCTCGCATTAGTTATGCCTCAATGTTGCCCCTAGATCAGGAGAGGTGGCCAATATGAAATACATATACAACTTCAACGACACCGAGGATCTTTGGATGCTTAGAATGAAAATAGCACCTTTCACCAGGCTTGTGAAGGCTTTAATGTTTAGGGGCTTATAGAAGATAACATCAACACCAGTGTGGATGAGCAAATGACCATGTTCCTCCATGTTGTTGGTCAAAACCAGATGTTTAGGGTTATACACAACACGTTCAGGAGGTCAACGAAGACCATTTCCAGGTACTTCAATTAAGTCATGTATGCTGTTGGTGAACTCGAAGGAGAGATGATCAAGTCATAACATGCCAGACTCCTAGCAACATTTTTGGTAGCCCAATATGGTATCCATACTTCAAGATGAGCACTGAGAGTATGCAGTTCATGCCTTTTTCTGCTATAGCCATAACACCTCGTTGTAATTCCATTTCAGGATTGCATTGGGGGAAATAGATGGTACTCAAGAGTACCGAGGTCACAATCTGCAATATACACGGGTAGAAAGCACTTCACCAGTCAGAATGTGCTTGTTGCTGTTGACTTCGATTTGAAGTTCACATATGTGCTTCATTCTAACTGATATCTTGATTCGTCATGTTGGTATCAATATCACCGATGTCAAATTCTACCTAGGAGATGATGGTTGTGCATGTTGTCTAGGTGTTCTTACACTCTTCAGCAAAACTAGGTACCATGTGAATGAGTTCTCCAATAGGAACTATCCTAGAACCCCGCAAAAATTATTTAATCCCAGACACTACGGCCTTAGAGTTACGGTCGAGAGGGAATTTGAAGCTCTGAAGAATAGGTGGAAGATCCTGGATCATAAGCCATTCCACCCTTTTCCCACTCATGTTAAGCTTGTTTGTGCTTGTTGTATTCTACATAACTGGATCCTACAATGGGGTTGTGATGAACTGATGCTGGATGAGGAGGATGTGACACCTAACTATGTTGTCAGCACTGACCATGGTGTCGAGGCATTTGACAATGAAGGCTGGAAGAACAAAAGGATGGAGTGAGCACAAACAATGTGGGATAACAGACAAAGATCTGAAGAAGAAAAAAAGTAGTACCAACAACAGAAAGGAAGAAAACAGCAGCAGAAGAAGAAGAGCAACAACCGCAGTAGAAGAAGAAGAAGAAGAACATCAGAAGTAGCAGCAGAAGAAGAACATCAACGACAACAGCAACAGAAGAAGAGGCCGATGATGGACTTGCCACTAGTTCGACATCGACAAACTTTCTCCTATTTCATCATTTGTGTGCTGTATTTCTACTTACATTTGTTAGTAGGTAGGATTGAAACAATGTTCGTGCGTGATAAGGTCACCAACAGTGAAATGTGATGACATCGCATTTGTGCAGATGACAACCAAACAACGTATGATTTGTGCGCCTAATGCAATGTAAGCAACCAAACAACATCACTTTTATTTTCCTCATGCAGCCAAATGTAAGTAGAAATTAAAGCAGATAGTAGTTTTTACATGTACGTGCTCAACCAGATTCTGTTCAGAAGTGTATGCAATACATGTAAAACTAAAGATGAGAACCAAACACGTCATTGAACAATTCATAATTTGCATTGTACTAGTATTACTACAGTACACGATATGACGACGATACAAGGCACACACGCACAAGAACAGGGAAACGATCAGGCATGATCCATCTTCACGAATAGGTCGACCTCGTAGACGACGGAGTCCGGCGTGGGGTTGCCCACGGCCGTCATGACGCAGTACCCACGCGCCATCCTGAACGCGCCGGTGCCGCCGACCACGGCGCGCTCGATGGCACCCGTGAAGCTCGGAATAGCCCCCAGCATGGCCAGCGTGCTCCCGCCGTGCTCCCCCGCCGTGAACACGAAGTTGATCGCCGACTGCATGCCCGGCGGGCTCACGAGCCCGGCCCCAGCGTAGATGCCCTGGTACCGGCCCACGAGCGACGAGCTCTTCGGGTTCGGGCCGTCGCGCAGCTCGTCGTCTACCACGCCGACCATCCCGAACGACGCGTTGGCGCCCAGCGGTGACGGCACCACCACGAGCGCCGTGGCGTTGGGGTTGGGGCCGGCGACGGTCTCGTGCATGTACAGGTGTATGTGCTTGAGCCTGTGGTGGCCGGCGCCGGCGGTCGCCGCCGCTAACCAGGCAAGCAGGAGGGCGACGAACAGCGGCGGCGGGGAAGAAGCCATGTCGATGAGTGAGAAGGCGGTCGATGGGTTGAACATGCTCTTGCTAGGTTTCATCCTACGTAGTGTCTCCGTTTGAGCTGCGGTGCATGATCGATCAGCAGAGCAGCAGTCAGCAGACGCGCAATCCCCTACGTAGCTCTGTCGCAGCCTTTTCATTTACTTCTCAACGGAAATGCAACCAGTTTCTTACATCACAGAGCAAGAAGAAGAATGGGTACGAGAGATAGCGAGTCTAGGCACTAGTAAGGATGTCCAGTGAAAGATCTTCATTATCAAAGACTTTAATTTGCTGGTTGGGACGACGTTGATTTGCTTTCGGCAGTTGCCGGAATCCTTGCTACGTGCCCGTGTGGATTTTGACTGGCAGAACGAAAATGAAAATTTTACGGTGATCCTACCAAGCGGCGAATTTGTAGCCGCTAGTCTCTGCATTAAGAATTAAGATTGATGCACACCATGATATAAAATGTATTTGATACTTTTATACCATATGTCAGTTCATCAATCCTTTTTATTGATGCACTGACATATGGTATAAAATATCAAATATGTCGTAGAGTATACATTGCAATACACATTGATACACTTTTATCCTAAAAGCTTTCTGTCAGCTGAGAGAGAGAAGAGAATACTACTCATTACATGCATACAAGATTATTTTTCTCTTCTCCCCGCAAAAAAGAACATATTTCTCGCTAAATTTGATTTTATTTATATTGGAATATTAGGAAAATTAATGAGTAATCTATACTTTTTATAAAACAAAACCTCACTATAGATCATTTAAGTTGTCTATCTCAACATGCAAGCTATCCACATCATCTATTCTTTTAGCCAATCAAGTGTCCATGTCACCCATTTAGGTAATTTAAATTGTCTCTCTTCATATGTAAGCTATCCACATAATCCATTTTTTAGTCAATCAATTGTCCATGTCATCTCAACCATCTTTCAATCATTTTGTTGTCCACCCTAATAATTTTTAATACACAAATGTTTCGGTTGCACCTTCACTTAAACAACTTAATGTATTATATTTTTATACTTTTTATTTATGCATATAGTTTTCATAGCAATTCCCGCCGCAACGCGCGGGTATACTTCTAGTTTTAGTATATAATTCATGCCTAAAGCAATAACTAGCATGCATATATCGAACATACTAGACATCATGAACATCATCATCGAATATGCAACATCAACCATAGAGTAGATCAAATCAAATCACAATGTAAGTACTGAACGTTTGTAGATTCCTTCATTGCTGGTGCAGAAGCATTATTGTTGATGACGATGTTGGTGATTACCGGGCGAAGTAGCTGACGTTGGTGATGACACACGATGATCTTGGAGGTAGACAATCCGTGGTGATGCAGACTGAGCAGTCGGACAACCTCGGATTCGAATTTAACAAACCATTCACGCGCATGTCGCACACACCCTCCCTGCCCAGGTGAGGCAAGCAAAAGCGCGTGTAGTGTTATGTTTCTCCCTTCAATCCATCACTAAGTTTAAAGAAAAGAACCCGCTATATAAAGATTTTCAACTCCCGTGGAACTAAACTTTAAAACATCCACTTGCCATTTTACACAAAGGCCTTTTGAGATTTCAAAAAATGTAAATGAGCCTAAAGCCTGTTATTTTTAACAATTTCTCTTATGATATTTCAAATGTCTCATTTTTTTAGAAAATGAGAATATATTAATATCAAAAATATATCAATTACATCCGACCTCTGTAACTACACAATGCCCAAAAGGCAGTACGGATGCACTCAACCAAAAAAAAGAAGCTAAAAAAGAAAAGTCCCGCTACAGTGTTCCAGTCCTTATAGCAACAACACAACCACTGCCAAGACAACACCTGAAGTTCATATTCTCCAATAGAGACGCATTCATGAAGGAAACAGTGCAGAGGAGCATTGTCGCTGCCTGATCATTGATCATGGATTTTCACCCTGAAGAGAGTTCTCACACTCAAAACATAAAAAAATAGCATACATTTATTTGTAATGGTGGGATTCAATGAGAAATGTTCATGCGGTGTCTGAGGTCATCACAATGAAATTGACCACATTTGGTCACATTGCAATTTGGTAGATACCGTCATAAATGATTGGTGAAAGCCTCCGCATGATGGAGCTGACGTTTGAATCATTGACTCATGTAGTAGTCAACAAGCTAGAGGCAAAAGGCCTGAGTGGAACTTCGGATCGTGTCACGATGCATATTTAGATAGGAGACATTACTCACCTATTGCCCGTAAATAAGCACATACGTTGTGCTAAAATATAGGAAATAGACTTGTGAGGAGTTCTGAACAAATTTTTTTGATCATAAATTTTTTCCGTTGCAACAGACGAAATAAGAAAGGGGTTTATGTACCAACAAAGGGCACACTGGAAGACCCGATCGCACTAGAAAATTTAGCGGGAGCCATAGAGACGGAGTTGGTAGCGCGGCTAAGGGAGTCCACCTTCATCGGACAGACTCCTCTCTCATATAACCACATGTATTTGATCATATGATGATTTTGTTCTCCCTTTGTAACACACGGGCATTTTTCCTAGTTTTTTAAAATGGCAGTTATCATGCATTTATTAAGAAGAAAAGAGTTGCTCAGTTAGTTTGGGAAACCGAGCGAAAACCAGATTGCCCAGTTAATTATGGAGAACTGGGCTAAAACCATCACAACCGCTGAACGGTACACAAAAGGTAAGACCACACACACCACTCAAATGACAACCTCGTCGAGGCAACACGCAGGCGTCATCGTCATCTCTTCTCCCCTAGAGGCCTCCTCGCCATCCCTAAAACTCTGAGCAAGCGCTCCGACTTCGCCGTTGGCGACCAAGAACTCAACCCAAGCGACTTCGACTTCGCCGTTGGCGACCAAGAACTCAACCCACAGCGCGGTGGACGCGTGAATCTGCATCAAGATCAGCACCAAAGCTCAGCCACCTGCGGCAGACAACGCAGCTCCGACTCTGAAGAGAAGTTATGAAGGCCAGATCCAGGCACGGCTGGCGCCACAGAAGATCACCGAACGGGCCACCTGTAGCCAGTCATCGTATACCACGAGGCCCCGCCGCCGTAGCTTCGACTCCACAACAACAAACAAATCAAGGCAATACTGTGAACACGTCGAAGAAGAGCCGACTACCGCAACCATTGTCGCGCTGCCAACATTACTCATGTCATCATCGTTGCCACAGAAGACCGCCACACCGCCGCAAACCACCGGTCCCGCTTACTGATGCCGAGCTCCGATATGAAGCCCCCAAGAGGGAAAGCGACACCAAGGCGCCGCCATCGTCAGATCATGAGATCAAGGGTTTCCCAAGGAGAGGCCAGAAGGCCGGATCCTTACGAGAGAGATACTGGAGCAACACATCGATGCCTCCAGAAAGGTCAATGACGGTCCACAGCCGCCACCATCAAAGGTCAGGGCACGAGGCCACGACAGGGGTCTTCACCCGAGCATCCACACCACCTCCGCCGCACATCATGTCGCCTCGAAATCAGCAAATCCTCCCACCACCAGCACCACCACTGCTCGACGCTAGATCTGCAGCGTCCGAGCCCCTCGTGACGCCTCAAGCAGAGCACAAACCGCAGCCGACCGAAGACAATGCCGCCGGATGCAGTACAGTCCATGCGGCCCGGCCAAGCACCATGCCGACGAGGTTTCGTGGGGCACCGCCCAAGGATGAGAATCACCACGATTCCTAGACGTAGCACTGGACAGAGGTCCCTCCAAGTGCACTCCCGCTCCGCCAGATCCGCGCCACCGGCCTCCCAGGGCCACGCCCGCAGCCCCTCTGCGCCAGAACGGTCACCACCAGCGCGGCAGCCGGCCCGGCCAGATCCGACCACCACCACCAGCCCGGAGGGACGCGCCGCGCCAGCCCGCACCAAAGCCACTGCTACACCATCCCGACGCCCTCGCCTGGCCGCGCCTCCCGGAGACCGAACGCCGCCTCCACACGCCGCCCCTCGCCGCTCGAGATCCCGCCGAGGAGACCGGCCCGCGCCGCCCCACCTCGAACAGGGAGATGGAGAAGGCCTCGTTCGCGATAGTTTTTTTAACGCTAAACTCCTGTAAATCAAGGACACAACACGGATGCGCATTGTATATATTTAACTAGATATTATTCTGTACAACCCTGTGGTACGGTCTCCAACAAAACGTTACATTTGAATTTAGGACACCGCCGCTAAGCATCAGGCTTCTGCTAAAATGCGCCCATCAAACTAGTTTTTTTGCGGGGATAATACTTGTTTGCTCACTTCACAGCATCGTTCTCCTTCGTGAAGGCGATGTCTTGTTTGCTCGCGCTGCGCTCGACTCAGGATCTGGAGATGTTGTTTATTTTGTTGTTGGTCTGAGCTACTTCTCACGATAGCGAGTCTAGCTGTGTCTTTATCTTTTTGGGCCGAGCATCCCATGTCCCTTTGCTCTAGGCACCATGTTCATGTCTGTTGCATTCGTGTCATTTGTTGTTCCTTCTGTATTTACTCTTTCTCCTTTTATCAATGAAATAATACGCAAGCTTTGCTTATTCGTGAAAAATAATAATACTTGTATTACTCAAACCAACACGGGATTACAATCAGCAGTTGCTAGCTCAAGAACAACAGACGGCCCGGATCCGATCCAGGTCATCGTTGTACCTTCTATCCTACCAAAACTAGCAAGACACCTACTAACTTTATTTTGATTACAAGTGATGTGAGTAATACAAGTTTCACGAAATGACAGATTAAGCTTAATATCTCTAACCAGACACTAGTAGAAAACATGGCTTTGGTTCAGGCCTCTCCAGCCCATTAGTCCTGGTTGTGCCACGAAACGGAACCCATGGGACCATACGTCCCGGTTCGTGCGCCCGGGGGGACGGCTGGGCCTCGTGGGGCATTGGTTCCGGTTCGTCTTGGGGCATATGTCCCGGTTCCAGACAAGAACCGGGACCAATGGGCCTCTCTCCTGGCCCACAACCATTAGTCCCGGTTTGTGGCTCGACCCGAGACGAAAGGCTGGCCATTAGTACCGGTTCCAGCCACAAACCGGGACTAATGATTTGGCTATATATACCCCTCGCCGGCGAGCAGAGCACTCCACTGGTGCTCTGTTTTTTCGAGGAGGGCAAGGGGAGGGCTTTCTGGTGCTCTAGCTCACCTCCAATGCACATGATGTGTTCGATGAAATGCCCGAGCCACACTACTTAAGTTTTCTCCTCTCCAAACTCGACCTTCAAGCTCCGTTTTCCTCAAGATTTGTCTAGGTTTAGCGATTTATCACGTCTCGTACCCGTCTTCACCACCGTCGATCGCCCACGCCAATCTCGTCGCCGGCACCACCGTGGTGAGCCTCTTGTTCTTATTTTCTTTCTAAAAGAAAATAATTCTTACTTTTATGATTAGATATATACTTGTCTAATTTTCTTATCGCTTTTTATTATTGATTTTTATTATATAGTGCGATGGTTATGGTATCTGCACATGTCGGCCCTCGTCCTGTCTATGATTCGGATGTGGTATATATTATCTTTTATAACTATTTGGTTCATTTTTGTCTATGACAATTATGCCGACCAACGTGACATATTTATTTATCTAGGAGGTAGTTGAACCGGAAATTCCTACCGACCCTATTGTCGAGAGGTTTAATTTAGTTGAAGAAGAAAACAATAACTTGAAGGAAAAAATAAAAAGAATTGAGGAGGAGAAGATGCTATTGGAGTTGCATGTTGCAGATGTCATCAATGATAACAAGATCAAGATGGATGCAATGCGCTTGAAGATTAGAAAGATTAGAAAATATGCAATTGATACCGAGGCTTGGTATCATTATGCCATTGGTTCAATTGTTACCTTCGTTGAGATTATGATCGCATTTGTTGTTGCATTGAAATGTTTTACATAGTTTCAATGTATGGCTTAGTTAGATGCTCTGGAGACTTGTATGTTGTTCAATGAGAACTATGTATGTACTTTGGTTTTACTGTGATGATGAACTTCTATTAATTTGGTCACTTATCTATGCATGATGTTCTGTAATGGTTTTTGACACACTTAATTATATATAATGCACGCAGATGAACCGACAATGGATGTACGATGACAGACACACCTCCCAGTACATTAAGGGCGTGCATGAGTTTCTCGAACTGGCTGAGGCAAACAAGCAGAATGGTTTTATGTGTTGTCCATGCCCTACATGTGGGAATACGATGTCTTACTCTGACCGGCAAACCATTCACGCCCACCTTCTTTATAAGGGATTCATGCCACACTATAATGTTTGGACCAAGCACGGAGAAATAGGGGTTATGATGGAAGACGGCGAAGAAGAAGAGTACAATGACAACTATGTGCCCCCTGAATACGGTGATGCTGCAACGGGGAAGCGGACGATGTGCCCGATGAAGATCAAGAGGAACCGGACGATGTGCCCGATGATGATCTCCGCCGGGTCATTGTTGATGCAAGGAGACAGTGTGAAAGTGAAAAGGAGAAGATGAAGTTCGATCGGATGTTAGAGGATCACAAAAAAGGGTTGTACCCCAATTGCGAAGAGGGCATCACAAAGTTCGGTACCTTACTGGAATTGCTGCAGTGGAAGGCAGACAATGCTATGTCTGACAAAGGATTTGAGAAGCTACTGAAAATATTTAACTTCCAAAGGATAACGAATTGCCTGACACTACGTACGCAGCAAAGAAGGTCGTATGACCTCTAGGATTGGAGGTGCAGAAGATACATGCATGCCCTAATGACTGCATCCTCTACCGCGGTGCGTACGAGGATTTGAATGCATGCCCGATGATGTTGATGTTGACCCTGGTGATGTTGACGACGAGCCCCGCAGAAAGAGGGTTCCTGCAAAGGTGATGTGGTATGCTCCTATAATACAACGGTTGAAACGTCTGTTCAGAAACAAAGAGCATGCGATGTTGTTGCGATGGCACAATGAAGACCGTAAGAAAGAAGGGAATTTGAGACACCCCGCTGATGGGTCACAATGGAGAAAGATCGAGAGAAAGTACCGGGATAAGTTTGTACATGACCCAAGGAACATATGGTTTGGTTTAAGCGTGGGTGGCATTAATCCTTTCGGGGAGCAGAGAAGCAATCACATCACCTGGCCCGTGACTATGTATGTTTAACCTTCCTCCTTGGATGTGCATGAGGCGGAAGTTCATTATGATGCCAATTCTCATCCAAGGCCCTAAGCAACCTGGAAACGACATTGATGTGTACCTAAGGTCATTAGTTGAAGAACTTTTACAGCTGTGGAATGGAAATGGTGTACGTGTGTGGGATGAGCACAAACAGGAGGAATTTGACCTGCATGCGTTGCTGTTTGTAACCATCAATGATTGGCCTGCTCTCAGTAACCTTTCAGGACAAACAAACAAGGGATACCATGCATGCACTCACTGTTTAGCTGACACTGAAAGTATATACTTGGACAACTGCAGGAAGAATGTGTACCTGGGGCATCGTCGATTTCTTCCGACCAACCATCAATGTCGTAAGAAAGGCAAGCATTTCAAAGGCGAGGCACATCACCGGAAGAAGCCTGCCATGCGTACCGGTGATCACGTACTTGCAATGGTCAATGATTTACACGTAATATTTGGAAAGGGTCCCGGCGGACTATCTGTTCCGAATGACGACGAGGGATGCACACCCATGTGGAAGAAGAAATCTATATTTTGGGACCTACCCTACTGGAAACACCTAGATGTCCGCTCTTCGATCGACGTGATGCACATGACGAAGAACCTTTGCGTGAACCTGCTAGGCTTCTTGGGTGTGTATGGGAAGACAAAAGATACACCGGAGGCACGGGAGGACCTGCAACGTTTCCACGAAAAAGACGACATGCCTCTAAAGCAGTATGAAGGTCCTGCCAGCTACGCTCTTACCAAAGAAGAGAAGGAAATCTTCTTTGAATGCCTGCTTAGTATGAAGGTCCCGTCTGGCTTCTCATCGAATATAAAGGGAATAATAAATATGGCCGAGAAAAAGTTTCAGAACCTAAAGTCTTATGACTGCCACGTGATTATGACGCAACTGCTTCCGGTTGCATTGAGGGGGTTTCTACCGGAAAACGTTCGATTAGCCATTGTTAAGCTATGTGCATTCCTCAATGCAATCTCTCAGAAGGTGATCGATCCAGAAATCGTACCAAGGCTAAGGAGTGATGTGGCGCAATGTCTTGTCAGTTTCGAGCTGGTGTTCCCACCATCCTTCTTCAATATCATGCTAGTTCACCTAGTCGACGAGATTTTCATTATGGGCCCCGTATTTCTACACAATATGTTCCCCTTTGAGAGGTTCATGGGAGTCCTAAAGAAATATGTCTGTAACCGCGCTAGGCCAGAAGGAAGAATCTCCTTGGGCCATCAAATAGAGGATGTCATTGGGTTTTGTGTCGACTTCATTCCTGGCCTTAAGAAGATTGGTCTCCCTAAATCGCGGTATGAGGGGAGACTGACTGGAAAAGGCACGATTGGAAGGGACTCAATAATATGCAGGGACGGACATTCTTGGTCTCAAGCACACTACACAGTTCTACAAAACTCTATCTTAGTGGCCCCGTATGTCGATGAACACAAGAACAGTCTGCGCTCCAAACACCCGGAGGAGTGTGATGACTGAATTACACATGAACACATCAGGACTTTCGGTGATGGTTGGAAACACGTGTCAGAGCTGACAACACCGTTTGTGATGAGTTGTTCTCGTTGTCCAGGGGACCATCTTCAACTGTATTGACTTACAAAGGATACGAGATAAATGGGAATACATTTTACACGATCGCACAAGATCAAAAGAGCACCAACCAAAAAAAGTGGTGTCCGCTTTGATGCAGCAACCGAGAGGGGAAAGGACACATATTATGGTTACATAGTGGACATATGGGAACTTGACTACGGACATGACTTTAAGGTCCCTTTGTTTAAGTGCAAATGGGTCAATCTGTCAGGAGGCGGGGTACAGGTAGACCCACAGTACGGAATGACAACAGTGGATCTAAACAATCTTGGGTACACAGACGAACCATTCGTCCTAGCCAATGATGTGGCGCTGGTTTTCTATGTGAAGGACATGTCTACCAAACCGAGAAAAAGAAAAGATATGGAAGCGAATACATCATACAATGAGCCAAAGCGCCACATAGTTCTTTCAGGAAAAAGAGACATCGTGGGATTGGAGGGCAAGACAGACAAGTCTGGATATTATGAAAAGTTTCATGAAATTCCCCCCTTCAAAGTGAAGGCTGATCCAAGCACCTTGTTAAGCGATGAAGAATATCCATGGTTGCGGCGCAATAAGCAAAGGACACAAGCCAAGAAAAAGTGAAGACTGATGAAGTCAGAAAGGGTTGAAATTTTAGTATGTGGCTTTGAAGGGTGCATATTGAATGCACAAAAAGTCTTGAGTTCAAATAAGTTTAGAAAAATGAAATGCCTTTGTAACACATGAGTTTTCGTCTGAAACCCTCGTACTTCGAAAGAGATGGTCCATTTTGTACACGAAGTGCATCCAGATTTTGCCGTAGCCCTCTCAACTTTTGCACACATGTTATGTGGGTCAAATTATGATACCATGCCAAGTTTCAACCTTTTCTGAATTCAGTTGTAGTGCTTTCCAATTTCAGGGTCATTTAGCCCAAAATAAATCATTAAATGCATGAAAAAGAGCAAATGAAGTCAGAAAGGGTTGAAATTTTAGTATGTGGCTTTGAATGATGCATATTGAATGCACAAAAAGTCTTGAGTTCAAATAAGTTTAGAAAAATGAAATGCCTTTGTAACACATGAGTTTTCGTCTGAAACCCTCGTACTTCGAAAGAGATGGTCCAGTTTGTACACGAAGTGCATCCAGATTTTTCCGTAACCCTCTCAACTTTTGCACACATGTTATGTGGGTCAAATGATGATACCATGACAAGTTTCAACCTTTTCTGAGTTCAGTTGTAGTGCTTTCCAATTTCAGGGTAATTTAGCCCAAAATAAATCATTAAATGCATGAAAAAGAGCAAATGAAGTCAGAAAGAGTTGAAATTTTAGTATGTGGCTTTGAATGATGCATATTGAATGCAAAAAAAGTCTTGAGTTCAAATAAGTTTAGAAAAATGAAATTCTTTGTAACACATGAGTTTTCGTGTGAAACCCTCGTACTTCGAAATAGATGGTCCATTTTGTACACGAAGTGCATCCAGCTTTTGCCGTAACCCTCTCAACTTTTGCACACATGTTATGTGGGTAAAATGATGATACCATGTCAAGTTTCAACCTTTTCTTAATCCAACCAATCAGGAAGAAGCACACGGATCGCGTGTTTCTTTCAAGCGCTTGTGAGTCGTTGGATCAGACTTCTGAGCCGTTGGATCCAACCAATCAGGAAGAAGCACACATATTGCGTGTTTCTTTCAAGCGCTTGTGAGTTGTTGGATCAGGCTTGTGAGCCGTTGGATCAGGCTTGTCGTTGCCTATATATATAGCCCACCTCTCGGACATGTTCCACACTCATTTCATCTATCGAATACAAATCATTCAGATTCGCCTGGTTGCGGTCCGACGGTGCTTTTGATGTGCGGGCACTCACGAGCCACACCATCGGGCTGTAACCAGGCGAAACCGTGTGTTTTGTTGATCTTATATATATCTAGTTAGAAATCTTTCACTTCATCGACCAAATACAAATCATTCGGATTCCCTGCATACGTCCGACGGTGCATTTGATATGCTTGCACTCATGAGCCACCGTCGGGCTGTATGCAGGGGAAATCTTGTGTTTTGTTTGATTGGAAAACAAAAACAAAAAAGTATAGCAATTTCATTATAGGACGTCAACGGAAGAATACTCCACATCATGTACACCGTCAAGGCAAATTTCAGACGGTCCTCGCCTGGTTGACAGATCCGGCAAGTCTACCGACCAGGCGGGGAACGTCTGTAATACCTATATGGGATTTTCATCCCATATGGGTTTACAGACGGTCCCCGCCTCGTGGGCACATCTGGAAAATCTGCCAACCAAACGAGGTCCGTCCGAATTTACCCCGGACAGAGTACAGGATACAGATGAATTTCTCCATTTATGTCCTTTAGTGAACTTGTTATGCTACGATAAGTCCACGCGGACCTGTGCTTATAAACAGGTCTAACTCCATTTCGGCTAGCGAGGTGGTACTAATTTTAGTTGGTTACAGGGGACCTTTAGTACCGGTTCTGGGCACCAACTGGTACTAAAGGGTTAGTTAGTGGTTAATTACGGTGGGAGAAGCCTTTAGTACCGGTTGGAGGCACCAACCTAGACTAAAGGTCCTTTTTTAGAGAAAAATAATGCCACCTACTGGGCTGACACGGCCTGGATACGACTAGAAACCCACTAATGGGCCAGGATCCAGGCCCGTAGCAGACCCAGAAGGCCCACTGGCAAGCAGTAACAGAGTAGGCCCGAAAGCCTGCGGTTGAGAGGAGCTCGAAGTGGTACGCGCATCAGCGCTTATAAACCACACTGGCCGTCCCTCGACTAGCGAGGTGGGACTAAACATCCCACCGCACCGCGGCAGCGCAAGTTTTGTCCCGGTTGGTGGCACGAACCGGAACGAAAGGTGGCCTTTGGTTCCGGTTCGTTCCACCAACCGGAACGAAATGTCGGCTTTGGTACCGGTTCGTGCCACCAACCGGTTCAAAGGTCTCTCTTTCCCGCCAATTGGGCTACTGAAAAAGACCTTTGGTACCGGTTGGTGGTACGAACCGGTACCAAAGGTTAGCATTGGTACCGGTTGGCGCCACCAACCGGGACCAATGCTCCTAGTATATAACTGGCACTTAGGATTTTTCAGTTCTCATTTCGCCATTTGCCCCTGACGACGCCGGAGTTGAAACCGACGCCGTCAGGCCGCCCAACCGCCGCGCCGCACCGCCGCGCACCTCCGCACCGCCCCCGGCGACGTCGACGATCTCGCCGGCGCCACCCTCGCTGTGAGCGTCTCGCCTTGCCCCCTCTCCTCTCTTGCATTGCGCCCAAACCTGCCTCCGCGCCGCGCCATGGCCGAGAGGGGAGCTCCTCCACTGTGCCTCCATGGCTAGGATGCCGCCCCTCGCCGCTCCCTCGCCGCCCTCGCCGCCAGCCATGACGTTCATGGCCACGGCCAATGGCGTCCGTGCCATGGATGGCTGCAGCAGTGGGGGGGGGGGAGGTTGAGGAGAAGAAATAAAAAAACAGGGAAAAGAAAACAGAAAATAAATAATTTTAATTAAAAGAAAACAAAGAAAAGAAAACAGAAAATAATTTTTCTGTTCTCTCAATATTTTTTCTGTTTTATAAGCCTCAATTTTACTAAGTTAAAATGTTCTAGTGTTGGGGGGGAAGAAAGAAAAAAGATAGAAGGAGAAAGGAAAAATAAAAAGGAGAGGTAAAAATAAAAATATGAAGAGGAGAAGAAGAGGGATAGAGGAAGACAAAAAATAGGAGAAGAAGAAGGAATAGAGGAGAAGAATAAAAAATAGAAGAGGGGTCGAGGGTCTAAGGTCGTCGAGGGGTCGAGGGTCGTCGAGTGGCCGTCGATGGGTCGAGGGTCGTCGAGGGGTAAAGGGTTTTTAGGCGAATCTTCACGCTTTCCACCAGACATCAATTGCACGGGTGTCTTGCTCCGGGCGTCATGTCACGTTTTCCATCAGACATCAATTGCACAGGTGTCTGGCTCCGGGCGTCATGTCACGTTTTCCATCAGACATCGGTTGCACGGGTGTCTGGCTCCGGGCGCCATCTTATATAGGTTTATTGTCGTGCCAAAAACTGGTGTCAACACATGCCCCCATGTTTTTCGGCAAAACTTGTATGTTTGGCACACTAATATATGCATGATATATCATGTTTGTATATTAAGTGTCATCTTGTAATTAATATTTTGCAGAAACCATGGACAATCATCCAAGAAACTTAGAAGAAGAAGATTTGTTGGCGGCAATCATCCGTGAAGGACCGTTGTTAGAACCGTTGTTACTGCGCGACGTCGTCTGGGAAGGAGGTAGTGATGTCTTATCGTTTCTGAACGACACCGATGGTCTGGAAGAAGAGGGTGAAGAAGGCTCCGGTGATCGGACAATGGAGATGGAAGGACCTTATGATGGCTCCGGTGAGCGAACGGAGGAAGGAGTTGTTGCAAAGTCCGGCGAGGTATATATATTATTTGATGCATTAATTGTTTTGGTATGTACACATTTAACTCTCTTCTTTCTTCTTTTCTAGCCCTCCGGATCCGGATCGAGCCAAACCTCGGTAACGAGACGAGGCCCGAAGAAAAAGTTACGCTTGGATGAAAGGTTCACGATCACCGGCATCAGTAGAGTTGGCCAACCGATTCAACCCAGCCGGACCAAGGAAGCATTTTCTGCTCAGTGCGGGGTTCTTGTTAGGGACATGATCCGGATCACCATCCACCAATGGAATAAGCTGAAGGGCGGAGACCCTGAAGTGTCTTTTGTCACCGATAGACAGAAAGATGATCTTTGGACCGCGCTGAAGGCAAATTTCACCCTACCGGAAGAGGAGCATCCAGAAAATCCAGTTATAGAGCAAATTGTCAAGGCTCATGCTCTTAAGAAGATGGCGGATCTATTCAGGAGGTGGAAGAATGAGTTGAAAACAACGTTTGTCGACAAAGAGAAGACTCCAATATTCGAGGGACGATTTGAGAAGATAAGAGAACAGTGGCCCGCATTTGTGGCCCACAAGACATCGGAGAAGAGTAAGAAGATGTCAGTGATAAATAAGCTAAATGCTACAAAGAAGAAGCATCACCATCACACGGGGTCAGGTGGATACCTCAAAGCCCGGCCGTTGTGGGACAAGGCTGAAAAGGACCTTGTTGATAAAGGCATCATACCGGAGACATTGAACTGGTCAGAGCGTGTAAGTAATTGGTTCTTCGGGGTTGGGGGAACCTTGCACCCTGAAACAGGGAAGTGCGTTTGGACGAACGAACAACTGGACATACCGGTGCCGCATCACGGGAAGGGACGTTCGTTCCCGACAGAGAGAACGACGAGCTCACAAAGGCCCTCGGGAATCCTGAGCACCCAGGACGAACACGAGGCACGCCAGGCTCCGTTCCGTGGAAGCATGGGTTTCCAGACGCAGGCAATTACAGAAGCAAGGAGAGGAAGAGGAAACAGGAGCTCAGCGATATGCAGAAGCTGCATGCAAGAGTACAAGCACTAGAGGAGAGGCATCGAGCTGACGAAGCTTCCCTAGAAGCTACCCCGCCATCTCAGCATAGAAGCAGCGTGGCTTCCACCGAGCTCATTGCGCAGCCTGATTTGACGGCTCCCAGGTACCCCGTGGATGAAATCACAGAGGCTCAAGTTTTCCACCTTAAGAAACCATTGATGCAGTTCAAACCCACGGTGTCTATCGGCCATGTTGCACCTCCTCGACCCAACATAACTTTTCACCGTCGTCCGATTCCACAAGGCTATGCTGTTGTGATGGTCGATGAAATAGTGGAGAGTTATGAGGAGATCGAGCTTGACCACCCTACCGGCGAAGATGGAACTCTCCTGGAGAATGCTCTGAGGACTTCATGTCTATGGCACAAATAATTCATCAAGCTTCCGAACTGGACGGCGCCTCCGCCTCCTCCTCCTCCTCCTCCTCCTCCGGCGAGTAAGGGCCCGCCTCCTCCTCTGCCTCCTCCTCCGGCGAGTAAGGTCCCGCCTCCTCCTCCGCCTCCTCCTCCGGCGAGTGATCAGGGCATGCCTACTTCTCTGCACCCTCCTCCGGCGAGTGATCAGTGCACGCCTCCTCCTCCGCCTCCTTCTCCGCCTGCGTCGGCGCGTCCGAGCAGCCCTCCTCCTCCTTCGCCTCGTCAGCAAGAGGAGAAGAGAGTCACCGCCGCCGCTCCGGCTGCTCCGGCGCTTGATCTTAAACAACAAAGGAAAAGAGTCGTCGTACCTCCGGCGTCTAGCAGTACAACCAGCGGCGACAAGCGATACAAATATGGTCCATCATCTGTCAAGCCTCTTGAGAAGTTACCATACGAGAAGAGCTCGGAGGAAACCGCGAAGATCGTTCAAGCCGAAGTGGATGCCTGCTTGAAAAAGAAAAAAACCACCTCTGCCTCCGAAGATAGATGATGCGGAAGCGAAGCGCACTTTGGATGCCCTGAAGCGACCAACACCAGCTTCGCTGGATGACAACTATGTCCGCACTCTGAAAAAGAAAGCGCAAGAAGCGCGCCGGCTGGGAACCATTGCAACTGAAAAAAGGAGCGAAAAACAAATTGCAATAGGGAAAACAATTCCCCAGCTCGGTGAACAGGCGACAAATCGTGCCCCCCGCTGCAGGTGTCTAGCGATATTGTCGTTGCAAATCTGCCGGCCGGGATGGTGCCCGGTACCAATCCTGATGATTACTTGGCGGCCGGGATGGTGCCCGGTACCAACCTTGGTGATCACCTGCCCGACGATACACATTTTGATACACTGGAGGTAGTGGACGAATACAAATACCAGTACGGGTATCCTCTGGTCAAATCACCTATTGACCAACTACCAACGATGATGCGAAGATTACATCAGTGGTACATGAACGCATGCAAGAAATCTGAGAACGATAATGTGATGGTTATGGTTAAAGACAAGCAGGACCTCGTTGGACTTGACTTGTTGCCGGTTCCATTTGAGGAGTTATTTCAGCTTTACAATAAAAGGGACATCGATAAAGTAATCGTCACTTGCTACTGTCTGTAAGTACTACTTCTTTAATTAAGTCTTTATATACAGCTCAGCTCTTTCATTGCATGTACATATAATTCACTATATCATGCAGATTGAAGATCGTGGAATGCAAGCAAAGACAAATCTATAATATTGGGTTCATTAACCTAAATCTCTTTAATCATTTTGAGATTGCAGCATTTCCCAAACTAGCCGAGGCCAACTTGCTACAATCTTTGCTTCAACATCAAAACAAACAAAAAATAATCTGGCCTTACAACATCAAGTGAGTGTTACTGTGCATATTCAATTTTCGTTATTTACTCGAGGTTATAGTAATGTAATTGATGAGTTATGCATGCGTGCGCAACTTCCACTTTATTATCGTAGAGATTATGCTTGAGGAGGGAGTGGTAAGCATCTTAGACTCAAGACGAAAATATCCCCAGACGTATGCGGTCGTCACTGAAATTCTTAAGAAGTAAGTTCAATCGATCATTATCGCACCATTTCGAAAACTTTGTTCATTTTCTGATATCAGGTAATAATTTTTTTATGTCTGGCAGGGTTTGGATACAGTTCACCAAAAAAGCTCTGGGACTGCCGAAGGATCGGAAATTTTCAAACCCGAAAGTAAGTACTACTAGCTAGTTCCGCGCATCTCCCATTATATTGATTCTATAGTTTCATCGATACCATTTATATAATGCTTGATTATCAGTTTGATTGACCTCTATTTCTCGTAAAGTGGTTGTGGCAGGAAGAAGGGACTAATCTTTGTGGGTACTACATTTGTGAGTACATATACAACGCGACGATCTCTAAGAATGCCGGCTACTCCAAAGAACAATTTAAAGTGCGTAAGCAATAATATTCATAATTTTATTTTATTACCATCATTTGTGTTGAGTTTCATTCATATATCTGTATTGACCCCCTTCTTCGAAATAGATTTGGGAGATGCAGCAAGAACTCCTACCACAAGATCGCATAATAGCAATTCAAGAGGAATTGGCGGGATTCTTTGTTGACCACGTCATCAATAAAGGCGGAGAATACCATATGGAACTTAATTTCACAGCTTAATTAGGGTATAAGAGAAGTTATATTCTATATATATGTAGCCAGTATCGTCGGATAGATATTCGTAAACTTGTTGTTCGAACTATATCTCGGAGAAGGAGATGTCGATCACTTCTCTCTGTATATGTTCATGACGATCTTCTGTACTTAATGGTTTAATTCCTTCATATTCTTACTAGCTAGCTAGCTTGTCGACCAAGTCCTCTCTATACGTATAGTACGTAGCATCGACCAAGCACGGAGATAAGAGAGGACACCTCTCTCTATTAATTAGCTAGCTAACACAAACCCCTAAATTAACCCTATAAAACACTCAATCCCCCCCCATCTTAAAAAAATCAAAACCCAGCCTCTGAAAAGCTGACGCGTGGAATCATTTTGGTCCCGGTTGGTGTTACCAACCGGGACAAAAGGCCCTCCCGCCTGATCAAGCCGCAGAGGCCACGTGGAGCCTCATCTGTGCCGGTTCGTGGGCAAACCGGAACTAAAGGTTTTGGGCATTAGTTACGACCCTTCAGTCCCAGTTCTGGAACCGGGACAAATGGGCCTCTGGAACTGGGACAAATGGGCCTCTTTCTACCAGTGAGAGGAGCATAAGCAGATCTGTCACAGTCCAAGCTCCTGATCATCTTGAAGGCCGAATAAGACTCTACTTCCACAAGTAAGGGCTGGTCCACTCTTTGCATAGATGATGAAAAGCCTTCCATTATTGCATGTAACTCAGATTTGAACTTATCTTTGCACACTCCAAGGCTTCTACAAGCTGGGAATATGGTCTTTCCAGCGTGATCCCTAAGGATCATACCCGAACCAGAATTACTAGGGGAGAAGGACCCAGCAGTGTTGAGCTTACACCAGCTGAAAGCTCAAGAATGATCAGAGGGGGAGGGGTGAATGATCACTTCTAAAAATTCTACGGAACTTAGAATGAATTCATGCAAACTGCGAAGGACTAAGAGAATATCAAAGGAATTGCAGTATCGAAAGTTATGCATGGATCGAAAGGATTGGGATGAGGGGAAAACATCGAAAGCAAACAGGCAAACGAGTAAGTACTCAAGGTAAATACGAGTAAGAAAACGAGCCTGACAACGCGATGTTTGGTAAACCAGTTCACACTCTGCAAAGTGCTACGTCTGGTTGGAGGGACTGGTGATTGAACACCTGGAGAAAAACTCTCTCCGTCCTATTCTCCACTTCAACAAACTCCTCGAGCTTGTCCAGTTTTCACTCGGGGTAGATGATTCAGGACATCTCTGAAACCTTTACAAACTTCCTTCAGCAGTGACAATTACTCTTTGACTGCTTGACATGCAACTCCTAACCGTCTAGGAGACTTGAAGTTCTACAAGATAAAAAGATCGGCTAATCTCAACCTAAGTCTCTGTGAATTGCTCAACTCAGTTCGGACTTGAGTTTTGGTTTTCTCTCGAAACCTCTCTCGGGATGCTCACAACACTTCTGTCTCAGAATATTCAGTAGAGCAGCCAACCGCAAATGGCGGGTAGGTGCAAGGTATTTATAGGTGGTGATCCCGATGGCTTAAATGACTGAAGTGACCCGATGCAACCGCTTGACGCGTGTCCACAACGGTCGGATTTTCAATCACCGCGCAACGTTTCTTGCGGAGCAAGTAAGCTAACTTACCGAATGAGTTCTCTCTCGAAGGCACCAAGTGCGATGACTTTTCCTTTGAGCTATTACTCGACTCAGTAAGATTTCTCTCGGTAGGCTTTTTATGGGTTTGTGTTGAGTAGAGAAAATTCACTTCAACTAAGATCTCAACTAGCAAACCCCTCTTGATAGTACAGGTTTTCCTACGACTCAAGAAAATAAAGAGAAACTAGTAAGAAGACTAAGTCTTCGTCCAGCTTCAGCTTTCTCCTCATTGCGCTTTTACTTGAGAACATCTTCTTTCTCGACGACATTTTTGGGGGTCGTCTTTCGTCAAAGGCTTCGGTAAAGAGTTGCAACTTCGCTGCAGTGAGTTGTCCTTCGACCTTCTACTTGCAAACTCCATTCTTTCGGAACCTAAGTATCTGTTTATACTCGGAAACAATATTAGTTCCACTACTGCTTTGTCCAACAATCTCCAAAACCTTCGGGGGCAAAACTTGCTCTCACAATCTCCCCCTTTTTGGACGACTGTTGACAAAACATATATCGATAAATAATTGAAAAGTTTTGAGTTTTCGATGATAAACCAGAGCTAAGATCGATGATATACTCCCCCTTGATGTATGCACGAAAGATGTAAATTTCCAGTGAAGTGCATATTTGATAAGTATTGAGTGGAGGGAAAAACATCATAGTCTTAGCGAGCAAGATTGCAGTCCAAAAGATATCCAATGAAAAATATGCAATCTCCTTGATTAACCTGTGAACTTATATGATAGATAAATTCCTGCAAAAAGGTTATATATCGCAAGCTACAGATAGATATCTTACGATAAGTGGCAGTTCACTGACCTACTTAGAGTTAGTTACAACCAGATCAAATATAAATCGAATGTTAGTTGAAACCACTCGGAAACTCAAAGTTTAAAGTTCAACGAACAAAAAGAAAATCCCTTAACCCCGATAGCAAACTATCTCTTCGATGCCACTACATCTCCCCCTTTTTGTCACATCGAACAAAAAGTGAAAGAATAGGGCCGAAGGAATTCCTACTCGCTGGAGCGCCGCTGACGACGTCGAGAAGATTCGGTGAGCGTAGAAGGACGTCGGATGGGGCGACCGCCACGAGGGGTAATCTTCGTCCTGAAGGAGTGCTGGTCACCAGACGAGTCCAACTGGGATTCTGGAGGGGTCTTTGGGCTTTGAGGTAATGGAGAGTAAACTCTCATTGTGCGCCTTGGTTCTTCGTCAGGGCCGGTGTCGGAGGAAATGGTGTCAAGAGTGATGTGATAATAATCATCGACACTGAGGACATCCCTGTTCTTCGGCAGAAGAGGTATGGTTGAATCTGGGCGATCAACACGATCATCATTCGTCCATTGCCTTGCAGATGCGGAGGAAATTCTTCGAAACCGCAACGCTGCAGCTGACCGAGGGAATTGAACTTGCGCAGTCCTTTCCATTCCCTGCGAAGAGATTCACGAAGAAGCTAATTGTTATTCATGGTGATGTTGCGCAGGTGGTTAATCTCAGTCATCATCTTCTGTTTTTGCACGAGATCTTGGTCGATGTAGTGCTGAAACATCTGCTGAGTGCGAAGGGAAACTTCCATGTAATGCACTGGCTGGATAAATTTCGAGCGAATATTGCGCTCAGTCATATGTGCCCTTATGCCAGTGTGCTCAGCAAAGCGATCATTTGGTCGAGCAACAATCTGCAATACTTCCCTGACAGGTGGAGTGAAAATCTTTGGGTAAATTGATACGGGGAATGGCACGTCCCGAGAGTAATTGCAGATAGCCATGAGCCAAGGTGCATATGGCTTGTGAGCATGGCGATCACCAGCACACGAGACCATAGTTCAAATGAAATAGTCCTCAAAATCGAAGGGATGACCATGGACTAATTTCATCAGGGCGAGATGAACATCGTTGGGAATGGTAAAGTCATCATGCACATCAAGCATTGGTGTCAAAGTCTTCAACAGAATATAAAACCAAGATTTGGCTTCGAAGACTAAGTGCTTGGGCTTCGGCTCAGTGGGGTAGTGATCTCCTACGACATCCGGATTCATCAGAGTAGAGAATTCAGCAGGAGTTGGGGCAGGAAGATCATGCATCTTGTGTGGTAATCCTTCGAAACGAGGAAAATTTATCACTGCCAGAAATTCATCGACAATCATGTGAAAAACTTGGCCTTAAATCATGAATCCAAACTTCCAAGTCTTCGAATCTTCGGGATCGCATGTGACATACAAAGTGGCATAGAATTGTTTGATGTGCTCAGGATTGTAACCATTTCTAGAGCAAACATCCTATGAGCATGGAGACGATCAATTGTCTCGGCAACATTCTCGAATCACGTTGTGGCATATACCGAAGGAAAATCAAGATAATGATGCTGGAAAATTCTGGCCTTGTTGTATAACACCCGAGTGTAATAGATGGCCTGCTGTTGGGTCCAAAACCAAAGAGAATAAGCATTTCATGGTTGCTCGTAGGGATTGGACCCGAAGAAAAATGGCTTGTGTTCACGCCACCTGAAAATAGGGCCTCCACGAGGAACATCTGGGCGGAACAGGGGCAACATTTCTCTCGGATGAGCTGAATGCAGCAACTCATCGACAGGAAAAACTTCAGCGGCATTTTCTAGAAACTTCAGGTTTCGGGAAGCAGCACGAGGTTGTGATGATGGAACATTTATAATATCCTGAGCTGGAATAGTAGCAGGAGCATTTTCCTCGGCTTTCTCTTCGACGACATCTCCTTCGTTGGCATGTTGATTTTGCTCGGCCTCTTCAGTTTCCGTGGCCTCTAGATCTGCATCAAGTTGTTCGAAAGCATCAACCATTTCTTCGTTCGAGGAAGTGGATGAGGACGAGGAGCTATCATCAGAACTCTCGTCGCTTGTGCCATCCTCTTCGGCATCAGCCTCATGATTTGCAGGCGGTGCCTCTTGGCGAGAGGAAATGGTGGTGACATCCACTTGTTCTTCTTCGTCTTCTTGCTGAGTATGGGCAGAGGAATAATCCTTCTGCACTGATGGAACTGGGACAGGAACTTCTTGTTCGACCGGAGCATTCTGCTCAGTCTCAACTTGGGCCTGGGGCTCGACAGCAGGGTTGGTAGAGGGAATAACTTGTCGTGGTGGCGAAGGAGCGGGTGGTGGCGATGGAGCTTTTGGTGGAGTAGGTTGGCGAGGTGGTGGAGTTGTTTGGGGAGGTGGAGGAGTTTTCGCTCGTGGTGGAGTGGGTTGTTTGGTAGGAGGGGCAGTTTCTTGTCGTGCTGGTGCAGCGACGACTTCGAAAATCTTCTTCTTCTTCTTCTTTGACATCTCTGGCGTCCCACGCCCAGAGGATGGGTCATTAGTCTTCTAAGTGGACTTTCTCTTTCAAGCTTGTCGCTCGCGAGGGCAGCATTGTGATCTTTGCACATGTCCGTCACAATCTGTTAGACCTTGTCATGGACAGCAGAGATGTTTTCTTTCTGAGCTCTCCTAGATTCAGCAAGTGTGGCGAGCTTGGTCTTGAAAAATTGTCGGGACGCCATGTCCTCACTTTCTTCTCGAATCTGAATTGTATAGAAGATTTCTTGCTCGCGGTCCTTGCGATCCTGGGCAAGATATCCATCCCATCGAAGCATATATCGAGCCACACGTTCTTCAATTTCCTCGGGAACTACATCCTCGAGTGTCACTTTTCTGGGTGTGGTGGCCATCTGCCAAAGAATATCAGAAATTTTCACTTCATCCCATGCAGTCTTGTTGGATGATTCTCCTTCGTTGGAGCTTTCTTCATCTGCTCGAGGACCAGACCCAGCAGGTGCAGCTGGGGCAGCAGGTGCCTGAGCAGCACGAGGAAGTCTTCTGCCTTGCCTCCTTGGCTTTCTTCTCCGACTCCTTGGTGGCCGTGGCAACAACTACTTTTTTTACGGCACTTGGGGCCGCATCTTTCTCCTTGGATGCTCCAGCAGCCTCAGCATTCTTCTTCACAGCACTAGGGGCTGCAACTTTTTCCTTCGTGACTGTGGGAGTCACAACTTTATCGGTGGCACTAGGGGCCATGACCTTTTCTGTCGGTGCACTAGGGGTAGGGTTTTTCTCAAGATGGTGTCTGTAGTTGTCAGAAAGCAGATGAAGTATGCCCAATTGCTTGGGAACCATTGCTTTCTTTTCTTCAGGCTGACTGTGAAAATTGAACAGCTTCGCCTTTTCCAAATCTTTGGCCTCAAGTTCTTGTTGCTTGGCCAATATTTCCTTCCGCTTGAGCAGAGTTTCTTCTTCTTCGTTCACAGCCGCCTGCTTGCCCTTGGAATTTGCCGAGGGTTTTTGTTCTCGAGGGGGAGCAGTGGCAAGTGGTGGATCCATGAACAAATTTGTGGTTCCAATTGTTGCTCGAGGAGCCGCATCAGCCGGCTCCTGGATCCTTATGCCCTTATGGCCTGGTTTCTTTTTCTGTACGGGAGGAGGAATATCCTCGACATCAGCCTCAGTACCTAGATCTTGTTTCTCGATACTGGCTTCTTCTTCGTAAGAAGTTGCTTCAGGTGGTGAAACAACAACGACTTTCTTCTGGCGCTTGGCAGATTTCTTGCCAGCTTTAGACTTGGTAGTTGGACCAACGACTTCGGCAACTTCTTCGTTGCCCTCAGCAGCAGCAGCAACTTTTCTGGCCTTTCCTTCTTTTCTCTTTTCTTCTCGTTCAGCAACTAACTCTTGAAAATCTGCGGGGGTTTTGAGAGTAGATGGATGAGCATCAGCTGGTGGAGGGGGTCTTTTTGCTCGGTTCCACTTGGGCCTTAGAGCAGTGACATCTGACCATGGATTCTTCAAAGCAAATAGTCATTCCCAACGAGGGATAATTGCCTTGTACTCATACCAACGAAGATCTTGAAGTCTTCGAATTTCCTGCAACCTGTTTTCTCTCGATCGAGCATCTTCAACAGAGCCCTCAGGAGTTCTCAGATTTTTCACAATTATCAAGTCCTGAGACAGGCCTTCAGAGTTGTTTGTGATTTTGGCTCGGCCGCCGCCACACTTGGGCTGTTTGATGTTTCCAGCATTATCAGACATTTTCCTGCGAAAAAGATAGGTACGAGGGAAAAAAACAGACAAGATATGAACATGTACCAAAACATTTTTGAAGAAAATCATTTTGAGCGCAGCAAACATATAGAGGGATTTATCTTTGAGACAAATTTTCATACGAGTACTGGGCTAGATTTCCATCAAGTGCAGGTCTAACAGAGAAATTGTATGAATCAAAACGTTCAAAGTGAAAAATCCATCGATAATATGAGAGATTTGCCTAAGTGAGAAATTCCATGGGACGAGGGATGTCTTACCTAGATCGGATGGGAATTCGGCAGAAAGCACTAGAAACCGATTTCCCAAGGAGCAAAGATCCAAACGGATCAAACAGACCTAATAAACTAAAAGAAATTCAAGAACAAATCTGAGATCGATGAACGGAATAGATTGGAATCGAGTTCAGTGCCGTGCATACCCTAACTCGGTGATTGTACGACGGCTACGGCGGCGCGGATGATGATATGCGTTGACGGTAAAGCCTTCGGCGACTTCCTTCCGGCAGTGAAGTGGCGAGGGAATCGACGGTGACGAAATCGGCATGGCAGTGGATTTTTCTTCACGAGAATATCTTAATCTTTCAGCGTTTGCTCTAGCCACATAATTTGAGTGTAGCATGAACCAACAACAATATACTCAGCTTCAGTCGTAGAAATTGATACACAATTCTGTTTCTTCGAAGCCCAACAGACAAGAGATCTACCGAGAAAATGACATGTGCCTGAGGTAGATTTCCGGTTGACACGATCACCAGCCCAGTCAGAATCAGAATATCAAATGAGATCAAACTGGGCACCTTTGGGTTACCAAAGTCCCAAGGTAGGTGATACGCGCGAGAGAGGATAATTGCTTCTCTCCCTTCGTTGGTTACCCCAAGTGGAAGGTGAGATGCAGCGTAGCGGCAAGTTTCCCTCGGTGAAGATACCGAGGTTGAGTATCGACCAGTAGGACCCCGGAGATGATAAGTAGGTGGCAAGGAAACAATGGCACCATTTTAGACAAAATTTGCTTCCTTGACCTGGACCTACACACAGACACAAATAACTTTGCTCCCAACGAAGTTCAGAGAGGTTGTCAATCTCTTCGGTCTTGTTGTTTACAAAGGATCAAAACACAAGGGATAATGATAATAGTGATAGCAACTGAAAGTAAAAGCGGAAAAGTAAATAAGTGTGTAAACAATGATGAGAATATGGACCGTGGTCCCGTGATGTTCACTATTGATGTCTCTCTCCCAAAAGACGATAAAATTTCTATGCGAGGTAGACAAATTACAAATGGGCAATTGACAGGATTATAAAGTCACCGCAATGCTAACTATGCTACAAAGAAAGGAAGAAGCTCAAAAGCATGGGAAATACGCCAAAATAAGTAGACCGAAATCCAACTGCATCTACTACTAATCATCCACCTTGAGATATCTATCCAGAACATTTCGCTGGTATTAAGTTGCATGCCCCACCCAAAGTGTAAACCCAAAGCAACAACCAACTGCATTAAAAGCACTTTGCGTAAAGTAAACAATCCTTGCAACCGCGGTTACAAGCACCATTGTTTTCCCCTTGTGTAAACAACACATCCCCTAGACTCATGTTTGTGTCACTCAAGCGTGTCATCAGGGGGCATAAACCCACAATCGAGCATAACGTTCCCTCTTGGAGTTACTACCTACTACTTTGCCAAAGCAATAAACAGCAACGGAGAACATGCAATAATTACTTAGGAACAAAAATATAAAAGATAAGAACAAAATATATTACTCTATTACAATCTGAACATAATCTCATAATCCATCAGATCCCATCAAACTCAGCATAGCAACAGCAGAAAGATTACATATGTGCCTCGATAATGTAGGGTAACTCACGAGGTCTAAACCATGAAGAACAAAGAGGGGAGGAGAACATCACATAGATACTGATCACGGACCCATGGTGACGAGGGGGTGACCCCACGACTCCTGCCTGTAAGGGTATGATACGTCTCAAACGTATCTACTTTTTCAAACACTTTTGCTATTGTTTTGACCTCATTCTTGCATGATTTGAGCTAAACTAACCCGGACCGACTTTGTTTTCAGCAGAGCTGCCTGTATGGTTTTATTGTGCACAGGAAAATGATTTTTTTGGATATCTTAGAAAATTCCCAGAAAAATATCAGAAAAATCCACGCACCCGAAGGAGCCCGAAGCCAGAAGGGGGGCCAGAGGGCAGCCAGGGGGCCTCAGGCGCCCTGTGGGCGCGTCCAGGGGTTGGGCCGCGCTGGGTGGCCGACGGGGCGACTCCCCCTCCCCTGGTGCCATATTTCGTCTCCTATCCCGTGACGGGGAAACTCCAAAACAGAAGTCGCTTATCCAGAACCCATCGCGGAGCCGCCACCATCCTCTGTTCTTCCTCGGGAGGGCTAATCTGGAGGCTGATTTGGCCTCCAGAGAGGGGAGATCTCCGCCATCGTCATCACCATCACCATTCCATCCTCCCTCCATGACTTCCCTTCACATGTGTGAGTAATTCCCTGCTGTAGGAAAAGGGGATGGTAGGGATTGGATGAGATTGATCATGCAATAGTTCGTCAGATTGTTGGGGGCATGTTGCCTATCATCTACTTTGGTGTTTATCATCTTTGCTACAACTTGTTGCTCTTGATGCTTGTCACTTTGGGCCCGAGTGCCATGTTTTCAGATCTGAAAAACTTATGTTTTCATGAGTTTATTTATGTTCAAGATCCTATCTATGAGTTATATGCACCTATTATGGTCCGGAACCGGCAATCCCAAAGGTGACAGCTTGGGACACCAAAGGGGATGGTCCATAATTTGAGGATTCCATGTATCCATTGAGTTTACTGCTTTGTTCCTTTGCTCTTTGACAGGAGCACCTTAATCTCCATAAGTTCCTTTTGGTCCCGTTCATAGCGGGATGGTAGGACAAAAGATGTTGTGCAAGTTCTTATTGCAAGCACGCACAACTACCTTTGGGATTGATAACCCTCAACTGTAGGGGATCGAGATACTCTTCGCGGGCAAGATAACCCAATTTATTGATTCGACACTTGGCGACACAAAGAATACGTACAGGATTTGACAATTGAGTTGTCAATTCAACCGCACCTGAAATAAACACTTGCTTGCACAAAGGTATTAGTAGCAACTGTGATATAGTGGTGGTAGTGGTGATGATGGTGATAGTGATAGTGGAACATCAAAGGTAAACAACTAGTAACCAGCAAAAGTAAAACACTGTAGGCTAGGGAGATGGATGGTTGGGCGCTGCTTGGATGAGAACGGACATGTAACAAATTCTAACTTGGGCAAGGCTCACAGAAAACAAAGGATCATCTAGGCAAATATCAAACATCAGGCATGTACCCCAAGGTAGTTGTACGTGCTTGCAATAAGAACTTTGCACAACATCTTTTGTCCTACCCTCCCGCTACAAACGGGGCCAAAAGGAACTTAGGGAGATTAAGGTACTCCTGTCAAAGAGCACCGGAACAAAGCATTAACAATTCATGGATACACAGAATCCTCAAATTATAGTCCATCCCGTTTGGTGTCCCAAGCTATCACCATTGGGATCGCCGGTTCCGGACTATAATAGGTGCATGCAACTCATAGATAGGATCAAGAACACCACAAACTCAAGAAACAAAAGGGTGATCAGATCTGAAATCATGGCGCTCGGGCCCAAAGTGACAAGCATTAAGAGCAACAAGTTGTAACAGAGATGATAAACACAAAGTAGATGATAGGCAACATGCCCCCAACAATTTGATTGAACTATTACATGATCTAACTCATCCAATCCCTACCATCCCCTTTGCCTACAGCAGGGAATTACTCACACATGAGAGGAGAAGTCATGGAGGGGTGATGGAGAGGCGAAGATGATGACAATGGCGATGATTTCCCCCTCACCGGAGGCCAATTCAGCCTCCAGATTAGCTCTCCGAGGAAGAACAAAGGGTTGCAGCTGCTTCGCGACGTAGATTGGAAAAGCGACTTCTGTTTCGGGGTTTCCTCGACGGGGGAATAAATAGGGACAAATTAGGGCACTAGGGGGTGTGGGACCCACCCAGGAGGGCAGGTGGCGCGGCTAGGAGCTGGGCTGCGCCAGGCACCCTCCTGGCTGCCCCCTAGCTGCCCTGTGGCCCCCCTTTGGCCTGGAGGAAGCTTCCGGAACGCTGATTTTTTATATATTTTTTTGGGATTTTTCCAGCGTACCTAAATATCCAGAAACCTCCACAAAAGAAAACAACACTGTTAGCTCTGCTGAAAACAGCGTCAGTCCGGGTTAGTTTCGTTCAAATCATGCAAGAATGAAGGCAAAACAATAGCAAAAGTGTTTGGAAAAGTAGATACGTTTAGGACGTATCAACTCCACCAAGCTTAGCTATTGCTTGTCCTCAAGCAATTCAGTTCAACGAACTGGATGCGACAAGAAAACTTTGACAAACTCTTTTTCTTCATTAGATGTAAATAAGCATGTACTACGAAAGAGTTTAGCAAGTTTTGATATTATGCTACAAGGACAATGCACGAAGCAATCCTTCTTTCATGTAATCAGTCACAAACAAACGTAAAGTAAATAATATGCTGCTGAAAATCAATTCAAGATCACAATGCACATAGCATGAACATATCAGAGTGGTATTTCGCTAGCCTCCATGAGTGAAGCAAAACATAAATGCAGAAACTCCTCCGGAGTTTTAGAGGAGACTAGAACTCAGAACTCAGAGTAAGAAACATCAAAATCATGCAGAAGACAATGTGGTACTTTGGGACAATGCATGTTACACTAAGAATGAAAATTATGCTCTCATAGTTGGTGCTTTGGAGAAAGGAAGGTGGAGACTCTCGAACCGTGGATTTTGATGGCAAGGTTAAAAACCCGTGAAAGGAAGAAAAGACTAAACATGTGCCAGAGCTCTTGGTTTTGAAAACAGAGATAAATCTCTTTTGAGAGGTGCAACTTTCCAGTCAACGGTGAACGGTAAAGGTCTCTCAATATCTCCCATGCCAACCATATTAATGCCTTTTGCTTACACACATTCCCTTATCCATAAATCCTTTGATGGTCTACGGAACCTTTTATTTTGCCTCAAGGATGGAAGGAGGGTATCGTTCCATCTATCATAAGCAGCATTTGGTCCATTTCACTCCATCATCAAGTATGGGGGAGGTGTAACTCTCATATTTTTTTCCTTGACTAGTTAAAACTTCCGTCAAAATATTTTTGGCATGAAAGATACTGATTTACCCTCACCGCACCATGAGCTTGTACGGTTACAAAGGAGAAGCTTTTGAATAAATTTCGAGATGGCACATGAAAGTCTAAGTTAGGAGTGGCCGGTAAATACCACATATAGGTAGGTATGGTGGACTCAAATGGAACATCTGGGTTTAAAAAGGAGTTCGGAATCACAAGAAGAATTCCGCTTGGTGCTGGAGGAAGGCTAGCAAAAGACGGGGAAGCGACCAACTAGAGACCATAACAGTCATAATCACGCAGAGCGACAAAGCAACATTGACTCGGGCATGAAAGTGATATAGCTCACTCTGAAGTAAAAAGATTATCTAGGCAAAACAGAGTTTTTAGTCTTAACATGCGTGAACATGTGCCAAGTCAATCCAAGAATCCCCCAGAGGGAAATACCACTTCAATATGCCACACCATGAACAATGCAATGCATGTCAATCATTTCAAGCAACACATTATAAACTCTAGCTATTTGAGACTAACCACAAAGAAAGCATGAACCACTGGGAAAGCATTGTAAACATAGCACTATGTCGCTACAAGCTGGTCTCTAATCACAAGTACATGCATATGTACAAAAGTAGAAACAAAAAGAGTTCATACCGGCTTTCCTTGTTGCATCCCTTCCGTCTATCTCGTCATTATTGCCTTGTCAGTTGCACGATCAAACGTAGGAAATTATAATCATCACAGACTCGAGCTGAACTCTGAAAACAAAGCAAACTAAAGAGCAAAGGAAACATATTTTTGGATTTTTTTAAAGGTTAAACAAAAGCAAAAGAAAGGAGAAATCTTTTTGGGTTTTTGAAAACTAAAAGAACAAAGAAGTATAGGAAAAAACTTGCAAAAAGATAAAAGCGAACCAACGGTAGATACAATGGAAAGGGGAAGAGAGCACGTACTCCCCCAAGCTTACGCTTCTGGCCTAAGTTGGGCTCGTCTACTGCGGTCCTGCGGAGCCTCCATCTCCGGGGTAATGGTAATCCCAAGGGTTGTATGAGCCCTCCGGTGCGTACACTGAAGTCCTCGAATCCTCCCACGTGGAAGAGGAAGGTCCAGCCCCCCATCCAGAGGAAGACCCTTCACCCCAGGGGGTGACGGTCTCCTCCTGAACTGGTGGATATACCACGTGGTCCTCCTCGTCTGGCTCGACCCCCTCCATGGGGTTGTGAAACTGGTATCTCCCCATGATCTCCTCAAACTCGGCCACTGAAAAATGAAATCCGTTCCTGCGAGAAAAATCAAACACAAGTGGTGCAAGTAGACGGACAACGCGTTCCACACCGTCCTTAAACCGCAAAATATAATCAAGTGTAAAGTGGTCAGAGGCCTTAGTAACAAAGAAATGCCTCTTCATGGCAGCCAAGTCAAGGCTAACAAAAGGAAAAACAGTATCATCTGGGCGCGGTTCTCCTTGGAGAAACTGCAAAAGAAGTGTGGCATAGACGCCACCAAAGAGGTCCCCCTTGTTACTATTAGTAGCAAGGCGTTTCGCAATAAGCGAACCCACATGATACTCGTGCTTCCCTGAGAGGGCATTCTCCATGATAGCAGTATCAGGCGTAGAAGTGCTGCTCGTGTTGTCTCGAGCCAACACTCCTCTAGCAATATAATAGGCGAAATACCTGAGGTGAGGGAACATAATGTTCGAAATCTTCTGACGGTTGGATGCCCTCACTTCAGTGTTACAGAATGAGTCGAGAAGGGTGTTGAGTGCAACAGTTTGGACATTTTTCCTCTTCTTCTTCTCAACCAAGCCTGGCAAACCTAAAGCTTCACAAAATATACTCATAGGCATGGTCAGCAATCTTTCATAAAGTCGAAACACCACAGTATCATTGTCAGAATAAAACCTGAAACTGTTAACAAAAATAGCGGTGAGTGTCTCGTACTGTGGTACACGGCTTGTAACAAGCCGTGTCAAACCTGCATTCTCACACAAAGCATAAAACTCTTCTTTTATGCCGGCATTCTCCATAAAATCATCGCATGTAAATGCCATGGCCTTCGCGGGTAACACATCCAACATCTCTACGGGTATGATATCTTCATTGTAGCTTGCCCTTTTGGTAGAAGGCGAAGCTGAGGAACGCGTGACACGGCTAGAGCGCTCGGGTATCTTCTTCCCAAGCCACTTCCCTAGTTTCTCCATTTCTGAATTTTTTTAACAATTCACAAAAACGAAGATTTAAGCAAAACTAGTTTGGGCATAACATTCTACTTACTTAACCAAGGCTCAAACTAGCAGCAAAACTTGAAAAATAAATTTCTACACAAACATTTAAGCTTAACTAAACAACACCAAGAACCACTAAATATTCACTAATGAAGCCACAAACTAGAAAACTAATTGGAGGGGTGAGGAAGTCACATACCAGGGAGCACTTGTTCCAAAAATCAGCTCAAACAAGTGGCTAAATGGAGAGATCAAAGGTACGTGCTCAAGAGTAGCAAGAACGAAGAAACCAGAGGAAGAACTCGTGTTTTTGGGAAGAAGGAGAGAGAGAGCGAGAGGGGAGATGCCACCAGGGGGCATGGGACCCACCCAGGAGGGTGGGTGGCGCGGCCAGGAGCTGGGTCGCGCCACCTGGCCTTCTGGCCTGGTGGTGCCGCCCCTGGTCAGCCAAAGGTGCCCCCTGATGGCTTTTTACCTGAAAACTTTGAATATAATTTTTTTGGAATTTTCGGGGCAAATTTACTGTAGAGAATTTTTCAAAGTTCAAAAAGTTGCAAAAACTTTCGTGAACTTGAGGCAAAAGTTAGAACAGGTGAAGCTTTAAACACAAAATTTTTGGTACAGCAAGGAGAATAAAAACGAAAGGAAATGAAAACATAACAAGCTCAAATTTTTACCTATATAAAACTTGCTAGTTAGCAAGGTTGATCAAGTCTTACCAACACACCGGTGATATATAGCGCAGAAAGTCTCGCCTCTTATGAAGTGATCATTGCACTCTCACTTTAATGGACATTTTCCCCACCATAATTGTTTTGTATTTGTGGTATACATGTAGTGGACAATCCCATTCTCCAATCTTCACGGTCTCGATATTCTCAATGGAGTTAAGGCCATGCCTTTTGTCGATTTTCTTCGGAAAATACACCGTGTGTTCTTTGTCATTTACGTTGAAGGTAACCTTCCCTTTATTGCAATCAATAACGCCCCCTGCGGTGTTAACAAAAGGTCTACCAAGGATAATGGACATGCTCCCATCCTCGGGCATGTCAAGCACAACAAAATCAGTAAGTATTAAGAAATTGGCAACTTCAACAGGAACATCCTCACAAATACCGATCGGGACGACCGTGGACTTGTCGGCCATCTGAAGAGAGATATCTATAGGAATTAGTTTCTCTAAACAAAGCCTTTTGTAGAGAGAGAAGGGCATAACACTCACTTCTGCACCAAGATCACATAAGGCAGTTCTAACATAATTATTCTTTATGGAGCAAGGAATGGTGGGTATACCTGGATCACCGAGCTTCTCAGGAATCTTGCCACTGAATGAGTAGTTAGCAAGCATAGTAGATATTGCCTCATTAGGGACTTTTCTTTTATTAGTAACAATATCCTTCATATATTTTGAGTAAGGAGGTAATTTAATAGCATCAGTCAAAGGAATTTGAAGAAAAAGAGGTTTCATCCACTCACAAAACTTGTTGTAGTGCTCTTCTTCTTTGGATTGGACGAACTTGCTTGGGAAAGGCATGGGTTTCTGTACCCATGGTTCTCGTTCCTTCCCATGTCTCCTTGCAAGGAAGTCTTCTCTAGTATACTTCTCGCGATTATTGGGTGCTTCTTCTTCACGAACCTCGGGTGGATCATTCTTTTCAATATCTTTTTCAGGTTCAACACTGTCTTCAGTCTCAGCATCGGATGGTAGATATGCTGTTTGGATCCACAACTTGTTCTTCTTCTTCTATAGGATCATTGGAATTGTCAGGTTCCTTGTGTTTCTTTTTCTTCTTCTTCTTCTTTGGGGAGCTAACAATTTCTTCTTCCTGCACTTGAGAATCTTGCTCGATCCTCTTTGGATGCCCCTCTGGATAGAGAGGGTCCTGGGTGTGTGTGCCACCCCGGGTTTTTATACCGTAAGCTAGTAAATTGTCCTGTTTGGCATTATTAGCAAGCAAATCTTTTTGCACATTAGAAATTTGTTCAAGCTGAGTTTGAATCATATGAAAATGCTTCACAAGACATTTAACATCATTAACTGTTCTACCTAGAACATCAAGAAAACTTTTGATAGCAAGAGTATTATCATGCAACTGACCTTGTATCTTCTTATTGAAGTGATTCTGCTTCATAATGAAATTATCAAGCTCATCTAAACATTGGTCAGGAGGTTTACCTTTAGGGATGTCACTTGCATTGAAATCTAAAAGAGAGTGTACTTCTACCATAGGTGGGTGAGTGGTAGGCTCACACAACTTCTCAATTGGAGGTAGATTCTTCACGTCGTTAGCTTTAATACCTTTCTCTCTTATGGACTTATTTTCTTCTTGCATATCTTCCGGGCTTAGGACTAGCATGCCCCTCTTCTTTGGTGGTGGAGGTGGTTCAGGCACGAACCAATCTTCATGTTTTTTCGCAATTTTGCCCATCAATTCTTCCGCATCGTCCGGTGTTCTTTGCCTGAAAACACAACCAACACAACTATCTAGGTAGGATTTAGACCCATCGGTTAGACCAACATAAAATATATCAAGTAATTCATTTTTAGGGATTTCATGTCCCGGTCTAGCCTTTAGCAAACTGCAAAATCTCCCCCAAGCTTTAGGGAGATGCTCATCCTGCAACTGTTTAAAGTTATAAATTCTTTGTAAAGCAGCATGTTGCATATGAGCAGGAAAATACTTATCAACGAAAGATATAGCCATATCTTGAGGACTCTGAATAGAACCACATGGTAGTGCATCGTACCATGCTCTAGCATCTCCTTTCAAGGAAAAAGGAAGAAGCTTGGTCACATAAAAGTTCGGGATCCTTTCATCTGTGGTAAACAAGCTGCCTAACTCAGTGAGTTTGGTCAGGTGCCCCATAGCATCATCATTTTCTCTGCCATAAAATGGATCAGCTTCAACTGTGGATATAAGTGAAAGGTCAACAGAGAAATCATAATCAGGATCAGTGATGCGTATAGGAGACGTAGCAAAAGTAGGATCAGGAGTAAACTTGTTCTTCAGGGAGTGTTTTGCTAGCAACTTCTTTATAGTAGCAGGGTCGGAATCAGCACATTCATTAAGTTCCCTGCAAAAATCATCATCAAGTGTAATATAATCATCCTCAAGGAGTTTCTCCTTAAGGTCAGCAAAGTTATGAGTTTTCCCAATAGGAGTTTGGATAACAGGAATTTCAACACCCGAGAGTCGGGCAGCAGCAGCAATCTGTTCTTCTATAAAAGAACCAAGTGAACCTGTAGGCTCAAAAGTAGTAGAACCATCATCAAAAGTATCTGACAAATTGCCAGACTCGGCAGAAGTAGCATGTAACTGAGGTGAATCAAACTGACTCATAACCGAAGGTGAATCAAGTTTAGCACTAGTGCTAAGAGCAGTACCTCGTCTCGTACGGGATGGTAAGATCGGGACTTTAGGGTCTCCTTTCTTACCCATAGTGGATAACGTGCAGCAGGTAGGATACTTCGAGTAGACCTGTAAATAAAGCTATGGTCCCCGGCAAAGGCGCCATAAAACAGTACTTGATAACCCTCAACTGTAGGGGATCGAGATAGTCTTTGCGGGCAAGATAACCCAATTTATTGATTCGACACTTGGGGACACAAAGAATACGTACAGGCTTTGACAATTGAGTCGTCAATTCAACCGCACCTGAAATAAACACTTGCTTGCACAAAGGTATTAGTAGAAACTATGATATAGTGGTGGTAGCGGTGATGATAATAGTGGTGATAGTGATAGTGGAACAGCAAAGGTAAACAACTAGTAACCAACAGAAGGGAAACACTGTAGGCTAGGGAGATGGATGGTTGGGCGCTGCTTGGATGAGAACGAACATGTAACAAATTCTAACTTGGGCAAGGCTCACAAAAAACAAAGGATCATCTAGGCAAATATCAAACATCAGGCATGTATCCCAAGGTAGTTGTACATGCTTGCAATAAGAACTTTGCACAACATCTTTTGTCCTACCCTCCCGCTACAAACGGGGCCAAAAGGAACTTAGGGAGATTAAGGTACTCCTGTCAAAGAGCACCGGTACAAAGCATTAACAATTCATGGATACACGGAATCCTCAAACTATAGTCCATCCCCTTTGGTGTCCCAAGCTGTCACCATTGGGATCGCCGGTTCCGGACTATAATAGGTGCATACAACTCATAGATAGGATCAAGAACACCACAAACTCAAGAAACAAAAGGGTGATCAGATCTGAAATCATGGCACTCGGGCCCAAAGTGACAAGCATTAAGAGCAACAAGTTCTAACAGAGATGATAAACACCAAGAAGATGATAGGCAACATGCCCCCAACAATCTGATTGAACTATTACATGATCTAACTCATCCAATCCCTACCATCCCCTTTGCCTACAACAGGGAATTACTCATATGAGAGGAGAAGTCATGGAGGGGTGATGGAGAGGCGATGATGATGACGATGACGATGATTTCCCCCTCACCGGAGGCCAATTCAGCCTCCAGATTAGCTCTCCGAGGAAGAACAGAGGGTTGCGGTGGCTCCGCGACGTAGATTCGAAAAGAGACTTCTGTTTCAAGGTTTCCTCGACGGGGCAATAAATAGGGCCAAAGTAGGGCACCAGGGGGTGTGGGACCCACCCAGGAGGGCAGGTGGCGCAGCCAGGAGCTGGGCCGCGCCAGGCACCCTCCTGGCTGCCCCCTAGCTGCCCTGTGGCCCCCCTTTGGCCTGGTGGAAGCTTTCGGAACGCTGATTTTTTATATATAGTTTTTGGGATTTTTCCAGCGTACCTAAATATCCAGAAACCTGCACAAAAGAAAACAACACTGGTAGCTCTGCTGAAAACATCGTCAGTCCGGGTTAGTTTCGTTCAAATCATGCAAGAATGAAGGCAAAACAATAGCAAAAGTGTTTGGAAAAGTAGATACGTTTAGGACGTATCAGGGATACATGCCTAATTTTTGATATTTTCCCAGATGATCATTGTTCCTCTATGTGCCTTGCCCCGTGTTAGAATCTATTACATGTCATTCTTATTCATGCAGCGCCCAACCATCCATCTCCCTAGCCTACAGTGTTTTAATCCTGCTGGTTACTACTAGTTTACTTTTTCCGTTATCATTATCACTATCATATCATAGTTGCTATTAATACTTTGTTGCAAGCAAGCATATTTCAGGTGCGGTTGAATTGACAACTCACCTGTCAAAGCCTATAAATACTCTTTGTGTCCCCTTGTGTCGAATCAATAAATTGGGTTAACTTACCCGTGAGAACACTGCAATCGATCCCCTACAGTTGAGGGTCATCAGGGTACCTGGTGCATACGAAGACAAAAGGCCTGCTGGAAGCTTCGACCGACCCATGACTAGCCCACTCTAGGCACCGACGTAGGAGTCCGCGACTAATATGGAAATTAATACTTGGCGTTCAAGGCAAGGCTAGAATTAGGCAATAATTCTTGTAACCTGAGATGGACTCCCCGAGACCCAACCTAGTATATAAAGGCTGGGAGGGGCGATGCCTCAGGACATCCAATCCACGATCATCACCCTTGGTCTTGTGTGAACTCGCCTAGACTTCCACTGTAACCGCCCCCTCGTATAATACAATTGAGAAGGAAGTGCTTCTCCTATTAGCCGAAGAGTATCGCCAACCTGTTCCTTCTCTACAATCTAACCCAGGGTCCCTGACCATGGGATTTGCCGAGGCTGATCCTCGTCTCATGGTCCAAAGGAAACTACTCACGACACATCCGAGAAGCATCCATGGTGGAGGGGAAGCTCCCGGAGGTCGATCCTCCCTCCGGCAGGGTGCTGGGAAGAAGTCTGCTGGCGCTCCTGATCTTGGAAGCACGGCGGCGGAATAGAGGCGAGATCACGAAAAAGGGTTCTGTCCTCAGGGGTTTCGCGTCACAGGGAATAAATAGGCGAAGGGGAAAGCCAGGGGGGCCACCAGGAGTCCAGGCGCCCCCTGGCGCGGCTAGACCCTAGGACGCGCCAGGTGGCTGCGTCCTTGGTGGTGGCCCCCGGCCCTCCTTCGGGTTTCCGGAAGCTTCAGGTTCGCTGATTTTTTATCCGATTTTCCCAAATTTTTGGAGCACTTTTAATATGGGGGAAACCTGGAATAGAAAAACAGAAAAAAAGGAACTGGCACTGTGGTGCACTGAGTTAATAAGTTAGTCCAAATATGATCAAAAGTGTATGAATGTGTATCTAGATCATAGCAATATCACACAAAACATGCATGGAGCAAGCAGAAATTATCGATACGTTTGGGACGTATCAAAATCCCCAAGCTTAATTCCTGCTCGTCCTCGAGGAGGTAAATGATAACAAGCATAATTTCTGTGGTGACATGCTAGCAACCATATAAGAACTTTGAAAAGTAAAGCAATCAAGGTATGTGATTCAATTCAAGTCATAATACACGCAAGAGTCTATATTAGCATTGAAACAAGTAAAAAAAAAAGAACATTAGGTGCAAGCTCTTGCTATCCGTGACTCGAATGTCTCCAAATGGTGTTTGCGTGCAAGAAGGGGGATAGGGAATACGAGAAAAAAGTATTTTTGTTGAGATCTCAATCTACTAAAGTTTCACACTTGGTCTTCTTTAGAATCTTATCTTGACTTGTCCCCAGACCACTAGCCACGTACAAGTCAATTTGATCCACTCCTTTTCGATATTTTGAGCACTCATGCAAAGGATGAGCGTAAGCACGCGAGTTGACACTTAGGATGGCAAAGAGAGAAATATGGTGGAGGAGGAAGAAAACAAGGGTGAGAAAGTCTCACATCAATGAGGAGAATCATAGGCGAGAAGGCCAAATGATAGATAGGATGTGAGGAGTAGGGATTGCCATGCAACGGATGCACATATGAGCTAAGAAAAGCTCTCCGATGGAACTAGTGGGGGTGCATCTAACTTGCTCGCTCATGAAGACCTAGAGCTCGTTTGAGGAGGCTCATCCTTGGAATATGCAAGCCAAGTTCTATAGTGTGAAGGTCCCCACATATCTATATGCATGAATGATCATCTCTATGGAGTAAAATGATAAGAGGGAGTACTAGTGTGGATCTTTGGAAAGGATAGTAGTTGCCCATTTCTCTCTTTTTATTTTTCTTTTTCTCTTTTTTCTATTTTTTTTCTATTTTTTTGGTGGCCTCAATGGCTCTTTCTATTTAACTCTCATTTGTCCTCTTTGGGATCTAATATTTTGTCCACTTTGGGATCTTTTCCTCACTTAAGGGCAACACTCTAATTTACAAGAGGGTATAGAAGATCTTTCACACTTTACAAGGTACTTAAACATAAAGAAGATGTAGCTATCATGATGCATGCAATGTATGCCGCTGCCAGTGTAGCAGGAACATGTATGACATGAAGATCAAGTCCTGAAGAGGTGGATGTTGCATGGAAATATATCTCGGAAAGGCTATGGAAAAGCCTTGATAGGTAGGTATGATGGCTGTTTTGACGAAAGATATAGGGAGGTTTATGATGACAGAGCGTATCATGCCAAGGGTTTGGATGTACCGGCGAAGGTGGATGCCAACTCTCGGAGTGAGAAGAGGGCAATGCACGGCACGGGAGAGGCTAGCAAATATGAGGAGGTGGAAGTGTCAACTTTCAATACTTACATTAGTCCGAAGAACTCATGCACTTATTATCAGTAACTCTCAATCTAATAAGGAGGTTCACAAAGAGACAAGTACCCCGAGGAGGAGTGTATGGGGGTTTGGTTATCCTTGTGCATCCTCGACTCATGGTACGTGAGTGTACTCTAATATCCGATCCCTCCAAAGATTAGCGAGCAATCTAGGAGCTAGACTTCTCAACTAGTTTTGTAGGTTTTGAAAATAAACACGGATTGCCCAAAATACAACACCTATCACTAATAGGCTAGAGCTCTTGACACCAAAAGTTCAAACATTACTCACATCAATACCTCAAAACTATTGCAAGTTACTACTAAAATTAAATAGCAACCTCAATCACCTACTTTCAAGACAAGACACAACTCAGTGCAACAACCAACTCTCTTAACAAGATAAGCATGAAAACTAAAGAGAGTTACAACAACAAACTAAACAAAAGCCAAGGCTCTTGCTAAAGACAAACTAAGGCTAAAACTAAACATGGAAGTAGCTACGAAAAGATAAAGAACACACAACAGCAAAAAGATAAGCATGAAAAATCCTATGATGTGTTCTAGATTGGGGTGGAGCGTGTTTCTCTCCCACACAAAGTAATCCGGGGTCTAACTTGTTATGAACAGCCAGCAATGCTAAAGAAAACTAAAAATAAAACCTAAGAGCGAGACGCTCCAAGCATAGCACTTAATGCATGAAGTGATAAAATTATAGTGAGACGAAGGACGAACTGATAATTGTTGATGGAGAAGGGGATGCACGAGGGCATCCACAAGCTTAAACGCTTGAGTCTCCTTGAATATTTATTGGGTATGCATGGGGGCATCCCCAAGCTTGAGCTCTTTACACTCACGGATCTTCTTTCATCATCTTCCATCGCACACTTGAAAACTCCCTTCATAGATAACTCATCATAAGCTGATTAGAGAGGTTAGTACCCTTAATAAAATAATTTTTCCCCACTGGATATAAAGATATTCTTGAAGATCTACTGTTTCTAAAGATTGAAAAAAGGTTTTTTCAAAGAAAAAGCTAGCTTAAGGTTTGCAAAAGTAAGGAGAGGCAAAATGTGGCAGAATGTGTGAAAAACAGAACAACGGGTAGTAGAGAATTTTTTCGGGGCACTTCTGCAAATCAAATAAATAAACTCAAAACATACGAAAGTTTCACAATTGTATAGAGCATGCTTTGTAAAAATTTCAGCTCAAAAAGATGAACTGGTGATTGGATCCGATTTTTTCCGTCAAGAAGACATAATCTGTTTTCTGGACAACATGTCACAACTTTTGCTTCCCTTATGAAAATTGACTATAACTTGGCACAAAGCTTGAAAATAAAGACACAATGATGTTGCTACAGTAGTAAAAATCATCAAGACCACTAAGAACAGAAGTAAAAAACATCTTGGGTTGCCTCCCAACAAGCGCTTTCTTTTACGCCTTTAAGCTAGGCATAAGGCAAAAGAAGAATCAAAGGTATCCAAGTTCATCGGAATCATAAACACCTTCAAATTGATTTTCAATAAGCTCATTCTTCTTCTTCCTAGGAAAGAGGTACTTACCTTTCGCCTTACTGCGTATGCGTATGTGCCCATTACCAATATCAATGATGCCTTTCATAGCTCAGAGGAAGTCCCTTCCAAGCATGATGTCACTTTGGTTTGGCTCCATGACGAAGATATCCATCGGTGCAATCCTATGGTGGAATGCAACTTGGACTTCTTTTACCTTTCCTTTAACCTCTGAAATATCTCCATTAGCATGTTCATGATAATATGAAAATTTATCCATATCTAGTTTCAAAGAATCATAAACTAATTTTGGCATAGTAGAAACCATGGATCCAATATCACAAAAGCAAGGAAGGCTTGGTTAGAGATGCTAATCCTAACAAAGGGATCCAAATCATCATCTATCTCCAAAATTTCTTTCTTGTTGTACTTAAGTTCTTCTACCATCCTCAAGTCTAGAGCATCCATCCTTTTTTCAATAGTGGCAAGTCTATCTATAACAGTATCAATACTACGGTCATAAACAAAATAACTAGATAGACTGTGCAAAATATCAAGAGCTCTAGCTTCATGACACTCTAAAAAGTCTCCTTCAGCTATAATATCAAGAGATTGTTTACACCACTTAGAAAGACCATGCTAAAAATTCCCAAGCACAATTTTTATAGGTATCCAAGGCATAATTCTTTTGTGTGCTTCAGAAATTCTGTCCCATGCCTTGTTCATATTTTCTCCATCCGTTTGACGGAAATCGAGAACTTCTGATTCCCGCAAAGCACCAAGTCCTAACATGTTCATCTAAACAAGGAGGACTACTAAAAGCAAGATATTTTTTTTGTGATTTTTGATATAAGACACAAAGATAAAAACTGAAAAGTAAACTAGCAAGACTAAAAAGTAAAGGTAGAAGGCAGTGGGAAACTCCCCTATCTTAGCACTCGGAGTCCCCGAGAACAGCGCTAGAAATTTGCTTGATACGCGAGAGAGGATAATTGCTTCTCGCCCTTCGTTGGTTACCCCAAGTGGAAGGTGAGATACAGCGTAGCGGCAAGTTTCCCTCGGTGAAGATACCGAGGTTGAGTATCGACCAGTAGGACTCCGGAGATGATGAGTAGGTTGCAAGGAAACAATGGCACCGTCTTAGACAAAAGTTCCTTCCTTGACCTGGACCTGCACACAGACACAAATAACTTTGCTCCCAAAGAAGTTCAGAGAGGTTGTCAATCTCTCCGGTCTTGTTGTTTACAAAGGATCAAAACACAAGGGATAATGATAATAGTGATAGCAAATGAAAGTAAAAGCGGAAAAGTCAATAAGTGTGTAAACAATGATGACAATATGGACCGTGGTCCCGTGATGTTCACTAGTGACGTCTCTCTCCCAAAAGACGCTAAAACTGCTATGCGAAGTAAACAAATTACAGATGGGCAATTGACATGATTATAAACGCACCGCAATGCTAACTATGGTACAAAGAAAGGAAGAGGCTCAAAAGCATGGGCAGTACGCCAAAATAAGTAGACCGGAATCCAACTGCATCTACTACTAATCATCCACCTTGAGATATCTATCCAGAACATCTCGCTGGTATTAAGTTGCGAGCCTCACCCAAAGTGTAAACCCAAAGAAACAGACAACTGCATTAAAAGCACTTTGCATAAAGTAAACAATCCTTGCAACCGCGGTTACAAGCACCGTTGTGTTTCCCTCTTGTGGCAACAACACATCCCCTAGAATCATGTTTTTGTCACTCAAGCGTGTCATCAGAGGGCATGAACCCACAATCGAGCATAACATTCCCTCTTGGAGTTAATACCTACTACTTGGCCAAAGCAATAAACAGCAACGGAGAACATGCAAGAATTACTTAGGAACAAAAATATAAAAGATAAGAACCGAATATATTACCCTTATCACAATCTGAATATAATCTCATAATCCATAAGATCCCATCAAACTCAGCATAGCAACAGCAGAAAGATTATATATGTGCCTCGATCATGTAGGGCAGCTCACGAGGTCTAAACCATGAAGGATAAAGAGGGGAGGAGAACATCACATAGATAATGATCACGGACCTATGGTCCAAAGGAAACTACTCACGGCACATCCGGGAAGCGCCCATGGTGGAGGCGAAGCTCCCGGAGGTCGACCCTCCCTCTAGCAGTGTACCGGGAAGAAGTCTGCTGGCGCTCCTGATCTTGGAAGCGCGGCGGCGGAGGAACAGAGGCGAGATCACGAAAAATGGTTCTGCCTCAGGGTTTTCGTGTCACGGGAAATAAATATACGAAGGGGGCAGCCAGAGGGCCGACCAGGAGTCCAGGCACCCCCCTGGCGGGGCCAGACCCTAAGCTGCTCCAGGTGGCCGCCTGGGTCCCTGGTGGTGCTCCCCCCGGCCCTCCTTCGGGGTTCCGGAAACTTCTGGTGCGCTGATTTTTTATCCGATTTTCCCGAATTTTTGGAGCACTTTTAATATGGGGGAAACCTGGAATAGAAAAACAGCAAAAAACCGGAACTATCACTGTGGTGCACTGAGTTAATAAGTTAGTCCAAATATGATCAAAAGTGTATGAAAGTGTATCTAGATCATAGCAATATCACACAAAACATGCATAGAGCAAGCATAAATTTTCGATACGTTTGGGACGCATCAGTAGGCGTGTGAGCAAGATATCGAAGAATACGCTTAACAACTATATGATGTGATTCTTTTGGATTTGCCTGAAAATGAGCACACATACAAATTGATAGCATAATGTCAGGTCTAGATGCACAAAGGTAAAGAAGCGAACCAATCATAGAGCGATATTTCTTCTGGTCTAAAGGTTTGCCCTTCTCATATGCATCTAGGTGCACGTTCGTAGGCATAGGCGTCTTGATAGTTTTGCAATTTACAAGATCAAACTTCTTCAGGAAATCTCTGAGATACTTCTCTTGAGAGATAAATGGCCCATTCTTTTGTTGAAGGATTTGAAGTCCGAGAAAGAACTTCAATTCACCCATCATTGACATTTCATATTTCTTCGACATCATTCGAGCAAATTCTTCGCTGATATCAGGGTTAGTACAGCCAAAGATAATATCATCGACGTAAATTCGAAACACAAAAATATAATTTTTGTATGCACGAGTAAAAAGAGTCGGGTCAGTTGTTCCTGGTTTGAAGCCCTTCTTCAGAAGAAAATCCTTGAGTGTTTCATACCAAGCACGAGGTGCTTGCTTTAACCCCTAGAGGGCCTTGTGCAACCTGTAGACCATATCTGGATTCTTCGGGTCTTCAAAACCTGGTGGTTGCATAACATATACTTCTTCTTCGATTTCATTGTTAAGAAATGCACTTTTGACATCCATTTGATATAACAATATGCCATTGTAATTTGCAAAAGCAAGCATGACACGAATGGATTCAAGTCGAGCAACTGGAGCATAAGTCTCACCGAAATCAATACCTTCGATTTTGGTGTAACCTTGTGCTACCAGTCGAGCTTTATTCCTTACCACAATACCATCTTCATCTTGCTTGTTGCGAAAAATCCACATGGTACCAATGATATTATTCTTCTTGGGATCAGGTCTTTCAACAAGGGACCAGACTTTATTTCTCTCGAACTGATTAAGTTCTTCGAGCATGGCGGTCATCCAGTCTGAGTCCTTCATGGCTTCATCAAATTTCGACGGTTCTAGCATAGATACAACCGATAAATTTCCACAGAAGTTAGCTAAACAAGTACGAGAGCGAGTGGTGGGACAACCTGGTTGACGAATTTCTTCGAGCATGGAATCGACGTCCACTCTTGTTTGGACTCGAGATAGTGCAACTTCATTTGCTTCTGGCTCATGTTCTCCTTCGGAATCAGCTTGGCCTTCGGGATTAGCTTGTCCTTCGGGATAAGCATTTCCTTCGGGTTCAGCTTGTCCTTCGGTTTGAGCATTTTCTTCGTTCACGTGTTCTCCTTCGTCATGTTCGTCGTTCACTTCAGGATGTTGATCTCCAGCGCCCCGTGCTATGTGTGGGAACATTGGATCATCACCATCCTTGTTAGCTTGACGATCATTTCCTTCGACAGGACGAATATCTCCAATTGCCATGTACTTGATCACTTCATCCAAAGGTAGTTCATCTAGGTTAACAGGTAGTTTCTCCTTTTGAGAACTGTTAGTTTCATCAAATCGAACACTTATAGTTTCTACAACTTTGCCAAGATGGGAGTTGTACACTCTGTAAGTGTGAGAATTCGAACCATAACCTAAGAGAAAACCTTCGTGTGCCTTTGGGGCAAACTTGGAGCTATGATTCATATCTCTGATATAGCATGGAGCACCGAAAACCCTAAGATATGATACATTCGGTTTTTTACTGGCGATAATCTCATGTGAAGTTTTCTTCAGAAATTTGTGCAGATAAACCTTGTTGATGATATGACATGCAATGTTAATTGCTTCGGCCCAGAACCTGATAGGAGTCCTGTATTCAGCAAGCATTGTTCTGGCCATTTCAATAAGATTTTGGTTCATTCTCTCGACCACACCATTTTGTTGCAGTGTATAAGCAGCCGAGAATTAATGAGTAAAGCCATATTCATCAGGAAATTCTTTGATATGAGTATTTTTGAATTTTGTACCATTAGAACTTCTGATGTGCTTGAGAGATAATTCATACTCGGTCGACGCTCTCTTTGCGAAAGTTTTGAAGATTTTGACAACTTCTCTCTTGTCATCTAGAAAGAAAACCCAAGTATATCGAGATAAATCGTCAACAATAACTAGACCATACTTATTACCTCCAAGACTAGCATAATTTTGAGGACGAAATAAATCCATATGAAGCAATTCAAGAGGACGAGTAGTAGTCATTATAGTCTTTGCTGAATGGTGTTTCTTGGCAATCTTTCTGGCTTCACAACACTGCATAGACGATCTTTATCTAATTTCACATTGTCAATACCAATCATATTTTTCTTCGAGATAAGAGTTTGAAGATTTTTCATCCCTGCATGACCAAGTCTTCGATGCCATAACCAACCAGATGTGGCTTTAGCCATTAATCATGTGGACACTGCAGGTCTCGAAGAGAAATCGACAATATAAAGATCACCTTTGCGATACCCTTCGAACACGAAGGAATAATCATCCTGTGCAAAGACAACACAACGAGAAGCAGATAACAATACAAGCATACCCATATCACAAAGTTTCGGTATAGATATAAGATTATATCCTAGAGATTGAACAAGCATAACTTTGTCAATATGCTTATCCTTCGATTTAGCAACATTACCCAAACCAAGTACTTTTCCTTTGTTGTTGTCACCGAAGGTAATATATCTCTGAGAGGATTCAGTAAGTTTTTCTTCGGTGAACAAATCTTTCTCCGGTCATATGATTAGTGCAGCCACTGTCCATGACCCATTCGGATCCACCACAGACATAGCCCTGCAGAAGAATTAATTCTTCTTAACTACCCACAAACGAGCAGGTGACTGAGAAGGCATGTAAGTGCTAGATGAAGCAGCGGTATTATAGCGAACATGATCATATTGGCGAGGGGGACCATCAAGCACACCATAAACATAATTCCTCAGTGAGGGTTTAGAGTAATGGTAGGTAAAAGCAATTTTTTCGTTGTTATCACGATGACGATAAACATTTCTATCTACTCGATAGTATTCCTTCTGGGGAACATTTGATGTAGGCACCAGAGGTTCATTTCTATCCTCGAGAGAATAGTAGTGCCTCGGTGGTACCGTAGATTTTCCGTGCATAGAATGGTTAGGGGGCAGTTTTTCTACTAGAGATTTGCGAACCCAAATCTGTCGCTTATAGAAACTATTCTTCGGAGGAGTACCAAAGAATTCAGCAGACACTTTTCCTTCCTGATCTTTGATAGCTTGTAGTCAGAATCAAGTGATTCATCAACAATAGACTTATCAATTTTGTAGTTGAAACCTGAAAGGTTAGCAATACCAATGGGCTTTTATTTCGAAAGAACCCAGACAGTTTTAGGATACTGCTCGGGTTCCCGGTAGGTGCAATCAGGGTTCAGTTCCCTCTCGAAACCAACACCTTCCTTTCGAGGATTCCTATGAAGAAGAGCCTTCTTTAGGATATCACACAGGCATTGGTGTCCCTGAACACTTTTGAACATGCCTGTATCAAATAAATCTTTCAACCAGAGGAGTTCCTCGGTAACAATAGGATTTTCCTCGACCGAGGGGGTTAGCATCATCAATGACAATAAGTTCCTTTCCTTCAGTTTGCTTAGAAATAGACTCAGTTTTACTTCGTTCCAAACAAGTTAAGCAAGGTGGAGTAGATTCATTTTTAGATTCTTAGCCCTGTTGAGAAATGAGAGTGAGATTGACATTCTCCAATTCTTCATGAGCCTCTCTCAGTTTCTCGAGAGCCATTTTCCTTTGATGGAATTCGTAGGTTAGCTTCTCATAGTCCACTTAGAGAAGATCATGCCGAGAGGAAAGTTCATCATACTTTTCTTTCAGAGCAGCATGCTCATTCGTCAAAGTTTGACATTTCTCAATCTCATCGATCAACAAAGTCTCAAATTTTTGAATGGTTCCACTCAGAGAATCTAATTCATCTTGTTGGATAGAAGAAATTTTAGCACGTTTGGCATATCTTATTGTAACAGCCCGGAAATTCCACCCTAATTAAAAAATATGGTTGTTGCTTTATTTTTGCTGATTGATATAATTGTTTATAGTATTTCCTTCGCCCATTTAATAATCGGTGAATATTTCCCCCCTCTTTCTCGTACCGACATGCGTGACTAAACATTTTCCCAAATGGCACACGACCTTTGCGACACCGGGTTCCACCCGAGCACCATCGTAACTTCCGGCACAAGACCAGCCATCGCCATCAGCACGAAAAACCTTGTTTATTTAATAAACGGATTATTTTATTGGGCACCGGAAAAATGTTCTTGGTACATTATCTAAGTGAGGTAGGACTGACGGGCTCGCCGCGCTGAGCGCGTGGTTCGAGATTTCGTCCGAATCGGAGGTCGTATGAACTCCCGGCGGTCAAAAACGCAATCACCAGACGCGAGAGAGAAGACCCGAGGGCGTTTGCGTAAACCTGCCATCCAGGCCAGCCTATATAAAGACCACCCCTCTCCCTAGCCCTTCTAGGGTTTCCCCCTTGTAAAATTTGCAGCCACCCGCTCCACTTTGCCCAGATTTGCCTCCCAGATCCCCCAAATCCGAAAACCCTAACCCCCTTTTATCCAGACCGTCAGATCTGGGATCTAACGGCCCAGATCTGAGCCACGTCGCCCTCTGCAGCCAGCCAAAGGACCGAATCCCGCTGGGGCCCACTCCGCCACTGCGGGCCGACCCGGGCCGAGAGGCCCTCTCCTCCCCGCGCTCGTCCGCCTCGGCGACGTCGCCGGCGAGCCGTTGGCCGGTCGCCCGCCGCCACCCAGCCCCGGTGAGCGCCTCCTCCGCGCGCCCTCTCCTCTCCTACTGACCCCCCTTTGTCTCCTCCCCCGCAGGTCGCCGGATTCCTGAAGCGCCTCCGCCGCGCACCACGTAAGGAGCCGAGATTAGCTCGGGCTAGCCGCCGACGTCCTCCGCTCGGGCGCCGCTTGCCGGCCTCCACCGCCGGGATCTGGCGGATCCGCCGCCTCCGGCCGCCCTGGACCCATGCGCCACACCTCGCCGGAGGCCGCCGCCACAAGCCGCTGGTTGGGCCGCCACAACCACGTGGGCCAAGGCCCAGCAGCGCTCCAGCCCAGCCACGTGCCACGGCCCGCGCCAGGTCCTCGCCCTAGGCGAGATTCGTTATCCCGCGCCCACCATCGTCGCACTTGGGCCGGCCCATGGTGAGGCCTCTGCTTCTTTTTTGCGAGTGATTTTTGGCTAAGTCGTTTAAACTGCTACTGTTGTTATGTTTTGCGAGTGATCCGTAGCCCGTATGACGTTGCGCCCAAAATGAAAAGTGCTCAGTTTTGTGTGCTCTATCATAATGCTTTTGGGAGTTAATTCATTTGAGGCCATTTAGATGTTAATCTGTGAATGTGCCCCAGAATTTTTACCGCTGCAGCTGTTATTTTCTTGCAACTTTGGTTGATGATTGTGTCACATCCATGAGGCCTATGCTATTGATTCTTTCTTGTATGTGTTAAGCATCATGTGTACTTCATTTAGATGCATCCCTTTGCCATGTTTACCTTCTGTAGCTATTTTGTTTCTTGCTCCAAAGTGGTGACCCTGATAACATGTGTTGCTGTATATATAAAGTTGCTACTTTGTTGCCTTATAGTTAGAGATACATGCTTCATATGCATTACCTCCAATGTAATTAATTGATCCTTGCCATGTATACTTTGATGCCATATATTGCAGTGTCATGATATCCTTGCTGTTCATATAGTTGTTGAGGTCCCAAAGTGCAACCCTGCTGTTTGCCGTCACATGCCCTGTTTTTCTTGCATTTTGCATGGGTTACAATTACTTGTTCCTGATGCTCATATACATGAAACTTTGTTGCCATGCCTTCCTTGTCATGCCTACTGCAACTCCACATCATTTTGGTGCATGTTTGTGTGAGAACCTGGAGATAATTTCCAGACCCTCCTGTGTTTAATTGTCAATCCCAGGATCATTGTTGACAACACAACGAAATGGTATCATTGCAGAATACATAAAGATTTTAAAAGTACCATAATCTGCCATAAGGCATACATTTAAAATGTCTCATGACATTTGTTAAAATCAGGAAACAACGGAAAGTAAATGCATAGAGGCTCCATCTCAGCCACAGGTAGTCGATGTAGTCCACGTGACCTCACTCCTACGGATCGCTATAGTAGTCGTAATCATCACCTTCGTCTTCATGGAACTCTATTTCAACAAAATTATTGTAATGAGTAAATTTCGTACTCAACATGCCTCTCGGGAAAGGACCTAGTAACTACATGAGGCTTCAAAGGAAGGCTGTATGGTTCTTTTGCGTAAAAGCTAGTTTTGTTTGAAAAGCATAGTAGTTTGATAAAGCGGTTTGAGACGAAAACAACATTTTTTCCATCATAACTTTCAACAAGGTGAGGATCCTCGATCCACTAACATCCTTCATAGGTTCCAAGAATAGGGGCAAAGAGGGAATAAGCAAGGCAGGTTCCCGTATGTCAAGAAAGATTCATGTGCCATCCATGACAGTGGACACGACTATTCGAATAGTTTTGCACTCTGTAGAGGTTGTACCCTTTACCCACACGACACAATCTCGTCTTGTAGCCACCAGTGGCCGCTGGCGTAGTACACTATTTTGTATACCGGCAGGGAGATTGTGACGAGGTCTTTCATTAGACCCACCCTTACTATGACATGCCCACTAGGTTTCACAAGGTAGTAACCGCAGTTCACAATCCTTGCCTCCTTTTGTGCCGAGGATACTCCTCGCAAGGCAGCTATCCCATCTGCGGTACGACGATGACGATAATAAGGATGAACTAACTAATTAACCAAGCCAGTGCCCATATAGCATGTGGTTGTACTGTTATCACAATCTTCAAATCCAAGACTTATTGGGCCTCATGCGGCACGGACGACAAATTTCCCTCTTCACCTTGTGAAGGGCAGCCAATCGCTCCTTCAATCCTTGATCCAGCTGTCGCCCGTGCCAGTATTTAGATGGTAAGTTTCACCCAAAGTAGAAGAGACTAGATGAAGTCAAAATGGCCAACCGGCCTAGCTTAGCAAGCTGAGTAACAAGTTTCAAGTGTTAATGATCCGAAGATCATTCAGCTAAGCACCTATAAAATAATTGGCATGGCTAAGCATCTCTACTCTACTAGATTACTATATAGTTGTACTCAGGTGTCTAGTAAATAGGCGACAAGCGGATCAGGGTAATGTGTCAATCGACACGCTAGCTACGGAATAAAATAGCATGCAATAGTGGTTATAAAATACAATGCAATTTTATAAAACATAGGATAAACATGATCAAAGAGGGAGGCATGCCTTCGTTGTTGAGTCCATCTTCGGTTACTTGAATCTGTACATGTCCAACATCGTCACTCCCTACTCGTCGTAACAATAGCAAATGAAAACAAATAAATACCAAGAAAAAAATAAATCCAAATAACATTCCAAATAGATCAAGTTTGGATGGATAGCAAGATATTGATCAAGATGAATATTTCAAGATGGGGTTGCATGATAGGCAAGGTGAGAGAGATGATTCAACAAGTGACATGGTTTAGATTGATATGGCTTCGGAAGGCTCGACGATCAAGACTATCGTTCTAATAAGAACTATGATACTAGAAGCTAGTAATGCCCACTACACATCGCGACTAACTATATAAGAAACTAGCATATGACAAACACAATGATATCAACATTCAACACACATGGAATGGAACCATCCTATGCATTTGAATCACACAATCACAACATAGCATGGCAAAGGTAAAAGTTAACCACAAATAAACATTTAGACATAATCTAAATATTGATAATGGTCAACAACAGCCAAATAAATACATCAAATAAATAACAATTGCCCTATACACGACATGGTAACACAAACTAAGATAACCTCATCCTACCACAAGCAAGAACATAGCATGATTTAAGAGTAACAATTAACCACAAATAAATATTTAGATGTTTCTAAATATTTAGATGCTTCTAAATATTTATAATGGTTAACATCAAGCATAATCAAACATCAACCATTACAACTATTGACGAGCATTACCATAACAAAATACAATCCAATAACATGACAAAAAACTAATTAAAACAACTAAATAATAAGACACCTATCCTACAAGGTATGAAAATATTGCATCATAAAGATGTCTTATTTAGTAACACAAGCATCAAACACAAGAGTGGTCATAAGAAGATACTAAACTAAGACATGCTCTTAATAATAATGTATAACAAATTCCCAATAACAATTCAACTAGCTATAGGGTTAAATCCTCATACTTGAAATAAGATACCAGGCTATGCACACTAAGCATACGAGAAAGGCATAAGTAAACCACCATGAAAGTTTAACTACTCTAAGCATGTGATGAACTATTGTAACGCAAACAACACACTCCTAATACTAACATGAGACAAGTCAAGCATATATAATAACACAAGAAAAACTATAACACGTAAAACTTAGTAAGACATGAACGATACTATCAAGACATGATGTTTAGGCTTAGGCATACCATAAATGAAATATAAGATAAACAAGATATAATTCTAAGCATGGATATGATGGTCATGTGAGATATCACACAATGCTATCAATACAATATAATTCTTAACCATAATATAACTTACATGGTATCACCTAACATAAACATCAAGCATGACAATATCACACAACTCTATAATACTAGTTATGACATGTAAGAACAAGAAAGCATTGCATTATCACACAACACTAGCATCCTAGAAATAAACATATAAACATATAGCATCATAAACATGTGGGAAAGTAAACATATAGATCATGACATCAAGCAAATCATCATGTAATATACAAGTATGAATAAAAAGATGGCATGCATTTCTATCTAACACATCCTACACATGCAAAGATATAAGATACACAACTAGGCATCTACAAGATACAAATTTATAGACCCACACTATGTATTCTACTTAAAGAATCACACAACATCATGTCAAGATATTAACAAACATCATGGCTGGGCCTTCCAGTTGGAACCACTAGACCTAAAATGGTGGATCTTCTTCCTCTGGTTGACTGTATGGAAAGAAGACTTACTGCTAGCTCTTGCTTTCTTACCCAGGGAGGAAAATTGCAGTTATTGAATTCAGTCATCTCCTCCTTGCCCATATATTTCCTTTGCTCTCTGCATATACCCATTGGTATAATTAATCAACTTGAAAGGATACAGAGACAGTGCCTGTGGAGGAAATATGGTCAGGACTCTGGTAAATATTTGGCTGCTTGGGAGCTGGTTTGCAGACCCAAAAATAAAGGGGGACTGGGTATCTTAAATTTGCAGCTGCAGAATTAGACACTGCTTATGAAGCATCTGAAGAAATTTTATAACAAAGAGGAGGTGCCCTGGGTGGCCCTCATCTGGAACTCATACTACCATCAAAGAGTACCCCATGCAACTGAGATCTGTGGTTCCTTTTGGTGGAGGGATGTAGCCAAATACATGGATAGTTTTTTGGCTGTTTCCAAGATCCAGATTGGCCCTGGGGATTCTGTTTTGCTGTGGCAGGACCAATGGATAGAACAGATGAATAGATCACTAGCTAATAAATTTGCTAGATTGTTATCCTATGCTAAGGATCCTCTCATTTCTGTCCAGGAGGTTTTGGGTACAACTGAGCTCACTGATCTGTTCAATCTGCCACTTTCTGCTCAGGCCTATGAGGAGCTCATGGAGCTAACCTTGATTCTGCAAAATCACACTTCACAGTTGGTTTCATATTGCTAGACCTGGAGGAATAGTTCTAAGGAACCTTATACTGCAAATAAATTTTACACCATGGTTCAAGCTCCTATTCAATCCAAACCTCTGCTCAATCGGATCTGGAAATCTTGCTGCATCATCAAAACTAAAGTTTTTGCATGGCTAGTGATTATGGATCGTCTAAACACCAAGGACATGATCATCAGAAGGAACTGGAACATTGAGGATGGGCCAGAATGTGTGTTATGCCCCCACTCAACACCTAGAGACCCGCGATCATTTGTTCTTCCAATGTAACTTCAGTGCTAGGATATGGACATATCTTTAAATTGACTGGTCATTGGGGACTGATATGGTGCAGGTAGCAACAAAAGCTAGAGAGGATTTTCAGAAACCTTTCTTTGCTGAGGTAGTGTTCACTGCCTGGTGGAATATCTGGATGGTCAGGAATGCCAAATGCTTCAAACATGAGAGGCCATCCTTTGAAAAGTGGAAAATGGGCTTCATCCATGACCTCACTTTGCTTAGTTACAAGATCAAATCTAGGTTTAAAGATGAATTACTTAGATGGATTGAATTTCTGCCCCCTTGAGGGCCCATTTTTTTGAAGCTTTGTTGTAAATTCTGTAAATATTGTGTGGCATTAATAAAATGCTGGGGGGTGTTCTACCCTTCAGTTTTAAAGCTTCAAAAAAGATATTAACAAACAAAATAAATCTTACTTATATGAACATAAGATAAAAAGTACTAACATGTATCTCTACAAAGTAAGGCTATTCAAATATATGCACTTATAATATAAACTAGCAATCTGTAACACAAAGAAAGGTACAACCAAAACATGAATTTTACTTTAAGCAAGCGATGATATGACATGACAAAAAACTAAGATAAATAAACAAACATGGTAATTATCAAAATATAATAAACTAAGTTATATGCCATAAACATAACTATATGTAACACTAATAATCTAAGCATAACACAAAACCAGCCATAAAATCTAGCATAACAATCATGTACAAAATAAGAAGATCAACTAGGCAATAATATGTTATGCAACAAAAAATAACAATGGATTTGTTCTCAAACAATAAATTATTTCATTTGATTTCTAGAATAAAGGAACTATGCAACAACAAATACAAAAATATATAAACACCTATAGTAGACATAGCATGATTTAAAACAATAAGGTAAACATGCAACATGTATAAAAATGAATATGAAACCCGACATCAACATGCTAAGCTAGTAAAATAATCAAGACATGAAGTATTTCACGATTTAATAAATAAAGCAAAGCCTAAGATAATCCTACGAAATTATAAGCATGGCGAGCATTCATAAAAAATGTACGCATGCAAAGAGAGAACTACATGATTTTTTTAAAACAAGATAACGACATAATACAATATACAAAAATATAATTAACAAATTAAATAATCCTTATAACAATCTAGTTAATCACATCCAATTCCTAGAATTATTGAATACTTAGGAGCGACTCCTAGATATGTCATGAACATATACAAAATATCATACTAACACAAAAATTCACCGAACAACTACTACAAACGATAATAATTCATAAAAACTAATATAAATACATATCACACTACTACATGATCTACAAAATTATTTACAAGAAACAATACAAAACTATATTAAAATCTATTGTTCTAATCATCACAAACGACTAGATACAATCTACACTAAATTTCTATTGACCAAACAAGCAATATAACTTCACTAGTGGGTTTCTATGATGATAGGAAGTATTTGATATATTGGGCACGAAGCGATCCGAGGAATAAAAACTACGACAACATGGTGATGCCATCGAATGGTCACCGGTTTGGATGGGCGCGGCCAACTAGAGAAATACATCAAACTATGATGTCTAGAAGATACACTGGATGATGTTGAATAGATGTGCAAAAGGAATTGCGCCGGAACTCACCGAGTTTGATGTATCGATGCGATGAACTCGATGAACAGTGTACGCGTACATGAAAAATTCTTCACGTGCGTTCAATGGAGAACCTTCTGACACAAAGGAACAGATAGAGATAGCCTGCATCACCGAGCTTGAGTACGGGCGTCCATGGAACTTCAAAAGTTCAGAGAGAGGTCTTGGACAGAGGAGGAAGGGAGAAAGCATGCAAGGTGATGAAATTGACAGAGGAAATCGGAGCACACATATTTATACTCACAGGTTTGGAAAACGGTTGAGAGTTAAAGAGGATTAAAGGAGAGGGTGTAGTGGCTGTAGGTTTCTCTCCTCTGTTTAATGGCGTGGAGATGAAACGTAAAGATATGGATGGAGGGAGGAGATGAAGTCCTTAGGCTTCCCACTTTCAGCCATCACATAAGGTAATGGGCCAAAGGCCCAGGTGGAAAGAAAATATAAAAGAGACTAAAACTAACTTGGAAAGATAAGCACAATTAGTTTGGATGAAGTAAATAATTTATGGGTTTTACGTATTGAAGAGAAAAGAGATATGCCGAGCTACAGAAATATTTCAAGGATTTTGGGAGAAAGAAAAGAATGATTTCCATTTAAAGAAATTCGGAAAATGAAAAGGATCAATAAAAATCAAAAGAACTTAATACTCAACAAAGAGCAGAGACACATAATTTAAAATGTTGACGACGAAAAATAAATCCAACTAAAAGAAAAGAAAAAATAAAACTCTAAATTTAATTAAAGTTGGCATTAGTTCAAATTACATCCTCCAAATTACAAAAAAATTAATATAAGCTTTTATTAAGCGAATAGAATAAATGAAATTTTCTGGATCTACTTTAAAAAAATATTTGTCTTAAACATTCCGAGCATCAGGATGTTACTGTTTGCATTCAATAGCTAATTGTTTCATTGCTCTAAAGTATGCTCCCTGATGTTAACATCATGTACCCGTAAATTGTGATGCTTGTATCTTTTTAACCGTAACTCCTATTGGGGTGTTCTTTATATGTAACTTGATTAGAATTTCATGTACTTTGTGTTTATGACATTGTTTGATGTTGTTAACCAACCTAAAATATGGTTTAGGGTAGAACAGTACCAAATGCTTTAATCATCATGGGGCACTTAGTGGAATGTCATGTTTAGGTTGTGCCTCACTTAAATTGACTAGCATAGATAGTTTATCATGTGCTTCACCTCTTGTCATGTTTGTGTGCTATGCCATGCTTGAGTGAGATGCCATGTTAACAACTTTTTCTCATGTTGTGTAGCTAAACAACTTGGACCTTTCTAAATGTGCGGTATCGTCGTGTGTGACGAGTACTCCACTTAACCTGTTAGTAACCGCTCTCGACGATAGATGCGTTGCCGCTGTGCATTGTCTCGTGTTTCCTTCTTGATGTTGTTTGCTGGTGATTGCTTCGTAGTAATAGATGCTTGCTCGTCGATTGCCTTTTCCAGTGTTTCCTTCTTGTGTGCTCCCGCGGTTACTCTCGGAGGTGATGCGAGCTTGCGGTCGACTACACCTTTGGTTTCGTCTTCTCGTCGGGTAAGGGGGAGCATATATCATGCTTATAACTTTCAGCTTAGTCGCGCCTAGGTGTAGGATAGAACGATTGCTTGATCCTACCACTTCATATTCATGCCTCTCAAATAAACCCAAATAGCCATGTCCTCCACGTCCCAGCAAACCTTGTTCGGCTAAGTTACTAGTGCTCTTTGCTCAGCCACTGCTTAGTATGCATGCTTAGGATGATATCGACTGTTATCCTATTACTCCTTGGATTGGGCTATCACATTATTATATTGTTGTGGATGATATGATTATTATAATGTTGACTATATTCGATGAAGGATGGAAGGTCTAGGCTATCCCGCCCCGATGCTTTGTTCCATTCGAGTCACCTAGGACCCGATTTCCGGGTATTGTGTCTCTTGACGAGCGTGCCTAAACGCGTGTGGGATACTATGGGGTCCCCTTTTCTTACCTACCTAGCTTCAAACATTTATAGTGGTGGCCCGGGCTGATTGACCATTTGAAACCCCGTGTGTGTGCTTGGTTGGATCCCCTCGCAGTTTTTAGACAACCCGGGTCAGCGGAGACATGGTTTCTCCGTTGGTCCACACTGGTGAGCTAGGGAAGTCCCCTTCTGTTCAAGTGAGACTAACCCCGACCTTGACCATACATAAGAGTCTGATCCGAGAGCACTGCCGGCTTTTGGATTAGGTGTTGACTCCCTGGGGGCCACCCGGATTTGTGCGTTATTAGTTAGAGGGACCTGTCGTTTCGATCTCTCGGGACTAAGTCATAAAATGGTTGCCTTTGATGGGTAGAAACTGAGAGAGATGGGCGTGCGTGTGAAGCCTTGTAATGGGCAGTTGGTACACCCCTGCAGGGTTAAATATTTTCGAGAAGCCGTGTCCATGGTTATGGACGACTTGAGACCTACTCCTTGTTCATAGACAACAACAACTGAGATAATCTTAATAATTTGATCAATGTGTGTGTGCCTTGACAGCTTCTTCATCGAGATGCGAAAAGGAGGACAAGGATAGGATAGGTGTTATGTTTGCGTAAGTAGCTGATAGCAGACTTGTTGGAGGCGATTCCTCATCGAATGCTTGGTTCTCATCTTACTCTAAAAATAGATCGTTAGCCACTAATATATTGCTAGTGTGGCTGCAGCCTCACCACTACCCCCATCTTACCGTGAGAAGTTAGTTACAAGACTTGTTGATATAGTTCACCCCCTTCTTTTCTCTTTTACGCACGTTATGCAAACGATCTTGGAATTCAGAGGAGCTCAGCGACCCCTCTTCTGGACGCCTTCGCGGAGCCTCGACGTTGACTAGTTAGGCGGATCCCGGCGGAGAGCCTGGACCCGTGTGGTTAAGGGAATGGTGTGTTTTACCTTTGCCACTAGGAATTTGATTGTAGTCTATACTCAGACATGTATCTTCCGCTGATGTAATGTATTTAAGAAAGTTGTATGACGATGTATGAGATGTTGTACCCTTGTAGCTGTAATGTTGTGATATCATGTTGGAAATCCGGGGCATATGACATTGTCATATGTCGCGGTGGGGACGATATGTCCTTCGTCCCCAGATCTGGATGGAAACATCTAGATCTGGAACAGTACCGCATATCGGGCCTTACACTTATCCTAGAGTGATTTTCATAAGCAGATCCATCAGAAGTATCGTAGGAATTCTTAGAAGAGGATACCTTAGCCTTAGCCATGAAGCAATAAGCTAGAGTTCATCTTCACTTCTTTGGTTGGTGAAGAATGAACTTGATGCCTTGTTCGAAGCAAATGCTAGACCAGCAACACCATCAGACTCAGAACTAGAACCAGATCTTGAGTTTGATTCAGCTTCGGTCCCAGAGGCTTCATCCTCAGAGTTCATCTCTTTACCCAGATAGGCCTTGGCGTGGTGAGAATTCTTTTGTCGAGAGGAATGTGATTTCGAGGAAGAACTCTCTCGATTCTTGTGATGCTTCTTCTTCTTGTCATCATCAGAATCATCTTTCTTGTCTCTTCTCGAGTTTGAATCATATCTCTACGACTCATAGTTTTTGCTCGATCGGTGCGACTTGCTCGACGAGTTGCTATGAGAATGCTTGGATTTATGTTCAATTTCCCAGAGAGGACAATCAGCGATGAAATGACCTGGCTTCTTGCACTTGTAACAACAATTATCTTTCGCTGAAGAGTTTCTGGATGATGATCGATGCTGTGATGAATTTCTTGAATGTCTGGAGGAGTAGTTTTTCTTCGGTGAAGAGGAATTCTTTCTCTGAAGCGGTTGAATATTTTCATTATCAGTGCCAAGTCTTTTACAATATTCTCGGGGTCATCTGAGGCACCTCCAGATTCAAAACTAGCTTCAGGAGAAGAGTGACGTGAAGCTTTGACCTTAAGAGCATGAGATTTTCTTTGAGTTCCATTGGCATCATGTTTTCTTCTTCTTCCATCTCAAAGGTGTTAAGTCTCTCGATAGTATCAGCAGCGACAAGATTTCTGAAATTAGTCCTTTCCTTGATCATCAGCACAATATGATCGAAGGAATCATCAAGAGAACGAAGTAGAGTTCTAACAATTATTTGACTCGTGATAACTTCAGCACCGAGGGAAATCAGCTCATTTGATAAGGTGGTGAGTCTGCTGTAGATGGAGTTAACTTTTTCTCCCTCGTCCCTCTTGAACCAATAGAATTTGCTTCGGAGAGTGTCAATGCGAGCATCTTTCTGAGTAGAGACACTTCACCAATCTTCTCGAGATAGTCCGCCGTAGGAGTATTCTTGACCTCATGATATTTTTCTAGAATCAGATGGTTTGTGATGAATACCCAGACTTCAGAATCAAGAGCCTTGTTCTTTGCCTCAGCAGGAGTGATGGCAGCCTTGTCCTTGACTTTAACTCCATTTTTGAATTTTTCCCAAGCAGCAGAATTGATGGTCATGTTGTTCCTCTTCATTTTGTCCTTCCAATAGGGATAGTCCTTCCCATTGTAAATAGGAATCGGTTCGCCCGAGCGAACAGCTGCAAACGACATTCTTGACAACACTCTAGGTGGTTAGACAAAAATATGCAGAGCATAGGGAGTGTCTAGCTCTAATACCAATTGAAAGCTCAAGAATGATCAGAGGGGGAGGGGGTGAATGATCACTTCAAAAAATTCTACGGAACTTAGAAGGAATTCATTAAAACTGCGAAGGACTAAGAGAATCTCGAAGGAATTGCAGTATCGAAAGTTATGAATGGATCGAAAGGATTGGGACGAGGGGAAAACATCGAAAGCAAACAGGCAAACGAGTAAGTACTGAAGGTAAATACGAGTAAGAAAACGAGCCTCGCACCGCAATGTTTGGTAAACCAGTTCACACTCTGCAAAGTGCTACGTCTGGTTGGAGGGACTGGTGATTGAACACCTGGAGCAAAACTCTCTCCGTCCTATTCTCCACTGCAACAAACTCCTCGAACTTATCCAGTTTTCACTCGGGGTAGATGATTCAGGACATCTCCGAAGCCTTTACAAACTTCCTTCAGCAGTGACAATTACTCTTCGACTGCTTGAAAGGAGACTCCTAACTATCTAGGAGACTTGCAATTCTCCAAGATAAAAAGATCGGCTAATCTCAACCTAAGTCTCTATGAATTGCTCAACTCAGCTCGGACTTGGGTTTTGGTTTTCTCTCAAAATCTCTCTCGGGATGCTCACAACACTTCTTTCTCAGAATATTCAGTGGAGCAGCCAACCGCAAATGGCGGGTTGGTGTGGGGTATTTATAGGTGGTGATCTCGATGGGTGAACTGACTGAAGTGACCCGATGCAACCGCTTGACGCGTGTCCACAACGGTCGGATTTTCAATCACTGCGCAAATTTTCTTGCGGAGCAAGTAAGCTGACTTACCGAACAAGTTCTCTCTCGAAGGGACCACGTGCGATGACTTTGACTTCGAGCTATTACTCGACTCAGTAAGGTTTCTCTTGGTAGGATTTTTGTGGTTTTATGTTGAGCAGAGAAAATTCACTTCGACTAAGATCTCAACTAGCAAACCCCTCTTGATAGTACGGTTTTTCCTACGACTCAAGAAAATAAAGAGAAACTAGTAAGAAGACTAAGTCTTCATCTAGCTTCAGCTTTCTCCTCGTTGCGATTTTACTCGAGAGCATCTTCTTTCTCGAAGACACTTTTGGGGGTCGTCTTTTCTCAAAGGCTTCGGTAAAGAGTTGCAGCTTCGCTGCAGTGAGTTGTCCTTCGACCTTCACTTGCAAACTCCATTCTTTCGGAACCTAAGTATCTGTTTATACTCGAAAACAATATTAGTTCCACTACTGCTTTGTCCAGCAATCTCCAAAACCTTCGAGGGCAAAACTTTCTCTTACACCATCCTTCTGGCGGACACGTCCACGACGGGTGTAAGGTTCTTGATGTAGCATGCGGTATGGGTGCCGAGCTAACATCTTCTATACCTGAAGTTGGTGAGAGAAGACGAGGCTCGGACACAGACTGGTAGTAGCTAATTAAGAAGGTCCGAGAGGCTTCCACTGGGGGGGGCTTGTCATGCACCACTTTATTACGGATAAACCAGATCCTCCATATCGGCATAAGAACCTTGCTTCTCTGGCTCGCATTCATAGGGTTTATAAGTTGGAAGAGCCACTCCTTCCCATTATTCTGAACAGACCTAAGATTTGGAATATCTCGGACTTTTGCCATGGTTGTCCACAGATCCTTAGCACGCGGGCAAAGGATGAACGGGTGAAAGTTATCCTCGATTCCTAGACCACATATCGGACAAGTACTGGTACTCTCAAGGGTGTGCTTGTGCTTATTTTCCCAAGTCGGCAAGGTATCTGTGATCAACCTCCATGCGCAATTCTTCACAGTGGGCGGCACATTGGATTTACAGATAATATCCCAAATAGACCCTCTCCCCCGGGCTTGAGCTGGACGCAGTATGCTCATCCCTATGCGCAGATTTGAAGCCCAGGTTATATGCGCTCTTTACAGTGAACATCCCATTCTTCTCGGGACCCCATGCGATAATGTCCTCTCCAGGCCGAGGACAAGCACGGATTTTTAGGATTTCAGCGGCGTTGCCAGGGAGGGAAATTGATTTAACTAAAACCTCATTCCAAGCACCCTGGTCAGTAAGCAAATCTGAGACAAATTTATACGAGAACGGTCTTGGGATCCAATTATCTCTCGAAATGTGAACCTTGCTTCCGTTGTCAATCCTTCATAACAACCCCTTCTTCAGGAGCTCAAGCCCATAGCTGATAGCCAATCCTCCATAACAAACCCTGCTTCCGTTTCCCTTTCTCTGCATCCTAGTAGTAATTCCGAACCATGGTCGTTAGTTCATCACAAACAGAGAAAGGGACCTTAAGCAGATACATATGAATCTAAACAAAGTTGAGTACATTAATATGAATCGAGGTAATATTAAAGTTGGAGTATATATCATGTATCATACGTAGGAAAATGGATTCGAATGACTGATCAGACTGGCGCTGCTTTCAGCCGGTCCGTCCGTGTACAACGTTTTCCTCTACGGAGGCTGTTTTTTTTTTTGACAGATTACAGAAGCAGTTATGGAAAGAAATCATAGTGACTATCCACACAAAGTGCATGAAGCGTTCCTTACTTTTAGCAGGCATCACCACACACGTCACACATCATACATCCATATTGCTTCTAATCTGACAGTGTACAACTAGTTTGATAGACAAGTCTGTGGCGCAAGCTCTGCCAACCAATGTCATGGGTCTAGTTAAGTATTTAGACTAGATGCATGTGTATCTAGACAAACTTAAGTACATTAATATGGATCGGAGGGAGTATTAAAATGCTATTAATTACTCCCTTCGATCCATAATAAGTGTCGTAGATTTTATATTAAGTTAGTACAAACTTTGTACTAGATAAGCGACACTTATTATGGATCGGCAGTAGTACATAACAATGATACTAGAATGCTATTAAGTTGATTTATGTTACTTTTTGCTAAATGGATGTGTATCTAGAATCTAGATGCATTTTAGTGTTAAGTATATTTATTTGAAAGCGTATCACAAAAATATTGATTGGATTTGCTAAAACACATCTAAATCCATAACCGTGGGATCAATCGCGCTAAGAATTCGTGTTGTCGTTCACAGTAGAGGTTGTGTTATAAGAGCAACTAATTAAGGAACGCTCCTTAGAATGTTCACGCATCGATCGGTTTGGTGAGCTAATGGCGTGCCACATGTCGCGTGTTGAGCGTTCCCTCGAGATTTTTTTTTACTAGGACAATGTCCATGCTTTGCAACGAAAACATACATATTATAATAATTTAACTTCAATCGTTTTAATATGTATATTTTAGAATCATCATGCACATCAAGCGACATTGTCAAATATTTTTATTCATTATCACTTTTCTCTTCTTCAAACCGAAAAACATTTGGACAACGGACCCTTGAAAAGACAAATCTACAACCAGTAATACTAAGAGCTAAAGTTATATATGAATGTATTTACTTCTTCAACCATGAATGAAGTTATTATTAGTAAGTATCGTTGCATCTGCATGCATATCCATCGTGTAGAGTTGTGGATATATCAATTTGCTGAATCAATATAGTGTGATAACCGCAAAGAGGACTACTCTTGTAATTTGCTCCATCGCCCTGGCTTCTCCTACCCTGATCGTATCATTTATATTGATGCAGAATGGAAATCTCAAAGAGATTGTTCCATTGTGTGTTGCCTTGGTCAAAGATGCTTTGAAAACAACGAGTACAGTCGATCCCATGCCAAATCATGCTGGAAATTGAGGGATGAACATTAGTGAAATATATAGTTTTTTTGTATAATAACATAAATAAAATCATTTAAATCTTAACGTAACTCGGTCAAAATATAAATAGATGTCATACAAAAGACATACTTCAATAGAGCCAACATTAGTAGCATCAACTATTGCCATTGCTACCTAAAACATATTGCATCGAGTGAAAGGTTATTCCTTCTGCTTATGTCGGCATATTGTATATATGTGTCCAATTGTATGCAAAAAATAAAATAAAACAGAAAATGCATCGAGATGACAATGAATAACTCACCATGAACAAATATTGCATCTCCTATAATGGACGAGGATTGAGATTCTATATTTTGGCGCTACTGGAGAGTTTGTTGTCTGCAAAAAGAAACCACACTAATCTATAATACCTAAATAGTTCATCCCCACTAACTTATTATCTTGACATGCAAGCTATCCACATCATCAAGTAGGTCCACCTCTTTTCCACTAACTATTCATACACATGCTTCCATTAAATTCTCATGTGCATGCAACATATCACAAATCTATATTAAATTTCTATGCACTAAGCCTCATGATTTAGAATTTTCTTTTTTATAGATTTTTTTTTATGAATTACCTTGCATTTTATTTTTCTATGCAACATTTTTTTTATGAATGCACATGTGTAGTTCTCTCAATATGTATGCATGTCATCTCATCATTCAACATGCATGACAAAATCTCACTTTACTATACCACTATGCATAATAAAAATCCACATGCAACATATGAATGCATGAGAATTTTCATTTTATTATGATATATATATATTAATTAAAAATACGATTTCAAATATACATATTTCATTTAACCAAACATTTGACTGGAATATTTTGCAAAACTTTCCCGCAACAACGTGCGGGGCATTATCTAGTATACAGAATTAATCATACCAGCAATAAAATAAATTTGCATCTAATAATTGTGTGTGTGTTTCAGATTTGCTTGCACAATATTTAGTTGGTAGCGAAAAAATACTTAAGGATAACAAACAGTATTAACCTACATAGAAACAATTAACCTACAGGATCGATACGACATAGCTTGACACTGTCATGAAGAAAAACCAATTTTTTTTTTGAAATGTGACTCTTTCCATATTTTATCTTTGGTCTGAACCTGAATGCACTTTGAGGATCGGGCCCAGGTTGCTCATAAAAGGACGAATGATCTCAGCCAAGAAAAAAGTGATTTTAGGTTTTGAGAAGGATGCATTTAAATCATCTTAGTCATTCCACTCTAAAAAAGTATTCGCAGAAGTTCCTTTCATGTAAACAGGCCACTGAAGAATCCACATAAAGTGATCAACCTGATACAATCAACGAATTAAGAGTATCTAGAAGAAATTACAAAATATATGCTTCAGTCTACATGCTCTGGTGCAGGTCAGAAAAATAGAGTATTTGTGTAGTAAAACAGATAATATCAGTATGGTATTTGTGCAGAACGATGAGTGGGGCATTTGTTCAGTACAATGCATAAGATCAGCTAGAAGCTACATTTGTTCAGTACAATAGATATGATCCATGTGGGTGTCCTCAACATCTCTTGCCGTAGAAGGAATAACCTGGATTGCTAATTTCAAAGCTTCATTAATCTGGTAGGATAAAGATTTAAATCATCAAATCCTGGATGACAAACAGTTTGAACTTCAGGGCTACTCTGACCTGGATGGCAATTAGCGAATGCAGTAAAATTCTTGGCAAAAAGATGGAATTGCTGCAACTCTGACTTGAATACTTGCAGAAAAGAAGTCAATGACTGAATGTACGTCAGCAATATGGTTATCATGCTCTGCCTGCTTGCAAGCAATGCGCCGATGCCTCCGCAATATCTTCTCAAATGCCTGCAAGCATTGCTCATGGAAAATGGCATGAGCACATAAAGCGAGTCAGGTCAATGTGGTGGTTCTGTTGGTTGGGTTTTTCACTCTAACCTGCTCGCCACATCAAGGTACTCCATGGCAAGCAGCCGGGAGCGTCGAAGGCGCGCTGCATGGTGTCTCAAAGGTAGGTGATGGCGCGCACGGCAAGAAGCATCTCTTTGGATCTTTTTTTGGAAAAAGAGAATATATTAATGTCGAAAAATATATCAATTACACCCGGCCTCTGCAACTACACAATGCCCAAAAGGCACTACAGATGCACTCAGCCAACCAAAATAAAAAGAGAAGAAATAAAAAGAATAGTCTCGCTACAGAGTTACGATCCTTGCAGCCGCAGCACAACCACCACCAAGCCAACACCTGATGTCCAATTCTTCAAAAGCAACGCCTTCAAGAAGGTCAGAGCCAGGCACAACCAATTAAGGCCAGGCCATGGGTTTTCACCCTGAAGATAGTCTCCGCTCTCAAAACAATGTCTTCAGAAAAACCATTGCCAGGCACAACCAATTAAGGCCAGACCTTGGATTTTCACCCTGAAATGGTAGGACTTTGAACTTCACCTGTGTTGTCTTCCCCGCTTACATACTGCTGCCACGATTCCTGAAACTCCGAGCCAGTTCCTCATCAACGCAAAGGCTTCGAACACCATTGACAGTCCTCCGATCACAACTTCCATGACATTCTCTGTCTGACTTCACCATGGATTGGCCCATGATGGCAACAGAGTAGAGCCTCGCGCCGCTTTTTCCGGCACGACCGAATACCACCCGATCCAGTAATCTCTAGGCATTCACGCCAGTGGGAGATCGCCGGCGGAGCCTTTCGGAACCCGACACTCTGGCCAAATCAAAGAGGACAGGCGCGCGGTAGTTCTTCGTCTTGGCGTCAGAGTAACCCAAGGACCACCGCCAGGACCCGCCACCGCGAGACCACTCCCAACGGGAACAAAAGTTTTAGGAGAGGCAAAGGCGACTGGTGGAGACCCAACATCTCCGTCACGCCGCGCCGGCGAAAGCAGGCCGACCCCCTCCGATGAAGGAGGAGACCGCCACCACCGTCGTCCTCCTGATGCGAGACCAGCCCCAGAAACGAGTTGACCCAAGGAGGAAAGGCGAGGGCCGTCGCCGGTCTGCTGTTGAAACCCATCTGGGTCCGATGCGCCCACCCGTCGCCGCCACTGGCCCGCCTTTGTCTCCAGCAGGCCGTCCCAGGTCGCCCCTGACCCGCACCAGTGCTGCAGATCAGGCCATGAAAAGGCGCCGTCGCCCGATCCGATCTTGGCAGAGGAAGGCCCTGGGACGAACCCAGCGGCAGCAGCGGTAGGGGACTCAAGGGAGGAGGAGTTCGGGGGCGGAGGGGACGGGGGACTCTCCGGTGTGGCGGGGCGCCACCACACGGGAGAGGAGAGGGGGTAATAGGTGGCTACTGGCTGATCCCGTCGGATCTAGTGACGGCGGTGTCCCCGGCGCCAGTCATGCGCACGAGCGCCCGACCAACTCCATGGGGAAGTAGCTCCTGGCGTCCTCCATCTTGTAGAGTGCCTAGCTCTCTTCCATCTATAATTACGTGTACAGTGCCTACAAGTATGAAACCCACACACACAAATTACTACCACATATTTGCAGTAGGTTGTCAGAGTTGTCTATGTAGGCGGAATACCTTGCCATGGATGTAGTCTGTCGCATGATCCAAGGTCGTCCAGGTCGCAGGGGAGGATGGAGGCAAGTGCACGGGAGGCGCAACAATGAGGAGGTGATGGGGTTATAAGCAATTGTAATGTATACGGTGTTATCATATGGAATGTAAAATAATGGCATGTAATTAATCAGTGATTTATGCGTTATTGAAAGGAATGTTAATTAATAGAATGTAAATGTATATTCCTTGTGTGCATGGAAAGAAAGGAAGCGTTGATGACTTCCTAGCATTGTCTGGTGCGTCAAAGAAAATTGTGAAGGAAAGCATTGATTGTTTCCGAGCATTGGCTGATGGGAGCAATTGCGTTGAGAATTAGATTGGCGGATGGGGTCCAAGTTGGTTGACGAAAGGATGATAAAACGCTTCGGAGGGACCGCGATGAACCGTTAGGTTCTTTTTAGATAGTATAGATAGAGATAGAGATTTATTTTTGTGCCTTAATTTTTCGGTGTTTAGATAGGTTTATTACGGGGTTTTTTGGCTTTTCCGGGTTTTTCCATGGATTTTCCTTACATTTTTGGTAAAAACAAAAACAATTTTAAAAAAGTTTCAAAAACTGACACGGAACTGCTTTCACAAGTTACACCGCGTGTCTCTAAATAAAGAATCACGCAGTGTGGCTCTAAAAAAAGGCACGACTTGTGCCTCCCAACAAAAGGCACAAACGTGATTCAAGGGGAGGCAGGAATGTACTTTGCGAGAGGCACGCTTCCTGCTTGTAAAAATGAGGCACACCTCGTATCTCTAAAAAGGCATGAATATGCTTACACGAACGGCAGGCCGTGTTCCTCTAAAAAGGCACGAACATGCTTTGTATGAAGGCACGAATATACATCCACCTCCGCATCGGGAAAAATGGCGTGTGTAAAGACTGAAACTTGCCAAGCGCGAAGGGGATTGGCGAATTCGTTAAAAGGAGTACTCGCTAATTAGTGATTTTACTGTGTCCCATCACGTAGATAGGAGTTTCTTTTTTTGTGGGCCGCGTTATCTCATTTTTGCATGGGCCGCGACACCTAGATTTTTTAATCATTTTCCTTTTATTTATCGTGATGGGTGGGTCGCAGAAGAAGGGGCGGACGACTGCTCATATTCTTTTCCCCATTAGGACTCGTTTGGTTATAGAGTAGTCAATTCAATAGTGGAATTAATTCACCCAGGGATGTGGATTTCCTATGTTTTTCTTGTGTAAATTATCGTGGATTTTTTCCATGGGTGGAGCGCGATTCTTCTTTCCATGTGGATTGAAGTGAATCGGATCACAATCCACTATGATCCACATGGATTTTTTTTGCGTAAAAACTTCTGATTTATTCATTTTTAATGGACGGTGATATTCACCGAACGTCAGGTGGAGGATGGGCTGCCCGAACACACAGGCTGTGCATGCATGCATGCATGCGTTGTATGACGTCAGCAACATCATTTACATTTTCAGTTTTTAAAAATGATTTACCCCTCCGATCCATAATAAGTGTCGCTCATTTTGTACTAAGCTAGTACATTATGAATCGGAGGGAGTATCTCTTAAATAAATAATTCAATTGAAGAACCGTTTTCACTATTAAATCCGTCGCGACGAGATCTTCGAAACTAGATCCCATATCGATATGTTTTGACAAAAAAAAATTTGTTCAAAATTGCGATGTCTATTGCACTAAAATTGCCATGTTGTTTGCACTAAAATTACCATCATTTCTTTCAACTATGTTTTTTTGTACTTTTTCTTCAACGTTCTATGTAAATTTGTCGTAATTCATAAAGCAAAACTTTATAAACTTACCTTGGGTAAACACATGTTGTTTTTGTAGTGGAAAAAACACATCTTAAATTGCCATGGCGAAAGATATGTTAAATTTGCCATGAAAACAAAAAGAAAATAGTTTGTCATTGGTAGATAGAAAAAACTTGGGATGTTGTTAACTACCACATGTGTGACACGAGTACATAGCAATCCCTGAAGTTTTTTATGGCAAGTTTAGTTATGTGAGGGTGGCAACTTCAAGTTGTAGACGCTAGTACTGCGAATAAGAATTGCCGTGTCCTATGAATAAGAATTGCCATGTCCTATGAATAAGAATTGCCATGTCCTATGAATAAAATTGCCGCATATCGGAGGCACTTCCGCCAACACGTTTTTTAGATGCTAATTTTAGGTGTACATAGACAACAATTATTTGCCAAAGTTGTCATGTATTTAGCGAAGTTGCCATCTCACATGTGCTAAAGTTGCCACCAAAGTGTGTGGGCTTGCCATCTTTCCGCCCACACGTGTGGCACGTTTTTATGGCAATGCTGATAACTATCACATGTGTGATACGAAACATGGCAATTGCCATGTCCTATGAATAGCAATTGCCATGTCCTATGAATAGAAATTGCCATGTCTTATATATTAGAATTGCCATGTCCTATGAATAGAAATTGCCATGTCCTATGAATAGAAATTGCCATGGGCATAAGAAAAAGTCACCGCCAGAGCAGCACCACACTGTCGACAAAATCTCCCCCCGATCCATGTCCCCTCTCCCACCGTCAAGCGTTAAGATGCGTCGAAGGATCTCCTCAACGCATTCGTAACCTAGGAGACCGCTGTGTCGCACACCCCTCCCCCCCCCACCCGCGCCATATATCTGATCGGGGTCCACTGAGCATCACCGCAGCTCTTCCCGGTCCTCCTATGAATAAGAATTGCCATGTCCTATGAGTAGAAAATTGCCATGTCCTATGAATAGAAATTGCCATGGGCACAAAAAGTAGTTGCCGCTAGAGCAGCACCACACCGTCGACAAAGTCTCCCCCCGATCCATGTCCCCTTTCTCACCGTCATGCGTTGAGATGCGTCGGAGGATATCCTCGACGCATTCGTAACCTAGGACACAACCATGTCGCGCACCCCCCTCCCCCCGCGCCAGATATCTGAGGGGGGTCCACTAAGCATCACTGCAGCTCTCCCCGGTCCTCGGCGATGAGTCAAAAGGCGTTAAAATACAATAGTGGCTTTAAATCTAGAAGAAAATAATAGATGAAAGACATCATGGCAACTTTAGTGTAAACATGATGGCAATTTTAGTGTAAACAACATGGCAACTTTTGGTCCGAAAAAAAAGTTCTCGAAACATATCAATATGGGATCTAGTTTTGAAGATCTCGTCGAGACGGATTTAATGGTGAAAACGGAATTTTAATCGGAATTTTTATTTAGGAGATAAAACTTTTCTAAATCCAAAAACGTAAAAGCTGGGTGTGGATGAATGTGTGCTTTAATATTGGTGCGCAGGGTATGTGGGCGTTTGGGCGGGAGGGAGCCGTCCGAACGTGTGGTGGCTACCATTATCCTTTTTAATTACTAGATGACCCGTTGCACCAAATGACGCATAGTACCGATTGAAACCATGTAATCGTAGAAAAAACTTGCATTTTTGAAACTCGATCATTCTTGTAGTTGTAGTTATACCCGTTCAAATGTGGAATTGTCAACCAAACCAACAAATGATCAAGGTAAATCATGAACTTTAAGTGAAAAGGCATTATAGAAAATCCAAGAATTTCCGGTGCTATATAGCCAAGCATTATATCGAATGCAATTTATGTACCATATAGCACAGTATATAATATATATGGATCAACACCAAATAGAATGATTTTACCAAGATGGCAATCTTACTGGAACTACCCCTTCGTTTTTTTCAAAAGAATAACACATTAGTTTTACTGCACTATAGCATTAGCATTATAAGGTTCAACACAACGACTAAACATAAGAAAATAGGAACACAGAACTGGCATAGAATAGAACAACCAAAAGGTTCTAGTGTCTCCTCCTATTATACTCCCTCCATTCCTTTGATATAAGGTGTATAGTTTTCTTTAAAAAGTCAAACATTTTTAACTTTAACCAAATTTATAGCAAAAACCATCAACATCTATGATATTTAATAACTACAATATGAAAATATGTTTAAAGATGAATCTGATGATACTATTTTGGTATAATTTACATCGATGTATTTATCTACAAATCCGGTCAAAGTTAACAAAGTTTGACTTTTTGAAAAAAACTATACACCTTATATTTAGGAATGGAGGAAAACTATACACCTTATATTTAGAAAAATATTATGGTGCTAATTATACCCTTAAATGTGAAAGAGAGGATAATTTTTCTTTGAAAAAGGTTTCTTCTCATCGAGTGCTTGATAGGTGATGCTCGGGAAGCTCGCTATTCGATCTGTAAAGTAACATTACATAAAAAAGGCTTCAACACAAAAAGTTTTCTTCTCGTCGAGAAGAACAACTTTGATGTTTGGGTGATCTTCATCCAAGCTCATATTGAAGGTCAAAACAATGCTTAAAGTAAAAGAGTGGCGGCGGCTAGTGCTCCTTTTGATGTGGCGAAGGAGGCGAGCTAGATGGGGATGGGTGCTCCGCAGTGGCACCACCCAACCAAGGCACATGCTGCTCCCGAAGAGAAACACACAAAGCACATGATACATCAGCCAATACCACATATTGATATAATTGTAAGAGTACTCTAATTTAAATAAAACTAAAGTTCAGATTGACATGTTCAGCTACTCAATGCTCAAATCGAAGTTCGAATTTTTCAGGGAACCTTCATACTATACTTTTGTCCTTGTGTCAAATGAAACATCTGCATGAAACTGCAATAAAATTCCATCAACCTAAGCAGTAATTAAAACAACCTCTCGAAGCATTTCCATGAAAAGGCTCTCACAAAAATAATAAACCAAACTTGTATGGACTAAACTTTCTACAGATAAGTTAATCGTCTAGAATCGTGAAACTGGTAGTCTAGTGTGGCACAACCTTCTACAGGATCTCATTTTCCCAAATTATGAACGATTCTTCTCTGCTCTGTGACTACGAAGAGTTAGGACACACATCCTTTGGGTGCCAGGCAACAACAACAGCAGCTTTGCTCCGCTCTAGGCAACATAAGCAGTAGCTCTGTTCTAGGCAACAACAGCAGCAGTTCTGCTCTAGGAAGCAGCAGCCAGCACCAACCCAGGCACTCCTCGGATGTTTAATCTGGAATGTAGGAGACCCTAGTTAGGATATGACAATGAAAAAAGTAGGAGATAAACAAAATGAGCGGCATATAAGTAAATAGCTCTACCATTGGCCCTGACCTTTACTGATGGGTGTACATTAGCTGAAACCACGAAGAAAACAAAGCAGCTACTCCACCACATGAGCCATAATAGACATGAAGGAAAGAAAGCTCTAATGTGAACAAATTACTAAAGTGAAAATGTTGCACAAAAGGGTACCATTTGAAGAAAAAAAAGATTTTGCCAACGACAACTCGTCAACTATGGGAATAAGTATTTCGTCTAACTAAAAATAGAATAATTTGCAAGTCACCTCTTGATGTTAGCCTGCTACTTTTAACATGGATAATTTCAACCCTTCTTCTCAGAATATGAAACCTTGTATTTAGCTTCAAGTCCTTGGATATGAACACCGTATCATGTGAGTGATTAAGAGAAACAAAATGTCTATGTTGTGCTAACCATAGTTTAAGCCTTGATTAAAAAAATACATATACGTCAGCAATGTAACAATATGTACGGTCATTAAAAACTTACAACCAAGTATAACACCAGCATATTAAGCAATAAGGTGAGGTCAGTGTGGTTTGTCAGCAAGAAAATGGAAGCCAGTAATAACCCTTGACTACAGTGAAAACAAATGAATAAACGCTAAACGTACATATGTGGCATTACTAACAAGCTATAGAATATTTCATAAAAATCCGCACGGCGATATCAAGTGAAAGAAAAGAATTACTTTTATTTTCAGAAAATAAAGGAGGCATGCTAAATAATACCAGCCAGTAATAAGAATGGAAATCAGTAGATAGTTCCCATGCAAGCAACTGTCATGACCATAGCAGAGAATCAGAAGTATATTGGCCAGTGTGCTTGCCTAGCTCGTAGAAGAGCTCGCTGACGTTCTGCGCCGTCTTCGTCGACGTCTCTAGGAAGAAGAGGTTGCTCCGCGTACTGCAGCGCCTCCTGTTCGCATTCATTCAGACAAAAACAGAGACAACGGTTGGTTCGACAGGCGTAGCACTGGGGTTCTGGACATTTTGTCTGCAGAAATACGTATGAATCTATGTACATGTGTGTCGATCTTCCTCTTCGCTCCTAAATCGACCTTGTTTCCCACAAATGCCATCACCAGATGTGGGTTCCCTGTTAGAATTTTGGACATGTACAAACAAAATTAAGTACTGAAATACATTTGGAGTTCAAAGACGAGAGGCAGAGTGTTGTAAGAACTTAACTGAACCAATCTGAATAAATGGGAAGAACAGGAGATGCCCGCGTTTCTGGTAAACCTTTTCTCCGAAGCTCGGCGACCGACTTCTTTGCCCGGATGTAGAAACCCTGACAGAAAAGATCAAACAAATTAAATTCAGGTCCAAACACTTTCATAGCACAGTTACAGAGGAAGGTAAAACATTTCAAAATTTGATGCACCAATTAGAATTAGTATCTGAGAGAAAGAAGGATCTGCACTAGCTCATGTGTTAGCAAGGAAGGATCAACAGTACATCTAAGAAAAAAACTAATTCAAGAGGATTTTTTAATGGGATTATAGCAATACACGTTTGAGAACAAAAATCATCTGACCATTTTGTTAGACAGAGTGGAAAACCTTTGAATGAACCCAAACAAAAAAAAATAACACACCTATCGGCTGACATTTGAAATTTATGAAGGTGCTCTTGCAACCCATCATTTAAGCCCTCGATTTGAACAACACAAAAAACACCTATCAAATGTCATGCCTACAGATAAGACTTGAGAACACATAAAAGCATGTGAAAGCTAATCACAAAAGAAACAGTACAATCTAGCATGATACTAACAACTTCATATTGCCACAGGTATTATTAGCATAACAAAATTAGAAGTATTGGGAAAGCTCACCTTGGCATCAAACAAACACACATGCCGCTCCCCGGACTCTGCCCTTCTCCGGTAACGATGAAACCCCGAGAGACCAAGCCGCAATAAATAAAACTACAAAACTATTACAACAATGAATCACAAAGAAATTAAATGACAATGAAGGGGCAAAGTGCAAACCATTGGTGTTGCCGTGTTGGCAGCAATTCCCACGACTGAAAAGAGTGCCTTGTCGGTGCCATCCTTGATGCTACTGATGGCACCATTGATGCCCGCTGAAGGAATTCCCACAACTGAAATGTAAATACCAAGTGTTTCACAAGCCATGAGGAATAACCGACTGTTTTTATTTTTGAGGCAAACAATGGAGCCCTCATGATCGTAACTGGCATTGCTGCTATGATAAAACCTGAATTTTGGGGATCATGTAGGCAATGTTGCAGAGGTAGGACATCCTCCGACCTCCATGCCTCCATGACCTTAGACCTGAATTTATAAATAATAGTATCATCAAACTGTTTTCTACTGTTAAGTAAATTAAGAAACTGCCCGCTTAGCAACTTAACTTGATCCATGTCCAGATTGAATATGGCGCTATAATTAATGTAGAGATCCATAATTCAGGTATAGAAAATGACCTGCAACTGGATAAAACCATCTCACCTGTAAGCACTGCAAAAGAAAGTTGAACCATGGCGTCGACTGCTGCTGCGGCGCCTCCTTCCTCCGCTCCCGAGCAGAAAAGATCCTACCTCCGGATAAAATAACCTACCGATGTGGCCGTCAACTAAACCAAATGAGTATACATGATGATGCCACTACCAAGGGGTCAGTATGCTTGCTACTAAAACAAGGGAAACACAGGTAAGCAATTTAGCTTTAAACTTTCATATTTAACATCCACAAAAGTAAGTAGTGTTCGGGCTCAACTGGAACTTCAAATCTGGAAGCAACACAAGATTAGAAAGAAAAAAAAGAAGAAAAGGAAAAATATAATCTCACCTCATTGTTGCATTGACAACCTGCTGCTCGGAGAACACCTGCATCTTGCCCATGGACAGGTTCTTGGCCCCCTGCAACGCGCCCGGACGCGCTAAACGACCAGCACGAACCCTGTCATCCATATGCATGTCCAGTCCAGCAAGCATTTTTTGATCAAATTGAAATCCAAGTCATCTTGCGACCAATCAACCAATCACAAAATTGAAAAGAAGAAAAAGAAAGAAAAGGAGCCTCACGTCAAGGTTGTTGTCGACAACATGCTACTCGAAGATCATCACCATCTTACCAGTGTCTAGGTTATCTTCTTCCGTATTTTAAATGTAATCTTGCATATCTAGAAGAAGACAATATTATCATTAACCTTTCAAGTAAACTTTTACCACCGATCTAATAAAAATTGGCAAAGCACAACTAAACTAAAAGCAAACAAAAGAGTGAAAAGATGTGAACCTATAGGCTACGGAAACATCCTCCTTGCTCTTCTTGTTCCTCTTCTTCATATTTCCTTTCTTCTCACCCTCCTCCTTCCTCACAGGTTTCGGAGCGCCTGGACAATTACCACCAGCAACAAAACTTCAGTACAACCACCCAAAAGCGAGCCAGCAGGAATTAGAACTAAAAAAAGGAAGGTACATTCACATGGATCTTGAATCGGTATGGCAGAGAGCAAGGCTGTGATGGCAGAAATGACGGCACGGGGAGAAGAGAAGACAGCGCCGTTGCATCTCTCACCTCCACCTCCTGCTCAGATCGTGATACGTCCAAAACGTATCTATAATTTCTGCTTGCTCCATGCCTCTTTTGTGTGATATTTCTTTGATATTGATGAACTTCCATACACTTTTGATCATATTTGGACTAACCTATTAACTCAGTGCACCCTAGTGCCAGTTCCTATTTTCTGCTGTTTTTCTATTTCAGGTTTCCCCCTTATTAAAAGTACCAGAAAAATTCTGGGAAAAATGTAGGAAAAATCAGCGTACCGGAAGCTTCGCGAAGAGCCCGAGAGGGGCCAGAGGGGAGCCAGGGGGGCCCAGGCGGCCAGAGGGCACGGCCAGCCCTCTGGTCGCGCCAGGGGGGCGCCTGGAGCCCCTGGCCCACCTCTGGTTGCCCCCTTTCGCCTATTTATTCCCCGTGACGAGAAACCCTCGGAGACAGAACCATTTTTCGCGATCTCTCCTCTGTTCCGCCGCCGCGCTTCCAAGATCGGGAGCACCAGAAGACCTCTTTCCGGCACCCTGCCGGAGGGAGGAATCACCTCCGGGAGCTTCTCCACCACCATGGATGCTTCCCGGATGAACCGTGAGTAGTCCACCTTGGACCATGGTTCCATTATCAGTAGCTATGTGATGTTCTCCTCCCCTCTTTGTTCTTCATGGATTATACCTCATGAGCTTCCCTACATGATCGAGGAAAATATGTAATCTTTCTGCTGTTGCTATGCTGAGTTTTCTGGGATCCGATGGATTATGAGATTATGTTCAGATTGTGATTGAGTTATATATTCGATTCTCTTCTTTTATATTTATGTTCTTGAGTAACTCTTGCATGTTCTCCATTGCTGTTTATTGCTTTGACCAAGTAGTAGGTAGTGACTCCAAGAGGGAGCGTTATGCATGATTGTGGGTTCATGCCCCCTGATGACTAGCTTGAGTGACAGAAACATGAGTCTAGGGGATGTGCTGTTGCCACAAGGGGGAAACAACGGTGCTTGTACTTGCGGGTGCAAGGATTGTTTACTTTACGCAAAGTTCTTTAATGCAGTTGTCTGTTGCTTGGAGTTTACACTTTGGGTGGGATTCGCAACTTAATACCAGCGAGATGTTCTGGATAGATATCTCAAGGTGGATGATTAGTGGGTAGATGCAGATAGATTTCGGTCTACTTGTCTTGGCGTACCGTCCGTGCTTTTTAAGCCTCTTCCTTTCTGTTTTGCATAATTAGCATTGGTTTGCACACATAATCCTGTTAATTGCCTAGCTGTAATTTGTTTACCTCGCATGGCTATTTTATCGTATTTTGGGAGAGAGACATCACTAGTGAACATCATAGGATCCCGATCCATACTCCTCATACTGTTTACACCTTCAATTTACTTTCAGTATTTACTTTTACGTAGCTATCACTATCATTATTATCCCGTGTGTTTTATCCTTTGTAAACAACAAGGCCGTAGGAATTGACAACTCCTCTGTACTCGTTGGGAGCAAAGCTATCTGTTGCGTGTGCAGGTCCAGGTGAAGCAAGCAACCTTAGGTTGAGAACGGCGCCATTGCTCACTTCACCACCTACTTGTATCTGTTGGAGTCCTCCTGGACGATACTCAACCTTAGCATTTTTGTTAAGGGAAATTTGCCGCTATCTACATCTCACCTTTCACTTGGGGTAACCAACGGGGGAGAGAAGTTATCTCGTGTATCAAGAAAATTTCTGACGCCGTTGCCGGGGACTCCACTCTTCAAGATAGGGGAGTTGCACACTATCTTTTATCTTTGCTTTTTAGTCTTGTTAGTTTACCTTTCAGTTTTTGCTTTAGTGTCTTTTATAAAAAATCAAAAAAATAGTTATCTTGATTGCTGCTACTATGGGTTCCTCTGAGAACACCAAGTTGTGTGACTTCACTAGTCACAAAAACAGTGACTTCATCTGCACTCCTATTGCTACACCTGCTACTTCAGCACCTTCTTATGAGATTAAACCTGCTTTGCTGAACCTTGTTATGAAAGATCAATTCTCTGGTGCTAGAGATGATGCTGCTTTGAATTTAAATAATTTTATTGAGCTTTGTGATATGAAAAAGTACAAAGAAGTAGATGGTGATATTGTTAAGCTTAAGCTTTTTCCTTTCTCCTTGAGGGATGAAGCTAAAATCTGGTTTCAATCCTTGCCTAAGAATAGCATAGATTCTTGGGATAAGTGCAAGGATGCTTTTATTGGTAAGTACTATCCCCCTGCTAAAATTATCCAGTTGAGGAACTTTATTATGAATTTTAAGCAATTGGATAATGAACACGTTGCCCAGTGCTAGTTCCTGTTTTCTGCTCTTTTTTATTTCAGGTTTCCCCCTTATTAAAAGTACCAGAAAAATTCTGGGAAAAATGTTGGAAAAATCAGCGTACCGGAAGCTTCGCGAAGAGCCCGAGAGGGGCCAGAGGGGATCCAGGGGGCCCAGGCGTCCAGAGGGCGCGACCAGCCCCCTGGCGCGCTTGGAGCCCCTGGCCCACCTCTGGCTGCCCCCTTTCGCCTATTTATTCCCCGTGACGAGAAACCCTCGGAGACAGAACCCTTTTTCGCGATCTCTCCTCTGTTCCGCCGCCGCCACGCTTCCAAGATCTGGAGCACCAGAAGACCTCTTTCCGGCACCCTGCCGGAGGGAGGAATCACCTCCGGGAGCTTCTCCACCACCATGGATGCTTCCCGGATGAACCGTGAGTATTCCACCTTGGACCATGGGGCCATGATCAGTAGCTATGTGATGTTCTCCTCCCCTCTTTGTTCTTCATGGATTAGACCTCGTGAGCTTCCCTACATGATCGAGGCACATATGTAATCTTTCTGTTGTTTCTATGCTGAGTTTGTTGGGATCCGATGGATTATGAGATTATGTTCAGATTGTGATTGAGTTATATATTTGATTCTCTTCTTTTATATTTATGTTCTTGAGTAACTCTTGCATGTTCTCCGTTGTTGTTTATTGCTTTGGCCAAGTAGTAGTTAGTGACTCCAAGAGGGAGCGTTATGCATGATTGTGGGTTCATGCCCCCCGATGACTAGCTTGAGTGACAGAAACATGATTCTATGGGGTGTGCTGTTGCCACAAGGGGGAAAATAACGGTGCTTGTACTTGCGGGTGCAAGGATTGTTTACTTCACGCAAAGTTCTTTAATGCAGTTGTCCGTTGCTTTGAGTTTACACTTTGGGTGGGATTCGCAACTTAATACCAGCGAGATGTTCTGGATAGATATATCACGGTGGATGATTAGTGGGTAGATGCTGATAGATTTCGGTCTACTTGTCTTGGCGTACCGCCCATGCTTTTTGATCCTCTTCCTTTCTGTTTTGCATAATTAGCATTGGTTTGCGCACATAATCCTGTCAATTGCCCAGCTATAATTTGTTTACCTCACATGGCTATTTTATCGTCTTTTGGGAGAGAGAAATCACTAGTGAACATCATAGGATCCCGGTCCATATTCCTCATACTGTTTACACCTTCAATTTACTTCCAGTATTTACTTTTCCTTAGCTATCACTATCATCATTATCCCGTGCGTTTTATCCTTTGTAAACAACAAGGCCGGAGGAATTGACAACTCCTCTGTACTCGTTGGGAGCAAAGCTATCTGTTGCGTGTGTAGGTCCAGGTGAAGTAAGCAACCTTAGGTTGAGAACGGCGCCATTTTTCACTTCACCACCTACTTGTATCTGTTGGAGTCCTCCTGGACGATACTCAACCTTAGCATTTTTGCTAAGGGATATTTGCCGCTATCTACATCTCACCTTCCACTTGGGGTAACCAACGGGGGCGAGAAGTTATCTCGTGTATCACCTCGCACCTCCTCACCTCGGTGTCCACCGCCTTCCTCTTCTCTACTCACATCCTCAACTCTAGGGAGCAGGGAGAGAGGGAGGAGGAGCGGGGACCTGGGGACGGCGGCCACTGACCGACGCGGGAGAAGCGCGGATTCGGGCGAGGTCGACGGCGAGGTGGTCCGGGGCGAGCTCAGCCATGGCGGCTCGGGCTAGAGCTCGTCGGCCAGCTGCTGCTGCACAAGAGGGAGAGAGAGGGGAGGGAGGAAGAGGACAACAGGGAGAGAGGGAGGAGGAGCGGGGACCTGGGGGCGGCGGCGGCTGGCCGGCGCGGGGGGAGAGAGGGCAGAGATGGAGGTGGGAGTAGAGGTAGGCGGCGGCGGATGGCTGGCGAGGGGAAGAGACGGGGGCTCGGGGCGTGTGGGGCTCAAGCGAGAGGGATTGGAGGCTAGGGTTAACGTATGAGAAGTATATATATGTCGGGACCAGGGGTTAGCGTATGCAAGACTCGCTACAACGCAATCATATGGAGATCCGAGAACCGTACCCACTTGTCTAAGCAGACAAGGCCAAGAACAGAACGTTCTCGGGAAGCATCGAACGTGAGGGGCATCCCATCAAGGACGGATGATCAACTGAGATGGGTCCTCATCGTCCGCACACAAGTCTAAATGATATGGGTGGTGAACTCCCATATGAAGGGTTCGTTGCATAGAAAACAAAAATTTTCCTACGGTTGTAACAGCCAAGATCACATCTTGAAGATCACTTGTAACGGTTTGAGAAGGACTCACCCTCGAAGACCAAAAGATTTAACGAGAACTATTCTCGTGGGTGATGTAGTCGAACACTCGCCGACCTCAAGGTCGTGATGAAGACTTGACGCCACGAACGGGCAGCGTCTCCGTAGTCGGTCACACGTACAGATCAGTGACGACCTCCGCCCCTTGCTCCAGTTGGGCAGCGGAAGTAGTGGATCCTCGGGAACTCCAGCAGCACTACAACATAGTGGTGGTGGTGGTAGAGAAGATCTTGAGCAGGGCTTCGCCTAAGCACCGTACTCGTGAAACTGGATCAGCTAGCAAGGGGAGGAAGATGCCAACCAAAGGGCATATGAGAGATGGAGGAATTAGTGTGTAGAGGGGTCTCCACCCATCTATATATAGGAGGGGGAGGCAGCCCCCAAGGGGTAGCACGCCCCAAGAGGTGCCCCCACCTCTCCCCTCATCATGTGGGTGGACTCTCCACTCACAAAAACAAAGAGTCACACATTATTCCCATAACTTCCATAATTCTCCACTCAAAATTCCAAGAGTTTATCACATTAAAACACTTTTAATTATCTTGTTTAATGTCACTCAAATTAATGAACACTTCATTTAATGAGTACTTCATTGATGAACACTTCATTCAATGAACACATTAACAATTATCCCCTTGCACTATTTTGATATACCGAAACTATTCCAGCAGTTTTATCAAAACAGTCCATGTGCTGTCCAGTATATTCTCTGGCGTTCCGTATCCACTCAAACGCGTCAACGAATCCTTAAGTGTGTCACCCTACGGTTCGTGAATAAAATGGACATGACAGAGACTCTTCTCCGATCAATAATCATCAGCGGGATCTGGAGATCCATGATGACTCCCACTTACTCAACGATGAACTAGTGATCGTGTGAACCAAAACTCCGTAACCAATTCCTTTTGTCTCGCGATATTTTACTTGTCCGAGATCCGATCATTTGGTATCATCCATACCTAGTTCGATCTCGTTACCGACAAGTACTCTTTACTCGTTCCGTGATATAACATCCTCGTGAGCCAGTCACGTGCTTGCAAGCGATGTCAATGTGATATCACCGAGAGGGCCCAGAGTATATCTCTCCGTCATCTGGATGGACAAATCCCACTCTTGATCCACGAGCCTCAACTAACACTTTCCAAGTACCCAACGACACCTTTATAATCACCCTGTTACGGTGTGACGTTTGATGGAATCAAAGTACTCTTCCGGTGTCAGTGATTGACGTGATCTCATGGTCTAAGGATTAGGGTTACTTCGTGAAAGTTTGATACAGCAATAGAAACTTGATGACATGATCGTATTGCTATAACTACTGTGGGTGTATGTTCATCACATCATTCTCCAATGACATGACCTTGTTATTAACAACATCCAATGTTCATGATCAGGAAACCTTGATCATCCGTTAATCAACAAGCTAGTATAAAGAGAGGCATTACTAGGAACCTTTTCTCTGTTTATTAAACACACATGTATTAACGTTTCCGGTTAACACAATTATAGCATGAAAATAAACATTTATCATAAACATGGAATAAGATAATAACCACTTTATTATTGCCTCTCGGGCATATTCCCTTCACCATACTCATAGACAAGTCGCCTCAACCATACTATCGATTGTATTATAACCCTTACATAGACTTACTCCATCCCGATCACTTAGTCGGGGTCTAGGGCGGGCTCGATCATACATCAAAGTGTGCACGTGACAGAGTCACGAGAAATCGCATCGCGATGCCCCAAGCTGCGCACATCTAAGGTCCACTTGGTGTATAAAAGACCGCCAACCAGATCACAACTAAGGTCTCGAAAACCCATACTAAGACATGCATGATATAATCATACACGCAGCACACATGTATAGTATGAACAGCAGGTATCATTGCAATTCTCTACAAAGTATACAACTTCATTGATAACTCTTACAGAGTGCACACAGAGATCACGAGACCGTGATCCAACATTACAACAAGCATGCGGAAGAAAATTATGTCTGGGTACAGACAAGTTTAACAAATGACTTAAGAAGCCTTATTTAAACACAAGCCCTCCACGAGGGAACCAGTCTGCTGACTGGGACTACACTAGCTTGGTCTTCAGTCGTGGAGCTCGAGGAAGAATCCACCTTCGGGGTCAGTGGGTTCATCTAAAACATAGAATAAGAAAACGTGAGTACAAAGTCGTACTCAGCAAGACTTACGTAGGAACTATACTACTCATGCACACGTATCAAGGCAAAGGGAGGTGGGGTTCATAAGAAGAAGTGCCATCTTTGACTTAGGTAGTCCTGAACTACGAGTACTAGACTTGAGGTAAGAAGCGTACACAAGTCCACTACATGTCTCCAACCAATTACACCACTACATGTCGCACACAAGAAGAAAGCACGCCATAGCACTCACGCTTATCTTGGAAAGTTTTATAAGTATCCAGTTCAAGTTGTCTAATAATCAAGCTAAGCTTTCCAAGTAGTCCCTTACCGCGGACGCGGCTATTTGAATAGTTTTGTTAACCCTGCAGGGGTGTACCGCTACACACACACATGACCATCAGTTACCGCCTTTGTACTCGACACCGTTCAAGAGGTTTCGACGAGGATGTTCACCACAACTGTTACCTCATAGCCGATCTAGTCCAAGAAAGCCGCCTACCTGGGTTGGTTACTACTATCGTGAACCCGGCCGGTTTACCGAAGTGGACCCAGATGATGTGAGCGTGGTGCATAAGCCGGTCTCGGCTGAGCCGTTCTCTCACTTAGCAGCCAGGCCACAAACCTACCAGAACTCCGAACTACTGCGACATCTGGACATCGAAAGGGATAGGTTAGTAGGTTGAGAGGGGTCAGTGAGCCCAATGTGTGGCTGTAATCTTCATCTTGGATCACCACACAATAACTCGTACTTAGGGCGGTGTTCAACGAGACAACCCACTGTGTACTCCTACACAGCCTCTCATCGTTCACCTTGTATTAGGGTAGATTCACGAACACATTTCTACCGTCATCACCATGATTTCTACCATCCCGACTCACATAACAGTATGATCATTGTAACACTCTAAGCATGCAATAAGCAGTAACAATTGCAGGGGCCACATGATATCAATCAACTCCTACATTTGCTAGGATTGTGGTTTGCGTACTACTGTGACAAATGATAGGTCATGCAAATGAATGGGTTCATCTATGCGGTAGAGACTTAGCATGGTAATCATCCTAAACAATGCATAAGCGAGACTGAGAGGGAAGTGGGATTTTATCGACATGATCAATGGGGTTTTTCTTGCCTTGCTGACGAGGTTCAGTGTCAGGGTCTTCAACGAAGGGGGCAACCTCCTGTTCCGGTTCCACCTCTACTCGACAAACAACAAGCAAGGGAGAACAATAAGTACAATGCACAAACACATGGTTGAAGGTTGAAACTTGGTGCACATGCTTCTGATGTGTGAGGAAATTCCATTTAAATGAAGTATATTGCAAATGAATTGCAAATTCAAACTCCATTTTTGAATTTAAAAGGGTTCATATGCATGTTTGCTTCTGTTCGCCCATTTTAAAATGGTCAAACATGAAAACAAAGTGCATATTCAGAATCCTTGCATTTTTCTGATAATTTTACATATATTATATATTTAGTTTGGAGTTAAAATGAATTAGTTATGAATTTTCGAAGTTTAAATCATTTTCTAGAATTTCTGGAATTCTTTTAATTGGAAAAAATGATTTACTGCGTAGGCATGACGTCAAGGTGACGTGGGGGGTGCTGACAGGTGGGGCCTCTCTGTCAGTGTCTCTGTTAATTAAACATTTTGTTTTAATTTTAACAGGGGGATGTGGCACTAGTGGTGGGGTTAGGGGCTAATCACCCCCGCCACGTGGATCTCACCAGCGGCAAGTCGCCGTCGACGTCCAGACGTGGTGGCGTCCACCGGGACGGCGGCTCCGGCCACCACTTGGCACGCTGCGACCACCAAACGGGAGCCCAGGCACGCACGCTTCATCTGAGACAGACGAGCAGCACGAGGGCTCACCGGAAGGACGTCGGCGACGAGCAAAGGCGGCGGCAGCAGCACGTCCGTGGTGCGGATCTTGCTGTGGTGCACCATTTGAGCCACGGGTGGGCGCTTTCGAAGCAGCACACCAAGGATAAAGTGATGGACATGGCCTAGAGCTTGGCTGCTTCATGGTGGCTCGCCGACGAGCATCGCGGCGGCGCTGATCTACGACTCCCATGGCAAATCGCGACAGCGACTGTAACTGGGGGCGGGAAGAGAGGGGTTTGAACCGCCTGCTCACCAGGAGTTCAAAGGTGGTGACGGCTTGAGCTGGGGTGGCTTGACGGCGTCGCAATCGTCGTCGATCTTCCTCGGCTCCGCCGAGGGCTCGGGACCAAATTGGGCGGCTACAGAGGCTCCGGGCTCTTGATCTGCTGCATGGCGACGGATTCGAAGGCGTGGAAGCTCCTGGACCGGCTTTCAGAAGCTCTAGATTGCAGTGGCCGTGTCTTCTACAACGGGGGGCTCCGGTGAAGATTCGAGCGGTGGCGAAATCGAGCACATGAGGAAGGGGCAGAAGCTATGGAGGGGGGAATGGATCCGGGGGTGAGCGGGGCGTCTCCAGGCGCGAGGATAAGGCTTGGGGGGTGCCAGGCAGGCTAGCAGCTGCCGCCGGCGTCGGCATGCCCTCCAGCGAGGTGCTTGCCGCGCTGGGGGAAGACGACAAGGAGGGTAGGCGGGCCTGGGCCGAGGGGGCGATGAGTTGGGCCGAAATGGCCAGGTGAGCCCCTTTCCCTTTTTTCTTTTCTTTTTCTTTCTGTTATTTGTTGTGCCTTGCTAAATAAAATAGCTAGGCATTTTCTAGAATGCTGAAACTTTTTATATGGCTTCACAATATAATAGGCTAGCCACTTGTAAAGTTTGAATATTTTTAAAATTCAAATTATTTGAACTTTAATTCAAATAGGAGTTTTTGATTAATTCCGAGGTCCTGTTTGAATATTTGAAAAATCCATGAGCATGGGGTTGGTCCCACATCACTTGATATGTGATCACACTCATTTATGAGACTTTTCAAAAATGCAAAAGAAATTTTCGGAGCAACTTTTATTCTGGCCATTTGAATTAAATTCATCTGGGGGGTGTTCCTTCTCCCATTTGAGTTTGAATTTGAATTCCAGTTGATTTTCTTTGATGAATGCAAGGTGAATTTGATCCTAGCACATTACCTAACAGAGGGTTCTGACAATATATGACCATGGGAAGCAATATCCAACGTCGCAGACCGAGCACGAGGCAGATCCGACGTCCAACGTAGCTTGCCCCTTGAGGCTCGCCGTGGAGCTCCGTGGGCTAGGGATCTTTAAGATTTAAATAATAGTACAACGAGTATCAGAAATAATTAAAATTTCATCCAGATTTGTAGACCACCTAGCGACGACTACAAGCACTGAAGCGAGCCGAGTACGCGCCGCCATCTTCGCCCCTTCCTCATCGAAGCCGGGCAAAACTTGTTGTAGTAGACAGTCGGGAAGTCGATGTGCTAAGGCCCCATAGAACCAGGTCACCAGAACAACATCCGTTACCATTGAAGATTAGCCTAGATCAGAAGAATTAACTCTGCAGACACACAAACGTAAAGAAACTACGATCAGATCCGAGCAAATTCACCAAAGATAGATCCACCGAAAACGCACCTTCACACGCCCACCGATGATGCTAGACGCACTATCGGGATGAGGGCTAGGCGGGAAGACCTTTATTTCATCTTCACGAAACCGCCATCATCTCGTCTTCTAAAACGAAACACAAATCCTAACAAGACTTGTCCACGTGGAATTTTCTGTAACCAAACAAGACCTCATGGGACATCGGTTTGTTCTTGTCTAAGCGCATGCGAAGAAAATCCCAAGATCCAGGGGGACGAATGCTGCTTCAGTTAACGAGAAGATCTCCAATCTTCTCTTCGGCAGGGGTGAGTAATCCAACCTGTCGCCTTATCCCTCCGACAAAGATTAACACTCCAGAGAAAAGAACGATTCGTCTGGCTGCGTGCCGCTCTCCGTCGCTCCCTCCGCCGCTCTCAGCTTCGACCGCCCTCGAAGCCTTATTAACCATTCCCTCCGGCAGCCTTTCTCCCCTATCTTCCTCTGCTATTTTACCTCCTCTATTTCCCCTTTCTCTCTTCTCGCAGGTCTCTCTCTGTCCCCCCCCCCCCAAAATGGAGAACAGGGACAAGAGAGGCGTGGTGGAGGGTCAAGATGCAGAACAACCAATTTATGTAGATCAAGCCCGGATTCCACCGGATCGAGGCAGTGATCCAGTCAGGGAGCAACCTGGATTTGAAGGATCGGCTCCTCTTCCCCCTGTTCCCACTGTTCCTCAAGTTTCCCCGTCCAGATCCAATACGAAGAGAGCTCTTCTTGCAACTCTCACGATGGTGTAGCCGCCGGCCAAGAATTTGGCCCATGTTTGGTGGCGGTCTGAAGCGCGGGATGGTGCGTGCTCTCTTTGAGACCGACCCGCCTCGCACCTCGGAGCTTAGCGGGGAAACCCCTGTCGCTGCTGCCGAATATGCACCTCATCTGCTCCAACCTGTCGCAGCGGCCTTCATCCAAGGGCCACCCGGAGGTCTTCTTCGGCCTGGAGGAGCTGGGTTATGTCTTGTTTTTGAGAAGTAGGTAATTGAGGTTGCCATTTCATTTCAGTAGTAACCTGCAATAGTTTTGAGGTATTGATGTGAGTAATATTTGAACTTTTGGTGTCAAGAGCTCTAGCCTATTAGTGATAGGTGTCGTATTTTGGGCAATCCGTGTGTTATTTTCAAAAAACCTACAAAACTAGTTGAGAACTCTAGCTACTAGATGGATCACTACTCTTCTGAGGGGTCGAATAGTAGAGTACACTCACGTACCATGAGTCGAGGATGCGCAAGGATATCCAAACCCCCATACACTCCTCCTCGGGGTACTCGTCTCTTTGTGAACCTCCTTATTAGATTGAGAGTTACCGATAATAGGTGCATGAGTTCTTCGGACTAATGTAAGTATTGAAAGTTGACACTTCCACCTTCCCATATTTGCTAGCCTCTCATGTGTCGTGCATTGCCTTCTTCTCACTCCGAGAGTTGGCGTCCACCTTCGCCGGTACATCCAACCCTTGGTATGATACGCTCTGTCATCATAAACCTCCTTATATATTTCCTCAAAACAGCCACCATACCTACCTATCAAGGCATTTCCATAGCCTTTCCGAGATATATTGCCATGCAACTTCCACCTCTTCATGACTTGATCTTCATGTCATACATGTTCCTGCTACACTGGCAGCGGCATACATTCCATACATCATGATACCTACATCTTCTTTATGATTTGAGTACCTTGTAAAGTGTGAAAGATCTTCTATACCCTCTTGTAAACTAGAGTGTTGCCCTTAAGTGAGGAAAATGTCCCAAAGTGGACAAAATAAAAGATCCCAAAGAGGACAAATGAGAGTTAAATTTAAAGAGCCATTGAGGCCACCAAAAAAATAAAAAAAATAGAAAAAAGAGAGAAAAAAAGAAATAAAAAGAGAGAAGGGGGCAACACTATATCCTTTTGAAAGATCCACACTAGTACTCCCTCTTATCCTTGTACTCCATAGAGATGATCATGCATATAGCTATGTGGGGACCTTCACATTATACAACTTGGCTTGCATATTCCAAGGATGAGCCTCCTCAAACGAGTTCTAGGTCTTCATGACCGAGCAATTTAGTTGCACCCCCACTAGTCCCATTGGAGAGATTTTCAGCTCATATGTGCATATGTTGCATGGAAATCCCTACTCCTCACATCATATCTATCATTTGGCCTTCTCGCCTATGATTGTCCTCATTGATGTGGGCCTTTGTCATCCTTTTTGTCTTCCTCCTCCACCATATTCTCTCTTTGCCATCCTAAGTGTCAACTCTCATGCTTACGCTCATCCATTGCATGAGTGCTCAAAATGTAGAAAAGGAATGGATAAAATTGACTTGTACCTGGCTAGTGGTCTGGGGATGAGTCAAGATAAGATTCTAAATAAGACCAAGTGTGAAAATTTAGTAGATTGAGTTCTCAACATAAAAATACGTTTTTTCTCGTATTCGAGTGAAGCCTATCCTCTACATAGGGGAAATTTTCTACTATCCTACTTCTCACCTTCCACTTGGGGTAACCAATGAAGGGCGAGAAGCCATTACCACTTCCACGCCATCACCTTGTGCAAGATTTCTTCGGAACTGGTGATACGTCCAAAACACATCACTATTTTATATCGTAATTATACCTTATTCATTGATATATTTCACATTACGATGATGTTCTTATGTTGTTTTGGCTTGTTTTACACACTTTGCAACTTTCCGGTGCTGAAGCAGCAGACGTAGGATTCAGCGGTAAAAAGTGGACGTTGAGTTGCTGAAGAAGAACACCTCCAAATTACCTGAAAATCTACGGAGGGTGTTTTTGAGAGGATTGATGAAGACATGCAAAAGAGGGACCAGAGGGGGGCCACAGGGTGCCCAGGCGGCCACCTGGCGCGGCCCCCACCCTGGCCGCGCCGGGACGGCGCCTGGAGCCATGGGATCACCCCAGGCTCCCCCCTCTGGCCTATATACTTTTCGTCATCCGGAAACCCTAAAAAGAGTTTTTACGGAGTTCCGCCGCCGCTCTTTGGCGGAAACTTACAGATAATAAAAGGGCTCTCCGGCGGGCAGATTCCGCCGAGAAGACCACCTCCCGAAAGGGGAGATCATCGCCATCGTCATCACCATCATCACGGGAATCATCGAGATCATCATCGACATCATCCCCAACATCAACACCATCTTCATCTTCATCCAATATCATCTCACAATTGCAACTTGTGTTGTAACCCGTACTATCTATCCTCTCTACTCTACCGGTGTTGATTACTACTTTGTGGTGAATGCTATTGAGTTTTGTTGGAGAAATATCATTATGACCAGATTGTTTACCCCTATTTATCACCTCTGATCATGATCTCTTTTATGCCTTGTGAGTAGTTACTTTAGTTCTTGAGGACATGGGAGAAGTCTTGTTGTTAGTAGTCATATGATGTTGAACTAATATGTGTTGTTTGATATTTAAGTTGTGTTGTTATTTTCCTAGTGGTGTTGTGTGATTCGAACACTCAACACTTCACCTTATTAAGGACCTAGGGGAATACATTGTGTATAAATAATGCTTACGGTGGGTTGCCGGAGTGACAGAAACCTGAACCCCAGTTTGCACACTTTTGCAAAAGGGAATAATGGATCCTTGATCGTATTGCTGTGGTTAGGCTTTGCCTTAATTTCTACCTTGTATTTGCGGATGCTTGCAAGTTTTTTAATCATAAGAGTGCACTTATCTTAGTCTAGAAGGTCTGCTAGCATAGATCCACCCACTCAACACTTATAAACACATAACATGTTATCAATGCGGAATATGGCGAAAGCGCATGACTACCTCTCCATGTGTCCTCAAGAACGCTTTAGTCTTTATAAGTTCAGTTGCCAGGCTTATCCTTTGCTCAAAAGGATTGGGCCACCTGCTGCTCCTCGGCACCATTTACTTTGCTTGATTTTGTCTTATTGTTGCTTATACCGAAAACCCCTAAAAAGTTATCTTTCAGTGCTTGCAGTTATTCCTTGTCCAAAATCACTTATCAATACCTTTCGCTCCTCGTTGGGTTCGACAGTCTTACTTATCGAAAATGCTGCAATAGATCCCTTACAGTTGTGGGTCATCAATTGGTATCCTTCCTCCCCACATTGCCGACACTAATATTGCGCTTATTCCGAATAAACTTGTCCCTGTCATGCCCACTGATTTTATACCTATTAGCCTTTGCAATTTCATCTACAAAATCATTGCCAAAGCTTTGGCCAATAGACTTAAACCTCATCTCCCTGACTATATTGATCCTGCTCAACAACCTTTCATTAAAGTTCGGCCTATTAGTGACAATATTATTATTGCTCAAGGGTTCACTCATTCTTTTTCCCTTAAATCTTGGAATCACTCTGCTTTCATGGTTAAAATTGATCTAGCTAAAGCTTTTGATCGTCTTGAATGGAATTTTATTCTCGATGCTCTGCGTCGTAAAGGGTTGCATGGTCATTTCATCCGTCTCATCCATGCAAGAATTCCTAGTCCCACATTCTCTTTTATCATTAACGGTCAAGTCACTAAAAGATTTAAAAGCCAGAGAGGAATTAGACAGGGTTGTCCTTTATCTCCTTATTTATTTGTGTTGGCTATTAATGAATTCTCTTTGGGTCTTAATGAAGCCATGGCGGCTAATCTCTTGTAGGGGATCTCTCTTGGATCTTTTTGCCCTCCCATACATTCGTTGCTTTTTGCTGATAATTTATTAGTTTGTGCTCAAGCTAACTTGCAGGAAGCTACTGCCTTATATAACATCCTGGAGAACTTTTGTGCTTCTTCGGGGTAAACTCCTAATTGGTCTAAATCTTCCATCCTTTTTATCACCAAAGTTAATCCTAATTGTCAACAAGAAATTAAAACTTTGTTCAACGTCCCTAATATGGACTCCAACTTTACTCATCTAGGGCACCCTCTCATTATCCCGTGTAAGAACAGAGTTGCTTCTTATAATTTTGTCCTCGATAAGTTTCGCTATAAACTCCCCACCTTTAAAGATAATATGCTCTCCCATGCTGCTAAAATTGAATTGATCAGATCTGTTTTTTCGGCCATTCCGGTTTATTACATGTCTAACATTATTTTCTCTAAAAAGCTTATTGCCCAGATGACTGCCCTCATCAGAACCTTCTGGTGGTCGGGTGTCAGAGATAGTTCTGCAGGGAAAAGTATGTGTCTCAGGGCCTGCAGGAAGGACATTTGTATTTCTAAGGAGGATGGTGGCGTGGGCATTCAGAATTTGTAGGCTATTAATGAGGGTCTCATCCTTTTCGCTTCTTGGAGACTTGCCAATGCCCCCTCCTCACATCTCTATCAGGTACTCAAAGCTAAATATTTCTACGACGCTTCCATTTGGAAGGCTGAGAGGAATGTGCCAAAATCTGGCTTTTGGTCCTCCATCCTCAAGCTTCTTCCCAGGTTAAAGGAGCATACCTCCTATCAAATCACCCAAGGTAACTCATCCATATGGAGCTCCCCATGGTGTGTTGGATGGGAAAATGTTCATGATCATCTCATTATCCAACAGGTTCCCTATGCTTACCCTGTGATGACCCTCAACGTAAAGGGATCTATTGTAGTGTTTTCGATAAGTAAGAGTGTCGAACCCAACGAGGAGCGAAAGGTATTGATAGGTGATTTTGGACAAGGAATAACTGCAAGCACTGAAAGATAACTTTTTATGAGTTTTCGATATAAGCAACAATAAGATAAAAGCAAGGAAAGGAAATAGCACCGAGGAGCAGCAAATGGCCCAATACTTTTGAGCAAAGGATAAGACTGGCAACTGAACTTATAAAGACTAAATCGTTCTTGAGGACACATGGAGAGGTAGTCACGTGCTTTCGCCATACTCCGTATCGATAACAAGTGTTCAGCTGATAAGTGTTGAGTGGGTGGATCTATGCTAGCACACCTTCTAGACTAAGATAAGTGCACTCTTATGATTAAACATCTTGCAAGCATCCGCAAATACAAGATAGAAATTAAGGAAAAGCCTAAACACAGCAATACGATCAAGGATCCATTATTCCCTTGTGCAAAAGTGTGCAAACTGGGGTTCAGGTTTCTGTCACTCCTGCAACCCACCGTAAGCATTCTTAATACACAATGTATTCCCCTAGGTCCTTAAGAAGGAGAAGTGTTGAGTGTTCGAATCACACAACACCACTAGGAAAGTAACAACACAACTTAAATATCAAACAACACAAATTACTTCAACATCATATGACTACTAACAACTAGACTTCTCCCATGTCCTCAAGAACTAAAGTAACTACTCACAAGACATAAAAGAGATCATGATCAGAGGTGATAAATATATGATAAACAATCTGGACATAATGATATTTCTCCAACAAAACTCAATAGCATTCACCACAAAGTAGTAATCAACACTGGTAGACTACAGAGGATAGGTAGTACGGATTACAACACAAGATAAACTTGTGAGGTGAGATTGGATGGTGGTGGAGATGGTGCTGATGTTGTGGATGATGTTGATGATGATCTCGATGATGCCCGTGACGATGGTGATGACGATGGCGATGATCTCCCCTTCCGGGAGGTGATCTCCTCGGCGGAATCTGCACGCCGGAGAGCCTTTTTCTTCTCTGTAGGTTTCTGCCACGGAGCGGCGGCGGAACTCTGTGAAAGCTTCTCTTTTTAGGGTTTTCGCGTAACGAGGAGTATATAGGCCAGAGGGGGGAGCCGGGAGTGGCCCTAGGGCTCCAGGCCGCCTGGGGCTCCTGTGGACCCCCTCTGGCCCCTCTACGGCGAGTCTTCGTTAATCTTCTAGAAAATACACCCCGTCGATTTTCAGGTAATTTGGAGGTTTTCTTCTTCAGCAACTCAGCATCCACTTTTTAACGCTGAATCCTGCGTCTGCTGCTTCGGCACCGAAAAGTTGAAAACTGTGTAAAATAAGCCAAAACATAAGAATATCATCGTAATATGAAATATATTAATGAATAAGGATGAATTACGATATAAAATAGTGATGCAATTTGGACGTATCAACTCCCCAAGCTTAGACCTCGCTTGTCCCCAAGCGAAAACTAAGCTCGGTAAACCTGTCCACAAGTTTAGAGAGTGAAGTGTCGATAAATAAAATACGTACAAGAAGCATCATGATCTTTTCACCAAACTCAAGCATTCTAAACAGCAATCTGCAACTCATAAAGCCCTTATGAAAGAGTAATAACAATTATAAACAAAAGTAGGGCTAAGGAAACTCATCAAATCATGGAAAACAAGTCCTTTGGTCAAGGAACACTAATAGTTTTTACCTTTGCTCTTTCTCTTTATATTTTGAAGAGACAATTTGGAACTTTTTGAAAGAACAAGCTATTAGTCATGAAGTGCAAATGCTAACACAAAGGAAGATGTTTGCTTGGCAAATGCTTTTGCAAACAACTCACTTATCAAAAGATAATGTCAACAATGATATAGCATGGCAAAACTTTAATGCAACATTATATGGATGAATCCTCATCAGCATCAAGTGTCTGTTCTCTTTGGGAAAGGAAGAAGTAGGGAAAACTGACTCAACATAAAAGTAAAGGAAAAATCCTTGTTAAAGGCAAGCAGGGAAAACTCAAGTGCTATCCTTAAATCAAACAGAATGAAAACAAGTTTTGAGAGGTGCATGATTTGTCAACGAATGCTAATAGATAACTCAATTGCTTCTCAGATTGGACAAGTTTCGAGGAACGGCTCCCACACGGGGACGATCACATCCCCACAATCTCCTTTGTTTATCACTGCCAAAGTTTTCTGATTTCTCATGAACAAAGCGTGAAGGATGGTTTGTTTGTTATATTATCTTTTGTCAGCTCGGCGCACTCATGCCAGTTCCTCCTCGTGTTAGGGGTCTGCAGATTAGACATGCAATCCCGGGATAAAACTTGTCACACTTAAGAAGATCATGAGTTAACTACTACTTCCTCATGAGCTAAAACAGGGGCATAAAATAGAAGATTTTGAACATCTAAGGATAACACAAAAATTCTATGCTTTAGGAGTGGTAGTGGAATATCACGAATAGGAAGTATGGTGGACTCATATGGAAGATACTGGTTTCACGGTATGGATGTACAAGCAGAATTCCGCTTAGTACAGAGGTTTGGCTAGCAAAGGCTTTGAGAGAACAGACAATTGGTGATGACTTGGATGCAAAGCAATATAAAGCATAAACATTAAAATAAGCATAGCAGATCAAGTTGTCTTCCTTGTAAACATAACACTACAAGCATAATAACAAAGAGGGTTTGGCTATGTCGCTGCTTTGAGAAAAATAACATGCTTGTTGTTATGACCAAAGCTATGTTTGCCAAGATTAAATAAAGTTTTCAAAGCCATACCTGATATAAGGTCAATACTCCCCATAAGAAACATCATAAGGTAGATTGCGTGAAGAGAATACCGAGTGCAGCGAAGGGATCAATAGACTTCTCATTAATATTCCATCATAGACGACTCCACACTCACGTATACATAACTCTCCAAAGAGGAGTGATAGATCTCAAAGCAAACACCTATTTCATAAGATAACTTCCCTAGACATGATACGACTCTACTTAACTCTAAAAGACATAGATAAAGATAAAAATACCGGGCACTCCCCCAAGCTTAGAAAAAGCTAAGGGGATGACATTACCCGAGGAGATTTACTCCTCATTCTTGTGGTTCTTCAGGTCCCTGATTATACGTCGAAGGGTTTGGTTTTCAGCTTTCAGGATTTCCACTTGCACTTTCAGTACACGGAAATCTTCACAAAGTTGGTTGGTGATGCGGTAGGCTTAGTAGATGGTGGAAAGCGTGCGCTGATCTTCAAGCAAAGTGGAGGGCCCTAAAAGGTTAAGAGAAAGATCATATTGAGGTTGGACAGACCCCACCATGATGGGATTGCTTGGTCCTCCTTGCTGTTGGGCAGTAATAGTCTTGACTTCCTCACTCACGGAGCGCTCCATCTCCGCTTGTCTTGCGGCGGTTTCTTCTTCGGTAGCCCAATCGACGTTCTTCCCTTGATTAAGATCCTTCTGGACTTGACGTAGACGCCATCCCAAGAAGTCCTCTCCGCTCGAGCCACAAAAATACATCTCTACTACTCAACTTTTAGTCCTGGCAAAAACAGCTCGAAAAGAAAACACAGATAATCGCGAGATACGTTGCCGGAACGATCCGGTAAATATATAGAAAAAAAATTCTGCACAGAAAGGAAGGTAACGAGCCAAAGCGGGGTCGGAGACGGACTCTGGGGTGCCCAGGCGGCCTCCCGGCGCGGCCAGGGGTGGGGCCGAGCCAGGGGGCGCCTGGGCCCCCTGGAGCTGGTCTCTAGCTCCACTTCGGCCTCAAATTTCTATATTTTGCAAAAACTCGTAATCTGGAACTTTTATGGCGGTTTCGCGATGTTTCCTTACCGTAATACATACCTTTCCTTATTCTGCTCCTGCCGGTGTCTGGAACAGGGCTGCAACTTGTTCTTCATGAGTTGTTGTGTATACCAAATCCACATCAACATTGACAGGATCTCCTGCTATGTAATGCTTAAGTCTTTGCCCATTCACCACTTGAGGTTTGGTGCCTTTGAAATTTTTAATCTTGATTGCACCCGAGCGCTAGACTTCCTCAATATGAAATGGCCCTTCTGATGACGGCTTCTCGCCCTTCGTTGGTAGGCCCCAAGTGGAAGGCGTGATGCGGTACAGCAGCAAGTTTCCCTCAGTAAAGATACCAAGGTTTGTCTCCAGTAGGACTCCAGAGATGATAAGTAGGTGTCAGCAGCGCAACTAACGCGGACCTGCACACAGACACAGATAACTTTGCTCCCAACGAAGTTCAGAGAGTTTTTCAATCTCTCCGGTCTTGTTGTTCACAAATGATAAAACGCAAGGGGATAATGATAGCAACTTGAAAGTAAATGCAGAAAAGTAAATATAGCTTGGAAACAATAATGAGGATATGGATCGGGATATGTGATGTTCGCTAGTGATGTCTCTCTCCCAAAAGACGATAAAAATGCTATGCGAGGTAAACAAATTATAGAAAGGCAATTGACAGGATTAAGAACGCACCGCAATGCTAACTATGCTACAAAAGAAAGGATGAGGTTCAAAAGCACGGGCAGTACGCCAAAGTAAGTAGACGGAAATCCATCTGCATCTACTACTAATCATCCACCTTGAGATATCTATCCAGAACATCTCGCTGGTATTAAGTTGCGAGCCCCACCCAAAGTGTAAACCCAAAGCAACAGACAACTGCATTAAAAAGAACTTTGCGTAAACTAAACAATCCTTGTAACCGCGGTTACAAGCCCCGTTGTTTTCCCCTTGTGGAAACAGCACATCCCCTAGACTCATGTTTCTGTCACTCAAGCATGTCATCGGGGAGGCATGAACCCACAATCTAGCACAACGCTCCCTCTTGGAGTCACTACCTACTACTTGGCCAAAGCAATAAACAGCAACGGAGAGCATGCAAGAATTACTTAGGAACAAAAATATAAGAGATAAAAACCAAATATATTACTCTATCACAATCTGAACATAATCCCATAATCCATCAGATCCGATCAAACTCAACATAGCAATAGCAGAAATACTACAAAGGTGCCTCGATCATGTAGGGCAGCTCACGAGGTCTAAACAATGAAGATCAAAGAGGGGATGAGAACATCACATAGCTACTGATCACGGACCCATGGTCCAAGGAAAACTACTCACGAGACATCCGGGGAGCATCCATGGTGGAGAGGAGACTCCCGGAGGTCAATCCTCCCTCCGGCAGGGTGCCGGGAAGAGGTCTTCTGGTGCTCCCGATCTTGGAAGCGCGGCGGCGGCGGAACAGAGGCGAGTTCAAGGAATAGGGTTCTTCTTCTGGAGTTTTCCCGTGACGGGGGATAAATAGGCGAAGGGGGGCAGCCAGGGGTGGACCAGGGGCCCCAGGCGCCCCCCTGGCGCGGCCAGGGGTGGGGCCGCGCCGGGTGGCCGCCTGGGCCCCCCTGGCCCCCTCTGGCCCCTGCCGGGCTTTTCTCGAAGCTTCCGTCACGCTGATTTTTTATCTGAATTTTCCCGAATTTTTCTGGCACTTTTTATATGGGGGAAAACTGAAATAGAAAAATAGCAGAAAACAGGAACAGGCACTGGGGTGCACTGAGTTAATAGGTTAGTCCAAATATGATAAAAAATGTATGAAAGTGTATCTAGATCATAGCAATATCACACAAAACATGCATGGAGCAAGCAGAAATTATCGATACGTTTTGGATGTATCCCCTTCCTACCTGGAAAGTAGTTTACCTGAAGAAAACCTGAAACGGGATCTAAACAACAAAACTTTATCACCAACATTAAATTCACGTTTCAGAATCCTCCTATCATGCCACTTCTTTACCTTTTCCTTGAACATTTTAGCGCTCTCGTAAGCTTGACTTCTCCACTCATCTAGAGAAGTCAAGTTCATGAGACGCTTTTCACTAGCTAATTTCGGGTCAGCATTAAGCTCTCTAATAGCCCAGAAAGCTTTGTGTTCTAATTCTAAAGGCAGATGGCAAGCCTTGCCATAGACCATCTGATAGGGAGACACGCCCATGAGGTTTTTGTAAGCAGTTCTATACGCCCACAAAGCATCTCCTAACTTATTTGACTAGTCCTTTCTATTTCTATTGACTTTCTTCTGTAAGATAAACTTGATCTCTCTATTGGTGAGCTCAACTTGCCCACTTGTTTGAGTGTGGTACGGTGAAGCAATTCTATGATTGACATCGTACTTGGCTAAAGATTTTCTAAAAGCTCCATGTGTAAAATGCGAACCCCCATCAGTCATGAGGTACCTGGGTACTCCAAACCTAGGAAAAATTACATCCTTGAGCATTTTCAAAGATGTCTTGTGATCAGCACTTTCAGTGGAGATTGCTTCTACCCACTTGGTTACATAATCAACAGCAACTAAAATGTGAGTGTACTTGTGTGAGGAAGGAAAAGGACCCATAAAATCAAAACCCCAGCAATCAAAAGGCTCAATCACTAGAGAGTAATTCATAGGCATATCATTCCTTCTGCTAATATTACCAACTCTCTGACACTTATCACAAGATAAAACATAATTTTTAGCATCCTTAAAGAGAGTAGGCCAATAAAAACCTGATTGAAGAACCTTATGTGCGGTCCTCTCACCAGCATGATGTCCTCCATATGGACTATCGTGACATTGTTTGAGAATGTCCTTCTGCTCGTGTTCCGGTATGCATCTTCTCACGATCCCATCTGGACCTTCTTTGAAAAGATGTGGGTCATCCCAAAAGTAATGCCCCAAATATTGACAGAAGTTCTTCCTTTGTTGAAATGTTAGACCTGGAGGCAAAAACTTTGCAATGATAAAGTTAGCATAATCTGCAAACCAAGGATCGGAGAGAGATTTTACTTTTACAACAGCTAGCTATTTGTCTGGAAAACTGTCGTTGACTGGAATGGGATCATGCGGTATATCTTCCATCCTTGAAAGATTATCCGCCACCGGATTGTCTGCTCCTTTCCTATCGACAATCTGCAAATCAAATTCTTGAAGAAGGAGTACCTATCGGATGAGCCTTGGTTTGGCATCCTTCTTCTCCATAAGATACCTAATGGAAGCATGGTCAGTATGAACAATAATCTTAGAATCAACAATATACTTCCTAAACTTATCACAATCAAACACTACTGCTAAGAATTCCTTCTCAGTAGTAGCGTAATTCTTTTGAGAACTATCAAGGGTTTCGCTAGCATAATATATAACATTCAACTTCTTATCAACCCTTTGTCCTAAAACAGATCCAACAGAAAAATCACTAGCATCACACATAATTTCAAAAGGTAAATTCCAATCAGGTGGTTGTACTGTAGGAGCAGTTATTAAAGCTTTCTTAAGAACTTCGAAGGCTTCCTTACAATCTTCATCGAAAACAAAAGGAACGTCCTTCCGGAGAAGATTAGTGAGGGGTCTCGAGGTCTTAGAAAAGTCTTTAATAAATCTTCTATAGAAACTAGCATGACCGAGAAAACTACGAATACCTTTGATGTCCCTTTGGTAGGGCATCCTTTCAATTGCTTCGATCATGGCCCTTTCCACCTCAATTCCCCTCTCGGAAATCTTGTGGACAAGAACAATTCCCTCGTTGACCATAAAGTGACACTTTTCCCAGTTAAGCACCAAATTTGTCTCCTCACATCTCTGCAAAATTTTATTAATGTTGTGGAGACAATGGTCAAAATAGGTTCCATAGACGGAGAAATCGTCCATGAATACCTCCACAATTTCTTCACAAAAACCATGAAAGATAGCAGACATACATCTTTGAAAAGTAGCAGGGGCATTACATAAACCAAAAGGCATACGTCTGTAGGCATAAGTACCATAGGGACAAGTAAAAGCGGTCTTCTCTTGATCAGCAGTGTTAACATGAATTTGAGAGAAGCCAGAATAACCATCAAGATAACAAAAGTGAGTATTTTTGGATAACCTTTCAAGCATTTGGTCGATGAACGGCAACGGGTAGTGGTCCTTCCTGGTTGCCTTGTTCAGCTTCCTGTAGTCAATACACATTCTATATCCAATAATAATCATCTGAGGTATTAGTTCATTCTTATCATTAGGAACCACAGTTGTACCTCCTTTCTTTGGAACACAATGAACCGGGATTACCCACTTACTATCAGCTATAGGGTAGATAATACCTGCGGCTAGAAGCTTGAGAATCTCGGTCCTTACAACATCCATCATCTTCGGATTTAGCCGTCGTTGATGATCAACAACCGGTTTAGCATCAGGTTCAAATTTGATGGTATGTTGACAAATAGACGGACTAATCCCCTTAAGGTCACCAAGGGTATAGCTAATTGCACCTCGATGTTTGCGAAGTACTTCCAATAGACGCTCTTATTCATACCCTGAAAGGTTATAATTGATAATAACAGGATATACTTTCTTTTCATCTAAATAAGCATATTTGAGCGAACCGGGAAGAGGTTTAAGATCAAACACTGGATCTTCTTTTGGTTCGGATAAAATTCCCAAAGGCTAAACCGGAAGGTTGTGCTTTAGGATAGCAGGTTGTCTTAAGAATATTTCGTCCAGCTCATTCCTCTCCTGCATATGCAAATCATTCTCGTGGTCCTCCATATATTGCTGCAAAGGATCGTTAGGAGGAATAGCAATGGAAGCAATATCTTCAATAATCTTATCATTACTAGGCAAATCAGTACCACGAGGCTTCTTAGAGAACTTAGAAAAATTAAATTCATAGGGCTCACCATTGAATTCAAAAGAAACTTTACCTTTCTTGCAATCTATTATAGCTCCACAGGTTCTGAGAAAAGGTCTACCGAAAATAATAGGACAAAAATTATCCCTTATTGAACCAAGTACTAGAAAGTCGGTAGGATATTTTACCTTTCCACATAAAACTTCAATGTCCCTCACAATTCCGATAGGAGAGATAGTTGCTTTGTTTGCAAGATGAATAGTAACATCAACTTCTTCAAGTTCACAAGGTGAAATTTCACCCATGATCTCTTGATAAAGTGAATAGGGGATAGCACTAGCACTCGATCCCAAATCGCATAGCCCATAATAATTGTGATCTCCTATTTTGACAGATACTACTGGCATACCTGAAATTGGGCCCTTATTCTTGGTTGTGACAAGGTTAGTGGAAACAACACAAAAATTTATATTGGAATCTAAAGCATTATTAGTAATAAGATACTTAACCAATGCAACTCGAGGATCGACCTTAATCTGGTCCTCAGGCTCATCAATTCTTCTTTCACTCTTATTCATTATGCCTGTCACAAAAGAGTGCTCCCTTATTCTTACGGGAAAAGGGGGCTTTTTATATATAGCTGAAGGCACAATAGGATCAGCTACATGAATATCAATAGGTGATTCTTTGAAGGGTTTATGGTGTTGATTCTTCTTCTTCTTAGAAGAGTCAATATGAGAGGCAAAGTCCTTACAAAAATCAATCATTAGATGAGAATCAAGACTAATCTTAGAGCAAAAGGCAGTAAAGGAATCAGTTTTCACATAGCTTTATATATAATCATGATCATAATATATAGTGAGTTCAATACCTTTATCTATTTCCCAATCTTCGGTATTCTTCTGGATCCTTTCAAGGAGATCCCATCTTTCTTCAACGCTTTTCATCTGAAATACCCCACTAGAGGAGGCATCCAACATCTCCTTATCCTGACGAGAAAGTCTAGCATAAAAATTTGTAAGTATAGTTTTCTTGGGGAGCTCATGAATAGGACATTTGAGCATTAGATATTTCAATCTCCCCCAAGCTTGAGCGATGCTTTCTCCGTCACGAGACCTAAAGTTATAGATATAGTTCCTGTCTCGATGAATTTCATGAAGAGGATAAAATTTGGTATAAAAGAGAGACATAAGCTCATGCCAATCAAGCAAATGAGAGTTATCGAGGAGCTTATACCAATCTGAAGCTTTATCTATAAGCGACACGGAGAACAATTTCTTCATGACAAACTCCCTTGATACACCTGCAAGCTTAAATAGTGAACATAGTTGTGATAAATATAGCAAGTGTTCACTGGGTGTCTGTCTCCTGCATAACGATTAGCCAAAACACAATCGACAATACCAGATGGTATTTTATAAGGCACAATTTCAGTAGGGAGAGGAACAACCACCACAGATGTGGGGTGTTTCCCCATAAGCAACGACCCAATAGCTAGGTTGTCCATACGGACAAAGAACAGCAACAGCAAAATAAAAACAACAATATAAAAATTCCTTACCAGCTTCACTTACCAATAGCGCTATGCTCCCCGGCAACAGCACCAGAAAACGTTACTTGATGACCCTCAACGTAAAGGGATCTATTGTAGTGTTTTCGATAAGTAAGAGTGTCGAACCCAACGAGGAGCGAAAGGTATTGATAGGTGATTTTGAACAAGGAATAACTGCAAACACTGAAAGATAACTTTTTAGAGGTTTTCGATATAAGCAACAATAAGATAAAAGCAAGCAAAGTAAATAGAACTGAGGAGCAGCAAGTGGCCCAATCCTTTTGAGCAAAGGATAAGCCTGACAACTGAACTTATAAATAATAAAGCGCTCTTGAGGACACATGGAGAGGTAGTCACGTGCTTTCGCCATACTCCGTATCGATAACAAGTGTTGAGCTGATAAGTGTTGAGTGGGTGGATCTATGCTAGCACACCTTCTAGACTAAGATAAGTGCACTCTTAAGATTAAACATCTTGCAAGCATCCGCAAATACAAGATAGAAATTAAGGCAAATCCTAACCACAACAATAAGATCAGGGATCCAGTATTCCCTTGTGCAAAAGTGTGCAAATTGGGGTTCAGGTTTCTGTCATTCCGGCAACCCACCGTAAGCATTCTTAATAAACAATGTATTCCCCTAGGTCCTTAAGAAGGCGAAGTGTTGAGTGTTCGACTCACACAACACCACTAGGAAAATAACAACACAACTTAAATATAAAACAACACAAATTACTTCAACATCATATAACTACTAACAACTAGACTTCTCCCATGTCCTCAAGAACTAGAGTAACTACTCACAAGACATAAAAGAGATCATGATCAGAGGTGATAAATATATGATAAACAATCTGGACATAATGATATTTCTCCAACAAAACTCAATAGCATTCACCACAAAGTAGTAATCAACACCGGTAGAGTACAGAGGATAGATAGTACGGATTACAACACAAGATAAACTTGTGAGGTGAGATTGGATGGTGGTGGAGATGGTGCTGATGTTGGGGATGATGTTGATGATGATCTCGATGATGCCCGTGACGATGGTGATGACGCTGGCGATGACCTCCCCTTCCGGGAGGTGATCTCCTCGGCGCAATCTGCCCGCCGGAGAGCCCTTTTCTTCTATGTAGGTTTCTGCCACGGAACGGCGGTGAAAATCCGTGAAAGCTTCTATTTTTAGGGTTTTCTCATAACGAGGAGTATATAGGCCCGAGGGGGAGCCGGGAGTGGCCCCAGGGCTCCAGGTTCCCTCCCGGCGCGACCAGGGGTGGGGTCGCGCCAGGTGACCGCCAGGGGCTCCTGTCGCCCCCCTCTGGCCCCTCTTCGGCGAGTCTTCGTTAATCTTCTGGAAAATACTCCCCGTCGATTTTCAGGTAATTTGGAGGTATTGTTCTTCATCAACTCAGCGTCCACTTTTTACCGCTGAATCATGCGTCTACTGCTTCGGCACCGGAAAGTTGCAAGCTGTGTAAAATAAGCCAAAACAACATAAGAACATCATCGTAATATGAAATATATCAATGAATAAGGATGAATTACGATATATAATAGTGATGCAATTTGGACGTATCACCCTGCTACTGTTTCTGACCTTTGGGTTCCTGTACAGAAATCATGGAACGCCCCTCTCATTAACACATTATTTTCTCAACCACTAGGTGCTAATATTTTGCAAACCCCTGTTATAAATGATGAATGCCTAGATATTCTTTGCTGGCATCTCACTCCCTCTGTGACGAGGGGGTAACCCCACGACTCCTCTACATGAGGGTACCTGGTGCGTGTTAAGACTGACGGCCCACTAGAAGACTCGCGAACCGACATGAAGCCCAAGACTTGAGGCGCAAGACAAGGATTCCTACTTGTAGTCGACTAGGACTCATGTAAACCCCTACCTGGCTATCTATATAAAGCGAGGTAGGTGCACCTCTCTAGACAACTGGACACACGACTCAATCCCCCCACGCATAGGACTAGACAGATCTCTCTCCACCAAAGCCCTCGCGGCAGCCCTGTACATCATCATCAATACAAGATCAGACAAGCAGCATGAAGGTTTTTCCCTCCGGGGGCCTAAAGTCGGCTAAATCGTGCCCCATGTGTCGCTTGTCATCGTCCGTATCCTACCAACGTGCAGGCCACGTCGCTCTCTTTCCTCCTACACGAAACCTAGGGTACCTAACCGTAGGATTTGCCGAGGCCGATCCTCGCCAATTGGCGTCGTCTGTGGGAAAGACATGCACGTTGGAATCACGGCTCGGCAGCTCCAATCTACATCGACAATCGACGACCATCGACTTCGGAAGGACCCGATTCAAGTTGGGTTCGTTGCAATATCGGCTTCCTCAACAACTACATCAAGATCTAAATCAAGCTCACGGAGAAAACAAGAAAATTTTCGAGCGCGTCACTCGAAGATCGACATTAACAAAAGCGCTCACGCGCAGCCTACAGGACAGAACAACGTCCATGTTGCGGGCACTTGCGACGGCGACTCGAAGCACATCTCAACGATCCCTTCGGTGGAAAGATGCGAAATCCAATTTCCGAAAATCTGTGAAAATTCAGCAAATTCCAACGGCTGGATCTCCCTCGACGACTCCCGCATTGAAGCACTCTCAAAATCTGACGGAACTCCGCGCGACTCCAGCACAAATATTCCTGACATTAGCTCGGACATCAACTTGAAGATCCCTCCGCTGAAGCATGAGGGTTTTAATCCCCCATCAGCACAAACAATTTTAGAAGATTCCAATGGTTAGATCTCCGTCAGGGCTCTCGCACTCCAACGCGTTTTTGGATCTAAGAGAGATCGAGAATTTCCAATCGCGAATTCGGGTTCAATCTTGACCCACAAGGCTTCTACTCCAACTCGACATGCCATGGATGACTCGCCAATGTTTCTACATCGACTCGCGCCGCTACAACGACTTTACACAACGAGCATTTGAATGATCCCACCCGGCGCGTCGAGTTCCTCTCGGTCACTCGCCGCACCGTCGACTCCAACCACACAAATTATCCTGCGTCGAGCTCCTTTGTATGGGTTCCCCCGTATCGAGCTCCATCGCGAAGGTACCATCGCCCCGAGTCCTTTCGGCACCTCATCGTGTACATTCATCGCGCCGCATCGACTCCGCCGCCTCAACACTCGAGGGCTCGAGGACGCGGAGGCTCGTGGACTCGGGGACTAAACGTCGCTGTCGTCATCACAGCGACTCCGTCCTCTACACCGACACCGTCCGCTGCATCAAGTCCATCATTCGCATCAAGACCATCCGCTGCATCGACTCCGTTTATCCACGTCGACTACTCGTCTTTGACTGCTTGTCTTCGACTACTCATCTTCGACTCCCTCTGCCGTGTCGATCCTACAACTAAGTTTCTTTACACTCTTATATGCTATGATTTCAAACATCTCAGGGCTATAAAATCATCTTGCCAGCTACGCAGTCATGCAGGAATATCTGAGGGCTACTAAATAATCCCGCCGGCTACGCAGTCGAGCAAAAATATCTGAGGGCTACAAAATCATCCTGCCGGCTATGCAGTCGTGCAGAAACATTTGAGGGATACAAAATCATCAAGACGACTATGCAGTCGCACACAAACCTCGAGGGATTTAAAACTATCCTTTGGATCATGCTCAGTTTTATATGTTTTTTATTTGCGTTCGTCAAAGTAGTGAGGCTGGGTACCAAAAGGCCGATCTTGTCTCCGGGTCCAACAAGTCTGGCATCGCGTCCCTGTTGCCCGGCAAGAGTATGTTGCTGGAGGGCCTACTCGTGAAAAGACACGCATAAACTTTATATTCTGCTACATTATCCACTCGACAAAAGTGCAACATCTGCAAATCATGCACCTTACAATTCTTTTGTATATCACGCAAGTACATCTTAATACAGTTGCACCTTTTTATTCTTCTCAGCAGTTGCTCGGGGGCTGGGCGCTCTCATGACGCGGCGAGGCCAACCTCCTCGTCCATGACCGGTCTCTACAACAACTCACGCCTATGGCCCAAGACCCGAGTTGAGAACTTCCTCGGATGACAATTACTCGACGACGAAGAAGTCTTGAGTCTATGCTCGACTGCAAGCAGTCGAACATAGCCTCGGGGGCTACTCCCATTGGGGCGCTAACGTGCACCCGACAAGAACGAAGGGGTTAGCTTAACAACAACTTGAGCCTATGCCCGACTCTACGAGTCGCACATAGCCTCGGGGGCTACTCCCATCGGGAGCGCTGACGCGCACCCGACGACCGATGCTCGCACATCCTACAAGAAGACGAACTCGACTGCAATTTTGATGCTTCATCCAAATACTCCCATCGAGAGCATACTCACGGCATCTTCGACTGTTACTTGTACAAGGTCATCCACCCGACGAAGGTTCGAGTGCTCACTCGAAAATGGAAAACTATCAAAAGAAGATCCCGATAGGTTCGAGTGCTCACTTGACAAATTAACTTGCGAGTGATCACTCGAGTGCTCTCAAAAAAGCGACACGCACTACGAAAGATTCGAGTACCTGCGCGACTCTTCGAGTCCCCCAGGCACTCGGGGGCTACTGACGAGGGGTTAACCCCACGACTCCTCTACGTGAGGGTACCTGGTGCGTGTCAAGACTGACGGCCCACTAGAAGACTCGCGAACCGACATGAAGCCCAAGACTTGAGGCGCAAGACAAGGATTCCTACTTGTAGTCGACTAGGACTCATGTAAACCCCTACCTGGCTATCTATATAAAGCGAGGCAGGGGCACCTCTCTAGACAACAGAACTCAACTGGACAAACAAATCAATCCCCCCACGCATAGGACTAGACAGGTCTCTCTCCACCAAAGCCCTCGCGGCACCCCTGTACATCATCATCAATACAAGATCAGACAAGCAGCATGTAGGGTTTTCCCTCCGGGGGCCTGAAGCTGGGTAAATCGTTCCCCATGTGTCGCTTGTCACCGTCCGAATCCTACCAATGCGCAGGCCACGTCGCTCTCCTTCCTTCTACACGAAACCTAGGGTGCCTAACCCTAGGATTTGCCGAGGCCGATCCTCGTCACTCTGAAAATTGCAACTCCAAGTCTACTCACAAGCTTTGCTTGCAGATTCTGCAGGACTCCGCGAGGCACTCTCCTGCGTAGATATCCAACCTCACCAAAGTGTTTCTTAAGGTTGTCTGCAAAGAGAAAAATGTTATCCCTAAAATCAAAACCTTTGCCTGTAGATTAATCAGAAAGGCGTTGCCAACAGGTCTCAGGGCTGGTAGATTTTCCATTCACATATCCAAGTTTTGTTCTAGGTGTGGCCAACCGGAAGATGAGCGCCATCTCTTCTTCCTTTGTGACTTTGCTAGAGCAGTTTGGTTTGCTTCTCCCTGGTTTATTAAATCTGACTTGCTTGTGCATCCTAATGCTTCAATGCAGAATATTCTCACTTCTCTGGCTTCTTCTGGGCACCCACATGCTTCTGTTCCTATCATTCTAAGTTTTCTGTGGTGTCTTTGGAAGGCTAGAAATGATCACATATTCAATAAAAAGTGCTCAAAACCTCATCATATTAACTCTGCTGTTATTGCTATTAAAGATTTTACTGATCTTGCCTTCATTGATAATGTTTCTCACACAACTCACTCTTCCTCTTCTTCCCAGAACAACAACTTGATTGCAGGTCTCCCTTGACAAGGAAGCACGCTTAGCACCGATTTTCTAATCTCTATGCCAAAAAAATTCTCCGATGCTGCCTTCCACTGTGCCAAATCCCCTGGCTCCCCTAATGGCCAAATGGGCAATCGAATTGGTATTTTCTGTCTTTTTTGCATGACAACAAGGAAACGTCCATCTTCATTCAAGCTTCCACTCCTTCTACGTCCACCCCTCTTGAAGCTGAAGCTTTGGCCCTTCTGTTGGAAGCTCATGCGGCAAGGCACCTCGATCTTCCATCCCCTACATTCCTCTCTGGCTGTCTCTTTCTTACCAAGATGGCTGCGACTAAAGATATAAGACACCCCCTTGTTCTAAGCAATGTCAGAGGCTCTCTTGCAACCTTCTATGCTGCCTCTTCCTACTCAGACTATTCCGTGTTCCATGTGAAGAGGAATCTCAATGGAGTGGCTCACAATCTAGCTCAACAAGAATTGAGGCCGGAGTTCAGCTGTTACGCCTCAACTCACAATCATGCGACCTGTCGCAATGTCTTTTTACTTTCTACCCTAAAACCATTGGGTTTTGTAATAATTGATGTCCACTACTTCTAAGTTTTAATAAATTCCTTTACGTTCAAAAAAAAAATACTTCTCCTGTTCTTCTTGTTCATTTCATTTTTTATCTGTCTCTTTGCTGACGCATAGATCCACAGGAGGAAGCATATATGATGCTTGCATGATACACGATTATTATTGATACAAGTTCCAAGCTCTCTTTCAAGAACAACGGAACAACACTTAGCAATATGCATGATACACGATAATGGTGGATACAAGGTACAAGACCAGGGAAATGATCATGCATCGTCCATCTTCACGAATAGGTCGATCTCGTAGACGACGGAGTCCGGCGTGGGGTTGCCCACGGACATCATGAGGCAGTACCCACGGGCCATCCTGAACGCGCCAGTGCCGCCTACCACGGGGCGCTCGATGGCATCCGTGAAGCTGAGAACAGACCCCAGCATGGCCAGCGTGCTACCGTTGTGCTTCCCGGCCGTGAACACGAAGTTGATCGCCGACTGCATGCCCGGCGGGCTCACGAGCCCGGCTCCGGCGAATATGCCCTGGTACCGGCCAACGATCGACGAGTTCTTGGGGTCCGGGCCGTCGCGTAGCTCATCGTCGAACACGCCGACCCTCCCGAACAACTCTTCGGCGCCCAGCGGTGACGGCACCACGACGATCGCCGTGGCGTTGGGGCCGGCGAAGGTCTCGTGCATGTACACGTGTATGTGCTTGAGTCCGTGGTCGCCGGCGTTGGCCAAGAGGAAAGCCGGCGCTGAGAAGGCCAGCATGAGGGCGAGCAAGAGCAGCGGCGAGGAGGAAGCCATGGTAACCAGAAAGAGTCGCGGTGTCGTGTCGCTACCGCTGGAATACACGGCTCTTTGCTAGTTTCCATACTTGTATATAGCAATCACTCCGCTGATCTACGGTGCATGATTGGTCAGCACCACCGAACAGCTAAGGACTCAACAGACGTGCAACCCACTACGGTCAATTCCAGAAATGGTCGTAGACTCGCAGCTACTATTAATTAGTACGGTCAACTCTACGGAAGCGTTCGTATAGGATCGATGCCAAGGTTGTAGAATGGAGTACCATCTACTTTAAGCAATTATTTAGCAGCCTGTAATCAAATTCTTTGTCATTTTTAATAGCCAATGACACAATCAATTATCTTTTAAGGCCAAAACCAAAGAAAATTTGTTCTAGAATATAATTTCCATTAATCTGGTCAACTATTGGTAGGTACTACGAACTACCGAGACTACTGATAGTTGACATGTAAATCAAGAAAAACAATGTGGATGCGCATTGTATATATTCAACTAGCAATTACTCCTTCCGTAAAGAAATATAATGATCTAAACACTCTTATATTTCTTTACAGAAGGAGTACTACATTATTCTGTACAATCCCTTGATGTGATCGCCAACAAAACACTACGTTTGAATCTAACTTGGGGTTAGGGTGCCTAGGAGCAGTCGTCGGCCGACTAGTAATGAAGTCATCGGCGCGTACTGTTGTTTTGCGAGACTGTGATCTTGTCCAAAGCCGATGTCACACACTGGTCAAGATCGAAGATCTTGGATGAAGTAGGGGCTTGGCGGTGGCAGCGATGGTCACACGAAGGATGGGCGGCAGCTAATCGACCTCGGTGATTTTCGATGTTGTGGCGACCATATCGAATGAAGAAGGGATGGGAAGCTATCCAAATGCAAATTGGACTACTGCAGATGGACAATCGGCGGTGTTGACAGCGCGGTCGTGGACATCCGAAGCGGGAACCGGCGGGGGTCATGGATGAGCTAGGGTAGACGATGAACTTGATGCATGGATAGTGAGTTGTGCTCCTATGCTTTTCATAACTTATTTTTGCAAAAATCTCAAAGCAACTAAGAGTGATTAAGGCTAAGGGCATATTAATCAAAATTGTTCGTCTGCTTAAATGCTCGTGCAAAAAAAAGTTACAGAAAGCATGGAAGCAGACCTCATGGATGATATCCAGTCATAATCAACATCAAGTGGCCGTAGGAAACTTTCATGGGAAAGTTGACTTTCATGCTACCGTTTTTTTTTTGCTTTGCGGCCAATAGCGGCGGTTTAAATATACAACAGTAAGGGGCAAAATTTGAGACTTCTCATAAAAATTTACATCATTATTTATAAATACAACATCAATTGAAGTATTATATTATACTCAAGGTGTCTTAAATGATAGTTTTTGGGCATGGTAATATTTTTTATTGTCTATCAGTTCAAGATGTTTTTTAAAATACACAAAGCTTACGTATGAAGAATTTAGAGTGAATACAAAGAATGTTACAACACATGGCAAAACGTAAACAGACACGAACACAATGCATGAAGCAGAGACATGGCTGATGCTTATTCTGAACAGAAAAACTAACACAGCTAAACTCACCTAGCCTTGAAATGCAGCCAAACCAAACAAACAAGGCGACCAACATCTCTTAATTCGTCACTTGGGACAACGTGAGCGAACAAGAGAGCGCCTTCAAAACGGGAAACGATGTCAATACATCTTTGCCGCCCGAACCGGATAATGGAACTAAGGGTTTTATACTGTAACAGTCCAGATTTCACAAAAATTAAAAAAAATTATTTTCGGTGTGAATTATTTGATTGTCTGTTTTGTTTGCGGTGTTTGCATCCCCGATCTATTGATCGGCGATTATTTTTCCCACTCTTATCTCGTATCGGACGGAGACCGACCCTTACCACCCTGACACTCGACCTTTGCGACACCGGGTTTCACCCGATCACCGTCGCGAAACCAGCACAAGACCAGCCGAAGCCAACGGAACAAAAACCTCGTTTAATAATTAAACGAGTTATTTTTCTAGCGCGCCGGAAAGTGTTCTCGAAACAGTTCCAGCGCGAGTTGAACGCCGCCGGCTCGACGCGCTGATCGCACAGTTTGAAGTTTTACCCAAATCGGAGGTACTGCGGACCCCCACTAGTACAAAACAGGGCTTTGGTTCAGACCTGGCCAGCCCATTAGTCCCGGTTCAGTCACGAACCGGGACCCATGAGGGCATACGTCCCGGTTCGTGCGCCCAGGGCGCCGGCCGGGCCTCGTGGGGCATTGGTCCCGGTTCGACTGGACTCATTAGTCCCGGTTCCAGACACGAACCGGGACGAATGGATGGCGCTTCGTCTTCCCGCGCTTCGTCCCGAGGCGATTTCTTCGTATACGCGTGCGGCCTCCATCCATTGGTCCCGGTTCGTAGCTGGAACCGGGACTAAAGGCCAACCTTTAGTACCGGTTCCAGCTATGAACCGGGACCAATGACGGCGCTTCGTCTTCCCGCGCGCGCCCGACGAGCTTCTCAGGCTATATGTAGAAGGCCGGGGCCTCTCATCTCATATATCTTGATCTATCTTGATCCTCCCTTCTCATCTTGATCTCCCCTCTCGCGCCCGACGAGCTTCTCGCCGCCATGTCGGGGTCGCCGCTACGATGGCCGTCCGACACCGACACCCCGTCGGACGAGGACAACCACCCCGAAAGGCGCAAGTTTTGGTACCCGCCTCCGAAGCCGCAGCCTCGAGCTCAGCGCGCGCGACGATCGCGCACCGCTGACGACAGCCCGCCGCCCGCCGACGACGACAGTCCGCCGCCCGCCGACGATGATAGCCCGCCGCCCGCCGACGACCCGCTGGAACGGCTGGAGGCGCTGGAACGGCTGGAGGCGCGGGAACTTCGCCGTGCCGCACGTGCGGAGAAGTCCGCGGCGAACCTGGCCAAGGCGAGGGCCAAGAAGAAGGAGAAGAAGAGGGCCGAGATGACGACGAAAGTCGCGTCGGAGGAGGCCACCAAGCAGGCGGCGCCCAGCGGCGACGATGAGGGAGCCGGGACCTCCGCCAAGAAGCAGAAGATCGAGTAGTTAATTAGCTCTAGTCGTTAGATTAGACGCTTCTAGCTTCGATCTTCTGTAATAAATATTATGAATTATATATATATATATTTGGTTTGTTTCAATATGAAATAATTATTGTTTTTTAGAATAATAATTTCAAACTCAAACGGTGAAGCGTGTGACATCATTGTTGTTTGTTAATCGTGATTGTTTTTTTTAATAATTGTTTGGAATTCAAAAAATTAAATCATGTGATATATATCAAGACTATCTAAGGGTTATAACATGATTGATATCTTACTATTGTCAGGAAAACAACAAGTGCAGACTTGGAAATTAGGGGAGATAGAACCTGAAAGTTAAGCGTGCTCGGGCTGGAGTAGTGAGAGGATGAGTGACCGGCCGGGAAGTTAGATGATTTGGAATGAGTGTTGATTAGGGATTAGAGATTAGAGATTAAATTCTGAAGCAGTGAGGAGGGGTGATTAGAGATTAAATTGTCAAATAATTCAAAGATTTGAAAATGAAAAAAAATCCAAAAAATTTTTCGAAAAAATTCCTTTAGCCCCGGTTTGTAACACCAACCGGGACTAAAGGTCCTCCAGCCCCCGCTCCAGCCGGCTGCCACGTGGAGGCCCATCTGTCCCGGTTCGTAAGAAAACCGGGACTAAAGGTCATGGGCTTTAGTAACGACCCTTTAGTCCCGGTTCCAGAACCGGAACAGAAGGCCCTCTGGAACCGGGACAAATGGGCCTTTTTTACTAGTGCGCCGGCGGGCAGAAAACGTAAACACCGCGCGCGCGAGAGAAAAACCGGGGATGTTTTTGCAAACTGCCAGCCACCTGGGTTATATAAAGACCACCACACTCCCACCTCTTTCTAGGGTTTTCCTAGCCACAAAATTGCAGCCACCCCCTCCAGTTTGCCCCAATCTGCCCCCAAAACACCCCCATTTTCGTCCTTTTTCTAGCCATCAGATCTAGACCGTCAGATCGCTCGATCTGACGGCCAGGAAGCCGTCTCCTCCAACCTCCTCTCTTCACCCCGTGCCCGTGGACTCACCACCGCCGCGCGCCTCTAGCCGTCGCCGGCAGCAGCCGCAGCTGGCCTTCCTCTCCTCCGCGCCTTCTTTCCCCTCTCCTCCTTCTCTCCCTCACGCATGTCTCCTCTCCTCTGCAGGACAGCCGCCACCCTCCCAGCCATGGCCGATGAGAGGAGCTCGCCCGAGCCGCCATGGCCTGAGCTCGGCCCCAAGACGCGCCGCCACTGGACCACGTCGGCGACCCCAGCCTTCGGATCCGGCGCCGCACCGACCGTCCCACCTGCTCCGGACCTCCTTTGTGCCTCATCCTCGCCGGAGGCTGGCCGGCGCCGCCGCCCCTCGCCTGAAGAGGGTCGTTGCCGCCTGCCTCGCTAGGATCGGGAGGCGCCCCGATCCAGCGGCCTCCCCGAACCGCCAGCGTGGGCCGGCCCTAGCGCGGCCCATCTCCCCTGCTTCCAGCCCGCGGCCTGGGCCTTGGCCCAGAGGTGCCCCCTCTTTTTTTATTTTTGTTGTTGCTCCTGTTGGGCTTGGCCCGTTACTTCTTGTGTTATGTTGCGCCCATGCGCGTTGGTTAATAAGCAGCGCCCCCTGTTTAGGCTAGTTTAGCTTAGATTCGGCCCAGTAGTTTTTTTTCCTTTTCTAGTTTTAATTATTTTGGCAGATTATAATAGCTTTTGGCGGGCCCAGTATCTTTTTAACGGTAGCCCGGATTGCGACGCTTTAAACATGAAACTTACTTAGTTTTCTGTGTAGTTTATTAAAATGTGCTCTTTTGCCCTGTTTGACTTTGTTTACCTGCTGTTTACCTGCTAATTACATGCCTTTCCACTGTAAATTGTTTATTTAATAACTTTTTAACCGTTGCTCCGATAAAAATGTTTCTTATATGTAACTTGACTAGAATTGCGTGTAGGTTGTTTTTATGCTGATCTTGTTTTCTAATAAAAATAATAAAATTATGTTTAGGACAAAACAGTACCAAATTCAATAAATATCGTGGGGTCCGCAATAGTTTGCCATGTATAGGTTTTACCCCCACTTAAATTGACTAGCATAGATAGTTTACTTTATGCTTAACCTCTTTTCATGCTTGTGTGATATGCCATGCTTGAGTGAGATGCCATGTTAAAAACCTTTGCTCACCTTGTGTAGCTAAACAACTTGAACCCTTGTAAATGTGCGGTATCGTCGTCTGTGACGAGTACTCCACTTGACCTGTTAGTAACCGCTCTCGACTGTAGGTGCGATGTCTCGTGTTGCCTTCTTGTTGATGCTTGCTCGTGTTTTCTTCGTAGTAATAGATGCTTGCTCGTTGATTGCTTTCCAGTGTTTACCGTCTTGTGTGCTTCCGCGGGTACCTTCGGAGACGATGCGAGCTTGCGATCAACTACACCTTCGAAACCCGACTTATCAACAGGAAATGACTATGCATTACTTATGTTCCATTCTATTTAAACCAGCGGTTTGCATGCTAGTCTAGGATAGATTCTATGTTTGATCCTACCACATGTTTACAGCCTCTTTCAAACCGATACAGCCATGTCCCCTCCCAGCAAACCATGTACTGCTATGTTACTATTGCTCGTTGCTCAGCACCTGCTTAGTATGCATGCTTAGGATGCTACGATGTTACCCTGTTACTCCTTGGTTTGGGATATCACATTATTATATTTTTGTTGATGATATTGATTATTATAATGTTGACTATACTCGACGAAGGATGGAAGGTCTAGGCTATCCCGCCCCGACGCTTTGTTCCATTCGAGTCACCTAGGATCCGAGTTCCGGGTATTGGTTCTAAGACTGAGCGTGCCTAACCGCGTGTGGGATTTTATGGGGTCCCCTTCTCTTACCTACCTAGCTTCAAACATTTCCAGTGGTGGCCCAAGCTAATTTACCATTTGAAACCGTGTGTGTGCTGGTCGGCCGCCAGTACTTTTCAAACCAACCTGGACCAGTGAGGACATAGTTCCCTTGCTGGCCCACCTTGTCCGGATGAGGACCCGGTTTCCCATGTGTGATTAACCGGCTATCCAAACCTGCGACAGACGGTAGAGACCAGATCGAGAGAGCGGCCGGCTCCTGAGATGGATGTCGACTCACCGGGGGCCACCCGGATTTGTTCGTTGTTAGTTAGAGGGACCTGTCGTTTCGGATCTCTCGGAACTAAATCATAAAATGGTTGCCTATAATGGGTAGCAACTGAGAGAGATGGACGTGCATGCGGAGCCTCGTAATGGGCAACTGGTACACCCCTGCAGGGTTAAATCTTTTCGAGAAGCCGTCTCCACGGTTATGAACGACTTGAGACCTACTCCTTGTTCATAGACAACAACAACTGAGATAATCTTAATATAACTTGATCAACGTGTGTGTGCCTTGACTTCTTCTTCTTCGTCGGGATGCGAAGAGGAGGACAAGGATAGGATAGGTGTTATGATTGCGTAAGTAGTTGATAGCAAGACTTGTTGGAGGAGATTCCTCATCGAATGCTTGGCTTCTTACCTTACTCTCTAGATCGTTAGCCACTTCATAAATGCTAGTGCGGCAGCAACCTCACCACTTACCCCATCCTTACCGTAAACTACTAGTTGTCCTAGAATGACGAGTGATGAAGTCCTTGCTGGGTCAGATGACCACTACAGTTGGATGTTGAGTACTTCTGTACTCATGATACTACCCCCAAACTCTTTTCAGGGTTCTTGATCGACAACAGGTATGGTGATCGACGTTTCACGTGGAGACTCGACGAAGACTAGTTAGGAGGATCCCGGCGGAGGGCCTAGAACCGTGTGGTTATGGGAATCGATGTTTTTCTCTTTGCCACTAGGAATTTTCTTGTAGTCTGTACTCAGACATGTATTTTCCGCTGATGTATTGTATTTAAGGCAGTTGTATGCCGATTGTATGAGATGTTGTATCCTTGTATCTGTAATGTTGTGATATCATGTTGGAAATCCGGGGCATATGGCATTGTCATATGTCGCGGTGGGACCGATATGTGCTTCGTCCCCGGATCTGGATGGAAACACCTAGATCTGGAACAGTACCGCATATCGGGCCTTACAGATACTCAAAGAGGGGCCCAAAATAAGGGCATGGCAACTCGCTGCTGCCAACACCGAGAATCCGAGCCGAGATTTCTCCTTAGCATGAGTCAAAGCAACATCAAGCCATCGGGGTAGGGTTCGTTCAAGAGAGAGTAAGGTAACAGGCCGAAACTGCCAATTTATGGGGCATCTGACGTTACCAGATGCGCGAACAATACCGGGAAGATGGACAACCCACGAAGGTGGGCGATGTTGTGGGCGGCCGGGCAAAGAGAGAGAGAGAGAGAGAGAGACGATGAATAGGATGTGATGGCCGCCAACGACATAGTAGAGCTGACGGTGCAACATACTAGGGGTACCCGACCTCCAGTAAAGACGGTCGTCATACCGGCCTCGGGGTCCACCATAGCCCATGCACATGCAAGGCCCGTACTAGCAAACATTGAGTTTTTTATGCCCATGCAAGATCCGTACTAGCATACATTAAGTTTTACATGCCCATACAAGATCCAAACTAGCACAAATTAAAGTTTAACACAACAAGAAAACTTTAGTAATTGTCACTTGCTGTGAAATATCCCTCTAGCCTATTGTTATTCTTTCTCTTTCTCTTTGAACCAAAAAAAGATTGTACTGAAGAACTTGAAGTTCTAGGAGCCGTAAAGCCTCTTGCCTCTCTAGTTGTCCTTGTGTTCTTTGCTGGAGAAGAAATGATTGCCTTTGTGTTCATGGAAGGTGCAGTTGTTGCAACAAAATTGATTTTACTCTTTCTTGAAGTTGTAGTTTCAGTTGATGTTGATGATGTAATAGTAACAAGTGATCTACGAGGTCTAGCGGTACTAGGAGCAGGTCCATCAGTACTAGGAGCAACTCCAGGAGCAGTTTCGTTTAACAATAAAATGTTGCTAAGTTACTAACTAAAAGAACACAACCATAAGTATCTATGTACAAGAACATAGTAAGTGAAAATGTAAAATAAATAAATTCATTTACTAACCTTTTTTCTATCATACATGATGGTGTAAGTCCCTAATTTGTTGTCTGTGCTAATGCACACTCTTAGTTGATTTAGGAACCAGATCCAACTATCACCATCTTCTTTGCCAACTATCCCAAAGGAAACTAGGAATATGTTGTTGTTTTTGTTGCCATCTCTTCATGTGGCTGCTAATATCTGTTGACCAGTAGTTAGCTTGATAAAGCATCCATCAAACCTTCCATACATAGAAAATTTACTAAGAATTCCAAGTTTTAAAGTGAAGAAGTGAAACAAGAAGCCGAAACTTACCTATAAAAGGCATGCATTCATTAAGAAATCCCTATTTTGAAGCATGGAGAAAATAGACCATGTACTTGAACCTTGGAGTGGGTGCTGGATTCAATTCACCCTCAAAAGTTGTAACTATGCACCTGCTTCCAAGGTTTGTATCAAGTACATATTGGAGGTAGTCTCTCAACCTCCTGTACTGCTTTCTGTGATCACCTTCAGAAACATAAACTACCTTTAACCTAGCCTTGTATGCTAAACTCTTTGGCACATGAGCACCAAACTTCTTTTTTGTATGTTTTAGAATTTTCTTTACACCAACTTTTGGATTTGATAAAATTGTATACTCACATGCTTCTTCCACCCAATTAGTTGTAACCTTTTTAATCTCCCCAGTAGGCCCACACATGTGCTTCATGTTACACTTCATGATTTGGAATGTGGATTCATGGGATGCTTTGGAGGCAGTCATGTAAAAGGGATCTGCAACATGATATACGTTGCAATGAAGGACCGCAACATGAACCATGTAGCAGGTATTGAGTTAATGAGGAGAGTACCCATCACTGTAGCGGGCTATGCCTGAGCTTCTTCAACGTCAATGTGGTTAGCATGACCACGAGTGTGAGCAGCAGACCCAGTGTTATAGTTGGGGGTCCTATTGTTGCCACGGCCAGCAGGGTGAACTACCAGTTGATTCTGTCACTGAGGGCAGTCTTTGGAAAAGTGACCTGGCTGATGGCACTTGAAGCACAAGCCATCTTGAGAACGGAGGGGTGCAGTCTCAGTCTTTGGCTGTCTCGGTGGAGGCGGAGGCAGACGAGGTGCAACATACGACGGCCTTGGCACAGGGGCAGGTGGACGATACACACTGTGTGGAAGCCAAACGCGTTGCTTCTGTGCTGTGCCCGAAGATGAGCCAGCATCACGGGGGCGCTTCGGCGAACCACCGAACTTAAGCTGAGCGGTCTCAAGAGTGATAGTCTGGTTCACCATGGTGGCGAAGTCGGGGAAGACGTGCAAAGCTAGTGCAAGCTGGAGATCTGCGTTGAGTCCATCACGGAACTTCTCTTGCCTACTTGCATCATTGGGGAGGTCACTTGCAGCATAGCGGGAGAGGCGGAGGAATTCCCTCTGATATGCCTCGACAGTTTTGTTGCCCTAAACAAGGTTGCGGAACTCAGCCTTCATACGGTTCATAATCGCCTGGGGGACATAACGAGCACGGAAGGCAGACTTGAAGTCATTCCAGGTGACGACATTCCCTTCAGCTAGCGAGCCCTTGTAAGTGTCCCACCACTGAGCAGCGGGGCCACGCAGGAAATAGGACGCAAAGTTGACGTAATCAGCAACGCTCACATTAGCGAACTCCAGCTGACGAGTGATGTCACGAAGCCAATCATCGGCATCCAGCGGCTGTTCAGGCTGGTGGAAGAGAGGGGGATTGAGACGCATGAAATCCCGCAGAGTAACCACAGGCGGTTGGTTCTGGTTCTGATTCTGGTTCTGGAGCTGATCTATGACTCCTTGCATAAACACCTGGTTCATCTGAAACTGCTGCATCATCGCGGCCATGTAGTCCGGCGGCGGAGGTGGATCGTTGGAACCACGACCACGACCACGACCACCACGACCAGCCTTCCTGCTAGAATTTAACAGGGGTATTTCAGCGACGAACATTTTAACGAGATGCCGGAAACGAGTAATAGGTAAAGCGACAACAAAGAGGAGGCGCGGATATATAGGAGTAGTCATATAAGACAATACACATCCACACATAGAATCAATCGAAAATCGGGCAGCGTAACGTCGTAGAAATTAAGGAAAAAGGACACACTAGGCGGCGCGCAGACCGCGGTAAGGATTACACGACGCGACATAGATTCCACTATGTCAATCACGCCGCAAGAAAACTGTTGGCCATAGGAGTTAATGCCAGAGGACGCACGGCCTGCCCAGAATGAGAATGGGATCCGCGGTCCTGGACCTGGGGTATGACTCCTGCGACACGACTCAATCAATGGGGAAGCACCAAAAACGCCGGATGGAATCAAGAGAACGTGATCCTAATGTCAGAGTTTGTAAAACTTTACCAGCAAGGATAAGAGAGAAGAGTCCCAGAGCATAGGTACGAAGAAAAAGATCCTATACCAAAGATATCACACGGGGTGATAACAATGTGGGCCCGTAAGCCAAACATTAAGTTAGCAAAGTAGTTTTTCAAAGTCTAGACTCAACTTCGACCAGGTAGTGGTGGGGTGGCTTCCTACAGGCAGTCGGCTCTGATACCAACTTGTGACGCCCCCAAAATCAATCCGTGTACAGTAATCATACACGCAGGGTACACGGCTGAGATTAGGGTGCCACGGTGAGAATATCACAGCACAACACTAAACACAAAAGGATAAACCAATATGTTACAATATAGGGGGGTCACGCGGACCCGAATACATAAGTTATACAAGCCATAATATCTGAGTACAGACATAGTTAGTCAAGTTTTGCCTTAAGAAGGCTAGCACAAATAACATCAGAGATACAGATCGAAAAGGCAAGGCCTCCTGCCTGGGAGCCTCCGAAACTACTCCTGGTCCTGGTCAGCGGGGGTCTCGACGTAGTAGTATCCGCCTCCGGGGTACTCCTGCTCCTGGGCTCCAACGTCGACTGCAGCGGACGATCAGGATAAACATAAAAGGGGAAATAAAGCAAAGGTGAGTATCTAGCATACCCGCGAGTCTTACGTCCGCTACTAAGCATTATGCATTGTATCAAATGGAAAGGGGAGTTTGTATATAGTGGACTGCAAGATAGAAACCAGAATAAGGATGAGAAGATAGGCCTATCGAAGACTAGCATCTTCTGACGATGTCTTGCAGCATGAGGAGAGAAACAGCCAACAGTTCATATAAAGCATAAAGTAACAATGAAGCAGAAGTTGCTGCAACACTGTATAATATAAGTTGTAATGATTAATAATAATAATGCCTCCGAGTTCCCTTCCTCGACTCCCTGCGAGGAAGAAGACCCGGAATGTCAGAACCCCAACTAGGGTAAGTGCTAGGGTTTGTTTGATCCTTTTGCATCATGAAAAATTCAAAAGAAATTCAAAAATGGGGAAGCAAAAAGCCCTGAGAATTTAAATAAATGGCCAGATAAAAATCTTTTTCCAAAAATCATTTGAATGCTTGGAAAATTCCTATAAATGATGCTGATCATTTCAAAAGTGGTTTGGGGATTTTCCCATGCCCATGGAATATTCAAAAATTCAAAAGGTGCATTGGAAATTAAATTAAACTCCAATTTGAATTTAAATTCAAATTGTTTGAATTCCAAAATTCACCAAAACTTATGAGTGGCTAGCTATATATGTTATAAGCCCACATAAAAGTTTTCATGATTTTTAAAAATGCTCTACTATTTTTATTTGGGGCAGAACAAATTAACAGAAAAGAAATTCAAAAGTAAAAGGAAAGGAGAGGCTTACCTTGCGCCCACAGGCGAGGCCCACCTCTCCACTGGCCTGGCCCAGCCCAGCAGCCCTTTTTCTTGTCTTCTTCCTCCCCCTCCCCCGATGCTGCTCGCTAGAGAGCATGCAGCCGCCGCGCCACGTCCTTCTTCGCCGTGGCAGCCTCCCCTCCGCCCTTGAACCCTCGCCGTGGAGACCCCGTGCACCCCCGCAGTCTTCCCCCTCCTCTAGCTCTCTCCACACGCCCTCTCTCTCTCGTTTCTGCGCGAACCCGAGCCCTCGCCGGAGTGCGCCCCGTGCGCCCGCGTGGCCATCGGCGTCGAGAAGCGCCACCGCAGTGTCCAACAAGTCGGCCGCCGTCGTCTTCATCTTCCCGTGGAGTGAATCGATCCCGGAGGCCCCAGCGGAGACGTCCTCTTCATCGAGCCACCGCCGGGCACAGTGGACGCCGGCGAACGATTCTACTCCGTCAGCCCTCCTCCGCCCTCCTCGACGACCCCTTCACACTCAGGGTGAGCTCGCGCTCATTTCCCCTCTCCCCTCGACGCATCCCGTGGCCTGGAGCACCGAGGCCGTCGCACCAGAGCTCCGGCAGCCGCTGCTCTTGTCGCCGACGTCGAAGTAGCCGTCTCCGAGACTCCCAGCTTGTCCCAGGCGAAGCACGCGAGCAAGGGGATCCCTCTGGTGGTCTTCCCGTTCGATTTGAGGCACTGGAGCGCCGTCCAGCACCACTCCGACGAGTCTCCAGTCGCCGGCGACGACACTCCGGCCAGCCCCGTTTAGTTAACCCTAACCCCACCCGCTAATTAACCCTAACAGTCACAGACAGGTGGGCCCCCTGGCCCCCTTAACCCCTCTGTTTAGTTTAAATAGAGAGGGATTAGCCCTCTCCCACTGACAGGGCTGGCCCACTGGCCAGATCCCCTGTGACATCATCCACACGTCACTGCTGACGCAATAAAGAATTTCCAGAGAATTAAAATAATCCAGAAAATTCCAGAAAATCATTTAAACTTTGGAAATTCATAGAAAATTCATATTAACTCCAAATTAAACATATAATATATGAAAAAATATCAGAAAAATACAAGGATTAAGAATATGCAATCTGTTTTCATGTTTGACCATTTTAAAATGGGTGAAAAGTGCAAAACACCCATATGGCTTTATTTCAAATTCAAATTTGAAGCACATTTGCAAATGACTTTGCATTTGACTTCTTTTAAATGGAATTGTACCCACATTGTGACCAAGAACATCACCATTTCAATATTGATCATGTGTTTGAGCATTGCAAATAAATTTATACTTTGTTTGATTGTTTACTCGATAGACGTGCAACCGGAACCGGAGGCCACCCCCTTCGTTGAAGACCCCGATATCGAACCTCGTCAGCAAGGCAAGCAAACCCCATTGATCATGTCTATAAAATCCTACTTCCCTCTCAGTCTCGCTTATGCATGTTTAGGAGATCACCGAGACACGTTCTTTCACATAGTTGAACCCATTCCGATGCATGACCTATCATTTTGCCACTGTATTAAGCAAACCACAATCCTAGCAGATTTAGGAGTTGAATGATGAGCATGTAGCCCCTGCAACTGTTACTTCTTTTGCTTCTTAGTGATACAATGAGGATGTTATGATTGTGAGTCGGGATGGAATGAACACAGTGGTGCTGATGTAAACGTGTTGGTGAATCCACCCTAAACAAAGGTGAACGATGAGAGGCTGTGTAGGACCACATGTAGGGTTTTATGGGAGCCCCGTTTGGCCTCTTTACGTACCCGATCCAGTCCAGGAGTCACACTAGATTCGGGCTTTCCATTTGATTTATGTATAGATATGTGGGTGGACCTGTGAGGCAGTGAAACCATCTGTCAAAGGTGGCGTCTCGGTCCCTTACATTATCTGAGTCCGTTTCGTGGAACCGGCCGGACTCTCGAGCGGTGACAAACTCAGGTAGTCGACTCTTGGATTAGAGAAGGTGATGTGAGGGTAGTGCCTTGGTTTCATCCACGTCCGACATCCGCTTGAAGGATGACAAGAACGAGGCGATAAGTGATGACACGCGTGTGAAGATGTACACCCCTGCAGGGTTAATGAACTATTCGAATAGCCGTGTCCGCGGTTATGGACTACTTGGAAACCTCTACTTGATCATAGACAACTTGAATGGATACTTATAAAACTCGCAAGATAAGCGTGAGTGCTATGGTGTGCTTCTTCGTGGGGAAGTCGAGGAAGTAACCATAGTGGTGTATTGGTTGGAGATGTAGTGGACTCGTGTACGCTTCTTACCTCAAGTCTGGTACTCGTAGTACAGGATTAGCCAAGTCAAAGCTGGCAATTCTGCATGCTGAACCCCACCTCCTTTACCTTGATACTTGAGCATGAGTAGTATAGATCTGATGTAAGTCTTGCTGAGTACGACTTTGTACTCACGTTTGCTTATTCTATGTTTTAGATGAGAACCCGGACCCCGATGGAGTCACCTTCGTGAAGCTTGACGTTGACCTTGGTAGTATAGTCCCAGACAGCAGTCTGGTCCCTCGTGGAAGGGCATGTTTGTTTACAAGGCTTCTCTACGCCATTTTTTAATCTTGTCTGTACTCAGACTTAATTTGCTTCCGTTGTATGATGTAATGTTGATCACAGACATGTGATCTTTGTATGCTCTATGTGTATATCAATAAAGAGTACTTTGTAGAGTTATGTGATGATACCTGTTGTTCATACTAGGCATGTGCGTGTATGATTATAACATGCATGTCTTAGTATGGGTTTTCGAGACCTTAGTTGTGATCTGGCTGGCGGTCTTTTATACACCAAGTGGCCCTTAGATGTGCGCAGCTTGGGGCATCGCGATGCGATTGTTTGTGACTCTGTCACGTGCACACTTTGTTGTATGATCGAGCCCGCCCTAGACCCGACTAAGTGATCGGGCTGGAGTAAGTATATGTAAGAGTTAAGATTCAATCGATAACATGGTTGAGGCGACTTGTTTATGAGTATGGGATTCACCACCCATAAGCATTTAGACTTGTGAGCGGATGATGAGGACCCATCTCAGTTGATCATCCGGCCTGAATGGGATGCCCCTCACGTTCGATGCTTACCGAGAACGTTCTGTGCTTGGCCTTGTCTGCTTAGACAAGTGGGTACGGTTCTCGGCTCTCCATGTGATTGCATCGTGACTGGAATTACATACGCTAACCCCGGGTCCCGACACGGAACCATACAGTTTAATAGTAATAGTTTCTAGTGGTAAGATCCAGCTTCAGCATAAAGCGTCCTGGTACTGTGGACACGGCTATTCGAATAGATTAAACTCCCTGCAGGGGTGCACTATTGTTCAGCCTGCACGCTCGGATCTCCAGGGTGGCGTGAATCTTGTTAGGGAACGCCCCACCGAGGCTATCCGACACATCGCAGCCCATCCTAAGCTCAACAGAGAGGCCATCCGCCGGACTATATCCTATGCGCCAAGGGGTCTAGGACCCTCACCCTTGCACGCTCCTGCATGGTGCGTGGCTGGCCGGTGAAGCGAAAGCAAATCCTAAAACACACCGTCCGGACGAAGAAGACACCACTTCCTGGTGCAGGCCGCGGTACTGCTGACGTCTGAAGAGCTTTCGGGAAAACTACGACGCAGGGGAGCCCATAACTCCTTATCCCACGTGAAGATAGTGCGTACAGACCAACGGGCCTCTCAAGTCATCCGCCGAACCATTTAGCATTTTACTTAACCTGCGTGACAACCGTTATCGTTGCCTCGACTTAACCGACCCGCGGTCAACGACAGCAGTCAGGACCACCAGTACATCGGTGCCTGCCCTGTCGTCCCACCAAGTCACTGCGGTTACCAACAAGGTGAACCGTCTCCTTACCTTGTCTCGCGTGTGCTCTTGGTAGAGCTCGACTTTCGTGGTTTGGTAACTCTCGCGAGATACGAGCAGGGGCCAAGCACGCCAGTAACGTCGGTCGTACCCTCCCTGTCGTTCCCGACGATATACCGCTCGCGGGCACCGTTGGGTCGCCCGACTTCTTACCTTTAAGGACAACCGTTGTTCAGGACCCTATGGCGGCAAGACAAAGTCAGCCTCGAGTGGAGTACAAGGATTACTCCTTGATAGCTCACACTTGAGGTGACTAGGCATAACCCAGATAGGGGCCTTTGGCGGTGTCTGCATTGTACCGTACCTGTGCAATTGTATTTAATGTATCCGCGATCCCTCCCATAGTGATCACGGCCCGCTATCTAACCCTAACTAACAATGCGCAGGGTTCACTGCTGAAATATGCATAAGTAATAATAGGCAGCATAGGATAAAGGAAAGGTACATCAAGGGGCGACAAATTCAGGCTATGCAATTGAATAGGATTGTAATCGTAGCAGCAGCAGTAACAATGCCTAGTGCAAGAAAGTACGGAAAGGTAGGCGATATCTGGGGAAGAGAATGGCTCTGCTTGCCTGGAAGCTCGCGGGTAGGGGCAGGGTCGTCGACGAAGTAGTCGTACCCAGCAGCAGTGTAGTCGGCGGTAGCAGCGGGGTCTACCGAAGATAAGGGGGGGGGGGGGGAAGAAACAGTAAATACAAAGCAAGCAATGCAAACATATGAATGACATGGCAAATGTATCGATGTCGGTGTTCTAACGCAGTACGATGTATCAGGCTCGGAGCGGGAATTCATCCGGGGATGAACTACCGGCTCCGGGTGATTACCGGACAGGGCGACCGGAGGGGGAAGGTATCATGCCGGAGGTGTCGTGGACACCCGACAAAGATAAGGGGGGTGTATCTGGGTTAGTTGAACTATTCCGAACAACATTCGTGTTCGGAATAAATTCATCCGGATACTTTATCAGTACCGGACAAATCATCGGACAGACGGCCCGGAGGGGGGGTGTCGATGTTCGGTATGTTAGAGGGGTGTGGTTGGTATACGGGTAGCGTATCCATATTCATTATATTTTTCTGATCAATTTTCATGTATAAACTTTTTCGATCCGAGTTACATATTAAAAGGTATTGATTTTATAAGTTTTAATCAATTTAAAACATTTATAAATCATTTTCTATTTCTTTTTCTATTTATTTAATATAAATTATATTAGTTTTAATACTGACCAGTGGGTCCCACTGGTCAGTGGCTTATTTAAATAAAAACATAAAATTAACTAATATGACAGTGGGGTCCCACATGTCATACTAACACTTTTAATAAAATAATTTCTTATTAAGTAAAAGGCTAGGGGGGCCACTGTAAGTGACTGTTAGTTTATTAAACAGATTTCTTTTATTAAAAATGGCCAGTGGCCCACCTGTCAGTGAGACCAACTCCTCTAACAGTCATCTAACTTAATCTAATGAGGGGGTTAACTTAACAAGCAAATTAGGGGGGTTGTTAGTGCTAACTAATCCGGGGGTGGGCCCCACACGGGAGTGGCACACAGGCCACAGCGGGTTCTCGCCGGCGACGAGGCCATGGCAGAGGAGCTCGGCGAGGCGTGCTCTCGGCACAGGGGCCAAATAGGGGCGCCGCTGGCTCGTACGCGCGCGGGGGAACGAGGCGCACCCGTAGGTGCCATTCGCGCGAGCTGGAGCGGCCCAGGACGACGACGACATCGAGCTGGGCGGCGCCGGTGCACTGTACGTAGACGGGACGGCGAGGCGTTGTACGATATCGAGCGGGGGAGGGGGAAAATCGGTGCTGCGCTCACCGGGGAGCTCGTAGGGGGGCCGTGGGCTCGGGTGGAGGGCAGTAGTCGCCGGAATCTCGCGGAGACGACGGCGGTGCAGACGAGAGGAACGGCGGGGGTAGCGTCTTGCTCGGGTCGTCCGGGGGTGATTCCTTGGGTGAGGCGACGAAGACGAGGACCGCGCACACGCTGGACACGACGGCGGGGTCGGGGGAGCTTATTGGCCGCGCGGGCTCGAGGTGGCGCCCATGGCGGTTTCGGGACGGGAGGAGGAAGTCGACCGCGAGAGAGAGGGGAGGCGAGATCCAGGGGCGGGGAAAATAGGGTTAGGGTTGGGCCCAGGGGCGTCGGCGCGACTTGTAGCCGCCGTGGTGCCGTCGATGGCCGACACGGCCGATGGCCGCCACGGGGGGGGGGGGGGGGGGTGCGTGAACAGGGGAGGAAGATGACCCCCCCCCCCCCCGGGGTGGGCTTTGGGCTGGATGGCCCAGGGGGATGGAGGGGGGATGGGCCTCGCCAGTGGGCGTAGTTTAGGTTTTCTGTTTATTTTTAATTCCTTTTTTCTTTCTGCAATTTATCTTTGTATTTATTTTATACACCTAGGCAATTTTGTAAAATGTTTGATGTGTCCCATAATTATTGTTATACCTTGGGCTAGTGCCACAAAAGGTTTGGGCACTTATAAATGTCATTTAATATTTTATTATAATATTAAATGATTAATATGGGGTTTTTGGCTACTGTTTGAATTGTTTGATTTATTTTATAGCACAATAAATACCCATGACCACATTGCCATGGTCCCATGATTATTTGGGATTTTATAAAAGTGGTTCCAAGATTTTTGGAAAATATTTTATTGTCACAATATTTTTAATATTCATCAACAGGCATTTAGGGTTTGTTTGAATTTTATTTCAAATGGCTTGGACTTTAGTTGGGCAATGATGATCAAGGTCCATGGTTCATATTTGCTTGCAACAATATCAAAGGAGAATTTGAATTTGAACTGAACCAGTTGATCAAACAAAAGTTTTTGAACAGTAGAGATGAACAGTAACCCTGATTACTGTTCACTGACAGTGAGGGTGTTACAAATGGGTGACAAAAAGTTCACTCCACACAAGAAAAGGTGGATCGGCGACAAGGGAAAAAAATGCTTCAAAAGTTTTTGCAATAGAGGTGTTGTTGCAATGGTACAAGCGCAACAGATGCGTTGTTGCAAAGTACCGACTGTCGTATGGGGTGGCGATTTGCTGAAAAAAAGGCTTTAAGAAGGCTTTTGCAACATAGTGATTGTTGCAATGGCGCAATCGCAACAGGAGCTTTGTTACAAAGCCAATGTGCTAAAGTGAATGATCTGATGGCTATCCGACCTCAATCCTATGGTTCGGAAGGCGGGGGATAATTTTTATACATCGATTGACTGATGTGTAGCGTTGCCCTAATTTTTTGTAGGCTTAGACAATAATTTTACCCTATTTACTTACCCAAAGCTGAGGACGACACAACAACATCGTCTTCTGTAATATTCGCAAAAAAAACATCGTCTTCGATAAAATGGGAAAATTTTGATGAATTATGACAGGAGGGAGGAAGACAAGCGAATGCGGGAAGGTCATTGACGATGGAAATTATGAAAGGGTTTGGACGAATGCAAGGGGAACGACAACAACATGCTGAAGGCGGCGGCTCAGTAGGTAGGGAAGGATGACACGTGGTAGCACCAATATGCCTTCGCAGGGGCTCAATCCAGGACCAGTTCTTTTAGCCGATTCTGAAAGAATCACCCCCTTCTTCATCTTCTCTCAGAATCTTGACTTTATATTTTTTTAACAATCCTATCTAGTTAGGATATAATTAACTAGAATTGTTAAACAAATAAAAAGTCTAGATTTTGAAAGAAGCTGGGAAGGAAAACGATTCTCCTGGAATCGATCAAAACAACTGCCACCCAATGGTTTCAGGCAACTCTTGCATACATTGCCCGAGTTCATTTAAAATAACGGAAATAGTAACTGCCGAACGTTCGGCAGCTCTCTGCCGCCCGAACGACCCACATACCATGCGCACGAATATTAAAGCATCCATCCATCCATAGCCAGCTTTTGCGTTTTTTCCATTTAAAAAAGTTTTATCTCCTAAATAAAAATTCTGGTTAAAATTATGTTTTCACCACTAACTCTGTCTCGACGAGATCTTCAAAACTAGATACCATATTGATATGTTTCGAGAACTTTTTTTCGGACCAAAAGTTGCCATGTTGTTTACACTGAAATTGTCATCCTGTTTACACTAAAGTTTCCATGATGTATTTTATCTATTATTTTCGTCTAGATTTAAAGCCACTACTGTATTTTAATGCATTTTGACTCATCGCCGAGGACCGGGGAGAGCTGCGGTGATGCTTAATGGACCCCGAGCAGATATCTGACGCGGGGGGAGGGGGATGCGCGACATGGTGGTCTCCTAGGTTACGAATGCGTCGAGGAGATCCTCTGACGCATCTCAACGCAAGACGGTGGGAGAGGGAACATGGATCGCGGGGAGAGTTTGTCGACGGTGTGGTGCTGCTCTGGCGGCAACTATTTTGTGTGCTCATGGCAATTTCTATTCATAAGACATGGCAATTTTCTATTCATAGGAGATGGCAATTCTTATTCATAAGAGGACCGGGGAGAACTGCGGTGATGCTCAGTGGACCCCGATCGGATATCTGGCGTGGGTGAGGGGGGAGGGGTGTGTGACACGGCGGTCTCTTAGGTTACGAATGCGTCGAGGAGATCCTTCGACGCATCTCAACGCTTGACGGTGGGAGAGGGGACATGGATCGGGGGGAGAGTTTGTTGACGGTGTGGTGTTGCTCTGGCGGCAACTATTTTTTGTGCCCATGGCAATTTCTATTCATAGGACATGGCAATTTTCTATTCATAGGACATGGCAATTTCTATTCATAGGACATAACAATTCTTATTCGTAAGACTAGCGTCTACAACTTCAAGTTGCCACCCTCACATAACTAAACTTGTCATAAAAAATATCAGTGATTGCCATGTTTCGTGTCACACATGTGGTAGTTATCAGCATTGCCATAAAAACGTGCCACACGTGTGGACGGAAAGATGGCAAGCCCACGCGTTTTGGTTGCAACTTTAGCACATGTGAGATGGCAACTTCGCTAAATACATGGTAACTTTGGCTAATAATTTCCATCTATGTACACCTGAAATTAGCATCTAAAAAACGTGTTGGCGAAAGTGACTCCGATATACGGCAATTTTATTCATAGGACATGACAATTCTTATTCATAGGACATCACAATTCTTATTCATATGACATCACAATTCTTATTCGCAGGACTAGCGTCTATAACTTGAAGTTGCCACCCTCACGTAACTAAACTTGCCATAAAAAATATCAGGGATTGTCATGTACTCGTGTCACACATGTTGTAGTTATCAGTATCCCAAGTCTTTTCTATCTATCAATGGCAAACTATTTCCTTTTTGTGTCCATGAAAAATTTAACATATCTTTCGCCATGGCAATTTAAGATGTGTTTTTGCCATGGCAAAATAAACATTTGTTTACCCAAGGTAAGTTTATAAAGTTTATTTTATGAATTACGACAAATTTACATAGAACGTTGAAGAAAAAATGAAAAAAAAAACGTAGTTGAAGCAAATGATGGTAATTTTAGTGCAAACAGCATGACAATTTAAATGTAATGGACATGACAATTTTTAACCTAAAAAAAAGTTGTCGAAACATATCGACATGAGATCTAGTTTCAAAGATCTTGTCGTGACGGATTTAATGGTGAAAACAAAAATTTATTTAGAATTTTTATTTGAAAGATAAAACTTTTTAAATTAAAAAAATCCAAAAAACTAACACTAGATGTAACTCTTTCTAGTGCTAGTGTTTGGGCGTTCGGGCCACACCTGTTCGGCACTTATCGCCGTCCTAAAATAATCTCGAAATTGCATACACTTGCCAATATAGCCACGTTGTGGTACGATCTTGTTGCCAGACGCGCGCACACGCACTACAACAATTGATGGGATAAACCTCACGAAAATCAGACAGATGGAGCAACCCAGTCAGTCGGCCGGATCCAGTACTTTCCACTAGAAGTAGTGGCCGGGGCGGGGCAGGAGAACGAACAGGTCGATTCTGAACACCACCGTCTCCGGCGTCGGCGCGCTCACGACCTTCATGTAGGAGTAGCCGCGCGCCATCCTGAAGCCCCCGGAGCCGCCGACGACGGCGCGCTCCACGGGCGCGCCGTCGAAGTCGAAATGGTACTGGCCTTGCACCGTCAGCGTGCTCCCGCGGCGCTCCCCGGCGCTGAACACGAGCGTGACCGTTGAAAGGTAGCTCGGCCCGCCCAGGTCCGTCCCGACGAAGAAGCCCTGGAACCTGCCGACGAGCTCGGACCCGGGGTGCGAGCCGGCGCGGAGCTCGTCGTCGATCACGCCGGGCTCCCCGAATGTGGCGTTGCCGCCCCGCGGCGACCGCAGCAGCGGGGACGCGACTGTCGCATTCGCGCCCTCGAACCTCTCGTGGATGTAGAGGCGGATGCGGGTGGGCTTGCTGCCGGCGGCGAGAACGGCGGGCTCCGAGGTTGCCAGGAAGAGGGCGACGACCAGCGCCAGCTGCAACGTGGACGGTGAGAAGGCCATTTCGCTGCGCAATGAGCGTGGAGCTATGCCAGTAGCTAGGCGGAGAGCACCCGCGTGCGCCGTCGCCTGTGTGGACTGTGGAGGTGTGCTACGGCGGAGAGTTGAGATCGGAGCAGGATATGCATCAGCATCAGCGCGCCCTGGCAAATATATACTGCATGGCGGGGTGGCGGGGTGCTGGTTCGAGAGGCCGCCTCGGGACATATGGAACGTACTCCAGTACGTACGGGCGTGCATTGCTTGATCCGCCCAGCTCGATGTTTTTGTCCGTGAATATTGGTTGCGTGTTTGTGCTATGTAGTGCGGCGCCTGCGCATAGTTTGCGGCCTGCAGGCTGCAGCTAGCAAAGCTGCTAGCCTGCTACTAGGTAAGAGCAATTCGAGTATTTTCCCTGATTTTTTTGCGGGGTATTTTCACTGAAATTTAATCGCTAGCACTTCCTCTAAAAATAATTAGTCCCCTCAAAAATTCTGATTTTCACCCTGACGTTTTTAGAGGGCAATTTTAGATGTGTATAAATGGCAATTAGCATTAATAATTGCCATGTATTAGCAAAAAAAATGTTACGTATTAGCAAAAATTATCATTTATTAGCGAAAGTTGTCATCTTTCATGTATTAAATTTGCCATCAAAACGTTCAGACTTGTCATCTCCTGAGCCCACACGTTTGGCACTTATCAGAGTTTTTTTTTGCGGTCAAGAATTCTGATTTGGGAGATTAACGCTCACCTAGCCCTTCCCCGTAAAACTTTTAGTACCCTGAAATTTACCTTTTTCACTACAAAAATTTGCCCCTAAATTTGCTATGAGAAAGACACATATTAGTAAAATTATCTTTTCTCTCTCGACCCCTCTTACTTCCATCTGACTCCCACCTGACCATGTTGCCGTTGTCGATCATCCACCACTTCGATGGCAGCGGAAATGGATCCTCCTATCATGTGGCACCTTTGGATACCCTCTCGGCACCGGAATCCTCTGCCGCCACAGAATTCATCGGCGACCGCACTAAAGTGTCGTTGGGAATTGGAAGCTCATCATTAGCATGTCCGAGACGCCAACGGTCGTCTTCGCTTGCTCCGTCGTGAAGGCGATGAAGACGATAATAAAAATCGACCGTAGGCGAAGGCGATGAAGACGATAATAAAAATCTGAAGTTTTGAATTAATATGGTGTGCAAAATTTAGTTCAAATGGAATTTGTATGCAGACTAGGTGCACCCTGTTTTAGCGCCTCTCTAGCCCTACCATTATCCTTTATCAAAACTTCAGGTACATTTAAATACTCAAAAATTCAGTTACATTTCAAATGCAATGTTTTAATATTTAAATATTCAAAATCAACAACACCATATGATCGAAATGAAGTAATAATCTAAATAAAAAGATAAAAGCACACGAATCAAGTGATATGAAGTTCCCACAAGTGCTCAACATGATCATCTTAGAGTTGGTGATCAGTTATCTATCCTTTAATGTACTCTGAGGAATCTTTGGATCATGTTTGCATTATGATTGGGATCCACCATGATACCATTGTAGATGTACCGGTAGTTCATCGACTCTTCTCTCTAACCCTTGATATCACTTGTCGCCTTCATGGATGGAATTGTCTTCATAAATGTGACCCGTCAAGTGTAGATACCATAGGTATGGTAGTTTCCCATATTGTACTCATGGTCATTGATAATATTGCTGCGAGCTTCACCAGTAGCAATCCTTGATAAAATAGGAGATATCTAGACGACATTGAGGTCATTGTGTGAGCCAGAAAAACCAAAAAATGAATGCAAAATCCATGGATCATGTGATGCAACTTCCATTAAGAATGATGGTTGGATCATGACAATGCCCTATGAATTGATCTTGCCATATCACGGGACATTCTTTAGAAAACTTTACTACACAACAAAATTGTGGGCCAGGGGTCGTGGGTGTTGCATCAAGGCGGGATGTGGTACCCTCATTCTGGGCCGCTAGATAGATTTGCCCTTCGCGCTTTAGATCCGGCCAAGTCGTTTCTTGGGCTGATGGGTCTATGCAGGGTTCTCTCTAGCGAGGTAGCAGTCGACGATGCCATGCGTTGTCGACCTCACTGTAAAATTGTGGTGGCTATCAAAAGGCCTTCATGAGGGTTCCTCTCTAGATCAGATGGTTGCCTTCAAAGTGAGATGCAATTTATGGACGACAACTTGACACCAGGCTATGATTGTGCAACAGCGACGTTCATTTTATTAGCCCAACGCATGTATAGTCTTTTTTTTGCGGGTTTAACACATGTATAGTTGATGGGATAACAAAAGGTTGTGGCGATAAGCCGATAACACATGTTTGACCTTGATGTCATGATGTGGGTGTTTTTTTGAGCACCCGATTTCAAACTGTGGGGTGAAAACCTAGATCTGATCTAAGTTGGTTATATCTGAAAATGATGATGTTTTTGCATCGTTATCTTATTGAATCAAAGAATTGGTTCTTAAGAAATTCTTTGGAATCAAAGAAGTGATTTTTGTTTTGTATTCTATGTTTTGTAAATCTATTAAGAGAAAAGAAATAGAGAGGAGAAGTTAGCAGACAACTAAAGCAAATTCAAAGCTATGTCAGAAATTGATTGCGCGAAAAGCGAAGCAATTAAGCAAAGATATACTCATTCCAGATTGCCACATGAATGGACGTACAACATCATCACATCTTCCAGTCCCGTGATAGTAGTAGAAAGTAGAAACATCAGAAATTAATACTAAGAAGTTATTCGCAAAAAAGGAAATTTTTTTAATAAGAAGTTAAAGGTAGGCAGTGTCGCACGGGAGGACGAAGAAGTCGACCTCGGCGACGGCGCTGACCGGCGACGTGAGGCCTAGGAGCTTGAGCAGGTAATACCCGCGCGCCATCCTGAACTCGCCGTTGCCGCCCACGATGCTGCGCTCGGACGTGCCTTGGAAGCCTTGCACGGGCCCCTGAACGGACAGCGCGCTCCCGGCGTGCTCCCCGGCGACGAACAGGACGGTGGCGACCGTCAGCTGGCTCTGGGACGCCTACCCCGTGGCGACGATGATGCCCTGGTACCGCGCCACGAGCGGCGAGCCACGGTCCCGGCCGGCGCGGAGCTCGTCGTCGAACACGGCCACCTGCCCGAACGTGGCGTTGGCGCCGAAGGGGGACGGCACGATGCCGCCCGCCGTGGCGTTCGGGCCCGAAAAGGTCTCGTGCATGTACAGGTGGATGTGCTCGAGCTTGCTCTTCCCGCCGTCGCCGGCGACGACGGCCGCGAGGCCGGCCGCCGCTATGACGAGGATGTGGAAGAGCGACGGTATCGGCGACGACATAGTGGTTTGATTACTGAGTTGCTTATGTTGATGTGGTCGCTCTGGGCTCGTCGCGCTGCTTTCATAGAAAAGAATCTCCTCCCTGCAGCTCCCGCTTTCCCAGTTGCAAACATCCAGCGATCCAGCAATCTCAGATCGCCTGCTGCATAAATAAATCGGATGAGAGTGAAGCTCACATGGTAGGTGGCGTGGTTTCCTGGTGAGACTGGCCGTGATCTAGTCAAGTAGTATTTGAGTAAGCAATCGTGTTTGGCTTCTAGTTCTATCCATGCACATGCTCTGGTATCGATATCGAACAATCTCGGAAACAGAGCAAACCCTAGAGAGGATCCTCCTCTTCTTCTCTCATCTGGTGTGTAGGTTTTCATAAGCTTTCGATGGTGGGGCTTTGGTCCAGTGTTTTCAATGAGTTTGATAGTTCTTGTCCCCGTTGATCTTTATGGACGACCTATTCATGGTTCCGCGGGGATCATCGGCAGTAAAGGATTCAACAAGTCTTTACGGGCATGGTCTTCGGCTTGGTCTAGCGTTGTTGCCCGGTTGTCTACCTAGATCAAAGTGGTCTCTGATATGCTTGTGTGATTATCTGATTGTCTCTAATGTGCTTTGTGATTGTCAATATTCATCGTTGTGCTGATTCAGTGGGATTAGATCCTTATAGTTACTTCAGCGAGACAGTGACTTAATTTCTCATGTTATGATGGGAAATGATGACAAGTTCAGTTATTTTGAGGACAAAGTCTCAGTTGTCTTTCTCCAAATTTGTTTGGGTCATTTATGCTCATGTGAATGTCATTCATCATGTGGTAGTATCTGACGATCTCTCTATGTAATACTGTAAACCAGTTACGATGTTTTATCAACCTGATGGAAGCACAAACTTTCAGTGTTATTCAACACAAGACCGTAATAAACTTCAAATCAACTCAGTTTACTGAACTCTAATGGATAAAAACAACATTCCTACTCTCAAATTACGTATCCTGGAAACTTTGCCAAATCATGTAAAAGCACCTTCAGAACTACTCCCTCTGTAAAAGAAATATAAGAATGTTTCTTATATTTCTTTACAGAGTTAGTACGAGTGAAATAGTTGAATAACAACATTAAACCGCAAGAAGCCACAACGGCGGATAACATATTGATATCCAGACTATATTTACATGCGTGGATACATACTTGCAGTAATTCATCCAATAAAGGCTGTACATTTTTTGGGGATATATTTTCACCGAAGGATTTTCCTAGCATTTTTTAGACATATATGTACACCACTGAATGCTAAGACTACCATTGCTTGAACTAGCAAACCATTTTAGAGAATAAATCATCTAGAGCTGAGTACAAAGGTTCGGCAGCTCTGGGCTTCTCCACTCTCCCAAACAGGATATCTGTTGTGGTCAAGTAGGCGTCCCCATAGAAGCGCAGATTGGTGTCTGATCTGGTTGTCACAACATTTCCTTCAAGAGAGACCCCAACAAAGGCACCTGTTTCAAGTTTTTCAGATAAAGCTATGAATCAAAAGGATATTGGGATAGCTGTGATGAAACCTGCAAAGCTTCTTAATAGGTATAAAACCAAACATTGGAGATTGAATTTAATTGTAAAGGCTTCCTTTGGCTAATTTGAAGATTGAATGCGCGCCTAAGACTTTTTTTCATCCTTAATAACGGCTTGTTCGGTTAATCCCTTCTCCTAGTGGATTGGGAGGATTTTGACTTGCAGAGGATTTAATCCCTCTCAATCTCCTATCAAACCCAATGCAACCGCACATGGCCTAAAAAGAGTTGTAAAGTAACTTCCAAAATTACTATTTTAAATGCCGCAATAAACACTTTCAAACTTGACAAAAAAAATAGAGAGCAAGCTCAGCCCGATGTTTAAAAACTTCCATTTGGTTTTTTTCTTCTTCATAACAGTGTTAAAACCGTGCTGATTTCCACCCATTTCAGTAATTTCCAATATTAAGCATATATCTTAAACGACAGCAATGTGAAGACGCAACTTTCTTATTAGTACCTTTGCTGCAGCTATAAGTGTAGCATATTCCAGAACCTTTTTCACTTGCTCGAACATCTGCTTCAAGGGCTCTGCCAATTGGTCCTGCTGCAGCACTCAATCCTGCCCCAAGAGAAAGATGCATGCGGCTACTAAATGCCTTGACAGCCTTAAGATCATGAAGCACAATTATAAAATCTGTCAATTCTCCGCCAATCTGGAAAACACAAACAACAAATGTCATTATCATAGTGGGATAATCTTAAGTAATGATGTAGTGTAGTTCAGTGTCCAAATAATATGAGCACTTCAATATAAACTGGTCTTTGATATCACGCTAATCTCATAAGCAAACAGGCATGATGCCCTTAATGCATTGCACCGAAATTATTCAACGAAGGGCACAAGAATGAAATGAGTAATCCCTTTTTTTCTGCTGAATATCATGAGAATTATATTTCAGAGAGAAGATTTTTGGACAAATACCTGCACTCCCCAGCCCAATCCAACAGATAAAATTGCTGATGGGGCAGACCATGATCCATCTGATCTGCGAGCAACTACAAGGCCAGTGCCCATTTTGTACGTGAGAACAGCACCTGCCTTGGCGACTGTGAGTACAGCAAGGCCCTTTGCTCCCTTCAGGATAGATGATGGGATTGACTTCTCAGGATTTAATCTAGAAACCTACACATTCCAAAACAGAGGCACTTTTCAGATCTGGAAAACAAGTACTCCCTCCGATCCGTAATAAGCACGACACTTATTATGGATCAGAGGGAGTATATATTAGTTGGGTACAAAATTAGACATACCTGGCAATATTTCCTCATTGTATTAGTTGCCTTGTATATCTCATACTCCATTGATAGTCCAACAGGCAAATTCAACCAGCTCCTCGTACTTGTCCAATCCATGACATCATGTTTTGCAGGCTGCATGGCATTGCTGTTGTAGTTGATCAATAAGCCCTGGAGTGGATCAAGTCTCTCGTAGCAAGCATCACACACCCTCTGAGGATCACGCTGTCTGAACTTCATGGGCATCAAACATCTTCCCTTCGAACATTCTTTGCAGAATATACCTCCACAGAAGCGGCAATGGTGCCTTCCACGAGTCAGAGCTGTGAAAGGACAGCTGCACTGCAGGCATACACTTGTAGAGCTATCTGGTAGCCACTCGGGGGGATCTGACTGCAGCACCTCCCTGTATGTGCTGAACTGTAAAGCATTTGCTTCAAGCAGCGGCGGTGCACTCGGAACGCAGACAGACGAATGCAAATCACCATCCTTGCCAGAACCTAAAAATGATACATCTGTGCTGGAACTTTGCTGCCGTGATGCATCATCCCCAAGCTTGCTTGGACGCGAAACAATTGCGGCAAGGCCACCTAGAACGGTCTTGAGATTGATAGTTGAACTAGGTTGAGTTGTAGGGAACGGATCTTCTCCTGAACCATATTCAGATGGAAAGGCTGGTTCCAGAGATGGCTCATAGAGATAGTCATGCACTGGATATGTGTTTCCTGGAGCTAGATTGGACATAGGATCTGTCTGGCTGTGGTAGCTGTCCATTTTGGAGAAGGATGAGTACGATGTCACTTCATTTGGGGTCTCCATGGAATCATGTAGAAACAGCACTCATGTGGGTAATAGGCAATGACACAGAAAAACCTGAAAAACAGAGATGGAAACGGAGATTAATAAGGTGTGGATCCTTGAAAGTATCACTAGTTCATATAACAATATAACAAGCTCATTCTGTCACCCGATTCACTCATTTTATTGTCTAATTGTAGCAGACATATGAAACTATCTACACGTATTTGAGAACTACATGGTTCAGAACTGTGAGAGCATTCTAATTGTGCAATCTATTCATTATTACTATAAACATTGGAACAAAGTGGCGAACAATTAATGTAAGTCTATGTGCATCATGAGTCTAAACCTAGAGGTGAAAGCGCAGCCGCACGAGGGACTAGGGCGAACACAACCGAAGTATCATAACTCCCAAACAACGGTGCCGTAAATACATCGTATACCTAGCATGTATCTACGGGTAAGCAATTGGGGGACAAATTCCGAAACCCTACGCAAAACAGATGGATTGATCAGCCAACAGACCAACCCTGCCTAGCCGGTAGAACAGGAATCACGAACAGACACCACAAATCAATCAAAAACCACCGCGCGACCGGATCAAACGACTCGGAAGGGGTAAGGTTAAAGCTAAGCTAGATCGTCTCCATCCATCCTCCCAAACGAATCGCCCCGCCGTAGAACGCGCTAACCACGGAGGGAAATTGGGGAGAGCAAGCTTTACCGACCTCTGGGCGCCCCGGATCGGAGGAGGGGGGGGGGGGGGGGGGGGGGGGGTGGGGGGTTGGAGGCGATCGTCGCGGGAGAGGAAGCGTCGGGCGTGGGGGGATTGGGGCGGGGTTTCTTCCGTTCGCCGGCAAAGATGGCAAGGGAAGGGGAAAACAAAGTTCAAGGACGGGAGTAGCGATGCAGGCACACGCCGCACGCGGCTGCCTCCCTCATCTGTACGTTATCGGGCCCGGGCTCCAGCCCCGGTTCTGGTCAACCCGGACACGGGTCCGACCCGGGCAACACCGTGACGGGTGTGGTTTGCTTTTTTTTTTTTGAGCGTGGGGCCCATTCTAGGGCGATGATGGGCCGCCCGGTTTTTGCTTTCTCCGCCGCCGTGCTTCCGCGAGACACCTGACCGCTCCGGTCACCGGCGGCCGCGGCAGGAAGCGCTCGACCGCTCGACAGTGGAGCGGCGGGGCTGCGTCGCGCACCCGAGTTCTTATCAGCGGCCGTGGCTGCTAACTGGCTTTGTGGAGGAGGAGAGGGCGGCGTCGCGTCCGTGTCTGCGCGCTTGGCGGTTCGGCTGGCTCGCAGTTCGCGGCCGGCGTCGGCTCGTCGACTTATCCTTCGGCCTCCGCCGTCTGCGCGCCTATCGCGTGTGAGTCGTCTGCTTACCTTTTTTTTTTTTGCTTCGATTCCATGCAAATGTCTCTCAAATCCTTCGAGTTAGATGAATGACCAAATTGGTTTATCGTCTGTAGTAAATTTCGATCTCGAGTGCAAACTCGAAATCAATCGTCCAGAATTCTAGATTCATACCAACCAGCGAGCTCCGAGTCACTGGCCCGATCGAATGTTAGCGTCCAATTGCACATAATCTGGGGGGGGGGGGAAATTGGGGGACAAAACCAAATTTATCTTTCTTATTCATTCAAATCATAGCAAAGTACCAACGACACAGACAACATTCATCCAGTTCCCCTGACACCACAACAAGGAGACTCAACAGGAACCAAGTTCCCTTGAAACTATACGATACAACCTAGGAAAAGCAAAGGCATAATTAACACTCTCCAATCTGTGCTTCATCACTGAATCGAGAATGGTAAAACAGAGCGCTCGTCCGCCATTTATTTCTTTGGTGTAAGGCCGAGTGATCATTTGCCCGAAGTCTCACCCTCAACAGCCAATGGAACAGTGGTAGCCTGCACATAGCATACGGCGCGGAGAAATTAAGTCAAGTCTCTGAGACAGCTGAGAATGTCAAGGGGGTATAACGCAATGTCACAGCACATACCATTTTGCGGTACTTGAGGGCATAGAGCATTTCAAGGTAGCGGCGAGTCTCGCGCCTGTCAAGGTTGGAGACGTACTTCCAGAAACCATAGACACCAGAGAGGGTCATCAGCCTCTCAGAGTACAGCTTCCAGGTGTACCTGAGTCAAGATGGATCATGGAAAGGCATCAGTCTCAGTTCAGTGCTGATAAAAGAGGCAGAGTATGTCCATCAGATGGTAGCATTCACAGATGATAGAGCATTTTATATATACTTCTCCTCGATGCGCTGGAGTCCCCCCTGCGAGATCTTGTTCCAGTGGGTCGGATCTTCCTGGCACTTGTCAAAGAACTCCACGAGCAGCGCGGCGGCCTTGTCATTCTGGTATGGATCGATGTGGTAGCCCGACACGCCATTCACAATGATCTCAGCTGGACCACCGTATGCAGTGGCGAATGTGGGAAGGCCACATGTCATGGCCTCTATCACGGTGAGACCGAAAGCCTCATAGAAAGCAGGCTGAGTATAGGAAGCCAAACACGAAAAAGAGTGTCAGAACTAGTAAATGTCGTGATTCAGTCATAGTAAGTTCCTAGCTTGACAGTGTCCTTCACCTGCACAAAGGCTCCCTTCATGTCGCAGATGTAGCGGTAGAGCTCACCATTTCGGACACGGTTCATCTGAGCAGAGATCCAGCGGATGTGACCAGTCAGGTTGTACTGTTCAATAAGATCAAACATCTTCTTGAACTCTGCCTGCTCCTCCTTGTCCTTGGACACCTTTCCATGGTCACCACAGACAACCACCAGGTTTACCAGCTCCTGCAGGCGAGGATTCCTCCCATACATTTCTACCAGGCCAGTCATATTCTTTACACGGTCCAGCCTAGCCATCGAGAAGATGATCGGCTTCTTCTTGTCCTTCAGCACAAATCTGGACATGTTGTCTAGTTAGATAACAAGCATGGTAGGCAATCTATTTTATAAGAACTCAAGACTGATATATGATTATACTTGTGCTCATCATTCTCAACATCACTGAAGAGTATCTCCTCAATCTCAGAATGGAGGGAGGTAAGCCTCTTCTGCTGTTCAGTGTATGGGAAGTAGATGGACATGTCAGCACCAGGGGAGACGATATTGAACTTGGGGTCGAAGACATCAATACCATGGACAACACGATAGAGGCCAGGCATTGTGAATGCCATGTGCGACTCGTACTGCCCTACGGTGTCCTTGCTGTAAATTGGATGATAACATTAAATCAGTTTATGATATTTGCAAATTACCACATCGGTGTTTCTGTGAAAAAAACAATCTTACTTTCCGGCAATCTCTTGGAAGGTACTGGTGATGATGAAGTCAGCATGGTTCATTGCAATCAGGTCGGCTGTGAACTGGCAGGAGAAGTGGTAATGATCCTCAAATTTCTTCCAGTAAAGGTCGGAGTTGGGATACTTGGTTTTCTCAAGCGCATGAGCAATGGTACACTGCATATAAGGAAATAGGAATTATGATAAGATACTACAGAGATAAGAACAGATCTTGTACTGAGAAAAAGGGGATAGAATGCGTACATGAGTAACTCCCAACTTGTGAGCCAACAAGCACGCGACAAGGTTGCCATCACTGTAGTTTCCAATGATCAGGTCAGGGTTAGCCTGCAGCTCTCCGGCGATCTCATGTGCCACATCCTGAAAGCAACAGGAACAAAAAACAATGAATTGCCCTTCTAATGAAAGGCTACAAACAACTTGCTGGAAAATGAAATGCATACATCGGTGTAAGCTTCCAGGTAAGGCCAGACTTCAAAACGCGAGATCCATTTGCGAACAATACCGTCTTCTGTTTTGAATGGAGCACGCAGGATGTGGGTGTGCTCGGTGCCAAGGACCTTCTCAAGGCGCTGGCCACAGGTGGTGCCATGTGCATCAGGGAGCAACCTGGTGACCTATGTAAGGCCAAAAATGCCTCATTAGGGATCAATAGAAAGAGCTTGTATTCGATCATATTGGGTATTAAACTTACTATTAGAATCTTCGGTGTAATGTCGAGACCTTGCTGCTTGATTCTCAACAGCATCTCATTCTCCATAGCACGAACTTGGTCCAAAATGTAGACGACCTGTGGGTTCCCATCACATAAGAAAATTGGTGATAACAAAGATTTCATGGTGGTCAGTATATGAAGAGGAAATATGTCACACTGTCAAAAATGGGGTAGATGTTTCTACCTGTCCACCAGTATCAGGGTACCCCAAGACATTTGCCTGAGCAAAGTAACCATGAGGAGAGAGGATAACAACATTGAACACCATTGGGATTGTTCCGAGGAACTTCTCCAAGGAGGATGGATCAGGGGCCTCGAGAAGGTCCAAGAGAAGGTGGATGGTCTCGCTCGCACGGTGAGCACAGTCGCCCCAACCTTTCTCCAAACCAAGTTCCTGGAACCTGAATTATGCAATGAAAAAAATGATATGCAACGATTTTAGTTCTTTGTTGAGAGCAATAAGGCTTTCGATGATCATGCGTATGATGATTATATACAGTACCGGTGGTGGAACTCCGAGTATGGGGTGTCAGCTGGAAGGCCTGACAGATGTGTCTCTGCCTTCCTGAGTGCACCTTGGAGGGTACTGAGACTGCGAATTCTGTCATTCAACATCATGGTCTGAAGAAAGAAAGAAAATATTACATGCTCATCGTGATTAAACAACACGCAGTAGTTCCAGTTTCAAACTTTCAGTTGGCTCATAGAAAAGAAAATATTACATGGTCATCGTGATTAAACAGTGTGTAATAGTTCCAGTTTAAAACTTTCAGTTTGCTCATAGATAGTGAACAGGCTTTTGCACTTACTTAAAGAATGTGTCGCAAACTTTCTTTTGCTTACAAAATGCACATATTATCAGAAAAAATGCCTAACACATTATGATCTACTTATATTTTCTTACAGGCTGACTATGCTCATATGCATTTTAGAATTTAGACTGAGAGATTCACATGCCATTACCAAATGATGTAAGCCTGTCATAGTCGGATGATCCAATCTACAAAGCCGAATGATTCAATCTACAAAAGCAAGACACTGAAGAGTGTAACCTACCATCCCCTTGTAGTTGTGCGCACGGAGGAAGTTGAGCAAGGGGTACATGCTCTCCTTGTCATGGAACAGCTTCGATGACAAGTGCCTGTTCAGAAACTGCACACCGTTGCCAATGGACTTCGACAGCGATGGGCGTGGGAAGGAGGCATTGAATGGCTCAAAGTCCAGCTCAAGCACAAAGTTGTTATCGGTGCTGGAATTTGAACATAAGAAGCATCAGATGACTGTCTTATCATCTGATAAACCTAAGGTATAAGATGGACTCTTAAATCTTAACAAGTTCACAAAATCACAGATACCTTCCATTCACCAGTTGTTCCTTGAACTGCAAATACTCAGGGACGCTCAACTCCTCAACACCAAGCTCACTCACATTGACCCTCACATACTCCCAGACGCCGGGCCTTGGCCGGATGGCAAGAGCAACCCATGGAGGGATGACAATTGCCTCCTGTATGAGAAACCAACACATAGATCAAGAGCCGAACATCACTGGAATGACACTGCAGTGAGTTTTGGTGGTGCAAACCTGTGCGCCCCTTAGGAGATCCTCGAAGGCGGTGTCCTTCAGCTTCTCGCGCTCGGCCTCAGGGATCGCGGCATTGTACTCAGCAGTGATCTGATGGGGCTGCAGCATCCCCTTTCCTTGGTGAACAAGCCTGAACAAGTTATCGCATAACAGAAGATGGGTCAGATCTATGAACGAATGTTACTTAAACAAAATGTGCTAACAATTGCAGCAGTAAGACATATAAAGAGCAGTAAGAGACATGTTCAGGTACTTTGTTATATTATAAATACAAGTGCCAGTAAGAATTTGAATGACAAATATAAGGAGCAGCATATAGGAATATAACAATTCCTATATGCTTTTAATGATTGTTGAAACTTCTTCATCGGGTTTTTAATGATTGTTATTACAATTTTTGTAAAGAAAAAGGTTAACAACATTTGTGTAGCACGGTGCAGGAAGCGATTTTTTTTGTGCAGCATAATACTTCAATTTAGTTCCAATAGAAGCTATTTTAACAAGTGCGAACATGCAGAATTGCGGAGCACCATCAGATTTGGTCAGACTTAAATTTTTATAGCAAACAGATTATGGTGGAACTGTGCATATAGCGAAGGTACCATTGATCCAGGTAATACTATAGCTTAACATAGAAATACACAAGTTACACAACGCAACCATAATTTATCGCTTAACCAATACTATCTCATATGCAGAGTTTTCTACAAAGTGCCAGCCAGCCTAGTCTGCAAGAGATTAAGGGCGGACCTCGAGAAGACAGCGACGAGCTCATTGGTGTGCGCTGAGAGGGAATCGCCGATGCGCTCCCTCACGCTGTGGATACGGCTCAGGGCGCGCTCTCCGACGGTCTCCCCCATTGCTATCCTCAAACCTGAACAACAGAGACAGACATGTAAATCATAGTTGAACGGAGGCGCATAATAAGAAAGAAATCCAAGACATTTGACAACAACTGACGAGGGAAACGAACAAGAAGTCTATGGTGTAGGCAGTGAAGCCTCTTGTGTACTGGCAACGATGCATGAGCTCTGCCGATAAATAGAGGCAAATGAAGAATGATTGGCGTGCCGTGCAAGGGTGCATAGAAGGTTTTAGTACTTTGGGAACCAGATCATGGGATTAGCGTGGGGTGTATTGTGGCCGTGTCTTGCGTAGCGTGGCAAGCTAATTAAAACTGACCAAAATATGAATGGGCACGGAATTATCGCCAATTTCTCCAAATTTTAGCAGTAATACATGGCCATGCACATGACATGATCCGCAAAGCAAGAAGCTTATATATGATTCTTTTTCAGGAGTGACTTAATTGCTGATTTAAGGCAAAAAACATTGATATAAAGTTAATACTAGTAGCTTTCACAAGTGTCATATAACAGGAAGCAGAAAAAAAAACTGCTAGATTTACTTTTGCATTCCAGCAACTAAGAATATATACTCAGAAACAGAAGAAAAATTTCAAACTGATGATGAACCCAAACAACAGCAACCCAAAATGATGTCACAGGCATGCAGGATATGCAATTAAGCACTGGATCTCTACAATACCCATACGCTTAGACTGATCGATCCAGTGTATAAACAGTCATAATAACCACATGGATCTCCCAACAGTTGACCCACTCCTGCATCCTAGTTCCAACTTCAGATCAGAAACCACAAAAGCTCTTTTCAAGAAAGAAAAAAGAAACCAAAAGCAAGACACCGGGGCTTGGTTCCAAGTGCATGCAGAGACCCAGAAGGCCAGATTAACCACAACAAACTCTTTTCAGTATACCCTGGAACCTAAGCTCAAGAAAGCAGAAAGAAAGAAAGAAGATGGAGTTTCGAAGCAGCACCTCTGCAGCTGAATCACTGAAACTAATATGCTAGCCCCCAGGGATCGATCTCTGCAGAGAGTCCCAACCAAACCATACCTCCAACACTTCATACGAAAAGTTCTTGAAGTGCAGGGACCATACGAACGTAAACTGCAAATGGACATGGTTCCTTTACCTTGGTCCTTGGAGTTCTTCGAGGTGAACAGGCCCGGGTATGGTGCACCGTGAGGGTGAGGGGATGAGATGGCTGGGCGATGCCTGCCCTGCGCCCCTATTTATGCGCGGGCGGGCGGCGCAAGTGCAAGTGCGCCGGAGGTGCCACGCAGCTCCCCTCGCCGAAACGGACGGTGAGACGGGGAAAATGACACTCTCTTTTACGTTGCTTCGCTCACTGATCTTTGGCGGGATCGCATCAACGGCTACCGCTGCGAGGCGGTGAAGTTTGCCAAGTGTTCCGTTTCGGAAAATCACACTTTGCCAAGTGTTTTTTCGTGCTGCTGAGTCATCTGCTGGGGCTGCCGATATGTATGAGCTAGCTGTTTTGCAAACAGAGTTTGTTGCGTACTCGTGGAACGTCGGATGCCACGTACGTCGTGGGAGGGACTGATATACCTGCATTTGATTCACGCGCTGTTTCTGCACCTAAAACCTCCATTTAGAAGTTTCTGCACTCATGGTGAGCGGCGCGGCGGCACCGTCGGTTGCAGTGTTGAACTCCTAGATCTAGCTGGCTACCAATGCATTACCTAACTCTAACTACGTATGTCCTCTAGCAATGTATAGCTCCCGTATGCCGCTGCCATGTCGTTTTGCAGTTTAGTGTAGCTCTCACTTTCCCCCCGCATTTTGTCTCGCTGCGGCTGCGCTTCGCGGTACAGAGAATCCGTACGTGTGCGAGCCAGAGGTGCATCAGGCGCAAAACCCCTGTCCTTTTACTGCATGGTTAAGTTTTCAGAAGGGATGCATCACCGAACCCTTGCAAGCGTCCATCGTCGTATCAAGAGCTCTAGAGTTCATTGAAGAAGAATCTAGATGAGTTCGTGTCTTTTCTGAACCATCAAGAACTGCATGTATTGGATCTGGTCCGTTGCGTCTTGGATCGTATCTTCATGAGTTGGGAATGGGAAACCATCTTTTGTGGCTCTTCACTAACTGTTGATGTGCACGTCGATTCTGACCACACTCCTTTTATTGTCGATTCCGGTGAATCATTTCGGCGAGCTTCATTCCCATCCAATTTGTTCCATACTAAGGGTTTTATGCCGATGATCCACAATAAATTGGTTGAGCTTTTGATCTCTCGTTCTACATCCTTTGGCCCGGTCGATGACTGTCAGTTATGTTCTCAATGTCTTCGTAAGTTTTACAAAGGCTAGGTGGCCAATTGTCGAGTTGCATCCTTGATATCCAAACGGTTGTTGTCGGATAAGGTCAAGAACTTTGACGTGGTGCCTGACTCTTCAGGTCTCAACGCCTTGAGGTAGCAGCGTTGTAATTTGGAGGCTAATCCGGTTGGCGTCCAACATCAGGAGGAGGTTCATTGGAAACAACATGGCACCAATGGTCGTAGGCGGCAATGGTGTAGGAGAACATGTTACGCAATAAAAAAATCCGCACACGATCAAACCTAAGATCACTATGAGGTATAAGATGACGATCAACACACCAACAAGTAGCAGAGCGGAAGATGGAGTATATGTTGGTGTAGCGCAACGATTCTCGCAGCTAGGTTATACCTCCCAAGCGCGAGGATTTGCTCCGAGACGGTCCGTTGATCTAGTGACGAAGTAGACGGCATACCTTCGAGGTATCCACGCATTCTGATTTAGAGGTTCGATAGCACTCCGTGAACCAGCACAATGAACTACTGGAAGAACTAGAGGAAGGAGCGACAACCTTCCAACATCCCCTTTGAGATGCATGTCTATAAGGGACAGGGAGTGGTGTTGGCGCAAGGGGCGGCCTAGGGTTTCTTATGTACCCTGTGGGTGTCCCCTCCCCACATATATAAAGGTGGCCAAGGGAGACCAAACCAACTTGGGGAGGGGATCTCCCCTTGGTTCGACTGAACCGGATATGGAGTCCTACATGGACTCCCCTCTGTTGGCTTGCCTTTTGGCCCATAAGTGTTTCCCCTTTTCCCTAGCCATGGGTGCAGTCCACGAGGACCCACGGGAATGTTTTGGATCTTTGTGAAACCACACAGGACCTTCATTGACCTTCCGGAACACTTCGGGACCTCCCAATAATATATCGGTATCATTGAGAACACGGTACCAATTCTCTCTTCTTTATTTATCTTCTAGTTCCCTTAAAACCAGTAGTCGTCTGGTCAGCTACCGTGTAGTTTAAAGTAATTCATCAGTGTTAACCGGTTAGGCAAATAATTGCTGATTAATCAATCATTAGACCAAATAATTAGGCTCAGAACGATTAATTGTGTGTATGAACAGGAGGCATGTTGCAAAAATCTAACACCATATGACATCAGATCAAAATAATCAAAATATCAAAGCTTTTCGTCTTGCCAATAGGTAGAATTTCATGCTGATATTTTTTTTCTCATTAGAGTCCATATTGAAGGACAAATAATTGGCGCCATGTATGTGTGCTTGGCGTTTGGTATCGGGTGCCATTTAATCATCGTGGTGAGCATAACTTTGTTTATTATAACTTCTTCATACCATCTTGGATTGAGATGAATTAAAAAAACAAGCTTTTTCTCCTCGATGAGGCGAATAATTTTGATGTACAACATTGTTTCATATAGGGTCATCTTAGAGCCGTAATCGGATGAACAGTATCCAGAGCAGCAACTTTCAGCAATTCAAGCACTATTTGACCTTCGAGATGAAGTCGAGTGGAGATGGCCAGAACACAAAAGTTGTTCGCTTTGATGATGCAAATGTTTTTATGTATTGTCTCGTTATTGTATTATGATGTTCTGGTGCAAACACCTTAGTCAATATGTTTGTACAAGTGATGGTGGACATCACAATATCGAGTGGGGCTAAAGTGCATCTCTTCATATACGGAGGAAAAAATCTCAGTCTCGAACTATCGAGCATCATAACACACTTTGTTGATATACTTGTAAACTACCTTTATGGCCACCTAGTCACGGTGTGACATTTGGCAACCCCAAAGTATACACTTCATATGAAGGTCTACAACATTCAAATGATCTAAAACAACAAGAAAATATTAACACTTTATACGAAAATACATATAACAATAAAGGTGATGTGATCTTATCATATTTTGTAAGCTCGGTCTATCCAACACCACAACTGCTTTAACAATATGTTTTCATTATTGCCAGCGTTCTTGTCACCTAGACAATGTCTATGATTAGGAAAACAAGATCATCAACAATACATGAGCTAATCTTAGAGGCATGACTAGGGATCTTCTACCGTGTACATATTACCACATATACAACACTAGGAGAATCATAAGCATATTGGGTACTAAGAGTAGTACCTCTTCTTATAGTGAATGGAACATTTTCGGCTTGAGGTTTGGTTTTTTCCCCACTATGGCTAATAATTGCAGGAAGTAAATGAACAGTATGTGGACTTAGAAATAGAGATATGATCCTCGGTAATGACGTTAGAAAATAGTCTTAATGATCCGTAAGTATGGGGGATCGTAACAGCCTTTGAGGGAAATAATACAACCTAAATTTGTTGATTCAACACAAGGGAAGAGAAAGAATATTTATAACCTTTAACAAGAGCTATCAATTCAACCACCAAGGAAAAATACTTGCTTGCAAGAGTTACTAGTACCAATAACAAAATAGTGATTGTATTTGTTTATGTAACAAAGAAGTTTTGCAGCAATAAAGATACCCAGCACTTTCCAAGTACACGTATCTTAAGGGGGCAACAGTAGCGTTAAAATGTATGAAAGGATCGACATGGTCGACTAGAGGGGATTATGAATAGGTAACTAACAAAGTTAAACTTAATTACTAGTTTTAGAGTTATACGGTTAAATTAGGTTCACTAGTAATGCAACTAGATGAACAATCCTCTATGGCAAGCAAGCTTAAAACAATATATTTAGGAAACAATTTAACTAGCGAGCCAACAAACAAATAAAGGTAAGTGAAAGGTGCGGGAAAGGATAAATCACAAGTGAGCGGGGGATGCGATGATGTATCCCGAAGTTCATAATCTTTTGATAGAGTGTTAATGCCCGTTGGAGCGGCGTCAAAGCCTGGAAAGTCTTTGGAATGCAATCAAGTAGCTCATCGTATTCTCCCTTACAAGTCACCCAAAATGGATGAGCCTTGAATCATTTAGGATTGGTTTTGAAGGTGATCACCATACTTTTATAAACTTTTTGGAGCACACCACAAGCAAGGAAGCTTTCAAAACAAGCACCTGATCGCATAGGATTTCAAAGCTCCAAAAGTATCAAGTCTTGATGAAGATTAAACAGGGGAATGAAAAATCAGTTTGGTGGAAATGTAGATCTCAAAGAGTCAACAAGATTGGGTGAGAGATGGAGTTTGAAGAAATAGTACCTACTTTCGTGGGAGAGAACGACACGGTTAGTAAAGGTATTAATATGGAAATTTTACTATATGGTTCATGGCAAATAATGCAAACCATCCTACACTTTCTACAATATTTTCTTCATAATCCATTTTTAACATGGTAGTTTGTTATTTTTTGTGTGGTAAACTATTACACATGAACATGGTAATTATATATTTTTACACATCGCAAGTTGTTACGTTTATGCATGGCAATTGTTTTGACTAACGCGAGCATTTATATTATAACATGGATGTATTTAATATGTTCGCCTTATCGGAGTCCCAGTTATCGCTAGTGTATGGAGTTGAAGGACATGCATCACCCATCAACTGCCCCAACTCATCTGTACCTGCGACATTTGAAGGTTATCTTACACCATCTCCTAGCCGTCAATGGTTTTTTGTGTGTAGCGTTGGTTCATTAACGCACCTTCACTTGTGTACTGCTCAACAACGGGAAAATGGAGGTTATGTCCCAACTTTTCCTCAGAGTTGCTCATTCATGATTGGCTTCCACTTTCCCGCTTCATTTTTGTATATTTTTTTTGTAGTCAAACTTGCACTGTATTTTTTCCCTGTCAACATTTGATGAATTGTATGTCTTCGTGCAGATTCAAAATAAGTATGTGGTTATACTTTTTCTATACATTTTGTTATACTTCGCATGACGGTACCTTTTGGTACTCTCTTCAACTGAAATTATTTGTTGCTCAAATGAATATGTTTAACATTTTTTAATGCTAGATACATCCATTTGAGCAAAAAGTTATTCCAGACGAAGGGGGTATTATGTCTTGTTAGATAGTAATTGTGCCCAGACTGACTTTGTTAAGCTACAAGTATTTGAAAATTGCAAAAAAAAAAAGAAGTCCAATTTCATAGTTGAAATTGATAACAACAGTGTTACTAACAGACAAACTATACGGCGTTGCAAAGTTGTTTATTATAGCAAGGAATTTTATTCGGCACATGGCAATTTTTATTATAACATCATGGAAAACCACATCTATAGTCTATAGTGGCAACTACATTCATATTTGCATTGTACTCAACAAGTTCCTTTTTCACATGGCAATTTTCTCTGTTTATCTTGTGTGTTTTTTTCATACCACAACAAGTTTTAACTTGGAAAGAACTATACCATAAGGCAGTTCAGTACTAGTTTATCTTATTTTTACCTCTTTTAGGTTTTGTGACAATTTTCCAATTAAACCAGACCATGATGGTAATCTATTGGTAAATCACATGGCGTTTATAATTTACATTATAGCATTTCTATTTTCCAACTTTATATTTTGCTAGTGTTACAGATTTGCAATTTCAATTAACTCTATGATCAGTGTCCAAGTCTACATGGAATGGAAATTATTTTGGATTTTGAAGCAAGTTGGGGACTACTTCTTTTCAGGGTTGGGGCCGAGGGACTACTTTTATCACAATAAGAGGGCTCACCTTTTCCGTGACTTTTAGTCATGAAAAATTAACCCCTTCACCATGAACATTAAACTTTGATAATCACGACATTTTATTCGAGCAGATGAGAGGAGAGGAAATGAGAGGATGTAGCAGTAAATCCAATGTTACTTTACCTCAATTTGGATGACGAACTGGTTCTATCCTTCAAATCTTCGATGCTCTGTTCGAAGTTGCCACAACAATTCATTTGAAGGAAGGTGAGGATCGAGAGACTAGCAATTTTAAGTAGGAAGGCGATCGAGGGATGGAGATGATCCGGTAGCGGAGGCGGTTTGGAGGCGACGTCATAGCAAGGGGTTAATCGTTAGGTGGGCCGGGCGAATTGCTTCCTGGATTGAATTGTAGCCTGGCAGCATAGGTGGGACATGTTCGCGCTCAAGGTTGGATCGCACGTTCTGCCTTGTTCACGGCGACGTCCATATCCGAGCGAACCACTAGTTCACTCAAGGTGCTCCTAGTGCATCCTACTTCTTTGCATTCTTAGAGCATCTCTAGCAGAACCTATAAACCGTGCAAAAATGAAAAATAACCGTCGTTTATGATTTTTGCGGAGGAAAAACTCTCTGATCAGAACCCTCAAATTGGCACGGTCTGAATTTTTTAAGGGCTTCCAAAAATCCACCCCACCCCACTCCCAGCGCATGCGTGAAAGACACCGCTGGAGGGACATTTCATCACGCGAGTTCCCCGCTCCCCTTCCATCCCCACCGCCGATCTTCCTTCCCCCGCTCCGGCTGACCTCAAGCGACACCATGGACGGTATGGACGCTTCCCAGCCGCCGCTGGTCACCGTCCTTATCGCGGTTGCGCCATTGACCGACCGAGTCGCCCCCGCCCCCGCCGTGGCAGTGGCAGCTTCAGTCGCAGCTTCTGCCGCTTTCGAGGCAGTGCACGTCGGTTTTTCCTCTGCTCCCGCTCCCGCCGCCCGTGTCGATGTCGTTGTCGTTCGTCCCTCCACCCCCGCTGCGACCGGGATGAATCAGTCGCGAGTGTCCAAACCTCGCAAAAACCCGGTGACTGCAGCCCCGATTGCTCCTCCAACGGCCAACCCGAATTATCTTCCATTGCTGAATTGTGATCCAAATTATGATGAATTTGACGATAATTCAATGAAACTGTCAATATTTATAATTTTCAATGTAAAGGTTGGTCAGAACTTACCGCTTGGGTTTGCAGGTTCTGCTTGGCCACAGTCGAAACAACCCTTAAATCATGTTTTCCATGAAATATATCCCATGTTTACAAATCCGCGATATAACAGTTCTGCTAGAGATGCTCTATCGGTTGAGCGTCGAAAATGGGCAAGTGGCACTGCCCGCCTCTTGCCTATGGCAACCGGGCGTCCGTCAGGAAGGAGAAATGGAAAGCAAAAGCAAAGAAAAACAGGGGGAAACAGACTACGGTGACAAGCCCATGAAAATCGTTAGCTAGATAGGATCTCTCTTTATCGCCAAATGCTAACCAAGTGCAACTTCGTAGCTGCATTTCCCTCCTACGGTGACAACTTTGTTCATTTCGAGCCCCCGTCTCATGTCCCGTGGTCTGTGTCGCCTCTCGTCGTTTCACTTCTGGTACTAGCAAATGCGCCTCGCCTTCAGCATAATGCGTCTGCTGCAACCTCCCACGACAATGATTGATCTGCGCCATGCATCCTGCTCCTACATCCTACATCCAAGCCAAGTTCAAGAAACCAACTGACCTTTTTCATTCCGAGCTTCGGTCCCTGTCTCTGTCCATCTATGCCTACCCCGAGCAAAAATTGCCTCGCATCTGCTGCCTTTCGCGGAGCATTTAAGCGCTGCTTTGCACAAACTCATCACATCTTCTTTTTCCATGGAGGAAAAGCGGAGATGAGAAGCGCTCACAATGAAGTCTAGATGCAGTGGGTTAGTTACAGGTGACATCTCACTGCTGCAATGTTTAAGATATCAACAGTCCACCACATGTACATTGGACAGTTTATTAGGCATGTAGATAATTAGATATATAGCTAATTCTGTATTTAATTCTTTTATTTATTAATTAAGCATATAGTTAATGTCATCAAATCCTTTTGAAAGCCCTAACAATCAAGGACAGTCGGCAGGCTCTTGTTAGCGTTGGGATTGTCAGTAGGATCTCAGCAACATGGTCGAGCATCCATGTACATTGGACAGTTTATTAGGCATGTAGATAATTAGATATATAGTTAATTATGTATGTAATTCTTTTATTCATTAGTTAAGCATATAGTTAATGTCATCAAATCCTTTTGAAAGCCCTAACAATCAAGGACAGTCGACAGGCTCTTGTTAGCGTTGGGATTGTCTGTAGGATCTCAGCAACATGCATGGTCGACCATCGCTTGACAACATGGAAAACAAAAACCATGCACCACGCCATGGACAATCAAGCATTCGCCAAAATGGATAATGACCATGCTCTCTCTACAGGAGGTCCACACGATCCTTTGTGGCTTTCTTCATGCGGTCTAAATATTTTCCCCACTCCTCTCCTCTCTTTGCATCAGCCTTGGGGGGATCTCAATTTTGGCGAACTCTTGTGAAGCTCAAAGACTATTTTCGCAAGTTTGTGCGCTTTTCGGTTAAGAATGGGCAGTCCGTTAGGTTTTGGCTCGACCTCTGGTCCCTGGCTGGCCGCTTGGCTGAAGTTTTTCCTGTTTTGTTCTCTTATTTCCCTAACAAAGAGATCTCCATCTCAGAGGTGGCTGCGGCAGGGTGGGATTTTGGATTCCAGTGCTCTCTCTCTCCTGAAGAGTTGGCAGATTGGCACAACCTCATTGCCCTTCTAGCGTCGCTCTCGGAGGGTACAAACGAGGTTTCTTGGACCCTTTCTTGTTATGGGAAGTTCTCGATCAAGTTCTTAATTCTTATACTCTGACCTTGTTGGGGGATTGGTGGCTCCCTGCTTCAAACAGATCTGGAAGGCAAAAATTTCCCCTAAGATTAAGATATTTATGTGGCAGGCCTTGAGAGGTAAGCTTCTGTCCTCTGATCAAATTCATAAGTGTAACCCCAACCGCTCTGCTGATTGCGTTGTGTGCCAATCTACCGAGAGTGCTCATCACATTTTCTTCCATTGTGACCTTGCCAAATTTATGTGGAGTTGTATTCGCTCTTGGATGGGTAATTTCTGGAACCCGGGTCCTTTGAGGAGGTTAGGAGCATGGTGGAATCTTTGCATGGGAAAATGCGCCGTCTTTTTTGGATCCTTTTCTCTGCGGCCTGCTGGTCTCTTTGGACTACTCGCAATAAAATTACCATTGAGTGTTCCTTTCCTAAGAGTCTTGTGGTCTGTGTTTATATGATAATTGGTTTTTTACATATGTGAAAGTTCTTGAGTAAGCCCGAGGCCTAGGAGGACATGATGGATCCAATCATCAGTCGCATAAAGTCCACGACGGCTTCCTGTCTTCCCCATGTGTCCTCCTAGCCCCGCTGATGTTGGCCTCGATGTGTCTACGGCCTTCCTCCTCGACTTTTGATGTGTGCCTTTATCTCCCGTCCGTAGGTAGTGAGCTTATGTGCCGTCCTTTGGTTGTTTTCCATGTATTGTTAAACTTATGTGGTATTGTCTTTGAACTGCGCCGTTGCGCTATTGCTTGTCTGTAACTCTGCCGCAGTGGCTTTATTTATAAAGTCAGACATAAGCCTTATATCTAAAAAGGAGGTCCACCTGCTAACGGTTGTTGAATCGTTCGTGGGGGAGGACAATAATCGCTCAAGGATGAGGTAGACTGTCGCGTGCTTCTTGAGGACGACCAAGCACTGACGGTAAAGGGCTCCAACCGCTCATTCGAGAATGATGGTGAAGGCCGAGGATAATTGGTCACACGACATCACTGTTCAAATATAGTTTTATCCCATAGCACCACACATATGATTAGCTAGTATTGTAATTAAGTATGACACCTAGGCAAAAAATTCCGATTTGGTGCCCTATGTAATGAGAAAATAAGAGATTTGTCATATCTTAATCTAGATATAGCTCTTAGCATGAAAACTAAGACATCTCATACTTTTTCTCTCACGAAGCAAATTTAATAAGTGATCTTTGAAATATAAAAATAAAATATAATACAATTGAGCATCTCTATCTAAATTTATATTTAAATATTTAATGTATATGATATAATTTAAGATATAATGCTTTGAAAGTGCACTTAACAATGTGATAGGAGCATTAATCTAGGAGGGAAATACATAAATGAAAGATATTATCGTATTATTTATAAAGGGTGCTTTCATTAGTTCAAAATGTAGCATCAAGATCTTATATCTTACAAAATCAATCGACCATCTTGCAAGAATTAATGGATGACACCATTTTATAAACCTACAACAGGGGAAAGAGCTTGACATTCCAGCACTGAAACCACGGGAGAAGGACAACGGAGAAAGAAGAATATCCTCCTTCCTTCTACCCATGGAGTACGCTAGTGGCAACGCACGCTCCGTGGCCCTTGTCCTCTTTGTGGCTCTCGTGATGATGTCGTCCTCCACATCGTCACGCTGCCATGCATGTAAGTAACAATAATCTCACCGTGATTTTATCCTGCTCTTTATGTTTTAATCCATTTACATGTACTCACTTCCTTCCTAATTATATGATCTTCTACCCTTTTTTACGAATTGGGTGTATATAAATACATTTTATTGTGCTTATTCACTCATTTTATTTTGTATATAGTCCTTATTGAAACATTCAAACCATATTATAATTTGAAACAAAGGTAGTACATAACAATAATAACTTGTTCTGATTCATGTAGTTGCGCCATGGATATGTGACATATCTCGATCCCAACCTTGCCATCTAGTGACGTGCTATGTCGATTGCAAAGAAAGGGCACTCGGAAGGTGGATTCCTTACATCCGCTGCAACCACACCGCCCACCCTCAACTGTGTTGCTGCAAGCACGGCTAGCTGAACTCAGGGTCAAAGCCATGATTGATCTTCAATGCTTTCACTGGCACCGAATGGACCAGTCTGTAATGTGTCAACCTATGTACCGGATCCATATTGAATAAACATGTCATGTTTCTCTGGAAGAAATTTAATTAACCGCTACACCATAAATCGACTAAGAGTGAGTAGAAAAACTATGAAGACTGATTGGTAGGTTCGACATGCACACTGAACTATTGATTAGAGAGAAACTGTTGAGAGAATGAAACAAGTGCAAAATGCAGGAGCTGCCAGGAACAGTGGAGGCATGTCACATAAAACATACTGGACCCTGGCCCGGGCTTCCGCAATGCCTATAATCTATCTATTATATATAAAAACACAATACGAATCAAATCAGAAACATCTCCTCATTAGTTTAACGTGCTACATAACAATAACATTTATATATGGGAAAAGTATATTTTTGGTCCTTCAAACTCTTTCGAAAGTACATAATTGGTCCTTCAACTTTAAAAAGTATAGAATTAGTCCCTCAGCTTTTAAAATTGATTACTTTTAGTCCCTCGTGCCGCTTCGTATAATTTTTTATCGACGTATATTGCTACGAATAAAAAATTAGGAGCGGAGGACGGTTACGCGCTGCCTACGGCCCTCGCCGCCTACCATCGATAGAGTACAACATGCATACGATGCAGTCAGCACGAACAAACGTGCAGTGATGTTGCTTTGCTTGTGCATGAATGAGACGACGACATAAATGGCGAAGGGGAGCGCGGTGAGGACCGTAGATAGCGCGCAACCTTCCCCGATCCTTTTTATTTAATTATAGCAATCCACGTTGGCAGAAAATCATATGAAGCGACAGGAGGGACTAAAAGTAACCGAATTTAAAAGTTGAAAGACCAGTTCTATACTTTTTAAAGTTGATGGACCAATTATATACTTTAAAAAGAGTTTAGGGACCAAAAATATACCTTTCCCTTTATATATCGATAATAACCCTTCAACATTGAAATTGAGAGAAATAACTCACCAATGCCATTATTACAAAGAATGGTTCATCTCTCTTACCCCTAAACAACCATCCTTGGGGATTTGATCTAAAGTCCCTACCCAAGGGTATAGGACAGTGTCCAAAGAAGCTTAAAAACATATTTTTGGTATGTCTAAGTTTCATGGTATTCACCAGCTTCATAAAAATGAAGATGGTGTGCAGTTATTGGGAGCCTTAACATCTTGCTTTTTGCAAAACGATCGAAATGCTCGCCTTAAGCGACACCCAAAATGGGCTGGCATAGGGCAAGCGGTTGGTTTGCTTCGTTCGTTTCTTTCATTCCTTTTGGTCCATTCTTATTTTTAGTTTTTAATATTCTCAATATATATTAAAAATCATTTTAATTAATTTTACAAATAAATTTACGACACATTTATAATGTTCATGTAATGTAAAAAATGTTCTTGAAATTTCTAAATAAAATACTCATATCATTCAAGAAATTTCTTAAAAAACATTTTAGCAATATCCACGCATTTCAAAAGTATGCTCATGAAATTGATGAAAAATGTGCATACAATGCAAAAATAGTTCACGTAATTTTGAAAAATGTTTCATACCAAAAAAAATGTAAAATTTAGAAAAATGTTAACACTTAAAAAAAAGTTTTGCCCATTTTTGAGAAATGCTCATGGCAAAAAATGTTCATAGCATCTTTGAAAAATTATTCAGTGTGTGTTAGAAAATGTTCATCGTGTATGTTAAAAATGTTAATGTGCACATGACAAACATTCAACAATTATTTGAAAAAATGTTCAAATATTTATTTACAAAGTGATCAACGTGTATTTGAACCTATATAAAAGAAAGTTCAATTTTCATTTGATGAAATATTCAACAAGTATTCGAAGGAAAAAAAAATCAACATGTTTTTGAAAATGGTCAACCTATATCTGAAAAATGTTCAACATATATACAAAAAAATGTTCAACCTTAAAAAATGTCGACAATATTCGAAAAAAACCCAAAGAAAATCTATAGAGACAAAGAAGAAGAAAATAAGACGGTTTTTTAACCCGGTTTGTGAGTCTCTTTATTTCTCAAATCTACGGTTTTACCTATTGGCTCAACATTGTGGTCTTGACGTTTGCTCGAGATGGGAGGCTATGAAATAATTGAAAGAAGACGCGACACTAATATTAAAATAAACGAATCTAGTAGCTTTAAGTTGTACCGAACACTTCTTAATAGTAACGAATTTCTTTCAACCCGGTAGGTCGACGATGGTAACCGGAGAAACATTACCCGAAGGAAGGGATTAAACCCACATGTTCAAGTAGTAGCCAAGTAGTATCGAAGGAGTATCTCCGAGTTAAGGAGTACCGAAGGGAAGGAAAAAACATGTGAAAAATAAAATCGCAATGGTCTAAGATGTAGTCAGTAAAAACTAACTCAGATATGATGTCTGATAGAAACAAAAATGCAAAAATATAACACAAACATAAGATATCAAACTCTAGTTTCGTTAATAAGTGGAATGTTTTGCTACCTATACAAGGTTGGTTCTATTTATATGCTTGAGGAGCATTTGTCAGTAGGTGCACTAGCAAATGATGACACTGATGAGGTAGAATATGTGTATGGTGAGTCGGTACAAAAGCAATACTTAATATATTTTTATTGGATGACAGTGAAGAGTCTTCTGCGTTACCTACGTGGTAAGGTGAATCTCACCTTATGCTACTAAGGTGGTAGTTTTCATTTTGTTGGATATAGTGATGTCGATTGAACTGCTGATAAAGATGCAAAAGGCATGGGTATATGTTTATCCTTGAAGGAGTCTCAATATGTTGGTGCATTAAGAAAGAAGATCGTTTCTCTTTGTCTACCATGAACGAAATATATTTCTGCACACAAACATACCATCGTGTACCCTCGATGTTGGGATTCAGAGTAGAAAACAAAAAATTGGCACTACGAAACCGAGTCCCTGATGCCCCACAGGCGTAAGGGATCGAGATAGTCTTCGCGGGTAAGTTAACCCAATTTATTGATTCGACACACGGGGAGCCAAAGAGTATTTATAAGCTTTGACAGTTGAGTTGTCAATTCAACCGCACCTGAAATATACTTGCTTGCAACAATAAATAAATGGTAATGGTAATATGATGGTGATAGTGGCAACAGAAAAAGTAACAACAAAAGTAACAACTAATGACCAGCAGGATTGAAAACAATGTAGGCTAGGGAGATGGATGGTTGGGCGTTGCATGGATGAGAGTGAACATATAATAGATTCTAACACAGGGCAAGGCACACAGAAAAGCAATGATCATCTAGGCAAATATCAAACAATAGGCATGTATCCCGTAGGTAGTTGTGCGTGCTTGCAATAAGAATTTGCACAACATCTTTTGTCCTACCATCCCGCTACGAACGGGGACAAAGGGAACTTATGGAGATTAAGGTGCTCCTGTCAAAGAGCACCGGAACAAAGCAATAAACTCAATGGATACATGGAATCCTCAAATTATGGACCATCCCCTTTGGTGTCCCAAGCTGTCACCTTTGGGATCGGCGGTTCCGGACCATAATAGGTGCATACAACTCATAGATTGGATCTAGAACACAAATGTATTCATGAAAACACATAAGGTTCAGATCTGAAAACATGGCACTCGGGCCCAAAGTGACAAGCATTAAGAGCAACAAGTTGAAGCAAAGAAGATAAACACCAATCTAGATGATAGGCAACATGCCCCCAACAATCTGACGAACTATTACATGATCAAACTCATCCAATCCCTACCATCCCCTTTGCCTACAGCGGGGAATTACTCACACATGTGAAGAGAAGTCATGGAGGATGGATGGATTGGTGATGGTGATGACGATGGCGACGATCTCCCCTCTCCGGAGGCCAAATCAGCCTCCAGATTAGCCCTCCCGAAGAAGAACAGAGGGTGGCGGAGGCTCCGCGACGGAAACTGGGAAAACGACTTCTGTTCTGGGGTTTTCTCGTCACGGGGATAAATAGGAGTCTCGGTAGGGCACCAGAGGAGGGGGGAGGCGCCCAGGAGGCCAAAGGGCGCGGCCCCACCCCTGGCCGCGCCAGTGGGGTGCCTGGGCCCCCCAGGGCTCCCCTCTGGTCCCACTTCTTGCTTCTGGCTCCTTCGGGTGCGTGGATTTTCTGGTAATTTTCTGGGAATTTTCTGGAACATCTAAAAATCCATTTTCCTGCACACAATAAAACCATACAGGTAGCTCTGTTGAAAACAACGTTAGTCCGGGTTAGTTTCGTCCAAATCATGCAAGAATGAGGGAAAAACAATAGCAAAAGTGTTTGGAAAAGTAGATACATTTGAGACGTATTAACTCCCCCAAGCTTAGCATATTGCTTGTCCTCAAGCAATTCAGTTCAACGAACTGGACGCGACAAAGAAAACTTTGACAAACTCTTTTGCTTCATTAGATGTATATAAGCATGTACTACGAAAAGAGTTTAGCAAGTATTGAAACAATGCTATAAGGACAATGCACGAAGCAATTCTTCTTTCATGTGATCAGTCACAAACAACTAAAAGTAAATAATATGCTACTGAAAATCAAGACAGGATCACAATGTACATAGCTTGAACATACTTGAGTGGCACTTCGCTAGCCTCCATGAGTGAAGCAAAACATAAATGCAGAAACTCCTCTGGAGTTTTAAAGGTGACTAGAACTCAGTATTTTAGACTAGCAATAACACAAGCATGCAGAAGACAATGTAATACTTTGGGACAATGCATGTTACACTAAGAATGACAATTATGCTCTCATAGTTGGTGCTTTGAAGAAAGAAGGGGAGACTCTCGAACCGTGGCTTTTGATGGCAAGGTTGAAAACCCGGGAAAGGAAGCAAAGACTAAACATGTGCCAGGGCTCTTGGTTTTCAAAACAGAGATAAAACATTTTTGAGAAGTGCAACTTTCCAGTCAACGGTGAACGGTAAAGGTCTCTCAATATCTCCCATGCCAACCATATATATAATGCATTTTGCTTACACATATTCCCTTATCCATAAATCCTTTGATGGTCTATGGAACCTTTTATTTTGCCTCAAGGATGGAAGGAGGGTATCGTTCCATCTATCATAAGCAGCATTTGGTCCATTTCACTCCATCATCAAGTATGGGGGAGGTGTAACTCTCATTTTTTTTTCTCTTGACTAGTTAAAACTTCCGTCAAAATATTTTTGGCATGAAAGATACTGATTTCCCCTCACCGGACCATGAGCTTGTATGGTTACAAAAGGGAAGCTTTTGAATAAATTTCGAGATGGCACAAGAAAGTCTAAGTTAGGAGTGGCCGGTAAATACCACATATAGGTAGGTATGGTGGACTCAAATGGAATAACTGGTTTCAAGGATTTTGGATGCACAAGCAGAATTCCGCTTGGTGCGAGCGAAGGCTAGCAAAAGACTGGGAAGCGACCAACTAGAGAGCAATAACTGTCATAATCATGCAGAGCGACAAAGCAACATTGAATCGGGCATGAAAGTGATATAACTATTCTGAAACAAAAAGATCATCAAGGCAAAAATAGACTTTTTAGTCATAAGCATGTGTGAACATGTGCCAAGTCAATCCAAAAATTCTCCGAAGGGAAATACCACTTCAGTATGCCAAACCATGAACAATGCAATGCATGTAAATAATTTCAACAACACATTATGTACTCTAGCTATTTGAGACTAGCCACAAGGAAAGCATGAACACTGGGAAAGCATTGTAAACATAGCACTATGTCGCTACAAGCTGGTCTCTAGATCATAAGTACAGGCATATTTACATAGGTAGAAACAAGAAGAGTTCATACCGGTTTTCCTTGTTGCTTCCCTTCCGTCGATCTTCGTCATTACTGCCTTGTCACTTGCACGATCGAACGTGGGAAATATTATCAAATGCCATCACGGACTCGAGCTGAACTCTGAAAACAAAGCAAACTAAAGAGAGAAAGGAAATCTTTTTGGGTTTTTTAAAGGTTAAAAGAGAGCAAAGAAAAGAGAAAATCTTTTTGTTGTTTTTGCAAAAAAGAAAGAAAGAAAAACGGGCAAAAGCTTCGAAAAGATCAAAGCGAATAAAATGGATAATACAATGGAAAAGTGAGAAGGGCACGTACTCCCCCAAGCTTAGGCTTTTGGCCTAAGTTGGTAGCAGCTAATGTCCCCAGGAGCCTCCTGCTCCAGGGTGGTACTGGTGAGTCCAAGGGTCGTATGAGTCTTCCGGTGCGTACACCGAAGTCCTCGGATCCTCCCATGAAGAAGGATCCGCGCTCCAAGCAGAGGAAGACCCTTCACCAAACTGGGTGAAGGTCTCCCCCTGGAAAGGTGGGAACTCACCATGCTCCTCCTCGTCGGGCACAACCCCCTCCATGGGGTTATGAAACTGATGCTGGACCACGAACTCATCGAACTGGATAACATCAAAGGACCATCCGTTCCTGCGAGAAAAATCAAACAAAAGAGGTGCAGGTAGACGGATCTTGCGTTCCGTGGTGGCCCCGAAACACAAGATATAATGAAGGTTAGCAAACTCGGAAGTCATGGTAACAAACTTATTCCTTTTCATAGCAGCAAGATCAAAACTTAAATAAGTAAAAGGCTTATCATCGGGGTGTGGGGTGCCATTAAGAGACTCCAGGATAAGTGTGGCGTAAACGCCACCAAATAAATCTCCCTTGTTACCGTTCATAGCAAGGCGTCGAGCAATTAAGGCACCCACATTATAATCAAACCTCCCTGAGAGGGCGGTTGCCAGGATAGCAATATCCGGCGCAGATATGTTGCTCGTGTTGTCACGAGCTAACACCCCTCTAGCAATATAATACGCAACATACCTGAGGTGTGGGAATAAGATGCTGGAGATCTTTGACCGATGAATATCCCTTGTATCCATGCTACAGAGAGAGTTGAAGACGGTTCTCAGCTCGGAGGGCTGAGATCTCATCTTCGCCGTCAGTCCAACGTTCGGCACACCTATTATTTCACAAAACTTTTCCAAAGGCATGGTCAAAAGATCATTGTAAATTTTAAACTCAACAGAACCAGCATCAAGGTTATATTTAAAACTGTTAATGAAACAGGAGGTGAGTTTTTGATACTGAGTAACACGGCACGTTGCGAGCCGCGTCAGACCTGCATTAGCACAAAGATTATAGAACTCCTCCTTAATTCCTGCAGCTTCAAGGAATTCATCGCACGTGCTGGATTTGTGTCCTCAAACAACTCTAAGGGCACATGATCTTCGTTGTAGCTCACCCTAGCAGTCGAGGGTGAAGCTGCAGCTCTTGTAACTCGATCGGAGCGCTCGGGCCTTTTCTTCCCAAGCCACCCCTTTGCTCTTCTTAGCAAACTCATTTCTGAAATTTTTGACAAATCACAAAAACAAGGATTTAAACAAAGTAAGTTAAGGCAAACTACTCAACTCACTTACCTAAGGCATAAACTTGCATCAAAACTTGGAAAATAAAATTCTACACATGCATGCAAGCTCACATAAACAACACCAAGAGCTACTAAATACTCACAAATGAAGCCACCAATCTAAAATCTAATTGGAGGGGTGAAGGAGTTACATACCAGGGAGTATTTGCTCAAAATTTCAGCTCGAATGGTGGGCTGTAGAGAGAGATCGAAAATTTCCTCCAAGAACAGCAAGAATGCAAGAACAAAGTGCAGAACTCGTGTTTTTGGAGAGAGAAGAAGGAGGAGGAAGAAGACATACCTGGAAGTGGGGCCTATGGGCCCCAGGCGCCCTGTGGGCGCGACCAAGGGGCAGGCCGCGCCAGCTGGCCGCCTGGGTCACTGGTGGCCCCCTGGTCAGCCCCAGGTGCCTCTGGGTCACTCCCGGCATGGAAATTTTTATTTTTATTTTTCTGGAATTTTTCTGAAAACTTCACTGTTGAAAATTTCTCGGAGTTCAAAAAGCTGCAAAACTTTCTGAAAACTTAAATCGGTGATTAGTATTGTGAAGCTTCAAAAACATAAAAAAAACTTGGTACAACAAAGAGAATGAAAGCTAAAGCAAATGAAAACATAACAAGCTTAACTTTTTACCTATATAAAACAAGCTCACTAGTAAGGTTGATCAAGTCTTACCAACAAACCGGCGATATATAGAACAAGAAGTCTCCCCTCTTATGAAGTGATCATTGCACCTTTACTTTAATGGACATTGTCCCCACCATAATGGTTTTGTATTTGTGGTGCACATGTAGTTGAAAGTCCCATTCTCCAATCTTCACGGTCTCGATATTCTCTATAGAGTTAAGGCCATGCCTTTTGTCGATCTTCTTTGGAAAATACACCGTGTGTTCTTTATCATCAACGTTTAAAGTGACTTTTCCTTTATTGCAATCAATGATAGCACCTGCGGTGTTAAGAAAAGGTCTACCAAGAATAATGGACATGCTCCCATCCTCGGGCATGTCAAGCACAACAAAATCTGTAAGGATCAAACAGTTAGCAACTTCAACGGGAACATCCTCACAAATACCTATTGGGACAGCCGTTGATTTGTCAGCCATCTGAAGGGAGATATCTGTAGGGATCCGTTTCTCTAAACAAAGCCTCTTGTAAAGAGAGAAAGGCATAACACTCACTCCTGCACCAAGGTCACATAAAGTAGTTCTGACGTAATTATTCTTTATGGAGCAAGGAATGGTGGGTATACCTGGATCACCGAGCTTCTTAGGAATCTTGCCACTGAAAGAGTAGTTAGCAAGCATAGTAGATATTGCCTCATTAGGAACTTTTCTTTTATTAGTAACAATATCTTTCATATATTTCGAATAGGGAGGTAACTTAATAGCATCAGTCAAAGGAATTTGAAGAAAAAGAGGTTTCATCCATTCACAAAATTTATTATAATGCTCTTCTTCTTTAGATTTGAGGGACTTACCTGGAAAGGGCATGGGTTTTTGTATCCATGGTTCTCTTTCCTTCCCATGTCTTCTTGCGATGAAGTCTTCTTTAGAGTACCTCTTGCGTTTATCGGGTGCTTCTTCTTCTCTTACCTTGGGAGAATCATCCTTCTCAGCGTCTTTTTCTTCAGGCTCGGCTTCGTCTTCTGTTTCAGCATCGGAGGTAGATATGCTGTTAGGATCAGCAGCTAGCTTTTCACTTGTAATAGGATCATCGGGATTGTCATCCTCCTTGTGTTTTTTCTTCTTCTTTTTCTTCGGAGAGATAACAGTCTCGTCTTCTTCTTGTACTTGAGAATCTTGCTCGATCCTCTTTGGATGCCCCTCATGATAGAGTGGGTCTTGGGTGTGTGTTCCACCTCTAGTTTTGATGCCATAAGCTTGTATGTCCTGTTTGGCATTATTAGAAAGAAAATCTTTTTGCAATTAGAAATTTGTTCAAGCTGAGTTTGAACCATATGAAAATGCTTAACAAGACATTTAACATCATTAACTGTTCTTTCTAGAACATCACATAAACTTTTGATAGCAAGAGAATTATCATGCAACTGACTTTGTAACCTCCTATTAAAATGGTCTTGCTTAATAATAAAATTATCAAGCTCATCTAAGCATTGGTCGGGAGGCTTACCTTTAGGGATGTCACTTTCAGTAAAGTCTAATAGAGAGTGTACCTCTAGCAAGGGAGGGCGAGTAGGCTCACACAACTTCTCAATAGGCGGTAAATTCTTCACGTCTTCGGCTTTAATACCTTTCTCCTTTATAGACTTCTTTGCTTCTTGCATATCTTCGGGGTTCAGAATAAGCATGCCCCTCTTTTTCGGTGGTAGAAGTGGTTCAGGAACGGACCAATCTTCATAGTTCTTGGCAATTTTGCACATTAATTCTTCTGCATCGTCCGTCGCTCTTTCCCTGAAAACACAACTAGCACAACTATCCAGGTAGGATCTGGATTCATCGGTTAAACCAGCGTAAAATATATCAAGCAGTTCATTCTTGGGGACTCCATGTCCCGGCATAACCTTAAGTAAATCAAAACCTCCCCCAAGCTTTAGGGAGGTGCTCATCCTGCAATTGTTTAAAGTTGTAGATTCTTTGCAAAGCAGCATGTTGCATATGAGCTGGAAAATATTTATCAACAAATAACTGGACTAAGTCCTGAGGACTCTTAATGGAACCATAGGGTAGTGCATCCTACCATGATTTAGCGTCTTCCTTCAAAGAAAAAGGAAAAAGCTTGGCCACATAGAAGTTTCGTATCTTCTGATCAGTAGTGAATAGGTTTCCTAGCTCAGCGAGTTTGGTCAAGTGTGCTATAGCATCATCATTTTCTCTGCCATAAAAGGGGCCATCCTCGACTGTAGTTATAAGTGAAAGATCAACAGAGAAATCATAATCAGGATCAGTGATGCATATAGGAGACGTGGAAAATTGAGAATCAGGAATAACTTTGTTCTTCATGGAGTGCTTTTTGAGCAACTCCTTAATAGCACCAGGGTCAGAGTCGACACACTCTATGAGTTCCCTGCAAAAATCATCATCAAGAGTAACATAATCATCATCAAGGATTCTCTCCTTGAGGTCATCTAAGCACGGGTAACCAAAGGTTTTGCAGGTAGGAATATAGGTAGCAGGGGTCTCGGTCTTGGATTTTGTTGCAGCCTTAGCAGTCTGATTTTCAATATAGTGAACAAGAAAAGTAGCATCATCAAGAGTAGTGGAAGCATCATCAAAAGTATCGGACATAGTGACAGACTCAATAGAAGCATCATGTAGTGGTGGTGAAGTAAACTTACTCATAACAGAAGGTGAATCAAGTGTAGCACTAGTGTTCAGAACAGTACCTTTTCTTGTACGGGATGGTAAGATCGGAACCTTCGGGTCTCCTTTCTTACCCATGGCGGATGATGTGCAGCAGGCAGGATACTTCAAGTAGACTTGTAAATATTGCTATGCTCCCCGGCAACGGCGCCAGAAAACGCTGCTTGATGCCCCACAGGCGTAAGGGATCGAGATAGTCTTCGCGGGTAAGTTAACCCAATTTATTGATTCGACACATCAGGAGCCAAAGAGTATTTATAAGCTTTGACAGTTGAGTTGTCAATTCAACCGCACCTGAAATATACTTGCTTGCAACAATAGATAAATGGTAATGGTAATATGATGGTGATAGTGGCAACAGCAAAAGTAGCAACAAAAGTAACAACTAATGACCAGCAGGATTGAAAACACTGTAGGCTAGGGAGATGGATGGTTGGGCGCTGCATGGATGAGAGTGAACATATAATAGATTCTAACACGGGGCAAGGCACACAGAAAAGCAATGATCATCTAGGAAAATATCAAACAATGGGCATGTATCCCGTAGGTAGTTGTGCGTGCTTGCAATAAGAACACAACATCTTTTGTCCTACCATCCCGCTACGAACGGGGCCAAAGGGAACTTATGGAGATTAAGGTGCTCCTGTCAAAGAGCACCGGAACAAAGCAATAAACTCAATGGATACATGGAATCCTCAAATTATGGACCATCCCCTTTGGTGTCCCAAGCTGTCACCTTTGGGATCGGCGGTTCCGGACCATAATAGGTGCATACAACTCATAGATTGGATCTAGAACACAAATATATTCATGAAAACACATAAGGTTCAGATCTGAAAACATGGCACTCGGGCCCAAAGTGACAAGCATTAAGAGCAACAAGTTGAAGCAAAGAAGATAAACACCAATCTAGATGATAGGCAACATGCCCCCAACAATCTGACAAACTATTACATGATCAAACTCATCCAATCCCTACCATCCCCTTTGCCTACAGCGGGGAATTACTCACACATGTGAAGAGAAGTCATGGAGGATGGATGGATTGGTGATGGTGATGACGATGACGACGATCTCCCCTCTCCGGAGGCCAAATCAGCCTCCAGATTAGCCCTCCCGAAGAAGAACAGAGGGTGGCGGCGGCTCCGTGACGGAAACTGGGAAAACGACTTCTGTTCTGGGGTTTTCTCGTCACGGGGATAAATAGGAGTCTCTGTAGGGCACCAGAGGAGGGGGGAGGCGCCCATGCGGCCAGAGGGCGAGACCCCACCCCTGGCCGCGCCAGAGGGGCGCCTGGGGCCCCCAGGGCTCCCCTCTGGTCCCACTTCTGGCTTCTGGCTCCTTCGGGTGCGTGGATTTTCTGGGAATTTTCTGGAACATCTAAAAATCCATTTTCCTGCACACAATAAAACCATACAGGCATCTCTGCTGAGAACAGCGTTAGTCCGGGTTAGTTTCGTCCAAATCATGCAACAATAGCAAAAGTGTCTGGAAAAGTAGATACGTTTGAGACGTATCAGCCCCAAGTATGGATCTAGTTAGATGCAAACAAGGATAGCGATCTTGTTACCTTAACAACCGTTCAATGGTAGTTATATCGAAGAGGAAGATGTTGATGGAGAGTTAGAAAAGGTTGAACTAGTGCAACCCCTCGAACAGATCCGATATGTGTGACGTCCCACGAACAGATCTACTCCACGAAGAAGATGCGGAAGTCCCTCAAACGAAAGATCGAACGTACGATCTCTCTATGGTTGATCCACACGTATGATGTGGTAGATCCGGCAGGGCTCCGTCATCCAGAGCTCAGCGCCACCAGAGTAGATTGGAGGGAGGAGCAGCACTTCGAGGTTCATAACCGATAGCAGAGCCATGGGCACCCATAATGGTTCCCGCACCTACACGAATATGGATTCGACCGAACCTCTGGTTGACATGCCAATCTCTTTGCTTCGAGATACTTTACAAAACATGAGGTGAGATTATATAGGTATTCGCATGATCAACTCTTTAATCATTATACCAATTATCCTCATATCAATTTTGTTCTTTTTCTTGGAGCACGCGATATGCTACGCTAGAGCTAAATAAAAATTTCCTACCGTGCACAACAAAGATCCTGCCGCTGGAGAAGAACTACGTGATAAGGGATTTCCACTAGACGCGCAGTCACGACAGCGGAAGGAGAGTTGGTGATGCGCATCGGCAGTTGCTCCTCGAATCCCTTGAACCGATCCCTCGTACCGACCCCACGAATGGAGTCCCGCGATTCGATCCCGCGAATAGTTCGTCCTCCAAGGGATGCGCACGTACAAGTAGGGCCGCCGGGCGTCGGACTGCTAGGTCCTGCGGCTCGGCCTGGAGGTGGAGTGGCGGCTAGGGTTTGTTGGGATACAGGGTAGAAAACACAAATTTTTCATACCTACGATACCCGAACCCAAGATCTATGTTGTGGCGATGTAATGTAGCGGAGGGAATCGGAGTTCATACCTTTGAAGACCGAAAGAGGGAAACTGACGGGGATGTACCCCGGCAAATCCCATGGTCAGGGACCCTGGGTTAGTCATGAGAGGCACAGGTTGGACGATAGCTCGTCGGCTAACAGAAGGATACGTTCCTTCTCGATGTTATTGATTGGAGATGGCGATTACAGGGAAGCCAAGGCTAGTGCGCACAAGGCTAGGGTTACAAATTGTGTATTGGATGATCTCGACGTCTCCCCTCCTAGCCTTTATATAATAGGCTAGGTCTCGGGGAGTCCGTCCTGGATTACAGATGAAGTTTCCTAACCCTGATCTTGTACCGTATGGAAAGTTTGCACCTTCCTTATGAGTCGAGGACTCCTATGTCGGTGCCAATAGTGGGCCAAGGCTGGGCCTAGGCGACATCTTTGTGGGCCTTCTGTCTTCGGGTACACCGGGTAGGCTTATCCATAGGAGTCGTAGGGTCACCCCCTCGTCAGTAGCCCCTGAGTGCCTGGGGGGCTCGAAGAGTCGCGCAGGGACTCGAGTCCATACTTGCGTTGTCTTTATGTGTGCACGGTTCAACCACGGATCGCTGGCAGTCTGGGGCCATGAGAAAACCTATTTCGAGGGATGCTAAGCTGAAAGGGCCCAAGGAGTCGACTGGTCGAGCCTTGGTGAATTGCACTAGTGGCAAAAACCGCAGTAGCCCAATCAAACCCACGTCCCTCGACATGAGCTTGGAACACTGGTGTCGAGCAAAAGTCATTCCGCTGCAGGTCTTACAGTGATCAATTGCCGCCAGTAAAGTTCGTAGCCTAGGTGCGTCCGCCCGGGTTTTTCTATCATGCAAGCACATGGAAAAGATTGGGAGTGAAATCGCTCTGCGGCAAGTCCCAGCCCGGCCGATCTGTGCAGCGGGGTCTTACCTACACGCTAAGCTTGCGTGGCATCTGGGCATAGTGTATCGTGTTCCAGGAATATGTATTTTTATTGAGGCGCAGAGCCTAGTAGATAATGCACCCACTTGGAATAAACAATCAAGTGAGCTGTTTTAGCGGTCACTCGCAGAGCTTTGCCGGGCGCTCAGGCGAGGAGTAATGTAGAGGAGTACTTGCTCGGGAGGTCTTCGAGTGTTCGGGTACTTAGAGTTATGTGAGTAATCACTCGAGTATCGTCTTCGCTCTCGGGGTGAGGGAGCACCCGATACTCTGGGATCGCTCGGTCTGGCGAGTGCAGGTCTGCTTATCTTCTGTCGTGGTGAGGGAGCACCTGAAACTCTTCATGTGTGCGAGTAATTACTCGAGCACGTCTTTTCTTTTCCTTTCGGGTGATAGAGTACCCGAGCTCATTTTCCTTTTTCGAGTGAGGGAGCACTCAGGACTCTGTCAGTGCGAGTGACCACTCGAGCACATATTTACTCTTTAGGTGAGGGAGCACCCGAAACTCTAGTGGGGACGCTCCTGATGGGAGTTAAATATATTTGAAAAATGTATTTGAGTTAGTGAAAGCGGTGCTTGTAGGCTGTATTTTTTGCGTTGCTATTTTAATTTACCTCTTTTCGGTAAGGATAATTATCTCTTTGCTGGAGGGCCGTCAAAGATGCTCTGTCCGCGAACCGTCATGTATTCATGACCGGTAATAATGATGGTTGTTGGTGGTGTGCTGCAGCCGCCTGTTGAGTTATCGGTGCGCGCATTGAAAACGCGCGAGATTTGACGCGTCCAGCGCACAGTGGCGCCCGTGTGAAGGCATCTTTGTCTCGGAATTCGAATCGCCCAGCATGTTTGGTCTTTGAATTAATTGCTGCCGTCGTCTGGGCTTCTGCATGCTCTTGTGTTTGTGCTATAAATAGACCCTTCTTCTTCTTCTAGCAGCAGTGTTCGACCTCTGCTCATCTTGCTCCTCTTTATCTTCCTCCTCTTATGGGACCCAAGCGAGGTGAGGGTATGACCGGCCGCGGCCGTGTTCGCCGTGGCCGCGGTGGTCGTACTCCGCGCTCCTCTCGCGGCGGCCGTCATGGTGCACCATCGACGCCTTCCTCCTCTTCCACGGAGGAGGGTTTTTGGCGCTATGATTTCCTCTTGCGCGTCCGTGGCCGAAACGCCGCTCGCATTCTGCTTCCTTCTGCATTTTTTGCCCTTGTTTCTGAGCGCAGTATTGATGGATTGTTGCTTCGTCTTCAGGGGTGCCCTCGATCTCCTTCTTATGTTAAGTTGGAGATCGATAGTTCCCGCTTGATTTTTCTTGGCTTTGGCTGGAGGTCGTTTGCTCGACGCTTGAACTTGCGTGATGGTGACACTCTATGTTGCCGTTTTGATGGCGAAGACACTCTTATCATCTGCGCCTTTGACCCGAGCGGCAACCGCATGGATCCGTATTTGTCGGAGACAAGCAGCGATGGTTCTAACAGGTCGAGGAGTCCATCGCCCGCGTCTTCAACTGCTTCCTCCTCCGGCAACTCTTCAGGTGCTGATGCTGAGCCGTCTTCAACTGCTTCCTCCTCCGGCTCTAAAGAGGACCCCGACGTCAAGCCTCCGATCAAGCGGGTGCGCTAGGCGACCTTGTAGAACTGGAGGCAGCGGCGTCATCTTCGCCGGCAGCTCGGGTGGAGCTGGAGAAGAAGCTGGTGGAGCATCGTCTTTGGTGCTCCGCAAATAAGTCGAGCTTCACCTTTTGTTATGTCATTGACATCATGAGCTGGCTGCTTCGGCTCCTCCTTTGTCTGTGATGATGCTTGTTGTCTTGGTGCCAATCATCCCAGCATGGGCACACATGTAGAAGTCATAATTCCTTTGGTGATTGATGCTGTAGGCTTATCGGCTGCTTGTGCCTTTTTTTAACTAGGTTAGTTCTCCCTGTAATGAGGATTGCCTTCGAGGAATCAGAGCTGCCTTCTATCCAATGTACTTTGAGTCTTTTTTGTACTGAAATGATCTTCTAGTCCTTGTAATGCGAACTGTGCTTGAGTCTGTGTAATGATCTGCGGGTCCTTTGCAACTGAGAGCTGTCATCGAGTCCTTTGCAGACGAGATCTATCTTCGAGTCCATCAAATCTTTGCACTGTGGGTTATATCGGGTGCGCGACAGCGCTCCCGATGGGAGTAGCCCCCGAGGCTACGTTTGAGTTGTAGAGTCGAACGTATGCTGAGATTTGTTTCCTTCATCGTTCTTCTGCTAGCTGCCGTCTTTTATTGGGTGCGCGACAGCGCTCCCGATGGGAGTAGCCCCCGAGTCTTTAGGTGATCGTTGGCGATCAGGTGAAGACTAAAAGATTGTCTGTGTCTTGTGCTCCATCCAGATTTCTTCCAGAGTACTTGGTGTTCTATCTGTTTGTAACCGTGTCTTCCCTTTGATTCCGAACGGTTCTCAGCGGCTGGCGCCTGTCAGTGGTTTTTACTTGGTCCTTTATTTGTAAGTTACGAGCCGTGCGGGAGGTGGTAGTTTTTCTCCGAGGGGGATGTGCTCGAGTCCCCAAGCTTTTTGAGATAAGGCTTGCGTGAGCGACGATAGCGTCTCTCGGGGGGAGTTTTGTACTCGAGCCCCCGAGTGCTTTGGGTATAGTTCGCGTGAGCGACGATAGCGTCTCTCGGGGGGAGTTTTTATACTCGAGCCCCCGAGTGCTTTGAGTTAAAGATCGGGTGAGCGACGATAGCGTCTCTCGGGGGAAGTTTTGTACTCGAGCCCCCGAGTGCTTTGAGGTAAAGATCGCGTGAGCGACGATAGCGTCTCTCGGGGGGAGTTTTGTACTAGAGCCCCCGAGTGCTTTGGGTATAGATCGCGTGAGCAACGATAGCGTCTCTCGGGGGGAGTTTTGTACTCAAGCCCCCGAGTGCTTTGGATATAGATCGCGTGAGCGACGATAGCGTCTCTCGGGGGGAGTTTCTGTACTTGAGCCCCCGAGTGCTTTGAGGTAAAGATCGCGTGAGCGACGATAGCGTCTCTCGGGGGGAGTTTTGTACTCGAGCCCCCGAGTGCTTTGAGGTAAAGATCGCGTGAGCGACGATAGCGTCTCTCGGGGGGAGTTTTGTACTCGAGCCCCCGAGTGCTTTGGGTATAGATCGCGTGAGCGACGATAGCGTCTCTCGGGGGGAGTTTTGTACTCAAGCCCCCGAGTGCTTTGGGTATAGATCGTGTGAGCGACGATAGCGTCTCTCGGGGGGAGTTTTGTACTCAAGCCCCCGAGTGCTTTGAGGTTGTAGTATTTGGGAAACATTATTTTATTGCGTCGAACGGTTACATTAGCTGCCAGTTGAGCCTGATTGGTGGATACTATGGGTAGAACAGGCGTAGGTTCACCACGTTCCATGGATTTCCCACGTCCTCGTCAGTCTTCGGGTTCTTTAGTCTATAGGGGCCTCCTCCTATGACTTCCGAGATTATGAACAGTCCTTCCCATTGGGGGGGGGCAAGCTTGTGGACTTTATCTTGTATGAGCCGTAGGACAAGGTCGCCTTTGTTGAAGGTTCTGGTGCGCAGGCGGCTGCTTTGGTAAGTGCGCAAATTGTCCTGGTACCCCTCTGACCTTGCTAGGGTTGTGTCCCTTGATTCATTTGTTGTGTCCTTGTCGTCTTGCAGTGCTTCTTCCGCTTCCTCTTCTTCGTACCCCGAGATCCAGGGTGCCCCGAATTTGAGGTCATGTGGTAGCACTGCCTCCGACCCGTACTCCATGAAGAAAGGTGTGTACTGGGTTGCGGTATTTGGGGTGGTGCGCAGGCTCCATAGTACTGTAGGGAGTTCTTCTACCCAGTTGCCCGCAGCCTGCTCGAGTGGTGCAAGGAGCCACCTTTTGAGTCCTCCACATACTAGGCCATTTGCTTTTTCCACCTGGACGTTATACTGCGGGTGCGCGACTGATGTGTAGTTGATTTTGATGCCCAGTTCTTCGCAGAAGTTCTGAAATTTTGCGGCTGTGAAGTTCGTGCCGTTGTCCGTGATGATGTTGTGTGGCACCCCGAACCTGAAGATGATTGATTTGATAAAGTTCACTGCCGTGAGGGCTGTGGAACTGGTGATGGGCACTGCTTCGATCCATTTGGTGAACTGGTCGACTGCTACTAGCAGGTGTGTTCTTCCTCCCTTTGATGGTTCCTTGAGCGGGCCCACCATGTCGAGTCCCCAGGTGCTGAATGGCCATGATGGTGGTGTGGTCTTGAGTCTTGAGGCTGGAGCGTGTGGTCTGCTGGAGAGGTTTTGACAGGCGATGCAGCGCCGCATGATGTCTTCTGCGTTTCTCATGATTGTTGGCCAGTAGAGTCCTGCTCGGAAGGCTTTTGCCACGAGTGCTCGGCTGCTGGCATGGTGCCCGCAGGTGCCTTCGTGGATCTCCAGCAGTAGGGTTTTGCCGTCTTCGTCGTCTGTGCATTTTTGTAGGACCTGGGAAATGCTGCGCTTGTAGAGTTGCCCGTTGATTACTGTGAAAGCTTTGGATCGCCGACTGACGCGTCTGGATTCTGCGACGTCCTGCGGTAGGGTGCCTTCGATTAGGAATCTAAGAAGCGGCTCTCTCCAAGGTGGGTCTTCCGGTGCGACTGGCTCTGGCTCCTCGACTACATGGTTGGCTTCTTCATTAGCGATTGGGTTTGCGGCTGCCGCTTGCGCTGGTTCACCTGTGTTGTCGACCTCTGTATCTGCTTCTGGTCCGAGTTCTGTGATTGTGGTGATGATCTCGTCTATGTAGGCCTGGATGTTTCCACCAATCTGGTTTCTCATGAAAGCTTGCATCATTTGCTGGTATGTTATTCCTGCGTTTTTTAGACCGAAGGGAATTTTGGGGCGGCAGGGTGTGACGCGAGGGGTGGTGGTCAAGGCGTGCTCTTCGTCTTTTTCCTCCATTCTGGCATGATTAAGTCCTGAGTTGTCGTCGAAGAACGATAGTAAGTCGCATCCTGCTTTCGAGTCGATTATCTGATCACTTCTTGGCTGGGGAAAGTGATCCTTTGGGCAGTGTTTGTTGACTGGCCCGTAGTCGACGAACATCCGCAACACATCTGTGTCTTTCTTGGAGACCAACACAGGGTTGGTGATCCAAGTGGCTTTCTTCGTCTCTCGGATAAATTGGGCGTCGAGTAATCGGTTGACTTCCTCCCTGATTGCTCTGCGCTTGGGTTCTGAGAATTTTTTTAGCGCCCGCTTCACTGGCTTGGTGTTTGGCTTGATACGCAGTGCGTGTTCCGCGAGCTTGCGCGGTATTCCTGGCATGTCGGCTGGGCGCTAGGCAAAGATTTCCCATTCTTCGCGGAGGAAAGCGACGAGGGCAGTCGCTTGCTCTTCCGGGAGGTGGGCGTACACGCGGACTATTTTTTCTGGGTCCGTCGGGTGCACCTGGTGGGTGGTCGTGTCGCTGTCGATCCTGAAGTCTCGTCCATATTGTTTTGACTCGCTTCGGCTTGCTAGTGGGAAGATACTTTTGTCTGTCGCCATGGATATCTCTGTGAGTTCTTTCTCAGCTCCAAAGGTGTCGGAGACTTTGTGGAAATCGCAATCGCATTGGTCTGATTTGGTGAAGTTCCCGTTGACTGTAATGACGCCCGCGGGTCCTGGCATCTTGACTTTGAGGTAGGCGTAGTGCGGAATCTCCATGAATTGTGCGAACGCTGGACGTCCCAGTATGGCTTGATACCGCGACTGTCAATCGAGTACTTCGAACTCGAGGGTGTGTCTTGCGAAATTGCTTCTGCTGCCAAAGAAGACTTCGAGCTCAATTAATCCAAGGGAGGTAGCCGCTTCTGCTGGGACTACTCCGTATAGCACGGTGCTTGATTTCTTCCATACTGATCGTGGGATTAGCATCTTGCGTAGGGTGCTGACGAAGATTATGTTCATGCTGCTGCCTCCGTCCATGAAGATTATGTCCATGTCGTACCCTCCGATTTGGGCGTCGAGTACCAGGGGCGCGTGCCCCGGCCTTGGGACTACAGGCGGGTGATCACTCTGGGAGAACGTGATGCTGGTTTCTGTGTTGTGTAGCTGGTAGACTTCGACTGTGTTTAGGTTCTCGGCTGCTCTGGCTTGCAGGGTGTAGGCGTCCTGTTGGGCTTGCGATACCCTGCCTTCTTGGATCGTGTACACCTGTCCTTGAGTCGGCGACTGCTCGGTTCGTTGAGTGCGCTTGGCTTCTCGCTGTTTTTCTTCCTTGAGGCTGTCGGCGAGTTCGTTGAACAGGCGGCAGGCTCCCAGAGTGTGACTCGATCTGATGTATCCCCGGTTGTCTTCGAAGCAGTGGATCGTGCAGGGTCCTTCTAGCTGTTACCTGACCGTGAGTTTGCCGGATCCGGCGTGGCGTTTCCTCCTTGAGATTCGGAAGAACAACGCGTGATCCGCTGGGTGCTTGTGAACTCGCGGGTCGATTTCGATCCCCTCGCTTAGATTCTGGTTCCTTATGAGATTGGAGAATTTGTCTGGTCTTCGATCTGGGTCGTAGTATTCGCCGGTCCAAGTCTCGGAGTCGCTGTCCTGGCGGGCGGCAGCTGTCCGCACGGCGGCGGGTCGTCGAGTGGTCGGCGAGCGCGTGGTTGTATAGTTCGACTCGTCGAGTGGGGTCTCTTCGTAGAATCCTCGCGCCTGTCTTCTGGGTCGTCGGTTTCTTCCTCGTTGGAGATGATCTTGGCGATCGCTGATTTCGAGCTCGGAGTCGGTGTCTTGTTGCGCGTCGGTTGCCTGGGTGGCGGTGGGTCGTCGAGTGGTCGGCGAGCCCTCTGCTTCGTGCTGTAGCTCGTCGATCGGGATCTCCATGTGGAACCCTACTGGTAGTTCTCTTTCGCTGGCGGTGGGCTCGGTTGCCGCCGTAGTATTGGTCCTGGCACGGCTGCAGGCTAAGCGATCTCGCTGGGGCGGCAGAGATGTTTGCCGTGATCTTGAATTCTTCGGGTGGATTGCATCTGGTTCTTGCTCTTGAGTTGTGGCTTTCTGAGGACGGAACCGTCGAGATCGTAATTCCAACCTGTGTAGTTCGATGTACCCCGGAAAATCCCATGGTCAGGGACCCTGGGTTAGTCAGGAGAGGCACAGGTTGGATGATAGCTCGTCGGTTAACAGGAGGGTACGTTCCTCCTCGATGTTATTGATTGGAGATGGCGATTACAGGGAAGCCAAGGCTAGTGCGCACAAGGCTAGGGGTTACAGATTGTGTATTGGATGATCTCGACGTCTCCCCTCCTAGCCTTTATATACTAGGCTAGGTCTCGGGGAGTCCGTCCTGGATTACATATGAAGTTTCCTAACCCTGATCTTGTACCGTATGGCAAGTTTGCACCTTCCTTATGAGTCGCGGACTCCTATGTCGGTGCCAATAGTGGGCCAAGGCTGGGCCCAGGCGACATCTCTGTGGGCCTTCTGTCTTCGGGTACACCGGGTAGGCTCATCCATAAGAGTCGTGGGGTCACCCCCTCGTCAGAAACGTTCTTGCGAACGTGGTTGGCGTAGACTCTGAACCACGACCTCCCTGTTGAGTAGAAGACCACCGGCGATGGAGACTCCCGGTGAACCTCTAGCGATGAAGTAGCACCACATGTGTGGTGCCTCGAGGATATTACACACGTACGGTGCAACCGATGTTCCCTCCTGGCTCCGAACCAGGCGAGCAGCGGAAAGAAGACGGATTCGGATCCCGACTCCGGTAGAGCGACGACCTGCTATGGTAGAGAACTCCCAACCAAGTGCAAACTCCAAACAAGGGGAGTCCGCTCGAGGTAGGATAAAGAGAGAGAGATATCTCAATGAGATGAAGGAAAAAGGGGGGGGTCTACCCCTCCTTATATAGGCCAAGGGGGTGGGATCCTCCTCCACTTTCCCATGTGCGACTAAACCCTTGGGAGGGGGGAGTGTGCCATCCAAGGGGGGTGGGGGCCTCCCTTGGCGCATGGCCCAAGGGGGGAACCCCCTCCTTCCCCTAATGGGCCTCAAATAGGCCCATATGCCTTTTCCCTTTTAATTAATTAATTTAAATATATTTTAATATTTAATTATGTTAATTAAATAATAAAATATTATTAAATGTAATTAAACATTATTTTGAACCTTTCAAAATATCCGGAACAACTTCCCTTCTCTCCCGGAACAATTCCGGTGCTCTCTTCTATTTCACCGATGATCACGAATATATCCCACTGCATCGATTACCCTTAAGTGTGACACCTTACGGTCCGAGAAACATTAGACATGATCAAGACACCCTCTTGATCAATGAACAATCAATTGGACCTGGTTACAATCCTTGATGGCCCCTGCGCTTCCATCGAATGAACTTCAATCGCTGTTGGAAATCGTTAACGATAAGACTTGATCCCTTTGTCCTGCGGTACTTTGTTTGTTCGAGGTTTGATCGTCGGCATCCTTATACCTAGTTCACACCTTGTTCCCAACAAACAAGTTTACTCGTTTGTTCCTATTATATCTCTTGTGACCTAGTCACTTCCTTGCAAGGTATTGATGCAATATCACCGAGTGGGCCCAGAGTACCTGTCCGTCACTTGGACTGACAAATCCCGCTTTGATCTATTTGCATACTTCAACATATCTATTTCGGAATGCCCAAAGTACACCTTTATGGCCAGCATATTTCATTCAAGCGGTGGATGCAAATCAAATCCTCCTAGTTGATAGAAATTACGTATGATCATTACGGTCTAAGGACTAAGTCATATGTTATAAAGTCATCGCAATGCTGAACTATGTGACTTGATCATATCGCAATGCTTTAGGTGGGTGTGTGTCCATCACACCATTCTCCTAATGATAGGACCTCATTGTCAATAGACTTATGTGTCTCATGATCAGGAAACCTTGATCATCAATTGCCCAACGAGCTAGTATACCTGAGTTTAACTAGGGACAGATGTTTATATACTACACGTGTATTACTGTATCCGAGTAATACAGTTCTAGCATAGTATAAAACATATTATGAACAAAACGGATATGTCACAAATATCTTTATTAATTTGCCTCTAGGGCACATATCCAACAGTCTCCCACTTGCACTAAAGTACAAATTACACTAGTTTACATCCGGCATGTATCTAACACCTATAATATCTCGGTGTTCTTCAAACTTGCTTTGTGGAAGAGGTTTAGACATTGGGTCTGTTGCGTTCAGATCCATATGTATTTTGTGAATCCTAGTATGACCATCCTTGACGTAGTCTCGCGTGACATGGAACTTTCGGAGAATGTGCTTGGTTGTAGAGCGAGTTCTTGGTTCCTTCGCATTAGCAATGACACCCGTGTTATCACAGAAAATGCCAACGGGGTCAGTGCAGCTGGGAAAGACACCAAGCTCGATCACAAACTTCTTCAGCCAATATGCTTCATTTGACACTTCGCAAGCGGCAATATACTCCGACTCCATAGTAGATTGGGCGACGACTGACTGCTTGCCGCTCCTCCAGCTAATTGCCCCGCCATTCAACATGAACACATATCCCGACTGGGACTATGAGTCATCTGTGTCAGAGTTAAGGCCAGCATCGACGTAACCCTTTACGGCCAGCTCCTCTTCACATCCTCCATAAACGAGAAAGAGATCCTTCTTCCTTCGTAAGTATTTCAGGATGTTCTTTACTGCGATCCAATGAATCATTCCAGGATTACTCTGGTAGCGATTAGTCAAACTAATTGCCAGAGCCAAATCCGGCCGAGTACATAGCATAGCATACATTATAGAACCTATGGCTGAGGCATAGGGATTTGAGGAAATTTCCTCCTTTTCCTTTGCTGTTGTTGGACATTGAGTCACACTTAACTTAACACCTTTTATAACTGGCAAGAGGCGTCTCTTGGAGTTATCCATACTGAACCTCTTCAGTATCTTCTCAATGTAAGTTCTTTGACTCAAGGCCAATAGGCGATTAGGTCTATCTCTATAGATCTTAATGCCTAGAATGTACGCAACTTCACCTAGGTCCTTCATGGAAAATTGTCCATTCAAGTATTCCTTCACACTCTGTAAGAATTTCACATCATTCCCTAACAGTAATATGTCGTCCACATATAACACAAGGAATGCCACAGAGCTCCCACTCATTTTCTTATAGACGCAGAACTCTTCAACGTTTTGGAAAAATCTAAACGCTTTGATGACCTCATCAAATTGAAGGTTCCAACTCCGAGATGCCTGCTTCAACCCATAGATGGACCATTGAAGCTTGCACACCTTAACAGCGTTCTTAGGATTAGTGAAACCTTCCGGTTGCATCATATACAACTCTTCCTCAATGTTGCCATTAAGGAAAACGGTTTTCACATCCATCTGCCATATCTGGTCATCATGATAGGCACCTATCGCTATTAGAATCCGAATAGACTTTATCATCGCTACAGGAGAGAATGTCTCCTCGTAGTCAACTCCTTGTACTTGTCGGAACCCTTTCGCAACAAGTCGAGCTTTATAGACAGAAACATTTCCGTCCGCGTCACTCTTTTTCCGTAATATCCATTTATTCTCGACGGCCTTGCGGTCCTCGAGAATGTCCACCAAAGTCCATACTTTGTTGGTGTACATGGAGTCCATTTCGGATTTCATGGCTTCTAGCCATTTCTCGGACTCGGGTCCTTCCATTGTCTCTTTGTAGTTTGTAGGTTCGTCATGTTCATTAACCGTGACTGCATTCACAAGTTGATCGTAAAACTTAGGAGCTTGACGAATTCGTGTTGACCTACGTGGCACAATAGGTTCCTCTTCATTCTCATCATGATCATCATGTATGTCATGATCGTTTTGAATGTCGTGCTGACCACCTTCTTCAGCTCCCACTGTGGAAGATGGTTCCAGAACAATTTCTGTTACCGGATCTTCCATTCAGAGTGATTGGTCAGTCACTGCATCGAGGTCTATTTTCCTCCCACTCAATTCTTTTGAGAGAAACTCTTTCTCAAGAAAGTGTCTAGTCTTGGCGACAAACGTTTTGCCCTCAGACTGGTTGTAGAAGGTATATCCAATAGTTTCCTTTGGATACCCTACAAAGACGCATTTCTCTGCCTTAGATTCAAGTTTGTCAGGCTGAAGTTTCCTAACATAAGCCGCACAACCCCAAATCTTTAGGTAAGACAAGTTTTTGGCTTCATGCCACACAATTCCTCAAACGGTGTTGTCTTCACGGATTTGGATGGTACCCTATTAAGAACGTAAGCGGTAGTTTCTAATGCATACCCTCAGAATGATGTAGGTAAGTCGGTATGAGACATCATTGATCGTACGCTATCCAGTAGTGTCCGGTTACGTCGCTCGAACACACCATTTCTTTGAGGTGTTCCAGCTGGCGTAAGTTGAGGTACAATGCCACAAGTCTTCAGATGAGTGCCAAACTCGTGACTTAAATATTCGCCTCCTCGATCGGATCGAAGGTGCTTGATTTTCTTCCCGAGTTGATTCTCGACCTTACTCTGAAATTCCTTGAACTTTTCAAAGGTTTCAGACTTGTGTTTCATCAAGTAGATATACCCGTATCTACTTAATTCACCCTTGAAGGTCACGAAGTAACGAAATCCATTGTGTGTGGTGACATTCATTGGTCCACATACATCAGTATGTAGGATCCCTAATAAGTCTGCCGCACGCTCCATTATCCCATTGAATGGAGTCTTTGTCATTTTTTTCATCAGGCATGGCTCGCACGTGTCAAGAGATCCAAAATCTAATGACTCCAGAAGTCCATCTTTATGAAGCTTCTCCGTGTGTTTTATACTAATATGACCAAGACGACAATGCCACATCGTCATGTGTTCTTCGTTACTAGGCTTTAATCTTTTGGCCTCTATGTTATTGATGTGGGAGTCATGATATTCAAGATCCATTAAGAATAAACCATTACGCACCGGTGCATGAACATACAAGACATTATTCTTATAAATTGAACAACCACTTGTCTCGGATTTAAAAGAATAATGGACTCGCATTAAGCAAGACCCACTCACAATGTTCATACTCAATGCGGGTACATAATAGCAGTCATTCAAAACAAGAATCAATCCTGAAGGGAGACTAAGACGAAGCGTGCCAATGGACATTACATCAACCTTGGCACCGTTGCCAACGCGCATCGTCACTTCATCCTTCCACAAGAGTCGTTTATTCTGCAGCCCATCCTAAGAGTTACATATGTGAGTAACTGATCCGGTATCAAATATCCAGACGTTGCTCCAAGCACTTGTCAGGAAAACATCAATAACATGTATATCACATATATCCATGTCTCTTCCGGCAACCTTGCCGGCCATCTTATCTTCTAAGTACTTGGTGCAGCTGTGCTCCTTCTTGATTTACATTTCAGCAATTTTGAGTGCCGTGAACAATTCAGAAAGGGTCTTTAAGTATTGAAATTTGACACTTCCACCTCCTCATATTTGCTAGCCTCTTCGGTACCGTGCATTTCCCTCTTCTCACTCCGAGAGTTGGCCTCCACCTCGCCCGTGCATCCAAACCCTTGGCATGATACGCTCTGTCATCATAAACCTCCTTATATCTTTCCTCAAAACATCCACCGTACCTACCCATCAAGGCATTTCCATAGCCTTTCCGAGATATATTGCCATGCAACATCCACCTTCTCAAGACTTGATCTTCATGTCATACATGTTCCTGCTACACTGGTAGAGGCACACATTTGCATACATCATGATAGCAACATCTTCTTTATGTTGAGTACCTTGTAAAGTGTGAAGATCTTCTATACTTCTTGTAAAATAGAGTGTTGCCCTTAAGTGAGGAAAAGATCCCAAAGAGGACAAATGAGAGTTAAATAGAAAGAGCCATTGAGGCCACCAGAAAAATATAAAAAGAGAGAAAAAAGAGAAAAATAAATAAAAAGAGAGAAGGGGGCAGCACTACTATTCCTTTTGAAAGATCCACACTCGTACTCCCTCTTATATCTTGTACTCCATAGAGATGATCATATATGCATATAGCTATGTGGGGACCTTCACACTATAGACCTTGGCTTGTATATTCCAATGATGAGCCTCATCAAACGAGCTCTAGGTCTTCTTGAGCGAGCAAGTTGGATGCACACCCACTAGTTCCATTGGAGAGCTTTTCTTAGCTCATGTGTGCATCCGTTGCATGGCAATCCCTACTCCTCACATCATATCTATCATTTGGTCTTCTCTCTCCTATGATCGTCCTCATTGATGTGAGCCTTTCACACCCTTTTTGTCTTCCTCCTCCACCATATCTCTCTCTTAGCCATCCTAAGTGTCAACTCTCGTTCTTACGCTCATCCATTGCATGAGTGCTCAAAATATCGAAAGGGAGAGGATCAAATTCACTTGTACCTGGATAGTGGTCTGGGGACGAGTCAAGATAAGATTCCAAAGAAGACTAAGTGTGTAACTTAGTAGATTGAGTTCTCAACAAATAAATATTTTTTCTTGTATTCCCATCCCCCACTTCTTGCACGCAAACACCATCTGGAGACATTCGAGTCATGGACAGTGAGAGCTCTTGCACCTTAATGTTCTTATGTTGCTTGTTTCGATGCTAATATAGACTCTTTCTTGTTATGACTTGAATTGAATTACATACCTTGATTGCTTTACGTACAAAGTTATTATATGGTTGTTAGCATGTCACCACAAAAATTATGCTTGTTATCATTTACCTACTCGAGAACGAGCAGGAATTAAGCTTGGGGATGTTGGTATGTCCCAAACGTATCTATAATTTTTGCTTGCTCCATGCATGTTTTGTGTGATATTGCTATGTTTTATATACACTTTCATACACTTTTGATCATATTTGGACTAACCTATTAACTCAGTGCGCCCCTGTGTCAGTTCCTGTTTTCTGCTGTTTTTCTATTTCAGGTTTCCCCCGTATTAAAAATGCTGCAAAAATTCCGGGAAAATACAATAAAAAATAGCGCTTTGAAAGCTTCCGGAATCACCGAGGAGGGGCAAGAGGAGACCCACCAGGGGCCTAGGCACCCTCCCGGCGCTGCCAGGAGTGGGGCCGCACCAGGGGTCGCCTGGACTCTTGGTGGGCCCCCTGGCTGCCCCCCTTCGCCTATATTTATCCCTCGTCGCGGAAACCCTGAAGACAAAACCCCTTTTCGCGTTCCCACCACTGTTCAGCCGCCGTCGCGCTTCCAAGATCGGGAGCGCCAGAAGACCCCTTCCCGGTACCCTGCCGGAGGGAGGATTGACCTCCGGGAGCTTCTCCACCACCATGGACGCTTCCCGGATGATCCGTGAGTAGTCCACCTTGTACCATGGGTCCATGATCAGTAGCTATGTGTGTTCTCCTCCCCTCTTTATTTTTTATGGATTAGACCTTGTGAGCTTCCCTACATGATCAAGGCACATATGTAATTCTTTCTGCTGTTGCTATGCTGAGTTTGCTGGGATCTGATGGATTATGAAACTATGTTCAGATTGTGATTGAGTAATATATTTGGTTCTTATCTTTTATATTTTTGTTCTTGAGTAATTGTTGCATGTTCTCCGTTGTTGTTTATTGCTTTGGCCAAGTAGTAGGTAGTGACTCCAAGAGGGAACATTATGCTCGAGTGTGGGTTCATGCCCCCTGATGACTAGCTTGAGTGACAGAAACATGAGTCTAGGGGATGTGTTGTTGCCACAAGGGGGAAAACAACGGTCCTTGTAACCGTGGTTGCAAGGATTGATTACTTTACGCAAAGTTCTTTTAATGCAGTTGTCTGTCGCTTTGCGTTTACACTTTGGGTGGGGCTCGCAACTTAATACCAGCGAGATGTTCTGGATAGATATCTCAAGGTGAATGATTAGTAGTAGATGTAGATGGATTTCGGTCTACTTATTTTGGCGTACCGCCCATGCTTTTGAGCATCTTCCTTTCTTTGTAGCATAGTTAGCATTGGTTTGCGCCAGTAATCATGTCAATTGCCGAGCTGTGATTTTTTTACCTCGCATAGCAGTTTTATCATCTTTTGGGAGAGATTCATCACTAGTGAACATCATGGGACCCTGGTCCATATTTCCACCACTGTTACACGCTCAGTTTACTTCCTGCTTTTACTTTGTAGTTATAGCTATCACTACCTATTATCCGTTGTGTTGATCCTTTGTAAACAGCAAGGCCGGAGAGATTGACAACCTCTCTGTACTCGTTGGGAGCAAAGTTATTTGTTGTGTGTGCAGGTCCAGGTGAAGTAAGCAACCTTGAGGTTGTGAACGACGCCATTGTTCACTTCACCACCTACTTGTTGACCTTGGAGTCCTACTGGTCGATCTCAACCTTGATATCTTTGCCAAGAGAAATCTTGTTGCTACACTACATCCAACCTTACACTTGGGGTAATCAACGAGGAGTTGGCATCAGGCGGCGGATCCGTGACGGAAACTGGGAAAACGACTTCTGTTCTGGGGTTTCCTCCCGACAAGAATAAATAGGGGGCTTGGTAGGGCACCAAAGGGGGAAGGACCTACCCAGGCGGCCTCCTGGTACGCCCAGGGGTGGGGTCGCACCAGCAGGGCGCCTGGGGCCCCTTGGCTGCCCTCTGGCCCCACTTCTGGCACAATGTCCCCTCAGATGCGTGGATTTTTTGTGATTTTTCCTGGAATTTTCTGAGACACCTAAAAATCCATATTCCTGGACATAAGAAAACCATACAGGCAGCTCTGCTGAAAATAGCGTCAGTCCGGGTTAGTTTAGTCCAAATCATGCAAGAATGAGGCCAAAACAATTGTAGAAGTGTTCGGAAAAGTAGATACGTTTGAGACGTATCAAGTTCCCCAAGCTTAGCATATTGCTTGTCCTCAAGCAATTCAGTTCAACGAACTGGACGCAACAAAGAAAACTTTGACAAACTCTTTTTCTTCATTAGATGTATATAAGAATGTACTATGAAAAGAGTTTAGCAAGTATTGAAACAATGCTATGAAGAAAATGCACGAAGCAATCCTTATTTCAAGTGATTAATCACAAACAACCAAAAGTAAATAATAAGCTGCTGAAAATCAAGACAAGATCACAGTGCACATAGGTTGAACATACTAGAGTGGTATCTCTCTAGCCTCCATGAGTGAAGCAAAACATAAATGCAGAAGCTTCTCCGGAGTTTTAAAGGAGACTAGAACTAAGAATTTCAGAACAAGCAATATCACAATCATGCATAAGACAATGTGGTACTTTGGGACAATGCATGTTACACTAAGAATGAAAATTATTCTCTCAATATTTGGTGCTTTGAAGAAAGAAGGGGAGACTCTCGCACTGTGTCTTTTGATGGCAAGGTTGAAAACCCGTGGTTGGAAGAAAAGACTAAACAAGTACCAGAGCTCTTGGTTTGGAAAACATAGATAAATTCTTTTGGGAAGTGCAAATTGCCAGTCAACGGTGGACGGTAAAGGTCTCTCAATATCTCCCATACCAACCACATTAATGGCGGTTCCCAAGCTTTTTATTTACACTTTTGTTCCCTTACCCATCTATCCTTTGACGGTCTATGGTGCCTTTTTATTTTGCCTCAAGTATGGAAGGAAATTTCTTGTTCCATCTATCATTAGCAGCATTGGGTCCATATCATTCCATCATCGAGTATGGGGGAAGTGTAATTTTTTTAAAATGTGAAACAAGTGAGATCTGGGCATTCTCCAGACCGGCCTCTGCCTCATAAATTTGACTAGTTAAAACTTTGTCAAGGAGTACATATTTTGCATGGAAGATACTGATTTTCCCTCACCGCACCATGAGCTTGTACGGTTACAAAAAGGAAACTTTTGAATAAATTTTGAGATGGTACAAGAAAGTATGAGTTAGGGATGGCAGGTAAATACCATATATGGGAAGGTATGATGGACTCAAGTTGAATAACTGGTTTGAAAAGGAGTTGGATGCACAAGCAGAATTCCTCTTAGTGCGAGTGAAGGATAGCAAAAGACTGGGAAGCGACCAACTAGAGAGCAATAAAAGCCATAATCATGCAGAGCGACAAAGCAACATTGATTTGGGCATGAAAGTGATATAACTATTCTGAAATAAGAAGATCATCAAGGCATGATGGACTTTTTAGTCATAAACATGTGTGAACATGTGCCAAGTTAATCCAAGAATTCTCTGAAGGGAAATACCACTTCAATATGTCAAACCATGAACCATTCAATGCATGAAAATCATTTCAACAACACATTATGCACTCTAGCTATTTGAGATCAGCCACAAAGAAATCATGAACCACTGGGAAAGCATTGTAAACATAGCACTATGTCGCTACAAGCTGGTCTCTAGAACATAAGTACATGCATATGTACAAAAGTAGAAACAAGAAGAGTTCATACCGGCTTTCCTTGTTGCATCCCTTCCGTCGATCTTCGTCATTACTGCCTTGTCACTTGCACGATCAAACGTGGGAAATATAGTCAAATGCCATCACGGACTCGAGCTGAACTCTCCAAACAAAGCAAACTAAAGAGATAAAGGAAATATTTTTTGGTTTTTTAAAGGGTTTAACGAAAGCAAAAGAAAAGAGAAATCTTTTGTTGTTTTTGCAAATTAAAGAATACAAAGAAGAACAACAAAAACTTCGAAAAGATCAAAGCGAACGAAATAAAACGGATAATACAATGGAAAAGGGAGAAGGACACGTACTCCCCCAAGCTTAGGCTTTTGGCCTAAGTTGGTAATAGCTACTGCGGTCCCTAGGAGCCTCCAGCTCCGGGGTTGTACGGGTGAGTCCAACGGTCATAAGAGGCTTCAGGTGCGTACACCGAAGCCCTGGGATCCTCCCACGAAGAAGGTTTTGCGCTTCAAGCAGAAGAAGACCCTTCACCCCACTGGGTGACGGTCTCCCCCTGGAAAGGTGGGAACTCACCGTGCTCCTCCTCATCGGGCACAACCCCCTCCATGGGGTTATGAAACTGCTGCTGGACCACATACTCATTGAATTGGGTAACGTTGAAGGACCATCCGATCCTGCGAGTATAATCAAACAAAAGAGGTGCAGGTAGGCGAATCTCCCGAATAGTGGTCAGTCCAAACCTGAGAATATAATTAAGGTTACCAAACTCGGAAGTCCTGGTAACAAACTCATGTCTCTTCATAGCAGCAAGATCAAAGCTTAAATAAGTAAACGGCTCATCTTCAGGATGTGGGGTGCGATTAAGAGACTCAAGAATAGGTGTGGCGTAAACGCCACCATAGAGATCTCCCTTGTTGCCATTGGCAGCAAGGCGACGAGCAATTAAGTCACCCACATTATACTTACTCTCCCCTGAGAGGGCGTTCCCCAGGATGGCAACATCCGGTGCAGAACTGTTACTCGTGTTGTCACGAGCTAACACCCCTCTAGCAATCAAATACGCAAAATACCTGAGGTGGGGGAATAAGATGCTAGAAATCTTTGTACGCCGGATATCCTTCATGTCTTGGCTACAAAGAGAACTGGAGATGGTTCTCAGCTCGGTAGGCTGAGAGTTCATCTTTTCCGTTTGTCCAACGTTCGGCACACCTATTATTTCATAAAATCTTGACAAAGACATGGTCAAAAGATCATTGAAATTTTAAACTCAACAATACCCGCATCATGATTATATCTAAAACTATTAATAAAATAGGAGGTGAGTTTATGATACTGAGCAACACGACATGTTGCTAGCCGTGTCAAACCTGCGTTAGCACAAAGGTTGTAAAACTCCTTAATTCCTGCAGCTTCGAGGAAAACATCGCACGGATATGTCATTGCACACGTCGGACTTGTGTCTTCCAACAACTCTAGGGGCACATGATCTTCATTATAGCCCACCTTAGCAGCTGAGGATGAAATTGCAGCTCTACTAACTCGGTCGGTGCGCTCGGGCTTCTTCTTCCCAAGCCACCCTTTGATTTTCCTAACAAACTCATTTCTAAAAAAATTGAAAATTCACAAAAACAAGGATTTAAGATAAATGAGTTGAGGAAAACTAGTCTACTCACTTACCTAAGGCATAAACTTGCATAAAAACTTGGAAAATAAATTTCTACACATGCATGCAAGCTCATATGAACAACACCAAGAACTACTAAATACTCACAAACGAAGCCACCAATCAAAAATCTAATTGGAGGGGTGGAGGAGTCACATACTAGGGAGTATTTGCTCAAAATCTCAGCTAAAATGATGGGTTGAAGAGAGAGATCGAAAATCGCCTCCAAGAACAGCAAGAACACGGGTTCCAGCAGAAAAACTTGTGCTTTTGGAGAGAGAGGAAGAGAGGGGAGGAGGAAGTACCTGGCTGGCTGCCCTGTGGGTGCGGCCAGGGGGCAGGTCGCGCCAGCTGACCGCCTGGGCCACTGGTGGCCCCCCAGGTCAGCCCCAGGTGCCCCTGGGTCACTTCTGTCATAGAAAATTGATTTTATTTTTGTGGAATTTTTCTCACAACTTCACTGTTGAAAAAAATTCGAGGTTCAATAAGCTGCGAAACTTTCTGAAAACTTGAAACAGTGGTTAGAAAAGTGAAGCTTCAAAAATATAAAACCTTGGTACATCAAGGAGAACAAAATCTAAAGCAAATGAAAACATAACGAGCTCCACTTTTTACCTATATAAAACATGCTAGCTAGTAAGGTTGATCAAGTCTTACCAACGAGCCGACGATATATAGAGCAGAAAGTCTCACCTCTTATAAAGTGATCATTGTACCTTTACTTTAATGGACATTGTCCCCACCATAATGGCTTTGTATTTGTGGTGCACATGTAGAGGACAATCCCACTCTCCAATCTTCATGGTCTCGATATTCTCTATAGAGTTAAGGCCATGCCTTTTGTCGATCTTCTTAGGAAAATACATCGTGAGTTCTTTGGCATCCACGTTGAAGGTAACCTTTCCTTTATTGCAATCAATGATAGCACCTGCGGTGTTAAGAAAAGGTCTTCCAAGAATAATGTACATGCTCCCATCCTCGGGCATGTCAAGCACAACAAAATCTATAAGGATTAAGCAATTAGCAACTTCAACCGGAACATCCTCACAGATACCAATCGAGACGGTTATTGACTTGTCATCCATCTGAAGAGAGATATCTGTAGCGATTAGTTTATCTAAAAAAAGCCTCTTATAAAGAGAAAAAAGCATAACACTCACTCCTGCACCAAGATCACATAAAGCAGTTTTGACATAATTATTCTTTATGGAGCAAGGAATGGTGGGTATACCTGGATCACCAAGTTTCTCAGGAATGTTGCCACTGAAAGAGTAGTTAGCAAGCATAGTAGATATTGCCTCATTAGGGACTTTTCTTTTGTTAGTAACAATATCTTTCATATATTTTGAATAAGGAGGTAATTTAATAGCATCAGTCAAAGGAATTTGAAGAAAAAGAGGTTTCATCCATTCACAAAATATATTGTAGTGCTCTTCTTCTTTGGTTTTGAGAGACTTACCTGGAAAGGTCATGGGCATATGTACCCATGGTTCTCTCTCCCTCCCATGTCCTCTTGTGATGAAGTCTTCTCTGGTATATTTCTTGCGTTTATCGGGTGCTTCTTCTTCTCGCACCTCGGGAGGATCATTCTTCTTCTTATCCTTTTCGGGCTCAGCACTGTCTTTAGTTTCAGCATCGGAGGTAGATATTCTATTTGGATCAGCAACAGGCTATTCTTCAACTATGGGATCATTTGAATTGTCAGCTTCCTTGTGTTTCTTCTTCTTCTTTTTTCGGGGAGCTAACAAATTCTTGTTCCTGCATTTGAGAATCTTGCTCGATCCTCTTTGGATGCCCCTCTGGATAGAGAGGGTCTTGGGTGTGTGTTCCACCCCGAGTCTTTATACCATAAGCCTGTAAATTATCTTGTTTGGCATTGTTAGCAAGCAATTTTTTTGCACATCAGAAATTTGTTCAAGCTGAGTTCGAACCATATGAAAGTACTTTACAAGACATTTAACATCATTAGCTGTTCTACCTAGAACATCAAGAAAACTTTTGATAGCAAGAGTATTATCATGCAACTGACTTTGAATCCTCATATTAAAGTGATTTGGCTTCATAATAAAATTATCAAGCTCATCTACACATTGATCGGGGGGCTTACCTTTAGGGATGTCACTTGCATTGAAATCTAAAAGAGAGTGTACCTGTACCAAGGGAGGGTGAGTAGTAAGCTCATACATCTTCTCAATAGGAGGTAGATTCTTCACGTCTTCAGCTTTAATTCCTTTTTCTTTTATAGACTTCTTTGCTTCTTGCATATCTTTGGGGCTTAGAACAAGCATGCGCCTCTTCTTTGATGGTGGAGGTGGTTCAGGGACGGACCAATCTTCGTGGTTCTTGGCAATCTTCCCCATTAGTTCTTTAGTATCACCCGGTGTTCTTTCCCTGAAAACACAACCAGCACAACTATCCAAATAGGATCTAGAGTCATCGGTTAGACTAGCATAAAATATATCAAGTAATTCATTCCTAGGACTTCATGTCCCGTTCTATCCGTGATCAAACTACAATACCTCCCCCAAGCTTTAGGGAGGTGCTCATCCTGCAACTATTTGAAGTTATAAATTCTTTGTAAAGCAGCATGTCGCATATGAGCAGGAAAATACTTATCAACAAAATATTGAGCTAAGTCTTGAGGACTCTTAATGGAACCATAGGGTAGTGCATCATACCATGCTTTAGCGCCTTCCTTTAAAGAAAAAGGAAGAAGCTTAGTCACATAAAAGTTTCGTATCCTCTCATCGGTAGTAAACAAGCCACCTAACCCAATGAGTTTGGTCAGGTGTGCAATAACATCATCATTTTCTCTGCCATAAAAGGGTCTGCTTGAACTTTAGATATAAGTGAAAGATCAATAGAGAAATCATAATCAGGATCAGTGATGCATATAGGAGATGTAGCAAATTCAGGATCAGGAGTAATCTTGTTCTTCATGGAGTGATTTTCAAGCAACTTCTTAATAGCACCAGGGTCAGAGTTAGCACACTCTGTAAGTTCCCTGCATAAATCATCATCAAGAATAATGTAATCATCCTCAAGGAGTCTCTCCTTGATTTCGTCCAAGTCTGGGTAACCAAAGGCTTTTCAAGTGGGAAAAATAGATAGCAGGAGTTTCAATCTCGGACTGTTTTGCAACCTTAGCCATTTGAGATTCAAGATAACAACCAAGAAAACCAATTTCCTCAAAAGTAGTAGAAGCATCATCAAAAGTATCGGACATAGTGACAAACTCAGTGGAAGTAGCATGTGGTGGTGGTGGTTGATGCTAACTCCTCGTTGGTTACCCCAAGTGGAAGGTTGGATGTAGTGTAGCAGCAAGGTTTCCCTTGGCAAGATATCAAGGTTGAGATCGACTAGTAGGACTCCAAGGTCGACAAGTAGGTGGTGATACGGTGAGGATCTCTCACTCCTCGTTGGTTACCCCAAGTGGAAGGTGAGATGTAGCATAGCACCAAATTTCCCTCGGTGAAGATACCAAGGTTATCGAACCAGTAGGACTCCAAGAGATACAAGAAGGTGTCACGACGCTTGACGTGGACCTGCACACAGATACAGATAACTTTCTCCCAACGAGTACAGAGGAGTTGTCAATTCCTCTGGCCTTGCTGTTTACAAAGAATTAACGCAAGAGATAATGATAGTGATAGCAACTGAAAAGTAAACTAAGGATGTAAACAGTGATATGAAGATGGACCGAGGTCCCGTGATTTTCACTAGTGATGTCTCTCTCCTAAAAGACGATAAAAGTGCTAGCGAGGTAAACAAATCACAGTTGGGCAATTAACAGGATTATGAAGGCACCGCAATGCTAACTATGCTGCAAAGAAAGGAAGGGCTCAAAAGCAATGTGCAGTACGCCAAGGTAAGTAGACCGAAGTCCATCTGCATCTACTACGAATCATCCACCTTGAGATATCTATCCAGAACATCTCGCTGGCATTAAGTTGCGAATCCCACCCAAAGTGTAAATCCAAAGCAACAGACAACTGCATATAAAGATATTTGCATAAAGTAAACAATCCCTGCATCCGCAGATACAAGCACCGTTGTTTTATCCCTGGTGGCAACAACACATCCCCTAGTCTCATGTTTCTGTCACTCAAGCTAGACATCAAGGGGCTGAACCCACAATCAAGCATAACGCTCCCTCTTGGAGTTGCAACAAATCACTTGGCCAAAGTAAAATACGGCAACGGAGAACATGCAAGAATTTACTCAAGAATAAAATATAAAAGAGAAGAACCAAATATATTACTCATCACAATATGAACATAGTCTCATAATCCATCAGATCCCAACAAACTCAGCATAGCAACGGCAGAAAATTACAAAGGTGCCTCGATCATGTGAGGCATCTCACGAGGTCTCAAAAGTGGAGGCACAAAGAGGGGAGAGATAGATCACATAGCTACTGGTCACGGACCCATGGTCCAAGGAAAACTACTCACGGTACATACGGGAGGCGTCCATGGCTATGGATGGTCTCCCGGAGGGGGTAGCTTCTCCCGGAAGGGTGCCGGAGCAGCTTCTCCAGGCAGCCCCGATCTAGAAACGGCGATGACGGCGGTACAGAGGCGAGATCGCGAAAGAGGAGTCGATATTAGGGGTTTCCGTCACGGGGGGTAAATATAGGCGAAGGGGGGCACCGAGAGGGGCCACAGGGCAGCTAGGAGGCTCCCTGGCGCGGCCTAGGGTGGGGTCACGCCAGTGACCCTTCTAGAGTCCCTGTGGTGGCCCCCCTTCCCTCCTTTGGTGTTTCCGGAAGCTTCCGTGTCGCTGATTTTCTATCTGATTTTTGCGGATTTTTGGAGCACTTTTAATGGCCGGAAAACCTGAAATACAAAAACAGCATAAAACAGCAACTGGCAGCTGGGTGCACTGGGTTAATAGATTAGTCCAAATATGCTCAAAAGTGTATGAAAGTTCAAGAAAAACATGGAAAAGTCACACAAAACATGCATGCAACAAGCAGAAATTATAGATACGTTTGGGACGTATCAGGTGGTGAGGTGAACAATGGCTTCGTTCACAGTCTAAGATTGCTTACTTCATGTGGACCTGCAGACACACCAGATAACTTTGCTCCCAACGAGTACAGAGAGGTTGTCAATCTCTCCGGCCTTGCTGTTTACAAAGGATCAACGCAACATATAATAGGTAGTGATAATTGCGACTGAAAGTAAAAGCAGGAAATAAATTTAGCGTGTAAAAAGTTATGGAAATATGGACCGGGGTCCCATGATGTTCACTAGTGATGTCTCTCTCCCAAAATACAATAAAACTGCTATGCGAGGTAAACAAATCACAGCTGGGCAATTGACAGGATTACAGGCGCAAACCAATGCTAACTATGATAGAAAGAAAGGAAGAGGCTCAAAAGCATGGGTGGTATGCCAAAATAAGTAGACCGAAATCCATCTTCATCTACTACTAATCATCCACCTTGAGATATCTATCCAGAACATCTCGTTGGTATTAATTTGCGAGCCCCACCCAAAGTGTAAACCCAAAGCAACAGACAACTGCATTAAAAGAACTTTGCGTAAAGTATACAATCCTTGCAACCGCGGTTACAAGCACCGTTGTTTTCCCCCTTGTGGCAATAGCACATCCCCTAGACTCATGTTTCTGTCACTCAAGCTAGTCATCAGGGGGCATGAACCCACAATCAAGCATAATGCTCCCTCTTGGAGTCACTACCTACTACTTGGCCAAACCAATAAGCAGCAACGGAGAGCATGCAATAATTACTCAAGAACTAAAATATAAAATATAAGAACAAAATATATTACTCAATCACAATCTAAACATAGTCTCATTATCCGTCATATCCCAGCAAACTCGGCATATCAACAACAGAAAGAATTACATACGGCCTTAATCATGTAGGGCAGCTCACAAGGTCTAATCCATGAAGAACAAAGAGGGGAGGAGAACATCACATAGCTACTGATCATGGACCCATGGTCCAAGGTGTTCTATTCACGGATCATCCGGGGGGCGTCCATGGTGGTGGAGAAGCTCCCAGAGGTCAATCTTCCCTCCGACAGGGTGCCGGGAAGAGGTCTGCTGGCGCTCCCGATCTTGGAAGCGCGGCGGCGGCGGAACAGAGGTGAGATCGCGAAAAAGGGTTATGTCCTCGAGGGTTTTGGGATGAGAGGTAAATATAGGCGAAGGGGGGCAGCCAGGGGGCACCAGGGGTCCAGGCGGCCCCCTGGCGCGGCCCCACTCCTGGCCGCGCTGGAGGGCGTCTAGGGCCCTGATGGATCCCCTCTGGCCCCTCCTCGGTGATTCCCGAAGCTTCCGAAACGCTAATTTTTTTCTTGTATTTCCCGGAATTTTTGGAGCATTTTTAATACAGGGGAAACCTGAAATAGAAAAACAACAGAAAACAGGAACTGGCACTGGGGTGCACTGATTTAATAGGTTAGTCCAAATATGATCAAAAGTGTATGAAAGTGTATATAAAACATAGCAATATCACACAAAACATGCATGGAGAAAGCAGAAATTATAGATACGTTTGGGACGTATCAACATCCCCAAGCTTAATTCCTGCTCGTCCTCGTGTAGGTAAATGATAACAAGCATAATTTCTGTGGTGACATGCTAACAACCATATAACAACTTTGTAAGTAAAGCAATCAAGGAATGTAATTCAATTCAAGTCACAATAGGCAAGAGTCTATATTAGCATTGAAACAATCAACATAAGAACATAAAGGTGCAAGAGCTTTTGCTTTCCGTGACTCGAATGTCTCCAGATGGTGTTTGCGTGCAAGAAGTGGGGGACGGGAATACGAGAAAAATATGTAATTGTTGAGAACTAAATCTACTAAAGTTTCACACTTAGTTTTCTTTGGAATCTTATCTTGACTCGTCCCGAGACCACTAGCCAGGTACAAGTCAATTTGATCCACTCCCTTTCGATATTTTGAGCACTTGTGCAATGGATGAGCGTAAGCACGAGAGTTGACACTTAGGATGGCAAAGAGACAGATATGGTGGAGGAAGACAAAAAGGGTGTGAAAGGCTCACATCAATGAGGACAATCATAGGCGAGAGAAAGCCAAATGATAGATATGATGTGAGGAGTAGGGATTGCCATGCAACGGATGCACATATGGGCTAAGAAAAGCTCTCCTATGGAACTAGTGGGGGTGCATCCAACTTGCTCGCTGAAGAAGACCTAGAGCTCATTTGAGGAGGCTCATCATTGGAATATACAAGCCAAGTTCTATAGTGTGAAGGTCCCCACATAGCTATATGCGTATATGATCATCTCTATGGAGTACAAGATATAAGAGGGTGTACGAGTGTGGATCTTTCAAAAGGAATAGTAGTGTTGCCGCCTTCTCTCTTTTTGTTTTCTTTTTCTCTTTTATCTATTTTTTTATTTTTTTGGTGGCCTCCATGGCTCTTTCTATTTAACTCTCATTTGTCCTCTTTGGGAGCTTTTAATTTGTCCTATTTGGGATCTTTTCCTCACTTAAGGGCAACACTCTATTTTACAAGAAGTATAGAAGATCTTTCACACTTTACAAGGTACTCAACATAAAGAAGATGTACCTATCATGATGTATGAAAATGTATGCATCTGCCAGTGTAGCAGGAACATGTATGACATGAAGATCAAGTCATGTGGAGGTGGATGTTGCATGGCAATATATCTCGGAAATGCTATGGAAATGCCTTGATGGGTAGGTATGGTGGCTGTTTTGAGGAAAGATAAAAGGAGGTTTATGATGACAGAGCATATCATGCCAAGGGTTTGGATGCACTGGAGAGGTGGACGCCAACTCTCGGAGTGAGAAGAGGGCAATGCGCGGTACCGAAGAGGCTAGCAAATATGAGGAGGTTGAGTGTCAACTTTCAATACTTACATTAGTCCGAAGAACTCATGCACTTATAATCGTTAACTCTCAATCTAATTAGGAGGTTCACAAAGAGACAAGTAACCCAAGGAGGAGTGTATGGGGGTTTGGTTATCCTTGCGCATCCTCGACTCATGGTACGTGAGTGTACTCTAATATCTGATCCCTCCAAAGATTAGTGATCCATCTAGGAGCTAGAGTTCTCAACTAGATTTTGTAGTTTTTGAAAATAAACACGGGTTTCCCAAAATACGACACCTATCACTATTAGGCTAGATCTCTTGACACCAAAAGTTGAAACATTACTCACAACAATATCTCAAAACTATTGCAAGTTACTACTACAACTGAATAGCAACCTCAATTACCTACTTAAAGTCAAGACACAACTCAGTGCAACAACCAACTCTCTTAACAACATAAACATGAAAACTAAAGAGAGTTCCAGCAACAAACTAAACTAAAGCTCTTGCAAAAGATAAACATAAAAACTAAAAGCTAAACATGACAGCAGCTACGAAAAGATAAAGAACACTGATACGTCTCAAACGTATCGATAATTTCTGCTCGTTCCATGCATGGTTTGTCTGATATTGCTATGTTCTAGATACACTTTCATACACTTTTGGTCATATTTGGACTAACCTACTAACTCAGTGCACCCCAGTGTTAGTTCCTGTTTACTACTGTTTTTCTATTTCGGTTTTTCCCCATATAAAAAGTGTTCCAAAAATCCGGGAAAAATCAGATAAAAAAATCAGCGTGTCGGAAGCTTCCAGAGCCCCGAAGGACGGACAGGGGGCCACCACCAGGTGCCCAAGCGGCACCTGGCGCGGACAGGGGCCTGGTCGCGCCAGGGGGCGCCTGGACCCCTGGTGGCCCCCCTGGCTGCCCCCCTTCACCTATTTAATCTCCGTCACGGGGAAACTCCGAAGACAGGACCCTATTTCGCAAACTCGCCTCTATTCCGCCGCCCTCGCGCTTCCAAGATCGGGAGCACCGTCAGGACCCTTCCCGGCACCCTGCCGGAGGGAGGATCGACCTCCGGGAGCTTCTCCTCCAACATGGATGCTTCCCGGATTCGCCGTGAGTAGTCTACCTTGGACCATGGGTCCGTGATCAGTAGCTATGTGATGTTCTCCTCCCCTCTTTGTTCTTCATGGTTTAGATCTCGTGAGCTGCCCTACATGATCGAGGCACATATGTAATTCTTCTGTTGTTTCTATGCTGAGTTTGATGGGATCTGATGGATTATGAGATTATGTTCAGATTTTGATAGAGTAATATATTTGGTTTAATCTCTTATATTTTTTTCCTAAGTAATTCTTGCATGTTCTCCGTTGTTGCTTATTTCTTTGGCCAAGTAGTAGGTAGTGACTCCAAGAGGGAACGTTATACTCGATTGTGGGTACATGCCCCCTGATGACACGCTTGAGTCTAGGAGATGTGTCGTGGCCACAAGGGGGAAAACAACGGTGCTTGTAACCGCGGTTGCAAGGATTGTTTACTTTATGCAAAGTTCTTTTTAATGCAGTTGTCTGTTGCTTTGGGTTTACACTTTGGGTGGGGCTCGCAATTGAATACCAGCGAGATGTTCTGGACAGATATCTCAAGGTGGATGATTAGTAGTAGATGCAGATGGATTTCGGTCTACTTATTTTGGCGTACTGGCCATGCTTATGAGCCTCTTACTTTATTTTGTAGCATAGTTAGCATGGCGGTGCGTTTATAATCCTGTCAATTGCCCATCTGTAATTTGTTTACCTCGCGTAGCAGTTTTATCATCTTTTGGGAGAGAGACATCACGAGTGAACATTACGAGATCCCGGTCCATATTCTCATCATTGTTTACAAGTTTATTTCATTTTCAGTATTCACTTTCAGTTGCTATCATTATTGTTATCCTATGTTTTTTATCCTTTGCAAACAACAAGACCGGAGAGATTGACAACCTCTCTGAACTTCATTGGGAGCAATGTTATTTGTGTCGTGTGCAGGTCCAGTAGAAGCAAGTGATTATCATAAACGGCGCGTCACTTGTCGAACCACCTACTTATCATTGTCGGAGTCCTACTGGTCTATACTCTCAACCTTGGTGTCTTCACCAAGGGAAACTTGCCGCTACGCTGCATCTCACCTTCCACTTGGGGTAACCAACGAAGGGCGAGAAGCAATTATCCTCTCTCGCGTATCAAACACACAACAAAAGAAAGATAAGCATGAAATCCTATGATGTGTTCTAGTTTGAAGTGGAGCGTGTTTCTCTCCCACACAAGTAAGATGGTTCTAACTTGTTATGAACAGCAAACAAAGCTAAAGAAAAATAAAAAGTAAACCTAAGAGCGGGACGCTCCAAATATAGCACATAACGCATGAAGTGATAACAATATAGTGAGACGGAGGACGAACTGATGATTATTGATGGAGAAGGGGATGCACGGGGGCATCCCCAAGCTTAGACGCTTGAGTCTCCTTGAGTATATATTGGGGATGCATGGGGTATCCCCAAGCTTGAGCGTTTGACACTCCCGGATCTTCTTTCATCATCTTCCCTCGCACACTTGAAAACTCTCTTCATACATAACTCATCATGAGCTGAATAGAGAGGTTAGTACCCATAATAAAATAATTTGCCTCTACTTGAAATAAAGATTTTCTTGAAGGGCTACTGTTTTAAAGATTTCCAAAAGGTCTTTGTATATAAAAAGCTAGCGCAAGTTTGCAAAAGTAAGGAAAGGCAAAACGTGGCAGAATCTGTGAAAACAGACTAGCAGGTAGTAAATAATTTTTTTGGGGTACTTCTGCAAATTAAATCAAAAAACTCAGAACATACGCTCGAAATTCAATTGTATAGAGAATGCTTTCAAAAAAAATCAGATCAAAAAGATGATCTGGTGATTTTAGGCGAATTTTTTCATCCAAGGACATAATCTGTTTTCTGGACAGCACGTCACAACTTTTGAACTTTCTTGCAATCGGAGGCTACACTTGGCACAAAGCTTGAAAATAAATATACAATGATGTTTCTACAATAGTAAAAATCATCAAGACCGCTAAAAACAAAAGTAAAAAACATCTTGGGTTGCCTCCCAAAAAGCGCTTTCTTTTACGCCTTTAAGCTAGGCAAAAAGCGAAAAGATCAAGTTTTGTCAAGAGAGAGAGAATAGCTAGCCCGTGTGACGGACTCAAAAGGTAACTTAATATTCTTCCTAGGGAATTGTTCGGTCCCCTTTTTAAGAGGGATTTGAAATTTTATATTCCCTTCTTTCATGTCAATAACAGCACCAACGGTGCGAAGAAAAGGACGTCCCAAAATAATTGGACATAAAGGTTCACACTCTATGTACATAATAGTAAAATCAACGGGAACATAATTTTCATTTACAATGATAAGAACATCGTCAATCTTCCCCAAAGGTTTCTTTACGGAAGAATCAACGAGACGAATACCAATAGAACAAGGATCAAAGGGCTTCAATTCGAACATATCATACATTCTTTTGGGCATAACAGAGGTACTAGCTCCAACATCACATAAAGCATAGCAAGAGAAGTTATTCAATTTAATTTTTATCATAGGATCCTAACCATCTTCTAGCTTCCTAGGTATGGAGGCTTCTACTATAAGCTTCTCCTCCCTATCTTTAATGAGAGCATTAGTGATATTCTCCGTGAAGGCAAGATTTAGTGTGCTAGTGTGGGGGTCTCTAGACATTTTTTGTAACAAGCTAATAACTTCTGAAAGGGTACAACTATCAAAATCAATGTCACTACTATCAAAGGTGGTATTTGTGTCATCTAGGCTCACTTGTTTGAAAGCTTCTATGTTCATAGGGGTTTCTTCTTCTATGGTTGAGGTAATAGCATCACCATTAATAGGTCCAACGGAACTAGGAGTGTGTTGGGTGCTAAGAGTTTGGGTATCCTCAACAACATGGATAGTGGCAACTCTGTGATGTGTAGGAAGGCTCTTAATTCTATCGTCTTCCTCTTTTTCTCTAGCTCATCTTTCTTTAAGTTTAGCCATCATCCTAATGTTTTCATTAATTTTCAATTGGATAGCATTAATAGGAGTGGCCTTCCTCTCCTCGAGGGGAGACGTTCTAATTTTAAGCATCTCGACATCAAGGGCTAAGTTGTCTACCTTCAAAGAGAGATTATCTAATTTGTCTAATTTCTCTTCTACACTCTTGTTGAAGGATTTTTGGGTAGTGATAAAGTCTTTAAGCATGCTTTCTAATTCAGAGGTGGGGTTCTTGTTGCTAGGATAAGTGTTGTTGTTCCCATAGTCCGATGGGAACGGTCTAGGATTGCTAGCAAAATTACCCCTATAAGAATTATTATTGAAGTTGTTTCTAGAGATAACGTTCACATCTACTTGTTCTTGAGCAACCAAAGAATTTAAAGGGACATCATGAGGATCAATAGGAGATTGCCTGGTAATTAGAGACATAATTAAGTCAACTTATTCTTTTAGGGAGGAAATCTCCTCGACAGAGTTTACCTTCCTACATGTTGGAGCTCGTTCGGTGTGTGATACGTCTCAAACGTATCTACTTTTCCAAACACTTTTGCTATTGTTTTGGCCTCATCCTTGCATGATTTAAACTAAACTAACCCGGAGTGACGTTGTTTTCAGCAGAGCTTCCTGTATGGTTTTATTGTGTGCAGGATTATGGATTTTTTAGGTACCCCAGAAAATTCCAGGAAAATTCACAGAAAATCCACGCACCTGAAGCTTCCATGTGCCAGAAGTGGGGCCAGAGGGGGACCAGAGGAGCCCGAGGCGCCCTACTGGCGCGGCCCCACCCCTGGCCGCGCCGGGGGGCGCCTGGGGGGCTCCCACCTCCTCTGGTGCCCTACCTGGCCTCCTATTTATTCCCGTGACGCGAAAACCCCAGAATAGAAATTGTTTTCCTAGTTTCTATTCTGGAGGGCCGCCACCCTCTGTTCTTCTTCAGAAGGGCTAATCTGGAGGTTGTTTTGGCCTTCGGTGAGGGGAGATCATCGCCATCGTCATAATAATCACCACTCCATCCTCCCTCCATGACTTCTCTTCACATGTGTGAGTAATTCCCTGCTGTAGGCAAAGGGGATGGTAGGGATTGGATGAGTTAGATCATGTAATAGTTCGTCAGATTGTTGGGGGCATGTTGCCTATCATCTACTTTGGAGTTTATCATCTTTTCTACAACTTGTTTCTCTTAATGCTTGTCACTTTGGGCCCGAGTGCCATGTTTTAAGATCTGAACCACTTGTGTTTTCATGAGTATATCTATGTTCTTGATCCTATCTATGAGTTGTATGCACCTATTATGGTCCGGAACCGGCGATCCCAAAGGTGACAGCTTGGGACACCAAAGGGGATGGGCTATAATTTGAGGATTTCATGTATCCATTGAGTTTAATGCTTTGTTCTGGTGCTTTTTTATAGGAGCACCTTAATCTCCATAAGTTCCTTTTGGCCCCGTTTGTAGCTTGATGGTAGGACGAAAGATGTTGTGCAAGTTCTTATTGCAAGCACGCACAACTACCTACGGGATACATGCCTAATGTTTGATATTTGCCTAGATGATCCTTGCTTTTTTGTGTGCCTTGCCCCATGTTAAAATCTATTACACGTTCACTCTTATCCAAGCAGCGCCCAACCATCCATCTCCCTAGCCTACAGTGTTTTAATCCTGTTGGTTACTAGTTGTTACTTTTGCTGTTTTACTTTCGTTGTTGCCACTATCACTGTCATATCATCGTTGCTATTAATATTTTGTTGCAAGCAAGTATATTTCAGGTGAGGTTGAATTGAAAACTCAACTGTTAAAGCTTATAAATATTCTTTGGCTCCCCTTGTGTCAAATCAATAAATTGGGTTATCTTACCCGCGAAGACTATCTCGATCCCCTAAAGTTGAGGGTCATGAAGTATTGTTTTCTGGCACCGTTGCCGGGGAGCATAGCTTTATTTACAAGTCCATTTGAAGTATTATGCCTGCTGCACGTTATCCACTATGGGTAAGAAAGGAGACCCCAAGGTTCCGATCTTACCATCTACTACAAGAAAAGGTACTATTCTGAGTACTAGTGTTGCACTTGATTTACCTTCCGTTATAAGTAAGTTCGATTCACCACCACCACCACATGCTACTTCTACTGAGTCTGTTACTATGTATGATACTTTTGATGATACTTCTACTACTCTTTATGATATTGGTTCACTTGGTTACGCTCTTGAGAAACAGATCGATGTTGCTGCTAAAAAATCTAGAATTGAAATTCCTGTTACTCGCTACCCTATTGGTGCTACTTATGATTATCCTGACGTGAGTGACCCCAAGAAGAGACTTCTTGAGGATGATTATATTATTCTTGATGATGATTTATGCAGGGAACTTACAGAGTGTGCCAACTCTGACCCTGGTGCAGTTAAGAAGCTGCTTGAAAAGCACTCTATGAAGAACAAGATTACTATTGATCCTGAATTTGCTACATCTCCTATATGCATCACCGATCCTGATTATGATTTCTCTGTTGATCTTTCACTTATATCTACAGTTGAAGCTGGCCCGTTATGACAGAGAAAATGATGATGCTATTGCACACCTGACCAAACTCACCGAGTTGGGTGGCTTGTTTACTACTGATGAGATGATACGAAAATTTTATGTGGCTAATCTTTTTCCTTTTTCTTTGAAGGAAGATGCTAAAGCATGGTATGATGCACTACCCTATGGTTCTATTAAAATTCATCAGGACTTAGCTCAATCTTTTGTTGATAAATATTTTCCTGCTCATATGCAACATGTTGCTTTACAAAGAATTTACAATTTTTAACAGTTGTAGGATGAGAACCTCCCTAAAGATTGGGGGAGTTATTATAGTCTAATTAAGTCTAGACGGGGACATGAAGTCCCTAAGAATGAATTGCTTGATATATTTTATGCTGGTCTAACCGATGAATCTAGATCCTATCTGGATAGTTGTGTTGGTTGTGTTTTCAGGGAAAGAACACCAAACGATGATGAAGAATTAATGTGCAAGATTGCCAAGAACCACGAAGATTGGTCCGTTCCTGAACCACCTCCACCACCAAAGAAGAGGGGCATGCTTGTCCTCAGCCCCGAAGATATGCAAGAAGCAAAGAAGTCTATAAAGGAGAAAGGCATTAAAGCCGAAGACGTGAAGAATTTACCAACTATTGAGAAGTTGTGTGAGCCTACTACTCACCCTCCCTTGGTAGAGGTACACTCTCTTTTAGATTTCAATGAAAGTGACGCCCCTAAAGGTAAGCCTCCTGACCAATGTTTCGATGAGCTTGATAATTTTATTATTAAGCAAAACCACTTTAATGAGAGGATACAAATTCAGTTGCATGATAATTCTCTTGCTAACAAAAGTTTACTTGATGTTCTAGGTAGAACAGTTAATGATGTTAAATGTCTTGTTAAGCATTTTCATATGGTTCAAAGTCAGCTTGAACAAATTTGTAATGTGCAAAAATATTTGCTTGCTAATAATGCCAAACAGGATATACAGGCTTACGGTATAAAGACTAGGGGTGTAACACACACCCAGGACCCTCTCTATCCCGAGGGGCATCCGAAGAGGATCGAGCAAGATTCTCAAGTGCAGGTAGAAGACGAGATTGTTAGCTCTCCCAAGAAGAAAAAGAAGAAGAAGAAACATAAGGAAGCTGACAATTCCAATGATCCTATTACAAGTGAAGAACCCGTTGTTGACCCTAACAACATATCTACTTCCGATGTTGAAACTGAAGACGGTACTGACCCCGAAAAGGACAAGGAGAAGAATGATCCTCCCGAGGTGCGAGAAGAAGATGCACCCGACAAACGCAAGAAGTATACTAGAGAAGACTTCATCGCAAGAAGACACGAGAAGGAAAGAGAAGCATGGTTACAGAAGCCCATGCCCTTTCCAGGTAAGTCTCTCAAAACCAAAGAAGAAGAGCACTATAATAAATTTTGTGAATGGATGAAACCTCTTTTTTTCAAATTCTTTTGACTGATGCTATCAAGTTACCTCCTTATTCCAAATATACGAAACATATTGTAACTAATAAAAGAAAATTCCCTAATGATGCAATATCTACTATGCTTGCTGAAACATCCCAAACGTTTCTATAATTTCTGCTTGCTCCATGCATGTTTTGTGTGACTTTGCCATGTTTTGCTTGAACTTTCATACACTTTTGAGCATATTTGGACTAATCTATTAACCCAGTGCACCCAGCTGCCAGTTGTTGTTTTCTGCTGTTTTTGTATTTCAGGTTTTCCGGCCATTAAAAGTGCTCCAAAAAATCCGGAAAAATCAGATAAAAAATCAGCGACACGGAAGCTTCCGGAAACACCAAAGGAGGGAAGGGGGGCCACCACAGGGACTCCAGAAGGGTCCCTGGCGCGGCCCCACCCTAGGCCGCGCCAGGGAGCCTCCTGGCTGCCCTGTGGCCCCTCTCGGTGCCCCCCTTCGCCTATATTTACCCCCCGTGATGGAAACCCCTAAGACGAATCCCTTTTTCGCGATCTCGCCTCTGTATCGCCGCCGCCGTTTCTAGATCGGGGCTTGCTGGAGAAGCTGCTCCGGCACCCTGTCGGGAGAAGCTACCCCCTCCGGGAGACCATCCATAGCCATGGACGCCTCCCGTATGTACCATGAGTAGTTCCCCTTGGACCATGGGTCCGTGACCAGTAGCTATGTGATCTATCTCTCCCCTCTTTGTGCCTCCACTTTCGAGACCTCGTGAGCTGCCTCACATGATCGAGGCACCTTTGTAATTTTCTGTCGTTGCTATGCTGAATTTGTTGGGATCTGATGGATTATGAGACTATGTTCAGATTGTGATGAGTAATATATTTGGTTCTTCTCTTTTATATTTTTTTCTTGAGTAAATTATTGCATGTTCTCCGTTGCCGTATTTTACTTTGGCCAAGTGATTTGTTGCAACTCCAAGAGGGAGCGTTATGCTTGATTGTGGGTTCAGCCCCTTGATGTCTAGCTTGAGTGACAGAAACATGAGACTAGGGGATGTGGTGTTGCCACCAGGGATAAAACAACGGTGCTTGTATTTGCGGATGCAAGGATTGTTTACTTTACGCAAAGTTCTTTTAATGTAGTTGTCTATTGCTTTGAATTTACACTTTGGGCGGGATTCGCAACTTAACACCAGTGAGATGTTCTGGATAGATATCTCAACGTGGATGATTCGTAGTAGATGCAGATGGATTTCGGTCTACTTACCTTGGCGTACTGCCCGTTGCTTTTGAGCCCTCCTTTCTTTGCAGCATAGTTAGCATTGTGGTGCCTTCATAATCCTGTCAATTGCCCAACTGTGATTTGTTTACCTCGCTAGCACTTTTATCGTATTTTGGGAGAGAGACATCACTAGTGAAAATGACGGGACCCCGGTCCATCTTCACATTACTGTTTACATCCTTAGTTTACTTTCCAGTTGCTATCACTATCATTATCTCTTGCGTTAATCCTTTGTAAACAGCAAGGCCGGAGGAATTGACAAATCCTCTCTACTCGTTGGGAGCAAAGTTATTTGTATATGTGTGAAGGTCCAGGTAAAGTTAGCAACCCTTGGTTGTGAACGGCGCCATTGTTCACTTTACCATCTTCTTGTATCTCCGTGAGTCCTACTGGTTCGATACTCAACCTTAGCGTCTTCGCTAAGGGAAATTTGCTGCTACGCTACATCTCACCTTCCACTTGGGGTAACCAACGAGGAGTGAGAGATCCTCACCGTATCAAGCCAATTTCTGGCGCCGTTGCCGGGGACTCCAGTCTACAAGATAGGGGAGTTCACACTATATTTTATCTTTGCTTTTTAGTCTTGTTAGTTTACCTTTCAGTTTTTACTTTTGTGTCCCTTATCAAAAATACCAAAAACACATGTTACCTTGTGAGTAGTTACCACTATGGCTGGTCCTTTTGCCTTTGTTGAGGCAGAAGTACTTACCTTTACTCAAAGAGGTGGTGAAAGTTTGAAAGATGCTTGGTATAGAATTAATGATTCTCAAAAAAGAGCCACCAAGAAGAAATCCACTACTATCTTGCTTAGAAATTTTTATGTTGGGATCACTTCTCGGAATAGGTTTCTTTTAGACACTGCTATCAATGGGAACTTCGTAGAGGCCCCAGTTTGGGAAGCCCTTAATGTTATTGAAAATATTGTTGGAAGTCTCCCAGTTGTTAGTATTAAGGAGGACATTACTTTAGCTCACGTTATGAGAAAACTTGAAAAAATAGAGCTAGATATGCCAAGTATCGATAGGGTGAATGAGTTGGATCGTAAGATTCAATGGAATTTCAATCGATAGGGTGATAACTCCATGCAGAAAATTATCAAAACTTTGGAGACTATCAAATCCCTTGATGAGAAGTCTTCTAGGATAGAAAAGATTGAGGAAGTTATTGAAACTTTAGGAACTACCTTTTCCTCAATCAAAACCAAAAAGGATGAAACTCCGGCAAAGAAGGAACCTAAGTTCGTTTACGTACCCAAGGTTCCTCGAGCTAAAGCAAACACACCTATTTCCAAAAGAGTTGAAACGGTGAAAACTTTGGAGGAAACACCTATCTTTAACTTTAATGAAACTCCAATTGATTTCCCTCCTATTGATTTTATTCCAAGAAGCATTTTCATTCGTCCTTTTTTTGAGAAACCTATTAAGACTAGTTGTACTATTTAAGAGCTTTTTGATGATCTTGATGATGGTTCAATGGATACAAGTTGATCTTCTGCTTTAAGCCTAGCTAATGGCTCTAAAGAAGCGCTTTCGGGAGGCAGCCCGCAACGAATTTAGGTTTTTCTTTTTGCTTTTCTTCTGTTCTTAGTGGTCTTGATGATTGTTACTACTGTAGCAACATCATTTTATCTTTACTTTTCAAGCTTTGTGCCTTTTATAGTCTCATACGACAAGGGAAGTGAAAGTTGTGACATGCTGTCCAGAAAACAGATTCTGTCCTCGTGACTAGAAATATCATGGAAAAATCCCAGTTCATCTTTTTGAGCTCAATTTTTCACACAGCGTGCTCTATACAATTACGAAACTTGCGTATGTTCTGAGTTTTTTTATTTGAGTTGCAGAAGTACCCCTAAAAATTCGTTTCTACCTGCTGTTCTGTTTTTCACAGATTCTGCCACGTTTTGTTTCTCTTCACTTTTGCAAACCTTAAGCTTGCTTTTTCTTTGCAAAAACTTTTTGTAAATCTTGGGAAACAGTATCTCTTCAAGTTTATCCTTATTTCCAGTAATAGAAAAATTATTTTATTAGGGTACTAACCTCTCTAATCAGTCTACAATGAGTTATGTATGAAGCGAGTTTTCAAGTGAGCGATGGAAGATGATGAAAGAAGATCCTGGAGTGTCAAACGCTCAAGCTTGGGGATTCCCATGTGCACCCCCAATAAATATTCAAGGAGACTCAAGAGTCTAAGCTTGGGGATGCCCCCGTGCATCCCCTTCTTCATCAACAATTATCAGTTCGTCTCTCGTTGCACTATATTTATATCACTTCATGCATTATGTGCTATTCTTGGAGCGTCTCGCTCTTAGGTTTTGTTTTTAGTTTTCTTTTGCTTTGTTTTCTGTAATAACAAGTTAGACCCCAGCTTACTCTTTTGTGTGGGAGAGATACACGGTACGCTTGAACTAGAAATCCTCATAGGATTTGCATGCTTATTCTTTTAGTTGTGAGTTGTTCTTTTTCTTTTCTTAGCTGCTGCTCTGTTTAGTTGTAGTGCTTTAGTTTTTCTAGAGCTTTTCTTTTGTTTTAGGTTGAACTTTCTATAGGTTGAATGTTTTATCTTGTTAGAGAGTTTTCCTGTTGCACTGAGTTTTGTGTCTTGACTAGAAGTAGGTAGTTGAAGTTGCTTTTCTCTTTGTAGTAGTAACTTGCAATAGTTTTGAGGTATTGACTAGAGTAATGTTTCAACTTTTGGTGTCAAGAGATCGAGCCTATTAGTGATAGATGTCTTATTTTGGGCAGTCCGTGTGTTTTTCGAAAACCAAAAACCCCTGTTGAGAACTCTAGCTACTAAATGGATCACTAACCTCTGGAGGGTTCGAATATTAGAGTACACTCACGTACCATGAGTCGGGGATGCGCAAGGATAACCAAACCCCCATACACTCCTCCTCGCGGTACTTGTCTCTTTGTGAACCTCCTGATTAGATTGAGAGTTACCGATAATAAGTGCATGAGTTCTTCAGACTAATGTGAGTATTCGAAAGTTGACACTTCCACCCACCTATACTTTTTCTAGCCTCTTCGGTGCCGTGCATTGCCCTTTCTCACCTAGAGAGTTGGCGCATACTTCGCCGGTGCATCCAAACCCTTGGCACGATACGCTCTGTCATCATAAGCCTCCTTATATCTTTGCTCAAAACAGCCACCATACCTACCTACAAGGCATTTCCATAGCCTTTCCGAGATACATTGCCATGCAACATCCATCTTCTCATAACTTGATCCGCATGTCATACCTTTGCATCATGATAGTTATATATTCTTTATGTGAGTACCTTTGTAAAGTGTGAAAGAACTCCTTTATTCTTGTAAAATATAGAGTGTTGCCCCTAAGTGAAGAAAAGATCCCAAAGAGGACAAAATAAAAAGATCCCAAAGAGGACAAATGAGAGTTCAATAGAAAGAGCCATTGAGGCCACCAAAAAATACAAAAAATAGAAAAAAACAAATAAAAAGAGAGAAGGGGGCACACTACTATTCCTTTTGAAAGATCCACACTAGTACTTCATCCTCTATCCCTTGTACTCCATAGAGATCATCATCATGCATATAGCTATGTGGGGACCTTCACACTATAGAACTTGTCTTGTATATTCCAATGATGAGCCTCCTTAAACGAGCTCTAGGTCTTCTTGAGCAAGCAAGTTAGATGCACCCCCACTAGTTCCCTTGGAGAGCTTTTAGCTCACAGGTGCATCCGTTGTATGGCAATCCCTACTCCTCACATCATATCTATCATATGGCCTTCTCTCGCCTATGATTGTCCTCATTGATGTGAGCCTTTCACACCTTTTTGTCTTCCTCCTCCACCTTCTTTCAGTTTTGCCTTTTAGGTGTCAACTTTCTTGCTCACGCTCATCCATTGCATGAGTGCTCAAAATATCGAAACGAAGTGGATCAGTTTGACTTGTACCTGGCTAGTGGTCTGGGGACGAGTCAAGATAAGAATCCAAAGGAGACTAAGTGTGAAACTTTAGTAGATAGTTGTTCTCAACAAAAAAATTCTCTCTTTTCCCAGTCCCCTGCTTGCACGCAAACACCATCTAGAGACATTCGAGTCACGGACAGCGAGAGCTCTTGCACCTTTTGTTCTTTTGTTGCTTGTGTCAATGCTAATATAGACTCTTGCTTGTTACGACTTGAATTGAATTGCATGCTTTGATTGCTTTACTTAAAAGTCCTTATATGGTTGTGTGGCATGTCACCACAGAAATTATGCTTGTTATCATTTACCTACTCGAGGACGAGCAGGAATTAAGCTTGGGGATGTTCATACGTCCCAAACGTATCTATAATTTCTGCTTGCTCCATGCATGTTTTGTGTGACTTTGCCATGTTTTGCTTGAACTTTCATACACTTTTGAGCATATTTGGACTAATCTATTAACCCAGTGCACCCAGCTACCAGTTGCTGTTTTCTGTTGTTTTTGTATTTCAGGTTTTCCGGCCATTAAAAGTGCTCCAAAAAATCCGGAATAATCAGATAAAAAATCAGCGACACGGAAGCTTCCGAAAACACCAAAGGAGGGAAGGGAGGCCACCACAGGGACTCCAGAAGGGTCCTTGGTGCGGCCCCACCCTAGGCCGCGCCAGGGAGCCTCCTGGCTGCCCTGTGGCCCCTCTCGGTGCCCCCTTCGCCTATATTTACCCCCCGTGACGGAAACCCCTAAGACGAATCCCTTTTTCGCGATCTCGCTTCTGTACCGCCGCCGCCGCCGTTTCTAGATCGGGGCTGCCTTGAGAAGCTGTCCCAGCACCCTGTCGGGAGAAGCTACCCCCTCCGGGAGACCATCCATAGCAATGGACGCCTCCCGTATGTACCGTGAGTAGTTCCCCTTGGACCATGGGTCCGTGACCAGTAGCTACGTGATCTATCTCTCCCCTCTTTGTGCCTCCACTTTCGAGACCTCGTGAGCTGCCTCACATGATCGAGGCACCTTTGTAATTCTCTGCCGTTGCTATGCTGAGTTTGTTGGGATCTGATGGATTATGAGACTATGTTCAGATTGTGATGATTAATATATTTGGTTCTTCTCTTTTATATTTTTTTCTTGAGAAAATTCTTGCATGTTCTTCGTTGCCGTATTTTAATTTGGCCAAGTGATTTGTTGCAACTCCAAGAGGGACCGTTATGCTTGATTGTGGGTTCAGCCCCTTGATGTCTAGCTTGAGTGACAGACACATGAGACTAGGGGATGTGGTGTTGCCACCAGGGATAAAACAACGGTGCTTGTATTTGCGGATGCAAGGATTGTTTACTTTACGCAAAGTTCTTTTAATGCAGTTGTCTGTTGCTTTGAATTTACACTTTGGGTGGGATTCGCAACTTAATACCAACGAGATGTTCTGGATAGATATCTCAAGGTGGATGATTCGTAGTAGATGCAGATGGATTTAGGTCTACTTACCTTGGCGTACTGCCTGTTGCTTTTGAGCCCTTCCTTTCTTTGCAGCATAGTTAGCATTGCGGTGCCTTCATAATCCTGTCAATTTCCCAACTGTGATTTGTTTACCTCGCTAGCACTTTTATCGTCTTTTGGGAGAGAGAAATCACTACTGAAAATCACGGGACCCCGGTCCATCTTCACATTACTTTTTACATCCTTAGTTTACTTTCCAGTTTCTATCACTATCATTATCTCTTGCGTTAATCATTTGTAAACAGCAAGGCCGGAGGAATTGACAACTCCTCTCTACTCGTTGGGAGCAAAGTTATTTGTATATGTGTGCAGGTCCAGGTAAAGTTAGCAACCCTCGGTTGTGAACGGCGCCATTTTTCACTTTACCACCTTCTTGTATCTCCGTGAGTCCTACTGGTTCGATACTCAACCTTAGCGTATTCGCTAAGGGAAATTTGCTGGTACACTACATCTGACCTTCCACTTGGGGTAACCAACGAGGAGTGAGAGATCCTCACCGTATCACTTGCTAACTAGTCTTTCAACGTTGATGATAAAGAACACACGGTGTATTTTCCAATGAAGATCGACAAAAGGCATGGCCTTAACTCTATAGAGAATATCGAGGCCGTGAAGATTGGAGAATGTGATTGTCCTCTACATGTGCACCACAAATTCAAAACCATTATGGTAGGGACAATGTCCATTAAAGTAAAAGTGCAATGGTCACTTCATAAGAGATGAGACTTTTCGCTCTATATATCGTCGGTTTGTTGGTGAGACTTGATCAACCTTGCTAGTAAGCATGTTTTGTATAGGAATAAAGTGGAGCTTGTTATGTTTTCATTTGCTTTAGCTTTTGTTCTCCTTGCTGTACCAAGTTTATATGTTTTTGAAACTTCACAATTCTAATCACTGCTTCAAGTCTTCAGAAAGTTTCGCAGCTTTTTGGACTTCGAAAAAAATTCAACAGTGAAGTTGTCAGAAAAATTCCAGAAAAAATATTTTAAAAATTTTCATGTCGGGAGTGACCCAGGGGCACCTGGGGCTGACCAGGGGGGGCCACTAGGCGGCCAGCTGGCACGGCCTGGCCCCTGGCCGCGCCCACAGGGCGCCTGGGGCCCACAGGGCAGCCAGCCAGGTAAGTCTTCTTCCTCCTCCCTTCTCTCTCCCCAAAAACACGAGTTCTGCACTTTGTTCTTGCGTTCTTGCTTCCCTCCGTCTAGAATTTCGATCTCTCACTATGACCCATCATTTGAGCTGAGATTTTGGGCAAATACTCCCTAGTATGTAACTCCTTCACCCCTCCAATTAGATTTTTGATTGGTGGCCTCATTTGTGAGTATTTAGTAGCTCTTGGTGCTGTTCATATGAGCTTTCATGCATGTGTAGAAATTTATTTTACAAGTTTTGATGCAAGTTTATGCCTTAGGTAAGTGATTAGAATAGTTTGTCTCAACACACTTTGTTTAAATCCTTGTTTGTGTGAATTGTAAATTTTTTTCAGAAATGAGTTTCTTTGGAAAAGCAAAGGGGTGGCTTGGGAAGAAGAAGCCCGAGCGCTCCGATCGAGTCACTAGAGCTGCAACTTCACCCTCAGCAGTTATGGTGAGCTACAATGAAGATCATGTGCCCCTGGAGCTGTTGGAAGACACAAACCCAGCATGCGCAATGATGTATCTGTGCGATGATTTTCTTACAGCTGCAGGAATTAAGGAAGAATTTTATGGCCTTTGTGCCAACGCAGGTTTGACACGGCTAGCTTTATGTTGTGTGGTACAATATAAAAAGCTTACCTCCTGTTTTGTTAACAGTTTTTGTTATAACCATGATGCTGGAACTGTTGAGTTCAAACTTTATAATGATATCATAACCATGTCTTTGGCACAATTTTGTGATATAATAGGTGTGCCGAACGTTGACCAGACAGCTAAGATGACCATGCAGCCTTCCGGGTTGAGGACCCTCTTCAACTCCCTTTGCTGCCAGGAGGAGACCGACATTCGACGCACGAAGATTTCCAGCATCTTGTTTCCACACCTCAGGTATTATGCGTATTTTGTTTCTAGAGGGGTGTTGGATCATGACAACACGAGAATGGTTCTGCACCAGATTTTGCTATTTATGCGAACGCCCTCTCTGGTAAGAATGAGTATAATGTGGGTGCCTTGATTGCTCGGCGCCTTGTTATGAACAGTAACAAGGGCGATTTATATGGTGGCGTTTACGCCACACTTATCCTTGAGTCTCTTGAGCGCACCCCGCATCCTGATGATGTTCCCTTTTCATACGCGAGTCTCGATCTTGCGGCTATGAAGAGGCATAAGTTTGTTACCATGACTTCTCAGTTTGGTAAGCTTGATTATATTTTGAGGTTTGAAAGGACTATTACTCGTGAGATCCGTCTACCTGCACCACTTTTGTTTGATAACACTCGCAGGAACGGATGGTCCTTCAACGAAATACAGTTCGATGAGTTCTCAGCTAATTACCAGCCGCATAACCCCATGGAGGGGGTTATGCCTGACGAGGAGGAGCATGCTGAGTTCCCACCTTTCCTGGGAGAGACCTTCACCGAGCATGGTGAGGGATCTTCTTCCACTTGGAGCGCAGGACCTTCCTCATGGGAGGATCTGAGGACTTCGGTGTACGCACCGGAGGGCTCATACGACTCCTGTACTTACCCTTACCCCAGAGCAGGAGGCTCCTGGGGGCAGTAGCTGCTACCAACTTAGGCCAAAAGCCTAAGCTTGGGGGGGGTACGTTCCCTTCTCACCTTTCCATTGTAATTCTCCGTTTTTATTTTTGTTTGCTTTGATCTTTTCGAAGCTTTTGCCCGTTCTTCTTTGTTCTTTTATTTTGCAAAAACAACAAAAAGATTTCCCTTTTTCTTTTTTCTTTCATTAAATCTTTGAAAAATCCAAAAATATTTTCTTTCCCCTCTTTAGTTTGCTTTGTTGCAGAGTTCAGCTCGAGTCCGTCATGGCATTTTCACTTGATTATATTTCCTACGTTCGATCGTGCAAGTGACAAGGCAGTAATGACGAAGATCGACGAAAAGGATGCAACAAGGAAAATCGATATGAACTCTTTTTGTTTCTACTTTTGTACATATGCTTGTACTTATGATTTAGAGACCAGCTTGTAGCGACATAGTGCTATGTTTACAATGCTTTTCCAATGTTCATGCTTTCCTTGTGGGCAATCCCAAATAGCTAGAGTTCATAATGTGTTGTTGGAATGATTTACATGCATTGCTGAAGTGGTATTTCCCTTTGGAGAATTCTTGGATTGACTTGGCACATGCTTACACATGTTTATGACTGAAAAGTCTACTATGCCTTGATGATCTTTGAATTTCAGAATAGTTGTATCATTTTCATGCCCAATTCAATGTTACTTTGTCGCTCTGCATGATTATGACTGTTATTGCTCTCTAGTTGGTCGATTCCCAGTCTTTTGCTAGCCTTCGCTTGCACTAAGCGGATTTCTGCTTGTGCATCCAAAATCCTTGAAACCAGTTTTTCCATATGAGTCCACCATACCTTCCTATGTGGTATTTACCGGCCATCCTAATGAAGACTTTCTTGTACCATCTCGAAATTATTCAAAAGCTCTCCTGTTTTGTGCCTCTGTTTTAGCTCATGAGGAAGTAGTAGGTAATTCATGACCGTCTTATGTTAGACATGTTTTATTCCGGGATTGCATGTCTAATCTACAAACCCCAATACGAGAAGGGACTGGCATGAGTGCGCCCAGCTCACAAAAGATAATCACAACCAACAAACCCTCCTTCACGCTTTGTCTATGAGAAATCAGAAAACTTTGGCAGTGATAAACAAAGGAGATTAAGGGGATGTGATCATCTCCATCTTGGGAGTCGTTCCTCGAAACATGAACTACATTGTCTTTTGCATGATTGTGGTATTATTTATTCTGCAGTTCTTAGTTCTAGTCTCCTTTAAAACTCCGGAGGAGTTTCTGCATTTATGTTTTGCTTCACTCATGGAGGCTAGCGAAATACCACTCTAGTATGTTCAAACTTTGTGCATTGTAATCCTGTCTTGATTTTCAGTAGCATATTATTTGTTTTAGTTGTTTGAGATTGATCACTTGAAAGAAGGATTGCTTTGTGCATTATCCTCATAGCATTGTTTTGATACTTGCTAAATTCTTTTCGTAGTACATGCTTATATACATTTATTGAAGCAAAATAGTTTGCCAAAGTTTTCTTTGTCTCGTTCAGTTCATTGTACTCAATTGCTTGAGGACAAGCAATATGCTAAGCTTGGGGGGGGGGGGTTGATACGTCTCAAACGTATCTACTTTTCCAAACACTTTTGCTATTGTTTTGCCCTCATTCTTGCATGATTTGGACGAAACTAACCCGGACTAATGTTGTTTTCAGCAGAGCTCTCTGTATGGTTTTATTGTGCGTAGGAAAATGGATTTTTGGACGTCCCAGAAAATTCCCAGAAAAATACCAGAAAATCCACGCACTCGAAGGAGCCAGATGCCAGAAGTGGGACCAGAGGGGAGCCCAAGGGGACCCAGGCGCCCCCCTGGCGCGGCCAGGGGTGGGGCCGCGCCCTCTGGCCGCCTGGGGCCTACCCCCTCCTCTGGTACTCTACCGAAGCTCCTATTTATTCCCATGACGCGAAAACCCCAGAACAGAAGTCGTTTTCGCAATTCTCGTCGCAGAGCCGCCGCCACCCTCTGTTCTTCTCCGGGAGGGCTAATCTGGAGGCTATTTTGGCCTCCGGAGAGGGGAGATCATCGCCATCGTCATCATGATCGCCACTCCATCCTCCATCCATGACTTCTCCATCCATGTGTGAGTAATTCCCTGTTGTAGGCAAAGGGGATGGTAGGGATTGGATGAGTTAGATCATGTAATAGTTTATCAGATTGTTGGGGGCATGTTGCCTATCATCTAGATTGGTGTTTATCATCTTTTCTTCGACTTGTTTCTCTTAATGCTTGTCACTTTGGGCCTGAGTGCCATGATTTCATATCTGAACCCTTTGTGTTTTCATGAATATATTTGTGTTCTTGATCTTATCTATGAGTTGTATGCACCTATTATAGTCAGGAACCGGCGATCCCAAAGGTGACATCTTGGGACACCAAAGGGAATGGACTATAATTTGAGGATTCCATTTATACATTGATTGTTAATGCTTTGTTCCGGTGCTCTTTGACAGGAGCACCTTAATCTCCATAAGTTCCTTTTGGCCCCGTTCGTAGCGGGATGGTAGGACAAAAGATGTTGTGCAAGTTCTTATTGCAAGCATGTACAACTACCTGTGGGATACATGCCTCATGTTTGATTTATGCCTAGATGATCTTTGCTTTTCTGTGTGCCTTTCCCCAAGTTGATTACATGATGCGTCTTATCCATGCAGCGCCCAACCATCCATCTCCCTAGCCTATAGTGTTTTAATTCTGCTAGTTACTAGTTGTTTACTTTTGTTGTTTTACTATTACCGTTGCTATCATCACTTCCATATCAAAGTTGCTATTAATATATTGTTGCAAGTAAGTGTATCTCAGGTGCGGTGGAATTGACAACTCCACTGTTAAAGCTTGTGGATATTCTTTGGCTCCCCTTGAGTCGAATCATGTTCCAAGCTGTCACCTTTGGGATCGCTGGTTCCGGACCATAATAGGTGCATACAACTAATAGATAGGATCAAGAACACAAATAAACTCATGAAAACATAAGTGGTTCAGATCTGAAAACATGGCACTCGGTCGCAAAGTGACAAGCATTAAGAGCAACAAGTTGTAGCAAAGATGATAAACGCCAAAGTAGATGATAGGCAACATGCCCCCAACAATCTGACGAACTATTACATGATCTAAATCATCCAATCCCTGCCATGAAGGGAATAAATAGGGGGCTTGGTAGGGCACCATAGGGGGGAGGACCCACCCACGCGGTCTCCCGGCGCGGCCAGGGGTGGGGTCGCGCCAGCAGGGCGCCTCGGCCCCCTATCTGCCCTTTGGCCCCACTTCTGGCACGATGTCCCCTCGGGTGCGTGGATTTTCTGTGATTTTTCCTGGAATTTTCTGAGACACCTAAAAATCCATATTCCTGCACATAACAAAATCATACAGGAAGCTCTACTGAAAACAGCGTCAGTCCGGGTTAGTTTAGTCCAAATCATGCAAGAATGAGGCCAAAACAATAGCAAAAGTGTTTGGAAAAGTAGATACGTTTGAGACCTATCAGTAGGTTAGTCCAAATATGTGTAAAATTATATAAAAGTGTAGCAAAACATGTAGCAATGTCACATAAAAGTGCATGGAACAAGCAGAAATTATAGATACGTTTGGGACGTATCAACACACAACCAGAACACTGATACATCCCAAACTTATCTATAATTTCTCCTTGCTCCATGCATGTTTTGTGTGATATTTCTATGATCTAGATACACTTTCATAAAATTTTGATCATATTTGGACTAACTTATTAACTAAGTGCACCACAGTGCCAGTTCCTGTTTTCTACAGTTTTTCTATTTCAGGTTTCCCCCATATTAAAAGTGCTCCAAAAATTCGGGAAAATCAGATAAAAATCAGCGTATCGGAAGCTTACGATGTCCCGAAGGAGGGCCAGAGGGTCCCCACCTGGTGCCCAGGCGGCAGGTGGCGCGGTCTAGGGCTTGGCCGCGCCGAGAGGCCGCTTGGACACCTCGTGGGCCCCCCCTGGCTGCCCCCCTTCGCCTATTTATTCCCCGTGACGTGAAACTTCCGAGGAGAGAACACTTTTTCGCGATCTCGCCTCTGTTCCACCGCCGCCGCCCTTCCAAGATCGGGAGCGCCAGCATACCTCTTCCCGGCACCCTGTCGGAGGGGGGATTGACCTCCGGGAGCCTCTCCTCCACCATGGACGCTCCCCGGATGATCCGTGAATAGTCTACTTTGGACCATGGGTCTGTGATCAGTAGCTATGTGATGTTTTCCTCCCCTCTTTGTTCTTCATGGATTAGACCTCGTGAGCTGCCCTACATGATCGAGGCACATATGTAATTTTCTGCTGTTGCTATGCCGAGTTTGCTAGGATCTGATGGATTATGAGACTATGTTCAGTTTGTGATTGATTAATATATTTGGTTCTTATCTTTTATATTTATGTTCTTGAGTAATTCTTGCATGTTCTCCGTTGTTGTTTATTGCTTTGTCCAAGTAGTAGGTAGTGACTCCAAGAGGGAACGTTATGCTCGATTGTGGGTTCATGCCCCCTGATGACTAGCTTGAGTGATATAAACATGAGTCTAGGGGATGTGTTATTGCCACAAGGGGGAAAACAACGGTGCTTGTAACCGCGGTTTCAAGGATTGTTTATTTTACGCAAAGTTCTTTTAATGCAGTTGTCTGTTTCTTTGGGTTTAGACTTTGGGTGGGGCTCGCAACTTAATACCAGCGAGATGTTCTAGATAGATATCTCAAGGTGGATGATTAGTAGTAGATGTAGTTGGATTTCGGTCTACTTATTTTGGCGTATCGCCCATGCTTTTGAGCCTCGTCCTTTCTCTGTAGCATAGTTAGCATTGCGGTCCGTTTTTTATCCTGTCAATTGCCCAGTTGTGATGTGTTTACCTCACATAGCAGTTTTAACGTCTTTTGGGAGAGAGACATCACTAGTGAACATCACGGGACCCCGGTCCATATTCTCATCACTGTTTACACGCTCATTTATTTTCTGCTTTTACTATCTAGATGCTATCACCATTATCATTATCCCTTGCGTTTGATCCTTTGTAAACAACAAGGCCGGAGAGATTGAAAACCTCTCTGAACTTCGCTGGGAGCAAAGGTATTTGTGTCGTGTGTAGGTCCAGGTCAAGGAAGCAACTTTTGTCTAAAAAGGAGCCATTGTTTCCTTGCCACCTACTTATCACTATCGGAGTCCTACTGGTCGATCTCAACCTTGATACCTTCACCAAGGGAAACTTGCCGCTACGCTACATCTCACCTTCCACTTGGGGTAACCAACGAAGGACGAGAAGACGTTATCATCTCTCGCGTATCAAGCAAATTTATGGCGCCGTTGCCGAGGACTCCAATTTTCAAGATAGGGGAGTTGCACACTATCTTTTACCTTTGCTTTTTAGTCTTGTTAGTTTACCTTTTAGTTTTTATCTTAGTGCCCTTTATGAAAAACCACAAAAATAGTTGCTACCTTTTTCCTTTGTCTTGCTTTGCCTAGTAATGCTATCTTCACCATGGGTGTGGAACCACCCAAATATGGTAGGATGGACATGTTTCACTTGGATCGTTGATACGTCTCAAACGTATCTACTTTTCCAAACAATTTTGGTATTGTTTTGGCTTCATTCTTGCATGATTTGAACGAAACTAACCCGGACTGACGCTATTTTCAGCAGAGCTACCAGTGTTGTTTTCTTTTGTGCAGGTTTCTGGATATTTAGGTACGCTGGAAAAATCCCAAAAATACATATAAACAATCAGCGTTCCGGAAGCTTCCGTGAGTCCAAAGGGGGGCCACAGCGCAGGCAGGGGGAAGCCAGGAGGGTGCCTGGCGCGGCCCATCCCCTGGCCGCGCCACCTGCCCTCCTGGCTGGGTCCCACACCCCCTGGTGCCCTACTTTGGCCCTATTTATTCTCCCGACGCAGAAACCCCAGAAGAGAAGTCGTTTTTCCAATCTACGTCGCGGAGCCGCCGCAACCCTCTGTTCTTCTCCGGATCTGGAGGCTGCTTTGGCCTCCGGTAAGGGGAAATCATCGCCATCGTCATCACCATCGCCTCTCCATCACCCCTCCATGACTTCTTCTCTCATGTGTGAGTAATTCCCTGCTGTAGGCAAAGGGGATGGTAGGGATTGGATGAGTTAGATCATGTAATAGTTCAATCAGATTGTTGGGGGCATGTTGCCTATCATCTACTTGGTGTTTATCATCTCTGTTACAACTTGTTGCTCTTAATGCTTGCCACTTTGGGCCCGAGTGCCATGATTTCAGATCTGATCACTCTTTTGATTCTTGAGTTTGTGGTGTTTTTGATCCTATCTATGAGTTGTATGCACCTATTGGGGCTAATTTGGTGGCAAGGGAAATTAACATGGGCAATAAATCCCCGTCTAGTGAATTTTGGGGGCACGGGAGATCACTTTCCTTCAGCTAATTGATTTCCTATCGATCACAGGAGAAGACGAGACGGGGATCTTTTCTCCGACCTCTCGATGCGGGGATCAATCTCCCACCAAACCGGGCCAGCGAGACCTGCAGACGGGGAAAATTTTCACGGTCTAATCTGTCCAATGGGCTTCAGGGCCAGGATTCCTCCGGGGATCCCCTCCGAGAAACTGCCAAATGAGGCCTTATAGTACGGAACCGGCGATCCCAATGGTGACAGCTTGGGACACCAAAGAGGATGGACTATAATTTGAGGATTCCGTGTATCCATGAAGTGTTAATGCTTTGTCCCGGTGCTCTTTGACAGGAGTACCTTAATCTCCCTAAGTTCCTTTTGGCCTCGTTTGTAGCGGGAGGGTAGGACAAAAGATGTTGTGCAAAGTTCTTATTGCAAGCACGTAAAACTACCCTGGGATACACGCCTGATGTTTGATATTTGCCTAGATGATCCTTTATTTTCTGTGAGCCTTGCCCGTGTTAGAATCTATTACATGTTTGTTCTCATCCAAGCAGCGCCCAACCATCCATCTCCCTAGCCTACAGTGTTTTCTTTCCTGCTGGTTACTAGTTGTTTACTTTTGCTGTTTTACTTTTGCTGTTTCACCACCATCATCACCACTATTATCACCACCACTACTATCACCGTATCACAGTTGCTACTAATACCTTTGTGCAAGAAAGTGTTTATTTCAGGTGCGGTTGAATTGACAACTCAATTGTCAAAGCCTGTACGTATTCTTTGTGTCCCCAAGTGTCGAATCAATAAATTGGGTTATCTTGCCCGCGAAGACTATCTCGATCCCCTACAGTTGAGGGTTATCAAGTACTGTTTTCTAGCGCCGTTGCCGGGGACCATAGATTTATTTACAGGTCTACTTGAAGTATCCTACCTGCTGCACGCTATCCACTATGGGTAAGAAAGGAGACCCCAAGGTTCCGATCTTACCATCCCGTACGAGAAGAGGTACTGCTCTTAGCACTAGTGCTAAACTTGATGCACCTTCAGTTATGAGTCAGTTTGATTCACCTCAGTTACATGCTACTTCTTCTGAGTCTGGCAATATGTCAGATACTTTTGATGATGCTTCTATTACCTTTGAGACTACAGGTTCACTTGGTTCTTTTATGGAAGAACAGATTGCTGCTGCTGCCCGATTCTCGGGTGTTGAAATTCCTGTTACCCAAACACCTATTGGAAAAACTCATAACTTTGCTGGCCTTAAGGAGAAACTCCTTGAGGATGATTATATTACGCTTGATGATGATTTTTGCAGGGAGCTTAATGAATGTGTTGATTCCGACCCTGCTACTATAAAGAAGTTGCTAGCAAAGCATTCCCTGAAGAACAAGTTTACTCCTGATCCTACTTTTTCTACGTCTCCTATATGCATCACTGATCCTGATTATGATTTATCTATTGATCTTTCACTTATATCCACAGTTGAAGTTGATCCCTTTTATGGCAGAGAAAATGATGATGCTATCGAGCACCTGACCAAACTCACTGAGTTGGGTGGCTTGTTTACTACTGATGAAAGGATCCAGAACTTTTATGTGACCAAGCGTCTTCCTTTTTCCTTGAAAGGAGATGCTAGATCATGGTATGATGCACTACCATGTGGTTCCATTCATAGTCCTCAAGATTTGGATATATCTTTCGTTGATAAGTATTTTCCCGCTCATATGCAACATGCTGCTTTGCAAAGAATTTATAACTTTAAACAATTGCAGGATGAGCATCTCCCTAAAGCTTGGGGGAGATTTTTCAGTTTGCTGAAGGCTAGACCGGGACATGAGATCCCTAAGAATGAACTACTTGATATATTTTATGCTGGTCTAACCGATGGGTCTAAATCCTATCTAGATAGTTGTGCTAGTTGTGTTTTCAGGCAAAGAACACCGGACGATGCGGAAGAATTGATGGGCAAGATTACCAAAAACCATGAACATTGGTCCATGCCTGAACCACCTCCACCACCAAAGAAGAGGGGCATGCTTGTCCTAAGCCCCGAAGATATGCAAGAAGCAAAAAAGTCTATAAAAGAGAAAGGAATTAAAGCTAAAGACGTGAAGAATCTACCCCCAATTGAGATGTTGTGTGAGCCTACCACTCACCCACCTATGGTAGAGGTAGACTCTCTTTTAGATTTCAATGCAAGTGACATCCCTAAAGGTAAACCTCCTGACCAATGTTTAGATGAGCTTGATAATTTTATTATGAAGCAGAGTCACTTCAATGAGAAGATACAAGGTCAGTTGCATGATAATACTCTTGCTATCAAATGTTTGCTTGATGTTCTCGGAAGAACAGTTAATGATGTTAAATGTCTTGTGAAGCATTTTAATATGGTTCAAACTCAGCTTGAACAAATTTCTAATGTGCAAAAATATTTGCTTGCTAATAATGCCAAACAGGACAATTTACAGGCTTATGGTATAAAGACCCGGGGTGGAACACACACCCAGGACCCTCTCTACCCAGATGGGCATCCGAAGAGGATCGAGCAAGATTCTCAAGTGCAGGAAGAATAAATTGTTAGCTCTCCAAAGAAGAAGAAGAAGAAACACAAGGAAGCTGACAATTCCAATGATCCTATAGGAGAAGAAGTACAAGCTGTTGATCCAAACAGCATATCTACCTCCGATGCTGAGACTGAAGACGGTGCTGAACCTGAAAAAGATGCTGAAAAGAATGATCCACCCGAGGTTCGTGAAGAAGAAGCACCCGATAAGCGCAAGAAGTATACTGGAGAAGACTTTCTTGCAAGGAGACATGGGAAGGAATGAGAACCATGGGTACAGAAACCCATGCCCTTCCCAAGCAAGTCCGTCAAAACCAAAGAAGAAGAGCACTACAACAAGTTTTGTGAGTGGATGAAACCTCTTTTTCTTCAAATCCCTTTGACTGATGCTATTAAGTTACCTCCTTACTCTAAATATATGAAAGATATTGTTACTAATAAAAGAAAAGTCCCTAATGAGGCAATATCTACTATGCTTGCTAACTACTCTTTCAGTGGCAAGATTTCTAAAAAGTGCGGTGACCCAGGTATACCCACCATTCCTTGCTCCATAAAAAATAATTATGTTATAACTACTTTATGTGATCTTGGTGCAGGAGTGAGTGTTATGCCCTTTTCTCTCTACAAAAGACTTTGTTTAGAGAAATTAATTCCTACAGATATCTCTCTCCAGATGGCCGACAAGTCCACGGCCGTCCCGATCGGTATTTGTGAGGATGTTCCTGTTGAAGTTGACAATTGCTTAATACTTATTGATTTTGTTGTGCTTGACATGCCCGAGGATGGGAGCATGTCCATTATCCTTGGTAGACCTTTTCTTAACTCCGCAGGTGCTGTTATTGATTGCAATAAAGGGAAGGTTACCTTCAACGTGAATGACAAAGAACACACGGTGTATTTTCCGAAGAAGATCGACAAAATGGGATTGTCCACTACATGTATACCACAAATACAAAACAATTATGGTAGGGACAATGTCCATCAAAGTGAGAGTGCAATGATCACTTCATAAGAGGTGAGGATTTCCGCTCTATATATCGCGGTTTGTTGGTAAGACTTGATCGACCTTTCTAACTTGCATGTTTTATATAGGTAAAAAGTTGAGCTTGTTATGTTCTCATTTCCTTTAGCTTTTATTCTCCTTGCTATACCCAAGTTTTTGTGTTTAAAGCTTCACTTGTTCTAACTTTTGCCTCAAGTTCACGAAAGTTTTTGCAGCTTTTTGAACTTTGAAAAATTCTCTACAGTGAAGTTGCCCAGAAAATTTCAGAAAAATCAAAATCAAAATTTCCAGGTAAAAAGCCATCAGGAGGCACATGTGGCTGACCAGGGGGGTCCACCCCTGGCCCAGGAGGCTAGCTGGCGCGGCCCAGCTCCTGGTCGCGCCACCCACCCTCCTGGGGGCCACAGGCACCCCCTGCTGGCATCTCTTCTTCCACTCTCTCTCCTTCCTCCCAAAAACTCATGTTCTTGCTCTGGTTTCATGTTCTTGATGTTCTTGAGCATGGAACTTCGATCTCCCTCCACAGCCACTCGTTTGACCTGAAATTTGGAACAAATACTCTCTGGTATGTGACTCCCTCACCCCTCCAATTAGTTTTCTAGTTGGTGGCTTCATTAGTGAGTATTTAGTGGTTCTTGGTGTTGTTTAGTTGAGCTTGTGTAGAAATTTATTTTTCAAGTTTTGTTGCTAGTTTGAGCCTTGGTAAAGTAAGTAGAATGTTTTGCCCAAACAAGTTTTGCTTAAATCTTCGTTTTTGTGAATTGTTAAAAATTTCAGAAATGGAGAGGCTAGGAAAGTGGCTTGGGAAGAAGAAACCCGAGCGCTCTAGCCGTGTTACGTGTTCAGCAGCTTCACCTTCGACCACTAGGGTGAGCTACAATGAAGATATCGTACCCATAGAGATGTTGGACGCGTCACCCGCGAGAGCCATGGCATTTCCATGCGAAGATTTCATGGAGGATGCCGGCATACGAGAAGAGTTCTATGCTTTGTGTGCCAATGCAGGTTTGACACGTCTTGTTACGAGTCGTGTACCATAGTACGAGACACTCACCGCTATTTTTGTTAACAGTTTCAGATTTATTCTGACAATGATACTGTGGTGTTTCGACTTTATGAAAGATTGCTGACCATGCCTATGAGTACATTTTGTGAAGCTTTAGGTTTACCAGGCTTGGTCGAGAAGAATAAGAGGAAAAATGTCCAAACTGTTGCACTCAACACCCTCCTCGACTCGTTCTGTAACACTGAAGTGAGGTCATCCAACCGTCAGAAGATTTCCAACATTACGTTCCCTCACCTCAGGTATTTCGTCTATTATATTGCTAGAGGAGTGTTGGCTCGAGACAACACGAGCAGCACTTCTACGTCTGATGCTATCATGGCGAATGCCCTCTCAGGGAAGCACGAGTATCATGTGGGTTCGCTTATTGAGAAACGCCTTGCTACTAATAGTAACAAGGGGGACCTCTTTGGTGGCGTCTATGCCACACTTCTTTTGCAGTTTCTCCAAGGAGAACCGCGCCCAGATGATGCAATCTTTCCTTTTGTTAGCCTTGACTTGGCTGCCATGAAGAGGCATTTCTTTGTTACTAAGACCTCTGACCGCTATACACTTGATTATATTTTGCGGTTTAAAGACGGTGTGTCACGCACTGTCCGTCTACCTGCACCACTTGTGTTTGATTTTTCTCGCAGGAACGGATTTCGTTTTTCAGTGGCCGAGTTTGATGAGATCACGGGGAGATACCAGTTTAACGACCCCATGGAGGGGGTCGAGCCAGACGAGGAGGAGCGCGTCGTGTATCCGCCCGTTCAGGAGGAGACCGTCACCCCCTGGGGTGAAGGGTCTTCCTCTAAATGGGGGGCGGGACCTTCCTCTTCCACGTGGGAGGATCCGAGGACTTCAGTGTACGCACCGGAGGGCTCATACAACCCTTGTGCTTACCATTATCCCGGAGCAGGCGGCTCCTCGGGACCGCAGTAGAAGAGCCCAACTTAGGCCAAAATCCTAAGCTTGGGGGAGTACGTGCTCTCCTCCCCTTTCCATTGTATCTACCGTTGGTTCGCTTTTATCTTTTTGCAAGTTTTTGCCTGTTCTTCTTTGTTCTTTTAGTTTGCAAAAACCCAAAAAGATTTCTCCTTTCTTTTGCTTTCGTTAAACCTTTAAAAAACCCAAAAAAATATGTTTCCTTTGCTCTTTAGTTTGCTTGGTTTCAGAGTTCAGCTCGAGTCCGTGATGATTATAATTTCCTACGTTCGATCGTGCAAGTGACAAGGCAGTAATGACGAAGATCGACGGAAGGGATGCAACAAGTAAAGCCGGTATGAACTCTTTTTGTTTCTACTTTTGTACATATGCCTGTACTTATGATTAGAGACCAGCTTGTAGCGACATAGTGCTATGTTTACAATGCTTTCCCAGTAGTTCATGCTTTCTTTGTGGTTAGTCTCAAATAGCTAGAGTTTATAATGTGTTGCTTGAGATGATTGACATGCATTGCATTGTTCATAGTGCGGCATATTGAAGTGGTATTTCCCTCCGGGGGATTCTTGGATTGACTTGGCACATGTTCACGCATGTTAAGACTAAAAAGTCTGTTCTGCCTTGATGATCTTTTTACTTCAGAGTGAGCTATATCACTTTCATGCCCGATTCAATGTTGCTTTGTCGCTCTGCATGATTATGACTGTTATGCTCTCTAGTTGGTCGCTTCCCCGTCTTTTGCTAGCCTTCCTCCAGCACCAAGCGGAATTCTGCTTGTGCTTCCACAATCACCTTTCTAAACCCAGTTGTTCCATTTGAGTTCACCATACCTACCTATATGTGGTATTTACCGGCCACTCCTAACTTAGACTTTCTTGTGCCATCTTGAAATTTATTCAAAAGCTTTCCCTTTGTAACCGTACAAGCTCATGGTGCGGTGAGGGAAAATCAGTATCTTTCATGCCAAAAATATTTTGACAGAAGTTTTAACTAGTCAATAAAAAAATATGAGAGTTACACCTCCCCCATACTGCTTATGGAACAAATGCTGCTTATGATAGATGGAACGATATCCTCCTTCCATCCTTGAGGCAAAATAAAAGGTTCAGTAGACCATCAAAGGATTTATGGATAAGGGAACATGTGTAAGCAAAAGGCATTAATATGGTTGGCATGGGAGATATTGAGAGACCTTTACCGTTCACCGTTGACTAGAAAGTTGCACTTATCAAAAGATTTTTATCTCTGTTTTAAAAACCAAGAGCTCTGGCACATGTTTAGTCTTTTCTTCCTTTCACGGGTTTTCAACCTTGGCATCAAAAGCCACGGTTCGAGAGTCTCCACCTTCCTTTCTCCAAAGCACCAACTATGAGAGCCTAATTGTCATTCTTAGTGTAACATGCATTGTCCCAAAATATCACATTGTCTTCTGCATGCTTGTGATGTTTCTTACTTTGAGTTCTGAGTTCTAGTCTCCTTTAAAACTCCGGAGGAGTTTCTGCATTTATGTTTTGCTTCACTCATGGAGGCTAGCGAGATACCACTCTGATATGTTCATGCTATGTGCATTGTGATCTTAAATTGATTCTCAACAGCATATTATTTACTTTTTGTTTGTTTGTGACTGATTACATGAAAGAAGGATTGCTTCGTGCATTGTCCTTGTAGCATGGTGTCAAAAATTGCTAAACTCTTTCGTAGTGCATGCTTATATACATCTAATGAAGCAAAAGAGTTTGTCAAAATTTTCTTTGTCGCGTCCAGTTCGTTGAACTGAATTTCTTGAGGACAAGGAATAGCTAAGCTTGGGGGAGTTGATACGTCTCAAACGTATCTACTTTTCCAAACACTTTTGCTATTGTTTTGGCTTCATTCTTGCATGATTTGAATGAAACTAACCCGGACTGACGCTGTTTTCAGCAGAGCTACCAGTGATGTTTTCTTTTGTGCAGGTTTCTGGATATTTAGGTACGCTGGAAAAATCCCAAAAAAATATAAAAAAATCAGCGTTCCGGAAGCTTCCGTGAGTCCAAAGGGGGGTCACAGGGCAGCCAGGGGGCAGCCAGGAGGGTGTCTGGCGCGGCCCAGCCCCTGGCCGCGCCACCTTCCCTCCTGGCTGGGTCCCACACCCCCTGGTACCCTACTTTTGCCCTATTTATTCTCCCAACGCAGAAACCCCAGAAGAGAAGTCGCTTTTACAATCTACGTCGCGGAGCCGCCGCAACCCTCTGTTCTTCTCCGGGAGAGCTAATCTGGAGGCTGCTTTGGCCTCCGGTGAGGGGAAATCATCGCTATCGTCATCACCATCGCCTCTCCATCACCCCTCCATGACTTCTTCTCTCATGTGTGAGTAATTCCCTACTGTAGGAAAAGGGGATGGTAGGGATTGGATGAGTTAGATCATGTAATAGTTCAATCAAATTGTTGGGGCATGTTGCCTATCATCTACTTGGTGTTTATCATCTCTGTTACAACTTGTTGCTCTTAATGCTTTCCACTTTGGGCCCGAGTGCCATGATTCCAGATCTGATCACCCTTTTGATTCTTGATTTTGTGGTGTTTTTTATCCTATCTATGAGTTGTATGCACCTATTATAGTCCGGAACCGGCGATCCCAATGGTGACAGCTTGGGACACCAAAGAGGATGGACTATAATTTGAGGATTCTGTGTATCCATGAAGTGTTAATGCTTTGTTCCGGTGCTCTTTGACAGGAGTACCTTAATCTCCCTAAGTTCCTTTTGGCCCCGTTTGTAGTGGGAGGGTAGGACAAAAGATGTTGTGCAAAGTTCTTATTGCAAGCACGTACAACTACCCTGGGATACATGCATGATGTTTGATATTTGCCTAGATGATCCTTTCTTTTCTGTGAGCCTTGCCCGTGTTAGAATCTACTACATGTTTGTTCTCATCCAAGCAACGCCCAACCATCCATCTCCCTAGCCTACAGTGTTTTCTTTCCTGCTGGTTACTAGTTGTTTACTTTTGTTGTTTTACTTTTGCTGTTTCACCACCATCATCACCACTATTATCACCACCACTACTATCACCGTATCACAGTTGCTAATAATACCTTTGTGCAAGCAAGTGTTTATTTCAGGTGTGTTTGAATTGACAACTCAATTGTCAAAGCCTGTATGTATTCTTTGTGTCCCCAAGTGTCGAATCAATAAATTGGGTTATCTTGCCCGCGAAGACTATCTTGATCCCCTACAGTTGAGGGTTATCAATCGTCTCCGATCTATTTGTGCTCTCGCTAAAAACCCAACCGACTTGGTTGAGGGAAAATCATTGGATGAGCATGCTCATTATACGCGGCACCACTTATCTCAGAAAGGGAAACACTTATGGGACCAAATACAAACTTCTTATTGCTATGTTGAGTGTTTATACCGCATTTATGATTTTACTTGCTTCTCTAATATAGATCGTAAACGCCTAACTTCCCAATGTGAGTTTAATGAAAATGAGATCCTATCTTCTTACGCTAAAGGTGTTTATGATTACTTTGATGTTGAAAAAATTGAAGAGTTTGTTGCTTCTAAGGGTGCTTATGAGATTGTTTCTTTGATTGAAAAGTATTACGATACTATTCACAAGTCTGAAAACTTTGCAGTTCTTGCTTATTGCTTTGAGAATTATGTTTGCAATGATTATATTGAGGATTTTAAAAACAAAATGTTTGCTGCCCAAAAAGAGGCCAATGATTGCTTTGATGAGGAATCCCATGATTCCGAGGACTCACTTGATACATCCCTTTCTGAAGATCTTGATACTTGCTTTGTTGATGCCCATGATGCCAATATGGATTATGCTTGCGAAGATGAACTTGCTATAGTTCCTTATGTTAAGCATGAAATTTTTGATATTGCACCCAAACTTGATTGTCCTATTATCCTTTTGAAATCTCCAACTCATATTCTGGAGAATTGTGCTCTTATTAAGGCACAATGTGATGGGTTGCATTTATCTTATGATCCTAAAATCCGTGTTGAAAAAAACACACGTGTGCTTGTATGTTATGAACAACATGCTTTATGTGATACTTATATTCTTTATGTTGTTCATGATACTACTGAAAATTACTTTGAGAGAGGAAAATTTGGTTGTAAAAACTTTCATGTTACAAAAACACCTCTCTTTATGATGAAAGCTTTAAAGTTGTTCTTGTTCCACCTTCCTATGCATGTCACTTTGTGCTTCTTTGATTTATTTTCTTACAATACGCCTATGCATAGGAAGTGGGATAGGCTTAAAAGTGTTTCATATTTTCTTCTTGATGTTCTCTTTTGCTTCAAATCCTTATTCTTATGAGAACATCTTTTATAATCTTCATGCATAGCTAAAAGGCATAAAAGAAAGCGCTTGTTGGGAGGCAACCCAAGTTGTTTATACTTCTGTTTTTTAGTGGTCTTGATGATTTTTACTACTGTATCAACATCATTGTATCTTTAATTTCAAGCTTTGTGCCAAGTTCTAGCCTCTTATGATAAGGGAAGCAAAAGTTGTGACATGCTGTCCAGAAAACAGATTATGTCTGCTTGACGGAAAAAATTAAAAAAATCACCAGTTCATCTTTTTGAGCTGAATATTTTACATAGCATGCTCTATACAATTGTGAAACTTTCATATGTTCTGAGTTTTTTTGATTTGAGTTGTAGAAGTACCCCGAAAAAATTATTTACTACCTGTTGTTCTGTTTTTCACAAATTTTGCCACGTTTTGCCTTTCTTCACTTTTCGAAACCTTAAGTTTGCTTTTTTTTGCAATTTCTTTTAGCAATCTTGAGAAACAGTAGATCTTCAAGAATATATTTATTTCCAGTGGAGAAAAAATATTTTATTAAGGGTACTAACCTCTCTAATCAGCTTATGATGAGCTATGTATGAAGGGAGTTTTCAAGTGTGCGAAGGAAGATGATGAAAGAAGATCCGGGAGTGTCAAACGCTCAAGCTTGGGGATTCCCCCATGCATCCCCAATAAATATTCAAGGAGACTCAAGCGTCTAAGCTTGGGGATGCCCCCGTGCATCCCCTTCTCCATCGACAATCATCAGTCCGTCCTTCGTCTCACTAAATTTGTATCATTTCATGTGTTATGTGCTATGCTTGGAGCGTCTTGCTCTTAGTTTTCCTTTTTAGTTTTCTTTAGATTTTCTTACTGTTCATAACAAGTTATACCCCAGCTTACTTTGTGTGGGAGAGAAACACACTCCACTTCAAACTAGAACACATCATAGGATTTTCATGCCTATCTTTTCTCTGTTGTGTGTTCTTTATCTTTTCGTAGTTGCTGCCACTTCAAGAGTTTTGATTTTGTTGTGTCTTGGATGTTGTTACTACTGTAGAAACAACATTGTATCTTTATTTTCAAGTTTTTTGCCAAGTTCTATCCTCTTATGATAAGGGAACAAAAGTTGTGACATGCTGTCCAGAAAACAGATTTTGTCTGCTTGACTGAAAAAATCAGAACAAATCACCAGTTCATCTTTTTGAGCTGAATTTTTTACACAGCATGCTCTATACAATTTTGAAACTTTCATATATGTTGAGTTTTCTTATTTGAGCAGCAGAAGTGCACCTAAAAATTCAATCTTTGCAATCTGTCCAGTTGGCAGATTATCTATTATTGTACTAACCGCTCTAATAAGTTTATGGGAAGTTTTATGTGAAGGAAGTTTTCAAGTGTGCGAAGGGATATGATGAAAGAATATTTAGGAGTGCCAAAATCTTAAGCTTGGGTATGCCCCCGGCACCCCCACAAAATATTCAAGGAGACTCAAGCGTCTAAGCTTGGGGATGCCCCCACGCATCCCCTTCTTCATCAACAATCATCAGTTCGTCCTTCTCCACATTATATTTTTATTGCTTCACATGATATGTGTTGTTCTTGGAGCGTTTGTATATTTTTATTTAGTTTTGTTTTATTTTTTTGCTGGTAATTAAAATGTTGGACCCTTGCATGCTTGAATGGGAGAGATACATGCTCCACTTTATCATAGAACACTCTAGAGCTTCACTTATATCTGTTGAGTGTTAAATTTATCTACTGCTTGTTTTGCTAGCTCTTGTGCTTCACTTATAACTTGTTTAAGAGAATTTAATTTCTTTTGTAGAAAGTTTAGAACTCTCGTGCTTCACTTATATTTGTTTAGAGAGTTGTTTCTGTTGTAATGGTTTATATGTCTCATGGTATGTTTTATATGTGGTGTATAGGTAATCTAGATCACTAGGTCTAGCGTAGGATATCTTGCAATAGTGTTGAGGTATTGATTGAGTAATGATGAATGTTTATCCAATTGAGCTTGCGCCCATTAGTGATAGGTGTCGCATCTTGGCTAACCGTGCCTTATTTTCGAAAACTAAAAAAATTAGTTGAGAACTCTAGCTACTAAAAGGATCACTAATCTTTGCGGGGTTGGAATATATAGAGTACCCCCACGTAACATGGGTCGAGGATGCGCAAGGATAACCAAACCCCCATACACTCCTCCTCGGGGTACTTGTCTCTTTGTGAATCTCCTGACTAGATAGAGAGTTACTGATAATAAGTGCATGAGTTCTTCGGACTAATGCGAGCATACGATTGTTGGCACTTCCACCTTCCCATATTTTGCTAGCCTCTTCGGTACCGTGCATTGCCCTTCTCGTGGGAGTTGGCGCAAACTTCGCCGGTGCATCCAAACCCTTGGCATGATATGCTCTGTCATACATAAACCTCCTTATATCTTCCTCAAAACAGACACCATACCTACCTATCAAGGCATTTCCATAGAGTCATTACTTTTTGATTCAGAGTTGTAAGTAAATAAAAGTGTGTTGATGTTCTTATAGAGTGTTGCCCCTACAGTGAGGAAAGAAATAAAAGATCCCAAAGTGGACGGAATAAAAAAGGAGAGAGAGAATAAAGAGCCATGGAGGCCACCCAAAATCAAAAAAATACAAAAAAGGTGAAAAAGAAAAAAAGAATAAAAAAAGAGAGAGGGGGCAGCACTACTATCCTTTATTCCACACTTGTGCTTCAAAGTAGCACCTATACTTCATAGAGAGATTTCATACCATTCATGTATAACTATGTGGGGATCTATACACTATAGAACTTGGCTTGCATATTCCAAGGATGAGCCTCCTCAAAAGAGCTCTAGGTCTTCATGAGCAAGCAAGTTGGATGCACCCCCACTAGTTCCATTGCAGGGCTTTCATACACTTATAGCTCTTTGTGCATCCGCATGTTGCTTGGCAATCCCTACTCCTCACACCATATCTATCATTTGGCTTTGTCCCGCCTATGATTGTCCTCATTGGTGTGAGCCTTTCTCACTTTTTGACTTCCTATCCCCATCATTATTCTATTTTTCCATCCTAAGTGCCAACGTATCTTGCTCGCGCTCATCGATTGCATGAGTGCTCAAAGTCGAAAGGGAGAGGATCAGTTTGACTTGTACCTTACTAGTGGTCTGGGGATGAGTCATAATAAGATTACAAAGGGACCATGTGTGAAAATTAGTAGATTGAGTTCTCAACAACTATTCAGTGTTTTTTATGCTCTAAACCTTCCCCACTCTTGGTACGGGGACTCCGACTAAGACATTCGATTCACACACAGCAAGAGCTCAATTTTTTATATGTTCTTCATTGCTTGCTTAATATCAACTATAGACTATTGCTTTATATCACTTTGTCTTTGGCTTATGTATCTTCATTACATTAGATTGATTGCCTTTACTCCTAAGTAGCATGTCACATCAAAAATTATCTTGTTATCATTTACCTACTCGAGGACGAGCAGGAATTAAGCTTGGGGATGCTGATACGTCTCAAACGTATCTATAATTTTTGCTCGTTCCATGCCCTTTTTGTGTCATTGCTACATCTTTTTGCCATGCTTTTGAATCATTTATTGGACTAACCTACTAATATAGAGCCCTATGCCAGTTCCTGTCTGTTTTGTCTTTGCAATGCAGAAAAAGTCCAAAAATGAAGTTGCTCAGAAAATTCCCACAAAATTCCCAAAAAATATTTACATCGGAAGAGTCCTCCAGCCGGAGGACGTAGTTAGGAGGTGGCCCCAGGCCCCCCAGGCGCGCTCCCGGCGCAGCCAGGGCCCACCCGCGCGGGGTGGCCGCCTAGGTGACCTGGGCACCGCCTCGGACTCTCCCTTGGCCTATAAATTTCCCCGTGACGCAAAAACCTGAGATATCCAATTCCTTTTTCCAGAAGCACTCCCGATCTCCGCCGCCATCGAAACCTAGCTTCGGGGGTCACCAGGATCCTGCTCCGGCACCCTGCCGGAGAGGGCCTTGGCCCCCGGGGCCATCTTCATCAACTCTTCTTCACCCCATGATGGATCGTGAGTAGTTCCTCCTTGGACTACGGGTTCTTGGCAGTAGATTGTTGGTATCTTATCCCCCTTGATCTTCAATACAAAGTTCTCATGAGCTGCACTACATGATTGAGATCCATATGATGTAATTGGTGTTGTGTTTGTTGGGATCCAATGAATTGTTACCTTGTTCAGTCCTAAGAGGTTTATGAATTATTGTTGCCACAATTTGTTGTTCTTAATGCTTGCTACTAGTGCACGAGTAGCATGATTTCAGATCTGAGCACGTTATGGTTGCATGATTATAATTGTTGTTCTAGATCTTATCTACGGTTGTATGCACCTATTATAGTCCAGAACCGGCGATCCCAATGGTGAAAGCTTGGGACACCAAAAAGGATGGGCTATAATTTGAGGATTACATGTGTTCATAGAATGTTAATGCTTTGTTCCGGTGCTCTTTGACATGAGCACCTTAATCTCCATAAGTTCCCTTTGGCCCCGTTCGTAGCGGGACGGTAGGGCAATAGATGTTGTGCAAGTTCTTATTGCAAGCACGTACAAGTACATACGAAACACATGCCTACATTTGGTTCTTAGACTAGGATTGCTCTAGTTTGTTCTTTGGCTAGAATTTGTGCAATTTTGTCAATTGCCCAACTGTAATTTGTTCACCCAACACTTGTTCTTTTTTCTTGGAGAGTTACCACTAGAGAAACCTTGAACCCCAGTCCATCTTTCATCTTTATTGCCTTCGTTGTTACTATTGCTCTCATCACTGTTGCTACTACTTTGTTACTACTTTGTGGTGTTGGTGATTGGGGAAGTCTTAAAGGCTACACCCGTCAACACGCCGTTGCTACTAAATATATTGTCTAGTGCTTTTTCAGGTGTGGTTGAATTGACAACTCAACTGCTAAGGCTTATAAGTATTATTTGGCTCCCCTTGTGTTGAATCAATAAATTAGGGTTGTATCTACCCGCGAAGAGTGTTGCGATCCCCTACACTTATGGGTTATCAACACTCACGTACCATGAGTTGAGGATGCGCAAGGATAACCAAACCCCATACACTCCTCCTCGGGGTACTTGTATCTTTGTGAATCTCCTTATTAGATTGAGAGTTACCGATAATAAGTGCATGAGTTCTTCGGACTAATGTAAGTATTGAAAGTTTACACTTCAACCTCCTCATATTTGCTAGCCTCTTCGGTACCGCGCATTGCCCTATGCTCACTTCGAGAGTTGGCGTCCACCTTCGCCGGTGCATCCAAACCCTTGGCATGATATGCTCTGGCATCATAAGCCTCCCTATATCTTTCCTCAAAACAGCCACCATACCTACCTATCAAGGCATTTCCATAGCCTTTCCGAGATAAATTTCCATGCAACATCCACCTCTTCATGACTTGATCTTCATGTCATACATGTTCCTGCTACACTGGCAGAGGCATACATTTGCATACATCATGATAGCTACATCTTCTTTATGTTGAGTACCTTATAAACTGTGAAGATCTTCTTTACCTTCTTGTAAAATAGAGTGTTGCCCTTAAGTGAGGAAAAGATCCTAAAGAGGACAAATTTAAAAGATCCCGAAGAGGACAAATGAGAGTTAAATAGAAAGCGCCATTGAGGCCACCAAAAAATACAAAAAAGACAAAAAGAAAATAAAAAGAGAGAAAGGGTCACCTTTTTGATGTGAGCCTTTCACACCCTTTTTGTCTTCCTCATCCACCATATTTCTATTTTTGCCATCCTAAGTGTCAACTCTCGTGCTTACGGTCATCCATTGCATGAGTGCTTAAAATATCGAAAAGGAGTGGATCAAATTGACTTGTATATGGCTAGTCGTATGGAGACGACTCAAGATAAGATTCCTAAGAAGACCAAGTGTGAAACTCTAGTAGATTGAGTTCTCAGCAAAAATATTTTTTCTCTCATATTCCCATATCCCCCTTCTTGCACGCAAACACCATCTGGAAACATTCGAGTCACGGACAGCGAGATCTCTTGCACCTTTATGTTCTTATGTTGCTTGCTTCAAATATAATATAGACTCTTCCTTTTTATGACTTGAATTGAATTACATACCCTGATTGCTTTACTTTCAAAGTTTTTATATGGTTGTTAGCATGTTACCACAGAAATTATGCTTGTTATCATTTACGTACTCGAGGACGAGCAGGAATTAAGCTTGGGGATGTTGATACGTCCCAAACGTATCTATAATTTCTGCTTGCTCCATGCATGTTTTGTGTGATATTGATATGATCTAGATACACTTTCATACAATTTTGATCATATTTGAAATAACTTATTAACTCAGTGCACCACAGTGTCAGTTCTTGTTTTCTGCTGTTTTTCTATTTTAGGTTTCCCACATATTAAAAGTGCTCCAAAAATTCAAGAAAAAACAGATAAAAAATCAGCATAACGGAAGCTTCCAGAGTCCCGAAGGATGGCCAGAGGGGCCCCATCTGGTGCCTAGGCGGCCAGGTGGCGCGGCCTAGGGCTTGGCCGCGGCGGGAGGGCGCCTGGACACCTGGTGGACCCCCTGGCTGCCCCCTTCGCCTATATATTCCCCGTGACGTGAAACTTCCGAGGAGAAAACCCTTTTTCGCGATCTCGCCTCTGTTCCGCCGCCGCCGTGCTTCCAAGCACTGGAGCGCCAGCAGACCTCTTCCCGGCACCCTGCCGGAGGGAGGATTGACCTCCGGGAGCCTCTCCTCCACCATGGACGCTTCCCGGATGATCCTTGAGTAGTCTACCTTGGACCATGGGTCCGTGATCAGTAGCTATGTGATGTTCTCCTCCCCTCTTTGTTCTTCATGGATTAGACCTCGTGAGCTGCCCTACATGATTGAGGCACATATGTTATTTTCTGCTATTGCTATGCTGAGTTTCCTGGGATCTGATGGATTATGAGACTATGTTCAGTTTGTGATCGAGTAATATATTTGGTTCTTATCTTTATATTTATGTTCTTGATTAATTCTTGCATGTTCTTCGTTGCTTTTTATTGCTTTGGCCAAGTAGTAGGTAGTGATTCCAAGAGGGAACGCTATGCTCGATTGTGGATTCATGCCCCCTGATGACTAGCTTGAGTGACAGAAACATGAGTCTGGTGGTGTGTTGTTGCCACAAGGGGGAAAACAACGGTGCTTGTAACCGCGATTGCAAGGATTGTTTACTTTACACAAAGTTATTTTAATGCAGTTGTATGTTGCTTTGGATTTACATTTTGGGTGGGGCTCGCAACTTGATACCAGCGAGATGTTTTGGATAGATATCTCAAGGTGGATTATTAGTAGTAGATGCAGTTGGATTTCAGTCTACTTATTTTGGAATACCGCCCATGCTTTTGAGCCTCGTCCTTTCTTTGTAGCATAGTTAGCATTGTGGTGCATTTTTAATCCTGTCAATTGCCCAACTGTGATTTTTTTACCTCGCATAGTGATACGTCTCAAACATATCGATAATGTCTGCTCACTCCATGCATGTTTTGTGTGATATTTTTATGATCTAGATACACTTTCATACACTTTTGATCATATTTGGACTAACCTATTAACTCAATGCACCCCTGTGCCAGCTTCTGTTTTCTGCTAATTTCTATTTCAGTTTTCCCCCATATAAAAAGTGCTCCAAAAATCCTGGAAAAATCAGATAAAAATCAGCGTATCGGAAGCTTCTAGAGCCCCGAAGGAGGGCCAGGGGGCCACCACCAGGTGCCTAGGCGGCCACCTGGCGCGGCCAGGGGCCTGGCCGTGCCAGGGGGGCCTGGACTCCTGGTGGCCCCCCTGGATGCCCCCCCCTTCGCCTATTTAATCTCCCTCACGGGAAACTTTCGAAGACATAACCCTTTTTCGCGATCTCGCCTCTGTTCCGCCGCCGTTGCGCTTCCAAGATCGGGAGCACCGTCAGGACCCTTCCCTGCACCCTGCCGGAGGGAGGATCGACCTCCGGGAGCTTCTCCTCCACCATGGACGCTTCCCGGATGTGACGTGAGTAGTTTCCTTTGGACCATGGGTCCGTGATCAGTAGCTATGTGATGTTCTCCTCCCCTCTTTGTTCTTCATGGTTTAGACCTCGTGAGCTGCCCTACATGATCGAGGCACATATGTAATCTTTCTGCTTTTGCTATGCTGAGTTTGATGGGATCTGATGGATTATGAGATTATGTTCAGATTGTGATAGAGTAATATAATTGGTTCTTATCTTTTGTATTTTTGTTCCGAAGTAATTCTTGCATGTTCGCCGTTGCTGTTTATTGCTTTGGCCAAGTGGTAGGTAGTAACTCCAAATGGGAACGTTATGCTCGATTGTGGGTACATGCCCCCTGATGACACGCTTGAGTGACAGAAACATGAGTCTAGGGGATGTGATGTGGCCACAAGGGGGAAAACAATGGTGCTTGTAACCGCGGTTGCAAGGATTGTTTACTTTACGCAAAGTTCTTTTTAATGCAGTTGTCTGTTGCTTTGGGTTTGCACTTTGGGTGGGGCTCGAAACTTAATACCTGCGAGATGTTCTGGATAGATATCTCAAGGTGGATGATTAGTAGTAGATGCAGATGGATTTCGGTCTACTTATTTTAGCGTACTTCCCATGCTTTTGAGCCTCTTCCTTTCTTTTGTAGCATAGTTAGCATTGCGGTGCGTTTATAATCCTGTCAATTTCCCATCTGTAATTTGTTTACCTCGCATAGCAGTTTTATCGTCTTTTGGGAGAGAGACATCACTAGTGAACATCACGGGACCCCGGTCCATATTCTCATCATTGTTTAAACGCTCATTTACTTTTCAGTATTTAATTTCAGTTTCTATCATCATTATCATTATCCCTTGTGTGTTTGATCCCTTGTAAACAACAAGACCGGAGAGATTGACAACCTCTCTGAACTTCGTTGGGAGCAAAGTTATTTGTGTCTGTGTGCAGGTCCAGGTTAAGAGAGCAATATCACAAACGGCGCGTTGCTCGCTTCACCACCTACTTATCATTACTGGAGTCCTACTGGATTGATATCCTCGGTATCTCCACTGAGGGAAATTTGCTGCTATCCTACATCTCACCTTCCACTTTGGGTAACCAACGAAGGGTGAGAAGCCATTACCACTTCCACGCCATCACATAGCAGTGTTATCGTCTTTTGGGAGAGAGACATCACTATTGAATGATGTCGCGAGAGTTGCTCGCCCCTCGTTGGTTACCCAAAGTGGAAGGTTTGAGATGCAGACAGCAGCAAATTTCCCTCGGTGAAGATACCAAGGTTTGTCTCCAGTAGGACTCCGGCAACGACAGGAAGGTGACAACGGCGCCAGAGATTAGCGGTTGACGTGGACCTGCACACACAACAGATAACTTTGCTCCCAACGAGTACAAAGGGGTTGTCAATCCCTCCGGCCTTGTTGTTTACAAAGGATAAAACGCATGGGATAATAATGATAGTGATAGCAACAACAAAAAAGCAGTAAATTGGTAGAGGGTGTAAACAGTATTGGAAATATGGACCGGGGTCCTATGATGTTCACTAGTGATGTCTCTCTCCCAAAAGACGATAAAATAGCCATGCGAGGTAAACAAATTACAGCTGGGCAATTGACAGGATTATGTGCCCAAACCAATGCTAATTATGCTATGAAGAAAGGAAGAGGCTCAAAAGCTTGGGCGGTACGCCAAGACAAGTAGACCGAAATCCAACTGCATCTACCTACTAATCATCCACCTTGAGATATCTATCCAGAACATCTCACTGGTATTAAGTTGCGAATCCCACCCAAAGTGTAAACTCAAAGCAACAGACAACTGCATTAAAGAACTTTGCGTAAAGTAAACAATCCTTGCACCCGCAAGTACAAGCACCGTTGTTTTCCCCCTTGTGGCAACAGCACATCCCCTAGACTCATGTTTCTGTCACTCAAGCTAGTCATCGGGGGGCATGAACCCACAATCATGCATAACGCTCCCTCTTGGAGTCACTACCTACTACTTGGCCAAAGAAATAAACAGCAACGAAGAACATGCAAGAATTACTCAAGAACATAAATATAAAAGAGGAGAATCAAATATATTACTCAAACACAATCTGAACATAATCTCATAATCCATCGGATCCCAGCAAACTCAGCATAGCAACAGCAGAAATATTACATAAGTGCCTCGATCATGTAGGGCAGTTCACGAGGTCTAATCCATGAAGGACAAAGAGGGGAGGAGAACATCACATAGCTACTGACATAGACCCATGGTCCAAGGTGGACTACTCACGGTTCATCCGGGAAGCATCCATGGTGGTGGAGAAGCTCCCAGAGGTGGTTCCTCCCTCCGGCAGGGTGCCGGGAAGAGGTCTTCCGGGGCTCCCGATCTTGGAAGCGCGGCGGCGTCGGAACAGAGGAGAGATCGCAAAAAAGGGTTCCCGTCTCGGGGTTTTTGCGTCACGGGGAATAAATAGGCGAAGGGGGGCAGCCAGGGGGGCCACCAGGGGTCCAGGCGGCCCCCTTGCGCGGCCCCACCCTAGGGCGCGCCGGGAGGGCGCCTGGGGCCCTGGTGGGTCTCCTCTGCCCCCCCCCCCCCTCGGTGATCCCCGAAGCTTCCTGTACGCTGATTTTTTATTGGATCTTTCCCAAATTTTTGGAGCACTTTAAAAAAACAGCAGAAAACAGGAACTGGCACTAGGGTGCACTGAGTTAATAGGTTAGTCCAAATATGATCAAAAGTGTATGGAAGTTCATCAATATCATAGCAATATCACACCAAAGAGGCATGGAGCAAGCAGAAATTATATATACGTTTTGGACGTATCAACATCCCCAAGCTTAATTCCTGCTCGTCCTCGAGTAGGTAAATTATAACAGCATAATTTCTGTGGTGACATGCTAACAACAATATAAGAACTTTTAAGTAAAGCAATCAAGGCATGTAATTCAATTCAAGTCATAACAGGCAAGAGTCTATATTTAGCATTGAAACAAGTAACATAAGAACATAAAGTTGCAAGAGCTCTCGCTGTCCGTGACTCAAATGTCTCCAAATGGTGTTTGCGTGCAAGAAAGGGGATAGGGATATACGAGAAAAAGGTATTTTTGTGCTGAGAACTTAATCTACTAAAGTTTCACACTTGGTCTTCTTTGGAATCTTATCTTGATTCATCCCCAGACCACTAGCCAGGTACAAGTCAAAATGATCCACTCCTTTTTGACGTTTTGAGCACTCATGCAATGGATGAGTGTAAGCAAGAAAGTTGACACTTAGGATGGAAAAGAGAGAATATGGTGGAGGAGGAAGACAAGAAGGTGTGAAAGGCTCACATCAATGAGGACAATCATAGGCGAGAGAAACCCAAATGATAGATATGATGTGAGGAGTAGGGATTGCCTTGCAACGGATGCACATATGAGATAAGGTAAGCTCTCCAACGGAACTAGTGGGGGTGCATCCAACTTGCTTGCTCAAGAAGACCTAGAGCTCATTTGAGGAGGCTCATCCTTGGAATATACAAGCCAAGTTCTATAGTGTGAAGGTCCCCACATAGCTATATGCATGAATGATAATCTCTATGGAGTACAAGATATAAGAGGGAGTACGAGTGTGGATCTCTCAAAAGGAATAGTAGTGTGCCCCCTTCTCTATTTTTATTTCTTTTTCTCTTTTTTCTCTTTTTTGTAATTTTTTGGTGGCCTCAATGGCTCTTTCTATTTCTCTCCTTTGTCCTCTCTGGGATCTTTTGATTTGTCCTCTTTGGGATATTTCAATTTGTACACTTTGGGATCTTTTCCTCACTTTAGGGGCAACACTCTATATATTACAAAAAGTATAGAAGATCTTTCACACTTTACAAAGTACTCAAATCATAAAGAAGATGTAACTATCATGATGTATGCAAATGTATGCCTCTGCCAGTGTACCAGGATATGCAATGATACTAGCGCGTCATGTAGCAATGATTAGGGCAAGGCCCAACTAGCATGCGGCTCATCGATCAAGCAAGTAGCATGTATGACATGAAGATCAAGTCATGAGAAGGTGGATGTTGCATGGCAATGCATCTCGGAAAGGCTATGGAAATGCCTTGATAGGTAGGTATGGTGGCTGTTTTGAGGAAGGATATAAGGAGGTTTATGATTACAAAGCGTATCATGCCAAGGGTTTGGATGTACCGGCGAAGGTGGACGCCAACTCTCTGAGTGAGAAGAAAGCAATGCACGGCACAGGAGAGGCTAGCAAAAATATGGGAAGGTGGAAGTGTCAACTTTCGAATACTCACATTAGTCCGAAGAACTCATGCACTTATTATCGGTAACTCTCAATCTAATAAGGAGGTTTCACAAAGAGACAAGTACCCCGAGGAGGAGTGTATGGGGGTTTGGTTATCCTTGCGCATCCTCGACTCATGGTACGTGAGTGTACTCTAATATTGGACCCCTCAGAAGAGTAGTGATCCATCTAGTAGCTAAAGTTTTCAACTAATTTTGTAAGTTTTGAAAATAAACACGGACTGCCCAAAATACGACATCTATCACTAATAGGCTAAAGCTCTTGACACCAAAATTCCAAACATTAGTCAAAAGAATACCTCAAAACTATTGCAAGTTACTACTACAAAAGAATAGCAACCTCAATTACCTACTTCAAGTCAAGACACAAAACTCAGAGCAACAGGCAAACAATCTAAACAAGATAAACATGAAAACTCAAGAGAGTTCTAGAAACAAACTAAACAAAAGATCTTTGAAAAGATAAGCATGAAAACTAAGAGCAAAACATGACAGTAGCTATGAAAAGATAAAGAACACACACAGCAAAGATAAGCATGAAAAGTCCTATGTTGTGTTCTAGATTTTGAAAGTGGAGCGTGTTTCAATCCCACACAAATAAAGATGGGTTCTAACTTGTTATGAACAGCAAGAAAAGATAAAGAAAACTAAAAAAAACCTAAGAGCGAGACGCTCCAAGCATAGCACATAACGCATGAAGTGATAAAAATATAGTGAAACGAGAGGCGAACTGATAATTGTTGATGGAGAAGGGGATGCACGGGGGCATCCCCAAGCTTATACGCTTGAGTCTCCTTGAATATTTCTTGGGGATGCATGGGGGCATCCCCAAGCTTGAGCGCTTGACACTCCTGAATCTTCTTTCATCATCTTCCCTCGCACACTTGAAAACTCCCTTCATACATAACTCATCATAATCGGATTAGCGAGGTTAGTACCCATAATAAAATAATTTTTTCTCTACTGGAAATAAAGATATTATTGAAGAGCTACTATTTCTCAAGATTTCCAAAAAGTTTTTGCAAATAAAAATCAAGCTTAAGGTTTGCAAAACGAAGGAAAGGCAAAACAGGACAGAATCTGTGAAAAACAGACCAGCAGGTAGTAAATAATTTTTTAGGGATACTTCTGCAACTCAAATAAAAAAAATCAGAACATACGAAAGTTCCGTAATTGTATAGAGCACTCTGTGTAAAAAATTCAGCTCAAAAAGATGAACTGGGATTTTTCTCTAATTTTTCTAGTCACGAGGACAGAATCTGTTTTCTGGACAGCATGTCACAACTTTCACTTCCCTTGTCATATGAGGCTATAAATGGCACAAAGCTTGAAAAGTAAAGATACAATGATGTTGCTACAGTAGTAACAATCATCAAGACCACTAAAAACAGAATAAAAACAAAAATGAAATCCTAAATTCGTTGTGGGCTGCCTCCCGAAAGCGCTTCTTTAAAGCCATTAGCTAGGCATAATGCAAATAGATCAAGTTGTATCAATTGAACAATCATCAAGATTATCAAAAAGCTCTTCAATAATACAACCACTCTTAAGAGGTCTTTCAAATAAAGGCCTAATAAAGATACTTCTAGGAATAAAAGCAAAACACGGAAGATCAATTGGAGTCTCATTTATTCTATTAAAGAGAGGTATCTCTTCCAAAGTCTTCACAGTTTCAACCCCTTTGGCAATAGATAGATTATTTTTTAAACGAGGAGCCTTTGGGACGTAAACGAACCTAGGTTCCTTATTTCCGGAGTTTCCACCTTTTTGGTTTTGATTGAGGAGAAATTAGTTCCTAGAGTGTCAATGATTTCCTCAATCTTATCAATCCTAGAAGGGTCCAAGACATGGGATTTGATGGTCTCCAAAATTTTCAAAAAATTATGCATGGAGCTATCAAGTCTATTCAAATTCCCTTGAACCTTACGATCCAACTCACTTATCTTGTTAATGCTTGGCATCCCTAGCTCTATCTTTTCAAGTTTTTATCATAATGTGAGCTAGGGTAATGTCCTCTTGAATGCTAGCAACAGGGAGATTTCCAACAAGATTTTCCATAACACTAAGAGCTTCCAAAACTGGGGCGTCTATGAAATTCCCATTGATAGCAGTATCTAGAATAAACCTATTCCAAGAAGTAATTCCAACATAAAAGTTTCTAAGAAGGATAGTAGTGGATTGCTTCGTGGTGGCTCTTTTTTGAGAATCATTAATTCTATACCAGGCATCTTTCAGACTTTCACCACCTCTTTGTTAAAAGGTGAGCACTTATGCTTCACCAAAGGAAAAAGGACCAGACATAATGACAACTACTAGCAAAGGTAACTATTTTTTTGATTTTTGATAAAATACACTAAAGCAAAAACTGAAAGGTAAACAAACAAGACTAAAAAGCAAAGATAAAAGATAGTGGGAACCTCCCCTATCTTGAAGAGCGGAGTCCCCGGCAACGGCGCCAGAAATTGCTTTGATGTCGCGAGAGTTGCTCGCCCCTCGTTGGTTACCCAAAGTGGAAGGTTTGAGATGCAGACAGCAGCAACTTTCCCTCGGTGAAGATACCAAGGTTTGTCTCCAGTAGGACTCCGGCAACGACAGGAAGGTGACAACTGCGCCAGAGATTAGCGGTTGACGTGGACCTGCACACAGAACAGATAAATTTGCTCCCAACGAGTACAAAGGGGTTGTCAATCCCTCCGGCCTTGTTGTTTACAAAGGATAAAACGCACGGGATAATAATGATAGTGATAGCAACAACAAAAAAGCAGTAAATTGGTAGAGGGTGTAAACAGTATTGGAAATATGGATCGCGGTCCTATGATGTTCACTAGTGATGTCTCTCTCCCAAAAGACGATAAAATAGCCATGCGAGGTAAACAAATTACAGCTGGGCAATTGACAGGATTATGTGCGCAAACCAATGCTAATTATGCTATGAAGAAAGGAAGAGACTCAAAAGCTTGGGCGGTACGCCAAGACAAGTAGACCGAAATCCATCTGCATCTACCTACTAATCATCCACCTTGAGATATCTATCCAGAACATCTCGCTGGTATTAAGTTGCGAATCCCACCCAAAGTGTAAACTCAAAGCAACAGACAACTGCATTAAAGAACTTTGCGTAAAGTAAACAATCCTTGCACCCGCAAGTACAAGCACCGTTGTTTTCCCCCTTGTGGCAACAGCACATCCCCTAGACTCATGTTTCTGTCACTCAAGCTAGTCATCGGGGGGCATGAACCCACAATCATGCATAACGCTCCCTCTTGGAGTCACTACCTACTACTTGGCCAAAGCAATAAACAGCAACGAAGAACATGCAAGAATTACTCAAGAACATAAATATAAAAGAGGAGAATCAAATATATTACTCAAACACAATCTGAACATAATCTCATAGTCCATCGGATCCCAGCAAACTCAGCATAGCAACAGCAGAAATATTACATAAGTGCCCCGATCATGTAGGGCAGTTCACGAGGTCTAATCCATGAAGAACAAAGAGGGGAGGAGAACATCACATAGCTACTGATCATAGACCCATGGTCCAAGGTGGACTACTCACGGTTCATCCGGGAAGCATCCATGGTGGTGGAGAAGCTCCCGGAGGTGGTTCCTCCCTCCGGCAGGGTGCCGGGAAGAGGTCTTCTGGTGCTCCCGATCTTGGAAGCGTGGCGGCGGCGGAACAGAGGAGAGATCGCGAAAAAGGGTTACTGTCTCGGGGGTTTTGCGTGAAGGGGAATAAATAGGAGAAGGGGGGCAGCCATGGGGCCACCAGGGGTCCAGGCGGACCCCTGGCGCGGCCTCACCCTAGGGCGCGCCAGGAGGGCGCCTGGGCCCCTGGTGCGTCCCCTCTCCCCCCCCCCCCCTCGGTGATTTCAGAAGCTTCATGTACGCTGATTTTTATTGGATTTTTCCCGAATTTTTGGAGCACTTTTAATATGGGGGAAGCCTGAAATAGAAAAACAGCAGAAAAAAGGAACTGGCACTGGGGTGCACTGAGTTAATAGGTTAGTCCAAATATGATCAAAAGTGTATGGAAGTTCATCAATATCATAGCAATATCACACAAAAGAGGCATGGAGCAAGCAGAAATTATAGATACGTTTTGGACGTATTAGTGAACATCACGGGACCCCGGTCCATATTCTTATCACTGTTTACACGCTCATTTATTTTCTGCTTTTACTTTCTAGCTGTTGTCACCATTATCATTATCCCTTGCGTTTGATCCTTTGTAAACAACAAGGCCGGAGAGATTGACTACCTCTCTGAACTTCTTTGGGAGCAAAGTTATTTGGGTCATGTGCAGGTCCAGGTCAAGGAAGCAACTTTTGTCTAAAATGGTGCCATTGTTTCCTTGCCACCTACTTATCACTATCGGACTCCTACTGGTCGATCTCAACCTTGGTATCTTCACCAAGGGAAACTTGCCGCTACGCTACATATCACCTTCCACTTGGGGTAACCAACGAAGGGTGAGAAGCCGTTATCATCTCTCGTGTATCAAACACTCATGCGCGGCGGTCAACTTCAGGATATAAAAGGCCTTGAAGAGCACTACAGTGGGCATCACCCCCAGGCACGCCTCACAGAGATAGGCAAAGTTAGCAAGGAGGAGAATGGCTTCATGGCAGAGGTGCAGCGCATGGATCTGGTAGTTCTCCAGAACGACACAGAAGAAATCAGAGAAGGGCAGCACCAGGCCGCTGAGAAGGAAATGGATAAATAAAGGGAAGGTGGTGATAGGGATCTCCTCAATCCGGCGCGATGCTAGAGAAATTTCGGTGTCTATAATTTCTGCTTGCTCCATACATGTTTTGTGTGATATTGCTATGTTTTAGATACACTTTCATACACTTTTGATCATATTTGGACTAACCTATTAACTCAATGCACCCCAGTGCCAGTTCCTGTTTTCTGCTATTTTTCTATTTCAGGTTTCCCCCGTATTAAAATTGCTCCAAAAATTCCGGAAAAATACAATAAAAAATCAGCATACCGGATGCTTCGGGAATCACCTAGGAGCGGCCAAAGGGGACCCACCAGGGCCCCAGGCGCCCTCCCGGCGCGCCCTAGGGTGGGGTCGTGCCAGGGGGCGCCTGGACCCCTAGTGGCCCCCTGGTTGCCCCGCTTCGCCTATATATTCTCCGTCACGAGAAACTTTGGAGAAGAGAACCCTTTTTCGCGATCTCGCCTCTGTTCCGCCGCCTCCGCGCTTCCAAGATCGGGAGCGCCAGCAAACCTCTTCCCGGCACCCTGCCGGAGGGAGGATCGACCTCCGGGAGCTTCTCCTCCACCATGGACACTTCCCGGATGATCCGTGAGTAGTCTACCTTGGACCATGGGTCCATGATCAGTATCTATGTGATGTTCTCCTCCCCTCTTTGTTCTTCATGGATTAGACCTTGTGAGCTGCCCTACATGATCAAGGCACATATGTAATTCTTTCTGCTGTTGCTATGCTAAGTTTGTTGGGATCTGATGGATTATGAGACTATGTTCAGATTGTGATTGAGTAATATATTTGATTCTTATCTTTTATATTTTTTTTCTTGAGTAATTCTTGCATGTTCTTCGTTGTTGTTTATTGCTTTGGACAAGTAGTACGTAGTGACTCCAAGCGGGAACTTTATGCTCGATTGTGGGTTCATGCCCCCTGATGACTAGCTTGAGTGACAGGAACATGAGTCTAGGCGATGTGTTGTTGCCACAAGGGGAAAACAACGGTGCTTGTAACCGCGGTTGCAAGGATTTTTTACTTTACGCAAAGTTCTTTTAATGCAGTTGTTTGTTGCTTTGGGTTTACACTTTGGGTGGGCCTCGCAACTTAATACCAGCGAGATGTTCTGGATAGATATCTCAAGGTGGATGATTAGTAGTAGATGCAGTTGGATTTCAGTCTACTTATTTTGGCGTACTACCCATGCTTTTGAGCCTCGTCCTTTCTCTGTAGCATAGTTAGCATTGCGGTGCGTTTTTAATCCTGTCAATTTCCCAGCTGTGATTTGTTTACCTCGCATAGAAGTTTTATCATCTTTTGGGAGAGAGACATCACTAGTGAACATCATGGGACCCCGGTCCATATTCTCAATTTATGTCTTGCTTTTACTTTCAGTTGCAATCACTATTATCATTATCCCTTGCATTTGATCCTTTGTAAACAACAAGGCCGGAGAGATTGACAACCTCTCTGAACTTCGTTGGGAGCAAAGTTGTTTGTATCTGTGTGCAGGTTCACGTCAACTGCCTAATTTCTAGCTTCGCTGTCACCTACTTGTCGCTTTCGGAGTCCTACGGGAGACAAACCCTATCCTCTATGTTAGGGGAAATTTGCTGTTATCCTACATCTCACCTTCCACTTGGGGTAACCAACGAAGGGTGAGAAGCCATTATCATCTCTCGCACATCTAGAAAATTTCTGGCGCCGTTGCCGGGGACTGCAATATACAAGATAGGGGAGTTGCACACTATCTTTTACCTTTGCTTTTTAGTCTTGTTAGTTTATCTTTCAGTTCTTGCTTTAGTGTCCTTTATCTAAAATCACACAAAAAACTGTTTGTCACACCTGTTGCTATCATGGGTTCCACTGAAAACGCCAAGTTGTGAGACTTCACTAGTCACAACAACAGTGATTTTATCTGCACTCCTATTGCTACACCTGCCACTACAGCTACCTCTTATGAAATTAAACCTGCTTTGTTAAACCTTGTTATGAGATCAATTCGTTGGTGCTTCAGATGATGCTGCTTTACACTTGAATAATTTTGTTGAGCTATGTGATATGCAAAATTATAAAGAAGTAGAAGGTGATATTGTTAAGCTTAAGAATTTTCCTTTCTCTTTGAGGGAAAGAGCTAAAATTTGGTTTCAATCCTTGCCTAGGAATAGCATAGATTCTTGGGATAAGTGCAAGGATGCTTTTATTGGGAAGTACTACCTGATTGCAAAAGAGTGTTAATACTCTTCAAGCCTCGTTGGTTACCCCAAGTGCAGGGTGAGATATAGTGCAGCGGCAAGTTATCCCTTGGCAAAGATACCAAGGTTTGTCTCCCATAGGACTCCGTAGGATACAAGAAGGTGGTAAAGTGAACAATGGCACCGAGGTTGCTAGCTTCACCTGGACCTGCACACAGATACAAATAACTTTGCTCCCAACGAGTACAAAGGAGTTGTCAATTCCTCCGGCCTTGCTGTTTACAAAGGATCAACGCAAAAGATAAAAGTGAATTTGAAAGTAAACACTGAAAGTAAGCTAAGGGTGTAAACAATAATGTGAAGATGGACCGGGGTCCCGTGATTTTCACTAGTGATGTCTCTCTCCCAAAAGACGATAAAAGTGCTAGCGAGGTAAAAAAATCACAGCCGGGCAATTGACAGAATTATGAAGGCACCGCAATGCTAACTATGCTGCAAAGAAAGGAAGGGCTCAAAAGAAATGGGTCGTACACCAAGGTAAGTACACCGAAATCCAACTGCATCTACTACGAATCATCCACCTTGAGATATCTATCCAGAACATCTCGCTGGTATTAAGATGCGAATCCCACCCAAAGTGTAAATTCAAATCAACAGACAACTGCATTAAAAGAACTTTGCGTAAAGTAAACAATCCTTGCACCCGCGGGTACAAGCACTGTTGTTTTATCCCTAGTGGCAACAGCACATCCCCTAGTCTCATTTTTCTGTCACTCAAGCTAGACATCAAGGGGCTGAACCCACAATCAAGCATAACGCTCCCTCTTGGAGTTGCAACAAATCACTTGGCCAAAGTAAAATACGGCAACGGAGAACATGCAAGAATTTACTCAAGAACAAAATATAAAAGATAAGAACCAAATATATTACTCATACCAATCTGAACATAGTCTCATAATCCATCAGATCGCAGAAAAATCAACATAGCAACAGCAGAAAATTACAAAGGTGCCTCGATCATGTGAGGCAGCTCACGAGGTCTCGAAAGTGGAAGCACAAAGAGGGGAGAGGAACATCACATAGCTACTGGTCACGGACCCATGGTCCAAGGGGAACTACTCACGGTACATACGGGAGGCGTCCATGGCTATGGATGGTCTCCCGGAGGGGGTTCCTCCTCCCGGCAGGGTGCCGGGGCAGCTTCTCCAGGCAGCCCCGATCTAGAAACGGCGGCGGCGGCGGTACAGAGGCGAGTTCGCGAAAAAGAGATCCGTCTTAGGGGTTTCCACCCCGAGGGCTAAATATAGGCAAAGGGGGGCACCAAGAGGGGACACAGGGCATCCAGGAGGCTCCCTGGCGCGGCGTAGGGTGGGGCCGCGCCAGGGACCCTTCTGGAATCCCTGTGGTGGCCCCCCTTCCCTCCTTTGGTGTTTCCGGATGCTTCCGTGTCGCTGATTTTTTATCTGATTTTTCTGTATTTTTTGGAGCACTTTTAATGGCCGAAAACCTGAAATACAAAAACAACAGAAAACAGCAACTGGCAGCTGGGTGCACTGGGTTAATAGATTAGTCCAAATATGCTCAAAAGTGTATGAAAGTTCAAGAAAATCATGGCAAAGTCACACAAAACATGCATGGAGCAAGAAGAAATTATAGATACGTTTGGGACGTATCAACATCCCCAAGCTTAATTCCTGCTTGTCCTCGAGTAGGTAAATGATAACAAGCATAATTTCTGTGGTGACATGCCACACAACCATATAAGGACTTTTAAGTAAAGCAATCAAAGCATGCAATTCAATTCTAGTCTTAACAAGCAAGAGTCTATATGAGCATTGACACAAGTAACAAAAGAACAAAAGGTGCAAGAGCTCCCGCTGTCCGTGACTCGAATGTCTCCAGATGATGTTTGCATGCAAGCAGGGGACTGGGAAAAAGAGAGAAAAAAGGTTCTTGAGAACAACTATCTACTAAAGTTTCACACTTAGTCTCCTTTGGATTCTTATATTGACTCGTCCCCAGACCACTAGCCAGGTACAAGTCAAACTGATCCACTCCCTTTCGATATTTTGAGCACTCATGCAATGGATCAGCGTGAGCAAGAAAGTTGACACCAAAAAGGCGAAACAGAAAGAAGGTGGAGGAGGAAGACAAAAAAGGTGTGAAAGGCTCACATCAATGAGGACAATCATAGGCGAGAGAAGGCCATATGATAGATATGATGTGAGGAGTAGGGATTGCCATGCAACGGATGCACATGTGAGCTAAAAGCTCTCCAGGGGAACTAGTGGGGGTGCATCTAACTTGCTTGCTCAAGAAGACCTAGAGCTCGTTTGAGGAGGCTCATCATTGGAATATACAAGCCAAGTTCTATAGTGTGAAGGTCCCCACATAGCTATATGCATGATGACGATCTCTATGGAGTACAAGGGATAGAGGATGAAGTACTAGTGTGGATCTCTCAAAAGGAATAGTAGTGTGCCCCCTTCTCTCTTTTTATTTTTTTTCTCTTTTTTCTTTTTTCTTTTTTGTATTTTTCTGGTGGCCTCAATGGCTCTTTATATTTAACTCTCATTTGTCCTCTTTGGGATCTTTTGATTTTGTCCTCTTTGGGATCTTTTCCTCACTTTAGGGGCAACGCTCTATATTTTACAAGAATATAGGAGATCTTTCACACTTTACAAAGGTACTCACATAAAGAAGATATAACTATCATGATGCAAATGTATGCTTCTGCCAAGATAGCAGGATATGCAATGATACTAGCGCGTCATGTAGAAATGATTAGGGCAAGGCCCAACTAGCATGCGGCTCATCGATCAAGCAAGTAGCATGTATGACATGAGGATCAAGTCATGAGAAGGTGGATGTTGCATGGAAATGTATCTCGAAAAGGCTATGGAAATGCCTTGTAGGTAGGTATGGTGGCTGTTTTGAGGAAAGATATAAGGAGGCTTATGATGACAGAGCGTATCGTGCCAAGGGTTTGGATGCACCGGTGAAGTATGCGCCAACTCTCAAGGTGAGAAAGGTCAATGCACGGTACCGAAGAGGCTAGAAAAAGTATAGGTGGGTGGAAGTGTCAACTTTCGAATACTCACATTAGTCCGAAGAACTCGTGCACTTATTATCGGTAACTCTCAATCTAATCAGGAGGTCCACAAAGAGACAAGTACCCCTAGGAGGAGTGTATGGGGGTTTGGTTATCCTTGCGCATCCTCGACTCATGGTATGTGAGTGTACTATAATATTCGAACCCTCCAGAGGTTAGTGATCCATCTAGTAGCTAGAGTTCTCAACAGGGGTTTTTGGTTTTCAAAAAACACACGGATTGCCCAAAATACGACATCTATCACTAATAGGCTCGAGCTCTTGACACCAAAAGTTCAAACATTACTCTAGTCAATACCTCAAAACTATTGCAAGTTACTACTACAAAGAGAATAGCAACTTTAACTACCTACTTCTATTCAAGACACAAAACTCAGTGCAATAGGCAAACTCTCTAACAAGATATAACATGCAACCTATAGAAAGTTCAACCTAAAACAAAAGAAAAGCTCTAGAAAAACTAAAGCACTACAACTAAACAGAGCAGCAACTAAGAAAAGAAAAAGAACAACTCACAGCTAAAATAATAAGCATGCAAATCCTATGAGGAGTTCTAGTTCAAGCGTAGCGTGTAACTCTCCCACACAAAAGAGTAAGCCGGGGTCTAACTTGTTACTACAGCAAACAAAGCTAAAGAAAACTAACAATAGAACCTAACAGCGAGACGCTCCAAGCATAGCACATAACGCATGAAGTGATAAAAATATAGTGCAACGAGAGACGAACTGATAATTTTTGATGAAGAAGGGGATGCACGGGGGCATCCCCAAGCTTAGACGCTTGAGTCTCCTTGAATATTTATTGGGGTGCACATGGGCATCCCCAAGCTTGAGCGGTTGACACTCCAAGATCTTCTTTCATCATCTTCCAACGCGCACTTGAAAACTCCCTTCATACATAACTCATTGTAGACTGATTAGAGAGGTTAGTACCCTATTAAAATAATTTTTCCCTTACTGTAAATAAAGATATTCTTGAAGAGCTACTGTTTCTCAAGATTGCCAAAAAGTTTTTGCAAAGAAAAAGAAAGCTTAAGGTTTGCAAAAGTAAAGAGAGACAAAACGTGGCAGCATTTGTGAAAAACAGAATAGCAGGTAGTAAAGAATTTTTTAGGGATACTTCTGCAACTCAAATCAAAAAAACTCAGAACATACGCAAGTTTCGTAAAAGTATAGAGCACGCTGTGTAAAAAATTCAGCTCAAATAGATGAACTGGGATTTTTCCATGGTTTTTCTAGTCACGAGGACAGAATATGTTTTCTGGACAGCATGTCACAACTTTCACTTCCCTTGTCGTATGAGGCTATAAAAGGTACAAAGCTTGAAAATTAAAGATACAATGATGTTGCTACAGTAGTAACAATAATCAAGACCACTAAGAGCATAACAAAAGCAAAAAGAAAAAACTAAATTCATTGCGGGCTGCCTCCAGAAAGCGCTTTTTTAAAGCCATTAGCTAGGCTTAATTCAAAAGATCAAATCTTTTCAAGAAAATAACTAGCCCGTGTGACGGACTCAAAAGGCAACTTAATCTTTTTCCTAGGGAAGTGTTCCATCCCTTTCTTGAGAGGTAATTGGAATTTTATAATCCCTTCTTTCATATCAATAACAGCACCAACTGTGCGAAGAAAAGGACGTCCCAAAATAATTGGACAAGAAGGTTCACATTCAATGTCCATAATAGTAAAATAAACGGGAACATAATTGTCATTGACAATGATAAGAACATCGTCGATCTTCCCCAAAGGTTTCTTTACGGAAGAATCAACAAGACGAACACCAAAAGAACAAGGATCAAAAGGTTTCAATTCAAGCATATCATACATTCTTTTGGGCATAACAGAGGTACTTGCTCCCACATCACAAAGAGCATAACAAGAGAAGTTATTCAATTTAATTTTTATCATAGAATCCCAACCATCTTCTAGCTTCCTAGGTATGGAGGCTTCTAGTCTAAGCTTCTCCTCCCTAACTTTGATTAGAGCATTGGTGATATGCTCTATGAAGGCAAGATTAAGTGTGCTAGTGTGGGGGTCTCTAGACATCTTGTGTAGGAAACCAATAAGTTCAGATAAAGTTCAGTTGTCAAAGTCTAGGTCACTACTATCTATCAGTGATGTAGTGATATCATTTAGGCTCACTTGTTTTAAAACCTCTATGTTCATAGAGGTTTCTTCATCTATGGTTGAGGTGGTAGCATCACCATTGGTAGGTCCAGTGGGACTAGGGGTGTGATGGGTGCTAACTGTTTGCACATCCACAACTACTTGGATAGTGGCTACTGTGTGGTAGGTAGGAAGGCTCTTAATTCTATCTTCTTCCTCCTTTTATCTAGCCCATCTCTCTTTAAGTTTAGCCATCATCCTAATGTTTTCATTGATTTGTAACTGGATAGCATTAATAGGAGTGACCTTACTCTCCTCAAGGGGAGAGGTTCTAATTTTTATCATCTCAACATCAAGGGCTAAGTTATCTACCTTCAAACAAAGATTATCTAATTTAGCTAGTTTTTCTTCCACATTCTTGTTGAAGACTTTTTGGGTAGTGATAAAGTCTTTGAGCAAGGTCTCTAATTCAAAGGTGGAGTTTTTGGTGCTAGGATAAGTGTTGTTGTTCCCATAGTTGTTGGATGGGAAAGGCCTAGGATTGTTGCTACCAAAATTACTCCTATAAGCATTGTTTTTGAAGTTTTTTCTAGCAATGAAGTTCACATCTACTTGTTCTTGAGCAACCAGAGAATTTAAAGGAACATTTTGAGGATCAATAGGAGCTTGCTTGTTAAGTAGAGACATGATAAGGTCAACCTTTTCATTTAGAGACGAGATCTCCTCGACAGAATTTACCTTACCAGTTGGAGATCTTTCGGTGTGCCACTGAGAGTAGTTCAGCGTCATCTCATCAAGTAGCTTTGTGGCAGCACCAAGTGTAATTGACATAAAAGTTCCTCCCGCGGCCGAATCTAACAGGTTCCGCGAGGTAAAGTTCAAGCCTGCATAAAAAGTCTGGATAACCATCCAGGCAGTCAGTCCATGTGTGGGGCAATTCTTAACAAGAGATTTCATGCGTTCCCAAGCTTGGGCAACGTGTTCATTATCCAATTGTTTAAAATTCATAATAAAGCTCCTCAACTGGATAATCTTAGCAGTTGGTAGTACTTTCCGATAAAAGCATCCTTGCACTTATCCCAAGAATCTATGCTATTCTTAGGCAAGGATTGAAACCAGATTTTAGCTTCATCCCTCAAGGAGAAAGGAAAAAGCTTAAGCTTAACAATATCACCATCTACTTCTTTGTACTTTTGCATATCACAAATCTCAATAAAATTATTTAAATGCAAAGCAGCATCATCTCTAGCACCAGAGAATTGATCTTTCATAACAAGGTTCAGCAAATCAGGTTTAATCTCATAAGAAGGTGCTGAAGTAGCAGGTGTAGCAATAGGAGTGCAGATAAAGTCACTATTGTTGTGACTGGTGAAGTCACACAACTTGGTGTTCTCAGAGGAACCCATAGTAGCAGCAGATATTTTTGCTATTTTTGATAAGGGACACAAAAGTAAAAACTTAAAGATAACTAACAAGACTAAAAAGCAAAGATAAAAGATAGTGTACAACTCCCCTATCTTGTAGACTAGAGTCCCCGGCAACGGCGCCAGAAAACTTGCTGATGGCAAGAGAGTGTTAATACTCTTCAAGCCTCGTTGGTTACCCCAAGTGCAGGGTGAGATATAGTGCAGCGGCAAGTTTTCCCTTGGCAAAGATACCAAGGTTTGTCTCCCGTAGGACTCCGAAGGATACAAGAATGTGGTAAAGTGAACAATGGCGCCGAGGTTGCTATCTTCACCTAGACCTGCACACAGATACAAACAACTTTGCTCCCAACGAGTACAGAGGAGTTGTCAATTCCTCCGGACTTGATGTTTACAAAGGATCAACGCAAGAGATAAAATTGGAACTGAAAGTAAGACTAAAAGTAAGCTAAGGGTGTTGATACGTCCCAAACGTATCTATAATTTCTGCTTGCTCCATGCATGTTTTGTGTGATATTGCTATGCTTTTGATACACTTTCATATCTTTTTATAACATATTTTGGAACTAACCTATTAATGGTTGCAAGAGTTCACAAGTTCTTGTTTTTGTACTTTATGTGTAGGAATTAATTGGATAAAGGAAAAATCACAAAAAGGAGCCTTGTAGGAGTTGGACTCTAACTCTCCCAAAATCTGTCCCCACCAGACAGGTTTTAAAGATCACCTGGGAAACGCCAGAAGACGGCCTCAAAAGGAAAAACTTAAAACTACAAAGTTGTAGGGAATTATTTTCCGGTTGATATAGACATAAAATTCGGCCCAATCGGAGTACGGACGCTTCCAGAAACCCCGAAATACATAAGACGTAATCTGGATGACGGGAATCCGAGAGTCTATATAAAGAGAGGAAACCTAGGTCAAAGGGTACCACGAAAATTCCTCCCCCTTGGCAGCCGTCTTGAGGGGGAGATCAATCTCCATAGCAGCACCATCTCCAAGGAAGAAGAAGGGGCCAAGGGTCGCTGTCCCCAAGGGTCGTGGCCACCGCCGTGGCCGTGGCCGTGGGCGGCCGCCGCCGCCGTGGACGCCGTCGTCACCGTCTCCTTCATCTCATCCGGGCTGCACCTCTCCATCAACAACTCCCTCTCTCTCACCATGTCCATGTGTGAGTAGTTACCCTCAGGTCTAAGGCTCGTATCTTGATCTATGTGGTTTCTCTCTCTCCCATGATGTGATTTTTGTTGTGATCATTGGCTATGTTAATCTAGGGTGATCCCATGATGTTTCCCCTTTTTCTATGTATTGGATTTGATGTACTCACTTGATCCTATCTAGTATAATCCCCGAGACCATGGTGACAGCAGTCTATTGGACATGGGTTAGAAGAATATTTTCATGAGTGATTTCCTCTTTTGTGTGTGGATTGAAGATTGAGAGTCTCTTGGTGCTTGTCTTTGACTATCCTTTAGATATGTTGTGGTGATTGTGGTACTCTCTTTGGATGGTCGCGGTGACATTGGGAAATCCATAGATTGAGAACTACGATCTCTGAGGTGTGCTTTTGTAGCCCTACATAATTCTCATCCTCTCTTGACCACAAAGGAATGACCTCCGAGTGCGTCTCCATTGCATGTTTTATGGGAAATATCATGTGATTAGACTATGTTAATGTTGTTGGGAGTTGCCACTAGTGAAAGTATGAAGCCTAGGACTTGTTTCCACCATTGCAATGCCGTTTGTCCTCACGTTTACCACTTGTTTCCTTGCTGCACTTTTTATTACAGATTTATATTACCTTGCTTTGCCACACCTATCACTCGTATTTTACCATCTCTTCGCCGAACTAGTGCACCTATACAACTCCTAGTTGTATTACGTGTGTTGGGGACACAAGAGACTTCTTGTATCTTAATTGCAAGGTTTCTTGAGAGAGACCATCTTCAACCTCTACTTCCCTGAGTTCGATAAACCTTAGGTCATCCACTTGAGGGAAATTGCTGCTGTCCTACAAACCTCTGCGCTTGGAGGCCCAACATAGTCTACAAGAATAGAAGTGTGCGTAGACATCAAGCTATTTCTGGCGCCATTGCCGGGGAGGTGAGTGCTTGAAGGTATATCTTTAGATTCTGCAATTAAATCTTTTCGTTTCTTGTTTTTATTTTTACTAGTCAGGTTTATGGAAAACTGCAATCTTAGTTCGCTGCTTCGGGGAGACCGCTTTGCCACACCTATGGTAGAGAAGTCTCCGCCACCTACTGAATGTATCCCGTTCCAAATACCACTTGGGATAGTTGAAATAATTATTGATGATTGTTATGATGGGACAGTCAATCCTACTATTCATTTGTTGAAACTTACAGAACTTTGTGAGTTATTTAAGATTTCAGGTTTGACAAGAGGTGAAGTCATGAAGAAATTATTTGCCTTGTCACTGAAAGGAAAAGCATTGGAATGGTATAGGCTACTAGATGATTCTCACCTACGGGATTGGGAAGAGATCTAGTCTCTCTTTTACTCCAAGTTTTATCCTCTTCATGAAGTCCATGAGAATAGGAATTATATTTATAATTTCTATCCTCATGACGGAGAGAGCATAGCTCAAGCTTGGGGGAGACTGAAAACTTTGATGCTAAAATGTCCTAACCATGGGCTCCCCAAAGATATGATTATTAGTAATTTCTATGCAAGGCTATCTCGACAGGATAAAGACTTGCTCGATCCTTCCTCGATGGGTTCTTTCACAAACGAAAAGATTGATGCTAAATGGGAACTCCTTGAAAGAATCCAACACAACACTGACGATTGGGAGATCGACAAAGGTAAAGAGTCAGGTATAATTTATGAGTATGATTGCATTAAGTCCTTTGTTGAAACTGCAAGTTTTAATAAATTTAGTGCTAAGTTTGGGCTTGATTCTCAACTCCTTATTGATTTCCTCAAATCTTTTGCTTCACATCTTAATATGCCTAAGGAGAATTGGATCAAGCATCATGAACCTTTTAAAGAGATTTGCAAAGAAAATGAAATTGTTAATGATGATTGCAACATGCATGATCCAATTCCTGAAAATGAAGTTTTATATAAGCATGTTAATTTTTGTGGAGTGGATAGACCTTGTGAAAGGCCTATGATTGAAGAAGAGAAGTATTGTAAGCAACATAAGCATGAAAGAACAATCACTTGGGTTAGAGATTTAAATGAAATTGCTAGAGAATTGCGTGACCTTTATCCTTTTACTTGTGAACTTTGCTGCATAAAGGGTCACTTCAATTTTCAGTGCATGTACTTTCAAAACATAACTGTTAGCCAGTTGTGTGATGACATGATCACCCCTGATCTTTATGATGAGCTTATGTTATTTTTGATGTGTGAAGAGTTATCAGAAAAGACTTCTTGGCTAGATGGTCATGCTTTGGGAATAAATAACACTTTGCAGAAATGCCATCTCTATTGTGTTGTTAATTGCCATGAGAATGATTACATAAGTAAGATTAGAAAGGAGGGAACTCTACCAAAGTATAAAAATGTCTCTTATATTTCTACTAATAAAAAGGAGAGTTTCTCTCAAGTTTCCCCTATTGTTTCTAATGATAAACCAGGATATGTGGAGAAACTTCCCCTCCAACCACTCCTTCCTAAGGTGAAGAAGAAGAAAAAGAAGAGGAGCAGGAAGAGGAGCAGGAAGGAAGAAGAATGGGTAACAACCTGGCCTGAGCATATTCCTCGCATCGATTTTTATCCTAACGGACAGAAATTTATGGAGGATGATGAGCTTGATTGCATTCATTATTATCTTGAAGATAAGTCTGTAGGTACTATTGAAGATGATTTTGATTATGATATGCATGTTACTTTTTGTGATTGGGAAAATGATGATAACGCTACTTATGACCTTGATAATCTCTTTGGTACCAACTCTGAGAGTGATGATATGGAAAGCTCCAAGCTTGGGGATGATAGGATTGCAAGTCCTTTACCCATTAGTGATGTGGTAATTGATAATTCTTTTGCTAGTAAGAATAAAGACAACATGTTTACAAATATAGTTTCTAGCAATGATAATGCTCTTATCTACTATGATGATGTTATAACTCCCATTTTTAGTGATTATAAAGGTACCTATGACATAAGGAGAAATTATCCTTATGAAACTTGTCATGATCATGGAGGGAATTACTCCCTTGTTGAACACCATCTTCCTAATACAGAATTAATCTATAGTGTTCAACTTGTTTATGATAGTCCTACTCCCACTATTACCAATGAGAAAGATTATGCTTATGTGGAGAGTAAGAGTACCCTTTTGCATGTGGATCATGGTAACAATTTTTTATGTGATACTTATATTGTTGAGTTTATTCATGATCCCACTGAAAATTATTATGAGAGGGGAACATATGCTTATAGATATTTCAATAATATCAAGTTCCCTCTCTTTATGTTGAAGGTTTTGAAGTTGCACTTATTTTGCCTTCCTATGCTAATATCTTTATGCTTCAATGATTTATTTCTCTACAAGATACCTTTGCATAGGAATTATGTTAGACTTAAATGTGTTTGGTATTTGCTTCTTGATGCTCTCTTTTGTTCTTCAACTCTTATTCCTACGAGAACATCATTAAAATCTTAAGCCTATCTTTATGGCTATAAAGAAAGAGCTCTAGGGAGACAACCCTTGTTATCTTTACTTTGAGTTTTTACTTTCTGTTTTTAGAGGTCTTGATGATTGTTACTACTGTAGCAACATCATTGTATCTTTACTTTTCAAGCTTTGTGTCAAGTTTAGCCTCAGATTACAAGAAAGTTCAAAAGTTGTGACATGCTGTCCAGAAAATAGATTCTGTCCTTGGACGAAAAAATTAGCCTAAAATCACCAGATCATCTTTTTTATCTGAATTTTTTTCAAAGCGTGCTCCATACAATTGACTTTCGAGCGTCTGTTCTGAGTTTTTTGATTCGAGTTGCAGAAGTACCCCTAAAAAATTATTTACTACCTGCTGTTCTGTTTTTCGCAGATTCTGCCACGTTTTGTCTCTCCTTACTTTTGCAAACCTTAAGCTTGCTTTTTCTTTGCAAAAACCTTTTGGCAATCTTGAGAAACAGTAGCTCTTCAAGAATATCTTTATATCCAGTAGGGAAAAATTATTTATTAAGGGTACTAACCTCTCTAATCAGCTTATGATGAGTTATGTATGAAGGGAGTTTTCAAGTGTGAGATGGAAGATGATGAAAGAAGATTCGGGAGTGTCAAGCGCTCAAGCTTGGGGATGCCCCCATGCATCCCCAACAAATATTCAAGGAGAATCAAGCGTCTAAGCTTGGGGATGCCCCCGTGCATCCCCTTCTCCATCAACAATCATCAGTTCGTCCTTCGTCTCACTATATTTTTATCACTTCATGCGTTATGTGCTATGCTTGGAGCGTCTCGCTCTTAGGTTTTATTTTTAGTTTTATTTAGCTTTTCTTGCTGTTCATAACAAGTTAGATCCCGTATTACTTTGTGTGGGAGAGAAACACACTCCGTTTGAATTAGAACACATCATAGAATTCTTCATGCCTATCTTTTTGTTGTTATGTGTTCTTTATCTTTTCGTAGCTACTGTCATGTCTAGTTTTAGTCTTAGTTTGTCTTAGCAAGAGCCTTGGCTTTTGTTTAGTTTGTCGCTGGAACTCTCTTTAGTTTTCATGTTTATCTTGTTAAGAGAGTTGATTGTTGCACTGAGTTATGTCTTGTCTTGAAAGTAGGTAATTGAGGTTGCTATTTAATTTTAGTAGTAACTTGCAATGGTTTTGAGGTATTGATGTGAGGAATGTTTGAACTTTTGGTGTCAAGAGCTCTAGCCTATTAGTGATAGGTGTCGTATTTTGTGCAATCCGTGTTTATTTTCAAAACCTACAAAATTAGTTGAGAACTTTAGCTACTAGATGGATCACTACTCTTTGGAGGGATCGAATATTAGAGTACACTCACGTACCATGAGTCGAGGATGCGCAAGGATAACCAAACCCCCATACACTCCTCCTCGGGGTACTTGTCTCTATGTGAACCTCCTTACTAGATTGAGAGTTACCGATAATAAGTGCATGAGTTCTTCGGACTAATTTAAGTATTGAAAGTTGACACTTCCACCTCCTCATTTTTGCTAGCCTCTCCCGTGCCGTGCATTGCCTTCTTCTCACTCCGAGAGTTGGCGTCCACCTTCGCCGGTACATCCAAACCCTTGGCATGATACGATATGTCATCATAAACCTCCTTATATCTTTCCTCAAAACAGCCACCATACCTACCTATCAAGGCATTTCCATAGCCTTTTCGAGATATATTGCCATGCAACATCCACCTCTTCATGACTTGATCTTCATGTCATACATGTTCTTGCTACACTGGCAGAGGCATACATTGCATACATCATGATAGTTACATATTCTTTATGATTTGAGTACTTTGTAAAGTGTGAAAGATCTTCTATAGTTCTTGTAATATATAGAGTGTTGCCCCTAAAGTGAGGAAAAGATCCCAAAGTGGACAAATTAAAAGATCCCAAAGAGGACAAAATTAAAAGATCCCAAAGAGGACAAATGAGAGAAATAGAAAAAATAGAAAAAAAGAAAAAAAAAGAGAGAAGGGGCACACTACTATTCCTTTTGAGAGATCAACACTAGTACTTCATCCTCTATCCCTTGTACTCCATAGAGATCATCATACATGCATATAGCTACGTGGGGACCCTTCACACTATAAAACTTGGCTTGTATATTCCAATGATGAGCCTCCTCAAATGAGCTCTAGGTCTTCTTGAGCAAGCAAGTTGGATGCACCCCCACTAGTTGCATTGGGGAGCTTTTCTTAGCTCTTATGTGCATCCGTTGCATGGCAATCCCTACTCACATCATATCTATCATATGGCCTTCTCTCGCCTATGGTTGTCCTCATTGATGTGAGCCTTTCTCACCCTTTTTGTCTTCCTCCTCCACCATATTTCTCTCTTTGCAATCCAAAGTATCAAATCTCGCGCTTACGCTCATCCATTGCATGAGTGCTCAAAATATCGAAAAGGAGTGGATCAAATTGACTTGCACCTGGCTAGTGGTCAAGATAAGATTCCAAAGAAGACCGAGTGTGAAACTTTAGTAGATTGAGTTCTCAACAAAAATACTTTTTCATCTCGTATTCCCTATCCCCTTTCTTGCATGCAAACACCATTTGGAGACATTCGAGTCACAGACAGCGAGAGCTCTTGCACCCTTTGTTCTTTTGTTGCTTGTGTCAATGCTAATATAGACTCTTGCTTGTTAAGACTTGAATTGAATTGCATGCTTTGATTGCTTTACTTAAAAGTCCTTATATGTTTGTGTGGCATGTCACCACAGAAATTATGCTTGTTATCATTTACCTACTCGAGGACGAGCAAAAATTAAGCTTGGGGATGTTGATACGTCCCAAACGTATCTATAATTTCTGCTTGCTCCATGCATGTTTTGTGTGATATTGCTATGCTTTTGATACACTTTCATATCTTTTTATAACATATTTTGGAACTAACGTATTAATGGTTGCAAGAGTGCACAAGTTCTTGTTTTTGTACTTTATGTGTAGGAATTACTTGGATAAAGGAAAAATCACAAAAAGGAGCCTTGTAGGAGTTGGACTCTAACTCTCCCGAAATATGTCCCCACCAGACAGGTTTTACAAATCGCCTCGTAAACACTAGAAGACGGCCTCAAACGGAAAAACTTAAAACTAAAAAGTTGTAGGGATATTTTTTCCGGTGGATTTAGACATAAAATTCGGCCCAATCGGAGTACGGACGCTTCCAGAAACCCCGAAATACATAAGACGTAATCTGGATGACGGGAATCCGATAGTCTATATAAAGAGAGGAAACCTAGGTCAAAGGGTACCACGAAAATTCCTCCCCCTTGGCAGCCGTCTTGAGGGGGAGATCAATCTCCATAGCAGCACCATCTCCAAGGAAGAAGAAGGGGCCAAGGGTCGCTGTCCCCAAGGGTCGTGGCCACCGCCGTGGCCGTGGCCGTGGGCGGCCGCCGCCGCCGTGGACGCCGTCGTCACCGTCTCCTTCATCTCCTCCGGGCTGCACCTCTCCATCAACAACTCCCTCTCTCTCACCATGTCCATGTGTGAGTAGTTACCCTCAGGTCTAAGGCTCGTATCTTGATCTATGTGGTTTCTCTCTCTCCCATGATGTGATTTTTGTTGTGATCATTGGCTATGTTAATCTAGGGTGATCCCATGATGTTTCCCCTTCTTCTATGTATTGGATTTGATGTACTCACTTGATCCTATCTAGTATAATCCCCGAGACCATGGTGACAGCGGTCTATTGGACATGGGTTAGAAGAATATTTTCATGAGTGATTTCCTCTTTTGTGTGTGGATTGAAGATTAAGAGTCTCTTGGTGCTTGTCTTTGACTATCCTTTAGATATATTGTGCTGATTGTGGTACTCTCTTTGGATGGCCGCGGTGACATTGGGAAATCCATAGATTGAGAACTACGATCTCTAAGGTGTGCTTTTGTAGCCCTACATAATTCTCATCCTCTCTTGACCACAAAGGAATGACCTCCGAGTGCGTCTCCATTGCATGTTTTATGGGAAATATCATGTGATTAGACTATGTTAATGTTGTTGGGAGTTGCCACTAGTGAAAGTATGAAGCCTAGGCCTTGTTTCCACCATTGCAATACCGTTTGTGCTCACGTTTACCACTTGTTTCCTTGCTGCACTTTTTATTACAGATATATATTACCCTTCTTTGCCACACCTATCACTCGTATTTTACCATCTCTTCTCCGAACTAGTGCACCTATACAACTCCTAGTTGTATTAGGTGTGTTGGGGACACAAGAGACTTCTTGTATCTTAATTGCAGAGTTGCTTGAGAGAGAACATCTTCAACCTCTACTTCCCTGAGTTCGATAAACCTTAGGTCATCCACTTGAGGGAAATTGCTGTTGTCCTACAAACCTCTGCGCTTGGAGGCCCAACATAGTCTACAAGAATAGAAGCGTGCGTAGACATCAGGTGTAAACAATAATGTGAAGATGGACCGGGGTCCCGTGATTTTCACTAGTGATGTCTCTCTCCCAAAAGACGATAAAAGTGCTAGCGAGGTAAACAAATCACAGCTGGGCAATTGACAGAATTATGAAGGCACCGCAATGCTAACTATGCTGCAAAGAAAGGAAGGGCTCAAAAGCAATGGGCAGTACGCCAAGGTAAGTAGACCGAAATCCAACTGCATCTACTACGAATCATCCACCTTGAGATGTCTATCCAGAACATCTCCCTGGTATTAAGTTGCGAATCCCACCCAAAGTGTAAATTCAAAGCAACAGACAACTGCATTAAAAGAACTTTGCGTAAGTAAACAATCCTTGCACCCGCGGGTACAAGCACCGTTCTTTTATCCCTGGTAGCAACAACACATCCCCTAGTCTCATGTTTCTGTCACTCAAGCTAGACATCAAGGGGCTGAACCCACAATCAAGCATAACGCTCCCTCTTGGAGTTGCAACAAATCACTTGGCCCAAGTAAAATACGGCAACGGAGAACATGCAAGAATTTAGTCAAGAACAAAATATAAAAGATAAGATCACAATCTGAACATAGTCTCATAATCCATCAGATCCCAGCAAACTCAACATAGCAACAACAGAAAATTACAAAGGTGCCTCGATCATGTGAGGCAGCTCACGAGGTCTCAAAAGTGGAAGCACAAAGAGGGGAGAGGAACATCACATAGCTACTGGTCACGGACCCATGGTCCAAGGGGAACTACTCACGGTACATACGGGAGGCGTCCATGGCTATGGATGGTCTCCCGGAGGGGGTTCCTCCTCCCGGCAGGGTGCCGGGGCAGCTTCTCCAGGCAGCCCCGGTCTAGAAACGGCGGCGGCGGTACAGAGGCGAGTTCGCGAAAAAGATATCCGTCTTAGGGGTTTCCACCTCGAGGGCTAAATATAGGCGAAGGGGGGCACCGAGAGGGGCCACAGGGCAGCCAGGAGGCTCCCTAGCGCGGCCTAGGGTGGGGCCGCGCCAGGGACCCTTCTGGAGTCCCTGTGGTGGCCCCCCTTCCCTCCTTTGGTGTTTCCGGAAGCTTCTGTGTCACTGATTTTTTATCTGATTTTTTTGGATTTTTTGGAGCACTTTTAATGGCTTGGAAAATCTGAAATACAAAAACAGCAGAAAACAGCAACTGGCAGTTGGGTGCACTGGGTTAATAGATTAGTCCAAATATGCTCAAAAGTGTATGAAAGTTCAAGAAAATCATGGCAAAGTCACACAAAACATGCATGGAGCAAGCAGAAATTATAGATACGTTTGGGACGTATCACTACCCACCTGCTAAAATTATCCAATTGAGGAGTAACATTATGAATTTTAAACAATTGGATAATGAACACGTTGCCCAAGCTTGGGAACGAATGAAATCTCTTGTTAAGAAATGCCCTACACATGGTTTGACTACTTGGATGGTTATCCATACTTTTTATGCAGGCTTGAACTTTACCTCGCGGAACCTGTTAGATTCGGCCATAGGAGGAACCTTTCTGTAAACAACACTTGGTTCTACCACAAAGCTTCTAGATGAAATGATGACCAATTATTCCTAATGGCACACCGAACGAGCTTCAACGGGTAGGAAGGTAAACTCTATCGAGGAGATTTCCTCCCTAAATGAAAAAGTTGACTTAATTATGTCTCTACTTACCAAGCAACCTTCTATTGATCCTCATGATGTCCCTTTAAATTCTTTGGTTGCTCAAGAACAAGTAGATGTGAACTTTATCTCTAGAAACAACTTCAATAATAATGCTTATAGGGGTAGCAATCCTAGACCGTTTCCATCCAACTATGGGAACAACAACACTTATCCTAGAAATAAGAACCCCGCCTCTGAATTAGAAAGCATACTTAAAGAATTTATCACTACCCAAAAGGCTTTCAACAAGAGTGTAGAGGAAAGATTAGACAAATTAGATAATCTCTCTTTGAAGGAAGACAACCTAGCCCTTGATATTGAGATGCTTAAAATTAGAACCTCTCCCCTCGAGGAGAGGAAGGCCACTCCTATTAATGCTATCCAATTGCAAATTAATGAAAACATTAGGATGATGGCCAAACTTAAAGAAAGATGAGCTAGAGAAAAAGAGGAAGAGGATAGAATTAAGAGCCTGCCTACACACCGCACTGTTGCTACTATCCAAGTTGTTGAGGATGCCCAAACTCTTAGCACCCAACACACTCCTAGTCCCATTGGACCTGTTAATGGTGATGCTATTACGTCAACCATAGAAGAAGAAACTCCTATGAACATAGAGGCTTCCAAACAAGTGAGCCTATATAACACCACTACCACCTTTGATAGTAGTGACATTGATTTTGATAGTTGCACCCTCTCAGAAGTTATTAGCTTACTACACAAAATGTCTAGAGACCCCCATACTAGCACACTAAATCTTGCCTTCGTGGAGCATATCACTAATGCTCTCATTAAAGCTAGGGAGGAGAAGCTTAGAGTAGAAGCCTCCATACCTAGGAAGCTAGAAGATGATTGGGATCCTCTGATAAAAATTAAATTGAATAACTTCTCTTGCTATGCTTTATGTGATGTTGGAGCTAGTACCTCTGTTATGCCCAAAAGAATGTATGATATGTTTGAATTGAAACCTATTGATACTTGTTATTTTCATGTTTGTCTCGTTGATTCTTCCGTAAAGAAACCTTTGTGGAAGATCGACGATGTTCTTATCATTATAAATGACAATTATGTTCCCGTTGATTTTACTATTATGGATATAGAGTGTGAACCTTTATGTCCAATTATTTTGGGACGTCCTTTTCTTTGCACCGTGGGTGCTGTTATTGACATGAAAGAAGGGATTATAAATTTCAATCCCCTCTTAAAAAGGGGATGGAACACTTCCCTAGGAAGAATATTAAGTTACCTTTTGAGTCCGTTACACGGGCTAGCTATTCTCTTTCTCTTGATAAAACTTGATCTTTTTGCTTTATGCCTAGCTTAAAGGCGTAAAAGAATGCGCTTGTTGGGAGGCAACCCAAGATGTTTTTTCTTCTGTTTTTAGTGGTCTTGATGATTATTACTACTATATAAACATCATTGTATCTTTATTTTCAAGCTTTGTGCCAAGTTTAGCCTCCGATTGCAAGAAATATCAAAAGTTGTGACATGCTGTCGAGAAAACAGATTCTGTCCTTGGACGGAAAAAATCACGATAAATCACCAGATCATCTTTTTGATCTGAATTTGTTTGAAAGCATGCTCTATACAATTGACTTTCGAGCATCTGTTCTGAGTTTTTTGATTTGAGTTGCAGAAGTACCCCAAAAAATTTATTTCCTACCTGTTGTTCTGTTTTTCACAGATTCTGCCACGTTCTTCCTTTCCTTATGTTTGCAAACCTTAAGCTTGATTTTTCTTTGCAAAAACTTTTTGGCAATCTTGAGAAACAGTAGCCCTTAAAGAAAATCTTTATTTCCAGCAGAGGCAAATTATTTTATTAAGGGCACTAACCTCTCTAATCAGCTTTTGATAAGTTATGTATGAAGGGAGTTTTCAAGTGTGCGAGGGAAGATGATGAAAGAAGATCAGGGAGTGTCAAATGCTCAAGCTTGGGGATGACCCCATGAATCCCCAATAAATATTCAAGGAGACTCATGCGTCTAAGCTTGGGGATAACCCCGTGCATCCCCTTATCCATCAACAATCATCAATTCGTCCTCCGGCTCAATATATTTTTATCACTTCATGTGTTATCTGCTATGCTTGGAGCGTCTCGCTCTTAGGTTTCCTTTTTAGTTTTCTTTAGCTTTGTTTGCTGTTCATAACAAGTTAGAACCCAGCTTACTTTGTGTGGGAGAGAATCACGCTCCACTCCAAACTAGAACACATCATAGGATTTCATGCTTATCTTTCTTTTGTTGTGTGTTCTTTATCTTTTCGTAGCTGCTGCCATGTTTAGCTCTTAGTTTTCATGTTTATATTTTCCAAGAGCTTTAGTTTTAGTTTAGTTTTTTGCTGAACTCTCTTTAGTTTTCATGTTTATCTTGTTAAGATAGTTGGGTGTTGCATTGAGTTGTGTCTTGTCTTGAAGTAGGTAATTGAGGTTGCTATTCAATTGTAGTAGTAACTTGCAATAGTTTTGAGGTATTGTCGTGAGTAATGTTTTAACTTTTGGTGTCAAGAGCTCTATCCTATTAGTGATAGGTGTCGTATTTTGGTCAATCCGTGCTGATTTTCAAAAAACTACAAAAACTAGTTGAGAACTCTAGCTACTAGATGGATCACTAATCTTTGGAGGGATCGGATATTAGAGTACACTCACGTACCATGAGTCGAGGATGCGCAAGGATAACCAAACCCCCATACACTCCTCCTAGGGGTACTTATCTCTTTATCAACCTCCTTATTAGATTGAGAGTTACCGATAATAAGTGCATGAGTTCTTCGGACTAATGTAAGTATTGAAAGTTGACACTTCCACATCCTCATATTTGCTAGCCTCTTCGGTACCGCGCATTGCCCTCTTCTCACTCTGAGAGTTGGCATCCACCTCGCCGGTGCATCCAAACCCTTGGCATGATACGCTCTGTCATCATAAACCTCCTTATATCTTTCCTCAAAACAGCCACCATACCTACCTATCAAGGCATTTCCATAGCCTTTCCGAGATATATTGCCATGCAACATCCATCTTCTCATGACTTGATCTTCATGTCATACATGTTGATGCTACACTGGCAGAGGCATACATTTGCATACATCATGATAGGTACATCTTCTTTATGTTGAGTACCGTGTAAAGTGTGAAAGATCTTCTATAATTCTTGTAAAATAGAGTGTTACCCTTAAGTGAGGAAAAGATCCCAAAGAGGACAAATTTAAAAGACCCCAAAGAGGAAAAATGAGAGTTAAATAGAAAGAGCCATTGAGGCCACCAAAAAATACAAAAAATAGAAAAAAGAGAAAAATAAATAACAAGAGAGAAGGGGGCAACACTACTATTTCTTTTGAAATATACACACTCGTACTCCCTCTTATATCTTGTGCTCCATAGAGATGATATTATATGCATATAGCTATGTGCGGACCTTCACACTATAGAACTTGGCTTGTATATTCCAATGATGAGCCTCCTCAAATGAGCTCTAGGTATTCTTGAGAGAGAAAGTTGGATGCACCCCCACTAGTTCCATTGGAGAGCTTTTCTTAGCTCATATGTGCATCCATTGCATGGCAATCCCTACTCCTCACATCATATCTATCATTTGGCTTTCTCTCACCTATGATTTTCCTCATTGATGTGAGCCTTTCACACCCTCTTTGTCTTCCTCCTCCACCATATCTCTCTCTTTGCCATCCTAAGTGTCAATTTTCATTTTACGCTCATCCATTGCATGAGTGCTCAAAATATCGAAAGGGAGTGGATCAAGTTGACTTGTACCGTGCTAGTTGTCTGGGGATGAGTCAAGATAAGATTCCAAAGAAGACTAAGTGTGAAACTTTAGTAGATTGAGTTCTCAACAAATAAATTCTGTTCTCTCTTGTATTCCCATCTCCCACTTCTTGCACGCAAACACCATTTGGAGACATTCGAGTCACGGACAGCGAGAGCTCTTGCACCTTTATGTTCTTATGTTGCTTGTTTCAATGCCAATATAGACTCTTGACTGTTATGACTTGAATTGAATTACATGCCTTGATTGCTTTACTTAAAAAGTTCTTATATGGTTGGTAGCATGTCACCACAGAAATTATGCTTGTTATCATTTACCTACTCGAGGACGAGCATGAATTAAGCTTGGGGATGTTGATATCTCCCAAACGTATCTATAATTTCTGCTTGCTCCATGCATGTTTTGTGTGATATTGCTATGCTTTTGATACACTTTTCATCATATTTGGACTAACCTATTAACTCAGTGCACCCCCGTGCCAGTTCCTTTTTTCTGCTGTCTTTTTATTTCAGGTCTCCCCTGTATTAAAAGTGCTCCCAAAATTCCGGAAAAATCCAATAAAAATCAGCGTACGGGGTCCTTCCAGAGCCTCAAAGGAGAGCCGGGGGGCACCCTGTGCCTAGGCGGCCAGGGGGTGCGGCCCCACCCTAGGGCGCGCCAGGGGGCGCCTGCACTCCCTGGTGGCCCCCGGCTACCCCCCTTCGTCTGTATATTTGTCTCGCCCCGAAACCTCCAAAGACAAAAACCCTTTTTCGCGATCTTTCCTCTGTTCCGCCGCTGCCGCAGTTCCAAGATTGGGAGCGCCAGATGACCTTTTCCCAGCACCCTTTCGGAGGGAGGGTTGACCTCCGGGAGCTTCTCCACCACCATGGACGCTTCCCGGATGATCTGTGAGTAGTCCACCTTGGACCATGGGTCCATGATCAGTAGCTATGTGACGTTCTCCACCCCTCTTTGTTTTTCATGGATTAGACCTTGTGAGTTTCCCTACATGATCAACGCACATATGTAATTCTAACATGTTGTTGCTATGTTGAATTTGCTGGAATCTGATGGATTATGAGATTATGTTTAGATTGTGATGAGTAATATATTTGGTTCTTCTCTTTAATATTTGTGTTCTTGAGTAATTCTTGCATGTTCTCTGTTGTTGTTTATTGCTTTGGCCAAGTAGTAGGTAGTGACTCCAAGAGGGAGCGTTATGCTTGATTGTGGGTTCATGCCCCCTGATGACTAGCTTGAGTGACAGAAACATGAGTCTAGGGATGTGTTGTTGCCACAAGGGTGAAAACAACGGTCCTTGTAACCGCGGTTGCAAGGATTGTTTACTTTACGCAAAGTTCTTTTAAAGCAGTTGTTTGGAGCTTTGGGTTTACACTTTGGGTGGGACTCGCAAGTTAATACCAGCGAGATGTTCTGGATAGATATCTCAAGGTGGATGATTAGTAGTAGATGCAGATGGATTTCGGTCTACTTATCTTGGCGTACTGCCCATGCTTTTGAGCCTCTTCCTTTCTTTTGTAGCATAGTTAGCATTGGTTTGCGCCCGTAATCCTGTCAATTGACCAGCTGTAATGTGTTTACCTTTCATAGCTCTTTTATCATCATTTGGGAGAGAGACATCACTAGTGAACATCATGGGACCCCAGTCCATATTTCCACCACTGTTTACACCCTCAATTTACTTCTTGCTTTTACTTTCTAGTTGTGGTTATCACTATCTTTTATCTTCTGCGTTTGACCCTTTGTAAATAACAAGACCAGAGAGATTGACAACCTCTCTGTACTCGTTGGGAGCAAAGTTATCGGTTGATGTGTGCAGGTCCACGCCAACTCGTGCTACATCTCTAGCGTCGTTGTCACCTACTTGCTGTTGTTGGAGTCCTACTAGAGACATAAACCTTAGTATCTTCACTGAGGGAAACTTGTTCCTGTGCCGCATCTCATACCTTCCACTTTGGGTAACCAACGAGGGGCGAGAAGCCATCATGGGGCCGCACCCTATGGCCGCCTGGGACGAGGGCACCTCCCCTGGTGCCCCCTTCGGCCTATATTTAACCGTCGGGTCAAAACCCCCCAAAAAAGACCCAGCATCGCGAAATTCTCCTCTCTTCCGCGGCCACCACGATCCAGAGATCGGAATCACCAGAAGACCTCGTCCCGGCACCCTACCAGAGGGAGGATTGATCTCTGGGAGCTTATCCACCACCATGAGCGCTTCCCGGATGTGACGTGAGTAGTCCACTAGGACCATGGGTCCATGACCAGTAGCTATGTGATGTCTTCTCTCAAATCTTGTGCTTCAATTCTTAGCCATTGTGAGCTACCCTGCATGACGGGGATCAACCCCGGCAAATCCCATGATCAGGGACCCTGGGTTAGTCATGAGAGGCACAGGTTGGACGATAGCTTGTCGGCAAACAGGAAGGCACACTCCTGCTCGATATTATTGATGGGGGAGATGCGATTAGAAGGGATGCCAAGGCTGGAGCGCTCAAGGCTAGGGTTACAGATGATATTGGTTGTCCTTTTCGTCGCCCCTCCTAGACCTTATATACTGGGCTAGGTCTCGGGGAGTTCATCTACGTTTACAGGTAAGCTTTCCTAACCCTAGCTTGCTCCGTACGGCAGGTTCTCGCACCTTCCTTGTGAGTCGCAGACTCCTACGTCGGTGCCAATTAGCGGGCCGAGGTTGTATCTTCATGGGCCTTCTGTCTTCAGGGACACCAGGTAGGCTTATCCGTAGGAGTCGTGGGGTCACCCCCTCGTCAGTAGCCCCCGAGTGCCTGGGGGACTCAAAGAGTCGCGCAGGGACTCGAGTACATCCATTTGTCAGTTATTTGTATGCGCGGTGCAACCGCGGGTCGCTGGCAATCTGGTGGCCATGACAAAACCTGTTTCGAGGGATGCTAAGATGAAAGGGCCCAAGGAGTCGACTGGTCGAACCTTGGTGAATTGCACTAGAGAAAATACCGCAGTAGCCCAATCAAACCCACGTCCCCGACGTGAGCTTGGAACACTGGTGTTGAGCAAAAGTCTTGCCACTTCAGGTCTTACGGTGTTCATTTGCCGCCAGTAATGTGCATAGCCTAAGGCACGTCCGCCCGGCTTTTTCTATCATGCGCAGCGCATGGAAAAGGTTGGGAGTGAAATCGCTCTTCGGCAAGTCCCAGCCCGGCCGAACTTCGCAGCGGGGTCTTACCTACACGCTAATCTTGCGTGGCATCTGGACACAGTGTATTGTGTTCCAGGAATGTGTGTTTTTGAGGCACGGAGCCTTATAGCATTGCACCCGCTTGGAACAAAACATCAAGCGAGTTGTTCACTCATTCACCCGTGGAGCTTGTTTCGAGTGCTCAGACGGGGGTTTTTTCGCGAGTAGTCACTCGAATGCCATTTCGGTTCTTGAGGTGAGGGAGCACCTGAGACTCTTAGCGCTGTATGATCTTAGCGAATGCATGTTTGTCTTGCGTCGGGTTGAGGGAGCACCCGAGACTCTCGAGAGTGCGAGTGGTCACTCGAGCACATTGCTGACCTTTGGGTGAGGGAGCACCCGGGACTCTCATGATGTGCTCTCCCGATGGGAGTAAGATGTTTTTCTTCATCGGTAAAAAGATCTGAAATATAGAATCTCAGAGCCTTGATGGCGTACTCAGTACGCCTTACTGTGATATGACGTTGGCGTGGTCTTCTGGAAATTTTTGATCGCTGCGGCCTGCCGGGGGAAATGACTTGGCGCTGTCCCGCAGAAATTTTCGTGTCGCGCGATCATGGTCCTCTTTTTGCGCGCGTAGTGGGCGGTGTTGTTATTGCGTCGGTTGAATTTTCCATACTTTTCGCCTCTATATGGGGTCGTGCCATGTTTTACTGGGCGAAAAGGTTGGACGGTGACCCTTCTTGCTAGGCTCTTGAGTTAAATACCATGCGGTTGGGTAAATTGTAGGTTTTACCCAGCCATTGCCTTCTTCCTCTTTCTCTGTTTCCTTCTTGTTCCTGAGCCTTCATCTTTTCTCCTCTGCGGGCTGCTGCGAGATCTATGACCAAGCGCCCCCGTGCTGCTGTAGAGTCGGCCAAGATGTCCGGCAAGTGGGAGCGGTCCACGTTCGGGGCTGGAGATCTGGATGCGCTGGTTGCTGATGGCGTGGTGGTGGAGGGCGATGTGCGTCTTCCTGGTGATGAGTCGATTCCAGCGCTGGCGGCGGACGAGCGGGTATGCTTCCAGGCTTTCTTTCACCGCGGGTTTGCTCTTCTGCTGCATCCTTTCGTTCGGGGCTTGCTGTATTCCTATCGGCTCCAGTTGCATGACCTGACTCCCAACGGGATTTTGCACATTGCGTGTTTCATCACTCTTTGTGAGGCCTTCCTGGGGATTTACCCCCATTGGGGACTTTGGAGGTGCCTTTTATGTATAAAAAGGACGAACTCTGAGTACGCCGTGGGTCGAGTGGGTATCTCCATTGGGGATAAACATTCATATTTTTACTTGGAGAAGATCGATTCCGTTAGTGGCTAGCGAAGAGGCTGGTTTTATCTGAAGGGTCGCTTCGTTGTTGGTCAGCAATTTGGTCTTGCTTCTTTCAATCCGGGAACGTGGGTGGTCAGACAGCCTTCGTGGTCTCATTCTTTGACCGAGGTGGAGTCGTCCGAGCTGACTCAGTTTTTGGAGAGGATTGCTGTGTTGAAGGATAACTTGACTGGTGGTCAGCTCATCTCTGTTTTTGTGGGGAAGCAAGTTCAACCGTTGCAGCATCGAACTCGCCCTATGTGGCAGTACGAGGGACTCGGTGACTCGACGAGATGCTCGCCTGAAGAGCTAGAACCTGACGCCTTGCTCGCTCGTATCCAACATGTGACCAAGTGCTCGAGTATTTCCGAAACGCGCCTTGTCCTTCCATATGCTTCTGATCATTCTCCACCGTTGGTTGGTGCCCGTGTTCATTCATTTGTTTGGACGAGTACCTAGTTTTGCTTTGTTGTTGGCATTGCTTGACTCGCAGGGCCATGCTCTAGCGCCGTGTAATCCTCCGCAGCCGAAGGACGCCAATATTCTTGAAGAACCTGGTGCTTCCGCAGCTGATGATGCTGCGCCAACTGTTGATGCTGAAATTGTGCTGGTGGAAACTAGAGATAGTGAAGATTCCAGTCTCTTTCGCGTGAAGCGGTCGCGCCCCTTGAACGCTGAAGATCATGAGGCATTGGGTGATTCTATCCCACCAGCTGCTCCGTTTTCTAGGCCTTCCCCTTCGGCTGCTACTCCGGGCGCTGCTACGAAGAGGGTCAGGCTTGGGAGGCTGGGGCGCCCTCGTGATGCGCGTGTCGGGTAAGAATCTGTTGGATTTTTGCCCGTTCCCTTTTCCTTGTTCATGCGTCTGATAATGTTTATCTTGTAGTGTTGCGCCTGCTCCGGCTGCTTCGTGCACCAGTGCAGCTACTACTGACTTGAAGTCGACCTCTGGGGCGGCAGCCAAGCATCTTGAGGACCTCTCGGCTGCTGTTGGTCAATCTGGGCCGACGGCGACTCCTGCCGTTCCGCCCGCGGGTGTGGTTCCTGGTGCGCCCTCGTCTAAAGCGCCTGGAGTTGTTGCTCCTGAGTCCAAGCCAACTGAGCTTGGTCCTCCGTACTTTGGTCGGCCTGATCTGGCGATTGAAGACAAGGCTCGTGTTTTCGACCACGTCTCCAGTGCTCCCGATCGGAGTAGCCCCCAAGGCTAGAAGTAACTGCTTGCAGTTGCTTGCAGTCTTGTCTTTCCTTATCATTTGATTGTTTGGATTTTGCAGCCTGTTTTCCAACACTGTGAGCGTTTGGTGATTGATGCTGACCGTTGGCAACGGGCCCATGATTCTGCCCAGGATGCTTTGTCTGCTATGGATGGTGAGTTTGCATTCTTGTGCTGCTGAGCTTTGTCCGCTGCGTCTTTTATTCTAAGTACTATCTTGCCTTGCAAACCGTCGCCAGACTGCCGAGAAGCAGGCCGAGAAGGCGGGAAAGACGGTTTCCGTTCTCAAGGCTACCTTGGCTTCCAAGGAGGCGGAGTTGCACGGTCAACACGAGGAGCTGGTTCGCCTTCGCCAGGCTGAGGACGCACGTGCGCGGGTGGAAGCAGTCGAGGGCAAACGTCTTCGCGCCCTGGCGGACTCGCTTGTGTGTAAGTTTGGCATTCAACCATTGGTCTTGCTATTCCTACTGTCTTCCCGTGATGACGTTTCTTTGCTTGGTGCAGCTGCTATAGGTGTGAAGCCGATGGAGGATGCTGCGTCAGGGTCTGGAATTCTCCAAGGTGTTGTAGATGCTGTTGCAGATGCTGTTGCGGTGGTCGGGGACGTCTGCGCCCGGGCTTCCGATCTTGTGGGTCTTGCGCACGAGCACCTTATGCTGGAGGGTTCAAAGGTGCCTGATGGCCTGGGCGCTCGGGTGGCTGCATTCGGCCCGGATGGGAAACGTATGGTGGAGCTAGTTGCGGAGAGTGTGGTGAGTGGTTCTTCCACGGCCCTTGTCGTCCTTATGGGGCATGGGATTTCTATTGATGATTTCTTGGTTGAGACCATCCCGGACTATTCTGAGGAGCAGGACGACCGAGCCGATAAACTGGCTCGTCGCTTGCAGCAGGTTGTAGATGCTCAGGATCCCCTGTCGTAGGTGAGGGGGAGGCACAGTAGTGTTGCGTCGCTTTGAAACTTTGTCTGTAATTCGTGACTCCGTTGTGATGGTTGATCTTTTGCTACCTTTATCTGAGTGACTGCTTGGTTGTTCCTCTTGCTGTTTTTGATTTCTTTGTTTTGTTCATCATGTGGTAGGCCACTCCGGGCGTTCTTCGTCCTTGGAATTCGCTGAAGGATGACGCTCGCGAGGGTGCGTACGAGTCCGTTTGCTTGCGACTGAAGGACGCTGAGCGGGAGATTGTTCGAATGAAGAGATCCGTAGCCGTTCAGCGTACTCGGCGCGAGCGTGCCGAGGCCGTGGTTGAGAGCCTTGCTTCGTGGGTGGTGAAGTTGTCCGACCTCCTGCGGGGTGAGTCTTGCCTCTGCTTGGTTGCTTGATTCCGCTTAGTAGGTTTTGCCGTCTCTGTCTTGATCGTAGTGTTTGACTTTCGAAGTGCTGGCAGGGCAAACTCGGGATGAAGAGAGGGCCATTCAGTCGGAGATGTCGCGGCTTGATGATCCCAGAGTGCAGGCGAGCAATCCCTTTTGAGCGGATGGGGCTCGTGCTCGAGCATTTGCTTTGCTTCGTCTCCGAGTTGAGCGGGTACCGGATGCTCTCAAATACTGCCAGCGGGTATTGGGTGGTATCCATGCTGAGTTCTATCCGTTGGAGGTGGTTCCTTCGTCCCTTGAGAGGCTCTGTCGCGTATTTTCTCAGCCTGCCGAGTTACGTCGAGTGATGGATCATCATATTCGTGCTGGAGCCCGAGCTGCTTTGGGTTTGGTCCATAGTCATTGGCCGGGGGTGGATTTTGCTCAGGTGGTGGCGGGTCCTCCAGGCGGTAGGGATCATCCGATGAATGAGCACTACATGGCTGTAGATAAACCTGCGCGCCAGGTTGTGAGGCGGGTTTGCGAAGAGAACGACCGCCATTTGGGTGCACTTATTAAGGCGAAGTTGGAGCCTAAAGATTAGGTGCTTCCCTTTGTTGTATATGCTTCTTCCTGGTTGTATATATTCCATGCTGTCTTGGGGGGTCGTCTGCGTTTATAGTTGCGGGGAACGTTCCAGAGGGTTGCCGTGGCAAGCCCCGAGTGTAAAAGTTTTTATGTGTCGCGGTTGCGAAGAGCGCCTCGGGGGGTGGCAGTTTCGGCGAGCCCCCAAGTGCCAAGTTTAATGTACCGCGATTGCGGAGGACGCCTCGGGGGATGGCTGCTTTGGCGGGCCCCCGAGTTCCAAGTTGATGTGTCGCGACTGCGGAGGACGCCTCGGGGGTGGATGCTTTGGCGAGCCCCCGAGTGCCAAGTTGATGTGCCGCGATTGCGGAGGATGCCTCGGGGGGTGGCTGCTTTGGCGAGCCCCCGAGTGTCAAGTTGACGTGCCGCGATTGCGGAGGACGCCTCGGGGGGTGGCTGCTTTGGCGAGCCCCCGAGTGCCATCGGATTTTGGGGAAAAATATTTATGCAATACTTTTCCTGCTGTCTCTTACAAAGAGTAGGGGGTTCTGTTGAAGACAGATCCCTTTTAATTAGAACGATGATGTAGTGGCCTTAAAGGCCTGGTAACTTTATCTCCGAGTGCCTGGGTTCTTCGGGCGATTTTCCTTTTCTTCTACGGGAGCGCTTCTTCTGCGAGTCCCGTGTTCCTGCTGCCTTGGTGGGCTACGAAGGCTTCTGCTATCTTGTGGAATTCCTTGTCGCAGCGGTCGGATCTGACGAAACTGTCGCTGATTGTGATGACCCCATGTGGGCCTGGCATCTTCAGCTTGAGGTAGGCGTAATGGGGTACGGCCATGAAGCGAGCGAAAGCTGGTCGCCCGAGAATTGCGTGGTATTGCGACTTCCAGTCGACCACTTCAAAGTCAAGTGTTTCCTTGCGGAAGTTTGTCACGTTCCCAAAGACTACCTCCAGCCTTATCCTTCCGAGGGGGTAGACTGCTTTTCCTGGTACGATCCCGTGGAAGGTTGTGCCTGAGGACTTGAGTGCATTGTTTTGGATGAGCATGTCGTCGAGTGTTCGGGTGAAGATGATGTTGATTCCACTGTCGTCGTCCATGAATACTCGCGACATGTCGTAATTTCCGATTCTGGCCTCGAGTACTAGCGCGGCGTGCCCTGGTTGGGGAACGACTGGCGGGTGGTCGTCCCGGGAGAAGGAGATTTCTGTCTCCAACCCGCGCAGGTACTCTGGGACGGCTGGGTGTGCGGAGGTTGCCAGGAAGACTTGTCTGGTGACTTGTTTCTGCTGCCTGTTGGAAGGCCTGCCTTCTTGTATCATATAGATCCGCTCGTGGGCTTCTGGGTACTGGTTTATCTCTTCTGGTGTCCTTTGTCGTTCCTGGATGGCAGCCACCTGTCTTGTTGGCAGAGGGGGGCTGGTGGCGCGTTGTGGGCGACTGGCCCAACTGCTATGCTTGCGAGTGGTCAAACTGTTGCGGCCGCGGAGCGGCTTTTCTCCTCGGCCAACTCATTGAAGCTTCTGCAATTCCTGAGGGTGTGGGACGATCTGAGCTCTCCTCGCTCGTTTCTGAATCCGTGTATAGAACACGGTCCGTCGAGTTGTTCTTTGGCGGAGCAGAATGCGCGAGTGCCGTCGCGGGGCTGCCTTGTCCTCCATTCTCGTTTCTCAGCTTGGGGCTCGTCTTCTGGGTTGTGTCGTCGTTGTGGTCTGTTGTCATCGCGGTGCCTGCCGTTCCGATCGTCCGAGAAACCGGCGGCGACCATGTCAGGTCCTCTGTCGTCGTAGAAGTTTCGTCTGGGTCGCTTCCTTCTTCTGTCGGCTCCTCTATCTCCGTTGTAGTCATAGTCGTACTCTGATCGTGCAGTGTGGGTTTCTGTTTCATTACGAACGGAATCTTCTCCGTCTGCCCAGCTGTTGGCTAGTTCTAACAGCCGTGCGAGTGTTCGGACTTTCATCTGTCCGAGATGCTCCTTGAATTCAACGCGCTGAAGGCCTCGCCTGAACGCGTCGATCGCACTTTCGTCCGAGATGTCTTCCGCTGAATTCTTGAGTATCGTCCATCGCTGGATGTATGCTCGCAGGGTCTCCCTCGTTCCTTGTTTGCATGCCCGCAGTTCCTCGAGTGAGGCTGGTCGCTTGTATGTGGATTTGAAGTTTTCTATGAAGGCTCCTCGGAACTGGCTCCAGGGGCTGATGGATCCGCGCCGAAGATTCTTCAGCCAATGTCGAGCGGAGCTCTCGAGCATGAGCTGCACGTACTGCATTGCCGTGACCTTGGTTCCTCTCTGAAACTTGACTGCTGTTAGGTAGTCGTCGAGCCATGCCTCCGGCTCCTCGAGTCTGTTGTACTTTAGTGTCGTGGAGTTCAGTTTGAACCCGTTTGGCATACGCGTCTCACGTGTGGCACGTGTGAAGCATAGTGCTCCACATGGCTCGATTTCCTCGTCGTAAGCCTCTTCGTCCGAGTACTCCTCGCGTGCTGCGCGTCTTCGCCTACTGTGGTGGACTCTGTTCTGCGTGATGTCGTCTCGCGCATCTCGTCGAGTGATGCGGCGCCTGTTGTTGTCGTCGCTGTCGTGCTTCTTGTACCTGTTGGGGCGCCTGTGCCTGTCGTCATTACTGTCGTCGTCGTCTGGTGAACTGGGGTCCCTGTCCGGTGTCCGCTCGCGAGTCTGCCGTTTTGTGCTGGATTTCTTAGGTACCGAGGCATCGATGGCGTCCTTCATTATCTGCAAAGCAATGGAAGTGTAGCGATCCGTCTTGCCCTTTCTGCTTTTCTAGGCACGGGACAGGTAGTCCTGGGCGCTTATGAGTGCTTCTGCTGGAGTGAGGGGCTCTTCTTCATCGTCGTCTTCCTCTAATCTGAAGTCGTCTTCCAGTTTCCGCACCACTCTCGCCCTTTCTGTCTTCCGCAGGTTGTTGAGTTTCGAACTGTTGCGGGTGGGGGAGTCGTGGCCTGGTGAGTCACTTCTGGAACGTTTTCTGCGACTGCTTTTCTTTTCGAGTTCCTGTCGGGACCCGGGGTTAGCGTATGCAAGCCTCCCTACAACACAATCATATGGAGAGCCGAGAACCGTACCCAATTGTCTAAGCAGACAAGGCCAAGCACAGAACGTTCTTGGAAAGCATCTAACGTGAGGGGCATCCCATTCAGCCCAGATGATCCACTGAGATGGGTCCTCATCGTCCGCACACAAGTCTAACTGATATGGGTGGTGAACTCCCATACTCATAGACAAGTCACCTCAACCATACTATCGATTGTATTATAACCCTTACATAGACTTACTCCAGCCCGATCACTTAGTCGGGGTCTAGGGCGGGGTCGATCATATCACAAAGTGTGCACAAGACAGAGTCTCGAACAATCGCATTGCGATGCCCCAAGCTGCGCACATCTAAGGGCCACTTGGTGTATGAAAGACCGCCAGCCAGATCACAACTAAGGTCTCGAAAACCCATACTAAGACATGCATGTTATAAACATACACGCAACACACATGTCTAGTATGAACAACAGGTATCATTGCAATTCTCTACAAAGTATATACTTTATTGATAACTCTTACAGAGTGCACACAGAGATCACAAGTTTGTGATCCAACATTACATCAAACATGCGGAAGCAAAGTAGGTCTGAGTACAGAAAAGTTTAACAAATGGCTTAGAGAAGCCTTATCTATAAACAAGCCCTTCACGAGGGAACCAGTCGTCTGACTGGGACTACACTAGCTTGGTCTTGGTCTGAGTCTTCAATCTTCAAGCTTCGGGTAGAAGCCACCATCAGGTAGGTGGGTTCATCTAAAACATAGAATAAGCAAACGTGAGTACAAAGTCGTACTCAGCAAGACTTACGTAGGAACTATACTACTCATGACAATGTATCAAGGTAAAGGTAGGTGGGGTTTCACTTGCAGAAGTGCCATCTTTGACTTGGCTAGTCCTGAACTACGAGTACAAGACTTGAGGTAAGAAGCGTACACGAGTCCACTACTTTCTCCAACCAATTACACCACTATGGTGCCTTCCTCGACTTCCCCACGAGAAAACACGCCATAGCACTCACACTTATCTTGGTGTGTTTTAGAAGTATCCAGTTCAAGTTATCTAATAATCAAGCTAAGCTTTCCAAGCAGTCCTTAACCGCGGACGCGGCTATTCGAATAGTTTTATTAACCCTGCAGGGGTGTATCGCTACACACACGTGTCAACAGTTACCGCCTTTTGCGTGTCACCGTTCAAGAGATGACAGCGAGGATGCCACCACAACTGTTACCTCATAGCCGATCTAGTCCAAGAAAGCCGCCTACCCGGGTGGGCTACCACTATCGTGAACCCGGCCGGTTTACCCAAGTGGACCCAGATGATGTGTGCGTGGTGCATAAGCCGGTCTCGGCAGAGCCGTTCTCTCACTTAGCAGCCAGGCCACAATACCTACATAAATCCGAACTACTGCGACATCTGGACATCGAAGGGGATGAGTTAGTAAGCTGAGAGGGATCAGTGAGCCCAATGTGTGGTTGCACTCTTCTTCTTGGATCACCACACAAGAACTCGGACTTAAGGTGGTGTTCAACGAGACAACCCACCGTGTACTCCTACACAGCCTCTCATCGTTCACCTTGTATTAGAGTAGATTCACCAACACCTTTCCACCAACACCATCATGATCACAACCATCCCGACTCACATAAAAATATCATCATGGTATCACTCTAAGCATGCAATAAGCAGTAACAGTTGTAGGGGTCACATGATATCATCCAACTCCTACATTTGCTAGGATTGTGGTTTTTCCTACTACTGTGACAAATGATAGGTCATGCAAAGGAATGGGTTCATCTATGCGGTAGAAACGTAGCATGATAATCATCCTATACAATGCATAAGCGAGACATGAGAGGGAAGTGGGATTTTATCGACATGATCAATGGGGGTTTGCTTGTCTTGCTGACGAGGTTCAGTCTCGGGATCTTCAACGAAGGGGGCAGCCTCCTGTTCCGGTTCCACCTCTACTCGACAAACAACAAGCAAGGTAGCAAAGTAAATACAATGCACAATCACATGGTTGAAGGTGGTGTATATGCTTTGATGTGTGAAGCAATTCCACTTAAATGGGGTATTTGCAATTGAATTTGAAAATTTAAACTCCACATATGATTTCCAATTTAGCCAAGTTGCATATGACATTGTTTGATCAAGTTAAACCATTTTGAAATGTGTATGATATGCCTCTGAAGTTCAAGTATAATGTGGTATGTTGCTATGGTTCAAAATGCAAAAGCATTTGAAATGAATTTGATTTAATTCCATTTAAACCAAATAGCAAAAGCTACTGGTCCCTTTTTATTTTCAACTCAAACATAGTTGAAAATGGTATATTTGGATAGATTATTTTCTCCTGATCATTTTTCATATATTATATGTTAAATTTGGAGTTAATATGAATTTTGTATGAATTTCCAAAGTTTGGGTTGTTTTCTGGATTTTTCTCTCTTTTCTTTATTTCTTTTAATCTCTGGAAAAAGATTTATTGCATCATGCTAACGCAGTGCTGAAGTCACCAGGGGGCTGACATGTGGGCCATGTCTGTCAGTGGCAGTGGGGTTAAACCCGTTTTAATTTGAGTTAACAGAGAGGGTTAAGGGTTGGGGGCCCCACCTATCATAGGGGATTAGGGGGTTTAGTAGTTAGGTTAGGTTACTTAGCCTGGGGCCACGTCATCCCGCCGGCGTTGAGTCGCCGGTGACTCGCAGACGCGGCGGCGTGCACGGACAGGGGGTTTCCGGCCTCCATTCTCAACGGGAAGACCACGGGGATGCAGCCCGCGCTCACCCGCATCGCGTGGAGCAACCAGGGGGACTCGGGAGTGGCTAGAACCTCGCCGACGGCGACTCGGGCGGCGGCGGGAGATAGCTTCGAGGGGGAATTGGCTACGGGCAGCGGGGCAAAGCGCGGATAGATGCAAAAAGATCGCGAGCTCACCAGCAACGCGTTGGTGAAGGCGCCGGAGTCGAAGTCGAAGGGGCTACGGTGGTGACGAATTTGGCGGAGAGACGCCGCGGTGGCCGGAGCAAAACGATGAGACGTCCGTCGTCTACAGGGCGTCCGCGCTCTTGATCTCTGGCATGGCGACGCTGCTCGATGTTGCGGTCCTTTGGGACATGGCGGTTCGCCATGAGAAGCTCGTTGGCCGCGTCTCGCCATTGCCATGGCATGCGGTTGCTCTCGGGGCAGCTGGCGGGAGGGAAGAGGAGGGGTGGGAAGGCGCTGGACTGAGGGGGATACGGTGCACGTCTCAAAGGTGGTTCTCCAGGACACCGAGGAGAGGACACGGAGGCTCTGGAGACTTCAAGACGTCGAGGTGGCTCTGGTGCGCGCTCTGGACGCCACCGAGCTGCTTGGGCGCGCGGGAGGAAGACGACAGAACGGGGGAAGTTGGGCTGGGCCGGCTGGGCCTTCGCCTGGGGCGACAGGTAAGTTTTTCCCTCCTTTTTTTCTATTTTTCTTTTCTGTTTTCTTCTGACATTTGTTTTGGCTAGCTAAAATAAATAGCAAACCATTTTATTAAATGCTCATAATTTTTATATGGCCTCACCAAATAATATACTAGCCACTTATAAATTTTGAACATTTTTTAAATTCAAATAATTTGAACTTTAAATCAAATAGCGGTTTTTGATTAATTCCAAGGCACTGTCTGAATATTTGAAAAATCCATGAGCATGGGGTGGGTCCCACATCACTTGATATGTGATCACACTCATTTATAAGACTTTTCAAAATTCTAACATAAATTTTTGGAGAAGATTTTTATCTGGCCTTTTGAATTAATTCATCTGGGGGGGGTTCCTCTCCCATTTCAATTTCTTTTTGAAATTTTTAACATGATGCAAAGGGACTTGCTATTCCTAGCACATACCTAACTTGGGGTTGTGACAACTCGCCCCCACTCAAAAGAATCTCGTCCCGAGATTCAGAAGTCTGCGGGGGGGAGGAGGGTACTCGGTACGGAGACGGTCTTCTCTTTCCCACGTAGCTTCTCTCTCAGAGTGGTGTGACCATTGCACTTTCAGAAACCTAATCTTCTGACGACGAGTGACACGCTCTGCGGAATCAAGAATACGAACGGGGTATTCTCGATAAGAAAGGTCATCTTGGAGATCAAGCGTTTCATGGTCGACTTCGCGGATGGGGTCCTTGAAGCAACGCCTGAGTTGGGACACATGGAATACATCATGTACTCGGGAAAGGTGCGGGGTAGTTCAAGTTGGTAGGCAACTTCTCCATGTTTAGCAAGAACGCGGAAAGGTCCGATGTAACGTTGGGTCAACTTGCCTTTGATACCGAAACGTTGGGTTCCCTTCAGAGGAGTAACCCGAAGGTAAGCCTTCTCATCCAGATTGTAGCTCTCTTGCCTATGATGACGATCATAGTAGCTTTTCTGATGAGACTGGGCTGCTTTCAATTGATCACGAACAATGCGAACTTGCTCTTCTGCTTCCTTGATCATGTCCGGTCCAAAGAATTGTCTTTCACCGGTTTCTGACCAGTTTAGTGGTGTTCGACATCGTCGTCCATATAGGAGTTCAAAAGGAGCCATGTTCAGACTAGATTGAAAACTATTGTTATCAGCAAATTCGGCAAATGGAAGAGACTTCTCCCAATTCTTTCCGAATGAGATAACACAAGCTCTGAGCATGTCTTCAAGAATTTTGTTAACCCTTTCGACTTGACCGCTAGACTGAGGATGGAAAGTTGTACTAAAGGAGAGATGAGTTCCCATAGCATTCTGAAAGCTTCCCCAAAATCTAGAGGTGAAAAGGCTACCACGATCAGAATTGATCTCCAAAGGAACACCGTGAAGGGATACAATTCTAGAGACGTACAAGTCCGCTAACTGGCTAGCAGTTATAGACTCGAGAACTGGAAGGAAGTGAGCAACTTTGGAAAGTCGATCAATGACAACGAAGATGGCATCATTTCCTTTCTGGGTTTTTGGAAAGCCAGTGATGAAATCCATACTGACTTTGTCCCATTTCCACTCGGGGATAGGCAAAGGTCTAAGAGTACCAGCAGGTCTTTGATGTTCTACCTTAACGCGACGACAAACATCACATTCAGCAATGAACTGAGCAATTTCTCTCTTCATCCTAGTCCACCAAAATCTCTGGCGTAGATCTCGGTACATTTTTGTGCTACCGGGATGAATCGAGAGGGGTGTGTCATGGGCTTCCTTGAGGATGAGTTGCCTTAGTTCCCTATTCTTAGGTACTACCAAACGATTTCCAAAAAATATCGTTCCTTTGCTATCTGTGGAGAAACATTTAGCAACTCCGCTAGCAATGTTCTCCTTGATCCGGCGAACACCTCGTGCACGCCTTTGGGCAACTATGATTTGATCCTCAAGAGTTGGTTTCGCCACCAAGGTAGAAAGATAGCCATGAGGAACAATCTCAAGATTGAGCTTTCGAAATTCCTCATGAAGAAGTGGTTGATACTGTTGTAACATGAGGTTGTTACATTACAACTTAGTGCATCAGCCATGACATTGGCTTTGACTGGGGTGTAAGAAATGTTGGATATATGCTCTAGAGGCAAATAATATATGATTATTCCAATATATCTAAGCAAGTTCATAACCAGTTTCATACCGTGCTAGAACTGCATCAGTGAAACAATGATGCAGGTGTGGTATAGAAACCCCAGAGTTCCTAGTTAGCCTCTACATCGATAACTAGTTCATGGTCAACATGATGGTCGTGGTTTCGCGATCATGGACAATTAAGTCTCTTGACTATGAGGTCACCTCACGGGTTAAGTGACGTGATGAACATTACCCAAAGAAAGCATTACAGCATGATCAAATCTTATGAAGGTTCAGTGTTGTAATTACAGAACGTGGTAGACCGTTCCTTTGACCGTGAGTACGTGCATAATCACTATCTTCCCGGATGCTTTGACTTACATCCCACCACCTGACTGAAATATGCGGGTCATAACGGTTGTATCTTAGGTATTCCGTGGAGATACGTTGAGGAGTATTGTTTACAAGAGCGGGATTTGTCAATCCATATAATGGATAGATACTCAGGGCCCACTCGGTGAGATTCCATCCATGAAGCTGCGCAGCGTGTGACTAGGTCACGGGGATGAATATCACGGGAACGAGTGAATGAGGATTTAGTTCGGAACGAGATTGAACCAGACATAGGATGTCATTGATCGAATCTCGGAACAATCCAGTATCGCTGACAAAGGGAATGCTATACGGCGTAAGGTCCAATCGGTGTTGATATCCGGAATGCACAGGGGTCATTATGGGCATCCAGGTCCCGCTGATGATCATTGACTGTTGCCTCTGCTCGGTCATGACTGGAGTGTTCTCGGACCGTAGGGTAACACACTTAAGGGCTCGATGAAATCGGAGATCTTTTCGGAACCATCGGAGCAACCAGAGAATAAGGGAGACAATATCGGAGGAGTACCGTATTGAACCGAAACAAGTTAGGAGTGAGCCGGAAGAGTTTCCGGAGCACCGGGAGATGAAATAATATGTTTTAGTTATTAATTAATTGAATTAATAATTAAAATCATTTTATTTCTAATTAATATGTGCTATGGGCCTTAGTGGAGAAAAAGGCCCATTAAGGAATTAAAGGGAAAAGAAAAAAGAAAAGAAAAAGGGGGGGAGGCGCCATGGGCCCTAGGGCCCATGAGGGGTGCGCCCCCTCTCCCCCCTTGGCCGGCCACCCCCTAGCAAAGGGTTTAGTCCCACATTTCTAGGGGAGGTGGGTTGACTCCCTTCCCCAGCCTATATAAAGACAGGCAGGGTGCACATAATTAATACACAGAAATTCGTGAGAAAATAAATATAACTCCGAATTGAGATCGGTTTTCTCCGGTCTCCTCCCCTCTCTGGTCTCTTCCACGGTGTGCTCCCTAGTGTGAGCATGTAGTGGAATTGAGACCTCTCTGCTAGAATCGGAGGCCGTCGTGCTGCCGAAGCTCCGTCCGGAGGTCTGCTTCCGCCCCCTCCGCTGGATCGGAGAACGGAGGTCGTCATCGAGTCTCGTACGTGTGCGAGTACTACGAGGTGCTGCACGTGTGGCACTACACCCATCTAGGTGCTCAACACAGCCAGGGGGCTGTGAAACTTGATCGGCTACATCAACCACGTTTGCGGGAACGTTTCCCGCGCAACGGACTACACCCCGAGGTATGTTATTTCCGCACTACTATCTGTTACGGTAATACGGCTAGCTAGATCTTGGGTTAAGGGAACGCTAGTTAGAAAAATTTGTGTTTTCTGCTGCGAACCCCAACAAGAAATTCCTAAGTCATAATCTTTTATCAACTCAATCCAGCGTCTTTGCCTGAGATTAAGATCTGGATGGGTGAAAATGTATTTGAGGCTTTGGTGGTCGGAAAAGATCTCACAACGATTACCAAGGAGATAATGTCGCCAAGTTGTTAGGGCATTGTCGGGACCCGGGGTTAGCGTATGCAAGCCTCGCTACAACACAATCATATGGAGAGCCGAGAACCATACCCACTTGTCTAAGCAGACAAGGCCAAGCACAGAACGTTCTCGGAAAGCATCGAACGTGAGGGGCATCCCATCCAGGCCGGATGATCAACTGAAATGGGTCCTCATCGTCCGCACACAAGTCTAAATGATATGGGTGGTGAACTCCCATACTCATAGACAAGTCTCCTCAACCATACTATCGATTGTATTATAACCCTTACATAGACTTACTCCAGCCCGATCACTTAGTCGGGGTCTAGGGCGGGCTCGATCATACATCAAAGTGTGCACGAGACGGAGTCTCGAAAAATCGCATCGCGATGCCCCAAGCTGCGCACATCTAAGGGCCACTTGGTGTATGAAAGACCGCCAGCCAGATCACAACTAAGGTCTCGAAAACCCATACTAAGACATGCATGTTATAAACATACATGCAGCACACATGTCTAGTATGAACAGCAGGTATCATTGCAATTCTCTACAATGTATACATCTTTATTAATAACTCTTACAGAGTACACACAGAGATCACAAGTCTGTGATCCAACATTACATCAAACATGGGGAAGCAAAGTAGGTCTGAGTACAGACAAGTTTAACAAATGGCTTAGAGAAGCCTTATCTAAAAACAAGCCCTCCACGAGGGAACCAGTCGTCTGGCTGGGACTACACTAGCTTGGTCTTGGTATGAGTCTTCATTCTTCGAGCTTCGGGTAGAAGTCACCATCGGGGTCGGTGGGTTCATCTAAAACATAGATTAAGAAAACGTGAGTACAAAATCGTACTCAGCAAGACTTACATAGGAACTATACTACTCATGCACATGTATCAAGGTAAAGGGAGGTGGGGTTTCACTTGCAGAAGTGCCAGCTTTGACTTGGCTAGTCCTGAACTACGAGTACCAGACTTGAGGTAAGAAGCGTACACGAGTCCACTACATCTCTCCAACCAATTACAGCACTATGGTGCCTTCCTCGACTTCCCCACGAGAAAGCACGCCATAGCACTCACACTTATCTTGGTGTATTTTAGAAGTATCCAGTTCAAGTTGTCTAATAATCAAGCTAAGCTTTCCAAGCAGTCCTTAACCGCGGACGCGGCTATTCGAATAGTTTTGTTAACCCTGCAGGGGTGTACCGCTACACACACATGATCATCATTTACCGCCTTTGGTCTCGACACCATTCAAGGGGTGCCAGTGAGGATGCTCACCACAACTGTTACCTCATAGCCGATCTAGTCCGAGAAAGCCGCCTACCTAGGTTGGCTACCATTACCGTGAACCCGGCCGGTTTACCGAAGTGGACCCAAGTGATGTGTGCGTGGTGCATAAGCCGGTCTCGGGTGAGCCATTCTCTCACTTATCATCCAGGCCACAAGCCTACCAGAACTCCGAACTATTGCGACATCTGGACATCGAAAGGGATGAGTTAGTAAGCTGAGAGGGGTCAGTGAGCCCAATGTGTGGTTGTACTCTTCATCTTGGATCACCACACAAGAACTCGGACTTAGGGCGGTGTTCAACGAGACAACCCACCGTGTACTCCTACACAATCTCTCATCGTTCACCTTGTATTAGGGTAGATTCACCAACACCTTTCTACCATCATCAACATGATCACTACCATCCCGACTCACATAACAGTATCAACATTGTAACATTCTAAGCATACAATAAGAAGTAACAATTGCAGGGGCCACATGATATCAATCAACTCCTACATTTGCTAGGATTGTGGTTTTGCCTACTAATGTGACAAATGATAGGTCATGCAAAGGAATGGGTTCATCTATGCGGTAGAAACGCATCATGGAAATCATCCTATACAATGCATAAGCGAGACATGAGAGGGAATTGGGATTTTATCGACATGATCAATGGGGGTTTGCTTGCCTTGCTGACGAGGTTCGGTAACGGTGTCTTCAACGAAGGGGGAGGCCTCCGATTCCGGTTGCACGTCTATCAGCAACATGAAAATCATAGGATCAACATAATGTATAATGCACAATCACATGAATAAGATTGTAATGGTGATGTTCATGGTACTGATGTGTTGAGCATTCCATTTAAAAGGAGTATATTGCATTTGAAATGCAAATTCAAACTCCATTTGATTTATCGATGAAATTCAGATGCATTTGAATGCATGAAAGTTCATTTGAAAATGTTGATCATGAAGTGATGTGGTATATTTGAGATAAAGCTTCTGATGTGTGGATGAATCCATTGGAATTAAGGGTGTTGCAAAATCATTTGCAAAATCACTCCAAATTTGAATTTGAAAAGGATCCATATGCATGTTTGCTACAGTTCACCCATTTTAAAATGGTCAAACATGAAAACAAATTGCATATTCATAATCCTTGTATTTTTCTGATAATTTTAGACATATTATTTGTCCAGATTGGAGTTAGGATTAAAAAGTTATTGAATTTCAAAGTTTAATCTATTTTCTAGAATTTTCTAAATTAATTAAATCGATTTAAATCATTTACTGCGTCAGCCTGGCGCAGTGCTGACGTCAGGGGGCAGCTGACGAGTGGGGCCCTACTGTCAGTGGGGGGGTTTAAACCCGGTTAGTTAAACTAACCAGGGGTTAGTTAGTGGCCTTGGGCCCACGGGTCAGTCTCACTAGGGGGTCATTAGCACTAAACTAATGGCGGCCACATCAGCGCTGTCGGCGACATGTCGACGGCGACATCCGACGCGGCGGCGATCCACTGGACGACGACTCCGGCGACCAAAAGGCACGCCGCGACTACCAATCGAATCCCCGTGCTTGCGCGCTTCACCCAGGGCACGGCAGCGTCACCGGGGAGCACTGGAGTGACGCCGGCGACGAACTCCCGCGGCGGCCGTGGCATGGAGATGAATCAGACGTCGCCGTAGTGCTTCTCCGTGGCCGTGTGCTGGTGCAACGCACTGCTGGGAACCTCAAGAACGTGACGGACAGGCTGGGCTGGTCAGCAGAGCACGGTAGCGAGCAAATCGTCGACCATGGCGGCGAGCTCGCTCGGCTCCCATGGCGGATCGAGCTAGAGGTCAAACGGGGAGGCGACAAGTTGGGGTAAACGGGATGCTGCTCACCCTGGAGCTACTGGAGTGGACGGCGAGGTCGTAGGGGAGTTGATGGTGACGAATTCCGGCGAAGACTCCGCGACGGCCGGCGGGACGAGGTTGGAGCTGGCGTCGTCTCCGGGTCCGTTGAGCTCCAATTGATGGAGGGGATCGACGAAGACGTCGTCGTGGGCCCGCCTGGACACAGTGGCTCGCCGTGTAGGGCTCTGTGGCCGCGCGTTTGCTCGTCGGCGGCGACGTTGTGCGCTCGGTCGCGATGGGATCTCGACGAGGAGGAGGCTAGAGGAAGCGGCGAGAGGGGGAAGTGAGGGAGGAGGTCGAGGGCATCGCCCTGGCGCGATAAGGACGACGGGGAGGGTGCCAGGCAGCCTAGCAGCTGCTGCCGGCGTCGGCATGCGCTCCAGCGAGCTGCTTGCCGCGCCGGGGAAGAAGACAAACGAGGCAGCGGGCTGGGCCGGCTTGGTGGGCTCGGGGGGGATTATTTGGGCTAGAAGCCAGGTGAGTTTCCCTTTTTTTCTTTTCTTCTGTTTTTCTTTTCTGCAATTTTGTTTAGCTTAGCAAATAAATAGCTAGGCATTTTTTAAAGTGTTGAAACTTTTTATATGGCCTCATCTTATATTAGACTAGCCACTTATAAAGTTTGGCACTTTTTTAAAAATCAAATCATTTGAACTTTAATTCAAATGGGGGTTTAAATTTAATTCCATGCTCCTGTTTGAATATTTGAAAATTCTATGAGCATGGGGTGGGTCCCACATCACTTGATATGTGATCACACTCATTTATAAGACTTTTCAAAAATGCAAAAGGAATTTTTGGAGAAACTTTTTATCTGGCCTTTTGAATTAATTCATCTGGGGGGGTTCCTTCTCCCATTTTGCTTTTGATTTTGATTTCAAAGATTTCTTTTGAAATTTTAACATGATCCAAGTGACTTGCTAACCCTAGCACATTACCTAACAGAGGGTTCTGACAGGCATGAACTATGGCATTGAGTTCAAGGTCATGTGTAGGATAGTTCTCTTCATGTGGCCGCAACTGGCGTGAAGCATAAGCTACCACATGTCTATCTTGCATAAGTATGCATCCTAACCCTTGCCGTGAGGCGTCACAAAAGATCTCGAAATCCTTTTTGGTGTCTGGAGGCGCAAGTACGGGTGCAGAAGTCAATTTTATTTTTAGCTCTTGAAAGCTTTCCTCGCACTTGGGAGTCCATAGGAATTTCTTATCTTTCTTGAGGAGTTCAGTTAGAGGCTTTGCAACTTTAGAAAAGTTCTCGACGAAGCGGCGACAATAGCTTGCTAAGCCAAGAAAACTCCTAACTTGCTTAACCGATTCAGGTGGAGTCCAATCAAGGACGGCCTGAACTCTCTCGGGATTCACAGCAATGCCTTTTGCAGAAATCACGTGGCCTAAGTAGGTCACTTCTGGTAGCCAAAATTCACACTTGGAGAATTTAGCATACAGGTGATGCTCTCTAAGTTTCATCAATACCAGCCTTAGGTGTTCGGCATGTTCTTCTTCGTTCCTCGAGTAGATGAGAATGTCATCGAGATAAACGACAACAAATTTATCTAGGTACTCCATGAAGATCGAATTGATCATGCGTGAGAAAGTGGCGGGGCATTGGTTAAACCAAAGGACATGACGGTGTACTCGTAAAGACCGTAACGAGTAGTAAAAGTCGTTTTGGGAATGTCCCCGTTTCGGATTTTGATTTGATGATAGCCTAATCTCAAATCCATCTTGGAGAAGACAGAGGATCCTGCAAGTTGATCATAAAGATCATTGATCCTGGGCAGTGGGTACTTGTTCTTTATCGTCGCTAAATTTAGCGGGCGATAGTCTACGCACATCCTTTCTGTTCCATCTTTCTTCGTTACGAACAGAACGGGGCAACCCCATGGCGATGAGCTAAGGCGGATGAAGCATTTTTCCAACAAAGCTTCAAGTTGGGTTTAAGCTCAGCTAACTCACGTGGGGCCATTTTGTATGGGCGTCTAGAAATTGGTGCGGTTCCTGGCACAAGATCCACTATGAACTCTACACACCTGTCGGGTGGCTAGGTTTAAGGAGTTTGGTTACTGGATGGTTTTCCTGAGGATGACCATGGCTTACTAGGGGCTACAACAGATATGTCAGAGTAACAAAGTACCCCAACACGATGATTAGTATGGTTCTTCTGGCTAGAAAACATCTAAAGTGGGAGGAAGAATTGCAAATGAATCACTATAGGTTTCTAGAGCAAAACCTACATCAAACACTATGGAACTGTCGGGAATGCCACCTAGAAGTTCTTCTAAAAGGACAACCGAAAAGGAGGGAAGAATTTTGCAAATGCATCAGATTTTGAAGAAACCTGGAATGATTCGGACAGCATAACGGATGTAATTGCAAGAAAACAATTTTATTTCAATGTAGATACAACACTTACATAATACGATGTAAGAAATCAGCATTACAACAATGCTAGGAAACCGGACACAACTTTCCTACGGCTACAAGGAAGCAAACAACGAGATGTTCTAATCAGACAGAGGTGAGCCTAGTCCTATCTTCCCGTAGAATAAGATGAGGGTGACTCAGAACTCAGAACGATGAGGGTAAGGAGAAAAAAGAAGCCTTACGTTGTTCCCTTATATACCCAGTGTGACTATATAACTATAGAAGGCTAGACTCGACTTCGACCAAGGCTGATAATCCTACAGTCAGTCCTGCTCTGATACCAAGTCTGTCGGGACCCGGGGTTAGCGTATGCAAGCCTTGCTACAACACAATCATATGGAGAGCCGAGAACCGTACCCACTTGTCTAAGCAGACAAGGCCATGCACAGAACGTTCTCGGAAAGCATCGAACGAGAGGGGCATCCCATTCAGGCCGGATGATCCACTGAGATGGGTCCTCATCGTCCGCACACAAGTCTAACTGATATGGGTGGTGAACTCCCATACTCATAGACAAGTCGCCTCAACCATACTATCGATTGTATTATAACCCTTACATAGACTTACTCCAGCCCGATCACTTAGTCGGGGTCTAGGGCGGGCTCGATCATATCACAAAGTGTGCACGAGACAGAGTCTCGAACAATCGCATCGCGATGCCCCAAGCTGCGCACATCTAAGGGCCACTTGGTGTATGAAAGACCGCCAGCCAGATCACAACTAAGGTCTCGAAAACCCATACTAAGACATGCATGTTATAAACATACACGCAGCACACATGTCTAGTATGAACAGCAGGTATCATTGCAATTCTCTACAAAGTATATACTTTATTGATAACTCTTACAGAGTGCACACAGAGATCACAAGTCTGTGATCCAACATTACATCAAACATGCGGAAGCAAAGTAGGTCTGAGTACAGACAAGTTTAACAAATGGCTTAGTGAAGCCTTATCTATAAACAAGCCCTTCACGAGGGAACCAGTCGTCTGACTGGGACTACACTAGCTTGGTCTTGGTCTGAGTCTTCAATCTTCGAGCTTCGGGTAGAAGGCACCATCAGGTAGGTGGGTTCATCTAAAACATAGAATAAGCAAACGTGAGTACAAAGTCGTACTCAGCAAGACTTACGTAGGAACTATACTACTCATGCACATGTATCAAGGTAAAGGGAGGTGGGGTTTCACTTGCAGAAGTGCCAGCTTTGACTTGGCTAGTCCTGAACTACGAGTACAAGACTTGAGGTAAGAAGCGTACACGAGTCCACTACTTTCTCCAACCAATTACACCACTATGGTGCCTTCCTCGACTTCCCCACGAGAAAACACGCCATAGCACTCACACTTATCTTGGTGTGTTTTAGAAGTATCCAGTTCAAGTTATCTAATAATCAAGCTAAGCTTTCCAAGCAGTCCTTCACCGCGGACACGGCTATTCGAATAGTTTTATTAACCCTGCAAGGGTGTACCGCTACACACACGTGTCGTCAGTTACCGCCTTTTGCGTGTCACCGTTCAAGAGATGACAGCGAGGATGCCACCACAACTGTTACCTCATAGCCGATCTAGTCCAAGAAAGCCGCCTACCTGGGTGGGCTACCACTATCGTGAACCCGGCCGGTTTACCGAAGTGGACCCAGATGATGTGTGCGTGGTGCATAAGCCGGTCTCGGCTGAGCTGTTCTCTCACTTAGCAGCCAGGCCACAATACCTACAGAAATCCGAACTACTGCGACATCTGGACATCGAAGGGGATGAGTTAGTAAGCTAAGAGGGGTCAGTGAGCCCAATGTGTGATTGCACTCTTCTTCTTGGATCACCACACAAGAACTCGGACTTAAGGCGGTGTTCAACGAGACAACCCACCGTGTACTCCTACACAGCCTCTCATCGTTCACCTTGTATTAGGGTAGATTCACCAACACCTTTCCACCAACACCATCATGATCACAACCATCCCGACTCACATAACAATATCAGCATGGTATCACTCTAAGCATGCAGTAAGCAGTAACAGTTGTAGGCGTCACATGATATCAACCAACTCCTACATTTGCTAGGATTGTGGTTTTGCCTACTACTGTGACAAATGATAGGTCATGCAAAGGAATGGGTTCATCTATGCGGTAGAAACGTAGCATGATAATCATCCTATACAATGCATAAGCGAGACATGAGAGGGAAGTGGGATTTTATCGACATGATCAATGGGGGTTTGCTTGCCTTGCTGACGAGGTTCAGTCTCGGGATCTTCAACGAAGGGGGCAGCCTCCTGTTCCGGTTCCAACTCTACTCGACAAACAACAAGCAAGGTAGCAAAGTAAATACAATTCACAATCACATGGTTGAAGGTGATGTATATGCTTTGATGTGTGAAGCAATTCCACTTAAATGGGGTATTTGCAATTGAATTTGCAAATTTAAACTCCACATATGATTTCCAATTTAGCCAAGTTGCATATGACATTGTTTGATCAAGTTAAACCATTTTGAAATGTGTATGATATGCCTCTGAAGTTCAAGTATAATGTGGTATGTTGCTATGGTTCAAAATGCAAAAGCATTTGAAATGAATTTGATTTAATTCCATTTAAACCAAATAGCAAAAGCTACTGGTCCCTTTTTATTTTCAACTCAAACATAGTTGAAAATGGTATATTTGGATAGATTATTTTCTCCTGATCATTTTTCATATATTATATGTTAAATTTGGAGTTAATATGAATTTTCTATGAATTTCCAAAGTTTGGGTTATTTTCTGGATTTTTCTCTCTTTTCTTTATTTCTTTTAATCTCTGGAAAAAGATTTATTGCATCATGCTGAAGCAGTGCTGAAGTCACCAGGGGGCTGACATGTGGGCCATGTCTGTCAGTGACAGTGGGGTTAAACTCGTTTTAATTTGAGTTAACAGAGAGGGTTAAGGGTTGGGGGCCCCACCTATCATAGGGGATTAGGGGGTTTAGTAGTTAGGTTAGGTTAATTAGCCCGGGGCCATGTCATCCCGCCGGCGTTGAGTCGCCGGTGACTCGTAGACGCGGCGGCGTGCACGGACAGGGGGTTTCCGGCCTCCATTATCAATGGGAAGACCACGGGGATGCAGCCCGCACTCACCCGCATCGCGTGGAGCAACCAGGGGGACTCGGGAGTGGCTAGAACCTCGCCGACGGAGACTCGGGCGGCGGGCGGAGATAGCTTCGAGGGGGAATTGGCTACGGGCAGCGGGGCAAAGCGCAGATAGATGCAAAAAGATCGTGAGCTCACCAGCAACGCGTTGGTGAAGGTGCCGGAGTCGAAGGGGCTACGGTGGTGACGAATTTGGCGGAGAGACGCCGCGGTGGCCGGAGCAAAACGATGAGACGTCCGTCGTCTACAGGGCGTCGCGCTCTTGATCTCTGGCATGGCGACGCTGCTCGATGTTGCGGTCCTTTGGGACATGGCGGTTCGCCATGAGAAGCTCGTTGGCCGCGTCTCGCCATTGCCATGGCCTGCGGTTGCTCTCGGGGCAGCTGGCGGGAGGGAAGAGGAGGGGTGGGAAGGCGCTGGACTGAGGGGGATACGGTGCACAGCGCAAAGGTGGTTCTCCAGGACACCGAGGAGAGGACACGGGGGCTCTGGAGGCTTCAAGACGTCGAGGTGGCTCTGGTGCGCGCTCTGGACGCCACCGAGCTGCTTGGGCGCGCGGGAGGAAGACGACAGAACGGGGGAAGTTGGGATGGGCCGGCTGGGCCTTCGCTTGGGGCGACAGGTAAGTGGTTCCCTCCTTTTTTCTATTTTTCTTTTTTGTTTTCTTCTGACATTTGTTTTGGCTAGCTAAAATAAATAGCAAACCATTTTATTAAATGCTCATAATTTTTATATGGCCTCACCAAATAATATACTAGCCACTTATAAATTTTGAACATTTCTAAAATTCAAATAATTTGAACTTTAAATCAAATAGGGGTTTTTGATTAATTCCAAGGCACTGTCTGAATATTTGAAAAATCCATGAGCATGGGGTGGGTCCCACATCACTTGATATGTGATCACACTCATTTATAAGACTTTTCAAAATTCTAACATAAATTTTTGGAGAAGATTTTTATCTGGCCTTTTGAATTAATTCATCTGGGGGGGGTTCCTCTCCCATTTCAATTTCTTTTTGAAATTTTTAACATGATGCAAAGGGACTTGCTATTCCTAGCACATACCTAACTTGGGGTTGTGACAGTTCCGCCTTTTCTCGCTTCTCCATGGCTAGGCGCCACTGTCTCGTCTGTTGGGTTAGCTCGCCCGCTAGCTTGTTGTATGCCCTTAGCTCGTCCCTTGAGGCATCTGATGGTAGTAACCTGCCGCGGGCGACTGCTTCCTTTACCATTGCCATTGATTCCATGGACAAGTATATTTTTTCTTTGGGTGGTTCGTCTGCCGCTGCAACCGGGGTTTGCTGCCTGCTGCGTGATGGCTGGCTGCCTTTGCCGGGTGCTTGCTGCTTGCTGCTTGGCGGCTGACTGCTTTTTTGATTGCTGGGTCCTTGTTCCACTTGGAATTTCCTTGGTATGGTCCTCGGTTCTCCTAGCTGTACGACCATCTGACTGGTGTTGCCGGGACCTGCCGCCCTGTTGGTGGTTGGGGTGTCTTGACGAGTGCCCGGGTCGTCGACTCGTCCGTTGTTACCTGACGCTGGTGCGCCAACTTCTGCCATGAACACCTGCGATGGTGTCCTTGCCGCCTCCTTGCTGATACGTGTGATGGTGCTTCTCCATGTTGGGGCTCCACTCGGGCGGTCGCGAGTGGCGTGGAGCCTTGAGTTGGGTGGGTAGCTACGGCTGCCAGATAGGCTGGCCGTGCGGGCGGCGTCCACTCCGGTCCCTGCTGCAGGTGTTGCCGTCGGTGAGGCGAAGAGTCCCCCAATGGTTGATGTAGATCTGATATGCTCTGAAGATCAGATTGACGCCGGAGTGTTGATCGGTAAAGACTGGCTGGAGGGCCGGGAGGTGGGCCGTGAATCCGAGGGACTCGAACAGATTGGATCTTGCCGGAGCCGTCGAGTCGATGAGTGCTAATGATGATGAGGCCGCCGAGATCGCGTTCCCAACCTGCGCGGTTCCCACAGACGGCGCCAATTGACGGGGATCAACCCCGGCAAATCCAATGATCAGTGACCCTGGGTTAGTCATGAGAGGCACAGGTTGGACGATAGCTCGTCGGCAAACAGGAAGGCACGCTCCTGCTCGATATTATTGATGGGGGAGATGCGATTATAAGGGATGCCAAGGCTGGAGCGCTCAAGGCTGGGGTTACAGATGATATTGGTTGTCCTTTTCGTCGCCCCTCCTAGCCCTTATATACTAGGCTAGGTCTCGGGGAGTTCATCTACGTTTACAGGTAAGCTTTCCTAACCCTAGCTTGCTCCATATGGCAGGTTCTCGCACCTCCCTTGTGAGTCATAGACTCCTACGTCGGTGCCAATTAGCGGGCCGAGGCTGTATCTTCATGGGCCTTATGTCTTCAAGGACACCAGGTAGGCTTATCCGTAGGAGTCGTGGGGTCACCCCCTAGTCACTTCATGATCAAGGCACTTATGTAATCTTTCTGTTGTTGCTATGTTGTGTTTGCTGGGATCCAATGGATTATGAGATCATTTTCAGATCGTGATGAGTTATATATTTGGTTCTCCTTTTATATTTTGTTCTTGAGTAATTCTTGCATGTTCTCCGTTGCTTTTTATTGCTTTCGCCAAGTAGTAGATAGTAACTCCAAGAGGGGGCGTTATGCTTGATTGTGGGTTCATGCCCCCCGATGTCTAGCTTGAGTGATAGAAACATGAGACTATGGGATGTGCTATTGCCACCAGGGAGAAAACAACGGTGCTTTTAACCGCGGCTGCAAGGATTGTTTACCTTACACAAAGTTTCTTAATGCAGTTTTTGTTGTTTTCGGTTTACACTTTGGGTGGGACTCGCAACTTAATACCAGCGAGATGTTCTGGATAGATATCTCAAGGTGGATGATTAGTGAGTAGATGTTGATGAATAAATGATACGTCCCAAATGTATCTATAGCTTCTGCTTGTTTCATGCTTATGTGACATTGCGATGTGTTTTCTACACTTTCATACCTTTTTACACATATTTGGACTAACCTACTAACTCAGTGCACCCAGTGTCAGTTTCTATCTGCTGATGTCTGTGAATTGCGGGTTTATACCCATATTTATATTGCCCAAAAAAATCCAATAAAAATATATAAAAAATCAGCGCTTCGGAAGACTCTAGAAGACCGAAGGGGAGCCGGAGGGGGCCACCCCCTCCCAGAAGGCCAGTGGGTGAGGCCCCACCCCTGTCTGCGCCAGGAGGCTGCCTGGAGGGGTGGGCCCTCCCCTCTGGCCCTCCTTTCTCCTATATTTAGTCCTCGGTATAGAAAAAAGACCCACCATCACGATTTTCACCTTTGTTCCGCCGCCGCCACGATCCCAAGATCGGGATCGCCAGAAGATCTCGTCTAGACACCCTGTCGGAGGGAGGATTGATCTTTGGGAGCTTCTCCACCACCATGATCGATTCTCGAATGTGCCGTGAGTAGTCCCCCATGGACCATGGGTCCATGACCAGTAGCTATGTGATGTCTTCTCTCCAATCTTGTGCTTCAATTCTTAGTCCTTGTGAGCTGCCCTACCTGATCAAGGCACTTATGTAATCTTTCTGTTGTTGCTATGTTGTGTTTGCTGGGATCCGGCGGATTACAAGATTATGTTCAGATCGTGATGAGTTATATATTTAGTTCTCCTTGCGCATCCTCGACCCATGGTACATGAGGGTACTCTATATGTTCCAACCCCTCTAGAGGTTAGCGATCCATCTAGTAGCTAGAGTTCTCAACTATTTTTTGTAGTTTTCGAAAATAAGCACGGATTGCCCAAAATACGACACCTATCACTAATAGGCTCAAGATCTTGGCACCAAAAGTCCAAACATTACTCAAATCAATACCTCAAAACTATTGCAAGTTACTACGACACTTATAATAGGAACCTCAATTACCTACTCATGCAAGGCACACAACTCAGTGCAACAGACCAACTCTCTAAACATGATAAGCATGATAACTCAAGAGAATTCCAAAAGCAACAACCTAAATAAAAGCTCTTAAAATGATAAGCATGAAAACTAAGAGCTAATCATGCCAATAGTTACGAAAAGATAAAGAACACACTATCAAAGATAAGCATGAAAACCTATGTTGTGTTCTAGGGTGAAGTGGAGCGTGTTTCTCCCCCAAACAATGAAGGCTAGGGTCCAACTTGTTATGAACAACAAGCAAAACAAAAACAAACCAAAAAGTAAAGAGCGAGACACTCCAAGCATAGCACATAACACATGAAGTGATAAAAATATAGCATGGAGAAGAACAAACTGATGATTGTTGATGGAGAAGGAGATGCACGGGGGCATCCCCAAGCTTAGATGCTTGAGTCTCCTTGGATATTTCTTGGGGGTTCATGGGGACACTCTCGGATCTTCTTTCATCATCTTCCTTCGCATACTTGAAAATTCCCTTCATACGAAACTCGTCATAAGCTGATTAGAGTGGTTAGTGCCCTTAAATAAATAAAAATCTCCACTGGAAATAAATATTTTCAGGAAAAACTATTGTTTCTCAAGATTGCCAAAAAGTTTTTGCAAAGAAAAAGCAAGCTTAAGATTTGCAAAACAGAAAAAACGCAAAACATGGCAGAATCTGTGAAAAATAGACCAACAGTTAGTAAATAATTTTTTTGGGGCACTTCTGTAACTCAAATAAAAAAAAGTCAGAACAGGCGCTAGAAAGTCAATTGTATAGAGCATACTGTCAAAACAATTTAGATAAAAAAGATGATCTGGTGATTTTTTCCTTCAAGCAGACAAAACCTGTTTCTGGACAGCATGTCACAAGTTTTGATCTTTCTTGCAATCGGAGGCTAAAACTTGGCACAAAGCTTGAAAATAAAGATACAATGATGTTGCTATAGTAGTAACAAGCATCAAGACCACTAAAAACTGAAAGTAAAAACATTTTGCTACACTTTCATACCTTTTGCTAATGAATAAATGATACGTCCCAATCGTATCTATAATTTCTACTTGTTCCATGCTTATTTGGGTGACATTGCTATGTGTTTTGCTACACTTTCATACCTTTTTACATATATTTGGACTAACCTACTGACTCAGTGCACCTAGTGCCAGTTTCTGTCTGTTGATGTCTGTTAATTGTAAGTTTATACCCATATTTACAGTGCCCAAAAAATTCCAAGAAAAATATATAAAAAATCAGCGCTTCAGAAGACTCCAGAAGACTGAAGGGGAGCCGGAGGGGGGCCCCTCCCAGGCGGCCAGTGGGCGCGACCCCACCTCTGGCCGCGCCGGGAGGCCGCTTGGAGGGGTGGGCCCTCCCTTCTGGCCCTCCTTTCTCCTATATTTAGTCCTCGGTATAGAAACCCTGAAAAAAGACCCCGCATTGCGATTTTCACTTCTGTTCCGCCGCCACTGCGATCCCGAGATCGAGATCGCCAGAAGACCTCATCCCGGCATCCTATCGGAGGGAGGATTGATCTCCGAGAGCTTCTCCACCACCATGAGCGCTTCCCGGTTGTGCCATGAGTAGTCCCCCTTGGACCATGGGTCCATGACCACTAGCTATATGATGTCTTCTCTCCAATTTTGTGCTTCAATTCTTAGTCCTTATGAGCTGCCCTACATGATCAAGGCACTTATGTAATCTTTCTGCTGTTGTTGTACTGTGTTTGCTGGGATCCGATGGATTATGAGATTATGTTCAGATCATGATGAGTTATATAGTTGGTTCTCCTTTTATATTTTGTTCCTGATTAATTCTGGCATGTTCTCCGTTGCTTTTTATTGCTTTGGCCAAGTAGTAGATAAAAACTCCAAGAGGGAGCATTATGCTTGATTGTGGGTTCATGCCCCCCGATGTCTAGCTTGAGTGACAGAAACATGAGACTAGGGGATGTGTTGTTGCCACCAGGGAGAAAACAACGGTTCTTGTAACCGCGGTTGCAAGGATTGTTTATCTGACGCAAAGTTTGTTAATGTAGTTGTTTGTTGCTTTCGGTTACACTTTGAGTGGGTCGCAACTTAATACCTGCGAGATGTTCTGGATAGATATCTCAAGGTGGATGATTAGTGAGTAGATGTTGTTGAATAAACGGTCTACTTGTCTTAGCGTACTGCCCATACTTTTGAGCCTCTAAATTTCTTGTGACATAGTTAGCATTGTTGTGCGTTTATAATTCTATCAATTGCCCGGCTGTAATTTGTTCACCCGGCATAGCTGTTTTATCGTCTTTTGGGAGAGAGACATCACTAGTGAACATCATGGGACCCCGGTCCATATTTCCACCATTGCGTACTACTTAACCATTTACTGCTTTTTATTTCCTTTCAGTTGCAATCACCACTACTATTTCCCGCTTGTGTTTGACCCTTTGTGAAAAACAAGACCAGAGAGATTGACAACCTATCTGAACTCATTGGGAGAAAAGTTATTTGTTGTTGTGTGCAGGTCCATGACAACTCCCTAGCTACAAGTAATTTCTGGCGTTGTTGTCACCTACTTGCAGAACTTGGAGTCCTACTAGATTGATAACCTTGGTATCTTCACCGAGAGAAATTTGTTGTTATCTACTTCTTAACCTTCCACTTGGGGTAACCAACGAGGGGCGAGAAGCCATCACCGCTGAACTGTCTTGGCTACTAAAGGACCCCTAACGCTTCGACTCCATCGCTCAGACCCAAGGGCGCCACGGGCCCGGGGGCTGTTGTTGGTCCAGTGGGAACCGGGGTACCCTGGGCCGTCCACCAGGGCCTAGTTCGGCAACATCCTAAAGGCTAGTCAAGGCACGAGCTTACTCACGGGCATCCACCGATCACCGATGAGACCCCTCGCGAGGAGCTTATTCGTCGCGAGGAGCTTCCCCCTCCTAAAAGCAATTTCCCCTTGAAAGGCACTGGCACACAAGACCCTGTAGCTCAGCGGCGCATCAAGAAGGTTGAGGCCTCCCAGAGATTTCATACCCCAACGCAGGACGCTCAAGGCCACCGTAGATCCCCGCCAATGGAGTGTCTCCTGAATCATTCCTTAGCGTCAAAGCCATGCTGCCCCATACTAACCGAGAGTTGTTCCGCTTTGGCAGAGGGTAGATAACTTTAGTTAGGATAGGAGTAGGGCTTGTCCCCTGGATATTTGTCTCTATGTGGTAACCCTTCCCACCGGGATGTGGGGGGACAGGACCAGGACGACTATTAAAACCCAGAAGGGGCACCATTGAGGGGATTGATACGTCCCAAACGTATCTATAATTTATGCTTGCTCCATGCATGTTTTGTGTGACTTTGCCATGTTTTGCTTGAACTTTCATACAATTTTGAGCATATTTGGACTAATCTATTAACCCAGTGCACCCATCTGCCAGTTGTTGTTTTCTGCTGTTTTTGTATTTCAGGTTTTCCGGCCATTAAAAGTGCTCCAAAAAATCCGGAAAAATCAGATAAAAAATCAGCGACACGGAAGCTTCCGGAAACACCAAAGGAGGGAAGGGGGGCCACCACAGGGACTCCAAAAGGGTCCCTGGAGCGGCCCCATCCTAGGCCGGGCCAGGGAGCCTCCTGGCTGCCCTGTGGCCCCTCTCGGTGCCCCCCTTCGCCTATATTTACCCCCCGTGACGGAAACCCCTAATATCGACTCCTCTTTCGCAATCTCACCTCTGTACCGCTGCCACCGCCGTTTCTAGATCGGGGATGCCTGGAGAAGCTGCTCCGGCACCCTGCCGGGAGAAGCTACCCCCTCCGGGAGACCATCCATAGCCATGGACGCCTCCCGTATGTATCGTGAGTAGTTTTCCTTGGACCATGTGTCTGTGACCAGTAGCTATGTGATCTATCTCTCCCCTCTTTGTGCCTCCACTTTCGAGACCTCGTGAGCTGCCTCACATGATCGAGGCACCTTTGTAATTTTCTGCCGTTGCTATGCTGAGTTTGTTGGGATCTAATGGATTATGAGACTATGTTCAGATTGTGATGAGTAATATATTTGGTTCTTCTCTTTTATATTTTGTTCTTGAGTAAATTCTTGCATGTTCTCCGGTGCCGTATTTTACTTTGGCCAAGTGATTTGTTGCAACTCCAAGAGGGAGCGTTATGCTTGATTGTGGTTTCAGCCCCTTGATGTCTAGCTTGAGTGACAGAAACATGAGACTAGGGGATGTGTTGTTGCCACCAGGGATAAAACAACGGTGCTTGTATCCGCGGATGCAAGGATTGTTTACTTTACGCAAAGTTCTTCTAATGCAGTTGTCTGTTGCTTTGGATTTACACTTTGGGTGGGATTCGCAACTTAATACTAGCGAGATGTTCTGGATAGATATCTCAAGGTGGATGATTCGTAGTAGATGTAGATGGATTTCGATCTACTTACCTTGGCGTACTGCACATTGCTTTTGAGCCCTTCCTTTCTTTGCAGCATAGTTAGCATTGCGGTGCCTTCATAATCCTGTCAATTGCCCAACTGTGATTTGTTTACCTCGCTAGCACTTTTATCGTCTTTTGGGAGAGAGACATCACTAGTGAAAATCACGGGACCTCGGTCCATCTTCATATCACTATTTACATCCTTAGTTTACTTTTCAGTTGCTATCACTATCATTATCTCTTGCGTTAATCCTTTGTAAACAACAAGGTCGGAGGAATTGACAACTCCTCTGTACTTGTTGGGAGCAAAGTTATCTGTATCTGTGTGCAGGTCTACGTCAAGCGCCGTGACACCTTCTTGTATCTCTTGGAGTCCTACTGGTTCGATAACCTTGGTATCTTCACCGAGGAAAATTTGCTGCTACGCTACATCTCACCTTCCACTTGGGGTAACCAACGAGGAGTGAGAACTATCCTCACCATATCAAGGCAATTTCTGGCGGCGTTGCCGGGGACTCCAGTCTACAAGATAGGCAATTGGATAATGAACACATTGACCAAGCATGGGAACGTATGAAGACGCTTGTCAAGAACTGCCCCACACATGGACTGACTACCTGGATGGTTATCCAGAATTTTTATGCAGGCTTGAACTTTACCTCGCGGAACCTGTTAGATTCGGCCACGGGAGGAACCTTTATGTCAACCACACTTGGTGCTGCCACAAAGCTACTTGACGAGATGATGCTGAACTACTCTCAGTGGCACACCGAAAGATCTCCGTCTGGTAAGAAGGTAAATTCTGTCGAGGAGATCTCCTCTCTAAATGAAAAGGTTGACATTATCATGTCTCTACTTACCAAGCAAGCTCCTATTGATCCTCAGAATGTTCCTTTAAATTCTTTGGTTGCTCAAGAACAAATAGATGTGAACTTTATCTCTAGAAACAACTTCAATAATAATGCTTATAGGAGTAATTTTGGTAGCAACTCCTATAGCCAGAATTATAGGGAAAGAGACCTACCTAGCTATGAGAAACTTATAGAAATAGAAAAAGCCACCGACGGGGATCAACCCCGGCAAATCCCATGGTCAGGGACCCTGGGTTAGTCATGAGAGGCACAGGTTGGACGATAGCTCGTCGGCAAACAGGGAGGCACGCTCCTGCTCGATATTATTAATGGGGGATATGCGATTACAGGGGATGCCAAGGCTGGAGCGCTCAAGGCTAGGGTTACAGATGATATTCGTTGTCCTTGGTGTCGCCCCTCCTAGCCCTTATATACTGGGCTAGGTCTCGGGGAGTTCCTCTACGTTTACAGTTAAGCTTTCCTAACCCTAGCTTGTTCCGTACGGCAGGTCTTCGCACCTTCCTTGTGAGTCGTAGACTCCTACGTCGGTGTCAATTAGTGGGCTGAGGCTGTATCTTCATGGGCCTTCTGTCTTCATGGACACCAGGTAGGCTTATCCGTAGGAATCGTGGGGTCACCCCTCGTCAGTAGCCCCCGAGTGCCTGGGGGACTCGAAGAGTCGCGCAGGGACTCGAGTAGATTCATTTGTCGGTTATTGGTATGCGAGGTACATCCGCGGGTCGCTGGAAGTCTGGTGGCCATGACAAAACCTGTTTCGAGGGATGCTAAGCTGAAAGGGCCCAAGGAGTCGACTGGTCGAGCCTTGGTGAATTGCACTAGGGAAAATACCACAGTAGCCCAATCAAACCCACGTCCCTCGACGTGAGCTTGGAACACTGGTGTCGAGCAAAAGTCCGGCCGCTTCAGGTCTTACGGTGTTCATTTGCCGCCAGTAATGTGCATAGCCTAAGGCGCGTCCGCCCAGCTTTTTCTATCATGCGCAACGCATGGAAAAGGTTGGGAGTGAAATCGCTCTTCGGCAAGTCCCAGCCCGGCCGAACTTCGCAGCGGGGTCTTACCTACACGCTAATCTTGCATGGCATCTGGGCACCGTGTATCGTGTTCCAGGAATGTGTGTTTTTGAGGCGCGGAGCCTTATAGCATTGCACCCGCTTGGAACAAAACATCAAGCGAGTTGTTCACTCGTTCAGCCCTGGAGCTTTGTTTCGAGTGCTCAGACGGAGGGTTTTTCGCGAGTAGTCACTCGAATGCCATTTCGGCTCTTGAGGTGAGGGAGCACCTGAGACTCTTAGCGTCGTATAATCTTGGCGAATGCATGTTTGTCTTGCGTCGGGTTGAGGGAGCACCCGAGACTCTCGTGAGTGCGAGTGGTCACTCGAGCACATGGCTGACCTTTAGGTGAGGGAGCACCTGGGACTCTTATGATGTACTCTCCTGATGGGAGTAAGATGTTTTTCTTCATCGGGAAAAAGATCTGAAAGATGGAATCTCTGAGCCTTTGATGTCCGTTGGTTTTCTTCGCCGCTTGTCAAGATAACGATGCCTCTCCTTGATGGCTGTCAGGGATGCCTCGCCAGTGAACCGTCACGTCTTCATGACCGGTCATAATGATGACCGCTGTGGCGTGCGGCCGACGCTGGTTGGGTTTTCGAGACGCGCGTTGGAAACGCGCGTGAGTTGATGCGTCTCATGCACAGTGCGTCCCGTGGGAAAGCATCTTGGTCTTGGAACCTGAGACGTCTGCGACATTTTGGTCTTTGAATTAATTGTTGTTGTCGTCTCGGCTTCTCCGTGCTGGGAGATCTTTGTTCTATAAATAAGCCTTTCTCTTCCATAGCGTTTTACCTCCATCCGGCTTGCTTCTTTGCCTCTTCTTTCCTCTCTTGTTCCTCTCATGGCTCCCAAGCGGGGTGTTGGTCGTGGCCGCGTTCTTCGTGGCCGTGGTGGCCGTACACCACGCTCATGTCGTGGTGGTCGCCATGGTACGGCGCCAGTGCCTTCCTCTTCTCCCTTGGAGGAGGGATTCTGGCGCTATGACTTTCTTTTACGTGTTCGTGGCCAGAGTGCCAATCGCGTCCTTCTTCCCTCTGCTTTTTCCACCATTGTTTCTGAACTTTGCTTGGATGGCTTGCTTCTGCATCTTCAAGGGAGCTTACGATCTCCTTCTTATGTTGACTTGGAGGTTGATAGCTCCCGCTTGATTTTTCTTGGCTCTGGTTGGAGTTTGTTTGCTCGGCGGTTGAATCTGCGAGATGGCGATATGCTCAGCTGTCGTTTTGACGGCGAAAGCACTGTCACTGTCCGCGCATTCGATCCAAGCGGGAATAGCATGGATCCACACTGGCAGGAGTCGAGCAGTGACAGCCCCACAAGGTCAAGGAGTCCTACGCCTGCATCTTCTACAGCTCCGTCTTCTGGCGACTCCTCGGGTGGTGGTGGCGTCTCCATCAGCTCCGAAGAGGACATCGACGTCAAGTCGTCAATCAAGCGGGCGCGTCAAGCGACCTTGTATAACTGGAGGCGGCCTCATCTTCGTTGGCAACTCGGGGAAGAGGCTGCACGTCCGGAGAAGAAGGCGTGCAGCTGCAGCTAGAGAAGAAGCTAGTGGAGCAGGAGAAGAAGCTGGTGGAGCATCGACAAATAAGTCGAGTTTCACCCTTTTGTTATGTCATTGACATCCTCAGCTAGCTTCCTTTTCCTTTTTCTGTGGTGATGCTCTTTTACTAGGGTCGGTTACCCCTCATGAGCACACATGTAGAAGTCTTAATTCCATGGGTAATTCCCTCTTGTAACAGGAGTTCCCTTCTATCCAAATGTAGTTGAGTCCTTTTTGTACTGAAAATGATCCCTATGATGTAAACTGTGCTTGATCCTTTGCAATGGAATTTATATTTGGGCTTTACGCGACCGAAAACTGTGTTCAAGTCCTTGGCAATCAGGAGCTGTCTTCGATTTCTTTGTAACCGAGAGCTGTGTTCGAGTCCGTCCAAACTTTGCGTTGTGGGATCTGTCGGGTGCGCGACAGCGCTCCCGATGGGAGTAGCCCCCGAGGCTACGCTTGAGTCGGAGGGTCGAGCGTAGGCTAAAATTTGTTTCCCTTGTCGTTTGGTTTCTTTCTTTTATTGGGTGCGCGGCAGCGCTCCCGATGGGAGTAGCCCCCGAGTCCTTAGGTGATCATTGGCGATCGGATGAAGACTAAATGAGTCTGTGTCCTGTGCTTCCTTCAAAGTTTCTTCAGAGTACTTGGTGCTCCATCTGATTGTGGCCATGTCTTTCTTGCTCTCGGCAGGTGTGGCTGGCCGGGTATTTTTGCTTGGGCTTTTTAAGCTTCAGGCTGCTCGAGCGGTCTTCGGGAGGAGATGATGCTCGAGCCCCCTAGTACTTGGATGTAGAAGTCGCGTGAGCGATGATAGAGTCTTTCGGGGGGAGTTTTTTCGCGAGTCCCCGAGTGTTTGTGTTTAAGATCGCTTGAGTAGCGATAGCGTCTCTCGAGGGGATTTTATTCTTAAGCCCCCGAGTGATTTTTGGTTGAGATCGCGTAGGCGATAGCGTCTCTCGGGGGGATTTTATTCTTAACCCCCCGAGTGCTTTTTGGTTGAGAAAGCGTAGGCGATAGCGTCTCTCGGGGGGATTTTATTCTTAAGCCCCCGAGTGCTTTTTGGTTGAGATCGCGTAGGCGATAGCGTCTCTCGGGGGGATTTTATTCTTAAGCCCCTGAGTGCTTTTTGGTTGAGATCGCGTAGGAGATAGCGTCTCTCAGGGGGATTTTATTCTTAAGCCCCCGAGTGCTTTGAGATGAAAGTATTTGGGCAACATTTTCTTTATTGCGGTCAAGCAGCTACATGAGTTGCCAGTCATGTCTGACCGATGGGTACTATGGATAGAACAGTCGCAAGTTTGCTACGTTCCATGGGTTACCCACGTCCTCGTCTGTCTTCGGGTTCTTCGGCCTGTAGGCGCCACCTCCGATGACTTCTGAGACTATAAATGGTCCTTCCCATTGGGGGGTGAGTTGATGGACCTTCTCTTGTATCAGCCGTAGGACTAGGTCGCCTTTGTTGAAGGTTCTAGTGCGTAGGCGACTGCTTTGGTAGGTGCGTAGCTTGTCCTGTTACCCCTCTGATTTTGCCAGGGTTGTGTCTCTTGCTTCGTCAGCCGTATCTTTGTCTTCTTGCCGCGCTTCTTCTGCTTCTTTTTCTTCTTCGTATCCGGTGACCCGAGGTGCTCCGAACTTGAGGTCATGTGGTAGGACTGCCTCTGCTCTGTACACCATGAAGAAGGGTGTGTACTGGGTCGCGGTGTTTGGTGTAGTTCGTAGGCTCCATTGCACCGCGGGGAGTTCTTCTACCCAGTTGCCGGCGGCTTGCTCGAGTGGTGCGAGGAGCCGTTTCTTGATTCCCCCGCATACAAGGCCGTTTGCTTTTTCTACCTGGCCGTTGGACTGCGGGTGCGCGACTGATGCGTAATTGATTTTGATGCCCAGTTCTTCGCAGAAGTTCTGGAATTCTGCGGCTGTGAAGTTTGTGCCGTTGTCCGTGATGATGTTGTGTGGCACTCCGAACCTGAAGATGATCGATTTGATGAAGTTGACAGCCGTGAGGGCTGTGGAGCTGGTGATGGGCACTGCTTCGATCCATTTAGTGAACTTGTCGACTGCGATGAGCAGGTGTGTCCTTCCGCCCTTTGATGATTTCTTGAGTGGGCCCACCATGTCGAGTCCCCAGGTGGCGAACGGCCAGGATAGCGGTATGGTCTTGAGCTCTGAGGCGGGAGTGTGTGGCATGTTGGCGAATTTCTGGCAGGCGACACAGCGTCGCACGATTTCCTCTGCGTTTTTCATGGCTGTGGGCCAATAGATCCCGGCTCGAAATGCTTTGGATACGAGTACTCTGCTGCTCGCATGGTGTCCGCAGGTGCCTTCGTGGATTTCGAGCAGTAGGGCTTTGCCGTCCTCTTCGTCGATGCACCTTTGGAGTATCTGGGTGATGTTGCGCTTGTATAGTTGTTTGTTGATCACCGTGAATGCCTTGGATCGTCGGCTGATGCGTCGTGCTTTGGCCACGTCTTGCGGTAGCGTACCTTCGATTAGAAATAGGAGGAACGGTTTTGCCCAGACAGGTCCTTCGAGCTCTGTCGGGGCTGTGCTGTCGGGTGTGCTGGTGCTTGTGCCTTCTGATGGGGTTGCTACTGCCACCTGCGCGAGGTCTGTTGCGTCCTCGCCGTCCACGACTGCTTCAGGTGCTGCTGCCTGTACCTTGATGGATCTTCGGCTGATGCTTTCGAGAAAAACGCCGGGTGGTATTGGTCCTCGGGTCGAACCGATGTTCGCGAGTTCGTCGGCTTCTGTGTTGTTGTCCCTGGTGATGTAGTGGAGCTCGCACCCGTCGAAATTTCCTTCGAGTGCGTTGTAGAGCTCCTGGTAGGCCGCCATGTTGTCGGCTATTGCGTTGCAGTTTCTCATCGTCTGCTGGACGACGAGATTGAAGTCCCCGTAAATTATGAGGCGAGTGGCTCCGCATGTTTTGGCCATGCGCATGCCATGGAGGAGTGCCTCGTATTCTGCTTCGTTGTTGGAGGCGTGACTGAAGTTGATCTGGAGGACATATTTCAGCTTTGTTCCCTTAGGGAAGATGAGCACAACTCCTGCCCCAGCTCCTTGTTGTCTCTTGGACCCATCGAAGAACATTGACCATGAACTTGATAGGTCTGGGGGCCCTGGTGTCTGAACCTCCGTCCACTCGACCAGGAAATCTGGGAGTACTTGGGCTTTGATGGTTGTTGGGTGCTTGAACTGCAGGTCCCGTGGGTTGAGCTCAATGTTCCACTCGGCGACTCGTCCAGTCGCTCCAGGGTTGTTGAGTATGTCAGCGAGTGGTGCGCTGCTTACGATTGTGATAGGGTGCTCGTCGAAGTAGTGGGACACTTTTCTTGAGGTCATGACGATGGCCAGTAGTAGCTTCTGATAGTGCGGGTACCGCTGCTGGGGTTTGGTCAGGAGCATGCTGAGGTAGTAGATTGGTCTCTGGATGCTCTGGACCTTGCCTTCTTCTTTGCGTTTGACAACGAGCGTTGTGCTTACTACACTGTTATGTGCTGCCACGTAGAGGTATAGCTTCTCTCGTTCCTTGGGTACCGCCAGGATTGGTGGGGTCGAGAGTGTCTTTTTCAGGTCCGCGAATGCTTGCCAGGCTTCCTCCGTCCACTCGAATTTCTCTCCTTTCCTGAGCAGTTGATAGAAAGGCAGCGTGCGTTCTCTCGGCCTGCTGATGAAGCGGCTTAGGGCTGCGAGTTTTCCAGTGAGCTGTTGTATTCCTTTGACGTCGGTTGGTTCTTACATTCGGGTGATGGCTTCGACTTTCTCAGGGTTTGCCTCGATTCCTCGGGAAGAGACCATATAGCCAAGCAGCTTCCCCGCTGGTACGCCGAATGCGCACTTCTTTGGGTTGAGCTTGATTCTGTATTTGTTGAGCGCCGCGAAGGTTTCGCGCAGGTCGTCGAGTAGTGTGGCTGCTTCGTAGGTCTTGATGACGATGTCGTCCACATAGACTTGCACGTTTCTTCCGATTTTCTCCTTCAGGCAGGCCTGCATCATTCGCTGGTAAGTGGCGCCTGCGTTTTTGAGCCCGAAGGGCATGGTCCTATAGCAGAATACGCCATAGGGGGTGATGAACGATGTGTGCTCTTCGTCTTCTTCCTTCATCCTGATCTGGTTGTATCCTGAGTAAGCGTCAAGAAAGGAAAGTAGATCGCACCCTGCTGTCGAGTCGATTATCTGATCGATTCTAGGCAGGGGGAAGTGGTCCTTCGGGAAATGCTTGTTGACTGGTCCGTAGTCGACACACAAGCGCAGCACGGTCGTGTCTTTCTTGGGCAACTTCGAGTTTGATGACTCCGAGGGATGTGGCTGCTTCTCCTGGGACTACCCCGTGTAACTCGGTGCTCGATTTTCTCCATACTGATCGTGGGATCAGCATCTTTTGCAGGGTGCTGGCGAAGATGATGTTCATGCTGCTGCCTCCATCCATGAAGACCCTATCCATGTCGTGTCCTCCGATTTGTGCATCAAGCACCAGGGGCGCGTGCCCTGGTCTTGGGACTGCGGGTGGATGGTCGTCCTGTGAGAACGTGATGCTGGTCTCCGTATCATGTAGCTGGTAGACTTCGACTATGTATATGCTCTCGGCTGCTCTAGCTTGCAGGGTGTAAGCATCGCTTCGTGCTTGCGGTACCCTTCCTTCTTGGATCATGAGCACCTGTTCTTGCAGCGGGCTGTGACGTCCTTCCAGGCTTGAGGGCGTCGATTGTTCGGGTCGTCGGTTGCGCCTGTCTTCTTTCTGCTTCTCCTTCTTGAGGTCGTCGGCTAGCTCGTTGAACAGGCGGCGGTCTCTCAAAGTGTGACCTGACCTGACGCGTCCCCAGTCATCCTCGAAGTTGTGGATCGTGCAGGGTCCTGCCAGCTGTTCTCTAGCCGTAAGTTTGCTAGATCTGGCGTGCCTCTTCCTTCTTGAGATTCTGAATATTTTCTCGTGATCCTCCGGGTGTTCGTGGAAGCGGGGGTCGTTGTTGATTCCTCGACTCATGTCTTGGTTCTTGATGAGGTTGGCGAATTCATCCGGCCTTCGATCTGGGTCATAGTACTCGCCCACCTGTGTCTCTGAGTCGTTGTCCTGACTGACGGCAGGTGCTCGTGTGACGGCGTGTCGTCGGGCGGTCGTCGGTTGCGCGGCTGCGTGTCGTGGCTCGCTTATTGGAGCCTCGCCGTAGATCTCCCATGCGCGCCTTTTGGGTCGTCGATTCCTTCTTCCTTAGCGATGGTTCTGTTGATCGCTGTTTTCGATCTCGTAGTCATCGTCTTGATGTGCGGCGGGTGCCCAGGCGGTGGTGGGTTATCGAAAAACTTGCGAGTCCTCCGCTGCGCGTCGCGGTTCATCGAGTGGGATTCCTTTTTAGAGGCCCCTCGCCGTTCTTCTGAGTCGTCGATTCCTTCGACGCTGACGCTGCACTTGGCCGTTACCGTAGTATCGGTCCTGGAACAACTGTAGCTCGAGCGGTCTTGATGGGGTGGCAGAGATGTTCGCCGTGATCTTGAATCCTTCGAGTGGGCTAGATCTGGTTTTTGCCCTTGAGTTGTAGCTTGCTGAAGACGGGACCGCCGAGATCGTGATCCCAACCTGTGTAGTTCCCATAGACGGCGCCAATTGACGGGGATCAACCCCGGCAAATCCCATGGTCAGGGACCCTGGGTTAGTCATGAGAGGCACAGGTTGGACGATAGCTCGTCGGCAAACAGAGAGGCACGCTCCTGCTCGATATTATTAATGGGGGATATGCGATTACAGGGGATGCCAAGGCTGGAGCGCTCAAGGCTAGGGTTACAGATGATATTCGTTGTCCTTGGTGTCGCCCCTCCTAGCCCTTATATACTGGGCTAGGTCTCGGGGAGTTCCTCTACGTTTACAGTTAAGCTTTCCTAACCCTAGCTTGTTCCGTACGGCAGGTCTTCGCACCTTCCTTGTGAGTCGTAGACTCCTACGTCGATGTCAATTAGTGGTCCGAGGTTGTATCTTCATTGGCCTTCTGTCTTCATGGACACCAGGTAGGCTTATCCGTAGGAGTCGTGGGGTCACCCCCTCGTCAGCCACCAAAAGCTATATGCACACACAGTTTGAACAAAACAAGGCCTTTTCCAGACAGTTAGAAGAGCACTCCTCTATCCTGCAAAACATTAGCAAACAACTTGAGGGCCTGAATAGTGATATTTCCATCCTCCAAACTAGACTCACTGCCATTGAGACCTATGTTTCAAACATGTCTCACACCCAATCTACCTTGATAAACCAGATGGCAGACAAACCAGAAGTTATCCCCAAGGAAGAGGAGAGAGTTAAGAGCCTTCCTACCTACCACACAGTAGCCACTATCCAAGTAGTTGAGGATGTCCAAACTGTTAGCACCCATCACACCCCTAGTCCCACTGGACATATCAATGGTGATGCTACCACCTCAACCATAGATGAAGAAACATCTATGAACGTAGAGGCTTTCAAACAAGTGAGCTTAAATGATATCACTACCTCCTTGATAGATAGTAGTGATCTAGACTTTGACAACTGCACTTTACCTGAAGTTATTGGTTTCCTACACAAGATGTCTAGAGACCCCCACACTAGCACACTTAATCTTGCCTTCACAGAGCATATCACCAATGCTCTAATCAAAGTTAGGGAGGATAAGCTTAGACTAGAAGCCTCCATACCTAGGAAGCTAGAAGATGGTTGGGATCCTATGATAAAAATCAAATTGAATAACTTCTCTTGTTATGCTTTATGTGATGTTGGATAAAGTACCTCTGTTATGCCCAAAAGAATGTATGATATACTTGAATTGAAACCTTTTGATTCTTGTTCTTTTGGTGTTCGTCTTGTTCATTCTTCCGTAAAGAAACCTTTGGGGAAGATCGACGATGTTCTTATCATTGTCAATGAAAATTATGTTCCCGTTGATTTCACTATTATGGACATTGAATGTGAACCTTCTTGTCCAATTATTTTGGGACGTCCTTTTCTTCGCACAGTTGGTGATGTTATTGACATGAAAGAGGGGAATATCAAATTCCAATTCCCTCTCAAGAAGGGATGGAACATTTCCCTAGGAAAAAGATTAAGTTTCCTTTTGAGTCCGTCACACGGGCTAGTTATTCTCTTGAAAAAACTTGATCTTCTGCTTTAAGCCTAGCTAATGGCTCTAAAGAAGCGCTTTCGGGAGGCAGCCCGCAACGAATTTAGGTTTTTCTTTTTGCTTTTCTTCTGTTTTTAGTGGTCTTGATGATTGTTACTACTGTAGCAACATCATTGTATCTTTACTTTTCAAGCTTTGTGCCTTTTATAGCCTCATACGACAAGGGAAGTAAAAGTTGTGACATGTTGTCCAGAAAACAGATTCTCTCCTCGTGACTAGAAAAATCACGAAAAAATCCCAGTTCATCTTTTTGAGCTGAATTTTTTACACAGAGTGCTCTATACAATAATGAAACTTGCGTATGTTCTGAGTTTTTTTATTTGAGTTGCAGAAGTATCCCTAAAAATTTCGTTTCTATCTGCTGTTCTGTTTTTCACAGATTTGCCACGTTTTGTCTCTCTCTACTTTTGCAAACCTTAAGCTTGCTTTTTCTTTGCAAAAACTTTTTGGAAATCTTGGGAAACAGTAGCTATTCAATATTATCTTTATTTCCAGTAGAGGAAAAATTATTTTATTAGGGTACTAACCTCTCTAATCAGTCTACAATGAGTTATGTATGAAGGGAGTTTTCAAGTGTGCGATGGAAGATGATGAAAGAAGATTCTGGAGTGTCAAACGCTCAAGCTTGGGGATGCCCATGTGCACCCCCAATAAATATTCAAGGAGACTCAAGCGTCAAAGCTTGGTGATGCCCCCGTGCATCCCCTTCTTCAACAACAATTATCAGTTCGTCTCTCGTTGCACTATATTTTTATCACTTCATGCGTTATGTGCTATTCTTGGAGCGTCTCGCTCTTAGGTTTTGTTTTTAGTTTTCTTTTTCTTTGTTTTCTGTAGTAACAAGTTAGATCCCAGCTTACTTTCTTTTGTGTGGGAGAATTACACGCTCCGCTTGAATTAGAACTCCTCATAGGATTTGCTTGCTTATTCTTTTAGCTGTGAGTTGTTCTTTTTCTTTTCTTAGCTGCTGCTCTGTTTAGTTCTAGTGCTTTAGTTTTTCCAGAGCTTTTCTTTTGTTTTAGGTTGAACTTTCTATAGGTTGCATGTTTTATCTTTTTAGAGAGTTTGTCTGTTGCAATGAGTTTTGTGTCTTGACTAGAAGTAGGTAGTTAAAAGTTGCTTTTCTCTTTGTAGTAGTAACTTGCAATAGTTTTGAGGTATTGAATAGAGTAATGTTTGAACTTTTGGTGTCAAGAGCTCGAGCCTATTAGTGATAGATGTCGTATTTTGGGCAATCCGTGTGTTTTTCGAAAACCAAAAAACCATGTTGAGAACTCTAGCTACTAGATGGATCACTAACCTCTGGAGGGTTCGAATATTAGAGTACACTCACGTACCATGAGCCGAGGATGCGCAAGGATAACCAAACCCCCATACACTCCTCCTCGGGGTACTTGTCTCTTTGTAAACCTCCTAATTAGATTGAGAGTTACCGATAATAAGTGCATGAGTTCTTCGGACTAATGTGAGTATTTGAAAGTTGACACTTCCACCCACCTATACTTTTTCTAGCCTCTTCGGTACCGTGCATTGCCCTTTCTCACCTCGAGAGTTGGCGCATACTTCGCCGGTGCATCCAAACCCTTGGCACGATACGCTCTGTCATCATAAACCTCCTTATATCTTTCCTCAAAACAGCCACCATACCTACCTACAAGGCATTTCCATATCCTTTCTGAGATACACTGCCATGCAACATCCATCTTCTCATGACTTGATCCTCATGTCATACCTTTGCATCATGATAGTTATATCTTCTTTATGTGAGTACCTTTGTAAAGTGTGAAGGATCTCCTATATTCTTGTAAAATATAGAGTGTTGCCCCTAAGTGAGGAAAAGATCCCAAAGAGGACAAAATCAAAAGATCCCAAAGAGGACAAATGAGAGTTAAATAGAAAGAGCCATTGAGGCCACCAAAAAATACAAAAAAATAGAAAAAGGAGAAAAATAAAAATAAAAAGCGAGAAGGGGGCACACTACTATTCCTTTTGAGAGATCCACACTAGTACTTCATCCTCTATCCCTTGTACTCCATAGAGATCATCATCATGCATATAGCTATGTGGGGACCTTCACACTGTAGAACTTGGCTTGTATATTCCAATGATGAGCCTCCTCAAACGAGCTCTAGGTCTTCTTGAGCAAGAAAGTTAGATGCACCCCCACTAGTTCCCTTGGAGAGCTTTTAGCTCACATGTGCATCCGTTGCATGGCAATCCCTACTCCTCACATCATATCTATCATATGGCCTTCTCTCGCCTATGATTGTCCTCATTGATGTGAGCCTTTCACACATTTTTGTCTTCCTCCTCCACCTTCTTTCTATTTCGCCTTTTAGGTGTCAACTTTCTTGCTCATGCTCATCCATTGCATGAGTGCTCAAAATATTGAAAGGGAGTGGATCAGTTTGACTTGTACCTGGCTAGTGGTCTGGGGACAAGTCAAGATAAGAATCCAAAGGAGACTAAGTGTGAAACTTTAGTAGATAGTTGTTCTCAACAATTACTTTTTTATCTCGTATTTCCCTATCCCCTACTTGCACGCAAACACCATCTGGAGACATTCGAGTCACGGACAGCGAGAGCTCTTGCACCTTTTGTTCTTTTGTTGCTTGTGTCAATGCTAATATAGGCTCTTGCTTGTTAAGACTTGAATTGAATTGCATGCTTTGATTGCTTTACTTACAAAGTTCTTATATGGTTGTGTGGCATGTCACCACAGAAATTATGCTTGTTATCATTTACCTACTCGAGGACGAGCAGGAATTAAGCTTGGGGATGTTGATACGTCCCAAACGTATCTATAATTTTTGCTTGCTCCATGCATGTTTTGTGTGACTTCGCCATGTTTTGCTTGAACTTTCATACACTTTTGAGCATATTTGGACTAATCTATTAACCCAGTGCACCCAGCTGCCAGTTGTTGTTTTCTGCTGTTTTTTGTATTTCAGGTTTTCCGGCCATTAAAAGTGCTCCAAAAAATCCGGAAAAATCAGATAAAAAATCAGCGACACGGAAGCTTCCGGAAACACCAAAGGAGGGAAGGGGGGCCACCACAGGGACTCCAGAAGGGTCCCTGGCGCGGCCCCACCCTAGGTCGCGCCAGGGAGCCTCCTGGCTGCCCTGTGGCCCCTCTCGGTGCCCCCCTTCGCCTATATTTACCCCCCGTGACGGAAACCCCTAATATCGACTCCTCTTTCGCGATCTCCCCTCTGTACCGCCGCCACCGCCGTTTCTAGATCGGGGCTGCCTAGAGAAGCTGCTCCGGCACCCTGCCGGGAGAAGCTACCCCCTCCGGGAGACCATCCATAGCCATGGACGCCTCCCGTATGTATCGTGAGTAGTTTCCCTTGGACCATGGGTCCGTGACCAGTAGCTATGTGATCTATCTCTCCCCTCTTTGTGCCTCCACTTTCGAGACCTCGTGAGCTGCCTCACATGATCGAGGCACCTTTGTAATTTTCTGTCGTTGCTATGCTGAGTTTGTTGGGATCTGATGGATTATGAGACTATGTTCAGATTGTGATGAGTAATATATTTGGTTCTTCTCTTTTATATTTTGTTCTTGAGTAAATTCTTGCATGTTCTCCGTTGTCGTATTTTACTTTGGCCAAGTGATTTGTTGCAACTCCAAGAGGGAGTGTTATGCTTGATTGTGGGTTCAGCCCCTTGATGTCTAGCTTGAGTGACAGAAACATGAGACTATGGGATGTGTTGTTGCCACCAGGGATAAAACAACGGTGCTTGTATCCGCGGATGCAAGGATTGTTTACTTTACGCAAAGTTCTTTTAATGCAGTTGTCTGTTGCTTTGGATTTACACTTTGGGTGGGATTTGCAACTTAATACCAGCGAGATGTTCTGGATAGATATCTCAAGGTGGATGATTCGTAGTAGATGCAGATGGATTTCGGTCTACTTACCTTAGCGTACCGCCCATTGCTCTTGAGCCCTTCCTTTCTTTGCAGCATAGTTAGTAATCCTGTCAATTGCCCAACTGTGATTTGTTTACCTCGCTAGCACTTTTATCGTCTTTTGGGAGAGAGACATCACTCGTGAAAATCACGGGACCTCGGTCCATCTTCATATCACTGTTTACATCCTTAGTTTACTTTTAAGTTGCTATCACTATCATTATCTCTTGCGTTAATCCTTTGTAAACAGTAAGGCCGGAGGAAATTGACAACTCCTCTGTACTCGTTGGAGCAAAGTTATCTGTATATGTGTGCAGGTCCACGTCAAGCGCCGTGACACCTTCTTGTATCTCTTGGAGTCCTACTGGTTCGATAACCTTGGTATCTTCACCGAGGGAAACTTGCTGCTACGCTACATCTCACCTTCCACTTGGGGTAACCAACGAGGAGTGAGAACTATCCTCACCGTATCAGGGATCGACCATTCCCAGATTTCAAAAGGGAAGGGGTCTCCCCAGGAAGTACAAGGGCGTGCACGCTTTCTTTATGTCCAAGCTACACCGAGCCATGTGGACCACCATAGCGCAAGAAGAATCCAAGCCGTGATCAACTACTTCCAAGGCCGTTTTGCTTTAGCAGAGGCTGGTAGCTTTAGTCGGGATAAGATCAGGGCATGCCCCCTCGTAATTGTCTCAATGTGGCAACACTTCCCACCAGATTGTGGGGGAAGAGGACCAAGGCAGATATATAGGGTGTGTTTGGTTACATGGATATCCCTCAAATGGTTAGGGATAGCCATATTTTATGTAGATACCACACGTTTGGTTCATTGAGAAGGAGGGATAAGCAGGGATATGAGCAACCAAGATTCGTGGAATATACTCGTAAAATGCGGTTGAGCGGAGCTGCGAGAATCTGGCAGATATCGCCAGCCACTCCGTGGGCCATGCTCACAAAACGTTTTCTTCGCTTCTGTTTCGCGCACTGCTCTCTTTTTCACATCTCATCTCTTCTCACCTAGTTTAGCATCGATCCCGTGGTGATTTTCGACCAAGGCGGTGAGGACGAACATGGCGTGCGCCGATGCCCAGCGTATCCAGCTAAGTGCTAGCTAGAGCACCATAGGCCAGGATGGACCATTCCAGATCTCAAGCTTGTAGCTTAGTACTATCATCTTCACCGGAACAATCCTAGACAAGCAGGAAGTAGAGTTTTACACTTCCATGATGGTCTGAACCTGGATAACTATGTACATGTTAGCAAAACAATAGGGTACGTGATTTAACATTATGAAGATATGTTTCATGTGAATCTAATGATACTACTAGACTCATGACTCATCTCACCTATCTTACGTTTACGAAATGAAAGACTAGCATGTACCAGAGCTAACCGGGACCGATATTTGATGGCACGGGTGCCAGATTGCTCTCAGAACCGATTATCATAGGTGGTTGTGAATTTTTTTTTGAACCAGAGGCAAAAGATTTGCCCCATCTATTAAATAAGAAGGAGATAGAGTTTGTTTTGTTACATCAACATCAATATTTTGCCCCTACAAACTCACATGACAATTACTCTCGCGTTACAATATTCCCTAATTTTTTTGCACCCACGATCACCCAAAGCAGAGCCTCCTCTATGATGTTGTTGAGGAGAATTGGTGATGGAGCGGACTTGTTTCGGAAGATCCGAGCGTTTCTCTCATTCCAGATGGTCCAAGAGACAAGCATCGCGAGAGAGGCTATGTCTGTTTTGGACGTGTTGCCCGTGCCGGTAGCCCTTGCCCACCAAGTTGTCAGCGATTCCTCCAAGTGCCAAGTACCAGTGTCGATGTCTTCAATGCCAAATCTTTGTATCACCAACCTCCAAAGCCGGACGGTGAATGTACATCAAAGGAAGTGATGTGCATCACTTTCTTGAGTTTGCTTGCCAAGGGGGCAAAGATCACAGTTTGGCCATCCACGCTTGGCCAAACGGTTGGCGATCCAAATCCCGTCTTGAAGCGCCAGAAAGCAAAAAATTTGACCTTGGGAGGAGCCCAAGCCCTCCAAACCGGCTGCACCACAGGAGAGCGGACAAGTCCAAGGAATTGGGCCTTGTACGCGGAGGCAGATGAGTATTGGCCATTCTCGGTGTGCTTCCAAACAATGTCATCTTCGGCGTGCTCATCGAGTTGGAAATCCTGGATTAGTGCCCGAATGGTGAAGAATTGCGTGATGTGGTCAACCGTGACAGTGGTTGAGGGACTAATCTTGAGGATCCAAGCATTGCTCTATGCGGATGTCGCGACGGTGTTTGTGGCTCCCATCAAGAGGGACATTGACAATCTTGCGGGCATACTTTGAAACTTTGGTGAGGTCACGGGGCTATGCACGAACTTTCACAAGAGCTCGGTCGTACCGATTAGGTGCAACCACCTCAACTTGGCGCCCATCCTCCCAAGCTTACCAGCTACGAGGACATCCTTTCCCATGTATTACCTCGGCCTTCCTCTCTTCGTTTGGCAACTTAAGAAGGTGGACCTTCAATTTTTGAAGGACAAGGTTGTAAACAAACTTGTCACGTATGAGGGCTGAAACATTACTACGGCCGTCCGCACATCCCTGGTGAAGTCTGTCATCGCATCAATTGCGGTCTACTTCATTACGCCTCTTGTGCTACCGGCGAGTACCCTTCATGCAATTGACAAGCTGGAAAGGGCATTTCTTTGGTCTGGCTCCGACAAGACAACATGCGCTAAATGCAAGGTGAATTGGGAGATTGTTTGTATACCACAAGAGTATGATGGCCTAGGGGTGCTCAATACGGACAAGTTTGTGAGGGCGTTGAGGCTCCGGTGGCCTTGGTATGAATGGAAAGCGCATGAGAAACTTTGGGTGGGGATGGGCAACCCTTGTGCTGATGAAAACCTTGATTTCTTCTATGCCTCCACCTCCATAACCGTAGATAATGTGCGCGGACACCGTTTTAATCCTCACCATGGCTCGGTGGCTAAATGCCTAAAAATATTGCGCCTTTCATTTACGAAGCCTCCTTGAGGAAAAAGTAGTCGCAGAATCGTTACTCGAAAGTGCAGTGAGATACGGTGCGGTCTTTCTGCGCAGATTAGGCATCACTTATCCTTGTGTCGCGGAAAGAAAGAAAAAAGCATCGATCGATTATAACGAAAGTGGCGTATTGTTGCTGCTAAACTGGAGCCTTAAGGATTGATTCTTGTGCCACTACACGTGAAGTGGAGCTTGGTAGCTATGCCCCCCGTACGATGGCTTGCTGTGATTTGCTTCAGCTGCTTTAGCGACAGGTGTCAAGTGCTGCTGCAAAGATGAAGAAGTAGGAATAAAACGTTTTGTTTTTAGACAAAGGAGTAAGAGACGTGTAAAGAAATCAAAATCACTAATTAGCGAGTACTCTTAGTAACGAATACGTTCACTCTCTTCGTGCTCGATAAATGGCGCTCCACGCGCGCCGAGTGGCGCGATCTGATGATTCTTTTTTTCTTTTTTGGAGCACACGGCGTGTCTTTCGCGTAAGTACATTTCGTGTCTCCCGTGGATACAAGGTCGTGCCTCTTTTTTAGAAATACAATTTATGCCTTTTTTGTAAGAAGCACAATTGTGCTTTTTTTAGAGGCACGCGGCGTGCCTTGCGTGGAAGTAAATTCGTGCGTTCCCACGGAGACACCGTCGTGCCTCCCGCGAAGAAAATGTTAATACACTGATCTTTTTGTGAGTATTGTCTTAAGAAAATGTTGATAGCATTCAAGGAAATGTTGATGATATTTTTAAATAAGATCACAAATTCCAACAAATCTACATGACTTTTTAAATAATTTTATAAAATATAAAATAATTCCAGTATAATTTTGAAAAATGCAAATTATAATTACATTTCTTACCATGTTTCAGAAATATGTTTTTTCATTTAAAATAATAATTATAAAATGTAAAACAATATTCACATGGTTTTAGAAAAATGTTTGTATCATTCAAAACATGTTTCTTAGTATATTTAATTTTCTTAACAGATATTGGAAAAATATTCAAAACATGTATTTGAAATAATGTTAATTATATATTTCAAATATTTAAAAAGTGTAAATATTTTATATGTAACAAAAAACATACACTATGTATTAAAATAGACATCAAAATATATATTTGAATTGAGTACTTAAAATATATAGCCTCTCGCTGAGTTGTATCAATCAAGTTATCGTTATTATGGGTATGCATTGGCTCAAAATATCCTAAGCTAGTATTTATTCTCAAATAATATTTTGGATTAAGCGGTTCGGCCCTGGGACATTTATAGTTGTCCTTTTAGTTTTTTAGTCATCTTGTTTGAACTAAAGTTGTACAAAATTGTTCACTAATAGAAGGTGTTCCATTTAATTAATTTAAATAAAAGTTGTTTCACCTTTTGTGCATTAACTGATGTTGGAATATTTAAATATCACGACATGATATCGTTTCTCAAACTATATATTAATAATTTTAGTCAAATATCACCTATGTTATTCTATGAAGGGAAATTACAACTTAATTCGATTATTTGTTTTGTAAGAAAACAAGGCAAAAACTTTGTCTTTCCGTTAGTTAACCAAGGAGTAAAGAGTATGTATACAAAACTAAAGCCTATAAAGAAAAAATAGGTTAGTTTCATGTAATCATCGTCCATAAGTGCATCGTGCCGACAATACTCCATAAACTAGCTCCCCTCTTGATATTACCAAAAATAATCATAGGCAAAGACGTGGAATTATGAAAAACTCTAGTATTCCTCTCGTTTCAAATTTCTCAAGACACAAGCATTACAAGTGAAGTTGTGGCCTTGTTTGAATGCCCATTTAGGTTGAAACCTTCCGCCCATCAAATGTGGAGGCAGTCGAAATGTTATCAATTTTTTTAGGTCAAGGTTTTCTCTTCCCAAGCCAATCCTTGATCAAGCATTAACTCTTTTTCTGCCGGCATTGAAACAATAATGGGTCACCGTCTCTAGACGACGCTTGCAGAGTTGGCATACACCATCCCAATGATGACCAACAACCTAAACTAGCTTTCTTGCTTTATCACATGCTATTGAGAACGGATCTAAGGGCATCCCTACCTACAAACGTTCTTCAGTGCCCCATTCCTATCTTCTTTTCCAGACCCATTTTCCTCATTGAGTAGGGCCTTTATCTACCTAGCTAAGGTTTTTTATCCCTCTACCTCTATAAGTATTTGTTAGTGGCTTCACCCTTTGTAAGAGCAGAAGAGGCCAAATGATATAGGTTTTGAACCGCACCGTCATAATAAGTATATTTAGCTTTGATGAGTTGACCATCTTCAGAAGCTAATATTGGACTGCCAAGACCTCTCTTTCTTTCCGCTGAAATGTGGGTCCGAGCCAAGGAGCAAAAGCAAAAGTAGGATCATTACATGGCTCCTACGCAGTCTTAGTCTTAGGCTTCGGTTGAACCGAACAAGTAATTTCTCCTTTTTGTTATTGTAGCTACAATACACTACTATTGTGACTACAGTCCACAAAGGCATTCTTGGCTAAGTCCCAGACCAACGTCTAGGTTGATTGGGGCCTAACACCACCGTTGCGCCATCTTGATTTCTCCAACTTAATAATTAGTTCAAACTCAAATTTAAATGACGTGAGAAGCAAAAAAATGCACTTTGGCGGTGCTTAAGCATTCCAAACGGGTGGTTTTATTACATAAGAAGTCAAATTAAGATTATGCTAAATAGCAAACAATAGAGTGAGTTTTGAAGTGATGGTGTCATCGTTAACAATTTGGACAACCCTAAAGTGAGTCCAAAGATCCTACCCCCCCCCACACACACACGGATAAACCGTTAGTCAAGTCAAGCTGTTGCATCTGAGCATCATATTGGGTTGTTAGTTGGACGACCCACATTTTCATAAAAATCCAAAATAAAAGCAAAGGGCAATATACCTAGCTTTTCCCCATTAATTAAGAGTGAGTCCCCAAGTGGATGGCTTTCTCTTGTTGCCCACATGGATCTTCATGATGGTATGAAAATGTTTCATATTGTCGTGAGTGCATGGATTTTTCAATCCGATCAAGAAGTCTTGTATGTAGCAACCCGTTCCAACCAATGTCATCGGACCATGAGAGGCGAGAAAATTTGACAAGGCTGACATATGAAATCTCAATTAACTTTTGCATTTTCCTACCGACGCCTTGTTGGAAGCCGCTCATAAGATATCCTTTTTAACTCTGCCCAAATCAATCTTGGTGTCTGAACCTATTTTCAAGAGAGATGAAATGATAGTTTGTTTGAGAAATGAGCGCAAGCTGGATAAGGGCTTGTATTTTGTAATCTATTATTTTTCACCGGTGCTTTTGTCTATAGTTATGGTATCTTATAAATATATGACCACATCTTTTATCATGACAGCACATTTACTTTCCATCAGTATGAATGCTCTACAGAATAAAGCGACTCACAAAAAATAACGGTTTGATAATATGTTTGTTGCCTAAAATTCAATCCATGAATCACAAATTTATGGTGAAAGAGTGCGGATTTTGTACATGTACAAGCGGGTACATGTGATATCTTATCCGTTTGTTGTTGTTTAAGATCTGTGTCAAAAATTTCTACATCTTTTACACTATACGTTTATTTTTATAGCTTTTCATAAGATGTATTTACTTGAATACACACCATAACTTTCTGCCAACATATATCAAATGGACCTTAAAATTGCTTCAATGTTCGTAGAATTATAGGAGCAGAAAAAGGTAAGACGGATTTTGTAAACTAGACAATACCCCGCGCGTTGCTGCGGAAATTGGTCGTCCTATATCTAAAAAAAATGTGAATTTTAAATATTACGCATACAACTTATTATATTTGATTGTGTTTAGTTATTTTTTTAATATAATATTAAGAGAATGATTTTTTTTCCCATGTTGCATGTTGTAGTGGGTGTTGTCATGCATGGTTGCATGTTGAAATGATCCTTATCATATCCATAATTGTATGGTGATGTGGTATGCTTGTATGTCGAGAAAAATAAGTTAGTGAAGATCACGGGAATTGGTCATCTTATATTCCAACAAAATTTAATTATGTGAATTTTAAATATTTAGATTAATAAAAAAATGAATCAAACTTTTAAAAACACATACAAATTATTATATTTGATTGTGTGTATTTATAAATTATTTTTGAATATAAATATAGTAAGAGAATGAAAAATATTTTCCATGCATGGTTGCATGTGGTGGTGGGTCATGTCTCATGCATGGTTGCATGTTGAGGTGGGTCTTATTTCATTCATAATTATATGGTGATGTGGTATGCTTGCATGTTGAGATAAATAAAATAGTGGGAATGATCTATTATAGTATTATAGATTATATGTATTTAATGTCCAAAACGGCCCTAAAAAATGCTAGACGTTTGCACTTAGTCATGTTGTAAAAATTTGGTGATTTTTTTAATGATAAAAAGTTCATGATTTCGTTAATGAAATCCAGGGGGGAACCTTGCTCCCTATTTTCCTGGATTTCCTAAAAAATGGCCAGACTCTTTGAAACTGCAGAAACGCAAATAGGTCCTTTTTTCCACCGAAAAGCCCGCAGGGAGCGAAAGGAAAAACTGCAAGCGATCCCGAGCTAGGGTTTTATCCCACACGAGCCAGCCCGTATAAGTAGTCCCGCCCCCAACCCGTCGCGACCTCCTCCTCCGCCGCCGCCCGTGCCTTCTCTTCCACTCCGCCGCTCTCTAGCGCACGGGGCTCGCGTCCGAAACCCTAACCTCCAACCATGGCGGCCGAAGGCGGTGGCGTCCGGGCGCTGTCCCAGCGCGAGCAGGACATCCAGATGATGCTCGCCGCCGACGTCCACCTCGGCACCAAGAACTGCGACTTCCAGATGGAGCGCTACGTCTACAAGCGCCGCACTGACGGTACCGAACGCATCCTCTTACCCTTGTAGCCAGCGTCGTCTTAGATACCGTAGATCCGTTTATTTATTAAACTGAACTCTGTTTGGATCTAGGCATGTGCATAAGGTTACTAGGTTGTGGCGTGGTCTTTATTTGTTAACTATGGATGCCTGCGCTCGAATGACTTGTTGAAACATATGAACATGGTGTGAGCAAGTATTTCTTGAATCTTGAATAGTCTCAGTGCTGGTGCTGCTTAGATCAGCTTGGCGTCTAATACCCCTGTTGAATCTTATGTAACTCGTGATTTAGTCGCTACTAGAATCTGATGTGTCCAAACGTAACATATAAAGGTGGAATGTGGTCCTGCCACTGTCGGTTGTGATCACAATTTGTGTGCAATGGAGATTCTCAAATCATAATATTCACCAATTGTATATTCAATTCATGAGATTGTCCTAATCAAATGGTGCACTCTGCTTTATTGTCAAGTAAACAGTTTCTGCTTTCTGCACTTCTTTTCAGGCATTTACATTATAAACCTTGGCAAGACCTGGGAGAAGCTTCAGATGGCCGCAAGGGTCATTGTTGCAATTGAAAACCCCCAGGACATCATTGTGCAATCTGCTAGGCCCTATGGACAGAGGGCTGTCCTCAAGTTTGCGCAGTACACTGGTGCCAACGCCATTGCTGGTAGGCACACTCCTGGTACATTCACCAACCAGATGCAAACAACATTCAGCGAGCCACGCCTTCTTATCCTGACTGACCCCAGGACTGATCACCAGGTAAGCTTTTATTTTTTGCTTACTGGATTCTGTTCAGTTAGTCAAATGGGGGCATTTGTGAATCATTCTCCTCAACTATGTACAGCCCATTAAGGAGTCTGCGCTTGGGAACATTCCCACCATTGCCTTCTGTGACACTGACTCTCCGATGCGTTACGTTGATATTGGCATTCCTGCCAACAACAAGGGGAAGCAGAGCATTGGTTGCCTATTTTGGCTGCTCGCTAGGATGGTTCTGCAGATGCGTGGTACCATTCTCCCAGGACACAAGTGGGAAATCATGGTTGGTTTTCACATCTGAAGCAGTCTACTGGTTATTGTTTGCTTATGGAACTAATGCAATATTTACTTGGTCTAATTCTCCTGGATGATGTTTCCCTTTTGTAGGTGGACCTGTTTTTCTACAGGGACCCAGAGGAAGCTAAGGATCTTGAGGAAGAGGATGCTTTGGTAGGTCCTGACTACGGTGCAGTTGCAGAATACACTGCCCCAGCGGGAGATACCTGGGGTGCTGAATGGCCAGGAGCTGCAGCTCCAGCTGCTGCCGTTGAAGCCCAAGCTGGCGCTGAGTGGACTGGTGCTCCAGGTTTGAATGAATATTCTTATTTTGTGTTTGCATGTTTAAAATTGGAACTGTATGAATCAATCTCTAGTCACAATTTTAGTTTATACCACATGTCTAAATTTATTTGATGCCACATTATACCTTGTTGCTGGCTGGAGTAATCCTTCATAGCAGCACCCTTGTTATTTTTGTGGTAGCTTGAGGTTCATCCCACATGAATATAACTTGCACTTTGAGTTCATTTTAGAAGAATGTTTAGCTCTGATAAGGTCTTTTACTTGATCTGTGAATTGTAAGCTGCTGCCAACTTATCTGTATTTATTCATGTCACTGTTTTTATTATACCCTTTCACCAGATGCTATTTGCTATTTTGTACTTTATCTTCCTGCCTCTGCCGCAATTAGTTCAAAATGTGCTAAAGCTGTATTTCTCAATTTCAGCTCCTGCGGCTGATGGTGGATGGGATGCAGTTCCTGCTCCTGCCCCTACTGGCTGGGAAGAAGGCAGTGCGCCCGCGCCTCCTGCAGCAGCAGCAGCTACTCCTAACTGGGAGAGTTGATCAATGGTGATCGGGAGCGAAGGAGCTAGCCCATGGTTTATGGGTGGAAGGCCGAGTTGTTTGCCGTCAGTAATCTGTTGGTAGAGACACTATTTAAGTAGATTTAATTTTTACAGTAATGAGTTAATGTTAGACTCGGGATAAATCGATTTTGTCTTCTAGGCTGTGCTGGGGCTGTGAGTTATCCCCCAGCCTTACATTGCCTCTTATCGAATAGCTTTATTTGAAGTTCATTCTCTTGAAATGTTGAAAGCCCGGATCATTTGATACACTAATGTGTTTTGTACTTTGTTTATTAGCTTATCACTTGCGTCTAAAAAAATGCCTCTATAGCAGTCTACAAGAACCAGGACGGTCTTGCTCGAGAGAACAATTGCAGAGCAGGTTCTTCTGTGGATTCCGGCTTCCTAGCCCTTCAAGGCTTCAACCGTCCTGTGTCCTCTTGAGTTGTTTCTATTGGATCATTAGATTGACTAAGGATGTGTTTGGTTCATGGGATAGATTTTAATGGATGTGGGTATCCCCAACCACCTGGATAGGGATAGCCCTTTTCTTGTTTGGTTGTATAGGATAATAAATGGATGAAAATAGCCACTAATGCGTTTGGTATGCAGGATAAGAAATGTCAAGAACTAGCATCGGCCTCGCCGCCACGCCTTCGGATGCCCCTCATCCGCCTCGCCGCCGCACCTGGCAGGCCCAATCCTCCTCCGCTTCCTTCCTTAGTCCGCTACACAAACTAGTACAACGCGCACACACAAGCAGATCATACGCGCATCATGAACACCCAAATACATGGCCGGTTACAGGACGCACACCACGCAGCATCCGCATGGACGTAGTGTTCAATCCCAACCAGATTACTTCGATTCGCTTCCGATGCTCCGACGATGGGGGCGGCGGCAGCGGCTCACGGCTGGGCAAGCAGCGCGGGGGAGAAAAGAAAGGAAGGAGAGCGCGAGCGCCAAGCGGGATACTCACATCCACGACTTTCTCGCGGAGGTGCGGAGCCGGATTTTGAACGAATATTCGGAGAATCAGGCTAGCCTCATCCTTCCTTATCCATAAACCAAACATGTGGTATCCATAAAAAAAAAGGCTATCCCTATCCAAGATGGAATAGCCCATCAACCAAACGCACCCTAAGTTGCCTTGTGGTGTCGAGGTGCTAACCTGCCCAGTAACAAGGATAAAGAACAAATGAACAACCTATACCAACATTCCATTTTCTCTGTGGACACAAAAACATGTTAAAGAAAATATATAGGTAGCTGAAATGAGTTGCATGAAGAAAATCCAATATTTTGGTATGGAGCAAATATTTAACATATGGAGTCAAAATATGTCAAATATAGTGTCTCCCCCCTAAAAAATACTCTCTCCGTCAATTAATATAAGTTGTTTTGGATAATAAACTCCATAAACTAATATAAGTTGTTTTAGATAACTGTTTAGTTATCTAAAACTGAGATACGGTATTTTTTTTGTGAACCTGATGTTGTCTAGATCTGATTTATGTTGAATGTGTATTTCATTTCAACCACATGAAATGAAAAATGGCTGCCAAACGAGCTGTTAAAGATATATACTTGTTGCACGAGAAGAAAAATAAATAAATAAACACACACATTTGAAGCCAAGGCATCAAAAAGTACTCTTTGAACTCATTCAAATTCAATACATGGTAGCTCATGACCAAATCAATCTTTATTCTCCTGCATCACAATCACGGAACCGGCTCCTCTGCCGTCCCGCTGGGCACGGCAGCGTGCCGTGCCTCGTTGCCACGCCGGTGGATGGATGCATCAAATGGGCTTTGAAATTATTACTAGCCTATTTGTTCATCTGATACACAATACATATTTAAATTGATTAAGTAATCAACTACTGCTCCTAAAATAATAAATCTAACTAATTTATGTGCATGTTTGTCAGCCCTTCTATTGTGTTTATCAAGATACCATATTTACATGTTTTAATTTTTAGTTTAAATTACAAAATCAACAAATGTTATAGAAAACGTAAATCCACATGTTAGAAAACTATTTTTTGGGAACAAATTCTAAGAGCATCCCCAATAATTCATGTATCCATAAAAAAACTACAATTGTCACACTTCTAGGGGCGACACGGGCATAAGCCCCAAATTGTCGCTGCCAAGCCTCCCGTCCTCTCCACCCAATCTCCTCGCCACCGTCGGATGAAACAGCGGGCAAAGCCAGTCGAATGGACGACGACCCCAAGTGGCCAAGTGGAGCTCAACGGTGTTCTTGGCCTGGGTGAGCCATCGACTTGGGTGGTGTGCAACCTCGAGGTCGGTGTGTGAGTTTTCTTCATCTATTTATCAGAGTCGTGGATCTGATGATGGTTGTAGGGTGTGTCGATACTCGTCGCTCGGGCGATAGAGTTGGCGGCTCTTTTTTTAATGAATCGGATCTTAAGGGACCGTATTAAAAAAATCATTAAACGAAGTTTTAAAGGGAATATGTCTACATTAACTCATGTAACTTTGCCATGATCTTCGTCCCGTAAATATTGATGATAATAAAACTATTGATGATATCCATATTCCCGTAAATCCGCTATGCATAAAATATGACTAATATTTAGCAAAAGTAATTTTATAATATGAACTCATTTTTTTACTGGTGTGCTGGTTCTATCGGGCCTCAGCACGGAGACTTTCCGACTGTCTACTACAACAAGTTTTGTCCAGCTCCGATGATGGAGGGGCAATGACACCCGCGCGTCCTCGGCTCGCTTTAATGTTTGTAGTCGTCGCTAGGTGGTCTACGAATATGAATGTAATTTTTAGTATTTCTGATGTTCGTTGTACTGTCATGATTGAAGATAAATAGATCGAAAGTTTTTTGCAAATTTTTTTCATTTTTTAAAGTTTTGGTCAGGTATTAATTATACTTAATAGTATTTTTTATAATTAATTCGCTAATCTGTTCAGGTTTTTTTTGTTTGTTTGAAAAAAGCTAATCAGTTCAGGTGAGTGTGGCACTAGCCGATGGGCTGAGCGGATTGACTTTTGGTATTTTTTGGCCCATATCAAAGCGTAAGCAGGCAACGAAAGAGGCACGACAACGTGCCGTGCTTTAGTGGCACGGTAGAGGATCCTCCTCCCCCAATCACATAGACACACATAATGATCAGTATATCCAGGAGAAAGCCACAAGGTTCCTGACCTTATGAGACCAGTCGTACCAAGGCTTGAGGTTCCTCCCCGCTCCATCCTCCCTCTCTAAGATTACCGTGTACGTCTAGGTTCGTACTGCTTGTTGAATTTCAAAGTCGATGGTGTGATGGTCACCTTGACCCCTGTAGGCGCGGGGAACGTGACCTTGCAGGTCTTCGGCTGCGGTGACACCAAGGTCACCCTACGCGTCAGTGTGATGACCCAAGTGTTGTTGTCGATCACGACCACAAACAAAGGGTAGTTTAGTCCACCGAGGAGAGTCCTCGTGCATTTGGTTAGGTCGGGTATGAACCGGTGTCTACGGTGTAGTTGAGGGAGCATAGGAATTTGATGTAATATTGTGTCGTGGTGTCGTAGATGAGCCTCGGGTCGAGGGCGACTTGGCGAGCTCCGACCGGACGAGGCATGCTCCCTCCACGAGGGGTGTCATCACCGTGTCGTTGTGTTGACCGACGCCGATGCCACCATTGAGTATGTCCTCCCCGACCCCGTCAATGATCCACGTGGTGGTCATCGTTGATGACCAGATCATGGCGGGCGTCCAATCCCCGTGGACTTTCCTCGCCAGAGCCGCAACGCCAGCGACGTGCATGCACACCATGGATGTTGAGGTTGAAGTCGATGTCGTCGACCAAACCCGTCTAGGCGCCGACTATGTTGACTCATGGTGCCATGAGATCTGACTTGAGGATCTCCTCTACGACTTGCAAGGGGCCCCGTGACGAAAACCCGACCACAATCAACCTTCCATTCTCGGCCATGATTGTGACACAGGAGAAGCTCAACTATGCAATTGGATACGATGTCAATTCCAGGGAGGCACGCAACTCCTTGCCTTCATTGTAGGCGAGGACGAGGCTGATAAGCGTGAATGGTTCTTTAGCTAGTCAAACACAACTATCACCAATGCAAACAAATGTGTCGAGTTTATCTCAATGTTAAGCGTGGTCACCAACAACATCAATGAGTGCTTTAACCAGTCAAACACAACTATCATCAAAGCAAATAAAATTTCCTAGGCTATCTCAAAGCAAATAGTTGTTACTAACAATAACATTGTGTTCTTTAGCCAGTCAAACACAACTATTCATCAATGCAAATAATATATTCGGGTTATCTCATTGCAAATAGTGGCCAAATGGGCTAATGGGTGGGCCAAAATAGTAAATGGTTTTATTTTGAGCCTAAACTTTTTGTGGCACCCTAGGAATATATATTACTAATTATGGACCAGGTTACACATTTTACAAAATGCAAAAGGCACTAAATTAATTACTAACAGAAAAGAACAGAATGGAAAATAAAAAGAAACTGGAAAACGCTCTAAACTCGCCTGGGGCGAGGCCCACCGCAGCCCAGCCCACCCCACCCCTTGTCTTCTTCCCCAACCACCCCCCACCTGCTCCCGTACGGCGCCGGGCTCGCCGTCGACGCTGGCGAGCTGGCCCCGCACCCACCTGCCCCCTCCCTTCGCCGACGCGATAAGGGCGACGCCCCCGACCCCCTGGACATCCTCCTCCTCCTCCCCTCCTCCTCTTCTCGCAGTCGTCGGGGAAAGATCCCACCCGAGCCGCCGTCGCCATGGCCGTGAGCTCACGCGGCCAGTGAGCTTGCGTCGCCACGCCAACGTGTCCTACGTATTCGCCGACGTCGACTACTCCACCACGTGCGAGGAATCGAACCCGGAGGCACCGCAGCTCGTGAATTCGCCGTCTTCGTCTACCTCCAGCCGCCGGATCGCCGCCGAGTTCCTCCCGCACCGAGCCGTCCCCGAGCCCGCTGCCTCCCTCAACACGTCCCCGGTGAGCTTCTCACCCGTCGCCAACCGCCCTTTGAAGCCCGTAGGGTCCCAACGCGAAAGCCCCCTTTTGCTTGCTCCGGCCGCCGTGGTTTGTCGTCGTAGCCGTGTCCCCTGGCCACCACAGCCCGCGCCAAGTGCACCAGTAGGATCCCCGTGGTGCGTGTGTTCGTTTTGGACCGGTAGTTAGCTCGATTTCGTCTCGCATGTACATTCTCCATTGGAGCCCGACGCCCTTCGCCGCCATTGTTGAAGCTGCACTCACCTCCGTGCGTCCCAGCCCACGGGAACACTCCAGATCGACGCGGCTTCGAGTTCTTCGTCGAATGCCGCAAGCGGCGTCTCAAACGGCGCTCGGAATCGCGAGTTTGCTCGACCTCGCCGCCGGCGAGCCTCCGGCGAGCTCACCGGCACCGGAGTCGCTGACCGATGGGTCCTCCCTGTCGGTTTCTCTGTTGGTAGCTAATGAGCCACTGACAACCGGGCCCCACCTCCCGCTAATTATCTCTGTTAGGACAAATAGAAGAATTAACCTTTAGATTAATATGTCTCACTTACAGTGGGCCCCTGGCCTTTTAACTTATTAAACAGATTTAATTAGCACTGGAGTCACTGACCACTGGGCCCCCTTGTCAGATTTTAATTATTTAAGAGATTTAAATAAATTCCAGTGACTTACATGTGGGACCAGAGGCTATTTCTGATTTAATAAAATGTTTTATAAATAAACAGAGGCTGACATGTGGGTCCCACATGTCAGACACTGTTTTGGATAATGTTTTGGATAATGTCCTGGATAATGTTGAATAAATAATAAAAGAAATTCAGAAAATCATTTGAATGATTTAAAACTTTGAAATTCAATAACTTTTAAACCGTAACTCGGATTCAAAAACTTTATACATGAAAATTGATCAGAAAAATATAACGAATACGAATACGCTATCCGTATGTCTATCACACCCCTCTAACACAACGGACATCGAACCATCCCCCTCCGGACCGACTGTCTGATAAATTGTCCGGTACTGTTAGAGTGCCCGGATGAATTTATTCTGAACACGAAAGTTGTTCAGAATAGTTCAACTAGCACGGACACACCCCCTTATGCTTGTCCGGTACCCACGACACCTCCGGCTTGATCCTTCCCCCTCCGGACACCTTGTCCGATAATCATCCGGAGCCGGTAGTTCATCCTCAGATGAATTTCCGTTCCGAGCAACGTGCATTGCACTGCGTTAGAACACCGCTAACATTTCATCTGTCATGTCATGCATCTGTTTGTATATGCTTGCTGTGTATTTACTGTTTCTTCCCCCCCCTTAATCTCCGGTAGACCCCGCTGCTGCCGTCGACTACACCACTGCTGAGTACGACTACTTCGTCGACGACCCTACTACTACCGTCGAGCTTCCAGGCAAGCAGAGCCATTCTCTTCCCCAGATATCGCCTATCTTTCCGTACATTTCTTGCACTAGGCATTGTTACTGCTGCTGCTACGTTACAATCCTATTCAATTGCATAACCTGTCATTGTCACCCCTTGATGTGCCTTCCTTTATCCTATGCTGCCTATTATTATTATTATTATGCATTATTCAGCAGTGAGCCCTGCGCATTGTTAGCTAGGATTAGATAGAGGGCCGTGATCACTCAGGGAGTGAACGCGGATACAAATATTATAACTGCACAGATACGGTACAAAGCAGACACCGCCAAAGGCCCCTATCTGGGTTATACCTAGTCACCTCAAGTGTGAGCTATCAAGGAGTAATTCCTTGTACTCCACTCGAGGCTGACTTTGTCTTACCGCCATAGGGTCCTGAACATCGGTTGTTCTTCAGGTAAGAAGTCGGGCGACCCAACGGTGCCCACGAGAGGTATTGCGATGGGACGACAGGGAGGGTACGACCAGTGTACCGGTGTGCTTGGCCCCTGATCGTTGGCCGCGAGAGTTACTACACTACGAAAGTCGAGCTCCTCCAGGAGCACACACGAGACAAGGTAAGGAGACGGTTCACCTTGTTGGTAACCGCAGTGACTTGGTGGGACGACGGGGCAGGCACCGATGTACTGGTGGTCCTAGCTGTCGTCGTTGTCCGCGGGTCAGTTAAGTCGAGGCAACGATAACGGTTGTCACGCAGGTTAATTAAAATGCTAAATGGTTCAGTGAATGTCTTGAGTTGGCTATATGCCATGTACGCACTACCTACCCGTGGGAATTACGAGTTATGGGCTCCTCTGCTTCGTAGTGTCGTCCGAGGACTCTTCAGACGTCAGCAGTACCGCGGGCTAATTGCCGGGAAGTGGTGTTGTCTTATTTGCTCGCGCGGTGGTGTCTTATTTGGATTTGCTTCAACTTCACCGGCCAGCCACGCACCGTGCAGGAGTACGTTCGGGTTGGGGTCCAAGGCCCGACGTACTTAGGATTTAGACCGGCGGATGGCCTCTCTGTTGAGTTTGAAAGATGGGCTATGAAGTGTCGGATAGCCTCGGTGGAGCGTTCCCTAACAAGGTTCCCGCCACCCTGGAGATCCGTGCGTGTAGCGTAACACAAGTGCACCCCTGCAGGGAAGATTAATCTATTCGAATAGCCGTGTCCACGGTAACATGACGCTTTATGCTGAAGCTGGATCTTACCACTAGAAACTATTATTATTAAACTGTATGGTTCCGGGTTTCCTTCCTTGCGGGGATGTCGAGGAGGTGAACTCGGAGGCATTGTTAACTATTACAACTTATTATTATACAATGCTGCAGCAACTTCTGCTGCATTGTTACTTTATGCTTTATATAAACTGTTGGCTGATTCTTACCTCATGCTGCAAGATATCGTCGGAAGATGCTAGTCTTCGATAGGCCTAGCTTCTTACCCTTGCTCTGGATTTCTGTCTTTCAGTCCACTATATACAGCCTCTTCTTTCCGTTGATACAATGCATAATGCTTAGTAACGGACGTAAGACTCGCGGGTATACTAGATACTCACCTGCTTTATTTTCCTTTACTGTTTTGCCTGATCGGCCGCTGCAGCCGATGTTGGAGCCCAGGAGCAGGAGTACACCGGAGGCGCCTACTACGACGTCGAGTTCCCCGTTGACCAGGAGTAGTTCGGTGGATCCCAGGCAGGAGGCCTCGCCTTTTCGATCTGTATCTCTGATGTGATTTGTGCTAGCCTTCTTAAGGCAAAACTTGACTAACTATGTATGTACTCAGATATTATGGCTTGTATGACTTATGTATTCGGGTCCGCGTGACCCCCTCTATTGTAACATATTTGTTTATCCTTTTGTGTTTAGTGTTGTGCTGTGATATTATCACCGTGGCACCCTAATCTCAGCCGTGTACCCTGTGTGTATGATTACTGTACACGGATTGATTTTGGGGGCGTCACAAGTTGGTATCAGAGCCGACTGCCTGTAGGAAGCCACCCCGCCACTACTTGGTCGAAGTTGAGTCTAGACTTTGAAAAACTATTTTGCTAACTTAATATTTGGCTTACGGGCCCACATCGATGTCACTACGTGTGATATCTATGGTATTAGGATCCTTTTCTCCTTACCTATGCTCTGGGAATCTGCTCTCTTATCCTTTCTGGTAAGTTTTACAAAATCTGACATTAGGATCACGTTCTCTTGATCCCACCCGGCGTTTTTGGTGCTTCCCCCCATTGATTGAGTCGTGTCGCAGGAGTCATACCCCAGGTCCCGGACCGCGGATCCCATTCTCATTCTGGGCAGGCCGCGCGTTCTCTGGCATTAACTCCTGTGGCCAACAGTTTTCTTGCGGCGTGATTGACATAGTGGAATCTATGTCGCGTCGTGTAATCCTAACCGCGGTTTGCGCGCCGCCTAGTGAGTCCTTTTTCCTTAATTTCTACGACGTTACGCTGCCCGATTTTCGATTGACTCTGTGTGTGAATGTGTATGTCTTATATGACTATTCCTATATATAGCTGCGCCTCTTTTTCGTTGTCGTTTTACTTCAGGCTTGATTCCGGTATCTCGTTAAATTTTCATCACAGAAATACCCCTGTTAAATTCTAGCAGGATGGCTGGTCGTGGTGGTCGTGGTCGTGGTCGTGCTGCCTACGACCCACCTCCGCCGCCGGATTACATGGCCGCGATGATGCAACAGTTCGAGATGAACCGTCAGTTCATGCAGAATATCATGGCTCAGTTCCCCCAGCCGAATCAGAATGGGCACCACCATCAGCATGCCACCGTGACTCTGCACGACTTCACCCGCCTCAACCCCACTATATTCCGCAACACTGTTCAGCCGTTGGATGCTGATGACTGGCTTCGCGACATCACTCACGAGCTGGAGTCTGCTAATGTCGATCCAGCCTACTATGTGAACTTTGCGTCTTACCATCTGAAAGGCGCCGCTGCTCAGTGGTGGAGCACCCACAAGCGTTCCCTGCCAGTTGAAGAAGTCATCACTTGGGATGAATTTCAGTCTGCCTTCCGCGCCCGCTACATTCCTCAGAGGATCATGGATCGTAAGGCGGAAGAATTCCGTAACCTCACTCAGGGCGACATGACTGTTGAAGCCTATCAGCGCGAGTTCCTCAACCTCTCTCGCTATGCGGAAGGAGAGATCACCACTGATGCTCGCAGGCAGCAGAATTTCCGTCGTGGCCTCAACCCATACCTCAGGCTCGCTCTTGCCGTTCATGATTTCGCCAACTTCTCCACCATGGTGAACAAGGCTATCACCGTCGAGACTGCCCAGATGGAGCACAAGGACTCTCTGAAGCGTTATCGTGACGTTGACTCATCTTCGGGCGCAAAGCAGAAGCGTCGTATCTGGCTCCCTACCAGTGTGACCCATTCAGCTGTCCCTGCTCCAAGGCCGTCTTATGCTGCACCCCGTCTGCCTCCGCCACCGCAGATGCCAAGAGCTCTGCCTGCACCACCCAATGCTACACCCCTTCGTCCTCAGGATGGATTATGCTTCACGTGCCGCCAACCTGGGAATTTTTCCAGGGAGTGCCCCCAGAAACAGAAGCAACTGGTAGTTCACCCCGCTGGCCGTGGAAATGGTCGTGGCAACAACAGGACCCCCAACTATAATACTGGGTCTGCTGCTTATGCTCGTGGACATGCTAACAACGTTAATGTTGAAGAAGCTCAGCAACAACCCGCTACCGTGATGGGTACCCTTCTCGTTAATTCCGTACCTGCTACTGTTTTATTTGATACAGGAGCATCGCATTCATTCATGTCGGAAGCATTTGCATGGTCGCATAACTTCACGCTAGAAGAGATGAACCCACCGATGGTTGTCCGCACCCCGATAGGCCAATGTCAAACCACCAAGATAGTGCCCGGAACCATTGTTGAAATTGAAGGGATTGAATTCCTTGCTTCCCCCATCGTTCTGAAGTCTTACACCATAGACCTCATTCTGGGAATGGATTGGTTGAAGTTTCACGATGCCGCACTCTATTGTGGCACCAAGTCTGTCCAAATTTTTCACCCCTCCGGCGAGATTGTTAACCACACCACCCGAGTGATCCGTAATGCTGAGACACAGATATTTATGATGAATGCTTTGAATGCCGCCCCCCTCGAAGGCATTGAGAACGTTCCGGTCGTTCGCGACTTTCCCGACGTCTTCCCAGAAGAACTGCCGGGAATACCCCCGGTCCGAGAAGTCGAATTTGTCATCGACTTGAAGCCCGGCACCACCCCTATTGCCAAGCGTCCTTACAAGATGCCGCCACATGAACTCCTTGAACTTAAGGAGGAAATCGACAAGGCACTTCAGAAAGGATTCATTCGCCCCAGTTCCTCAGCTTGGGGAGCACCTTCGCTTTTTGTCAAGAAGAGCGATGGGACAAACCGATTGGTCCAAGATTATGGGCCCATTAACGAAGCCACCATCCAGAACAAATACCCACTTCCCCGGATCAATGATCTGTATGATCAACTTGCCGGATCCAAGGTGTTTTCTAAACTCGACTTGAGGTTAGGCTATCACCAAATCCGAGTCCGTGATGAGGACATTCCGAAGACTGCCTTCATTACTCGCTATGGTTCATACGAGTACACTGTCATGTCCTTTGGCTTAACCAATGCTCCAGCCACCCTCTCCAGATTGATGAATTATATTTTCATGGAGTACCTCGACCAGTTCGTCGTGGTTTATCTGGATGATATATTGATATATTCCAAGAATGAAGAAGAACATGCTGAACATCTTCGTCTTATACTGGAGAAGCTTCGAGAACACAAACTCTACGCTAAGTATTCTAAGTGTGAGTTCTGGCTTCCCGAAGTGACCTACCTTGGACATGTGATTTCCAAGGATGGCATTGCCGTCACCCCAGAACGTATCCAGGCTATTCTTGATTGGACTCCTCCCAAGACCGTCAAGCAAGTTCGCAGTTTCCTCGGGCTCGCTAGCTATTGCCGCCGTTTCGTCGAGAATTTTTCCAAGATTGCCAGGCCTCTGACTAATCTGCTTCACAAAGGCGTCAAGTTTGAGTGGACAGATAAATGTCAAGAAAGTTTCCAAGCACTCAAGGACAAGCTAACTTCTCCCCCAGTGCTCGCTCCCCCTGATACTCAGAAGGACTTCGTGATATATTGCGACGCGTCTCGTCAAGGATTAGGCTGTGTCCTAATGCAAGAGCGCAAAGTGATTGCTTATGGCTCTCGTCAGTTGCGTGCTCACGAAGACAAATATCCAACACATGACCTCGAATTGGCAGCAGTAATTTATGCATTGAAGCTGTGGCGACATTACCTCGTCGGTAACCATTGCGAAGTCTACACCGATCACCAAAGTCTGAAGTACCTGTTTACTCAGCCAGACCTGAATCTTCGTCAACAACGATGGCTCGAGACGATAGCCGACTTCAACATGGATATTTCGTATACCCCTGGCAAGGCTAATGTGATGGCCGATGCCTTGAGCCGCAAAGCTTACTGTTCTGAACTTGAGGTTCAGGTGCAGCAACCACTTCTGTATGAAGAGTTTCGCAAGTTGAACCTCGAGATTGTTCCTCAAGGTTACGTCAATAACCTGGTTCTCGAGTCAAAGCTCGACGCCCTCATCAAGAGTAGACAATCTCTGGCCCCTGACATTGTGAAGATCAAGCAGGACATCGCAGAAGGAAAGCCCTCCTCTTTTACCATTGATGCTAATGATGGTGATACTGTGCACTTCAAGGGCCGCTTAGTAGTTCCTGTGAGCCCGGCCATCATTAACTGTGGTCCGGATATCATGGAGGAAGCCCATAATTCTCCCTTGTCAATCCACCCTGGCAGTACCAAGATGTATAAAGACCTTCGTCAACGGTACTGGTGGCCTTACATGAAGCAAGATATCGCTCGCTTTGTTTCCAAATGTGACGTTTGCAGTCGCGTCAAGGCCGGACATCAGAAACCTGCTGGTTGGTTGCGACCACTCCCTCCTCCTGATTGGAAGTGGGACAAGGTCGAGATGGATTTCGTCACATGTTTTCCTAAGTCACAGAAAGGTAACGATGCCATCTTTGTCGTCATCGACCGATTCTCCAAAATTGCACACTTCCTGCCGGTCAAGGAGACGATCACTGCTAGTCAGTTGGCACACTTGTATATCTCCCGGATTGTGTCACTCCACGGTATTCCGATGGAGATCAGTTCAGACCATGGCAGCCTTTTCACCTCACGATACTGGAATAGTTTCATGGAAGCCTTCGGGACTCATCTGTCTCTCAGCACCGCTTATCACCCCCAGTCTCAAGGCCAAGTTGAACGAGTTAATCAAGTGCTGGAAGACATGCTTCATGCTTGTGTCCTTTCTTTCGGCATGAAATGGGAGGATGCCCTCCCGTACGCGGAATTCTCGTACAACAATAGCTATCAAGCTAGCTTGAAGATGGCCCCCTTCGAAGTTCTATACAGACGTAAATGTCGAACCCCCCTGAATTGGTCAGGAACTGGGGAACGACCCTACTTCGGACCGGATCTTGTCCAAGAAGCTGAAGATCAGGTTCGCATTGTACAAGAAAATCTCAAGGCCGCACAGTCTCGTCAGAAGAGCAACTATGACCGCAAACACCGTGAAATGGAGTATCAACCTGGTGAATACGCTTACCTCCATGTCACTCCCATGAGGGGCACTCATCGCTTCGGTATCAAGGGCAAGTTGGCTCCTCGCTACATTGGCCCGTTCCGTATCCTTTCCAGGAGTGGACCCGTGGCATACCGGTTGGAATTTCCGCCGAACCTCTCCCAAGTCCACTATGTATTCCACGTGTCGCAACTCCGTCGTTGCTTCAAGGACCCTATCCACGAAGTGGAGCGTGATATGATTAAGCTGCAACAAGACTTGACATATCGAGAACATCCGAGCCGCATTCTCGATCAGTCGGAACGCAAAACCCGCAACAAGACCGTCAGGTTCCTCAAGGTTTAGTGGTCGAATCATTCTGAAGATGAAGCCACTTGGGAACGCGAAGATCGCCTTCGCGATGAATACCCCGATCTTTTCCTCGCTACCACTTAAATTCTCGGGACGAGAATTCTTGTAGTGGGGGAGATTTGTAATACCCTCAGTTGCCTGTAACAGTAATCACTTTTACTGTGGACTAATCACTGTTGCTAATCCCTATGCAAACCTTGCCATGATCCACTTCCATTTTATCATATTCAAAAATGCCTTTTGGTTGCTATGAAAAATATGTTGCAATTAAACTTTGCCCAAAAATCATGGGACCACTTTTATAAAATCACTAATAATCATTGGGTCATGCCCATGTGGTTATGGTATTTTATTTTGCCACTGGAAAATTCAAACAATTCAAACCCCAAGCTAAACAGCACCATTTGACAATTGAATATTATAAAGAAATAGTAAATGGTTTTATTTTAAGCCTAAACTTTTTGTGGCACCCTAGGAATATATATTACTAATTATGGACCAGGTTACACATTTTACAAAATGCAAAAGGCACTAAATTAATTACTAACAGAAAAGAACAGAATGGAAAATAAAAAGAAACTGGAAAACGCTCTAAACTCGCCTGGGGCGAGGCCCACCGCAGCCCACCCCACCCCACCCCTTGTCTTCTTCCCCAACCACCCCCCCACCTGCTCCCGTACGGCGTCGGGCTCGCCATCGACGCTGGCGAGATGGCCCCGCACCCACCTGCCCCCTCCCTTCGCTGACGCGATAAGGGCGACGCCCCCGACCCCCTGGATATCCTCCTCCTCCTCCTCCTCCTCCCCTCCTCCTCTTCTCGCAGTCGTCGGGGAAAGATCCCACCCGAGCCGCCGTCGCCATGGCCGTGAGCTCACGCGGCCAGTGAGCTCGCGTCGCCACGCCAACGTGTCCTACGTATTCGCTGACGTCGACTGCTCCACCCCGTGCGAGGAATCGAACCCGGAGGCACCGCAGCTCGTGAATTCGCCGTCTTCGTCTACGTCCAGCCGCCGGATCGCCGCCGAGTTCCTCCCGCACCGAGCCGTCCCCGAGCCCGCTGCCTCCCTCAACACGTCCCCGGTGAGCTTCTCACCCGTCGCCAACCGCCCTTTGAAGCCCGTAGGGTCCCAACGCGAAAGCCCCCTTTTGCTTGCTCCGGCCGCCGTGGTTCGTCGTCGTAGCCGTGTCCCCTGGCCACCACAGCTCGCGCCAAGTGCACCAGTAGGATCCCCGTGGTGCGTGTGTTCGTTTTGGACCGGTAGTTAACTCGATTTCGTCTCGCATGTACATTCGCCATTGGAGCCCGACGCCCTTCGCCGCCATTGTTGAAGCTGCACTCACCTCCGTGCGTCCCAGCCCACGGGAACACTCCAGATCGACGCGGCTTCGAGTTCTTCGTCGAATGCCGCAAGCGGCGTCTCAAACGGCGCTCAGAATCGCAAGTTTGCTCGACCTCGCCGCCGGCGAGCCTCCGGCGAGCTCACCGACACCGGAGTCGCTGACCGGTGGGTCCTCCCTGTTGGTTTCTCTGTTGGTAGCTAATGAGCCACTGACAACGGGGCCCCACCTCCTGCTAATTATCTCTGTTAGGACAAATAGAAGAATTAACCTTTAGATTAATATGTCTCACTGACAGTGGGCCCCTGGCCTTTTAACTTATTAAACAGATTTAATTAGCACTGGAGTCACTGACCACTGGGCCCCCTTGTCAGATTTTAATTATTTAAGAGATTTAAATAAATTCCAGTGACTTACATGTGGGACCAGAGGCTATTTCTGATTTAATAAAATGTTTTATAAATAAACAGAGGCTGACATGTGGGTCCCACATGTCAGGCACTGTTTTGGATAATGTTTTGGATAATGTTCTGGATAATGTTGAATAAATAATAAAAGAAATTCAGAAAATCATTTGAATGATTTAAAACTTTGAAATTCAATAACTTTTAAACCGTAACTCGGATTCAAAAACTTTATACATGAAAATTGATCAGAAAAATATAACGAATACGAATACGCTATCCGTATGTCTATCACACCCCTCTAACACAAGGGACATCGAACCATCCCCCTCCGGACCGACTGTCCGATAAATTGTCCGGTACTGTTAGAGTGCCCGGATGAATTTATTCTGAACACGAAAGTTGTTCAGAATAGTTCAACTAGCACGGACACACCCCCTTATGCTTGTCCGGTACCCACGACACCTCCGGCTTGATCCTTCCCCCTCCGGACACCTTGTCCGATAATCATCCGGAGCCGGTAGTTCATCCTCAGATGAATTTCCGTTCCGAGCAACGTGCATTGCACTGCGTTAGAACACCGCTAACATTTCATCTGTCATGTCATGCATCTGTTTGTATATGCTTGCTGTGTATTTACTGTTTCTTCCCCCCCTTAATCTCCGGTAGACCCCGCTGCTGCCGTCGACTACACCGCTGCTGAGTACGACTACTTCGTCGACGACCCTACTACTACCGTCGAGCTTCCAGGCAAGCAGAGCCATTCTCTTCCCCAGATATCGCCTATCTTTCCGTACATTTCTTGCACTAGGCATTGTTACTGCTGCTGCTACGTTACAATCCTATTCAATTGCATAACCTGTCATTGTCACCCCTTGATGTGCCTTCCTTTATCCTATGCTGCCTATTATTATTATTATGCATTATTCAGCAGTGAGCCCTGCGCATTGTTAGCTAGGATTAGATAGAGGGCCGTGATCACTCAGGGAGTGAACGCGGATACAAATATTATAACTGCACAGATACGGTACAAAGCAGACACCGCCAAAGGCCCCTATCTGGGTTATACCTAGTCACCTCAAGTGTGAGCTATCAAGGAGTAATTCCTTGTACTCCACTCGAGGCTGACTTTGTCTTACCGCCATAGGGTCCTGAACATCGGTTGTTCTTCAGGTAAGAAGTCGGGCGACCCAACGGTGCCCACGAGAGGTATTGCGATGGGACGACAGGGAGGGTACGACCAGTGTACCGGTGTGCTTGGCCCCTGATCGTTGGCCGCGAGAGTTACTACACTACGAAAGTCGAGCTCCTCCAGGAGCACACACGAGACAAGGTAAGGAGACGGTTCACCTTGTTGGTAACTGCAGTGACTTGGTGGGACGAAGGGGCAGGCACCGATGTACTGGTGGTCCTAGCTGTCGTCGTTGTCCGCGGGTCAGTTAAGTCGAGGCAACGATAACGGTTGTCACGTGGGTTAATTAAAATGCTAAATGGTTCAGTGAATGTCTTGAGTTGGCTATATGCCATGTACGCACTACCTACCCGTGGGAATTACGAGTTATGGGCTCCTCTGCTTCGTAGTGTCGTCCGAGGACTCTTCAGACGTCAGCAGTACTGCGGGCTGATTGCCGGGAAGTGGTTGTAAGGCCCGATATGCGGTACTGTTCCAGATCTAGGTGTTTCCACCCAGATCCGGGGACGAAGCACATGTCGGTCCCACCGCGACATATGACAAAGCCATATGCCCCGGATTTCCAACATGATATCACAACATTACAGATACAAGGATACAACATCTCATACAATCGGCATACATCTGCCTCAAATAAAATACAACAGCGGAAGATACAAGTCTGAGTACAGACTACAAGCAAATGCCTAGTGGCAAAGAGAAAAGCATCGATCCCATAACCACACGGGTCCAGGCCCTCCGCCGGGATCCGCCTAACTAGTCGTCGTCGAGTCTCCACGTGAAAAGAGTTTGGGGGTAGTATCATGAGTACAGAGGTACTCAGCATCCAACTGTAGTGGTCATCTGACCCAACAAGGACTTCATCACTCGTCATTCTAGGACAACTAGTAGTTTACGGTAAGGAAGGGGTAAGTGGTGAGGTTGCTGCCGCACTAGCATTTATGAAGTGGCTAACGATCTAAAGAGTAAGGTAAGAAGCCAAGCATTCGATGAGGAATCGCCTCCAACAAGTCTTGCTATCAACTACTTACGCAAACATAACACCTATCCTATCCTTGTCCTCCTCTTCGCATCCCGACGAAGAAGAAGCAGTCAAGGCACACACACACGTTGATCAAGTTATATTAAGATTATCTCAGTTGATGTTGTCTATGAACAGGACGTAGGTCTCAAGTCGTCCATAACCGTGGACACGGCTTCTCGAAAAGATTTAACCCTGCAGGGGTGTACTAACTGCCCATTACAAGGCTCCGCACGCACGCCCATCACTCTCAGTTGCTACCCATCACAGGAAACCATTCTATGATTTAGTTCCAAGAGATCCGAAACGACAGGTCCCTCTAACTAACAACGCACAAATCCGGGTGGCCCCCGGTGAGTCGACATCCAACTCAAAAGCCGGCCGCGCTATCGAGTCGGCCTCTACCGTCTGGACGATGTCGGGTTAGCTACCCAAACAGATGTGGGCAGCCCCCTAGCTTCCAGGTGTGGACCAACAAAGAAACCATGTCTCCGCTGGCCCGAGTTGTTTTAAATAATATCTGCCAGGAGCTACCCGACAGACACACACACGGTTTTGAAATGGTAAAATCAGCTTGGGCCACCACTAGAAATGTTTGAAGCTAGATAGGTAAGAAAAGGGGACCCCATAAAATCCCACACGCGGTTAGGCACGCTCAGTCTTAAAACCAATACCCGGAACTCGGATCCTAGGTGACTCGAATGGAACAAAGCGTCGAGGCGGGATAGCCTAGACCTTCCATCCTTCGTCGAATATAATCAACATTTATAATAATCATATCATCAACAAAATATAATAATGTGATATCCCACCCAAAGAGTAACAGGGTAACATCGTAGCATCCTAAGCATGCATACTAGGCAGGCGCTGAGCAACGAGCAATAGTAACATAGCAGTACATGGTTTGCTGGGAGGGGACATGGCCGTATCAGTTTGAAAGAGGCTGTAAACATGTGGTAGGATCAAACATCGAACCTAACCTAGTCTAGCATGCAAACCGCTGGTTGAAATAGAATGGATCATAAGTAATGTATAGTCCTTGCCTGTTGATAAGTCGGGTTCCGAAGGTGTAGCCGATCGCAAGCTCGCATCGTCTCCGAGAGGTACCCGCGGAAGCACACAAGAAGGAAACACTGGAAAGCAATCAACGGTGCACCACTATTACTACGGAGCAAACACGAGCAAGCATCAACAAGAAGTAACACGAGACATCGCACCTACCGTCGAGAGCGGTTACTAACGATTTAAGTGGAGTACTCGTCACACACGACGATACCGCACATTTACGGTGGTTCAAGTTGTTTAGATACAGGTGACCAACAAAGTTGTTAACATGGCAAATCAAGCAAGCATGGCATAGCACACAAACATTGCAAGGGTGAGGCACAAATAAACTACCTAAGCTAGTCAATTTAAGTGGGGTGACATCCTAGACATGCAAACTATTGCGGACCCCACGATAAAAATGGAATTTGGTACTGTTTTGCACCTAAACATATTTTATTATTTTTTATTAGCAAGCAAGAGCAGCAAAAACACAACCTACATGCAATTCTAGTCAAGTTACATATAAAGAACATTTTAAACAGAGCCACAGATAAAAAGTTATAGCAGTTACAGTTACAGTGGCAAACAGTGTAATTAGCAGTCAAACAACATGTAAACAAAGTCAAACATGGCAACAAAGCATAAATTATTAAACTAGACACAAAACTAAGCAAGTTTCATATTTAAATCGTCGCAATCGGAGCTACCGATGAAAAGTTACAGGCATCACAATAATACAATACAATCTGCCAATTAAATAAAAAAAACCTAGCAGGGTAAAAAAAACCTAAACGGGCCAAAAGCTACTGGCCCAACAGAAAAAAAAGAAAAACAAAACAAAAAATAAGAAAAAGGGGCTGCTCACTTTGGGCCTGGCCCAAGTGGAGGGGAGAGGACGTGGGCCGCGGCGCCTGGCAGGCCGGGCCCACCTGGCCGGCTGGGGAAGCGGCTGGAGCGGGCGCACGGCTTCGTGCTCCTCCCCGTTCCAGGAGGCTGGCGGCGGCGGCTGCCCGGTGGCTCGCCGGCCACCGGCGGCGAGGAGGGCGGTGGATCGAGGTGCGGGAGGAGGCGGCTGGGCGCGGAGGAGGCCGAGGTGGGTCGCCGGCGTGGCCTTGGGGCTGGGGCACGGCGGCTCGAGCTCGGGCCGGCCATGGCGCTGCGGCGGCGCCTCTGTTCGACGGCGGCGGCGCACCTGCGACGGAGGAGAGGGACGGGGTGAGGGATGAGGAGGGAAGAGAGGGAGAAGGAGGAGAGGCGCGGCGGCTCGGCTGCTGCTCCGGCGTCCTGCTCCCGGCGGCGGCGCACGGCCGTGGAGGGCTCGGGTGCGGGGTGGAGGAGAGAGAGCAGGCTGGAGGTTGGTGGAGCTCTCGGGCGCATCTGGGCCGTTGGATCGGCCGATCCGACGGTCCAGATCGCAGGGAAGGCTAGCACTGCGAAAATGGGGTAAAACAGGGGTGTGGCTGCATATTTGTGGCTAGGGAAACCCTAAAAATGGGTGGAGGTGTGGTGGTCTTTATATAGCCCCGGTGGCTGGCAGTTTGCAAAAACATCATCGGTTTTTCTCTCGCGCGCGCGGTGCTCCTGTTTCTGACCACCGGGGGTCCGCAGTACCTCCGATTCGGGTAAAACTTCGAACTGCGCGATCAGTGCGTCGAGCCGGAGGCATTCACCTGGCGCTGGAACCGTTCCGAAAACACTTTCCTACGCGCTATAAAAATACCCCGTTTAATTATTAAACGGGGTTTTTCGTTCCGTTGGCTGCGGCTGGTCTCGTGCGGTTTTCGCGACGGTGATCGGGTGAAACCCGGTGTCGCAAAGGTCGAGTGTCAGGGTGGCAAGGGTCGGTCTCCGTCCGATACGAGATAAGAGGGGAAAAATAATTGCCGATCGACAAATCGGGGATGCAAACACCGCAAACAAATCAGACAATCAAACAATTCACACCGAAAACAATTTTTTTTAATTTTTGTGAAAACTGGGCTGTTACAGTGGTGTTGTCTTATTTGCTCGCGCGGTGGTGTCTTATTTGGATTTGCTTCAACTTCACCGGCCAGCCACGCACCGTGCAGGAGTACGTTCGGGTTGGGGTCCAAGGCCCGACGTACTTAGGATTTAGACCGGCGGATGGCCTCTCTGTTGAGTTTGAAAGATGGGCTATGAAGTGTCGGATAGCCTCGGTGGAGCGTTCCCTAACAAGGTTCCCGCCACCCTGGAGATCCGTGCGTGTAGCGTAACACAAGTGCACCCCTGCAGGGAAGATTAATCTATTCGAATAGCCGTGTCCACGGTAACATGACGCTTTATGCTGAAGCTGGATCTTACCACTAGAAACTATTATTATTAAACTGTATGGTTCCGGGTTTCCTTCCTTGCGGGGATGTCGAGGAGGTGAACTCGGAGGCATTGTTAACTATTACAACTTATTATTATACAATGCTGCAGCAACTTCTGCTGCATTGTTACTTTATGCTTTATATAAACTGTTGGCTGATTCTTACCTCATGCTGCAAGATATCGTCGGAAGATGCTAGTCTTCGATAGGCCTAGCTTCTTACCCTTGCTCTGGATTTCTGTCTTTCAGTCCACTATATACAGCCTCTTCTTTCCGTTGATACAATGCATAATGCTTAGTAGCGGACGTAAGACTCGCGGGTATACTAGATACTCACCTGCTTTATTTTCCTTTACTGTTTTGCCTGATCGGCCGCTGCAGCCGATGTTGGAGCCCAGGAGCAGGAGTACACCGGAGGCGCCTACTACGACGTCGAGTTCCCCGTTGACCAGGAGTAGTTCGGTGGATCCCAGGCAGGAGGCCTCGCCTTTTCGATCTGTATCTCTGATGTGATTTGTGCTAGCCTTCTTAAGGCAAAACTTGACTAACTATGTCTGTACTCAGATATTATGGCTTGTATGACTTATGTATTCGGGTCCGCGTGACCCCCTCTATTGTAACATATTTGTTTATCTTTTTGTGTTTAGTGTTGTGCTGTGATATTATCACCGTGGCACCCTAATCTCAGCCGTGTACCCTGTGTGTATGATTACTGTACACGGATTGATTTTGGGGGCGTCACAGATCGTTACAATTGTGAATTGGACCAATTTTTTTTATAGTTTTGCTATAGTTCAGATCTACTGGTGAATAACACTTATATATCTTTCTAACAAAACTATTTAGTGATCCATATATATTTAAGAATTGGATTAATGTGATTTTCCAAATTATGACAATAATATTTATGTTCATTGTTTAATTTTAATACATTCAACTACTAGTATTTCATGTGAAACAGTTCATTTTGATAAGTATTTGATCATCGAATTTTGTTGTCGGATAGTTATTTTTACTAGATGATGCTATGTACGCTGCCGCGGGAACTTTACAACAAAAATGTATAAATATTGATAAAAAAATCTAAAACAAGTAAAGCAAATGTAATCTGAAAAAGGGCATAGAAAGTGAAAAATCCAATAAAAGAATATCATTTCTTAAAAAAATGTAAAGGGTGAACATAAAATATACTAAAATAATAGTTTATGATTGATATGCATGAACTAAAGATGTGGTAATGCAACATGCATAGAGTAATGCAAAAATCATGTAATTTATGATATGCAATCATGCATCTTGCTTATGTGGTATGGTTGTATATCTAGAAAAAATAGATGATGGATTGTAGTTATTTAGGAATAGTCGTGTTCAGTCACTTACCGGTTCTCCAGTTGGATGCTCTTTGATGCTTCATCCGCCTTGAGTGCGGAGTAGTCAGTGTTCATACTTCGATACTCACTCTCCTTCTTTGCTTTCTTCTCACTTGCTTAGAATGTAATGGCTATAAAGCCGTGTGACTAGGTGGTTTGCGAACATGCTATGTAATTGGATTGTAAACCTTGTCCTTTAGAGGTGTGTTACTCCTACTTTTTTATTTTGCATAATATAATCGCGATCAAGACTCAATATGGCACCCGCAGGGTGCAGGTGTGGGTAATGCTCGCCCAAACCCGTAACCTCCTCAATATTTTTTGTCGAAACCCATACTCGTACCTGCACCTCAAATTTCATATTGTTTTCATACCCGTACCCATGTTTGAACAGGTAGGACACAACCTACCAGCGTGGAAGGAGACAAGGGAGGTGGTCGGTGGCATCGCTGCAGGCAACGACAACGATCGATGGCGCCTCGAGTTTGTGGCGAGAGAGATGGATGCAAGGGGCCTTGTGTGGTGTGTGGTGTGTATCTAAATGGCGACACGAGAATGATTTAAAAAAGGGATTTTGGGTTGAGGGTTGTGGCTGGATAGCCAAAACGGCTAAGATTTTTATTTTTTTTATAGTGAATGGTATTTTTTTTATAGTGAATGGCATATGAAGCCTACCGGTTAAAATGGATAAGCATACGGGTATGCAGGTACATGGGTATTGGTATTGCTTTCCCATAACCCTATCCGTCTTATCCGATGGGTATTTTTCTCTTATTTACAAATTCATAGATTTTTATTTTTCCTAAACCTTCATCCTAATAGAGTTCTATTGATCGGATTCGTGGATAGTGGGTATCCATTGCCATGTTAAATCGAAGCGATCCTCTCTGCTTGGAAATTAGCCATGTTCATCTTACAATCCAATCCAATTATTTTTCTTTTGAGTTGTTAAAATCCAGTTATTTATTCCTTTCGGTTCAAAATAATTGTGTCAACTTTGTACTAGCTCTAATACAAAGTTGTATTACAATTATTTTGGAAGGGAGGGAGTAGATCGTAGCCTGTTCAGAGCGGTCTTACTGGGCCTGCCTGTCATCCTGGGCTGGAAAACAAACCGCCAGAGAGGCAAAGCCCAAGCCCGATAGGGCAGAGATATTGTAAAAGGCAGCCGTGTGCCCGCATCGGCCGGTACTCCCTTCAACTCCTTCCCCTTTCCCCACCTTGTCGGCGAACGGAAGAAACCCACGCCCGACTCCTCCCGCGGCGAAACCCTAGACACCGGAGCGCTCGGCGGAGGGAGCCATGGCCGACGATGACTACAACGAAGTTGACATGGGGTTCGCCCTTCTCTCTATATATATCTCTCGTGCGATCACCGAAATCTAGGCTAGGGTTTGGATAGGCGGCCGTCTTCGTTAGGATGATCCCTCCTTTTCTTGGTAACATTTGGGTTTCTTGATTTGGCTCTTCACATGGAGGTAGTGGTGCGTTCAACAGGCCCTACGTACGTGTGTGTGCTGTGAATCAGTTCCTACGTATGGTTGGCTGGCTGGATTTCAAAAGCACACGGCGTTGAATTGAATTCGCACTGGTTCGATTCTCAGGGGCAATAGGTTCGTTTGGTTGTCAATTGACAGGGCATATTCTGTCTTCAAGTTGAGTGACATTGTGAAATACTACAAGTTCCTCTGGTGGCTCGAGGGCATGGCTGTAGGCTTTGTTCCCCATCTGATTTGCAAATTGTGCCCCTGAATTGGCGGGATAAAACACTTTTAAGGCGACAAATGTTTCAAGTTAAATGATTAGTTGCACACGCTCCATCAAAGTTGGCAGGAGCTGTAAGGTCTTGCTTCGAATCGGGAGAAGAACTTCAGCTTGACCTTCCATTTGTGATTTGGTGGTTCTTTCCGCTTTGCTCCCATCTCCTATGTAATGCGATGTGCTTGTAATCCTGGCCCTTTTATCTAAAAAAAAATGTACTCTAACTCTATCTTTTGAGGATGCCCCTGTCATTATGTGACACTGTGTCTAATTGCGCAAATAAAAAGATATGGCTGCTAACTCTATTAGAACTTAGAATTGCCATTTATTGGTATCTTGTACTTCACTTCCTTTGGGGTCAACATTGATCCTTCTATGTCTCTTATCTTACCATGGTGCCTATCAGAGATTATTTCTTTGAATGAATTTTTGAGTTATGACTCCTCATTTCTTATGCAGGTATGAGGATGAGCCTCCGGAGCCTGATATTGAGGTGCAGATCCGTTGCTATCTTCATATACTGCTCCTCTTCTTAAGAGGAAGAGCTTATATCTTTTCATATATAACTGATGTATTAATGTTCAATAGGATGGGGTTGAAGAAGATCTTGAGAACAATGAGGATGCCCCTGAAGACATTATAGGGGGTGAAGGTGAAGAAAAGGAACAGGAAAAGACTGCCCGTGCACGCCATACAACAAAATATATGACAAAGTATGAGCGGGCACGCATCCTCGGTACACGTGCTTTGCAGATAAGGTATATTTCTATCTGACCACACATTCCAGTTAATGAGTTGATTCAATGAAGTATTGACATGTCCTTATTTGCAGCATGAATGCTCCAGTTATGGTTGAGCTTGAGGGAGAAACTGATCCTCTTGAGGTAAAGTCATTTTCTTCTTCTTACATATACTTCTAATCTAGGCTTCCAGATAGACGATAGCCTTAACTGTTTGATTTCATTATTTAGCTCCACTTTTCATGTTGTACTTCTCATTCTAGAAAAACTCTGATGGTGCCGGACGGAGAAAAACTCATTCTAGAAAAACTGTATATTTCAATGGAAATTTACTTTTTAATAGAGATTGTTCTTCTTGATACCGTGGAATTAGTCGTGTGCTGGGTATAAGAACACCCATGCTTTTTTATGAAGCTACTTTATATGGAGTTATAAACTTATGAATTTGGATTGGCGTCTGATGTGGTGATCTAGGAATCTACTTTATATTCAACTGCTCCGTGCTAACTAATGAATATCCAACATTGTTGGAAATATTTATAAACTTGATAACATAGGTATGTTTGATTAATATTTGTATAATTGATGGTGTGTAGTCTCTTAGGATTATGGGGCAAACAATCCAACCAGTTACTGATGGATTTTCATGTTATACTGCATTATTGGGAATGGGATACTTGCTTCGTAATATTGCGTCTAATTATGCACTTGTTAATTCGAAGTTTCAATATGCCAATACAAGGAAATGTTATGTGCAATTATGTGAATCAACGTATTAGGTCGTACAGGTACAGTACACCTTGTAGATCCTTTACTGTATCACCTTGTAGATCCTTTAGTTTATTACCTTATAGATCTTTTAGTGTATTACCTTATGGATCCTTTAGTGTATTACCTTGTAAGTATGTGTTTTCTTTATAAAGAATAGAGTTAGGTACTACCTCTGTAAAGTAATATAAGACATTTTGGATCACTAAAATAGTGATCCAAAACATCTTATACTTATTTATGAACGGAGGGAGTATAACAGAACTTTTTAAGCGTTCCTACTTGTCTGCTGAATTTGGTTTAGTTACTGTACCTATGGACATGTAGCTACTGGCTAGTTAGTATGTTTACTTACTCCATGATTTCTCCAACTTCCTCCGTCCGGGTTTATTAGGCCCTTATATTTTGGGTGAAAGTTTGACCATAAATTTAACTACTAAAATATAAACTATATGTTACAAATTATACCTTGGGAAATCTCGTTCAAATACAAGTCCAATAATATACTTTTTGTACAATATACCGTATATTTGTCTCTCATATACTCATATATATGGTCAAAGTTGATCCAAAATACAATGGGGCCTAATAAACCTGGACAAATGAAGTACTGTAGAAAATGTTACCATCAGTTGACTCATTTCAAGTTACTAAATTGCCTGATCTCCTGATCCTTGTGACATTTGTGCAATTTCAGATTGCCATGAAAGAACTGAGAGCACGCAAGATCCCCTTCACGATCAGGCGGTACTTACCTGATGGAAGGTGAGATTTGAAGGAAAACCACGTCTCTTTGCTGGCCATCATGTACGGTAGCCTCACTGTTACTTTGTTTTGAAACAGCTTCGAGGACTGGGGAGTTGATGAGCTCATCGTGGAAGACTCATGGAAGCGTCAGGTTGGTGGGGACTAAAGCTAGACTGTTGGAATGAAAGGCTCTGTGCTGCAACTAAGCTCTGCTCTGCCCCAGTAGCTATCTACCTCTTGTATGCAATGCTTAGCACTGAACTGCTGTGACAATGTTATGTTATCGTAACATGTGTGGGCTATGTCTACCCAAGTGCATGGTTGCGTCATTTTGCTTGGACCATTGCTGGCATTCAGCTTCTGGTTGTGACTGAATTTGTGTGAATCCTTATGAACTTTTAACATAACTAATTTCCTCCTTTTTTTTAATCTCTTGTCATATTAATCTCATCTGTAGATTGTTCTTGATAACAACATCTTCCTTCAAAAGCTCTCAACAGGTCTTAAACAACAGAAACGAATTAAAAACAAGCCTTGCACGACAATACACCAACGAAACGATACTTGCTTGGTCAGAGCTTATCGACGACTGAGCTGTAGTTGTTCCACTTTTGATTTGCTCAACAACAATTGTAAAATGCCATGGCTGTTTCTTGAATGAAATCAACAAGGAGCCTTCTTGTTTCCAATGAAAAGAAAAATTGGCTCGGATCACGCGCACCGGCACGGAGTCCTCCCTCATATTCAAGGCACGGCACAAAGCATCAATTCCATCTTCCTTTGTCACAGCAGCGACCTGAAGCGGTCGCCCTCGGTCTGGACGCGGTCCCGGGTGATCTCGGCGACGCTCCGGCAGCCGCAGAGCGCCATGGCCAGCTCCAGCTCCCCGTTCAGCATCTCTATCACGTGCTTCGCCCCCGCCTCGCCCCGAGCCGCCAGCCCGTACAGCACCGGCCTCCCCACCTGCACCCCACACGCCCCACTTCATATCCAAACCTCCTTCTCTTCTTCTGAGGGAGGCTCCCGTCCCGTGCTGATGTAATTAATTTAAGCCTACGCACTTACCATGACTGCCCGCGCACCCAGCGCCAGCGCCTTGAGCACGTCGGTCCCCCGCCGGACTCCGCCGTCCACCAGCACCGGGACCGCCCCGGCCACCGCCTTTACCACCTGCACACTCACACACGCGACGCACCGCCTTCAGAATGTGCTCCTACAAGGGGGAAGTGCACGCCAACTTGTCTCCCTACTGAACAAAATGGAAGACGACGATCGAGCATGGTAACACGTACCTCTTCGAGAGCGGATATGGTGGCCGGCACGTAGTCGAGCTGCCGTGCGCCGTGGTTGGACACGATGATGCCCGCCACCCCGGCCTCCACTGCTTTCCGGGCTGTTTGTTCATCATGGCATTCAGCATTTCACGTGAAAGAAAACAAGATAATAAGATGATCAACAAACTCATCCTCTGAAACCTGAACAATGTTTTACCGACTTACCGTCCTCGGCAGTGACAATGCCCTTGAGCAGAACCGGCAGGCTCGTTATGGATTTCAGCCACTCAACGTCCTGCACACAGGGTTCACCAGAGACAGAATGTCAGGATTCACGTTCCAACTTCAACTATACTCCTGGAGGATAGGCTCATGCATGTGCCAAGGCTCCTTGTTTTCGGACATGAGTGCAGCAGCCAAGTACTGGAGCAATTCAAGGTGACTTGTCTCCCAACCCTATATACGTAACCTAGGCCCTTTGCGTTTATATCAGCACGTTCTACTGAGAGGCAAACCCTGTTGCATCCTGCCAGAGGGCTTTGAATGCATCTCTAGCGTGCCTCTTGATGGGTCACGTAGCGATTGTCCTTCAAACCACTGTCGAATATGCTTATGAAGCACTGGAGGCTGGAGCACATGATGTAGGATCTAAAGCTTTGATTTGCATATGGGCGCCAATTTCGCTGTACCTTCCATGATAAAGACGGGTCCAACGTGTCGCGTGCGTATTTCTCGAGCTTCGAGCCGTCCGTCTGCAGATAAGAAATATGAATTTGTGCTTGAGTGAGTCTTTCAGAAAGAAAATTGAGTTCATAGTTCATCATGTCAAAGAAGAAGACACAAAAGAAAATCGAGTCCATGTAGTATCTGAGTGTCATAAACTGTTTTGTTCATCTTGTCCAACATGAACAAATTATTCTCATGTAAATATACTCCAGGTAGGATATTCCATCAGGTAGGCATTGACTCACAGTATCGAGATCATCTATTGGCATCAAACCTTCCAGGTTTGCGTTTGGAGGAGCAACCATCCTGCATGAACAATAACATCAGAAAATCAACACAGAGGAATTCTGTGCCATGGTGTTTATTTAAGATGTTGAAAGGCCATACTAAATATTCCCTCTGTTCACAAATAGTATAAGATATAGATATTTCAATATGGACTACATACAAACTGAAATGAGTGAACAAACACACTAAAACGCATCTATATACATCCGATTCAGAAAAAAGTTAGAACATCTTATAATTGTGAACAGAGGGAGTATATTTTAGGTACAATTTCAGCAATGGTATATGTATGCTTATCAAACTTTAACCTCATTGAATCGAATTATATCATATTATTAAGATGGTACTCCGTATTTGCTAAAAAAGAATGATGGTATTACAAAAGCCCACAAGATTCCCTTCAAGAGGGAAATTCCTATATGGTTACTTTGGTGGGTTCAAACTATAACATTGCAGACTGATCAGGTCTATTTTGAACTATTAAAAGCATATGCTCGAATTAAAGTCCTATAAAAACTCATCTTTAAATAGAAGCATATTGCCTAGTCACAAGGTTGCCCCAGAAAACTGGTAAGTGTATGTAGAAGGAAAATAACATAAAGTTGTAAGAATGTTTGAAAGAACTTCGAAGATAAATTTTTACTTATTTCTGATATCAGCTTCACGTCGACCGAGCATAGGAGTGTCAACTGTCAAAACAATTGCCTTGAATCCATGACTCTCAGCCCGCCGTACCAATGTTGCTGAAATATCTCTCTTCTTGAACACCTATAATGTTTGTAAATGAAAAATAAATAAATCAGAGATCGCATTATGACGAAAGGAATTATATGTGAGCTTGAAGTCTAGATGTCATACATATAACTGATAAAAACGAATTGCATCACAACTGGAGGCGACCTCTTCGATTTTGCAACTGGCTGAGAAGGATAGCACCTGCGCTTCACAAATATGAACATGTATAGCAATCGACGAAGGAGCTAAAAGATGACTGAAGGATCATGAATTGTCAGTTCACACCAACCATTAAGCTATTACATGAGGCTGCAGCTCTTGCTGTAGCCATCTCCCCTGAAATAAGCATCAAAACCAGAGATGTGGAGATGTTACAGAGTTTAGATGTCATTCTTTAACATTCTAAAAGAAGTTTTGAATTTTGAGACCTTCTGGATTTGCCAATTTGTGTGACCCAGTTGGTGCAATAATTATGGGCGAGGGCATTTCATATCCCAATAAGCTTGTCGACATGTCTATGTTGCTGACATCTATAAGAACTCGAGGTCGCAACCTGAAGAAATTTTCAAGGTCAAACTCTTCAGGTCAATGAAGATTTTACCTACAGGAGGCAGTATATGAACAGTACACAATTCTTCCATATGCTGCGATATTGTCCCTCAACGTGTATTCATCCTCCGCTCCCCCATTGATATAATCATAGTGCATCTTTGGCAGTGCTTTCTTGGCAAGTTCTTGATACTCGCGAACATTGACTGGTAGATTATTCTCCATTTCTGGTACATAGAATGTTTAGAAGTCATTCGGCTGATGCAAATATCTGAATTTTAACCACGCATCGGCTCAGAATCTTTCTTTACATATGATCAACTAGATGCATATTTTCAGTACTACTGTACTAGTGCCAAATCATTACATCTCTTAGATATATACAGAGCTTTAAATTGAAGTCTCTATATACGCCCCAAAGAACTATAATACATTAGTGACCACCTTTCAGAGCTGCCCTTTTCTCTTTTAGCAGACAACCTATTCCTTACATTCCCTGATCTTTGAACCAATTTGTTTTTTCTCGAACACGCGTTTTATGTCAGAAGAACGCTAAGATGGGCGCAAAAGTTTACATGCGTAAACCAGCAAAACCAGGAAGAACTGAAGAAAACAACATAAGACTAAAGGGTATGAAAGAAAGCCAAAATCCTACTGCTACCACTGTCTATTGTAGGACTGGATGATAAGATGATGTAGCTGTACTAATAAAACATGTTTGTAAACTGAAATATTTGAATCACCCTGGAAATACAATTTCAGGAGTAAAGTGCCGTCAGACGAACATTCGCAGTGTCAAATTTGATTTATTCTATTTGGTACAAAATCTTACTGACAATATAATCATAGATTCCCTAAAGAAGACAATCCAATCACAACAGATCTAAAGACGTTAAAATTATAATTCTTTAGATTCCATAGTAAGGCACATATATGGAAGTAATGCAACAAAGTACAGTCCTGCAGAAACTCGCGGCACAAAATTTGCTCAACACCCATTCAGGTGCAATTTTTTTTGGCCAATAATCAAGCTACAACTGTCAACAGTTTCTGTATCCAATATCACTGTTGTTAAGGTTGTAGTTATATCTAGAAGTTTTTACTGCGAGAACACGTTTATTAGTATCTCATTTTTGTTGGGTCTAGGGATAGATGCAAATTGAAGGGGCAAACAGTGAGTTTCTACTGTCGATCACTGACAACTGTGGGGAAATTCAAGAGTACAAGGCAAACTGAAATAAATTCAGAATCCAACTGTTCAAAGTATGAAGTCACTGTAACTGCACACCTGATGTGTGCCGGCCTATTGATCCAAAACTGTGCAAACCGAGGTAGGGCTTAGCACCAATTCATGCAAAAATGCAACACCCAAACCACAAAACACATTTATAATGATTTGTTTAAAAGTTTCTCTAACGAAAAACACATTTGAAAGTTCACTGCCCAGAAACACAAAATATACAGCTATGTTCAAATCAAGGCTGGGCCAATCGAGATGATAAACCATGATGCACGACTTGAGGACCGCAAAGCACTTGAGGAGCCTTGTGAGGCCCAAGGTCGAACACTTAACCTGCTACTTACAATAAGGAACATCATATAGGAAAAAAATTGAGAAGAAAAATAAGACCCTGAGTCTGGCGAGACCGGGGACAGATTGAGGAGAAAACATCGGGCATACAATACAATCGGCCCTGAATCTCCGGGGCAAGTTCAATCATTTCACTGCACCACACAGTCGGGGGTCAGTCAAGATCCACAGTAACCCGGCGGACTGATCTGCCACTGCCGGGTCTCCCAGAGAGTCTCGTAGGATAGGCCGGCAGCTAATCGAGAGCGGAACGGTCGTACTACCAGACAGCGAATTGAAGGAGGGGATCATGCGTGGAGCAGCAAGCAGGCACCATACCTGTAGGCGAGGATGGGCAGCTATCGGAGAGAAAGATATCGGGAGGATGAATGAGATCACCAAGGCAAGGGGTGACTGATTGCTGAGTAGCTGCCGGCTGGGAACGGAAGGATAGTGGAGGGTCGAGTCAGTGTGAGTGTGTGATGACGTCGTCCGGTTGAAAACATCACCTGCAGAGCCATTCGATGGAGGTAAGTATTGTTCCACGACCTTTGCCGGCGAGTACGGTCCAAGGACGTGGAGCGGGAGCGTAGTCGAAGTAGTCGTACACGCGACACAATCACAGATGCGAAAAGTAAAAAGACACAGAGAAATAGTCTGAACTTGATCTTTATTATCAATTTGTGTCTCTCTCCATACAATACAATGAGTATATATAGTGGTAGAGGGGTAGGTGGAGAGGACCAAACCCTAGAGATAAACCCCCCCACCCAAGAAAGGGTGGGGCCCGTACGGTCCCGTACGTTAGTTTCCTAACACCCCCCCCTTGGTTCGTCATCCCGTATTGCATACGTCTCAAAAACTCCGAAAAACCAAGTGGGAAAAATATGGAGAAAGAGCACATAGAATACGTCTGCTCATGTTGCACGAATTGCCTCATCAAAAACCTCAATGTGAGAAACATCAGGAAAACTCACATAAGGGAAAAGAGTACAATCCACTCAACATCAGGTTGAGTACTCTATCATCTGGATTGAGATTCACAGATAAGGGTGTGAAGAATCTCCCCTTGAATCTGGCATTTCTCTAAGTCTCATCATACCGATACCACGAACACACCTTTCAAAAGATGACTTCGGTAATGATTTAGTGAACAAATCAGCGAGATTGTCACACGACTTAGTATGCAAGATCCTCACCTCGTTCATCTTCTGCAGCTCATGCGCATAGAAGAACTTGGGGTTGATATGTTTTGTGAGATTACTCTTCGCATACCCTAACTGAACTTGTGCAACACAAGCTGCATTATCTTCGTATATAATGGTGGGGTTTTTGTACGGTGTTCAGCCCACACGTCTGCTGAATGTGGCGAATCATCCGTCGAAGCCACACACACTCTCGTGATGCTTCATAGAGTGCTATGATTTCTGAGTGGTTCGTCGAAATTGATACAAGACTTTGCTTAGACAATTTTCAGGAAATTGCAGTTCCACCACAAAGGAAAACATATCCAGTCTGTGACTTGGAAGTGTGCGGATCCGACAGGTACCCAACATCAGCATATCCTACCAATGATAGGTCTTGATTCCTTCTATAAGACAACCTCAGATCTTTGGTCCCATGCAGGTATCGGAAGACGTCCTTGATGCCTTTCCAATGTCTATTGGTAGGCTCAGGACTGTACCTAGCAAGCAAATTGACAGCGAACGTGATGTTCGGCCATTTACAATTCGCGAGGTACATGAGGGCTCCAATGGCGCTCAAGTAGGGGAATTCCGGTCCCAGAATTCCCCCCTCTTCCTTAGGCCTGAACGGGTCCTTATCTTTCTGCAAAGACCTTCCAATCATTGGGGTCTTAGAAGGATATGCCTTATCAAATCCAAATCTCTCCAACACCTTCTGGGTGTAGGCAGACTGGTGCACTAGAATCCCAGCAGGGGAATGTTCAAGTTGCAGACCCAGACAGAACTTGGTTTTATCCAAATCCGTCATCACGAATTCCTACATCAGGTAAGAACTCGCTTCCTCAATATCTCTAGGTGTACTGATTATATTCAAATCATCCACGTGCACCGAGATTATACAAGATCCATCTTGGATCACTTCTCGTGTAGCCCTTCTGATGAAGGAAATCGCTCAAACGATTATACCACATCCTACCAAATTGTTTAAGTCTGTACAATGACTTTAAGAAGAACATTGTATAGACCCCGATTTGCTTTATCTTGGTTACCATATAGGTAAGCAGTGACAACATCCATCAATTTCATTGTTAAGTCCAGATTTACTGCCATTGAGATCAAGTATCTAAAGGTTATACCATCCATGACTGGGGAGTAAGTTTCCACAATATTGACATCTGGTCATTGAGTGAACCCTTGAGCGACGAGCCTTTCTTTTGTACCGAACCACCTCACTTGTGAGGTAATTGCCTTCAGCCAATCTTTCCAATCCAACCTTCTTTTACAATCAGCGAGATTGTTAGGCCTAGGTTAGGATATACGATTGAGGCAATTTTCTTAGCAAAGTTAATGTCGACAGTCGTCATTGCTCGGTTCCTTGACTCTCCTTTATTTATATGATTTATGGCCATTTCGTCATGGGGTGCATCTGGCGCTACCTCTTGCTCTACCATTTTTCCCATTACAGGAGCGAGGTCCTTTAGCTTTTCTGCGCCGATGTGTGTACTCACATATCCGCTGGATGTTCCCTCAATAGGGACGTTCAAGTCCAGAATCCCGTGCACAGGACTTTCCGTACTTGCGCCAGGTCTCAATTGGCTCCCCTTTTGCTTACTAGGGGCTTCGGTGACTATCTGTTATAAATCTCTCTTATCCTTCTTCCTCAGGCGTCCCCGAGTACTTAGGATTTGAGAAACCGAATTTCGCGTCCTTTTAGGCCTTTGGACGGGAGCGGGTGTACTATTAGTTAAATTCGGTATCTCAACCCTTTCCGGTGCATTGCGCGGTGGCATATGCGACTTTTTCACAGTTTTCAAGTCACTAAAGTGATCAGGCAGTTGATTCGCTAATGCATGCAAATCTATTATCTTTTGGACTTATTTATTTCTCAACAGTGCGTGGGTCTTGAACGCTGATCCCCGTGGCTTGCCACGTTATTTCTCGACTTTTATCATCAATGCGTTGATTTCCTCCCCCTAAAGTCGGAAAGAGATCCTCGTCATATATGCAATCGCAAACGGGTCGTATGACAATTACATGTCATGGGGGTCCAAATACCTGATTATGGACACAGTCTCATAACCAATGTATATCCCCGACTTACGGAGCATGCCCATTGCATATCGCTGGGGTGGTGGTGTTGGTACGTATACCTGGCAACCGAACCTGTGAAGGTGGGAAATTTTCGGTGTCGACCCATACGCAAGCTGCATAGGAAAATGAATGTTGTAGGCTCACGGTCTAAAGTTAATGAGTTTAGCAGCGTGTAACACAACATGCTCCCAACATCTGGTTGGCAAAATACATCCCTGAAGGAGCGGTCTAGCAATGAATTTAATCAATGCCCTTACAAGTCCGTTTTACATATGGACATGTGGTACTGAAAGCTCGACCGCAGTTCCCATTGTCATGGTTCCTTGTTGCATCAGGCGTGTTGGGGTTCGGGGCAGAAAACACAAATTTTTCATAACCTACGAGACCCATACCCAAGACCTATGCTATGGCGATGCAAGTAACGGACAGAAATAGATCACATACCAGTATGTAGTCCGTTAAGCGGGAAACGTTCCCGCATGAACGTGGTTGGTGTAGTCGTACCGGCAATCCCCGATGCCGCGCAGATCCACGATGACTCCTGTAGCTGATGGCTTCTCGCCCCTCGTTGGTTACCCCAAGTGGAAGGTTGAGATGCAGCGTAGCGGTAATTTCCCTCAGTAAAGATACCAAGGTTTGTCTCCAGTAGGACTCAACGATAAGTACGATAGGTGGCAACGGCGCCAGAAATTATTCTGATGCGTGGAGTTGTCGTGGACCTGCACAAAACAAATAACTTTGCTCCCAACGAGTTCAGAGGAGTTGTCAATTCCTCCGGCCTTGTCGTTTACAAAGGATCAAACGCAAGAGATAAAAAAGGTACTAGTAAAAGTAAAAACAGAAAGGTAAATAGTGGGTGTGAACAATGGTATGAAGATGGACCGGAGTCCCGTGATTTTCACTAGTGATGTCTCTCTCCCAAAAGACGATAAAAATGCTAGCGAGGTAAACAAATCACAGTTGGGCAATTGACAGGATTATGAAGGCACCGCAATGCTAACTATGCTGCAAAGAAAGGAAGGGCTCAAAAGCAATGGGCGGTACGCCAAGGTAAGTAGACCGAAATCCATCTGCATCTACTACGAATCATACACCTTGAGATATCTATCCAGAACATCTCGCTGGTATTAAGTTGCGAATCCCACCCAAAGTGTAAACTCAAAGTAACAGACAACTGCATTAAAAGAACTTTGCGTAAAGTAAACAATTCTTGCACCAATAGGCACAATCACCGTTGTTTTATCCCTGGTGGCAACAGCACATCCCCTAGTCTCATGTTTCTGTCACTCAAGCTAGACATCAGGGGGCTGAACCCACAATCGAGCATAACGCTCTCTCTTGGAGTTGCAAGCAAATAACTTGGCCAAAGAAAATACTGCAACGGAGAACATGCAAGAATTTACTCAAGAACAAAATATAAAAGGGCAAACCAAATATATTACTCATCACAATCTGAACATAGTCTCATAATCCATCAGATCCCAACAAACTCAGCATAGCAACAACAGAAAATTACATAGGTGCCTCGATCATGTGAGGCAGCTCACGAGGTCTCGAAAGTGAAAGCACAAAAGAGGGAGAGGACATCACATAGCTACTGATCACGGACCCATGGTCCAAGGGGGACTACTCACGACACATACGGGAGGCGTCCATGGCTATGGATGGTCTCCCGGAGGGGTGATCTCCTTCCGGCAGGGTGTCGGGGCAGCTTCTCCAGGCAGCCCCGATCTGAAAACGGCGGCGGCGGCGGAACAGAGAGGTTTCCGCGAAAAAGAGTTCTTTTTTAGGGGTTTCTACCCCGAGGGGGTTATATAGGTGAAGGGGGCGTCGAGGGGCCACCCAGGGCAGCCAGGAGGGTGCCTGGCGCGCCCTAGGGTTGGGGCCGCGCCAGGGACCCTTCTGGCTCCCTGGTGGTGGTCCCGGCTCTCTCCCTTGGTTATTCCGGAAGCTTCCTGCCCGCTGATTTTTAATATAATTTTTGCGGAATTTTTTGGGCACTTTAATCAGCCGGAAAACCTGAAAAACAAAAACAGCAGAAAACCAGAAGCTGGCAACTGGGTGCAATGAGTTAGTAGGTTAGTCCAAATTGGTTTAAAAGTGTAATAAAGTTCAACCAAAACATGGCAAAGTCACACAAAAATGCATGGAGCAAGCAGAAATTATAGATACGTTTGGGACATATCAACATCCCCAAGCTTAATTCCTGCTCGTCCTCGAGTAGGTAAATGATAACAAGCATAATTTCTGTGGTGACATGCCACACAACCAAATAAGGAATGTTAAGTAAATCAATCAAAGCATGCAATTCAATTCAAGTCTTAACAGGCAAGAGTCTATATTGGCATTAACACAAGCAACAAAAGAACAAAAGGTGCAAGAGCTCTTGCTGTCCGTGACTCGAATGTCTCCAGATGGTGTTTGCGTGCAAGCAAGGGACTGGGAAGAAAGAGAAAAAAGGTTGTTGAGAACAACTATCTACTAAAGTTTCACACTTAGTCTCCTTTGGATTCTTATCTGGACTCGTCCCCAGACCACTAGCCAGGTACAAGTCAAACTGATCCACTCCCTTTCGATATTTTGAGCACTCATGCAATGGATGAGCGTGAGCAAGAAAGTTGACACCTAAAAGGCGAAACAGAAAGAAGAGGTGGAGGAGGAAGACAAAAAGGTGTGTGAAAGGCTCACATCAATGAGGACAATCATAGGCGAGAGAAGGCCATATGATAGATATGATGTGAGGAGTAGGGATTTCCATACAACGGATGCACATGTGAGCTAAAAGCTCTCCAATGGAACTAGTGGGGGTGCATCTAACTTGCTTGCTCAAGAAGACCTAGAGCTCGTTTGAGGAGGCTCATCATTGGAATATACAAGCCAAGTTCTATAGTGTAAAAGTTCCCCACATAGCTATTTGCATGATGATAATCTCTATGGAGTACAAGGGATAGAAGATGAAGTACTAGTGTGGATCTCTAAAAAGGAATAGTAGTATGCCCCCTTCTCTCTTTTTATTTTTCTTTTTCTCTTTTTCTCTTTTTTTTGGTGGCCTCAATGTCTGTTTCTATTTAACTCTCATTTGTCCTCTTTGGGATCTTTTGATTTTGTCCTCTTTGGGATCTTTTCCTCACTTTAGGGGCAATACTCTATATTTTACAAGAATATAGGAGATCTTTCACACTTTACAAAGGTACTCACAAAAAGAAAATGTAACTAATCATGATGCAAATGTATGCCTATGCCAGGATAGCAGGATATGCAATGATACTAGCGCGTCATGTAGCAATGATTAGGGCAAGGCCCAACTAGCATGCGGCTCATCGATCTAGCAAGTAGCATGTATGACATGAGGATCAAGTCATGAGAGGGTGGATGTTGCATGGCAATGTATCTTGGAAAGGCTATGGAAATGCCTTGTAGGTAGGTATGGTGGCTGTTTTGAGGAAAGATATAATGAGGCTTATGATGACAGAGCGTATCATGCCAAGGGTTTGGATGCACCGGCGAAGTATGCGCCAACTCTCGAGGTGAGAAAAGGGCAATGCACGGTACCGAAGAGGCTAGAAAAAGTATGGGTAGGTGGAAGTGTCAACTTTCGAATACTCACATTAGTCCGAAGAACTCATGCACTTATTATCGGTAACTCTCAATCTAATAGGAGGTTCACAAAGAGACAGGTACCCCGAGGAGGAGTGTATGGGGGTTTGGTTATCCTTGCGCATCCTCGACTCATGGTACATGAGTGTACTCTAATATTCGAACCCTCCAGAGGTTAGTGATCCATCTAGTAGCTAGAGTTCTCAACAGGGGTTTTTGGTTTTCGAAAAACACACGGATTGCCCAAAATACGACATCTATCACTAATAGGCAAGAGCTCTTGACACCAAAAGTTCAAACATTACTCTGGTCAATACCTCAAAACTATTGCAAGTTACTACTTCAAAAATAAAAGCAACTTTAACTACCTACTTTCTAGTCAAGACACAGAACTCAGTGCAACAGGCAAACTCTCTAACAAGATAAAACATGCAACCTATAGAAAGTTCAACCTGAAAAGAAAAGCTCTAGAAAAACTAAAGCACTACAGCTAAACAGACCAGCAGCTAAGAAAAGAAAAAGAACAACTCACAGCTAAAAGAAATAAGCATGCAAATCCTATGAGGAGTTCTAGTTCAAGTGGAGCGTGTTTCTCTCCCACATAAAATAGTAAGTTGGGGTCTAACTTGTTACTACAGCAAAGAAAGCAAAACAAACCTAGAAAAGTAAAGAGCGAGACGCTCCAAGCAAAGCACATAACGCATGAAGTGATAAAAATATAGTGCAACGAAAGACAGACCGGTGATTGTTGATGAAGAAGGGGATGCACCGGGGGCATCCCCAAGCTTAGACACTTGAGTCTCCTTGAATATTTATTGGGGGTACACTTGGGCATCCCCAAGCTTGAGCGCTTGACACTCCTGGATCTTCTTTCATCACCTTCCATCGCGCACTTGAAAACTCCCTTCATACATAACTCATTGTAGGCTGATTAGAGAGGTTAGTACCCTAATAAAATAATTTTCCTCTACTGCAAATAAAGATTTCCAGGAAGAGCTACTGTTTCTCTTGCCTTCCCAAAAAAGTTTGCAAAGAAAAAGCAAGCTTAAGGATTGCAAAACTGCGAAAATAAAAACTGGGGCAGAAGCTGAGAAAAACAGAACAACAGAGAAAGGGGAATTTTTTCGAGGTACTTCTGCCACTCAAATCAAAAAACATTGAACAGGGGCTAGCAAGCCAATTGTATGGAGCATGCTGTCAAAAAATTTCAGATCAAAAAGATGATCTGGTGATTTATCGCGAATTTTTCCGTCAAGAAGACAAAATCTGTTTCTGGACAACAAGCTCCAACTTTTGAACTTTCAAGCACCCTGAGGCTAAACTTGGAACAAAGCCTGAAAAAGAAAGATACAAGGATGTTGCTACAGTAGTAACAATCATCAAGACCACTAAGAACAGAACAAAAGCAAAAAGAAAAACCTAAATTCGTTGCGGGCTGCCTCCCGAAAGCGCTTCTTTAGAGCCATTAGCTAGGCTTAAAGATTTTAAAAGGTGCTCTCATAAGAATAAGGATTTGAAGCAAAAGAGAACATCAAGAATCAAATATGAAACACATTTAAGCCGAACCCACTTCCTATGCATAGGCATCTTGTAATAAAATAAATCAAAGAAGCACAAAGAAACCAACATAGGAAGGTGGAACAAGAACATCTTCAAAACTTTCAACATAAAGAGAGTAGTTTTAGTAATATGGAAGTTTCTACAACCAAACTTTCCTCTCTCAAAATAATTTTCAGTAGTATCATGAACAACATCAAGAATATAAATATCACATAAATCATATTGTTCATGACCTACGAGCACACGTGTATTATTTTCAACACGGTTTTTAGGATCATAAGATAAATGCAACCCAACATATTGAGATTTGATAAGAGGACAATTCTCCGGAGTTGGAGATTTCAAAAGGATAATAGGACAATCAAGTGTGGGTGCAATAGCAACAATTTCATGCTTAACATAAGGAACTATAGAGAGTTCATTTTTGTCAGCATCGTCCATAGTGGCATCTCGGCCATCAACAAAGCAAGTATCAAAACTTTCAGAAAGGGATATTTCAAGTGAGTCCTCGGAATCATGAGATTCCTCCTCAAAGCAATCATTGGCCTCTTCTTGGGCAGCAAACATTTTATTTTTAAAATCCTCAATATAAGAATTGGAAGTATAATTCTCGAAGCAATAAGCAAGAACTGAAAAGTTTTCAGACTCGAAAATAGTATCGTGATACTTTTCAATCAAGGAAGCAATCTCATAGGCACCTTTAAAAGCAACAAACTCTTCAATCTTTTCAACATCTAAGTAATCATAAACACCTTTAGCATAAGAAGATAAGATCTCATTTTCATTAAACTCACATTGGAAAGGGAGGTGTTTATGATCTATATTAGAACAACAAGTGAAATCATAAATGTGGCACAAAAGTTTAGCATGGCAATAAGAAACATATATTTGATCCCATAAGTGTTTCCCTTTCTGAGATAGGCGGTGCCGCGTATAATGAGCATGCTCATCCAATGATTTTCCCTCAACCAAGTCGGTCGGGTTTTTAGCGCGAGCACAAATTGATCGAAGACGATCCAAGTGAAACATGTCCATCCTACCATATTTGGGTGGTTCATCACCCATGGTGAGGATAGCATAAATAGGCAAAGCAAGACAAAGGCAAAAGGTAGCAACAATTTTTGTGGTTTTTCATAAAGGACACTGAGATAAAAATTGAAAGGTAAACTAACAAGACTAAAAAAACAAAGGTAAAGGGTAGTGTGCAACTCCCCTATCTTAGCACTCGGAGTCCGACAACGGCGCCAGAAATTGGCGGTTATCAGGACTCGCGTATTTGTACTTCCTTTGAGTCCCCGACAACGGCGCTAGAAATTAGCTTGATGGCTTCTCGCCCCTCGTTGGTTACCCCAAGTGGAAGGTTGAGATGCAGCGTAGCGGTAATTTCCCTCAGTAAAGATACCAAGGTTTGTCTCCAGTAGGACTCAACGATAAGTACGATAGGTGGCAACGGCGCCAGAAATTATTCTGATGCGTGGAGTTGTCGTGGACCTGCACAAAACAAATAACTTTGCTCCCAACGAGTTCAGAGGAGTTGTCAATTCCTCCGGCCTTGTCGTTTACAAAGGATCAAACGCAAGAGATAAAAAGGTACTAGTAAAAGTAAAAATAGAAAGGTAAATAGTGGGTGTGAACAATGGTATGAAGATGGACCGGAGTCCCATGATTTTCACTAGTGATGTCTCTCTCCCAAAAGACGATAAAAATGCTAGCGAGGTAAACAAATCACAGTTGGGCAATTGACAGGATTATGAAGGCACTGCAATGCTAACTATGCTGCAAAGAAAGGAAGGGCTCAAAAGCAATGGGCGGTACGCCAAGGTAAGTAGACCGAAATCCATCTGCATCTACTACGAATCATCCACCTTGAGATATCTATCCAGAACATCTCGCTGGTATTAAGTTGCGAATCCCACCCAAAGTGTAAACTCAAAGTAACAGACAACTGCATTAAAAGAACTTTGCGTAAAGTAAACAATTCTTGCACCAATAGGCACAATCACCGTTGTTTTATCCCTGGTGGCAACAACACATCCCCTAGTCTCATGTTTCTGTCACTCAAGCTAGACATCAGGGGGCTGAACCCACAATCGAGCATAACGCTCTCTCTTGGAGTTGCAAGCAAATAACTTGGCCAAAGCAAATACTGCAACGGAGAACATGCAAGAATTTACTCAAGAACAAAATATAAAAGGGCAAACCAAATATATTACTCATCACAATCTGAACATAGTCTCATAATCCATCAGATCCCAACAAACTCAGCATAGCAACAGCAGCAAATTACATAGGTGCCTCGATCATGTGAGGCAGCTCACGAGGTCTCGAAAGTGAAAGCACAAAAGAGGGAGAGGACATCACATAGCTACTGATCACGGACCCATGGTCCAAGGGGGACTACTCACGGCACATACGGGAGGCGTCCATGGCTATGGATGGTCTCCCGGAGGGGTGATCTCCTTCCGGCAGGGTGCCGGGGCAGCTTCTCCAGGCAGCCCCGATCTGAAAACGGCGTCGGCGGCGGAACAGAGAGGTTTCCGCGAAAAAGAGTTCTTTTTTAGGGGTTTCTACCCCGAGGGGGTTATATAGGCGAAGGGGGGCGTCGAGGGGCCACCCAGGGCAGCCAGGAGGGTGCCTGGCGCGCCCTAGGGTTGGGGCCGCGCCAGGGACCCTTCTCGCTCCCTGGTGGTGGCCCCGGCTCTCTCCCTTGGTTATTCCGGAAGCTTCCTGCCCGCTGATTTTTAATATAATTTTTGCGGAATTTTTTGGGCACTTTAATCAGCCGGAAAACCTGAAAATCAAAAACAACAGAAAACCAGAAGCTGGCAACTGGGTGCAATGAGTTAGTAGGTTAGTCCAAATTGGTTTAAAAGTGTAATAAAGTTCAACCAAAACATGGCAAAGTCACACAAAACATGCATGGAGCAAGCAGAAATTATAGATACGTTTGGGACGTATCAGTAGCCACCCGATCCTTGTGGACCGATGACGGGATTACATCCCCGTCGGAACGTTGCTGATGAAGACCTCGCGATACGGCCACGACGATGAAGTAGCACCACAAGTGTAGTGCCTCGCGGGATTATACACATACAGTATACCTGACGTCCCTCCGGGCTCCGAACCAGTAGAGCAGCGGAAAGAAGATGGATTCGGATCCCGATTCCAACAGCACGACGGCGTGCGTATAGTGGAGAAATCCCCAACCAAGTGTAGACTCCAAACAAGGGGAGTCACCTCAAGGAAGGAGAAAGGAGGGAGAGAGAGAGATGAGAGAAACTTGTCTCAAATCAATTTGTATGAAGAAAAAAGGGCACCCTACCCCTCCTTATATAGGACAAGGTGGGGTGCCACCCCCCCTCCACTTCCGGGGTGGGACTAATCCCAAGGGGAGGGGGGGTGCGCCATGAATAAAGGGGGTGGGCCCCTCTATGGCGCCATGGCCCATGGGGGAGGACTCCCTCTCCCCCTAATGGGCCCTATGAGGCCCATATGCCTTTTAATTCATTTTAATTATATTTAAATATATTTTATTATTTAATTCATATAATTAAATAATAAAACATTAATTAAACATTATTAAATATATTTTGAACCTTTCAAAATACCCGGAACAACTTCAGGCCTTCATCGGAACAATTCCGGTCATCACCAGAACAATTCCGGTGTTCTCTCCAATTTCTCCGGTGATCCCGAATCAATCCTTACTGCGTCGAGTACCCTTAAGTGTAACACCCTACGGTCCGGGAAACAGCAGACATGATCGAGACAATTCTCATTGATCAATGACTAATCAATTGGACCTGGTTACAATCCTTGATAGCCCCTGCGCTTCCATCGAATGAACTTCAATCGCTGTTGGATCCGTTAACCGTGTGCCTGTTCCCTTTGTCCTGTGGTACTTTGCTTGTCCGAGGTTTGATCATCGGTATCCACTATACCTAGTTCGTCCTCGTTCTCAACAAACAAGTTTACCCGTTCCCGTGATATTACAACTCCGTGACCTAGTCACACGTTTGCAAACTTTATGATGCAATATCACTGAGTGGGCCCAGAGTACCTATCCGTCACACGGATGGAAAAATCCCGCTTTGATCTATTTGCATACTCATCAACCATCTATTTCGGAATACCCAAAGTGCACAGTTATGGCCAGCATATTTCAGTCAGGCGGTGGGATACAAATCAAAGTCTCCTCATAGATGACAATTACGTATGATCATTACGGTCAAAGGATCTGGTCACTACGTTATAGTTATCGCAATGTCGAACTATGTGACTTGATCACATCGCAACACTTCTGGTGGGTGTATGTCCATCATATCATTATCCAATGATACGACTCCATTGTCAACAGACGCCATTGTCTCATGATCAGGAAACCTTGATCATCAATCGCCCAATGGACTAGTATACTAGGGTTTACTAGGGGCCTGGTTGTTTGTATACCACACCTGTATTAATGTTTCCGCTTAATACAGTTATAGCATAGTATCAAACGTATTATGAACTAATGGAATATGCTCGATAAAACATATTTTATTTGCCTCTAGGGCACATTCCCAACAGTCTCCCACTTGCACTAGAGTACAAATAATCTAGTTGCATTTTCTCTGGATCATAACTCCTTATTGATCATGCTTGCCCGTGGAAGAGGTTGTATCAACGGTCTGGGTACCATTCAGAACCGTATGTCCTTTTGCAAATCATAATGTCACCTAATTTGACATTCCTTCATTATCCACTATAATGATGAGGTATATATATTTGGCGGTGAAGTGAGACTTCGTTTGTTGTGTCATAGCAATGAAATCCGGTGGGTCACGCGGACTTTCCCATAGTCATGCACACTTGAAACTCACTCAATCAGAAGTCGAACTTCTTTAAAACATAATATAACTCCTGCTACTTCTAAAGCAGCCACATCAATGTAGATTCAATCATTAGTGCATTGTATGCAACTTTGATGTCTAACCATGTTTCTTTCAACTTAGGCATTCATTAGTATGATATCTCAATTTTCTAGGTTGGTGTCAAAACTTGAACCAGCATAACATTTATGGTCAAGTCCACTATCCTTTACAAATTTGAGATGTATCCTCAGTTCTCTTCAGGCACTGAAGGATAGACTTAACTCTTTGTTCAATGATTTACTTCATAAGTCATATCACAACATGTTCTTACTACTAAGAACTTGGGTCACATTACGTCGAGTACATAACTCTGGTTTTATATGAAAAAACCTATGACAAAGGCATAGAGGATCCAACAAATCCATTTCTTTCATTTACCATTAACCATTGTTCTTGTACTGAGATTAACTCAACACTTCTCTTGGATATACAAGTAAGGACCACTTCACAATAGGGGCATTCATCTTGACGTTCCTCGTGGGCGTGTCCTATTTCTCCATAGATCTTGCATGCGCAAGGTTTCTTCAGATCGTTTAGACTAGGCTTCCTTCTTCGGGTGACAAGGCGTGATTTTAGCAGAGTCGGTTTGAATTCCTCCCAAGTGATTTCTCCTCGCCATCCACTGATAGATTGGTACATCCTCCACCAAGTAGCAGCACCTTTTGCAAAATACCGAAGAGCATATTGCACCATATCCTTTCTTCCAACACTGTTATCCTTCATGTGATCCTCCATGTTCTGAATCCATTGTTCGGTCTCCAACCTAGTCATCGCTCCGGAAAAGACGAGTTCATCTCCATACACCATCTATGGGGTCCAAGGGTTTTGGTTTAGGGGATAAGTTTGGAGGGGAGGGAAGAACAACACAAAAAAAACACAAATCACCGCATCTAACGTGAGCACATAATAGGGGTTTAGTCCTCTAAAGGTCATGGGTAGTCTTGGGATCTTCAGAGTCTTCAAAATAAAATCTTCGACTCTTCAAAATCTTCGATACTTGTAGTTGGTAACTTCCATTCTTCCAATGCACGGTATAATCCTCTTTACACTCAATTGATCATGAGTCCAATAACTTGTCCTTCTCGAAGTAGCGTAAGATGATCCTTCCAAGTAGTCAAATGGCACGGGTATAGTCTAACTTGTTTGGGGTAAGAGGGAGTGTTTGATAAAACTCGGAAAAGATGAGAAGTAATGGATTTGTTTTTTCAAAATAATATTTATAGCAATAGAATTTCCTATGGCTTTCCATTTTCTAGGGTCACGACCTACAGTCAACATGTGCTCTGATACCATCTTGTAACGACCCGGTCCCGAAGGGAACCAAGTCTACTGTGCTTCTGTGCTATCCCTGGATCAGTATGCTAGCACACACAGGTACTCGATGAAATACCATAGTATCACATGTCATAAAGTAACGTAAATACATGGTATTTATTACCTTACAACCCTTAGGCTAGAATACACAGCAGAACAATCAATATATAAGTGGAGTCCCATCAACGCCAACGGCAAAGTTGAGTGTAGACTTCACGACCCTAAATCGTATCACTTACTCGTCGTATATAATCCTGCAACACCGAAGGTTACAGCCCGACAACGGGTCAGTACATTTGAATGTACGGCAAATCATATCCCAGAAAGAAGTAAAATTTCCTACAATACATGCAATTTGGCTGGTGGAGCTTCTACATTTATTTTTGCAAAAAGCTAATTTTTCCTTATAGAATAATAGTAATTAAGTTCTACAATAACATACGATTGAGATGGGGACCCCCACTCAATCTATCCCAAAGTGATTAAACCAATCAGTTAATAAAGATGATGAGACAAATTAATATTTCCACAACTAGTTGCTCAAATTGTCCATAACCGGGGACACGGCTAATCGATTAGTTTTACACTCTGCAGAGGTTTGTGCACTTTTCCCCACAAGACTCGATCGCCTCCTTTGTAGTTCGTCACACTGCACGATGTATGACAACTGGAAGATCGAGACATGGTCTTTCAGAAGAGTTTCCCTTACTCCGGTAGCACCCATCCCACCTATTCACATCTACTTTCGTAGCGCTACCTAGTAAGAGTCCCTACAACTGATCAACCAAGCCAGAGCCCATAGTAGCTTGTGGCTGCACACGTAAGCTTCTAGGTATGTCAATACAATCAGCCCCTTTGAGCCTGGGTGGCTTTCCGCAGTCATCACTGGCCACCTCCAGGATGCTCGCAACCATCCCACCCAGGTAGTTCATTAACTTTATCTTGGTCCTCATTACTACATTATCACTCATACCTCATAATGATTCACTTCCCAATCCACGTCTACTTAGCATAGCAATATCTTAATATACGATGGTGACAATGATGTAAGGATCAGACCTACCTCAATGAACTACTGGGTGTAATAGCATAGTACAACCTATCATGCAATCTAAAGAAGAAGAACTAATGCATTGAAAACATAGGTAATAGGGAATATGATCAAAAGATATGACTTACCTTGAATCTTGATGAAGTTATTCGCGCTCATAATTCCGACAATTCTACTCGTCACACTCCGAGCAATCTATCGTAACCAAGCACACAAGGTTGCACACAATCAATACACAAGCAAAGGCAAAACAAGGTTCATGAACTCCAAAAGAAAAACCAAATAAAAGTTTTTGCAAAACAGACCATGATTGAGTTCAAAAAAATTGGGTTGCAAAGTGTCTAGAATATAGGGTTTTAACAAGGGTTTTAGTTTGCAAAAAGAATCGATCAAATCCGGGTTGTAAAGTAAGAGATACGATCAAAAGAAACTTGAATTTGAATCTGATCAGATTTGAATATTTTCGAAAATACCAAAACAAACTTTATGGTTGAACTGAAAAGAGGGCTTCGAAAGAAAACCGTGGGCTTTGGAATCACGCAAAACGGATCTATGAGTAAAAAGATATTTCTAGAACAGTTTTGCATAGGATTTAAGAATTTTTTTTGATCGAACGGAAAAAATAATTTTCCTCAAAACTTGGATCTAAAGTACACAATTTTTAGAGGGTTTCAAAACAACGATTTGGCCGCTTGTTTCATCTAAAACGGAGCAACGGATAAAAAGTTACGGCGCTTTTACTAACCGCGACGTGTAGATTAGACGCGACGAAGACGACAACTCCGGCGATCTTCGGCGTCAACGAGGACGTCTAAGATGTAGGGCTTGATTAGAAGATCACAACGGTGGTGGTGATGATCTCCAATGTCGTCCGTACAGGCGTGGCAACGCGGTGAACCGAGCGCGCTCCGATGAACTCCCGCGGTACGCGTACAATTTGGGGATCAATCTTGCGCAAGAAAAGAAGAGGGAAAAAGATGTCAATTAGAAGCATAACGAAGAGAAGAGTCGGTCTGCAGATTTTGGGGTCAAGGGGAGGCTCACCGGTGACGAAATTCGTCCAACAATAGAGCTCCGTTGGACCTAGATCTACCCCGAAATTAGCTCGATTTGGAACGGTTTGCTGCGAAATTTTGTGGGGAATCGGTGGAGGGGGTCATGGGGTATTTAAGGGACAAGATTTCGTGGGCAAAGGACAACCGGAAGGTGTCCTATGCGGGCACGGCCGCCGGCGTTGCGTGTTACAGAGTCCGGCTTGGACTCTGTTTGTGCTTCTTGTGGAGAAGAAACGTGCACAGGCACGTGCGCTGGCTGGCTCCCTCGGCCGCTGGCCGCTCGGCTTGGCCTGGCCCGGCTGGCTAGCTAGGCCGGCCGGCCGGCCCGTCCAGTTTTTTTTTTCGATTTTTTTTTTTAAAAAGTATAGGGGTGTTTTTAATATAATAAAATAGCCTCAAAAAAATAACATCTTATATTTTAAAAATAAATAAAAATACGTAAAACGTAATTACGTTTATATAAATATATACGTACTTTTCTTTAAGCTTCAAAGAGTTTTATAAAATAAAATATAAGTCGGAAAAAAAATACGAAATAAATTTCTAAAAACTTAGAAAAACATAAATAATATTTTCAATAAGTTATTTATACAAAATAAAATAATAAATAAAAACTTCCTTCAAGAAATTCAAATAAATCCGAAGCAAGGTTTCAAATCATTTCCATGAAATTGAAGAAGTCATGTTATCTTCCCTCATTTAATTATTTTTATTTAAACAAAATAAAAGTATTCAAAATAAGATCCAATAAAATAAAAATGAAAACTTTTATTTGAAATATTTCCCAACTTTATTTTATTTGTTGAAGGAGTCATATTACCTTCTCTCTATTTTTATTTGTTGGATTTGCTTTAAATAATAAATGTAAAAGAACAGAAATGAATATTAGGGAAAGTCATTTTATTCCCTCTCATTTTTAATATTCATTTAAACTTCAAAAGTTTCAGATCCTAGTCTATCTCACTCAGATCAATTACACATAAATCAAACAAGAACAATCATAATTATCTAATTATTATAACATTCCAAAATTTAGAATTTTGGGATGTTACAATAACAATTCTGGATCAATCGTAGTGAATATCCTTTGAGTCAAGCATTGCTACACATTGTAGTCAACCCATTGAATTTGTCAGAAACAATCTGTGACAAACCAATCTTGACGTCCCTTTGATGTTCACATTTATTCCTCATAACTCTGAAGTTATTGTGAATATCAAGTAACCTCCTTACTTGATAAGATTCAAGCAATCTTAAATGTAACTCAACATAGGATTTTATGACTCATAGTCATATCTCGTACTTAGGTCCACCATCGCTTCTTTGTAGTCCGTAGGAATGTCTTGTTCCATTAACATGACAAGTGAATCATGAATATCATTTTGCACCAGTGGCAAATATATATTCTTGAATTCTACCTTTCTCAGTAAAAGCTCCCATCAGAAGATCGTGATCATTATCATTAGTTTCTCCTCTTATTGTAGAGCTTTGCTTCCAGAACATATTCCGTTGCACTACTCTGACATTTGGAGGCAAGGTCAATTACCTTGGTTGAACTTTCACTTTTCTTCCATTACCACATTTATCAAGAACAATTCTTGACAAACACCAAACATAGCAATACAAGTTTTGCTCCTTTTGGTTCTAGTTGTGGAAGATGCAACCATAGTTGTCTAAGGATACACTACAAAGATAATCTATCTTACATAAATCAAGCTTCATAGAAACCACAACACACCATGACATATATAGTGTTGGTTTCCACGAACTCAGATGGTTCCCTATGCTGAAGTGAGTGTTTGCATATTAAATTAATAACTCTAAACAATAATAACATAACTTGGTAAGAGATAACTTAGACCATACACTTTTCGATAGAATATGATCACAATGTTCAGGCACGTCAATCATATTGAAGTGTCTCAAGACATTGCAATTTGTGGAACAACTTTCACACAAGTCTTTATGCCCAAGACTAACTCAAAACATTTGTCACTTTGATCAAATCGTAGAGACTTGTCTTTCTTGTTAATTTAATATCCATCTTTACTCTGAAATCCCTTTTGATCATATCAAATTATTTCAGACTCATGTTTCATTAGTGAATAAAAATATTCATCTAAGTCCACATACGAAGTTCACGAAATAATGAAATTCACCACATGCTGACATACGATACATCACAATGTATGGTACTCAACAATCAGTACACATTCCGTTTACCAGAATGCGAGGTTTTAGTCATCTCACCTAAAAGGCATGGTTTGTATGCGTCAAGAGATCAAGTATCTTAAGACATCATCATACCATTCATGACTTAAACTGTAGTGTCATTATCAAGCGTGGATATTTCTTGGCTTTACATATTTCTTATAAATGATCAAACAACTATCATCAATATAAGAATAACTCATTCATAATCGTAATGTGACCATAAGAGATATCATTCATAAAAGGAGAACAACTGACTTGTTTCTCACTAATATGAATAATTGTCTTCGCGAGATGCAAGACACACTAATAAAGTTCACATTCAAATGATCACAAATTTATTCATATATTAATCAATTGATAGATGTAGAGGGAGAGTGTTGTCGACCATCAACTATCTTGATTGCCGTCAGCACGCATTGTCACCTCATCCCTTCCAAGTCACTCTCAAGCAGTAAGTTCAAGCATCAAATGCTTAATCAACCGCAATTAGTGTTTCGTGGGAAAGACATTTATAACTCGTATATCAAATATACCTTCTCCGTCAATGACCATTCCTACATTGGTTCTACTCTTAAAGTTCTTGACTTTAACCATGACCTCATGACAGGTGAACGATTCTCCTTCATGACATAGTCCAGACATGGTCTTTGTAACTAGGAGGAAGCGGATGCAACTCCCCAGTTATCGCAAAGTAACCAGTCATTTAGTAGTCCAAGTTATACACAAGGTGTTCCATGTATCTTATACATTTTACAAATGACTTTCTCAGCAGGTTGTTCCTTCCACCATAGTTGAAAGAAACCCCGTCCATATACTCATATTCCATTACTCTGATTTGTGACCAAGTGATTTCAAGTTCACCTAGCACGTCATACGTGTTGGTTAACATGCATTCATAATTCAGATTCCATAGAATGAATTATGGTGTATTGGACAGTCATTCATAAGTGACGGTGAGTGCGATACTCATCATCATCTTCCTTGATTACGGAGTTGTCAGGTGTATCTCCTAGCAGTTCTTCGTATTATGTTTAGCAAGTCATTACTAATGAGTATGTCTCTAATGGTGTTGGTACACATCAATGAAGTAAGACCCATTTGCCTTAAGTTCTATCATACTAAAAAGCCATGGTTCTAAACATTGGTATGACGTTATCTACAATGATATTTGCTAAGACATGAAGATTAAGTTTATAATATGGAGTTCATGTTTCAAAAACAATTCTGGAACTCCCACTCAGACAAACATCCCTCATGGTTTGTTCTAAGTGATTACACGATCCTTGAAGAACATACCTCCCCGTGTGACACGACCATCAGTATGTTGTTCAAGGTAGGCCATCATGCCAATCACATCATCCATGTGACTCATGCTCGACCTTTCAGTCTCTTGTATCCCGAGGCCATGTCTGCACATGCCAGGCTCGCCACAATAACCTTAGTGAGTATATGCCGCGTATGCAAGGCCATGTTTCTGGACATGCTAGGCTTGCTCCACCCATCTCTTGTGAACGTAAAAATGTTTGACACCCGTGTGACACGTGATGCCTCCATAATGAAGAACTTTCGAGATGGTGCTTCACTAAGGAAGGACACTTTGTTGGATTAGTGAGGGATCATCCTATTATGCTACCGTCGTATATCTAACATATTAGCAAAACAGGATGCAACAGTATAAATCATACATGCTATGATTCCCCCTTACATGCAAATTAAAGTAGAAAACGCCTTTCTACTTTATCTTTTGCAAGTTTTACGTGGCCGCTAGGGGTTTCGACAAAAGAACTGTTTCTATCCTACGAAAACAAGCCACAACACCAATCCACAATTGTCTCTATTACACCCCTGTCGGGGCCCTCTGTTGCAAACATCTTCACATCGCTAATGCAGAGAGACAGACACCCCCCGACCACTTTATATGGTACAAGCCATATGTCAAGCGCGGAACCAGTCTCCCGTAAACGCGTAAGGTCGGTCGGGGGCCGCTTCATCAAACATTGCCGCAACGCTAAATGAGTACACGTGAGAGGGTAACAATTGGAGAATTGATGCCCACATACTAGATGTGTTCTATCCGTACAATACATCTACGCATAGCCTTGCTCATGATACCACTGTTGGGGTTAGGGGCAGAAAACACAAATTTTTCATAACCTACGAGACCCATACCCAAGACCTATGCTATGGCGATGCAAGTAACGGACAGAAATAGATCACATACCAGTATGTAGTCCGTTAAGCGGGAAACATTCCCGCATGAACGTGGTTGGTGTAGTCGTACCGGCAATCCCCGATGCCGCGCAGATCCACGATGACTCCTGTAGCCACCCGATCCTTGTGGACCGATGACGGGATTACGTCCCCGTCGGAACGTTGCTGATGAAGACCTCGCGATACGGCCACGACGAGGAAGTAGCACCACAAGTGTAGTGCCTCGCGGGATTATACACATACAGTATACCCGACGTCCCTCCGGGCTCCGAACCAGTAGAGCAGCGGAAAGAAGATGGATTCGGATCCCAATTCCAGCAGCACGACGGCGTGCGTATAGTGGAGAAATCCCCAACCAAGTGTAGACTCCAAACAAGGGGAGTACACTCGAGGAAGGAGAAAGGAGGGAGAGAGAGAGATGAGAGAAACTTGTCTCAAATCAATTTGTATGAAGAAAAAAGGGCACCCTACCCCTCCTTATATAGGCCAAGGAGGGGTGCCACCCCCCTCCACTTTCGGGGTGGGACTAATCCCAAGGGGAGGGGGGTGCGTAATGAATAAAGGGGGTGGGCCCCTCTATGGCGCCATGGCCCATGGGGGAGGACTCCCTCTCCCCCTAATGGGCCCTATGAGGCCCATATGCCTTTTAATTCATTTTAATTATATTTAAATATATTTTATTATTTAATTCATATAATTAAATAATAAAAAATTAATTAAACATTATTAAATATATTTTGAACCTTTCAAAATACCCGGAACAACTTCCGACCTTCATCGGAACAATTCCGGTCATCACCAGAACAATTCCGGTGTTCTCTCCAATTTCTCCGGTGATCCCGAATCAATCCTTACTGCGTCGAGTACCCTTAAGTGTAACACCCTACGGTCCGGGAAACAACAGACATGATCGAGACAATTCTCATTGATCAATGACTAATCAATTGGACCTGGTTACAATCCTTGATAGCCCCTGCGCTTCCATCGAATGAACTTCAATCGTTGTTGGATCCGTTAACCGAGTGCCTGTTCCCTTTGTCCTGTGGTACTTTGCTTGTCCGAGGTTTGATCATCGGTATCCACTATACCTAGTTCGTCCACGTTCTCAACAAACAAGTTTACCCGTTCTCGTGATATTACAACTCCGTGACCTAGTCACACGTTTGCAAACTTTATGATGCAATATCACCGAGTGGGCCCAGAGTACCTATCCGTCACACGGATGGACAAATCCCGCTTTGATCTATTTGCATACTCATCAACCATCTATTTCGGAATACCCAAAGTGCACCGTTATGGCCAGCATATTTCAGTCAGGCGGTGGGATACAAATCAAAGTCTCCTCATGGATGACAATTACGTATGATCATTACGGTTAAAGGATCTGTTCACTACATTATATTTATCGCAATGTCGAACTATGTGACTTGATCACATGGCAACACTTTTGGTGGGTGTATGTCCATCATATCATTATCCAATGATACGACTCCATTATCAACAGACGCCATTGTCTCATGATCAGGAAACCTTGATCATCAATCGCCCAATGGACTAGTATACTAGGGTTTACTAGGGACCTGGTTGTTTGTATACCACACCTGTATTAATGTTTCCGCTTAATACAGTTATAGCATAGTATCAAACGTATTATGAACTAATGGAATATGCTCGATAAAACATATTTTATTTGCCTCTAGGGCACATTCCCAACAAGGCGATCATTGGACCACTTAGAGAAGCGTCAATGCGTACCATAAAGTACCAAAACGACCCTGGATAGGCTGAATTGGACCGCATATGTCCCCTTGGATGTGTCCAAGTTGGGATTTCATCCTTCACTTTTAAGGGAACGGTCTAATGATTAACTTCCCCGTAGCGCATGAAGAGCACACAAAATCATCAGGATTCGGGAAGTTTTCACATTAACATTATGACCATCCAAGTTGTCAACTGTATTCATCATCATACTAAGACATAGTAGCCTAATCTATCATGCCAGAGGCAAAATAGTTCTAAGCTTCGGAAGGTAGTGTACACAGATAGTGCTACAATTATCGTGTAGCGTAGCCCGGTATCCAATGGAGGAACAACTTTCAGTAACATGTTTACCATTTTCATCATGCTCGGTGAATTTGGGGTATTCTGGCCAATCACAACACCAGTCTCAACAGGAGACTATTTGCGTGAATGTTTATGGAACTTAAGAGGTTGCGAGTGAGTCGGGGTACAATGATGCATCACTTAATGATCAAAGTTGTTCCCTTGGGTTAGTATGATAGTGGCTCATCTAGAGCCAGATCGCAGCCGATGATTTTCATAACATTCCCCCGAGATTAAACTCAAAGCACATAATCTCTCTCAAAATGGTATTTGTGTATCGTTTTCCACAAGACATGTTTACTCCACTGGGGGTGCCACACGTGTTCTAAGATATTGCATTGACGAATATAATGAAGCGAGGAAGAAGCAACATTACATAAAACAAAATGCATTATATTTCAGAACATAACATGCCAACATATATAAATAGAGAAATTAATGAATGATAAAAATATCATTCAAGCATTGAAATAATGAATAGGATTTGCTCATTTAGAACTTAAAATCCAAAATGTATCAAAAATGCCATAGGACCCATAAATATTTAGGAGACTAGGCAGATTAAATGATTACATCATCGACTTGGGCCTAGATTTCAAGCTGACTAAGCTTCTCCACATCTTAGGTTATTACCAAGATAACAACATATCAAGCCCAGTGTGGTGGGGCGAGCAAGAAGTGCTCTACCGTGTGCACTTCATTATCATCATGGCGGGGGCACAAGTGCTCTACCATGGGCACCTACAGAGGTTCTAACATAGGATATTAGGATCTGATGGTTCCTCCCCCTGAACATACCATCGAGGCTGATGTTGTGTCCCCCGAACAATGTAGATACCCAAAACTTGTAGCACCACAAAATTCCACTATATACCCTCATGCGAGCGAATATTGTATTTCAGCCTGGCCCACAACTATTTAAGAGCGTGCCAAAAGGGCGAAACACTTTGTTCTGCAGTGTACTTATTTTGTAAAGTATCGTAGAGATGGAATTTAAAGAAGGGCAACGCCCATACATACTCGTCAGGAGTAGTAGTGGTCGGACCAGCTGGGTCCTCAAGTTATGGTCCGTTCGAGTAACTTCCGCTCGAGGACGGTTCCACGTGTTGTCCAAGTAGAATAGTGGTGGTGTTGACTAGCTGGGTTCACAAGCCTATCATTCACGAGTCGCTTGGACTCGATCGAGGACGATTTCTACATGCGATGTTCAGGTGGGGTAGTAGCTCGTCATAGACAAACTTGGTAATCTCCCGGGTGATGATTCCGGCCATCAACAATCTATGCAAATGTTTTAAGATTACAACAGGTAATCCGATTACATAAGGTAATTTGATTACATCAGGTAATCCATTGCATATTGTGATGATGATACAAATTTATTCATTAACATGATGTTACAATATTTAAAAACATGCTAACAATGATTCAAAGCGATTAAAAGTAATTAAACAATTAAGTCTAGCCATGAAAACATATAGTACAAGCATGGTAAAGACGAAAACATGTTAAGCAAATCACAAACAATTTGCACGGCGGAAACTACGGCGCGGCCTGCAAGCATGCGGGCTCGCGGGTGACTAGCAGCCATGGCACACAACTCGGTCAAGCGTGTTTGCGGCCGACATAACGCGATGAGTAGCTCATACGCATGCATACGCATGCTGCACACGACCAAGTGTGGGGTCCACGCATTTGCATACAACAGACAACCGCATAGGTACGACCGTGTCTACGTAAGGCAACACAAACACAACGACTGAGCTAGCACGACGGCCATGGCGGGCGCTGGTGTGCAGCAGACACATGGATGCGCAATTGAGTCAGGCTAGACTTCCGGTGTGAGCAGACGGGTGCGGCGACCAAGTGCAGCAGGGTGCGGTGACCAGCAAGATCACAGTAGCGGCTGCCTGCAATGCACAGAGGCGAGCGCGTCGGAGCGTGTACGAGACTCGCATACAACCATGCATGTACACAAAAATTATATCGCGGGCTGGCGCAAGACAACAGGTCGAGGCGGCCAGTGCACGCAGTGAGCGTATGTCAGCGGGACACAACGATCAACTCGCGGGCTAGCGTAGGACAATAGGCCGAGGCGGCCAACGCAAACAGCAAGTGCGGCGACCGGCGCACATCAGCAGGACGCAACGATCAGCTCGCTAGCTAGCGCAGAATAACAGATCTAGGCGGTCAGCACAAACAGCGAGCGCAACGGTGAACGCACGTCAACGGGACGTGACGATCAACTCGCGGGCTTGTGCATGACAACAGGTCAAGGCGGCCAGCATACGCAGCGACCAACTCACGGTTCAGATACGGCAAGATAAGCAACACAAGCGCACATCAGGCACGCGTACGGAGCCAATGATAGATGCCATCTGAACAATGTGTGCAGACTTGAGAAAGGAGAAGAAAAAAAAACGTGCATCGTCGGGACACCATGATGTGTGTACATCGGGTACATCACAACTGTCTCGTAAACATTCGATGCATCACGCTGCTACGTAATGCGAACCTCATTGTGTGGCTTGGCGGCTCGGCCGACCGGGCAACACACGATGAACGGCTCTACGGTAGCCAACGACGACGCCATGCTCATCAGGAGCACGTGTACATCAGGTACATGGATGAAAAAAATTGTGTGTACTTCAGGTACATCACGGTGGTATCGTGCTCATCTGGAGCATGCATATGCACCGTACTTTTATGATGTAGTTAGCAAAATTTCTCTTGATGCAAGATCGATCGGCATTATGCCGGCGACATCAGGTCTGCTCCGATCAAGCGAAAAAAATTTCACATCATAGATCGAATAAATCCGAAAGAAGGGCAAAACGGAATTATCGACATATGTAAAACTGTTGTTGCGATCGGATCTAGATTGTACCTCCGTGATGAACGACGAGAGTCTGCTTGATGAAGGCTCGAGGCAGATTAGTCGGCGGAGCTCGTGCTGATAACGTGTTCCACAACCTTTGCCGGCGAGTCCGGTCCAAGGGCGTGGAGCGGGAGCGTAGTCGAAGTAGTCGTACACGCGGCGTACAATCACAGATGCGAAAAGTAAAAGGACACAGAGAAATAGTCTGGACTTGATCTTTATTATCAATTCGTGTCTCTCTTCATACAATACAATGAGTATATATAGGGGTAGAGGGATAGATGGAGAGGACCAAACCCTAGAGGGAAAACCCCCACCCAAGAAAGGGTGGGGCCCGTATGGTCCCGTACGTTAGTTTCCTAACAAGTATAGCCATTCGACCGCTCGCCTGTTCGCAGCCGTAAAACAACCATTCTTTGTAATAAAATATTCTCTTGCGGTTGGGTCATTAAAAAATATCTTCGTTGCAAAGTTTTTTATTTCTTACATTAAATCGGTGTTTTTTTTCTCCAATCACTCGCAAAACATAGTAACATTGCCCTGCAACAAAATATGTGTTGCAAAACCTCATGTGCAATAGAGGATTTGTTGTAAAATGGTGTAGTGGCACAACTCCTTGTATTGAAGGCGCTGATTTGAAACGAACGGATTAAGACGCGCGTAGGGTAAGATTGTTGTTGCGATCAACGTGATGATGTGGTCCACAAAATGGACGCGTGGCGTACAAACGAAGAGGTGAACATGACGTGATTATCCGCGGGTTGAGTTGAATCTTTTTTCCTTTTTTAAGCATGTGAATCCAAAAACATTGCTTCATTAGATATTTATTTCTATATTTTTTGTTCCAACTACCAAAAAATAGCCCTTAGTGTCGCGTAGTTGCCGCAAGACAAATGTGACGTGCAATCGTCCAATCAACACTCGGAAGCTTCTCATGCGTGACTGCCACATCGTCTTCCTCCCACTCGTACCATCATCGTTGCCATGGACATCACCTCCGATGGGACCTTCGGCCTTGTTGTCCTTGCACCGGCCACCCCGCAACACCTCTACCGGTGGTTCCCGTCTTCGACCCAACTGCCACGAAGCCGAAAGTTGATGCCCGTTGTGCCATATTGGCGACCTCATCAGCCGTCACCGTGCCCGAAAGTGTTGCGTCAAACCCTAACAACAAGTGGTTAATTCTTGACCGAGTCATCGACGATGACGAATCTAAGGTAAAAGTGGTTGATTCATGATCGAGTCATCGACGACGAAGAATCTAGGGTAAAAGTGGTTGATTCATGACCGAGTCATCGACGACGATGAATCTAGGGTAAAAGTGGTTGATTCATGATCGAGTCATCGACGACGATGAATCTAGGGTAAAAGTGGTTGATCCTCGTCTCTTGTTGCGATCGAATCGACCCCCTAATGTAGGACACCCTACCGAGGGATTCACGGAAATCATCATCGACACTTGTGCTTCAGAGATTATCTCCTTCACAATCAAACTCTCTCTCAAGATATGGATTTGAATTTGATAGGTAGGAGTGAAAATAAGGAAGGTCTTTGATCTCAAAGGGTTGGCATGATGGTTGAAGTAGGATGGATAGGAAATCTTACCATTACAAACTTTTAACACAACTCGAAAGCTCTTGAATGATTAGGTCAATAATTCTGAATGATATAAAAGGTGTAAATTTTCAAATAGTTTGGACAGTTCGACTTGAGGTTGTTCTATGGCTTCAAGTGGACCACCTCACAAGTGGCAATCTCTCTAGAACCACTTCAAAAATTCCTTGCGAGGGGCGTTGGAAATTACAAGAGGGGATCAGAACGTTTGCCAACATGCTTTGATGGGTTTGAGTGGAATGCTTGACGGCTTTGAGCAACTAGGATTTGCAAGGTCTATATTTGAAAGAATGGTACGACTAATCCGAGTGAAAGAGGTTGGATGCTCCGGCGTATAAAAATGTAGGTAGATACAGTGGAGAAATAAAAACATTTTGAGGGCTTTCAAGTTTAATCTTTAAGCACAAAGAAAAATAAACTCAACAACCTCATTTTTGTTTTGATAGTATCGTGATGTCTATGGACTCAATGTAATTTTAGATCATTAAAATGAAAAAAAAACAACTTGTTGACTTGGCCAACACATGTCTTCATACAAATTTGGTGGGTCACCTCTCATCATCTTTGTGGCAACCAAATGGAACTTGATAATCTAGTTAAACCATTAGTTTCTTGAGGTATCTTGACATTAATTAGAAATAAATCACCATGGGGATTAAATGCACTTTAAATCTTTCGAAAGCTTTCATGTAGCGCCATTGTAGGGTTCACTAATGGAGGTCGCACACCTCTTCGAGCACATGCCCCACGGAGCCACCTAGTCATCGCCTCATGAAGATGTGTATCGTGTTGCCACCAATGACGACACGATGAGCGACATATTCCTTCCTATCACTGTCACAACCATCGAAGAGTTGTCGAACTTTTGCGTCGTTTTTGCTGCTGCCATCAAAGCCCGAATAATACATGGCCGCCATCTAGTCGCCTACATGTTAAACACATTGGGCATGCGATGCACGCTAGCCAACACACATCCACCACGCCCTTGACCTAGCACAAACCCCTGATTAGTCAGATTGATCCAACCACAAGGGGACGTCGTTGCTACCACCGCCATCTGTAGCCGAGGCCATGACCTCGACCATGAGAGTCCTTCCTTGAAGACCAGATTTAGGCGAGGATGCCCAAATCTATCACCACCGGCCGCCACACAAACGTCCATCGATGTGTCCTTTTATCATGCACATCCATCATCGAAGCATCCTCGGTATCTGAGTCCAAAGCCGGCATGGGACGCCGGTCAGCGGATCCATCTCCAAGCAAGGAGATGAGTACGCCGATGCTGTTTCATCGTGGTCTCGAGAGAAAAGAGGGAGGAGACTGGAAGCGGGAGGGGAAGGGTGCTAGGGTTTCACCGGAACCGCCCCCAAAGCTTCTTGTCCGAAATGTCAATACCGAAATTCATATGGGGTGATGGTACTATTCGAAGCCCTCGTGGCTCAGGAACGGCACCAGCACACTACATGTGAACCTGGTGATCGCCCAAGCAAACGCACGCACACTATTGACTGTTACACCTCAAAAAACGTCAAGCCGGCAACGCCACCACACCACGTGCCTCTCCTCCTACTTCATTCATTCGTAGCAGACACCATCCACCACGACGAATCCACGAGGCACGGCAGGCCGTATCCCTATCACACGCCGGTGACGAGCACCCGGCCGATCGACCGTCGAAGTAAATGGCGGGTGGATACGACGCTGCCATGCGTAGTACGTGGGCACGGAGGAAGGAAAACGCATGCAGCCGCAGCTTTTCGTGGAACCGTGCGCTCGCGAGCCACGTTTGCTCCATGGACGCACCCCGCCCCTCACTCACATTGCTCCATTCATGTCGACGGAGGCTGTGTGTGAGCTTCGGAGGGGTAGGGCATGTGGGGTGCCGGGGCTGACGAGAGAAACCCATGCCATGCCATGCTCCTCCTCGTGTAGTCGTGTTGCAGTTATTGCAGAGTACCTCACTCTCGCTTCGCTCAACAGGCGACCCACTCTCCCATCCCCCATTGATGCCTCTGCGGCTCTGCCTAGCTGCTCTGCAAAGACTGAAACCGAACCCCCCCAAGTTAAGTCGCCATGAACAGCCAGCCATGCCATGCCGGCGATGCGAGCATTGATTCCGCACCAATGCCGCTTGCTTGACGCCACACCGGACGGACGCATTGTGAGCAACGCACTGTGCGTGCCAGCACCGGCCGGCCGTCGATGCGATCATTGATGCGGCTCGCGTGCGTCATCCGTACGCTCCTTCCTTCGTGTTAACTCTTAACTGCCACATGCATGCACGATCGCCGAGACAAGAGCGTTGGGATGTACTAGTACCTGTACGTAGGTTCTCGATCCCTTTGCGTTCGGTAATAAACCCCATTTCCGTCCAAGATCAGTGCTGCAACCGCAAGGAATTGTCAAACCTGTAATTCATGGTGTAATTGTATGCTACATTTAGCACGGTACCACCTCTCTCAACAGTGTGCTGGATGTTTGGCCTTCGATTCGACCATCATAAATCTCACTCTCCCTCTCTTTCTCTCTGATCCCATCTCACCATTTCTGCCTCTGGTACCAGATAAAGTTGGGAAGAGGGCATTCAGGATTTAATGGGTTTTAGGTGTCGGACATTCGGGCTCTCCCATGAAATTTTCGGTAAGGTGCAACGTACCACGTGTGTGCCCTTCATCCGATGATCTCTATACAGACCGTCGCTTGATTACAATGAAGGAAAACTACCCAGGATTGGGGATTATCCTTTTTTCTTTTTACGGGAGGATTGGGATTATCCAGGACGGACAGCGATTCGACAAAACGGGGGTCCTATCAGGCCCATAAGCCGTCCAGCGCATGGCCCATAGGCCCATACTTAAGCATTAATACCAAGGAAAAATCTATCTGACTATCGCCATCACTCCCATCTTCTCACCAACGCAAGGCAAAAAAAATCCTTGAGTCCAAATCACAGTCCCCACCTTTTCAAAATAAACAAATTGCAGTCCCCACCCTCTCAAATAAATAAACAAATCAGTCCCCACAGTAGATGCAGACAACATCTTCCTCTGCGTGTCTCAGGCTTGACTGAGCAAAAAAAAACTGCCATCTTAGTACTGTAGTATCACCCACAGTCAGTCTCACCAACCAAGCAGAAGAATACTAATTCCAATTCATCATCATCAGAAAGAAACCGATCCCGAGTCACACCACTGAACGCTCTCAGATATTCTTTTGCTGCCCTGGGCCCACTCCCTCCCGCAGCCCCACTGTCCTCACCAATTTACTTGCATTAATCTGATCTTGCTGCATTTTTTCTTGTTTTGCAAAGAATTCAGTTTTACCTTTTTTACCGGAAATTCAGTTTTACCTTTACAAGTATGCAAAGATGTATCATGTCTTCAAGTGTAAAATGAAATATATCATGTGATTGGACGTATTTCTTATCTAGAAACAATGTATATTTTTGAACGGTGGGCTAGAAAGGTGCAGTCCCCGCATTTGACAAATGCGTTGTATTTATTCGGAATATATGTTTCTATCCGCGTCACCCGATGACAACAATGACATATTTGGTATACATTCAATACGAGAGCGTAGTACGTAACACGTATGCTTGCGCCTGCCGCGTGTGATTATTGTGTGTGTTTTATGTGAATGGGTTGCACGGTTCTATCTTTCTCTCTATCATGGAAAGAAAATGAAATATAAAAAATCCAACAGCTTGAAAAGGAGATAAAAACACATTTATTATCAGTCAATGTAACCTATCTATTTTTTTTCTACTATAGAGCCTTTGAGAAAAGGGGAAGAAAAGTGGAAAATCTCCAAATTTTCTCCTCCTCCTATATTAAACTCCCCCGACCCCCCTCCTCTTCCTCCTCCGGAACACCACACCACACCATACCACAGCCCACAGCCTCCACTCCACGCCTCGCTCGCCACGACCGCCTGCCAATGTCGGCTCCCGCCCCCGCGACACGCCAGCCAACCCCCCTCATCTCCTCGTGAGATCGCCGCGCCGCTCCCCCCTCCCCGCTCCGCCGCGCGCCGCCCGCTCCCTCCAATCGCGAGCCGTCGCGACCGCATCTCGCGCCTCCACCCCGGCTCGTGCCCCCCAACTTTCCCGGCCGACGAGCGGCGCCTTGTACGCGCGCAATCCGAGCGTCCCGTGCGCCCTTCGCCGCCCGCGGGATCCGCGAGGTTGTGAGAGGGAGGGGCGGGTATCACCCTTCCAGGGCCGCGGACAATGGCGGCAGCGGCGCCACCGCTCTGCACGTGGCTCGTCGCCGCGGGCTCGCACCCGGACGGCGGGGCGGATGAGAACCACCACCACCAGCATCGCCAGGCGCAGTGCCTCGACGGCGCGATGTTCGGCCTTGACCGCCGCCCCCTCGGGGCGCGGCGGCGCGGCGCGGCGCGCTCTGGTGAGACACGCACTCGCCCCGTACCCCGCATTTGTCTCTTGTTGCTCTCGCTGGACCGCGCCGCGAATGTACGCGCGAATCGGGGTGCAATTTCGGAGCATCGGTTGTATCGCCCGGGGTCAAGGTCCGGGTTTATCCCGTTCATGTTGTCACATTCTGCGTGTACGCTCGTCATGCGTGTGGTGAATGGAGGATATTCCATGGCTTGTGCCAAGGATCTTGGTGCACTGGTTCATGCGGGCTTTTTTGGTATCGCTGTCGAGATTCACACGGTTGCTGTGAATCGGCTGCATCGACATTGCTTTCGTTTAGCTTGTCTGGCTCTGCTTGTTTGCATTTGTTAGTGGCATACGCCGCTTGATTTGGATTCTTGACTAGATAGAGAGCGTTGACAGAATCAGCTCGCACCAGTGTAAAAACTGAGGGTATTAGCTGCCTGAAAGTGTGACACTCCAAAACCCTGAAAATGTTGTCATAAGAGACATAATTTTGATTATCCACCAATCAGCAAACAAACTGTGGTGGTCCTGCAATGTTTTATTTTATTGTCGTGTTAACCAAGCTGTATATCAGTGGTTCATGTGTGATTTTGGTCTCGCTGTCAGCTTATGCGCTCATGATTAGGATTCATACATTTGTTGTGCATTGGCTGCATCGACAATGTTTCGTTTAGCTTGGCTAGTTCTGCTTGTCTGCATTTCTTATTAGCACAGGACTCGCTGTTTTGACTCTTGACCAGACAGGGTAGAGCTTGTGCTAGTATGAAGTTGAGGTCATTAGTAGAGAGGAAATGCATGGAGCACTTACTAACCCTCAAAACTTGTCATAAGAAACACAGTTTGGATTATCCACCAATCAGCAAATAAACTGCAGTCGTATAATATTTTTCTTCCAGAATGTATTAAGTTGTCTATGAGTGGGATGTGGCATGGGATGTCAAATGAGTCACTCGACGAATTGTCTGAGATTTCTGTGGAGAATATTACTTGTCTGCTTGTGCCTGCCGGTTGTTCGTCATATGTGCTGGCTCAAGCAGACTAGGCTCTTCTCCCTGAAAAAAAGCAGACATGGGTCTAAATGAAATTTCATTGCAATTTGCAGGAATGGCCGTGTCTGTTGCCTTGCAGCCTGAAAGGGTAATTGTCGAGAAGAAGAGACCTGATGTTAAACAAAGGAGAGTGGTCATCACTGGTATGGGTGTAGTGACGCCACTGGGCCATGATCCTGATGTGTTTTACAACAACCTTCTTGACGGTCAAAGTGGAATAAGCGAGATTGAGACGTTTGACTGCTCCAAGTTCCCCACGGTAATACATGGCTGATGGTTTGCTTCATTTATGTACAGTGGTGGCAGGGTCACTGTTGCAATCTGGTTGAATATTTTCTTGCAGGGGTTGACATGTGGCTTTGTGTACAGAGAATTGCAGGAGAGATCAAATCCTTCTCTACCGAAGGTTGGGTTGTACCCAAGCTATCTAAGAGGATGGACAAGTTCATGCTGTATTTGATAACTGCTGGTAAGAAAGCGTTGGAAAATGGTGGACTCACCGAAGAAGTAAGGAATGAGTTGGATAAAACCAGATGTGGGGTTCTCATTGGCTCTGCAATGGGAGGCATGAAGGTGTGGATTCCCCTGCTATACTAATATAGTTATATCTCTAAAATGATGATTATCTTTTGACAGATGCCTGTTTCCCACAATTTCATACGAGTTACGGTACGATATCATGCAGGTATTTAATGATGCAATTGAAGCTTTGAGGGTATCTTACAGGAAAATGAACCCGTTTTGTGTTCCCTTTGCAACTACTAATATGGGTTCTGCAATACTTGCAATGGATCTGGTAATATACAACATCCTTTCATGCATGATTAACAACGATCATAGCTACTCAAAATAGAAAAAGGGAAATGACTAGAGTTCTTAATGGCTCATTTTTTCTGTTGCTCATAGGGCTGGATGGGGCCAAATTACTCTATTTCCACTGCATGTGCCACCAGTAACTTTTGTATCCTCAATGCTGCAAACCATATCAGAAGAGGGGAAGCTGTAAGTAACTCCCTGTTTGCATGATCTACGAGGGAGTAACATATTGTCTAATATTGTTTTGTAATGTTCTAGGATGTCATGCTTTGTGGTGGTTCTGATGCGCCACTCATCCCAATTGGTATGTGATCCTGATAACTGTTAAAACTAGAAAGCATAGTTCCTATTCTAGTTCCAACAACGTCGTTGTGTCTTTTCAGTTCGCACTGTTTGTCCCATCTTTTTTCTGTTTTGAGCCTTTAAGCTATTACATGCAGGATTGGGAGGTTTTGTTGCCTGCAGAGCTCTTTCACAGAGGAACAGTGACCCAACAAAAGCTTCCCGGCCATGGGATATGGTTAGTGTACTTTGCACTGTAAAATGAATGTTGCTAAGCATTTTGCTTCATGCATACTAGCTGACTATTTTGGCAGTTTTTTTGTCAAGATCAGATTGTGGACCAAATGTGTAGCTATCTTTATTTCTCTATGCCAACTCACTGGCACAATGCTGGCTTATGGGATTTTTTGGAAATGAACTTCTGGCTTGGTTTCGGCATCATCCCAAATTTTAACAATGTATATTTTGTGTTGCAGGACCGTGATGGTTTTGTCATGGGAGAAGGGGCAGGTGTGCTGGTATTAGAAGAACTTGAGCATGCTAAGGTTCTCTACATACTGTTTCGTTGATCTCTTTCATATGGATCTATTGCTTGTTCTTTTTCAGTTGAGTTGACTTGGTACTAATGTTCAACTGTTCAATACATTCTGCTATGGGTGAATGTTCTGCAGCAAAGAGGTGCAACAATATATGCTGAATTTCTTGGTGGAAGCTTCACCTGTGATGCTTACCACATGACTGAGCCGCATCCTGAAGGTGAAACGCACATGCTAACTTTGTCTTGCTCTTCCGTTTTCTTCTTACCTAAAGGCTAAATATGACCTCCTGCCAACATCTACATTTATTCCTTATCAGGAACCGGGATCACTCTCTGCATTGAGAAGGCATTGGCTGATTCAGGGGTGACAAGGGAAGAAATTAACTATGTGAATGCGCATGCAACATCTACACAATCAGGCGATCTGAAGGAGTATGAGGCCATCGTTCGTTGCTTTGGCCAGAACCCTCAGGTATATATTTCCTGATGCCAGAATGTTTTAGCGATTTCAGGGATCAAATCCAAATAAATCATATCTATTGGTGCAGCTAAGGGTGAACTCAACAAAATCAATGACTGGGCATCTTATAGGAGCAGCTGGTGGAATAGAAGCTGTTGCTTGTGTACAAGTAAGGAGCTCTTGTTTGCTATGGATTTATTTGTGTTATCATGGATACTTGGACATAATTCCAGTTTCCTGAATTATCCATTATGGACTATGGAATTCTTGAATTATGCCTCCATATTAATTTGTATTTCCAAATAGTGATCCAGTATGATGATCTCTAGTTCAAATTTTTTTTTGGGTGGGAAGATCTCTAGTTCAATTGGTAGTACAACAGCAAAGCCTGTCAGTCCCAAACAAGTTGGGGGTAGGCTAGAGCTGAAACCCAAAAGATATCGAAACCAAAATGACGGTTCTGGCATGTGGATAGCTAACTTCCACACACCCCTGTCCAGAGCTAGTTCAATTGGTAGTACACGTAGGAAAAAACATGAAGCTTTGCGCTTAACAGCTTAGTATACATCTGTTGGAATTAGTGAAATGGATCGTATATAACAAGTATATTTAGCAAGGCTAGACAAGCTACTGCTTACACAGCCATTTCGTACAACATTGATCATTCACATACTCCCTCCGATCCATATTAATGGACTTAAGTTTGTCTAGATACACATGCATCTAGTCTAAATACTTAACTAGATACATACGAATCTAGACAAAGTTGAGTCCATTAATATGGATCGGAGGTAATATAACATTTGAACTGGATCTGTATGAGAACATAAGTTACAAAGTCATAAGTCAAAAGGTAAGTGTGGAGCAACAGCCTCTATCTACATGATACTACTACAATTTCTCCAACTTTTCCGAGAAGAACCAGAGCAACAGCCTCTATCTACATGATCCTACTACATTTCTCCAACTTTTTTTGTGAAGAACCATAGCCATCATTTATTTTAATGTTTCTGTTGTGCATGTAGAACCAATATAAACTTGCAGTCATCCATGATTTTCTACTGTGAACTATCTATTATTCTGCCAGTGGAAATGAATGCCTTCATGCCAGAGCGATGCATTGGTGTTAACGTGAACAATGTTAGATCATCATGGTTATATTACTCATTACTTTGTTTTGTGTTGTTCATTGCAGGCTATAAGAACTGGTTGGGTCCATCCAAATCTGAATTTGGAGAACCCAGAAAAAGTAGTGGTAAGCTTGTTGGAAATTATTGTTTTCCACTGTAGATGTACCTTTTGGGCTATGCTTATTTCTTGTATTTGGTTGGTAAATATCTTGAATAGATTGAGGCCTGCCCCATTGCCTATATTGACCCCACCCAGATTTGCTTATTATTTGAGATGAAAGAACAAATTTTCAGTATTATATCACCTAGAGCTCATTTCATCCACTGAATGTTCTGTTCTCAATCTTGGCCACAGGACGTAGGCGTGTTGGTGGGATCAGAGAAGGAGAGATGCGAAGTAAAGGTTGCGCTGTCAAACTCGTTTGGATTCGGTGGGCATAACTCATCAATTCTGTTTGCCCCTTTCAAGTAAACTCGGGACGGTGATCTGCTTACTTCCTTGTCGTCCGATTATGGAATGGAACTGGAACTGCATATACAAGACTAGTGGAGTAGCTAAGGCGGCTTCTCTGAATATCACATGGAGGGCCGAGCTGAGAAGAACATCGTACTGCTTACAGTCGATCCAAGAGAGTGTTGAGGCCTCATGAGCCCATCCATGTTCATATTTGTCGCCATCGCATCACAGGCAAGGGTCCAGTCTTCCTTTCACAAGCGAAGAATCATGTGGTGTGGCCAATGGCCTATGTTTATTGTTATATTCAGTACAGTATTGTCGGATAATCTGCCTCCCCCCCCCCCCCCCCCCCCCCACCCATAACTTGTGCCGGTATTTTTCGCCTTGCCGTCTGCCCCTCATGGGTGCTCTTTCCTGGATTTGGTGACGAGAGACCCTTGCGGAGGTTCTGCTGAGATTTGCTGTTGTGTTGATGTTCTAGTAACCGTGGCTCATGTAAGCTCCTCCCTTGGTTGATTTATATTATATACTTATTTTCCATGTGAGATTTCCATCATTGTAACCATGGTATTGCTGCTTGATTTTCTCCTCCAAATTGTTGGGCAATCCAACTGTGCCCCGTGTGTTGGTGCTCCCGAAACTGTCCTGTGAGGCTATGGAATTCATATACTCAAATTATAATTCGCTGCAGACCAATCGGATTATCTCAGAATATGAATCCTCAGATTTATAATTTATTTTTCAATAAGAAATTTGGCTCCTCATAAGAACCACTCCCCGGCCCCATCCTTCGATCTCCATGCTGTGAAATTAAGCAAACATGATCAGTTTCAACTCAAAAAAGAAAAACACGGGTCAGTCTTGGAGCACATTTTGGAACAGTCACAAATTGCTACATGGTCATGGGTCCAGGTGATGAACTTGGTAGAAATGATTCCCTCTACTCGATTCATGTTTATACGGGTCACATGGGTCAGTCTTGAGGGCGGAGGCTGCGTTCCAGGTGACCCAATAGGCCACTGCCGACGACGACGGGCAGCGAGACCGCAATGGGTGCGAGGCAACTGAGTGGAGAGTCGTCGCGCAAGTGATCGAAGAAAAAGGCCCCGCGGGGGAATCACTGCAGTTGCTAGTGCTGCCGGGGCTCGTGCTGATCCTTGGATCGCCTTGTCACCGCGGCGACGGCGGCCCTGTGGACCTTGAGGGCAGCGGCGGTCTCCTTCCTGACCGCTGCCATGTCGACCTCCTGGAAGGCTGGAACGGCCTGTTAATGGACGTGCACAACCTCCTTCTCACCTGCCTAGCCTTGACTAGTGGTCGTGACTCCCCCTGCCGATCCTGCCGCCGACGATCTTGCAGGGGCTCCGGCTGCCTCGCGCGAGGGCCCATGGCGTTAAGTGTGGGTGTTCTACTGTTCTTTGCTTTTTTACATGTGTTCTTGGCTTGTGCTTCCAGTTCGATTGTGTGGCTATATCATGTGATCAAGGGTTTCTCACCGGAACCATTGTATCGATTTTCTCCCAACCTTTGGCCTGCCTAAGAGTAACTCTAGCAGATTCGCTATAACTTCAGTTCGCAAATTCAAGATACGGGTTGCCGCAAATCGATTTTGCAGTACAAAACGAGCGTTGGTAGAACAGATGCGGCAAATACATACGACATATCGCAGATTCAAATAAAAATATAGTTTAACCGTACAAACTAGCCGGAGCATCACGGAGCACACAAACACCGGAAAAAGAGCATCTAATATTTGGTCACCGAAGGTCGCCGGGGTAGTATATATTCGGAGCTCTTCACGGTGGCTCCTTACTCTTCGGTGTCGAAGTGATTGCATGCCTCCATGTACCGCTGCTCGGTGAGGTCGTACTCCCGCTGGGCGACGGCGTGGCGGCCTAGCGTGCTAACATCACCGCGTATCATAACGTTGGTGACCTCGCGGAGTGCCATGTAGGCGTCGCTGCAGACGGCTGTGTAGGGGGAGAGGTAGTTCATAGGCGCATGAACCGATTCCAAGAGCGGTCGCCGACATCACCGACGAGCGCTCGACCAAAGAGACCCGGGGCTTGAGTCGAGCTAATGGAGCGGCCACCATGGCCGCCGCCATTTGCTCCATGACCAGGGCCTTCAATTACACAAGAGCCATGTGATCGGAGAAAAGGGCCCCACAGGGAAGCACTGCACTTGCTACTGCTGCCGGGGCTCGTGCTGATCCTTGGATCGCCTGGTCATCGCGGCGGCGACGACCCCGTGGACCTTGAGGGCGGCGGCGATCTCCTTCCTGACCGCCGCCATGTCGACCTCCTGGAAGGCTGGAACGACCTTCTAATGGACGTGCACAACCTCCTCCTCACCTGCCTAGCCTTGAATAGTGTTCGTGGCTCCCCCTGCTGATCCTGCCGCGGACGATCTTGCAGGGGCTCCGGCTGCCTCGCGCGAGGGCCCATGGCGTTAAGTGTGGGTGTTCTACCGTTCTTTGCTTCTTCACATGTGTTCTTGGCTTGTGCTTCTAGCTCGATTGCGTGGCTATATCATGTGATCAAGGGTCTCTCACTGGAACCATTGTATCGAGTTTCTCCCAACCTTTGGCCTACCTAAGAGCAACTCTAGCAGATCCGCTATAATTTCTCTCCGCAAATTCAAGATAGGGGTCGCCGCAAATCAATTTTGAAGTACGAAACGAGCGTTGGTAGAACAGATGCGGCAAATACATACGACATATCACATATTCAAATAAAAATATAGTTTGACCGTACAAACTAGCCAGAGCATCACCGGAGCACACAAACATCGAAAAAGAACACCTAATATTTGGTCACCGAAGGTCGTCGGGGTAGTATATACTCAGAGCTCTTCATAGAGGCTCCTTACTCGTCGGCGTTGAAGCGATTGCAGGCTTCCATGTAGCGCTGCTCGGTGAGATCGTACTCCCGCTGGGCGACGGCATGGCGGCCCAGCGTGCTAACATCACCGTGTATCATAGCGTTGGTGACCTCGCGGAGTGCCATGTAGGCGGCTGTGTAGGGGGAGAGGTAGTTCATGAGGCGCATGAACCGATTCCAAGAGCGATCACCGACATCACCGACAAGCGCTCGGTCGAAGAGACCCAGGGCTTGAGTCGAGCTAATGGAGCAGCCACCACGGCCGCCGCCGTTGGCCCCACGACCAGGGCCTCCAACTGCACAGGAACCATGTGATCGGAGAAAAAGGCCCCGCAGGGGAAGCACTGCACTTGCTACTGCAGCCGGGGCTCATGCTGATCCCTGGATCGCCTGGTCACCGTGGCGGCAATAGCCATGTGGACCTTGAGGGTGGTGGCGATCTCCTTCCTGACCGCCGCCATGTCAACCTCTTGGAAGGATGAAACGGACTGCTAATGGACGTGCACAACCTCCTCCTCACCTGCCTAGCCTTGACTAGTGGTCGTGGCTCCCCCTGCTGATCCTGCCGCGGGCGACCTTGCAGGGGCCTCGGCTGCCTCACGCGAGGGCCCATAGCGTCAAGAAGTGTGGGTGTTCTGCTGTTTTTTGGTTCTTCTTAGGTGTTCTTGGCTTGTGCTTCCAGTTCAATCGTGTGGCTATATCATGTGATCAAGGGTCTCTGACACTTGAACAGTAGCTGTGAAATCTTGTTACCGCAACCCAACCCAACAAAAATTGGGTCAAGTTAACCACTTAAAAAGGTTTGAGGAATTTTTACAACACACCAAGAAAAATTACACAAAACACCTTCAACCAAAAAATTATAAAAAAATCCTTCTTGAACTCTACAACCACTATCAGAGTAAAGAAAGCATCTACCGGAGAAAATAAGAAATGAACTCCACCAAGCGAAGATCCAAGAGAAAGCCATATGATCAAAATTTTGCTATGAGCCTCTGAACAGGTGCTACCATGAATGGTGTCACGGTTGCCGATGTGGGTTGTAAGCTAGTGTGAATTTCCGCCGATGTTAGATCATGACTCAGTCAGTGGCATCGCCTAGGCGCTTCAAAAATGACAACTACCTCTCACTATGATGCGGAACACCCCATGGAAATCATCATGCCAAATTCTCCATCCTAAAGAGACATGCACATATCTCACCCCATACATATAAAGGTGGATATTTTTCTTTGCGTGTGTTTTCTTGAATCCTACTAGGATGGTATACTAGTTGATCATTTTTCTTCATGCCCTCAAATCTCTCACAAACCGAATGGGGAACGATTCAAAAGATGTGCAATTGCTGGGCGGATTGTTTGGACTCTGGAGTAAGTGAAGCACCCTCCTCCTAGTGGACTCACTATTGACTAATATGTAAGAAATCTCATTGTTGTTTTATTGCCATGTTTGCATTAATTTGAGCATTCCCATCAATTTGAGCATTGTTAATTTTAGAGTAACATAGCCCAAGACGGGTGCCAACAAATGCCCAGGTCAAAGTTAAAATTGTTTGGCCTCCAACATTGTTGGAATTCGTTGGAAGGCTACGAGAAGAGGAAGTCGATGAATGATGACGATAGTCCAAAAGATGAGATGTGCATCAATTCCTCGCCGGATATGGTGGACGGTCAAGATAATGATGGTAATGGAGAGGAGGAAAGATAAAATGTGCCTCTAAATCCCACTCCGGCGTCAAGCATGGGTTGGACCATTGGGAGGAAGAGAGGAAAAAGCTCGATAGAGGAGAGGTGGAGGTGATAAAAATAAAGATCGATGAATTGATGAGGATAGGAAATGAGTATGCACAGAAGAGGGAGCAAGAAAGTTAGATATGGAGGAGAAGAGTAACCAAGAAGAAGAGGGCGAGATGAGATGAGATGGTATGCAAGAGAGAAAACGACGCCAGGAAGATATGGAGGAGCATATGCTTAAAACTCAAGAAGATAAGGCGGCAACTAAACACATATACGATCAGAATCAATTCATTATGTTGGATATGAGCCAAATGGATCCATTGACACGAGAATTTTAGGAGAAAATGCAACTGGTCTGATCATACGTTTTAGGAACCTCGAAAGAGGGGACAATGCACATGTCAAAGTATGAGGGCACAACCAGTACATTGGAGGAGGAGGAGGTGCACACGTCGACAACATATGATTTGTAGATGTCATTGGCTAAATGATTTTGTTTATGCAACATGTTAAAAAAATATATGCATGTTTGCCTGATGCGATAATCATTTAAATTTGAAGGTAAACAAAGTGTTTGAATAATGAAGGGTGAGATATATGACTCTGAGTTTACATGTAATCTACCAGGCATGCAAACATACATAAAGCGCACTTTATATGCATTATGGTGGTCATAGATATGGTGACTCTTCTATAGTTGCTCTAAGTCCCCTTACTCATTTTGTTTGTTTTTTGTGGGAATCATCTACTCCTTTGGTTCCAAAATGAGTGCCTCAACTTTAATACAACTTTATACTAACAATAGTTGTTATGATGTCTACATATGGTCATATTGTTGGTATATGTTTGCTAGATGATACAACATAGCACTGTCATGTTGTGTGAATAGAATGGAACACTTGCACGTAGTAAGCGCATATCCAAGGGAGACCCTCAAACCTTCCGCAATAATTCAAATTGTATTGTCTGGACCACTTTTGCCATCCAACATAGCTGACGAGGGGATACCCCCACAACTCCTCTACGTGAGGGTACACCTAGTGCGTGTCAAGACCGATGGCCCACTAGAAGCTTCAGATGGCCCAAGATCAGCCCACCCGAAGCACCGACATGGAGTCCAAGGCATGGATATCAAGACTAGCTAGATTAGGCAACTATCTATGTAAACTTAGGCGGACTCCTCGAGAACTAGCCTAGTATATAAAGGATGGGAGAGGGGACGTCTAGGGCAATCCAATACTCATCGCAACACTTTGGCTAGAGAAATCACGTCGAAGCCTCCACTGTAATCGCCTCCGCCATATAATACATCGATCAGGAAGTAGGGGTTTTACCGATCGAGGGCCCTGAACCTGGGTAATCCCTGTCTCCTATTAGCCTACGAGATCGCCAACCTTTCACTCCTCCTTCTATGATCAAACCCAGGGTTCCTAACCATGGGATTTGCAGAGGCTAATCCTCGTCAATTGGCGCTGACCGTGGGGAAGACGCAGGTTGGAGTCACGACCTCTGCGGTTCCATCACCAGCAGTCGACAAGTCGGCGACTTCATCAACAATCCAGACAAAACCCGATCTGCACGGAACCTTCAACCTCACCACGTGCTTTCCGATCTCGCAATCAAGTGCACCCAACCGGTGTACGATACCAGTCCAAGTCTTTAGAGGTATTCAGGACTGCATCAGGCGAAGATCCAATCTACGATCAGCGGACCAGGCCGCGCCGCCGTAATTTAACATCAAATTTTCCCTAGCTCAAGCACTCGATGATTCGACGACTCCAAACTCCTGCCGCACCACTCGCCGTGAAGCAATCGATCACTACGACCTCACCAGCACGACAAAAAACCTCGCCAAGGAAATCTGAGATTTCTGCATCAATGATGGAGTCAAGTTGTGCCCGAGTAACCGCTCTCGCATGAAGCACCGGTCACGTACCCGCTCGTCCAAGCACCGCGACGTCAGCGACCGATCTATGAAGCGAAGACGAAAGCACTTGGAGGGTTCAAACACCCTCACACCTCAAGAGCAGCTAGATGGGATTTGCACAATACACTCTTACGAGGACAACGAAGGAGAACTCAGATGAAACCACAGCCTTAGAAAGTCCCGGCTTTTCGACAAACTCTCCAAAGCACATCATGCAGACATGCAGCACAGAGCACAACATACCCGTGGAGAAACATAAGCAACATTCGAGGAGGAAGCCTACCCATTGGCACATGGACGGGTGTACATGATACAAGAAGGCCACCCATCAAAAAAGGAGGAAGCAACCACCCTCCAAATGTACATGGAAACATGACTCAAGATAAAAGCACCATACTACCTATGCGACTTTGAGGTCGACATCACTTTCTCGTAAAGAGATCACCCGCCGGTTGTCTCTAGACTAGGGCATGCCACATTTGTTCTTGAAGCTCAGATCGGCGGATACGATATGTCACGAGTATTCATGGACGTGGGTAGCAGCATGAACATCATCTTCTGCAACACCTTACTCAAGATGCTTATGCCACCCTCCACGCTGAAAACATCAGACACCACCTTCTATGGCATCACACCAAGCAAAGCAGTCTCACCCCGAGGGAAAATCAACCTTGACGTCATCTCCGGGAACAAAGACAACTTCAGATGGGAAACCCTCGAGTTTGGAGTAGTAGATTGACAATCACAATCACAATTCCATGCTATACTCGCTCGACCAGCTTTCGCGCGATTCATGGCCGCCCCTCACTACACATATCTCAAGCTCAAGATGTCGGGACCCGCCGGAGTCATCACCATCAACGAATGTTTCATCAGATCGGATAAATGCAACCGAGACTTTCACCAAGACTACGACACCTTTGGTGCACAACATGAGTTCGCGGAAATGGCCATGTGATACGTCCCGAACGTATCTATAATTTATGCTTGCTTTGTGTGATATTGCTCTGTTTTAGATACACTTTCATACACTTTTGATCATATTTGGACTAACCTATTAACTCAGTGCACCCCAGTGCCAGTTCCTGTTTTCTGCTGTTTTTCTATTTCAGGTTTCCCCCATATTAAAAATGCTCCAAAAATTCCGGGAAAATACAATAAAAAAATCAGCGCTTCGGAAGCTTCGGGAATCACCGAGGAGGGGCCGGAGGGGACCCACCATGGCCCCAGGCGCCCTCCCGGCGCGCCCTAGGGTGGGGCCGCGCCAGGGGGGGCGCTTGGACCCCTGGTGTCCCCTCTGGCTGCTCCCCTTCGCCTATTTATTCTCCGTCACGGGGAAAATCCGAAGACATAACCCTTTTTCGCGATCTCGTCTCTGTTCCGCCGCCGCCGCGCTTCCAAGATTGGGAGCGCCAACAGACCTCTTCCCGGCACCATCCCGGAGGGAGGATTGACCTCCAGGAGCCTCTCCTCCACCATGGACGCTTCCCGGATGATCCGTGAGTAGTCCACCTTGGACCATGGGTCCATGATCAGTAGCTATGTGATGTTCTCCTCCCCTCTTTGTTCTTCATGGATTAGACCTTGTAAGCTGCCCTACATGATCAAGGCACATATGTAATTCTTTCTGCTGTTGCTATGCTGAGTTTGCTGGGATCTGGTGGATTATGAGACTATATTCAGTTTGTGATTGAGTAATATATTTGGTTCTTATCTTTTATGTTTTTGTTCTTGAGTAATTCTTGCATGTTCTCTGTTGATGTTTATTGCTTTGGCCAAGTAGTAGGTAGTGACTCCAAGAGGGAACGTTATGCTCGATTGTGGGTTCATGCGCCCTGATGACTAGCTTGAGTGACAGAAACATGAGTCTAGGGGATGTGTTGTTGCCACAAGGGGGAAAACAATGGTGCTTGTGACCGCGGTTGCAAGGATTGTTTACTTTACGCAAAGTTCTTTTAATGCACTTGTCTGTTGCTTTGGGTTTACACTTTGGGTGGGGCTCGCAACTTAATACCAGCGAGATGTTCTGGATAGATATCTCAAGGATGATGATTATTAGTAGATGCAGTTGGATTTCGGTCTAATTATTTTGGCGTACCGCCCATGCTTTTGAGCCTCTTCCTTTCTTTGTAGCATAGTTAGCATTGCGGTGCATTTTAATCCTGTCAATTGCCCATCTGTGATTTGTTTACCTCGCATAGCAGTTTTATCGTCTTTTGGGAGAGAGACATCACTAGTGAACATCACGGGTCCATTTATTTCCTGCTTTTACTTTCTAGTTGCAATTATCACCACTATTATCCCTTGCGTTTGATCCTTTGTAAATAACAAGGCCGGAGAGATTGAAAACCTCTCTGAAGTTCGTTGGGAGCAAAGTTATTTGTGTCTGTGTGCAGGTCCACGTCAACCGCCTAATTCTAGCGCCGTTGTCACCTACTTGTCGCTTTCGGAGTCCTAAGGGAGACAAACCCTAACCTCTAAATAGGGGAAATTTTCTGCTATCCTACATCTCACCTTCTACTTGGGGTAACCAACAAAGGGCGAGAATCCATTATCATCTCTCGAACATCAAGCAAATTTCTGGCGCCGTTGCGAGGGACTCCAATCTACAAGATAGGGGAGTTGCACACTATCTTTTACCTTTGCTTTTTAGTCTTGTTAGTTTACCTTTCAGTTTTTATCTTAGTGTCCTTTATAAAAAATCACAGTATAAATTCTTACCTTTCTAGTAATTTCCATTATGTCTGGTCATTTTGCTTTTGTTGAGACAGAAGTGCTCACCTTTAAACAAAAAGGTGGTGAAAGTTTAAAAGATGCTTGGTATAGAATTAACGATTCTCAGAAAAGAGCCACCAAGAAGCAATCCACTACTATCCTGCTTAGAAATTTTTATGTTGGAATTACTCCTTGGAATAGGTTCGTTCTAGATACTGCTATCAATGGGAATTTCCTAGAAGCCCCAATTTGGGAGTCTCTTATTGTTATTGAAAATCTAGTTGGAAATCTCCCTGTTGCTAGCATACAAGAGGATATCACTATAGCTCACATTATGAAAAAACTTGAAAAGATAGAGTTAGAAATACCAAGTATAAGTAGGATAAATGAGTTGGATCACAAGATTCAAGGGAATTTGAATAGACTTGATAGCTCCATGCATAAAATTATCAAAACTTTGGAGAGCATCAAATCCCATGATATGGACCCTTCTAGGATAGATAAGATTGAGGAAATCATTGACACTTTAGGAAATACTTTCTCCTGAATCAAACCAAAAGGGTAGAAACTCCGACAAGAAGGGAACCTATGTTCAATTATGTCCCTAAGGTTCCCCGACCTAATACTAATCCACCAATTGCCAAGGGAGTTGAAACCATGAAAACTTTGGAAGAAATATCCCTCTTAGGTAAACTTATAAATGAAACTCCCATTGATTATCCGCCTTTTGGTTTTATCCCTAGAAGTATCTTCATTAGGCCTTTATTTGAAAGACCTCTTAAAACTAGTTGTACAATTGAATAGCTTTTTGATTATCTTGATGATGGTTCGATTGATACAACGTGATTCTTCCTTTTTGCTTTATGCCTAGCTTAAAGGCGTAAAAGATGTTTTTACTTTTGTTTTTAGTGGTCTTGATGATTGTTACTACTGTAGCAACATCATTGTATCTTTATTTTAAAGCTTTGTGCCAAGTTTAGCCTCCGATTGCAAGAAAGTTCAAAAGTCGTGACATGCTGTCCAGAAAACAGATTCTGTCCTTGGACAGAAAAATTAGCCTAAAATCGCAAGATCATCTTTTTTATCTGATTTTTTTACATCATTCTCCATACAATTGTTTTTCGAGCGTCTGTTCTGAGTTTTTTGATTTGAGTTGCATAAGTACCCCAAAAAAATTATTTACTACCTGATGTTCTGTTTTTCATAGATTCTGCCACGTTTTTCCTTTCCTTACTTTTGCAAACCTTAAGCTTGCTTTTTATATGCAAAAACTTTTTGGCAATCTTGAGAAACAACATCTATTCAAGAATATATTTATTTCCAGTAGAGGAAAATTATTTTATTAAGGGTACTAAACTCTCTAATCAGCTTATGATGAGTTATGTATGAAGGGAGTTTTCAAGTGTGCGAGGGAAGATGATGAAAGAAGATCCGGGAGTGTCAATCGCTCAAGCTTGGGGATGCCCCCATGCATCCCCAATAAATATTCAAGGAGACTCACGCGTCTAAGCTTGGGGATGCCCCCGTGCATCCCCTTCTCCATCAATAATCATCAGTTCGTCCTTCGTCTCATTATATTTTTATCACTTCATGCGTTATGTGCTATGCTTGGAGCCTCTCGCTCTTAGGTTTACTTTTTAGTTTCCTTTAGCTTTGCTTGCTGTTCATAACAAGTTAGAACCCAGCTTACTTTGTGTGGGAGAGAAACACTCTCCACTCCAATCTAGAACACATCATAGGATTTTTCATGCTTATCTCTTTACTGTTGTGTGTTCTTTATCTTTTCGTAGCTACTGCCATGTTTAGTTTTAGTTTTAGTTTGTATTTATCAAGAGCCTTGGCTTTTGTTTAGTTTGTTGCTGGAACTCTCTTTAGTTTCAATGTTTATCTTGTTAAGAGAGTTGGTTGTTGCACTAAGTTGTGTCTTGTCTTGAAAGTAGGTAATTGAGGTTGCTATTTAATTGTAATAGTAACTTGCAATAGTTTTGAGGTATTGTTGTGAGTAATGTTTGAACTTTTGGCGTCAAGAGCTCTAGCCTATTAGTGATAGGTGTCGTATTTTGGGCAATCCGTGTTTATTTTCAAAAACTACAAAAACTAGTTGAGAACTCTAGCTACTAGATGGATGATACGTCCCAAACGTATCTATAATTTCTGCTTGCTCCATGCATGTTTTGTGTGACTTTGCCATGATTTGCTTGAACTTTCATACACTTTTGAGCATATTTGGACTAATCTATTAACCCAGTGCACCCAGCTACCAGTTGCTGTTTTCTGCTGTTTTTGTATTTGAGGTTTTCCGTCCATTAAAAGTGCTCCAAAAAATCTGGAAAAATCAGATAAAAAATCAGCGATCCGGAAGCTTCCGGAATCACCAAGGCAGCAGAGGGGGGCCACCACAGGGACTCCAGAAGGGTCCCTTGCGCGGCCCCACCCTAGGCCGCGCCAGGGGGGGCTCCTGTTTGCCCTGTGGGTCCCCTCGACACCCCCTCCGCCTATATTTAGCCCTCGGGGTGGAAACCCCTAATATCGATATCTTTTCCGCGAACTCGCCTCTGTACCGCCGCCGCCGTTTCAAGATCGGGGCTGCCTGGAGAAGCTGCCCCGGCACCCTGACGGGAGGAGGAACCCCCACCGGGAGACCATCCATAGCCATGGATGCCTCCCGTATGTACCGTGAGTAGTCCCCCTTGGACCATGGGTCCGTGACCAGTAGCTATGTGATGTACCTCTCCCCTCTTTGTGCTTCCACTTTCGAGACCTCGTGAGCTGCCTCACAGGATCGAGGCACTTTTGTAATTTCTGCTGTTGCTATGCTGAGTTTGCTAGGATCTGATGGATTATGAGACTATGTTCAGATTGTGATGAGTAATATATTTGGTTCTTCTCTTTTATATTTTGTTCTTGAGTAAATTCTTGCATGTTCTCCGTTGCAGTATTTTGCTTTGGCCAAGTAGTTTGTTGCAACTCCAAGAGGGAGCGTTATGCTTGATTGTGGGTTCAGCCCCTTGATGTCTAGCTTGAGTGACATAAACATGAGACTAGGGGATGTGTTGTTGCCACCAGGGATAAAACAACGGTGCTTGTACCCGCGGGTGCAAGGATTGTTTCCTTTACACAAAGTTCTTTTAATGCAGTTGTCTGTTGCTTTGAGTTTACACTTTGGGTGGGATTCACAACTTAATACCAGCGAGATGTTCTGGATAGATATCTCAAGGTGGATGATTCGTAGTAGATGCAGTTGTATTTCGGTCTACTTACCTTGGCGTACTGCCCATTGCTTTTGAGCCCTTCCTTTCTTTGCAGCATAGGATGCGTTTGGATGCTGTGCTATCCCTCAATGGGATAGGGATAGCCCATTTTTATGTGGATAGCAGGCATTTGGTTTTTGGAAATGTGTGGATAGGGATGCCCATATACGGGGAATATTCGCCGAAAACTCGGCTCCGCGCGTCCGCCGAAAACTGGCGGATACGGGCATCCCGCGGGTGCGAGCGAGGCGAGCGCAGCCCGCGAAACGTTTTTCGCTCATTTCTCCACCTACAAAAAGGTAACCCTATCTCTTTTCCCCTTTCCATCTCTTTTCTCATCTCTTCAAGCGGCGGCGGCTGCAGATCGAACCCGGCGGCGGCGGCAGATCCAGCCCGACGACGACGGTGAGTTCGCAGCCCCATGATTATCCCTGCTAGTCTCCTGTCGATGTGCGTGTGTGCGTGGGTGGTGCGCCGGCCGTGCTAGTCCCCGGCCGATGTGCGCGCGTGCGTGTGGGTGTTGCGCCGGCCGGGCTAATCCCCTGCCGGTGTGCGCGCGTGCGTGAGTGGATGTTGCTTCGGCCGTGCTAGTCCCTGCTGGTGCGCGTGCATGTGTGGGTGCTGCTCCGTGTGTGGGTGCTGCTTCGTCCTGCTTTTTTCTAGCCGGTGTGGTGGCTGATGGATTTCTTGCTGTGTGTGGTGACTGATGGATGGATGCGATACTGTCCAGCTTCTAATCTTTTTTTTTTGATTTTTGTGTGTTGCAGCTCATGCCAAAGGCAATAGGGAATTTAGGGACTACTAGATATCCTCCCTGTTCTTGATTTTCTCCCCTGTGCTGAAGCTTGTTAGCAGTGCAAATCCCGCCATTGATGGTATTTGGGAGGAGATGAAAGAACTTCCTGGTTTTGATTTGGATTGCCTTGCTCATTATTATGCGTATTTGGTTGATAATCCTCGTGTCGCAACAGCATTCAAGGTCTTGGGGGATGTTCAAAAAAAGGTTTGGGTTTCTAGGTATGTGAAGAATACCTTTCCTGAAGCTGAAGCATGATGGGTTCTAGGTGGTTGACTTGGGTTGTATGTAGTTTTTCTTTTGATTACAACCAAGACAATTGAGCTATGAGTTGTATGTAGTTCTTCTTTTGATTACAACTGAAACATTGAACTATGGGTTGTATAACTATAGATTTGTTCTACTGAACAATGAGTTTGATGCACTTGTGTTATATAAGGAAATGTTGAACTCTAAGCTATATGCACTTGTGTTTGATATGAAAATGTTGATGAACTGTGAGCCGTATGCACTTGTGTTGAGTTAAAATGTTTTTAGAATTACTATTGTACATATCATATTTGATTACCTCATGTTGAAAAATGGGCTAGCCTCACCCATCAACCAAACAAAAAAATGGTTATCCCCAACCATGATTTATCCTTTCAACCAAACAAAACATGGGCTAGCCTTATCCCTCAACCAAACAAAAAAAACTGCTATCCCTATCCTACTGGACAGGGATGCCCATATCCACCCTAACATATCACTCTAACCAAACACATCCATAGTTAGCATTGAGGTGCCTTCATAATCCTGTCAATTGCCCAGCTGTGATTTGTTTACCTCGCTAGCACTTTTATCGTCTTTTGGGAGAGAGACATCAATAGTGAAAATCACGGGACCCCGGTCCATCTTCACATCATTGTTTGCACCCTTAATTTACTTTCAGTCTTTACTTTCAGTTCCACTTTTATCTCTTGCGTTGATCCTTTGTAAACAGCAAGGCCGGAGGAATTTACAACTCCTCTGTACTTGTTGGGAGCAAAGTTATTTGTATATGTGTGCAGGTCCTGTCAACTCCCTAGCCAGAAGCCAATTTCTGGCGCCGTTGTCACCTTCTTGTATTTCTGCGAGTCCTACTGGAGACAAACCTTGGTATCTTCACCGAGGGAAATTTGCTGCTACGCTACATCTCACCTTCCACTTGGGGTAACCAACGAGAAGTGAGTGAACTATCCTCACCGTATCAAGCTAATTTCTGGCGCCGTTGCCGGGGACTCCAGTATACAAGATAGGGGAGTTGCACACTATCTTTTATCTTTGCTTTTTAGTCTTGTTAGTTTACCTTTCAGTTTTTACTTTTGTGTCCCTTATAAAAAATGCCAAAAATACCTGTTTCATTTCTTGTGTGGTCAAGTATGTTAGGAGTTGGTACTATGAGGGAATCCGAGTTTTGGATTTCCACCAAAGGAACGGGGAGAATATGTAGAAGGCATGGGACAGAATTTCTGAAGCACATAAGGCAAATATGCCTTGGTTACCTATAAGAATTGTGCTTAGAAATTTTTAATTGGCCTTTTCAAGTGGTGTAAGCACTCTCTTGATCTTATAGCTGAAGGAGACTTTCTAGAGTGTGATGAAGCTAGAGCTCTTGAAATTATACATGGTTTATCTAGTTATTTTGTTTATGATGGTCTTGATACTGTTGTAGACAGAATTTCTACTATTCAGAAGAGACTTGATGCTCTAGACTTTAAAGGAGTAGAAAAACTAAATCCTCCTAGAGAGGAGATTTTGGAAATAGAAAATGACTGGGAGCCTTTTGTTAGGGTTGTTATCTCTAATCAAAACTTCCTTGCTTTTTGTGACATTGGATCTACAGTTTCTATAATGCCAAGCTTTATTTATGATTCTTTGTACCTTGCAAGGATGGACAAATTTCCATCTTTCCATGAACATTCTAATGGTGATATTTCTGAGATCCAGGGAAGATTGAAAGATGTCCAGGTCATGTTTCTTAAAAGAAGTGTGGAGATTGACTTCTTCATCATGAAGGCCAATCGAGGAAATATAGTGCTTGGAAGGGACTTCCTCCGAGCCATGAAAGGCTTCATTGATATAGGTAAAGGACAAATACATTTGCGTGGTAAATCAAAAGGTACGTAACTTTTCCCTGGGAAGAACAAGGATGAGCTTATTGAAAACCCTTTTGAGATCCTTGGTGAACCTTCCGATTATTTTGGAGAACTTTGATCTTTTGCTTTAAGCCTAGCTAATGGCTTTAAAGAAGCGCTTTCGGGAGGCAGCCCGCAACGAATTTAGGTTTTTCATTTTGCTTTTCTTCTGTTCTTAGTGGTCTTGATGATTGTTACTACTGTACCAACATTATTGTATCTTTACTTTTCAGGCTTTGTGCCAAGTATAGCCTCATATGACAAGGGAAGTGAAAGTTGTGACATGCTGTCCAGAAAACAGATTCTGTCCTCGTGACTAGAAAAATCAGAGAAAAATCCCAGTTCATCTTTTTGAGCTGAATTTTTTACACAGCGTGCTCTTTACAATTACGAAACTTTCGTATTTTCTGAGTTTTTTTATTTGAGTTGCAGAAGTACCCCTAAAAAATTTGTTTTTACCTGCTGGTCTGTTTTTCACAGATTCTGTCCTGTTTTGCCTTTTCTTTGTTTTGCAAACCTTAAGCTTGCTTTTTCTTTGCAAAAACTTGTTGGAAATCTTGAGAAACAGTAGCTCTTCAAGGTTATCTTTATTTCCAGTAGAGGAAAAATTATTTTAGTTGGGTACTAACCTCTCTATTCAGTCTACAATGAGTTATGTATGAATGGAGTTTTCAAGTGCGCGATTGAAGATGATGAAAGAAGATCTTGGAGTGTCAAACGCTCAAGATTGGGGATGCCCATGTGCACCCCCAATAAATATTCAAGGAGACTCAAGCGTCTAAGCTTGGGGATGCCCCCGTGCATCCCCTTCTTCATCAACAATTATCAGTTCGTCCCTCGTTGCACTATATTTTTATCACTTCATGCGTTATGTGCTATGCTTGGAGCGTCTCGCTCTTTACTTTTCTAGGTTTGTTTTTTCTTTGTTTGCTGTAGTAACAAGTTAGACCCCAGCTTACTCTTTTGTGTGGGAGAGATTCACGCTCCGCTTGAACTAGAACTCCTCATAGGATTTGCATGCTTATTCTTTTAGCTGTGAGTTGTTCTTTTTCTTTTCTTAGCTGCTGCTCTGTTTAGTTGTAGTGCTTTAGTTTTTCTAGAGCTTTTCTTTTGTTTTAGGTTGAACTTTCTATAGGTTGCATGTTTTATCTTGTTAGAGAGTTTGCCTGTTGCACTGAGTTTTGTGTCTTGAATAGAAGTAGGTAGTTGAAGTTGCTATTCTCTTTGTAGTAGTAACTTGCAACAGTTTTGAGGTATTGACTAGAGTAATGTTTGAACTTTTGGTGTCAAGAGCTCGAGCCTATTAGTGATAGATGTCGTATTTTCGGCAATCCGTGTGTTTTTCGAAAACCAAAAACCCCTGTTGAGAACACTAGCTACCAGATGGATCACTAACCTCTGGAGGGTTCGAATATTAGAGTACACTCACGTACCATGAGTCGAGGATGCGCAAGGATAACCAAACCCCCATACACTCCTCCTCGGGGTACTTGTCTCTTTGTGAACCTCCTGATTAGATTGAGAGTTACCGATAATAAGTGCATGAGTTTTTAGGACTAATGTTAGTATTCGAAAGTTGACACTTCCACCCACCTATACTTTTTCTAGCCTCTTCGGTACCGTGCAGTGCCCATTCTCACCTTGAGAGTTGGCCCATACTTCGCCGGTGCATCCAAACCCTTGGCACGATACGCTCTATCATCATAAGCATCCTTATATCTTTCCTCAAAACAGCCACCATACCTACCTACAACACATTTCAATAGCCTTTCCGAGATACATTGCCATGCAACATCCACCTTCTCATGACTTGATCCTCATGTCATACATGCTACTTGCTTAATCGATGAGCCGCATGCTAGTTGGGCCTTGCCCTAATCATTACTACATGACGCGCTAGTATCATTGCATATCCCGCTATCCCGGCAGAGGCATACATTTGCATCATGATAGTTATATCTTCTTTATGTGAGTACCTTTCTAAAGTGTGAAAGATCTCATATATTCTTGTAAAATATAGAGTGTTGCCCCTAAAGTGAGGAAAAGATCCCCAAAGAGGACAAAATCAAAAGATCCCAAAGAGGAAAAATGAGAGTTAAATAGAAAGAGCCATTGAGGCCACCAAAAAAATACAAAAAATAGAAAAAGGAGAAAAGGAAAAATAAAAATAGAGAAGGGGCACACTACTATTCCTTTTGAGAGATCCACACTAGTACTTCATCCTCTATCCCTTGTACTCCATAAAGACCATCATCATGCATATAGCTATGTGGGGACCTTCACACTATAGAACTTGGCTTGTATATTCCAATGACGAGCCTCCTCAAACGATCTCTAGGTCTTCTTGAGCAAGCAAGCTAGATGCACCTCCACTAGTTTCCTTGGAGAGATTTTAGCTCACATGTGAATCCGTTGCATGGCAATCCCTACTCCTCACATCATATCTATCATATGGCCTTCTCTCTCCTATGATTGTCCTCATTGATGTGAGCCTTTCACACCTTTTTGTCTTCCTCTTCCACCTTCTTTCTGTTTCGCCTTTTAGGTGTTAACTTTCTTGCTCACGCTCATCCATTGCATGAGTGCTCAAAATATCAAAAGGGAGTGGATCAGTTTGACTTGTACCTAGCTAGTGGTCTGGGGACGAGTCAAGATAAGAATCCAAAGGAGACTAAGTGTGAAACTTTAGTAGATAGTTGTTCTCAACAACCTTTTTTCTCTCTTTTTCCCAGTCCCCTGCTTGCACTCAAACACCATATGGAGACATTCGATTCACGGACAGCGAGAGCTCTTGCACCTTTTGTTCTTTTGTTGCTTGTGTCAATGCTAATATAGACTCTTGCTTGTTAAGACTTTAATTGAATTGCATGCGTTGATTGCTTTAGTTAAAAGTACTTATATGGTTGTGTGGCATGTCACCACAGAAATTATGCTTGTTATCATTTACCTACTCGAGGACGAGAAATAATTAAGCTTGGGGATGTTGATACGTCACAAACGTATCTATAATTTCTGCTTGCTCCATGCATGTTTTGTGTGACTTTGCCATGATTTTCTTGAACTTTCATACACTTTTGAGCATATTTGGACTAATCTATTAACCCAGTGCACCCAGCTGCCAGTAGCTGTTTTCTGCCGTTTTTTGTATTTCAGGTTTTCCGGCCATTAAAAGTGCTCCAAAAAGATCCGGAAAAATCAGATAAAAAATCAGCGACCCGGAAGCTTCAGGAATCACCAAGGCAGCGGAGGGGGGGCCACCACAGGGACTCCAGAAGGGTCCCTAGCGCGGCCCCACCCTAGGCTGCGCCAGGGGGCCTCCTGGCTGCCTTGTGTGTCCCCTCGACACCCCCCTCCACCTATATTTATCCCTCGGGGTGGAAACCCCTAATATCGATCTCTTTTCCGCGAACTCGCCTCTATACCGCCGCCGCCGCCGTTTCAAGATCGGGGCTTCCTGGAGAAGCTGCCCCGGCACCCTGCCGGGAGGAGGAACCCCCTCCGAGAGACCATCCATAGCCATGGACGCCTCCCGTATGTACCGTGAGTAGTCCCCCGTGGACCATGGGTCCGTGACCAGTAGCTATGTCATGTACCTCTCCCCTCTTTGTGCTTCCACTTTCGAGACCTCGTGAGATGCCTCACATGATCGAGGCACTTTTGTAATTTCTGCTGTTGCTATGCTGAGTTTGCTATGATCTGATGGATTATGAGACTATGTTCAGATTGTGATGAGTAATATATTTGGTTCTTCTCTTTTATATTTTTTTCTTGAGTAAATTCTTGCATGTTCTCCGTTGCAGTATTTTGCTTTGGCCAAGTAGTTTGTTGCAACTCCAAGAGGGAGCGTTATGCTTGATTGTGGGTTCAGCCCCTTGATGTCTAGCTTGAGTGACAGAATGATGAGACTAGGGGATGTGCTTTTGCCACCAGGGATAAAACAACGGTACTTGTGACCGCGGGTGCAAGGATTGTTTACTTTACGCAGAGTTCTTTTAATGCAGTTGTCTGTTGCTTTGAGTTTACACTTTGGGTGGGATTCGCAACTTAATACCAGCGAGATGTTCTGGATAGATATCTCAAGGTGGATGATTCGTAGTAGATGCAGTTGGATTTCGGTCTACTTACCTTGGCGTACTGCCCATTGCTTTTGATCCCTTCCTTTCTTTGCAACATAGTTAGCATTGCGATGCCTTCATAATCCTGTCAATTGCCCAGCTGTGATTTGTTTACCTCGCTAGCACTTTTATCGTCTTTTGGGAGAGAGACATCACTAGTGAAAATCACGAGACCCCGGTCCATCTTCACATCATTGTTTACACCCTTAATTTACTTTCAGTCTTTACTTTCAGTTCCAATTTTATCTCTTGCGTTGATCCTTTGTAAACAGCAAGGTCGGAGGAATTGACAACTCCTCTGTACTCGTTGGGAGAAAAGTTATTTGTATCTGTGTCCAGGTCCTGTCAACTCCCTAGCCAGAAGCCAATTTCTGGCGCTGTTGTCACCTTCTTGTATTTCTGCGATTCCTACTGGAGACAAACCTTGGTATCTTCACCGAGGGAAATTTACTGCTACGCTACATCTCACCTTCCACTTGGGGTAACCAACGATAAGTGAGAGAACTGTCCTCACCGTATCAATGGATCACTAATCTTTGGAGGGTTCGAATATTAGAGTACACTCACGTACCATGAGTCGAGGATGCGCAAGGATAACCAAACCCCCATACACTCCTCCTCGGGGTACTTGTCTATTTGTGAACCTCTTTATTAGATTGAGAGTTACCGATAATAAGTGCAGGAGTTCTTCAGACTAATGTAAGTATTGAAAGTTGACACTTCCACCTCCTCATATTTCCTAGCCTCTTCGGTACCGTGCATTGCCCTCTTCTCACTCCGAGAGTTAGCGTCCACCTCGCCGGTGCATCCAAACCCTTGGCATGGTACGCTCTGTCATCATAAAACTCCTTATATCTTTCCTCAAAACAACCACCATACCTACCTATCAAGGCATTTCCATAGCCTTTTCGAGATATATTGCCATGAAACATCCACCTTCTCATGACTTGATCTTCATGTCATACATGGTCCTGCTACACTGGTAGAGGCATACATTGCAAACATCATGATCGCTACATCTTCTTCATGTTGAGTACCTTTTAAAGTGTGAAGATCTTCTATACTTCTTGTAAAATAGAGTGTAGCCCTTAAGTGAGGAAAAGATCCCAAAGAGGACAAATTTAAAAGATCCCAAAGAGGACAAATGAGAGTTCAATAGAAAGAGCCATTCAGGCCACCAAAAAATACAAAAAAAGGAGAAAAAGAAAATAAAAAGAGAGAAAGGGGCAACACTACTATTCCTTTTGAAAGATCCACACTCGTACTCCCTCCTATATCTTGTACTCTTTAGAGATGATCATTTATGCATATAGCTATGTGCGGACCTCACACTAAAGAACTTGGCTTGCATATTCCAAGGATGAGCTTCCTCAAACTATCTCTAGGTCTTCTTGAGAGAGCAAGTTGGATGCACCCCCACTAGTTCCATTGGAGAGCTTTTCTTAGCTCATATGTGCATCCGTTGCATGGCAATCCCTACTCCTCACATCATATCTATCATTTTGCCTTCTCGCCTATGACGGTCCTCATTGATGTGATCCTTTCACGCCCTTTTTGTCTTCCTCCTCCACCATATATATATATATATATATATATATATATCTTTTCCATCCTAAGTGTCAACTCTCGTGCTTACGCTCATCCATTGCATGAGTGCTCAAAATATCGAAAGGGAGTGGATCAAATTGACTTGTACCTGGCTAGTGGTCTGGGGACGAGTCAAGATAAGATCCCACAGAAGACTAAGTGTGAAACTTTAGTATATTGAGTTCTCAACAATTTTTTTTCTCGTATTCCCATCTCCCACTTCTTGCACGCAAACACCATCTGGAGACATTTGAGTCACGGACATCAAGAGCTCTTGCACCTTTATGTTCGTATGTTTCTATTTTCAATGCTAATACAAACTCTTGCATGTTATGAGTTGAATTGAATTGCATACCTTGATTGCTTTACTTTCAAAGTTCTTATATGGTTGTCAGCATGCCACCACAGAAATTATGCTTGTTATCATTTACCTACTCGAGGATGAGCATGAATTAAGCTTGGGGATGTTGATACGTCCCAATCGTATCTATAATTTTTGCTTGCTCCATGCATGTTTTGTGTGATATTGCTATGTTTTAGATACACTTTCGTACACTTTCGATCATATTTGGACTAACCTATTAACTCAGTGCACCCCTGTCGTTGATATGTAACGACAGATGCCATGGGGATGGCTAAAGAGGGGGACACACTGAGGTTAGGGTCGCTGGTACCGGAAGCGAGAGTGGGAACACACGGTGAGACACCACGATGTACCCAGGTTTGGGGCTCTCCGTAGAGATAACACCCCTAGTCCTGCCGATCTAGCTATATCCAATAACTCTGGCTACAATGAATGCTCCTTGAGATGTTTGAGAGGAAGAAGAAAAGGGCCTCTGGTCTCTACTCTCTCCTTGCTCTCTCTGGTGGGTGAGATTGTAATAACTGCTCCGTCGTCCCCCACGCAGGAGGGGTACCCGGGGCTCTTATAGGCCGAGCCCGGGGTACAAAAGTAAATACACAAGAGGAAGGGCCCAACTGTCTGCCTCAGATCGGCTAGAGACCTAACATCGTGCTTCTCCGGATGACCCGGTGTAGACTTGCGGCTCGCCATACTGCTATCCCGTAGACCTCGGTAACGAACAGTGAAGCTAGGTACATAGGCTTGTCGGCCTGTCCGCGTGATCGGCGCTGGAGGAGACCGCACGCCTCTGACAGTCCCGATCTTCAGGGATTGCGCATTGAATGCTCTTGTACCAGGTGTCCGACCTGGACCTCTGATCGGACGTTGCTCTTCTTACTTTGGACGGATTCTCCTGGGTGAGGTCGATTGCGCCTGCTCCGGGGCAATCGGCCTTCACTTGGAATAGATCGGCCCACTTCTTGCTTGATCTTGTTTAGCTCGGCCTTGACTAGATCGGTGACCATTAGGTCGGTGATCTTTGCCTTGATGAACTGTTTCCCCTGGGTGACCCTACCCAGGGGTCATACCCCCGACAACCCCAGTACCAGTTCCTGTTTTCTGCTATTTTTCTATTTTAGGTTTCCCCCATATTAAAAATGCTTCAAAAAATCGGGGAAAATACAATAAAAAAATCGCTTCAAAAGCTTCGGGAATCACCAAGGAGGGGCCGGAGGGGACCCACCAGGCCCCCAGGTGCCCTCCCGGCGCGCCCTAGGGTTTGCTGGGATCTGATGGATTATGAGACTATGTTTAGTTTGTGATTGAGTAATATATTTGGTTCTTCTCTTTTATATTTTTGTTCTTGAATAATTCTTGCATGTTCTCTGTTGCTGTTTATTGCTTTGGCCAAGTAGTAGGTAGTGACTCAAAGAGGGAACGTTATGCTCGATTGTGGGTTCATGCCCCCTGATGACTAGCTTGAGTGACAGAAACATGAGTCTAGGGGATGTGCTGTTGCCACAAGGGGGGAAACAACGGTGCTTGTGACCGCGGTTGCAAGGATTGTTTACTTTACGCAAAGTGCTTTTTAATGCAGTTGTCTGTTGCTTTGGGTTTACACTTTGCGTGGGGCTCGTAACTTAATACCAGCGAGATGTTCTGGATAGATATCTCAAGGTGGATGATTAGTAGTAGATGCAATTGGATTTTGGTCTACTTATTTTGGCGTATCGCCCATGCTTTTGAGTCTCTTTCTTTCTTTGTAGCATAGTTAGCATTGGGGTGCGTTTTTAATCCTGTCAATTGCCCAGTTGTGATTGGTTTACCTCGCATAGCAGTTTTATCGTCCTTTGGGAGAGAGACATCACTAGTGAACATCACAGGACCCCGGTCCATATTCTCATCATTGTTTACACGCTCCATTTATTTCCTGCTTTTACTTTCTAGTTGCAATTATCACCACTATTATCCCTTGCGTTTGATCCTTTGTAAATAACAAGGCCGGAGAGATTGAAAACCTCTCTGAAGTTCGTTGGGAGCAAAGTTATTTGTGTCTGTGTGCAGGTCCACGTCAACCGCCTAATTCTAGCTCCGTTGTCACCTACTTGTCGCTTTCAGAGTCCTACAGGAGACAAACCCTATCCTCTACATAGGGGAAATTTGATGCTATCCCACATCTCACCTTCCACTTGGGGTAACCAACAAAGGGCGAGAATCCATTATCATCTCTCGCACATCACCATGGTAAAGACACAAACGTTTTTTCACTCGCCAGTTGCAGCGAGCTCAAGGAGATCACTCGAGACTTCAGGCGTCGATAGTGACACGATAGCCCATCAAGTGCACCCAAAGGACCCAGACAAGACAGTGCGGATCTACGCCCAATTACCCGAAGAACAGGCGAGTGATGTAACACCCCGGGTGTCACGCAACAGTAATCACTTTTGGTTAATGCCAAGTTACCTAGATTGCATGTGATGATCACCCTTGATCATATCTCATTCAAATTCCCACCCAATTAAAATTTCAAAATAAAAGTGAAAAGTAAAGTTGCACTAAAAATTATGAAAAAATATCCAAAAACTTTCTAATAATCATTTGACCATGGTATGTTAGCAACCAATAATTATTGGAGTGTTCAAATAACCTATATAATTAATAATACTAGCAAAACAGCACCAACAAGCCTTTTAAAAATGAACAACAATATTCAAATGAATTATTTAAGGCTAATTTTTTTTGTAGCAACCCAGTGCAGTGTAATAGAAATATTAAGACTACTATCACATTTTACCAAATTCTATTGATAGAAAAATAAAATACAAACATAAAAGAATAAAGACAAAGAAAATAGAAAACAAAACAAATAGCAAACTCCTATCTACCGCTCAGGGCGAAGCCCACCCCACCTCATGCTACAGGGGAGGGCTGAAACCAGTGTTGTTGTTGTTGTTGAAATTGGGGGCGTTGTTGTTGTTGAAGTTGTTGTTCCTCTGGATCTCGCGCCTCTCGCGCCGATTGGGACCATTTGGTCCATTTGCTTCTGCCGATTGCTGCTGCTGGCCGGATGGTTGCCCTTGGATGAAACCACTGGGACTTAACGTGATCGGGCGCATTGCAGAGTCAGATGCGGCGAATGAATTGGCTATCCTCATCAAATCGGCCAAACAAGTTATCTCCTTGCGCAGGAGCTTGTGCTTCAACAAAGACCCGTCCAAGCAGCCGTCAGTGAAGTACTGGATGGCTTGGATTTCATGAACTCCCTCACAAGTGTTCCTGAGCTTGATCCACCGCTGAAGATAATCACAAAGGGGTTGTCCTTTCCTTGTACACAGAGTGCCAGATGCCGGGACAGGCCTGGGCGCTCATAAGTACCCGTGAAGTTGCGAACAAATGCGTCCTCAAAATCCTTCCAGCAATTGACACCATCGTTGGGCAAGCTGTTTAACCAGGACCGAGCTGAACCTTGAAGCATGAGCGAAGCATAGCGCACAACTATGCGCCGACCACCTCCTGCGATACCGACGACTGTCATATAATCGACCAGCCAATCTTCTGGCTTGACTGATCCATTGTACTTGGGGTGTCCCTGGGCAATGTGAAGCCTTTGGGGAACTGCTCTTGCCGAATACGCGGGCTGAAACATGCTGGACCCGCCGGCGCGTCATTTTCTGGTTGCCTATCCTGCTGCAACTGCTCGATTCGGTGCCTTGCATCATTGTCCGCGATTTCTCGGGGACCTAACCGCTGGCTTATTGCCGGCCGGACTGATGCCGTCGGTTGCTCGTTGCGCCTGCTGTTGACTGCTGGCTGTAAGTGCATCAAGTGCCCTCCCCTTGAGGTTTTGGAGTTTGATGACAAAACGGTTAAGGGACTGATGTGTTTGTGAGTATACACAGGAGAACAGTCCCTGATGAGGTGTTTAACCACCAATGTCGACCCCCAAAAATGTTGAGGAACATTGGAGAAATCGGTGCGTTTCCAGAAGAATGAAGTTGCGCGAAATCCTGAGGAATCAGGATCCTGAAGCGTTCGGTTGAAGCTGAAGCTGAGGACGATCCTGAGGACGTTCGCGCTGAAGACGAAGTTGAAGCGTAGTCTTCGCTAAGACTTTTTATACTTCTTGAGTCGTAGGAAAACACCGCACTGTTGGAGGGGTTGAAGAAAACAAGTTCCGAAGTTCTGAGGAAGTGCTCAATTAGGAATCCTGAAGAAAAACCCTGAGGAAATCTCCTGCAGTAGAAGTCCAGTTCCTCGGGTGTCTGAGACCTTGTTCTTCAGGACACTGAGGAATCTGTCTTCGGTTGAGGAGTCTGGAGACTGCGAGTGCAGTTCTCCTGAAGAGAGAGTTATCTCCTGCAGTAGAAGTTCAGTCCTCGTGTGTCTGAGACGTTGTTCTTCAGGACACTGAGGTAACTAACTTCGGTTGAGGAGTCTGGAGAGAGAATACTTTGACCGTGCCACGTGTTACGTGGTGAGAGGCTAGAACTTGTCTAGCAACGGTCATTTCCGAGGGCATGAGAGTAATTGCATGCATGGGCATTTATGTCCATTCACCTCGGGTTGCTCCGCGGCTATAAATAGCCACCCCCAGCCCCATTTGTGGGCTGGCTGCTCCGAGAGAAAAACTGACACTTGTCATTTGAGAGCAACCCACCTCTGAGGAAACTGAAGAACCTATGTGAGGAAAACCACCAGCCTGAGTAGTTGAGCATTTCTGAGGAAGTCGGTTCTAGTGATCCGAAGCTTTTTACTCTTGAAGACTGTGATATTCCAGCCGATGTAGAAGTCTTCAGTCTGAGGAAGTCAAGATGCAATTGTGACTTCCTGAAGTGACTGAGTCTGTGAAGGTTTCGGGAGTCTACCTTGAAGACTCACCTGAGTTATTGGACGGAGTCTGAGGACTCTAGTTCAAGGAGAACAAGGTGAAGACTATGTCTTCTGAGTTGAATCTCAGCCTCTCCAACCAGACGTAGAGTTTTCACAGCAACTTGAACTGGTCTACCAAACCAATGTCTTCAACCTCTGGTGCTATCTCTTCAACCTCTTAAGCTTCAGTATTTGATATGTTGACTTCTTGTGCTTCAGCTCTCCCTCTGCTCTTTGTCTTCATACTATGTATCTGAAGTACTTCTGCTTATCTGAATTGATTTATTTCTGTTGCATTATGACGAGCTGTCCTAATGATTACATTCTGTGAAGTTTTATTTCTTCATGATTTTGGTTACTTCTTCAGCCTCATGATTGCTTCAGTCCTGAAGAAAACCAAAATCTGGTAGTAGAATTGAAAATCTCCCATTCACCCCCCTCTGGTCGATGACGAAGTCCCACGCTCCACTCCTCATCACCAGGCCGGAGGCGAAGCGTATACGCGATGCAGGTCATGGTCCCATCCGGATCAGAACTCCAGTCGACGCCTCGGCCTGCCCCACGGTGGGCACCAACTGTCGTTGATATGTAACGGCAGATGCCATGGGGATGGCTAAAGAGGGGGAAAAACCGAGGTTAGTGTCGCTGGTACCGGAAGCGAGAGTGGGAACACACGGTGAGACACCACGATGTACCCAGGTTCGGGGCTCTCCGTAGAGATAACACCCCTAGTTCTGCCGAGCTAGCTATATCCAATAACTCTGGCTACAATGAATGCTCCTTGAGCTATTTGAGAGGAAGAAGAAAAGGGACTCTGGTCTCTACTCTCTCCTTGCTCTCTCTGGTGGGTGAGATTGTAATAACTGCTCCGTCGTCCCCCACGCAGGAGGGGTACCCGGGGCTCTTATAGGCCGAGCCCGGGGTACAAAAGTAAATACACAAGAGGAAGGGCCCAGCTGTCTGCCTCAGATCGGCTAGAGACCTAACATCGTGCTTCTCCGGATGACCCGGTGTAGACTTGCGGCTCGCCATACTGCTATCCCGTAGACCTCGATAATGAACAATGAAGCTAGGTACTTAGGACTGTCGGCCTGTCCGCGTGATCGACGCTGGAGGAGACCGCACGCCTCTGACAGTCCTGATCTTCAGGGATTGCGCATTGAATGCTCTTGTACCAGGTGTCCGACGTGGACCTCTGATCGGACGTTGCTCTTCTTACTTCGGCCGGATGCTCCTGGGTGAGGCCGATTGCGCCTGCTCCGGGGCAATCGGCCTTCACTTGGAATAGATCATCCCACTTCTTGCTTGATCTTGTTTAGCTCGGCCTTGACTAGATCGGTGACCATTAGGTTGGTGATCTTTGCCTTGATGAACTGTTTCCCCTGGGTGACCCTACCCAGGGGTCATACCCCCGACAGTAGCCCCTGAAGCTGCGGAGGTTCCGCCGAACTCAGAGATGGCGAGGCCTGCACAGGTTCCTTTAAAAAATGCAAACTCTTCATTTCTGACCGATTGCTCCAATAAGCCGGTTGCTTTCTACCTGCTGATTGCTCTTGATTTTCCGATTGCTCTGGATCTTCCGATTACTCTTGATCTTCCGATTACTCTTTACCTTCCGATTGTTCTTGATCTTCTTAGCGATTGCTCTCAATGGGCCGATTGCTTGCTATCTGCCGATTGCTCTTGATCTCCTCGACCGATCCGCCCAACGGTTGGTTTGACTGGAATGTTGACCAAACTTGCCGCTTCGAAGTCACCGAAGAATACGGGACGTCGTGCCACGATTTGACATGCCATAACCGCTGCCTCGATCCACGCGCGCACGTCCCGTCCCATCCGCCGGATCTTCTGTGCTCCAAACTGATGATGCTCTGTGGATACACGCGGCCACACCGCCTGCCAGATCGGCACACCCGATCCCACTACCTCCTTGCTACGCATTTAAATATCCCGCGGGGTGAGAGATGCGTCTTGCACCCCTCACTCCATCATTTTCCTTGAACTCTCCTCCACTGCCTCCGCCGCCGCACCGCTCGCCCCGCCGTGCTGCTGCCATTGCCTCCAACGACAAGAGCCGCCGCACCGAAGACCGGGCTGCCGCACTCCACCGCCATCACCACCGCTCCTCCTCCGCCACCATAGGTGGACTTGGATCTAGGTTTCCGCCGCCTCCGCCGCAGTCTTCTCTGTCGCCGCCACCCTCCTCCTCGTCTCCGTCTCGCTCCTCCTCGCCCACCACGGAGTCCGAAGCCTCCATGGGGGACGACGCCGCCGCCTGCTCCCAGAGGGGAGCTTGGAAGGGATCCAATGTGACGAAGATGCAGATTGCGCTCCTCCGCCGGTCTCGCAAGATTCTGGCGGACCTTGACTTCCGCGTTCCTGGCGACGAGATTGTGCCCGCGCCCCGGGACGGCGAGCGTGTTGTCTTCCTCGCGCATTTCGAGCGCGGATTCGGGCTCCCGGTGAGCCAATTCTTCCACGATTTCCTTGCCTTCTACCGCCTGCAACCGCACCACCTTGGGGCAAACTCCATTATGCTGCTCTCCACCTTCGTGGCACTGTGCTAAGGTTACCTCGGAGTCCGGCCCACCGTTGGGCTCTGGTGCCGGCTCTTTCACTTCCTCAACTTCCAAGTAGGCACTGGTGTGCATACTATAAACCCCAAGACCAAGAAGAAAGAGGAAGTAAAGGTGATGGCCGAATGCGGCAGCGCCACCATATACCTCCGCCAGATTGGACTCTATCCTCATCCCCCACTGCCTCAGTCCATCAAGAACTGGTAGATGGGGTTCTTTTATGTTTCCTCACCACAGAACCAAGATTTGCTGAATCTGCCCGAATTCTCTCTTCCACCTCCGACTGCAAAATACCATTGGGCTGAGAAAACAGGGGACGGGGATACCGATCTGGACCGTCAAATGGCCTACATACAAAAGCTGATGGAGAAAGGGCTACAACCCACCGATCTGGTAGCGACCTGGCTCTGCCACCGAGTGCTCCCGCTGCAACGCCGCTGCCATCGGATCTGTGACATGCACCTGTGCCTCGACCCCATTCGGATTTCCACCTTTCGAATAAATGAAGCTGACTTCTTCCTCCAAATCAACAGTATTACCCATCTCAAGGTCGTTGAGCCTTTCGAGTTCGGACTGAAACCGTACAGCCGATCTCGGCCCTGCCCCGAGGTATGCTTTGACCATGATCTCTTACCTTAGCTTTCATTTCCTGCATACTAATTTTGATCGGATCCTTCTCCTCAGGAATTCCTGGCCTCTAGGCTCATGCAGGACGAACAGTCTGCCTCGGGCTATCACCCCGACCGAGCTGAAGAAGACTCTCAAGATGTGGAACTTGAAGAAGAGACCGAATCCGAGACCGAAGCTCGAAATGCTTCCGTCGGACTCGGCTTCAAAAAGCCGGATGAGTGTGATTCCTCCGTCAAACGCTTCATGGACGAATGGAGCAGCGATTCTGATCCTCTTGGTGACCTCGGCGCAGAATCTCGACCAGCCGAACAGACGCTGCCCAAGGGGAAACGTCCCCGACCTGACGATGCCGGCCCCTCCAAGGTTGCCAAGAAGAAAGGGAAGACGACCACGCGCCGAGCCGCCCCCAAGATTAGTGGCCATGTGCTTTCTCCAACTCCCCTGAACATTGCTCACCCTGACTTTTCTATGGCCGGATTTGCTGCTCAACTGCCCCGAGCTGCCGGGTACGTTTATCTTCACCTTTTTTGTTTCTCTTGATTTTTCCTGTACTGCTTTTCTCACTTGTGCTCTTTATTATAGGGCCGCCCGATCTGTTGACCCTGCCGGACCTGGGGGTGCCCCGACTGCTCCCCCTACCCCCTCTGTTGCTCCTCCTCGCACGACTCTTACTACCTCGGCCACCTCCAACGTTCCTGCGCCTGCTCGCAAGAGAGGTGCCGCCGATACCCACAAGGCCGAGCGGTCCAAGAAGAAAGTTGCTGCTGCCGCAACACAAACGCGACCGATTGCGCCGCTGCCGACCTCTGCTACTCCTCCGACTGCTGGCGCGCAGTCGGCCACTCCTGCCACGACCACCACTACTGCGCCGATCCTGTTAGACCCTTCTGGCATCGCACGTACTGATGTGCCGCTGCCAGATCGGCCTGCCGCTGAGGCTCCTTAGCCTGAGGCTTCTCCAGCCCAGGCCACTGCCGTTGACCCAACTCCTGCTGCTGGCTCGGGGAGTGCCGCTGCCACCTCCACCGAACCAACTGCTTCTGCATCCGCTACTCCAACTGTCACTCCTGCTGCCGTCCAACCCAGTGCTTCCGCAATACCGACTTCTGGTACTCTTGTGCACCAACCACCGCCCAGTCACCAGCTCGTACTGGCCGACCGGTTCCGCGAGGCGTACCTTGGTGCCTCCTATGTCTCTCCCGTACGACCTGCTGCCGATTCGGCCACTCCTCCGCCTCCTGGATCAGAGGATCAACTTCCGTCCCATCTCTTGGGCCGGTTGGGTGGTCTTGCGACTGACATCAGACGCTTTGTTGATGGGGCGCTAAGCCAGATCCTAGCCTCCGAGCACTCTACCACCGTAAGCTCTCTTTTCAGTGGGGGCGCGCCTAGCGCACCCACAGGGTGTAGTCCCCGAGATTCGGGCCGATTGCTTGCAATCTGTCCGGATCTTCATTTCTTTTTATTACCCTATGCGTTTTTGCTTATTTATGATCGGCCCATTTTCAGGCTATCTGCGACAGACGTCAGTCTGTATTTGAAGAGCTTCTGGCCGCTTATTCAGCGGGTCAGAAATCAATTGCTGCCCTGAAGAAAAATGCTGACACCCAAGCTGCCAAGATTCAAGAGCTCACAGGTATACTTTGCTTGTCCTTTCTTGCTTCTTCCGATTGTGATTACATCCTTACTTTATTGCAAACTTGCAGCTGCTGCCACTCGATCCTCCGAGCTGGAGGCCGCTCAGAAAAGAATCGCCGAACTGGAGAATCAGCTCGGTGAGAAGAATGGCCCGCTCGGCTGCGTCGAACAAGACAATCAACGCCTAGCCGCTGTCGAGACTGAGCTGCAGGCCAAACTTGAACGAGCCGCCGACGATCTTGCCGCCGCCCTACGTGCCCATGAACATGAACTTCAGAGGCTCTCAGACGCTCGAATTGTGGTTGAGGGTCAACTTATGAAGTAAAGGGATGCCGCTGTCAAACGCGCTGAGGAGATGGATGCCCAGCAGGTCATAGAAATCTAGCGTGCCCAGGCTGGTGTTGATCTTGCTCTTTCTTGCCTCCACCGAGTGGATCTTTCCCTTAAAGGTATTTATTCCTTATGCTCATTCTGGCCTTCCGATATGACCTTGCTTCCCTCCGAACTGAACTTTTTCTCCGATTACTCCTGCCAGATGCTTGGCCCAAATCCACTACTGCTGCCGATGAAGCTGTTGCCGCAGCCCGCCGAATGCGGGGTGTGGTAGTTGTTGCTGACGCCGGCTAGGATGCCGAAGACTTCGTAGTTACTCTGGATGCCAGGATTCCCCACGTGAAAGGTGCACTGTGCACTTACAAAACTGGTATCCAGAAGCTAAATGACAAGTTATTCAAAGGCAAGCAGAAAGCCCTTGCATTTGACAAGCACGAAGATGTTGCCCGGAGTCTCAGGGCTGCCAACCGCCAGATTGATAACATGCTCGACTCTGCCTTCCGGTCTGGGGTACAGGCCGCCCTCTCTATTGCGAAGAGTTGGTACCCTGGAATTGACCTGAAACTGATGACTGCTCTACGGGAGGGCTCAGAAGAATCCATTGGTGAGCTCTGGACTCAGATCTGCCAAATTGCCCAGGAGCTTGCCAATGGTATGGATCTCCTGGAGGTTACTCCTTATGTTGACTCTGCTGGCCAGCCGACTGGAGTTTCCTCCTTCAGCGACCTTCTATACACCACAAGTGAAGACAAGGCGCCCCAGTCCCGACCTGCTCGCCAGGTCGGCAGCGAGAACTCTCACTCTTCAGACTATGTAGATGATGATGCCGAGGAAGAAAGTGAGGGTTCCTCCGACGGGCACTCGGTGAGCGCCGCCCAGGAGCTCTCTCGCGATCCAGCCAAGACCACTGCTTCTTCTTCTCCCGGGGGTGCCACCAGCACGGCCCCGACTGCTCCCTCCGCGCCGGATGCTCCAGATGCGTCAGCTGCCTAAGCTCGGCATACCGACCTAGTTTCCTGCTTTTGCTCTACAAACAATTAAATTTCAAGTGCGCCCGTCGAGGGCCACTTTCATGTAATGAACATCATTCGGCCAACTGGCCCTATCTTCCTGTGAACTTAGTTTTTGCTTAAATGATCATGGCATTCTGCCTTTGCGTTTTTCAACCGATTGCCTTTTTGTTTGCCATTTGTTCTCTCTTGGTCGATACTCTCACCAACCCTACAGCCGACCTGCGGTCTATGGTCGGATCGGAGAATAGACCTTGAAAGAATTTTTTGACAAATACTTCTAGGTTCCCAGTTTTTCTCGCAAAGGTAAAGTTTCATAGATGGGCCGATTGCTTGGCCAGCCAGCCTGGTCGCAATCGGCGGGTTGCTGACGACTTACTCCGAACTAAATACACTTTGAGTATGAACTCTTCGATTGATAGTTCTGTTCGGCCGCATCCCCCAGACATTACAGCCGACCTGCGGCCGGCATTCGGTTCGGACCAGCTTTCACAAAACCCATCACTCGTTTCGCTCTTTCTCCGAGTATACCCTTTTCGGGGCAACCGGCCAGTCCCCGGGTCTGCTTTTGCTGACCCCTGAACTGTCAGAACCCCAACTTAGGTATGTGCTAGGGTAAGCTTAGGCCTTTGCATCATGATAAAATTTTCAAAAGAAATCAAAATGGGAGAGAGAACAACCCCCAGATAAATTAATTCAAAAGGCCAGATAAAAAGTTTCTCCAAAAATTCCTTTTGCATTTTTGAAAAGTCTTATAAATGAGTGTGATCACATATCAAGTGATGTGGGACCCACCCCATGCTCATAGATTTTTCAAATATTCAAACAGGAGCATGGAATTAAATTTAAACCCCCATTTGAATTAAAGTTCAAATGTTTTGATTTTTAAAAAGTGCCAAACTTTATAAGTGGCTACTCTATTATAATATGAGGCCATATAAAAAGTTTCAGCAATTTTAAAAATGCCTAGCTATTTAATTTTTAGCATGGCCAACATATTACAGAAAAGAATATAGAAAAGAAATAAGAAAAGGGAGTTATCTCTCGCACCAGGCGAGGCCCAACTCCCCTGGACGGCCCAGCCCACTAGCCTACCCCCTTGTCGTCTTCCCCGCCGACGCCAGAGGAGGCAGCTCGCCGCCGTGGCGAGCATGCCGCGGCTGCCGAGCCATCTAGGTGCTCCCCCCGTCCTCATCTCCATGCCGTGGACGCCCCGTGCTCTCCCCTTCCACTTCCCCCTCCTCTGGCTCATCTTCCCCCTCTCCCTTCGCCGTTCTGTTCGCCGCCCGAAGCTCGCGCCGGAGTGCGCCGCCGCAACGGCGTGGCCACTAGCCTCCCCTCGCCGAGCCGACTTGTCTGGACGCCTCCTCGCCATCGTCTTCGTCTCCCCGAGCCTGGAATCGAGCCGAAGCCCTCTGGAAGCAACGCCCGTGACCTCCTTCCCCAACCACGGCCGCCGCGCGCCATTGCTGGAATTCGTCGCCGTCGAGAAAACCCCGGCCCCGACGAGCTGCGCAACCTACTCGGGGTGAGCTCCTCTCCATTCCGCCCTATCCCCCGTTCTACCACGTGTCCGTTTCGCCGTTCCTCGCAGAAGCAGTCGCCGGCCGCCGCTACTCTTCGTCGCTGGCGTGCTCCGAAGCCCCCCCTTGAACCCCCGATGGCGCTGCTAGACGCGCGCGAGCCCTAGCTTCCTCCCCGTACCATCCACGCCTCTTCCCGTGGCCAAATACCCCGTCCGGCGAGAGCGCCGCCGTGCCCGAGCCGCCGGCATTAAGCCGCCGGGCACTTAGCCCCTAATCCACCCCTAACCCCCTCCTAATTGACCCCATGGGTCAATGACAAGTGGGCCAGCCCCCCCCCCCCCTAACCCCTCTCTGTTAATTAAACAGAGGGGATTAAACCCCTCTCCCACTGACATGGGGCCCCCAGCAGTCAGACCCCCACGTCATGCTGATGTCAGCATGACGCAGTAAACCTTTTTCCAGAGTTTTAATATAATTCCAGAAATTACAGAAAATGGCCAAAACTTCAATAAATCATAGAAAATTCATACTAACTCCAAATTGGACAAATAATATGTCTAAAATTATTAGAAAAATACAAGGATTATGAATATGCAATTTGTTTTCATGTTTGACCATTTTAAAATGGGTGAACAGTAGCAAACATGCATATGGATCCTTTTCAAATTCAAATTTGGAGTGATTTTGCAATTGACTTTGCAACACACTTAATTTGAATGGTTTCACCCCCACATCAGAAACATTACTTCAACTATACCACATCACTTCATGATCAATATTTTCAAATGAACTTTCATGCATTCAAATGCATTTGAAATTCATCGATAAATCAAATGGAGTTTGAATTTGCATTTCAAATGCAATATTCTCCTTTTAGATAGAATGCTCAACACATCATTACCATGAACATCACAATTACAATCTTATTCATGTGATTGTGCATTGTACATTATGTTGATCCTATGATTGTCATGTTGCTGATAGACGTGCAACCGGAATCGGAGGCCACCCCCTTCGTTGAAGACACCGTTATCGAAACCTCGTCAGCAAGGCAAGCAAACCCCCATTGATCATGTCGATAAAATCCCACTTCCCTCTCATGTCTCGCTTATGCATTGTTTAGGATGATCACCATGATAACGTTTCTACCGCATAGTTGAACCCATATCCTTTGCATGACCTATCATCTTGTCACAGTAGTAAGCAAACGACAATCCTAGCAGATGTAGGAGTTGGTTGATATCATGTGGCCCCTGCAACTATTACTGCTTATTGCATGCTTAGTGATACAACGAGGTTGCTTTTGATGTGAGTCAGGATGATGATAAACATGGTGTTGATGAAAGTGAAATGTGTTGGTGAATCTACCCTAATACAAGGTGAACGATGAAAGGCTGTGTAGGAGTACACAGTGGGTTGTCTCGTTGAACACCGCCTTAAGTCCGAGTTCTTGTGTGGTGATCCAAGAAGAAGAGTACAACCACACATTGGGCTCACTGACCCCTCTCATCCTAGTACCTCACCCCGTTCGAACCCAAAGAGTCGCAGTAGTTCGGAGTTCTGGTAGAGCTGTGGCACGGTCTGCGAAGTGGATGAACGGCTTTTCAAGACCGGCTTGGGACCCTGCACACATCGTTTGAGGCTGTACTGGAACCTCGGCCGGACTTCCATACGGATCCCCCTCAGATAGGCGACTCTCTGGACTAGAATGGAGCTGTGGGCGAAGTGTTGTGGTGAACATCCTCGCCGACACCCCTTGAATGGTGTCGAGGCCAAAGGCGGTAACTGATGGTCATGTGTGTGTAGTAGTACACCCCTGCAGGGTTAACAAAACTATTCGAATAGTCGCGTCCGCGGTTAAGGACTGCTTGGAAAGCTTAGCTTGATTATTAGACAACTTGAACTGGATACTTCTAAAAAACACCAAGATAAGCGTGAGTGCTATGGTGTGCTTCTCGTGGGGAAGTCGAGGAAGTAACCATAGTGGTGTAATTGGTTGAAGAGATGTAGTGGACTCGTGTACGTTTCTTACCTCAAGTCTGGTACTCGTAGTTCAGGACTAGCCAAGTCAAAGCTGGCACTTCTGCAAGTGAAACCCCACCTCCCTTTACCTTGATACATATGCATGAGTAGTATAGCTCCTATGTAAGTCTTGCTGAGTACGATTTTGTACTCACGTTTGCTTAATCTATGTTTTAGATGAACCCACCGACCCCGATGGTGACTTCTACCTGAAGCTCGAAGAATGAAGACTCAGACCAAGACCAAGCTAGTGTAGTCCCAGTCAGACGACTGGTTCCCTCGTGGAGGGCTTGTTTTTAGATAAGGCTTCTCTAAGCCATTTGTTAAACTTGTCTGTACTCAGACCTACTTTGCTTCCGCTTGTCTATTGTAATGTTGGATCACATGCTTGTGATCTCTGTGTGCACTCTGTAAGAGTTATTAATAAAGATGTATACATTGTAGAGAATTGCAATGATACCTGCTGTTCATACAAGGCATGTGTGCTGCGTGTATGTTTATAACATGCATGTCTTAGTATGGGTTTTCGAGACCTTAGTTGTGATCTGGCTGGCGGTCTTTTATACACCAAGTGGCCCTTAGATGTGCGCAGCTTGGGGCATCGCGATGCGATTGCTCAAGACTCCGTCTCGTGCACACTTTGATGTATGATCGAGCCCGCCCTAGACCCCGACTAAGTGATCGGGCTGGAGTAAGTCTATGTAAGGGTTATAATACAATCGATAGTATGGTTGAGGCGACTTGTCTATGAGTATGGGAGTTCACCACCCATATCATTTAGACTTGTGTGCGGACGATGCGGACCCATTTCAGTTGATCATCCGGCCTGGATGGGATGCCCCTCACGTTCGATGCTTTCCGAGAACGTTCTGTGCTTGGCCTTGTCTTCTTAGACAAGTGGGTACGGTTCTCGGCTCTCCATATGATTGTGTTGTAGCGAGGCTTGCATACGCTAACCCCGGGTCCCGACAGACTTGGTATCAGAGCAGGACTGACTGTAGGCTTATCAGCCTTGGCCGAAGTCGAGTCTAGCCTTCTATAGTTATATAGTTACTCAGGGTATATAAGGGAACAACGTAAGGCTTCTTTTTTCTCCTTACCCTCATCGATCTGAGTTCTGAGTCACCCTTATCTTTTCTACGGGATGATAGGACTAGGCTCATCTATGTCTGACTAGAACATCTCGTTGTTTGCCTCCTTGTAGCCGTAGGACAGTTGTGGTCGTCCAGACTCATCGTTCTGTTGAGTTCCTTGAAGAAGTTCTGTCCAATTTCTTCGAGGTTGTTTCATTTTCCATCCCGGTGTAGCCGTTATGCTGCCGGAATTATCCCGTGTTTCTTTGAATCATTGCCTTTGCATTATAGTCTTCTCCTCCTGAAATCATATCCTTTTATCCTTGAATCCATCGTACAATCTGTTCTGATTGTTGATTTTATCACAAAGGATGTCAGGTGGAACTCGTAGTGCTGTTCTTCGGAATCGAGACCGTGATCGGAATCGAAATGATGATGAACCTCCAACCCCGCCTTCTGCGGCCGAAATCATGATGGAAGATGAGCGGAATAGACGTGATCAAACACGCCTTCTGGAGCTCATCGAGCAGAATACCGCCCACCATCGTAATGTGGTGGTCAGCATTCAGGACTTTATCCTCCTCAAGCCACCGGTATTCCGATGTTCTTCTGAGCCCCTTGAAGCTGATGATTGGCTCCGTTCTATTGAGCGTAAGCTTGATACTGCTCATGTTGCTCCCGATGACCGAGTTGTTTTCGCGGTATACTTCTTGGAAGGTGCTGCTCTTAAGTGGTGGGAGAACTATGTTGCAATGCAGCCAGATGGTCACGTAGTGACTTGGCAGGAGTTCTGTGTTTCCTTTCGAGGGTACCACATTCTGGATGAGTTGATGGAGCGCAAGAAGGAAGAGTTTTGCAATCTGAATCAAGGAGAGATGTCCATTCATGAGTATGTGAGGGAATTCAACCGTCTTGCTCGTTATGCCCAAGATGAGATCACCACCGATGCCAGAAAGCAGGCAAGGTTCCGTAAGGGACTTAGCCCCATCCTCCGTCATGATCTCAACCTCATCAAATTTGCCACCTTTGAGGATTTAGTCAACAGATCCTTCAGAGCTGAGCATGGCAATGAAGTTTTTGAGAAGTCTCGCAAGCATGCTCTTGAGCTTGCCCCTTCTTCCAGTTCGCGCCCTCAGAAGCGCATGATCTGGATTCCTAATAGTTTGATCCACCAAAACAACCCACCGAGGCCATCCCTTGTGCCGCCTCGTCCACCAGCTCCACCAAACAACCCAGCTCCCCGCATTATCTTTGGAGCCTGTTTCAGATGTGGCCAGCCTGGTCACTACTCTCGTGAGTGCCCCGTCAGTCAGAATGCTCCACCCTATGCCAAAAGAAACCCCACTGTTCGTGCCAAACCACCCCCGAAGGTTCCCACCACCAAGCCATCCACCTCAGAAAATCTTGGACGTGTGAACCAAATCTCAACTGAGGAAACTGATAGTACTTCTGACGTCATTCTTGGTACGCTCCCAGTCAATTTTGTTCCCACTTCTGTTCTTTTCGACCCAGGAGCATCTCACTCATTCATGTCGGAGAGTTATGCACTTCGGCATGATGTATCCTTTGAAGAAATGTTCACCCCTATGATCATTCAAACTCCTGGTTCCAAATGGCAAACTAATAGAGTAAGCCATGGCAATCAAATTGCAATTGAGGGTTTAGTATTCCTTGCTTCACTCATATCCCTCAAGTCTTCCGACATTGATGTCATCCTTGGTATGGATTGGTTATCAAGACAACATGCTTTTCTTGATTGTAAATCCAAGTCAGTTAGACTTACACATCCTTCAGGCCAGACAATAGCTTACTCCTCACCAAGAACAAGAACCCAGGTGCATTCTTTGAATGTGCTTCCCCTTCCCGACCTTGAAGATGTTCCGGTGGTTCGTGACTTCCCGGATGTCTTTCCTGAAGAACTGCCGGGAATGCCGCCCGACAGATGTGTAGAATTCATAGTGGATCTTGCCCCAGGAACCGCACCAATTTCTAGACGCCCATACAAAATGGCCCCACGTGAGTTAGCTGAGCTTAAAACCCAACTGGAAGCTTTGTTGGAAAAAGGCTTCATCTGCCCTAGCTCATCGCCATGGGGTTGCCCCGTTCTGTTCGTAACGAAGAAATATGGAACAGAAAGGATGTGCGTAGACTATCGCCCGCTAAATCTAGCGACGATAAAGAACAAGTATCCACTGCCCAGGATCAATGATCTTTATGATCAACTTGCAGGATCCTCTGTCTTCTCCAAGATGGATTTGAGATTAGGATATCATCAAATCAAAATCCGAAACGAGGACATTCCCAAAACGGCTTTCACTACTCGTTATGGTCTTTACGAGTACACCGTCATGTCCTTTGGTTTAACCAATGCCCCCGCCACTTTCTCACGATGACGAATTCGATCTTCATGGAGTACTTAGATAAATTTGTTGTGGTTTATCTCGATGACATTCTCATCTACTCGAAGAACGAAGAAGAACATGCCGAACAACTAAGGCTGGTATTGATGAAACTTAGAGAGCATCGCCTGTATGCTAAATTCTCCAAGTGTGAATTTTGGCTACCAGAAGTGACCTACTTAGGCCACGTGATTTCTGCAAAAGGCATTGCTGTGAATCCCGAGAGAGCTCAGGCCGTCCTTGACTGGACTCCACCTGAATCAGTTAAGCAAGTTAGGAGTTTCTTGGCCTAGCCAGCTATTGCCGTCGCTTCGTCGAGAACTTTTCTAAAGTTGCAAAGCCTCTAACTGAACTCCTCAAGAAAGATAAGAAATTCCAATGGACTCCCAAGTGCGAGGAAAGCTTTCAAGAGCTAAAAAGAAGATTGACTTCTGCACCCGTACTTGCGCCTCCAGACACCAAAAAGGATTTCGAAATCTATTGTGACGCATCACGGCAAGGGTTAGGATGCATACTTCTGCAAGATCGACATGTGGTAGCTTATGCTTCACGCCAGTTGCGGCCACATGAAGAGAACTATCCTACCCACGATCTTGAACTCGCTGCCGTAGTTCATGCCCTAACAACTTGGCGACACTACCTCCTTGGTAATCGTTGTGAGATCTATTCCGACCACCAAAGCCTCAAATACATTTTCACCCAGCCAGATCTTAATCTCAGGAAAGACGCTGGATTGAGTTGATAAAAGATTACGACGTAGGAATTTCTTACACCCCGGGCAAAGCCAATTTCATGGCTGATGCACTAAGTCGTAAGTCGTATTGTAACAACCTCATGTTACAACAGTATCAACCACTTCTTCATGAGGAATTTCGAAAGCTTAACCTCGAGATTGTTCCTCGTGGATCTCTTTTCAACTTGGTGGCGAAACCAACCCTTGAGGATCAAATCATAGTTGCCCAAAGACGTGCACGAGGTGTACGCCGGATCAAGGAGAACATTGCTAGCGGAGTTGCTAAATGTTTCTCCACAGATAGTAAAGGAACGGTATTCTTTGGAAATCGTTTGGTAGTAACTAAGAATAGAGATCTAAGGCAACTCATCCTCAAAGAAGCCCATGACACACCCCTCTCGATTCATCCCGGTAGCACAAAAATGTACCGAGATCTACGCCAGAGATTTTGGTGGACTAGGATGAAGAGAGACATTGCTCAATTTGTTGCTGAATGTGATGTTTGTCGTCGTATTAAGGCAGAACATCAAAGACCTGCTGGTACACTTCAACCTTTGTCTATTCCAGAGTGGAAATGGGACAAAGTCGGTATGGACTTCATCACCGGCTTTCCAAAAACCCAGAAAGGAAACGATGCCATCTTTGTTGTCATAGATTGGCTTTCCAAAGTTGCTCACTTCCTTCCAGTTCGCGAGTCTATAACTGCTAGCCAGTTAGCGGACTTGTACGTCTCTAGAATTGTGTCTCTTCACGGTGTTCCTTTGGAAATCAATTCTGATCGTGGTAGCCTTTTCACCTCTAGATTTTGGGGAAGCTTCCAACATGCTATGGGAACTCATCTCTCCTTTAGTACGGCTTTCCATCCTCAGTCTAGCGGTCAAGTCGAAAGGGTTAACCAAATTCTTGAAGACATGCTCAGAGCTTGTGTTATATCATTCGGAAAGAATTGGGAGAAGTCTCTTCCATTTGCCGAATTTGCTTATAACAATAGTTTTCAATCTAGTCTGAACATGGCTCCTTTTGAACTCCTTTATGGACGACGATGTCGAACACCCCTTAACTGGTCAGAAACCGGTGAAAGACAATTCTTTGGACCGGACATGATCAAGGAAGCAGAAGAGCAAGTTCGCATTGTTCGTGATCAATTGAAAGCAGCCAAGTCTCGTCAGAAAAGCTACTATGATCGTCATCATAGGCAAGAAAGATACAATCTGGATGAGAAGGCTTACCTCCGGGTTACTCCTCTGAAGGGAACCCAAAGATTCGGTATCAAAGGCAAGTTGGCCCCACGTTACATCGGACCTTTCCGCATTCTTGCTAAACGTGGAGAAGTTGCCTACCAAATTGAACTACCCCCGCACCTTTCCCGAGTACATGATGTATTCCATGTGTCCCAACTCAGGCGTTGCTTCAAGGACCCCATCCGCGAAGTCGACCATGAAACGCTTGATCTCCAAGATGACCTTTCTTATCGAGAATACCCTGTTCGTGTTCTTGATTCAGCAGAGCGTGTCACTCGCCGAAAGAAGATCAAATTTCTGAAAGTTCAGTGGTCACACCACTCCGAGAAAGAAGCCACGTGGGAAAGAGAAGACCGTCTCAATGCCGAGTACCCCTCCTTCCTCCCGCAGACTTTTGAATCTCGGGACGAGATTCTTTTGAGTGGGGGCGTGTTTTCAGAACCCCAACTTAGGTATGTGCTAGGGTAAGCTTAGGCCTTTTCATCATGATAAAATTTTCAAAAGAAATCAAAATGGGAGAGAGAACAACCCCCAGATAAATTAATTCAAAAGGCCAGATAAAAAGTTTCTCCAAAAATTCCTTTTGCATTTTTGAAAAGTCTTATAAATGAATGTGATCACATATCAAGTGATGTGGGACCCACCCCATGCTCATAGATTTTTCAAATATTCAAACAGGAGCATGGAATTAAATTTAAACCCCCATTTGAATTAAAGTTCAAATGTTTTGTTTTTTTAAAAGTGCCAAACTTTATAAGTGGCTACTCTATTATAATATGAGGCCATATAAAAAGTTTCAGCAATTTTAAAAATGCCTAGCTATTTAATTTTTAGCATGGCCAACATATTACAGAAAAGAAAATAGAAAAGAAATAAGAAAAGGGAGTTACCTCTCGCACCAGGCGAGGCCCAACTCCCCTGGACGGCCCAGCCCACTGGCCTTCCCCCCTTGTCGTCTTCCCCGCCGACGCCAGAGCAGGCAGCTCGCCGCCGTGGCGAGCATGCCGCGGCTGCCGAGCCATCTAGGTGCTCCCCCCATCCTCATCTCCATACCGTGGACGCCCCATGCTCTCCCCTTCCACTTCCCCCTCCTCTGGCTCATCTTCCCCCTCTCCCTTCGCCGTTCTGTTCGCCGCCCGAAGCTCGCGCCGGAGTGCGCCGCCGCAACCGCGTGGCCACTGGCCTCCCCTCGCCGAGCCGACTTGTCTGGACGCCTCCCCGCCATCGTCTTCGTCTCCCCTAGCCTGGAATCGAGCCGAAGCCCTCTGGAAGCAACGCCTGTGACCTCCTTCCCCAACCACGGCCGCCGCACGCCATTGCTGGAATTCTTCGCCGTCGAGCAAACCCCGGCCCCGACGAGCTGCGCAACCTACTCGGGGTGAGCTCCTCTCCATTCCGCCCTATCCCCCGCTCTACCACGTGCCCGTTTCGCCGTTCCTCGCAGAAGCAGTTGCCGGCCGCCGCTACTCTTCGTCGCTGGCGTGCTCCGAAGCCCCCCTTGAACCCCCGATGGCGCTGCTAGACGCGCGCGAGCCCCAGCTTCCTCCCCGTACCATCCACGCCTCTTCCCGTGGCCAAATACCCCGTCCGGCGAGAGCGCCGCCGTGCCCGAGCCGCCGGCGTTAAGCCGCCAGGCACTTAGCCCCTAATCCACCCCTAACCCCCTCCTAATTGACCCCATGGGTCAATGACAAGTGGGCCAGCCCCCCCCCCCTAACCCCTCTCTGTTAATTAAACAGAGGGGATTAAACCCCTCTCCCACTGACATGGGGCCCCCAGCAGTCAGACCCCCATGTCATGCTGATGTCAGCATGACGCAGTAAACCTTTTTCCAGAGTTTTAATATAATTCCAGAAATTACAGAAAATGGCCAAAACTTCAATAAATCATAGAAAATTCATACTAACTCCAAATTGGACAAATAATATGTCTAAAATTATCAGAAAAATACAAGGATTATGAATATGCAATTTGTTTTCATGTTTGACCATTTTAAAATGGGTGAACAGTAGCAAACATGCATATGGATCCTTTTCAAATTCAAATTTGGAGTGATTTTGCAATTGACTTTGCAACACACTTAATTTGAATGGTTTCACCCCCACATCAGAAACATTACTTCAACTATACCACATCACTTCATGATCAATATTTTCAAATGACAAGTTATTCAAAGGCAAGCAGAAAGCCCTTGCATTTGACAAGCACGAAGATGTTGCCCGGAGTCTCAGGGCTGCCAACCGCCAGATTGATAACATGCTCGACTCTGCCTTCCGGTCTGGGGTACAGGCCGCCCTCTCTATTGCGAAGAGTTGGTACCCTGGAATTGACCTGAAACTGATGACTGCTCTACGGGAGGGCTCAGAAGAATCCATTGGTGAGCTCTGGACTCAGATCTGCCAAATTGCCCAGGAGCTTGCCAATGGTATGGATCTCCTGGAGGTTACTCCTTATGTTGACTCTGCTGGCCAGCCGACTGGAGTTTCCTCCTTCAGCGACCTTCTATACACCACAAGTGAAGACAAGGCGCCCCAGTCCCGACCTGCTCGCCAGGTCGGCAGCGAGAACTCTCACTCTTCAGACTATGTAGATGATGATGCCGAGGAAGAAAGTGAGGGTTCCTCCGACGGGCACTCGGTGAGCGCCGCCCAGGAGCTCTCTCGCGATCCAGCCAAGACCACTGCTTCTTCTTCTCCCGGGGGTGCCACCAGCACGGCCCCGACTGCTCCCTCCGCGCCGGATGCTCCAGATGCGTCAGCTGCCTAAGCTCGGCATACCGACCTAGTTTCCTGCTTTTGCTCTACAAACAATTAAATTTCAAGTGCGCCCGTCGAGGGCCACTTTCATGTAATGAACATCATTCGGCCAACTGGCCCTATCTTCCTGTGAACTTAGTTTTTGCTTAAATGATCATGGCATTCTGCCTTTGCGTTTTTCAACCGATTGCCTTTTTGTTTGCCATTTGTTCTCTCTTGGTCGATACTCTCACCAACCCTACAGCCGACCTGCGGTCTATGGTCGGATCGGAGAATAGACCTTGAAAGAATTTTTTGACAAATACTTCTAGGTTCCCAGTTTTTCTCGCAAAGGTAAAGTTTCATAGATGGGCCGATTGCAACCTGCCGATTGCTTGGCCAGCCAGCCTGGTCGCAATCGGCGGGTTGCTGACGACTTACTCCGAACTAAATACACTTTGAGTATGAACTCTTCGATTGATAGTTCTGTTCGGCCGCATCCCCCAGACATTACAGCCGACCTGCGGCCGGCATTCGGTTCGGACCAGCTTTCACAAAACCCATCACTCGTTTCGCTCTTTCTCCGAGTATACCCTTTTCGGGGCAACCGGCCAGTCCCCGGGTCTGCTTTTGCTGACCCCTGAACTGTCAGAACCCCAACTTAGGTATGTGCTAGGGTAAGCTTAGGCCTTTGCATCATGATAAAATTTTCAAAAGAAATCAAAATGGGAGAGAGAACAACCCCCAGATAAATTAATTCAAAAGGCCAGATAAAAAGTTTCTCCAAAAATTCCTTTTGCATTTTTGAAAAGTCTTATAAATGAGTGTGATCACATATCAAGTGATGTGGGACCCACCCCATGCTCATAGATTTTTCAAATATTCAAACAGGAGCATGGAATTAAATTTAAACCCCCATTTGAATTAAAGTTCAAATGTTTTGATTTTTAAAAAGTGCCAAACTTTATAAGTGGCTACTCTATTATAATATGAGGCCATATAAAAAGTTTCAGCAATTTTAAAAATGCCTAGCTATTTAATTTTTAGCATGGCCAACATATTACAGAAAAGAATATAGAAAAGAAATAAGAAAAGGGAGTTATCTCTCGCACCAGGCGAGGCCCAACTCCCCTGGACGGCCCAGCCCACTAGCCTACCCCCTTGTCGTCTTCCCCGCCGACGCCAGAGGAGGCAGCTCGCCGCCGTGGCGAGCATGCCGCGGCTGCCGAGCCATCTAGGTGCTCCCCCCGTCCTCATCTCCATGCCGTGGACGCCCCGTGCTCTCCCCTTCCACTTCCCCCTCCTCTGGCTCATCTTCCCCCTCTCCCTTCGCCGTTCTGTTCGCCGCCCGAAGCTCGCGCCGGAGTGCGCCGCCGCAACGGCGTGGCCACTAGCCTCCCCTCGCCGAGCCGACTTGTCTGGACGCCTCCTCGCCATCGTCTTCGTCTCCCCGAGCCTGGAATCGAGCCGAAGCCCTCTGGAAGCAACGCCCGTGACCTCCTTCCCCAACCACGGCCGCCGCGCGCCATTGCTGGAATTCGTCGCCGTCGAGAAAACCCCGGCCCCGACGAGCTGCGCAACCTACTCGGGGTGAGCTCCTCTCCATTCCGCCCTATCCCCCGTTCTACCACGTGTCCGTTTCGCCGTTCCTCGCAGAAGCAGTCGCCGGCCGCCGCTACTCTTCGTCGCTGGCGTGCTCCGAAGCCCCCCCTTGAACCCCCGATGGCGCTGCTAGACGCGCGCGAGCCCTAGCTTCCTCCCCGTACCATCCACGCCTCTTCCCGTGGCCAAATACCCCGTCCGGCGAGAGCGCCGCCGTGCCCGAGCCGCCGGCATTAAGCCGCCGGGCACTTAGCCCCTAATCCACCCCTAACCCCCTCCTAATTGACCCCATGGGTCAATGACAAGTGGGCCAGCCCCCCCCCCCCTAACCCCTCTCTGTTAATTAAACAGAGGGGATTAAACCCCTCTCCCACTGACATGGGGCCCCCAGCAGTCAGACCCCCACGTCATGCTGATGTCAGCATGACGCAGTAAACCTTTTTCCAGAGTTTTAATATAATTCCAGAAATTACAGAAAATGGCCAAAACTTCAATAAATCATAGAAAATTCATACTAACTCCAAATTGGACAAATAATATGTCTAAAATTATTAGAAAAATACAAGGATTATGAATATGCAATTTGTTTTCATGTTTGACCATTTTAAAATGGGTGAACAGTAGCAAACATGCATATGGATCCTTTTCAAATTCAAATTTGGAGTGATTTTGCAATTGACTTTGCAACACACTTAATTTGAATGGTTTCACCCCCACATCAGAAACATTACTTCAACTATACCACATCACTTCATGATCAATATTTTCAAATGAACTTTCATGCATTCAAATGCATTTGAAATTCATCGATAAATCAAATGGAGTTTGAATTTGCATTTCAAATGCAATATTCTCCTTTTAGATAGAATGCTCAACACATCATTACCATGAACATCACAATTACAATCTTATTCATGTGATTGTGCATTGTACATTATGTTGATCCTATGATTGTCATGTTGCTGATAGACGTGCAACCGGAATCGGAGGCCACCCCCTTCGTTGAAGACACCGTTATCGAAACCTCGTCAGCAAGGCAAGCAAACCCCCATTGATCATGTCGATAAAATCCCACTTCCCTCTCATGTCTCGCTTATGCATTGTTTAGGATGATCACCATGATAACGTTTCTACCGCATAGTTGAACCCATATCCTTTGCATGACCTATCATCTTGTCACAGTAGTAAGCAAACCACAATCCTTGCAGATGTAGGAGTTGGTTGATATCATGTGGCCCCTGCAACTGTTACTGCTTATTGCATGCTTAGTGATACAACGAGGTTGCTTTTGATATGAGTCGGGATGATGATAAACATGGTGTTGATGAAAGTGAAATGTGTTGGTGAATCTACCCTAATACAAGGTGAACGATGAGAGGCTGTGTAGGAGTACACAGTGGGTTGTCTCGTTAAACACCGCCTTAAGTCCGAGTTCTTGTGTGGTGATCCAAGAAGAAGAGTACAACCACACATTGGGCTCACTGACCCCTCTCATCCTAGTACCTCACCCCGTTCGAACCCCAAGAGTCGCAGTAGTTCGGAGTTCTGGTAGGGTTGTGGCACGGTCTGCGAAGTGGATGAACGGCTTTTCAAGACCGGCTTGGGACCCTGCACACATCGTTTGAGGCTATACTGGAACCTCGGCCGGACTTCCATACGGATCCCCCTCAGATAGGCGACTCTCTGGACTAGAACGGAGCTGTGGGCGAAGTGTTGTGGTGAACATCCTCGCCGACACCCCTTGAATGGTGTCGAGGCCAAAGGTGGTAACTGATGGTCATGTGTGTGTAGTAGTACACCCCTGCAGGGTTAACAAAACTATTCGAATAGCCGCGTCCGCGGTTAAGGACTGCTTGGAAAGCTTAGCTTGATTATTAGACAACTTGAACTGGATACTTCTAAAACACACCAAGATAAGCGTGAGTGCTATGGTGTGCTTCTCGTGGGGAAGTCGAGGAAGTAACCATAGTGGTGTAATTGGTTGAAGAGATGTAGTGGACTCGTGTACGCTTCTTACCTCAAGTCTGGTACTCGTAGTTCAGGACTAGCCAAGTCAAAGCTGGCACTTCTGCAAGTGAAACCCCACCTCCCTTTACCTTGATACATATGCATGAGTAGTATAGCTCCTATGTAAGTCTTGCTGAGTACGATTTTGTACTCACGTTTGCTTAATCTATGTTTTAGATGAACCCACCGACCCCGATGGTGACTTCTACCTGAAGCTCGAAGAATGAAGACTCAGACCAAGACCAAGCTAGTGTAGTCCCAGTCAGACGACTGGTTCCCTCGTGGAGGGCTTGTTTTTAGATAAGGCTTCTCTAAGCCATTTGTTAAACTTGTCTGTACTCAGATCTACTTTGCTTCCGCTTGTCTATTGTAATGTTGGATCACATGCTTGTGATCTCTGTGTGCACTCTGTAAGAGTTATTAATAAATATGTATACATTGTAGAGAATTGCAATGATACCTGCTGTTCATACAAGGCATGTGTGCTGCGTGTATGTTTATAACATGCATGTCTTAGTATGGGTTTTCGAGACCTTAGTTGTGATCTGGCTGGCGGTCTTTTATACACCAAGTGGCCCTTAGATGTGCGCAGCTTGGGGCATCGCGATGCGATTGCTCGAGACTCCGTCTCGTGCACACTTTGATGTATGATCGAGCCCGCCCTAGACCCCGACTAAGTGATCGGGCTGGAGTAAGTCTATGTAAGGGTTATAATACAATCGATAGTATGGTTGAGGCGACTTGTCTATGAGTATGGGAGTTCACCACCCATATCATTTAGACTCGTGTGCGGACGATGAGGACCCATTTCAGTTGATCATCCGGCCTGGATGGGATGGCCCTCACGTTCGATGCTTTCCGAGAACGTTCTGTGCTTGGCCTTGTCTGCTTAGACAAGTGGGTACGGTTCTCGGCTCTCCATATGATTGTGTTGTAGCGAGGCTTGCATACGCTAACCCCGGGTCCCGACATGAACTGAAAGATGCTAAACAAATAATTTCATAACTCCTGCCGAATGCAGTCTCATAGACGCACAACTATTCTCATTGATAATAATTCCACAAAGGTAGGGGATACAATAATACCATTCAACTGTAAAATGGACATAACAGCTCGGCGTTCCAAGGACGCTCCGTTTCTTGCCCCGAAGTATCCACGTATCGGGTCGGCTTCCTGAGATCAATGAGGTAATATGCATTGTTTTTGAGCGCTCGACTGACGACGAATGGACCTTCCCAAGGAGATGATAACTTGTGTTGGCCATCCGATTTCTGGATTTGGCGCAACACCAAGTCACCCTGACGAAAAGCTAGGGGACGGATCTTCTTGTTGTGGTAGTGACGCAGCTTCTGCTGGTATATTGCCGACCTGGACAAGGCCAGGAGACATGCTTCTTCTCTGAGATCAACGCCGTCCTCACGAGCTTCCTTGGCTTCTGCTTCCGTATACATGGCATGACGGGGTGAATCGAACTCAATGTCACAAGGGAGCATTGATTCGGCGCATACACCAGGAAGAAAGGAGTGAATCTAGTTGATCGGTTTGGTGTAGTGCGCAAACTCCAAAGTACTGCCGGCAGCTCATCAATCCATGCGCCGGGTGCTCTTTCTAGTGGTTCCACCAATCTTGGCTTGATTCCGGACAGAATGAGACCATTCGCCCACTCTGCTTGACCATTTGACTGGGGGTGAGCCACAGATGCGACGTCCAGCCGGATGCCCTGCTGGGAGGCAAACCAAGCTAGCGCCCCTTTTGCAAAGTTTGTTCCATTGTCAGTGATGATGCTGTGTGGCACTCCATATCTGACCATGATGTCCGCTATGAACCTGACCGCAGTCGGCCCGTCTAATGTCTTGATCGTCCTTTCCTCTATCCACTTGGTAAACTTGTCCACTGCTACCAGTAAGTGCGTCATACCACCTCTTGCTATTTTGAACGGCCCTACCATGTCCAGACCCCAAACTGCAAACGGGCATGTGATCGGAATAGTCTTGAGTGTTGAGGCTGGTAAGTGGCTTTTTGCTTTAAATCTTTGACACCCATTGCAATGCTTGCCCAGATCTTCTGCCACTGCTTTTGCAGTCGGCCAATAAAAACCATGGCGAAAAGCCTTGGCAACTATTGCTATTGCTGATGCGTGATGACCGCATTCACCTTGGTGGATGTCTCGGAGCAGTTCCAACCCCTTGTCCTCTTCCACACATCGCTGAAGAACTCCTGTTGCACTTCGATGCACCAACTCGTTGTTGATGATCGTGTATGCTCCAGATCGGCGCTGGATTTTCCGAGCTTCTACTTCATCTTCTGTGAGTATGCCATCTACCAGGAAATCTCTGAATGGTTCTTCCCATGACGGTGCTGCCACAATCACCATTACAGTAACTGCTTCTAGCTCTGGTTGTGCGACTTCTGCCACTGGTAGCTCGGAGGAGGAGGATCCGATTGCACCTGGCATGGTTTCCTCAGTCCCCGAGCTGACGACAGCAGCCCCTGGTTCGCAATCGGCAGCCCCTAGTGCGGTTGAATGCTCCTTTGCCTTTTGCTTTTTTGCTTCGAGTTCTGCCATCTTCAGGTCGGCCGGACTAAAGATTGACTCAGATTCTGGGGAAGGATTGATGGATGGCTTGTGGATGTTTTCTAGTGATATTCCCGGAGGAACTTCCTTTCTGGTAGACCCCATCTTGGACAGTGCGTCTGCTGCTTCATTTTCAGCTCTGGGAATGTGATGGAATTCACACCCCTCAAAGAATCCGGACAACTGTTGCACAAGGAATCTGTACCTTGCCATACTTTCCTCCTTTGCGTCCCAAGTGCCAGTGCATTGCTGCACCACCAGATCGGAATCACCATAACATAGAATTCTCCGAATGACAATCTCCTTGGCCAATCGGACACCGTGCACCAAAGCTTCATATTCGGCCACATTATTTGATGTTGCGAAGTGAATCTGCAGTACATATTCGATCTTGTCACCCTTTGGGGAAGTGAGAACAACACCAGCCCCTAGTCCGGTCATCATCTTGGAGCCATCGAAGTGCATTTTCCAGAACCGAGAGTCCGGACAGGGGGGTATATACTGAGTTTCTGCCCAATCCAACAGAAAATCCACCAGAACCTGAGATTTGACTGCCGTCCGAGGCTCATACTTGATCCCATATGTTGCAATTTCTATGGCCCATTTTGCCACCCGACCGGATGCGTCCCGACTACCAATGATTTCTACCAATGGAGCCGAACTGACCACCGTGACCGGATGCGCCTGGAAATAAGGCTTCAACTTTTTTTCTGCCATGTACACACCATAGCACATCTTCTAATAATGGGGGTAGTTCTACTTGGAGGTGGAGAGCACTTCACTGACATAATACACTGGCCTCTGTACCGGTTGCGCCTTGTCCTTTTCAGGACGCTCGACCACCATAACAATACTGACCACCCGAGTGGTTGCTGCAATATACAACATCATTGGCTCTTTTTCCTTCGGAGCTGCCAACACTGGAGCAGTGGACATCATACACTTGAGCTGCTTGAATGCCTCGTCCGCCTGCGGTGTCCAGCTGAACTTATCTGTTTTCTTCATTAGCTGATACAGCGGAATTGCCTTTTCTCCCAGCCGACTGAGAAATCGGCTGAGCGATGCCAAACACCCAGTGAACTTCTGTACATCATTGAGATTTCTGGGCTTACTGATACGTCCAAAACATATCTATAATTTCTGCTTGCTCCATGCATGTTTTGTGTGATATTTCTATGATCTAGATACACTTTCATACACTTTTGATCATATTTGGACTAACCTATTAACTCAGTGCACCACAGTGTCAGTTCCTGTTTTCTGCTGTTTTTCTATTTCAGTTTTCCCCCATATAAAAAGTGCCAGAAAAATTCCGGGAAAAATATAGGAAAAATCAGCGTACAGGAAGCTTCGCGAAGAGCCCGAGTGGGGCCAGAGGGGAGCCAGGGGTGGCCCAGGAGGCCACCCGGTGCGGCCACCCCCTGGGCCGCGCCAGGGGGGCGCCTGGGGCCCCTGGTCCACCTCTGGCTGCCCCCTTCGCCTATATATTCCCCGTGACGTGAAACCCTCGAGGACAGAACCCTTTTTCGCGATCTCGCCTCTGTTCCGCCGCCGCCGCTCTTCCGAGATCGGGAGCACCAGAAGACCTCTTCCTGGCACCCTGCCGGAGGGAGGGTTGACCTCCGGGAGTCTCCTCTCCACCATGGATGCTTCCCGGATGTCTTGTGAGTAGTTTTCCTTGGACCATGGGTCCGTGATCAGTAGCTATGTGATGTTCTCCTCCCCTCTTTGTTCTTCATGGTTTAGACCTCGTGAACTGCCCTACATGATCGAGGCACTTTTGTAATCTTTCTGCTGTTGCTATGCTGAGTTTCATGGGATCTGATGGATTATGACATTATGTTCAGATTGTGATTGAGTAATATATTTGGTTCTTATCTCTTATATTTTTGTTCCTAAGTAATTCTTGCATTTCTCCGTTGCTGTTTATTGCTTTGGCCAAGTAGTAGGTAGTAACCCCAAGAGGGAACGTTTTGCTCTATTGTGGGTTCATGTCCCCCGATGACACGCTTGAGTGACAGAAACATGAGTCTAGGGGATGTGCTGTTGCCACAAGGGGGAAAACGACAGTGCTTGTAACCGTGGTTGCAAGGATTGTTTACTTTACGCAAAGTGCTTTTTAATGCAGTTGTCTGTTGCTTTGGGTTTACACTTTGGGTGGGGCTCGCAACTTAATACCAGCGAGATGTTCTGGATAGATATCTCAAGGTGGATGATTAGTAGTAGATGCAGTTGGATTTCGGTCTACTTATTTTGGCGTACTGCCCATGCTTTCGAGCCTCTTCCTTTCTTTTGTAGCATAGTTAGCATTGCGGTGCGTTCATAATCCTGTCAATTGCCCTTCTGTAATTTGTTCACCTCGCATAGCAGTTTTATCGTCTTTTGGGAGAGAGACATCACTAGTGAACATCACGTATCCCGGTCCATATCCTCATTACTGTTTACATGCTCATTTACTTTTCTGCTTTTACTTTCAGTTGCTATCATTATCCCTTGCGTTTGATCCTTTGTGAACAACAAGACCGGAGAGATTGACAACCTCTCTGAACTTCGTTGGGAACAAAGTTATTTGTGTCTGTGTGCAGGTCCGCGTCAGTTGCACCGCTGACACCTACTTATCATCTCTGGAGTCCTACTGGAGACAAACCTTGGTATATTTACTGAGGGAAATTTACTGCTGTGCTACATCATGCATTCCACTTGGGGTTTACCAACGAAGGGCGAGAAATCACTATCATTACCTCGCACATCAAACAAATTTCTGGCGCCGTTGCCGGGGACTCCGAGTGCTAAGATAGGGGAGTTGCACACTACCCTTTACCTTTGTTTTTTAGTCTTGTTAGTTTACCTTTCAGTTTTTACTTTTGTGTCCCTTATAAAAAATACCAAAAATACCTACTGATGCTATCTTCACCATGGGTGTGGAACCACCCAAATATGGTAGGATGGACATGTTTCACTTGGCTCGTCTTCGATCAATTTGTTCTCGCACTAAAAACCCAACCGACTTGGTTGAGGGAAAATCATTGGATGAGCATGCTCATTATACGTGGCACCGCCTATCTGAGAAAGGGAAAAACTTATGGGACCAAATACAAACTTCTTATTGCTATGACGAGTGTTTATGACACATTTATGATTTTACTTGCGGCTCTAATATAGAGCGTAAATACCTTGCTTTCCAATGTGAATTTAATGAAAATGAGATCCTATCTTCTTATGCCAAAGGTGTTTATGATTACTTTGATGTTGAAAAGATTGAAGAGTTTGTTGCTTTTAAAGGTGCTTATGAGATTGCTTCTTTGATTGAAAAGTATTACGATACTATTCACAAGTCCGAAAAATTTGTTGTTCTTGCTTATTGCTTTGAGAATTATACTTCCAATGCTTATATTGAGGATTTTAAAAATAGAATGCCTGCTGCCCAAGAAGAGGCTAATGATTGCTATGATGAGGAGTCCTATGATTCCGAGGACTCACTTGATACTTCCTTTTCTGATGATTTTGATACTTGCTTTGTTGATGGCCATGATGCCACTATGGATGATGCTTACAAAGATGAATTTGCTATAGTTCCTTATGTTAAGCATGAAAATTGTTGCTATTGCACCCACACTTGATTGCCCTATTATCCTTTTGAAATCTCCAACTCCGGAGAATTTTTCTATTATCAAGGCTCAATGTGATGGGTTGCATCTAACTTATCATCCTAAAAACCATGTTGAAAACAATACATGTGTGCTTGTACGTCATGAACAAGATGATTTATGTGATTATATTCTTGATGTTGTTCATGATGCTACTGAAAATTACTTTGAGAGAGGAAATTTTGGTTGTAGAAACTTCCATGTTACAAAAATACCTCTCTTCATGTTGAAAGTTTTGAAGTTGTTCTTGTTCTACCTTCCTATGCATGTCACTTTGTGCTTCTTTGATTTATTTTCTTACAAGATTCATATTCATAGGAAGTGGGTTAGGCTTAAATGTGTTTCACATTTGCTTCTTGATGCTCTCTTTTGCTTCAATTCTTATTCTCTTGTGAGCATCTTTCATAATCTTTAAGCCTAGCTAATGGCTCTAAAGAAGCGCTTTCGGGAGGCAGCCCGCAACGAATTTAGGTTTTTATTTTTGCTTTTGTTGTCTCTTGATGTTTGTTACTACTGTAGCAACATCATTGGATCTTTATTTTTCAGCTTTGTGCCAAGTTATAGCCTCTTATGATAAGGGAAGCAAAAGTTGTGACATGCTGTCCAGAAAACAGATTCTGTCCCTTGACAGAGAAATTCGAATCAAATCACCAGATGATATTTTTGATCTGAATTTTTTTGAAAGCGTGCTCTATACAATTGTGAAACTTTCGTATGTTCTGAGTTTTTTGATTTGAGTTGCAGAAGTGCCCCTAAAAAATTATTTACTACCTTCTGTTCTGTTTTTCACAGATTCTGCCACGTTTTGTCTCTCCTAACTTTTGCAAACCTTAAGCTTGCTTTTTCTTGGAAAAAACTTTTTGGCACTCTTGAGAAACAGTATCTCTTCAAGAATATCTTTATATCCAGTGGGGAAAAATTATTTTATTAAGGTTACTAACCTCTCTAATCAGCTTATGATGAGTTATGTATGAAGGGAGTTTTCAAGTGTGCGATGGAAGATGATGAAAGAAGATCCAGGAGTGTCAAGCGCTCAAGCTTGGGGATGCCCCCATTCATCCCCAATAAATATTCAAGGAGACTCAAGCATCTAAGCTTGGGGATGCCCCCGTGCATCCCCTTCTCCATCAACAATCATCGGTTCGTCCTTCGTCTCACTATATTTTTATCACTTCATGCGTTATGTGCTATGCTTGGAGCGTCTCGCTCTTAGGTTTTATTATTAGTTTTCTTTAGTTTTGCTTGCTGTTCATAACAAGTTAGACCCCGTCTTACTTTGTGTGGGAGAGAAGCACGCTCCACTTTCAAAATATAGAACACATCATAGGATTTTTCCTGCTTATCTTTTTGCTGTTGTGTGTTCTTTATCTTTTCATAGCTGCTGCCATGTTTAGTTTTAGTCTTAGTTTGTCTTTAGCAAGAGCCTTGGATTTTTTTTAGTCTATTGCTGGAACTCTTTTTAGTTTTCATGTTTATCTTGTTAAAGAGAGTTGGTTGTTGCACTGAGTTGTGTTCTGTCTTGGAAATAGGCAATTGAGGTTGCTATTTAATTCTAGTAGTAACTTGCAATAGTTTTGAAGTTTTGATGTGAGTAATGTTTGAACTTTTGGTGTCAAGAGCTCTAGCCTATTAGTGATAGGTGTCGTATTTTGGGAAATCCGTGTGTATTTTCAAAATCTACAAAACTAGTTGAGAACTCTAGCTACTAGATGGATCACTAATCTTTGGAGGGATCGAATATTAGAGAACACTGACGTACCATGAGTCGAGGATGCGCAAGGATAACCAAACCCCCATACACTCCTCCTCGGGGTACTTGTCTCTTTGTGAACCTCCTTAGTAGATTGAGAGTTACCGATAATAAGTGCACGAGTTCTTCGGACTAATGTAAGTATTGAAAGTTGACACTTCCACCTTCCCATATTTTGCTAGCCTCTCCCGTGCCGTGCATTGCCTTCTTCTCACTCCGAGAGTTGGTGTCCACCTTCGCCGGTACATCCAAACCCTTGGCACGATACGCTCTGTCATCATAAACCTCCTGATATCTTTCCTCAAAACAGCCACCATAGCTACCTATCAAGAAATTTCCATAGCCTTTCCGAGATATATTTCCATGCAACATCCACCTCTTCATGACTTGATCGTCATGTCATACATCTTCCTGCTACACTGGCAGCGACATACATTGCATACATCATGATAGTTACATCTTCTTTATGATTTTGAGTACCTTGTAAAGTGTGAAAGATCTCCTTTACCTTCTTGTAAAATAGAGTGTTGCCCTTAAGTGAGGAAAAGATCCCAAAGTGGACACAATAAAAGATCCCAAAGAGGACAAATGAGAGTTAAATAGAAAGAGCCATTGAGGCCACAAAAAAATACAAAAATATAGAAAAAAGAGAAAAAGAAATAAAAAGAGAGAAAGGGGCGACACTACTATCCTTTTGAGAGATCCACACTAGTACTCCCTTTATATCCTTGTACTCCATAGAGATGATCATTATGCATATAGCTATGTGGGGACCTTCACACTATAGAACTTGGCTTGCATATTCCAAGGATGAGCCTCCTCAAACGAGCTCTAGGTCTTCATGAGCGAGCAAGTTAGATGCACCCCCACTAGTTCCATTGGAGAGCTTCCTAGCTCGTATGTGCATCCGTTGCATGACAATCCCCACTCCTCACATCATATCTATCATTTGGCATCTCTTGCCTATGATTGTCCTCATTGATGTGAGCCTTTCTCACCCTTTTTGTCTTCATCCTCCACACTATTTCTCTCTTTTCCATCCAAAGTGTCAACTCTCGTGCTTACGCTCATCCATTGCATGAGTGCTCAAAATATTGATAAAGGAGTGGATCAAATTGACTTGTACCTGGCTAGTGGTCTGGGGACGAGTCAAGATAAGATTCCAGAAAAAGACCAAGTGTGAAACTTTAGTAGATTGAGTTCTCAACAAATAAATGTTTTTTCTCGTATTCCCTATCCCCCTTCTTGCACGCAAACACCATTTGGAGACATTCGACTCACGGACAGTGAGAGCTCTTGCACCTAATGTTCTTTTGTTACTTGTTTCAATGCTAATATAGACTCTTGCATGTTATGACTTGAATTGAATCTCTAACCTTGATTGCTTTACTTTTCAAAGTTCTTATATGGTTGCTAGCATGTCACCATAGAAATTATGCCGTTATCATTTACCTACTCGAGGACGAGCAGGAATTAAGCTTCGGGATGTTGATACGTCCAAAACGTATCTATAATTTCTGCTTCCTCCATGCATGTTTTGTGTGATATTGCTATGATCTAGATACACTTTCATACACTTTTGATCATATTTGGACTAACCTATTAACTCATTGCACCACAGTGCCAGTTCTTGTTTTCTGCTGTTTTCCTATTTCAGTTTTCCCCCATATAAAAAGTGCCAGAAAAATTCCTGGAAAAATATAGGAAAAATCAGCGTACAGGAAGCTTCGCGAAGAGCCCGAGTGGGGCTAGAGGGGAGCCAGGGGTGGCCCAGGCGGCCACCCGGCGCGGCCACCCCCTGGGCCGCGCCAGGGGGCGTCTGGGGCCCCTGGTCCACCTCTGGCTGCCCCCCTACGCCTATATGTTCCCCGTGACGTAAAACCCTCGAGGACAGAACCCTTTTTCGCGATCTCGCCTCTGTTCTTCCGCCGCCGCGATTCCGAGATCGGGAGCACCAGAAGACCTCTTCCCGGCACCCTGCCGGAGGGAGGGTTGACCTCCGGGAGTCTCCTCTCCACCATGGATGCTTCCCGGATGTCTTGTGAGTAGTTTTCCTTGGACCATGGGTCCGTGATCAGTAGCTATGTGATGTTCTCCTCCCTCTTTGTTCTTCATGGTTTAGGCCTCGTGAGCTGCCCTACATGATCGAGGCACTTTTGTAATCTTTCTACTTTTCCTATGCTGAGTTTGATGGGATCTGATGGATTATGAGATTATGTTCAGATTGTGATTGAGTAATATATTTGGTTCTTATCTCTTATATTTTTGTTCCTAAGTAATTCTTGCATGTTCTCCTTTGATGTTTATTGCTTTGGCCAAGTAGTAGGTAGTAACCCCAAGAGGGAACGTTTTGCTCGATTGTGGGTTCATGCCCCCCGATGACACGCTTGAGTGACAGAAACATGAGTCTAGGGGATGTGATGTTGCCACAAGGGGGAAACAACAGTGCTTGTAACCGCGGTTGCAACGATTGTTTACTTTACGCAAAGTGCTTTTTAATGCAGTTGTCTGTTGCTTTGGGTTTACACTTTGGGTGGGGCTCGCAACTTAATACCAGCGAGATGTTCTGGATAGATATCTCAAGGTGGATGATTAGTAGTAGATGCAGTTGGATTTCGGTCTACTTATTTTGGCGTACTACACATGCTTTCGAGCCTCTTCCTTTCTTTTGTAGCATAGTTAGCATTGCGGTGCGTTCATAATCCTGTCAATTTCCCTTCTGTAATTTGTTCACCTCGCATAGCAGTTTTATCGTCTTTTGGGAGAGAGACATCACTAGTGAACATCACGTATCCCGGTCCATATCCTCATTACTGTTTACACGCTCATTTACTTTTCTGCTTTTACTTTCAGTTGCTATCATTATCCCTTGCGTTTGATCCTTTGTGAACAACAAGACCGGAGAGATTGACCCTCTCTGAACTTCGTTGGGAACAAAGTTATTTGTGTCTGTGTGTAGGTCCGCGTCAGTTGTGCCGCTGACACCTACTTATCATCTCTGGAGTCCTACTGGAGACAAACCTTGGTATCTTTACTGAGGGAAATTTGCTGCTGTGCTACATCACGCCTTCCACTTGGGGTTTACCAACGAAGGGCGAGAAATCACTATCATTACCTCGCACATCACTTACCCATCCTCTCGATTGCTGCAATCTTCTCGGGGTTTCACTCTATTCCTCTCTCGGAAACCAGAAAACCAAGCAACTTGCCGGCTGGCACGCCGAACACACATTTCTCTGGGTTGAGTTTGATATGGTATGCCCGCAAATTTGCGAATGTCTCCTTGAGGTCATCCAACAAGGTTGATCCCAGCACCGATTTGACCACGAGGTCATCTACATATACATGTATGTTCCGACCTAACTGAGGCCGAACACATCGCTGCATAGTACGGTGATAAGTCGCGCCGCCGTTTTTCAGGCCGAATGGCATGGTGATGTAGCAATAAGCCCCGAAAGGGGTAATAAAAGATGTTTTAATCTGATCTTTACATCAAGCTTAATCTGGTGATAACCTGCTGTGGCATCCAGAAAGCACAGGAGCTGCCAGCCAGCCGTAGAATCAATCACTTGATCGATACGGGGCAACACAAAAGGATCCTTGGGGCAGGCCTTATTCAGGCAAGTGTAATCTATACACATGCGCCAAGTTCCATTCTTCTCCGGAACCAGAACTGGGTTTTCTAACCAGTCTGGGTAGAACACTTCCTTGATAAATCCTGTTGCGAGCAACTTGGCTATCTCATCACCGATTGCTCCTCTCTTCTCTTCTGAAAAATGCCGAAGTGGCTGCTTGATCGGCTTGGATCTAGGTCGGATATGAAGCTTGTGCTCGGCAAGTTCCCTCGGTACACCAGGCATGTCATGCGGGGACCATGCGAAGATGTCACGGTTCTCACGGAGGAACTCGACGAGCTCGCCTTCCTATTTGTTGCTGAGTCCGGCCCCAACAATGACGCACTTGCTCGGGTCGGAGGGGTCCAGGGCAATCTTCTTGATGTCCTTTGCTTCTTGAAATATGGTCTCATCATCTGGTCTCTTGTCCTTCGTGTTCGGCATGGGGTCCTTCATCTGAGCTTGGACTGCTGCTACCACCTTGTCCAGCTGGCGCCGCTCTGCATCAATGACCAGAGCATCAGCTAGCTTGGAACCAGCAGACGAACACTCCAGTGACTTCCTGTAGTCACCACACACAGTGATTGGACCATTCGGCCCTGGGAGCTTCATCTTCAAATATGGCTGCATGATGTTGAACATGAACTTGGTGATCGCAGGCGACCCGAGCAGAACATGGTATGGGCTGCTCAGATCGGCCACCTCGAACCAGATCGGCTCTCGGCGGAAATTATCTTCCGACCCGAATACTACCTCAAGCCGAATGCGGCCTAATGGGGTACAAGACAGGCCGGGCACTATCCCATGAAACGTGGTTCTGCTGGGCTCTAACTCGCTCTCGCTAATGCCGAGCTTGATCATTGTGTCTCTGTACAGAATGTTGATGGCACTGCCTCCATCAATAAGCGTCCTGGTGAACTTGCATGAATACAATGGTGCCGCCAAGATTGCATCCACCACGAGCATATAACTGCACGGGTTGGGCATTACGCTCGGGTGGTCTTCTGGGCCCCATGTTATGGAATTGTCCGACCAGTTCAACCTCTGCGAAATTGCTGGCATGGTGGCGTTGACTGCCTGCTCAAGGGCTCTCCGACTTCCCTTGTCATCTGACTCGCTGGTGAAGATCATATATGCTACATCATGACGTGGAAACTGCTGCCGAGCATTTGCTGGTGGTGGGCCTGGGGCTGGGGGCGGTGGTGGGGGTGGATTTCCTGCTCCTCCCTTTGACAAACGCTCAACCCAAATGCACTGCCGAGTGGTGTGCAATGCGGGCATGCCTACTCCACTATGCATCTTGCAGGGCTGGTTCATCATGTCCTCAAATGTGTATGGGGGCCTGGGTTGACCTGGCGGCCTTTCCGCGGGCTTCATCTTCCGACTGCCTCCCGCATTCCCTTGTTCCTCTTGGTGTTGCACTGTTGCTACCTGCCGATTGCCATACTGGGCATCCGGCTGCTCATCCTTCCTCTTGTTGAAACCAGTGTTGTTGTTGTTGTTGAAATTGGGGGTGTTGCTGTTGTTGAAGTTGTTGTTCCTCTGGATCTCGCGCCTCTCGCGCCGATTGGGACCATTTGGCCCATTTGCTTCTTCCGATTGCTACTGCTGGCCGGATGGTTGCCCTTGGATGAAACCACTGGGACTTAACGTGATCGGGCGCATTGCAGAGTCAGATGCAGCGAATGAATTGGCTATCCTCATCAAATCGGCCAAACAAGTTATCTCCTTGCGCATGAACTTGTGCTTCAACAAAGACCCGTCCAAGAAGCCGTCAGTGTAGTACTGGATGGCTTGGATTTCATGAACTCCCTCGCAAGTGTTCCTGAGCTTGATCCACCGCTGAAGATAATCACAAAGGGGCTCTTCCTTTCCTTGTACACAGAGTGCCAGGTGCCGGGACATGCCTGGGCGCTCATAAGTACCCGTGAAGTTGCGAACAAATGCGTCCTCAAAATCCTTCCAGCAATTGACACTATTGTTGGGCAAGCTGTTTAACCAGGACCGAGCTGAACCTTGAAGCATGAGCGGAGCATAGCGCACAACTACGCGCCGACCACCTCCTGCGATACCGATGGCTGTCATATAATCGACCAGCCAATCTTCTGGCTTGACTGATCCATTGTACTTGGGGTGTCCCTAGGCAATGTGAAGCCTTTGGGGAACTGCTCTTGCCGAATACGCGGGCTGAAACATGCTGGACCCGCCGGCGCATCATTTTCTGGTTGCCTATCCTGCTGCAACTGCTCGATTCGGTGCCTTGCGTCATTGTCCGCGATTTCCCGGGGACCTAACCGCTGGCTTATTGCCGGCCGGGCTGATGCCGTCGGTTTCTCGTTGCGCTTGCTGTTGACTGCTGGCTCATCCCTCCGACTGCCTCCTGCAGCCCCTTGATTCCTTCGACTGCGGTGAGGATGCCTGCCTTTGCTGCCGTTGCGGCGCATTGGGCTGATTCGCACCCACAGTTGCCCGGAGTGACTTTGATGCTACTGGCCCTTGCTACTCGGTGGCCTCCCTTTGCTGCTAGTTCGCTGTGGTTATGAGGTCGCGCATTGGGCGCGTCCTCTCCCGCAACTCTTCTCCTTCCAGATGCTCCAGCTCGGTGGCGATCTCCTGGGCAGCTCTCATGTTCTTCACAGGAGAACTGTATGAAATATGTGGTGCTACAATGATGGACGCTACAGGTTGCTGGGCTCCTCCCAACTCTCTGCCGACCTCTCGGCCTGCTGCCCGAAGCTCCTCAATGACTGGGGGTGGGATAACACGCTGCCGAATGCCATGCGCTGCGTTGTACTCCCGAACTGATGCCTCCATCTGGCGCTTTGCAGCGTCGATCCGATCTGATTGCTCCTTCAGAGCTTGACACACCTTCTCCAGCTCGGCGTGAGCCATGGCTGGATCGGCATGAAGGTCCACGGGAGTGCTGAGCACATCGGGTGGGTTGCTTGGGCCTGCTGCTGTTGTTGTTGTTGCTCTCGCGGCTCGGGCCGCTGAAGTGGAACTGTGGCGACTTGAGGCCCCCGCCATCATGACCTCCGCATGGATGTGCGCAGTCATGCCATCTGTTCCCACGGCATCCGGCCCTCCTGGCAACGGATCCGTGAGCTCAGTGAACACCCGTACCTCCCTGGGAAACACGTCAGGAAGCGCTGCGATGAAGACGCGATGTCCGCCGAAGGGAATGACGATGCCGCGCGGTAGAGGCATTCCAGCCCCAAATCGCGAGGCGTTGTCGATGACAAAGTCCCACGCTCCACTCCTCATCACCAGGCCGGAGGCGAAGCGTATGCGCGATGCAGGTTATGGTCCCGTCCGGATCAGAACTCCAGTCGACGCCTCGGCCTGCCCCACGGTGGGCACCAACTGTCGTTGATATGTAACGGCAGATGCCATGGGGATGGCTAAAGAGGGGGACAAACCGAGGTTAGTGTCGCTGGTACCGGAAGCGAGAGTGGGAACACACGGTGAGACACCACGATGTACCCAGGTTCGGGGCTCTCCGTAGAGATAACACCCCTAGTCCTGCCGAGCTAGCTATATCCAATAACTCTGGCTACAATGAATGCTCCTTGAGTTGTTTGAGAGGAAGAAGAAAAGGGCCTCTGGTCTCTACTCTCTCCTTGCTCTCTCTGGTGGGTGAGATTGTAATAACAGCTCCGTCGTCCCCCACACAGGAGGGGTACCCGGGGCTCTTATAGGCCGAGCCCGGGGTACAAAAGTAAATACACAAGAGGAAGGGCCCAGCTGTCTGCCTCAGATCGGCTAGAGACCTAATATCGTGCTTCTCTGGATGACCCGGTGTAGACTTGCGGCTAGCCATACTGCTATCCCGTAGACCTCGGTAATGAAAAGTGAAGCTAGGTACTTAGGCCTGTTGGCCTGTCCGCGTGATCGGCGCTGGAGGAGACCGCACGCCTCTGACAGTCCCGATCTTCAGGGATTGCGCATTGAATGCTCTTGTACCAGGTGTCCGACCTGGACCTCTGATCGGACGTTTCTCTTCTTACTTCGGCCGGATGCTCCTGGGTGAGGCCGATTGCGCCTGCTCCGGGGCAATCGACCTTCACTTGGAATAGATCGGCCCACTTCTTCCTTGATCTTGTTTAGCTCGGCCTTGACTAGATCGGTGACCATTAGGTCGGTGATCTTTGCCTTGATGAACTGTTTCCCCTGGGTGACCCTACCCAGGGGTCATACCCCCGACAACCCCAGTACCATTTCCTGTTTTCTGCTATTTTTCTATTTTAGGTTTCCCCCATATTAAAAATGCTTCAAAAAAATCCTAGAAAATACAATAAAAAATCGCTCCGGAAGCTTCGGGAATCACCGAGGGGCCGGAGGGGACCCACCAGGCCCCCAGGTGCCCTCCCGGCGCGCCCTAGGGTTTGCTGGGATCTGATGGATTATGAGACTATGTTCAGTTTGTGATTGAGTAATATATTTGGTTCTTCTCTTTTATATTTTTGTTCTTGAATAATTCTTGCATGTTCTTCGTTGCTGTTTATTGCTTTGGCCAAGTAGTAGGTAGTGACTCAAAGAGGGAACGTTATGCTCGATTGTGGGTTCATGCCCCCTGATGACTAGCTTGAGTGACAGAAACATGAGTCTAGGGGATGTGTTGTTGCCACAAGGGGGGAAACAACGGTTCTTGTGACTGTGATTGCAAGGATTGTTTACTTTACGCAAAGTGCTTTTTAATGCAGTTGTCTGTTGCTTTGGGTTTACACTTTGCGTGGGGCTCGTAACTTAATACCAGCGAGATGTTCTGGATAGATATCTCAAGGTGGATGATTAGTAGTAGATGCAATTGGATTTCAGTCTACTTATTTTGGCGTATCACCCATGCTTTTGAGTCTCTTTCTTTCTTTGTAGCATAGTTAGCATTGGGGTGCGTTTTTAATCCTGACAATTGCCCAGTTGTGATTGGTTTACCTCGCATAGAAGTTTTATCGTCCTTTGGGGGAGAGACATCACTAGTGAACATCACAGGACCCCGGTCCATATTCTCATCATTGTTTACACGCTCCATTTATTTCCTGCTTTTACTTTCTAGTTGCCATTATCACCACTATTATCCCTTACGTTTGATCCTTTGTAAACAACAAGGCCGGAGAAATTGACAACCTCTCTGAACTTCGTTGGGAGAAAAGTTATTTGTGTCTGTGTGCAGGTCCACATCAATCGCCTAATTCTAGCTCCGTTGTCACCTACTTGTCGCTTTCAGAGTCCTACGGGAGACAAACCCTATACTCTACATAGGGGAAATTTGCTGCTATCCTACATCTCACCTTCCACTTAGGGTAACCAACGAAGAGCGAGAATCCATTATCATCTCTCGCACATCACCATGGTAAAGACACAAACGTTTTTTCACTCGCCAGTAACAGCGAGCTCAAGGAGATCACTCGAGACTTCAGGCGTCGATAGTGACACGATAGCCCATCAAATGCACCCAAAGGACCCAGACAAGACAGTGCGGATCTACGCCCACTTACCCGAAGAACAGGCGAGTGATGTAACACCCCGGGTGTCACGCAACAGTAATCACTTTTGGTTAATGCCAAGTTACCTTGATTGCATGTGATGATCACCCTTGATCATATCTCATTCAAATTCCCACCCAATTAAAATTTCAAAATAAAAGTGAAAAGTAAAGTTGCACTAAAAATTATGAAAAAATATCCAAAAACTTTCTAAGAATCATTTGACCATGGTATGTTAGCAACCAATAATTATTGGAGTGTTCAAATAACCTATATAATTAATAACACTAGCAAAACAGCACCAACAAGCCTTTTAAAAATGAACAACAATATTCAAATGAATTTATTTAAGGCTAATTTTTTTTGTAGCAACCCAGTGCAGTGTAATAGAAATATTAAGACTACTATCACATTTTACCAAATTCTATTGATAGAAAAATAAAATACAAACATTAAAGAATAAAGACAAAGAAAATAGAAAACAAAACAAATAGCAAACTCCTATCTACCGCTCAGGGTTAAGCCCACCCCACCTCGTGCTACAGGGGAGGGCTGAGGCATGGCGTGGCAGGCATCCAGGTTTTTTTTAATAATACATTTATTTAAATAAATTATATAAATAATGCGCGTTTTGTAAATATTTCAAAAATAATACACCATAGGCCACGGCGTGACCGATTGGGCCCAGTTGGCCACAGCCTGGCCGATTGGATCCAGTTGGTCTAGGCCTGGCCGTTAGGAATCCAGTCGGCCTAGGCGTAGCCGACTGGAGCCAGTCGGGCCATTCGGGTTGGTTGTCGGCCCAATAGCCATGCAATTGGCCACGGGCAGGCCGACTGGGCCAATATGCCACAGCTAGGCCGACATGACTGGGTTTTTTTAAATTAATAAGTTTTTTAATAATAAAATCAGTACACCATTTTATTGAAGTAATGATACATTGCAATACTAAAATTAAGATACATTGCATTAGTAAAACTAAGATACAATCGGTTGCGAAATTTAAGATACTACCACATAAATCTACTGAGTCCAATGTGGCCGAGTGCAGTGCAGGGCGTCCAGTCGGCCAGGCCTAGACCAACTGGACCCAATCGGCCACACCGTGGCCTATAGTGTATTATTTTTAAAATATTTACAAAACGCGCATTATTTCTGTAATTTATTTAAATAAATGTATTATTTAAAAAAATCGGCATCCAGCTGCCATGGCCACGCCAGGACGTCGTGGCAGCCATCCCCGCCCCTAACCCTGCGTATAAGGAACCCGAGCCCCTCCCGAAAGCCCTAGCGCCCCACCCCCTTTCCTCCCTCGCGTCGCTCGCTTCACCCGCGGCTCGGCCAAGCTCGTCGTCGTCGCCGCTGCGCACGGCCGTGGCCAACGGCCATGCCGGGCCACGCAACCTTGTCCAGCCGCCTCGCCAGCCTCTTCCTCGCCATTTCGGGCCACAGAATCAAGCTGGGATGCGCCACGGACTGCAAATCGCCGCTGTCTTCCCCGCCCACGGTCGCCGCACCGCCGCCTCGATTTCCGCTGCTCCGGCTGCTCCTCCAGCCCCGGCCGAGCTCCCTCTGTGAGCACTACTCTCTCTCCCTGATGTCGCCATCCCCACCGGTCTGTGCTCCGGCCGTCGCGGTAGGCCGCCGCCGCCGTCTCATTTCACGTCGGCTGAAGAATCTCGCCGTGGTCGAACTCACTGCCGTGGCCGTGCGCGTCTGCTGCAGCTTCTGCCGCTCGCGCCCGCGCTCACCGTCGGGTGGCCGCGCTCACGCGCGCCTCTGCCGCTTGTGGCCGCGCTCTTGGCCGCGCGCGCGCCCACGCCCGTAGGTGGCTTCTGATGTGCTGCTGCAGCTGGCCATAGCGTGTGTGAGTGTGTGTACATCGTAGGTATGTATCGTGTATGGCCGAACCTGCACTCGCCCACGCCCTCCAGCTCCTCCACGGCTCCACGGCTGCATGTGCTGCCGTGCTGCTGCTGCTTGCCCAGCTGCTCTTGCTGCAAATTGCTATTGCTGAACGTGCTGGTGCTGAATGTGTTGAAACTGCAAAAAACTGCTAAGTGTTGGAAATACTATTACTGGATACCCCTTTGGACAGCAACAAACAACATGCAAGCAAAAATTGACATAGAACATTTTAATATGGGCATGTAGTACACTTATCAGGCTTCAAGTGTTTCCATTGGACCATTGTCAGATAATGCAGGGATTAAATCCAACAAAAATCACAAAATATCGATTTCTATTAACAGAAAAATATTTATATCACCACTGCTAAGTTAGAGAAAGAAATAGACATGCTACATGACCTGGACATGGCCTCAAAGGGATTGGCATGATAGTACACATAATGTTGTGCAGAACACCTATAGGATGCATCTCCATAGGAGATATATATAAACAGCAAGCATCGTGCAAAGATTGGTAAATCTTAACGATTTCTGGAATTAGCCTCGAGTAACACTTTTCGGACCAAGTTTTAATTAAGTAAATGGGCTTTACTAAAAATGTCATCCGTACTGGATTCGAGATCACAGACGACTGATGAAAGTTGATATAGGACACAAATTCGTCGGGCAACCAGAACCCTAAACCGTAGGCCCCCGAAGGCGTCCAATGAATATTTTTCACCGGTAATCCCAGACTTAGTGAAAAAAGCACTCCAAAATCGGGCAATGACCAGTGGGCCCCACCTCGACACTGTTGGTTGAACCCCACCGGCCCCACATGTCATTGGCTGTGGTTGGCCCAGTATGTATATCAAAAGTAATTGTTGTAATCAATGTGAATTAAAATATTTCGGAAAGTCACTTAAAACTTCAGAAAATCATATAAAATAAACCGTAGGTCGGATCAAAATAATTTATACATCAAAGTTGATCAGAAAAAACATCAAATACGGATACACCAACCGTATACCCACCGCACCCCTCTAACATACCGAAAGTGGAAGATTTCTCCTCCGGTTCATCTCTCTGTCAAACGACCAGAGCCGGTAAAACTTCCCGGATGAAAATGTTCAGAATATGAAAGTTGTTCGGAATGGATCAACGAGCATGGATGCACTATCCACATGTCTGTCAGATGTCTCTAACACTGCAGACATGGAACCTTCCCCCTCCAGATCATCTGTCCGGTAATCAGCCGTTACCGATGAGTCATCGCCGGATAAATTCCCGCTCCGAGAAAATCACCGAACACTGTGTTAGAGCCATGTTGATTTTTATCTGCTATGTCATACATTTGTATTGCTATTATTGTTGTGTATTTACTGTTTCCCTCCCCCCTTATTCTCCGGTAGACCCTGAATACTGCCACCGATGACACCGTTGCCGAGTACGACTACTTCGTCGGCGACCATACCCCCACTGCCGAGCTTCCAGACAAGCAGAGCCATTCTCTTTCCCCAGACACCGTTGCCGAGTACGACTACTACCGTTGCCGAGTATCTTTTCCGTTCATTTCTTGCACTAGGCATTGCTGCTGCTGCTATTACGTTAATTCCTATTCATTGCATAGCATGTGATTGTCGCCCCTTGATGTACCTTCCTTTATCCTATGCTGCCTATTAAATATATATATTATTCAGCAGTGAGCCCTGCGCATTGTTAGTCTACTAGGATTAGATAGCGGGCCGTGATCGCTCTGGGGAGTGAACGCGGGTATAAATTATTATAACTGCAACAGGTACGGTACAGAGCAGACGCCCAAAGGAACCTACAACAGCGAGACTCTCCGAGTCGCTTCAAGTTTGACTTACGAGTGGATGGACTCGTATTTCACTCTCATCGTCGGCTCGGTAGCGTAGCACCACCGAGATGATACGAGGATATTCCTCTTTAGTTCATTCCGCTGATGTCTCGGTCGAACCTCTTCATGTGTACCATCGAGGGTGATTCCTCCTGGTTTCACTTGATGGTAGGCACCTGAATCAAATGGTGTCCTTAAAGGAAAGTAGTCGGGTGACCCAACGGTGCCCGCGAGAGGTATTGTATCGGGACGGTAGGACGGGCGGATACCATCATGGGCCTGGTCCTTGCTTGTTGGCCGTGAGATACCAAACCACGAAAATCGAGCTCCTCCAGGAGCACACGCGAGACAAGGTAAGGAGACGATTCACCGTGTCGGTAACCACGCGCTTTAACGGGACGACAGGGCAGGCACCGATGTACTGGTGGTCCTAGCTGCTGTTCGTTGTCCGTTGTGTGAATTAGTCGGGCAACGATAACGGTTGTCTGCGAGATAATAAAATGACTAATGGTTCGGTGGATGACTCGAGAGGCCGAAAAGTCCTGTACGCACTACCTTCACGTGGGATAAGGAGTTATGGGCTCCCCTGCGTCATAGTTCATTCGAAAGCTCTTCGGACGCCAGCAGTACCGCGGTCTGATTGCCAGGAAGCGGTGTGTCTTCTTTGCTCGAGCTGTGGTATTTGCTTTTGCTTCATCGGCCAGCCTCGCACCGTGCATGAGCGTGAAGGGTGAGGGTCCTAGACCCTTGATCGCATAGGATTTAGTCCGGCGGATGGCCTCTCTGTGTAGCCTAGGATGGGTTGTGGCGTGTCGGATAGCCTCGGTGGGGCATTCCCTAACAAGGTGTATGCCACCCTGGAGATCCGACCGTGCAGGCTGAACAGTAGTGCACCCCTGCAGGGAGTTTAATCTATTTGAATAGTCGTGTCCATGGTAACAGGACGCTTTATGCTGAAGCCAGATCTTACTACTACAAACTACTATTACTAAACCGTTGGTTCCGGGTTTTGTTCCTCGCAAGGGAGTCGAGGAAGTGATCTCGGAGGCATTGATAATTATTACAACTTATTATTATACAATGTTGCAGCAACTTCTGTTGCATTGTCACTTTATGCTTTATATATAACTGTTGGCTATTCTCTTCTCATGCTGTAAGAATTGCGTGAACATGCTAGTCTTCGATAGGCCTAGCTTCTCTTCCTTATTCTGGTTTTCTGCAATTCAGTCCACTATATAGCCTCCCCTTTACATTGATACAAATGCATAAATGCTTAGTAGCGGACGTAAGACTCGCGGGTATGCTAGATACTCACTGAGGAGGTGGTGACCCCACGACTCCTACGGATAAGCCTACCTAGTGTCCATGAAGACAGAAGGCCCATGAAGATACAACCTCGGCCAGCTAGATGGCACCGACGTAGGAGTCCACGACTCACAAGGAAGGTGCGAAGACCTGCCGTACGGAGCAAGCTAGGGTTAGGAAAGCTTACCTGTAAACGTAGATGAACTCCCCGAGACCTAGCCCGGTATATAAGGGCTAGGAGGGGCGATGCCAAAGACACCTAATACCACCTGTAACCCTAGCCTTGAGCGTTCCAGCCTTGGCCTCCACTGTAATCGCATCTCCCCCATCAATAATATCGAGCAGGAGCGAGCCTTCCTGTTTGCCGACGAGCTATCGTCCAACCTGTGCATCTCATGACTAACCCACGGTCCCTGACCATGGGATTTGCCGGGGTTGATCCCCGTCAATTGGCGCCGTCTGTGGGAACTACACAGGTTGGGATCACGATCTCGGCGGTCCCGTCTTCAGAAATCTACAACTCAAAGGCAAGAACCAGATCTAGCCCACTCGAAGGATTCAGGATCACGGCGGACATTTCTGTCACCCCATCAAGACCGCTCGAACTACAGTTGTGCCAGGACCGATACTACGACAACGGCCAAGTGCAGCGCCAGCACCGAAGGAGTCGACGACCCAGAAGAACGGCGAGGGGCCTCTACGAAGGAATTCCACTCGATGAACCGCGACGCGCAGCGGAGGACTCGCAAATCTTTCGACAACCCACCACCGCCCGGGCACCCGCCGCACATCAAGACGATGACTACGATATCGAATCCAGCGATCAGCAGAACCACCGCCAAGGAAGAAGGAATCGACGAACCAAAAGGCGCGCATGGGAGATCTACGGCAAGGCCCCAATGAACGATCCACATCACGCAGCCGCACAACCAACGACCACTCGACGACACGCCGTCGCGCGAGCACCTGCCACCAACCAAGACAGCGACTCCGAGACACCTGTAGGCGAGTACTACGACCCAGATCGAAGGCCGGATGAATTCGCCAACCTCATCAAGAACCAAGACATGAGTCGAGGAATCGAAACCGACCCTCGCTTCCACGAACACCCGGAGGATCACGAGCAGATCTTCAGAATCTCAAGAAGTAAGAGGCACGCCGGATCTAGAAAACTCACGGTTAGAGAGCAGCTCGCAGGACCCTGCACGATCAACAACTTCGAGGATGACTGGGGACGCGTCAGGTCAGGTCACACTTTGAGAGACTTCCGCATGTTCAACGAGCTAGCCGACGACCTCAAGAAGGAGAAGCAGAAAGAAGACAAGTGCAACCGACGACCCGAACAATCGCCGACCTCAAGCCCGAAAGGACGTCACAGCCCGCTGCAAGAACAGGTGCTCATGATCCAAGAAGGAAGGGTACCGCAAGCACAACGCGACGCCCACACCCTGCAGGCTAGAGCAGCTGAGAGCATAAACATAGTCGAAGTCTACCAGCTACATGACACGGAGACCAGCATCACGTTCTCACGGGACGACCATCCACCCGCAGTCCCAAGACCGAGGCACGCGCCCCTAGTACTTGATGCACAAATCGGAGGGTACGACATGGATAGGGTCTTCATGGACGGAGGTAGCAGCATGAACATCATCTTCGCCAGCACCCTGCAAAAGATGCTGATCCCACGATCAGTATGGAGAAAATCAAGCACCGAGTTACACGGGGTAGTCCTAGGAGAAGCAGCCACATCCCTTGGAGTCATCGAACTCGATTGTCTTCGGCAACCGACGCAACTTCGCAAAGCACGTCCTCGAGTTAGAGGTACTCGACTGGCAATCGCAGTATCACGCCATATTGGGACGGCCAGCATTCACGCAGTTCATGGAGGTCCCACACTACGCCTACCTCAAGCTCAAAATGCCAGGATCATCAGGAGTCCTCGCGATCAACGGAAGCTTCATCAAATCAGATAAATGTGATCGTGACTTGCACAGAATCTCCGACACATTCGGAGCCGAACAAGAACTCAGAGAAATAGCCATGGTGACGGACAAGAGTACCTTCCCATTGGTGAACCGAAGAGAATCCAGGGAGTACAGACGCGACTTCAGCATCGACAGCGACACAGTCACTCACCAAGTGCACCCGACGGACCCGGACAAAACAGTCCGCGTATACGCCCACCTACCAGAGGAGCAGGCGACGGCTCTCATCGCTTTCCTTCGAGACGAGTGGGAAATATTCGTCTGGTGCCCAGCCGACATGCCTGGGATACCACGCGAATTCGTGGAACTCGCCCTACGCATCAAGCAAAACACGAAGCCGGTGAAGCAAGTGCTCAGACGATTCTCGGAGCCCAAACGCAGAGCAATCGGAGAGGAAGTCAACCGGTTACTCGACGATCAGTTCATCCGAGAAACGAAGAAAGCCACCTGGATAGCCAACCCAGTGCTGGTGCCCAAGAAAGACACGACCGTGTTGCGCATGTGTGTCGACTACGGACCAGTCAACAAGCATTGCCCGAAGGATCACTTCCCCCTTCCTAGAATCGATCAGATAATCGACTCAACAGCAGGGACCATGCCCTTCGGGCTCAAAAACGCAGGAGCCACTTACCAACGAATGATGCAGGCCTGCCTAAAGGAGAAAATCGGAAGAAATGTGCAAGTCTACGTAGACGACATCGTCATCAAGACCTACAAAGCAGCCACACTACTCGACGACCTGCGTGAAACCTTCGCGGCGCTCAACAAATACAGAATCAAACTCAACCCAAAGAAGTGCGCATTTGGCGTACCGGCGGGAAAACTGCTTGGCTATATGGTCTCTGCCCGAGGAATCGAGGCAAACCCTGAGAAAGTCCAAGCCATCACTCGCATGCAAAAACCAACCGACGTCAAAGGAGTACAGCAGCTCACTGGAAAACTCGCAGCCCTAAGCCGCTTCATCAGCAGGCTGGGAGAACGCACGCTGCCTCTCTATCAGCTGCTCAGGAAAGGAGAGAAATTCGAGTGGAGGGAGGAAGCCCGCCAAGCATTCGCGGACCTGAAAAAGACACTCCCGACCCCACCAATCCTGGCGGTACCTAAGGAACGAGAGAAGCTATACCTCTACGTGGCAGCACGTAGCAGTGTAGTAAGCACAGCGCTCGTTGTCGAACGCGCAGAAGAAGGCAAGGTCCAGAGCATCCAAAGACCAATCTACTACCTCAGCATGCTCCTGACCAAATCCCAGCAGCGTTACCCTCACTATCAGAAGCTACTACTGGCCATCGTCATGGCCTCAAGAAAGGTGTCCCACTACTTCGACGAGCACCCTATCACAATCGTGAGCAGCGCACCACTCGCTGACATACTCAACAACCCTGGAGCAACTGGGCGAGTCGCCGAGTGGAACATTGAGCTCAGCCCACGGGACCTGCAGTTCAAGCACCCAACAGCCATCAAAGCCCAAGTACTCCCAGATTTCCTGGTCGAGTGGACGGAGGTTCAGACACCAGGCCCCCCAAACCTATCAAGCTCATGGTCAATGTTCTTCGATGGGTCCAAGAGACAACAAGGAGCTGGGGCAGGAGTTGTGCTTATCTCCCCTAAAGGAACAAAGCTAAAATATGTCCTCCAAATCAACTTCAGTCACGCCTCCAACAACGAAGCAGAATACGGGGCACTCCTCCATGGCATGCGCATGGCCAAAACATGCGGAGCCACTCGCCTCATAATTTACGGGGACTCCAATCTCGTCGTCCAGCAGATGATGAGAAACTACAACGCAATAGCCGACAACATGGCGGCCTACCAAAATCTCTACAACAAACTCGAAGGAAGTTTCGACGGTTGCGAGCTCAACTACATCACCAGGGACAACAACACAGAAGCTGACGAGCTCGCGAACATCGGTTCGACCCGGGGACCTGTACCACCCGGCGTTTTTCTCGAAAGCATTAGACGGAGATCCATCAAGGTACAGGCAGAAGCACCTGAAGCAGTCGCGGATGGCGAGGATGCAACAGACCTGGCGCAGGTGGCAGCAGCAACCCCATCAGAAGGCACAAGCACCAGCACACCCGACATCACAGCTCCGACAAAGCCCGAAGGACCCGTCTGGACAAAAACGTTCCTCCGATTCCTAATCGAAGGTACGCTACCACAAGACATGGCCGAAGCACGACGCATCAGCTGACGATCCAAGGAATTCACGGTGATCAACAAACAACTATACAAGCGCAGCATCACCCAGATACTTCAAAAGTGCATCGACGAAGAGGACGGCAAAGCCCTACTGCTTGAAGTCCACGAAGGCACCTGCGGGCAACATGCGAGTAGTCGAGTACTCGTGTCCAAAGCATTCCGAGCCGGGTTCTATTGGCCCACAGCCATGAAAAACGCAGAAGAAATCGTGCGACGTTGTGTCGCCTGCCAGAAATTCGCAAACAGGCCACACGCTCCCGCATCAGAGCTCAAGACCATACCACTATCCTGGCCGTTCGCCACCTGGGGACTCGACATGGTGGGCCCACTCAAGAAATCATCAAAGGGCGGAAGGACACACCTGCTCGTTGCAGTCGACAAGTTCACTAAATGGATTGAAGCAGTGCCCATCACCAGCTCCACAGCCCTCACGGCTGTCAACTTTATCAAGTCGATCATCTTCAGATTCGGAGTGCCACACAACATCATCACGGACAACGGAACGAACTTCACAGCCGCAGAATTTCAGAACTTCTGCGAAGAACTGGGCATCAAAATCAATTATGCATCAGTCGCGCACCCGCAGTCCAACGGCCAGGTGGAAAAAGCAAACGGCCTTGTCTGCGGGGGAATCAAGAAACGGCTCCTCGCACCACTCGAGCAAGCCGCAGGAAACTGGGTAGAAGAGCTCCCCGCGGTCCTCTGGAGCCTACGTACTACACCAAACACCGCGACCCAGTACACACCATTCTTCATGGTGTACGGGGCAGAGGCAGTCCTACCACATGACCTCAAGTCTGGAGCACCCCTGGTCACCGGATACGAAGAAGAAGAAGCAGAAGAAGCACTACAAGATGACAAAGATACGGCTGACGAAGCAAGAGACACATCCCTGAAAAAATCAGAGGGGTACCAAGACAAGCTACGCACCTACCAAAGCAGTCGCCTGCGCACTAGAACCTTCAACAAAGGTGACCTAGTCCTACGACTGATACAAGAGAAGGTCCATAAACTTGCCCCCCAATGGGAAGGACCATTCATAGTCTCAGAAGTCATCGGAGGTGGCGCCTACAGGCTGAAGAACCCGAAGACAGACGAAGACGTGGGAAACCCATGGAACGTAGCAAACTTGCGACTGTTCTATCCATAGTCCCCATCGGTCAGACATGACTGGCAACTCATGTAGCCGCTCGACCGCAATAAAATAAATGTTGCCCAAATGCTGCCATCTCAAAGCACTCGGGGGCTTAAAGAGCAAAATCCCCCCGAGCGACGCTATCGCCTACGCGATCTTAACCAAAGCACTCGGGGACTTAAGAGCAAAATCCCCCCGAGAGACGCTATCGCCTACGCGATCTTAACCAAAGCACTCGGGGGCTTAAGAGAAAAATCCCCCCGAGAGACGCTATCGCCTACGCGATCTTAATCAAAGCACTCAGGGGCTTAAGAGCAAAATCCCCCCGAGAGACGCTATCGTCGACGCGATCTTAACCAAAGCACTTGGGGGCTTAAGAGCAAAATCCCCCCGAGAGACGCTATCGCCTACGCGATCTTAATCAAAGCACCCGGGGGCTTAAGAGCAAAATCCCCCCGAGAGATGCTATCACCTACGCGATCTTCTTCAAAAGCACTCGGGGTCTCGAGTACAATCCCCCCGAAGGACGCTATCGTCACCCACGCGACCCCTACATCCAAGCACTCGGGAGCTCGAGGAGCATCGCCTCCCGAAGACCATTCGCGCAGTCTGAAGCCTAAAAACGCTCAAGCAAAAATAATCGGCCAGCCCCACCTGCTGAAAACAAGGCTCGAAAGACATGGCCACAATCAGATGGAACACCAAGTACTCTGAAGAAACTTTGGAGGAAGCACAGGACACAGGCTCATTTAGTCTTCACCCGATCGCCAACGATCACCTAAAGACTCGGGGGCTACTCCCAACGGAAGCGTTACCGCGCACCCGGTAAAAGACAGAAACTAACGACAAATGAAACAAATTTTAGCCTACGCTCGACCCTTCGACTCAAGCGTAGCCTCGGGGGCTACTCCCATCGGGAGCGCTGTCGCGTACCCGATAGAACCCGCAGTGCAAAGTATTGGACGGACTCGAAGACAGCTCTCGACCGCAAAGGACTCGAACACAACTCTCAGTTCCAAAGAAATCAAAGACAGCTCCTGATCGCCAAGGACTCGAACACAGTTTTCGGTTGCATAAAAGCCCAAAGATAAATTCCATTGCAAAGGATCAAGCACAGTTTACATCATAAGGATCATCTTCAGTACAAAAAGGATTCAACTACATTTGGATAGAAGGCAGCTCCTGTTACAAGAGGGAATCACCCAAGGAACTAAGACTTCTACATGTGTGCTCAAGAGGAGAAATCGACCCTAGTAAAAGAGCATCACCACAGACAAAGGAAGAACAAGCTAGCTGAAGATGTCAATGACATAACAAAAGAGTGAAGCTCGACTTATTTGTCGATGCTCCACTAGCTTCTTCTCTTGCTCCACCATCTTCTTCTCCAGCCGCGTCCGCATGCCTTATTCTCTGTACGAACAGCCTCCTCTCCGGGTTGCCAGCGAAGATGAGGCCGCCTCCAGTTCTACAAGGTCGCCTGGCAGACCCGCTTGATCGATCGCTTCACGTCGAGGTCCTCTTCAGAGCCAGAGGAGGAAGCAGTTGAAGACGGCTCACGACCACCACCTGAGGAGTCGCCAGAAGACGGAGCCGTGGTTGACGCAGGCGCAGGACACCTCGACCTTGCGGAGCTGTCGCTGCTCGACTCCTGCCAGTGAGGATCCATGATATTTCCGCTCGGATCGAACGTGCGGACAGTGACAGTGCTCTCGCCGTCTGATACGTCCAAAACGTATCTATAATTTCTGCTTGCTCCATGCATGTTTTGTGTGATATTGCTATGATCTAGATACACTTTCATACACTTTTGATCATATTTGGACTAACCTATTAACTCAGTGCACCACAGTGCCAGTTCCTGTTTTCTGCTGTTTTTCTATTTCAGTTTTCCCCCATATAAAAAGTGCCAGAAAAATTCCGGGAAAAATATAGGAAAAAACAACATACAGGAAGCTTTGCGAAGAGCCCGAGTGGGGCCAGAGGGGAGCCAGGAGTGGCCCAGGCGGCCACCCGGCGCGGCCACCCCCTGGGCCGCGCCAGGGGGGCGCTTGGGGCCCCTGGTCCACCTCTGGCTGCCCCCCTTCGCATATATATCCCCCGTGACGTGAAACCCTCGGGGACAGAACCCTTTTTCGCGATCTCGCCTCTGTTCCGCCGCCGCCGCGCTTCCGAGATCGGGAGCACCAGAAGACCTCTTCCCGGCACCCTGCTGGAGGGAGGGTTGACCTCCGGGAGTCTCCTCTCCACCATGGATGCTTCCCGGATGTCTTGTGAGTAGTTTTCCTTGGACCGTGGGTTCGTGATCAGTATCTATGTGATGTTCTCCTCCCCTCCTTGTTCTTCATGGTTTAGACATCGTGAGCTGCCCTACATGATCGAGCCACTTTTGTAATCTTTCTGCTGTTGCTATGCTGAGTTTGATGGGATCTGATGGATTATGAGATTATGTTCAGATTGTGATTGAGTAATATATTTGGTTCTTATCTCTTATATTTTTGTTCCTAAGTAATTCTTGCATGTTCTCTGTTGCTGTTTATTGCTTTGGCCAAGTAGTAGGTAGTAACCCCAAGAGGGAACGTTTTTCTCGATTGTGGGTTCATGCCCCCCGATGACACGCTTGAGTGACAGAAACATGAGTCTAGGGGATGTGCTGTTGCCACAAGGGGGAAAACAACGGTGCTTGTAACCGCGGTTGCAAGGATTGTTTACTTTAGGCAAAGTGATTTTTAATGCAGTTGTCTGTTGCTGTGGGTTTACACTTTGGGTGGGGCTCGCAACTTAATACCAGCGAGATGTTCTGGATAGATATCTCAAGGTGGATGATTAGTAGTAGATGTAGTTGGATTTCGGTCTACTTATTTTGGCGTACTGCCCATGCTTTTGAGCCTCTTCCTTTCTTTTGTAGCATAGTTAGCATTGCGGTGTGTTCATAATCCTGTCAATTGCCCTTCTGTAATTTGTTCACCTCGCATAGCAGTTTTATCGTCTTTTGGGAGAGAGACATCACTAGTGAACATCACGTATCCCGGTCCATATCCTCATTACTGTTTACACGCTCATTTACTTTTCTGTTTTTACTTTCAGTTGCTATCATTATCCCTTGCGTTTGATCCTTTGTGAACAACAAGACCGGAGATATTGACAACCTCTCTGAACTTCGTTGGGAACAAAGTTATTTGTGTCTGTGTGCAGGTCCGCGTCAGTTTCGCCGCTGACACCTACTTATCATCTCTGGAGTCCTATTGGAGACAAACCTTGGTATCTTTACTGAGGGAAATTTGCTGTTGTGCTACATCACGCCTTCCACTTGGGGTTTACCAACGAAGGGCGAGAAATCACTATCATTACCTCGCACATCAAGCCAAATTTCTGGCGCCGTTGCCGGGGACTCCGAGTGCTAAGATAGGGGAGTCACACACTACCATTTACCATTGTTTTTTTAGTCTTGTTAGTTTACCCTTCAGTGTTTATCTCAGTGTCCTTTATGAAAAACCACAAAAATAGTTGCTACCTTTTTCCTTTGTCTTCCTTTGCCTATTTATGCTATCCTCACCATGGGTGAGGAACCACCCAAATATGGTAGGATGGACATGTTTCTCTTGGATCGTCTTCGATCAATTTGTTCTCGCGCTAAAAACCCAACCGACTTGGTTGAGGGAAAATCATTGGATGAGCATGCTCATTATACGCAGCACCGCCTATCTCAGAAAGGGAAACACTTATGTGATCAAATACATGTTTCTTATTGCCATGCTAAACTTTTGTGCCACATTTATGATTTTACTTGCTGTTCTAATATAGATCATATACACCTCCCTATCCAATGTGAGTTTAATGAAAATGAGATCTTATCTTCTTATGCTAAAAGTGTTTATGATTACTTGATGTTGAAAAGATTGAAGAGTTTGTTGCTTTTAAAGGTGCCTATGAGATTGCTTCTTTGATTGAAAAATATCACGATACTATTTTCGAGTCTGAAAACTTTGCAGTTCTTGCTTATTGCTTCGAGAATTAGTCTTCCAATTCTTATATTGAGGATTTTAAAAATAAAATGTTTTCTGCCCAAGAAGAGGCCAATTATTGCATTGAGAAGGAATCCCATGATTCCGAGGACACACTTGAAATATCCCTTTCTGAAAATTTTGATACTTGCTTTGTTGATGGCCAAGATGCCACTATGGATGATGCCGACAAAAATGAACTCTCTATAGCTCCTTATGTTAAGCATGAAATTTTTGCTATTGCACCCACACTTGATTGTCCTATTATCCTTTTGAAATCTCCAACTCCGGAGAATTTTCCTCTTATCAAATCTCAATATGTTGGGTTGCATTTATCTTATGATCCTAAAAACCGTGTTGAAAATAATACACGTGTGCTCGTAGGTCATGAACAATATGATTTATGTAATATTTATATTCTTGATGTTGTTCATGATACTACTGAAAATTATTTTGAGAGAAGAAAGGTTGGTTGTAGAAACTTCCATATTACTAAAACTACTCTCTTTATGTTGAAAGTTTTGAAGATGTTCTTGTTCCACCTTCCTATGTTGGTTTCTTTGTGCTTCTTTGATTTATTTTATTACAAGATGCCTATGCATAGGAAGTGGGTTCATCTTAAATGTGTTTCATATTTGCTTCTTGATGCTCTCTTTTTCTTCAAATCCTTATTCTTATGAGAGAATCTTTTAAAATCTTTATGCCTAGCTAATGGCTCTAAAGAAGCGCTTTCGGGAGGCATCCCGCAACGAATTTAGGTTTTTCTTTTTGCTTTTGTTGTGTCTTGATGTTTGTTACTACTGTAGCAACATCATTGTATCTTTATTTTTCAGTTTTGTGCCAAGTTATAGCCTCTTATGATAAGGGAAGCAAAAGTTGTGACATGCTGTCCAGAAAACAGATTCTGTCCCTTGACAGAAAAATTCGAATCAAATCACCAGATCATCTTTTTGATCTGAATTTTTTTGACAGCGTGCTCTATAGAATTGTGAAACTTTTGTATGTTCTGAGTTTTTTGATTTGAGTTGCATAAGTGCCCCTAAACAATTCTTTACTACCTCCTGTTCTGTTTTGCACAGATTCTTCCATGTTTTGTCTCTCCTAACTTTTGGAAACCTTAAGTTTGCTTTTTCTTTGCAAAAACTTTTTGGAACTCTTGAGAAACAGTAGATCTTCAAGAATATCTTTATATCCAGTGGGGAAAAGTTATTTTTTAAGGGTACTAACCTCTCTAATCAGCTCATGATGAGTTATGTATGAAGGGAGTTTTCAAGTGTGCGATGGAAGATGATGGAAGAAGATCCAGGAGTGTCAAGCGCTCAAGCTTGGGGATGCCCCCATGCATCCCAAAGAAATATTCAAGGAGACCCAAGCGTCTAAGCTTGGGGATGCCCCCGTGCATCCCCTTCTCCATCAACAATCATCAGTTCATCCTTCGTCTCATTATATTTTTATCACTTCATGCGTTATGTGCTATGCTTGGAGCGTCTCGCTCTTAGGTTTTATTTTTAGTTTTCTTTAGTTTTGCTTGCAGTTCATAAAAACATATATCCCGTCTTACTTTGTGTGGGAGAGAAACACGCTCCACTTTCAAAATCTAGAACACACCATAGGATTTTTCCTGCTTATCTTTTTGTTGTTGTGTGTTCTTTATCTTTTCATAGCTGCTGCCATGTTAAGTTTTAGTCTTAGTTTGTCTTTAGCAAGAGCCTTGGCTTTTGTTTAGTCTGTTGCTGGAACTCTTTTTAGTTTTCATGTTTATCTTGTTAAAGAGAGTTGGTTGTTGCACTGAGTTGTTTTTTTTCTTGGAAGTAGGTAATTGAGGTTGCTATTTAATTCTAGTAGTAACTTGCAATAGCTTTGAAGTTTTGATGTGAGTAATGTTTGAACTTTTGGTGTCAAGAGCTCTAGCCTATTAGTGATAGGTGTCGTATTTTGGGCAATCCGTGTTTATTTTCAAAACCTACAAAACTAGTTGAGAACTCTAGCTACTAGGTGGATCGCTAATCTTTGGACGGATCGGATATTAGAGTACACTCACGTACCATGAGTCGAGGATGCGCAAGGATAACCAAACCCCCATACACTCCTCCTCGGGGTACTTGTCTCTTTGTGAACCTCCTTATTAGATTGAGAGTTACCGATAATAAGTGCATGAGTTCTTCGGACTAATGTAAGTATTGAAAGTTGACACTTCCACCTCCCCATATTTTGCTAGCCTCTCCCGTGCCGTGCATTGCCTTCTTCTCACTCCGAGAGTTGGCGTCCACCTTCTCCGGTACATCCAAACCCTTGGCATGATATGCTCTGTTATCATAAACCTCCTTATATCTTTCCTCAAAACAGCCACCACACGTACCTATCAAGACATTTCCATAGCCTTTCAGAGATATATTGCCATGCAACATCCACCTCTTCATGAGTTGATCTTCATGTCATACATGTTCCTGCTACACTTGCAGCGACATATATTGCATACATCATGATAGTTACATCTTCTTTATGATTTTGAGTACCTTGTAAAGTGTGAAAGCTCTCCTTTACCTTATTGTAAAATAGAGTGTTGCCCTTAAGTAAGGAAAAGATCCCAAAGTGGACACAATAAAAGATCCCAAAGAGGACAAATGAGAGTTATATAGAAAGAGCCATTGAGGCCACAAAAAAATACAAAAAATAGAAAAAAGAGAAAAAGAAATAAAAAGAGAGAAAGGGGAAACACTAATATCCTTTTGAGAGATCCACACTAATACTCCCTTTATATCCTTGTACTCCATAGATATGATCATTATGCATATAGCTATGTGGGGACCTTCACACTATAGAACTTGGCTTGCATATTCCAAGGATGAGCCTGCTCAAACGAGCTCTAGGTCTTCATGAGCGAGCAAGTTAGATGCACCCCCACTAGTTCCATTGGAGAGCTTCCTAGCTCGTATGTGCATCCGTTGCATGGCAATCCCTACTCCTCACATCATATCTATCATTTGGCATCTCTTTCCTATGATTGTCCTCATTGATGTGAGCCTTTCTCACCCTTTTTGTCTTCCTCCTCCACACTATTTCTCTCTTTGCCATCCAAAGTGTCAACTCTCGTGCTTACGCTCATCCATTGCATGAGTGCTCAAAATATTGAAAAAGGAGTGGATCAAATTGACTTGTACCTGGCTAGTGGTCTGGGGACGATTCAAGATAAGATTCCAGAAAAAGACCAAGTGTGAAACTTTAGTAGATTGAGTTCTCAACAAATAAATGTTTTTTCTGTTATTCCCTATCCCCCTTCTTGCACGCAAACACCATTAGGAGACATTCGAGTCACAGACAGCGAGAGCTCTTGCACCTAATGTTCTTTTGTTACTTGTTTCAATGCTAATATAGACTCTTGCATGTTATGACTTGAATTGAATCTCTAACCTTGATTGCTTTACTTTTCAAAGTTCTTATATGGTTACTAGCATGTCACCACAGAAATTATGCCGTTATCATTTACCTACTCGAGGACGAGCAGGAATTAAGCTTGGGAATGTTGATACGTCCAAAACGTATCTATAATTTCTACTTGCTCCATGCATATTTTGTGTGATATTGCTATGATCTAGATACACGTTCATACACTTTTGATCATATTTTGACTAACCTATTAACTCAGTGCACCACAGTGCCAGTTCCTGTTTTCTGTTGTTTTTCTATTTCAGTTTTCCCCCATATAAAAAGTGCCAGAAAAATTCCGGGAAAATATAGGAAAAATCAGCGTACAGGAAGCTTCGCGAAGAGCGCGAGTGGGGCCAAAGGGGAGCCAGGGGGCGCCTGGGGCCCCTGGTCCACCTCTGGCTGCCCCCCTTCGCCTATATATCCCTCGTGACGTGAAACCCTCGGGGACATAACCCTTTTTCTCGATCTCGCATCTGTTCCGCCGCCGTCGCGCTTCCGAGATCGGGAGCACCAGAAGACCTCTTCACGACACCCTGCCGGAGGGAGGGTTGACCTCCGGGAGTCTCCTCTCCACCATGGATGCTTCCCGGATGTCTTGTGAGTAATTTTCCTTGGACCATGGGTCCGTGATCAGTAGCTATGTGATGTTATCCTCCCCTCCTTGTTCTTCATGGTTTAGACCTCGTGAGCTGCCCTACATGATCGAGGCACTTTTGTAATCTTTTTGCTGTTGCTATGCTGAGTTTGATGGGATCTGATGGATTATGAGATTATGTTCAGATTGTGATTGAGTAATATATTTGGTTCTTATCTCTTATATTTTTGTTCCTAAGTAATTCTTGCATGTTCTCTGTTGTTGTTTATTGCTTTGGCCAAGTAGTAGGTAGTAACCCCAAGAGGGAACATTTTGCTCGATTGTGGGTTCATGCCCCCCGATGACACGCTTGAGTAACAGAAACATGAGTCTAGGGGATGTGTTGTTGCCACAAGGGGGAAAACAACGGTGCTTGTAACCGCGGTTGCAAGGATTGTTTACTTTACGCAAAGTGATTTTTAATGCAGTTGTCTGGTTCTTTGGGTTTACACTTTGGGTGGGGCTCGCAACTTAATACCAGCGAGATGTTCTGGATAGATATCTCAAGGTGGATGATTAGTAGTAGATGCAGTTGGATTTCAGTCTACTTATTTTGGCGTACTCCCCATGCTTTTGAGCCTCTTCCTTTCTTTTGTAGCATAGTTAGCATTGCGGTGCGTTCATAATCCTGTCAATTTCCCTTTTGTAATTTGTTCACCTCGCATAGCAGTTTTATCGTCTTTTGGGAGAGAGACATCACTAGTGAACATCACGTATCCCGATCCATATCCTCATTACTGTTTACACGCTCATTTACTTTTCTGTTTTTACTTTCAGTTGCTATCATTATCCCTTGCGTTTGATCCTTTGTGAACAACAAGACCGGAGAGATTGACAACCTCTCTGAACTTCGTTGGGAACAAAGTTATTTGTGTCTGTGTGCAGGTCCACGTCAGTTGCGCCACTGACACCTACTTATAATCTCTGGAGTCCTACTGGAGACAAACCTTGGTATCTTTACTGAGGGAAATTTGCTGATGTGCTACATCACGCCTTCCACTTGTGGTTTACCAACGAAGGGCGAGAAATCACTATCATTACCTCGCACATCACCGTCAAAGCGACAACTGAGCATATCTCCATCTCGAGAAATCTCCATCTCGAGAATTCAACCGCCGAGCAAACAAACTCCAGCCAGAGCCAAGGAAAATCAAGCGGGAGCTATCAACCTCCAAATCAACATAAGAAGGAGATCGACGACTCCCTTGAAGACGCAGAAGCAATCCATCCAAACCACGTTCAGAGACAATGGCGGAGAAAGAAGAAGGAAGAAGCACGCGACTGGCGCTCCAGCCACGGACATGCAAAAGAAAATCATAGCGCCAGAAACCCTCCTCCATGGGAGAGGAAGAAGGCACTGGCGCCTCACCATGACAACCACCACGGCATGAGCGTGGTGCACGGCCACCACGGCCACGACGAACACGGTGACGGCCAACACCCCGCTTGGGAGCCATGAGAGGAACAAGAGAATAAGGAAGGTCAAAGGAGCAAGCTAGATGGAGGTGAAACAAAGTGGAAGAGAACGCCTTATTTATAGAACACAAAACCTTCCACGGAGAAGCCGAGACGACAACAACAATTAAACCAAAGACCAAACGCCGCAGGCGTCTCAAATTCCAAGACCAAGATGCTTTCCCACGGGACGCACTGTGCATGAGACGCGTCAGTTCACGCGTGTTCCCAACGCACGTATCGGAAACCCAACCAGCGCCTGCTGCACGCCACAGCGGCCATCATTATGACCGGTCACGAAGACGTGATGGGTCACTGGTGAGGCATCCCTGACAGCCATCAAGAAGAGGCATCGTCATCCTGACAAGCGGCAAAGAAAACCAACGGACATCACGGCTCAGAGATTCCATCTTTCAGATCTTTTCCCCAAGGAAGAAAAACATCTTACTCCCATTGGGAGAGTACATCATAAGAGTCCCGGGTGCTCCCTCACCTAAAGGTCAGCAAAGTGCTCGAGTGACCACTCGCACTCACGAAGAGTCGCGGGTGCTCCCTCAACCCGACGAAAAAACAAACATGCATTCGCCAAGATCATACGGCGCTAAGAGTCTCAGGTGCTCCCTCACCTCAAGAGCCGAAACGGCATTCGAGTGATTACTCGCGGAAAAACCCCCCGACTGAGCACTCGGAACAAGATCCTCGGGTGAATGAGTGAACAGATCTCTTGATGTTTTGTTCCAAGCGGGTGCAATGCTAAAAGGCTCCGCGCCTCAAAAACACACATTCCTGGAACACGATACACTGTGCCCAGATGCCACGCAAGATTAGCGTGTAGGTAAGACCCCGCTGCGAAGTACGGCCGGGCTGGGACTTGCCGAAGAGCGATTTCACTCCCAACCTTTCCCATGCGCTGCGCATGATAGAAAAGCCGGGCGGACGCGCCTTAGGCTATGCACATTACTGGCGGCAGATGAACACCGTAAGACCTGAAGCGGCCGGACTTTTGCTCGACACCAGTGTTCCAAGCTCGCGTCGAGGGACGTGGTCTTGATTGGGCTACTGTGGTATTTGCCCTAGTGCAATTCACCAAGGCTCGACCCGTCGACTCCTTGGGCCCTTTCAGCATAGCATCCCTCAAAACAGGTTTTGTCATGGCCCCCAGACTGCCAGCGACCCGCGCATGAACCGCGCATACTAATAAACCAAAAAATGAATGTACTTGAGTCCCTGCGCGACTCTTCGAGTCCCCCAGGCACTCGGGGGCTACTGACGAGGGGGTGACCCCACGACTCCTACGGATGAGCCTACCTGGTGTCCATGAAGACAGAAGGCCCATGAAGATACAGCCTCGGCCCGCTAGATGGCACCGACGTAGGAGTCCACGACTCACAACGAAGGTGCGAAGACCTTCCGTACGTAGCAAGCTAGGGTTAGGAAAGCTTACCTGTAAACGTAGATGAACTCCCCAAGACCTAGCACGGTATATAAGGGCTAGGAGGGGCGACGCCAAAGACACCTAATACCACCTGTAACCCTAGCCTTGAGCGCTCCAGCCTTGGCCTCCATGTCGGGACCCGGGGTTAGCGTATGCAAGCCTTGCTACAATACAATCATATGGGGAGCCGAGAACCGTACCCACTTGTCTAAGCAGACAAGGCCAAGCACAGAACGTTCTCGAAAAGCATCGAACGTGAGGGGCATCCCATTCAGGCCGGATGATCCACTGAGATGGGTCCTCATCGTCCGCACACAAGTCTAATTGATATGGATGGTGAACTCCCATACTCATAGACAAGTCGCCTCAACCATACTATCGATTGTATTATAACCCTTACATAGACTTACTCCAGCCCGATCACTTAGTCGGGGTCTAGGGCGGGCTCGATCATACCACAAAGTGTGCACGAGACAGAGTCTTGAACAATCGCATCGCGATGCCCCAAGCTGCGCACATCTAAGGGCCACTTGGTGTATGAAAGACCGCCAGCCAGATCACAACTAAGGTCTCGAAAACCCATACTAAGACATGCATGTTATAAACATACACGCAGCACACATGTCTAGTATGAACAACAGGTATCATTGCAATTCTCTACAATGTATACATCTTTATTAATAACTCTTACAGAGTGCACACAGAGATCACAAGTCTGTGATCCAACATTACATCAAACATGCGGAAGCAAAGTAGGTCTGAGTACAGACAAGTTTAACAAATGGCTTAGAGAAGCCTTATCTAAAAACAAGCCCTCCACGAGGGAACCAGTCGTCTGACTGGGACTACACTAGCTTGGTCTTGGTCTGAGTCTTCAATCTTCGAGCTTTGGGTAGAAGCCACCATCGGGGTCGGTGGGTTCATCTAAAACATAGATTAAGCAAATGTGAGTACAAAATCGTACTCAGAAAGACTTACATAGGAACTATACTACTCATGCATATGTATCAAGGTAAAGGGAGGTGGGGTTTCACTTGTAGAAGTGCCAGCTTTGACTTGGCTAGTCCTGAACTACGAGTACCAGACTTGAGGTAAGAAGCGTACACGAGTCCACTACATCTCTTCAACCAATTACACCACTATGGTTACTTCCTCGACTTCCCCACGAGAAGCACACCATAGCACTCACACTTATCTTGGTGTATTTTAGAAGTATCCAGTTCAAGTTGTCTAATAATCAAGCTAAGCTTTCCAAGCAGTCCTTAACCGCGGACGCGGCTATTCGAATAGTTTTGTTAACCCTGCAGGGGTGTACCGCTACACACACGTGTCATAAGTTACCGCCTTTTGCATGTCACCGTTCAAGAGGTGACAGCGAGGATGCCACCACAACACTTCGCCCACATCTCCGTTCTAGTCCAGAGAGTCGCCTATCTGAGGGGGGTCCGTATGGAAGTCCGGCCGAGGTTCCAGTACAGCCTCAAACGATGTGTGCAGGGTCCCAAGCCGGTCTTGAAAAGCCGTTCATCCACTTCGTAGACCGTGCCACAGCCCTACCAGAACTCCGAACTACTGCGACTCTTGGGGTTCGAACGGGGTGAGGTACTAGGATGAGAGGGGTCAGTGAGCCCAATGTGTGGTTGTACTCTTCTTCTTGGATCACCATACAAGAACTCGGACTTAAGGCGGTGTTCAACGAGACAACCCACTGTGTACTCCTACACAGCCTCTCATCGTTCACCTTGTATTAGGGTAGATTCACCAACACATTTCACTTTCATCAACACCATGTTTATCATCATCCCGACTCACATCAAAAGCAACCTCGTTGTATCACTAAGCATGCGATAAGCAGTAACAGTTGCAGGGGCCACATGATATCAACCAACTCCTACATCTGCTAGGATTGTGGTTTGCTTATTACTGTGACAAGATGATAGGTCATGCAAAGGATATGGGTTCAACTATGCGGTAGAAACGTTATCATGGTGATCATCCTAAACAATGCATAAGCGAGACATGAGAGGGAAGTGGGATTTTATCGACATGATCAATGGGGGTTTGCTTGCCTTGCTGACGAGGTTCAGTCACGGGGTCATCAACGAAGGGGGTAATCTCGAGTTACGGCTCCACTTCTATCAGCAACATGACAATCATAGGATCAACATAATGTACAATGCACAATCACATGAATAAGATTGCAATGGTGATGTTCATGGTACTGATGTGTTGAGTATTCCATTTAAAAGGAGTATATTGCATTTGAAATGCAAATTCAAACTCCATTTGATTTATCGATGAATTTCAAATGCATTTAAATGCATGAAAGTTCATTTGAAAATGTTGATCATGAAGTGATGTTGTATAGTTGAGATAAAGCTTCTGATGTGTGGATGAATCCATTGGAATTAACGGTGTTGCAAAATCATTTGCAAAATCACTCCAAATTTGAATTTGAAAAGGATCCATATGCATGTTTGCTACTGTTCACCCATTTTAAAATGGTCAAACATGAAAACAAATTGCATATTCATAATCCTTGTATTTTTATGATAATTTTAGACATATTATTTGTCCAATTTGGAGTTAATATGAATTAGTTATTGAATTTCAAAGTTTAAAGCATTTTCTGGATTTTTCTGAATTAAATAAATCGATTTAAATCCTTTACTGCGTCAGGGTGACGTCAGGGGGCTGCTGACGAGTGGGCCCTGCTGTCAGCCTCAGTGGGGTTAACCCTGTTAATTAAGCCCCTGGATTAGATTAGGGGCACTGGGGCCCAGGGGTCAGTGCGTTAGGGGGTTTAGTTAGGCACGGGGGTTAAGGGCTGATTAGCCCAACTCGCCGGCGGCTCAACGCCGGCGACATCGAGCACGGCGGTGCGGCACTGGGTGGCGATTCTGACCACCAAATGGTGCGCCGTTTGCACCAGAGCAAGCCTCGTGCTCTCGCGCGTCTAGTGGAGCTTGCGGGCGAGTCCGGGGAGCCCCGAGGCCATGGCTACGACGACGGAGGCGGCGGCCGGAGATGGTGCACGGCGGCGTTGGCTAAAACGGGCACCAAATCGCGCGCTGGGAGAGGGGAAAGAAGCAGGGGCTCACCCTGATTGCTATGGAGTAGTCGAGGAGGCCGGAGGAACTGCGGCTGCGGCGGAATCGACGACGAGCTCTTGCGGGTCCAGCGGCGGCTCGGCGAAGAGGAAGGCGTACTCGGGGCTCCCGGCCTCGATTGTTTGCACACGGAGATGAAGACGATGACAGCGCGCGCCCTGGACAAGTTGGTGAGGCGAGAAGAGGCCGTTGGCCACGTCGATGCGGCGGCGTGCTCCGCGGCGAGCTTCGGGCGGCGAACCGAACGGCGAAAGGAGAGGGGGAGATGACCCAGAGGAGGGGGAAAAGGTGCGGGGGGGCTTCTGCAGCTGCTGCGTAGCACAAGGGAGAGAGGGGGAGGCCTAGAAGGGGCCGGGCGTCGCCGTGTCGTCGCCGTGGCCACGCTCTGCTCCAGCGAGCAGCTTGGCTCGGCGGGGAGGAAGAGGACAAGGCGAGGGGCTGGGCCGGGCCGGCCGAGGTCAGGTGCGCCTTCGCCTGTGGGCGTGAGGTAAGCTCTGCTTTCCTTTTCTTTTTTAAACTTTTCTGTTTCTTTTTTTTTGCTCTGGTAAAAATACCAAGGCATTTTATAAAATGCCCCAAATTTTTATGTGGCCTCATAAAATATAGAGCTAGCCACTCATAAATTTTGAGCACTTTTAAAATTCAAATAATTTGAATTTTAATTCAAATAGTGTATTTAATTAATTTCCAAGCCATTGTTTGAAAATTAGAAAATTCCATGAGCATGGGATTGCTCCCAAACCATTTTTAAAATGATCAACATCATTTATAGGAATTTTCCAAATACTCAAATGATTTTTGGGAAAAGATTTTTATCTGGCCATTTGATTTAAATTCTTTTTGAGGCTTTTCCAAGTCCCCAATTCTTAACTCAAGAATTTAAACATGATGCAATTATTTCTAGTAATAAAAGCACATACCAAAACTAGGGTTGTGACAACTTGCCCCCACTCAAAAGAATCTCGTCCCGAGATTCAGAAGTAGTCGGGAAGAGGGTGGGGTACTCGACACGGAGACGGTCTTCTCGTTCCCAGGTGGCTTCTTTCTTAGAATGGTTGGACCAATGCACTTTAAGGAACTTGATCTTCTTTCGGCGAGTGACACGCTCTGCGGAATCAAGAATACGAACGGGGTATTCTCGATAAGAAAGGTCATCTTGGAGATCAAGCGTTTCATGGTCGACTTCGCGGATGGGGTCGTTGAAGCAACGCCTGAGTTGTGACACATGGAATACATCATGTACTCGGGAAATGTGCGGGGGTAGTTCAAGTTGGTAGGCAACTTCTCCACGTTTAGCAAGAATGCGGAAAGGTCCGATGTAACGTGGGGCCTATTTGCCTTTGATACCGAATCGTTGGGTTCCCTTCAGAGGAGTAACCCGAAGGTAAGCCTTCTCATCCATATGGTAGCTCTCTTTCCTATGATGACGATCATAGTAGATTTTCTGACGAGACTGGGCTTCTTTCAATTGATCACGAACAATAAGAACTTGCTCTTCTGCTTCCTTGATCATATCCGGTCCAAAGAATTGTCTTTCACCGGTTTCTGACCAGTTTAGTGGTGTTCGACATCGTCGTCCATATAGGAGTTCAAAAGGCACCATGTTCAGACTAGATTGAAAACTATTGTTATAAGCAAATTCGGAAAATGGAAGAGACTTCTCCCAATTCTTTCCGAATGAGATAACACAAGCTCTGAGCATGTATTCCAAGATTTGATTAACCCTTTCGACTTGACCGCTAGACTAAGGATGAAAAGCTGTACTAAAGGAGAGATGAGTTCCCATAGCACTCTGAAAGCTTCCCAAAAATCTAGAGGTGTCGGGACCCGGGATTAGCGTATGCAAGCCTCGCTACAACACAATCATATGGAGAGCCGAGAACCGTACCCACTTGTCTAAGCAGACAAGCCCAAGCACAGAACGTTCTCTGAAAGCATCGAACGTGAGGGGCATCCCATCCAGGCCGGATCATCAACTAAAATGGATCCTCATCGTCTGCACACAAGTCTAAATGATATGGGTGGTGAACTCCCATACTCATAGACAAGTCGCCTCAACCATACTATCGATTGTATTATAACCCTTACATAGACTTACTCCAGCCCGATCACTTAGTCGGGGTCTAGGGCGGCTCGATCATACATCAAAGTGTACACGTGACGGAGTCACGAACAATCGCATCGCGATGCCCCAAGCTGCGCACATCTAAGGGCCACTTGGTGTATAAAAGACCGCCAGCCAGATCACAACTAAGGTCTCGAAAACCCATACTAAGACATGCATGTTATAAACATACACGCAGCACACATGCCTTGTATGAACAGCAGGTATCATTGCAATTCTCTACAAAGTATACAACTTTATTAATAACTCTTACAGAGTGCACACAGAGATCACAAGCATGTGATCCAACATTACAACAGACAAGCGGAAGCAAAGTAGGTCTGAGTACAGACAAGTTTAACAAATGGCTTAGAGAAGCCTTATCTAAAAACAAGCCCTCCACGAGGGAACCAGTCGTCTGACTGGGACTACACTAGCTTGGTCTTGGTCTTAGTCTTCATTCTTCGAGCTTCGGGTAGAAGTCACCATCGGGGTCGGTGGGTTCATCTAAAACATAGATTAAGCAAACGTGAGTACAAAATCGTACTCAGCAAGACTTACATAGGAGCTATACTACTCATGCATATGTATCAAGGTAAAGGGAGGTGGGGTTTCACTTGCAGAAGTGCCAGCTTTGACTTGGCTAGTCCTGAACTACGAGTACCAGACTTGAGGTAAGAAGCGTACACGAGTCCACTACATCTCTTCAACCAATTACACCACTATGGTTACTTCCTCGACTTCCCCACGAGAAGCACACCATAGCACTCACACTTATCTTGGTGTATTTTAGAAGTATCCAGTTCAAGTTGTCTAATAATCAAGCTAAGTTTTCCAAGCAATCCTTAACCGCGGACGCGGCTATTCGAATAGTTTTGTTAACCCTGCAGGGGTGTACCGCTACACACACGTGTCATCAGTTACCGCCTTTTGCGTGTCACCGTTCAAGAGATGACAGCGAGGATGCCACCACAACTGTTACCTCATAGCCGATCTAGTCCAAGAAAGCCGCCTACCTGGGTGGGCTACCACTATCGTGAACCCGGCCGGTTTACCGAAGTGGACCTAGATGATGTGTGCGTGGTGCGTAAGCCGGTCTCGGGTGAGCCGTTCTCTCACTTAGCATTCAGGCCACAAACCTACCAGAACTCCGAACTATTGCGACATCTGGACATCGAAAGGGATGAGTTAATAGGTTGAGAGGGGTCAGTGAGCCCAATGTGTGGTTGTACTCTTCATCTTGGATCACCACACAAGAACTCGGACTTAGGGAGGTGTTCAACGAGACAACCCACTGTGTACTCCTACACAGCCTCTCATCGTTCACCTTGTATTAGGGTTGATTCACCAACACATTTCACTTTCATCAATACCATGTTTATCATCATCCCGACTCACATCATAAGCAACCTCATTGTACCACTAAGCATGCAATAAGCAGTAACAGTTGCAGGGGCCACATGATATCAACCAACTCCTACATCTGCTAGGTTTGTGGTTTGCTTACTACTGTGACAAGATGATAGGTCATGCAAAGGATATGGGTTCAACTATGCGATAGAAACGTTATCATGGTGATCATCCTAAACAATGCATAAGCGAGACATGAGAGGGAAGTGGGATTTTATAGACATGATCAATGGGGGTTTTCTTGCCTTGCTGACGAGGTTCGGTAACGGTGTCTTCAACGAAGGGGGTGGCCTCCGATTCCGGTTGCACGTCTATCAGCAACATGACAATCATACGATCAACATAATGTACAATGCACAATCACATGAATAAGATTGTAATGGTGATGTTCAAGGTACTGATGTGTTGAGTATTCCATTTAAAAGGAGTATATTGCATTTGAAATGCAAATTCAAACTCCATTTGATTTATCGATGAATTTCAAATGCATTTAAATGCATGAAAGTTCATTTGAAAAGGTTGATCATGAAGTGATGTGGTATAGTTGAGATAAAGCTTCTGATGTGTGGATGAATCCATTGGAATTAAGGGTGTTGCAAAATCATTTGCAAAATCACTCCAAAGTTGAATTTGAAAAGGATCCATATGCATGTTTGCTACTGTTCACCCATTTTAAAATGGTCAAACATGAAAACAAATTGCATATTCATAATCCTTGTATTTTTCTGATAATTTTAGACATATTATTTGTCCAATTTGGAGTTAAACTGAATTAGTTATTGAATTTCAAAATTTAAAGCATTTTCTGGAATTTTCTGATTTCTTTTAATTTGGAAAAAAGGTTTATTGCGTCAGCATGAGGTCATGCTGATGTGGGGGGGTCTGACTGGTGGGGTCAGGCTGTCAGTGACACAGGGCTTAATTAAACCATTATGTTAACTAATTGGGTTTTGTTAGTGGCCAGGGGGGCCACTGTCATAGGCTAGGGGGTCATTAGGGGGGTGGTTAAGGTCTAATGACCGTGGCCACGTTGGCCTCGCCGGCGTTGAGCCGCCGGTGGCCACGGGATGCGGCGGCGCTGCACGGGGACGGCGTTCCAGGGGGTCATCTGGTGCGCTGATTGCACCGTTGGGACCCCCGTGCTCCCGCGCATCGAGGGAGGTAGGCCAGCGTCTTGGGGGTGGCCGGAGTCGTCGCAGGCGTTGAAGATGGCGGAGGCCGTGGTGCTGTTTCGACGAGGAGGTCGCTAGCATGCGCAAAAAAGAGAATGGCGAGAGGCGTTGGGTTCCTGGAGTGTGCAGCAACACAACGGACAACAAGGCAGGGGCTTAGGTGCACGGGAGTGAGCGCAACTTCATCCATGGCGGCGGCATGCCTCGGCTCCCATGGCGGAATACGGTACAGGCGAAGGGGGCGACCGCAAGCTAGGTAGGACGAAGCAGGAGCTCACCGCGGATGCAGTGGAGGCGGCGGCGAGGTCGGAGAGGGTCTGTGGCCGGAGTATTCGACGACGGCGACTTGCGGGTCCGGCGAGATGAATACGAAGGGGATGGCGTGCTCCGGGCTCCCGGGGCCGATTCCTCTGGCACGGAGAAGAAGACGACATCGAGGAATGCGTTGGAAACGTCGGCTGGGTTCAGGGATCTCTCTGGCCGCGCGTGCACACGGCCGTGCTCCGGCGAGGCGCTCGGGTGCGGCAAAATTCAGCGAGGCAGAGCGCGGAGAGAGATCCAGAGGAGAGGGAAAGGAGGCGGGGAGGCTCTGGCTGCTGCGTGGCGTCAGGAGAGGGGCAGGGGAGGCCTAGAAGCCTCTCGGCTGCCACGGCGGCGTCGCCGGCTCCCTCCCAGCTCGCCACCGAGCTGGTTGAGGAAGACGACAAGGGGGCTGGGTGGTGGGCTGGGCCAGCTGGGCCGTGGGGGCTTAAGTTGGGCCAGATGCCCAGTAAACCCCTTTTTGTTTTTCTTTCAATTTTCTTTTGTGCAATTTTGTTTAGCTTAGCAAATAAAATAGCTAGGCATTTTTATAAATGCTGAAACTTTTTATGTGGCTTCACCATATACTAGGCTAGCCACTTGTAAAGTTTGAACATTTTTAAAATTCAAATTATTTGAACTTTAAATCAAATAGGGGTTTTTAATTAATTCCAAGGTCATGTTTGAATATTTGCAAAATCCATGAGCATGGGGTGGGTCCCACATCACTTGATATGTGATCACACTCATTTATAAGACTTTTCAAAAATCTAACATGAATTTTTGGAGAAGATTTTTATCTGGCCTTTTGAATTAAATTCCTCAGGGCTTTTCTTTTCCCCATTTTTGAATTTTCTTTTGAAATTTTTGCATGATGCAAAGGGAACTCAAACTCTAGCACTTGCCTAAATTGGGGTTGTGACAACTCGCCCCCACTCAACAGAATCTCGTGTCGAGATTCAGAAGTCTGCGGGAGGAAGGAGGGATACTCAGCACTGAGACGGTCTTCTCTTTCCCACGTAGCTTCTTTCTCGGAGTGGTGTGACCACTGAACCTTCAAAAACTTGATCTTCTTTCGGCGAGTGACACGCTCTGCTGAATCAAGAATACGAACGGGGTATTCTCGATAAGAAAGGTCATCTTGGAGATCAAGCGTTTCATGGTCGACTTCGCGGATGGGGTCCTTGAAGCAACGCCTGAGTTGGGACACATGGAATACATCATGTACTCGGGAAAGGTGCGGGGTAGTTCAAGTTGGTAGGCAACTTCTCCACGTTTAGCAATAATGCGGAAAGGTCCGATGTAACGTGGGGCAAACTTGCCTTTGATACCGAATCTTTGGGTTCCCTTCAGAGGAGTAACCCGAAGGTAAGCCTTCTCATCCAGATTGTAGCTCTCTTGCCTATGATGACGATCATAGTAGCTTTTCTGACGAGACTAGGCTGCTTTCAATTGATCACGAACAATGCGAACTTGCTCTTCTGCTTCCTTGATCATGTCCGGTCCAAAGAATTGTCTTTCACCGGTTTCTGACCAGTTTAGTGGTGTTCGACATCGTCGTCCATATAGGAGTTCAAAAGGAGCCATGTTCAGACTAGATTGAAAACTATTGTTATAAGCAAATTCGGCAATGGAAGAGACTTCTCCCAATTCTTTCCGAATGATATAACAAAAGCTCTGAGCATGTCTTCAAGAATTTGGTTAACCCTTTCGACTTGACCGCTAGACTGAGGATGGAAAGCCGTACTAAAGGAGAGATGAGTTCCCATATCCTTCTGAAAGATTCCCCAAAATCTAGATGTGAAAAGGCTACCACGATCAGAATTGATTTCCAAAGGAACACCGTGAAGGGATACAATTCTAGAGATGTACAAGTCCGCTAACTGACTAGCAGTTATAGACTCGCGAACCGGAAGGAAGTGAGCAACTTTGGAAAGCCTATCTATAACAACGAAGATGGCATTGTTTCCTTTCTGGGTTTTTGGAAAGCCGGTGATGAACTCCATACCGACTTTGTCCCATTTCCACTCGGGAATAGACAAAGGTTGAAGTGTACCAGCAGGTCTTTGATGTTCTGCCTTAATGCGACGACAAACATCACATTCGGCAACAAATTGAGCAATGTCTCTCTTCATCCTAGTCCACCAAAATCTCTGGCGTAGATCTCGGTACATTTTTGTGCTACCGGGATGAATCGAGAGGGGTGTGTCATGGGCTTCCTTGAGGATTAGTTGCCTTAGTTCCCTATTCTTAGGTACTACCAAACGATTTTCAAAGAATACCGTTCCTTTGCTATCTATGGAGAAACATTTAGCAACTCCGCTAGCAATGTTCTCCTTGATCCGGCGAACACCTCGTGCACGCCTTTGGGCAACTATGATTTGATCCTCAAGAGTTGGTTTCGCCACCAAGGTAGAAAGATAGCCATGAGGAACAATCTCAAGATTGAGCTTGCGAAAGTCCTCATGAAGAAGTGGTTGATACTATGGTAACATGAGGTTGTTACAATACGACTTACGACTTAGTGCATCAGCCATGACATTGGCTTTGCCTGGGGTGTAAGAAATTCCTATGTCGTAATCTTTTATCAACTCAATCCAGCGTCTTTGCCTGAGATTAAGATCTGGCTGGGTGAAAATGTATTTGAGGCTTTGGCGGTCGAAATAGATCTCGCAACGGTTACCATGGAGGAATTTCGCCAAGTTGTTAGGGCATGAACTACGGCAGCGAGTTCAAGGTCATGGGTAGGATAGTTCTCTTCATGTGGCCGCAACTGGCGTGAAGCATAAGCTACCACATGTCGATCGTGCAGAAGTATGCATCCTAACCCTTGCCGTGATGCGTCACAATAGATTTCGAAATCCTTTTTGGTGTCTGGAGGTGCAAGTACGGGTGCAGAAGTCAATCTTCTTTTTAGCTCTTGAAAGCTTTCCTCGCACTTGGGAGTCCATAGGAATTTCTTATCTTTCTTGAGGAGTTCAGTTAGAGGATTTGCAACTTTATAAAAGTTCTCGACGAAGCGACGGCAATAGCTGGCTAGGCCAAGAAAACTCCTAACTTGCTTAACCGATTCAGGTGGAGTCCAGTCAAGGACGGCCTGAACTCTCTCGGGATTCACAGCAATGCCTTTTGCAGAAATCACGTGGCCTAAGTAGGTCACTTCTGGTAGCCAAAATTCACACTTGGAGAATTTAGCATACAGGCGATGCTCTCTAAGTTTCATCAATACCAGCCTTAGGTGTTCGGCATGTTATTCTTCGTTCTTCGAGTAGATGAGAATGTCATCGAGGTAAACCACGACGAACTGGTCCAAATACTCCATGAAGATCGAGTTCATCATGCGTGAGAAAGTGGCGGGGGCATTGGTTAAACCAAAGTACATGACGGTGTACTCGTAAAGACCATAACGAGTAGTAAAAGCCGTTTTGGGAATTTCCTCGTTTCGGATTTTGATTTGAATATAACCTAATCTCAAATCCATCTTGGAGAAGACAGAGGATCCTGCAAGTTGATCATAAAGATCATTGATCCTGGGAAGTGGGTGCTTGTTCTTTATCGTCGCTAAATTTAGCGGGCGATAGTCTACGCACATCCTTTCTGTTCCATCTTTCTTCTTTACGAAAAGAACGGGGCAACCCCATGGCGATGAGCTAGGGCGGATGAAGCCTTTTTCCAACGAAGCATCAAGTTGGATTTTAAGCTCAGCTAACTCACGTGGGGCCATTTTGTATGGGCGTCTAGAAATTGGTGCGGTTCCTGGTGCAAGATCCACTATAAACTCTACACATCAATCGGGTGGCATGGTTTAAGGATTTTGGTTACTGGATGGTTTTCCTGAGGATGACCATGGCTTACTAGGGCTACAACAAATATGTCAGAGTAGCAAAGTACCCCAACACGATGGTTAGTGTGGTTCTTCTGGCTAGAAGACATCTAAAGTGGGAGAAAGAGCTGCAAATGAATCACTATAGGTTTCGAGAACAAAACCTACAATAAACTCTATGGAATTGTCAGGCATGCCACCTAGAAATTCTTCTAAAAGGACAACCGAAAAGGAGGGAAGAATTTTGCAAATGCATCAGATTTTGAAGAAACCTAGAATGATTCGGACAGCATAACGGCTGTAATTGCAAGAAAACAATTTTTTTCAATGTAGATACAGCACTGTCAGAACCCCAACTAGGGTAAGTGCTAGGGTTGTTTGATCCCTTTGCGTCATGTAAAAATTCAAATGATATCCAAAAATGGGGAAAAGAAAAGCCCTGAGAAATTAAATTAAATGGCCAGATAAAAATCTTTTTCCAAAAATCATTTGAATGTTTGGAAAATTCCTAGAATTGTTGCTGATCATTGCAAAAGTGGTTTGGGGATTTTCCCATGCCCATGGTGTCGGGACCCGGGGTTAGCGTATGCAAGTACAGTTAAGACATAGTCATATGGAGAGCCGAGAACCGCACCCACTTGTCTAAGCAGACAAGGCCAAGCACTGAAAATTCTCGGAAAGCATCGTACGTGAGGGGCATCCCATCCAGGCCGGATGATCAACTGAGATGGGTCCTCATCGTCCGCACACAAGTCAAATGATATGGGTGGTGAACTCCCATATTCAAAGACAAGTCGCCTCAACCATACTATCGACTATCTCATTACTCTTACATAGACTTACTCCAGCCCGATCACTTAGTCGGGATCTAGGGCGGGCTCGATCATACCACAAAGTGTGCACGAGACGGAGTCTCGAGCAATCGCATCGCGATGCCCCAAGCTGCGCACATCTAAGGGCCACTTGGTGTATGAAAGACCGCCAGCCAGAACACAACTAAGGTCTCGAAAACCCATACAAAGACATGCATGTTATAAACATACACGCAGCACACATGCCTTGTATGAACAGCAGGTACCATTGCAATTCTCTACAAAGTGTACATTTTATTTATAACTCTTATAGAGTACACTCAGAGATCACATACATGTGATCCAACATTACAACATAAAGCGGAAGCAAATTATGTCTGAGTACAGACAAGTTTAACAAATTGGCTTAAGAAGCCTTATTCAACATAAAGCCCTCCACGAGGGAACCAGTCTGCTGACTAGGACTAGACTAGCTTAACTTCAGTCGTCCAGCTCGATGAAGAAGCCACCTTCGGGGTCAGTGGCGTCATCTAAAACATAGATTAAGCAAACGTGAGTACAAAGGCGTACTCAGCAAGACTTACATAGGAGCTATACTACTCATGCGCAGGTGTCAAGGTAAAAGGAGGTGGGGTTCACTTGCAGAAATGCCAGCTTTGACTTGGCTAATCCTGAACTACGAGTACCAGACTTTGAGGTAAGAAGCGTACACGAGTCCACTACTTTATCCAACCAATACACCACTATGGTGCCTTCCTCGACTTCCCCACGAGAAAGCACGCCATAGCACTCACACTTATCTTGGTGTGTTTTAGAAGTATCCGGTTCAAGTTGTCTAATAATCAAGCTAAGCTTTCCAAGCAGTCCATAACCGCGGACGCGGCTATTCGAATAGTTTTGTTAACCTTGCAAGAGTGTACTGCTACACACACATGACCATCATTTACCGCCTTTGAACTCGACACCATTTAAGGGGTGCCAGCGAGGATGCTCACCACAACTGTTACCTCATAGCCTATCTAGTCCAAGAAAGCCGCCTACTTGGGTTGGTTACCACAATCGTGAACCCGGCCGGTTTACCGAAGTGGACCCAAGCGATGTGTGCGTGGTGCATAAGCCGGTCTCGGATGAGCCGTTCTCTCACTTAGCATCCAGGCCACAAGCCTACCAGAACTCCGAACTACTGCGACATTTGGACATCGAAAGGGATGAGTTAATAGGTTGAGAGGGGTCAGTGAGCCCAATGTGTGGTTGTACTCTTCATCTTGGATCACCACACAAGAACTCGGACTTAGGGCGGTGTTCATCGAGACAACCCACCGTGTACTCCTACACAGCCTCTCATCGTTCACCTTGTATTAGGGTCGATTCACCAACACTTTTCTACCATCATCAACATGATCATTCCCATCCCGACTCACATCACAGTAACAACATGGTATCATACTAAGCATGCAATAAGCGACAACAATTGTAGGGGCCACATGATATCAAACAACTCCTACAGTTGCTAGGATTGTGGTTTGCTTACTACTGTGACAAAATGATAGGTCATGCAAAGGAATGGGTTCATCTATGCGGTAGAAACGAAGCATGGTGATCATCCTAAACAATGCATAAGCGAGACATGAGAGGGAAGTGGGATTTTATCGACATGATCAATGGGGTTTTGCTTGCCTTGCTGACGAGGTTCGGGTTCCTTCAGCGAAGGGGGTGACCTCTTGCTCCGGTTCCACCTCTACTCGACAAACAAAGCACGAAGTAGCAATCAATATGAATGCAATGCTCAAGCACATGATTGAATGTTAAAGCTTGAAGTATAAGTTTTGATGTGTGAGGCAATTCCATTTAAGTGGAATATATTGCATTTAAAATGCAAATTCAAACTCCACATTTGAATTCAACATTATCCAAGTAATATGTGATATGGTTTGATCATTTTGAATTATCTTCAAATTTGTATGATATGCCTCTGAGGTGTAAGTGAAATGTAGCATGTTGCCATGGTTCAAGTTGCCAAAATATTTGAATTAAATTTGATTTAATTCCATTTAAATCAAATAGCAAATGCTACTGATCACATTTTAAATTCAACTCAAACAGAGTTGAAAGTTGCATATTTGGAAAGATAATTTTCTCCTGATCATTTTTCATATATTATTTGTCCAATTTGGAGTTAATATGAATTTTCTATGAATTTCCAAAGTTTGGGGTATTTTCTGGATTTTCTGGAATTATTTAAACTATTTTGCTTTTCTGGAAATTCATTTACTGCGTCACTGTGATGTCATGCTGGCGTCAGGGGGGTTTGACCCGAGTCAAACTGACAAGGGGCCCCACTGGTCAGCCTCTGAAGGGTTAAACCCGGTTTAAGTTAACCCCCTGGATTAGATTAGGGGCACTGGGGCCCAGGGGTCAGTGGGGTTAGGGGTGTGATTAGGGGTGGGTTAGGGCTAAGTTCCCGGCGGTTAACCGCCGGTAGCTCGGGCACGGCGGAGCTCGTCCGGGGTGTGGTTTTCGGGCACGGGGGAGAGGACTGGGGGCATGGGCGTGCGCGGAAAGAACTCGCGCGTCTGCTGGTGCTAGCAGGGGATCACAGGGAGGCTCGAGGCCATGGCTACGACGGAAAAGGCGGCGGCCGGAGCACGGTGCTCGCCGGACTTGGGTTAACGGCCACGAGGCGAGGAGGGGAGACCACGGGCGAGTAGCTAGGGACCTCGCGCATCCAACGGCGCCACTGGGGGGTCTTGGGGAAGCTCTGGAGCTCGGCTAGCTCAACTACGGCGGTGGCCGGGCCACTGGCCTCGCCGGGATCTCGCGAGAAGGCACGGGAGGGGGCCAGAGATGGGGCAAAAAGGCGAGGAGCTCACCCCGAATCGAGCAGAGGAGACGGCGGGGTCGGAGGAGGTGCGTCGGCGACGAATTTGGAGAAGTCCCGTGCGGCGGCCGGCGGTGATCTCGCGAAGCAGGCGACGTCCAGGGAGCTTCTTGGCTCGATTCCTTCGAGTAGGAGACGAAGACGTCGACGACGAGCTTGAGGGACACGACGGTGCGGCGGGAGGGGCACGGTGGCCACGGTTACGCGCACACGGCGGCGACGGGGGGGTTCTCGGTTCTTCGCTGGAGCGCTCGGGAGAGAGAGAGGAGGTTCCAGGGGAGGGGGAAGTGAGGGAGGAGGAGCACGGGGTCTCCGTGGCGAAGAGATGAGGACGGGGGAGGTCTAGAAGGCCCTGGAGGCGTCGTGTCGCCGTGGCCTCGCCCTGCCTCCAGCGAGGTGCTTGGAGGGGCGGGGAGGAAAAAGACAGGGGAGGTCCCCTGGTGGGCTGGGCCGGCCAGGTAAGTGGGCCTCGCCTGAGGCAACAGGTAAGCCTTTCTTTTTCTCTCTGTTTAATCTTTCCTTTCTTTTTCTGTAATTTGTTTTGGCTCTGATAAAAAATATCAAACCATTTTATTAAATGCTGAAAACTTTTATGTGGCCTCATAATAATATAGACTAGCCACTCATAAACTTTCAACATTTTTAAAATTCAAATGATTTGAATTTTAAATCAAAAAGGGGTATTTCTTTAATTCCAAGGTACTGTTTGAATATTTGAAAAATCTATGAGCATGGGGTGGGTCCCACATCACTTGATATGTGATCACACTCATTTATAAGACTTTTCAAAACTCTAACATGAATTTTTGGAAAATATTTTTATCTGGCCTTTTGAATGAATTCATCTGGGGGGTGTTCCTTCTCCCATTTTGATTTTGAATTTGATTTCCAAGATTTCTTTTTGAAATTTTGACATGATGCAAAGGCACTAGCTAACCCTAGCACATACCTAACAGAGTGTTCTGACACATGGAATATTCAAAAATTCAATAGGTGCATTGGAAATTAAATTTAACTCCAATTTGAATTTTAATTCAAATTGTTTGATTTTCAAAAGTCACCAAAACTTATGAGTGGCTAGCTATATAGGTTATAAGCCCACATAAAAGTTTTCATGATTTTATAAAATGCCTTGCTATTTTATTTTGGGGCAAAACAAATAACAGAAAAAGAAATAATAGAAAGAAATAGAAAAGGAAAGTGAGCCCACTTACCTGGGCCTCGGGTCCAACTAACCGAGGCCAGCCCAAGCCCGCGGCCACCTTGTCGTCTTCCTCCCCCGCGCTGCCAAGCAGCTCGCTGGAGGCAGGGGAGCACGCCGCGACGCCACCGCGACGTCTCGCGGATTCCAGGCCATCTAGGCCTCCTACCCTCGCCACAGAGACGCCACGCACGCGCTCTTTCTTTCCCCCCTTCCTCCGCTCTTCGTCCCGCCCTCCTCTGCGCGATTCCGTCGTGAACCGTAGCCCGCCGGAGAGCGCCGACACGCGCAACCGTGGCCACCGGCAAGCTCGAGCCACCCCACCTTGTCCAGGGCGCGCGCCGTCATCGACTTCGTCTCCGTGTGCAAGCAATCGAGGCCGGGAGCCCCGAGCACGCCGTCCTCTTCGCCGAGCCGCTGCTGGACCCGCAAGAACTCGTCGGGAAATTCGTCGCCGGCGTACTTCCTCCGACCTCGCCGTCTCCTCTGCTCGAATCGGGGTGAGCTCCTCGCCATTTTACCCTGTCCAGTGCCCCTTCCCGTGGCCTCCTTCGCCATCGCCGTAGTGCTCCGTCTCCGGTTGCCGCAAACGTCGTCGTAGCCGTGGCCCTGAAGCTCCCCGTGACCCCCTGCTGGCACCACGGGATGCGGACGACGACGAGACGCCCTCCCGTGCCCTCCTCTTCCCTCCCCGTGGCCCGTAACGCTGTTTCGACAGAGCGCCGCCGCGCACTGGACGCCGGCGGCTAACCGCCGGCCGATTAGGCCTTAATCGACCCCTAACCCCCTCCTAATTGACCCCATGGGTCAATGACAAGTGGGCCAGCCCCCCCCCCCTAACCCTCTCTGTTAATTAAACAGAGGGGATTAAACCCCTCTCCCACTGACATGGGGGACCCAGCCGTCAAACCCCCCCCCCCCCCACGTCATGCTGATGTCAGCATGACGCAATAAAGGTTTTCCAGAGATTTAAAATATTCCAGAAATTACAGAAAATTGTATAAACTTTGGAAATTCATAGAAAATTCATATGAACTCAGAATTGGACAAATAATATATGAAAAATGATCAGCATAAAATTCTCTATCCAAATATGCAACTTTCAACCATGTTTGAGTTGATTTTAAAATGGGACTGGTAGCTTTTGCTATTTGGCTTAATTGGAATTAATTCAAATTTAATTCAAATGCAATTCAAATTTTAACCATTACAATGCAAACATGATCACTTGAACTTCAGAAGCATATCACACATATGATCACATGGTTTCAAATGATCAAACATTTTTCAAATGCAATTTGGTTAAATTGAAATTCATATGTGGAGTTTGAATTTGCATTTCAAATGCAATACACTTCATTTAAATCAAATGTACCACAAACCAGCACCATTCACATCATGGACAACATAATCATGTGCTTGTGCATTCTATTACAATGTTGTCCCCTTTGTTGATGATTGTGCCGGTAACAGCTTTGCCGAGACGGTGATCACCCCCGAAGGAGAAGACCACCGTTAAGACCCGTGTATCGTCAGCAAGGCAAGCAAACCCCATTGATCATGTCTATAAAATCCCAATTCCCTCTCAGTCTCGCTTATGCATGTTTAGGAGATCATCTTGTATCGATTCTACCGCATAGTTGAACCCATATCCGATGCATGACCTATCATCTTGTCACAGTAGTAAGTAAACCACAATCCTAGCTGACATAGGAGTTGTTTGATATCATGTGGCCCCTGCAATTGTTAATGCTTATTGCATGCTTAGTGATACAGTGAGGTTGCTTTTGATGTGAGTCGGGATGATAGTGAACATGGTGTTAATGAAAGTGAAACTGTGTCAGTGAATCCACACTAATACAAGGTGAACGATGAGAGGCTGTGTAGGAGTACACAATGGGTTGTCTCGTTGAACACCGCCGTAAGCATCGAGTTCTTGTATGGTAATCCAAGACAAAGAGTACAACCACACATTGGGCTCACTGACCCCTCTCGGCCTAGTACCTTGATCCGTGTCGACGTCCAGGAGTCACATTAGTTCGGGCTTTCCATTTGACATGTGCATAGAAAAAGAACGAAGGAAATGGTTGCATCATATAGATATGTGGGTGCACCTGTGAGGCAGGAAAATCATCTGCCAAAGGTGGCGTCTCGGTCATCTACATTGTTTGAGTCCGTTTCGTGGATCCGGCCGGGCTCTCGAGCGGAGGCAAACTCAGATAGTCGACTCTTGGAATAGACCGGTTGTGAGCGAAGTGTCGTGGTGAACATCCTCGCTGTCACCTCTTGAATGGTGGCGAGACCTGGCGGTAACCGATGGTCATGTGTGTGTAGCTTACACCCTTGCAAGGTTAACAAAACTATTCGAATAGTCGCGTCCGCGGTTAAGGACTACTTGGAACATGTACCTGATCATTAGACAACTTGAACTGGATACTTATAAAATACACCAAGATAAGTGTGAGTACTATGGTGTGCTTCCTCGTGGGGAAGTCGAGGAAGTAACCATAGTGGTGTATTGGTTGGAGATGTAGTGGACTCGTGTACGCTTCTTACCTCAAGTCTGGTATTCGTAGTTCAGGAATAGCCCAGTCAAAGCTGGCACTTCTGCATGATGAAACCCCACCTCCTTTTACCTTGATACTTGAGCATGAGTAGTTTAGTTCTGATGTAAGTCTTGCTGAGTACGACTTTGTACTCACGTTTGCTTATTCTATGTTTTAGATGAGAACCCGGACCCCGATGGAGTCACCGACTTGAAGCTCGACGTTGACTAAGTTAGCATAGTCCCAGACAGCGGTCTGGTCCCTCGTGGAAGGGCATGTTTGTTTACAAGGCTACTCTAAGCCATTTGTTAAACTTGTCTGTACTCAGACCTAATTTGCTTCCGTTGTATGATGTAATGCAATCACAGACATGTGATCTTTGTATGCTCTATGTGTATATCAATAAAGAATACTTTGTAGAGTTATGTGATGATACCTGCTGTTCATACTACGCATGTGTACTGCGTGTATGTTTATAACATGCATGTCTTAGTATGGGCTTTCGAGACCTTAGTTGTGATCTGGCTGGCGGTCTTTTATACACCAAGTGGCCCATAGATGTGCGCAGCTTGGGGCATCGCGATGCGATTGTTCGTGACTCTGTCACGTGCACACTTTGTTGTATGATCGAGCCCGCCCTAGACCCCGACTAGGTGATCGGGCTGGAGTAAGTCTATGTAAGAGTTAGGATCCAATCAATAACATGGTTGAGGCGACTTGTCTATGAGTATGGGATTCACCACCCATAAGCATTTAGACTTGTGAGCGGACGTTGAGGACCCATCCCAGTTGATCATCCGGCCTGGATGGGATGCCCCTCACGTTTGATGCTTTATGAGAGCGTTTTGTGCTTGGCCTTGTCTGCTTAGACAAGTGGGTACGGCTCTCGGCTCTCCATGTGATTGTATCGTGACTGGAATTACATACGCTAACCCCGGGTCCCGACAGACTTGGGATCAGAGCAGGACTGTCTGTAGGATTATCAAACCCTTGGTCGAAGTCGAGTCCAGCATTCTATAGTTATATAGTTACTCTGGGTATAAGGGAACAATGTAAGGCTTCTTTTTCTCCTTAACCTCATCGATCTGAGTTCTGGGTCACCCTTACCTTTTCTACGGTATGATAGGACTAGGCTCATCTATGTCTGACTAGAACATCTCGTTGTTTGCCTCCTTGTAGCCGTAGGACAGTTGTGGTCGTCCAGAGTCTTCGTGTTTTGATTTCCTTGAGGAAGTTATGTCCAATCTCCTCGAGATTGTCTTGTTTTCCATCCCGGTGTAGCCGTTATGCTGCCGGAATTATTCCGAGTTTCTATGGATCATTGCCTTCGCATTATAATCTTTTCCTTCTTCTTCATGTCTTTCTTGTCCTTGAATCCATCCTTCAACCTGTTCTGATTGTTGATTTTTATCACACAGGATGTCAGGTGGAACTCCTAGTGCTGTTCGTCGGAATCGAGACCGTGTTCGGAATCGAAATGATGATGAACCTCTACCATCGCCTTCTGCGGAGGAAATCATGATGGAAGCTGAGAAGAATCAACGTGACCAAACACGCCTTCTGGAGCTCATCGAGCAGAATACCTCACGTCATTGCAATGCGGTTGTGAGCATTCAGGACTTCCTCCTCCTCCAGCCACCGGTATTTCGATGTTCTTCTGAGCCCCTTGAAGCTGATGATTGGCTCCGTTCCATCGAGCGTAAGCTTGATACTGCACATGTTGCTCCCGATGATCGAGTTATATTCGCGACATACTTTCTGGAAGGTGCTGCTGCTGAATGGTGGGAGAACTATGTTGCTATGCAGCCAGATAGTCACGTAGTGACTTGGCAGGAGTTCTGTGTTGCCTTTCGAGGGTACCACCTTCTGGATGAGTTGATGGAGCGTAAGAAAGAAGAGTTCTGCAATTTGACTCAAGGAAAGATGTGCATGCATGAGTATGTGAGAGAGTTCAACCGTCTTGCTCGGTATGCCCAAGATGAGATCACCACCGATGCCAGAAAGCAGGCAAGGTTCCGTAAGGGACTTAGCCCCATCCTTCGTCATGATCTCAACCTCATCGAATTTTCCACCTTTGAGGATTTAGTCAACAGAACCTTCAGAGCTGAGCATGGCAATGAAATTTTCGAGGAATCCCGCAAGCATGCTCTTGAGCTTGCCCCTTCTTCAAGTTCAGCCCCTCAGAAACGCAGAATTTGGATTCCAACCAGAGCCTTACCTCAAAACCTTCTTCAGAGGCCACCACCAAATATATGCCATCCACCCCGACACATTATTCCATCCCGGAATGATGGTGTGCAGCCAAGTAATCCCACTCCCAGCAATTCAGACAGGGTATGCTTTAAGTGTGGTCTTCCAGGCCATTACTATCGTCAATGCCCTCAGGTCTTGATGGCACCACGTCATTCTCGACCCAAGCCTCCAAAAAAAATCCACCACCAAGACCATCCCAGCAAAGCTTTCAGTCACAAGTAGTGGTTGTGTGAACCAAATCTCAGTTGAGGAAACCACTGATGCTTCTGACGTCATTCTTGGTACACTCCCAGTCAATCATGTCCCCGCCTCCGTTCTTTTCGATCCAGGAGCTTCTCATTCATTCATGTCGGAGAGTTATGCACTTCGTCATGAGTTTCCTTTTGAAGAAATGTTTCCCCAATGATCATTCAAACTCCTGGTTCAAAGTGGCAAACTAATAGAGTAAGCCATGGCAATCAAATTGCAATTGAGAGTTTAGTATTCCTTGCTTCTCTTATAGCCCTCAAGTCTTCGGACATTGATGTCATCCTAGGCATGGATTGGTTATCAAGGCAGAATGCTTTCCTTGATTGTAAAGCCAAATCAGTTAAACTCACACATTCTTCAGGCCAGACCATTGACTACACATCACCCAGCTCTAAAATCCAGATGCATACTTTGAATGTGCTTCCCCTTCCAGACCTTGAAGATGTTCCGGTGGTTCGTGACTTCCCGGATGTCTTTCCTGAAGAGCTGCCGGGAATGCCACCCGACAGGTGTGTAGAATTCATAGTGGATCTTATACCAGGCATAGCCCCAATCTCGAGACGTCCATATAGAATGGCCCCACATGAGTTAGCTGAGCTAAAAACCCAACTTGATGCTTCATTGGCAAAAGGCTTCATCCGCCCTAGCTCATCGCCATGGGGTTGCCCCGTTCTATTCGTAACGAAGAAAGATGGAACAGAAAGGATGTGCGTAGACTATCGCCCGCTAAATCTAGCGACGGTAAAGAACAAGTACCCATTGCCCAGGATCAATGATATTTATGATCAACTTGCAGGATCCTCTGTCTTCTCCAAGATGGATTTGAGATTAGGCTATCATCAAATCAAAATCCGAAATGAGGACATTCCCAAAACGGCTTTCACTACTCGTTATGGTCTTTACGAGTATACCGTCATGTCCTTTGGTTTAACCAATGCCCCCGCCACATTATTGCGCTTGATGAATTCGATCTTCATGGAGTACTTAGATAAATTTGTTGTGGTTTATCTTGATGATATTCTCATCTACTCGAAGAACGAAGAAGAGCATGCAGAACATCTTAGGTTGGTATTGATGAAACTTAGAGAGCATCGCCTTTATGCCAAGTTCTCCAAGTGTGAATTCTGGCTACCAGAAGTGACCTACTTAGGCCACGTGATTTCTGCGAAAGGTGTTGCAGTCAATCCCGAGAGAGTTCAGGCCGTCCTTGACTGGACTCCACCTGAATCGGTTAAGCAAGTTAGGAGTTTTCTTGCCTTAGCAAGCTATTGCCGCCGCTTCGTCGAGAACTTTTCTAAAGTTGCAAAGCCTCTTACTGAACTCCTCAAGAAAGATAAGAAATTCCAATGGACTTCCAAGTGCGAGGAAATCTTTCAAGAGCTAAAAAGAAGATTGACTTCTGCACCCGTACTTGCACCTCCAGACACCAAAACGGATTTCGAGATCTATTGTGATGCTTCACGGCAAGGGTTAGGATGCATACTTATGCAAGATCGACATGTGGTAGCTTATGCTTCACGCCAGTTGCGGCCACATGAAGAGAACTATCCTACCCATGATCTTGAACTCGCTGCCGTAGTTCATGCCCTGAAGACTTGGCGACATTACCTCCTTGGTAATCGTTGTGAGATCTATTCCGACCATCAAAGCCTCAAATATATTTTCACCCAGCCAGATCTTAATCTCAGGCATAGACGCTGGATTGAGTTGATAAAAGATTATGACTTAGGAATTTCTTACACCCCAGGCAAGGCCAACGTCATGGCTGATGCACTAAGTCGTAAGTCGTATTGTAACAACCTCATGTTACGACAGTATCAACCACTTCTTCATGAGGAATTTCGAAAGCTCAATCTCGAGATTGTTCCTCGTGGATCTCTTTTCAACTTGGTGGCGAAACCAACCCTTGAGGATCAAATCATAGTTGCCCAAAGACGTGCACGAGGTGTACGCCGGATCAAGGAGAACATTGCTAGAGGAGTTGCTAAGTGCTTCTCCACAGATAGTAAAGGAACGGTATTCTTTGAAAATCGTTTGGTAGTACCTAAGAATAAGGATCTAAGGCAACTCATCCTCAAAGAAGCCCATGACACACCCCTCTCAATTCATCCCGGTAGCACAAAAATGTACCGAGATCTACGCCAGAGATTTTGGTGGACTAGGATGAAGAGAGACATTGCTCGATTTGTTGCTGAATGTGATGTTTGTCGTCGCATTAAGGCAGAACACCAAAGACCTGCTGGCACTCTTCAACCTTTGCCTATTCCAGAGTGGAAATGGGACAAAGTCGGTATGGACTTCATCACCGGCTTTCCAAAAACCCAGAAAGGAAATGATGCCATCTTTGTTGTCATAGATAGGCTTTCCAAAGTTGCTCACTTCCTTCCCGTTCGTGGGTCTATAACTGCTAGCCAGTTGGCGGACTTGTACGTCTCTAGAATTGTGTCTCTTCACGGTGTTCCTTTGGTGATCAATTCTGATCGTGGTAGCCTTTTCACCTCTAGATTCTGGGGAAGCTTTCAGAGTTCTATGGGAACTCATCTATCCTTTAGTACAGCTTTCCATCCTCAGTCTAGCGGTCAAGTCGAAAGGGTTAATCAAATCTTGGAAGACATGCTCAGAGCTTGTCTTATCTCTTTCGGAAAGAATTGGGAGAAATCTCTTCCCTTCGCCGAATTTGCTTATAACAATAGCTATCAATCTAGTCTGAACATGGCTCCTTTTGAAATCCTCTACGGACGACGATGTCGAATACCCCTTAATTGGTCAGAAACTGGTGAAAGACAACTCTTTGGACCGGATATGATCAAGGAAGCAGAAGATAAAGTTCGCATTGTTCGTGATCGATTGAAAGCCGCTCAGTCTCGTCAAAAGAGCTACTATGATCGTCATCATAGAGAGGAGAGCTACAATATTGATGAGAAGGCTTACCTCCGGGTTACTCCTCTGAAGGGAACCCAACGATTCGGTATCAAAGGCAAGTTGGCCCCACGTTACATCGGACCTTTCCGCATTCTAGCTAAACGTGGAGAAGTTGCCTACCAACTTGAACTACCCCCTCACCTTTCCCGAGTACATGATGTATTCCATGTGTCACAACTCAGGCGTTGCTTCAACGACCCCATCCGCGAAGTCGACCATGAAATGCTTGATCTCCAAGATGACCTTTCTTATCGAGAGTATCCTGTTCGTATTCTTGATTCCGCAGAGCGTGTCACGCGTCGTCAGACGATCAAGTTCCTCAAGGTGCAATGGTCACATCACTCCGAGAAAGAAGCAACCTGGGAAAGAGAAGACCGCCTCCGTGCCGAGTACCCCACCTTCCTCCCGACGACTTCTGAATCTCGGGACGAGATTCTTTTGAGTGGGGGCGAGTTGTCAGAACCCCAACTAGGGTAAGTGCTAGGGTTGTTTGATCCCTTTGCATCATGTAAAAATTCAAATGAAATCCAAAAATGGGGAAAAGAAAAGCCCTGAGAAATTAAATTAAATGGCCAGATAAAAATCTTTTTCCAAAAATCATTTGAATGTTTGGAAAATTCCTAGAATTGTTGCTGATCATTGCAAAAGTGGTTTGGGGATTTTCCCATGCCCATGGAATATTCAAAAATTCAAAAGGTGCATTGGAAATTAAATTTAACTCCAATTTGAATTTAAATTCAAATTGTTTGATTTTCAAAAGTCATCAAAACTTATGAGTGGCTAGCTATATAGGTTATAAGCCCACATAAAAGTTTTCATGATTTTATAAAATGCCTTGCTATTTTATTTTGGGGCAAAACAAATAACAGAAAAAGAAATAACAGAAAGAAATAGAAAAGGAAAGTGAGCCCACTTACCTGGGCCTCGGGTCCAACTAACCGAGGCCAGCCCAAGCCCGCGGCCACCTTGTCGTCTTCCTCCCCCGCGCTGCCAAGCAGCTCGCTGGAGGCAGGGGAGCACGCCGCGACGCCACCGCGACGTCTCGCGGATTCCAGGCCATCTAGGCCTCCTACCCTCGCCACAGAGACGCCAGGCACGCGCTCTTTCTTTCCCCCCTTCCTCCGCTCTTCGTCCCGCCCTCCTCTGCGCGATTCCGTCGTGAACCGTAGCCCGCCGGAGAGCGCCGACACGCGCAACCGTGGCCACCGGCAAGCTCGAGCCACCCCACCTTGTCCAGGGCGCGCGCCGTCATCGACTTCGTCTCCGTGTGCAAGCAATCGAGGCCGGGAGCCCCGAGCACGCCGTCCTCTTCGCCGAGCCGCTGCTGGACCCGCAAGAACTCGTCGGGAAATTCGTCGCCGGCGTACTTCCTCCGACCTCGCCGTCTCCTCTGCTCGAATCGGGGTGAGCTCCTCGCCATTTTACCCTGTCCAGTGCCCCTTCCCGTGGCCTCCTTCGCCATCGCCGTAGTGCTCCGTCTCCGGCCGCCGCAAACGTCGTCGTAGCCGTGGCCCTGAAGCTCCCCGTGACCCCCTGCTGGCACCACGGGATGCGGACGACGACGAGACGCCCTCCCGTGCCCTCCTCTTCCCTCCCCGTGGCCCGTAACGCTGTTTCGACAGAGCGCCGCCGCGCACTGGACGCCGGCGACTAACCGCCGGCTAATAGGCCTTAATCCACCCCTAACCCCCCTCCTAATTGACCCCATGGGTCAATGACAAGTGGGCCACCCCCCCTAACCCTCTCTGTTAATTAAACAGAGGGGATTAAACCCCTCTCCCACTGACATGGGGGACCCAGCCGTCAAACCCCCCCCCCCCCACGTCATGCTGATGTCAGCATGACGCAATAAAGGTTTTCCAGAGATTTAAAATATTCCAGAAATTACAGAAAATTGTATAAACTTTGGAAATTCATAGAAAATTCATATGAACTCAGAATTGGACAAATAATATATGAAAAATGATCAGCATAAAATTCTCTATCCAAATATGCAACTTTCAACCATGTTTGAGTTGATTTTAAAATGGGACCAGTAGCTTTTGCTATTTGGCTTAATTGGAATTAATTCAAATTTAATTCAAATGCAATTCAAATTTTAACCATTACAATGCAAACATGATCACTTGAACTTCAGAAGCATATCACACATATGATCACATGGTTTCAAATGATCAAACATTTTTCAAATGCAATTTGGTTAAATTGAAATTCATATGTGGAGTTTGAATTTGCATTTCAAATGCAATACACTTCATTTAAATCAAATGTACCACAAACCAGCACCATTCACATCATGGACAACATAATCATGTGCTTGTGCATTCTATTACAATGTTGTCCCCTTTGTTGATGATTGTGCCGGTAACAGCTTTGCCGAGACGGTGATCACCCCCGAAGGAGAAGACCACCGTTAAGACCCGTGTATCGTCAGCAAGGCAAGCAAACCCCATTGATCATGTCTATAAAATCCCAATTCCCTCTCAGTCTCGCTTATGCATGTTTAGGAGATCATCTTGTATCGATTCTACCGCATAGTTGAACCCATATCCGATGCATGACCTATCATCTTGTCACAGTAGTAAGTAAACCACAATCCTAGCTGACATAGGAGTTGTTTGATATCATGTGGCCCCTGCAATTGTTAATGCTTATTGCATGCTTAGTGATACAGTGAGGTTGCTTTTGATGTGAGTCGGGATGATAGTGAACATGGTGTTAATGAAAGTGAAACTGTGTCGGTGAATCCACAATAATACAAGGTGAACGATGAGAGGCTGTGTAGGAGTACACAGTGGGTTGTCTCGTTGAACACCGCCTTAAGCATCGAGTTCTTGTATGGTAATCCAAGACAAAGAGTACAACCACACATTGGGCTCACTGACCCCTCTCTGCCTAGTACCTTGATCCGTGTCGACGTCCAGGAGTCACATTAGTTCGGGCTTTCCATTTGACATGTGCATAGAAAAAGAACGAAGGAAATGGTTGCATCATATAGATATGTGGGTGCACCTGTGAGGCAGGAAAATCATCTGCCAAAGGTGGCGTCTCGGTCACCTACATTGTTTGAGTCCGTTTCGTTGATCCGGCCGGGCTCTCGAGCGGAGGCAAACTCAGATAGTCGACTCTTGGAATAGACCGGTTGTGAGCGAAGTGTCGTGGTGAACATCCTCGCTGTCACCTCTTGAACGGTGGCGAGACCTGGCGGTAACCGATGGTCATGTGTGTGTAGCTTACACCCTTGCAAGGTTAACAAAACTATTCGAATAGCCGCGTCCGCGGTTAAGGACTACTTGGAACCTGTACCTGATTATTAGACAACTTGAACTGGATACTTATAAAATACACCAAGATAAGTGTGAGTACTATGGTGTGCTTCCTCGTGGGGAAGTCGAGGAAGTAACCATAGTGGTGTATTGGTTGGAGATGTAGTGGACTCGTGTAAGCTTCTTACCTCAAGTATGGTATTCGTAGTTCAGGAATAGCCAAGTCAAAGCTGGCACTTCTGCATGATGAAACCCCACCTCCTTTTACCTTGATACTTGAGCATGAGTAGTTTAGTTCTGATGTAAGTCTTGCTGAGTACGACTTTGTACTCACGTTTGCTTATTCTATGTTTTAGATGAGAACCCGGACCCCGATGGAGTCACCGACCTAAAGCTCGACGTTGACTAAGTTAGCATAGTCCCAGACAGCAGTCTGGTCCCTCGTGGAAGGGCATGTTTGTTTACAAGGCTTCTCTAAGCCATTTGTTAAACTTGTCTGTACTCAGACCTAATTTGCTTCCATTGTATGATGTAATGCGATCACAGACATGTGATCTTTGTATGCTCTATGTGTATATCAATAAAGAATACTTTGTAGAGTTATGTGATGATACCTGTTGTTCATACTACGCATGTGTACTGCATGTATGTTTATAACATGCATGTCTTAGTATGGGTTTTCGAGACCTTAGTTGTGATCTGGCTAGCGGTCTTTTATACACCAAGTGGCCCTTAGATGTGCGCAGCTTGGGGCATCGCGATGCGATTGTTCGTGACTCTGTCACGTGCACACTTTGTTGTATGATCGAGCCCGCCCTAGACCCCAACTAAGTGATCGGGCTGGAGTAAGTCTATGTAAGAGTTAGGATCCAATCGATAACATGGTTGAGGCGACTTGTCTATGAGTATGGGATTCACCACCCATAAGCATTTAGACTTGTGAGCGGACGTTGAGGACCCATCCCAGTTGATCATCCGGCCTGGATGGGATGCCCCTCACGTTTGATGCTTTCCGAGAGCGTTCTGTGCTTGGCCTTGTCTGCTTAGACAAGTGGGTACGGCTCTCGGCTCTCCATGTGATTGTATCGTGACTGGAATTACATACGCTAACCCCGGGTCCCGACAAGCACTTACATAATACGATGTAAGAAAACAGCATTACAACAATGCTAGGAAACCGGACACAACTTTCCTACGGCTACAAGGAAGCAAACAACGAGATGTTCTAATCAGACAGAGGTGAGCCTAGTCCTATCTTCCCGTAGAATAAGATGAGGGTGACTCAGAACTCAGAACGATGAGGGTAAGGAGAAAAAAATAAGCCTTACGTTGTTCCCTTATATACCCAGAGTAACTATATAACTATAGAAGGCTAGACTCGACTTCGGCCAAGGCTGATAATCCTACAGTCAGTCCTGCTCTGATACCAAGTCTGTCGGGACCCGGGATTAGCGTATGCAAGCCTCGCTACAACACAATCATATGGAGAGCCGAGAACCGTACCCACTTGTCTAAGCAGACAAGGCCAAGCACAGAACGTTCTCGGAAAGCATCGAACGTGAGGGGCATCCCATCCAGGCCGGATGATCAACTGAAATGGATCCTCATCGTCCGCACACAAGTCTAAATGATATGGATGGTGAACTCCCATACTCATAGACAAGTCGCCTCAACCATACTATCGATTGTATTATAACCCTTACATAGACTTACTCCAGCCCGATCACTTAGTCGGGGTCTAGGGCGGGCTCGATCATACATCAAAGTGTACACGTGACGGAGTCACGAACAATCGCATCGCGATGCCCCAAGCTGCGCACATCTAAGGGCCACTTGGTGTATAAAAGACCGCCAGCCAGATCACAACTAAGGTCTCGAAAACCCATACTAAGACATGCATGTTATAAACATACACGCAGCACACATGCCTTGTATGAACAGCAGGTATCATTGCAATTCTCTACAAAGTATACAACTTTATTAATAACTCTTACAGAGTGCACACAGAGACCACAAGCATGTGATCCAACATTACAACAGACAAGCGGAAGCAAAGTAGGTCTGAGTACAAACAAGTTTAACAAATGGCTTAGAGAAGCCTTATCTAAAAACAAGCCCTCCACGAGGGAACCAGTCGTCTGACTGGGACTACACTAGCTTGGTCTTGGTATGAGTCTTCATTCTTCGAGCTTCGGGTAGAAGTCACCATCGGGTTTGGTGGGTTCATCTAAAACATAGATTAAGCAAACGTGAGTACAAAATCGTACTCAGCAGACTTACATAGGAGCTATACTACTCATGCATATGTATCAAGGTAAAGGGAGGTGGGGTTTCACTTGCAGAAGTGCCAGCTTTGACTTGGCTAGTCCTGAACTACGAGTACCAGACTTGAGGTAAGAAGCGTACACGAGTCCACTACATCTCTTCAACCAATTACACCACTATGGTTACTTCCTCGACTTCCCCACGAGAAGCACACCATAGCACTCACACTTATCTTGGTGTATTTTAGAAGTATCCAGTTCAAGTTGTCTAATAATCAAGCTAAGCTTTCCAAGCAGTCCTTAACCGCGGACGCGGCTATTCGAATAGTTTTGTTAACCCTGCAGGGGTGTACCGCTACACACACGTGTCATCAGTTACCGCCTTTTGCGTGTCACCGTTCAAGAGATGACAGCGAGGATGCCACCACAAATGTTACCTCATAGCCGATCTAGTCCAAGAAAGCCGCCTACCTGGGTGGGCTACCACTATCGTGAACCCGGCCGGTTTACCGAAGTGGACCCAGATGATGTGTGCGTGGTGCGTAAGCCGGTCTCGGGTGAGCCGTTCTCTCACTTAGCAGCCAGGCCACAAACCTACCAGAACTCCGAACTATTGCGACATCTGGACATCGAAAGGGATGAGTTAATAGGTTGAGAGGGGTCAGTGAGCCCAATGTGTGGTTGTACTCTTCATCTTGGATCACCACACAAGAACTCGGACTTAGGGCGGTGTTCAACGAGACAACCCACTGTGTACTCCTACACAGCCTCTCATCGTTCACCTTGTATTAGGGTAGATTCACCAACACATTTCACTTTCATCAACACCATGTTTATCATCATCCCGACTCACATCATAAGCAACCTCATTGTACCACTAAGCATGCAATAAGCAGTAACAGTTGCAGGGGCCACATGATATCAACCAACTCCTACATCTACTAGGATTGTGGTTTGCTTACTACCGTGACAAGATGATAGGTCATGCAAAGGATATGGGTTCAACTATGCGATAGAAACGTTATCATGGTGATCATCCTAAACAATGCATAAGCGAGACATGAGAGGGAAGTGGGATTTTATAGACATGATCAATGGGGGTTTTCTTGCCTTGCTGACGAGGTTCGGTAACGGTGTCTTCAACGAAGGGGGTGGCCTCCGATTCCGGTTGCACGTCTATCAGCAACATGACAATCATAGGATCAACATAATGTACAATGCACAATCACATGAATAAGATTGTAATGGTGATGTTCAAGGTACTGATGTGTTGAGTATTCCATTTAAAAGGAGTATATTGCATTTGAAATGCAAATTCAAACTCCATTTGATTTATCGATGAATTTCAAATGCATTTAAATGCATGAAAGTTCATTTGAAAAGGTTGATCATGAAGTGATGTGTTATAGTTGAGATAAAGCTTCTGATGTGTGGATGAATCCATTATAATTAAGGGTGTTGCAAAATCACTCCAAATTTGAATTTGAAAAGGATCCATATGCATGTTTGCTACTGTTCACCCATTTTAAAATGGTCAAACATGAAAACAAATTGCATATTCATAATCCTTGTATCTTTTTGATAATTTTAGACATATTATTTGTCCAATTTGGAGTTAAACTGAATTAGTTACTGAATTTCAAAGTTTAAAGCATTTTCTGGAATTTTCTGATTTCTTTGAATTTGGAAAAAAGGTTTATTGCGTCAGCATGAGGTCATGCGGACGTGGGGGGTCGGACTGGTGGGGTCAGGCTGTCAGTGACACAGGGCTTAATTAAACCGTTCGGTTAACTAATTGGGTTTAGTTAGTGGCCAGGGGGCCCACTGTCATAGGCTAGGGGGTCATTAGGGGGGTGGTTAAGGTCTAATGACCGTGGCCACGTTGGCCTCGCCGGCGTTGAGCGGCCGGTGGCCACGGGATGCGGCGGCGCTGCACGGGGACGGCGTTCCAGGGGGTCATCTGGTGCGCTGATTGCACCGTTGGGACCCCCGTGCTCCCGCGCGTCGAGGGAGGTAGGCCAGCGTCTTGGGGGTGGCCGGAGTCGTCGCCGGCGTTGAAGATGGCGGAGGCCGTGGTGTTGTTTCGACGAGGAGGTCGCTAGCATGCGCAAAAAAGAGAATGGCGAGAGGCGTTGGGTTCCTGGAATGTGCAGCAACACAACGGACAACAAGGCAGGGGCTTAGGTGCACGGGAGTGAGCGCAGCTTCATCCATGGCGGCGGCATACCTCGGCTCCCATGGCGGAATACGATACAGGCGAAGGGGGCGACCGCAAGCTAGGTAGGACGAAGCAGGAGCTCACCGCGGATGCAGTGGAGGCGGCGGCGAGGTCGGAGAGGGTCTGTGGCCGGAGTATTCGACGACGGCGACTTGCGGGTCCGGCGAGACGAATACGAAGGGGATGGCGAGCTCCGGGCTCCCGAGGCCGATTCCTCTGGCATGGAGAAGAAGACGACGTCGAGGAATGCGTTGGACACGTCGGCTGGGTTCAGGGAGCTCTCTGGCCGCGCGTGCACACGGCCGTTCTCCGGCGAGGCGCTCGGGTGCGGCAAAATTCAGCGAGGCAGAGCGCGGAGAGAGATCCAGAGGAGAGGGAAAGGAGGCGGGGAGGCTCTGGCTGCTGCGTGGCGTCAGGAGAGGGGCAGGGGAGGCCTAGAAGCCTCTCGGCTGCCACGGCGGCGTCGTCGGCTCCCTCCCAGCTCGCCACCGAGCTGGTTGAGGAAGACGACAAGGGGGCTGGGTGGTGGGCTGGGCCAGCTGGGCCGTGGGGGCTTAAGTTGGGCCAGATGCCCAGTAAACCCCTTTTTGTTGTTCTTTCAATTTTCTTTTCTGCAATTTTGTTTAGCTTAGCAAATAAAATAGCTAGGCATTTTTATAAATGCTGAAACTTTTTATGTGGCTTCACCATATACTAGGCTAGCCACTTGTAAAGTTTGAACATTTTTAAAATTCAAATTATTTGAACTTTAAATCAAATAGGGGTTTTTAATTAATTCCAAGGTCCTGTTTGAATATTTGAAAAATCCATGAGCATGGGGAGGGTCCCACATCACTTGATATGTGATCACACTCATTTATAAGACTTTTCAAAAATCTAACATGAATTTTTGGAGAAGATTTTTATCTGGCCTTTTGAATTAAATTTCTCAGGGATTTTCTTTTCCACATTTTTGAATTTTATTTTGAAATTTTTGCATGATGCAAAGGGAACTCAAACTCTAGCACTTGCCTAAATTGGGTTTGTGACAAGAGGTGAAAAGGCTACCACGATCAGAATTGATTTCCAAAGGAACACCGTGAAGAGACACAATTCTAGAGACATACAAGTCCGCTAACTGGCTAGCAGTTATAGACTCGCGAACTGGAAGGAAGTGAGCAACTTTGGAAAGTCGGTCAATGACCACGAAGATGGCATCATTTCCTTTCTGGGTTTTTGGAAAGCCGGTGATGAAGTCCATACCGACTTTGTCCCATTTCCACTCTGGAATAGGCAAAGGTTGAAGAGTGCCAGCAGGTCTTTGATGTTCGGCCTTAATGCGACGACAAACATCACATTCGGCAATGAACTTAGCAATTTCTCTCTTCATCCTAGTCCACCAAAATCTCTGGCGTAGGTCTCGGTACATCTTTGTGCTACCAGGATGAATTGAGAGGGGTGTGTCATGGGCTTCTTTGAGGATGAGTTGCCTTAGTTCCCTATTCTTAGGTACTACCAAACGATTTTCAAAGAATACCGTTCCCTATCTGTGGAGAAACATTTAGCAACTCCGCTAGCAAGGTTCTCCTTGATCCGGCGTACACCTCGTGCACGTCTTTGGGAAACTATGATTTGATCCTCAAGGGTTGGTTTCGCCACCAAGTTGAAAAGAGATCCACGAGGAACAATCTCGAGGTTAAGCTTTCGAAATTCCTCATGAAGAAGTGGTTGATAGTGTTGTAACATGAGGTTGTTATAGTACGACTTACGACTTAGTGCATCAGCCATGACATTGGCCTTGCCTGGGGTGTAAGAAATTCCTACGTCGTAATCTTTTATCAACTCAATCCAGCGTCTTTGCCTGAGATTAAGATCTGGCTGGGTGAATATGTATTTGAGGCTTTGGTGGTCGGAATAGATCTCACAACGATTACCAAGGAGGTAATGTCGCCAAGTTGTTAGGGCATGAACTACGGCAGCGAGTTCAAGATCGTGGGTAGGATAGTTTTCTTCATGTGGTCGCAACTGGCGTGAAGCATAAGCTACCACATGTCTATCTTGCATAAGTATGCATCCTAACCCTTGCCGTGAGGCGTCACAAAAGATCTCGAAATCCTTTTTGGTGTCTGGAGGTGCAAGTACGGGTGCAGAAGTCAATCTTCTTTTTAGCTCTTGAAAGCTTTCCTCGCACTTGGGAGTCCATTGGAATTTCTTATCCTTCTTGAGGAGTTCAGTAAGAGGCTTTGCAACTTTAGAGAAGTTCTCGACGAAGCGACGGCAATAGCTGGCTAGGCCAGGAAAACTCCTAACTTGCTTAACCGATTCAGGTGGAGTCCAGTCAAGGACGGCCTGGACTCTCTCGGGATTCACAGCAATGCCTTTTGCAGAAATCACGTGGCCTAAGTAGGTCACTTCTGGTAGCCAAAATTCACACTTGGAGAATTTAGCATACAGGCGATGCTCTCTAAGTTTCATCAATACCAGCCTTAGGTGTTCGGCATGTTCTTCTTCGTTCTTCGAGTAGATGAGAATGTCATCAAGATAAACTACAACAAATTTATCTAAGTACTCCATGAAGATAGAATTCATCATGCGTGAGAAAGTGGCGGGGGCATTGGTCAAACCAAAGGACATGACGGTGTACTCGTAAAGACCATAACGAGTAGTGAAAGCCGTTTTTGGGATGTCCTCGTTTCAGATTTTGATTTGATGATAACCTAATCTCAAATCCATCTTGGAGAAGACAGAGGATCTAGCAAGTTGATCATAAAGATCATTGATCCTGGGCAGTGGGTACTTGTTCTTTATCGTCGCTAAATTTAGCGGGCGATAGTCTACGCACATCCTTTCTGTTCCATCTTTCTTCGTTACGAACAGAACGGGGCAACCCCATGGCGATGAGCTAGGGCGGATGAAGCCTTTTTCCAACAAAGCTTCCAGTTGGGTTTTAAGCTCAGCTAACTCACGTGGGGCCATTTTGTATGGGCGTCTGGAAATTGGTGCGGTTCCTGGGGCAAGATCTACAATGAATTCTACACACCTGTCGGGTGGCATTCCCGGCAGCACTTCAGGAAAGACATCCGGGAAGTCACGAACCACCGGAACATCTTCAAGGTCGGGAAGGGGAAGCACATTCAAAGAATGCACCTGGGTTCTTGTTCTTGGTGAGGAGTAAGCTATTGTCTGGCCTGAAGGATGTGTAAGTCTAACTGACTTGGCTTTACAATCAAGAAAACATGTTGTCTTGATAACCAATCCATACCAAGGATGACATCAATGTCTGAAGACTTGAGGGCTATGAGTGAAGCAAGGAATACTAAATCCTCAATTGCAATTTGATTACCATGGCTTACTCTATTAGTTTGCCACTTGGAACCAGGAGTTTGAATGATCATAGGGGTGAACATTTCTTCAAAGGATACATCATGCCGAAGTGCATAACTCTCCGACATGAATGAGTGAGATGCTCCTGGGTCGAAAAGAACAGAAGTGGGAACAAAATTGACTGGGAGCGTACCAAGAATGACGTCAGAAGTACTATCAGTTTCCTCAACAGAGATTTGGTTCACACGTCCAAGATTTGTGGAAGTGAAAGGCTTAGAGGTGGGAACCTTCGGGGGTGGTTTGGCACGAACAGTGGGGTTTCCTTTGGCATGGGGTGGAGCATTTTGGTTGACGGGGAACTCACGAGAATAGTGACCAGGCTGGCCACATCTAAAGCAGGCTCCAAAGATAGTGCGGGGAGCTAGGTTGTTTGGTGGAGCTAGTGGATGAGGCGGCACAAGGGATGGCCTCGGTGGATTGTTTTGGGGAAACAAACTGTTAGGAATCCAGATCATACGCTTCTGAGGGCGTGAACTGGAAGAAGGGGCAAGCTCAAGAGCATGCTTGCGAGACTTCTCGAAAACTTCATTGCCATGCTCAGCTCTGAAGGATCTGTTGACTAAATCCTCAAAGGTGGCAAATTCGATGAGGTTGAGATCATGACGAAGGATGGGGCTAAGTCCCTTACGGAACTTTGCCTGCTTTCTGGCATCGGTGGTGATCTCATCTTGGGCATAACGAGCAAGACGACTAAATTCCCTCACATACTCATGAATGGACATCTCTCATTGATTCAGATTGCAGAACTCTTCCTTCTTGCGCTCCATCAACTCATCCAGAATGTGGTACCCTTGAAAGGCAACACAGAACTCCTGCCAAGTCACTACGTGAACATCTGGCTGCATTGCAACATAGTTCTCCCACCACTGAAGAGCAGCACCTTCCAAGAAGTATACCGCGAAAATAACTCGTTCATTGGGAGCAACATGTGCAGTATCAAGCTTACGCTCGATGGAAAGGAGCCAATCATCAGCTTCAAGGGCCTCAGAAGAACATCGGAATACCGGTGGCTTGAGGAGGATGAAGTCCTGAATGCTCACAACCACATTTCAATGACGTGAGGTATTCTGTTCGATGACCTCCAGAAGGCGTGTTTGATCACGTCTATTCCGCTCAGCTTCCATCATGATTTCCGCCGCAGAAGGAGGGGGTGGAGGTTCATCATCATTTCGATTCCGATCACGGTCTCGATTCCGAAGAACAACACTACGAGTTCCACCTGACATCCTGTGTGATAAAAATCAACAATCAGAACAGGTTGTTCGATGGAGGTCAAGGATAAAAGGATATGATTTCAGAAGGAGAAGACTATAATGCAAAGGCAATGACTCAAAGAAACACGGGATAATTCCGGCAGCATAACGGCTACACCGGGATGGAAAACAAGACAACCTCGAGGAGATTGGACAGAACTTCCTCAAGGAACTCAAAATACGGAGACTCTGGACATCCACAACAATCCTACGGCTATAAGGAGGCAATCAATGAGATGTTCTATTCAGACATAGATGAGCCTAGTCCTATCATCCCGTAGAAAAGATAAGGGTGACTCAGAACTCAGATCGATGAGGGTAAGGAGAAAAAAGAAACCTTACGTTATTCCCTTATATACCCAAAGTAACTATATAACTATAGAATGCTAGACTCGACTTCGGCCAAGGCTGATAATCCTACAGTCAGTCCTGCTCTGATACCAAGTCTGTCGGGACCCGGGGTTAGCGTATGCAAGCCTCGCTACAATACAATCATATGGGGAGCCGAGAACCGTACCCACTTGTCTAAGCAGACAAGGACAAGCACAGAACGTTCTCGGAAAGCATCGAACATGAGGGGTATCCCATTCAGGCCGGATGATCCACTGAGATGGGTCCTCATCGTCCGCACACAAGTCTAATTGATATGGGTGGTGAATTCCCATACTCATAGACAAGTCGCCTCAACCATACTATCGATTGTATTATAACCCTTACATAGACTTACTCCAGCCCGATCACTTAGTCGGGGTCTAGGGCGGGCTCGATCATACCACAAAGTGTGCACGAGACAGAGTCTCGAACAATCGCATCGCGATGCCCCAAGCCGCGCACATCTAAGGGCCACTTGGTGTATGAAAGACCGCCAGCCAGATCACAACTAAGGTCTCGAAAACCCATACTAAGACATGCATGTTATAAACATACACGCAGCACACATGTCTAGTATGAACAGCAGGTATCATTGCAATTCTCTAAAATGTATACATCTTTATTAATAACTCTTACAGAGTGCACACAGAGATCACAAGTCTGTGATCCAACATTACATCAAACATGCGGAAGCAAAGTAGGTCTGAGTACAGACAAGTTTAACAAATGGCTTAAAGAAGCCTTATCTAAAAACAAGCCCTCCACGAGGGAACCAGTCGTCTGACTAGGACTACACTAGCTTGGTCTTGGTCTGAGTCTTCAATCTTCGAGCTTCAGGTAGAAGCCACCATCGGGGTCGGTGGGTTCATCTAAAACATAGATTAAGCAAACGTGAGTACAAAATCGTACTCAGCAAGACTTACATAGGAACTATACTACTCATGCATATGTATCAAGGTAAAGGGAGGTGGGGTTTCACTTGCAGAAGTGCCAGCTTTGACTTGGCTAGTCCTGAACTACGAGTACCAGACTTGAGGTAAGAAGCGTACACGAGTCCACTACATCTCTTCAACCAATTACACCACTATGGTTACTTCCTCGACTTCCCCACGAGAAGCACACCATAGCACTCACACTTATCTTGGTTTATTTTAGAAATATCCAGTTCAAGTTGTCTAATAATCAAGCTAAGCTTTCCAAGCAGTCCTTAACCGCGGACGCGGCTATTCGAATAGTTTTGTTAACCCTGCAGGGGTGTATCGCTACACACACGTGTCAGCAGTTACCGCCTTTTGCATGTCACCGTTCAAGAGGTTACAGCGAGGATGCCACCACAACACTTCGCCCACAGCTCCGTTCTAGTCCAGAGAGTCGCCTATCTGAGGGGGATCCGTATGGAAGTCCGGCCGAGGTTCCAGTACAGCCTCAAACGATGTGTGCAGGGTCCCAAGCCGGTCTTGAAAAGCCGTTCATCCACTTCACAGACCGTGCCACAGCCCTACCAGAACTCCGAACTACTGCGACTCTTGGGGTTCGAACGGGGTGAGGTACTAGGATGAGAGGGGTCAGTGAGCCCAATGTGTGGTTGTACTCTTCTTCTTGGATCACCATACAAGAACTCGGACTTAAGGCGGTGTTCAACGAGACAACCCACTGTGTACTCCTACACAGCCTCTCATCGTTCACCTTGTATTAGGGTAGATTCACCAACACATTTCACTTTCATCAACACCATGTTTATCATCATCCCGACTCACATCAAAAGCAACCTCGTTGTATCACTAAGCATGCAATAAGCAGTAACAGTTGCAGGGGCCACATGATATCAACCAACTCCTACATCTGCTAGGATTGTGGTTTGCTTACTACTGTGACAAGATGATAGGTCATGCAAAGGATATGGGTTCAACTATGCGGTAGAAACGTTATCATGGTGTTCCTAAACAATGCATAAGCGAGACATGAGAGGGAAGTGGGATTTTATCGACATGATCAATGGGGGTTTGCTTGCCTTCCTGACGAGGTTCAGTCACGGGGTCTTCAACGAAGGGGGTGATCTCGAGTTCCGGCTCCACTTCTATCAGCAACATGACAATCATAGGATCAACATAATGTACAATGCACAATCACATGAATAAGATTGCAATGGTGATGTTCATGGTACTGATGTGTTGAGTATTCCATTTAAAAGGAGTATATTGCATTTGAAATGCAAATTCAAACTCCATTTGATTTATCGATGAATTTCAAATGCATTTGAATGCATGAAAGTTCATTTGAAAATGTTGATCATGAAGTGATGTTGTATAGTTGAGATAAAGCTTCTGATGTGTGGATGAATCCATTGGAATTAAGGCTGTTGCAAAATCATTTCCAAAATCACTCCAAATTTGAATTTGAAAAGGATCCATATGCATGTTTGCTACTGTTCACCCATTTTAAAATGGTCAAACATGAAATCAAAATTGCATATTCATAATCCTTGTATTTTTCTGATAATTTTAGACATATTATTTGTCCAATTTGGAGTTAATATGAATTAGTTATTGAATTTCAAAGTTTAAAGCATTTTATGGATTTTTCTGAATTAAATAAATCGATTTAAATCCTTTACTGCGTCAGCCTGGCGTCAGGATGACGTCAGGGGGCTGCTGACGAGTGGGGCCCTGCTGTCAGCCTCAGTGGGGTTAACCCCTGTTAATTAAGCCCCTGGATTAGATTAGGGGCACTGGGGCCCAGGGGTCAGTGGGTTAGGGGGTTTAGTTAGGCACGGGGGTTAAGGGCTGATTAGCCCAACTCGCCGGCGGCTCAACGCCGGCGACATCGAGCACGGCGGCGCGGCACTGGGTGGCGATTCTGGCCACCAAATGGTGCGCCGTTTGCACCAGAGCAAGCCTCGTGCTCTCGCGCGTCTAGTGGAGCTCGCGGGCGAGTCCGGGGAGGCCCGAGACCATGGCTACGACGACGGAGGCGGCGGCCGGAGATGGTGCACGGCGGCGTTGGCTAAAACGGGCACAAAATCGCGCGCTGGGAGAGGGGAAAGAAGTAGGGGCTCACCCTGATTTCTATGGAGTAGTCGAGGAGGCCGGAGGAACTGCGGCTGCGGCGGAATCGACGACGAGCTCTTGCGGGTCCAGCGGCGGCTCGGCGAAGAGGACGGCGTTCTCGGGGCTCCCGGCCTCGATTTCTTGCACACGGAGATGAAGACGATGGCGGCGCGCACCCTGGACAAGTTGGTGAGGCAAGAAGAGGCCGTTGGCCACGTCGATGCGGCGGCGTGCTCCGCGGCGAGCTTCGGGCGGCGAACCGAACGGCGAAAGGAGAGGGGGGAGATGACCCAGAGGAGGGGGAAAAGGTGCGGGGGGGCTTCTGCAGCTGCTGCGTGGCGCAAGGGAGAGAGGGGGAGGCCTAGAAGGGGTCGGGCGTCGCCGTGGCCACGCTCTGCTCCAGCGAGCAGCTTGGCTCGGCGGGGAGGAAGAGGACAAGGCGAGGGGCTGGGCTGGGCCGGCCGAGGTCAGGTGGGCCTTCGCCTGTGGGTGTGAGGTAAGCTCTGCTTTCCTTTTCTTTTTTAAACTTTTCTGTTTCTTTTGTTTTGCTCTGGTAAAAATACCAAGGCATTTTATAAAATGCCCCAAATTTTTATGTGGCCTCATAAAATATAGAGCTAGCCACTCATAAATTTTGAGCACTTTTAAAATTCAAATAATTTTAATTTTAATTCAAATAGGGTATTTAATTAATTTCCAAGCCATTGTTTGAAAATTAGAAAATTCCATGAGCATGGGATTGCTCCCAAACCATTTTTAAAATGATCAGCATCATTTATAGGAATTTTCCAAATACTCAAATGATTTTTGGAAAAAGATTTTTATCTGGCCATTTGATTTAAATTCTTTTTGAGGCTTTTCCAAATCCCCAATTCTTAACTCAAGAATTTAAACATGATGCAATTATTTCTAGTAATAAAAGCACATACTAAAACTAGGGTTGTGACACTCCACTGTAATCACATCTCCCCCATCAATAATATCGAGCAGGAGCGAGCCTTCCTGTTTGCCGACGAGCTACCGTCCAACCTGTGCATCTCATGACTAACCCAGGGTCCCTGACCATGGGATTTGCCGGGGTTGATCCCCGTCACTCACCTTTGCTTTATTTCCCCTTTGTTTTATATAACCGACCGGTTGCTGACATCAGACGTTGGAGCCTTGGAGTCCAGGAGCAGAAGATCCCCGATGCTTGCTTCATCTTGGAGTTCCCCCCTCGACCAGGAGTAGTTCGAAGGTTCCCAGACAGGAGGCCTTGCCTTTTCGATCTGTTGTTATTTGTGCTAGCCTTCTTAAGGCAGATCATGTGTACCTTGTGCCTGTACTCAAATACTTTTGCTTCCAGTAACTTTGTGCTCTCGAGCTGTTGTATTCGGGCCCTCGTGGCCCCTGGCTTGAATGATACAGCTTGTATTATTTTATTTGTAGAGTTGTGTTGTGATATCTTACCGTGAGTCCCTGATCTCGATCGTGTACCTTGCGTGTATGATTACTATACATGGTCTGATTTTGGGGGCATCACAAGTGCTCTCCTTCAATTTCTTTGCCAATAACGGAAAATCTTCGCATGATGCCCAGTCGACATGCCAGGAATCCCGGGGGAATTCGCTGAACACACACTGCAGATCTACCCAACCACCAAGCCAGTGAAGCAAGCCATGCGACGATTCTGCGAGCCAAAACGTCGAGCCATAGGAGAAGAAGTCAACAGGTTACTCGATGCAAAATTCATCTGCGAAACAAAGAAGGCCACGTGGATCGCAAACCCCGTGTTGGTACCCAAGAAGAACAATGAAGTATTACGCATGTGTGTTGACTATGGAATAGTCAACAAGCACTACCCAAAAGATCACTTCCCCATGCCCAAGATTGACCAGATAATCAACTCCACCGCGGGATGTGACCTCCTCTCCTTCCTCGACGCATACTCAAGATACAATCAAATAAGGATGAAGGAAGAAGATGAAGAACACACGTCATTCATCACCCCATATGGTGTGTTCTGCTACATGACAATGTCGTTCAGACTCAAGAATGCCGGAGCAACCTATCAGCGGGTGATGCAGGCGTGCCTAAAAGACCAAATAGGAAGAAACGTCCAAGTCTACATGGAAGACATCTTCATCAAAACATACCAGGAAAACACACTCCTCGAAGATCTATGTGAAACCTTCGGAGCACTCAACCACTATCGGATCAAGCTTAACCCCAAGAAGTGTGTTTTCGTCGTACCAGCCCGCAAGCTGCTAGGATACATGGTGTCCGCACGAGGAGTCGAAGCCAACCCAGAAAAAGTTCAAGCAATCGCCACAATGCAAGAACCCGTCAACATAAAGGTGTACAACAACTCACAGGACGACTCGCCACCCTGAGCCGCTTTATCAGCAGGCTAGGAGAGAGGACCATACCATTCTAACAGCTACGTAGGAAAGGTGGAAAGTTCGAGTGGACAGAGGAAGCGTGAAACACATTCGCAGACCTAAAGAAGACCCTATCAACTCCCCCAATCCTCGCAGTACCCATAGAATGAGAACCCCTCTACCTCTACATCACCGCTAGAAGCAGCGTTGTGAGCACCGTACTAGTCATTGAGCGCACTGAAGAAGGCAAAGTACAAGGCTTCCAGAGGCTAATCTACTACCTCAATGAAGTCCTCACGCGTGCTCAGCAGAGATACCCGCACTATCAGAAACTCCTCTACGCTGTCTTCATCACCTCCTGCAAGGTATCACACTACTTTGACGAACACCCAATAACAGTGGTCAATAGTGCACCACTCTTAGCTTTCCTCAACAATCCGGGGGCCACAGGATGAGTCGCTCGGTGGAACATCGAGCTCAGCCCACGTGACCTACGCTTCAAGCACCCAACGGCAATCAAAGCACAAGTCCTCCCCGATTTCGTTGTTGAGTAGATGGAAGTCCAAACACCTGGGCCCCCAGACCTCTCCAACTCATGGAAAATGTTCTTCGGTGGTTCGAAGAGACGGCAAGGAGTTGGATCAGGCGTCCTTCTAATCTTCCCCAAAGGAGACAAGTTAAAGTACATACTCCAGATCAACTTCGAAAAGGCATCCAATAATGAAGCAGAGTACGAAGTCCTCCTCCACGGCATGCGTATGGAAAAAGCCTGTGGTGCCACTCGCCTGCTTATCTGCGGTGACTCCAACCTCGTCGTCCAGCAAACGATGAGAGATTGTGAAGCAGTCGCAGACAACATGTCTGCATACCAGAAGATCTACAACACCCTGGAAGGTGACTTCGACGGATGCGAGCTCAACTACATCTGAAGAGCAAACAACACAGAAGCTGACGAACTCGCAAACATCGGATCCACCCGCCAACAGACCACACGGGCTAGACTCAGAACTAAAGACAATACCACTGGCATGGCCCTTTGCTACCTGGAGACTTGACATGGTGGGACCTCTGAATAAATCCTCTAAAGGTGGACGCACTCACCTAATACGTCTCAAATGTATTTATAATTTCTGCTTGTTCCATGCTTATTTGGGTGACATTTCTATGTGTTTTGCTACACTTTATACCTTTTTACACATCTTTGTACTAACCTACTAACTCAGTGCACCCAGTGCCAGTTTCTGTCTGCTGATGTCTGTGAATTGCAGGTTTATACCCATATTTACAGTGCTCGAAAAATTCCATAAAAAATATGTAAAAAAAATCATCCAGAAGACTCTGGAAGCCCGAAGGAGAGCCGGAGGGGGGCCACCCACTCCCAGGCGACCAGGGGGCGCGACCCTACCCTAGGTCGCGCCCGGAGGCCTCCTGGAGGGGTGGGACCCCCCCTGGTGCCCTCCTTCAGCCTATATTTACTCCTTGGTACAGAAACCCTAAAAAAAGACCCCGCATCGCGAAATTCGCCACTGTTCCGCCGCCGCGATCCCGAGATCGGGATCGCCAGAAGACCTCGTCCCGGCACCCTATAGGAGTGAGGATTGATCTCCGGGAGCTTCTCCACCACCATGAGCGCTCCCCGGATGTGTCGTGAGTAGTCCCCCTTTTGCCAATGGGTCCATGACCAGTAGCTATGTGATGTCTTCTCTCCAATCTTGTGCTTCAATTCTTAGCCGTTGTGAGCTTCCCAAATGATCAAGGCATCTATGTAATATTTTTGTTGTTGCTATGTTGTGTTTGCTGGGATCCGATGGTTTATGAGATTATGTACAGATCATGATGAGTTATATATTTGGTTCTCCTTTTATATATTTGTTCTTGAGTAATTATTACATGTTCTCCGTAGCTTTTTATTGCTTTGGCCAAGTAGTAGATAGTAACTCCAAGAGGGAGCGTTATGCTTGATTGTGTGTTCATGCCCCCCGATGTCTAGCTTGAGTGACAGAAACATGAGACTAGGGGATGTGTTGTTGCCACCAGGGAGAAAACAACGGTGCTTGTAACTACGGTTGGAAGGATTGTTTACCTTACGCATAGTTTGTTAATGCAATTATCTGTTGCTTTGAGTTTAGACTTTGGATGGGGCTCGCAACTTAATACCAGCGAGATGTTCTGGATAGATATCCCAAGGTGAATGATTAGTTGGTAGATGCAGATGAATAAACGGTCTACTTGTCTTGGCGTAATGCCCATACAATTGAACTTCTAACTTTATTGTATCATAATTAGCATTCCGGTGCATTTATAATTCTGTCAATTACCCAGCTGTAATTTGTTCACCTAGTATAGTTGTTTTATCATCTTTTTGGGAGAGAGACATCACTAGTGAACATCATGGGACCCCGGTCCATATTTCCACCATTGTTTACACCTCCATCGTTTACTATTTTTATTTCCTTTCCGTTGCAATAACCATCATTATTTCCACCGTGTGTTTGATCCTTTGTAAATAACAAGACCGGAGAGATTGACAACCTCTCTGAACTCATTGGGAGCAAAGTTATTTGATTTTTTGTGCAGGTCCAGGTTAAGCGAGTAAACGACGCCTTTCTCACTTCACCACCTACTTGTTGATCCTTGGAGTCCTCCTGGATTCCACAAGCCTTACAGTCCTCGTGTAAGGGAAATTAGCCGCTACTACATCCAAACCTTCCACTTGGGGTAACAAACGAGGAGCACTATTTCAGTGCCATCAAGACTAATTTCTGACGCCGTTGCCGGGGACTCCAGTCTACAAGATAGCGGCACACTATCTTTTACCTTTGATTTTTAGTCTTGTTAGTTTACTTTCTAGTTTTTGCTTTAGAGTCTTATACCAAAAACCACAAAAAAATAGTTATCTTGCTTTTAGTTGTTTCTTCTGTTTAGCCAGTATGTCTTTAGGTTTTGGAACTTTTCCGGAATCTGAGATCTTATATTTACATCAAAGAGAAGGAGAGAATATGAAAAAGGCTTGGGATAGACTTTCTGAAGCACAAAAAAGAATTATGCCTTGGATACCTGTAAAAATTGTGCTTAGTATTTTTTACCATGGTCTCTTTAGATGGTGCAAACACTCTCTTGATATTATAGCAGAAGGAGATTTTTTAGAGTGTAATGAAGAGAAAGCTATTGATATTATAGAAGGATTATCTAGCTTCTTTGTATTTGATCATGAAGTTAATGCTATCATGGATAGAATCGACTTCTAGGGCATATCTCCAACACTATTTTCCATGGGTGACCGTCGTCAAACCATCTCCCAGCTAATAGGTCAGAAAAAACTCACTTTGCCCAAAGACAAGAAGGGGCTAGAAAGGATGTGGAGAAAGCATTTGGAGTGCTACAAGCTCAATTTGCAGTTGTCCGAGGACCTGCCAAACAGTGGGATCTGTAGACCTTGTGAGAGGTGATGATATGTTGTGTGATCATGCACAACATGATCGTAGAGGATGAGTGTGAAGGTGTTGTCAAAAATCTGAACTTTAAGAACATGAGTGATCCTATTGAACTTCCACCTCATAATCCGGTCATATTTAACGAGTTTGTCAAAATGCATCAATAAATTCGAAATCGTGCAACTCATGAGCAGCTCAAGTAAGACTTGATTGAACTTTGTGGGTTGTTAAGGGAGACAATCAAAGATAAATTTGAATTGAATTTATGTTTAAACTATTTTAATTATTGAATTATAATGAATTTGAATGAATTTCATCTATATTTATGTGAATTTGTCGTATTTTGGTTGAACTAATGTCTAAGGATGCGACTAAGGTTGATTGACCGGCTCCCACATTAGTGCTCGCGAGATGGTCCCTGTCCGCTAACGGATGCAGCGTCCATAGTAAGCAATCACAAAGGCATCTTTATTACCTGGGTCATCTTCTTGAAACTTAAATATAATTGATCGTATATTTGACATTCTCGTACACCCGACCCTATGTGTCATCCGTACTACATGATACAATATTGCAAAGGATCTCAACCCTTCGCACACACATGCTACCTATCATTCTCAGCGCGTAGTGGTAGGCTTAAACATTCTTGCGATTTATGCGGGTTTTTACTAGGAAATTAAAGTCTGGAAAAAATGTCTTCTTGTCATCATTGAGATATCCAAGTTATCTGAAATCTCTGAACAATGTCTCTTGTATTTTTAGAATGTTCTATGATGATCAATATTTGTAAGGCTAAAAGTAAAAGCAAACGGCACTACGCTACTATAGTACCACAAGCACAACCAAACAAATGCCAAAGTCAAAAGTAGGTTGGATGCAGTGGATCCTTTCTCTGCTCAAATGCCAAAGTCAAAAGTTGGTTGAATATAGTTACAGCAGACAAACGATTGGTGTGGATGGACGGTGGAAGGATGCAACATGAAGCGCCATGATCTATCTACACAGTCCATGACATGCCCTACAAACGCTAGGTCGGAGCTTACTCTAGATGACATTGCTAGCACACGGGACATGGGAGCCGGGAGAAGGGCAACACATAGTAGCCACTCACCACTGTAAAGTGTTGTAAACTTGTAACGCATGCACATGGACATGGACAATGTACAAGAATCCGATTGTATTTACTTGCACTGGTAGAATACGTGGATCTGACGAAAATACCAAACTAGGAGCACTTACAATTGAAGTAATTTAATCCGATCCTTTATACTACAGGTCCATGCATGGACGCGTCCAATCAAACCCATGAATACCATAGGTTCGATATTTAAATGTTGATGTTTGTAATCACAATTCCTACTTTATAATCTTTGATACTATGCAAATACATGCTCATCGATCATGATATACAATAAAATTAATAGTAAAAATTACAAATAATTCATATATAAGTTACATAGTCTTAATATAAAATGTATGCATAGTGTATAATTTAATTATAAACAATAAAAATTAGTTGTTTTCAGTGTGTGCGTCCACATATGCTTCACTAAATCATTAAAAAATTGCATATGCACTTGTTGATTTCAGAATTATTGATGCATCTTAAGAGAGTTGGTAATATGCTCTACCTCTTGTTCCGAAAGGAGAACCTAAACTTTGAACTTCTCAAAATCATTCTCCTGGGTTACTCCTTCGCCCTCATCCTCGAAAATTATGTTGTGCAAGATTACACAATATGTCATGAGCTGCCAAAGTGTCTCTTGTTTCCACATCATTACAGGTCCAGCAATAATACCTCACGTGTTTGGAGCACTCCGAATGCCCTCTCCACATTCTTCCTAATACCTTCTTGCGCTTGTGCAAAAATACATTATTTTCTAACTTGAGGATTGGATATAGTCTTCACAAATACAACCTATTAAGGATAGATACCATCGGCAATGTAGTATCACATGTTGTAGTTGTGCCCATTGATCAACCTCCTCTACGACATTCACTATGCGCAAAAACAAATGTGTTGTGATTAAATAAAATCATGTAATTAGGGAAATCTCCTCTCGCCCCAACCGCCGTGCGGTTATCTCCTCGCAGGGACGCGCCCCGTCTAGCGGCGGCCGCGCCTCTCGCCAACGGACATGCCGTCCCTGCAATGGCGGTTGTCCTTGTATAAATTCCTGTTCTTCTTCTCAATCGAATACAGAGATTCATTTGATCTTCAAGACGTTATCACGCACTTAGACTCTACCGAGAAGAGCACTAGAGGGAGAAGGGAGAAAGAACTCGCCGCCGGTTGAAATGACGGCCAAAGAGTTTGAGGAGCTAGCCCTCAATGGCCAGAATTACCCTACATGGGCCATGGACATCAAGATCAGTCTTGCATCTCGCGGGATAGCGCGTGCAATCCAGGCCCCGGAGACTCCTCTCCCGGATGGAGCCGTGCCGCTGACAGAACAGCAAAACTATGCTGCCTTATTCATCATAAGGCACCATATTCATCCAGATCTCAAGTCTGAGTATTTACAGGAGGAATCTTCTAGTACTCTGTTTCTGTCCCTCAAAACGAGGTATGAACAGCAGAAGGCAGTAGTCCTGCCCGAAGCACTCCATGATTGGACTCACCTACGCCTTCAAGATTTCAAATCTATTGGTGAATACAATCACGAGGTTCATAAGATATGTTCCAAACTGCGTTTTTGTGAGAAGGAACCTAGTGAAGCGGAGAAGATAGAAAAGACTTTGTCTACTATGCTCCCTTCAGATAGGATCCTTCAACAGCAATACCGTGCTCGCAACTATGATGTTTATTCCGAGCTTATTCACATGTTACTTCAGGCTGAAAAACATGATGAGCTACTCGCTAAGAATGGCTCTCAGCGCCCAGTTGGGGCACAACCCTTACCTGAAGTTCATTTGAATGTCGCGAATAGGCAGAAGTTTAATGATACCCCTAGGGGAAATCAACCAAACTTCCAGCATAGGCGAAAGGGCAACAGGAACAAAAAGTTCAGAAACCCAGGCAAGGGAAAAGGCACTGCAAAGCAAAAGTTTGATAAAACTAAGCTTTGCCACAAGTGTGGATGCTACTCGCACCCTAATGAAAAGTGCACCATGCCTAAGCATCTGGTTATGTTGTACCAGCAGTCCTAGGGACGCAAAGCACCTCGGAAGAAAAGGTTTGAAGCCAACTTCAACCTTCATCCACGTAGCGATGATGGAGCTGGTTCTTCGCATGATGTTCCTCCTGGAGTCATGATTCCATACCCTTTTGAGGATCCTGCTGAAACGGAGGACATGTTAATTGAGTACACCTCAAAGGACACATTTGGCGACTTCGACTAGTCCCACGTTCTCCATAGTGATCTACCTATTCATGTCCATATAATTGTAATAAGAACATAAGTTTGTTGTTGTTGTCTTTATATTGTATCATACATATTTGATATAATAAGGTTGTAATTGTATCAACATATTTGATATAAATAAGATTGTATTCTATATATTAACATGAGGTTTTCTTATTGAAAATTCTTTGTTTTATATAGTTCTCTACGGGAACAATCCGATGGAAGAGGAATTATGCCTTGTGGACAGTGACACCACAAACTCAATACTGAGGGAGATAAAATATTTCCAAACTCTGAAAAAGACAAATGGAGATATTTTAACTATCGCTGGACGTGATACGGTGATTGTTGGCACGGGACGTGCCATATTTACCCTCCCAGGCGGTACACAAGTGACAATTGAGGATGCTTTATTGTATCCCGATTCGTCCCGTACCCTAATCAGTTACCGAGATATCCGTAAAAATGGTTTTCACATTGAAACCCATGAAGACAACAAAGAGGAGTATCTACTCTTCACCAAAAATCACGGATATGGCAAAGAGGTACATGAGAAAATTCCCTGTCTATCGTCTGGTTTGTACTATACGTACATCAAACCCGTAGAACATGTTGCATACAAAGTAATTTTTCAGTATGTTAACGCATTCCAAACATGGCATGATCGCCTTGGCCATCCTGGTATCGGGATGATGAGAAAAATTACTAGCAATTCCATTGGTCACAATTTACTTGAGTCAAAATTTCCTCAATCTTCTGATTTTGTGTGCACATCTTGTGCCACGGGAAAGCTAATTTTGAGGCCTTCGCACCTCAAGATATAAGCTGAACCACTTCAGTTCCTTGAACGCATTCAAGGAGACATCTGTGGTCTCATTCAACCATTAACTAGACCTTTCAGGTATTTCATGGTTCTCATTGACGCATCTACGCGATGGTCACATGTGTGTCTTCTATCCACACGAAACCATGCATTTGCCAAGATATTGAGGCAAGTCATTAAGTTGCAAGCCCATTATCCTGAAAGTCGAATTAAATCAATTCAAATGGACAATGCTGCAGAATTCTCCTCACGAGCTTTCAATGATTATTGCATGGCTTTGGGGATTGACGTTCAGCACTCTGCTCCATATGTCCATACACAAAATGGTTTGGCAGAATCATTAATTAAGAGGATCAAACTCATTGCAAGACCTTTGTTAACAAATTGCAACTTGCCAACCTCATGTTGGGGTCACGCTGTTCTACACGCTGCTGACCTGATACAACTGAGGCCAACTGCATATCACAGTACTTCCCCTCTACAAATGGTACGTGGAAATCCTCCAAGCATTTCCCATCTGCGCAAGTTCCGATGTGCTACATACATCCCGATCTCACCACCACAGCGGACATCTATGGGCCCACACAGGAAACTGGGGATCTATGTGGGGTACAAATCGCCGTTGATTATCAAGTACCTGGAACCCCTTACTGGGGATCTATTCACAGCCCGTCACGCTGATTGCATATTTAATGAGGAACATTTTCCGGCATTAGGGGGAGATTTCAAGTACAAGAAAGAATGCCCGGAAATTGATTGGAATGCTCAAGCCATTTCACACTCTGATCCACGTACTCATGAGACCGAACTCCAAGTTCGGAAAATCATAAATTTGCAACATCTTGCAAATAATCTGCCAGATTCATTTACTGATCTAAAAGGTGTTACAAAATCCTTGAATCCAGCCAGAAATGCGCCCGAAAGAGTGGAGGTACCAATAAAAACCACTCAACTCCCTGTTCCTAAAAAGAGGGGGAGTAGTATGGCCTCTAACTTGGATCCTGCTTCTAGCAAGCAGCACAGGAAATCGAGGAGAAAACCCTCTGAGACAGTAAATGCAAGTCAACTCAACGTTGACAAACACCAAGTGGATGGGCAACCTACACAACCCAGCTCCAGCGTGCACATACTGGTCGGGACATCGGAACACCCAGACTCACACATATTGGGAAATCATGAAGAGTCATCAAGGGTGCAGGAGATATCCACCAACTATATCATATCTGGAGAATCATTTGATCGTAAGTCTACGATTGTCGACACTTACTTTTCTGCTACAATTGCAAATACCCTTCTCAATGATCATGATCCTAGGACCATCGTCGAGTGTGAAAAACGCTCCGACTGGCCTCAATGGAAGGATGCAATACAAGAAGAATTAGCCTCGCTTAACAAAAGAAAGGTATTCACAGAAGCAATACCTACACCTCCAAATGTTTTCCCTGTGGGATTCAAATGGGTGTTCATCCGAAAACGGAATGAGAACAATGAGGTGGTGAGATACAAAGCAAGGCTCGTAGCACAAGGTTTCACGCAGAGACCCGACATTGATTTCAATGAAACATATTCTCCAGTTATGAGTGGTATCACATTCTGATATCTTATTTCTTTGGCAGTACAAAATCATCTATCTATGCAGTTGATGGATGTCGTGACCGCATATCTTTACGGGTCACTAGATTTGGACATTTACATGAAGGTTCCTGACGGAGTCTCTGTCCCGAATGCAAGTGCTAAACGCAACATGTATTGTGTTAAACTGAACAAGTCTCTTTAAGGCTTGAAACATTCGGGGCGGATGTGGTACAACCGACTAAGTGAGTTCCTTCTTTAGAAAGGCTACTCCAACAGTGATGATTGCCCATGTGTCTTCATCAAGAAGTCCTCTACAGGATTTTGCATCATTTCTGTGTATGTTGATGATCTCAACATCATTGGCAACGCACAAGACATTGATGAAGCACGCAATCACCTCAAGATGGAATTTGAGATGAAAGATTTGGGTAAAACAAAATTTTGCTTAGGTATTCAACTTGAGCATCTTCCATCAAGAATCATGGTACACCAAGCTGCCTATATCCAGAAAATATTGGAGAAATTCAATATGGACAAATCATATCCATCTAAAACTCCTATGGTGGTTCGCTCTCTAGACGTAGAGAAAGATCCGTTCAGACCGAGGGATGATGGAGAAGAGATTTTGAAACCTGAAGTTCCATATCTCAGTGTTATTGGAGCGCTAATGTATCTTGAAAATTGCACAAGACCAGATCTTGCTTTTGCAGTGAATCTACTTGCTAGACACAGCGCATCACCTACCAAGCGCCATTGGTCAGGTGTGAAGAATGTCTTTCGATATCTCCAAGGCACTAAGGATCTTGGACTATTTTTCCAGTTCCAGAGAAATATGGACTTCAATATGATTGGATACACTGATGCTGGCTATCTATCTGACCCCCATAATGCCAGATCACAAACCGGCTTTGTGTTTTTACATGGTGGGACTGCTATATCATGGAAGTCTTCGAAACAGACTTTGGTAGCAACGTCCACAAATCATTCTGAGGTAATTTCATTATATGAAGCATCACGTGAATGTGTTTGGCTTCGCAGAATGATAAACCACATACAACAGTCATGTGGAATTGGTTCTATCGAATCACCGACTATTATCTATGAAGATAATACAGCTTGTGTTGCTCAAATGCAAACAGGATACATTAAGAGCAACATCACTAAGCATATCGCTCCTAAGCTGTTTTCCCCCATGAACTTCAGAAAAGCGGGGAAATAAACATCTTGCAAGTTAAATCATGCGAGAATCTTGCTGATTTATTTACCAAGTCTCTACCAAATTCTACATTCCAGAAATATGTTTATGGAATTGGTATGCGACGACTTCGAGACTTGCAAGTATCAGGGGGAGTCTCATCTTGAGATACCTCTGCACATAACATCACATTATGTTGTCTCTTTGTGATTTTATGTTCCAGGTTCTCTTGAAGGTTTTGTGAAGAACTATTAAAAGGAGAATACTCTAAGATGATGACACTACCCGAATGATCGTAGGATGATCGTGGGATGACTCTACATGGGCAAGCGTAGATTAGGGGGAGTGTTGTGATTAAATAAAATCATGTAATTAGGGAAATCTCCTCTCGCCCCAACCGCCGTGCGGTTATCTCCTCGCAGGGACGCGCCCCGTCTAGCGGCGGCCGCGCCTCTCGCCAACGGACATGCCGTCCCTGCAATGGCGGTTGTCCTTGTATAAATTCATGTTCTTCTTCTCAATCGAATACAGAGATTCATTTGATCTTCAACAAAATGTTTGCTCATCCGATAGCGTCATATTCATTGTAAAGTAGTCGTGCGCAGCGATCCTATCTCGAGAAACAACTCTTCTATCATTTATCAAACACTTGATGTTCGGTACATGCTCATCTTCCTTCTCTGACTCCTCCTAAATGATCATCATCGTAATCATTCGTCGTCCGAATCCGATGAACTCATTTGTAAATAAATTTACTAAGATCATCGTCATAGGAAGAGGAAACCATCAATGACCTACAATTAATCATAATAAAATAACTAAACTACTCGAACATTTCATCAAAACACAGAGCACGGGGTGTATGTTCAAAGGAGTTGCACGTACTAAGGCGGCAAACGATGGTGGCAAACTTGTCCGGTGATAATACGGGCGATGGCGTTGTGGGTTGGGGTCTTCGGTGGCGACGCTGGTTGGTTGAGTATCTAATGGTGGGGCTAGCTAGTTCGAAAAGATGGTGAAGCAAAGAGGGGTAAAAAGGACGAAGATACACGAGACAATGATGAGGATCTATTAATCATATTTGAAACGACCCCTTTCATCAGTTCGATGTGACAAATCTATCCGTTCCACATATGGATTGAATATGAGGGGAGGCAACGACCAAGCAGATCATTTGAGCGTCTGGGATGGATATGGGACGACCAGTCGTAGATGCTCTTATCAAGGTATCCGTATTGATTGTTCATATACTGTTATTTTTATTTATTTTACAATCTGATTGTTCATACACTCTCGGTTCAAACATACTTCCTCAAAGGAAAGCCAACTACCTATACTTCGTCAAAGGAAACCCAACTACCTATATTTCGATACGAAGGAGTACAAGATATGTTTTGGCAAATTTATAACATTAAATTTGTATTTAGAAGCATTTACTTGTGGTTGGGGTTTGTAACTATTAACGAAATATTTTAGAAGTACAAGAAATTTATGATCAAGGTCAGCACCTTGGACCGTCAAAATATACCTTGTATTTCTGAACCAAGGATCCAATCACAATTTGATGAAAATGTAACCATTTTGAGGAGCACAGACTGGACACAAGTAATTTGATTATGTCTCTTCTTGTTTACAAGTTCTTGGTACAGAACCATGGAAGAGCAGATCAATTCCCCCTATCAATGTCCGTAACCTTTCTGATTCAAAGCTTTCCCTGCTCCTAATTCAAGAAATGGAATGTCCATGGAGAGTTTGCATGTCGGCAGACTATGCAGCTCGTTTACATGTTTCAAATCCAAGAATTCCAACACGAATTTCGGAATTTGGTCCTAATCATTTCTAATCAACTAGTGTACAACATATAGTGCAGAAAAAAAAAGGGGGCAAAAGTGTTTGTTCAAAGGGCAAAGAAGTAAAGCCCATTATGCATCACACGTCGCCTGTACAGAAAATGCTCCAGGAATATGTAAAGAACATATGGATATGGCGGAAAATGGTATGGTCTACCGAACAATACACAACTTTGAAAAATGGAGTGGGAGATACAAGCATATCACAAAACCATAAAATAATACAATGTCTCTGGGCCAAGTGGAATGAAAAATTGCAAAAAATCTAGAAGTCCAACTCTACACAAGAGATGAAAAAAGACAAGGAAAAAGAATTAGCAAACAACAACAATGGAAACGCTTAACTGGCTGCTTATAAGAATTACCATAGATACAGGATATGTATTTATATATGACAAGCTAGCAGTGTCCGCGTACCATCCGTGAAAATTTGATATCTTTACCTAGTTTCGGAAGAAATTTTATACAACCCAGCTCTGGTGCTTGAGGGTCACCTTAGCCTAGCATCACCTCCTTTGCTTCGGAATGTTGATAGGGAGAAGAATGATGAACGTGGTCCTGCAATTTCGGGGTAGTATCGTTTCAGACTTCTAGTGAAGATTGTCAATTCCAGAACAAGTAACACTAATTTGTGACAAAGATGAACGGACACCTTCATGGGTTATGTTCTAATTGAGCAGCTTAATGTGAGAATGTACATGTCTAGACGTTCGTATACCTTTAATTGAGCTGCCAGTCAGTTGATCCTCCCTCAGTCTGAAATTTGCAGGGGCGTTTGGAATGGAGCTGCGCAGAGATTGTTCTGCAAATTAAGATCGTAAGTAACCAAAATGTGCAGGAAAATAAATGTAGGGCAAAATGAAACAGTAATGAAGCCTGAAAGACATGTACATCTTAAGAATCAAAAGTCAGAAGTCTATAAGCAAACATCCACTGATGTAAAATTGTAAATGTATCGTTCCCATATGCAAAACCTTTTCCAATACTGCATGCACATGATGATCTAGGGAGGCCCTATTTTGGTATTCTAGTTTTAGGTCCAACCATGTCACTGAGAAGTAGAACTTCATCCATATATCAATTTCATAAAGAAAATAAGGAGTTGGAACTGGGGAGAAGATAAATATGATCAGTGCGATAAGGTGGGTTAACGGGGGAGAAGGTAAATATGAACTGGGGAGAAGATAAATATTTGTTACCAAAAGAAAGTGCCGGAAACGACACTTTCATGTCAAAAGATAGAAACGATTGGTTCCAAGGTTAATATATGTAGCATGTAAAGGGAGGATATTAGCTTGTCAGCAAGGATAAAGTAAGTAACTCGTTCAACGTCACTTTAATTTGTCTGGTTATAACACTGAATCCAACATCTAAAGCTCTTCACACAAATAGTTCGACTTCGCACAAGTATCATTTGCTCTTACTGGGAACATGAAGGACCATGAAAGAGACTTGTACTAAAATGAAGGCTTACCCTATTGGTTTTATTCTGATCTAGGTATGGAAAATATGCATCGTTGCCAATAAAAAGCGAGTCTAGTTGTCATGGGGGACAAGCGTAATTGAGGCCGTGACACTAGAAATAGCATTCCTAGAGGATTATACAAGCAAATTACCTTGTTCAGTGAAAATCTCATTCTCAACAAAACCATCATATGAAGAAAGATAGCCCATTCTTGACTTTCTGAAATCATCAGAGGATCCTATGGCCAGATCCCGGCCATCTTCCATGTCATCATCACATTCTGAGGCAGTTGAAGCAGAAACCCAGTCATTTACTAAACCATCACCACCCCTATTCTTCCTCCCAAATTTCAGCAGCTTCTTAAATCCTTTTGGGACATCTTTGCGTGGCTGTTGAGATGCATTGGCACCAGCAAAAGGCATCTGAGCGCTGCCCCACTTTTTTCTCATCCGGGAAACATCAGCATCTGTTATTTGATCCAGCGAATGAGAGTTCCACGGCGATGGACTGCCGGTTGGCGAATCAACAAAAGCATCGCCATCCGAGGTATCATTTGCATAAGGCAATAGGTGTGGATTCCGTGAGCTCCAGGGGGCTTGTAATTCACCAGGTAAAACATGCTTGTTTCCTGCAAAAGCATTGAACTTGGTACTGGATACGTCCCTTGGAAAAGAAACATCACCATTTTCTGATCCTGGATCATCTGAATTTCCAAAATCCTGACTCAGTTTTGGAGTCTCACTGTCTGAATCAGCAGGGAAATCACTTTCTCTGAGATTCTCTTCAATGCTTTCGTATTCTTCATCTTTGGCATCATCGGGAGAATCCTCTTGCTGATCTGGAAAATCATCATCTTCATCATGTAAGACACTTGCAAACATTGGTTGTCGAAATCCGGTTATACCGACAATAGGGTGAGCCCCATTGCCTTTCCTAACAAAAGACTTCGGTGCGCCAGATTTATGGATGTTATTAGAAATTCCTGAGGGAGCCCAATTGTACATATCCTTGTTCGCTGATGAAGTGTCCCTTAATTCACTAGCATTTAAGTTTTTCCTCATAGACTGTGACCCCCTTGATTGATCTTGATTCAAAATACTCTTTGACTCTTCAATTATGCTTTTACTACGGGCAAAATCTTTTGGCTGAGCCCTTGCAGTACCTCTGCTATGACCAGCTGATGGCTTTGTATTTTCCTTTCTGAAGTCAGAGAAATTGGGGACTGACTGTGCAAGAGGATTTTCTGGTGGGTTCCTGCGATTTGCATAACCAGATCTTGCAGTTCTTGATGAATGCTTATGGTTATGGACAGGAGCAATGGATGTCTTTTGTGTGTAAGCTACTTTGTTTGAAAAATGCTTCCTGGAATCAGCACTCCTGGAAGAACAATCACCAGATAAGTAGTCGCTGTTCATTTCATCTTCTACCAAGAAAGAATCTACCCCCTGCAGAAGGCAAAGATTACAAATTATGAACAAGCAAAATCCACAACTGTGCATTATTGCAATTTGCAATTTATCATGTGATTGCTACATCTATACTTGATGAAAAACACTCCCTCCGTAAACTAATATAAGATGTTTTAGATAACTAGCTCTAGTTATCTAAAACATATATTAGTTTACAGAGGGAGTACTTTCAATACTTTGCAGAAAAAATAAACTAGCCTTTTATGTTAAGTAGAAAAAAACAATTTGGGTGTACAAGAATTACTATTTGCTGTTGAGAAAGTACAACACTACTCCATGTAGAATCTAATACCTGATCCTTATTCCGTGTAACTGATTGCAAAGCAGATCGAGAGAATTTGGCCTGCATCTCAGCTTTGCTCCTTTCTAGACTTTCATGCATTGCCTTTAATATTGCTTCCTTCTCGTCTTTCTGCAGCTTCCAATCCTCCTTTAGTTTTGCATCCCTCTTCTGCATATATTGATCATAGAACTTTCCCCTGGACTCTTCTAAGCTAAGCATCCCAAGTTTTTCTGGTGTGTTGTTGTTATACCCTTCGCTGTCCACCATCTTCAGAAGCTCATTGGCATCAAAGTTGTTTCTCTCCATCACAGTTTGCTTCATACAAATCTTCTCTGGAAGAATCTGTGTAGGCTTTACCTCACTAACCCTAGGTGTGTCATCAACCTGTGGTTCTGTAGACTTTCCTCTCCTAGAAGTGGTTAACTTGTGTGCAGCAAATAGTTTCTCCAACTCATTGGCCTTCATTTGCAGTTCATCATGCCGATCTTGATTCCCCTTTGCCGGCTTCGTTGCCCTGGTCTGCTCCAAGGGAATAGCACTGGCATCATTTACTGATTTAACTTTACCTCCTTGCAAACTTAATTCCTGCTCAGCATTAGATGATTGTCTGCTCAAATTTGTTCCCTTGCGACTAGAATGATCTGATGGAGGCAGAATTTCTGACCCAACGGCAACCTTTCTCCGCACATCCTCTACCTTCCGTGGTAGATTTTTCCGCCGCAAGCTAGCATCATGAACTTCAGATTCTGTTGAGCCAGCTTCGTTCCCCCTACCAGATGAACCCCTAGAACTAGAGCGCGAATTGGATGTGGCTTTTGATTTGAGATCGACACCACTTAACGTCTTCCCAACTGCTCGGAAGGATCGATCCTTCTTCACAACCGTGTCTGCTTCAGCATGCACCTCTTTTGAACGAAGGCGGGAACCTCTACTATCTTTACGTCCAATCTGTTCACTTGCAACAGGTACTTCATGAGCAACAGAAGTGGTTTCCTTATCTATCTGGACATGATCCTCTGATGGTGGACTAGTTAAAGTATCATAATGTTTTGCGAAAGCTTCCTCAGCTGGCCTTGGAGATGTTTTTAGTCGGTTTTGAGTGGAAACATTTGAAGCAACATGCTCTGACATCCTTGTGCCACCTTGTCCTTGATTAACTCCCTGCTCCTTGTCAAAGGATAACTCACTCTCAGTACTGGAAGTTATAGCCATGTCATCTCCCGAACAAGATCTAGTCTGCTTTTCAGGAGGCTCGGTAACAATTGCTGATAATGAGGATGGAGACGTGGTATTAAAGGTTGAAGATGAACAAGCATTTGTAGTGGTAGAATCCTTGGGCTTGTCACCATCCTTTTGACGCGACCAAGATTGAGATGTGTCTGGATTCTTCACCCCACTAGCATCCTTATCAGCTCTTACTTTTGAACTGGCCTCCAGATTGGCAGATGTTGGTGTCCCAGCTGGAGTTCCATTTTCACTTTTGTCATTGCAGCCACTGTTATCATTGTTACTTAGATCAATGCTCATGTCACTGACACTGCTCCACCTCCTTGCCAACTTGTCCATGGACGCAACAGAAGGCACCCTGCGGTGCTCACCTTTCACTGGAACCACCTTAGCAGTACCTGCAGAGTTGCTGTTACCAGAAGTCGAAGTTTGCTCCTTTTGCTTATTCTCAAACATGCTTATTCTATCTTGGACACTCAAACGCCTCGAAAGCTCTTTAGCAGGAGCAGGAGGAGCATCAGTTTCGTTTTCTTCTTTATCTACTGTCTGCTGGATGGTTGGCTTAGATTGCTGTTGAGCACTTGCTCCTGATGAAACATCAACTGAATGTTGGCTGTTGCTTAATCTATCGATATGAGGGACACTACCAGAAATTGCAGATTTATTGCTGGATCCACCGTGATCAGCCTGTGGTTCATCTATAGACATGTCTGAACTGCAGGAATCACGAAGATCCCCATCTTCAAAGCTCTTCCAATGTGACGAAGGTGCATGCTGAGGATTGATGTCTGGACGGCGCTGGCAAAGTGACATGTATTTGTTGCATGCTTCGCTGGATATAACAAGTTCATGTTGTCATATGTATCTAAACATCATTCATCAAGAAAGGCAACAAAGGACCATAAGATAAACAATGACTGACAGAATATATCTTAATGCACAATGCTATTAGTTTTATTTTTAATGAAAAACAAACCATGGTTTCATCTACTGACTCTTCAAAGAACTCAACAAAATCATGGTAACCACAACATAATAATCATGCAGTGCTCCAATTCAGCATGACCTACCCTCCTAATCCCTACAAGAATCTTCTCCTGCAAACTTTCCCCAATTTCCAGGATGATAACTTCAGGGTGCTTGAATTATGTCTTGAACTTGAGTTCTTGAGTTTCAAAGTTTACAGCTTCCCCCATAGCATATTATTTTTATTAAGTATGCCATTCTAATCCACATAGAACTAAGTATAGTTTGACGCACATTATACTGGCATCATTTCGAAGTTAATTGGAAAATTAAGCCAAATCAAGATCGATTTGGTGGGCTTTTATCATTTCGACCCCCCAACAAGCTTCTTGCTCAAACCCTTTGATAAAAACAGTGATAAACTTTCACTTTACAGCTACCTGTTGTTGTATATCCTCAATTAGATCTGCTTGTTTGACATCCAGAAGGATAAGTTGAGCACATTAGTCTAGTGCTGATGGGGAATCACTTGTGCTAAATATGTACATCAACTTTTAGAGATACCAAAGTAGTTTTGTGGCTGATGGATTGTGCCTTAATGGGATATGCTTACTGGATAAACTGTTAGCTGTAGTTTCGTTGGACTACACAACACTGACCACCAAAACTTCCAAGTAATGTCCATATGCCTACATGATTATAAGTTTGCGACTGAACTGGAGGCTTGACAAGCTTCGGTCATACCTCAGCCGGCTGGCACCAAAATGGTCCGCAAAATGGAGTAGCTCGGAGACATTGTCATGGTTGAACCCTGCGGATGACGCCCGGGCACAAGACGTGACAAGATCTTGTTTAAGAGCACTTAGACGGACATCAATTGCTCTAAGAAGCTCCTTCCTGCGCAAAAATAGCCAGGCCATAAATTATGTATGGTTAAGATATTTCAGCTTGCATTATAAGTGTGAAACTCTAAAGTACTTGATATCACAACATGTATTCAAGTAAGATGTCTTAACTATCAAAAACTCACAGCACATTGCATTGCCACATGACTGCATATCAATCATACTAATTAGGTAGAAAGAAGACTGGGTCTTGTATATGAATAAACAAAGGTGTAGAAAAAAATGATATCCACCGTCTTCCAGCCAATAAGATTTCATTAAACTAATAACGCTTAATCCTTATATAAGCACCATAGACCGATAAAGAGGATGGGCCGTTTGTTACTCAAAGCTCCCAAAATAGGAAGACAGAAATATTTCCACAAAAGGTTCACGAGACGTAATCACAGAATAAACAGCCAACTAACCATCCAGGATAAAGAAACCGACTCCATACGGTTGTTATCGTCCACACTCTACAAGCATCTGCACTCTCAATTTTAATAGAGGTCATAGAAAGCAGCTAACATGGTCGTAACATCAATTACACAATAATTATATGGAGTATAAACCACAAAATGTGCAAGACTAAGCAAAAACTACAGGTGACGTGTTTCATCTTTATATTGATTACTCAACAAAGTACAAACTAGTCGTGAATCTAATCAATTTTATCTGGCAAAGGAGAGGTAAATGAGCCGCAATTGAGATAAGAGATGGGCTTACTTTGTAATGTCTGCAGCCGCTGCTGAGGCTTCAGCTGACAAGCACAAGAAGAGTTTACATAAATTATATCCATAAGCATCACATAATGCCATACGTGACTGTAATGATGCCACATTAATCTAATATGTTACCACGCAAAAAAATCCTATATGTTACCTTATTAATGGAGGTTCATGTTAATATGTGATGAATGATATAGATACAGTGGCATCAATGTATGTAGCATTAATCAAAGGTCCCTAAATTCTTAATGCGAGCCAATAATTCAGTTGCCAATTCAACAAGAGAAGAATGAAAAGAAAAACAAGAGAAGAATGAAAGAACTTCATTTTCTTGCTTTTGGATATTATTTTTCAGCAGTAGCACATTGAGTAACTCCAGTTAAGATGGACTCAATTCCCATGATGACAGTGTGTTAATGAACTGTATGAGGTATGGAAAGACATACAACAATTAGGACATACCAGCTGCGCCCGAGGCAGCACCTCCAGCACCCTGCATAAAGTATTGCCAATTTTAGTCAAATGCTACTACACTATATAACATGCTGAAAGAACTGCTTGACAGTTGATACTCACTCCCTGTGCTGCGTAAATCTTCCTGGCCCCTTCTAGCTGCGACATTTCGGCATCGAATGTGTTCGCCATCTCCAGCACCTCCGGCGTGCTCACGAAGCGCACGAACCTTCAAGCACAAACGAACCAAAGCGAGCACCTATCAGAATCCAATCTCTTGGACACCGACCCGAACAACGCCGCAGAAAAAGCCAACTACGAAGAAACCTCTCGAGGGTGCCCTTGCTGAACCACGCGGCGCGCCGGTCCAGCTGCAGCCGGATGGCCTGCTGCGGCGGCTGGGCCGCCGCCTGCTCCTCCGCCGCGCGCAGGTGCGTCACGAACGGCTTCACGGACCCCGAAGCGATCTTCTCCGTCCGCCCGCTGCCCGACACCACGAGCTCGCACCTGCGCAGACACGCACAGCCACCTTTAGCCCACGCGAAACCGCACGAAAGGGCGAGACATCCCCTCCCTGGTTCCCCGCCTCCTCACCTGGAGCGGCGTGGGGAGAGCTGGAAGAGCGCGTAGTCGAGCGGCGCGCTGGGCTCCATGGCGCCGCCGGCGAGGTCGGATCTGGTGGATCGCGGACGGGACCCGCTCCCCGCCTACGCCTCCGCCGGAACCGCCCCCGGGAAACGCCGGGAAAGGCGGCGAGCCGGGCAATGCAGCTCCCGGGGCGACGGGATCGCGCGGCGGCGGCGGCGGCGGCGGCGGCGGCCGGAGCGTGGTGCGGCGGCGGCGGCCCGGATCTCGGCCACGCGCGCGCCCGAATCCGATAACGTGCGCCCTGCTGCGCTGTGGGGGAGGGAGCGGAGTGGAGGGGGAGAGGACTAGAGAGAGAAAGAGAGCTCCGCTTGTTTGGTGGAGCTGGAGACTGGAGGTACTGCCCCTCTCTCTCTCTCTCTCTCTCCTCTGTGAGAAATGGGAGGAAAAAACAGAAGAAGGTAAAACCAGAAACTTCCAGGGGCATTTGGGGGAAATCGCCATCCTTAATCCGCAATTTTGGCAAAGCTTAGGCGTGATTAGGAGAGATTATTCTTTTCTGGGAGTGTAATTGTGGCAAAAAAAAGTGCTTTTGTTTTCATTTCATATTTAATTTCTCGTTTTTGCTTTGCGCTGCACTGGCTGGCTTTTCGGGATAACAACGGCCTTGAGTGGACTGTTGGTACGGGTTTGACCGTTTTGCCCCTCAACAGAAAGAAAACGAAACTGGGGTTGGGGGCTTTGCATTTGAATGTTGCAGGAGGGATTTGGTTTCGAAAAGAAGCCAGGATTTTTACTACTCAAAGTCACTATAGTTGCTAGTACTCCCTCCGATTCATATTAATGTACTTAAGTTTGTCTAGATACGCATGCATCTAGTCTAAATACTTAACTAGATACATACGAATCTAGACAAAGTTGAGTACATTAATATGGATCGGAGGTAATACTAAAACGTTAGGATAGAGTGGATTGCGTTGCTCTTAATTGTTGAAAGTGTATTTGCAACGTAAACATTTTTGCTTTGTGGATGTATAAGCCCAATCACCAATCTTCGCGCGATTGTTACGTACATATATTTCAGCATCAGTCAGTCAGTACGATGTGGCCATTTTTTTATAAAAAAAATATTGTTACTTTGCAAGAAAATACGATGTGGCCATGATGAAGTGTTTGGTTGCAGCAAGGGCAATAAGTTAGTTCTAAACTTTACTCTTAATATTTGGATTATTTCAAGTCAACAAAAAAGTATTTGGGTTATTTGTTGCCTTAAACATTGCGCATTAGTGTACCACTTGGAGTTCTCTAAACAAAAATGATATAGTAAACACATCGATATTTCTAATCGTTCTAGATGAGGAAGGAGCCTCAAGAGGACAAGAGCTCGATAGTGACATCTCTTGTATTTAGAAAGAATTTGTCATTTTATTTATGTGACTCTCGAATGGCTTCTGTTTAATTATGAGTTTGCATTATTGTAGTCATGCATATAACTGATAAAAGAACGATGAAGAACCAGCTCACAGTTCTCCACTTATATATTCTCATTATTTTACCTAAATTGGGTTTTTCAAGATTTAGCCTAAACTAGATGCATGCAAATCTAGGTCTAATTGTTGCTTGACATCTTCTGTACGGTTCCTTCCTATTTAAAAAAAGGATAGACCAAGAGAAGAGAACCCCATGCAAACTGTATGGTGACTCAAATAACAAGCATATATGAGAAGAAGAAACTCTCACATCATGAGGTAACTCTTTTCTTACTAGGAAAACATAATGCAACGTGTATGGTACTTCTCCATCCGTCGGTGAAAACAACTCAAGAATCAAGGGGTGTCTTTTCTATGACAATAAGCATCATGCTTTGTTTATTAAGAGCAACTCGATGATCGTCATCCATCGCTTCATATGAGTTTGGAGGTTGCTTAACCTATGAAAAAACATAAAATAGCCAAATGGATGTCTTCATACCAAAAAAAATGCATTTCTGTTATTTTTCTAAAATTTAGGGGAAAATAAGCTTAGATTATCTCTATTTATTTAAAAACATAAAGTTCTATCTTTCACCATTCCTTCATCCAACCTTCCTCGTATTCTATATCTCTATTTCTATATATCTATGCAACTTAAAAAAATCTGGTTTCATCTTTTATCCGGTTATCTTTTCACCACTTCTTCGTTCATCCTTTCTCGTATGATAATTGATCATTTTAATGCACTTACCCTCAGAACCAATCATTTACTAAAGTTTTCATCAAACTATAAAATAAATCTCTACTATTTAAAAAGAACCTAAAATTACATCTTTTTCATATTTTTCTCCATCCTCCTTCGTTCAACCTTCCTCGTATGATAAGTAGTCATCTTAGTTCACTTACCTTATGAAACATTTTTAGTTTAATTTATTTTCAAACTTCTCATCAGACTAAAAAATAAATCATGAACAGAATATGATAAATATTTATTTGCAGAATTGCATTAATATGGACAGACAAATCACAAGCTAATTTACTTACCAAACTTCTCATCAATATACAAGGTAAATCACAGGCAAAAGTTAATAAATATTTGTTTACACAATCACATTAATGTGGAAAGGTAGATCACAAGTTAAGATACTAAAATATTTATATCGCATTGCAACGCATATGCATTGTCCTAGTCCGTATGAGCACATATAACAACATGATAATTATTAACTATGTTGGTTAGGAAGTATATTACATATAATTAGTGGCAAAAATGTGTTGCATTATTTATGTTTTGTGACTTACAATATCGTTAAGCGATATCTTCAAAGTATGCAATGTCGCTACTCGACATTGATATTACTGCCTAGACAAGTTTGTCGTCGATGTTGTCTAGTTGTCACCCTCGTCGTCGGGCTTATATAGTCGGGGATTCATGTTGCATGGCGGCCATTCAAACGACCACTATGAGAATCTGAAGGAGCGATCACACCATCCATTGACTGGTGGTTACTAGTCATGTCGTCATAGCGTCGATGATTATCATTGTCCTAGTCAACGGTGATCTATAATCATATAACGACTCTGATATATCGTCATTTCACCCAAAATCACTATATGACGATTATTATAGCGATCGGGGCCATATGGTGACTGTACTAAAGTTGCTCTAACAAGATCAAGAGTATATCATGAAGAGTATCATGGGGGCTCCTTCTCAAAACACTTTGAAAGTGCATTGTCCCGTATTTGGTGTTTTGGTGTTGATAACAATAGAGTTGGTAAGATCTGATATCGTTATCAAGCTTATCACATAGTACTGAACTCCTGGTTAAAAGGATCGGAATGTCGACTAGAGGGGGGGATGAATAGGCGACTAACATTTTTTAAGCTTTTCTTAACAAATTAAGGCTTAACAAGAAAGATGGGTTGTCTAGATGTGCAACTAAGTGAGCAACCTATATGCCAACTAATGCAACACTATATGAGCAAGCAAGATATACGCAATGAAATAAACTTGCGCAAAGTAAAGATAAAGGGAACACGGGAGACAAGGATATGTTGCTGAAGTTCCTTTTCTTTCGAGAAGTATGTCTCCGTTTGGAGAGGGTGTGGAACACAATGCTCGCACAAAGCCAACGAGGGTCACCCTATTTCTCCTCACGCTCTCACCAATGCAACATGTCGCGATCCACTACACGGTGGCCTTGAAGACGACGACCGAACATTTACAAACAAGGTTGGTGCAATCTCCACAACTTAATGGGAGGCTCCCAACTCAACCATGAAGCTTCACCGCAATGGAATATGGCTACGAGGTGACCTCTTCCGTCTAGGGCACCAATGCACCCAAGATTAACAAGATCCACAAGAGATTAATGGGGGGAATCAAATATCCTTTGGTGGAAGTGTAGATCTGGGCCTCCTCTTCCAATCCCTAGAGAATCAACAAGTTTTGATGCCTAGGGAGGGAGATCGAGCAAGAATGGAGCTTGGAAATTAATGGAGGAATGAGCAATAAGTGAGGTGGGTCAACTTGGAGAAGAAGACCCCCTTTTATAGGTGGGTACAAAAACAGGCGTTGACAAGCTCACCAACCACGGTACTATACCGCGATGCAGTAGTTCTCACTCGAACTACCACAGGTACGGTACTACCATGATCAACACGGTACTACCGCCCCGCGGTACTACCGGATATCAAGTATCGCGCTACTATCGCCGAGTCCAGTGGACTTTGCGGTAGTAGCACAGTACTGTGATCCGGTACTACCGTGGCACGGTACTGTCGTGACGCGCACGGTACTACCGCCCCACGGCAGTACTGAATCACTAGTACCGTGCTGCAACGGCTGAGTCAAGTGGGATCTGCGGTAGTAGCTGATAAGTCTCAAACGTATCTATAATTTTTGCTTGCTCCATGCATGTTTTGTGTGATATTGTTATGATCTAGATACACTTTCATACACTTTTGATCGTATTTGGACTAACTTATTAACTCAGTGCACCACAGTGCCAGTTTCTGTTTTCTGTTGTTTTTCTATTTCAGGTTTCCCCCATATTAAAAGTGCTCCAAAAATTCGTTAAAAATCAGATAAAAAATTAGCGCAGAAGAACCTTCTGGAATCACCTGGGTGGGGCCAGAGGGCCACCACCAGGGGTCCAGGCGCCCTGGTGGCGCGGCCTAGGGCTTGGTCGCGCCAGGGGGGCGCCTGGACACCTGGTGGCCCCTGGCTGCCCCCACCTTCGCCTGTTTAATCTCCGTGACGGGATTATTCCGATGACAAAACCCTTTTTCGCGAACTTGCCTCTGTTCCTCCTCCGCCGCGCTTCCAAAATCGGGAGCGCCAGCAGACCTCTTCCCGGCACCCTGCCGGAGGGAGGATTGACCTTCGGGGGCCTCCCCTCCACCATGGACGCTTCCTTGATGATCCGTGAGTAGTCTAACTTGGACCATGGGTCCGTGATCAGTAGCTATGTGATGTTCTCCTCCCCTCTTTGTTCTTCATGGATTAGACCTCGTGAGTTGCCCTACATGATCGAGGCACATATGTAATTTTCTGTTGTTGCTATGCTGAGTTTGCTGGGATCTGATGGATTATGAGACTATGTTCTGTTTGTGATTGAGTAATATATTTGGTTCTTATCTTTTATATTTATGTTCTTAAGTACTTCTTGCGTGTTCTCCGTTGCTGTTTATTGCTTTGGCCAAGTAGTAGGTAGTGACTCCAAGAGGGAACGTTATGCTCGATTGTGGGTTCATGCCCCCTGATGACTAGCTTGAGTGACAGAAACATGAGTCTAGGGGATGTGTTGTTGCCACAAGGGGGGAAACAACGGTGCTTGTAACCGCGGTTGCAAGGATTGTTTACTTTACTCAAAGTTCTTTTAGTGCAGTTGTCCGTTGCTTTGGGTTTACACTTTGGGTGGGGCTCGCAAATTAATACCAGCGAGATGTTCTGGATAGATATCTCAAGGTGGATGATTAGTAGTAGATGTAGTTGGATTTCGGTCTACTTATTTTGGCGTACCGTCCATGCTTTTGAGCCTCGTCCTTTCTTTGTAGCATAGTTAGCATTGCAGTGCGTTTTTAATCCTATCAATTGCGCAGGCATGATTTTTTTACCTCGCATAGCAGTTTTATCGTCTTTTGGGAGAGAGACATCACTAGTGAACATCACGAGACCCCGGTCCATATTCTCATCACTGTTTACATGCTCAATTTATTTTATGCTTTACTTTCTAGTTGCTATCACCATTATCATTATCCCTTGCGTTTGATCCTTTGTAAACAATAAGGCCAGAGAGATTGACAACCTCTCTGAACTTCGTTGGGAGCAAAGTTATTTGTGTCGTGTGCAGGTCCAGGTTAAGAGAGCAATATCTCAAATGGCGTGTTGCTCGCATCAGCACCTACTTATCACTACCGGAGTCCTACCGGAAGACACTCTAAACCTTGGCATCTTTGCCAAGGGAAATTTGCTGCTATCCTACATCTCACCTTCCACTTGGGGTAACCACCGAAGGACGAGAAGCCATTATCATCTCTCGCACATCAAGCAAATTTCTGGCGCCGTTGCCGGGGGTTCTGAGTGCCAAGATAGGGGAGTTGCACACTATCTTTTACCCTTGCTTTTTAGTCTTGTTAGTTTACCTTTCAGTTTTTGCCTTTGTTTCTTATACCAAAAAAAACCAAAAATAGTATGTCTAGTTCCTTACTTGCCAATCAATGTCTGACTTCTTTGAAACCAGATCTTATTGGCATGGAGGATTCACTGAGGATCAACAAAAGTGGTACAAGGAACACCGCTTGTCTCAAAATGGGATACACTTATGGAAACAAATACATCAGTTGTATGAGTATGCTCGAAACTTGTGCTCAATATATAATATACCTTTCTGCAGGGATGAAACTTATTGCTTTATGAGGCATAAACACCTTGCTTTCCAATGTGAGTACAATGATGATGAAACCTTAGCTTCTTATGCTAAGAGAAACTATGATTTTTATGATGCAGAGCAAATAGAAGAATTTGTTGCTTATAAGGGTGCCTATGAAATTACTTCTCTTCTTAAAAATATTGATGATGCCCCTTACAAATCTGAGAGTCTTGCCATACTTAACTATTGTTTGGAAAATTACGATGCAAATTATTATATTACTGATCATCTTGAGAGAATCTCTCCCCCAAAGGAAGAGACTAATGTTTTGCAGGACTCTATGGAAGAAGAAATTACTGAACCTAAAAGCTCCTTGGATGAAAAAGAGGAGGAGAGTGACGAACAAAAGGAGTAAGAATGGAGCCATCCATGTCTACCTTCTAATGAGAGTAACTCTTTGATTCTTACCTTATATGAGTGTTATGATCCTATGGATTCTTTTGAAATATCCCTTTTTGATGAAGTTGATGCCTTCTATACTTGTGGCCATGATGCCATTATGAATGATGCTTACGGAGATGAACTCGCTATAGTTCCTCATGTTAAGCATGATATTGTTGCTATTGCACCCACACTTGATTTTCCTATTATACTTTTCAAATCTCCAAATCATATTCCGGAGAATTTTTTCCTTATTAAGGCTCAATGTGATGGGTAGCATTTATCCTATGATCTTAAAGACCGTGTTGAAAACTATACACATATGTTTGTAGGTCATGAACAACATTATTTATGTGATAGTTATATTCTTGATGTTGTTCATGGTACTATTGAAAATTACTTTGAGAGAGAAAAGCTTGGTTATAAAAACTTCCATATTACTAAAACTCCTCTCTTTATGTTGAAAGTTTTGAAGTTGTTCTTTTTTCACCTTCCTGTGCTTGTCTCTTTATGCTTCTTTGATTTATTTTCTTACAAGATTCCTAGGCATAGGAAGTGGGTTACGCTTAAACGTGTTTCATATTTTCTTATTGATGCTCTCTTTTGCTTCAAATCCTTATTTTTATGAGAGCATCTTTTATGATCTTCATGCCTAACTTAAAGGCGTAAAAGAAAGCGCTTGTTGGGAGGCAACCCAAGATGTTTTTTACTTATGTTTTTAGTGGTCTTGATGATTGTTACTACTGTAGCACCATCATTGTATCTTTATTTTCAAGCTTTGTGCCAAGTTCTAGCCTCTTATGATAAGGGAAGCAAAAGTTGTGACATGCTTCCCAAAAAACGGATTATGTCTGCTTGACGGAAAAAATCAAAACAAATCACCAGTTCACCTTTTTGAGCTGAATGTTTGACACAACATGCTCTATACAATTGTGAAACTTTCATATGTTCTGAGTTTTTTTATTTGAGTTGCAGAAGTACCCCGAAAAAATTATTTACTACCTGTTGTTCTGTTTTTCACAGATTCTACCACGTTTTGCCTTTCCTTACTTTTGCAAACCTTAAGCTTGCTTTTTCTTTGCAAAAACTTTTTGGAAATCTTGATAAACATTAGTTATTCAAGAATATCTTTATTTCCAGTGGAGAAAATATATTTTATTAAGGGTACTAACCTCTCTAATCAGCTTATGATGAGTTATGTATGAAGGGAGTTTTAAAGTGTGCGGGGGAAGATGATGAAAGAAGATCCGGGAGTGTCAAACGCTCAAGCTTGGGGATGCCCCCATGCATCCCCAATAAATATTCAAGGATACTCAAGCATCTAAGCTTGGGGATGCCCCCGTCCATCCCCTTCTCCATCAACAATCATCAGTTCTCCCTTTGTCTCACTATATTTTTATCACTTCATGCGTTATGTGCTATGCTTGGAGCGTCTCACTATTAGGTTTAATTTTTAGTTTTATTTAGCTTTGCTTGTTGTTCATAACAAGTTAGACCCCAGCTTACTTTGTGTGGGAGAGAAACACGCTCCACTTTAAACTAGAACACATCATAGGATTTTTCATGCTTATCTTTCTGCTGTTGTGTGTTCTTTATCTTTCGTAGCTAATGCCATGTTTATTTTTAGTTTGTCTTTTGCAAGAGCTTTAGCTTTTGTTTAGTTTGTTGCTGGAACTGTCTTTAGTTTTGATGTTTATCTTGTTAAGAGAGTTGGTTGTTGCACTGAGTTGTGTCTTGTCTTGAAGTAGGTAATTGAGGTTGCTATTCAAGTGTAGTAGTAACTTGCAATAATTTTGAGGTATTGTTGTGAGTAATGTTAGAACTTTTGGTGTCAAGAGCTCTAGCCTATTAGTGATAGGTGTCTTATTTTGGGAAATCCGTGTTTATTTTCAAAAACCTACAAAACTAGTTGAGAACTCTAGCTACTAGATGGATCACTAATCTTTGTAGGGATCGGATATTAGAGTACACTCACGTACCATGAGTCGAGGATGCGCAAGGATAACCAAACCCCCATACACTCCTCCTCGGGGTACTTGTCTCTTTGTGAACCTCCTTATTAGATTGAGAGTTACCGATAATAAGTGCATGAGTTCTTCGGACTAATGTAAGTATTGAAAGTTGACACTTCCACCTCCTCATATTTGCTAGCCTCTTCAGTACCGTGCATTGCCTTCTTCTCACTCCGAGAGTTGGCGTCCACCTCGTCGGTGCATCCAAACCCTTGGCATGATATGCTTTGTCATCATAAACCTCCTTATATCTTTCCTCAAAACATCCACCATACCTAGCTATCAAGGCTTTTCCATAGCCTTTCCAAGATATATTGCCATGCAACTCCCACCTCTTCATGACTTGATCTTCATGTCATACATGTTTCTGCTACACTGGCAGAAGCATACATTTGAATACATCATGATAGCTACATCTTCTTTATGTTGAGTACCTTGTAAAGTGTGAAGATCTTCTATACATTCTTGAAAAATAGAGTGTTGCCCTAAAGTGAGGAAAAGATCCCAAAGTGGACAAAATTAAAAGATCGCAAAGAGGACAAATGAGAGTTAATAGATAGATCCATTGAGGCCACAAAAAATAAGAAAAAAGAGAAAAAGAAATAAAAAGAGAGAAAGGGGCAACACTACTATTCCTTTTGAAAGATCCACACTCGTACTCCCTCTTATCTTGTGCTCCATAGAGATGATCCTTTATGCATATAGCTATGTGGGGACCTTCACACTATAGAACTTGGCTTGCATATTCCAAGAATGAGCCTCCTCAAATGAGCTTTAGGTCTTCATGAGCGAGCAATTTGGATGCACCCCCACTAGTTTCATTGGAGAGCTTTTCTTAGCTCATATGTGCATCTGTTGCATGGCAATCCCTACTCCTCATGTCATATCTATCATTTGGCCTTCTCGCCTATGATTGTCCTCATTGATGCGAGCCTTTATCACCCTTTTTTTCTTCCTCCTCCACCGTATTTCTCTCTTTGCCATCCTAGGTGTCAACTCTCGTGCTTACGCTCATCCATTGCATGAGTGTTCAAAATATCAAAAGGGAATGGATCAAATTGACTTGTACCTGGCTAGTGGTCTGGGGACGAGTCAAGATAAGATTCCAAAGAATACTAAGTGTGAAACTTTAGTAGATTGTGTTCTCAACAAATATACTTTTTTCTCGTATTCCCATCTCCCACTTCTTGCACGCAAACACCATTTGGAGATATTCGAGTCACGGACAGCGAGAGCTCTTGCACCTAATGTTCTTATGTTGCTTGGTTCAATGCTAATATAGACTCTTGCGTGTTATGACTTGAATTGAATTACATACCTTGATTGATTTACTTTCAAAGTTCTTATATGGTTGTTAACATCTCACCAAAGAAATTATGCTTGTTATCATTTACCTACTCGAGGACGAGCAGGAATTAAGCTTTGGGATGTTGATACGACCCAAACATATCTATAATTTCTGCTTGCTCCATGCATGTTTTGTGTGATATTGCTATGGTCTAGATACAATTTCATACACTTTTGATCATATTTGGACTAACTTATTAACTCAGTGCGCAACAGTGTCAGTTCATGTTTTCTGTTGTTTTGCTATTTTAGGTTTACCCCATATTAAAAGTGCTCCAAAAATTCGGGAAAAATCAGATAAAAAATCAGCACAAAAGAACCTTCCGGAATCACCTGGGTGGGGCCAGAGGGCCATCACCAGGGGTCCAGGCGCCCTGCTGGCGCCACCTAGGGCTTGGCCGCTCCTGGACACCTGGTGGCCACCTGGTACCCCCCTTCGCCTATTTAATCTCCGTGACGGGATTCTTCCGAAGACAGAACCCTTTTTCGCGATCTCGCCTCTGTTCCGCCGCCGCCGCGCTTCTAAGATCGGGAGCCTGCCGAAGGGAGGAATGACCTCCGGGAGCCTCTCCTCCACCATGGACGCTTCCCAGATGATCCGTGAGTAGTCTACCTTGGACCATGGGTCCGTGATCAGTAGCTATGTGATGTTCTCCTCCCCTCTTTGTTCTTCATGGATTAGACCTCGTGAGCTGCCCTACATGATCGAGGCACATATGTAATTTTGTGCTGTTGCTATGCTGAGTTTGCTTGGATCTGATGGATTATAAGACTATGTTCAGTTTGTGATTGAGTAATATATTTGGTTTTTATCTTTTATATTTATGTTCTTGGGTAATTCTTGCATGTTCTCCGTTGCTCTTTATTGCTTTGGCCAAGTAGTAGGTAGTGACTCCAAGAGAGAACGTTATGCTCGATTGTGGGTTCATGCCCCCTGATGACTAGCTTGAATGACAGAAACATGAGTCTAGGGGATGTGTTGTTGCCACAAAGGGGGGGGGGGACAACGGTGCTTGTAACCGCGGTTGCAAGGATTGTTTACTTTACGCAAAGTTCTTTTAATGCAGTTGTCTGTTGCTTTCGGTTTACACTTTGGGTGGGGCTCGGAAGTTAATACCAGCGAGATGTTCTGGATAGATATCTCAAGGTTGATGATTAGTAGTAGATGTAGTTGGATTTCGGTCTACTTATTTTGGCGTACCGCCCATGCTTTTGATCCTCGTCATTTCTTTGTAGCATAGTTAGCATTGAGGTTCGTTTTTAATCCTGTCAATTGCCCAACTGTGATTTGTTTACCTCGCATAGCAGTTTTATCGTCTTTTGGAAGAGAGACATCACTAGTGAACATCACGGGAGCCCGGTCCATATTCTCATTATTGTTTACACGCTCAATTTATTTTCTGCTTTTACTTTCTAGTTGCTACTATTATTATCCTTTATCCCTTGTGTTTGATCCTTTGTAAACAACAAGGCCGAAGAGATTGACAACCTCTCTGAACTTCGTTGGGAGCAAAGTTATTTGTTGTGTGTGCAAGTCCACGTGAACCGCTAAATTTCTAGCACCGTTTGATACGTCCTAAACGTATCTACTTTTCCGAACACTTTTGCTATTGTTTTGCCTTCATTCTTGCATGATTTGAACGAAACTAACCCGGACTAACGCTGTTTTCAGCAGAGCTACCAGTGTTGTTTTCTTTTGTGTAGGTTTCTGGACATTTAGGTATGCTGGAAAAATTCCAAAAAAATATATAAAAAATCAGTGTTCCGGAAGCTTCCACCAGGCCAAAGGGGGGCAACAGGGCAGCCAGGAGGGTGCCTGGCGCGGCCCAGCCCCTGGACGCGCCACCTGCCCTCCTGGCTGGGTCCCACACCCCCTGGTGACCTACCTTGGACCCTATTTATTCTTCCGACGCAGAAACCCCGAAAGAGAGGTCGCTTTTCCAATCTACGTCGCGGAGCCGCCGCAATCCTCTGTTCTTCCTCGGAGAGCTAATCTGGAGGCTGAATTGGCCTCCGGTGAGGGGGAAATCATCGTCATCGCCTCTCCATCACCCCTCCATGACTTCTCCTGTCATGTGTGAGTAATTCCCTGCTTCTGGAAAAGGGGGTGGTAGGGTTTGGATGAGTTAGATCATGTAATAGTTCAATCATATTGTTGGGGGCATGTTGCCTATCATCTACTTGGTGTTTATCATCTCTGTTACAACTTGTTGCTCTTAATGCTTGCCACTTTGGGCCCGAGTGCCATGATTTCAGATCTGATCACCCTTTTGTTTCTTGAGTTTGTGGTGTTCTTGATCCTATCTATGAGTTGTATGCACCTATTATAGTTCGGAACCGGCGATCCCAATGGTGACAGCTTGGGACACCAAAGGGGATGGACTATGATTTGAGGATTCGGTGTATCCATGAAGTGTTAATGCTTTGTTCCGGTGCTCTTTGACAGGAGTACCTTAATCTCCCTAAGTTCCTTTTGGCCCCGTTTGTAGCGGGAGGGTAGGACAAAAGATGTTGCGCAAAGTTCTTATTGCAAGCACGTACAACTACCTTGGGATACATGCCTAATGTTTGATATTTGCCTAGATGATCCTTTGTTTTCTGTGAGCCTTGCCCAAGTTAGAATTTGTTACATGTTCGTTCTCATCCAAGCAGCGCCCAACCATCCATCTCCCTAGCCTACAGTGTTTTCCTTCTGCTGGTTACTAGTTGTTTACCTTTGCTGTTCCACTATCACTATCACCACTATTATCATTACCACCACTACCATATCACAGTTGCTACTAATACCTTTGTGCAAGCAAGTGTTTATTTCAGATGCGTTTGACTTGACAACTCAATTGTCAAAGCCTGTACGTATTCTTTGTGTCCCCAAGTGTCGAATCAATAAATTGGGTTATCTTGCCCGCGAAGACTATCTCGATCCCCTACAGTTGAGGGTTATCAAGTACTATTTTATGGCGCCGTTGCCGGGGACCATAGCTTTATTTACAGGTCTACTCGAAGTATCCTACCTGCTGCACGTTATCCACTATGGGTAAGAAGGGAGACCCTAAAGTTCCGATCCTACCATCCCGTACGAGACGAGGTACTGCTCTTAGCACTAGTTCTAAACTTGATTCACCTTCGGTTATGAGTCAGTTTGATTCACCTCAGTTACATGCTACTTCTGCTGAGTCTGGCAATATGTCAGATACTTTTGATGATGCTTCTACTACTTTTGAGACTACAGGTTCACTTGGTTCTTTTATAGAAGAACATATTGCTGCTGCCCCGACTCTCGGGTGTTGAAATTCCTGTTATCCAAACTCCTATTGGGAAAACTCATAACTTTGCTGACCTTAAGGAGAAACTCCTTGAGGATGATTATATTACACTTGATGATGATTTTTTCAGGGAACTTAATGAATGTGCTGATTCCGACCCTGCTACTATAAATAAGTTGCTAGCAAAACACTCCCTGAAGAACAAGTTTACTCCTGATCCTACTTTTGCTACGTCTCCTATACGCATCGCTGATCCTGATTTTGATTTCTCTGTTGACCTTTCACTTATATCCACAGTTGAAGCTGATCCATTTTATGGCAGAGAAAATGATGATGCTATCGGGCACCTGACCAAACTCACTGAGTTAGGCGGCTTGTTTACCACAGATGAAAGGATCCGGAACTTTTATGTTACCAAGCTTCTTCCTTTTCCCTTGAAAGGAGATGCTAGAGCATGGTACGATGCACTGCCATGTGGTTCCATTCAGAGTCCTCAAGATATGGCTATATCTTTCGTTGATAAGTATTTTCCTGCTCATATGCAACATGCTGCTTTACAAAGAATTTATAACTTTAAACAGTTGCAGGATGAGCATCTCCCTAAAGCTTGGGGGAGATTTTGCAGTTTGCTAAAGCTAGACCGGGACATGAAATCCCTAAAAATGAATTACTTGATATATTTTATGCTGGTCTAACCGATGGGTCTAAATCCTACCTAGATAGTTGTGCTGGTTGTGTTTTCAGGCAAAGAACACCGGACGATGCGAAAGAATTGATGGGCAAAATTGCCAAAAACCATGAAGATTGGTCCGTGCCTGAACCACCTCCACCACCAAAGAAGAGGGGCATGCTAGTCCTAAGCCCGGAAGATATGTAAGAAGCAAAGAAGTCCATAAGAGAGAAAGGTATTAAAGCTAACGACGTGAAGAATCTACCTCCAATTGAGAAGCTGTGTGAGCCTACCACTCACCCACCTATGGTAGAAGTACACTCTCTTTTAGATTTCAATGCAAGTGACATCCCTAAAGGTAAACCTCCTGACCAATGTTTAGATGAGCTTGATAATTTTATTATGAAGCAGAATCACTTCAATAAGAAGATACAAGGTCAGTTGCATGATAATACTCTTGCTATCAAAAGTTTGCTTGATGTTCTAGGTAGAACAGTTAATGATGTTAAATGTCTTGTGAAGCATTTTCATATGGTTCAAACTCAGCTTGAACAAATTTCTAATGTGCAAAAAGATTTGCTTGCTAATAATGCCAAACAGGACAATTTACAAGCTTACGGTATAAAGACCCGGGGTGGCACACACCCCCAGGACCCTCTCTATCCAGAGGGGCATCCAAAGAGGATCGAGCAAGATTCTCAAGTGCAGGAAGAAGAAATTGTTAGCTCCCCAAAGAAGAAGAAGAAGAAGAAGAAACACAAGGAAGCTAACAATTCCAATGATCCTATAGAAGAAGAAGAACAAGATGTGGATCCAAACAGCATATCTACATCCGATGCTGAGACTGAAGACGATGTTGAACCTGAAAAAGATACTGAAAAGAATGATCCACCCGAGGTTCGTGAAGAAGAAGCACCCGATAAGCGCAAGAAGTATACTAGAGAAGACTTCCTTGCAAGGAGACACGGGAAGGAACGAGAACCATGGGTACAGAAACCCATGCCTTTCCCAAGCAAGTCCGTCAAATCCAAAAAAGAAGAGCACTATAACAAGTTTTGTGAGTGGATGAAACCTCTTTTTCTTCAAATTCCTTTGACTGATGCTATTAAATTACCTCCTTACTCAAAATATATGAAAGATATTGTTACTAATAAAAGAAAAGTCCCTAATGAGGCAATATCTACTATGCTTGCTAACTACTCTTTCAGTGGCAAGATTCCTGAGAAGCTCGGTGATCCAGGTATACCCAGCATTCCTTGCTCCATAAAGAATAATTATGTTAGAACTGCCTTATGTGATCTTGGTGCAGGAGTGAGTGTTATGCCCTTCTCTCTCTACAAAAGTTGTTTAGAGAAACTAATTCCTACAGATATCTCTCTTCAGATGGCCGACAAGTCCACGGCCGTCCCGATCGGTATTTGTGAGGATGTTCCGGTTGAAGTTGCCAATTGCTTAATACTTACTGATTTTGTTGTGCTTGACATGCCCGAGGATGGGAGCATGTCCATTATCCTTGGTAGACCTTTTCTTAACACCGCAGGTGCCGTTATTGATTGCAATAAAGGGAAGGTTACCTTCAACGTAAATGACAAAGAACACACGGTGTATTTTCCGAAGAAAATCGACAAAAGGCATGGCCTTAAATCCATTGATAATATCGAGACCGTGAAGATTGGAGAATGGGATTGTCCACTACATGTATACCACAAATAAAAAACAATTATGGTGGGGACCATGTCCATTAAAGTGAGAGTGCAATGATCACTTCATAAGAGGCGAGACTTTCTGCGCTATATATCACCGGTGTGTTGGTAAGACTTGATCAACCTTGCTAAATAGCAAGTTTTATATAAGTAAAAAGTTGAGCTTGTTATGTTTTCATTTCCTATAGCTTTTATTCTCCTTGCTCTACCCAAGTTTTTGTTTAAAACTTCACTTGTTCTAACTTTTGTCTCAAGTTCACGAAAGTTTTTGCAGCTTTTTGAACTTTGAAAAATTCTCTACAGTGAAGTTGCCCAGAAAATTCCAGAAAATTCAAAATAAAATTTTCCAGGTAAAAATCCATCGGGGAGTACCTGTGGCTGACCAGGGGGTCCACCCCTGGCCCAGGAGGCCAAGTGGCGCGGCCCAGCTCCTGGCCGCGCCACCCAACCTCCTGGGGCCCACAGGCACCCCCTGCTGGCATCTCTTCTTCCACTCTCTCTCTTTCACCCCGAAAACTCGTGTTCTTGCTCTGGTTTGGTGTTCTTGCTGTTCTTGAGCACGGAACTTCGATCTCCCTCTACAACCACTCATTTGAGCTGAAATTTGGGACAAATATTCTCTGGTATGTGACTCCCTCACCCCTCCAATTAGTTTTCTAGTTGGTGGCTTCATTAGTGATTATTTAGTGGTTCTTGGTGCTGTTTAGTTGAGCTTAAATGTTTGTGTAGAAATTTATTTTTCAAGTTTTTTTGCTAGTTTGAGCCTTGGTAAAGTAAGTAGAATGTTTTGCCCAAACTAGTTTTGCTTAAATCCTCGTTTTTGTGAATTGTTAAAAATTTCAGAAATAGAGAGGCTAGGAAAGTGGCTTGGGAAGAAGAAGCCCGAGCGCTCTAGCCGTGTTACGCGTTCCGCAGCTTCACCTTCGGCCACGAGGGTGAGCTATAATGAAGATATCGTACCCATGGAGATGTTGGACGCGTCCGCAAGAGCTATGGCATTTCCATGCGAAGACTTCATGGAGGATGCCGGCATACGAGAAGAGTTCTATGCTCTGTGTGCCCATGCAGGTTTAACACGGCTCGTTACGAGCCGTGTACCACAGTACGAGACACTCACCGCTATTTTTGTTAACAGTTTCAGGTTTTATCCTGACAATGATACTGTGGTGTTTATACTTTATGAAAGGTTGCTGACCATGCCTATGAGTACATTTTGTGAAGCTTTAGGTTTGCCAGGCTTGGTCGAAAAGAAGAAGAGGAAAAATGTCCAAACTGTTGCACTCAACACCCTCCTCGACTCGTTCTGTAACACTGAAGTGAGGGCATCCAACCGTCAGAAGATTTCCAACATTATGTTCCCTCACCTCAGGTATTTCGCCTATTATATTGCTAGAGGACTGTTGGCTCGAGACAACACGAGCAGCACTTCTATGCCTGATACTGCTATCATGGCGAATGCCCTCTCAGGGAAGCACGAGTATCATGTGGGTTCGCTTATCGCGAAACGCCTTGCTACTAATAGTAACAAGGGGGCCTCTTTGGTGGCGTCTATGCCACACTTATTTTGCAGTTTCTCCAAGGAGAACCCCGCCCAGATGATACCGTCTTTCCTTTTGTTAGCCTTGACTTGGCTGCCATGAAGAGGCATTTCTTTGTTACTAAGGCCTCTGACCGCTATGCACTTGATTATGTTTTACGGTTTAAAGACGGTGTGGAACGCGCTGTCCGTCTACCTGCACCACTTGTGTTTGATTTTTCTCGCAGGAACGGATTTCGTTTTTCAGTGGCCGAGTTTGATGAGATCACGGGGAGATACCCGTTTCACGACCCCACGGAGGGGGTCGAGACAGACGAGGAGGAGGACGTGGTATATCCACCAGTTCAGGAGGAGACCGTCACCCCCTGGGGTGAAGGGTCTTCCTCTGGATGGGGGCGGGACCTTCCTCTTCCACGTGGGAGGATCCGAGGACTTCAGTGTACGCACCGGAGGGCTCATACAACCCGTGGGATTACCATTACCCCGGAGCAGGAAGCTCCGCGGGACCGCAGTAGAAGAGCCCAACTTAGGCCAAAAGCCTAAGCTTGGGGGAGTACGTGCTCTCCTCCCCTTTCCTTTGTATCTACCGTTGGTTCGCTTTTATCTTTTTGCAAGTTTTTGCCAGTTCTTCTTTGTTCTTCTAGTTTGCAATTCTCCTTTCTTTTGCTTTCGTTAAACTTTAAAAACCCCAAAAATATGTTTCCTTTGCTCTTTAGTTTGCTTTGTTTTCAGAGTTCAGCTCGAGTCCGTGATGATTATAATTTCCTACGTTCGATCGTGCAAGTGACAAGGCAGTAATGACGAAGATCGACGGAAGGGATGCAACAAGGAAAGCTGGTATGAACTCTTTTCGTTTCTACTTTTGTACATATGCCTGTACTTATGATTAGAGACCATCTTGTAGCGACATAGTGCTATGTTTACAATGCTTTCCCAGTGGTTCATGCTTTCTTTGTGGTTAGTCTCAAATAGCTAGAGTTTATAATGTGTTGCTTGAGATGATTGACATGCATTGCATTGTTCATGGTGTGGCATATTGAAGTGGTATTTCCCTCCGGGGGATTATTGGATTGACTTGGCACATGTTCACTCATGTTAAGACTAAAAAGTCTGTTCTGCCTTGATTATCTTTTTTACTTCAGGGTGAGTTATATCACTTTCATGCCCGATTCAATGTTGCTTTGTCGCTCTGCATGATTATGACTGTTATGCTCTCTAGATGGTCGCTTCCCCGTCTTTTGCTAGCCTTCCTACAGCACCAAGAGGAATTCTCCTTGTGCTTCCACAATCACCTTTCTAAACCCAGTTGTTCCATTTGAGTCCACCATACCTACCTATATGTGGTATTTACCGGCCACTCATAACTTAGACTTTCTTGTGCCATCTCGAAATTTATTCAAAAGCTTCCCCTTTGTAACCGTACAAGCTCATGGTGCGGTGAGGGAAAATCAGTATCTTTCATGCCAAAAATATTTTGACGGAAGTTTTAACTAGTCAATAAAAAAAAGAGTTACACCTCCCCCATACTTGATGATGGAGTGAAATGGACCAAATGCTGCTTATGATAGATGGAACGATATCCTCCTTCCATCCTTGAGGCAAAATAAAAGGTTTCGTAGAACATCAAAGGATTTATGGATAAGGGAACATGTGTAAGCAAAAGGCATTAATATGGTTGGCATGGGAGATACTGAGAGACCTTTACCGTTCACCGTTGACTGGAAAGTTGCACATCTCAAAAGAGTTTTGTCTTTGTTTTCAAAACCAAGAGCTCTGGCACATGTTTAGTCTTTGCTTCCTTTCACGGGTTTTCAACCTTGCCATCAAAAGCCACGGTTCGAGAGTCTCCACCTTCCTTTCTCCAAAGCACCAACTATGAGAGCTTAATTGTCATGCTTAGTGTAACATGCATTGTCCCAAAGTACCACATTGTCTTCTGCATGCTTGTGATGTTTCTTACTTTGAGTTCTAAGTTCTAGTCTCCTTTAAAACTCCGGACGAGTTTCTGCATTTATGTTTTGCTTCACTCATGGAGGCTAGCGAGATACCACTCTGATATGTTCATGCTATGTGCATTGTGATCTTAGATTCATTTTCAACAGCATATTGTTTACTTTTTGTTTTTTTGTGACTGATTACATGAAAGAAGGATTGCTTCGTGCATTGTCCTTGTAGCATGGTGTCAAAACTTGCTAAACTCTTTCGTAGTACATGCTTATATACATCTAATGAAGCAAAAGAGTTTGTCAAAGTTTTCTTTGTCGCGTCCAGTTCGTTGAACTGAATTGCTTGAGGACAAGCAATGGCTAAGCTTGGGGGAGTTGATACGTCCTAAACGTATCTACTTTTCCAAACACTTTTGCTATTTTTTTGCCTTCATTCTTGCATGATTTGAACGAAACTAACCCGGACTGGCTATTTTATTTTGTGCAGGTTTCTGTACATTTAGGTACGCTGGAAAAATTCCAAAAATATATATATAAAATCAGTGTTCCGGAAGCTTCCACCAGGCCAAAGGGGGCCACAGGGCAGCCAGGGGGTAGCCAGGAGGGTGCCTGGCGCGGCCCAGCCCCTGGCCGCGCCACCTTCCCTCCTGGCTGGGTCCCACACCCCTTGGTGACCTACCTTGGCCCCTATTTATTCTTCCGACGCAGAAACCCCGAAAGAGAGGTCGCTTTTCCAATCTACGTCGCGGAGCCGCCGCAACCCTCTGTTCTTCCTAGGAGAGCTAATCTGGAGGCTGAATTGGCCTCCGGTGAGGGTGAAATCATCGCCATCGTCATCATCATCGCCTCTCCATCACCCCTCCATGACTTCTCCTCTCATGTGTGAGTAATTCCCTGCTGTAGGCAAAGGGTATGGTAGGGATTGGATGAGTTAGATCATGTAATAGTTCAATCATATTGTTGGGGGCATGTTGCCTATCATCTACTTGGTGTTTATCATCTCTGTTACAACTTGTTGCTCTTAATGCTTGCCACTTTGGGCCCGAGTGCCATGATTTCAGATCTGATCACCCTTTTGTTTCTTGAGTTTGTGGTGTTCTTGATCCTATCTATGAGTTGTATGCACCTATTATAGTCCGGAACCGGCGATCCCAATGGTGACATCTTGGGACACCAAAGGGGATGGACTATGATTTGAGGATTCCGTGTATCCATGAAGTGTTAATGCTTTATTCCGGTGCTCTTTGACAGGAGTACCTTAATCTCCCTAAGTTCCTTTTGGCCCCGTTTGTAGAAGGAGGGTAGGACAAAAGATGTTGTGCAAAGTTCTTATTGCAAGCATGTACAACTACCTTGGGATACATGCCTAATGTTTGATATTTGCCTAGATGATCCTTTGTTTTCTGTGAGCCTTGCCCAAGTTAGAATTTGTTACATGTTCGTTCTCATCCAAGCAGCGCCCAACCATCCATCTCCCTAGCCTACAGTGTTTTCCTTCTGATGGTTACTAATTGTTTACCTTTGCTGTTCCACTATCACTATCACCACTATTATCATTACCACCACTACCATATCACAGTTTCTACTAATACCTTTGTGCAAGCAAGTGTTTATTTCAGGTGCGGTTGAATTGACAACTCAATTGTCAAAGCCTGTACGTATTCTTTGTGTCCCCAAGTGTCGAATCAATAAATTGGGTTATCTTGCCCGCGAAGACTATCTCGATCCCCTACAGTTGAGGGTTATCATCGTTGTCACCTACTTATCACTTTTAGGAGTCCTACGGGAGACAAACCCTATCATCTACATAGGGGAAATTTGTTGCTATCCTACATCTCACCTTCCACTTGGGCTAACGAACGAAGGGAGAGAAGCCATTATCACTTCCGCACATCAAGAAAATTTCTGGCGTCGTTGCCGGGGACTCCGAGTGCCAAGATAGGGGAGTTGCACGCTATATTTTACCTTTGCTTTTTAGTCTTGTTAGTTTACCTTTCAGTTTTTATCTTCGTGTCCTTTATCAAAAATCACAAAAAAACTGTCACACTTGCTGCTACTATGGTTTCCACTGAAAACGCCAAGTTGTGTGACTTCACTAGTCACAACAACAATGATTTTATCTGCACTCCTATTGCCACACCTGCCATTTCAGCTACCTCTTATGAAATTAAACCTGCTTTGCTAAACCTTGTTATGAGAGATCAATTCTCTAGTGCTGGAGATGATGTTGCTTTACACTTAAATAATTTTGTTGAGCTATGTGATATGCAAAAGTATAAAGAAGTAGAAGGTGATGTTGTTAAGCTTAAGCTTTTTCCTTTCTCTCTGAGGGAAGGAGCTAAAATCTGGTTTTAATCTTTGCCTAGGAATATCATAGATTATTGGGACAAGCAAAGATGCTTTTATTGGGAAGTACTACCCACCTGCTAAAATTATCCAATTGAGGAGTAACATTATGAATTTTAAGCAATTGGATAATGAACACGTTGCCCAAGCTTGGGAACGAATGAAATCTCTTGTTAAGAAATGCTCTACACATGGTTTGACTACTTGGATGGTTATCCAGAATTTTTATGCAGGCTTGAACTTTACCTCGCGGAACCTGGTAGATTCGGCCGCGGGAGGAACCTTTATGTCAACAACACTTGGTGCTACCACAAAACTTCTAGGTGAGACGATGACCAACTATTCCCAATGGCACACCGAACGTGCTCCAACAGGTAGGAAGGTAAACTTTGTCGAGGAGATTTCCTCCCTAAATGAAAAAAATTGACTTAATTATGTTTCTACTTACCAAGCAACCCTCTATTGATCCTCACGAGGTCCCTTTAAATTCTTCGGTTGCTCAGGAACAAGTAGATGTGAACTAGCAATCCTAGACCGTTTCCATCCAACTATGGAAACAACAACACTTATCCTAGCAACAAGAACCCCACCTCTGAATTAGAAAGCATGCTTAAAGACTTTATCACTACTCAAAAGGTCTTCAACAAGAGTGTAGAGGAAATATTATATAAATTAGATAATCTCTCTTTGAAGGTAGACAACTTAGCCCTAGACATTGAGATGCTTAAAATTAGAACCTCTCCCCTCGAGGAGAGGAAGGCCACTCCTATTAATGCTATCCAATTGAAAATTAACTAAAACATTAGGATGATGGCTAAACTTAAAGAAAGATGGGCTAGAGAAAAAGAGGAAGAGGATAGAATGAAGAGCCTTCCTACACACCACACTGTTGCTACTATCCAAATTGTTGAGGACACCCAAACTATTAGCACCCAACGCACTCCTAGTCCCATTGGACCTATTAATGGTGATGCTAATACCTCAACCATAGAAGAATAAACTCCTATGAACATAGAGGCTTTCAAACATGTGAGCCTAGATGACACCATGTCGGGACCCGGGGTTAGCGTATGTAATTCCGGTCATAATGCAATCACATGGAGAGCCGAGAGCCGTACCCACTTGTCTAAGCAGACAAGGCCAAGCATAGATCACTCTCGGTAAGCATCGAACGTGAGGGGCATCCCATCCAGGCCGGATGATCAACTGAGATGGGTCCTCATCGTCCGCTCACAAGTCTAAATGCTTATGGGTGGTGAATCCCATACTCATAGACAAGTCGCCTCAACCATGTTATCTATTGAATCATAACCCTTACATAGACTTACTCCAGCCCGATCACTTAGTCGGGATCTCGGGCGGGCTCAATCATACAACAAAGTGTGCCACGTGACAGAGTCACGAGCAATCGCATCGCGATGCCCCAAGCTGCGCACATCTAAGGGCCACTTGGTGTATAAAAGACCGCCGACAAGAACACAACTAAGCTATCGAACCCCACACTAAGACATGCATGTTATAATCATACACGCAGCATACATGTCCAGTGTAAACAGCAGGTAATCACAACACGAACTCTACAAATTCATAGTCTTTATAACTTCTACTAAACAGAGCAGACATAGTAGTTGTATTACACGCAGAGATCACATGGTTGTGATCCAACATTACATCAAACAACAACGGAAGCAAATTATGTCTTAGTAAAGACAAGTTTAACAAATGGCTTAAGAAGCCTGAAAGAAAAGTACAACGACCCTCCAAAGGGCACATGCTGTTGTCTGGAACTATACGACCTGGTCCACGTCGAGCTCGAGGTAGAGGCCACCATCAGGGTCAGTGGTCTCGTCTCTAAAACATAGAATAAACAAACGTGAGTACAAAGTCGTACTCAGCAAGACTTACATAGTAACTATACTACTCATGCACATGTATCAAGGCAAAGGGAGGTGGGGTTTCACTTGCAGAAATGCCAGCTTTGACTTGGCTAGTCCTGTATTACGAATACCAGAAAGAGGTAAGGAGCGTACACGAGTCCAAGTAACAAGTCTCCAACCAATACACCACTATGGATACTTCCTCGACTTCCCCACGAGGAAGCACACCATAGCACTCACACTTATTTTGGTAAGTTTTAAGAGTAACCGTTCAAGTTGTCTATGATCAAGTAAAGGTCTCCAAGTAGTCCATAACCGCGGACACGGCTATTCGAATAGTTCATTAACCCTGCAGGGGTGTACTGCTACACACACGCCTCATCAGTTACCGCCTGGGGATGGACCCTTCAAGTGAGTACCGCCGAGGATGCTGCCACGACACTTCACTCACGGCACCATCTCTAGTCCTAGGGAGTCGCCTATTTGAGTTGGGACCACGATCGGAATCCGGCCGATTCTTCCGATGCGGACTCAAACGTTGTGTGACCGCCATCAAGCTCAACTCGATCATGATCACTTGATTTAACGTGCCCACAACCTACGCCAACCACGTAACTTGGTTCCACCTGCTTGAGATCGTTAAAGGGTGAACTACTTGCGACTCCTGGACAGGTCTGGGGTGAGGTACTAGGCCGAGAGGGGTCAGTGAGCCCAATGTGTGGTCGTACTCTTAGTCTTGGATAACAACACGAGAACTCGGGCCTAGGGCAGTGTTCAACGAGACAACCCACTGTGTACTCCTACACAGCCTCTCATCGTTCACCTTTGTTTAGGGTAGATTCACCAACACGTTACCACCATCATTCACATGATCACTACCATCCCGACTCACAACAAAGTAGCCTCAGGTAACAACTCTAAGCAATGCAATAAGCTGTAACAGTTGCAGGGGCCACAAGATAACAGTCAACTCCTATATCTGCTAGGATTGTGGTTTGCTTACTACTGTGACAAAATGATAGGTCATGCAAAGGAATAGGTTCAACTAGCGGTAGAACGTATCATGGTGACATCCTAAACATGCATTTGCGAGAATGAGAGGGAACTGGGATTTTACCGACATGATCAAAGAAGGGGGTGCTTGCCTTGCTGGCGATCACGAGGTACTGTACTTCTGACGTGGGGTTGAACTCGTCTCCGAGATCAACTCTACCGAGAAGAAGCAATCACCGAAGCACTGAAAGTAATGCACAATCAACATAGTACAATGCACAATCAATATGCAAAACATAGCATGGCAAGGTGACGATGTGACCTATGTTTAAATTGCCACATGTTAATTGAAGTTAATTTGAAAAGTGAATTCAAATTCAAACTCCAAATGTATTCAATTGGTCCAAGTTGCATTTGCTAAAGTTTGTTCATTGTGAACCAAGTGATCAAGTGTGTGAAAAGCTTCTGAAGTACAAGTGATCACCTTTGCATTGCATTGGTTGAATTTCAAATGAGCATTGTAATTTATTTGATTTAATACAAAAGAGCCAAATAGCAAAATGCTACTGATCACTTATTGTAAACATTTCAAACATGGTTGAAAGTTGGTTATTTGGATAGAGAATTTTATTCTGATAATTTTTCATATATTACACTTTAAATTTGGAGTTATAGTTTAAAAGATATTCAATTTCAAAGTTTAGGCCATTTTCTGGAATTTCTGTAATAATTTAATTGATTTATTCTTTATTGCATCAGCACTGCATCATGCTGACGTCAGGGGGTTTGACCAGTCAACTGACAGGGCGGCCCCACCTGTCAGCCTCACTGGGTTAGTTAGCTCTCTGTTAAAAAATAAACACTGATTAATTAGGGCCCCTGGGCCCAGTGTCAGTGAGAGGGGGGGGTTAGGAGCTGGGTTAGGGGTGCTAATGGCGTCGTCGTCGCCGGCGACCACTGTACTTGCCGGAGCTTCGCCGGAGAGGGGGATTCGGGCACGGGAGAGAAGAAGGAAGGCATGGGGATGAAGCCTGGGTTCGCGCGCGTACGCCTGTGCCATCGGGGCAACACGGGACGGCCCGTGGCCACGTCCACGACGAAGGAGGCGGCGGCCGGAGCTCCTGGTCATGGCAAAAGGCGGCAGGGAGCACGGGAAGAAGCACGGTTGGGGGAAACGGAGCGCATAGCTCACCTGAGCACGATGGAGGGGACGTAGGGGGAGGGGGAAGCAGTACGGCGGCGAATTTGAGCCCGAGGTTGACGGCGGCCGGCGGGAAAGTGGCTAGGCGAACGTCGTCTTCAGGGCTCCCGAGCTCGAATTGAGGGCGTGGCTCGACGAGGAAGGCGTTGGTGAAGCTCCTAGACAACATGGAACGGCGGGAGGAGGCCGCTGGACGTGGCGGCCATGGCGGCACGCTCCGGCTGCTGTTCGGAATTGGAAGAACGGGAGGGGGAGACGGGCCAGAGAGAGGAGAAAGACTCGGGGGAGCTTCCAGGCGTCCACGGGGAGGGGTTAGGGGCCAGGGGCCACCACGGCGAAGCAGGAGGTGGCCGGCGTGCTGCGGCATGCACGCCACGCAGAGGCGTGCTCTGCTGGCCAGGGGAAGAAGACGCCCCTGCCCTTGGTGGGCTGGGCCGCTGGCTGGGCCAAGTGGCCAAGGAGGTAAGTGGGCGCTGCCCCTTTTCTGTTGTTTTTCTTTTAATTTCTTTCTGTTATTTTTGTTTTGCCCTAAAAATAAATAGCCAGGGCATTTTATAAAATCCCCAATTATTTTTATAAAACCTAGGTGACTCTATAGAAGTCAACCCCAAGTTTTGGGAATATTTGAAATTCAAATTATTTGAATCTCAATTCAAATAGGCATTTGATTTAATTTCCAAGCCACTATTTGGATTTTTAAAAAATCTATGAGCATGGGATTAATCCCAAATCACTTTTAAAATGATCACACTCATTTTTAGGATTTTCAACACATCCAAAAGAATTTTGGAAAAAGATTTATTTCTGGCCTTTTTATTTAATTTATTTAAGCTTTTCTTTTCCCCAATTCTTTTTCTATTGCAATTTTTTCATGATGCAAAAATGCAAGCTTAGAAAGCACAAACCTAAATTAGGGTTCTGACACACCACTGCCACCTTTGATAGTAGTGATATTAATTTTTATAGTTGCACCCTCTCAGAAGTTATTAGCTTACTACACAAAATGTCTAGAGACCCCCACACTAGCACACTAAATCTTGCCTTCATGGAGCATATCACTAATGCTCTCATCAAAGCTAGGGAGGAGAAGCTTAGAATAGAAGCCTACATACCTAGTAAGCTAGAGGATGGTTGGGATCCTATGATTAAAATCAAATTGAATAACTTCTCTTGTTATGCTTTATGTGATGTTGGAGCTAGTACCTCCGTTATGCCCAAAAGAATGTATGATATGTTTGAATTGAAACCTTTTGATCCTTGTTCTTTTGGTGTTCGTCTCGTTGATTCTTACGTAAATAAACCTTTGGGGAAGATCGATGATGTTCTTATCATTGTCAATGACAATTATGTTCCCGTTGATTTTACTATTATGGACATAAAGTGTGAACCTTTATGTCCAATTATTTTGGGACGTCCTTTTCTTCGCACCATTGGTGTTGTTATTGACATGAAAGAGGGGAATATAAAATTTCAATTCCCTCTTAAAAAGGTATGGAACACTTCCCTAGGAAAAAGATTAAGTTACCTTTTGAGTCCGTTACACAGGCTAGCTATTCTCTCTCTTGATAAAACTTGATCTTTTTGCTTTATGCCTCGCTTAAAGGCGTAAAATAAAGCGCTTGTTGGGAGGAACCCAAGATGTTTTTACTTCTGTTTTTAGTGGTCTTGATGATTGTTACTACTGTAGCAACATCATTGTATCTTTATTTTCAAGCTTTGTGCCAAGTTCTAGCCTCTTATGATAAGGGAAGCAAAAGTTGTGACATGCTGTCCAGAAAACAGATTATGTCTGCTTGACGGAAAAAATCAAAACAAATCACCAGTTCATCCTTTTGAGCTGAATTTTTTTACACAACATGATCTATACAATTGTGAAACTTTCATATGTTCTGATTTTTTTGATTTGAGTTGCACAAGAACCCCGAAAAAAGTATTTACTACCTGTTCTTCTGTTTTTAACAGATTCTGCCACGTTTTGCCTTTACTTAATTTTGGAAACCTTAAGCTTGCTTTTTCTTTTCAAAAACTTTTTGGCAATCTTGAGAAACAGTAGCTCTTCAAAAATATCTTTATTTCCAGTAGAGAAAAAACTATTTTATTAAGGGTACTAACTTCTCTAGTCAGCTTATGATGAGTTATGTATGAAGGGAGTTTTCAAGTGTGCGAGGGAAGATGATGAAAGAAGATCCGGGAGTGTCAAACGCTCAAGCTTGGGGATGCCCCCATGCATCCCCAATAAATATTCAAGGAGACTCAAGCGTCTAAGCTTGGGGATGCCCAATGCATCCCCTTCTCCATCAACAATCATCAGTTCCTCCTTTGTCTCACTATATTTTTTATCACTTCATGCGTTATGTGCTATGCTTGGAGCGTCTCGCTCTTAGGTTTACTGTTTAGTTTTCTTTAGCTTTGATTGCTGTTCATAACAAGTTAGACCCCAACTTACTTTGTGTGGGAGAGAAACACGCTCCACTTCAAACTAGAACACATCATAGGATTTTTCATGCTTATCTTTCTTCTGTTGTGTGTTCTTTATCTTTCCGTAGCTACTGCCATGTTTAGCTCTTAGCTTTCATGTTTATCTTTTTCAAGAGCTTAGTTTTAGTTTAGTTTGTTGTTGGAACTCTCTTTAGTTTTCATGTTTATCTTGTTAAGAGAGTTGTTTGTTGCACTGAGTTGTGCCTTGTCTTCAAAGTAGGTAATTGAGGTTGCTATTCAATTGTAGTAGTACCTTGCAATACGTTTTGAGGTATTCTTGTGAGTAATGTTTGAACTTTTGGTGTCAAGATCTCTAGCCTATTAGTGATATGTGTCGTATTTTCGGTAACCCGTGTTTATTTTTAAAACCTACAAAAACTAGTTGAGAACTCTAACTACTAGATGGATCGCTAATCTTTGGAGGGATCGGATATTAGAGTACACTCACGTACCATGAGTCGAGAATGCGCAAGGATAACCAAACCCCCATACTCTCCTCCTCGGGGTACTTTTCTCTTTGTGAACCTCCTTATTAGATTGAGAGTTACTGATAATAAATGCATGAGTTCTTCGGACTAATGTAAGTATTGAAAGTCGACACTTCCACCTCCTCATATTTGCTAGCCTCTTCGGTACCGTGCATTGCCCTCTTTCTCATTGTGAGAGTTGGCGTCCACCTCGCCGGTTGACGAGGGGGTGACCCCACGACTCCTCTACGTGAGGGTACCTGGTGCGTGTCAAGACTGGCGGCCCACTAGAAGACTCGCGAACCGACATGAAGCCGAAGACTTGAGGCGCAAGATAAGGACTCCTACTTGTAGTCGACTAGGACTCATGTAAACCCCTACCTGGCTATCTATATAAAGCGAGGCAGGGGCACCTCTCTAGACAAGACACAACCCAACTCACAACTCATCTCACCCCCCACGCATAGGACTAGACAAATATCTCTCCACCAAAGCCCTCGCGGCACCCCTGTAGATCATCATCAATACAAGATCAGACAAGCAACATGTAGGGTTTTCCCTCCGGGGGCCTGAAGCTGGGTAAATCGTGCCCCCATGTGTCGCTTGTCACCTCCGAATCCTACCAATGCGCAAGCCACGTCGCTCTCTTTCCTCCTACACGAAACCTAGGGTACTCAACCCTAGGATTTGTCGAGGTCGATCCTCGTCAATTGGCGCCGTCTGTGGGAAGGACATGCGCGTTGGAATCACGGATCGGCGGCTCCAATCTACATCGACAATCGACGATCCGTCGACTTCGGAAGGACCTATTCAAGTTGGGTTCATTGTAATCTCGGCTTCTTCAACAACTACATCAAAATCTACATCAAGCTCACGGATAAAACAAGAAAATTTTCGAGCGCGTCGCTCGAAGATCGACATCAACAAAAGCGCTCACGCGCAGCCTACAAGACAGAAAAACGTCTGTGTTGCAGGCACTCGCGACGGCGACTCGAAGATCATCTCGATGACCCCGTCGGTGGACAGATGCGGAATCCAGTTCTCGAAAATCTGTGGAATTTTCAGCAAATTCCAACGGTTGGATCTCCGTCGGCGACTCCCGCACTGAAGCACTCTCGGAATCTGATGGAACTCCGCGCGACTCCAGCACAAAAATTGGTGACATTGATTCGGACATCAAATTGAAGATCCCTCCGGTGAAAGCATGCGGATTTCAATCCCCCATCAGCACAACAAATTTCAGTAAATTCCAACGGTTAGATCTCTGTCAGCGGCTCTCGCACTGCAACACGCTTTTTGATCTACGCGAGATCGCGAATTTCCAATCGCGAATTCTGGTTCAATCTTGACCCACAAGGCTTCTACTCCAACTCGACATGCCATGGATGACTCGCCAAGGTTTCTACATCGAATCACGCCGCTACAACAAACTCACACGACGAGCAATTGAATGATCCCGCCCGACGTGTCGAGTCCTTCTCGGTCACTCGCCGCACCGTCGACTCCAAGCATACAAATTATCCTGCGCCGGGCTCCTTTGTATGGGCTCTCCCGTACCGACCTCTATCGCGCAGGAATCGCCGCGTCGATTCCTCTCGTCACTCACTGGATAAATCCATCACGACGACTTCGCCGTGCAACTCCGCCGCCTCAACACTCGGGGGCTCGCGGACTCGGCGGCTGAACGTCGCAGTCGCCATCACATCGACTCTATTTCGCCACGCCGACTGCTCATCGTCGACTGCTCATCATCGACTCCTCGACTGCTCATCTTCGACATCCTCCGCCGCGTCGATCCCGCAGCTAAGTTTTCTTTACACTCTTATATGCTATGATTCCAAAACCTATATGCATTCTCGATCAGTCGCCAAAGACGACTACGCAGTCGCACACAAACATCTGAGGGCTATAAAATCATCCTACCGGCAACGTAGTCGTGCAGAAATATCTGAGGGCTAAAAAATCATTCTGCCTGGAGAAGCTGACCCGGCACCCTGCCGGAAGGAGATCACCCCTCCGGGAGACCATCCATAGCCATGGACGCCTCCCGTATGTACCGTGAGTAGTCCCCCTTGGACCATGGGTCCGTGATCAGTAGCTATGTGATTTCCTCTCCCTCTTTTGTGCTTCCACTTTCGAGACCTCGTGAGCTGCCTCACATGATCGAGGCACCTATGTAATTTTTTGTTGTTGCTATGCTGAGTTTGTTGGGATATGATGGATTATGAGACTATGTTCAGATTGTGATGAGTAATATATTTGGTTTGCCCTTTTATATTTTGTTCTTGAGTAAATTCTTGCATGGTCTCCGTTGCAGTATTTGCTTTGGCCAAGTTATTTGCTTGCAACTCCAAGAGAGAGCGTTATGCTCGATTGTGGGTTCGGCCCCCTGATGTCTAGCTTGAGTGACAGAAACATGAGACTAGGGGATGTGCTGTTGCCACCAGGGATAAAACAACGGTGATTGTGCCTATTGGTGCAAGAATTGTTTCCTTTACGCAAAGTTCTTTTAATGCAGTTGTCTCTTGCTTTGAGTTTACACTTTGGGTGGGATTCGCAACTTAATACCAACGAGATGTTCTGGATATATATCTCAAGGTGGATGATTCGTAGTAGATGCAGATGGATTTCGGTCTACTTTCCTTGGCGTACTGCCCATTGCTTTTGAGCCCTTCCTTTCTTTGCAGCATAGTTAGCATTGCGGTGCCTTCATAATCCTGTCAATTGCCCAACTGTGATTTGTTTACCTCGCTAGCATTTTTATCATCTTTTGGGAGAGACATCACTAGTGAAAATCACTGGACTCCGGTCCATCTTCATACCATTGTTCACATCCACTATTTACCTTTCTGTTTTTTAATTTTACTAGTACCTTTTTATCTCTTGCGTTTGATCCTTTGTAAACGACAAGGCCGGAGGAATTGACAACTCCTCTGAACTCGTTGGGAGCAAAGTTATTTGTTTTGTGCAGGTCCACGACAACTCCACGCATCAGAATAATTTCTGGCGCCGTTGCCACCTATCGTACTTATCGTTGAGTCCTACTGGAGACAAACCTTGGTATCTTTACTGAGGGAAATTACCGCCGCATCTCAACCTTCCACTTGGGGTAACCAACGAGGGGCGAGAAGCCATCAAGCTAATTTCTGGCGCCGTTGCCGGGGACTCAAAGGAAGTACAAATACGCGAGTCCTGATAACCGCCAATTTCTTGCGCCGTTGTCGGACTCCTGTATCAAAAATAGGGGAGTTACACTCTATCTTTTACCTTTGCTTTTTATTCTAGTTAGTTTACCTTTCAGTTTTTACTTTTGTGTCCCTAATCAAAAATACCAAAAATACCTGCTGCTACTATGGGTTCCAATGAAAACACTAAGTTGTGTGACTTCACCAGTCACAACAACAGTGACTTTATCTGCACTCCTATTGCTCCACCTGCCACTTCAGCACCTTCTTATGAGATTAAACCTGCTCTGCTTAACCTTGTCATGAAAGATCAATTTTCAGGAGCAGGAGAAGATGCTTCTTTGCACCTAAACAACTTTATCGAGCTCTGCGACATGCAGAAATACAAGGAGGTGGACGGAGACCTCGTCAAGCTGAAGCTTTTCCCTTTCTCCTTGAGAGGGAGAGCCAAGGAGTGGCTACAGTCTCTACCCAAGAGTAGTATTGATTCTTGGAGTAAATGCAAGGATGCTTTTATAGGGAAGTATTATCCCCCTGCTAAAATTATTCAATTGCGGAGTAACATTATGAATTTCAGGCAATTGGATAACGAACACGTTGCCCAGGCTTGGGAACGTATGAAGACGCTCGTCAAGAACTGCCCTACACATGGACTGACTACCTGGATGGTTATCCAGACTTTTTATGCAGGCTTGAACTTCACCTCGCGGGATTCGGCCGCGGGAGGTACCTTTATGTCAACCACACTTGGTGCTGCTACAAAACTACTAGATGATATGATGCTAAATTATTCACAATGGCACACCGAGAGAGCTCCAACTGGTAAGAAGGTAAACTCTGTCGAGGAGATTTCCTCTTTAAATGAAAAGGTTGACCTTATCATGTCTCCACTTACCAAGCAACCCTCTATTGATCCTCAAGATGTTCCTTTAAATTCTTTGGTTGCTCAGGAGCAAGTAGATGTCAATTTTGTCTCTAGGAACAACTTCAACAATAATGCTTATAGGAGTAACTTTGGTAGCAACAATCCTAGGCCTTTCCCATCCAACAACTATGGGAACAACACTTATCCTACCACTAGAAACTCCACTTCAGAACTAGAGACTATGCTCAAAGACTTTATCACTACCCAGAAGGCTTTCAACAAGAGTGTGGAAGAAAAATTAGATAAACTAGATATCCTCTCTTCGAAGGTAGACAATATAGCCCACGACGTAGAGATGCTGAAGATTAGAACCTCTCCCCCTGAGGAGAGGCAGGTCACTCCTATGAATGCCATCCAGGTCCAAATTAATGAAAACATTAGGATGTTGGGAAAACTTAAAGAGAGATGGGCTAGAGAGAAGGAGGAAGAAGATATAATTAAGAGCCTTCCTACCTACCACACAGTAGCCACTATCCAAGTAGTTGAGGAGATCCAAACTGCTAGCACCCATCACACCCCTAGTCCCACTGGACCTATCAATGGTGATGCTACACCTCAACCATAGAAGAGGAAACCTCTATGAACATAGAGGCTTTCAAACAAGTGAGCTTAAATGATATCACTACTTCCCTTATAGATAGTAGTGAACTAGACTTTGATAACTGCACTTTACCAGAAGTTATTGGTTTCCTACACAAGATGTCTAGAGACCCCCACACTAGCACACTAAATCTTGCCTTCACGGAGCATATCACCAATGCTCTAATTAAAGTTAGGGAGGAGAAGCTTAGGCTAGAAGCCTCCATACCTAGGAAGCTAGAAGATGGTTGGGATCCTATGATTAAAATTAAATTGAATAACTTCTCTTGTTTTGCTCTTTGTGATGTTGGAGCAAGTGCCTCTGTTATGCCCAAAAGAATGTATGATATGCTTGATTTGAAACCTTTTGATCCCTGTTCTTTTGGTGTTCGTCTTGTTGATTCTTCCGTAAAGAAGCCTTTGGGGAAGATCGGCGATGTTCTTATCATTGTCAATGACAATTATGTTCCCGTTGATTTCACTATTATGGACATTGAGTGTGAGCCCTCTTGTCCAATTATTTTGGGACGTCCTTTTCTTCGCACAGTTGGTGCCATCATTGACATGAAAGAGGGAACTATCAAGTTCCAATTCCCTCTCAAGAAAGGGATGGAACATTTCCCTAAGAAAAAGATTAAGTTACCGTTTGAGTCCGTCACATGGGCTAGTTATTCTCTTGAAAAAACTTGATCTTCTGCTTTAAGCCTAGATAATGGCTCTAAAGAAGCGCTTTCGGGAGGCAGCCCGCAACGAATTTAGGTTTTTCTTTTTGCTTTTGTTCTGTTCTTAGTGGTCTTGATGATTGTTACTACTGTAGCAACATCATTGGATCTTTATTTTTCAAGCTTTGTGCCAAGTTTAGCCTCAGAGTGCTTGAAAGTTCAAAAACTGGAGCTTGCTGTCCAGAAACAGATTCTGTCTTCTTGACGGGAAAATTCGCGATAAATCACCAGATCATCTTTTTGATCTGAAATTTTTTGAAAGCATGATCCATACAATTGGTTTGCTAGCCCCTGTTCAAAGTTTTTTGATTTGAGTTGCAGAAGTACCTCCAAAAAATTCCCCTTTCTCTGCTGTTCTGTTTTTCTCAGCTTCTGCCCCAGTTTTTCTTTTCGCAGTTTTGCAATCCTTAAGCTTGCTTTTTATTTGCAAACTTTTTTGGGCAGGCAAGATAAACAGTATATCTTCCTGGAAATCTTTATTTGCAGTAGAGGAAAATTATTTTATTAGGGTACTAACCTCTCTAATCAACCTACAATGAGTTATGTATGAAGGGAGTTTTCAAGTGCGCGATGGAAGGTGATGAAAGAAGATCCAGGAGTGTCAAGCGCTCAAGCTTGGGGATGCCCAAGTGCACCCCCAATAAATATTCAAGGAGACTCAAGCGTCTAAGCTTGGGGATGCCCCCGGTGCATCCCCTTTTTCATCAACAATCATCGGTCTGTCTTTCATTGCACTATATTTTTATCACTTCATGCGTTATGTGCTTTGCTTGGAGCGTCTCGCTCTTTAATTTTCTAGGTTTGTTTTGCTTTCTTTGCTGTAGTAACAACTTAGACCCCAACTTACTCTTTTGTGTGGGAGAGAAACACGCTCCACTTGAACTAGAACTCCTCATAGGATTTGCATGCTTATTTCTTTTAGCTGTGAGTTGTTCTTTTTCTTTTCTTAGCTGCTGGTCTGTTTAGCTGTAGTGCTTTAGTTTTTCTAGAGCTTATCTTTTCAGGTTGAACTTTCTATAGGTTGCATGTTTTATCTTGTTAGAGAGTTTGCCTGTTGCACTGAGTTCTGTGTCTTGACTAGAAAGTAGGTAGTTAAAGTTGCTTTTCTTTTTGAAGTAGTAACTTGCAATAGTTTTGAGGTATTGACTAGAGTAATGTTTGAACTTTTGGTGTCAAGAGCTCTTGCCTATTAGTGATAGATGTCGTATTTTGGGCAATCCGTGTGTTTGTCGAAAACCAAAAAAAAAACCTGTTGAGAACTGTAGCTACTAGATGGATCACTAATCTCTGGAGGGTTCGAATATTAGAGTACACTCACGTACCATGAGTCGAGGATGCGCAAGGATAACCAAACCCCCATACACTCCTCCTCGGGGTACCTGTCTCTTTGTGAACCTCCTATTAGATTGAGAGTTACCGATAATAAGTGCATGAGTTCTTCGGACTAATGTGAGTATTCGAAAGTTGACACTTCCACCTACCCATACTTTTTCTAGCCTCTTCGGTACTGTGCATTTCCCTTTCTCACCTCGAGAGTTGGCGCATACTTCGCCGGTGCATCCAAACCCTTGGCATGATACGCTCTGTCATCATAAGACTCATTATATCTTTCCTCAAAACAGCCACCATACCTACCTACAAGGCATTTCCATAGCCTTTCCGAGATACATTGCCATGCAACATCCACCCTCTCATGACTTGATCTTCATGTCATACATGCTACTTGCTTGATCGATGAGCCGCATGCTAGTTGGGCCTTGCCCTAATCATTGTTACATGGCGCGCTAGTATCATTGCATATCCTGCTATCCTGGCAGAGGCATACATTTGCATCATGATTAGTTACATTTTCTTTTTGTGAGTACCTTTGTAAAGTGTGAAAGATCTCCTATATTCTTGTAAAATATAGAGTATTGCCCCTAAAGTGAGGAAAAGATCCCAAAGAGGACAAAATCAAAAGATCCCAAAGAGGACAAATGAGAGTTAAATAGAAAGAGCCATAGAGGCCACCAAAAAATAAAAATAAAAGAAAAAAAGAGAAAAAGAAAAATAAAAAGAGAGAAGGGGGCATACTACTATTCCTTTTGAGAGATCCACACTAGTACTTCATCTTCTATCCCTTGTACTCCATAGAGATTATCATCATGCATATAGCTATGTGGGGAACTTTTACACTATAGAACTTGGCTTGTATATTCCAATGATGAGCCTCCTCAAACGAGCTCTAGGTCTTCTTGAGAAAGCAAGTTAGATGCACCCCCACTAGTTCCATTGGATAGCTTTTAGCTCACATGTGCATCCGTTGTATGGCAATCCCTACTCCTCACATCATATCTATCATATGGCCTTCTCTCGCCTATGATTGTCCTCATTGATGTGAGCCTTTCACACACCTTTTTGTCTTCCTCCTCCACCCTTTTTCTGTTTCGCCTTTTAGGTGTCAACTTTCTTGCTCACGCTCATCCATTGCATGAGTGCTCAAAATATCGAAAGGTAGTGGATCAGTTTGACTTGTACCTGGCTAGTGGTCTGGGGACGAGTCCAGATAAGAATCCAAAGGAGACTAAGTGTGAAACTTTAGTAGATAGTTGTTCTCAACAACCTTTTTTCTCTTTCTTCCCAGTCCCTTGCTTGCATGCAAACACCATCTGGAGACATTCGAGTCACGGACAGCAAGAGCTCTTGCACCTTTTGTTCTTTTGTTGCTTGTGTTAATGCCAATATAGACTCTTGCCTGTTAAGACTTGAATTGAATTGCATGCTTTGATTGCTTTACTTAACAGTCCTTATTTGGTTGTGTGGCATGTCACCACAGAAATTATGCTTGTTATCATTTACCTACTCGAGGACGAGCAGGAATTAAGCTTGGGGATGTTGATACGTCCCAAACGTATCTATAATTTCTGCTTGCTCCATGCATGTTTTGTGTGACTTTGCCATGTTTTGGTTGAACTTTATTACACTTTTAAACCAATTTGGACTAACCTACTAACTCAGTGCACCCAGTTGCCAGCTTCTGGTTTTCTGCTGTTTTTGTTTTTCAGGTTTTCCGGCTGATTAAAGTGCCCAAAAAAATTCCGCAAAAATTATATTAAAAATCAGCGGGCAGGAAGCTTCCGGAATAACCAAGGGAGAGAGCCGGGACCACCACCAGGGAGCCAGAAGGGTCCCTGGCGCGGCCCCAACCCTAGGGCGTGCCAGGCACCCTCCTGGCTGCCCTGGGTGGCCCCTCGACGCCCCCTTCGCCTATATAACCCCCTCGGGGTAGAAACCACTAAAGAAGAACTCTTTTTCGCGGAAACCTCTCTGTTCCGCCGCCGCCGCCGTTTTCAGATCGGGGCTGCCTGGAGAAGCTACCCCGGCACCCTGCCGGAAGGAGATCACCCCTCCGGGAGACCATCCATAGCCATGGACGCCTCCCGTATGTACCGTGATTAGTCCCCCTTGGACCATGGGTCCGTGATCAGTAGCTATGTGATGTCCTCTCCCTCTTTTGTGCTTCCACTTTCGAGACCTCGTGAGCTGCCTCACATGATCGAGGCACCTATGTAATTTTCTGTTGTTGCTATGCTGAGTTTGTTGGGATCTGATGGATTATGAGACTATGTTCAGATTGTGATGAGTAATATATTTGGTTTGCCCTTTTATATTTTGTTCTTGAGTAAATTCTTGCTTGTTCTCCGTTGCAGTATTTGCTTTGGCCAAGTTATTTGCTTGCAACTCCAAGAGAGAGTGTTATGCTCGATTGTGGGTTCAGCGCCCTGATGTCTAGCTTGAGTGACAGAAACATGAGACTAGGGGATGTGTTGTTGCCACCAGGGATAAAACAACGGTGATTGTGCCTATTGGTGCAAGAATTGTTTACTTTACGCAAAGTTCTTTTAATGCAGTTGTCTGTTGCTTTGAGTTTACACTTTGGGTGGGATTCGCAACTTAATACCAGCGAGATGTTCTGGATAGATATCTCAAGGTGGATGATTCGTAGTAGATGCAGATGGATTTCGGTCTACTTACCTTGGCGTACTGCCCATTGCTTTTGAGCCCTTCCTTTCTTTGCAGCATAGTTAGCATTGCGGTGCCTTCATAATCCTGTCAATTGCCCAACTGTGATTTGTTTACCTCGCTAGCATTTTTATCGTCTTTTGGGAGAGACACATCACTAGTGAAAATCACGGGACTCCGGTCCATCTTCATACCATTGTTCACACCCACTATTTACCTTTCTGTTTTTTACTTTTACTAGTACCTTTTTATCTCTTGCGTTTGATCCTTTGTAAACGACAAGGCCAGAGGAATTGACAACTCCTCTGAACTCGTTGGGAGCAAAGTTATTTGTTTTGTGCAGGTCCACGACAACTCCACGCATCAGAATAATTTCTGGCGCCGTTGCCACCTATCGTACTTATCGTTGAGTCCTACTGGAGACAAACCTCGGTATCTTTACTGAGGGAAATTACCGCTACGCTGCATCTCAACCTTCCACTTGGGGTAACCAACAAGGGGCGAGAAGCCATCAATTATCCACTCGACAAAAGTGCAACATCTAGAAATCATGCACCTTACAATTCTTTTGTATATCGCGCAAGTACTTCTTAATACAGTTACACTTTTTTCTTCTTCTCAGCAGATGCTCGGGGGATGGGCGCCCTCATGACGCGGCAATGTCAACCTCCTCGTCCACGACTGATCCTTACAACAACTCATGCCTACGGTGCAAAACCCGAGTCGAGCACTTCCCCGGATGACAATTACTCGACGATGAAGAAGTCTTGAGTCTATGCTCGACTGCAAGTAGTCAAACATAGCCTCGGGGGCTACTCCCATCGGGAGCGCTGACCTGCACCCGACGAGCACTACTCGCGCAGCTGACAAGAACGACGGGGTTAGATTAAAAACAACTTGAGCCTATGCTCGACTCTACGAGTCGCACATAGCCTCGGGGGCTACTCCCATCGGGAGCGCTGACGCGCACCCGACGACCGCTGCTCGCACATCCTACAAGAAGACGAACCAGACTGCAATTTTGATGCTTCATCCAAATACTCCCAGCGGGAGCATACTCACGACATCTTCGACTGTTCATCAGCAAATGATCGACACGTACTACGGCGGCTACTGCAGATTCGAGTACCTGCGCGACTCTTCGAGTCCCCCAGGCACTCGGGGGCTACTGACGAGGGGGTGACCCTACGACTCCTCTACGTGATGGTACCTGGTGCGTGTCAAGACTGGCGGCCCACTAGAAGACTCGCGAACCGACACGAAGCTGAAGACTTGAGGCGCAAGACAAGGACTCCTACTTGTAGTCGACTAAGACTCATGTAAACCCCTACCTGGCTATCTATATAAAGCGAGGCAGGGGCACCTCTCTAGACAAGACACAACCCAACTCACAACTCATCTCAACCCCCACGCATAGGACTAGACAAATCTCTCTCCACCAAAGCCCTCGCGGCACCCCTGTACATCATCATCAATACAAGATCAGACAAGCAGCAAGTAGGGTTTTCCCTCTGGGGGCCCGAAGCTGGGTAAATCGTGCCCCCATGTGTCGCTTGTCACCTCCGAATCCTACCAACGCGCAGGCCACATCACTCTCCTTCCTCCTACACGAAACCTAGGGTACTTAACCCTAGGATTTGCCGAGGCCGATCCTCGTCACCGGTGCATCCAAACCCTTGGCATGATACGCTTTATCATCATAAACCTCCTTATATCTTTCCTCAAAACAGCCACCATACCTACCTATCAAGGCATTTCCATAGCCTTTCCGAGATATATTTCCATGCAACATCCACCTCTTCATGACTTGATCTTCATGTCATACATGTTCCTGCTACACTGGCAGAGGCATACATTTGCATACATCATGATAGCTACATCTTCTTTATGTTGAGTACCTTGTAAAGTGTGAAGATCTTCTTTACCTTCTTGTAAAATAGAATGTTGCCTTAAGTGAGGAAAAGATCCAAAAGTGGACAAATTTAAAAGATCCCAAAGAGGACAAATGAGAGTTAAATAGAAAGAGCCATTGAGGCCACAAAAAATAGAAAAAAAATAGAAAAAAAGAGAAAAAGAAATAAAAAGAGAGAAAGGGGCAACACTACTATTCCTTTTGAAATATCCACACTCGTACTCCCTACTATACCTTCTACTCCATAGAGATGATCATTTATGCATATAGCTATGTGGGGACCTTCACACTATAAAACTTGGCTTTCATATTCCAAGGATGAGTCTCCTCAAACGAGCTCTAGGTCTTCATGAGCGAGCAAGTTGGATGCACCCCGCTAGTTTCATTGGAGAGTTTTAGCTCATATGTGCATCCGTTGCATGGCAATCCCTACTCCTCACATCATATCTATCATTTGGCCTTCTCGACTATGATTGTCCTCATTGATGTGAGCCTTTCTCATCTTTTTTTCTTCCTCCTCCACCATATTTCTCTCTTTGCCATCCTAAGTGTCAACTCTCATGCTTACGCTCATCCATTGCATGAGTGCTCAAAATATCGAAAGGGAGTGGATCAAATTGACTTGTACCTGACTAGTGGTCTCGGGACGAGTCAAGATAAAATTTCAAAGAAGACTAAGTGTGAAACTTTAATAGATTGAGTTCTCAACATTTTTTTCTCGTATTCCCATCTCCCACTTCTTGCACGCAAACACCATTTGGAGACATTCGAGTCACGGACAGCGAGATCTCTTGCACCTAATGTTCTTATGGTTCTTGTTTCAATGCTAATATAGACTCTTGCGTGTTAGGACTTGAATTGAATTACATACCTTGATTGCTTTACTTTCAAAGTTCTTATATGGTTGTTAGCATGTCACCACAGAAATTATGCTTGTTATCATTTACGTACTCAAGTTCCAGTAGGAATTAAGCTTGGGGATGTACGCCTCAATACACCGAGGGGAAGATAACCGTCTTGTGTTGTGCATAATATTATCTAAAATGCTCATTGCACGTTGTTAATCCGCAAACGTATTGTCATCAATCACTAAAACCAACTAAAGGGAAATATGCCATATCACCGGTGATTGTCTACGAATATGGTGACCCCTATTTAAAAAGGAGAAAAAGGTGTTTGTTTTCGAAGACTCGATTTTTTTGGGTTTTATTTCAGTTGTAAAAAAGTTACATTATAAAGAGGGGTCACGGTGTTGAGGGTGTTAGAGATCACGTTCCATTCACAAAACATTTTTTTCACTAAGAAAAGGGTTAAACTTCAAGCATGGTTATTGTTACTGGGACCTATGGGTGCTCGGGGTCCTTTATCCACGGATGCTTGGAGTCACTAGAGGAGCACTAGTGTTTCCCTGAAGGGAACGTGTGTCCGGGGTCCTGAACCCCTCGTGCCTAGAGTGGTGGATTTCCCATTTGATAACCCGAGTGCCGGGACCCCTATGCGTACAAACCCTTTGGGTAGTCCGGATGCCCGGACTCTTAGTGCCCGGAGTCCTCTATGGGCCAATGTCTACTTTTGATGGGATATAAATACCATCTTTATTCTATCGCTCAATCCCAACCATTGGCCCCCCTATACTTGTGGGTTATCAATGGGGGTAAGTCATCCTCCATATGACAAAATTTACCCTTCTAACTATTGAGCTTCTATTTGGAACGGTCTTCTGTTATTTTCATTTCCTTCTTAATACGTCTACGACGATTAATAGGAATTCCATGATACGTAAATGGAGGGAACCCGCCTCACAACCAAACAGCTGCATGTACTGACTCTCCTCTTGTTTGGACTTATGAAAACAAAAGATCTCACTCTAATGAAATTGGATTTTAAGACCAAAAGTTGTTCAAAAATATACAAAATTAACTACATATTAATCACTTTTTGAAGGCCATGTTCCAAAAAAATAACCGTATCATCCGCATACTAGAGTGTAACACCCGGGTGTCATGCTACAGTAATCCCTTAGATTAATGACAAATCACTGTGGTTAATCTTGCCTTAATCTTCCTTGAAGCAATCACCAAACAAAAGTCCCCTTTAGTTGGAAATAAAAAATACTGTGGAAATAAAACTTATCCCAAAAATTGTGCAACCACTTTTGTAAACTCCCTAATAATCTTTGGGCCAAGATAAACCAACTTTGGGCATTTATTGCAATACTTAAAAATATAAAAAAGGTTAAACAGCAACAGAACTGCACCAATTGCCAGTTGCAGCTCAAAAATAAATAGCAAATTATTTTATAAAAGTCTAAATCTTTTTGTGGCAACTCCCTATGGTACCATACTAATTTTGGAGTAAGTTTCATGTTTAGCAAAAATGCCTAAGCCATTTAAATAATTACTAACAGAAAAGAACAAAAGAACTGGGGCAGATAAATACAAAAGCACTAAGTGACGCCTAGGGCGGTACCCCTACGGCCCAGTCCACCCCGACCCAAACTCGCTTTTCTGCCACCTCGCACTGCTCACGCTCGGTCGCCATGGACACCCGACGAGTTCGTCGTTCCCGCCGAACCAGGCCACGTCCTGCGCCGCTACAGTGCGCGGGGTCGCGATAAAGATCTCGCCCTCGCCCCCGTGGACGAGGCCAAACCCTATTTCCCCCTGCCCATCTCTCCTCGCTCGGTCCCGACCCGCCATGGACGCGCCCCCGAGCTCGCGTGGCCACTGAGCAAGCCAGCCCCGTCCGAGGTTTCCTGCGTGTGCGCCAACATCGTCTTCATCACCTCACCGGAGGAATCGAGCCGAGGCGCCACGGTGTCGCCGTGATCGTTCGCCCCCTTTTCTGCATCGCCGTCGACCTCCGGGAAATTCCGGCCACTCCGAGCCTCCGTCGAGCACGCTGCCCCCCTCGACACGTTCACTGTGAGCTCGGCCGCCTTCCCCATCCCCTCGATGCTTCTCTCCGTCACGTTTGCCGCCGCCGCAATTGTTGCAGTGCTCCACCACCGCGTTCTTAACCGCGCCGTGGCCCCCAGTGCACCGTTTAGACTATCGTTGGCGTGTACGTGCTCCCGTTGGCCTGTTGTGTCGATTCCGCTCGAAGACGCCCTAGTTTTCCCACTAGAAACGCCGAAGTCGTCGTCGCCGTATACTGTTCGCCGCCGTGAGCGCTCCGGTGGGATTCCGGCCAAGCCAAAACCACCACCTGACGCGGCTCCCACTCTTCCGTCGATTGGTGCCCTTCGTGCACGAGATGGCCGTAGGAGGCGAGCGAACGGTCACTGGCCGTGGCTGCCCTTGTCGCCGATGAGCTCTGTCTCGCCGGCGAGCTCCCGTGTGGCTGACCGGTGGACCCGCCGGTCAGATCTGTCATTAGGGGTTAATTAAACCCCTAAGGGTCACTGACATGTGGGCCAACCCCACTTAATTCACTATTAAGATTAAATAACTGTTCAAATAAAATGTCTCTATGACAGTGGGTCCCAAGCCATTAACTTAATCCTTGGGTTAATATTAGTGCTAATCAAAGCCTGTCTCTGTGACAGCTAGGTCCCACCTGTAAGAGGTTAGCTTAATGAGATTAAAAGAAATAGATATTGTAATATGCCACTGACATGTGGGCCCTTACTGTATCATTAGTTTAAATAAAACAATTAAAATGTCTCTGCCACTGACATGTGGGCCCCCCATGTCAGTGGTACTATTCTGGATAAGGTTAATTTAAATAATAAAAGAAATTCAGAAATTAATTTAAATTGATTAAAAGTTTGGAAATTCAATATCTTTTAAACCGTAACTCGGGTCAAAAAACTTTATACATGAAAATTGATCACAAATATCTAACGAATACAGATACGCCACCCATACCCCCACCACACCCCTCTAGCACACCGAACCCGAGACATTCCCCCTCTGATTGCACTATGCGGTAATTACCCGGTACCGGTGAAACTTTCCGGATGGATATGTTCTGAACAGAAAAGTTGTTCGAAATGCATCAACGAACATGGATACACTATCCACACGTCCGTCAGGTATTCACGACACTACAGACATGGAACCTTCCCCCTCCGGTCCGTCTGTCGATAATCACCCGGAGCCGGTATTTCATCCCCGGATGAATTCCCGCTCCGAGCAAATCACCTAACACTGCGTTAGAGCCTCGTTGCCTTGTATCTTCTAGGTCATACATTTGTATTGCTATTATTATTGTGTATTTACTGTTTCTCCCCCTCTTATTCTCCGGTAGACCCCGTTGCTGCCGATGAGGACACCGTTGCCGAGTACGACTACTTCGTCGACGACCCTACCCCTACCATCGAGCTTCCAGGCAAGCAGAGCCATTCTCTTCCCCATATATCTCTTACCTTTCCGTACTTTATTTCACTAGGCATTGTTACTGCTGCTGCTACGTTACAATCCTATTCAATTGCATAGCCTGATTTTGTCGCCCCTTGTTGTACCTTCCTTATCCTATGTTGCCTGCTATATCTATATATTATATTCAGCAGTGAGCCCTTCGCATTGTTAGCTAGGATTAGATAGCGGGCCGTGGCCACTCAGGGGAGTGACGGGGATACAATATATATACAACTGCAACAGGTACGGATCAATGCAAACGCCCTAGGGAACCTACAACAGCGAGACTCTGCCGAGTCGCTTCGAGTTTGAATTACGAGTGGACGAACTCGTATTTCACTCTCATCGGCTCAGTAGCGTAGCATCACCGGGATGATACGAGGTTTACCTCTTTAGTTCATTCCGCTGATGTCTCTGTCAAACCTCTTTAAGTGTGCCATCGAGAGTGATACCTCCTGGTTTCACTTAATGGTAGGCACTCAAACCAACTGGTGTCCTTAAAGGTAAGAAGTCGGGTGACCCAACGGTGCCCGCGAGTGGTATTGCGACGGGACGACAGGGAGGGTACGACTAGTGTACCGGTGTGCTTGGCCCCTGATCGTAGACCGCGAGAGTTACCAAACCACGAAAGTCGAGCTCCTCCAGGAGCACACGAGAGACAAGGTAAGGAGACGGTTCACCTTGTTGGTAACCGCAGAGACTTGGTGGGACGACAGGGCAGGCACTGATGTACTGGTGGTCCTGACTGATGTCGTTGTCCGCGGGTCAGTTAAGTCGAGGCAACGATAACGGTTGCCCCGCAAGTTAATAAAATGACTAATGGTTCGGCGGATGACTTGAGTAGCCTTTTGGCTTATACGCGCTACCTTGTCGGGACCCGGGGTATGCGTATGTAATTCCAGTCACGATACAATCACATGGAGAGCCGAGAGCTGTACCCACTTGTCTAAGCAGACAAGGCCAAGCACAGAACACTCTCGGAAAGCATCAAACGTGAGGGGCATCCCATCCAGGTCGGATGATAGACTAAGATGGGTCCTCAACGTCCGCTCACAAGTCTAAATGCTTATGGGTGGTGAATATCATACTCATAGACAAGTCGCCTCAACCATGTTATCGATTGAAACATAACCCTTACATAAAAAAATTCCAGCCCGATCACTTAGTCGGGGTCTAGGGCGGGCTCGATCATACAACAAAGTGTGCACGTGACAGAGTCACGAGCAATCGCATCGCGATGCCCCAAGCTGCGCACATCTAAGGGCCACTTGGTGTATAAAAGACCGCCAGCCAGATCACAACTAAGGTCTCGAAAACCCATACTAAGACATGCATGTTATAATCATACACGCAGCACACATGTCTAGTATGAACAGAAGGTATCATCACATAACTCTACAAAGTATTCTTTATTGACTTACACATAGATCATACAAAGATCACATGTCTGTGATCAACATTACATCATACAACGGAAGCAAATTAGGTATGAGTACAGACAAGTTAAACAAATGGCTTAGAGAAGCCTTGTAAACATACATGCCCTCCCACGAGGGACCAGACTGCTGTCTGGAACTATACTAGCTTAGTCCACGTAGAGCTTCAGGAAGGTGTCTCCATCGGGGTCTGGGTTTCAATCTAAAACATAGAATAAGCAAACGTGAGTACAAATTCGTACTCAGCAAGACTTACATCAGAACTACACTACTCATGCTCAAGTTTCAAGGTAAAGGGAGGTGGGTTTCAACATGCAGAAGTGCCAGCTTTGACTTGGCTAGTCCTGTACTACGAGTACCAGACTTGGGGTAAGAAGCGTACACGAGTCCACTACCAAGTCTCCAACCAATACACCACTATGGTTACTTCCTCGACTTCCCCACGAGGAAGCACATCATAGCACTCACGCTTATCTTGCTATTTTAGAAGTATCCATTCAAGTTGTCTAATAATCAGGCACAACTTTCCAAGTAGTCCATGACCGCGGACGCGACTATTCGAATAGTTTTGTTAACCCTGCAGGGGTGTACCGCTACACACACATGTCCATCAATTACTGCCAGGTCTCGGCACCATTCAAGGGGTGTCGGCGAGGATGTTCACCACAACACTTCGCTCACAGCTCCGTTCTAGTCCAAGGAGTCAACTGTCTGAGTTCCAAACCCAACTGGAGTTCCGGCCGAGCTTCCAGCCAGGACTCAAACCATGTAGGCACGATTGACAAGCCCACCTCGACGGATGGTTCTCCGCTTGACAAGCCATGTTCCACAAGCCCTACCATGAATGCCACATTTCATTTCCTTTATCTTTCTATGCATATGCCGAATGGAAATCCCGAATTAGGTGTGACTCCTGGACTTGGATCGGGGTGAGTTACTAGGTCGAGAGGGGTCAGTGAGCCCAATGTGTGGTTGTACTCTTTGTCTCGGATTACCATACAAGAACTCGGGCTTAAGGCGGTGTTCAAAGAGACAAACCACTGTGTCCTCCTACACAGCCTCTCATCGTTCACCTTGTATTAGGGTGGATTCACCAACACAGTTTCACTTTCATCAACACCATGTTCACTATCATCCCGACTCACATCAAAAGCATCCTCATTGTAAACTCTAAGCATGCAATAAGCAGTAACAGTTGCAGGGGCCACATGATATCAATCAACTCCTATGTCAGCTAGGATTGTGGTTTGATTACTACTGTGACAAGATGATAGGTCATGCATCGGATATGGGTTCAACTATGCGGTAGAATCGATACAAGGTGATCTCCTAAACATGCATAAGCGAGACTGAGAGGGAATTGGGATTTTATAGAAATGATCAATGGGGTTTGCTTGCCTTGCTGACGAGATTCGGTAACAGCGTCTTCAACGAAGGGGGTGGACTCCGATTCTAGTTGCACGTCTATCGAGCAAACAATCAAACAAGGAATAAATATACTTGCAATGCTCAAGCACATGATCAATATTGTAATGTGATGTTCATGGTCACAAAGTTGGTACAATTCCATTTAAAAGAAGCCAATTGCAAAGTCATTTGCAAATGCACCTCAAATTTGAATTCAAATTAAAGCCATATGGATGTTTGCCACTGTTCACCCAATTTAAATTGGTCAAACGTAAAAACAAAGTCCATATTCACATTCCTTGGATTTTTCTGATAATTTTAGACATATTATTTGCCCAATTTGGAGTTAATATGAATTAATTATGATTTTCCAAAGATTTAATCAATTTCTGGTTTTTCTGGAATTTAAATAAATCAATTATTCGATTTACTGCGTCAGCCTGACGTCAGGGGGGGGGGCTGACGTGTGGGCCTAGGCTGTCAGTGGGGTTTAGTTTAAATCCGCTGTTTAAATAATCCTATGGTTAGCTTAGGGCCATGGGCCCACTGGCAAGTGTCACCAAGGGTGATTAGGAGGGGGGTTTAGGCTAATGGCCTTGGGCCCACTTGACAGAGAGAGAAGGGAGGGGGTTAGGCTCCCTAATAGCGTGTTCGCCGGAGCTCTCGCCGGAGCTTCGTCGGATTTAGGTTTTCGGGCACGGGGAGGGTAGCTGGGGGCACTGGGAGGGAACTGGGGACCTCGCGCGTCTGAAGATGCCATCGGGGGTCCAAGGGGAGGCGCTGGTGCGCGACTTTGACGAGGCCCGCGGCGGCCGGACCTCGGTTCTCGCCGGAACCCAGCTCTAGGGCACAGGAGGAGGCGGGGTTAGGGGCGAAATGCTGGAGAGCTCACCCTGGTTTGAATGGGCAGGATGGCGGGGCCGCGCAGAGCTCGACGACGACGTAATTGAAGCTTTGCTCGTCGGCGGCCGGCGGGGAAGAAACGAAGCTCACGTCACTGACAAGGCTACTGGGCTCGAATTTGAGCTTCCGCTCGGAGTAGTCGACGCCGGGGAGGACGAAGGACAAGGTGGCGGGGCTTGAGGACTCCAGTCGCCGCGGTGGAGCGCCGTCGTGCTCCGCCTAGGGCTTCGGCCGTGGCGCAGATTCGTCGCCGGAGAGAAAAGAGAGGGACCTGGGAGAGAGCTAGAAGTGCAGGGGGTTTGAGGCGTTGCGTGGCACACGTGATACGTCTCAAACGTATCTACTTTTCCAAACACTTTTGCTATTGTTTCGACTTCATTCTTGCATAATTTGGACGAAACTAACCCGGACTGACGCTGTTTTCAGCAGAGCTACCAGTGCTGTTTTTCTTTTGTGCAGGTTTCTGGATATTTAGGTACGCTGGAAAAATCCCAAAAAATTATATTAAAAATCAGCGTTCCAGAAGCTTCCGTCAGGCCAAAGGTGGGCCACAGGGCAGCCACGGGGCAGCCAGGAGGGTGCCTGGCGCGGCCCCACCCCCTGGCCGCGCCACCTGCCCTCCTGGGTGGGTCCCACACCCCCTGGTGACCTACCTTGGCCCCTATTTATTCTCCCGTCGAGGAAACATCGAAAAAAAAGTCATTTTTTTGATCTACGCTGCGGAGCCGCCGCAACCCTCTGTTCTTCTCCGGAGAGCTAATCTGGAGGCTGAATTGGCCTCCGATGAGGGGGAAATCATCGCCATCGTCATCGTCATCACCTCTCTATCACCCATCCATGACTTCTCCTTTCATGTGTGAGTAATTCCCTGCTGTAGGCAAAGGGGATGGTAGGGATTGGATGGGTTAGATCATGTAATAGTTCAATCAGATTTGTTGTGGGCATGTTTCCTATCATGTACTTGGTGTTTATTATCTCTGTTACAACTTGTTGCACTTATTGCTTGTCACTTTGGGCCCGAGTGCCATGATTTCATATCTGATCACCCTTTTGTTTCTTGAGTTTGTGGTGTTCTTGATCCTATCTATGAGTTGTATGCACCTATTATAGTCCGGAACCGGCGATCCCAGTGGTGACAGCCTGGGACACCAAAGGGGATGGACTATAATTTGAGGATTCCGTGTATCCATGAAGTGGTAATGCTTTGTTCCGGTTCTCCTCTGTAGGAGACCTTAATTTCCCTAAGTTCCTTTTGGCCCCGTTCGTAGCGGGAGGGAAGGACAAAAGATGTTGCGCAAAGTTCTTATTGCAAGCACGTACAACTACCCTGGGATACATGCATGATGTTTGATATTTGCCTAGATGATCCTTTGTTTTCTGTGAGCCTTCCCAAGTTAGAATCTGTTGCATGTTTGTTCTCATCCAAGCAACGCCCAACCATCCATCTCCCTAGCCTACAGTGTTTTTTTTCTGCTGGTTACTAGTTGTTTACTTTCGCTGTTTTACTTTTGCTGTTCCACTACCACTATCACCACTATTATCACCACCACTACTACCACCGTATCACAGTTGCTCCTAATACTTTCGTGCAAGCAAGTGTTTATTTCATGTGCGGTTGAATTGACAACTCAATTGTCAAAGCCTGTACGTATTCTTTGTGTCCCCAAGTGTCGAATCAATAAATTGGGTTATCTTGCCCGCGAAGACTATCTCGATCCCCTACAGTTGAGGGTTATCAAGTACTGTTTTCTGGCGCCTTTGACGGGGACCATAGCTTTATTTACAGGTCTACTCGAAGTATCCTACCTGCTGCACGTTATCCATTATGGGTAAGAAAGGAGACCCCAAGGTTCCGATGCTACCATCCCGTACGAGACGAGGTACTGCTCTTAGCACTAGTGCTAAACTTGATTCACCTTCAGTTATGAGTCAGTTTGACTCACCACGATTACATGCTACTTCTGCTGAGTCTGGCAATATGTCAGATACTTTTGATGATGCTTCTACTACCTTTGAGACTACAGGTTCACTTGGTTCTTTTATAGATGAACAGATTGCTGCTGCTGCCCGACTTTCGGGTGATGAAATTCCTGTTACCCAAACTCCTATTGGAAAAACTCATAACTTTTCAGGCCTTAAGGAAAAGCTCCTTGAGGATGATTATATTATACTTGATGATGATCTTTGCAGGGAACTCAATGAATGTGCTGATTCCGACCCTGCCACTATAAAGAAGTTGCTAGCAAAGCACTCCCTGAAGAACAAGTTTACTCCTGATCCTACTTTTGCTACGTAACCTATATGCATCTCAGATCCTGATTATGATTTCTCTGTTGACCTTTCACTTATATCCACAGTTGAAGCTGATCCTTTTTATGGCAGAGAAAATGACGATGCTATCGAGCACCTGACCAAACTCACTGAGTTAGGTAGCTTATTTACTACTGATGAAAGGATCCGGAACTTTTATGTGACCAAGCTCCTTCCTTTTTCTTTAAAAAGAGATGCTAGAGCATGGTATGGTGCACTACCATGTGGATCCATCCAAAGCCCTCAAGACATGGCTATATCTTTCGTTGATAAGTATTTTCCTGCTCCTATTCAACATGCTGCTTTACAAAGAATTTATAATTTTGAACAGTTGCAGGATGAGCATCTCCCTAATGCTTGGGGGAGATTTTGCAGTTTGCTGAAGGCTAGACCGGGACACGAAATCCCTAAGAATGAATTAATTGATATCTTTTATGCTGGTCTAACCGATGGGTCTAAATCCTATCTCGATAGTTGTGCTGGTTGTGTTTTCAGGCAAAGAACACCGGACGATGCCGAAGAACCGACGGGAAAGATTGCCAAAAGCCTTGAAGATTGGTCCGTGCCTGAACCACCTCCACCACCAAAGAAGAGGGGCATGCTGGTCTTAAGCCCCGAAGATATGCAAGAAGCAAAGAAGTCCATAAGAGAAAAAGGTATTAAAACTCAAGATGTAAAGAATCTACCTCCGATCGAGAAGCTGTGTGAGCCTACCACTCACCCACCTACGATAGAAGTACATTCTCTTTTAGACTTCAATGCAAGTGACATCCCTAAAGGTAAACCTCCTGACCAATGTTTAGATGAGCTTGATAATTTTATTATGAAGCAGAATCACTTCAATGAAAAGATACAAGGTCAGTTGAATGAAAACACTCTTACTATCAAAAGATTGCTTGATGTTCTAGGTAGAACAGTTAATGATGTTAAATGTCTTGTGAAGCATTTTCATATGGTTCAAACTCAGCTTGAACAAATTTCTAATGTGCAAAAAGATTTGCTTGCTAATAATGCCAAACAGGACAATTTACAAGCTTACGGTATAAAGACCCGGGGTGGAACACACACCCAGGACCCTCTTTATCCAGAAGGGCACCCGAAGAGGATCGAGCAAGATTCTCAATTACAGGAAGAAGAAATTGTTAGCTCTCCAAAGAAGAAGAAAAAGAAAAACAAACACAAGGAAGCTGACAATTCCAATGATCCTATAGAAGAAGAAGAACCAGCTGTTGACCCAAACAGTATATCTACCTCCGCTGCTGAGACTGAAGATGGTGCTGAACCTGAAAAAGATGCTGAGAAGAATAATCCACCCGAGGTTCGTGAAGAAGAAGCACCCGATAAGCGCAAAAAGTATACAAGAGAAGAATTCCTAGCAAGAAGACACGGTAAGGAACGAGAACCATGGGTGCAGAAACCCATGCCTTTCCCAAGCAAGTCCGTCAAAACCAAAGAAGAAGAGCACTACAACAAGTTTTGTGAGTGGATGAAACCTCTTTTTATTCAAATCCATTTGACTGATGCTATTAAATTACCTCCTTACTCTAAATATATGAAAGATATTGTCACTAATAAAAGAAAAGTCCCTAATGAGGCAATATCTACTATGCTTGCTAACTACTCTTTTAGTGGCAAGATTCCTGAGAAGCTCGGTGATCCAGGTATACCCACCATTCCTTGCTCCATAAAAAATAATTATGTTAGAACTGCTTTATGTGATCTTGGTGCAGGAGTGAGTGTTATGCCCTTTTCTCTCTACAAAAGACTTTGTTTAGAGAAACTAATTCCTACAGATATCTCCCTTCAGATGGCCGACAAGTCTACGGCCGTCCCTATCGGTATTTGTGAGGATGTTCCTGTTGAAGTTGCCAATTGCTTAATACTTACTGATTTTGTTGTGCTTGACATGCCCGAGGATGGGAGCATGTCCATTATTCTTGGTAGACCTTTTCTTAATACCGCAGGTGCCGTTATTGATTGCAATAAAGGGAAGGTCACCTTCAACGTAAACGATAAAGAACACACGGTGTATTTTCCAAATAAGATCGACAAAAGGCATGGCCTTAACTCCATCGAGAATATCGAGACCGTGAAGATTGGAGAATGGGATTGTCCACTACATGTATACCACAAATACAAAACAATTATGGTGGGGACAATGTCCATTAAAGTGAGAGTGCAATGACCACTTCATAAGAGGCGAGACCTTTTGCTCTATATGCCACCGGTTTGTTGGTAAGACTTGATCAACCTTATAGCTAGCAAGTTTTATATAGGTAAAAAGTTGAGCTTGTTATGTCTTCATTTCCTCTAGCTTTTATTCTCCTTGCTGTACCAAAGTTTCTATGTTTAAAGCTTCACTTGCTCTAACTTCTCTCTCAAGTTCACGAAAGTTTTGGCAGCTTTTTGAACTTTGAAATTTTTTCTACAGTGAAGTTGCCCAGAAAATTACAAAAAAATTATATTTGAAGTTTCCAGGTAAAAGGTCACCAGAGGGCACCTGTGGCTGACCAGGGGGGGCCACCACCAAGCCAGAAGGCCAGGTGGCGCGGCCCAGCCCCCTGGCTGCGCCACCCACCCTCCTGGGTGGGCCCCATGCCCCCTGGTGGCATCTCTCTTCTCACTCTCTCTCTTTCTGCCCGAAAACTCGAGTTCTTCCTCTGGTTTTCTCGTTCTTGCTGTTCTTGAGCTCGTACCTTCGATCTACTCTTCCAGCCACTTGTTTGAGCTGATTTCTTGAACAAGTGCTCCCTGGTATGTAACTCCCTCACTCCTCCAATTAGTTTTCTAGTTGGTGGCTTCTTTAGTGAGTATTTAGTGGTTCTTGGTGCTGTTTAGTTAAGCTTAAAAGTTTAAGTAGAAATTTATTTTTCAAGTTTTGCAGCTAGTTTGAGCCTTGGTTAAGTGAGAAGAATGTTTTGTCCAAACTAGTTTTGCTTAAATCTTCGTTTTTGTGAATTGCTAAAAATTTCAGGAATGGAGAAGTTAGGGAGGTGGCTTGGGAAGAAGAAGCCCGAGCACTCAAGCCGTATAACACGTTCCGCAGCTGCACCTTCGTCCACGAGAGCTAGTTACAATGAAGATATCGTACCCGTGGAATTGTTGGACGTGTTTCCCGCGAAGCCCATGGAATTTACATGCGACGATTTCATGGAATACGCCGGCATTAAGGAAGAGTTTTATGCTCTTTGCGAGAATGCAGGTTTGACACGGCTTGTTACGAGCCGTGTTCCTCAGTATGAAACACTCACAACCGTTTTTGTTAACAGTTTCAGATTTTATTCTGACAATGATACTGTGGTGTTTCGACTTTATGATCAGTTGCTAACCATGCCTATGAACAGATTTTGTGAAGTTTTAGGTTTACCAGGCTTGGTTGAGAAGAAGAAGAGGAAGAATATTCCAACCATTGAGATCAACACCCTCCTCGACTCCTTCTGCAACACTGAAGTGAGGAGGTCCAATCGGCAGAAGATTTCTAACATTATGTTTCCTCATCTCAGGTACTTTGCCTATTATGTTGCGAGGGGAGTGTTGGCTCGAGACAACACGAGAAGCACTTCCACGCCCGATACAGCTATTATGGTAAATGCTCTTTCAGGTAAGCATGAGCATCATGTGGGTACGCTCATTGCGAAGCGCCTTGCTACTAATAGTACCAAGGGAGACATCTTCGGTGGGGTTTATGCCACACTTCTTTTGCACTCCGTTCAGGGAGTGCCGCGCCCAGATGATGCTATCCTTCCTTTTACTAGTCTTGACTTGGCTGCCATGAAGAGGCATTTCTTTGTTACTAAGGCCTCTGACCGCTTTGCACTTTATTATATCTTGCGGTTCAAAGATAATGTGGAACACCATGTCCGTCTACCTGCACCACTTGTGTTTGATTTTTCTAGCAGGAACGGATTTCGGTTTTCGGTGGCTGAGTTCGATGAGATCATGGGGAGATACCAGTACCACGACCCCACGGAGGGGGTCGACCCAGATGAGGGGGAGCGCGTCGTGTATCCACCCGCTCAGGAGGAGCACGAGGTGCATTCGCCAGTCCAGGAGGAGACCGTCACCCCGTACGGTGAAGGATCTTCCTCTGGATGGGAGTCGGGACCTTCCACCTCAGGGTGGGATAATCCCAGGGTGTCGGTGTATGCCCCCGACTTCCCCTACGACCCATGAATGCACCAGTACTACCCGGGAGCAGGAGGCTCCTCGGGACAGCAGTAGAAGAGCCCAACTTAGGCCAAAAGCCTAAGCTTGGGGGAGTACGTGCTCTTCTCCTCCTTCCATTTGTATCTCCCGTTGGTTCGCTTTTATCTTTTTGTAGTTTTTGCCTGCTCTTCTTTGTTCTTTTAGTTTGCAAAATCCCAAAAATATTTCTTCTTTCTTTTGTTTTCGTTAAACCTTAAAAAACCCAAAAATATGTTTCCTTTGCTCTTTAGTTTGCTTTGTTTTCATAGTTCAGCTCGAGTCCGTGATGATTATAATTTCCTACGTTCGATTGTGCAAGTGACAAGGCAGTAATGACGAGATCGACGGAAGGGATGCAACAAGGAAAGCCGGTATGAACTCATCTTGTTTCTACTTTTGTACATATGCATGTACTTATGATTAGAGACCAGCTTGTAGCGACATAGTGCTATGTTTACAATGCTTTCCCAGTGGTTCATGCTTTCTTTGTGGTTAGTCTCAAATAGCTAGAGTTTATAATGTGTTGCTTGAAATGATTGAAATGCATTGCATTGTTCATGGTGTGGCATATTGAAGTGGTATTTCCCTCCGGGGGATTCTTGGATTGACTTGGCACATGTTCACGCATGTTAAGACTAAAAAGTCTGTTCTGCCTCGATGATCTTTTTACTTCAGAGTAGTTATATCACTTTCATGCCTGATTCAATGTTACTTTGTCGCTCTGCACGATTATGACCGTTATGCTCTCTGTTTGGTCGCTTCCCAGTCTTTTGCTAGCCTTCCTTTAGCACCAAGCGGAATTCTGCTTGTGCTTCCATAATCACCTTTATAAACCCAGTTGTTCCATTTGAGTCCACCATACCTACCTATATATGGTATTTACGTGCCATCCCTAACGAAGACTTTCATGTACCATCTCAAAACCTTATTCAAAAGTTTCCTTTTTGTAACCGTACAAGCTCATGGTGCGGTAAAGGGAAATCAGTATCTTTCATGCCAAAAGATTTGACGGAAGTTTTAACTAGTCAAATGCAAAAGAGAAAAGTTGCACTTCCCCCATACTTGATGATGGAAGGAAATGAGCCAAATGCTGCTAAGGATAGATGGAACGAGAAACAAACTCCTTCCATACTTGAGGCAAAAATAAAAGGCATCATTCACCATCAAAGGATAGATGGAGTTGGGAACAAAAGTGTAAGCAAAAAAAGAAGAGAAAAAGAGTAAAAAGATACAGTTGGCATGGAAGATATCGGGAGATCTTTACCGTTCACCGTTGACTGGAAAGTTGCACTCTCAAAAAGAAGTTTAACCAATGGCTTAGAGAAGCCTTGTAAACATACATGCCCTTCCACGAGGGACCAGACTGCTGTCTGGAACTATACTAGCTTAGTCCACGTCGAGCTTCATGAAGGTGTCTCCATCGGGGTCTGGGTTTCAATCTAAAACATAGAATAAGCAAACGTGAGTACAAATTCGTACTCAGCAAGACTTACATCAGAACTACACTACTCATGCTCAAGTTTCAAGGTAAAGGGAGGTGGGTTTCAACATGCAGAAGTGCCAGCTTTGACTTGGCTAGTCCTGTACTACGAGTACCAGACTTGGGGTAAGAAGCGTACACGAGTCCACTACCAAGTCTCCAACCAATAAACCACTATGGTTACTTCCTCGACTTCCCCACGAGGAAGCACATCATAGCACTCATGCTTATCTTGCGAGTTTTAGAAGTATCCATTCAAGTTGTCTAATAATCAGGCACAACTTTCCAAGTAGTCCATGACCGCGGACGCGGCTATTCGAATAGTTTTGTTAACCCTGCAGGGGTGTACCGCTACACACACATGTCCATCAATTACCGTCAGGTCTCGGCACCATTCAAGGGGTGTCGGCGAGGATGTTCACCACAACACTTCGCTCACAGCTCCGTTCTAGTCCAAGGAGTCAACTGACTGAGTTCCAAACCCAACTGGAGTTCCGGCCGAGCTTCCAGCCAGGACTCAAACCATGTAGGCACGATTGACAAGCCCACCTCGACGGATGGTTCTCCGCTTGACAAGCCATGTTCCACAAGCCCTACCATGAATGCCACATTTCATTTCCTTTATCTTTCTATGCATATGCCGAATGGAAATCCCGAACTAGGTGTGACTCCTGGACTTGGATCGGGGTGAGTTACTAGGTCGAGAGGGGTCAGTGAGCCCAATGTGTGGTTGTACTCTTTTTCTCGGATTACCATACAAGAACTCGGGCTTAAGGTGGTGTTCAAAGAGACAACCCACTGTGTACTCCTACACAGCCTCTCATCGTTCACCTTGTATTAGGGTGGATTCACCAACACAGTTTCACTTTCATCAACACCATGTTCACTATCATCCCGACTCACATCAAAAGCATCCTCATTGAAAACTCTAAGCATGCAATAAGCAGTAACAGTTGCAGGGGCCACATGATATCAATCAACTCCTATGCCAGCTAGGATTGTGGTTTGCTTACTACTGTGACAAGATGATAGGTCATGCATCGGATATGGGTTCAACTATGCGGTAGAATCGATACAAGGTGATCTCCTAAACATGCATAAGCGAGACTGAGAGGGAATTGGGATTTTATAGAAATGATCAATGGGGTTTGCTTGCCTTGCTGACGAGATTCGGTAACGACGTCTTCAACGAAGGGGGTGGACTCCGATTCCAGTTGCACGTCTATCGAGCAAACAATCAAACAAGGAATAAATATACTTGCAATGCTCAAGCACATGATCAATATTGTAATGTGATGTTCATGGTCACAAAGTTGGTACAATTCCATTTAAAAGAAGCCAATTGCAAATTCATTTGCAAATGCACCTCAAATTTGAATTCAAATTAAAGCCATATGGATGTTTGCCACTTTTCACCCAATTTAAATTGGTCAAACATAAAAACAAAGTCCATATTCACATTCCTTGGAATTTTCTGATAATTTTAGACAAATTATTTTCCCAATTTGGAGTTAATATGAATTAATTATGATTTTCCAAAGATTTAATCAATTTCTGGTTTTTCTGGAATTTAAATAAATCAATTATTTGATTTACTGCGTCAGCCTGACGTCAGGGGGGGCTGACATGTGGGCCTAGGCTGTCAGTGGGGGTTAGTTTAAATCCGCTGTTTAAATAATCCTATGGTTAGCTTAGGGCCATGGGCCCACTGGCAAGTGTCACCAGGGTGATTAGGAGGGGGGTTTAGGCTAATGGCCTTAGGCCCACTTGACAGAGAGAGAAGGGAGGGGGTTAGGCTCCCTAATGGCGTGTTCGCCGGACCTCTCTCCGGAGCTTCGTCGGATTTAGGTTTTCGGGCACGGGGAGGGTAGCTGGGGGCACTGGGAGGGAACTGGGGACCTCGCGCGTCTGAAGATGCCATCGGGGGTCCAAGGGGAGGCACTGGTGCACGACTTTGAGGAGGCCCGCGGCGGCCGGACCTCGGTTCTCGCCGGAACCCAGCTCTAGGGCACAGGAGGAGGCGGGGTTAGGGGCGAAATGCTGGAGAGCTCACTCTGGTTTGAATGGGAAGGATGGCGGGGCCGCGCAGAGCTCGACGACGACGTAATTGAAGCTTTGCTCGTCGGCGGCTGGCGGGGAAGAAACGAAGCTCACGTCACTGACAAGGCTTCTGGGCTCAAATTGGAGCTTCCGCTCGAAGTAGTCGACGCCGGGGAGGACGAAGGACAAGGTGGCGGGGCTTGAGGACTCCAGTCGCCGCGGTGGAGCGTCGTCGTGCTCAGCCTAGGGCTTCGGCCGTGGCGCAGATTCGTCGCCGGAGAGAAAAGAGAGGGACCTGGGAGAGAGCTAGAGGTGCAGGGGGTTTGTGGCGTTGCGTGGCACACGGGATACGTCTCAAACGTATCTACTTTTCCAAACACTTTTGCTATTGTTTTGACTTCATTCTTGCATAATTTGGACGAAACTAACCCGGACTGACGCTGTTTTCAGCAGAGCTACTAGTGCTGTTTTTCTTTTGTGTATTTAGGTACGCTGGAAAAATCCCAAAAAATTATATTAAAAATCAGCGTTCCGGAAGCTTCCGTCAGGCCAAAGGGGGGCCACAGGGCAGCCAGGGGGCAGCCAGGAGGGTGCCTGGCGCGGCCCCACCCCCTGGCCGCGCCACCTGCCCTCCTGGGTGGGTCCCACACCCCCTGGTGACCTACCTTGGCCCCTATTTATTCTCCCGTCGAGGAAACATCGAAACATAAGTCGTTTTTTCGATCTACGCTGCGGAGCCGCCGCAACCCTCTGTTCTTCTCCGGAGACCTAATCTGGAGGCTGAATTGGCCTCCGGTGAAGGGGAAATCATCGCCATCGTCATCGTCATCACCTCTCCATCACCCATCCATGACTTCTCCTTTCATGTGTGAGTAATTCCCTGCTGTAGGCAAAGGGGATGGTAGGGATTGGATGAGTTAGATCATGTAATAGTTCAATCAGATTTGTTGTGGGCATGTTGCCTATCATCTACTTGGTGTTTATCATCTTTGTTACAACTTGTTGCACTTATTGCTTGTCACTTTGGGCCCGAGTGCCATGATTTCAGATCTGATCACCCTTTTGTTTCTTGAGTTTGTGGTGTTCTTGATCCTATCTATGAGTTGTATGCACCTATTATAGTCCGGAACCGGCGATCCCAGTGGTGACAGCCTGGGACACCAAAGGGGATGGACTATAATTTGAGAATTCCGTGTATCCATGAAGTGTTATTGCTTTGTTCCGGTTCTCCGCTATAGGAGACCTTAATTTCCCTAAGTTCCTTTTGGCCACGTTCGTAGAGGGAGGGAAGGACAAAAGATGTTGTGCAAAGTTCTTATTGCAAGCACGTACAACTACCCTGGGATACATGCCTGATGTTTGATATTTGCCTAGATGATCCTTTGTTTTCTGTGAGCCTTGCCCAATTTAGAATCTGTTGCATGTTCGTTCTCATCCAAGCAACGCCCAACCATCCGTCTCCCTAGCCTACAGTTTTTTCTTTCTGCTGGTTACTAGTTGTTTACTTTCGTTGTTTTACTTTTGTTGTTCCACTACCACTATCACCACTATTATCACCACCACTACTACCACCGTATCACAGTTGCTCCTAATACTTTTGTGCAAGCAAGTGTTTATTTCAGGTGCGGTTGAATTGACAACTCAATTGTCAAATCCTGTACGTATTCTTTGTGTCCCCAAGTGTCGAATCAATAAATTGGGTTATCTTGCCCGCGAAGACTATCTCGATCCCCTACAGTTGACGGTTATCAACACGCTGGGGCAAAGGGGAGGCCTAGAAGGGCCGGGGCGTCTCCGTGGCGTCGTCGCCGCGCTCCCAGCTCCAGCGAGCTGCTTGGAGCCGCGGGGGAGGAAGACGACAAAAGCCTCGGCTGGGCTGGGCCGAGGCCAAGGTAAGTGGGCCGTGGGGAAAAGGGGGTGGGCTAGATTAGTTTTCCAATTTCTCTTTCTTTTATTTCTCTGCTAATTTGTTTGCTCTAATAAATAAAATACCAGAGCATTTTTAAAATTCCCCAAAACTTTTATGTGGGCTTAGGGGTCATGCCACTAGCCACTCACAAGTTTTGGTGACTTTTGAAATTCAAACAATTTTAATTTCAATTCAAATAGGGTTTTAATTTAATTTCCAAACCCTGTTTGGAATATTTGAAAAATCTTGGTGCATGCAGTGGGACCCACTTCACTTTATATGTGATCATGCATATTTACAAGACTTTTCAAAAATACCAGAGGAATTTTTGGAAGCAATTTTTGTCTGGCCATTTAATTAAATTCTTTAGGGCTTTTCTTTTCCCCATTTTTGAAATTCTTTTGAAATTTTTGCATGATGCAAAAGAGCACTTGAACCCTAGCACATACCTAAACTTGGGTTGTGACAACTCGCCCCCACTCAAAAGAATCTCGTCCCGAGATTCAGAAGTCATCGGGAGGAAGGTGGGGTACTCGGCACGGAGGCGGTCTTCTCTTTCCCATGTTGCTTCTTTCTCAGAGTGATGTGAAAATTGCACTTTGAGAAATTTGATCTGCTGACGGCGAGTGACACGCTCTGCGGAATCAAGAATACGAACAGGGTACTCTAGATAAGAAATATCATCTTGGAGATCAAGCGTTTCATGGTCGACTTCGCGGATGGGGTCCTTGAAGCAACGCCTGAGTTGTGACACATGGAATACATCTTGTACTCGGAAAAGTTGCGTGGGTAGTTCAAGTTGGTAGACAACTTCTCCACGTTTAGCAAGAATGCGGAAAGGTCCGATGTAACGTGGGGCCAACTTGCCTTTGATACCGAAGCGTTGGGTTCCCTTCAGAGGAGTAACCCGAAGTTAGCCTTCTCATCCAGATTGTAGCTTTCTTGCCTATGATGACGATCATAGTAGCTTTTCTGACGAGACTGAGCGGCTTTCAATCGATCACGAACAATGCGAACTTGCTCTTCTGCTTCCTTGATCATATCCGGTCCAAAGAATTGTCTTTCACCGGTTTCTGACCAGTTAAGGGGTGTTCGACATCGTTTTCCGTAGAGGAGTTCAAAAGGAGCCATGTTCAGACTAGATTGGAAACTGTTGTTATAAGAAAATTCGACAAATGGAAGAGATTTCTCCCAATTCTTTCCGAATGAGATAACACAAGCTCTGAGCATGTCTTCAAGAATTTGGTTAACCCTCTCAACTTGACAGCTAGACTGAGGATGGAAAGCTGTACTAAAGGATAGATGAGTTCCCATAGCATTCTGAAAGCTTCCCCAGAATCTAGAGGTGAAAAGGCTACCACGATCAGAATTGATTACCAAAGGAACACCGTGAAGAGACACAGTTCTAGAGACGTACAAGTCCACCAACTGACTAGCAGTTATAGACTCGCGAACAGGAAGGAAGTGAGCAACTTTGGAAAGTCCATCAATGACAACGAAGATGTCATCGTTTCCTTTCTGGGTTTTTGGAAAGCCGGTGATGAAGTCCATACCGACTTTGTCCCATTTCCACTCGGGAATAGGCAAAGGTTGAAGTGTACCAGCAGGTCTTTGGTGTTCGGCCTTAATGCGACGACAAACATCACATTCGGCAACATATCGAGCAATGTCTCTCTTCATCCTAGTCCACCAAAATCTCTGGCGTAGATCTCGGTACATTTTTGTGCTACCGGGATGAATCGAGAGGGGTGTGTCATGGGCTTCTTTGAGGATGAGTGGTCGTAGATCCCTATTCTTAGGTACTACAAAACGATTTTCAAAGAATACCGTTCCTTTGCTATCTGTGGAGAAACATTTAGCAACTCCGCTAGCAATGTTCTCCTTGATCCGACGAACACCTCGTGCACGCCTTTGGGCAACTATGATTTGATCCTCAAGTTTTGTTTCTCCACCAAGTTGAAAAGAGATCCACGAGGAACAATCTCGAGGTTGAGCTTTCGAAATTCCTCATGAAGAAGTGGTTGATATTGTTGTAACATGAGGTTGTTACAATACGACTTACAACTTAGTGCATCAGCCATGACATTGGCCTTGTCTGGGCTGTAAGAAATTCCTACGTCGTAATCTTTTATCAACTCTATCCAGCGTCTTTGCCTGAGATTAAGATCTGGCTGGGTGAAAATATATTTGAGGCTTTGGTGGTCGGAATAAATCTCACAACGATTACCAAGGAGGTAATGTCGCCAAGTTGTCAGGGCATGAACTACGGCAGCGAGTTCAAGATCATGGTTAGGATAGTTCTCTTCATGTGGACGCAACTGGCGTGAAGCATAAGCTACCACATGTGTATCTTGCATAAGTATGCATCCTAACCCTTGCCGTGAAGCATCACAAAAGATCTCGAAATCCTTTTTGGTGTCTGGAGGCGCAAGTACGGGTGCAGAAGTCAATCTTCTTTTTAGCTCTTGAAAGCTTTCCTCGCACTTGGGGGTCCATTCGAATTTCTTATCTTTCTTGAGGAGTTCAGTCAGGGGCTTTGCAACTTTAGAAAAGTTCTCGACAAAGCGGCGACAATAGCTTGCTAGTCCAAGAAAAATCCTAACTTGCTTAACCGATTCAGGCGGAGTCCAGTCAAGGACGGCCTGAACTCTCTCGGGATTGACAGCAATGCCTTTGGCAGAAATCACGTGGCCTAAATAGGTCACTTCTGGTAGCCAAAATTCGCACTTTGAGAATTTGGCATATAGGCGATGCTCTCTAAGTTTCATCAATACCAGCCTTAGATGTTCGGCATGTTCTTCTTCGTTCTTCGAGTAGATGAGAATGTCATCAAGATAAACTACAACAAATTTATCTAGGTACTCCATGAAGATCGAATTCATCATGCGCGAGAAAGTGGCGGGGGCATTGGTTAGACCGAAGGACATGACGGTGAACTCGTAAAGACCATAACGAGTAGTGAAAGCCGTTTTTGGAATGTCCTCGTTTCGGATTTTGATTTGATGATAGCCTAATCTCAAATCCATCTTGGAGAAGACAGAGGATCCTGCAAGTTGATCATAAAGATCATTGATCCTGGGAAGTGGGTACTTGTTCTTTATCGTCGCTAGATTTAGCGGGCGATAGTCTACGCACATCCTTTCTGTTCCATCTTTCTTCGTTACGAACAGAACAGGGCAACTCCATGGCGATGAGCTAGGGCGGATGAAGCCTTTTTCCAACAAATCTTCAAGTTGGATTTTCAGCTCAACTAACTCACGGGGGGCCATTTTGTATGGGCGTCTGGAAATTGGGGCGGTTCCTGGGGCAAGATCTACAATGAATTCTACACATCTGTCAGGAGGCATTCCTGGCAGTTCTTCAGGAAAGACATCCGGGAAGTCACGAACCACCGGAATATCTTCAAGGTCGGGAAGGGGAAGCACATTCAAAGTATGCATCTGGATTCTAGAACTGGGTGAGGTGTAGTCAATTGTCTGGCCCAAAGGATGGGTAAGTTTAACTGACTTGGATTTACAATCAAGGAAAGCATTCTGTCTTGATAACCAATCCATTCCTAGGATGACATCAATGTCTGAAGACTTGAGGGCTATAAGAGAAGCAAGGAATACTAAACCCTCAATTTCAATTTGATTTCCATGGCTTACCCTATTAGTTTGCCACTTGGAACCAGGAGTTTGAATGATCATTGGAGAAAACATTTCTTCAAAGGCGAACTCATGACGAAGTGCATAACTCTCCGACATGAATGAATGAGAAGCTCCTGGATCGAAAAGAACAGAGGCGGGAACACGATTGACTGGGAGCGTACCAAGGATGACGTCAGAAGTATCAATAGCTTCCTCAACTGAGATTTGGTTCACACAACCACCAACAATGGTTAAGGATTTTGCTTGCAATGAGGTGGAGGTTGATTTCTGTGAAGACTTAGCTTTGGAAGGCTTGGGTGGGGTGGCATCATGTCTTGGACGAGGATCAACTTTCACCGACAAGGAACATTTCCGTGCGATGTGGCCAGGCTGACCACACTTGTAGCAAACTCTGGTGTCAGGGGGTGGAGCAAGGATGGCAGGCTCACTACCATAGCGGTTGGGATTCGTATTTGGTGGAGGAGGTTGAGGCACCATATAGGATGGCCTTGCAAAAAGGTGTGAAGGAATGGCACTAGTTGGAATCCATATCCGGCGTTTCGGAGGGGCCGAACTAGAAGATGGAGTAAACTCACGAGCATGCTTGCGAGACTCTTCGAACACCTCATTTCCATACTCAGCTCTGAAGGATCTATTGACTAAATCCTCAAAGTTGATGAACTCATGAAGATTGAGATCATGACGAATAACAGGGCTAAGTCCCTTGCGGAACCTTGCTTGCTTCCTGGCATCAGTGGATATCTGCTCTTGGGCATAACGAGCAAGATGGTTGAACTCGGTCATATACTCGTGGATGGATCTATCTCCCTGAGTAAGATTGCAAAACTCTTCCTTCTTTCTTTCCATCATCTCATCCAGAATGTGGTACCCTCGGAAGGCATCACAGAATTGTTGCCAAGTCACTACGTGACCATCAGGTTTCATTGCAACATAGTTCTCCCACCATTCAATAGCAGCACCTTCCAAGAAGTATACTGCAAACATCACACGATCATTGGGAGCAACATGCGCCGTCTCAAGCTTACGCTCGATGGAACGGAGCCAATCATCAGCTTCAAGGGGCTCGGAGGAACATCGAAATACCGGTGGTTTGAGGAGGATGAAGTCCTGAATGCTCACAACCACATTGCGCTGACGAGCGCTATTCTGATCGATGAGCTCCAGAAGGCGTGTTTGATCACGTCGATTCCGTTCAACTTCCATCATAATTTCCGCCGCAGAAGGCGGTGGAGGAGGTTCATCATTCCTTCGATTCCGATCACGGTCTTGATTGCGAAGAACAGCACTACGAGTTCCACCCGACATCCTGTGTGATAAAGATCAACAATCAGAACAGGTTTTATGATGGAAACAAAGAGAAGAGGACATGACTAGGAGGAAAAGATTGTAATGCAAAGGCAAAGATTCCTAGAAACACGGGAAAAAATCGGGCAGCATAACGGCTACACGGGGATAGAAAATGAAACAACCTTGAAGAGATTGGACATAACTTCTTCAAGGAACTCAAAGACACGAAAACTCTGAACAACCACAACTGTCCTACGGCTACAAGGAAGCAACCAACGAGATGTTCTAGTCAGACATAGATGAGCCTAGTCCTATCATCCCATAGAAAAGATAAGGGTGACTCAGTACTCAGATAGATGAGGGTAAGGAGAAAAAGAAGCCTTACGTTATTCCCTTATACCCAGAGTAACTATATAACTATAGAATGCTAGACTCGACTTCGACCAAGGGTTTTATAATCCTACAGACAGTCCTGCTCTAATACCAAGTCTGTCGGGACCCGGGGTATGCGTATGTAATTCCAGCCACGATACAATCACATGGAGAGCCGAGAGCCGTACCCACTTGTCTAAGCAGACAAGGCCAAGCACAGAACACTCTCGGAAAGCATCAAACGTGAGGGGTATCCCATCCAGGCCGGATGATCAACTGAGATGGGTCCTCAACGTCCGCTCACAAGTCTAAATGCTTATGGGTGGTGAATCCCATACTGATAGACAAGTCGCCTCAACCATGTTATCGATTGAATCATAACCCTTACATAAACAGACTCCAGCCCGATCACTTAGTCAGGGTCTAGGGCGGGCTCGATCATACAACAAAGTGTGCACGTGACAGAGTCACGAGCAATCGCATCGCGATGCCCCAAGCTGCGCACATCTAAGGGCCACTTGGTGTATAAAAGAACGCCAGCCAGATCACAACTAAGGTCTCGAAAACCCATACTAAGACATGCATGTTATAATCATACACGCAGCACACACGTCTAGTATGAACAGCAGGTATCATCACATAACTCTACAAAGTACTCTTTATTGACTTACACATAGAGCATACAAAGATCACATGTCTGTGATCAACATTACATCATACAACGGAAGAAAATTAGGTATGAGTACAGACAAGTTTAACAAATGGCTTAGAGAAGCCTTGTAAACATACATGCCCTTCCACGAGGGACCAGACTGCTGTCTGGAACTATACTAGCTTAGTCCACGTCGAGCTTCAGGAAGGTGTCTCCATCGGGGTCTGGGTTTCCATCTAAAACATAGAATAAGCAAACGTGAGTAAAAATTCGTACTCAGCAAGACTTACATCAGAACTACACTACTCATTCTCAAGTTTCAAGGTAAAGGGAGGTGGGGTTCAACATGCAGAAGTGTCAGCTTTGACTTGGCTAGTCCTGTACTACGAGTACCAGACTTGGGGTAAGAAGCATACACGAGTCCACTACCAAGTCTCCAACCAATACACCACTATGGTTACTTCCTCGACTTCCCCACGAGGAAGCACACCATAGCACTCACGCTTATCTTGCGAGTTTTAGAAGTAACCATTCAAGTTGTCTAATAATCAGGCACAGCTTTGCAAGTAGTCCATGACCGCGGACGCGACTATTCGAATAGTTTTGTTAACCCTGCAGGGGTGTACCGCTACACACACATGTCCATCAGTTACCTCCAGGTCTCGGCACCATTCAAGGGGTGTCGGCGAGGATGTTCACCACAACACTTCGCTCACAGCTTCGTTCTAGTCCAAGGAGTCAACTGTCTGAGTTCCAAACCCAACTGGAGTTCCGGCCGAGCTTCCAGACATGACTCAAACCATGTAGGCACGACTGACAAGCCCACCTCGACGGATGGTTCTCCGCTTGACAAGCCATGTTCCACAAGCCCTACCATGAATGCCACATTTCATTTGCTTTATCTTTCTATGCATATGCCGAATGGAAATCCCGAACTAGGTGTGACTCCTGGACTTGGATCGGGGTGAGTTACTAGGTCGAGAGGGGTCAGTGAGCCCAATATGTGGTTGTACTCTTTGTCTCGGATTACCATACAAGAACTCGGGCTTAAGGCGGTGTTCAACGAGACAACCCACTGTGTACTCCTACACAGCCTCTCATCGTTCACCTTGTATTAGGGTGGATTCACCAACACAGTTTCACTTTCATCAACACCATGTTCACTATCATCCCAACTCACATCAAAAGCATCCTCATTGTAAACTCTAAGCATGCAATAAGCAGTAACAGTTGCAGGGGCCACATGATATCAATCAACTCCTATGTCAGCTAGGATTGTGGTTTTCTTACTACCGTGACAAGATGATAGGTCATGCATCGGATATGGGTTCATCTATGCGGTAGAATCGATACAAGGTGATCTCCTAAACATGCATAAGCGAGACTGAGAGGGAATTGGGATTTTATAGACATGATCAATGGGGTTTGCTTGCCTTGCTGACGAGATTCGGTAACAACGTCTTCAACGAAGGTGGTGGACTTCGATTCCAGTTGCACGTCTATCGAGCAAACAATCAAACAAGGAATAAATATACTTGCAATGCTCAAGCACATGATCAATATTGTAATGTGATGTTCATGGTCACAAAGTTGGTACAATTCCATTTAAAAGAAGCCAATTGCAAAGTCATTTGCAAATGCACCTCAAATTTGAATTCAAATTAAAGCCATATGGATGTTTGCCACTGTTCACCCAGTTTAAATTGGTCAAACATAAAAACAAAGTCCATATTCACATTCCTTGGATTTTTCTGATCATTTTAGACATATTATTTGCCCAATTTGGAGTTAATATGAATTAATTATGATTTTCCAAAGATTTAATCAATTTCTGGTTTTTCTGGAATTTAAATAAATCAATTATTCGATTTTACCGCGTCAGCCTGACATCAGGGGGGGCTGACGTGTGGGCCTAGGCTGTCAGTGGGGGTTAGTTTAAATAATCCTATGGTTAGCTTAGGGCCATGGGCCCACTGGCCAGTGTCACCAGGGGTGATTAGGAGGGGGGTTTAGACTAATGGCCTTGGGCCCCCTTGACAGAGAGAGAAGGGAGGGGGTTAGGCTCCCTAATGGCGTGTTCGCCGGAGCTTCGTCGGGTTTAGGTTTTTGGGCACGGGGAGGGTAGCTGGGGGCACTGGGAGGGAGCTGGGGACCTCGCACGTTTGAAGATGCCATCGGGGGTCCAAGGGGAGGCACTGGTGCGCGACTTTGACGAGGCCCGCGGCGGCCGGACCTCGGTTCTCGCCGAAACCCAGCTCTAGGGCACAGGAGGAGGCGGGGTTAGGGGCGAAATGCTGGAGAGCTCACCCTGGTTTGAATGGGGAGGACGGCGGGGCAGCGCAGAGCTCGACGACGACATAATTGAAGCTTTGCTCGTCGGCGGCCGGCGGGGAAGAAACGAAGCTCACGTCACTGGCAAGGCATCTGGGCTCGAATTGGAGATTCTGCTCGGATTAGTCGACGCCGGGGAGGACGAAGGACAAGGTGGCGGGGCTTGAGGACTCCAGTCGCCGCGGTGGAGCGCCGCCGTGCTCCGCCTAGGGCTTCGGCCGTGGCGCGGATTCATCACCGGAGAGAAAAGAGAGGGACCTGGGAGAGATCTAGAGGTGCAGGGGGTTTGTGGCGTTGCGTGGCACACGCTGGGGCAAAGGGGAGGCCTAGAAGGGCCGGGGCGTCGCCGTGGCGTCGTCGCCGCGCTACCAGCTCCAGCGAGCTGCTTGGAGCCGCGGGGGAGGAAGACGACAGAAGCCTCGGCTAGGCTGGGCCGAGGCCAAGGTAAGTGGGTCGTGGGGACAAGGGGGTGGGCTAGATTACTTTTCCAATTTCTCTTTCTTTTATTTCTCTGCTAATTTGTTTGCTCTAATAAATAAAATACCAGAGCATTTTTAAAATTCCCCAAAATTTTTATGTGGGCTTAGGGGTCATGCCACTAGCCACTCACAAGTTTTGGTGACTTTTGAAATTCAAACAATTTGAATTTCAATTCAAATAGGGTTTTAATTTAATTTCCAAGCCCTGTTTGGAATATTTGAAAAATCTTGGTGCATGCAGTGGGACCACTTCACTTTATATGTGATCATGCATATTTATAAGACTTTTCAAAAATACCAGAGGAATTTTTGGAAGAAATTTTTGTCTGGCCATTTAATTAAATTCTTTAGGGCTTTTCTTTTCCACATTTTTGAAATTCTTTTGAAATTTTTGCATGATGCAAAAGAGCACTTGAACCCTAGCACATACATAAACTTGGGTTGTGACATACCTACACGTGGGAATTACGAGTTATGGGCTACTCTGTTTCATAGTGTCGTCCGAGGACTCTTCAGAAGTCAGCAGTACCGCGGCCTGCGCCGGGAAGTGGTGTTGTCTTATTTGCTCGCGCGGTGGTGTCTTATTTGGATTTTCTTTAACTTCACCGGCCAGCCACGCACCATGCAGGAGTACGTTCGGGTTGGGGTCCAAGGCCCGGCGTACTTAGGATTTATACCGGCGGATGGCCTCTCTGTTGAGTTTGAAAGATGGGCTACAGAGTGTCGAATAGCCCCGGTGGAGCGTTCCCTAACAAGGTGCCCGCCACCCTGGAGATCCGTGCGTGTAGTGTAACACAAGTGCACCCCTGCAGGGAAGATTAATCTATTCGAATAGCCGTGTCCACGGTAACAGGACGCTTTATGCTGAAGCTGGATCTTATCACTACAAACTATTATTATTAAACTGTATGGTTCCGGGTTTTTCTTCCGCGCTGGGATGTCGAGGAGGTGAACTCGGAGGCATTGCTAATTATTAGAACTTATTATTATACAATGCTGCAGCAACTTCTGCTACATTATTAATTTATGCTTTATATAAACTGTTGGCTATTCTCTCCTCATGTTGCAAGACCCGTCGGAAGATGCTAGTCTTCGATAGGCCTAGCTTCTTACCCTTATTCTGATTTCTATCTTGCAGTCCACTATATATAGCCTCCCCTTTCCATTTGATACAATGCATAAATGCTTAGTAGCGGACGTAAGACTCGCGAGTATGCTAGATACTCACCTTTGCTTTATTTCCCCCTTTTTGTTTTGCATGATCGGCCGTTGCAGTCGACGTTGGAGCCTTGGAGTCTAGGAGCAGGAGATCCCCGATGTAGACCACCGCAACATGAAGATCCCCGATGCCTTCTACGACGTCGAGTTTTCCGTTGACCAGGAGTAGTTTGGAGGTTCCCAGGCAGGCGGCCTCGCCTTTTCGATCGAGTGTTGATTTTATGCTAGCCTCCTTAAGGCAACCTTGTATTCTGGTGTCTGTACTCAGATACTATTGCTTCCGCTGACTTGTGCTCTCGAGCTGTTGTATTCGAGCCCTCGTGGCCCCTGCCTTGTATTAAACAACTTGTATTATTTTATTTGTAGAGTTGTGTTGTGATATCTCACCGTGAGTCCCTGATCTCGATCGTGTACCTTGCGTGTATGATTACTATACACGGTCTGATTTTGGGGGCGTCACAAGTTGGTAGCAGAGCCGACTGCCTGTAGGACACCCCTTCCAACTCCTTGGTCGAAGTCGAGTCTAGTCATTGCAAAACTACTTTACTAACAGTGTCGTGTGGCTTATCGGCCCACGTCGCCAACTGGGTGGTATTAGGATTCTTTTTCTCCGCACCCTTACTCCGGGACTCTGATCTCTCTTCTCTTTTGGGTTAAAGATTTTGCTAACTCTGACATTAGGTTCTCGTGACTACTTCCTTCCGGAGAGCCCCTCATTACAGATGATCGCTTACTTCACGAGAAGATTTCGAAGATTACTCTCCGATAAACTCCCGAGACCATATGTGCCGATCACCTTTACAATTCCCTGCCACCGATAAGTCCGTATGTATAACCACATACACCTTCCGTTCATCCATTCAATCCCAGTTGCTTTTGTGTTCACAAGATGCATCGAAATACTTTCCGTTGTTTCGGGAATCCTTTGAGCCTACTGCCTTGCAGCTTCTTCTCACACTGCGGATAATTCCTCACATTTATTGAGGATCCGTTCATCCTCAGTGGTTCATGTGATTCCCAAAGTACTTTGTTTTACTATTTGATCTCGCGACAATCCTCGGCAGCCTACTGCTTTGGAGATTCTTCTTACTGCTTGCACTATGATTAATCCTGTTTGTCTTGTAGACTTTGATGACCTCCCTTGGCATTGCCATTCCGATCTGTTGAATCATCGTGTGCACGAGTGCACACGGTTATCAGTTGATCCCTATGAATCCATTCTTCTGGCTCAGACGTCATTCCGGATATGAGATGGTTCTCGGTAAATCAAACCTTAATTGATTAACCGTCAAGCTTCTATTCAACTTATTCGTGTTTGATCGATGTATCTCAATTTGATACACCGATATGGAAGTAATAATTCCTTTGTACTTAAGCATCAAATTATTCTGATGCTTCTATCTCCAATGCTTTGGCATTCTTTCTTCTTATGGTTGAGTACCGATACTCTCACCAGACTCTCTGTACGCCGCCTGACCTTTTTGGTGGATTACTAACTGTCGTCCCCTTGTGTCCTAAATCATTTACGAGCTTCCAATGATACGAAATGCCTTTGGCGAACAGTATCATGTGGTCCGTTTCATCAGCCTTCTGCTCTAAACTTGTATCTCTTGTTCCTGTTGTTTGTCGTATAGATTCGTAAGATGTCCCTATGGGCTGTATCTATGCTTCAGCCGTCTGTGTGAACCCATCAACTTCTACGGGTCATACTTTTACTGGTGTTACGCCAGATAAAATTTCCAACACGACAACTTCATCGAAATCGAGAAGTGAATGAAAGGTATTGCATTGAAGAAGTGGGAGTCGACCCTGAACCTTTGCGTTCATGCCCATGGATACGATGTAGAAGTTATCATGAAAGCTTCTCGTAAAGGTAATTACCCCCTTGGTATAAATTCAACTGCACCTATGATCCTCTATTCTACCTTCGAGTATTACACCTGGTATCTCGAGGATATCATCCCTTTGCACTACATTTTATGAATATTTGTTGAAACAAAGCCTATCCCCGTCATAGCCATTTCATGGTTCTGGGTTGTCGTCGATCGAGAACACCGCTTACCTTTTGCTTCACCACCCATTTTGTTGGCTGATGTTGCTATTCGATTGCATTCTCTTGAAACCTCTTGACATAAAGTGTCGTGGTCATCATCAACATTTTTGCTTCTTCCATGTGTCTATTGAATTCATGGTGAGAAATACCATCCTTGCCCCTCGATGATTTGTGTTATCATTGACAACTTCCTTTGACTCCCTGCCAATACAAACTTGGTCATGTATATTCTTCCCTGTTTTCCCTCGGGAAAGATTTACGCCTGATACTTGTGTATCGTCACATTTTCCTTTCCATTGGTCTGTTTAACCTTTCTTTAAATATAAATTATCCGAGCAGTGATAATTCCCTGCTTATGTAAACACTTCGGTGTACTACTTTGTCCGTACAATCTGTTACTATTGTTGATGAATTTTCAGTGGCCACCGATGGACAAGAACTTTGCCAATTGGTCCGCCTCGTCTTAACGAGCAGGAAAATGGTTCTCTTCGTCCCTCGCCCTTGGCACTGATGTTGTTGCCGACATATCTAACAAGTTGTTCTCTGACTTGTCTTGCATCGTGATCGCATAGAATGTCCCCACCCTTCTTATTCAATGTGGGCCCATAACCCACAGTTCCACAGGATCGAAACCTGACTCTCTTGTACCTTTCTGTTCTCGAGGTTATTCCTTTTGCTTGACCTCGTATACAATTCACGAGTCATATACCTTGTGATCTTCAGTCCAATATCTGACTCAGTGCTTATGCTTGATGCTCTGGATCCCTTTTTGTCATCCATCATTGACATCGAATGCATGCCTTTATGCTTGAAACTTCTCATGCCTTCTTTTGTTGCTCTCGATGTATCTCCCTGAGTTTAACATGTAAGATACTTGGTACCCCATTACCTTGGACAACCTCGGTTGATTAACCTTTTATCGATCTGCCCCCTTAAGTTTTCCAACTAGCCTATTCGTAAGTACGATGCAGCCCCCGAAAGAAGGGTGACAACTTGTAGATATACACAGATGCAAATAAATGAAGACATCAACGAGAAGGATTAACTTCTTCGCGAAGGACAACAAGCACCGGAAGAATCGTTAGAATACGAAACTGAAACCTTGCACTTCTTTGTAGTGGTGGAGAATTGTAACACCCGGGTGCCATGCTACAACAATCCCTTAGATTAATGACAAATCATTGTGGTTAATCTTGCCTTAATCATCCTTGAAGCAATCACCAAACAAAAGTCCCCTTTAGTTGGAAATAAACAATATTGTGGAAATAAAACTTATCCCAAAAATTGTGCAACCACTTTTGTAAACTCCCTAATAATCATTGGGCCAAGATAAACCAACTTTGGGCATTTATTGCCATACTTAAAAATATAAAAAAGGTTAAACAACAGCGGAACTGCACCAATTGCCAGTTGTAGCTCAAAAATAAATAGCAAATTATTTTATAAAAGTCTAAATCTTTTTGTGGCAACTCCCTATGGTACCATACTAATTTTGGAGCAAGTTTCATGTTTAGCAAAAATGCCTAAGCCATTTAAATAATTACTAACAGAAAAGAATAAAAGAACTGGGGCAGATAAATACAAAAGCACTAAGTGACGCCTAGGTGGGTACCCCGATGGCCCAGTCCACCCCGGCCCAAACTCACTTTTCTCCCACCTCGCACTGCTCACGCCCGGTCGCCATGGACACCCGACGAGTTCGTCGTTCCCGCCGAACCAGGCCACGTCCTGCGCCTCTACAGTGCGCGGGGTCGTGATAAAGATCTCGCCCTCGCCCCCGTGGACGAGGCCAAACCCTATTCCCCCTGCCCATCTCTCCTCGCTCGGTCCCGACCCGCCATGGATGCGCCCCCCGAGCTCGCGTGGCCACTGAGCAAGCCAGCCCCGTCCGAGGTGTCCTGCGTGTGCGCCAGCATCGTCTTCATCACCTCACCGGAGGAATCGAGCCAAGGCGCCACGGTGTCGCCGTGATCGTTCGCCCCCTTTTCTGCATCGTCGTCGACCTCCGAGAAATTCCGGCCACTCCGAGCCTCCGTCGAGCACGCTGCCCCCCTCGACACGTTCACTGTGAGCTCGGCCACCTTCCCCATCCCCTCGATGCTTCTCTCCGTCACGTTTGCCGCCGCCATTGTTGCAGTGCTCCACCGCCGCGTGCTTAACCGCGTCGTGGCCCCTAGTGCACCGTTTAGACTGTCGTTGGCGTGTACGTGCTCCCGTTGGCCTGCTGTGTCGATTCCGCTCGAAGACGCCCTAGTTTTCCTGCTAGAAACGCCGAAGTCGTCGTCGCTGTATACTGTTCGCCGCCGCGCTCGCCGCCGTGAGCGCTCCGGTGGGATTCCGGCCAAGCCAAAACCACCACCCGACGCGGCTCCCACTCCTTCGTCGATTGGTGCCCTTCGTGCACGAGATGGCCGTAGGAGGCGAGCGAACGGTCACTGGCCGTGGCTGCCCTTGTCGCCGGTGAGCTCTGTCTCGCCGGCGAGCTCCCGTGTGGCTGACCGGTGGACCAGCCGGTCAGATCTGTCATTAGGGGTTAATTAAACCCCTAAGGGTCACTGACATATGGGCCAGCCCCACTTAATTCACTATTAAGATTAAATAACTGTTTAAATAAAATGTCTCTATGACAGTGGGTCCCAGGCCATTAACTTAATCCTTGGGTTAATATTAGTGCTAATCAAAGCCTGTCTCTGTGACAGCTAGGTCCCACCTGTAGGAGGTTAGCTTAATGAGATTAAAAGAAATAGATATTGTAATATGCCACTAACATGTGGGCCCTTACTGTATCATTAGTTTAAATAAAACAATTAAAATGTCTCTGCCACTAACATGTGGGCCCCCCGTGTCAGTGGTACTATTCTGGATAAGGTTAATTAAAATAATTAAAGAAATTCAGAAATTAATTTAAATTGATTAAAATTTTGGAAATTCAATATCTTTTAAACCGTAACTCGGGTCGAAAAACTTTATACATGAAAATTGATCAGAAAAATCTAACAAATACGGATACGCCACCCATACCCCCACCACACCCCTCTAACACACCGAACCTGAGACATTCCCCCTATGATTGCACTGTCCGGTAATTACCCGGTACTGGTAAAACTTTCCGGATGGATATGTTCTGAACATAAAAGTTGTTCGGAATGCATCAACGATCATGTATACACTATCCACACGTCCGTCAGGAATTCACGACACTACAGACATGGAACCTTCCCCCTCCGGTCCGTCTGTCGATAATCACCCGGAGCCGGTATTTCATCCCCGGATGAATTCCCGCTCCGAGCAAATCACCTAACACTGCGTTAGCCTCGTTGCCTTGTATCTTCTAGGTCATACATTTGTATTGCTATTATTGTTGTGTATTTACTGTCCCCCCCCCTTATTCTCCGGTAGACCCCGTTGCTGCCGATGAGGACACCGTTGCCGAGTACGACTACTTCGTCGACGACCCTACCCCTACCATCGAGCTTCCAGGAAAGCAGAGCCATTCTCTTCCCCAGATATCGCCTAACTTTCCGTACTTTCTTGCACTAGGCATTGTTACTGCTGCTGCTACGTTACAATCCTATTCAATTGCATAGCCTGATTTTGTCGCCCCATTTTGTACCTTCCTTATCCTATGTTGCCTGCTATATCTATATATTATATTCAGCAGTGAGCCCTTCGCATTGTTAGCTAGGATTAGATAGCGGGCCGTGGCCACTCAGGGGAGTGACGCGGATACAAAATATATACAACTGCAACAGGTATGGATCAATGCAGACGCCCTAGGGAACCTACAATGGCGAGACTCTGCCGAGTCGCTTCGAGTTTGACTTACGAGTGAACGAACTCGTATTTCACTCTCGTCGGCTCAGTAGCGTAGCATCACCGGGATGACACGAGGTTTACCTCTTTAGTTCATTCCGCTGATGTCTTTGTCAAACCTCTTTAAGTGTGCCATCGAGGATGATACCTCCTGGTTTCACTTAATGGTAGGCACTCGAACCAACTGGTGTCCTTAAAGGTAAGAATTCGGGTGACCCAACGGTGCCCGCGAGTGGTATTGCGACGGGACGACAGGGAGGGTACGACCAGTGTACCGGTGTGCTTGGCCCCTGATCGTTGGCCGCGAGAGTTACCAAACCACGAAAGTCGAGCTCCTCCAGGAGCACACGCGAGGCAAGGTAAGGAGACGGTTCACCTTGTTGGTAACCGTAGAGACTTGGTGGGACGAAAGGGCAGGCACCGATATACTGGTGGTCCTAACTGTTGTCGTTGTCCGCGGGTCAATTAAGTCGAGGCAACGATAACGGTTGCCCCGCAAGTCAATAAAATGACTAATGGTTCGGCGGATGACTTCAGTATCCTTTTGGCTTATACGCGCTGCCTACACGTGGGAATTACGAGTTATGGGCTCCTCTGCTTCATAGTGTCGTCCGAGGACTCTTCAGACGTCAGCAGTACCGCGGCCTGCGCCGGGAAGTGGTGTTGTCTTATTTTCTCGCGCGGTGGTGTCTTATTTGGATTTGCTTTAACTTCACCGGCCAGCCACGCACTGTGCAGGAGTACGTTCGGGTTGGGGTCCAAGGCCCGGCGTACTTAGGATTTAGACCGGCGGATGGCCTCTTTGTTGAGTTTGAAAGATGGGCTACGGAGTGTCGGATAGCCTTGATGGAGCATTCCCTAACAAGGTGCCCGCCACCCTGGAGATCCGTGCGTGTAGTGTAACACAAGTGCACCCCTGCAGGGAAGATTAATCTATTCGAATAGCCGTGTCCACGGTAACAGGACGCTTTATGCTGAAGCTGGATCTTATCACTACAAACTATTATTATTAAACTGTATGGTTCCGGGTTTTTCTTCCTCGCTGGGATGTCGAGGAGGTGAACTCGGAGGCATTGCTAATTATTACAACTTATTATTATACGATGTTGCAGCAACTTCTGCTGCATTGTTACTTTATGCTTTATATAAACTGTTGGCTATTCTCTCCTCATGCTGCAAGACTCGTCGGAAGATGCTATCCTTCGATAGGCCTAGCTTCTTACCCTTATTCTGATTTCTATCTTGCAGTCCACTATATATAGTCTCCCCTTTCCATTTGATACAATGCATAAATGCTTAGTAGCGGACGTAAGACTCGCGAGTATGCTAGATACTCACATTTGCTTTATTTCCCCCTTTTTGTTTTGCCTGATCGGCCGCTGCAGTCGACGTTGGAGCCTTGGAATCTAGGAGCATGAGATCCCCGATGTCGACCACCGCAACATGAAGATCCCTGATGCCTTCTACGACGTCGAGTTTTCCGTTGACCAGGAGTAGTTTGGAGGTTCCCAGGCAGGAGGCCTCGCCTTTTCGATCGAGTGTTGATTTTATGCTAGCCTTCTTAAGGCAACCTTGTATTCTGGTGTCTGTACTCAGATACTATTGCTTCCGCTGACTTGTGCTCTCGAGTTGTTGTATTCGAGCCCTCGTGGCCCCTGGCTTGTATTAAACAACTTGTATTATTTTATTTGTAGAGTTGTGTTGTGATATCTCACCGTGAGTCCCTGATCTCGATCGTGTACCTTGCGTGTATGATTACTGTACACGGTCTGATTTTGGGGGCGTCACATAGAGGATGGACCTCCATCAACCAGATGTGGAATAAGACCCCAACTTGACCATTCTCCTTAGCCTTTGCCATGAGAATGACAAACATATCTACCATAATATTAAACAATATTAGCGACATATAGTGACCTTGCCTCAAAGTTTCTAGGTTTGGAAATAAATGACTGATGTCATCATTGATCTTAACCCAACACTTTCAGTCTGAACATGAGAAGCCACGCGTTGCCTCTATTGAGTCGCAAAAACTTTCATGTGAAAAGTTGGTTAAAGAAAATACCACCTAACTTTGTTGAAAGTATTTTCAAAGTCCATTTTGAATATAACTCCATCAAGATTTTTTAGTGTGGAGCTCATGGATCATCTCACGAATGACAATCACTCCTTCAAGTATATTACAAACAAACATAAAGTCCCTCTGCGTTGGGTGCACAACCGTGTGTGTGAAACTAGATAATGTGTAAGTGCCCACCATGATACAGATTTTAAGACAGACATTTAGCAAGCATATTGGTTTAAGTTGCTCAAGTCAGATAACATCCGCTTTTTCAGAAGAAGCGTCATAATGCTAAAGTTCAGATGAATTAACAAAAGACCATCAGTGTACAAATCCTCAAATATTAAAAAAGATCACCTTTAAAGGCCCTCCAACATGTGATGGAAACCGTTTTTGTTCGGTGAAAACTTGTCTGACAAAAAGATAGAACGAGACTATACGAATGTGAAAAGCAGTTTTGAGGCAGAAGAATAGCCATGGCACCATTTGTGAATGAGCGAGAGAGAAAGCCGTGGGCACACTAATCTCTCGCATCACTCCACATCCAGGTAGTCCCTCTCAACTGAGGTCATTATATTCTGCCTCAAGGCTCCTAACTAACTTTGATTTATCCATTACTTTGGTTTTGATTATAGGTATGTCCGACGTCACATCCACAGCTTTTCTTTATTCCAAAGGAACAGAAGACCTGGATATCACAACTTTCTACTGCCCATTAACACCCTGACACCCTCCCATGGAAAGTTCAGGTTTTCCCTTGAAATTTTGGCTGAGTTGTCAACTGGTGTAGTAGCACAATTAATTGCATGGACAAGTGAAGTGGTAAGCATATATCTGGTGTAGTAAGTATGAGATGATCCATGGATTGATGTGGAAAATGCATGCAAATGGATAAAGGACCAGTGTGCTTAATTAATTTGACTGTTAACTGTGCTAATGAGATTGCAATGTTTCACCTCTACTTACTTTTCCTTAAAGTAGCTAGGTCAACTTTGGGACAGGAGTTGATCACCTGCCCTATAGTACCGTAGATGCTGAATAGTCATGGCTTTTTGGTAGCATTGTTGAATGTTCGTTAGTGATCATTAAGACATTGTACTACTAATAAACATCCATCCTGAAACAAAAGTATTTGGAGCTTCTTGTGCAGTTAGAGCATCTCCAGCCGTTCGCCCCCAGGACGATTTGCGGCGCTATTTTTAGCGCCGCTTGGGGGGCACTTGCGCGGCGATAGGTCCTGGGGGGCCGGCTACCCAGCCGCGGCCCCAAGATGACCCCCAAGTATCGGCCAAATTCAAACAAAAAACGACCAAACACATTTAATTTAGAGGAAGTTCGACTGAATTCATAATATTCGGGCGATTTTTACATAAAAGATAAAAAAACTACGCTAGCCTACTGATCGAAGAAGGAGTAGAGCGCCTCCATTGACGACTCCGGGCCGCCTCCTCCTCCAGCAGCGCCGCCGGCTGCACCGCCATCGTCGCCGTCGCCGTCGCCGCCATCCTTTGGCTCCGGCTTGACGCCGGCCTGCGCGCCACAGGTCCCGCCGCCGATGGAGCCCCTCCTCCTCCGAACCCGCAGTGGCTCCTCCTCCTCGTCTTCAGTGTCGTCGAGGACGATGAACGGCGGCGACGGAGGTCGTGGAGGCGCCGCATTGATTCTCTGCGGCGGCGACAGGTGCGGGGAAGCCGAGGCGAGACGATGACGACGACGCGTGTTCACACGCCGACATGTGGGGCGCGGCGCGAGGACGCGCGAAATCGCGCGAACTTTCCTTCCCATTCGTGCGCTTTCCTTTCATCCGGCGACCCCAAGCGCCCCCCAGCGCGCTGGGTTTGGGTTGGGATCGCCGGACTCAATTTTGGCCCAATCCGACGCTATTAGGGCCCTTGGGGCGCGGCTGGGAGAATTTCCTCCCCACGGCGCTAGTTTCGCCGTCCTGGGGGCCTCTTGGGAGCGCGGCTGGAGATGCTCTTAGCTCTGACCTTAACAAGATCGAATCTAGCTTTATTAACCAAACAATTAGAAAAGCCTTAACGTAGGGTGAAATACCAACACTTTGCCACCACCTGTTCCTTGGTTAAAATACTCCAAGGTTTTGGTCCCAGTTCAGGATTCTCCAAGGTTGTTTACACCTTCACCACTAAACAATCAGGGTAGTGCATCTCTCCATCAAACACAAGGCACCGATGGTTCCAAACAATTCCAACAAGACAAATCTGATTTAAAAAATCACACAGGCCACACAGATCACTGGACCTCGGTAATGGTCAAAGAGATCAAAATAATTTATCTGAACCCGCAGTGCTGCTCGTGGCACGTTAAGACATTCGTCAGTACACCGCCCGGCTCTGCATGCATACATGCCCCTGTCAATTCAGTCAGTCAGCTAGCCTGGTTCTGAACCGGAATGGACTCTTCTTATCTTAATTATTGGCGCCATCTCATCTCCTGTCCGCATAACACCAGTACCAGTACTACTCTACAGCTCTGGTATTTGACTTTTGTGCAGTATAAAACAAGTACTCCTAAACAATAATTCATGCACACTTGCAAATAGGCCCCTCATGCACCACCTAATTTGATGGAAATAAAACACATACCCTTCTGCCTCGCCTCACATGCTGTTGCTTTTACTACTCTGTGGTTCGAAAGTCCTTTTTATTCGTAAGAAAAAAAAGCTATTAAACTAGGCAGGCAGCCGACACTGGCAAGGACGATTTGTTGGAGATTAAATAGGCGAGTGACCAAAGCGCTCTCTCTCTCTATCTAGCTCTGCTTTTCGATTTCTTGCTGATGAATTAGCTAGCTAGGAGGAGAAAGTATCTTGCTTTGTACCCTTTTGTAAGCATGTCTTGGGATCGGTCTAATCAAATCATTCGCCGATTTGTCTCGCGTCTTCGCCCTTTTTCCCACTTGGGACTTGACTGATGGCCTGATTAATCCACTCGAGCTAATCTTTAAGATTCGCGCCGTCCATCTGTCTGTCTGTCTGTCACTGATGATGGTCTGGTCACCGGCTTCAGAAGTGTCACTCAGCTGGGAGCTTAGCCGGGGGCCCTCTCGTCCATGATGGCCTCGGATAACATTTGATTTTTTTTTGCGGGCATAATCTTTGAGTTTGTAGGTATGCATTAGCACAGAATAAGCTCGAGACGGTGATGATTAAGCTCTGAATTAGTAGCTCAGTGACGGGTCTTGGCGAGCAGACTGATTCGGCAAGAAAGAAAACTCAGCTTTAGACATGGGGACGCGAAATAATCACGTACAGTGTGTACGTACTAGTACTAGACGTTTCCGGCAAGGTTGCTTAATTCGGAGCTAAACCATAATTAATGGAGCTACCTTGACAACAACGCAGCTAGTTTATAGGGTTCTCTTTTCTTAACAAAAAGAGAGTAGAAGGTACTCTATAGTTTTCTTAAAAATAGCTATAGTTTATAGTTAAGCTTACGCTCATGTGCGTCCATTCCGTTTCATTTTTTTCTCTTGGCTTCTTCTCAGGGGAGGAAGAGGAGGTGGGCATCCAAATCAAGCGAGATTTGGAGGCCCGGCCAGCCCACAGGTTAACCACTGCAACAGACACAGGATCAGAGCGCATCATACTGCAACTTTTCTTAATGGAGCAGGAGCACCGAGAGAAATAATAAGACCTAATTAAAGCCATTTCTGTCGAGCCTCCTAGCTAATGACAATACATATGGGCCTAGAAATTAAGAGGTCGTACGATTAAAGCAGGGCTATCCCCTAGTATCTGGGATATCTCAAGTAGTTGCACTACTTCTGGAGAGCGCGAGGAGGAACTCAACACGAGTATAGCAGAGCACGTGCTCGAAAATCAAATATCATGGTATATATTATTAGGGTTTGTTAGTTTAGTTAGCATTTGATGTATTTATAAAAACATTAAGACATCAAACATTTGATGTTCTTGCAAAGTTTTATCCACAAAAAACATTAGACGATCTCTTACCAAAAAAAAACAGTGTTCAAAGTTTATGAACAATGCATGCACTTTTGAGCACTGATTTTGTTTTTTTTATGAGGGCACCTCAAATGGTTTTTGTGGATGAATATTTACAAAAACATCAAATGTTTGATCATGTTTGATGTTTCAAAGGTTTTTTTATATACTTTTTTTCCATTGTTTTCGAATTTACTGTTCAGGGTACCGGGACACTCGGAAGTTTATAATTCCCATTACAATTTGCCTCCGGATGATGCCTTGGCTCGCAAGGCCTAGAAAGGCCAAGGCATGTCAACATGCCCATCGAAATGCCCCGAAAACATGTGCACCGGTCCATGACAATGCGCGTGTTCGGCCTAGACGAGGAGCGGCAGCAGAGCGTCACATGCGCCCGGTGCTTTGCTTCGGCGCGTGGCGTGAGTGCGAATTCACACCGTCCTCCGTGTGCACCACCAGTCTCGCAGAGAGACGAAAATTTGGTGAGGAAGCAAGGCGAGTGGGTGGAGCCCGTGGCCGTGTGTCGCCGAGAGCGCGCGCCACCGGCCATGGACCACCCGGCCGATCTTGTCTCGCTCTGAACGTCATCTTCTCCATTTGGCCCATACATACGCTTCGCCGGCCAAGGACGAACAATCCGACATCAGCCCGTCACCTCTGCGTTGCCAACATCGTATACGAGTGATGGCTGCGGCGTACCGGCCGTTTTGCACTACGGCGACAGGGCCGATCGGACGGGAGAAAGACAGTTGCCGTAACGCCGTAACGGTACTAGCTCAGCTGTCAGCAGCAGCAGCGAACGTTCACGAGAGTCGAGAGCTTAACAGCTAAACCAACCGCCCTTTGTACAAGGCCACCCAACAATGGAGTAAGTGCGTACAAGGTGATTTCATTGATCTGTCCGCCTAATCAGAGTTTTGAGATTGCTAGCTGTCTGCCATTGTTGGGTGGCCTTCTCACGGCAGCTGGGAGCTTCTCGTTGCATCATAGCTTCGGATAATTTCGAGTTTGTACGTGGGTGCGTAGCGGTTGAGATTCCCAATCTAGAAAGCATAGTGATCAAGTTCCAAATTATGCTTAGCCCCAACTATGCGTGCGCCTTCCAGAGAAAAGTAGGATTGCCACGCGTGTGGGTTCGGTGAAGCTTTTTTCTTCTTCTTCTGAACAAAGAGAGGCCTCGAAGGCCGCCTCTTTCAATGCATTGTTTCTTAGGCCGGCCATAATGCAAAAAACTTAGATGACAATATTACATATTATTTTTTGTTGCTTATGTGACATGTAATTTATGATGAAAGAAGTATTTGTGATAACTTAACTAGTTACTGTAACATCACACATATCAAAGCAAAATGAGTCTATAATTTAATAAATAAGGTCTTGCATGATACTACCACATATATGTTACTGCTCATTGTGGAGATAGTAACATAGACTCACAATACGTGTATGTTACTAGTGTAAATTACTCTCCATTATAATGAGCCTTAGCATATTATCATACGAGCAATAAAAACTTAAGATACAACTTCCACTATGCATTATATCTTAGAAGTTGTATCTAATTTAATGATTTTAGCCTAATGCATACATATGATTGGTCTACCAATGATTTTTGCATATAACCACGTGCAAGGGTTGTATCTTAGCTAAGTCTAGCCACAATGGGAGTAACTTAGGTAGTAACATCACACATTTCAATACAAGTTTGCTTATGTAACATATAGTTAATAGGAAAGAGGTGCTTGTGGTAACTTAGAGCAAGTCTAATAAGGTACAGACAACAACAGATTGTAAGGATTAAAATATTATATTATTGATGAGTTGGAGGAGAGAGGATATGAGAGAGAAGATAGAAGGGCTACAGATTAGACCTCCCGGAATGGAAGTATCATAGCTAGTATCATGCATGTCAACTAAGCAAACTTGGTGATGTGGCATAGAATTAAATGAAGAAAAAGAAGGTTGAGTATCATATTATGATATCATATCATAATTAATGCTAAGCTAGTACTACTTACCGTGTCTTGCATGACAATACATACTACTCATTGTGGAGGTAGTATTATACACTAGTATCATGAGCATTTACCATTGCGAGAGGTCTTAGTAGCCGGCTGCAACACGTGCTTCTAGAAATTTGTGAGAGAAACATGTGGGATATATGTCAATAAATTAGTGTATATTTATATCTAACAATTATACTTGTTGGCTATAAGCTTGCATATAGATGACATGGCAACATCTTATAGCCAACAACTAGCTATACTATTAACCATGCTCTTAGATAGTTACTGTAACATCACACGTACCAAAGAAAAATGAGTCTATAAATAATAAATAAGGTCTTGCATGACACCATATATATGTTTTACTCCCCATTGTGAAGGTAGTAACATAGACTCGTAATACGTGTATGTTACTAGTCCAAGTTACTCTCCATTGTGACCAGACTAAGATATAACCTTCATATCTTTCTTCATTAAGTACTATGTCACATAAGCAAAATGCCTATGACTACGTGCTAAGAAGCTACCATTGGGGGTTCCCTAATTCGTTAGTGGGTGAACAAGTACAACGGGGACCTTAAAAGATAACAAAATTACAACATAGTCTCTAGATTTTGCACAAAGCATCCTACAGAAGATCGCAAAAAAGTGACTGGATCCAGCGTCCCCGACGAGCTAGGAACTCTGGATACGGCCACCAACACCTCTTCCTGGGACGAAAACACTTGGGGAAGAACCAACGATGACCTCTGCTTTGAAGAATGATACGTCCAAAACGTATCTATAATTTCTGCTTGCTCCATGCCTCTTTTGTGTGATATTGCTATGATATTGATGAACTTCCATACACTTTTGATCATATTTGGACTAACCTATTAACTCAGTGCACCACAGTGCCAGTTCATGTTTTCTGCTGTTTTTCTATTTCAGGTTTTCCCCATATTAAAAGTGCTCCAAAAATTCAGGAAAAATCCAATAAAAAATCAGCGATCAAGAAGCTTTCGGAATCACCGAGGGGGGCCAGAGGGGACCCACCAGGGCCCCAGGCACCCTCCCGGCGCGCCCAGGGAGGGGCCGTGCCAGGGGGCCGCCTGGACCCCTGGTGGCCCTCTGGCTGCCCCCCTTCGCCTATTTATTCCCCGTGACGCAAAACCCCCAAGACGGGAACCCTTTTTCGCGATCTCTCCTCTGTTCCGCCGCCGCTGCGCTAAGATCGGGAGCACCAGAAGACCTCTTCTCGGCACCCTGCCGGAGGGAGGAATCACCTCCGGGAGCTTCTCCACCACCATGGATGCTTCCTGGATGAACCGTGAGTAGTCCACCTTGGACCATGGGTCTATGATCAGTAGCTATGTGATGTTCTCCTCCCCTCTTTGTTCTTCATGGATTAGACCTCGTGAGTTGCCCTACATGATCGAGGCACTTATGTAATATTTCTGTTGTTGCTATGCTGAGTTTGCTGGGATCCGATGAATTATGAGATTATGCTCAGATTGTGTTTGAGTAATATATTTGATTCTCCTCTTTTATATTTATGTTCTTGAGTAATTCTTGCATGTTCTTCGTTGTTGTTTATTGCTTTGGACAAGTAGTAGGTAGTGACTCCAAGAGGGAGTGTTATGCATGATTGTGGGTTCATGCCTCCCGATGACTAGCTTGAGTGACAGAAACATGAGTCTAGGGGATGTGTTGTTGCCACAAGGGGGAAAACAACGGTGCTTGTACTTGCGGGTGCAAGGATTGTTTACTTTACGCAAAGTTATTTAATGCAGTTGTCTGTTGCTTTGAGTTTACACTTTGGGTGAGATTCACAACTTAATACCAACGAGATGTTCTGGATAGATATATCAAGGTGGATGATTAGTAGGTAGATGCAGATGGATTTCGGTCTACTTGTCTTGACGTACCGCCCATGCTTTTGAGCCTCTTCCTTTCTTTATAGCATAATTAGCATTGGTTTGCGCACATAATCCTGTCAATTGCCCAACTGTGATTTGTTTACCTCCCATGGCTATTTTATCGTCTTTTGGGAGAGAAAAATCACTAGTGAACATCATAGGACCTCGGTCCATATTTCCAATACTGTTTACACCCTCTATCAATTTACTGCTTTATTTGCTTTTCCGTTGCTATCACTATCATTATTACCCCGTGCGTTTTATCCTTTGTAAACAACAAGGCCGGAGGGATTGACAACCCCTTTGTACTCGTTGGGAGCAAAGCTATCTGTTGTGTGTGCAGGTCCACGACAACCGCTAATCTCTAGCGCTGTTGTCACCTTCTTGTCGTTATCGGAGTCCTACTGGAGACAAACCTTGGTATCTTCACCGAGGGAAATTGCCGCTACGCTACATCTCAACCTTCCACTTTGGGTAACCAACGAGGGGCGAGAAGTAAACTCTAGTGACAACAAAGAAATTTCTCGTGCCGTTGCCGAGGACTCCACTCTTCAAGATAGGGGAGTTGCACACTATCTTTAATCTTTGCTTTTTACTCTTGTTAGTTTACCTTTCAGTTTTTGTCTTTGTGTCCTTTATAAAAAATCCAAAAATAATAGTATGTCTAGTTCCTTACTTGCCAATCAATGTCTGACTTCTTTGAAACCAGATCTTATTGGCATGGAGGATTCACCGAGGATCAACAAAAGTGGTACAAGGAACACCGCTTGTCTCAAAAGGGGATACATTTATGGAAACAAATACACCAGTTGTATGAGAATGCTAGAAACTTCTGCTCAATATATAATATATTTTTATGCAGGGATAAATCTTGTTGCTTTATGAGGCACAAACACCTTTCTTTCCAATGTGAGTACAATGATGATGAAACCTTAGCTTCTTATGCTAAGGGAAACTATGATTTTTATGATGCAGAGCCAATAGAAGAATTTGTTGCTTATAAGGGTGCCTATGAAATTACTTCTCTTCTTAGAAATATTAATGATGGCCCTTACAAATCTGAGAGTCTTGCTATACTTAACTATTGTTTGGAAAATTATGATGCAAATTATTATATTACTTATCATCTTGAGAGAATCTCTCCCCCAAAGGAAGAGACTAATGTTTTGCAGGACTCTATGAAAGAAGAAATTGATGAAACCAAAAGCTTCTTGGATGAAAAAGAGGAGGAGAGTGACGAACAAAAGGAGGAAGATTGGAGCCATCCATGTCTACCTTCTAATGAGAGTAACTCTTTGAATATTACCTTATATGAGTGTTATGATCCTATGGATTCTTTTGAAATGTCCCTTTTTGATGAAGTTGATGCCTTCTATGCTCATGGCCGTGATGCCACTATTGATGATGCTTACGGAGATGAACTCTCTATAGTTCCTCATGTTAAGCATGAAACTGTTTATATTGCACCCACACTTGATTTTCCTATTATCCTTTTGAAATCTCCAACTTATATTCCGGAGAATTGTGCTCTTATTGAGGCTCAATGTAATGGGTTGCATTTATCTTATGTTCCTAAAGACCATGTTGAAAACTATACACGTGTGCTTGTAGATCATGAACAACATGATTTATGTGATAGTTATATTCTTGATGTTGTTCATGATACTACTGAAAATTACTTTGAGAGAGGAAAGCTTGGTTATAAAAACTTCCATATTACTAAAACACCTCTCTTCATGTTGAAAGTTTTGAAGTTGTTCTTTTTCGACCTTCCTATGCATGTCACTTTGTGCTTCTTTGATTTATTTTCTTATAAGATGCCTATGCATAGGAAGTGGGTTAGGCTTAAATGTGTCTCATATTTGCTTCTTGATGCTCTCTTTTGCTCCAAATTCTTATTCTTGTGAGAGCATCTTCTATAATCTTTAAGCCTAGCTAATGGCTTTAAAGAAGCGCTTTCGGGAGGCAGCCCGCAACGAATTTAGGATTTACTTTTTGTTTTTATTCTGTTTTTAGTGGTCTTGATGATTTTTACTACTGTAGCAACATCGTTGTATCTTTACTTTTCAAGCTTTGTGCCATTTATAGCCTCATATGACAAAGGAAGTGAAAGTTGTGACATGCTGTCCAGAAAACAGATTCTGTCCTCGTGACTAGAAAAATCAGAGAAAAATTTCAGTTCATATTTTTGAGCTGAATTTTTTACACAGCATGCTCTATACAATTACAAAACTTTCATATGTTCTGAGTTTTTTGATTTGAGTTGAAGAAGTATCCCTAAAAAATTCTTTTCTACCTGCTGGTCTGTTTTTCACAGATTCTGTCCTGTTTTGCCTTTTCTTCGTTTTGCAAACCTTAAGCTTGCTTTTTCTTTGCAAAAACTTTTTGGCAATCTTGAGAAACAGTATCTCTTCAAGAATATCTTTGTTTCCAGCAGAGAAAAAATTATTTTATTATGGGTACTAACCTCGCTAATCAGATTATGATGAGTTATGTATGAAGGGAGTTTTCAAGTGTGCGAGGGAAGATGATGAAAGAAGATTCAGGAGTGTCAAGCGCTCAAGCTTGGGGATGCCCCCATGCATCCCCAAGAAATATTCAAGGAGACTCAAGCGTCTAAGCTTGGGGATGCCCCCGTGCATCCCATTCTTCATCAACAATTATCAGTTCGTCTCTCGTTTCACTATATTTTTATCGCTTCATGCGTTATGTGCTATGCTTGGAGCGTCTCGCTCTTAGGTTTTGTTTTTAGTTTTCTTTAGCTTTGCTTGCTTTTCATACCAAGTTAGAGCCCAGATTTCTTTGTGTGGGAGAGAAACATGCTCCACTTTCAAAATCTAGAACACAACATAGGATTCTTCATGCTTATCTTTGCCGTGTGTGTTCTTTATCTTTTTCATAGCTACTTCCATGTTTAGCTCTTAGTTTTCATGCTTATTTTTTCAAAGAGATTTTGTTTAGTCTGTTGCTGGAACTCTCTTGAGTTTTCATGTTTATCTTGTTTAGAGAGTTTTCCTGTTGCACTGAGTTTTGTGTCTTGACTTGAAGTAGGTAATTGAGGTTGCTATTCTTTCGTAGTAGTAACTTGCAATAGTTTTGAGGTATTGTTTTGAGTAATGTCTGGACTTTTGGTGTCAAGATCTTTAGCCTATTAGTGATATATGTCGTATTTTGGGCAATCCGTGTTTATTTTCAAAACTTACAAAATTAGTTGAGAACTTTAGCTACTAGATGGATCACTACTCTTCTGAGGGGTCGAATATTAGAGTACACTCACGTACCATGAGTCGAGGATGCGCAAGGATAACCAAACCCCCATACAGTCCTCCTCGGGGTACTTGTCTCTTTGTGAACCTCTTTATTAGATTGAGAGTTACCGATAATAAGTGCATGAGTTCTTCGGACTAATGTGAGTATTCGAAAGTTGACACTTCCACCTTCCCATATTTTTCTAGCCTCTCATGTGCCGTTCATTGCTTTCTTCTCACTCCGAGAGTTAGCGTCCACCTTCGCCGGTACATCCAAACCCTTGGCATGATACGCTCTGTCATCATAAACCTCATTTTATCCTTCCTCAAAACAACCACCATACCTACCTATCAAGGCATTTCCATAGCCTTTCCGAGATATATTGCCATGCAACATCCATCTTCTCATGACTTGATCTTCATGTCATACATGCTACTTGCTTGATCGATGAGCCGCATGCTAGTTGGGCCTTGCCCTAATCATTGATACATGACACGCTAGTATCATTGCATGTCCTGCTACACTGGCAAAGGCATACATTTGCATACATCATGATAGTTACATCTTCTTTATGATTTGAGTACTTTGTAAAGTGTGAAAGATCTTCTATACTTTTTGTAATATATAGAGTGTTGCCCCTAAAGTGAGGAAAAGATCCCAAAGTGAAAAAATCAAAAGAGCCCAAAGTGGAAAAAATTAAAAGACCCCAAAGAGGACAAATAGAGAAATAGAAAGAGCCATTGAGGCCATCAAAAAATACAAAAAAATATAAAAAAGAGAAAAATAAATAAAAAGGGAGAAGGGGGCACACTACTATTCCTTTTGATAGATCCACACTCGTAGTCCCTCTTATATCTTGTACTCCATAGAGATTATCATTCATGCATATAGCTATGTGGGGACCTTCACACTATAGAACTTGGCTTGTATATTCCAATGATGAGCCTCCTCAAATGAGCTCTAGGTCTTCTTGAGCAAGCAAGTTGGATGCACCCCCACTAGTTCCATTGGAGAGCTTACTGTTGGAAATATGCCCTAGAGGCAATAATAAAATGTTATTATATATATATTTCCACGTTCGTAATTAATGTTTATATTTCTGTGCTATAATTGCAATGACCCTGACTATGAGATTCAGAAGAAAACTCACTTGCATGTGTGGAAATGTAAACACCAAGAGTTCCTGGTTTAGCCTCTAAGACCAGCTCATGTGCTAACTGATGATTACGTTTTCTTAATCATGGACATTGTTCTTGTAACAAGGATGTCAGTAGCAATGGGAACATATTGTTAGCAGAACAATGATGTTGAACCGACCCCAGTATTGAATGATATACTTAGAGATCACATCGTAACTACGTTATAAGTCATATCATGAAATGTTATCATATACGTAATTCCTTAGACCATGAGAGTATCGAGTTGCTTCACACAGGAAGACATGCTTTGGTTCTTAGATGAATCCTCCCGTAAATGGGAAGTAGTAAAATAAGTTCTGGGTATGTCAGATGGTGTGTCTAGTGACTGTGATAGTTCAAGAATGGGATTTGCTCCTTCACGATGAAGAAGATATTCACTTCGGGCCCACTCGGTATGACGGTATCCATTATAGTCTGGCCAGACGCATTGTGATTCAGTCATAGGGATACCGGAATACGATAACGAGAAAATGGACAAACGAGCAAAGAGGATAACGAGTGGTTGTGTTCAAGAAGTTGTTACACATGGGTGCCAAACATCTCTCCTCTAACTTTGTCATATATCACGAAGCAAAGGGAATGGTACATGAATAAACATAATGGTTCACTCGAAGTTTCTTCGTGTATGTGCGGGAGTCAACATGGGTGTCCATGGCTCCGCTGTTGATTATTGGCTATTGACGAAAGGCTGTTGACCTATGTCCGGAAGATGTTCTGAGTCATGTCCGCATTATACCGAACCTATTGGGTCACACACTTAACGACCAGTAGTCTGTTAGAATACTAGTATGGAAGGTTTCCGGTGGGAAGGTATGTGTAGGTTTGGAAGGCTTGGGAGTCCAAGTTGGACTCCCAAACCTCCTTGAGCTGCGCCCTAGGCCCCTTGGCCACCTATATAAGGTGAGCCAAGGGTGGGGGGAAGACACACAATCAATCCCCAAGGCCTATGCGCCACCCTCCCTCCTCTGAACCCCGTTGCTCCACTTTTAGACCCCGGTTTAGACGCTGTTCTAGATCGGAATCCGTTAGGGTTTTCTCCCTCTAGTTTTCTCGGTGGCGTTCATCTCTGGACGGCGGAGCGCTGCTGGATTGCTGCTACGGGATGTGTGGATACTAATGGAGGGGTCGTACCTTCGACCCTTCTTCGAGGAGCTTGTTCATGGGACTTGTCCGTGGGACTAGATCACGGGACTTGTTCATGGGATTGATCGAGGGACTGTTCGTGGGAGAACTTGCGAGATCTACTTCCACTACGTCCATGAGCTTCACCAACTCTACTTCCGCTACATCGGTTGGTGAGCCATGACCTAAAACCTTGTATGCAATCTTCTTGGATGATCTTGGGTTCTTGATTCGTAGGCCGAAATTTTTTGTTTTCTACTACGTTTCCCAACAGTGGTATCTTGAGCGATCCTTGATTAGATGCATGTTTAGGTAGATCATATGTTGATATGAGGCATTGATTTTCTTGTTTGCTTCCCTATCATGTGATCTTTTCTTTGCTCGACGGCATGATGTGATTTTGCTACAAGGTTTGAGTTTTGCCATGATCCCTCTATGCTGCTCTTAGTATGCTGGTTGCCTTGATCATGGACTACATCAAATTCCTTGGATCTCATCCTAGTCTTGCTATAGAAAATTTTACATGAACGGGCTTGTGGATTTTATGAACTCAAATCCACACGGGGGTCACGCGTTTAACGAAGTTTGGCTTGTGGCATTAGTTGCTACAGCACCCCGTATGTTAAACTAGCAACAAAAGAAGTATCGTGTTTTTGTTTTGTCTAGGGTTTCTCGTTTGCCTTGTAAACCTGCTTAACAACCACGATAAAAGTTGCAACAACCCGTGTAGATGGCGATCTAACTCGTTTTTGCAGAGTATGCATGTGATGTGGTATAGCCTTCAAGATTTGCAATGTGTTTGTATGAGATGCTATATGTTATGTAATATTTATTCGCGACCTGCGTGTCGTGGTACGGCATGATGACTGGAGTCATATGATTGTCACTTAATTATGGCCTGCGTGCGAGAACTGTTTATTAGCTCGAGGCAAAGCAATAGATAGATGCAAGGTGATGATCTACGATGCGGAGGTGGACCCCGACGCACATGCCGGAAGCCGTGGTGATGTTCCCGGTGCCAAGGAGAAAGTTGGTGGACGCGGTGACTTCTACCACGACGGCGTGAAGACTACGAAGACTTCACGAAGCAAAGGGCTATATCATATCACATAATTTTATGAACTGCCTGTGATGTTTATCCCTTTGATGCACCCTTGTTTGATGCGCGGTAGTCGTGTTTTATTAGGGTGATCTCTCGCAAAACAATATCAAGTTGATAGTGTTCTTCCAACTGTAGCACCGTCTATACTATGTTTCACATCGGAGCAGGTCATGTCACATGGGTGCACACGTGTGTGACGCATAAAAGGCGGGTGTGTTAAAAGAACACACAGCGCATTACACTTGGTTGTCTTGACGGTTTGGATAAAAGTTTGCTACCGGAACACGCCCATCGAAAGATGAACAAGAATCACATGTGTTGTGATTGGCAAGTTGGCCTACCGGTCCAATCTAAGTCATCAGTAATGTCACATCAATGGCGGACGATTGGGTCGGATCTTGAATCACTCCAGCATCAATTACGAGAGATATTGATCTGAGTGGGAGCGCACTTAGTAATTAAATTGATTAATCACAAGTGCAACTTAATTATGAACAAAGTCTTAGTATTTGCATTATCGTTGTAGAATAATGGCTCGCGTTACCACCTTTCCAATTGATTTTGATTAACTGTATTATCTGGTAAAAACTTTACGATTGGTACCGTATTGTGAGGACTATCCTCAATAGTGCCGAGAAGGACCATGTCCTATCGCAAATTTTTGATGCTCTCCCGCTGATGCTATGGATGATGTGACTTATGTCCATAATCCAAAATGCTAGAATTCCACCACAGCTAAGTGCATTGTCTTCACCACCATGAAACCCGAACTTCGAAAAGTTTGGGATAGTTATGTTATATTCATGGAACTGAAAAATAGTTTTCAGTAGTAAGACAATTAATGTTGGATATAAGATATCTAGTACAATGTATGATTGTAAGCATTAGTGAAAATATTCACTGTGCTCTTAACGAAACGGATAAGTGTGGGATCCAGAAGAACACTGGTCATATGATGATGAGGATTAAGGGAAAGGAAGTTCCATAGTGTGTTAGTAAGACTTACATGCCGGAAAGTCCATGGCATGCGCCACCCTTGATCATGTGTGATCTTCTGTGAGTAGGAGTGACATTGGAAATAGAACTATGATACGTATAAAGGCAAAACGAAAGAAGACTGGAATAACCAGCTCAGAAATGAAAGTCATACGGAGTTATAGATGAATTCATTGCTGGTCAAGAGATGTAATTCTTGGGAATCATGATTAAGCAGTTAATTGTGGATTCTGTATATTGTGATTAAACTGTTGATCACCGGAATATCACATCGATTGCATATTGTTGCAACTCGATGCAAGAAATACTATGGCCTTTATGACTAGCTAATGATGAGTTTTGACACGCTCGGGAACACGGTAAAAGGTTTACTATACCGTGTGTTGACTCTATGATTATCTTCATAATTCATTTTAGAGTTGAGTAAATTGTTACTACACTTTAGCCTTGTTGCAAAACATCATTTTGAATCATGTTTGTTGCAAGAGAGTTGTTCAAAGCTATGAATAACGTAAAGGCCATACTTCCATTATGAATAGGGTGTATGTTATGAATCTTGATAATAATACTAAACATCCATAACACTGACGCTAAACGTCGCAAGACTGACAGAAATACCACATAGATGTGGCACTGCCCTTTATCACAAGTGACATAACATGCATGAAGAATTTCCATAAGTGATGGATTTTCGAGTCATATGATTATGAATCACTTGACGCTTGCGATCTTTGTCTCGAAGTAATGTGACTAAAACACCGTTAATAGGCCATACATGAACGGACAACTAAACCATTGGTAATCATACATGATGATGTGTGCAGTCCAATAAGTGTAGTTGTGTGTAGTGGATTCCCTATCTTCACTCATGAGTTGAAGTAGATATGTGGATATCTGTTCAATAGAGACATACGTCTGAAATCTTTGAAATGTTCAAGGAATTTTAGAGTGAAATAGAAATTCGTTGTAACAAGAAAATAAAGCTTCTGCAAATTAGATTGTAGAAAGTAATATTTTAGTTACAAGTTTAGTGAACGTCTGATGAGTTGTGAAGAACTGTCATAACTTGCGTCTCCCGGAACATCACTATGAGTAAAGTGTTCGAGAGATGTAATCAAGCCATGTATGACACGGTAAAGATCAAATATGACGTTTATCAATTTGCCATTATACTTATTAAAGTTATGCGTTAGTGACTACGGCTTTTACACTGAAAAGAGCATCATCAAATCTGTTGAAATGACACCATATTAGATGTGGTATGGACTGTTAAAACCATGTTGTCTTTTCTTAAAATTTGGGTATATGAGGCATATGTTTGACATACTCAAAACCCCAAATCAGATAAGTGCTACTTTGTTAAGGTTATGCCAAAAGTTTTGGTATTCCTCTATCACTACACAAAAGCAAAACTGTTTGTTGTTAAGAACAATGTGTTTTGAAGAAAAATAGTTTCTTACAAAAGAGTGAGTGGAAGGACAGTGCAACTTGTCAAAGATTGTTGAATCTTCAGAGAAGTGCGCAGCTGAACCACACAGGTTAGACAAAACTCGTACAAACATTCATGATATGTAAAACGAGATATTGTTGTTCGACAATGATAAACCTGTGATATACAAAGAAGCGTTGATGGGCCCTGACTCTGGGATTTGGCTAAAGGCCAAATAATCCGAGATAGTATCCATGGAAGTAAGTCAAGTTTTGAACTTGGTAGACCCTCCGAAAGACTAAAAGTCTGAAGAATATATATATGGATCTATAATTGATTCGGATGAAATTGTTTTATCCATAAAGCTCAACTCGTTGGAAAATTGCTTTCTAGCGAGTTCAAAGGTTGACTACGGCGAAATAATGTCGACCGTAGAAATGCTTTAGTCAGTTCGGGTTATACTAGCAATTACTACATATCTCATTTATAGGATATGGTAGAATGAACGTCAAAAACAAAGTTCCTACACGGAAATATAACAAAGGACGTATACGTGATACGACCGGAATGTTTTGTCAATTCAAAGGATGCTAAAATAGATGCAAGCCTTGGATATCCCGTGATGGACTGAAGCTAGCATAATGGAGTTGGAATTTTCGTTGTGATGAAATTGCGAAAAGAGTTTGTTTTCATCAGGAATAACGAAGATGCTTGAATATTCAAGAAAGTAAGTGGGAGCTGAATAATATTTCTAAAACCTTATGTAGATGACATATTGTTGATTAGAAATGATATAAATTTCTTGACACGAATAAGGACTTTATTGGAAATAGTTTTCAGCTGAAGTACTTGGGCTAATATAGCATTAGTATTGAGCACAATGATCTATGTAGATAGTAAGTGTCTGATCATGCTAAAGCCAACATTACATGTTGACATGATACTAAAGTAGTTTAGTATTAATACGCCAAGAAGGATGTTCTTGCCGAGGTCATGGTGAAAAGTTGTTTGCGGAAATCGGTGTTCATGAACACAGATAAGCAAAACACATGAATTGGATTTCACTCACCTATGTGTTTGGATTAATCATGTACACCATAATATGTAAAACGACCAGATATGTCCAGTGCTCCAAAAGGTTGTGAGCAAGATACCAAAGTGATCAATATGCTGATCATTGGACAAACAGTGAAAAGTTAAACTTATGATAGATAAGATATGTTTCTCGGAAAATGGAGATAATGAAGAGCTCGTTGTAACAAGTTACACCAGCTGAATTTTTGATGTAAACAGTTACACCAATTCAGTCTTCATACTTACTCCAACCGATTTTCGATTTTAATTGGGATTATGTGTTTCACACGTAAGGGTGGCACAGTATGAAGGAACTGTGTTAAGTTAGATACTGTGGCGAATTCTACAACAGAGGCTAAGTATATTGTTGCTTAAAGAAGTAACAAGGGAGGGTATTTTGAGTCATCAGTTCATTTATGAACATGGTATGGTTTCCTAGATGCTTGAAGCTCATGGAACATTGACGAATGATTTCATGACTTATTCTGAAGGAACCAAGGTCCTGCCAAATGATTCAAACATATACAAAGCTAAACTGATAAAATTAGTAAATTTTATGATAGCGTGAAAAACGCGAAGATATGCAAGATACAAACGGGCCTGAAGCATCAGATCCGATGATGAAGTCTATACCACAAATGAAGCATGTATTACACCGGTATGCCATAGGTGTAAAATGCTCAAGCACTGATAATATTATTGACTCTAGTGCAAGTGGGAGACTGTTGGAAATATGCCCTAGAGGCAATAATAAAATGTTATTATATATATATTTCCACGTTCGTAATTAATGTTTATATTTCTGTGCTATAATTGCAATGACCCTGACTATGAGATTCAGAAGAAAACTCACTTGCATGTGTGGAAATGTAAACACCAAGAGTTCCTGGTTTAGCCTCTAAGACCAGCTCATGTGCTAACTGATGATTACGTTTTCTTAATCATGGACATTGTTCTTGTAACAAGGATGTCAGTAGCAATGGGAACATATTGTTAGCAGAACAATGATGTTGAACCGACCCCAGTATTGAATGATATACTTAGAGATCACATCGTAACTACGTTATAAGTCATATCATGAAATGTTATCATATACGTAATTCCTTAGACCATGAGAGTATCGAGTTGCTTCACACAGGAAGACATGCTTTGGTTCTTAGATGAATCCTCCCGTAAATGGGAAGTAGTAAAATAAGTTCTGGGTATGTCAGATGGTGTGTCTAGTGACTGTGATAGTTCAAGAATGGGATTTGCTCCTTCACGATGAAGAAGATATTCACTTCGGGCCCACTCGGTATGACGGTATCCATTATAGTCTGGCCAGACGCATTGTGATTCAGTCACAGGGATACCGGAATACGATAACGAGAAAATGGACAAACGAGCAAAGAGGATAACGAGTGGCTTGTGTTCAAGAAGTTGTTACACATGGGTGCCAAACATCTCTCCTCTAACTTTGTCATATATCACGAAGCAAAGGGAATGGTACATGAATAAACATAATGGTTCACTCGAAGTTTCTTCGTGTATGTGCGGGAGTCAACATGGGTGTCCATGGCTCCGCTGTTGATTATTGGCTATTGACGAAAGGTTGTTGACCTATGTCCGGAAGATGTTCTGAGTCATGTCCGCATTATACCGAACCTATTGGGTCACACACTTAACAAGCAGTAGTCTGTTAGAATACTAGTATGGTAGAAGGTTTAGTGGAAGCAAAGCAGAATAGTTCATACGGGTACCGGAAGTAGTTCCGGAGATTTATGGAATAGTTCATAAGGGCACCAGAAGTAGTTCTGGGTATTTAGGATATGTTCGGATCTCTCTGGAGTAGTCCCAGGTGGTTCCGGAACATATGAAAATGGTAATGGGAAAGTTTACGATCAACCGGAATAGTTTCGGTGATCGGTGGACAGCTTAAACAATATGTTGTGTTCACCGGACATAATAACCTTTGCCCGGATGGCTCTGAAACCCATTTAGATGGCTCCGGAACATTCGTTAGAGGTTCCGGAAGGTATTCGAAGTGCTCCAAAAGTGTCCGGAATGTCCCGAAACAGTCCCGGTAGGTCCCGGAAGGTCCTGGAAGCTTCTAGAAGGTTCCGGAAGGTTCCGGGCAGTACCACCCACTGCCTTGCGCCCCTGGCCTTGGGGGGCAAGCCACCTAGGCTGCCCTGGCCGGCCAGGTGGTGGGGGCGCACCAAAAAGGGGTGGGAGATCCTCCAGGTGGGATTTCCAAATACCATTATGGAAGGTTTCCGGTGGGAAGGTATGTGTAGGTTTGGAAGGCTTGGGAGTCCAAGTTGGACTCCCAAACCTCCTTGAGCTGCGCCCTAGGCCCCTTGGCCACCTATATAAGGTGAGCCAAGGGTGGGGGGAAGACACACAATCAATCCCCAAGGCCTATGCGCCACCCTCCCTCCTCTGAACCCCGTTGCTCCACTTTTAGACCCCGGTTTAGACGTTGTTCTAGATCGGAATCCGTTAGGGTTTTCTCCCTCTAGTTTTCTCGGTGGCGTTCATCTCTGGACGGCGGAGCGCTGCTGGATTGCTGCTACGGGATGTGTGGATACTAATGGAGGGGTCGTACCTTCGACCCTTCTTCGAGGAGCTTGTTCATGGGACTTGTCCGTGGGACTAGATCGCGGGACTTGTTCATGGGATTGATCGAGGGACTGTTCGTGGGAGAACTTGCGAGATCTACTTCCACTACGTCCACGAGCTTCACCAACTCTACTTCCGCTACATCGGTTGGTGAGCCATGACCTAAAACCTTGTATGCAATCTTCTTGGATGATCTTGGGTTCTTGATTCGTAGGCCGAAATTTTTTGTTTTCTACTACGTTTCCCAACACTTACCTTAGCTCATATGTGCATCCGTTGCATGGCAACCCCTACTCCTCACATCATATCTATCATTTGGCTTTCTCTCGCCTATGATTGTCCTCATTGATGTGAGCCTTTCACACCTTTTTTTCTTTCTCCTCCACCTTATTCTCTCTTTGCCATCCTAAGTGTCAACTTTCTTGCTTACGCTCATCCATTGCATGAGTGCTCAAAATGTCGAAAAGGAGTGGATCATTTTGACTTATCCTGGCTAGTGGTCAGGGGATGAGTCAAGATAAGATTCCAAAGAAGACCAAGTGTGAAACTTTAGTAGATTGAGTTATCAACACAAAAATACTTTTTCTCGTATATCCCTATCCCTTTTCTTGCACGCAAACACCATTTGGAGACATTCGAGTCACGGACAGCGAGAGCTCTTGCACCTTTATGTTCTTATGTTGCTTATTTCAATCCTAAATATAGACTCTTGCCCATTATGACTTGAATTGAATTACATGCCTTGATTTCTTTACTTAAAAGTTCTTATATGGTTGTTAGCATGTCACCACCTAAATTATGCTTTTATCATTTACCTACTCGAGGACGACCAGGACTTAAGCTTGGGGATGTTGATACGTCCAAAACGTATCTATAATTTGTGTTGCTCCATGCCTCTTTTGTGTGATATTGCTATGATATTGATGAACTTCCATACACTTTTGATCATATTTGGACTAACCTATTAACTCAGTGCACCCCAGTGCCAGTTCCTGTTTTTTGCTGTTTTTCTATTTCAGGTTTCCCCCATATTAAAAGTGCTCCAAAAATTCGGGAAAAATCCAATAAAAAATCAGCGATCAGGAAGCTTACGGAATCACCAAGGGGGGCCAGAGGGGACCCACCAGGGGCCCAGGCACCCTCCCGGCGCGCCCCAGGGTGGGGCCGCGCCAGGGGAGCGCCTGGACCCCTGGTGCCCCCCTGGCTGCCCCCCTCGCCTATTTATTCCCCATGACGCAAAAACCCCGAGACGGGAACCCTTTTTCGCATTCTCTCCTCTGTTCCGCCTCCACTGCGCTTCCAAGATCGGGAGCACCAGAAGATCTCTTCTCGGCACCCTGCCGGAGGGAGGAATCACCTCCGGGAGCTTCTCCACCACCATGGATGCTTCCCGGACGAACCGTGAGTAGTCCACCTTGGACCATGGGTCTATGATCAGTAGTTATGTGATGTTCTCCTCCCCTCTTTGTTCTTCATGGATTAGACCTCGTGAGCTGCCCTACATGATCGAGGCACTTATGTAATATTTTTGCTGTTGATATGCTGAGTTTGCTGGGATCCGATGGATTATGAAATTATGTTCAGATTGTGTTTGAGTAATATATTTGATTCTCCTCTTTTATATTTATGTTCTTGAGTAATTCTTGCATGTTCTCCGTTGCTGTTTATTGCTTTGGCCAAGTAGTAGGCAGTGACTCCAAGAGGGAGCGTTATTCATGATTGTGGGTTCATGCCCCCCGATGACTAGCTTGAGTGACAGAAACATGAGTCTAAGGGATGTGTTGTTGCCACAAGGGGGAAAACAACGGTGCTTGTACTTGCGGGTGCAAGGATTGTTTACTTTACGCAAAGTTCTTTAATGCAGTTGTCTGTTGCTTTGAGTTTACACTTTGGGTGAGATTCGCAACTTAATACCAGCGAGATGTTCTGGATAGATATCTCAAGGTGGATGATTAGTAGGTAGATGCAGATGGATTTCGGTCTACTTGTCTTGGCGTACCGCCCATGCTTTTGAGCCTCTTCTTTTCTTTATAGCATAATTAGCATTGGTTTGCGCACATAATCCTGTCAATTGCCCAGCTGTGATTTGTTTACCTCGCATGGCTATTTTATCGTCTTTTGGGAGAGAGACATCACTAGTGAATGTGACGCCCCCAAAATCAGACCGTGTACAGTAATCATACACGCAAGGTACACGATCGAGATCAGGGACTCACGGTGAGATATCACAACACAACTCTACAAATAAAATAATACAAGCTGTTTAATACAAGCCAGGGCCACGAGGGCTCGAATACAACAGCTCGAGAGCACAAAGTCAGCGGAAGCAATAGTATCTGAGTACAGACACAAGGATACACGGTTGCCTTAAGAAGGCTAGCACAAAATCAACACGATCAAAAAGGCGAGGCCTCCTGCCTGGGAACCTCCAAGATACTCCTGGTCAAAGGGGAACTCGACGTCGTAGAAGGCATCGGGGATCTTCATGTTGCGGTGGTCGGCATCAGGGATCTCCTGCTCCTGGGCTCCAAGGCTCCAACGTCGACTGCAGCGGCCGATCAGGCAAAACAAAAAGGGGGGAAATAAAGCAGGTGAGTATCTAGCATACCCGCGAGTCTTACGTCCGCTACTAAGCATTTATGCATTTGTATCAAATGGAAAGGGGAGGCTGTATATAGTGGACTGCAAGGTAGAAAGTCAGAGCAAGGAAGAGAAGCTAGGCCTATCGAAGACTAGCATCTTCCGACGAGTCTTGCAGCATGAGGTAAGAATCAGCCAACAGTTTAATATAACAGTAATGAAAGTAACAATGCAGCAGAAGTTGCTGCAGCATTGTATAATAATAAGTTGTAATCATAATTAACAATGCCTCCGAGTTCCCTCCCGCGACATCCCCGCGAGGGAGAAAACCCGAAACCAACAGTTTAATAGTAGTAGTTTGTAGTGATAGGATCTGGCTTCAGCATAAAGCGTCCTGTTACCGTGGACACGGCTATCGATAGATTAATCTTCCCTGCAGGGGTGCACTAGTGTGACACTACACGCTCGGATCTCCAGGGTGGCGTACACCTGGTTAGGGAGCACCCCACCGAGGCTATCCGACACAATGCAGTCCATCCTACGACTCATCAGAGAGGTCCCCGCCGGTCTACAGCCCTAAGTGCAAGGGGGTCATGGGCCTATCACCCCTCGCTCTCCGGGTCGTTGCGAGGAGGGTGAATTCCAACGCCGCAGCGCGATCCGTCCCTGCCGCAATGCTGAACTGGACGTCTTTCAGAGCTTTCGAACGAGGCTACATTGCGGAGGCGCCCAAACGCGTAATCCCACGTATAGGTAGTGCGTACAAGCCAAAAGGCTACTCAAGTCATCCGCCGAACCCGTTAAGCATTTTATTAATTTTCTGTCGAGACAACCGTTATCGTTGCCCCTTATTGAATGAGTCGCGGACAACGACAGCAGTCAGGACCACCAGTAACGTCGGTGTCTGCCCTGTCGTCCCACCAACTCGTGCGGTTACCAACAAGGTGAACCGTCTCCTTACCTTGTCTCGCGTTTGCTCCGAAGAGCTCGACTTTCGTACAACAGGAAATCCTTCGGCCACGAACAGTACGAGGCCCGCCGCACACCGGTGGAATACACCTGACCTGTCGTTCCGCTAAGATACCCTGCGCGGGCACCGTTGGGTCACCCGACTCCTTACCTGTAAGGACACCAGTTGATTCGAGTGCCTACCATCAAGTGAACCAGGAGGAATCACCCTCGATGGTACACTTGAAGAGGTTCGACAGAGACATCAGCGAAATGAACTAAAGAGGAATATTCTCGTATCACCCCGGTGGTGCCGAGACACCAGCGGAATGAACTAAAGATGAATACCCTCGTATCATCCCAGTGATGCTACGCTACTGAGCCGACGAGAGTGAAATACGAGTCCATCCACTCGTAAGTCATACTCGAAGCGACTCGGCAGAGTCTCGCCGTTGTAGGTTCCCTAGGGCGTCTGCATTGATCCGTACCTGTTGCAGTTATAATATTTTGTAATCCGCGTTCACTCACCAGAGTGGTCACGGCCCGCTATTCTAAACCTAGCTAACAATGCGCAGGGTTTACTGCTGAATATTATATATATATTTATAAGGCAGCATAGGACAAAGGAAAGGTACATCAAGGGGCGACAAAAACATGCTATGCAATTGAATAGGATTGTAACGTAGCAGCAGCAGTAACCATGCCTAGTGCAAGAAATGTACGGAAAGATAGATGATATCTGGGGAAGAGAATGGCTCTGCTTGCCTGGAAGCTCGACGGTAGAGGTACGGTCGTCGACGAAGTAGTCGTACTCGGCAACGCTGTCGTCGGCGGCATCAACGAGGTCTATCGGAGAATAAAGGGGGGGAGAAACAATAAATACACAGCAATAATAGCAATACAAATGCAAGACATAGAAGTTACAAAGCAACGAGGCTCTAACGCAGTGTTAAGTATTTCAGGCGGCGTGGAATTTATCCGGAGATGACTCATCAGTACCGGTTGATTACCGGACCGATGATCCGAAGGGGAAAGGTTCCATGTTTGCAGTGTCGTGGACATTTGACAAACATATGGATAGTGTATCCGCGTTAGTTGAACTATTCTGAACAACTTTCATGTTCAGAATAAATTCATCCGGATAGTTTTACCGGCACCGGGCGTCTGACAAACAGATGAACCGGAGGGGAAATGTTCTACGTTCGGTATGCCAGAGAGGTGCGGTGGGGGTATGGGTAGCGTATCCGTACTCGTTGTATTATTCTGATCAACTTTCATGTATAAAATATATTGATCTGACCTACGGTTTATTTTATATGATTTTCTAATGTTTTAAAAGATTTTCAAGAATATTTTAATTCAAATTAATAACGGGAAATACTTTTATATTCAGACTGAGCCCGCCACAGTCAATGACATGTGGGGCCAGTGGGGCATAGTCAACAGTTGACCAGTCAAGGTTGACTAGTCAATAGGGTCAAGGTGGGGCCCAGGTGTCATTGTCTCATTTCTGGATTTCTCTGGAATTTGGCTAAGTCTGAGAATTTATGTCTTAAACATCAATTAGCTATTTTCGGAAGGCTACGGTTCTTGGTTCTGCTCACCCGACAAATTAGTGCCCTATATCAAATCGAAGCATTTTCTATGGTCTACAATCTGGTACAAATTTCATGTTTGTTGGATTTCATTTGCTTAATTAATACTTTGTTTGAACAGTGTCATCTGTTAATAATTCTAGAAACTGTTATAGTTAACAGAACATAGCACTTTGTGATTTTCGTAGAAATTAATTCATGCATCGAATGGAGTTGGTCCAGTGGGGTAAACTGAAGTTGGTTATGTGTATAACAAGCCCATGTCTTTTGATGTTATGATAGGATACTTTAACATGTCCAAAATGTGCTCTAAAGTAGCTATGAAAATATCTGTTTCCTGTCATTTTTCTGTTGATAGAAATGTGTGTCTTGTGATTTTCATAGGAATTAATACTCTCATTTTCTGAACTTGGTCAAGTGAAACAATTTGAAGTATTCATTTTGGACTTGTTTTTTTGCTAATTTGGAGCTGCCAAAACTGGTACAAGCTGCAGTAGTACAGGCAGTACCAACATTCAGTAGCAGCAATAGCAGTGTCAATTTCCAAACTAAAACGTTGGTGCTTCTTAGTTTGTAGCATATATAACGCTATGCATGTGCTTTTGGAATATTTTTGGTTGCTACCAAAATGCAAATGGATAAATCTAAGTGTGGCTGAGTTAAAACCTCCATCCATTGCGTTCCAAACACTTCCAATGTTTCTAAATATCCAACAGCAGTTGTGGCAATTTATCAGCGGCAGCAACAAGCGGCTAGCAACTGCAGCTTCAGCAAAGCCACAACGCTGGCTAGGAGGCTCAGCAACGAGCAGCAGCGCACACACATGCCACATCCCTGGGCATGTCCGTGGCCACATGCCAGCGGAGGAAAGGTGTGGCCGGCCAGCAGGGTGAGCAGGCCGCGACGGGAGCGCTCACGCGCGAGCTGCATAGGGCAGGAGCGCGAAGCCCTGGCCATGGAGGCCATGCACAGGGGATGTCGGGGAACGGCGGAAAACGGCGCGGAACGAAGGGGCGAGTACGGGAATGGGACGAGGAGCTCACTGCGAGTCTCATGGCGTCGCGGCGAAGGTAGCGGGGCGGCCAGGGCGCCGAGGGAGTCGAAGGGGGCGGGGTGGTCGAGGAGGAGGTCCTGCAGGGAGGGGGGGGGGGGGGGGGGGCTTCGTGGCGAGGGCGTGCACGGCGGCGAGCTACCGGTGGCTCCCGACCTTGGTTGAGTGATGGAGTCGGCCGAGAAGTCCACAACGAAGCTCCCAGAAGCGCTCGTGTGGCCCGGGGAGGTCGCCGGCCATGACCACGGTGAGGGATCGACGACGACGATGTTCGTGGTGGCCGGTGGCCATGGCAGCGAGGCGGCACGGCGGTTTCGTTCGTGGGGGGGGGGGGGGGGGGGGCGACGAGGGAGAGAGGGGGCTAGGTCAGCGGCGGCGGGAATCGGCGGTGGCCGCGGCGTCCAGTGAGGGAGGGGATCGGGATTGGGAGCAGGGAGATCGAGAGAGATGGGGGAAGGAGCCGGCTCGGCTAGGTCTAGGGGGAGGCCAGGTGGGCCGGGGTGGCCTGGCAGGCCGGCCTGGGCTGGCTGGGCACTAGGCCCAGTTGGCCTGGGTCAGTTCTATTTTTTAAAATTTCCTTTTTAATCATTTATTATTTACTTTATTTAATTCTTTTAGCTAGCATTATAATTTTGTAAAATATAGGACTGGCTCCAATATTAGTGTTGTAACCCACACAAGTTCCAAAAAAGGTTTGGACTTTAAACAAAAATCATTTAGTATTTTATCTAAATATTAAACCAGTAAAATGGACTTTTTAGGCTACTATTCGAATTGTTTAAAATATTAAAATGTTATAATAAATGCCCTAGGTTGTTTTAACACTGCCCACTGACTTTTAGGGATTTAGCAAAATTGATTGCACAATTTTTGTTGCAACTTTATTTTTCACATTTATTTGAAATTTTTATCTGAGTGAAAATTTAAACGAGGCATGATCAAGCATGGCTAATCACAGTTACTGGACTTTCAACAGAGTAATTACTGTTCCACCAAGGTGATTACTGTAGGGTTACTGTAGCATGACACCCAGGGTGTTACAGTGAACATCATAGGACCTCGGTCCATATTTCCAATACTGTTTACACCCTCTATCAATTTACTGCTTTATTTGCTTTTCCATTGCTATCACTATCATTATTATCCCGTGCGTTTTATCCTTTGTAAGCAACAAGGCCGAAGGGATTGACAACCCCTTTGTACTCGTTGGGAGCAAAGCTATCTGTTGTGTGTGCAGGTCCACGACAACCGCTAATCTCTAGCGCCGTTGTCACCTTCTTGTCGTTATCGGAGTCCTACTGGAGACAAACCTTGGTATCTTCACCGAGGGAAATTGCCGCTACGCTACATCTCAACCTTCCACTTTGGGTAACCAACGAGGGGCGAGAAGTAAACTCTCGTGACATCAAAGACGTAGAAGATCCTCCACTGAAGGAGGAAGAAGAAGCCTGAGAATTAATACTCAAGCGAAATGGTGAACACTCATCGATGCGAGGGGTTTACTGCAAAATGGTGAAGGAACGTTGACACATGCCCGCCTACTCTTCTTCCATGAACCTTTGTCCTACTAAATGTTTTGGCATAGAAGACACATGTGACATAGCTAAACCGGTGCCTTCGTTAAGGGTTTTGTGAAAACATCATTGGACGCAACTAAAAATCTTGCTATGTACGTGTTGCGCCCCGGCCTCGCGTCGACAATAGCTTCGTGCTCTTGTTGCTACTCGATCCATATGGAGAAAGGGGGTAACAATGGCTCTACAAATGTTTTTGCGGATGGGCAGTGTGAGATGAATGATAATCCAGGCATACAAAGATCATAGAGAAACGACATGGGAAAATGACTAGGGTTAGAGATTTCAAAGGATTTCTAAAAAACAAACAAAGGAGGGGATAAATTAGCAAGATGGGGCGTTAAAGATGGAGAAGATTTAAGCAATATCAAAACCTAATAATTCATCTAACCATTTTACCCAACAAAAATACCGAAGTTAATCCCGTATGTCCACCTCAATTTTTTTAGGTTTCCAATAAACCCATAACTCAAATAGGTCTCTGCCCCCCCTCTCCCCTCCCCTTCCCTCTTAACAACCCATAACCCCCATCGTATTTCTTTTGCAAAAGTCCTTTCCCTCTGCACAAGAAATCAAAATATGAGTGGGTCCACCATCTCCATGTCGTAATCATCTCGTCGTATTTCTTTTGCAAAAGTCTAGGGACTTAGTTGTGTGTCTTTGTTATTCTAGGGTTTTTGTAAGATGTATTGTACTCTGGGTTTTAATGAACTAGAAGAATACCCCGCGCGTTGCAGCGGAAATCTCTATAAAAACTCTACAATATAAAATGAAAGGGTATAAGATCCATGTAAGTGAAAGTGGATGACATGGACAAATGATTGTCTACAATAGTGAGTGATGTGGATAGCTTGCATGTTGAGATAGATACCATAAATGCATGCATCTTAGTGGAATTTTATTAGTGAATAACCTGGACAAATAATTGACTACAATAATGGATGAAGTTGATAGCTTAAATGTTAAGATAGACATCATAAATGCATCTTAGTGAGATTTTGCTTTATAAGAGATATAAATAAATCTTCGGGATCCTGTTAAAAAAAGGGTCTCTGCCATGCCATGTGAAACACGTTGGAGGTGAAGTTTCCGTAGTATCATACTTGAGCATGTCAAGCCAATCCATCAGAGTAACATCACTATGAAATGTCAGGTATGCATTGGCACAAACCATCAAATTCGTGGAGAAAAGAGAAACATACATTTTCTGCTCTAGAAAGAAAACCCGAATCTTTTCACCAAAGCTTCAGCAAACAATCTAGCGACATGATTTCACGGACGCTATGTACACAACCTACGCGATGCAAAAAAACTTGCAGCCAGACCGGGCAAGACTGGCTCCTTTCCATCCACTCGTAGATGCAAGCAAGGTGGAAATCATGGCTGCACTGCAGCGCCATCTTGGGGTTCTCGTAGTCGTACTCCTCGAGGCATATCGGGCAGTCGTCATCCTCACAATCACAAGGAACATGGACCTGAGTTCCCAGCTGAGCTTTCAGGGACGGTCCATCGTCTCCACCAGCCTTCTCATCGGCGCAAGTCGACCCGGCATCCGCATCGCTGCTTTCTCCTCCAAGCAGATTAGATTTCTCCGTGTGATGTCTGAACCGGGGATCGTCGTAAGGTAATGGCATGGGAGGGGAGCGGAAACTGCTCATCGGATCCTCCTCCTGCCCTGACCCCGAACCAGTGGAGCCCTCGTGAGGAACCGGTGCAACCCGTGCGTACGCTCCCGGAGGAGCTGCGGCGCCGGAGCCGGAGCCGGAGCTGCGATCGTTGATCAAGAAAGGCCATGGCAGGCACGGGAAGCAGCCGGGCGCGCCGTCGTCGTCGTCGGGGCCGCGCAGGCAGCACAGGATGGCCCCCATCGATCTGACTGAGCTTCGTCCTCGATATCGCCCGCGAAGCCAAACTGAGGAACCAGCAGCACCGGCCGTCGTTCTAGTTGTTTCGATCCTCAAGCCCCGGGCGCCGCACCAACACTTTGGAAGGAAGAAGAGGCTGATCGGTGGCAATTTATCCATGGGTTGGAGTCCGAATCCGGGTAGGTTCCTTTCGTCTCTCTTCCTCTCCGCGCCGGACTTGGGAGCGAGCGGAAACATAAACCCAAGTATTTCCGATCATCATGCGGACATGCAGCGAAAACTATCCCTAACAAAAAAAACTTCAGGGCCCGGCAAAAAAAAAACTTCAGGGAAATAAACCGCATGTATCAAAAAAACTCCAAGGTGTGAAACCATCCGTGCAATTATCTAAAGACATTTTTTTCAGTTAGATAAAACTACCTAAAAAAACCACAGTATCAAGAATACCACTGTTTATGAAATTAAAGTTTTTCATATAGCCAAATACCTCAAAAGTATTTAAAACTAGTATAATATTTCAAAAAGCAATGCTAGTCTAGTACTTCCTGCGATCCATAACAAATGTCGATTATTTTGTACTCCTCCATTTCTAAATATAAGGTGTATTAGTTTTTTGAAAAGTTAAACTTGTTTAACTTTGATCAGATTTTTAGAGAAATGTATCAACATCAATTATGTCAAATTAGTATAATTAGATTCACCTTGAGATCTATTTTTATATTTGATTTAGTTAATATTGTAGATGTTGATAGCTTTTGCTATAAATTTGGTCAAAGTCAAAAGTTTGACTTTTCAAAAATATTATACACCTTATATTTAAGAACGGAGGGAGTACTAATAAACTAGTATAAACTTTATACTACACGAACGACATTTATTATGGATCAAAGAAATTACTCCCTTCGTTTCAAAATAACTATCTCAACTTTGTACTAGCTCCAGTACAAGTTTGTACTAAGGCTAAGACAGTTATTTTGAAACGGAGGGAGTAATATTTTGTTAATACTTTGTATCCAAACGAGACCTCATACTCCAAGATAGGCTGATTTGTAGGAGAGTTATGAGATCTATTGTGTACTTAGTGCTTAATTAAAGATAATTATTAGTGAATTCATATCTTGTTTTTTTTTAGACAAGTGAATTCATATCTTGTAATTATGAGAATTTTCCACGAGGGTCACAATGGTGAGCCCGGTTTGGGCTTTCGGCAGGTCTGGTCACTTCGTAGGCGCGACGGGGTGGGGTGGGGGCTCCCCTAGTGCGGATCTCCGGGGGTGGCTAGCCGCCGACCTTTGGGGCACGCTCAAGGTTTATGCCGTGGTGGGCGGCGGGATCTGCCGGTTCTTCGATCTAATCTTTTGCTCGATCGGCGCTAGGTTTGGAAGTTGGATGTGTGGGGGCTCCCGGCAGGATGGTGGTATGCAACAGTGTCGATCTAAGGCTTGCATCATCGATGATTCTCCTGGCCAGTTATATGTGGTGCTACGCGCACCAAGTGTTGGGATCAGTCTAGTGGTTGTGAGTAGGGGACGCCATCCTAGCATATGTGCCCGATTCTCTTTGACAAAATTCATGGCTAACTTCGATCGGTGTTGATGGTGAATGATACCTTCGGGGGTGGTTTTCCTAGTTACTGAAACCACTGATGGGATTTGACACCTTCCCCGACCTCAAGGTCTTGTCTCCTGATGAAAACCGTTGTAATGGTAGCACTCTGGCCTTTGTTAGAAGCATTGCCTTGGAGTCAAGTTTTTTTATGGGAGCACTAGGTCAATAATGGTGGTGTGCTTGATCATGACCGAGGCAATGATGTGGTGAGCCTGTAGTCATAAGTGATGCACCCATTTCGAACTAATCGATTGGTCAACGGTGATGGACAACAGCGCACCCTTCACATACAAGGAGTGTCAAACGAGTTATATTCTTCAACCTTGTGGGTTCATAGCGACATAGGTTCACTCTATAAAAAATATCATGCATTCAGTGTTGTCGAGGTTTGCGGCTTGTGGCAAGTCCAAACTGATATAACCGTTTTCGATGTGCACTATACTAGTGGTGAAGGCGCACGAGCGCCCAACCGAGTGTATCTTCGAGTGTTGGTCTTCGGATGTTTTATATGTAATTTTTTTATGTTTTTTATGTATTGTGATGCTTTAGGCTTAATTTAGTGTTGTTTAGGTTTTCACAATAAATCGAATAACCCCTTTTCCCATTTTTCGAGGATGTTCTATAATATTTTTCTAAACAATGAATTTGGAGCTTCTTGCCACCATTTTTTTTAAGTCTCGTCGACGAAGACAACACACCTCCCCCAGTCGATTGTGGCTGGCGTCCCCATGGTATTGTTATCAGTTGGTGCGGCGTCCTGGTCACAGCTGTACGGCAGGCACGTAATAAGTACGGATCCGTGCTGAGAGAGACCAGCAATTCCGCACACGTGCCAGTCTATTCAGTACATAAAACACACACAAAAACTACTGTACACAAAATTTTAAGAAGTACCGTGATTTATTTTCTCAAAGATAAGACGATTAATGTTTTGAAGTTTTGAGTAGACGTATTCAGGACAGAGTAACAAAAAAATGAAACTTATAGACGACTTTCATTATTCACATATGTAGATGAAGTAAGTGATATAGCAAAGATCCTGGCCGACCCGTGTGCCACGTCGATAGGGCGTCTCCCATGGGATACCCAGATGACATTGTCATTTGTGAATTCAGATACCCACTTTCAAAGTACTGCGACAAACTTGATACCACAAATTCGAAGAAGAACTAGGATCTTCAATGCACTTTACAACAAAAAATGGAAGAAAACAAGAACACGAAAGGTCCCAAGAAGCACATGCAGCATCATTATCAAGCACAATATAATGCATCCCGGGATAATGTGATTCAAGACGGTACTATCATGTTGCTTGCATTATGCACTTGTGCCAGAGGGGCGAGACAGGAGGCATACCGGTGCTGCTTGAGCATTGTTGTCCACCGGAGAGCGAATGGCAGCTCCCCTCCAGCGGCCTGAGATCCACTGCACCGCCAGCCAAAGATGGCTTGCCTTGCTTCCAACGTTTCAATGCACTTCCTAGAGGTGAAACCCCGGATCTGAATCTTATCTCATGCCCTTGGGAGATCATGAGTGTGCCTACTTGGCTGTCCACAGAATGGTCAGGCTGTCTGCACAAGCACAAAATCAGCCTTTGTTTATATTATACAGCCTTTATGGGCCGCTAGATTGACAAGTTGACTCAACTGACTGAACAATTATTTTTACTGAGAATAAATGAGATGGAATGGTCAACAGAATGTCTACACAATACACAAAAATTTCTGAATTATTTCCAGCGCAATACAAGCACGGGGTTGTATCAGAATCTAGACCGAGCTAAGGATGGGTTCCTCAATAGCTGAAATTTCCCACAGCTGCATAATTTACATGTTGAGGAACTTATTCAGGGGGAGGGGAGCTCCCCACCACTGACTGTGTCCTACTCACTGCTTTGACTGTCAACATTACAACATCTGGCAAGGTACACAAGGGTCATCCGTCCGGTGAAGCCCCCTGCATGATAAATGGAGCAAGCAAATTACTGGATTGGACAGCAGAACTGGAGACATACAGAACATATGGGCAGGGGATCAAATCTAGGTTTGAAGTCAGACTGTTTTGACCAAAAACAGCTATGCTGCTCCCAAGGGTTACCACAAACTACTAGGTGGAGGTACTCAAGGAGTCGAATGATAATCACATTTAGCAATAAAAAAAGTGAAAATGAAAATGTTTGTGCATTTCTAACTGAAGGAAACAGGCAGGGAGGCTGCCTCGAGCCTGCAACCTGATCCCTGAGATGGATGATTCATGCCAAGAGTTTGACCATCAAACGGATGATCAACATTCTACCTGGATTTCTGTCAGCAGGTAACAATTTATATTTAGAAAATACATTTGGTTGTGAGCTCATCTATGACCCATTTTCCATTATCAAGCAGAGAAAATGAACAAGAGATCAAAACTTGGCATATCATAGTCCATCTTGAGCAGCTTAGAGAAACGAATAAAGTGCATCAGTGGACCCATAACTCGCGTGGTGCGCTCGCGTTGGTGCTCCAACTCTAAAAATCAGAATGCACATTTAACTAATCAAAATTGCTAAAGGGGTCCATTAATGACCCAAATCATGTCGAGCTAGCCCTGACAGCTTACATGGTCAGATGAATTTATTCACGTGGCATCCTGGTCAGCATAAGCACACATGTCACAATCCTGATTCTCTCTACCCTGAGGGGTCTTACTCCTGAGCATGGCCCCAAGCCCGACGCTGTGCCCTATGATCGCTAGAGCACGGATCCCTTGGTGCACCCTCTCTCTACACCCACCATGGCTGTGAGCTCCCTCTGTCGGCCACCCCCATCTCATCTAGGCTGCATCCTCCTGCAGATGCTTCATAGGTCACAGCGGACGCTCCTCTTCCAGTGACTTTCCCACTGATATATCTAAATCTCAGTGCCTTCCCTCAGCCGTCTAGTCATGCTCCACCTCTTGTCCTAAATATGCGGAGATCCTACACCGAAGAACATGTGTGTAGATGATGGGATATTGACTCTAGTTTCTCCTCCCCACACTGTTTCAGAGTCAGATTTATTTGAGGTTTTCTATGCGAGATGATATCTGTGGCTTTGCTTCATGGTTCTTTTCCTTTGTAGTTTCCTCTCTAATCATGAGTTATTTGATGCGTGAGTATGTTTCTTGACTCAAAACTATGCGCTATCCTGATTGGGAAGCTCCCATTTTTTTTGTACAAACTAGTGTTTGGATAGAGCTTGCTGGTGCTGCCTGGTTGGACAGCTGTCATGGCACTAAAAATGGCAGTGCCGATTGTGACCATAACAAAGCTGTTGCACTAGTCCCTAAAGCGCGCCTATGGTGGCAGCGAGAGGGTAGGAGGGGGGATGGTGGTAAGGTGGTGATGATCAGCGGTAGCTTAGCTTGTCGGCACAGGGCTCGAGGGCCTGTATCTGGAAGAGCATAGGACAGAGGAAAAATATTTGCTGGCATGCAGGCACCGCCGACTAGGAAGCCATGTGGTCACGGTCCACATGCCACATATGCAATCAACACTAGCCCAGCACGATTTGGACCTCCGGTGAATCCCATTAGCAAATACAGGGGGGAATTGTGCATTTTCAGAGTAAGAGGACTAAAGTCAGCGCATCATGCAAGTTGAAGTGCTGCAGATGCATTTTACTCCATGAAAAATGTTAAATCATGTTGTGGTACCTTATTATGAGCTTCTATGAAATGGGTTCTCATGCATAATGGGAAGCGATGTGTCCTGCATTTGATCAAGAACTTATTTTCAGCGACAATGAATACACAGAAATTCATTTTTCACATAAGAATGTTGAGAGTTGAGAGTTAATTACTTGAATCCTTGTATTGATGCTTTGGAGCCCATGGTGATTTGCAGAAGGTACAGAGACAATTAATGCTGACCTGTTATCGCTTGCTGCATGGCCTTGGCTGTCTTCATCTGTAGACTTGGCAGTCCTTCTCCATCGCTTCAACATATATATTTGAGGCAGCTCTTTGATATTTCTGTAATCGAGCACCTTCAACATGTGACAACATGGAATACCCATAAACTCAAACTTCTTACAAGTGCACATACAAGAGTTAACACTTGAGTCGAATCTAACAAAGTGTTCCTTGGGCTTCTCAGAAGGAGCAACTTTGTAGTCAGAGGTTGTTCCGGCCTCTCCACAACTGAATAACACAGAGTCCATAAACAGTTCAAATTCTTTACGAAAGATCTCAAACACCACTGGTGTATATGTATGGGAAGTTTGCTTTAACATCCTGGCCGGGGGTATTCTTGGATAACTTTGACTAGCTTGGAAGTCAGCTTGGAGCTCAGCGTAGCGATGCTCATCTACTGCTCTTTCATAGTGTTTGAAGAAGGACAGCAGATCCAGTTGAGGGCTCAAGAATTTCTTCAAAACGCTACTAAAACTCTCAGCTTGAAGGGAACTTACTATGTCAGCACAAAATACATGTCTATCATATGCTAATGCCCATCTTTCTCTCTCGTCAAATAGTTTAGATAGCCACTCATTATGTCTAAGATCATACTTTTCTAGCATACTTCTCCATGCAAACACAAATTCTTCCTCTTCCTCGTAGCCAAAGACACATTTGCTAAAATCCTTTGCAAATGTCTTTGAACCTTGAAAAACTTGATTCAGGTGCTTAACAGAATTCTGATATACATGCCAAGCACAAATTCGTTGAGTAGTATTTGGCCAGGCGGCTGTCATTGCACTACTCAACTGAATAGATTGATCTATTAAAGCTACCGCAGGTTGTTTCCCATGCATTGCGATCTTAAAACTCTCGAACAGCCACTTAAATGACTCAAATGATTCATCATAAAGCATAGCGGCACCAAAAATAATTGGTTGTTTGTGATGATTCACGCCAAGGAATAATGCCAATGGCCTGCCATATCCATTTATCTTGTAAGTTGTGTCTAGACAGAGCACATCGTCAAAGTAGTTGAAGTCATCTCTAGATTTTGGGTCTGCCCAAAAGAAATTGGTTAGTTTGTCATCCTCATCAACCTGCATGGTATAAAAGAACGAGGAGTTATCCATTTGCATAGTCTGCAAATATTTCAATATGGCTCCACCATCACCGAGTTGCATTGCCTTTGTGCGCTTGGACCGGAGATAATTCTTGTAGTCTGCCGGGAGGAGAGAAATACTTCGAAGGAAACCAACTTGTCTCACAACAAGATCACCGGTTGCTTTTGTGGTTGGTGTCACTACGGAATCATCTGACAGTTCTGCTTCTCCAGACTGAAGTTCTGTCAATATCCTTTGTGACCTTAACATATGCATCGTCGAAGGAGGGGCCAGTTGATGATTGTGCTCTGCTTTAAAATCAGTGACCCTGTATTTACACTCTGGTGTGACTTTAATAATTAGCCGTGCTGGACAGCCAATTCTTGTATCCAACCTTGGCTTCTTTGCTTCGAGTGACTTTTTATCCCTATTATAACCCTCTCTTGAGCATACAAAAGTCCTAACTTTGGTAATATTTTCAGAAGATTTATGTGACGTGCTTTTTCGAACACTAAAACCAACATGTCCAGCATATTTATTGTAGAATTCATATGCTTTTTCCTCGCTCTCAAATTCCATGTCCACCTCAGGAACAAGCTTAGCAAGTGAGGCCTCATCTATAGGTGGTTCAGCTTCTATCATTCTTCTCATTTTGCCCTGAAGAAGCAAGCATAGATAACTTCAGTAAAAGGAAAAATACATTTAATTGCACCAGAACTTTATCTGCACACAAAAACAGGATGAAAACAGCAATGATATCAGCATGCTAGGGCTATAATGTTAAATTTCAATTCTTGTACTCCCTCCAATCCATATTAATGTACTTAAGTTTGTCTAGATACACATGCATTTAGTCTAAATACTTAACTAGATACATACGAATCTAGACAAAGTTGAGTCCATTAATATGGATCGGAGGTAATAGTAAAAATGCCTCTTTCTTTTTTACTAGTACCAAGCACCATAAGGTGTTCAAACATAATACACTAAATCAAAAGTCTGTAATCAAGAATCAAAAGTCTGTAATCAAGATGAAACAAACTTTACTTTTTTGTGATTTTAAGGTAAAAGGGGTACTAATTCTCTACGAAGATCTACAGAAAACACAATGCAGGTACATAGTTTATAAATTAATGAAGGCAACACTGAGAAGATTTCATGAAAGGAACTCTGCATGTATTTCACGATTCAAGGATTATGGATTCACTGGATCAGGAATTCAATTTGGAAAAGAGTTAAATTGCACAAGGGTAGCAGGTAGCCAAACAACTAGACATATGTAACTGTGACTGTGTTACCGCCTTATAGGTAACATGGTTCCTTGTAGCCACTGATTTTAACATAATGCGTTTAACTTTCAGCATTCAAGAGGGAGGGTAGCTCTTACATAGCATATAACTTGCTGTAAAAGGAGAAGCAATAAGAGCATGCAAAAGATCGGAATTGGTTAACCATATGTTAGCTCTTTGCCTGACTAGTACAATGTCTCTGAGGAGTTAGGCTCACATTGTGAAAAGACTCGCAGAATACACAACACAAGAGAACAGTTATAGGATGATTGGCACATAAGATTGTGGTTTCACCTTCCTGTAAGCAATGCCACAGGCGTTGCAAAGAGTTCTCGGGCCATCAGGGCCACGTCGCATATGGGGTGTCGCGTTACCTGATATACCACACCGCAGGCACCTGATCAAATAGCAGAAAATTGTGAGAATGATAAGTGCAGACCTACAGCGAAACTGAAGCCGCTTCAGCGACACAAGAAGCAAAAAACAACTGAACTTGAACAAGTGAACTGTAAAAGTTTCATCAGCATCACGAACGGTGACCAAACATGTTATTTTGCGCACAACAAGAGCAGGCACGCACCGGATGTGGCCGTCGAGGCTGTCGTCGGCGGCGTTATCCCGGTGCAGCTCCAGCTCCTGCTCCCCCGGCACAGACGAGTACGGATGCATCTCCCCTCCGCCTCCATCCGAGGCCACCAGCATGTGCATCATGGCATCACCACCCTGCCCATGGCCACACCCACATGAAGAAAATTCATCAAAGATGCCGGAAAAATGAAGAAAAAAAGTTGAACATGTACCTTGAGAAACGCTGGCGAGTGGTTTGCGTCGAAATTTCCCAGGAATCTTGAAAATCCTCTTGGTTTGTGGGGATTGGAGCTAGGGTTTGGAGGCCAAGGAGATGAGCGGAGTTGAGGATGGGGATTGGGGCGCTGGGATCCGATGCGCCGGCGCGATAGGTGGCCTCGTGTGGTCTCACGGGCCACCCGACACGTGTACGTCCCGGATCTCATATGGCTCGCCCGTTCCCCTCCGGCGTCCAGCGACTGACACATCGGACCCATGGCACGTGGGTCCCACCCGTCATAAGCCCCTCTCTCTCCCATAGCCCCCGAACCGCCGGCGAGACCGAGAGAGAAGGGGACAGCAGCGGGAGTGACAGAGAAAGAGGGAGGCGAGAAGAGGACATCGCCGTCGCCATGAGCGCCCTCAATTTCTGCGGCAAATGGTGAGCGGAAAAATTCCTTGGCATCCGACTCTCAACATTTCCTCCCCGCGGTGACCCATTAATCAATGTATTTTTGTTACTTTTTATTTTTCCTCCTGCAGCGAGAACATGATGTACCCGCAGGAGGACAAGGAGATGCGCACCCTCCTCTACGCTTGCTCAAACTGCCAGCACCAGGTGGTTGCCTCGCTCCTTCCTTCTAGAAAGATGAAGTGTATTCTTGTGTTTGGATTTGGTTGTTCGTCCTTGAAACCCTAGGTTTCGCTTGGGGAGGTGGGGTGGGGATCTGAAACAGTATGTTAGTTTGATTGAACTCGTAGGTTGGGTTTAGTGATCCGGTGACTGACGGTGGCTATGGATGGATTTAGATTTGCTGGCACATTATTGTTAAGGTTGTGATTTGTTGGTTTCTTCTCCTAGGTGTGGATGATTTAGGTCAGGGTTGTACTCGTCTTTTCGTTTCGCAAAGGGCGTGTCTGTCCATGTTTATGGCTTTTGATTCAAGGACTGGAAGTAAGGTTTTCTAAATCGGATCAGAGGTGTTCTCGTGGGATCGCATCATAGAATCTGTTAAAACCCAGTTTGATTATTAATAATTGTCAATCCGTCTACATTCACCCTCCATATTGTCTATATGAAAATAACATAAACATGATACAGGAAGATATATAGCAACATTTTGCAGAACTCAAATTGAAAGAGGCCATGTTTTACTTCAGCGAGCTTGAAGCTACAACTATAGTGGCATTGTGGATTCAAATAATATGCAGCCGCATGCGAAGGTCTATGGAGTTGTGTACGCCATCTTTCATCAATGATATTAAAGATTGGAGTGTAGTTACTGAGTACAAAATAAATTATAAATATGAAATAGTAAAAATAAATTAAAATAACATTATTACCTACAAATGTCAGTTATAGTTACTGAGTCAGTACAGTAACGTACCTTTTCCTGGCATTGTTAAGAAAAAAATATTGTATCTCTTTCACGATCCATCTCATCATAGCTGAACATCATTGATGGCTTCTTGTCTGAATCCACCAATCGAAGAAGTTTTATAATTGAGAGTGCAGACTTGAGAGTCAACATTAGGCCAAAACCCATGGCTATCCAAAACAATTCCTTGAACAATATTCCCATCTTCGTAGAATTAAATCTTGCTACCCCGACACTTTGTTGAAATGAACATGTTGGACAGTGCACCCTTGTGCTCATGTAGACAACTTAAAAGTCAAATAGGCAGTAGCAAATCTTGTCACTGCTGGCCTAATTAAATCCTTCTCTTCAGTTAATTCTCTCAACTAGGAACCATTGCTCTAGAATAAGCTTAGGTAGTGATTTTCTTCCCTCTGTAATTGTTGTCTGACACATCTTAATCTTCTTTGTGAAATCCTCAAGAATTAAATCAATACAATGAGATGCACATGGAGTCCAAAATATTTTTCTGTTTTCCATCAGAAACTCACCAGCTGCTTTATAGTTAGCGCGCATTGTCTGTTACCACTTGAACACCATTATATTTTCCTACTTTCTCAACAATATCATCTAACATTCCAAACACTTTGTCGACTGTCTTAGAAATGTCAGAACTATTGACAGATGTAAGAAAGACCATACCTTTTTGGCTATTCACTAAAAAGTTGCATATGGATCTTCTCTTTCTATCTGTCGAGCCATCAGACGATTGCACATCTTGTCTTCTTCCACTCTTCTTTGAATTCAGAAAGCAAATTCGTTGTTCTCCTAACTTCCAGCTTGAGAAAATTTACCCCCACTTCTCAGAATTGATGGAGGCTTAAAACCTTTACCTTAGTTTTCAATCATCGTTGCCCATTCTGGATCCTTGACAACATTAAATGAAATAAAATTGTTATAGAGGGCCCAAACAAATCTGGGTACAAACCTCTTTTCTCTTCTTTTTGTACAACTGGTCCACTTTCATTTGGGCTTTGCGTTTGTTAGCAAAACGATGTGTCACAGCTTCATCTTCATTGTTCTCAGCTGGAGTAGTCTCTTTAGAATATGCATCTGTTTCCTCCACTTCTAAGTTGAACTTCATCTTCTGTGCATCATTTTTTTCCTGCTTGGATTCACCAGAATTTTCAGGAACTTTTTTCGAACATCATCAGGAACTTCTTCACAACGTTCAACATTAAACCTAGTCCTAGCCAGGTGACACTTCAGCCTGTAAACACTAAGGAATACACTGAAAGACCCAAACAAGAAATAGGAAAAACATCGCAGTCCGCAAAGTCTTTTAACTCATCTTTTTAGGCAGCCCGCGGAGAACATCGTCAACCTCACCGCTGGGGAACTATTGTCAGAAAGGAACGGTTGCAAAGACCACCACACCCAACTCTTCAGAAACAACAACTCCACCATGGGCTACATGAACCGCGATAGAAACCTTTCATGAGAGACAGGGCAAAGTACACTCTTGAAGAACGCCGTCCAGGGACGCACCACATGAACAAGTTGCTGAAGATCTGCCGCAGAACCACCAACAGAAAGGAGAAAGAACATCCATCTGAGGCTTGACGAAGAGAGGGGGCACTCATGTACCACCTTGATGCTCGCCAGATCCAAGACTGGGCTTGAACATTCTGGCCATCACCGTCGGCACCAATATGCCACCCGATGGATCTGGCTGCCCAGATCTCTGGGACCATGCCCTCACAATTCCGCCGACGTGTCAAAGCAAACACTGTCAGGACGAGAAGAAGGCCGGAGGGGCTTATTCCGACGCCATGATGTCGTCAGCGTCTCAACATTGCTGCTGGGACACGCTTACAAAGATCTACACAAAAAGGGAGTACACATCGGATGAAGAACCGAGTTCCCTCCGTTTCCTCACACCTAGATGTCAGCCGGAGACAGAAGGGAACAGTTCCCTTACTGGAGAAAGGGAGAGAAAGCCTAGCCGCCTTTTTGTGCGGTAGAGGAGAAAGAATGAGAGGATCGCATCTCCCATGTTTGCTTACTCGAGTTTATCTTGCCAATAATGTTTCCTCAACAACATATGTTAAGCCATGTTTGAAGAGTTGCTCCTTAAAAGAACATAACTGAGATGACTGTCAGTTATGTGCACAAAATGGTTTTCTTTGTGGTGATAGATGAGCCTTTTTCGTTGTTTGTATTCTTTTCAGTTACACAAATTTATAAAATTGATCCTTTTATCATCTTATAATTTTTAATCCGTGAGTTTTCACATCGATTGACTAATATTTTCTGTACATTGAAATCACTGACAGGAGATTGCTACTGATACTTGTGTGTACAAAAGGGTTATTCAGAAAGCTGCCGGTGAACCTAAAGATACCCCGAAAGATGCAGCCGCTGATCCTACTCTGCCACGCACCAGAAGTGTTAAATGCTACAACTGTGGTTATCCAGAAGCTGCCTATTTCCAGGTCTGTAAATGAGCGTTGTTCACCTATGTTTATCTCTGCAGTTGTTGTTGCTAAGGGTTACAAGTACCATCAGTACAGGTAGATGTTAATGGAAAACCATGACCGTATGCTGTTTTCCTGCATCCTTTTTCCTTGGTGTACATTTCCGTTTACCTTGATTCCTTAATCTGCAGGCCCCGACCAAGGGAGAGCAAGGCTTGACGCTGTACTTCATCTGCTGCAGCCCTACCTGTGGTCACAGGTGGAGGGACTGATCGACAAGAGGGAGCCCTCCACGGAACGGAGTGTTAGTTCTTGGCATGGAAACTTTGACTGGCCCTGTGTTGCTCATGACTTGTGTTGATTTTGACTAGTTAGCTTGTGGTATCTGGGTTCCAAAGTTTAGGGTAACTTCGCCACTCTGAGCGTACTGCTTCTGAGCTTTGTTCTCTAAGGTCTTTTATATATACGGATGAGCTTTAGGATGCATTGGGTGTCCATCTTCCTGTTTCATTAGGGCAACTCCAACCGCCCAGCCCTAATGGACAGGCGTTCTGTTTGCCTTTTATCGGTCAAATGGACAGCAGCCGGCCCCTGTTCACGACGGTTCCTAAATGGCAGCATCGGGCTTATCCATTTGGTCCGCCACTTTGGGTTTTTTCATAATTTTTATTTTGAAAATTTAATACATTACCATTAATTTTTTTATTAAAAAAATAAATCCACATAGTTTACACACATATATATACATTACATATTTTACAATTAAATAAATTTAAATTCTAGTATTTTTATAAAAAAAGAGCAAATACAACTATTTGTTTCCTATGTGAGTTAATAAGTGCTTAACCAAATCATTTTGAAGCGAATGGTTGAGTTGGTTAGGTGGATGGTTGTATCCCCAGCCCACCAGAGTTCAAATCCCAGATTTGACAATGGTGCTCGCATTTTTCTGGATTTATTCCAGGGCTTCCGGTGATGCGCTTTCAGTGGGAGGAGACGTTCCCGTCGAAGACGAGGTGGAGGCTTCGTTAATCTCAAGATGATGTACCGGCTCAGTATTGCGAAGATGCTCATAGGGGTAGGGTGTGCGTGTGTGCGTCATAGGGGTGATTGTATACTCGTGTATGTGAGCGTCAGAGTTGTACTGTGTTCCTAAAAAAAATTATGCATGATCACAAGAGCGGTCATCATCTCATACATAATCTTAGTGCTCCATATTCTAGAAGGATGTTGAACAAATAGCTTAGTGAGATTGTAGCAGACGAAAAGTACATCACACATCCTTCCTAGCACTTGTTCTTTGACAAACCTAGAGGGCCGACGTACTCCGATGGTGACTGGGGGAGGCGACGAAGGATGCAAATGTCACGAAGACGGGAGGGGGCGTCGGGAAGGCACGCAGGAGAGGGTGAAAATCGGGTGACGATGACAAGGTGATGAAGACAGAGATCAAGCTTGTTTTGGATGAGACAAGAAGATCGGTATGTAAGACAGAGGAAAAGAGAAGGACGTCGCAATCATCTACCTTGTGTTCGCATGGATGTAAAACCGAACCAAATTTAGACTGTAAATAGGTTGAAATGAAATGAACACGAAAACGAATAACCATCCTTTTGTTTCTACATGTTGGACCCGTTGGAGTTGCCCTGACATATTGTAAGTAGCATGTTTTTATTGTAAATACTACACGAAATCCTTTTAACGTGATGCTGGCACTAGATACATTGCATGCTAAGTGGTATGACACTTCCAAGCAGCAAAAGTATATTTTCACCACTTGCTCTTAACAGAAAACTAGGAGAAGGCGTAGTAATAATCTATACTGTCGCTAATCCTGAAACAGAACCGGGTTTGTGCTTTGCACACTGGAGATTAATTCTGCTCTCTGTATCTAGGCTTAAAAGCAAACCTCGCATGTCACGGCTGAAGATCCGCACGCATCCAACACGACTGAGGAATACGTGAGACTAAGGTTTACCGTTCATTCAGATTGACAGTCGCCTCCACTAAATAAAAAAGATTGACAGTCGCCAGGAGCACAGATTAACCGTCGTCAAACGCAACACTGGACACTGGACTGGGATCATACAAGCATGAAGATGATGAACCAGAATAGATAGCCAAGCCGTGAACTTTCGTAACATACATAGTCCATGATTTGCTATCCAAAAATATGCAGCAACAGATGGGCACCGTTACTACGCTGGCTTACAGTTAAGCTAAAAACGCCTCCGGCCTGCTGCAAGGGCTACTTCTACGGCACTGCTCTGATTCCTCAAGCTATTTCCTGACAAATTACCCACTACTCTGATTCTTCAAGCTATCTCAGAATCCCCCGCCCCCCTCTTCTATACATTTCATTTCTCAAGAAAGATGCAGTTAGTCCCCCCCTCAGAATTCAAACATAAACCATTGGCGAATATAATGTTGCCACAGTGACAAAACTTGCACATAAGTGTTGCTTCAAGTGAACAATGCACCAAGCTCCAAGGGATGATAGCTCAGAACTCCCATCAGACACTGACATGCAAGAAAAAACAGGCCGGTTTCCAATTGGTTAAGCAATTCCAAAGCAGCTACTTGCTTCCCATCTTTGCCTCAAACGCCTTCCTCTCATCCGCATGCCTCTACAAAAAAATATTGGCCACACAAAAAATGAAGGTCTCAACTTACAGAACCCACACAAGTACAGAAACTACAGAGGAATTGCTTTTACCGTATGAAGTAGGCTAAACTTTCTTGCTTGCTTTTCTCGGATAAGCATCCAATCCAAAGCCAAGTCATATTCTATTGTGTTGGGTTGAGAACAATGTGATGTCGATACTGCCTTCTTCTGCACAAATAACAGCAGTTGCATAAATATCATGTACAGAAAACGAGAAACTGTGACAAGATTTAACTACAGGACACCATCAGGACCTGCTCTTCTCGTTGTCTTATGCCCATTTTCTGATTACTGATGGTTAAGTGCCCAACCAGAGCTCCTGAAGCTGGTTTTGGAACCTTAAGTAACCCTTTGCTGCAGTAAAGGGGTCTGCAAGAAATACAATTAATCAGAAGTATCATCCGTTAGCAAAAGAAGACCAAACTAGAAGGTCACTTATTTCATACTAGAACTATACAATTATATGTACTGAGCAGTGCAAAGTAGCAGTCACATACAAATTGTATAACCAGCAAGCAATGATTTGCCATTTGCCAAGTTAAGAGCTAAAACGCATAAATTGGTGCTCATCGCAGAAGCACTTAGTAATATAAAGCTCGGTTAGTTAAGAGCTAAAACGCATAAATTGGTGCTCACCGCAGAAGCACTTAGTAATATAAAGCTCTGTTAGTTCTAGTCGATTATTTTGCAGTTGGTTTGAACTGAGGTACCATCATGTGAAACATAACAAACAGTACCGATGCTTCATATGAAATTCATTACATGCCAGCACTGAATACCAAGTAAAGTGCATTCAATCATTCCAACAAGTATTAACACAATAGAGTGAGTTACCTTCCACCCACAACCAAGCCTGAATTGATTTTCAAAACAGCAGTATCAGCAGCAGGTTTAGATTTGAATACAACATATGCTTTTCCTACAAATGAAAGAAGGCATTTTATTTAAACTGCATTGGATAAGAAGGTTACATGGAACATGATAGAATTTATGTAGAAGATCTAGATTTACAAACAATAATAACTCACCATTGTTGGGATCATCGTAGGTCGGGTGGTTTATAGGTTTAGCACTACAAGGCAGTTGTAGCGCGTCACGAATAAGTTCCTACAAACAGGATCATATAAGAAATGTTCATTAAATTGATGGTGTTATACACGAAAGGAGCAGATAAAACATGTGAAATGAACATGAAGATCAAACAGAGCAAGAGTAGAATGAGTAAAGAGGGTTCACAAAGATCCTTGAGCAAGAGTAGTAATCTATATCAAGTTTTCCATGTCCCAACATTTTCAACTTGTCTGAGCTGCTACTGTTTAACGGAAAAAAAACATATAGAACTTTCCTTTTTACTTTCTTCAGAAGAAACAGTCTTTTGTTCACAAAATGAAGACACATCTTGTAAGAGACTGTAGAAGTTAAGCAGGCAGATATCAGTGTACACAGCTGTGTAAAGCTCAGCTTGTGGTTTTGCTGGATTGTGCTGCAGTGGGCTTATTTATAATAATCTGCTGCGGACAAATAGAATGAAAGCAGGAAAAAGTTGGTTTAGCCAAACGGAAAATAGGCAAATGTCAGTTGGAGAAGCTGGATCATCATAACCCATCTCAACGCCAAACAAGGCCTACAGAACAGAAAGCTTAAGCTATTCAAAAAGACAAGAAGATGGTCCTTCTAGGCCAGGAACACAATTAGAGATGTAGAAGCAGTTCAGGCTTTGTGACAACCAAATAAATAAAAAGAAGATGGTACCACTATTTCAGAAGCTCCAAACCGTATGTCAAGATTCTGAATATACACTAGCTTCCCCTCCTTATCAGCCATTGCTAGTTTTTCATCCCATGGCTGCAAAATTCATTTAATATAGATTATAATATATAACTGAAATCCAAAGGATGATTTCATTCAGTACACAATAACGTAGAACTGACAAACAAAGGCTAGATCTTCTTAGTACTTTTCTAATTTGATGAAACGATTTATGAAGTGCAGAACTGCAGATATAACTTATACTTCATCATAATAATAGCATATATATACAAGTGACTTTACAGCGAAGAAAAGATCACTCACCATCGGTTTGAACCATTTGCTTCTGTCCTGTTAAATAGCATAAAGGTGTATTAGCACACAAAAGTAAACATGATAGTAGCAAACTGTAAATGACAACATTTTAAACATGGTTTATCAAGTCAAGCCTACTCGTAAATATCACCGGTCAAATCTCTACCAAAAGTAGATAATATTCTGCCAAATAAATAATAAGTCCATAAAGCAAAATAATTGAGAAGTATAAGACCATTCTACTTGCTGTGTACAAATAATCAATTATTTGTGCCCAAGATTTATAATATATTAATGTAAGAAATATAGCTGAACACACAAACATAACTTCAGATGACAAGTCCAAAAAAGGGCACTGCCCCCAAATACCTGATTTACTGCATTGTGATAGTTCACCATTCAAGGGACTGCATTATGGCATTGAATCACTGAATCGTCAATTTTCAGTAAAGTAGGCCAGTGCTGTGTCTTTAGCATATGGCCTGGTATTAAATTTTTCAACTAAATGTTCCAAACATGACACAGCCTAAAGCAAATTTCGTATTTCCCCAAAAAGGAACCAAAACATACCTTGTCCTTTTATGTGCGTTAAATTATGATAAGTGGGAGTTGGATAGTGATAAACATGTTTTTCGCTTCACTGAGCATGCATCTAGTTTCATATCCATGGGAAAACACATAGTAACTGCTCGGGATAAATAATACAGAAGGCGACACCTACACTTTTGTTTTTCATGTTTATAAGATGTTCATCTTTTCCCATTATATTTATCATTCTGACATGTCACCAATAGTTATTTACTAATTCAGAAAACTTACAGCTTGCTTTATTGGTATTTCCGAAGGAACAGGGCGAACTTGCACGTCAGGAACTGGGGCCATATTCTGTTTTGTAAGATCTTGAGATAGTTTCAACTTCTTTGAAGGCATATTCTGTGTTGTAAGATCTTGAGATAATTTCAACTTCTTTGAAGGCATCTTCTCAGAGAGAACTTTATGTGTACGTTTGAAAACATTTTGTGTGGGTTTGGGAACATCCTGCTGAACTGCCGGGGGAAGGGGAACGGCAGCAAGCCGAGCTTTATCCTCCTCTTTGACTGCTGGTGGAAGAGAAATTTCCACTGACTGGGAAAGGGGAGGTGCAACAACTGGAATTTCATCCTCCATCTTAGCAGCTGATTGCGGAAGGGGTGCAACCAGACCTGCACCCACCTTCTGATCCATGCCTTGCACACCCTGATCCGGATAGCATATAACTTGCTCATCTTTAGGATTAAGCAGCTCGTTGACTGCATCAGAAAGAGAGTAGTTAAATTATTTAAATAATATATGGTACTGGGAAAATGAAATACTTAGTTATTTACATTTGATGTAATGCATGAACGAAATCTAGATCCAATGCTGACCTTCCAGCCCTGCAATTTTCTCAGGCACTTGCTCAGAAAGTGTGCAGTTTCCAACATCAAAAAACCTATAGAAGATATAATCAGCGACCGTTTGCTCCTTTTGGGTAGGCTGCCGATTCCTCTCATCCTTTGAAATGCAAACAACCGTGCATTTACCAGCAATAGCTTCCTAATTAAGCAATAAACAAATGACTATTAAAACATTTTACTTGTAAGAATGGTCAGAAATGAACTGAATTAACAATGATGCGCCCAGCTAGCTTCAAAAACAAGTAATCGTTGACCCCAACTAGCTTGTTGCCCTTTTGTACTGTGCCAAGCAGGTTGCTCAGTTTTGCAAATGAACAACCAAGACGGATCCAGCTCAGTCAGGCTTTTGTTATGTCTAGCATTGCCAAATATGCTTTCAAAAGTGGTAATCAAACTGTTACCCCTTGCATATTGTTAGCACACCTTTTACACAGGATGATTATAAGTCTTTAACTTCAAATTACATTTCTGATCTGTGTATCAATCCAATTAAAAGAAAATGCAAATATGTGCGTAAGGAAGGAACAAACTACCAGCGGGTTGATATCGGCAAGGCCAGCGCCATCACCAGAAGCAAGAAATATCTCATTCTCCACGATGGGGCCTCTTAAGTAATTTCTGATCTCATCCGGGGAGAAAAACCAAAGAATCTTTACTTTCTTAGCTTCCTTTTGCTCCCATATCTTTACTATCTTTCCAATGTATGGTTCAGGTTCACCATTTTTAAAAAGATATACACAGTCATACAGTAAGTACTTCACATTGTCAAATGTGAAGGAACCATAGAACTGTGTGTCCATCTTAGCACCACCTTTGGCTCTCTTCTTTCCCCATGAAAACTGGATATTCTCGATACTTCCAACCATTCTGAATGGCCACTTGTAGCTCAATTTGCCCTTACCACGGTCCTAGAAAGACAAAAAACGGTAGAACAGACATCAATAAGTTAAGCAGCACCAAAACATCTAAAAATAATAGTAACACAGGCTCACAGAATTTAACTCCTGAATTCTTCTTAGTCCTTTAACTTTTTCTTGTAGGACAGCCATTAAAGTAAACAGTAAACACATGATCATTAACCATTTTATAACACAATGTCCAGAATCGACTCGCAAGCAGTCCATTTATTGTCAACTCTAAGGGAAACTTTGTATATTTCCCTTGTGTTCATTCTTCATACACACATTATAGAAAAATATCATCCTATTGCTATGAGAACTTGAGAAAACGGCATATACCAACAGAATCATTCCGATAGCACAAAATGCACACTACGAAGTTCTGGACATACGAAAATTTGCAGCCAAAAGATGATTCAAACAACCCCCAAAATTCATGAACGATCCTTGCAACAAATTACCTAAACCAGAGGTACAGGAAGAAACCTCAACACATAACCCCTCTGGCTCGATCAGTCCCCATCCAAGACAAACCTAGGGTTACAGAAACTGACACAAACGGAGACAAACAGAAGGGAAAATGGCACGAGGGTCGGACGGCGGGCAACTGAACTGGAGTTGAGGCGCCGCCCGGAGTTGCCCTGCCGCCGGAGATGGAGCCGCCCCCTAGGGCTGCTGCGGACTAGCTGGCGAGGGGGACTGGAAGTGCTCCCCTGCTTCTGTCGGAGCTTGAAAAAGATGGTCCCGCAGACTACGCGGCCGGACTCGACCAGTCGAGGCCCAATGTGATTCGACTCCCAGTGATGTAGTATCAGGGAGTGGAGGAGGAGGAGGAGGAGGGCGATTACCTTCTGCAGATGACGAGTGGACGGCCGGGGAGAAGCGGCGGAGGGGGGCGGTGAGGTCCTAGGAAAGAGCAGCGGCGGTGAGGTCTGCGCGGACAGCGGGGTTGCTGGCGAGGAGCGTGGCGGGGTGGAGGAGGACGCCGGAGAAGCTTACCCAGGGGAGGGGGTTAGAGGTGAGGCGAGGACCAACTAGGGCTCGCCATGGGGGGTGGGGGGAGAGAGAAGGCCATGCGGCGCCTGACGCGAGACAGGGCTTTGCTTGGGTGGCTGGAGGGCTCTCTCACATCCCCCCCGATGGGTGGGTGGGTGTTTGGACTTTGGAGGACTACTACTGATCCCACGGTCCACCGCGGAAAAGAAGAGCTACTATAGGCCCATTTCGAGGGCCCGTCTAATATAGAGATTCTCAAACGAGAAAAAAAATCACTATAGAGGTTAGGGCCCAACACACACAAGATTGCCATTCCTTATATCCTCCTCTCTCGGCAGTGAACTCGTCAATATCGGAGATCAAGGTGATTTTATCCAGATTTATACAATCACCAATGTTCAAGAAATCGGTAATTCCTCGATCAGCTGAGAGTAAGGATTAATCGCGAATCAGCCGATTAATCGGTTAAATTTTTAAAAAAAATCTTAAAATCTCAGTGTTAACATCAGATTTTTGAAATTTATGAATTAGCATATCATATCATCAATAGCATGGATTTTATAAATTAGCATATCATATCATCAATAGCGTGGAGCTTGTAAATTACTAAATTAGCAATAGGTAATAACAAATAGATTCATCATATCAACAATAGCATGCATCAATAATCATTGATAAATATTGGCATGGGCTAATAAATTAGCAAATCATTTCATAAAGAATTAGAAGATCATTTCATAGAGAATTAGCAAATCATTAACGATATTGGCATGGGTTGCTGCATTTGCTGCAGGTCGGCTGTTTTCGGCTAGCTGCAGGGCGCCGGCTGCTCTGCTGGAGTTGGAGGGAGGGGAGGGAGGGGCGTCGGTTGCTTTGCTGGAGTTGGAGGGAGGGGCGCCGGTGAGGAGAGGGAGTGGCGCCAACGAGGAGAGGAGAGGGAGCAGCACCGGCGAGGAGAGGGCGTATCTGCGTCGTTACCTGAAGGATGAGTCGGTCCACCTGGAGATGGAGGGTCGTCTGGCGGCCCAGGCCCGTTGGCCGGCGGTGGGAGAACGGCGGCGGCGGCGTAAGGGGATTTGGGGTAAGGGTGGGGTTCACTCGAGAGCGGTCAGCCAAACGCCAAACCTAAAGGCGATTGGGATGGGATCGATCACCGGAGACTTCTTCATCAACCCATGGTGATGTGTGAGTAGTTTGATTCACAAATCTACCCTCGGGCAGGTTCTGAAGATCGTTAGGAGCTTCCTTTCGACTGGTCGTGCGGAGGCTAGCGACGAGGACTATCATGTTAACTGGGGGAGGGTGTGCCGCCCGTTGTGATTTGGCGGCCTGGGGGTCCCGAACCTTACCCGCACGGAAATCAGTCTTCGGACACGTTGGCTTTGGAAAATGCGTACGGATCTGCTGCGGCCTTGGCGGGGTCTTGACATGCACTTTTCAAGGATGGAGATCCGGGTGTTTGAGGCTTCTACCATGATCGTAGTTGGTGATGGGGCGACGACACTCTTTTGGATTGCCCGCAGGCTGGATGGTAAGACCATCGGGGAGATGGCGCCGAGTATTTTTGCGCTTATCCCAATGCGCGTTCGGAATCGACGCACGGTCAGGGAGGCTCTGCTTGAGTGCCGGTGGGTTGCTAACATTCAGGGTGCGCTTAGTACCTTAGCTCTTTGGCAATATGTCCAGTTGTGGAGACGCATGTGCGACTTCGAGCTCCCCGCAGTTCTACACACCCTCCTCTGGAGGTGGATGTCTGATAGCACTAAAGTAGCGCTCCCCGTTGGCTACCCCAAGTGGAAGTTTGAGAAGTAGATAGCGGCAAATTTCCTAGGTGAAGATACTAAGGTTTATGTCTCTAGTAGGACTCCAAGTTCTTCAAGTAGGTGGCAAGGAAACAATGACGCCGTTTACAACCAAGGTTGCTTACTTGACCTGGATCTGCACACAAAAGAAAATAACTTTGCTCCCAACAAGTTCAGAGAGGTTGTCAATCTCTCTGGTCTTGTTGTTTACAAATGACGAGGATCAGCCTCGGCAAGTCCCATGGTCAGGGACCCTGGGTTGATCATAGAGAATAACAGGTTGGACGATACTCGTCGGCTAACAGGAGAAGCACTTCCTGCTCGATATTATTGCGTGAGGGGGCGATTACAAGGGAGGCCAAGGCGAGTTCTCGCAAGACCAGGAGAGTAGATTGTGTAGTGGATTGCCCTAGACGTCTCCCCTCCTAGCCTTTATATACTAGGCTAGGTCTCGGGGAGTCCGTACTAGATTACAAAGATAGTTTCCTAGTTCTAGTCTTGCCTTGTACGCCAAGTCGTGCCTTCCGTGTCAGTCGCGAACTCCTATGTCGGTGCTTGATTGGGCCAGTCGAGGCTTCCCAGCGGGCCTTCTGTCTTCATACGCACCGTGTATCCTCGTACGCAGGAGTCGTGGGGTCACCCCCTCGTTAGTAGCCCCCGAGTGCCTGGGGGACTCGAAGAGTCGCGCAGGAACTCGAATTCATCAGTGCTTTATTGCTTGTAGGTGCGACACCACCGCGGGTCGCTGGCAGTTTTGAGCCATGACAATACCTGTTTCGAGGGATTGCTAAGCTAAAAAGGGCCCAAGGAGTCGACTGGTCGAGCCTTGGTGAATTGCTCTAGTGGCAATACCGCAGTAGCCCAATCAAGCTCACGTACCTCGACATGAACTTGGAATGACCGGTGTCTAGCAAAGTCATGCCGCTGCAGGTCTTATAGGATCAATTGCTGCCAGTCTAAGCAAATAGCATGAGCGCGTCCGCTCGGATCATTCTATCATGCGAGCGCATGGAAAAGGTCGGGAGTGAAATCGCTCTGCGGTAAGTCCCGGGCCGGCCGTTCTGCGCAGCGGGGTCTTACCTACACGCTAAGCTTGCGTGCCATCTGGTTACAGTGTGTCGTAGCCCATGCATAATTGTTTTTTGTAGAGGCACGGAGCCTGGTTAGCGATGCACCCACTTGGAATAAACAATCAAGTGAGCTATTTTTAGTCACTCGCGGAGCTTGTAGCGCACTCAGGCGAGGAAAATAAGAAAGCACCCACTCGGAAAATCGTCGAGTTCGCGAGTAGATCATATTGTCGAATACTTGTTGAGTCTTTTGCGAGTAGTAACTCGAATGCTTTACTGTCTTCAGGGTGAGGGAGCACCTGAACTCTGAAAGTACGTTGTTTCTGCTGGTGCGAGTGATCACTCGAGCACGTGTATGCTTTTTGGGCGAGGGAGCGCCCGAAACTCTGTAGATGTTGTGATTACTTGTTGGTTCGAGTGGCCACTCGAGCACGTCTTTGCCTTCTGGGTGAGGAAGCACCTGAACTCGAATAAAGGTACTCCCGATGGGAGTAAAAGATTTAAAAAAAATTGACATCAAGAAATAGGTAGCTTTTGGAGTCTTTTTGTTTTTTCCAATTGCTTTTATCTTGATCCGTCCTTCTTGAGATGTTACGCTGATATGCATTGTCATGTTGTTTGGTGACATATGATGATGTTTGCTTCTTTGATCCGTCGCGTCTTCTGGCCAGTCATAATGATGATTTGGACGTCGTGCTACCTGGTTCCTGTTGGGTTTCCAAGGCTTGTATGGGAAATCGATGAGATTTGACGTGTCCTTTAAATAGTGCTGACCGTGTGAAGGCATCTTGTCTTGGAATTTCTAACGCCCGGCCCGTTTGGTCTTTGATGTAATGATGGCGCCGCCTGGGCTTCTGCGTTTTTTACCTGGTTTGCCCTTGGATTGTGTTATAAATACCTCCTGTGGTTGCCTGTCTTTGGCATCCATTCTTCGCGTCTTTATCTTCTACTTCTTCTTCATATGGCGCCCAAGCGTGGTGGTGGTGTGACTGGGCGAGGTCGTGGCTGCCGTGGCCGTGGTGGCCGCACACCACGTTCTTTGCGCGGTGGATGTCGTGGTGTTGCATCGGCGCCTTATTCTTCTTCCATGGAAGTGATTTTTTTGGCGCTATGACTTTCTTTTGCGTGTTCTTAGCCGGAACGCTGCCCGAATTCCTCTTCCATTCTCGTTTGCCTCCATTGCTTCTGAGCTTAATTTGAGGGGTCTCTGGATTCGTCTTCACAGATGCGCTCGGTCTTCTTCTTGGGTGGAGTTGAAAGTTGATAATTCATCCTTGATTTTCCTTGGATCTGGCTGGAGGGCGTTTTCTCGTCGGTTGAATATGCGTGACGGAGATAGCCTTTGCTGTCGTTTTGATGGCGAAGATACTCTTACCGTTCGTGCATTTGATGCCGGTGGCAATCGTCTGGATCCATACTAGGGGAAACAAGCGGTGGCAATTCCGATGGGTCGAGTGGTGGTTCGCCTGCTTCTCCCGTGACTTCATCTTCGGCCGATTCCTCGGCTGATGGTGCTTGCTCTTCTAGTTCTAAAGATGAGTTGGACGTCAAGCCGGTTGTCAAGCGGCTGCGTCAGTAGGTGAGGCACCTTGTAAAACTGGAGGACAACGACCTGCTTCTTAGTGGACTGGGTTGCTACTTTGTCTGTGGTGATGCTCGTCAAGTTGTGGTACGAAAGTGCAAATTATCTCATCATGAGCATACATGTAGAAGTCATAATTCCTTGGGATAGTTGTAACCCGTCTGGTAGTTGCTCGAGTCCTTTTTAGCGATAACTGTCCTTTGACTCCTTTGTAATGAAAATTGTCCTCGACTCCTTTGTAAGGGAGAACTGTCTTCGACTCCTTTGTAATGGAAATTGTCCTCGACTCCTTTGTAATGAAATTGTCCTCGACCCCTTTGTAATGAAATTGTCCTTGACTCCTTTGTAAGGGAGAACTGTCTTTGACTCCTTTGTAATGGAAATTGTCCTCGACTCCTTTGTAATGAAAAATTGTCCTTTAGGTGTGCGGCAGCGCTCCCGATGGGAGTAGCCCCCGAGGCTACGTGTAAGGCCCGATATGCGGTACTGTTCCAGATCTGGATGTTTCCGTCCAGACCCGGGGACGAAGCACATATCGGTCCCACCGCGACATATGACGAAGTCATATGCCCCGGATTTCCAACATGATATCACAACATTACAGATACAAGGATACAACATCTCATACAATCGGCATACAACTGCCTCAAATACAATATAACAGCGGAAGATACATGTCTGGGTACAGACTACAAGCAAATTCCTAGTGGCAAAGAGAAAACATCGATCCCATAACCACACGGGTCCAGGCCCTCCGCCGGGATCCTCCTAACTAGTCGTCGTCGAGTCTCCACGTGAAACGTCGATCACCGTACCTGTTGTCGATCAAGAACCCTGAAAAGAGTTTGGGGGTAGTATCATGAGTAAAGAGGTACTCAGCATCCAACTGTAGTGGTCATCTGACCCAGCAAGGACTTCATCACTCGTCATTCTAGGACAACTAGTAGTTTACGGTAAGGAAGGGGTAAGTGGTGAGGTTGCTGCCGCGCTAGCATTTATAAAGTGGCTAACGATCTAGAGAGTAAGATAAGAAGCCAAGCATTCGATGAGGAATCGCCTCCAACAAGTCTTGCTATCAACTACTACGCAAACATAACACCTATCATATCCTTGTCCTCCTCTTCGCATCCCGACGAAGAAGAAGCAGTCAAGGCACACACACACGTTGATCAAGTTATATTAAGATTATCTCAGTTGTTGTTGTCTATGAACAAGGAGTAGGTCTCAAGTCGTCCATAACCGTGGACACGGCTTCTCGAAAAGATTTAACCCTGCAGGGGTGTACCAACTGCCCATTACGAGGCTCCGCACGCACGTCCATCTCTCTCAGTTGCTACCCATCACAGGCAACCATTTTATGATTTGGTTCCAAGAGATCCGAAACGACAGGTCCCTCTAACTAACAACGAACAAATCCGGGTGGCCCTCGGTGAGACGACATCCAGCTCAGGAGCCGGCCGCGCTCTCGATCTGGTCTCTACCGTATGACTCCAGGTTTGGATTGCCGGTTAATCACACATGGGACACCGGGTCCTCAGCCGGTCATGATGGGCCAGCAAGGGAACTATGTCCTCACTGGTCCGGGTTGGTTTAAAAACTACTGGCGTACGACCAGCACACACACGGTTTCAAATGGTAAAATCAGCTCGGGCCACCACTAGAAATGCTTGAAGCTAGGTAGGTAAGAAAAGGGGACCCCATAAAATCCCACACGCGGTTAGGCACGCTCAGTCTTAAAACCAATACCCGGAACTCGGGTCCTAGGTGACTCGAATGGAACAAAGCGTCGGGGCGGGATAGCCTAGACCTTCCATCCTTCGTCGAATATAGTCAACATTATAATAATCATATCATCAACAACAATATAATAATGTGATATCCCAAACCCAGGAGTAACAGGGTAACATCGTAGCATCCTAAGCATGCATACTAAGAAGGGGCTGAGCAACGAGCAATAGTAGCATAGCAGTACATGGTTTGCTGGGAAGGGACATGGCTGTATCGGTTTGAAAGAGGTTGTAAACATGTGGTAGGATCAAACATCGAACCTATCCTAGACTAGCATGCAAACCGCTGGTTGAAATAGAATGGATCATAAGTAATGTATAGTCCTTGCCTGTTGATAAGTCGGGTTCCGAAGGTGTAGTCGATCGCAAGCTCACATCGTCTCCGAGAGGTACCCGCGGAAGCACACAAGAAGGAAACACTGGAAAGCAATCAACGGTGCACCACTATTACTACGAAGCAAAGACGAGCAAGCATCAACAAGAAGCAACACGACACATCGCACCTACCGTCGAGAGCGGTTACTAACAGGTTAAGTGGAGTACTCGTCACACACGACGATACCGCACGTTTACGGTGGTTCAAGTTGTTTAGCTACAGGTGATCAATCAACGGTTATTAACATGGCAACTCAAGCAAGCATGACATAGCACACAAACATGTCAAGAGGTGAAGCACAAAGTAAACTATCTATGCTAGTCAATTTAAGTGAGGCACAACCTAAACATGGCATAACACTAAGTGTCGCACGATGATTACAAAATTTGGTACTGTTCTGCCCTAAACCATATTTTAGCTTGGTTAACAGCAGCAAACAATAGCATAAACACAAAGTACACGTAAAACTAATCAAGTTACATATAAAGAACACCCCAAACGGAGTTACGGTTAAAAAGATATAAGCAAGACAAGTTATGCACACATGCTGTATAAACAGGGGTAACTCTATATGCAAAAGTGCAGCAACATGACATAGAAATACATGGGATGAAGGTAGACATGATGCTTAACAATATTCAATTGGAATCACTCAATTTCGATAAACGGTCGCGACACACTCGTCGACCGAAGTTGCAACAAAATAACAGTTTCAGCAACAGCAGCACAAAAACATCAGGATCACCACTTTGGAGCAAGATTTAATATAGCTAAAGCACCCAAACATGACAAGTTAAAGCATGGAAATGAAGTACACATGATGCTTAACACATAGGAAAAAGAATCAATGCAATAGGCCTCATGGATTACTCACAATCATCATGCAAAGTTGCAACAAAAAATAACAGCAACACTTAACAGGAAAAAGTAGCAGTTTAACGGCCTGATGCCCACTTCAGCACACAATTACACAATCAAGATGACCTCAAATGCAAAAACTTTCTACATGCGAATGCTAGAGCACGCAAAACTGAGCAACTTTCGTTTTGGGGGCACGTTCATCGGAGCTACGGATCAGCGGGAAAAAGCATCGCAAAAATGAATACAACACACAATTTTCCAGACTTAGCAGAAATTCGCAGGGGTCTCCACAGAAAAAAATACGAGGGGCTCACGTTTGGGCCGGCCCATCTGGCCTGGATCCGGCCTGGCTGGGCCTTGGAGGTGTGGCAGGCCGAGCCTGGCCTGGCTGCTGCTGGGCCGCTCGGGGCAGGCCGGCCCACGGAGCGGTGGCGGTTGCTCGCCCGAGCTCGCTCCCGATCAGATCGGGCAGCGGCCGTGGTGGCGGCTCCGGCAGCCACGCCGGCGAGGGCGGGCGGCGCAAGGCGTCGGTGAGGAGCGCGGGAGGCGGATCCGGAGTTGGAGGCGGCGGTGAGGCGCGGTCGTCGGGATCCCGTGGACCGGCGGCGAGGAGCTCGGGCTCTGTCCGAGCTGCGGTCATGGCGGCTCCGGCGCGGCCGATGCCGGGTTCCTGCGGAGGCGGAGGAGGAGGTCAGGAGATGGGAAGAGGAGGGAAGGCCGCGGCGGCGGCTTACCTGGGCGCGGGGCGGCGCCGGCTGTCGGCGACTCGCCGGAGGAGCGCAGATGGCGAGGCTCCACGGCGTGGAGGCGGAGGAGACGGGCGACGCGGGCTTCCAGGCCCGGTCGGGCCCGACGGCGGCGACAGCTGGGCCCTGCGGGGCCCGGTTCGTCGGATCTGGCTGTGCTGGCTCCAGATGGGCGACGTGGACACCTCTGGGACGTTGATCTGGGGATCTGACGGTTGGGATCATCTGAGAGGTTAGGGTTTCGGGATTTTGGAGGATCTGGGGCAATTGGGGGATTTTTCAGGGGGTGGCTGGAAGCTTTACATGGGGGAAACCGTAGAAGGCCTAGGGAAGTGTGGTGGTCTATATATAGGGCAGGGTTGGCTGTCCAGTTTACGCAAATGCCCCCGGTACCTCTCTCTCGCGTCCGGTGATCGCGTTCGTGACCGCCGAGACTCCGTACGGACTCCGATTCCGATGAAATCTCGAACCACGCGCTCAGCGCGTCGAGCCCGTCAATCGTACCTCACTGCGGTGACATTCCGACAACATTTTCCGGCGCCCCATAAAATAATCCGTTTAATTATTAAACGGGGTTTTTCGTTCCGTTGGCTGCGGCTGGTCTCGTGTGGTTTTCGCGACGGTGATCGGGTGAAACCCGGTGTCGTAAAGGTCGAGTGTCAGGGTGGCAAGGGTTGGTCTCCGTCCGATACGAGATAAGAGGGGGAAAAATAATCGTCGATCGATAAATCGGGGATGCAAACACCGCAAACAAATCAGACAATCAAATAATTCACGCCGAAAACAAAATTTTTAATTTTTGTGAAAACTGGGCTGTTACACTACGTTTGATTTGTAGAACCAGGCGTAGGCTGTGATTTTTGTCTACTTGGGTTGTCCTTTCCCGTTGCTATTTATTCCAAGTTTTGACCGGGTGCGCGTCAGCGCTCCCGATGGGAGTAGCCCCCGAGTCTTTAGGTGATCGCTTGCGATCAGGTGAAGACTAAAGAACTTTGCGTTTTTCGATATGATTCTCTTTGCGGAAAACTCTTGGTGAGTCGGAGGGGATCTTGTGTTCTGTTTTCCCGGTGCTTGCAGACGAGGACGCGTTTCAGCGAGGATAGCGTCTCTCGGGGGGAGTTTTATGCTCGATCCCCCGAGTGCTTTTAAGTATAGTCGCATGTGCGAGGATAGCGTCTCTCGGGGGGAGTTTTATGCTCGAGCCCCCGGGTGCTTTTAAGTATAGTCGCATGAGCAAGGATAGCGTCTCTCGTAGGGAGTTTTATGCTCGAGCCCCCGAGTGCTTTTAAGTATAGCCGCATGTGCGAGGATAGCGTCTCTCGAGGGGAGTTTTATGCTCGAGCCCCCAAGTGCTTTTAAGTATAGTCGCATGAGCGATGATAGCGTCTCTCGGGGGAGTTTTATGCTCGATCCCCCGAGTGCTTTTAAGTATAGTCGCATGAGCGAGGATAGCGTCTCTCGAGGGGAGTTTTATGCTCGAGCCCCCGAGTGCTTTTAAGTATAGTCGCATGAGCGAGGATAGTGTCTCTCGGGGGGAGTTTTATGCTCGAGCCCTCGAGTGCTTTTAAGTAAAGTGTTTGGGCAGCATTATTTTATTTCTTCGAGTTTTAGATGGGTTGCCGATCGGTGCTGCTGCCGATGTCTCTGACAATTCCTAGAGGACTATGGGTAGAACAGGCGTAGGTTCGCTACGTTCCATGGATTTCCCACGTCCTCATTGGTTTTTGGGTTCTTCAACCTGTATGCGCCTCCTCCTATGACTTCCGAGATTATGAATGGCCCCTCCCATTGCGGGGCAAGCTTGTGCATGTTTTCCTGTATTAGCCGTAACACGAGGTCTCCTTTGGTGAATGTTCTGGTCCGCAGGCGACTGCTTTGATATGTGCGCAGTTTGTCCTGGTATCCTTCAGATCTTGTGATGGCTGTGTCCCGTGCTTCGTCTGATGTGTCTTTGTCGTTCTGCAGTGCTTTTTCTGCCTCTTCCTCATCGTACCCTGAGATTCTGGGGGCTCCAAATTTTAAGTCGTGCGGCAGTACTGCTTCTGCCCCGTATACCAAGAAGAAAGGTGTATACTGGGTTGAGCTATTTTGGGTGGTGCGCAGGCTCCATAGTACCGCGGGAAGTTCCTCTACCCAGTTACCTGCGGCTTGTTCTAGTGGTGCTAGGAGTCGTTTCTTTATTCCTCCGCATACTAGGCCGTTTGCTTTCTCCACTTGGCCGTTGGACTATGGGTGTGCGACTGGTGCGTAGTTGATTTTGATGCCCAGTTCTTGACAGAAGTTTTGGAATTTTTTTGCTGTGAAGTTTGTACCATTGTCTGTGATGATGTTGTGTGGTACTCCGAATCTGAAGATGATTGACTTGATGAAGTTAACTGTCGTGAGGGCTGTTGAGCTAGTGATTGGTACTGGTTCGATCCACTTGGTGAACTTGTCAACTGCGACTAGTAGGTGTGTTCGTCCTCCTTTTGAGGATTTCTTGAGTGGGCCTACCATTTCGAGTCCCCATGTGGCAAATGGACACGAGAACGGTATGGTTTTGAGTTCCGATGTTGGGGCGTGCGTCCTGCTGGCGAACTTTTGGCAGGCGATGCAACGCCGTACGATATCCTGTGCATTTCTCATAGCGGTCGGGCAGTAGAAACCTGCTCGAAAGGCCTTGGCCACGAGTGCTCGACTGCTGGCGTGATGTCCGCAGGTGCCTTCTTGAATCTCGAGCAGTAGGGCTTTGCCGTCTTCTTCATCTATACACTTTTGGAGGACCTGAGAAATGCTGCGCTTATAGAGCTGTCTGTTGATTACTGTGAATGCTTTAGATCGTCGACTGATGCATCGGGCTTCTACAACGTCTTGTGGTAGGATGCCCTCGATTAGAAATCGAAGGAAAGGTTTTTCCCAGGCTGGGTCTTCGAGTGCTGCTGGTTCTACGGCTTCGGTTGCTTGGCTGCTTGTGCCGTCGGCTGTGCTTGTTGCTGCCACCTGTGCTGGTTCATTTGTGTCATCTTCCTCTGCGACTACCTTGGGTGCCGGTGGATTTTCTTTGATTCATCTCTGGTTGATGCTCTCGAGGAAGACACCTGGTGGTATTGGTCGTCGAGTCGATCCAATGTTCGCAAGTTCGCCGGCTTCTGTGTTATTTGCTCTGGGGATGTAGTTGAGTTCGCAGCCGTCGAATCCTCCCTCTAGTGTGTTATAGAGCTTCTGGTAGGACGTCATGTTGTCTGCAACTGCGTTGCAGTCTCTCATCGCCTGCTGGACGACGAGGTTGGAGTCGCCATAGATTGAGAGGCGAGTGGCGCCGCAAGTTTTTTCCATGCGCATGTCGTGGAGTAGTGCCTCGTATTCTTCTTCGTTGTTGGAGGCATTGCTGAAGTTGACCGGGAGGATGTATTTGAGCTTCGTTCCTTTGGGGGAGACTAGTACGACGCCTGCTCCGGCTCCTTGCTGTCTTTTGGGTCCTTCGAAATACATCGTCCATGAGTTGGATAGGTCCGGGGGACCTGGTGTTTGGACCTCTGTCCACTCGACCAGGAAGTCTGGGAGTACTTGGGCTTTGATTGCTGTTGGGTGTTTGAACTGCAGATCTTGCGGGCTGAGCTCGATGTTCCACTCAGCGACTCGGCCGGTCGCTCCGGGGTTGTTGAGGATGTCCGCGAGTGGTGCACTGCTCACGGTTGTGATGGGGTGTTCGTCAAAGTAATGTGATACTTTCCTGGAGGTCATGATAATGGCGAGCAGGAGCTTCTGGTAGTGCGGGTATCGTTGCTGTGGCTTTGTGAGCAGCGTGCTGAGGTAGTAGATTGGTCTTTGTTTGCTCTGGATTTTGCCTTCATCTGCGTGCTCGACGACGAGCACCGTGCTCACGACACTACTGCGCGCTGCTATGTAGAGGTACAGCTTCTCCCGTTCTTTGGCACCTCCAAGATTGGTGGGGTCGAGAGGGTTTTCTTTAGGTCTGCGAATGCATTGCGGGCTTCCTCGGTCCACTCGAATTTTTCTCCTTTTCTGAGCAGTTGGTAGAACGGTAAGGTCCTTTCTCCTAGCCTGCTGATGAAACGGCTCAATGCTGCGAGTCTTCCTATGAGCTGTTGCACACCTTTGATGTTGGTTGGCCTTTGCATCTTGGTGATTGCTTGGACCTTTTCGGGGTTTTCTTCGATTCGTCGGGCGGAGACCATGTACCCGAGTAGTTTTCCGGATGGGACGCCGAACACGCACTTTTCTGGGTTGATCTTGATTCTGTACTTGTTGAGGGCCGAGAATGTTTCACGGAGGTCTTCGAGTAGCGTGTTTGCGCTGTAGGTTTTGATGACAATGTCTTCTACGTAGACCTGGATGTTTCTGCCAATTTGGTCTCTCAAGCATGCTTGCATCATTCGCTGGTACGTGGCTCCGGCATTTATTAGGCCAAAGGTCATTGTTTGGTAGCAGAATACGCCGTAGGGGGTGACGAACGAGGTGTGCTCTTCGTCTTCTTCCTTCATCCTGATCTGATTGTATCCTGAATATGCGTCGAGGAAGGATAGGAGGTCGCATCCTGCTGTGGAGTCGATTATTTGATCGATTCTCGGCAGGGGGAAGTGATCTTTTGGGCAGTGCTTGTTGACAGGCCCATAGTCGACGCACATCCTCAGTACCTCAATGTTCTTTTTAGGGACTACGACTGGGTTTGCTATCCAGGTTGCTTTCTTCGTCTCTCGGATGAACTGTGCATCGAGTAGTCGGTTGATTTCTTCTCCGATTGCTCTGCGTTTGGGCTATGAGAATTGTCGCAGTGCCTGCTTTACTGGCTTGGTGTTTGGCTTGATGTGGAGCATGTGTTCTACAAATTCTCGTGGTATTCCGGGCATGTCGGCTGTGCACCAGGCGAAAAAATTTCACTCTTCACGAAGGAAGGTTATGAGGGCGGTTGCTTGTTCTTCTGGGAGGTGGGCGTATACGCGGACCGTCTTCTCTGGGTCTGTTGGGTGGACTTGGTGTGTGATTGTGTCGTTGTCGACGCTGAAATCGCAGCCGAATTCTTTTGACTCACTTCGGTTTGCCAGCGGAAATATGCTTTTGTCCGTCACCATGGCTATTTCTTTGAGCTGTTGTTGGGCTCCAACCATGTCGAAGACTTTGTGGAAGTCGCGGTCGCACTGGTACGATTTGGTGAAGCTTCCCTTGACTGTGATGATTCCTGCGAGTCCTGGCATCTTGAGCTTGAGATATGCATAGTGCGGAACCGCCATGAATTGTGCGAACGCTGGTCGCCCGAGTATGGCGTGATACTGCGACTGCCAGTCGAGCACTTCGAACTCGAGGACTTGCTTTGCGAAGTTGCGCTTGCTGCCGAAGATCACATCAAGCTCGATTGTTCCGATGGAGACGGCTGCTTCACCCGGAACTACGCCATATATCGGTGTGCGTGACTTCTTCCAAACTGATCGTGGGATTAGCATTTTGCGTAGGGTGCTGGCAAAGATTCTGTTTAGGCTGATGCCTCCGTCCATGAAGACTCTGTCCATGTCGTAACCTCCGATCCGGGCTTCGAGGACAAGGGGTGCGTGCACCGGCCTTGGGACTGCGGGCGGGTGGTCGCTCTGAGAGAAGGTGATGCTGGTCTCGGCGTCACACAGTTGGTAGGTTTCTGCAATCTTTAGGCCTTCGGCTGCTTCGGCCTGCAGGGTGTAGGCGTCCTGCTTTGCTTTTGAGGGTCTTCCTTCTTGGATCATGCATATTCGTCCATGGGACGTGGGGCATTGCCTTTCTGTACTTGGTGCTGGTGACAGCGCGCTTCTTCGAGTGCGCTTGGCTTCACGCTGCTTTTCCTCCTTTAGGCTGTTGGAGAGTTTGGTGAATAGGCGACAATATCCTATGGTGTGGCTTGCTCTGAGGTGTCCCCAACTGTCTTCGAAACAGTGGATCGCGCAAGGTCCTTCCAGTTGCTCTTTGGCTGTGAGTTTACTGGAGCCAGCGTGCCTTCTTCTTCTTGATATTTGGAAGATCTGCGAGTGGTCTTCTGTTCAGTTGTGGAATCTTGGGTCAAGCTCTATCCCATCGTTGAGTGACTGGTTCCGGATGAAGTTGGTGATTTCATCTGGTCTTCGTTCTGGGTCGTAGTACTCTCCGGTCTGTGTTTCGAAGTCGATGTCTTGTCGCATGGCGGGGGTTCGAGCGGCAGCGGGTCGTCAACTGGTTGGCGAGTCTTCTGTCACGCACCGCGACTCTTCGAGTGGGGTTCCCGTGTAGAGTCCTCGCGCTTGTCTTCTGGGTCATCGAGTTCTTTTCCGCCGGCGATGGATCTGGCGGTCGTTGAGGTGCTGGACTTGGTTCGACTGTAGGCTAAGTGATCTTGACGGGGCGATGGAGATGCTTGTGGTGAACTTGAATTCCACGAGCGGGCTAGATCTGGTTCTAGCCCTCGAGTCTTGATTTGCTGAAGGCGGGACCGCCGAGATCGTGATTCCAACCTGTGTAGTTCCCACAGACGGAGCCAATTGACGAGGATGAGCCTCGGAAAATCCCATGGTCAGGGACCCTGGGTTGATCATAGAGAAGGAACAGGTTGGACGATACTCGTCGACTAACAGGAGAAGCACTTCCTGCTCGATATTATTGCGTGAGGGGTGATGACAAGAGAGGCCAAGGAGATTTCTCGCAAGACCAGGAGAGTAGATTGTGTATTGGATTGCCCTAGACGTATCCCCTCCCAGCCTTTATATACTAGGCTAGGTGACGAGGGGGTGACCCCACGACTCCTACGGATGAGACTACCTGGTGTCCATGAAGGCAGAAGGCCCATGAAGATACAACCTCGGCCCGCTAGTTGGCACCGACGTAGGAGTCCTCGACTCACAAGGAAGGTGCGAAGATCTGCCGTACGGAGCAAGCTAGGGTTAGGAAAGTTTACCTGTACACGTAGATGAACTCCCTGAGACCTAGCCCGGTATATAAGGGCTAGGAGGGGCGACGCCAAAGACATCCAATCTCACCTGTAACCCTAGCCTTGAGCGCTCCAGCCTTGGCCTCCATTGTAATCACATCTCCCCAATCAATAATATCGAGAAGGAGCAAGCCTCCCTGTTTGCCGACGAGCTATCGTCCAACCTATGCCTCTCATGACTAACCCAGGGTCCCTGAACATGGGATTTGTTGGGGTTGATCCCCGTCAATTGGCGCCGTCTGTGGGAACTACTCAGGTTGGGATCACGATCTCGGCGGTCCCATCTTCAGCAAGCTAAAACTCAAGGGCAAGATCCAGACCTAGCCCACTCGAAGGATTCAAGATCACGGCGGACATCTCCGCCGCCCCATCAAGACCACTCGAGATAGAGTCATGCCAGGACCGATACTACGGTGACAACCAAGCACAGCGCCAGCGCCGTAGGAGTCGACGACCCAGAAGAACGGCGAGGGGCCTCTACGAAGGGATCCCACTCGACGAACTGCGACGCGCAGCAGAGGACTCGCAAATCTTCCGACAACCCACCACCGCCCGGGCACCCGCCGCACATCAAGACAATGACTACGAGATCGAATCCAGCGATCAGCAGAATCACGGCCAAGGCAGAAGGAATCGACGACCCAAAAGGCGCGCATGGGATAACTACGGCAGGGCCCCAATGAACGAGCCACATCACGCAGTCGCGCAACTGGCGACCACTCGACGACATACCGCCGCACGAGCATCTGCCGTCAACCAAGACAGCGACTCCGAGACACCTGTTGGCGAGTACTGCGACCCAGATCGAAGGCCGGATGAATTCGCCAACCTCATCAGGAACCAAGACATGAGTCGAGGAATCGAAATTGATCCTCGCTTCCACGTGCACCCGGAGGATCACAAGCAGATCTTTAGAATCTCAAGAAGGAAGAGGCATGACGGATCCAGCAAACTCACGGCCAGAGAGCAGCTAGCAGGACCCTGCACGATCCACAGCTTCGAGGATGACTAGGGACGCGTCAGGTCAGGGCACACTTTGAGAGACTGCCGCATGTTCAACGAGCTAGCCGACGACCTCAAGAAGGAGAAGCAGAAAGACAACAGACGCAACCAACGACCCGAGCAATCGCCGACCTCAAACCCGGAAGGACGTCACAGCCCGTCGCAAGCACAAGTGCTCATGATCCAAGAAGGAAGAGTACCGCAAGCACAACGCGACGCCCAAACCCTGCAGGCCAGAGCAGCCGAGAGCATAAACATAGTCGAAGTCTACCAATTGCATGACACGGAGACCAGCATCACGTTCTCACAGGACGACCATCCACTCGCAGTCCCAAGGCCGGGGAATGCTCCCCTAGTGCTCGATGCACAAATCGGAGGATACGGCATGGATCGGGTCTTCATGGACGGAGGCAGCAACATGAACATCATCTTCGCCAGCACCCTGCAAAAGATGTTGATCCCACGATCAGTGTGGAGAAAATCAAGCACCGAGTTGCACGGGGTAGTCCCAGGAGAAGCAGCCACATCCCTCGGAGTCGTCGAACTCAAAGTCGTCTTTGGCAACCGGCGTAACTTCGCAAAGCACGTCCTCGAGTTCGAGGTACTCGACTGGCAATCGCAGTATCACGCCATACTGGGACGACTAGTATTCGCACAATTCATGGCGGTCCCACACTACGCCTACCTCAAGCTCAAGATGCCAGGATTATCAGGAGTCCTCACGATCAACGGAAGCTTCGTCAAATCAGATCAATGTGATCGTGACTTCCACAGAATCTCCGACACATTCAGAGCCAAACAAGAACTGAAAGAAATAGCCATGGTGACGGACAAGAGTACCTTCCCATTGGTGAGCCGAAGCGAATCCAGGGAGTACGGACGCGACTTCAGCATCGACAGCGACACAGTCACTCATCAAGTGCACCCGACGGACCCGGACAAAACAGTCCGTGTGTACGCCCACCTACCAGAGGAGCAGGCTGCGACTCTCATCGTTTTCCTTCGAGACGAATGGGAAATATTCGCCTGGTGCCCAGCCGACATGCCTGGGATACCACGTGAATTTGCGGAACACGCCCTTCGTATCAAGCCAAACACGAGGCCAGTGAAGCAAGCGCTGAGACGATTCTCGGAGCCCAAGCGCAGAGCAATCGGAGAGGAAGTCAACCGGTTACTCGACTCTCAGTTCATCCGAGATTCGAAGAAAGCCACCTGGATAGCCAACCCAGTGCTGGTGCCCAAGAAAGACACGACCGTACTGCGCATGTGTGTCGACTACGGACCAGTCAACAAACATTGCCCGAAGGATCACTTCCCCCTGCCTAGAATCGATCAGATAATCGACTCAACAGCAGGGTGTGATCTACTCTCCTTTCTTGACGCTTACTCAGGATACAACCAGATCAGAATGAAGGAAGAAGACGAAGAACACACATCGTTCATCACCCCCTACGGAGTATTCTGCTACAAGAGCATGCCCTTCGGGCTAAAAAACGCAGACGCCACTTACCAACGAATGATGCAGGCCTGCCTGAAGGAGCAAATCGGAAGAAACGTGCAAGTCTACGTAGACGACATCGTCATCAAGACCTACAAAGCAGCCACACTACTCGACGACCTGCGCGAAACCTTCGCGGCACTCAACAAATACAGAATCAAACTCAACCCAAAGAAGTGCGCATTCGGTGTACCGGCGGGAAAGTTGCTTGGCTATATGGTCTCTGCCCGCGGGATCGAAGCAAACCCCGAGAAAATCCAAGCCATCACACGCATGCAAGAACCAACCGACGTCAAAGGAGTACAGCAACTCACTAGAAAACTCGCAGCCCTAAGCCGCTTCATTAGCAGGCTGGGAGAACGCACGCTGCCTTTCTACCAGCTGCTCAGGAAAGGAGAGAAATTCGAGTGGACGGAGGAAGCCCGCCAAGCATTCATGGACCTGAAAAAGACACTCTCGACCCCACCAATCCTGGCGGTACCCAAGGAGCGAGAGAAGCTATACCTCTACGTGGCAGCACGCAGCAGTGTAGTAAGCACAACGCTCATCGTCGAACGCGCAGAAGAAGGCAAGGTCCAGAGCATCCAGAGACCAATCTACTACCTCAGCATGCTCCTGACCAAATCCCAGTAGCGGTACCCGCACTATCAGAAGCTACTACTGGCCATCATCATGACCTCAAGAAAGGTGTCCCAATACTTCGATGAGCACCCTATCACAATCGTGAGCAGCGCACCACTCGCCGAGATACTCAATAACCCTGGAGCAACCGGGTGAGTCGCCGAGTGGAACATCGAGCTCAGCCCACGGGACCTGCAGTTCTAGCACCCAACAGCCATCAAAGCCCAAGTACTCCCAGATTTCCTGGTTGAGTGGACGGAGGTTCAAACACCAGGCCCCCCAGACCTATCAAGCTCATGGTCAATGTTCTTCGATGGGTCCAAGAGACAACAAGGAGCTGGGGCAGGAGTTGTGCTCATCTCCCCTAAAGGAACAAAGCTGAAATATGTCCTCCAGATCAACTTCAGTCACGCCTCCAACAACGAAGCAGAATACGAGGCACTCCTCCATGTCATGCGCATGGCCAAAACATGCGGAGCCACTCGCCTCATAATTTACGGGGACTCCAACCTCGTCGTCCAGCAGACGATGAGAAACTACAACGCAATAGCCGACAACATGGCGGCATACCAAAAGCTCTACAACGAACTCGAAGGAAATTTCGACGGTTGCGAGCTCAACTACATCACCAGGGACAACAACACAGAAGCCGACGAGCTCGCGAACATCGGTTCGACCAGGGCGCTCGTACCACCCGGCGTTTTTCTCGAAAGCATCAACCGGAGGTCCATCAAGGTGCAGGCAACAACATCTGAAGCAGTCGTAGACGGCGAAGACGCAACAGAAATAGCACAGGTGGCAGCAGCAACCCTATCAGAAGGCACAGGCACCAGCACATCCGACAGCACAGCCCCGACAGAGTTCGAAGGACCCGTCTGGACAAAACCGTTCCTCTGATTCCTAATCGAAGGCACGCTACCACAAGACGTGGCCGAAGAACGACGCATCAGCCGACGATCCAAGGCATTCACGATGATAAACAGACAACTATATAAGCGCAGCATCACCCAGATACTCCAAAGGTGCATTGACGAAGAGGACGGCAAAGCCCTCTTGCTCGAAATCCATGAAGGCACCTGCGGACACCACGCGAGCAGTCGAGTGCTCGTGTCCAAAGCATTCCGAGCTGGGTTCTACTGGCCCACGGCCATGAAAAACGCAGAGGAAATCGTGCGACGTTGCGTCGCTTGTCAAAAATTCGCCAACAGGCCACACGCTCCCGCATCAGAGCTCAAGACCATACCACTATCCTGGTCGTTCGCCACCTGGGGACTCGACATGGTGGGACCACTAAAGAAATCATCAAAGGGCGGAAGGACACACTTGCTCGTCGCAGTCGACAAGTTCACAAAGTGGATCGAAGTAGTGCCCATCACCAGCTCTACAGCTCTCACGGCTGTCAACTTCATCAAGTCGATCATCTTAAGATTCGGAGTGCCACATAAAATCATTACGGACAATGACACGAACTTCACGGCTGCAGAATTTCAGAACTTCTGCGAAGAACTGGGCATCAAAATAAATTACGCATCAGTCGCGCACCCACAGTCCAACGGCCAGGTGGAAAAAGCAAACGGCCTTGTCTGGGGGGAATCAAGAAACGGCTCCTCGCACCACTCGAGCAAGCCGCCGACAACTGGGTAGAAGAGCTCCCCGCGGTCCTATGGAGCCTACGAACCACACCAAACAGTGCGACCCAATACACACCTTTCTTCATGGTGTACGGGGCAGAGGCAGTCTTACCACATGACCTCAAGTTCGGAGCACCCCGGGTCACCGGATACGAAGAAGAAGAAGCAGCAGAAGCACTGCAAAACGACAAAGATACAGCTGACGAAGCAAGAGACACAACCTTGACAAAATCAGAAGGGTACCAAGACAAACTACGTACCTACCAAAGCAGTCGACTGCGCACTAGAACATTCAACAAAGGTGACCTAGTCCTACGACTAATACAAGAGAAGGTCCACAAAATTCCCCCCCAATGGGAAGGACCATTCATCATCTCAGAAGTCATCGGAGGGGGAGCCTACAGGCTGAAGAACCCAAAGACAGACGAGGACGTGGGCAACCCATGGAACGTAGCAAACTTGTGACTGTTCTATCCATAGCCCCTATCGGTCGGACATGAATGGCAATTCATGTAAACCACTTGACCGCAATAAAATAAGTGTTGCCCAGATACTGCCATCTCAAAACACTCGGGGGCTGAAGAGGAAAATCCCCCCCGAGCAACTCTATCGCCCACGCGATCTCAACCGAAGCACTCGGGGGCTTAAGAGCAAAACTCCCCCCGAGCAACTGCTATCGCATGCGCGATCTTAATCGAAGCACTCGGGGGCTGAAGAGGAAACTCCCCCCCGAGCAACTCTATCGCCTACGCGATCTCAACCGAAAGACTCGGGGGCTTAAGAGAAAAACTCCCTCCCGAGCAACTGCTATCGCATGCGCAATCTTAATCGAAGCACTCGGGGGCCGAAGAGGAAACTCCCCCCTGAGCAACTCTATCGCCTACGCGATCTTAATCGAAGCACTCGGGGGCTTAAGAGCAAAACTCCCCCCGAGCAACTCTACTGCCTACGCGATCTTCTCCATGAAGCACTCGGAGTCTCGAGCACAAACCCCACCCGAGAGACGACCATCAACACTCCCATGGCATCCAAGCACTTTTGAAGAAACTTTGGAGGAAGCACAAGCTCATCTAGTCTTCACCTGATCGCCAACGATCACCTAAAGACTCGGGGGATACTCCCATCGGGAGCGCTTCCGCGCACCCGATAAAAAGACAACAAAGGAAACAAAATTTTAGCCTACGACTGACCCTTCGACTCAAGCGTAGCCTCGGGGGCTACTCCCATCGGGAGCGTTGTTGCGCACCCGATAGAACCAACAGTACCAAGTATAGGATGGACCCGAAGATAGTCCCCAGCAGTAAAAGACTCTCAGTTACAAAAGGATTCGAAGACAACTCCTGATGGTCAAGACACAGTTTTCGGTGGCATAAAAGGCTTAAATATAAATTCCACTACAAAGGATAAAACACAGTTTACATCATAGATATCATCTTCAGTACAAAAAGGACTCAACTACATTTGGATAGAAGGCAGCTCCTGTTACAAGAGAAAATCACCCAAGGAACTATGACTTCTACATGTGTGCCCATGAGGGGTAATCTACTCTAGTACAAGAGCATCATCACAGACAAAGTAGGAGTCAAGCAGCAGGCTCATGATGTCAATGACATAACAAAAGGTGAAGCTCGACTTATTTGCAGAGCCATTGGAGACACTGCTCCACCAGCTTCTTCTCCTGCTCCTCTAGCTTCTTCTCCAGCTCCACCCAAGCTGCCGGCGAAGATGACGCTGCTGCTTCTAGTTCTACAAGGTCGCCTGCCGCAATCGTTTAACCGGTGGCTTGACATCGAGGTCTTCTTCAGAAGCAGATGAGGAAGCAGTTGAAGACGGCTCACCACCACCGCCAGAAGAGTCCCTGGAGGAAGAAGCAGTCGAAGACGCCGGTGATGGACTTCTCGACTTTGTGGAGCTGTCGCTGCTCGACTCCTGCCCATGCGGATCCATGCTGTTGCCGCTCGGATCAAAAGCGCGGACGGTGACAGTGCTCTCACCATCAAAACGACAGCTGAGCATATCACCTTCCCGCAAATTCAACCGCCGAGCAAATAAACCCCAACCAGAGCCAAGAAAAATCAAGCGAGAGCTATCAACCTCCAAATCAACATAAGAAGGAGATCGACAGCTCCCTTGAAGGTGCAGACGCAAGCCATCCAAGCCACGTTCAGAGACAATGGCAGAAAAAGCAGAGGGAAGAAGGATGCGATTGGCACTTTGGCCACGAACACGCAAAATAAAATCGTAGCGACAGAATCCCTCCTCGAAGGGAGAGGAGGAAGGCACTGGCACCGCACCATGGCGACCACCACGGCATGAGCGTGGTGCGCGGCCACCACGGCCACGACGACCACGGCCACGGCCAACACCTCGCCTAGGAACCATGAGCGGAAGAAGAGATGAAGAAAGAGGTGAAGCAGCGAGTCGGATAGAAGCGTGCAAGAGAAAGGCCTATTTATAGAACAACTACCATCCAGGCACATAGAAGCCAAAACGACAGCAGCAATTAATTCAAAGACCAATCGTCCCAGCCGTCTCGGACTCCAAGACGAAGATGCTTTCTCACGGGACGCATTGTACGCAAGACGCGTCAATTCGCGCGCGTTTCCAACGCGCGTATGGGAAACCCAACCGGCGCCTGCCGCACGCCACAGCGGCCATCATTATGACCGGTCTAGAAGATGTGACGGTTCAATGGCAGAACATCACTGCCAGCCATCAAACAGAGGCATCACTGCCCCTCACAAACAGCAAAGAAAAAACCAAAGAGACACCAAGGCTCTGATATTCCATCTTTAAGATCTTTTTCCCCAAGGAAGAAAAACATCTTACTCCCATCGGGAGCGTACATCATAAGAGTCCCGGGGTGCTCCCTCACCTAAAGGTTAGCCACCTGCTCGAGTGAACACTCGCACTTATGAGAGTCTCGGGTGCTCCCTCAACCCGACGTAAGACAAACAAACATTCGCCAAGACCATACGGCGCTAAGAGTCTCGGGTGCTCCCTCACCCGAAAAGCCGAAAACGACATTCGAGTGATTACTCGCGAAAAACCCCCCGACTGAGCACTCGAAAACAAAGCTCCTCGGGTGAATAAGTGAACAGCTCGCTTGATGTTTTGTTCCAAGCGGGTGCAATGCTATAAGGCTCCGCGCCTCAAAAACACACGTTCCTGGAACACGATACACTGTGCCCAGATGCCACACAAGATTAGCGTGTAGGTAAGACCCCGCTGCGAAGTACGGCCGGGCTGGGACTTGCCAAAGAGCGATTTCACTCCCAACCTTTCCCATGCGCAGAGCATGATAGAAAAGCCGGGCGGACGCGCCTTAGGCTACACACATTACTGGCGGCAAATGAACACCGTAAGCCCTGAAGCGGCCGGACTTTTGCTCGACACCATTGTTCCAAGCTCACGTCGAGGGACGTGGGTTTGATTGGGCTACTGTGGTATTTTACCTAGTGCAATTCACCAAGGATCGATCCGTCGACTCCTTGGGCCCTTTCAGCTTAGCATCCCTCGAAACAGGTTTTGTCATGGCCACCAGACTGCCAGCGACCCACGGATGAACCGTGCATATCAATGAACGACAAATGAATGTACTCGAGTCCCTACGCGAATATTCAAGTCCCCTAGGCACTCGGGGGCTACTGACGAGGGGGTGACCCCACGACTCCTACGGATGAGACTACCTGGTGTCCATGAAGGCAGAAGGCCCATGAAGACACAGCCTCGGCCCGCTAGTTGGCACCGACGTAGGAGTCCTCGACTCACAAGGAAGGTGCGAAGATCTGCCGTACGGAGCAAGCTAGGGTTAGGAAAGTTTACCTGTACACGTAGATGAACTCCCTGAGACCTAGCCCGGTATATAAGGGCTAGGAGGGGCGACGCCAAAGACATCCAATCTCACATGTAACCCTAGCCTTGAGCGCTCCAGCCTTGGCCTCCATTGTAATCACATCTCCCCAATCAATAATATCGAGCAGGAGCGAGCCTCCCTGTTTGCCGACGAGCTATCGTCCAACCTGTGCCTCTCATGACTAACCCAGGGTCCCTGACCATGGGATTTGCCGGGGTTGATCCCCGTCACTAGGTCTCGGGGAGTCTGTACTAGATTACAAAGATAGTTTCCTAGTTCTAGTCTTGCCTTGTACGCCAAGTCGTGCCTTCCGTATCAGACGCGGACTCCTACGTCGGTGCTTGATTGGGCCAGTCGTGGGCCTGTCGAGGCTTCCCAGCGGGCCTTCTGTCTTCATACACAAGCGTCAACAAAGGTTCGAAACATAAGCGAGAATGGTAGTGGTGATTGCAACGGAAAGAAAATAAAAGCAGTAAAGAGTTGAGGTGTAAACAATGGTGAAATATGGACCGGGGTCCCATGATGTTCACTAGTTATGTCTCTCTCCCAAAAGACGATAAAACAAATATGTTGGATGAACAAATTACAGCTAGGCAATTGACAGAATTATAAACGCATCGCAATGCTAATTATGCTACAAGAAAGTTAGAGGCTCAATCGTATGGGAAGTATGCCAAGACAAGTAGACCATTTATTCATCAGCATCTACTCACTAATCATCCACCTTGAGATATCTATCCAGAACATCTCGTTGGTATTGAGTTGCGAGCCCCATCCAAAGTTTAAACTCAAAGCAACAGACAACTGCATTAACAAACTATGCGTAAGGTAAACAATGCTTGCAACCGCAGTTAAAAGCACCGTTGTTTTCTCCCTGGTGGCAACATCGCATCCCCTAATCTCATGTTTCTGTCACTCAAGCTAGACATCGGGGGCATGAACCCACAATTATGCATAACGCTCCCTCTTGGAGTTCCAATCTACTACTTGGTCAAAGCAATAAAAAGTCACGGAGAACATGCAAGAATTACTCAAGAACAACTATATAAAAGGAGAACAAAATATATAACTCATCAAAATCTGAACATAATTTCATAATCCATCGGATTCCAGCAAAACAGCATAGCAACACAGAAACTAATACATATATGCCTTGATAATGTAGGGCAGCTCACAAGGGTTAAGAATTGAAGCACAAGATTGGAGAGAAGACATCACATAGCAGGGTGCCGGGACAAGGTCTTTTGGCGATCCCGATCTCGGGATCGCGGCGGCGGCGGAATTGTGGTAAAATTCGCGATACGGAGTGCCTCCCGAGAGTTTATGGAACGGGGGCTAAATTTAGGCCAAAGGAGGGCTCGGGGGGAGGTCCCACCCCTCGAGGTGGCCTCTTGGCGCGACTGATGACCCTCAACGTAAAGGGATCTATTACAACATTTTTGATAAGTAAGAGTGTCGAACCCAACGAGGAGCGAAAGGTATTGATAGGTGATTTGGACAAGGAATAACTGCAAGCACTGAAAGATAACTTTTTAGGGATTTTCGGTATAAGCAACAATAAGATAAAAGCAAGAAAAGTAAATGGCGCTGAGGAGCAGCAAGTGGCCCAATCCTTTTGAGCAAAGGATAAGCCTGACAACTGAACTTATAAAGACTAAAGCATTCTTGAGGACACATGGAGAGGAAGTCACGTGCTTTCGCCATACTCTGTATCGATAACAAGTGTTGTGCTGATAAGTGTTGAGTGGGTGGATATATGCTAATTATCATGGATCCCCTAGGTCCTTAAGAAGGAGAAGTGTTGAGATAAGTGCACTCTTATGATTAAACATCTTGCAAGCTTCCGCAAATACAAGATAGAAATTAAGGCAAAGCCTAACCACAAAAATACGATCAAGGATCCAGTATTCCCTTGTGCAAAAGTGTGCAAACTGGGGTTCAGGTTTCAGTCACTCCGGCAACCCACCGTAAGCATTCTTAATACACAATGTATTCCCCTAGGTCCTTAAGAAGGCGAAGTGTTGAGTGTTCGACTCACACAACACCACTAGGAAAATAACAACACAACTTAAATATCAAAAACCACAAATTACTTCAACATCATATGACTACTAACAACTAGACTTCTCCCATGTCCTCAAGAACTAAAGTAACTACTCACAAGACATAAAAGAGATCATGATCAGAGGTGATAAATATATGATAAACAATCTGGACATAATGATATTTCTCCAACAAAACTCAATCACATTCACCACAAACTAGTAATCAACACCGGTAGAGTAAAGAGGATAGATAGTACGGATTACAACACAAGATAAACTTGTGAGGTGAGATTGGATAGTGGTGGAGATGCTGCTGATGTTGGGGATGATGTTGATGATGATCTCGATGATGCCCGTGACGATGGTGATGACGATGACGATGGCGATGATCTCCCCTTCCGGGAGGTGATCTCCTCGGCGGAATCTGCCCGCTGGAGAGCCCTTTTCTTCTCTGTAGGTTTCTGCCACGAAGCGGCGGCGGAACTTCGTAAAACTTCTCTTTTTTAGGTTTTCGCGTAACGAGGAGTATATAGCCCAGAGGGGGGAGCCGGGAGTGGCCCCAGGGCTCCAGGCGCCCTCCCGGCGCGGCCAGGGGTGGGGCCGCGCCAGGTGGCCGCCTAGGGCTCCTATGGCCCCCCTCTGGCCCCTCTTCGGCGAGTCTTCGTTAATCTTCTGGAAAATACCCCCCATCGATTTTCAGGAAATTTGGAGGTATTCTTCTTCAGCAACTCAGCGTCCACTTTTTACCGCTGAATCCTGCATCTGCTGCTTCGGCACCGGAAAGTTGCAAACTGTGTAAAATAAGCCAAAACAACATGAGAACATCATCGTAATGTGAAATATATCAATGAATAAGGATGAATTACAATATAAAATAGTGACGCAATTTGGACGTATCAACTCCCCCCAGCTTAGACCTTGCTTGTCCCCAAGCGAAAACTGAGCTCGGTAAACATGTCCACAAGTTTAGAGAGTGAAGTGTCGATAAATAAAATACGGACAAAAATCATCATGATCTTTTCACCAAACTCAAACATCCTCAACAGCAGCCTCCAACTCATAAGGCCCTTATGAAAGAGTAATAACAATTATAATCAAAAGTAGGGCTAAGGAAACTCATCAAATCATGGCAAACAAGTCCTTTGGTCAAGGGACAACTAATAACTTTTACCTTTGCTCTTTCTCTTTATATTTTGAAGAGACAACTTGAAACTTTTGAAAGAACAAGCTATTAGTCATGAAGTGCAAATGCTAACACAAAGGAAGATGTTTGCTTGGCAAATGCTTTTGCAAACAACGTACTTATTAAGAGATAATGTCAACAATGATATGGCATGGAAAAACTTTAATGAGGCATTATATGGATGAATCTGCATCAGCATCAAGTGTCTGTTCTCTTTGGGAAAGGAGGAAGTAGGGACAACTGACTCAACATAAAGGTAAAGGAAAAAGCCTTGTTAAAGGCAAGCAGGGAAAACTCAAGTGCTATCCTTAAATCAAACAGAATGAAAACAAGTTTTGAGAGGTGCATGATTTGTCAACGAATGCTAATAGATAACTCAATTGCTTCTGAGATTTGAAAAGTTTTGAGGAAAGGCTCCCAAAAGGGGACGATCACATCCCCGCAATCTCCTTTGTTTATCACTGCCAAAGTTTTCTGATTTCTCATGAACAAAGCGTGAAGGAGGGTTTGTTTGTTGTATTATCTTTTGTGAGTTGGGCGCACTCATGCCAGTTCCTCCTCGTATTAGGGGTTTGCAGATTAGACATGCAATCCCGTGGTAAAACTTGTCCAACTTAAGAATATCATGAGTTAACTACTACTTCGTCATGAGCTAAAACAGGGGCACAAAATAGAAGATTTTGAACATCTAAGGATAACACAAAAATTCTATGCTTTAGGAGTGGTAGTGGAATACCACGAATAGGAAGGTATGGTGGACTCATATGGAAGATACTGGTTTCAGGGTATGGATGGACAAGCAGAATTCCGCTTAGTACAGAGGTTTGGCTAGCAAAGGCTTTGAGAGAACAGACAATTGATGATGACTTGGATGCAAAGCAATATAAAGCATAAACATTAAAATAAGCATAGCACATCAAGTTGTCTTCCTTGTAAACATAACACTACAAGCATAATAACAAAAGGATTTGGCTATGTCACTACTTTGAGAAAAACATGCTTGTTGTTATGACCAAAGCTATGTTTGCCAAGATTAAATAAAGTTTTCAAAGCCATACCTGATATAAGGTCAATACTCCCCATAAGAATCATCATAAGGTCGATTGCGTGAAGAGAATACCGAGTGCAACAAAGGGATCAATAGACTTCTCATTAATATACCATCATAGACGACTCCACACTCACAGATACATAACTCTCCAAAAAGGAGTGATAGATCTCAAAGCAAACACCTATTTTATAAGATAACTTCCCTAGACATAATACGACTCTACTTGACTCTAAAAGACATAGATAAAGATAAAAATACCTGGCACTCCCCCAAGCTTGGAACAAGCTAAGGGGATTCCATTACCCAAGGAGATTTACTCCTCATCCTTGTTCTTGTCGGTCACGTACTCCTTGGCGAAGCGCTTCCATGGCAGCTGTTCTCCAGTCTCAAAGGACATTCCCATCTCCAGGATCCTGCACCCAACACCCAAACCCATGCGCAGAAACTTTAGTTCATACTCACAGTTCTGGTTCTGCAGATCATAGATCTGTGCTTGGAGCCCATAAACTTTTTCTTCTAGCACGGCCAAACTTGACCACATCTCCTTCATCTCCTTCTTGTCGGAAGCATCTATCTCATTCATGTCGAAGTTAGCTTCAACACCACGCTCCACCATCTTCTTGAACTTGAAGACCTCATGTTCCACTTCCTTCAGCCGCTCCTCGGTGCTCCCCTCCTTGACTGGTCCCTTCAGATCCTCCTTGTGGAGGTCACCATCCTCCACACGAAGGATCTGGGGGTGCTTCTTCACCTCAGCGAGGTAAGGGTTGATGACGTTGACGACGAACTTTTTCTTGGGGGAGCTTGGGGAAGCCATGGCACCTAGGTCTAGCTGAAAGTTTTCCTGGAAGAAACAGCTCGAAAAGAGAACACACGAAATCGCGAGATACGTTGTCGGAACGACCCGGGCAAATATATAGCAAAAAATTCTGCACAGAAAGGAAGGTAACGGGTCAAAGTGGAATCAGAGACGGGCTCCTGGGTGCCCAGGAGGCCTCCCGGCGCGTCCAGGGGTGGGGCCGCGCCAGGGGGGCGCCTAGGCCCCCTGGAGCTGGTCTCCGGCTCCACTTTGTGCTCGAATTTTCTATATTTTGCAAAAACTTGTAATCTGGAACTTTTATGGCGGTTTCGTGATGTTTCCTTACCGTAATACATACCTTTCCTTATTCTGCTTCTGCTGGTGTCTGAAACAGGGCTGCAACATGTTCTTCATGAGTTCTTGTGTATACCAAATCCACATCAACATTGATAGGATCTCCTGCTATGTAATGCTTAAGTCTTTGCCCATTCACCACTTGAGGTTTGGTGCCTTCGAAATTGTTAATCTTGATCGCACCCGAGTGGTAGACTTCCTCAATATGAAATGGCCCTTCCCACCTGGAAAGTAGTTTACCTGGAGAAAACCTGAAATGGGATCTAAACAACAAAACTTTATCACCAACATTAAATTCACGTTTCAGAATCCTCCTATTGTGCCACTTCTTTACCTTTTCCTTGAACATTTTAGCGCTCTCGTAAGCTTCACTTCTCCACTCATCTAGAGAAGTCAAGTTCATGAGACGCTTTTCACCAGCCAACTTCGGGTCAGCATTAAGCTCTCTAATAGCCCAGAAAGCTTTGTGTTCTAATTCTAATGGCAGATGGCAAACCTTGCCATAGACCATCTTATAGGGAGACATTCCCATGGGGTTTTTGTAAGCAGTTCTATACACCCACAAAGCATCTCCTAACTTATTTGACCAATCTTTTCTATTCCTATTGACTGTCTTCTATAGGATCAACTTGATCTCTCTATTGGTGAGCTCAACTTGCCCACTAGTTTGGGGGTGGTACGGTGAAGCAATTCTATGATTGACATCGTACTTGGCTAAAGATTTTCTAAAAGCTCAGTGTGTAAAGTGTGAACCCCCATCAGTCATGAGGTACCTGGGTACTCCAAACCTAGGAAAAATTACATCCTTGAGCATTTTCAAAGATGTCTTGTGATCAGCACTTTCAGTGGGGATTGCTTCTACCCACTTGGTTACATAATCAACATCAACTAAAATGTGAGTGTACTTGTGTGAGGAAGGAAAAGGACCCATAAAATCAAAACCCCAGCAATCAAAAGGCTCAATCACTAGAGAGTAATTTATAGGCATCTCATTCCTTCTACTAATATTACCAAATCTCTGACACTTATAACAGGATAAAACATAATTTCTAGCATCTTTAAAGAGAGAAGGCCAATAAAAACCTGATTGAAGAACCTTATGTGCGGTCCTCTCACCAGCATGATGTCCTCCATATGGACTGTCGTGACATTGTTTGAGAATGTCCTTCTGCTCGTGTTCCGGTATGCATCTTCTCACGATCCCATCTGGACCTTCTTTGAAAAGATGTGGGTCATCCCAAAAGTAATGCCTCAAATCATGAAAGAACTTCTTCCTTTGCTGAAACGTTAAACCTGGAGGCAAAAACTTTGCAACGATAAAGTTAGCATAATCTGCAAACCAAGGATCGGAGAGAGATTGTACTTTAACAACAGCTAGCTGTTCATCTGGAAAACTGTCGTTGACTGGAATGGGATCATGCGGTATATCTTCCATTCTTGAAATATTATCCGCCACCGGATTGTCTACTCCTTTCCTATCAACAATCTGCAATCAAATTCTTGAAGAAGGAGTACCCATCGGATGAGCCGTGGTTTGGTACCCTTCTTCTCCATAAGATACTTAATGGCAGCATGGTCAGTATGAACAATAATCTTAGAATCAACAATATACTGCCTAAACTTATCACAGGCAAACACTACTGCTAAGAATTCCTTCTCAGTAGTAGCATAATTCTTTTGAGCACTATCAAGGGTTTTGCTAGCATAATATATAACATTCAAATTCTTATCAACCCTTTGTCCTAAAACAGCTCCAACAGCAAAATCACTAGCATCACACATAATTTCAAAAGGTAAATTCCAATCAGGTGGTTGTACTATAGGAGCAGTTATTAAAGCTTTCTTAAGAACTTCGAAGGCTTCCTTACAATCTTCATCAAAAACAAAAGGAACGTCCTTCTGGAGAAGATTAGTGAGGGGTCTTGAAGTCTTAGAAAAGTCTTTAATAAATCATCTATATAAGCCAGCATGACCGAGAAAACTACGAATACCTTTGATGTCCCTTGGGTAGGGCATCCTTTCAATTGCTTCGATCTTGGCCCTGTCCACCTCAATTCCCCTCTCGGAAATCTTGTGGCCAAGAACAATTCCCTCGTTGACCATAAAGTGGCACTTCTCCCAGTTGAGCACCAGATGTGTCTCCTCACATCTCTGCAAAACTTTATTAAGGTTGTTCAGACAATGGTCAAAAGAGGTTCCATAGACGGAGAAATCGTCCATGAATACCTCCACAATTTCTTCACAAAAACCATGAAAGATGGCAGACATACACCTTTGAAAAGTAGCAGGGGCATTACATAAACCAAAAGGCATACGCCTGTAAGCATAAGTACCATAGGGACAAGTAAAAGTGGTATTCTCTTGATCAGCAGTGTTAACATGAATTTGAGAGAAGCCAGAATAACCATCAAGATAACAAAAGTGAGTATTCTTGGATAACCTTTCAAGCATTTGGTCGATGAACGGCAACGGGTAGTGGTCCTTCCTTGTTGCTTTGTTCAGCTTCCTGTAATCAATGCACATTCTATATCCAATAATAATTCTCTGAGGTATTAGTTCATTCTTTTCATTAGGAACCACAGTTGTTCCTCCTTTCTTTCGAACACAATGAACCGGGCTTACCCACTTACTATCAGCTATAGGGTAGATAATACCTGCGGCTAAAAGCTTGAGAATCCCAGTCCTTACAACATCCATCATTTTCGGATTTAGCCGTCGTTGATGATCAACAACTGGTTTAGCATCAGGCTCAAGATTGATGGTATGCTGACAAATAGACAGACTAGTCCCCTTAAGGTCATCAAGGGTATATCCAATTGCACCTCGATGTTTGCGAAGTACTTCCAATAGTCGCTCTTCTTCATACCCTGAAAGGTTAGAATTGATAATAACATGATATACTTTCTTTTCATCTAAATAAGCATATTTGAGCGAATTAGGAAGAGGTTTAAGATCAAACACTGGATCTTCTTTTGGTTGCGATAAAATTCCCAGAGGCTCAACTGGAAGGTTTTGCTTTAGGATAGCAGGTTGTCTTAAAAATATTTCGTCTAGCTCATTCCTCTCCTGCATATGCAAATCATTCTCGTGGTCCTCCATATATTGTTGCAAAGGATCATTAGGAGGAATAGGAATGGAAGCAATATCTTCAATAATCTTATCATTAATAGGAAAATCAGTACCAAGAGGCTGCTTAGAAAACTTAGAAAAATTAAATTCATAGGGCTCACCATTGAATTCAACAGAAACTTTACCTTTCTTGCAATCTATTATAGCTCCACAGGTTCTGAGAAAAGGTCTACCGAAAATAATAGGACAAAAATTATCCCTTACTGAACCAAGTACTAGAAAGTCGGTAGGATATTTTACCTTTCCGCATAAAACTTCAACGTCTCTCACAATTTCGATAGGAGAGATAGTCGCTCTGTTTGCAAGATGAATAGTAACATCAACTTCTTCAAGTTCAAAAGGTGAAATTTCACCCATGATCTCTTGATAAAGTGAATACGGGATGGCACTAGAACTCGATCCCAAATCACATAGCCCATAATAATTTTGATCTCCTATTTTAACAGATACTACTGGAGTACCTGAAATTGGGCCTTTATTCTTGGTTGTGACAAGGTTAGTGGAAACAACACAAAAATTTATATTGGAATCTAAAGCATCATTAGTAATAAGATCCTTAACCAATGCAACTCGAGGATCGACCTTGATCTGGTCCTCAGGATCATCAATTCTTCTCTCCCTCTTATTCATTATGCCTGTCACGAAAGAGTGCTCCCTTATTCTTACGGGAAAAGGGGGCTTTTCATATATAAATGCAGGCACAATAGGGTCAGCAACATGAATATTAATAGGTAATTCTTTGAAGGGTTTATGATGCTGATTCTTCTTCTTCTTAGAAGAATCAATATGAGAGGCAAAGTCCTTACAAAAATCAACCATTAGATGGGAATCAAGACCAATATTAGAGCAAAAGGTATTATGTAATCAGTTTTCACATAGCTCTCTATATAATCATGCTCATAATTAATAGTGGATTCAATACCTTGATCTATTTCCCAATCTTCGGTATTCTTCTGGATCCTTTCAAGAAGATCCCATCTTTCTTCAACGCTTTTTGTCTGAAATACCCCACTAGAGGAGGCATCCAACATCTCCTTATCCCGACGAGAAAGTCTAGCATAAAATTTTGTAAGTATAGTTTTCTTGGGGAGCTCATGAATAGGACATTTGAGCATTAGGGATTTCAATCTCCCCCAAGCTTGAGCGATGCTTTCTCCGTCACGAGACCTAAAGTTATAGATATAATTCCTGTCTCGATGAATTTCATGAAGAGGATAAAACTTGGTATAAAAGAGAGACATAAGCTCTTGCCATTCAAGCTAATGAGAGTTATCAAGAAGCTTATACCAATCTGAAGCTTTATCTATAAGCAATACGGAGAACAATTTCTTCATGACAAACTCCATTGATACACCTGCAAGCTTAAATAGCGAACATAGTTGTGACAAATATAGCAAGTGTTCACTGGGATGTCTGTCTCCTGCATAACGATTAGCCAAGACACAATCGATAATACCAGCTGGTATTTTATAAGGCACAATTTCAGTAGGGTGAGGTACAACCACCACAGATGTGGGGTGTTTCCCCATAAGCAACGATCCAATAGCTAGATTGTCCATACGGACAAAGAGCAGCAACAGCAAAATAAAAACAACGATATAAAAATTTCCTTACCAGCTTCACTTACCAATAGCGCTATCCTCCCCGGCAACGGCGCCAGAAAACGTTACTTGATGTCCCTCAATGTAAAGGGATCTATTGCAGCGTTTTCGATAAGTAAGAGCGTCGAACCCAATGAGGAGCGAAAGGTATTGATAGGTGATTTGGACAAGGAATAACTGCAAGCACTGAAAGATAACTTTTTAGGGATTTTCGGTATAAGCAACAACAAGATAAAAGAAAGCAAAGTAAATGGCGCTGAGGAGCATCAAGTGGCCCAATCCTTTTGAGAAAAGGATAAGCCTCGCAACTGAACTTATAAAGACTAAAGCGTTCTTGAGGACACATGGAGAGGTAGTCACGTGCTTTCGCCATATTCTGTATCGATAACAAGTGTTGTGCTGATAAGTGTTGAGTGGGTGGATCTATGCTAGCACACCTTCTAGACTAAGATAAGTGCACTCTTATGATTAAACATCTTGCAGCATCCGCAAATACAAGATAGAAATCAAGGCAAAGCCTAACCACAACAATACGATCAAGGATCCAGTATTCCCTTATGCAAAAGTGTGCAAACTGGGGTTCAGGTTTCTGTCACTCCGGCAACCCACCGTAAGAATTCTTAATACACAATGTATTCCCCTAGGTCCTTAAGAAGGCGAAGTGTTGAGTGTTCGACTCACACAACACCACTAGGAAAATAACAACACAGCTTAAATATCAAACAACACAAATTACTTCAACATCATATGACTACTAACAACTAGACTTCTCCCATGTCCTCAAGAACTAAAGTAACTACTCACAAGACATAAAAGAGATCATGATCAAAGGTGATAAATATATGATAAACAATCTGGACATAATGATATTTCTCCAACAAAACTCAATAGCATTCACTACAAAGTAGTAATCAACACCGGTAGAGTAGAGAGGATAGATAGTACGGATTACAACACAAGATAAACTTGTGAGGTGAGATTGGATGGTGGTGGAGATGGTGTTGATGTTGGGGATGATGTTGATGATGATCTCGATGATGCCCGTGACGATGGTGATGACGATGGCGATGATCTCCCCTTCCGAGAGGTGATATCCTCGGCGGAATCTGCCCGCCGGAGAGCCCTTTTCTTCTCTGTAGGTTTCTGCCACGGAGCGGCGGAGAAACTCCGTAAAACTTCTCTTTTTTTAGGTTTTCGTGTAACGAGGAGTATATAGGCTAGAGGGGGAGCCGGGAGTGGCCCCAGGGATCCAGGCGCCCTCCCGGCGCGGCCAGGGGTGGGGCCGCGCCAGGTGGACGCCTGGGGCTCCTGTGGCCCCCCTCTAGCCCCTCTTCGGCGAGTCTTCGTTAATCTTCTGGAAAATACACCCCATCGATTTTCAGATAATTTGGAGGTATTCTTCTTCAGCAACTCTGAATCCTGCGTCTGCTGCTTCGGCACCGGAAAGTTGCAAACTGTGTAAAATAAGCCAAAACAACATGAGAACATCATTGTAATGTGAAATATATCAATGAATAAGGATGAATTACAATATAAAATAGTGATGCAATTTGGACGTATCAGCGACCTAGGGTGGGGCCGCGCCACTGGCCCCCTTAGGGCGTCTGGAGTCTTTTAGAACGCTGATTTTTTTTATATTTTTTATGGAATTTTCTGAGCACTGCAAATATGGGTATAAACCTGCAACTCACAGACATCAGCAGACAAAAACTGGCACTGGGTGAACTGAGTTAGTAGGTTAGTCTAAATATGTTGAAAAAGCTATGAAAGTGTAGCAAAACACATAGCAATATCACCCATATAAGCATGGAACAAGCAGAAATTATAGATATGTTTGGGACGTATCAACGACGGATGTGCAATATTCGATCAGCTCGTGCTATGACATCCTCTTCCAGAGCTCCATCATTTCGAGATCTTGGGAACTGAACTGGAGGGTTTGGGCACCATCCCGTGTAAAAATCTTTGTTTGGTTGGCTTGCCAGGACCGTTGTTGGACGACTGAGCGGCTTACAAGGAGGGGGCTGCCCCCCCCCCCCCGTGTTGCGCCCTATGCGATCAAACGACTGAGAAGATGGCACACCTTCTGGTGGGCTTCCCCTTCTCCAGGGTGATTGATGTCACGAGAGTTTACTTCTCTCCCCTCGTTGGTTACCCAAAGTGGAAGGTTGAGATGTAGATAGCAACAAATTTCCCTTAGTGAAGATGCTAAGGTTGAGTATCGAACCAGTAGGACTCCAACAGATACAAGAAGGTGGTGAAGTGAACAATGGCGCCGTTCACAATCGAGGTTGCTAACTTCACCTGGACCTACACACGCAGCAAATAACTTTGCTCCCAACGAGTACAGAGGAGTTGTCAATTCCTCCGGCCTTGTTGTTTACAAAGGGTAAAACGCACGGGATAATAATGATAGCGATAGCAACGGAAAAGTAAATAAAGCAGTAAATTGATAGCGGGTGTAAACAGTATTGGAAATATGGACCGGGGTCCTATGATGTTCACTAGTGATGTATCTCTCCCAAAAGACGATAAAATAGCCACGTGAGGTAAACAAATTACAGCTGGGCAATTGACAGGATTATGTGCGCAAACCAATGCTAACTATGCTATAAAGAAAGGAAGAGGCTCAAAAGCTTGGGCGGTACACAAAAACAAGTAGACCGAAATCCATCTACATCTACCTACTAATCATCCACCTTGAGATATCTATCTAGAACATCTCGCTGGTATTAAGTTGCGAATCCGTCCCAAAGTGTAAACTCAAACCAACAGACAACTGCATTAAAGAACTTTGCGTAAAGTAAACAATCCTTGCACCCGCAAGTACTAGCACCATTGTTTTCTCCCTTGTGGCAACATCACATCCCTGATACGTCCAAAACGTATCTATAATTTCTGCTTGCTCCATGCATGTTTTGTGTGATATTGCTATGATCTAGATACACTTTCATACACTTTTGATCATATTTGGACTAACCTATTAACTCAGTGCACCCCAGTGCCAGTTCCAGTTTTCTGCTGTTTTTCTATTTCAGTTTTCCCCCATATAAAAAGTGCCAGAAAAATTCCGGGAAAAATACAGGAAAAATCCGCGTACATGAAGCTTCGAGAAGAGCCCGGGAGGGGCCAGAGGGGAGCAAGGGGGGCCCAGGCGGCCACCCGGCGCGGCCCCACCCCTGGCCGCGCTAGGGGGCGCCTGGGGCCCCTGGTCCACCTCTGGCCCCTCCCGGGCTCTTCTCGAAGCTTCCCGTACGCTGATTTTTCCTGTATTTTTCCCGAATTTTTTTTGGCACTTTTTATATGGGGGAAACTAAAATAGAAAAACAGCAGAAAACAAGAACTGGCACTGGGGTGCACTGAGTTAATAGGTTAGTCCAAATATGATCAAAAGTGTATGAAAGTGTATCTAGATCATAGCAATATCACACAAAACATGCATGGAGCAAGCAGAAATTATAGATACGTTTTGGACGTATCAACATCCCCAAGCTTAATTCCTGCTCGTCCTCGAGTAGGTAAATGATAACAACATAATTTCTATGGTGACATGCTAGCAACCATAAAAGAACTTTGAAAATAAAGCAATCAAGGTTAGAGATTCAATTCAAGTCATAACATGCAAGAGTCTATATTAGCATTGAAACAAGTAACAAAAGAACAATAGGTGCAAGAGCTCTCGCTGTCCGTGACTCGAATGTCTCCAAATGGTGTTTGCGTGCAAGAAGGGGGATAGGGAATACGAGAAAAAGTAATTTTTGTGTTGAGAACTCAATCTACTAAAGTTTCACACTTTGTCTTCTTTGGAATCTTATCTTGACTCGTCCCCAGACCACTAGCCAGGTACAAGTCAATTTGATCCACTCCTTTTCGATATTTTGAGCACTCATGCAATGGATGAGCGTAAGCACGAGAGTTGACACTTAAGATGGCAAAGAGAGAAGTATGGTGGAGGAGGAAGATAAAAAGGATGAGAAAGGCTCACATCAATGAGGACAATCATAGGCAAGAGATGCCGAATGATAGATATGATGTGAGGAGTAGGGATTACCATGCAACGGATGAACATACGAGCTAAGAAGCTCTCCAAAGGAACTAGTGGGGATGCATCTAACTTGCTCGCTCACGAAGACCTAGAGCTCGTTTGAGGAGGCTCATCCTTGGAATATTGGAATATGCAAGCCAAGTTCTATAGTGTGAAGGTCCCCACATAGCTATATGCATAATGATCATCTCTATGGAGTACAAGGATATAAAGGGAGTACTAGTGTGGATCTCTCAAAAGGATAGTAGTGTTGCCCCTTTCTCTCTTTTTATTTCTTTTTTCTCTTTTTTCTATTTTTTTGTATTTTTTGTGGCCTCAATGGCTCTTTCTATTTAACTCTCATTTGTCCTATTTGGAATCTTTTAATGTGTCCACTTTGGGATCTTTTTCTCACTTAAGGGCAACACTCTATTTTACAAGAAGGTAAAGGAGATCTTTCACACTTTACAAGGTACTCAAAACATAAAGAAGATGTAACTATCATGATGTATGCAATGTATGTCGCTGCCAGTGTAGCAGGAACATGTATGACATGAAGATCAAGTCATGAAGAGGTGGAAGTTGCATGGCAATATAACTCGGAAAGGCTATGGAAATGCCTTGATAGGTAGGTATGGTGGCTGTTTTGAGGGAAGATATAAGGAGGCTTATGATGACAGAGCGTATCATGCCAAGGGTTTGGAAGTACCGGCGAAGGTGGACACCAACTCTCGGAGTGAGAAGAAGGCAATGCACGACACGAGAGAGGCTAGCAAAATATGGGAAGGTGGAAGTGTCAACTTTCAATACTTACATTAGTCCGAAGAACTCATGCACTTATTATCGGTAACTCTCAATCTTCACCGAGGGAAAACTACTGCTGCACTACATCTCAAACCTTCCACTTGGGGTAACCAACGAAGGGCGAGAAGCCATCAATCCCCTAGACTCATGTTTCTGTCACTCAAGCTAGTCATGAGGGGGCATGAACCCATAATCACGCATAACGCTCCCTCTTGGAGTCACTACCAACTACTTGGCCAAAGCAATAAACAGCAACGGAGAACATGCAAGAATTACTCAAGAACATAAATATAAAAGAGGAGAATCAAATATATTATTCAAACACAATCTGAACATAGTCTCATGATCCATCAGATCCCAGCAAACTCAGCATAGCAACAACAGAAAGATTGCATATGTGACTCGATCATGTAGGGCGGCTCACGAGGTCTAATCCATGAAGAACAAAGAGGGGAGGAGAGCATCACATAGCTACTGATCATAGATCCATGGTCCAAGGTGGACTACTCACGGTTCATCCGGGAAGCATCCATGGTGGTGGAGAAGCTCCCAGAGGTGGTTCCTCCCTCCGGCAGGGTGCCAGGAAGAGGTCTCCTGGTGCTCCCGATCTTGGAAGCGCGGCAGCGGCGGAACAAAGGAGCGATCTCGAAAAAGGGTTCCCGTCTCGGGTTTTTGCGTCACGGAGAATATATGGGCGAAGGGGGGCAGCCAAGGGGCCCACCAGGGGTCCAGGCGGCCCCCTGGCGCGGCCCCACCCTAGGGCGCGCCGGGAGGGCGCCTGGGGCCCTGGTGGGTCCCCTCTCCCCCCCCCCCTCGGTGATTCCCGAAGCTTCCGAAGCGCTGATTTTTTATTGGATTTTCCCAAATTTTTGGAGCACTTTTAATATGGGGGAAACCTGAAATAGAAAAATAGCAGAAAACAGGAACTGGCACTGGGGTGCACTGAGTTAATAAGTTAGTCCAAATATGATCAAAAGTGTATGGAAGTTCATCAATAACATAGCAATATCACACAAAAGAGGCATGGAGCAAGCAAAAATTATAGATACGTTTTGGACGTATCAACATCCCCAAGCTTAATTCCTGCTCGTCCTCGAGTAGGTAAATGATAAAAAGCATAATTTCTGTGGTGACATGCTACCAATCATATAAGAACTTTTAAGTAAAGCAATCAAGGCATGTAATCCAATTCAAGTCATAACAAGCAAGATTCTATATTGAGCATTGAAACAAGCAACATAAGAACATAAAGGTGCAAGAGCTCTCGCTGTCCGTGACTCGAATGTCTCCAAATGGTGTTTGCGTGCAAGAAAGGGGATAGGGGTATACGAGAAAAAAGGTTATTTTGTGTCGAGAACTCAATCTACTAAAGTTTCACACTTGGCCTTCTTTGGAATATTATCTTGACTCATCCCCATACCACTAGCTAGGTACAAGTCAAAATGATCCACTCCTTTTCGACATTTTGAGCACTCATGCAATGGGTGAGCGTAAGCAATAAAGTTGACACTTAGGGTGGAAAAGAGAGAATATTGTGGAGGATGAAGACAAAAAGGTGTGAAAGGCTCACATCAATGAGGACAATCATAGGCGAGAGAAAGCCAAATGATAGATACGATGTGAGGAGTAGGGATTGCCATGCAACGGATGCACATATGTGTTGGGTCTCGCAGCAGAAAACAATAATTTTTCTAACTAGCGTCGCCCTTAACCCAAGATCTATATAGCTGTAATGCAGTAACGGAAAGACTTACGGAAACATACCTCGGGGTGTAGTCCGTTGCGCGGGAAACGTTCCCGCAAACGTGGTTGATGAAGCCGTAAACCTTTCACAGCCCCCTGGCTGTGTTAGCACCGTCATGGGGTGATAGTGCCGCACGTGCAGCACCTCTTAGTACTCGCACACGTACGGACTCGATGACGACCTCCGTTCTCCGATCCAGCGAAGGTGGCGGACGTAGACCTCCCGGAACCGGAGTTTCGGCAGCACGACGACGTCCGTGTAGCAGAGAAGCCTCAATTCCAGCACAGGTTCCAGACAAGGAGACCCCGGCTTGAGAGAGACGAGAGAGGGGAGAAGATCGGTGAAAACCGATCTCAATTCGGAGTAATATTGAATTCTCTGCGAATTTTTCTATATTCAAGAAGTGCACCCCTGCCCATCTTTATATAGGCAGACGGAAGGAGTCAACCCCCTTCCCTTGGCAATGTGGGACTAATCCCTTTCCAAGGGGGGAGGGTGCGGCTAGGAGGAGGGGGAAGTGGGGCGCCACCCACATGGGCCCCAAGGCCCATGGCGCTCCCCTTTTTTCTTTTTCTTTTCCCTTTTCTTTTCCTCCTTCCCCTAATGGGCTTCTTTCACAAATAAGGCCCATTGCACTTTTTAATCTGAAATAAATTATTATTAATTATTAATTCACTTAATTAATAAATAATACATATTATTTCATCTCCCGATGATCCGGAACTCCTTCCAGCTCACTCCGAACGTCCTTCGGACCAACACGGAACTTTTCCGGTACGTCTTTCTCTCTTCTCCGGTAACTCCGATAGTTCCGAAAAGGTCTCCGATATTCATCGAGCCCTTAAGTGTGTTACCCTATGGTCCGAGAACACTCCAGTCATGACCGAGACAAAGGCTACGGCCAATGATCAATAGCGGGACCTGGATGCCCATAATGACCCTTGTGCATTCCGGAAGTAACCGATTGAACCGTACACGTTGTATACCATTCCCTTTGTCATGCGATACTAGATTAGTCCAAGATTCGATCAACTGCATCCAATGCATAAGTTCTATCTTGTTACCGACAAATCTTATTCACTCGTTCTGTGATATTCATCCTTGTGACCTAGTCACACGCTGCGCAGCTTTATGGATGCAATCTCACCGAGTTGTCCATGAAGTATCTTTCCATTATATGGATTGACAAATCCCGCTCTTGAATCAACACTCCTCAACATATCCCATCGGATAGCCCAAGATACACCTTTATGGTCACCATTTTTCAGTGTGACGGTTAATGCACTCAAAGCATCCTCAGAAGATAGCAATTATGCGTGATCTCACGGTCAAAGGAACAGGCTACTACGTTATGTAATTACAACACTGAACTTTTATGATTTGATCATGTTGCAATGCTTGCATTGGGTAATGTTCATCACGTCATTCATTCAATGATGTGACCTTGCCGTCAATTGACTTGATTGTCCATGATCGTGAAACCACAATCATCAGTTGACGATAAACCAGTCATCATGAGAGGCTGACTAGGAACTATGGTTGTTTCTATACCACACCTTTATCATTGTTTCACTGATACAGTTCCAACACAGTATGAAACTGGTCACGAACTTATTTAGATATATTGGAATAATCATATATTATTTTCCTCTAGAGCATATATCCAACAGTCTCCCACTTGCACTAGATAGCAAATAATCTAGCTGCATATTTTCTCGATCATAATCATCTTATCATATAAGTGTTTATTGATCATGCTTGCTCATGGAAGAGGTTTCGTCAACGATCTATACCCGTTCAGATTCGTATGTTCCTTTGCAACAGGTATTGGTCAACTTGCTTGATATACCCTTCATTATCTAATAATGCTTGAATTATAAGTTTAACGGGAGAGTGAGACTTCTTATTTTACAGTATTCTCTAATGACAAAATGGTTTTAGTCCCTAGGACTCCCATAGTCATGTATACTGAAAAATACACTCAGCCAGAAGTCTAAACTTCTTACGCTAAACTTTATTCAACCTTCTACTTCCTTAAGTAGATATTTATATTTTGTAGAGTTTTGGTTCGTGAAATTATAGCTCACATTTCGTTTCTATTCCTTTTGGTGATATCTCTAATCCATATAGACCCATAGTAAGGCTTGCAATCGTAATCCAGTATTACATTCAAGTATATTATCTTTTCTATCATTTAGAATATTGTCCTCAGTTTCTCTTCAGATACTGAACGCTTGGACTTTGCTCAGGTTCTGTGTTTTGCCAACCAACCACATCGGAACCTGTTCTTCTTCTAAGAACCCTTGAGTCATTCTGTTATTGGATTCACAACTTCCGTTTTATGGTAGAATCATATGTCAAAGGTCATATAGGATCACATGTCTTGAGACAAAGTGCATCCCTATTCTTCCATTAAAACATTATTTTGTGATATTAAGGTTTTACATCCTTTATATAATTCCTAGCCACAAGAACCTTTTCTTGTTTAGGATATCATTCCAATCCTTTTGATGTTCATTACACGTGTCCTAATCTATCCTTATAGATTTTAGTGTGTGACACATCTGTATTTCGTTCATATAAGATTCTCGTAATCCTTTCATCTTATTAGCCTTAATCTCCATGTATATCAACGTATATATATGAGATTGTTTTCATATATATCATCGTATATATATGAAATTGACATTGTGCTCCCACTCAAATATATCCGACATATATCTGTAAGTAAGCTTTTATTAAGTTTCTATTCTAATTATGTCAGACATATTAATATTGCTCCCAAAGCTCCCACTCAGAAAATGCTCTCTGCATTCCAAGTTTTCAGGAAGTCTTCAAAGCTCCCACTCAGTTTCATGAAATTACAGTTTGTCTCAATATTTTGATTACTTCAAAATCACTTGATCAAATCAAGGTTGAGAGTTCTTGCCTTGAGGTACTATGGTCCATCTTATCGAAACGTTCTTTCGTTATGCCAATTGCTACTTCTCTTCAAATTCCACAACTTGAACGTGATGCAATTTCAAGCTATGGTCCCTTCATAGTGTTCGTGAATGAAATACTGATACGTCCAAAATGCATCACTATTTTATATAGTAATCCTTTCTTATTCATTGATATATTTCGTGATATGATGCTATTCTTATGTTGTTTTGGCCTATTTTACACAGTTTGCAACTTTCCGGTGCCGAAGCAGCAGACGCAGGATTCAGCGGTAAAAAGTGGACACTGAGTTGCTGAAGAAGAACACCTCCAAATTACCTGAAAAATCGACGGAGGGTATTTTCCAGAAGGATCACGAAGACACGCAAAAGAGCGACCAGAGGGGGGCCACAGGGTGCCTAGGCGGCCACCTGGCGCGGCCCCCACCCTGGCGTGGCCGCGCCGGGAGGGCGCCTAGACCCCTGGGACCACTCCCGGTTCACCCCTCTGGCCTATATAACACACATCATCCAGAAACCCTCAGGAAGGGAGAGTTTTCGGATTTCCGCCGCCGCTCTGTGGCGGAAACCTACAGAGAAGAAAAACCATCTCTGGCGGGCAGATTCCGCCGGGGAGATCACCTCCCGGAAGGGGAGATCATCGCCATCGTCATCACCATCGTCACGGTCATCATCGCCATCGTCATCACCATTGTCACGGGCATCATCGAGATCATCATCAACATCGTCCCCATCATCAGCACCATCTCCACCTCCATCCAATCTCATCTCACAATTGCAACTTGTGTTGTAATCCGTACTATCTATCCTCTCTACTATGTCGGTGTTGATTACTACTATGTGGTGAATGCTATTGAGTTTTGTTGGAGAAATATCATTGTGTCCAGATTGTTTATCATCTATTTATCCCCACTGATCATGATTTCTTTTATGTCTTGTGAGTCGTTACTTTAGTTCTTGAGGACATGGGAGAAGTCTAGTTGTTAGTAGTCATATGATGTTGAAGCAATATGTGTTGTTTGATAATTAAGTTGTGTTGATATTTTCCTAGTGGTGTTGTGTGAGTCGAACACTCAACACTTCTCCTTATCAAGGACCTAGGGGAATACATTGTGTACAAAGAATGCTTACGGTGGGTTGCCGGAGTGACAGAAACCTAAACCCCAGTTTGCACGCTTTTGCACAAGGGAACAATGGATCACCGATCGTATTGCTATGGTTAGGCTTTTGCCTTAATTACTATCTTGTATTTGCGGCCGCTTGCAAGGTGTTTGATCATAAGACTGCACTTGTCTTAGTCTAGAGGGTGTACTAGCATGGATCCACCCACTCAACACTTATCAACACAGCACGTAGTACCGATACGGAATATGGCGAAAGCACATGACTACCTCTCCCGTGTGTCCTCAAGAACACTTTAGCCTTTTTAAGTTCAGTTGCTAGGCCTCTCCTTTGCTCAGAAAGGATTGGGCCACTTGTTACTCTCCAGTGCCTTTTACTTTGCTCGTTTTTACTTTCCTATTGCTTATACCAAGAAAACCCCTAAAAAGTTATCTTTCAGTGCTTGCAGTTACCTCCTTGCCAAAGTCACTTGCTATTACCTTCTGCTCCTCGTTGGGTTTGGCACTCTTACTTATCGAAAACGCTGCAATAGATCCCTTACGGTTGTGGGTCATCAAGTACCATTTTCTGGCGCCGTTGTCGGGGAGCGTAGCGCTATTAGTAAGTGAAGCTGGTAAGGAAGTTTTTATATTTTTGTTTTTAGTTTTGCTGTTGCTGCTCTTGTCCTTATGGACACCCCTACTCTTGGATCGTTGTTCTTGGGGAACCGCCCCACAACTAAGGTAGTCACTCCTGCGCCTGCTGAAATTGTGCCTTATAAGATACCATCTGGTATTATCGATTATGTCTTAGCTAATCGCTATGCAGGAGACAGACATCCAGGTGAACACTTGCTATATTTATCACAACTATGTTCATTATTCAAGCTTGCAGGTGTGTCACTGGAGTTTGTTATGAAGAAATTATTCTCCATATCGCTTATGGACAAAGCTTCAGATTGGTATAAGCTCCTCGATAACTCACATTCTCTTAATTGGGAAGAGCTTATGTCTCTCTTTTATACAAAGTTTTACCCTCTTCATGAAGTTTATCGAGACAGGAATTACATCTATAACTTTAGGTCTCGCGACGGAGAGAGCATCGCTCAAGCTTGGGGGAGACTTAAATCCCTAATGTTCAAATGTCCTATCCATAAGCTCCCCAAGGATATTATACTTACAAATTTTTATGCCATGCTTTCTCGTCAGGATAAGGAAATGTTGGATGCCTCCTCTAGCGGGGTATTTCATACAAAGGGCGTTGAAGAAAGATGGGATCTCATCGAAAGGATCCAGAAGAATACTGAAGACTGGGAAATCGATAAAGGTATTGAACCTGCTATAAATTATGAGCATGATTATATTGAGAGCTATGTGAAAACTGATTATTTTAATACCTTTTGCTCTAAGATTGGTCTGGATTCCCATCTAATGATTGATTTTTGTAAGAACTTTGCCTCTCATGTTGATTCTTCTAATATGAAGAAGGATCAGCACCATAAGCCTTTCAAGGAAGTGCCTATTGATATTCACGTTGCTGATCCTATTTTGCCTGCAGTTATATATGAACAACCCCCTTTTCCTTCAAGGATAAGGGAACACTCTTTTGTGACAGGCATAATAAATAAAAGTGAGAGAAGAACAGGAGAACCCGAGGACCAGATCAGAGTCGATCCTCAAGTTGCGATGGTTAAAGATTTAGTTACTAATGATGTTTAATATTCTATTATAAATTTTTGTGCTGTTTCAACTAACATTGTCACAGCCAAGAATAAAAGCCCAATTTCAGGTACACCAGTTGTATCTGTTAAAATAGGAGATCATAATTATTACGGGCTATGCGATCTGGGATCAAGTGCTAGCGCAATTCCTTATTCGCTTTATCAAGAGATCATGGGTGAGATTTCACCCTATGAACTTGAAGAGATTGATGTTACTATTCATCTTGCAAACAAAGCTACTATCTCTCCTATTGGGATTGTGAGAGATGTTGAAGTCTTATGCGGAAAGGTAAAGTATCCTACCGACTTTCTCGTACTTGGTTCAGTGCAAGATAGTTTTTGTCCTATTATTTTTTGTAGACCTTTTCTCAGAACTTGTGGAGCTATTATAGATTGCAAGAAGGGTAAAGTTTCTGTTGAATTCAATGGTGAGCCATATAAATTTAACTTTTCTAAGTTTTCTAAGCAGCCTCGTGGTACTGAATTACCTAGTGATGATAAAATTATTGAAAGTATTGCTTCTATTGCTATTCCACCTAATGATCCTTTGCAACAATACATGGAGGACCACGAGAATGATACTCATCTGCAGGAAAGAAATGAAATTGATGAAATCTTCTTGAGAAAACCTGCTATCCTGAAGCACAATCTTTCGGTTGAACCTTTAGGAATTCTATCCAAACAAAAAGAAGACCCGGTGTTTGATCTCAAACCTCTTCCCGATACGCTCAAGTATGCTTATTTAGATGAAAAGAAAGTATATCCTGTTATTATCAACTCTAACCTTTCAGGATATGAAGAAGAGCGATTATGGGATATACTTCGTAAACACCGTGGTGCAATTGGCTATACCCTTGATGACCTTAAGGGAATTAGTCCATCTTTCTGTCAACATACTATCAACCTCGAGCCCGATGCTAAACCTGTTTTTGACCATCAACGACGGTTGAACCCAAAGATGATGGATGTTGTGAGGACCGAAATCCTCAAGCTTATAGCCGCAGGTATTATCTACCCTATAGCTGATAGTAAGTGGGTAAGTCCAGTTCATTGTGTTCCTAAGAAAGGAGGGACAACTGTAGTCCCTAATGATAAGAATGAACTAATACCTCAGAGAATTATTATTGGATATAGAATGTGTATTGATTACAGGAAGTTGAACAAGGCAACTAGGAAGGACCACTACCCGTTGCCCTTTATCGATCAGATGCTTGAGAGGCTGTCCAAAAACACCCACTTTTGCTATCTTGACGGGTATTCAGGCTTCTCTCAAATTCATGTTAATACTGCTGATCAAGAGAAGACCACTTTCACTTGTCCTTATGGTACTTATGCTTATAGGCGTATGCCTTTTGGTTTATGCAATGCCCCTGCTACTTTTCAGAGATGTATGTCTGCAATATTTCATGGTTTCTGTGAGGATATTGTGAAAGTCTTCATGGACGATTTCTCCGTCTATGGAACTTCCTTTGACCACTGTCTCCGCAATCTTAATAAAGTTTTGCAGAGATGCGAGGATACAAACTTAGTTCTAAACTGGGAAAAGTGCCACTTCATGGTTAACGAATGGATCGTGCTTGGCCACAAGATTTCCGAGAGGGGAATTGAAGTGGACAAGGCGAAGATTGAAGCTATCGAAAGGATGCCCTATCCAAGGGACATTAAAGGTATTCGTAGTTTTCTCGGTCATGCTGGTTTCTATAGAAGATTTATTAAAGACTTTTCTAAGACCTCGAGACCCCTCACTAATCTTCTCCAGAAGGATGTTCCTTTTGTATTTTATGAAGATAGTAAGGAGGCTTTGATGGCGCGAGGGTTGACGGGTGTAGTCTTCTCGCCCTTCGTTGGTGAGCCCCAAGTGGAAGGCGTGATGCAGCACAGCAGCAAATTTCCCTCGATAAAGATACCAAGGTTTGTCTCCAGTAGGACTCCAGAGATGATAAGTAGGTGTCAACGGCGCAACTGACGCGGACCTGCACACAGACACAGATAACTTTGTTCCCAACGAAGTTCAGAGAGGTTGTCAATCTCTCCAGTCTTGTTGTTTACAAAGGATAAAACGCAAGGGATAATAATAGCAACTTGAAAGTAAATGCAGAAAAGTAAATATAGCGTGGAAACAATGATAAGGATATGGACCGGGATACGTGATGTTCGCTAGTGATGTCTCTCTCCCAAAAGACGATAAAATTGCTATGCGAGGTAAACAAATTACAGAAAGGCAATTGACAGGATTATGAACGCACCGCAATGCTAACTATGCTATAAAAGAAAGGAAGAGGTTCAAAAGCACAGGCAGTACGCCAACGTAAGTAGACCGAAATCCAACTGCATCTACTACTAATCATCCACCTTGAGATATCTATCCAGAACATCTCGCTGGTATTAAGTTGCGAGCCCCACCCAAAGTGTAAACCCAAAGCAACAGACAACTGCATTAAAAAGAACTCTGCGTAAAGTAAACAATCCTTGTAACCGCGGTTACAAGCACCGTTGTTTTCCCCCTTGTGGAAACAGCACATCCCCTAGACTCATGTTTCTGTCACTCAAGCATGTCATCGGGGGGCATGAACCTACAACCTAGAACAACGCTCCCTCTTAGAGTCACTACCTACTACTTGGCCAAAGCAATAAACAGCAACGGGGAACATGCAAGAATTACTTAGGAACAAAAATATAAGAGATAAAAACCAAATATATTACTCTATCACAATCTGAACATAATCTCATAATCCATCAGATCCTATCAAACTCAACATAGCAATAGCAGAAATATTACAAAGGTGCCTCAATCATGTAGGTCAGCTCACGAGGTCTAAACAATGAAGATCAAAGAGGGGAGGAGAACATCACATAGCTACTGATCACGGACCCATGGTCCAAGGAAAACTACTCACGAGACATCCGGGGAGCATCCATGGTGGAGAGGAGACTCCCGGAGGTCAATCCTCCCTCCGGCAGGGTGCCGGGAAGAGGTCTTCTGGTGCTCCCGATCTTCCGAAGCGCGGCGGCGGCGGAACAGAGGCGAGTTCGCGGAATAGGGTTCTGCTTCTGGGGTTTTCCCGTGACGGGGGATAAATAGGCGAAAGGGGACAACCAAAGGTGGGCCAGGGGCCCCAGGCGCCCCCCTGGCGCGGCCAGGGGTGGGGCCGCGGCGGGTGGCCGCCTGGGCCCCCCTGGCTCCCCTCTGGCCCCTCCCGGGCTCTTCTCGAAGCTTCCGTCACGCTGATTTTTTATCTGAATTTTCCCGATTTTTTCTGGCACCTTTTGTATGGGGGAAAACTGAAATAGAAAAACATCAGAAAAAAGGAACTGGCACTGGGGTACACTGATTTAATAGGTTAGTCCAAATATGATCAAAAGTGTATGAAAGTGTATCTAGATCATAGCAATATCACACAAAACATGCATGGAGCAAGCAGAAATTATAGATACGTTTTGGACGTATCAACATCCCCAAGCTTAATTCCTGCTCGTCCTCGAGTAGGTAAATGATAACAACATAATTTCTATGGTGACATGCTAGCAACCATAAAAGAACTTTGAAAAGTAAAGCAATCAAGGTTAGAGATTCAATTCAAGTCATAACATGCAAGAGTCTATATTAATATTGAAACAAGTAACAAAAGAACAAAAGGTGCAAGAGCTCTCGCTGTCCGTGACTCGAATGTCTCTAAATGGTGTTTGCGTGCAAGAAGGGGGATAGGGAATACGAGAAAAAAGTATTTTTGTGTTGAGAACTCAATCTACTAAAGTTTCACACTTGGTCTTCTTTGGAATCTTATCTTGACTCGTCCCCAGACCACTAGCCAGGTACAAGTCAATTTGATCCACTCCTTTTCGATATTTTGAGCACTCAGGCAATGGATGAGCATAAGCACGAGAGTTGACACTTAGGATGGCAAAGAGAGAAATATGGTGGAGGAGGAAGACAAAAAGGAAGAGAAAGGCTCACATCCATGGGGACAATCATATGCAAGAGATGCCAAATGATAGATATGATGTGAGGAGTAGGGATTGCCATGCAACGGATGCACATACGAGCTAGGAAGCTCTCCAATGGAACTAGTGGGGGTGCATCTAACTTGCTCGCTCATGAAGACCTAGAGCTCTTTTGAGGAGGCTCATCCTTGGAATATGCAAGCCAAGTTCTATAGTGTGAAGGTCCCCACATAGCTATATGCATAATGATCATCTCTATGGAGTACAAGGATATAAAGGGAGTACTAGTGTGGATCTCTCAAAAGAATAGTAGTGTTGCCCCTTTCTCTCTTTTTATTTCTTTTTTTCTCTTTTTCTATTTTTTTGTATTTTTTTGGTGGCCTCAATGGATCTTTCTATGTAACTCTCATTTGTCCTCTTTGGGATCTTTTAATGTGTCCACTTTGGGATCTTTTCCTCACTTAAGGGCAACACTCTATTTTACAAGAAGGTATAGGAAATTTTCACACTTTACAAGGTATTCAAAATCATAAAGAAGATGTAACTATCATGATGTATGCAATGTATGCCGCTGCCAGTGTAGCAGGAACATGTATGACATGAAGATCAAGTCATGAAGAGGTGGAAGTTGCATGGCAATGTAACTCGGAAAGGCTATGGAAATGCCTTGATAGGTAGGTATGGTGGCTGTTTTGAGGGAAGATATAAGGAGGCTTATGATGACAGAGCGTATCATGCCAAGGGTTTGGAAGTACCGGCGAAGGTGGACACCAAGTCTCGGAGTGAGAAGAAGGCAATGCACGGCACGGGAAAGGCTAGCAAAATATGGGAAGGTGGAAGTGTCAACTCTCAATACTTACATTAGTCCGAAGAACTCATGCACTTATTATCGGTAACTCTCAATCTAGTGAGGAGGTTCACAAAGAGACAAGTACCCCGAGGAGGAGTGTATGGGGGTTTGGTTATCCTTGCGCATCCTCGACTCATGGTACGTGAGTGTACTCTAATATTCGACTCCTCAGAAGAGTAGTGATCCATCTAGTAGCTAGAGTTCTCAACTAGTTTTGTAGGTTTTGAAAATAAACACGGATTGCCCAAAATACGACACCTATCACTAATAGACAAGAGCTCTTGACTCCAAAAGTTCAAACATTACTCACATCAATACCTCAAAATTATTGCAAGCTACTACTAAAATTAAATAGCAACCTCAATTACCTACTTTCAAGACAAGACACAACTCAGTGCAACAACCAACTCTCTTAACAAGATAAACATGAAAACTAAAGAGAGTTCCAGCAACAAACTAAATCAAAAGCCAAGGCTCTTGCTAAAGACAAACTAAGACTAAAACTAAACATGGCAGTAGCTATGAAAAGATAAAGAACACACAACAGCAAGAAGATAGGCAGGAAAAATCCTATGATGTGTTCTAAATTTTGAAAGTGGAGCGTGTTTCTCTCCCACACAAAGTAAGAAAGGATCTAACTTGTTATGAACAGCAAGCAAAGCTAAAGAAAATTAAAAATAAAACCTAAGAGCGAGACGCTCCAAGCATAGCACATAACGCATGAAGTGATAAAAATATAGTGAGACGAAGGACGAACTGATGATTGTTGATGGAGAAGGGGATGCACGGGGGCATCCCCAAGCTTAGACGCTTTAGTCTCCTTGAATATTTATTGGGGATTCATGGGAGCATCCCCAAGCTTGAGCGCTTGACACTCCTGGATCTTCTTTCATCATCTTCTATCGCACACTTGAAAACTCCCTTCATACATAACTCATCACAAGCTGATTAGAGAGGTTAGTACCCTTAATAAATATTTTTTCTCCACTGGATATAAAGATATTCTTGAAGAGCTACTGTTTCTCAAGAGTGCCAAAAAGTTTTTGCAAAGAAAAAAAAGCAAGCTTAAGGTTTGCAAAAGTTAGGAGAGACAAAACGTGGCAGAATCTGTGAAAAACAGAACAGCAGATAGTAAGGAATTTTTTAGGGGTACTTCTGCAACTCAAATAAAAAAACTCAGAACATACGGAAGTTTCGTAATTGTATATAGCATACTGTATAAAAATTTCAGCTCAAAAAGATTAACTGGGATTTTTCTGGAATTTTTCTGGTCACGAGGACAGAATCTGTTTTCTGGACAGCATGTCACAACTTTTACTTCCCTTGCTGTAAGAGGCTATAACTTGGCACAAAGCTGAACAATAAAGATAAAATGATGTTGCTACAGAAGTAACAATCATCAAGACACAACAAAAGCAAAAAGAAAAACCTAAATTCGTTGCGGTCTGCCTCCCGAAAGCGCTTCTTTAGAGCCATTAGCTAGGCTTAAAGATTATAGAAGATGCTCTGACAAGAATAAGAATTTTGAAGCAAAAGAGAGCATCAAGAAGAAAATGTGAAAAACATTTAATCCTAACCCACTTCCTATGCATAGGCATCTTGTAAGAAAATAAATCAAAGAAGCACAAAGTGACATGCATAGGAAGGTAGAACAAGAACAACTTCAAAAATTTCAACATGAAGAGAGGTGTTTTTGTAACATGGAAGTTTCTACAACCAAACTTTCCTCTCCCAAAGTAATTTTCAGTAGCATCATGAACAACATCAAGAATATAACTATCACATAAATCATGTTGTTCATGACCTACAAGCACACGTGTATTGTTTTCAACACGGTTTTTAGGATGATAAGATAGATGCAACCCATCACATTGAGCCTTGATAAGAGCAAAATTCTCCGGAATAGTTGGAGACTTCAAAAGTTTAATAGGGCAATCAAGTGTGGGTGCAACAACAATAATTTCATGCTTAACATAAGGAACTATAGCAAGTTCATCTTCGTAGGCATCATCCATAGTGGCATCATGGCTATCATCAAAGCAAGTATCAAAATCGTCAGAAAGGGAAGTATCAAGTGAGTCCTCGGAATCATAAGATTCCTCTTCATAGCAATCATTAGCCTCTTCTTGGGCAGCAAACATTTTATTTTTAAAATCCTCAATATAAGAATTGGAAGTATAATTCTCGAAGCAATAAGCAAGAACTGCAAAGTTTTCAGACTCGAAAATAGTATCGTGATACTTTTCAATCAAAGAAGCAATCTCATAGGCACCTTTAAAAGCAACAAACTCTTCAATCTTTTCAACATCAAAGTAATCAGAAACACCTTTAGCATAAGAAGATAAGATCTCATTTTCATTAAACTCACATTGGAAAGGGGGGTGTTTATGATCTATATTATAACAGCAAGTGAAATCATAAATGTGGCACAAAAGTTTAGCATGGCAATAAGAAACATGTATTTGATCCCATAAGTGTTTCCCTTTCTGAGATAGGCGGTGCCGCGTATAATGAGCATGTTCATCCAATGATTTTCCCTCAACCAAGTCGGTTGGGTTTTTAGCGCGAGCACAAATTGATCGAAGACGATCCAAGTGAAACATGTCCATCCTACCATATTTGGGTGGTTCATCACCCATGGTGAGGATAGCATAAATAGGCAAAGCAAGACAAAGGCAAAAGGTAGCAACTATTTTTGTGGTTTTTCATAAAGGACACTGAGATAAAAACTGAAAGGTAAACTAACAAGACTAAAAAACAAAGGTAAAGGGTAGTGTGCAACTCGCCTATCTTAGCACTCGGAGTCCCCGGCAACGGCGCCATAAATTTGCTTGATGGCGCGAGGGTTGACGGGTGTAGTCTTCTCGCCCTTCGTTGGTGAGCCCCAAGTGGAAGGCGTGATGCAGCACAGCAGCAAATTTCCCTCGGTAAAGATACCAAGGTTTGTCTCCAGTAGGACTCCAGAGATGATAAGTAGGTGTCAGCGGCGCAACTGACGCGGACCTGCACACAGACACAGATAACTTTGTTCCCAACGAAGTTCAGAGAGGTTGTCAATATCTCCGGTCTTGTTGTTTACAAAGGATAAAACTCAAGGGATAATAATAGCAACTTGAAAGTAAATGCAGAAAAGTAAATATAGCGTGGAAACAATGATAAGGATATGTACCGGGATACGTGATGTTCGCTAGTGATGTCTCTCTCCCAAAAGACGATAAAATTGCTATGCGAGGTAAACAAATTACAAAAAGGCAATTGACAGGATTATGAACGCACCTCAATGCTAACTATGCTACAAAAGAAAGGAAGAGGTTCAAAAGCACAGGCAGTACGCCAAGGTAAGTAGACCGAAATCCAACTGCATCTACTACTAATCATCCACCTTGAGATATCTATCCAGAACATCTCGCTGGTATTAAGTTGCGAGCCCCACCCAAAGTGTAAACCCAAAGCAACAGACAACTGCATTAAAAATAACTCTGCGTAAAGTAAACAATCCTTGTAACCGCGGTTACAAGCACCGTTGTTTTCCCCCTTGTGGAAACAACACATCCCCTAGACTCATGTTTCTGTCACTCAAGCATGTCATCGGGGGGCATGAACCCACAATCTAGCACAACGCTCCCTCTTGGAGTCACTACCTACTACTTTTCCAAAGCAATAAACATCAACGGGGAACATGCAAGAATTACTTAGGAACAAAAATATAAGAGATAAAAACCAAATATATTACTCTATCACAATCTGAACATAATCTCATAATCCATCAGATCCTATCAAACTCAACATAGCAATAGCAGAAATATTACAAAGGTGCCTCAATCATGTAGGGCAGCTCACGAGGTCTAAACAATGAAGATCAAAGAGGGGAGGAGAACATCACATAGCTACTGATCACGGACCCATGGTCCAAGGAAAACTACTCACGAGACATCCGGGGAGCATCCATGGTGGAGAGGAGACTCCCGGAGGTCAATCCTCCCTCCGGCAGGGTGCCGGGAAGAGGTCTTCTGGTGCTCCCGATCTTCGGAAGCGCGGCGGCGGCGGAACAGAGGCGAGTTCGCGGAATAGGGTTCTGCTTCTGGGGTTTTCCCGTGACGGGGGATAAATAGGCGAAAGGGGACAGCCAGAGGTGGGCCAGGGGCCCCAGGCGCCCCCCTGGCGCGGCCAGGGGTGGGGTCGCGCCGGGTGGCCGCCTGGGCCCCCTGGCTCCCCTCTGGCCCCTCCCGGGTTCTTCTCGAAGCTTCCGTCACGCTGATTTTTTATCTGAATTTTCCCGAATTTTTTTGGCACCTTTTGTATGGGGGAAAACTGAAATAGAAAAACATCAGAAAACAGGAACTGGCACTGGGGTGCACTGAGTTAATAGGTTAGTCCAAATATGATCAAAAGTGTATGAAAGTGTATCTAGATCATAGCAATATCACACAAAACATGCATGGAGCAAGCAGAAATTATAGATACGTTTTGGACGTATCAGGCTTTCGAAGTTCTTAAGAAAGCTTTAATAACCGCTCCTATAGTACAACCGCCTGACTGGAGTTTTCCCTTTGAAATTATGTGTGATGCTAGTGATTTTGCTGTTGGAGCTGTTTTAGGACAAAGGGTTGATAACAAATTGAATGTTATACATTATGCTAGTAAAACCCTTGATAGTGCTCAAAAGAATTATGCTACTACTGAGAAGGAATTCTTAGCATTAGTGTTTGCTTGTGATAAGTTTAGGCAGTATATTGTTGATTCTAAAGTTATTATTCATACTGACCATGCTGCCATTAAGTATCTTATGACGAAGAAGGATGCCAAGCCAAGACTCATCAGATGGGCACTCCTCCTTCAAGAATTTGATTTGCAGATTGTTGATAGGAAAGGAGCAGACAACCCTGTAGCGGACAATCTTTCAAGGATGGAAGATATACCGCATGATCCCATCCCAGTCAACGACAGTTTTCCAGACGAACAACTTGCCGTTGTTAAAGTACAATCTCTTTCCGATCCTTGGTTTGCAGATTATGCTAATTTTATCGTTGCAAAGTATTTGCCTCCAGGTTTAACATTTCAGCAAAGGAAGAAGTTCTTCCATGATTTGAGGCATTACTTTTGGGATGACCCGCATCTTTTCAAAGAAGGTCCATACGGGATCGTGAGAAGATGCATACCGGAACACGAGCAGAAGGACATTCTCAAGCAATGTCACGATAGTCCCTATGGAGGACATCACGCCGGTGAGAGAACCACACATAAGGTTCTCCAATCAGGTTTTTATTGGCCTACTCTCTTTAAAGATGCTATAAATTATGTTTTAGCCTGTGATAAATGTCAGAGAGTTGGTAATATTAGTAGAAGGAATGAGATGCCTATGAATTACTCACTAGTGATTGAGCCTTTTGATTGCTGGGGTTTTGATTTTATGGGTCCTTTTCCTTCTTCGCACAAGTACACTCACATATTAGTTGCTGTTGATTATGTAACCAAATGGGTTGAAGCAATACCCACTGAGAGTGCTGATCACAAAACATCTTTGAAAATGCTCAAAGATGTAATTTTCCCTAGGTTTGGTGTACCTAGGTATCTCATGACTGATGGAGGATCACACTTCACGCATGGAGCTTTTAGAAAAGCTTTAGCCAAGTACGATGTCAATCATTGAATTGCTTCACCATACCATCCTCAAACTAGTGGGCAAGTTGAGCTCACCAATAGAGAGATCAAGTTGATATTGCAAAAGACAGTTAACAGAAATAGGAAGGACTGGTCAAATAAGTTAGGAGATTCTTTGTGGGCGTATAGAACTGCTTACAAAAACCCCATGGGAATGTCTCCCTATAAAATGGTCTATGGCAAGGCTTGCCATTTGCCATTAGAGTTAGAGCACAAAGCCTTCTGGGCTGTTAGAGAGCTTAATGCTGACCCAAAGTTAGTTGGTGAAAAGCGTCTCATGAACTTGACTTCTCTAGATGAGTGGAGAAGTGAAGCTTACAAGAGCGCTAAAATGTTCAAGGAAAAGGTAAAGAAGTGGCATGACAGGAGGATTCTGAAACGTGAATTTAATGTTGGTGATAAAGTTTTATTGTTTAGATCCCGTTTCAGGTTTTCTCCAGGTAAACTACTTTCCAGGTGGGAAGGCCCATTTCATATCGAAGAAGTCTACCGGTCTGGTGCAATCAAGATTAACAATTTTGAAGGCACCAAACCTCAAGTTGTGAATGGGCAAAGACTCAAGCATTACATGGCGGGAGATCCCGTCAATGTTGATGTAAATATAATACGCACAACAACTCATGAAGAACATGTTGCAGCCCTGCTTCAGACACCAGCAGAAGCAGAATAGAAAAGGTATGTATTACAGTAAGGAAACATCGCGAACCGCCATAAAAAGTTCCATATTATGAGTTTTTGCAAAATTAGGAAAATTCGAGGCCTAAGTGGAGCCGGAGAGGAGCTCCAGGGGGCCCAGGCGCCCCCCTGGCGCGGCCTACCTCCTGGACGCGCCGGGAGGCCGCCTGGGCACCCAGGAGTCCGTCTCCGACCCCACTTTGGCTCGTTCTTCTGTTGCAGAAATTTTTGCTATATATTTGCCCGGATCGTTCCAGCAACGTATCTCGCGATTTCGTGTGTTTTCTTTTCAATCTGTTTCTGCCAGAAAATATTTTTGCTAGACCTAGGTGCCATGGCTTCCCCAAGTTCCCCCAAGGACAAGTTCGTCGTCAACGTCATCAACCCTTACCTCGCCGAGGTGAATAAGCACCCTCAGGTTGTTCGGATGGAGGACGGTGTCCTCCATCAAGAAGATCTGAAGGGACCTGTCAAGGAGGGGAGCATCCAGGCCAGGCTAGACGAAGTGGAGCAAGAAGTCTTCAAGTACAAGAAGATGATCGAGCGGGGTGTTGAAGCCAACTTCGACCTCATCAATGATCTGAAGGCTTTCTACAAGAAGGAGATGAAGGAGATGTGGAAAAGCATCACCGCATCTGAAGAAAGAATTGAAGAGCTCCAAGGGAAAATTTATGATCTACATCACCAGAACTGTGATTATGAACTAAGGTTTATGCGCATGGGTATGGGTGCCGCATGCAGGATTCAGGAGACAAACTTCTCATATGAGACTGGAGAACCCCTTCCATGGAAGCGCTTCGCCGAGGACTACGTGATCAACAACAACAGGAATGAGGAGTGAAATCTCCTTGGGTAATGGCATCCCCTTGGCTTGTTCCAAGCTTAGGGGAGTGCCCGGTATCTGTATCTTTATCTTAGTCTTTTGGAGTCAAGTAGAGTCATATCATGTCTAGGGAGGTTATTATATGAAATAGGTGTTTGCATCGAGGTCTATCACTCCTTCTGTGGAGATATTGTATCTGTGAGTGTGGAGTCGTCTATAATGGAATATTAATGAGAAGTCTATTAGTTCCTTCGCTGCACTCGGTACTCTCTTCGCGCAATCGGCCTCATATGACGATTCTTATGGGGAGTATTGACCTTATATCAGGTATGGCTTTGAAAACTTTATTTAATTTTGGCAAACATAGCTTTGGTCATGACAACATGCATGTTTTCAAAAGTAGCGACATAGCCAAAACCTTTATGTTATTATGCTTGAAGTGTTATGTTGACAAGGAAGACAACTTGATGTGTTATGCTTACCTTAATGTTTATGCCTTATATGTTTTTCATCTAAATTAGCATCAATTGTATGTTGTCTCAAAGCCTTTGCTAGCCAAACTATTTGCCAAGTAGATTTCTGCTTGTGCATCCATACCCTGAAACCAATATCTTCCATATGAGTCCACCATACCTTCCTATTCGTGGTATTCCCCTACCACTCCTATAAGTATAGAATTTATGTGTTATCCTTAAATGTTAAAAATCTTCTGTTTTGTGCATCTTGTTTAGCTCATGAGAAAGTAGTAGGTAATTCATGATCTTAAATTGGACAAGTTTTACCCCGGAATTGCATGTCTAATCTGCAAACCCATAATACGAGGAGGAACTGGCATGGGTGCGCCCAGCTCGAAAGATAATATAACAAACAAACCCTCCTTCACGCTTGGTCTATGAGAAATCAGAAACTTTGGCAGTGATAAACAAAGGAGATTAAGGGGATGTGATCGTCCCCACTTGGGAGCCGTTCCTCGAAACTTGTCCATCCTGAGAAGTAATTGAGCTATCTATTAGCATTCGTTGACAAACTATGCACCGCCCCAAAATCTATTTTTATTCTGTTTGATTTAAGGATAGCACATGAGTTTTCCCTGCTTGCCCTTAACAAGGCCTTTCATCCACCTTCATGTTGAGTCAGTTGTCCCACTTCCTTTTTTTCTCTAAGAGAACAGACATTTGATGTTGATGAGGATTCATCCATATAAAGCTGCATTAAGTTTTGCCATGCCACATCCTTGTTGACATTATCTTTTGATAAGTAAGTTGTTTGCGAAAGATTTTTCCAAGCAAGCATCTTCCTTTGTGTTAGCATTTGCACTTCATGACTAATAACATGTTCTTTCAAAAGCTTAAAATTGTTTCATTAAAAATAAAGAGCAAGAGTAAAAGTTATTAGTTGTCCTTTGACCAATGATATGTTTGCCATAATTTGATGAGTTTCCTCAGCCCTACTTTTGATTATAACTGTTATTACTTTCTCATAAGGGCCTTATGAGTTGAGGTTGCTGTTGAGGATGCTTGAGTTTGATAAAGAAACCTTGATATTTTTTGTTTGTATTCTATTTATCGACACTTCACTCTCTAAACTTGTGGACAGGTTTACCGAGCTCAGTATTCGCTTGGGGACAGGCGAGGTCTAAGCTTGGGGGAGTTGATACGTCCAAAATGCATCACTATTTTATATAGTAATCCTTTCTTATTCATTGATATATTTCGTGATATGATGCTATTCTTATGTTGTTTTGGCCTATTTTACACAGTTTGCAACTTTCCGGTGCCGAAGCAGCAGACGCAGGATTCAGCGGTAAAAAGTGGACGCTGAGTTGCTGAAGAAGAACACCTCAAAATTACCTGAAAATCGATGGAGGGTATTTTCCAGAAGGATCACGAAGACACGCAAAAGAGCGACCAAAGGGGGGCCACAGGGTGCCTAGGCGGCCACCTGGCGCGGCCCCCACCCTGGCCGCGCCGGGAGGGCGCCTAGACCCCTGGGACCACTCCCGGTTCCCCCCTCTGGCCTATATAACACACATCATCCAGAAACCCTATGTAAGGGAGAGTTTTCGGAGTTCCGCCGCCGCTCCGTGGCGGAAACCTACAGAGAAGAAAAGCCATCTCTCGCGGGCAGATTCCGCCAGGGATATCACCTCCCGGAAGGGGAGATCATCGCCATCGTCATCACCATCGTCACGGGCATCATCGAGATCATCATCAACATCGTCCCCATCATCAGCACCATCTCCACCTCCATCCAATCTCATCTCACAATTGCAACTTGTGTTGTAATCCGTACTATCTATCCTCTCTACTCTGTCGGTGTTAATTACTACTATGTGGTGAATGCTATTGAGTTTTGTTGGAGAAATATCATTGTTTCCAGATTGTTTATCATCTATTTATCCCCACTGATCATGATTTATTTTATGTCTTGTGAGTAGTTACTTTAGTTCTTGAGGACATGGGAGAAGTCTAGTTGTTAGTAGTCATATGATGTTGAAGCAATATGTGTTGTTTGATAATTAAGTTGTGTTGTTATTTTCCTAGTGGTGTTGTGTGAGTCGAACACTCAACACTTCGCCTTATCAAGGACCTAGGGGAATACATTGTGTACAAAGAATGCTTACGGTGGGTTGCCGGACAGAAACCTAAACCCCAGTTTGCACGCTTTTGCACAAGGGCACAATGGATCACCGATCGTATTGCTATGGTTAGGCTTTTTCCTGAATTACTATCTTGTATTTGCGGACGCGTGCAAGGTGTTTAATCATAAGAGTGCACTTGTCTTAGTCTAGAGGGTGTACTAGCATGGATCCACCCACCCAACACTTATCAACACAGCACGTAGTACCGATATGGAATATGGCGAAAGCACATGACTACCTCTCCCGTGTGTCCTCAAGAACACTTTAGCCTTTTTAAGTTCAGTTGCTAGGCCTCTCCTTTGCTCAGAAAGGATTGGGCCACTCGTTACTCTCCAGTGCCTTTTACTTTGCTCGTTTTTACTTTCCTATTGCTTATACCAAGAAAACCCCTAAAAATTTATCTTTCAGTGCTTGCAGTTACCTCCTTGCCAAAGTCACTTGCTATTACCTTCTGCTCCTCGTTGGGTTCGACACTCTTACTTATCGAAAACGCTGCAATAGATCCCTTACGGTTGTGGGTCATCAAATACCCATATTGATTTAGCATTACTACGCTTCCGTAGTCAATCATTATTGCATTTAGCCATAACATCTTTTATGTGCCAAATCATGCCTTTATGTGTTGCATCATTCTTAATAACTTCCTGGTTATTCGGAATGTGAAATAACTACTTTATTTCATAGGATGTGAGCCCTCCCATAAGCAACTCAATATGATTTCATTTCTCCTCGTTTCCTAGGTAACCATCAATCCTTCGTAATTTATGAGCAGTGTCCCTTTTGTTTCACTTAATAAGACTCGATTATTGTTCTATACAGAACGTATTCATGACAATCTTCTTATTTTTAAACTAAGGCTTTAACTAATATACCATGATCATCATCAATAGCATATTTCCTCTTCTCATGGAGTCATTTCAGCGGAACGTTTTCCGTTGCGTTACTCTGTTATTTGGAGGCAGGGTCAATCACCCTAGTCAAAGAATTCACTTTTCTCCTATTGGTTTATTCCTTGAGAACCATCTTCTCATTCACCAATTCAAGCAATACAAGTTTTGCTATTTGGGAAGGTGTGTTTTTACAATTGCTCACAACTCTAATACAAAGAAAGTTATATCATATAAAACTTCTAGAAACTTTCTAACACCATCATCATATGGAGTCATCAACTTCATTAAATTCAGAATGGTTTCCTTATTTCATGAAGTGGGTGTTTTAACTTAATAAATTATAACAACTTTGTTCATTCAAAATAGCATTAGCGTAAGGGGAATGTATTTAGACCATACTACATTTTAGTATGACTACGAATGGTTCAGGTGCTTGAGCACTTTAAACTTCCATCGTAATTTGTGGCATTATTTCCACAAGTCTCCCATTTATGTCAACTATAATACTCATCACTTTGATCACATCATGGTGATTTGTATTCTTATATCCAACTTCACTGTGATTCCGTAATCTCAGATTTATGATCTTAATTGAATGCCTTGTTCAATTAATCATGCGAAGCATCTTTAATGATTATTCATGCGCTTGGTTAATACATCATTTATGTACAATGTTTGGCACAAGTTCTACTTTGCTAGAACTCCGTCATTAGTCATCTTGGTTGATAATAAATTCATGAGTTAATAGATCAGGTATCTAATGACTTCATCATTTATGTATTCATCTCATGCATTTAATATAGTTATGACTTTTTGACTTTATTGTTATTCAAAATACTTAATCATTAAACATTGAATATCACTTGACAATTATGGTGTTTTATAAATGCTTCTATCATATTATAAACTCAATTGCAATCATAGTATAAGCACATTTTATTCATCAAACTGGAACAACTAATGAATAACTTCGTCTTGCGAGATGCAAGACATGTCACTAAGTGTTCATACTTAATCGATTACAAAAGATTTATCTAATACTCTAAGTATAATTCTATGATAGATGTCTTGGTGAAATCTTGGTGGCCATCAACTGTCTTGGTTGCCATCAATCCTGGATCGCACCTCTTCCCGTCCATGCAACGGCAGGCCCTGTTTTCATAAAACAGAACAAGTATCAAATACTTATTAAACTGCAAATGTTGTATAAGGGAACTAACATTTATAACGAGTATATCAAATATATACCTTCTCCATCAACAATTTATCCTTCAATGGGTGCAACCTTTGCATCAAGAAGATTAGTCATGAAATCCTGGAGATGCATGTTATCTCCTCTCCCGACATAGCCATGGACATAATCTTGATAACTCGGTGGAAGCGAATGTAGCACCGTGTTTATCGCAAACTCCTCTGTGGTAGATTCATTTGTTGTCCAATAGTCAAAGTCTTCCACAAAGCTCAGATACATCCTATGCATCTTGTCTAGGTGGGCTCTCAGGCAGGTGTGCTCTTCCATCTTTGTAGAAAGAAACTGTTTTTCTAACTCAAATCTGGCCACTTTGAACTGACGTATAAACAATGACTTTAGCGTGTATATCATGTCATAAGCACTAGTTTCCCTAAACAGATTGCTCAACTCATTTGACATGGATTGTTCCATAACATTCTTCACCACAAAGTATTTCTGTCGACGAACATAGTAATCCATCATTTCTTCTTCATCTCCATTGTTATCCGGAGGATCTCCCACATGGCTTTCTATTATGAACAAGATGTTTACTCTCTTGAGTGAAGTCCTAAGGCGTAGATACCAATCAACGAAGTTTGACCCATTTACTTTAAGTCTATCACCACCCATGAAAGAAAGCAATTCACGATGTTCATTTGGATTCATTTTCTACAAAATATTTGCAAGGAAAACAATTAAGACTAGTTCATAACAATGAGTTCATAATAATCATATTATAGATGAGCTCACACTAAAACAATCATCCCTAAGAAGTTTTAGTGATTACATGATCCAGATTCACTATCCGTCCTCAAATATCACAACGGCCGACGGATTAGTTTCAAAGGTAGACAACTAGTTTGTGCGATCACATCCTATATGTGACTCATGCTCGATCTTTCGATCTCTAGTATTCCGAGGCCATATCTACATATGCTAGGCTCGCCAAATTGACCTTAGTGTTATATGCTGCTTAGCAAGGCCATATCGACATATGCTAGGCTTGCAAGGCCCAACCTCATGCGAACTCTAATGTATGTATGACACTCGATCGTCACGGCCTGCCTATCATAAAGAGAACCTTCCAGGTGGTGCACACTTCGGTAGAATACTTATGTTTGGCATTTTATAAGGGATCATCTTATTTAATGCTACCGTCGTGTATCCTATACTAGCAAGTTTTAAGATGTATGATCATGGTGGCACTAAGTCTACAGTGTCTCCATTTAAGTTTTTTTCATCATGATGAACGTTTACTACTTTCTAGTAACACATAGCAAAGCTATCACTACATCAAGATTAAGCAAACAGCAATAGCCCCCTCTGCAATATAAAGTTAGACGCCTCTATTTTGTATATTGCATGTTTTACGTGGCTGCTAGGGCTTTTCATAGATCAACCGTTTCTACGAACATTGAACCACAACGCTGATTATAGATTGTCTCTATTACACCCCATACGGGGCCCTCCGTTGCAAATTTCATATCCGCTAAAGTAAGAGAGATAGACACCCCCCATAGCCACTTTATACGGTACAAGCTGTATGTCAAGCATGGAACCAGTCTCGCGTAAGCGTACGCGTAAGGTCGGTCGGGGGCCGCTTCATCAAACAATGCCACAGATATAACAAGTACACGTGAGAGGGTAACAATCGTAGAATCAACGCCCACATCCCCGATGTATTCTAATCGTACAGCAATACAAAGCATAGATCTAGCTCTGATACCACTGTAGGGTCTCGCAGCAGAAAACAATAATTTTTCTAACTAGCGTCGCCCTTAACCCAAGATCTATCTAGTTGTAATGCCGTAACGGAAAGACTTGCGGAAACATACCTCGGGGTGTAGTCCGTTGCGCGGGAAACGTTCCCGCAAACGTGGTTGATGAAGCCGTAAACCTTTCACAGCCCCCTGGCTGTGTTAGCACCCTGATGGGGTGATAGTGCCGCATGTGCAGCACCTCGTAGTACTCGCACACGTACGGACTCAATGACGACCTTCGTTCTCCGATCCAGCGAAGGTGGCAGAAGTAGACCTCCCGGAACCGGAGTTTCGGCAGCACGACGGCGTCCGCGTAGAAGAGAATCCTCAATCTCAACACAGGTTCCAGACAAGGGTACCCCGGCTTGAGAGAGACGAGAGAGGGGATTCTCTGCGAATTTTTCTGTATTCAAGAAGTGCACCCCTGCCCATCTTTATATAGGTAGACGGAAGGAGTCAACCCCCCTTCCCTTGGCAATGTGGGACTAATCCCTTGCCAAGAGGGGAGGGTGCGGCTAGGAGGAGGGGGGGAAGTGGGGCGCCACCCACATGGGCCCCAAGGCCCATGACGCCCCCCCCCCCTTTTTTTTCTTTTCCTTTTCCCTTTTTTTCCTCCTTCCCCTAATGGGCTTCTTTCACAAATAAGGCCCATTGCACTTTTTAATCTGAAATAAATTATTATTAATTATTAATTCACTTAATTAACAAATAATACATATTATTTCATCTCCCGATGATCCGGAACTCCTTCCAGCTCACTCCGAACGTCCTTCGGACCAACACGGAACTTTTCCGGTACGTCTTTCTCTCTTCTCCGGTAACTCCGATAGTTCCGAAAAGGTCTCCGATATTCATCGAGCCCTTAAGTGTGTTACCCTACGGTCCGAGAACACTCCAGTCATGACCGAGACAAAGGCTACGGCCAATGATTAATAGCGGGACCTGGATGCCCATAATGACCCATGTGCATTCCGGAAGTAACCGATTGAACCGTACACGTTGTATACCATTCCCTTTGTCATGCGATACTAGATTAGTCCAAGATTCGATCAACTGCATCCAATGCATTAGTTCTATCTTGTTACCGACAAATCTTATTCACTCGTTCCATGATATTCATCCTTGTGACCTAGTCACACGCTACGCAACTTTATGGATGCAATCTCACCGAGTTGGCCATGAAGTATCTTTCCATTATATGGATTGACAAATCCCGCTCTTGAATCAACACTCCTCAACATATCCCATCGGATAGCCCAAGATACACCTTTATGGTCACCATGTTTCATTGTGACGGTTAATGCACTCAAAGCATCCTCAGAAGATAGCAATTATGCGTGATCTCACGGTCAAAGGAACAGGCTACTACGTCCTGTAATTACAACACTAAACTTTTACGATTTGATCATGTTGCAATGCTTGCATTGGGTAATGTTCGTCACGTCATTCATTCAATGAGGTGACCTTGCCGTCAATTGACTTGATTGTCCATGATCGTGAAACCACAATCATCAGTTGACGATAAACCAGTCATCATGAGAGGCTGACTAGGAACTCTGGTTGTTTCTATACCACACCTGTATCATTGTTTCACTGATACAGTTTCGGCACAGTATGAAACTGGTCATGAACTTATTTAGATATATTGGAATAATCATATATTATTTGCCTCTAGAGCATATTTCCAACAATATGAGCTAAGGTAAGCTCTCCAATGGAACTAGTGGGGGTGCATCCAACTTGCTTGCTCAAGAAGACCTAGAGCTCATTTGAGGAGGCTCATCATTTGAATATACAAGCCAAGTTCTATAGTGTGAAGGTCCCCACATAGCTATATGCATGAATGATAATCTCTATGGAGTACAAGATATAAGATGGAGCACGAGTGTGGATCTCTCAAAAGGAATAGTAGTGTGCCCCTTTCTCTCTTTTTATTTCTTTTTCTCTTTTTTCTATATTTTTGTATTTTTTTGGTGGCTCTTTCTATTTCTCTCATTTGTCCTCTTTGGGATCTTTTAATTTTGTCCTCTTTGGGATCTTTTCCTCAATTTAGGGGCAACACTCTATATATTACAAAAAGTATAAAAGATCTTTCAAACTTTACAAAAGTACTCAAATCATAAAGAAGATGTAACGATCATGAAGTATGCAAATGTATGCCTCTGCCAGTGTAGCAGGATATGCAATGATACTAGTGCGTCATGTAGCAATGATTAGGGCAAGTCCCAACTAGCATGCGGCTCATCGATCAAGCAAGTAGCATGTATGACATGAAGATCAAGTCATGAGAAGGTGGATGTTGCATGGCAATGTATCTCGGAAAGGCTATGGAAATGCCTTGGTAGGTAGGTATGGTGGCTGTTTTGAGGAAGGATATAAGGAGGTTTATGATGACAGAGCGTATCGTGCCAAGGATTTTGATGTACCGGCGAAGGTGGACGCCAACTCACGGAGTGAGAAGAAAGCAATGCACAGCACAGGAGAGGCTAGAAAAATATGGGAAGGTGGAAGTGTCAACTTTCGAATACTCACATTAGTCTGGAGAACTCATGCACTTATTATCGGTAACTCTCAATCTAATAAGGAGGTTCACAAAGTGACAAGTACCCCGAGGAGGAGTGTATGGGGGTTTGGTTATCCTTGCGAATCCTCGACTCATGGTATGTGAGTGTACTCTAATATTCGATCCCTCAGAAGAGTAGTGATCCATCTAGTAGCTAGAGTTCACAACTAATTTTGTAAGTTTTGAAAATAAACACGGATTGCCCAAAATACGACATCTATCACTAATAGGCTAAAGCTCTTGACATCAAAAGTCCAAACATTAATCAAGACAATACCTCAAAACTATTGCAATTTACTACTACAACTGAATAGCAACCTCAATTACCTACTTCTAGTCAAGACACACAACTCAGTGCAACAGGCAAACTCTCTAAACAATATAAACATGAAAACTCAAGAGAGTTCCAGCAACAAACTAAACAAAAGCTCTTAAAAAGATAAGCATGAAAACTAAGAGCTAAACATGACAGTAGCTATGAAAAAGATAAAGAACACTCACAGCAAAGATATAGGCATGAAAAATCCTATGATGTGTTCTAGATTTTGAAAGTGGATAGTGTTTCTCTCCCACACAAAGTAAGCTGGGTTATAACTTGCTATGAACAGCAAGCAAAACTAAATAAAACTAAAAATAAAACCTAAGAGCGAGACGCTTCAAGCATAGCACATAACGCATGAAGTGATAAAAATATAGTGAAACGAAAGACGAACTGATAATTGTTGATGGAGAAGGGGATGCACGGGGGCATCCCCAAGCTTAGACGCTTGAGTCTCCTTGAATATTTCTTGGAGATGCATGGGGGCATCCCCAAGCTTTAGCGTTTGACACTCCTGAATCTTCTTTCATCATCTTGCCTCGCACACTTGAAAACTCCCTTCATACATAACTCATCATAATCTGATTAGCGAGGTTAGTACCCATAATAAAATAATTATTTCTCTACTGGAAATAAGGATATTTTTGAAGATCTACTGTTTCTCAAGATTTCCAAAAAAAATTGCAAAGAAAAATCAAGCTTAAAGTTTGCAAAATGAAGAAAAGGCAAAACAGGACAGAATCTGTGAAAAACAAACCAGCAGGTAGTAAAGAATTTTTTAGGGATACTTCTGCAAATCAAATCAAAAAACTCAGAACATACGGAAGTTCCGTAATTGTATAGATCATGCTGTGTAAAAATTTCAGCTCAAAAAGATGAACTGGGATTTTTCTGTAATTTTTCTAGTCACGAGGACAGAATCTGTTTTCTGGACAACATGTCACAACTTTCACTTCCCTTGTCATGTGAGGCTATAAATGGCACAAAGCTTGAAAATTAAAGATACAATGATGTTTCTACAGTAGTAACAATCATCAAGACCACTAAAAACAGAAGAAAAACAAAAATGAAATCCTAAATTCGTTGCGGGCTGCCTCCCGAAAGCGCTTCTTTAAAGCCATTAGCTAGGCTTAATGCAAATAGATCAAGTTTTATCAAGAAAATAACTACCCGTGTGACGGACTCAAAAGGCAACTTAATCTTTTTCCTAGGGAAGTGTTCCATCCCTTTCTTGAGAGGGAATTGGAATTTTATAATCCATTCTTTCATATCAATAAAAGCACCCACGGTGCGAAAAAAAGGACGTCCCAAAATAATTGGACAAGAAGGTTCACATTAAATGTCCATAATAGTAAAATCAACGGGAACGTAATTTTCATTGACAATGATAAGAACATCATCGATCTTCCCCAAAGGTTTCTTTACGGAAGAATCGACAAGACGAACACCAAAAGAACAAGGATCAAAAGGTTTTAATTCAAATATATCATACATCCTTTTGGGCATAACGGAGGTACTAGCTCCAACATCACATAAAGCATAGCAAGAGAAGTTATTCAACTTAATTTTAATCATAGGATCCCAACCATCTTCTAGAATTCTGGGTATGGAGGCTTCTACCCTAGCTTCTCCTCCCTAGCTTTAATGAGAGCATTAGTGATATGCTCCGTGAAGGCAAGATTAAGTGTGCTAGTGTGGGGGTCTCTAGACATCTTGTGAAGGAAACGAATAACTTCAGAAAGGGTGCAACTATCAAAGTCAAGGTCACTACTATGTACTATAAAGTAAAGTGGTAGTGGTATCCAATAGGCTCACTTGTTTGGTAGCTTCTATAGTCATAGGAATTTCTTCTTCTACGGTTGAGGTCATAGCATCACCATTAATAGGTCCTATGGGACTAGGGGTGCATTGGGTGCTAAGAGTTTGGATATCCTCAACGAATTGGATAGTAGCAACAATATGGTGTGTAGGAAGGCTCTTAATTCTATCTTCTTCCTTCTTTTCTCTAGCCCATATCTCTTTAAGTTTAGCCATCATCCTAATATTTTCATTAATTTGCACTTGAATAGCGTTCATAGGAGTGACCTTCCTTTCCTTAAGAGGAGAAGTGTAATCTTAAGCAATTCTACTTCATGGGCTAAATTGTCTACCTTCGACGAGAGATTATCTAATTTGTCTAGTTTTTCCTCTACACTCTTGTTGAAGGCTTTTTGGGTAGTGATAAAGTCTTTAAGCATACTCTCTAATTCATAAGTGGAGTTTTTGGTGCTAGGATAAGTGTTGTTATTCCCATAGTTGTTGGAGGGGAACGGTCTAGGATTGCTACCAAAATTACTCCTATAAGCATTGTTATTGAAGTTGTTTCTACAGATAAAGTTCACATCTACTTGATCTTGAGCAATCAAAGAATTTAAAGGAACATCATGAGGATCAATATGAGATTGCTTGGTTGGTAGAGACATAATCAAGTCAACTTTTTCATTTAGGGAGGAGATCTCCTCGACAGAGTTTACCTTCCTACATGTTGGTGTTGGGGTTCGCAGCAGAAAACACAAATTTTTCTAACTAGCGTTCCCTTAACCCAAGATCTAGCTAGCCGTATTACCGTAACAGATAGTAGTGCGGAAATAGCATACCTCGGGGTGTAGTCCGTTGCACGGGAAACGTTCCCGCAAACGTGGTTGATGTAGCCGATCAAGTTTCACAGCCCCCTGGCTGTGTTGAGCACCCGGATGGGTGTAGTGCCACACGTGCAGCACCTCGTAGTACTCGCACACATACGAGACTCGATGACGACCTCCGTTCTCCGATCCAGCGGAGGGGGCGGAAGCAGACCTCCGGACGGAGCTTCGGCAGCACGACGGCCTCCGATTCTAGCAGAGAGGTCTCAATTCCACTACAGGCTCACACTAGGGAGCCCACCGTGGAAGAGACCAGAGAGGGGAGGAGACCGGAGAAAACCGATCTCAATTCGAAGTTATATTTATTTTCTCACGAATTTCTGTGTATTAATTATGTGCACCCTGCCTGTCTTTATATAGGCTGGGGAAGGGAGTCAACCCACCTCCCCTAGCAATGTGGGACTAAACCCTTTGCTAGGGGGTGGTTGGCCGGCCAAGGGGGGAGAGGGGGCGCACCCCTCATGGGCCCTAGGGCCCATGGCGCCTCCCCCCCTTTTTCTTTTCTTTTTTCTTTTCCCTTTAATTCCTTAATGGGCCTTTTTCTCCACTAAGGCCCATAGCACATATTAATTAGAAATAAAATGATTTTAATTATTAATTCAATTAATTAATAACTAAAACATATTATTCCATCTCCCTGTGCTCCGGAAACACTTCCGGCTCACTCCGAACTTGTTTCGGTTCAATACGGTACTCCTCCGATATTGTCTCCTTAATTCTCTGGTTGCTCCGATGGTTCCGAAAAGGTCTCCGATTTCATCGAGCCCTTAAGTGTGTTACCCTACGGTCCGAGAACACTCCAGTCATGACCGAGCAGAGGCAACAGTCAATGATCATCAGCGGGACCTGGATGCCCATAATGACCCCTGTGCATTCCGGATATCAACACCGATTGGACCTTACGCCGTATAACATTCCCTTTGTCAGCGATACTGGATTGTTCTGAGATTCGATCAATGACATCCTATGTCTGGTTCAACCTCATTCCGAACTAAATCCTCATTCACTCGTTCCCGTGATATTCATCCCCGTGACCTAGTCACACGCTGCGCAGCTTTATGGATGGAATCTCACCGAGTGGGCCCTGAGTATCTATCCATCATATGGATTGACAAATCCCGCTCTTGTAAACAATACTCCTCAACGTATCTCCACGGAATACCTAAGATACAACCGTTATGACCCGCATATTTCAGTCAGGTGGTGGGATGTAAGTCAAAGCATCCGGGAAGATAGTGATTATGCACGTACTCACGGTCAAAGGAACGGTCTACCACGTTCTATAATTACAACACTGAACCTTCATAAGATTTGATCATGCTGTAATGCTTACTTTGGGTAATGTTCATCACGTCACTTAACCAGTGAGGTGACCTCATAGTCAAGAGACTTAATTGTCCATGATCGCGAAACCACGATCATCATGTTGACCATGAACTAGTTATCGAAGTAGAGGCTAACTAGGAACTCTGGGTGTTTCTATACCACACCTGCATCATTGTTTCACTGATGCAGTTCTAGCACGGTATGAAACTGGTTATGAACTTGCTTAGATATATTGGAATAATCATATATTATTTGCCTCTAGAGCATATATCCAACAGTCTCCCACTTGCACTAGAGTGCTAATAATCTAGCCGCATTTTCCCGATCATAATCATCTTATCACATAAGTGTTTCATTGATCATGCATGCTCATGGAAGAGGGTTCGTCAACGAACTGCACCAATTCAGATTCGTATGTTTCCTTTGCAACTGGTATAGGTCAAAAGCTCTTTTGACATACCACTCATTATCATATAATGGTTGGATATAGGTTTCGCGGGAGAGTGAGACTATTATTTCACAGTATCCTCCAATGATCTCTTGGTTCAGTCTTTAGAAGACTCATCCTTAGTCATATATACTGGGAAATACACTCAGCCAGAAGTCCAATACTTCTAACGCTAAACTTTTATCCATACGTCTACTTTCTTAAGTAGTATTATGTTTGTAGTACCGTGAATTTTGCTCACATTCCTTTCATGTCTTTGGTGATGTCTCTAATTCCATATAGACCCATAATATGGCTTGCAATTGTAATCTTGCATTACATTCAAGTCTATTATCCTTTCTATATTTTAGAGAATAGTCCTCAGTATGCCTCTCTATACTAAATGCATGGACTTTATTCAGATTCTGTGTTTTACTCCTAAAGCACATCGGAATCTGTTCTTCTACCAAGAACTTTTGAGTCATTCTGTTGTTGGATCCACAACGCATGTTTATATGGTAGAATCATATGTCAAGAACATATAAGATCACATGTCCAGTACATGGTGCATCTCTATTCTTCCATCAAGACATTTCTTGTGATATTTGGATTTCATCCATTATATAATTTCTAGCCACAAGAACCTGTTTCTTGTCTAGAAGATTATTCCAACCTTCACTTCGTTTCATTTTCCGTATCTTAATCTACTCATATAGATTTCAACGTGTAATGTGTTGGTATTTCACATAAAGGAAGATTCTTGCAATCTTGTATTTTATTTTCCTTATGCTCTATATATATCATAATGCACATATGTATATAAGACGATTCTCTATATACACAATCAATGCATATCCATATATATACATATGAGATCATTCTTCTCACATATCAATGCATATATGTTTGAGACAATGATCATGCTCCCACTCAAATATATCCATCATATACTCATATATTTGTGGTTCAGCTTTCATCAAGTCACTTTATTGTTCACTATGTCTCACATAATGACAATGCTTCCAAAGCTCCCACTCAGAAAATGCCCTCTGCATTCCAAGTTTTCGGGAAGTCTTCAAAGCTCCCACTCAGTTTCATGAAACTGCAGGCCCACTCAATATTTTGGTCATCACAAAATCACTTGATCAAATCAAGGTTGAGGGTTCCTGTCTTGAGGTACTATAGTCCATCCTTTTAACGAAGTAACCTTCGTTATGCCCATTGCAATTCTCTTTCAAATCCCATTTGACTGAGATGTAATTTCAGGCTATGGTCTATCGTAGTGTAAATGAAATATTTTATTGATTAAAGCATTCCTACGTTTCCGTAGTCAATCACCATTGAACTTTGGTCATAACCAAATAATGCCTTATGTCCAATACATTATTCTCAATAACTCTCCAGTTTGTCGAGAATATGAAATAACCGATTTATTTCACCGGACGTGAGCCATCCTTAATGTAACTCAATATTATTTCATTTCTCCTCGTGTTCTAGGCTACCATCATTCCTTTGTGTCTTCAAGCAATATTATTCCCTATTGTTTTATTAAGAAGACTCATGATTATTGTTCTGTACAGAACGTATTCATTATAACCTTCTAAATTCAACAATGGCTTCAACTCATATACCAAGATCAATCATCTTTGGCATATCCTTCCTTATGCAGTGTCATTACAGCGGAACATGCTTCCGTTGCAATACTCTGATATTCTGAAGGCAAGGTCCAATACCCTGGTCAAAGTTTCCATTATCTCCCATTGGATCCGTGTCGAGAGACTTTTCTCGTATTACCAATTAAGCAACACAAATTTTGCTATTCGGGGAGAATATGTAATTTCAATTGCTCGTAGTTTTATTACAAAGAAATTCTTTCTTTTAAGAAACCTTATAACACCATCAGTTATGGAGCTACGATGTTTCGTTAGAATCAGGATGGTTTCCTATTCATGAAGTGGGTGTTTTAACTTAATGAATTAAACAACTTATTCGACAATAACTATAGTGCTAGGGGAAAGAACGTTTAGACCATACTATGGTTTAGTATGACTACGAATGGTTTAAGTAGTCTAGCACTTTCAACTTCCATCGTAGTTTGTGGTACAACTTCCACAAGTCTCCCATTATGTCAATATCAATACTTTTCACTCCGGATCGTAGCGTAGTGATATGTATCCTTGTATTCTCACTTCTTACTGTGATTCCCGAATCTCAGTTTTATGATCTCAATTGAATACAACTTTCAATTAATCATATGAAGTCTTTAATGATAACTCACATGCCCATTCTACATCATTTATGTATAATGATTGGCACAAGTTCTACTTGCTAGAACCTTGTCATGATTATATTTATTGCAGAGGTTCATAGATCGTGTATCTAATCCATCTCATGCAATCAAGTTATGATTTTCATTCGATAATGAACTCACAAGTTAATAGATCATACATTTAATGAATTCATCAGTTATGAAGTCACCTCATGCAATCAGATCTTTGACTTGTTATAATCAAGACAACTTTATCATTAAACATTGGATATTTCTTGACAATAATAGTAGTATTATAAATGCTTTCTATCATATCATAAATCAAGACGTAATCAAAGTATAAGCACACTTTTATTCATAGAGATGGAACAACTGACTTGTCTCATTACATGAATAACTTTGTCTCGCGAGATGCAAGACACACAACTAAGTGTTCATACTATAATGATTACATAAGATTTATCTAATACTCTAAGTATCTCCTATGATAGATGTCTCGGTGGAATCCATGTTGGCCATCAACTGACTTGATATCCATCAATCCTCGATTTCACCTCTTCCCGTCCATGCAACGGCAGGTCCTGTTTTCATAAAACAGAATAAGTATCAAAATACTCATTTACTGCACTTGTTGTATAAGGGAATGAACATTTATAATGTATATCAAGTATATACCTTCTCCATCGACAACTTCTCCTTCAATGGGTTCGACCTCCAGGTACTGAAGTCTATCCATGAAGTCAGAGAACTCGAGGCTTTCACCTCTGCCGACATAGCCATGGACATGGTCTGTATAGCTCGGTGGAAGCGAGTGTAACACCGTGTATATTGCAGACTCATGTGTGGTATCATAGTCAAAATCATCTACGAGGCTCAGATGTATCTCATGCATCTTGGCCAAGTGTGCTTTCAGGCAAGAGCCTTCTTTCATCTTTGTAGAGAGAAACTCACTTTCTAACTCAAATCTGGCAACTCTAAACTGATGCAAGTTTGATGACTTCAGCTCATCGATCATATCGTATGTATCCAAATCAGCATACTCCTCACGCAAAGGTTGCGGGATGCTGGTTTCTATGATACCCTTAGCTATGGCATATGTCAAACGACGATAATGATAATCAATCGCCGCTTGTGCATCCATGTCGTTTTCTGGAGGGTTTCCCACATGACTTTTAGTTAAGAATGAAAGGTTGATTCTTTTGAGCACGGTTCTAAGGCGTAAGTACCAACTAACGAAGTTTGACCCATTTTCTTTAAGTCTTTCACCATGTAAGAAGGAAACCATTTCAAGGTACTGGGTATTATCCATTTTTCTACAAACATAATTGCAAGGAACACAATTAAGACTAGTTCACAACAAATGAGTTCATAGAATCATATGAGCTCGCACTAAAACATTTCATCCCTAAGAAGTTTTAGTGATTACATGATCCAGATTCACTGCCCGACCTCGAATATCACACGGCCGACGGGTCAGTTTCAAAGGTAGACAACAACTTGTGCGATCACATTATCTTATATATACTGTGACTCATGCTCGATCTTTCGATCTCTAGTATTCCGAGGCCATATCTGCATATGCTAGGCTCGCCAAATTAACCTCCATGTTATATGCTGCTCAGCAAGGCCATATTTTCATATGCCAGGCTTGCCGAACCCAACCTCATGCGAACTCCATTGAATATGTAGGAAAACTCCGGTATGTACGGAGCATCAGGCCATATGGGAGAACCTTCCAGGTGGTGCACACTTCGGTAGAATACTTATGTTTGGCTTTGTTAAGGGATCATCTTATCACATGCTACCGTCGTGTATCCTATACTAGCAAGTTTTAAGATGTCTGGGCTATGGCAACACTAAGTCTACAGTGTCTCCATTTTAGTTTGTTTTATGATGACGATTACTACTTACTAGTAACACATAGCAAAGCTATCACTACATCACAAACAAACAAACGATAGCCCCCACTTTGCAATACAAGGTTTAGACGATCTAGTTGTATATTGCAAGTTTTACGTGGCTGCTAGGGCTTTCATAGTTAAACAGGTTTTAACCTACGAGTCAACCACAACGTCAACCATACGATTGTCTCTATTACACCCCGCACGGGGCCCTCCGTTGCAAATGCCACATCCGCTAAAGTAGAGAGACAGACACCCCCCCCCCCCAGCCACTTTATACGGTACAAGCCGCATGTCAAGCGTGGAACCAGTCTCGCGTAAGAGTACGCGTAAAGTCGGTCGGGGGCCGCTTCATCAAAAAATACCGCAGATGTGAACAAGTACACGTGAGATGGTAACAATCATACAATCAACGCCCACATCCCCGATGTGTTCTATCCGTACAGTAATACTAAGCATAGACCTAGCTCATGATACCACTGTTGGGGTTCGCAGCAGAAAACACAAATTTTTCTAACTAGCGTTCCCTTAACCCAAGATCTAGCTAGCCGTATTACCGTAACAGATAGTAGTGTGGAAATAACATACCTCGGGGTGTAGTCCGTTGCACGGGAAACGTTCCCGCAAACGTGGTTGATGTAGCCGATCAAGTTTCACAGCCCCCTGGCTGTGTTGAGCACCCGGATGGGTGTAGTGCCACACGTGCAGCACCTCGTAGTACTCGCACACATACGAGACTCGATGACGACCTCCGTTCTCCGATCCAGCGGAGGGGGCGGAAGAAGACCTCCGGACGGAGCTTCGGCAGCACGACGGCCTCCGATTCTAGCAGAGAGGTCTCAATTCCACTACAGGCTCACACTAGGGAGCCCACCGTGGAAGAGACCAGAGAGGGGAGGAGACCGGAGAAAACCGATCTCAATTCGGAGTTATATTTATTTTCTCACGAATTTCTGTGTATTAATTATGTGCACCCTGCCTGTCTTTATATAGGCTGGGGAAGGGAGTCAACCCACCTCCCCTAGCAATGTGGGACTAAACCCTTTGCTAGGGGGTGGTTGGCCGGCCAAGGGGGGAGAGGGGGCGCACCCCTCATGGGCCCTAGGGCCCATGGCGCCTCCCCCCCTTTTTCTTTTCTTTTTTCTTTTCCCTTTAATTCCTTAATGGGCCTTTTTCTCCACTAAGGCCCATAGCACATATTAATTAGAAATAAAATGATTTTAATTATTAATTCAATTAATTAATAACTAAAACATATTATTCCATCTCCCTGTGCTCCGGAAACACTTCCGGCTCACTCCGAACTTGTTTCGGTTCAATACGGTACTCCTCCGATATTGTCTCCTTAATTCTCTGGTTGCTCCGATGGTTCCGAAAAGGTCTCCGATTTCATCGAGCCCTTAAGTGTGTTACCCTACGGTCCGAGAACACTCCAGTCATGACCGAGCAGAGGCAACAGTCAATGATCATCAGCGGGACCTGGATGCCCATAATGACCCCTGTGCATTCCGGATATCAACACCGATTGGACCTTACGCCGTATAACATTCCCTTTGTCAGCGATACTGGATTGTTCCGAGATTCGATCAATGACATCCTATGTCTGGTTCAACCTCGTTCCGAACTAAATCCTCATTCACTCGTTCCCGTGATATTCATCCCCGTGACCTAGTCACACGCTGCGCAGCTTTATGGATGGAATCTCACCGAGTGGGCCCTGAGTATCTATCCATCATATGGATTGACAAATCCCGCTCTTGTAAACAATACTCCTCAACGTATCTCCACGGAATACCTAAGATACAACCGTTATGACCCGCATATTTCAGTCAGGTGGTGGGATGTAAGTCAAAGCATCCGGGAAGATAGTGATTATGCACGTACTCACGGTCAAAGGAACGGTCTACCACGTTCTGTAATTACAACACTGAACCTTCATAAGATTTGATCATGCTTTAATGCTTACTTTGGGTAATGTTCATCACGTCACTTAACCAGTGAGGTGACCTCATAGTCAAGAGACTTAATTGTCCATGATCGCGAAACCACGATCATCATGTTGACCATGAACTAGTTATCGAAGTAGAGGCTAACTAGGAACTCTGGGTGTTTCTATACCACACCTGCATCATTGTTTCACTGATGCAGTTCTAGCACGGTATGAAACTGGTTATGAACTTGCTTAGATATATTGGAATAATCATATATTATTTGCCTCTAGAGCATATATACAACAGTTGGAGCGCGTTCGGTGTGCCATTGGGAATAATTAGTCATCATCTCATCGAGAAGTTTTGTGGCAGCACCAAGTGTAGTTGACATAAAGGTTCCTCCCGCGGCCGAATCTAGCGGGTTCCGCGAGGTAAAGTTCAATCCTGCATAAAAAGTTTAGATAACCATCCAAGTAGTCAAACCATGCGTAGGGCAATTCTTAACAAGAGATTTCATGTGTTCCCAAGCTTGGGAAACGTGTTCATTATCCAATTGCTTAAAATTCATAATATAACTCCTCAATTGGATAATCTTAGCAGGGGGTAGTACTTCCCAATAAAAGCATCCTTGCACTTATCCCAAGAATATATGTTATTCCTAGGCAAGGATTGAAACCAGATTTTAGCTCCTCCTCTCAAGGATAAAGGAAAAAGCTTAAGCTTAACAATATCACCATCTACTTCTTTGTACTTTTGCATATCACAGAGCTCAATAAAATTATTTAAGTGCAAAGTAGCAGCATCTCCAGCACCGAAGAATTGATCTTTCATAACAAGGTTCAGCAAAGCAGGTTTAATCTCATAAGAAGGTGCTGAAGTGGTAGGTGTAGCAATAGGAGTGCAGATAAAGTCACTGTTGTTATGACTAGTGAAGTCACACGACTTGGTGTTCTCGGAGGAACCCATAGCAGCAGCAAGCAAGATAACTATTTTTTTTATTTTTGATAAAGGACACTAAAGCAAAAACGGAAAGGTTAACTAACAAGACTAAAAAGCAAAGATAAAAGATAGTGTGCAACTCCCCTATCTTGAAGAGTGGAGTCCCCGGCAACGGCGCCAGAAATTTCTTTGATGTCACGAGAGTTTACTTCTCGCCCCTCGTTGGTTACCCAAAGTGGAAGGTTGAGATGTAGATAGCAGCAAATTTCCCTTAGCGAAGATGCTAAGGTTGAGTATCGAACCAGTAGGACTCCAACAGATACAAGAAGGTGGTGAAGTGAACAATGGCGCCGTTCACAACCGAGGTTGCTAACTTCACCTAGACCTGCACACACATCAAATAACTTTGCTCCCAACGAGTATAGAGGAGTTGTCAATTCCTCCGGCCTTGTTGTTTACAAAGGGTAAAACACACGGGATAATAATGATAGCGATAGCAACGGAAAAGTAAATAAAGCAGTAAATTGATAGCGGGTGTAAACAGTATTGGAAATATGGACCGGGTCCTATGATGTTCACTAGTGATGTCTCTCTCCCAAAAGACGATAAAATAGCCATGCGAGGTAAACAAATTACAGCTGGCCAATTGACAGGATTATGTGCGCAAACCAATGCTAACTATGCTATAAAGAAAGGAAGAGGCTCAAAAGCTTGGGCGGTACGCCAAAACAAGTAGACTGAAATCCATTTGCATCTACCTACTAATCATCGACCTTGAGATATCTATCCAGAACATCTCGCTGGTATTAAGTTGTGAATCCCACCCAAAGTGTAAACTCAAAGCAACAGACAACTGCATTAAAGAACTTTGCGTAAAGTAAACAATCCTTGCACCCGCAAGTACAATCACTGTTGTTTTCTCCCTTGTGGCAACATCACATCCCCTAGACTCATGTTTCTGTCACTCAAACTAGTCATCAGGGGGCATGAACCCACAATCATGCATAACGCTCCCTCTTGGAGTCACTACCTACTACTTGGCCAAAGCAATAAACAGCAACGGAGAACATGCAATAATTATTCAAGAACATAAATATAAAAGAGGAGAATCAAATATATTACTCAAACACAATCTGAACATAGTCTCATGATCCATCGGATCCCAGCAAACTCAGCATAACAACAACAGAAAGATTACATATGTGCCTCGATCATGTAGGGAAGCTCACGAGGTCTAATCCATGAAGAACAAAGAGGGGAGGATAACATCACATAGCTACTGATCATATACCCATGGTCCAAGGTGGACTACTCACGGTTCATCCGAGAAGCATCCATGGTGGTGGAGAAGCTCCCGGAGGTGGTTCCTCCCTCCGGCAGGGTGCCGGGAAGAGGTCTCATGGTGCTCCCGATCTTGGAAGCGCGGCGGCGGTGGAACAGAGGAGAGATCGCGAAAAAAGGGTTCCCGTCTCGGTGTTTTTGCGTCACGGAGAATATATGGGCGAAGGGGGGAAGCCAGGGGGGCCACCAGAGGTCCAGGCGGCCCCACCCTAGGGCGTGCCGGGAGGGCGCCTGGGGCCTTGGTGGGGCCCCTCTGCCCCCCCCCCCCCCCTCGGTGATTCCCGAAGCTTCCGAAGCACTGATTTTTTATTGGATTTTTCCCGAATTTTTGGAGAACTTTTAATATGGAGGAAACCTGAAATAGAAAAACAGCAGAAAATAGGAACTGGCACTGGGGTGCACTGAGTTAATAAGTTAGTCCAAATATGATCAAAAGTGTATGGAAGTTCATTAATAACATATCAATATCACACAAAAGAGGCATGGAGCAAGCAGAAATTATAGATATGTTTTGGACGTATCAGTGATCTGCCACAAGGTGCTCTCCTGGATCAGATCCATGGCCTCCCCACCGGATGGAGAGAACGACTTTGTTGAATGGTGGTTGCGTGCTTCTCAATCGACTCCGCGGGCCTTTCAAAGGCACTTCCTCGTTAATCATACTCACGGCATTGTGAATTTGGAAGCAACAAAACGTGATTGTTTTTTATAATGCATTACCTATTTTGAGTAGTCTTCTCTCTACGATTCGATCTGAAGATTGATTATGGGCTACCGCCGGAGTGATTGGCATGCGCGCCTTAATCCTCGCGGATCCATAGGTCTAGCCGGACGTGTCGTCCCTTGATGTGTACATATGTTTGTACAATCCCCTCCTTCTATCAATGCATCGAAACGCAAGCTTTTACATTTTCGCGAAAAAATATGCGAGTAGTTCTTATCATACCTTCGGGTCCATGGCTGAAACTAAGTGTCATCTCTCTCTTTTTTGGATCTTCAATACCATGTTCCTCCTTCCTTCTATGGGGAGTTGGATCAATCTGATGTGATTCTAGATGTGTTTGTTGGGACGTAATGATTTGTGAGTTTATGGATCGGGTTGTTCATGATATATGAATGCATTACTTGTGTCTATCTTGTGTTTATGCATAGCTATATATGCTTTCTGATCTATGTTGTTTGCGCTAGCCATGTATGTGGGATTTATCTTCAAAGGGATTAGTGCATAGTGGTAGGTTCAATCTTGCGGCGGTCTATATCCTAGTGACCTTGTTTGGGACAAGACACATATTTGTATTGTTGCTACTAAGGGGAAAAAGCGGAGATTGATAGTATTGCACTCATTTCTTTGGTTAATTTATATCATCTTGCTTATGGCGTTACTCTATTTGTTATGAACTTAATACTTCTAGATGCATGCTAGATAGCGGCTTAGAAGTGGAGTAATAGTGGTGAGAGTAGATGGAGTAACAACAACCATTTATTGTGGACGTATCACATATATAGAATTTACACCTTGAACATTCATAGCTATCAACTATCATGATTTTATCAGTTGCCCAACTGTAATTTGTTCACCACATCATTGCTTTCAAGGGAGATGTCGCTAGTGAATTCCATGGCCCATGAGGTCTATTTTCATCATTTATATTGTCGTTTTTATCTTCGTTTTGCTGCAGCTCTAATATTATAACATTACAAAAGCATATATCGCTATTTTAAATATAGTTACTAGCAAAACAAGGTGATTGACAACCCCTCTGCCAACTTGTTGGGAGCGGAGTGCTTTGCACTCTGTGTAGGTGTTGCTCGACTATCGAGATTGAGAGCTCCTAGTGGTTCGATTAAACCTCGATCTCATCATTGACAGAAAACTTACTGCTTACTTCTTCACCCTGCAACTCGGGATCCCAACAAGCTATAAGTACAAGAGTGTCTATTGGTGGTTGTCTCAAACCTTCACCCTCATCCTCCACGGTCATGTTGTGCATGATCACACAACATGTCATCACCTCCCACAAGGTCTTTGGATCCCATTGTTTTTGCAGGTTCTCGTACAACTCCAAATCGAGCTTGGAGCACACCCAATGCCCTCTCTCCACATCCTTTCTAGCTCCTTGTCTTTGGGGAAATTGAGCTTTTTCTATCCTATTAGCTAGGAGATGGTCTTGATGAAGGTTAAGGATATATGTCGTTAACTAGATAGTAGCCCATGTAATACTCATGCCTGTTGATAGTATAGTTGGACGGAGGAGCTTATCCTTCAGTCAACCGAGCAAACGATGGAGACCGTTGCAGCACATTGATACATTGTGAGACCCAGGCATACTAAAGAAAGCATGCAAAATCCAAAGGTCATGTGAAGCAATTGCTTCAAGAATGATGGCATGCTTCTTCATATGACCCTGATATTGTCCTTGTAGAGCATATGAGCAGTTCTTCCACCTCTAATGCATGCAATCGAGAGATTGGAGCACACATGGCCATCATCTTGCTTTCGACATCGCCATGAGCCTTTGGGTGTCCGCAATAGTTGGTTCTCTCAAGTATTGTGGACCAAACACCTGCACCACTGCATGAGCAAATCACACCAAGGCATCCCCGCATGTGCTCCCGGACATCCGAAGGTACTCGCCCCACGAATCCACAGTCGTGCCATATGCAAGCATACGCTATATAGTCGTGCACTTCTTATCACCGGATAATCCAATTGTCCCCACGACATCCTTCTTCAAGATGAAGTAGTCATCGTAGAACTGAATCATTGTAGAGGCGATCAAACACATTCTTCCGTATCCGAAAGCATCGCTGGAAAATGTCAGCGAACAAGGCATCCAAAGCAAAGTAATCATTCACCAGCGCCAAGTGCCCTCATGCCCTGTTACATACAATTCAACACTCTATGTCCTTTGATCGGCCCCTTAAAAGTGAGAACATGTTTTTTCGCTTGCTCTGGGTCTGCAAGGGTTGCCTGCATCATCACTGTTTCATCTGCATCCTCATCGGACAACTCGATGAAGATCTTGTACATGTACTTTGAGCCCGGATCCATTTCTTGGAGGAGAGAAAATGGTCAATTAAATTGGCACGTGCATTTGGACGAATACTAGTTGGGCGAGTTCATCACCATGGACAACATCCGCGGGGAAGGATGGTACTTGCATGATGAACGGACGAGAGGAGCTGGCAGGACTCTGGCAAGGCCTTAACAACGCTGGGGTGGTGCGATGACGCAACTGAACCCCGATAAGGTCTTTGGCAACGCTATTGTGGTGCATCAACAGCATCCATGAGGGAGCAAGCTAATACAGAGGAACGAGGAAGTGACGGAATCACGGGTTTGTGAGAGGTTTTAAGGTTGGCCAAGGGTGTCGGGACATGACGTTTCAGCAGTGCGGACTCCCGTTAAGCGCCCCCTCTCGTAAGATTTAATTGGAAATGGACAAACGGATCAGTCCACAAACGGATACAGAGCCACATCGGATGGTAAAAATGATCCGAACAGTTCAATCCAAACGGATATGAAAGTTTTAAGGATCTCCCTTGGAACTGCCCATAGTACACAGTACATAGCACAATGTACCAAACTCAAAACCCCTCACATTATCAACGCAAACAGAAGGGAGATGGCCTATATATTTAAATATGAGAAAATAGCGCAAAGATTCGATATTAACCGGTCAGCTCGCATAACTACACAGACAGATTCGGTGTGCCATCAACATGTCCAAACGTTAAGCAAGACGGCTTACACGACACGGAGTGTCACACTGCATATAGACACGACAAAGATAGACAAGAAGTGAACATAAAATCTGGGTCACAAATTACAAAGGTGAGCTCCTCCAAGGCTGGAATTAGTAGTACATGAGCTGTTGCTGCTGCTGCTGTTGTTGCTGTGAGGCACCGACGTTCTGGAAAGTACCATCGTACATCGCCTGATTCACACCTACACCCATCCCCATGCCTACTTGCCTGAGATGCTGAGCCTGCATCAATGCCTGGGTCGAAGCCATCTTGTTCAATGCAATAGCACGTTGATACGCTACGAGATCGGCGGCAGCAGGAAGGCTAGGAGGGGGCAGAGGCGCAGAGGTGGTACCAGGGGGTGTAGGCTTGTTGCCCCAGGAACACTGCAAAACAAGAGAAAAGCCCAGCGTGAGCTCCAATCAGGAAATCAGTTGGAAAATGCTGGCGAAGAAAAGGAGTGGGAAAAGGAAAAGGCGGTCACTGGTCACAATGATACATCGGCGGAATCAGTAAGCAGGAAAGGTGCTGCTAACCTTGACTGGTTTACCACCCAAAATACGACCATTTCCCGTCTGAATTGCAAGGGCAGTTTCAGCATGGTTGCTGTACTTGACAAAACCAAAGCCTTTTCCATGCTGGACACGGACCTCCTCGATTGCTCCAGCACCAAGTGCGTGGAAGAAACGATGAAGGACGTCTTGAGTAACCTGGTATTAAGAACATCAAGAAATACTTAAGACAGCAATTGGGACGGGTGGGGTCTAATTCGCGATACATTTTGCAATTCGTGACATGCGTTCATTACACCACATGCAGATTGATTCGTATAGCAGCAGATTTTATTGGAAAATCACTTTGGTGCTCGGGCGCCAGGGTGGACTTTTTGAAATTCAAATTTTCACTTTGCTAAAAAATCCAAAACTTTTTGTGAACAAACATACACACATATAATACATATCTGTACAAATTTCAAATCATTTTGATTCCATATGAGGTGTACAGAAAAAAGACAAATCTGATTTTTTAAATGGGCCAATTTTTTAGATTGCTGGGCTGGAATTTTGTCTTTTTTGCACAGCCTTCAAATCACAATATTTTCAATTGAAAATTCACATGCTAGCACGAAACACATATATGTTTTCGTGGAATTTTTTTCAGAATTTTTGGAAACGTTTAAATATGATTTTCAAATATTTCAAAATAAAGGGCGCCCTGGAGCCAAACGTCCGCGTTCCAGATTTTATAGTCTATATGAGCCATGCAAGTGAATGACAAAGTATAAGAGATGCATCCATAGAAGCATGTTTGAAGAGAATACCTCGTGAGCAAGGTTCCCAACATAAACAGTTCTGTACAGTGGGTTATTCTCTGGAGCGTCTTCGTTTGATTTCTGCTTCGCATTTTCTGGACAAGACAAGTTATACAGCACAAACCTCAGGATATGGAATATGGAAAAGACTTAGTATGACATATGAAGAATGAACTTCAATACTGAAGTTCCTAGCAGGCAAAGCCCAAGAACATCATGTAAACATAAAGCATCGCACCAAAAACAGATATCACAGAAACCAAATAAACACAATTAAACAGCCTAGAACCACATACCCGTTAAAATATTCTGGTCATACCAGATAATTACTGCTAAATTTAGAAAAGTGCGGATTTAAGTGGGTAGCTTTACTAATTAAACCATTAAAATATTCTGGTCATACCAGATAATTACTGCTAAATTTAGAAAAGTGCGGATTTAAGTGGGTAGCTTTACTAATTAAACCTCAACATCAGCATGAACCAATAAAACCTTTATGAACATTATTGTTATATAAAAAGATTATTTGACAATGATAATAGAACATATCGAAGAACTAATAACCCATCTTTCTAAACAAACATCTTGCCAAATTTAAGCAACTAATAATCTCAATAGTATAAAATGCAACAGGTCTATAGAATTATACCTGTGAAATTGTTATTTACATCAGCTATACTTTTCGAATCTGATGTTAGCTGGTCATCACCACTGTTGGCACCTTTCGTTGCCCAGTTGCAACGGATCTGCCGATTTCCAAGCCATTGACCTAGAAAGGTAATTATTGCAATTTTGTAACCACCGACATTAAAACTAAGAAGATGGCGCTGACAATGTAATTTACATAACCGTTTCAATCGTGGAAAATATCGAATGCATAGGCCTACAGGTCAAACAAATTCAAATCCTCACTGCACGCAAAACAGGTAAGAAAAGTTTTGAGGGGCATACCATTTAAGTCATTTATGGCGCTCTGTGCATCCTGCAGATCAAATAAATCAATTTCAGCAAAAACCAGGAGCGGAAAAGGCACAAATTCAGATGGTTGTGGCTGAGAACCAGCGCACCTGTTGATTCCTGAAGGAAACAAAGCCATAACCTCTTGATCTTCCGGTCTTTTGGTCCCACATTACTCGAGCATCACTAGATAACAAAAATCATAGCAATTATAATCTTTCAAATGATTCAGTTAAGAAATGAGCTGAAAGAAATGAAATTAGACAGGTAATCAAGATGCAACACAAGCACCACTGCCAATCGACGAATATCAGGTATAACAGCACCATTACAAGATTATAATTGAGGAAAGCACAAATTCTCAAAAAACTAATTAAGCCCAATAGCAAAAGAAAGTAATCGATAAAAGGAAGCCCGAAATGCTTACGAGCAGCTGGGGGAATATGCTGAGAAGAATGCAAATAATGTAGAATCCGTAACCTCAGGGCTAAGATCACCAACAAAAATATTGAAATGGTCTGTAAAAAGAAAGGATTACAATAATTGGTCAAAAGCTATAGCACAAGATGCTAGAATACTCTCATAAAAGAAACAGTAGTACTAACCAGTTGTATCCTCCCTCTGACCACTAGCATATGCCCAATTAACTCTGATAGGCTGCCCAAAACTGCAATAATGTTCTTCAGTAAGAATATAATATTGAAAACAAGTAACAAAGCTAAGTTTCACAAGAATAAAACTAGTAGCTGGTCCTAGCTATTCTCTTTCTTACATTTGCTTCCCGTTAAGTGTCAAAATTGCTAGGGCAGCTGATCTGCGATCGTAGTAGTCAACAAAACCATACGATGACTGCAGAAAAGATATCATCAAAAGGTCAAGATTCATATATTCTAAGCTTATTCATATTCATCTTCTAAAAGCAAAACATAACTGCACTAACAGAAAAGAAAAATACCTTCTCTTTTCTTATAAGCTTGCATCCGTCGACTGCACCAGTACTCTGAAAAACCTCCCGGAGAAGTGCCTCGGTCACTTGAACATGAATATTGCCGACATATCTAAAATTTACAAAAACAGTGTGTAAATTGCTTGCAGTTAAGTATTTGCCAGACACATAATCGGACGATATCCATGCAAGAGCACCAAAATGAAACTAGGTATCATAAACTACAAGTGTGCAAGCAAAAGGCAGTAAAATTTCAAAATGTGATAAGCAGTTCAAGCATGCAGATGCAAATAAAAAAAAGCAAAGATAAAATTCACTAATGGGACTCACACACTGCGGCATGTACTTGTATCAAAACCAGGTGGCAGATTTCCAGTAAGAATTGGCTCTATCTGCAAAAATAAAAAGGTAAAAACAATGGAAGAAAGAAACGAGAAATCTATGGATAAGAAAAGTAAGGAAAAATAGGCAAATATATGCAAGCTATACAGCACACCCTATAGATATTGCCAAGAAAGCTCCGATATGTTCAGTGCAACATCAAGAATAAAAGAACCTACATTCTTTGTCATGAAAACCTAATCGGCCGGAAACAGCGTATGTGTAAATGTGAAATACTGGAAATTGCCATGTTATAACAAAGTAAGCGCTTTTACATCAGGAGCATGAGAAGGGAAGCACAAAAACTCCTGATCTGAGCGAACGAGAACTCAAAACTAATCAACAGGGTCAAATCATTTTTGTAAAACAATATGCAACAGAGTGGCAAGGTTAATGCGATCCCCAGCTAGATTTCGCTGACCAAAACTTGATGAATCAACCAAAAGGCCCAGAACACTAGTATTTGAAATCTTAGCAGTCTTCCACCAAATAAGCATCACAAGCAAACCACTAAGTAAGGATCGGAGTACTAGTACTGTCCTCAGTTTTGAATTAGGCACCGAGAGAATCCAGTCCACCCGGACACTGGAGTCAACGCACAGTCGCACAACAACACAATTCCACAAATCATCGGGATGAATAACCGCGTAATTTACCATACACCGCTGCAGATTAAAAGCACCTACAAAACCGTTAAGACAAAGCGGGAAACAGGGGACGAACCCCAACACCTAGAACCCTCCCCGAAGTTCCGAACACTAAGCTCATCCCCATTCAGCCTTCTGCCAGAATAAAATAACCTAGATGCTTTGTCTTGGTCAGGAAACGTGCAAAATAGAGGAAATTGTCGTAAGCGCTTTACATCAGGCGCATGACAGGGCAAGCACAAAAACTACTGATCTGAGTGAACGAGAATTCAAAACTAATCAACTGGGTCAAATCATTTCAGTAAACAATTATGCAACAGAGTGGCGAGGTTAATGCGATTCCCAGCTAGATTTGGCTGACCAAAACTTGATCAACCAACCAAGAGGCCCAGAACACTAGTATTTGAGACCTTAGCAGTCTTCCACCAAATAACAAAGTGTGAGTACTAGTACTGTCCTCAGTTCCGAATCAGGCGCCGACAGAATTCAGTCCACCCGGACACTGGCGAGATACGGAACAGCACAATTCCACAAATCACCGGACTCATGAACCGCGTAATCTAGCATACACCACTGCAGACTAGAAGCACCTCCGAAACCAAAGCGGGAAACAGGGGACGAACCCCCAACAACACCTAGAACCCTCCCGGACAGTTCGAACACTAAGCTGATCCACAATTAACCTTGTACCGGACCAAAACACCGGGCAATCAGCAAGCTCACGCGGGTGCGCTGCGGTGCGGGCGCGCGGGCGCGGCGGTGGAAGAGTAGGTAGGTGGGTGGGTGGTAAGGCACAGACCTGCTGCGGCGGCGCGGCGGCGAGGAGGTGGTGGTGAGGCGGAGGCGGGGGAGGCGGCATCGCGTACATGGACTGCAGCGCGGCCGCCTGCTGCATCAGCGCGGCGGCGTGGTTCTGCTGCTGCATCGCGCGCGCGCCCCCGCTGCGCAGTCCAGCGAGCGAGGGGATGGTAGTAGATTGGTGGGGGGAAGCGTCGAGAAGGTCGGGGTGGAGGAGAGAGAAAGGAAAAGGAAAAGAAAAGGGGTGGAGTTTGTTTCCTTTCGTCTGGGTTTGGACTTGGGGGGTCTCTCTGTCCCTGGATACGTGGGCCTGGAATCTCGCTTGCCTGTTTTTTTCTCCTCCCGGTGACCACCAACCGGCGACCCCCCCTTGGACGGCTGTGTCCCGCCCGCAGCGACACACAAGCTCGTCTCGCCTCAACGTTGTTTTTCATGGCTCGGTGTAAGTAAGTTCTCATGCAGGTTAATTAGTTTTCCTTTATTTCCATTTTTTTCTTAATATTTTCGGAAAAAAATAAAAAGTTAAATTTAGTTACAAAATTAAAATCATGAATCTAAAAAGTATTAACATGGTGTACAAATATCTGTTAACATCATTTTATAAAAAAGTTTATAGCATTCAAAAAAATATCTGTGACATTTAGAAACTATTCATGCATTTCCAAAAAATGTAGTTGATAGTTTTCCAAAAATATTTGTATCATGTAGAAAAGTTTGTGTAATTTCAAATAAAAAGGATGTATGGTATATTTAAACAGATTCGGGTGTTTCAAAAATATGTTCATGATATTATTAAAAGATGTTTATACAATGCAGAAATGTATATGTACATGTATATGCGGGTACATGTGATATCATGTCCGCACAATGCTAAAAGATTGCTTTGGGATCCGTAAAAACTATGCTAGAAAATTGCATATTTTATTAAAAAACCAATGCAATGTACCTAATCCACAAGAAATTTTTCCTTTTTCCAGTGAATTGAACCATGCATTTTCAAATCATATAGGACCCAATACGGAATAGCATATTAGTCATATGTTTTTTCTGCTCCTATGTTTTTAGAATCCTACAAACAATGAAGCAATTTTAAATTCCATTTCATATATGTTGGTAGAAAGTTATGGTATGTATTCAAATAACTACATCTTATGAAAGCTATAATAAAAATAAATACATAGTGCAAAAAATATAGAATTTTTTGGCGGAAAACTCAAACAACAACGCACGGATAAGATATCACATATACCCTCTTACACATGTACAAAATCCGCACTCGTATACAATGTACACAAATTTTTGGATAATTTTAAAAAATGTATATAATATTTTTATCCATATATATAGAAATTATAAAATTAAATGTGCATAAAACTAATGTTTCATGCATATACAAGAAATGTATAATGTGTATAAAACACATGTACCTCAAAACATATATTTAATACATATGTTATCATGTACTACATATTTGAAAAATGTATATAATATTTTTATCAATATATATAGAAAAAATAAACTTTGTATAAAAATAAATATGTGTTGAAATAAATAAATAAATAAGAAAGTTAAAAAGGTAAAAAAATTAACATAGAAAAACAAAAACATAAAAAACAATTTTTTGTGAGGAAAACCAACACAATAAAGGCACATGAATAAAACTCACTCCATAAAACTACTTTGAGTCGGCCCATAGCCACGTTTGCCTATTGCAAGACAATAATATTCTCGCAATAAGGGTCGAAGCTGATTCTGATAAATTCATCGATGAATATCTCGGTGAGGTGAGTAGATCGTATGGTAACATGAGACGGGTTTTACTTAGGTTCACACCCTCAAAGTGGATGAGATACCCTACTTCATGCCCGTGTTGTATTTTTGTGATGTGGTGTGCAAGGCACGTGTTACAATGGATGGGTTGAGAACAATATGTGGGATACCTATTGAATATATCGTCCCCAACTTATATAGGTTGCTAGGAGACCCAAAGGTACAAGAGACTTAGTTGACTATAATGATAAGAAATCCTTCTTGGATAGGATCTCCCTGTCTTCATCACCAAGGCTTCAGAAGTCTTCCATGTCAATAGCCCATGGGCCAAAATAAAGGCTCATGAGAGAACCAACCTAGAGGTCCTTAGGCCGGCCCATTAGACCAACAATCAGTAGACTAAGGTAACCCCTAGGCCATGTCACCATCAGTATCCCATTGTCCAACATCTGAACTGGGTTGCTTCACGGTTGGTGACGATATTCAAGCGCCATCTTCCACTGAGTTAATACAGGTCGGAATTTGTTCACCGGTAGTCCTTGAAATTTCGGCCCCCTTCTTGAATGCGGCCTCCTTCGGTCTTAAATCTGTTGGTGAAGATATTCAACCCAAGACGAAGGAAATGCTCTCACCAAGCCAATATGTATGATTTGTCTGAATCACCAAGCCCGTTGACAAATCCTTTTAGCTCGGCTATTGTACAATCGAACTGGACCGGAGCATGACGGCATGGTCGAGACAGACCATCAAATCTCATTAACCGGACAAGAGCATGACAACAGGGAGGACATCACGTACGTGGACTACATCGCGATCGCCGGTTGCATCAACGCAGCGGAGTGGTCTTGCTCTGCATGGCAAAGCCCTGCTACTAGTCCAGTGGCGATAGATTGGCTTGGTGGGAGAGAGGGAGGGAGGAAGGGTCGAGAAGGTTGGGTGGAGGAGAGAGAAAGATGGGTGAATAAAATGGGTGGAGTTTGTTTTGTTTCGTCGTCTCTGTTGGATACGTGGGCTAGAATCTCGTTCTTTAGTTTCTAGCTCACGAGTGTGTTTGTTTTGTTTCGTATCCTCTGGATACGTTGGCTAGAATCAAGCTTGCATGTTTTCTGTTTTGACACGCAAATCAACCTTTTCTCCTCCTGATGACCAACCGACGACCCCTTGGAACGGCTATATCTCGCCTGCACCGAGATACATGCACGTCTCACCTCGCATTGCCCCTACACAAGTAACCTCATGCAAGTTAATTCGTACTATGTTTTGCTTATTTTATATTTTGGCGGATGATTTGAAGAAGCCGACCGAAGATCAAGAACTTTGTGACAAATAACCGCACTAGGGGAAAAAATATGTTTTTACACGCACAATTGAACAAACAACTTTTGAAATGGATTGGACGTAAAAACTTATTGAACATCCGGTGTTTTTGTTGTGATTGCATTTTTTTGCACTTATTTATGCATATGCTAAATTGCTATTGATTAACATATGTGTATCAAATGGAAGAGGGCTTATCTGAATTGAACATTTGATGCATCGAATAGGATGGCATGCTCTCCTATCACTGTTTGTGGATACTTCCAAACATGTTTACAAATATTTGATGTGTCTATTTTGATGCACTGCATTTGGAGTTGCCTTGCAAACATGTGTGTGCTACGATATAGAGAACATATGTATCTCATTCCTGGGCTATAAAATAACACCCATAGAGGCTTGTTTGATTCATATGGTAGGAAAATCATAGGAACAGGAAAAACATAGGATTGCAATGGCATGCCCACTCCAATCCTATAGAATTTTTCTTGCACCAAAGTTTGTTTGATTCCATAAAAGGAATTGTAGAAAGAGGTTGGAGTGAATGTTAGGATTCCTATAGGAAATAGTACAAAAATTCCTATGGGAAAAAATCCTATAGGAACAATTCCTATGAATCAAATGAGTAACATAGGAAAAAATCCTATGGGATAAAATCCTACAAGAATCCTATGAAATTCCTATGAATCAAACGAACCCTTCAGGTGCATGAACCACCAAAACTGGGAAATAAGGGCACCTTCTCGCGTGGCTCCGCAGAGGTTACTTTGATGCGCTTCGGAGTCATTACGTATCGCGTTCTGATCGTGTCCCGTACGAAGCAACAATTATATCTGCGTGAAAACCGTGGTTGCATCACGGCTGAGCGGGAACTGTGGTTGCACCTGTGGCTACGCGGAAAAAACGATGGTTGCACCTGTGGCTATGGTTGTGGTTGTGGTTGTGGTTGAACCTGTGACTGCACATGTGGCTGCGCTTCGTGACTATGATTGTGATTGCATGTTGTGGGTGTGATTGCGGTTGTGCGTCCGTATTTCGTCACGTATTGATCGCAGAGGCTAAAAAAATCGAAACGCACTAAAATACGCCAGTTGACGCGCAGATGAGCTGCACAAGGTTTACTTAACTGATGATTGAGCCAAAACTGTTGTAAAACATATACAACACGCAAGCCCATGGATTCAAATGCATGAACACCGAAACTATTGTAAAATATACAACACGCAAGCCCATGTATTTCAGGGACGTGAACCACCGAAACTGTTGACAAACATGCAGCACGCTGGTTTACATCCACAGGGATCAAATCAGATCAGCTTCTCGTACTTTACAATCGGGCATGTGGTGAAATGAACCTGAAAGAGTAACCTAGACGCTGAGAGAGGGCAGCAGCCAGAAACAGAGGCTCACTGCTCAGCCTGTGCATTCGGTTTTTTCGGTTCGATTCGGTTCGGTTTATACGGTTTTCAGTTTATACGGTTTTTATACTTCGGTTTATACGGTTTTATACATAGATACGGTTCAGTTTCGGTAATAACCACTTGTTATCGGTTCGGTTTCGGTAATAACCAAAATAACCAAAGTTGACGCGATTTTGAAGTTTCAAGCAATATATTTATGAGAAAATTTCTTATTTTACCTGTTTTTAAAATCTACTTCTTTTTACGGTCCTAAATTTTTCTTTATTCTTGTTTTGACATCTAAACTTCATTTTGATTCCTTTATGATATTTTTGTCAGTTTTAGCCATAAAATGTTATGCGTGATATGAAAAATTTATTTTGCCCTTGCATTAGCAAGCTAGAAAAAATACCAATGCTAGAGAGACATTCGTTATCCTTAACCGAAGAGACAAACCGGCAGCAGTATGACCGGCGGCGGCTGCCGAGCAAAGGTAGGGGATTCCCAGATCCCATGTCGTGGAGGAGGGTGACGCGGAGATAGCTGCCCAAGCGACAACAACAACCATCGAGCAGCGTCAACAAGGGCTAAGCCACAGGCGGGGCGAGCGCGACGGCCGACGGGACAGACGCGGCGGGAGCGACGGCCGACGAGGAGGCCGAGGACGCCGTGCCGAGGCCGAGGACGCCGAGGACTCCGAGACGCCGCAAGATGCACGACCGCCGGCTCTCCCTCCCGGTGGCTGTCCGGCTCTCCCTCCCGCTGTGTTCCCGAGTGCGGCGTCTGGCTAGGGTTGCGATTCACGTGTCGTGTGTATGACTTGAAGTTGGATTGGCGGCCTGCCTCGTGGCTGGGTGGGCTGGGCGCGTGGGAAGGCTAAAGCCTACCCACCCCTAAAAAAATAAAAAACTTGGGTTGTTTTCGGTTTTATTCGGTTAACCGGTTTATTTCGGTTTAAAACCTAAAAAACCGAATTCAATACGGTTTGCTATTTTAAAAATTGAAATTGAAACCTAAAACTGAAAAACCTAAATTTCGGTTTCAATTCGGGTTTTTTCGATTCGGTTTTCGGTTTCGATTCAGTTTTGCACAGGGTGACTCACTGCCCCTGTTTTCAACAAAATATCACCAATCTGCGGATTGAGAATCTGTTAGCATCACACCGACATGAACCGCATCAAAAAACAAAGAACTGAGCACAAATGACCTGTCAATTAATTTGGTGCTAGCTCAGTTGGTTCCCAGGGACCATTGGATGGATCGACAGCTCAGTTGTCCATATCAAGGGGAGTCCTCTTCATGTGTTTGTTTCCCCAATTTCACCATGTGTTTGCGCTTGCCGTGGCCTAGATTATTGGACGCGAGGGTCCATCGGATACCAAGAGCATTTCCATCCTAGAAACGAGGGCAAGACGTTTCGTGGATCAGGGGGACTCCGCACAGATTTGTTTGGTTGGTTGAGCAACTTGTGCTGAGGACATGATCAGGTAGCACATGGCTCTGCCTTTTTGTTACTACCTCCGATCCATAATAAGTGTCGCTCATCTAGTACAAAGTTTGTACTAGCTTAGTACAAAATCTGCGACACTTATTATGGATCGGAGGGAGTACCTTTCTTCCGGTCTGCCCTCAAAGGCCAAAGCGCAAGCCATTCCACGCGCATTCCGCGGCGAAAACACGAGTAATCCACAAGCTAAGTGCAGTGCAAGGTCCTTATGATTCACTCCTCTGTGGTTCTAGTTTAGATGCAACAGGAAGAAAATATTAGTATTGCTTTTTGGCACACAAAAATTGCTTACTGAGCTTTCATCTCTTATTTTTCCCAGGCCAGCTGAGCTTTCCTGGAACTAGCTCAATATTCTTGCAATAGCCTTGTTAGCAGACATGCCAGGAGACTAATCAGCACAAGGTTTTGACAAGGGTTAAAGGCACAATATGCCCACATTAATAAGCAATTCAAAAGCTTCAAAGAAGGGGACGCAGGAAGCTGCAAGGATGTGCACTGCATCCATCACCCATCTCTGGTCTTATATTACAAGTACAATACAGAGAAGTTGATTCCTCCAAAGAAAAAATACACAAGTTGAAGGAGAAAAGGCAGCAAGTTGCATCGATGTGGCCCCCGACGCCCCCCAACAAACTCCAGTTTTAGGCAGTGGGAGCGGCACGCATCCTGCTCCGCCATTCATTTCTTTGCAACTTCCAAACAACTTCCTGTGGGTTTTGTCACGCATTTTTCCTTTGCTATTTTGGCTTGGCTGTCAACCGATGAGGACCCCTATCTATCACCTTCCCTCCCCAATTCTCACATGTGCTCCTGCCTTTTGGTTAAAGAATTAGGCAGCGGGTGACGAGTCTTGCCTTGTGCATCATCATCTTCCCCCTCTCCAACCCTATCCTCAACTGGACAATGCCATCCAACCTACCAGGATCCGCCTCCTCCCGTATTTGCATCATTGATTTATACAACTGCCAAAAGAAAGTGACTTTACAATAAGATCAAAATGGACCATTGCTTGTGTTTGTAGAGAATGAGGTGCTATAGCCCTAGTTGACTAGTCCTGAGATTCTTTTCTTGGTTAAGTTAGGCTGTGGGAAATGATTATCCATTGCTGCAAACTCTAGATTGATCTAATGGAATCTAGACATCATCAATTTATACACCAAAACTCCCTGTCGACGAAACTAATATCGCACAGGTACATATATAGAATAAAAAATCATCGAATCTGAAAAGCAAGACATGTAACATACAACCATAGGAATACAACACATAATTTGAATCCGTTACAATCTCTTGCTTTTACAAATCAAGGATAATAAAACAAAATAACAATGCCGATATGATCAGAGTTACATAAGACACATATATCATATATGTTTCCTTTGCGCTAACTTTTTTCTTAGCATGGCCAAGTAAATGTCACCATGTGTTAACATGCCAAAACTTGTCTCAGGGCTTCCGGCACTGGTCATCTTTTTGCTACTACTTTCTTTACATCGGAACTATCACGACGAATGACGAATAACATAGAACCACAACCTAAGCAAAACACTAGAACATGATATGGGATAAATATTCATATCTGATACTCTAGGACACAGCACATTTCAGATATATTTCTGAAAAGCTCTGTTAAGGGTGTGAGGCTGTCATGCCGCCTCACTTGCTGCATTCAGAGCCCAGGTTATTAGGCTTCAGGGTGGCATTCGGCCCTAGTCCAAGCCATGACTGGCTCTCAGGCTCCTTCTTGACTGGTGTAGCGTCTGAAGGAGAAGTTTGATATGGTGCTTTTGCATGCAGACTACATGAAAACAAAAGCACAAGTCAGATCCACAAACTGGAGCGGACAGAAAAGGTAACCATGCTGTGAAATCATGAGTTCCTGAACAGCAAAAGCAGCTTACCGATCCTTTCTCTTCTCAAGGAACCTGTGAAGTGATGCCTTTCTAGCAATTGGCAGATCTACAAGACACAAAAGATTTTATCAATAATCATCAGCACAACAGGAATCAACGACATACACACACACAGGGTGATCACCAGAAACTGCCGTCGATATGAACAACAAAGCATGGGGTAATTACCAGAAGCATTCGGGCGAGCAGGCTTGTGAGCATCAACCAGATCAGTAGGCAGACCACTCGCTGGGGCTAGCACGTCCGTCTGGACCTTGGTGTTTTCGGTAACAGTTGTGGGTGCAGCAGGGGCGTTCTGAACCACAGGGGTGCCCTTGCTAGCCAGCTGCATCAGGCCCTTTGCCTTGTCGGCCGGGAAGTCGTTGAACACGAGCACCTTCCCACCGTAGAAGATGGTCAGCTGGCGCTTCTCTTGCTCCCTGAAATTTATCCGCACACAAAACTTGAGTACACTTGCAGACTACCTCTTGAGTTTTGCATTAGGTTCCTAATCAATTGTCACCACAAGGAGAAAGTTCTTCCGGAATCTTATTAAGGATGCAGTTTAAGGTCAATTAACAACCCTCTGGAGCATGAAGCATGAGCAAACCTAGTAATAATATTATAAATCCAGCATGAACAATTGATTGCTCCATCCCAAGAATTCATTTCAACCCAAGGAGGGAGCAGTTGGTTGCAATTATAAAAATCGACACTCTCAACCAGATTTAGAAGGGTTTGTGAACTCGACATCTGACTTTTATGTGCATGATTCTGACGAGACATAACAGGCGCGAGTAGCGCACAGGGCTAAAAACGGAGTAGAGGAAAGTGGCATGGTCCAATCCAGTACCTGGCAGCATCAAGGGCGGACGCGTCCTGCGCGCTGCCCAACCCGGCGCTCTGCGGGAACAGCTCCATGGTCTCCTTCTTCCTGCCGGCCTCCTCGCCCTCGGCTCCGGGCAAAGGGCTCTTCGTCTCCGCTGCCTTGTGCGCCTCAACCTCACCTGAAACCCAAACAAAGCCTCTCAGATCAGAGAGCTGGACTCCTCAATTCATCACACCGGGTAGTACCAAATTCCACATCAAATCGACCCGAAAACCGAAAAATTAACACAGATCTCGCACGAAATCGCCCGACAGGACTGAATATATTTTTTCTCACGAATCTCCCCCAAACAAACTAACAGACCAGCCCAAAGAAGAAGAAGTAAAAGAGGGACCAAACGCTCACCCTTGTTGATTCCGAGGCCGAGCTCGGCGGCGGCGGCGCCGTTCTGGCGGACGTAGCGGCTGAGCAGGCTGCAGGCCATGGCGAAGCTGCTGCTGCCCGCCCTCTCCCCCTGCCTCGCGGAAGCCGCCATCTCCACAAAATCTCCTCCTCCCCAACTTCTCCAAACCACAACCGATCGAACGCCGGAACGCAGCAAACGGAATCAATCAGCCGGGCTCGTAGTGCTCTCGCGCGCGGTGGTTGGCTCGCCTTGCCTTCCTCGTGCTGCCTGCCGTGCGGGATGATGGTGCTGGTCTGGTGGTGTGTACGCCGTGCGCGCTTATAAAAGGGAGGACGCGGTTTCTGGCCAACAAAATTGAAATCTAATCCCCGCGACGGGAAAAAAACATGATTAGTTTAGTACGAGTACGGGTAGCATTTCGCGTGTTAGATTAGTCTTGCGCTTATTAATTGTTTAATAATTGTTTAAGCGGGGCGCGGGCCGGAGGAGGAGGGAGGGGACCATGATGATTGCTCGAGAAATTTCGCACGTGGTTCGTGTGGGGAGGCCCCTTTCGAAATTCCCTTTCTTTCTCTCTCTCTCTCTCTGTCTCTTGCTTTGATTTTTTCTTCTCCAAAAGGGTGGATGGGGCCCGCCTTCCCTTGCCCATGTGCGCGTGCTCAACCGTGCGAACGCGATCGTGTGGACTCTACCGTGGTGGTGTTTGGTCAGATCTGGGTTTTGACCTCACACTCCTCTGTCACTGTTCCCTCGTGACTTCCTCTCACGTTTCTACTTTCTACTACTACCAGTCTCGCTCTTACCGTGCGATATTTCTGTGGATTTTGCTCCCACAAGTAAAAATGTCCTCTTTAGGGCATGAACTATGGTGGCACCAACTTGGTGCTGCCCCATGCATTTCATATAGTTTTTTATTGAGCTAATGGCTTCTATACCATTGGCAAACTCAGCAATGGCTCATTTGCCATCCAATAAAGCTCCACTTCTCATATACCAAACACAAACAAATTTTATTCTCATATACCAAACACAAACAAATTTTGTTGCAACTGGCTGTTATTCTAGCGTTATCTCATTCTAAAAAGAGGCAAAACTGACCATCTTGCCCTCAGTGGCAAATAAGCAACAATTGGCAATACAAAAAAATAACAGCATTTTGCCTCTATTTTTCAGCATTTCTGCAAAACAAGTGGCAATATATAACAATTCAAGCATATGTATTTCCAGCAATACACTAACACAAACAGTACTAAGTTCACATAATCTAGAACCATGCAGCGAACACCATTTTCAATGGTACACCATCAGTAGCAAGTTCACAACATCCAAAACCAAAAGAACACAACCAGAATTTGGTTCTTCACCCAAGCAAGTCTCTAAATAAGCTATAATACACATGCAGAGGTACGATACATAAATACTACCCGAGATTCCAAAGAATTTCACAGTTTCAACTTCGTTTTGCTTCGAGTGGCCATTGCTTGGCTGTTATGCGCAACTCTCTTCTTGCTTCGAGTGCTTATTGCAGGGCTTTCAGGCGCAGCAGATATGATCTTTGTTCTACATCAAATATTCAGATTACATACTATGATACACTCACGGAATATAAGTAGAATTAGTTTAGTTTTTCGTACCTTTTAGATTTAGAGGTAGTCTTCGATGATGTCTACTTGGCAACATTGTCCACAATTGCATCATTTGAACATGGAAGTAGAGGTAGTGCAGTTTCAGTTTCACTTGTACATGGAAGTAGAGGTAGTGTATAGATAGCTTTGGTAATGGGTTTTTTTTTCTTCTTTTGGCTCTGCATGAGTTTCACATATTAGTTCATTGAGACAAGAAAGAGTAAGGTGGGACAAAAATATTGAAACAAAAAGTACCTTTTTTGCTTTGCTACTTCGGTATAGGCTTCTAATGCTTCAGGTGCTGCATTTTGCAGCTTTGCCATCTATGTCCAAATTCTTTGCAAATTGGACATTGTTGCTGGCCTTTCTTTCCTTTGCCCTTGCTATTCTCTGCACCACTTTTGTGCCTCTCTACCTTTGGCCTCCCAGGGGCTCTCCTAAGGATTGGGGGGTTCAAAAAGAATTATTTGTCAACACTTGGCCATTGAGACGTGTTGGTAAGGCCAAGAAGAATAGGAGCATAGGCTGCACTGAACTTGGCAACGCTATAGTAGTCATCAACAAAGTCTTCTATTGTGACCCCTCTAATTCCAGTGATAAAGCTAATTGCATGCTTGCAAGGCTTCCCGGAGATTTGAAATGCACAACATGTGCATGTCCTATTTGCTAGATCGGTGACATGGCGTTTACCACCTAGCGATGGACTCTCACTCACCTCTGCAATCATTTCATCAATTCTCTCATATTCAATGTCAAGCCTTCTACTTATGTCATTCAACTCCTTCATGACACTTGGAAGTATGCGCCGACCCTCAAATTTTCTAGCTACCCTTCGCCTCTTGTCAAACTTAACTGCAATCTTTCTCCTAATCTTGTCCATGAGTTTAAACAACATTAGACCTTTGTGCTTGTGGATCCAGTTGTTGAAACACTCAGCCAAATTATTTGTCACATAATCCACTTTTGAGGAGGTTGCATATTTGCTCCTTGACCATAGCCGGCTTGTTGGGATACGGGGCAGAAAACACAAATTTTTCACACCTACGGTACCCGAACCCAAGATCTATGCTATGGCGATGTAAGGTAACGGAGGGAATCGGTGTTCATACCTTTGAAGACCGAAAGAGGGAAACGTTCTTACGAACGTGGTTGGCGTAGACTCAGAACTACGACCTCCCTGTCGTGTAGAAGACCACCACCGGCGAGGATGACTCCCGGTAAACCTCCAGCGACGAAGCAGCACCACAGGTGTAGTGCCTCGAAGAGATTATACACGTACGGCACAATCGATGTTCCTCCCGGGCTCCGAACCAGGCGAGCAGCGGAAAGAAGACGGCTACGGATCCCGACTCCGGCAGAGCGACGGCCTGCCTTATGGTGGAGAACTCCAATCCTGGTGCAGACTCCAAACAAGGGGAGTCCGCTTTCGGAAAAGGAGAAGGAAGAAGAAGGAGATCAATTGTTGTATGGAAAAAGGGGGGTCTACCCCTCTATATAAAGGCCAAGGGGGGGTGTGATCCCTCTTCCCTCCCCCATGTGGGACTAAACCCCCAAGGGGGGAGGTGCGCCGGCCAAGGGGGGGTTGGGCCCCACCCCTTGGCGCCAAGCCCAAGGGGGGGAACCCCTTCCTCCCCTAATGGGCCTCAAAGGCCCATATAGCCTTTTCCATTATTTTTTAATTATTTAATAAGTTTTAAATATTTAATTCAGATAATTAAATAATAAAAACATTATTAAAACAATTAAACTTTATTTTGAACTATTCAAAATGTCCGGAAACCATTCCGTCCTCCTCCGGAACTATTCCGGTGATTTCTCCTATTTCACCGATTGATCCCGTAACTGTCCTATGCATCGATTGCCCTTAAGTGTAACACCCTAACGGTCCGGGAAACAGCAGACATGGTCGAGACTCTTCTCATTGACCAATGAATAGTCAGTTGGACCTGGTTACAATCCTTGACAGCCCCTGCGCTTCCATCGAATGAGCTTCGATCGCTTTTGGAAACCGTTAACGATACGACGTAATCCCTTTGTGCTGCGGTACTTTGTTTGTCCGAGGTTTGATCATCGGTATCCCACATACCGTGTTCACATCTCGTTCATGACAAACAACTTCTCTCGTCCATGATCATTGCATCTCTTTGTGACCTAGTCACGTCCTTGCAAGGGGTTGATGCAATATCACCGAGTGGGCCCAGAGTACCTGTCCTGTCATAAGGACTGACAAATCCCGCTTTGATCTATTAACATACTCATCAACCATCTATTTCGGAATACCCAAAGTGCACCGTTATAGCCAGCATATTTCAGTCAGGCGGTGGGATACAAATCAAAGTCTCCTCATAGATCGTGATTACGTATGATCATTACGGTCTAAGGACTAAGCCATACGTTACAAAGTCATAGCAACGCTGAACTATGTGACTCGATCACATTGCATTACTTTTAGGTGGGTGTCTGTCCATCACATCATTCCCCTAATGATATGACCTCATTGTCAATGGACTTAAGTGTCGCCATGATCAGGAAAGCTTGATCAATCAATTGCCCAATGAGATAGTTTACCCGAGTTAAACTACGGACCATGTTTTATACTACACCTGTATTAGTATTTCCAAGTAATACAGTTATGGCACAGTATAAAACGTATTATGAACAAAACGGATATGTGACAAATATCTTTATTAATTTGTCTCTAGGGCACATATCCAACACGGCTGTGGTACATGTTTAAGTATGCTATCGCAACAACCTTTTTCTCTTGTATGGCTGCCATGTGATAGTCAAAAGCTCGAGGAGTCCATGAATAAGCAGCTGGCCACAAATGATCATCAAAAACTTTACCATGAATTTTTTTCTTGAAGTTCACCACTAAGTGTCGCATGCATTCCCTATGTTCTGCATACCCAAATACTTGTTCAATTGCAGTGTCAATTCCTTTTCCTGCATCTGAACATATAGCTAGACAGGGTTAGCTAATTGTGCCCATCAATAGCACAAGCAGTAGCTAATTGACCTCTGTATTTTCCTGTCAAATGAGTATTGTCAATCGCCAAGTAAGGTCTGAAGCCTGCCAAGAATCCATCAAACAGAGGCTTCGGCCCAACAAACATCCGAATGAAATATTTTTTCTGATCGAACTCCATGTGGTCAATCGCAACTATGCTTCCAGGAGACCTCTTCTCAACCTCAGCCTTCCAGGCATATAGTTTATCAAAAGAATCATCCCAATCACCAAACAACTTATCCATTGCCAGCCCTTTGCCACGAAATACTTTTGTGTAATGGATCTTGATTTTGTACTTGTCATGCAGCCTCCTCCGTAACTCCATCGGGAGAACACTAGGATCTTCTTTTACCCACTCCATGACTTTCTCACATACCCATGCCTTTGAAGCATTTCTATGTTTCGTTTTTTTCTTTGTGCTAGAACATGTGTGCTCCTCTGAATGAACTTTGACCTACATTAAATAAACAATGGGGGAAATAAGCTATTGTTAGTTAACTACATTTATAACAACACACCATTCAACAAATAAACAATGGAGGAAATAAGCTACTGTTAGTTAACTATATTTACCTCCATAGTTTGCTGATCATCCAATCTCCCAACATGAATCCTCCATGTGCAGCATGTCTTTTTAGCCCGATGACAATAAGCCCTGAATCGAGCAGGTTCACTTTTTTCAACCTTAAATTCAAACTCTTTCTTTATGGCATATGTAGCTATTGCTAGCCTAAACTCTTCAATATTGGGGTACTTTGCGCCAACTGCATTGGTGGGTTTTCGGTGTCATAAGCTATTTCTGGAATAGCATCTGGTCTAGCATCTTCAGCGACCCACCCCTCATCATCACTGCTATCCTCAAGTACATAATCATTACTTGGTATATCTTTTTTCCCAACCTCGTCATCAGTATCTGAACCAGCACTGCCAATTGAGTATTGGCCCTCCTCATCTACACCAACATGTTCATATTCTTCATGTGGATTGGCAAGATAATTGTCTAGGCATACACTAGCTTCGGCATTGATATTACTTGGTTGACTAGGCAGTGCTATAGATGGTGTTTGATTTGAAGCAGTACATGGAACATCTAGATAATCAATTTTTTCAACATGTTTGATGACTAAACCGCCACTTCTATTCCGATGAAAACAATCATACATTTTCATGCATTCTTCATCATTTGACACAGAGATGTTTTTGCTACTAACTGAATCAACATACTCAAGAGGTATATTCTTTCTCTGAACATAGAGGAAAAGTGACGAGGGAGTGACCCCACGACTCCTCTACGTGAGGGTACCTGGTGCGTGTCATGGCTTGTGGCCCACCAGGGCCCACTCGTGGACACCGACATGATGGAATAAGACGTGAAGCCGGAGACTTGAGGCGCAAGACAAGGACTCATACTTGTAGTCGGCTAGGACTCTTGTAAACCCCTACCTGGCTATATATTTAAAGCGAGGCAGGGGCACCTCTCTAGACAACCACAACAGAATCTCTCAATCCCCACACATAGGACTAGACAGATCTCTCTCCACCAAAGCCCTCACGGCACCTCTGTACATCATCATCAATACAAGATCAGACAAGCAACATGTAGGGTTTTCCCTCCGGGGGCATGAAGCTGGGTAAATCGTGCCCCATGTGTCGCGTGTCCGCCGTCCGAGTGAAGCAATACACAATCTGTAACCTAGCCTTGTGCGCACTAGCCTTGGCTTCCCTGTAATCGCCATCTCCAATCAATAATATCGAGCAGGAACGTATCCTCCTGTTAGCCGACGAACTTATCGTCCAACCTGTGCCTCTCATGACTAACCCAGGGTCCCTGACCATGGGATTTGCCGGGGTACATCCCCGTCAATTGGCGCCGTCTGTGGGAACTACACAGGTTGGAATCACGATCTCGGCGGCCCTTTCATCAGCAATCAGCAAGTCGACGACTCCATCAACATTCGGATTCTTCAACAACTACATCAAGATCTACATCAAGCTTACGGAGAAATCAAGAAATTTTTCGAGCGCGCCACTCGAAGGTCGACATCAACAAAAGCGCTCACGCGCAGCCTACAGGACAAAAAAAACGTATGTGTTGCGGGCACTCACGACGGCGACTCGGAACTCATATCGACGATCCCTTCAGTGAAAAGATGTGAAATCCAATTTTCGAAAATCTGTGAAAATTTCAGCAAAATCCAACGGCTGGATCTCTCTCGGCGACCCGCGCACTGAAGCAATCTCGGAATCTGACGGAACTCCGCGCGACTCCAGCAAATACATTCCTGAGATTAGCTCGGACATCCACTCGAAGATCCCTCCGGTGAAAAGTTGCGGAATTCAATCCCACATCAGCACAAAAAAATTCAGAAAAATCCAACTGTTAGATCTCTGTCGGCGGCTCTCGCATTGCAACGCGTTTTTGGATCTACGCAAAATCGCGAATTTGGGTTCAATCTTGACCCATAAGGCTTTTACTCCAACTCGACATGCCATGGATGACTCACCAATGTTTCTACATCGACTCAAGCCGCTACAACAACAACACACGACGAGTAATCAACAACTCGACGACTCGGCGACTACATCAACAATGATTCACTACGAAGATCCAGATCGAAGAAGAAGAAAAAAAAACGCAGTCGAAACCGTCGCCGCAACAGATTACGGAATCAGGCTGCGCACGTCTACGGGCGAGGCATCGACTCCATCCGCCACATCTACTCCGTCCTCTACATCAACCACGAATGAATCATGACGCGCACTCGATGCTCGGGGGCTCGCAGACTCAAGGGCTCGCGGACTCGGGGGCTGAACGTCGCAGTCGCCGTCACATCGACTCCGTTCTCGCATCGTTGACTGCTCGACTGCTCATTTTCGACATCCTCCGCCGCGTCGATCCTACATCTAAGTTTTCTTTACACTCTTATATGCTATGATTCCAAAACCTTTATACATTCTCGATCAGTCGCCAAAGACGACTACGCAGTCGCCCACAAACTTCTGAGGACTACAAAATCATCCTTTGGATCATGCTCAGTTTTATATGCTGTTTATTTGCATTCGTCAAAGCAGTGAGTCTGGGTACCAAAGGTCGCCCTTGTCTCCGGGTTCAACAAGTCTGGCATCGCGTCCCTGTTACCCAGCAAGGGTATGCTGCCGGAGGTCCTACTCACAAAAAGACATGCTTAAACCGTGTATACTGCTACATTTCCACTCGACAAAAGTGCAATGTCTATAAATCATGCATCTTACAATTATTTTGTATATCGCGCAAGTACATCTTAATACAGTTACACCTTTTTCTCCTTCTCAACAGATGCTCGGGGGCTGGGCACCCTCATGACGCGGCGACGTTAACCTCCTCGTCCACGACTGATCCCTCCAACAACTCACGCCTACAACGCAAGACCTGAGTTGAGCTATTCCTCGGATGACAATTACTCGACGACGAAGAAGTCTTGAGTCTATGCTCGACTGCAAGCAGTCGAACATAGCCTCGGGGGCTACTCCCATCGGGAGCGCTGACGCGCACCCGACGAGCACTACTCGCGCAGTTGACAAGAACGACGGGGTTAGCTTAAAAACAACTTGAGCCTATGCCCGACTCTATGAGTCGTACATAGCCTCGGGGGCTACTCCCATTGGGAGCGCTGACGCGCACCCGACGACCCCTCAACTGGGCAACTTCTCTCCACCCGACGATGAAATACGAAGACGAACCAGACTGCAATTTCGATGCTTCATCCAAATACTCCCATCGGGAGCATACTCACGACATCTTCGACCGTTCATCAGCAAATGATCGACACGCACTACGGCGGCTACTGCAGATTCGAGTCTCGGCACGACTCTTCGAGTCCCCCAGGCACTCGGGGGCTACTGACGAGGGGGTGACCCCACGACTCCTCTACGTGAGGGTACCTGGTGCGTGTCATGGCTTGTGGCCCACCAGGGGCCCACTCGTGGACACCGACATGATGGAATAAGACGTGAAGCCGAAGACTTGAGGCGCAAGACAAGGACTCATACTTGTAGTCGACTAGGACTCTTGTAAACCCCTACCTGGCTATCTATATAAAGCGAGCCAGGGGCACCTGTCTAGACTACCACAACAGAAGCTCTCAATCCCCACGCATAGGACTAGACAGATATCTCTCCACCAAAGCCCTCACGACACCTCTGTACATCATCATCAATACAAGATCAGACAAGCAGCATGTAGGGTTTTCCCTCCGGGGGCCTAAAGCTGGGTAAATCGTGCCCCATGTGTCGCTTGTCCGCCGTACGAGTGAAGCAATACACAATCTGTAACCTAGCCTTGTGTGCACTAGCCTTGGCTTCCCTGTAATCGCCATCTCCAATCAATAATATCGAGCAGGAACGTATCCTCCTGTTAGCCGACGATCTTATCGTCCAACCTGTGCCTCTCATGACTAACCCAGGGTCCCTGACCATGGGATTTGCCGGGGTACATCCCCGTTAAAAAGAGAACGTGCCAGCAATGCAGGTCAGCAAGTCCTTCATGTTTGAGCTAGTACCCTCAACAATCTGCCAACTAAAACTTGCATCTCCATTGATTTCAGTTTCACTGCTAAAAATCTTCACATCTACTGTGTAAGTGCAAGATTGGATCAACCTGTGGATGATGCAACCATGTCAATGTGCATTCTCCCATCGAATACTGCAGAAAAACGTGAGAAAAATCTGAGAATTACCTTTCACAAATTGCAGAGAGAGAGGTGGAGCCATCATCTGTTGGAAATATGCCCTAGAGGCAATAATAAAATGTTATTATATATATTTCCATGTTCGTAATTAATGTTTATATTTCTGTGCTATAATTGCAATGACCCTGACTATGAGATTAAGAAGAAAACTCACTTGCATGTGTGGAAATGTAAACACCAAGAGTTCCTGGTTTAGCCTCTAAGACCAGCTCATGTGCTAACTGATGATTACGTTTTCTTAATCATGGACATTGTTCTTGTATCAAGGATGTCAGTAGCAATGAGAATATATTGTGGTCCCAGGGGTCTAGGCCAGAGGGGGGAACCGGGAGTGGTCCCAGGGGTCTAGGCGCCCCCCCGGCGCGGCCAGGGTGGTTGCTGCGCCAGGTGGCCGCCTAGGCACCCTGTGGCCCCCTCTGGTCGCTCTTTTGCATGTCTTCGTGATCCTTCTGGAAAATAGCCTCCGTCGATTTTCAGGTAATTTGGAGGTATTCTTCTTCAGCAACTCAGCGTCCACTTTTTATCGCTGAATCCTGCGTCTGCTGCTTCGGCACCGGAAAGTTGCGAACTGTGTAAAATAAGCCAAAACAACATAAGAATAGCATCATATCATGAAATATATCAATGAATAAGAAAGATTTACTATATAAAATAGTGATGCCTTTTGGACGTATCAATACCGGAATACAATAACGAGAAATAGAGACAAACGAGCAAAGAGGATAACGAGTGGCTTGTGTTCAAGAAGTTGTTACACATGGGTGCCAAACATCTCTCCTCTAACTTTTGTCATATATCACGAAGCAAAGGGAATGGTACATGAATAAACATAATGGTTCACTCGAAGTTTCTTCGTGTATGTGCGGGAGTCAACATGGGTGTCCATGGCTCCGCTGTTGATTATTGGCTATTGACAAAAGGCTGTTGACCTATGTCCGGAAGATGTTCTGAGTCTTGTCCGCATTATACCGAACGTATTGGGTCACACACTTGATGGCTTCTCGCCCTTCGTTGGTTACCCCAAGTGTAAGGTTTGAGAAGTAGTGCAGCAGCAGTTTTCCCTCGGTGAAGATACCAAGGTTTGTCTCCAGTAGGACTCCAGAGATGATAAGTAGGTGTCAGCGACGCAACTGACGCGGACCTGCACACAGACACAGATAACTTTATTCCCAATGAAGTTCAGAGAGGTTGTCAATCTCTCCGGTCTTGTTGTTCACAAAGGATAAAACGCAAGGGATAATGATAGCAAGTAAAAGCAGTAAAATAAATATAGCGTGGAAACAGTAACGAGGATATGGACCGGGATACGTGATGTTCACTAGTGATGTCTCTCTCCCAAAAGACGATAAAACTTCTATGCGAGGTAAACAAATTACAGAAGGGCAATTGACAGGATTATGAACGCACCGCAATGCTAACTATGCTACAAAAGAAAGGAAGAGGCTCAAAAGCACGGGCAGTACGCCAAAATAAGTAGACCGAAATCCATATGCATCTACTACTAATCATCCACCTTGAGATATCTATCCAGAACATCTCGCTGGTATTAAGTTGCGAGCCCCACCCAAAGTGTAAACCCAAAGCAACAGACAACTGCATTAAAAAGAACTTTGCGTAAAGTAAACAATCCTTGTAACCGCGGTTACAAGCACCGTTGTTTTCCCCCTTGTGGCAACAACACATCCCCTAGACTCATGTTTCTGTCACTCAAGCGTGTCATCGGGGGGCATGAACCCACAATCGAGCACAACGTTCCCTCTTGGAGTCACTACCTACTACTTGGCCAAAGCAATAAATAGCAACGGAGAACATGCAAGAATTACTTAGGAACAAAAATATAAGAGATAAAAACCAAATATATTACTCTATCACAATCTGAACATAATCTCATAATCCATCAAATCCCTCCAAACTCAGCATAGCAACAAGAGAAATATTACAAAGGAGCCTTGATCATGTAGGGCAGCTCACGAGGTCTAAACAATGAAGATCAAAGAGGGGAGGAGAACATCACATAGCTACTGATCACGGACCCATGGTCCAAGGAAAACTACTCACAAGACATCCGGGGAGCATCCATGGTGAAGAGGAGACTCCCGGAGGTCAATCCTCCCTCCGGCAGGGTGCCGAGAAGAGGTCTTCTCATGCTCCCGATCTCGGAAGCGCGGTGGCGGCGGAACAGAGGCGAGTTTGCGGAATAGGGTTCTTCTTTTGGAGTTTTCCCGTGACGGAGAATAAATAGGCGAAGGGGGGCAGCCAGAGGTGGACCAGGGGCCCCAGGCGCCCCCCTGGCGCGGCCAGGGGTGGGGCCGCGCCGGGTGGCCGCCTGGGCCCCCATGGCTCCCCTCTGGCCCCTCTTGGGCTCTTCTCGAAGCTTCCTGTACGCTGTTTTTTCCTGTATTTTTCTCGGAATTTTTTGGCACTTTTTATATGGGGGAAAACTGAAATAGAAAAACAACAGAAAACAGGAACTGGCACTGGGGTGCACTGAGTTAATAGGTTAGTCCAAATATGGTCAAAAGTGTATGAAAGTGTATCTAGATCATAGAAATATCACACAAAACATGCATGGAACGAGCATAAATTATAGATACGTTTTGGACGTATCAACATCCCCAAGCTTAATTCCTGCTCGTCCTCGAGTAGGTAAATGATAACAAGCATAATTTCTTTGGTGACATGCTAGCAACCATATAAGAACTTTGAAAAGTAAAGAAATCAAGGTTAGAGATTAAATTCAAGTCATAACATGCAAGAGTCTATATTAGCATTGAAACAAGTAACAAAAGAACATTAGGTGCAAGAGCTCTCGCTGTCCGTGACTCGAATGTCTCCAAATGGTGTTTGCGTGCAAGAAGGGGGATAGGGAATACGAGAAAAAGTTATTTTGTGTTGAGAACTCAATCTACTAAAGTTTCACACTTGGTCTTCTTTGGAATCTTATCTTGACCCGTCCCCAGACCACTAGCCAGGTACAAGTCAATTTGATCCACTCCTTTTCGATATTTTGAGCACTCATGCAATGGATGTGCGTAAGCACGAGAGTTGACACTTAGGATGGCAAAGAGAGAAATATGGCGGAGGAGGAAGACAAAAAGGATGAGAAAGGCTCACATCAATGAGGACAATCATAGGCAAGAGATGCCAAATGATAGATATGATGTGAGGAGTAGGGACTTCCATGCAACGGATGCACATACGAGCTAAGAAGATCTCCAATGGAACTAGTGGGGGTGCATCTAACTTGCTCGCTCATGAAGACCTAGAGCTCGTTTGAGGAGGCTCATCCTTGGAATATGCAAGCCAAGTTCTATAGTGTGAAGGTCCCCACATAGCTATATGCATAAAGATCATCTCTATGGAGTACAAGGATATAAAGGGAGTACTAGTGTGGATCTCTCAAAAGGATAGTAGTGTTGCCCCTTTCTCTATTTTTATTTCTTTTTCTCTTTTTTCTATTTTTTTTGTATTTTTTTGTGGCCTCAATGGCTCTTTCTATTTAACTCTCATTTGTCCTCTTTGGGATCTTTTAATGTGTCCACTTTGGGATCTTTTCCTCACTTAAGGGCAACACTCTACTTTACAAGAAGGTAAAGGAGATCTTTCACACTTTACAAGGTACTCAAAATCATAAAGAAGATGTAACTATCATGATGTATGCAAGGTATGTTGCTGCCAATGTAGCAAGAACATGTATGACATGAAGATCAAGTCATGAAGAGGTGGAAGTTGCATGGCAATATAACTCGGAAAGGCTCTGGAAATGTCTTGATAGGGAGGTATGGTGGATGTTTTGAGGAAAGATATAAGGAGGTTTATGATGACAGAGCGTATCATGCCAAGGGTTTGGATGTACCGGCGAAGGTGGACACCAACTCTCGGAGTGAGAAGAAGGCAATGCACGACACGGGAAAGGCTAGCAAAATATGGGAAGGTGGAAGTGTCAACTTTCAATACTTACATTAGTCCGAAGAACTCATGCACTTATTATCGGTAACTCTCAATCTAATAAGGAGGTTCACAAAGAGACAAGTACCCCGAGGAGGAGTGTATGGGGGTTTGGTTATCCTTGTGCATCCTCGACTCATGGTACGTGAGTGTTCTTTGATATTCGACTCCTCAGAAGAGTAGTGATCCACCTAGTAGCTAGAGTTCTCAACTAGTTTTGTAGGTTTTGAAAATACACACGGATTGCCCAAAATACGACACCTATCACTAATAGGCTAGAGCTCTTGACACCAAAAGTTCAAACATTACTCACAACAATACCTCAAAACTATTGCAAGCTACTACTAGAATTTAAATAGCAACCTCAATTACCTACTTTCAAGACAAGACACAACTCAGTGCAACAACCAACTCTCTTTAACAAGATAAACATGAAAACTAAAAAGAGTTGCAGCACCAAAATAAACAAAAGCCAAGGCTCTTGCTAAAGACAAACTAAGACTAAAACTAAACATGGCAGTAGCTATGAAAAGATAAAAAACACACAACAGCAAAAAGATAAGGAGGAAAAATCCTATGACGTGTTCTAGATTTTGAAAGTGGAGCGTGTTTCTCTCCCACACAAAGTAAGACGGGATATAACTTGTTATGAACAGCAAGCAAAGCTAAAGAAAACTAAAAATAAAACCTAAGAGCGAGACGCTCCAAGCATAGCACATAACGCATGAAGTGATAAAAATATAGTGAGACGAAGGACGATGATGATTGTTGATGGAGAAGGGGATGCACGGGGGCATCCCCATGCTTAGACGCTTGAGTCTTCTTGAATATTTATTGGGGATACATGGGGGCATCCCCAAGCTTGAGCGCTTGACACTCCTGGATCTTCTTTCACCATCTTCCATCGCACACTTGAAAACTCCCTTCATACATAATTCATCATAAGCTGATTAGAGAGGTTAGTACCCTTAATAAATAAAAAAATTCCACTGGATATAAATATATTTTTGAAGATCTACTGTTTCTCAAGAGTTCAAAAAAGTTTTTGCAAAGAAAAAGCAAGCTTAAGGTTTGCAAAAGTTAGGAGAGACAAAACGTGGCAGAATCTGTGAAAAACAGAACAACAGATAGTATAGAATTTGTTAGGGGCAATTCTTTAATTCAAATCAAAAAACTCAGAACATATGGAAGTTTCGTAATTGTATAGATCATACTGTGTAAAAATTTCAGCTCAAAAAGATGAACTGGGATTTTTCTGAATTGTTTCTGGTCACGAGGACAGAATCTGTTTTCTGGACAACATGTCACAACTTTTACTTCCCTTGCCGTAAGAGGCTATAACTTGGCACAAAGTTGAAAAATAAAGATACAATGATGATGCTACAGTAGTGACAATCATCAAGACATAACAAAAGCAAAAAGAAAACACCTAAATTCATTGCGGGCTGCCTCCTGAAAGCGCTTCTTTAAAGCCATTAGCTAGGCTTAATGCAAAAGATCAAGTTGTATCAATTGAATCATTATCAAGATCATCAAAAAGCTCTTCAATTGTACAACTGGTCTTAAGAGGTCTTTCGAATAAAGGTCTAATGAAGATACTTCTAGGAAGAAAACCAAAAGGCGGAAAATCAATGCAAGATTCATGTATAAAATTATCAAAGAGAGGTATTTCTTCCAAAGTTTTCACGGTTTCAACTTCTTTGGCAATAGGTGGTTTATTTTTAGGTCGGGGAACCTTAGGGGCATAATTGAACTTAGGTTCCCTTCTTGCCGAAGTCTCTACTTTTTTTGGTTTGATTGAGGAGAAAGTAGTTCCTAGAGTATTAATGATTTCCTCAATCTTATCTATCCTAGAAAGATCCGTATCCCGGGATTTGATGTCCTCCAAAGTTTTAATAATTTTAAGCATGGAGCTATCAAGCCTATTCAAATTCCCTTGAATCTTGCGATCCAACTCATTTATCCTATTTATACTTGGTATTTCTAACTCTATCTTTTCAAGTTTCTTCATAATGTGAGATAGAGTTATGTCTTCTTGTATGCTAGCAATAGGGAGATTTCCAACAAGATTTTCAATAACATTAAGAGACTCCCAAGTCGGGGCTTCTAGAAAATTCCCATTGATAGCAGTATCTAATATGAACCTATTCCAAGGAGTAATCCCAACATAAAAATTTCTAAGCAGGATAGTAGTGGATTGCTTCTTGGTGGCTCTTTTTTGAGAATCATTAATTCTATACCAAGCATATTTTAAACTTTCTCCACCTTTTTGTTTAAAGGTGAGAACCTCTGTCTCAACAAAGGCAGAAGGGCCAGACATAATGACAACTAGCAAGATAAATATTATTTTTGTAAATTTTGATAAAAGACACAAAGATAAAAACTAAAAGATAAACTAACAAGACTAAAAAACAAAGGTAAAGGGTAGTGTGCAACTCCCCTATCTTAGCACTCGGAGTCCCCGACAACGGCGCCAGAAAACTTTGCTTGATGGCTTCTCGCCCTTCGTTTGTTACCCCAAGTGGAAGGTTTGAGATGTAGTGCAGCAGCAGTTTTCCCTCGGTGAAGATACCAAGGTTTGTCTCCAGTAGGACTCCAGAGATGATAAGTAGGTGTCAGTGGCGCAACTGACGCGGAACTGCACACAGACACAAATAACTTTGTTCCCAACGAAGTTCAGAGAGGTTGTCAATCTCTCCGGTCTTGTTGTTCACAAAGGATAAAACACAAGGGATAATGATAGCAAGTAAAAGCAGTAAAATAAATATAGCGTGGAAACAGTAACGAGGATATGGACCGGGATACGTGATGTTCACTAGTGATGTCTCTCTCCCAAAAGACGATAAAACTTCTATGCGAGGTAAACAAATTACAGAAGGGCAATTGACAGGATTATGAACGCACCGCAATGCTAACTATGCTACAAAAGAAAGGAAGAGGCTCAAAAGCACGGGCAGTACGCCAAAAATAAGTAGACCGAAATCCATCTGCATCTACTACTAATCATCCACCTTGAGATATCTATCCAGAACATCTCGCTGGTATTAAGTTGCGAGCCCCACCCAAAGTGTAAACCCAAAGCAACAAACAACTGCATTAAAAAGAACTTTGCGTAAAGTAAACAATCCTTGTAACCGCGGTTACAAGCACCGTTGTTTTCCCCCTTGTGGCAACAGCACATCCCCTAGACTAATGTTTCTGTCACTCAAGCATGTCATCGGGGGGTATGAACCCACAATCGAGCACAACGTTCCCTCTTGGAGTCACTACCTACAATTGACCAAAGCAATAAATAGTAACGGAGAACATGCAAGAATTACTTAGGAACAAAAATATAAGAGATAAAAACCAAATATATTACTCTATCACAATCTGAACATAATCTCATAATCCATCAGATCCCTCCAAACTCAGCATAGCAATAGCAGAAATATTACAAAGGTGCCTCGATCATGTAGGGCAGCTCACGAGGTCTAAACAATGAAGATCAAAGAGGGGAGTAGAACATCACATAGCTACTGATCACGGACCCATGGTCCATGGAAAACTACTCACGAGACATCCGGGGAGCATCCATGGTGAAGAGGAGACTCCCGGAGGTCAATCCTCCCTCCGGCAGGGTGCCGGGAAGAGGTCTTCTGGTGCTCCCGATCCCGGAAGCGCGGTGGCGGCGGAATAGAGGCGAGTTTGCGGAATAGGGTTCTTCTTCTGGAGTTTTCCCATGACGGAGAATAAATAGGCGAAGGGGGGCAGCCAGAGGTGGACCAGGGGCCCCAGGCGCCCCCCCTGGCGAGACCAGGGGTGGGGCCGCGCCGGGTGGCCGCTTGGGGCCCCCTGGCTCCCCTCTAGCCCCTCCCGGGCTCTTCTCGAAGCTTCCTGTACGCTGATTTTTCCTGTATTTTTCCCGGAATTTTTCTGGCACTTTTTATATGGGGGAAAACTGAAATAGAAAAACAGCAGAAAACAGGAACTGGCACTGGGCTGCACTAAGTTAATAGGTTAGTCCAAATATGATCAAAAGTGTATGAAAGTGTATCTAGATCATAGCAATATCACACAAAACATGCATGGAACGAGCAAAAATTATAGATACATTTTGGACGTATCAATACTTAACGAGCAGTAGTCTGTTAGAATACTAGTATGGTAGAAGATTTAGTGGAAGCAAAGCAGAATAGTTCATACGGGTACCGGAAGTAGTTTCGGAGATTTATGAAATTGTTCATAAGGGCACCAGAAGTAGTTCTGGGTATTTAAGGATATGTCCGGATCACTCTGGAGTAGTCCCAGGTGGTTCCGAAACATATGAGAATGGTACTGGGGAAGTCCTGGATCAACCGGAATAGTTTCTGGATAATCGCTGGGCGTCCCGACAACCTTCGCGGTCATCGGGTGGCTTAAAATGTATCTCGGATGGTCTTGTAAACTATCCGGATGGCTCCGGAACGTCCGAGAACGGTCCCAGAAGGTCCTGGAAGTGCTCCAGAAGGTTCCGGAATGTCCCGAAATGATCCCGGAAGGTCCTAGAAGCTTATGGAAGGTTCCGGAAGTTTCCGGGCAGTACCACCCACTACCCCACGCCCCTAGCCTTGGGGGGCAAGCCACCTAGGCTTCCCTGGCCGGCCAAGGAGGTGGGGGCGCACCAAGGGGAGAGAATCCTCCTCCAGGTGGGAATACCAAAACCCAAATATGGCAGGTTTCAAGTGGGAAGGTGTGGGAAGATTTGGGAGGTTTGGGAGTCCAAGTTGGACTCCCCACCCCCCTTATTGCGCCCCAAGGGTCTCCTGGCCACCTATATAATGTGGGGGAGGGGTGGGGGGGGGCGCAACACAACTTGTCCCCAAGGCCTATGCGCCACCCTCCCTCCTCTAATCCCCGTTGCTCCATAATTAGACCCCGGTTTAGACGCTGTTCTAGATCGGAATCCGTTAGGGTTTTCTCCCTCTAGTTTTCTCAGTGGCGTTCATCTCTGGATGGCGGAGCGCTACTGGATTGCTGCTACGGGATGTGTGGATACTAATGGAGGGGTCGTATCTTCGACCCTTCTTCGAGGAGCTTGTTCGTGGGACTTGTCCGTGGGACTATATCGCGGGACGGTTCGAGGGATCGATATCCTCGCGGTTGGGAGGTCATTGAAATTCCTAGCTGCGGGGATCTGCACCGACGGTTTTCACCAACTCTACTTCCGCTACATCGGTTGGTGTGCCATGACCTAAAACCTTGGATGCAATCTTCATGGATGATCTTGGGTTCTTGATTCGTAGGCACAAAATTTTTTGTTTTCTACTGCATTTCCCAAACTGTGGTATCAGAGAGATCCTTGATTAGATGCATGTTTAGGTCTAGATCATATTTATGATATGAGGCATTGATTTTCTTGTTGCTTCCCTGTCATGTGATTTTTCCTATGCTTGATGGCAAGTTGAGGTTTTGCTACAAGGATTGAGGTTTCCATCGATCCCTCTATGCTGCTTTCAGTATGCTGGTTGCCTTGATCATGGTTTACATCAAACTCCTTGGATCTCATCTTAATCTCGCAATAGAAGATTTAACATGGAGGGGCTTGTGGATTTTATGAACTCAAATCCACACGGGGGTCACGCGTTGAACGAAGTTTGTCTTGTGGCATTAGTTGCTACACGCACCCCGAACGTTAAACTAGCAACATTGAAGTATCGTGTTTGGTTTGTTTAGGGAACAACGTTTGCATGTAACCTGCTAATCAACCACGATAAAATTTGCAACAACCCGTGTAGATAGCGATCTAACTTGTTTTTGCAGAGTATTTATATGATGTGGTATAGCCTTCAAGATTTGCAATGTGTTTGTATGCGATGCTATATGATGTAATATTTATTCGCGACCTGCGTGTCGTGGTACGGCATGATGACCGGAGTCATATGATTGTCACTTAATTATGGACTGTGTGCCAGAACTGTTTATTAGCTCGAGGCAAAGCAATAGATAGATGCAAGGTGATGATCTACGATGCGGAGGTGGACCCCGACGCACATGCCGGAAGCCGTGGTGTTGGTCCCGGCGCCAAGGAGAAAGTTGGCGGAGACGGTGACTTCTACCACGACGAAGTGAAGACAACGAAGACTTCACGAAGCAAAGGGCTATACTATATCACATAATTATATGAACTGCCTGTGATGTTTATCCCTTTGATGCACCCTTGTTTGATGCGCGGTAGTCGGGTTTTATTAGGGTGATCTCTCGCAAAACAATATCAAGTTGATAGTGTTCTTCCAACTGTAGCACCGTCTATACTATGTTTCACATCGGAGCAGGTCATGTCACATGGGTGCACACGGTGTGACGCATAAAAGGAGGGTGTGTTAAGAACACACTGCAATTACACTTGGTTGTCTTGACGCTTTGGATAAAAGTTTGCTACCGGAACACGCCCATCGAAAGATGAACAAGAATCACATGCGTTGTGATTGGCAAGTTGGCCTACCGGTCCAGTCTAAGTCATCCGTGATGTCACATCAATGGCGGACGATTGGGTCGGATCTTGAATCACTCCAGCATCAATTGCGAGAGATATTGATCTGAGTGGGAGCGCACTAAGTAATTAAATTGATTAATCACAAGTGCAACTTAATTATGAACAAAGTCTAAGTATTTGCATTATCGTTGTAGAATAATGGCTCGCGTTACCACCTTCCCAATTGATTTTGATTAACTGTATTATCTGGTAAAAACTTTACGATTGGTACCGTATTGTGAGGACTATCCTCAATAGTGTCGAGAAGGAGCTTGTCCTATCGCAAAATTTTGATGCTCTCCCGCTGATGCTATGGATGATGTGACTTACGTCCATAATCCAAAATGCTATAATTCCACCACAGCTAAGTGCATTGTCCACAATGTGTTTGGGATAGTTACTTGACATTCATGGAACTGAAAAACTGTTTTCAGAGTAAGACAATTGATATAGGATATAAGATATCCAGTACAATGTATGATTGTAAGCATTAGTGAAAATGTTCACTGTGCTCTAAACAAAACTGATAAGTGTGGGATCCAGAAGAACACCGATCATATGATGATGAGAATTAAGGGAAAGGAACCCCAAAGGATGTTATTAAGACTTACACGCTGGAAATTCCATGGCCTGCACCATCCTTAATCATGTGTGAGCTTTTTTGAGTAGGAGTGACATTGGAAATAGAACTATGATACGTATAAAGGCAAAACGAAAGAAGACTGGAATAACCAGCTCAGAAATGAAAGTCATACGGAGTTATAGATGAATTCATTGCTGGTCAAGAGATGTAATTCTTGGGAATCATGATTAAGCAGTTAATTGTGGATTATGTATATTGTGATTAAACTGTTGATCACCGGAATATCACATCGATTGCATATTGTTGCAACTCGATGCAAGAAATACTATGGCCTTTATGACCAGCTAATGATGAGTTTTGACACGCTCGGGAACACGGTAAAAGGTTTACTATATCGTGTGTTGACTCTATGATTATCTTCATAATTCATTTTAGAGTTGAGTAAATTGTTACTACACTTTAGCCTTGTTGCAAAACATCATTTTGAATCATGTTTGTTGCAAGAGAGTTGTTCAAAGCTATGAATAACGTAAAGGCCATACTTCCATTATGAATAGGTTGTATGTTATGAATCTTGATAATAATACTAAACATCCATAAAACTGACGCTAAACGTCGCAAGACTGACAAGAATACCACATAGATGTGGCGCTGCCGTTTATCACAAGTGACATAACATGCATGAAGAATTTCCATAAGTGATGGACTTTCGAGTCATATGATTATGAATCACTTGACGCTTGCGATCTTTGTCTCGAAGTAATGTGACTAAAACACCGTTGATAGGCCATACATGAACGGGCAACTAAACCATTGGTAATCATACATGATGATGTGTGTAGTTTAATAAGTGTAGTTGTGTGCAGTGGATTCCCTATCTTCACTCATGAGTTGAAGTAGATATGTGGATATCTGTTCAATAGAGACATACGTCTGAAATCTTTGAAATGTTCAAGGAATTTTAGAGTGAAATAGAAATTCATTGTAACAAGAAAATAAAGCTTCTGCAAATTAGATTGTAGAAAGTAATATTTGAGTTACAAGTTTAGCGAACATCTGATGAGTTGTGAAGAAGTGTCATAACTTGCGTCTCTCGGAACACCACTATGAGTAAAGTGTTCGAGAGATGTAATCAAGCCATGTATGACACAGTAAGATCAAATATGACGTTTATCAATTTGCCATTATACTTATTAAAGTTATGCGTTAGTGACTACGGCTTTTACACTGAAAAAAAGCACCATCAAATCTGTTGAAATGACACCATATTAGATGTGGTATGGAAGTGTTAAAACCATATTGTCTTTTCTTAAAATTTTGGTATATGAGACGTATGTTTGACATGCTCAAAACACCAAATCAGATAAGTGCTACTTTGTTAAGGTTATTCCAAACGGTTTGGTATTTCTCTATCACTACACAAAAGCAAAACTGTTTGCTGTTAAGAACAATGTGTTTTGAAGAAAATAGTTTCTTGCAAAAGAGTGAGTGTGAGGATAGTGCAACTTATCAAGATTGTTGAATCTTCAAGTGTGCAGCTGAACCACAGAGGTTAGACAAAACTCGTAAAACATTTTTATGTAAACGAGATATTGTTGTTCGACAACGATAAACCTGTGATATAGAAAGAAGCGTTGATGGGCCCTGACTCCGGGATTTGGCTAAATGCTAAATAATCCGAGATAGTATGCATGGAAGTAAGTCAAGTTTTGAACTTGGTAGACCCTCCGAAAGACTAAAAGTCTGAATAATATATATATGGATCTATAATTGATTCGGATGAAATTGTTTTATCCATAAAGCTCAACTCGTTGGAAAAAATGTTTTCTAGCAAGTTCAAAGGTTGACTACGGCGAAATAGTTTTGACCGTAGAGATGCTTTAGTCAGTTCGGGTTATATTAGCAATTACTACATATCTCATTTATAGGATATGGTAGAATGAACGTCAAAACAAAGTTCCTACACGGAAATATAACAAAGGACGTATATGTGATACGACCGGAATGTTTTGTCGATTCAAAGGATGCTAAAATAGATGCAAGCCTTGGATATCCAGTGATGGACTGAAGCTAGCATAATGGAGTTGGAATTTTCGTTGTGATGAAATTGCCAAAAGAGTTTGTTTTCATCAGGAATAACGAAGATGCTTGAATATTCAAGAAAGTAAGTGGGAGATGAATAATATTTCTAAAACCTTATGTAGATGACATACTGTTGATTAGAAATGATATAAATTTCTTGACACGAATAAGGACTTTATTGAAAATAGTTTTCAGCTGAAGTACTTGGGCTAATATAGCATTAGTATTGAGCACAATGATCTATGTAGATAGTAAGTGCCTGATCATGCTAAAGCCAACACTACATATTGATATGATACTAAAGTAGTTTAGTATGAAACGCCAAGAAGGATGTTCTTGCCGAGGTCATGGTGAAAAACTGTTTGCAGAAATCAGTGTTCATGAACACAGACAAGCAAAACACATGAGTTGAATTTCACTCACATGTGTGTTTGGATTAATCATGTACACCATAATATGTAAAACAACCAGATATGTCCAGTGCTCCAAAAGGTTGTGAGCAAGATACCAAAGTGATCAAGATGTTGATCATTGGACAAACAGTGAAAAGTTAAACTTATGATAGATAAGATATGTTTCTCGGAAAATGGAGATAATGAAGAGCTCGTTGTAATGAGTTACACCAGCTGAATTTTTGATGTAAATAGTTACACCAATTCAGTCTTCATACTTACTCCGACCGATTTTCGATTTTAATTGGGATTATGTGTTTCACACGTAAGGGTGGCGCAGTACGGAGGAACTTTGTCAAGTTAGATACTGTGGCGAATTCTATAACAGAGGCTAAGTATATAGTTACTTAAAGAAGTAACAAGGAGGGTAATTTGAATCATAAGTTCATTCATGAACGTGGTATGGTTTTCTTAGATACTTGAAGCTCATGGAACATTGATGAATGATGTCATGACTTATTCTGAGGAACCAAGGTCCTACCAAATGATTCAAACATATACAAAGCTAAACTAATAAAATTAGTGAATTTTATGATAGCGTGAAAACGCGAAGATATGCAAAATACAAACGGGCCTGAGACGTCACATCCGAAGATGAAGTCTATACCACAAATGAAGCATGTATTACACCGGTATGCCATCGGTGTAAAGTGCTCAAGAACTGATAATATTATTGACTCTAGTGCATGTGGGAGACTGTTGGAAATATGCCCTAGAGGCAATAATAAAATGTTATTATATATATATTTCCATGTTCGTAATTAATGTTTATATTTCTGTGCTATAATTGCAATGACCCTGACTATGAGATTCAGAAGAAAACTCACTTGCATGTGTGGAAATGTAAACACCAAGAGTTCCTGGTTTAGCCTCTAAGACCAGCTCATGTGCTAACTGATGATTACGTTTTCTTAATCATGGACATTGTTCTTGTATCAAGGATGTCAGTAGCAATGAGAACATATTATTAGCAGAACAATGATGTTGAACCGACCCCGGTATTGAATGATATACTTAGAGATCACATCGTAACTACGTTATAAGTCATATCATGAAATGTTATCGTATACGTAATTCCTTAGACCATGAGAGTATCGAGTTGCTTCACACAGGAAGACATGCATTGGTTCTTAGATGAATCCTCCCGTAAATGGGAAGTAGTAAAATAAGTTCTGGGTATGTCAGATGGTGTGGCTAGTGATTGTGATAGTTCAAGAATGGGATTTTCTCCTTCACGATGAAGAGATATTGACTTTGGGCCCACTCGCTTTGACGGTATCCATTCTAGTCTGGCCAGACGCATTGTGATTTAAACACGGGGATACCTGATGACCCACAACCGTAAGGGATCTATTGCAGCATTTTCGATAAGTAAGAGTGTCGAACCCAACGAGGAGCAGAAGGTAATAGCAAGTGACTTTGGCAAGGAGATAACTGCAAGCACTGAAAGATAACTTTTTAGGGGTTTTCTTGGTATAAGCAACAGGAAAGTAAAAACGAGGAAAGTAAAAGGAACTGGAGAGTAACGAGTGGCCCAATCCTTTCTGAGCACAGGAGAGGCCTAGCAACTGAACTTATAAAGGCTAAAGTGTTCTTGAGGACACACGGGAGAGGTAGTCATGTGCTTTCGCCATATTCCGTATCGGTACTATGTGCTGTGTTGATAAGTGTTGAGTGGTTGGATCTATGCTAGTACACCCTCTAGACTAAGATAAGTGCACTCTTATGATTAAACACCTTGCAAGCATCCGCAAATACAAGATAGTAATTAAGGCAAAAGCCTAACCATAGAAATATGATCGGTGATCCATTGTTCCCTTGTGCAAAAGTGTGCAAACCGGGGCTTAGGTTTCTGTCACTCCGGCAACCCACCGTAAGAATTCTTTGTACACAATGTATTCCCCTAGGTCCTTGATAAGGCGAAGTGTTGAGTGTTCGACTCACACAACACCACTAGGAAAATAACAACACAACTTAAATATCAAACAACACATATTACTTCAACATCATATGACTACTAACAACTAGACTTCTCCCATGTCCTCAAGAACTAAAGTAACTACTCACAAGACATAAAAGAGATCATTATCAGTGGGGATAAATATATGATAAACAATCTGGACACAATAATATTTCTCCTACAAAACTCAATAGCATTCACCACAAAGTAGCAATCAACACCGACAGAGTAGAGAGGATAGATAGTACGGATTACAACACAAGTTGCAATTGCGAGATGAGATTGGATGGAGGTGGAGATGGTGCTGATGATGGGGGTGATGTTGATGATGATCTCGATGATGCCCGTGACGATGGTGATGACGATGGTGACGATCTCCCCTTCCGGGAGGTGATCTCTCCGGCGGAATCTGCCCGCCAGAGATGGCTTTTCTTCTCTGTAGGTTTCCGCCACGGAGCGGCGGCGGAACTCCGTAAACTCCCCCCTCTTTAGGGTTTTCGGGCGACAAAGAGTATATAGGCCAAAGGGGGGAACCGGGAGAGGTCCCAGGGGTCTAGGCGCCCCCCCGGCGCGGCCAGGGTGGGGGCCGCGCCAGGTGGCCTCCTAGGCACCCTGTGGCCCCCCTCTGGTCGCTCTTTTGCGTGTCTTCGTGATCCTTCTAGAAAATAGCCTCCGTCGATTTTCAGGTAATTTGGAGGTATTCTTCTTCAGCAACTCAGCGTCCACTTTTTATCGCTGAATCCCGCGTCTGCTGCTTCGGCACCGGAAAGTTGCAAACTGTGTAAAATAAGCCAAAACAATATAAGAATAGCATCATATCTTGAAATATATCAATGAATAAGAAAGATTTAATATATAAAATAGTGATGCATTTTGGACGTATCAACTCCCCCAAGCTTAGACCTCGCTTGTCCCCAAGCGAATACTGAGCTCGGTAAACTTGTCCACAAGTTTAGAGAGTGAAGTGTCGATAAATAGAATACGGACAAGAAGCATCAAGGTTTCTTCATCAAACTCAAGCATCCTCAACAGCAACCTCAACTCATAAGGCCCTTATGAGAAAGTAATAACAATTATAATCAAAAGTAGGGCTGAGGAAACTCATCAAATTATGGCAAACATATCCTTGGTCAAAGGACAACTAATGACTTTTACTCTTGCTCTTTATTTTTAATGAAACCATTTGAAGCTTTTGAAAGAACATGTTATTAGTCATGAAGTGCAAATGCTAACACAAAGGAAGATGCTTGCTTGGCAAAAGCTTTCGCAAACAACTTACTTATCAAAAGATAATGTCAACAAGGATGTGGCAAGGCAAAACTTAATGCAGCTTTATAAGGATGAATCCTCATCAACATCAAATGTATGTTCTCTTAGAGAAAAGAAGGAAGTGGGACAACTGACTCAACATGAAGGTGGAAGAAAGGCCTTGTCAAGGGCAAGCAGGGAAAACTCATGTGCTATCCTTAAATCAAACAGAATAAAAATAGATTTTGGGGCGGTGCATAGTTTGTCAACGAATGCTAATAGATAGCTCAATTACTTCTCAAGATGGACAAGTTTCGAGGAACGGCTCCCAAGTGGGGACGATCACATCCCCTTAATCTCCTTTGTTTATCACTGCCAAAGTTTCTGATTTCTCATAGACCAAGCGTGAAGGAGGGTTTGTTTGTTATATTATCTTTCGAGCTGGGCGCACCCATGCCAGTTCCTCCTCGTATTATGGGTTTGCAGATTAGACATGCAATCCCTGGGTAAAACTTGTCCAACTTAAGAAGATCATGAATTGCCTACTACTTCCTCATGAGCTAAACAAGAGGCACAAAACAGAAGATTTTGAACATTTAAGGATAACACATAAATTCTATACTTATAGGAGTGGTAGGGGAATACCACGAATAGGAAGGTATGGTGGACTCATATGGAAGGTATTGGTTTCAGGCTATGGATGCACAAGCAGAAATCTACTTGGCAAAGAGTTTGGCTAGCAAGGGCTTTGAGAGAACAGACAATTGATGCTAATTTAGATGCAAAACATATAAGGCATAAACATTAAGGTAAGCATAACACATCAAGTTGTCTTCCTTGTCAACATAACACTTCAAGCATAATAACATAAAGGTTTTGGCTATGTTGCTACTTTTGAAAACATGCATGTTGTCATGACCAAAGCTATGTTTGCCAAAATTAAATAAAGTTTTCAAAGCCATACCTGATATAAGGTCAATACTCCCCATAAGAATCGTCATATGAGGCCGATTGCGCGAAGAGAATACCGAGTGCAGCGAAGAACTAATAGACTTCTCATTAATATTCCAATATAGACGACTCCACACTCACGGATACAATCTCTCCACAGAAGGAGTGATAGACCTCGACGCAAACACATATTTCATATAATAACTTCCCTAGACATGATACGACTCTACTTGACTCCTAAAGACAAAGATAAAGATAAAGATACCCGGCACTCCCCCAAACTTGGAAGAAGCTGAGGGGATGCCATTACCCGAGGAGATTTACTCCTCATTCTTGTTCTTCTCAGTCAGGTACTCCTTGGCGAAGCGCTTCCATGGCAGCTCCTCTCCAGTCCCGAAGGACATTCCCGTCTCCAGGATCCTGCACTCAGCACCTAAACCCATGCGCAGAAACTTTAGTTCATACTCACAGTTCTGGTTGTGCAGATCATAGATTTGTGCTTGGAGCCCGTAAACTTTTTCTTCTAGTGCGGACAAACTTGACCACATCTCCTTCATCTCTTTCTTATGGGAAGCCTCGATCTCGTTCCTGATGTCGAAGTTGGCTTCAACACCACGCTCCACCATCTTCTTGAACTTGAAGACCTTATGTTCCATCTCCTTCAGCCGCTCCTCGGTGCTCCCCTCCATGACTGGTCCCTTCAGATCTTCCTTGTGGAGAACACCGTCCTCCACACAAAGGACCTGGGGGTGCTTGTTCACCTCAGCGAGGTAAGGGTTGATGACGTTGACGACGAACTTGTCCTTGGGGGAACTTGGGGAAGCCATGGCACCTAGGTCTAGCTAAAAGATTTCCTGGCAGAAACAGATTGAAGAGAAAACACACGAAATCACGAGGTACGTTGCCGGAACGATCCGGGCAAATATATAGCAAAAATTTCTGCAACAAAAGGAAGGTAACGAGCCAAAGTGGGGTCGGAGACGGACTCCTGGGGGCCCAGGCGGCCTCCCGACGCGGCCAGGAGGTAGGCCGCGCCAGGGTGGCGCCTGGGCCCCCTGGAGCTCCTCTCCGGCTCCACTTAGCCCTCAAATTTTCCTAATTTTGCGAAAACTCATAATATGGAACTTTTATGGCGGTTCGCGATGTTTCCTTACCGTAATACATACCTTTTCTTATTCTGCTTCTGTCGGTGTCTGAAACAGGGCTGCAACATGTTCTTCATGAGTTGTTGTGCGTATTATATTTACATCAACATTGACGGGATCTCCCGCCATGTAATGCTTGAGTCTTTGCCCATTCACAACTTGAGGTTTGGTGCCTTCAAAATTGTTAATCTTGATTGCACCAGACCGGTAGACTTCTTCGATATGAAATGGCCCTTCCCACCTGGAAAGTAGTTTACCTGGAGAAAACCTGGAACGGGATCTAAACAATAAAACTTTATCACCAACATTACATTCACGTTTCAGGATCCTCCTGTCATGCCACTTCTTTACCTTTTCCTTGAACATTTTAGCGCTCTCGTAAGCTTCACTTCTCCACTCATCTAGAGAAGTCAAGTTCATGAGACGCTTTTCACCAGCTAACTTTGGGTCAGCATTAAGCTCTCTAACAGCCCAGAAAGCTTTGTGTTCTAACTCTAATGGCAAATGGCAAGCCTTGCCATAGACCATTTTATAGGGAGACATGCCCATGGGATTTTTGTAAGCAATTCTATACGCCCACAAAGCATCTCCTAACTTATTTGACCAGTCCTTCCTATATCTGTTAACTGTCTTTTGCAAGATCAACTTTATCTCTCTATTGGTGAGCTCAACTTGCCCACTAGTTTGAGGATGGTACGGTGAAGCAATTCTATGATTGACATCGTACTTGGCTAAAGCTTTTCTAAAAGCTCCATGCGTGAAGTGTGATCCTCCATCAGTCATGAGATACCTAGGTACACCAAACCTATGGAAAATTACATCTTTGAGCATTTTCAAAGATGTTTTGTGATCAGCACTTTCAGTGGGGATTGCTTCAACCCACTTGGTTACATAATCAACAACAACTAATATGTGAGTGTACTTGTGCGAAGAAGGAAAAGGACCCATAAAATCAAAACCCCAGCAATCAAAAGGCTCAATCACTAGTGAGTAATTTATAGGCATCTCATTCCTTTTACTAATATTACCAACTCTCTGACATTTATCACAGGCTAAAACATAATTTCTAGCATCTTTAAAGAGATTAGGCCAATAAAAACCTGATTGGAGAACCTTATGTGCGGTTCTCTCACCGGCGTGATGTCCTCCATAGGGACTATCGTGACATTGCTTGAGAATGTCCTTCTGCTCGTGTTACGGTATGCATCTTCTCACGATCCCGTCTGGACCTTCTTTGAAAAGATGTGGGTCATCCCAGAAGTAATGCCTCAAATCATGGAAGAACTTCTTCCTTTGCTGAAATGTTAAACCTGGAGGCAAATACTTTGCAACGATAAAATTAGCATAATCTGCAAACCAAGGATCGGAAAGAGATTGTACTTTAACAATGGCAAGTTTTTCGTCTAGAAAACTATCATTGACTAGGATGGGATCATGCGGTATATCTTCCATCCTTGAAAGATTGTCCGCTACAGGGTTGTCTGCTCCTTTTCTATCAACAATCTACAAATCAAATTCTTGAAGGAGGAGTACCCATCTGATGAGTCTTGGCTTGGCATCTTTCTTCGTCATAAGATACTTAATGGCAGCATGGTCAGTATGAATAATAACTTTAGAATCAACAATATACTGCCTAAACTTATCACAAGCATACACTACTGCTAAGAATTCCTTCTCAGTAGTAGCATAATTCTTTTGAGCACTATCAAGGGTTTTACTAGCATAATATATAACATTCAATTTTTTATCAAACCTTTGTCCTAAAACAACTCCAACATCAAAATCACTAGCATCACACATAATTTCAAAGGGCAAACTCCAGTCAGGCGGTTATACTATAGGAGCGGTTATTAAAGCTTTCTTAAGAACTTCGAAAGCCTCCTTACAATCTTCATCAAATACAAAAGGAACATCCTTCTGGAGAAGATTAGTGAGGGGTCTCGAAGTCTTAGAAAAGTCTTTAATAAATCTTCTATAGAAACCAACATGACCGAGAAAACTACGAATACCTTTAATGTCCCTTGGATAGGGCATCCTTTCGATAGCTTCAATCTTCGCCTTGTCCACTTCAATTCCCCTCTCGGAAATCTTGTGGCCAAGCACGATCCCTTCGTTAACCATGAAGTGGCACTTTTCCCAGTTTAGAACTAAGTTTGTATCCTCGCATCTCTGCAAAACTTTATTAAGATTGTGGAGACAATGGTCAAAGGAAGTTCCATAGACGGAGAAATCGTCCATGAAGACTTCCACAATCTCCTCACAAAAACCATGGAATATTGCAGACATACATCTCTGAAAAGTAGCAGGTGAATTGCATAAACCAAAAGGCATACGCCTATAAGCATAAGTACCGTAAGGACAAGTGAAAGTGGTCTTCTCTTGATCGGCAGTGTTAACATGAATTTGAGAGAAGCCTGAGTACCCGTCAAGATAGCAAAAGTGGGTGTTTTTGGACAGCCTCTCAAGCATCTGATCGATAAAGGGCAGCGGGTAGTGGTCCTTCCTAGTTGCCTTGTTCAACTTCCTGTAATCAATACACATTCTATATCCAATAATAATTCTTTGAGGTATTAGTTCATTCTTATCATTAGGGACTACAGTTCTCCCTCCTTTCTTAGAAACACAATGAACTGGACTTACCCACTTACTATCAGCTATAGGGTAGATAATACCTGCGGCTAGAAGCTTGAGAATTTCGGTCCTCACAACATCCATCATCTTTGGGTTCAACCGTCGTTGATGGTCAACAACAGGTTTAGCATCGGGATCGAGGTTGATAGTATGTTGACAGATAGATGGACTAATTCCCTTAAGGTCATCAAGGGTATAGCCAATTGCACCACGGTGTTTACGAAGTATCTCCAATAATCGCTCTTCTTCATATCCTGAAAGGTTAGAGTTGATAATAACAGGATATACTTTCTTTTCATCTAAATAAGCATACTTGAGCGTATCGGGAAGAGGTTTGAGATCAAACACCGGGTCTTCTTTTGGTTTGGATAGAATTCCTAAAGGTTCAACCGGAAGGTTGTGCTTCAGGATAGCAGGTTGTCTCAAGAAGATTTCATCAATTTCATTTCTTTCCTGCATATGAGTATCATTCTCGTGGTCCTACATGTATTGCTGCAAAGGATCATTAGGGGGAATAGAAATAGAAGCAATACTTTCAATAATTTTATCATCATTAGGTAATTCAGTACCACGAGGCTGCTTAGAGATCTTAGAAAAGTTAAATTCATATGGCTCACCATTGAATTCAACGAAAACTTTACCTTTCTTGCAATCTATGATAGCTCCACAAGTTCTGAGAAAAGGTCTACCGAAAATAATAGGACAAAAACTATCTTGCACTGAACCAAGTACGAGAAAGTTGGTAGGATACTTTACCTTTCCGCATAGGACTTCAACATCTCTCACAATCCCAATAGAAGAGATAGTAGCTTTGTTTGCAAGATGAATAGTAACATCAATCTCTTCGAGTTCACAGGGTGAAATCTCACCCATGATCTCTTGATAAAGAGAATAAGGAATCGCGCTAGCACTTGATCCCAGATCGCATAGCCCGTAATAATTGTGATCTCCTATTTTAACAGATACAACTGGTGTACCTGAAATTGGGCTTTTATTCTTGGCTGTGACAATGTTAGTTGAAACAACACAAAAATTTATAATAGAGTCTGAAACATCATTAGTAACTAAATCTTTAACCATCGCAACTTGAGGATCGACTCTGATCTGGTCCTCAGGTTCGCCTGTTCTCCTCTCACTTTTATTTATTATGCCTGTCACAAAAGAGTGCTCCCTTATTCTTGAAGGAAAAGGGGGCTGTTCATATATAACTGCAGGCAAAATAGGATCAACAACGTGAATATCAATTGGCACTTCTTTGAAAGGCTTTTGGTGTTGATCCTTCTTCATCTTAGAAGAATCAACATGAGAGGCAAAGTTCTTACAAAAATCAATCATTAGATGGGAATCCAGACCAATCTTAGAGCAAAAGGTATTAAAATAATCATTTTTCACATAGCTCTCAATATAATCATGCTCATAATTTATAACCGGTTCAATACCTTTATCGATTTCCCAGTCTTCAGTATTCTTCTGGATCCTTTTGATGAGATCCCATCTTTCTTAAACGCTCTTTGTCTGAAATACCCCGCTAGAGGAGGCATCCAGCATTTCCTTATCCTGACGAGAAATCCTGGCATAAAAATTTGTAAGTATAATATCTTTGGGGAGCTTATCGATAGGACATTTGAACATTAGGGATTTAAGCCCCCCCCCAAGCTTGAGCGATGCTCTCTCCGTCGCGAGACCTAAAGTTATAGATGTAATTCCTGTCTCGATGAACTTCATGAAGAGGGTAAAACTTTGTATAAAAGAGAGACATAAGCTCTTCCCAATTAAGAGAATGTGAGTTATCGAGGAGCTTATACCAATCTGAAGCTTTTTCCGTAAGCGATATGGAGAATAATTTCTTCATAACGAACTCCAGTGACACACCTGCAAGCTTGAATAATGAACATAGTCGTGATAAATATAGCAAGTGTTCACCTGGATGTCTGTCTCCTGCATAACGATTAGCTAAGACATAATCGATAATACCAGATGGTATCTTATAAGGCACAATTTCAGCAGGGGCAGGAGTGACTACCTTAGTTGTGGGGCGGTTCCCCAAGAACAACGATCCAAGAGTAGGGGTGTCCATAAGGACAAGAGCAGCAACAGCAAAACTAAAAACAGAAATATAAAAACTTCCTTACCAGCTTCACTAACTAATAGCGCTACGCTCCCCGACAACGGCGCCAGAAAACTGTACTTGATGACCCACAACTGTAAGGGATCTATTGCAGCGTTTTCGATAAGTAAGAGTGCCGAACCCAACGAGGAGCAGAAGGTAATAGCAAGTGACTTTGGCAAGGAGGTAACTGCAAGCACTGAAAGATAACTTTTTAGGGGTTTTCTTGGTATAAGCAACAGGAAAGTAAAAACGAGCAAAGTAAAAGGCACTGGAGAGTAACAAGTGCCCCAATCCTTTCTGAGCAAAGGAGAGGCCTAGCAACTGAACTTAAAAAGGCTAAAGTGTTCTTGAGGACACACGGGAGAGGTAGTCATGTGCTTTCGCCATATTCCGTATCGGTACTACGTGCTGTGTTGATAAGTGTTGAGTGGGTGGATCCATGCTAGTACACCCTCTAGACTAAGACAAGTGCACTCTTATGATTAAACACCTTGCAAGCATCCGCAAATACAAGATAGTAATTAAGGCAAAAGCCTAACCATATAAATATGATCGATGATCCATTGTTCCCTTGTGCAAAAGTGTGCAAACCGGGGCTTAGGTTTCTGTCACTCCGGCAACCCACCGTAAGCATTCTTTGTACACAATGTATTCCCCTAGGTCCTTGATAAGGCGAAGTGTTGAGTGTTCGACTCACACAACACCACTAGGAAAATAACAACACAACTTAAATATCAACAACACATATTACTTCAACATCATATGACTACTAACAACTAGACTTCTCCCATGTCCTCAAGAACTAAAGTAACTACTCACAAGACATAAAAGAGATCATTATCAGTGGGGATAAATAGATGATAAACAATCTGGACACAATAATATTTCTCCTACAAAACTCAATAGCATTCATCACAAAGTAGCAATCAACACCGACAGAGTAGAGAGGATAGATAGTACGGATTACAACACAAGTTGCAATTGTGAGATGAGATTGGATGGAGGTGGAGATGGTGCTGATGATGGGGGTGATGTTGATGATGATCTCGATGATGCCCGTGCCGATGGTGATGGCGATGGTGATGATCTCCCCTTCCGGGAGGTGATCTCCCCGGCGGAATCTGCCCGCCAGAGATGGCTTTTATTCTCTGTAGGTTTCCGCCACGGAGCGGCGGCGGAACTCCGTAAACTCCCCCCTCTTTAGGGTTTTCGGGAGACGAAGAGTATATAGGGCAGAGGGGGGAACCGGGAGTGGTCCCAGGGGTCTAGGCGCCCCCCCGGCGCGGCCAGGGTGGGGGCCGCGCCAGGTGGCCGCCTAAGAACCCTGTGGCCCCCCTCTGGTCGCTCTTTTGCGTGTCTTCTTGATCCTTCTGGAAAATAGCCTCCGTCGATTTTCAGGTAATTTGGAGGTATTCTTCTTCAGCAACTCAGCGTCCACTTTTTATCGCCGAATCCTGCGTCTGCTGCTTCGGCACCAGAAAGTTGCAAACTGTGTAAAATAAGCCAAAACAACATAAGAATAGCATCATATCATGAAATATATCAATGAATAAGAAAGATTTACTATATAAAATAGTGATGCATTTTGGACGTATCAATACCGGAATACAATAACGAGAAATAAAGACAAACGAGCAAAGAGGATAATGAGTGGCTTGTGTTCAAGAAGTTGTTACACATGGGTGCCAAACATCTCTCCTCTAACTTTTGTCATATATCACGAAGCAAAGGGAATGGTACATGAATAAACATAATGGTTCACTCGAAGTTTCTTCGTGTATGTGCGGGAGTCATCATGGGTGTCCATGGCTCCGCTGTTGATTATTGGCTATTGACAAAAGGCTGTTGAACTATGTCCGGAAGATGTTCTGAGTCATGTACGCATTATACCGAACCTATTGGGTCACACACTTAACGAGCAATAGTCTATTAGAATACTAGTATGGTAGAAGGTTTAGTGGAAGCAAAGCAGAATAGTTCATACGGGTACCGGAAGTAGTTTCAGAGATTTATGGAATTGTTCATAAGGGCACCAGAAGTAGTTCTGGGTATTTAAGGATATGTCCAGATCACTCTGGAGTAGTCCCAGGTGGTTCCGAAACATATGAGAATGGTACTGGGGAAGTCCTGGATCAACTGGAATAGTTTCTGGATAATCGCTGGGCGTCCCGACAACCTTCGCGGTCATCGGGTGGCTTAAACTGTATCTCGGATGGTCTTGGAAACTATCCGAATGGCTCCGAAACGTCCGAGAACGGTCCCGGAAGGTCCTGGAAGTGCTCCAGAAGGTTCCGGAATGTCCCAAAACGATCCCGGAAGGTCTCGGAAGGTCCTGGAAGCTTCTGGAAGGTTCCAGAAGTTTCCGGGCAGTACCACCCACTACCCCACGCCCCTAGCCTTGGGGGGCAAGCCACCTAGGATGCCCTGGCCGGCCTAGGAGGTGGGGCGCACCAAGGGGAGGGAATCCTCCTCCAGGTGGGAATACCAAAACCCAAATACGGCAGGTTTCCGGTGGGAAGGTGTGGGAAGATTTGGGAGGTTTGGGAGTCCAAGTTGGACTCCCCACCCCCCTTATTGCGCCCCAAGGGTCTCCTGGCCACCTATATAATGTGGGGGAGGGGTGGGGGGCGCAACACAACTTGTCCCCAAGGCCTATGCGCCACCCTCCCTCCTATAAACCCCGTTGCTCCACAATTAGACCCCGGTTTAGACGATGTTCTAGATCGGAATCCGTTAGGGTTTTTTCCCTCTATTTTTCTCGGTGGCGTTCATCTCTAGACGGCGGAGCGCTGCTGGATTGCTGCTACGGGATGTGTGGATACTAATGGAGGGGTCGTACCTTCGACCCTTCTTCGAGGAGCTTGTTCGTAGGACTTGTCCGTGGCACTAGATCGCGGGACGGTTCGAGGGATCGATATCCTCGCGGTTGGGAGGTCATTGAAATTCCTAGCTGCGGGGATCTGCACCGACGGTCTTCACCAACTCTACTTCCGCTACATCGGTTGGTGAGCCATGACCTAAAACCTTGGATGCAATCTTCATGGATGATCTTGGGTTCTTGATTCGTAGGCACGATTTTTTTTGTTTTCTACTGCGTTTCCCAAACATCATCAGCCACGCCATCCTCCTCGTGGGGCTTGGAAGCCCGGGGAAGATGATTTGTTGAGAGTGTGCTCCAAGTGGTGATCTCAGAGGGGCATCGGCCATCGACGCCCCTGCTCCACTGTCCACCTCGCTGGAATCCCCAATCCTTGGGTTCCGAGCGACATGGTCGAGGGGAGAGGTCGACGGCGCCGCTCCGCCCATTGAGGATGCAGTAGACAAGAGGGCACGAGGTGCGGTGGTGACATCAACTTCTGGAAGCATCGGAGGGTGGGAAAACACCGGCGGCGGCTCCGCCATTAGAGGTCGCGCCGATGAAGCAGTAGGGGAGAAGTCCGGAGGCACAACAGAGGGAGGAATCGACGGCGACGGGGCTTGGGGGAGAGGCGGAAGGGGCAGGGGCAGCAGCTGCAGGGGCACGGGAGCCGGCGGTGGCGGTTTCGCCATGGCTCCGCTCGAGTTCTGTCTAGATGTAGCCGCGTGCGTGTGTTGGACTAGATGTAGCCGCGTGCGTGTGTTCTGTCTAGGTGAGTTGAGTTTTTTTTCTTCTCCATTCCAAACTGAGGGTAAAAATGGAATTTTTGAATAGATTGACAGAAAAAGGAGACAATGTAACGATGAATTAACAGCGATAGTATATATGCATTAGAATTTAGTTGTGTCTGGTATATGAGCACCGGAGCTTTGTTCGATGGCAAATGAGCCATTGCCGAGTTCGTCAGTGGTACATAAGCAATTTTTTATTTTTTATTTTGAAGCTACTATCCAAACTCACTGTTGCCCAATGGTAGCAGTGGCACTTTTCCCCTTTTATTTCGTTGATCTCATCCAAGCAAGAAAAGCAAGCTATTAAGCCGGACTCCTCTGCAAGAACCCGTCTACCTCTGCAAGCATCACCTTTAACAGGATTTATACCAACGGAGCCGACGTGGCAGCTGGGGCAGCTGTCCGACGTGTAGCGTTGGCCATGCCCTTAGGCCCCTCTTTGATTCATAAAATGGACAGTAGCTCTAATGGTCCACACTGTTAAAATATATGTGCCGAATATTAAGTGTACTAGTTGTGCTACAGTTGGACTTGTATTAGCGGTGGTTTATGTGTTTGAGTCAGACACGTGTAACCCGGGCCTATTATACAAAGGCACCGCGGGGTAGCAAAATAGACTAGACACAAGTTGATAGGCTAGACAGAGATCACGAAAGGGACGGTCCGGCGCCCGTGATGGGGGCGGTCGGACCGGCCGTGACGAGGTGGTCGGAGCGCTGTCGGATGGCCGTGGCGGACTTGTCATCGACTGTATCATATGGATTTGGTACTCCCTCCGTTTCTTTTTACTCCGCATATAAGGTTTGGTCAAAGTCAATCTTCATAAAAATTGACCAAGTTTATATTAAAAAATATCAACATTTACAATGTCAAAGTTATATAATATAAAAATTAATTTCATAATAAATCTAATGGTAATTGTTTCATATTGTGGATGTTGATAGATTTTTCTATATAGTACGTCAAACTTTATGAAGATTGACTTTGACCAAACCTTATATGCGAAGTAAAAAGAAACGGAGGGAGTACATGGCGAGGAGCGCCCGTAGTCATGCCCTGGGGATTAGCCATGTTGGTGAACCTCGTTAACAAATCTCGGTGTCGTGCTCGTGCTTGTGGTGATTGCTTGATCCTCAGTAGATCGATATGCGATTCAGATTATTCTAACACACACGCCGGGAGTAATTTGGATAATAGCTCTAGCGGCTCACGCCAAGGTACTAGAGTGGTTTAAGCGCGTGCACGCGACGTGGTACTTCACCATAGCGAATTTTCATGTCGCCTAGGCCTCGGCGTGCCTTTTGAGTCCACGATCTTCTCGGCGGATGACGGCGGCGATGGCGGCTTTTCGTACATCGTCGGCTATGTGAAGCGTGACGGTGTATGACCATAGGGAACGCCGAAGCTGGAGGTCCCACTCCCACGGATCGTCCAGGGCCTCGTTGCCGCTACGAAAGTACACCATCGTCGACTGTCGAAAACTAGAGGAACGTCAAACTCCACCGCGGGTGGTTACGCCATGTCCGGGACCTCCTCTCCTGGTGGAAGCCGTTTAATTCCTTGCTGGAGTTGGGGTTGGATGCTGCGAAGGGAAGGGGATGGAATGCAAGGCGGGAACCCTGCCTCCCCTCCCGCACCACAGAAGTGGAGAAATCTGACGGTTGTATCCCCTTCTAGTGTGATTCTCATAGTCAACGTGCTAAACATTAGGGAGTTTGTGCTATTTTGATCCCACGTATCATCGACTTCTGATCCGGCGGTGTTTGTTATCTGGCGCTTCAACTAGTCTTGGCAGGGGTGCCAACGTTGGTTATGTCAAGTTTTCTTTCGTGTGTGGTTCTCATGCTACATTTTTTGTATGTTCACAAACTTCTAGCCATATATTACGATGACCAATCAGCAACGTGTCAACCTTCCTTGCAAGAGTGGAGTTCAGCGATTAAGGTGGAGGACCGCGAAGACCTGGAGGCGATCATTCTCTGCATTCGTTCTTCCGCCAGGCGTCTATCCGCACCTCAGCCGTGATCCTCTTTTGCTTGGAGTTTTTTGTTGGTATCTCTCTTTTGGCTCTGTAGGTAGGGGCCTGCGTGCCTAGTATCGACCATCCGTTGGTGATCTGTAATGCTGCTTTCTTTCTGGTGAACTTTCTTTTGGTGTGTTACTGTGCGAATCGTTGCCTTCTTGACTTTATTTATAAAGTCGGGCCGCGGCCTTTAGTTTAAAAAAAACCTTCCTTGCAAGATGTGTGTTGTGTTCATTGATCTAGGGGTCTCGCCTATTAGGGTGGATGGATCAAACGACTCGTAGTAAGTGGAACTGATCTTTGTAGTCGTTTACTTCACAACACAAGGTGCAGTAAGTTAGAAAACACATTGTAATCATAGTTGTCTTAATTACAATCGCATTTCTAGTGGCTCTTTGCCTAACTCGACATAACTAGTATGCTCACACATGCATAACAGTGTGACGTTATCTCTAAGTCGTCATTGCACATACGATGTCTACTGATTAGAGGGAAGCCATCGTCGTACCACATAGGATATGATCTACCGATTGAGGAAAACTAGGGAAAATTGATTTGCTGTGTTACATGAGTTTTCTTGTAGGGAAGGATACACGAGCTAATAGTCATTTTTATTGTTACATTGATGCCTTCAATTTTTTGCTATCTTATTTCGATATCATGGGTGGGCACATTTTTCTTTTGGGGGCTTTTTAAGATAGCTTATCACATGTACCTTGTGGTATGGTTGGGTACATGTGCTTTATGGATGTAGCAACGCTATCTGTACCGATCATGAACTTATGTTTGGCAAACTAACAGAACTCATGTCCAGTCACACATGTTATCTTCTTATAAAATAGATTCCAAACTCTAGCTGGCCAAGACAGTGCATCAGTGTTAATAAGACTCCTTTCTATTTATGCGTGAGCATCTCTTTTATAAACAATCCTGACATGTGCTTCTTTCAAACAAAACCTATACACAAAACTTGTGATATCTCGAACGTATCAAAGTCAAGACTTAGCTATATACTCCAATGAAGAAAGTCAAGGTAGGCTAGCCAAAGCCTACCCAATATCTTGGAGCACATAAGGAGTAAAACTATTGGAGCACATTGAGGGACTAGAGCCAACTGTAGAAGTGACAGATGTCTAAACCATCTTTACGAGGATATATTGTGCTATGAGACCTATTTAAACTACTTTTAGAAGGACATATGGTTGTGTTTGTCGGCACGAAATTTCCTGCTCCCTTCCTGCTTTGTCAAACAAAACATTGTTGTCATTTTCATCCAATCTAGGAGGACATGGTGTCCTTTATTCCAACCTATCGAGGTGCTTTATTTTATTTGAGTCTTTTATCTACTCCTTTATAAAGTGGGTTGTAGGTAAATCAAAATTTTACTCGAAAACGGATCCATATTCCCCTAAACCAAATAAATTGTCTTATACATGCATATCCAGTTGCCAGAAGTAATTCAGCGCAACTCTCAGTTGAAATCTAAGAGTTTTCCAAACATGAGGCCATACAAAATCCACTCAGCTTTTAAAAATCGAGGCCAGGTGAGATGAAACCAAGGCATGGACGATTAAACAAACCGCTGCATCTTCAAATCATCGCTTACTCCGATCTTTACTTAAGCCAAAGGAAGCAAATCACTTCTTGATTAGTTATAACTCCTATGTTAATAAGAGTATACTACACATGGATCAGTTGGACCAAAATGTATCCTTATCTCGACTAGTTGTGTACTACCAGGCAAGAGCAATGATGTCCTAGTTATTTTATTTTTAGATTACCTTTTTGAGATTAGTCATGGACAAGTGGGCTGTAGAAATTGACATGTAACCTAGCCCGGTCTTAATTTCTACAAGAAGTTCCCACTAATTGTTGATTAGTGCTCTTCACACTCACCTAATCCATCGAAGGATATCTCTTGATTCAGATGGAAAATCTGTTGGACTTCAATCCTCTTCACAGTAGAGTGGAAGTGAGATGTGACATGTATATAAATTTTAGTGATTTCCTAACAACAATCCCTCTCGTCGATTTCTATAAAAAAGTCAAAAAATATATATGAAAAAGTTAGCAAAATCAAAAGAAAACTATGCTACTTGGCATTAAATTCATGAGTGCAGTAGGCAATGGTGTTTTTCCTATGAAATATTTGTTTTCTTAAAACAGGCTTTCATCCTCCTTTACAGATAAAGGCATAACCAAACTACCTTGTCGAACGATACAAGGTAGTTAGGAGACCCTCTTACAAGCAAATCCCTAGATAGCCAGACACCATAAATATACATGATTACAATGTTGAAGGATAAAATAGGAAGGCCTGGAATCTGCCTCACGACACAACCTAGAATAGCTAAGCTCCACGATAACCCCCTAGGAAGGTAAACAAAGCAATGCATCGCCGTTGTCGAGTCCGAAAGGACAAGGATCTTCACCCAGAGCCATGGTACGAAAACGTGTGAGAACCAAAACGACATCCTCAAGATTATAGTGGCATCCGCAAGCATCACCGTCGTCGGCGTCAAAGCTCAAAGCTTTCACTCGGCAACTCATCCGTGCCACCGTGAGTCATCTAGAGACATCAAGGTGAGCACAAGCCTCCGTATCTGGATCTGAGCTTCTCCACTTCCATGAACAGAGAGGAGCCCGGGCCACCCACCGATACACCCCTCGTCGCCCAAACAACCAAGAGGCATAGCCACCACCATCGCCCTGATGCCCGCTGGAGAGCCAATCAAGCGCAACGCCATCCCGGGCCGCCCCCCGACATCCATGGCCTAAAACACTACCAACCATCCATTTCAAAGCACGCGAGCCACACCAAGTAGTGGGGAAGGCACCTCCTCCTTCCACACCTAGCCCGATATCACTAACAGGTTTGGGTCGACGCCTTCACCGTAGGAGGTGCCCATCTATGCGTCCCAAGTCGGTCCAGATGGACCTATGGGAACACAAGCTAGAGGCTGCCGACGACCACCATCGAGCAAAAAGCTCACGAGTTGCCACACCCATAGCCATCGACGCCGATCCATTCGACGGTATAACAACGCCAGGAGGACCCGACTCAGACCGACAACACCGAACCATAGACAAAACAAGCACAACACGCCATCCCCGCCTCAGCATCGAAGGAACACGAATCATGCGAGAGAGGATTCAGGGGGAGATTGGTTAAGCGACACATATGAAATGAATAACTGGAAACGAAGGGATTGGTCGTGAGCAGTACGCTTGTTTGCTATCTGCTGCAAAAAACATTCGAGTATTTAGGTTTTAATATTTGAAAGGTAATAACACGTTACCATAAATAGATGCAAGCAAGTTAATAGGCTGGTGAACGCACGAAGGGCATGGTGGGAGTCCCTGTGTGAACGACGATACCTTAACAAAACACATTGATAAACTGTGAGGAATCCTTATATTTTTTAGATATAGAGATAATATCTGTTCTTAATAGGTTGATTGACATTGGTTTTTGGCGTGGACGACGAAATCTTAGCAAAATACGTTAAAGGACCATAAAAACCCTTATATATTTTTTAGATCTTAAAGATAGAGATGAGAGAAAGGGAGTATGATCTACAAAATGATTTGAATATGATCAAAACTAAACCAAACAACAACTTTAACAGCAGCAGGTCTACACTAAATATGCACGTGTAATGCGCACCGTACCACCTGTTGGATATATGCTCTAGAGGCAAATAATATATGATTATTCCAATATATCTAAATAAGTTCATGACCAGTTTCATACTGTGCTGGAACTGTATCAGTGAAACAATGATACATGTGTGGTATAGAAACAACCAGAGTTCCTAGTCAGCTTCTCATGATGACTAGTTTATCGTCAACTGATGATTGTGGTTTCACGATCATGGACAATCAAGTCAATTGACGGTAAGGTCATCTCAATGAATGAATGACGTGATGAACATTACCCAATGCAAGCATTGCAACATGATCAAATCGTAAAAGTTTAGTGTTGTAATTACAGAACGTAGTAGCCTGTTCCTTTCAATGTGAGATCACGCATAATTGCTATCTTCTGAGGATGCTTTGAGTGCATTAACCGTCACACTGAAACATGGTGACCATAAAGGTGTATCTTGGGCTATCCGATGGGATATGTTGAGGAGTGTTAATTCAAGAGCGGGATTTGTCAATCCATATAATGGAAATATACTTCATGGCCAACTCGGTGAGATTGCATCCATAAAGCTGCGCAACGTGTGACTAGGTCACAAGGATGAATATCACGGAACGAGTGAATAAATATTTGTCGGAAACAAGATAGAACTAATGCATTGGATGCAGTTGATCAAATCTTGGACTAATCTAGTATCGCATGACAAAGGGAATGGTATACAACGTGAACGGTCCAATCGGTTACTTCCGGAATACACAGGGGTCATTATGGGCATCCAGGTCCCGCTATTGATCATTGGCCGTAGACTTTGTCTCGGTCATGACTGGAGTGTTCTCGGACCATAGGGTAACACACTTAAGGGCTCGATGAATATCGGAGACCTATTCGGAACTATCGGAGTTACCGGAGAAGAGAGAAAGACGTACCGGAAAAGTTCCGTGTTGGTCCGAAAGTTGTTCGGAGTGAGCTGGAAGGAGTTTCGGATCATCGGGAGATGAAATAATATGTATTATTAATTAATTAAGTGAGTTAATAATTAATAACATTTTATTTATAATTAAAAAGTGCAATGGGCCAGCTTTGGGAAAGAAGCCCATTATGGGAATAAAGGAAAAAGAAAAAAGAGAGAGAGGGAGGGAGGCGCCATGGGCCCTAGGGCACATGAGGGGTGCGCCCCCCTCCTCCCTTGGCCGTCCACCTCTCCCTAGCAAGGGACTTTAGTCCCACCTTGCTAGGGGAGAGGGGTTGACTCCCTCCCCTCTGCCTATATATAGATGGGCATGGTGCACATATTTAATACACAGAAATTCGTGAGAAAATAAATATTACTCCGAATTGAGATCGGTTTTCACCGGTCTTCTCCCCTCTCTCGTCTCTCTCAAGCCGGGGTCCCCTTGTGTGGAACCTGTGCTGGGATTGAGGCTTCTCCACTATACGCACGCCGTCGTGCTGCTGCAACTCTGGTTCCGGGAGGTCTACTTCCGCCACCTTCGCTGGATCGGAGAACGGAGGTCGTCATCGAGTCCGTACGTGTGCGAGTACTACGAGGTGCTGCACGTGCGGCACTACCACCCAACAGGGTGCTAACACAGCCAGGGGATGTGAAAGGTTTACGGCTTCATCAACCACATTTGCGGGAACGTTTCCCGCGCAACGGACTACACCCCGAGGTATGTTATTCCGCAAGTCTTTCCGTTACGACATTACAGCTAGATAGATCTTGGGTTAAGGGCGACGCTAGTTAGAAAAATTATTGTTTTCTGCTGCGAGACCCAACAGTTGTATCATGAGCTAGATCGATGCTTCGTTTTGCTGTGCGGATAGAACACATCGGGGATGTGGGCGTTGATTCTACGATTGTTACCCTCTCACGTGTACTTGTTATATCTGTGGCATTATTTGATGAAGCGGCCCCCGACCGACCTTACGCGTACGCTTACGCGAGACTGGTTCCACGCTTGACATACGGCTTGTACCGTATAAAGTGGCTCTGGGGGGTGTCTATATCTCTTACTTTAGCGGATATGGCATTTGCAACGGAGGGCCCCGTACGGGGTGTAATAGAGACAATCTATAATCAGCGTTGTGGTTCAATGTTCGTAGAAACGGTTGATCTATAAAAAGCCCTAGCAGCCACGTAAAACATGCAATATACAAATATAGAGACGTCTAACTTTATATTGCAGAGGGGGCTATTGTTGTTTGCTTGATCTTGATGTAGTGATAGCTTTGCTATGTATTACTAGAAAGTAGTAAACGTTCATCATGATGAAACAAAATTCAATGGAGACACTGTAGACTTAGTGCCACCATGATCATACATCTTAAAACTTTCTAGTATAGGATACACGACGGTAGCATTAAATAAGATGATCCCTTATAAAATGCCAAACATAAGTATTCAACCGAAGTGTGCACCACCTGGAAGGTTCTCTTTATGATAGGTAGGCCGTGACGATCGGGTGTCATACATACATTAGAGTTCGCATGAGGTTGGGCCTGGCAAGCCTGGCATATGTCGATATGGCCTTGCTAAGCAGCATATAACACTAAGGTCAATTTGGCGAGCCTGGCATATGCAGATATGTCCTCGGAATACTAGAGATCGAAAGATCGAGCATGAGTCACATATAGGATGTGATCGCACAAACTAATTGTCTACCTTTGAAACTAATCCGTCGGCCGTTGTGATATTCGAGGACGGATAGTGAATCTGGATCATGTAATCACTAAAACTTCTTAGGGATGATTGCTTTAGTGTGAGCTCATCTATAATATGATTATTATGAACTCATTGTTATTGTGACGCCCCTAAAATCAATCCGTGTACAGTAATCATACACGCAGGGTACACGACTGAGATTAGGGTGCCACGGTGAGAATATCACAGCACAACACTAAACACAAAAGGTTAAACCAATATGCTACAATAAAGGGGGGTCACGCAGACCCGAATACATAAGTTATACAAGCCATAATATCTGAGTACAGACATAGTTAGTCAAGTTTTACCTTAAGAAGGCTAGCACAAATAACATCAGAGATACAGATCGAAAAGGCAAGGCCTCCTGCCTGGGAGCCTCTGAAACTACTCCTGGTCCTGGTCAGCGGGGGTCTCGACGTAGTAGTATCCGCCTCCGGGGTACTCATGCTCCTGGGCTCCAACGTCGACTGCAGCGGCCGATCAGGCAAAACAGTAAAGGAAATAAAGCAGGTGAGTATCTAGCATACCCGCGAGTCTTACGTCCGCTACTAAGCATTATGCATTGTATCAACGGAAAGAAGAGGCTGTATATAGTGGACTGAAAGACAGAAATCAGAATAAGGATAAGAAGCTAGGCCTATCGAAGGCTAGCATCTTCCGACAATGTCTTGCAGCATGAGGTAAGAATCAGCCAACAGTTCATATAAAGCATAAAGTAGCAACGAAGCAGAAGTTGCTGCAACATTGTATAATATAAGTTGTAATGATTAACAATAATAATAATGCCTCCGAGTTCCCTTCCTCGACTCCCTGCGAGGAAGAAGACCCGGAACCATACAGTTTAATAGTAATAGTTTCTAGTGGTAAGATCCAGCTTCAGCATAAAGCGTCCTGTTACCGTGGACACGGCTATTCGAATAGATTAATCTTCCCTGCAGGGGTGCACTGGCGTGACTCTACGACGCTCAGATCTCCAGCGTGGCGGGAACCTTGTTAGGGAACGCTCCACCAAAGCTATCTGACACAAAGTAGCCCATCCTTCGGCAATCAACAGAGAGGTCATCCGCCGGACTATATCCTATGTACGCCGGGCTTTGGACCCTAACCCGAACGTACTCCTGCACGGTGCGTGACTGGCCGGTGAAGCAAAATCAAAGCAAATACAAATACACCGCTCGAGCAAGAGAAGACAACACCACTTCCCGGCAATCAGCCCGCGATACTGCTGACATCTGAAGACCCTCGAACGAGACTACGATGCAGGGGAGCCCACACTCCTCGTCCCACGTGTAGGTAGTGCGTACAAGCCAAAAGGCTACTCAAGACATCCGCCGAACCATTTAGCATTTTAATTAACCTGCGTGCCAACCGTTATCCTTGCCTCGACTTAACCGACCCGCGGTCAACGACAGCAGTCAGGACCACCAGTACATCGGTGCCTGCCCTGTCGTCCCACCAAGTCACTGCGGTTACCAACAAGGTGAACCGTCTCCTTACCTTGTCTCGCGTTTGATCTTGGTAGAGCTCGACTTTCGTGGTTTGGTAACTCTCGCGAGATACGAGCAGGGGCCAAGCACGCCAGTAACGTCGGTCGTACCCTCCCTCTCGTTCCCGACGATATACCGCTCGCGGGCACCGTTGGGTCGCCCGACTTTCTTACCTTTAAGGACAACCGCTGTCCAGGACCCTATGGCGGCAAGACAAAGTCAGCCTCGAGTGGAGTACAAGGATTACTCCTTGATAGCTCACACTTGAGGTGACTAGGCATAACCCAGATAGGGGCCTTTGGCGGTGTCTGCTTTGTATCGTACCTGTGCAGTTGTATAAATTGTATCCGCGTTCACTCCCCTGAGTGATCACGGCCCTCTATCTAATCCTAGCTAACAAGGCGCAGGGCTCACTGCTGAATAATGCATAAATATAATAGGGAGCATAGGATAAAGGAGGTACAACAAGGGGCGACAAAAGCAGGCTATGCAATTGAATATGATTGTAATCGTAGCAGCAGCAGTAACAATGCCTAGTGCAAGAAAGTACGAAAAGGTAGGCGATATCTGGGGAAGAGAATGGCTCTGCTTGCCTGGAAGTTCGCAGGTAGGGGAAGGGTCGTCGACGAAGTAGTCGTACTCAGCAGCGGTGTAGTCGACGGTAGTAGCAGGGTCTACCGGAGAATAAAGGGGGGGAGAAACAGTAAATACAAAGCAAGCATAAACAAACAGATGAATAGCATGACATATGCAATGTTAACGGTGTTCTAACGCAGTGCCATGCACGTTGCTCGGAGCGGGAATTCATCCGGGGATGAACTGCCAGCTCCGGGTGATTACCGGACAGGGTGTCCGGAGGGGGAAGGGTTCATGCCGGAGGTGTCGTGGACATCCGACACACGTGTGGGTTGTGTACCCGAGTTAGTTGATCTATTCCGAACAACTTTCGTGTTCGGAATAAATTCATCCAGGCACTCTAACAGTACCGGACAGTTTAACGGTTATCGGGCAATCTATCGGACAGTGCCACCGGAGGGGGGGACAGTTCGATGATCGGTATGTTAGAGGGGTGTGGTGAGGATATGGGTATCGTATCTGTATTCATTGATCCGTTTTGAGCAACTTTCGTGTACGAAAGTTTTTCATCCGGGCAATACTTATCGGTACCGGGAATTACCGACAGACGGCCCGAGAGGGGGGTGTCGATGCTCGGTGCGTTAGGGGGGTGTGGTAGACATACGAATAGCGTATTCTTGCTCGTTGTATTTTTCTGATCAATTTTGGTGTATAAAGTTTTTTGATCCGGTATACGGATTAAAAGATATTAATTTAACAAGTTTAATTCATTTTTAAATCATTTAAATCATTTTCTATTTATTATTTATTTAAATACAACATTATCCACAACAGTGGGGTTGACCAGTCAACTGACATGTGGGTCCCACATGTCAACCTCTGGTTTTAATAATTCATTTATTTAATCTAATAATCCAGTGGGGCCCACTAGTCATACTCACATTTTTATATAAAAACAGTTTATTTAATTAAACAACCATGGGGTCCACATGTCAGCCTAACAGAGATAAATTAACAGTTATTTAATTAACTTAATGGCCTAGTGCCCACATGTCATAGACACAAATGCTTAACGGGGGGGGGGGGGGTATTTTGTTTTAGTTAAAAGTGTGTGGGGGGGTTAGCTGTTAACTAGGGGGGTTAACCCCTAATCTAATCCGGTTGGGGCCCACTGGCCAGTGGCACGAGGCCACAGCCATGGCACGCCGGCGGCGGCCGTGGCACGGCGGCGAGCTCGCGCCCGGTTCCGGCGACGAGAGCAGGCACGAGGGGGCTCCTTCGAACGAGTAGAAGACGGCGCATCGTTCTGTGGTCACGGCATCGACGTGGATGGCCGGAGTCGAGGGCAACGTCGACAATGGCGGGCGGCAGTGGTACGACGATGACGACGACGGGCTTCTGCGGCACAAGGGGGAGCGGGAGCTAGCGCCAAATGACGAGGAGGTCGCGGGCATGCGCATGACATGAACCGCGTGCCAGATGCATGCGCTGGAGCGCCGCGAGGAACTTGCCGGCGGCGAGGAGCTCCTGCTCCAATGGTGGAGCGGGCTACGGCGAACGGGAGGGGGCGCGAGCGATTGGGGGACGGCGAGCAGCTCACCGCAGGGCGTAGCCGTTAAGCAGGCTCGGGGAAGGGGTCGGGGTCGCCGGAATTCGACGACGAGCGGTGGTGGCCCGAGGTGGGGAACGGCGAGGTAGCGGTGTCCACGGGGCGGCTCCGGTCGATTTCTTCTGCAGGGTGGGGAAGACGAGCGCGGGGCAGCGAAAAGACACATTCCCGCGCGTCGGCGAGGGCGGAGGCCGCGTGCTCCGACGAGGCCGTGGCCGACATGCGCTCGGGCAGAGGTGGAAACGACACGCCCGTACGAGATCCGGTGGCTGAGGATTAGGGTTAGGTCACGGGGCACGGGGAGGGTTGCGCTGCACTTGTAGGTCGTCGGCGCCGCCGGATGGCCTCCACGGAGGGGATGCGTCGCCGTGGCCTCGGCGGATGGGCGCCACGCCCAGCTTCTCCCCTGTAGCGAGGGAGATGACCGGGGGTGGGCCATTCGGGCCGGTTTCGGTGGGGTGGAGGGTTAGTGGGCTGGGTGGTGGCCCAGGAGGGAGGGATAGATTAGGCTTTTGGTTTTTCTTTTGTTTTCTCTTTTTCCTTCCTGTAATTTCTTTTGGTATTTATCTTAATTCACTTAGGCATTTTAGTTAAATGTGGAAGTTGTACCAAAAATATTGTTATATCTAGGGTTAGTGCCACAAAAGATTTGGGCACTTTTAAAAGTCATTTAATATTTACTTTAAATATTAAATTATTTGTTTGGGGTTATTGGCCTCTGTTTATATTTGTTTAGAATTTTCTATCACTTAATAAATACTCAAACCCATAAGTATTTGGTCCACTGAATATTTGTGTTTTTATAAAAGTAGTTTCATAATTTTTGGAAAAGATTTTATTGTCACCCTATTTTTAATATTCATCAAAAGGCATTTTAGGGTTTGTTTGAATTTCAATTCAAATGGCTTGTACTTGTTTTGATTCCAGATGATCAAGGTCCATGATCACCATGCATTCAAGAACATCAAAGTGAAATTTAAAATTTTGAACTGTTCCAAGTCGATCAACACAAGTTTTGAACAGTACAGATGAACAGTAACAGTGATTACTGTTCACTGACAGTGAGGGTGTTACAGTTATGAACTAGTCTTAATTGTTTTCCTTGCAAATATTTTGTAGAAAATTAAAATGGACATGAATCAGTATCATGGATTGGTTACTTTCTTACGTGGTGAAAGACTTAAAGATGATGGGTCAAATTTCGTTGATTGGTACTTATACCTTAGGACTGTGCTCAAGAGAACTAACCTCTTGTTCGTGATACAAGAGCGTATGGGAGACCCTCTAGTAAACAACATGGATGAAAAAGTAATGCTTGATTACCATAATCGTCGAAGGACTTACGCCATGGTTAAAAGTGTCATAGAAACTAGCTTCCCGCAAGATTTACGTGAACAATATGCGGATATGGACACGTTGACACAATCGACATGATGAAGTCATTGTTTATACATCAGTTCAGAGTGGCCAGATTTGAGTTAGAAAATGAGTTCTTACTACAAAGATGGAAGAGAACACTTGTGTGAAAACTCACGTAGCCAAGATGCATGGTATACATCCGAAACTCGTGGAGGACTTTAACTATTGGACCACAGAGGAGTCTGCTATAAACACGGTGCTACACTCGCTTCCACCGAGTTACACAGACTTTGTCCATGACTATTGATACGCCCAAACATATCTATAATTTCTGCTTGCTCCATGCATGTTTTGTGTGATATTGCTATGCTTTTGATACACTTTCATATCTTTATATAACATATTTTGGAACTAACCTATTAATGGTTGCAAGAGTGCACAAGTTCTTGTTTTTGTACTTTATGTGTAGGAATTACTTGGATAAAGGAAAAATCACAAAAAGGAGCCTTGTAGGAGTTGGACTCTAACTCTCCCGAAATCTGTCCCCACTAGACAGGTTTTAAAGATCGCCTCGGAAACGCGAGAAGACGACCTCAAACGGAAAAACTTAAAACTACAAAGTTGTAGAATTTTTTTTCCGGTGGATTTAGACTTAAAATTCGGCCCAATCGGAGTTCGGATGCTTCCAGAAACCCTGAAATACAGAAGACGTAATCTGGATGACGGGAATCCGAGAGTCTATATAAAGAGAGAGGAAACCTAGGTCAAAGGGCACCACGAAATTTCCTCCCCCGTGGCAGCCATCTTGAGGGGGAGATCATTCTCCACAGCAGCACCATCTCCAATGAAGAAGAAGGGGCCAAGGGCCGCTGCCCCCAAGGGCCGTGGCCGTGGCCGTGGGCGCCGCCGCCGTCGCCGTCTCCTTCATCTTCTCCGGGCTGCACCTCTCCATCAACAACTGTCTCTCACTCACCGTGTCCATGTCTGAGTAGTTCCCCCTCGGGGCTAAGGCTTCTATCTTGATCTATGTGGTTTCTCTCTCTCCCATGATGTGATCTTTGTTGTGATCATTGGCTATGTTAATCTAGGGTGATCCCATGATGTTTCCCCTTCTTCTATGTATTGGATTTGATGTACTCACTTGATCTTATCTAGTATAATCCCCGAGACCATGGTGACAACGGTCTATTGGACATGGGTTAGAAGAATATTTTCATGAGTGATTTCCTCTTTTGTGTGTGGATTGAAGATTGAGAGTCTCTTGGTGCTTGTCTTTGACTATCCTTGAGATATGTTGTGGTGATTGTGGTACTCTCTTTGGATGGCCGCGGTGACATTGGGAAATCCATAGATTGAGAACTACTAACTTTGAGGTGTGCTTTTGTAGCCCTACATAATTCCCATCCTCTCTTGACCACAAAGAAATGACCTCCGAGTGCGTCTCCATTGCATGTTTTATGAGAAATATCATGTGATTAGACTATGTTCATGTTGTTGAGAGTTGTCACTAGTGAAAGTATGAAGCCTAGGCCTTGTTTCCACCATTGTTACACCGTTTGTGCTCACTTTTATTACATGTTTGCTTGCTGCACTTTTTATTACAGATTTATATTACCTTGTTTTGCCACACCTATCACCCATATTTTATCATCTCTTCGCCGAACTAGTGCACCTATACAACTCCTAGTTGTATTAGGTGTGTTGGGGACACAAGAGACTTCTTGTATCTTAATTGCAGGGTTGCTTGAGGGAGACCATCTTCAACCTCTACTTCCCTGAGTTCGATAAACCTTAGTTCATCCACTTGAGGGAAATTGCTGCTGTCCTACAAACCTCTGCGCTTGGAGGCCCAACATAGTCTACAAGAATAGAAGCGTGCGTAGACATCAAGCTATTTCTGGCGCCGTTGTCGGGGAGGTGAGTGCTTGAAGGTATATCTTTAGATTCTGCAATTAAATCTTTTCGTTTCTGGTTTTTATTTTTACTAGTTAGGCTTATGGAAAACAACAAAAATATTATGAGAGAGCTTTATGAGCTCTACCTTGAGTTGGGAGATGAAGTGTTTGAAGAGAAAATCAAAAAGCCTATGGAGCTTCATTATTTGCACAACACTCATGTTAGTAGCAATGTTATTAGTATGTCTTCTTTGAATACCTTTGATCCTAATGATATGCAAAGCTATAAGCTTGGGGATGCTACGTTTTATGAAGATGATCTTTTTAGCCCCCCAAGTTTTGATGAGGAAATTTATTTTGATGATACTTTGTCTCCTATCTATGATGATTGTTGTGATGACACTTATGCTATAAAGAATACTATTTTGCAAGTGCATCATGATAAGAATGATTCATGTGATAGCTATTTTGTTGAGTTTGCTCCCACTATTACTAATGAGATGGATTTTGCTTATGTGGGGAGTAAAAAAAATTCTATGCTTGTGGATCATGATAAGAAAGTTTTATGTGATACTTATATTGTTGAGTTTATTCATGATCCCACTGAAAATTATTATGAGAGGGGAACATATGCTCATAGATATTTCAATAATATAAAATTCCCTCTCTTTATGTAGAAAGTTTTGAAGTTGCACTTGTTTTGCCTTCCTATGCTAATATCTTTATGCATCAATGAGTTATTCTTCTATAAGATCCCTTTGCATAGGAATCATGTTAGACTTAAATGTGTTTGATATTTGCTTCTTTATGCTCTCTTTTGTGCTTCAACTATTATTCCTACGAGAGCATCATTAAAATCTTAAGCCTATCTTTATGGCTATAAAGAAAGAGCTCTAGGGAGACAACCCTTGTTATCTTTAATTTGAGTTTTTACTTTCTGTTTTTAGTGGTCTTGATGATTTTTACTACTGTAGGAACATCATTATATCTGTATTTTCAAGCTTTGTGCCAAGTTATAGCCTCATATTACAAGGGAAGTGAAAGTTGTGACATGCTGTCCAGAAAATAGATTCTGTCCTCGTGACGGGGAAAATCATAGAAAAATCCCAGTTCATCTTTTTGAGCTGAATTTTTTACAAAGCGTGCTCTATACAATCGCGGAACTTTCATATGTTCTGAGTTTTTTGATTTGAGTTTCATAAGTATCCATAAAAAATTCTTTACTACCTGCTGGTCTGTTTTTCACAGATTCTGTCCTGTTTTGCCTTTTCTTCATTTTGCAAACCTTAAGCTTGCCTTTTCTTTGCAAAAACTTTTTGGCAATCTTGAGAAACAGTAGCTCTTAAAGATTATAATTATTTCCAGTAGAGGAAAAATTATTTTATTATGGGTACTAACCTCGCTAATCAGATTATGATGAGTTATGTATGAAGGGAGTTTTCAAGTGTGCGAGGTAAGATGATGAAAGAAGATTCGGGAGTGTCAAGCGCTCAATCTTGGGGATGCCCCCATGCATCCCCAACAAATATTCAAGTAGACTCAAGCATCTAAGCTTGGGGATGCCCCCGTGCATCCCCTTCTCCATCAACAATCATCAATTCGTCCTTCGTCTCACTATATTTTTATCACTTCATGCGTTATGTGCTATGCTTGGAGCGTCTCGCTCTTAGGTTTTTTTTAGTTTTTTTTAGCTTTGCTTTCTGTTCATAACAAGTTAGACCCCATCTTACTTTCTGTGGGAGAGAAACACGCTCCACTTTTAAAATCTAGAACACATCATAGAATTTTTCATGCCTATCTTTCTTTGTTGTGTGTTCTTTACCTTTTCGTAGCTACTGCCATGTTTAGTTTTAGCTTTAGTTTGTCTTTAGCAAGAGCCTTGGCTTTTGCTGAGTTGTTGCTGGAACTCTCTTTAGTTTTCATGTTTATCTTGTTAAGAGAGTTGGTTGTTGCACTGAGTTGTGTTTTGTCTTGGAAGTAGGTGATTGAGGTTGCTATTTAATTCTAGTAGTAACTTGCAATAGTTTTGAGGTATTGATGAGAGTAATGTCTGAACTTTTGGTGTCAAGAGATCTAGCCTATTAGTGATAGGTGTCATATTTTGGGCAATCCGTGTTTATTTTCAAAACCTACAAAACTAGTTGAGAACTCTAGCTACTAGATGGATCACTACTCTTTGGAGGGATCGAATATTAGAGTACACTCACGTACCATGAGTCGAGGATGCGCAAGGATAAGCAAACCCCCATACACTCCTCCTCGGGGTACTTGTCTCTTTGTGAACCTCCTTATTAGGTTGAGAGTTTACGATAATAAGTGCATGAGTTCTTCGGACTAATTTAGGTATTGAAATTTGACACTTCCATCTCCTCATATTTGCTAGCCTCTCCCGTGCCGTGCATTGCCTTCTTCGCACTCCGAGAGTTGGCGTCCACCTTCGCCGGTACTTCCAAACCCTTGGCATGATACACTCTGTCATCATAAACCTCATTATATCTTTCCTAAAAACAGCCACCATACCTACCTATCAAGGCATTTCCATAGCCTTTCCGAGATATATTGCCATGCAACATCCACCTCTTCATGACTTGATCTTCATGTCATACATGTTCCTGCTACACTGGCAGCGGCATACATTGCATACATCATGATAGCTACATCTTCTTTATGATTTGAGTACCTTATAAAGTGTGAAAGATCTCCTATATTCTTGTAAAATATAGAGTGTTGCCCCTAAAGTGAGGAAAAGATCCCAAAGAGGACAAAATCAAAAGATCTCAAAAAGGACAAGTGAGAGTTAAATAGAAAGAGCCATTGAGGCCACCAAAAAAATACAAAAAATAGAAAAAAGAGAAAAAAATAAAAAAAGAGAGAAGGGGGCACAGTACTATTCCTTTTGAGAGATCAACACTAGTACTTCATCCTCTATCCCTTGTACTCCATAGAGATCATCATACATGCATATAGCTACGTGGGGACCCTTCACACTATAAAACTTGGCTTGTATATTCCAATGATGAGCCTCCTCAAATGAGCTCTAGGTCTTCTTGAGCAAGCAAGTTGGATGCACCCCCACTAGTTCCATTGGAGAGCTTTTCTTAGCTCTTATGTGCATCCGTTGCATGGCAATTCCTACTCCTCACATCATATCTATCATATGGCCTTCTCTCGCCTATGGTTTTCCTCATTGATATGAGCCTTTCTCACCCTTTTTGTATTCCTCCTCCACCATATTTCTCTCTTTGTAATCCAAAATGTCAACTCTCGTGCTTACGCTCATCCATTGCATGAGTGCTCAAAATATCGAAAAGGAGTGGCTCAAATTGACTTGTACCTGGCTAGTGGTCTGGGGACGAGTCAAGATAAGATTCCAAAGAAGACAGAGTGTGAAAGTTTAGTAGATTGAGTTCTCAACAAAAATACTTTTTCATCTCGTATTCCCTATCCCCTTTCTTGCACGCAAACACCATTTGGAGACATTCGAGTCACAGACAGCGAGAGCTCTTGCACCCTTTGTTCTTTTGTTGCTTGTGTCAATGCTAATATAGACTCTTGCTTGTTAAGACTTGAATTGAATTGCATGCTTTGATTGCTTTACTTAAAAGTCCTTATATGTTTGTGTGGCATGTCACCACAGAAATTATGCTTGTTATCATTTACCTACTCGAGGACGAGCAGGAATTAAGATTGGGGATGTTGATACGTCCCAAACGTATCTATAATTTCTGCTTGCTCCATGCATGTTTTGTGTGATATTGCTATGATTTTGATACACTTTCATATCTTTTTATAACATATTTTGGAACTAACCTATTAATGGTTGCAAGAGTGCACAAGTTCTTGTTTTTGTACTTTATGTGTAGGAATTACTTGGATAAAGGAAAAATCACAAAAAGGAGCATTGTAGGAGTTGGACTCTAACTCTCCCGAAATCTGTCCCCACCAGACAGGTTTCAAAGATCGCCTCGGAAACGCTAGAAGACAGACTCAAACAGAAAACTTAAAACTACAAAGTTGTAGGGTATTTTTTTTCCGGTGGATTTAGACATAAAATTCGGCCCAATCGGAGTTCGGATGCTTCCAGAAACCCCGAAATACAGAAGACGTAATCTGGATGACGGGAATCCGAGAGTCTATATAAAGAGAGGAAACCTAGGTCAAAGGGCACCACGAAATTTCCTCCCCCTTGGCAGCCGTCTTGAGGGGGAGATCAATCTCCACAACAGCACCATCTCCAAGGAAGAAGAAGGGGCCAAGGGCCGCTGCCCCCAAGGGCCGTGGCCGTGGCCGTGGGCGCCGCCGCTGCCGTGGCCGCCGCCGTCGCCGTCTCCTTCATCTTCTCCGGGCTGCACCTCTCCATCAACAACTGTCTCTCACTCACCATGTCCATGTGTGAGTAGTTCCCCCTCGGGGCTAAGGCTTCTATCTTGATCTATGTGGTTTCTCTCTCTCCCATGATGTGATCTTTGTTGTGATCATTGGCTATGTTAATCTAGGGTGATCCCATGATGTTTCCCCTTCTTCTATGTATTAGATTTGATGTACTCACTTGATCTTATCTAGTATAATCCCCGAGACCATGGTGACAGCGGTCTATTGGACATGGGTTAGAAGAATATTTTCATGAGTGATTTCCTCTTTTGTGTGTGGATTGAAGATTGAGAGTCTCTTGGTGCTTGTCTTTGACTATCCTTGAGATATGTTGTGGTGATTGTGGTACTCTCTTTGGATGGCCGTGGTGACATTGGGAAATCCATAGATTGAGAACTACTAACTTTGAGGTGTGCTTTTGTAGCCCTACATAATTCTCATCCTCTCTTGACCACAAAGGAATGACCTCCGAGTGCGTCTCCATTGCATGTTTTATGAGAAATATCATGTGATTAGACTATGTTAATGTTGTTGAGAGTTGTCACTAGTGAAAGTATGAAGCCTAGGCCTTGTTTCCACCATTGTTACACCGTTTGTACTCACTTTTATTACATGTTTGCTTGCTGCACTATTTATTACAGATTTATATTACCTTGTTTTGCCACACCTATCACCCATATTTTATCATCTCTTCAACCTCTACTTCCCTGAGTTCGATAAACCTTAGGTCATCCACTTGAGGGAAATTGCTGCTGTTCTACAAACCTCTGCGCTTGGAGGCCCAACATAGTCTACAAGAATAGAAGCGTGCGTAGACATCAACTATGTCGGAAGAGGTGAAAGCCTTCAGTTCTTTGAGTTCATGGTCAACCTCCGGGATTTAGAGGTTGAACCCATTGAAGGAGAAATTGTTTATGGAGAAGGTATATATTAGATATACTCGTTATAAATGTTTGTTCCCTTATACAACATTTGCAGTTTAATAAGTATTTGATACTTGTTCTGTTTTATGAAAACAGGGCCTGCCGTTGCATGGACGGGAAGAGGTGCGATCCAGGATTGATAGCAACCAAGACAGTTGATGGCCACCAAGATTTCACCAAGACATCTATCATAGAATTATACTTAGAGTATTAGATAAATCTTTTGTAATCGATTAAGTATGAACACTTAAGTAATATGTCTTGCATCCCGTGAGACAAAGTTATTCATGTTTTGAGACAAGTCAGTTGTTCCAGTTTGATGAATAAAGTGTGCTTATACTATGATTGCAATTGAGTTTATAATATGATAGAAGCATTTATGAAACACCATAATTGTCAAGTGATATTCAATGTGTAATGATTAAGTTATTATGAATAACAATAAGGTCAAAAGGTCAGAACTATATGCATGAGATGAATTCATAAATGATGAAGTCATTAGATACTCGATCTATTAACTCATGAATTTATTATCAACCAAGATGACTAATGACGGAGTTCTAGCAAACTAGAACTTGCGCCAAACATTGTACATAAATGATGTATTAACCAAGCGCATGAATAATCATTAAAGATGCTTCACATGATTAATTGAACAAGGCATTCAATTAAGATCATAAATCTGAGATTATAGAATCACAGTGAAGTTGGATATAAGAATACAAATCACCATGATGTGATCAAAGTGATAAGTATTATAGTTGACATAAATGGGAGACTTGTGGAAATAATGCGACAAATTACGATGGAAGTTTAAAGTGCTCAAGCACCTAAAACCATTCGTAGTCATGCTAAAATGTAGTGTGGTCTAAATACATTCCCCTTACGCTAATGCTATTTGAATGAACAAAGTTGTTATAATTTATTAAGTTAAAACACCCACTTCATGAAATAAGGAAACCATTCTGAATTTAATGAAACTGATGACTCCATATGATGATGGTGTTAGAAAGTTTCTAGAAGTTTTATATGATATAACTTTCTTTGTATTAGAGTTGTGAGCAATTGTAAAAACACACCTTCTCAAATAGCAAAACTTGTATTGCTTAATTGGTAAATGAGAAGATGGTTCTCAATGGATAAGCCAATGGGAGAAAAGTGAATTCTTTGACCAGGGTGATTGACCCTACCTCCAGATAACAGAGTAACGCAACGGAAAACGTTCCGCTGAAATGACTCCATGAAAAGAGGAAATATGCTATTGATGATGATCATGGTATATAAGTTAAAGCCCTAGTTTAAAAATAAGAAGATTGTCATGAATACGTTCTATACAGAACAAGAATCATGAGTCTTGTTAAGTGAAACAAAAGGGACACTGCTCATAAATTACGGGGATTGATGGTTACCTAGGAAATGAGGAGAAATGAAATCATATTGAGTTGCATATGGGATGGCTCACATCCTATGAAATAAAGTAGTTATTTCACATTCCGAATAAGCAGGAAGTTATTAAGAATGATGCAACACATAAAGGCATGATTTGGCACATAAAAGATGTTATGGCTAAATTCAATAATGATTGACTACGGAAGCGTAGTAATGCTAAATTAATATGGGTATTTCATTCACGAACACTATGAAGGGACCATAGCCTGAAATTGCATCACATTCAAGTTGAGGAATTTGAAGAGAAGTAGCAATTGGCATAAACGAAAGAATGTTTCAATAAGATGGACCATAGTACCTCAAGGAAGAAACTCTCAACCCTCTATTTGATCAAGTGATTTTGAAGTAATCAAAATATGGAGATGGACTGCAATTTCATGAAACTGAGTGGGAGCTTTGGAGACTTCCTGAAAACTTGGAATGCAGAGAGCATTTTCTGAGTGGGAGCTTTGGGAGAAATATTATTATGTCTGACATAATTAGAATAGAAACTTAATAAAAGCTTACTTACAGATATATGTCGGATATATTTGAGTGGGAGCACAATGTCAATTTCATATATATACGATGATATATGTGAAAACAATCTCATATATATACGTTGATATACATGGAGATTAAGGCTAATAAGATGAAAGGATTACGAGAATCTTATATGAACGAAATACAGATGTGTCACACACTAAAATCTATAAGGATAGATTAGGACACGTGTAATGAACATCAAAAGGATTGGAATGATATCCTAAACAAGAAAAGGTTCTTGTGGCTAGGAATTATATAAAGGATGTAAAACCTTAATATCACAAACTAATGTTTTAATGGAAGAATAGGGATGCACTTTGTCTCAAGACATGTGATCCTATATGATCTTTGACATATGATTCTACCATAAAACGGAAGTTGTGAATCCAATAGTAGAATGACTCAAAAGTTCTTAGAAGAAGAACATGTTCCGATGTGCTTGGATGAAAAAACACAGAACCTGAGCAAAGTCCAAGCATTCAGTATCTGAAGAGAAACTGAGGACAATACTCTAAATGATAGAAAATATAATAGACTTGAATGTAATACTGGATTACGATTGCAAGCGTTATTATGGGTCTATATGAATTAGAGATATCACCAAAAGGAATAGAAAGGAAATGTGAGCTATAATTTCACGAACCAAAACTCTACAAAATATAAATATTTACTTAAGGAAGTAGAAGGTTGAATAAAGTTTAGCGTAAGAAGTTTAGACTTCTGGCTAAGTGTATTTTTCAGTATACATGACTATGGGAGTCCTAGGGACTAAAACCATTTGGCATTAGAGAATACTGTAAAATAAGAAGTCTCACTCTCCCGCCAAACTTATAATTCAAGCATTATTAGATAATGAAGGGTATATCAAGCAAGTTGACCAATACCTGTTGCAAAGGAACATACGAATCTGAACGGGTACAGATCATTGACGAAACCTCTTCCATGAGCAAGCATGATCAATAAACACTTATATGATAAGATGATTATGATCGAGAAAATATGCAGCTAGATTATTTGCTATCTAGTGCAAGTGGGAGACTGTTGGATATATGCTCTAGAGGCAAATAATATATGATTATTCCAATATATCTAAATAAGTTCATGACTAGTTTCATACTGTGCTGGAACTATATCAATGAAACAATGATACAGGTGTGGTATAGAAATAACCAGAGTTCCTAGTCAGCCTCTCATGATGACTAGTTTATCGTCAACTGATGATTGTGGTTTCACGATCATGGACAATCTAGTTAATTGACGGTAAGGTCACCTCATTGAATGAATGAAGTGATGAACATTACCCAATGCAAGCATTGCAACATGATCAAATCGTAAAAGTTCAGTGTTGTAATTACAGAACGTAGTAGCCTGTTCCTTTGACCGTGAGATCATGCATAATTGCTATCTTCTGAGGATGCTTTGAGTGCATTAACCGTCACACTGAAACATGGTGACCATAAAGGTGTATCTTGGGCTATCCGATGGGATATGTTGAGGAGTGTTGACTCAAGAGCGGGATTTTTCAATCCATATAATGGATAGATACTTCATGGCCAACTCGGTGAGATTGCATCCATAAAGCTGCGCAACGTGTGACTAGGTCACAAGGATGAATATCACGGAACGAGTGAATAAATATTTGCCAGAAACAAGATAGAACTAATGCATTGGATGCAGTTGATAAAATCTTGGACTAATCTAGTATCGCATGACAAAGGGAATGGTATACAACGTGAACGGTCCAATCGGTTACTTCCGGAATACACAGGGGTCATTATGGGCATCCAGTTCCCGCTATTGATCATTGGCCGTAGCCTTTGTCTAGGTCATGACTGGAGTGTTCTCGGACCGTAGGGTAACACACTTAAGGGCTCAATGAATATCGGAGACCTATTCGGAACTATCGGAGTTACCGGAGAAGAGAGAAAGACGTACCGGAAAAGTTCCGTGTTGGTCCGAAGGTTGTTCGGAGTGAGCTGGAAGGAGTTCCGGATCATCGGGAGATGAAATAATATGTATTATTTATTAATTAAGTGAATTAATAATTAATAACATTTTATTTATAATTAAAAATTGCAATGGGCCAGCTTTGGGAAAGAAGCCCATTAGGGGAATAAAGGAAAAAGAAAAGAGAGAGAGAGAGGGAGGCGCCATGGGCCCTAGGGCCCATGAGGGGTGCGCCCCCCTCCTCCCTTGGCTGGCCACCTCTCCCTAGCAAGGGACTTTAGTCCCACCTTGCTAGGGGAGAGGGGTTGACTCCCTCCCCTCTGCCTATATATAGATGGGCAGGGTGCACATATTTAATACACAGAAATTCGTGAGAAAATAAATATTACTCCGAATTGAGATCGGTTTTCACCGGTCTTCTCCCCTCTCTCGTCTCTCTCAAGCCGGGGTCCCCTTGTGTGGAACCTATGCTGGGATTGAGGCTTCTCCACTATACGCACGCCGTCGTGCTGCTGTAACTCTGGTTCCGGGAGGTCTACTTCCGCCACCTTCGCTGGATCGGAGAACAGAGGTCGTCATCGAGTCCGTACGTGTGCGAGTACTACGAGGTGCTGCACGTGCGGCACTACCACCCAACAGGGTGCTAACACAGCCAGGGGGCTGTGAAAGGTTTACGGCTTCATCAACCACGTTTGCAGGAACGTTTCCCGCGCAACGGACTACACCCCGAGGTATGTTATTCCGCAAGTCTTTCCGTTACGGCATTACAGCTAGATAGATCTTGGGTTAAGGGCGACGCTAGTTAGAAAAATTATTGTTTTCTGCTGCGAGACCCAACACCACCATGCCCATTCCAAATATCATTTTTTCTTTTGAGAATAGTAGGGAGTGAACAAAGTTAGCAATTGTTATAGTCACGCAAAAAAGGTGATAATTACCAACACACGCGGTCCCCTTATCCAATATTTAAGGCAAACAAGAGCTTCAAGTGTCGTTGGGGTCATTCAACTTCGAAAATCTGATAACACTCTCTTCCCTGTGCTGAAGGCAGACTCGGATGCCACCGTAGAGGCAGGAGCCGCCAAGATATCAGCTACCATGCGACTCAGCGTTGGGTATTCACCTGAGTTCATCTACCACCATGCAAGGATATTGAATTGATCACTTCGACGGATGGGGACCTTTGACAAGTATGAATCTAGTTCAGTAGAATCCACATTTGTTGAGCGAGCAGTGAGGGTGACATGTTTGTCCCAATTAGCCATATGATCTTCATCACTTACAGCCATGTCATCATCACCTCCTTGTGAGATGGAATCTGAGCCATTATCATTTAGTTTGAGGTATTCCTTGAACAACCCTTGGAACACATTTTTTACTTTAGCAATCATTGCAGCAGCTTCATCCCCAAAATCTAGGCCAAATCGATACTCAAGGTATTTCAACTTGAATTGTGGGTCCAAAATCACTTGAATGGAGAGGCTCAACCATGTCATCTTCCAATACCTTTTGAATTTTCTCTTCATATATTTGATCGTTGTGCCCATCTCAGTATCCTCTTCATAATGTTGTTGCTCCAAGGTTAGCTTCACTTTCAGCATTTCATGGAAGTGCAAGTTAGCAGTTGGGTATTTTGTGCCGGATATCACATTAGTGGCTTCATAAAATACCTTCAGCAGCCTGCAAACAACTTCAGCATTTTCCCAATCTTCAAAAGATGGTTGGAAAGCATATTGTTTGTCTTGAACGACCAAAGATTCGAACACTCCGCGATACTCTTTTGCTGTATCAATCATCATGTAGGTCGAGTTCCAGCGAGTTGGAACATCAAGACTTGGATATTTCCCGCATGATACACCATGTTGCTCAACGATTTCTTGAAATTTTTCCTTTCGACTTGGCGAGCTTCGTATATACATCACACTCTCACGTATCATACTAATCACTGGACTAAGGAAGTCCAATCCTGCTTGACATATCAGATTTATGACATGGGCAGCTGATATGGTGAGGATAACTCTCTCACTCCTCGTTGGTTACCCCAAGTGGAAGGTGAGATGTAGTGTAGCAGCAAATTTCCCTCGGTGAAGATACTAAGGTTTGTCTCCAGTAGGAATCGCAGAAATACAAGAAGGTGACAACGACACCAAAAATTGGGCGGTCGTCACGACCTACACACAGAAACAAATAACTTTGCTCCCAACGAGTACAGAGGAGTTGTCAATTCCTCCGGCCTTGCTGTTTACAAAGGATCAACACAAGAGATAATAAGAGTGGCAACTGAAAGTAAGAACTGAAAGTAAATTGAAGATGTAAACAATGGTGTGAATATGGACCGGGGTCCCGTGATGTTCACTAGTGATGTCTCTCTCCCAAAAGACGATAAAAGTGCTAGCGAGGTAAACAAATCACAGCTGGGCAATTGACAATATTATAAACGCACCGCAATGTTAACTATGCTACAAAAGAAAGGAAGAGGCTCAAAAGCAATGGGCAGTACGCCAAGGTAAGTAGACCGAAATCCATCTGCATCTACTACGAATCATTCACCTTGAGATATCTATCCAGAACATCTCGCTGGTATTAAGTTGTGAATCCCACCCAAAGTGTAAACTCAAAGCAACAGACAACTACATTAAAAGAACTTTGCGTAAAGTAAACAATCCTTGCACCCGCAAGTACAAGCACCGTTGTTTTATCCCTGGTGGCAACAACACATCCCTAGTCTCATGTTTCTGTCACTCAAGCTAGACATCAAGGGGCTGAACCCACAATCAAGCATAACGCTCCCTCTTGGAGTTGCAACAAATCACTTGGCCAAAGTAAAATACGGCAACGGAGAACATGCAAGAATTTACTAAAGAACACAAATATAAAAGAGAACCAAATATATTACTCATCACAATCTGAACATAATCTCATAATCCATCATATCCCAGCAAACTCAGCATAGCAACACAAAAAATACATAGGTGCCTCGATCATGCGAGGCAGCTCACGAGGTCTCGAAAGTGAAAGCACAAAGAGGGGAGGAGTACATCACATAGCTACTGGTCACGGACCCATGGTCCAAGGGGGACTACTCATGGTACATCCGGGAGGCGTGCATAGCGATGGATGGTCTCCCGGAGGGGATTCCTCCTTCCGGCAGGGTGCCAGGGCAGCTTCTCCTGGCAGCCCCGATCTTGAAACGGCGGCGACGGCGGAACAGAGAGGAGAACGGGAATAGCAGATAGATCTTAGGGGTTTCCGTCACGGGGGGTAAATATAGGCCAAAGGGGGCACCGAGAGGGGCCACATGGCAGCGAGGAGGCCTCCTGGCGCGGCCTAGGGTGGGGCCGCGTCAGGGACCCTCCTGGGCCCCTGGTGGGTCCACCCCTTCCTTCCTTGGTGATTTGGGAAGCTTCCGGGTCGCTGATTTTTTATATAATTTTCTGGGATTTATTTGGCACTTTTAATGGCCGGAAAACCTGAAATGCAAAAACAGCTGAAAACAGTAACTGGCAACTGGGTGCACTGAGTTAATAGGTTAGTCCAAATATCATAAAAGTGTATGAAAGTTCAAGCAAAACATGGCAAAGTCACACAAAACATGCATGGAGTAAGCAGAAATTATAGATACGTTTGGGACGTATCAACATCCCCAAGCTTAATTCCTGATCATCCTCGAGTAGGTAAATGAGTACAAGCATAATTTCTATGGTGACATGCCACACAACCATATAAGGAGTTTTTAAGTAAAGCAATCAAAGCATGCAATTCAATTCAAGTCTTAACAAGGAAGAGTCTATATTAGCATTGACACAAGCAACAAAAGAACAAAAGGTGCAAGAGCTCTCGCTGTCCGTGACTCGAATGTCTCCAGATGGTGTTTGCGTGCAAGAAGAGGGATAGGGAATACAAGATAAAAAATAGTTTTTGAGAACCACTATCTACTAAAGTTTCACACTTAGTCTCCTTTGGATTCTTATCTGGACTCGTCCCCAGACCACTAGTCAGGTACAAGTCAAACTGATCCACTCCCTTTCGATATTTTGAGCACTCATGCAATGGATGAGCGTGAGCAAGAAAGTTGACACCTATAAGGCGAAACAGAAAGAAGGTGGAGGAGGAAGACAAAAAGTTCTAAAAGGCTCACATCAATGAGGACAATCATAGCGAGAGAAGGCCATATGATAGATATGATGTGAGGAGTAGGGATTTCCATGCAACGGATGCACCTGTGAGCTAAAATATCTCCAAGGGAACTAGTGGGGGTGCATCTAACTTGCTTGCTCATGAAGACCTAGAGCTCTTTTGAGGAGGCTCATCATTGGAATATACAAGCCAAGTTCTATAGTGTGAAGGGTCCCTACATAGCTATATGCATGTATGTTGATCTCTATGGAGTACAAGGGATAGAGGATGAAGTACTAGTGTGCATCTCTCAAAAGGAATAGTAGTGTGCCCCCTTCTCTCTTTTTATTTTTATTTTTCTCTTTTTTCTATTTTTTTGTATTTTTTTGGTGGCCTCAATGGCTCTTTCTATTTCTCTCATTTGTCCTCTTTGGGATCTTTTGATTTTGTCCTCTTTGGGATCTTTTCCTCACTTTAGGGGCAACACTCTATATTTTACAAGAATATAGGAGATCTTTCACACTTTACAAAGGTACTCACATAAAGAAGATGTAACTATCATGATGTAAATGTATGCCTCTGCCAGGGTAGCAGGATATGCAATAATACTAGCGTGTCATGTAGCAATGATTAGGGCAAGGCCCAACTAGCATGCGGCTCATCGATCAAGCAAGTACCATGTATGAAATGAAGATCAGGTCATGAGAAGGTGGATGTTGCGTGGCAATGTATCTCGGAAAGGCTATGGAAATACCTTGATAGGTAGGTATGGTGGATGTTTTGAGGAAAGATATAAGGAGGTTTATGATGACAGAGCGTATCGTGCCAAGGGTTTGGATGCACCGACGAATTATGCGCCAACTCTCGAGATGATAAAGGGCAATGCACGGTACCGAAGAGGATAGAAAAAGTATAGGTGGGTGGAAGTGTCAACTTTTGAATACTCACATTAGTCCAAAGAACTCACGCACTTATTATCTGTAACTCTCAATCTAATCAGGAGGTTCACAAAGAGACAAGTACCCCGAGGAGGAGTGTATGGGGGTTTGGTTATCCTTGCGCATCCTCGACTCATGGTACGTGAGTGTACTCTAATATTCGAACCCTCCAGAGGTTAGTGATCCATCTAGTAGCTAGAGTTCTCAACATGGGTTTTGGTATTCGAAAATCAACACGGATTGCCCAAAATACGACATCTATCACTAATAGGCTCGATCTCTTGACACCAAAAGTTCAAACATTACTCTAGTCAATACCCCAAAACTATTGCAAGTTACTACTACAAAGAGAATAGCAACTTCAACTACCTACTTTCTAGTCAAGACACAAAACTCAGTGCAACAGGCAAACTCTCTAACAAGATAAAAACATGCAACCTATAGAAAGTTCAACCTAAGACAAAAGAAAAACTCTAGAAGAGAAAATAAAGTACTACAACTAAACAGGCCAGCAGCTAAGAAAGGAAAAAGAACAACTCACAGCTAAGGAAATAAGCATGAAAATCCTATGAGGAGTTCTAGTTCAAGCGGAGCGTGTTTCTCTCCCACATAAAATAAAGCTGGGGTATAACTTGTTATGACAGCAAACAAAGCAAAAAAAAACCCTAAGAAAAGTAAAGAGCGAGACGCTCCAAGCATAGCTCATAACGCATGAAGTGATAAAAATATAGTACAACGAGGGACGAACTGATAATTGTTGATGAAGAAGGGGATGCACGGGGGCATCCCCAAGCTTAGACACTTGAGTCTCCTTGAATATTTATTATGGGTGCACATGAGCATCACCAATCTTGAGCGTTTGACACTCCAGGATCTTCTTTCATCATCTTCCATCGCACACTTGAAAACTCCCTTCATACATAACTCATTGTAAACTGATTAGAGAGGTTAGTACCCTATTAAAATATTTTTTCCCTTACTGTACATAAAGATATTCTTGAAGATCCACTGTTTCTCAAGATTTCCAAAAAGTTTTTGCAAAGAAAAAGCAAGCTTAAGGTTTGCAAAAGTTAGAAGAGACAAAACGTGGCAGAATATGTGAAAAACAGAACAACAGGTAGTAAAGAATTTTTTAGGGATACTTCTGCAACTCAAATAAAAAAACACAGAACATACGAAAGTTCCTGATTGTATAGAGCATGCTGTGTAAAAAATTCAGCTCAAAAAGATGAACTGGTAATTTCTATGATTTTTCCCGTCACGAGGACAGAATCTGTTTTCTGGACAGCATGTCACAACTTTCACTTCCCTTGTCACATGAGGCTATAATTGGCACAAAGCTTGAAAAGTAAAGAAACAATGATGTTGCTACAGTAGTAACAATCATCAAGACCACTAAGAACAGAATAAAAACAAAAAGGAAAACCTAAATTCGTTGCGGGCTGCCTCCCGAAAGCGCTTCTTTAAAGCCATTAGCTAGGCTTAAAGCAAAAGATCAAGTTTTATCAAGAAAATAACTAGCCCGTGTGACGGACTTAAAAGGCAACTTAATCTTTTTCCTAGGGAAATGTTCCATCCCTTTATTGAGATGGAATTGGAATTTGATATTCCCCTCTTTCATGTCAATAACAGCACCCACGGTGCGAAGAAAAGGACGTCCCAAAATAATTGGACAAGAGGGCTCACACTCAATGTCCATAATAGTAAAATCAACGGGAACATAATTTTCATTGACAATGATAAGAACATCGTTGATCTTCCCCAAAGGTTTCTTTACGGAAGAATCGACAAGACGAACACCAAAAGAACAAGGATAAAAAGGTTTCAATTCAAGCATATCATACATTCTTTTGGGCATAACGGAGGTACTAGCTCCAACATCACAAAGAGCAAAGCAAGAGAAGTTATTCAATTTGATTTTTATCATATGTGCAGTTGTCAAAGTCTAGATCACTACTATCTATCAAGGAGGTAGTGATATCATTTAGGCTCACTTTTTTGAAAGCTTCTATGTTCATAGAGGTTTCTTCATCTATGGTTGAGGTGGTAGCATCACCATTGATAGGTCTAGTGGGACTAGGGGTGTGATGGGTGCTAACAGTTTGGACATCGTCAACAACTTGGATAGTAGCTACTGTGTGGTAGATAGGAAGGATCTTAACTCTCTCTTGTTCCTCCTTTTCTCTATCCCATCTCTCTTTAAGTTTTCCCAACATCCTAATGTTTTCATTAATTCGCACTTGGATAGCATTCATAGGAGTGGTCTTCCTCTCCTCGGGGGGAGAAGTTCTAATCTTAAGCATCTCAACATCATGGGCTATGTTGTCTACCTTCGAAGAGAGAATATCTAATTTGTCTAATTTCTCTTCTACATTCTTGTTGAAGGCTTTTTGGGTAGTGATAAAGTCTTTAAGCATACTCTCTAGTTCAGAGGTGGAGTTTTTGGTGCTAGGATAAGTGTTGTTGTTCCCATAGTTGTTGGATGGGAAAGGTCTAGGATTGTTGCTACCAAAATTACTCCTATAAGCATTATTGTTGAAGTTGTTTCTAGAGATAAAGTTCACATCTACTTGTTCTTGAGCAACCAAGGAATTTAAAGGAACATCCTGAGGATCAATAGGAGCTTGCTTGGTAAGTAGAGACATGATCAAGTCAACCTTTTCATTAAGAGAGGAGATCTCCTCGACAGAATTTACCTTCTTACCAGTTGGAGATTGTTCGGTGTGCCATTGAGATAAGTTCAGCATCATCTCATCAAGTAGCTTCGTGGCAGCACCAAGTGTGGTTGACATGAAGGTTCCTCCCGCGGCCGAGTCTAACAGATTCCGTGAGGTAAAGTTTAAGCCTGCATAAAAAGTCTGGATAACCATCCAGGTAGTCAAACCATGTGTAGGGCAGTTCTTAACAAGTGATTTCATTCGTTCCCAAACTTGGGAAACGTGTTCATTATCCAATTGCCTAAAATCCATAATGTTACTTCTCAACTGGATAATTTTAGCAGGGGGATAGTACTTCCCAATAAAAGCATCCTTACACTTGTCCCAAGAATCGATACTATTCTTAGGTAAGGATTGAAGCCACTCCTTGGCTCTTCCTTTCAAGGAGAAAGGAAAAAGCTTCAGCTTTACGATGTCTCCATCTACTTCCTTGTGCTTTTGCATATCACAAAGCTCAACAAAATTATTTAAGTGCAAGGCAGCATCCTCTCCAGCACCTGAGAATTTATCTTTCATAACAAGATTAAGCAAAGTAGGTTTAATTTCATAAGAAGGTGCTGAAGTGGCAGGTGGAGCAATAGGAGTGCAGATAAAGTCACTGTTGTTGTGACTAGTGAAGTCACACAACTTGGTGTTTTCATTGGAACCCATAGTAGCAGCATGTATTTTTGGTATTTTCGATAAGGGCACAAAAGTAAAGATTGAAAGGTAAACTAACAAGACGAAAAATCAAAGATAAAAGATAGTGTGCAACTCCCCTATCTTGTAAACTGGAGTCCCCGGAAACGGCGCCAGAAATTAGCTTGATACGGTGAGGATAACTCTCTCACTCCTCGTTGGTTACCCCAAGTGGAAGGTGAGATGTAGCGTAGCAGCAAATTTCCCTCGGTGAAGATACCAAGGTTTGTCTCCAGTAGGATTCGCAGAAATACAAGAAGGTGACAACGGCACCAAAAATTGGGCGGTCGTCAGGACCTACACACAGAAACAAATAACTTTGCTCCCAACGAGTACAGAGGAGTTGTCAATTCCTCCGGCCTTGCTGTTTACAAAGGATCAACGCAAGAGATAATAATAGTGGCAACTGAAAGTAAGAACTAAAAGGAAATTGAAGATGTAAACAATGGTGTGAATATTGACCGAGGTCCCGTGATGTTCACTAGTGATGTCTCTCTCCCAAAAGACGATAAAAGTTCTAGCGAGGTAAACAAATCACAGCTGGGCAATTGACAGGATTATAAACGCACCGCAATGCTAACTATGCTACAAAAGAAAGGAAGAGGCTCAAAAGCAATGGGCAGTACGCCAAGGTAAGTAGACCGAAATCCATCTGGATCTACTAGGAATCATCCACCTTGAGATATCTATCCAGAACATCTCACTGGTATTAAGTTGCGAATCCCACCCAAAGTGTAAACTCAAAGCAACAGACAACTACATTAAAAGAACTTTGCGTAAAGTAAACAATCCTTGCACCCGCAAGTATAAGCACCATTGTTTTATCCCTGGTGGCAACATCACATCCCCTAGTCTCATGTTTCTGTCACTCAAGCTAGACATCAAGGGGCTGAACCCACAATCAAGCATAACGCTCCCTCTTGGAGTTGTAACAAATCACTTGGCCAAAGTAAAATACGGCAACGGAGAACATGCAAGAATTTACTAAAGAACACAAATATACAATAGAACCAAATATATTACTCATCACAATCTGAACATAATCTCATAATCCATCAGATCCCAGCAAACTCAGCATAGCAACACAGAAAATACATAGGTGCCTCGATCATTTGAGGCAGCTCACGAGGTGTCGAAAGTGAAAGCATAAAGAGGGGAGGAGTACATCACATAGCTACTGGCATAACAAGCAAACCTAGTATGAATCATATGAGTAGTTCAAACAAAATCAAAATATCATCGAAATGGCCAAACCAAATGCACGAAACTAAGGCACTTGTAATGCCTTCATGAACATGGATGGTGTGTCTTTCCTTGTTCAGTAGGAGTGTCAATGAACTCCTGAGCCTCAGCACCCAAGTGGTTGTCCTCTGAAAATGTTTGCAAGAAATAAAAAAAGAATAATCCAAACAAGTATCACTTCTGTCCAGTGCCTCTAGACAACAAAGAAAACCATGAAATTTGGCTAGATTGAAGAGCAGCTCAAAATATAAATATAGAAAAAAGAATCAACTCATTTGGCCTTGTGGTTTAGGAGTTATTAATGGTCAAAGTTGGGTCAAAATTCTTATTTAAAAGATTAAATCAATTTCTGAGAAAAATCTCTGGATAAGCGACGTCAAAGGCGTAAACTTGCGCGGGCGTCTCCACTTATACCGGTTCGGAGGGGCTAGTGCGGCTGACGGGTGGGGCCAGGGTGTCGGGTTAAAACAGAAAGAGAGAGAGAGAGAGACAGAGGCCGTGGCTCTGGTGACGGTGGTTCGCCGGCGAGGAGACCTCGGAGTTGACCTAGGGCTAGGGGAATGGACACAAGAGACCAAGGCGAGCATCCACGTACCCAAAACTCCGCGAATGGTGGCCGTACGACTTCGCTAGCATCTTCTGCAGCTACGGTGGCCGCGGCGCTCCGGTGTGATCTACGGTCTGGGGCCTCCCCGGCCGGTCTCCTATGTGTTCGAGTTCTATATGATTAGGGTGGGGTGTATTGTGATGCCTAGAAGCGAAGGGCAAGGGCCAATTTATAGGGGGGCTCGGGATTCCGTCGAGGTTGTTGCCGAGCAAAAGATTTTGGAGCAGTGCTCGCGTGGATGAGCTCGGGCTGTTCCCGACGGCTCTGGGAGGTTCTAGTGGAAGCGCAGTACGCGTGCGTGCGCTCCCCAATGCCCTACTTCGACGGAAAGCATGGGGCGGCAACAGGCATGGCGCTGCGGCGGCCTGAGTCGACGAAACGAGTGGCGGGCGGCGCGACTTTGAGGGGCAGGTGGCGCACGGGGGTACGGCGATGCTATGGACGCGCAGAAGCAGCAATGGGTCGAGCGGAGGCGTGCTGGCCACAATGGCAACCACGCGTGTCCCCTGGTGAAATCATGGCGGCGACGACGAGGTCTACGGCGAGCGGCGAGGCTTTCGGTGGGGCCAGGTGGCGCACGGGTGCACTACGGGGGTTACAGACACGAGCAACCGGTCGCGGGCGCTCGGGGGTGAGGCGTGCCCGTGATGGCTGATGGTACGAGAGTTGACAGGTATAGTTTGCTTCCCCGGCAACAGCGCGATAGCTTCTCGCCCCCTCGTTGGTTACCCAAAGTGGAAGGTTGAGATGTAGATAGCAGAAATTTCCCTCGGTGAAGATACCAAGGTTTGTCTCCAGTAGGACTCCAACTACGACAGGAAGGTGACAACGGCGCCAGAAATTAGGCGGTTGACGTGGACCTGCGCACACACCAGATAACTTTGCTCCCAACGAGTTCAGAGAGGTCGTCAATCCCTCCGGCCTTGTTTTTTACAAAGGATCAAACACACGGGATAATAATGATAGTGATAGCAACAGAAAAGTAAATAAAGCAGAAAATAAATAGTGGGTGTAAACAGAATTGGAAATATGGACCGGGGTCCCATGACGTTCACTAGTGATGTCTCTCTCCCAAAAGACGATAAAATAGCCATGCGAGGTAAACAAATTACAGCTGGGCAATTGACAGGATTATGTGCGCAAACCAATGCTAACTATGCTATAAAGAAAGGAAGAGGCTCAAAAGCATGGGCGGTACGCCAAGACAAGTAGACCGAAATCCATCTGCATCTACCTACTAATCATCCACCTTGAGATATCTATCCAGAACATCTCGATGGTATTAAGTTGTGAATCCCACCCAAAGTGTTAACTCAAAGAAACAGACAACTGCATTAAAGAAATTTTCGTAAAGTAAACAATCCTTGCACCCGCAAGTACAAGCACCGTTGTTTTCTCCCTTGTGGCAACAACACATCCCATAGACTCATGTTTCTGTCACTCAAGCTAGTCATTGGGGGGCATGAACCCACAATCAAGCATAACGCTCCCTCTTGGAGTCACTACCTACTACTTGGCCAAAGCAATAAACAGCAACGGAGAACATGCAAGAATTACTCAAGAACATAAATATAAAAGAGGAGAATCAAATATATTACTCAAACACAATCTGAACATAGTCTCATAATCCATCGGATCCCAGCAAACTCAACATAGCAACAACAGAAAGATTACATATGTGCCTCGATCATGTAGGGCAGCTCACGAGGTCTAATCCATGAAGAACAAAGAGGGGAGGAGAACATCACTGTCGGGACCCGGGTTTAGCGTATGAAAGACCCGCTACAACACAATCATATGGAGAGCCAAGAACCGTACCCACTTGTCTACGCAAACAAGGCCAAGCATAGAACATTCTCGGAAAGCATCGAACGTGAGGGGCATCCCATCCAGGCCGGATGATCCACTGAGATGGGTCCTCATCGTCCGCACACAAGTCTAAATGAGATGGGTGGTGAACTCCCACACTCATAGACAAGTCGCCTCAACCATACTATCGATTGTATTATAACAGTTACATAGACTTACTCCAGCCCGATCACTTAGTCGGGGTCTAGGGCGGGCTCGATCTTACATCAAAGTGTGCACGTGACAGAGTCATGAGCAATCGCATCGTGATGCCCCAAGCTACGCACATCTAAGGGACACTTGGTGTATAAAAGACCGCCAGCCAGATCACAACTAAGGTCTCGAAAATCCATACTAAGACATGCATGTTATAATCATACATGCAACACACAGGTCTAGTATGAACAGCAGGTATCATTGCAATTCTTTACAAAGTTTACATCTTTATTGATAACTCTTACAGAGTGCACACAGAGATCACAAGTCTGTGATCCAACATTACATCAAACATGAGGAAGCAAAGTAGGTCTGAGTACAGACAAGTTTAACAAATGGCTTAGAGAAGCCTTATTTATAAACAAGCCCTTCCACGAGGGACCAGTCGTCTGACTGGCACTACACTAGCTTGATCAGTCGTCGAGCTCCAGGAAGAATCCACCTTCGGGGTCAGTGGGTTCATCTAAAACATAGAATAAGCAAACATGAGTACAAATTCATACTCAGCAAGACTTACGTAGGAACTATACTACTCATGCACATGTATCAAGGTAAAGGGAAGTGGGGTTCATAAGCAGAAGTGCCAGCTTTGACTTGGCTAGTCCTGAACTACGAGTACCAGACTTGAGGTAAGAAGCGTACACGAGTCCACTACATGTCTCCAACCAATTACACCACTATGGTCCCTTCCTTGACTTCCCACGAGAAAGCGTGCCATAGCACTCACGCTTATCTTGGCAAGTTTTATAAGTATCCATTGAAGTTGTCTAATAATCAAGCTAAGCTTTCCAAGTAGTCCCTTATCGCGGACGCGACTTTTCAAATAGTTTATTAACCCTGCAGGGGTGTACTGCTACACACATGAAACTACCAGTTACCGCCGGGATCTCGTCACCCTTCAAGCGGGTGTCGGCGAGGATAATTTCCACAACTTTGACCTCACAGCCAACACAAATTCAACGGAGACGCCTATATGGGCTGGATTACACATCGTGAACCCATCCGGTTTACCGATGTGGTCCCAAAAGATGTGTGCAGGGTCCCAAGCCCGTCTGAATAGTCGTTCCTCCACTTCGCAGACCGTGCCACAGACCTACCAGAACTCCGAACTAATGAGACTCATTGAACCGAGTAGGGGTGAGTTAGTAGGTTGAGCCGGGGTCCATGTGCCCAACATTTGGTAGTACTCTTCGTCTTGGATCACCACACAAGAACTCGGGCTTAGGGCGGTGTTCAACGAGACAACCCACTGTGTACTCCTACACAACCTCTCATCGTTCACCTTGTATTAGGGTAGATTCACCAACACATTTCCACCATCATCAACATGATTGCTACCATCCCGACTCACATAACAGTATCAACATTGTACCACTCTAAGAATGCAATAAGCACTAACAGTTGCAGGGGCCACATGATATCAATCAACTCCTACATCTGCAAGGATTGTGGTTTTCTTACTACTGTGACAAATGATAGGTCATGCAAAGGAATGTGTTCATCTATGTGGTAGAAACATATCATGGTAATCATCCTAATCAATGCATAAGCGAGACTGAGAGGGAAGTGGGATTTTATCGGCATGATCAATGGGGGTTTGCTTGCCTTGCTGACGAGGGTCGTACACGGTATCTTCAACGAAGGGGGTGGCCTCCAGTTCCGGTTCCACTTCTATTAGCAACATGAAAATCATAGGATAAACATAATGTACAATGCACAATCACATGAATAAGATTGTAATGGTGATTTTCATGGTTGCAAGGTGGGTAGAATTCCATTTAAAAGAAGTGGAATGCAAAGTCATTTGCAAATTCACTCCAAATTTGAATTCAAATTAATGCCATATGGACAAATGCTACTGTTCACCCAATTTAAATTGGTCAAACATGAAAACAAAGTCCATATTCACATTCCTTGTATTTTTCTGATAATTTTAGACATATTATTGGTCCAATTTGGAGTTAAAATGAATTAGTTATGAATTTCTAAAGTTTATCCTATTTTTTGATGTTTCTGTAATTTCTTTTAATTGGAAAAGGGTTTATTCCGTGATCTCTGTATCATCATGACAACAGGGGGGTTTGACTGCTCCAACTGACAACAGGGCCCCACCTGTCAATGACACAGGGGGGTCAATCCCCTGTTTAAATTAATCAGTGATTAATTAGAGGGCCCTGGGCCCAGTTGTTAGTGGCTCGGGGGGGGGTTGGATTAGGGGATAAATACCCTGGCCACGTGGACCTCGTTGCCGGCGAGACTCCGGCGACTATCTAGCACGGCGGAGTCCGCGGGGACAGCGATTCCAGAGGCGTTTGACGCGCTGCGAGTACCAAAATGGAGCCCTTGACCTCGCGCTTCGAAAGGACCAAGCTACGGGTGCTGGGGTGCACCGTAGCGACGCCAGCGACATGCCCTAGCGGCGGCTGTGGCTCGGGATCGTCGGAAAGGTCGCTGCGGAGGGAGAGCTTGGGCTAGCGCTAGTGTTTTGGGATGCTGGGAGCACCAGGAAGACGATGGACATCACGGGAGAGACAGAGGTGCACTGGAGCTTTGGCGACGACGTTCATGGCGGCGGTGCTCCTCTGCTCTCATGGCAATCGGTGATAGAGTGCGGGAGGGAGACAACGGAATAGCTCGGGCGAACTAGGAGCTCACCGTGAACACAATGGAGACGGTGGCGCGGTCGAAGGAGCTTCACATTGGTCGGAATTGAAGAAGGCGTGCGACGGCCGTAGACGAAGACGACGACGCGATTCCTCGGCTCCAGTGGCTCCGGCTTCAATTCCTCTCGCTGGGTGGCATAGTCGAAGTCGCCGAAGAGGATGGACAAGCTGGCTCGGCTTCTCTTCGGCAGTGGCCGCGTGCGCGCGGCGTCGTGCTCCGGTGACCTTCAATGTCTTCGTCAAAACCGGCGCGGGAGGAGGGGGAAATGGCACAGGAGGGAGGGGAAAGAAGCTGGGCACCTCCCAGACGTCTCCAGGTGTCGACGTAACCCCTGGGGAGGCAGGTAGCTACCTGGCGCGCCCACGGCGCTCGACGTCGAGCTGCTTGCCTGTCTGGAGGGGGGAAGAAGATGCATGTGCCCCCCTGGACTGGGCTGGGCTGCTGCTGGGCCAGGTACGGCTAGTTGGGCCCGAGGCCAGGTAAGTCCTCCTTTTGTTTTTCTGTTTCTTTTTCTTTTCTGTATTTGTTTTGGCTTTTGTAAAAAAATAGCTAGCCATTTTATAAAATGCCCCAAATTTTTATGTGGACTTGTAATGCACATAGCTAGCCACTTATAAAGTTTGGGCATTTCTAAAATTCAAATAATTTGAACTTTAATTCAAATAGGGGTATTTATTTAATTCCATGCTCATGTTTGAAAATTTGAAAAATCCATGAGCATGGGGTTGGTCCCACATCACTTGATATGTGATCACACTCATTTATGAGACTTTTCAAAAATGCAAAAAGAATTTTTGTAGCAACTTTTATTCTGGCCATTTGAATTAAATTCGTCTGGGGGGTGTTCTCTCTCCCATTTCAATTTCTTTTGAAAATTTTAACATGAATGCAATGTGAGACTTGATCCTAGCACATACCTAACAGAGGGTTCTGACAACTCGCCCCCACTCAAAAGAATCTCGTCCCGAGATTTAGAAGTCTGCGGGAGGAAGGAGGGGTACTCGGCACTGAGACAGTCTTCTCTTTCCCACGTGGCTTCTTTCTCAGAGTGGTGTGACCATTGCACTTTCAAAAACTTAATCTTCTGACGATGAGTGACACGCTCTGCTGAATCAAGAATACGAACAGGGTATTCTCGATAAGAAAGGTCATCTTGGAGATCAAGCGTTTCATGGTCGACTTCGCGGATGGGGTCCTTGAAGCAACGCCTGAGTTGTGACACATGGAATACATCATGTACTCGGGAAAGGTGCGAGGGTAGTTCAAGTTGGTAGGCAACTTCTCCACGTTTAGCAAGAATGCGGAAAGGTCCAATGTAACGTGGGGCCAACTTGCCTTTGATACCGAATCGTTGGGTTCCCTTCAGAGGATTAACCCGAAGGTAAGCCTTCTCGTCCAGATTGTAGCTTTCTTGCCTATGATGACGATCATAGTAGCTTTTCTGACGAGACTGGGCTGCTTTTAATTGATCATTGTTGACATCGATTTTTGCCAAAAATAAAATGCGATCAAAAAAAGATCCGCTTTATGTAAAATAGAAGATATAATAAATTCCTATCAATATATGTTGCTTCACATGAAATAATAGTCATGTGACACATGATTTGTACCATCGACAAGGTGGAATATGAGTGCGACACATAAAATATATCACGCTAATTATGTTAATAAAATATATACGCGGTACATATAAAATATATTGCACCGATGAAAATATATGGGTGACATGAAATATGAACGCAATAAATACATCGGGCTAATTAAATGTATGCATGATATATAAATATATATTGCACTGATAAAATATATGTGTGGTGTATAAATACTAACTAAATGACGCTAATTAATAAATTATCGGCATAATCCCAACATCCGTATAAAATATGATCAAATTATATTATAACAAATGGCAAAATATATACAAATATTTTAACAAAAAAAATGTTTACAATGGGAATTAATGTTTGCTAGCCAATCTTAAAATCTTGCTTGCTAACTAACTTAGTTGCTACTGGGCCATACGTTCAGTGCACATATATACACTGAGAAGAATAACGTACAGCTACAAAGCTACGTACATGCATGAAATTACCGGGCGGCGTTACCTAATTATGCATGAGGTAATTAGCCCATGGCCTGCATGCAGCAGTCCATGCAATGATGGCCAAGACGTTCACACGAGTTGCAACAGGACTTGCAGTTCTCCCGCCAAAGTGACCTCAACACAAAAATATCTACTCATCTTACATTCTTAAGAAGTTGCTCCCCACTACTTTCAATTCTCTCAACATGCACACACTCCACTAGCATATTTCTCTCAACATGCAAGCATGCCACCTCATCATTCAACATGCATGAGAAATACCCACTTCAATATGCCACTATGCATAATAAAAACCCACATGCAACATGCATGCATGTGAATTTTTAGTTTATTATAATATTTATATTAAATCCATATATTAGTTTAAAAATTATTGTTTCAAGTATACATGCTTCATTTAACCAAACATTTCCATTGAAATATTTTGCAAAAAAGTTCCGCAACAACGTGCGGGGCATCATCCAGTTTAGAAAAGTTTGGAGGAGCATAGAACCGCCACCCACGTTGGCATGCATCCCACGATGACGGGACGTGGGAGCGCGCGGGAACCTGCCGTTCCCTCTCCGCTGCTATAAAAGGCTCCAGACGCTGCTCATATTTCCTCCGGATCGCTGTTCATTTTCCCCTGGCCGCTGCTGTACATCAGTACGCTGCCGCTGGAAACCACTAATATACCACATCAAACACTTCATCAAGACATACAAGCACACAAAGGAAGAAGGAAAGAGAAGGAGTTCTGCCTACAGAAGGTGAGAAGGTGGGATTCATGGCTTTCCCCTAGCCTTTGGTTTGGCCATGGGTACAAACCAAAGAGCATCTATCTATATCTTCTCCTACAATCCTTGCTTTGGTCATAGGTACAAGCCAAGGAATCTCTAAAAGTCTGCCAAAATGCATGTTCAATCCTTGGTTTGGCCATAGGTACAAGCCAAGGAATCTCCAAAATCTGCCAAAATGCATGTTCAATCCTTGGTTTGGCCATAGGTACAAGCCAAGGAGTCTCCAAAAATCTGCCAGAAAAGCATGTCTAATCCTTGGTTTGGCCATAGGTACAAGCCAAGGGGTCTCAAAACAATCTCCTAAAATGCATGTTCAATCCTTGGTTTGGCCATAGGTACAAGCCAAGGAGCCTCCAAAAATCTGCTAAGATGCATGTTCAGTCTTTGGTTTGGCCTTGGGTACAAATCAAAGAGCTTCATCATATATACTAAAATTTATGCACTTAGTCTGGCCATTGTGGTACAGACTAAGTATATTGCTCTAAAATGCATGTTTAATCATTGGTTTGGCCTTGGGTACAAATCAAAGAGCTCCATCATATACAATAAAATTTATGCACTTCTTGTTCGGTTACGCTACGGGCATTTTATGTCTCGCTAGTAGTAATACAAACATGAAGAAAATAAATCTTCATCTTGGTTATGCTTCCCGTCGGCGTCATTCGCTACGCGGTGTTAGTATTAATACAAGTGAAATCAATCATAATAAAAATATGCCTTGCATCATATTATAGGCTAAGTCAAAGATTATAAAATCATCTCATAACAAAAGAGTCCCTTGTTTACGCTACGGGTGTGTACCATACTGGTGCTACATGATGCTGGTAGTAATCCAAGTGAGACATCAAAATATGCATACCCATATAGTGTGCAAATAATCCAAAAAATCTGCTCCAAAGATAAATCTACAAACAATATGTTTCATGATATAAGCCAATTAAATTGATGCATGCATTCTCCCTGTACTTTTAATAATAGTGCATGCGCAAGATATGACATATAGGCTAAAATAATGCCATCAAATGAGATCATAACTCAAAGAAGACTAGAATGCTCCCTCAAGTACTCCGGCGTCGACGATAGCGAGGAGGACTTCTTAGTTTTATTTCATCTTTTGTAATAGTCATATGATGTAATCCTATGTAATAGAAATGTTGGAATTCTTAATCAGGGGTTTTCTCTTCGGAGATGTAATTAACGGAATTTTTTATGTAAATGTAAAAGTTCTGGAAATAATGTACCCGCAATGTTTGATATCCCTTTTATTTACGCATGTACGCATTTTTAAATTATACTATCTATCTCTATGACGGGGACACTTTAGTACTATTTATTCTATCGCCCCATTTTCCCGTCATCAGATTCTGGCACGCCCGGTGGGACCTATTTTTCCCCTCATCTCTGAATTCCAACATAGGATTGCAGCATATAAATTTGCGAAAAAATACATATAAAAAAACCATACTATGACTTTGCAAAATAAATATATGTCAAAGAAAATGCGAGAAAACTAATATATGGTTTTCTTGATTATATGAAGGTATGGAGGGACAAGTTCAACAGTTCGTGACTCTCCGTTTCGGTGAGCTTTGGCTAGATGTGCCGATCGGTCCACTTGTAGCTTCAGTGAGTGAGAGCTGGAAAACTACAGCTGCCTCACGTACTGAACAAGAGAAAGAAAAAGAAGTTTCCTCAGCTCCTAAAGATGAATTTGTTCCAGTGTTGTCCAAATCTGCCAAGAGAAGGATGCGAGCTGCAGCAAGAGCTTCAAGAGCTGCTGCAAATGACAAGTACGTAAATGTACACAAGACTGCTGCTTCTTCAGAGTCGGCTCCTCCTGGATTTGCAAAGAAAGCATATGTTAAACCTGCAAGCGAGCACTCTCCAATGAAGATCAATGTTGCCTCACTTGAGGAGTGGCCGGTCCTTGCTAAAAGGAAGGTTCCGCTGAAGACGGCTCCATCGGCGCGGTCTGTTTCCGCTCCGGTTACACCAACAAGACACCAAATATCTTCATCTACATCGACCAAGGTCGCGGTGCCGCTCACTCCTTCCAAACTGAAGGCACGCACATCGTCGAGCAAAGTTCTCCATGAAGCTCCAGGAGCAGCTCATAAAGCTTCCGCAGCAGAGAAAGGCAAAGTTGTGATGGTAGAGGAGTATGAGTTTCCTAGACCACATGGTAAACTTCGGGTTGATGCGCCTGAGTTCATTCCGACGTACATTAATACGAGCAACAAACGCTCACTCGCATGGCAGGGAGTGTACCTAACTCCAAGTGATATTAGCAAGGGTCATGTCGATTCGACCAATGCGATTACAGACCCTTTGTCATCATCAGTACCAATGCCGCGTCCATCATATGTAGCTTCCTTTGACCCCGCTCGACACCGTCGCCGGCGGCAGAGGGCTCATCAAGCATGGGCCGATCTCCCAACGGCGGTCGATTCCAATTTAGCAAGACGTCAACGGAAACAAGTTGCTCTTCCCATCCAAAATAGAGATGGTAATACCAATGCAAGAATCCGTGGGAAGCGCCACACAGATTTACAAAGAGCTACAACGAAGTGCATATGCCAAGCTTTGAAAGATGTGTTGCCAGGTCACTCCATGTCCGCAGATGATTTTGAAGGTACAATCATGCGGCGGGCACATGCTCTTGCCAAATGGCCGGAGTATGAAGAGTTTGTAAAGCAAGAACCCAAGACAAGAGAATATGTGACCCAAGCAGGTCGAGATGGTGCAAGACGGGCTGCTATTAAAAGAAGAGAGATGGCTGTACGTACTGATTCTGGGTATAGTATGGTAGAAGGCAAAAATTCTCCATCTTCAAGTCACGTTCATGGAGTACAAGTGAGCAAGAAATCACTGAATGTACCAAAGAAAGATGTTGTGACCCTCGATCCATGGCCTACCCGCAAGAGAATTTCGAGCAACTCATTCGAGATGTTTAATTCTTTGCCGGTTGGTATCACAGATGCGGCGGGCAGCAGCAGTGAAGCGTCGTCAACTTCAATACATTTCAAGAGAAAGAAAGCTAGAGGAAATGTTGTACCAGGTCATCGTCCTGTGACTCGTAGTCAAAAAGATTCTAGTAACGATGAGCAAGACTCAAATTGTGCAGAGTCTCATAATCCTCTATACGATGCTTCTGAACCCGGTTCCGAGAATGAGCTAAAATCTCATGAAGAACAGCAGCATCATGGCGATACAACCCGTGTGGAGCAGGTTCTCACGACAAATGCAAGTCGTTCAGTTGATGAGCAGCTAGCACAACTTACGGCTGCACTTCAACAGAAAGAAGAAGAGTTGGTTGCTTTGCGCAGTCGCATGCTAAACAATACAAATTTTGAAGCCGAGAGGAATGCTTCTGGTGGCCGTAACAATGACCCAACAGGCCCGGGAGTTAACCTTGAAGCCATTCAAAAGATGATAGCTGAAGGAGTGAAGGCTCAGTATATGCAGACTCATTACTCCATGCGACCGGGGTACGTTAAGCCGTACCCGCCGGATGTCGACCTTGTTCCATTTCCAGCCAATTATAGACAGCCACAGTTCAGCAAATTCAGTGGAGGTGGATCTCCACATGAGAATGTCGCGCACTTCTTGGCGGCATGTCAAGATACGGCCCAAAATGACGCATTGCTTCTACGGCAGTTTGTGCAAACATTATCAGGACCTGCTTTCACTTGGTATAGCAAGTTGCCATCGAGTTCCATAAAAACATGGGAGAAGATGCAGGACGCTTTTCTCGAGCGCTTTTATAGCACTCAGAGAACGGTTGGCATCACGGAGTTGACACAGATAGAGCAAGGAATGAATGAGAAGGCTGCGGACTTTATTAACAGATGGAGGAACTTAAGCCTCCACTGTCCGCAACCAAACACGGAACCTGAAGCCGTACGTATGTGCATGAATAATCTCCGTCCTGACATGGCCGTGTATCTACAGGGTGTACGGCCTGTTACATTTGAAGAGTTGGCCTCAAAAGCCACCGACATTGAGAATTACAATCAGCTTGTAGCTCGTCGTACAAAGACAGTGTACAAGCCGATTGAGAAGAGCGGTCAGCGTGATAAGCTACCCATCAAGCCAAAACCCACTCAAGTTATGGAAACAACAATGAAACCACAGTTTCAGTCCGGTGCACCTGCCGCAAGACATACGGATCGTGCAGGCGCACCAGCTCATAGGAGGTCAACCCTCACTGAGCGGCAAAAAAGAGAATATTCATTCCCTGTTGAAGAAATTGGTGACTTGTTTACTGGTCTACTTCAGCTTAAGCTTATTGAGCTTCCAAATTCAAAGAGACCGGAAGAAGCTAACTAGTCTAATGATCCAAACTTTTGTCATTACCATCGCATTTTGGGCCATACGCTCAAAGACTGCTTTGTGATAAAGAACATTATTCAGAAATTGATAGATGAAGGGACGATCGATGCAAAACTCCTTAAAAGTCTAAAGAAAGGAAAAAAAGGTTGCTATCGGATGGCAAGTTTAATCCTATGATGTTACCGGGAGTTGAGCAACACTCTGGATATGAAAGGCGATGTAGATGTCAGCTCGAAAGAGACACTCTCCGCCAGCGTGGAGGATTACACGCCATCAACTCCCGTGGATCGCAAGATCGAGGACAACGGCGAACTGGACCCGGTGTCCAGCATCAAATGAAAGAAGAAACAAAATTTCCGCGCTCCAAGCCGGGAATATCAGAGAGTTTGGCGAAGCGTTTAAAAGGACTTCCCCAAGAATTTGATATTCTGGCCATTGGTGTTTACGAGGATGATAGCGAGTCTCTTCACTTCCCTGAAGAAGAAGCGCCCGAGGTGGATCAAGTCCATCTTAGATCAGGTCGCCAACTAGCTGACCCACATCCTCCACCTAGAAGGGAGCCTAGAAACAAAGATGTAGTTGTGAATGAAACGACTGACCCTACTGTTAAGGTGTCGGTCAAATATGATGTAATTTCACACTTGAAGAAAATACCATCTATGCTTTCGGTGTATGATGCTCTGTCTCTTTCTTCTGATTTGCGCAAAGCTTTGGTTACGACATTGTCGTTCCCAGAATATTATCGAGTGGAAGTTTCACAAACTGAAACTGAACTAAATGATGTACTGAACATTACATTCAGTGATGACGATAGGCTGTTAGCTTCAAAAAAGCACAACAAGCCTCTGCTTATGTTTGGTGAGATTGATGACTTGCCAATAAATCGTATAATGGTAGATGGTGTATCGGCTATAAACTTGCTACCTCTACGAACTCTGAAAAGAATAGGATATTCCAGCAGAGATTTGAGCCAATCAAATGTTGTCATTCATGGTTTTAATCAATCAGGTAAAGAGGCCATGGGCACCATATCTCTGTCTCTAAAATTGGAGACATTATGCACAAATGTGTCGTTCCATAGTAATATATGCAGCTACCTCATACAACGCTTTGTTGGGTCGACCATGGTTGCATGATAATAAGATTGTACCATCTACACTCCATCAGTGTATTAAGTACAGGGAGTAGTCTGGAGAAACAATAAGAATATTTGTAGATAAGAGGCCGTTCACGGTGGCTGAATCCTTCTATGTTGATGCAAATTTTTACTTTGAGCCTCTTGAGAAAATAGTCAATCCAAAGCCAATCTTAGTACCCGAATCAGATATTATAGGGGAAGATTTGCAGAATCTTCATCGGCTCAGAAAGTCTATTAGTATATACCAACTAATCAGAGAAAGAAGGGCGACCCAATATTTCGCGTTATGAATAAGTCATTTGTTAAAAAAGAAAATGGGATATGATGTCTCCAACGGCCCGTCTTTGTGTGAAGGGCGGGGGCAACTTGCGCCATTCGAAAAAGTCTTTTCGCAAGAACAACTTGAAGCTCTACATGAAGACCGTATTTTAAAAGCAAAGAAGCATGGATTAGGATATGAAGTTTGTATGGCTTCGACTGAATATATGGATATGGCAGAAGCATCTCCCCAAATGGAAGATGGCAACCAATGTACCATTGATCATTCGGAGGAAATAAACATTGGTACGACTGATGATCCTCGTCCAATTTTTATTAGTAAACATTTGTCTGTAGAAGATAAGCAAAAATATCATGAATTCTTGTACGCAAATAGAGATGTGTTTGCCTGGACATATGAGGAAATGCCTGGACTAGATCCAAAAGTAGATGTACATCGCCTCGCCGTAAAAAATGGTGCCATACCGGTAAAACAAGCAAAAAGAAAGTATCGGCTGGAATTACTTCCAAAAATAGAAGCTGAGGTAGATAAACTCATAGCCGCAGGGTTCATTAGAGAAGTCAAATATCCCACATGGATCTTTAATATTGTCCCTGTTAAAAAGAAAAATGGCTAAACTCGAGTATGTGTAGATTTCAGGGATGTGAACATAGCATGTCCAAAAGATGATTTCCCAATACCTATTTCAGATATATTAGTTGATGCTACTATGGGTCATGAAATATTTTCCTTTATGGATGGCTATTCCGGTTACAATCAAATAAAAATGGCACCGGAAGATGAGGAGCTAACGGCGTTCCGCACACCTAAAGGTAAATTTTGTTATAGAGTTATGCCCTTCGGTTTAAAAAATGCGGGAGCAACATATCAACGAGCCATGACAATCATCTTAGATGGATTGTTATATGTGATTGTCGAATGTTATATTGACGACATAGTTGTAAAATCAAAGAGCGAACGAGATCACTTAAAACATCTCGAAATGGTTTTGAGCGTCTCAGGCAACATAATCTGAAAATGAACCCAATGAAATGTGCATTCGGAGTTTCTTCCGGAAAATTTCTCGGTTTTGTAGTTACAAAGCATGGCATTCAGGTCGACCCAAGTAAAATACAGGCGATCGTTAAAATGCCACCGCCCACAAATATACACGAGTTAAAAAGCTTTCAAGGCCATTTAGCATATATCAGGAGGTTTATCTCTAATCTATCTGGACGATGCAAGCCTTTCTCGCATCTTATGAAAAAGGGCGTACCTTTTGAATGGGATCAAGCATGCCAAAATGCGTTCTTGGAAATTAAGAAATATCTGATAAATCCTCCTGTTTTAGGAGCACCGGTTAAGGATCGACCATTAATCCTATATACAACAACCATGTATACATCGTTAGGTGCTCTATTGGCACAAAATAATGATGCGGGGAAAGAAATGTCCTTGTATTATCTTAGTCGCACCCTTGTAGGGGCTGAGTGCAATTATCCGGACATGGAGAAAATATGTTTAGCATTAGTATTTGCGGCACAAAAACTACGCCACTACATGTTAGAACATACTATTCACCTTGTGTCGAGAGCCGATCCTCTTCGATACATCCTTAATAAAACAGTGCTTTCAGGAAGATTAGAAAAATGGGAAATGTTATTGTCACAGTTTGATATTAAGTATGTGCCACAAAAAGCTGTAAAGGGGCAGGCCTTAGCTAATTTTCTGGCTGCACATCCAATACCTGACGATTTTCCAATCGATGATGACTTGCCAGATCAGGACGTATTTACCACGTCGGTCGTTAGCTCAACATGGCAGATGTATTTTGATGGTGCCTGTCGACAATTAGGGGCAGGTGCGGGAGTCGTTTTTGTTACACCAAGCAAAGGGATAATTCCGTACTCATTCACTTTAACCTCGGCGGTGTCAAATAATTCAGCCGAGTACGAGGCTTTGGTCATCGGGCTTGAACTAGCTCTGAATATGGGGTTAGATTCACTCGTTTTTTATGGTGACTCCCAGTTGGTAGTTAACCAATTACTGGGAATCTACATGGTCAAGAAGGAAGAACTAATGTCATACTTTAGAAAAGCCAAAATGCTCATGTCTATGTTTGTCGATCTAAATATTAAGCATATTGTTAGAAGCCAAAATGACAAGGCTGATGCTTTAGCAAGTTTAGCGGCTAGTATGGCACTAACATTTCCTCAAACAATGGATGTCCACGTTGAGGAAAGAAGAATCCTACCAATACTGGCAGAAGAAGAAGATGATGAAACAATCATATCGTCAGTAATGACAGCCGACGTATGTGATATCGAGGTAGGCAATTGGCGAGAACCATTCCTAGAGTACTTACTCCATGGATATTTACCTTTGGACGCTAGTGAAAGATCTCGCATCCGCAAAAGATCAATTCATTATACATGCATAAATGACATACTATATAGGCGTTCCCATGATGGTATCTTATTGCGTTTCCTCGCTGGAAATGAAATTATGGAGGCATTGAATGAAGTGCATGCCGGAATATGTGGCTCGCACCAATCTGGTCCTAAATTATATTATCAATTAAGACGGTTGGGTTATTATTGGCCCTAAATTCGCAAAAAAATGCCATGAGTGTCAAATACATGCTGACTTTATACATTAGCCACATGAACCACTCCATGCAACAAATATAGCTTGGCCATTTGAAATGTGGGGAATGGATATAGTTGGTCCTATTAATCCACCATCATCCAAAGGCCACAAATTCATCTTGGCTGCCACCGATTATTTCTCTAAATGGGCTGAGCTTATACCATTAAAGGAGGATAAGGGAGAAAATGTGGAGCATTTTATAAGAACACAAATTATATATCGCTTTGGAGTGCCCTCTCGTATTATGTCCGACAACGGTACTCCGTTCAAAAATAAATATTTGGATAAGCTATGTTCAAAATTTATAATAAATCACCATTATTCTACGGCTTATAATCCGGCAGCTAATGGACAAGCAGAAGCTTGTAATAAAACCTTATGAAAGTTGTTAAAGAAAATTGTGTCCAAAAATAAACGTGAATGGCATGAAAAACTGCTTGAAGCCTTGTGGGCATATAGAACCACGACACGAACACCGACTGGAATGACACCGTATTCCCTCGTGTTCGGTGGAGAAGCGGTTTGTAACACCCTCACTGTCGTGCAACAGTAATCACTACAGTAATCATTTTGAAAATGATTATCACTGTTGTTGATCATGCCGTGATCAACTTTGCAATTGATCTTATCCATAACGCCTTTGGTTGCTGTTAAAAATAAGTGACAATTGAAACTTGTCCAAAAATTATGAAACCACTTTTGTAAAATCCCTAAAAACCAGTGGACCATGGTAAACCAACTTGGAGTATTTATTGAGCCATAAGATATTTTAAACAAATCTAAACAGACCCAAAACAACATCATTTACCCATTGCATATTTAAAACAAATATCAAATGAATTTATTTTGTGCCCAAACTTTTTATAACACTTCTATTATGTCTAGCACTAGTATTGAAGCTAGTTACACATTTTATAAAAATCAAATGTTGAACAAATAAAACAGAAACAAAAAAAAGAAACACAGAAAAAGGGAATGGGCTACTCTTCGCCCTGGGCAAACCCTAGTCGGCCCACTCCCTGTTTTTCTTTTTTCCTAACCCCCTCCCCCCAGCCCAGCCCACCCGGGCTCTCTCCTCCCCCTCCCTGTTCCTTGCCTCGCTGTCGACACAGGGGTGCACGAAGCCGGCGATGGCCGATGTGGCGGCCATCCCACGGCTCACCGGCGAGCACAAGTGCCCCGCGCCCCCTGTGACCCCGAACCCTAACCCTAGTTCTCGCCCACGCCTCCCCCCTCCTGTTCGTCGTGCTCATCGCCGCCCGAGCCGCCATGGCCTCGAGCTCGCGAGCCCGCGCGGCCAACGGGCCTCCTAGCCCGCGCCGCGTTGTCCAAGCGCCTTCTCGCCCTCGACATCCTCTCCCCGTGCGTCGAATCGGGCCGGGACGCCCCAAAGCTCTCACCGTCGCCGCCCTTCCCCGCCACGGTTGTCATGTCGCCGGAGGCAAATTCGTCGACTACACTGCTGCTACCGCCGACTACACTGCTGCCGGGTACGACTACTTCGTCGACGACCCTGCCCCTACCGTCGAGCTTCCAGGCAAGCAGAGCCATTCTCTTCCCCAGATATCGCCTACATTTCCGTACTTTCTTGCACTAGGCATTGTTACTGCTGCTGCTACGTTACAATCCTATTCAATTGCATAGCCTGATTTTGTCGCCCCTTGATGTACCTTCCTTATCCTATGCTCCCTATTATAATTATGCATTATTCAGCAGTGAGCCCTGCGCATTGTTAGCTAGGATTAGATAGCGGGACGTGGCTACTCAGGGGAGTGACGCGGATCCAAATATATACAACTGCAACATGTACGGATCAATGCAGACTCCCTAGGGAACCTACAAAGGCGAGACTATGCCGAGTCGCTTCGAGTTTGACTTACGAGGGGACTGACTCGTAATTCACTCTCGTCGGCCCAGTAGCGTAGCATCACTGGGATGATACGAGGGTGTTCCTCTTTAGTTCATTCCGCTGGTGTCTCGGCACCACCGGGGTGATACGAGAATATTCCTCTTTAGTTCATTCCGCTGATGTCTCTGTCGAACGTCTTTAAGTGTGCCATCGAGGGTGATTCCTCCTGGTTTCACTTAATGGTAGGCACTCGAATCAACTGGTGTCCTTAAAGGTAAGAGTCGGGCGACCCAACGGTACCCGCGAGCGGTATATTTTCGGGAGCGACAGGGAGGGTACGACCGACGTTACTGGCGTGCTTGGCCCCTGCTCGTATCTCGCGAGAGTTACCAAACCACGAAAAAGTCGAGCTCTACCAAGAGCACACGCGAGACAAGGTAAGGAGACGGTTCACCTTGTTGGTAACCGCGCGCTTTGACGGGACGACAGGGCAGGACCCGACGTTACCGGTGGGCCTTGTTGCTGTTCGTTGTCCGTTGTGTTGTTAGTCAGACAGCGATAACGGTTGTCTGCGAGATAATATTAAAATGCTAAATGGTTCGGCGGATGACTTGAGAGACCCGTTGGTCTGTACGCACTACCTACACGTGGGATTACGGTGTGGGCCCTCCGCGTCGTAGTTCGTCCGAAAGCTCTTCAGACGTCAACAGTACCACGGGCTGATAGCCGGGAAGCGTTCTTGTCTTATTTGCTGCAGCAGGTGTGTTTTGGATTTGCTTTTTCTTCACCGGCCAGTCTCGTACCGTGCAGGAGCATGAAAGGGTGAGGGACCTAGACCCCTTGGCGCATAGGATATAGTCCGGCGGATGGCCTCTCTGCTGAGCCTAGGATGTGCTGCGATGTGTCGGATAGCCTCGGTGGGGCGTTCCCTAACAAGGTTCACGCCACCCTAGAGATCCGAGCGTGCAGGCTGAACAGTAGTGCACCCCTGCAGGGAGTTTAATCTATTCGAATAGCCGTGTCCACGGTGACAGGACGCTTTATGCTGAAGCCGGATCTTACCACTACAAACTATTACTATTAAACTGTATGGTTCCGGGTTTTCTTCCTCGCAGGGAAGTCGAGGAGGGGAACTCAGAGGCATTATTATTATTAATTATTACAACTTACTATTATACAATGTTGCAGCAACTTCTGCTTCATTGTTACTTTATTGCTTTATATAAACTGTTGGCTGATTTCTCTCCTTGTGCTGCAAGACACGTCAGAAGATGCTAGTCTTCAATAGGCCTAGCTTCTTACCCTTATTCTGATTTCTATCTTGCAGTCCACTATATATACAGCCTCCCCTTTCCATTGATACAATGCATAATGCTTAGTAGCGGACGTAAGACTCGCGGGTATACTAGATACTCACCTGCTTTATTTCCTTTACTGTTTTGCCTGATCGGCCGCTGCAATCGACGTTGGAGCCCAGGAGCAGGAGTTCCCGATGCCGACCACTGCAACGTGAAGATCCATGATGACCAAGACCAGGAGTAGTTTGGAGGTTCCCAGGCAGGAGGCCTCGCCTTTTCGATCGTGTTGTTTTTGTGCTAGCCTTCTCAAAGCAACCTTGTATTCTTGTGTCTGTACTCAGATACTATTGCTTCCGCTAACTTTGTGCCCTCGAGCTATTGTATTCGAGCCCTCGTGGCCCCTAGCTTGTAATATATAGCTTGTATTATTTTATTTATAGAGTTGTGTTGTGATTACCTTACCGTGAGTCCTTGATTTCGGTCGTGTACCCTGCGTGTATGATTAGTGTACACGTCTTGATTTTGAGGGCGTCACAAGTTGGTATCAGAGGCGACTGCCTGTAGGAAGCCCCTAACCACTCCTCGGTCGAAGTTGAGTCTAGACTTTGCAAAACTACTTTGCTAACTTAATGTTTGGCTTACGGGCCCACATTGTTATCACCCCGTGTGATATCTTTGGTATTAGGATCTTTTTCTCCGTACCTATGCTCCGGGACTCTGCTCTCTTATCCTTTCTGGTAAGTTTTATTAACTCTGACATTAGGTTCTCGTACCTCCTTCCTTCCAGAGAGCACTGCATTCCCGATGATCGTCTGATTCACCTGAAGATTCCAAAGATTACTCTCTGACAAATTCCCGAGAACCTACGATGTTCATCACCTTTGCAATTCCCTGCCACCGATAAGTCCGTATGGATGATTACATCCACCCCTCGATCTGTAAATCACATTTCCCTTGCGCTTAAGCATCAAATTGTACCGATGCTTCTATCGCCCGATGCCTTTGTATTTTTCTCCTCCCGAATGAGTGCCGATACTCACATCGGATCCTTTGCGAACCATCCGACCTTTTCGTGGGTTATTATCCAACAAATCTTACGTCGCTTATTCCACGTGTCAATTGGATTCGCCGTGTGAAATACCATCCCTACCCCTCGATGAATTGTGCTATCATCGACAACCCCCTTGGCTCCGTGCGAATACTACTTGGTTATACATATCGTACTCTGCTTTCCCTTGGGAAAGGCATACACGTGATACTTGGGTATCATCATTTTCCCCTTCCATTGGTCTATTTGATCAGACAACCACGTTTTCCCTTCCATTGGTCTGTTTAACCTTTCTTGTGATATAAATTATCCGAGCAGCGATAATTCCCTGCTGATGTAAACACTTCGGTGTACTACGTTGTCCATACAACCTGTTACTATTGACGATGACATTTCAATAACCATCTATGAACGAGAGCTTTGCCAATTGGTCTGCCTCGTCTTAACGAGCAGAGATATGGTTCTCTTCGTCCCTTGCCCTTGGTACCGATGTTGTTGCCGACATCGCTGACAATTTGTTCCCTGGCAAACCGTGCGTCGTGATCGCGTTGAATGTCACCATCCTTCTTATTCAATGTGGGCCCATAACCCACAGTTCCACAGGATCGAAACCTGACTCTTGTCACCTGCTTTGTGATGTTCATTCGGTATCAGACTCAGTGCTTATGCCTGATGCTCTGGACCCCTTTTCATCATCCGTTATCGGCATCGAATGCATGCCTATCCGCCTGAGACTTCACATGCGTTCTTTTATTCTCTCGATGTACTACGCATACCCCGGTAATCCGTCGTGACCCTCGGATGCATCCCCGTTGGCCTAATGGCTCCTAACATCACCCTCGGAGTTGAAGGAGTTGGGCTCCTTGCTACCCCCACCCACATAATCTCAAGTCGGCCACCATCAACCTTGTTTTGGTGATGGTTTGGTTGAAAACCCACACGGCTGCAATCTATTGACACACTAGAGTTGTTCAACTTTTCACACTTCGGTGAGATGGTGAACTGTACCATGACCTCTAAACCACAGTCGAGTTCGTTAAGGTTCCGTGGTCAAATCATGTTGAACATGAAGCCACTCCTGAACGTGAAGTTCTCCTTTGCGAAAAATACGAAAAAAACTTCTTCTACCACTCAAATTCTCGGGACGAGAATTCTTGTAGTGGGGGAGATTTGTAACACCCTCACTGTCGTGCAACAGTAATCACTACAGTAATCATTTTGAAAATGATTATCACTGTTGCTAATCACTGTTGTTGATCATGCCGTGATCAACTTTGCAATTGATCTTATCCATAATGCCTTTGGTTGCTGTTAAAAATAAGTGACAATTGAAACTTGTCCAAAAATTATGAAACCACTTTTGTAAAATCCCTAAAAACCAGTGGACCATGGTAAACCAACTTGGAGTATTTATTGAGCCATAAGATATTTTAAACAAATCTAAACAGACCCAAAACAACATCATTTACCCATTGCATATTTAAAACAAATATCAGATGAATTTATTTTGTGCCCAAACTTTTTATAACACTTCTATTATGTCTAGCACTAATATTGAAGCTAGTTACACATTTTATAAAAATCAAATGTTGAACAAATAAAAAGAAACAAAAAAAGAAACACAGAAAAAGGGAATGGGCTACTCTTCGCCCTGGGCAAACCCTAGTCGGCCCACTCCCTGTTTTTCTTTTTTTCCTAACCCCCCTCCCCCCAGCCCAGCCCACCCGGGATCTCTCCTCCCCCTCCCTGTTCCTTGCCTCGCTGTCGACACAGGGGTGCACGACGCCGGCGATGGCCGACGTGGCGGCCATCCCACGGCTCATCGGCGAGCACAAGTGCCCCCGCGCCCCTGTGACCCCAAACCCTAACCCTAGTTCTCGCCCACGCCTCCCCCTCCTGCTCGTCGTGCTCGTCTCCGCCCGAGACGCCATGGCCTCGAGCTCGCGAGCCCGCGCGGCCAACGGGCCTCCCAGCCCGCGCCGCGTTGCCCAAGCGCCTTCTCGCCCTCGACATCGTCTCCCCGTGCGTCGAATCGGGCCGGGACGCCCCGGAGCTCTCACCGTCGCCGCCCTTCCCCGCCACGGTTGTCACGTCGCCGGCGGCAAATTCGTCGCGCGCCGGGCGTCCCCGAGTCTGCTGCCCCCTCCCTACAGGACCCATGTGAGCTCCCGCTCCCTCTCCAAATCCCCGCGCTTCGAATTGGCCCCTCTGAACACCATCCCCACCACGGCATGCTCCGGCCGCCGCCTGGCTTGACATAGCCGTCGCCACGGACCAGACCGACTCGTGGAGATGGCACGGGCAGGTGCGGCTCGTCGCGCTGCTCTCGTAGGATCCAACAACGGTCATTTTGGTGCACCATGGTGGGCATACGACCATCGCCGGCCTCACTGTTGCCTCGCCACCATGTTCCCAGACGCCGGCGTGCTTTTTTTAGCCGTGGGCTAAGCCTCCCCCTCCCTCACTGACGCGCGGGGCCCGCCCGATTAGGATTAGCGCTAACGATCGCTTAGTCCTAACCCCCCTGTTAGATGTAATTAAGTGATGTTAGTTATAACTGTTAGTTAGGTTGTCTCACTGACAGGTGGGCCACTGGCCATTTTAAATAAAAATAAAACTAATTAATAAGCTAACAGTCACTTACACCTGGCCCCCAAGTCAGTTTAATTATTTAAAAGAGTTATTAGGAATTCCAGTCTATGACATGTGGGACCCCACTGTAATTAGATTTAATTAAGATGTTTTATTAGCATGTGAGGCTGACCAGTGGGACCCACTGGTCAGGTTTGACCAGTCAACCCTGTTGTGGATAATGTTTGGAATTTAATAATAAAATATTTCAGAAAATGATTTAAACTTTGAATTTGAATATCTTTTAAACCGTAAGTCAGTTCAAAAACTTTATACATGAAAATTGATCAGAAAAATATAACAAATACGGATACGCTATCTGTATGTCTACCCCACCACGCTAACAAACCGATCATCGACATTTCCCCCTCCGGGCTATCTGTCGATAATTCCCGGTGTCGGTAATAAACCTGTCGGATGAATTTATTCTGAACACGAAAGTTGTTCAGAATAGCTCAACTAGCACGGATACACCCTCCATAAGTTTGTCGGATGTCCACGACACCTCCGGCATGAACCCTTCCCCCTCCGGACACCCTGTCCGGTAATCACCCGGAGCCGGTAGTTCATCCCCGGATGGATTCCCGCTCCGAGCAACGTGCATTGCACTGCGTTAGAACACCGTTAACTTTGCATACGTCATGCCATGTATTTGTTTGCTATGATTGCTTTGTATTTACTGTGTTTATCCCCTTTATTCTTCGGTAGACCCCGTTGCTACCGCCGACTAGACTGCTGCCGGGTACGACTACTTCGTCGACGACCCTGCCCCTACCGTCGAGCTTCCAGGCAAGCAGAGCCATTCTCTTCCCCAGATATAGCCTACCTTTCCGTACTTTATTGCACTAGGCATTGTTACTGCTGCTGCTACGTTACAATCCTATTCAATTGCATAGCCTGATTTTGTCGCCCCTTGATGTACCTTCCTTATCCTATGTTGCCTATTATAATTATGCATTATTCAGCAGTGAGCCCTGCGCATTGTTAGCTAGGATTAGATAGCGAGACGTGGGCACTCAGGTGAGTGACGCGGATTCAAATATATACAACTGCAACAGGTACGGATCAATGCAGACGCCCTAGGGAACCTATTACGGCGAGACTCTGCCGAGTCGCTTCGAGTTTGACTTACGAGGGGACTGACTCGTAATTCACTCTCGTCGGCTCAGTAGCGTAGCATCACTGGGATGATACGAGGGTATTCCTCTTTAGTTCATTCCGCTGGTGTCTCGGCACCACCGGGGTGATAAGAGAATATTCCTATTTAGTTCATTCCGCTGATGTCTCTGTCGAACGTCTTTAAGTGTGCCATCGAGGGTGATTCCTCCTGGTTTCACTTAATGGTAGGCACTCGAATCAACTGGTGTCCTTAAAGGTAAGGGTCGGGCGACCCAACGGTGCCCGCGAGCGGTATATTGTCGGGAGCGACAAGGAGGGTACGACCGACGTTACTGGCGTGCTTGGCCCCTGCTCGTATCTCGTGAGAGTTACCAAACCACGAAAAAGTTGAGCTCTACCAAGAGCACACGCGAGACAAGGTAAGGAGACGGTTCACCTTGTTGGTAACCGCGCGCTTTGACGGGACGACAGGGCAGGACCCGACGTTACCGGTGGGCCTTGTTGCTGTTCGTTGTCCGTTGTGTTGTTAGTCAGACAGCGATAACGGTTGTCTGCGAGATAATATTAAAATGCTAAATGGTTCGGCGGATGACTTGAGGGACCCGTTGGTCTGTACGCACTACCTACACGTGGGATTACGGTGTGGGCCCTCTGCGTCGTAGTTTGTCCGTAAGCTCTTCAGACGTCAGCAGTACCACGGGCTGATAACCGGGAAGCGGTCTTGTCTTATTTGCTGCAGCAGGTGTGTTTTGGATTTGCTTTTGCTTCACCGGCCAGTCTCGTACCGTGCAGGAGCGTGCAAGGGTGAGGGACCTAGACCCCTTGGCGCATTGGATATAGTCCGGCGGATGGCCTCTCTGCTGAGCCTAGGATGGGCTGCGATGTGTCGGATAGCCTCGGTGGGGCGTTCCCTAACAAGGTTCACGCCACCCTGGAGATCCGAGCGTGCAGGCTGAACAGTAGTGCACCCCTGCAGGGAGTTTAATCTATTCGAATAGCCGTGTCCACGATAACAGGACGCTTTATGCTGAAGCTGGATCTTACCACTACAAACTATTACTATTAAACTGTATGGTTCCGGGTTTTCTTCCTCGCAGGGAAGTCGAGGAGGGGAACTCGGAGGCATTATTATTATTAATTATTACAACTTACTATTATACAATGTTGCAGCAACTTCTGCTTCATTGTTACTTTATTGCTTTATATAAACTGTTGGCTGATTTCTCTCCTTGTGTTGCAAGACACGTCAGAAGATGCTAGTCTTCGATAGGCCTAGCTTCTTGCCCTTACTCTGATTTCTATCTTGCAGTCCACTATATATACAGCCTCCCCTTTCCATTGATACAATGCATAATGCTTAGTAGCGGACGTAAGACTCACGGGTATACTAGATACTCACCTGCTTTATTTCCTTTACTGTTTTGCCTGATCGGCCGCTGCAGTCGACGTTGGAGCCCAGGAGAAGGAGTTCCCGGTGCCGACCACCGCAACGTGAAGATCCCCGATGACCAAGACCAGGAGTAGTTTGGAGGTTCCCAGGCAGGAGGCTTCACCTTTTCAATCGTGTTGTTTTTGTGCTAGCCTTCTTAAGGCAACCTTGTATTCTTGTGTCTGTACTCAGATACTATTGCTTCCGCTAACTTTGTGCCCTCGAGCTATTGTATTCGAGCCCTCGTGGCCCCTGGCTTGTAATATATAGCTTGTATTATTTTATTTATAGAGTTGTGCTGTGATTACCTTACCGTGAGTCCTTGATTTCGGTCGTGTACCCTGCGTGTATGATTACTGTACACGGCTTGATTTTGAGGGTGTCACACGGTTCTTCCTTTAGAAGTACAAATTACTTCCTTAAGAGTCGTTACACACGAGAAAATATCAGAAGAGGAATCAGTACAAATACGTCTCGACGAACTAGAAATACTTGAAGGAAAAAGACTTCAAGCCTTGCAAAATTTGGAGGCATATCAGGCAAGGATGTCTCGAGCCTTCGACAAGCGAGTTAAACGAAGGTCATTTAAACAAGGGGAGTTAGTACTCGCCGTCATTCGCCCTATGAATATCACAAGACGAATGAAAGGGAAATTTTAACCCAAATGGGAAGGTCCTTTTGTCGTGAAAGAAGTGTATTCAAGCGGCGCATACAAAATTATATCGCCTGATGGTCAATACTCGCCGTCACCGGTAAACGGAAAATTCCTAAAGCGCTACTATGCCTAAAAGCAAAACAAAATAAAATATAACTCCAACAACTTACGAGTATAAACTTCGAAGCTCATAAAAAAATCATCATCAAACGTACTCCATCGCTACACAAGTATAAACTGGAGCACAATAAATAAAAAATATACTCCATGAGTATAAAGTTAAAACTGAGGAAAATATATTACTCCGTCGCTACACGAGTATAAACTGGAGCGCAATAAATAAAGATATACTCCATACCCTCACGAGTATAAACTGAGGCATATAACCCATAAATTCATCGTATATATGAGTCACAATATATAAGTACGACAAGCATGAAGATATAAATAAATAAAATTGGTGTAAACATCCAAACCAAGCTCGCTTGAGCTGATGTATATCACAAATAAATATCCAGAACTTAAGGCATACATGTTCTCAAAAAACAATGCACAAAAGTTTAATTATTACATGAACAGCATAAAAAAGTTTGCTAGCAGCAGAGCAGCCTAGGCTGGAGTAATAATGCAGGAAATATTGTCCTTGGTAAAACTAGAACCAAGTGTAATTATTCAAAGATGAAATGATAAATAAAAAACGGCGAGAGGATCTGAGTCCTTCAGAGGGTACGCCACTTCTGCAGCTTCTCAACAAGCTGATCAGCTTCAAGCTTCAAACTTTTATTCTGCTGCTCGAATTCAGAGAACTTTTGCTTCTGACCAACATCAACATTCTGAAGCTTATCTTTCTGTTCCTTCAGTTCTGACTTGTGAGTTGAGTGCGCTTTCTGCAGCTGCTTTTTCTTCTCTGTTAGTTCAAGTAAAACAGAAGAAGCCTCCTCATATTGCGCCTTAAGAGTATCAACCAACGCCGCCTGTTTGGCCCAACGTTTTTCAACCGAGGATAACTCTTCAGCGGAAGTCTTGATGACAGCTTCATGGGACTGAATTCCTAGTTTCACTTCCTTCACAAGACATTCCTCCTGTTCAGTCTCCTTCTGAAACTCCTTCAGATTGTCTTCTAGCTTGCTAGAAAGAGTAACAAGAGCGACTAAAATTTCCTGAGCCATAGCAACCTCAGGGATGTGCACTGGTAGCATTTTAGAAACATCCAAAAGCAAAGAACGTCGTTCAGGGTCACCGAGTGTGGCTCGATTCAGGCCGTTGAGGGCTTTCCGCACCGCCTGGTCAGTAGCATCCAAAAATATGTCCTTTATGGAATCACGTTCCATTTTTGGGCTCTGTCCAGAAATGACGTCCGTCACCGCGGAGCTTGCCAAATTGCAACCGTCCTGCTGGCTGTCTGAAATATATACACAGCAAAAATCATCATAAGAAATGATATTCATAATAATGATGGTTAATAAGCATGGTTAGTCTGTCAAATCTGAGTACGTGTAAACTACCATGTGAAGTTGATGAAAAATCAAGAGCACCGGGGGTTGAAGGCATATTTTCTACCCCCAATAATGTGACAGGCGAGCAAGACATGCCAGTCCCATTCGGCTGGTAATCTTTCGAGCTTATGCTTAAAATATCATCCAGGCCATGATCCTTCTCACCCGCGAGAACGCGGTCAAGATCATCGCCGGTAGATAAAATCCCAAAATCGACATCTAATATCATATCCTTAGGCTCCGGTAATCCTGAAAACTCAGAACCAAGCTCACTACCCAAGTCCAGTTTCCGCTTGGCCAATGGTCTCTCTCGTTTAGTAGCAGGAGCTGAGATACAATGTTTACGTCGCTTCTTGCTTGTACCCGGGACAACATCAGCTAAATCATTATCTGGCGCACTTGCGTTTGGGTTAAAAGAGGATGACCCAGCTGCAACATTTGGATCAATAAAATTCCCTTGTTGGATCTGCAAAATAAATAGACATTGAAATTAGTAAATGAAGATGACATAAAAAAGTAGCAAATATGCGTCATTAGCTCACCTCATTTGAATGCACGGCAACAATGTCCTGTAGATAACTTTGGAGTACGGGCATCCACCGACTTTTAAATCTAGTCTCTGCCTTCTCAAGGAGTGCAATATATTGTGCTTGATGTTTTTTTGATACCCTCTTTACCACCATGAAGTCCTTATCTAAGAGTGGACGAGCCTTAATATGGTTCTGAGATGCATACTTGTTTTTCTTCCTCTTATCATAAGAAATCTTCCCAAACATGGTACCATCACGAAGAGAGTTCGAAACACGAGCAAAAGGCTTCACAATTTTTTTCCACCAATTGGACCACGCCACAGAAGAATCAGTGGGCCGAGTATCACTTGGAAAATACTGGAACTCCGGGTCTGATTTGAGTAAATGTATCCAAAATGCACGAGCTATTCCAATCTCATCCATCGTATACAAGCTGGGCAAGGGAGTAAAAGGTACAACTTGATCCAAGCGAAATTGCCGAGCTACTCGGTCCGGATGATATGGTTCAGCTATACATGCATCATTTTCCAAGGATCCACGCCTCCAAGGAAGCATACCTCGGCGGATAGAGATCAAAAATTCTATCTTTGGTCGGAAAACACCATCCTCAGTCATCAAAGTAAAGGGACTCCAATAGATATTATGATGATTCTCGAGAAAGTTATAAGCTTTCTCAGGAGTAAATGATTTTGGTGTTTTAAACATAGTATCTACCATAGCAGGCCTCACTTTCAAAATCCTAGAGCCCAAAAAGTGTGGGGTTTTCACCCTGTTTCCAAAAGCCTTCTTAAGGTATACACCCATCCATCCAGCAATAAAGTGAATCGGCCAAATTCTTTGAGTGAAAGAAGGCCCAATTGGATGTGTACTAATGTGTCGAAGAGAGTAATAAAGTGAGCAGAGAGCTGCTGGACCCAAAGAAATCCGGCGTCCTAAGGTAATCCATGATGCCATCACCAATACTCCTGGACGAACATAAGGCCCTCCACCGACAACAACAAATCGACATATCCAGACGGCAATAAAAGCCGCAGTATATATACGCTCATCTTCGAGAGTTTTGATAACAAAGCAATCAGATTCTCGATTATGAAAGAAATCACACCAAACTTGGAAACCAACTTGGTTGTCTATGGCAAGCCCAGTCCAAATTTCTAGGAGCCGAGATAGAAAATTGGGATATAAAATTAATGAGCCCTCTAGCTCATGAGGCGGTGGAAAAAATTCTTCATAGGGATCACCATCAAGCGGCAAACCCGCCATTTGATGCATGTCAAGGAGAGTGATGGTACGTTCACCACTAGAAAGCAAGAATGTGTTGGTGTTGAAATTCCATTTCTCAAGAAGAGACCTCAGAAGTGGAGGCGAGACAACATAATTACCTAGAGAGTAGTAAATGGCTCCATAAATATAATCAACACCCTCTTCACTCCCCTTCAAATGGGTATGATATTGCCTCATAATGCAAGTTCCCCATTCAACATATCCATGGGGCATCAGAACATATTCCACACAGCATGGTTTTCCCAACCCAAACCTTCTGCCACTATGCGAGTCCCCAGGGTTAAAGCTTGATCAAGCCTGTGCAAAGGCGCAATTGGATGGTAGCAATGTCTTGAAAAAGAGGGCCCTGATGTCCATCCACGTTCTCCATGTTCAGGGTTGCCATGTGGAACATATAAGGGCTTGATCACTGGATTAGCTAGCTCATCGGTGACCGGCTTAAACATATATATTTTGGCTAGTTGCAAAAGAAACATTCTGTGCAAATTCTTAGACGAAGTCATATTGGTACAAGTATGAAAAATTGGATGCAATTAACAATTGGAAGCAGTATAGGACATTACCTAAAATAGTACTGCTGAAGAATCTGCGAGCCTCACTACAAAAAGAAAAAAAATCTCAGTTTAGAAGAAGACGTATTCCAAAGTAAACAAAATGATTAAGAATATTTATCTCCACAGTCGTACGACGGACCAAGTTCATATGAAAACTTGTCGGCACGCCAACTGTGAGAGAATTTATATGTAAAGTTGGGATCAAATTATGAATGTTTCCCTACAAGTGATAATATTGTGACAGAAATTATACTATCTAGCATGCACATTTGTGTTCATGTTGAACGACGGACCAAGCCTGCATATAGACTTGTCGGAACGCCAACAAGAAGGAAATCATATTTTTGACATATATATTATTCTCAACGGTTATGACAATGCCAAGCTCATATTGATAGATCAACAAGCATAAGAAAATTTGTAGCATGTCATGCAAAAAAAAATTAACGGATATATCATGTATATTATTTTTCACGGCTGTACGACGGACCAAGTTTTTATAAAACTTGCCGGCACGCCAACCGTGAAGCCAAAGATTGCTGGTTACACATACGTTCAGAGAATATCCGATGAGCATATTGAAATGAAATTCATGTCGTAATGTTGTATATAGCATGTATGTCTACATATGTCATGTATACCAGTCTTCATGGTTGTACAGTTGTACGACGTACCAAGTTCATACAAACTTGTCGGCACGCCAACCGTAAAACCAAAATATCATTGTATCATGCACATGTTTAAAGAAGATGCCATCCTCGTATATAAAAGGAAAATTGCATGCGGTAATGTTGTGCGCTGCCATACATATCTATCATATATCCTACTTCAAACAAAAACATGAAGTAGACATGTATGCTTCGGAGTTGGGGTACCTGGACGGAAAGTGAAGGTAAACTCCATTCTACTAGATCGGAATCAACTCATCTAGAGAAAAAATCAAAGAGGTGGGGAATCAGATCATAACATGAACTGCATGTTCGGATGGATGTTCTCAAGAGCAATCAGGCACTCACCGGTATCCGGAAAATAAATCACGATCAACACTTCCACAAGAGTTGCTGGCTTTAGGTCTGACAAATTGAAAGATGAGAGTAGAAAGAATCAAATAAGATAGTATAAACACAAGATCAGTTGCCAATAACTATACAGATGCGCAAAGTAAAGAAGAATGGAACCTGCTTTGAGAGCGAAGCTAGGTCGTGATCGCCAATACGCCGCAGTAAAGGAAAGCGATGAGACAAGAGAATATAAGAAGAAAGAGGCCGGGTGTTTAAGAAAGAGTTGAGGGAGTTTGTTAGCCGGATGACGTTTGTTGGCCGGATAACCTCGAACGTGCCCGGGTTTCTAGCTTCCACGGTTGCAGAACAGGTTAGCAACGTTTAAAAAAGAAAAAAAAAGAGTTACCACCGTGTGGGTCCAAATAACGTGCATATCCACACGAACACACAATTGACTAAAAATATCGTGAACCCATATACTCAGTGGCCGTGCTCCAAACACAAGAAATATGTGTAATCAAGTTTCGAGCTCTGGGCTCGAATAAAAAAAATCTCTTCGAGCCCAGACCTCGAGGGGCATCTGTTGACATCGATTTTTACCAAAAATAAAATGCGATCAAAATAAGATCCGCTTTATGTAAATTAGAAGATATAATAAATTCCTATCAATATATGTTGCTTCACATGAAATAATAGTCATGTGACACATGATTTGTACCATCGACAAGGTGGAATATGAGTGCGACACATAAAATATATCGCGCTAATTATGTTAATAAAATATATACGCGGTACATATAAAATATATTGCACCGATGAAAATATATGGGTGACATGAAATATGGACGCAATAAATACATCAGGCTAATTAAATATATGCATGATATATAAATATATATTGCACTGATAAAATATATGTGTGGTGTATAAATACTAACTAAATGACGCTAATTAATAAATTATCGGCATAATCCCAACATCCGTATAAAATATGATCAAATTATATTATAACAAATGGCAAAATATATACAATATTTCAGAATTTTTTTTTTACAATAGGAATTAATGTTTGCTAGCCAATCTTAAAATCTTGCTTGCTAGCTAACTTAGTTGCTACTAGGCCATACCTTCAGTGTACATATATACACTGAGAAGAATAACGTACAGCTGCAAAGCTACGTACATGCATGAAATTACCGGGCAGCGTTGCCTAATTATGCATGAGGTAATTAGCCCATGGCCTGCATGCAGCAGTCCATGCAATGATGGCCAGGACGTTCACACGAGTTGCAACAGGACTTGCAGTTCTCCCGCCAAAGTGACCTCAACACAAAAATATCTACTCATTTAGAAAAGTTTGGAGGAGCGTAGAACCGCCACCCACGATGGCATGCATCCCACGATGACGAGACGTGGGAGCGCGCGGGAACCTGCCGTTCCCTCTCCGCTGCTATAAAAGGCTCCAGACATTGCTCATATTTCCCCCGGATCGCTGTTCATTTTCCCCTGGCTGCTGCTGTACATCAGTACGCTGCCGCTGGAAACCACTAATATACCACATCAAACACTTCATCAAGACATACAAGCACACAAAGGAAGAAGGAAAGAGAAGGAGTTCTGCCTACAGAAGGTGAGAAGGTGGGATTCATGGCTTTCCCTTAGCCTTTGGTTTGGCCATGGGTACAAACCAAAGAGCATCTCTCTATATCTTCTCCTACAATCCTTGATTTGGCCATAGGTACAAGCCAAGGAATCTCTAAAAAGCTGCCAAAATGCATGTTTAATCCTTGGTTTGGCCATAGGTACAAGCCAAGGAATCTCCAAAATCTGCCAAAATGCATGTTCAATCCTTGGTTTGGCCATAGGTACAAGCCAAGGAGTCTCCAAAAATCTGCCAGAAAAGCATGTCTAATCCTTGGTTTGGCCATAGGTACAAGCCAAGGGGTCTCAAAACAATCTCCTAAAATGCATGTTCAATCCTTGGTTTGGCCATAGGTACAAGCCAAGGGGTCTCAAAACAATCTCCTAAAATGCATGTTCAATCCTTGGTTTGGCCATAGGTACAAGCCAAGGAGCCTCCAAAAATCTGCTAAGATGCATGTTCAGTCTTTGGTTTGGCCTTGGGTACAAATCAAAGAGCTTCATCATATATACTAAAATTTATGCACTTAGTCTGGCCATTGTGGTACAGACTAAGTATATTGCTCTAAAATGCATGTTTAATCTTTGGTTTGGCCTTGGGTACAAATCAAAGAGCTCCATCATATACAATAAAATTTATGCACTTCTTGTTCGGTTACGCTACGGGCATTTTATGTCTCGCTAGTAGTAATACAAACATGAAGAAAATAAATCTTCATCTTGGTTATGCTGCCCGTCGGCGTCATTCGCTACGTGGTGTTAGTATTAATACAAGTGAAATCAATCATAATAAAAATATGCCTTGCATCATATTATAGGCTAAGTCAAAGATTATAAAATCATCTCATAACAAACGAGTCCCTTGTTTACGCTACGGGTGTGTACCATACTAGTGCTACATGATGCTGGTAGTAATCCAAGTGAGACATCAAAATATGCATATCCATATAGTGTGCAAATAATCCAAAAAATCTGCTCCAAAGATAAATCTACAAACAATATGTTTCATGATATAAGCCAATTAAATTGATGCATGCATTCTCCCTGTACTTTTAATAGTAGTGCATGCGCAAGATATGACATATAGGCTAAAATAATGCCATCAAATGAGATCATAACTCAAAGAAGACTAGAATGCTCCCTCAAGTACTCCGGCGTCGACGATAGCGAGGAGGACTTCTTAGTTTTATTTCATCTTTTGTAATAGTCATATGATGCAATCCTATGTAATAGAAATGTTGGAATTCTTAATCAGGGGTTTTCTCTTCGGAGATGTAATTAACGGAATTTTTTATGTAAATGTAAAAGTTCTGGAAATAATGTACCCGCAATGTTCGATATCCCTTTTATTTACGCATGTACGCATTTTTAAATTATACTATCTGTCTCTATGACGGGGACACTTTAGTACTATTTATTCTATCGCCCCATTTTCCCGTCATCAATCACGAACAATGTGAACTTGCTCTTCTGCTTCCATGATCATATCCGGTCCAAAGAATTGTCTTTCACCGGTTTCTGACCAGTTTAAAGGTGTTCGACATCTTCGTCCATAGAGGAGTTCAAAAGGAGTCATGTTCAGACTAGATTGGAAACTATTGTTATAAGCAAATTTGGCGAATGGAAGAGACTTCTCCCAATTATTTTCGAATGAGATAACACAAGCTCTGAGCATGTCTTCGAGAATTTGGTTAACCCTTTCGACTTGACCGCTAGACTGAGGATGGAAAGTTGTACTAAAGGAGAGATGAGTTCCCATAGCATTCTGAAAGCTTCCCCAAAATCTAGAGGTGAAAAGGCTACCACGATCAGAATTGATTTCCAAAGGAACACCGTGAAGAGACACAATTCTAGAGACATACAAGTCCGCTAACTGGCTAGCAGTTATAGACTCGCGAACGGGAAGGAAGTGGGCAACTTTGGAAAGTCTATCAACGACAACGAAGATGGCATCATTTCCTTTCTGGGTTTTTGAAAAGCCAGTGATGAAGTCCATACTGACTTTGTCCCATTTCCACTCGGAAATAGGCAGTGGTTGAAGAGTGCCAGCAGGTCTTTGGTGTTCGGCCTTAATGCGACGACGAACATCATATTCGGCAACATACTGAGCATTTTTTCGTTTCATCGTAGTCCACCAAAATCTCTGGCGTAGGTCTCGGTACATCTTTGTGCTACCAGGATGAATCGAAAGGGGTGTGTCATGAGCCTCCTTGAGAATTAGCCTCCTAAGATTGTGTTTTCGTGGTACAACCAATCGAGTGGCAAAGAAAATGACACCTTGATCATTTATGGAGAAACACTTAGCAACTCTGCTAGCAATGTTCTTCTTGATTTCTTGAATACCACTATCACATTTTTGGGCGGCTATGATTTTATCCTCAAGGGTTGGTTTCGCCACCAAGGTAGAAAGATAGCCATGAGGAACAATCCCAAGATTGAGCTTCCGAAATTCCTCATGAAGAAGTGGTTGACACTGTTGTAACATGAGGTTGTTACAATACGAGTTACGACTTAGTGCATCAGCCATGACATTGGCTTTGCCTGGGGTGTAAGAAATTCCTAAGTCAAAATGTTTTATCTACACTATCCAGCGTCTTTGCCTGAGATTAAGATCTGGCTGGGTGAATATGTATTTGAGGCTTTGGTGGTCGGAATAGATCTCACAACGATTACCAAGGAGGTAAAGTCGCCATGTTTTCAGGGCATGAAGTACGACAGCGAGTTCAAGATCATGGGTAGGATATTTCTCTTCATGTGGACGCAACTGGCGTGAAGCATAAGCTACCACATGTCTATCTTGCATAAGTATGCATCCTAACCCTTGCCGTGAAGCGTCACAATAGATCTCGAAATACTTTTTGGTGTCTGGAGGCGCAAGTACGGGGGCAGAAGTCAATCTTCTTTTTAGCTCTTGAAAGCTTTCCTCGCACTTGGGAGTCCATTGGAATTTCTTATCTTTCTTGAGGAGTTCAGTTAGAGGTTTGCAACTTTAGAAAAGTTCTCGACGAAGTGGCGACAATAGCTTGCTAAGCCAAGAAAACTCCTAACTTGCTTAACCGATTCAGGTGGAGTCCAGTCAATGACAGCCTGAACTCTCTCGGGATTGACAGCAATGCCTATTGCAGAAATCACGTGGCCTAAGTAGGTCACTTCTGGTAGCCAAAATTCACACTTGGAGAACTTGGCATAAAGGCGATGCTCTCGAAGTTTCATCAATACCAGCCTAAGATGTTCGGCATGTTCTTCTTCGTTCTTCGAGTAGATGAGAATGTCATCAAGATAAACTACAACAAATTTATCCAAGTACTCCATTGTAACACCCTCAATGTCATGAACAGTAATCACTTTGCTAATCAAGGATTACTGTTGCTAATCACTTTTGATAAGCACTATTATTCAAACTGGCCTTGATCAAACTTTGCAACTTGTTATCTTTCTATTCATGGTGGTTGGCATTAAAGCAATGTGACCATGGGCCTTCCTCATCATGGATCAAAACAAATCCAAGACCCTTTGCATTTGAAATCAAAACTTAGCTCAAATGCCTTTTGGTTGAATATTAAAAACATTGTGGCAATAAATACTTTGTACAAAAATTGTGAATGCACTTTTTTTAAATCACTAATAATCACTGGACCCTGCTAGTATGGTTGTGGTTATTGATTGTGCTATAAAATAAATCCAACAAAAGAAAACAGTAGCAAAACAACCCCCTTTAATCATTTCTTAATTAGATAAAAATCCAAAAGATTTTTATTAATGCTCAAACTTTTTGTAGCAGTGTATTATATTGCAACATAAATATGGGAGCAAGTGACATATTTTACAAAAATCATTTGGTGGCTAAACAAATAAAACAGAAGCATATGAAGTTAGCAAAAACAAAGAAATAGAAAACGCTAAGTGCCGCCCAGGGCAACCTCTCGCGGCCCAGTCCACCCCAGCCCATCTTCCTTCTCCTCCTTCCCCCCCACTGTTCCTCTGGCTCAAGGACATGGCGCCCCGACCGAGCATGTCGCCGCCGGACCCTCTCCCTCGCGCATCTACAGTGAACTACCGCGGATAAGTAGGCCAGCTCGACCCCTAGAAACCCTAGATCGAGCTAGGTCTTCTATCCCACCCTCCCAGCGTCTTCCCCACCCACATCCGAGCCACCATGGGCGCGCTCCGACGAGCTCACGCGGCCACCGTGGTCCTCAGGCCAGACCGACATGTCCAGTGGCTTCCCTGTTCTCCTCCTCGTCTCCCCATGCCTTCAGACGTCGCAGCATCGCAGCGCGCGCCGCCAATCGAGCCCGCCCTCGCCTACGGCCATCGACGTTGGCGCCTTCGATTTTCCCTCGCCAGCGGCTCCCCGAGCCCGCTGCCGTCCCCCTACATCCCGCTGTGAGCTTCCACCTTGTGCCCCTCCGCCGTTGTCCCAAGTGCTATGTTGTAGGTCGCCGTTGTCTTCGTGCCCGCAACCGCCACGGTCGCCATGGCGCGCGACCGTGCTCGCCGTGCTCTGCCTCGAGAACGACCGCGTCCAGCGCGCCCCCGTGACCGGCTCGCGCATTGCGCGCGCTCCCTCTGCCGCTGCTCTCCCCGCTTGCCTGAGCCGCCAACTCCCGGTGTGGTCTCGCCGCATCGTGCAGGCGCGCGATGGCAGCGAGCCTGCCGCGTGCACCGCCGCGGCACCGCCTCCGCCGACCACGCTGTGCATGGTCCTGCCTCGCCACTGCTGCTGGCCGGCCATGGCCGCCGGGGCTGGCCGATTTGGCCATCACCGCCGTGACATGGTACCTCGCCGTCGGGACCGTGGGGATAATCCCCTATTAGCATTAACCCCTCCCCACTGAACCACTAACAGTGGGCCCAAGGCCAAGTGATTAAAATTAAGATAATTGCTAAGATAAATAACCCCCTGTGACTTACATGTGGCCCCCAATGCTAATTAAGTTAAATAAAATGTTTTATAAATATTGTGAGCATGACATGTGGGACCCACTGGTCAGTTGACCAGTCAAAGGCCTCAGCCAATGACAGGGTGGCCCCACATGTCAGGTTGACTTGGTCAACAATACTATTTTGGATAATGTTATTTAAATAATAAAGAAATTCTAGAAATATTTATAAAATGATTAAATATTAGAAAATCAATATCTTTTAATCCGTAACTCCGATCAAAAAAATTTATACATGAAACTTGATCAGAAAAATGCAACGAATACAAATACGTTATTTGTATACCAACCACACCTCTCTAACACACCGAACATCGAACCGTCCCCCTCCGGACCGTCTGTCCGATGATTTGTCCGGTACTGTCGAAGTATCCGAATGAATTTATTCTGAACACGAAAATTGGTCGGATTGTTTCAACTAGCACGGTGATGTCTACGAACGCTTCTATTCTTGTAGACTATGTTGGGCCTCCAAGCGCAGAGGTTTGTAGGACAGCAGCAATTTCCCTCAAGTGGATGACCTAAGGTTTATCGAACTCAGGGAAGTAGAGGTTGAAGATGGTCTCTCTCAAGCAACCCTGCAATTAAGATACAAGAAGTCTCTTGTGTCCCCAACACACCTAATACAAGTAGGAGTTGTATATATGCACTAGTTCGACGAAGAGATGGTAAAATATGGGTGATAGGTGTAGCAAAACAAAGTAATATAAATCTGTAATAAAAAGTGCAGCAAGCAAACATGTAACAAAAGTGAGTGCAAACGGTGTAACAATCATGTAAACAAGGCCTAGGCTTCATACTTTCACTAGTGGCAACTCCCAACAATATTAACATAGTCTAATCACATGATATTTTCCATAAAACATGCAATGGAGACGTACTCGGAGGTCATTCCATTGTGGTCAAGAGAGGACGAGAATTGTGTAGGGCTACAAAAGCACACCTCAGAGTTCGTAGTTCTCAATCTATGGATTCACAATGTCACCGCGGCCATCCAAAGAGAGTACCACAACCACCACAACATATCTAAAGGATAGTCAAAGACAAGCACCAAGAGACTCTCAATCTTCAATCCACACACAAAAGAGGAAATCACTCATGATAATATTCTTCTAACCCATGTCCTATAGACCGCTGTCACCTTGGTCTCGGAGATTATACTAAATAAGATCAATTGAGTACATCAATCCAATACAAAGAGGAAGGGGAAATACTATGGGATCACCTTAAATTAACATAGCCTATGATCACAACAAAGATCACATCATGGGAGAGAGAGAAACCACATAGATCAAGATATAAGCCTTAGCCCCGAGGGGAACTACTCACACATGGACATGGTGAGAGGGAGAGTTGTTGATGAAGAGGTGCAGCCCGGAGGAGATGAAGGAGATGGCGACGGCGGCGGCCACGGAGGTGGCGGCGCCCACGGAGGCGGCGGCGCCCACGGCCACGGCCACGGCCCTTGGCCCCTTCTTCTTCCTTGGAGATGGTGCCCTTTGACCTAGGTTTCCTCTCTTTATATAGACTCTCGGATTCCCGTCATCCAGATTACGTCTTCTGTATTTCTGGGTTTCTGGAAGCATCCGAACTCCGATTGGGCCGAATTTTATGTCTAAATCCACCGAAAAAAAAGTCCCTACAACTTTGCAGTTTTAAGTTTTTCCGTTTGAGGCCGTCTTGTAGCGTTTCCGAGGCGATCTTTAAAACCTGTCTGGTGGGAACAGATTTCGGGAGAGTTAGAGTCCAACTCCTACAAGGCTCCTTTTTGTGATTTTTCCTTTATCCAAGTAATTCCTACACATAAAGTACAAAAACAAGAACTTGTGCACTCTTGCAACCATTAATAGGTTAGTTCCAAAATATGTTATAAAAGATATGAAAGTGTATCAAAAGCAAGCAATATCACACAAAACATGCATGGAGCAAGAAGAAATTATAGACAACTTGAACATAAGCATAATCTTTCTCATTGGTAATAGTGGGAGTAGGACTATCATAAACAACTTGAACACTATAGATTAATTGTGTATTAGGAAGATGGTGTTCAACAAGGGAGTAATTCCCTCCATGATCATGACAAGTTTCATAAGGATAATTTCTCCTTATGTCATAGATACCTTTATAATCACTAAAAATAGGAGTTATAACATCATCATAGTAGATAAGAGCATTATCATTGCTAGAAACTATATTTGTAAACATGTTGTCTTTATTCTTACTAGAAAAAGAATTATCAATTGCCACATCACTAATGGGTAAAGGACTTGCAATCCTATCATCCCCAAGCTTGGATCTTTCCATATCATCACTCTCAGAGTTGGTACCAAAGAGATTTTCAAGGTCATAAGTAGCATTATCATCATTTTCCCAATCACAAAAAGTAACATGCATATCATAATCAAAATCATCTTCAATAGTACCTACAGACTTATCTTGAAGATAATAATGAATGCAATCAAGCTCACCATCCTCCATAATTTTTTGTCCGTTAGGATAAAAATCGATGCGAGGAATATGCTCAGGCTAGGTTGTTACCCATTCTTCTTCCTTCCTTCTCCTCTTCCTCTTCCTCTTCTTTTTCTTCTTCTTCACCTTAGGAAGGAGTGGTTGGAGGGGAAGTTTCTCCACATATCCTGGTTTATCATTAGAAACAATAGGGGAAACTTGGGAGAAACTCTCCTTTTTATTAGTAGAAATATAAGAGACATTTTTATACTTTGGTAGAGTTCCCTCCTTTCTAATCTTACTTATGTAATCATTCTCATGGCAATTAACAACACAATAGAGATGGCATTTCTGCAAAGTGTTATTTATTCCCAAAGCATGACCATCTAGACAAGAAGTCTTTTCTGATAACTCTTCACACATAAAAAATAACATAAGCTCATCATAAAGATTAGGGGTGATCATGTCATCACACAACTGGCTAACAGTTATGTTTTGAAAGTACATGCACTGAAAATGGAAGTGACCCTTTATGCAGCAAAGTTCACAAGTAAAAGGATAAAGGTCACACAATTCTCTAGCAATTTCATTTAAATCTCTAACCCAAGTGATTGTTCTTTCATGCTTATGTTGCTTACAATACTTCTCTTCTTCAATCATAGGCCTTTCACAAGGTCTATCCACTCCACAAAAATTAACATGCTTATATAAAACTTCATTTTCAGGAATTGGATCATGCATGTTGCAATCATCATTAACAATTTCATTTCCTTTGCAAATCTCTTTAAAAGGTTCATGATGCTTGATCCAATTCTCCTTAGGCATATTAAGATGTGAAGCAAAAGATTTGAGGAAATCAACAAGGAGTTGAGAATCAAGCCCAAACTTAGCACTAAATTTATTAAAACTTGCAGTTTCAACAAAGGACTTAATGCAATCATACTTAAAAATTATACCTGACTCTTTACCTTTGTCGATCTCCCAATCTTCAGTGTCGTGTTGGATTCTTTCAAGGAGTTCCCATTTAGCATCAATCTTTTCGTTTGTGAAAGAACCCATCGAGGAAGCATCGAGCAAGTCTTTATCCTGTCGAGATAGCCTTGCATAGAAATTAGTAATAATCATATCTTTGGTGAGCCCATGGTTAGGACATTTTAGCATCAAAGTTTTCAGTCTCCCCCAAGCTTGAGCTATGCTCTCTCCGTCATGAGGATAGAAATTATAAATATAATTCCTATTCTCATGGACTTCATGAAGAGGATAAAACTTGGAGTAAAAGAGAGATTGGATCTCCTCCCAATCCCGTAGGTGAGAATCATCTAGTAGCCTATACCATTCCAATGCTTTTCCTTTCAGTGACAAGGCAAATAATTTCTTCATGACTTCACCTCTTGTCAAACCTGAAATCTTAAATAACTCACAAAGTTCTGTAAGTTTCAGCAAATGAATACTAGGATTGACTGTCCCATCATAACAATCATTAATAATTATTTCAACTATCCCAAATGGTATTTGGAACGGGATACATTCAGTAGGTGCCGGAGACTTCTCTACCACAGGTGTGGCAAAGCGGTCTCCCCGAAGCAGCGAACTAAGATTGCAATTTTCCATAAACCTAACTTGTGAAAAAAAAAAACAAGCAACGAAAAGATTTAATTGCAGAATCTAAAGATATAACTTCAAGCACTCACCTCCCCGGCAACGGCACCAGAAATAGCTTGATGTCTACGCACGCTTATATTCTTGTAGACTATGTTGGGCCTCCAAGCGCAGAGGTTTGTAGGACAGCAGCAATTTCCCTCAAGTGGATGACCTAAGGTTTATCGAACTCAGGGAAGTAGAGGTTGAAGATGGTCTCTCTCAAGCAACCTTGCAATTAAGATACAAGAAGTCTCTTGTGTCCCCAACACACCTAATACAACTAGGAGTTGTATAAGTGCACTAGTTCGGCGAAGAGATGGTAAAATATGGGTGATAGGTGTAGCAAAACAAAGTAATATAAATTTGTAATAAAAAGTGCAGCAAGAAAACATGTAACAAAAGTGAGTGCAAATGGTGTAACAATGATGGAAACAAGGCCTAGGCTTCATACTTTCACTAGTGGCAACTCCCAACAACATTAACATAGTCTAATCACATGATATTTCCCATAAAACATGCAGTGGAGACGTACTCGGAGGTCATTCCATTGTGGTCAAGAGAGGACGAGAATTGTGTAGGGCTACAAAAGCACACCTCAGAGTTCGTAGTTCTCAATCTATGGATTTCTCAATGTCACCGCGGCATCCAAAGAGAGTACCACAATCACCACAACATATCTAAAGGATAGTCAAAGACAAGCACCAAGAGACCCTCAATCTTCAATCCACACACAAAAGAGGAAATCACTCATGATAATATTCTTCTAACCCATGTCCAATAGACCGTTGTCATCTTGGTCTCGGAGATTATACTAAATAAGATCAATTGAGTACATCAATCCAATACATAGAGGAATGGGAAATATCATGGGATCACCTTAAATTAGCATAGCCTATGATCACAACAAAGATCACATCATGGGAGAGAGAGAAACCACATAGATCAAGATATAAGCCTTAGCCCCGAGGGGAACTACTCACACATGGACATGGTGAGAGGGAGAGTTGTTGATGGAGAGGTGCAGCCCGGAGGAGATGAAGGAGACGGCGACGGCGGCGGCAACGGCGGCGGCGGCGCCCACGGCCACGGCCACGGCCCTTGGGGGCAGCGGCCCTTGGCCCCTTCTTCTTCCTTGGAGATGGTGCTGCTGTGGAGATTGATTTCCCCCTCAATACGGCTGCCAAGGGGGAGGAAATTTCGTGGTGCCCTTTGACCTAGGTTTCCTCTCTTTATATAGACTCTCGGATTCCCGTCATCCAGATTACGTCTTCTGTATTTCGGGGTTTCTGGAAGCATCCGAACTCCAACTGGGCCGAATTTTATGTCTAAATCCACCGGAAAACAATTCCCTACAACTTTGTAGTTTTAAGTTTTTCTGTTTGAGGACGTATTCTAGCGTTTCCGAGGCGATCTTTGAAACCTGTCTGGTGGGGACAGATTTCGGGAGAGTTAGAGTCCAACTCCTACAAGGCTCCTTTTTGTGATTTTTCCTTTATCCAAGTAATTCCTACACATAAAGTACAAAAACAAGAACTTGTGCACTCTTGCAACCATTAATAGGTTAGTTCCAAAATATGTTATAAAAGATATGAAAGTGTATCAAAAGCATAGCAATATCACACAAAACATGCATGGAGCAATCCGAAATTATAGATACGTTTGGTAGGCACAAAACATGCATGGAGCAATCAAACCTCTTTAAGTGTGCCATCGAGGGTGATACCTCCTGGTTTCACTTAATGGTAGGCACTCTCACCAACTGGTGTCCTTAAAGGTAAGAGTCGGGTGACCCAACGGTGCCCGCGAGCGGTATATTGTCGGGAGCGACAGGGAGGGTACGACCGACATTACTGGCGTGCTTGACCCCTGCTCGTATCTCGCGAGAGTTACCAAACCACGAAAAGTCGAGCTCTACCAAGAGCAAACGCGAGACAAGGTAAGGAGACGGTTCACCTTGTTGGTAATCGCAGAGACTTAGTGGGACAACATTGCAGGCACTGATGTACTGGTGGTCCTGACTGTTGTCGTTGTCCGTGGGTCAGTTAAGTCGAGGCAACGATAAAGGTTGTCACGCAAGTTAATTAAAATGCTAAACGGTTCAGTGGATGACTTGAGAGGCCGCAAAGGCCTGTACGCACTACCTTCACGTGGGATAAGGAGTTATGGGCTCCCCTGCGTCATAGTTTGTCTGAAAGCTCTTCAGACGTCAGCAGTACCGCGGCCTGCGCCGGGAAGTGGTGTCTTCTTCGTCCGGACAGTGTGTTTTTGGATTTGCTTTTGCTTTAGTGGCCAGCCACGCACCGTGCAGGAGCGTGAAGGGTGAGGGTTCCTAGACCCCTGATCGCATGGGATATAGTCCGGCGGATGGCCTCTCTGTTGAGCCTAGGATGGGCTGCGGCATGTCGGATAGCTTTGGTGGAGCGTTCCCTAAGAAGGTTCCCGCCACCCTGGAGATCCGAGCGTGCAGGCTGAACAGTAGTGCACCCCTGCAGGGAGTTTAATCTATTCGAATAGCCGTGTCCACGGTAACAGGACGCTTTATGCTGAAGCTGGATCTTACCACTACAAACTATTACTATTAAACTGTATGGTTCTGGGTTTTCTTCCTCGCAGGGAAGTCGAGGAGGGGAACTCGGAGGCATTATTATTATTAATCATTACAACTTACTATTATACAATGCTGCAGCAACTTCTGATTCATTGTTACTTTATTGCTTTATATAAACTGTTGGTTGTTTCTCTTCTCATGCTGCAAGACACGTCATAAGATGCTAGTCTTCGATAGGCCTAGCTTCTTACCCTTATTCTGATTTCTACCTTGCAATCCACTATATATAGCCTCCCCTTTCCATTTGATACAATTCATAATGCTTAGTAGCGGACATAATACTCGCGGGTATGCTAGATACTCACCCTTGCTTTATTCCCCCCTTTTTGTTTTGCCTGATCGGCCGTTGCAGTCGACGTTGGAGCCTTGGAGTCCAGGAGCAGGAGATCCCCGATGCCGACCACCGCAACGTGAAGATCCCCGTTGCCTTCTACGACATGGAGATCCCCGATGACCAGGAGTAGTTTGGAGGTTCCCAGGCAGGAGGCCTCGCCTTTTCGATCGTTGTTGATTTTGTGCTAGCCTTCTTAAGGCAACCTTGTATTCTTGTGTCTGTACTCAGATATTGTTGCTTCCGCTAACTTTGTGCTTTCGAGCTGTTGTATTCAAGCCCTCGTGGCCCCTGGCTTGTATTAAAAAGCTTGTATTAATTTATTTGTAGAGTTGTGTTGTGATATCTTACCGTGAGTCCCTGATCTCGATCGTGTACCTTGCGTGTATGATTACTGTACACGGCCTGATTTTGGGGGCGTCACAAGTTGTTATCAGAGCCGACTGCCTGTAGGACACCCCTTCCAACTCCTTGGTCGAAGTCGAGACTAGTATTTGCAAAACTACTTTACTAACAGTGTCGTGTGGCTTATCGGCCCACGTCGCAAAACTGAGTGGTATTAGGATATTTTTCTCCTCACCTTTACTCTGGGACTCTGGTCTCTCTTCCTTTTGGGTTAAAGATTTTGCTAATTCTGACATTAGGTTCTCGTGAATCCTTCGTCCCGGAGAGCCCCTCATTACAAATGATCGCTTGCTTCACGAGAAGATTTTGAAGATTACTCTCAGATAAAATTCCCGAGACCATATGTGCCGATACCTTGACAATTCCCTGCCACCGATAAGTCCGTATGTATAAACACATACACCTTTCATTCATCCATTCAATCCCAGTTGCTCTTGTGTTCACAAGATGCATCATAATACTTTCCGTTGTTTCGGGAATACTTTGAGCCTACTATCTTGACTCTTCTCTTTGCCCTGCGGATAATCCCTCACATTTATAGAGGATCCGTTCCTCCTAAGTGGTTCCTGTGATTCCCAAAATACTTTGAAATACTATTCGATCTCGCGACAATCCTCGGCAGCCTATTGCTTTGGAGATCTTCTTACATGCTGGCACAATGATTAATCCTGTTTGTCTTGTAGTCTTGGATGACCTCCCTTGGCATTGCCATTCTGATCTGTTGAATCATCGTGTGTGCTAGTGCACACAATCATTAGTTGATCCCTATGAATTCATTCTTCTGGCTCAGACGTCATTCCGGACATGAGCTGGTTCTCCGTAAATCAAACCTTAGTTGATTAACCGTCAAGCTTCTATTCAACTTATTCATGTTTGATCGATGTATCTGAATCTGATGCACCGATATGGAAGTCATAATTCCTTTGTACTTATGCTTCGAATTATTCCGATGCTTCTATCTCCAATGCTTTTGCATCCTTTCTTCTTATGGTTGAGTACCGATACTCGCCACAGACTCTGTGTACGCCGCCTGACCTTTTGGTGGATTACTACCTACCGTCCCCTTGTGTCCTAAATCATTGACGATTTTCTTCTGATATAAAATGCCCTTGGCAAATGGTATCATCTGCTCCATGTCGCCAGCCTTCTTCTTTCAAAACTTGTACTTGTTCCTGTTGTTTGTCGTATAGATTCGTAAAATGTCCCTATGGTTTTTATCTATGCTTCATCCATCTGGGTGAACCCATGAACTTCTACGGGTCATACTCTACTGGTGTTATGCCATATAAATTTTTGAACGCTACAAATTCATCGATGGCGAGGAGTGAATAAAAGGCTATGCATTGAAGAAGTGGGAGTCGACCTTGAACTTGTGTTCATGCCCATGGATACAATGTAGAACTTATCATAAAAGATTCTCGTAAAGATGATTATCCCCTGGGTATAAATTCTGTTGCACCTATGATCCACCATTCTACCTTCGAGTATTACCACTGGTATCTCGAGGATATCATACCATTGCACTACATTTTATGGATTGTGATGAAACAATGCCTATCCCTGTAATATCCATTTCATGGTACTGGGTTGTCGTCAGCCGAGAACACCGCTTACCATTTGCTCCACCACCCCTTTTGTTTGGTCATGTTGCTATTCGATTGCATTCTCTTGAAACCTCTCGACATAAAGTGTCGTGGTCATCATCAGGATTTTTGCTTCTTCCAAGTGTCTATTGAATTCATGGTGAGAAATACCATCCTTGCCCCTCGATGATTTGTGTTATCATCGACAACATCCTTTGACTCCCTGCCAATACAAACTTGGTCATATATCTTTCTCTGCTTTCCCTCGGGAAAGATATACACCTGATACTTATGTATCAACACATTTTCCTTTCCATTGGTCTGTTTAACCTTTCTTTGAATATAAATTATCCGAGCAGTGATGATTCCCTGCTGATGTAAACACTTCGGTGTACTACTTTGTCCGTACAACCTGTTACTACTGTTGATAACGTTTCGGTAACCACCGATGGACAAGGACCTTGCCAATTGGTCCGCCTCGTCTTAACGAGCAGTAAAATGGTTCTCTTCGTCCCTCGCCCTTGGCACCGACGTTGTTGCCGACATAGCTACCAAGTTGTTCTCTGACTTACCTCTCAACTGGATCACCTTGTTTGTCACCACCCTTATTCAATGTGGGCCCATAACCCACAGTTCCACAGGATCGAAACCTGACTCTCTTGTACCTTTCTGTTCTCGAGGTTATTCCTCTTTCTTGACCTCGTATGCTACTCACGAGTCCTCTACCTTATGAAATTCAGTTCGATATCAGACTCAGTGCTTATGCCTGATGCTATGGACCCCTTTTCATCCTCCGTTATCATCGATGAATGCTTGCATATCCGCTTCAAAACTTCTCATGCCTTCTTTTGTTTCTCTGGATGTATCTCCCTATGTTTCAACTCGAGAGATACCATGTGCCTCATTCCCTTGGACAACCCCGGTTGATTAATGTTGTGTTGATTCGACCCCCTAAGTGTCCCCTCCTAGTCTATCCGTAGGTACGATGAAGACCATGGAAGAAGGATGACAACTCGTCGAGATGCAATGATGCAAAGAGATAAAGACATGAACGTGAAGGATTAACTTCTTCGAGAAGGACAACATGAACCAGAAGATTCGTTAGAATACGAAACCAAAGCTTTACCCTTTCCACTACCTTTCAATTCTCGGGACGAGAATTCTTTGTAGTGGGGGAGATTTGTAACACCCTCACTGTCATGAATAGTAATCACTTTGCTAATCAAGGATTACTGTTGCAACAAGGGGTGCCAAGGCAAACCATCATTTCTCGTGCCCTTCTCATCACAAACTCTAGGGTTAGGAGGATATGGATTATCATCTGGTCCGTCAAACCCAACGTGTGCACATCACGTAATGCAAGGAAAACAATGTGTATCTTGTCGGGCAAGGATCTAATCGAATCGACCTGTAATTGGAATGTCCCATTATTTTCTCAAATAGAAGGATTATAAATAAAAGAAGAAGGAAAAAAGGTGAGCGAGCAGCCGGAGAACAGGGCCTGAATGTTCCCCGGAAGGAAGGAAGGAAATCCAAAGATTGATTAGACACAAAATCTCACGTTAGCCTGGCTGGCTTGGAGGAACCGGGACATGGCTTTCCGGCCCAGCCCATCCGTCAACTACTAACCTCCTCCTTCCTTCCTCTTCAACTCAAATTAAACACACACACACACACACACACACACCAGGTCTCCTCCTCCTCCTTCTCCTCCCCTGTCTCCACACTTTCCACATCCAGAGCCCGAGCCCGGATCACCTCGCCGCAGCAGGGACAATGCCTCCGGACGGCGACGCGGCGGACCTGGCGGAGGACGATCTGCAGAGCCTCAACTTCGGATCCTCCGAGCACTCCCGCTTCCGCTCCGCCTCTACCGTATCCACCGCCACGGCCTCCTGCTCCACCTCCTCCTCGGGACCAATCCGCTCCTCCAACCCATCCGCCCTCGCCCCGCGCATCGGCACGGTGCAGCTCTCCGACATCCGCTTCGTGCGGAGGCTCGACGCGGGGGACATCGGCAGCGTCTACCTGGCCGAGGTCAAGGCCACAAAGCGTGGAGCAGCGCTGGTGGCGGCCAAGGTGATGGATAAGAAGGAGCTCCAGGGCCGGAACGAAGAGGGCCGCGCGCGCACCGAGCGCGAGATCCTGGAGGCCGTGGACCACCCGTTCCTCCTGCGCCTCTACGGGGTCGCCGAGGGCGAGCGCTGGTCCTGCCTCCTCACCGACTTCTGCCCCAGCGGCGATCTCCACGTCCTCCGGCAGAGGCAGCCGCAGCCGCACCGCCGGTTCTCCGAGGCAGCTGTCAGGTACGTACGCGCGCAACCTCCTCCTTTACACTTACTACATACTTACATATGCATCCAAGAAACAAACTTTGTTCTTCTTCTCTGAGTTACTAGTCTCTGTTTCTTTCCAAGAAGAAAAAAAAGTAATCTCACATGTGGTGGTGCAGTTCAAAATTTTCAAGGTCTGATCATTTCATTGAATTAGAGCACATTTTTAAGGATTCATTATGTATGTAGTGGACGCAAAGCCCAGTTCTCCGCATGCATTGTTTGGCATTGGCTGGTCCCGTGTGTCTTGGCCTCTTGGGTTGGTTGGGCATGAATATTTCCATTCATATCATATGTAGACATGTCTAGCCACAATGCCCCTCATCTTCTTTGATAACACATCGATGGGTGCCCTTTTGGTTGGATGCATCCTTAACCAAGATGAGCCTATTTAACAAGATAACACAAGACACGATGGTGACACATGAGGATGATAACCTCTTTTGCAAAAAGGAACAAACATTCACACGACATCCATCTTGCCATGTTTCCTCTGGAAATCCAGGTCCAGCTGCTCTCACTGTCGCAAACCGCAGTTTCTTGGTTCCACCCAAACTCACTCTGAAGTCTGAACTGGTTGGATGGCTTGCACGCCCACATTATCACCTTCCATTCCAATGACTAGTCAGTCAGGAACTGTAGTGTTTGCATGCGGACACCAGCAGCGCCCTGAAACCTCCTTTTTTTCGTTCTTGCTTTGTCTCATTTTTCATCATTATTATGACCTTACCTGCCGACGGGGTATTCCTATCAATCCCCACTGTGTGTGTATACGGCGACTGAAGTAATTTCCTTGCGGAAATCTCTACTATCTAAAAAAAGGGTAACAGTTCCTCACGGTCATTCCACGTGTTTTGCCAGCACTTTCGTCAACCATGTATACCACACCGACCAGCCTACTACTGATTAAAATCAAAATGCCCCAACACCGTCAAAGCACGCACGGATCCTTTGATCCACAATCCACGGGATCATTCCTTTCAACTCCTTCCTTTTTCCTTTCAAATCAAGGTTGACGACCCACACGGCCACACCATCCCGTCGGATGTCTTTAGCTGGCGCAGGGTTTCTATCTCTGGCCGCGGCGGCCATGTCCTCCCTGCCTGCAGCGGCCCTCTCGTGCCTCTCTATATATTCTAGCCGCCGGAACCCATCTCCTCTGCCATCTTCTTCTTTTAGTTCCCTAGATCCCCTTCTTCCTCTTCCTCTCCCTTTTCCATGTCTGAGAAGGGGGTGAGGTGAACATCGACGTCCACAACCGGAGGAAGCGCGGTGGCGGGCGACGCTCGTAGGTGCAAGCGGCCCGGACGACGATGAGGACGTCTGAGGCGTCGGTGGTCGACCTCGACTGTTTCTTCATATACTTCGATGGTGAGCATACTGATCTACAATGTTTAGTGAAGTTTCTGCAACAGGTATGGCGGAGGAGCTGCAACGCCGTCTCGCTGACCAAACAACGACCATGCGGCCATGCCCTCTGAGTTCGATGCCCTGGAACTAAGGCCTGATCGAAGCTGGCTGCTCTTCCTGCAGGTACGCCCAGGTTCCACAATGTACTTTGTCCACTTTTTTGGTATAACAATGGAGGAAAACAAGTAGATTTGTGTTTTTGTCTAAATAATTGAATAATGTTTTAGAGCCGGGCTACAGCCTTGGTGCATGGTGAGATATGGGATTACACGAGGGACTGAATGATTCTTGTTAACCTGGAATCTGCTTTGGGATTACATCCGAGCTTTATTACTTCTTATACTTCTTTTGTTAAATTTGAGTATTATCTTATAAATGATGTATTGTGTGTATTGATTTTGTGAAATATAATGGCATCTTCTTGATTTGCAGTTAGATTTGAATATGACCTAGAAGCTTGGTCGTCTTACCATATTGTTGGATCCAAAATAAATTCATATATCTTCTCTATAGGCTGTTAGATTTGCACGTAATTACTCTTCCTTTTGTTTTTAATTAACCTGGAATCTGCTTTGGGATTACATCCGAGCTTTATTACTTCTTATACTTCTTTTGTTAAATTTGAGTATTATCTTATAAATGATGTATTGTGTGTACTGATTTTGTGAAATATAATGGCATCTTCTTGATTTGCAGTTAGATTTGAATATGACCTAGAAGCTTGGTCGTCTTACCATATCGTTGGATCCAAAATAAATTCATATATCTTCTCTATAGGCTGTTAGATTTGCACGTAATTACTCTTCCTTTTGTTTTTAAGGAGTTTGGAATGGTACCATTGATTATACTACCATGTAGTTTTTTAATCGTTCTCTCAAATCTATTATTTTGTTGCGTGATGTCCAATTAGCAAGGTTTGTATCACCTTGAGAATTATAGCATGGTTAGTGTGGCCCTTAGCATTTGCTCTGAGTGACCTCAACTGATTATTATAGGCCGTGTCCATTTTCTATCATTTCGCTAGGACACGGAGTAGGAGAGCGACTCTGGCAAGGAGATTTTAGAAAATGATTGAAAAACTTAGGCTTGAAATTGCTAGGTCTACATTAGAAAAACATGATGATTTAAGAAGAACATGGTACTGCATTTTCCAGATAGTTTTCCTCCTCTCTTAGCGTATTACAATTTAGAAGGCTTGAGTTATTATTTCCAGAGAGCACCACTTTATTCTTGGATTCACGATGTGATCGTTTAAAAATGGAAATGATGCTCCTTATAGCTTGATGCGATAAATTCTTGCAGTTGCTAATACTTTTAACTTTTTTGTCGCTTGGTATTTTGTATGTGCACATATTTAATTTGGTGGTAAATGTTTATATTTGTTGCAACGTACTCCCTCCGTCCCATAATATAAGACGTTTTTGCAATTCAAATTGAACTAGAAAAACGTCTTATATAATGGGACAGAGGTAGTACAACCTTTCTCTTTCATCCAACCTTCATATGTATGTTCCCCCGTCATTTCTTACTGTTTTCATTTTTGTTTTTCATTCTATATACTACTTAAAAAGACCTAAGGTTCCATTTTTCATCCTAATTTCTTTCCACCACTCATTCGTCTAACCTTTCCTATATGATAACCAATCGCCTTAATTTGCCTAACTTTTGAATCAGTTTACTTTAGTTTATTTATCAAACTTCTCATCAAATACAAAGTAAATCACGTTATTTATGAACACCTAATTACAAATTAATGTATCACAATATTTATATCCCGTTGCAACGCACGGGCATTGTCCTAGTAGACTTAAAATAGCATTATTCCCGGCCGTATGCACATCCCCGATGGACGGACGAGATAAAAAAAAGGTTTTATTAAAATGTGCAGTACGGATAGTAGGAACAAGTGGTACGTAGTCGAGAATCGGTTGGTCCATCCATCCATTTACAGCGTCATGTGGCTCTACATTCGCTACTAGTCCGGCCAATACATCATGCCTGCCGGTCATAGCATTTACTGCCCCCTGTGCTATTGCATCAACCATTGTTTATGGACGGTGGAACTAGCGAGCATTTTCATTTTCATTTCGTATTGTTGACATCATACTTAATTAAAGAAAGATCCAGCCCGTGAGTAATGGCGTGGCTTGGCATCACTAGCCAGAAAAAAAAGCATGATTTTGGAACAAATTATAGGAATCTACGGTGTCTTTGCTTGAACTTTGTGTACTCCCTCCATGTATAGGACTAGTAGAAACAAATGAAACGGAAAAGAGCGAAGCATGAATTGTTTGCAGGCCGTTAAAGAAAGAAACCCACGTCGTACCAATACCACACATATACAGCCTTGCGAATGACGTGCACCCTGCTTCTAGTTATAGCAAAAATGAAGTCTACTAGTTGTTGCTGTACCAGCGCCTAGCAGTAACCAGTAATAGTTGGAACAGTGTTACCATCAAGTAGTAAGTACTATGCAACGGCGTTGGAACAGTGTTACTACCATGAAGGAAGGAAGAGGTGTGGCATTATGGCAAGGCTGGTGGTCGTGCAGTACCGACGAGGCACACGAGCCACCATCCCATGCTACGGCACCGGCACCGGTCGCATAACATGCATGGCTGTAAAATATACTCCTACCCTCCGTCAACTACTAACCTCCTCCTTCCTTCCTCTTCAAATCAAATTAAAAACACACACACACAGTCTCCTCCTCCTCCTTTTCCTCCCCTGTCTCCGCACTTGCCACATCCAGAGCCCGAGCCCGGATCATCTCGCCGCAGCAGGGACAATGCCTCCGGACGGCGACGCGGTGGACTTGGAGGCGGACGAGCTGCAGAGCCTCAGCTTCGGATCCTCCGAGCGCTCCCGCTCCCGCTCCGCCTCTACCGTCTCCACCGCCACGGCCTCCTGCTCCACCTCCTCCTCGGGCCCAATCCGCTCCTCCAACCCATCCGCCCTCACCCCGCGCCTCGGCACGGTGCAGCTCTCCGACATCCGCTTCGTGCGGAGGCTCGGCGCGGGGGACATCGGCAGCGTCTACCTGGCCGAGGTCAAGGCCACAAAGGGCGGATCAGCGCTGGTGGCGGCCAAGGTGATGGATAAGAAGGAGCTCCAGGGCCGAAACAAAGAGGGCCGCGCGCGCACCGAGCGCGAGATCCTGGAGGCCGTGGACCACCCGTTCCTCCCGCGCCTCTACGGGGTCGCCGAGGGCGAGCGCTGGTCCTGCCTCCTCACCGAGTTCTGCCCCGGCGGCGATCTCCACGTCCTCCGGCAGAGGCAGCCGCACCGCCGGTTCTCCGAGGCCGCTGTCAGGTACGTACGCGTGCAACCTCCTCCTTTACACTTAGTACATACTTACACAGTGGCAGCATAGCTACAAAGAGAAAATTGGGCGGGCCAAATTCTTGAAAGATACAAAAAATAGAAAATCGCTAGGCAGAGTTGTCGGCTTGCCGTTAGCTCTGATTATCTATTCCAGTTGATGGAACTGCGTTGTTAGCCGACGCCATGCCTAGTGGAGTAGTACAGGCAAGAAGTGAAGAGAAAAGGGGATTGCTACGAGCGACACTAGCGATTGGCAAACGAGCATCAGGATGTTAGCTACTGGATGTAATTTGCTTGGACTGGTCTAGTAGTACTGGATTGAGTTATCAGCTATGGGCTATCAAATACCAACGCATGTACAGAATGAGCTATGTATATCATGTTTTTTTGGTGATTTGCTGGGCGGGCGAGGGCACAGTTTTGCCCATGAGTAGCTCCGCCGGTGTACTTACATATGCATCCAAGAAACAAACTTTGTTCTTCTTCTCTGAGTTACTAGTCTCTGTTTTTGTCCAAGAAGTAAAAAAATAAGTAATCTCACATGTGGTGGTGCAGTTCAACAATTTCAAGGTCCGATCATTTCATTGAATTAGAGCCCATTTTTAAGGATTCATTATGTATGTAGTGGACGCAAAGCCCAGTTCTCCGCATGCATTGTTTGGCATTGGCTGGTCCCGTGTGTCTTGGCCTCTTGGGTTGGTTGGGCATGCATATTTCCATTCATATCATATGTAGACATGTCTAGCCACAATGCCCCTCATCTTCTTTGATAACACATCGATGGGTGCCCTTTTGGTTGGATGCATCCTTAACCAAGATGAGCCTATTTAACAAGATAACACAAGACACGATGGTGACACATGAGGATTATAACCCCTTTTGCAAAAAGGAACAAACATCCACACGACATCCATCTTGCCATGTTTCCTCTGGAAATCCAGGTCCAGCTGCACTCACTGTCGCAAAACCGCAGTTTCTTGGTTCCACCCAAACTCACTCTGAAGTCTGAACTGGCTTGCACGCCCACATTATCACCTTCCATTCCAATGACTAGTCAGTCAGGAACAACAGTGTTTGCATGTGGACACCATAAGCGCCCTGAAACCTCCTTTTTTTTCTTTCTTGCCTTATCTCATTTTTCATCATCATTACGACCTTACCTGCCGACGGGGTATTCCTATCAATCCCCATTGTGTGTGTATACGTCGACTGAAGTAATTTCCTTGCGGAAATAGACTTAAAATAGCATTATTCCCGGCCGTATGCACATCTCACGGACGAGATTAAAAAAAGGTTTTACTAAAATGTGCAGTACAGATAGTAGGAACAAGTGGTACGTAGTCGAGAATCGGTTGGTCCATCCATCCATTTACAGCGTCATGTGGCTCTACATTCGCTACTAGTCCGGCCAATACATCATGCCTGCCGGTCATAGCATTTACTGCCCCCTGTGCTATTGCATCAACCATTGTTTATGGACGGTGGAACTAGCGAGCATTTTCATTTTCATTTCGTATTGTTGACATCATACTTAATTAAAGAAAGATCCAGCCCGTGAGTAATGGCGTGGCTTGGCATCACTAGCCAGAAAAAAAAGCATGATTTTGGAACAAATTATAGGAATCTACGGTGTCTTTGCTTGAACTTTGTGTACTCCCTCCATGTATAGGACTAGTAGAAACAAATGAAACGGAAAAGAGCGAAGCATGAATTGTTTGCAGGCCGTTAAAGAAAGAAACCCACGTCGTACCAATACCACACATATACAGCCTTGCGAATGACGTGCACCCTGCTTCTAGTTATAGCAAAAATGAAGTCTACTAGTTGTTGCTGTACCAGCGCCTAGCAGTAGCCAGTAATAGTTGGAACAGTGTTACCATCAAGGAGTAAGTACTATGCAACGGCGTTGGAACAGTGTTACTACCATGAAGGAAGGAAGAGGTGTGGCATTATGGCAAGGCTGGTGGTCGTGCAGTACCGACGAGGCACACGAGCCACCACCCCATGCTACGGCACCGGCACCGGTCGCATAACATGCATGGGTGTAAAATATACTCCTATCCTCATAAACTCCGGTAGCAGTACAATAAGGTCCAGTCAGCACGTATAATAAGTGTCGCTCATTTTACAGCAAGTACAATAAGGTCCAGTCAGCAAGCTGTAAGGATTGAAATATTATATCTTTGCTGAATTGGATGAGAGAGAAGAAGAGAGAGAAGACAGGCAAGCCCTTCGTGAGGAGCCAGTTCTAGCACGTGCTCTTAGGCACTTTGTGAGATGAAAAATGGGTCATGTATTGTAAAAGTAGTACATTTATGTAGCTAACTATTGTACATGTTAGCTATAAGATAGGATATAGATGACATGGCAAAGTCTTATAGCCAGCAGCTGGCTATATTATTAACCATGCTCAGCCCACTTCCCTTTTTTTCTTCTCTTCTTTCCTCCAACTAAGCACAAATATAATATTTAATTTTTACAGATAGCCAGCTGATTAAACACTATTGTAATTAGTCTTAAACTACTAGGCTCCACCCCAACGTGCAAGTGCAATGCCCAAACATCAATGATGCACTAATTCGAGTGCTGTCCCTTGCCTTTGTTTTCCTTGTCACTTTTCTGCTTGCTACTCTACTCCGGTGGGGTACTGGAGCTCACTGTGTCAGCCACCGTGCGTGATATTGTCGTATGTGTGGGTGTGAAGTCTTTTGGTTGCATGTGAATAAAGTCAAGGCCTTTCTCTCTGGTATTCAATTAGCTGGTTAAGCAAAGTTTTAATTTTGGTTCCACTTTACACTAGATGGTGTATGTATGTATAATAACATAGTGTATGGTACTTGGGCAGGTTCTACGTGGCTGAGGTGGTGGCCGCACTGGAGTACATCCACATGATGGACATCGTGTACAGGGACCTCAAGCCCGAGAACGTGCTCGTCCGCGCCGACGGCCACATCATGCTCACCGACTTTGACCTCTCCCTCAAGTGTGATCCAACGACGCCGACGCCGGCGCACGTACTCTCCGACCCAGGCATCGGCCTCACCGCCGGCCACTCCTCCACGTCGTCAACCTCCTGCATAATCCCATCCTGCATCGTCCCGTCGGTGTCGTGCTTCAGCCTCTTCCCCGGCCGGCGCCGGCGTCGACACCGCAAGAAGGGCTCGAGTGGCGGAGGAGGAGGGAATGGCAGCAGCAGCTTCCCGACGGGCGTGCTGGACTTGGAGCTGGTGGCGGAGCCGGTGGAGCTGCGGTCCATGTCGTTCGTGGGCACCCACGAGTACCTGGCGCCGGAGATCGTGTCCGGCGAAGGCCACGGCAGCTCCGTGGACTGGTGGACGCTGGGCGTCTTCATCTTCGAGCTCCTCTACGGGGTCACGCCGTTCAAAGGGTACGACAACGACATGACGCTCGCCAACATCGTGGCCCGCGCGCTCGAGTTCCCCAAGGACCCCCCCGTGTCCTCCGCCACCAAGGACCTCGTCACCGCGCTGCTCGCCAAGGACCCCGCGCGCCGGCTCGGCGCCACCGTCGGCGCGGCGGCCATCAAGCGCCACCCCTTCTTCAGCGACGTCAACTGGGCGCTGCTCCGGTGCGCCAAACCGCCGTTTGTGCCCCCGCCGTTAAGCGTCGCCGCGGCGGCTGCCCGCTCCGGCTTCGGGCCTGGGAAGAAGGACGAGGACGACTTGTCGGACGACAGCTGCCCCGGCACGCCCGTGGAGTACTACTAGATCATGACTCATCGGACGGACAGAGAAGGCAATGAAATGAATTGAAGGAAGCTCCCGCGCACGTAGTTGGAGTACGTGCAAGCAACAAGATGCTGCCACTGGGATACGGGCCAAGCACGTGATGGGGGGTGGACTGAGCGGCGATGTGGCGTCAAATAGTCGTCGTTCCAGTAATAACGTGTCCTTGGGATGCTTCTTCCTACGCACTTTGACTTTACATTGGGTAGTAGTATGACACATAATAGTTAGTAGCACTAGTTTCTGTATTATCGACGCTATTTGCTTGCTGTGAGGTCTGGTCAGAGCATTGCACTGCTCATGGTGCTTTTTGCTGCAAAGGAAAGATGGTTAATAATTTTATGTGCGTTTTGGGGATGGACTAGGAATGAATATGATGATGAGGTCTGGGGTTTGGGCGGCAGCAGGGGGACACGACACGAGCCGGTGGAGCGAGATTGAGCTGCAGCGGTGGGGATCTATCATTGCCCCTGGAATTCTGCGTGCTGCTTTTCGTTTGCTTACCCTGCACGCTCGTGCGCGTTCGCGGCCCAACTTGCAGACTACACGTACTTTTAAATCATATGCAACGGTTTGCGTGATCGATCGCCCGGTAAAGATGCTCATCTTATTAGAGCATGGTTAATAGTAGAGCCAAGTGCTGGCTATAAGCCATCTTATAGCCTATCTTATAGCCAGCATATACAATAGTTGATTACAAAAATGTACTACTTTTATTACATATGGCTCATATTTCACTCTCACAAATTGCCTAGGAGCACGTGCTAGAGCTGGCTATTAGCTAAGAGCCCGCTTACCTTCTCTCTCCTCTTCTCTCTCATCCACCTAAGCAAAAATATATTATTTTATCTCTTACAGCCTGCTGACTCACCCTTATTGTACTTGCTCTTACAGCGGTAGCTACACCAGGGTGGAAAAGGAAAAGCATGTCCTGTTCCGTTGTAAGGGCATGTTAAGAACAGACTATGACCAAGAACTTAATATTTAGAGAACACGGGAATTCAAAGAGCAAGAAATAGGACGAACTAGGGTTTAATTGCTCAAGATCTGGGTATAGCAGGCACATCATGCCACTGGCTGCTAGGGTTCCAACCCAAAACTCAATCACGCCCCATCTGGCTGGGACACACACACACAGCTAAAAGAGCAAATAAAGAAAAGGCACTTTGTCGGAATTTGAACAACGACATGCTGGAACTTGGTAGCCGTTGGATGCTGATCGGATGGTATCGAGTCTATCCAGCGAACCGGTAACTTCTTGAGTCTATCCGCCGCTGGATGCGAGATCGACGGCTAACAACATAACTGGCACGCAGGAACAGGGGAGATGTCCACTCTTCAGAGAAATTCTGACTTGGATTCAGACTTGGGCCTGACAATACCCCCCTCTTGGGACAGTTCTTGCCCTCAAGACTAGAAAGAAGGAAAAACTTTCTAAATGAACACCGAATCCTCCCATGTCGCAACCTCTTGAGGCATGTTCACCCATTTAATCAGCCAACACACCACCGGAATAGTGATAGTCCCTTGAATCCTAGGGACCAATTTCCTCTCCAGCACTGTTTCAGGGAACATATGAATCAAGCCTTGCTCATTCATCAGGGGCAGATGCTTTGTAGGAATGACTTCAGGTCCAATGTGCTTTTTCAGCTGGCTTACATGGAATGTGGGATGCAACTGGCAGCCATCAGGAAGAAGTAGCTTATAAGCAGTAGGAATGACTTCAGGTGTAACACCCTCAGAATCAGTAACAGTAATCACTACAGTGATTCCACTGTTAGTGATCATTACTGTTGATGATCAAGCCATGATCACCTTTGATCATAGCTCTGTCAATTTCCAACCCGGATAAATTTTTCAAATTGGGTAAATGATAAAACTTTACTCCAAGAGTTGTGGATGCCAGTCAATCAACATGATCATGGTTAAACCAAGTCAACTCCTAGCCATTTGAATAATCACAAGTCAATGCTAATGATGGAACCAATGTTGTGAGGTTATCACAATTGTTTTAAAAATTAATATAAAAATGGAAGTCATAGTTAAACCAAAGTTAATGAAACATATTAATTAAAATGCCTAGCAATATTAGGTGATGATAATATAGCAATGGTTGTTTTATTAAAATGGTATAGTAATAATATGAAATAAAAACAGTAACTAGAGGATTATTATATTGCCATGGAAAAATAATAACTAAATGGAAATCATAGTTCAACCAAAAATGATGGAACCTATTTATAAAATGCCTAAAAATTATTAGGCCATGATTAATATATCACTGGATATTTTATTAAAGTGATTTAGGAGTATTATGAAATAAAGACAATATCTTGAAAATTATTAAAATTGCCATAATAATTTTAATAAACTTGTGGAAATTTTAAAATGCACTAAAAAATTGTTGAACCAGTTTTATAAAAAGCCTAATAATTAGTAAGCCATAATAAAAGTGTATGGGGGAATTATTAGTTTATTTAAATAAAAGAAACAATTTAAAAACAGTAGCAAAGTAGCCTATTTTAATTATTAAATAATAATAAAAAATACAAATGCTTTTAAGAAAATGGAAAAACCTAATAAAACGCATGTGGGCAAGGCCCACCCCAGGGCCCAGCCCCCGTCTCTCCTCTCCCCTCCCCTGCCTCCCACCGACACCCCTCCCCTGTTCCCCTCCCCTCCCCCACCACGGCTCAGTGCCATGGCAGGGCACGAGCCGAGCTCACCTGCCCCCTACCTGCTCCCCCCTCCCCTCTTGATAAGATCCCCCTCCCCCGCGCCCCTGTAACCCTAGATCACGACGCCATTCCCCATCGCCCCTCCCCCCTCTGCAGCCTCTCCCCGTGGTTGCCCGCGCCCAACCGTGTGTGCCGCCGTCGCGCGCCATCGCGGCCACCGGTCGTCCTGGCGACCGCGAGCTTGTCCGGCGGCTTCCCCTTTGTCTTCCTCGTCGACTCCGCCTCGGGTTCGGGCCGAGCCACCCCGTGAATGCAGAATCGCATCGCTCCTCCTCCACGGGCGTCGTTTGCCGCCGGCACAAATTCGTCGCGCTCGCTCCCTCTCCAGCCTCCACGAGCATGCTTCGAGCTCCCTGGTGAGCTCATGCCGCTTTCCCCCCTCCTTAACCGTCGTTCCGGCCGCCATGGCCCCTCCCCGCCGCGTACCGGGCGTCGCCGTGGCCGCCGTGGCCAGGCGGGAGCTCGCCGCGCCCTGGCTCCCCTAGCCACGCCCACCGCATCCTGGACGCGCCCCTGGCGTACTCGCGCGCATGTGCGAGGCCACACACGCCCCGCCTTGAACCCCCCTGTCCTCGCCACCGGGCGGGCTCGCCGCCGGTGTGCCCTCCGTGGGCGCTCCCGTGGTCAAGCTGGTGGGGTTGTCCCACTGACTGGCGGGCCCCGCCTTGTTTAATTAATCATAAGCATCAGATTAAAGTTAACCCCATATAGTTTAGTTAATAAAACTCATCTTTAGTTAAACTAGCAGTCCATGACAAGTGGACCCTAGGCCTGGGTTAATTTAAAAGAAACCGTTAATGTTAATTGTGCTTGTTAGTATGACAGATGGGCCCCCTACCCTTTAACTTAATTAAACTGTTGATTAAACATATGTGTCTATGACACCTGGGCCCCAGCTGTCAGTAGTTTAAGATGTTAATTTATTAATTCTGTGTGTCAATGACATGTAGGACCCACTGATTATTTGGATTTAATAAAAGGAATTATTAAAATGTGAGGCTGACATGTGGAGCCCACATGTCAGCACTGTTGTGGATAAGGTTGTGGATAAGGTTGGATTTATTAATAAAAGAAATTCCAGAAATTGTTTAAAAATGATTTAACTTGGAAATTCAATATCTTTTAAACCGTAACTTAGATTCAAAAACTTTATACATGAAAATTGATCAGAAAATTACAATGAATACAGAACATCGAACCGTCCCCCTCCGGACCGTCTGTCCGATAATTTGTCCGGTACTGTTAAAAGTACCCGGATGAATTTATTTCGAACACGAAAGTTGTTCGGAATAGATCAACTAACCTGGATACACCACCCACACATGTGTCGGATGTCCACGACACCTCCGGCATGATATCTGCCCCTCCGGACACCCTGTCCGGTAATCACCCGGAGCCGGTAGTTCATCCCCAGATGAATTTCCGTTCCGAGCAACGTGCATTGCACAACGTTAGAACACCGTTAACATTGCATACGTCATGTTATTCATCTGTTTGTATATGCTTGCTTTGTATTTACTGTTTCTCCCCCCTTAATCTCCGGTAGACCCCGCTGCTGCCGTCGACTACACCGCTGCTGAGTACAACTTCTTCGTCGACGACCCTACCCCTACCGTCGATCTTCCAGGCAAGCAGAGCCATTCTCTTCCCCAGATATCGCCTATCTTTCCGTACTTTTCTTGCACTAGGCATTGTTACTGCTGCTGTTACGTTACAATCCTATTCAATTGCATAGCCTGTTTTTGTCGCCCTTGATGTACCTCCTTTATCCTATGCTGCCTATTATTATTATGCATTATTCAGCAATGAGCCCTGCGCAATATTAGCTAGGATTAGATAGAGGGTCGTGATCACTCAGGGGAGTGAACGCGGATACAACTATTATAACTGCACAGGTACGGTACAATGCAGACACCGCCTCAGGCCCCTACCTTGGCTCTGCCGAGCCACCATCAAGTGTGAGCTATCAAGGAGAAATCCTTGTACTCCACTCGTTGCTGACTCTGTATAGCCGCTCTAGGTACCTGAACAACGGTTGTCCTTCAGGTAAGAAGTCGGGCGACCCAACGGTGCCCGCGAGAGGTATTGCGACGGGACGACAGGGAGGGTACGACCAGTGTACCGGTGTGCTTGGCCCCTGATCGTTGGCCGCGAGAGTTACCAAACCACGAAAGTCGAGCTCCTCCAGGAGCACACGCGAGACAAGGTAAGGAGACGGTTCACCTTGTTGGTAACCGCAGTGACTTGGTGGGACGACGGGGCAGGCACCGATGTACTGGTGGTCCTGGCTGTTGTCGTTGTCCGCGGGTCAGTTAAGTCGAGGCAACGATAACGGTTGTCACGCAGGTTAATTAAAATGCTAAATGGTTCGGCGTATGTCTTGAGTTGGCTATATGCCATGTACGCACTACCTACCCATGGGAATTACGAGTTATGGGCTCCTCTGCTTCGTAGTGTCGTCCGAGGACTCTTCAGACGTCAGCAGTACCGCGGCCTGCGCCGGGAAGTGGTGTTGTCTTATTTGCTCGCGCGGTGGTGTCTTATTTGGATTTGCTTTAACTTCACCGGCCAGCCTCGCACCGTGCAGGAGTACGTCGGGGTTAGTGTCCAAAGCCCCGCGTACATAGGATATAGTCCGGCGGATGACCTCTCTGTTGAGTTTGAAAGATGGGCTATGAAGTGTCGGATAGCCTCGGTGGAGCGTTCCCTAACAAGGTTCCCGCCACCCTGGAGATCCGTGCGTGTAGTGTAACACAAGGGCACCCCTGCAGGGAAGATTAATCTATTCGAATAGCCGTGTCCACGGTAACAGGACGCTTTATGCTGAAGCTGGATCTTACCACTACAAACTATTATTATTAAACTGTATGGTTCCGGGTTTTCTTCCTCGCGGGGATGTCGAGGAGGTGAACTCGGAGGCATTGTTAATTATGATTACAACTTATTATTATACAATGCTACAGCAACTTCTGCTGCATTGTTACTTTCATTACTGTTATATTAACTGTTGGATGATTCTTACCTCATGCTGCAAGACTCGTTGGAAGATGCTAGTCTTCGCTAGGCTTAGCTTCTTACCCTTGCTCTGGATTTCTGTCTTACAGTCTACTATATACAACCTCTTCTTTCCGTTGATACAATGCATAATGCTTAGTAGCGGACGTAAGTCTCGCGAGTATACTAGATACTCACCCTGCTTTATTTCCTTTACTGTTTTGCCTGATCGGCCGCTGCAGTCGATGTTGGAGTCCAGGAGTAGGAGATCCCCGATGTCGACCACCGCAACGTGAAGATCCTCGATGCCTTCTACGACGTCGAGTTCCCCGTTGACCAGGAGTAGTTTGGAGGTTCCCAGGCAGGAGGCCTCGCCTTTTCGATCTGTTGTTTTTGTGCTAGCCTTCTTAAGGCAGATCATGTGTACCTTGTGTCTATACTCAGATACTTTTTCTTCCGCTAACTTTGTGCTCTCGAGCTGTTGTATTCGAGCCCTCCTGGCCCCTGGCTTGTATTAAACAACTTGTATTATTTTATTTGTAGAGTTGTGTTGTGATATCTCACCGTGAGTCCCTGATCTCGATCGTGTACCTTGCGTGTATGATTACTGTACACAGTCTGATTTTGGGGGCGTCACATCAGGTCCAATGTGCTTTTTCAGCTGGCTTACATGGAATGTGGGATGCAACTGACAGCCATCAGGAAGAAGTAGCTTATAAATAGTTTGGCCAATTCTCCATAACACTCTAAATGGCCCATAAAACTTGGAATGTAGTTTGACATGCTTGTGCAAACTGAGTGAAGTGTGCCTATAAGGCTGAAGCTTGAGGTAGACCATGTCACCCACTTGAAATTGTCTCTCTTTTCTCTTGTTGTCAGCATAGAATTTCATTTTAGCCCGGGCCTTCAACAAATTGCTCTTGATAACCTCCACAGCCAATTCCCTATTATGAAGTAAATCATCTGCTTCAGAACAAATGATGTCAGGTAAAGAAGACTCGGCAATCATAGGGGGATTGAACCCATATAAAGCCTGAAATGGGGTCATATTCAAGGATGTGTGGAAACTTGTGTTATACCACCATTCAACCAGTTGTGCCACTTCTTAGGTTGTTGAAAACACATGCATCTCAAGTAATTCTTGTAACACCCTTAGTGTCAAGCTACAGTGATCACCTATTGTTAATGATTTATCACAATGATTAATATTTTCTTGATCATATTCAAAATCAAATCATATTAAAACCCCATTGGATGGAATTAAAAACAAAGTGGTAATAAAAGTGAAACCAAAAATGTTGCAAACAATTTTATAACATGTCGAAAATCATCAGGCCTTATTAAAATGGACTAACCTCTCCACTAATAGCCAATGACAAGTAGCCCCTAGGCCTTTTGATTAAGTTTAGTCAATTGTTAAATGTCCCTGTTAGACCGACAGTTGGACCCCACCCCGGTTTAATTAATTAAAAGGAATTTATAAAATCAGTGAGTATGACATGTGGGCCCTCCTACTTTTTTATTTCTAAAATGAATTAGTTAGATCTGTGCCAATGACAATAGGGCCCCACCTGTCAGTTGACCAGTCAACTATTATTGTGGATAATGTTGTTTTAAATATTAAAAGAAATCCAGTAATTGCTTTTAAATTGATTTAACTTAAGAAATTAATATCTTTTAATCCGTAGCTCTGATGTAAAAACTTTATACATCAAACTTGATCAAAAAAATATCGCAAATCCGAATACGCTACCCGTATACCCACCGCACCCCTCTAACATACCGAACATGGAACTTTCCCTTCCGGTTCACTTGTCTGTCGGACGGCCAGAGCCGGTAAAACTTTCCGGATGGAATTGTTCTGAACATGAAAGTTGTTCAGAATGGATCAGCGAGCACAGATACCCTATCCACATGCTTGTCAGTTGAATCTAACACTGTAGGCATGGAACCTTCCCCTCCGGATCATCTGTTCTGTGATCAACCGATACTGATGAGTGAACCCCGGATAAATTCCTGCTCCGAGCAAATCACCGAACACTGCGTTAGATCCCCGTTGCTTTGTATCTGCTATGTCATACCTTTGTATTGCTATTATTGTGTGTATTTACTTTTTCTCCCCTATTCTCCGGTAGACCCCGTTGCTGCCGCCGACGTCACCGTTGCCGAGTACGACTACTTCATCGACGACCATACCTCTACCGCCGAGCTTCCAGGCAAGCAGAGCCATTCTCTTCCCCCGATATCGCCTATATTTCCGTACATTTCTTGCACTAGGCATTGTTACTGCTGCTGCTAGGTTACAATCATATTCAATTGCATAGCCTGTCTTTGTAGCCCCTTGCTGTACCTTCCTTTATCCTATGCTGCCTATTATAATTATGCATTATTCAGCAGTGAGCCCTGCGCTTTGTTAGACAACTAGGATTAGATAGCGGGCCATGATCACTCAGGGGAGTGGCGCGGATACAATATATATAACTGCAACATGTACGGCCCCGTCTAAGGCCCCTACCTCGGCTCTGCCGAGCCACATCATGTGGAGCTACCGAGGAGTAATCCTCGTACCCCACTCGTTGCTGACTCTGTATAGCCGCTCTAGGTACCTGAGCAATGGTTGTCCTTAAAGGTAAGAGTCAGGCGATCCAATGGTGCCCGCGAGCGGTATTACGTCGGGAACGACAGGGAGGGTACGACCGACGTTACTGGCGTGCTTGGCCCCTGCTCGTATCTCGCGAGAGTTACCAAACCACGGAAAGTCGAGCTCTACCAAGAGCACACACGAGACAAGGTAAGGATACGGTTCACCTTGTTGGTAACCACGTGCTTTGACGGGACTACAGGGCAGGCCCCGACGTTACTGGTGGACCTTGTTGTTGTTCGTTGTCCGCTGTATTGTTAGTCAGACAGCTATAAAGGTTGTCTATGAGATAATATTAAAATGTTAAATGGTTCAGTGGATGACTTGAGAGGCCGCAAAGGCCTCTACGCACTACCTTCACGTGGGATAAGGAGTTATGGGCTCCCCTGCGTCGTAGTTTGTCTGAAAGCTCTTCAGACGCCAGCAGTACCGCGGCCTGCGCCGGGAAGTGGTGTCTTCTTCGTCTGGATGGTGTATTTGGATTTGCTTTTGCTTCACCGGCCAACCACGCATCGTGAAGGAGCGTGAAGGGTGAGGGTTCCTAGACCCCTGATCGCATATGATATAGTCCGGCGAATGGCCTCTCTATTGAGCCTAGGATGGGATGCGGCGTGTCGGATAGCTTTGGTCGAGCATTCCCTAACAAGGTGCCGACCACCCTGGAGATTCGAGCGTGCAGGATGAACAGTAGTGCATCCCCGCAGGGAGTTTAATCTATTCGAATAGCTGTGTCCACGGTTATAGGACGCTTTACGCTGAAGCTGGATCTTACCACTACAAACTACTACTATTAAACTGTATGGTTCCGAGTCTTCTTCCTCGCAGGGAAGTCGAGGAAGGGAACTCGAAGGCATTATTATTATTAATTATTATAACTTACTATTATACAATGCTGCAACAACTTCTGCTCCATTGTTACTTTATGCTTTATTTAAACTGTTGGCTATTCTCTTCTCATGCTGCAAGACTCGTCGGAAGATGCGAGTCTTCGATAGGTCTAGCTTCTTACCTTTATTATGATTTCTACCTTCCAGCCCATTATATACAGCCTCCCCTTTCCATTTGATACAAATGCATAAATGCTTAGTAGAGGACGTAAGACTCGCGGGTATGCTAGATACTCACCCTTGCTTTATTTCCCCTTTTTGTTTTGCCTGATCGGCCGCTGCAGTCGACGTTGGAGCCTCGGAGTCCAGGATCAGGAGATCCCCGATGCCGACCACCGCAACGTGAAGATCCCCGATTCCTTCTACGACGTCGAGTTCCCCGTTGACCAGGAGTAGTTTTGAGGTTCCCTCGCAGGAGGCCTCGCCTTTTCGATCTGTTGTTATTTGTGCTAGCCTTCTTAAGGCAACCTTGTATTCTTGTGTCTGTACTCAGACACTTTTTCTTCCGCTAACTTTGTGCTTTCGAACTATTGTATTCGAGCCCTGGTGGCCCCTGGCTTGTATTAAACAGCTTGTATTATTTTATTTGTATCCTACTGCTTTGGAGATTCTTCTTGCCTGCTCGCACTATGGTTAATCCCGTTTGTCTTGTGGTCTTCGATGCCCTCCCTTGGCATTGCCTTTCCGATCTGTTTAATCATCGTGTGCGCGAATGCACGCAGTCATCGGTTAACCCTATGAATTCATTCTTTCGGCTCAGACGTCATTCCGGACATGAGCTAGATATCGATAAATCAAACCTCGGTTGATTGTCCGTATACGCCCGTTCAACTTGTATACCCATGGTCAGAACATCTGCTTTTGATATCCCCTATTGGAAATCTTAATTACTTTGTACTTAAGCATTGAATTATTCTGATGCTTTTATCATCCGCTGCTTTTGCATCCTTTCTTCTTATGGTTGAGTACCGATACTCACCCCAGACTCTATACGCCGCCTGACCTTTATGGTGGATTACTACCTACCGTCCCCTTATGCCCTAAGTCATTGATGAACTTCCCCTGATACAAGATGCCTCTCGCTAATAGTATCATCTACTTCATGTCATCAGACTTCTGCTTTCAAACTTGTATCCTTTACTCCTGTTGTTGGTTGAAAAGATTCGTAAAATGTCCCGTTGGGTTGTATCTATGTTTCAGCCATCTGTGTGAACCCCAGAAACTTCTGCGGGTCATACTCTACTGGTGTTACGCCAGATAAATTTCCTACTCTACAACTTCATTGAAGGCGAGAAGTGAATGAAAGGCTATGCATTGAAGAAGTGGGAGTCGACCCTGAACCTTTGTGTTCATTCCCGTGGATACCATGTGTAACTTATCATGAAATCTTCTCGTAAGATAATTATCTCCTTGTCATAAATTCATCCTGCACCTATGATCAAACTCTTGCGGTCATGGTTCTAACCATGATATTCTCCTTTGATTCCATTTCACAGAAAAAATTGAACACTTTTCTTCTACAAATCAATGATCCAACTCAACTACTATTACATTGTACCTTCGAGTATTACCCCCCTGGCGTCTCGAGGATATCATGCCTTTGCACTACATCTTATGAATTGTGATGAAACAATGCCTATCCCTATAATATCCATTTCATGGTTCTGGGTTGTTGTCAACCGAGAACAACGCTTACCTTTTGCTCCACCACCCCTTTTGTTTGGTGATGTTGCTATTCGATTACATTTTCTTGAAACCTTTTGACATGATGTGTCGTGGTCATCATCGACATTATGAATTCTCCTAAGTATTGCTTGGATGCCTCGTGAGAAATACCATCCTTTCCCCTCGACGATTTGTGTTATCATCGACAATATCTTTTGACTCCCGACCAATACAAACTGGGTCATGTATATCTTGCTCTGCTTTCCTTTGGGAAAGATATACGCCTGATACTTGTGTATCATCACATTTTCCCTTTCCATTGGTCTGTTTAACCTTTCTTAGAATATAAATTATTCGAGAAGTGATAATTCCCTGCTGATGTAAACACTTCGGTGTACTACTTTGTCCATACAACCTGTTACTACTGTTGATAACTTTTCGGTAATCATCGATGGACGAGAACTTTGCCTATTGGTCCGCCTCGTCTTAACGAGCGGGAAAACGGTTCTTTTTGTCCCTCGCCCTTGGTACCGACATTGTTGCCGACATAGTTAACAAGTTGTTCTTTGATTTACCTTGCAACCTTATCGCATTAATTGTCACCACCCTTCTTATTCAATGTGGGCCCATAACCCACAGTTCCACATGATCGAAACCTGACTCTCTTGTACCTTTCTGTTCTCGAGGTTATTCCTCTTACTTGACCTCGTATGCAACTCACAAGTCCTCTACCTTGTGATATTCAGTTCGATATCAGACTCAAAGCTTATGCCTGGTGCTATGGACCCCTTTTCATCCTCCGTTATCATCGACGAATGCTTGCATATGCGCTTCAAAACTTCTCATGCCTTCTTTTGTTTCTCTGGATGTATCTACCTGTGTTTCAACTCGAGAGATACCCTGTGCCTCATTCCCTTGGACAACCCTAGTTGATTAACGTTGTGTTGATTCGACCCCCTAAGTGTCCCCTCCTAGTCTATCCGTAGGTACGATGAAGACCCTGGAAGAAGAATGACAACTCGTCGAGATGCAATGATGCAAAGAGATAAAGACATGAACGTGAAGGATTAACTTCTTCGAGAAGGACAACATGAACCCGAAGATTCGTTAGAATACGAAACCAAAGCTTTACCCTTTCCACTACCTTTCAATTCTCGGGACGAGAATTCTTTGTAGTGGGGGAGATTTGTAACACCCTCACTGTCATGAACAGTAATCACTTTGCTAATCAAGGATTACTGTTGCTAATCACTTTTGATAATCACCGTTATTCAAACTGGCCTTGATCAAACTTTGCAACTTGTTATCTTTCTATTCATGGTGGTTGGCATTAAAGCAATGTGACCATGGGCCTTGCTCATCATGGATCAAAACAAATCCAAGCCCCTTTGCATTTGAAATCAAAACTTAGCTCAAATGCCTTTTGGTTGAATATTAAAAACATTGTGACAATAAATACTTTGTCCAAAAATTGTGAATGCACTTTTGTAAAATCACTAATAATCATTGGACCCTGCTAGTATGGTTGTGGTTATTTATTGTGCTATAAAATAAATCCAATAAAAGAAAACAGTAGCAAAACAACCCCCTTTAATAATTTCTTAATTAGATAAAAATCCAATTTTTTTTATTAATGCTCAAACTTTTTGTAGCAGTGTATTATATTGCAACATAAATATGGAAGAAGTGACATATTTTACAAAAATCATTTGGTGGCTAAAAAAATAAAACAGAAGCATATGAAGTTAGCAAAAACAAAGAAATAGAAAACGCTAAGTGTCGCGCAGGGCAACCTCTCGCGGCCCAGTCCACCCCCGCCCATCTTCCTTCTCCTCCTCCCCCCCACTGTTCCTCTGGCTCAAGGACATAGCGCCCCGACCGAGCATGTCGCCGTCGGACCCTCTCCCTCGCGCCGCTACAGTGAACTACCGCGGATAAGTAGACCAACTCGACCCCTAGAAACCCTAGATCGAGCTAGGTCTTCTATCCCACCCTCCCAGCGTCTTCCCCGCCCACATACGAGCTGCCATGGGCGCGCTCCGACGAGCTCAAGCGGCCACCGTGGTCCTCAGGCCAGACCGACATGTCCAGTGGCTTCCCTGTTCTCCTCCTCGTCTCCCCATGCCTTCAGACGTCGCCGCATCGCCGCGCTGATACGTCCTAAACATATCTACTTTTCCAAACACTTTTGCTATTGTTTTGCCTTCATTCTTTCCTGATTTGAACGAAACTAACCCGGACTGACGCTGTTTTCAGCAGAGCTACCAGTTTGTTTTCTTTTGTGCAGGTTTCTGGATATTTAGGTACGCTGGAAAAATTCCAAAAAAATATATAAAAAATCAGCGTTCCGGAAGCTTCCACCAGGCCAAAGGGGGTCCACAGGGCAGCCAGGAGGGTGCCTGGCGCGGCCCAGCTCCTGGCCGCGCCACCTGCCCTCCTGGGTGGGTCTCACACCCCCTGGTGCCCTACTTTGGCCCTATTTATTCCCCCGTCGAGGAAACTCCGGAACAGAGGTCGCTTTTCCAATCTACGTCGCGGAGTCGCCGCAACCCTCTGTTCTTCCTCGGAGAGCTAATCTGGAGGCTGAATTGCCTCCGGTGAGGGGGAAATCATCGCCATCGTCATCATCATCGCCTCTCCATCACCCCTCCATGACTTCTCCTCTCATGTGTGAGTAATTCCCTGCTGTAGGCAAAGGGGATGGTAGGGATTGGATGAGTTAGATCATGTAATAGTTAATAAGATTGTTGGGGGCATGTTGCCTATCATCTATTTGGTGTTTATCATCTCTGTTACAACTTGTTGCTCTTAATGCTTGTCACTTTGGGCCCGAGTGCCATGATTTCAGATCTGATCACCCTTTTGTTTCTTGAGTTTGTGGTGTTCTTGATCCTATCTATGAGTTGTATGCACCTATTATAGTCCGGAACCGGCGATCCGAATGGTGACAGCTTGGGACACCAAAGGGGATGGACTATAATTTGAGGATTCCGTGTATCTGTTGACACCGGTTTTTGCACGACAATAAACCTATATAAGATGGCCTCAAATGAATAAGTGCTTTACATGAAAAAGTTGGGTATTGTTGATATGAACATCTTCGTAGTTCGAGCCATCGACATCCGATTCCATCTTGGGGGCCGAAACTATGTTGGAAGCGATAAGATCCTAGCATTCGAAGTACTATTCTGCCAATTAGGCCTTCAAGACTTCATCAAATGGAAATATGTTCTACATGGCGCGGCTTGGTCTCGTCGAACCGGTCGATTTTGGTTTTTGAATCATCTCAATCCTAGTTCGTATGCAAAAGTTACAGCCCTCGTAGTACAGCCCTGTCAAAGGGCAAAAAACTGACGCTCGGAGCGAGACACCCGTGCGACCGATGTCTAATGGAAAACGTGACGTGACGCCCGGAGCCAGACACCTATACGATTGATGTCTGATGGAAAGCGTGAGGATTTCGATCCTCAAGATGGCCCCGAATCAAAAAACGTTCAACATGAAGGTTCTTGGAAATTTCGAGGGCTACAACTTTGATGTTTTGAGTTTTTTCATCCGAGGTTGTTTACTTCCCCAAAACTACCGAAAACCGAACTTCTTTCCCAGGCCCACTTGTAAACCGAGTTCGGTTATGTTTGAAAAGATTTGGACGGGATTTGAAGTCCTTTTCTTGCACGAAAAGTCCAGCCTCCTCATATATAGATGAGGTAACGGCCGATTGAAACAAGAGACAATCGACATACATCCAATGTCAATCTACTTTTTACTCGTACCTTTACCTTTTATGTTTCTTTAGGGTTTCTAGTTCATCTTTGCTGATTTGCACTGAAAATCAGTCGTTCTCCTTCCACGTTAACGAGGGAATCATCTTTGTTGCTTTGCGCTGAAAAGCATCCGTTCATCGTACACGAGAGTGCGATTGACGACTCCTTAATCTTATCATCTCCTAGTTGTGTTGCGCAGGTGCAATTTTCTACGCCAACACAAATTGGCGACTCCGCTGGGGACGAGGCCGAGTTAGATCTAACTCGGACAATGATGCCGAGCTCTTCTGATCTCGGCGACAAGAACGCCTCCAACACGGGCGCCATGGATCCCAATCTCAAGAACTCCAGTGACATCGACCCGGACAACATCATAGCCGTCACGCTAGAAGATCTACATGAAGACGATCGGCGTGAGTTGGAGCGGGAGATAGAGGACCAAGTGAATCTCAAGCTAGCCAGATTTCAGAAAACAAGGAACGGCGTCATCAAGAAGCCAGTTATGCGGAGTGCTTCCAAACCACTCGGTACTGAGGTAACAAATCCCATCGAAGACATTGCTCATTTAGTTGATACATCCGTAGCTAGTAAATATGGTTCGGATCTAGAAGACATGTCACGCATAATTACTGGAGCTGTAGATAGTAAATTTGATAAGATACAAGGACAACTTGAAGAAAGTATATTTCGTCATGTTCGTTCAGCAGTATTACAGATTAATGATGAAGCTCTTGGTAAGAAGCCGATGCCTAATGATAGTAGCAAATTACCTAACTTTACTGATCATACGCCTACACCATGTGCATCGGTTAGTGCCACACCAAATATTCAAGTTCTTTTAGATAACAATCAAGGTGGTCTGAACCATGCAAGTGGTTCGGCTAACAATTTTATTCCTAGCGCTGCTCCTCCGACTGTTGCTACTTCGGTTGCACAATTTCACAATAGCAACAACCGAAGTGGCGCTTTAAACCTTAATTTGCATCAGCCTTATTATCAAACGGTGGCGCACAATTCTCAACCAAGTTACACCCAACTCGGTACACATCCACAACCGAGTTGTACCCAACTCGGTACAAACCCACAACCGAGTTACACACAACTTGTTACAAATACACAACCGAGTTACGTCCAACTCGGTACAAACTCACAACCGAATTATACCCAACTCGGTACAGACACAACACCGAGTTACAATCAATTCGGTAATGCTAGCCTGTCTGCTCCACAAATGAAATCTACACCATCTAGTTTGAGAGATCGGTTGGATGACCTACTTAAAGGGTACGGTCTAGGACCTAAGGGTAGGGCTCGTGCTTATCAAAAGCCGTACCCTAAATACTTTGATTCCACACCTTATCCCCGTGGGGTTAGGATACCTGACTTTGTTAAATTCACCGGGGAGCATGGTAGAACCACTTATGAGCATGTGGGACAATTCTTAGCACAATGCAGTGAGTTTGGAAATTCAGATATTTATAGAGTTAGGTTGTTTCCTCTGTCTCTATCTAGCACTGCATTCACATGGTTTACTTCGTTGGCTCCTAATTCTATTTCCTCATGGGTGCAATTGGAGGAGAAGTTCCATGATTATTTCTATAGCGGTGAATCCGAGCTTCGGCTTTCTAAACTAACTATGGTCAAGCAAAAGTATAATGAGCCGGTGCACGATTATATTAGAAGATTTAGAGATGTAAAAAATCGTTGCTTTAATGTAGTTATAACCGAAAGGGATCTTTCTGATTTTGCCTTTTCAGGTTTGCTTGTTCACATCAAAGAAAAATATGGAAGGGCATGAATTCTTAGACGTTAGCCAAGTGTTGCAAAAGGCTTTGGTACAGGAAAACCGAGTTAAAGAGGTCAAACAATCTACTCGGTTTAATCATAACAAAGAAAGGATTGGCCCAACGGTTAACACTTTAGAATGTAATAGTGACTCGGCTAGTGATGATGACGTAGAAATATGTGTAGCCGAGTGGGTTCACATGCCAAAGTCTATACCATTTGCATGTTCTGCTCTAAAACCTACACCTGCTAAGAGAGAAGTCAAGTTTACTTTTGATATTAGCAAGTGTGATAAAATCTTTGACATGTTGTTGCAAGAGAAACAGATTCGGTTGAGGGGAGGCCTCGTATTTCCATCTCCAGAAGAGTTGAGGAGAAAAGCATATTGTAAGTGGCATAACTCTTTTTCGCATGCTACCAATGACTGTAATGTGTTTCGTCGATAGGTTCAATCGGCCATCAATGACGGACGATTGACGTTTACAGATGGGGACAAGATGAAGTTAGATACCGATCCTTTTCCTATCAATGTGATCGAGCTTGAGGGAAAAAAATGCTAATTCGGTCAGATCAGACCGAGTCAGCAAAAGATTTCAGAAAACAAGGAACGGCTCCTTAATCGCAGAGTGCGATTGGCGACTCCTTAATCTTATCATCGCCTAGTTGTGTTGCGCAGGTGCAATTTTCTACGCCAACAGTATCCATGAGTGTTAATGCTTTGTTCCGGTGCTCTTTGACAGGAGTACCTTAATCTCCCTAAGTTCCTTTTGGCCCCGTTTGTAGCGGGATGGTAGGACAAAAGATGTTGTGCAAAGTTCTTATTGCAAGCACGTAGGGATACATGCCTGATGTTTGATATTTTCCTAGATGATCCTTTGTTTTCTGTGAGCCTTGCCCAAGTTAGAATCTGTTACATTTTCGTTCTCATCCAAGCAGCGCCCAACCATCCATCTCCCTTGCCTACAGTGTTTTCCTTCTGCTGGTTACTAGTTGTTTACCTTTGCTGTTCCACTATCACTATCACCACTATTATCATCACCACTACCACCACCATATCACAATTGCTACTAATACCTTTGTTAAAGAAGTGTTTATTTCAGGTGCGGTTGAATTGACAACTCAATTGTCAAAGCATGTACGTATTCTTTTGTGTCCCCATGTGTCGAATCAATAAATTGGGTTATCTTCCCCGCGAAGACTATCTCGATCCCCTACAGTTGAGGGTTATCAAGTACTATTTTCTGGCGCCATGTCCGGGGATCACAGCTTTATTTACAGGTCTACTCGAAGTATCCCACCTGCTGCACGTTATCCACTATGGGTAAGAAAGTAGACCCTAAAGTTCCGATCTTACCATCCCGTACGAGACGAGGTACTGCTCTTAGCACTAGTGCTAAACTTGATTCACCTTCGGTTATGAGTCGGTTTGATTCACCTCAGTTACTTCTGCTGAGTCTGGCAATATGTCAGATACTTTTGATGATGCTTCTACTACTTTTGAGACTACAGGTTCACTTGGTTCTTTTATAGAAGAACAGATTGCTGCTGCTGCCCGACTCTCGGGTATTGAAATTCCTGTTATCCAAACTCCTATTGGGAAAACTCATAACTTTTCTGACCTTAAGGAGAAACTCCTTGAGGATGATTATATTACACTTGATGATGATTTTTGCAGGGAACTTAATGAATGTGCTGATTCCGACCCTGCTACTATAAAAAAGTTGCTAGCAAAACACTCCCTGAAGAACAAGTTTACTCCTGATCCTACTTTTGCTACGTCTCCTATACGCATCACTGATCCTGATCCTGATTATGATTTCTCTGTTGACCTTTCACTTATATCCACAGTTGAAGCTGATCCCTTTTATGGCAGGGAAAATGATGATGCTATCGGACACCTGACCAAACTCACCGAGTTAGGCGGCTTGTTTACCATAGATGAAAGGATCCGGAACTTTTAGGTGACCAAGCTTCTTCCTTTTTCCTTGAAAGGAGATGCTAGAGCATGGTACGATGCATTGCCATGTGGTTCCATTCAGAGTCCTCAAGATATGGCTATATCTTTCGTTGACAAGTATTTTCCTGCTCATATGAAACATGCTGTTTTACAAAGAATTTATAACTTTAAACAGTTGCAGGATGAGCATCTCCCTAAAGCTTGGGGGGAGATTTTGCAGTTTGCTAAAGGCTAGACCGGGACATGAAATCCCTAAAAATGAATTACTTAATATATTTTATGCTGGTGTAACCGATGGGTCTAAATCCTACCTAGATAGTTGTGCTGGTTGTGTTTTCAGGCAAAGAACACCGGACGATGCGGAAGAATTGATGGGCAAAATTGCCAAAAACCATGAAGATTGGTCCGTGCCTGAACCACCTCCACCACCAAAGAAGAGGGGCATGCTAGTCCTATGCCCGGAAGATATGCAAGAAGCAAAGAAGTCCATAAGAGAGAAAGGTATTAAAGCTAACGGCGTGAAGAATGTACCTCCAATTGAGAAGCTGTGTGAGCTTACCACTCACCCACCTATGGTAGAAGTACACTCTCTTTTAGATTTCAATGCAAGTGACATCCCCAAAGGTAAACCTCCTGACCAATGTTTAGATGAGCTTGATAATTTTATTATGAAGCAGAATCACTTCAATAAGAAGATACAAGGTCAGTTGCATGATAATACTCTTGCTATCAAAGGTTTGCTTGATGTTCTAGGTAGAACAGTTAATGATGTTAAATGTCTTGTAAAGCATTTTCATATGGTTCAAACTCAGCTTGAACAAATTTCTAATGTGCAAAAAGATTTGCTTGCTAATAATGCCAAACAGGTAAATTTACAAGCTTACGGTATAAAGACCCGAGGTGGCACACACACCAAGGACCCTCTCTATCCAGAGGGGCATCCAAAGAGGATCGAGAAAGATTCTCAGGTGCAGGAAGAAGAAGTTGTTAGCTCCCCAAAGAAGAATAAGAAGAAAAAGAAACACAAGGAAGCTGACAATTCCAATGATCCTATAGAAGAAGAACAAGCTGTGGATCCAAACAACATATCTACATCCGATGCTCAGACTGAAGACGGTGCTGAACCTGAAAAATATACTGAAAAGAATGATCCACCCGAGGTTCGTGAAGAAGAAGCACCCGATAAGCGCAAGAAGTATACTAGAGAAGAATTCCTTGCAAGGAGACACGGGAAGGAACGAGAACCATGGGTACAGAAACCCATGCCTTTCCCAAGCAAGTCCGTCAAATCCGAAGAAGAAGAGCACTACAACAAGTTTTGTGAGTGGATGAAACCTCTTTTTCTTCAAATTCCTTTGACTGATGCTATTAAATTACCTCCTTACTGAAATATATGAAAGATATTGTTACTAATAAAAGGAAAGTCCCTATTGAGGCAATATCTACTATGCTTGCTAACTACTCTTTTAGTGGCAAGATTCCTGAGAAGCTCGGTGATACAGGTATACCCACCATTCCTTGCTCCATAAAGAATAATTATGTTAGAACTGCCTTATGTGATCTTGGTGCAGGAGAGAGTGTTATGCCCTTCTCTCTCTACAAAAGGCTTTGTTTAGAGAAACTAATTCCTACAGATATCTCTCTTCAGATGGCCGACAAGTCCACGGCCGTCCCGATCGGTATTTGTGAGGATGTTCCTGTTGAAGTTGCCAATTGCTTAATACTTACTGATTTTTTTGTGCTTGACATGCCCGAGGATGGGAGCATGTCCATTATCCTTGGTAGACCTTTTATTAACACCGCAGGTGCCGTTATTGATTGCAATAAAGGGAAGGTTACCTTCAACGTAAATGACAAAGAACACACGGTGTATTTTCCGAAGAAAATCGACAAAAGGCATGGCCTTAACTCCATTGAGAATAACGAGACCGTGAAGATTGGAGAATGGGATTGTCCACTACATGTATACCACAAATACAAAACAATTATGGTGGGGACAATGTCCATTAAAGTGAGAGTGCAATAATCACTTCATAAGACGCGAGACTTTCTGCGCTATATATCACCGGTGTGTTGGTAAGACTTGATCAACCTTGCTAACTAGCAAGTTTTATATAGGTAAAAAGTTGAGCTTGATATGTTTCCATTTCCTTTAGTTTTTATTCTCCTTGTTGTACCAAAGTTTTTGTGTTTAAATCTTCACCTGTTCTAACTTTTGCCTCAAGTTCACGAAAGTTTTTGCAGCTTTTTGAACTTTGAAAAATTCTCTACAGTAAAGTTGCCCAGGAAATTCTAAACAAATTATATTCAAAGTTTTCAGGTAAAAATCCATCAGGGGGCACCTTTGGCTGACCAGGGGGCCACCACCAGGCCAGAAGGCCAGGTGGCGCGGCCCAGCTCCTGGCCGCGCCACCCACCCTCCTGGGTGGGTCCCATGCCCCCTGGTGGCATCTCTCCTCTCACTCTCTCTCCTTCTTCCCAAAAACACGAGTTCTTCCTCTGGTTTCTTCGTTCTTGCTGCTCTTGAGGACGTACCTTTGATCTCTCCATTTAGCCACTTGTTTGAGTTGATTTTTGGAACAAGTGCTCCCTGGTAAGTGACTTCCTCACCCCTCAAATTAGTTTTCTAGTTGGTGGCTTCATTAGTGAGTATTTAGTGGTTCTTGGTGCTGTTTAGTTAAGCTTAAATGTTTGTGTAGAAATTGATTTTTCAAGTTTTGCTGCTAGTTTGAGTCTTGGTTAAGTAAGTAGAATGTTATGCCCAAACTAGTTTTGCTTAAATCTTCGTTTTTGTGAATTGTTAAAAATTTCAGAAATGGAGAAACTAGGGAAGTGGCTTGTGAAGAAGAAACCCGAGCGCTCTAGCCGTGTCACGCGTTCCGCAGCTTCACCTTCTACCACAAGGGCAAGCTACAATGAAGATATCATACCCGTAGAGATGTTGGACGTGTTACCCGCGAAGGCCATGGCATTTCCATGCGATGATTTTATGGAGAATGCCGGCATAAAAGAAGAGTTTTATGCTCTGTGTGAGAATGCAGGTTTGACACGGCTTGTTACAAGCCGTGTACCACTGTACGAGACACTCACCGCTATTTTTGTTAACAGTTTCAGATTTTATTCTGACAATGATACTGTGGTGTTTCGACTTTATGAAAGGTTGCTGACCATGCCTATGAGTAAATTTTGTGAAGTTTTAGGTTTGCCAGGCTTGGTCGAGAAGAAGAAGAGGAAAAATATCCCGACTGTTGAAATTAACACCCTCCTCGACTCATTCTGCAACACCGAAGTGAGGACATCCAACCGGCAGAAGATCTCCAACATTATGTTTCCTCACCTCAGGTATTTCGCCTATTATATTGCTAGGGGAGTGTTAGCTCGAGACAACACGCGCAGAACTTCCACACCTGATACTGCCATCATGGAAAATGCTCTCTCAGGGAAGCATGAGCATCATGTGGGTTCGCTTATTGCGAAACGCCTTGCTACTAACAGTAGCAAGGGGGACATTTTTGGTGGCGTCTATGCCACACTTCTTTTGCAGTCTCTCCAAGGAGAACCGCGCCCAGATGATGCTATCTTTCCTTTTGTTAGTCTTGACCTGGCTGCCATGAAGCGACATTTCTTTGTTACTAAGGCCTCTGACCGCTTTACACTTGATTATATTTTGTGGTTCAAAGATGGTGTGACACGCACTGTCCGTCTACCTGCACCACTTGTGTTTGATTTTTCTCGCAGGAACGGATATCGATTTTCAGTGGCCGAATTTGATGATATCACAGGGAGATACCAGTATCACGACCCCACACAGGGGGCCGAGCCAGATGAGGAGGAGCGTGTCGTGTATCCACCCGTTCAGGAGGAGCACGAGGTGTATGCACCAGTCCAGGAGGAGACCGTCGCCCCCTGGGGTGAAGGGTCTTCCTCTGGATGGGGGTCGGGACCTTCCTCCTCCGCGTGGGAGAATCCCAGGATGTCGGTGTATGCTCCCGACTTCCCCTACGACCCATGGACGCACCAGTACTACCCGGGAGCAGGAGGCTCCTCGGGACCGCAGTAGACGAGCCCAACTTAGGCCAAAAGCCTAAGCTTGGGGGAGTACGTGCTCTCCTCATTGTATCTTCCGTTGGTTCGCTTTTATCTTTTTTTAGTTTTTGCCTATTCTTCTTTGATCTTTTAGTTTGCAAAAATCCAAAAAAAGATTTCTCCTTTCTTTTGCTTTCGTTATACCTTAAAAAACCCAAAAATATGTTTCCTTTGCTCTTTAGTTTGCTTTGTTTTTAGAGTTCAGCTCGAGTCCGTGATGATTATAATTTCGATCGTGCAATTGACAAGGCAGTAATGACGAGATCGACGGAAGGGATGCAACAAGGAAAGTCGGTATGAACTCTTTTTGTTTCTACTTCTGTACATATGCATGTACTTGTGATTAGAGACCAGCTTGTAGCGACATAGTGCTATGTTTACAATGCTTTCCCAGTGGTTCATGCTTTCTTTGTGGTTAGCCTCAAATAGCTAGAGTTTATAATGTGTTGCTTTAAATGATTGACATGCATTGCATTGTTCATGGTGTGGCATATTGAAGTGGTATTTCCCTCTGGGGGATTCTTGGATTGACTTGGCACATGTTCACGCATGTTAATACTAAAAATTCTGTTTTGCCTTGATGATCTTTTTACTTCAGAGTGAGCTATATCACTTGCATGCCCGATTCAATGTTGCTTTGTCGCTCTGCATGATTATGACTGTTATGCTCTCTAGTTGGTCGCTTCCCCGTCTTTTGCTAGCCTTCCTCCAGCACCAAGCGGAATTCTGCTTGTGCTTCCAAACTCATTTTTAAACCCAGTTATTCCATTTGAGTCCACCATACCTACCTATATGTGGTATTTACCGGCCACTCCTAACTTAGACTTTCATGTGCCATCTCAAAATTTATTCAAAAGCTTCTCCTTTGTAACCGTACAAGCTCATGGTGCGGTGAGGGGAAATCAGTATCTTTCATGCCTAAAATATTTTGAAGGAAGTTTTAACTAGTCAAGAAAAAAAAATATGAGAGTTACACCTCCCCCATACTTGATGATGGAGTGAAATGGACCAAATGCTGCTTATGATAGATGGAACGATACCCTCCTTCCATCCTTGAGGCAAAATAAAAGGTTCCATAGACCATCAAAGGATTTATGGATAAGGGAATATGTGTAAGCAAAAGGCATTAATATAGTTGGCATGGGAGATATTGAGAGACCTTTACCGTTCACCGTTGACTGGAAAGTTGCACCTCTCAAAAGATTTTTATCTCTGTTTTCAAAACCAAGAGCTCTGGCACATGTTTAGTCTTTGCTTCCTTTCACGGGTTTTCAACCTTGCCATCAAAAGCCACGGTTCGAGAGTCTCCACCTTCCTTTCTCCAAAGCACCAACTATGAGAGCATAATTGTCATTCTTAGTGTAACATGCATTGTCCCAAAGTACCACATTGTCTTCTGCATGATTGTGATGTTTCTTACTCTGAGTTCTGAGTTCTAGTCTCCTCTAAAACTCCGGAGGAGTTTCTGCATTTATGTTTTTCTTCATTCATGGAGGCTAGCGAAATACCACTCTGATGTGTTCATGCTATGTGCATTGTGATCTTAAATTGATTTTCAACAAAATATTGTTTACTTTCTGTTTTTTGTGAATGATTACATGAAAGAAGGATTGCTTCGTGCATTGTCCTTGTAGCATGGTGTCAAAACTTGCTAAACTCTTTCGTAGTACATGCTTATATACATCTATTGAGGCAAAAGAGTTTGTCAAAGTTTTCTTTGTCGCGTCCAGTTCGTTGAACTGAATTGCTTGAGCACAAGCAATAGCTAAGCCTGGGGGAGTTGATACGTCCTAAACGTATCTACTTTTCCAAACACTTTTGCTATTGTTTTGCCTTCATTCTTGCATGATTTGAACGAAACTAACCCGGACTGACGCTGTTTTCAGCAGAGCTACCGGTGCTGTTTTCTTTTGTGCAGGTTTCTGGATATTTAGGTACGCTGGAAAAATCCCAAAAAAATATATAAAAAATCAGCATTCCGGAAGCTTCCACCAGGGCAAACGGGGCCACAGGGCAGCCAGGGGGCAGCCAGGAGGGTGCCTGGAGCGACCCAGCTCCTGGCCGCGCCACCTTCCCTCCTGGGTGGGTCCCACACCCCCTGGTGCCCTACCTTGGCCCTATTTATTCCCCCGTCGAGGAAACCCAGGAACAGAGGTCAATTTTCCAATCTACGTCGCGGAGTCGCCGCAACCCTCTGTTCTTCCTCGAAGAGCTAATCTGGAGGCTGAATTGGCCTCCGATGAGGGGGAAATCATCGCCATCGTCATCATCATCGCCTCTCCATCACCCCTCCATGACTTCTCCTCTCATGTGTGAGTAATTCCCTGCTATAGGCAAAGGGGATGGTAGGGATTGGATGAGTTAGATCATGTAATAGTTAATCAGATTGTTGGGGGCATGTTGCCTATCATCTACTTGGTGTTTATCATCTCTGTTACAACTTGTTGCTCTTAATGCTTGTCACTTTGGGCCGAAGTGCCATGATTTCAGATCTGAACACCCTTTTGTTTCTTGAGTTTGTGGTGTTCTTGATCCTATCTATGAGTTGTATGCAACTATTATAGTCCGGAACCGGCGATCCCAATGGTGACAACTTGGGACACCAAAGGGGATGGACTATAATTTGAGGATTCCGTGTATCCATGAATTGTTAATGCTTTGTTCCGGTGCTCTTTGACAGGAGTACCTTAATCTCCCTAAGTTCCTTTTGGCCCCGTTTGTAGCAGGAGGGTAGGACAAAAGATGTTGTGCAAAGTTCTTATTGCAAGCACGTACAACTACCTTGGGATACATGCCTGATGTTTGATATTTGCCTAGATAATCCTTTGTTTTCTTTGAGCCTTGCCCAAGTTAGAATCTGTTACATGTTCGTTCTCATCCAAGCAGCGCCCAACCATCCATCTCCCTATCCTACAGTGTTTTCCTTCTGCTGGTTACTAGTTGTTTACCTTTGCTGTTCCACTATCACTATCACCACTATTATCATCACCACTACCACCACCATATCACAGTTGCTACTAATATCTTTCTGCAAGCAAGTGTTTATTTCAGGTGCGGTTGAATTGACAACTCAATTGTCAAAGCCTGTACGTATTCTTTGTGTCCCCAAGTGTCAAATCAATAAATTGGGTTATCTTTCCCGCGAAGACTATCTCGATCCCCTACAGTTGAGGGTTATCAAGCGCGCGCTGCCAATCGAGCCCGCCCTCGCCTACGGACATCGACATTGGCGCCTTCAATTTTCCCTCGCCGGCGGCTCCCCGAGCCCGCTGCCGTCCCCCTACATCCTGCTGTGAGCTTCCACCTTGTGCCCCTCCGCCGTTGTCTCGAGTGCTATGTTGTAGGTCGCCGTTGTCTTCGTTCCCGCAACCACCATGGTCGCCATGGCGCGCGACCGTGCTCGCCGTGCTCTGCCTCGATAATGACCGCGTCCAGCGCGCCCCCGTGACCGGCTTGCGCACTGCGCGTGCTCCCTCTGCCGCTGCTCTCCCCGCTCGCCTGAGCCGCCAACTCCCGATGTGGTCTGGCCGCATCGTGCAGGCGCGCAACGGCGGCGAGCCTGCCGCGGCACCGCCTCCGCCGACCACGCCGTGCACGGCCCCGCCTCGCCGCTGCTGCTGGCCAGCCATGGCCGCCTGGGCTGGCCGATTTGGCCATCACCGTCGTGCCATGGTACCTCGCCGTCGGGACCGTGGGGATAATCCCCTATTAGCGCTAACCCCTCACCACTAAACCACATATAGTGGGCCCATGGCAAGGTGATTAAAATTAAGATAATTTCTAAGATAAATAACCCCCTGTGACTTACATGTGCCCCCCACTCCTAATTAAGTTAAATAAAATGTTTTATAAATATTGTGAGGATGACATATGGGACCCACTGGTCAGTTGACCAGTCAAAGGCCTCAGCCAATGACAGGGTGGCCCCACATGTCATGTTGACTTGGTCAACAATACTGTTTTGGATAATTATATTTAAATAATAAAGAAATTGTAGAAATATTTATAAAATGATTAAATAGTAGAAAATCAATATCTTTTAATTCGTAACTCCGATCAAAATAATTTATACATGAAACTTGATCAGAAAAATGCAACGAATACAAATACGTTATCCGTATACCAACCACACCTATCTAACACACCGAACATCGAACCGTCCCCCTCCGGACCGTATGTCCGATGATTTGTCCGCTACTGTCGAACTATCTGGATGAATTTATTCTGAACACGAAAGTTGTTCGGATTGTTTCAACTAGCACGGTTACACCATCCACACGTTTGTCGGATGTCCACGACACCTTCGGCATGAACCCTTCCCCCCTCCGGACACCCTGTCCTGTAATCACCCGGAGCTGATATTTCATCCCTGGATGAATTCCCGCTCCGAGCAGTGTGCATTGTACTGCGATAGAACACCGTTAACTTTGCGTTTAACATGTCTTGTATTTGTATTTCTATTATTGTTGTGTATTTTATTCTCCCCCTCTCTTATTGTTCGGTAGTCCCGACGACCGCTGCCGATGCCCCTGTGTTCGACTACTTCGTCGACGACCCTACCCCTACCGCGAGCTTCCAGGAAAGCAGAGCCATTCTCTTCCCCAGATATCGCCTACCTTTCCGTACTTTCTTGCACTAGGCATTGTTACTGCTGCTGCTACGTTACAATCCTATTCAATTGCATAGCCTGATTTTGTCGCCCCTTGTTGTACCTTCCTTATCCTATGCTGCCAGCTATATCTATATATTATATTCAGCGGTGAGCCCTGCGCATTGTTAGCTAGGATTAGATAGAGGGTCGTGGCCACTCAAGGGAGTGACGCGGATACAAAATATATACAACTACAACAGGTACGGATCAATGCAGACGCCCTAGGGAACCTACAACGGCGAGACTCTGCCGAGTCGCTTCGAGTCTGACTTGCGAGTGGACGAACTCGTATTTCACTCTCGTCGGCTCAGTAGCGTAGCATCACCGGGATGATACGAGGTTTACCTCTTTAGTTCATTCCCCTGATGTCTCTGTCAAACCTCTTTAAGTGTGCCATCGAGGGTGATACCTCCTGGTTTCACTTAATGGTAGGCACTTGAACCAACTGGTGTCCTTAAAGGTAAGAGTCGGGCGACCCAACGGTGCCCGCGAGCGGTATATTGTCAGGAGCGACAGGGAGGGTACGACCGACGTTACTGGCGTGCTTGGCCCCTGCTCGTATCTCGCGAGAGTTACCAAACCACGAAAAGTCGAGCTCTACCAAGAGCACACGCGAGACAAGGTAAGGAGACGGTTCACCTTGTTGGTAACCGCAGAGACTTGGTGGGACGACAGGGCAAGCACCGATGTACTGGTGGTCCTGACTGCTGTCGTTGTCCGCGGGTCAGTTAAGTCGAGGCAACGATAACGGTTGTCACGCAAGTTAATTAAAATGCTAAACGGTTCAGTGGATGACTTGAGAGGCCGCAAAGGCCTGTACGCAGTACCTTCACGTGGGATAAGGAGTTATGGGCTCCCCTGCGTCGTAGTTTGTCTGAAAGCTCTTCAGACGTCAGCAGTACCGCGGCCTGCGCCGGGAAGTGGTGTCTTCTTCGTCCGGACAGTGTGTTTTTGGATTTGCTTTTGCTTCACCGGCCAGCCACGCACCGTGCAGGAGCGTGAAGGGTGAGGGTTCCTAGACCCCTGATCGCATAGGATATAGTCCGGCGGATGGCCTCTCTGTTGAGCCTAGGATGGGTTGCGGCATGTCGGATAGCTTTGGTGGAGCGTTCCCTAACAAGGTTCCCGCCACCCTGGAGATCCAAGCGTGCAGGCTGAATAGTAGTGCACCCCTGCAGGGAGTTTAATCTATTCGAATAGCCGTGTCCACGGTAACAGGACGCTTTATGCTGAAGCTGGATCTTACCACTACAAACTATTACTATTAAACTATATGATTCCGGGTTTTCTGCCTTGCAGGGAAGTTGAGGAGGGGAACTCGGAGGCATTATTATTATTAATCATTACAACTTACTATTATACAATGCTGCAGCAACTTCTGCTTCATTGTTACTTTATTGCTTTATATAAACTGTTGGTTGTTTCTCTTCTCATGCTGCAAGACACGTCAGAAGATGCTAGTCTTCGATAGGCCTAGCTTCTTACCCTTATTCTGATTTCTACCTTGAAGTCCACTATATATAGCCTCCCCTTTCCATTTGATACAATGCATAATGCTTAGTAGCGGACGTATGACTCACGGTTATGCTAGATACTCACCCTTGCTTTATTTCCCCCTTTTTGTTTTTCCTGATCGGCCGCTGCAGTCGACGTTGGAGCCTTGGAGTCCAGGAGCAGGAGATCCCCGATGCCGACCACCGCAACATGAAGATCCCCGTTGCCTTCTACGACATGGAGATCCCTCATGACCAGGAGTAGTTTGGAGGTTCCCAGGCAGGAGGCCTCGCCTTTTCGATCGTTGTTGATTTTGTGCTAGCCTTCTTAAGGCAACCTTGTATTCTTGTGTCTGTACTCAGATACTGTTTCTTACGCTAACTTTGTGCTTTCGAGCTGTTGTATTCGAGCCCTCGTGGCCCCTGGCTTGTATTAAACAGCTTGTATTATTTTATTTGTAGAGTTGTGTTGTGATATCTTACCGTGAGTCCTTATCTCGATCGTGTACCTTGCGTGTATGATTACTGTACACAGTCTGATTTTGGTGGCGTCACCATGAAGATCGAATTCATCATGCGCAAGAAAGTGGCGGGGGCATTGGTCAAACCAAAGGACATGACGGTGTACTCATAAAGACCATAACGATTAGTGAAAGCCGTTTTGGGAATGTCCTCGTTCTGATTTTGATTTGATGATAACCTAATCTCAAATCCATCTTGGAGAAGACAGAGGATCCAACAAGTTGATCATAAAGATCATTGATCCTGGGTAGTGGGTACTTGTTCTTTACCGTTGCTAGATTTAGCGGGCGATAGTCTACGCATATACTTTCTGTTCCATCTTTCTTCGTTACGAACAGAACGGGGCAACCCCATGGCGATGAGCTAGGGCGGATGAAGCCTTTTGCCAACAAATCTTCAAGTCAGATTTTAAGCTCAGCTAACTCACGTGGGGCCATTTTGTATGGGCGTCTGGAAATTGGGGTTGTGCCTGGTATAAGATCCACTATGAACTCTACACATCTGTTGGGTGGCATTCCCGCCAGCTCTTCAGGAAAGACATCCGGGAAGTCACGAACCACCGGAATATCTTCAAGGTCGGGAAGGGGAAGCACATTCAAACAATGCATCTGGGTTCTCGATCTTGGCGAGGAATAATCTATTGTCTGTCCTGAAGGATGGCTGAGTCTAACTGACTTGGCTTTACAATCAAGAAAAGCATGCTGCCTTGATAACCAATCCATACCAAGGATGACATCAATTTCTGAAGACTTGAGGGCTATGAGTGAAGCAAGGAATACTAAAACCTCAATTTCAATTTGATTACCATGTCTTACTCTATTAGTTTTCCACTTGGAACCAGGAGTTTGAATAATCAATGGGGTGAACATTTCATCAAAGGATATCTCATGCCGAAGTGCATAACTCTCCCACATGAATGAGTGAGATGCTCCTGGATCGAAAAGGACAGAAGTGGGAACATAATTGACTGGGAGCGTACCAAGAATGACGTCAGAAGTACCATCAGTCTCCTCAGCTGAGATTTGGTTCACACGTCCAAGACTTGCGGAAGAAGATGGCTTTGCGGTGGAGACCTTCGGGGGTGGCTTGGCACGGACATTGGGGTTCCCTTTGGCATGGGGTGGAGCATTCTGAATTATGGGGCACTCACGAGAATAGTGACCAGGCTAGCCACATCTGAAACAAGCTCCGAAGATAGGGCGGGCAGCTAGGTTGTTGGGTGGAGCAGTAGGAAATGGAGCTGGTGGACGAGGCGCCACAAAGGATGGCCTCGGTGGGTTATTCTGGCGAAACATGCTATTGGGGATCTAGATCTTGCGCTTCTGAGGGCCTGAACTGGATGAACCATCGTCTCTAGAGTGCTTGCGGGAATCCTCGGGAGTGATCATATCCTCCGCCTTGATGGCCTTGTTGACAAGGACCTGGAATGTGGCGAAGTCATGAAGATTGAGCTCGCTACGAAGTCCAGAATTGAGTCCCTTGCGGAACCTCTCTTGCTTCTTGGAGTTGGCGGAGACCTCCACAGGAGCATAGCGGGCAAGACGGTTGAACTCCCGACTAAACTCATCAACGGACCTTCTTCCTTGGGTGAGATTGCAGAACTCCTCATGCTTGCGGTCCATGAGTCCCTTAGGAATCTGATGCTCGCGAAAAGCGTCACAGAACTCATTCCACGAAGTCAACTGTCCGGATGGACGCATGTTCAGAAAGTTCTCCCACCAAGAGCTAGCTGCACCCTTGAGGTGGTAGGTGGCATAGTTGACTCTGTCACCATTTCCAACATGTCCATAATGGACCTTTCTCTCGATGCTACGAAGCCAGTCATCGGCGTCAAGGGGCTCAGTGGAATAGCTGAAAACTGGGGGATGAAGCTGGATGAAGTCATTCAACGACACAAGCTCATTCCGCTGCTGGGTAGTGTTCCGAGCAATGACCCCCAATAACTCATGAGAGTCCCTTTGGTTTCTTTCAACATCCATGAGAACTTGAGCCATCGTGGGTGACGGTGGAAGATTGCCTTCCTCCGGATCATCCCCACGAGCTTGGGCACGACCAAGGTGGCCACGGGTTCCTTGAGACATCCTGAAGGATACGATCAATGTCAAACAGAGTTGAATGATTTTGCAAATGCATCAGACTATGAAGATAAATGGAATGGCTCGGACAACATAACAGTTGTAATTGCAAGAGAAATGGAAATTCTCACAACATTGGAATAGCAATTATACTAGGAAGGGACTCTAGACAACCCGACACAACTTTCCTACGGCTACAAGGAAGCAATCAACGAGATGTTCTAGTAAGACATAGATGAGCCTAGTCCTATCTTCCGGTAGAACAAGATGAGGGTGACTCAGAACTCAGATCAATGAGGATAAGGAGAAAAAGAAGCCTTACGTTCTTCCCTTATATACCCAGAGTAACTATATAACTATAGAAGGCTAGACTCAACTTCGACCAAGGCTGATAATCCTACAGTCAGTCCTCCTCTGATACCAAGTCTGTCGGGGCCCGGGGTTAGCGTATGCAAGACCCGCTACAACACAATCATATGGAGAGCCGAGAACCGTACCCACTTTTCTATGCAAACAAGGAAGGGCACAAAATGTTCTCGGAAAGCATCGAACGTGAGGGGCATCCCATCCAGGCCGTATGATCAACTGAGATGGGTCCTCATCGTCTGCACACAAGTCTAAATGAGATGGGTGGTGAACTCCCATACTCATAAACAAGTCGCCTCAACCATACTATCGATTGTATTATAACACTTACATAGACTTACTCCAGCCCGATCACTTAGTCGGGGTCTAGGGCGGGCTCGATCATACATCAAAGTGTGCACGTGACAGAGTCACGAGCAATCGCATCGCGATGCCCCAAGCTGCGCACATCTAAGGGCCACTTGGTGTATAAAAGACCGCCAGCCAGATCACAACTAAGGTCTCGAAAACCCATACTAAGACATGCATGTTATAATCATACACGCAGCACACATGTCTAGTATGAATAGCAGGTATCATTGCAATTCTCTACAAAGTTTACATCTTTATTGATAACTCTTACAGAGTGCACACAGACATCACAAGTCTGTGATCCAACATTACATCAAACATGCGGAAGCAAAGTAGGGCTGAGTACAGACAAGTTTAACAAATGGCTTAAAGAAGCCTTATTTATAAACAAGCCCTTCCACGAGGGACTAGTCGTCTGACTGGGACTACACTAGCTTGATCAGTCGTCGATCTCCAGGAAGAATCGACCTTCAGGGTCAGTGGGTTCATCTAAAACATAGAATTAGCAAACGTGAGTACAAAGTCGTACTCAACAAGACTTACGTAGGAACTATACTACTCATGCACATGTATCAAGGTAAAGGGAGGTGGGGTTCATAAGAAGAAGTGATAGCTTTGACTTGGCTAGTCCTCACAGCCAACTCAAATTCAACGGAGACGCCTATCTGGGCTGGATTCCACATCGTGAACCCGGCCGGTTTACCTATGTGGTCCCAGAAGATGTGTGCAGGGTCCCAAGCCGGTCTAAATAGCCGTTCCTCCACTTCGCAGACTGTGCCACAGACCTACCAGAACTCCGAACTAATCCGACTCATTGAACCGAGAAGGGGTGAGTTAGTAGGTTGAGCGGGGGTCCATGTGCCCAACATGTGGTAGTACTCTTCGTCTTGGATCACCACACAAGAACTCGGGCTTAGGGCGGTGTTCAACGAGACAACCCACTGTGTACTCCTACACAGCCTCTCATCGTTCACATTGTATTAGGGTAGATTCACCAACACATTTCCACCATCATCCACATGATTGCTACCATCCCGACTCACATAACAGTATCAACATTGTATCACTCTAAGCATGCAATAAGCAGTAACAGTTGCAGGGGCCACATGATATCAATCAACTCCTACATCTGCTAGGATTGTGGTTTGCTTACTACTGTGACAAATGATAGGTCATGCAAAGGAATGAGTTCATCTGTGCGGTAAAAACGTATCATGGTAATCATCCTAATCAATGCATAAGCGATACTGAGAGGGAAGTGGTATTTTATCGGCATGATCAATGGGGGTTTGCTTTCCTTGCTGACGAGGGTCATACACGGTATCTTCAACGAAGGGGGTGGCCTCCGGTTCTGGTTCCACTTCTATTAGCAACATGACAATCAGAGGATCAACATAATGTACAATGCACAATCACATGAATAAGATTGTAATGGTGATGTTCATGGTTGCAAGGTGGGTAGAATTCCATTTAAAAGAAGTGGAATGCAAAGTCATTTGCAAATTCACTCCAAATTTGAATTCAAATTAATGCCATATGGACAAATGCTACTGTTCACCCAATTTAAATTGATCAAACATGAAAACAAAGTCCATATTCACATTCGTTGCATTTTTTCTGATAATTTTAGACATATTATTTGTCCAATTTGGAGTTAAAATGAATTAGTTATGAATTTCCAAAGTTTATCCTATTTTCCGACTTTTCTGTAATTTCTTTTAATAGGAAAAGGGTTTATTGCATCATCACTGCATCAACATGACAACAGGGGGGTTTGACTGGTCCAACTGACAACAAGGCCCCACCTGTCAATGACACAGGGGGGTTAATCCCCTGTTTAAATTAATCTGTGATTAATTAGAGGGCCCTGGGCCCAGTTGTCAGTGGCTCAGGGGGTTGGATTAGGGGCTAAATACCCTGGCCACGTGGACCTCGCTGATACGTCCCAAATGTATCTATAATTTCTGCTTCCTCCATGCATGTTTTATGTGACTTTGCCATGTTTTGCTTGAACTTTCATACACTTTTGAGCATATTTGGACTAATCTATTAACCGAGTGCACCCAGCTGCCAGTTGCTGTTTTCTGCTGTTTTTGTATTTCAGGTTTTCCGACCATTAAAAGTGCTCTAAAAATCCAGAAAAATCAGATAAAAAATCAGCGACACGGAAGCTTCCGGAAACACCAAAGGAGGGAAGGGGGGCCACCACAGGGACTCTAGAAGGTTCCCTGGCGCGGCCCCACCCTAGGTCGCGCCAGGGGGCCTCCTGGCTGCCCTGTGGCCCCTCTCGGTGCCCCCCTTCGCCTATATTTACCCCTCGTGACGGAAACCCCTAAGACGGATCTCTTTTCCGCGAACTCGCCTCTGTACCGCCGCCGCCGACGTTTCTAGATCGGGGCTGCCTGGAGAAGCTGCCCCGGCACCCTGCCGGGAGGAGGAACCCCCTCCGGGAGACCATCCATAGCCATGGACGCCTCCCGTATGTACCGTGAGTAGTTCCCCTTGGACCATGGGTCCGTGACCAGTAGCTATGTGATGTTCCTCTCCCATCTTTGTGCTTCCACTTTCGAGACCTCGTGAGCTGCCTCACATGATCGAGGCATCTTTGTAATTTTCTGCCGTTGCTATGCTGATTTTGTTGGGATCTGATGGATTACGAGACTATGTTCAGATTGTGATGAGTAATATATTTGGTTCTTCTCTTTTATATTTTGTTCTTGAGTAAATTCTTGCATGTTCTCCGTAGCCGTATTTTACTTTGGCCAAGTGATTTGTTGCAACTCCAAGAGGGAGCGTTATGCTTGATTGTGGGTTCAGCCCCTTGATGTCTAGCTTGAGTGATAGAAACATGAGACTAGGGGATGTGCTGTTGCCACCAAGGATAAAACAACGGTGATTGTATCCGCGGGTGCACGGATTGTTTACTTTACGCAAAGTTCTTTTAATGCAGTTGTCTGTTGCTTTGAGTTTACACTTTGGGTGGGATTCACAACTTAATACCAACGAGATGTTCTGGATAGATATCTCAAGGTGGATGATTCGTAGTAGATGCAGATGGATTTCGGTCTACTTACCCATGCGTACTTCCCATTGCTTTTGAGCCCTTCCTTTCTTTGCAGCATAGTTAGCATTGCAGTGCCTTCATAATCCTGTCAATTGCCCAACTGTGATTTGTTTACCTCGCTAGCACTTTTATCATCTTTTGGGAGAGAGACATCACTAGTGAAAATCACGGGACCCCGGTCCATCTTTACCTTACCGTTTACACTATTAGCTTACTTTCAGTCTTTACTTTCAGTTCCACTTTTATCTCTTGCGTTGATCCTTTGTAAACGGCAAGGCCCAAGGAATTGACAACTCCTTTGTACTCGTTGGGAGCAAAGTTATTTGTATCTGTGTGCAGGTCCAGGTGAAGTTAGCAACCTCGGCGCCATTGTTCACTTTACCACCTTCTTGTATCCTTCAGAGTCCTATGGGAGACAAACCTTGGTATCTTTGCCAAGGGAAAACTTGTCGCTGTACTATATCTCACTCTGCACTTGGGGTAACCAACAAGGCTTGAAGAGTATTAACACTCTCTTGACATCAGCAAGTTTTCTGGTGCCGTTGCCGGGGACTCCAGCCTACAAGATAGGGGAGTTGCACACTATCTTTTATATTTGCTTTTTAGTCTTGTTAGTTTACCTTTCAGTTTTTTCTTTGTGTCCTTTATCAAAAAAAAATAGTATGTCTAGTTCCTTACTTGCCAATCAATGTCTGACTTCTTTGAAACCAGATCTTATTGGCATGGAGGATTCACCGAGGATCAATAAAAGTGGTACAAGGAACACCGCTTGTCTCAAAAGGGGATACACTTATGGAAACAAATACACCAGTTGTATGAGTATGCTAGAAACTTGTGCTCAATATATAATATATCTTTCTGCAGGGTTGAATCTTGTTGCTTTATGAGGCACAAACACCTTTCTTTCCAATGTGAGTACAATGATGATGAAACCTTAGCTTCTTATGCTAAGGGAAACTATGATTTTTATGATGCAGAGCCAATAGAAGAATTTGTTGCTTATAAGGGTGCCTATGAAATTACTTCTCTTCTTAGAAATATTAATGATGGCCCTTACAAATCTGAGAGTCTTGCTATACTTAACTATTGTTTGGAAAATTATGATGAAAATTATTATATTACTGATCATCTTGAGAGAATCTCTCCCCCAAAGGAAGATACTACTGAAAATTACTTTGAGAGAGGAAAGCTTGGTTCTAAAATCTTTCATGTTACAAAAACACCTCTCTTTTTGATGAAATTTTTAAAGTTGCTCTTGTTCCACTTTCCTATGCTTGTCTCTTTGTGCTTATTTGATTTATTTTCTTACAAGATGCCTATGCATAGGAAGTGGGTTAGGCTTAAATGTGCTTCATATTTTCTTCTTGATGCTCTCTTTTGCTTCGAAATTCTTATTCTTATCAGAGAATCTTCTATAATATTTAAGCCTAGCTAATGGCTTTAAAGAAGCGCTTTCGGGAGGCAGCCCGCAACGAATTTAGGTTTTTCTTTTTGCTTTTCTTCTGTTTTTAGTGGTCTTGATGATTGTTACTACTGTAGCAACATCATTGTATCTTTACTTTTCAAGCCTTGTGCCTTTTATAACCTCATACGGCAAGGGAAGTGCAAGTTGTGACATGCTGTCCAGAAAACAGATTCTTGAAACTTCCGTATGTTCTGAGTTTTTTTATTTGAGTTGCAGAAGTATCCTTAAAAAAATTCTTTTCTACCTGCTGTTCTGTTTTTCACAGATTCTGCCACGTTTTGTCTCTCTTTACTTTTGCAAACCTTAAGCTTGCTTATTCTTTGCAAAAACTTTTTGGCAATTGATGGCGGAGAAGTTAATAGGTTTAGTGGGATTGCCTCGCCCGTTAACCGCGCCAATACACGATTCTTGATAACCCACAAGTCTAGGGGATCAATTGTAGCTTTTCGATAAATAAGGATGTCGATCCCAACGAGGAGCAGAAGGTACTGATAAGTGACACTGGATAAGGAAAGGCTGCACACACTGAAAGATAAATATTTAGGGGTTTTTGGTTTAAGCAACAGGAAAGTAAAATACAGGCAAAGTAAACAAAGTAAACAGGGTAACTGAGGAGTAGCAAGTGGCCCAATTCTTTCACAAGGATAAGCCTAGGAACTGAACTTATAAAAGCTAAAGCGTTCTCGAGAAAACATGGGAGAGATAGTCAAGTCACTTTCACCATACTCCGCCAAGTAATATGTATCGTGTTGATAAGTGTCGGTGGGTGGATCAATGCTAGTACACCTTCTAGACTAAGATAAGTGTACTCATATGATTACACACCTTGCAAGCATCCGCAAATACAAGGTAGTAATTAAGGCATAAGCCTAACCACAGCATTACGATCAAGGATCCATAACTCCCTTGTGCAAAAGTCTGCGAACTGGGGTTCAGGTTTCTGTCACTCCGGCAACCCACCATAAGCATCCTTTGTGCACAATGTATTCCTCTAGGCCCATGAAAGGTGAAGTGTTATGTGTTCGACTCACATAACACCACTAGAGAAATAACAACACAACTTAAGTATCAAACAAGACATAATACTTCAACATAGTATGACTACTAACAACTAGACTTCTCCCATGTTCTCAAGAACTAAAGTAACTACTCACAAGACATAAAAGAGATCATGATCAGAGGTGATAGATGGATGGTAAACAATCTGGACACAATGATATTTCTCCAACAAAACTCAATAGCATTCACCACAAAGTAGTAATCAACACCACCAAAGTAGAGAGGATAGATAGTACGGATTACAACACAAGTTGCAATTATGAGATGAGATGGGATGGGGATGGAGATGGTGCTGATGTTGGGGATGATGTTGATGATGATCTCGATGATGCCCGTGACGATGATGATGATGATGATGATGGCGATGATCTCCCCTTCCGGGAGGTGATCTCCCCGACGGAATCTGCCCGCCGGAGATGGCTTTTCTCCTCTGTAGGTTTCCGCCCCGTGGCGGCGACGAAACACGGAAATGAATCCTCTGTTATGGTTTCTACCCCAGGGGGCTTATATAGGCGAAAGGGGGCACCGAGGGGGGCCACCAGGCACCCAGGAGGGTGCCTGGCGTGGCCAGGAGGGGGCCGCGCCAGGAACCCTTCTGGCTGCCTGGTGGGTCCCGTCACCTCCTCCTTCGGTGATCCCCAATCAATCTTCCAAAAATTGCTTCCCGTAAAATTTCATCGCATTTGGACTTGATCTGATTCAGCAACTTGGTATCCACTTTTTACCGCTGAATTCTGGTTCTGCTGCTTCGGCACCGGAAAGTTGTAAACTGTGTAAAATAAGCCAAAACAACATGAGAACAATACTTTAGAGTGGAATATATCAATGAATAGGGTGAAATCACAATATAAAATAGTGATGCTTTTTGGACGTATCAACTCCCCCAAGCTTAGACCTCGCTTGTCCTCAAGCGATTGCTGAGCTCGGTAGACCTGTCCACAAGTTTAGAGAGTGAAGTGTCGATAAAAGAATACGAACAAGAAGCATCAAGATTCCTCACCAAACTTAAGCATCCTCAACAGCAACCTCAACTCATAAGGTCCTTATGAGAAAGTAGTAACAATTATAACAGAGTAGGACCTGGAAAACTCATCAAATCATGACAAACATAGCCTTGGTCAAGGAACAACTAATAACTTTTACTTTTGCTCTTTCACTTATAATGGATCAGTTGAAGCTTTTGAAAGAACATGCTATTAGTCAAGAAGTGCACATGTCAAGACAAAGGAAGATGTTTACTAAGCATAAGCTCTTGTAAACAACTCACTTATCAAAAGATAATGTCAACAAAGATGTAAGATGCTAGATTTCAATGCAACTTTATATGCAAGCATCTTCATCAACATCAAATGTATGTTCTCTCTCTAGAAAGGAAGTAAGAAGGACGGACTCAGCACAAAATAAAGATAAACCCCGTGCAAAAGGGTAAGCAGGGAAAACTTATGTGCCATCTCTAGATCAAACAGAATAAAAAACAAACTTTTGGGAGGTGCATGATCCGTCAACGACTGCTGATAGATAACTCACTCACTTCATGATTTGGACAAGTTTCGAGGAATGGCTCCCATGTGGGGACGATCACATCCCCTTGGATTCCTTTGTTTATCACTCGTAAAAGGGCGAAGGAACTTGTGTGTTAGTATTTATCTTTTACGAGATGGGCACTCATGCCAGTCCCTTCTCGTATTAGGGGTTTGCAGATTAGACATGCAATCCCAAGATAAAACATGTCCAAATTAAGAAGATCATGGGTCACCCACCACTTCCTCATGAGCTGAATCAGCGGCACAAAACGGAAGGTTTTGAACATCTAAAAATAGCACATAAATTATATACTTTAGGAGTGGTAGTGGAATACCACAAGTAGGAAGGTATGGTGGACTCAAGTGGAAGAAGTTGGTTTCAAGGTATGGAAGTACAAGCAGAATTCCGCTTAGTACAGAGTTTTGGCTAGCAAGGCTTTGAGAGAGCAGACAATTGATGACAACTTAGATGCAAGCAATACAAAGCATAAACATTAAAACTAGCATGAAACATCAAGTTGTCTTCCTTGTCAACATAACACTTCAGACATAATAACACAAAGGTTTTGGCTATGTCGCTACTTTGAGAAAAACATGCTTGTTGCTATGACCAAAGCTATACTTGCCAATATTAAATAAAGTTTTCAAAGCCATACCTAATATAAGGTCAAAACTCCCCATAAGAATCAGCTCATAATGTCGATTGCGTGAAGAGAATACCTAGTGCAGCTAAGAAACCAATAGACTTCTCATTAATATTCCTTCATAGACGACTCCACACTCACGGATACAAAGCTCTCCACAAAAGGAGTGATAGACCTCAAAGCAACACCTATTTCATAAAGTGACCTCCCTAGACATGATATGACTCTACTTGACTCCTAATGACAAAGATAAAGATAAAGATACCGGGCACTCCCCCAAGCTTGGAACAAGCTAAGGGGGTGCCATTACCCGAGGAGATTTACTCCTCATTCTTGTTCTTGTTGGTCACGTACTCCTTGGCAAAGCGCTTCCATGGCAGCTGTTCTCCGGTCTCGAAGGACATTCCCGTCTCCAAAATCCTGCACTCAGCACCTAAACCCATGCGTAGAAACTACAGTTCTGGTTCTGCAGATAATAGATCTGTGCTTGGTGCTCATAAACTTTTTCTTCTAGTGCGGCCAGACTTGACCACATCTCCTTCATCTCCTTTTTCTTCTAGTGCGGCCAGACTTTTTCTTCTAGTGCGGCCAGACTCGACCAGCTAGTGCTTGGGAAGCCTCGATCTCGTTCATGATGTCGAAGTTAGCTTCAACACCACGCTCCACCATCTTCTTGAACTTGAAGACCTCATGTTCCATCTCCTTCAGTCGCTCCTCGGTGCTCCCTTCCTTGACTGGTCCCTTCAGATCTTCCTTGTGGAGAACACCGTCCTCCACACGAAGGATCTGAGGGTGCTTCCTCACCTCAGCGAGGTAAGGGTTGATGACGTTGACGACGAACTTGTCCTTGGGGGAACTTGGAGAAGCCATGGCACCTAGATCTAGCTGAAAGTTTTCCTGGCAGAAACAGCTTGAAAAGAAAACGCACGAAATCGCGAGATACGGTGTCGGGACGATTCGGGCAAATATATAGCAAAAATTTCTGCAACAGTAGGAAGGTTTCAAGCCTAGGTGGAGTCGGAGGCGGAGTCCAGGGCAGCCAGGAGGGATCCCGGCGCGGCCAAGAGGGGGGCAGCGCCAGGGTGCCTCTTGGCCTCCCTGGAGTTCCTCTCCGGCTCCACTCGTGCTTGGAATTTCCCTAATTTTGCAAAAACTCTGAAAAGTTAACTTTCATTGACGCTCGCGGTGTTTTCTTACCATAATTCATACCTTTTCTAATTCTGCTCCTGCCGGAGTCTGAAACTGGGCTGCAACATGTTCTTCATGAGTACTTGTATATATCATGTTTGCATCCACATTGATTGGATCACCTGCCATATAATGTTTGAGTCTTTGTCCAGTCACAACTTGAGGTTTGGTGCCTTCGAAATTATTTATCTTGATTGCACCCGACCGATATACTTCTTCAATATGAAAAGGTCCTTCCCATCTGGAAAGTAGTTTACCTGGAGAAAACCTGAAACGAGATATAAACAACAAAACTTTATCACCAACATTAAACTCACGTTTCAGAATTCTTTTATCGTGCCACTTCTTTACCTTTTCCTTGAAAATTTTAGCGCTCTCGTAAGCTTCCCTTCTCCACTCATCTAGAGAAGTCAAGTTCATGAGGCACTTTTCACCAGCTAACTTTGGGTCAGCATTCAGCTCTCTGACAGCCCAGAAAGCTTTATGCTCTAACTCTAATGGTAAATTGCAAGACTTTCCATAGACCATCTTATACGGAGACATGCCCATGGGGTTTTTGTAAACAGTTTTATACGCCCACAAAGCATCTCCTAACTTCTTTGACCAGTCCTTTCTAGAACTGTTTACTGTTTTCTGCAAGATCAAATTGATCTCCCTATTGGTGAGCTCAACTTGCCCACTAGTTTGAGGGTGGTACGGTGATGCAATCCTATGATTGACATCGTACTTGGCTAGAGCTTTCCTAAAAGCTCCATGCGTGAAGTGTGACCCTCCATCTGTCATGAGGTACCTTGGTACTCCAAACCTAGGAAAAATTACATCTTTGAGCATTTTCAAAGATGTGTTGTGATCAACACTCTCAGTGGGGATTGCTTCAACCCACTTGGTTACATAATCAACTGCAACTAAGATGTGTGTGTACTTGTGTGAAGGAGGAAAAGGACCCATAAAATCAAAACCCCAGCAATCGAAAGGTTCGATCACTAGTGAGTAATTCATAGGCATCTCATTTCTCCTTCTTCTATGTATTGGATTTGATGTACTCACTTGATCCTATCTAGTATAATCCCCGAGACCATGGTGACAGCGGTCTATTGGACATGGGTTAGAAGAATATTTTCATGAGTGATTTCCTCTTTTGTGTGTGGATTGAAGATTGAGAGTCTTTTGGTGCTTGTCTTTGACTATCCTTTAGATATGTTTTGGTGATTGTGGTACTCTCTTTGGATGGCCGCGGTGACATTGGGAAATCCATAGATTGAGAACTACGAACTCTGAGGTGTGCTTTTGTAGCCCTACACAATTCTCGTCCTCTCTTGACCACAAAGGAATGACCTCCGAGTACGTCTCCATTGCATGTTTTATGGGAAACATCATGTGATTAGACTATGTTAATGTTGTTGGGAGTTTCCACTAGTGAAAGTATGAAGCCTAGGCCTTGTTTCCATCATTGTTACACCGTTTGCACTCACTTTTGTTACTTGTTTCTTTGCTGCACTTTTTATTACAGATTTATATTCCTTCGTTTTATCACACCTATCACCCATATTTTACCATCTCTTCGCCGAACTAGTGCACCTATACAACTCCTAGTTGTATTAGGTATGTTGGGGACACAAGAGACTTCTTGTATCTTAATTGCAGGGTTGCTTGAGAGAGACCATCTTCAACCTCTACTTCCCTGAGTTCGATAAACCTTAGGTCATCCACTTGAGGGAAATTGCTGCTGTCCTACAAACCTCTGCGCTTGGAGGCCCAACATAGTCTGCAAGAATAGAAGAGTGCGTAGACATCAAGCTATTTCTGGCGCCGTTGCCGGGGAAGTAAGGTTTGAAGGTATATCTTTAGATTCTGCAATTAAATCTTTTCGTTTCTTGTTTTTATTTTCACTAGTTAGGCCTTATGGAAAACAAAAAAAATATTATGAGAGAGCTTTATGAGCTCTACCTTGAGTTCGGACATGAAGTGTTTGAAGAGATAATCAAAAATCCTATGGAGCTTTACTATTTTCACAACACTCATGATAGTAGTAATGTTATTTGCATGTATTCTTTGAATACTTTTGATGCTAATGATATGCAAAGCTATAAGCTTGGGGATGCTACGTTTTATGAAGATGATCTTTTTAGCCCCCAAGTTTTGATGAGGAAATTTATTTTAATGATACTTGGCCTCCTATCTATGATGATTATTGTGATGACACTTATGCTATAAAGAATAAATGTTTTCAAGTGCATCATGATAAGAAGGATTCATGTGATAGCTATTTTGTTGAGTTTGCTCCCACTACTATTGATGATTTTTCTTATGTGGGGAGTAATAAATTTTTTATGCTTGTGGATCATGATAAGAAAGTTTTATGTGATACTTATATTGTTGAGTTTATACATGATCCCACTGGAAATTATTATGAGAGGGGAACATATGCTCATAGATATTTCAATAATATCAAGTTCCCTCTCTTTATGTTGAAGGTTTTGAGGTTGCACTTGTTTTGCCTTCCTATGCTTATTGATTTGTGCTTCAATAAATTATTTCACTACAAGATCCCTTTGCATAGGAAGCATGTTAGGCTTAAATGTTTTTGGTATTTGCTTCTTCATGCTCTCTTTTGTTCTTCAACTCTTTTTCCTACGAGAGCATCATTAAAATCTTAAGCCTATCTTTATGGCTATAAAGAAAGAGCTCTAGGGAGACAACCCTTGTTATCTTTACTTTGAGTTTTTTACTTTCAGTTTTTAGTGGTCTTGATGATTTTTACTACTGTTGCAACATCATTGTATCTTTATTTTCAATCTTTGTGCCAAGTCTAGCCTCCGATTGCAAGAAAGTTCAAAAGTTGTGACATGCTGTCCAGAAAACAGATTCTGTCCTTGGACGGAAAAATTAGCCTAAAATCACCAGATCATCTTTTTGACCTGATTTTTTTGGCAGCGTGCTCCATACAATTGATTTTCGAGCGTCTGTTCTGAGTTTTTTGATTCGAGTTGCAGAAGTACCCCTAAAAAATTCTTTACTACCTGTTGTTCTGTTTTTCACAGATTCTGCCACGTTTTGTCTCTCCTAACTTTTGCAAACCTTAAGCTTACTTTTTCTTTGCAAAAACTTTTTTGCAATCTTGAGAAACAGTAGCTCTTCAAGAATATCTTTATATCCAGTGTAATTTATTTTATTTATTAAGGGTACTAACCTCTCTAATCAGCTTATGATGAGTTATGTTTGAAGGGAGCTTTCAAGTGTGCGATGGAAGATGATGAAAGAAGATTCGGGAGTGTCAAGCGCTCAAGCTTGGGGATGCCCCCATGCATCCCCAAAAAATATTCAAGGAGACTCAAGCGTCTAAGCTTGGGGATGCCCCCGTGCATCCCCTTCTCCATCAACAATCATCAGTTCGTCCTTCGTCTCACTATATTTTTATCACTTCATGCGTTATGTTCTATGCTTGGAGCGTCTCGCTCTTAGGTTTTATTTTTAGTTTTCTTTAGCTTTGCTTGCTGTTCATAACAAGTTAGATCCCTTCTTACTTTGTGTGGGAGAGAAACACACTCCACTTTCAAAATCTAGAACACATCATAGAATTTTTCATGCCTATCTTTCTCTGTTGTGTGTTCTTTACCTTTTCGTAGCTACTGCCATGTTTAGTTTTAGCATTAGTTTGTCTTTAGCAAGAGCCTTGGCTTTTGTTTAGTTTGTTGTTGGAACTCTCTTTAGTTTTCATGTTTATCTTGTTAAGAGAGTTGGTTGTTGCACTGAGTTGTGTCTTGTCTTGAAAGTAGGTAATTGAGGTTGCTATTTAATTTTAGTAGTAACTTGCAATAGTTTTGAGGTATTGATGTGAGTAATGTATGAACTTTTGGTGTCAAGAGCTCTAGCCTATTAGTGATAGGTGTCGTATTTTGGGCAATCCGTGTTTATTTTCAAAACCTACAAAACTAGTTGAGAACTCTAGCTACTAGATGGATCACTACTCTTCTGAGGGGTCGGATATTAGAATACACTCACGTACCATGAGTCGAGGATGCGCAAGGATAACCAAACCCCCATACACTCCTCCTCGGGGTACTTGTCTCTTTTTGAACCTCCTTACTAGATTGAGAGTTACCGATAATAAGTGCATGAGTTCTTCGGACTAATGTAAGTATTGAAAGTTGACACTTCCACCTCCTCATATTTTCTAGCCTCTCCTGTGCCGTGCATTGCTTTCTTCTCACTCCGAGAGTTGGCGTCCACCTTCGCCGGTACATCCAAACCCTTGGCATGATACGCTCTGTCATCATAAACCTCCTTATATCTTTCCTCAAAACAGCCACCATACCTACCTATCATGGAATTTCCATAGCCTTTCTGAGATACATTGCCATGCAACATCCACCTCTTCATGACTTGATCTTCATGTCATACATGTTCCTACTACACTGGCAGCGACATACATTGCATACATCATGATAGCTACATCTTCTTTATGATTTGAGTACCTTGTAAAGTGTGAAAGATGTTCTATACCTTCTTGTAAAATATAGAGTGTTGCCCCTAAAGTGAGGAAAAGATCCAAAAGAGGACAAAATCAAAAGATCCCAAAGAGGACAAATGAGAGTTAAATAGAAAGAGCCATTGAGGCCACCAAAAAAATACAAAAAATAGAAAAAAGAGAAAAATAAAAATAAAAAGAGAGAAGGGGGCACACTACTATTCCTTTTGAGAGATCCACACTAGTACTTCATCCTCTATCCCTTGTACTCCATAGAGATCATCATCATGCATATTGCTATGTGGGGACCTTCACACTATAGAACTTGGCTTGTAATTTCCAATGATGAGCCTCCTCAAACGAGCTCTACGTCTTCTTGAGCAAGCAAGTTAGATGCACCCCCACTAGTCCCCTTGGAGAGCTTTTAGCTCACATGTGCATCGGTTGCATGGCAATCCCTACTCCTCACATCATATCTATCATATGGCCTTCTCTCGCCTATGATTGTCCTCATTGATGTGAGCCTTTCACACCCTTTTTGTCTTCCTCCTCCACCATATTCTCTCTTTACCATCCTAAATGTCAACTTTCTTGCTTACGCTCATCCATTGCATGAGTGCTCAAAATATCGAAAAGGAGTGGATCATTTTGACTTGTACCTGGCTAGTGGTCTAGTGATGAGTCAAGATAAGATTCCAAAGAAGACCAAGTGTGAAGCTTTAGTAGATTGAGTTCTCAACAAAATTATATTTTTTTCTCGTATATCCCTATCCCCTTTCTTGCACGCAACACCATTTGGAGACATTCGAGTCACGGACAGCGAGAGCTCTTGCACCTTTATGTTCTTATGTTGCTTGTTTAAATGCTAATATAGACTCTTGCTTGTTAAGACTTGAATTGAATTGCATGATTTGATTGTTTTACTTTCAAAGTTCTTATATGGTTCCTAGCATGTCACCATAGAAATTATGCTTCTTATCATTTACCTACTCGAGAACGAGTAGGAATTAAGCTTGGGGATGTTGATACGTCTCAAACGTATCTATAATTTCTGCTTGCTCCATGCATGTTTTGTGTGATATTGCTATGCTTTTGATACACTTTCATATATTTTCATAACATATTTTGGAAATAACCTAGTAATGGTTGCAAGAGTGCACAAGTTCTTGTTTTTGTACTTTATGTGTAGGAATTACTTGGATAAAGGAAAAATCACAAAAAGGAGCCTTGTAGGAGTTGGACTCTAACTCTCCCGAAATCTGTCCCCACCAGACAGGTTTTAAAGATCGCCTCGGAAACGCTAGAAGACGGCCTCAAACGGAAAAACTTAAAACTACAAAGTTGTAGGGAACTTTTTCCGGTGAATTTAGACATAAAATTCGGCCCAATCGGAGTTCGGATGCTTCCAGAAACCCCGAAATACAGAAGACGTAATCTGGATGACGGGAATCCGAGAGTCTATATAAAGAGAGGAAACCTAGGTCAAAGGGCACCACGAAAATTCCTCCCCCTTGGCAGCCGTCTTGAGGGGGAGATCTATCTCCACAGCAGCACCATCTCCAAGGAAGAAGAAGGGGCCAAGGTCCGCTGCCCCCAAGGGCCGTGGCTGTGGCCGTGGCCGTGGGCGCCGCCGCCGCCGTGGCCGCCGCCGTCGCCGTCTCCTTCATCTCCTCCGGGCTGCACCTCTCCATCAACAACTCTCCCTCTCACCATGTCCAAGTGTGAGTAGTTCCCCTCGGGGCTAAGGCTTGTATCTTGATCTATGTGGTTTCTCTCTCTCCCGTGATGTGATCTTTGTTGTGATCATTGGCTATGTTAATCTAGGGTGATCCCATGATGTTTCCCCTTCTTCTATGTATTGGATTTGATGACTCACTTGATCCTATCTAGTATAATCCCCGAGACCATGGTGACAGCGGTCTATTGGACATGGGTTAGAAGAATATTTTCATGAGTGATTTCCTCTTTTGTGTGTGGACTGAAGATTGAGAGTCTTTTGGTGCTTGTCTTTGACTATCCTTTAGATATGTTGTGGTGATTGTGGTACTCTCTTTGGATGGCCGCGGTGACATTGGGAAATCTATAGATTGAGAACTACGAATTCTGAGGTGTGCTTTTGTAGCCCTACACAATTCTCGTCCTCTCTTGACCACAAAGGAATGACCTCCGAGTACGTCTCCATTGCATGTTTTATGGGAAATATCATGTGATTAGACTATGTTAATGTTGTTGGGAGTTTCCACTAGTGAAAGTATGAAGCCTAGGCCTTGTTTCCATCATTGTTACACCGTTTGCACTCACGTTTGTTACTTGTTTCTTTGCTGCACTTTTTATTACAGATTTATATTCCTTCGTTTTATCACACCTATCACCCATATTTTACCATCTCTTCGCCGAACTAGTGCACCTATACAACTCCTAGTTGTATTAGGTATGTTGGGGACACAAGAGACTTCTTGTATCTTAATTGCAGGGTTGCTTGAGAGAGACCATCTTCAACCTCTATTTCCCTGAGTTCGATAAACCTTAGGTCATCCACTTGAGGGAAATTGCTGCTGTCCTACAAACCTCTGCGCTTGGAGGCCCAACATAGTCTGCAAGAATAGAAGCGTGCGTAGACATCAGAAACCTGGAGGCAAAAACTTTGCAACGATAAAATTAGCATAATCTACAAACCCAAGGGTCAGAATGAGATTGTACTTTTACAACAGCAAGCTGTTCATCTGGGAAACTGTCGTTGACTGGGATCGGATCGTGCGGGATATCTTCCATCCTTGAAAGATTATCCGCCACCGGATTGTCTTCTCCTTTTCTATCGACAATCTGCAAATCAAATTCTTGAAGAAGGAGTACCCACCTAATGAGTCTTGGTTTGGCATCCTTTTTCTGCATAATATACTTAATGGCAGCATGGTCAGTATGAATAATAACTTTAGAATCAACAATATACTGCCTAAACTTATCACAAGCAAACACCTCTGCCAAGAATTCCTTCTCGTTAGTAGCATAATTCTTTTGAGCATTATCAACTTCTTGTCAACCCTTTGTCCTAAAACAGCTCCAACAGCAAAATCACTAGCATCACACATAATTTCAAAGGGCAAATTCCAGTCAGGTGGTTGTACTATAGGAGCGGTTATCAAGGATTTCTTAAGAACTTCAAAAGCTTCCTTACAATCTTCATCAAATACAAAAGGAGCATCCTTCTGGAGAAGATTGGTAAGGGGCCTCGAGATCTTAGAAAAGTCCTTGATAAATCTTCTATAGAAACCAGCATGACCTAGAAAACTATGAATACCTTTAATGTCCCTTGGATAAGGCATCCTTTCAATAGCTTCAATTTTTTCCTTGTCCACTTCAATTCCCCTTTCGGAAATCTTGTGTCCAAAAACTATCCCTTCGTTAACCATGAAATGGAACTTCTCCCAATTGAGCACCAAATTTGTTTCTTCACATCTCTGCAAAACTTTATTAAGATTGTGGAGACAGTGGTCAAAGGAGTTTCCATAGACGGAAAAATCGTCCATGAACACTTCTACAATCTCCTCATAGAAACCATGAAATATTCCAGACATACACCTCTGAAAAGTAGCAGGTGCATTACACAAACCAAAAGGCATACGCCTATAAGCATAAGTACCGTAAGGACACGTGAAAGTGGTCTTCTCTTGATCTGCGGTGTTGACGTGAATCTGGGAGAAGCCAGAGTACTCATCAAGATAGCAGAAGTTGGTGTTTTTAGACAACCGCTCGAGCATTTGATCAATAAAGGGCAAAGGATAGTGGTCCTTCCGAGTGGCCTTGTTCAACTTCATGAAATCAATGCACATTCTATATCCAATAATAGTCCTCTAAGGTATTATTTCATTTTTATCATTAGGAACAACAATCATACCTCCTTTTTTAGGAACACAATGAACGGGACTTACCCACTTACTATCAGCTATAGGATAGATGATACATGCGGCTAGAAGTTTGAGAACCTCCGTCCTAACCACGTCCTTCATCTTTGGGTTCAACCGTCGTTGATGATCAACAACCGGTTTAGCATCGGGCTCGAGATTGATAGTATGTTGGCAAATGGATGGACTAATACGCTTGATATCATCAAGAGTATAGCCAATAGCACCTCGGTGTCTGCGGAGTGTCTCCAATAATCGCTCTTCTTCATACCCTGAAAGGTTAGAATTGATAATAACAGGATATACTTTCTTTTCATCTAAATAAGCATACTTGAGCGTATCGGGTAGTGGTTTTAGGTCAAACACCGGGTCTTCTTTCGGTTGCGAGAGGATTCCTAAAGGTTCAACCGGGAGGTTGTGCTTCAGGATGGGAGTTTGTCTTAAAAATATGTCTTCTAGTTCATCCCTCTCCTGCATATGTATATCATTCTCGTGGTCTTCCATGAATTGCTGCAAAGTATCATTAGGAGGAATAGCAATGGAAGCAATTTCTTCAATAATTTTGTCATTCCTTGACAGGTCAGGACCACGAGGCTGCTTAGAAAACTTAGAAAAATTAAATTCATACAGCTCACCGTTGAATTCAACAGAAACTTTACCTTTCTTGCAATCTATTATAGCTCCGCAAGTGCTGAGGAAGGGCCTACCAAAGATAATAGGGCAAAAACTATCTTGCACTGAACCAAGTACAAGAAAGTCTGTAGGATATTTTACCTTCCCGCAGAGTACTTCAACATCTCTTACAATCCCAACTAGAGAGATTGTTTGTTTATTTGCAAGATAGATAGTGACATCTATGTCCTCGATCTCACACGGCTGAATCTCGTGCATGATCTCTTGATAAAGTGTAAAGGGAATAGTGCTGACGCTAGATCCCAAATCACATAGCCCATAGTAATTATGATCTCCTATTTTGACAGATACAACTGGTGTACCTGAAATTGGGCCTTTGTTCCTGGCTGTCACAATGTTAGTGGCAACAGCACAAAAACTAATAGTGGATTCTTTGATATCACTGGTTACCAGATCCTTGACCATTGCAACTTGAGGCTGGACCTTGATCATGTCCTCAGGTTCGTCAGTGGTCCTTCTATTCTTGTTTAGAATACCTGTAACAAAAGAGTGCTCCTTTATCCTGGAGGGATAAGGAGGCTGTCCATACACAACTGCAGGTAAAAGAGGATCAATAACATTAATCTTAATTGGTGACTCCTTGAAAGGTTTATGATGTTGACTCTCCTTCTTCCTGGAAGAATCAATATGAGAAGCAAAGTCCTTGCAAAAGTCAACCATTAGCTGGAAATCAAGACCAATTTTAGAGCAAAAGGTATTAAAGTAATCAGTCTTTACATAACTCTCAATGTAGCCATGCTCATAGTTTATAGCGGGTTCAATACCTTTATCAATTTCCTAGTCTTCAGTGTTCTTCTGGATCCTTTCTATAAGATCTCAATTTTCTTCCATACTTCTGGTCTGGAATACCCCACTAGAGGAGGAATCCAACATCTCCTTGTCCTGACGAGAAAGCCTGGCATAAAAATTTATAAGTATAATTTCCTTGGGGAGCTCATGGTTTGGGCATTTGAGCATCAGGGACTTCAGTCTCCCCCAAGCTTGAGCGATGCTCTCTCCGTCGCAAGACCAAAAGTTGTAGATGTAGTTCCTGTCTTGGTGAGTTTCACGAACAAGATAAAACTTTGCATAAAAGAGAGACATAAGCTCTGGCCATTCAAGCAGATCAGAGTTATCGCGTAGCTTATAACACTCTGAAGCTTTATCTTTGAGTGATATGGAGTATAGTTTCTTCATGACGAACTCCATCGTCACACCTGCAAGCTTAAATAAAGAACATAATTGTGATAAATATAGCAGGTGTTCTCCCGGATGTCCTTCTCCTGTATAACGATTAGCCAAGACATAATCAACAATACCAGATGGTATTTTATAGGGAACACTTTCAGTAGGGGTAGGAGTGACCACCACAGTCGTGGGGCGGCTCCTTACCAGCAACGAACCAACAACAGAAGAGTCCATAAGGACTGAAAGTAACAACAGAAAATAAAAGTTCCCTTACCGGCTTCACTTACCAATAGCGCTTCAATCCCCGGCAACGGCGCCAGAAAAGCTTGTTGATGGCGGAGAAGTTAATAGGTTTAGTGGGATTGCCTCGCCCGTTAACCGCGCCAATAAACGATTCTTGATAATCCACAAGTCTAGGGGATCAATTGTAGCTTTTCGATAAATAAGGATGTCGATCCCAACGAGGAGCAGAAGGTACTGATAAGTCACACTGGATAAGGAAAGGCTGCACACACTGAAAGATAAATATTTAGGGGTTTTTTGTTTAAGCAACAGGAAAGTAAAAGACAGGCAAAGTAAACAAAGTAAACAGGGTAACTGAGGAGTAGCAAGTGGCCCAATCCTTTCACAAAGATAAGCCTAGGAACTGAACTTATAAAAGCTAAAACGTTCTCGAGAAAACACGGGAGAGATAGTCAAGTCACTTTAACCATACTCCGCCAAGTAATATGTATCGTGTTGATAAGTGTCGGTGGGTGGATCAATGCTAGTACACCTTCTAGACTAAGATAAGTGTACTCATATGATTACAGACCTTGCAAGCATCCGCAAATACAAGGTAGTAATTAAGGCATAAGCCTAACCACAGCATTACGATCAAGGATCCATAACTCCCTTGTGCAAAAGTCTGCGAACTGGGGTTCAGGTTTCTGTCACACCGGCAACCCACCATTAGTATCTTTTTTGCACAATGTATTCCTCTAGGCCCATGAAAGGTGAAGTGTTATGTGTTCGACTCACATAACACCACTAGAGAAATAACAACACAACTTAAGTATCAAACAAGACATAATACTTCAACATAGTATGACTACTAACAACTAGATTTCTCCCATGTTCTCAAGAACTAAAGTAACTACTCACAAGACATAAAAGAGATCATGATCAGAGGTGATAGATGGGTGGTAAACAATCTGGACACAATGATATTTCTCCAAAAAAACTCAATAGCATTCACCACAAAGTAGTAATCAACACCAACAAAGTAGAGAATATAGATAGTACGGATTACAACACAAGTTGCAATTATGAGATGAGATGGGATGGAGATGGAGATGGTGCTGATGTTGGGGATGATGTTGATGATGATCTCGATGATGCCCGTGACGATGATGATGATGACGATGGCGATGATCTCCCCTTCCGGGAGGTGATCTCCCCGGTGGAATCTGCCCGCTGGAGATGACTTTTCTCCTCTGTAGGTTTTCGCCCCGTGGCGGCGGCGAAACACGGAAACGACTCCTCTTTTAGGGTTTCTACCCCAGGGGGCTTATATAGGATAAAGGGGGCACCGAGGGGGGCCACCAGTCACCCAGGAGGGTGCCTGGCGCGGCCAGGAGGGGGCCGCGCCAGGCACTCTTCTGGCTGCCTGGTGGGTCCCCTCACCTCCTCCTTCGGTGATCCCCAGTCAATCTTCCAAAAACTGCTCCCCGTAAAATTTCATCGCATTTGGACTTGATCTGATTCAGCAACTTGGTATCCACTTTTTACCGCTGAATTCTGGTTCTGCTGCTTCGGCACCGAAAAGTTGTAAACTGTGTAAAATAAGCCAAAACAACATGAGAACAATACTTTAAAGTGGAATATATCAATGAATAGGGTGAAATCACAATATAAAATAGTGATACTTTTTGGACGTATCAGCAATCTTGAGAAACAGTAGCTCTTCAAGGTTATCTTTATTTCTAGTAAGGGAAAAATTATTTTAGTAGGGTACTAACCTCTCTAATCAGTCTACAATGAGTTATGTATGAAGGGAGTTTTCAAGTGCACGATGGAAGATGACGAAATAAGATCTTGGAGTGTCAAACGCTCAAGCTTGTGGATGCCCATGTGCACCCCCAATAAATATTCAAGGAGACTCAAGCGTCTAAGCTTGGGGATGCCCCCGTGCATCCCCTTCTTCATCAACAATTATCTGTTCGTCCCTCGTTGCCCTATCTTTTTATCACTTCAAGCGTTATGTTCTATGCTTGGAGCGTCTCGCTCTTTACTTTTCTAGGTTTGTTTTCTTTGTTTGTTGTAGTAACAAGTTAGATCCCAGTTTACTTTTTTGTGTGGGAGAGATACACGCTCCGCTTGAACTAGAACTCCTCATAGGATTTGCATGCTTATTCTTTTAGCTGTGAGTTGTTCTTTTTATTTTCTTAGCTGCTGCTCTGTTTAGTTGTAGTGCTTTAGTTTTTCTAGAGCTTTTCTTTTGTTTTAGGTTGAACTTTCTATAGGTTGCATGTTTTATCTTGTTAGAGAGTTTGCCTGTTGCACTGATTTTTGTGTCTTGGCTAGAAAGTAGGTAGTTGAAGTTGCTATTCTCTTTGTAGTAGTAACTTGCAATAGTTTTGAGGTATTGATTAGAGTAATGTTTGAACTTTTGGTGTCAAGAACTCGAGCCTATTAGTGATAGATGTCGTATTTTGGGCAGTCCGTGTGTGTTTCGAAAACCAAAAACCCCTGTTGAGAACTCTAGCTACTAGATGGATCACTAACCTCTGGAGGGTTCGAATATTAGAGAACACTCACGTACCATGAGTCGAGGATGCGCAAGGATAACCAAACCCCCATACACTCCTCCTCGGGGTACTTGTCTCTTTGTGAACCTCCTGATTAGATTGAGAGTTACCGATAATAAGTGCATGAGTTCTTCGGAGTAATGTGAGTATTCGAAAGTTGACACTTCCACCCACCTATACTTTTTCTAGCCTCTCCTGTGCCGTGCATTGCTTTCTTCTCACTGCAAGAGCTAGCGTCCACCTTCGCCGGTGCATCCAAACCCTTGGCATGATACGCTCTGTAATCATAAACCTCCTAATATCTTTCCTCAAAACATCCACCATACCTACCTACAAGGCATTTCCATAGCCTTTCCGAGATACATTGCCATGCAACATCCACCTTCTCATGACTTGATCCTCATGTCATACATGCTATTTTCTTGATCGATGAGCCGCATGCTAGTTGGGCCTTGCCCTAATCATTGCTACATGACACGCTAGTATCATTGCATATCCTGCTATCCTGGCAAAGGCATACATTTGCATCATGATAGTTATATCTTCTTTATGTGAGTACCTTTGTAAAGTGTGAAAGATTTCCTATATTCTTGTAAAATATAGAGTGTAGCCCCTAAGGTAAGGAAAAGATCCCAAAGAGGACAAAATCAAAAGATCCCAAAGAGGACAAATGAGAGAGAAATAGAAAGAGCCATTGACGACACCAAAAAAATACAAAAAATAGAAAAAAGAGGAAAAGAAAAATAAAAAGAGAGAAGGGGGCACACTACTATTCCTTTTGAGAGATCCACACTAGTACTTCATCCTCTATCCCTTGTAGTCCATAGAGATCATCATCATGCATATAGCTATGTGGGGACCTTCACACTATAAAACTTGTCTTGTATATTCCAATGATGAGCCTCCTCAAAAGAGCTCTAGGTCTTCTTGAGCAAACAAGTTGGATGCACCCCCAGTAGTTCCATCGGAGAGCTTACCTTAGCTCACATGTGCATCCGTTGCATGGAAATCCCTACTCCTCACATCATATCTATCATATGGCCTTCTCTCGCCTATGATTGTCATCATTGATGTCATACTTTCACACTTTTTTGTCTTCCTCCTCCACCTTCTTTCTGTTTCGCCTTTTAGGTGTCAACTTTCTTCCTCATGCTCATCCATTGCATGAGTGCTCAAAATATCGAAAGGGAGTGGATCAGTTTGACTTGTACCTGACTAGTGGTCTGGGGACGAGTCAAGATAAGAGTCCGAAGGAGACTAAGTGTGAAACTTTAGTAGATAGTTGTTCTCAACAAACCTTATTTTTTCTCTCGTATTTCCCAGTCCCCTGCTTGCACGCAAACACCATCTGGAGACATTCGAGTCACGGACAGCAAGAGCTCTTGCACCTTTTGTTCTTTTGTTGCTTGTGTCAATGCTAATATAAACTCTTGCTTGTTAAGACTTGAATTGAATTGCATGCTTTGATTGCTTTACTTAAAAGTCTTTATATGGTTGTGTGGCATGTCACCACAGAAATTATGCTTGTTATCATTTACCTACTCGAGGACGAGCAGGAATTAAGCTTGGGGATGTTGATACGTCCCAAACGTATCTATAATTTCTGCTTGCTCCATGCATGTTTCGTGTGACTTTGCCATGTTTTGCTTGAACTTTCATACACTTTTGAGCATATTTGGACTAATCTATTAACCCAGTGCACCCATCTGCCAGTTGCTGTTTTCTGCTGTTTTTTGTATTTCAGGTTTTCCGTCCATTAAAAGTGCTCCAATTTTTTTGGAGAAATCAGATAAAAATCAGCGACACGGAAGCTTCCGGAAACACCAAAGGATGGAAGGGGGGCCACCACAGGGACTCCAGAAGGGTCCCTGGCGCGGCCCCACCCTAGGACGCGCCAGGGGGCCTCCTGGCTGCCCTGTGGCCCCTCTCGGTGCCCCCCTTCGCCTATATTTACCCCCCGTGACGGAAACCCCTAAGACGGATCTCTTTTCCGCGAACTCACCTATGTACCGCCTCCGCCGCCGTTTCTAGATCGGGGCTGCCTGGAGAAGCTGCCCCGGCACCCTGCCGGGAGGAGGAACCCCCTCCGGGAGACCATCCATAGCCACGGACGCCTCCCGTATGTACGGTGAGTAGTTCCCCATGGACCATGGGTCCGTGACCAGTAGCTATGTGATGTTCCTCTCCCCTCTTTGTGCTTCCACTTTCGAGACCTCGTGAGCTTCCTCACATGATCGAGGCATCTTTGTAATTTTCTGCCGTTGCTATGATGAGTTTGTTGGGATCTGATGGATTAAGAGACTATGCTCAGATTGTGATGAGTAATATATTTGGTTCTTCTCTTTTATATTTTGTTCTTGAGTAAATTCTTGCATGTTCGCCATTGCCGTATTTTACTTTGGCCAAGTGATTTGTTGCAACTCCAAGAGGGAGCGTTATGCCTTATTGTGGGTTCAGCCCCTTGATTTCTAGCTTGAGTGATAGAAACATGAGACTAGGGGATGTGTTGTTGCCACCAGGGATAAAACAACGGTGCTTGTATCCGCGGGTGCAAGGATTGTATACTTTACGCAAAGTTCTTTTAATGCAGTTGTCTGTTGCTTTGAGTTTACACTTTGGGTGGGATTCACAACTTAATACCAGCGAGATGTTCTGGATAGATATCTCAAGGTGGATGATTCGTAGTAGATGCAGATGGAATTCGGTCTACTTACCTTTGCGTACTTCCTATTGCTTTTGAGCCCTTCCTTTCTTTTCAGCATAGTTAGCATTGCGGTGCCTTCATAATCCTGTCAATTGCCCAACTGTGATTTGTTTACCTCGCTAGCACTTTTATCGTCTTTTGGGAGAGAGACATCACTAGTGAAAATCACGGGACCCCGGTCCATCTTTACCTTACTGTTTACACTATTAGCTTACTTTCAGTCTTTACTTTCAGTTCCACTTTTATCTCTTGCGTTGATCCTTTGTAAACGGCAAGGCCGGAGGAATTGAAAAATCCTCTGTACTCGTTGGGAGAAAAGTTATTTGTATCTGTGTGCATGTCCAGGTGAATTTAGCAACCTCGGAGCCATTGTTTACTTTACCACCTTATTGTATCCTTCGGAGTCCTACGGGATACAAACATTGGTATCTTTGCCAAGGGAAAACTTGTCGCTGTACTATATCTCACTCTGCACTTGGGGTAACCAACGAGGTTTGAAGAGTATTAACACTCTCTTGCCATCGCTCACCGCCGGCGAGACTCCGGCGACCATCCAGCACGGCGGAGTCCGCGGGGACGGCGATTCCATGGGTAGTTTGACGCACTGCGGGTACCATAATGGAGCCCTTGACCTCGCGCTTCAAAAGGACCAAGCTACGGGTGCCGGGGTGCACCGTAGCAATGCCGGCGACGTGCCCTATCGGCGGCCGTGGCTCGGGCTCGTCGGAAAGGTCGCTGCGGAGGGAGAGCTTGGGCTAGCGCTAGTGTTTTGGGATGCTGGGAGCACCAGGAAGACGATGGACATCACGGGAGAGACAGAGACATACTGGAGCTTTGGCGACGGCGTTCATGGCAGCGGTGCTCCTCTGCTCTCATGGAAATCGGCGATAGAGTGCGGGAGGGAGACAACGGAATAGCTCGGGCGAACTAGGAGCTCACCGTGAACTCAATGGAGAAAGTGGCGCGGTCAGAGGAGCTTCACAGTGGCCGGAATTGAAGAAGGTGCGCGACGGCGGTAGACGAAGACGACGACGCGATTTCTCGGCTCCAGTGGCTCCGGCTTCAATTCCTCTCGCTGGGTGGCATAGTCGACGTCGCTGAAGAGGATGGACAAGCTGGCTCGGCTTCTCGTCGGCGGTGGCCGCGTGCGCACGACGTCGTGCTCCGGTGATCTTCACTGTCTTCGTCAAAACCGTCGGGGGAGGAGGGGGGAAATGGCACAGGAGGGAGGGGAAAGGAGTTGGGCACCTCCCAGAAGTCTCCAGGCGTCGACATAACCCCTGGGGAGGCAGGCAACTGCCTGGCGCGCCCCACGGCGCTCGCCGGCGATCTGCTTGCCTGCCTGGAGGGGGGAAGAAGACGCATGTGCCCCCCCGGGCTGGTCTGGGCTGCTGCTGGGCCAGGTACGGCTAGTTGGGCCCGAGGCCAGGTAAGTCCTCCTTTTGTTTTTCTGTTTCTTTTTCTTTTCTGTATTTGTTTTGGCTTTGCTAAAAAAATAGCTAGCCATTTTATAAAATGCCTCAAATTTTTATGTGGACTTCTAATGCACATAGCTAGCCACTTATAAAGTTTGGGAATTTTTAAAATTCAAATAATTTGAACTTTAATTCAAATAGGGGTATTTATTTAATTCCATGCTCTTGTTTGAGTATTTGAAAAATCCATGAGCATGGGGTTGGTCCCACATCACTTGATATGTGATCACACTCATTTATGAGACTTTTCATAAATGCAAAAGGAATTTTTGGAGAAACTTTTATTCTGGCCATTTGAATTAAATTCATCTGGGGGTGTTCTCTCTCCCATTTCAATTTCTATTGAAATTTTTAACATGAATGCAATGTGAGACTTGATCCTAGAACATACCTAACAAAGGGTTCTGACAATCACATAGCTACTGATCATAGACCCATGGTCCAAGGTGGACTACTCACGGTTCATCCGGGAAGCATCCATGGTGGTGGAGAAGCTCCCGGAGGTGGTTCCTCCCTCCGGAAGTGTGCCGGCAAGAGGTCTCCTGGTGCTCCCAATCTTGGAAGCGTAGCGGCGGTGGAACAGAGGAGAGATCGCGAAAAAGGGTTCTGTCCCCGAGGGTTTCTCGTCACGGGGAATAAATAGGCGAAGGGGGGCAGCCAGAGGTGGACCAGGGGCCCCAGGCGACCCCTGGCGTGGCCTAGGGGGTGGCCACGCCAGGTGGCCTCCTGGGCCACCCGTGGCACCCCTCTGGCCCCACTAGGGCCCTTCTGGAAGGTTCCCGTACGCTGATTTTTCCTATATTTTTCCCAGAATTTTTCTGGCACTTTAAATAATGGGAAAACCTGAAATACAAAACAGCAGAAAACAGGAACTGGCACTAGGGTGCACTGAGTTAATAGGTTAGTCCAAATATGATCAAAAGTGTATGGAAGTTCATCAATATCATAGCAATATCACACAAAAGAGGCATGGAGCAAGCAGAAATTATAGATACATTTTGGACGTATCAACATCCCCAAGCTTAATTCCTGCTCGTCCTCGAGTGGGTAAATGATAACAAGCATAATTTCTGTGGTGACATGCTACCAACCATATAAGAACTTTTAATTAAAGCAATCAAGGCATGTAATTCAATTCAAGTCATAATAGGCAAGAGTCTATATTAGCATTGAAGCAAGCAACATAGGAACATAAAGGTGCAAGAGCTCTCGCTGACCGTGACTCGAATGTCTCCAAATGGTGTTTGCGTGCAAGAAAGGGATAGGGATATACGAGAAAAAGTATTTTTGTGTTGAGAACTTAATCTACTAAAGTTTCACACTTGGTCTTCTTTGGAATCTTATCTTGACTCATCCCCAGACCACTAGCCAGGTACAAGTCAAAATGATCCACTCATTTTCGACATTTTGAGCACTCATGCAATGGATGAGCGTGAGCAAGAAATTTGACACTTAGGATGGCAAAGACAGAATATGGTAGAGGGGGAAGACAAAAAGGTGTGAAAGGCTCACATCAATGAGGACAATCATAGGCGAGAGAAAGCCAAATGATAGATATGATGTGAGGAGTAGGGATTGCCATGCAACGGACGCACATATGAGCTAAGGTAAGCTCTCCAATGGAGCTATTGGCGGTGCATCCAACTTGCTTGCTCAAGAAGACCTAGAGCTCATTTGAGGAGGCTCCTCATTGGAATATACAAGCCAAGTTCTATAGTGTGAAGGTCCCCACATAGCTATATGCATTAATGATAATATCTATGGAGTACAAGGTATAAGAGGGAGTAAGAGTGTGGATCTCTCAAAAGGAATAGTAGTGTGCCCCTTCTCTCTTTTTATTTCTTTTTCTCTTTTTTCTCTTTTTTTGTATTTTTTTGGTGGCCTCAATGGCTCTTTCTATTTCTCTCTCATTTGTCCTCTTTGGTATCTTTTGATTTTGTCCTCTTTGGGATCTTTTCCACACTTTAGGGGCAACACTCTATTTATTACAAGAAGTATAGAAGATCTTTCACACTTTACAAAAGTACTCAACATAAAGAAAATGAAACTATCATGAAGTATGCAAATGTATGCCTCTGCCAGTGTAGCAGGATATGCAATGATACTAGCGCGTCATGTAGCAATGATTAGGGCAAGGCCCAACTAGCATGCGGCTCATTGATCAAGCACGTAGCATGTATGACATGAAGATCAAGTCATGAGAAGGTGAATGTTTCATGGCAATGTATCTCGGATAGACTATGGAAATGCCTTGATAGGTACATATGGTGGCTGTTTTGAGGAAGGATATAAGGAGGTTTATGATGACAGAGCGTATCATGCCAAGGGTTTGGATGTACCGGCGAAGGTGGACGCCAACTCTCTGAGTGAGAAGAAGGCAATGCACGGCACAGGAGAGGCTAGCAAATATGGGAAGGTGGAAGTGTCAACTTTCGAATACTCACATTAGTTCGAAGAACTCATGCACTTATTATCGGTAACTCTCAATCTAATAAGGAGGTTCAAAAAGAGACAAGTACCCCGAGGAGGAGTGTATGGGGGTTTGGTTATCCTTGCGCATTCTTGACTCATGGTACGTGAGTGTACTCTAATATTCGATCCCTCCAAAGATTAATGATCCATCTAGTAGCTAAAGTTCTCAACTAAAATTTTAAGTTTTTAAAATAAACACGGATTGCCCAAAATACGACATCTATCACTAATAGGCTAAAGATCTTGACACCAAAAGTCCAAACATTACTCATAGCAATACCTCAAAACTATTGCAAGTTACTACTACAAAAGAATAGCAACCTCAATTACCTACTTCAAGTCAAGACACAAAACTCAGTGCAACAGGCAAACTCTCTAAACAAGATAAACATGAAAACTCAAGAGAGTTCCAGCAACAAACTAAACAAAAGCTCTTAAAAAGGTAAGCATGAAAACTAAGAGCTAAACATGACAGCAACTATGAAAAATATAAAGAACACACACAACAAAGATAAGCATGAAGAATCCTATGTTGTGTTCTAGATTTTGAAAGTGGAGCGTGTTTCTCTCTCACACAAAGAAAGCTGGGTTCTAACTTATTAAAATCAAGCAAAGCTAAAGAAAACTAAAAAGGAAATATAGAGCGAGACGCTCCAAGCATAGCACATAACGTATGAAGTGATAAAAATATAGTGAAACGAAAGACGAACTGGTAATTGTTGATGGAGAACGGGATGCACGGGGGGGTATCCCCAAGCTTAGACGCTTGAGTCTCCTTGAATATTTATTTGGGGTGCACGGGGGCATCCCCAAGATTGAGCGTTTGACACTCCTGAATCTTCTTTCATCATCCTCCCTCGCACACTTGAAAACTCCCTTCATACATAACTCATCATAATCTGATTAGCGAGGTTAGTACCCATAATAAAATAATTTTTCCTCTTCTGGAAATAAGGATATTCTTGAAGATCTACTATTTCCCAAGATTGCAAAAAAGTTTTTGCAAAGAAAAAGCAAGCTTAAGGTTTGCAAAACAAAGAAAAGGTAAAACATGACAGAATCTGTGAAAAACAGACCAGCAGGTAGTAAAGAATTGTTTAGGGATACTTCTGCAAATCAAATAAAAAAACTCATAACATACGAAAGTTCCGTGATTGTATAGAGCATGCTGTGTAAAAATATCAGCTCAAAAAGATGAATTGGTATTTTTCTATGATTTTCCCGTCACGAGGACAGAATATGTTTTCTGGACGGCATGTCACAACTTTCACTTCCCTTGTCATATGAGGCTATAATTGGCACAAAGATTGAAAAGTAAAGATACAATGATGTTGCTACAGTAGTAACAATCATCAAGACCACTGAAAACAGAAGAAAAACAAAAAGGAAAACCTAAATTCGTTGCGGGCTGCCTCCCGAAAGCGCTTCTTTAAAGTCATTAGCTAGGCTTAATGCAATAAGATCAAGTCTTATCAAGAAAATAACTAGCCCGTGTGACGGACTCAAAAGGTAACTTAATCTTATTTCTAGGGAAATGTTCCATCCCTTTCTTGAGAGGGAATTGGAATTTTATAATCCCTTCTTTCATATGAATAACATCACCCACGGTGCGAAGAAAAGGTCGTCCCAAAATAATTGGACAAGAAGGTTCACATTCAATGTCCTTAATAGTAAAATCAACGGGAACATAATTGTCACTGACAATGATAACAACATCATCGATCTTCCACAAAGGTTTCTTTACGGAAGAATCGACAAGACGAACACCAAAAGAACAAGGATCAAAAGGTTTCAATTCAAATATATCATGCATTCTTTTGGGCATAACGGAGGTACTACCTCCAACATCACATAAAGCATAGCAAGAGAAGTTATTCAACTTAATTTTAATCATAGGATCCCAACCATCTTCTAGCTTTCTAGGTATGGAGGCTTCTACCCCAAGCTTCTCCTCCCTAGCTTTAATGAGAGCATTAGTGATATGCTCCGTGAAGGCAAGATTAAGTGTGCTAGTGTGGGGGTCTCTAGACATCTTGTGAAGGAAACGAATAACTTCAGAAAGGGTGCAATTATCAAAATCAAGGTCACTACTATCAAGTAAAGTGGTAGTGGTGTCCTTTAGGATCACTTGTTTGGTAGCTTCTATAGTCATAGGAGTTTATTCTTCTACGGTTGAGGTCATAGCATCACCATTAATAGGTCCTATGGGACTAGGGGTGCATTGGGTGCTAAGAGTTTGGATATCCTCAACAACTTGGATAGTAGCAACTGTATGGTGTGTAGGCAGGCTCTTAATTCTATCTTCTTCCTCCTTTTCTCTAGCCCATCTCTCTTTAAGTTTAGCCATCATCCTAATGTTTTCATTAATTTGCACTTGAATAGCGTTCATAGGAGTGACCTTCCTCTCCTCAAGAGGAGAAGTTATAATTTTAAGAAATTCTACTTCATGGGATAAATTGTCTACCTTCGTCGAGAGATTATCTAATTTGTCTAGTTTTTCCTCTACACTCTTGTTGAAGGATTTTTGGGTAGTGATGAAGTCTTTAAGCATACTCTCTAATTCAGAAGTGGAGTTCTTGGTGCTATTATAAGTGTTGTTGTTCCCATAGTTGTTGAAGGGGAACGGTCTAGGATTGCTACCGAAATTACTCCTATAAGCAATGTTATTGAAGTTGTGTCTAGAGATAAAGTTCACATCTACTTGATCTTGAGCAACCAAAGAATTTAAAGGAACATCATGAGGATCAATAGGAGATTGCTTGGTAAGTAGAGACATAATCAAGTCAACTTTTTCATTTAGGGATGAGATCTCCTCGACAGAGTTTACCTTCCTACCTGTTGGAGCTCTTCCGGTGTGCCATTGGGAACAGTTGGTCATCACCTCATTGAGTAGTTTTGTGGCAGCACCAAGCGTTGTTGGCGTAAAGGTTCCTCCCGCGGCCGAATCTAGCAAGTTCCGCGAGGTAAAGTTCAAGCCTGCATAAAAAGTTTGGATAACCATCCAAGTAGTCAAACCATGCGTAGGGAAATTCTTAACAAGAGATTTCATGCGTTCCCAAGCTTGGGCAACGTGTTCATTATCCAATTGCTTAAAATTCGTAATATTACTCCTCAATTGGATAGTCTTAGTTGGGGTTTAGTACTTCCCAATAAAAGCATCCTTGCACTTATCCCAAGAATCTATGCTATTCCTAGGCAAGGATTGAAACCAGATTTTAGCTCCTTCTCTCAAGGAGAAAGGAAAAAGCTTAAACTTAACAATATCACCATCTACTTCTTTGTACTTTTGAATATCACAGAGCTCAACAAAAATATTTAAGTGCAAAGCAGCATCATCTCCAGCACCGGAGATTTGATCTTTCATAACAAGTTTTAGCAAAGCAGGTTTAATCTCATAAGAAGGTGCTGAAGTGGCACGTGTAGCAATAGGAGTGCAGATAAAGTCACTGTTGTTATGAATAGTGAAGTCACACAACTTGGTGTTCTCGGAGGAACCCATAGTAGCAGCAAGCAAGGTAACTATTTTTTTGTTTTTTTGAGAAAGGACACTAAAGGAAAAACTGAAAAGTAATCTAACAAGACAAAAAAGCAAAGATAAAAGATAGTGTGCAACTCCCCTATCTTGAAGAGTGGAGTCCTAGTGGAGTCCCCGGCAACGGCACCAGAAATTTCTTTTGATGGTACGAGAGTTGACGGGTATAGTTTGCTTCCCCGGCAACAACGCGATAGCTTCTCGCCACCTCGTTGGTTACCCAAAGTGGAAGGTTGAGATGTAGATATCAGCAATTTCCCTCGGTGAATATACCAAGGTTTGTCTCCAGTAGGACTCCAACTATGACAGGAAGGTGACAATGGCGCCAGAAATTAGGCGTTTGACGTGGACCTGCACACACAACAGATAACTTTTCTCCCAACGAATTCAAAGAGGTTGTCAATCCCTCCGGCCTTCTTGTTTACAAAGGATCAAACGCACGGGATAATAATGATAGTGATAGCAACGGAAAAGTAAATAAAGCAGAAAATAAATAGTGGGTGTAAACAGTATTGGAAATATGGACCGGGGTCCCATGATGTTCACTAGTGATGTCTCTCTCCCAAAATACGATAAAATAGCCATGCGAGGTATACAAATTACAGCTGGGAAATTGACAGGATTATGTGCGCAAACCAATGCTAACTATGCTATAAATAAAGGAAGAGGCTCAAAAGCATGGGCGGTACGCCAAGACAAGTAGACCGAAATCCATCTGCATCTACCTACTAATCATCCACCTTGAGATATCTATCCAGAACATCTCGCTGGTATTAAGTTGCGAATCCCACCCAAAGTGTAAACTCAAAGCAACAGACAACTGCATTAAAGAACTTTGCGTAAAGTGAAAAATCCTTGCACCCGCAAGTACAAGCACCATTTTTTTCTCCCTTGTGGCAACAGCACATCCCCTAGACTCATGTTTCTGTCACTCAAGCTAGTCATCGGGGGGCATGAACCCATAATCATGCATAACGCTCCCTCTTGGAGTCACTACCTACTACTTGGCCAAAGCAATAAACAGCAATGACATGCAAGAATTACTTAAGAACATAAATATAAAAGGGTAGAATCAAATATATTACTCAAACACAATCTGAACATAGTCTCATAATCCATCAGATCCCAGCAAACTCAACATAGCAACAGCAGAAAGATTACATATGTGCCTCGATCATGTAGGGCAGCTCACGAGGTCTAATCCATGAAGAACAAAGAGGGGACGAGAACATCAAATAGCTACTGATCATAGACCCATGGTCCAAGGTGGACTACTCACGGTTCATCCGGGAAGCATCCATGGTGGTGGAGAAGATCCCAGAGGTGGTTCCTCCCTCCGAAAGGGTGCCGGGAAGATGTATCTTGGTGCTCCCGGTCTTAGAAGCACGGCGGCGGCGGAACAGAGGAGAGATCGCGAGAAAGGGTTCTGTCCCCAAGGGTTTCTCATCACGGGGAATAAATAGGCGAAGGGGGCAGCCAGAGGTTGACCAGGGGTCCCAGGCGCCCCCCTAGCACGGCCTAGGCGGTGGCCGCGCCAGGTGGCCGCTTGGGCCACCCCTGGCACCCCTCTGTCCCCACTAGGTATCTTATGGAAGGTTCCCGTACGCTGATTTTCCTATATTTTTCCCGAAATTTTTCTGGCACTTTAAATAATGGGAAAACCTGAAATACAAAAACAGCAGAAAACAGGAACTGGCACTGGGGTGCACCGAGTTAATAGGTTAGTCCAAATATGATCAAAAGTGTATGGAAGTTCATCAATATCATAGCAATATCACACAAAAGAGGCATGGAGCAAGCAGAAATTATAGATACGTTTTGGACGTATCCATGGCGACAGCACGGCCACGGCCAGAGCACGCCTGTGGCTGGCAATGCGCGTGCTCACCCCGGGCACGCATGCACTGAGGGCATCCTTGGTGTGCAAATGGTGTCCTTGTCGTGTATCCAACGTCCAGTAGTGTAGGTGTGGCCTTGGGCGACTTGCAGGTGGGCTCATGCACTTGCCAGCTTCTATATAAAGTTTTTGCAGCAAGTTTGTGAATTTCTCCAGGGAGTTTGGCTAGGATTTTGGGGCTGAAATTTGGTGTGCATGGGTTATCTAGGAGGGTGCCCCTGTGGTAAAAATTTCCAAGCAAATGGCTAAGTCTACAGGGTACTTGCTTCACAAAGTGCCTCTCTGACCAGAAAGGGTAAAGAATTCCTAGAGGACAAAAGTTGCACTAGACTTGCTGATGTTTTTGCATGGGGCAATGTGCCACATCAGTGGAGTCTAGCACAAAAATACTCAAGTAAAAAGGAGAAACAGAAGTGAAGGTTGCTTCACAAGGAAAGGTGGAAAAGAATTATCCCTTTAATAGAAAAGGGGATAATTTTGGGCAAGAAAAATATGGCTAGGTGAGAAATCACTAGGGCTTGGACTTGGCAAGGTGGGAGATGGGTTTTGAGGTCACTTGGGGCAAGAAATAAAAATATACCCAAGTGATCAAGGCCAAAAGAGTTTGCGAAAGACCGAGCAACAAGGGCAAATCCAGAAATAAACCAAAGGGTTTTGCAGATAAAAGATTTCCCAAAAATCAGGGTGTTACAGGACGTATCAGCAGCACAACGTTGATGGAACAGCTTTCCACCACCAAGTAACATCTTCTTAAGCAAGAGATGTGCCTTCAATAGCTTGATCATTGCACCATTGTTGGATGCATTGTCGAGTGTCACAGCAAACAAATTATCTTCAATGTTCCACTCTCTTATGAAATTCACCATGACATTGAACATTGCAACGCCTGTGTGCGGCGTCTCCATAACAGCGAATTTAACTATCCTCTTCTGCACCTTCCACTCCTCGTCAATGTAATGAGCCGTGATGCAAATGTATCCCAAGGTCTGATTTGATGTCCACATGTCCGAAGTCAAAGATACCTTGGACTTGGAGTTTCTGAACATCCCTTGCAGAATTTGCTTCTCTTCTTGAAATGCTTTCATGCAGTCACCCTTCACTGTTTTTCTACATATCATCTTGAAGCTTGGATTTAGACTAGAGACAAATCTTTGGAATCCATCATACTCCACTAATGAGAACGCCCATTCATGCAACACGATCATCCTCATGACCTCCTGTCACAACCCTAGTTTGGTATGTGCTTTTCATTTATAGAGTTAAGGCATCATGTTTAAATTTCCTTTTTAATAATTGAGGATTTGGAAAAGCCTCAAAAATAATTTAACTAAATGGCCAGGCAAAAATATTTTTCCAAAAATCTTCTGAAGTTTTTGAAAATGTCTATAAATGGGCATGATCACATTTCATGTGTTGCGGGTCCAACCCCATGCTCAAGGAATTTTCAATAATTCAAACAGGATCTTGGAAATTAAATTTAAATCATATTTGAATTGAAATTTGAATTTCAAAATATCCAAAACTTGTGAGTGGTTAGATATATGCCATGTAAGGCCACATAAAAGTTTTGGGCATTTTATAAAATGCCTAGATATATTTTCCAAGGCAAAACAAATAAACAGAATTAAATAAAAAGAAAAAGAACAGAAGCAGTGCCCACTTACCTTCTGGCCCACCTGGCCCAACTGGCAGCAGAAAACAGGCCCATCCCAAAGGGGCAGTGTCGTCTTCTTCGCTGGCCAGGAAGGCGAGCACCTGTGTGGCGAGCATGCGCTCGACGCCGGCCACGCAGCAGCCTGCTCTAGCCTCCCTTATCGCGCCGTGGAGACCCCCTTGACACCTCGAACCCTTCACTTCTCCCTGGTCTCATTTTCCTTCTCTTCCCCGTCCGAATTTGTGCGCCACCGAGAAGCTCCGAGAGCAACCGCCTTCCGCCGTCGTGTACATGCGCGCCCACCAGCCACCAATCGCCCAGCCAGAGTGTCTAGGAGATGCGCGACGACGAGCAGCCCCTCTACGTTGAAGATCAAGAGCCTAGGCGGCCCCAGGCTGACGCAATCGTCCCTGACACGTCGCCGGAGCCGCCAGCCTTCGCTGCCAAATTCGACGCGGGCGCAGCTCCTCCGACCCAACCGTCCTCCTCTACGGTCTCAGGGTGAGGCTCGTCATCTTTCCCCTTTCTCTTTGGTCACAACCGTCGCCCCGGTCGCCGTTTTCCTTTTCCCCGTGCTCCGGCCGCCGCGCGGCTCGACGCCGTCCACATCTCTGGCCTCCTCCACCTCTCCCATGTGCCCCACCGGATGCGCGGCATCTAGGGCTCCATTTTGGTTCCCTTGGTGTGCCTCCCCGTGGCTGGCAGCGCTAAACCGGCGAGGCGCCGCCGCCTCCCGTGGCCACCGGCGGCTAACCGCCGGCCGGCCGGCTTAATTAGGGGCTAACCCCCTGGTTAGTTTGGCCATAAGCCACTGACAGGTGGGGCCAGCCCCCCTAATCCTCGGTTAAAACTTAATTAAAACAGAAATTAACACAGAGTCACTGACAGTGGTGGCCCACATGTCAGCCCCCCTGACGTCAGCAATGCGTCATGCTTGCTCAATAAATCAATTTCTTATTTAAAAGAAATTCCAGAAAACTATTAAATCTTGTAAATTCAATAAATTTTAAACCACAATTTCAAATCAAACAAATAATATATAAAAAATTATCCGAAAAATGCAAGGAATCCAAATATGCAACTTTCAAGCGTGACAAAATAGCTTACAAAGTTCAAACAGTAGCAAATGTAATTTTGAAAAAGAAAAAAAATCATTTGGAGTTTGAATTTGAATTCCTTTTTCAAATCAACTTCAATTAACATATTGCATCATGAACATAGAGCACATCAGTACCATTCCATGCTATTTTAAGCATCTTGTTTGTGCATTGCAATGTATGATTTATACTTTGTTGTCTCGGTGTTTGCCTCTTCTCGATAGATTCATCGCCGGACGTAGTTTCCGACTGCTCTGAAGAGAGACACCTCGTGATCGTCAACAAGGAAAGCAAACCCCATATATCATATCTATATAAACCCATTTCCCTCTTGTTCTCTTATCCATGATTAGGTGCTTCACATGTTATCGTTCTACCGCTAGTTGAACCCATCCTTTGCATGACCTATCATTGCTGCCACAGTATTAAGAAAACCTCAACCTAGCAGATCCAGGATTGTTTGTGTTCATCATGTGGCCCTTCATCCATGTTATGCTATGCTAGAGTGATTGCAATGAAGATGATCCATCTGGGTGATGTATCGGGATGGTAGAGAACAATGCAATGTAATGGTAATGTGTTGGTTAAGTCATCCTAACAAAGGTGAACAATGAGAGGATGTGTAGGAGTACACAGTGGGTTGTCTCATTTACACTGCCCTAGGCCCCGAGTTCTTGTGTTGTGATCCAAGACACAGATTACTACCACATGTTGGGCTCATTGACCCCTCTCGACCTATTAACTCACCCCGACTATGGTCCAGGATTCACATGGGTTAATTGTTCTTCTATTTGATTTCATAACGTATCACTGTTTTAGGCAAGCGCAACACCATACGTCGAGGTGGGCCTGTCGGACCGTCCATACATCATCTGGGTCCTGAACGGAAACCCCGGCTGGATTCCCGATTGGAGTACATACTCAGATAGGCGATCCCCTGGACTAGAGTTGGAGCCGTGAGGTAAGTGTTGTGGTACTATCCTCGCCAACACTGCTTGAAGGTGACGTGTTCCAGGCGGTAATTGGTAGCTACGTATGTGAAGAAGTACACCCCTGCAGGGTTAATGAATTATTTGAATAGCCGTGTCCGCGGTTATGGACTACTTGGAGACCTTTACTTGATTATTAGACAACTCAAATGGATACTCTACAAATCTCAAGATAAGTGTGAGTGCTTTGGGTTGCTTCTGATGTAAGTCTTGCTGAGTACGACTTTGTACTCACGTTTGCTTATTTTATGTTTTAGAGAGGAGACCACTGACCCTGATGGTGGCCTCTACCTTGAGCTCGACGCCGACTAAGCTGTATAGTTCCAGACAGCAGCCTGGTTCCTTTGGAGGGTCGTTGTATTTTCTTTCAGGCTTCTTAAACCATTTGTTAACCTTGTCTTTACTAAGACATAATTTGCTTCCGTTGTTGCTTGATTGTCGGGACCCGGGGTTAGCGTATGCAAGTCCAGCTTAGACATAGTCATATGGAGAGCCGAGAACCGTACCCACTTGTCTAAGCAGACAAGGCCAAGCACAGAACGTTCTCGGAAAGCATCGTACGTGAGGGGCATCCCATCCAGGCCAGATGATCAACTGAGATGGGTCCTCATCATCCGCTCACAAGTCTAATGATATGGGTGGTGAACTCCCATATTCAAAGACAAGTTGCCTCAACCATACTATCGACTATCTCATAACTCTTACATAGACTTACTCCAGCCCGATCACTTAGTCGGGGTCTAGGGCGGGCTCGATCATACCACAAAGTGTGCACGAGACAGAGTCTCGAGCAATCGCATCGCGATGCCCCAAGCTGCGCACATCTAAGGGCCACTTGGTGTATGAAAGACCGCCAGCCAGATCACAACTAAGGTCTCGAAAACCCATACAAAGACATGCATGTTATAAACATACACGCAACACACATGCCTTGTATGAACAATAGGTATCATTGCAATTCTCTACAAAGTATACATTTTTATTGATAACTCTTATAGAGTGCACACAGAGATCACAAACATGTGATCCAACATTACAACACAAGCGGAAGCAAATTATGTCTGAGTACAGACAAGTTTAACAAATGGCTTAAGAAGCCTTATTTAAACACAAGCCCTCCACGAGGGAACCAGTCGTCTGACTGGACTAGACTAGCTTGATCTTCAGTCGTCCAGCTCGATGAAGAAGCCACCTTCGGGGTCGGTGGTATCATCTAAAACATAGATTAAGCAAACGTGAGTACAAAGTCATACTCAGCAAGACATACATAGGATCTATACTACTCATGCACATGTATCAAGGTAAAGGGAGGTGGGGTTCACTTGCAGAAGTGCCAGCTTTGACTTGGCTAATCCTGAACTACGAGTACCAGACTTTGAGGTAAGAAGCGTACACGAGTCCACTACTTTCTCCAACCAATTACACCACTATGGTGCCTTCCTCGACTTCCCCTCGAGAAATCACACCATAGCACTCACACTTATCTTGGTGTGTTTTAGAAGTATCCAGTTCAAGTTATCTAATAATCAAGCTAAGCTTTCCAAGCAGTCCATAACCGCGGACGCGGCTATTCGAATAGTTTTGTTAACCCTGCAGGGGTGTACCGCTACACACACATGATCATCATTTACCGCCTTTGATCTCGACACCATTCAAGGGGTGCCAGCGAGGATGCTCACCACAACTGTTACCTCATAGCCGATCTAGTCCGAGAAAGCCGCCTACTTGGGTTGGTTACACTATCGTGAACCCGGCCGGTTTACCGAAGTGGACCCAAGTGATGTGTGCGTGGTGCATAAGCCGGTCTCGGATGAGCCGTTCTCTCACTTAGCATCCAGGCCACAAGCCTACCAGAACTCCGAACTATTGCGACATTTGGACATCGAAAGGGATGAGTTAGTAAGTTGAGAGGGGTCAGTGAGCCCAATGTGTGGTTGTACTCTTCATCTTGGATCACCACACAAGAACTCGGACGTAGGGCGGTGTTCAACGAGACAACCCACCGTGTACTCCTACACAGCCTCTCATCGTTCACCTTGTATTAGGGTCGATTCACCAACACTTTTCTACCAACATCAACATGATCACTATCATCCCGACTCACATCACAGTAACATCATGGTATCATACTTAGCATGCAATAAGCGATAAACATTTGCAGGGGCCACATGATATCAAACAACTCCTACATTTGCTAGGATTGTGGTTTGCCTACTACTGTGACAAAATGATAGGTCATGCAAAGGAATGGGTTCATCTATGCGGTAGAAACGAATCATGGTGATCATCCTAAACAATGCATAAGCGAGACATGAGAGGGAAGTGGGATTTTATCGACCTGATCAATGGGGGTTTGCTTGCCTTGCTGACGAGGTTCGGGTTCTGGGTCTTCAGCGAAGGGGGCAGCCTCCTGCTCCGGTTCCACCTCTACTCGACAAACAACAAGCAAAGTAGCAAAGTAAATACAATGCACAATCACATGATGGAAGATTGAAACTTGATGTATATGCTTTGATGTGTGAAGCAATTCCATTTAAATGGAGTATATTGCAAATTGAATTGCAAATTCAAACTCCAATTTGAATTCAAACTTAGTCAAGTTACATGTGACATTGTTTGAATATTTTGAATCATCTTCAATTGTATAAGATATGCCTCTGATGTGTGGTTGAATGTAGCCTAATTCCATGGTCCAAGTTGCAAAATCATTTGAATTGAATTTGAATTAATTTCAAATAAATCAAATGACATATGCTACTGGTCCCATTTTAAAACCAACTCAAACAAAGTTGAAAGTTGCATATTTGGAAAGATAATTTTCTCCTGATCATTTTTCATATATTATTTGTCCAATTTGGAGTTAATATGAATTTTCTATGAATTTCCAAATTTTGGGGTAATTTCTGGAATTTCTGGAATTTCTTTAAATCAATTTGATTTTCTGGAAATTCATTATTGCGTCATGCTGACTTCAAGCTGGCGTCAGGGGGGGACTGACAAGGGGGTCCCACCTGTCAGTGGCTGGTTGAATTAATCCGCTGGGTTAAATTATCCAGTGGCTTAATTAAGCCACTGGACCCACTTGTCATTGGCTCAGGGGGTCATTAGGGGGGTGGTTAACGTTTAAACACACCGGCCACGTGGACTTCACCGGCGGCAAGTCGCCGGCGACCATCCGACGCGGCGGCGACACACGGGACGGCGGCTCCGGCCACCATTTGGTGCGCTGAGACCACCAAACGGAAGCCCGAGCTCGTCCGCATCACCTAGAGCACAGCAACGCCACCGGGGGCACCGGAGTGATGCCGGCGACGAGCCCTAGCGGCAGTCGTGGCACGGGCTCGGGGTGGATCTCGCTGCAGAGCACCAATGGAGCCACCGTTGGGCGCGTTCGAAGCAGCAGATCACGGCGGAGGTGATGGACAAGACGGCGAGGACGATTGCCTAATAGGTGCTCGCCGACGACGACCGTGGCGGCTCGGTACTCCGGCGACCATGGCAATCGGTGACAGAGGAAGCAATCGAGAGGGGGAGGTTAGGGGTTTTGATCCCGAGCTCACCAGGAACCCAACGGAGGTGGTGGCGATGGCTGGGGTGGCTCGACGGCGAAGTAATCGACGACGATCTCTTTCGGTTCCGGCGGCGGCTCGAGCTCGAATTCGCTGGCTAGGAGGGCTCCGGGCTCGCCTTCTTCTGCAGGTCGATGAAGATCTTGAAGAGGAACACGGGGGACAGCTCGGTGGAGGTCCTCGTCGTCGTTGGCTGCGCGTGCTTGGCGTCGCGCTCCAGCGATCTTCTCGGGCGTCGACGAAACGGGCGAGAGAGGAGGGGGAGGTGGTTCTGGAGGGAGGGGAAAGGAACGGGAAGGCCCTGGGCGTCTCCAGACGCGACTACGTGGACGGAGGAAGCAGGAGGTGGCCAGGCACGGCGGCGGCCTCGGCATGGCCGGCACGCAGCTGCCTGGCTGCCTGAGGAAGACGACAGGGAGGGGAGGTGGGCTGGGCCGGCTGGGGAACCATTTGGGCCTCTTTGAGGTAAGCTCCCTTTTTTCTTTTCTTGTCTGTTTTCTTTTCTGACCTTTGTTCTGTTTAGCTAAATAAAATAGCTAAACATTTTAATAAATGCTCATAATTTTTACGTGGCCTCATAAAACAACATACTAGCCACTCATAAATTTTGAACATTTTTAAAATTCAAATGATTTGAATTTTAAATCAAATAGAGGTATTTGATTAATTCCAAGGCACTGTTTGAATATTTGAAAAATCTATGAGCATGGGATGGGTCCCACATCACTTGATATGTGATCACACTCATTTATAAGACTTTTCAAAAATCTAACATGAATTTTTGGAGAAGATTTTTATCTGGCCTTTTGAATTAATTCATCTGGGGGGGTTCCTTCTCCCATTTTGCTTTTGAATTGATTTCAAAGATTTCTTTTGAAATTTTAACATGATGCAAGAGTACTGGCTAACCCTAGCACATTACCTAACAGAGGGTTCTGACATTGATGTAATGTTGGATCACAGTCATGTGATCTCTACTTGTAATACAACTACTATGTCTTCTCAGTTTAGCAAATGCAATAAAGTCTATGAGTTTGTAGAGTTCATGTTGTGTTACCTGCTGTTATACACTTGGCATGCATGTTGCGTGTATGTTTATATCGTGCATGTCAGGTGTGGGGTTCGATAGCTTAGTTGTGCTCTCATCGGCGGTCTTTCTTACACCAAGTGGCCCTGAGATGTGCGCAGCTTGGGGCATCGCGATGCGATTGCTCGTGACACCGTCGCGTGGCACACTTTGTTGTACGATCAAGCCCGCCCGAGACCCCGACTAAGTGATCGGGATGGAGTTTGTTTATGTAAGTGTTATGATTCAATCGATAATATGGTTGAGGCTACTTGTCTATGAGTATGGGATTTCACCACCCATAATCATTTAGACTTGTGAGCGGACGATGAGGACCCATCTCAGTTGATCATCCCGGCCTGGATGGGATGCCCCTCACGTTCGAGCTTTACGAGAGTGTCTTGTACTTGGCCTTGTCTGCTTAGACAAGTGTGTATGGCTCTCGGCTCTCCATATGATTTAGTTGTGACTGGAATTAGATATGCAAATTCCGGGTCCCGACAGACTTGGTATCAGAGCAGGACTGCCTGTAGGATTACTAAACCTTGGCCTAAGTTTAGTCTAGCATTCTATAGTTATATAGTTACTTGGGTATAAGGGAACAACGTAAGGCTTCTTTTTCTCCTTACCCTCATCGATCTGAGTTCTGAGTCACCCTCATATTTTCTACGGGAAGATAGGACTAGGCTCTTCTATGTCTATACTAGAACATATCGTTGTTTGATTCTCAGTAGCTGTAGGAATGTTTTGGTCGTCTAGATTCACCATTCCTTCAAGCCTTTTTTGAAGGTTCTGATCATTCTTGCATATTGATTCATTTTTTCACCCCGGTACAGCCGTTATGCTGTCTGAATTGTCCCGTGTTTCCAGTGATTCCAATGCTTTTGCATTACAATCTTGTCCGCTCTTAAATTATGTCATCTTTGCTTTGATTCCATCATAAATCCTACTCTGATTGTTGATTTTTATCACACAGAATGTCAGGTGGGACTAGATGTGTTGAATCTGGTCACGGTAATCAAAGTGGTGGTGATGATCCTCCTCCACCGCCTTCTGCGGCGGAAATCATGATGGAGGCTGAGCGAAATCGACGTGATCAAACACGCCTTTTGGAGCTCATTGAAAAGAACACTTCTCTCCAGCGAGATGCGGTAATATCCATCCAGGATTTCATCCTCTTGAACCCGCCAGTTTTCCGATGTTCATCTGAGCCCCTTGATGCCGATGATTGGCTCCGTTCCATCGAGCGTAAGCTTGAGACGGCGCATGTTTCTCTAGATGATCGTGTGATGTTCACGGCATACTTCCTGGAAGGTGCTGCTGGTGAATGGTGGGAAAGTTTTGTTCCAATGCAGCCTGATGTTCACGTAGTGACTTGGCAGGAGTTCCGTGATGCCTTCCAATGGTACCACATTCTGGATGAGCTGATGGAAAGAAACAGGGAAGAGTTCTGCAACCTATCTCAGGGAAGTATGAATGTTCATCAGTATAGGCCTGAGTTCAATCGACTTTCTCGTTATGCCCCTGAGAAGATTTCAACCGATGCCAAGAAGCAGGCAACGTTCCGCAAGGGACTTAGCCCTATCCTTCGTCATGATCTCAATCTCCTTGAATTTGTCAACTTCGAGGATTTGGTCAATAGATCATTCAGAGCTGAGCATGGAAATGAGGTCTTTGAATAGTCTCGCAAGCGTGATCGTGATCTTGCTTCCTCTTCTAGTTTGGGTTCTCAGAAACGACGAATTTGGATCCCAACTAGTGCCATCCATTCACACTTGATTTCAAGACAATCTCCACAAAGCAGTAAAACCCAGAAATATAGTAGAGAGCATGCCATACAAACCCCACAACCTAACACCCGAGTGTGCTACAAGTGTGGTAATCCTGGCCACATTGCACGACAGTGTTCATTGCAAGAGAATGTTCCTCCTCGTCCAAAACATAAAGCCAAAGCTAAACCACCAAAGTCTTCCAAAGCCAAGTCCGCTATTGTTGAATACAGACGTGTGAACCATGCCACCATCAAAGAAGCCCAAGAGGATACGAAGGTTGTACTCGGTACACTTCCTGTTAACTCCAAACCTGCTTCTGTTCTATTTGATTCCGGAGCTTCTCATTCCTTTTTGTCTGAAAAGTTCGCACTCCTGCATGACATTTCATTTGATGAGTTTCCTACCTATTTCATGATTAAAACTCCAGGATCCATATGGCGTACCAGTAGGGTAAGTCATGACAATGAGATTGTTGTTGAGGATGTTGTATTCCTTGCTTCTCTCATCGCCCTCAAATCTTCAGATATCAATATCGTCTTAGGCATGGAATGGTTGTCTAAACACCGTGCCAAGATTGATTGTTCCACTAAATCAATTCAAATCACTCATCCTTCCGGAAAGATAGTCCATTTCGCATCTCAAGGTTCAGAACCCCAGCTATATTCGTTCAATGAACATCCCCTTCCTAACCTTGAAGATATTCCGATAGTTTGTGACTTTCCGGATGTCTTTCCAGAAGAGCTGCCAGGAATGCCTCCTGACAGGTGTGTAGAATTCATTGTAGATCTTATCCCAGGAGCCGTACCAATTTCCAGACGCCCATATAGAATGGCCCCACATGAGTTAGCTGGGCTTAAAATCCAACTTGAAACTTCGTTGGAAAAAGGCTTCATCCGCCCTAGCTCATCGCCATGGAGTTGCCCCGTTCTGTTCGTAATGAAGAAAGATGGAACAGAAAGGATGTGCTTAGATTATCTCCCGCTTAATCTAGCGACGATAAAGAACAAGTACCCACTTCCCAGGATCAATGATCTTTATGATCAACTTGCTGGATCCTCTGTCTTCTCCAAAATGGATTTGAGATTAGGTTATCATCAAATCAAAATCAGAAACGAGGACATTCCCAAAACGGCTTTCACTACTCGTTATGGTCTTTATGAGTACACTTTCATGTCCTTCGGTTTAACCAATGCCCCCGCCACATTCTCACGCTTGATGAATTCGGTCTTCATGGAGTACTTAGATAAATTTGTTGTAGTTTATCTTGATGACATTCTCATCTACTCGAAGAACGAAGAAGAGCACACAGAACATCTTAGGCTGGTATTGATGAAACTTAGAGAGCATCGCCTTTATGCTAAGTTTTCCAAATGCGAATTCTGGCTTCCGGAAGTGACCTACCTAGGCCACGTGATTTCTGCAAAAGGCATTGCTGTCAATCCCGAGAGATTTCAGGCCGTCCTTCATTGGACTCCACCTGAATCGGTTAAGCAAGTTAGGAGTTTTCTTGGCTTAGCAAGCTATTGTCGGTGCTTCGTTGAGAACTTCTCCAAAGTTGCGAAGCCTCTAACTGAACTCCTCAAGAAAGATAAGAAATTCTAATGGACCCCCAAGTGCGAGGAAAGATTTCAAGAGCTAAATAGAAGGTTGACTTCTGCACCCGTACTTGCGTCTCCAGACACCAAAAAGGATTTTGAAATCTATTGTGATGCTTCACGGCAAGGGTTAGGATGCATACTTATGCAAGATCGACATGTGGTAGCATACGCTTCACGCCATGATCTTGAACTTGGTGCCGTAGTTCATGCCTTGAAGACTTGGCGACATTACCTCCTTGGTAATCGTTGTGAAATCTATACTGATCACCAAAGCCTCAAATACATATTCACCCATCCAGATCTTAGTCTCAGGCAAAGACGCTGGATAGAGTTGATAAAAGATTATGACTTAGGAATTTCTTACACCCCAGGCAAAGCCAATATCATGGCTGACGCACTAAGTCGTAAGTCGTATTGTAACAACCTCATGTTACAACAGTATCAACCACTTCTCTATGAGGAATTTCGAAAGCTTAATCTTGAAATAGTTCCTCAAGGATTCCTTTCCAGCTTGGTAGTGAAACCAACCTTTGAGGATCAAATCAAAGTTGTTCAACAACGTGCTCGAGGTATCCGATATATCAAACAAAACATTGCTAGCGGTAAGGCCAAATGTTTTACCCTAGACAATGAGGGTACTGTGTACTTCGAGAACAGGATAGTAGTTCCGAAGAATAGGAATCTAAGGCAGCAGATCCTTAAGGAAGCTCATGACACCCCTCTCTCGATTCATCCTGGTAGTACTAAGATGTATCAAGATCTACGCCAGAGATTTTGGTGGACTAGGATGAAGCGAGAAATCGCTCGATATGTTGTTGAGTGCGATGTTTGTCGTCGTGTGAAAGCAGAGCATCAAAGACCTGCTGGTACTCTTCAACCTTTAGCCATTCCTGAGTGGAATGGGAAAAAGTCAGTATGGATTTCATCACTGGCTTTCCAAGGTCTCAAAAGGGGAACAATGCAATCTTCATTGTCATTGACCATCTTTCCAAAGTTGCCCATTTTCTTCATGTTCGCGAGAATAACTGCTAGCCAGTTAGTGGATTTATATGTCTCCCGGATCATTTCTCTCCATGGTGTTCCTTTTGAAATCAATTCAGACCGTGGAAGTTTTTTCACCTCTCGATTTTGGGAAAGTTTTCAAAATTCTATGGGAACCGATCTCTCCTTTAGCACCGCCTTTCATCCCCAGTCAAGTGGTCAAGTAGAAAGAGTCAACCAAGTTCTCGAAGACATGCTCAGAGCCTGTGTTATCTCATTCGGAAAGAGTTGGGAGAAATCTCTTCCATTCGCCGAGTTTGCTTATAACAACAGCTTCCAATCTAGCTTGGGCATGGCACCCTTTTAATTTCTCTATGGACGAAAATGTCGAACACCATTGAACTGGTCAGAAGCCGGTGAAAGACAATTCTGTGGACCGGATATGATCCAGGAAGCAGAGGAGAAGGTTTGCATTGTTCGTGAGAAATTGAAAACATCCCAGTCTCGTCAGAAGAGCTACTATGATCGTCATCATAGGCCAGAAAGCTACGAGCTGAACGAGAAGGCTTACCTCCGGGTTACTCCTCTGAAGGGAACCCATCGCTTCGGTATCAAAGGCAAATTGGCCCCACGTTTCATTCGTCCCTTTCGCATTCTAGCTAAACGTGGAGAAGTTGTCTACCAACTTGAACTACCCCCGCATCTTTCTCAGGTTGTCTTCGACGTATCTCAACTCAGGCGTTGCTTCAAGGATCCCATCCGCGAAGTAGACCACGAAATGCTTGATATCCAAGACAACCTGTCATATCAAGAGTATCATGTACGTATCCTCGATGAAGCTGAGCTTACCACCCGACGTCAAAAGATCAAGTTCCTCAAAGTGCAGTGGTCCAACCATTCTGAGAAGGAAGCCACCTAGGAACGACAAGATCATCTTTGAGTCGAGTACCCCACCCACTTCCTGACGACTTCTGAATCTCGGGACGAGATTCTTTTGAGTGGGGGCGAGTTGTCACAACCCTAGTTTGGTATGTGCTTTTCATTTATAGAGTTAAGGCATCATGTTTAAATTTCCTTTTTAATAATTGAGGATTTGGAAAAGTCTCAAAATAATTTAACTAAATGGCTAGGCAAAAACTTTTTCCAAAAATCTTCTGAAGTTTTTGAAAATCTCTATAAATGGGCATGATCACATTTCATGTGTTGTGGGTCCAACCCCATGCTCAAGGAATTTTCAAAAATTCAAATAGGAGCTTGGAAATTAAATTTAAATTATATTTGAATTGAAATTCAAATTATTTGAATTTCAAAAATATCCAAAACTTGTGAGTGGTTAGATATATGCCATGTAAGGCCACATAAAAGTTTTGGGAATTTTATAAAATGCCTAGATATATTTTCCAAGGCAAAACAAATAAATAGAATTAAATAAAAAGAAAAAGAACAGAAGCAGTGCCCACTTACCTTCTAGCCCACCTGGCCCAACTAGCAGCAGAAGACATGCCCAGCCCAAAGGGGCAGGGTCGTCTTCTTCGCTGGCCAGGCAGGCGAGCACCTGCGTGGTGAGCATGCGCTCGATGCCGGCCACGCAGCAGCCTGCTCTGGCCTCCCTTATCGCGCCTTGGATACCCCCTTGACACCCCGAACCCTTCCCCTCTCCCTGGTCTCATTTTCCTTCTCTTCCCCGTCCGAATTTGTGCGCCACCGAGAAGCTCCGAGAGCAACCGCCTGATACGTCCAAAATGCATCACTATTTTATATTGTAATTTCATCCTATTCATTGATATATTCCACTTAAAGTATTGTTCTTATGTTGTTTTGGCTTCTTTTACACAGTTTACAACTTTCCGGTGCCGAAGCAGCAGAACCAGAATTCAGTGGTGAAAAGTGGACACCAAGTTGCTTAATCAGATCAAGTCCAAATGCGATGAAAATTTACGGGGAGTGTTTTTATGAAGATTGACTGGGGATCACCAAGGATGGAGGTGAGGGGACCCACCAGGCAGCCAGAAGGGTGCCTGGCGCGGCCCCCCTCCTGGCCGCACCAGGCACCCTCCTGGATGTCTGGTGGCCCCCCTCGGTGCCCCCTCTCGCCTATAAGACCCCATGTGGTAGAAACCCTAAATAGAGAAGAGTTTCCGTGTTTCGCCGCCTCGGGCGGAAACCTACATAGGAGAAAAGCCATCTCCGGCGGACAGATTCCGCCGGGGAGATCACCTCCCGGAAGGGGAGATCGTCGCCATCATCATTATCATCGTCACGGGCATCATCGAGATCATCATCAACATCAGCACCATCTCCATCTCCATCCCATCTCATCTCACAATTGCAACTTGTGTTGTAATCCGTACTATATATCCTCTCTACTCTGTTGGTGTTGATTACTACTTTGTGATGAATGCTATTGAGTTTTGTTGGAGAAATATCATTGTGTCCGGATTGTTTGCCACCCATCTATCACCTATGATCATGATCTCTTTTATGTCTTGTGAGTAGTTACTTTAGTTCTTGAGAACATGGGAGAAGTCTAGTTGTTAGTAGTCATATGATGTTGAAGTGTTATGTGTTGTTTGATACTTAAGCTGTGTTGTTATTTCTCTAGTGGTGTTATGTGAGTCGAACACTTAACACTTCACCTTTCATGGGCCTAGAGGAATACATTGTGCACAAGGGATGCTTATGGTGGGTTGCCGGAGTGACAGAAACCTGAACCCCAGTTCGCACACTTTTGCACAAGGGAGTTATGGATCCTTGATCGTAATGTTGTTGTTAGGCTTATGCCTTAATTACTACCTTGTATTTGCGGATGCTTGCAAGGTGTGTAATCATAAGAGTACACTTATCTTAGTCTAGAAGGTGTACTAGCATTGATCCACCCACCAACACTTATCAACACAATACATATTACTTGGCGGAGTATGGTGAAAGTAACTTGGCTATCTCTCCCATGTGTTCTCGAGAGCGCTTTAGCTTTTATAAGTTTAGTTCCTAGGCTTATCCTTGTGAAAGGATTGGGCCACTTGCTACTCCTCAGTTACCCTGTTTACTTTGCTTGTCTTTTTCTTTTCCGTTGCTTAAACCAAAAACCCCTAAATATTTACCTTTGAGTGTGTGCAGCCTTTCCTTATCCAGTGCCACTTATCAGCACCTTCTTCTCCTCGTTGGGTTCGACACTCTTATTTATCGAAAGTCTACAATTGATCCCCTAGACTTGTGGGTAATCAAGAATCGTTTATTGGCACGGTTAACAAGGGAGGCAATCCCACTAAACCTATTAACTTCACCGCCATCAACGAGCTTTTCTAGCGTCGTTGCCGGGGAGTGTAGCGTTATTGGTAAGTGAAGCCGGTAAGGAAACCTTTATTTTCTGTTGTTACCTTCAGTCCTTATGGACTCCTCTACTGTTGGTTCGTTGCTGGTAAGGAGCCTCCCCACTACTGTGGTGGTCATTCCTACCCCTACTGAAATTGTGCCCTATAAAATACCATCTGGTATTATTGATTATGTCTTGGCTAATCGTTATACAAGAGAAGGACATCCGGGAGAACACCTGCTATATTTATCACAATTATGTTCTTTATTTAAGCTTGCAGGTGTAACGATGGAGTTTGACATGAAGAAACTATTCTCCGTATCACTCAAAGATAAAGCTTCAGATTGGTATAAGCTACTCGATAACTCTGATCTGCTTGAATGGCCAGAGATTTTGACTCTCTTTTATTTAAAGTTTTATCCTCTTCATGAAATTCACCGAGACAGGAACTACATCTACAACTTTTGGTCTCGCGACGGAGAGAGCATCGCTCAAGCTTGGGGGAGACTGAAGTCCCTGATGCTCAAATGCCCAAACCATGAGCTCCCCAAGGAAATTATACTTACAAATTTTTATGCCAGGCTTTCTCGTCAGGACAGGGAGATGTTGGATGCCTCCTCTAGCGGGGTATTCCAGACCAGAAGTATGGAAGAAAAATGGGATCTTATAGAAAGGATCCAGAAGAACACTGAAGACTGGGAAATTGATAAAGGTATTAAACCCGCTATAAACTATGAGCATGACTACATTGAGAGTTATGTGAAGACTGATTACTTTAATACCTTTTTCTCTAAAATTGGTCTTGATTCCCAGCTAATGGTTGACTTTTGCAAGGACTTTGCTTCTCATATTGATTCTTATAAGAAGAAGGAGAGTCAACATCATAAACCTTTCAAGGAGTCACCTTTTGAGATTAATTTTACTGATCCTGTTTTACCTGCAGTTGTGTATGAACAGCCTCCTTATCCCTCAAGGATAAAGGAGCACTCTTTTGTTACAGGTATTCTAAACAAAAACGGAAGGACCACTGACGAACCTGAGGACATGATCAAGGTCAAGCCTCAAGTTGCAATGGTCAAGGATCTGGTAACCAGTGATATTGAAGAATCCACTGTTAGTTTTTGTGTTGTTTCCACTAACATTGTCACAGCCAAGAACAAAGGCCCAATTTCACGTGCACCAGTTGTATCTGTCAAAATAGGAGATCATAATTACTATGGGCTATGTGATTTGGGATCTAGCGTCAGTGCTATTCCCTTCACACTTTATCAAGAGATCATGCACGAGATTCAGCCGTGTGAGATCGAGGACATTGATGTCACGATTCATCTTGCAAATAAACAAACAATCTCTCCAGTTGGGATTGTGAGAGATGTTGAAGTACTCTGCGGGAAGGTAAAATATCCTACTGACTTTCTTGTACTTGGTTCAGTGCAAGATAGTTTTTGACCTATTATCTTTGGTAGGCCCTTCCTCAGCACTTGTGGAGCTATAATAGATTGCAAGAAAGGTAAAGTTTCTGTTGAATTCAACGGTGAGCCGTATGAATTTAATTTTTCTAAGTTTTCTTAGCAGCCTCGTGGTACTGACTTGTCAAGTAATGACAAAATTATTGAAGAAATTGCTTCTATTGCTATTCCTCTTGATGATACTTTGCAGCAATTTATGGAAGACCACGAGAATGACATACATATGCAGGAGAGGGATGAACTAGAAGACATATTTTTAAGACAAACTCCTATCCTGAAGCACAACCTCCCGGTTGAACCTTTAGGAATCCTCTCACAACCAAAAGAAGACCTGTTGTTTGATCTAAAACCACTACCCGATACGTTCAAGTATGCTTATTTAGATGAAAAGAAAGTATATCCTGTTATTATCAATTCTAACCTTTCAGGGTATGAAGAAGAGCGATTATTGGAGACACTCCGCAGACACCGAGGTGCTATTGGCTATACTCTTGATGATCTCAAGGGTATTAGTCCATCCATTTGCCAACATACTATCAATCTCGAGCCCGGTGCTAAACCAGTTGTTGATCATCAACGACGGTTGAACCCAAGGATGAAGGACGTGGTTAGGATGGAGGTTCTCAAACTTCTAGCCGCTAGTATCATCTATCCTATAGCTGATAGTAAGTGGGTAAGTCCCGTTCATTGTGTTCCTAAGAAAGGAGGTATGACTGTTGTTCCTAATGATAAAAATGAACTAATACCTCAGAGGACTATTATTGGATATAGAATGTGTATTGATTTCAGAAGTTGAACAAGGCCACCTGGAAGGACCACTATCCTCTGCCCTTTATTGATCAGATGCTCGAGCGGCTGTCTAAAAACACCCACTTCTGCTATCTTGATGGGTATTCTGGCTTCTCCCAGATTCACGTTAACACCGCGGATCAAGAGAAGACCACCTTTACGTGTCCTTACGGTACTTATGCTTATAGGCGTGTGCCTTTTGGTTTGTGTAATGCACCTGCTACTTTTCAGAGGTGTATGTCTGCAATATTTCATGGTTTCTGTGAGGAGATTGTAGAAGTTTTCATGGACGACTTTTCCGTCTATGGAAACTCCTTTGACCACTGTCTCCACAATCTTAATAAAGTTTTGCAGAGATGTGAAGAAACGAATTTGGTGCTCAATTGGGAGAAGTGCCATTTCATGGTTAACGAAGGGATAGTTCTTGGACACAAGATTTCCTAAAGGGGAATTGAAGTGGACAAGGCAAAGATTGAAGCTATTGAAAGGATGCCCTATCCAAGGGACATCAAAGGTATTCGTAGTTTTCTAGGTCATGCTGGTTTCTATAGAAGATTTATCAAGGACTTTTCTAAGACCTCGAGACCCCTTAGCAATCTTCTCCAGAAGGATTCTCCTTTTGTATTTGATGAAGATTGTAAGGAAGCTTTTGAAGTTCTTAAGAAAGCCTTGATAACCGCTCCTATAGTACAACCACCTGACTGGAATTTGCCCTTTGGAATTATGTGTGATGCTAGTGATTTTGTTGTTGGAGCTGTTTTAGGACAAAGGGTGGACAAGAAGCTGAATGTCATCCACTATGCCAGCAAGACACTTGATAGTGCTCAAAATAATTATGCTACTACCGAGAAAGAATTCTTGGCAGTGGTGTTTGCTTGTGATAAGTTTAGGTAGTATATTGTTGATTCCAAAGTTATTATTCATACTGACCATGCTGCCATTAAGTATCTTATGCAGAAAAAGACGCTAAACCAAGACTCATTAGATGGGTACTCCTTCTTCAGGAATTTGATTTGCAGATTGTCGATAGAAAAGGAGAAGACAATCCGGTGGAGGATAATCTTTCAAGGATGGAAGATATCCCGCACGATCCTATTCCAGTCAACGACAGTTTCCCAGATGAACAGCTTGCTGTTGTAAAAGTACAATCTCATTCCGACCCTTGATTTGCAGATTATGCTAATTTTATCGTTGCAAAGGTTTTGCCTCCAAGTTTTACATTTCAGCAGAGGAAGAAATTCTTCACGGATTTGAGGCACTACTTTTGGGATGATCCACATATTTACAAAGAAGGTGCGGACGGGATTGTAAGAAGGTGTATACCGGAACATGAGCAGCAGGACATTCTTCGACAATGTCACGATAGTTCCTATGGAGGACATCATGCCGGTGAAAGGACCGCACATAAAGTTTTACAATCAGGTTTTTATTGGCCTACTCTTTTTAAGAACGCCCGAAGGTACGTTCTATCTTGTGATAAGTGTCAGAGAGTTGGTAACATTAGCAGGAGAAATGAGATGCCTATGAATTACTCACTAGTGATCGAACCTTTCGATTGCTGGGGTTTTGATTTTATGGGTCCTTTTCCTCCTTCACACAAGTACACACACATATTACTTGCTGTTGATTATGTAACCAAGTGGGTTGAAGCAATCCCCACTGAGAGTGTTGATCACAAGACATCTTTGAAAATTCTCAAGGATGTAATTTTTCCTAGGTTTGGAGTACCAAGGTACCTCATGACAGATGGAGGGTCACACTTCACGCATGGAGCTTTTAGGAAAGCTCTAGCCAAGTACGATGTCAATCATAGGATTGCATCACCGTACCACCCTCAAACTAGTGGGAAAGTTGAGCTCACCAATAGGGAGATCAAGTTGATCTTACAGAAGACAGTACACAGTTCTAGAAAGGACTGGTCAAAGAAGTTAGGAGATGCTTTGTGGGCGTATAGAACTGCTTACAAAAACCCCATGGGCATGTCTCCGTATAAAATGGTCTATGGCAAGGCTTGCCATTTACCATTAGAGTGAGAGCACAAGGCTTTCTGGGATGTCAGAGAGCTAAATGCTGACCAAAAGTTAGTTGTTGAAAAGCGTCTCATGAACTTGACTTCTCTAGATGAGTGGAGGAGTGAAGCTTACGAGAGCGCTACAATGTTCACGGAAAAGGTAAAGAAGTGGCACGATAAAAGAATTCTGAAATGTGAATTTAATGTTGGTGATAAAGTTTTGTTGTTTAGATCTAGTTTCAGGTTTTCTCCAGGTAAACTACTTTCCATATGGGAAGGACCTTTTCATATCGAAGAAGTATATCGGTCTGGTGCAATCAAGATCAATAATTTCGAAGGCACCAAACCTCAAGTTGTGAATGGACAGAGACTCAAACATTATATGGCAGGTGATCCAATCAATGTGGATGCAAACATGATATATACAAAGACTCACGAAGAACATGTTGCAGCCAGTTTCAGACTCCGGCAGAAGCAGAATGAGAAAAGTATGAATTATGGTAAGAAAACACCGCGAACGTCAATAAAAGTTTACTTTTCAAAGTTTTTGCAAAATTAGGAAAATTCTAGGCCCGAGTGGAGCCGGAGAGGAGCTCTAGGGGGCCCAGGAGGCCTCCTGGCGCGGCCCCCCTCCTGGTCGCGCCAGGCACCCTCCTGGGTGCCCTGGACTCCGACTCCGACTCCACCTAGGCTTGAAACCTTCCTTCTGTTGCAGAATTTTTTGCTATATATTTGCCCGGATAGTCCCGGCACCGTATCTCGCGATTTCGTGTGTTTTCTTTCTCGGTCTGTTTCTGCTAGGAAAACTTTCAGCAGATCTAGGTGCCATGGCTTCCCCAAGTTCCCCCAAGGACAAGTTCGTCGTCAACGTCATCAACCCTTACCTCGCAGAGGTGAGGAAGCACCCCCAGGTCCTTCATGTGGAGGACGATGTTCTCCACAAGGAACATCTGGAGGGACCAGTCGAAGAAGGGAGCACCGAAGAGAGGCTGAAGGAGATGGAACAAGAAGTCTTCAAGTTCAAGAAGATGGTGGAGCGTGGCATTGGAGCCAACTTCGACATCATCAGTGAAATGAAGACTCTCTACTTGGAAGAGCTAAGGGAGACGTGGTCAAGCGTGACCGAACTTGAAGAGAAAGAAATCGAACTCCAAGGATAGATCTATGATCTGTCTAATCAGAACTGTGAGTATGAACTTAGGTTTGAATGCTTGAGTGCATCTGCTGGAAGAAGGGCCCTGGCTACTGAAGCATCTGTGAAGACTGGTGGACCTCTGCCTTGGAAGGACTTCATCAAGAACTACTGGATCAACTTTCATAAAGAGCAAGCACAGTGGGAGTAAAAATCCTTGGGTAATGGCATTCCCTTAGCTTGTTCCAAGCTTGGGGGAGTGTCGGGTATCTTTACTCTATCTTTGTCTTTAAGAGTCAAGTAGAGTCGTATCATGTCTAGGGAAGTTACTTTATGAAATAGGTGTTTCTTTGAGGTCTATCACTCCTGTTGTGGAGAGATTTGTATCCGTGAGTGTGGGGTCGTCTATGAAGGAATATTAAGGAGAAGTCTATTGGTTTCTTTGCTGCACTCGGTATTCTCTTCACGCAATCAACATTATGAGCTGATTCTTATGGGGAGTATTGACCTTATATCAGGTATGGCTTCGAAAACTTTATTTAAATCTTGGCAAGTATAGCTTTGGTCATAACAACAAGCATTTTTTTCTCAAAGTAGCGACATAGCCAAAACCTTTGTTATTATGCTTGAAGTGTTATGTTGACAAGGAAGACAACTTGATGTTTCATGCTAGTTTTAATGTTTATGTTTTGTATTGCTTGCATCTAAGTTGTCATCAATTTTCTGGTCTCTCAAAGCCTTGCTAGCCAAAACTCTGTACTAAGCGGAATTCTGCTTGTACTTCCATACCCTGAAACCAACATCTTCCACTTGAGTCCACCATACCTTCCTATTTGTGGTATTCCACTACCACTCCTAAAGTATATAATTTATGTGTTATCTCTAGATGTTCAAAATCTTTTGATTTGTGCCACTGATTCAGCTCATGAGGAAGTGGCGGGTAACCCATGATCTTCTTAATTTGGACAATTTTTTGTTGGATATGTGCCCTAGAGACAAATTAATAAAGATATTTGTCACATATCCGTTTTGTTCATAATACGTTTTATACTATGCTATAACTGTATTACTTGGAAATACTAATACAGGTGTAGTATAAAACATGGTCCATAGTTTAACTCGGGTAAACTATCTCATTGGGCAATTGATTGATCAAGATTGGGAATGATGTGATGGAAGTACACCCACCTAAAGTATTGCAATGTGACCGAATCACATAGTTCAGCGTTGCTATGACTTTGTAACATATGGCTTAGTCTTTAGACCGTAATGATCATACGTAATTGTCATCTATGAGGAGACTTTGATTTGTATCCCACCGCCTGACTGAAATATGCTGGCTATAACGGTGCACTTTGGGTATTCCGAAATAGATGGTTGATGAGTATGTGAATAGATCAGAGCAGGATTTGTCAGTCCTTGTGACAGGACAGGTACTCTGGGCCCACTCGGTGATATTGCATCAACACCTTGCAAGGACGTGACTAGGTCACAAGAGATGCAATGATCATGGATGAGAGAAGTTGTTTGTTGTGAACGAGATGTGAACACGGTATGTAGGATACCGATGATCAAACCTCGGACAAACAAAGTACCGCAGCACAAAGGGATTACGTCGTATCGTTAATGGTTTCCAAAAGCGATCGAAGTTCATTCGATGGAAGCGCAGGGGCTGTCAAGGATTGTAACCAGGTCCAACTGACTAGTCATTGGTCAATGAGAAGAGTCTCAACCATGTCTGCTGGTTCCCGGACCGTTAGGGTGTTACACTTAAGGGCAATCGATGCATAGGACAGTTACGGGATCAATCGGTGAAATAGGAGGAATCACCGGAATAGTTCCGGAGGAGGACGGAATGGTTTCCGGACATTTTGAATAGTTCAAAATAAAGTTTAATTGTTTTAATAATGTTTTATTATTTAATTATTTGAATTAAATATTTAAAACATATTAAATAAATTAAAAAAATGGGAAAAAGGCTAAATGGGCCGATGGGGCCCATTAAGGGAGGAGGGGGTCTCCCCCCTTGGGCTTAGCGCACAGGGTGGGGCCCACCACCCCCCTTGGCCGGCGCACTCCCCCCCCCCTTGGGAGTTTAGTCCCACATGGGGGAGGGGAGGAGGATGGCACCCCCCCCCCCCTTGGCCTATATAAGGAGGGGTAGACCCCCCTGTTTCCAACACACCAATATCTCCTTCTTCCTCCTTCTCCTTCCCGGAAGTGGACTCCCCTTGTTTGGAGTTTGCACCTGGATTGGAGTTCTCCACCATAAGGCAGGCCGTCGTTCTGCTGGAGTCGGGATCCGTAGCCGTCTTTCTTCCGCTGCTCGCCTGGTTCGGGGCCCGGGAGGAACATCGATTGTACCATACGTGTATAATCTCTTCGAAGCACTACACCTGTGGTGCTATTTCGTCGCTGGAGGTTTACCGGGAGTCATCCTCGCCGGTGGTGGTCTTCTACAAGACAGGGAGGTCATAGTTCCGACTCTACGCCAGCCACGTTCGCAAGAACGTTTCCCTCTTTCGGTCTTCAAAGGTATGAACACCGATTCCCTCCGTTACTTTACATCGCCATGGCATAGATCTTGGGTTCGGGTACCGTAGGTATGAAAATTTTGTGTTTTCTGCCCCGTATCCCAACAGTTTTATCTTGGGATTGCATGCCTAATCTGCAAACCCCTAATACGAGAAGGGACTGGCATGAGTGCCCAGATCGTAAAAGATAAATACTAACGCACAAGTTCCTTCGCTCATTTATGAGTGATAAACAAAGGAATTTAAGGGGATGTGATCTTCCCCACATGGGATCCGTTCCTCAAAACTTGTCCAAATCATGAAGTGAGTGAGTTATCTATCAGCAGTCGTTGACGGATCATGCACCTCCCAAAGGCCTATTTTTATTCTGTCTGATCTAGAGATGGCACATGAGTTTTCCCTGCTAACCCTTTTGCACGGGGTTTATCCTTTATTTTGTGCTCAGTCAGTCCTTCCTACTTCCTTCCTTCTTGAGAGAGAACAAACACTTGATGTTAATAAAGATTCTTGCATACAAAGCTGCATTGAAAATTAGCATGTTACATCTTTGTTGACATTATCTTTTGATAAGTGAGTTGTTTGAAAAAGCTTATGCTTAATAAACATCTTCCTTTGTGTTAACATGTGCACTTCTTACCTGATAACATGTTCTTTCCAAAGCTTCAACTGGTTCCATTATAAGTGAAAGAGCAAAAGTAAAAGTTGTTAGTTGTTCCTTGACCAAGGCTATGTTTGCCATGATTTGATGAGTTTTCCAGGTCCTACTTTGTTATAATTGTTACTACTTTCTCATAAGGACCTTATGAGTTGAGGTTGTTGTTGAGGATGCTTCAGTTTGGTGAGAAATCTTGATGCTTCTTGTACGTATTCTTTTATCGACGCTTCACTCTCTAAACTTGTGGACAGGTTTACCAAGCTCAGCAATCGCTTGGGGACAAGCGAGGTCTAAGCTTGGGGGAGTTGATACGTCCAAAATGCATCACTATTTTATATTTTAATTTCATCCTATTCATTGATATATTCCACTTTAAAGTATTGTTCTTATGTTGTTTTGGCTTGTTTTACACAGTTTACAACTTTCCGGTGCCGAAGCAGCAGAACCAGAATTCAGCGGTGAAAAGTGGACACCAAGTTGTTGAATCAGATCAAGTCCAAATGCGATGAAAATTTACGGGGAGTGTTTTTATGAAGATTGACTGGGGATCACCAAGGATGGAGGCGAGGGGACCCACCAGGCAGCCAGAAGGGTGCCTGGAGCGGCCCCCTCCTGGCCGCGCCAGGCACCCTCCTGGATGCCTGGTGGCCCCCTCGGTGCCCCCTCTCGCCTATAAGACCCCCCTGGGGTAGAAACCCTAAATAGAGAAGAGTTTCCGTGTTTCGCCGCCGCCACGGGGCGGAAACCTACAGAGGAGAAAAGCCATCTCCGGCGGGCAGACTCCGCCGGGGAGATCACCTCCCGGAAGGGGAGATCGTCGCCATCATCATCATCATCGTCATGGGCATCATCGAGATCATCATCAACATCATCCCCAACATCCGCACCATCTCCATCTCCATCTCATCTCATCTCACAATTGCAACTTGTGTTGTAATCCGTACTATCTATCCTCTCTACTCTGTTGGAGTTGATTACTACTTTGTGGTGAATGCTATTGAGTTTTGTTGGAGAAATATCATTGTGTCCAGATTGTTTGTCACCCATCTATCACCTCTGATCATGATCTCTTTTATGTCTTGTGAGTAGTTACTTTAGTTCTTGAGAACATGGGATAAGTCTAGTTGTTAGTAGTCATATGATGTTGAAGTGTTATGTGTTGTTTGATACTTAAGTTGTGTTGTTATTTCTCTAGTGGTGTTATGTGAGTCGAACACTTAACAATTCACCTTTCATGGGCCTAGAGGAATACATTGTGCACAAAGGATGCTTATGGTGGGTTGCTAGAGTGACAGAAACCTGAACCCCAGTTCGCACACTTTTGCACAAGGGAGTTATGGATCCTTGATCGTAATGTTGTGGTTAGGCTTATGCCTTAATTACTACCTTGTATTTGCGGATGCTTGCAAGGTGTGTAATCATAAGAGTACACTTATCTTAGTCTAGAAGGTGTACTAGCATTGATCCACCCACCAACACTTATCAACACAATACATACTACTTGGCGGAGTATGGTGAAAGTAACTTGGCTATCTCTCCCATGTGTTCTCGAGAGCGCTTTAGCTTTTATAAGTTTAGTTCCTAGGCTTATCCTTGTGAAAGGATTGGGCCACTTGCTACTCCTCAGTTACCCTGTTTACTTTGCTTTTCTTTTACTTTTATTTTACTTTTCTGTTGCTTAAACCAAAAACTCCTAAATATTTACCTTTGAGTGTGTGCAGCCTTTCCTTATCCAGTGTCACTTAACAGCACCTTCTGCTCCTCATTGGGTTCGACACTCTTATTTATCGAAAAGCTAAAATTGATCCCCTAGACTTGTGGGTTATCAAGAATCGTTTATTGGCGCGGTTAACAGGGGAGGCAATCCCACTAAACCTATTAACTTCACCGCCATCACCGCCGTCCGCCGTCGTGCAGATGCGTGCCCACCGGCCACCAATCGCCCAGCCGGAGTGTCTAGGAGATCCGCGACGACGAGAAGCCCCTCTACGCTGAATATCAAGAGCCCGGGAGGCCCCAGGCTGACGCAATCGTCCCCGACACCTCGCCGGAGCCTCCATCCTTCGCCGCCAAATTCGACGTCGGCGCAGCTCCTTTGCACCAACTGTTCTCCTCTACGGTCTCAGGGTGAGGCTCGTCGTCTTTCCACTCACTCTTTGGTCACAACCGTCGCCCCGGTCGCCGTTTTCCTTTTTCCCGTGCTCCGGCCGCCGCGCGGCTCGACGCCGTCCACATCTCCGGCCTCCTCCACCTCGCCCATGTTCCCCACTGGATGCGTGGCATCTAGGGCTCCATTTTGGTGCCCTTGGCGTGCTTCCCCGTGGCCGGCAGCGCAAAACCGGCGAGGCGCCGACGCCTCCCGTGGCAACCGGCGGCTAAACGCCGGCCGGCCGGCTTAATTAGGGGCTAACCCCCTGGTTAGTTTGGCCCTAAGCCACTGACAGGTGGGGCCAGCCCCCCCTAATCCTCTGTTAAAACTTAATTAAAATAGAAATTAACACAGAGTCATTAACAGTGGTGGCCTGCATGTCAGCCCCCCTGACGTCAGCAATGCGTCATGCTTGCGCAATAAATCAATTTCTTATTTAAAAGAAATTCTAGAAAACTATTAAATCTTGTAAATTCAATAACCTTTAAACCACAATTCCAAATCAAACAAATAATATATGAAAAATTATCAGAAAATGCAAGGAATCCAAATATGCAACTTTCAAGCATGACAAAATAGTTTACAAAGTTCAAACAGTAGAAAATGTAATTTGGGAAAAATTGAATAATCATTTGGAGTTTGAATTTGAATTCCTTTTTCAAATCAACTTCAATTAACATGTTGCAACATGAACATAGAGCACATCAGTACCATGCCATGCTATTTTAAGCATCTTGTTTGTGCATTGCAATGTATGATTTATACTTTGTTGTCTCGGTGTTTGCCTCTTCTCGATAGATTCATCGCCGGACGTAGTTTCCGACTACCCTGAAGAGTGACACCTCGTGATCGTCAACAAGGCAATCAAACCCCATTGATCATATCTATATAAACCCATTTCACTCTTGTTCTCTTATGCATGATTAGGTGCTTCACATGTTATGGTTTTACCGCTAGTTGAACCCATCCTTTGCATGACCTATCATTGCTGCCACAGTATTAAGAAAACCTCAACCTAGCATATCCAGGATTATTTGTGATCATCATGTGGCCCTTCATCCATGTTATGCTATGCTATGCTAGAGTGATTGCAATGAAGATGATCCATCTGGGTGATGTATCGGGATGGTAGAGAACAATGCAATGTAATGGTAATGTGTTGGTGAAGTCATCGTAACAAAGGTGAACAATGAGAGACTGTGTAGGAGTACATAGTGGATTTTCTCATTTACACTGCCCTAGGCCCCGAGTTCTTGTGTTGTGTTCCAAGACACACATTACTATCACATGTTGGGCTCATTGACCCCTCTCGACCTATTAACTCACCCCGACTATGGTCCAGGATTCGCATGGGTTAATTGTTCTTCTATTTGATTTCATAACGTAATACGGTTTTAGGCAAGCGAAACACCATCCGTAGAGGTGGGCTTGTCGGACCGTCCATACATCGTCTGGGTCCTGAACGGAAACCCCGGCCGGATTCCCGATTGGGGTACATACTCAGATAGGCGATCCCCTGGACTAGAGTTGGAGCCGTGAGGTAAGTGTCGTGGTACTATCCTCGCCGACACCGCTTGAAGGTGACGAGTTCTAGGCGGTAAGTGGTAGCTACGTATGTGAAGAAGTACACCCTTGCAGGGTTAATGAACTATTCGAATAGTCGTGTCCGCGGTTATGGACTACTTGGAGACCTTTACTTGATTATTAGACAACTCAAATGGATACTCTAAAAATCTCAAGATAAGTGTGAGTGCTTTGGGTTGCTTCCTCGTGGGGAAGTCGAGGAAGAATCCATGGTGGTGTATTGATGTGGTGATCAAGATTAGATGGACTGGAGTGCGCTTCTAATCTCAACTCTATGTAGTCGTAGTACAGGATAGCCAAGTCAAAGATTTCTGCATTACAACCCCACTTGCCTTTACCTTGATACCGGAGCATGAGTAAGATAGTTCTAATGTAAGTCTTGTTGAGTACGACTTTGTACTCACGTTTTCTTATTTTATGTTTTAGAGAGGAGACCACTGACCCTGATGGTGGCCTCTACCTCGAGCTCGACGCCGACTAAGTCGTATAGTTCCAGACAGCAGCCTGGTTCCTTTGGAGGGTCGTTGTATTTTCTTTCAGGCTTCTTAATCCATTTGTTAACCTTGTCTTTACTAAGACATAATTTGCTTCCGTTGTTGCTTGATGTAATGTTGGATCACAGTCATGTGATCTCTGCTTGTAATACAACTACAATGTCTGCTCAGTTTAGCAGATGCAATAAAGTCTAGGAGTTTGTAGAGTTCATGTTGTGTTACCTGTTGTTATACACTTGGCATGCATGTTGCGTGTATGTTTATATCATGCATGTCAGGTGTGGGGTTCGATAGCTTAGTTATGCTCTCGCCAGCGGTCTTTCTTACACCAAGTGGCCCTGAGATGTGCACAGCTTGGGGCATCGCGATGCGATTGCTCGTGACTCCGTCACATGGCACACTTTGTTGTACGATCCAGCCCGCCCGAGACCCCGACTAAGTGATCGGGCTTGAGTCTGTTTATGTAAGTGTTATGATTCAATCGATAATATGGTTGAGGCGACTTTCTATGAGTATATGATTTCACCACCCATAATCATTTAGACTTGTGAGCGGACGATAAGGACCCATCTCAGTTGATCATCTGGGCCTGGATGGGATGGCCCTCACGTTCGAGCTTTCCGAGAGTGTCTTGTACTTGGCCTTGTCTGCTTAGACAAGTGGGTATGTCTCTCGACTCTCCATATGATTGAGTTGTGACTGGAATTATATATGCAAATTCCGGGTCCCGACACCTCCCCCCTTAGGATGAATCTCGTCCTCGATATTCGGTTGCTCTGGGAACAGATATGGGTAGCCGTACCTCAGAAAATCCTCTCTTTCCCATGTAGCTTCCTCTTCCGTATGGTGTTGATACGTCCAAAACGTATCTATAATTTCTTCTTGCTACATGCCTCTTTTGTGTGATATTGCTATGATATTGATGAACTTCCATACACTTTTGATCATATTTGGACTAACCTATTAACTCAGTGCACCCCAGTGCTAGTTTCTGTTTTCTGCTGTTTTTCTATTTCAGGTTTCCCCCTTATTAAAAGTACCAGAAAAATTCCGGGAAAAATATAGGAAAAATCAGCGTACCGGAAGCTTCGCGAAGAGCCCAGGAGGGGCCAGATGGGAGCCAGGGGGCCCAGGCGGCCAGAGGGCGTGGCCAGACCCCTGGCCGCGCCAGGGGGGCTCCTGGATCCCCTGGCCCACCTATGGCTGCCCTCTTTCGCCTATTTATGCCCCGTGACGAGAAACCCTCGGGGACGGAACGCTTTTTCGCGATCTCTCCTCTGTTCCGCCGCCGCGCTTCCAAGATCGGGAGCACTAGAAGACCTCTTCCCGGCACCCTGCCGGAGGGAGGAACCACCTCCGGGAGCTTCTCCACCACCATGGATGCTTCCCGGATGAACCGTGAGTAGTCCACCTTGGACCATGGGTCCATGATCAGTAGCTATGTGATGTTCTCCTCCTCTCTTTGATCTTCATGGATTAGACCTCGTGAGCTTCCCTACATGATCGAGGCACATATGTAATCTTTCTGCTGTTGCTATGCTGAGTTTGCTGGAATCCGATGGATTATGAGATTATGTTCAGATTGTGATTGAGTTATATATTTGATTCTCTTATTTTATATTTATGTTCTTGAGTAACTCTTGCATGTTCTCCGTTGCTGTTTATTGCTTTGGCCAAGTAGTAGGTAGTGACTCCAAGAGGGAGCGTTATGCATGATTGTGGGTTCATGCCCCCCGATAACTAGCTTGAGTGACAGAAACATGAGTCTAGAGGATGTGTTGTTGCCACTAGGGGGAAAACAACGGTTCTTGTACTTGCAGGTGCAAGGATTGTTTACTTTACGCAAAGTTCTTTAATGCAGTTGTCCATTGCTTTGAGTTTACACTTTGGGTGGGATTCGCAACTTAATACCAGCGAGATGTTCTGGATAGATATCTCAAGGTGGATGATTAGTGGGTAGATGCAGTTGGATTTCGGTCTACTTGTCTTGGCGTACCGCCGTGCTTTTGAGCATCTTCCTTTCTGTTTTGCATAATTAGCATTGGTTTGCGCACATAATCATGTCAATTGCCCAGCTGTGATTTGTTTACCTCGCATGGCTAGTTTATCGTCTTTTGGGAGAGAGACGTCACTAGTGAACATCATAGGACCCAGGTCCATATTACCACCAATGTTTGCACTATCTATTTACTTTGAGTATTTACTTTTCCTTTGCTATCACTATCTATCATTATTATCCCGTGTGTTTTATCCTTTGTAAACAACAAGGGCGGAGGAATTGACAACTCCTCTGTACTCGTTGGGAGCGAAGCTATCTGTGTGTGTGCAGGTCCAGGAGAAGCAAGTGAACGACGCCTCACTTGCCGAACCACCTACTTGTTGGCCTTGGAGTCCTACGGGAGACAATCTTAAAACCTCAGTATCTTCACCGAGGGAAACTTGCCGCTACGCTACATCTCACCTTCCACTTGGGGTAACCAACGAGGGCGAGAAGTTAACTCGTGTATCAAGAAAATTTCTGGCGCCGTTGCCGGGGACTCCACTCTTCAAGATAGGGGACTTGCACACTATCTTTTATCTTTTCTTTTTAGTATTGTTTGTTTACCTTTCAGTTTTTTCCTTTGTGTCTTATATGAAATACTACAAAAATAGTTGCTACCTTTTGCCTTTGTCTTGCTTTGCCTAGTGATGCTATCCTCACCATGGGTGCTGAACCACCCAAATATGGAAGGATGGACATGTTTCACTTGGATCGTCTTCGATCAATTTGTGCTTGCGCTAAAAACCCAACCGACTTGGTTGAGGGAAAATCATTGGATGAGCATGCTCATTATACGCGACACCGCCTATCTGAGAAAGGGAAAAACTTATGGGACCAAATACAAACTTCCTATTGCTATGCCGAGTGTTTATGCCACATTTATGATTTTACTTGCTGCTCTAATATAGATCGTAGGCACCTACCTTTCCAATGTGAGTTTAATGAGAATGAGATCATATCTTCTTATTCTAAAGGTGTTTATGATTACTTTGATGTTGAAAAGATTGAAGAGTTTGTTGCTTTTAAAGGTGCTTATGAGATCGCTTCTTTGATTGAAAAGTGTCACGGTACTATTTACAAATCCGAAAACTTTGCAGTTCTTGCTTATTGCTTCGAGAATTATACTTCCAATTCTTATATTGAGGATTTTAAAAATAAAAAGTTTTCTTCCCTAGAAGAGTCCAATGATTGCTTTGAGGAGGAATCCCATGATTCCGAGGACTCACTTGAAATATCCCTTTCTAAAGATCTTGCTATTTGCTTTGTTGATGGCCATGATGCCACTATGGATGATGCTTACGAAGATGAACTTTCTATAGTTCCTTACGTCAAGCATGAAATTGTTGCTATTGCACCCACACTTGATTTCCCTATTATCCTTTTGAAATCTCCAACTCCGGGGAATTTTCCTCTAATCAAAGCTCAATGTGACGGGTTTCATTTATCTTATAATCCTAAACATCGTGTTGAAAACAATACACGTGTGCTTGTAGGCCATGAACAACATGATTTATGTGATAGTTATATTCTTGATGTTGTTCATGATACTACTGAAAATTACTTTGAGAGAGGAAAGTTTGGTTGTAGAAACTTCCATGTTGCAAAAATACCTCTCTTCATGTTGAAAGTTTTGAAGTTGTTCTTTTTCCACCTTTCTATGCATGTCACTTTGTGCTTCTTTGATTTATTTTCTTACAAGATGCCTATGCATAGGAAGTGGGTTAGGCTTAAATGTGTTTCATATTTGCTTCTTGATGCTCTCTTTTGCTTCAAAATTCTTATTCTTGTGAGAGCATCTTCTATAATCTTTAAGCCTAGCTAATGGCTTTAAAGAAGCGCTTTCGGGAGGCAACCCGCAACGAATTTAGGATTTCCTTTTTGTTTTTCTTCTATTTTTAATGGTCTTGATGATTTTTAATACTGTAGAAACATCATTGTATCTTTACTTTTCAAGCTTTGTGCCTTTTATAGCCTCATACGACAAGGGAAGTGAAAGTTGTGACATGCTGTCCAGAAAACAGATTCTGTCTTCGTGACTAGAAAAATCAGAGAAAAATCCCAGTTCATATTTTTCACCTGATTGTTTTACACAACGTGCTCTATACAATTATGAAACTTTCGTATGTTCTGAGTTTTTTTATTTGAGTTGCAAAAGTGCCCCTAAAAAATTCTTTACTACCTGCTTGTCTGTTTTTCACAGATTCTGTCCTGTTTTGCCTTTTCTTCGTTTTGCAAACCTTAAGCTTTCTTTTTATTTGCAAAAACTTTTTGGCAATCTTAAGAAACAGTATCTCTTCAAGGTTATCCTTATTTCCAGTAGAGAAAAAATTATTTTATTATGGGTACTAACCTCGCTAATCAGATTATGATGAGTTATGTATGAAGGGAGTTTTCAAGTGTGCGAGGGAACATGATGAAAGAAGATTAAGAAGTGTCAAGCGTTCAAGCTTGCGGATTCCCCCATGCATCCCCAAGAAATATTCAGGGAGACTCAAGCGTCTAAGATTGGGGATGCCCCCGTGCATCCCCTTCTCCATCGACAATTATCAGTTCGTCTCTCGTTTCACTATATTTTTATCACTTCATGCGTTATGTGCTATTCTTGGAGCGTCTCGCTCTTAGGTTTTGTTTTTAGTTTCCTTTAGCTTTGCTTGCTGTTCATAACAATTTAGAACCCAGCTTACTTTGTGTGGGAGAGAAACACGCTCCACTTCCAAAATTTAGAACACAACATAGGATTTTTCCTTCTTATCTTTGTTGTGTTTGTTCTTTATCTTTCAGTAGCTGCTGTCATGCTTTGCTCTTAGCTTTCATGTTTATATTTTAAAAGAGCTTTTGTTTAGTTTGTTGCTGGAACTCTCTTGAGTTTTCATGTTTATCTTGTTTAGAGAGTTTTCCTGTTGCACTGAGTTGTGTGTCTTGACTTGAAGTAGGTAATTGAGGTTGCTATTCTTTTTGTAGTAGTAACTTGCAAAAGTTTTGAGGTGTTGTTTTGAGTAATGTTTGGACTTTTGGTGTCAAGAGCTTTAGTGTCAGAACCCTCTGTTAGGTAATGTGCTAGGGTTAGCAAGTCTCTTGCATCATGTTAAAATTTCAAAAGAGATCTTTGAAATCAAAATCAAAAGCAAAATGGGAGAAGAAACCCCCCCAGATGAATTAATTCAAAAGGCCAGATAAAAATCTTCTCCAAAAATTCATGATAGATTTTTGAAAAGTCTTATAAATGAGTGTGATCACATATCAAGTGATGTGGGACCCACCCCATGCTCATGGATTTTTCAAATATTCAAATAGTGCCTTGGAATTAATTAAAAACCCCTATTTGAGTTAAGATTCAAATTATTTGAATTTTAAAAATGTTGAAACTTTATAAGTGGCTGGTCTATATTATTATGAGGCCATATAAAAAATTCAGCATTTAATAAAATGCCTAGCTATTTATTTTAGCCCAGCAAAACAAATGTCAGAAAAGAAAAACAGAAAAAGAAACAGAAAAGCTTACCTAGCGCCCAGGCGAGAGCAGCCCATCCAGCCCACCCGGCCCAGAGGGGCAGCAGGGTCTTCTTCCCCGCCCCGCACCTCCAAGCTGCTCGGTGGAATGCCACCGAGCCAGCCGTGGACGACAAGTCGCCGCCGAGCACCTTCCAGGCCTCCCCGTGCCCCCTTCTCGCGCCTGGAGACGTCTCTCCCCCTTCCCGATCCATTCCCCCCTCCAGAGCTTCCTCCTCCTCCCGTGCTCGATTTCGTCACCACCCGAGACCCCGCCGGAGCACCGACGAGGAGAACGCGTGGACAACGCCGTCAACAAGCCGTGCCACCTTGTCCATCTTCTTCGCCGTCGTCCTCTACGCCAAGGAGTGCAGCCAATCGAGAAGAAGAGCCCCTGGACGTGACGCTAGCTTCATCTTCCCCAACTCCGGCCGCCGCGAGTCGTCCTCAAATTCCGGCCAGCTCCGATCTTCCCCGAACCCGCTAGCCATTCCGTCGCATTCGTGGTGAGCTTCTCACCGTTTCCCCTAACCTAGCGCCCTCCCTCTCGTTCTCTATCCACGGCCGCCATGAACGCCGAAGCTTGCCGCCGCCACAGTTGAAGCCGAGGTCGCCGTCGTGCCCTTTCGGCTCAACTAGCGCGCGCAGCAGCCTCCCGTTGCTCTCAGCTCTCGTTTGCAACACGCCACAGTCAAAATGACGCTCTGGAGCGCGATCCCGATGCAGCCCTAGCCACGGTCGCCGCCAACCTCGACGTCGGCGTTGCTCCGGTGACCCCCTGAAGATCTGGCCAGGTCCAATCGACGCGGACGACGACGCTGCACCCGTTGGTGGTCTCCTCTTCCTCTCCAGTGGCTTCTAGCCGATTCCGGCAAGGGCGCCGCCGTGGCCAGGCCACCGGCGTCAAGCCGCCGGTGGGTTAGGCCTTAACCCGTGCTTAACCCCCCACACAGCCTATGACAAGTGGGCCCAGGGCCCTTAATCCCCACTGGTTAAGTTAAACCAGCCGGGTTAATTAACCCAGAGGCTGAAAACCCTGGCCCACACGTCAGACCCCCCCCCCACGTCAGCCTTGCGCAAGCATGACGCAGTAAATCAATTCCAGAAAATTAGAAATGAATTAAAGAATTCCAGAAAATCCAGAAAATAGCCCAAACTTTGGAAATTCATAGAAAATTCATATTAACTCCAAATTGGACAAATAATATATGAAAATGATCAGGAGAAAATAAGCTATCCAAAAATCCAACTTTCAACTTTGTTTGAGTTGAATTTAAATTGGGATCAGTAGCATTTGCTATTTGATTTAAATGGAATTAAATTAAATTCAATTCAAAAGTTTTTGCAACTTGAACCATGACAACATGCTACATTTCAACCACACATCAGAGGCATATCATACACATTCCAAAATGATTCAAATTGATCAAACAATGTCACATGTAACTTGGCTAAGTTCGAATTCAAATTGGAGTTTGAATTTGCAATTCAATTTGCAATATACTCCACTTAAATTGAATTGCTTCACACATCAAAGCATATACATCAAGTTTCAACCTTCCATCATGTGATTGTGCATTGTATTTACTTTTGCTACCTTGTTTGTTGTTTTTCGAGTAGAGGTGGAACCGGAGCCGGAGGCTGCCCCCTTCGTTGAAGACCCCGAACCCGAACCTCGTCAGCAAGGCAAGCAAACCCCCATTGATCATATCGATAAAATCCCACTTCCCTCTCATGTCTCGCTTATGCATTGTATAGGATGATTACCATGCTACGTTTCTACCGCATAGATGAACCCATTCCTTTGCATGACCTATCATTTGTCACAGTAGTAGGCAAAACCACAATCCTAGCAAATGTAGGAGTTGATTGATATCATGTGGCCCCTGCAATTTTTACTGCTTATTGCATGCTTAGAGTGATACCATGTTGATACTGTTATGTGAGTCGGGATGGTAGTGATCATGATGATGATGGTAGAAAAGTGTTGGTGAATCTACCCTAATACAAGGTGAACGATGAGAGGCTGTGTAGGAGTACACGGTGGGTTTTCTCGTTGAACACCGCCCTAAGTCCGAGTTCTTGTGTGGTGATCCAAGATGAAGAGTACAACCACACATTGGGCTCACTGACCCCTCTCAGCTTACTAACTCATCCATTTCGATGTCCAGATGTCGCAATAGTTCGGAGTTCTGGTAGGCTTGTGGCCTGGATACTAAGTGAGAGAACGGCTCACCCGAGACCGACTTATGCACCACGCACACATCACTTGGGTCCACTTCGGTAAACCGGACGGGTTCACGATAGTGGTAGCCAACCCAAGTAGGCGGCTTTCTCGGACTAGATCGGCTATGAGGTAACAGTTGTGGTGAGCATCCTCGTTGGCACCCCTTGAATGGTATCGAGATCAAAGGCGGTAAATGATGATCATGTGTGTGTAGCGGTACACCCCTGCAGGGTTAACAAAACTATTCGAATAGCCGCGTCCGCGGTTATGGACTGCTTGGAAAGCTTAGCTTGATTATTAGATAACTTGAACCGGATACTTCTAAAACACACCAAGATAAGTGTGAGTGCTATGGCGTGCTTTCTCGTGGGGAAGTCGACGAAGGCACCATAGTGGTGTAATTGGTAGGAGAAAGTAGTGGACTCGTGTACGCTTCTTACCTCAAGTCTGGTACTCGTAGTTCAGGACTAGCCAAGTCAAAGCTGGCACTTCTGCAAGTGAAACCCCACCTCCCTTTACCTTGATACATATGCATAAGTAGTATAGCTCCTATGTATGTCTTGCTGAGTACGACTTTGTACACACGTTTGCTTAATATATGTTTTAGATGAACCCACTGACCCCGAAGGTAGCTTCTTCATCGAGCTGGACGACTAAAGATCAAGCTAGTCTAGTCCCAGTCAGACGACTGGTTCCCTCGTGGAGGGCATGTGTTTAAATAAGGCTTCTTAAGCCATTTGTTAAACTTGTCTGTACTCAGACATACTTTGCTTCCGCTTGTGTTGTAATGTTGGATCACATGTTTGTGATCTCTGTGTGCACTCTATAAGAGTTATCAATAAAATGTATACTTTATAGAGAATTGCAATGATACCTACTGTTCATACAAGGCATTGTTGGGGTTCGTAGCAGAAAACACAAATTTTTCTGACTAGCGTTCCCTTAACCCAAGATCTAGCTAGCCGTATTACCGTAACAGATAGTAGTGCGGAAATAACATACCTCGGGGTGTAGTCCGTTGCGCGGGAAACGTTCCCGCAAACGTGGTTGATGTAGCCGATCAAGTTTCACAGCCCCCTGGCTGTGTTGAGCACCCGGATGGGTGTAGTGCCACACGTGCAGCACCTCGTAGTACTCGCACACGTACGAGACTCGATGACGACCTCCGTTCTCCGATCCAGCGGAGGGGGCGGAAGCAGACCTCTGGACGGAGCTTCGGCAGCACGACGGCCTCCGATTCTAGCAGAGAGGTCTCAATTCCACTACAGGCTCACACTAGGGAGCCCACCGTGGAAGAGACCAGAGAGGGGAGGAGACCGGAGAAAACCGATCTCAATTCGGAGTTATATTTATTTTCTCACGAATTTCTGTGTATTAATTATGTGCACCCTGCATGTCTTTATATAGGCTGGGGAAGGGAGTCAACCCTCCTCCCCTAGCAATGTGGGACTAAACCCCTTGCTAGGGGGGAGTTGGCCGGCCAAGGGGGAAGAGGGGGCGCACCCCTCATGGGCCCTAGGGCCCATGGCGCCTCCCCCCCTTTTTCTTTTTCTTTTTCTTTTCCCTTTAATTTCTTAATGGGCCTTTTTCTCCACTAAGGCCCATAGCACATATTAATTAGAAATAAAATGATTTTAATTATTAATTCAATTAATTAATAACTAAAACATATTATTCCATCTCCCTGTGCTCCGGAAACACTTCCGGCTCACTCCGAACTTGTTTCGGTTCAATACGGTACTCCTCCGATATTGTCTCCTTTATTCCCTGGTTGCTCCGATGGTTCCGAAAAGGTCTCCGATTTCATCGAGCCCTTAAGTGTGTTACCCTACGGTCCGAGAACACTCCAGTCATGACCGAGCAGAGGCAACAGTCAATGATCATCAGCGGGACCTGGATGCCCATAATGACCCCTGTGCATTCCGGATATCAATACCGATTGGACCTTACGCCGTATAGCATTCCCTTTGTCAGCGATACTGGATTGTTCCGAGATTCGATCAATGACATCCTATGTCTGGTTCAACCTCGTTCCGAACTAAATCCTTATACACTCGTTCCCGTGATATTCATCCCCGTGACCTAGTCACACGCTGCGCAGCTTTATGGATGGAATCTCACCGAGTGGGCCCTGAGTATCTATCCATTATATGGATTGACAAATCCCGCTCTTGTAAACAATACTCCTCAACGTATCTCCACGGAATACCTAAGATACAACCGTTATGACCCGCATATTTCAGTCAGGTGGTGGGATGTAAGTCAAAGCATCCGGGAAGATAGTGATTATGCACGTACTCACGGTCAAAGGAACGGTCTACCACGTTCTGTAATTACAACACTGAACCTTCATAAGATTTGATCATGATGTAATGCTTACTTTGGGTAATGTTCATCACGTCACTTAACCAGTGAGGTGACCTCATAGTCAAGAGACTTAATTGTCCATGATCGCGAAACCACGACCATCATGTTGACCATGAACTAGTTATCGATGTAGAGGCTAACTAGGAACTCTGGGGGTTTCTATACCACACCTGTATCATTGTTTCACTGACACAGTTCTAGCACGGTATGAAACTGGTTATGAACTTGCTTAGATATATTGGAATAATCATATATTATTTGCCTCTAGAGCATATATCCAACAGGCATGTGTGTTGCGTGTATGTTTATAACATGCATGTCTTTGTATGGGTTTTCGAGACCTTAGTTGTGATCTGGCTGGCGGTCTTTCATACACCAAGTGGCCCTTAGATGTGCGCAGCTTGGGGCATCACGATGCGATTGTCTGAGACTCTGTCTCGTGCACACCTTGTGGTATGATCGAGCCCGCTCTAGACCCCGACTAAGTGATCGGGCTGGAGTAAGTCTATGTAAGAGTTATGAGATAGTCGATAGTATGGTTGAGGCGACTTGTCTTTGAATATGGGAGTTCATCACCCATATCATTAGACTTGTGTGTGGACGATGAGGACCCATCTCAGTTGATCATCCGGCCTGGATGGGATGCCCCTCACGTACGATGCTTTCCGAGAACGTTCTGTGCTTGGCCTTGTCTGCTTAGACAAGTGGGTACGGTTCTCGGCTCTCCATATGACTATGTCTTAGCTGTACTTGCATACGCTAACCCCGGGTCCCGACATTTAGCCTATTAGTGATAGATGTCGTATTTTGGGCAATCCGTGTTTATTTTCAAAAACCTACAAATTAGTTGAGAACTTTAACTACTAGTTGGATCACTACTCTTCTGAGGGGTCGAATATTGTAGTACACTCACGTACCACGAGTCGAGGATGCGCAAGGATAACCAAACCCCCATACACTCCTCGGGGTACTTGTCTCTTTGTGAACCTCCTTATTAGATTGAGAGTTGCCGATAATAAGTGCATGAGTTCTTCGGACTAATGTGAGTATTCGAAAGTTGACACTTCCACCTTCCCATATTTTGCTAGCCTTCCTTGTGCCGTGCATTGCTTTCTTCTCACTCCGAGAGTTAGCGTCCACTTTCGCCGGTACATCCAAACCCTTGGCACGATATGCTCTGTCATCATAAGCCTCCTTATATCCTTCCTGAAAACAGTCACCATACCTACCTATCAAGGCATTTCCATAGCCTTTCCGAGATATATTTCCATGCAACATCCATCTTCTCATGACTTGATCTTCATGTCATACATGCTACTTGCTTGATCGATGAGCCGCATGCTAGTTGGTCCTTGCCCTAATCATTTCTACATGACGCGCTAGTATCATTGCATATCCTGCTACCCTGGCAGAGGCATACATTTGCATACATCATGATAGTTACATCTTCTTTATGATTTGAGTACTTTTGTAAAGTGTGAAAGATCTTCTATACTTTTTGTAATATATAGAGTGTTTCCCTTAAAGTGAGGAAAATATCCCAAAGTGGAAAAAATTAAAAGATCCCAAAGTGGACAAATTAAAAGATCCCAAAGAGGACAAATGAGAGTTAAATAGAAAGAGCCATTGAGGCCACCAAAAAATACAAAAAATATACAAAAAAAGAAAAATAAAAAAAGAAGAAGAGAAGAAATAAAAAGAGAGAAGGGGGCATACTACTATTCTTTCTTTTTGAGAAGATCCAAACTCGTACTCCATCTTGTATCTTGTACTCCATAGAGATTATCATTCATGCATATAACTATGTGGGGACCTTCACACTATAGAACTTTGCTTGTATATTCCAATGATGAGCCTCCTCAAATGAGCTCTAGGTCTTCCTGAGCAAGCAAGTTGGATGCACCCCCACTAGTTCCATTGGAGAGCTTACCTTAGCTCATATGTGCATCCGTTGCATGGCAATCCCTACTCCTCACATCATATCTATCATTTGGCTTTCTCTCGCCTATGATTGTCCTCATTGATGTGAGCCTTTCACACCTTTTTTTGTCTTCCTCCTCCACCTTATTCTCTCTTTGCCATCCTAAGTTTCAACTTTCTTGCTTACGCTCATCCATTGCATGAGTGCTCAAAATGTCGAAAAGGAGTGGATCTTTTTGACTTATACCTGGCTACTGGTCTGGGGATGAGTCAAGATAAGATTCCAAAGAAGACCAAGTGTGACACTTTAGTATATTGAGTTCTCAACAATAAAAAAATACTTTTTCTCGTATATCCCTATCCCCTTTCTTGCACGCAAACAACATTTGGAGACATTCGAGTCACGGACAGCGAGAGCTCTTGCACCTTTATGTTCTTCTGTTGCTTGTTTCAATACTAGATATAGACTCTTGCTTGTTATGACTTGAATTGAATTGCATGCTTTGCTTGCTTTACTTAAAAGTTCTTATATGGTTGTTAGCATGTCACCACAGAAATTATGCTTGTTATCATTTACCTACTCGAGGACGAGCAGGAATTAAGCTTGGGGATGTTGATACGTCCAAAACGTATCTATAATTTCTGCTTGCTCCATGCCTCTTTTGTGTGATATTGCTATGATATTGATGAACTTCCATACACTTTTGATCATATTTGGACTAACCTATTAACTCAGTGCACCCCAGTGCCAGTTCCTATTTTCTGATGCTTTTCTATTTCAGGTTTCCCCTTATTAAAACTACCAAAAAAATCCGGGAAAAATATAGGAAAAATTAGCGTACTGGAAGCTTCGCGAAGAGCCCAAGAGGGGCCAGAGAGGAGCCAGGGGGGCCCAGGCGGCCAGGGGCCTGGCCGCGCCAGGGGGCGCCTGGATCCCCTGGCCCACCTCTGGCTGCCCCCTTTCGCCTATTTATTCCCCGTGACAACAAACCCTCGGGAACGGAACCCTTTTTCGCGATCTCTCCTCTGTTCCGCCGCCGCCGCGCTTCAAAGATCGGGAGCACCAGAAGACCTCTTCTCGGCACCCTGCCGGAGGGAGGAAACACCTCCGGGAGACCATCCATAGCCACAGATTGCTATTGTGATTGAATTTACTCAAGAACAAAATATAAAAGAGAAGAACCAAATATATTACTCATCACAATCTGAACATAGTCTCATAATCCATCAGATCCTAGCAAACTGAGCATAGTGACAGCAGAAATTACAATAGTTCCTCGACCATGTGAGGCAGCTCACGAGTTCTCGAAAGTGAAAGCACAAAGAGGGGAGAGGTACATCACACAGCTACTGGTCACGGACCCATCGTCCAAAGGGGGACTACTCACGGTACATCCGGAAGGCGTCTGTGGCTATGGATGGTCTCCCGGAGGGGGTTCCTCCTTCCGGCAGGGTGCCGGAGCAGCTTCTCCAGGCAACCCCGATCTTGAAACGGCGGCGGCGGTACAGAGGGGGGTTCGCGGAAAATAGATCGATATTAGGGGTTTCCACCCTGAGGGCTAAATATAGGCGGAGGGGGGTGTCGAGGGGACCCACAGGGCAGCCAGGAGGCCCCCTGGCGCGTCCTGGGGTGGGGCCGCGCCAGGGACCCTTCTGGAGTTCATGTGGTGGCCCCCTCCGCTGCCTTGGTGATTCCGGAAGCTTCCGGGTCGCTGATTTTTTATCTGATTTTTCCGGATTTTTTGGAGCACTTTTAATGGCCGGAAAACCTGAAATACAAAAACATCAGAAAAAGTAACTGGCAGCTGGGTGCACTTGGTTAATATATTAGTCCAAATATGCTCAAAAGTGTATGAAAGTTCAAGCAAATCATGGCAAAGTCACACAAAACATGCATGGAGCAAGCAGAAATTATAGATACGTTTGGGACGTATCAACATCCCCAAGCTTAATTACTGCTCGTCCTCGAGTAGGTAAATGATAACAAGCATAATTTCTGTGGTGACATGCCACACAACCATATAAGGACTTTTAAGTAAAGCAATTAAAGCATGCAATTCAATTCAAGTCTTAACAAGCAAGAGTCTATATTAGCATGACACAAGCAACAAAAGAACAAAAGGTGCAAGAGCTCTCGTTGTCCGTGACTCGAATGTCTCCAGATGGTGTTTGCGTGCAAGCAGGGGACTGGGAAAAAGAGAGAAAAAAGGTTGTTGAGAACAACTATCTACTAAAGTTTCACACTTGGTCTCCTTTGGATTCTTATCTTGACTCGTCCCCAGACCACTAGCCAGGTACAAGTCAAACTGATCCACTCCCTTTCGATATTTTGAGCACTCATGCAATGGATGAGCGTGAGCAAGCAAGTTGACACCTAAAAGGCGAAACAGAAAGAAGGTGGAGGAGGAAGACAAAAAGGTGTGAAAGGCTCACATCAATGAGGAAAATCATAGGCGAGAGAAGGCCATATGATAGATGTGATGTGAGGAGTAGAGATTTCCATGCAATGGATGCACATGTGAGCTAAAAGCTCTCCAAGGGAACCAGTGGGGGTGCATCTAACTTGCTTGCTCAAGAAGACCTAGAGCTCGTTTGAGGGGGCTCATCATTGGAATATACAAGCCAAGTTCTATAGTGTGAAGGTCCCCACATAGCTATATGCATGATGATAATCTCTATGGAGTACAAGGGATAGAGGATAAAGTACTAGTGTGGATCTCTCAAAAGGAATAGTAGTGTGCCCCCTTCTCTCTGTTTATTTTTCTTTTTCTCTTTCTTCTATTTTTTGTATTTTTTTGGTGGCCTCAATGGCTCTTTCTATTTAACTCTCATTTGTCCTCTTTGGGATCTTTTCATTTTTTCCCCTTTGGGATCTTTTCCTCACTTTAGGGGCAACACTCTATATTTTACAAGAATATAGGAGATCTTTCACACTTTACCAAAGTACTCACATAAAGAAGATATAACTATCATGATGCAAATGTATGCCTCTGCCAGGATAGCAGGATATGCAACGATACAAGCGCGTGATGTAACAATGATTAGGGCAAGGCCCAACTAGCATGCGGCTCATCGATCAAGCAAGTAGCATGTATGACATGAGGATCAAGTCATGAGAAGGTGGATGTTGCATGGCAATGTATCTCGGAAATTCTATGGAAATGCCTTGTAGGTAGGTATGGTGGCTCTTTTAAGGAAAGATATAAGGAGGCTTATGATGATAGAGTGTGTCGTGCCAAGGGTTTGGATGCACCGGCAAAGTATGCGCCAACCCTCAAGGTGAGAAAGGGCAATGCACGGTACCGAAGAGGCTAGAAAAATATAGGTGGGTGGAAGTGTCAACTTTAGAATACTCACATTAGTCCGAAGAACTCATGCACTTATTATCGGTAAATCTCAATCTAATCAGGAGGTTCACAAAGAGACAAGTACCCCGAGGAGGAGTGTATGGGGGTTTGGTTATCCTTGCGCATCCTCGACTCATGGTACGTGAGTGTACTCTAATATTCGAACCCTCCAGAGGTTAGTGATCCATCTAGTAGCTAGAGTTCTCAACAGGGGTTTTTGGTTTTCGAAAATCACACGGATTGCCAAAAATACGACATCTATCACTAATAGGATCGAGCTCTTGACACCAAAAGTTCAAACATTACTCTAGTCAATACCTCAAAACTATTGCAAGTTACTACTACAAAGAGAATAGCAACTTCAACTACCTACTTCTAGTCAAGACACAAAACTCAGTGCAACAGGAAAACTCTCTAACAAGATAAAACATGCAACCTATAGAAAGTTCAACCTAAAACAAAAGAAAATCTCTAGAAAAATTAATGCACTACAACTAAACAGAGCAGCAGCTAAGAAAAGAAAAAGAACAACTCACAGCTAAAAGAATAAGCATGCAAATCCTATGAGGAGTTCTAGTTCAAGCGGAGCGTGTATCTCTTCCACACAAAAGAGTAAGCTGGGGTCTAACTTGTTATGAACAGCAAGCAAAGCTAAAGAAAACTAAAAACAAAACCTAAGAGCGAGACGCTCCAAGAATAGCACACAACGCATGAAGCGATAAAAATATAGTGCGGCGAGGGACGAACTGATAATTGTTGATGAAGAAGGGGATGTCCGGGGGCATCCCCAAACTTAGACGCTTGAGTCTCTTGAAAATTTATTGGGGGTGCACATGGGCATCCCCAAGCTTGAGCGTTTGACACTCCAATATCTTCTTTCATCATCTTCCATCGCGCACTTGAAAACTCCCTTCATACATAACACATTGTAGACTGATTAGAGAGGTTAGTGCCCATAATAAAATATATTTTTCTCTACTGGAAATAAAGATAACCTTGAAGAGCTACTGTTTCTCAAGATTGCCAACAAGTTTCTGAAAAGAAGAAGCAAGCTTAAGGTTTGCAAAGCGAAGAAAAGGCAAAACAGGACAGAATCTGTGAAAAACAGACCAGCAGGTAAAAACGATTTTTTTAGGGGTACTTCTGCAACTCAAATAAAAAAACTCAGAACATACGAAAGTTTTGTAATTGTATAGAGAACACTGTGTAAAACATTCAGCTAAAAAAGATGAACTGGGATTTTTCTCTGATTTTTCTAGTCACAAGGACAGAATCTGTTTTCTGGACAGCATGTCACAACTTTCACTTTCCTTGTCGTATGAGGCTAAACTTGGCACAAAGCTTGAAAAGTAAAGATACAATGACGTTGCTACAGTATTAACAATCATCAAGACCACTAAGAACAGAATAAAACAAAAATAAAAACCTAAATTCGTTGCGGGCTGCCTCCCGAAAGCGCTTCTTTAGAGCCATTAGCTAGGCTTAAAGCAGAAGATCAAGTCTTTTCAAGAGAATAACTAGCCCGTGTGACGGACACAAAAGGTAACTTAACCTTTTTCCTAGGGAAATATTCCATCCCTTTCTTGAGAGGGAATTGGAATTTGATATTCCCCTCTTTCATGTCAATAACAGCACCAACTGTGCGAAGAAAAGGACGTCCCAAAATAATTGGACAAGAAGGTTCACATTCAATGTCCATAATAGTAAAATAAATGGGAACATAATTTTCATTGACATTGATAAGAACATCATTTATCTTCCCCAAAGGATTCTTTACGGAAGAATCGATGAGACGAACACCAAAAGAACAAGCATAAAAAGGTTTCAATTCAAGCATATCATACATTCTTTTGGGCATAACAGAGGTACTTGCTCCAACATCACAAAGAGCATTACAAGAGAAGTTATTCAATTTGATTTTTATCATAGGATCCCAACCATCTTCTAGCTTCCTAGGTATGGAGGCTTCTAGTCTAAGCTTCTCCTCCCTAACTTTGATTAGAGCATTATTAATATGCTCTGTGAAGGCAAGATTAAGTGTACTAGTGTGGGGGTCTCTAGACATCTTGTGTAGGAAACCAATAACTTCAGGTAAAGTGCAGTTGTTAAAGTCTAGATCACTACTATCTATCAAGGAGGTAGTGATATCATTTAGGCTCACTTGTTTGAAAGACTCTATGTTCATAGAGGTTTCTTCATCTATGGTTGAGGTGGTAGCATCACCATTGGTAGGTCCAGTGGGACTAGGGGTGTGATGGGTGCTAACAGTTTGGACATCCTCAACTACTTGGATAGTGGCTACTGTGTGGTAGGTAGGAAGGCTCTTAACTCTCTCTTCTTCCTCCTTTTCTCTGGCCCATCTCTCTTTTAGTTTTCCCAACATCCTAATGTTTTCATTAATTTGGACTTGGATGGCATTCATAGGAGTGGTCTTCCTCTCCTCGAGGGGAGAAGTTCTAATCTTCAGCATCTCTACATCATGGGCTATATTGTCTACCTTCAAAGAGAGGATGTATAATTTATCTAATTTCTCTTCCACACTCTTGTTGAAGGCTTTTTGGGTAGTGATAAAGTCTTTGAGCAAGGTCTCTAATTCAAAGGTGGAGTTTTTGGTGCTAGGACAAGTGTTGTTGTTCCCATAGTTGTTGGATGGGAAAGGCCTAGGGTTGTTGCTACCAAAATTACTCCTATAAGCATTATTGTTGAAGTTGTTTCTAGAGACAAAGTTCACATCTACTTGCTCTTGAGCAACCAAAGAATTTAAAGGAACATCATGAGGATCAATAGGAGCTTGCTTGGTAAGTAGAGACATGCTAAGGTCAACCTTTTCATTTAGAGAGGAGATCTGCTCGACAGAATTTACCTTCTTACCGGTTGGAGATCTTTCGGTGTGCCACTGAGAGTAGTTCAGCATCATCTCATCAAGTAGCTTTGTGGCAGCACCAAGTGTGGTTGACATAAAAGTTCTTCCCGCGGCCGAATCTAACAGGTTCCGCGAGGTAAAGTTCAAGCCTGCATAAAAAGTCTGGATAACCATCCAGGTAGTCAGTCCATGTGTGGGGCAGTTCTTGACAAGCGTCTTCATACATTCCCATGCATGGGCAACGTGTTCATTATCCAATTGCCTGAAATTCATAATGTTACTTCTCAATTGAATAATTTTAGCAGGGGGGTAGTACTTCCCTATAAAAGCATCTTTGCATTTACTCCAAGAATCGATACTGTTCTTGGGTAAGGATTGCAGCCACTCCTTGGATCTTCCTCTCAAAGAGAAAGGAAAAAGCTTCAGCTTGACGATGCCTCCATCCACTTCCTTGTACTTTTGCATATCACAGATCTCGATAAAAAAATTTAAGGGCAAGGCAGCGTCCTCTCCAGCACCTGAGAATTGATCTTTCATAACAAGATTAAGCAGAGCAGGTTTAATTTCATAAGAAGGTGTTGAAGTGGCAGATGGAGCAATAGGAGTGCAGATAAAGTCACTATTGTTGTGACTAGTGAAGTCACACAACTTGGTGTTTTCATTGGAACCCATAGTAGCAGCAGGTATTTTTGGTATTTTTTATAAAGGACACAAAAGTAAAAACTGAAAGGTAAACTAACAAGACTAAAAAGCAAAGATAAAAGATAGTGTGCAACTCCCTTATCTTGTAGACTGGAGTCCCCGGAAACAGCGCCAGAAATTAGCTTGATACGGTGAGGATAGTTCTCACTCCTTGTTGGATACCCCAAGTGGAAGGTGAGACGATGTAGCGTAGCAGCAAATTTCCCTCGGTGAAGATACCAAGGTTATCGAACCAGTAGGACTCCAAGAGATACAAGTAGGTGACAACGGCGCCAGAAATTAGCTTCGGGCTAGGGAGTTGACGTGGACCTGCACACAGAAACAAATAACTTTGCTCCCAACGAGTACAGAGGAGTTGTCAATTCCTCCGGCCTTGCTGTTTACAAAGGATCAACGCAAGAGATAATAATAGTGGCAATTGAAAGTAAAGACTGAAAGTAAATTGATGATGTAAACAATAATTTGAAGATGGACCGGGGTCCCGTGATTTTCACTAGTGATGTCTCTCTCCCAAAAGACGATAAAAGTGCTAGCGAGGTAAACAAATCACAGCTGGGCAATTGACAGAATTATGAAGGCACCGCAATGCTAACTATGCTGCAAATACAGGAAGGGCTCAAAAGCAATGGGCAGTACGCCAAGGTAAGTAGACCGAAATCCAACTGCATCTACTACGAATCATCCACCTTGAGATATCTATCCAGAACATCTCGCTGGTATTAAGTTGCGAATCCCACCCAAAGTGTAAACTCAAAGCAACAGCCAACTGCATTAAAAGAACTTTGCGTAAAGTAAACAATCCTTGCACCCGCAGATACAAGCACCATTGTTTTATCCCTGGTGGCAACAACACATCCCCTAGTCTCATGTTTCTGTCACTCAAGCTAGACATCAAGGGGCTGAACCCACAATCAAGCATAACGCTCCCTCTTGGAGTTGCAACAAATCACTTGGCCAAAGTAAAATACGGCAACGGAGAACATGCAAGAATTTACTCAAGAACAAAATATAAAAGAGAAGAACCAAATATATTACTCATCACAATCTGAACATAGTCTCATAATCCATCAGATCCTAGCAAACTCATCATAGCAACAGCAGAAATTACAATAGTGCCTCGATCATGTGAGGCAGCTCACGAGGTCTCGAAAGTGAAAGAACAAAGAGGGGAGAGGTACATCACATAGCTACTGGTCACGGACCCATGGTCCAAGGGGGACTACTCACGGTACATCTGGGAGGCGTCGATGGCTATGGATGGTCTCCCGAAGGGGGTTACTCCTTCCGGCAGGGTGCCGGGGCAGCTTCTCCAGGCAGCCCCGATCTTGAAACGGCGGCGGCGGCGGTACAGAGGGGAGTTCGTGGAAAAAAGATCGATATTAGGGGTTTCCACCCCGAGGGCTAAATATAGGCGGAGGGGGATGTCGAGGGGACCCACAGGGCAGCTAGGAGGCCCCTTGGCGCGGCCTAGGGTGGGGCCACGCCAGGACCGTTCTGGAGTCCCTGTAGTGGGGCCCCTCCGCTGCCTTGGTGATTCCGGAAGCTTCCGGTCGCTGATTTTTTATCTGATTTTTCTGGATTTTTTGGAGCACTTTTAATGGCCGGAAAACCTGAAATACAAAAACAGCAGAAAACAACAACTGGCGGCTGGGTGCACTGGGTTAATAGATTAGTCCAAATATGCTCAAAAGTGTATGAAAGTTCAAGCAAATTATGGCAAAGTCACACAAAACATACATGGAGCAAGCAGAAATTATAGATACGTTTGGGACGTATAAACCACCTACATGTTGGCCTTGGAGTCCTACGGGAGACAATCTTAAAACCTCGGTATCTTCACCGAGGGAAACTTGCCGTTACGCTACATCTCACCTTCCACTTGGGGTAACCAACGAGGGCGAGAAGTTATCTCGTGTATCAGGTGTTCCCAAAGTACCTTATAAAACCTTATCACCTTGCTGCGGGTGGTTCTTTCCATCTCATCCAAAATCCTAACCGGTTTCTCCTCATAGGTCAACTCCTGGGTCAGCTCTAGCTCTTTCATGTCTGTCTGTTTGACTGGCGGTGCAATGCACTTCCTTAACTGTGATATATGAAACACATCATGGACATCTGACAGCTCTGGAGGTAGTTCCAATTGGTAAGCCACTCTTCCCTTCCGGGCTATCACTTGGAATAGTCCGATGTACCGAGGTGCAAGCTTTCCTCAAGTATGGGATCTCCGTACACCCTTCATTGGCGTTACTCGAAGGTAAGCATACTCTCCGGGCTCGAATCTCACCTCTCGGTGTCTCGAGTCATAGTAACTCTTCTGTCGAGTCTTCGTTGCTCTCAGGCGGTCCTGAATTTCTCTGACTTGCTTTTCTGCCTCAAGCATCAGGTCGGTACCAAAAAGGCGACTGTCTCCGGTCTGTGACCAGTTCAGATGGGTGCGGCACTTACGCCCATATAATGCCTCAGAGGGTGACATCTTGAGGCTGGACTGGTAGCTGTTGTTGTAGGAAAATTTCGCATATGGAAAACAGTCTTCCCACTTGGTGCCATAGGCTAGGGCACATGACCGAAGCATGTCTTCTAATATTTGATTTACTCGCTCGGTCTGCCCATCGGTCTGTGGATGGTAGGTCGTGCTATGATTTAGCGCGGTCCCCAGGGCTTGGTGTAAGCGTAGCCAGAATGCAGAGGTGAAAAGGGACCCTTTGTCCGACGTGATCATCTTGGGTACTCCATGAAGACTAACGATCCGGGACATGTATAGCTGGGCTAGTTGATCCGCTCGGTAAGTGGTCCTTACTGGGATGAAATGGGCCACTTTGGTAAGCATGTCCACAATGACCCAAATGGCATCCTGGCCTCGGGCTGATCTAGGAAGCCCCACGATAAAGTCCATGCATATATCGTCCCATTTCCACTGAGGGACTTGCAGGGGTTGCAGCAATCCGGCTGGCTTCTAATGTTCATCCTTGACCTTGTAGCATATGTCGCAGCATGCGATGTAATATGCAATATCCCTTCGCATTCCCCACCACCAAAATGTTGTCCTTAAGTCTTGGTACATCTTGGTAGTTCCTGGGTGGATGGAGTATGCAGACTCATGGGCCTCTCGTAGTATCTGCTGCCTTAGGTTGTTCTGATCTGGCACGCATATTCGGTCCTTGAACCATAGTGTTCCTTGGTTATCAATGTGGAAGGATTCAGCCTTGCCTTGCGGTACCCTCTCCTTGATCTCTTGGATTCCCGGATCCTGATTTTGTGCTTCCTTGATTTCTTCCATGAGAGTTCGGGTAATCTCCAATGTATTCCCATTTATTGGGCCACATAGTCCCATGTTGAGGCTAGCAAATTCCTTTTGCAGTGTTGGGTTCATTCCTTCCCATACTGCGTTTACAGCGCTCGGCTTTCTGCTGAGGGCATCGGCGACGACATTGGCTTTCCCGGGATGATAGTTTATCCCGAGGTCATAATCCTTGACTAACTCAAGCCATCTTCTTTGTCTGAGGTTCATGTCTGCTTGGGTGAAGATGTACTTGAGGCTCTTGTGGTCCGTATATATCTCACATCGTTGGACGATGAGATAATGCCTCCATATTTTCAATGCGTGCACTACGGCCGCTAATTCCAAGTCGTGGGTAGGGTAGTTCCCTTCATGTTGCCGCAGCTATCGGGACGCGTAGGCTATGACTTTTCCATCTTGCATCAATACGCAGTCGAGTCCACATCGGGAAGCATCACAATATACATCGAACCCTTTGTGGATGTCTGGTAAGGTTAAGACGGGTGCAGAGGTCAACCTCGCCTTTAGTTGTGTGAAGCTCTCATCACACTCATTGGTCCAGACAAACCTCTGGTTTTTCTTCAAGAGTTCTGTCAGGGGCCTGGCTATCTTTGAAAAACCTTCAATAAACCGGCCGTAATAGCCAGCCAAGCCCAGGAAACTGCGGACTTCCGTCACGGTAGCTGGTGGCTTCCAATTCAGCACATCAGCCACTTTACTAGGGTCTACAGCTACTCCTTGGGCTGATATAATATGCCCTAAGAATCCAACTTATTTTAGCCAGAATTCACACTTGCTGAATTTGGCACATAACTGGTGAGTTCGCAGCCTTTCCAACACGGCACGGAGATGTTGCTCGTGTTCTTCTTCACTCTTTGAATATATGAGTATGTCGTCGATGAACAGTACCACGAACTTGTCCAAGAAATCCATGAAGACCTTGTTCATCATACTCATGAAGTAGGCTGGGGCATTCGTCAATCCAAAGGACATGACCGTGAACTCATACAGGCCATACCTTGTGGTGAATGTTGTCTTGGGTATGTCTTCTTTCTTGATCTTCAATTGGTGATAACCCGTGCGAAGGTCTATCTTGGAAAATACTCGTGCACCATTCAACTGGTCGAACAAATCGTCGATGCGGGGTAGCGGGTATTTGTTCTTGATGGTGATCTCGTTGAGCGGACGGTAGTCCACGCACATTCGTAGGCTGCCATCTTTCTTCTTTACAAACAGCACAGGGGAACCCCATGGTGAAGTGCTGGCACAAATGTACCCTTTCTGTAGTAACTCGTCCAACTGCTTCTTCAATTCTACCAACTCCGAGGATGGCATACGGTAGTACTTCTTGTATATTGGGGCTGTTCCGGGAATGATCTCGATGGCAAACTCCAGTTCTCTTTCAGGCGGAATTCCTGGCAATTCTTCAGGAAATGCATCCGGAAATTCTCGGACTGTCGGAATTTTATCCATCTCGATTATGGTGACCTTACACACTACCCCTTCCCTTTGGGGCATTCCGACGGCGGTAAACTGAGCCGTTTTTCCGGCGGGATTGACTAGTTCCACTATCCGGGTCTTGAAGTGGATATGTACTTAATGATCTGTCAACCAGTTTACTCCAAGGATTGCATCTAGCCCGTGGGAGTCAAGAAGGATAAGTGTGGCGGGAAATTACACCCCATGTATCATAATCGACAGACTCATGCATTCCTGAGTGGCTCTGAGCACACCTCCGGGGGATTGTACCACCATGATTTTATCCAAAAGAGTGACGGAAAAATTGTGGAGAGTGGCGAAACTCCGTGAAAGAAATGAATGGGTAGCCCCGGAATCAAATAATATAACCGCAGGTATGCCGTTAATAGAGAACATACCAATGAATACGTCGAGGGACTCGCGGGCTTCTTTGGCCGAGATATGGTGAACTCAACCTTGTTGATAGCCGGGGTTGGGGCGACGTCCAAGTGTGTTGACTTGTAGCACCGGCTTTTCAGTCTTGGTGGGGAACTGCCTGGAGTAATGCCCTGGCTTCCCGCAGGTGAAGAAAGTGTTGTTGCGCACGCAATCTGCCAGTTTTGGGAGGTGAGTCTTTTGTTGGGTTCCTGGCTTGTTGGCTGTGACGTTGCCATTGTTCCCGGTGGGCTGGTAGCTGGTCTGAGCAGGCTACCAGGTGCGTGGCTTCTGAGGGAATGGCTCACTGTTGACCTTGTTGGCTTCGTACTTGCGCTTGCGGTCATCGTACCCAATCTTGAGCGCATTGGCAGACTTTTGCTCACGTTCGGCTATAAGGGACTTGTTGACCAGGGTCTGGAAGTCCGGGAAGTCTACCATGCTGAGTTGGCAGCGAAGAGGGGCGTTGAGTCCTCCGAGGAAACGGTCTATCTTCCTTTCTTCCGTGGACACATCATAAAGGGAGTACCTCGAGAGATTATTAAACTTGTTCAGATACTCCGTTACGGACAAACTACCTTGGGTGAGGGCAAGGAATTCCCGCTGCTTGACTTTCATCACTCCGGTGGGGATGTGGTAGGTTCGGAACTTTTCCTTGAACTTCTCCCAAGTAATGTCCTCTTCTGGAAGCCATACGGCCTTGGCGTTATCCCACCAAATGGCCGCATACCCTTCCAGATAGTGTGTGGCAAATGGTACCATGTCAGCTTCCTCACAACGGGCAATTTCTAACTTATTCTCTATCGTCCTCAGCCAATCATCTGCTTCTAAGGGGTCATCTGCCTGGATGAAACTGGGTGGGTGGGTTCGCTGGAAATCTGAGAGCTTGGACCGGGATCCTTGGTTCTACCTCTGACCGACTATAGTCTGCATACTTCTCAAAAATTCCATAAGATCCTGGTTCCTCTTTTCCTCAAACATTCTCATCATATGATCGGGGGTTGGTGGCTGTGGTGGATGAGGTGGTAGCGGTTCCGATGAACGTCCAGCTTGCCTGGCGGATCGACGCACGGGGGTGTCGTCGTCGTCATGGCGGCTGCCTTCACCTCTCCTCATCCTATATCCATTCCCAATATAACACACCAATATTATGAGCAACCACCATAAGGGGGAAAACGAGATGACAACAAAACGGTGGAAGAACAAAAACTTCAAAAGTTTCGACGGTAGTCGATGACCATCTGAATCCTTGCTCGAAACCAGAAAATAAGCCAGTAGCCACCATAGCGGTTTTTGCAACGCTGATCTGGGATGTTACTGGAATAACCCAATAACTGCTCAAGACGGCCGACCAAAATCAGCGCAGAGCATGAGACAACGTTGATAAAAGAATGCAGAGGTCCCCTAAGATGGCCGAGAAAGCAGCTCAGAACATAGGGTCGCCACTGCGAAAAGAAACTCAACAGCTGCCCGAGACGGCCGAGAAAACAACTCAGAACACGGGTCGGTTGTTGAGAAGAGATATGTAAAGTAGGCATCCACCCCGGATGGCCGAAAACGAATCAGCTCAGAACCAGGCGTGGTGCCATTATCCAGAAGTGAGAAAGGGTCCGTCCGAGTCACCTACACCAAAAGAAAGCCGAAAACAAGCGAATCGAACAGCATAATTATACATAACAACTCCACCTCATACATAGAACACTAGTAGGGGATAGCATCACTTGTACTGCTCATACGGCAGTTGACAATATGCATAATACTACGATAGACGCGAAGCATACTCATGCTACTGCTCGATCCTCGCTCTAGTCGTGGGAATGAAGCGGGCACTGGCTGTCAGAGGAGTCATCAGAGTCATCCTCGAAACTGACGATATGGATCGGGCTACCAGACGCAAAGGAAACACGGCGACACTGACGGGAAGGCTCTCCCTCAGGAGGAGGGGGAGTACGACGCCTAAGCATCGGAGCTTCAGGGGTGGCAGTCAACGCGGCCCACTCAGCTGGGGTCGCACGGCGAGTGACAGGTGGAACATTAGGATGTCCCACTGAAGGCTTTGGCCCGAGTGAAGGTGTAATGGGTGAAGTCGGCATTGGGGAAAAGGTGGAGGGTGGAGGTGGAGGTGGGGACTGAGCTATACTAAGAGAAGAGAGTGCCTCCCTAGCGCGGGCCAGCTCCTCGGCAAGGATGTTGATCAACTCGTACTCAGCAGTCATGTAACGAGAAAGGTGCATGACCTCTCGGTCGCATGATGGATCATCAGGTGGAAAAACGACTCGCCCTGTAGGAGTCAGGGTGGGTAGTAAAAGAAACCTGGATGAACCTGCATCTCGACCTCCTGCTGGCGCAGATCTAAGAAAGCATCAACTGAAGCAAACTAGATGGCCTGCTCGGGAGTGGTAGCAGGTCCTCCCTTCTAAGAACGTGAAAGACTGTCGATTGGGGAACTCGTGAAAAGGAACACCTCCGCGCAGTACTCGTGCATGAAGTCAGCCATCTCCTCGATGTACACCTGATAAATCGGGTCCTTTCCCAAAGGGTGGAGACGAAGCCAAACGTTCCGAAGCAACGTCGAAAAGCCGGACGGTGACGCCTCGTACTCAAAAGGATATGAAACAGGTGCCATCTACACTCACACGGTTAGCCATTAGCAATAAAAACAAATGCATCTATATGCATCCCATGCAATGAACCAATGCATCAATCAAGGTGCAACAACCAACCAAGACTCTAGACTTAGCGGGAATCTAGCGTTCGCTAACTAGCGTGCCCTACAGTCAGCGCGGCTCTGATACCAATCGTTGTGGCACCCCGGCTCAGAGAAACTGGATTACCTTACATTGCCAGCCCAGAGATCATGTCTTCTGGCAATGCACAACATATTGGTACAGAAACAACCGCTTTATTGATAACATACGGTTACATAGGTTCGGATTTCATAGTTCTAAGAGGCAAGGCGGCACATCCCGTGCGCCGACAATATGGACATTATTTATGTCACATCTCAAAGCCTCAATACGAGTCAACGGAATGCTAACGGGCAGCGGAACAACGAGGTGGTGGAGCTCCACTCCATGGGGACACTACTGGGACACGACCTAGTTCACTTAGTTCGGGACGCCAGGACTTCCAGTACCTCTTCTCCTGCATCTGGCATGACACGCCAGGTCAGTACATTGAATTTACTTACAAGCTCACAACAGCCAAGCCATTAGGACATCACAAGAGTATGGCAACAATGCAAGCAAAACAATCATGATGGCTCTACATGTTACCAAGACTACCATAGGTGCAAGGCATTCAATAATAATGGTCACCGCATGACCATACAACTTACCTCGGAGTTTATGCGGACTTCATAACCACATTACGGTCATCCCATGACCAACAACTTTTATGGGTTGTCCCACGACCCTTCCACAGGTTAGGTGTGATCACGTTGTCACCCAACCAATCCGGCCATCCCATGACCAAACCACTTAGCATAATCATTAATTCAGGTTTATGTTGACCCACAGTGTGACCTAGTACGAACTGTGCCCATTACCGTGGACTCGGCTATTCGAATAGATTTATACACTCTGCAGAGGTTGTGCACTTTACCCACACCATGGAGATCTTCCTCCATCCAGTACCTCGGAACTTGTCCCACAGGATCCTTGGAAATCGTACCGCAGGAGTGGACTAGGACTTCTCCAACGAAACCCGCCTACCGCATAACCTCTCTATGACACCACCGACTTTCCGTCCTGGGTATCCCTGTGTCTCCCAGACACCTGGCCATCTCATGGTCCATAACACTGTCCCACACTGGGACTCCCGGGTAGCATCTCATTCTGGATTTCAAGGTTATCGCCGCCTACCTGATCAGGGTAGCGCGCGCGCATAACCTCCCCACTTTGGTGATGCTCGCAGAAGGCGCAATGATAGACCAAGCCAAGGCCTGCCCATACAGGAGAATGTGGCTGCATGAGTAAAGCTTGTTTCGGTGGCACTTGGTCAACGTTTAGTCATGTTCATTAGATTTAGCACTCATGATTGAAATAATAACAACAAAACTTTATCATGGCAACATGAACATGACACTACCACTACTACCAAGCATGTGCAGTAACTAGCGTGAGATTATACGAGCATGATATGGCATGAACGTGATATGAGTATGAATAATTCATAGGTCTACCATACAACATGAATACAGTCAACATAAACCAACTACGAGCACGATTTTGAGCTAAGTGGCATAAGCATGATCATTACCAGTGAGCCTAGCAGATATACTACTAGCATAACAAGCAAACCTAGTATGGATCATACGAGTAGTTCAAACAAAATTGAAATATCATCGAAATGGCCGAACCAAATGCACGGAACTAAGGCACTTGTAATCCCTTCATGAACATGGATGGTGTGGCTTGCCTTGGAAAGTAGGAGTGTCAATGAACTCCTGAGACTCAGCACCCAAGTGGTTGTCCTCTGAAAATGTTTGCAAGCAATAAAAAAAGAATAAGCCAAACATGCATCACTTCTGTCAAGTGCCTCTAGACAGCAAAGAAAACCATGAAACTTGGCTAGATTGAAGAGCAGCTCAAAAGAAAAATATAGAAAAAAGAATCAACTCATTTGGCCTTGTGGTTTAGGAGTTATTAGTGGTCAAAGTTGGGTCAAAATTCTTATTTAAAAGATTAAATCAATTTCTGAGAAGAATCTCTGGATAAGCCACGTCGAAGGCGTAAACCTGTGCGGGCGTCTCCACTTATACCGGTTCGGAGGGGCTAGTGCGGCTGGCGGGTGTGGCCAGGGTGTCGGGTTAAAACAGAAAGAGAGAGAGACAGAGGTCGTGGCTCCGGTGACGGTGGTTCGCCGACGAGGAGACCTCGAAGGTGACCTAGGGCTAGGGGAATGGACGCAGGAGACCAAGGCGAGCATCCACGTACCCAAAACTCTGCGAATGGTGGCTGGACGACTTCGCTAGCGTCTTCTCCAGCTACGGTGGCGGCGATGCTCCGGTGTGATCTACGGCCTGGGCCCTCCCCGGCCGGTCTCCTCTGTGTTCGAGCTCTATATGAGTAGGGTGGGGTGGGTTGTGATGCCTAGAAGCGAAGGGCAAGGGCCAATTTATAGGGGGGCTCGGGATTCCGTCGAGGTTGCCGCCAAGCAGAAGATTTTGGAGCAGTGCTCGCGTGGATGAGCTCGGGATGTTCCTGGCGGCTCTGGGAGGTTCTAGTGGAGGCGCAGTACGCATGTGTGCGCTCCCCAATGCCCTGCTTCGACAGAAAGCACGGGGCGGCAGGAGCCATGGCACTGCGACGGCCTGAGTCGACGAAACGAGTGGCAGGTGGCGCGAATTTGAGGGGCAGGTGGCGCACGGGGGTACGGCGATGCTATGGACGCGCAAAAGCAGCCACGGGTCGAGCGGAGGCATGCTGGCCACAGTGGCCACCACGCGTGTCCCTTGGTGAAATCATGGCGGCGACGACAAGGTCTACGGCGGGCGGCGGGGCTTTCGGCGGGGCCAGATGGCGCACGGGTGCACTACGGGGGCTACGGACACGAGCAACCGGTCGCGGGCGCTCGGGGTGAGGCATGCCCGTGATGGCGACAGCACGGCACGGCCAGAGCACGCCTGTGGCCGGCAGTGCGCGTGCTCACCCTGGGCACGCGTGCACTTAGGGCATCCAGGGCGTGCAAATGGTGTCCTTGGCGTGTATCCAACGTCCAGTAGTGTAGGTGTGGCCTTGGGCGACTTGTAGGTGGGTTCATGCACTTGTCAGCTTCAATATAAAGTTTCTGCAGCAAACTTTGTGGATTTCTCCAGGGAGTTTGGCTAGGATTTTGGAGGTGAAATTTGGTGTGCATGGGTTATCTAGGAGGGTGCCCCTGTGGTAAAAATTTCAAAGCAAATGGCTAAGTCTACAGGGTACTTGCTTCACAAAGTGCCTCTCTGACCAGAAATGGAAAAGAATTCCTAGAGGACAAAAGTTGTACTAGACTTGCTGATGTTTTTTGCATGGGGCAATGTGGCACATCAGTGGAGTCTAGCAAAAAAAGTTTCAAGTAAAAAGGAGCAACATAAGTGAAGGTTGCTTCACAAGCAAAGGTGAAAAAGAATTATCCCTTTAATAGAAAAGGGGATAATTTTGGGCAAGAAAAATATGGCTAGGTGAGAAATGACTAGGGCTTGGACTTGGCAAGGTGGGAGATGGGTTTTGAGGTCACTTGGGGCAAGAAATAAAAATATACCCAAGTGATCAAGGCCAAAAGAGTTTGCGAAAGACCGAGCAACAAGGGCAAATCCAGAAATAAACCAAAGGGTTTTGCAGATAAAAGATTTCCCAAAAATCAGGGTGTTACAGGACGTATCAGCAGCACAACGTTGATGGAACAACTTTCCACCACCAAGTAACATCTTCTTAAGCAAGAGATGTGCCTTCAATAGCTTGATCATTGCACCATTGTTGGATGCATTGTCGAGTGTCACAGCAAACAAATTATCTTCAATGTTCCACTCTCTTATGAAATTCACCATGACATTGAACATTGCAACGCCTGTGTGCGGCGTCTCCATAACAGCGAATTTAACTATCCTCTTCTGCACCTTCCACTCCTCGTCAATGTAATGAGCCGTGATGCAAATGTATCCCAAGGTCTGATTTGATGTCCACATGTCCGAAGTCAAAGATACCTTGGACTTGGAGTTTCTGAACATCCCTTGCAGAATTTGCTTCTCTTCTTGAAATGCTTTCATGCAGTCACCCTTCACTGTTTTTCTACATATCATCTTGAAGCTTGGATTTAGACTAGAGACAAATCTTTGGAATCCATCATACTCCACTAATGAGAACGCCCATTCATGCAACACGATCATCCTCATGACCTCTTTGCGTTCTAATGTCTGATTAAAGGTCCAAAGCCCCATTGCAACTCCATCCGGACTCATGATAGAAGCACTGAACTGTCCAGAAACTCTAAGAACCTTCTTCCTTTCCTTGCATCTCTTCAAATGTTTGCGCAATGAACTTGTTACATGTTTATGCCCAGCACAAATATTCCTTGAACAATGTTTGCACTCAGCAGCTACAACTATGTCATCAACACGGATTGGCTCATATTCTTTCCACACTTTAGACAAAAACTTTCTTCCTGGTTCAGAAAATGATCCCATGTCAATGATCCCAACTCCTCCGTCTTCCGCTTCTTCTTCATCATCATCTTCATCCTCATAATCTTCCTCTTCCTCTTCATAGTCAACATCTTCTTTATCGGCCTCATCTTGTTCAAAATCTGCCATCGGAGTGTCATGTGAACGGCCTGCTGATGAGTGTCAAGTGTTAACATTGCAATTATAACAGCTTATCAACTCTTAATTTGCATGCCTACAAAAATAAATAAATAAAATGCTCACCATGGTAAGCTCTACAAATATTTATCGAAGAAAGAGACACCCCTGTGGTGGTTGAGCCTTTGTCATTGTCGCACCGGATATCAACAACGAACCTCCATTCTGGTGTGCCTCATGGTCCCCTTCTTCCTCTTCCATGTTTCTGATCATATGGAAATCAAGAAATTTTATTACTCAACAATCTACTTTGCAAACAACACTATCATGTTAACTGCATAACCTATAGTACTTTTTATTGGGTGCAGTCATTAGTTGGCTAATAAGTTTCAGTTTGTGTAATCTTTATTTTGGAACATAGGTTCAACACTGACTAACTGCAGATTGCAACTTCAACGCCTTGAAGACACACGAAGATATGCTTTGTTAGGAAGATTTTTATGTTCCTTGTATCGGCATTAGTTGAAGTCTCTTCAATGAGTCTGATTTACTTCCGTGCCAAATGGCTTGATGCTATCGGGTGAAGGTACTAGATACCATTGCCTGCTATTTAAATTAAAAAACCATTTGACACAAAACGCTCCTCTGAATCTACAATTCATTGGTAGAATTTGACTGATCATATTGCTATAAGACTGAAGAAATGCATAGTGCTATAAGACTGAAGAATTTGAGAGACTGTGATCGTTTTCTTCCCTAAATATCAAACTATAAAAGCAGTACATCTTTTGATAATGAGCAAAGCAGTGCGTAGGCTGGACTAGACCATAATCAACTATTGGAATCCGGTGTGAAGCAATCTACTAGTGCATTCTCTCACAGCAGAATAAGTACCAACAAAATAATCTGCATTCTCTCACAGCAGTTAGGTAAAGACATGTTGTTTCTCATAGGAAAAACAAGAAAACTTCAGCATTCGACTCTGTCAGAGTCACCTCCTGCTGTTCATGCTCACAAAAATTCAGTAGGGAAGAAATTCAGTAGCTACCTGTTCTTGCTTGGGAAGGGGAGGAAGCCGGCGACGACCGAGACGGCGAGCTCCGCGACGAGCAAGACGGCGAGCTCCGCGACGAGCAAGACGGTCGGTCGGTGGTTGGGAAGAGATGGTGGCGAGCAGCGGCAGAGACGGTGGTTGGGCCGGCCGACGGTCGAGGGAGGCCGGCGGCAAAGATGGTCAGGGAGGCCGGCGACAGAGATGGTCGGGGAGGCCGGCGCCCAGCAGCAGAGATCGGTGGCGGCTGGCGTTCGGCGGCGGCGAAGGCTGCCTGGCTGGGTCGACCCGAACGATCCGATGGGTCGCACGATGCCGGCTCCGTTGGCCTCGTGCACTGCTTAAAGGCCGACCCTTCTGGCCCATTGGCCTTGATATTTTGGGTCGGGTCAGTGACCCAGCGGGTCGCCCCGGCCCATTCCCATCCTGACACGCGGAGCAATTGAAAAAATACTCTACGACAAGTTATCATGTTCTGAATACTGAAATTGCCATTCGCATCTACTGTCATTGTCACTAAAACACGATGCCCCGCACGTTGTTGCGGAAATTTTTTGCAAAATATTTGAATAAAAATATTTGGTTAAATGAAGCATGTATATTTGAAACAATAACTTTTAAAATAATATATGAATTTAATATAAATATCATAATAAAATCAAAATTCTCATGCATGCATGTTGCATGTGGGTATTTATTATGCATAGTGGCATATTGAGGTGGGTCTTTCTCATGCACGTTGAATGATAAGGTGGCATGTTTGCATGTTGAGAAAAATATGCTAGTGGAGGGTGATGTGACATGCATGATGTGGTAGAGTGTGTGCATGTTGAGAGAATTAGAAGTAGTGGGAGCAACTTCTTAAGAATGTAAGATGTAAGATTCACGTTTGCCATGTCCTCAAACGAAGAGTAGCTTTAAATTTAGGGTCGCGCTACGCGTCCGCCGGCTGATCCTTTGAAAGGATCCGCCGGCTTAACTACCGTTCGATTAAATTCCAAGATGCGTACGTCCAGGGGATACCAAAAGAATATTCTCTTACAACAGACTATTTGTTGCGAATCTCCTTTGCAACAGGATGTTTGTTGCGAAGGGGTTTTTTTGTACGCGTAGATACCAAAGGAATATTCTTTTGCAACAAACTATTTGTTGCGAAACTCCTTTGCAACAGGATACTTGTTGCGGAGATTTATTTGTACGCGAAGATTTTTTACACACGTCTTTAATTTAGCTTATCACGTAGAACATTCTTTGTAACATGATGCTTGTTGTGAAACTTTTTTGCAACATGATGCTTGTTGCGAAACTTTATTTATACGCATATATATTTCTGCAATCCAGTGCTTGTACGACGAACGATGGTGTGAAGCCGCTTTGCAACACAAATAACGTTGCGAACCTCCTTTACAACAACATCCTTGTTGCGTTCAATGAGTTTGTAACATACAACTTGTTGCAAAGAATTCGAGTCATTCAAAAACGTTTGCAACATCTTGTTACGTTTCAAAGTTGTGCAACAAACCCCTGTTGCAAACATTTATTAATGTGTAAGCGTAAAAAATAATACTGGACACTTAGTACTTGAGCTACCGAGTAGTACCACACATATATGCACGAACGCATATGCATTATGTCCGCAAGTCACGTCTCCTGATCCAACGGACTAGCGCAGCGCAATCTAACGGCCAGGGCGGATCATGTCGAGCAAATCAGCCGGCAGAGCTTTTTCCTTAAATTTACCGGTTTTTCTTAAACCAATATCCAACAAATTCATTCCACCAAAATTACGGGTTTGGAGAAGCAAAGGCGTCCCCGTTATGGCGGCAGCGCACCAGCTCCATGGCCTCCTCCGCCTGCCGCCGCCTCCCCGCCCCCTACGGCTACGCCCCCTCCTCGTACCACCAATTCCCTGCCGGGGGCGCCCTCCCCTCGCCACCCTGCGTATTCCAGAATCACCACCACAACCTCCCCCCAAGAAACGCCTCTCCAGCGCTTCGGAAGCCAAAAGCGAGACGGCGGAGGCGTTACGGGAGGAGAATGGAGCAACGGAGGCTGGAGCGAGGCAGGTGCAAGAAGAGGAAGAGGGATACGTGGAGAGCGTAGGCGCCGAGGACCCCGCGGGCCCTCCGGACCACCACCTTGCGGCCCGCGCTGGTCTGGGGGAGCCGGTGTTCTTCCTCCTGACCTTCGTCGCTGTCACGGTGAGCCACCCGGTCTTTTCTACCGACTTTCAGCTTCCATTTGACCTTTTGTAAGGTTAATCCTTCCGCATTGCAATCTTGAGGTCATGGAGTGTCCCTTATCATCAAACCCCTAGTAAACTGTGGCCAATGATCTAATCCCCCTATTATTTCCCCCTGTCTTGTGTTGCCTTCTGCAGACATCCGTTGCCTTCACCAGCATGGTAGCGGTGGCCATTCCTACTATGCTCGTAAGTCTTGTTTCTCAGTGTAATTTCAAGTTGATGTTACTGTGGAAATTCTCGCTTCTCAATCTTGGAATACCATACCACTCTCTCATGCTAGATTTTTCCCCCAATTCCCACGCTGCCGTAGAGTAAGGTGCTAAGGGCATTAAATGAGTTAAGCAACTAGAGTTTCCAATGCATTGGTGCTTTAGTTGCTAAGGCTGCTTCATTTAATTGTTTAGCAACTAAATTTTTTTATGTATAAACTAGTTTTTTCAATTTTTAATATTTTGCATAGGTTTGTTTGGCTAGCACCGTATCTTCATGGGGTCACCAAACTCCTCTGGGGCGGCAGAGGCCTTGTTGGCTAGCGTTTCTGCGGTTGTCTACCCCCCCCCCCCCTCCCCTCCCGCGCGTCTCCCCTGTGTCGCCCCCGCGAGGCGACCGGGGGAAACCCTAGCCTCGCCGAGCTCGCCGCCGCCCCCTCTCCCCTTCTCCTCCCTCGCTGCTGCCCGGAGGCGCGGCTGGGCAAAGCCCGGCCGTCGCCGAAGGGGGCGGGGCCCTGGCGTCCTCCTATATTTGGATCTGGCGCGGGCCAGCGTCCCTGGGAAGGAGCGCGGTGCTGCGGCCGGGCACCACGGCAGGCGCTTCGTGTGGTGGCTCCGGCGACCCTACGACCCCGGGTCTGGCGGCCTTGGTGGATGGAAGGGCCGGTGGCCAGGTCCGGCGGCGGCGCAGCCAGGCGGCTCGCTGGCGCTCTGGATCTGGGGCCTGGCGCCTCGGGCCGTGGGCGGCACAGGCCAGCCGGCCCTCGGTTGCTCCGGCGGCTGGGCGTCCTCCTCCTCCCGCTCCTCCGATCCTTGGCTCGGTGCCCGCCGGCGCCCCAGATCTGCTGTTGGCGGTGCACGGCTACGACTACGGGTGGTGGTTGTGGTGTGGTGGTTGTTGTTGGTGGTGGTGCGTGTTCGGCGGGGCAGCGACGGATCTTGGCGTTGTCGCCTGTGGGCGGCGGCGGCACTGTCGGTCTGGCTTGTGGAGCGGCGCAGGCTGAGGGCGGTCCCTGCGGGGATGGCGACGACTCTGGTTGGTCGCGGCGCGGGCGGCGCTGGGCGGTGGTGGCGACTTGCCTTCTCCTGGATGTGTCCCTACGGCGCGTGGGGTTGGGCGGACGCCGCCGCACGCGCTCCGGGGAGTGGTCAGATCTGGGCTTCGCGCTCGGCCGGGCTAGTTCGTGGGTCGAGGCGGATCGGAGCCTGCACTTCGGGAAGGTGAGTTTGGGCTTGGCCCGGGAGGTGCTTGGTGGTGGTGGTCGTGGTAGTGGTACGTCTATTCGCGGAGCGGTGTCGGTCACCCCGGGCTTGGCACCGTGTGAGCCTGCAGGGCCATGGCCTTTGGATGGCTCACCAGCGGCCGTCGGTAGGCTCGATGGTGTGTCCCCTCCAGTTCACAGGGACTGGCTGGGGATACGGGTGTGGGTGCCTCCGACGATGGAGCCACCTGCCCAACCTCGGGTCTGATGCCGGGTGGAGAGCTGATGGTGTGTCATCGCTCTTCCTGCCAGGGTTGATTGCACTGTGATGTGGGCGTCGTTCGCTATCTGGCGGCATGGATGCCGGGGCGGCGGCCCCGGATGGTGGGTCACATGATTGCTCTCCGGCGGGCGTCATCGTGGCGGTGGTGGCTTCCCCCCGGTTGTGTGGGCAACGAGTGGTGGAGCAGTGGGTTGTTCGAATGCGCCCCCTTTCAGGGGTGGTGTCCTGATCCAGATCTGGAGACTAGACCTGTTCGCTTTCCTCCGCGCGACATCGGTGGTACGAGTGAGGTGCCGAGCAAAAGCTATGTACCTCGGCACCGGCGTCGGCGACATCCGTGGGTGCCGCGATCTTCTTGAAGACGTCGTCGTGGCTCCTCTCTTCGTTCCAAGGCTTCGGGTGAAGACCTTTGTCCGGTGGGCTCGGCAACGGCGGCGCTCTGCGTCGTCATCCCTCTTGAGGGCGTTGTCGTGGAGTCTACATGTGCTAGGATGTAGAGTGGGTTGTGTCTAGCTCTTCCGGTGTTCCTTGGTGGTTGTGTTGCGCGCGCCATATATCTTAGGATCAGCTTTGTAAGAGGACTACCTCGCCACCTTGTATCGTTCTGCCATGTATCTTGGTCGTTTCCTTTATATATAAAGGGGGGCGAAAGCCTATTGTCTCTCACCAAACTCCTCTCTCTCTCCTCTTAATTACCTTGCGACATAGGAATTTATGCCTAGTTGACAGGCTTAGCACCTGTACAATGTGGAGCACTGGAAGCAGCCTTATGTGACGGTGGCGGCCCTGGTGCAAGCGTTTGCGGCGCTCGGTGGCAGGTGTGTGCGCTTCCCAAAATCCCACGGCTCGGTGCTAAAGGGACGCTCTTGCCGGCGTGGTTTTGGGAGGAGCTGCCCGAGCCGACTTGTATTCATATTTGCTTGGTGCAGGGGTTTGAGTATGTGGTAGGGCCGGTGAGGCTGCTCCTGATCTAGATTTGGTTGGCTTGGTGGTGGTGGTGGCGGCGATGCGATGAGGCACGTCTCCCCTCACTGGTGGTTGGGGCATACACCGGTTGCTCTAGCTTACTTTGGAAGTTGTTGCCACGGACTTGGGTGAGATCCCTGCTACGTGTGCGGGTGTCTTCCGCTTTTTGGAAGCATTGTTATGGCTTTGACCACAGCTCCCTTCTTCGTGTACCGGGGGGAACCCTAGATCTAGCTCTTCAGACCAGACAGCAATGATGACGCTGGTGACATGGTGTTGTACCCCTCCTTGGGGGCGTCGGTGAGGTTACTCGTGAATCCCCATGGTGTCTGCTAGAGTCGAGGTTGGCTGTTGCTGAGGGCATGGGTCTCCGGGCCGCAATGTACACCGACATTGGCGCTTCCTCGAGTATGCTTTATTTAGGTCCGATCGGGCCCTGCCGTCCACTTGCCGACTCCTTCTAGGCGCATAGGTGAGGGGTACATTGGTCTGGGCTGTTCAGGAGTCATTGCTGTAGAGGTCTCCAGCTTCGGTCGTGACGTGGTCTGGTTGCTCCATGTCTTGCCTCGTCGCCTTTGGCTAGAGGTTGGACTAGGTGAGGCATGTTTATGGTATGCATAGTGGGTGTGGTTGCTAATCCTGGAGATTAGCGTTGTAATGGCCAAAAGGGGTTGAATGGGCTTCTTTACCGCTTCTTTAATGTATGATACACATGCTACCGTATTCTAGAGAAAAAATAATATGCTAGATATCTTAGTAATATTCCTACACCACTCCACCATATTAAGAAAGGTGAGGGCGCAAATGTAAGTACCCTAATGGCATGCCATGTGATTTCCTCAACAATTTCCCTTGCTTGAAAGAGGTGTGGGTGTGGGTGTGGGTGTGTGTGTGTGGGGGGGGGGGACTTTCGACACTTCCTCACTTTGCGTTTGGGAGGAACGTCGAAGCTAGGGCCGAGTGCGGGAGCAAAGTAAGACCAGGCCGGAGTCGTCGGGCATGCTAGATGAAGCGACAACCACCTAGACGCGGTCATTCATGGAGCAGGCAGAGTGGCACGACTGACTTGGCATGACAAGGTATGGAACATGACAAATAGGCGCGATCGACTGCGTTGCGGCTGGCTCTGCTTTGGACCTTCACCCGGTAAGGGTCGAAGTGTGGATCCACATGGTGTTGAGGTTTCAGGCGCTGCCGGAACTCGCGAGGGACTGTTGTGAGGGGTGGTACCCCTTTGAACCCCATCACATTTGCCTTGAGACTAAACTAGTGCTATAGGTTCCTTCCTACATGACAGACTAAACCTCCGACCGGGTTCCCACAAATCTATTGTTCGGGCTTATCTGACAAGACTTCTCTCTTTAATACTGAAGTCTGGAACTCACGAATGGACCCACATGGAGTTCCATGTATGTATTTTAAATGCCAGTGATAACATTTTATCTTTCTTTTGGAGCTGCTAATAACCTGGCATCTCCTTACTCATAAATACCAATGCTTATAGTATGCAGTCTTTAGCCAGTATCGGCCTCTGTACTTTGTGGCAATCTATGTTATGTGTGCGAGTTAGGAGAAGCAATCGTTATATGACGATAAGGGGGGAGAGGGGGGGGGGTGAAAAGGAAAAGTTGAGGAGTTGATTGCTGAAGATTGAAATAAGAGTGTGTGTGTCCGCAAATGAGAGGTTGGGAGGATTGTTATGTGCTGTGAAAATACCCCTCAGCTGCTGCACTTCGTTTTGCCCCTTTTACATGCTACTACTTAATTGCTTATCTTGGAGGTGCAAAATTGATATTTCGTAGCCATTAGTATGATTTTTGTTGGATGGAATTTTCAGACTCGGTTCTATTCAACAGGCTATGAGGAGAGCTGCAAATTCATTTGCTCTGCTGGCTGATGCAGCTCTCGATGAGTTACCGAGTACGATGTTAGCTGTAAGACTCACTGCCATGGAACTCAGTGATCTTACCCTTGAACTTAGTGACTTGAGGTAAATAATTGGATCCACGCAAAATAGCTGTATGCCTGAGTTTCACATGGATGTTTATATTTTTTATTTTATTTTGATTATAGGAAACCAAAGATTTATCTATCTACCACTATAGATGTAAATTGATGTAGGTTTATTAATTGACACACATTAATTGCAGCTGACCTGCCCTCTTTCACATCTGTAGATCGATTTCATTTTTAAATCCGCGTACTGAATATGATATTGATGTAAAGTTGCTTACAGTTACCTTTGTAGACATATCTGGTCAAAATCTGGAGATGCCTAATTATGCAAAACGTCATAAACATGAAAACGGTGGATAAATTATTCAACTCATTAGCTCATCCCTACGTGTCTGTTCCTGAAACAACCATTTGCAGCCAAGAGATAGCAACTGGTGTGAACAAGTCAGCCAATATTGTTCAAGCAGTACAAGATGGAATAGGACAAATGAGGACTTTAGCTCGGCAGCAAGTACATGTATGTGTCTGTAATGCCCTGTATACGTACCACACCTGTTTTTATACTTATTGCATCTCTTGATATATATTTTTTTGAACTTTTGCATCTCTTGATCTGTGATACATTTATCTGATACACACAGAGAATGATGGAAGAGCGAGAAAACTTGCGGAATAATACCTCTGCAGGGCCAGCTAAAAGTTCACCAGATTCGTCTAGCCAATAGCATCAAAGATAGAAGAAACGACCAATCATCTGTAGAGTATCTTGACACTTTACAAAACTAGATGACTCGTTGCGCCAATTGACGCATAAGACCTGTTATGCCCTCGGACCCTGATGAGAACATGTCGGGCACCTCCAGCTCCAGCTCTGGCGGCGAGGAGATCCGCCTTGACTCCTATGACGCCATATTGAGTTAATGGTATTCATGAACAGCATGCTGAATTTTTTTTGGTATTCATGAACAGATAGGGAATCAAATTAGGCAAATCAGGGCTGGAGATGTTTCTACGCTTCCTTTTTGTCGAGAAGAACCAAGGAGATTCGATGCATTAGGGAAATTCAATGCCGTGCATTAAAATGGACACATCAAATGTCAGCAGACAAGTCTTTGGATGTATCCTGATGTTTAAATTCAACTTATTTCAACATATATTCTACTTCTTTCCTTAAGCATCCACATATCTCAACCAGGTCATTTTGAAGCTGTTCATGGGTTCTTTGATGTCAATTTTATTGATGTATTTGGAGAAAGTCTTGAAATATCGCCGGGTTATGCTCTAGAAGTTGGATACGATCATCCATGTGCTCAAATCTAGTCCTTGGGGACCCCCTTCGCCCTCCCCCTTTACAATCATGGTGTGCATGATCACATAAGTTTTCATCACCTTTCATAAAGTTTTTGGATCTCATATTTTTATAGGTCCTTGAAAAATCACAAGACAGGTTTGGAACACTCTAAGTAAGATATTTCCTGACCCCTTAGACCATAGATGATCTTGTAGATATCATCACAAAAAAATAGTCCATGTTGTAGTCATGACCATTAGTTGCAAGAAGGAGCTTGACATGGAGTCAACTTTGCAAACAATGGAGATTGCTGCAACATGTTGATGTCATTATGAGACCTGAGCATATCAAATAAAGAGTGACAAATTCAAAGGTCATGTGATGCAATTATTTTAAGAATGATGATTGGCTTCACATAATAGCATTGATATTGCCATTGTTGAGCATATGAGCAATTCTTTCATTTTTACAGTGCAAGCAATCCACAGATCATAGCATACGGTGACCACCCTCTTGCTTCTAACAGTGTAGTGAGTCTTGTTGTGTCTTATACAATTGGTTGTTTCAAGTACTCTGGTCCAAACACTTTAACCATCCTAGAAGCAAACCTGACCATGGCTTCGAGGCATGTACTTTTAGACATCCGAATGTACTCGTCCCATGAATCTGTTATTGTGCTATATGCACACGTCCTCAATGAAGTTGTAAGCTCTGATAACCTGATAATTCAGTGGTTCCAACGACATCCTTCTTCAAGATCTAGTCATCAAGGCTCGAGCACCATTTTGGAGGCGGTCGCACACATTTCGCACATTCGGAATAGATGATGGAAATATGGCTCGAATAGTGCATAAAAAACAAAGTAGTTGCCCATCAACATCATATCCCTCCATGATTGTAACAGCCCAGATTTCACAAAAATTAAAAAACTTATTTTCGGTGTGAATTGTTTGATTGTCTGAATTGTTTGCATCCCCGATTTATCGATCGGCGATTATTTTCCCCCTCTTATCTCGTATCGGACGGAGACCGACCCTTGCCACCCTGATACTCGACCTTTGCGACACCGGGTTTCACCCGATCACCGTCGCGAAAACCGCACGAGACCAGCCGCAGCCAACGGAACGAAAAACCCTGTTTAATAATTAAATAGGATATTTTTAAAGCGCGCCGGAAAGTGTTCTCGGAACGGTTCCGCGCGAGGTGAAAGCCGCCAGCTCGACGCGCTGACTGCGCAGTTCGAAGTTTTACCCGAATCGGAGGTCCTGCGGACCCTCGGCGGTCAGAAACGTAAGCACCGCGCGCGAGAGAGAAAAATCGGGAATGTTTTTGCAAACTGACAGCCACCTGGGCTATATAAAGACCACCACTGTCCCACCCCTTTCTAGGGTTTCCCTAGCCAAAATAGGCAGCCCAGTGGAGGCTTTCCCTCCTGTTTCTTTTCCTGGTTAGTTCAAATCTGTTTGAATTAAACAGATCTGTCCCATTCTGCATTTGCTTGTGTTGTGTGCATCCTTGCCCCAAACATAGCATGTTATACATGATTTTGGGGCAGAAAAACATGAGGAGCAATATGGTGTTGTCCATTTTGTCAATTGGGCATGCATTAATTGGTGAAGGTGTATTTTTGCACATCACCCCTACAAAAATGTTGCACCTGGGGCATCCCATTCCTTTATTTTGCAATCCTTGTTGTCCGTGCATGAAAATGGACCATCCTAACATGTTATTTCCTTAAGTGCTTGAGGTGTCTCCATTTAACATATGTGTTGAGCCTTCCTTTCAAATCCTCACGAGATACATGCATGGTTCATCTGCTGGTATCTTGTGATCCCCGCATATTGTAGATCACTCCTTGATCTACAAACTTGTTGCACCACTCCCTATGATGTTGTCCACTTGTTCCATAAGTGATACAACATCACCTCCCTTCTTCGTAGGTACACATATCACTTGTTTCGTGCACCGTAGTTCTTGCGATGACCGTAGCTTGTCCGTAGCGTTCTCTCTCTCTTTATTTTATTGTTTGCAATAGAATGCATTAGGTGCATCATACCATGCCATGCCATTTGCATATTTTTGAGTTGAGGAATCCCACCTCGAGGTTTATTCTCGTGTTTGGGCAATTATTGTTGATATTATGTTCTAGTCTTGTGCACATGCCATGATCATGCATCATAACAACTGGAACATAAGAAATCATTTGGATTCATTAATCACCTACCTAATGCACATGAAGGTTGTCGGTAGCATTGCACCGTTGCTTCCCGATGCTTCATTTAAACTTGCCTATTCTTGTGTTTATGTCAGGCTATTAAAATGACATGCATCATACTTGATCATACTTGTTTGTTCGTGGCTTGCTCGTGATTGCTCCGTAGTGATAGTGGTATCTCTATTGATTGCCTTTCCAGTGTTTACTTCTTGTGTGCTCCCGCGGATACCATTAGAGACGTTGCGAGTTTGCGATCGACTACACCTTCGGAACCAGACTTATCAACACGCAAGGACTATACATTACTTATGATCCATTCTATTTCAACCAGCGGTTTGCATGCTAGTCTAGGATAGGTTCGATGTTTGATCCTACCACATGTTTACAGCCTCTTTCAAACCGAAACATCCATGTCCCCTCCCAGCAAACCATGTACTGATATGTTACTATTGCTCGTTGCTCAGCCCCTGCTTAGTATGCATGCTTAGGATGCTATGAATGTTACCTCCTGTTACTCCTTGGTTTGGGCTATCACATTATTATATTGTTGTGGATGAAATGATTATTATGATGTTGACTATATTCGACGAAGGGTGGAAGGTCTAGGCTATCTCGCCCCGATGCTTTGTTCCATTCGAGTCACCTAGGACCCGAGTTTCGGGTATTGTGTCTCTTGACGAGCGTGCCTAACCGCGTGTGGGATTCTATGGGGTCCCCTTTTCTTACCTACCTAGCTCCAAACATTTCTAGTGGTGGCCTAAGCTGGTTTTTCATTTGCACCGTAGGAGAGGCGGGCAGGGGCCCGCAGGTTCTCAGAATAGGTTCACGCGGGCCAGTGGGACAGTGTTCCTATTGGTCCAAACTTTGCGGAGCGCGGTATGCCTACCTGCTTTGCAGATGTCATTCCAACCTGACGTGAGACGAAAGAGGCCAATTCGAGAGACGACCGACTCTTGAGTTGGGTATCGACTCTACCGGGGGCCACCCGGATTTGTTCGTTGTTAGTTAGAGGGACTATGATGTCCGGATCTCTCGGAACAACTCTTCAATGAGTGTCTTTAACGGGTCGGACTGAGAGAGCCGGCGTACATGCGGAGCTTATAATGGGGAGGGTGTACACCCCTGCAGGGTCAAATCTTTTCGAGAAGTCGTGTCCACGGTTATGGACGACTTGAGACCTACTCCTTCTTCTTCGTGTGTGTGCCTTGACTGCTTCTTCTTCGTCGGGATGCGAAGTGGAGGACAAGGATAGGACAGGTGTTATGTTTGCGCAAGTAGATGATAGCAAGACTTGTTGGAGGCGATTCCTCATCGAATGCTTGGCTTCTTATCTTACTCTCTAGATCGTTATCCACTCCATAAATGCTAGCGCGGCAGCAAACTCACCACCATCCCTTTCTTACCGTGAACTACTAGTTATCCTAGAATGACGAGTGATGAAGTCCTTGCTGGGTCAGTTGACCACTACAGTTGGATGCTGAGTACTTCTGTACTCATGATACTACCCCCAAACTCTTTTCAGGGTTCTTGATCGACAACAGGTATGGTGATCGACGTTTCATGTGGAGACTCGACGACGACTAGTTAGGTGGATCCTGGCGGAGGGCCTGGACCCGTGTGGTTATGGGAGCGACGCCTTTTCTCTTTTGCCACTAGGCATTTGGTTGTAGTCTGTACTCAGACATATATCTTCCGCTGATGTATTGTATTAAGGCAACTGTATGCCGATTGTATGAGATGTTGTATTCTTGTAGATGTAATGTTGTGATATCATGTTGGAAATCCGGGGCATATGGCTATGTCATATGTCGCGGTGGGACCGATATGTGCTTCGTCCCCGGATCTGGATGGAAACATCTAAATCTGGAACAGTACCGCATATCGGGCCTTACAATGACCTATCTTGATTCAACATTTGATGTCCCTTGATTGATCCCTTAAAATTAAGAACATGCTTCTCGTCACGTTTTGGATCTTGAAGAATCGCCTTCATCATCAATGTGATACAATTAATAAAGTGAAATCCGATTTGTTTGGTTTCCAAGAAACAAAAAAGATGTGATTTCCGAGGCTTTCCTCAAAGTGATTGGTTCGAGGGGAAAATACATTTGGCATTTTTTACGGCTTTAACGATTTGATGGAGGTGTCTTGGTAGGCCTTAACAAATACCTATTTGAGGTGATTGGTTTTACTAACAAAACTTTTTGTGTGGTGGCTAAGGTTTAGAACAAATGGGATGGATTCTTATGGCACGTAGTTATTGTTTACGGCTCCGCACATCATGATTTTAAATTTGATGTGGTTGCTGAACTTCATGAATGAGCTTGAGAAATTTGATGTGGTTGCTGAACTTCATGAATGAGCTTGAGACGACTGATTATCCTATCCTTTTAGGGGGGGATTTTAATCTGGTTAGGTATGATCAAGATAAGAGTAATGCGCCAGCATGGAATTGTTCCCAACCTTTGTGTGTACAGAGTTATCATAAATGGTCTGTGCAAGGCCAACAAATGTGACGATGCTTGGGCCTTTTTTCCAGACATGATAAAAAGGGGCTACGTTCCTGATACTTTCATTTATAGTACTCCTTCCGACCCATATTAATGGGCACACACTTAGTACAACTTTGTACTAGAGTTGTATTAAGTGTGTGCCCATTAATATGGATCGGAGGTAGTATTATTATTGATGGTTTTGTGAAAGCACAGAAATGGCGGAAGGCTTTCAGATTGTATCATAAAATGTTGGAGGAGGGTATTAAACCTAATATATTTACATATACTAGCCTGATAAATGGTCTTTGTCATGATGACAGACTTTCTGAAGCAGTGACCTTGTTTAAGCACATGATTTGGGAGGGATTGACACCAGACAGGATTTTGTATACATCTCTTATTGCGTGCTACTGTAAGCGTTCAAATATGAAGGCAGCTTTGGAAATGTTTAGAGAGATGGAGAAAGAGGGTTTATCAGCAGATTCTTTTGTCTATACTTGTTTAATTGGTGGCTTTAGCAAAGTGCTTGTGTCGTCGATTAGTAACAACAGATGCCATAGGGATGGCTAAAGAGAGGGGAAGACTCGAGGGAGAAAGATGTCGATGGTACCGGAATCGGTTTGGGCACAAGCACGGTGAAGGACACCACGATGTACCCAGGTTCGGGGCTCTCCGGAGAGATAACACCCCTACTCCTGCTTGTCTGCTTGCTATAAATGATCTCACGAACTACCATCAATGCTCAGGGAGCGGTTCAGAGGAAGAAGAGACCTGCCGTGGGCATGGCTCTCTTCTGTTTTTCTACGGGTTCTACTGTGGGAAGTAAATGCGAATGGGGAGTCCCTCTCACAGGAGGGGTACCCCGGGCTCTTATAGTGTGAGCTTGGGGTACTACGGTCATTTCAGTCGGGGGTTGGCCCCAGCTGTCATCCTCTCGTCGGCTGGGGTCCACCGACTGCAAATCTCCGGTTGATCCGGACTTGTCAAGTGGCTGCCCATGTTGTAGCTTCTAGGTAATGATGATGAACAGTGGAGCTACGTCCTCTGGTCTCGTCGTCCTGTCTCCCGATTCAGAGGAAAAGGGTGACAACACTCCTCTGACAGATCGGCGAAGTGACTTAGCTTACTGCTACCCAGATCTCTCGGGATCCTGCATTTATGACCTTGTACCAGAGGCGTCCGACCTGAACCAGGTCAACTTTTGAGCTAATTGAGGAGTGTGCCGATTGCGCCTGGGCCGACTGCTTGCATTCGGCATGGCCGATTGCTTGGGAGCAATCGGCCATGCGACTGCCTAGCTCGGCCCAGCAGCAGCCCAATCGGCCTCCTCCTTGTCTTGAAATACTGCTTTCGCCTGGGTGACCCTACCCGGGTATCCTTCCCCCGACACTAGCCCCTAAAGATGTAAGGGTCCCACGGTTACTTGACTGCGGGGCCCTTGCAGTTTTTCTTTTCTTATCTTTGTGCTTTGATTGCTCTGGCCTCATCAGTCATCTCGATCCGATCTGAACGCTCAGATCGAGATTCTGCCCGGCTGACCAGCCCTCTAATGGTTCGATACAACTTCTCCGACTTCGGCTACCAACTCGTCGATTGCTCTCGGGCCTCTTTGATAATTGGTCCGTTGCCAAACCTTGGCCGAGCTGTGCTCTGGCTCACCCGATTGCTTCTCCAACGGTCACCTTTGACCAACCTCTGACCAACCGTGGGGCACGTCGCTTCCGATTCCCCGGGGCAGTTAATGCTCCGGGACCCACGACCCACGCGCGACGGGACGTTACTGCACCCGCCTCGCATTCTGCGTCGTGATCTTCTGCGCCGATCCAGACCAATCTCCTGTTGATACACGCGGCCACACCGGGCCACACGCGCCGCACCTGCGATCCCACTCGCCCCCGCCGCCCATATAAGCCACTGGGGGAGAGGCTCCTCGGGCTCATCTCCTACTTCTTCTTCTTCAATCTCTTTCTCTTCTCCGCGCCGCCGTGGTGCCTCTACTCCGGCGACCTTGGTCCAGCGTGCTCGTGGCGCCGCGGCACCGCACCAGCTCTCTGCGACTGCTTGCGCCCTTCGCCGCCGCCGCGCCTCCGTTCGCCAGCATCTGCTGCCGGATCCCTCTCGCCCTTCTCCCCGGATTTCTCCTTCACCGCCCTGGAAGACGCCATGGCCGCCGCGGACGAGAAATCCGCCGCCAGCCGCGGCCGGTGGAAAGGCTCCACCGTCAACGACGACGAGATCCGCCGGCTTCTCCACGCGCGCAAGATGCCGGCTGGCATCCAGTGGCGTGCCCTCGGCGAGGAGATCGTGCCGGAGCCGCGCACCGGCGAGCGCGTAGTTTTTTCTGCGCACTTCGAGCGCGGCTTCGGGCTCCCGGTGAGCACCTTTTTCCGCGAGTTCTTGGACTTCCACCGACTGCAACCACACCACCTCGCCGCCAACTTCGTCATGACCATGTCGGGATTCGTCACCCTTTGCGAGGGCTATCTCGGCATCCGGCCGAGCATCGGGCTGTGGAAGCGCCTCTTCCACCTCCGAGGTCACATGGCTCGGACCGGGAGGCTTCTGCCGAATCCAGACGGAGACGAGCATATTCATGAGACCGCCATGACCGACTGCGGCGGCTGCATCCTTTACTCAAGCAAACAAGGCTATGAATCCCCTGCCATCATCCAATCGGTCAAGGATTGGAAGACCACTTTCTTCTACGTCCGATCTCCTGACGATGGCCCCGACCTCATCAACTTGCCCGAGTTCCAGCTTGCTCCTCCGATGGAGAAATACCAGTGGTCAACCAAGCTTGGGGTCGGCGACTGCGACATTGACGCTCAAGTAGCTCGGATTGCGCAGCTTGAGCAAGATGGCCTTAAGGCCTACGACCTCGTCGCCACCTGGCTCCAAGTCCGAGTGCTCCCGCTTCAGCACCGAGTGCACCGCATCTGCGATATGGCAACTTGGAGGGATCCCACTCGGATCTGCACCAAGAAGTTGAGCAATCGAGCGCTGCGCCTCCGAGTGAAAGCACTCACCTCCACTCCCTTGCCAAAACCATTTCGATTCGGCCTGAAGTGTCTTCACCGCGGAATCAATCCTCCCGAGTTATGCTCCAATTGCTTTTTCTGTTCGCCCGATTGCTTAATTTCTCATTTGCTCTGCTGATGTTCTGCTCCTATTTCAGTATTTTATTGCGACTGCTTCGATGCAAGACGGCCAGGTTGCTGGCGAATTCGCCCCTGATCGCGAGGAGGAGGACTTAGTCGACTTTGAATATGACGACTCCCCCGCCTCCGATTCCGATGCTGAGGACAACCCCGCCGATGTCGGTGCCGCCGACCAAGGGGGTATGCATGATTCCTCCTTCGAAAGATTTCTGGATGAATGGAGTGATGACGACAGCACCTCAAAGATTAGAGGTTCTGGTGCAGATTTGCATCCCAATCCCAAGAAGGCACCACTCAAACGCCCCCGAGCTGACGGCCCGTCAACTGGTGCCACACCGAGCAAGAGCGCGAAGACAACGGTGGCCGCCCCGAGAGGGAAAGCTACTCAGACTGGGCGCACTCGGGTTCAGCCGGCCGGGAAGGTTCCCGGTGCCAAGCACAAGGTCGGCCCCGTTCTGAAGGAGATTCCTCTGGACATTCCACCTCTGCGCTTCCGGATGCCCCGAGGAGCGCCGATGACTGCGGGGTAATTATTTCTCCTCCCTTTTCTTCCTTTACATTCTCCTTTCCTTTTGTTGCTTATCTTTATTTTCTGCCCAGGGCTGCTATTGACTTGGATGACATTGACCGGGACAACCCTGCCGTCACCGGCCCAGCTCCCTCTGCCACTTCCGTTCATGCTGACACCACCAGCAAACGGTCGCCGATTGCTCCTCTCTCGGCCAAGGACGCCGAGCGCAAGGCTAAGAACTTCGCGCCGACCTTGCCAAACCTCCGAGAAAGCCGCCCAGCAAGCCTCTACCCAAAGCCTCCGTGGCTCCAAAGGACATCGTCGACCTGGAGTCCACCGATGCCGAGGGATTGCAATCGGACCTTCCGATTTCTCCTTCCCCGCCGCGGTCCTCTGGTCGGACCCTGACTGCCACCGCCACGACCACCCCGCCGATCGTGACGGTGTCTCCAGTTTCAACAACTGCTCCGACATCAAGTACCACTGCTCCACCAGCCGCCTCGACGCCACCCTTGAATACTGCTGCTTCCAAAGCTATAATCCTTCAGCCGACGTCGACGACGCCCTCGACGACCTCCTCTGCTGCCCCTGAATCACAGATACACTCGGTGGAGCATTTCCGAATGGCATATTCTCACACCCATCCTGCCGAATCCGAGCCTGAAGCCTCACGCCGCTTTCCCTTGGCCTCTCACAGGACCATGGCTTCGGCTTATGACCGAGTAAAGGCTCTCTCCATCGGCGTGCTTCAGGAGCTCGAGCTCGTCGACCGCAATCATACTGTAAGTTCTCTTTTCCGAGTGGGTGCGTGCAAGCGCACCCACTGGGTGTAGTCCCCGAGATTCGGGCCGATTGCGTGCAATCGGCTCGGATCTTCTTTCGACTTCTGCATTCTTAGACCTTCCTCAGATCGGTGGATCTGCCCTCGAGTGGGTGCGCGCAAGCGCACCAACTAGGTGTAGTCCCTGAGATTCGAGCCGATTGCATTTAATCTGCTCGGATCTTCTCTCGAATTTTGATCTCTTTAGCTTTCTTACTGATTCTTCTTTGAATGCCCAGGCTGCTTCTGAGGAAAAACGTTAAGTTTTCGAGACCTTGCTTGAGTCTTATGCCGCTAGTTTGCGACTCCTCGCCTCTGCCCAGCTTCAGGTGAACCAGCAAACCGCCAAGGTCGCCGAGCTGACAGGTAATTCTGCTGATTCTCGCCTGGTTGATTTCATTTCTCGATTCTGATTTCCTCCTCCGATCTGCTTTGCAGCTGCTGCCGCCTCTTTGCCTACCATTACTGCTCTTCAGGGCCGTGTGGCCGAGCTGGTGGAGCAGCTCGACCGACAAGGACCCGAGCTTGCTGCTGCTCAGAAAGAACTTGAACGCCTTCGAGTTGCCGAGGCTGATTTATCCCGTACTGTCGAGCGGCAGCGAGGTGAAATGGCTGCGCTCAGACTCAGCCATCAGACGGAACTGGAAACGGTGATCTCGGCCCAGGCTAAGACTGCTGACATCTTGCGCTCAGAGCGTGATGCCGCGGTGACAGCTCGGACTGCCGTGCAGGCTAAAAGGGATGATGCCGTGGCCAAGCTGGATGCTATGACACTGCGCCATAACGATGAGCTAACCAAGGCCCGACGCGAGGCCCGGACTAATCTCGAGGGGCTTCGCGAGATGGATTCTCTTCTTTCTGGTGAGCTATCTCTCTTGTCTCCGCTCCCCTGATGATCTCCTCTCCGTTGCATTTTCTCATATTTATCCTCCTTATATAGAGCATTGGTCTGCCTCCGAGTCCGCCGCTCAGCGCGCGGTTTCTGAAGAGAGAAGAGTTCGAGCTGAAGAGGGCTGGCCTGTGAGGACCGAGGGTGAAGGGTGGAGTCCACGGGAGTTCATCATTGCCACTGAAGCTCGTATCCCGGTCATCCTTGGCAGCGTCTTCGCATTCAAACTGGGCGTCCAAAAACTTGCCGAGCTGCTTTGGGGACCTGCCGAACTAAGACAGGCACTTGGGCGCCTGCGCCATGGTGAAGGATCCTCAGCAAGCCCTCATGACTCCGACGACGAGGGTTCGGAGCACGGTGATGCTCCGACTGCCACCCATGATCAAGTGTTACTGCTGCTGAAAGCCGCTCCCCGCCGAGTCGAGGCTTTGCTGGACTCAGCCGCCCGGACTGGCGCCGAGATGGCGCTTCAGACTGTGCTGAGCTGGTATCCCAAGCTGAGCCTAGCTCGGCTTTACACCATGCGAGATGGGGCAGCCGACCTCCTTGAGACGGCCTATACTCAGGTGAACCGTCTTGCCACAGCCATGGCCGGGTGGTTCCCTCATACGGAGTATACCGCTGTTCTCGATGATGCCGGAACGCCGATTGCGCCGCTTCCTATCACTGCTCTGGCTGATGACAGCCCTTCTGCTGGCGGTCGTGCCCGAGGAGGTCAAGGAAGCAAACCTGCGCGCTCTTCAAGATCTCATCTCTACCACGATGATTTGTCCGACAGCGGCTCGTCCCGTACTTTACCTAAGGACACCTCAAGACGGACAAGTGCCAAGCCAGCTGAAGTCGGGCCCTCCAAGGCACGGGAGGACCTGATGGGGCCTAAGAAATCGGAGGCGACTGCTGTGCCAGAGGGTCCGACTGCGCCGGAGCAAGCAGTTTCGGCCGTTACACCAGTGCCAACCACTGCTCCGACTGCTTCGACCGCGCTGCCGACCTCCATCGTTCCCGACGCTTAGCTAGTGAATCTTATGTCTTTTACTGCAACTGTTGCAAGACTTTGCTGAATTTCAAGGACACCCACTGGGGATGTTGTGGTGTAATGAACTTATTCGGCCTTGAGCCTCTTATCTTAGCTTATCGCAAAACTTTCTTATGTGATCAACTTCCTGCTTTTTGCTTTATCGTTTTTTGCTCTTTGCCATCTTCCCTTGAGGTCATGAATCCATGTTTGCCACCAGCCGACGTGCGGTCTGATGTCGTCTCACAAGATCATACCCCGCTAGGATTTGGTCATTGAGGCTGAACTGTTCTAGCGTTAGCGCGGAAGGATTCTGCATAGATTTAGTTAGCCGATTGCTCCATGCCGATTGCTTGGTGCATCGATCGGGGACGCAATCGGCGGATGGCACCGCTGGCCATGATCCTCTTTTTAGAGTGTTTTTTACACTTGAGATGCGGTACTGCAGGCCCGGTCAGCTGCTGCTTCATCGATGCCACAGTCAATTTATGATATGTGCTCGTGTCGCATGCTAGCGTGACCTCGACCCTGCAGATTTCACATTTTTCTTTCTCTTATACTTGCGACCGCGCGGTCGGTCATTCCCCGAGTGAGGCTTTCTGCATATCTCGGGAACGACAAGGCTTTACCTCTTGAGGCTTGCCCAAAAACGAAAAGCTCATATAAAGACAATCGAATGCCATCTCTTAGACGCATGACAGCTTTACTGATTGAATGCCTGATAGCATGGATAAATTTGCATGACTCAACTGTAAAACGGGCATAATAGCTCGGCGTTCCAGGGACGCTGAGTCTCCACTCCTGAAGTATCTTTGTGCCGAGTGCCTTTCGTGCAATCGACGAGGTAATATGCATTGTTCTTGAGTGCTCGGCTGATGACGAATGGTCCCTCCCAGGGTGAGGCCGGCTTGTGCTGCCCATCTGACTTCTGAATTCGGCGTAGCACCATGTCACCCTCTCGGAAGGCGAGAGGACGAATCTTCTTGCTGTGGTAGTGCCGCAACTTCTGCTGGTAGACTGCCGATCTGGACAAGGCCAGCAGGCGGGCTTCTTCCTTGAGATCGACGCCGTCTTCTCGTGCTAACTTGGCTTCTTCCTCGGTGTACAAGGCATGCCGAGGTGAATCAAACTCGATGTCGGACGGGATGATTGCTTCTGATCCATATATTAGGAAGAAAGGAGTGAATCCAGTCGACCTGTTTGGCGTGGTCCTTAAGCTGAACAATACTGCTGGGAGTTCTTCAATCCAAGCTCCGAGTGCCCTCTCAAGTGGCTCCACCAATCGGGGTCTGATACCCGACAGGATGAGGCCGTTTGCTCTTTCTACTTGACCATTCGACTGAGGATGTGCAACGGATGCAAGATCAAGCCGAATACCCTGCTGAGATGCATATCGAGCCAGTGCGCCCTTTGCAAAATTGGTGCCGTTTTCGGTGATGATGCTATTGGGCACACCATATCTGCACACGTTGTCGGCCACAAAACGGACCGCAGTCGGACCATCCAGCTTCTTGATCGGGCGGGCTTCTATCCACTTGGTAAATTTGTCCACTGCGACCAGGAGATGTGTCATGCCACTTCGGGCTCTCTTGAACGGACCAACCATGTCCAAACCCCACACCGCAAATGGCCATGCTATTGGGATTGTCTTCAATGCTGATGCTGGCTGATGAATTTTTGCCTTGAATCGCTGGCAGCCCTTGCAATATTTCACCAGGTTCTCAGCTGCTGCATGCACAGTCGGCCAGTAGAAACCATGTCGGAAATCTTTGTTGACAATGGCTCTTGCTGACGCGTGATGACCGCATTCACCTTGGTGGATGTCTCTGAGCAACTCCATGCCTCTGTCTTCTTCTACACATCTCTGAAAGACACCGGTTGCACTCTTGCGCACTAGCTCGTTGTTGATTATTGTGTATTCCCAAGACCGGCGACTGATTTGTCTCGATTCGGCTTCGTCTTCTGGAAGAACTCCGTCCACTAGGAAATCTCTAATCGGTTGTGCCCATGTCGGAGCGGTGACAACTGTCATGACCATTGCATGTTGTGGTGCGACTGCTTCTTCTGGCTCGGACTCTTGTACTTCTGTCATCTCGGAGTCAATCTCTGAGCTGACGATTTCAACCTCTAGCTTGTCGTCGGCAGCCCCTGGTATTGCCTGCTCTACTGAGACCGGGGCCTCAGGATCTACTGGCTATTCCCTTGAAACTGCTATCTTTTGCTCGGCATCGGCAGCCCTTGATGTCGATGGCTCGGATAAGCTCCCGACACCTGATGCTGCTGCTGCTTTTGCTTTCAATTTCTTCTTCTTGCCGAGGTCGTCAGCCCCTAGATCACAATCGGAAGCATCTGGACTTGCCAGGCCTGCCGATCCCGCCGCTTCCTGGGTGCCTGACTGCCGCTTCAGCGTCGGAAACTTCATTGGTTGAACCAACTTTGCTTGCCTCAATGCCTCCAGGTCGGTTTCTGATATGAAAATAGACTCAGACTCTGGTGACGGCGTGATATAAGGCTTCTTTATGTGCTCCAACGATACCCCTGGTGGAATGCTTTGCCTGGTGGAGCCGAGCTTGGACAGGGCGTCGGCTGCTTCATTGTTTGCTCTGGGCACATGGTGAAATTCACATCCTTCAAAATATCCACTCAGCTGCTGCACCAAGAAACGATAACTCGCCATATTTGCATCTTTGGCGTCCCAATTGCCTGTACACTGCTGTACCACGAGCTCGGAATCACCAAAACACTCTATGTTCTGAATGCCGATCTCCTTGGCTAGCTTGATGCCGTGCACAAGGGCCTCGTATTCAGCAACATTGTTTGACGCTGCGAAATGGATTTGCAATACATAATGCAGCCGATCTCCTTTTGGCGATGTGAGAACAATGCCAGCCCCTAGGCCATTCTTCATCTTGGACCCATCAAAATGCATTCTCCAGAAGTCCGATCCTGGGACGGGTGGCATATATTGAGTTTCAGCCCAGTCCACCAGGAAGTCGGCCAACGCTTGAGATTTGATTGATGTTCTTGGCTCATACTGGATGCCGTGGTTGGCGATCTCAATTGCCCATTTGGACACTCTGCCTGTTGCATCTCTACTGCCGATGATGTCGGCTAATGGGTCCGAGCTGACCACCGCAATCGGATGAGCTTGAAAATAGGGCTTCAATCTTTTGGTCGCCATGTAGACTCCGTAGCACATCTTCTGGTAATGGGGGTAATTTTGCTTGGATGTTGAGAGCACCTCGCTGATGTAATATACTGGCCGCTGGATCGGCTGCGCTTTGTCCTTCTCAGGACGCTCTACCACCATCACTGCACTGACCACCCGATTGGTTGCGGCGATATACAACATCATCGGCTCCTTCTCAATCGGTGCGGCCAGAATTGGTGCGGTGGAGAGCATGTGCTTCAGCTCCTTGAATGCCTCATCTGCTTGTGGAGTCCATGTAAACTTCTCCGTCTTCTTCATGAGTTGATACAATGGGATTGCCTTTTCTCCCAGCCGACTAAGAAATCGGCTGAGTGAGGCCAAGCAACCGGTGAACTTCTGTACTTGCTTCAAATTCCTGGGTCGATCCATCCGTTCGATTGCGGCTATCTTCTCGGGGTTGCATTCGATTCCTCTTTCAGAAACGAGAAATCCCAAGAGTTTGCCGGCTGGAACACCGAACGCACACTTTTCTGGATTCAGCTTGATCTGGTAGACTCGCAAATTGGCGAATGTTTCCTTGAGATCGTCCAAGAGTGTGACCCCTTTGAATGTCTTCACCACCAAATCATCTACATACACATGCAAGTTTCTGCCCAGCTGAGAATGAGTGCAGCGTTGGATGGTGTGTTGATAAGTGGCACCTCCATTCTTCAAACCAAAAGGCATGGTGATGTAGCAATAAGCCCCAAAGGGGGTTATAAAGGCAGTTTTTATTTGATCTTCCACAGCAAGTTTGATCTGGTGATAGCCAGCAGTGGCATCCAAAAACGACAACAGCTCGCAGCCGGCCGTAGAGTCAATGACTTGATCTATACGGGGCAGAGCAAGCGGATCTTTGGGGCATGCCTTGTTCAGGAAGGTGTAATCGATACACATGCGCCAAGTCTTGTTCTTCTTCATCACGAGGACTGGGTTTGCCAGCCACTCGCGGTAGAATACCTCCATGATGAAGCCTGCAGCCTTGAGCTTGGCGATCTCCTCGCCGATTGCTCTTCTCTTGTCTTTGGAAAAACGTCGAAGAGGTTGCTTGACCGGTTTAGAACCTGGCCGAATGTGAAGCTTGTGCTCGGCGAGTTCCCTCTGCACTCCAGGCATGTCTTGTGGAGACCATGCAAAGATGTCCCGGTTCTCACGGAGGAACTCGACGAGCTCGCCTTCCTATTTGTTGCTAAGTCCTGCTCCGACCACAACAAACTTAGCTGGGTCGGAGGGATCTAGAGCAACCTTCTTGTTGTCCTTGGATGCCTGGAAAGCTGTCTCCTCATCTGTTCGCTTGGCTGGGCCGACTGGGAGAGGAGCCTTGCTCTGAGCTTGGGCCATTGCCACCACCTTGTCGAGCTGGCGCTTCTCTTCGACCACCACCAAGGAATCGGCCAGGTTTGCACCGGCGGATGAACACTCGAGAGACTTCCTAAAGTCCCCGGCAACAGTGATGATGCCATTCGGACCTGGCATCTTCATCTTCAAGTAAGGCTCATATGAGTTAAGCATGAACTTGGCGATTGCGGGAAATCCCAAGAGGTCATGGTATGGGCTGCTGAGGTCGGCGACCTCGAACCAGATCGGCTCTCTTCTGAAGTTGTCCTCTGTCCCAAAGATCACATCCAGCCGAATGCGACCCATGGGAGTGCATGACAAGCCAGGGACAATCCCATGGAAAGTCGTCCGACTGCGCTCCAGGTCTCTCTCCGTGAGTCCCAATTTAACCAATGTGTCCCTATACAAAATGTTGATTGTGCTCCCTAGATCAATGAGCACTCGGGAAAACAGACATGAAAACTTTGGTGCCGCAAACAGGGCATCCACTACGAGCTGATAGGTGCCTGGATTCGGCATGATGCTTGGGTGATCCTCCCTGCCCCAGGTAATCTTGCAATCAGACCAATGCATATATTGGGGAATCGGGGGCATTGTGGCATTGACTTCCTGAGCTCGGGCCCTCTGACTGCCCTTGTCCCTTGACTCGCTGGTAAAAATCATATATACGGCATCTTGCCGCGGGAACTGGTTCTGCGCCTGAGGTGGTGCTATGTTCTGAGGTGGTGGTGGGGGTGGAGGTGGTAATGCTTCTCCCTTTGCTATGCGCTTGACAAAATCACATTGCCGAGTGGTATGCGCCGCTGGCTTGCCTGGACTGCTGTGCATCTTGCACGGCTGATCTAACATGTCCTCGAATGTATACTTGGGCTTCATCGGCCATTGCGGTTTCGCATTCGGCCTCATCTTCCGACTGCCACTTGCAGCCCCTTGTTCCTCTTGATCCTGGACAGCGGCCACTTGCCCACTGCCGTACTGAGCATCTGGCTGCTCATCTTTCCTCTTTCCACTGTTTTTCTGGTTGTTGTTGTTGTTCCGATTGATATCTCTGCGCTCTCGCCGACTGAGCCCCTGGTTCGTTGTCTCTGTCGCTTGCGCAGCCCCTTGTGTCTGAACCACGCCGCCGACGCCGAGCTGAATAGGCTCGCGCATCGCGGAGTCGGAGACAGCAAAAGCGTTGGCTACCTTCATGAGCTCGGCCAGTGATGAAAAATCTTTGCGGAGCAGTTTGTGCTTCAGCATTGATCCCGTCAGACACCCATCCGTGAAATACTGGATGGCCTGGATCTCATGGACTCCTTCACATGAATTCTTTAGCTTGATCCACCGAGCCAAGTACTCTCGGAGCGGCTCATCCTTGCCTTGCACGCATAAAGCGAGCTGCCGAGGAAGATGCGGCCGATCATACGTGCCGGTGAAGTTGCGAATGAAAGCTTCTGAAAAATCCTCCCAGCAGTTGATGTTGTTGTCGGGCAGACTGTTCAGCCAAGTCCGAGCTGACCCCGGCAGCATCAGAGGAGCGTAGCGTACAGCTACACGCCGACTTCCGCCGGCAATGTCGACTGCGGTCATGTAATCTGTCAACCAGTCCTCTGGCTTAACAGAGCCATTGTACTTGGGGGTGTCTCTGGGCAGGGTGAATCCCTTGGGGAACTGCTCGGTCCTAATGTGATGCCCGAAACATGCTGGGTCGGCTGCTCCCTCCTCTTCTTGCTGCACATCTCTTTCCAACAGCTCAATGTGATGCCTTGCATCATTCTGGCCGATCTGACGAGCACCCAGCCGATTGCTGATTGCTAGCCTTGCTTCTGGCTGCCGAGGTGGGTCATTGCGCCTGCTGCTCACGGCTGGCTCTTCTGCTCTCCGGTTCATGACTAGAGGACCCCGGTTGCTTCTGACCCTGCTCTCACGTCGGGACTGGCCTGGCTGCCTGTTTTTCCGCGACGCATTCGGCCGCTGGCTGACCTCTGGAGCTAGCCTCGCAGTCCTTTTCGATGCTTCAGGGCCTGCCCCCGGATTGTCCAACGTCGCCTACTGCTGCTGCTTGGCCGACGCCAGCAGCTCGCGCATTCAGCGAGTCTGCTGTCGTCGCTCTTCGCCTTCCAGATCTTCCAGCTCGTTTGCGATCTGCTCGGCAGCTCGCAAATTCTTCTCGGGGGTGTTGTATGCTGGTCGCTGGACGAATGCCGGCGTCGCCGGCTGCTCGGCTCCTGACAGCTCTTTTCCGACGGCGCGGCCTCTGCTCCTGAGATCTTCTAGGACTGTGGGCACAATCGGCCGCCGCTGGTTGGTGTGAGCTGCGTTGTACTCTCTTGTGATAGCTCCCAGCATACGCTCTTCTGCCAGCACGTGCTCGGCCCTACGAGCGAGGGCGAGCCGTGCTGTCTCTAGATCAGTGTGAACTTGATCGGGATCACCATTCCTGTTCACGGGTGTGTACAGCACATCCCGCAACGCACTGGTGCCGACTCTTTCTGCGGCGTCCGCCGCCTCCTTGGCCTTCCTAGCCGCACTCGCTGCACCTTGATTGCTTGACGCAGTCGTTCCCGCCATCATCACAACCGCATGCACACGCAACTCCTCTCCGCCGGGAGCTGCCGTGCAGCCCCTGGTCGGGAGTGGATCCGTGGCACTGGAGAAGACGCGCACCTCTCTGGGATACGCCTCGGGGAAGCAGCTGATGAAGAGACGATGGCTACCGATCTGCAGCGATACGCCGGGCGGCAGAGGTGCGCCGACCCCAAACCGCGCAGCATAATCCACTACAAAGTCCACTGCCCCATGCCTAAAGATCAGGCCGGAGGCGTGGCTCACGCTCGACGACGAGGAAGATCATGTCCTAATCAGAACTCCAGTCGACGCCTCGATCTGCCCCACGGTGGGCGCCAACTGTCGTCGATTAGTAACAACAGATGTCATAGGGATGGCTAAAGAGAGGGGAAGACTCGAGGGAGAAAGATTTCGATGGTGCCGGAATCGGGTTGGGCACAAGCACGGTGAAGGACACCACGATGTACCCAGGTTCTGGGCTCTCCGGAGAGATAACACCCCTACTCCTGCTTGTCTGCTTGCTATAAATGATCTCACGAACTACCATCAATGCTCAGGGAGCGGTTCAGAGGAAGAAGAGACCTGCCGTGGGCATGGCTCTCTTTTGTTTCTCTACGGGTTCTACTGTGGGAAGTAAATGCGAATGGGGGAGTCCCTCTCACAGGAGGGGTACCCCGGGCTCTTATAGTGTGAGCTTGGGGTACTACGGTCATTTCAGTCGGGGGCTGGCCCCAGCTGTCATCCTCTCGTCGGCTGGGGTCCACCGACTGCAAATCTCCGGTTGATCCGGACTTGTCAAGCGGCTGCCCATGCTGTAGCTTCTAGGTAATGATGATGAACAGTGGAGCTACGTCCTCTGGTCTCGTCGTCCTGTCTCCGGATTCAGAGGAAAAGGGTGACAACACTCCTCTGACAGATCGGCGAAGTGACTTAGCTTACTGCTACCCGGATCTCTCGGGATCCTGCATTTATGACCTTGTACCAGAGGCGTCCGACCTGAACCAGGTCAACTCTTGAGCTAATTGAGGAGTGTGCCGATTGCGCCTGGGCCGACTGCTTGCATTCGGCATGGCCGATTGCTTGGGAGCAATCGGCCATGCGACTGCCTAGCTCGGCCCAGCAGCAGCCCAATCGGCCTCCTCCTTGTCTTGAAATACTGCTTTCGCCTGGGTGACCCTACCCGGGTATCATTCCCCCGACAGCTTGCGATGGATGGTGCACAGTGGTTGATGCAAGAAATGATAAATGAGGGGCTTACACCTACTGTAGTAACTTATACAGATATCATAGTTGGATACTTCAAAACTGGAGATTGGAAGAAAGCTCATATGATGTACAACAGTATGCTCCACGCAGGCATTACACCGGATGACAAGCTGAGTAGTATATTGGGATTTGGCAATGATGGAGATAGTTTTGAGGACTCTCAAGAAGAGAAGGATAAATCATAAGTTTTTAGAGAGCTCTGTGACCTTGGTCAATTACTTTCTACAGCTCGTGATTTCATGAATCATACTGGTGGTGCAGAGGCAGAGCAGTTGAATAACTTGGTATACAGTGAGTAGCTTTTAGTGCTTGTAGTGAGCTTGTACAAGTGACACTAGAATTGCGGATACCTTATATGTATCAAAGTGGCCTAAAGATCTAAGCACATTTAGGCTATTCACGTATTCCTTAAGTTTTCCTATTTGATAGTCATCTGACAAGCATTTTCAGTGAGCTGAAAGCAGAAAGTAGCCGTGATTGATGAGATATGGCATGCAGCATGCTATTAGAAAGCCAGGATCAGATCTAGACTGGTGTCTGTGTCAAGTAAACAGTACTGTGCTAGGCAATCTCAGAGATGTACTATATAATAATCCCGTTCACCAGGTTTGCTATATTGTTTTGCCTTTTTTTCCTTCTAAAATTCTTATTTACGCCTAAATTCTATTGTCGGTGTTCTACACCACTTGGTTCCACGCCAACCCTAGAAAAGGAAGCTCTTGAATTAGCTGGAATTAGTTTTAGTTCAGTATATTAAGCAAAGTATAGTCCAAAAAACGACTAGAAATTAGAAAGATATAAAGAACAGTACGTATTTGTTACCTTATTCGCATCCTTCTGGTGCATGTATTCCAAGTTTACTTCTTGTCCATCATTTCAGTAGCATCCCATGTTTCTGTCTCTATTGGGTTAGTTTTTGCATGTACAAGCATGCATCATTGAGAAATTAGGTTTTCGCCCTCCTTTATAGATAAAGGAATCGAACTAAGGTACACGTCCGAACGATACAAGGTGGTGAGGTAACCCTCTTACAAAGCCGATCCTGAGATAAGCGGTGCACCTACGCGACCAGTAGAAGGCATCAGCAGAACTACACACAACCCCACGCTACATCCTAACACACCTAGGCTTCACAGCAACGCCCTCAAGAGGGAAGACGGCGCAGAGCGTCACCGTTGCCGAGTCCAGATGGACAAAGGTCTTCACCTGAAGCCTTGACATGAGGAGAAGAAGCACGACGACATCTTCGGGAAGGGAGCGGCACCCACGGGTGTCGCCGCCGCCGGTGCCAAGACACAGAGTTTTCACTCGGCACCTCACCCGTGCCTTCGATGCCGCCAGGGAGAGCGCAACGAGGTCTAGTTCCCAGATCCGGATCAGGGCATCGCCCCTACTAGAGAGGGATTGCCCGAGCTACCCGACGCTCCGCCACCCGTTGCCCGCACAACCGGGAGGAGCCACCACCACCACCATGGTGCCTGCCGGAAAACAACCATGTGGTCCACCATCCAGGGCCGCCGCCTCGGCATCCTTGCCCCAGACACCACCACCCTCCACCTCACGACACCTCAACCTCAGTCGGACGAGCAGACCTCAACTGTCCACTCAGTGCCCGGCATCAGTCCCTGGATCTGTGTTGACCCTCCATTGTAGGAGGGGTCGACGCCTGCATCCCCATCAAGCCCTCCTGGAGCTAGGGGACACGATCCTAGGACTGCCGACGGCCGCCGTCAAGCCCTCCTGGAGCTCGCCCGACGCCAAATCTGAGGTCAAGACACCGATCAATAGGTCAGGCAGCATTGTCAAGCCACCGCCACCGCACACCACCTCCGTGACGGCCCGTCCACAGAGGCACCCCAGGCCAAGACCAGCCACACCTACCCGGAAGAGACCCCGATTTGCCTCGGGCCCAGATCCGGCCTGCCCGAGCACAAACCCTAGAACCAGGCACCCGGCCCAGTCCCGGAAGAAGGGAACTGCCGCACCACCGCCCCGCGCCGCCAGTCGAACCACAGCTACCACGCCGCCGCAGCCCGCGCCAGCCCGCACCACCTCTCTAACCTGCAGCCGCCGGTCAGAGACCACCGCCATCGTCAGTTGCTGCCGCCTAAGCAACCAACAACCTTCGAACCAAGCCGCCGCGGCCCGTGTCGCCTGCCGACCGAATCCGGCCGCCGCGGCCAGGCACACCATCACCACCTCGCTTCCACCATCGATGACCGCCCTGAGACCGCGACCGCCACCACCACCCGCGCCGCCAGCCAAGAACGAGCCGCCTGATGGGCGCCGAGCCATGGCCACACCACAGGATGCCCGCGCCCAGTAGCACCGGTGCCCCTGACCAGGCCAGCCGACCAAGGCCGCGCCAAGCCGGATCCGGCGCCACGCGTCAGATCTGGCCGGGCCAGCGCCGGCCGCCGCCACCACTCCGGGAGGAGGACCGCGCAGCCCTCCGCAAGGCCAGACGACCACCCGCCGCCGCCACCTGCCGGCGCCCTGCGCACGCCCGCCGCCGCCGTCGGTCGCCATGGCCCGCGCCATCTGCCGCCGAGCGGGGGGAGAGAGGCCCCGCCGCCGCCGACGCCGACCGGGCTTTGCCCGGCGGCGCGCTCCAGCGGCGGCGAGGGGAGGGGCGTTGGACGTGGGGAAGCGATCGCCGCCGCCGCCGCCCGCAGGAGCGGCAGGGGCGGGCGGGCGGGCTAGGCCAGGGTTCAGGAATATGAGCTGAGCATGCATGCATCATTTGCGACGAAAATTGTTGAATTACATCTTCCTTTGGACGATTGATTTGCATGTGTTAATATCTGCTGATTCCTTCATCAGGGTTTCATGTTACATGGACTTCTGTGGATGAGCGTATCAAAGACAATCTTGATCTTCAGAGTACTGCTCAAGAGGAAGAGGTAGCAGATTTTTGCTCAGAATTTTTAACTGCAGATTCCAACTAATTTTCATCTAGTTGGTGATACTTAAATGGTGCTAATGTGCCAGCTGCAGGTTGTTATACTAGTAGCAGAAAGCACGGGAGAAGGCACTCGGCGTGATCGGAAAAGAATTGTGCAGAATTGAGGCTGAGAAACTTGTACGTTGTTTCATATTTCACTTTTCCTTTGGCATCCCACTTTTTTGCCGTGTATTTTATGGGACAAAAAGATCATATAGCTTTGGTCTCTGTCTGTGTTCACATTCATATTGCCATGTACATTCTCTAAGTGGTTGTTTGGATAAACGAAATTAATGCCTAGTTTTAGTAAAACACGTTTTAGCAGGATTTTTCGAAAAACTGGTTTTATTAACAATTCGGTTAGGAACGAGTATACATAAAACCTTGTTTGGATGGAAAAACTAAGTTCTGCTGGATATACGTACTACCATGATGGGTTCGATCATTTGCTCACCTTCAAAGATAGAGTAGCGCTGCCGTTGGCGGGTTTAACGGCATTGTCGCCGGTGATGGTTCCTTGGCCCGTGGTCAAGGCGAGGAACAGATGAAGATGCAACGTTGTGGCCTCGAGGAAGCCAGCTTCGTCTAGCACAAGATCATGTTAACATGCAAATTAGTACTAGTCCTTCCTCCATACGAAAAGGAATCTGCTGCATCCGCAAAAAAACTCAAGATCGGATCAGATTGGTACGAGACTGCCATCAGCGAGAAAGACATGGAAGGAGTGCCTGCTCGGGAAGGACCAATGATCGATTTGTAATGACGACGACCTCCGGCAACGCAAGATGAGTGCTCGCCGGGGAAGGAGCAGTCCAATAATGATGACAGCCGCGATCGAGCGACGCGAGATGAAATGTCGCTGGGGAAGGAGCGTTGGCCGCCGGCGACGAGGGAGAAGCGGTCAACAGCGATGGCCGCGGCCCGCGGGCGATGTATGATGAGTTGTTAATGAGGTATAGTGATCGATGGTAATGGCAAAGCCAGATGCGCCACATGTACGTCGCGGGCGGCGGATGAAGAACTGGTTTATAGAAAAACATCTAATTGTCGTTTTTCCATAACCTCGTTTTTCCAGTTTTACAAAAACTAAGATTTGCTTATCCATGGATTAGTTAAGGTTACCAAACAGAGTTTTAGTTTGTTGTAACCGAAAACGTGTCTAGACCAAACTGGTTTAGTAAATACCCTGTATCCAAACAACCCCTAAGATACTAAGAGCATCTTTAACACACTGTAACCAAAATGGGGCTCACTGAAGCCCGTTGGGTGCGTCGGCGACGCATCCGCAATGGCGCTCACTCGTCGTCGGAGCCGAGGTCGATGAAGATCTTCTCCTGCTCCTCGGCTTCGCGGCGCCACTTCGCCGCCTTCTCCTGCGGCGTGAGCCACCTGTTCTAACATGAGGGCGTCGAGGTCCTCGTCCCGGTGGCGCCGCTTTGCCGTCTCCTCCTCGCGCGCTGTGTGCGACAATCATCGCATAGACTCCTCCCACCACGTCGTCAGGGAACGGGGATGAAATCCTCCGGCCCGATGGCCCCGGGGAATGGCGTCGGGTCATAGATATCGAGCGGGGTCTCCTCCTCTCTCTTTGGTGGAGGCAATGGCGTGCACGATCTCGCGTCGGAACAACCCCCCACCTCGACGCGCGTGGTGAAGGTCGGACTCTTCGACCTCACGGTGGAGGGACATCGGCAGCTCCATGCTGCAGTTGGTGTAGCGGCAGGCGACGCGCTTCCTCACGACATATGATGTGACACACCACTTGCGTAGGAGTTGTCACCGCCGCGCGATGGCGGTAGCGCCAGATTGACCATCCGTTGCGCCTCATTGTGGTGCTATGGTGTTGGATCTGTTGCCGGAGGCAACTGATTTGGTGGCCAGCAGCGAGAAATGGGTGGGGGATTGGGTGGTGCACCAGCCATCCGTGTGGTACAAATATAGGTTGGGGAGCTGATTTGGTGGCCATTGTAAAACTAAAGCTCTGGCCGGTTATACAGGGTTTGGTATGGCCCAGAAAAATGGCCCCAGCCCGCATAGCCGCCGGAAAAATAAAAGGTTGGCCCTTTTTAAGGAGTCTGTTACATATGCTCTAAGGGCACCTACAACACCGCCCCGCAAAAAGTAAACATACGCGGCGTGTCCGGATGTTTTTATTCATCCATCACTGTCCCACAAAAGTCTGTGAAATCGTCTGCGCGTTCCCGCAAACTGGACAAAGTTGTGAATGGTTTGCGGACGTTTAAACCTCTGCCATGTAAGCCCCGCTTACTCGATCCCACCCAAAATTAATTCGTTTGTGCCGCCTCTCAAATCGTAGATGCACATTCATGCTGGTCTGGCACTCCAGAGCGAACGGGACTGGACGACGATGCCAGTTAGAGACTTGACTGGATGGGAAGTCAGTGCCGCTTCAATGCGAATGCGACGGTCAAGAAACTTACTTTGACCGATGCGCCGCATTGAAGCGGTGTCGGTCAGCCTGCCCTGGCTATTAAAGGAGCACTCCAGCACCGACTACAACACACACTTGCACCTCGCCTCCTGTAATAGCCCAGGATCTCAATAGGAATGATAGACTACTCATATCAACAACGTGCACCTTCTTTTACGGGAGCCCATCGGGAAAGAACTATCAGGTTAAGCATGCTAGGCTTGTAGTAGTCTTGGGATGGGTGATCGACCGAGAAGTTGATCCCGGGTGCACACGAGTGAGGACAAAGTGTGCAGAAAAGACTAGTTGGTATGTGAGGACAGTCTGGATCCCAGACGCACCGGCCATGGAATCGGTAGTTAACCGATGGGTTTGGTCGGGGCGTTACAATTCGTATCAGAGCCGACCCTGGCGGTTACACGGTGCGTGCGCGGGGTAGTGACACTTACATGGGGTACATGTGGGATGCCTGCACTGGCGCGCACAAACGTGTGCGAAAGGGGAACATTCTTGTTGGGCCGACGAGGATGTCGATTCCTTTGAGGGGTGGTGTATGTAATAGCCCAAGATCTCAATAGAAATGATAGACTACTCATATCAACAAGGTGCACCTTCTTTTCTGGGAGCCCATCGGGAAAGAACTATTAGGTTAATCGTGCTAGGCTTGGATTAGTCTTGGGATGGGTAACCGATCGGGAAGTTGATCCCGGGTGCGCACGAGTAAGGACAAAGTGTGTCGGAAAGACTAGTGTTTGTATGTGAGGACAGTCAGGAATCGGTGGTGAACCGATGGTTTGGTCGGGGCGTTACACCTCGTTTCTCCTTTCTTTTCTTCTCCTCTCAGTGTCATCATCACTCCTCTCCTTCCACATGGGCAAGTCTAGCCAAAGCTCCTCTCTTAAGAATGCATGCTAGCGATCCAGGCATCCAGAAATACCTAATGCATGTACATTTTAACGAAATCGCTAATTAAGGAGTACTCCTTATAACAAACATTCCCACCTCCCGCGGCTGACAAATGCAGCTTAACAGGGAAGGTCCTGTGAAAGAAAACTCATTAAAGGATCAGCGTGGGTCGATTCTAGGGTTGTAGCGTCGGAGGGAGTGGTCGACTGGGTTGCGTAGGAGTCATGCGACTCCACTGCCATTATCGGGACCTGATGAAGGCTTCTTTTCCGGGAGCCCATCGGGAAAGAACTATCAGGTTAAGCGTGCTAGGATTGGAGTAGTCTTGGGTGGGTTATCGACCGGGAAGTTGATCTCGACTGCGCACTAGTGAGGATAAAGTGTGCAGAAAAGACTAGTGTTAGTATGTGAGGACAGTCTGGATCCCAGGCGTGCCGGTGGGTTTGGTCTAGGCGTTACACCTCCTTTCTCCTCTCTTTTCTTCTCCTCTCAGTTCCTCCTTCCCACACGGGCAGGTCCAGCCAAGCTCCTCTCCTAAGAATGCATACTAGCGATCTAGGCATCCAGAAATACCTAATGCATGCACATTTTAACGAAATCACTAATTAAGGAGTACTCTTATAATGAACATTCCCACCTCCCGCGACTGACAAATGCATCTTAACAGAGAAGGTCCTATGAATGAAAACTCATTAAAGGATCGGTGTGGGTCAATTCTAAGGGTGTAGAGCTGGAGGGAGTGTTCAACTGGGTTGCGGAGGAGTCATGCGACTCCATTCACACATCATAGCCTCAGATTATCCGGACCTGGTGGAGGCGATGATGATATTGATCTTCGATGGTGGGAAGAGGTGCCGCCGCAGAAGGGAGTTCGAGGGGTAGAATTTTTCTTGAGATGTGCCGAGAGATGGCTAAAAAATGAGGTAGTGGGCCGTTTTTTGGCATAACTTCTCGAAATGTCATCGAGTTAACCGAATAGGACTTGGGCTAGAGGCGGTTAACTCCTTCAAATTTTAAGGAGTTAATCTCTACCTAATAATAAAGGGAGGTGAGTTTCTCCTTCCGTCATGGCATTTTTGCAAAAAAAAACTTTCCCTTTTACTTAATCAACCCGCACTCCGGTATTTTTGGCAAAAAAAAACGATTCGGTCTATCCTACGCGCGCGCAAAAATTTATGTCTCGGGTTGGAGTCGAACCTAGGATCTCTGGGTTTCTTGCTCGCTTCAGTCACCGTCCCCCTAGGCATTCTAACGTTAAAATTACAAAGTAATTGGTTTTATACTGTGCGCATGAACGGACCAAACGCAAGCCCACTCCATGGGACGGTCCAAATACGAATTTATCTGCTTTCTTCGGATCAAGGCCTAGCCGTCTGTTCGAAATGAGTTGTAAACCGCAGATTCACACATTTAATAATCTCATCTTGCTACTTTATGAGTAATCACATCAGTTTAAATATATCTATTTTTGAGAGTTATTAAACCTTTATAAAGATAAAAAATTGATAATTACGAGGTACTCACAGAAAGAATTGTGGCTAAACAAGAGGAATATTTTTTAAGGAAAGATTATGGACCCAAAAAAGATGGATAATCAATTTGACAAGACATATGGTATGAAGGGAAAAGATTGAGCCTCAAAACACACACTGACCAGTAGTGTGACAAGAGCATATATGGTCCGATGTTATATGCACAATTAAAGGAGCATACAAGCTTAAACAGTAAAATCGAGCATAAATTAAATGAGAATCTATGACATGCATATGCGAATGATGCAACTAGATTTTTTTACACTTCAATTTTCTATCATTCATTTTTTTCACAAATTTAAAAATCATGCGTTAGAAAAAAATCGTATGTTACTGAAACATGTCCATGCAAAAATGGAAAATATTATTTTTAGTAAAAGTATGTTCATGCACTTTTCAAAAAAATGTCCTTGCATTTTAAAATAAACTAAAAACATATTCTAATAAGTTTTTTACAAAAATATAAATTACCATTCTATATATATGGACGATGCAACTAATTTGTTTTTACACTTTAATTTTCTTAGCGTATGTCCATTTTTTCCATAGATTTAATAATCATGCATTAGAAAATATACTTTCGTATGTCTTTAAAATAAATCCATGGGTTAATAAAAACTATTAATTTTACTAAAAGAATATTCATGGAGAATACTATTAATCCTTAATGCATTCATATTTTTTTCCATTGCAACGCACTGGCATATTTGCTATTAAAATTAAAGGTAATATACCCGAAAAAGGGATATATTTTGAACCTACATATAGGAAATGCACTTTCCTCAATAAGGAAAAAATAAAAAGAATAAAGTCCATCATTCCGCTTAGGAAGAAAATAAATTAAGAAAAGAATTAAACTTCAATGTGCCAAAAAAATACAAATTATGAAGAAAAAAATGGATGTGCGCGTGTACATGTAACCATATCATGTATTAAACTAATGTTCATCTAATTTTAAAAATACTTACCCTCTCAAAACAAATTTTATGTTATTCAAAAAAAGTGTTCTCATGCTTAAAAATATTCATGCTCTTTTAAAAAAGTCTACCTATTTATGTACTTTAGAAAGAATGCTGACGCATTTACAAGAAAAATATACAATTTAAAATTGAGTGGGCGTAAGGGTGATTTAGATCGTAGCTCGGAAAGCGCAGACGACGTCCAACTCGACGAGATTAAATAATAAGAATTAACTTGCGATGATGTGATTCAATGATAAGTGTGTGTGCGCGATGGTTGACACTATCACATCGAAGTTTATCACGTTAGACGCATTGCTATCGGATGCACACTATAATCATGGCCGATGAAAGCGGGAAGAAAAATAAGCAACAACATGATTTAGACACTATGTTCAAATATATAATGTGAAGATGTGAAAGAATCTTGAATCGAGCTTATTATGTTGAAAGAATGTGATTCTATTCACCCGTTGCAACGCACGAGCATGTTTCCTAGTCTATACCTAACGGGAGGTGAGTTTCTCCCTTTTTTTCGTCCGTCATCTTATTTGTCCTTAAAGTTGATAGAAATTACCACAAATGCCACCTATAAGTTAGAAAAACTCTTCATTTTAAAGTTGATAGAAATTACCATCAATGCCACCTATAAGTGAGAAAAACTCTTCGTTAAAAAACACTTCGTACCGATCAAATTTTGTACGCTAATGGGTCTTCTCTCGTGGGCTCGAAGCCAATTAACAAAAAAATATTGCGCTGGATCGAACCCACGAAGTTTCCTGTGCAGAACGCTCCACCCAACTTTGCGTTCTTGCGGATAGGAGTCGGACCACCCTCGAAGAGACCGAGCGGAGGAGCGCAAGCAGTGGACGGGGCTCACAGACTTGCTCGATGTGACGTCCACGGAGCCCGACGACGCCGTCTCCACTGCCCCTGATGCCACCAGCGAGGCCATGGTACGAGGATCTACCACCGGCCTCGTTTCCACCACGACCCATAGGCAACCATAACACTCAGATCTACGAGGTCATCCGTGACCTCGTGAGGACCGTTTGAACCTTCGACGCGTCGCCATCTGCGTTCTGGTCGCTGAAGCCACCGATGTCGCCTTCGTCGCCACCTCTACCCCATCGCCGCCGCCACCCTCGTAGCTCTTCTGGACCCAAGGCGTGTCGTGGGGCCCACATTCATCCACCTCATAGGCGACGTTGACAGCGATATCGACGACGAGTAGAGGGCGGAAAGAGGATCAGAGGCGAAGATTTGTGTATGACCGTTATGTTTAGATATACGAAAATTTGTTTATCCCGTAGCAACACACGGGCATGTTTGTTAGTCATTTTTAAAGGATCAACTAAAGATGCTCTAACAATCTCCACTCCTCGTGAGTGCCTGGGTTTTTAATTATGTTTTAGCTGTTCTAATCATAAGATTAAGATTCAAGCACATGAATTACTTATCTCTCATCTTGTGTACTTTTCTAGCTGGCAAGTGGCAATCAACACCTTGAAAGTGTGGCTAATCAACAGTTACTTGTAGTACTACTTGTATAATGAAGAACAAGCAATAGGTCATTGTTCTTGCAAATGACATATAATGAAACAATTACTTTTCATCAATGAAAAATAAACTCAACTCTACAAAATGTTGTTAACCATCAGTTACTAGTACAATGAAGAACAAGCAATGGATCATTTGTTCATTGTTCTTGCAACTGGTATATAACGAAACAATTACTTTTCACCAGTAAAGAAAATATTAGTACAAGGTTTACTAGGCTAGTCGCATGTCCAAAATATTGAGCACAAACCTCTAACTGGGATCACTATAATATTTCAGTGCTTGCACTAAAAACGTTGCTTCCATAACTGCTTCTAGTCTAAGTATCTGCTTGCACATAGCTTTACAATGATGACGTACAAAAAGGGAAGGGAAGAACATCACTTTGTGACGAGCCACCAGAAGCGTGATATTCAGGGATATGCTCCGGAATAAACCATGAACTGAGAACTGGTTAGGCTTCAGGGCCATCCTTTATATGGGAGGGAATAAAAACATTATCTTATAATATAAAAGGAAAATATGATGTCAATTGGGCGGTTCTGCATGCTTTTATGCTACAGCTACACTGTTTTCTTTTCAAAGGCCTGTTGGTACCATTGCTTCGAGAACAACATTTCGCGGTTTTGAATATGTCCTCCCTCCGGACACTAGTAGCAAATATTCTTGGTTGTTTGTTTTTTTCAGTTCAACACGAGTCCATTCTTTAAAAAATAAGAAAATATTTCCGTCTCGTTCTCCAAATTGGGGGCTTCTTTCAGTTTCCTAAGCAATATGACATTTCTTCCCCATTAGGCCTTGTTCGGTTGATGGTGAATCCAAAAGGGTTGAAGGGGGGTTAAATCCAAAATACCTTCCAATCCTTTCCATTCCCCTCCAATCCGCTTGGGAAGGGGATTAACCGAACAAGCCCTTAAGATATTTGGACTTCTTCCTTCAAAGCATCACCACAAAGAATGAAACCTACTATCAGGCACTCATCAGATACCTATGTTTTTTTAATCGTTGATCAGTAATCTACTTCTCATGCCTGGACCTGTTCTTTTCCTGGAAACGTTCTTTCAGGCAGGCAGCACGCTGAACCACCTAAGAACTGGTCGGATATCAACGGGAACCTAACCCAGCGGAGACTAGTCTAGCACTCCAGTGAGCTTGGGAAATTAATCACCCAAGACAGCACATAGCTCCAAAGGCCAACAAGAATGGAAGATCCTATGGAATCTCCCTCTCGTCTCCTTCCTTTACGTGCGAACGCGACTACAATTCAATTCAATCCGAGTCGAGCAGTTTTGCTGGGGAACAAAAGTCGCTGCACCCACGGTCTCTTGGCGGGAATATGCTTCTTGTGTGATCCGGATTCCAGTCACCACTCTTTCTCTATCTCTCGCTCCCAGGACCAATGACCGCTCTTCTCTCTCACCCCCCGCCCCCCCCCCCCCTGCTGAAATCACTACGTCCACACCCTACTTCGCCCCAGCTGACTCGTATTTAAAGCTGGACACATGAACAGAAATATTTTCCTTGTATATACACATAAATTCGTAGTCTCCTATATATGCATACACTTTTTTAAACGGATACAAGCATATTTTATTTTTATGAGCATCTTTGAAAGAATAGGCGTGAAACCGTCATGCCCCTCATAGCTGATGAACAAATCATACTCTAATATAAATTCAAAAATAATGTGATCACTCAGGTTGTTGAATCTTATCAGAATTCTAAATTCAAGTACTATTAGAATTGGATTTTTGAAACATAGTTGAATGAATTGAATTCAAGAAAAATCCATCAACCCCCGCCTCATTTTACCAACTTTGGTCCTCCTCACACGACCTCGCTGACGTCTAGAGGAGGGGTTGTTGTGGATCTGGCGCCCGGGTAGTTGTAGTTTGGGGTTATCCATGTAATTAGGGGTGCTGAGTCGTCCAACGCTTCACCCGCTGGTGGCGGCAACGCTCGGGAATAGTTCCTTGGTTAGGGCGGCGAGGCGGTGACGTCCTCCTAGAGTCAGAATAATGTCCTCTTCGCCCTATACCCGTTCCAGTGATGCTTCTAGCTTCAATCGAGGATGCATGAAGATTTGTTTTCAATGGATTCGCATAGGCTCGATTGGTGTTAGTCTTCGATGATTCTATTAAATTCAATCAACGCTCGTGTTCGTTGGTGTGTTTGTATATATGGCCTTCTCGATCTACATTTTCTTCGTCGACAATGGTGCCAGACTGGTGTGTTGATCCTTCGAGGCCTTAGCACGAGGTCTTTTCAATTCTTATCTACAACAAAATTTGTGAACCAACCTATGGTTGGATGGTTAGGAGAAGAGTGGTATCCTCAACGCAACGGACTTCAAGTCCTAGATTTGATATTGATGCTCGCATATTTCTGAATCTATTTCAGGCGTTTCGACGATGTGCAGGCGCCTGTGGTATCTGTGGTGACTTTGTCAATCTTAAGATGATGTAGTGGCTTAGTATCTCGAATGCGCCATTAACTTGTTCTAGTGCTTGTAGGTGGTCCATGAACCAGGTTGCAATTTTCACTTGGGTAGATATTTGTACTACTTGGGTGTAATTGGTATCCTTGCGATATTAATATAATCTCCTTATCAAAAAAGATATTTGTACCACTTAAAAAAAGGAATTTTGAGAGCCAAATAAGATGCAAATCATTTCAATTTTTAAGCTAGTACGTCCGTCGCCCGGGTGCCCATAGCGCGCTCTCACGCACACCGCCACACGCCCTCCTTGCCACGCTTAGCATATGCCGGTAAATATTCCAAGAAGGTCACCATCCTCTTCCTCTTCTTCCCCACCACACGCTTACCTCACTTCCCACGTACGTACGCTGCCCGCGCCTATATTACCCGCACGCATCGCCGCTTCACCCCCCTCATTCATTAATCCACCAACACTACCACAAGCTCACCCTCATTTGCACATCGTTGTTGCATTCCCCTCGAGGAGACGAGATTAGTTGGGTGGTTACCAGCCAGCGATCGGTTGGCCGGGGATTGATTAAGCAGAAGGCGGCCGGCGATCTCTTGATCGATTTTGACACCATGAAGTTCGGTAAGTGGCTCAAGAGGCAGATCGAGCAGAGCCTGCCGGCGTGGAGCGGCGAGTTCCTCAGCTACAACGAGCTCAAGCCCGTCATCGGCGCCGTCTCGCCGGCCGAGTTCGTCGCCCTCCTCGACGTCGAGATCGAGAAGATCAACGCCTTCTTCATCGAGCAGGAGGAGTTCTTCATCATCACACACAGGGTACGTGTATCGCTAGCCAGTCTCTCCCAATGGCTGTGAATTTCTCTGACGGTTTGTGCTGTTCTTGGTGGTGTGCAGGAGCTGCAGGGGGCGATCAAGAGCGCGCTGGAGAGGAAGGCGGCGGTGCCGCCGCCGGCGCACGAGGCGGAGATCGCGGCCATCCGGAGGGAGATCGTCAACTTCCACGGCGAGATGGTGCTGCTGCTCAACTACAGCAGCGTCAACTACATCGGCCTGGCCAAGATCCTCAAGAAGTACGACAAGCGCACGGGCGCCGGGCTCCGGCTCGCCGTCATCGAGACGGTGCTGGTGCAGCCCTTCTTCACGGCGGAGGCGGTGTCCCTCATGGTGAGGGAGTGCGAGGCCATGATGGAGGCGGTGTTCCCCACGGCGCCCGGCGAGGGGCAGGCGGCGGCGCGGCGGGACCGCGAGGCCCTGGCCGCCGCGGAGCAGAGGATCTTCCGCAACACCGTGTCGGCGCTCCTGGCCATGCAGGACGTGCGCAGCGGCAGCTCCACCCGCGGCCGCCACTCCCTGCCACCGCTCAACCTGCCGGACTCCGACTGGCTCCGCTCCTTCTAGCGCTGCCGTCCCCTCATCCCCATGCCCATCCAAATCCAATGACTCTCCCTCGCCGGCCACAGCCTCAGATATGTAATTGGCTATCTGTAGTTTCTAACTTCTTTTTCATTTTGTTTCTTTTTCATTTTTTCACGTGCTGGTGTAAGATGGTAACAAGGTGTAAGCCACCATACAAATTCATACTACTGTGCATTATGCTCCTTAATCTTTGTCAGTACATTTTGACCGAGCGTCGAATTTAGTTCAGTTTTGTGCTTAAGTATGCTTGAGTGAGTCGTAGAAATTTAAATCTAATTCGAACTTTCATGATGCTGAAGAAAAAATCTTTCAACTCTGACTCCTGATGAGTATGAGAGGTCAAGGCAAAACGTGGAGCAGAAATTGATCGCCGTGTGATCTGCTCTGGCCGAACAGTCATACTTTTCTGAATTTTTCAGACCATTCAAGAGGTCAATCCATTAGTCTGAAATTGATAATGCTGTGTGACTGGATCAAGCAAATCGACACCGAGGGTTTACTATATGTGTTTAGGAAACAATTCCGTCAGAATCGAGCTACGCAAGATGATTCCTTCGCCCAAACGAATATACCTTGATATTGTAGCGACGCGGCCAAAAGACTGCATCAAAAGCGACGAAGATAAACTATTTTTCTTGTCAATGTGCACAATCTGCGATTTTGATTGGAGATTCAACCAACTTGTTGTCACAAAATTGTTGCAGCGAGTCAGATCAAGCTCATTGTCCGCGACGTTCTCTTTGTTTTTGTCAATTGTTTCATCTCATGTTGGAAGATGACAAATATATTCTTGCTCCAGGATCGATTGTAGGTTGGTGTGAAGACAGATGACCAAGATTTGTAAATGTTCCCACCAAATGCTAAAACTCCAACAATGAGATGCCAAGTTACAATTTGTTTTCATGTTAAGATAAGTCCATTTTTTCACCTTCAATAACTGTTTGGCTTTTTAACTAAAAATAAAATAGTTGATTTAAGTTTCGACTCTAAACACGCAAACGGATTACTGCACGTAATCGGACTCGCAATTCCATCCACAATAGGACGTGTCTAGATTTCAGTCGACTAAGACTCAACGAAATTTCAGTTAAGTGATAGAACATGTGGAAAAAAAACAGTATTTTTTGCACGAATCTTCATACACGATCTCATGATTATAGCATTTTATGGCATTAACTAAGACTTCGTTAAATCTTATTTGATTGAGATTTAGTAATCCCATTCACGGGTGTTAAGTCTTAATTGACTAAGATTTAGCATTCCCCTTCACAATACATCCCGGACCTGTGTGGCAGGTTTTGACGGAGTTGACCCACGCTGCCTCATCCAATCTTTCATGTTTTACATTGCTCAACAAGCAACAGCGAGCGAGCAAATCATTCAGTCGTAGGCCCATGGCTCCTGGTGAACCAAGAGGTCAATGCAAAACGTCGAACATTGATTGATAGCTGGTGTGGTATGGCCCGCTCAAACGGCCATTGCTGTTTTCAGAATCTTCAGATCACACGAGTCAACCCATCATTCAGTTACAAGTCAGAAATCTCCATTGCCAAGATTATAATGCTTGAACACGATCAGAGAAATAATTCTGTCAAACTCAAACCATACGCAAGCGCAAGATGATTCCTTCGACGGAAACGAATATACCTCGATAATGTTGTGCAGTGGCCACAAGACGACATCAAAAGTCGTTAACAGTAACTGTTTTCAAAGTTTGCACTGGTACTTAGTAGAACCTAAGACTATTATAGGAGGCTTTACAAATTTTCATTACAAAATTGTTGCGATGAGTAAGAAGATGTTATGATACACTAATGCTCCTCACGGACGGCATGCATATGGCACCTCCTGTGCCTCTCTCGTTGGAAGATGAGAGGTATATTCTTGTTTTGGATTGATAGCACATGATGAAGAAGTAAAGCTCACGTATTTGCCAAAGAATTAACATGGGATATTCCTCAGAAATGCCAAAACTCCGACAAGGAGAACGCAAGTGGCATGTGTATACAAGTCCACATACTACATTTGAAAGAGACATAGAGAGTTAATGGAGAATACTTTTCTATAACCAAAATTGTCCGTGAGACAGATTCAGGCACCGCGGTTCCGGGCAACTAGTCTTCACTTATTAGAGCATTACTGCATCTTTTAACGCTAATCTCTAAAACGGACACAGTAAACATTCGCAGATTGGTTCAAATCAAACCGGTTCGTGGACACTGATGCGAAAGTCGATCATTTAATCTTGACCGCATTTGTCCCCTACCTCATGGAGGCTTGCCTCGGGGACCAGCCGGTGACCATGACGGAGACGTATGCGTTGTGATTGTGTCGTCTCTATGGAGACCTCGCCAAGATCGGTGAAGATTGGTCCCAACGCGTCGTCGTGGGCAAAAGAAAAGGGAGAGCTCCCCAGGCAGAGTCAGCTTTGGTCGAGGCAGTCATGCGCACAACTTAGGGCAGGGGTGGTTTGCGGGCGGCGGCTACAGGAGATTGTCGGCATGTTGGGAGATGATAGGGATGCACAACATGGTTGCTCAGGGGAAGTGGCGGGAGGTGGTTGCTGCACGCAGGCGGGTGTGTTGAGGGGTCGGGCACGGATTTGGCGCTCCAGCGGCTTCGTTGTGATGGAGCAGATGCGCGCCTGAGGATACCGGATCTCATGTGTTCTCCGACGTGCGCGCATGGTATGCGTGCGCGTGAGAGCTTGGTCACGACTGGGAACCGAGGTGGTTCATGGTATCGAGCGACGTATCTCTGGTCTCTATCGGCGTGGTGCTCAGCAATGATGTAAGGTTCGTGCTGCGTTCGACGACCAGGCTTTTGGTCGATGGATGGCAGTTCCAATGGCTAGTGCTGGTTGATGGCCTCTTCAAGGTGTAGATGGTTGCGTCGGTGATGGGCTTCTTCGACTGTGTACTGGCTTGGTGGTGGTGCTAGGTGGGCATCGTTGTGACATGATGTGTGGATGAGGTGGTGTCAAGAGCTTGGGTGAAAACTCTATCTTGGTTCTGGTCGTGACCCGCGATGTTGGTGTCCATGGCTATCGCTTACCTTCTTGGAGGCATTGCGGTACTGCTGTTACACCCCTTCGACGTGATTTGCTGCAGCTCCAGGGTAAACCCTTGATCTTGTCTGATCGAACGATGGTGACGCCTTGGTTTTGTTCTCCCCCTCGGGACTTTGTCTTTGGAGTTGGATGTTGTCGAGTGGGATAAGTGGAAGACAAACAATGTTGGCATCGAGGCTTCTGTGGCACCAGTGATGGAGCGAGCGGTGTCGGAGATGTAGTTATGGTCGAGGTAGTCGGATCTTCTCTGACGTGTTCGTGGGCTTACCACGGCTGGGTTGTTACAAGTTTCACTTAATTTGGATCTACATAATTGAATTTATTTTTCCTACAGTATTTGAATTTGAATTTGAATCAATTCACTTTTGAATGTTAAATTTTGGATTTATTTGGTTCTGGTAGATAGGAATTTCATGAAGGTTAATGTGTAAAAAACATATCATTTGGATCTATAGATAAATAATGCTCTAAAGTTATAGGGGATTTTCTGTAAGTGTTATAAAACAACTTTCTATTTAGCAATTAAGTCCAACTAATGGTTCCATAGTGAATTGATCTGGCTCATTAGATTTAAGATGGATGGCTATGGATGTATACCCCTTCGCAAATTAAAAATGATCTAATCTTAGACGTAGATGGGCAGATAGACGATTGAGGTAATGCCACGCAGGCAAGGGGAGTTTCTCGCCGGAGTTTCACCGTAATTTACTTTGCCGAGGCGGGAGGCAGGCTTCGGCATCGCTGGAGACGCCGCGTAGCTCGAGGGATAGGTCCGCGATGTGTAGCACGATATCGCAGAGCCTATGGTGGTTGTGACACTCGCTAGGAGGCACTGTAGCGTCTAGAAGAGCGACTGAGGCGGTGGCTCGCTCGGGTGTCTTCGAGGACGTAGTTCGCTTCCCTTCTGGAGAAAAATTTTTAGGACGCACGACTAGCACAAGGCGAATTCAACAGACAGAGTTTTGGGGTTAAGGGGTCAACGAAGAGGAGTGACTCGCTCGCCAGAGGGCTTGCGGATGGCGGCGCTCGAGCTTCAAATTTAGGCAGCCCAACGACGGGGTTCGACGCGGGAGCAGGGGAAAAGAGAGGGGTGTCAGGACTTTAAATAGGGAGCTCCAGGGGTGGGGATGTGTCATGGGAGACGTGCGGCATGCGATCATCGCATGTTATAGTGCGACGTCGAGGGAGATCATGAGGAAGACGATCTCGACAGGTGAGTTGCACCTTTTTGTATGCAAAATGTGGGTTGCACATGTGGGTGGGAGAGCAAAGAGAGGGGGTCGAGGAGAGGTTGGGCTAGTGCAGGAGATGGTTGGTGAGGGTGAGTTTTCCCTTCTGTTTTACAATTTCATTCTTTGTTTTCTTTTAATTAATTTCATTTTTATTCCTTTTGAATTTATTTACTTTTGTAAACATATATTGTGTTCAAACCTTCTTAGGAATTATAACTGGGTCCCTCAACAATTATTTTTCTCTTAAAGAAATTAAACTATCTAACCAAAAGAGAATAGAGGTTTTAAATGAATATACCTTTTTTAATTTAAATTTGATTTACAAATCAAACTTCCTTCGATCCATTTATGAAAATAAACAAAGGAAAAATAGTTTTATTTGGGCTTAATAAAAAATGTTTTTCCTTTGTCAAATAAATATAAAATCCGCTTTTGAATAATCCCTTTTTGATTTTTTGAATTGATTCAAAAATCATTCAACTTTAAATTATTTCTGAGAAAAGCATCACAAGCTTAATTATTCATTGGGCTTAAATAAATATATATTCTTGACAAACCAATATTAAATGCATAAATTATTTATTTCCCTTTTGGTTCTTAAATTTATTTACGAATAAATTTCCTATGAATCAATTTAGGAAATAAATTCAATAATTGAATTAATTGAATTTATTATTTGTGCTCATAGAAATTGGTCTTCATGTGTAATAATAAATAAATGATAATTTTGATTAATTTTTGTTTTGAATTGAATTTTATTTATAATCAAATGATTCAAACTCTTTTGGAAAATAATTACCAAAGGTATTTAATTAATAATTAATGTCTATATTAAATATATTCTTTCCTAAATTATTAAATGGAAGGAATGAAAATACTGATATTTATAAATAATCTGTAAATGAAAATTTAAGGTTTTGAATAAATTCAAAAGTTTATTAAGCCACAATTTCTAACAATTCATAGAACTCCATAATTATTTAATTCCCTCTAATAAAAATGATCACACTCAAAATCATGTGTTGTCTTGTTTGTAACAGTGAAGATATTCTACCGTCTGCTTCATGGCTTCTCTACGATCCTCAAAATGGTTTCAACGACTCATTGTCATTTATTTATTTTGCACTGACGTACGAACCATCCAACATACATAACCGTGTGTTATCCATCAAATTAGAGCACATAACTTCAAGAAAGACCCATGTGTCATCCAACAAAACAGAGCACACAATTGCAAGGAAGGCTCACCCGGATCGTAGCGGCGCACTAATGACTAATGAGACCTCAATCATATTATAAAACCACACTTATCTCTAACAGTAAGTTGAACGGATGACGTTACCACTATTTCACTAGAACACTCAGTGAACATTTTCACCCCTATTTTGAATAAAACCACACTTCCACGAAGCTACTAGAGATGTCATATGTTATACTAGCGCCAAAAATGCGCGGCGGCACGCCGCGCCCGTAGAAGAGCCTGTTTAAAATTTTGGTGTTTGTTTGGTTAACTAAATGGAATAGAGCTAAGATTTGTTTTGAATGACAGTTTTTTTAGAGTTCTAACATAGCTCAGCAGAGATAAGCTTATTGGTCAGAAGGAACATAACAAAGCAAACAAAGCTACACAAAACCCCTAAAGAAGCATCATTCCAAATAATCATTTTTGGACTTAGTTCAATGCACTGAACTACTCCCCTAAAATAGACTGAACCGTTGAGTGTGATAGCTGAAACGCTCACATATACATCATCATCTCAAAAATCTTTCAACACACAAAAGTTGCATCTGCATCTCTTGCAAACAGGATTAAGTGTATGTTATCCAACACATAAACAGAATCAAGCTTTTGAATTAAGATTTTCTGTTGTATTATATGCATATACAGATCGATACATATGCATAGGGGCAGACAAACATCAGAAAAATTTAACCAATTAAAATTCTTCACAAAGTAAAAATATTATACAGTCCAAAGAATTATCAGTGAAAATAGACCTGAGAGAAAACCCTTCAGAGTTTGATGTGCTGAACTGAAGCAACCAATCGATTACTTGAAGTGCTATCAATGCTATGAGGATTAAATTATGAGAAGTTAGCAACCAAAAAAATAGCTGCGGAGAAGAGCATAAGGTTACTAACACAACCATGTAAGTTAGTTACTGGTAGGTTATAAAAACAACTATGAACACTTAATGTTTAGAAACTTCCCCTGTGGAAAAACAGTACATCTTCACAATACATATTGGAGAATAATACATTAGGAGCTGAGATAAAAGCAAGACAAAAAGAACTATGTTTACCCTTTTTTAAACACACAGATACAGTGCATAAATCTTGCTTTTTTATGTTCCAACTGATAAATAGTCCACCCCTCGTACTTATATGTATCAACTAAGTTTGAGAAGTATTTTCAGGCAAATGAAAATGCATGTGACTGTACATATCTTCCTATGTCAACTCTAGATATCAGATTATACCGACAGCATGGTTTAAAACTTAACTGTGATGTACATTTAATGTATATATTCATGTAAACAGATGTGATGAATATTCACGATTTTCAAAATAAAATTCAACACAGGAAGGTCACATAAGATCCTATGCTGAGTTCATGCAAACAAAATCAGTATAGAGTTAGCATATTCTGACTTGGATGTGTCGTTCAGCCTGTTGAAATAAAACTTTGAGCATCACTTCCTCTATAAGTTATCGAAGCTGTGTTTACAATCCTGTCTTGCACACAGGTCTCCCTGGGCATTGGCTGTCAATTTCATGTTGTCAAGTAGAATATTTATCGGCAAGATATGGCTTACACACAAGGTGTAAATTGAACTGGTGTTTAACATGAACATATCTCTGAACTCAACATCCGCAATAGTGAATCTTCTGATGTTACATGAATGATTACTGATAGGTATCAGTGTATGATCAAATGCATAAATGTTGATAGGTATTATTGAACGATCAACGGCATCAATCACAAGAGCAATATATATTTCATGTGATTTTAGGTTCCACAGGATTCTCTTGTGTCAGTGTTACATTGGCTCTAAATCTAGTTTACATAGTGCCACAAATGTCCAATTGCAAAATAAAGATAGTAACACAGTCTTGGTTTAAGTTCTAGGTTCTTTATAATACCTAAATAGTTCATCCCCACTAACCTATCTATCTTGACATGCAAGCTATCCACATCATCAAGTAGGTCCATCATGCAAAAAAAAATCAACTAACTATGCATGCACATGCTTTCATTAATTGCATGCACATGCAACCTAAATAAATAATAACTTTTTATGCACTTAGTCTCACAATTTATAAGAGACTTTTTTATAAAAAAACCTAAATAGTTCATCCCCACTAACCTATCTATCTTGACATGCAAGCTATCCACATCATCAAGTAGGTCCATCATGCAAAAAAATCCACTAACTATGCATGCACATGCTTTCATTAGTTGCATGCACATGCAACCTAAATAAATAATAACTTTTTATGCACTTAGTCTCACAATTTATAAGAGACTTTTTTATATAAAAACAAATTATGATTTATCTCGTATTTTATTTTTCTATGCACATCTATAATTGATATTATTGCTTTAGGCTTAGCCAATGGTGGAGATGTCTCCACTATCTCTACTCAACATTATTTTCATCTCATATTGTCTCTCACCATATATTATCAAGCTAATAAATTAACAAAACAAAAATCATACTCATTTTTTTGGGTTTTCATCAAATTTCTTACATTTTTGCTCTAAACAGTATTGATTTCAAAAGAGAATTTATAATCAAATTATATCACACTTAATAATTTTTCTCATATTTCAAAAAAAAACAATTTTCTTATATTTTTTTTCTCTGAAAAATTCCCGCAGCAACGCGCGGGGTATCATCTAGTTAAGATAATGTTCATGACCCTCAAAGGTTTTCAACTGAATTCGAAGAAGACGACACCTGGTAAAGGCAACAACATGTTAATCCCTAGATATCAATTAGACTACAATTCTTTGCAAGCCATGATTCAGAATTTGGGATGCGAATTACCAACAGAATTAATATTTGGACGCAATCGTGTGACCTAAATAAATGAGTTCGAACTACAGATATAGGGAAAAAGTAATACTTCCAATTATCCAGATTTCTTTTTGTATAAATCAATATCCCAGTATAAGTGCTACTCCAAATGATAAGTACCAAACTGAAGAACATGTGATGCATATTGGTGAGTACAGAGAATATAATAGCAAAAAAAATTATGAAAGATTGCATCGAAACATTAATGATTATGTTTTTTCATACATCATTAACAACTTAAATAAATGATGATAATGTAATTGGGTAATACTCACCGTTGTCTGTAACAGAACAAAATGAAAATTTGATACCAGATCATTCAAAGAAACAGGATAAAAACCTATAATCCCTCCTCATCTGCAGACTTGTGAACCAAGAATGCTATGGGGGCGGGAAATTTCAACCTCTTGAAGTGAGTAGACTACCTCGGTCATGAATTATGTCCACAAAAGTGTATAAGGATCTGGAGATGATGAAAACCATGATAAGAAAGCCAGGTAAGAAGGAGACATCAATTGCCTGAAAAAGCAAGATAGTTAATGTCAAATTGTAGAATGACATGGATTAGGATTTCCCCCTGGTAGCATGAAAAAATCTGTAGATACACTTACATGTTGACATTTCTCTAAATAGATAGTAGAATCAGTAGGCCAGTGGAACTATTGTTGCAGCAGGCCAATAGAACCACACATTAGGGTTTCTCCATTGTCGATGATCATCAAATATCTCTAAAAGCTCAAAAGCATGGCATCGGTAGACATCAACAACTGAAACCTGAAGCATCAACCGATCTGCATTTTCAGTATCAATGCATATTATGAGTAGGCTCTCATAAGTAATATAGTAGATAGATGATGAAAATACAGAACGAAACAAACAGTTCAGCATTGATGAAAAACCATCAGCTCCAAGCCTTGTACATACAGTTACTACCCAATCTCTTATCACACTGATAACTTCCACTGAATCAGGAACTTATTCTCTTCTTTATCAATTGCCATATTTTCACGTGACGCAAAGGCACGCTGCTGATAGTAGGAAATAGAAGCAAAAGCAAACGTATTTTTTTGTCTTACGTTTGTAAAAAAAAGTATTATTAAGTCTAAGCAGTCTATGAAAATAGATAAGCCATGCTACGGTTTGGGAAAATTGATACAGAAAAATAACTAATGTTGTTAAGATCGTTATTCTTTCTTTTTACACTCAAATTGACATTTGAAGTACACTAAGTTTAGCTGCCAATCGACCCAAAAATACTGGTGGAGGAGTATATGTAAAGGTTGATACACTTTTGTGTGAAATCCAAAATCAATTTTGTAGAGAGATAGAGAGAAAGAAACTGAAGATGAAAGACGAACAACATTTCAAGGCCTCAATTTAGGATTAATGTTGCCTAATCAACATTTAGGCATAGTACCTTCCCTCCCTCCTCTAATCTGGTATAGATGAGATAAAAGGAATGGTGTGTGTAAAGGGGCCCCCTCTCCTACTCCTTTGGGCGTTGCCGCCATGGCCACACCTTGCCCGAGAGAGGGAAAGGTGGGGGCAGTGGGAAGGAAGCAGAGAGGGGGGGTGGGGGCGGCGGCTTCAGTAGAGATCGACGGTGGGACGGTAGGCAACGGCAACGGAGAAGGAGGAGGAATCGCGTGCGGGCCATTTTGTTTAGATTAGAAGGAGCGGCGGTGAAGGAGGAAACAGAGGAGGCAACTGAGGTAGGGGATGACGTGGGATAAGCCCGAAACGGATGGAAATATCTAGCGACTCAACCGATTGATAGCAGGAAAACCAGGACGAAACAGGGCAAAATAGTGCTACGTGTCAATCTGTCAAAACACTTCATGTAACACTGGAGACGCATGGGAGGGCTCATGGCTTAGCCGGCTTGTAATAGTAGTATATATATTTTAAGGATCAAAATAGGGAGCTGCAGGTCACTCTAAGACTAGGGGAGCGATTGGTCCTAGCGAGCTTCCAGCGCGAACCTCCCATCCACCTGGCTTGTATAAAAAAGCCTACTCGTTCGCGCTAGACTAAATATGGCACCAACATATTTTTAAACACAGTTATGTAGTGATAATCAGTGGTGTATCTAGCAGTAAAACAAAGGGTGTGCACACTAACAGTTTAGTGTTATACTAGTATAACGTTTAACAAAAAATGCAAAATATGATATGATAAAGAAAGAATTCTCTAAAATCTGGGTGTGCCACGGCCCATCCGTGCTACCCGCTGGTTACGCCACTGGTGATACTCTAGTGGTTAAGACGACCACTCTCTGCTAGGAGACACGGGTTTGAATTCCAGACTCCTCATTTTTTAGCTTTTTACTGATATAGTGAAAACAAGTACAATAAAATATTACAACTAATAATTTTAGATATATGGCAATTTAAATGAATGTTTCTTCCTTTTTTTATTTGGTGGCAGATTTGCCATGCCGTTTTGCATAGAGATAAATATTTTCTGTAAAATTTGTTATGGTAAATTTGCCATAAAAATATGTTAAGGGAAGTTATTATTTTTAAAAAAAATCCATGATCTACCACGCTAACAAAGTTCATGCTCTACACCTTATTGTATTTGAACTCTTGCCATGTAAAAAAAACGGTCATGCTACATAATCTGAAATTACCATGTCTAAAAAACAGTTTGCCATGCTGCATAAAGTAGAATTGTCATCTTCTAAAACTACATTGGCCATGGTATGTTGCTAAAAATTGCCATCCTATATATACTATAAATGTCATGTCCAAAAACTATACTTGTCATTCTGTTTAACTTCATTTGCCATGCTGCATAAAGTTCATTTGCCATGTCGTAAAACATACATTTGCCATGCTACTTAAACTCCATTTTTCATGTCCTAAAACTACATTTGCCATGTTGTATAAAGACTATAAACTTCATTTGTCTGGCCCTAAAACATACCCCCTCCGTCCAAAAATAAATGTCTTAACTTTGTACTAACGTTAGTATAAAGTTGTAAGGCCCGATATGCGGTACTGTTCCAGATCTAGATGTTTTCATCCAGATCCGGGGACGAAGCACATATCGGTCCCATCGCGACATATGACATAGCCATATGCCCCGGATTTCCAACATGATATCACAACATTACAGATACAAGGATACAACATCTCATACAATCGGCATACAATTGCCTTAATACAATACAACAGCGGAAGATACATGTCTGAGTACAGACTACAATCATATGCCTAGAGGCAAAGAGAAAAACATCGATCCCCATAACCACACGGGTCCAGGCCCTCCGCCGGGATCCGCCTAACTAGTCGTCGTCGAGTCTCCACGTGAAACGTCGATCACCATACCTGTTCTCGATCAAGAACCCTGAAAAGAGTTTGAGGGTAGTATCATGAGTACAGAAGTACTCAGCATCCAACTGTAGTGGTCAACTGACCCAGCAAGGACTTCATCACTCGTCATTCTAGGACAACTAGTAGTTTACGGTAAGGATGGGGTAAGTGGTGAGGTTGCTGCCGCACTAGCATTTATGAGGTGGCTAACGATCTAGAGAGTAAGATAAGAAGCCAAGCATTCGATGAGGAATCGCCTCCAACAAGTCTTGCTATCAACTACTACGCAAACATAACACCTATCATATCCTTGTCCTCCTCTTCGCATCCCGACGAAGAAGAAGCAGTCAAGTCACACACACGTTGATCAAGTTATATTAAGATTATCTCAGTTGTTGTTGTCTATGAACAAGGAGTATGTCTCAAGTCGTCCATAACCGTGGACACGGCTTCTCGAAAAGATTTAACCCTGCAGGGATGTACCAACTGCCCATTACAAGGCTCCGCACGCACGTCCATCTCTCTCAGTTGCTACCCATGACAGGCAACCATTTTATGATTTAGTTCCAAGAGATCCGAAACGACAGGTCCCTCTAACTAACAACGAACAAATCCGGGTGACCCCCGGGGAGTCGACACCCAACCCAAAAGTCGGCCACTCTCTCGGATCGGACTCTTCCGAATGGCTAAGGTCGGGGTTAGCCTCACCTATATAACAGGTGACTTCCCTAGCTCACTAGTGTGGACCAATAAAGGACCTCTGTCTCTGCTGGCCCGAGTTGTTTTAAATCCACTGGCTGCAGACCAGTTATGCATGCGGGTTTCAAATGGTAAATCAGCTTGGGCCACCACTAGAAATGTTTGAAGCTAGTGTAGGAGATATGCCCTAGAGGCAATAATAAATGTTATTATTTATCTCCATGTTTGTAATTATGTTTATATTCCATGCTATAACTGCAATGGTTCTCGAGTCTGCAATAACCACGAGGCTCGAAGGAAGACTCATATGCACGTGTGGAATAATAAACGGATACAATATATATTCCTAGTCTCGCCTCTAAGACTAGCTCAAGTGTTGCATGATGGTTCTGTTTTCCTGATCATGGGCATTACTATGCCGGCAACTTTGAGGGCACAATGTTAGAAGAACATTTGTGTTGAATCGACCCAGATTGATGTTATGCTATGAGATACATTCGTCACCAGTTAATGGATTATAACACAGAGAAAGTTGAGCGCTTGCATAATTCCTTAGACCATGAGAGTATCGAGTTCCTTCGTACTTGCTTCGTGAACTTTGGGGTTTGTTAAACGTCATCTGTAAAAGGGTGGCTATTACGGCGGCTTACGGGTTCACGGAAAAGTATGACCAGGAACTAGGTAGCTCAAGATTGGGATTTGCTCCTCCGTCGATGGAGAGATATTCTTCGGGCCCTCTCGGTGTTACAGTATCCACCATCGTCTGGCCAGACACAGTGTGATTTGATCACAGGGATGCCGGAACACGGGAACGAGAAAAGAGAACAATACCGGAAACGAGGTAACTGGCATAGTGGACAAGTTGTTGATTCACGGGGATGCCGATAAGTCTCACCTCGGGTGTTTGTAACATATCGTGAAGCAACAGGAATAGCACACGGCAACTGGAGGTTCACTCGAATATTTATTCGTGTGGGTATAGGGGTCAATATGGGTGTCCACGGCTCCGATGTTGACCATTGATCGGAAAGCGTTCTGGGTCATGTCTATACTTCACCGAACCTATAGGGTCACACGCTTAAGGGTCATCTATCTGCTGAATACTAGACAGGGAGTCTGAGAGAAAGTCACCGAAAAGGTTTCGGAGAAAACGGAAAAGTTCCGGAGAGAGAACACCGGAATAGTTTCGGTAAAACCGAAAAGTTGTTTCGGAGTGAACCACTAAGCCGAAAAGGTTTCGGTAAGCACCTGGTACTTTTGGAGGGTGCCAGAATTGTTCTGGTAACTTCTGGAATTTTTCTGGAGAAAAGAATAAAATATTTTTTTCGGAAATATTTCGGAGCTGCCGGAAATGTTCCGGAGCTGCCGGAAATGCTTAGGTTGCTTTTCGCAGATGAAAATCACTAATCCAAAATTGTTTCAGAACGCGCCCAAAATCATTTTAGTGGGTGTTGGAATTATTCTAAGACCCATAGAAATATTTTCGGATTTTTCGGACGCGAAAAAGTGGTGTTATGAATAGTAAAAAGTACTACTTGGGATATTTTTGGAAAGCCTTCTAGAAGGACTTGGGAGCCAAGAAAGCCCCCTTGGGTTTCCTATAAATAGAGGTGTGAGGGCAGCCCCATATCCTTGATCCAAGCTCTCCCTTGAGTTCTATACAAATGCCATGCATGATCTGGCTTTCTCTCTCCCTCCCAGCGAAATAGTTTCGTAGAGCCGAAAGGCTGTCTAGGTTCCGGCAGGAACTAGTTCTGGACGGCGAAGCCCTGTCGGATAGCTGACATCGTATGTGTGCAACCCCGTAGAGAGGTCGTAGTTTCGATCTTTTGCCCGAAGGGCTGTCCAAATTATCGTTCGAGTTTCAAGGGTCCTCCCGAAGGGCTGTCCGAGTTACCGATCGAGTTTCGAGGGGCCTCCCGAAGGGCTGTCCGTGACACCGTTCGAGGGACTGTCCGACCGCCTCCTGGAGCGCTGTTCGAGGAGCAGACGAGGGAGAACATCCTCGCGGTTGGGAGGTTGTAAATCCTAGCTGCGGGGATCTGCACCGACGATCTACATCGACTCTACTTCCGCTGCGCTACGAGTCGGTAACGATCAGATCAAAACCTTGTATGCAGTCTCCATAGTGGTCTTGGGCGTGTTCGTAGTGCGGAATTTTTTGTTTTCTGCCGCGTTCCCCTACAGTGGTATCAGAGCCGTGCTATGTGTAGATGCATGTTGCGATCTAGAATACATAGAGATGTATGGGTATTGCATAATATAATTTTGGAGTAGATTAGATCTATTGCTGAAAATTATTTATGCGGGTGGCAGATGAAATCTGTTACTCGATGTTCTTGTTGCTTCCCTAGAATTTGCATATTTCTGATGTCGATAACAGTATGGTGGAGTTTCAAAGTTCTGGCAATCTGCGATCCTGATTGATCAAAGAAGTGCTAACAGTTCGTTGAATTCCACCGTAGTTAGAGAAAGAAGAAATTTCGCAGACTAAAGGGCAATGCAGATATGATCTGCACGGGGATCACGCGTATGACGAAGTTCAGTATGGGGTTCGAGACTTTATTATCTCGTGCTTCATACACCCCGCGATGTTAATCTAGCGACTTGAATAATCATACTTGATGATAAAACGTTGGTAGCTGCGGTTTGGTTGAAACCTTAGAAGCCACGTAAAATAATTTTTTTCCTAAACCGATTAGAGGCGTCTAACTTGGTTTTGCAGGATGTGCATGTGATGTGTTATAGCAAAGCTCATATTAATTTGATTATGTATGAGATGACTATATAATGTAAATTTATTAACATGACCTGCGTGTCATGATTCGGCATGATGGCTGGAGCCATATGATTGTCACTTTAATGACCTGCGAGTCAACCTTATGTAATGCACTTATTTTATTAGCTATAGAGATAGCAATATTATTTGGTGCATCGACAAGGTGGTGGCAAACTTCGCGAAGGTGAACTCCGACGCAAATGCCAAAGACGAAGAAAATACTTGACTTCTCCGTCAGAAGGGGCTATACCATATCATGCAATTATGAATTACCTGAGATGTTTATCCCTTAAGTTGCACCCTTCTTGATTGCGCGGTAGTCGCTTTTTATTAGGGTGATCTCTCACTTAAAATATCAAGTAGTTAGTGTTCTCCCAAATGTAGCACTGTCACAGCATCTATCCTTTCGGGGTGCGCCATGGATGCATGGGTACGAACGATTGGAGAAATGTAAGGCGGGTGAGGTCAGACCTCGCAGCAAGATCACTTGGTTGTCTTGACGTTCATGGCAGGATCGTCCTGAGCTCGGAACACACGCATCGAAAGATGAACAAGAGTCACATAGAGATGTGATTGGCAAGTTGGCCTACCAAATCAAAATCCTCGTCATGAGATGATGATTCTATGGCGTTGTATTGATATTTGGATCTTGAATCACTCATAATCAATTTTGAGAGTATTGATTTGAGTGGGAGCGCATTTTAGAATTAACTTGTTTAATTCTGAGTGCAATTAATTATGAACACTGTCTAAGTATAATTTGCTAATAGTTGTAGAATAATGGCTCGCGTTTCCACCTTCCCTATTAAAATTGAATAAGCTGTTAAATATCTGGTTAAAACTTTACGGTTGGTAACGTAATGCGAGGATTGTCCTCAAGAGTGCCGAGAAGGATTTTGTCCTATCGCATGCTTTCGGTGTCCTCCCGCTAATGCTATGGATGATGTGACTCTCGTCCTTCGATCCAAAAGCTAGAATTCCATTGTGGTCAAGTGCAATACGTTTGCTTCCATAAGACCCGAACTTCACAAGTTTGGGATAGTTATGTAATATTCATGGAACTGAAAATTGTTTTCAGATACAGACAAAGGCTAAAAGATATGAGATATCCAAAGCAATATTTGTTTGCAAAGTATTAGTAAAGTGTTTACTGGGCATTTGAATGATAGGAGAGGGATCCAGAAGAACGCCTGTCATATGATGAAGGTGAATAAAACAAACAACTTAAAGAGAAAGGAAATGTCCAAAGGGTGTTAGTGTGACTCACACGCCTAGGAAGTCCGGGGCTAATGCCGCTCTTAAAGTTGGGTGCTTCTTCTGAGAGTAGGAGAAATATTGAAATTTAAACTGTTAGAAGTATAAAGGCAAAAAGGAAAGTGACTGAAATACCGTTCACAGGCCATAAGGAACGAGCAACAAACTTATTCGTGATCATACATTTTGATGTATGTAGTCCGATAAATGTTGTTACTAGTAGTGGAAGTTATTGTAACAAGAAAATTATGTTTCTACAATTCGATTGCAGAAAGGAATATTTTGAGTTACAAGTTTAGCGAATGTCTGATGAGTTATGAAAAGAGTTTTCATAACTTACACCTCCCGGAACACCACTGCAAGTGGAAAGTCCGTGAAGAATTAATCGAACCATTCATGACATGGTAAGATCAAAGATGACATAAATAAATTTGCCATTATCCCTTTTAATGTAATGCTTTAGAGACTGTGGCTTTTACACTGAAAAGAGCGCCATCAGGTCTGTTGAAATGACGCCATGGTATGGTACGCCCAACCATGTTTTATCTTTTCTTAACATTTGGAATATGGGGCTTGTGTAAACTGTTTACAAACCTATTCCAAATCAGACAAGTGCTACTTTGTAGGTTATCCCAAATTATTGGGAATTCCTCCACCACTATACCGAGGCAAAAGGTTTTGCCACAAAGAACGGTATGCTTTTAAAGAGAATGGTTCTTGCAAAAAGGTGAGTCGGAGGACAGTGCAACTCGACGAGATAACAGTATCTTCCTCATCAGATCAAAGGAAAGGAACCTTGGAAGTGATTCCAAAGTTTCCTACTACGACTGATACGGAAGCCTCTACATGAGATGTATGGACTTCGGTCAAACTTGCAACTGAGCCACGTAGGCAAAACTCGTGCAAACCTCTCAGGTGCGCAAACGAGATATTGTTGTTAGACAACAACATACCTACGTTAATCAAGGAAGCGATGATGGGCCCTGACTCCGGAATTGGCTAAATGCCAATACAAATCCGAGATAGTTTCCATATACGTAATTCAAGATTGTATCTTGATGGACCATTCGGAAGACTTAGAGTCTAACGAATATTAATGGAACTATAAACTGATACGGATAAAAATGTTTTATCCATAAAGCTCGACTTGTTGCTTATAACAATTTCAAGGAATTAACTACGGCGAGATTGTCTCTCCGTAGCGATGCTTAAAGTCGGTTCGGGTTAAACTAGCAATTAATACGTATTTCATTCATGAGATATGAAACATGGATGACAAAAGGATTTCCATGAGATGGAAATACTGCCTTGGAGATACAGTCCAAGGTATTTTTTCAGTCCAGAGGATGCTAGTAAGTATGCAAACTTCAGAGTTCCTGCGATGGACAAAAGAGAGCATAATGGAGTTGGAATCTTCGTTTTTGATGAAATAATCAAAAGAGTTTGATTTCATCGATGGATAACGAAGATGCTTGTGGCTACAAGAAAGTAAGTGGGAGCATAATAATATTTCTAAAAACCTTGTGTGCCTAACACATTGTTAATTGGAAATAATATAAATTGCTTGACACAAATTAAGACTTCATTGAAAATAGTTTTTCGACGAAGTGCTTGGGCTAAGTAGTCTTGATATTAGGCATAATTATCTACGAGATATAATTGCCTAATAGGGCTAAGACAAAATACATATTGACAAGATGCTAAAACAGTTTAGCGTTAAAAACGCCAAGGAGTGATTCTTGCCGAAGTCACATGGAAAGAGTTTTTGCAAGACTCGGTGTCCTAAAACACTGATGAGAAAAATACATGATGGATATTCCATACACCTTTGTGTTTGGATTAATCATGTATTCCATGGTATATAAAACAACCAGATATGTCTAGTACTCCCAAGTTGTTGCGAGTATAGATACCAAAGTGATCAAAGTACTGATCATGGGACAAAAGTGAAAAATGTCATTGAGTACTAAAGTAGCACTGATGACATGTTTTCTCGCAAGAAGAGATTATGAAGTGCTTGTTGTAAGTAATTACATCAATATAGTCTTCATCAATGCTCCATGCGATTTTCGATCTAAGTTAAGGGTTTTTGTGTGATACACGATATGGTGGCACAGTAAGTTGGAATTGTGCCAAACAGGTTACTGTGGCAAATTCTATAACAAAGGCTGAGTATGATGACGCTTTAGAAGCGACAAAGAAGATGTTGAATCATATAGTTCATTCATGAACTTAGTATGGTTCCAAGATGGCTTTGGTCAATGGAACACTATTGAAGATAGTTGCTCCATAGCTCAGTCTGAGGAATCAAGGTTCGACCAGTGATTCACATATATACAAAGCCGAGTCCACACAAAATATGATTTTTGTGAAAGCGTGAAAACGCGAGGATATGCAAAGATACACACGGAGCTGAAGTTGTCAGATCCGTTGGACATCAGGCTATACCACAAGCGGAGCATATTTTACACCAGTATGCCATAGGTGTAAAGTGCATTAGCATTGACTAGATTATTGACTCTAGTGCAAGTGGGAGTCTGTAGGAGATATGCCCTAGAGGCAATAATAAATGTTATTATTTATCTCCATGTTTGTAATTATGTTTATATTCCATGCTATAACTGCAATGGTTCTCGAGTCTGCAATAACCACGAGGCTCGGAGGAAGACTCATATGCACGTGTGGAATAATAAACGGATAAAATATATATTCCTAGTCTCGCCTCTAAGACTAGCTCAAGTGTTGCATGATGGTTCTGTTTTCCTGATCATGGGCATTACTATGCCGGCAACTTTGAGGGCACAATGTTAGAAGAACATTTGTGTTGAATCGACCCAGATTGATGTTATGCTATGAGATACATTCGTCACCAGTTAATGGATTATAACACAGAGAAAGTTGAGCGTTTTCATAATTCCTTAGACCATGAGAGTATCGAGTTCCTTCGTACTTGCTTCGTGAACTTTGGGGTTTGTTAAACGTCATCTGTAAAAGGGTGGCTATTACGGCGGCTTACGGGTTCACGGAAAAGTATGACCAGGAACTAGGTAGCTCAAGATTGGGATTTGCTCCTCCGTCGATGGAGAGATATTCTTCGGGCCCTCTCGGTGTTACAGTATCCACCATCGTCTGGCCATACACAGTGTGATTTGATCACAGGGATGCCGGAACACGGGAACGAGAAAAGAGAACAATACCGGAAACGAGGTAACTGGCATAGTGGACAAGTTGTTGATTCACGGGGATGCCGATAAGTCTCACCTCGGGTGTTTGTAACATATCGCGAAGCAACAGGAATAGCACACGGCAACTGGAGGTTCACTCGAATATTTATTCGTGTGGGTATAGGGGTCAATATGGGTGTCCACGGCTCCGATGTTGACCATTGATCGGAAAGCGTTCTGGGTCATGTCTATACTTCACCGAACCTATAGGGTCACACGCTTAAGGGTCATCTATCTGCTGAATACTAGACAGGGAGTCTGAGAGAAAGTCACCGAAAAGGTTTCGGAGAAAACGGAAAAGTTCCGGAGAGAGAACATCAGAATAGTTTCGGTAAAACCGAAAAGTTGTTTCGGAGTGAACCACTAAGCCGAAAAGGTTTCGGTAAGCACCTGGTACTTTTGGAGGGTGCCAGAATTGTTCTGGTAACTTCTGGAATTTTTCTGGAGAAAAGAATAAAATATTTTTTTCGGAAATATTTCGGAGCTGCCGGAAATGTTCCGGAGCTGCCGGAAATGCTTAGGTTGCTTTTCGCAGATGAAAATCACTAATCCAAAATTGTTTCAGAACGCGCCCAAAATCATTTTAGTGGGTGTTGGAATTATTCTAAGACCCACAGAAATATTTTCGGATTTTTCGGACGCGAAAAAGTGGTGTTATGAATAGTAAAAAGTACTACTTGGGATATTTTTGGAAAGCCTTCTAGAAGGACTTGGGAGCCAAGAAAGCCCCCTTGGGTTTCCTATAAATAGAGGTGTGAGGGCAGCCCCATATCCTTGATCCAAGCTCTCCCTTGAGTTCTATACAAATGCCATGCATGATCTGGCTTTCTCTCTCCCTCCCAGCGAAATAGTTTCGTAGAGCCGAAAGGCTGTCTAGGTTCCGGCAGGAACTAGTTCTGGACGGCGAAGCCCTGTCGGATAGCTGACATCGTATGTGTGCAACCCCGTAGAGAGGTCGTAGTTTCGATCTTTTGCCCGAAGGGCTGTCCAAATTATCGTTCGAGTTTCAAGGGTCCTCCCGAAGGGCTGTCCGAGTTACCGATCGAGTTTCGAGGGGCCTCCCGAAGGGCTGTCCGTGACACCGTCCGAGGGACTGTCCGACCGCCTCCTGGAGCGCTGTTCGAGGAGCAGACGAGGGAGAACATCCTCGCGGTTGGGAGGTTGTAAATCCTAGCTGCGGGGATCTGCACCGACGATCTACATCGACTCTACTTCCGCTGCGCTACGAGTCGGTAACGATCAGATCAAAACCTTGTATGCAGTCTCCATAGTGGTCTTGGGCGTGTTCGTAGTGCGGAATTTTTTGTTTTCTGCCGCGTTCCCCTACAGCTAGGTAGGTAAGAAGAGGGGACCCCATAGTATCCCACACGCGGTTAGGCACGCTCAGTCTTAAAACCAATACCCGAAACTCGGGTCCTAGGTGACTCGAATAAAACAAAGCGTCGGGGCGGGATAGCCTAGACCTTCCATCCTTCGTCGAATATAGTCAACATAATAATAATCATATCATCAACAACAATATAATAATGTGATATCCCAAACCAAGAAGTAACAGGATAACATCGTAGCATCGTAAGCATGCATACTAAGCAGGGGCTGAGCAACGAGCAAAAGTAACATAGCAGTACAAGGTTTGCTGGGAGGGGACATGGTTGTATCGGTTTGAAAGAGGTTGTAAACATGTGGTAGGATCAAACATCGAACCTAACCTAGACTAGCATGCAAACCGCTGGTTGAAATAGAATGGATCATAAATAATATATAGTCTTTGCCTATTGACAAGTCGGGTTCCGAAGGTTTAGGAGATCGCAAGCTCGCATCGTCTCCGAGAGGTACCCGCGGAAGCACACAAGACGGTAAACACTGCAAAGCAGTCAACGAGCAAGCATCTATTACTACGAAGCAAACACGAGCAAGCATCAACAAGAAGGCATCACGAGACATCGCACCTACCGTCGAGAGCGGTTATTAACAGGTTAAGTGGAGTACTCGTCACACATGACGATACCGCACGTTTACGATGGTTAAGGTTGTTCAGCTACACAAGGTGAGCAGAGATTATTAACATGTCATCTCACTCAAGCATGGCATAGCACATAAACATGGCAAGAGGTGAAGCACAAAGTAAACTACCTAATCTTGTCATTTTAAGTGGGGGTAAACCTATACATGCCAACTATTACGGACCCCACGACAATTATTGCATTTGTTACTGTTTTGCCCTAAACAATATTTTATTATTTTTATTATCAAGCAAGAGCAGCATAAACACAATCTACATGAAATTCTAGTCAAGTTACATATAAAGAACATTTTAAACAGAGGTACGGTTAAAAAGTTATTAGAGAAACAATTTTACGGTGGTATGCGATGTAAATAACAGGTAAACAACATGTAAACAAAGTCAAACATGGCAAAGGAGCACATTTTATTAAACTACACGAAAAACTAAGCAAGTTTCATGTTTTATGCGTCGCGATCCGAGCTACGAGGTAAAAGATACGGACACCGCAAAATACTAACAATAATCTGCAAAAAAAACAGAAAAAGAAAAAGAAAAAAAAACTAACGTCTCTGGGCCGAAAGCTACTGGGCCGGCCAATTACCGCAGCAAAAAAAAGAAAAAAAAGGCAAAGGCTGGGGCGCTCACCTCTGGGCCGAGACCCAGCTCGCGGTGGGCGAGGGTTACCAGCGCTCACCCGTGGCGAGGAGTAGCGCGCGGGCCGCCTGGAGATGGGCCGGGGCGGGGGCGTGCTGGGCCGCGCTCGGCTGCTGGAGGCGCGCCGGCCCGTGTGGCGTGGCAGCTGACCGATCCAGATCGGGGCAGTGACCGGCAGTGGCGTTCCGGCGACACTCCGGCGTGGCGCGGAGGTCCGGCGAGGTCGAGGGGTGGCGCAGGGGACAGGGAACAGGCGCAGGGGGGTTTTGGCGGCCGGATTCGTTCCTGGTGGCGTCGGTTGCCGGCGTTGAGCGGGGTGTGGCGAGCTTCAAGCTTCGGGACCTCCTGTCCATGGCGCGGGCGGGGCGCTCCGTTCTTCCTGCGAGGGAAGGAGATGGTGGTGAGGCCAAAGGAGAGGAAGGAAGAATAGGGGGAGCGCGAGGAGAGGTTGAGCGACGGCGGCTCCTCGGGACAGCGGGGCTCACCGGCGAGGTGTGAGGCGACGGGGCGCTCGGGCGTGGAGGAGGCAAGCTCATGCGCCACATGGGCCTTGCGGGCCCGCGGCGGCGCCTCCAGGCTCTGCGGGCCCGGATCCCTGTTGTTGCGGCTGCTAGAGTTGGGAGACGCAATCTCGACCGTCCAGGTGACGATCCAAAGGCTGGAAACGCCCCAGATCTAGAGTTTCGGAATTGGGGCTGTGGGGAGGCAGATCTGAGATAGACCAGGGAGTGGCTGCAAATTTTTGGCTAGAGAAACCCTAGAAAGGAGTGGGGGAGTGGTGGTCTTTATATAGTCTGGTGGCTGACAGTTTGCAAAAAACATCCCCGGTTTTTCTCTCGCGCGCGCGGTGTTTACGTTCCTGACCGCCGGGGGTCCGCGGTACCTCCGATTCGGGTAAAACTTCGAACTGCGCGATCAACGCGTCGAGCCGGCGGCGTTCAACTCGCGCGGAAACCGTTCTGAGAACACTTTCCGGTGCGCTGTAAAAATATCCCGTTTACTTATTAAACGGGGTTTTTCGTTCCGTTGGCTGCGGCTGGTCTTGTGCGGTTTTCTCGACGGTGATCGGGCGAAACCCGGTGTCGCAAAGGTCGAGTGTCAGGGTGGCAAGGGTCGGTCTTCGTCCGGTACGAGATAAGAGGGGGAAAAATAATCGCCGATCAATAAATCGGGGATGCAAACACCGCAAACAAATCAGACAATCAAACAATTCACACCGAAAACAAAATTTTTAATTTTTGTGAAATCTGGGCTGTTACAAAAGTTATAGTAAGGTTAAGACAATTATTTTGTGTCGGAGGGAGTACATTTGTTATGTTGCATAAACTTCATTTGTCATGTCTTAAAACTACATTTGCGATGCTGCATAAACTCAATTTGCCATGATATTGTTGTGGACCCATGGGATTTTGGGAAAAATAAATAAATGATGTGCAATAAATACCATGATATTTAGTGTAAATTTGGTTTGAAAAAATTATAAAAAATCGTCATAATCATTTTATACGTTATACAAAAAAGTACCAGATATTTTAAAATAGTGTTTTACATCTTCGTCGCCTGAAAAAAAAGTGAAAAAAACTACAAATCTGGTGGTGGCTAACTAAAAAGAAATTTAAAAAGCTTGCGCGTGCAACCGATGCGCTGCCACCGATGGTTTCATCTTTTTTAGGAACACATTACAACTCTGACGCTCACAAACACGAGTATACAATCACCCCTATGACGCACACATGCACACCCTACCTATGAGCATCTTCGCAATACTGAGCCGGTACATCATCTTGAGATTAACGAAGCCACCACCTCGTCTCCGACGGGAACGTCTCCTCCCACTGAAAGCGCATCACCGAAAGCCCTGGAATAAATCCAGGAAAATGCGAGCACCATTGTCAAATCTGGAATTTGAACTCTGGTGGGCTGGGATACAACCATCCACCTAATCAACTCAACCACAGGTTGATTCGCACCGATGGTTTCATCTAAGGACGGGACTCCACAACCACGCCGCATTTAAACTTTATCATGCGGCGGCAGGATGTAAGGCCCGATATGCGGTACTGTTCCAGGTCTAGGTGTTTCCACCCAGATCCGGGGACGAAGCACATATCGGTCCCACCGCGACATATGACAAAGCCATATGCCCCGGATTTCCAACATGATATCACAACATTAAAGATACAGGATACAACATCTCATACAATCGGCATATAACTGCCTCAAATACAATACAACAGCGGAAGGTACATGTCTAAGTACAGACTACAAACAAATGCCTACTGGCAAAGAGAAAACATCGATCCCATAACCACACGGGTCCAGGCCCTCCGCCGGGATCCACCTAACTAGTCGTCGTCGAGTCTCCACGTGAAACGTCGATCACCATACCTGTTCTCGATCAAGAACCCTGAAAAAGAGTTTGGGGTAGTATCATGAGTACAGAGGTACTCAGCATCCAACTGTAGTGGTCATCTGACCCAGCAAGGACTTCATCACTCGTCATTCTAGGACAACTAGTAGTTTACGGTAAGGAAGGGTTAAGTGGTGAGGTTGCTGCCGCACTAGCATTTATGAAGTGGCTAACGATCTAGAGAGTAAGATAAGAAGCCAAGGATTCGATGAGGAATCGCCTCCAACAAGTCTTGCTATCAACTACTGTCGCAAAACATAACACCTATCATATCCTTGTCCTCCTCTTCGCATCCCGACGAAGAAGAAGCAGTCAAGGCACACACACACGTTGATCAAGTTATATTAAGATTATCTCAGTTGTTGTTGTCTATGAACAAGGAGTAGGTCTCAAGTCGTCCATAACCGTGGACACGGCTTCTCGAAAAGATTTAACCCTGCAGGGGTGTACCAACTGCCCGTTACAAGGCTCCGCACGCACGCCCATCTCTCTCAGTTGCTACCCATCACAGGCAACCATTTTATGATTTAGTTCCAAGAGATCCGGAACGACAGGTCCCTCTAACTAACAACGCACAAATCCGGGTGGCCCCCGGTGAGTCGACATCCAACTCAAAAGCCGGCCGCGCTATCGAGTCGGCCTCTACCGTCTGGACGAGGTCGGGTTAGATACCCAAACAGATGTGGGCAACCCCCTAGCTTCCAGGTGTGGACCAACAAAGGAACTATGTCTCCGCTGGCCCGAGTTGTTTGAAAATTACTGGCGTACGACCAGCACACACACGGTTTCAAATGATAAAATCAGCTTGGGCCACCACTAGAAATGCTTGAAGCTAGGTAGGTAATAAAAGGGGACCCCATAAAATCCCACACGCGGTTAGGCACGCTCAGTCTTAAAATCAATACCCGGAACTCGGATCCTAGGTGACTCGAATGGAACAAAGCGTCGGGGCGGGATAGCCTAGACCTTCCATCCTTCGTCGAATATAGTCAACATTATAATAATCATATCATCAACAACAATATAATAATGTGATATCCCAAACCCAGGAGTAGCAGGGTAACATCGTAGAATCCTAAGCATGCATACTAAGCAGGGGCTGAGCAACGAGCAATAGTAACATAGCAGTACAAGGTTTGCTGGGAGGGGACATGGCTGTATCGGTTTGAAAGAGGTTGTAAACATGTGGTAGGATCAAACATCAAACCTATCCTATACTAGCATGCAAACCGCTGGTTGAAATAGAATGGATCATAAGTAATGTATAGTCCTTGCCTGTTGATAAGTCGGGTTCCGAAGGTGTAGTCGATCGCGAACTCGCATCGTCTCCGAGAGTATCCGCGGGAGCACACAAGAAGTAAACACTGGAAATGCAATCAACGGAGATACACTATCACTACGGAACAATCACGAGCAAGCAATAAAAAAACAAGCATGGTCATGTATGATGCGTGTCATTTTAATATCATGGCATGAATATAAGAACGAGCAAGTTTAAAAGAAGCATCGGGAAGCAATGGTTCTATGCTACCGACAACCTTCATATGCATTACGTTGGTGAGTTACAGACCCGAAGAATCCTTATGTTACAATTATTATGATGCATGATCATGGCATGTGCAAAAGACTAGAAAATAATATCAACAAGAATTACCCACACACGAGGATAACCTCAAGATAGGATTCCTTAACATAATCATAGGTGCAATGACATGGCATGGTGTATGATGCACCTAATGCATTCTACTGCAAACAATAAAATAAAGAGAGGGACAATGCTACCGAAAACTACGGTCATCGCAAGATCTACGATGCTCGAAACAAGAGATGAGTGCCAACGAAGGAGAGGAAGTGATGTTGTATCACCTATGGAACAAGTGTACAACATCACAGTGAGGGGTGTGACAAGTTGTTTGGCATGGGGTGATCAACAACATACGAAGATCACAAGATAACAACAATGAATATGCAAGCATCTCTCGACGATGGAAAAGGCAGTTGACATCACACAAGCTTCATGGAACCAACTCAAACATATATGGAAACAATATGTCAAGGTGGAGCATTTGCATGTATGGAACACGGGGCAACGGAAAAGAACGGGGAATTGCACCCGTGTATCATCGTGAGGGGGGTAGGTGCAAAGAATACACCATCACCCAAAATAAAGCATGCCCGTTTAACAAAATGGACAGCACCACCACCTTCCTCACATTATTCTGCCCCAAAATCATATATGACATGATAAAAATGGAGCCAGGGTGCACATAATAAAAACAATACAAAAAAGGCAGATTTGGAATGAATTTGAAGCAAACTAAAAAGAAAAAGAGGGAAGCAGCAAAAGAGAAAAAAAAAGGTGGGGATATATCTGTCCCCAAGGGGAACTCCGAGTCAGAAACGAGAAGCCCAACCACTGCACTACTGCTGCTGAGTTGAAAGATAAACAGAAGAGAATCTAGCTATTCCCTGTACAGAAGCAAAACAACAAAATGAGGATGCTGGGACTTGAACCCAGAACCTCACGGGTCAAACAAAGGTGGTCTACCACTTGGCCATCGACCAGTTCACGTCAGAAACGAATGCTGAGTACATAAGAAACAGGGTAAGCGCTAACTCTGAATTTAACCGACACCTGACGAACACCCAGCAGCAGCAGCGACAGAGGCGGAAAAAAATAGAATAAAAAGCGGGCACCTTGCGCGATTTGGGAATCGATCCCACGCCCTCACGATTGAAAGCACAGGCGTGCTACCACTAGGCTAGTCACTCGATTTTGAAACAAACCGGACTGCTGGCCTACATCTACTAACAGGGAAGCGAGACTGAAACTGAACAAACAAAACTCTGACGAAGCTTACAGACGCGGTGGCCGGCCGGGCAAAACCAGCAGGGAGGTGGAAGTGCTGGCGGCCACCGGCTCGCCCGGGAGGCAACAAGCCACGCACTTGGCGTCCAAACGCGCGCGCAGCTCGTACCCAGGGCTCAAAGGGAGCACGTTCCTGGTCATGGCGACCACATCGGTTTACGACTGCGGGATGAGAACGGCCTACGGCAAGAACAACAAAGAGAGGGAGGACGGAGGCGCAGCTCACAGAGGGGGTGGTTGCAGGAGGCGATCGGGCTCGGGGAAGACACTTCTTGGGGAGGCGCAGCCCGGCGGAGTTGAGGAAGCCGGCGAGGCAGACGACGACGATGAGGAAGACGATCACGGCTCCGGGAAGACGACCTTGAACGGACTGCAAGAGGAAGAAGACGACGATCACGAGGCTCGAGGACGCGCAACAGACCGGGGGAAGGCGCCGACGACGCTCTGGTCATGAAGGGGTTCGACGGCGAGCCTTGGGGTGAGCTCCTCAATCCTTCTCGTCGGTCTTCATGGCGGCAGAGAGACAACAGAGGAGGAGAAGATGGAGAGGAAGATGGCGGCGGCTAGGGGAGGAAAGGGCTAGGGTTTGCGAGGAGGGGGCGAGAGGGGGCTAGATAAGGGGAGGAGGCAGGGGTCGCTGCCGGGAGGGCTCCACCTCCTCTCACGCCATGGCCGTGAGGAGGGGACCTCCACGTGCAGGGGAAAAAGAGAGGAGGGGATCGGGAGAGGGGGTTTGGTTTTTTGGTGGGCTGGAGATTGGGCTGGGCTGAGGAAAGAAAAGGAGAGAGGTCCAACTGGCTCTCCACAATTTTCCTGCATTTAATCATTTAATAAAAAATGAGAGCAAGAAATAGGCTAAAAGAAAATAGGAAAAGGGATCCAATATCACATAAAAATATGATTATGAATCCTTAGCAAATATAGGATTTTTAGAAAATGATTTGGGACAAAATTATTTAAGTAATAAAAATGGCTATTAAACTAATTTAAAAGAAATTTAAATTACAACCCCATTTTCTGAAAAGGCAATTTAATAGACTTGCCTCACCTCCCTTCCTCTCCACCCGCTGCTCCATACCATGGTCTTCCGCTTGGCGAAGCCCTGACCGTGGGATTCTTCAACGCATCACGTTGTTGTGCTGCTGGATTTCCGGGGATCCTCTACTTCCGCTGCCCCGCTGGATCGAGGGAACGGAGGTCGTCATCAAGCTGTACGTGTGACCGAGCACAGAGACGATCAGCGTACATCATCGCGATCTTGAGATCGGCAAGTGAACCACTACATCATCCACGAGATTTGATCTCGTAACGTTTTAAGTCTTCGAGGGTGAGTTCTTCTATGACATCCTACTCGTTGCTTACATCTCCTAGATTAGATCTTGGCTTGTTGGTTGTTTATGCGTAGGATTTTTTTTTGTTTTCCTTGCTACGAACCCTTCAGTGGTATCAGAGCCAGGTTTATGTGTAGATGGTTTGTACGCGTAGAACACATATGGATGTGGGCGTTGATGATCATGGTTTTGCCTCCTTTTGTATTTTGGATCCTAGTGGCATAGTGGGATGAAGCGGCCCGGACTAACCTTACATGTCCGCGTACATGAGACTTGTTCCACGACTGACATGCAACTTGTATTGCATAAGTGGCTGGCGGGTGTCTGTCTCTCTCACTATAGTTAGGACCTAATCTACAACGGGTTGTTAAAAAATATGTTTTATCAGCGTTGTGGTTTATGTTCGTAGGTATGAACGGTTCTATCTTCGTAAGCCGAAGCCACGTAAAATATGCAAAAATAAATTAGAGACGTCTAACTTGTTTTTGCACGGCATGTGATGTGATATGGTCAATGTTACAAATTTGATGTATGAGATGATCCATTTTGTAAGTTATTGACATACCGGCAGGAGCCATATGGTTGTCTTATTATTTATGGCCTGCGTGATGTATATCATATCCATGTGATATGTTGTAATTTGATGGACAATCAAGATGGAGGTGCCATGGACCTTGGTGCCACGCCGGTGGGATGATGAAGATCATACCATGATGCACAAGATGGAGATCAAGTGCAAGAAGGACCATATCATATCACATTATCTATGCATGTGATGTTAATCCTTTTATGCATCTTATTTTGCTTAGACCGCGACGGTAGCATTATAAGATGATCCCTCTCAATTAATATCAAGATAATAATGTGTTCTTCCTTAGTATGCACCGTTAAGAAAGTTCGTCGTTTCGAGACACCACGTGATGATCGGGTGTGATAGACTCTACGTTCGCATACAACGGGTGTTTTCAAGCCTAGCATGTACAGACATGGCCTTGAAACACACGCAATACAATGGTTCTACTTGGCGAGCCTAGCATGTACAGACATGGCCTCGGAACACGAACCGAAAGGTAAAGCATAAGTCATATGGATGATATGATGAACATGTCGATGTTCGCCTTTGCAGCTACATCATCTCACGTGATGATCGGTTTTGGTGTAGTGAATTTGGTTTGTGTAATCACCAAAACGACTAAGAGGGATGTTTTTTTTGAGTGGGAGTTCATGGGATAATTTTTTTGAATTAACTTGAACTTAATTTATCATAAACTTAGTCTAAATAGTCTTTGCAAATATGTTGTAGATCATGGCTGCACCTACCTTCAATTTCAATATGTTCATGGAGAAAGAAAAGCTAGCGAACAATGGTAGCAACTTTACCAACTGGGCACTTAACCTGAGGATTCTCCTCACCGCTTGCAAGAAGCTCTATGTGCTTGATGCACCGCTAGGTGACCAGCCCGCTGATGATGCTTCTGATGAAGATAAAAATGTTTATCTGACTCAAAAAGAAGACCACAATATAGTTCATTGCGGCATCCTTTATGGATTAGAACCAGAGCTGCGAAAACGTTTCGAGAACAGCACTGCTTATGCTACAATGGGAGAATTGAAAATGATTTTCGATACCCATGCTGCAGTTGAGAGTTATGATGCTTCAGAAAAGTTCTTTAGCTGCATGATGGAAGAGAACAACTCCGTCAGTGAGCACGTACTCAAAATGTCTGCGTACGCTGATAAGCTCATAGCCTTGAGAATAACGATTCCCAATGAGCTAGGGATACATCGTGTTCTTCAAACTCTGCCACCTAGTTACAAGAACTTTGTGATGAACTATAATATGCAAGGCATGAAGAAGTCTCTTCCTGAGCTTCGCTCGATGCTTAAAACTGCTGAAGTGCAGATCAAGAAAGAGCATCAAGTGTTGATGATCAATAAGACCACTAGTTTCAAGAAAGGAAAGAAAGGCAAGACAAAGGGCAACTTCAAGAAGGTTGGCAAGTCTGTTTCTACACCTGAGAAGAAAACCAAGAATGGTCCTAAGCCTGAGACTGAGTGCTTCTATTGCAAGGGCACTGGCCACTGGAAGCGAAACTGCCCCAAATATCTGGCAGATAAGAAGGCCGGCAAAGTGAACAAAGGTATATGTGATATACATGTTATTGATGTGTACCTTACTAGTACTCGCAGTAGCGCCTGGGTATTTGATACTGGTTCGGTTGCTCACATATGTAACTCGAAACAGGAACTGCAGAATAAGCGACCACTAGCAAAGGACGAGGTGACGATGCGCGTCGGCAATGGATCAAGAGTTTATGTGATCGCCGTCGGCACGCTACCTATTCGTTTACCATCTGGATTAGTTATAAACCTGAATAAATGTTATCTGGTGCCTGCGTTGAGCATGAACATCATTTCTGGATCTTGCTTAATGCAGAGGAACAATGGTTGTTCGATTTATATGAATAATATCTTTTATGGTCACGCACCTGAGAATAATGGTTTATTTCTTTTGAATCTTGATAGTATTGATACACATATTCATAGTGTGAATGCCAAAAGAATCAAGTTAAATGATGATATTGCTACTTACATGTGGCATTGCCGCTTAGGTCATATTGGTGTTAAACGCATGAAGAAGCTCCATTCTGATGGACTCTTAGAATCACTTGATTATGAATCATTTGAAACGTGTGAACCATGCCTTATGGGCAAGATGACTAGAACCCCGTTTTCAGGTTCTATGGAACGAGCGACAGACTTACTGGAAATCATACATACTGATGTGTGTGGACCAATGAGTGTATCGGCACGCGGTGGATATCGTTATTTTGTCACTTTCACAGATGATTTGAGTAGATATGGATATATTTACTTAATGAAACACAAATCTGAGACGTTTGAAAAGTTCAAAGAATTTCAGTGTGAAGTTGAAAATCATCGTAACAGAAAGATTAAATTTCTACGATCTGATCGTGGAGGTGAATATTTAAGTTACGAGTTTGGCATGCATATGAAACAATGTGGAATAGTTTCACAACTCACACCTGCCGGAACACCACAGCGTAATGGTGTTTCCGAACGTCGTAATCGTACTTTATTGGATATGGTTCGATCTATGATGTCTCTTACAGATTTGCCACTGTCATTTTGGGGTTATGCACTAGAGACCGCTGCATTCACTTTAAATAGGGCACCATCTAAATCCGTTGAAACGACACCGTATGAATTATGGTTTGGAAACAAACCTAAGCTGTCATTTCTAAAAGTTTGGGGATGCGATGTTTATGTGAAGAAGCTTCAATCGGATAAACTCGAACCCAAAGCGGAAAAATGCATCTTCATAGGATACCCTAAGGAAACAATAGGGTACACCTTCTATCAAAGATCCGAAGGCAAGATTTTCGTTGCCAAGAATGGATCCTTTTTAGAGAAGGAGTTTCTCTCGAAAGGTGTGAATAGTAGGAAGGTAGAACTCGATGAGGTTATTGAACCTTCTCTTCTTGGAATGGCGAGTAGCGCAGCACCGGAAGTTGTTCCAGTGCCGACTCCGTCAGTTGAAGAGGGAACTAATGATCAAGATCATGAAACTCCAGAAGAGGAAACTACCGTGCTTCGCAGATCAACTAGGGAACGTACAGCTCCTGAACTGCATGGGAATCCCGTCTTAAACTTCATGGTAGATGGAAGTGATGACCCTGCGACGTATGATGAAGCAATGATGAGCCCAGATTCCAACAAATGGCTTGAAGCCATGAAATCCGAAATGGGATCCATGTACGAAAACCAAGTTTGGACTTTGGTGGACTTACCCAATGACCGTAAGGCCGTTGAGAACAAATGGATTTTTAAAAAGAAAACTGATGCTGATGGTAATATGACCGTCTATAAAGCTCGACTTGTCGCAAAAGGTTTTCGACAAATTCAAGGAGTTGACTACGATGAGACCTTCTCACCAGTAGCGATGCTAAAGTCAGTTAGGATTATGTTAGCAATTGCTGCATTTTTCGATTATGAAATCTGGCAGATGGATGTCAAAACGGCATTCCTGAATGGTGACATTGAGGAAGAGTTGTATATGATGCAACCCAAAGGTTTTGTTGATCCTAAGGATGCTGACAAGGTATGCAAGCTTCAACGTTCCATTTATGGACTGAAGCAAGCATCCCGGAGTTGGAACCTCCGTTTTGATAAGGTGATCAAAGAGTTTGGATTTGATCAAACGTTCGGAGAAGCTTGTATCTACAAGAAAGTGAGTGGGAGCTCTGTAGCATTTCTAGTACTGTATGTGGATGACATATTGTTGATTGGAAATGATATAGAATTGTTAAAAGGTGTAAAAGGTTATTTGAGCAGTAGTTTTTTGATGAAAGACCTCGGTGAAGCAACTTATATATTAGGCATCAAAATCTACAGGGATAGATCAAGACGCTTAATTGGACTTTCGCAAAGTACATACATTGACAAGATTTTGAAGAAGTTCAAAATGGATAAAAGTAAGAAGGGGTTCTTACCAATGTTGCAAGGCAAGACGTTGAGTAAGACTCAATGTCCAGTTACAACAGAAGATAGAGAGGAAATGAATAAGATTCCCTATGCTTCAGCCATAGGTTCTGTCATGTATGCTATGCTATGTACAAGACCAGATGTGGCACATGATGTTAGTTTGACTAGCAGGTACCAATCCGATCCAGGTTTGGAACAGTGGGCGGCGGTCAAGAATATCCTTAAGTACTTGAGAAGAACTAAGGATATGTTTCTCGTGTATGGCGGTGAAGAAGAGCTCGTCGCAAGAGGTTACGTCGATGCTAGCTTCGTCACTGATCCGGATGACTCTAAGTCACAATCCGGATACGTATTTATTATGATGGAGGAGCAGTAAGCTGGAGGAGTTCCAAGCAATCTGTGGTAGCGGGATCATCAACAGAAGCGGAATATGTTGCTGCCTCAGAGGCAACAAATGAAGCAGTTTGGATGAAGGAATTCATATCCGAACTAGGTGTGGTTCCGAGTGCTTTGGATCCAATGGTTATCTATTGTGACAACAATGGTGCCATTGCCAATGCTAAGGAACCAAGGTCTCACAAGAATTTCAAGCATATCAAGCGTCGTTTTCACTCCATCCGTGAGTATGTCAAGGATGGGGATGTGAAGATTTGCAAAGTACACACAGATCTGAATGTGGCAGATCCGTTGACTAAAACTCTCCCAAAGGCAAAACATGATAAACACCAGAACTCCATGGGTGTTAGATTCATTACTATGTAATATAGATTATTGCCCCTAGTGCAAGTGGGAGACTGAAGGGAATATGCCCGAGAGGCAATAATAAAGTGTTTATTATATTATTCCTTGTTTATGATAAACGTTTATTTCTCATGCTAGAATTGTATTAACCGGAAACGTTGATACATGTGTGTTTAATAAACAAACAATGGTTCCTAGTAAAGCCTCTCTTTTAACTAGCTCGTCGATTAACAGATGATCAAGGTTTCCTGATCATGAACATTGGATGTTGTTAATAACGGGATCATATCATTAGGAGAATGATGTGATGAATATATACCCAAACTAAGTATAACAATACGATCAAGTCATTTAGTTTAAATTGTTATATCTTGCATTCGAAGTAATCTTGTTCCTTAGACCATGAGATCATGTCAATCACTAATACCGAAAGAATACTCTAATGACATCAAACGTCACACCGTAACAGGGTGACTATAAAAGGTGATGTTAGGTATTCGGAAAGTATTAGTTGAGGCTCATGGATCAAGAATGGGATTTGTCCATCCAAAATGACGGAGAGATATACTCTGGGCCCTCTCGGTGATATCACATTGACACCGCTTGCAAGCACGTGACTAGGTCACAAGAATGTCATATCACAGAACGAGTAAAAGAGTACTTGTCGGAAACGAGATCGAACAAGGTATGGTTGATACCGATGATAGAATCTCGGACAAGTAAAATATCGCGAGACAAAGGGAATTAGTTACGACGTTGATGGTTCACACGATCACAAGATTCATCGTTGAATATATAGGAGTCATCACGGATCTCCAGATCCCGCCGTTGATTATTGATCGGAGAGGTGTCTCAATCATGTCTGTATTATTCGCGAACCGTAGGGTGACACACTTAAGGTTTGATGATGCATTTTGAGAGGATAAGGAATATTGAAGAATGTTTTGGACAGCACCGAAATTGTTTCGGGTAAAATTGAAATAGTTCAAGGGGTTTTTGTCGGATGGTTGTTAATAGAATTAACAAATGATTCAAGGTGCAATGTGCAAATGTTTGTTAATAGGATTAACAAATATTAAATAAAGAAATAGAAATGTTTTATTTATTTATTAAAGAAAACCTTTGGATTTTCCAAGTGGACAATTAAGGGAGCATGGGTGGGTGTGAGTGTGGCTTACACTCACATCAAGAGGGGAAGAGGTGGAGGCACCATGAGTTGGCCGCCCCCCCCCCCCTCTTGGGCTGCCCACTCCTCCCCTATAAAAGGAGGGTGAGGGCTTCCCCTCCCATAGACTTGCCTCACCTCCCTTCCTCTCCACCCGCTGCTCCATACCATGGCCTTCCGCTTGGCGAAGCCCTGATCGTGGGATTCTTCACCGCATCACGTTGTTGTGTTGCTGGATTTCCGGGGATCCTCTACTTCCGCTGCCCCGCTGGATCGAGGGAACGGAGGTCGTCATCAAGTTGTATGTGTGACCGAGCACAGAGACGCTCAGCGTACATCATCGCGATCTTGAGATCGGCAAGTGAACCACTACATCATCCACGAGATTTGATCTCGTAACGTTTTAAGTCTTCGAGGGTGAGTTCTTCTATGACATCCTACTCGTTGCTTACATCTCCTAGATTAGATCTTGGCTTGTTGGTTGTTTATGCGTAGTATTTTTTTTTTCCTTGCTACGAACCCTTCATTTTTTATCAATACTTGCCACATTACTGTTCTACTTACCTGATAATTATTCATACAATTTCCAGATTATAGTAACTTGATTGTTTATACTTTTTTTTATCAGTACTTGTCATATTACAATTCTACTTACCTGATAATTATTTATATAGTTGTCAGATATATACCAATTTGGTGTTAATATTATAATTTTTATCAGTACTTGCCACATTATTGTTTTACTTACCTGATAATTATTCATATAGTTGGTAGATTATACCAACTTGGTTGTTAAAACATCGTATATTAACATACATAAATGAAAAACTTATTTTGTGATGTTTGTATGTGTTTCTCTTTTGATTCACCAAAAAAGCACTCATACTTATCATGTTATTTACACACAAAAATCATAATAACTTGTTGTGCTTGAACGATTGGTTACCGGTTTACTTAAGTTTGGTTGTCGTATTCTTTACTTCTAATTCACATGATGGTTTATTGTTTTTGCCAATTTTATCATTTTGAGTTGTCATTTTTTTATCGAGTTGTATCATAAGCTTAAGTATACTGAACTATTCCCCCGGTAACTATGTATAAACATTTGTGGCAACCGTTTACGGTAAAAATGGCAACTAGGATGACCTCATCTGTCAACTGACGGTGACGAAAAAATTTCATCAAAACATATCAATATGGGATCTTGTTTTGAAGCCCTCGTAAAAACAAACCCAACGGTGAAAACGGAATGCTAATCGGATTAATTGTTTATATGATAAATCATTTTAAAAATTCAAAAAACACATTTAATGTGATGATGTCAGCATGAAGTACTAGTATTGCATGTCAAGCCTTTGCATGGACAGCCGTCGCACGGCGGAGTAGTATAGTTTTTCCCTTCATCTAAGAGCATGGTTAATAGTATAGCCAGCTGCTGGCTAGAGATGCCATGTCATCTATAGTTAACCTTATAGTTAGCTAGGAAGGCTATAAGGAATAGTACTTTAGCAATATATGGCCCACATGTCTATCTCACAAAGTGCCTAGGAACACGTGTTGCAGCTGGCTACTAATTAGTAGCCCGCTTCTCTTCTCTCTCTTTCAACTAAGCAACAATATACTATTTTATTCCTTATAGCCCGCCCAGTCAGCTCTATTGTATTTGCTCTAATACACGTTCATGCTTTCTTTATGCAGCGTGAACTAGTTTTAAAATTGACCTGTCTTCGTTAGTTACTTCGTGATTTGATCCGATGGCTGACGAAAGAATCGCCCTGGAGGCTAGCATGCTGGCGTTCGCTTCCTATAAATCATGTATTTTTACTTCTAAGATTTTGTTTCCCACAAAGTACCGATCGATTCTCACTGATTTTCTTCAGTGCCATTGTGATTATGTTCTCTTTTTTTGTTGTCTTCTCGTTGTCAATTTTTGTAACCATTGCTCGAGTACTTGAACTTCGTAGCGCAACAAAAGCAATGGCACGGTGTAAAGTCTCTACATTAGCGTGTTACACTATCATCTGTGCTCTGCAGGTACGTATGTTCTTACTGCTGCGAGTGATACATCACACGACCAAGGAGCTGAACTAGACTCGTTTGTCCTCCTCGCCGGCTTTGGCATACACGCCGGAGTCTGTCCTGAGGATGATCTTGGCGTCCTGCGTCACGTAGCACGCCCAGTTGTCCACGTACGAGAGCGGCCCAGCCCTGATCATCAGCGACCTCGCGCCGTCGCCCTCCACATCGTCGCCGTCGTCGTCGTCGCCGGCCTCCTCGGAGCACGCGAACCTGCCCAATAAAAGATTACTCAAGATCTGAGGTGAGGTTATTTGCAGATTATGGGGGAGGAATGGGAGCGTTTACCTGGCTGAATCGTGGGACGGCGCCCACACGAGGCACACGGCGCAGAGGAGCGCGAAGGAGATGAGCTGCCACACCGCCGGGATCACCCACGCCACGCGCCACCGCTCGCTCTGGTACCCGTCCGTCGACTTGAAGTGGACCTCGAACGTGATCCAGCCCAGGGACACGGCCACGGCGATCGTCAGCGAGGTTGCCAGCCTCCGGTACGTCTCCACCTTCGCCGCCATCCGCCTCGCCTTGAGCTTGCCGATGGTTCGCGACAGCGCGCTGAATATCCAGCAGATGAACACCGCGTCCAGGGCCGCCACGGTGAGCACCAGGAAGAGCCTCCTCGTCGGCGAGTGGTCGTGGTCGCTCACGGCCCCGACGTGCTCGCCGACCTCGAGCGCCTCCGACGCCGCGAAGAACGCCGCCCCGAGCCCGGCCACCCTGGCGCCGGTGCCGGCGCCCCCTCCCAGCGTGGGCCGCACCACGCCGTACCCCATGGCGACGAGGAGCACCAGCACGCGCGACACCGTGCGGCGCACCGCTCCGGACGTCGCCGCCCAGAAGGTCGTCCCCGCCGGCCGGATGCCGGACTCGCCGAACTCGGCGAGGTCCAAGTACCACGTGGTCACCTCCACCATGCCGAGCGCGATGACGACCGTGACGAAGTTCTGGAGCGGCACCACCTCCCGCCAGAACCGGGCGTACCGCAGGAACCAGAACGCGGCGAGGGCGACGAACGCCAGCGACATGACGCCGTAGAACGCCAGGAGCGGGGCCATCCGGCCGGGGAGGTACCCGTAGCCGCGGCTGTTCTTCCATATGGTCTTGCCCTCCGCGGCCACGTCGAGCGACGCGTCGCAGTGGACGAAGCGGAGGCTGTACATGCCGGTGCGCGCGACGGCGACGGTCTCGTCAGGGAACAGCGTCTCCAGGGCGCCAGGCAGGAAGGAGGCGGCAAGCACCTTGGGCCAGCCGGAGGAGTCGGTGCCGTTGGGAGCGCGGTTGTACACGAGCGACCCTTCGGTGCACGCGCCGCGCTTCGCCATGTCCGGCGTGCAGCAGATCGCGCGAGCGCCGCCGGCGACGACAGCAGAGCCCCCGACCGCACTGCGGTCCGCGGCCTCGAAGACGACCGCCGTGATCGTGACCGTGCGGTTGCCGTCCTTCTCGGCCGCGGCAGCGGACTCCGGCGTCCTCTTGAACGCGACCTTCTGGAATCTGCACCGCCAAAAGCCACGCACGCGCTCGCGTCACTCCCCAAGGCCCAAGAAACACAGACGGAACAACGGCGATGTCGGCATCTAAGGAATTAGAAGTGCGTACCGGATGAAGGAGTCGGCGGCGGGGGAGGCGTAGACGCCCTCGCTGCCGCCATTGAGGACGAAAGCGTTGCCGAGGCCGGCGAAGCGCTCGCCCGTGTAGTCGTGCACGGAGGCGTCGGCGCAGAGGAGGATGGCGGACACCAGGAGGAGCCTGACGGAGGAAGACCCCGGCATTGGCATCGGGTGGAGGAGAGGGGCTTCGATTCTTGCGCGGGGCAGTGTGCCCGTGGAGTTTACTACTAGTAGCACTAGAGCATTGAGTAGGATCTCGATCAGTGATGTGGAGTGGAGTGGAAGAAGAACGAACGGAAGCGACGACTTTGACGTGGAGATCGGCCCGACGAAAATGTTAGGCCCACCCCCAAACCCCCTCTTGACCGGCAAAACGCGGGAGCTGTGGCGGAGAGGGATGGAATTAGGCAAGCCTGCACGACAAAACGAACTGATGGAACCAAATTTGGGGAGATTTTTTCGATTTCCGACATATAAAAGGAAGGAAACGTACTAATATAGCAGCTGTGGTATTTCTCAGCGTCGCCTGATCGTCAGTGCACGTCACACTCTAACCTCAAAAAGTGGATTTAGACGAAGTGATGCCACTTCACGTCCAAAATACCGAGAGAGAGAGAGAGAGAGAGAGAGAGAGAGAGAGAGAGAGAGAGAGAGAGAGAGAGAGAGAGAGAGAGAGAGAGAGAGAGAGAGAGAGAGAGAGAGAGAGAGAGAGAGAGAGAGAGAGAGAGAGAGAGAGAGAGAGAGAGAGAGAGAGAGAGAGAAGGAATAAATATTCCATTTTGTATTATTTTTATCTTAAAATAAGCTTATCCACTTCACCTTCCCGATTTTAAACCAAAAAATCAAATTAGGGTTTTATCACAATTTTTAAACCACAAAAAAAATGAGCAACTCGAATTTGATACTCCCTTCGATTCATAATAAGTGTCGCTCAAACTTTGTACTCCCTCCGTTCCTAAATGTAATGCGCATTTGGTTCAGCTCCAATACCAATGTGTGTGCTGGCGCATGTACTTTGGACCAATGTATCCCTCCACTAACTCTGTCCAGAGCCATGTGCACATCGCCTGAGCCACACATATTCCTGCCACGTGCGCTATGCTGTTTTGTTTGCTCGGTGGTGGGAGGGTATTCCAGTCCAAAGCTGAAAGCACACACTACATTATGAAATATCTATGAAAAACTTATACGCACTATAATTAGGAATGGAGGGAGTACTAGATAAGCGATATTTATTATGGATCGAAAGAAGTACATGTTTTTGTAGTCGAAACCTAACCTTTCCGAAATTGTACCCTGATGCAACGTTTCACTCGTACCATGCATCTCCTTTCTATATGATGCATTGTCTGACGATCTATGGGGATGTTTTTCTACCACCTGGAACTCCACAAGCTACCTAGTTCTCATTCAAGAAAACTTGCCCGCTAAGTGTTGCACTTGAGGGGGAGAGGGCAACAACTTTTTACCTTGTGTATTCTTTTTGAGCAACCATCCTCCATCTCATAGGATTTGGAAAGGAATCTACCTCAACCCCTTTTTTGTGAAATTGAATTGGGATCAGCCTTTGACTGATTTAGTATCTTGAGCGTCACAAGAGTGTTTGTTAACTTGGGATTCTTTTTGGAGGATTGCATAAGCAAGATTGTGTTGCCTATATGTGCTTCGCCGAGTAAGCTACGTTAAATATCATTTGTGTTTCTTTTGTGTTCTTCATGTTTTCCCGTGTTTCTCCTCAATCACTCATCTAAATCATGAAGAGTGGGCCATCCCATGTTTTGTGGAAGCTAGATTTGCCTTGACCCAAATGTCTTCCGCCGAACACCACCCCTCATTTAGCCTAGGCTCATGCCGCACCAATCACATCGTGCAGTCCAAACCACTCTCTAACAACTCATGCTGCATCACATCATCATGAGCCATCTACTTTGATGTCTAATCTCCCTGTTGATGTATCCCGTGGTGAGATCGTCAATTTTGATCGGTTTCTTGTTATTTACTCCATCCGTTCGAAAATATTTGTTCAAACAATAGGTAAAAACGAATGTGTTTAGAACTAAAATACATTTAGATATAACCATTTCTACGATAAATATTTTCGGATGAAGGGAGTAGTAACTTGAAAAGCAAGGTGTTCCAGTTGAAAAAAAAGAAAGAATTAACCATGATCACCTCCCTCTGAAAAGTAAATCGCTTCTACTAGTCCCCCCGGGCGGCCGGGCCTCCTTCCCGACCTCACTCCAAATCGCCGCTTCCGCCACCGTCGTGAGGTCCCGCGCAGCTGTCCTCCGCCGTGCTGACCCAGGCGGCTGGCTATCGACTTCCGCTGCTTTGTATGGCCTTGGCCTCCTTCGCGGCCTCGCTCCCAATCTCCGCTTCCGCCGCCGTCGTGAGGTCCCGCGCAGCCGTCTTCCGCCGCGTCATGTCGTCCTCCTCCGCCTCCGCTGCGTCGCAGGCGAGGGTGGGCGTGGTGCAGATGACTTCCGTGGGGGACCTCAACGCAAACTATGACACCTGCTCCCGCCTCACCAAGGCAAGCCTCCCTCCCTTCCCCTAAGACCTAGCACTGCCGTGAGTGTGGAGTTGATCACCTGCTGCGATTTGGAACTTGAAGTAACCTCTAGTTGTAGGTTGTCAGGCAATGTTTTAATGGCTATGGAATTGGAGAAATTCTAGCATTTCGTCTCAGAAAAGCTAGAAAGAGGAGAAATTCTGCATTTGATATGCTATTGTGGGATCTGGAATGCACGAACAGATGAATTTATAAGCAAACGTTTCCAAACTTAGTTCTATGCTATGTGTGTGTGCTGCACCTATCGGAGTCCTCACTGGTCTTATTCGTTGTACAATACAATATAATTTAGTGCTGTTCTTTTTTAGTTTTCCTACTTTATTGATAGATAAATGCATTACAGACCAACATGAAATCATCTTTTCTAGGAAGCTGCTGCGGCCGGAGTCAAATTTCTTTGCTTCCCTGAGGTCTTCTCCTTCATAGGATCCAAGGATGGCGAGTCTGTTAAGCTAGCCGAACCATTAGATGGCCCAATAATGCAGAGATATTGCTCACTTGCAAAGTCAGTAAGAACGTCTTTCTCAATTTATTTGGTCCATTCCGAAGCAGAGCTTTCTCACTTGTACTTTTTAATGACCAAGCCTGTTGATTTCCCAATCTACTTCACCTACAAGCCTTGGTGTTTATGCGCTATCAGCTCTTAGATTTAGGAATGATTGTTTCACACTTTCTAACTTAATATGTATCTTACAGATGAATCTTTCTAACTATATGTTCAGTATGTGGTTTCTTACTTTGTACATCTGTTAGCTTACAAATATCTGTTAGCTTGTATAGATAAGTACGCAAGTGTATGTAATATGCTCCTTCATTAACTGTCTGTTGGCACAAAAAAAATCCTTTGAGATTTTGAGTTTTTTAAATGGAGTGAATCAGCACGTCGAGTCTTTATCATAGCTTCATTCTGCAGTGAGTCAAGTATGTGGTTGTCTCTTGGAGGGTTTCAAGAAAGGGGCCCGGATGATTTGCACCAGTACAATACTCATGTATTAATCGATGACTCTGGTAAAGTTAGGAGCTCATACTGGAAAATCCATTTGTAAGTTCTACTTTCAGTCTTTCACAGCTCTTGGGAGAAAACTTGTGTTCAGTAATATTTGCGAATACTCTATTTAGCTGTCTATGTCTGTCGAGTCCTTATCATAGCTTCATTCTGCAGTGAGTCAAGTATTTGATTGGGGCTTTCAGTAATAAAATGTTAAACAATAGATCTTCAATTTACATTGGTAAGGGCGTATGATGCTATCCAAATAAGAGAAATATTGATCTCAACTACATTTGGCATGTCAATTCAGAGAGCTGCAGAATTATATTTCTGGATTTGTGTCTGAATAATTAACTTTTGACAGATGGCTGTTGCTTCTTTTTTCCTTCCTGTTGTGGCACATTTGCAATATTGTACTCCCTCCGTCTCGAATTACTTGTCATTCAAATGGATGTATCTAGAACTAAAATAATGCTAGATACATCATTTGAGCGACAAGTAATTCGGGACGGAGGGAGTAGTTCGGTAGTTAACCTTGGGATTATAATGCTGAAGGTTTGATGTGGATGTACCTGGTAATATGGCGTATAAGGAAAGCCGTTTCACGACAGCAGGTGCTATTTATTGATCCCATTTTCCAAGTTTTGTCTATTGTATACAACATATGTGTATTTGCTAGAATTGGTCTTAAAGGAACATTTTATCTGTTAGATTGTTGTTTTTAAATTTTGTATATCTGTGGTCTGTAAGTTTCTTTTATAAATTTACTCTCATATTGAGATTAATTTTAATTTCAAACTCGGTATCACTTCTCTTAATGTCATGTTCGTTTAGTTAAACAACTTTAATGATAGAGATCATGCTCAAGTATAATATGATTCAATTGGCAAAACTATGTGTCCTATTTATTCTGGACACCCCAAATTTGAACATAATTGTGTATGGTTTATCTGGTTTGCCATTTGCAATATACTCTATTCTCTTAGAATATTTTGGAAGACATTCATTATGGATTACTGGATATGTTTTGTTTCCTGTGCTGTAAAGCTAATGTTGGAAAATCTTGAATTCATCTGCTCTTTTCACACCGATACATATCTTCCGCCAATTATCTGAATGATACTGCAATGATACTTGACATGATCTTTGTGTCAGCAACTCAGCATAAGCTCGAAACTAGCTTATGCTTCTTTTTCATTCTCTGTAAAATAACATCTCCAGTAGTCTTCAGATCTGCTGGAATCATTAGGAAATTGTGCAAGGAAAATTTGCACTTTTTTGCACGTGCAAGCAACCAAGATTTTTTTCCTTGAAAAACCCAACCAGCCAAGATGCACATTTTAAGCTTATCTTGTGCCAGCCGAATACGGATTGACCTGACTGTGGAAGTAGTGTTGTAATAACATGCATATTATTCAAATGACTTCTAGTTCACATTTTATATGTGAATTTTCATTCTATGTTTAACTTATCAGGTGATACTGTCGTTGCTGTGGATAGCCCTTTTGGGCGACTGGGGCTTACAGTTTGCTATGATTTGAGATTTCCGGAGCTTTACCAATGTTTGCGTTTTAAGCATCAAGCTCAGGTGATTGTGTATGCCACTGTACTATATATAATATTTACGATAGCCTTGTATTAAGTCATTATTCATCATACTTTCATACCCTTTGGAATGCTCAGGAAAATTGAATAATGTTGGAGTCTTTTCTTAAAATTTTATCTTTTTTTAGGTCTTGCTTGTACCGTCTGCCTTCACAAAGGTAACTGGCGAGGCACACTGGGAAATTCTCCTTCGTGCTCGTGCAATTGAGACACAATGTTATGTACGTAAATCTAACCCTTCTCGCTGCCCATTAACTTTTGAATGTAGGTTTTAGTTGTTCCGTATTGTTGACACTTGGCAACATGAGATAGGATAATATAGAAGTTAATGCTAGACTATTAGTACAGATACCTACTGTATTGGTAATTTTACACATGAAACACATGTGCAAACCTCAGCACATCAGTGGAGGTGAATATTGGTGCATAATCTACTTGTTAATCCACCATATATGTGTCTCTGATTGCAGATACAGAACAAGTGACCTATGATTATTTCAAAAGCTTTTGCATTATGTAGAATTCAGTGAAATAGCAAAATTGTTTGCTTGTCGAAGTTAGGCAACTTAAAAACACTTCTCCAATATTTCATAGGTAATCGCTGCGGCTCAAGCTGGAAAACACAATGAGAAAAGAGAAAGCTACGGTGATTCTATAATTATTGACCCATGGGGGACAGTTATAGCTCGACTTCCAGGTATGGCTTTTCACTTTGTTACACTCAGCCGCTGCATATTAAGTATGAACTTATGATTCTTGTGTAGAGACTTGGAAGATTATATTGGGTTCTTTAACCGTTAAAAACCACCAATAGTGCCTTTCTGATGAGCTCCTCTTCGGTATTTGCTTCTTTCATATGGTTGTCCTGGAAAATAGTCGTCAATTGTATCATGCTGATAATTTTGTGTTTGTTTTTTATTTAAGATTTTAAACACAATATTATATGGAACAAGTTTTATGAAGTATTGCCACCAGTACGCTTTTTTATTGTTACATAGATAAATGATCTGAATTTTGGCGACAGATCGACTGTCCACTGGATTTGCAGTAGCAGATATCGACCTGTCAAAAGTTGAGGCTGTGCGAACCAAAATGCCAATCTCTGAGGTAAAAATGTCTCATGTATCATCCGTTTGCTCCCCGTCCAAGTAGTACTCCAGAAGCTGTATCTGTAATGGCTTAATTATCCTATATGTTTTGTAGCACCGCAAGTTCGAGAGCATCTGGAAATCCCCATCACCGTGATAGTTGAAGGTGGTCTTGCACGCTTGGCCGCTCTTATTTTCACATTCTGGAGATTCTTCTTTTGTGTATGTATAATAACTGCCATTTTGTTCACAAGATGGTCCATTTCGATTGGGAACTTGAGTGAGACATGTCACAGAACAAAATAAGTTACAACTGTAGTAGCATTATCTAGTAAACATGGCATATCCCATCATGTCTCAGAGCACCTTATGATTGGGTTTGAGATGGCTTCTACCTCAGCTTATGGTCCATATAAGCCATAAGCCGTTCCAAACCCAAAGCTTAAGGGTGTGTTTGGTTGGAGGATATCATGGAATCGGATGTGTTGGTTACATCCTCACCCAAAATTCTTGTATTCAGTTGATGTACGAAGCCGAATCAGGTGGTCCTCCGCGATGGAATATTCGTTCCAGATGCTTGATGGAGTTTTGTTTAGATCATTCACGGAGAGGTGCCGTTGAATAGTTGGAATGGGCTGGTTATTCTTCCTCGCTTGCGGAAAAAGGAAAATAAAAATCTTGTAACACCACAACCCTACTACAGTAAAATGCACTCGAGGTGCAGATCCATGCACTCATGCAGGGCATAGCCTTGGCAGTACAAAATCAAAATATACTCCGTAGTTTAGTTTTGGTATATACCGAAATAATCATATTTACCGAAATATTAATACCGTAATTCCGTAAAACCATATAAACTGCACCCGCAAAAAAAAAACATATAAACCGAATAAACCATGTTTTTTTTTGAGGTCTACCGAATAAACCATGTGCAGTTCCTCCCATACACGGGCCGGCCAGGTCGCGTTTCTCGCAAAGACAGCCTAGTAGGCCCACACGCCAGAAGCAGATCTAGGGCAGAGCGAGCTCCCCCGAAGCGAACGGCCACCGTGAGATCCACATCAAACCGCAGCCACGCCACCACCCATCTCCCCGTTTTAAGGCCCCAAACCCTCTCGATTCCGCCCCCCTCCTGCGCCGTCCTCCTCCTCCTGCTCCTCGCCTCCCCGCGGCCACAGCTCGTCTCGCTCCATCGAGGTAACCACTCCGTCCATCCATACCCTACCTCCCTTCCTCCCCTCCCCCGTCGCGTAGATCCGCTCGCATCTGTTCTGGAATCGCCCGCTCTGGCGTTGCATCTTCGATCTGTTCGCGGTGAAGCGCGCGATTCTAGTTTCGCTCCCCGAATATCTTATGGATAGGTGATGTTTTGCCTTGATCTGGTAGCGCTGTAGGCGGTCGGCTCAGATGGTCCGTGTGTTTAGGCAGATCTCGGTTGCTGTCTGCGGATGTTTTGTTGGGTATTTCGCGCTGTTTAGGTGTTTAGATCCGATGGTAGCGTTGTGTGTTCTGTTCAGCAGGTAGAGTAATTCGCGGCAAAGAGCATCTCCATCGTATTTGTTTTGTAGGTATTCATGTTCCTGCATGTTTTTGCCTCAGTGAAGATGATAGAACGTGCTGCTCTCAAATTCCAACTGAATGGATTTGGTCTAATGTTGTTTGCCAGCTTACATGATTGTTACTACCTCTATGGACAGTTGTTTTTAATGCACCACGGCCTTCTGCCCTATTTATCTTGACTGAATTATGTCATGTCACTTAGTTTCCTATCCGCATACCTGCCTTGATGAGTAAATATATTTCACTTCTTTTTCTTAGTTGTTTCTCTTCTGTTGAATTATGTAGCTGCTCCAGCGCACAGATTTATTCATTGTTCCTTCCCAATCTGCCCTATCTATTCCTGATGTCCTAAAAAACCATTAGCTTGGCTGCTGCTATAGTTCTTTGCGTCCTGTTACATACATTGGATAAGCTGCCAAATCTTGCTGTGTATTGTTGCACTCTTGACTGTGTTTTCTTTTCTACTCATGGTGGCTTGTGGTTTCATCCCGAGTAGTCAAATTCCACAGTTTGCGTCCCAAAATCTGTTATGTCTCCTATTAACTATAGTCATGAGACTACTGAACCAAAATGATGATTTCATATCAGGTTTAGGGCTATTGTGCTTGGTTTTCTCATCAATACTCTCAATATGCTTTCTAGTACAGTTTTTAATTTCTCATTCATCAGCTGCTATCATTATTTGCCTTTTTGGGTTCTTACATTGTTCTCTTCTGTGACTGTAGATCATCTGCGTCATCCTTTTGAGGCAAGATGGTGGCTTCCTTCAATGTTAACGCTGAGGCGGGCCTTAAAAAGCTTGATGGCTACCTTCTATCTCGCAGTTACATCTCTGGGTATGTGTTCCATGCCATCCTTGTTTACTAAATGGTTGTATTTGTGGCACCCTTCTTACCCTGTAAAACTTCTTCTGTAGATACCAAGCTTCCAAAGATGACCTGGCTGTGTATTCTGAATTCTCAGTTACCCCAGCATCGACGTACACCAATGTTACAAGATGGTACAGTCACATTGATGCACTCCTAAAGCTGAGGTATGCACTCAATCTTATTTCAATTCACAACAGCCTTTCGTTTCTGGTTGTCACACTAATTGATGCTAATTTTTGCAAATGATCTATTCATGTTCAGTGGAGTTACTGCAGCGGGTCAAGGTGTGAAGGTTGTGTCATCAGTTGTTCCTGAAACCTCGACTACTGAGGTTACATTTATAACCCTTATATTTGGACTTATCTTATAATTTCTTTTGCATATGCTTTTAAGTTTGCCACATACTGAACTGAATCATGGGTTTGGATGTTATTGGCATTTCTGTATCACAAGTATAACATTATGTATCCTGTATTTTGCAGGCTCCTGCAGCTGATGATGATGATGACAGTGACGTTGACCTCTTTGGAGAGGAAACCGAAGAGGAGAAGAAGGCAGCTGAGGAGCGTGCTGCCAAAGTGAAGGCTTCTGGCAAGAAGAAAGAATGTATGTTATCATACTTTTATGGGTTTGCATTGAACTTTATTGCGAAGCATGTCTATTTGTTATTTCTATCGAATGGCTGAAGCAACTATTTATTACACACAAAATTCAAAACTGATTAGTAGTGAAAGAATAAATGTATGTTATTTTACACTGTACTTCATTGTTTCACCTATGGCGCTATGTGGCACTTATTTACATTGTGTGAAGCTTCTGTTTGTGCTGTTATACTTCAAAACTCAGTTTTAATACTGACATGGTGCTTTTGTTGTCAGCTGGCAAGTCATCAGTTTTGCTTGATGTTAAACCATGGGATGATGAGACTGACATGGTCAAGCTAGAGCAAGCTGTCCGGGGTGTCCAGATGGAGGGTCTTCTGTGGGGTGCTTGTATGTCACTGCACTCTTTAAACATTTTTATCCTTCTCAATTCTGGCCTATGTTGTTTCTGTCTGCTGCATATTTACTTTTGTTTTCTAACGCCTGAATGTTTGCCATCCCGTGCAGCCAAGCTCATGCCAGTTGGATATGGCATCAAGAAGCTCCAAATTATGATGACCATCATTGATGACCTCGTCTCTGTTGACACTCTGATTGAAGACCATCTGTGCGTTGAACCAGCCAACGAATACATCCAGAGCTGTGACATTGTTGCCTTCAACAAAATCTGTAAGTTTCTTCAGCCTGTATAATTTCCTAGCCTAGCTGTGATGCGATGATGTCCATCCTCCCTGTTAGTCAATACCATCCATGAGCATTTATTTCATCGCACTGCACCCTTTGATTCAGTTCTAACTTTGGTAAATATGTTTTGCTGCAGAAGAAATCTTCCAAAAGGCAGGTTATGGTGGTCGGTGGACAATGCAGCAGCACAATATATCTACAGTTTTCTGTTGCCATGATGGGTGTCGTAGCTAAAGCAGCACAAACATATATCTACTACCCTGTGAGGTTTTTGGACCGTAGGTCGAGTTGAGTCGTAGTATTACTACTGAGTGTTCATTTGCTTCGTATGAGATAATGTGGTTGGACTCCTGTTGCTATTTTCTTTTGTCTGCCGTTTCCATCAGATTGATTTTTGGTTGCACTTGCTTATTTCTCTCACTTGTCAGCGCATGGGTGTTGTTTTTTTCATGTGAAATGTGCGGCGCTCGAGTAATCCCCTCTGGTGAAAGCTATGAACTTGTTGAACTTGATTATGTCACCAAGGATTTTCTCAACGGGACACAGATTTGAGACGGAAAATCATTTAAATTGGCTGACTGGTGCTTTCGCCTGTTAAGCGACTACAGATGCTGCCATTGGTTGAGCTTCCACGCAATGCTGCAATTGGTATGGAAGGTGATGTCACGTCATAAAAAAAGAAGCTTTCGTATTAGCTTCTACGGTACAAAAGTAGTCCATAAAAAACACCAATATCATTAGAAGCATCATGATATTAATTTTCATATGGTATAACTTTGATGATGTTGTAGACATTGATACTTTTTAATATAAATTTGATTAAACCTTATCAAATTTAACTTTGACAAAATCTTATATGCGAAGTAAAAAAACCCGGAAGGAGTACTTTAAATAGTAGGCATCGTATCACGCCCTCTCTATTTTATCCCCTATCTAATGCAAAGGTGTTAGGCAGACGACATTAGTGTCATCTCTTTAGCCCTACACCTCAACCTTCACGATGACGGTAATATGCTTCTTGAACATATACGGGTTCATCCATGTCTACGAGAACAAATGGAGTTGCTTAGATATCGAGGTAAACATGTGCGACAAATTGAGGTAACACACATAGACTAGGGTTTGGTATTTAAATGAATGAAGATGGTTTATTGATGAGGATGATGATGGTGATGGTTGATGCCGATGCCTAATGTATGAGTTTATAGCGATGTTGATGTCCTCCTTGCCACTTCCCCATCCAGGTTCCTTCTTGAGGCTAGGGTTATTCGTTTTGGATTCTAGTGGCTACGGGCGTTTGAATCATGATTGCATCATGCGGGGTAGAAATAGTCGACCAGAGGGAGGTGACGGTGTTAGAACCCACTCTAGTCAAGGAAAGAATTAGAACCCACTCTTAAAAACGAGGGTAATTGTAAACATAAGGAACCTCTTGACCTAGGCTTTCACCACGTAGCTTGAGATAGGGTTCTTGAGTAGTGTGACGCCCCTAAAATCAAGCCGTGTACAGTAATCATACACACAAGATACACGATCGAGATCAGGGATTCACGGTGAGATATCACAACACAACTCTACAAATAAAAATAGTACAAGCTGTTTAATACAAGACAGGGGCCACGAGGGCTCAAATACAACAGCTCAAGAGCACAAAGTTAGCGGAACCAATAGTATCTGAGTACATACACAAGGAATGCAAGGTTGCCTTAAGAAGGCTAGCACAAAATCAACACTCGATCAAAAAGGCGAGGCCTCCTGCCTGGGAACCTCCAAACTACTCCTGGTCGAAGGGGGAACTCGACGTGGTAGAAGGCATCGGGGATCTTCATGTTGCAGTGGTCGGCATATGGGATCTCTTGCTCCTAGACTTCAACGCCGACTGCAGCGGCCGATCAGGAAAAACAAAAAGGGGGAAATAAAGCAAGAGTGAGTATCTAGCATACCCGCGAGTCTTACGTCCGCTACTAAGCAATTATGCATTTGTATAAAATGGAAAGGGGAGGCTGTATATAGTGGACTGAATGGTAGAAATTCAGAATAAGGATGAGAAGCTAGGCCTATCGAAGACTAGCATCTTCCAACAGTTCAATAGCATGAATGTAATAACAATGCAGCAGAAGTTGCTGCAGCATTGTATAATAGTAAGTTGTATTAGATAACAATTATATATGCCTCCGAGATCCCCTCCTCGACTTCCCTGCGAGGAAAAGAAACCGGAACCAACAGTTTAATAGTAGTAGTTTGTAGTAGTAGGCTCTGGCTTCAGCATAAAGCGTCCTGTTACCGTGGACACGGCTACTCAAATAGATCAAACTCCCTACAGGGGTGCACTACTGTTCATCCTGCACGCTCGGATCTCCAGGGTGACGTACACCTTGTTAGGGAATGCCCCACCGAGGCTATCCGACACGCCAAGGCCCATCCTACGGCTCATCAGAGAGGTCCCCGCCGGTCTACAGCCCTAAGGGCAAGGGGGTCATGGGCCTATCACCCCTCGCTCTCCGGGTCGTTGTGAGGAGGGTGAATTCCAGCGCCGCAGCGCGATCCGTCCTTGCCACAATGCTGAACTGGACGTCTTTCAGAGCTTTCGAATGAGACCACAACGCGGAGGGCCCACACCGTAATCCCACGTGAAGGTTGTGCGTAAAAGCCTTTGCGGCCTCTCAAGTCATCCACCTGAACCGTTAAGCATTTTATTATTATCTGTCGGGACAACCGTTATCGTTGCCCCTTTCTGGGTGAGTCGCGGACAACGACAACAGTCAGGTCCACCAGTAACATCGGTGCCCGCCCTGACGTCCCACCAACTCTTGCGGTTACCAACAAGGTGAACCGTCTCCTTACCTTATCTCGCGTGTGCTCTTGGAAGAGCTCGACTTTCGTACTACAGGGTATCTCACGACCAACGAGCAAGGACCAGGCCCACGATGGTATCCGTCTGTACTGCCGTCCCGATACAATCCCTGCGTGGGCACCGTTGGGTCACCCGACTCCATACCTTTAAGGACACCAGTTGATTCGAGTGCCTACCATCAAGTGAAACCAGGAGAAATCACCCTCGATGGTACACTTGAAGAGGTTCGACAAAGACATCAGCGGAATGAACTAAAGAGGTAAACCTCGTATCATCCCGGTGATGCTACGCTACTGAGCCGACGAGAGTGAAATACGAGTCCATTCCACTCGTAAGTCAAACTCGAAGCGACTCAGCAGAGTCTCGCCGTTGTAGGTTCCCTAGGGCGTCTACATTGATCCGTACCTGTTGTAGTTATAATATTTTGTAATCCGCGTTCACTCACCAGAGTGATCACGACCCGCTATCTAATCCTAGTTGACTAGCAATGCGCAGGGTTCACTGCTGGATATAATATATATATTAGGCAGCATAGGATAAAGGAAGGTACATAAAGGGGTGACAAGGACAGACTATGCAAATGAATAGGTAAGCAACGTAGCAGCAGCAGCAATGCCTAGTGCAAGAAATGTACGAAAAATATAGGTGATATATGGGGAAGGAAAAGGGCTCTGCTTGCCTGGAATCTCGACGGTAAAGGTACGGTTGTCGACGACGTAGTCGTTCACAGGGCATCAACAGCGGACGTCGAGACTACCGGAAAATAAGAGAGGGGGAAGAAACAATAAATACACGACAATAATAGCAATACAAATATTGACATAGCAGATACAAAGCAACGGGGCTCTAACGCAGTGTTAAGTATTTTTTTTCTGGAGTAGGAATTTATCCGGGGATACCTCATCAGTACCGGGTGATCACCGGACAGATGACCCGGAGGGGGAAGGTTCCATGTCGGCAGTGTTAGAGACATCTGACAGGCATGTGGACAGTGTATCAGTGCTCATTGATTCATTCTGAATAGCTTTCATGTTCAGAACATTTTCATCCAAAATGTTTACCGGCTCCGGGAATTACCAGCAGGATTTACCGAAGGGGGAATGTCCACGTTCGGTATGTTGGAGGGGGGTGGTGGACATACGGGTAGAGTATTCATTTTTGTTGTATTTTTTATCAATTTTCATGTATAAAGTATTTTCATCGGATATACAGATTAAAAGATATTAATATTCGAAGTTTAAATCACTATCTAGCAATTTTTGGATTTCTTTTATTAATTCAATACAACATTATCCAAACCAGTACTGACATGTGGGGCTACCCTGTCATACGTTGAGGCCTTTGACTGGTCAAACTGACCAGGGGGTTCCACCTGTCAATCTGTCATTTACATAATCCATTTAATTAAATCTGAATAGCAGTGGGACCCACATGTCATTGAGACATTTAAACTTAACAGTTATTTTAATTCAGTGGTTATTCTAAAGGGCAGGCCCCACATGTCATAGGGCTATTGTTTTTAATAGATTAGTTATCTAGTTTAATTAGTTGTGGGACCCAAGGGTTAGCGAGACAGATTATACTAAACCATTTTATTAACTTAAAAGCGGTGGCCCACCTGTAAGTGTTAGGAGGGGTGGGGTTAGGAGTTAGTTAACTGGGGATTAGTGGGGTGTTGCCCACGACCAACTGTTCGTGTCCGCTGGCGATGAACAGGACGACGGCGAGGCCAGCCCGACCAAGGGGGCGGGCGGGGGGTAACGGCTGGAGGGGGTGCGGGCTGCGGGGGCGGAGGCCGGTGCGGCAAGCGCGGCCCGCGCACGGCCAAGGCGCGGGCAAGGGGGGGGGGGTGAGCATGGCACGCACGGAGCGGAGCCCCTGTCCATGGCGGCCCGGCGGGGCACGACCCCATGGCAGTGCAACGACGGGGAAGAGGGGGGGGGGGGATGGGCGCGACTGCTCATAGCGGTTGTAGGGGAGAGGTCAGGGGGCCGGGGGAAGCTGCCGGGGGAGCGGGCAACGGTGAGGGCCGCGACGGCCGGAGGAAGAAGAAGTGGTTGATTCACATCTCGTGGTCGTTCCCGGCTTGACTCCTTGCGCAGGTTGACGATGTCGACGTCGGCAAACACGCTGGACAACTCAGAGGGGCGAGAGGGTGTCGTTGGACGCACGGACTCGGCGAGGGGCACCCATGGCGACTCGAGCGTGGAGGAGCAGAGGGGACCGATGGGGGGGGGGGGAGATCTGGGAGGTGTCCACGGGGGAAGGGGGGCTCGTTCTTATCTCCTCCATGAGGTCCTGTAGCGACCGAGGTCGATGGGGTTCGACGGCGACGCCGCGTGCGTCGGGCACACGGTCGCCATGGCCTGGGTCGGGGCAACAGTGAGGGGGAGAGGAGGAGAGAGGGAGTGGGCTGGGGTGGGTTAGGCCCTTGGCTAGCTAGGTGGGCCTGTGCCCTAGGTGTAGTATAGGATTTTTGTTTTATTTCCTTTTTCAGTTTTTCTTTTCTGTTAGTAATTTGTTTGGATAGCCTTTTGATGTTTGTATTAGTTGAAACTTGCACCAATATTTCTATTACACATTGATATGCTGCTACAAAAAGTTTGGGTCTCAAACAAAACACATTTTATGTCACAAGCCTAGTTTTTGTATGTGCTTTTATTTCTAGAAATAAGGCATCATGTTTAAACTTATTTATTTAATAATTGGGGATTTGGAAAAGCCTAAAAAAGAATTTCATTCAAATGGCCAGATAAAAAGTTGCTCCAAAAATCACTGTGATATTTTTGAAAAGTCCTAGAAATAAGTGAGATCACATATAAAGTGGAGTGGGTCCCACTCAAAACTCACTGATTTTTCAAATATATTATAAGTGCCTTGGAATTAAATTAAAACCCCTATTTGATTTGAAATTCAACTTATTTGAATTTCGAAAATGCCCAAAACTTGTGAGTGGCTAGATATGTGTCTAGTAAGGCCACATAAAATATTTGGGCATTTAAAAAAATACTTTGCTATTTAATTTAGCAAAGCAAACAAAAGACAGAAAATAAAAACAGATAAAAGAGAGAGAAGCTTACCTGGCAAAGAAGCCCAACTCACCAAGGACGGCCCAGCCCAGCAGCCTTTCTTCTTGTCTTCTTCCTCCCCACGCCCCGAAGGTGCTCGGTGGAAGGCATGCCGTGGCCACCGCTGAGTCCTGGCCACGCAGCAGCTCCCCCTCGTCCCTATCCAGCGCCTAGGAGCCCCTCGAAGCCCCCCTTTTCTTTCCCCTCTCTCTGGTTGCGCTCCCTCTCGCCTCGTTCTGTTTCCGCCACACCCGAGCGCCCCGTAGTTCGCCGTCGTGCGCCACCGCGGCCACTGGCCTCCCCTCACCTCGCCGATCTGTCCACCGCGTCCGTCGTGCGCCTCTACATCGGCGAGGACCTCCAATTCGAGACCGGGAGCAACTCCGCCGACGCCAACATCGTTTCCCTCCGCCACGGCCACGACACTCCGGCAAGGAATTGTGTCGCCGCCGCTGCATCCCTGGCTTCCTCGTTCACACCGTTGACTCCAGGGTGAGTGCTCGCACATTTTCCCCCAAGCCCCGCTCGCTCTAGCACCCTCTTTCACCCACTCCGTCGAGCCCGAGCCCGACAGCCGCCGCGGAGCTCCTCAACGCCGTGCTCTCCGACCTCCCCTTCGACTCCTGCCTGCACTGGGTGGAGCGCGGCCTCGAGCCCCCCCCCTTGGTACCCTCCGCTAGCCCCCTCATGGCCGGAGAGGCCATCTCCAGTGGGCGCCGCCATGCGGGATGGTCACCGCCGGCCAACTCCGGCATGCCCACGCGGCCACGCTAATTAGGGGGCTAACCCCTGGTCATTTGACCATAGGGGTCAATGACAGGTGGGCCCAGGGACCCCTCTAATTAACCAGAGGCTAATTAAAACGGGGATTAACCCCTGGGTCACTGACCAAAGGGTCCCACTGGTCAGCCCCCCCCCTGCGTCAGCATGACACAAGCATGACGCAGTAATTCATTTGTCCAAATTAAAAATAATCAGAAAAATCCAGAAAATGATTAAATCTTTGAAATTGAATAACTTTTAAACCATAACTCCAAATCAAATAAATAATATATGAAAAATTATCAGAAAAATGCAAGGATTCCAAATATCATACTTTCATAGATGAAAAACTCATCTATGGAGGGGGACCAGTAGCATTTAGCTATATGGCTTATTTGGAATAATTCAAAATAAATGTTTAAATCATTTCAATTTAAACCTTTGTAATGCCAACCTTATTACTTGCACATCAGAGGCATATCATACACATGACAACATGGTTTACCATATCCAAACATTAGCAAATGCAACTTGGGATAATTTGAACAACATTTGGAGTTTGAATTTGAATTCCTTTTTCAAATCAACTTCAATTAACTTGTTGCAAATTGAACATAGGTCACATCAGTACCATGCCATGATTCATTTCTTGAATGTGCATTGCAATGTGATGTTTACATTGTTGTTGTCTCGGTGTTTGTTTCTTCTCGATAGATCCATCGCCGGACGTAGTTCCTGTTTTCTCCGAAGAGTGGCACCCCCGAGTCTCGACAATAAGGCAAGCAAACCCCCTTTGATCAGATCTATAAAAACCCAGTTTCCCTCTTGTTCTCTTATGCATGAATAGGTGATCACATGTTACCGTTCTACCGCTAGTTGAACCCATCCTTTGCATGACCTATCATTGTTGCCGCAATATTAAGCAAAACACAACCTAGCAGATACCATAATGTTTGTGTTCATCATGTGGCCCTTCATCCATGTTATGCTATGTCATGCTAGAGTTGTATGCAATGAAGATGATCCATCTGGGTGATGTATCGGGATGGTAGATAACAATGCAATGTAATGGTAATGTGTTGGTGAAGTCACCCTAACAAAGGTGAACAATGAGAGGCTGTGTAGGATTACACAGTGGGTTGTCTCATTTACACTGCCCTAGGCCCCGAGTTCTCGTGTTGTGATCCAAGACAAGAGTACTTCCACATCCAGGGCTATGGACCCCTTTTGGCCTATTAACTCACCCCAACTATGGTCCAGGATTCGCATGGGTTATTGCTTCTTCGATTTGATTTTGTGGCGGAGTGGGAGGAGATGCACGGTTACTTTGTAGTACAGTTTTAGGCGAGCGCAGTTCCATCCGTCTAGGTGGGCTTGTCGGACCGTCCATACATCGTCTGGGTCCTGAACGGAAACCCCGGCCGGATTCCCGATTGGGGTACATACTCAGATAGGCGATCCCCTGGACTAGAGTTGGAGCCGTGAGGTAAGTGCCTTGGTGTTTATCCTCATCCGAAATCCGCTTGAAGGATGACGAGTCACAGGCGGTAAATGTTGACACGTGTGTGAAGCGTACACCCCTGCAGGGTAATGATCTATTCGAATAGCCGTGTCCGCGGTTATGGACTACTTGGAGACCTTTACTTGATTACTAGACAACTTAAATGGATACTCTAAAATTGCCAAGATAAGTGTGAGTGCTTTGGGTCGCTTCCTTGTGGGGAAGTCGAGGAAGGATCCATGGTGGTGTATTGACGTGGTGATCAAGATTAGATGGACTCGTGTGCGCCTCTCATCTCAACTCTATGTATTCGTAGTACATGATAGCCAAGTCAAAGCTTTCTGCATTACTACCCCACTTGCCTTTACCTTGATACCTGAGCATAAGTAGTATAGTTCTGATGTAAGTCTTGCTGAGTACGTCTTTGTACTCACGTTTGCTTATTCTATGTTTTAGAGAGGAGACCACTGACCCTGATGGCGGCCTCTACCTCGAGCTCGACTCCGACTAAGTCGTATAGTTCCAGACAACAGCCTGGTTCCTTTGGAGGGTCGTTGTATTTTATTTCAGGCTTCTTAAGCCATTTGTTAACCTTGTCTTTACTAAGACATAATTTGCTTTCGTTGTTGCTTGATGTAATGTTGGATCACAGTCATGTGATCTCTGCTTGTAATACAACTACTATGTCTGCTCAGTTTAGCAGATGCAATAAAGTGTATGAGTTTGTAAAGTTCATGTTGTGTTACCTGCTTCTATACACTTGGCATGCATGCTGCGTGTATGTTTATATCGTGCATGTCATGTGTGGGGTTCGATAGCTTAGTTGTGCTCTCGCCGGCGGTCTTTCTTACACCAAGTGGCCCTAAGATGTGCGCAGCTTGGGGAATCGCGATGCGATTGCTTGTGACACCGTCACGTGGCAATCTTCATTGTATGATCGAGTCCGCCCGAGACCCCGACTGAGTGATCGGGCTGGAGTCTGTTTATGTAAGTGTTATGATTCAATCGATAATATGGTTGATGCGACTTGTCTATGAGTATGGGATTTCACCACCCATAACCCTTTAGACTTGTGAGCGGACGATGAGGACCCATCTCATTTGATCATCCGGACCTGGATGGGATGCCCCTCACGTTCGAGCTTTCCGAGAGTGTCTTGTACTTGACCTTGTCTGCTTAGACAAGTGGGTACTACTCTCGGCTCTCCATATGATTGAGTTGTGACTGGAATTACATATGCAAATTCCGGGTCCCGACAGACTTGGTATCAGAGCATGACTGTCTGTAGGACTATCGAACCTTGGCCGATGTCGAGTCTAGCATTCTATAGTTATATAGTTACTTGGGTATATGGGAACAAAGTAAGACTTCTTTTTTCTCCTTACCTATTCGATCTGAGTTCTGAGTCACCCTCATCTTGTTCTACGGGAAGATAGGACTAGGCTCTTCTTTGTCTCTACTATGACCTCTCGTTGATTGCTTCTCTGTAGCCGTAGAAGTGTTGTTGTCCCCAGTGTCATCATTCCATCGAGTTTCTTGAGAAAGTTCTGTCCAAATTATTGTAGGATGTCTCATTTTTCATCCCGGTACAGCCGTAATGCTGTCCGATTTGTTTTAGGAATTCTTGTTGAGGAGCATCCGATTTTTAGAATCCGATGTTGATGCACCTGGAAATCTTTCCTCCCACTTCAGATGTCTTTTATCCAGAGTAGCCATGCTAACCATTGTGTCGGGGTACTCTGTTACTCTGACATATCTGTTGTAGTTCTTAGGGAGCCATGATCATCCACAAGAGAATCGCCTAGTGATCCAAGTTCTTGTTTTGTCTTACCCGTGTGATGAATCTAGCCACCATTCTTGAAATTGCCCCCAAATGCCATTCATCAGTAGCCACTCCTCCATGAGGATATTGAATGACTTATTCTAGAAGTTGTTCCTTATGGATCCTTTGTGTTTCGAAGTACGACCTTTACTTGATGACCATATCGATGCTACTTTGAGGCATGATTGTGGTATCTAGAACATCAAGGAGAACATTAGAAGCGGAGTGCTAAATGTATCTCGGTCGATCATCCAGACAAGTTATGTTGGCAAGCATCTTGCTATACCAAGTAAAAAATCTGAGAAGGTGGTATCTTCCTTTGCAACCGCATCCCCCACATATATTCATCATGGTTGTATGAAGTGTTACCAAGATCTTTGGCACAGATTTGGTTAAGCCATATGAATGTGGAATGCTCAGGCCATAGAAAGCGTGCTCAACCACTAGGTTATATCCTTCAGTATGAAATGGGAATGTGCCTCTCGTTTGCCGTGGAACTGTTGTCTACTTAACCGTGGAACTGTCGTCTATCAAATTGAAACTCCCATACCTCCTTCCATCATTTCGATGTGTGTCTTGTGTCTCAACTCAAGAGATGTTTCATATCTCATTCCATGAGTTCATCATGAGGTTCTCGGTCTTCTTGAAGATGCATCCTTGAAGATTTTCCCTCTTATCTTTTGTCTCGAATCTCGGGACGAGATTCTTTTGAGTGGGGGCGAGTTGTCACAACCCTAGTTTTGGTATGTGCTTTTATTTCTAGAAATAAGGCATCATGTTTAAATTTCTTTATTTAATAATTGGGGATTTGGAAAAGCCTCAAAAAGAATTTAATTCAAATGGCCAGATAAAAATTTGCTCCAAAAATCAGTGTGATATTTTTTAAAAGTCCTAGAAATAAGTGAGATCACATATAAAGTGGAGTGGGTCCCACCCAAAACTCAACGATTTATCAAATATATTATAAGTGCCTTGGAATTAAATTAAAACCCCTATTTGATTTGAAATTCAACTTATTTGAATTTCAAAAATGCCCAAAACTTGTGAGTGGCTAGATATGTGTCTAGTAGGGCCACATAAAATATTTGGGCATTTATAAAAATACTTTGCTATTTAATTTAGCAAAGCAAACAAAAGACAGAAAATAAAAACAGAAAGAAAAGAAAGAGAGAAGCTTACCTGGCAAAGAAGCCCAACTCACCAAGGACGGCCCAACCTAGCAGCCTTTTTTCTTGTCTTCTTCCTCCCCACGCCCCGAAGGTGCTCGGTGGAAGGCATGCCGTGGCCACCGCCGAGCCCTGGCCACGCAGCAGCTTCCCCTCGTCCCTATCCAGCGCCGAGGAGCCCCTCAAAGCCCTCTTGTTCTTTCCCCTCTCTCTCTGGTCGCGCTCCCTCTCGCCTCGTTCTGTTTCTGCCACACCCGAGCGCCCCGTAGTTCGCCATCGTGGGCCACCGCGACCACTGGCCTCCCCTCACCGCGCCGAGCTGTCCAACGCGTCCGCCGTGCACCTCTACATCGGCGAGGACCTTCAATTCGAGACCGGGAGAAACTCCGCCGACGCCAGCATCGTTTCCCTCCGCCACGGCCATGACACTCCGGCAAGGAATTGTGTCGCCGCCGCTGCATCCCTGGCTTCCTCGTCCACACTGTTGCATCCAGGGTGAGTGCTCGCACATTTTTCCCCAAGCCCCTCTTGCTCTAGCACCCTCTTTCACCCACTCCGTCGATCCCGAGCACGGAAGCCGCCGCGGAGCTCCTCAACGCCGTGCTCTCCGGCCTCCCCTTCGACTCCTGCCTGCACTGGGTGGAGCGCGGCATCGAGGGCTCCCCCTTGGTACCCTCCGCTAGCCCCCTCATGGCCGGAGAGGCCATCTCCAGTGGGCGCCGCCATGCGGGATGGTCACCGCCGGCCAACTCCGGCATGCCCACGCGGCCATGCTAATTAGGGGGCTCACCCCTGGTCATTTGACCACAGGGGTCAATGATAGGTGGGCCCAGGGACCCCTCTAATTAACCAGAGGCTAATTAAAACGGGGATTAATCCCTGGGTCACTGACCAAAGGGTCCCACTGGTTAGCCCCCCCCCCCGCGTCAGCATGACACAAGCATGACGCAGTAATTCATTAAAAATAATCAGAAAAATCGAGAAAATGATTAAATCTTTAAAATTGAATAACTTTTAAACCATAACTCAAAATCAAATAACTAATATATGAAAAATTATCAGAAAAATGCAAGGATTCCAAATATCATACTTTCATAGATGAAAAACACATCTATGGTGGGGGCCCTGTAACATTTAGCTATATGGCTTATTTGGAATAATTCAAAATAAATGTTTAAATCATTTCAATTTAAACCTTTGTAATGCCAACCTTATTACTTGCACATCAGAGGAATATCATACACATGACAACATGGTTTACCATATCCAAACATTAGCAAATGCAACTTGGGATAATTTGAACAACATTTGGAGTTTGAATTTGAATTCCTTTTTCAAATCAACTTCAATTAACTTGTTGCAAATTGAACATAGGTCACATGAGTACTATGCCATGATTCATTTCTTGAATGTGCATTGCAATGTGATGTTTACATTGTTGTTGTCTCGGTGTTTGTTTCTTCTCGATAGATCCATCGCCGGACGTAGTTCCTGTTTTCTCCGAAGAGTGGCACCCCCGAGTCTCGACAATAAGGCAAGCAAACCCCCTTTGATCATATATATAAAAGCCCAGTTTCCCTCTTGTTCTCTTATGCATGAATAGGCGATCACATGTTACCGTTCTACCGCTAGTTGAACCCATCCTTTGCATGACCTATCATTGTTGCCACAGTATTAAGAAAAACACAACCTAGCAGATACCATAATGTTTGTGTTCATCATGTGGCCCTTCATCCATGTTATGCTATGCCATGCTAGAGTTGTATGCAATGAAGATGATCCATCTGGGTGATGTATCGGGATGGTAGATAACAATGCAATGTAATGGTAATGTGTTGGTGAAGTCACCCTAACATAGGTGAACAATGAAAGGCCGTGTAGGAGTACACAGTGGGTTGTCTCATTTACACCGCCCTAGGCCCCGAGTTCTCGTGTTGTGATCCAAGACAAGAGTACTTCCGCATGCAGGGCTATGGACCCCGTTTGGCTTATTAACTCACCCCAACTATGGTCCAGGATTCGCATGGGTTATTGCTTCTTCAATTTGATTTTGTGCCGGAGTGGGAGGAGATGCACGGTTACTTTGTAGCACAGTTTTAGGCAAATGCAGTTCCATCCGTCGAGGTTGGCTTGTCGGACCGTCCATACATCGTCTGGGTCAAGAACGGAAACCCCGGATGGATTCCCGATTGGGGTACATACTCAGATAGGCGATCCCCTGGACTAGAGTTGGAGCCGTGAGGTAAGTGCCTTGGTGTTTATCCTCGTCCGACATTCGCTTGAAGGATGACGAGTCACGGGCGGTAAGTGTTGACACGTGTGTGAAGCGTACACCCCTGAAGGGTAATGATCTATTCGAATAGCCGTGTCCGCGGTTATGGACTACTTGGAGACCTTTACTTGATTACTATACAACTTAAATGGATACTCTAAAATTGCCAAGATAAGTGTGAGTGCTTTGGGTCGCTTCCTTGTGGGGAAGTCGAGGAAGGATCCATGGTGGTGTATTGACGTGGTGATAAAGATTAGATGGACTCGTGTGCGCCTCTCATCTCAAATCTATGTATTCGTAGTACAGGATAGCCAAGTCAAAGCTTTCTGCATTACAACCCCACTTGCCTTTACCTTGATACCTGAGCATAAGTAGTATAGTTCTGATGTAAGTCTTGCTGAGTACGTCTTTGTACTCACGTTTGCTTATTCTATGTTTTAGAGAGGAGACCACTGACCCTGATGGCGGCCTCTACCTCGAGCTCGACTCCGACTAAGTCGTATAGTTCCAGACAACAGCCTGGTTCCTTTGGAGGGTCGTTGTATTTTCTTTCAGGCTTCTTAAGCCATTTGTTAACCTTGTCTTTACTAAGACATAATTTGCTTCCGTTTTTTCTTGATGTAATGTTGGATCACAGTCATGTGATCTCTGCTTGTAATACAACTACTATGTTTTGTCAGTTTAGCAGATGCAATAAAGTCTATGAGTTTGTAGAGTTCATGTTGTGTTACCTGCTGTTATACACTTGGCATGCATGCTACGTGTATGTTTATATCGTGCATGTCATGTGTGGGGTTCGATAGCTTAGTTGTGCTCTCGCCAGCGGACTTTCTTACACCAAGTGGCCCTGAGATGTGCCCAGCTTGGGGCATCGCGATGCGATTGCTTGTGACTCCGTCACGTGGCACACTTCATTGTATGATCGAGCCCGCCCGAGACCCCGACTGAGTGATCGGGCTTGAGTCTGTTTATGTAAGTGTTATGATTCAATCGATAATATGGTTGAGGCGACTTGTCTATGAGTATGAGATTTCACCACCCATAATCCTTTATACTTGTGAGCGGACGATGAGGACCCATCTCAGTTGATCATCCGGGCCTGGATGGGATGCCCCTCACGTTCGAGCTTTCCGAGAGTGTCTTGTACTTGGCCTCTGCTTAGACAAGTGGGTACGACTCTCGGCTCCCCATATGATTGAGTTGTGACTGGAATTACATATGCAAATTCCGGGTCCCGACATTTTATCGTTGTTATTTATTTTAAAGTGTTAGATGCAAGGGTTTTACTAATGTTTGTATTTTTTTGACCACAAAAATGATTTTTGCTAAGGGTGTGATTGATTGCTACATTAGTGCTGCACCTTAGGGAACTACCACAAAAGTTTGGGAATTTTATAAATTCAATCAATATTTATTTTGAATATGCAACAGTTAAATGGGGCTGTTTTGACTCTTCTATCATTTGTTTACATTATTTTAAACCTTAATAAACTCCCCAATCTAGTTGGGCATGGAACACTGCTTACTAAGCATTTTACAAAAGTGGTTGCATAATTTTCGGGTAATATTTTATTTCCACTTGTTTCTGGAAATTTTATTTGGTTTGAATTTGGACCAAAACACGATCAACATGGCTAATCGCAGTGTCTTAGCGTTAACCAAAGTGATTACGGTTGTAACCTAAGGGATTACTGTTGGATTACTGTAGCGTGACACCCGGGGTGTTACAAGTAGCACCACCATCAAATTCACTTATGTGTTGTTGCGACCACTTTTCCGCAATCCAAGAAGCTACATGTACGCCACTGTTGCACAACCATCCCTTTGAGTCAAGTCGCCATCCATAGTTTGAATCTGTAAGAGAAAATTTTACCCCTTAGTAGTTTTGGAGATTGTTGAGAAAAATAGTAGAGCAACTAGAATTTTTGCGAGGATGAATAGATGGTTAGGTTCTTGGAGAACAGAGAGATTGGTAGATCTTTGAAGATTAACTCAAGGAGTAGAAGACTATCGTTGGAGAAAAATATATTTAAGGAAAGACCCCTAAAAGTACTCTTGATGAAGACAGTGTCTAGAGAGAATCTCTCAACAAATAGAACGAAGAAGCCGAATATCTTTTCCATAGTTCTTTTTCTTTCTTTGAGTCATAGGAAGACTGTACTATCAAGAGGGGTTTGTTAGTTGAGATTTAGGTCGAAGAGAAAAAATCTTTGTGAGGATTTCAGAGGAGAAATCTCAATGCATCGAGTTGTTACCCAAAGAAAAAGTCGCTGTGCTTTCGTCTACAAGGTAGAACTTAGGTAGTGAGTCAACATTTCTTGTTCCTCAAGAAAATTTTGCAAACTAGTCAAATATTCAGACCACTGAGACACTTGTCAAGCTTTGATCTCAAGTCACTGTGGTCTTTTCACCATTGTGATTGCCACCTATAAATAGCCTGCACCCGCTTGTCATTTTTAGGATGGCTGCTCCGTGATTATTCGTAGACAAGTGTGTTGTGAGCAACTAAGAAAGATTCCAAGCCAAATCATTTGTAGAATAGATTGAATGTTTATTCCGTTTGTCTTCTCTCTAGTAGATTCATCTTTCATCTTTGTCTTTATTTAGTTTCTATCGGTTTCTCCTCTACCCCGTTGTTAAAGTTATTTTTGCTGCTGTGTTTGGACTCAAGCATATTTTTTCAAATTTTTTTAAGAGTCCATTCAACCCCCCCCTTTTGGACTATTTTTGTGAGTTCAATTGGTATCAGAACCAGGTTGTCCCTTCACTCTGCATTTGAAGGACTAACCTCCTAAATTCTTGTCAAAAATGTCCTTTGCAGGGATTAGATCTGATGAGCCTATACCTATCTATGATGGAGAATACTATCCTTTTTGTAAGGGCATAATGGTGAGAAACATAAAGTGCTAAGATAATGATATGTGGTTGTTCGTTCGAGATGGAGTTACTGTTAGAGTTCCAACTGCTCCAACTGTTGAAGAGAAAAGATTGATACATCTTGACTCTCATATGTTTTTATTCATCACAAGCCATTTGTCTCGAGTTCAGTATGACCGAGTTAAAAGTCTCGTGAAATTGTAATTTGTTTACCACACCATGCTATCTTTTGGAGAAGAACCACTAGTGTATCGATGTACCTTTTTACGTTCTTATTCCTATTTCTTACAAGCCTGATCAAATGCTCTCTTAACAATTCTTGTTGCAATTAATCTTGCATACACCCATTCATTTAATCATGGGAAAATTTTGCATATGCCACTCTAGAATTTGCCATCTCACTTTTTCCACTATTAGATTTTGACAATACATCACAAATGCCATTCCATGGCAAAAGCAATAATTTTTCATTTCACTTTTGCCACTCTTAGCTTTTGACAAATATCACAATTGCCACTCTAAAACAAAGTTTTCCCTTTAATCATTGTAACTAGCAATGCTAGTGAGATTGACTAGCTTGCTAGTTTCGTTGGGGCCAAGGCATTTTTGTATTTGTGTGTAGTTACTGATAATTAGATGTTCTATTACTCCTACCGGTTTGATAGACCTTAAGATCATACACTCGAGGGAAATTGTTACGTGCTACAAACACTTGCACTTGAGGGAAGCATTGCATGGCTTGCTTCTTCTAAGATCTTGTCGATAATCACACAACCATTTGTACTGCTCATCATCTTCACCTCTATTCTCTTTAATTGTTTCTCTCCTTTCCTTTCCCAATTTGAATTTGGTTGGAATCGTGTTGTATTCAACCTGAATTTTTTCTTGGAATTTTTTCAAGGAATTTTCTCATTATCTCTAAACTCCCCTCTGAACTTTCTAGTAAGAAAAGCTCGGTCCACACATTGAGATCCTAAGATTTAGTGTAGATGTATTGACCTTCAAATTCTTGATTATAATGCAACTTGTCCTGTTATCCCTCCTTGTCTTCATATACCAAGATCAACCTTCTTTTCATACAACAACTAATGTAGTTATTGTATGTCTTGTATTCCTTATTACCACTCTATTTCTAACACTATAAGAACTAATAGCAAGTCTCAACTCCTTCATGTCACCAAAAACCATGCCAAGCCTGAAAGTTGTGCATTCAAGATAGTCTCGGGGTTGAGTGCTCCAAAATTATACTTAAAACCTTTCTTATTTGATTAGATCCAAGTGTTTGTCATCTAGTGCATCTTCAAGAAATTATGCTTCGTTGTCAGATATGAATTGATTCTCTCTATGTCAACAACATCTTTGATCCACATTCTTCTCAAACAAATCATCATAACCATCTTATGCATCAAAGTCACTATCATAAAACTTATCATCTATTTCTTCATCACTATCAACCTCTTGTCCCTATGCCTCACCACTCCGTCCTCCTTCCATTTCTTCTGCAACATCACCAACACCTAAACCAAATCCTTCACCAAAAGATATTCACCTTGTAAATCTATTTTTATCTTCTTTTTTATATCTTAGGATTTTCTAAGAGCCATGCAATTTATTTCCCTTGCATCCTTTCGTTGGGATTATGAGCCTTGGCAACTCTGGACCTCTATCTACCAGCACATCATCTCTAATAAGAGTTTGCAAAGTATCAAGATGGTTAACTATCATGAGAAAATTCTTGTGATCATTTGTTGTTAGAATCATTAACAATATGTCTGCATCATAAGTAATCTAAACCAGTCCATCAGCTATTGACTCTACAGGTTGGCACCAATATACACCATGCTCGTCCATAACTCTATCATAACCCAGTTACTTCAAGAAATTATCTATGACAATATTGACCAATTGTCACTCTCACAATTATCAAACCATTGCACTTCATAGTCCATTTATGGTCATATGATCTATGCGGGGGTAAAGTGTCATATGAATGATTGGTTGTGCTTCTCAAGTAGTAGTTGCACATGAGCAGGAATCAAAGGCTTACTAGAAGGGTTTTCAACAATGTGACACAACAAAGTAACTTAGTCCACTTTTGTAGGTGCATTTAGTGCTCCCTTTGCGGGTTTTGTATGATTAATAACAAAATGGTTAAGAGGCTTATGTGCTTGTGAGTATATGATGTCTACGCATGCTTCTATTCTTGTAGACTATGTTGGGCCTCCAAGCGCAGAGGTTTGTAGGACAGCAGCAATTTGCCTCAAGTGGATGACCTAAGGTTTATCGAACTCAGGGAAGTAGAGGTTGAAGATGGTCTCTCTCAAGCAACCTGCAATTAAGATACAAGAAGTCTCTTGTGTCCCCAACACACCTAATACAATGGAAAATTGTATAGGTGCACTAGTTCGGCGAAGAGATGGTAAAATATGGGTGATAGGGGTGGCAAAGAAAGGTAATATAAATCTGAATAAATAAAAACAGCAAGGTAGCAAGCGACAAAAGTGAGCACAAACGGTATTGCAATGGTGGAAACAAGGCCTAGGCTTCATACTTTCACTAGTGGCAACTCCCAACAACATTAACATAGTCTAATCACATGATATTTCCCATAAAACATGCAATGGAGACGTACTCGGAGGTCATTACTTTGTGGTCAAGAGAGGACGAGAATTGTGTAGGGCTACAAAAGCACACCTCAGAGTTCGTAGTTCTCATCTATGGATTTTCCAATGTCATCGCGGCCATCCAAAGAGAGTACCAAAATCACCACAACATATCTAAAGGATAGTCAAAGACAAGCACCAAGAGACTCTCAATCTTCAATCCACACACAAAAGAGGAAATCACTCATGAAAATATTCTTCTAACCCATGTCCAATAGAACGCTGTCACCATGGTCTCGGGGATTATACTAGATAAGATCAAGTGAGTACACCAATCCAATACATAGAGGAAGGGGAAACATCATGGGATCATCCTAGATTAACATAGCCTATTATCATGCGCCAGAAATTCTTTGCTTGATGTGCGAGGTGATGATAGTGATTTCTCGCCCTTCGTTGGTAAACCCTAAGAGGAAGGTGTGATGTAGCACAACAGAAAATTTCCCTCAGTAAAGATACCAAGGTTTGTCTCCAGTAGGACTCCGGAGATGATAAGTAGGTGTCAGCGGCGCAACAGATGCGGACCTGCACACAGACGCAAATAACTTTGTTCCCAACGAATTTCAGAGAGGTTGTCAATCTCTCCGGTCTTGTTGTTCACAAAGGATCAAACACAAGGGATAATGATAGCAACTGAAAGTAAAAGAAGAAAAGTAAATGAGTGTGGAAACAGTGATGAGGATATGGACCGGGATACGTGATTGTCACTAGTGATGTCTCTCTCCCAAAAGACGATAAAACTGCTATGCGAGGTGAACAAATTACAGAAGGGCAATTGACAGGATTATGAACGCACCGCAATGCTAACTATGCTACAAAAGAAAGGAAGAGGCTCAAAAGCATGGGCAGAACGCCAAAATAAGTAGACCGAAATCCAACTGCATCTACTACTAATCATCCACCTTGAGATATCTATCCAGAACATCTCGCTGGTATTAAGTTGCGAGCCCCACCCAAAGTGTAAACCCAAAGCAACAGACAACTGCATTAAAAAGAACTTTGCGTAAAGTAAACAATCCTTGCAACCGCGGTTACAAGCACCGTTGTTTTCCCCCTTGTGGAAACAACACATCCCCTAGACTCATGTTTTTGTCACTCAAGCGTGTCATCAGGGGGCATGAACCCACAATCGAGCATAACGTTCCCTCTTGGGGTTACTACCTACTACTTGGCCAAAGCAATAAACAGCAACGGATAACATGAAAGAATTACTTAAGAACAAAAATATAAAAGATAAGAACCAAATATATTACTCTATCACAATCTGAATATAATCTCATAATCCATCAGATCCCATCAAACTCAGCATAGCAACAACAGAAAGATTACAAAAGTGCCTCGATCATGTAGGGCAGCTCACGAGGTCTAAACCATGAAGAACAAAGAGGGGAGGAGAACATCACATAGCTACTGATCATGGACCCATGGTCCAAAGGAAACTACTCACGGCACATCTGGGAAGCATCCATGGTGGAGAGGAGACTCCTGGAGGTCGGCCCTCCCTCCGGCAGGGTGCCGGGAAGAGGCCTGCTGGTGCTCCCGATCTCGGAAGCACGGCGGCGGCGAAAGAGAGGCGAGATCGTGAAAAAGGGTTCTTCTTCCGAGGGTTTCTCGTCACGGAGAATATATAGGCGAAGGGGGCAGCCAGGGGGGCCACCAGGGGTCCAGGCGGCCCCCTGGCGCGGCCAGACCCTAGGGCACGCCACCAGGGCGCCTGGGCCCCTGGTGGTGGCCCTCTGGCCCCACTCAGGTCCTTCCGGAAGTTTCTTCTGCGCTGATTTTTATCTGTTTTTCCCGAATTTTTGGAGCACTTTTTATATGGGTGAAAACTGAAATAGAAAAACAGCAGAAACCGGAACTGGCACTGTGGTGCACTGAGTTAATAGGTTAGTCCAAATATGATCAAAAGTGAATGAAAGTGTATCTAGATCGTAGCAATATCTCACAAAACATGCATGGAGCAAGCAGAAATTATAGATACGTTTTGGACGTATCAACATCCCCAAGCTTAATTCCTGCTCGTCCTCGAGTAGGTAAATGATAACAACATAATTTCTGTGGTGACATGCTAGCAACCATATAAGAACTTTAAAAAGTCAACCTCTCATTTGTGCTCTTTGGGATCTTTTATTGTGTCCACTTTGGGATCTTTTCCTCACTTAAGGGCAACATTCTATTTTACAAGAAGGTATAGGAAATATTTCACACTTTACAAGGTACTCAAAATCATAAAGAAGATGTAACTATCATGATGTATGCAATGTATGCTTCTGCCAGTGTAGCAGAATATGCAATGATACCAGCGCGTCATGTAGCAATGATTAGGGCAAGGCCCCACTAGCATGCGGCTCATCGATCAAGAAAAAGCATGTCTGACATGAAGATCAAGTCATGAAGAGGTGGAAGTTGCATGGCAATATATCTCGGAAAGGCTATGGAAATGCTTTGATAGGTAGGTATGGTAGCTGTTTTGAGGAAAGATATAAGGAGGCTTATGATGACAGAGCGTATCATGCCAAGGGTTTGGATGTACCGGCGAAGGTGGACGCCAACTCTCGTAGTGAGAAGAAGGCAATGCACGACACGGGAGAGGCTAGCAAAATATGGGAAGGTGGAAGTGTCAACTTTCAATACTTACATTAGTCCGAAGAACTCATGCACTTATTATCGGTAACTCTCAATCTAATAAGGAGGTTCACAAAGAGACAATTACCCCGAGGAGGAGTGTATGGGGGTTTGGTTATCCTTGCGCATCCTCGACTCATGGTACGTGAGTGTACTCTAATATTCGATCCCTCCAAAGATTAGTGATCCATCTAGTAGTTAGAGTTCTCAACTAGTTTTTTTTGTAGGTTTTGAAAATACACACGGATTGCCCAAAATACGACACCTATCACTAATAGGCTAAAGCTCTTGACACCAAAAGTTCAGACATTACTCACACCAATACCTCAAAACTATTGCAAGTTACTACTAGAATTAAATAGCAACCTCAATTACCTACTTCTAAGACAAAACACAACTCAGTGCAACAACCAACTCTCTTAACAAGAAACATGAAAACTAAAGAGAGTTCCAGCAACAAACTAAAAAAAAGCCAAGGCTCTTGCTAAAGACAAACTAAGACTAAAACTAAACATGGCAGCAGCTACGAAAAGATAAAGAACACACAACAACAAAAAGATCAGCAGGAAAAATGCCATGATGTGTTCTAGATTGGAGTGGAGCGTGTTTCTCTCCCACACAAAGTAAGATGGGGTCTAACTTGTTATGACCAGCAATAAAAACTAAAGAAAACTTAAAATAAAACCTAAGAGCGAGACGCTCCAAGCATAGCACATAACGCATGAAGTGATAAAAATATAGTGAGACGAAGGACGAACTGATGATTGTTGAAGGAGAAGGGGATGCACGGGGGCATCCCCAAGCTTAGACGCTTGAGTCTCCTTGAATATTTATTGGGGATGCATGGGGGCATGCCCAAGCTTGAGCGCTTGACACTCCTGGGTCTTCTTTCATCATCTTCCATCGCACACTTGAAAACTCCCTTCATACATAACTCATCATAAGCTGATTAGAGAGGTTAGTACCCTTAATAAAATAATTTTTCCCCACTGGATATAAATATATTCTTGAAGAGCTACTGTTTCTCAAGAGTGCCAAAAGTTTTTGCAAAGAAAAAACAAGATTAAGGTTTGCAAAAGTGAAGAGAGGCAAAACGTGGCAGAATCTGTGAAAAACAGAATAGCAGGTAGTAGAGAATTGTTTCGGGGCACTTCTACAACTCAAATCAAAAAACTCAGAACATATGAAAGTTTCACAATTGTATAGAGCATTCTGTCAAAAAAATTCAGATAAAAAAGATGATCTGGTGATTTTATTCGAATTTTTCTGTCCAGGGACAGAATCTGTTTTCTGGACAGCATGTCACAACTTTTGCTTCCCTTATCATAAGAGGCTATAACTTGGCACAAAGCTGAAAAATAAAGATACAATGATGTTGCTACAGTAGTAACAAACATCAAGACACAACAAAAGCAAAAATAAACCTAATTCGTTGTGGGCTGCCTCCCAAAAGCGCTTTCTTTTATGCCTTTAAGCTAGGCATGATGCAAAAGATCAAGTTGTATCAATCGAATCATTATCAAGATCATCAAAAAGCTCTTCAATTGTACAACTAGTCTTAAGAGGTCTTTCAAATAAAGGCCTAATGAAGATACTTCTAGGGAGAAAACCAAAAGGGGGAAAATCAATGGGAGATTCATTTATAAAATTATCAAAGACAGGTATTTCTTCCAAAGTTTTCACGCTTTCAACTTCTTTGGCAATGGGTGGTTTATTTTTAGGTCGGGGAACCCTAGGGACATAATTGAACTTAGGTTCCCTTCTTGCTGAAGTCTCTACCTTTTTTGGTTTGATTGAGGAAAATGTAGTTCCTAGATTATTAATGATTTCCTCAATCTTATCGATCCTAGAAAGATCCGTATCACGGGATTTGATGACCTCCAAAGTTTTAATAATTTTAAGCATGGAGCTATCAAGCCTATTCAAATTCCTTTGAATCTTGCGATCCAACTCATTTATCCTAGTTATACTTGGTATTTCTAACTCTATCTTTTCAAGTTTCTTCATAATGTGAGCTAGAGTTATATCTTCTTGTATGCTAGCAATAGGGAGATTTCCAACAAGATTTTCAATAACATTAAGAGACTCCCAAATCGGGGCTTCTTGGAATTCCCATTGATAGCAGTATCTAATATGAATCTATTCCAAGGAGTAATCCGACATAAAAATTTCTAAGCAGGATAGTAGTGGATTGCTTCTTGGTGGCTCTTTTTTGAGAAGCATTAATTCTATACCAAGCATCTTTTAAACTTTCACCACCTTTTTGTTTAAAGGTGAGAACCTCTGTCTCAACAAAGGCAAAAGGGCCAGACATAATGACAACTACTAGCAAGATGGATAATTTTTTTTGATTTTTGATATAGGACACAAAGATAAAAACTGAAAGGTAAACTAACAAGACTAAAAAAAGGTAAAGGGTAGTGTGCAACTCCCCTATCTTAGCACTCGGAGTCCCCGGCAACGGCGCCAGAAATTCTTTGCTTGATGTGCGAGGTGATGATAGTGATTTCTCGCCCTTCGTTGGTAAACCCTAAGAGGAAGGTGTGATGTAGCACAACAGAAAATTTCCCTCAGTAAAGATACCAAGGTTTGTCTCCAGTAGGACTCCGGAGATGATAAGTAGGTGTCAGCGGCGCAACAGATGCGGACCTGCACACAGACGCAAATAACTTTGTTCCCAACGAATTTCAGAGAGGTTGTCAATCTCTCCGGTCTTGTTGTTCACAAAGGATCAAACACAAGGGATAATGATAGCAACTGAAAGTAAAAGAAGAAAAGTAAATGAGTGTGGAAACAGTGATGAGGATATGGACCGGGATACGTGATTATCACTAGTGATGTCTCTCTCCCAAAAGACGATAAAACTGCTATGCGAGGTGAACAAATTACAGAAGGGCAATTGACAGGTTTATGGACGCACCGCAATGCTAACTATGCTACAAAAGAAAGGAAGAGGCTCAAAAGCATGGGCAGAACGCCAAAATAAGTAGACCGAAATCCAACTGCATCTACTACTAATCATCCACCTTGAGATATCTATCCAGAACATCTCGCTGGTATTAAGTTGCGAGCCCCACCCAAAGTGTAAACCCAAAGCAACAGACAACTGCATTAAAAAGAACTTTGCGTAAAGTAAACAATCCTTGCAACCGCGGTTACAAGCACCGTTGTTTCCCCCTTGTGGCAACAGCACATCCCCTAGACTCATGTTTCTGTCACTCAAGCGTGTCATCAGGGGGCATGAACCCACAATCGAGCATAACGTTCCCTCTTGGGGTTACTACCTACTACTTGGCCAAAGCAATAAACAGCAACGGAGAACATGCAAGAATTACTTAAGAACAAAAATATAAAAGATAAGAACCAAATATATTACTCTATCACAATCTGAACATAATCTCATAATCCATCAGATCCCATCAAACTCAGCATAGCAACAGCAGAAAGATTACAAAAGTGCCTCGATCATGTAGGGCAGCTCACGAGGTCTAAACCATGAAGAACAAAGAGGGGAGGAGAACATCACATAGCTACTGATCACGGACCCATGGTCCAAAGGAAACTACTCACGGCACATCCGGGAAGCATCCATGGTGGAGAGGAGACTCCTGGAGATCGGCCCTCCCTCCGGCAGGGTGCCGGGAAGAGGTCTGCTGGTGCTCCCGATCTCGGAAGCACGGCGGCGGCGGAAGAGAGGCGAGATCGTGAAAAAGGGTTCTTCTTCCGAGGGTTTCTCGTCACAGAGAATATATAGGCGAAGGGGGGCAGCCAGGGGGGCCACCAGGGGTCCAGGCGGCCCCCTGGCGCGGCCAGACCCTAGGGCGCGCCACCAGGGCGCCTGGGCCCCTGGTGGTGGCCCTCTGTCCCCACTCAGGTCCTTCCGGAAGGTTCTTCTGCGCTGATTTTTTATCAGATTTTCCCGAATTTTTGGAGCACTTTTTATATGGGGGAAAACTGAAATAGAAAAACAGCAGAAAACAGGAACTGGCACTGTGGTGCACTGAGTTAATAGGTTAGTCCAAATATGATCAAAAGTGTATGAAAGTGTATCTAGATCATAGCAATATCACACAAAACATGCATGGAGCAAGCAGAAATTATAGATACGTTTTGGACGTATCACTCCCGCATCATGGAGGGAGGAAGCAACGTCGATGGAGATGAATCCGGGGGCACCTCCCCGTCCCGGCAGGGTGCCGGCAAAAGAATTCTGGTCCCCCGAAACATGGTGGCGATGGCGGCAGAGATCGGAATTGCTTCTGGAGAAAAGGGTTCTCTCTTTGAGGGTTTCGGGACGAGAGAGATATATAGGCGAAGGGGGCAGCCAGAGGTGGACCAGGGCCCCCAGGCGCCCCCCTGGCGTGGCCTAGGGGGTAGCCCCGCTAGGTGGCCGCCTAGGCCACCCCTGGATCCCATTTGGCCCCACTTTGGCTCTTCCGAAGCTTCCTGTACGCTGATTTTTCCTATATTTTTCCTGGAATTTTTCTGGCACTTTAAGTAATGGAAAAACCTGAAATACAAAAATAGCAGAAAACATGAACTGGCACTGGGGTGTACTGAGTTAATAGGTTAGTCCAAATATGATCAAAAGTGTATGAAAGTGTATCAAAAGCATAACAATATCACCCAAAACATGCATGGAGCAAGCAGAAATTATAGATACGTTTTTGACGTATCAACATCCCCAAGCTTAATTCCTGCTCATCCTCGAGTAGGTAAATGATAAAAAGCATAATTTCTGTGGTGACATGCTACCAAAGGGTCTTTCACAATCACATGACAAATGCTTATTGAGATAATGAATCTTTAGTAATTAAGTTGCCTCATGAGAATATCACAAAGAACTAAAAGTTTACAATATGATACTGAAAGACCCAATAGATTTGTAGTGAGCATGGTGTGCAAACATGACAAAGTGATACCTCGCTTGCCCCTTTAGTGAAGCAAAACATAAATGTAGGAGCACCTCCGAAGTTTAAGTGACAACTAGATACAATGATTTCAGAATAAGCGATATCACAATCATGCAGAAGACAATGGTACTTTGGGACAATGCACATTACACTCAGAATGACAATCATGCTCTCAATAGTTGGTGCTTTGAAGACAGAAGGTGGAGACTCTCGAACCGTGGCTTTTGATGGCAAGGTTGAAAACCCGTGGCTGGAAGCAAAGGCTAAACAAGTACCAGAGCTCGTGGTTTTGAAAACAGAGATAAAAAGCTTTTGAGAGGTGCATAGTTCCTCAACGAATGCTAGTAGATAACCCAATTACTTCTTATGCTGGACAAGTTTCGAGGAACGGCTCCCACGCGGGGACGATCACATCCCCTTAATCTCCTTTGTTTATCACTGCCAAAGTTTTCTGATTTCTCATGAACAAAGCATGAAGGAGGGTTTGTTGTTGCTATTATCTTTAGTGAGCTGGGCGCACTCATGCCAATCCCTCCTCGTATTAGGGGTTTGCAGATTAGACATGCAATCCAGGGGTAAAACTTGTCCAACATAAGAAGATCATGAATTACCTACTACTTCCTCATGAGCTAAAAAAGAGGCACAAAAGAGAAGTGCTTTTGAATAATTTTGAGATGGCACATGAAAGTCTTCGTTAGGAATGGCAAGTAAATTCATATATAGGAAGGTATGGTGGACTCATATGACATAACTGGTTTCGAGGATTTTGGATGCACAAGCAGTCAGTCCGCTTAGTATAGGTGAAGGCTAGCAAAAGACTGGGAGCGACCAACTAAGAGAGCAATGACGGCCATAATCATGCAGAGCGACAAAGCAACATTGAATCGGGCATGGAAGTTATATCACTACTCAGAAATTAAAGATCATCAAGACTTGATAGACTTTCTTTACAGTCTCAAATATGCATGAGCATATGACAAGTCAATCAAAAAAAATTCTTGGAGGAAGATATCACTAAACCATACCGCATCATAGGCAAACAAATCATGTTGGTATTTCAATAACACATTAAGAACCCCCATCTATTTGAGACTAACCATAAGAAAACATGAACTACTAAGCAACATTATGCACATAGCATTTTTATCATAGACATATCAACCAGTGCCACATAATCCAACTCTGTTAACAAGATAAGCACGAAAACTCAAGAGAGTTCCAGAAGCAACAACCTAAATAAAAGCTCTTAAAAATACAAGCATGAAAACTAAGATCTAAGCATGACAACAGCTAAGAAAAGATAAAGAACACACACAAGAAGATAAGCATACAAGCCTATGTTGTGTTCTACAGTGGAGTGGAGCGTGTTTCTGTCCCAAACAATGAAGGCTAGGATCCAACTTTTTAAGAACAGCAAGAAAAACTAAATAAATTAAAAATAAAAGAGCAAGACGCTCCAAGCATAGCACATAACGCATGAAGTGATAAAAATATAGTGGACCGAAGGACGAACTGATAATTGTTGATGGAGAAGGGGATGCACGGGGGCATCCCCAAGCTTAGATGCTTGAGTATCCTTGGATATTTCTTGGGGGTGCATGGGGGCATCCCCAAGCTTGAGCGTTTGACACTCCTGAATCTTCTTTTATCATCTTCCCTCGCACACTTGAAAACTCCCTTCATACATAACTCATCATAATCTGAATAGAGAGGTTAGTACCCACAATAAAATAATTTTTCTCTACTAGAAACAAAGATATTATTGAAGGTCTACTGTTTCTCAAGATTTCCAAAAAGTTTTTGCAAAGAAAAAGCAAGCTTAAGGTTTGAAAAATGAAGAAAAGGCAAAACAGGGCAGAATCTGTGAAAAACAGACCAACATGTAGTAAATAATTTTTTTGGGGCACTTCTGCAACTCAAATCAAAAAACTCAGAACAGACGCTCGAAAACCAATTGTATAGAGCACGCTTTCAAAACAATTCAGGTCAAAAAGATGATCTGGTGATTTTATTCGAATTTTTCTGTCCTAGGACAGAATCTATTTTCTGGACAGCATGTCACAACTTTTGAACTTTCTTGCAATCAGAGGCTAAACTTGGCACAAAGCTGAAAAATAAAGATACAATGATGTTGCTACAGTAGTAACAAACATCAAGACCACTAAATACTAAAAGAACAAACTGAAAGTAAAGATAACAAGGGTTGTCTCCCTAGAGCTCTTTCTTTATAGCCATAAAGATAGGCTTAAGACTTTAATGATGCTCTCACAGGAATAAAAGTTGAAGAACAAAAGAGAGCATCAAGAAGCAAATACGAAACACATTTAAGCCTAACATGCTTCCTATGCATAGGAATATTGCAATAGAATAATTCGTTGAAGCACAAAGCAATAAGCATTGGAAGGAAAAACAAGTGCAGCTTCAAAACCTTCAACATAAAGAGAGGGAACTTGATATTATTGAAATATCTATAAGCATGTGTTCCCTTCTCATAATAATTTCCAGTGGGATCATGAATAAACTCAACAATATAAGTATCACATAAAGCATTGTTACCATGATCCACATGGAAAAAGGTACTCTTACTCTCCACATAAGCATAATCTTTCTCATTGGTAATAGTGGGAGTAGGACTATCATAAACAACTTGAACACTATAGATTAATTGTGTATTAGGAAGATGGTGTTCAACAAGGGAGTAATCCCCTCCATGATTAGGACAAGTTTCATAAGGATGATTTCTCCTTATGTCATAGGTACCTTTACAATCACTATAGATAGGAGTTATAACATCATCATAGTAGAGAAGAGCATTATCATTGCTAGCAACTATATTTGTAAACATGTTGTCTTTATTCTTACTAGCAAAAGAATTATCAATTATCACATCACTAATGGGTAAAGGACTTGCAATCTTATCATCCCAAGCTTAGAGCTTTCCATATCATCACTCTCAGAGTTGGTACCAAAAAGATTTTTAAGATCATAAGTAGCATTATCATCATTTTCCCAATCACAAAAAGTAACATGCATATCATAATCAAAATCATCTTCAATAGTGCCTACGGACTTAACATCAGGATAATAATAAATGCAATCAAGCTCACTATGCTCCATAAATTTATGTCCGTTAGGATAAAAATTGATGCGAGGAGTATGCTTAGGCCAGGTTGATACCCATTCTTCTTCCTTCTTCCTCCTCTTCCTCGTCCTCTTCTTTTTATTCTTCTTCACCTTAGGAGGGAGTGGTTGGAGATGAAGTTTCTCCATATATCCTGGTTTATCAATAGAAACAATAGGGGAAACTTGGGAGAAACTCTCCTTTTTATTAGTATAAATATAAGAGACATTTTATACTTTGGTAAAGTTCCCTCCTTTCTAATATTACTTATGTAATCATTTTCATGGCAATTAACAACACAATAGAGATGGCAATTTTGCAAAGTGTTGTTTATTCCTAAGGCATTAGCATCTAGCCAATAAGTCTTTTCTGATAACTCTTCACACATAAAAAATAACATAAGTTCATCATAAAGATCAGGGGTGATAATGTTATCACACAACTGGTTAACAGTTATGTTTTGAAAGTTCATGCATTGAATTTTTTTAAAGTGACCCTCTATACCACAAAGTTCACAAGTAAAAGGATAAAGGTCACACAATTCTCTAGAAATTTCATTTAAATCTTTGACCCAAGTGATTGTTCTTTCATGCTTATGTTGCTTACAATACTTATCTTCTTCAATCATAGGCCTTTCACAAGGTCTATCCACTCCACAAAAATTAACATGCTTATATAAAACGTCATTTTCAGGAATTGGATCATGCATGTTGCAATCATCATGAACAATTTTATTTTCTTTGCAAATCTCTTTAAAAGGTTCATGATGCTTTATCCAATCCTCCTTAGGCATATTAAGATGTGAAGCAAAAGATTTGAGGAAATCAACAAGGAGTTGAGAATCAAACCCAAACTTAGCACTAAACTTATTAAAACTTGCAGTTTCTACAAAGGCCTTAATGCAATCATAGTCATAAATTATACCTGACTCTTTACCTTTGTCGATCTCCCAATCTTCAGTGTTGCATTGAATTCTTTCAAGGAGTTCCCATTTAGGATCAATCTTTTCGTTTGTGAAAGAACCCATAGAGGAAGCATCGAGCAAGTCTTTATCCCGTCGAGAGAGCATCACATAGAAATTAGTAATAATGATATCTTTGGTGAGCCCATGGTTAGGACATTTTAGCATTAAAGTTTTCAGTCTCCCCCAAGCTTGAGCTATGCTCTCTCCGTCACGAGGATAGAAATTATAAACATAATTCCTATTCTCATGGACTTCATGAAGAGGATAAAACTTGGAGTAAAAGAGAGACTGGATCTCTTCCCAATCGAGCAGGTGAGAATCATCTAGTAGCCTATACCATTCCAATGCTTTTCCTTTCAGTGAAAAGGCAAATATTTTCCTCATGACTGCATCTCTTGTCAAACCTGAAATCTTAAATAACTCACAAAGTTTTGTAAGTTTCAACAAATGAATACTAGGATTGACTGTTCCATCATAACAATCATTCCTAATTATTTCAATTATCCCAAGTGGTATTTGGAACGGGATACATTCAGTAGGTGGAGGACACTTCTCTACCACGGGTGTGGTAAAACGGCCTTCCCCAAGCAACGAACTAAGAGTGCGGTTTTCCATAAGCCTAACTAGTGAAACTAAAAACAAGAAACGAAAAGATTTAATTGCAAGATCTAAAGATATACCTTCAAACACTTACTTCCCCAACAACGGCGCCAGAAATAGCTTGATGTCTACGCACACTTCTATTCTTGTAGACTATGTTGGGCCTCCAAGCGCAGAGGTTTGTAGGACAGCAATAATTTGCCTCAAGTGGATGACCTAAGGTTTATCTAACTCAGGGAAGTAGAGGTTGAAGATGGTCTCTCTCAAGCAACCTTGCAATTAAGATACAAGAAGTCTCTTGTGTCCCCAACACACCTAATACAATGGAAAATTGTATAGGTGCACTAGTTCGGCGAAGAGATGGTAAAATATGGGTGGAAAAGCAAGGTAATATAAATCTGAATAAATAAAAACAGCAAGGTAGCAAGAGACAAAAGTGAGCACAAACGGTAATACAATGGTGGAAACAAGACCAAAGCTTCATACTTTCACTAGTGGTAACTCCCAACAACATTAACATAGTCTAATCACATGATATTTCCCATAAAACATGCAATGGGGACGTACTCGGAAGTCATTCCTTTGTGGTCAAGAGAGGACGAGAATTGTGTAGGGCTACAAAAGCACACCTCAGAGTTCGTAGTTCTCATCTATGGATTTCCCAATGTCACCGCGGCCATCCAAAGAGAGTACCACAATCACCACAACATATCTAAAGGATAGTCAAAGACGAGAACCAAGAGACTCTCAATTTTCAATCCACACACAAAAGAGGAAATCACTCATGAAAATATTCTTCTAACCCATGTCCAATAGAACGCTGTCACCATGGTCTCGGGGATTATACTAGATAAGATCAAGTGAGTACACCAATACAATACATAGAAGAAGGGGAAACATCATGGGATCATCCTAGATAAACATAGCCTATGATCACAATGAAGATCACATCATGGGAGAGAGAGAAGACCACATAGCTACTGGTAGAAACCTCAACCCCGAGGAGTAACTACTCCCGCATCATGGAGGGAGGAAGCAACGTCGATGGAGATGAATCCGGGGGCACTTCCCCGTCCCGGCAGGGTGCCGGCACAGGAATTCTGGTCCCGCGAAACTTGGTGGCGATGGCAGCGGAGATCGGAATTGGTTCTGTAGAAAAGGGTTCTGACTTCGAGGGTTTCGGGACGAGAGAGATATATAGGAGAAGGGGGGCAGCCAGAGGTGGACCAAGGGCCCCAGGCGCCCCCTGGCGCGGCCTAGGGGGTGGCCGCGCCAGGTGGCCGCCTTGGGCCACCCCTGGCTCCCCTCTGGCCCCACTTTGGCTCTTCCCGAAGCTTCCTGTACGCTGATTTTTCCTATATTTTTCTCGGAATATTTCTGGCACTTTAAGTAATGGGAAAACCTGAAATACAAAGACAGCAGAAAACATGAACTGGCACTGGGGTACGCTGAGTTAATAGGTTAGTCCAAATATGATCAAAAGTGTATGAAAGTGTATCAAAAGCATAGCAATATCACCCAAAACATGCATGGAGCAAGCAGAAATTATAGATACCTTTTGGACGTATCAGTATACATAGGTGAGAGTCCTTGATAATTTGTTTTAACAAGTGGGTTATGACCCCTGTATATGTTGTGATAACATTGAAGAATTTGGGTTGCCTTTGTGAAGAATTCAAGCTCAAAGAATAGTGATTCTTTTTGAACTAAAGAGAAGCACGAGAGGCTCCTGCTGCTAAATTTGATAAATTAACAATATTTACAAGGTTAACGTGCCTACATGAAATCAAAAAGTCACTTTTAAGTTAAAAGAAGGGAATAAAAAATGGCTAAAAAGTTAGCAAGTTCATGGTTAAGCCTGATCTTAAGGGTATATAAAACAATCTTGAGAGGAGTCGTGATGGCATCTGGAAGAAACCACAAAGCACTCGTGTGCTTATAGCTTGTTGGGACCCCCGGGTTGAAGGATGAAGTAGTAAGCAAAAAGTTTTCCCTCGATGATGAGACCGAGATTTATCGAACCAGAAGGAGCTCCCAAACTTACAAGTTGACCAACACCTACACCTAATAACAACGAACTTCTCTCCCAACAAGTTGATAGAGGAGTTTTCAATCCCCCTGTCTTGATAGCAATGGTATTAAAAGCTGTGATATATAGTTTGGTAATTTTGGAGTAGCAGTAAAAGAAAAGTAAAAATGGCAATAACAATGATGAGAATAGTCGAATAGACCCCGGAGCCATGAAATCCACTTGTGAAATCTCTCTTAATAGCAATGATGTGGTGAACAAATTACAGTTCACCAATTGACAAAGATATGATAGTTTATAGCTATGAGTGTTCACAGTGCAATTCTATCTAGGCAATACATCCAAGATAGGTGGTTGTTGTTACTCCTGCTACTCCCACCACTATTACTCCACTCCTAAGAACGCTATCCAGCATGCATATAGAAGTATTAAGTTCATAATAAACTGAGTAACGCCAAGCAAGTGGACATAAAGTAAGCAATGAAAGGAGTGCTATACTACCAACCCACGCAGTTTTCCTCTTAGTAGCAACAATACAAATAATTATTTTGTCCAAATAAGGTCACTAGGGTATAGACATCATATAGATTGACCCTACTACTATGCACCACTTCCTCCAAATAAGATTATATGCCTTGGCCATGTAAAAATGCACAAGTTCTTGTTTCACACTTTCATGTGTAGGAATTACATGGAAATTGGAAAGATAATAATGCAAAATGAGCTTTGGAAGAGGACTCTGACTTTCCTGAAATATGTCCACCCATCAGTCTTTAGAAATCGTTAGTTTGACCCCCGAAGATGATGTCAAATGGAAAAAAGATAAAACTACAAAAAATTGGAAAAATTTCCGGCATTTCTTCTAGAATAAAATTTTGTCCAAATTATAGTTCGGACGCACCCGGTGGACCTGTATTACTAACGGCAAAATATTTTATTACGAGAATCCGAGAGTTTGTGACGTGATTGACTCCAACTCTTACCAAACTTGATGGATTTAGACAAGCCACGACTTTGGGGCCTCATGGGGCTGAGAGGGGTCCCTAAGAAGGTTCTAGAGGTTCCCAAGATCCATTGGATCAGAGGGCCATAGATAATCATGAAGGCACATATAAGGAGAAGAAAACCCTAATTTCTGGGCAGCCACCAAAAGCCACAAATTTTCCTCCCCCATGGCTCTCATCTACAACACCAAGAATCCATGTTGGGAGGGGGCTAAGGGGTCGCGCTCCCCCATGATGGTCGGCTAGCGCAAGAGGAGCCCCCTACGCCGCCCTGCACCACATGTTATCCGCTTCTCTATTTTCTCCACCATGATACCTCCTTCACCAACACCTTCATCATCATCTCCTCCATAGCTACAATAGTCCACTCTCTCACAAATATCTGTAATCCCCTTAAACATGGTGTTTGATGATGTATTGCATCTATGTTATGTTTGTATAGTTTCTTTTTGTCTTATGATTGATTGTTGAATCTCTATGGTTTGTTTGAGCTATTTATTGAATTTGTTACAGTCATATGGTGCCCATCATGTATACGAGCACATGAATCATCATTAGAGGGTTTGTAGTATGTGGAAAAAACTAGAGGGTGTAGTGTCGCTTGAGTGACAATAACATGAACACCATTCCAGTGATTGACGCGTATGGGATGATGACACTGAAGTAGTGCCCTCGTTGGTTACCCCAAGTGGAATGTTGGATGTAGCCTAGCAGCAAATTTCCCTTGGCAAAGATACCAAGGTTGAGATCGACCAGTAGGACTCCAAGGTCGACAAGTAGGTGGTGAAGTGAACAATGGTGCCGTTCACAATCTGAGATTGCTTACTTCACCTGGACCTGGACACACAAAAAATAACTTTGCTCCCAACGAGTACAGAGAGGTTATTAATCTCTCCGGCCTTGCTATTTACAAAGGATCAACGAAACAGATAATAGTAGTGATAACTGCAACTAGAAAGTAAAAGCAGGAAATTGTGGGTGTAACAGTGGTGGAAATATGGACCGGGGTCCCATGATGTTCACTAGTGATGTCTCTCTCCCAAAAGACGATAAAACTTCTATGCGAGGTAAACAAATCACAACTGGGCAATTGACAGGATTAAAAACGCACCGCAATGCTAACTATGCTATAAAGAAAGGAAGAGGCTCAAAAGCATGGGCGGTACGCCAAAATAAGTAGACCGAAATCCATCTGCATCTACTACTAATCATCCACCTTGAGATATCTATCCAGAACATCTCGCTGGTATTAAGTTGCGAGCTCACCCAAAGTGTAAACCCAAAGCAACAGATAACTGCATTAAAAGAACTTTGCGTAAAGTAAACAATCCTTGCAACCGCGGTTACAAGCACCATTGTTTTCCCCCTTGTGGCAACAACACATCACCTAGACTCATGTTTCTGTCACTCAAGCTAGGCATCAGGGGGCATGAACCTACAATCAAGCATAACACTCCCTCTTGGAGTCACCACCTACTACTTGGCCAAAGCAATAAACAACAACGGAGAACATGCAAGAATTACTCAAGAACAAAAATATAAAAGATAAGAACCAAATATATTACTCAATCACAATCTGAACATAGCCTCATAATCCATCAGATCCCAGCAAACTCAGCATAGCAACAACAGAAAGAATTACATATGTTCCTTGATCATGTAGGGCAGCTCACAAGGTCTAATCCTTGAAGAACAAAGAGGGGAGGAGAACATCACATAGCTAATGATCATGGACCCATGGTCCAAGGTGGACTACTCACGGATCATCCGGGAAGCGTCCATGGTGGTGGATAAGCTCCCGGAGGTCAATCCTCCCTTCGGCAGGGTGCCGAGAAGAGGTCTTCTGGTGCTCCCGATCTTAAAAGCGCGGCGGCGGCGGAACAAAATTGAGATCGCGAAAAGGGGTTCTGTCCTTGAGGGTTTCGGAGGACGGAGAATAAAGAGGTGAAGGGTCTAGGTGGCCCTCTGGCGCGGCCCCACTCCAGGCCGCGCCGGAAGGGCGCCTGGGGCCCTGGTGGGTCCCATCCGGCCCCCCTTCGGGACTCTGGAAGCTTCTGAAACCCAAAATAGAAAAACAACAGAAAATAGGAACTGGCACTGGGGTGCACTGAGTTAATAGTTTAGTCCAAATATGATCAAAAGTGTATGAAAGTGTATCGAAAACATAGCAATATCACACAAAACATGCATGGAGCAAGCAGAAATTGTAGATACATTTGAAACATATCATGAGATAAAGGGGACCGTATGTACTTAAGGTTGTATTATTGATTCTAAATACTTGACAGTTGGGTATTTTTATCTTAATGTATCTTCTAATATTTACGGATGTTTATTAGAGTTCCAATCATGAGTACTTGCAATCACGAGAAAGTGAGAGCTTGTTAGCTTTGCCTCTCTCACATAAAAGAGGATTACCAACCTTGTATTTGACTATTTGATTATGGAAAATTCCAGCACACGTTGCACCACTTCTCCACGCTCATACTTCTATTAACTTTGTGTTATATTGCTGCATCAACTAACATTTATTTTCTTGTTCTTTATTATCTTGCAAAACTATCCTTTCATACCCATATTGTTCCCACAATATTATTTCCTAGATAGAGCAAACATTTGGTGTGTGTAGAGTTTTATTAGTGGTTGATATAACTTAAGAGAATACTTATCCTACCTTTAGCTCCCCGTTGGGTTCAACACTCTTACTTATCGAAAAGGCTACAACTGATCCCCTACACTTGTGGGTTATCAATCACCCTCCCGACAACACTCCGAGACGAACCCCAAAATTTACCTCATCTAGGCCAGGAGCGTGCAATGATGGAAATTGCTTCTTTACTATAGTTTTTCTCTTTTAAAAATCTATAAGGATTTCAGGTAAAAGAATAAGGTCAAACAGAGTCGAGGGGCGGTACACGGGTTGCACAAGGGAGTGTAGGATCCTAGAGTTTATAGCTACAATTAGGTTTACTTTAATTTCTCTCTTGTATTTGCGGATGTTTGCAAGAGGTTTAATTGTAAGAGTGCACTTGTCTTAGTTTAGGCGGTGTGCTAGCGTAGGTTGATGGGTGTAGATAATACCTCCTCGTTGGTTACCTGAAGTGGAAAGTTATGATGTAGATAGCAACAAATTTCCCTCGGTTAAGATACCATGGTTATCAATCCAGTAGGAATACAAGAGCAACAAGAAGGTGGCAACAACGCCAGAAGTTTGCCTGGGGTCAAGTTGGCGTGTTGACCTGGACCTGCACACAAGAACACAAGTAACTTTGCTCCCAACGAGTTCAGAGAGGTTGTCAATTGTAACAGCCCGGAAAACCACCCTAATTAAATTTTTTTGTTGCTTTATCTTGTTGATTGTTAAAGTTGTTTGTAGTATTTGTTTCGCCAATTTATTAATTGGTGAATATATCCCCCCTCTCGTATCAGCATGCGTGACCGAACCCTTCCCCATGGCACACGATCCCATTGCGGCACCCGGTATTCACCCGATCACCGTCACAACTTTCGACACAGGACCAACCTTCATCATCGGTGCGAAAACCCCATTTATTTAATAAATGGATTATTTTATCGAGCGGGTTTCAACGTTGTTAGGTCTGTCCGAAACATTATAGACGGCGTCAGTTCGATGCAATGAGGCGGTGTTTATAATTTTGTGCGATTCCGACTTCGTCGGGCAGGTAAGCGATCGGAAGTGCCTGACATAGTAGCCGATATAATTCCATGGGGCGCATTTACAAAAATGTCACGCGTGCAAGTAGATGACCTCCCAAATTTCCCTCTTATCTTCTATGCTTAGCCCATCATAATACGGGTCCAAAATTCCCTCTAAACAACCCATTTTGTAGCCCATTTAGCTTCACCTAACCATCTGCTATAAATAGACAAGCCTCATACCTAATCTGGCAAACCCTACCCCTACACCCTTAGAATCCGCGCCCAACCTCTCTCCCGCCGCCACCTCACACAGACAGCCGCCCCCATGTCCAGATCCGATCTGGTCTGATCCCATCGATCCGGACCGTCGGATACGGATCGGACGATCCCTGTCAAGCCACGTCACCAGAATTCCTAGCCAGCCAAGGGAGCCTTGGCCCGAGCTCCTCCCATGGAGCACTGCCCGAGCCGCCTCGTCCATGCCGCCTCGCACCGCCCGACTCCGGCCAGCCGTCGACGATGTCCGTAGCCTCGCAAATCCTCGGTCCCTCGCGCGCCTCCCCTCCCTCCTTTCTCTCTCATCTCTAACCTATTTCTCTCGTTCCCTCTCTACGTTGAAGCCGCGACCGCCATGAAGGCCCTGACCTCGCGTCGCCCGAAGCTCGCCATGGCCACCCCGTCAACTGCGCCGCTGAGAAACGACCTCCCTCGCCCGGATCTGGCTGCCGCCCCCCCGGATATGCCCGTCCTCGCCTCCTTCGCGCCCCGCGCAAGGTCGTCCCTCCTCCGCGATCGTCAATGGCGGTGAGGTGTTGCCCGCTCGCCCCTCCCGCTCAGTTGCTCCCCTCATGTGGCCGGTGCGCCTCAAAGGCCCAGTTCGTCCCCTGGCCAGCGCGGCCCGCAGACGTTCTCCTCCTGGGGCGCCTCAGCACTATCTTCCGCCCCTGCCTTCTTGGGCTTGGCTCGCAATGGTAAGATCCCCTTTTTGTCTGAGTGCTGCAGTAGTAGGCTCGGCCCTGTAGCTATGTAGCGCCCGTGGGCGTTTCTTAGGATCCCACACTCACCCTCGTTTAGGCCCAGTAGCTCTGCATTCGGCCCAGGAGCACGTTTAGCCCTTTTCTATATATAATATTGGCATATTGTGCGTAGTTTTGGCGGTAGCTATATATTTTAGCCCGTTGCTCGGATCGAGACACGTTCTACATGAAACTTGCTTAGTTTTCTGAGTAGATTACCATTTTATTACTTTGTGGCAAACCACATTTTGGTGAAGTAGAAGAAGTTGAGAACAATACGCAGCCTGAGGTGGAGGGAGAACAATCATCCCCATAAATCTTGGACACACCATATTTATCTTGAAGCTTTGTCCACAACACATGAGCATCCCAAAACGGCATGAGTTCAGATATATCTACATTACTCAAAGCATCAACAACCACATTAGAAGCTTGAGAATTGAGATAAGAGTTTTTTCATCCTCTAAGGATAGGTTTTGAGTATCCTTTGGAATAGAAAAAACCATATCTACAATTCTCTCCATATACGGGTCAATGGCCCAGAAATAATTAAGCATGCGAATTTTCTGTTGGATATATGCCATAGAGGCAATAATAAAATGTTATTATATATATATGTCCATGTTTGCAATTAATGTTTATATTTCTGTGCTTTAATTGCAATGATCCTGGCTGTGAGATTCAGAAGAAAACTCATTTGCATGTGTGGAAATGTAAACACCAAGAGTTCCTGGTTTAGCCTCTAAGACCAGTTCATGTGATAACTGATGATTACGTTTTCTTAATCATGGACATTGTTCTTGTAACAAGGATGTCAGTAGCAATGAGAACATATTGTTAGCAGAACAATGATGTTGAACCGACCCCAGTATTGAATGATATACTTAGCGATCACATCGTAACAACGTTATAAGTCATATCATGAAATGTTATCATATACGTAATTCCTTAGACCATGAGAGTATCGAGTTGCTTCACACAGGAAGATGTACTTTGGTTCTTAGATGAATCTTCCCGTTACTGGGAAGTAGTAAAATAAGTTCTGGGTACATCGGATAGTGTGTCTAGTAATTGCGATAGTTCAAGACTGGGATTTGCTCCTTCACGATGAAGAAGATATTCACTTCGGTCCCACTCGGTATGACGGTATCCATTATAGTCTGGCCAGACGCATTGTGATTTAGTCACAGGGATACCATAATACGATAACGAGAAAAAGGGACAAACGAGCAAAGAGGATAACGAGTGGCTTGTGTTCAAGAAGTTGTTACACATGGGTGCCAAACTTCTCTCCTCTGACTTTGTCATATATCGCGAAGCAAAGGGAATGGTACATGACTAAACATAATGGTTCGCTCGAAGTTTCTTCGTGTATGTGCGGGAGTCAACATGGGTGTCCATGGCTCCGCTGTTGATTATTGGCTATTGACAAAAGGCTGTTGACCTATGTCCGGTAGATTTTCTGAGTCATGTCCGAATTATACCGAACCTATTGGGTCACACACTTAATGAGAAGTAGTCTGTTAGAATCCTGGAATGGTAGAAGGTCTAGTGGAAGCAAAACGGAATAGTTCATACGGGCACCGGAAGTAGTTCCGGGTATTTATGGAATCGTTCATAAGGGCACCAGAAGTAGTTCTGGGTATTTAAGGATATGTCCGAATCACTCTGGAATAGTCCCATCGGGTTCCCGAACATATGAGAATGGCACTGGGGAAATCCTGGATCGACCGGAATAGTTTTCGGTTAATCGGTGGACGCCCCGACAAACTTACGCGGTCATCGGGTTTCTTAGACTGTAACTCAGATGGTCTCGGAACATATCCAGATAGTTTCGGAACGTTCGAAAACGGTCCCAGAAGGTCTAGGAAGTGCTCCAGAAGGTTCCGGAATGTCCCGAAACCATCCCGGAAGGTCCCGGAATGGCTGAGAATAGTCCCGAAGGGTCCTGGAAGGTCTTGGAAGGTTCCGGAAGGTTCCACAAGTTTCCGGACAGTACTATATGCGCCCCCACCACCCTTAGCCTTGGGGGGGGGGGGGGGCAAGGCACCCCAATGGGGATGGCCGAAATATGGTGGTGGGGGCGCCCTACTTGGGGAGGAGTCCTCCTTGGACTCAGACTCCCCGGTGGGAAAGTCTCCCTTTGCGAGTAGGAGTCCCAGGGCGACTCCACAAGCCGCTGGCCGGCCAGGAAAGCCCCCTGGCCACCTATATAAGCAGGGGCATGGGTGGGGGCGCAGCACATATCAAACCCTAGCCCTATGCGCCACCCTCCCTCCCTCTAAACCCCGTTGCTCCACAATGAGACCCCGGTTTAGACGCTGTTCTAGATCGGAATACGTTAGGGTTTTCTTCCTCTAGTTTTCTCGGTGGTGTTCTTCTCTGGACAGCGGAGTGCTTCTGGATTGCTTCTACGGAATGTGTGGATACTAATGGAGGGGTCGTGCCTTCGACCCTTCTTCAAGGATCTTGTTCGTGGGACTTGTCCGCGGGACTAGATCGTGGGACGGTTCGAGGGATCGATATCCTCGTGGTTGGGAGGTCATTGAAATTCCTAGCTGCGGGGATCTTCACCGACGGTCTTCACCAAATCCACTTCCGCTACATCGGTTGTGAGCCATGACCTAAAACCTTGTATGCAATCTTCATAGATGATCTTGGGTGTTTGCTATGTAGGCCCATTTTTTTGTTTTCTACTGCGTTTCCCAATAGTGGTATCATGAGAGATCTATGAGTAGATGCATGTTTACGTCTAGATCATATGTGTGATATGAGGCATTGATTTTCTTGTTGCTTCCCTGTCATGTGATTTTTTCTGTGCTTGATGGCAAGTTGAGGTTTTCCTACAAGGATTGAGTTTTCCATCGATCCCTCTATGATGCTTTCAGTATGTTGGTTGCCTTGATCATGGTCTACATCAAACTCCTTGGATCTCATCTTAATCTCGCAATAGAAGATTTAACATGGAGGGGCTTGTGGATTTTATGAACTCAAATCCACACGGGGGTCTGATACGTCTAAAACGTATCTATAATTTCTGCTTGCTCCATGCCTCTTTTGTGTGATATTGCTATGATATTGATGAACTTCCATACACTTTTGATCATATTTGGACTAACCTATTAACTCAGTGCACCCTAGTGCCAGTTCCTGTTTTCTGTTGTTTTTCTATTTCCGGTTTCCCCCTTATTCAAAGTACCAGAAAAATTCCGGGAAAAATATAGGAAAAATCAGCGTACCGGAAGCTTCGAGAAAAGCCCGAGAGGGGTCAGAGGGGAGCCAGGGGGACCCCAGGCGGCCAGTGCGCGCGGCCCCACCCCTGGCCACGCTAGGGGGGCGCCTAGAGCCACTGGCCCACCTCTGGCTGCCCCCTTTCGCCTATTTATTCTCCGTGACGAGAAACCCTCGGGGACTGAACCCTTTTTCGCGATCTCTCCTCTGTTCCGCCGCCGCCGCGCTTCCAAGATCGGGAGCACCAGAAGACCTCTTCCCGGCACCCTGCCGAAGGGAGGAATCACCTCCGGGAGCTTCTCCACAACCATGGATGATTTCCGGATGAACCGTGAGTAGTCCACCTTGGACCATGGGCCATGATTAGTAGCTATGTGATGTTCTCCTCCCCTCTTTGTTCTTCATGGATTAGACCTCGTGAGCTGCCCTACATGATCGAGGCACATATGTAATCTTTCTTCTGTTGCTATGCTGAGTTTGCTGGGATCCGATGGATTATGAGATTATGTTCAGATTGTGATTGAGTTATATATTTGATTCTCTTCTTTTATATTTATGTTCTTGAGTAACTCTTGCATGTTCTCCATTGCTGTTTATTGCTTTGGCCAAGTAGTAGGTAGTGACTCCAAGAGGGAGTGTTATGCATGATTGTGGGTTCATGCCCCCCGATGACTAGCTTGAGTGACAGAAACATGAGTATAGGGGATGTGCTGTTGCCACAAGGGGGAAAACAACGGTGCTTGTACTTGTGGGTATAAGGATTGTTTACTTTACGCAAAGTTCTTTAATGCAGTTGTCCGTTGCTTTGAGTGTACACTTTGGGTGGGATTCACAACTTAATACCAGTGAGATGTTCTGGATAGATATCTCAAGGTGGATGATTAGTGGGTAGATGCAGATGGATTTCGGTCTACTTGTCTTGGCATACTGCCCGTGCTTTTGAGCCTCTTCCTTTTTGTTTTGCATAATTAGCATTGGTTTGCGCACATAATCTTGTCAATTGCCCAGCTGTAATTTGTTTACCTTGCATGGCTATTTTATCGTCTTTTGGGAGAGAGACACCACTAGTGAACATCATTGGACCCCGGTCCATATATCCACCACTTTTTACACTATCAATTTACTTTCAGTATTTACTATTTCGTAGCTATCACTATCTATCATTATTATCCTGTGCGTTTTATCCTTTGTAAACAACAAGGCCGGAGGAATTGACAACTCCTCTGTACTCGTTGGGAGCAAAGCTATCTGTGTGTGTGCAGGTCCAGTAGAAGCAAGTGATTATCTTCAAACGTCGCCTCACTTGCCGAACCACCTACTTGTCGACCTTGGAGTCCTACGGGAGACAATCTTAAAACCTCGGTATCTTCACCGAGGGAAACTTGCCGTTACGCTACATCTCACCTTCCACTTGGGGTAACCAACGAGGGTGAGAAGTTATCTCGTGTATCAAGAAAGTTTCTGGCGCCGTTGTCGGGGACTCCACTCTTCAAGATAGGGGAGTTGCACACTATCTTTTATCTTTGCTTTTTAGTCTTGTTAGTTTAACTTTCAGTTTTTATCTTCGTGTACTTTATCAAAAATCCAATTTTTTTAGTATGTCTAGTTCCTTACTTGTCAATCAATGTCTGACTTCTTTGAAACTAGATCTTATTGGCATGGAGTATTCACCGAGGATCAACAAAAGTGGTACAAGGAACACCGCTTGTCTCAAAAGGGGATACACTTATGGAAACAAATACACCAGTTTTATGACTATGCTAGAAACTTGTGCTCAATATATAATATATCTTTCTGCAGGGATGAATCTTGTTGCTTTATGAGGCACAAACACCTTTCTTTCCAATGTGAGTACAATGATGACGAAACCTTATCTTCTTATGCTAAGAGAAATTTTGATTTTGATGATGCAGAGCAAATAGAAGAATTTGTTGCTTATAAGGGTGCCTATGAATTACTTCTCTTCTTAAAAATATTGATGATGCCCCTTACAAATCTGAGAGTCTTGCTATACTTAACTATTGTTTGGAAAATTACGATGCAAATTATTATATTACTGATCATCTTGAGAGAATCTCTCCCCCAAAGGAAGAGACTAATGTTTTGCAGGACTCTATGGAAGAAGAAATTGTTGAACCTGAAAGCTCCTTGGATGAAAAAGAGGAGGAGAGTGACGAAAAAAAGGAGGAAGAATGGAGCCATCCATGTCTACCTTCTAATGAGAGTAACTCTTTGAATCTTACCTTATATGAGTGTTATGATCCTATGGATTCTTTTGAAATATCCCTTTTTGATGAAGTTGATGCCTTCTATGCTTATGGCCGTGATGCCACTATGGATGATGCTTACGGAAATGAACTTTCTATAGTTACTCATGTTAAGCATGAAATTTTTGCTATTGCACCCACACTTGATTGTCCTATTATCCTTTTGAAATCTCCAAATCATATTCCGGAGAATTATGCTCTTATTAAGGCTCAATGTGATGGGTTGCATTTATCTTATGTTCCTAAAGACCGTGTTGAAAACTATACACGTGTACTTGTAGGTCATGAACAACATGATTTATGTGATAGTTATATTCTTGATGTTGTTCATGATACTACTGAAAATTACTTTGAGAGAGGAAAGCCTGGTTCTAAAATCTTCCATGTTACAAAAACACCTTTCTTTTTGATGAAATTTTTAAAGTTGCTCTTGTTCCACCTTCCTATGCATGTCACTTTGTGCTTCTTTGATTTATTTTCTTATAAGATGCCTATGCATAGGAAGTGGGTTAGGCTTAAATGTGTTTCATATTTTCTTCTTGATGCTCTCTGTTGCTTCAAGTCCTTATTCTTATGAGAGCATCTTTTATAATCTTTATGCCTAGCTTAAAGGCGTAAAAGAAAGCGCTTGTTGGGAGGCAACCCAAGATGTTTTTCTTATGTTTTTAGTGGTCTTTATGATTGTTACTATTGTAGCAACATCATTGTATCTTTACTTTTCAAGCTTTGTGCCTTTTATAGCCTCATACGACAAGGGGAGTGAAAGTTGTGACATGCTGTCCAGAAAACTGATTCTGTCCTCGTGATTCGAAAAATCAGAGAAAAATCCCAGTTCATCTTTTTGAGATGAATTTTTTACACAGCGTTCTCTATACAATTATGAAACTTTAGTATGTTCTGAGTTTTTTTATTTGAGTTGTATAAGTATCCCTAAAAAATTTGTTTCTACCTGCTGGTCTGTTTTTCACAGATTCTGTCCTGTTTTTCCTTTTCTTCGTTTTGCAAACCTTAAGCTTGCTTTTTCTTTGCAAAAACCTTTTGGCACTCTTGATAAACAGTAGCTATTCAAGATTATATTTATTTCCAGTAGATAAAAATATATTTTATTATGGGTACTAACCTCGCTAATCAGATTATGATGAGTTATGTATGAAGGGAGTTTCCAAGTGTGCGAGGGAAGATGATGAAAGAAGATTAAGAAGTGTCAAGCATTCAACCTTGGGGATGCCACCATGCATCCCCAAGAAATATTCAAGGAGACTCAAGCGTCTAAGCTTGGGGATGCCCCCGTGCATCCCATTCTCCATCGACAATTATCAGTTCGTCTCTCGTTTCACTATATTTTATCGCTTCATGCGTTATGTGCTATTCTTGGAGCGTCTCGCTCTTAGGTTTTGTTTTTAGTTTTCTTTAGCTTTACTTGCTGTTCATAACAAGTTAGAACCCAGCTTTATTTGTGTGGGAGATAAACACGCTCCACTTCCAAAATTTAGAACACAACATAGGACTTTTTCCTGCTTATCTTGCTGTGTTTGTTCTTTATCTTTCCATAGCTGCTGTCATGCTTTGCTCTTAGCTTTCATGTTTATATTTTAAAAGAGCTTTTGTTTAGTTTTTTGCTGGAACTCTCTTGAGTTTTCATGTTTATCTTGTTTAGACAGTTTGCCTGTTGCACTGAGTTTTGTGTCTTGACTTGAAGTAGGTAATTGAGGTTGCTATTTTTTTTGAAGTAGTAACTTGCAATAGTTTTGAGGTGTTGTTTTGAGTAATGTTTGGACTTTTGGTGTCAAGAGATTTAGCATATTAGTGATAGATGTCTTATTTTGGGAAATCCGTGTTTATTTTCAAAAACCTACAAATTAGTTGAGAACTCTAGCTACTAGTTGGATCACTACTCTTCTGAGGGGTCGAATATTAGAGTACACTCACGTACCATGAGTCGAGGATGCGCAAGGATAACCAAACCCCCATACACTCCTCCTCGGGGTACTTGTCTCTTTGTGAACCTCCTTATTAGATTGAGAGTTACCGATAATAAGTGCATGAGTTCTTCGGACTAATGTGAGTATTCGAAAGTTGACACTTCCACCTTCCCATATTTTGCTAGCCTTTCCTGTGCCGTGCATTGCTTTCTTCTCACTTCGAGAGTTAGCGTCCACTTTCACCGGTACATCCAAACCCTTGGCATGATACGCTCTGTCATCATAAGCCTCCTTATATCCTTCCTCAAAACAGCCACCATACCTACCTATCAAGGCATTTTCATAGCCTTTCCGAGATATATTGCCATGCAACATCCATCTTCTCATGACTTGATTTTCATGTCATACATGCTACTTGCTTGATCGATGAGCCGCATGCTAGTTGGGACTTCCCTAATCATTGCTACATGACGCGCTAGTATGCATATCCTGCTACACTGGCAGAGGCATACATTTGCATACATCATGATAATTACATTTTGTTTATGATTCGAGTACTTTGTGAAGTGTGAAAGATCTTCTATACTTTGTAATATATAGAGTGTTGCCCCTAAAGTGAGGAAAAGATCCCAAAGTGGACAAATTAAAAGATCCTGAAGTGGAAAAATTAAAAGATCCCAAAGAGGACAAATGAGAGTTAAATAGAAAGAGCCTTTGAGGCCACCAAAAAAATATAAAAAAATAGAAAAAAAGAGAAATAAAAAGAGAGAAGGGGGCACACTACTATTCCTTTTTGAGAATATCCACACTCGTACTCCATCTTGTATCTTGTACTCCATAGAGATTATCATTCATGCATATAACTATGTGGGGACCTTCACACTATAGAACTTGCCTCCTCAAATGAGCTCTAGGTCTTCTTGAGCAAGCAAGTTGGATGCACCCCCACTAGTTCCATTGGAGAGCTTTTAGCTCACATGTGCATCTGTTGCATGGCAATCCCTACTCCTCACATCATATCTATCATTTGGCTTTCTCTCGCCTATTATTGTCCTCATTGATGTGAGCCTTTCACACCTTTTTGTCTTCCTCCTCCACCATATTCTCTCTTTGCCATCCTAAGTGTCAACTTTTTTGCTTACGCTCATCCATTGCATGAGTGCTCAAAATGTCGAAAAGGAGTGGATCATTTTGACTTGTACCTGGCTAGTGGTCTGGGGATGAGTCAAGATAAGATTCCAAAGAAGACCAAGTGTGACACTTTAGTAGATTGAGTTCTCAACAATAAAAATACTCTTTCTCGTATATCCCTATCCCCTTTCTCGCACGCAAACACCATTTGGAGACATTCGAGTCATGGACAGCGAGAGCTCTTGCACCTTTATGTTCTTATGTTGCTTATTTCAATACTAGATATAGACTCTTGCCTGTTATGACTTGAATTGAATTTCATGCTTTGATTACTTTACTTACAAAGTTCTTATATGGTTGTTAGCATGTCACCACATAAATTATGCGTGTTATCATTTACCTACTCGAGGACGAGCAGGAACTAATCTTGGGGATGTTGATACGTCCAAAACGTATCTATAATTTCTGCTTGCTCCATGCCTCTTTTGTGTGATATTGCTATTATATTGATGAACTTCCATACACTTTTGATCATATTTGGACTAACCTATTAACTCAGTGCACCCTAGTGCCAGTTCTTGTTTTCTGTTGTTTTTCTATTCCAGGTTTCCCCCTTATTAAAAGTACCAGAAAAATTCCGGGAAAAATATAGGAAAAATCAGCGTACCGGAAGCTTCGAGAAAAGCCCGAGAGGGGCCAGAGGGGAGCCAGGGACCCCCAGGAGGCTAGTGGGCGCGGCCCCACCCCTGGCCGCGCCAGGGGGGCGCCTGGAGCCCCTGGCCCACCTCTGGCTTCCCCATTTCGCCTATTTATTCCCCGTGACGAGAAACCCTCGGGGACGGAACCATTTTTCGCGATCTCTCCTCTGTTCCGCCGCCGCCGCGCTTCCAAGATCGGGAGCACCACAAGACCTCTTCCCGGCACCCTGCCGGAGGGAGGAATCACCTCCGGGAGATTCTCCACCACCATGGATGCTTCCCGGATGAACCGTGAGTAGTCCACCTTGGACCATGGGTCCATGATCAGTACCTATGTGATGTTCTCCTCCCCTCTTTGTTCTTCATGGATTAGACCTCGTGAGCTGCCCTACATGATCGAGGCACATATGTAATCTTTCTGATGTTGCTATGCTGAGTTTGCTGGGATCCGATGGATTATGAGATTATGTTCAGATTGTGATTGAGTTATATATTTGATTCTCTTCTTTTATATTTATGTTCTTGAGTAACTCTTGCATGTTCTCCGTTGCTGTTTATTGCTTTGGCCTAGTAGTAGGTAGTGACTCCAAGAGGGAGCGTTATGCATGATTGTGGGTTCATGCCCCCCGATGAATAGCTTGAGTGACGGAAACATGAGTCTAGGGGATGTGCTGTTGACACAATGGGGAAAACAACGGTGCTTGTACTTGCGGGTGCAAGGATTGTTTACTTTACGCAAAGTTCTTTAATGTAGTTGTCCGTTGCTTTAGTTTACACTTTGGGTGGGATTCACAACTTAATACCAGCGAGATGTTCTGGATAGATATCTCAAGGTGGATGATTAGTGGGTAGATGCAGATGGATTTCGGTCTACTTGTCTTGGCGCACTGCCCGTGCTTTTGGGCCTCTTCCTTTCTGTTTTGCATAATTAGCATTGGTTTGCGCACATAATCCTGTCAATTTTCCAGCTGTAATTTGTTTACCTCGCATGGCTATTTTATCGTCTTTTGGGAGAGAGACATCACTAGTGAACATCATGGGACCCCGGTCCATATATCCACCACTGTTTACACTATCAAGTTACTTTCAATATTTACTATTTCGTAGCTATCACTATCTATCATTATTATCCTGTGCGTTTAACCTTTGTAAACAACAAGGCCGTAGGAATTGACAATTCCTCTGAACTCGTTGGGAGCAAAGCTATCTGTGTGTGTGTAGGTCCAGGAGAAGCAAGTGATTATCTTCAAACGGCGCCTCACTTGCCGAACCACCTACTTGTCGACCTTGGAGTCCTACGGGAGACAATCTTAAAACCTCGGCATCTTCACCGAGGGAAACTTGCCGTTACGCTACATCTCACCTTCCACTTGGGGTAACCAACGAGGGCGAGAAGTTATCTCGTGTATCAGGGTCACGCGTTGAATGAAGTTTGGCTTGTGGCATTAGTTGCTACACGCACCCCGAACGTTAAACTAGCAACAAAGAAGTATCGTGTTTGGTTTGTATAGGGAACAACGTTTGCATGTAACCTGCTAATCAACCACGATAAAATTTGCAATAACCCGTGTAGATGGCGATATAACTTGTTTTTGCAGAGTATGCATGTGATGTGGTATAGCCTTCAAGATTTGCAATGTGTTTGTATGAGATGCTATATGTTATGTAATATTTATTCGCGGCCTGCGTGTCGTGGTACGACATGATGACTGCAGTCATATGATTGTCACTTAATTATGGCCTGCGTGCCAGAGCTGTTTATTAGCTTGAGGCAACGCAATAGATGGAGACAAGGTGATGATCAAAGATGCGAAGGTGGACCCCGACGCACATGCCGGAAGCCGTGGTGATGTTCCCGGCGCCAAGGACATAGTTGGTGGACACGGTGACTTCTACCACGACGACGTGAAGACAACAAAGGCTTCACGAAGCAAAGGGCTATACTATATCACATAATTTTATGAACTGCCTGTGATGTTTATCCCTTTGATGCACCCTTGTTTGATGTGCGGTAGTCGTATTTTATTAGGGTGATCTTTCGCAACACAATATCAACTTGATAGTGTTCTTCCAACTGTAGCACCGTCTATACTATGTTTCACATCGGAGAAGCTCATGTCACATGGGTGCACACGGTGTGACGCATAAAAGGCGGGTGTGTTAAGAACACACTGCAATTACACTTGGTTGTCTTGACGGTTTGGATAAAAGTTTGCTACCAGAACACGCCCATCGAAAGATGAACAAGAATCACCTTTGGCGTGATTGGCAAGTTGGCCTACCGGTCCAGTCTAAGTCATCAGTGATGTCACATCAATGGCAGACGATTGGGTCGGATCTTGAATCACTGCAGCATCAATTACGAGAGATATTGATCTGAGTGGGAGCGCACTTAGTAATTAAATTGATTAATCACAAGTGCAACTTAATTATGAACAAAGTCTTAGTATTTGCATTATCGTTATAGAATAATGGCTCACGTTACCACCTTCCCAATTGATTTTGATTAACTGTATTATCTGGTAAAAACTTTACGATTGGTACCGTATTGTGAGGACTATCCTCAATAGTGCCGAGAAGGAGCAAATCCTATCGCAAATTTTCTATGCTCTCCCGCTAATGCTATGGATGATGTGAATTATGTCCATAAATCTAAAAGGCTAGAATTCCACCACAACTAAGTGTATTGTCGTAATCACCATGAAACACGAACTTCGAAACGTTTGGGATAGTTATGTTATATTCATGGAACTGAAAAATTATTTTCAGTGATAAGACAATTGATGTAGGACATAAGATATCTAGTACAATGTATGATTGTAAGCATTAGTGAAAGTGTTCATTGTGATCAAACAAAAATGATAATATGATGTGGGATCCAGAAGAACACTGATCATATGATGATGGGAATTAAGGGAAAGGAAGTTCCAAAGGGTGTTGGTAAGACTTACACGCGGAAAGTCCATAGCCCGCGCCACCCTTGATCATGTGTGATCTTCTGTGTGTAGGAGTGACATTGGAAATAGTACTATGATACGTATAAAGGCAAAATTAAAGAAGTCTTGAATATCCAGCTCAAAAATGAAAGTCATACGAAGTTATAGATGAATTCATTACTGGTCAAAAGATGTAATTCTCGGGAATCATGATTAAGTACTTAATTGTTGATTCTAGGTATTGTGATTAAACAAGTTGATCACAGGAATATCACATTGATTGCATATTGTTACAAGTCGATGCAAGAAATACTATGACCTTTATGACTAGCTGATGATGAGTTTCTACACGCACGAGAAGACGGTAAAAGATTTACTACACTGTGTGTTGACTCTATGATTATCTTCATAATTCATTTTAGAGTTGAGTAAATTGTTACTACACTTTAGCCTTGTTGCAGAACATCATTTTGAATCATGTTTGATGCAAGAAAGTTATTCAAAGTTATGAATAACATAAAGGCCATACTTCCATTATTAATAGGTTGTATGTTATGAATCTTGATAATAATACTAAACATCCATAACACGGACGGTAAATGTCGCAAGACTGACAGAAAACCACAAGTGTGTGGCACTGCAGTTTGTCACAAGTTACATAACATGCATGAAGAATTTCCATAAGTGATGGACTTTTCGAGTCATATGATTGTGAATCACTTGACGCTTGCGAACTTTGTCTTGAAGTAATGTGACTAAAACACCGTTGATAGGCCATACATGAACGGGCCACTAAACTATTGGAAATCATACATGATGATGTGCGTAGTCCAATACGTGTAGTTGTGTGCAGTGGATTTTCTATCTTCACTCATGAGTTGAAGTAGATATGTGGATATCTGTTCAATGGAGACATACATATGAAATCTTTGAAACGGTCAAGGAATTTTAGAGTGAAATAGAAATTCATTGTAACAATAAAATAATGCTTTTGCATATTAGATTGTAGAAAGTAATATTTGAGTTACAAGTTTAGCGAACGTCTGATGAGTTGTGAAGAAGTGTCATAACTTGCGCCTCCCGGTACACCACTATGAGTAAAGTGTTCGAGAGACGTAATCAAGCCATGTATGACACGGTAAGATCCACTGTGACGTTTATCAATTTGCCATTATATTTATTAAGTTATGCGTTAGTGACTACGACTTTTACACTGAAAAGAGCACCATCAAATCTGTTGAAATGACACCATATTAGATGTGGTATGGACTGTTAAAAACCATATTGTCTTTTCTTAAAATTTGGGTACATGAGATATATGTTTGACATACTCAAAACCCCAAAGCAGATAAGTGCTACTTTGTTAAGGTTATGCCAAAAGTTTTGGAATTCCTCTATCACTACACAAAAGCAAAACTGTTTGTTGTTAAGAATGGTGTGTTTTGAAGAAAAATAGTTTCTTGCAAAAGAGTGAGTGGGAGGACAATGCAACTTGTCAAGATTGTTGAATCTTCAGAGAAGTGCGCAGCTGAACCACACAGGTTAGGCAAAACTCGTACAAACATTTTGATATGTAAACGAGATATTGTTGTTCGGCAATGATAAACCTATGATATACAAAGAAGCGTTGATGGGCTCTGACTCCGGGATTTGGCTAAATGCCAAATAATCCGAGATAGTATCCATGGAAGTAAGTCAAGTTTTGAACTTGGTAGATCCTCCAAAACACTAAGAGTCTAAAGAATAAATAAATGGATCTATAACTGATTGAATGAAATTGATTTATCCATAAAACTCAACTCGTTGGAAAGATGTTTTCTAGCAATTTCAAAGGTTGACTACGACGAACTAGTTTTGACTGTAGATATGCTTTAATCAGTTCGGGTTATACTACCAATTACTACATATCTCATTTATAGGATATGGTAGAATGAACGTCAAAAGAAAGTTCCTACATGGAAATATAACAAAGGACGTATACCTGATACGACCGGAATGTTTTGAATCTTCAAAGGATGCTGGAATAGATGCAAACCTCGGATATCCAATAATGGACTGAAGCTAGCATAATGGAGTTGGAATTTTCGTTGTGATGAAATTTCCAAAAGAGTTTGTTTTCATCAGGAATAACGAAGATGCTTGAATATTCAAGAAAGTAAGTGGGAGCTAAATGATATTTCTAAAACCATATGTAGATGACATATTGTTGATTAGAAATGATATAAATTTCTTGACACGAATAAGGACCTCATTGGAAATAGTTTTCAGCTGAAGTACTTGGGCTAATATAGCATTAGTATTAAGCACATTGATCTATGAAGATAGTAAGTGCCTGATCATGCTAAAGCCAATGTTACATATTGACATGATAGTAAAGTAGTTTATTATGAAAACGCCAAGAAAGATGTTCTTGCCTAGGTCATGGTGAAAAATTGTTTACAGAATTCAGTGTTCATGAACACAGATAAGCAAAAACACGTGAATTGAATTCCACTCACCTATGTGTTTGGATTAATCATGTACACCATATTATGTAAAAAGACCAGATATGTCCAGTGCTCCAAAAGGTTGTGAGCAAGATACCAAAGTGATCAATATGTTGATCATTCGACAAACAGTGAAAAGTTAAACTTATGATAGATAAGATATGTTTCTCGGAAAATGGAGATAATGAAGAGCTCGTTGTAATGAGTTACACTAGCTGAATTTTGATGTAAAAGGTTACACCAATTCAGTCTTCATACTTACTTCGACCGATTTTCGATTTTGATTGGGATTATGTGTTTCACACATAAGGATGGCACAATATAGTGGAACTGTGTTAAGGTAGATACTGTGGCGAATTATATAACAAAGGCTAAGTATATTGTTGCTTAAAATAAGTAATAAGGAGGGTATTTTGAATTGTAAGTTCATTTATGAACGTGGTATGGTTTCCTAGATGCTTGAAGCTCATGGAACATTGATGAATGATTTCGTGACTTATTCTAAGGAACCAAGGTCCTACCAAATAATTCAAACATATACAAAGCTAAACTGATAACATTAGTGAATTTTATGATAGCGTGAAAACGCAAAGAGATGCAAGATACAAACGGGCCTGAAACGTCACATCCGTAGATGAAGTCTATACCAAAAATTAAGCATGCATTACACCGGTATGCCATAGGTGTAAAGTGCTCAAGCACTACAATATTATTGACTCTAGTGCAAGTGGAGACTGTTGGATGTATGCCCTAGAGGCAATAATAAAAAAAAAATATTTCCACGTTCGTAACTAATGTTTATATTTCTGTGCTATAATTTTAATGACCCTGACTGTGAGATTCAGAAGAAAACTCATTTGCATGTGTGGAAATGTAAACACCACGAGTTCCTGGTAGCCTCTAAGACCAGTTCATGTGCTAACTGATGATTACATTTTGTTAATCATGGACATTGTTCTTGTAACAAGGATGTCAGTAGCAATGAGAACATATTGTTAGCAGAACAATGATGTTGAACCGACCCCAATATTGAATGATATACTTAGAGATCACATCGTAACAACGTTATAAGTCATATCATGAAATGTTATCATATAAGTAATTCCTTAGACCATGAGAGTATCGAGTTGCTTCACACAGGAAGATGTACTTTGGTTCTTAGATGAATCTTCCCGTTACTGGGTAGTAGTTAAATAAGTTCTGGGTACATCGGATAGTGTGTCTAGTAATTGCAATAGTTCAAGACTGGGATTTGCTCCTTCACGATGAAGAAGATATTCACTTCGGTCCCACTCGGTATGACGGTATCCATTATAGTCTGGCCAGACGCGTTGTGATTTAGTCACGGGGATACCGGAATACGATAACGAGAAAAAGGGACAAACGAGCAAAGAGGATAACGAGTGGCTTGTGTTCAAGAAGTTGTTACACATGGGTGCCAAACTTCTCTCCTCTGACTTTTTCATATATCGGGAAGCAAAGGGAATGGTACATGACTAAACATAATGGTTCGCTCGAAGTTTCTTCGTGTATGTGCGGGACTCAACATGGGTGTCCATGGCCCCGCTGTTGATTATTGGCTATTGACAAAAGGCTGTTGACCTATGTCCGGAAGATATTCAGAGTCATATCCGCATTATACCGAACCTATTGGGTCACACACTTAACGAGCAGTAGTCTCTTAAAATACTGGAATGGTAGAAGGTCTAGTGGAAGCAAAATGGAATAGTTCATACGGGCACCGGAAGTAGTTCCGGGTATTTACGAAATTGTTCATAAGGACACCAGAAGTAGTTCTGGGTATTTAAGGATATGTACGGATAACTTTGGAATAGTCCCAGGTGGTTCCGGAACATATGAGAATGGTACTGTGGAAATCCTGGATCGACCGGAATAGTTTCCGGTTAATCGGTGGACGTCCCGACAAACTTACGCGGTCATCGAATTTCTTAGACTGTAACTCGGATGGTCTCGGAACCTATCTAGATAGTTCCGGAGCGTCCGAAAACGGTCCCGGAAGGTCTTGGAAGTGCTCCAGAAGGTTCCAGAATGTCCCGAAACCATCCCGGAAGGTCCCGGAATGGCTGAGAATGGTCCCGAAGGGTCCTGGAAGGTTCCAGAAGCTTCTGAAAGGTTCCAAAAGTTTTCGGATAGTACCATATGCGCCCCACCACCCTTAGACTTGGGGGGCAAGGCACCCCAAGGGGGCTGGCCGAAATATGGTGGTGGGGGCGCCCTACTTGGGGAGGAGTCCTCCTTGGACTCAGACTCCCCGGTGGGAAAGTCTCCCTTTGGGAGTAGGAGTCCCAGGGGGACTCCACAAGCCCCAGGTCGGCCAGGACAGCCCCCTGGCCAACTATATAAGCAGGGGAAGGGGTGGGGGCGCAGCACATATCAAACCCTAGCCCTATGCGCCACCCTCCCTCTCTCTAAACCCCGTTGCTCCACAATTAGACCCCGGTTTAGACGCTGTTCTAGATCGGAATCCGTTAGGGTTTTCTTCCTCTAGTTTTATCGGTGGCGTTCTTCTCTGGACGGTGGAGCGCTGCTGGATTGCTGCTACGGAATGTGTGGATACTAATGGAGGCATCGTTCCTTCGACCCTTTTTCGAGGATCTTGTTCGTGGGACTTGTCCGCGTGACTAGATCGCGGGACGGTTCGAGGGATTGATATCCTCGCGGTTGGAAGGTCATTGAAATTCCTAGCCGCGGGGATCTGCACCGACGGTCTTCACTAACTCTACTTCCGCTACATCGGTTGGTGAGCCATGACCTAAAACCTTGTATGCAATCTTCATAGATGATCTTGGGTGTTTACTACGTAGGCCGATTTTTCTTGTTTTCTACTGCGTTTACCAACATTTTCCAAGCATCAAAATTTGTGCCATCAAAACTAAGAGTGTCAATGAATACTAATCCCTAGTCGAAATCTTTACTCTCAAGGAGGTGAAGCACTACAATGAGAAATCTGGCTCTGATACCAATTGAAAGGTCATGGATGTCGCCTAGAGGGGGGGTGAATAGGCGCTTAAAATAATTACGGTTTAGGCTTGAACAAATGCGGAATAAAACTAGCGTTTAATTTTCCAAGCAAGAAACCTAAATAAACTAGTCTCAACTATGTGCACCAACAACTTAAACTAAGCAAGATAAATAACAATGTGATAGCAATATATATAACAAGAACACTATGGCTATCACTATGTGAATGCACAAGTAAATATGTTGAATAGATAAACAACTAGGAGAGCAACCTATGGGACAAGAAGTGCAACAACAATATGTGCAAGCACAAGATAAACAAGATAATAGGCTTGCTCAAAGTAAGGGTAGGAGTAACCGTAAGTGGAGCCGAAGGAGACAATGATGAGTTATCGAAGTTCCTTCTCTTGCGAGAAGCACGTCTCTGTTTGGAGAGGGTGTGGAGCACAATGCTCACCACAAAGGCCACCTAGGGCCACCCTATTCTCCTCACGCTCTCACAAAAGTGAGATGTCGTGATTCCACTATGGGACACTTGAGGGCGGTCACCGGACCCGTACAATTGGTAACCCTTGGGGCGGTCACTGTACCCGTACAAATGCCCGGGGCAATCTCCACAACCTAATTGGAGACTCCCGTAGCGTCCCGAAGCTTTACACCACAATGATTGAGCTCTTTAACAACATCATGCCTCTAGGGGCCAAAGCACCCAAGAGGAACAAGCTCTACAGTGCCAAAGCACTCAAGAGTAACAACCTTTTCAATGTTCAACTTCCACTACAACGAATCCTCGGAGAGAACTCAAACCGATGCACCAAATGCAAATGGAAAGAACACACGAAGTGCTCACAAGTACCTCACTCTCAAATCCCACCAAAGCAACAAAAGCTATGGAGGAATATGAGAGGAAGAACAAGGAGAAACACCAAGAACTCCAAGATCTAGATCCACAAGGTTCCTCTCACTTAGAGGAGAGATGGATTGGTGGAAATATAGGTCTAGATCTTCTCTCTCTTTTCCCTCAAAAAGATGCAAGAATCATAGGAGGAATAGAGAGAAAGCAAGCTGTAGGGGGGAAATTTTCTCAAGAACCGTAGTCAAAGGAGGAAGAAGAAGAATGGAGTATTTGTAGTCCAGGGGTCGGGGTAGGTGAGATCTGCCCGTTGGGACCCCATGTGCACGGGGCATACAGTCAATTTCTCAGCCAAACCCCGTGTGCATGGCCCTGGGACCCCGTGAGCATGGGGGCCCGTGTGCACGGGGCATACAGTCGATTTCTTAGCTAACCCCGTGTGCACGGCCCTGGGACCCTATGCACACGGGGTACCCAGAGACAGCCCAATGCAGGAAACAGAAACATGCATAACTTTTTCATACGAACTCCGATTTTGATGATCTTGGGCTCGTTTTAAATCTATGGACAAGCCCAAGGTCCTCATATAGAGAACCACCAAAGATCAACAAGAAATAATGATGCAAACCATGCAAAGGTTTTAGCACTCCACATACGGCGTGATCAAGCTACTCGCCCGCTAGTCCCTCTTGAAACAAAGCTAACGAACAGAGCTGCCTAATCACGACTGAAAATATTCATAAGAGGCTAGCGAGAAATGTCAAGCAAATAGAGGTGTGAAACCTCTGACCGAGAAGAACCGGCACATGTCCCACATCGAAAAACACAAGAGAAGATGCATATGAAATTCGTTTTCGATGAACAAGAGCTGTCATGAAGAAGGCCATAAGCTCCAAAACTCACAAAGAGAAAAACCAAACAAGAACCACTAAAGATGATGCCAAGGATGCAAAGGTTTGAGCTCTCCACTAATGATGTGTCCTAGCCTATAACCCGGTCTCCTAACTAGTACCATGAGACCGGTAAACTAGAAACCTATCAAGGTCAAACCTTTGCCTTGCGCATAATCCACTTGAGATTGATGTTGACGATCATGCCCGCCTCAAGTTGGGACACCTTTCTTGATTCCTCCATCTTGATGAAGACTAGTAGATTGCTCCCCCATGCTCCATTATGGGTGAGCCTCTTTGAGGCACATCTTCATCCTTTAAACCTTGAAGCCAACATATGATCTTCAAGCATTCCTTATGGACAAACCTTAAAGTAAAACTCAAGGAAACCATTAGTCCATATAGATTGACATTAATTACCAAAACCAAGCATGAGGGAAAATGCCCTTTCAGTAGTCCACGTCACCCAGGAGACCAGGGAGCACGAGTACCCCCCTGACCGCGACCTTAGGTCGCCTGGGGTGTAGGCCCCCCTGAGGTTCCCTTCAGGCTCCGACGCTCTTCTGCTGAATAAGAGTTTTGGGATTTTCTGAGAACTTTCATTTTTGGAAATTTTCTACAATGCAAAGATAAAACAAATAGAAACTAGCACTAGGCTCCGAATTAGTAGGTTAGTACAATAAAGGATTCAAAAGTATGGAAAAAAGATGTAGCAGTGACACAAAACAAGCATGGAACAAACATAAATTATATATATGTTTGGGACGTATCAATCCTCTAGTGCCGAACCATGCTCTAGAAATCATTGTCAGCGCCTGAGTTGTTTTTGTCGATGCAGATTCGGTCTCTAGGAGCCGTTTTTAGCATATGGTCTCTTAATCTCTTGTCAGGTCGAGCTCTAATCCTTTGTGTTTAGATGAGGGAGCTATAAAGTCAGCTTTTTCTGATGACTCGATCCTCACATGTGCCTCCTTCCACGTGCCACGGAAGTACTGACGTGCTTACTGGGGTGATCGTGTGATGGCTCCATATATATCTGCGATAAATAATCAATTGGCTTCCTTCCACCCTTTATTGATCACATGATCTTCGTCCCGTCTCACACCCTATCAAAACCCTAGATTTGTTTTGGCACCTCCCTTCTTTTCGATGAAGAGCCGCAAGAACAACGTCACCGCTCGGAGCAAATCAGGTGCCACTGGGAAGAAGTTTGCTATCGCCGAAAAGAAATCCACCACCACCACCAGGAGGGGATCCATCTCAGTGCGTAAGGCTTCTATCCCTCACCTGGATTTAGATTATGACGTGTCCACTAACGTTGCTGATGCCATTACTTGGACGGTGTACGTGAAAAAGTACCCTCACCTTCACAAGATTGATATTGTTGGCTTCATCTCGGATTGCCACATGCTTATCTGGTGTCCTACTCCTTCAGGTAACATTATCCCCAATCCCTTGTCTTGGAAAAAACTGGTCCATACTTCATTTTTATGCAGCGGCCTTCGTCCCCTATTGAGCCCGTGGGTTCGTGGTTTGGTGACCTTTACATGCTTCAAATCCATCAAGTGACTCAGAACAGTATTTTGCACATCTCATGCTTCCTCAAGTGAATAATGTGAAGAAGATCTAGATTCTTTCTGCAAAGATCTTGATCTTTTGGTGAAGAAATTCAACTCGTTGAAGAAGGGCAACCGCTACAAGTATGATTCAAAGAAAAGTTCAAGTTTCCTCAAGTGATGAGAAGAAATACACTTGCTTCAAACATAGAGAACTCAGACATACATCGCGAATTGACATCTTCTGAAGATAAAACTCAAGAAGGAGAGCAAGAGCAATAAAGACAAATATGACAAGAAAGATAAGAATCACTAGTCAAATAAGAAAAAGTACTTCAAGTTCCAAGACCAAGTCCTCATCTTACAAGAAGAACTCGCACAAGGACCGTCGTTGTCTTGTAGAGGAAATGGACTAGAAGGTTGAGGCTTCATCAACTATAAAAGCTTCTGAAGTTGCATCATCTATCAAGGTATCTGACTTTGACATAGTGATACGTCCCAAACATATCTATAATTTCTGCTTGCTCCATGCATGTTTTGTGTGATATTGCTATGATATAGATACACTTTCATACACTTTTGATCATATTTGGACTAACTTAATAACTCAGTGCACCACAGTGCCAGTTCCTGTTTTCTGCTATTTTTCTATTTCAGGTTTCCCCCATATTAAAAGTGCTCCAAAAATTTGGGAAAAATCAGATGAAAAATCAGCGTGAAGGAACCTTCCGGAATCACCTGGGTGGCGCCGGAGGGCCACCACCAGGGACCCAGGCGGCCCTCTGGCGCGGCCAAGGGTCTGGCCGCGCCGGGGGGCACCTGGACCCCTGGTGCCCCTCCTGGCAGCCCCCTCCGCCTATATATTCTCCGTGACGCGAAACCTCCGAAGACAGAACCCTTTTTCACGATCTTGCCGCTATTCCGCCGCCGCCGCGCTTCCAAGACCGGGAGCGCCAACAGACCTCTTCCCGGCACCCTGCCGGAGGGAGGATCGACCTCTTGGAGCTTCCCCTCCACCATGGACGCTTCCCGGATGATCTGTGAGTAGTCTCCCTTGGACCATGCGTCCATGATCAGTAGCTATGTGATGTTCTCCTCCCCTCTTTGTTCTTCATGGTTTAGACCTCGTGAGATGCACTACATGATCGAGGCACATATGTAATTTTCTGTTGTTGCTATGCTGAGTTTTCTGGGATCTAATGGATTATGAGACTATGTTCAGATTGTGATTATGTAATATATTTGGTTCTTATCTTTTATATTTTTGTTCCTAAGTAATTCTTGCATGTTCTCCGTTGCTGTTTATTGCTTTGGCCAAGTAGTAGGTAGTGACTCCAAGAGGGAACGTTATGCTCGATTGTGGGTTCATGCCCCCCGATGACACGCTTGAGTGACAGAAACATGAGTCTAGGGGATGTGCTATAGCCACAAGGGGTAAAACAACGGTGCTTGTAACCGCGGTAGCAAGGATTGATTACTTTACGCAAAGTGCTCTTTAATGCAGTTGTCTGTTGCTTTGGGTTTACACTTTCGGTGCGGCTCGCAACTTAATACCAGCGAGATGATCTGGATAGATATCTCAAGGTGGATGATTAGTAGTAGATGCATGTGACGAACCCAAAATCAAGTCGTGTACAGTAATCATACACGCAAGGTACACGATAGAGATCAGGGACTCACGGTGAGATATCACAACAAAACTCTACAAATAAAATAATACAAGCTGTTTAATACAAGCCAGGGGCCACGAGAGCTCGAATACAACAGCTCGAGAGCACAAGGTCAGCGGAAGCAATAGTATCTGAGTACAGACACAAGGATACAAGGTTGCCTTAAGAAGGCTAGCACAAAAATCAACACGATCGAAAAGGCGAGGCCTCCTTCCTGGGAACCTCCAAACTACTCCTGGTCAAAGGGGAACTCGACGTCGTAGAAGGCATCGGGGATCTTCATGTTGCGGTGTTCGACATCGGGGATCTCCTGCTCCTGGACTCCAACGTCGACTGCAGCGGCCGATCAGGCAAAACAAAAAGGGGGAAATAAAGCAAGGGTGAGTATCTAGCATACCCGCGAGTCTTACGTCCGCTACTAAGCATTTATGCATGTATCAAATGGAAAGGGGAGGCTATATATAGTGGACTGAAAGTCAGAAAACAGAATAAGGAAGAGAAGCTAGGCCTAACGAAGACTAGCATCTTCCGACTAGTCTTGCAGCATGAGGTAAGAATCAGCCAACAGTTTAATAGCAAGAATGTAATAACAATGCAGCAGAAGTTGCTGCAGCATTGTATAATAGTAAGTTGTATTATATAACAATTACATATGCCTTCGAGATCCCCTCCTCGACTTCCCTGCGTGGAAGAGAAACCAGAACCAATAGTTTAATAGTAGTAGTTTGTAGTAGTAGAGTCTGGCTTCAGCATAAAGCGTCCTGTTACCGTGGACACGGCTATCCGAATAGATTATCATCCCTGTAGGGGCTGCACTACTGTTACCCTAAACGCTTGGATCTCCAGGGTGGCGTACACCTTGTTAGGGAATGCCCCACCGAGGCTATCCGATACGCCGAAGTCCATCCTTCGAGCTCAACAGAGAGGCCATCCGCCGGTCTAAATCGTAAGTACAAAGGAACTTTGGACCCCTGTCCTTTGTACTCCTGCACGGTAAGCGACTGGCCGGTGAAGCAGACCCACCTCCCACTACCTGAGTAGGCGGTCCAAGCCCGGCAATCAGCCCAAGGTAAAGCTGACGTCTGAAGAGCCCTCGAACGAGGCTACAACACAGAGGGCCCACACCGTAATCCGACGTGGAGGTAGTGCGTAAAGGGCACGACGACCCACTCAAGTCATCCACCTGACCCATTAAGCATTTTAATTATTATCTGTCGGAACAACCGTTATCGTTGTCCTTATTTAGGTGAGCCGCGGACAACGACAACAGCCAGGTCCACCCCCATTACCAGAGCCAGTGGCCGCCTGCCCTGTCGTCCCACCAACTCGTGCGGTTACCAACAAGGTGAACCGTCTCCTTACCTTGTCTCGCGTTTGCTCCGAAGAGCTCGACTTTCGTACAACAGGATATCTGTCGGCCACGAACAGTACCAGGCCCGCCGCACACCGGTGGAATACACCTGACCCGTCGTTCCGCTAAAATACTCCTGGTCAAAGGGGAACTCGACGTCATAGAAGGCATCGGGGATCTTCATGTTGCGGTGGTCGACATCGGGGATCTCCTGCTCCTGGACTCCAACGTCGACTGCAGCGGCCGATCAGGCAAAACAAAAAGGGGGAAATAAAGCAAGGGTGAGTATCTAGCATACCCGCGAGTCTTACGTCCGCTACTAAGCATTTATGCATGTATCAAATGGAAAGGGGAGGCTATATATAGTGGATTGAAAGTCAGAAACCAGAGATTAACTAGAGTTATTTTAATTAAACAAATTTAATTAGCAGCTAGGACCCACATGTAATAGACCCAGGGGTTAACTACTTTAATTTAAACACAATTTAATTTAATAGGGGACTGGACCCACATGTAAGTCACAGGTACAACTAATTTTACTTAAACAATTTAGATTTAGGCACTGGGCCCGCATGTCATCCAAACAGGGGGTTAACTTGTTTCAAGTTAGCCTAATTAGGGGGATTAGTCCCTGGCTGGCCCACCGGTCAGTGGTTCCCCCGCTGGATTAAGCCAGCCAGGCCACCGGAGGCGAGCCACAAGGGGGGTTACGGCGGCGAGCAAGGGGCGTTGCCCCCAGTGGCCCGGGCGACGCGGGCGTGTGGCTGCCGCTGCGCGGCTTGGGTGTCCAGAGCAGGCGGGGTGCAGGGCAGTGGCGCTGTGAGTGCACGCGCGGAGCCATGGCGGTGGCCGGAACTCGAGCACGATGGTGAGCGGGGCGAGGGTGCGAGGAGCTCGGTGAGCGCGACCGTTCGAGGGTGCGGCCAGGGCGCGCGTAGGCGTGGGCGGGGCGCGGCCGGTGCGCAGTAAGGGCACGTGTGGGCACGACCATGGGCACGGTCCGGCCATGGCGGACGTGATGGGGGATGGGAGATCGAGCCGGGGAACAAGGGGGCGGGGGGGCGGGGGGAAGCTCACAGGGGGGGAGAGGAGAGGTCGCGATGGCCGGGGAAGCGACCGGAGTAGCGGCACGACGACGAGGTCCGCGATGGTTCGACGGGGGCAGGGGCTCGATTCGGTTGAGCTGGAGCTCTCCGGCTTGATCTCCGGGTTGCAGGAGAATTAGTGGAGGCAGGCGGAGCTCCTAGACGTCTCCGGGCAGCACGGGATGGCTGGTCGCCACGTCGGCGACGATGAAATGCCCGCGGCGGCGCGGTTTCTCGCCGGGAGTGGAGAGTGAGCGAGGGACTGGGGTGGTGCGGCGCGAGGAGGGGAAGAAGGGGGCGGCTAGGTTTCGTGGGAGGGGGTCGGGGTCCTTAACCTTGCCGGGGAGCCGTCGGATGGCTGCCACGGCAGCCTGGCCGGCGTGGATGGCCGCCACGGCCTTCCTCGTGAGAAGTGGGAAGGGGATGCGGGAATGGGGATTGGGCCTGGCTGGGCCCAGTGGGGAGGGGAGGTTTTTTTTTGCCTCCCGGGCGTTAGATAGGTTTTAATATTTTTGGTATTTCCTTTTCTTTTTCTGTAAAATTCCTTTGTATTTAATTTAACTAGTTTTGCTACTTTGTAAATTATGTAGTGTGTCTCTAAATTAGTAGTGCACTGGATAACAGTGCCACAAATTTTTTGGTGATTTTATAAAATCATTTAGTATTTTATTTAATTAACAAATGATTAAAAGGGACAAATTAAGCTACTGTTTTAATTGTTTGATTTATTTGGCAGTTCAATTAATTTCCCAAACTATAGGGACATGATCAAATGATTATTATACATTTTACAAAATTGGTTTCTCCATTTTTGAGAAAAGTTTAATTGTCACCTATTTTTAATATTCACCACAAGGCACTTTGAGTTTTGATTTGATTTCAATTCAAAGGGGTTAGACTTGTTGTGATTCAAGATGATCAAGGCCCATGGCCATATTGCTTTCAATAACATCACAAGGGCAATTTGAATTTTTGATCCGACCCAGGTTGATGAAAGTAAAACTTTGAATAGTAATTATCAACAGTAATGGTGATTACTGTTCACTAACAGTGAGGGTGTTACAATGCACTTGGATTTCGGTCTACTTAGTTTGGCGTACCGCCGATGCTTTTGAGCCTCTTCCTTTCTTTGTAGCATAGTTAGCATTGCGGTGCATTTTTAATCCTGACAATTGCCCAACTGTGATTTGTTTACCTCGCATAGCAGTTTTATCGTCTTTTGGGAGAGAGACATCACTAGTGAACATCACGGGACCCCGGTCCATATTATCATCACTGTTTACACGCTCATTTATTTTTCTGCTTTTACTTTCCAGCTGCCATCACCATTACCATTATCCCTTGCGTTTGATCCTTTGTAAACAACAAGACCAGAGAGATTGACAACCTCTCTGAACTTCGTTGGGAGCAAAGTTATTTGCTTTTGTGTGCAGGTCCAGGAGAAGCAAGTGATTCTTTTCAGACGACGCATCACTTGCCGAACCACCTACTTATCATTACCGGAGTCCTATGGGAGATAAACCCCATCCTCTACATAGGGGAAATTTTCTGCTATCCTACATCTCACTTTCCACTTGGGGTAACCAACGAAGGCCGGCGAGAAACCATTATCATCATCTCGACCATCAAGCAAATTTTTGGCGCCGTTGCCGGGGACTCCGAGTGCTAAGATAGGGGAGTTGCACACTATCTTTTATCTTTGATTTTTAGTCTTGTTAGTTTACCTTTCAGTTTTTATCTTTGTGTCTTATACCAAAAAACCCCAAAAATAGTATGTCTAGTTCCTTACTTGCCAATCAATGTTTGACTTCTTTGAAACCAGATCTTATTGGCATGGAGGATTCACTGAGGATCAAAAAAAGTGGTACAAGGAACACCGCTTGTCTCAAAAGGGGATACACTTATGGAAACAAATACATCAGTTGTATGAGTATGCTAGAAACTTGTGCTCAATATATAATATATCTTTCCGCAGGGACGAATCTTGTTGCTTTATGAGGCATAAACACCTTGCTTTCCAATGTGAGTACAGTGATGATGAAACCTTATCTTCTTATGCTAAGAGAAACTATAATTTTTATGATGCAGAGCAAATAGAATAATTTGTTGCTTATAAGGGTGCCTATGAAAATTACGATGCAAATTATTATATTACTGATCATCTTGAGAGAATCTCTCCCCCAAAGGAAGAGACTAATGTTTTGCATGACTCTATGGAAGAAGAAATTGCTGAACCTGAAAGCTCCTTGGATGAAAAAGAGGAGGAGAGTGACGAACAAAAGGAGGAAGAATGGAGCCATCCATGTCTACCTTCTAATGGGAGTAACTCTTTGACTCTTACCTTATATGAGTGTTATGATCCTATGGATTCTTTTGAAATATCCCTTTTCGATGGAGTTGATGCCTTCTATACTTGTGGCCATGATGACATTATGAATGATGCTTACGGAGATGAACTTGCTATAGTTCCTCATGTTAAGCATGAAATTTTTGCTATTGCACCCACACTTGATTGTCCTATTATCCTTGTGAAATCTCCAACTCATATTTCGGAGAATTTTGCTCTTATCAAGGCTCAATGTGATGGGTTGCATTTATCTTATGATCCTAAAGACCGCGTTGAAAATTATATACGTGTGCTTGTAGGTCATGAACAACAAGATTTATGTGATAGTTATATTCTTGATGTTGTTCATGATACTACTGAAAATTATTTTGAGAGAGGGAAGTTTGGTTGTAGAAACTTCCATATTACTGAAACTCCTCTCTTTATGTTGAATTTTCTGAAGATGTTCTTGTTCCACCTTCTTATGCTGGTTTCTTTGTGCTTCTTTGATTTATTTACTTATGAGATGCCTATGCATAGGAAGTGGGTTAGGCTTAAATGTGTTTCATATTTTCTTCTTGATGCTCTCTTTTGCTTCAAATTCTTATTCTTATGTGAGCATCTTTTATAATCTTCATGCCTAGCTTAAAGGCGTAAATGAAAGCGCTTGTTGGGAGGCAACCCAAGATGTTTTTACTTCTTTTTTAGTGGTATTGATGATTTTTACTACTGTAGCAACATCATTGTATCTTTATTTTCAAGCTTTGTGCCAAGTTATAGCCTCTTATGATAAGGGAAGCCAAAGTTGTGACATGCTGTCCAGAAAACAGATTCTGTCTGCTTGACGGAAAAAATCAAAATAAATCACCAGTTCATATTTTTGATATGAATTTTTTACACAGCATGACCTATACAATTGTGAAACTTTCGTATGTTCTGAGTTTTTTTATATGAGTTGCAGAAGTACCCCCAAAAAATTCTTTACTACCTGCTGTTCTGTTTTTCACAAATTCTGCCACGTTTTGCCTTTCCTTACTTTTACAAACCTTAAGCTTGCTTTTTCTTTGCAAAACCTTTTTGGAAATCTTGAGAAACATTAGATCTTCAAGAATATCTTTATATCTAGTGGAGAAAATTATTTTATCAAGGGCACTAACCTCTCTAATCAGCTTATGATGAGTTATGTATGAAGGGAGTTTTCAAGTGTGCGAGGGAAGATGATGAAAGAAGATCCGGGAGTGTCAAACGCTCAAGCTTGGGTATGCCCCTATGAATCCCCAAGAAATATTCAAGGAGACTCAAGCGTCTAAGCTTGGGGATGCCCCCGTGCATCCGCTTCTCCGTCAACAATCATCATTTCGTCCTTCGTCTCACTATATTTTTATCACTTCATGCGTTATGTGCTATGCTTGGAGCGTCTCGCTCTTAGGTTTCCTTTTTAGTTTTCTTTAGCTTTGCTTGCTGTTCATAACAAGTTAGACCCCAGATTACTTTGTGTGGGAGAGAAACACGCCCCACTTCAATCTAGAACACATCATAGGATTTTCATGCTTATCTTTTCTCTGTTTTGTGTTCTTTATCTTTTTGTAGCTGCTGCCATGTTTAGGTTTAGTTTTAGTTTTTGTCTTTAGCAAGAGCCTTGGATTTTGTTTAGTTTGTTTCTGGAACTCTCTTTAGTTTTCATGTTTATCTTGTTAAGAGAGTTGGTTGTTGCACTGAGTTGTGTCTTGTCTTGAAGTAGGTAATTGAGGTTGCTATTCAATTGTAGTAGTAACTTGCAATAGTTTTGAGGTATTGTTGTGAGTAATGTTTGAAATTTTGGTGTCAAAAGCTCTAGCCTATTAGTGATAGGTGTCGTATTTTGGGAAATCCGTGTGTATTTTCAAAACCTACAAAAACTAGTTGAGAACTCTAGCTACTAGATGGATCACTAATCTTTTAAGGGATCGGATATTAGAGTACACTCACATACCATGAGTCGAGGATGCGCTAGGATAACCAAACCCCCATACACTCCTCCTCGGGGTACTTGTCTCTTTGTGAACCTCCTTATTAGATTGAGAGTTATCGATAATATGTGCATGAGTTCTTCGGACTAATGTAAGTATTGAAAGTTGACACTTTCACCTTCCCATATTTGCTTGCCTCTTTCGTACTGTGCATTGCCCTCTTCTCACTCCGAGAGTTGGCGTCCACCTTCGCCGGTACTTCCAAACCCTTGGCATGATACACTCTGTCATCATAAACCTCCCTATATCTTTCCTCAAAAAAACCACCATACCTACCTATCAAGGCATTTCCATAGCCTTTCCGAGATATATTGCCATGCAACATCCACCTCTTCATGACTTGATCTTCATGTCATACATGTTCCTGCTACACTGGCAGAGGCATACATTTGCATACATCATGATAGCTACATCTTATTTATGTTTGAGTACCTTGTAAAGTGAGAAAGATCTTCTATACCTTCTTGTAAAATAGAGTGTTTCCCTTAAGTGAGGAAAAGATCCCAAAGAGGAAAAAATTAAAAGATCCCAAAGAGGACAAATGAGAGTTAATTAGAAAGAGCCATTGAGGCCACCAAAAAAATAAAATAGAAATAAAAAAAGAAATAGAAATAAAAAGAGATAAAGGGGCAACACTACTATTCCTTTTGAAATATCCACACTCTTACCCCCTCTTATCCTTGTACTCCATAGAGATGATCATTTATGCATATAGCTATGTGGGGACCCTTCATACTATAGTACTTGGCTTGCATATTCCAAGGATGAGCCTCCTCAAACGAGCTCTAGGTCTTCATGGACGAGCAAGTTGGATGCACCCCCACTAGTTCCATTGGATAGCTTTTCCTAGATCATATGTGCATCCGTTGCATGGCAATCCCTACTCCTCACATCATATCTATCATTTGGCTCTCTCGCCTATGATTGTCCTCATTGATGCGAGCCTTTCACACCCTTTTTTTCTTCCTCCTCCACCATATATCTCTCTTTGCCATCCTAAGTGTCAACTCTCGTGATTACGCTCATCCATTGCATCAGTGCTCAAAATATCGAAAAGGAGTGGATCAAATTGACTTGTACCTGGCTAGTGGTCTCGGGACGAGTCAAGATAAGATTCCAAAGAAGACCAAGTGTGAAACTTTAGTAGATTGAGTTCTCAACAAATATATTTTTCTCTCGTATTCCCATATCCCCCTTCTTGCACGCAGACACCATTTGGAGACATTCGAGTCACGGACAGCATGAGCTCTTGCAGCTAATGTTCTTCAGTTACTTGTTTCAATGATAATATAGACTCTTGCCTGTTATGACTTGAATTGAATAACATACCTTGATTGCTTTACTTTCAAAGTTCTTATATGGTTGCTAGCATGTCACCACAGAAATTATGCTTGTTATCATTTACCTACTCGAGGACGAGCAGGAATTAAGCTTGGGGATGTTGATACGTCCCAGACTTATCTATAATTTCTGCTTGCTCCATGCATGCTTTGAGTGATATTGCTATGATCTAGATACACTTTCATACACTTTTGATCATATTTGGACTAACTTATTAACTCAGTGCACCACAGTGCCAGTTCCTGTTTTCTGCTGTTTTTCTATATCAGGTTTCCCCCATATTAAAAGTGCTCCAAAAATTCGGGAAAAATCAGATAAAAAATCAGCGTGAAGGAACCTTCCAGAATCACCTGGGTGGTGCCAGAGGGCTACCACCAGGGACCCAGGCGACCACCTGGCGCGGCCTAGGGTCTGGCCGCGATGCGGGGGGGGGGGGGGCTGGACCCCTGGCGGACCCCCTGGCTGCCCCCCTTCGCCGATTTATTCTCCGTGACGCGAAACCTCCGAAGACAGAACCCTTTTTCTTGATCTAGCCTCTGTTCCGCCCCCGCCGCGCTTCCAAGATCGAGAGCGCCAGCAGACCTCTTCCCGGCACCCTGCCGGAGGGAGGATCGACCTCCGGGAGCTTCCCCTCCACCATGGACGCTTCCCGCATGATCCGTGAGTAGTATCCCTTGGACCATGGGTCTGTGATCAGTAGCTATGTGATGTTCTCCTCCCCTCTTTCTCCTTCATGGTTTAGACCTCGTGAGCTGCCCTACATGATCGAGGCACATATGTAATTTTTTTCTATTGCTATGCTGAGTTTGCTGAGATCTGATGGATTATGAGACTATGTTTAGATTGTGATTGAGTAATATATTTGGTTCTTATCTTTTATATTTTTGTTCCTAAGTAATTCTTATATGTTCTCCGTTGTTGTTTATTGCTTTGGCCAATTAGTAGGTAGTGACTCCAAGAGGGAACATTATGCTCGATTGTGGGTTCATGCCCCCCGATGAAACGCTTGAGTGACAGAAACATGAGTCTAGGGGATGTGATGTTGCCACAAGGGGGAAAACAACGATGCTTGTAACCGCAGTTGCAAGGATTTGTTACTTTACGCAAAGTGATTTTTAATGCAGTTGTCTGTTGCTTTGGGTTTACACTTTGGGTGGGGCTCGCAACTTAATACCAGCGAGATGTTCTGGATAGATATCTCAAGGTGGATGATTAGTAGTAGATGCAGTTGGCTTTCGGTCTACTTAGTTTGGCGTACCGCCCATTCTTTTGAGCCTCTTCCTTTCTTTGTAGCATAGTTAGCATTGCGGTGCATTTTTAATCCTGTCAATTGCCCAGCTGTGATTTGTTTACCTCGCATAGCAGTTTTATCGTCTTTTGGGAGAGAGACATCACTAGTGCACATCACGGGACCCCGGTCCATATCCTCATCACTGTTTACACGCTCATTTATTTTTCTGCTTTTACTTTCTAGCTGCCATCACCATTATCATTATCCCTTGCGTTTGATCCTTTGTAAACAACAAGACCGGAGGGATTGACAACCTCTCTGAACTTCGTTGGGAGAAAATTTATTTGTTTCTGTGTGCAGGTCCAGGAGAAGCAAGTGATTCTTGTCAGACGGCGCATCACTTGCCGAACCACCTACTTATCATTATCGGAGTCCTACGGGAGATAAACCCTATCCTCTACATAGGGGAATTTTGCTGCTATCCTACATCTCTCCTTCCACTTGGGGTAACCAACGAAGGGCGAGAAACCATTATCATCATCTCGACCATCACATGGCTGGCATCGCTCACGCTTCATCGCTCCAAGGTATCTTAAAGGAATCCTTGTTTTGATACCAACAACGATGACTTTCTTACTAATGATCTAGAGGATCTGAAACCTAGTTACACTAAGCATTCTTCAACTGTGAAGAAGCACCAAAAAACCCTTGATAAGCAAGAGGTTTTCTAGTTGAGAAAATACAAAAGCATTGGACTATGAATAATGAATATAAACTTCTTTATTCAATGTTTGAGGAACTCTCAACTCGTCATGAATCGCTTTCAAGTGATCATGAGATGCTGGCTTTTGAGTTCCTCAAAAGGAAGCAAGATCTCGAATATTGAAAATGGTACACAATGCGAGGACTTCAGGTTTTAAAATGATTCCTCACTTGCTCAACAAATTAGCTCTAATCAAGAGATTTTTTCTCCTACTTGCTTTAAATGCACTGAACTTGCTAATGTTTTATCATCACCTGAATCATCAAGTGCTAAATATGATTTCTCCAATGGTTATGACAATGTTATCTCAAGTTCTTCAAATGATGATGTGGTTCTAACCCCTTCGCAGAGGAAACCACAAATATGATGAATGATGATGATAGGTTGAAGACATATAGCTCGAGACTTGTTTGTACAAATGTATCAAGGGTCATGAAACCCTTAGTGATATCCTCAAGAAGTAGATACTGAACTAAACATCAGGAAAGAAGGGGTAGGTTTCATGAGGAAGATCATGGAAGGTGCAATATTCTCCTGCCTCTTAAATAACTTTTTAGACGAGATTCATCTGTTTTTTTTCTATCTATGATGTCGCTTTTCAAAGGTATTAGATGCTAAAGGTGAAGTGCTTTTGCGATACTTGATTAATTTGGTGCTTGTCCACTTTGGTATTAGTAATATCATAGAGTCTATTGTAATGTCAATGATGAAATCGTGATGGGCATTTACTGAATATGAAATGTGTTGTGTGTTGGATATGAAATTATGATGAAATTACCGAAAAAGGGTTTCCCTCCCCTTTATAGATAAAGCCATCACCACATAACAATTGTGATCCGGATACAAACACACGCCACCAACACACCCAACACACACACCCAAGGCAGGATACAAAGTGTCGAGCACCCCATAACGAAGATAGGTCTCCAACACGATGCCTCCTAGAAGGAAACGACTGCATAGCCGCCACCGTCTGATCCCACAGACCGAGTTTTCACCCGGAGCAAGATGGAAGGAGGGAGGCCGCCGCGATGAATTATTTAGGAAGGATACGACAACCGCGGATGCCGCCCCCGTCGGCCAGATCAGGGTTGAATAGGTGATATACCCCGACGCCTACCTCGTCGAACCCAAACTTCGCCAACCGTCCACAACCACGCCACCCGCAAGGCCATGGTTGTACGCCCGCACATGAGACGCACGATCCGCACACGAACGCCACGCCTCCCGCCGCCCGGGCCGCCGCCTGACATACATACATCCTTAGGACCAACCAAAGAGACCGACTTTGGTCTGAGGGGACACCCACGACTGGTTAAACCGCAACCCACGCCTCGCCTTGAATATCGTCGGAGCTGCCGTCGCACTCAAACAGACAGGGAGTGACGAGGAGGGGGAGCGGACGCATCCACGATCGGCACACCACGTGCCGGTGATGGGCTGCTCTAGAGCGGGAGCCGCCCATCCCTTCCACCAAGCTCTCCACAGCCCCACCGCGACGATCGAAGCATCTCCACACAAGGCCACCAGCATAGGTTCGGCCACCGGCCAGAGAACCCCGGAGACCGCCGCCCACCACCAAGGTTGCTCGCTGGAGAGTCCAACCACGCCGAACGCCGCCATCCAGCCGCAAGGGCCCGACTGGACGAAGACCATCCGCATCCACCGCCTGCCGCGCCGCCCCCACCGCCACCGAACCCATGCGAGGGGAGGCCGCCCACGACCGTGGTCGTCTGCGACCCGCAGCGCCGGGACGGATCTGACGCGCCGTCGAAGAAGTCGCCGCCGCCACCAGCACCGGCCTGCCGCCACCCACTGCGCCGCCCGACACACGCCGCCCTGCCCCGACGCTGGCCAACGTCGGGAGGCCGCCGCACCGCTGCGCCCGACGCCGACCGCGCAGAGCTCCGGCCAGGTGGGCCGGCCGCCACCCAGCGAGAGGGCGAGAGATCCCCGCCGGCGCCGGCGCCGACCGGGCTTCTCCCGGCCGCGCCCCTGGGCGGCGGCGAGGGAGGAGAGGAGGGAGACGGGAGGTGAGGGCGGAGCAGCCGGCGTCGTCCTCCCCGCTGCCTCGAGGGGGCGGCGCGGGAGGAAACCTAGCGGGGTAGGTGCGGGACGGGGTATGCATTGTCAATTTGCTTATTATAAGATTAAATGATTGACAAATAAGCATGTTTTCTGATAATTGCATTTTAAATGGATGCATACAACAAAACATGTGCCATGAACACATACGACTCACACGATTATGACATACACAACATATGGATGAACGAAATAACACATACAATTATGACATGCATAATGTGTGATGGGCGCCCACCACACAAATTTCTTACACCGAGGTCATGCGCGATGAATAGCACCATATCACAGAACCGTGCGTTTTCTTCACCCGTTTGATGGGGGTGTACAATCGTGTACGATGCATATGCCAAAAGATAGTCCAAACGATCGACACACGGTTATGGTTAGTGTTTAATGCAACCTTGCGGTGCTTAATCTCATGTCGGATAAAACCAAAATAACCCTCAATTCAAAAGAGAGAGAAAAACGAAAAACCCCTGGACATTTTGTCAACCAAGATCTAAACCCTCGGCTCGACTGTCTGCCGCGCCGCTGATTCCCAACAAGATACACAGCCGCATGCGATCTCATCCGGACAAAACGTACTAGGCTTCCTGATACGCTGGCCGCCGGGCCGATGAGAGCTGAGTTGACCAATATGCATATGTGTGTGATAGATATGCAGCCCCGTCACAAGATCACAGCCCGATTACACTATCGTATTACGGAAGTACTGTGCGTACGACACACTTCACATACGATGCGTGTACGACGCAAATCCTGCGGATTCCCTTGAGTTGGCCTGCTAAACGGAAGGCCCATATGAAACGTCGTACAAAAATCGTACGTAATATATTGTGTGTATAGCAGCACTCATCGTATTATCCTCTCGGCCAAAGGCGACACGGGATTCAGGACCACACCGCGGCAGCTTCTCGCTTCTTCTAGCTAGCCTCCCTAGAGCCCATATTTCTATTGCGTCGATCCGCCCGTCCGCCAATGGCGAATCATGAGTGTCCCTGCCCTGTCCAGACGTTCCAGGCGCAAAATTACAAGGAAAATAACTAGGGATTGCAAGTTGCAGCTAAACAATGGGGAATATGGCACCTCTTGATAAGCTAAGAAAAATAAGCAAGTAAACTCTGTCAAGTCAGGCAGCCTCCTGGTTTCACTGATCTCATTCTCTCCTTCTTGTGGATCCCTAGGATCCTTCCTTAACTAACAAAGACCACATGCCCAGCAACCAGCTCAAAGGGGGCACACATGCCTGCTGTGCTATAGCGTATTTGCACACTGCTGCTTCTGAACTGAGGTAGGCAAGATGGCAATGTGGAAATGCTGATTTCCCGGTTTAAGTGCTAATTCGACAATTATACTTTTTAAAATTGTGGATGGATCATGTAAGAGCTATAGGTGAGTTGTTGAACCAGATTTTAGAAAGTGCACCACATTGCACCTGGTTGAGTTCTTCTTTGGTACACCCCCCTTAAAAGCATCAAGGGTTGAGATTAAGCCGTATCCCTTCATAACAAAGGGTATGATAGGAAATTAGAAAAAAATAACACCGCGGGGCGATGGGGGCGCCGTATGGCCGTAAACGCGATGTACGAGTGCTAGGCTTCCCGCTCATCGACAGTCACGGCATCCTCTCAGGCAACACCACCACGGCCATCGAGGTGGCGCACTTGGTCGGCGAAGTCCGCAAGCAGCACCAATATGGCTTCTTCACGGCATCAACACGGAGCTGCCGACGGATGCGCACATGCCGCTTTTGGACAAGCAACGCACCCTGCGCCGTCCCGGCGAGTCGTGTGGCTACGCCGGCAGCTTCGCGGTCCGCTTTGCCTCCAAGCTGCCCTGGAAGGAGACGCCTCGGGTAAACTGGCTTTACCATCCATCCATCCAAAGAGAGTAGCTGTTGTCTATCCATGGACAAGAGCCGAAGTAGAGAAGCTAACGACGATTCTGAAATCTTGTCATTACAAGGAGTTGTACGCCCGGTACTGCTCCGAGCTGAGCCGGCGGCTGTCGCTGGAGAATGAAAATCATGGAGGTACTGGTGGTTAGCCTGTGCGTCGGCCGCTCCAAGCCTGAGCCGGCTTCTTCAAGGGAAACAACTCCACATCATGCGTCCGGCTGCAGGTGCGGTGACGCTCCATCCGACCCAGGGCTGACGCTTTCGTGGTCACGGGGCGGGGGCAGCGTACGAGGGCAGAGCAGCATACGGGGCGGTGTAGCATACGGGCGGGGCAGCGTACGGCTTGGGGAAAAGACTGAAATACCCCTTATTTATTTTAGAGGGGGGGGGGTGTACCTGGTTTTGTTACACACATAGTCCTGATTTGAGTTCGGTTCAACCCTCAATTTGAGTGTTTTTTCATAGTTAAAGTGTGGATCAACCTTCTATTTATTTCACAAATACATGGTCCATCATGAAATATAGTACTACAAAAAGTATTTAAATTCAGCTTGTTTTGGGACAAACAAATGAAGAGAGTGGGCTTTTTTCACCGGCTTGTTTTGGGACAAACAAATGAAGAGAGTGGGCATTTTTCACCTGATACACTATGTACTTTGCAATGAACTCATATTCAATTGGCACATCGGCCTTTGCCAAAGGTGTAGGGTGTTGCTTGGCACCCACTCATGTGTACCTTTTTTTCCAGAGTTGGCACAGGCGCACACGAATGTGCCGGGGACCTGCCCCTGATCCAAATGCCAATGGAGATTTGGGATCGATGCACCCCCACCCCCAGCTCCAGGCCGGCTGGCTTTCCCTTTTCGGCTGGTTTGCATGTTCCAAGAACCCTAGTTGCTGTACCGTTTCTGTCCATTCATGGCACATACTTTGATTGCACCATGTTCTTGAGATTGACCACAATGGTTAAACTAAGATAAAGTGCACATGAGGGTTTACTTCACTTCACTTCACTAATTACTGTAACTTCTAGCACCCCACAGAGAGAAATGGTATTTATATATAAGGGGAGTATACTGGAACATGGAAATATCAGACCTCAGAAACAAAAAGGAAAGGGGGTAAAACTAATTAAAGCTGAAAATTGATTCCTCCTATGAACAGCAGATCAAATCTTGTGCCTGTCGACGTGTGATCATCATTCAGTAGTGCACCATGGCGCGTTCCATCATATGTCCTCCGCCTGATCGGTCCTCTGTTCAAACAGCATTCAACATTCATCGGGATTATTACGGCGTCCATTGCTCTATAACATCCATATAATCTGCAAAATTTTACACCACCAAAATTCAGCACTTGACTCGACAACTCTAATGGGTGAACTGGTTGGTCGGTGCAATATCGGTTATAGAGCCTACCATTTTACATCTTGATGATCTTGACCTTGTGTGTCCAGGTCTCGCTTTACACCTCTAGAACAATGACTGCAAAAAAGCAAGAAATTGCATGTAAGTCCATGCTATTTACTTACTACCCCAGGAAATGCTTCATCTTTGCTGCATACATGGGTCGCATCAACATGAGTGCAGACTAATCACTCATCCAATCACCACTCCATGCTAATTAGTTAAGGCATCATTGAAAATAATGAACTCTAGCAACTTACAATCTGAATCTGTTTTGTCCCACTTGAAGATATCTTCAACATTGTCATACTCCTCCTCTTCCTCCTCGTGGCGGCCATCCATTTGGATTCTCCCCATTGGTTTGTCTTCTAGGTAATACTTCCTCGACGATGATGCCGCGTTGCTCGGGCGCGGCACGCTCATCTTCTTTTGAAGCATCGTCTTAAACAACTACACATAGACAAACAAAGGTAGGAAAAACGCATTATTTTTCATGATCGGCCATGCATATAAATTAAGCGTCCCAACAATGTGAAAATTGGATACTAAGATCATGCATGGTAATGTATGTACCTTCTCCAGCTTTGTTTCAACTGGATCCTTGAGGCTGGGCTGCGGCGGGAAGCCGCCGCGGCAGGCGAACATGTTCTTGAGGAGGAACTTGAACGACTTCTGCTTGACGCCCCCGCCGTTGCCGTTGGTGTTGACGAGTAGCTCCCTGGCCTTGCTGAGTATGATCTGCGTGTCCGGCGAGAACTCCCCGTTCTGGCCGCCGTCGGTGGCCTGCAGCCTGAGAGAGAGCCGCCGGTCGACCTCGAGGCTGGAGGGGCAGTTGAGGAACCTGTCGAGCGGCAGGTTTTGGTCCTCGTCGCCGGCGCCGGCGGTGGAGCCGCGGGAGCTGGACTTGGACTTGGCGCGCCGGAGCAGCTTGTTCAATGCGTCCTGCAGCTTCTTCACCTCCTCGATGGTGAAGTCCGGCACCGCTTGGTCCGGCGCCGGCGCCGGCGTGGGCTCGTTGCCGAGGGTTCCGATGGAGAGCATGCTCCAGTCGCCGGGGAGGTTGTCGTCGTCAGGCTGGCCGCGGCAACTTTTCTCCCGGACCGGAGCATCTACGTATACGTGAAATTAACGCATGCATGAGCTTCTACGTTCACAGTGCAGCAGAAAGCGAACGTACGCATGCATGAAACAAAAAATGATCGACTTACTGCGAGCCGAGCTCGCGCCGGCGGCGGTGGCCGGGGCGGCGGCGGACCGTTTCTTCTCCTGCTTGGTGTTGAGGCGATTCTGCACCCAGTTGATGATCTGGAAAACCAAACAGGCACTGTCAGCTGCTGCACTACTCATCAGTAAACAGAAGGAAGAAGATCACTGTCACCGGAACGTCGTTAGCAGTGAGCTTACCCCCATCGATCAATCCCTAGCTAATCTCTTGAAGAACAAGAGTGAAATTGGCGCAAGAATTATCGGTGAGCAGCGACTGGTTTCAGGTGTCCTCTGCCTGCCTGGTGATCAGCGAAGACGTGCACACACACGGGCGCTAGCTAGCTTCTCCTGCGGCCACTACTGCATGTATCGGGGCGAAAGCTTGGGAGTAAAAAGAAGCGGCAGAAGGGGTGAGTGAGTGACTTGGATGGAGCAAGGGTCCCCTACCCCCGGGAATTAAATAGGGTGAGTGAGAGAGAGCGCTGCACAAACCAACGGCGGGCTGGCTGGCTGGCTTGAGCGTGGTGGCTGGTTTACTGTATGATCTACTCCTAGGAGCATATATTACTGCAATTAGGGGAAGAAAAGGACAAAAGGCTGCCTATGTTAATCAGGCCAAATTGCATTGCATCCACTGGAAGCATATATTACAGTACTGTTTTCGAGAATCACCGTTATAAGCACATATACTGTGTATGATGTACTTTTCATTTACCATAGTAGTACTATAGACTAAGATATATAGACGATAGTGGTGGAAGTGGAGTATTCGTACGTGTTAATTAGGTGCAATGCTTGTTTGTCCTAACTTATCGGGGGAGCTTAAATATGGAGGTGCTCCACCATTCGTGGTAACTCACGTGGAAGTTCTGTAGAGTGAATATTGGATCAAGCACGCACTCCCTCTCTTTCGCTTTGTAAGACTATCGTATTTTAAATCTAACTTTCATCATGAATTTAAATAGCAAAATATGAATTACAAACCAGAAAAAAGGAAGGGCGTATGCAATAGTGATAGTGGAAACACAATATCATGTCCAGGGGATAAGAGCAAATATATCTAGCAGAGAGTCGTCATATTGACAATCTCCATATTGCATGTGGAGCATTCGGGAATATGAGAAACTCTAGCATAAATGTCATATTGGCAATCTTCATATTGCATAAGAAGTGTGCTTCATATGGATATGGAGGTTGTCAAGGTGATATGCAAACTCAAAGCACAATGATTGCTTCCATATCATGAGTCCCACTCGTTAGGATGACATCAGTTTTTCCTCAATCCCTGATACACATTCAGTTAACCCAATAACGTACATTCAGTTAAACCTGAAGATAGCGGTGAGAGTTTGGACAACCATGGGCATGACAACGAAGGTACGGATGATCTAGGTGGAAATTTCATCGTTGATGACTCGTTTTCGTTGATGATTTTAGCTTCGGTTATCGATTCTGGCAACAACAACAACTCGATTACGATGAGGATGCTCGAAATTATGAGAAACACTCCATGGCTAATATTAGATTTAATAACGCTTCATGGAGATCATGTACCTCCTATGAGAACAACACTCAATCAATCGTCGGTGATTGGAGGCTGTGGGCAACGAGAGGGGAATTGGGGTTGTGGGAGGCAAGAAGGAAAGTGAAGGTTGAGAGTATTTTTCTACCTACGGATGGTGGAAAAAAAATCAATGATCAAATTATCACGGACTAGTGCGGGAGGTGAGGAGCGAGGTGAAATTCCCCTCTGGCGCGAACAGTTGGCGGATGGCGCACCCACACAACCTTCAAATATGGATGCTCACGGACTCGATATGGAGCACCCTTCATGAATTATGACAACTCCTAATAGAGTGCCCTTTTGACCCAAAATCGCTACATTTGTGATTATTTCTGCTATTCCGGTGTGTTGAGAATCATGCGAATCAAAGAGGCCTTTAGAATCCTTAAGAAAATGTACGTTGGACGTTTAGTCTATAGCATTTAATATTATAAGACTTTTCTTAATAAATCATTTGTACTGCATTTCACTAAAAAAATCTATCATCCACACTTCAACATCTTAGATTTGTTTTTTTATGTGATGCAATTAATCAATGGCGAATTTAGCATGTCAATAGAAGATGGGCTCAAACTCATTAGGTTCCCAGCTTGATTAGCAAGTGTATTGCAATTGTTGCATGTAAAACATCTTAATAAAAAAATTAAGTGAAATATTTAGCTAATTAAGTAGTATTAGCATTTTTGTTGTGTCAGCTCAGAGTGGAGATTTTTGAAGCCCGAGTTCCATAGAGCTCGTTTAATAAAAAAATAATTTTCAAAGTTCAAAACACTATGTAAAAAAATAGACATGAACATAACATGAGGATATATACTACATTGCTAAAAAGATCATGATGAAATACTTTTTGGTGTGAGCTACCAAAAAAAATTCATGTACTTTAACAATGAATTGTACATGTGCTAGAAATACAAGATTTTGTTATTTGTGTGTAGCTTGCATACAAATGTATTTCGCCGTGAAATTGTCTATGTACTTTTTAAGAAACTATAGATTTGATTTTTTTTTATTAAATTGAATGTTTCATGAAGCTCGAGATCCAAAAGCAATTTTCAGTAAGCTCAAGCCTATTAAAGCTTCCCTAATAGAGATTCACCACTCGATGTAACAAAACAAATTAAAACCATGTACTAGGATTTTTTTTTCAATTTGCGTATTTTTCTTTCATTTGCACATAGGTGTTCCTCTAATCTGACAACTGAATGTCATCACAGCTTTCCCTGATGCAATTAGCTAGTCAAGCTAAAAGGACCGAAGATCCGCAGCAGGTGCAACAAGTCCCCGAAGGCCTGGAGATGGAACCCCGAAGCGGGGGGGGGGGGGGTACGTGGCGCGGTCTCAGACGATGGATTCACCGAGCAAAATCCGCTCACAGGGACCCCTTGATCTTCATCCATCCCCCAAGTTTATTTAACCCCAACCCCGGCCGCGCGTGGGAAATCGGGCTCGTCCGTCCCACCCACTTAATCACGCCCACTAAACCTCCCCGGTATTTAGCTGGGAGGGGTTTACGGAGGGGAGTCGTGCGACCAATTAACTAATCACGCCGCTAATCGCCACCCCGGAGACTAACGGCGGTCCGGGCGCGGAGGGGGTTAATTAGGGGTGGACCGGGAGATTAAAGAAGCAGGCGTCAGCCCGACACGATGTGGTCTGGTCTGGTCGTGACACTTGGCACCTTGGATCGTGTTGGATGGCCCCTGATTGGCCGCGCCCCTCGCAGGCGCCGACGCACGCACATATGTCATATTTTCTACTGGCGCCAAAGAAAATTGGGCGCCCGTACTAGTGCTCCTACGTGCTCCGCGCCACGCAAAATGTACACTAGGAAGACGGTCAAGGCAAATATATTGTCCCCCCCACTTGCGCTGCCTCTCCCAGGCATTTTGCACGGGGGCGACGCACGTACATACGTATCACCTTTTCTGATTTCCTTTTTGCTTCCTTTTTTTTTCATTTGTTTGGGTCATCACAACTAGGTCTTGAGCCGTACGATGCGATACGATTCAACAGTCAATGTCATAGCTCTTTGCAACATAGATGATATTGTAAAGCTTCTTTTTAATATAGACGATGTTGTGAAGTTTTTTACAATACAAATGAGATTGTAAAATTTATTTTCTTGGCAACACGAGCAATGTTGTGATGCCTTTTGCAACACAAACAATGTTGTGAAAGCCTTTTGCAACACAAACGATGTTACGGAACTCCTTTACAATACGAATAACCTTATTCTTGTTGCAGAAACAATTTTTATTCACGATAATCAACTACGTTATTTGCAACAGAACATTTGTTGTGAAGCCCCTTTATAACTGGACATTCGTTGTAAAGCATCTTTGACTAAGTGTAAAACGATGTGACACGCGTCACACGGTGAAGGCAGACAAGCGCGCAGGATCTGCCGGTTGTAGGATTTTTTTACTGTAGTCTGTAGGGTGGATGCGGAATTTCTTCGTTAATTGTAGCTTTATAGACACGGTTTAATACTGTAGCGTGTGTCTTGCCCGGCTCGATCCTGACTTACCACTGGTCATCTTGAAATTAATGTATCGCCCTTTATCATCGCCCTTTATCGCAGAAAAAAGAATGTACTCATGCCTTCATGCCAAACAATCAATGTTAGGGGAAATAAAAAATTAAACTCTCTATTGCATCACGGTCGCGCCCAAATAAGGAAATCATGCCATGGCCCTTAGAAAGTAGACTTTCGCCTCCCCCCCCTTTATAGATAAAAAAATCGAACCAAGGTACACGGCCGAACGATACAAGGTGGTGAGGTAACCCTCTTACAAAGCCGATCCTGAGATAAGCGGTGCACCTACGCGACCAGCAGAAGGCATCGGCAGAACAACACACAACCCCACGCTACATCCTAACACACCTAGGCTCCACGACAACGCCCTCAAGAGGGAGTATGGCACAGAGCGTCGCCGCTGCCGAGTCCAGATGGACAGAGGTCTTCACCCGGAGGCTTGACACAAGAAGAAGAACCACAACGACGTCTTCAGGAAGAGAGCGGCACCCACGGGTGTCGCCGCCGTTGGTGCCAAGACACAGAGCTCTCACTCGGCAACTCACCCATGCCATCGATGCCGCAAGGGAGAGCGCGAAAAGGTCTAGTTCCCAGATCCGGATCAGGGCATCGCCCTAGTAGCGAGCAAATGCCCGAGTTACCCGCCGCTCCACCACCCGTTGCCCACACAACCGGGAGGAGCCACCACCGCCACCATGGTGCCTGCCGGAAAGCAACCATGTCGTCCACCATCCAGGGCTGCCGCCCCGGCATCCCTGCCCCAAGACACCGCCGCCCTCCACCTCACGACGCATCAACCCCGGTCGGACGAGTAGAGCCAACTGTCCACTTAGTGCCCGGCATCAGTCCTCGGGTCTGGGCGACCCTCCCACTCACTGTGGAAGGCTTTGATGCCTGCATCCCCATTAAGCCCTCCCGGAGCTAGGGGACCCGATCGTAGGACTGCCGACGGCCGCCGTCAATCCCACCTGGAGCTCGCACGACGCTAAACCGAGGTCAAGGCACCGATCAATAGGCCAGATAGCAGTGCCAGGCCACCGCCACCACACACCACCCCCGTGACGGCCCGTCCGCGGAGGCACCCCAGGCCAAGGCCATCCACTCCTACCCGGGTAACGACCCCGATCTTCCCTAGGCCCAGATCGGGCCCACCCGAGCAGAAACCCTAGGACCAGGCACCCGGCCTAGTCCCGGGAGAAGGAGGCTGCCACACCACCGCCCCGCGCTGCCAGCCGGACCGCAGCCGCCACGTCGCCGCAGCCAGCACCAACCCGCACCACCATCTCCGCCTCCGAACCACGCCACCGAAGCCCGCGTCTCCTGCCGGCCAGATCTGGCCGTCGCAGCGCAGGCACGCACCACCACTGAAGCTACCCTTGGCAGGACCGCTATCGACAGGCCGACCGCCGCCCAGACTAGTCGCCGCGCCGCCGGGCACGCACCACCACTCGCCGCCGGAAGGGACCAAGCCCGAGCCACCCGGGCAGCACCACCGCCGCCCCGGACGCTCAGCACCGACCCCGCCAGCCGACCGCCGCACCAGATCCGGCCAGATCTGGCCGGAGGCGCGACCGCGCGCCACCTCCCGAGATGGGGAGCCACGCAGCCACCACGCCGCAGCCGCCCGCAGCAGACCCGCCGTCACAGTAGGCCCGACGCGCGCCGCCCCCTGCACGCCCGTCGCCGCCGGGCGCGACCGACGTCGGCATGGATGTCGTCGCCGCCGCCTCGCAGGACGCCGCCCAGGACCGCCGCCAACGCGCCGCAGGGCCTCGCGCGAGCCCGGCGCCCCCGCTCGCCGAAGCCGCCCCTGCCGGCCATGACGAGCAGAGGGGAGAAAACGCCCCCGCCGCCAGCCACCGCAGGGGGCTTTGCCCCGACGGCTTCTGGCCAGCGGCGGCGGGGAGGGGTAGGAGAAGGGGCGGGGGTCTGGCTCGAGGCTGGGGCGGCGCGGGGGCTAGGGTTCGTCGTCGGGGTCGCAGGAGCGGGAGCGGGCCATGAGTAGAGTAGTATTCCTCATGGCATGACCCTAGCCCCTAGGGTCACAATTTTATTTTATTTTTTGAAATGGAGGCAAGAACATTACATCATATATTATTAAGAGGAAAATAAAGGTTGTTTTACATCACACAATGCTACAAACGGGCAATACTCTCCCGGTATAATATTTGTTTGATGGCAATTTAGAGCGAACGTTCGCTCCAGGACATGGCAAGCGCGAACGTTTTTACGGCAACTCACAGTACAATTGCATGGCAATTGCAGTACAAACGCATGGCAACTCACTGTATTTTTTAGTTTTTATGGCAATCATGTGCTCTGAATTGCCATATGTTTGTACTACAGTTGCCATACAAAACGTTCTCTCTTGCCATGTCTTGGAGCGAACGTTATCTCCATATGATTTTCCTATTTTTTTAGCTCCCTTGGTGACCCAAAGTCTCGCCACCTCTTTGATGCTTTGAAGCAAAATAGTTGTGAGCGCATTCTTATATGGGAGATCCTTGCGTTGTGTTTTTTTTGAGGTGCTGACCACATAGGCCAAATGATCCAACTAATGAGCCTGATAAGAGATGGCAATGTTTTTCCGTGATGAGTGTTAGCGTCGGTAGGGTTTTTCTTTTGCATAATTTTTTTTTGGAAAGATCCAGCCTTTTGCTGGCTTTGAATTGATTTAGGGGAGGGGAAAAACAAGGTTCAGGGGGTAAAAAAGACCCGGGTACAATGCACGCCGTCCGTTAGGGGGCGTGACTCGAAAAGAGGGGCTCTATCTCGCTATCATATCCCCAAAAGGGGGCTCTAAACATCTTGCTCCGGCTAATCTCCATTGTTCCATGCTGTCTCTTGTTGCCTTGATTATATCCCTTGCGTCTGGTTCTTTGTTCCGGAACACGCAAGCATTCCTCTTGTGCCAGATTTCCCAAGTGACCAATAAGATGAGCGACTTCACCCCTTTCCCAAACCGCTTAGCAGTCCTTGCGATGATCCTGGTCGTTGCCAATTTGGAGCTACTGCTCTCCAGCCGTTCTGGCCTCAAGGACCCACATCCGTGCCATGAACTGATGCTCCGCCATACCTCCACGGAAAGGGGGCAAGTCCAGAACAGATGAGTCGATGTCTCCAAACTTCTCCGGCACAGTGGGCAGAAGTATCCATTCTCCCAACCACGCCTTTGCAGTCTGTCGTTGCACCAGAGCCGATCGTGGAGGAGCAACCGGCTGAAGATTTTCACCTTAGGCGGTGCCCACGCTTTCCAAATGAACCGGTGGAAGCCGCCGTTGTCCCCTGCGGTGGTAAGAAGGTTGTATGCCGCCGCCGCCGAATATGTCTAGCCATCTTCACCACTACAGGAGATAGTATCAGCAACTCCCTCCGGCAGCTCCAGGTTGGCCGCGGCGAGGAGACGACGCAGGCTGATGAACTGTTGAAGAACATCCTGAATGTTACCATGCTGCAAGTCCTTAACCCACCGATTTCCTTGAATCGCCTCCGCGACCGACCTGTTCTTCCTCTTGGAGTGGCTTTGCAGCGTTGGAAAGCGTTGGCTAAGGGGCGAGCCTCCGAGCCAATTGCTAGTCCAGAAACGGGCCTTTTTTCCATCTCCAATGACTACCCTTGTATGGTCAGAGAAGAAGCTTCTATCCTTGTTGTCGCAGGGTACCGGGAAGTCAGCCCATGCCCTGTCCGGCTCGGTCCAGGATGACCATAGCCATCTCAATCGTAGTGCCGTCCCGAACCAATGCAGGTCCAGCAAACCGAGACCGCCCGTGCCAGTCGGGCTGCACACCGTCGCCCAGTTGATCTTGCAGAGCCCTCCAGTTAGTGCCTCCTCTTGCGCCCAAAGAAACCGGCGCCTCGCCTTGTCGATGTACTTTATGAGCTTCTTCGGCAGCCGCAACACCGTCATCGCGTAAGTCGGGAGGGCCGTGAGGACGTTCCTAACTAGTACCCGACGGCTAGCGATGTTCATAAGCTTGCCCTTCCAGCCTGCCAATCGAGCTCTGATCCTGTCTAATATAAACTGGAGATGTACTATTCTAATTCTAGTGGTGGAGATCGGAAGACCTAAATATGTCATGGGGAATTTGGAGATGGTGCCGCCGAAGTTTTCTAGCGCTACTGCCGTGTCGTCCTCTGAGCATCTAATCGGCGCGACGACGGATTTTTGTTGGTTGAGGTGGAGACCTGATGCCTTCCCGAACAGAACGAGCAGCTCAAGCAAAGCGTCGACCTCCTGTTGCTCCGGGCGTGCGAAGATGACGGCATCATCGGCGTAGAGACTCGCCCTCAATCGTCTGTCGCTTCCAGGGAGCCTCGTGAGGATTCCTTCACTCGTGGCCGACTTCAGGAGGTGATGGAGGGGGTCCATGGCCATGATGAAGAGAAAGGGGGAGAGGGGGTCTCCTTGCAGGAGTACCCGCTTGTGCTGCACCTCACGCCCCGGGGTCCCGTTGAGGATGCACGAGGAGGACGCGGTGGATAACAGTAGGGACACCCAATCTCGCCATCTACTGCTAAATCCTAATGTACTCATAAGTTCAAGCAAGTATTCCCATGAGACCGAGTCGAAGGCCCTAGCTATGTCCAGCTTGAAGAAGAGCATTTTTTCGCGTTTTCTATGCAGGGCTTTCAAATAACCTTGAACAAAAAGGTAGCTGTCGTGGATGCATTTTCCGCTCTGAAAGGCGGATTGAGGAGGGGAGATGATCTTGCTGATGCATCTTGCAAGCCTTCGAGAGAGTACCTTGGCGATGAGCTTAGCAATGGAATGGATGAGGCTGATGGGGCGGTATTGATTGAGACCTGAGGCGTCGTCTTTTTTCGGGATCAGGGAGATAAAAGCCTTGTTGAGTTCCCGGAAATTCTGCCCCGCAGTGGTGAAGAACTTGTGAAAAACCACCATGACGTCATGTTTTATGATGTGCCAGCATGTTCTGAAGAATTCCCCCGTGAATCCGTCTGGCCCCGGAGCCTTTTCCCTTGGAGTGTTGGTGATTGCTTCCCAGACCTCAGCTTCAGAGAACATATGGTCCATATCAGTCATGTCAACCCACCCCACGCCGATCGCCTCCCAGTTCAAGGTGACCTCTCTTTGCGCCGAATGCCCCAATAAAGATGAGAAGTGTGCATGCACCAGCTCCTCCTTCTCTGAATGGTTTGTTATGACCGTGCCTTCATGTTCCAGGCTATGGATGTAACTCCTCCTTTTCCTTGATTTGTACTTTGCCAGGAAGAATTTCGAGCACGCATCACTAGCCTTGAGCCAAGTTGTCCTGGAAGCCTGTCTCTTTCTTGCCCTCTCCAGGGCTGCAAGTCCCAGCACCTTCATCTTGAGCTGCTTACGAAGCAGTTGCTCCGCTACTGTAAGAGGCCTGGATTCTTGCGCCACATCTAGGCGCAGGATGACCTCATTTGCTATGTGAAACTGCATCTTAGCCTTCCCGAAAAGGGATTTACTCCATATTTTGAGGTCCGCGGCCGTTCGCTCCATCTTCCTCTTGATCACCACATATGGACAGTCGTGTGCCACTGGCCTCTGCCACGCCCTTTGCACAGTCTCATTGAAGTGCCCGAACTTGGGCCAGAAATTTTCGAACCTAAATCTTGCCATTCTTGGGGGGCTCGCCGCGTTAGCCAGGATGAGTGGGCAGTGGTCCGAGCAGGACGTCGAGGCGGCCATGAGGGCAAAACTGCTGTGCGAGATCTCCCACTGCACATTGCAGAAAAACTTGTCTATGTTGCATAGCGTGGGAGATGCCCGCTCATTGCTCCAGGTGAATTTGCGGTTGCTGCATCTGATTTCCTTCAGTCCCGCCTGATCAATTGCCCTCCTGAATCTACCCATGAGTCTCCTGTTTATGTTGCAGTTGTTCTTGTCTCGAGCTTCAGTGATCATGTTGAAGTCCCCGTTTATTAGCCAACCATCCGCAGTGGGTGGATCCACAGCCGCAATCTCAGCGAAGAATTCCTGTCTTCTATCATCCTCATTTGGTCCATAAACAGTAGTTAACCAATAACCAACCTCAGTCCCTTTTGGAGTCACTTTGGCTGTGATGGAGAACTGGCCAATGTGGTGGGATTCGATGTCTACCATGGTCTTGTTCCAGAAGATAGCTGCTCCACCCCTGGAGCCAACGGCCGGGAGAACGATGCATCCTTCCATCCTATTGCCGCCAACGTCTCTCACCATCTCCCTCGATCAAATATCAATTTTTGTTTCCTGCAGATTTAAGATCGCTACTTTGTGAGCCTCGACAATCTCGTGCATGGCGGCCCTCTTCGCCGCCGAGTTTAGGCCACGGACGTTCCACGACATGATGCTCGGGGGTTGATTACTCATTTGGGCACAGTGAATTTCTCCGTCGACTAATTCTATTATACTTGAGAGCATTACACACATCCCAGCGCTCCGGGGGGCGACGACAGCCACCAATAGTCCCAAACCTCTGTCGCCGTCGAACTAGCCACATTACTACTAAAACAATCATGAAGACTAATACTAACTCAAACTGGCTTAAGGCCAGTCGCCAATGGAGACTAATCCTAACATGGGCGTCGATCATGATCACACCGCGATCTCCTCCTCAGCACCGGAGTGCCCTGCCATACCCACAATGACCCTGAGTGCATCAGCGTCGAGGTCGGTGAGCTCAGCAATTCCGGCGATGTCCTCATCAGACAGGGGCTCCCTGAACCGCTTGATGAGAGCAGCAACCGCCGTCGTCGTCATCTTTTCCTTTGGCCCGAGGCGTCCCAGTTTCTGCACCAGGCGCATTGCGGCACGCTGGGCCACTGGCGTCGGGTTGTTGGCCGCCGCGAGCCTTGCGCTCTGCCTGGGGGGAACCGATGTCGCCCTGGTCTTGGGGGGTGCCGTGGAGCGATGCAGGACGGCCGGCGTGGGGAGGATGGCCTCCTCCGTGGCCACGAAGAAGTCGCGTGGCTTGGAGATGGAGTCCTTGGGCTGAACCTGCATGTTGGTGATCTGCTCAGCAATGGCGACAACTTGGAGCTCGATGCCGGGGGACGGGATGCAGTCCACTGCTTCTGGCGGGGCCGTCTTGCATGGTGGGGTCTTCTTGAAGCCTAGGAAGAGCTCCTCGTCCAGCGGCTCATCGAGTGCGGCCGCCATTGCGCCCTCAACCTCCATATGCATACAATCCACCCGAGGCGGTGGCGAGAAGGCCCTGCCCCTGTTCGCGAAGAACAGAGCAAGGATGGGATCAGTCTCAGGGACAGTCTATGGCGCGGCGAGGCGGAGCGAAGGGGTGGCGCGCAGTCCGTTGTCGTGGTGGCGCTGGCCGGAGCGCCCGCGGGATCCGCCGCCGTGGCGGTGGCCGGTGGGTGTCGGGCTGCGACGACGCTGGCTCTCAGCCTCGACCGCCGGCGCCTTGCCCCTGGCGTGGCCACTCCTGCCGAGCAAGGCCTCGCACCAGGACCTCTTGTTTCCGGCACCGTCCTCGTCCTTGTCCTCGCGGCGAACCGCGTGCGGGAAGCTGCCGCAGCCGGAGGCGGCGATGACCGGTGCGTTCCGCTGGTTCTTGCTCTGGGCGTCCTCAACGTGCCCAACCCATGCCCCCTCTCCGTGCGGGGGAATGGGCGGCAGTCTTGTTCCTCGTCAGATGACGGAATCCCGCTCTGGCCCGAGTGGGAGAACAGAGGCGAGAGGGGGGGGTCCAATCTTCGACAAGATCAACATGGATCAGCAGTTCATACCTCTGCACTCCCGGCGGGGGCGACACGCTCCGGTCAGGTGGCGCAAACCCAATAATCTCATCGACACGGCCCGCGCCGCGCTTGAGCACCCACATATCACGCTTGGTCGGCATGTGGGCGACATCCCAGACCCACGTCCAGAAAGGGAAGGTCTTGGTGTGGCCGCGCTCGAGCGTGCGGGTGTCCAGGCGATCCACGCGACCGAAATCCCCAAAGGCCTCCTCGGAGCCAATGAGGCTCCAGAAGTGCATGGGCAAGTTCTCGACGATGACGCGGACGTGCAGGGAGAGCTTCAGAATGGCCGCGTGGTCGTCCGCGTTCCAAGCGTGGACCAAGAACCGCACCCCGTCGACCTTGATGACACCCCGGCAGACGGCGTTGTCGCGGTGGGCGGGCTGATCGAAATGCACCAGGAAGTCCTCGGGGTGGTGCGCCGTCACCCGGAGCAGATGCGGCGGGGTGGAGAGTTGCTCTTCAATGGCGCGCCCAACGGCCATGGGGTTGGCTGCGTGCGCCCGGTCTGCGGTGGACAGGGTCACCGCATGCTGCCGCAGGATGAACTCCTCATGCTCAAGAGCCGGGGAGGCCACCACCATGAGGAGGCCACCACCGCATGCTGCCGCAGGATGAACTCTCATGGCAGCAGACGGGAAGTCGCCGTGCTAAGGCCCCATAGAATCAGCGCACCAGAACAACATCCGCCGCCATTGAAGAGTAGCATACATCGGAATGATCCAACCTGCAGACACACGAACGTAGATAAACTACTACCAGATCCGAGCAAATCCACCAAGATCCACAGGAAACACACCTTCACACGCCCACCGATGATGCTAGACGCATCATCGGGATGGGGGCTAGGCGGGGAGACCTTTATTTCATCTTCACGGAGCCGCCACCATCTCGTCTTCCGGAGAAAAACACAAACACTAACAAGACTTAAAAGAACAACTAAAATTAAAGTCCTCCCACCGTTAAAAGCCAAGATCAACCACATTACCATGACCTTAAGGCCATCAGAGATGAGGTAGATCGACGGCGCCGCCGGTGGGACAAGCAGGAGGGGTTGCGTTGATACGTCTCAAACGTATCTATATTTTTTTCTTGTTTCATGCACATTTATGTGACATTGCTACATGGTTGGCTATACTTTATATCATTTTACACATATTTGGACTAACCTACTAACTCAGTGCACCTAGTGTCAGTTCCTATCTGCTGATGTCTTTAGTTGCAGTGATTTTTCCGCAATTTAAAATGCTCCAAAAATTCCAGAAAAATCAGAATAAAAATCAGCGTCACGGAAGCTTCCGAACCACCAAAGAAGAGCCGGAGGGGGGCCACCCACCTCCCAGGTGGCCAGGTGGCGCAGCCCAGCTCCTGACCGCGCCACCAGGGCGCCTAGGAGGTGGGGACAACCCTTGGTGCCCCCTTCGGCCTATTTTTACCCCTCGTCCAGGAAACCCTCGAGGATAATTTTGCATCGCAAAATACCTCTATGTTACGCCGCCGCCGCGCTTTCAAGATCGGGGGTACCAGAAGAACTCTTCCCGGCACCCTGCCGGAGGGAGGATTGACCTCCGAGAGCTTCTCCACCACAATGGATGCTTCCCGGATGTGTCGTGAGTAGTCCCCCTAAGACCATGGGTCCATGACCAGTAGCTATGTGATGTCTTCTGTCCATCATTGTTCTTCAATGTTTAGACCTTGTGAGCTGCCCTACATGATCAAGGCACCTATGTAATTTTCCTGCTGTTGCTATGCTGTGTTTGCTGGGATCCGATGGATTATGAGATTATGTTCAGATCGTGATGAGTTGTATATTTGTTTTACTTTTTATATTTTTTTCTTGAGTAATTCTTGCATGTTCTCTGTTGCTTTTTATTACTTTGACCAAGTAGTAGATAGTAATCCAAGAGGGAGCGTTATGCATGATTGTGGGTTCATGCCCCCCGATGTCTATCTTGAGTGACAGAAACATGAGACTAGGGGATGTGTTGTTGCCACCAGGGACAAAACAACGGTGCTTGTAATTGCGGTTGCAAAGATTGTTTACCTTAAGCATAGATTGTTAATGCAATTGTCTGTTGCTTTGAGTTTACACTTTGGGTGGGGCTCGAACTTAATATCAGCGAGATGTTTTGGATAGATATCTCAAGGTGGATGATTAGTGAGTAGATGCAGATGGATTTCGGTCTACTTGTCTTGGCGTACTTCCCATACTTTTGAGCCTCTTACTTTCAAGTAGCAGAATTACCATTGTGGTGCATTTATAATTCTTTCAATTGCCCAGCTGTAATTTGTTCACCCAGCTTAGCTGTTTATCGTCTTTTGGGAGAGAGACATCACTAGTGAACATCATGGGACCACGGTCCATATTTCCACCCTTGTTTACACCTCCACTTTTATTTACTGTTTTTTACTTTCATTTGCAATTATCACTTTCATTATCTCTTGCGTTTGATCCTTTGTAAACGACAAGGCCGGAGGGATTGAAAACCCCTCTGTACTCGTTGGGAGCAAATTTATTTGTTTCTATGTCCAGGTCCACGTCAACTCTCGCGTCATCAAACATAATATCTGGCTCTGTTGACACCTACTTGTCGATCCTAGGAGTCCTCCTAGATTCGATAAACCTTAGAGTCCTCGTGTAAGGGAAATTAGCCGCTATCTATATCTCTACCTTTCACTTAGGGTAACCAACGAGGAGCGCTATTCTGCCATGTTTTGCGTTTTCTTCATTTTGCAAACCTTAAGCTTGCTTTTCCTTTGCAATTTTTTTTGAAATCTTGAGAAACAATAGCTCTTGAGAAAAAATATTTTATCATCGGTACTAACCACTCTAATCAGCTTATGATGATTTTCCTATGAAGGGAGTTTTCAAGTATGCGAAGGAGGATGATGAAAGAAGATTCGGGAGTGTCAAGCGCTCAAGCTTGGGGATGCCCCCATGCTCCCGCAAGAAATATCCAAGGATACTCAAGCTTCTAAGCTTGGGGATGGCCCCGTGCATCCCCTTATCCATCAACAATCATCAGTTCGTCCTTCTCCATGCTATATTTTTATCGCTTCATATGTTATGTGCTAGACTTGGAGCATCTCGCTCTTTAATTTTCAGTTTGTTTTAGTTTTGCTTGCTGTTCATAACAAGTTGGATCCTAGCCTTCATTGTTTGGGATAGAAACACGCTTCACTCCACCGTAGAACACAACATAGGCTTGCATGCTTATCTTTCTTTTTGTGTGTGTTCTATATATTTTCATAGCTACTGTCATGTTTATCTCTTAGTTTTCATGCTTATATTTTTAAGAGATTTTGTTAGGTTATTCTAGGAACTCTCTTGAGTCTTCATGTTTATCTTGTGTAGAGAGTTGGCTTGTTGCACTAAGTTGTGTGTCTTGCATGAGTAGGAAATTAAGGTTGTTATTACAAGTGTAGTAGTAACATGCAATAGGTTTGAGGTATTGATTAGAGTAAAGTTTGGACATCAAGGTGCCAAGAGCTTGAGCCTATTGACAGATGTCGTATGTTGGGAAATTCGTGCTTATTTTCAAAAACTACAAAAATTAGTTGAGAACTCTAGCTACTAGATGGATCGCTAACCTCTGGAAGGGTTGGAATATATAGAGTACCCTGATGTACCATGGGTCGAGGATGCGCAAGGATAACCAAACCCCCATACACTCCTCCTCGGGGTACTCGTCTCTTTGTGAACCTCCCGATTAGATAGAGAGTTACCAATAATAAGTGCATGAGTTCTTCGTACTAATGCGAGTATTAAATTGTTGGCACTTCCACCTTCCCATATTTTGCTAGCCTCTTTGGTACCGTGCATTGCCCTTTCTCACCTTGAGAGTTGGCGCATACTTCGCTGGTGCATCCAAACCCTTGGAATGATATGCTCTTTCATCATAAACCTCCTTATATCTTCCTCAAAACAACCACCATACCTACCTATCAAGGCATTTCCATATCCTTTCCGAGATACATTGTCATGTAGCATCCACCATCTCATGACTTTATCTTCATGCCATACATGCTTTTGCTTGATCGAGGAGCAACATTCTATTTGGGTGTTGCCCTTATTATTGCTACACGAAGCACTAGTATCATTGCATATCCTGCTACACTGGCAGAGGCATACATTTGCATATATCATGATAGTTTTCATCTTTCTTAATGTTGAGTACTTTTTGTAAGGTGTAAAGATCTTCTATATTCTTGTAAAATATAGAGTGTTGCCTAAGTGATGAAAATATCCCAAAGAGGAAAATGAGAGATAAATAGAAAGAGCCAAAGAGGCCACATAAAAATACAAAAAAGGAGAAAAGGAAATAAAAAGAGAGAAGGCGGCAACACTATTATTCCTTTTGAAAGATCCACACTCGTACTCCATTGCTATACTTGTACTCCATAGAGATTATCATTCATGCATAACTATGTGGGGACCCTTTCACTATACAACTTGGCCTGCATATTCCAAGGATGAGCCTCCTCAAATGAGCTCTAAGTCTTCATGAGCAAGCAAGTTGGATGCACCCCCACTAGTACCATTGGAGAGCTTACCTTAGCTCATATGTGCATCCGTTGCATAGCAATCTATACTCCTCACATCATATTTATCATTTGGCCTTCTCTCGCCTATGATTGTCCTCATTGATGTGACCCTTTGACACCTTTTTTGTCTTCCTTCCCCATCATTTCTCTCTTTGCCATCCTAAGTGCTAACATATCTTGCTCGCGCTCATCCATTGCATGAGTGCTCAAAGTCGAAAGGGAGAGGATCAGTTTCACTTGTACCTGACTAGTGGTCTGGGGACGAGTCAAAATAAGATCCCGAAGGAGACTAAGTGTGAAACTTTAGTAGATTGAGTTCTCAAATAAACTACATATATATATATATTTATTCTCTAATTACATCTCCCATTGCTTGCACGCAAACACCATTTGGAAACATTCGAGTCACGGACAGCGAGAGCTCTTGCACCTTTATGTTTATACTTTGGTAGAATTAATACTAATACTCTTGCATGTTATGATCTTGACTTGAATTTTATATCTTACTTGCTTTACTTTGAAGTTCTTATATGTGTGTTCGCATGTCACCACAGAAATTATTTGTGTTATCATTTACCTACTCAAGGACGAGCAGGAATTAAGCTTGGGATGTTGATACGTCCCAAACATATCTATATTTTCTTCTTGTTCCATGCACTTTTATGTGACATTGCTACATATTTTTCTACACTTTTATATCATTTTACACATACTTGGACTAACCTACTAACTCAGTGCACCTAGTGCCAGTTCCTGTCTGTTGATGTCTTTAGTTGCAGTGATTTTTTTCCCTAATTTAAAATGCTCTAAAAATTCCAGAAAAATAAGAATAAAAATCAGCGTCACGAAAGCTTCCGGAATCACCGAAGAAGAGCCGGAGGGGGGCCACCCCCCTCCTAGGCGGCCAGGTGGCGTGACCCACCTCCTGACCGTGCCACCAGGGCGCCTGGGAGGTGGGGACACCCCCTGGTGCCCCCCTTCGGCCTATTTTTACCCCTCATCCAAGAAACCCTCGAGGAGAATCCCGCATCGCGAAATACCTCTCTGTTCCGCCACTGCCACACTTCCAAGATCCGGAGCACAAGAAGGCCTCTTCCTGGCACCCTGACGAAGGGAGGATTGACCTCCGGGAGCTTCTCCACCACCATGGACGCTTCACGGATGTGTCGTGAGTACTCCTCCTTGGACCATTGGTCCATGACGAGTAGCTATGTGATGTCTTCTCTCCAACCTTGTTCTTCAATGTTTAGACCTTGTGAGCTTCCCTACATTATCAAGGCATATATGTAATTTACCTGCTGTTGCTATGCTCTGTTTGCTGGGATCCGATGGATTATGAGATTATGTTCAAATCGTGATGAGTTATATGTTTGGTTTACCTTTTATATTTTGTTCTTGAGTAATTCTTGCATGTTCTCCGTTACTTTTTATTGCTTTGGATAATTAGTAGATAGTAACTCCAAGAGGGAGCGTTATGCATGATTGTGGGTTCATGCCTCCTGATGTCTAGCTTGAGTGAGAGAAACATGAGACTAGGGGATGTGTTGTTTCCACCAGGCAGAAAACAACGATGCTCTTGTAACCGCGGTTGCAAGGATAGTTTACCTTACACATACATTATTAATGGAATTGTCTGTTTCTTTGAGTTTACAGTTTGGGGGGCTCGCAACTTAATACGAGCGAGATGTTCTGGATAGATATCTCAAGGTGGATGATTAGTGAGTAGATGCAGATGGATTTCGGTCTACTTGTCTTGGCGTACTGCCCAAAATTTTGAGCCTCTTACTTTCAAGTAGCATAATTAGCATTGCGATGCATTTATAATTCTGTCAATTGCCCAGCTGTAATTTGTTCACCCAGCTTAGTTGTTTATCGCCTTTTGGGAGAGAGACATCACTAGTGAACATCATGGGACCCCGGTCCATATTTCCACCATTGTTTAGACCTCCACTTTTATTTACTGTTTTTACTTTCAGTTGCAATTATCACTGTCATTATCTCTTGCGTTTGATCCTTTGTAAGAGACAAGGCCGGAGGGATTGACAACCCCTCTGTACTCGTTCGGAGCAAAGTTATTTTTCTGTGTGAAGGTCCACGTCAAATCTCGCGTCATCAAGCATAATCTCTGGCGGCGTTGACACCTACTTGTCGATCCTTGGAGTCCTCCAGGATTCGATAAACCTTACAGTCCTCGTGTAAGGGAAATTAGCCGCTATCTACATCTCTGCCTTCCACTTGGGGGAACCAATGAGGAGCACTACTTCAGTTCCATCATGCGTCTAGGTTACGCGTTGGACAAGCCAACTTACAGCGAAAGCGTGGCGTCGTTGTCGGACAAGTTTAGCTATCAATCCTTGGTATATTATATTTCATGTTATGATGATGTTCTTATAGTGTTTTGGCTTGTTTTACACAGTTTGCAACTTTCTGGTGCCAAAACAGCAGACGCAGGAATCAGCGGGGAAAACTGCACATCAAGTGGCCATATCAGCACATCTCCAAATGACCTGAAAATCACGGGTGCAACTAACAGAAGAAATAACGAAGATTGGCCGAATGACACATGGAGGGGGTCCACCAGGCTCTCAGGCGCCTTGGTGGCACGGGCCCCTCCTGGCCGCGCCACCTGGTAGCCTGGGAGGTGGGGCCTACTCCAGGTGCCGCCCTTTGGCCTATATGTTCCTTGTACCCTAAAAATCCCAGAAGAAGAAGAATTTCTGGAGTTCCACCGCCGCTCCGTGGCGGAAACCTACAGAGAAGAAAAGACCTTTCCGGCGGGAAGATTCCGCCGGGGAGAACTCCTCCCGGAGGGGGAGATCGTCCTCATCGTCATCACCATCGCCACGGGCATCATCAACATCATCCTCACCATCAACACCATCTTCATCTTCATCCCATATCATCTCATGATTGCAATCCAAGTCATAACTTCAAATGTCCATCCCCTCTACTCTATCGGTGTTGATTACTCTTTGTGGTGAATGCTATTGAGTTTTGTTGGAGAATTGTTATTATGTACAGATTTTTTATCATATATTTATCACTTATGATCATGGTCTCTTTTATGTCTTGTGAGTAGTTCCTTTAGTTCTTGAGGACATGGGAGAAGTGTAGTTGTTACTAGTCATATGATGTTGAAGTAATATTTGTTTTTTGATATTTAAGTTGTGGTGTTATTCTTCTAGTGGTGTTGTGTGAACGTCGACTACACAACACTTCGCCTTTTTAAGGACCTAGGGGAATGCATTGTGTATAAAGTATGCTTATGGTGGGTTGCCGCAGTGACAGAAACCTGAACCCCAGTTCGCACACTTTTGCATGAGGGATTGTTGGATCCTAAAGTTTATTGCTATGGTTAGGCTTTGCCTTAGTTTCTCTCTTGTATTTGCGGATGCTTGCAAGAGGTTTAATCGTAAGAGTGTACTTATCTTAGTATAGAAACTGCACTAGCATAGGTTCACCCACACAACACTTATCAATACAAAACATAGTACTGAGACAGAATATGGCGAAGGCACATGACTATCTCTCCCGTGTGTCCTCAAGAACACTTTAGCCTTTATAAGTTTAAATCATTTGGCTTATCCTTTGCACAAAAGGACTGGGCCACCTTGCTGCACCTTATCATTATTTATCTTCCTAGCATTTATCTCCTTGTTACTTATACCAGGAAATCCATACAAAGCTACCTTTCAGTACTTGCAGTTATTCCTATCTCAAGATCACTTGTCAATACCTTCTGCTCCTCGTTGGGTTCGAAACTCTTACTTACCAAAAAGGCTACGATAGATCCCCTACACTTGTGGGTCATCAAGACCATTTTCTGGCACCGTTGCCGGGGAGCGTAGCGCTATTGGTAAGTGAAATTGGTAAGGAAAATTTATATTGTAAGTGCTGATTTTATTTTGTTATTGTTACTTTTAGTCCATATGGACAACTCTGCTCTTGGTACTTTGCTTGCGGGGAACTGCCCCACCATTACTGTGGTGGAGAAGGCTCCCCACCTACTGAAATTGTGCCCTTCAAAGTACCAACTGGTATTATTGATTGTGTTATTGCTAATCGATATGCAAGAGATAGACATTCAGTTGAACACTTGTTATATCTTTCACAACTATGCTCCTTATTTAAGCTTGCAGGCATATCTATGGACTTCGTCATGAGAAAACTTTTCTCTCTATCATTACAAGATATTGGTATAGGCTTTCAAAATAACTCTCATTTACTAAATTGGCAAGAACTTATGCCTCTCTTTTATGCAAAGTTTTATCATCTTCATGAAATACATCGAGAAAGGAACTATATATATAACTTTTGGTCTCGTGATGGAGAAAGCATCGCTCAAGCTTGGGGGAGATTGAAATCCCTAATGCTCAAATGTCCCAATCATGAGCTCCCCAAGGAAATTATTCTTACAAATTTTTATGCAAGGCTTTGTCGTCAAGATAAAGAGATGCTTGATGCCTCCTCTAGTGGGGTATTCCGCACCAGAAGCATTAAAGAACGATGTGATCTTATCGAAAGGATCCAGAAGAACACTGAGGATTGTGAGATTGATAAAGGTATTGAACCCATTATATATTATGAGCATGATTACATTAAGAGCTAAGCAGAAATTGATTACTTCAATACCTTTTGTGCTAAGATTGGTCTTGATTCCCAACTTATGATCGATTTTTGCAAAAACTGTGCCTCTCATATTGATTCCTCTAAAATGGAGGAGGATCAACATCATAAGCCCTTTAAGGACCCGTTGATATTCATGTTCCTGACCCTATTTTTCCTGCAGTTATATATGAAAAGCCCCCTTTTCCCACAAGCATGAGGGATCATAGGTGAGATTTCACATTGTGAACTTGAAGAGATTGATATTACCATTTATCTAGCAAACAAAGAAACTATCTCTCCTATTGGAATTATGAGAGATGTTGAAGTCTTATGTGGAAAGGTAAAATATCCTACCAACTTTCTGGTACTTGGTTCAGTGCAAGATAATTTTTGTCCTATTATATTTGGTAGACCTTTTCTCAGAACTTGTGGAGCTATAATAGATTGAAAGAAAGGGAAAGTATCTATTGAATTCAATGGTGAGACATATGAATTTAACTTCTCTAAATTCTCCAAACAAACTTGTGGTACTAATTTTCCTAGTAATGATAAAATTATTGAAGATATGGCTTCTATTGCTATTCCTCCTAACGATCCTTTGCAACAATATATGGAGGACCACGAGAATGATATGCATATGCAGGAAAGAAATTAACTAGATGAAGCGTTCTTAAGACAACCTGCTATCCTGAAGCACAACCTTCCGGTTGAACCTTTAGGAATTTTATCGCAGCCCAAAGAAGACCCGGTGTTCGATCTCAAACGTCTTCCCGATACGCTCAAGTATGCTTATTTAGATGAAAATAAAATATATCATGTTATTATCAATTCTAGCCTTTCAGGATATGAAGAAGAGCGATTATTGGAAACCCTTCATAGACACCGAGGTGCTATTGGATATACCCTTGATGACCACAATGGAATTAGTCCATCTATTTGTCAACATACTATCAATCTCGAGCCTAATGCTAAACCGGTTGTTGATCATGAACGACGATTGAACCCAAAGATGAAGGATGTTGTGAGGACCGAGATCCTATAGCTTCTAGCCGCAGGTATTATCTACCCTATAGATGATAGTAAGTGGGTAAGCCCCGTGCATTGTGTTCCTAAGAAAGGGGGCACAACTGTTGTTCCTAATGATAAAAAGGAGTTAATACCTCAGAGGATTATTAATGGATATAGAATGTGTATTGATTACATTAAGTTGAATAAGGCGATGAAGAAGGACCATTACCCTTTGTCGTTCATCGACCAAATGCTTGAAATGCTATCCAAAAACACCCACTTTTGTTATCTTGATGGATATTCTGGGTTCTCTCAAATTCATGTTAACACTGCCGATCAAGAAAAGACCACTTTTACTTGTCCTTTTGGTACTTATGCTTATAAATGTATGCCTTTTGGTTTATGCAGTGCCCCTGCTACTTATCAAAGATGTACGTCTGCTATCTTTCATGGATTTTGTGAAGAAATTGTTGAGGTCTTCATGGACGATTTCTTCATCTATGGGACCTCTTTTGACCCTTGTCTCCACAACCTTAATAAAGTTTTGCAGAGATGTGAGGAGACAAACTTGGTACTCAACTGGGAGAAGTGCCACTTCATGGCCAACGAAGTAATTGTTCTTGGTCACAAGATTTTCGAAAGGGGAATCGAGGTGGACAGGGCCAAGATCGAAGCAATTGAGAAGATGCCCTATCCTAGGGACATCAAAGGTATTCGCAGTTTTCTCGGTCATGCTGGTTTCCATAGAAGATTTATTAAAGACTTTTCTAAGACTACAAGGCCTCTCACTAATCTTCTCTAGAAGAATATTCCTTTTGTGTTTGATGAAGATTGTAAGGAAGCCTTCGAATTTCTTAAGAAAGCTTTAATAACTGCTCCTATAGTCCAACCACCTGATTGGAATTTACCTTTTGAAATTATGTGTGATGCTAGTGACTTTTTTGTTGGAGCTGTGTTAGGGCAAAGGGTTGATAAGAAATTGAATTTTATACATTATGCTAGCAAGACCCTTGATAGTGCTCAAAAGAATTATGCTACTACTGAAAAGGAATTTTTAGCAGTAGTATTTGCTTGTGATAAATTTAGACCTTATATTGTTGAATCCAAAGTCATTATTCAGACTGACCATGCTGCTATTAAGTATCTTATGGAAAAGAAGGATGCCAAACCTAGACTTATCAGATGGGTTCTTCTTCTTCAAGAATTTGATTTTCAGATTGTTGACATGAAGGGAGCGGACAATCCAGTAGCGGACAACCTCTCCAAGATAGAAAATATACCACATGATCCCATTCCTGTTAATGATAGTTTTCCTGATAAACAATTAGCTGTTTTGAGAATACAATCTATTTCTGATCCTTCGTTTGCAGATTATGCTAACTTTATTATCACCAAGTTTTTACCTCCAGGTTTATGTCGGGACCCGGGGTTAGCGTATGCAAGTCCCGCTACGACATAGTCATATGGAGAGACGAGAACTGTACCCACTTGTCTAAGCAGACAAGGCCAAGCACAGAACGTTCTCGAAAAGCATCATACGTGAGGGGCATCCCATCCAGGCCGGATGATCAACTGAGATGGGTCCTCATCGTCCACACACAAGTCTAAATGATATGGGTGATGAAATCCCATATTCACAGACAAGTCGCCTCAACCATACTATCGACTATCTCATAACTCTTACATAGACTTACTCCAGCCCGATCACTTAGTCGGGGTCTAGGGCGGGCTCGATCATACAAAAAAGTGTGCATGAGACAGAGTCTCGACCAATCGCATCGCGATGCCCCAAGATGCGCACATCTAAGGGCCACTTGGTGTATAAAAGACCGCCAGCCAGATCACAACTAAGGTCTCGAAAACCCATACAAAGACATGCATGCTATAAACATACACGCAGCACACATGCCTTGTATGAACAGCAGGTATCATTGGAATTCTCTACAAAGTAAACATCGTATTGATAACTTTCACAGAGTGCACACAGAGATCACAAGTCTGTGATCCAACATTACAACAAACCAGCGGAAGCAAAGTAGGTCTGAGTACAGACAAGTTTAACAAATGGCTTAAGAAGCCTTATTTAAACACAAGCCCTCCACGAGGGAACTAGTCGTTTGACTGGGACTACACTAGCTTGGTCTTCAGTCGTCGAGCTCGATGAAGAATCTACTTTCGGGGTCAGTGGGTTCATCTAAAACATAGAATAAGCAAACGTGAGTACAAAGTCGTACTCAGCAAGACTTACGTAGGAACTATACTACTCATGCACATGTATCAAGGTAAAGGGAGGTGGGTTCAAAAGCAGAAGTGCCAGCTTTGACTTGGCTAGTCCTGAACTACGAGTACCAGACTTGAGGTAAGAAGCGTACACGAGTCCATACATTCTCCAACCACTTAAACCACTAAGGTGCCTTCCTCGACTTCCCCACGAGAAAGCACGCCATAGCACTCACACTTATCTTGAAAAGTTTTATAAGTATCCCGTTCAACTTGTCTAATAATCAGGCATAGTTTTCCAAGTAGTCCCTTACCGCGGACGCGGCTATTCGAATAGTTTATTAACCCTGCAGGGGTGTACTGCTACACACATGAAACCATCAGTTACCGCCGGGGTCTCGTCACCCTTGAAGCGGGTGTCGGCGAGGATAATCTCCACAACTTTTACCTCACAGCCAACTCAGGTTCAATGAAGACGCCTATCTGGGATGGTTTCCACAGTCGTAACCCGGCCGGTTTACCGAAGTGGTCCCAGAAGATGTGTGCGTGGTGCATAAGCCGGTCTTGGTTGAGCCGTTCTCTCACCTTGCATCCAGGCCACAAACCGCCAGAACTCCGAACTACTGCGACTCATTGAACTGAGAAGGGGTGAGTTAGTAGGTTGAGCGGGGATCCGTTTGCCCAACATGTGGTAGTACTCTTCAGCTTGGATCACCACACAAGAACTCGGGCTTAAGGCGGTGTTCAACGAGACAACCCACTATGTACTCCTACACAACCTCTCATCGTTCACCTTGTATTAGGGTAGATTCACCAACACATTTCCACCATCATCAACATGATTACTACCATCCCGACTCACATAACAGTATCAACATTGTATCACTCTAAGCATGCAATAAGCAGTAACAGTTGCAGGGGTCACATGATATCAATCAACTCCTACATTTTCTAGGATTGTGGTTTTCTTACTACTGTGACAAATGATAGGTCATGCAAAGGAATGGGTTCATCTATGCGGTAGAAACGTAGCATGGTAATCATCCTATACAATGCATAAGCGAGACATGATAGGGAAGTGGGATTTTATCGACATGATCAATGGGGTTTTGCTTGCCTTGCTAACGAGGTTCAGTCTCGGGATCTTCAACGAAGGGGGCTGCCTCCTGTTCCGGTTCCACCTCTACTCGACAAACAACAAACAAGGGAGCACAATAAGTACAATGCACAATCACATGGTTAAAGGTTGAAACTTGATGTATATGTTTCTGATGTGTGAGGCAATTCCATTTAAATGGAGTATATTGCAAATGAAATTGCAAATTCAAACTTCAATTTGAATTCAATTTAGCCAAGTTACAAAAGCTATTGTTTGACCAATGTAATTCATCTTGAAATGTGTATGATATGCCTCTGATGTTCAAGTGAAATGTGGCATGCTGCTAAGGTTCAAATTGCAAAAGCATTTGAATTTAATTTGATTAAATTCCAATTTAACCAAATAGCAAATGCTACTGGTCCCATTTTAAATTCAACTCAAACATAGTTGAAAGTTGTATATTCGGATAGATTATTTTCTCCTTATCATTTTTCATATATTATATGTTAAATTTGGAAATAATATGAATTTTCTATGAATTTTCAAAGTTTTAGCCTTTTTCTGGATTTTCTGGAATTGTTTTAATTAGAAAAGTATTTACTGCATCAGCATGAGGTCATGCTGACGCCAAGGGGCCTCTGACAGAGGGGTACCACCTGTCATCCTCTGTTGTGTTAATTAAACCGGTTTAATTCGAATTAAACTAATCAGAGGGATTATTAGGGGGCAGGGCCAACATGTCTGTGACACTGGGGGTGGGGCCTAGGTGATTAAGGGCTGGTTTAAGCCCAAATGGCGCTGCTCATCGCCGGCGAGTAATGTGCCTCGCCGGAGTTGCTCGGAACGGCGATACAGGCCACGGGAGGCCAAGGGGAGGGCACCATCTTGCTCAGCGTCGTCGTCCGCATCGAATGGACCTGGCCAGAGCTTCACGGGGTCACCGGAGCGTCGCCGGCGTCGACGACGGCGGAAGCAGAAGCTAGGGCTGCGTCGGGGAGGGGGAAAACTGGCACCATTTGGGGTGGCGAGTGGCGCATTGTGAAGCTAGCGCACGCATGAGCCATACGCATGCTCTGGGGCAACGACAGGGGCACGGGAGCAAGGGCGACATCGTCCATGGCGGCGACAGAGCTCTGCTCTCATGGAGGAATAGGCTAGGGGGGATTGAGGAGCTGCAAGGTTGGGGGTTCTTCTCACCAGGAGGTGGTGAATGCGATGGCACAGGCGGTGGAGGTGGGGAGGCTTCAACGGCGATGAATTCGACGGAGTTGGCTTGCGGGTCCGGCGGCGACGTGGAGACGATTCCGGCGGCTACAAAGCGTCCGAGCTTGATTCCTTCTGCACGGAGACGAAGTCGAGGACGGAGAGGAGGATGGACAACACGGCGCAGCTCGGGGACGATGTTGGCCACGCGAGCCTCAATCCATGGCGACGGCGGCGCTTGGGTCGTCGTCGAACTCGGCGAGAGAGAGAGAGGGAGAGGCTCTGGAGGGGGGGAATGGACGCACGGCTCGTCCAGGCGTGGCGTGGCGTGTCTAGGAGACTCCATAGGGGCAGGTGGCGACTGGGAGAGCGGCGACGTGCACGGCTAGCTCGGTGGCATTCCACCGAGCAGCTTGGAGGCGCGGGGTGGGCAAGAAGACCCCTGTGCCCCTGGTGGGCTGGCTGGGCTGGCTTCCCCTAGGCGACAAGTAAGGGTTTTTCTATTTTATTTTATGTTTAATCTTTCCTTTCTGTTTTTCTTTTCTGTAATTTTTTTGTTGTGCTAAATAAATATCTAGGCATTTTATTAAATGCTAAAACTTTTTACATGGCCTCATAATATCATAGGCTAGCCACTTGTAAAGTTTGGCACTTTTTAAAATTCAAAACATTTGAATTTTAAATCAAATAGGGGTTTTTGATTAATTCCAAGGTCCTGTTTGAATATTTGAAAAATCCATGAGCATGGGGTGGGTCCCACATCACTTGAAATGTGATCACACTCATTTATAAGACTTTTCAAAAATTAAACATGAATTTTTGGAGAAGATTTATTTCTGGCCTTTTGAATTAATTCATCTGGGGGGTGTTCCTTCTCCCATTTGAGTTTGAATTTGATTTCAATTGATTTCTTTTGAAATTTTTAACATGATGCAAGGTGACTTGCTAATCCTAGCACATACCTAACTTGGGGTTGTGACAACTCGCCCCCACTCATAAGAATCTCGTCTCGAGATTCAGAAGTCTGCGGGAGGAAGGGGGGGTACTCGGTACGGAGACGGCCTTCTCTTTCCCACGTGGCTTCTCTCTCAGAGTGGTGTGACCATTGCACTTTCAGAACTTAATCTTCTGACGACGAGTGACACGCTCTGCGGAATCAAGAATACGAACGGGGTACTCTTGATAAGAAAGGTCATCTTGGAGATCAAGCGTTTCATGGTCGACTTCGCGGATGGGGTCCTTGAAGCAACGCCTGAGTTGTGACACATGGAATACATCATGTACTCGGTAAAGGTGCGGGGGTAGTTCAAGTTGGTAGGCAACTTCTCCATGATTAGCAAGAATGCAGAAAGGTCCGATGTAACATGGGGCCAACTTGCCTTTGATACCGAACCGTTGGGTTCCCTTCAGAGGAGTAACCCGAAGGTAAGCCTTCTCATCCAGATTGTAGCTCTCTCGCCTATGATGACGATCGTAGTAGCTTTTCTGACGAGACTGGGCTGCTTTCAATTGATCACAAACAATGCGAACTTGCTCTTCTGCTTCCTTGATAATATCCGGTCCAAAGAATTGTCTTTCACCGGTTTCTGACCATTTTAGGGGTGTTCAACATCGTCGTCCATATAAGAGTTCAAAAGGAGCCATGTTCAGACTAGATTGGAAACTATTGTTACAAGGAAATTCGGCGAATGGAAGAGACTTCTCCCAATTCTTTCCGAATGAGATAACACAAGCTCTGAGCATGTCTTCAAGAATTTGGTTAACCCTTTCGACTTGACCGCTAGACTGAGGATGGAGAGCTGTACTAAAGGAGAGATGAGTTCCCATAGCATTCTGAAAGCTTCCCCAAAATCTATAGGTGAAAAGGCTACCACGATCAGAATTGATTTCCAAAGGAACACCATGAAGAGACACAATTCTAGAGACATACAAGTCCGCTAACTGGCTAGCAGTTATAGACCCGCGAATAGGCAGGAAGTGTGCAACTTTGGAAAGTCTATCTACCACAACGAAGATGGCATCGTTTCCTTTCTGGGTTTTTGGAAAGCCAGTGATGAAATCAATAGTGACTTTGTCCCATTTCTACTCTGGAATAGGCAAAGGTTGAAGTGTACCAGCAGGTCTTTGATGTTCTGCCTTAATGCGACGACAAACATCACATTCATCAATGAACTGAGAAATTTGTCGCTTCATCCTAGTCCACCAAAATCTCTGGCGTAGGTCTCGGTACATCTTTGTGCTGCCAGGATGAATCGAAAGGGGTGTGTCATGTGCCTCCTTAATAATTAGCCTCCTAAGATTGTGTTTTCGTGGTACAACCAATCGAGTGCCAAAGAAAACGACACCTTGATCATTCATGGAGAAACATTTAGCAACTCCGCTAGCAATGTTCTTCTTGATCTCTCGAATACCACTATCACGTCTCTGGGCGGCTATGATTTTATCCTCAAGGGTTGGTTTCGCCACCAAGGTAGAAAGATAGCCATGAGGAACAATCTCAAGATTGAGCTTGCGAAATTCCTCATGAAGAAGTGGTTGATACTGTTGTAACATGAGGTTGTTACAATACGACTTACGACTTAGTGCATCAGCCATGACATTGGCTTTGCCTGGGGTGTAAGAAATTCCTACGTCGTAATCTTTTATCAACTCAATCCAACGTCTTTGCCTGAGATTTAGATTTGGCTGGGTGAATATGTATTTGAGGCTTTGGTGGTCGGAATAGATCTCACAACGATTACCAAGGAGGTAATGTCGCCAAGTTGTCAGGGCATGAACTACGGCAACGAGTTCAAGATCATGGGTAAGATAGTTCTCTTCATGTGGCCGCAACTGACGTGAAGCATAAGCTACCACATGTCTATCCTGCATAAGTATGCATCCTAACCCTTGCCGTGAGGCATCACAAAAGATCTCGAAATCCTTTTTGGTGTCTGGAAGTGCAAGTACGGGTGCAGAAGTCAATCTCCTTTTTAGCTCTTGAAAGCTTTCCTCGCACTTGGGAGTCCATAGGAATTTCTTATCTTTCTTGAGGAGTTCAGTTAGAGGCTTTGCAACTTTAGAACAGTTCTCGACGAAGCGACGGCAATAGCTGGCTAGGCCAAGAAAACTCCTAACTTGCTTAACCGATTCAGGTGGAGTCCAGTCAAGGACGGCCTGAACTCTCTCGGGATTCACAGCAATGCCTTTTTCAGAAATCACGTGGCCTAAGTAGGTCACTTCTGGTAGCCAAAATTCACACTTGGAGAATTTAGCATACATGCGATGCTCTCTAAGTTTCATCAATACCAGCCTTAGATGTTCGACATGTTCTTCCTCGTTCTTCGAGTAGATGAGAATGTCATCGAGATAAACCACAACAAATTTATCTAAGTACTCCATGAAGATCGAATTCATCATGTGCGTGAAAGTGGCGGGGGCATTGGTTAAACCGAAGGACATGACGGTGTACTCGTAAACACCATAACGAGTAGTGAAAGCCGTTTTTGGAATGTCCTCATTTCGGATTTTTATTTGATGATAACCCAATCTCAAATCCATCTTGGAGAAGACAGAGGATCCAGCAAGTTGATCATAAAGATCATTGATCCTGGGCAGTGGGTACTTGTTCTTTATCGTCGCTAGATTTAGCGGGCGATGGTCTAAGCACATCCTTTCTGTTCCATCTTTCTTCGTTACGAACAGAACGGGGCAACCCCATGGCGATGAGCTAGGGCGGATGAAGACTTTTTCCAACAAAGCTTCAAGTTGGATTTTAAGCTCAGCTAACTCACGTGGGGCCATTTTGTATGGGCGTCTGGAAATTGGTGCGGTTCCTGGCATAAGATCCACTATGAACTCTACACATCTGTCGGGTGGCATTCCCGGCAGCTCTTCAGGAAAGACATCCGGGAAGTCACGAACCACCAGAATATCTTCAAGTTCGGGAAGGGGAAATACATTCAAAGAATGCACCTGGGTTCTCGTTCTGGGTGAGGTGTAGTTGACTGTCTTGCCTGAAGGGTGGGTTAGTTTCACTGATTTGCCTCTGCAATCAAGGTAGGCATTCTGCCTTGACAGCCAATCCATGCCAAGGATTACATCGATGTCCGAAGATTTGAGGGCTATGAGTGAAGCAAGGAATACTAAACCCTTAATTGCAATTTGATTACCATGGCTTACTCTATTAGTTTGCCATCTCGACCCTGGAGTTTGAATAATCATTGGGGTGGAAAATTCAACAAAAGATAATTCATGACAAAGTGCATAACTTTCCGACATCAATGAATGAGATGCTCCTGGGTCGAAAAGAACAGAAGTAGGAACATAATTGACTGGGAGCGTACCAAGAATGACGTCGGAAGTGTCGTCAGTCTCTTCAGCTGAGATCTGGTTCACACGTCCACGAGTGGCGGGAGGAGCGGGTTTGGTGGTGTAGAACTTCGGGGGTGGCTTTCCACGACCATTGTTGTTCCCTCCGGCACGGGGTGGAGCATTCTGATTCTGGAGCTGGTTCTGGGGACACTCGCGGGAGTAGTGGCCTGCCTGACCACACTTGTAACAGGCTCCAAAGACAGTGCGTGGAGCTGGGTTGTTCGGTGGAGCTGGGTGGAACGAAGCTGGTGGACGAGGCGCCACATAGGATGGATTCAGTGGGTTGTTCTGGCGAAACATGTTGTTGGGGATCCAGATCTTGCGCTTCTGAGAGCCTGAACTGGATGAACCATCGTCTCTAGGATGTTTGTGGAAGTCATTGGGGGTGTTCATGTCCTCTGCCTTGATGGCCTTGTTGACAAGGACCTGGAAGGTGGAAAAGTCATGTAGGTTGAGCTCACGATGGAGTCCGGTATTGAGTCCACGACGGAACCTCTCTTGCTTCTTAGCGTCGGTGGAGACCTCTTCAGTAGCATAACGAGCCAGTCGGTTGAACTCACGACTAAACTCGTCAACAATCCTCCTGCCTTGGGTGAGGTTGCAGAACTCCTGACGCTTGCGGTCCATAAGACCCTTTGGAATGTGGTGCTCACGGAATGAAGTGCAGAACTCATCCCAAGTGGTGGGCGGTCCAACGGGACGCATGTCCAGGAAATTCTCCCACCAAGAGCTAGCTGCACCCTCGAGGTGGTAACTGGCATAGCTGACCCTGTCACCATCTGCAACATGGCCTGCCTGGAGCTTCCTCTCGATGCTGCGAAGCCAGTCATCGGCGTCAAGGGGCTCGGTGGAGTAGCTGAAAACCGGGGGATGAAGCCGCATGAAGTCATTCAAGGACACCAACTCGTTGCGCTGCTGAGTGGTGTTGCGGGCAATGACCTCCAGCAAATGGTGAGAGTCTCGGCGGTTCCTCTCAACCTCCATCAGAACCTGAGCCATCGTGGGTGGGGGTGGAAGATTGCCTTCCTCTGGTTCATTCCCACGACCATGGGCACGACCCAGCTGGCCACGGGAGTCCTTGAGACATCCTGAAGGTGACAACCAAAGTCAAACAGAGTTGATTGGAAAAGTCTAAACAAGGTATTGAAGGTACTGGAAGAATCACAGAGAAAAGGAAGTAATCATCTTGACAACATGGTGATAAAGCATACAAGCCATATATTCACAAGCTGTCATACAAACCATACATCGTTTTAGTACAAGCGCCAAGCTAATACAAACGTGATGAAGATGATACATCCTTCAGAGGCACTCTGACTTCCTATACATTATTTATCTAAGCCTCTGGAACTTAGAACACCTTGTGTACAATATACTAAGATACTACTACATCCTCACTAAAGTAAGACCACAGGCGGTCTCACTCATCTCCATCTCCATAGTAATCCTCGTAAAAGTTACCCGCGTAACCCGGTAGATGAAGGTGACCATCGGAAAACACGGAGGCTTGTGGACCCTGATATCCATTTGGGCAAGGATGGAGCCTAGGTCCAGCGTAGGGTGGAAGAAGAGGACCACGGGGTGGAAAAATGCCTCCAATCTCGGGCCAAGCAACTCGAGAAGGCATCTGTGTCATGACTGGGTAGATAGCATCATACTCCACTGATCCAACACTCACAAAAGGAGCCAGGAGTGTAAGTGCTCGATACAGACGGACACGGGTGGCGTGAAGCTCAAAACGAAGGGCACGTGCATCACGATCTCTATCACAAGCGTGCCGAGCAGTGATCTGAAGAAAAGGATCCTCCAAAGAGTGATCTGTGTATAGTCCGGTGTAATACCCCTCTTCTCCTGGAAGTGCAAAAGGGATATAGCGGAAAGATGTGTATCCGAGCAAAGCGTGCTCCTCTCTCAGAAGGGTAATACATGAGTATGCAGCATCCTGCACAGCCATGTTCTCAGTCATGCCAATGCCATGTCCAAAATGGATAGGCTGAGTGACTCCATTGTGGTGCGGGTAGATCCTGACAATGCAGTGGAACTGGGTCTGGTTGAAGTCAAGGAACTGCTCCTCAACTGTGTACTCAGGGTACCATCGGTATCCAATGTAGGACATCATCTCGATCAGCATGGCGGGCGGGATGCCCACGCACACCGAGGCACCTAGTCAAACGAACAATCTGCCGAGGGGGAAGATCTGCCATCTGAAACAGAAAGAAGGAGTTTGCAAATGCATCAGATTATGAAGAAACTTGGAATGACTCGGGAAGCATAACGGCTGTAATTGCAAGAAAAGACAATTTCTTACAACATGGAAACAACACTTACATACGATGTAAGAAATCAGGAAGCACAAATCTCAAACAAACCGATCACAATTTTCCTACGGCTACAAGGAAGCAAACAACGAGATGTTCTAGTAAGACATAGATGAGCCTAGTCCTATCTTCCCATAGAACAAGATGAGGGTGACTCAGAACTCAGAACGATGAGGGTAAGGAGAAAAAGAAGCCTTACGTTGTTCCCTTATATACCCAGAGTAACTATATAACTATAGCAAGCTAGACTCGACTTCGGCCAAGGATGATAATCCTACAGTCAGTCCTGCTCTGATACCAAGTCTGTCGGGACCCGGGGTTAGCGTATGCAAGTCCCGCTACGACATAGTCATATGGAGAGCCGAGAACCGTACCCACTTGTCTAAGCAGACAAGGCGAAGCACAGAACATTCTCGGAAAGCATCGTACGTGAGGGGCATCCCATCCAGACCGGATGATCAACTGAGATGGTTCCTCATCGTCCGCACACAAGTCTAAATGATATGGGTGATGAACTCCCATATTCACAGACAAGTCGCCTCAACCATACTATCGGCTATCTGATAACTCTTACATAGACTTAATCCAGCCCGATCACTTAGTCGGGATCTAGGGCGGGCTCGATCATACAACAAAGTGTGCACGAGACAGAGTCTTGAGCAATCACATCGCAATTCCCCAAGCTGCGCACATCTAAGGGCCACTTGGTGTATAAAAGACCGCCAGCCAGATCACAACTAAGGTCTCGAAAACCCATACAAAGACATGCATGTTATAAACATACACGCAGCACACATGCCTTGTATGAACATCAGGTATCATTGCAATTCTCTACAAAGTATAAATTTTATTGATAACTCTCACAGAGTACACACAGAGATCACAAGTCTGTGATCCAACATTACAACAAACAAGCGGAAGCAAAGTAGGTATGAGTACAGACAAGTTTAACAAATGACTTAAGAATCCTTATTTAAACACAAGCCCTCCACGAGGGAACCAGTCGTCTGACTGGGACTACACTAGCTTGGTCTTCAGTCGTCGAGCTCGATGAAGAATCCATCTTCGGGGTCAGTGGGTTCATCTAAAACATAGAATAAGCAAACGTGAGTACAAAGTCTTACTCATCAAGACTTACGTAGGAACTATACTACTCATGCACATGTATCAAGGTAAAGGGAGGTGGGGTTCAAAAGCAGAAGTGCCAGCTTTGACTTGGCTAGTCCTGAAATACGAGTACCAGACTTGAGGTAAGAAGCGTACACGAGTCCACTACATTCTCCAACCAATTACACCACTATGGTGCCTTCCTCGACTTCCCCACGAGAAAGCACGCCATAGCACTCACACTTATCTTGGCAAGTTTTATAAGTATCCGGTTCAACTTGTCTAATAATCAGGCACAGTTTTCCATGTAGTCCCTTACCGCGGACGCGGCTATTCGAATAGTTTATTAACCCTACAGGGGTGTACTGCTACACACATGAAACCATCAATTACCGCCGGGATCTCGTCACCCGTTAAGCGGGTGTCGGCGAGGATAATCTCCACAACTTTTACCTCACAGCCAACTCAGGTTCAATGAAGACGCCTATCTGGGATGGTTTCCACAGTCGTAACCCGGCCGGTTTACCGAAGTGGTCCCAGAAGATGTGTGCGTGGTGCATAAGCCGGTCTCGGTTGAGCCGTTCTCTCACCTTGCATCCAGGCCACAAACCGCCAGAACTCTGAACTACTGCGACTCATTGAACTGAGAAGGGGTGAGTTAGTAGATTGAGCGGGGATCCGTTTTCCCAACATGTGGTAGTACTCTTCAGCTTGGATCACCACACAAGAACTCGGGCTTAAGGCGGTGTTCAACGAGACAACCCACTGTGTACTCCTACATAGCCTCTCATCGTTGACCTTGTATTAGGGTAGATTCACCAACACATTTCCACCATCATCAACATGATCACTACCATCCCGACTCACATAACAGTATCAACAGTGTATCACTCTAAGCATGCAATAAGCAGTAACAGTTGCAGGGGTCACATGATATCAATCAACTCCTACATTTGCTAGGATTGTGGTTTTCTTACTACTGTGACAAATGATAGGTCATGCAAAGGAATGGGTTCATCTATGCGGTAGAAACATAGCATGGTAATCATCCTATACAATGCATAAGCGAGACATGAGAGGGAAGTGGGATTTTATCGACATGATCAATGGGGTTTTGCTTGCCTTGCTCACGAGGTTCAGTCTCGGGATCTTCAACGAAGGGGGCTGCCTCCTGTTCCGGTTCCACCTCTACTCGACAAACAACAAACAAGGGAGCACAATAAGTACAATGCACAATCACATGGTTAAAGGTTGAAACTTGATGTATATGTTTCTGATGTGTGAGGCAATTCCATTTAAATGGAGTATATTGCAAATGAAATTGCAAATTCAAACTCCAATTTGAATTCAATTTAGCCAAGTTACAAAAGCTATTGTTTGACCAATGTAATTCATCTTTAAATGTGTATGATATGCCTCTGATGTTCAAGTGAAATGTGGCATGTTACTAAGGTTCAAATTGCAAAAGCATTTGAATTTAATTTGATTAAATTCCAATTTAACCAAATAGCAAATGCTACTGGTCCCATTTTAAATTCAACTCAAACATAGTTGAAAGTTGTATATATGGATAGATTATTTTCTCCTGATCATTTTTCATATATTATATGTTAAATTTGGAGTTAATATGAATTTTGAAAGTTTCAGCCTTTTTCTTGATTTTCTGGAATTGTTTTAATTAGAAAAGTATTTACTGCATCAGCATGAGGTCATGCTGACGAGTAGTGTGCCTCACCGAAGTTTCTCGGAACGGAGATACAGGCCACGGGAGGCCAAGGGGAGGGCACCATCTTGCTCAGCATCGTCGTCTGCATCGAATGGACCTGGCCAGACCTTCACGGGGTCACCGGACCGTCGCTGGCGTCGACGACGGCGGAAGCAGAAGCTAGGGCTGCGTCGGAGAGGGGGAAAACGGGCACCATTTGGGGTGGCAAGTGGCGCGTTGTGAAGCTAGCGCACGCATGAGCCATACGCACGCTCTGGGGCAACGACATGGGCACGCCAGCAAGGGGGGCATCGTCCATGGCGGCGGCAGAGCTCTGCTCTCATGGTGGAATCGGCTAGGGGGGATTGAGGAGCTGCAAGGTTGGGGGTTCTGCTCACCAGGTGGTGGTGAACGCGATGGCACAGACGGTGGAGGCGAGGAGGCTTCAACGACGATGAATTCGACGGAGTTGGCTTGCGGGTCCGGCGGCGACGTGGAGACGATTCCGGTGGCTACAGAGCGTCCGAGCTTGATTCCTTCTGCACAGACACAAAGTCGAGGACGGTGAGGAGGATGGACAACACGGCGCAGCTCGGGGACGACGTTGGCCACGCGGGCCTCAATCCATGGCGACAGCGGCGCTCGGGTCGTCGTCGAACTCGGCGAGAGAGAGAGGGAGAGGCTCTGGAGGGGGGCAATGGACGCACGGCTCGTCCAGGCGTGGCGTGGCGCATCTAGGAGACTCCAGAGGGGAAGGTGGCGACTACGAGAGCGGCGACGTGATCGGCTAGCTCGGTAGAATTCCACCGAGCAGCTTGGAGGCGCGGGGTGGGGAAGAAGACCCCTGTGCCCCTGGTGGGCTGGCTGGGCTGGCTTCGCCTAGGTGACAGGTAAGGGTTTTTATATTTTTCATTTCTGTTTAATCTATCATTTCTGTTTTTCTTTTCTGTAATTTGTTTTGCTGTGCTAATTAAATAGCTAGGCATTTTATTAAATGCTAAAACTTTTTACATGGCCTCATAATATAATAGGATAGCCACTTGTCAAGTTTGGCACTTTTTAAAATTCAAAACATTTTAATTTTAAATCAAATAGGGGTTTTTGATTAATTCCAAGGTCCTGTTTGAATATTTGAAAAATCCATGAGCATGGGGTGGGTCCCACATCACTTGAAATGTGATCACACTCATTGATAAGACTTTTAAAAAATCAAACATGAATTTTTGGAGAAGATTTATTTCTGGCCTTTTGAATTAATTCATCTAGGGGGGTGTTCCTTCTCCCATTTGAGTTTGAATTTGATTTCAATTGATTTCTTTTTAAATTTTTAACATGATGCAAGGTGACATGCTAATCCTAGCACATACCTAACTTGGGGTTGTGACAACTCGCCCCCACTCAAAAGAATCTCGTCCCGAGATTCAGAAGTCTGCGGGAGGAAGGAGGGGTACTCGGTATGGAGACGGTCTTCTCTTTCCCACGTGGCTTCTCTCTCAGAGTGGTGTGACCATTGCACTTTCAGAAACTTAATCTTCTGACGACGAGTGACACGCTTTGCGGAATCAAGAATACGAACGGGGTACTCTTGATAAGAAAGGTCATCTTGGAGATCAAGCATTTCATGGTCGACTTCGAGGATGGGGTCCTTGAAGCAACGCCTGAGTTGTGACACATGGAATACATCATGTACTCGGTAAAGGTACGGGGGCAGTTCAAGTTGGTAGGCAGCTTCTCCACGTTTAGCAAGAATGCGGAAAGGTCCGATGTAACGTGGGGCCAACTTGCCTTTGATAACGAAACGTTGGGTTCCCTTCAGAGGAGTAACCCGAAGTTAAGCCTTCTCATCCAGATTGTAGCTCTCTCGCCTATGATGACGATCATAGTAGCTTTTCTGACGAGACTGGGCTGCTTTCAATTGATCACAAACAATGCGAACTTGCTCTTCTTCTTCCTTGATCATATCCGGTCCAAAGAATTGTCTTTCACCGGTTTCTGACCAGTTTAGGGGTGTTCGACATCGTCGTCCATATAAGAGTTCAAAAGGAGCCATGTTCAGACTAGATTGGAAACTATTGTTATAAGAAAATTCGGCGAATGGAAGAGACTTCTCCCAATTCTTTCCGAATGAGATAACACAAGCTCTGAGCATGTCTTCAAGAATTTGGTTAACCCTTTCGACTTGACTGCTAGACTGAGGATGGTAAATAAGTGGCATGATAAGAGAATTTTCAAACGAGAATTTAATGTTGGTAATAAATTTTTGTTGTTTAGATCTCGTTTCATGTTTTCTTCAGGTAAATTACTTTCCAGGTGGGAAGGACCCTTCCATATTGAAGAAGTCTACTGTTTCGGTGCAATCAAGATTAACAATTTTGAAGGCACCAAACCTCAAGTTGTGAATGGGCAAAGATTGAAGCATTACCTAGCAGGAGACCCCGTCAATGTTGATGTGTATATGATACGCACGACCACGCATGAAGAACATGTTGCAGCCCGGATCCAGACACCCGCAGGAGCAGAATAAGAAAAGGTATGTAATACGATAAGAAATCTTGGCGAACATCCATAAAAGTTCCGTACGGGTTTTTGAAAAATTAGGAAAATTCTGAGCCGAAGTGGAGCCGGAGACGAGCTCCAGGGGCTCCAGGCGCCTTGGTGGCGCGGCCTGCTCCATGGCCGCGCCAGGAGGCCGCCTGGGAGCCCCGGAGTCCGTCTCCGACCCCACTTTGGCCTATTACCTTCCTTTTGTCACAGAAAGTTTTGCTATATATTTGCACGGATCGCCCCGGCTTTGTATCTTGCGATTTCGTGCGTTCTCTTTTTGATCTGTTCTGCCAGGAAAACTTTCAGCAAAACCTAGGTGCCGCGTCTTTCCCAAGTTCCCCCAAGGACAAGTTCCTCGTCAACGTCATCAACCCTTACCTCGCAGAGGTGAAGAGGCATCCTCAAACACTTTGGCTGAAGGATGGTGCCCTTCACCAAGAAGATCTGAAGGGACCTGTCAAGGAGGGGAACACCAAGGCTAGGCTGGAATAAGTGGAGCAAGAAGTTTTCAAGTACAAGCTGATGATTGAGTGGGGTGTTGGAGCCAACACCGACATCATCACCGAGCTGAAGAAGCAACATGAGGAGGAGATGAAGGAAGTATATTCAAGCGTATCTGCACTGGAAACCAAAGTGTTCGAGCTCCAAAGACACATCTTTGACCTCCAAAATCAGAACTGTGACTATGAACTAATTTTTTTACGCTTGAGGCTAGCTGCCGACTACAGTATCCAGGAAACAAAATAATATTGTGCTGATGGAGGACGTTTGCCATGGAAACGCTTTTCTGAGACCTACCCGCTATACAAGAACAGAGATCAAGAATAAATCTTCATGGGTAATGGCATCCCCTTAGCTTTTTCCAAGCTTGGGGGAGTTCTCGGTATCTTTATCTTTATCTTAGTCGTTTGTGGTCAAGTTTAGTGTCGTATCATGTTTAGGGAAGTTATCTTATAAAATAAGTGTATACATTGAGGGCTATCCCTCCTTTGTGGAGAGTCATGTATCCGTGAGTGTGCAGTATCTATGATGGAATATTAATGAGAAGTCTATTTGGTTTCTTTGCTGCACTCGGTATTCTCTTCACACAATCGACCTTATATGATGATTCTTATGGGAGTATTGATCTTATATATCAGGTATGGCTTTGAAAACTTTATTTAAATCTTGGCAAACATAGCTTTGGTCATAACAACAAGCATGAGTTTTTACAAGTAGCGACATAGCCAAAACCTTTATGCTCTTATGCTTGAAGTGTTATGCTGACAAGGAAGACAACTTGATGTTTCATGCCAATTCCTAATGTAGACCTTATATTGTTTTGCATCCATGCAACATCATTTGTCTGCTCTTAGAAAGCCTATGGTAGCGAAACCCTGTACTAAGCGGGAATACTGCTTGTGCACCCATACCTTGAAACCGTAACCTTCCAAAGAGTCCACCATACCTTTCCTATTCGTGGTATTTCACCGCCACTCCTAAAGTATATTATACATGTGCTATCTTTAAACCTTAAAAATAGTATACCCCTTGTTTTGTGACTCTGTTTTAGCTCATGAGGAAGTAGTAGGTAATTCATGATCTTCTTATGTTGGACATGTTTTATCCCTGGATTGCATGTCTAATCTGCAAACCCCTAATATGAGGAGGAACTGGCATGAGTGCGCCCAGCTCGTAAAAGATAATACAACAAACAAACCCTCCTTCACGCTTTGTTCATGAGAAATCAAAAAACTTTGGCAGTGATAAACAAAGGAGATTAAGGGGATGTGATCGTCCACACTTGGGAGTCATTCCTCGAAACTTGCCCAACATGAGAAGTGATTGGGTTATCTATTATCATTCGTTGACAAATTATGCACCTCTCAAAATCTTATTTTATAACCTTTATTGATTTCAAAACCACTAAAAGCTTTAGCACATGAGTTTTCCCTACTTCCCTCTGCGAAGGGCTAAGCCTTTACTTTTATGTTGAGTCAGTAAACCTACATCTTTCTATCCCTTATTGAGAATTGCCATATTACATATTTGTTGACATTATCATTAAGACAAGAAGGTTGTTTGTTGAGCTTAGCTACATCAAACATCTTCCTTTGTGTTAGCATTTCCACTTCTTGACTAATAACATGTTCTTTCAAAAGCTTCAAATGATCTCATTAAAATATAAAGGAAAGAGCAAAAGTTAAAAGTTATTAGTTGTTCTTTGTCCAAGGACATGTTTGTCATGGTTTAATGAGTTTACTTAGTCCCACTTTTGATTGTAATTGATATTACTTTTTCATAAGGGCCATATGATTTGAGGTTGCTGTTGAGGATGCTTGAGTTTAGTAGGAGGAATTATGATGCTTCTTGTCCGTATTGTTTTTATCGACACTTCACTCTCTAAACTTGTGGTCAGGTTTACCGAGCTCAGTATTCGCTTGGGGACAAGCGAGGTCTAAGCTTGGGGGAGTTGATACGTCCAAAATGCATCACTATTTTATATCATAATTCACCTCTATTCATTGATATGTTTCATGTTATGATGATGTTCTTATAGTGTTTTGGCTTGTTTTACACAGTTTGGAACTTTCCGGTGCCGAAACAGCAAACGCAGGAATCAGCAGGGAAAAGTGCACATCAAGTGGCCATATCAGCACACATCCAAATGACCTGAAAATCACGGGGTGCAACTTTCAGAAGAAATAACAAAGACTGGCCGAAGGACGCCCGGAGGGGGCCACCAGGCTCTCTGGCGCCCTGGTGGCGCGGCCCCCCTCCTGGCCGCGCCACCTGGACGCCTGGGAGGTGGGGCTCACTCCAGGTGCCCCCCTTTTGCCTATATGTTCCTTTTACCCTAAAAACCCAAGAAGAAGAAGAGTTTCCGGAGTTCCGTCGCCGCTTCGTGGTGGAAACCTACAGAGAAGAAAATACCTTTCCGGCGGCCAGATTCCTCCGGGGAGAACTCCTCCCGGAGGGGGAGATCGTCTTCATCGTCGTCACCATCGCCACGGTTATCATCGAGATCATCATCAACATCATCCTCACCATCAGCACCATCTTCATCTTCATCCCATCTCATCTCACCATTGCAATCCAAGTCGTAACTTCAACCATCCATCCCCTCTACTCTATCGGTGTTGATTACTCTTTGTGGTGAATGCTATTGAGTTTTGTTGGAGAATTCTTGTTATGTCCAGATTGTTTATTGATGGCATTGAATTAGTGCTCCTCGTTGGTTACCCCAAGTGGAAGGTTGGATGTATCCTAACAGCAAATTTTCCTTGGCAAAGATACCAAGGTTGACAGTCAATCCAGTAGGACTCCAAGGTCAACAAGTAGGTGGTAAAGTGAAAAATGGCGTTGTTCACAACCTCTGGTTGCTTACTTTACCTGGACCTGCACACACAACAAATAACTTTGCTCCCAACGAGTACAAAAGGTTATCAATCTCTCCAGCGTTGCCGTTTACAAAGGATCAACGCAATAGATAATAGGTAGTGATAATTGCGACTGGAAAGTAAAAAGGAAGAAGTAAATTGAGGGTGTAAACAGTGGTGGAAATATGGATCGGTGTCCCATGATGTTCACTAGTGATGTCTCTCTCCCAAAAGACGATAAAACTGCTATGCGAGGTAAACAAATCACAGCTGGGAAATTGACATGATTACGGGCGCAAACCAATGCTAACTATGCTACAAAGAAAGGAAGAGGCTCAAAAGCATGGGAGGTACGCCAAAATAAGTAGACCGAAATCCATCGGCATTTACTACTAATCATCCACCTTGCGATATCTATCCAGAACATCTCGCTGGTATTAAGTTGCGAGCCCCACCCAAAGTGTAAACACAAAGCAAGAGACAACTGCATTAAAAGAACTTATCGTAAAGTAAACAATCCTTGCAACCGCGGTTACAAGCAACATTTTTTTCACCCTTGTGGCAACAACACATCCCCTAGGCTCATGTTTCTGTCACTCAAGCTAGTCATCAAGGGGCATGAACCCACAATCAAGCATAACGCTCCCTCTTGGAGTCACTACCTACTATTTGGCCAAAGCAATAAACAACAACGGAGAACATGCAAGAATTACTCAAGAAACAAATATATAAAAGAGAAGAACCAAATATATTACTCTATCACAATCTGAACATAGTCTCATAATCCATCAGATCCCAGCAAACTCATCATAGCAACAACAGAAATAATTACATATGTGCCTCGATCATGGGCATCTCACAAGGTCTAATCCATGAAGAACAAATAGGGGAGGAGAACATCACATAGCTACTAATCATGGACTCATGGTCCAAGGTGGACTACTCACAGATCATCCGGGAAGCGTCCATGGTGGTGGAGAATCTCTCGGAGGTCAATCCTCCCTCCGGCAGGGTGCCGGGAAGAGGTCTCCTGATGCCCCCGATCTTGGAAGCACGGCGGCGGCGGAACAAAGGCGAGATCGCGAAAAGGTGTTCTGTCCTAGAGGGTTTCGAAGGACGAAGAATAAATAGGCGAAGGGGGCAACCAGGGGTCCAGGCGTCCCCCTGGCGCGGACCCACCTTAGGGCGCGTCGGCAGGGCGCTTAGGGCCCTGGTGGGTCCCCACCAGCCCCCCCCCTTCGGGACACTGGAAGGTTCCCGTACGCCGATTTTTTATTGGATTTTTCTGAAATTTTTGGAGTCTTTTTAATATGGGGGAAACCTGAAATAGAAAAACAGCAGAAAACAAAAACTGACACTGAGGTGCACTGAGTTAATAGGTTAGTATAGATATGATCAAAAGTGTATGAAAGTGTATCTAAAACATAGCAATATCACACAAAACATGCATGGAGCAAGCAGAAATTATAGATATGTTTGGGGCGTATCATTTATCATATATTTATCACCTCTGATCACGATCTCTTGTATGTCTTGTGACTAGTTTGTTTAGTTCTTGAGGACATGGGAGAAGTCTAGTTGTTAGTAGTCATATGATGTTGAAGTAATATGTGCTGTTTGATATTTAAGTTGTGGTGTTATTATCCTAGTGGTGTTATGTGAACGTCGACTACACAACACTTGACCTTTTTAAGGACCTAGGGGAATGCATTGTGTATAAAGTATGCTTATGGTGGGTTGCCGGAGTGACAGAAACCTAAACCCCAGTTCGCACACTCTTGCATGAGGGATTGTTGGATCCTAAAGTTTATTTCTATGGTTAGGGTTTGCCTTAATTTCTCTCTTGTATTTGCGGATACTTGCAAGAGGTTTAATCATAAGAGTGTACTTATCTTAGTATAGAAAGTGCACTAGCATAGGTTCACCCACACAACACTTATCAATACAAAACATAGTACCGAGACAGAATAGGGCGAAGGCACATGATTATCTCTCATGTGTGTCCTCAAGAACGCTTTAGCCTTTATAACTTTAAATCCTTTGGCTTATCCTTTGCACAAAAGGACTGGGCCACCTTGCTTCACCTTATCATTAGTTATCTTCCTAGCATTTATCTCCTTTTTACTTATACCAGAAAACCCATATAAAACTACCTTTCAGTACTTGCAGTTATTCCTATCTCAAGATCACTTGTCAATACCTTATGCTCCTCATTGGGTTCGACACTCTTAATTATCAAAAAGGCTACAATAGATCCCCTACACTTGTGGGTTATCAGAGCGCTCATGGCGCCAAGAGACCGTGTCCAAGCTCTCAATGTGAAGCCACTCATTTACTAAGATCCAAAGGCACAAGAAAAACCCACACTTCAAATATGTTTATGGATGATTCTTTCCCCCGCTTGCAAAGTGGGTAAAGGTCATAGGATATCCACACTTAGTGAATCTATCAACAGTCCAAATCATGTCTTGAATGGTCAACCATGTGAAGACCTTCCTTGAGAGGTCCCCAGGCCTTCCAAACCGCATCAGGCATAGGAGAAAGCAAATGGCGTGTTTGGTTGCCAACATACACGCCAACCAGGCTCGCGCGGAAAGAAAACTACCCATTTGGTTGGCTTGGTTGCATCTACATCTCGCATGGCACGAAACCTAAAGCATCTTCCAGGTTGTCCCGATGAGAACATGGTGATCGGAAGTTTCCAGTGAGCTAGACTGAGCGCGGGCGAAAACAGATGCAGCACGCACGCGCCCGTGCAACGCGAAATCATGTGGGAATGGCGGGAGATGCAAATAGGCCGAGGCGGGATGACGCCGAATCTAACTCACCTCCAAATTTACTCGATCATATCTAGATCTAGGACAAAAAACACCACTGTTCTTAGCTCGCGCGGCGACGACGACTTAGATCTGCGCAAGTGGCGGCAGGGAGTGCGGCAGGAACTGGTTCTCCCATTCCTCTTGGCCACCATATGCTCCTCCTCAACCCAGCCATGCCCCCCCTTCGTCGTCGTCTTCGAACCCGACAAGCACCATGGATCCCCATTCCTCCTTTGTTAGGTAGGTTGTTAGGCAAGGTAGGATTGATTTCCCCATTACAGAATGCGCCCTCAATGTTGACTCGGCTATGGAAGCATAGATGCAGTTGATAGTTCATGCAACATCACTGATAGCTGTGATTCAAGCATGGATTGTGTTGATCCGCAAGAGAGATATTCGTCATTGAGAACAACGAGTCAACAGATATGCTCCAATGATTCTTCGGGATAGGGAGATGATAGCCAATCTGAACTACATCTATAACTGCAATGACACCGAGGCTATGTGCATGCTTTGATTGAAAAGATCACCTTTTAACAGGATTGTGCAGACCTTCGGGAGCAGGTGTTGCTAGAAGATAGCATCCACATGTGGATGAGCAAGTGGCCATGTTTCTCCATATTTTTGGTCATAACCAAAGGTTTAGGGTTATACACAACACTTTCAAAAGATCAATGGAGACCATTTCCAAGTACGTCAGGCAAGTGTTGTATGTTATTGGGGAACTCAGAGAGGAGATGATCAAACCACCAATCGACTTGATTCCTAGAAAGATTCGTGGTAGCCAAAGATGGTATTCATCACTAGTAGAAAAGTCTTATCCCCAACTTTAATTGATGGCGCGCCAAATATAATCCACACCAGTGTTTTTTGGTCAAATAGTGTTGGCGTCTTACTTTTCGTACACCAGAACTTTGATGAAATTGCTGGCGTGGAAATTACTTGGTACACCAGTTGTAAGTGGGCCCCATTGTTCCCACCTGAATGAAGACGTAGGAGGCGCTTGATACGTCTCAAACATATCTACTTTTCCAAACACTTTTTCTATTGTTTTTGCCTCATTCTTGCATGATTTGAACGAAACTAACCCGGACTGACGTTGTTTTCAGCAGAGATGCCTGTATGGTTTTCTTGTGTGCAGGATTATGGATTTTTAGGTACTTCAGAAAATTCCCAGAAAAATCACGGAAAATCCACGCACCCGGAGGGACCCAGGACCAGAAGGTGGGACAGAGGGGAGCCAGAGGGTCCCCAGGCGCCCTGCTGGCGTGGCCACCCCCTAGCCGCGCCGGTAGGGCGCCTAGGTGTGTCCCACCCCCTCTGGTGACCTACCTTGGCCCCTCTTTTTACCCGTCACGAGGAAACCCCAGAACAGAAGTCGTTTTCCTAATTCTCGTCTCGGAGCCGCCGCCACCCTTTGTTCTTCTTCGGGAGGGCTAATCTGGAGGCTGTTTTGAGCTCCGGTGAGGGGAGATCATCGCCATCGTCATCACCATCGCCACTCCATCATCCCTCCATGACTTCTCCTTTCATGTGTGAGTAATTCCCTGCTGTAGGCAAAGGGTATGGTAGGGATTGGATGAGTTAGATCATGTAGTAGTTCGTCAGATTGTTGGGGCATGTTGCCTATCATCTAGTATGGTGTTTATCATATTTGCTACAACTTATTGCTCTTAATGCTTCTCACTTTGGCCCCGAGTGTCTTTTTTAGATCTGAACCACTTGTGTTTTCATGAGTTTATTTGTGTTTTTGATCCTATCTATTAGTTGTATGCACCAAAGGTGACAGCTTGTGTAACATCCCAATTTTCTAAATTCGGATGTTAATAGATCATCATATGCATCTCATGCTGCTTCCGCATTTTCTGGAGTTTTAAAATCTTTTTAAACATTTTTCAACACATGGCAGTCGCTGGAGAGGATATAAAATGACGTATCCCCATTTTTAATTTGTTGAAAAATAGTTTAAAATATTTTGTGAGACTTTTTAATTTTACTTTGGAGTTATAAACATTTTCTAAAAATATTTTGGGATTTTATTTATGCTCCGGAAAAGTTTTTAAATCAATTTTCAGAGTTTTTGGTATTTTTAAAATGCTAGAAAAGTATTTTAAAATATTTAAAAATAAGTTGCAAAGTTTTTATTTTTATTTAATAGTTTGGTCAAGCCAAAAATTCAGTTTTATTATTTTAAAAATATTGGCGAAGAAGGAATTTTAAAATAAATTACCGTGATTTTTCTAATATTGTTTTGGGCCTAATGGGTTGTTCTGTTTTTTTTTCCGCAGACCGATTTTGTATTTATCTCGGATTTATAAAAAAAGAGGATTAGGGGCTGGCTATAAATAGCCCCGATTAGGGCTAAATTATTTTCCGCTTAGCGTTTTTAGGTTAGCCTAAACTAATCCGCGGGACCCGCCGCCGCCGACGTCATCGCCGGAGTTCGCCGGAGTTTCGCCGGAATCTCGCCGGACCACCGCGAAAGTTCGCCGGAGTTCGTTTTTGGACGCCGTTTCGAGGTGAGCCGTCGCCTAGCCGTGCCCCGGGCCACCCCGCCGTCCTAGCCGCGCCGCCCCGCCACCGCGCCGTCGCCGGGCCGCCGCTCGCCGGCCGGCCGAGCCGCCGCCGCCGCGAGCTCCTGGCCGCTGCGCCCTGGCCGCCCCGTGCCGCGCGCCCCTGCGCCCCACGGCCGCCGCCCACAGCCGCCCCCACCGCCGGCCGCCGGCCGCCCCTGCCCGGCCTAGGCCTAGCCTGAGCCGGAGCCGAGCCATGGCCATGGCCTTCTGGCCCCTGTGCCCGTGCGTGGAGAGAAGAAGATTAGAAAAAAAAGTTTAGATCGGTTTTCCAAAAAAAAAATTCAGATCTGGATCCAAACCGCCCGAGGACCCGATCGCGTTTTTTAGAAAAAAATTATTTACGTACGGGTCCTTTTTACAATAGAGCACCCCGGTACCCCCCGGTGTCACCCCGATACCGTTTTCGCAAGTGCTTTTTAACCGTAACTCGGAATCGAGTGATTCCAGTTGCGTTGCGACCGTGTAAAAATTTCCTAGCCAGTAGACCAAGTGTTACAGAAGTTTGAAGTTTTCAAATTTGAATCCCATGCTGATCCAAATTTGAACTTCCGGCAGCCGTTACTTTTTACCGGTGCGCCCGTTTGTGCCGTTTCGTTTTGCGTTAGTTTTATTTTGACGAGTACTTTAAGTTTGGCTACTGTTAGGAAAGTTTTCCTACTGTTCTTTGAATGTTTATTATTGTTTGAGCATATTGGTGTATGAATATATGTTGATTGGTGCTATGTTTGCTCGTATAGATTGTCCGGAGTGTGCCACCTCGTATTGTGAGGATTGTGGCCGTCAGGACTAGCAAGAAGGCAACTGATGCTTTGACCATACTCATACCTATATTTTCTATATGCATTATGTTAAGAAATATCACCCTATTGCATGATAGGTAGTTTATTTTTCTGTTGCTGCAAAACCAGTTAGGATAGCCACATGTCTTGACTTGTCTACCGTAGATCAACCTAGCCGTGTTGTTGCTTTATTTCTATGCTTTGTAGACATGGTTTGGGTTGTGTAAAATCATGGAGTGCTTGTGAGCTATTTAATAACTTGTGTAGCAACTGTTTAATAAATAGAAATCACTTCTGAACGGGCAGGGAGTGCTTCCTGGGGGCTCGTGCCTTATCTAAGGTTGAGACCAGGTTGTACCCCTAATGGTTGGTTTGGTGGTTGACAGTACGTCATAGTGTTACCCTCTGAACGTAAGTGGGCGTCGTCCAGGCTCAAAAAGATCAGACATACTTGGTGACTAGGAGCTTACATGTACAGCCGCTGGCCATATGGGCTCTGGCTTAGTTGAGTATGATGTAGGAAGCCTCTCCCGTGCAATGCTAGCAGATGTAGATGTGATAGGTGGTACCGGCTTGCCGTTGGGTGTAGGTGACCTCTTCTGAAAGACTTCATCTCAATCTTCGGGTTGAGTCCAGCGGGGAAAGTGTACTAACCTCTGCAGAGTAAAAACTAATCATGATTAGCCGTGTCCCCGGTTATGGACATCCTTGAGCTACTAGACATTACTGTTACTGGAGGGTCTTGACATATGAATCACCATAATAATTTGAGTGGGCAAGATTAAATAAGGGTGTGGTGTTGGAACTGGTGTGCCCAGTTCGTTCTTTAGTAGTAAGTTCCACTTAAAATTTTGACTAGTTTAGTTCAGGAGAAAATTGGCTTTCTGCAAAACTAATCCTTAAGCCTTTCCTTTGTCTTACCTTGCATGTAGTTGTAGGTACTTTATATAAACTTTTCCGTGTCACTTGCCGTACAAATCAGATGTACTGACCCGTTGTCGGGCTGTAACCTTCGGTGTTGCAGGTTTCTCAGACGATCAGTAAGGTGCGTTTAGGGGTTGCGAGTCTACACTCAGCATGTTCGCATGTGGCTGTTGATGGGACTCCACGTTATTTGCTTTGCTTCCGCTATATTTATATTTAATAAGCTAGTCTTGAGCTATGCAACTTGTTATTTATTTTACTCTGGATCATACGTTGTAATAATGATGCACTTGTACTTTGATATACATCTATAATACTGTGTGTGCCAGCGAGTTCGATCCAGGGACTAGCACTTGAGCACAGAGACTTCAATTCTGTGTGAATTGGGTCGCTACAGATGGTATCAGAGCAGTGTGTTGACTGTAGGACGTCACCCTAGAAAATGGAGTAGAAAAGCCATAGGAATCAAAATATTACTTTATATCACTCTGTCTTGCACTTACTTACCTCCTCTATCTCGTATTCATACCTGTTCTAATCTTGCCTTACCTCTCTTTGATTATAGATGACCACTATTTCATACCGCGCTATGGCGTTTGGACCTGAGCTCAGGGGGATTTGCCACTTCCTGAACATCTACGTGCCAGTCTTTCAGCCGGACATCGTGGAGACAAGGGGAGCTGATGACTACTGGCAAGTGGAGACTTTCATCCTTGGAAGCATGGAGAATGAAGAACGGGTGATCACGGAGTCCTTCGAGGTGCATGCCCAGGAGAAGGAGTGGTGTGTGCGCATGACCGCTCACATAGCTCTTGGACGCATTGTGGAGACGTATTCCGCCCGACTAAAGGGTACGGTGTACGCGGAGATGGCCAAGGTTCTCCCATCAGGGAACATAATACCAAAGAGGTTCAGGTATGTGCCTGGGGCCATTTGGCCAGGTACAACCAGCTACATCATCCAAAGCCTGGAGAAGCACATCCATTGTCTGGAGAAGTGCACTCAGTCATACCTCTACACCATTACTGAGTTGCAACAGAAGAACACCAGGCTCAAGAGGGACAACAACAAGATGAAGAAGGAGAAGTTGGAGATGCAAGCGGAGATGACAAGGCTAAAGGAGAAGATGAAGGCCAATGGAAATGAAGAACCAGAAGAGGAGCCAGAAGTAGACACCTCGGCAGAAGAAGAAGAGTCGAGTCCCAAAAGGCGCAACCGCATTAGCGGGCGCGAATACCGCATGGTTTTTAGCAAAGACAGCATTAAGAATTACTTCACCGGCTATTAGTGCTCTACCGTTATCGTGTTAGCGTATTTGACCATGTCGACTTATTCGGTGTGGCAATACTAGGTTGCTTGATATACTCTTATGTTATTCTTGATTGTGTTGAGGATCTCATATTACCCGAGGTTGTTATGAGGATCTTATATCAGTTATAAAAGATATTTTAAACTATATGGTGTGATGTGTGATGGTTTTCCGTATGAGTGCATTGGTTGATGATTGTTATATGTTTGATGCTATGGTGATATTGATTGGTGAAGTTGATTGGTGATATATGTATTGTATATATAATGCTTGTCATGATCATCATAAGCATATGGGTAGGAGTATATTTCCCTAGCTACTTTCTGTCTAAAACTTACCTATTCTTACCCAACAGATGCCGCCGAGACGTGATCCCACGGGGAATGAGAACAACAACAATGGAGTGCCAGCTTATATGCAGCAGCTACTTCAAGGACAAGCTCAGCTGATCCAGTTGCTCACTCAGAACATGGGCAACAACAATAACGCGCCACCACCACCGGTGGACGAGCTTGCAAGGTTCTTGAGGTTGAATCCTCAGAGGTTCTCTAGCACTCCTGAGCCCATAGTGGCGGATGACTGGCTTCATTCAGTGGGCCGGAATATGGAGACTGTTGGCTGCACTGAGGCAGAGAGAGTGAGGTTTGCCTCGCATTTGCTGGAGGGTCCTGCCGCTGCTTGGTGGGACAACTACTTGCTGACGTACCCCATCGACACCATCACTTGGGCGCAGTTCCAGTCTGCCTTTCGCGCCGCACATGTTTCAGCAGGCGCCATGAGCTTGAAGAAGAAGGAGTTTCGTAGTTTGCGTCAGGGAGGCCGTTCAGTGGCCAAGTATGTTGAGGTGTTCAACAAGCTTGCCAGATATGCTCCAGATGATGTCAGGAATGATGCTGCAAGGCAGGAGAAGTTCTTGGAGGGGCTGAATGATGAGTTGGGAGTCCAGCTGACAGTGGCTAATTTTGCTAACTGCCAGGCGCTCATAGACAAAGCTATTGTGTTGTAAGGAAAGCAGCAAGCCATTGAGAACCGCAAGAGGAAGTACAACAACAACAATGGTGGCAAGTATAACTCTGGACCGCATCAGAAGCCACTCAATTCTTATGGTGGCAATGGAGGACATAACCATGGACATAACCACAATGGTGGGAATGGCCATGTTCACAGTGGAGGACACAACCGTCATGGTGGGAATGGTCACAACCATAATGGACACAACCACCACAATGGTAACAAGAATGGCAATGGCAATGGCAAAGGAAATGGAAATGGAGAGAACTACAACCAGAACCGTCAAGTGGTGAATGCTCAGAAGGACCTTAGTCGAGTTCAGTGTTTCAAGTGCAGGAAGATGGGACACTACTCCAACATGTGCCCGGAGAACAAGGACAACAATGGGAATTCTGGAGTCAGCAAGCCCAATCCTTTCAACAAGGGGCATGTGAATCATGTCAACGTGGAGGAGATCTATGATGAGCCTGATGATGTGATTGGTAAGTTCTTTATCAATTCAGTACCCGCACTTGTTCTTTTTGATTCTGGTGCATCGAATTCTTTCATATCGAGGGTATTTTTGGATAAGCATGAGTTACCTACCGTAGTTCTTAAGTCATCTATGCTCATAAGTTCACTGGGAGCGGAGATGTCAGCTAGTTTGGGATGCTATCAGTTGAGCCTAGCCATAGGGAAGCATGTTTTTCCTACAGATTTGATTGTGTTGAAGTCACAAGGTTTGGATATTATTTTGGGCATGGATTGGTTAGCCAAATACCAAGGTGTTATTGATTGTGCCAGTCGGTCTATCACTCTCAGTATACCGAGTGGACAGAAGATCAGATATGTGTCCAAGTATAAGCATCAGCACGCCCAGGTGAATTCTCTTAAGGGGGGTAGCCTGGATGATGTGCGTGTTGTGAGGGAGTATCCGGATGTGTTTCCGGAGGAGTTTCCAGGTATGCCACCGGATAGGGAGATTGAGTTTCTTATTGATTTAATACCAAGCACTGGGCCTATTGCTAAGAGACCGTATAGGATGCCCGCTAATGAACTTGCAGAGTTGAAGGAACAGATCAGAGAGTTGCAAGAAAAGGGGTTCATTCGCCCAAGCTCGTCACCTTGGGGATGTCCAGTATTGTTTGTTGAGAAGAAGGATGGAACCCAGAGGATGTGTGTTGATTACCGTTCTCTGAATGATGTTACTATCAAGAACAAGTATCCTTTACCGGTGATTAATGATCTATTTGACCAGTTGGAGGGAGCTTGTGTATTCTCTAAGATTGATCTTCGTTCTGGTTATCATCAAGTGAAGATTCGGGAGAAGGATATTCCGAAGACTGCTTTTACTACAAGGTATGGGTTGTATGAGTATACTGTTATGTCATTTGGATTGACTAATGCTCCTGCATACTTCATGAATATGATGAACAAGGTGTTTATGGAGTTCTTGGATAAATTCGTTGTGGTGTTCATTGATGATATATTGGTGTATTCCAAGAATGAGCAAGAGCATGAGGCACATTTGCGTTTGGTATTGGAGAAGCTCAGGGAGCACAAGTTGTATGCTAAGTTCAGCAAGTGTGAGTTTTGGTTGAAGGAGGTCGGGTTCCTTGGACATGTTGTGTCAAGAGAAGGAGTAGCTGTGGACCCATCCAAGGTTTCAACAGTTACAGAATGGGAGACACCCGCGTCAGTTGGAGACATTCGCAGTTTCTTGGGTCTTGCAGGATATTATAGGAGGTTCATTGAGAATTTCTCCAAGCTTGGAAAACCAATGACTGGGTTGTTGAAGAAAGAGAATAAGTTTGTTTGGAGTGAGGCATATGAAGCCAGCTTTCAGGAATTGAAGAAACGGTTAGTAACTGCACTTGTTTTATGTTTGCCTGATATACATAAGGATTTCCAAGTATATTGTGATGCATCTCGTCGAGGACTTGGTTGTGTTTTGATGCAAGGAGGTAGAGTTGTTGCTTATGCTTCACGTCAGCTTAAGAACCATGAGCAGAACTATCCTACCCATGATTTGGAGTTAGCTGCAGTTGTTCATGCATTGAAGACATGGAGGCAATATCTTGTTGGTAATCATTGTGATGTTTTTACTCATCACAAGAGTTTGAAGTATATCTTTACTCAGAAGGATTTGAATCTCACGCAGAGTAGATGGCTGGAGCTTATTAAGGATTATGATTTGAATGTGCAGTATCATCCTGGTAAAGCGAATGTGGTTGCTGATGCATTGAGCCGTAAGAGTCATATCAATGTTGCTAATGTTGAGGATATGCCACGTGAGTTATGTGAGCAGTTCAAGAATCTCAGGTTGGAGATAGTTCCTAAGGGATATGTGGCAACATTGGAAGTGAAACCCAATCTGTTGGAAAGGATCAGAGAAGTTCAGAAGGGTGATGCAGAAATTGATGAGATAAAAGTGAATATGACCAAAGGGAAAGCAGAGGGTTTCCGTGAGGATGAGCATGCCGGAAATACCAGAGATGCAGAGATTAGGAAGTTGATTCTTCAGGAGGCACATGATTCACCTTATATTATTCATCCCGGAAATACCAAGATGTATTTGGATTTGAGAGAGAGATTTTGGTGGCCTAGCCTGAAGCGAGAGATAGCGCAGTTTATTGCTGTGTGTGATGTTTGCCAGAGATTCAAGGCTGAGCATCAATAGCCAGCATGATTGTTGCAGCCTTTGCCTATACCAGATTGGAAGTGGGATCAGATAGGTATGGACTTTATTACTGGTTTACCCAGGACTCGTTCAGGATATGATTCTATTTGGGTGATTGTTGATCGTTTGACCAAGGTTGCTCACTTCATTCCAGTAAAGACAACTTATAACAGTGCCAAGCTAGCCAAGATTTATATGTCCAGGATCGTGTGTTTGCATGGAGTTCCAAGAAAGGTTGTGTCTGATAGAGGTACTCAGTTTACTTCGAAGTTTTGGCGTCAGTTACATGAGACCTTGGGCACCAGGCTGGAGTTGAGTACAGCGTTCCATCCTCAGACAGATGGGCAGACCGAGAGAGTCAATCAGATCTTGGAGGATATATTGAGAGATTGTGCGTTGGATTATGGTTCGAGTTGGGATGACAACTTATCGTATGCTGAGTTCTCATACAACAACAGTTACCAGGATAGTCTTCAGATGGCACCATTCGAGTTACTGTATGGCAGGAAGTGCAGGACTCCGTTGATGTGGGATGAGGTAGGAGAACGTCAGTTGTTTGGACCAGACCTGATCAGAGATGCCAAGGAGAAGGTTAAGTTGATCCGTGATAGACTGAAGATAGCACAGTCCAGGCAGAAGAGTTATGCAGATGCGAAGCGCAAGGATGTAACCTATGAGGTTGGAGACCGTGCGTATCTCAGAGTTTCACCAATTCGCGGAATCAAGAGGTTTGGAATCAAGGGCAAGTTAGCACCACGTTTTGTGGGGCCTTACAAGATTTTGGAGCGCAGAGGAGAGGTAGCTTATCAGTTGGAGTTTCCAGAAGCTTTGTCGGGAGTTCATGATGTGTTTCACGTATCCCAGCTGAAGAAGTGTCATGCAGAGATGGCAGATATTCCTTTGAGAGATACAGTGCCACTTGAGGCAATTCAGTTGGAGAGTGACCTGACTTATGACGAGAAACCTGTGAAGATTCTGGAGACTACCGAAAGAGTTACCCGCACCAAGACGATCAGACTATGCAAGGTTCAGTGGGATCATCATACCGAAGAGGAAGCAACTTGGGAGCGTGAAGAAGATCTGAAGCAAGACCACCCGCATCTCTTTGCTAGCCAGCCCGAATCTCGAGGACGAGATTCATCTTAAGGGGGGTAGGTTTGTAACATCCAAATTTTCTAAATTCGGATGTTAATAGATCATCATATGCATCTCATGCTGCTAACGCATTTTCTGGAGTTTTAAAATCTTTTTAAACATTTTTCAACACATGGTAGTCGCTGGAGAGGATATAAAAGGACTTATCCCCATTTTTAATTTGTTGAAAAATAGTTTAAAATATTTTGTGAGACTTTTTAATTTTACTTTGGAGTTATAAATATTTTCTAAAAATATTTTGGGAATTTATTTATGCTCCGGAAAAGTTTTTTAATCAATTTTCGGAGTTTTTGGTATTTTTAAAATGCCAGAAAAGTATTTTAAAATATTTAAAACTAAGTTGCAATGTTTTTATTTTTATTTAATAGTTTGGTCAAGCCAAAAATTCAGTTTTATTATTTTAAAAATATTGGCGAAGACAGAATTTTAAAATAAATTTCCGTGATTTTTCTAATATTGTTTTGGGCCTAATGGGCCTGTTCTGTTTTTTTTTCGCAGACCGATTTTGTATTTATCTCGGATTTAAAAAAAAAGAGGATTAGGGGCTGGCTATAAATAGCCCCGATTAGGGCTAAATTATTTTTCGCTTAGCGTTTTTAGGTTAGCCTAAGCTAATCCGCGGGACCCGCCGCCGCCGACGTCATCGCCGGAGTTCGCTGAAGTTTCGCCGGAGTTCGTTTTTGGACGCCGTTTCGAGGTGAGCCGTCTCCTAGCCGTGCCCCGGGCCACCCCGCCGTCCTAGCCGCGCCGCCCCGCCACCGCGCCGCCGCCGGGCCGCCGCGCCCTGGCCGCCCCGTGCCGCGCGCCCCTGCGCCCCACAGCCGCCGCCCACCGCCGGCCGCCCCTGCCCGGCCTAGGCCTAGCCCGAGCCAGAGCCAAGCCATGGCCATGGCCTTCTGGCCCCTGTGCCCGTGCGTGGAGAGAAGAAGATTAGAAAAAAAAAGTTTAGATCGGTTTTCCGAAAAAAAAATCAGATCTGGATCCAAACCGCCCGAGGACCCGATCGCGTTTTTCAGAAATTTTTTATTTACGTACGGGTCCTTTTTACAGTAGAGCACCCCGGTACCCCCCGGTGTCACCCCGATACCGTTTTCGCGAGTGCTTTTTAACCGTAACTCGGAATCGAGTGATTCCAGTTGCGTTGCGACCGTGTAAAAATTTCCTAGCCAGTAGACCAAGTGTTACAGAAGTTTGAAGTTTTCAAATTTGAATTCCAAGCTGATCCAAATTTGAACTTCCGGCAGCCATTACTTTTTACCGGTGCGCCCGTTTGCGCCGTTTCTTTTTGCGTTAGTTTTATTTTGACGAGTACTTTAAGTTTGGCTACTGTTAGGCAAGTTTTTCTACTGTTCATTGAATGTTTATTATTGTTTGAGCATATTGGTGTATGAATATATGTTGATTGGTGCTATGTTTGCTTGTATAGATTGTCCGGAGTGTGCCACCTCGTATTGTGAGGATTGTGGCCGTCAGGACTAGCAAGAAGGCAACTGATGCTTTGACCATACTCATACCTATATTTTCTATATGCATTATGTTAAGAAATATCACCCTATTGCATGATAGGTAGTTTATTTTTCTGTTGCTGCAAAACCAGTTAGGATAGCCACATGTCTTGACTTGTCTACCGTAGATCAACCTAGCCGTGTTGTTGCTTTATTTCTATGCTTTGTAGACGTGGTTTGGGTTGTGTAAATTCATGGAGTGCTTGTGAGCTATTTAATAACTTGTGTAGCAACTGTTTAATAAATAGAAATCACTTCTGGACGGGCAGGGAGTGCTTCCTGGGGGCTCGTGCCTTATCTAAGGTCGAGACCAGGTTGTACCCCTAATGGTTGGTTTGGTGGTTGACAGTACGTCATGGTGCTACCCTCTGAACGTAAGTGAGCGCCGTCCAGGCTCAAAAAGATCAGACATACTTGGTGACTAGGAGCTTACATGTACAGCCGCTGGCCATATGGGCTCTGGCTTAGTTGAGTATGATGTAGGAAGTCTCTCCCGTGCAAAGCTAGCAGATGTAGATGTGATAGGTGGTACCGGCTTGCCGTTGGGTGTAGGTGACCTCTTCTGAAATACTTCGTCTCAATCTTCTGGTTGAGTCCAACGGGGAAAGTGTACTAACCTCTGCAGAGTAAAAACTAATCATGATTAGTCGTGTCCCCGTTTATGGACATCCTTGAGCTACTAGACATTACTGTTACTTGAGGGTCTTGACATATGAATCACCATAATAATTTGAGTGGGCAAGATTAAATAAGGGTGTGGTGTTGGAACTGGTGTGCCCAGTTCGTTCTTTAGTAGTAAGTTCCACTTCAAAATTTGACTAGTTTAGTTCAGGAGAAAATTGGCTTTCTGCAAAACTAAACCTTAAGCCTTTCCTTTGTCTTACCTTGCATGTAGTTTTAGGTCCTTTATATAAACTTTTCCGTGTCACTTGCCGTACAAATCAGATGTACTGACCCGTTGTCGGGCTGTAACCTTCGGTGTTGCAGGTTTCTCAGACGATCAGTAAGGTGCGTTTAGGGCTTGCGAGTCTACACTCAGCATGTTCGCATGTGGCTGTTGATGGGACTCCACGTTATTTGCTTTGCTTCCGCTATATTTATATTGAATAAGCTAGCCTTGAGCTATGCAACTTGTTATTTATTTTACTCTGGATCATACGTTGTAATAATGATGCACTTGTACTTTGATATACATCTATAATACTGTGTGTGCCAGCGAGTTCGATCCAGGGACTGACACTTGAGCACAGAGACTTCAATTCTGTGTGAATTGGGTCGCTACAGCTTGGGACACCAAAGGGGATGGACTATAGTTTGAGGATTTCATGTATCCATTGAGTGTTAATGCTTTCTTCCGGTGCTCTTTGACAGGAGCACCGTAATCTCCATAAGTTCCTTTTGGCCCCGTTTGTAGAGGGATGGTAGGACAAATGATGTTGTGCAAGTTCTTATGCAAGCACATACAACTACCTTTGGGATGCATTCCTAATGTTTGATATTGCCTAGATGATCCTTGCTTTCTGTGTGTCTTGCCCCGTGTTAGAATCTATTACATGTTCATTCTTATCCAAGCAGCGCCCAACCATCCATCTCCCAAGCCTACAGTGTTTTAATCCTGCTGGTTACTAGTTGTTTACTTTTCTGTTTCACTTTCGCTGTTTCACCACTACTATTACCGTTGCTACTAATATTTCGTTGCAAGCAAGTGTATTTCAGGTGCGGTTGAATTGACAACTCAACTGTTAAAGCTTGTGAGTATTCTTTGGCTCCCCTTGAGTCGAATTTATAAATTGGGTTATTCTTACCCGCGAAGACTATCTCGACCCCCTACAGTTGAGGGTTATCAGCGCTGCATGGTATAAACTACCAGAATTATTTCTAATATCTATGGCGTGCCATTGTATGTAACGCCACCATATAAAATTGCATTATTATATGCTTATTATTGTATATTCTAAAAAGGTAGAAATTTTGTTTCAAAATTGGTATTAATATTTTCCCTTGTTAATACTAATGCCACAAATCCATTTTTGCTTAGAAAACCTCATTTGTGTTTCAAATTTGGTTTTAATTTTCTTTTCATGTTTTAATATATGTTTGTTTCCTTTCATTTATTTTCATGTTTTTGTATTTGTTAGTTTTCTTTCATTTCTTTTCATGTTTTAAACTAATTTGCTTTTCATTTTCTTTTAATGTTTTTTATTTTCTTTTCATGTTTTCAAAAGGTGCAATTATTTGTTTCAACATTTTTTTTCATTTTGTGTTTCTTAATTACATACGAAATCTTATGTTTTTTATATTTATTTGTTTTGTTTCTATTTATTTTCTTAATTAAAGAGTATTTATTAATATGTATATAGAGAACATAAATAAAACATATATATATTTGCAGGTGTGAATATGCAATTGCTGGCGTGGGCCACACCAGCAATTAGGTTATAACTTACCCTCTCGCCCATCGTCCTCCCCCATTTTATCCAAGACATATCTCGAGCCCTCCTCGCCTCGCCCCCTCATCGCCTTGTTGCCGCTATCTCCGTCGAGATGGTACGCTCCCGCGTTCCTCACTCTCTCATCCTCTCCCTCTTCCCTCCTCTCTCTGTTCATCTCAGTCTTCCTTTCTTTGCAGATCCGGCGACCAGCCGACCACTACCACACTCCTCTGTGTGTCAGCTGCAGCGGGCCTCTTCCAGAGACGCCTCTGTCGCAGCCCCTCCTCCTTGGTCATCCTCGATTCACCCATCCCATCCTCGTCCTCGTCCCCTCCTTGCGGCCACCAAGGTAGTGTTGCCTTTTTTTCTCTTTCTCTTTTTCTTTTAGTTGTTATTGTTAATTGCTATTGTTAGTAATAGTTAGTATTGTTAGTAGTAATTATTTTGTTGTACTGTTAGTACTTAGTGTTAGTCTTAGGAATAAAAATCTACTAGTTCTATATGTTAGTGTTAGGATTTAAATTTGCTATTTCTATCTGTTAGTCTTAGGATTTAAAATTTGATAGTTCTATGTGTTAGTGTTAGGATTTAAAATCTGCTAGTTCTATGTGTTAGTCTTAGGATTTAAAATCTGCTAGTTCTATGTGTTAGTCTTAGGATTTAAAATATGCTAGTTCTACGTGTTAGTCTTAGGATTAAAAAGTCTGCTAGTTCTCTGTGTTAGTCTTAGGAATAAAAATATGCTAGTTCTATGTGTTTGTATTAGGATTTAAAATTTGCTAGTCCAATGTGTTAGTCTTAGGAATAAAAATCTACTAGTTCTATATGTTAGTCTTAGGATTTAAAATCTTCTAGTTCTATGTGTTAGTCTTAGGAATAAAAGTCTGCTAGTTCTATGTGTTAGTCTTAAGATTTAAAATCTGCTAGTTCTATGTGTTAGTCTTAGGATTTAAAATCTGCTAGTTCTATGTGTTAGTCTTAGAACTTAAAATCTGCTAGTTCTACGTGTTAGTACTATTAGTAGTAATTAGTTAGTTGTATTGTTAGTTCTATGTATTCTATGCTATTTACTGCTAGTTTTAGATGATAGATATACTTAGTCTCAGGAGTAAAAATCAACATCAATGCAAGCGCACTCGGCTATCACCTTCACTTCTTCTTTCTTCTGGGTCTTCGGGTCGACGGTGAATACCCCGGTGCCCACTCGGAAACTGCGGGGAAAAAAGAGTCGAGACCAGAGGCCAAAGGTGGGTCGCACTCCGAGGTATTCCTCGCACAGGGTCACGAAGGCAGAGAGCAGCATGACAACATTCGCCCCAAGGTGGTGCAGCTGCAGTCGGAAGAAGTCCAAGAACTCGCGGAAGAATCAGCTCACCGGGAGCCCAAAACCGCGCTGGAAATGGGTAAGGAAGACCACGCGCACGCTGGCCTTGGGCGTGGGTGCAAGCTCGGGGCCGGGAACGCGGGTGTTGAGGTCTGTCGGGATCTTGCACGTCCGGCGGAGGAGAGCAATGTTCATCTCAGTGACGTGGGAGCCCTTCCACGAACCTTTCTGGCGGGCGGCAGCGGCATCGTCCCCCATGGAAGCGTTGGAATCCATGGCGGGCAAGGAGGAAGAAGACGAAGACGATGACGGCGGCGGCGGCGGACACCGAGATCCGCGACCACCAATGGTGACGGAGGAGAGTGACGGTGTTGGTGGCGGAGAGCAGAGGGGAGAGAGGAAGCGAAGCAGATCTGTATCCCGGCGACCACAACAGCGGCACCGGAGCGCAATGCGTGGCGGTGGCGGAGGCAGACAAGGGCACAAGGAAGAAGATGGAGTGAGTGGTATGCGCCGCATCCCCATCCCCGGGCTATTTAAAGAGCCAGTGGGGCGGTAGTGGGATCCGGTGCGCCGACTCGGTGGCCGGTGTGGCCGCGTGTATTTCCAGTACATCACTAGATCGGAGCACAGAGGATCCGGCGGACGGGACGGGACGTGCGCGCGTGGCTCGAGATGGCAGTTATGACATGTCAAATCGTGGCACGTCGTTCCGCATTCCACAGATAATTCGAAGAGTCAAGTTTCAATCAACATTACAGTCAAACTAACCGTTGGCCAGGTCGGCTGAGGGAAGAGAAATCTGCAGATCACGAGCGATCGGTCGATTGAGAGCAATCGGTCAGGACAACAAGAGCAATGGACAGATCGCAAGCATTCGGACAATTGAGAGCAATCGGTCAGAAAAGAAGATTCAAGATTGAAAGAGAAGTATGGAAGGAACCTGTGCAGGCCCCGCTATAGCTTAGTTTGGCGGGACCTCCGCGGCTTCAGGGGCTACTGTCGGGGGAGTGACCCCCGGGTAGGGGCACCCAGCGGAAACATTTCATCAAGGAAAAGATCACCGACCTGGTGGTCGCCGATCTGATCAAGGCCGAGCTAATCAAGACCGGCCAAGAAGTGGGCCAAACTGATCAGGTCGGAGGCCGATTTCCCCAAGAGAGTGCAATCGGCCTCACCTAGGATCATTCGGCCGAAGAGAACAAGGTAACCTCCGAGCAGAGTCCCAGGTCGGACACCTGGTAAAAATTCATTCAATGCGCAATCCCAGAAGATCCGGGCTGTCAAAAGCGTGCGGTCTCCTCCAACGCCGATCACGCGGACAGGACGACAGGTCTAAGTTCCTAGCTCCACTATTCACTAGCGAGGTCTACAAGTTAGCGGCATGGAGAGCCGCAAGTCTACACCGGGTCATCTGGGAGAGCACGATGTGAGGACCCTAGCTTGTCTGAGACTGGCAGCTGGGCCCTCCCCTTTGTACATTTACCTTTGTACCCCGGGCTCGGCTTATAAGAGCCCCGGGTACCCCTCCTGCGTGAGGGACGACGGAGCACTAATTGCAACTTCACCCACCAGAGAGAGAGCAAGGAGAGAGTTGTGCTTAGAGCCCTCTTCTCCTTTCTCTCAAAAAAGCTCAAGGAGAATTCATTGTAGCCAGTGTTATTGCATAGAGCTATCTCGGCAGGACTAGGGGTGTTATCTCTACGAAGAGCCCCGAACCTGGGTACATCGCGGTGTCTCACTGTGTTTGCCCACTCTCGATTCCGGTACCAGCGACACTAACCTCGGTTTGTCCCCCTCTTTAGCCATCCCCATGGCATCTGTCGTTAGATATCGACGACAAGCGGTATATTGGACATAGATTAGAAGAATATTTTCATGATTGATTTCCTCTTTTGTGAATTGATTGATGATTGAGAGTCTCTTGGTGCTTGTCTTTGACTATCCTTGGGATATATTGTACTGGTGATTGTGGTACTCTCTTTGGATGGCCGCGGTGACATTGGGAAATCCATAGGTGAGAACTATGAACTCTGAGGTGTGCTTTTGTAGCCCTACATAATTCTCGTCCTCTCTTGATCACAAAGGAATGACCTCCGAGTACGTCTCCATTGCATGTTTTAGTGGAAATATCATGTGATTAGACTATGTTAATGTTGTTGGGAGTTGACATTAGTGAAAGTATGAAGCCTAGGCCTTGTTTCTCACCATTGTTACACCGTTTATGCTAAATTTTGTCACTTTCTACCCTGCTGTAATTTTTATTACAGATTTATATTACCTTGCTTTGCCACACCTATCACCCATATTTTATCATATCTTCGCCGAACTAGTGCACCTATACAATTTACCATTGTATTAGGTGTGTTGTGGACACATGATACTTCCCTGAGTTCGATAAACTTTAGGTCATCCACTTGAGGAAAATTGCTGATGTCCTACAAACCTCTACGCTTGGAGGCTCAACATAGTCTACAAGCATAGAAGCGTGTGTAGACATCACACGCCTCCGCCCAACGCCCGCCAGCCACCCCGGATCCGCTGACCTGGGCGTGAGCAGGCGAGTCCAGGACCAGAAGCCCCCCATGACACCCTGGATCCGGGTAGGCGCTCGCCGCAGTAGGACCCCCCCAGCATGCACATCCCACCCCGGAGCCAACACCACCTTGAGCTGGCGTCGTCGGTCCGTCGCCGACCAGCACGGGGCCACCCGCCATCGACCAGCACAGGATCCGGCGTCGCGCGACCCCAAGCACCGGATCCGGGTTGGGCAGCCCCGGTTCCGTGCCCAGGGTTGACGACGATGCGCAAAGCATCGGGCACGGCCAAGTCCGGCCACCGGAGCTAGTCGCGGGAGAGCCCCGCCGCCACCATCCCGGGGGCACGCGTGGCTTTGCCCGCGACCCCTCCGACGGCGGCGAAGCCGGGGGCAAGGGAGGGGGGGGGGGGGCGCCGACGGCGCGCTGGGGATGCCCCCGAGTCGCCAAGGAGGAGACCTTGATGATCTTGACCTTGTGTGTCGAGGTCTCGCTTTACACCTCTAGAACAATGACTGCAAAAGGCACGAAATTGCATATAAGTGCATGCTATTTAATTACTACCCTAAGAAATGCTTCGACTTTCATGCACACATGGGTCTCATCAACATGAGTGCAGAGTAATCACTCATCAATCACCAATCCATGCTAATTAGTTAAGGCAGCATTGAAATTAATGAACTCTAGCAACTTACATTCTGAATCCGTTTTGTCCCACTTGAAGATATCTTCAACATTGTCAGGCTCCTCCTCATCCTCCTCGTGGCGGCCATCCATTCGGATCCTCCCCAAGTGTTTGTCATCTAGGTAATACTTCCTCGGCAACGATGCCGCGTTGCTGGGGCGCGGGACGCTCATCTTCTTTTGAAGCATCGTGTTAAACAACTACACATACACAAACAAAAGGTGGTAAGTATTATTTTTCAAGATCGCCCATGCATATAAATTAAACCCAACAATGCGAAAATTGGATACTAAGATCATGCATGGTAATGTAATGTAAGTACCTTCTCCAGCTTTGTTTCAACTGGATCCTTGAGGCTGGGCTGCGGAGGGAAGCCGCCGCGGCAGGCGAACATGTTCTTGAGGAGGAACTTGAACGACTTGTGCTTGACGCCCCCGCCGTTGCCGTTGGTGTGGACGAGGAGCTCCCTGGCCTTGCTGAGTATGATCTGCGTGTCCGGCGAGAACTCCCCGTTCGGGCCGCCTTCGGCGGCCTGCAGCCTGAGCGAGAGCCGCCGCTCGACCTCGAGGCTGGAGGGGCAGTTGAGGAACCTGTCGAGCGGCAGGTTCTGGTCCTCGTCGCCGGCTCCGGCGGTGGAGCCGCGGGAGCTGGACTTGGACTTGGCGCGCCGGAGTAGCTTGTTCAATGCGTCCTGCAGCATCTTCACCTCCTCGATGGTGAAGTCCGGCACCGCCTGGTCTGGCACCGGGGCCGGTGTGGGCTCGTTGCCGAGGGTTCCGATGGAGAGCATGCTCCAGTCGCCGGGGAGGTTGTCGTCGCGAGCGTCGTCGGCCTGGGCGGCACGGCAACTCTTCTCCCGGGCCGGAGCATCTACGTACGTGAAATCAACGCATGCAATTCATGAGCATCTACGTACTCTTCATAGCGAACGTACGCATGCATGAAACAAAAAATGATGGACTTACTGCGAGCCGAGCTCGCGCCGGCGGCGGCGGCGGACCGTTTCTTCTCCTGCTTGGTGTTGAGGCGATTCTGCACCCAGTCGATGATCTGGAAAACCAAACCGGCACCGTCAGCTAGCTGCTGCACCACTCGTCAGAAAACAAGAAGGAAGAAGACGAGTGCCACACGAGAGCGCCGTTAATTAGCAGTGAGCTTACCCCCATCGATGGATCCCTATCTAATCTCCTCAAGCACAAGAGCTGCTGGCTTCTTGGGTGCCGTTGGTCGCAAGAATGATCAGTTTGAGCAGAAAATGTTTTCAGGTGCCCTCTGCCCGCCTGGTGGTGATGAGCGAGCGAGGACGTGCACACGGGCGCTTCTCCTGCGGTCAGGTCACTACTGCATGTATCGGGATGAAAGCTTGGGAGTAAAAAGAAGCAGCGGAAGGGGTGAGTGACTTGGATGAAGAAGCAAGGTCCCTACCCCCGGGAATTAAATAGGGGGAGTGAGAGTGCTGCACAAACCAACGGCTGGCTGGCTTGAACGCACTGTATGATCTACTAGGAGTATATATTACTGCAATTAGGGGAAGAAAAGGACGAAAGGCTGCCTATGTTAATAAGGCCAAATTGCATCCAGTAGTGGAAGCATATATATTACTGTACTGGTTTCAAGAATCACCGTTACGAGCATATATATAATGTGTATGTCGTACTTATCTTCTACCGTATATATTTTCAGTTCTAAAATAAGTGTCCAGTATAATTTTGTAGTACTATATTTTTTAGACTAAAGGCCGAGGCCCGATTTTATAAATAAAGCCACAAAGGCAACGATCACAGAGGTTCACCGACAAGTTCACCGCACCAACCGGCACAAAAGATAATAGCAGTACAAACCATGAGTGCGAATTTCTGGAGGCCGAGCTACACGTAGCCCTTTATTTTGAAAAAATCATAAAACATATTTAAAAGTTCTGAAAAAATCCGAAAAAAAAATATGGAAACTTATATGTATTCCATATGAACATGTCAAATTTGGCTTGAAAATATTGTAATATGAAGTCTGCACAAAAAAAACAAAATTTCAGCCCAAAACCAACAACAAAAAGGCCCATTTAAAATCAATTATTTGTCTTTTTTTTCATACGCCACATGTGCAAGTATAATGGTATGAAAATTTGCACATATGTCATATACATGTGTATATATATTCATAAAAAAATTCAATGCTTTTTGAATAATATAAAATACATTTTATGACTTGTTCAAACTAAAGGGCTACGTGTAGCTCGGTCTACGTTAGCATTATCCGTACAAACCATCAACAGATGATCAGCAACTAGGCACGCAGGCCCCTACCTACATAGCCTAGGGAAGGAATAACTTGAGCAATAAACGAGCGGGGAGTAGCGAAGGCAACTTCATGATATTGGAGCGGACAGGCGTCTGGCAGCAGACCGGATCAAAGTAATAATCGCGTCCAAGCCCTCGCGGTCCTCCTCCTTAATCGTTGATTTCCACTGCAACAGAAGTGACACGATAACGAAAAGGCAATGAGCCGGTTTGTCAGGGAAAATATGTTCAATAGTAAACTTATTACGGGTCGTCCATAACACCCAGGCCGCAGCCCCCAGCAAATCCAAAAGATGTGTTTCTTAGAGCCCGTAGAAGACCTCGCGTAGGCATAAATATCCGAGGAGGAGGTCGGATTCCACGAGACTTGAAAGCAATCACGCACACAATTCCAAATCACCTTAGCCAGGGAGGCAGCCAAAAAGAATGTGGTTAGTATCTTCCCTAATACCACACAAGGCGCAAGCCGAAGACGCATTGCCACCACACTTGAGGATCTGATCGAAGGCAGGCATCTTGCCCCGCGCCGCCAGCCACATAAACGTTTTAATCTTGGGAGGCAACCTTGCCTTCCACAAATGAGATAAACGCGATCTCCCAGAGGGAGAACACAAGTGATTATACAGCGATTAACGAAAAAAGATCCCGAAGCCGTCAGAGTCCAGGTGACGTCGTCATTGCGCTCCGAGAGCGATGGGAACAGAACAACGAGTTGGTGCCACTGTTCCAACTCCGCAGGAGACAGGGAGCGACGAAACTGAAGATTCCAACTGGCCCTCCCAGTTCCGAGATGGAAATTTGCGGATAAGGACAATAAGAAAACAGCGTGGGGAAAGACAAAGCTAAGGGCCCATCTTTGGTCCACCAGTCCAACCAAAACCTCGTGGAGGAGCCATTTCCGACCGAAAATTTAACACAGGATCTAAATGTTTCTTTGACCTTTTGGAGGTCTTGCCAGAACTGAGAGGCTCCCTTATAATTTTGTACTATATCAGTAATATATATTTTAAAACGGAGAAAGAAGTGGTACTGTGGACTCAAATAGTGGTGGAGGTGGAGTATTCGTGTTAAATTAGGTGCAATGGTTGTTTGTCCTGTATATCTTATCGGGGGTGCTTAAATGTGGAGCTGCTCCACCATTCGTGGTAAGTCACGTGGAAATTCTGTAGAGTGAATTGCCTCTCTTTCACTTTGTAAGACCGTCATATCTCAGATCTAAACTTCAATCATGAATTTAAGTAGCAAAATATAAATTACAGACCAGAAGGGAGGGGATATATAATCCTCCAAGAGAATTCTTGCGCCAGTGGGTGGCCAGCCAGGTCGTTTCATTTTTTTGTCCGTTCGATTTCAGTTGATGATGTTTGTTGGTCGTTGATCTTATACACGCATATAACTATGATAAGAATAATGTTTCTTTTGATCCATATTACTTATTGTTCAAATGAATATATCTAGATGTATTTTAGTGCTAAATATATTTATTTAAGTGATATTTTTATGATTTTTTTATTTACATTACTTTAGATACGGTGATGAATGCATGTATGATCATGCACAACATGATCGTCGAGGATGAGCATCCTGAGAGGCTCAATGATCAGAACTGGCAGTATCAGGGTGACACTGTTGTGCCTAATAGTGCACCGGTATCATATGTAAACTTCATCCAGTTTCATCGTTATATGCGTGATTGGGGAATCAACATGTGATTGAGTGGTTAGAGGGACAGTGGTATCCCAATCCATCATAATTTAAATCTCAGATTTAATAATGGTGCTCGCATTTTTCTGGATTTATTCCAGAGCTTCTGGCGATGTGCTTTTAGTTGAAGGAATCAATCTCAATATGATGTGTCGGCTTGGTATTGTAAAGATGTTCATAGGAATATGTAACAGACTTGCTGCTCAATTACAGGAGACTGGAGGTTGGGGAGGGAATTGGGGATCGAGGAGGAGAGGAGAGTCTGGATACAATTCCCTAGGTCAAACATGTCTCTCACCTACACTCTCGCTGGCTTAAGAGGCCAGCAGAGCGTCACCCACACTTGCTGGTATTACATGGGCCTGGGCCCTTTCTGCTCACGGGACGCAGCCCGGTCACGGTCCATGGGTCGTGACAGAATAGGAGATAGAACGTGCGTGTATACATTCATAAGAATAAATGCATGCTCGTATATATGTGAACATTTGCACTGTGTTTAAAACAAAAAGTAGTCATGCTACAAGAAGATTCGAAGATCCGCACCAGGTGCCCGGTGCGAGCAGCCAAGAGCCCAAAAAGCCCTGGAACCGAAGCGGGCGTACGTGGCGCTGGCGGAACCGATGGATTCACCGAGCCAACAAGATCCGGGGCGCACCGACGTGGGCTCACAGGGACCCCGCCATCCGCCCCCTAGTTTAAACCCCCGGGCTCGTGCTCCCACCCACTTAATTACGCCCACTGGTTTTCAAAGAAAAAAAGAAAATTAATTACGCCCACTAAACATCCCCGGTAATTTAGCGTGGAGAGGGGGCCTCGCCCTCGTGCGCTCAATTAACTAACTAATAGCGCATCCCTCTCAAAAAAGATAAAATTAACAAATCACGCCGCTAATGGCCACCCCGGAGACTTAACGGCGGTCCGAGAGCGGAGGGGGTTAATTAGGGGTGGACCGGGGATTAAAGAAGCAGGTGTAAGCCCGACACGATGTGGTCTGGTCTGGTCGTGACACTTGGCGCCTTGGATCGTGTTAGATGGCCGACGCACGCACATATGTCATTTTCTCCTACTGGCGCCAAAGAAAATTGGGCGGCCGTACCGCTCCTACGTGCCTCTCTCCCAGGCCGTCGCAAGCAAATGTGTACTACCACTGGGAACACGGTCAAGGTAATGGATTGTGCTGCCCCCACTTGCCCTGCCTCTACCATGCATTTTACATGGGGGGGAGACGCACGTACGGTACCGCCTCTCTCTTCTTTTTCTTCTGAATTTTCTCTGCTTTCCATGTCTAAACTCTGCTAGGCAGCGTGTACAAGAGAATCACTGGAAATCCCAGAAAATCCCGTGAAATTGGGAGAGGTTTGGAGTTCATTCACTTTTTGACATTATTAACGCACACAGTTACTTATCATTTGCCTTAAAAAAAGGTATTTCCTCCGTCTCATAATATAAAATAAATTTATAATTTAAATTAACTATAAAAAAGTTTTACGTTAAGAAAGAGGTAGTACTACTTTCATTCATTCAGACCTTGTACAATGTTAGATGCTTAAAAAGGTGCTTAGAAAAATAAACCGGGATTTTTTATGAAGCATCGGTGCCTATTTCTATAGAAGAGACGCATCATTAAGCGTCTACCCCATACAAATAAGCACTGGTGCCTAAAAAATCTGGTTTATTTTTTTAAAGCACCTTGCATTTTACAAGATCTTATAGGGCTTATGCATAGTTCTAATTTGATATTTTAACTAGCTGATCATGCATTATATTGTGATGGAAAAAATATGTTCAAAAGCTATGTCCGTATATAAATCTCTTGATACAATTTTGATGACATATGCCACATATTTAGTTGGTCAAATTGATGACCAAGAACTATGCACACCATCGCAAAAAAAGAACTACACACACGCCCTATACATGGGACGAACAAAGGACTACTCACTCCGATCCATAATAAGTGTCGCTCAATTTGTACTAAGCTAGTATACACTTTATACTAGATGAGCGACTCGCTCAATTTGTACTAAGCTAGTATACACTTTATACTAGATGAGCGACACTTATTATGGGTTGGAGGGAGTAACACTTATCTTTTGGTGCCCTTGACACCTACGGCTAGCGATTGATGACCCACAAGTATAGAAGATCTATCGTAGCGTTTTCGATAAGTAAGAGTGTCGAACCCAATGAGGAGCAGAAGGTATTGACAAGTGACGTTGGACAAAAATAACTGCAAACGTTGAAAGATAAATTTTTAGGGTTTTCGATATAAGCAACAAGAAGCTAAAAACAAGCTAAGTAAACTGAGGAGCAACAAGTGGCTCAATCCTTTTGAGAAAAGGATAAGCCTAGCAACTAAAATAAGGACTAAAGCGTTTTTGAGGACACACGGGAGAGGTAGTCAAGTTACTTTCGTCATATTCCGTCTAGTACTATGTTTTGTGTTGATAAGTGTTGAGTGGGTGGATCTCTGCTAGTACATCTTCTAGACTAAGAAAAGTGCACTCTTATGATTAACCACCTTGAAAGCATCCGCAAATACAAGGTAAAATTAAGGCAGAGCCTAACCACAACAATAAGATCAAGGATCCATTATTCCCTTATGCAAAAGTGTGTGAACTGGGGTTCAGATTTCTGTCACTCCGACAACCCACCATAAGCATCCTTTATACACAATGTATTTCCCTAGGTCCTTAGAAAGGCGAAGTGTTAGAGCATCTCTAGCCGTTCGGCCCCCCAAGCTAATTTTCGGCACTATTTTAGCGCTGCTTGGCGGGCGCTCGGGCGGCGAAACCCGCTTGGGGCGGCCGGCCCCCTAGCCGCACCCCCAAGGCGGCCTCCAAGTGGCCGCGGTTGCGGTCCAGATTCGACCCAAATTCGACCCAAAACGGCGCAAGTTGATATTTTAAACGCAAATTCGGCACAATTCGGCGCAAATTCACCGCAGTTTGGCACAATTCGTCGCAAATGTCGTCACAATTCGGCATTTCGGCACAGTTCGGCACACAGCGTAGAATACAGTTCGACACAAATACAAATCAAACTAGGCATTGCCTTTGCGCGTCCACAGATGATCCACTAGATCTTCCTGCAGTTGACGATGCACGTGCGGGTCTCGGATCTTCTGGCGCATATTGAGATATGCTGTCCAATCTGATGGTATCTCGTGATCAACAACTGCAAGAGGCCCTTGGTTGAGATATGGTTCAGTGTCATACACTGGATCCTCTTTCTCGCTCTCAATGATCATGTTGTGCAAAATGACACAACGATCCATCACCTCCCACATTTGATCTTTCGACCAAGTCTGAGCGGAGTACCGAACAACGACAAATCGAGATTGGAGCACCCCAAATGCCCGCTCGACATCCTTCCTGCAAGACTCCTGGCACTTGGCAAAGTAGGAGTACTTTCCTCCTGGCACAGGGTTTGAGATAGTCTTCACAAATACCGGCCATCTTGGATAAATGCCATCTGCTAGGTAGTATCCCTTGTTGTACTGGTGCCCATTGACCTCAAAGTTCACCGGAGGAGCATGACCTTCGACAAGCCTGGCAAAGACATTTGAGCACTGCAGGACGTTGATGTCATTGTGTGTTCCTGGCATGCCAAAGAAGGACTGCCAAATCCAGAGATCATGTGTAGCAACTGCCTCAAGTACCACACTGCAGTGACCTTTTGCGCCCTTGTACATCCCCTGCTAAGAAAATGGACAGTTCTTCCATTCCCAATGCATGCAATCGATGCTTCCAAGCATCCCAGGAAATCCTCTTGCTTCATTCTCTGCTAGGATCCGAGCAGTGTCTTCAGCATTGGGTGCTCACAAGTACTGTCCTCCAAAGCATCCCACCATCGCTCTGCAAAACTTGTACATACACTCAAGGGCGGTGGACTCGGCCATGCATGCATAGTCTTCCCGTTGATCACCAGGAGCTCCGTATGTGCACTTCTGAAGTGTGGAGAATCCAACTGTGCCGGTGTGATGGCAAGAGAGTGTTAATACTCTTCAATCCCTCGTTGATTACCCCAAGTGCAGAGTGAGATATAGTGCAACGGAAAGTTTTCCCTTGGCAAAGATACCAAGGTTTGTCTCCCGTATGACTCCGAAGGATACAAGAAGGTGGTAAAGTGAACAATGGCGCCGAGGTTGCTAGCTTCACCTGGACCTGCACACAGATACAAATAACTTTGCTCCCAACGAGTACAGAGGAGTTGTCAATTCCTCCGGCCTTGCTGTTTACAAAGGATCAACGCAAGAGATAATAATAGTGGCAACTGAAAGTAAAGACTGAAAGTAATAAGGGTGTAAACAGTGATATGAAGATGGACCGGGGTCCCGTGATTTTCACTAGTGATGTCTCTCTCCCAAAAGACGATAAAAGTGCTAGCGAGGTAAACAAATCACAGTTGGGCAATTGACAGGATTATGAAGGCACCGCAATGCTAACTATGCTACAAAGAAAGGAAGGGCACAAAAGAAAATGGGCAGTACGCCAAGGTAAGTAGACCGAAATCCATCTGCATCTACTACGAATCATCCACCTTGAGATATCTATCCAGAACATCTCGCTGGTATTAAGTTGTGAATCCCACCCAAAGTGTAAACTCAAAGCAACAGACAACTGCATTAAAAGAACTATGTGTAAAGTAAACAATCCTTGCACCCGCGGGTACAAGCACCGTTGTTTTATCCCTGGTGGCAACAACACATCCCCTAGTCTCATGTTTCTGTCACTCAAGCTAGACATCGAGGGGCTGAACCCACAATCGAGCATAATGCTCTCTCTTGGAGTTGCAAATAAAATACTTGGCCAAAGCAAATACCGCAACGGAGAACATGCAAGAATTTACTCAAGAACAAAATATAAAAGAGAAGAACCAAATATATTACTCATCACAATCTGAACATAGTCTCATAATCCATCAGATCCCAACAAACTCAGCATAGCAACAGCAGAAATTACATAGATGCCTCGATCATGTGAGGCAGCTCACGAGGACTCGAAAGTGGAAGCACAAAAGGGGGAGAGATAGATCACATAGCTACTGGTCACGGACCCATGGTCCAAGGGAAACTACTCACAGTACATACGGGAGGCGTCCATGGCTATGGAGGGTCTCCCGGAGGGGGTAGCTTCTCCCGGCAGGGTGCCGGGAGCAGCTTCTCCAGGCAGCCCCGATCTAGAAACGGCGGCGGCGGCGGAATAGAGGCGAGATCACGAAAGAGGAGTCCGTATTAGGGGTTTCCACCCCGAGGGGTAAATATAGGCGAAGGGGGGCGTCGAGGGGACCCACGAGGCAGTTAGGAGGGTGCCTGGCGCGGCCCAGGGTGGGGCCGCGCCACCTTCCCTCCTGGCTGCCTGGTGGTGGCCCCCCTTCCCTCTCTTGGTGATTCCGGAAGCTTCTGTTGCGCCGATTTTTTATATATTTTTCCCGGAATTTTTGGAGCACTTTTAATGGCCGGAAAACCTGAAATACAAAAACAGCAGAAAACATAAACTGACAACTGGGTGCACTGAGTTAATAGGTTAGTCCAAATAGGTTCAAAAGTGTATGAAAGTTCAAGCAAAACATGGCAAAGTCACACAAAACATGCATGGAGCAAGCAGAAATTATAGATATGTTTGGGACGTATCAACATCCCCAAGCTTAATTCCTGCTCGTCCTCGAGTAGGTAAATGATAACAAGCATAATTTCTATGGTGACATGCCACACAACCATAAAAGGACTTTTAAGTAAAGCAATCAAAGCATGCAATTCAATTCAAGTCTTAACAAGCAAGAGTCTATATTAGCATTGACACAAGCAACAAAAGAACAAAAGGTGCAAGAGCTCTCGCTGTCCGTGACTCGAATGTCTCCAGATGGTGTTTGCGTGCAAGCAAGGGATAGGGAAATACGAGAGAAAAAATAAGGTTGTTGAGAACAACTATCTACTAAAGTTTCACACTTGGTCTCCTTTGGATTCTTATCTGGACTCTTCCCCAGACCACTAGCCAGGTACAAGTCAAACTGATCCACTCCCTTTCGATATTTTGAGCACTCATGCAATGGATGAGCATGAGCAAGAAAGTTGACACCTAAAAGGCGAAACAGAAAGAAGGTGGAGGAGGAAGACAAAAAGGTGTGAAAGGCTCACATCAATGAGGACAATCATAAGCGAGAGAAGGCCATATGATAGATATGATGTGAGGAGTAGGGATTGCCATACAACAGATGCACATGTGAGCTAAAAGCTCTCCAAGGGAACTAGTGGGGGTGCATCTAACTTTCTTGCTCAAGAAGACCTAGAGCTCGTTTGAGGAGGCTCATCATTGGAATATACAAGCCAAGTTCTATAGTGTGAAGGGTCCCCACATAGCTATATGCATGATGATGATCTCCATGGAGTAAAAGGGATAGGAGATGAAGTACTATTGTGGATCTCTCAAACGGAATAGTAGTATGCCCCCTTCTCTCTTTTTATTTTTTTTTCTTTTTCTCTTTTTTTATTTTTTTGGTGGCCTTAATGGCTCTTTCTATTTAACTCTCATTTGTCCTCTTTGGGATCTTTTGATTTTTTCCTCTTTGGGATCTTTTCCTCACTTTAGGGGAAATACTCTATATTTTACAAGAATATAGGAGATCTTTCACACTTTACAAAGGTACTCACATAAAGAAAATGTAACTATCATGATGCAAATGTATGCTTCTGCCAGGATAGCAGGATATGCAATGATACTAGCACGTCATGTAGCAATGATTAGGGCAAGGCCCAACTAGCATGCGGCTCATCGATCAAGCAAGTAGCATGTATGACATGAAGATCAAGTCATGAGAAGGTGGATGTTGCATGGCAATGTATCTCGGAAAGGCTATGGAAATGACTTGTAGGTAGGTATGGTGGCTGTTTTGATGAAAGATATAAGGAGGCTTATGATGACAGAGCGTATTGTGCCAAGGGTTTGGATGCACTGGCGAAGTATGCGCCAACTCTCGAGGTGAGAAAGGGCAATGCACGGTACCGAAGAGGCTAGAAAAAGTATAGGTGGGTGGAAGTGTCAACTTTCGAATACTCACATTAGTCCGAAGAACTCATGCACTTATTATCGGTAACTCTCAATCTAATCAGGAGGTTCACTAAGAGATAGGTACCCCGAGGAGGAGTGTATGGGGGTTTGGTTATCCTTGCGCATCCTCGACTCATGGTACGTGAGTGTACTCTAATATTCGAACCCTCCAGAGGTTAGTGATCCATCTAGTAGCTAGAGTTCTCAACAGGGGTTTTTTGGTTTTCGAAAAACACACGGATTGCCGAAAATACGACATCTATCACTAATAGGCAAGAGCTCTTGACACCATAAGTTCAAACATTACTCTAGTCAATACCTCAAAACTATTGCAAGTTACTACTACAAACAGAATAGCAACTTTAACTACCTACTTTCAGTCAAGACACAGAACTCAGTGCAACAGGCAAACTCTCTAACAAGATAAAACATGCAACCTATAGAAAGTTCAACCTAAGACAAAAGAAAATCTCTATAAAAACTAAAGCACTGCAACTAAACAGAACAACAGCTAAGAAAAGAAAAAGAACAGCTCACAGCTAAAAGAATAGGCATGCAAATCCTATGAGGAGTTCTAGTTCAAGCGGAGCGTGAATCTCTCCCACACAAAAGAGTAAGTTGGGGTCTAACTTGTTACTACAGCAAACAAAGCAAACGAAAACTAAAAACAAAACCTAAGAGCGAGACGCTCCAAGAAAAGCACATAACGCATGAAGTGATAAAAATATAGTGCAACGAGAGACGAACTGATAATTGTTGATGAAGAAGGGGATGCACGGGGCATCCCCAAGCTTAGACGCTTGAGTCTCCTTGAATATTTATTGGGAGTGCACATGGGCATCCCCAAGCTTGAGTGTTTTACCCTCCTGAATCTTCTTTCATCATCATCCATCGCGCACTTGAAAACTCCCTTCATACATAACTCATTGTATGCTGATTAGAGAGGTTAGTACCCTAATAAATAATTTTCCTCTACTGCAAATAAAGATTTCCAGGAAGTGCTAATGTTTCCCAAGATTTCCAAAAGGTTTTTGCAAAGAAAAGCAAGCTTAAGGTTTGCAAAAGTGAAGAGAGACAAAACGTGGCAGAATCTGTGAAAAACAGAACAGCAGATAGAAACAAATTTTTTAGGGGTACTTCTGAAACTCAAATCAAAAAACTCAGAACATACGAAAGTTCCGTAATTGTATAGAGCACGCTGTGTAAAACATTCAGATCAAAAAGATGAACTGGGATTTTTCTATGATTTTTCTAGTCACGAGGACAGAATCTGTTTTCTGGATAGCATGTCACAACTTTCACTTCCCTTGTCATATGAGGCTAAACTTGGCACAAAGCTTGAAAAGTAAAGATACAATGATGTTTCTACAGTAGTAACAATCATCAAGACCACTAAGAACAGAACAAAAGAAAAAAGAAAAACCTAAATTCGTTGCGGGCTGCCTCCCGAAAGCGCTTCTTTAGAGCCATTAGCTAGGCTTAAAGATTATGAAAGATGCTCACAAGAGAATAAGAATTGAAGAAAAATAGAGCATCAAGAAGCAAATGTGAAATACATTTAAGCCTAACCCACTTCCTATGCATAGGCATCTTGTAAGAAAATAAATCAAAGAAGCACAAAGTGACATGCATAGGAAGGTAGAACAAGAACAACTTCAAAACTTTGAACATGAAGAGAGGTGTTTTTGTAACATGGAAGTTTCTACAACCAATCTTTCCTCTCTCAAAATAATTTTCAGTAGTATCATGAACAACATCAAGAATATAACTATCACATAAATCATGTTGTTCATGACCAACAAGTACACGTGTATAGTTTTCAACACGGTCTTTAGGAACATAAGATAAATGCAACCCATCATATTGAGCCTTAATAAGAGCATAATTCTCCGGAATATGATTTGGAGATTTCAAAAGGATACTAGGGCAATCAAGTATGGGTGCAATAGCAACAATTTCATGCTTAACATAAGGAACTATAGGAAGTTCATCTTTGTAAGCATCATCCATAGTGGTATCATGGCCATCAACAAAGCAAGTATCAAAATCATCAGAAAGGGATGTATCAAGTGAGTCCTCGGAATCACAGGACTCCTCATCATAGCAATCATTAGCCTCTTCTCGGGCATCAAGCATTCTATTTTTAAAATCATCAATATAAGCATTGGAAGTATAATTCTCAAAGCAATAAGCAAGAACAGCAAAGTTTTCAGACTTGTGAATAGTATCGTAATACTTTTCAATCAAAGAAGCAATCTCATAAGAACCTTTAAAAGCAACAAACTCTTCAATCTTATCAACATCAAAGTAATCATAAACACCTTCGGCATAAGAAGATAGGATCTCATTTTCATTAAACTCACATTGGAAAAGAAGGTGTTTACGCTCTATATTAGAGCAGCAAGTAAAATCATAAATGTGGCATAAAGATTCAGCATAGCAATAAGAAACTTGTATTTGATCCCATAAGTGTTTCCCTTTCTGAGATAGGCGGTGCCGCGTGTAATGAGCATGCTCATCCAATGATTTTCCCTCAACCAAGTCGGTTGGGCTTTTAGCGCGAGCACAAATTGATCGAAGACGAGCCAAGTGAAACATGTCCATCCTACCATATTTGGGTGGTTCCACACCCATGGTGAAGATAGCATTAGTAGGTATTTTTGGTATTTTTTATTAAGGACACAAAAGTAAAAACTGAAAGGTAAACTAACAAGACTAAAAAGCAAAGATAAAAGATAGTGTGCAACTCCCCTATCTTGTAGACTGGAGTCCCCGGCAACGGCGCCAGAAAACTTGCTGATGGCAAGAGAGTGTTAATACTCTTCAAGCCCTCGTTGATTACCCCAAGTGCAGAGTGAGATATAGTTCAGCGGCAAGTTTTCCCTTGGCAAAGATACCAATGTTTGTCTCCCGTAGGACTCCGAAGGAAACAAGAAGGTGGTAAAGTGAACAATGGCACCGAGGTTGCTAACTTCACCTGGACCTGCACACAGATACAAATAACTTTGCTCCCAGCGAGTACAGAGGAGTTGTCAATTCCTCCGGCATTGCTATTTACAAAGGATCAACGCAAGAGATAATAATAGTGGCAACTGAAAGTAAAGACTAAAAGTAATAAGGGTTTAAACAGTGATATGAAGATGGACCGGGGTCCCGTGATTTTCACTAGTGATGTCTCTCTCCCAAAAGACGATAAAAGTGCTAGCGAGGTAAACAAATCACAGTTGGGCAATTGACAGGATTATGAAGGCACCGCAATGCTAACTATGCTACAAAGAAAGGAAGGGCTCAAAAGCAATGGGCAGTACGCCAAGGTAAGTAGACCGAAATCCATCTGCATCTACTACGAATCATCCACCTTGAGATATCTATCCAGAACATCTCGCTGGTATTAAGTTGCGAATCCCACCCAAAGTGTAAACTCAAAGCAACAGACAACTGCATTAAAAGAACTATTTGTAAAGTAAACAATCCTTGCACCCGCAGGTACAAGCACCGTTGTTTTGTCCCTGGTGGCAACAGCACATCCCCTAGTCTCATGTTTCTGTCACTCAAGCTAGACATCGAGGGGCTGAACCCACAATCGAGCATAACGCTCTCTCTTGGAGTTGCAAATAAAATACTTGGCCAAAGCAAATACCGCAACGGAGAACATGCAAGAATTTACTCAAGAAAAAATATAAAAGAGAAGAACCAAATATATTACTCATCACAATCTGAACATAGTCTCATAATCCATCAGATCCCAAAAAACTCAGCATAGCAACAACAGAAATTACATAAATGCCTCGATCATGTGAGGCAGCTCACGAGGACTCGAAAGTGGAAGCACAAAATGGGGAGAGATAAATCACATAGCTACTGGTCACGGACCCATGGTCCAAGGTAAACTACTCACTGTACATACGGGAGGCGTCCATGGCTATGGAGGGTCTCCCGGAGGGGGTAGCTTCTCCCGGCAGGGTGCCGGAGCAGCTTCTCCAGGCAGCCCCGATCTAGAAACGCCGGCGGTGGCGGAACAGAGGCGAGATCGCGAAAGAGGAGTCCGTATTAGGGGTTTCCACCCCGAGGGGTAAATATAGGCGAAGGGGGGCGTCGAGGGGACCCACGAGGCAGTCAGGAGGGTGTCTGGCGCGGCCCAGGGTGGGGCCGCACCACCTGCCCTCCTGGCTTCCTGGTGGTGGCCCCCCTTCCCTCTCTTGGTGATTCCGGAAGCTTCTGTTGCGCTGATTTTTTATATATTTTTCCCGGAATTTTTGGAGCACTTTTAATGGACGGAAAACCTGAAATACAAAAACAGCAGAAAACAGAAACTGGCAACTGGGTGCACTGAGTTAATAGGTTAGTCCAAATAGGTTCAAAAGTGTATGAAAGTTCAAGAAAAACATGGCAAAGTCACACAAAACATGCATGGAGAAAGCAGAAATTATAGATACGTTTGGGACGTATCACGGTGCAATCTTTCTTGCAAACGAGGTAGTTGTCGTACTCTCGAAGTGAATTGACAATGCGAAGAAAGAGCTTTCGTCCCATGCGGTACCGGCGCTGGAATGTCTTCTCGCCGTGTAGGGGAACATCGGCAAAGTAGTCAGAGTAGAGCAAGCAATAGCCCTCCGAACGGCGCCTCTCCTTTGCCTTTCGGCGACCCATCTTGGAGCCGCCCCGCTGCGGCGCCGTGTTGGCGCCGAACAGGTCGGCCAAGGCGGCGAGCATCATCAGGTGCTCGTCGTCCTCGGAGCAGGCGGCGGACTCTTCCTCCTCCATCAGCGCGGCGAAGAGAGCCTTGTCGTCGGAGTCCATCTCGGTGCGGCAATTCGCCGAACACCTGGGGTGCGGTGTGGTCACGGCCAGCCGACGGTGGTCTCGACTGTTCGCGTCGCGCCGGCCAAACGCCGTTGTACTAGGCAATCTTGGAAGGGGGAGGTGGGGTGGAGCAACGGCGTGTTTGGAGGCGGCGCAATGGCTACCTTGCGGCGGCGTGGCACCGGCGGCGACAAGGGTGGTGGGGGAGAGGGGGTCGTTTTTGGGACGGTTTGCTCTGCCAGTGGGCCAGCCGGCTCTTTTTGTTTCGTCCGGCGCCCCCAAGCGACCCCCAGCGCGCCGGGTTCGCTTGGGATCGCCGGACTCAATTTTGGCCCGATCCGGCGCTATTTGGGCCCTTGGGGGCCTCTTGGGGGCGCGGCTGGAGATGCTCTTATGTGTTCGACTCACATAACACCACTAGAAGAATAACAACACAACTTAAATATCAAACAATACAAATTACTTCAACATCATATGACTTGTAACATCTCAAAATTCTCTGAATTTTGGAATGTTAATAAAAATTAAATAGACTTTGATTGTTTGCTTGGTATGATTGATTTCCAGTAGGAGTTAAAACTTTTTGAGTTTAAAGTGAATATTAAAATGAGAGGAAATAAAAGGACTTTCCCTAATATTCATTGTTGGAGAATTAGAATTTAGTATTTAAAACAAATCCAATAATTTAAATAGAGAGAAGGTAACATGACTCCTTCAACATATTAAAAGTTTGGAAAATGTTTTAAATCATTATTGGAATTCTTCTGAATATTCAAAACACTTTTCAACTCAAGGAAATTCATTGGAGAGGATATAAAATGACTTATCCCCTTTTTAATAAAGTTGGAAAATATTTAGAATATTCTTTTAAAGTTTTTAAATTTTATTTTGAGTATTATAAATAACTCTAAAATTATTTTAGGAATTTTACAATGCTAAGAGAGTTTTTATTTTATTAAAATGATTTATTAAATATTTTAAAAGAGTTGAAAAAGTATCCCAATGAGATATTTTTATTTTACCAAATTATTTATTGGTGTGACAATTTTAAAATTTATATATTTTTTATTTAGAAATGGTTTGTCAATGCTTTTCACCAAATAAAAATATTTTAAATAATTTATTGGATTTTATTTGATTTATGAAAAGTATTTTTTTATTTAAATAATGTATTTAGAAAATGTCTTTATTTTTATTTAATTTTTTAGAAAATGTATTCATTAAATAAATTTCTTTGTATTATTTGATGAATTTAGAAATTTATTTCATATTTTTCTGATGAGTATTTATTTTTCTACAATTGTTTGAAGTTTCGTTTTTAAAAGAAAAAGAAAACCCGTACCGAGCCGACCCAGTTGTTGCTTTCCGCTTAGGAGCACAATTAGAGCCCAAGACGGATTCGTTTTTTTACAGTCAGGCTATAAATAGAAATCCAGAAAAAAAAATCTTTTCTCTTTTCCTTTTTTCTTCTAAACAAAAAAAAACCGTAGCGCAGCGGGACCCGCGGGCCGCCGCCGTCAGCCCGCCGCCGCCAGAGCTCCTCACGCCGCGCCGCCCGTGGCCGGAGCGCCCCGCCGCCGCCGCTCGTCGCCGCCTCTGCCTCCAGCGCCGCGACCGCGCCCCCCACCGATCGCGCCTCCCGCGCCTCCCCGCCCCGCCCTGGCCGGCGCCGCCACGGAGGGTAGGCCGCCGGAGCCGAGCCGGGCTCGCCGGAGTGCCCTCGCTGGAGTCAAACTCCGGCCAGATCTGGTCAACTGCCTCGCAGGGACCCGATTGCTTTTTCAGACAAATCTTTATTCACAGATCAGTCCTTTTGGCAGAAAACACCCTGATCTCGCGTCCGCAATATCTTCTTCACCGTGAGTAGGATCGGGGTGAAACTTTTTCCTACGCACTCGTGTTGTTCTGTACTTTATCATAGAATCAACTTTTAAAACTTTTGCACACTTTTGAATTTGAATTTAATTCAAATTCAAATTCAAATTCCGGTGGTCGTATCTTTTAAACCGTTGATCCAAATCGAGTGAATGTTTATTGATGTACTTTCTGTCTATATCATGTACTTTCTGTCTATATCATGTGTACACAAAAATTCAAATGTTTATTGATCTGTTTAAATTCAAATTCAATTCAATTTTGCACCTGCTATGGCCTGTGTTGTAGTATTCCGTTTCACGTGATTCTTTGTGCATATTGGATCATATGAGACATCCTATCGGCAATATCCACACACCATTCATATTGATATGATCTTTACCTTGGTTTCATGATGCCTTGATCATAATCTTGTATCGACAATTCTTTATCCGTTGACTCTCTCGAGTTCACGTTCCACTGGTCACCTTCGAGCACATCGACACTTGTACCATGTCAAGCCTTTTTATTTTGTTGCTAAAACCTTTGTGATTGTTTTGTTGATCTTTTGTTTTGTTCTTGCGGTGTGATTGCTTATTCGAGTTCCCTCGTTTGCGATAGATTTTCTCGGAGTGTGACGAATAGAGTTGACTGGACCGTGAGAGAGAAGAACTTCCTCGGATGTATAAGGCGAGTTACACTTTGACCATACCTCCACCTATATTTTCTATTATGCATGTAGCAAATTATCACTCTATGCATGTGTAGGACTATATATTAGTTATGCTTTAAACCTAGTAGGATAGCCATATGTTCTGACCTTGTATTTCATTGTCGCCCTAGGATCGTGGTTGTTATATATTGCTATTGCTTTGTAGACGGGGATTGGTTGAGTTATCATTGAGCTATGTGAGGATTAAATATTGACTAGCAAACTTAAATAGAAATCACCTCTGGACGGGCAGGGAATGCATCCTGGGGCTCGTGCCTTGTCTAAGGAGAGACCAGGGCTAAATGCTTCCCGAATGGTTGTTTTGGTGGTGAACAGGGTGCGTCATGGCCAGTACCCTCTGAACGCAGTGGGCGCCGTCCAGGCTCAAAAAGATCGGACAGACAGTGTGACTAGTAGCTTCCATGTACAACCAATGGCTATATGGGCTCTGGCTTAGATGAGTAAGTTGTGCGGAACCTGGCCCTGGTAGCTAGCTGATGTAGATATGATAGGTGTACCGGCTACCAAAGGGTGGAGGCAACCTCTTCTGAAAGACTATGTCTCAATCTTCGTGTTGAGTCCAGTGGGGAAAGTGTACAAACCTCTGCAGAGTGTAAAAATTGATCATGATTAGCCGTGTCCACGGTTACGGACAACTTTGAGCAACTGGGCATTATTGTTGTTGGATGTTCTTGACAGATAATTCACCTTGATAAGAATTTGAGTGGGAACTTTTAATAAAGGGATGGTTGGAATTGGTGTACCCCGATTCAACCATACTTAGGACTAGCAAGATAAATTAAAATTTGATTAGTTGTAGTATGCGAGGGAAAAACTGGCTTTCTGCAAAACTAAACCATAAACCTTTCCTTTGACTTATCCTTGCATGTAGATGTAGGTCTGTTATATACTTTTTCGTGTGACTTGCCGTACAAATCAGATGTACTGACCCGTTGTCGGGCTGTAACCTTCGGTGTTGCAGGATTTTATACGATGAGTAAGTGATGCGATGTAGGGTTACGATGTCTATACTCAACTATGCCGGTGGAGTTTATGGACGCCACTATTGTTTTTCTGCTGTATTCTATTTGTAAGCTAGCCTTGAGCTATGCAGGTATGATTTATTGTAATACTGGATCTTCGATGTAATATATATGACATGTGGTTTATTCTTGATATTACATCATGTACTGTGTGTGCTAGCTATTGATCGAGGGACTAGCACAGAATGCACAGAGACTCCGGTTTGTGATGAACCGGGTCGTTACATGACTACTAACAACAATACTTCTCTCATGTCCTCAAGAACTAAACGAACTACTCACAAGTCACAAGACATAAAAGAGATCATGATCAGAGGTGATAAATATATGATAAACAATCTGGTCATAACAATAATTCTCCAACAAAACTCAATAGGATTTACCACAAAGAGTAATCAACACCGTAGAGTACAGAGGATGGATAGTACGGGTTACAACACAAGTTGCAATGATGAGATGAGATGGGGTGAAGATGGAGATGGTGATGGTGATGAGGATGATGTTGATGATGATCTCGATGATGCCCGTGACGATGGTGATGACAATGGCGACGATCTCCCCTTCCGGGAGGTGCTCTCCCCGGCGGAATTTTCCCGCCGGAGAGCGCTTTTCTTCTCTGTAGGTTTCCACCATGGAGCGGCGGCGGAACTCGCGAAACTCCTCCCTTTTTAGAGTTTTTGGGTGACTGGGAGTATATAGGCCAGTGGGGGGGACCCTAGGGTGGCCCCAGGAGTCCAGGCGGCCTCCCTGCGCGCCCCTGGTGGGGGTCACGCCAAGGGGGGCGCCTGGGCACCTGGTGGCCCCCCTGTGGCTCCCGTTTGGCCTAGATTCGTTAATCCTCCGTCGATTTTCAGCGTATTTGGAGATGTTCTGTTTCAGCAACTCTATCTCCACTTTTCTTCGCTGAATCCTACGTCTACTGTTTCGGCACCGGAAAGTTGCAAACATTGTAAAACAAGCCAAAACAACATAAGAACAACATCATATTGTGAAATATATCAATGAATAGGGGTGAATTACGATATAAAATAGTGATGCATTTTGGACGTATCAACTCCCCCAAGTTTAGACCTCGCTTGTCCCCAAGCGAATACTGAGCTCGGTAAACCCGTCCACAAGTTTAGAGAGTGAAGTGTCGATAAATAGAATACATACAAGAAGCATCATGATTTCTTCACCAAACTTAAGCATCCTCAACAGAAATCTCAACTTATAAGGCCCTTATGAAAGAGTAGTAACAATTATAATCAAAAGTAGGGCTAAGGAAACTCTCAAATCATGGCAAACATATCCTTGTTCAGAGGACAACTAATAACTTTTACTTTTGCTCTATCACTTTATAATGAAACACTTTGAAGTTTGTGAAAGAACATGTCATTAGTCAAGAAGTGAAAAATGCTAACAGAAAGGAAGATATTTGCTTGGCCTAAGATTTTGCAAACAACTTACTTATCAAATGATAAAGTTAACATGGATGAGATATGAAAAATCTCAATGCAACATTATATGAATGAATCCTTGTCAACATCAAGTGTCTGTTCCATTTAAGAATACAAGGAAGTAGGAAGAACTGACTCAACATAAAAGTAAAGGACAGGCCCTGCTCTAGGGAAGTAGGGAAAACTCATGTGATATACTTAAATCAAACAGAATGAAAACAAGCTTTGTGAGGTGCATGGTTTGTCAACGAATGCTAATAGATAGCTCAATTACTTCTCAAACTGGACAAGTTTCGAGGAACGGCTTCCAAGTGGGGACGATCACATCCCTTAATCTCCTTTGTTTATCATTGCCAAAGTTTCTGATTTCTCATAGACCAAGCGTGAAGGAGGTTGTTTGTTGTATTATCTTTTACGAGCTGGGCACTCATGACAGTCCCTCCTCGTATTAGGGGTTTGCAGATTAGACATGCAATCCCAAGATAAAACTTGTCCAACTTTAGAAGATCATGAATTATCTACTACTTCCTCATGAGCTAAACCAGAGGCACAAAACAAAAGATTTTGAAAATTTAAAGATAGCACATGAATTATATACTTTAGGAGTGGTAGTGAAATACCACGAATAGGAAGGTATGTTGGACTCATATGGAAGATATTGGTTTCAAGGTTTGGATGCACAAGAAGAAATCCTCTTAGTACAGAGTTTGGATAGCAAAGGCTTTGAGAGAACAGACAATTGATGATGAATTAGATGCAAAGCAATATAAAGCATGAACATTAAGATAAGCATAACACATCAAGCATAAAAACATAAAGGTTTTGGCTATGTCGCTACTTGAGAAAATCATGTTTGTTGTTATGACCAAAGCTATGTTTGCCAAGATTAAATAAAGTTTTCAAATCCATAACTGATATAAGGTCAATAATCCCATAAGAATCAACATATAAGGTCGATTGCATGGAGAGAATACCGAGTGCAGCGAAGAAACCAACATACTTCTCATTAATATTCCATCATAGACGACTCCACACTCACGGATACAAAATTCTCCACAAAGGAGTGATAGACCTCAATGCAAACACCTATTTCATAAGATAACTTCCCTAGACATGATACGGCTCTACTTGACTCTAAAATACTAAGATAAAGATACCGGGCACTCCCCCAAGCTTGGAACAAGCTAAGGGGATGCCATTACCCAAGGATATTTCACTCCTCATTCTTGTTCCTGTTGGTTCTTTAGATCTCTGATTATATGTCGAAGGGTTTGGTTTTCATCTTCCAAGATCTCCACTTGTACTTTTAGTACACGTAAATCTTCACAAAGTTGATTGGTGATGAGGTAAGCTTCAAAGATAGTGGAAGTCAAATGTGGATCTTCAAGTGGAGGAGCTATTCCTGAAAGGTTAAAAGAAAGATCATATTGAGGTTTGACAAACCCCACAATGATGGGGTTGCTGGAACTTCCTCTTGACGGATCTCCTTGTTGTTGGGTGGTAATAATTGATACGTTACAAACGTATCTATAATTTCTGCTTGCTCAATGCATGTTTTGAGTGATATTGCTATGCTTTTGATACAGTTTCATACACTTTTGATCATATTTGGAATAACCTATTAACTCGGTGCACCTGATGTGCGAGGTAATGATAGTGATTTCTCGCCCTTTGTTGGTGAGCCCCAAGTGGAAGGTGTGATGTAGCACAGCATAAAATTTCCCTCGGTGAAGATACCAAGGTTTGTCTCCAGTAGGACTCCGGAGAAGATAAGTAGGTGTCAGCGGCGCAACTGACGCGGACCTGCACACAGACACGATAACTTCGTTCCCAACGAAGTTCAGAGAGGTTGTCAATCTCTCCGGTCTTGTTGTTCACAAAGGGTCAAACACAAGGGATAATGATAGTAATTGAAAGTAAAAGCGGAAAAGTAAACGAGCGTGTAAACAGTGATGAGGATATGGACCGGGATACGTGATGTTCGCTAGTGATGTCTCTCTCCCAAAAGACGATAAAATTGCTATGCGAGGTAAACAAATTACAGAAAGGCAATTGACAGGATTATGAACGCACCGCAATTCTAACTATGCTACAAAAGAAAGGACGAGGCTCAAAAGCATGGGCAATACGCCAAAATAAGTAGACCGAAATCCAACTGCATCTACTATTAATCATCCACCTTGAGATATCTATCCAGAACATCTCGCTGGTACTAAGTTGTGAGCCCCACCCAAAGTGTAAGCCCAAAGCAACAGACAACTGCATTAAAAAGAACTTTGCGTAAAGTAAACAATCCTTGTAACCACGGTTACAAGCACCGTTGTTTTCCCCCTTGTGGCAACAACACATCCCCTAGACTAATGTTTATGTCACTCAAGCGTGTCATCGGGGGGCATGAACCCACAATCGAGCAAAACGTTCCCTCTTGGAGTCACTACCTACTACTTGGCCAAAGCAATAAACAGCAACGGAGAACATGCAAGAATTCCTTAGGAACAAAAATATAAGAGATAAGAACCAAATATATTACTCAATCACAATATGAACATAATCTCATAATCCATCAGATCCTATCAAACTCAACATAGCAAAAGCAGAAAATATTAGCAAAGTGCCTCGATCATGTAGGGCAGCTCACGAGGTCTAAACCATGAAGAACAAAGAGGGGAGGAGAACATCACATAGCTACTGATCACGGACCCATGGTCCAAGGAAAACTACTCACGAGACGTCCGAGGAGCATCCATGGTGGAGAGGAGACTCCCGGAGGTCAATCCTCCCTCCGGCAGGGTGCCGGGAAGAGGTCTTCTGGTGCTCCCGATCTTGGAAGCGCGGCGGCGGCGGAACAGAGGCGAGTTTGCCAAATAGGGTTCCTCTTCTGGAGTTTCCCCGTGACGGAGAATAAATAGGAGAAGGGGGGGCAGCCAGAGGTGGACCAAGGGCCCCAGGCGCCCCCCTGGCGCGGCCAGGGGTGGGGCCGCGCCGGGTGGCCGCCTGGGCCCCCCTGGCTCCCCTCTGGCCCCTCCCGGGCTCTTCTCGAAGCTTCCTGTACGCTGATTTTTCCTGTATTTTTCCCGGAATTTTTCTGGCACTTTTTATATGGGGGAAAACTGAAATAGAAAAACAGCAGAAAACAGGAAATGGCACTGGGGTGCACTGAGTTAATAGGTTAGTCAAAATATGATCAAAAGTGTATGAAAGTGTATCTACATCATAGCAATATCACACAAAACATGCATGGAGCAAGAAGAAATTATAGATACGTTTTGGACGTATCAGCACCCAGTACCAGTTTTTGTTTTCTGCTATCTTTTTATTTCAGGTTTTCCCATTACGTAAAATGCCAGAAAAATTCCGAGAAAATATATAAAAAAATTAGTGCAACGGAAGCTTCCAGTGTCCCGAAGGGGGGCAGAGGGGGCCCATTGTAAGGCCCGATATGTGGTACTGTTTCAAATCTGGATGTTTCCATGGAGGAAGCACATATCGGTCCCACCGCGACATATGAAAAATTCATACGCCTCGGATTTCCAACATGATATCACAACATTACAGCTACATGGATACAACATCTCATACAATCGGCATACAACTGCCTTAATACAATACATCAACGGAAGATACATGTCTGAGTACAGACTACATTCAAATGCCTAGTGGCAAAGGTAAAACACACCATTCCCGTAACCACACGGGTCCAGGCTCTCCGTCGGGATCCGTCTAACTAGTCGTCGTCGAGTCTCCAAGAAGGCGTCCAGAATAAGGGTTGAGGTGGTAATCAACTGCATCGGCTGATCAGGCAAAACATAAAAGGGAAAAGAAAAGCAAGGGGTGAGAATATATCAAAAGTCTTGTAACTAACTTCTCACCGGTAAGATGGGGGTAGTGGTGAAGTTGCAGACGCACTAGAAAAATGTGAGTGGTTAACGGTCTATTTAGAGTAAGATGAGAACCAAGCATTCGATGAGGAATCGCCTCCAACAAGTCTTGCTATCAGCTACTTACGCAAGCATAACACCTATCCTATCCTTGTCCTCCTCTTCGCATCCCGACGAAGAAGAAGCAGTCAAGGTACACACACGTTGATCAAGTTATTAAGATTATCTCAGTTGTTGTTGTCTATGAACAAGGAGTAGGTCTCAAGTCGTCCATAACCGTGGACACGGCTTCTCCAAAAGATTTAACCCTGCAGGGGTGTACCAACTGCCCATTACAAGGCTCCGCACCACGCCCATCTCTCTCAGTTGCTACCCATCATAGGCAACCATTTTATGATTTAGTTCCGAGAGATCCGGTACGACAGGTCCCTCTAACTAACAACGAACAAATCCGGGTGGCCCCCGGTGAGTCGACATCCAACTCAAAAGCCGGTCGCGCTCTCGAATTGGCATCTACCGTCTGGACGAGGTCGGGTTAGCTATCCAAACTATGTGGGAAGCCCCCTAGCTCCCTGGGGTGGACCAACAAGAGGAACCATGTCTCCGCTAGCCCAAGTTATTTTAAAGGATATCATCTAGGAGCGACCTGACAGACATATATGTATGGTTTTCAAATGGTAAATCATCTTGGGCCACCACTAGAAATGTTTGAAGCTAGGTAGGTAAGAAAAGGGGACCCCATAAAATCCCACACGCGGTTAGGCACGCTCAGTCTTAAAACCAATACCCGGAACTCGGGTCCTAGGTGACTCGAATGGAACAAAGCGTCGGGGCGGGATAGCCTAGACCTTCCATCCTTCGTCGAATATAGTCAACATTATAATAATCATATCATCCATAACAATATAATAATGTGATAGCCCAATCCAAGGAGTAACAGGGTAACAGTTGATAACATCCTAGCATGCATACTAAGCAGTGGCTGAGCGGCGAGCAATGGTAGCATAGCCGAACAAGGTTTGTTGGGATGTGGAGGACATGGCTGTTTGGATTTATTTGAGAGGCATGAATATAAAGTGGTAGGATCAAGCAATCGTTCTATTCAACACCTAGGCGTGAGTGAGCTGAAAGTTATAAGCATGATATATGCTCCCCCTTACCTGATGAGAAGACGAAACCAAAGGTGAAGTCGATCGAAAGCTCGCAACATCTCCGAGAGGTACCCGCGGAAGCACACAAGAAGGAAACACTGGAAAAGGCAATCGACGAGCAAGCATCTATTACTACGAAGCAATCACGAGAAATCCTCAACAAGAAGGAAACCCGAGACAATGCACGGCGTCGCATCTATCGTCGAGAGCGGTTACTAACAGGTTAAGTGGAGTACTCGTCACACACGACGGTACCGCACATTTAGAATGGTTCAAGTTGTTTATCTACACAAGGTGAGCAAAGGTTATTAACATGGCATCTCACTCAAGCATGGCATAGCACACAAACATTACAAGAGGTGAAGCATAAGGTAAACTATCTATACTAGTCAATTTAAGTGAGGCACAACCTAAACATGGCATTCCACTAAGTACCCCACAACAATTAAAACATTTGGTACTGTTCTGCCCTCAACCATATTTTAGATTGTTTAACAGCAGCAAACAATAGCATAAACACAAATTACATGAAATTCTAATCAAGTTACATATAAAGAACACTCCAAACGGAGTTACAGTTAAAAAGATATAAGCAAAACAAGTTATGCACACAATCTGCCAACATCAGGAAGCACACTTTAGATCAATGCATAAACAGGATAATGAATGCAAACATTCTCACAAATGATATGCAACTAAATTAGACATGGCAGGGAAGGCATGGAAAAAATAATCATGCAAATAGGCATCATGGTTCACTAGTTATAAGAAACACAAAAAGCTATAAAACATTACTGATCAAGGACTTAGTGAAAATCAGGAAAACATGGCAGAAACTGTTATTCTCATGCTGCATAAACAGGGGTATAATTATATGAAAATGTGCAGCAACATGACATAGCAATATATGGGCATGGAGTAGGCATGATGATTATCAGGTACAAACAAGAATCAAGGTAATAGGCATCACAGATCAAAAGATATTAAGCATGCAACATGACATCGGAAAGTTACAGATTTAGTGAAAAACAGAGGTGGCTATCAAAAACTGTGGCACAACAACTTTGGAGCTAAAAATATCTATCACCAGAAATGTAAACATGACAATGCAACACATATAATGGAAGTAGACATGACATAGATCAAAATGACATATTGCAATGCTCAATAGGATGCACGGTTAAAAAGATATAGGGCAGCAAAGTAGCAACTTTATATAAACAGCAGCACATTAACAGCAGGGTAGCTACTTTGGAGCAAGAATTAATATAGCTACAGCAGGCAAACATGAAAAGTGATTGCATAGCATGGAAGTAGACATGATGCTTAACAGGATGCAACAAGAATCAATGCAATAGGCCTCATGGATGTGTCACAATCATCATGCAAACTTGCAATAAAATAACAGCAGCAGCACACTAGCAGAAAATAATAGCAGTTAACAGCCTGGTGCCCACTTCAACAGTGATTAACAACATCAAGATGGCCTCAAATCAAAATGCTCACAAAAGATGGAATGAAGTACACACAATACTAAACAATTTTCCTTTTGGGCGCAACGTCATCCGGGCTACGGTTTGCTCGTAAACTATGTCGCAAAAACGTAACAGCAGCAATTATATCTCAGACTTAGCAAAAATTGGAAAAAGAAAAGGAAAAAAGGAAAGGGGAGGCAGGTCGGCTCACCCATGGGCCAGGCCCATCTGGCGGCGGCTGGCGCTGGGAGCTGCTGGGCCGTGGCCCACCTGGCGGCTGGAGGCGCCTAGGACGCATGGCGCTAGAGCCCAGGTGGCTGGATCGGGACGGGATCCATCGATCCCGACCGCGCGGAACACGGCGGCGCATCGGACTTCGGTGAGGAGGTGTGGCGGCGCCCACCGGCGAGCTAGCAGGGTGAGGACGGCCGGGAGGAGGCGGAATCGGGCGCGGCGGCCATGGAGGGGCCGGATCCGGGGTCTTGGCGGCCACCGACGGCTTCCAAGGGCGGCGGCACGAGGGGATGGGCTCGGGCGGCGATCTCCCGGAGGGCCTCCCATGGCGGCGCTGGTATGAGAGAAAGAGAGATTAGAGGGAGAGGAGAGGTGAGGGAGAGGGCAACGCGCGGCGTGGGGCGGAGCTCACCCGGCGGCGAGGGGACGGCGGCGGCCGGAGTTGGAGGCGGCGGCGGCGGGGTGTTGCGGATGGAGAGAGAGGAGAGAGAAAGTGGCTAGGTGGGAGAGATGGGGTGACGTGGCACGATCTGGGCCGCCAGATCCCAGATCTGACGGTTTGGATCAGAGGGGAGCTAGGGTTTCGAGATTTGAGGGGTTATTGGGCAGATCTGGCAATTTTCCAGGGGGTGGCTGCAATTTTTGGCTAGGGAAACCCTAGAAAGGGGTGGGAGAGTGGTGGTCTTTATATAGCCCAGGTGGCTGGTAGTTTGCAAAAATATCCCCGATTTTTCTCTCGCGCGCGCGGTGTACACGTTCCTGACCATCGGGGGTCCGTAGGACCTCCGATTCGGGTAAAACTTCGAACTGCGCGATCAGCGCGTCGAGCCGGCGGCGTTCACCTCACGTTGGAACCGTTCCGAGAACACTTTCTGGCGCGCTATAAAAATATCTCGTTTACTTATTAAATGGGGTTTTTCGTTCCGTTGGTTGCGGCTGGTCTTTGGCGGTTTTCGCGACGGTGATCGGGTGAAACCCGGTGTCGCAAAGTTTGAGTGTCAGGGTGGCAAGGGTCGGTCTCCATCTGGTACGAGATAAGAGGGGGGAAATAATCGCCAATCGATAGATCGGGGATGCAAACACCGCAAACAAATCCGACAATCAACCAATTCACGCAGAAAACCAAAATTTTAATTTTTGTGAAATCTGGGTTGTTACACCCACCAGGGCTCCAGGTGCCCTGTGGGTGCGGCCTAGGGTGGTGCTTATTGGCTTCTCGCCCTTCGTTGGTTACCCCAAGTGGAAGGTTTGAGATGCAGTGCAGCAGCAGTTTTCCCTCGGTGAAGATACCAAGGTTTGTCTCCAGTAGGACTCCAGAGATGATAAGTAGGTGTCAGCGGCGCGAATGACACGGACCTGCACACAGACACAGATAACTTTGTTCCCAACGAAGTTCAGAGAGGTTGTCAATCTCTCCGGTCTTGTTGTTCACAAACGATAAAACGCAAGACATAATAATAGCAACTTGAAAGTAAATGCAGAAAAGTAAATATAGCTTGGAATCAGTAATGAGGATATGGACCGGGATACGTGATGTTCACTAGTGATGTCTCTCTCCCAAAAGACGATAAAACTGCTATGCGAGGTAAACAAATTACATAAGGGCAATTGACAGGATTATGAACGCACCGCAATGCTAACTATGCTACAAAAGAAAGGAAGAGGCTCAAAAGCACGGGCAGAACGCCAAAATAAGTAGACCGAAATCCATCTGCATCTACTACTAATCATCCACCTTGAGATATCTATCCAGAACATCTCGCTGGTATTAAGTTGCGAGCCCCACCCAAAGTGTAAATCCAAAGCAACAGACAACCGCATTAAAAAGAACTCTGCGTAAAGTAAACAATCCTTGTGACCGCGGTCACAAGCACCGTTGTTTTCCCCCCTTGTGGCAACAGCACATCCCCTAGACTCATGTTTCTGTCACTCAAGCGTGTCATCGGAGGGCATGAACCCACAATCTAGCACAACGCTCCCTCTTGGAGTCACTACCTACTACTTGGCCAAAGCAATAAACAGCAACGGAGAGCATGCAAGAATTACTTAGGAACAAAAATATAAGAGATAAAGACCAAATATATTACTCTATCACAAGCTGGACATAATTTCATAATCCATCAGATCCCTCCAAACTCAACATAGCAACAGCAGAAATATTACAAAGGTGCCTCGATCATGTAGGGCAGCTCACGAGGTCTAAACAATGAAGATCAAAGAGGGGAGGAGAACGTCACATAGCTACTGATCACGGACCCATGGTCCAAGGAAAACTACTCACGAGACATCTGGGGAGCATCCATGGTGGAGAGGAGACTCCCGGAGGTCAATCCTCCCTCCGGTAGGGTGCCGGGAAGAGGTCTTCTGGTGCTCCCGATCTTGGAAGCGCGGCGGCGGCGGAACAGAGGCGAGTTCGCGGAATAGGGTTCTTCTTCTGGAGTTTTCCCGGGACGTAGATTAAATAGGCGACGGGGGGCAGCCAAAGGTGGACCAGAGGCCCTAGGCGCCCCCTGGCGCGGCCAGGGGTGGGGCCGCGCCGGGTGGCCGCCTGGGCCCCCCTGGCTCCCCTCTTGTCCCTCCCGAGCTCTTCTCGAAGCTTCCGTTACGCTGATTTTTTATCTGAATTTTCCCGAATTATTCTGGCACTTTTTATATGGGGGAAAACTGAAATAGAAAAACAGCAGAAAACAGGAACTGGCACAGGGGTGCACTGAGTTAATAGGTTAGTCCAAAAATGTATGAAAGTGTATCTAGATCAAAGCAATATCACACAAAACATGCATGGAGCAAGCAGAAATTATAGATACGTTTTGGACGTATCAACATCCCCAAGCTTAATTCATGCTCGTCCTCGAGTAGGTAAATGATAACAAGCATAATTTCTGTGGTGACATGCTAGCAACCATATAAGAACTTTGAAAAGTAAAGCAATCAAGGTTAGAGATTCAATTCAAGTCATCACATGCAAGAGTCTATATTAGCATTGAAACAAGTAACAAAAGAACATTAGGTGCAAGAGCTCTCGTTGTCCGTGACTCGAATGTCTCCAAATGGTGTTTGCGTGCAAGAAGGGGGATAGGGAATACGAGAAAAAGGTATTTTTGTGTTGAGAACTCAATCTACTAAAGTTTCACACTTGGTCTTCTTCGGAATCTTATCTTGACTCGTCCCCAGACCACTAGCCAGGTACAAGTCAATTCGATCCACTCCTTTTCGATATTTCGAGCACTCATGCAATGGATGAGCGTAAGCACGAGAGTTGACACTTCGGATGGCAAAGAGATAAATATGGTGGAGGAGGAAGACAAAAAGGATGAGAAAGGCTCACATCAATGAGGACAATCATAGGCAAGAGATGCCAAATGATAGATATGATGTGAGGAGTAGGGATTGCCATGCAACGGATGCAAATACGAGCTAACAAGCTCTCCAATGGAACTAGTGGGGGTGCATCTAACTTGCTCTCTCATGAAGACCTTGAGCTCGTTTGAGGAGGCTCATCCTTGGAATATGCAAGCCAAGTTCTATAGTGTGAAGGTCCCCACATAGCTATATGCATAATGATCATCTCTATGGAGTACAAGGATACAAATGGAGTACTAGTGTGGATCTCTCAAAAGGATAGTAGTGTTGCCCCTTTCTCTCTTTTTATTTCTTTTTCTCTTTTTTGTATTTTTTTGTGGCCTCAATGGCTCTTTCTATTTAACTCTCATTTGTCCTCTTTGGGATCTTTTATTGTGTCCACTTTGGGATCTTTTCCTCACTTAAGGGCAACACTCTATTTTACAAGAAGGTAAAGGAGATCTTTCACACTTTACAAGGTACTCAAAATCATAAAGAAGATGTAACTATCATGATGTATGCAAGGTATGTCGCTGCCAGTGTAGCAGGAACATGTATGACATGAAGATCAAGTCATGAAGAGGTGGAAGTTGCATGGCAATATAACTCAAAAAGGCTATGGAAATGCCTTGATAGGTAGGTATGGTGGCTGTTTTGAGGAAAGATAAAGGGAGGCTTATGATGACAGAGCGTATCATGCACCGGCGAAGGTGGACACCAACTCTCGGAGTGAGAAGAAGGCAATGCACGGCACGGGAAAGGCTAGCAAAATATGAGGAGGTGGAAGTGTCAACTTTCAATACTTACATTAGTCCGAAGAACTCATGCACTTATTATCGGTAACTCTCAATCTAATAAGGAGGTTCACAAAGAGACAAGTACCCCGAGGAGGAGTGTATGGGGGTTTGGTTATCCTTGTGCATCCTCGACTCATGGTACGTGAGTGTTCTCTAATATTCGATCCCTCCAAGGATTAGTGATACATCTAGTAGCTAGAGTTCTCAACTAGTTTTGTAGGTTTTGAAAATAAACACGGATTGCCCAAAATACGACACCTATCACTAATAGGCAAGAGCTCTTGACACCAAAAGTCCAAACATTACTCACATCAATACTTCAAAACTATTGCAAGCTACTACTAAAATTAAATAGCAACCTCAATTACCTACTTTCAAGACAAAACACAACTCAGTGCAACAACCAACTCTCTTTAACAAGATAAACATGAAAACTAAAAAGAGTTCCAGAAACAAACTAAACAAAAGCCAAGGCTCTTGATAAAGACAAACTAAGACTAAAAATAAACATGGCAGCAACTATGAAAAGATAAAGAACACACAACAACAAAAAGATAGGCATGAAGAATCCTATGATGTGTTCTAGATTTTGAAAGTGGAGCGGGTTTCTCTCCCACACAAAGTAAGAAGGGATCTAACTTGTTATGAACATCAAGCAAATCTAAAGAAAACTAAAAACAAAACCTAAGAGCGAGACGCTCCAAGGATAGCACATAACGCATGAAGTGATAAAAACATAGTGAGACGAAGGACGAACTGGTGATTATTGATGGAGAAGGGGATGCACGGGGGCATCCCCAAGCTTAGACACTTGAGTCTCCTTGAATATTTATTGGGGATGCATGGGGGCATCCCCAAGCTTGAGCGCTTGACACTCCTGGATCTTCTTTCATCATCTTCCATCACACACTTGAAAACTCCCTTCATACATAACTCATCATAAGCTGATTAGAGAGGTTAGTACCCTTAATAAATATATATTTTTCCCACTGGATATAAATATATTCTTTAAGAGATACTGTTTCTAAAGAGTGCCAAAAAGTTTTTGCAAAGAAAAAGCAAGCTTAAGGATTGCAAAAGTTAGGAGAGACAAAACGTGGCAGAATCTGTGAAAAACAGAACAGCAGATAGTAAAGAATTGTTTAGGGGCACTTCTGCAACTCAAATCAAAAAACTCAGAACATACGGAAGTTTCGTAATTGTATAGAGCATACGGTGTAAAAAATTCAGCTCAAAAAGATTAACTGGGATTTTTCTGGAATTTTTCTGGTCACGAGGACAGAATCTGTTTTCTGGACAGCATGTCACAACTTTTACTTCCCTTGTCGTAAGAGGCTATAACTTGGCACAAAGCTGAAAAATAAAGATACAATGATGTTGCTACACAAGTAACAACCATCAAGACACAAAAAAAGAAAAAAGAAACACCTAAATTCGTTGCGGGCTGCCTCCCGAAAGCGCTTCTTTAAAGCCATTAGCTAGGCATAATGCAAAAGAAGAATCAAGTTTTATCAAGAGAAAGAGAATAACTAGCCCGTGTAACGGACTCAAAAGGTAACTTGATTTTATTTCTAGGGAAGTGTTCCATCCCCTTTTTGAATGGGAATTGGAATTTAATATTCCCCTCTTTCATGTCAATAACCGCACCAACGGTGCGAAGAAAAGGACGTCCCAAAATAATTGGACACAAAGGTTCACACTCTATATGCATAACAATAAAATCAACGGGAACATAGTTGTCATTGACAATGATAAGAACATCGTCGATCTTCCCCAAAGGTTTCTTTATGGAAGAATAAACAAGACGAACACCAAAAGAACAAGGCTCAAAAGGCTTCAATTCAAACATATCAAATATTCTTTTGGGCATAACAGAGGTACTAGCTCCAACATCACATAAAGCATAGCAAGAGAATTTATTCAATTTAATTTTGATCATAGGATCCCAACCGTCATCTAGCTTCCTAGGTATGGAGGCTTCTACTCTAAGCTTCTCCTCCCTAGCTTTGATAAGAGCATTTGTGATATGCTCCGTGAAGGCAAGATTAAGTGTGCTAGTGTGGGGGTCTCTAGACATTTTGTGTAGCAAGCTAATAACTTCATAGAGGGTGCAACTATCAAAATCAATATCACTACTATCAAAGGTGGTAGTAGTGTCGTCTAGGCTCACTTGTTTGAAACCCTCTATGTTCATAGGAGTTTCTTTTTCTATGGTTGAGGTATTAGCATCACCATTAATAGGTCCAACGGGACTAGGGGTGCATTGGGTGCTAATTGTATGGGTGTCCTCAACAATTTGGATAGTGGCAGCTGTGTGGTGTGTAGGAAGGCTCTTAATTCTATCATCTTCCTCTTTTTCTCTAGCCCATCTTTCTTTAAGTTTAGCCATCATCCTAATATTTTCATTGATTTGCAACTGGATAGCATTAATAGGAGTGGCCTTATTCTCCTCAAGGGGGAAGGTTCTAATTTTAAGGATCTCAATATCAAGGGCTAAGATTTCTACCTTCAAAGAGAGACTATCTATTTTAGATAATTTCTCCTCTACATTTTTGTTGAAGACTTTTTGGGTAGTGATAAAGTCTCTAAGCATGCTTTCTAATTCAGAAGGGGGGTTCTTGTTGCTAGGGTAAGTGTTGTTGTTCCCATAATTGGATGGAAACGGTCTAGGATTGCTAGCAAAATTTCCCCTATAAGCATTGTTGTTTAAGTTGTTTCTAGCAATAAAGATCACATCTACTTGTTCTTGAGAAACCAAATAATTTAAAGGCACATCATGAGGATCAATAGAGGGTTGCTTGGTAAGTAGAGACATAATTAAGTCAACTTTTTCATTGAGGGAGGTAATTTCCTCGACAGAGTTTACCTTCCTACCTGTTGGAGCACGTTCGGTGTGCCATTGGGAATAATTGGTCATCATTTCATCGAGAAGCTTCGTGGCAGCACCAAGTGTAGTTGACATAAAGGTTCCTCCCGCGGCCAAATCTAACAGGTTCCGCGAGGTAAAGTTCAAGCCTGCATAAAAAGTCTGGATAACCATCCAGGTAGTCAAACCATGTGTAGGGCATTTCTTAACAAGAGATTTCATTCGTTCCCAGGCTTGGGCAACGTGTTCATTATCCAATTGCTTAAAATTCATAATATTACTCCTCAATTGGATAATATTAGCAGGAGGGTAGTACTTCCCTATAAAAGCATCTTTGCACTTATCCCAAGAATCTATGATATTTCTAGGCAAAGATTGAAACCGGATTTTAGCATCTCCCCTTAAAGAGAAAGGAAAGAGCTTGAGCTTAACAACATCACCTTCTACTTCTTTATACTTTTGCATATCACATAATTCAACAAAATTATTCAAGTGTAAAGCAACATCATCTCCAGCACCAGAGAATTGATCTCTCATAACAAGGTTTAGCAAAGAAGGTTTAATTTCATAAGAGGTAGCTGAAGTGGCAGGTGTGGCAATGGGAGTGCAGATAAAGTCCTGGTTGTTGTGACTAGTGAAGTCACACGACTTGGTGTTTTCAGTGGAACCCATAGTAGCAACAAGTGTGGCAGATCTTTTTGTAAATTTTGATAAAAGACACAAAGATAAAAACTGAAAGGTATACTAACAAGACTAAAAAAACAAAGGTAAAGGGTAGTGTGCAACTCCCCTATCTTAGCACTTGGAGTCCCCGGCAACGGCGCCAGAAATACTCTTGCTTATTGGCTTCTCGCCCTTCGTTGGTTACCCCAAGTGGAAGGTTTGAGATGCAGTGCAGCAGAAGTTTTCCCTCGGTGAAGATACCAAGGTTTGTCTCTAGTAGGACTGCAGAGATGATAAGTAGGTGTCAGCGGCGCAACTGACGCGGACCTACACACAGACACAGATAACTTTGTTCCCAACGAAGTTCAGAGAGGTTGTCAATCTCTCCGGTCTTGTTGTTCACAAAAGATAAAACGCAAGGGATAATAATAGCAACTTGAAAGTAAATGCAGAAAAGTAAATATAGCTTGGAATCAGTAATGAGGATATGGACCGGGATACGTGATGTTCACTAGTGATGTCTCTCTCCCAAAAGACGATAAAACTGCTATGCGAGGTAAACAAATTACAGAAGGGCAATTGACAGGATCATGAACGCACCGCAATGCTAACTATGCTACAAAAGAAAGGAAGAGGTTCAAAAGCACGGGCAGAACGCCAAAATAAGTAGACTGAAATCCATCTGCATCTACTACTAATCATCCACCTTGAGATATCTATCCAGAACATCTCGCTGGTATTAAGTTGCGAGCCCCACCCAAAGTGTAAATCCAAAGCAACAGACAACTGCATTAAAAAGAACTCTGCGTAAAGTAAACAATCCTTGTGACCGCGGTCACAAGCACCGTTGTTTTCCCCCCTTGTGGCAACAGCACATCCCCTAGACTCATGTTTCTGTCACTCAAGCGTGTCATCGGAGGGCATGAACCCACAATCTAGCACAACGCTCCCTCTTGGAGTCACTACCTACTACTTGGCCAAAGCAATAAACAGCAACGGAGAGCATGCAAGAATTACTTAGGAACAAAAATATAAGAGATAAAGACCAAATATATTACTCTATCACAAGCTGGACATAATTTCATAATCCATCAGATCCCTCCAAACTCAACATAGCAACAGCAGAAATATTACAAAGGTGCCTCGATCATGTAGGGCAGCTCACGAGGTCTAAACAATGAAGATCAAAGAGGGGAGGAGAACGTCACATAGCTACTGATCACGGACCCATGGTCCAAGGAAAACTACTCACGAGACATCTGGGGAGCATCCATGGTAGAGAGGAGACTCCCGGAGGTCAATCCTCCCTCTGGTAGGGTGCCGGGAAGAGGTCTTCTGGTGCTCCCGATCTTGGAAGCGCGGCGGCGGCGGAACAGAGGCGAGTTCGCGGAATAGGGTTCTTCTTCTGGAGTTTTCCCGGGACGTAGATTAAATAGGCGACGGGGGGCAGCCAAAGGTGGACCAGAGGCCCTAGGCGCCCCCTGGCGCGGCCAGGGGTGGGGCCGCGCCGGGTGGCCGCCTGGGCCCCCCTGGCTCCCCTCTTGTCCCTCCCGAGCTCTTCTCGAAGCTTCCGTTACGCTGATTTTTTATCTGAATTTTCCCGAATTATTCTGGCACTTTTTATATGGGGGAAAACTGAAATAGAAAAACAGCAGAAAACAGGAACTGGCACAGGGGTGCACTGAGTTAATAGGTTAGTCCAAAAATGTATGAAAGTGTATCTAGATCAAAGCAATATCACACAAAACATGCATGGAGCAAGCAGAAATTATAGATACGTTTTGGACGTATCAACATCCCCAAGCTTAATTCATGCTCGTCCTCGAGTAGGTAAATGATAACAAGCATAATTTCTGTGGTGACATGCTAGCAACCATATAAGAACTTTGAAAAGTAAAGCAATCAAGGTTAGAGATTCAATTCAAGTCATCACATGCAAGAGTCTATATTAGCATTGAAACAAGTAACAAAAGAACATTAGGTGCAAGAGCTCTCGTTGTCTGTGACTCGAATGTCTCCAAATGGTGTTTGCGTGCAAGAAGGGGGATAGGGAATACGAGAAAAAGGTATTTTTGTGTTCAGAACTCAATCTACTAAAGTTTCACACTTGGTCTTCTTCGGAATCTTATCTTGACTCGTCCCCAGACCACTAGCCAGGTACAAGTCAATTCGATCCACTCCTTTTCGATATTTCGAGCACTCATGCAATGGATGAGCGTAAGCACGAGAGTTGACACTTCGGATGGCAAAGAGATAAATATGGTGGAGGAGGAAGACAAAAAGGATGAGAAAGGCTCACATCAATGAGGACAATCATAGGCAAGAGATGCCAAATGATAGATATGATGTGAGGAGTAGGGATTGCCATGCAACGGATGCAAATACGAGCTAACAAGCTCTCCAATGGAACTAGTGGGGGTGCATCTAACTTGCTCTCTCATGAAGACCTTGAGCTCGTTTGAGGAGGCTCATCCTTGGAATATGCAAGCCAAGTTCTATAGTGTGAAGGTCCCCACATAGCTATATGCATAATGATCATCTCTATGGAGTACAAGGATACAAATGGAGTACTAGTGTGGATCTCTCAAAAGGATAGTAGTGTTGCCCCTTTCTCTCTTTTTATTTCTTTTTCTCTTTTTTGTATTTTTTTGTGGCCTCAATGGCTCTTTCTATTTAACTCTCATTTGTCCTCTTTGGGATCTTTTATTGTGTCCACTTTGGGATCTTTTCCTCACTTAAGGGCAACACTCTATTTTACAAGAAGGTAAAGGAGATCTTTCACACTTTACAAGGTACTCAAAATCATAAAGAAGATGTAACTATCATGATGTATGCAAGGTATGTCGCTGCCAGTGTAGCAGGAACATGTATGACATGAAGATCAAGTCATGAAGAGGTGAAAGTTGCATGGCAATATAACTCAAAAAGGCTATGGAAATGCCTTGATAGGTAGGTATGGTGGCTGTTTTGAGGAAAGATAAAGGGAGGCTTATGATGACAGAGCGTATCATGCACCGGCGAAGGTGGACACCAACTCTCGGAGTGAGAAGAAGGCAATGCACGGCACGGGAAAGGCTAGCAAAATATGAGGAGGTGGAAGTGTCAACTTTCAATACTTACATTAGTCCGAAGAACTCATGCACTTATTATCGGTAACTCTCAATCTAATAAGGAGGTTCACAAAGAGACAAGTACCTCGAGGAGGAGTGTATGGGGGTTTGGTTATCCTTGTGCATCCTCGACTCATGGTACGTGAGTGTTCTCTAATATTCGATCCCTCCAAGGATTAGTGATACATCTAGTAGCTAGAGTTCTCAACTAGTTTTGTAGGTTTTGAAAATAAACACGGATTGCCCAAAATACGACACCTATCACTAATAGGCAAGAGCTCTTGACACCAAAAGTCCAAACATTACTCACATCAATACTTCAAAACTATTGCAAGCTACTACTAAAATTAAATAGCAACCTCAATTACCTACTTTCAAGACAAAACACAACTCAGTGCAACAACCAACTCTCTTTAACAAGATAAACATGAAAACTAAAAAGAGTTCCAGAAACAAACTAAACAAAAGCCAAGGCTCTTGATAAAGACAAACTAAGACTAAAAATAAACATGGCAGCAACTATGAAAAGATAAAGAACACACAACAACAAAAAGATAGGCATGAAGAATCCTATGATGTGTTCTAGATTTTGAAAGTGGAGCGGGTTTCTCTCCCACACAAAGTAAGAAGGGATCTAACTTGTTATGAACATCAAGCAAATCTAAAGAAAACTAAAAACAAAACCTAAGAGCGAGACGCTCCAAGGATAGCACATAACGCATGAAGTGATAAAAACATAGTGAGACGAAGGACGAACTGGTGATTATTGATGGAGAAGGGGATGCACGGGGGCATCCCCAAGCTTAGACACTTGAGTCTCCTTGAATATTTATTGGGGATGCATGGGGGCATCCCCAAGCTTGAGCGCTTGACACTCCTGGATCTTCTTTCATCATCTTCCATCACACACTTGAAAACTCCCTTCATACATAACTCATCATAAGCTGATTAGAGAGGTTAGTACCCTTAATAAATATATATTTTTCCCACTGGATATAAATATATTCTTTAAGAGATACTGTTTCTAAAGAGTGCCAAAAAGTTTTTGCAAAGAAAAAGCAAGCTTAAGGATTGCAAAAGTTAGGAGAGACAAAACGTGGCAGAATCTGTGAAAAACAGAACAGCAGATAGTAAAGAATTGTTTAGGGGCACTTCTGCAACTCAAATCAAAAAACTCAGAACATACGGAAGTTTCGTAATTGTATAGAGCATACGGTGTAAAAAATTCAGCTCAAAAAGATTAACTGGGATTTTTCTGGAATTTTTCTGGTCACGAGGACAGAATCTGTTTTCTGGACAGCATGTCACAACTTTTACTTCCCTTGTCGTAAGAGGCTATAACTTGGCACAAAGCTGAAAAATAAAGATACAATGATGTTGCTACACAAGTAACAACCATCAAGACACAAAAAAAGAAAAAAGAAACACCTAAATTCGTTGCGGGCTGCCTCCCGAAAGCGCTTCTTTAAAGCCATTAGCTAGGCATAATGCAAAAGAAGAATCAAGTTTTATCAAGAGAAAGAGAATAACTAGCCCGTGTAACGGACTCAAAAGGTAACTTGATTTTATTTCTAGGGAAGTGTTCCATCCCCTTTTTGAATGGGAATTGGAATTTAATATTCCCCTCTTTCATGTCAATAACCGCACCAACGGTGCGAAGAAAAGGACGTCCCAAAATAATTGGACACAAAGGTTCACACTCTATATGCATAACAATAAAATCAACGGGAACATAGTTGTCATTGACAATGATAAGAACATCGTCGATCTGCCCCAAAGGTTTCTTTATGGAAGAATAAACAAGACGAACACCAAAAGAACAAGGCTCAAAAGGCTTCAATTCAAACATATCAAATATTCTTTTGGGCATAACAGAGGTACTAGCTCCAACATCACATAAAGCATAGCAAGAGAATTTATTCAATTTAATTTTGATCATAGGATCCCAACCGTCATCTAGCTTCCTAGGTATGGAGGCTTCTACTCTAAGCTTCTCCTCCCTAGCTTTGATAAGAGCATTTGTGATATGCTCCGTGAAGGCAAGATTAAGTGTGCTAGTGTGGGGGTCTCTAGACATTTTGTGTAGCAAGCTAATAACTTCATAGAGGGTGCAACTATCAAAATCAATATCACTACTATCAAAGGTGGTAGTAGTGTCGTCTAGGCTCACTTGTTTGAAACCCTCTATGTTCATAGGAGTTTCTTTTTCTATGGTTGAGGTATTAGCATCACCATTAATAGGTCCAACGGGACTAGGGGTGCATTGGGTGCTAATTGTATGGGTGTCCTCAACAATTTGGATAGTGGCAGCTGTGTGGTGTGTAGGAAGGCTCTTAATTCTATCATCTTCCTCTTTTTCTCTAGCCCATCTTTCTTTAAGTTTAGCCATCATCCTAATATTTTCATTGATTTGCAACTGGATAGCATTAATAGGAGTGGCCTTATTCTCCTCAAGGGGGGAGGTTCTAATTTTAAGGATCTCAATATCAAGGGCTAAGATTTCTACCTTCAAAGAGAGACTATCTATTTTAGATAATTTCTCCTCTACATTTTTGTTGAAGACTTTTTGGGTAGTGATAAAGTCTCTAAGCATGCTTTCTAATTCAGAAGGGGCGTTCTTGTTGCTAGGGTAAGTTTTGTTGTTCCCATAATTGGATGGAAACGGTCTAGGATTGCTAGCAAAATTTCCCCTATAAGCATTGTTGTTTAAGTTGTTTCTAGCAATAAAGATCACATCTACTTGTTCTTGAGAAACCAAATAATTTAAAGGCACATCATGAGGATCAATAGAGGGTTGCTTGGTAAGTAGAGACATAATTAAGTCAACTTTTTCATTGAGGGAGGTAATTTCCTCGACAGAGTTTACCTTCCTACCTGTTGGAGCACGTTCGGTGTGCCATTGGGAATAATTGGTCATCATTTCATCGAGAAGCTTCGTGGAAGCACCAAGTGTAGTTGACATAAAGGTTCCTCCCGCGGCCAAATCTAACAGGTTCCGCGAGGTAAAGTTCAAGCCTGCATAAAAAGTCTGGATAACCATCCAGGTAGTCAAACCATGTGTAGGGCATTTCTTAACAAGAGATTTCATTCGTTCCCAGGCTTGGGCAACGTGTTCATTATCCAATTGCTTAAAATTCATAATATTACTCCTCAATTGGATAATATTAGCAGGAGGGTAGTACTTCCCTATAAAAGCATCTTTGCACTTATCCCAAGAATCTATGATATTTCTAGGCAAAGATTGAAACCGGATTTTAGCATCTCCCCTTAAAGAGAAAGGAAAGAGCTTGAGCTTAACAACATCACCTTCTACTTCTTTATACTTTTGCATATCACATAATTCAACAAAATTATTCAAGTGTAAAGCAACATCATCTCCAGCACCAGAGAATTGATCTCTCATAACAAGGTTTAGCAAAGAAGGTTTAATTTCATAAGAGGTAGCTGAAGTGGCAGGTGTGGCAATGGGAGTGCAGATAAAGTCCTGGTTGTTGTGACTAGTGAAGTCACACAACTTGGTGTTTTCAGTGGAACCCATAGTAGCAACAAGTGTGGCAGATCTTTTTGTAAATTTTGATAAAAGACACAAAGATAAAAACTGAAAGGTATACTAACAAGACTAAAAAAACAAAGGTAAAGGGTAGTGTGCAACTCCCCTATCTTAGCACTTGGAGTCCCCGGCAACGGCGCCAGAAATACTCTTGCTTATTGGCTTCTCGCCCTTCGTTGGTTACCCCAAGTGGAAGGTTTGAGATGCAGTGCAGCAGAAGTTTTCCCTCGGTGAAGATACCAAGGTTTGTCTCTAGTAGGACTGCAGAGATGATAAGTAGGTGTCAGCGGCGCAACTGACGCGGACCTACACACAGACACAGATAACTTTGTTCCCAACGAAGTTCAGAGAGGTTGTCAATCTCTCCGGTCTTGTTGTTCACAAAAGATAAAACGCAAGGGATAATAATAGCAACTTGAAAGTAAATGCAGAAAAGTAAATATAGCTTGGAATCAGTAATGAGGATATGGACCGGGATACGTGATGTTCACTAGTGATGTCTCTCTCCCAAAAGACGATAAAACTGCTATGCGAGGTAAACAAATTACAGAAGGGCAATTGACAGGATCATGAACGCACCGCAATGCTAACTATGCTACAAAAGAAAGGAAGAGGTTCAAAAGCACGGGCAGAACGCCAAAATAAGTAGACTGAAATCCATCTGCATCTACTACTAATCATCCACCTTGAGATATCTATCCAGAACATCTCGCTGGTATTAAGTTGCGAGCCCCACCCAAAGTGTAAATCCAAAGCAACAGACAACTGCATTAAAAAGAACTCTGCGTAAAGTAAACAATCCTTGTGACCGCGGTCACAAGCACCGTTGTTTTCCCCCCTTGTGGCAACAGCACATCCCCTAGACTCATGTTTCTGTCACTCAAGCGTGTCATCGGGGGGCATGAACCCACAATCTAGTACAACGCTCCATCTTGGAGTCACTACCTACTACTTGGCCAAAGCAATAAACAGCAACGGAGAGCATGCAAGAATTACTTAGGAACAAAAATATAAGAGATAAATACCAAATATATTACTCTATCACAATCTGAACATAATCTCATAATCCATCAGATCCCTCCAAACTCAACATAGCAACAGCAGAAATATTACAAAGGTGCCTCGATCATGTAGGGCAACTCACGAGGTCTAAACAATGAAGATCAAAGAGGGGAGGAGAACGTCACATAGCTACTGATCACGGACCCATGGTCCAAGGAAAACTACTCACGAGACATCCGGGGAGCATCCATGGTGGAGAGGAGACTCCCGGAGGTCAATCCTCCCTCCGGAAGGGTGCCGGGAAGAGGTCTTCTAGTGCTCCCGATCTTGGAAGCGCGGCGGCGGCGGAACAGAGGCGAGTTCGCGGAATAGGGTTCTTCTTCTGGAGTTTTCCCGTGACGTAGATTAAATAGGCAAACGGGGGCAGCCAGAGGTGGACCAGGGGGCCCAGGCGCCCCCCTGGCTCCCCTCTGGCCCCTCCCGGGCTCTTCTCGAAGCTTCCGTTATGCTGATTTTTTATCTGAATTTTCCTGAATTTTTCTGGCACTTTTTATATGGGGGAAAATGAAATAGAAAAACAGCAGAAAACAGGAACTGGCACTGGGGTGCACTGAGTTAATAGGTTATTCCAAATACTATCAAAAATGTATGAAAGTGTATCTAGATCATAGCAATATCACACAAAACATGCATGCAGAAAGCAGAAATTATAGATACGTTTTGGACGTATCAGGTTGATGCCCCACAGGCGTAAGGGATCGAGATAGTCTTCGCAGGTAAGTTAACCCAATTTATTGATTCGACACACGGGGAGCCAAAGAGTATTTATAAGCTTTGACAGTTGAGTTGTCAATTCAACCGCACCTGAAATATACTTGCTTGCAACGATAGATAAGTGGTAACGGTGATATGATAGTGATAGTGGTAATAGCAAAAGTAACAACAAAAGTAAGGACTAATGACCAGCAGAATTGAAAGCACCGTAGGCTAGGGAGATTGATGGTTGGGCGCTGCATGGATGAGAGTAAACATATAATAGATTCTAACACGGGGCAAGGCACACAGAAAAGCAATGATCATCTAGGCAAATATCAAACAATAGGCATGTATCCCGTAGGTAGTTGTGCGTGCTTGCAATAAGAACTTGCACAACATCTTTTGTCCTACCATCCCGCTACGAACGGGGCCAAAAGGAACTTATGGAGATTGAGGTACTCCTGTAAAAGAGCACCGGAACAAAGCAATAAACTCAATGGATACATGAAATCCTCAAATCATGGACCATCCCCTTTGGTGTCCCAAGCTGTCACCTTTGGAATCGCCGGTTCCGGACCATAATCGGTGCATACAACTCATAGATAGGATCTAGAACACAAATATATTAATGAAAACACAAAGGGTTCAGATCTGAAAAAATGGCACTCGGGCCCAAAGTGACAAGCATTAAGAACAACAAGTTGTAGCAAAGAAGATAAACACCAATCTAGATGATAGGCAACATGCCCCCAACAATCTGACGAACTATTACATGATTAAACTCATCCAATCCCTACCATCCCCTTTGCCTACAGTAGGGAATTACTCACACATGTGAAGAGAAGTCATGGAGGATGGATGTAGTGGCGATGGTGATGACGATGGCGATGATCTCCCCTCTCCGGAGGCCAAATCAGCCTCCAGATTAGCCCTCCCAAAGAAGAACAGAGGGTGGCGGCGGCTCCGCGACGGAAACTGGGAAAACAACTTCTGTTCTGGCCTTTTCTCGTCACGGGGATAAATAGGAGCCTCGGTGGGGCACCAGAGGAGGGGGGAGCAGCCCAGGCGGCCAGAGGGCGCGGCCCCACCCCTGGCCGCGCCAGGGGGGCGCCTGGGGCCCCCAGGGCTCCCCTCTGGTCCCACTTCTGGCTCCTGGCTCCATCGGGTGCGTGGATTTTCTGGGAATTTTCTGGGATGTCCAAAAATCCATTTTCCTGCACACAATAAAACCATACAGGCAGCTCTGCTGAAAACAGCGTTAGTCCGGGTTAGTTTCGTCCAAATCATGCAAGAATGAGGGCAAAACAATAGCAAAAGTGTTTGGAAAAGTAGATACGTTTGAGACGTATCAACTCCCCCAAGCTTAGCATATTTCTTGTCCTCAAGCAATTCAGTTCAACGAACTGGACGCGACAAAGAAAACATTGACAAACTCTTTTGCTTCATTAGATGTATATAAGCATGTACTACGAAAAGAGTTTAGAACGTAATGAAGCAATGCTATAAGGACAATGCATGAAGCAATTCTTCTTTCATGTGACCAGTCACAAACAACTTAAAAGTAAATAATAAGCTACTGAAAATCAAGACAGGATCACAATGTACATAGCTTGAACATACTTGAGTGGCATTTCGCTAGCCTCCATGAGTGAAGCAAAACATAAATGCAGAAACTCCTCCGGAGTTTTAAAGGTGACTAGAACTCAGTAATTCAGACTAGCAATAACACAAGCATGCAGAAGACAATGTAATACTTTGGGACAATGCATGTTACACTAAGAATGCCAATTATGCTCTCATAGTTGGTGCTTTGAAGAAAGAAGGGGAGACTCTCGAACCATGGCTTATGATGGCAAGGTTGAAAACCCGTGAAAGGAAGCAAAGACTAAACATGTGCCAGAGCTCTTGGTTTTGAAAACAGGGACAAAACATTTTTGAGAAGTGCAACTTTCCAGTCAACGGTGAACGGTAAAGGTCTCTCAATATCTCCCATGCCAACCATATAAAATGCCTTTTGCTTACACATATTCCCTTATCCATGAATCCTTCGATGGTCTATGGAACCTTTTATTTTGCCTCAAGGATGGAAGGAGGGTATCGTTCCACCTATCATAAGCAGCATGTGGTCCATATCACTCCATCATCGAGTATGGGGGAGGTGTAACTCTCATATATATATTTTTTTTCTGTTTTGACTAGTTAAAACTTCCGTCAAAATATTTTTGGCATGAAAGATACTGATTTCCCCTCACCGGACCATGAGCTTGTACGGCTACAAAAGGGAAGCTTTTGAATAAATTTCGAGATGGCACAAGAAAGTCTAAGTTAGGAGTGGCCGGTAAATACCACATATAGGTAGGTATAGTGGACTCAAATGGAACAACTGGGTTTGAAAAAGGAGTTTGGAAGCACAAGCAGAATTCCTCTTAGTGCGAGCGAAGGCTAGCAAAAGACTGGGAAGCGACCAACTAGAGAGCAATAACTGTCATAATCATGCAGAGCGACAAAGCAACATTGAATCGGGCATGAAAGTGATATAACTATTCTGAAACAAAAAGATCATCAAGGAAAAAAGTAGACTTTATAGTCATAAGCATGTGTGAACATGTGCCAAGTCAATCCAAAACTTCTCCGAAGGGAAATACCACTTCAGTATGACAAACCAAGAACAATGCAGTGCATGTAAATCATTTCAACATCACATTATGTACTCTAGCCATTTGAGACTAGCCACAAGGAAAGCATGAACACTGGGAAAACATTGTAAACATAGCACTATGTCGCTACAAGCTGGTCTCTAGATCATAAGTACAGGCATATGTACAAAAGTAGAAACAAGAAGAGTACATACCGGTTTTCCTTGTTGCTTCCCTTTCGTTCGTCATTACTGCCTCGTCACTTGCACGATCGAACGTAGGAAATATAATCAAATGCCATCACGGACTCAAGCTGATCTCTGAAAACAAAGAAAACTAAAGAGAGAAAGGAAATATTTTTGGGTTTTTTTAAAGGTTAAAAGAGAGCAAAAGAAAAGAGAAAATCTTTTTGTTGTTTTTGCAAAGAAAGAAAGAAAGAAAAACGGGCAAAAACTTCGAAAAGATCAAATCGAATAAAATGGATAATACAATGGAAAAGTGAGAAGGGCACGTACTCCCCCAAGCTTAGGCTTTTGGCCTGAGTTGGTAGTAACTAATGTCCCTAGGAGCCTCCTGCTCCAGGGTAGTACGGGTGAGTCCAAGGATCCTATGAGGCTTCCGGTGCGTACACCGAAGTCCTCGGATCCTCCCACGAAGAAGGATTCGCGCTCCAAGAAGAGGAAGACCCTTCAAAAAACTGGGTGACGGTCTCTCCCTGGAAAGGTGGGAACTCACCATGCTCCTCCTCGTTGGGCACAACCCCCTCCATGGGGTTATGAAACTGATGCTGGACCACGAACTCATCGAACTGGATAACATCAAAGTACCATCCGTTCCTGCGAGAAAAATCAAACAAAAGAGGTGCAGGTAGACGGATCTTGCGTTCCGTGGTGGCTCTGAAACGCAAGATATAATCAAGGTTACCAAACTCGGAAGTCATGGTAACAAACTTATGTCTTTTCATAGCAGCAAGATCAAAACTTAAATAAGTAAAAGGCTTATCATCGGGGTGTGGGGTGCCATTAAGAGACTCTAGGATAAGTGTGGCGTAAACGCCACCAAATAAGTCTCCCTTGTTACCGTTCATAGAAAGGCGTCGAGCAATTAAGGCACCCACATTATAATCAAACCTCCCTGAAAGGGCGGTTGCCAGGATAGCAATATCCGACGCAGATATGTTGCTCGTGTTGTCACGAACTAACACCCCTCTAGAAATATAATACGCAAAATACCTGAGGTGTGGAAATAAGATGCTGGAAATCTTTGGCCGATGAATATCCCTCGTATCCATGCTACAGAGCGAGTTGAAGACGGTTCTCAGCTCGGAGGGCTGAGAGCTCATCTTCGCCGTCTGTCCCATGTTCGGCACACCTATTATTTCACAAAACCTTTCCAAAGGCATGGTCAAAAGATCATTGTAAATTTTAAACTCAACAGAACCAGCACCAAGGTTATATCTAAAACTGTTAATGAAACAGGAGGTGAGTTTTTGATACTGGGTAACACGGCATGTTGCGAGCCGCGTCAAACCTGCATTAGCACAAAGATTATAGAACTCCTCCCTAATTCCTGCAGCTTCAAGGAATTCATCGCACGGGAAAGTCATTGCTCGTGCTTGATTCGTGTCCTCCAACAACTCTAAGGGCACATGATCTTCGTTGTAGCTCACCCTAGCAGTAAAGGGTGAAGCTGCAGCTCTTGTAACTCGGTCGGAGCGCTCGGGTCTCTTCTTCCCAAACCACCCCTTTGCTCTTCCTAGCAAACTCATTTCTGAAATTTTTGACAAATTACAAAAACAAGGATTTAAACCAAGTGAGTTAAGGCAAACTACTCAACTCACTTACCTAAGGCATAAACTTGCATCAAAACTTTGGAAAATAAAATTCTACACATGCATGCAAGCTCATATAAACAGCACCAAGAGCTACTAAATACTCACAAATGAAGCCACCAATCAAAAATCTAATTGGAGGGGTGAAGGAGTTACTTACCAGGGAGTATTTGCTCAAAATTTCAGCTTGAATGGTGGGCTGTAGAGAGAGATCAAAAATTTCCTCCAAGAACAGCAAGAACGCAAGAACCAAATGCAGAACTCGTGTTTTTGGAAAGAGAAGGAGGAGGAAGAAGACATACCTCGAAGTGGGGCCTGTGGGCGCGGCCAGGGGGCAGGCCGCGCCAGCTGGCCGCCTGGGCCACTGGTGGCCCCCCCTGGTCAGCCCCAGGTGCCTCTGGGTCACTCCCGGCATGGAAATTTTTATTCTTATTTTTCTAGAATTTTTCTGCAAACTTCACTGTTGAAAATTTCTCGGAGTTCAAAAAGCTGCAAAACTTTCTGAAAACTTAAAGCGGTGATTAGTATTGTGAAGCTTCAAAAACACAAAAACTTGGTACGGCAAAAAGAATGAAAGCTAAAGCAAATGAAAACATAACAAGCTTAACTTTTTACCTATATAAAACAAGTTCACTAGTAAGGTTGATCAAGTATTACCAACAAACCGGCGATATATAGAACAAGAAGTCTCCCCTCTTATGAAGTGATCATTGCACCTTTACTTTAATGGACATTGTCCCCACCATAATGGTTTTGTATTTGTGGTGCATGTGTAGTGGACAGTCCCATTCTCCAATCTTCACGGTCTCGATATTCTCTATAGAGTTAAGGCCATGCCTCTTGTCGATCTTTTTTGGAAAATACACCGTGTGTTATTTATCATCAACGTTGAAAGTGACCTTTCCTTTATTACAATCAATAATAGCACCTGTTGTGTTAAGAAAGGGTCTACCAAGAATAATGGACATGCTCCCATCCTCGGGCATGTCAAGCACAACAAAATCTGTAAGGATCAAACAATTAGCAACTTCTACGGGTACATCCTCACAAATACCTATTGGGACAGTTGTTGATTTGTCAGCCATCTGAAGGGAGATATCTGTAGGGATTAGTTTCTCTAAACAAAGCCTTTTGTAAAGAGAGAAAGGCATAACACTCACTCCTGCACCAAGATCACATAAAGCAGTTCTGACGTAATTATTCTTTATGGAGCAAGGAATGGTGGGTATACCTAGGCCACCGAGCTTCTTAGGAATCTTGCCACTGAAAGAGTAGTTAGCAAGCATAGTAGATATAGCCTCATTAGGAACTTTTATTTTATTAGTGACAATATCTTTCATATATTTCGAATAAGGAGGTAACTTAATAGCATCAGTCAAAGGAATTTGAAGAAAAAGAGGCTTCAACCATTCACAAAATTTATTATAATGATCTTCTTCTTTAGATTTGAGAGACTTACTTGGAAAGGGCATGGGTATCTGTATCCATGGTTCTCTTTCCTTCCCATGTCTTCTTGCGATGAAGTCTTCTTTAGAGTACCTCTTGCGTTTATCGGGTGCTTCTTCTTCTCTTACCTTGGGTGGATCATCCTTCTCGGCGTCTTTTTCTTCAGGATCGGCATCGTTTTCTGTTTCAGCATCAGAGGTAGATATGCTGTTAGGATCAACAGCTGGCTTTCACTTGTAATAGGATCATCGGGATTGTTAGCCTTTTTGTGTTTCTTCTTCTTCTTTTTCTTCGGAGAGCTAACAGTCTCGTCTTCTTCTTGTACTTGAGAATCTTGCTCGATCCTCTTTGGATGCCCCTCAGGATAGAGTGGGTCCTGGGTGTGTGTTCCACCCCTCGTTTTAATTCCATAAGCTTGTATGTCCTGTTTGGCATTATTAGCAAGCAAATCTTTTTGCACATTAGAAATTTGTTCAAGCTGAGTTTGAACCATATGAAAATGCTTAACAAGACATTTAACATCATTAACTGTTCTCTCTAGAACATCACATAAACTTTTGATAGCAAGAGAATTATCATGCAACTGACTTTGTAACTTCCTATTAAAATGGTCTTGCTTAACAATAAAATTATCAAGCTCATCTAAACATTGGTCGGGAGGCTTACCTTTAGGGATGTCACTTTCAGTAAAGTCTAATAGAGAGTGTACCTCTACCAAGGGAGGGTGAGTAGTAGGCTCACACAACTTCTCAATAGGCGGTAAATTCTTCACGTCTTCGGCTTTAATACCTTTCTCCTTTATAGACTTCTTTGCTTCTTGCATATCTTCGGGGTTCAGAACAAGCATGCCCCTCTTTTTTGGTGGTAGAAGTGGCTCAGGAACGGACCAGTCTTCATAGTTTTTGGCGATTTTGCACATTAATTCTTCTGCATCGTCCGGCGTTCTTTCCCTGAAAACACAACTAGCACAACTATCCAGATAGGTTCTGGATTCATCGGTTAAACCAGCATAAAATATATCAAGCAATTCATTCTTGGGGATCCCATGTCCCGGCATAACCTTAAGTAAATCACAAAACCTCCCCCAAGCTTTAGGGAGGTGCTCATCCTGCAATTGTTTAAAGTTATAGATTCTTTGCAAAGCAGCATGTTGCAGATGAGCTGGGAAATATTTATCAACAAAGAATTTGACTAAGTCCTGAGGACTTTTAATGGAACCATAAGGTAGTGCATCGTACCATGATTTAGCGTCCTCCTTCAAAGAAAAAGGAAAAAGCTTTGCCACATAGAAGTTTCGTATCTTCTCATCAGTAGTGAATAGGTTGCTTAACTCAGCGAGTTTGGTCAAGTGTGCTATAGCATCATCATTTTCTCTGTCATAAAAGGGATCAGCCTCGACTGTAGATATAAGTGAAAGATCAACAGAGAAATCATAATCAGGATCAGTGATGCATATAGGAGATGTGGCAAATTGAGGATCAGGAATAACTTTGTTCTTCATGGCGTGCCCTTTGAGCAACTCTTTAACAGCACCAGGGTCAGAGTCGACACACTCTCTGAGTTCCCTGCAAAAATCATCATCAAGAGTAACATAATCATCATCAAGGATTCTCTCCTTGAGTTCATCTAAGCTCGGGTAACCAAAGGTTCTGCAGGTAGGAAAATAGGTAGAAGGGGTCTCGGTCTTGGATTTTGCTGCAGCCTTAGCAGTCTGAGTTTCAATATAGTGGCCAAGAAAAGTAGCATCATCAAGAGTAGTGGAAGCATCATCAAAAGTATCGGACATAGTGACAGACTCAATAGAAGCATCATGTAGTGGTGGTGAAGTAAACTTACTCATAACAGAAGGTGAATCAAGTGTAGCACTAGTGTTCAGAACAGTACCTTTTCTTGTACTGGATGGTAAGATCGGAACCTTGGGGTCTCCTTTCTTACCCATAGTGGATGATATGCAGCAGGCAGGATACTTCAAGTAGACTTGTAAATATTTCTATGCTCCCCGGAAACGGCGCCAGGAAACGCTGCTTGATGCCCCACAGGCGTAAGGGATCGAGATAGTCTTCACGGGTAAGTTAACTCAATTTATTGGTTTGACACACGGGGAGCCAAAGAGTATTTATAAGCTTTGACAGTTGAGTTGTCAATTCAACCGCACCTGAAATATACTTGCTCGCAACGATAGATAAGTGGTAACGGTGATATGATAGTGATAGTGGAAACAGCAAAAGTAACAACAAAAGTAACGACTAATGACCAGCAGGATTGAAAGCACTGTAAGCTAGGGAGATGGATGGTTGGGCGCTGCATGGATGAGAGTAAACATATAATAGATTCTAACACGGGGCAAGGCACACAGAAAAGCAATGATCATCTAGGCAAATATCAAACAATAGGCAAGTATCCCGTAGGTAGTTGTGCGTGCTTGCAATAAGAACTTGCACAACATCTTTTGTCCTACCATCCCGCTACGAACGGGGCCAAAAGGAACTTATGGAGATTAAGGTACTCCTGTCAAAGAGCACCGGAACAAAGCAATAAACTTAATGGATACATGGAATCATCAAATCATGGACCATCCCCTTTGGTGTCCCAAGCTGTCACCTTTGGGATCGCCGGTTCCGGACCATAATAGGTGCATACAACTCATAGATAGGATCTAGAACACAAATATATTCATGAAAACACATAGGGTTCAGATCTGAAAACATGGCACTCGGGCCCAAAGTGACAAGCATTAAGAACAACAAGTTGTAGCAAAGAAGATAAACACCAATCTAGATGATAGGCAACATGCCCCCAACAATCTGACGAACTATTACATGATTAAACTCATCCAATCCCTACCATCCCCTTTGCCTACAGCAGGGAATTACTCACACATGTGAAGAGAAGTCATGGAGGATGGATGGAGTGGCGATGGTGATGAAGATGGCGATGATCTCCCCTCTCCGGAGGCCAAATCAGCCTCTAGATTAGCCCTCCCGAAGAAGAACAGAGGGTGGCGGCGGCTCCGCGACGGAAACTGGGAAAACGACTTCTGTTATGGGGTTTTCTCGTCACGGGGATAAATAGGAGCCTCGGTAGGGCACCAGAGGAGGGGGGGAGCAGCCCAGGCGGCCAGAGGGCGCGGCCCCACCCCTGGCCGCGCTAGGGGGGCGCCTGGGGCCCCCAGGGCTCCCCTCTGGTCCCACTTCTGGCTCCTGGCTCCATCGGGTGTGTGGATTTTCTGGTATTTTTCTGGGAATTTTCTGGGATGTCTAAAAATTCATTTTCCTGGACACAATAAAACCATACAGGCAGCTCTGCTGAAAACAGCGTTAGTCCGGGTTAGTTTCGTCCAAATCATGCAAGAATGAGGGCAAAACAATAGAAAAAGTGTTTGGAAAAGTAGATACGTTTGAGACGTATCACAGGTGGGTCCGCGCCGGGGGGCCTCCTGGACCCCTGGCTGCCCCCTTTCGCCTATATATTTCCTTCGTCCCAAAACCCCCGAAGACATAACCCTTTTTCGTGATCTCGCCTCTGTTTCGCCGCCGCCACGCTTCCAAGATCGGGAGCACCAGAAGACATCTTCCCGGCACCCTGCTGAAGGGAGGATTGAAAGAAGATCCGGGAGTGTCAAACTCTCAAGATTTGGGGATGCCCTTCAAGAATATCTTTATTTCCAGTAGAGGCAAATTGTTTTATTGTGGGTACTAACGTCTCTAATCAACTTATGATGAGTTATGTATGAAGGGAGTTTTCAAGTGTGCGAAGGAAGATGATGAAAGAAGATCCGGGAGTGTCAAACGCTCAAGATTGGGGATGCCCCCATGCACCCTCAAGAAATATTCAAGGAGACTCAAGCGTCTAAGCTTGGGGATGCCTCCGTTCAACCCCTTCTTCATCAACAATTATCGGTTCGTCCTTCATTCCACTATATTTTTATCACTTCATGTGTTATGTGCTATACTTGGAGCATCTTGCTCTTTACTTTCTTTTTAGTTTTATTTAGATTTTCTTGCTATTCATAACAAGTTAGAGCCCAGCTTTCATTGTGTGGGAGAGAAACATGCTCCACTTTAAACTAGAACACATCATAGGATTTTCATGATTATCTTTGTTTTGTTGTGTGTTCTTTATCTTTTCGTATCTGCTTTCATGTTTAGCTCTTAGTTTTCATGCTTATCTTTTTAAGAGATTTTGTTTAGTTTGTTGTTGGACTCTCTTGATTTTTCATGTTTATCTTGTTTAGAGAGTTGGCTTGTTGCACTGAGTTGTGTCTTGACTTAAAGTAGGTAATTGAGGTTGCTATTCAATTGTATTAGTAACTTGCAATAGTTTTGAGGTATTGTTGTGAGTAATGTTTGAACTTTAGGTGTCAAGATCTCTAGCATATTAGTGATAGATGTCGTATTTTTGGCAATCCGTGTTTATTTTCAAAAACTACAAAAACTAGTTGAGAACTCTAGCTACTAGATGGATCACTAATCTTTGGAGGGATCGGATATTAGAGTACACTCACGTACCATGAGTCGAGGATGCGCAAGGATAGCCAAACCCCCATACACTCCTCCTCGGGGTACTTGTCTCTTTGTGAACCTCCTGATTAGATTGAGAGTTACCTATAATAAGTGCATGAGTTCTTCGGACTAATGTAAGTATTGAAAGTTGACACTTCCACCTTCCCATATTTACTAGCCTCTTCGATACCGTGCATTGCCCTCTTCTCACTCCGAGAGTTGGCATCTACTTCGCCGGTGCATCCAAACCCTTGGCATGATACGCTCTGTCATCATAAACTTCCTTATATCTTTCCTAAAAACAGCCATCATACCTACCTATCTAGGCATTTCCGTAGCCTTTCCGAGATACATTGCCATGCAACACCCACTTCTCATGACTTGATCTTCATGTCATACATGTTCCAGCTACACTGGCAGAGGCATACATTTGCATACATCGTCATAGCTTCATGTTCTTTATGCTGAGTACATTTGTAAAGTGTGAAAGATCTTCTATACTTCTTATAAAATAGAGTGTTGCCCCTAAAGTGAGAAAAAGATCCCAAAGAGGACAAATTTAAAAGATCCCAAAGAGGACAAATTTAAAAGATCCCAAAGAGGACAAATTTAAAAGATCCCAAAGAGGACAAATGAGTTACATAGAAAGAGCCATTGAGGCCACCAAAAAATACAAAAGGTAGAATAAAGAAGAAAAAAAAGAGAGAAGGGGGCAACACTACTATTCATTTTGAGAGATCCACACTCGTACTCCATCTTATACCTTGTACTCCATAGAGATGATCATGCATATAGCTATGTGGGGATCTTCACACTATAGAACTTGGCTTGTGTATTCCAATGATTGGCCTCCTCAAATGAGCTCTAGGTCTTCTTGAGCAAGCAAGTTGGATGCACCCCCACTAGTTCCATTGGAGAGCTTTCCTTAGCTCATATGTGCATCCCTTGAATGGCAATACCTACCCTTCACATCATATTTATCATTTGGCTCTCTCTCGCCTATGATTGTCCTCATTGATGTGAGCCTTTCACAACTTTTTGTCTTCCTCCTCCACCATCTCTTTCTCTTTGCCATCCTAAGTGTCAAATTTCTTGCTTACGCTCATCCATTGCATGAGTGCTCAAAATATCGAAAGGGAGTGGATCAGTTTGACTTGTACCTGGCTAGTGGTCTGGGGACGAGTCAAGATAAGATTCCAAAGAATACTAAGTGTGAAACTTTAGTAGATTGAGTTCTCAGTAAATAAATATATTTTCTCTCTCGTATTCCCATCCCCAACTTCTTGCACGCAAACACCATTTGGAAACATTCGAGTCACGGACAGCGAGAGCTCTTGCACCTTTATGTTCTTATGTTGCTTGTTTCAATGATAATATAGACTCTTGCTTGTTATGAATTGAATTGAATTACATGCCTTGATTGCTTTACTTAAAAGTTCTTATATGGTTGGTAGCATGTCACCACAGAAATTATGCTTGTTATCATTTACCTACTCGAGGACGAGCAGGAATTAAGCTTGGGGATGTAGATACGTCCCAAACGTATCTATAATTTTTGCTTGCTCCATGCATGTTTTGGGTGATATTGCTATGCTTTTGATACACTTTTGATCATATTTGGACTAACCTATTAACTCAGTGCACCCCAGTGCCAGTTTCTGTTTTCTGCTGTCTTTTTATTTCAGGTTTTCCCATTACGTAAAATGCCAGAAAAAATCTGGGACAAATATATAAAAAATCAGCGCAACGGAAGCTTGCAGTGTCCCGAAGGGGGGCCAGAGGGTACCCAGCAAGGCTCCAGGCGCCCTGTGGGCGTGGACTAGGGTGGGGCCGCGCCGGGGGGGCACCTGGACCCCTGGTGGGCCCCCTGGCTGCCCCCTTTCGCCTATATATTTCCTTCGTCCTGAAACCCCCAAAGACAGAACCCTTTTCGTGATCTCGCCTCTGTTCCGCTGCCGCCGCGTTTCCAAGATCGGGAGCACAAGAAGACCTCTTCCCGGCACCCTACTGAAGGGAGGATTGACCTCCGGGAGCTTCTCCACCACCATGGACGCTTCCCGGATGATCCGTCAGTAGTCCACCTTGGACCATGGGTCCATGATAAGTAGCTATGTGATGTTCTCTCCCCCTATTTGATCTTCATGGATTAGACCTTGTGAGCTTCCCTACATGATCAAGGAACGTATGTAATTATTTCTGTTGTTACTATGTTCAGTTTGCTGGGATCTGATGGATTATGAGACTATGTTCAGATTGTGATAAGTAATATATTTGGTTCTCTTTTATATTTTCGTTCTTGAGTAATTCTTGCATGTTCTCCGTTGTTGTTTATTGCTTTGGACAAGTAGTAGGTAGTGACTCCAAGAGGGAGTGTTATGTATGATTGTGGGTTCATGCCCCTTGATGACTAGCTTGAGTGACAGAAACATGAGTCTAGGGGATGTGTTGTTGCCACAAGGGGGAAAACAACGGTGTTTGTAACCGTGGTTGCAAGGATTGTTTAATTTACGCAAAGTTCTTTTAATGTAGTTGTCTGTTGCTTTGGGTTTACACTTTGGGTGGGGCTCACAACTTAATACCAGCGAGATGTTCTGGATAGATATCTCAAGGTGGATGATTAGTAGTAGATGCAGATGGATTTCGATCTACTTATCTTGGCGTACCGCCCATGATTTTGAGCCTCTTCCTTTCTTTTGTAGCATAGTTAGCATTGGTTTGTGCCCGTAAGCATGTCAATTGCCCAGCTGTAATTTGTTTACCTTGCATAGTTGTTTATCGTCTTTTGGGAGAGATACATCACTAGTGAACATCATGGGACCCCGGTCCGTATTTCCATCATTGTTTACACCCTCAATTTACTTCATGTTTTACTTTCTAGTTGAAGTTATGACTACTATCTACCCTTGCGTTTGACCTTTTGTAAACAATAAGACCAGAGAGATTGACAACCTCTCTGTACTCGTTGAGAGCAAAGTTATTTGTTGTTGTGTGCAGGTCCACGTCAACTCGTGCTATCTAGTGTCGTTGTCACCGACTTGTTGTTGTTGGAGTCCTACTGGAGACATAAAGCTTGGTATCTTCACTGAGGAAAACTTGTTGTTCTGCTGCATCTCAAACATTCCACTCTGGGTAACCAACGAGGGGCGAGAAGCCATCAATAATCTTGACTTCTTCCCTCACGAGCGCTCCATCTCTGCTTTCCTCGCGACAATTTCTTCTTCTGTAGCCCATCCAGCGTACGTTTCTTGGTTGAGATCTTGCTAAACTTGACGTAGACGACGCCTCATGTAGTCTTCTCCGCTTGAGCCAGAAGAAGACATCTCTAACAATAGATTTTTATCCTAGCAGAAACATATTGAAAATAAAACACACGAAATCGCGAGATACAGTGTCGGGACGATCCGACAAATATATATCAAAAAATTCTACCTCAAAAGGAAGGTAACAGGCCAAAGTGGGGTAGGAAACGGACTCTGGGGTGCCCAGGCGGCCACGGGGTAGGCCGCGCCAGGGGGCGCCTGGGCCCCCTGGAGCTCCTCTCCGGCTCCACTTAGGTTTCTAATTTACCTAATTTTGCAAAAACTCATAATATGGAACTTTTATTGATGTTCGCGATGTTTCCTTACTGTAATACATACCTTTTATTATTCTGCTTCTGCTGGTGTCTGAAACAGGGTTGCAACATGTTCTTCATGAGTTGTTGTGTGTATCAAATCCACATCAACATTGACAGGGTTCCTGTCATGTAATGCTTGAGTCTTTTCCCATTCACAACTTGAGGTTTGGTGCCTTCAAAATTGTTAATCTTGATAGCACCGGAGCGGTAGACTTCTTCGATGTGAAATGGCCCTCCCCATCTGGAAAGTAATTTACCTGGAGAAAACCTGAAATGAGATCTAAACAACAAAACTTTATCACCAACATTAAATCCACGTTTCAGAATCCTTCTATCATGCCACTTCTTTACCTTTTCCTTGAACATTTTAGCACTCTCGTAAGCTTCACTTCTCCACTCATCTAGAGAATTCAAGTTCATGAGACGCTTTTCACCAGCTAATTTTGGGTCAGCATTAAGCTCTCTAACACCCCCAAAAAGCTTTGTTTTCTAACTCTAATGGTTAATGGCAAGCCTCGCCATAGACCATCTTATAGGGAGACATGCCCATGGGGTTTTTGTAAGCAGTTCTATACGCCCACAAAGCATCTCCTAACTTCTTTGACCAATCCTTTCTAGAACTGTTAACTGTCTTCAGTAAGATCAACTTGATCTCTCTATTGGTGAGCTCAACTTGCCCACTAGTTTGAGGATGGTACGGTGAAGCAATTCTATGACTGACATCGTACTTGGCTAAAGCTTTCCTAAAAGCTCCATGTGTGAAGTGTGATCCTCCATCAGTCATGAGGTACCTTGGTACACTAAACCTAGGAAAAATTACATCCTTGAGCATTTTAAAAGATGTCTTGTGATCAGCACTTTCAGTTGGTATTGCTTCAACCCACTTGGTTACATAATAACAACTACTAAGATGTGAGTGTACTTTTGTGAAGGAGGAAAAGGACCCATAAAATCAAAACCCCAGCAATCAAAAGGCTCAATCGCTAGAGAATAATTCATAGGCATCTCATTTATCCTACTAATATTACCAACTCTCTGACACTTATCACAAGATAATTAATACATAATTTCTAGCATCCTTAAAGAGAGTATGCCAATAAAAATCTGATTGTAGAACCTTATGTGCGGTCCTATCACCGGCATGATGTCCTCCATAGGGACTATCGTGACATTGTATGAGAATGTCCTTCTGCTCGTGCTCCGGTACGCATCTTCTCACAATCCCATCCGCACCTTCTCTATAAATATGTGGATCATCACAAAAGTAATGCCTCAAATTGTGGAAGAACGTCTTCCTTTGCTGAAATTTTAAACCTGGAGGCAAAAACTTTGCAACGATTAAGTTCGCATAATCTGCAAACCAAGGATCGGAGAGAGATTGTACTTTTACAACAGGTAGTTGTTCATCGGGAAACTGTCCTTGACTGGAATGGGATCATGCGGTATATCTTCCATCCTTGAAAGATTATCCGCCACCGGATTGTCTGCTCCTTTCCTATCAACAATCTGCAAATCAAATTCTTGAAGAAGGAGTACCCATCTGGCGATTCTTTGTTTGGCAACCTTCTTCTCCATAAGATACTTAATGGCAGCATGGTCAGTATTAATAATAACTTTAGAATCAACAATATACTGCCTAAACTTATCACAAGCAAACAGCACTGCTAAGAATTCCTTCTCAGTAGTAGCATAATTCTTTTGAGCACTATCAAGGGTTTTGCTAGCATAATGTATAACATTCAACTTCTTATCAACCCTTTGTCCTAAAACATCTCCAACAGCAAAATCACTAGCATCACACATAATTTCAAAGGGCAAATTTCAATCATGTGGTTGTACTATAGGAGCGGTTATTAAAGCTTTCTTAAGAATTTCGAAGGCTTCCTTACAATCTTCATCAAATACAAAAGGAACATCCTTCTGGAGAAGATTAGTGAGGGGTCTCGAAGTCTTAGAAAAGTCTTTAATAAATCTTCTATTGAAACCAGCATGACCGAGAAAACTATGAATACCTTTGATGTCCCTTGGATAGGGCATCCTTTCGATAGATTCAATCTTCGCATTGTCCACTTCAATTCCCCTCTCGGAGATCTTATCACCAAGAACGATCCCTTCGTTAACCATGATGTCGTCGATATGTGAATGGCAGATGCCATAGGATGGCTAAAGGTGGGGGAACAACGCGCAGATGACCGGCGCTCCGGCACGGGTCTAGGTACAAGCACAGTCGGACACCGCGAAGTACCCAGGTTCGGGGCTCTCCGTAGAGATAAAACCCCTACTCCTGCCTGTCTGGACTATAGGCATATATCTGTACAAGGAGCTCCTTGAGCTGTATATCTGCTACTGCTACTTGGCTCATGGCCGATCTAAACTACTAGCATGGGATGAATGAATGGAGTGAGCTCCTGGCTCCATCCTCCTCCTCACCGTGGGCACCCTTGCCCTTTATATAGTAGTGGCAAGGGGACAAGGGGGTGAGGGAGAGAGGGAACAAGGAGACAAAGGGGGGACAAGAAGTACAAGTGAAGTGACACCATGATGTGATGTAATGTGACATCTAACCACTACACTATTCCTGACATGACTAGAGATGTCACTCGGTTGTCTTGTCGGCTCGATGTAGATGCCTCGGTTGACCTCTTGGACAGCCGAGTGCGCGAACAGTCGGCCGAGTGCGCGGACGGCCGACTGCGGGCAATCGGCCGGCATCCGAGCTGGCACGCAATCGGCATGGAGCAGTCGGCAGGGGGCCGAGCCGGAGCACAGTCGGCGAGGGCGCGCAGTCGGCGTTGCGTCGAATCGGTGACTTTGGTATACCCGGGGGTATTTCCTCCGACACATGAAGTGGCACTTCTCCCAATTTAGCACCAAATTTTTTTCTTCGCATCTCTGCAAAACTTTATCAAGATTCTAGAGATAGTGGTCAAAGGAGGTTCCATAAACGGAGAAATCGTCCATGAAGACCTCCACAATCTCCTCATAGAAACCATGAAATATAGCAGGCATACATCTCTGAAAAGTAGCAGGGGCATTACATAAACCAAAAGTCATACGCCTATAAGCATAAGTACCGTAAGGATAGGTGAAAGTGGTCTTCTCTTGATCGGCAGTATTAACATGATTTGAGAGAAGCCAGAATACTCGTCAAGATAGCAAAAGTGAGAGTTTTTGGACAACCTCTCAAGCATTTGATCGATGAAAGGTAGAGGGTAGTGGTCCTTCCTGGTTGCTTTGTTCAATTTCCTGTAATCAATACACATTCTATATCCAATAACAATCCTTTGAGGTATTAGTTCATTTTTATCATTAGGAACAACAGTCATACCTACTTTCTTAGGAACACAATGAACTGGACTTACCCACTTACTATCAGCTATAGGATAGATGAAACCTGCGGCTAGAAGCTTACGAACTTCAGTCCTAACAACGTCCTTCATCTTTGGATTCAACCGTCGTTGATGATCAACAACTGGCTTAGCATCGAGCTCGAGATTGATAGTATGTTGGCAAATTGATGGACTAATTCCCTTAAGGTCATCAAGGGTATATCCAATAGCACCACGGTGTTTACGAAGTGTCTCCAATAATCGCTCTTCTTCAAATCCTGAAAGGTTAGCATTGATAATAATAGGATATATTTTATTTTCATCTAAATAAGCATACTTGAGCGTATCGGGAACTGGTTTGAGATCAAACACCGGGTCTTCTTTTGGTTGTGTGAGGTTTCCTAAAGGCTCAACCAGAAGGTTGTGCTTCAGGATAGTAGGTTGTCTTAAGAATATGTCATCTAGCTCATTTCTTTCCTGCATATGCATATCATTCTCGTGTTCCTCCATATATTGCTGCAAAGGATGGTTAGGAGGAATAGCAATAGAAGCAATATCTTCAATAATTTTATCAATGCTAGAAAAATTAGTACCACGCGTCTTCTTAGAGAACATAGAAAAGTTAAATTCATATGGCTCACCATTAAATTCAACAGATATTTTACCTTTCTTGCAATCTATTATAGCTCCACAAGTTCTGAGAAAATGTCTACCGAAAATAATAGGACAAAATTATCCCTTACTGAACCAAGTAATAGAAAGTCGGTAGGATGTTTTACCTTCCCACATAAGACTTCAACATCTCACACAATTCCAATAGGAGAGATAGTTTCACTGTTTGCTAGATAAATAGTAACATCAATCTCTTCAAGTTCACAAGGTGAAATCTCACCCATGATCTCTTGATAGAGTGAATAAGGAATAGCACTAGCACTCGATCCCAAATTGCATAGCCCATAATAATTGTGATCTCCTATTTTAACATATACTACTAGAGTACCTAAAATTGGGACTTTATTCTTGGTTGTGACAAGGTTAGTGGAAACAACACAAAAAATTATATTGGAATCTAAAACATCATTAGTAACAAGATCTTTAACCAATGCAACTTGAGGATCGACCTTGATCTGGTCCTCAGGTTCATCAGTTCTTCTCTCACTTTTATTTATTATGCCTGTCACAAAAGAATGCTCCCTCATCCTTGCGGGAAAAGGGGCTTTTCATAAATAACTATAGGCAAAATAGGGTCAGCAACATGAATATCAACATGTAATTCCTTGAAGGGTTTATGATGTTGATCCTTCTTCTTCTTAGAAGAGTCAACATGAGAGGCAAAGTCCTTACAAAAATCAATCATTAGCTGGGAATCAAGACCAATCTTAGAGCAAAAGGTGTTAAAGTAATCAGTTTTCACATAGCTCTCAATATAATCACGCTCATAATTTATAACAGGTTCAATACCTTTATCAATTTCTCAGTCTTCAGTGTTCTTCTGAATCCTCTCAATGATATTCCATCTATCTTCAATGTTTCTCGTCTGAAATACCCCACTAGATGAGGCATCAAGAATCTCCTTATCCTGATGAGAAAGCCTGGCATAAAAATTTGTAAGTATAATTTCCTTGGGGAGCTCATGATTATGACATTTGAGCATTAGGGACTTCAATATCCCCCAAGCTTGAGCGATGCTCCGTCACGAGACCAAAAGTTATAGATATATTTCTTGTCTCGATGAATTTCATGAATAGGATAAAACTTTGTATAAAAGAGAGACATAAGATTTTGCCAATTAAGCAAGTGTGAGTTATCGAGAAGCTTATACCAATCTGAAGCTTTATCCTTAAGTGATACGGAGAAGAATTTCCCTATAAGAAACTCCTTTGATAAACCTGCAAGCTTAAATAATGAACATAGTTGTGACAAATATAGCAAGTGTTCACCTGAATGTCTGTCTCCTGCATAACGATTAGCCAAGACATAATCGATAATACCAGTTGGTATTTTATAAGGCACAATTTTAGTAGGGGTGGGAGTAACCACCACGGTAGTGGGGCGGTTCCCCACAAGCAACAAACCAAGAGTGGTGTTCTCCATAAGGACAGAAAGTAGCAACAGCAAAATAAAAACAGAACGCAAAATACAAAGGTTTCCTTACCAGCTTCACTTACCAATAGCGCTACACTCCCCGGCAAAGGCGCCAGAAAACAGTTCTTGATGACCCACAAGTATAGGGGATCTATCGTAGCATTTTCGATAAGTAAGAGTGTCGAACCCAACGAGGAGCAGAAGGTATTGACAAGTGACGTTGGATAAGGAATAACTGCAAGCACTGAAAGATAACTTTTTAGGGGTTTTCGGTATAAGCAACAAGAAGGTAAAAACAAGCAAAGTAAACTGAGGAGCAACAAGTGGCCCAATCCTTTTGAGCAAAGGATAATCCTAGCAACTGAACTTATAAGGACTAAAAGGTTCTTGAGGACACACGGGAGAGGTAGTCAAGTTACTTTCGCCATATTCTATCTAGTACTATGCTTTGTGTTGATAAGTGTTGAGTGGGTGGATATATGCTAGTACACCTTATAGACTAAGGAAAGTGCACTCTTATGATTAAACACCATGCAAGCATCCAGAAATACAAGGTAGAAATTAAGGCAGAGCCTAACCACAACAATAAGATCAAGGATCCATTATTCCCTTATGCAAAAGTGTGCGAACTGGGGTTCAGGTTTCTGTCACTCCGGCAACCCACCATAAGCATCCCTTATACACAATGTATTCCCCTAGGTCCTTAGAAAGGCGTAGTATTATGTGCTCGACTCAGATAACACCACTTGAAGAATAACAACACAACTTAATTATCAAACAACACATATTACTTCAACATCATATGACTACTAACAACAAGACTTCTCACATGTCCTCAAGAACTAAACGAACTACTCACAAGACATAAAAGAGATCATGATCAGAGGTGATAAATATATGATAAACAATCTGGTCACAACAACAATTCTCCAACAAAACTCAATAGCATTCACCACAAAGAGTAATCAACACCGGTAGAGTAGAGAGGATGGATAGTACGGGTTACAAATCAAGTTGCAATGATGAGATGAGATGAGATGGGGTGAAGATGGAGATGGTGCTGGTGATGAGGATGATGTTTATGATGATCTCGATGATGCCCATGATGATGGTGATGACGATGGCGACGATCTCCCCTTCCGGGAGGTGCTCTCCCCGTCGGAATCTGCTCGCCGGAGAGCCCTTTTCTTCTCTATAGGTTTCCGCCACAGAGCGGCGGCGGAACTCGCGAAACTCCTCCCTTTTTAGGGTTTTTGGGTGACGGAGAGTATATAGGCCAGAGGAGTCCAGGCGGCCTCCCGGAGTGCCCCTGGTGGGGGGCGCGCCAGGGGGGCGCCTGGGCACCTGGTGGCCCCCCTCTGGCTCCCGTTTGGCCTGGTTTCGTTAATCTTCTAAAAAATGGCCTCCGTCGATTTTCAGCGTATTTGGAGATGTTCTGTTTCAGCAACTCTATGTCCACTTTTCTCCGCTGAATCCTACGTCTGTTGTTTCGTCACCGGAAAGTTGCAAACTGTGTAAAACAAGCCAAAACAACATAAGAACAACATCATAATGTGAAATATATCAATGAATAGGGGTGAATTAAGATATAAAATAGTGATGCATTTTGGACGTATCAGCGATCCACATTTGTTGTCATTGGTCACAATGTTATCGCATGGTGCTTTTGTGACTAAGGATGGACACGATCCGAGTCTCTCATCAAGCTACCAGTTGGATTGACTGTCGGCGAGCTGGATCAGATCGACCAGTTGGTCAGTCTGGATTTCGTGGACCGGGCTGGATGTCCTTTGGCTCACTCTGGACCGAGTAGACCGGCCATGGCGTGGTAATGATCATGGCATCCGCAAGAGATGGCTACATGTCCTAATCAAAAGGGGGGAGGAAAAGGGGGTGTGGATGACGCCAAAATCGATGGTAGGATCAAGGAGGACTAGGAAAGTAACGGCGTCGACATAACCAACAAACGACGGCGGCCGAAGTCGAGAAGGAGGACGATGGAGAGGGCTTCAAGGCGGATCCAGCTAACGAAGGACATCTCAAGGCGGCAGAGCTCTCGACTGAGAGGTTGGTGGCTACGTCAAAGAGGGTGTCAATGGCGTCCATCTGGGCATGCAAGGTCAAACGTGGTCGTCAAGAGCTTAGGGACGGGCACAGTCAATTTGGCTAGGGTGGGCCCACTATAAGCTACTTTTTTCTTAAGGGGTAAAAGATAAATTTATTCAACAAGAGGAATGCTTACGGGAATACAAACAGGATCATATGGTTGTAGCAACCAAACATGTCTACCGGGACCCAAAGACGACGAAAACTTAACTAGGGTATGTGCTTTCTTATTACAAACTATACGCTCAAACTTGAAATTACAGTTACTAAAAAGAGAGATATTAGCTCGAATCTCCTGTATGATCATATAGGTATTCCCACTTGTTCCATTTGTGATATCCTCCACCACACCTTTTGAGTCGCATGAGATCAGTATATCTTGTAGAGATAGGTCACGAGCAAGGGCTTGAGCTTCGAGGCACGCCATCGCTTGAAGATTCTTCGGATCAACCAAACCTGAGTAGACAACCGACGATTAGCCCATGTACAAACCTCGATGATCTCTGCACACAGTTGTAGATGCTCCTGTAGTTTTATCACATGATAATCCACCATCAACGTTTATCTTTAGAACACATGTCGGGGAGGGATCCATCTAGCATGTGCTCTCGTTGAAGCTTCTCTACTCGCAGCAAGTGGAGAATTTGTGCTGCCCTCAAGTTTCGTCACTATAAGTTGATTTTTTAGGGGTTTGGTAGTACTTTGTTGCTCAAAATCAATAACAGGTTCAATAAAATTTGGATCATGGGGATTAGAAAGCCACATATGGCTCCCCGGAAGAAGATTACAAGCAAATTTAGCAGTGTTGTGGGCATCGAGATTCGATGCTCTTCCTTCGTAGACGAAATGGAAGTCTCTGAAGCATAGCCTTCTCAGGTTTATCTCCTTGATCACCACTTCAAAACTTCCTCTCGTATTCTTCTCAATGGATGCAGCCACCGCATGTATGTCACATGCAACAACAATCCTTTGGAGAAGAAGATCTTCTGCCAGAGCAAGGGCTTCTCGACAGGATACCGCCTCAGTGATTGCTCTATCATGAACGCCTTTGGTCACCAACGCAGAGGAGCCCAAGAAACGTCCCTGCTCGTCACAGCATAAAGCGGCCGCTGCACATTTAGTTCCAACAGAATTGAAGCCGCCGTCCACCTTTATATTCACAAAACCCTGAGGAGGCTGATACGTCCCAAACATTTCTATAATTTTTGCTTATTCCATGCTCATTTGGGAGACATTGCTACTAACCTACTAACTGAGTGCACCCAGTGCCAGTTTCTGTCTCCTGATGTCTGTGAATTGCAGGTTTTTACCCATATTTACAGTGCCCAAAAATGCCAAGAAAAATATATAAAAAATCAGTGTAACGGAAGCTTCCAGAAGCCCGAAGGCCAGCCATAGTGGGCCTCCCCCCTCCCAGGCGGCCACCTGGCACGGCCATGGGTGGGGTCGCGCCCACAGGCCGCCTGGGAGGAGGACACCTCCCCCGGTGCCCCCCTTCGGCCTATATTTACCTCCCGATGCAGAAACCCTGAAAAGAAACCCCACGTCGCGATTTTCACCTCTGTTTCACCGCCGCCGCGATCCCGAGATCGAGATCACCAGAAGACCTCGTCCCGGCACCCTGCCGGAGGGAGGATTGACCTCCGAGAGCTTATCCACCACCATGAGCGCTTCTCGGATGTGCCGTGAGTAGTCCCCCTTGGACCATGGGTGTCACAACCCTAGTTTTGGTATGTGCTTTTATTATTAGAAATAATTGCATCATGTTTAAATTCCTTGGTTTAAGAATTGGGGATTTGGAAAAGCCTCAAAAATAATTTAAATAAAAGGCCAGATAAAAAGTTTTTCCAAAATTCCTCCAAACAATTTTGAAAAATCCTATAAATGAGTATGATCATTTTAAAAATGATTTGGAGTCAAACCCATGCTCCTGGATTTTTCAAATATTCAAAAGGAGGCTTGGAAATTAAATTTAAATGCTATTTGAATTGGATTCAAATAATTTGAATTTCAAAAATCTCCAAAACTTGGGAGTGACTAGTACTAGGTCACATATGTCCAAGATATTTATTTGGGGGTTTATAAAAATGTTTGGGTATTTTATCCAATACAAAACAAATAAAACAGAAAGCGGAAAAGGGAAAATAAACAAAAGGGCCGAAGCCACCCACCTCCCTTACCTCCGGCCCACCTTTCCCAAACGCGGCAGAAGTCGGCCCAGCCTGCCAGGGGCAGGGGCGTCTTCAACCTCTGCCTTTTGGCAGAGGCGTGGAGCGCCTGCTCGCCGCGGCTGCCACGTTCAGCTCGCTCGGGGGGCCCCCTCGTCCCTATCCAACCGCCGTGGAGACCCCCGTGCTCATCCCCTTCATTTCCCCCCCTCTGGAACCACTCCTCTCTCTCTCTCTCCCGAGCGCTTCCCGCGAAGAACCGAGAGCCGCCGTCGCCGCCGTGTGCGCACAGCCGTGGCCACCGTGCCCCTCCCGCCGCACTGAGTTGTCCAGAGCGCTCAGCGTCGTCGTCTTCGTCACCGTGGCCGCCCAATCGCGCCGAGGAGGCCCCGAGGTCGCCGCCCCCTTCACCAACTCCCCGTCGGCCGCCGTGCCTCCCTCCGAGAAATTCACCGCCACCGGAGCTCCTCCGCCTCTCCCGTCTGCGCCAACGCAACCGTGGTGAGCTCCTCTCCCCTCCCAGCCTCCCCGTTGTCCTCCAGGACCACTCCGTCGCTAGCTCCGTCGAGCTCCACTCCGGCCGCCGCCTGTGCTCGACGCCGGCAGGGCTCCGGTGCCCCCCAGCCTTCGCCGTTGGCACGAGGTGGTGCGCGCGAGCACAAGGAGCACACCCGTGCCCTCTGCGATGCAAACGGTGCCGCGCACCGCCGTAACCAGTGGGCGCCGCCGCGTCCAGTGGTCGCCGGCGGCTAACCGCCGGCCGGAACGGCTAATCCCCCCCTAACCCTCTCTCTCTCTCACTAACGGGTGGGACCCACCCCCCACTAATCCCCTGTTAAACTTAATTAAAACGGGATTAACCCAGAGTGGATGACAGATGGGCCCCGCGTGTCAGTTTGACCAGTCAGCGCTCTGACGTCATCATGATGTCATGCCTGCGAAATTAATCCCTTTTCATTTTTAACAGAAATTCCAGAAAATGCTTAAATCTTTGAAATTCAATAACTTTTTATCCCTAACTCCAAATCAAATAAATTATATATGAAAAATCATCAGAAAAATGCAAGGATTCCAAATATCATACTTTCATGGATGAAAAACACATCTATGATGATGAACCAGTAGCATTTAGCTATATGGCTTATTTTGGAATAATTCAAATCAAATGTTTAAATCATTTCAAATTAAATCTTTGCAATGCCAACCTTATCACATGAACATCAGAGGCATATCATACACATGACCACATGGTTTACCATGTCCAAATATTAGCAAATGCAACTTGGGATATTTTGAACCACATTTGGAGTTTGAATTTGAATTTCTTATTCAAATCAACTTCAATTAAATTGTACCAATTAAACATAGATCACATCAGTACCATGCCATGTTTCATTCTTGAATGTGCATTGCAATGTGATGTTTATATTTTGTTGTCTCGGTGTTTGCTTCTTCTCGATAGATCCATCGCCGGACGTAGTCCCTGTTTTCTCCGAAGAGTGGCACCCCCGAGTCTCGACAATAAGGCAAGCAAACCCCCTTTGATCATATCTATAAAACCCCATTTTCCCTCTTGTTCTCTTATGCATGATTAGGTGATTCACATGTTACGTTCTTCCGCTAGTTGAACCCATCCTTTGCATGACCTATCATTGCTACCACAGTATTAAGCAAACCTCAACCTAGCAGATACAAGATTGTTTGTGCTCATCATGTGGCCCTTCATCCATGATATGCTATGCCATGCTAGAGTTGTTTGCAATAAAGTTGATCCATCTGGGTGATGTATCGGGATGGTAGTGAACACATGCAACAAGGTGGTAACGTGTTGTTGAAGTCACCCTAAAATAAGTGAACAATGAGAGGCTGTGTAGGAGTACACAGTGGGTTGTCTCATTTACACTGCCCTAGGCCCCGAGTTCTTGTGTTGTGATCCAAGACACAGATTACTACCACATGTTGGGCTCATTGACCCCTCTCGACCTATTAACTCACCCCGACTAAGGTCCAGGATTCACATGGGTTAACTTTATTCTATTTGCTTTCATAACGTAGCACGGTTTTAGGCAAGCGCAGCACCATCCGTCGAGGTGGGCTTGTCGGACCGTCCATACATCGTCTGGGTCCTGAACGGAAACCCCGGCCGGATTCCCGATTGGGGTACAACTCAGATAGGCGATTCCCTGGACTAGAGTTGGAGCCGTGAGGTAAGTGTCGTGGTACTACCCTCACCGACACCGCTTGAAGGTGACGAGTTCTAGGCGATAAGTGGTAGCTACGTATGTGAAGAAGTACACCCCTGCAGGGTTAATGAACTATTCGAATAGCCGTGTCCGCGGTTATGGACTACTTGGAGATCTTTACTTGATTATTAGACAATTCAAATGGATACTTTAAAAATCGCAAGATAAGTGTGAGTGCTTTGGGTTGCTTCCTCGTGGGGAAGTCGAGGAAGGATCCATGGTTGTGTATTGATGTGGTGATCAAGATTAGATGGACTCGTGTGCGCCTCTCATCTCAACTCTGTGTAGTCGTAGTATAGGTTAGCCAAGTCAAAGCTTTCTGCATTACAAACCCCACTTGCCTTTACCTTGGTACCTGAGCATGAGTACTATAGTTCTGACGTAAGTCTTGCTGAGTACGACTTTGTACTCACGTTTGCTTATTCTATGTTTTAGAGACGAGACCACTGACCCTGTTGGTGGCCTCCCCCTTCAAGCTCGACATCGACGAAGTTATGTAGTCCCAGACAGCAGCCTGGTCCCTCTGGAGGGTCGTTGTGTTTTCTTAAAGGCTTCTTAAGCCATTTGTTAACCTTGTCTTTACTAAGACATAATTTGCTTCCGTTGTTGTATGATGTAATGTTGGATCACAGTGATGTGATCTCTGCTTGTAACACTACTATATCTGCTCTGTTCAGCAGATGCAATAAAGCTATGAGTTTGTAGAGTTCATGTTATGTTACCTGTTGTTATACACTTGGCATGCATGCTGCGTGTATGTTTATATCGTGCATGTCATGTGTGGGGTTCGATACCTTAGTTGTGCTCTTGCCGGCGGTCTTTTATACACCAAGTGGCCCTTAGATGTGCGCAGCTTGGGGCATCGCGATGCGATTGCTCGTGACTCTGTCACGTGGCACACTTTGTTGTATGATTGAGCCCGCCCGAGACCCCGACTAAGAGATCGGGCTGGAGTCTGTTTATGTAAGTGTTAGGATTCAATCGATAATATGGTTGAGGCGACTTGTCTATGAGTATGGGATTTCACCACCCATAATCATTTAGACTTGTGAGCGAGCGATGAGGACCCATCACAGTTGATCATCCGGCCTGTATGGGATCCCCCCTCACGTTCGAGCTTTCCGAGAGTGTCTTGTACTTGGCCTTGTCTGCTTAGACAAGTGGGTATGGCTCTCGGCTCTTCCTATGATTGAATTGTGACTGGAATTACATATGCAAACCCCGGGTCCCGACAGACTTGGTATCAGAGTAGGACTGCCTGTAGGATTAGTAAACCTTGGCCGAAGTCGAGTCTAGCACTCTATAGTTATATAGTTACTTTGGGTATAAGGGATCAACGTAAGGCTTCATTTTCTCCTTACCCTTATCGATCTGAGTTCTGAGTCACCCTCATCTTGTTCTACGGGAAGATAGGACTAGGCTCTTCTATGTCTATGCTAGAACATCTCGTTATTTGACTCTCCATAGCTGTAGGAATGTTTTGGTTGTCTAGAGTCACCATTCCATCAAGCCTTTTGAGAAGGTTCTGATCATTCTTGTAGATTGATTCATTTTCCACCCCGGTACAGCCGTTATGTTGTCCGATTTGTCCCGTGTTCCAGTGAGTCCAATGCTTTTGCATTAAAATCTTGTCCGCTCTTAAATTATGTCATCTTTGCTTTGATTCCATCATAAATCCTACTCTGATTGTTGATTTTAATCACACAGAATGTCAGGTGGAACTAGATGTGTTGAATCTGGTCACAGTAATCAAAGTGGTGATGATGATCCTCCTTCACCGCCTTCTGCAGCGGAAATCATGATGGAGGCTGAGCGAAATCGACGTGATCAAACACGCCTTTTGGAACTCCTTGAGAAGAATACTTCTCTCCAGCGAGATGCGGTAATATCCATCCAGGATTTTATCCTTTTGAACCCGCCGGTATTTCGATGTTCATCTGAGCCCCTTGATGCCGACGATTGGCTCCGTTCCATCGAGCGTAAGCTTGAGACGGTGCATGTTTCTCCAGGCGATCGTGTGATGTTTGCGGCATACTTTCTGGAAGGTGCTGCTGGTGAATGGTGGGAAAGTTTTGTTGCAATGCAGCCTGATGGTCACGTAGTGACTTGGCAGGAGTTTCGTGATGCCTTCCAAGGGTACCACATTCTGGATGAGCTGATGGAAAGAAAGAGGGAAGAGTTCTGCAACCTGTCTAAGGGAAATATGACTGTTCATCAGTACAGGACTGAGTTCAATCGTCTTTCTCGTTATGCCCCTGAGAAGATATCAACCGATGCCAAGAAGCAAGCAAGGTTCCGCAAGGGACTTAGCCCTGTCCTTCGTCATGATCTCAATCTCCTTGAATTCGTCAACTTCAAGGATTTGGTCAATAGATCATTCAGAGCAAAGCATGGAAATGAGGTCTTTGAAGAGTCTCGCAAGCGTGATCGTGATCTTGCTTCCTCTTCTAGTTTGGGTTCTCAGAAACGTCGATTTTGGATCCCAACTAGTGCCATTCCTTCGCACTTGATTCCAAGACCATCTCCACAAAGCAAGAAAACCCAGAAAGGTAGTAGAGAACTTGCCATACAAACTCCACAACCTAACAACCGTTTGTGCTACAAGTGTGGTAATCCTGGCCACATTGCATGACAGTGTTCTTTGCAAGAAAATGTTCCTCCTCGTCCAAAACCTAAAACCAAAGCTAAGCCATCAAAGCCTTCCAAAGCCAAGTCCTCTATTGTTGAATACGGACGTGTGAACCATGCCACCATCAAAGATGCCCAAGAGGATACGAAGGTTGTACTCGGTACACTTCCTGTCAACTCCAAACCTGCTTCTGTTCTATTTGATTCTGGAGCTTCTCATTCCTTTTTGGCTGAAAAGTTCGCACTCCTGCATGATATTTCATTTGAGGAGCTGCCTAACCCTTTCATGATTAAAACTCCAGGATCCACATGGCGTACCAGTAGGGTAAGTCATGGCAATGAAATTGTTGTTGGGGATATTGTATTCCTTGCTTCTCTCATATCCCTCAAATCTTCAGATATCGATATCATCTTAGGTATGGATTGGTTGTCCAAACACCGTGCCAAGATTGATTGTTCCACTAGGTCAGTCCAACTCACTCATCCTTCCGGCAAGATAGTCCATTTCACATCCCAAGGTTCAGAAAACCAGCTATATTCGTTGAATGAGCATCCCCTTCCTAAACTTGAAGATATTCCGATAGTTTGTGACTTTCCGGATGTCTTTCCTGAAGAGCTGCCGGGAATGCCACCCGACAGGTCTGTGGAATTCATAGTGGATCTTATACCAGGCACAGCCCCAATTTCCAGACGCCCATATAGAATGGCCCCACATGAGTTAGCTGAGCTAAAACCCAACTTGATGCTTCGTTGGCAAAAGGCTTCATCCGCCCTAGCTCATCGCCATGGGGTTGCCCCGTTCTGTTCGTAACGAAGAAAGATGGAACAGAAAGGATGTGCGTAGACTATCGCCCGCTAAATCTAGCGACGATAAAGAACAAGTACCCACTTCCCAAGATCAATGATCTTTATGATCAACTTGCTGGATCCTCTGTCTTTTCCAAGATGGATTTGAGATTAGGTTATCATCAAATCAAAATCAGAAACGAGGACATTCCCAAGACGGCTTTTACTACTCGTTATGGTCTTTATGAGTACACCGTCATGTCCTTCGGTTTAACCAATGCCCCAGCCACTTTTTCGCGCTTGATGAATTCGATCTTCATGGAGTACTTAGATAAATTTGTTGTGGTTTATCTTGATGACATTCTCATATACTCGAAGAACGAAGAAGAGCACGCAGAACATCTTAGGCTGGTATTGATGAAACTTAGAGAGCATCGCCTTTATGCCAAGTTCTCCAAGTGTGAATTTTGGCTACAAGAAGTGACCTACTTAGGCCACGTGATTTCTGCAAAAGGTGTTGCAGTCAATCCCGAGAGAGTTCAGGCCGTCCTTGATTGGACTCCACCTGAATCGGTTAAGCAAGTTAGGAGTTTTCTTGGCCTAGCAAGCTATTGTCGCCGCTTCGTCGAGAACTTTTCTAAAGTTGCAAAGCCTCTTACTGAACTCCTCAAGAAAGATAAGAAATTCCAATGGACCCCCAAGTGCGAGGAAAGCTTTCAAGAGCTAAAAGGAAGATTGACTTCTGCACCCGTACTTGCACCTCCAGACAACAAAAGGGATTTCGAGATCTATTGTGATGCTTCACGGCAAGGGTTAGGATGCATACTTATGCAAGATCGACATGTGGTAGCTTATGCTTCACGCCAGTTGCGGCCACATGAAGAAAACTATCCTACCCATGATCTTGAACTCGCTGCAGTAGTTCATGCCCTGAAGACTTGGCGACATTACCTCCTTGGTAATCGTTGTGAAATCTATACCGATCACCAAAGCCTCAAATACATATTCACCCAGCCAGATCTTAATCTCAGGCAAAGACGCTGGATAGAGTTGATAAAAGATTACGACTTGAGTATCTCTTACACCCCAGGCAAAGCCAATGTCATGGCTGATGCACTAAGTCGTAAGTCGTATTGTAACAACCTCATGTTACAACAGTATCAACCATTTCTCTGTGAGGAATTTCGAAAGATGAATCTCGAGATTGTTCCTCATGGATTCCTTTCCACCTTGATTGTGAAACCAACCCTTGAGGATCAAATCAAAGCTATTCAACAACGTGCTCGAGGTATCCGACATATCAAGCAGAACATTGCTAGCGGTAAGGCAAAATGTTTCACCCTAGACAATGAAGGTACTGTGTACTTCGAGAATAGGATGGTAGTTCCGAAGAATAGGAATCTAAGGCAGCAAATCCTTAAGGAAGCCCATGACACCCCTCTCTTGATTCATCCTGGTAGTACTAAGATGTATCAAGATCTACGCCAGAGATTTTGGTGGACTAGGATGAAGCGAGAAATCGCTCAATTTGTTGCTGAGTGCGATGTTTGTCGTCGTGTGAAAGCAGAGCATCAAAGACCTGCTGGTACTCTTCAACCTTTAGCCATTCCTGAGTGGGAATGGGATAAAGTCAGTATGGATTTCATCACTGGCTTTCCAAAGTCTCAGAAGGGTAACAATGCCATCTTCGTGGTCATTGACCGTCTTTCCAAAGTTGCTCATTTCCTTCCTGTTCGCGAGAGTATAACTGCTAGCCAATTAGCGGATTTATATGTCTCCCGGATCGTTTCTCTCCATGGTGTTCCTTTGGAAATCAATTCAGACCGTGGGAGTCTTTTCACCTCTCGATTTTGGGAAAGTTTTCAAAATGCTATGGGAACCCATCTCTCCTTTAGCACCGCCTTTCATCCCCAGTCAAGTGGTCAAGTAGAAAGAGTCAATCAAATTCTCGAAGACATGCTCAGGGCCTGTGTTATCTCATTCGGAAAGAGTTGGGAGAAATCTCTTCCATTCGCCGAGTTTGCTTATAACAACAGGTTCCAATCTAGCTTGGGCATGGCACCCTTTGAATTTCTCTATGGACGAAAATGTCGAGCACCTTTGAACTGGTCAGAAACCGGTGAAAGACAATTCTTTGGACCGGATATGATCCAGGAAGCAGAAGAGAAGGTTCGCATTGTTCGTGAGCAATTGAAAACAGCCCAGTCTCGTCAGAAAAGCTATTATGATCGTCATCATAGCCCAGAGAGTTACGAGCTGGACGAGAAAGCTTACCTCCGGGTTACTCCTCTGAAAGGAACCCATCGCTTCGGTATCAAAGGCAAATTGGCCCCACGTTACATAGGCCCCTTTCGCATTCTAGCTAAACGTGGAGAAGTTGCCTACCAACTTGAACTACCGCCGCATATTTCTCAGGTTCACGATGTCTTCCACATATCTCAACTCAGGCGTTGCTTCAAGGACCCCATCCGCGAAGTAGACCACGAAACGCTTGATCTCCAAGAAAACCTGTCGTATCGAGAGTATCCCGTCCGTATCCTCGATGAAGCTGAGCGTATCACCAGACGTCAGGAGATCAAGTTCCTCAAAGTGCAGTGGTCCAATCATTCTGAGAAGGAAGCCACCTAGGAACGAGAAGACCGTCTCCGTGTCGAGTACCCCACCCTCTTCCCGACTACTTCTGAATCTCGGGACGAGATTCTTTTGAGTGGGGGCGAGTTGTCACAACCCTAGTTTTGGTATGTGCTTTTATTATTAGAAATAATTGCATCATGTTTAAATTCCTTGGTTTAAGAATTGGGGATTTGGAAAAGCCTCAAAAATAATTTAAATAAAAGGCCAGATAAAAAGTTTTTCCAAAATTCCTCCAAAAAATTTTGAAAAATCCTATAAATGAGTATGATCATTTTAAAAATGATTTGGAGTCAAACCCATGCTCCTGGATTTTTCAAATATTCAAAAAGAGGCTTGGAAATTAAATTTAAATTCTATTTGAATTGGATTCAAATAATTTGAATTTCAAAAATATCCAAAACATGGGAGTGACTAGTACTAGGTCACATATGTCCAAGATATTTATTTGGGGGTTTATAAAAATGTTTGGGTATTTTATCCAATACAAAACAAATAAAACAGAAAGCGGAAAAGGGAAAATAAACAAAAGGGCCGAAGCCACCCACCTCCCTTACCTCCAGCCCACCTGGCCCAAACGCGGCAGAAGCCGGCCCAGCCTGCCAGGGGCAGGGGCGTCTTCAACCTCTGCCTTCTGGCAGAGGCGTGGAGCGCCTGCTCGCCGCGGCTGCCACGTTCAGCTCGCTCGGGGGGCCCCCTCGTCCCTATCCAACTGCCGTGGAGACCCCCGTGCTCATCCCCTTCATTTCCCCCCCCTCTGGAACCACTCCTCTCTCTCTCCCGAGCGCTTCCCGCGAAGAACCGAGAGCCGCCATCGCTGCCGTGTGCGCACAGCCGTGGCCACTGTGCCCCTCCCGCCGCACTGAGTTGCCAGAGCGCTCAGCGTCGTCGTCTTCGTCACCGTGGCCGCCCAATCGCGCCGAGGAGGCCCCGAGGTCGCCGCCCCCTTCACCAACTCCCCGTCGGCCGCCGTGCCTCCCTCCGAGAAATTCACCGCCACCGGAGCTCCTCCGCCTCTCCCGTCTGCGCCAACGCAACCATGGTGCGCTCCTCTCCCCTCCCAGCCTCCCCGTTGTCCTCCAGGACCACTCCGTCGCCAGCTCCGTCGAGCTCCACTCCGGCCGCCGCCTGTGCTCGACGCCGGCAGGGCTCCGGTGCCCCCCAGCCTTCGCCGTTGGCACGAGGTGGTGCGCGCGAGCACAAGGAGCACACCCGTGCCCTCTGCGATGCAAACGGTGCCGCGCACCGCCGTAACCAGTGGGCGCCGCCGCGTCCAGTGGTCGCCGGCGGCTAACCGCCGGCCGGAACGGCTAATCCCCCCTAACCCTCTCTCTCTCTCACTAACGGGTGGGACCCACCCCCCACTAATCCCCTGTTAAACTTAATTAAAACGGGATTAACCCAGAGTGGATGACAGATGGGCCCCGCGTGTCAGTTTGACCAGTCAGCGCTCTGACGTCATCATGATGTCATGCCTGCGAAATTAATCCCTTTTCATTTTTAACAGAAATTCCAGAAAATACTTAAATCTTTGAAATTCAATAACTTTTTATCCCTAACTCCAAATCAAATAAATTATATATGAAAAATCATCAAAAAAATGCAAGGATTCCAAATATCATACTTTCATGGATGAAAAACACATCTATGATGATGAACCAGTAGCATTTAGCTATATGGCTTATTTTGGAATAATTCAAATCAAATGTTTAAATCATTTCAAATTAAATCTTTGCAATGCCAACCTTATCACATGAACATCAGAGGCATATCATACACATGACCACATGGTTTACCATGTCCAAATATTAGCAAATGCAACTTGGGATATTTTGAACCACATTTGGAGTTTGAATTTGAATTTCTTATTCAAATCAACTTCAATTAAATTGTACCAATTAAACATAGATCACATCAGTACCATGCCATGTTTCATTCTTGAATGTGCATTGCAATGTGATGTTTATATTTTGTTGTCTCGGTGTTTGCTTCTTCTCGATAGATCCATCGCCGGACGTAGTCCCTGTTTTCTCCGAAGAGTGGCACCCCCGAGTCTCGACAATAAGGCAAGCAAACCCCCTTTGATCATATCTATAAAACCCCATTTTCCCTCTTGTTCTCTTATGCATGATTAGGTGATTCACATGTTACGTTCTTCCGCTAGTTGAACTCATCCTTTGCATGACCTATCATTGCTACCACAGTATTAAGCAAACCTCAACCTAGCAGATACAAGATTGTTTGTGCTCATCATGTGGCCCTTCATCCATGATATGCTATGCCATGCTAGAGTTGTTTGCAATAAAGTTGATCCATCTGGGTGATGTATCGGGATGGTAGTGAACACATGCAACAAGGTGGTAACGTGTTGTTGAAGTCACCCTAAAATAAGTGAACAATGAGAGGCTGTGTAGGAGTACACAGTGGGTTGTCTCATTTACACTGCCCTAGGCCCCGAGTTCTTGTGTTGTGATCCAAGACACAGATTACTACCACATGTTGGGCTCATTGACCCCTCTCGACCTATTAACTCACCCCGACTAAGGTCCAGGATTCACATGGGTTAACTTTATTCTATTTGCTTTCATAACGTAGCACGGTTTTAGGCAAGCGCAGCACCATCCGTCGAGGTGGGCTTGTCGGACCGTCCATACATCGTCTGGGTCCTGAACGGAAACCCCGGCCGGATTCCCGATTGGGGTACAACTCAGATAGGCGATCCCTGGACTAGAGTTGGAGCCGTGAGGTAAGTGTCGTGGTACTACCCTCGCCGACACCGCTTGAAGGTGACGAGTTCTAGGCGATAAGTGGTAGCTACGTATGTGAAGAAGTACACCCCTGCAGGGTTAATGAACTATTCGAATAGCCGTGTCCGCGGTTATGGACTACTTGGAGATCTTTACTTGATTATTAGACAATTCAAATGGATACTTTAAAAATCGCAAGATAAGTGTGAGTGCTTTGGGTTGCTTCCTCGTGGGGAAGTCGAGGAAGGATCCATGGTTGTGTATTGATGTGGTGATCAAGATTAGATGGACTCGTGTGCGCCTCTCATCTCAACTCTGTGTAGTCGTAGTATAGGTTAGCCAAGTCAAAGCTTTCTGCATTACAAACCCCACTTGCCTTTACCTTGGTACCTGAGCATGAGTAGTATAGTTCTGACGTAAGTCTTGCTGAGTACGACTTTGTACTCACGTTTGCTTATTCTATGTTTTAGAGACGAGACCACTGACCCTGATGGTGGCCTCCCCCTTCAAGCTCGACATCGACGAAGTTATGTAGTCCCAGACAGCAGCCTGGTCCCTCTGGAGGGTCGTTGTGTTTTCTTAAAGGCTTCTTAAGCCATTTGTTAACCTTGTCTTTACTAAGACATAATTTGCTTCCGTTGTTGTATGATGTAATGTTGGATCACAGTGATGTGATCTCTGCTTGTAACACTACTATATCTGCTCTGTTCAGCAGATGCAATAAAGCTATGAGTTTGTAGAGTTCATGTTATGTTACCTGCTGTTATACACTTGGCATGCATGCTGCGTGTATGTTTATATCGTGCATGTCATGTGTGGGGTTCGATACCTTAGTTGTGCTCTTGCCGGCGGTCTTTTATACACCAAGTGGCCCTTAGATGTGCGCAGCTTGGGGCATCGCGATGCGATTGCTCGTGACTCTGTCACGTGGCACACTTTGTTGTATGATTGAGCCCGCCCGAGACCCCAACTAAGAGATCGGGCTGGAGTCTGTTTATGTAAGTGTTAGGATTCAATCGATAATATGGTTGAGGCGACTTGTCTATGAGTATGGGATTTCACCACCCATAATCATTTAGACTTGTGAGCGGGCGATGAGGACCCATCACAGTTGATCATCCGGCCTGGATGGGATGCCCCCTCACGTTCGAGCTTTCCGAGAGTGTCTTGTACTTGGCCTTGTCTGCTTAGACAAGTGGGTATGGCTCTCGGCTCTTCATATGATTGAATTGTGACTGGAATTACATATGCAAACCCCGGGTCCCGACAATGGGTCCATGACCAGTAACTATGTGATGTCTTCTCTCCAATCTTGTGCTTCAATTCTTAGACCTTGTGAGTTGCCCTACAAGATCAAGGCACTTATGTAAACTTTCTGCTGTTGCTATGTTGTGTTTGCCGGGATCCGATGGATTATGAGATTATGTTCAGATTGTGATGAGTTATATATTTGTTTCTCCTTTTATATTTTGTTCTTGAGTAATTTCTTGCATGTTCACCATTACTTTTTATTGCTTTGGCCAAGTAGTAGATAATAACTCCAAGAGGGAGCGTTATGCTTGATTGTGGGTTCATGCCCCCCGATGTCTAGCTTGAGTGACAGAAACATGAGACTAGGGGATGTGATGTTGCCACCAGAGAGAAAACAACAGTGCTTGTAACCGCAGTTGCAAGGATCGTTTACCTTACGCAAAGTTTATTAATGCAGTTGTTGGTTGCTTTTGGTTTACACTTTGGATGGGGATTGCAACTTAATACCAGCGAGATGTTCTGGATAGATATCTCAAGGTGGATGATTAGTGAGTAGATGTTGATGAATAAATGGTCTACTTGTTTTGGCGTGCTGCCCATACTTTTGAGCCTCTAACTTTCTTGTGGCATAATTAGCATTGCGGTGCTTTTATAATTCTGTCAATTGCCCAGCTGTAATTTGTTCACCCAGCTTAGTTGTTTTATCGTATTTTGGGAGAGAGACATCACTAGTAAACATCATGGGACCCCGGTCCATATTTCCACCATTGTTTACACCTCAACTTTTTACTGCTTTGTTTCCTTTCAGTTGCAATCACCATCACTATTTCCACCGTACGTTTGATCCTTTGTAAATGACAAGGCCGGAGAGATTGACAACCTTTTTGAACTCATTAGGAGCAAAGTTATTTGTTGTTGTGTGCAGGTCTAGGTCAAGCAAGCAAGCAACCTTGGCTATAAAAGGCCCCATTCTTTTCTTGCCACCTACTTGAAGAACTTGGAGTCCTACTGGTCGACTCAAACCTTGGTATCTTTGCAAGGGAAATTTACTACTAGCTACATCTCAACCTTCCACTTAGGGTAACCAACGAGGGGCGAGAATCCATCAGAGGCTGAATCCAGGATGCCACACCTTTTCTTTTTCCTTTTCACATGCGATGAAAGACCAAAATGGGCTCGGCTTGCAGATGGAGCCCCTCCTGATGCCCCAGACCGAGCAGTAGTCTTGACCATCTCTAACTCTTGTAAGAATCTGTCCATGAACATTTTTGTCCCCATCGTGCTTTGATAGATACTTTCATGGATTGATTTCCGTCTTGCCGTCCAAATTTCCCAAAGGGTAACTAAAAAAGTAACAAAATCAGCATGCGATAACGCCTCTTCCAGGTTTAACATCATGCTTTTGCACTTGGCACCAGTGTCTCATTCATCTCCTCAACGATGCTCTTAGACTACAGCGCCCACACATATCGGGTCATGGTGCATTTCAATAGGGAGTGCTGCCAGGAGTCAACCTCCCCACAAAACTGACACGGGTCCTCTGTACACATATTCCGGTGCTTCCTGACATCTTTTGTCGGCAAAGAGTGTCTTGCGAGTCTCCATAGGAAGTTTCGGATCTTGGTTGAGACTTGCACCTTCCAGATCGACTTCCAACCTTGATGTTCGAGGCGTTGATCTGAAGTAGCGGCCCTCGAGTTGAGGGGATATTCTCCAACATTCCTTGTTCGGACAAGCAAGTTATACATGGACCGAACAGAGAACACTCCCTTTTTATCATAGTGCCAGGACCAAAAATCTTGCATTGGGTGAGTTCATATCGGAATGTTCAGGATGCAGGTTGTGTCATTTGGGAGAAAAATTTGACGGATGTGATTCTCATTCCACTTTGACTCAGAGGTTGTGATCAGTTCAGAAACGAGGCTCGGTTTATCCACGCTCAAGCACGCAATCAGCCGTAAACCTGAGTCCTTGGGAATCCAATTATCGGTCCATACTTTGGTTGTCGCACCATCACCTATACGTCTGATGAGACCGAGGTTCAGAGCGACCCGTCCTTCCAGGAGGGCTCTCCATATTTGTGATGGATGTGTTCCAATCTCAACATGGAGGAACTCCTTGTCAGGGAAGTATATTGACTTCAACAATCTAGTACAGAGACTGTCCGGCTTCGTGAGGATCCTCCAGGCTTGCCTTGCTAGGAGTGCGACATTAAACAGTTCTAGATCTCTAAAACCAAGCCATCCATCTTGTTTGGGTTGGGTCATGGCCTTCCAAGAGATCCAATGAGGTTTCCTTCTTCCTTGCTTACTACCCCAAAAGAACTGTCTAATAAGCTTGTTTAGGTGTTCACGGAGGCCGCGAGGGAGTTTGAAAACTGACCTGGAGTAAACCGAAAGTGATTGAGCTACTGACTTGATGAGGATTTCCTTGCCAGCAGAGGAGATCGTCCTCTCAATCCATCCCTTTACTTTCCCCCACATGCAATCATTTAGGAATTTAAAAGCACCTGATTTTGAAGTACCAATGTCGGACGGAAGGGCCAGATACCTTTCATTCAATGTTTCAGTGTGGACATTGAGAATTTCTTTCACTTCATCTTTAGACGTCTCGGGACAGCCCTTACTGAAAAAAAGCGGATGATTTATTCCACTATAAGGGGAAATTCCAAACGGAGCACGCGGGCATATGCACCCACTAATTCAAAAATTCAAAACAAAATGCAAAGCAATTCCAAAAAATCCGAAATTTTGTGGAACGCAACATAATCATGCAACTCCAAACGGAGCACACGGGCATATGCACCCACTAATTCAAAAATTCAAAACAAAATGCAAAGCAATTCCAAAAAATCCAAAATTTTGTGGAACGCAACATAATCATGCAAGTGACATCCGTGCAAAATTTCAGGGTATTTCGACATTCGATTTCTGAAAACCAACGTAACACGAAATTCTTGATGAATAGTGTTGTTTTCCAAAAACCCTCACAGTCCAAAAATTTGTCATTTTTGAATTGGATTACTCGAATGTTCAAACTTCACGAAACTTGCCATGGACTTCACACACATGACCATTTTGCATCATACAAAAATCCGATTTTTTTGGTTTTATTTACTTTTTAAAAAACTGTTTTCAATAATAATAGGTGCATATGTCCGCGCTATCAAAAAAGCCACTCTCCACTATAAGTTGCTTTTTTTAGGGGTCCACTATAAGTTGCTAAGTGTGTGGGCCTGCCATGTTCGGTCTGACAGAGCTGGACTGGGCTAAAACAGGACCAAACCGTTCGGCCTTCAGGCCAAAATTGACAGCTTGGACCGGCCAATTTTTTGAATGGGCTTGGACCGATCGGTCCGAAAAACCCGTTCTCGGTCCCGTCCAACCTGAGCTGTGTGATACAAGAACACGGTTGTCTTCCCCACTCACAAGTTGCGTCTACAGGATGCACAATGGTAAATAACCATCTGAGCAGACTGCCCAAGTCTCTACCATCTCCTCTCTGCTTTCGACAATAAAAGCGCATCCAAACATTTGGGCCACTCCAAACTTTACACTAAACTATCCAAAGTTGCATCATCATGGACACAAGTACTACTACAACCCAAGACGGCCCGATCATTCTTGATCAAGCATTCAAGCTACACAGTATGACACCCACCCACAGGCTTCCGCCAACTCTAGTCATGTATGTACACACACGGGGCCGCCACTACGACTCGGTCCCTCCGCAGCACACCTCGGCGCAGCACTCGTAGCAGCCAAGGCACGAGAGCGCCGCACAGACCTGCGCCAGCATGATGGCGCACTGGTCGTTCATCCTGTTGCACGCCTTGATGCAGCACATGCAGCAGAAGCAGTCAGCAATGCGGCCGCAGCACCCGCCCCTCTTCTTGAATATCTTTAACGCCTCCGGTGGTTTCTCGTTGCCGAAACCTGCGAGGAGGTTTTCCCTGGTGGCTGCTTTGTCACCGAATCCAAGTTTTAGACCATGAAGCTTGAATCGTAATGGCTCATTTGCGCCTTTGTGTCCTTTCGGTTTCTGCTTGCCCTGCTGCAGTACACCAAGTTTAGCCAACAGTCTTTATAATGTTTCAAATGGGTATTGCCAAAAGAAGCAGCGATATACTCCCTCCGATCCATATTAATGGACTTAAGTTTGTCTAGATACACACGCATCTAGTCTATATACTTAACTAGATACATACGAATCTAGACAAACTTGAGTCCATTAATATGAATCGGAGGTAATACAATAAAGATTATCTCTAGGAATGATCTGTAGGACCTACCTTTTGTGCTGCATCCAAGTTGGTTTGAAGCACAACCATGCTTGTGTACTCTGAAAGAACACTATTCTGTATGCTTAATTTTATCACCTGCGAAATAGAAGGAACAGAGTTACTCAAAAACTATGCAATCATATACAGTACTATCGACTGAATGATTTCAAAGTTCAAACCAAACAATACGAGATGCCTTGAGCCATAAATGAACTGTTGACTGATCAACAGCTTTAAATGCCTATAAATATCAACAGCTTTAAATGCCTATAAATATCAACAGCTTTTCACAGTTCTTCAGAACAAGGGATGTAGATTGAAAAATCAGCAACTTATCAAAAAAAAAAATTCAACATTTTTACTTGTCTACACATATGATGTGTGGAACAACTATGTTTTTGGTGCTTTAACTTTGTGCATTCCATGATACAACAAGTTCTTGTTCTAGACTTCTAGGGCAACACATCAATTTTTAGTTCTATTAAACACAACTCCATGCTCTGAAAGTTCAATACAGGTTTAAAGCCAAAAAAAAAGAGAGGGGGCAATGCACAATTGGATTAGCATGCAGCTCACCTTTCTCTCCAATTGTTTGTCTGTAGAAAGCCATGCCTTTGCTGTGAGAAGAGCAATCTGCTGTGTTGCGAATACCTGGAAACCACGATTAAAAGGAAATGCAGAGCTCAGCGTACTAGTATAAGTGATGGTCCTAAGCATGTAATACCACTTAGCCCAAGGTTTAAATCAGCTTCACTGAATTAAGTTATGAACAAAATCCCCTAATGCATTGTAAGACAGATGTACAAAGTAGCAAAGCTTGAGCATTTTACATTATCAAGAGGCATGTCCTTTATATGCTGGACCTTCAGTTCAATCGAGATTTCTGTCATGTCAGCCAAGTAACCCTTTGCCGTAACTGTCTCAGGGAACTTGCCTTGGTATTTCCCTGATACCCATAAAGGACACTGTGCTGAAATGTCTGGAATATATTCAGAATCCACCTGAACAGAAAAGAAAAGGTACAGTAATAAGACCATCAAACATACTGCATTTTTCTGTCAGTGCTTACAAAATCGTGCCCCACCTCCCATCCAGCCCAAAGTATGTTATGGTGATATAATGAAGATGATAAGCAGTATGTACAGTCTAATCCACATCTATAAACTGCCTGGAAAAATATTCTGAACTGTCTAATATAGAACACCGCAACATAAAGTGCCTAATGCAGCATTATAACACAAAATACGTGATGCCAGCAAGAACTGTAGAATGAAATTTACAGCAGTCGATAAAGGCTAAGAGCATAGTTTTTCTTTTATCATAAGCATCCTATGAAATTCACAAAAGTACTTTTTAGATCAATAGGGCAATGATACAAAAAGTAATGTAATTAACATGCAGACTCACTTCAAAATCATCGAGATGTTTTGTAGCATCAATGGAGATGTTTGCCACTATTGTATTTGATGCTTTCCCGAACCACTTAAGTATTCCACTCTCAATTAATCCTGGATAAAAAGTTCAGGTAAAAAATATCATCATGAATATTTAGTAACTTGACTTCAATAAATCATGCATCTATTTCTAATTCGATGAACGCATAAAATAAACAGGTTGGTGGACTGTTGATTGATGAAAGATATATTTCATATATCTTCAAATCTGTAATACAATTAGTACTGGTATTAAATAAATTCAACAACAAAAAATATTAGATCATGGTCAAAGAGCACAGTAGGAATCATAAACTTTAGTGAAGTTTGGTAGCTCTCAGCTTATAAACAAGGAGCTTCTGAGAAGATTGACATACTTCAGGACTTGGGTAGATACATGGTTTTTAAAGTGGGAAGATTGACATAGTTCTCAGCAAACTTGGATGAACTGTGAGTATCACCTCAATACTGAATTGAGCTGACCACAGTCTATACTTCATATTTGCACAGATCAAATTTTTTATATCCAAAGTTCAGAGAAGGGTACAGCATGTAGTTTTATAATTAAATTAATTAAAGCACTGGGATAGAAGGAGTGGAGGTTAGTACCTGTCTCGAGTGCAGCATCAAAATGCCCCTTGCCAATTGATGCCAGCATGCGCAAGAAATAATGGTTGCAATACAAACCTACGTTTTCAAGTGAGGAGGATTGTAAATAAAAAAAACAAAGTTCAAGAAAAAAAAGAATTAGAAATCAAACACGCCATGGTAGGTTTGACTCATGACAAATTGGCAATTGTAAGTTACCACACTAAGTTGTCTATAAGCTAACTTTTACATGGGAATAACTATATGCATATAGAAAGATCAGATGCCAATAAGCTTAGAAGCTTTCATTTTAGCCTAAACTACTTGGATATTGTTCTAGAATTCAGGTACAATACAATTGTGTATTGGAAGGTATTGGAAGGTGATCCTTAAGATTACCTAGTCCGAAAGTAGAAATCCGAGGAGATTTAGGTCCCCTGCTGAGGAGCTCAGTTTTCACAGTTTGGCAGATGTCATGTTCATCATCAACCGATCCATCGGTCATAAGAAAAATTTGTGGGTGCGCATCATGGGCACTTGACAATAATGCCATTGCCTTACATGAGAAAAAAGAAAAGGAAAATATGAATCAACAGAGAGAGAGAGAGAGAGAATAATATGCCCATACCACATTGGGATCATATTCAAAATAAATACCTCATTTAAAGGATGCATAATATCTGTGCCACCCTCAGCAACAAAGTTGTCGTTCATCCAGTCAATCGCACTTGCTATTGCTTTCTCATTTACTTTCTCTAAACAGGATGAGAATGAATGGAGCTCGTCATTAAATGTTATAATGTTGAAGTGATCTCCTTGCACAAGTTCAGAAAGAGCTGTAGACACTGCATTCTTCACATTCTCAAGAGGTCTCCCTTTCATGCTTCCACTTGTATCAACAACAAACACGACTGCTTTTTTGAAGACCTGTTGGATTGCTCAGATGAGATAAAGCACCAAAAGGCATATTTTGTGAAGCGGGAAGAAAATGAAATTCTTCTGAGTTATTATATGTAAAAGGCTACTTCAATTGCGTCATTGTTGACTTTACTGCTGTACAGTACCAAAATATCAAGGAAGCAACTAGAAGTATACCCGCGCGTTGCTGCGGGAATTGCTGTAAAAATTATACGCATAAATAAAAAGTATAAAAGTCTGATATATTAAGTTGTCTAAGTGAAAATGCAACAGAAACATGTGTGTATTAAAATTATTAGGGTGGACAATAAAATGATTAAAACATGGTTGATATGAAGATTGCATATAGAGATTAATAAATATATTAGTTGAGATGAGATGGACAATTGATTGGCTAAGAAATGGATGATGTGGATAGCTTGCATGTGAAGAGAGACAATTTAAATGACCTAAGTGGGTGACATGGATAATTGATTGGCTAAAAGAATAGATGATGTGGATAGCTTGCATGTTGAGATAGACAACTTAAATGATCTATAGTGGGGTTTTGTCTTATAAGAAGTATAGATTTATCAGCATTTCTCTAGGGCGTGAGAACAGAACTGAATGGCAAATTATAACTACTTCATGATCACAATATTATCTTATTGCAGTGTCATGATAACAGTAGTGTTACATTACCATATATATACCATAAAGGTTACTACAAGAGAGATCCCTGCCTATAAAATAGAATATTTTCCAAGTGCAGGTCTGAACCAAGGAATATACGTTTCATTATATTAAATGAGCTATGGCACTTCAACAAGAAACCAATAAAGAAGCAGCTAACCTTTCTATTCCGACTTCCAGGTAAAATGAAAATGCTAAACGAATCTCTATCATCATAATCCTGTGATGCTGAAGGCTGCACAAGGATACCACCTGACAAGTCACCAGAGTAAACCTGTAGACATTCACATAAAAACACATAGTCAGCAGCATTGCAAATTTGGACTGCTAAGTAAAGCGATGGATTTGCAATTTGCGTGATAATTCATCAATCATCATCCTTTAGACCTTCCTTTGGTTCATAGGATAGGAATATCATAGGAATAGGAAAACCATAGGAAGTGAGATGACATGCATCTAATTTCCTATAAGAAAAGAGATGTCATTTGACTCATACGATAGGAATTTTTCCATTGAGTCTAGGCTAATGTTTTTTTTCCTTTGAAATGTGAAGGATTGATTCCTAATCTCCATAGGAATAGGCATCCATTCCTACAGACCAAAGGGCTTGAATTCCTATAAACCAAAGGAAGCCTTACTACAGAATAATTCCTTTAAGATGCCTTGAAAATCAGATATTCACAGGAACTAGTACATCTAATCCAGATGATAGCATGATTGACTCACACTATAGGAAAAGGTGAAATCTTTGCTTGACCAACTCTCAACAATTGCTTCATGGAGGAAAGACAATTTATCACCCTGCCTTGACTTTTCCTGAAATAACAGTGTGAAAAATAAACATTTGGAAAGTCTCTAGATGCTCCCAAATGCAAATCAAAACAACATCTAAGAAAACAAGGTATAGTTTATTACCTTCAACGAATGGCTTGTGCCCTGCAACAAAACCTCTTTACTGAATCCACTATTCACAGTCAACTGAATTTTCTCCCTCTTCATGAATACTTTTGGTAATGGGTTGACAAAGTATGGAAAACGGAAAGGTATGTCGACTGAGAATCGTCCATTATCATAGTGTAACTTCTGAGACCATCTAATTGTGGCTAAAATATCTGCTCCACCTTCCACCTTGATTGATAAGATAGCAACAAATCAGCAAAGTATTAAAAAAATATAAGGCATAGCAAACAAAGAGTGGAAGTTTATGTACATAGCAAGTACCTGTGGTATTGTCAAGCAAAACATATGGGGTTTCAAAAGGCCTTTCACAGTGTTCTCCATGGTTTGGTCTTCTACTTCGATCACTTGAGTATTGTATGACATTCTTCCGATAGTGACCTCAGCGCCTAGAATTGAACCCTATTAGCCAAACCGTTCTTAGGTTGAGACCATGACAAAAAAAATACAAATATTCACCATAAACATACAATAGCTAACCAATGTTTCACTTAAAGTTCTTTTCTTAACGGTGAATGAGGAACGAATTATACAGGATGTATCATGTGTTGAGGAAAAAGAAATTTAACAAATTTTCTGTATTATTTGTACCTATCAAGTTAATAGGTTTAAGCAATCAGAGTAACTTAAACAAGAAATCCAATGATAGTGCAAGTGCGTAAGTAATTTTATTATTATACTTATTTAAGTCCTTCAAAACCCATGCGGCAAGGCAAGATAATAATAATACACGCTGACAACCAAGATTTATAAATGCCAAGCAATCCAGCATGCTGATATGCATGTCCAAGTGAGATAATGCAACATCTCCTGTACAATCCAAGTGTGTTTGCCTCTTGCATGACCAACATATCCCTTCTGGTGATTGTTTCCATTGGACAAAGCAAGGAACTAGTTTCACTTGCTCATGTAACAGTAGAACATATTTTATAACTGAAGGTGTCCCTTTTTAATTGTCTAGAACTTACGAGCCAAGCTATTGACAGTATCTCGAATTTAGCATCGGGCAAGCCAACAATTGCGGTCAGACACCATGACACGATAAGGCACCCAAACTGCCCAACAACTCAAGTCAAGCAGACACAATAATACAGGATCGCCAATCATGCCAACCCTCACCAAACTGAATCCTACTGAGACGAGCCAACAAAAACAACACCAGGAAATTCAAAAAAAAAAATGCGATACGTTGACGACAAATAGCAGATTCCGATGGACTCACCTGCTCTCCCATGGGCACGACGAGCCTGATGTCGCACTCGCGGCTGCGCGTGATGCAGTGGAGCCACCAGCGCGCGCGCACGGTGACTGCGGCGGTGTCGAGCGCGCAGTCGACGGCCAGGTCGATCTCCTTCATCTGCAGTGGGATGAGGGCGGGAGGGTCGAGGCGGCCGTAGACGTAGGGCTGGTAGCTGGGCACGTCGGGGGTGTCGACGGCGGCGGGGTCGGAGACGACCGCGTAGGCCATGGGCGCCGCGGGGAGCAGCAGCGCGGCCGACGCGTCGGGCCCGCGCTCCATCCCCGCGGGCGGGCGCGGCGGGGGCAGCCCGCCCGGCAGCACGAGCCGCTTGGACAGCTTGAGCCCGTCCTCCACCGCGCGCGCGAAGTCCTCCATGGTGGTGCCCGCGCGCCGCCGCCGCCGCCGCCGCTTAGGGTTTCGATGGGATGGGGGCACGGGAATGGAGGAAGGGGGGGAGAGAGAAGCTTTGTTGATCTGTTGATGCAGGGGAGATGGATGGGCGGTGCGGCGGCGAGGCGAGGCGAGCTAGTTTTTATTGGGAAGCGTCGAGGGGGGGAAGAGATTGATTAAGTTGGCCGGAGAGGGAAATGATGAGCTGGGGTGGGGGTGCGAGGAGGAGGCGGTGAGAATAAGGGAGGAGCCGGCGGCGTGGGTCCCCCGCTTGGTTTGATTCGTCGTTGATCGCTGTCTCTCGCCTCTCGCGGATGGTTTTCTTCCCAACGGACTCACGTGTCACGGTTTTTTTTTCCTTGTAAACAATGTGAGCCGGGCTGTTAGTGACTTGTTACGGTGGTTTGCAAGGTGGGGTTGGGGTTGGCATCTTTTGTGAGCAATTGTGAGTTCCTTTCAATTGTTTTTGTACTATCTTGTTTTAAAGGTTTGAAAGTAAGTGCTCAATGATGCCAAGAGTTTAGAGAGGTAAGCAACTATCTCTATCTTTTTTATTGATTTTGTACAAACTCAATTTTAATGCATGAAGGTTAGCGTTCGACAAATGGCCAATGTTTGGACGGATAGGCAACAATCTCTTCATCTTTTTCTTTTCCTTTTTTGAGAGAACGACTCTTCATGTTCTTGTGATGGCTATTGTCATATACTCATGTATTAGATGGAAAATTGTAGTATTCTTTACTTGTGTATTTGATAGTTGTTTTCACTTGGTTTCAAAAGAATTAGATGGAATATTGTGGTATTCTTTACTTGTGTATTTGCATGGCATCTACACCGAAGAAGTTTAAAAACAATACGTCAAAGGAACTCCGATAATATTACTTTCAATGATCTTCGTGATTGATGGCACGCCTTTGTTTTGCTTCAATACTTGCAATATTTGATTTCAAACCACTGGTAGGAATGAGGGTGAAAATGGAAAACTAACTAGTCATTGTATATAATTAGTTTTTATTTGGAAATGCTAGTTATTTCATTAAATTGTTTTGGTTTAAATCCGTTCAGCGGCTTGGATCGATTATACGTCATTGTTCGGGTGCTTATCGCCTTGGATGGTTGTGAGATCCTGCAGCTCATCAAACATGAGCGGTGGGTTGTTTGTCGTTCGAGCGGTAGCTCGACACGTAGTTCTTCTTGCGTCAGTTGGGGAGACACGTTTTTCCTCGAGGATGAATTTTACAAAAAAAATAACAATTTTGTTGGTTTATGTATGTAGCGGTTGGTGTTTCAAAGCTGAGCATTGGGTTCTTTCGTAGTGGAGTGCAAGCTTGGAGCTATTAAGCGAATCAGAAACACGTGGTTCTTCTCGCTCGGTTGGCAAGACACGTTTTGCATCGAACATGAGTTGCATTTGTTTGCTTCTACATTTTTTGTTGTTTTATGTATGTTACGTTCTCTGCTTTGCTTTGGTCCCATGTTAATATGACATAAGCACCATTATTACGTTCTCTGCTTGCTTTGGTCCACCTCAACATGCCATTATCTGAATATATAAAAGCACGAGAGAAGCTGAACCAAAACATTTTGGCCTTTCATCCATAAGATCAAACCATTAGAATTGATGTTGTGTTTACACACATAATACCCTTAAAATTTGCTATAAATTACCCACCATTGCTATCAAAATAATAGCACTCCTAATACCATTAATCTTGTGCTAATTATGTGGCGCGTCGCCCATTAATTTATTTCCTTTTCTATGCATAGCCATGTGGTCTTCGTTGCATGCACATGTTTTTTCCTTAATTGTCTTTTATATATTTATCATCTCAACAAACAAAAAGGTGAAAAAAAAATAAGAAGCATGAGGGAGGAGTGAGGGGCGGTACAAGGTGATGAACAAAACACCAAATGTTGAAATATGCGACCTTGCGTTTTTAAATATATATAATAAAGACCAAAGTGTATATGCCATTTTTTGTTTTTTTATACACCACATTAAACTTTTTTATTGATTATGTTTAAATATATTCATGTGATATAGGATGAAACAGAGACAATTTTTTGTGATTACACGTGCGTTGCACGTACAAATTTACTAGTGCATAATAAAAATCCACCCTAACAGACAACACACACGCATGGAAATGGAAATTGTGGTTCTGTTATGATATTTATATTAAATACGTATATTAATTCAAAATTATTATTTCAAATATTCATGTTTAATTTAACCAAAGAAATATTTGAAAAATATATTGCAAAAAATTCCCGAAACAACGTGCGGCGTATCATCTAGTTATAAATATGTTGGTGTTAGCATGGTATTAACACATTGATTTTTCCAAAATTAGAAATGTGATGATGTTAGTGTGGTATTAACACATAGATGGTTTCAACTATAAACACATATTGATGATAGGGTAGCTAGTTTTTAACACCATAACTCATCGGCAAGTCCACTTTAGCATAAGTCCTCATGTAAAATCTCCTTGCAGTAGGCCATGTGAACCAAGTTTACTTCAAAGTCTCAAAGAAAGATCATTAAGGGTTCCTTGATTCAAAGAAGTTTTATAGGTCGCATTAACCTTCATATAGAAGGAAGGAACGAGCGGTGCGCCCCGCACGCCGCCATCGTTGCCGCTTTTGGATTTGGTGAAGCGGGGCCCAGGAATGCAAGGGGAGCGAGAGAAGTTTGGGATGGGAAGTGCGACGGCGAGGCGGGGCGGGGAGAGAAGATTTGTTGGGAAGTGTTGGAGGGATAGATTGATTAAGTTGCCCGAAGAGGGAAATGATGAGTTGGGTCGGGGTTGTGAGGAGGTGATTGGGGTAGGTGGGGTGATTGGCTACGAAGGCGGTGAGAATAAGGAAAAAGGCGTCGTCATGGGTCCCCCGCTTGGCTTGATTCATCGTTATCGTTGTCTCACCTCTTACAGATGGTTTTCTTCCGAACGGAGTCACCTGTCATGGTTTTTTACTTTTATTTTTTACCGATTAAACAATGTGAGTGGGTTTGTTAGTGATTTGTTATGGTTGTTTGAAAGGTGGAGATGGGGTTGACATCTTTTTTGAGAAGTTGTGAATTCATTTCATTGTTTTGAAGTTTGAAGGGAACTTCTTAATGATGCTGAGAGTTTGGAGGAGTAAGAAACCATCTCTTTCTTTTCAACTGGTTTTATACTAACTTAATTTTAATGATGGAGGTTAGCGTTCAACAAATGGATGAAATTTAGAAGAAAATGCAACAATCTCTTCACTTTTTTCCTTTTCCTTTGTTGAGAGAGTGACTCTTCGCATTGTCAGGATCTATCGCCAAATACCACGTTCATCGATTAATAGTGGTATAAACTTATGCATGAGATTATTATTTTTAGTTGATTTCAACGAAATTAGATGGAAGATAATAGTATTCTTTACTTACACGTTTACATGGGCACCTGCACCGAAGAGGTTAAAAAACTTACATCAAAGGAACTCAAGTAATATACTTTCATTGATCCCCGCAAAATGATGGCATGCCTTTGGTTTACACAACATTTGCCATGTTGAATTTTGAACCCAACCTTCCAAAGGTAAGTCGTCCATATTTGATTTCAATCCACTAGTAGGAATAGGGTGAAAATGGAATACTAACCAATCAATACATATAATGAATTTTATTTGAATTATCAATTATTTCATTAAATTGTATTGATTTAAATGTGTTTAGCGGCTTGGATAGATCTTAATTCATTGTTCAGAAGCTCATCCCCTTCGATGGTTGTGAGATCTAGTTATTTATCAAAGATGAGTGGTTGACTGTTTGCCAGTCGAGCGATGGCTCGGCACGTAGTTTTTCTTATTTAGTTGGGAGGACACAATTTTCCTCGGGAATGAGTAGCACTTTTTTTCAACTTTGTTGATGTTTATATAGCGATCAATGTTTAAAAGATGAGCTATGTGTTCTTTGGCGGTGGGGCGATGGTTTGGACACATGCAGTATTTCAAAGGTGAGCAATGGGTTCTTTGGCGGTGGAGTGTTGGATTGGACACGTGTGAAGCTACTAAGCGAATAAGGATCGCATAGTTATTCTTGCTCGGTTGGGCAGACAAGTTTCTCATCAAAGATTAGTTGTTTTTGTATATTTTTTATTTATGAATGTTATGCCACCTATTTTGTTTCCATGTTAATATGATATATAAACACAATTATTAGTATCGTGATAAAAAATATGATAAAGATGTCAATCTTTGTTTCTTTAATTAAATTCAATACCAAAGTAGAAATATGTGGTCTTAGCATGGTACTAACACATTGACGATTCCAGCTAAAAACATATATAGATGTAGGATATTTAGTTTCCTAACCATCAAAATAATCATTGGCAGGCCCAATTTAGCATAGGTCCTAATGTATCTTCTGCCTAAGGTCATGTGAACTAAGTTTACTCCAAACTCTCAAAGAAATATCATTAAAGGCTCTTTTGATTCAAAGAATTTATATGCCCTTTTAGATGAGTATAATCCTTTTTTATAAGATTATTTGTATCATATTTCGTAATAAATATAACATCCATTTCAACCATCAGTTATTTTTTCCTTGGCATCAAAGACTTTTTGGTTCAAAATCATGTTGTTTGCTAATCTTATAAAGTCATGTGGGCATGCAACTCCAAACCTGTATTTTTCTTGTTCCTGCGTTTGAAAACTTATGTGAATAAAATAGTCCTAAAGCAATTCTAGCAGAGTAACAATATTGACTGCCACCACAATGCATATGAAGCATGTTCCATATGGATATGAAGTTTACGACGACTGTTCGCAAACACAAAGTCAGCATATTGGTCGCTGCCATCTCTAATTCCTTGCATCAAGTGAATAGTCATACACTCTATGGAAGGGATGAAAACACTATTTTTTTTCGCGAATAAGCGACGTGGTGTATCTTTGCATTGATAGAAAATGGAGTGTCACAAAGAGAAAAAAGGGGGTGCGAGCCAGTCATGTACGCAAATGCTGGCATGGCTAGACTGCACATGAGCAGAAGACAGGGGGTGCTCAACCCCCAAAAACCAGAAAAGTCAGGCTACCGAAACTACATTCTTGACGCCCTTAGCTCCGTCGGCAGCCCAGGAGCGTGCTTCATCCGAGATCTATTGAATCAAGTCTGAGGAGGAGGGGACGACTCAGTCAAACGTTGATGTGTTACGATGGCGGCAGATAGACCAGGCCGTAAGGCAAGAGATGGAGGTGATGCCTCGACAAAACAAGGGGGAGGTGATCAAGTCTCTTTCCAGGCACTCAAAGAAGCCGATGGATCCATCGAGGGGTGGGCCGGGTGCCTATGCGGCACTAGGACAAGATGCCATGACAGACAACCCTGAAGAAGACTCAACCAACTATGATGTGATGGAGGGTCTCCGACTCCTGGCAACAGAGGAAGTAGGCAGGCTCGTGGGGGAGGCCTCGCTTGGCCAGCCAATCAGATGTCCAACAACGGTTCTAAGAAGCCAGCCAGAGTAAGCACTTGACCGATAAAGGTGCTCAGTCTTCCAGATGATTTTTCAGGCCGCTGACTATGAGGATACCAGGAATAGTGCACGGTAGGCCGAGGTCACGAAGTAGATACCGTCCAACGCCACCGGATCTTGTCCGGCTCCGAGGAGAGGGTCACATGTTGCAGGAGTTGCTAGAGGACCACATGTTGGATTGTGGACTCCGGGCTGAGAGCGTCGTGGATATCCATGATCCACGTGCGATCTTGCAGGGCTTGACACACAGTGCGGCAATGGCATCTTCTGTTCAGAATCATCTTGACCAAGGCGGCGGCGAGCTTGGCGATCATCGATCCCTCTAGCCATGGATCGAGCCATAAACGGCAGGTGACGAGGATCGGTCTCGGCAAATCCCATGGTTAGGAACCCTGGGTTTAGATCGTAGAGAGAGAGGAGTGCAGGTTGGCGATTCTCGTCGGCTAACAAGAGACATGGATTACCCAGGTTCAGGCCCCTCGATCAGTAAAACCCCTACTTCCTGCTCGATGTATTCACTAGTGCAAAACAAGTCATTAGAAACGGTTCTGGGAGGCCATTAGAACCGGTTTTGGCAACCGGTGTTAAAGGTTCGGTGCTAGAGGGTGAACCCCTTTAGAACCGGTTGCTCACGAACCGGTTCTAAAAGCTCTGCAGCCAGTCACGTGGTGGCAGGTCGGGCGCGAGGGCTCGGGAACCTTTAGCACCAGTTTGTAACACAAACCGATTCTAAAGGTTTAGAGGTTTAAGTTTTTTTAATTATTTTCTTTTTGGTTTTAATAGTTTAGGGTTTAGGGTTTATTAATTCTTTTCTTTTGGGTTTAGGATTACTGTTTATTTTACGCTATTACATAATGTACAATGCATATATATATACATGTAGAATATCTCGTAGCTAGCTAGAACCATCATATATAGTAGAATTATCGTACCTCCAACATATATATACATCGATCATATATAGTACTAGTGCCTCACCACCGCCCCTCTTTGCTTGCCTCGAGCCCACAACAGTGGAGGACATTTGAATATACATACAGTTACATCATATGGACAACACACCAGTTTCCTATTACATATGGTAAGAAAATTCTCCGGTCGACTTATTTATGACTTCACGAAGAAGAAATCCCGCTATTTCCTCTTGAAGTGCTCGCATGCGATCATTTATGTCGAGTTTATCCCGCTTCTCCCAAATCTTATTATTTAAAGAAGATGATCAATATATGAATATATTACATATGGTAAGAACAAAGTCTAGATAGTATTTACGTACCATCATTGTTCTTTGATTGAACTTTTGGGTCATATAGCGAATGTTCTCCATTACGATGTAAGCACAAGGTTCAGTCCCCGATGTCTGCCTCATACACTTCACAACAAAATAGAATTCAAACAGATTTAATAATCAAGCATATATATGATAATGGTATATTGAAACTAGAAATATAATTAAATTGAATGTTCTCTCACATATTTATCGTACTGCCACGTCAGCTTCTCCTTTCATTCACCGCGCTCGAGTTTTTTGAACTTTCCCCAAACTCTGCCGTCAAAGAAAATGAATAAAGGAGTTAATTACTTGATATAACAGAAACTTAAAGTGAACACTAAAGAAGCCTACATGTGTGATAATGATTAAAATTACCTGGCGAATTAGTTCTTAATTTCTTTATACTCACTAATATCTTTACGTAGTGAGTCCATTACTGTAACCATTCCTCTTTCCATTTCAATGTCTAGCAGGATGAAGTGATAGCTGCGCACAGTAAGCGGGTATCACTTATATAACAATATCGAGTAAGCAAAACTATAATTTGTAGTACAAAATAATGACACTCACTTGAAGTTGTAAGGAAATAGTATATGTTCTTCTGCATGTAGATCCCTCAAACTTTTAAGAAAAAGGGTCTCCGCGAAATATGTATTATGTTTTACTGTTACTTCATGTATGGTATTTGGGTCAATGAACCCAATGCCAAAGACTCCAGCTTTTCTTATTTCGTACATCTTCATTCTGCCTAATACCACACACAAAATAATATATATAGTGAGGATAATACAGTCAATGACGTACGAGCTGAGCTAGAAAGAAATAACTTACAGACAATACAAACTGACGATAGATTTGTCGAGTGCCAATTGATGGAATAACTGAAACAATTCTTCATTTGCAATCCACAAGTCACCAGTTCCATTGTCGAAATAATCTAGCCTGATCGGAATCCAGAAGCCGGTCATGTCGAACGGTATAGCTTCTGTGATGTACCACTTATGCAAGTTGCACAATTGCGTTGATAATAGCTTCTCTTCTTTTTCAGTGACCATAGGCTCCCCTTTTGCATATTTCCTTTTTGGAGATGGCTCGCCGAACAAGTCATCAAGGTTTAAAAATTGTTCAATAGTAAGACCCGCCTCTCTAGCAAATGCTCTTTGTTCGTCGGTTATCTCTTCCTGCTGCTTGGTATTCACCTTGAGCGGGGCTATCGATTGCACTGTCTGTTCTCCGAGTTGGGCAACAGTTTTCCCGCATTTTTTACTGCCTGAGTGGCTGCTTCTTGAACCCTTTTGTAGAAATGACTTGTTAATAGAGCGTTCGTAGTCCGAGAACACGGTCTTAACAGGGGGTTGAAACATCTTCAGGAAGTGTTGTACTGTTACCTCGGGTATTTTCTCCTTCGGTGGCGGGGTTGGTTTCGGTGCAAGGTGCTTCGCCACGGCTTCATCCACTATGGCCTTGGTTTTAGCTACACTCCTATCCCAGGGTAAGACCGGCGGACTCTTCTGGGGTTTAACTTTCTTTGTTTTCTTCTTCGGTGGACTGCTATGACGCGGCAGAGGTCGATTAATTTTTGATTGTCGTGTTTGCCTTCTATCCATCACGGGGGGAGCTGGTGGGATCGGTGGCCCTGCGGACTCACGATGTGGGGTGGTTGTGGTGGAATCGACTGACGCGGCGGAGTCGCGCTGCGCTCCACGGGGATGGATGGTGCGGGACTCGGCTGACGTCGCGGCAGATCAGTCCCACTGTGCTCCATCTCGGGGATGGATGGTGCAGGACTCGGCTGATGTTGCGGAGTCGCACTGCGCTCCATCTCGGGGAGGGGTGCAGGACTCGGCTGGTGTTGCGGAGTCGGGATGCACTCCATCTCGGGGGGTGGTGGTGAACTTGATGTCGAACGCGTTGGACTTGACACAATGGATGGAAATATGATCCATTGTTTTCTCCATAGATAGATACCACTTTGTTTGGCTTCTCTGAGGGTCTTCTGCCCTTCACCTCCAGGAATATCAAGGTTTAGTTCTTGATATTCCGTCACAACTTCATCCACCCCGACACGAGCATAGCCAGGTGGAATCGGATTGCAGTGGTGCAGTGCTCCAGGTGGATTCGTTAAAGCAAAGCCGTCCGCCACCTTAATGGATATATTGTTCATTTTGAAGATTAGCTCACAACGTTTCTGCTCTGTGATATCATCCACGGGGTAGTGACCATCATCGACCCCCGTGGAGCCCACACTGCTTTTCGTCATACATGGGACGGTAGTTGCTTCAGGTGGATCTTGAGTTGGCTGCGGTTGCTGGCTAAGTGACGCCTGTAGTCGCTCCTGCATATCCTTCATAGCATTTTCCAACTTTGAAAGACGGTCTGCTTCCAGCTTCTTCTTTCTTGCACGGCTTTTGTAAGTATCTTTATACTCCGCAAACCCCTCATACCATGGAACAACGCCTACGCCTCGCGTTCGTCCCGGATGTTCAGGATTCTTGAGGGCGCGTGTAAGCTCGTCGTTCTCTCTCTCGGGGATGAAAATCCCATTCCTAGCATCATCAATTGCATTTAGTATCTCTTGATCGGCTCCTTTAAGACTTGCATTTATAATCACCTTCCCTGTCTTTGGGTCCAACTTTCCCCCATGCCCAAAAAACCAACTCCTGCACCTGGGTGGAAAATATATTGTGACTGGAGTTACCCCTGCAGCAATTAGCTTCTTCTCAAATGCATCCCACTTAGGCGACGCGGACTTGTAGCCACCTGTCCCCATGGTATGGAAAAGCTTATGCTTCTCAGCATTAATCTTGTTTATTTCCGACCGAAGTTTAGCTTCATCTGATTCGTTGTTCTCCACAAATTTGTCCCAATGTGCTTGTACCTTCGCTAGTGCTCCAGTGAAATTTGGAGTCTTCTTATTATTAGCGACGTATTTGGACCATAGCTTTACCTTCCAAGATCGGAATAGTTATCCCATCTTCTTAAGAGCAGCATGCTTGAATTTCAACACATCGTCTGGTGTCGCCCAATCAGGTAGGGTGAAATATGATAAGAGTTTAGCCCAAAGATACTCTTTTGCTCTATCGCTGACAAAACTCTTGTTTCCACCTTCCTTTGGCTGATGTCATTTTTGAGTGCTAATCGGGATGTTATCTCTAACAATTACTCCGCATATAGCTATCCATTTCTTCACGTGAGCTTCCGGAGCATTCGGCTGGCCACTCAAATCGATCACATCGATGTTGTACTTTACATCATACCGCGGCAATTTGGCCGGGCCACGTTTTGCTTTGCTTGAAGAAGATTTGTTCGATCCGGGTTTCTAGAAGAAGAAATATTTGTTAACTATTAGTAATAAATCAATTATTTGTAAATTTTATGATCACCAGAGGCCTTATATATATATTTATATATATACCTCGGTAGACTTTGTTGTTAATTGAAGATCTTGTTCTTCTCCTTCGTCAAACATTCCCTCACCGGAATCGTTCAGATATCGTGAGCCGTCATCATCGATATCGGCGTCATCATGAGGACCGATATCGGCTTCGGCGATAATTTCGTACATATCATCTTCTTGCTCTCTGCCGCTATTGAACACGTCGTCCATAGCTTAACTAATATCGACGAGATGCAGAAAAAGATAAAACAATTTAGTATAAGAAAATATAGAAAATGACATCTCAAATAATCAAGTTCACATGCAACAATAATATTAGAATAATAATCCAGCTTACATCTCAAATAATCCAGTTCACATATATGCAACACTAATATATATGTCGATCACTAGAGCTAGTACATATATATATATAACATATCACTAGCTAAAACAGTAAACGACGTCGGCTCCGGCTGGCGGTGGACACCCAAAGAGAAGGAACCATCACCCACTCGTAGGTAGGGTGAGATCCCTGAAGCACCTGCCATAAACTGTAGTACCCGACGTCCAACGCCGCCATGTAGCGACGGACGTGGTCGTCCTCCTCCCTGATACGTTGGCGTACAACCTCCTCGGGGGCCGGCTCCCTCCGCACGGACTGTGGCCCACGCGACCGCCACCAAAGAAGATTCGGGTCGACGACAAGACCCGGATTCCTCGCTAAGTGACGCACCCCGGAAACCACCTCCCAGTGTCATCCCGGCGGAGCCCAGTCCAAGACATTGCGCATCCCGTCAAGAACCCCCGGAGCGCGACGGTAACGAGGATGCGGGCCCGGCATTCTCACTAATGAAACTAATAAAATTACAACTAAAAATATCTTAATATTTTCATGTTAATAGCTATTGATCTATAGCTCAAATTGTAGAACATCTCATATATATATATATACTAATAATATTTAGAAAAATATATATACTAATAATATTTATAACAATATATATACTAACAAAATTTTATATATATACTTGACTACAAGGCTTATAACAAAAAATTTCATCTAGCAAAATGTTCATGTAGCAAAAATGTTCATCTAGGAAAATGTTCATCTAGCAAAGTCCATCTAGCAAAATATTCATCTAGCAAAGTCCATCTAGCAAAATATTCATCTAGCAAAGTATCCATCTAGAAAAATGTATTCATCTAGCAAAGTATTCATCTAGAAATGTATTAAACTAGCAAAGTATTCATCTAGCAAAGTATTCATCTAGCAAAGTATCCATCTAGGGGGGAAGAGGAGAGCTCACCAGCGGCGGCGCCGGCGGAGACGAAGGCGAGGAACAGCGGAGACGGCGAGGGCGACGACGGCGGCGGAGTGAGGGCGACGTCGGTGGCGAGGGAGACGACGGCGGCGGCGAGGGCGACGTCGGAGGCGAGGGAGACGACGGCGGCGGAGCCCAGCAGCCTGGCGGAGAGGGCGATGACGACGGCAGAGCGCAGCTGCCTGGGGGCGTGAAGTTTCGATCTGGGCGGCGGTGGTTTGCCCCGTGAGGAGGCAGGGTTATATAGCGGATACCTTTAGAACCGGTTTGTATCACAAACCGGTACTAAAGACCCTTTAGCACCGATTGCTAACACAAACCGGTGCTAAAGGTCTCCAATTTACTCAATTTTTCGGGCAAATTTTCAGCGGGAAGAGTGGAGACCTTTAGCACCGGTTCGTATCACAAACCGGTACTAAAGATATATATACTTTATATTTATTGATTATTTGTTTTTAGTAATTCTTTTGAAGTCATTTGGCACAAAATAAATCATTAAATGCATGGAAAATAGCAAATGAAGTCAGAAAGGGTTTGTACACGAAGTGCATCCAGTTTTTGTCGTAACACTCTCAACTTTTGCACACATGTTATATGGGTCAAGTGATGATACCATGCCAAGTTTCAACCTTTTCTGAGTTCATCTGTAAATGCTTTCCATTTTCAGGGTCATTTGGCACAAAATAAATCATTAAATGCATGAAAAATAGCAAATGAAGTCAGAAAGGGTTCAAATTTTAGTATGTGGCTCTGAATGGTGTATATTGAATGCACAAAAAGTCTTGAGTTCAAAAAAGTTTAGAAAAATGAAATGCCTTTGTAACAGATGAGTTTTCGTCTAAAACCATCACACTTCGAAAGAGATGCTCCAGTTTGTAAACGAAGCGCATCCAGTTTTTGTCGTAACCCTCTCAAATTTTGCACACATGTTATATGGGTCAAGTGATGATACCATGCCAAGTTTCAACCTTTTCTGAGTTCATCTGTAAATGCTTTCCATTTTCAGGGTCATTTGGCACAAAATAAATCATTAAATGCATGAAAAATAGCAACTGAAGTCAGAAATGGTTCAAATTTTAGTATGTGGCTTTGAATGATGCATATTGAATGCACAAAAAGTCTTGAGTTCAAAAAAGTTTAGAAAAATGAAATGCCTTTGTAACAGATGAGTTTTCGTCTAAAACCCTCACACTTCGAAAGAGATGCTCCAGTTTGTACACGAAGTGCATCCAGTTTTTGCCGTAACCCTCTCAACTTTTGCACACATGTTATATGGGTCAAGTGATGATACCATGCCAAGTTTCAACCATTTTCAGGGTCATTTGGCACAAAATAAATCAGGGTAAACCTTGTGTTTTGTTCTACACATAGAAATATTTCAGTTCATGATCGACCGAATACAAATCATTCGGATTCCCTGCATACGTCCGATGGTGCATTGATATGCTTGCACTCATGAGCCACCGTCGGGCTGTATGCAGGGGAAACCTTTTGTTTTGTTCTACACATAGAAATTTTTCAGTTCATCGACCGAATACAAATCATTCGGATTCCCTACATACTATTTCTTCGCGTGTTTCCCTTTCTTTTTGCACCGTAACCATGGACAATCTTCTTCATTTAACACAATGCTTGGGTCAGTCTTTACTGTGAAGGGAGGAATTTCATGAAACTTTTCATAATCTTCTAACTTGTCTGTCTTGTCCTCCACTCCCACAAGGTTTCTTTTCCCTGAAAGAACTATGTGGCGCTTTGGCTCACCGTATGATGTATTCGCTTCCTTATCTTTCCTTTTTCTCGTTTTGCTAGACGTGTCCTTCACATAGAAAACCTGAGCCACATCATTGGCTAGGACGAATGGTTCCTCTCTGTACCCAAGATTGTTGACATCCACTGTTGTCATTCCGTACTGCGGGTCTACCTTTACCCCTGTCAGATTGAACCATTTGCACCGAAACAAAGGGACCTTAAAATCAGGTCCATAGTCAAGTTCCCATATCTCCTCTATGTAACCATAATATGTGACCTTTTGCTTATTGTTGATTGCATCATCAAAGCGGACACCACTGTTTTGGTTGGTGCTCTTTTCATCTTGGGCGATTGTGTAAAATGTATTCCCATTTATCTCGTACCCTTTGAAAGTCATTATAGTCAAAGATGGTGTGCCGGACAACAAGTACAACTCCTCTTCAACAGTGTCGTTACCCATGAGATGTTCTTGCAACCAACCGCTGAAAGTCCTATTGTGTTCCTTCTTAATCCAGACTTCAGACTGCTCCGGGTTTTTTAAGCGTAGAATATTCTCGTGTTGATCGATATACGGGGCCACCAAGGCAGAATTATGTAGAACAATATTGTGTGCTTTCTTCCAAGATTCTGCGTCCCTACATATTATTGGGCGCGATGCTAGCGTGACTTTTCCACCCATTCTCCCCTCATGTCGCGATTCAGGAAGACCAATCGGCTTAAGGTCAGGAATAAAGTCAACACAAAACTCAATGACCTCCTCTGTTTGATGGCCCATGGAGATGCTTCCTTCTGGCCTAGCACGGTTACGAACATATTTCTTTAAGACTCCCATGAACCTCTCAAAGGGGAACATATTTATTTAAGACTACCATGAACCTCTCAAAGGGGAACATATTGTGTAGAAATACAGGACCCAGAATTGCAATCTCGTCGACCAGGTGAACCAGCACGTGCGTCATAATATTGAAGAAGGGTGGTGGGAACACCAACTGAAAACTGACAAGACATTGGACCAAATCATTTTGTAACCTTGGTAGACTTTCTGGATTGATTACCTTCTGAGAAATTGCATTGAGGAATGCACATAGCTTCACAATGGCTAATCGAACATTTTCTGGTAGAAGCCCCCTCAATGCAACCGGGAGCAGTTGCGTCATAATCACGTGGCAGTCATGAGACTTTAGGTTCTGAAACTTTTTCTTTGTCATATTTATTATTCCCTTTATGTTCGACGAGAAGCCAGACGGGACCTTGATACTGAGCATGCATTAAAAAAAGATTTCCTTCTCTGCTTTGGTAAGAGCGTAGCTGGCTTGACCCTCGTACTGCTTTGGGGGCATGCCTTCTTTTTCGTTCATATGTTTCTTGTCCTCTCTTGCCTCCGGTGTATCTTTTGTTTTCCCATACACACCCAAGAAGCCTAGCAGGTTCACGCAAAGATTCTTCGTCATGTGCATCATGTCGATTGCAGAGCGGACATCTAGGTGTTTCCAATAGGGTAGGTCCCAAAATATAGATTTCTTCTTCCACATGGGTGCGTGTCCGTCAGCGTCATGCGGAACAGATTTTCCACCAGGACCCTTTCTAAAGACTACTTGCTCTGGTAAATCCTTGACCATATCAAGTATATCATCACCAGTACGGCGGACAGGCTTCTTCCGGTGATCTGCCTCGCCTTTGAAATGCTTGCCTTTCTTTCTTAAGGGGTGATTGGTCGGAAGAAACCGACGATGTCCCAGGTACACATTCTTATTGCAGTTGGGCAAATATATACTTTCAATCTCATCTAAACAGTGTGTGCATGCCTTGTATCCCTTGTTCGTCTGTCCTGAAAGGTTACTAAGAGCAGGCCAATCATTGATGGTTACAAACAGCAATGCTCGTAGATCAAATTCCTCCTGTTTGTTCTCATCCCACACACGTACACCTGGTTTAGCCCACAACAGTAAAAGTTCTTCAACTAATGGCCTTAGGTACACATCAATGTCGTTGCCGGGTTGCTTAGGGCCTTGGATTAGCACTGGCATCGTAATGAACTTCCGCTTCATGCACTTCCAAGGAGGAAGGTTGTAGATACATAGAGTCACGGGCCATGTGCTATGATTGCTGCTCTGCTCCCCAAAAGGATTAATGCCATCTGCACTTAAACCAAACCATATGTTCCTGGGGTCCTTTGTAAACTTGCCATTTTCCTTTTCTTCCATTCTCTCGATTTTTCTCCATTGTGACCCATCAACGGGGTGTCTCAAATTCCCGTCTTTCTTACGGTCTTCGTTGTGCCATCGCAACAACTTGGCATGCTCTTTGTTTCTGAACAGTCATTTCAACCGTGGTATTATAGGAGCATACCACATCACCTTGGCAGCAACCCTCTTCCTGGGGCGCTCGCCCTCAACATCACCAGGGTCATCTCGTCTGATCTTATAGCGCAATGCACCGCATACCGGGCATTCATTCAAATTCTCGTACTCACCACGGTAGAGGATGCAGTCATTAGGGCATGCATGTATCTTCTGCACCTCTAGTCCTAGAGGGCAGACAAGCTTCTTTGCTTCGTAAGTGTTGTCAGGCAATTCTTTATCCTTTGGAAGCCTCTTGTTAAATATTTTCAGTACCTTCCCAAATCCCTTGTCAGGTATACCATACTCTGCCTTCCATTGCAACAATTCCAGTGCGGCACCGAGCTTTGTGTTTCCCTATTCGCAATTTGGGCACAATCCTTTTTTGTGATCCTCTAACATGCGATTGAACTTCAACTTCTCCCTTTCGTTTTCGCATCCTCTCTCTGCATCAACAATGACACGGCGAAGCTCATCATCAGGCTCATGTGATGCCTTTTCTTCACCTTCTTGTTCTTTCTCTTGTTCTTCATTCTGTTCCCCCATTGTACCACCGTATTCAGGCAGCTGGAACCCGGATACCTGTCATCATCCTCATCTTCTTCATTCTCTTCCATCAGAACCCCTCTTTCTCCGTGCTTGGTCCAGCAGTTATAGCCGGACATGAAACCATGCTTAAACAGATGGAGGTGAATATCTTTTGAGTCAGAGTAGCTCTTATTATTCTTGCAGACACCACATGGACAACACATAAAACCATTCCGCTTGTTAGCCTCAGCCACTTGCAGAAAACTATGCAAGCCATTAATGAACTCGCCAGAGCGTCGGTCTTCGTCGTACATCCATTGCCGACTCATCTTCATAATGGCACAACATCGAAAAGATAAAATTAATACAAGTAATTCATATACATAAAATTGATCATACATGTATAAAGGTTGTTCATACATAAAGTTGATCATACATAAAGTTCATACACATACTTATTATCATAAAAACAACATAAAACTATCTACCTAAAGCATTTAAATGCAATAATAAATGCGATCAATATCGCAACAAAGGTACCAATTGCTCCAACAGCATAATGATACCAAGCCTCTTTAGTAAGGGCATATTTTCTAATTTTCCTAATCTTCATGCGCATTACATCCATCTTGTTCTTGTGATCGCCGACGACATCGGCAACATACAACTCCAATATCATCTTCTCTTCTTCAACTTTTTTCAAAAAAATTTCAAATACTCGTTTTCTTTTTCAACTAAATTTAACCGCTCAACCAGAGGGTCAGTTTCAATCTCCGGTTCACATAGCTCCTAGATAAAAATTTCTATGTCAACTTAATTGGTCATCATTATCAAACACGAAAAATGAAACAAATTAATAGTTATAAAAGATAATATATATATACCACATACGAAACATAGACAAGACGAGGGCCGATATGCGCGGATACCATAACCATCGCACTATGTATAACAAAGAATCATACAAGTAAGAAAATTAGACAAGTATCTATCTAAATCATACAAATAAAATTTCTTATATAAAAAAATAAGAAACACATATATAGAGGCTCACCAAGGTGGTGCCGGTGAAGAGGGACGATGGGGGCGATCGACGGTGGTAACTATACGTCTGTGTGCGGGAAGGCACTAAGCAATCACTACAAATATGCATACTAATTAACTTGAGCTGAAAGTGCATATAAATCAAATAAACTCCACATATCACTATATAGCTAGCTCCCAAACTAAAGTCCACAAATCTACACATATAGAGCATAGCACAAGCTAATATAGCAAAACTGAGAGAGGACAAAGCTGCTAACCTTTGTGAACACTTCGATGTAGAAGGTTTTCTTCAAATCTTGGCCAAAATGGAGGATGAACTCGAGCAAAGATAGAAGTGAGCTTCAAAAACAGAGAATGAGCTTGGCCGGCTCATGTTGAAGAAGAAGGAGTATATATAGCTATATCTTTAGCACCGGTTGGTAGCACCAGCCGGTTCTAAAGGTGGGACACTAGAACCGGTTGGTAGCACCAACTGGCGCTAAAGGTTCTAGCGCCCCCCCAGCCCAATGTCAATCTGCCGCCACACCTTTAGCACCGGTTTGTACTACAAACCGGTTCTAAAGGTGTGGTGGCAGGTTGCCGTTGGCCTCGGGCCCATCACACGAACCGGTTCTAAAGCCCGGCCTCACGAACCGGTGCAATTCGGCCAGTAGAACCGGTTCGTGTTCGGGCCGTGGCCTTTGCTCATATCCAAAGGCCTGTTTTGTACTAGTAATTGTATGGTGGAGGTGATTACAGTGGAGGTCTCGACGAGATTGCTCTTGCCGAGGGTGAAGGTATGTGAGATTGGATGTCCTAGACGTCCCCTCTCCCAGCCTTTATATACTAGGCTAGGCCTTGAGGAGTTCGTCTAGTTTTACACAAATAGTTGCCTAATCTAACTAGTCTTGGCGGTCACGCATTGGACTCCAAACCATCTTGGACTCCATGTTGGCGGCAGCCGTCGGTGCTTCGGGTGGACTGATCTTGGGCCAGCCAAAGCTTCTAGTGGGCATTTCGTCTTGACACACACCATGTACCCTCATGAAGAGGAGTCGTGGGGGTATCCCATCGTCAGCAGGAATCACCATCATCAATCGTCCAAGTCATGGAGGTCCGGAAGAACTGACAGACCTCGGTGTCGGAAGGAGGCTGGAGGTGAGCCCACGACCGCGCAGGGTAAGTGGCTTGCAGCCAGAGCCACCTAGTGTGAAGCGCAATGCCGGAACGATGAAGATCTCAGATTCCGGTACCGCTGAGCTCGAGGGGCCGACACACCTTGGCCCAGCTGACCAGTCAACATCCTCCATTGGTGTCACGCCGACCAAACCAGAGGAAATCGTGGATGACATGGTTCACCTTCTTCAAAATAGGTGCGGTCAATGACATGGCCAAGAGAATGTGGACCGGCATGGCGCAGAGGACTTGGCGGATCGGGGCCACCCTCTTGCCTCGAGAAAGAAGCGAGGCTTTCCACGTAGCCAACTTTTGACACTATTTTGCATTACAAAGTTCTTACTTTATTTGTCGCTTTTTAGCGAGTATATCGTGATTTTGAGCCCCATCACGTCGATGGTGAATGTTATACACGAGGCACATGCATATGTGATGAGTCCACTCATCGTCTAGGCATGATGGTGTGATGGCCATGCAACCTCTTCTTCATCTCATTCATGTTCATTGTCGTCGAGGTCGGAATCGGCTTTTTCAAATGGAGGGAAGGTCCAATAAGGCGCGATTTATCTCAATGGATGTCACAATGTTCATGTCGAAAGTGCACCATTCGATATGTTGTTTCTTTGCCTCCAAACACACATGTTTATCCTTGTAACTGAGCCACATTGCGCGGTCCTTTTTCGCCTGACCGACGATGATCTCTCTGAAGATTTCGCCAAGGTTGCGGCAGCGTAGCGCTAATCCCATGCCACTTTAACAGTGAGGTGACATGTGGTGATCGATAGTTACATGCATGAGCTCTCTGCACATATCATGTGTCAGATATCCCACTAAATTACGTGTGGTTTGAGATTCCAATTTGTCCACTCATCGAAGGCAAGATCCTTTGACGTGGCCTTCAATGTGTCACGATGAAACCATTTGTCTTCCTAGCGATAAGGTCGTCCTTCTCCTCCGTTTGCTCCTTACCCATGATCTATTCCTTTTCCTCCCAAGAGCAACACCCAACTGGGGAAGCGACATGGCGATGAGGAGGGAAGTAGAGGTTGTGGTTGGTGGTGGTATGAACCATTCGGACATGGCAACGTCCATTTAATAGCTGTGGCCATTGGGTGATGAAAAAATGTGACGAGCGGTGAAAAAATGTGGCAGGAAGTATGGGAAACGACCACATGTATTGACACGCGACTAGCACCATCAAGTCACATGTTTTTTTTGGCGCCATGGACATCAGCGCCACTGGCAGGGCGATAAAACGACTCGCACAGGATGACGCACCCTTCAAACTAATGCCTCACAATCTTCAAGATTGACAGGCTTGAATATACATCGTCCTTCACAAATTACTAGAAGTAAAACAATCGCTTTGCCGCGTCGTTAGTATTTGGTGTTGTTATTGTGCATTATCAGCATATTAATTCGACATTGTTTTTCATTTCAATTGTAAATATCTTTTGCTAGTCTTAGGATAAGCCCTTCTTTCAAGAGAGGAAAAAGTAAATACAAGTATGAACATTATAAAATATAACTAAGTCCATTCATAGCAACCAGCATGATTTGAACAGTCTTTTAGAAATCTTGCTCATAACTCATTATAAGGATTATACTAATTTCTAGTGCTATACCTTTTGCAGTCGACTACAATAGAGCGTATCAAAAGGATAACATGATACTTCCATTAAAACTAAGATTATCACGCTAATGCTTTCTTTGTACCAAAGCATTTTCATTTTTCATTTTTTTTTGAATTTTAAGGACTGTGAAGCATGAGCTCCACAGTATTTTATTTCCAGAAATTCCAGACCTGTTTTAAATTCGCTCCCACAAGGAGTCGAACCCAGGATCTGGCGTGCTACTAGGTTTGCTGCAACCACTAGGCTGCAAGCCCGTTCACATTTTTCATTATTGGCATAACAATAATTCATAAGGAAGAGATCAATATTTGCCAAAATTATTATGTTGCTTTTTGTTACCTCAGTGATCTTTCCTGCATTAGATTTGAGGGCGCCCCCTTCAGTCACATCCCACAAACCATTTTTAGATGCATGTATAATCAGTTACAAAAATTTATGTTTGCATAGCATCTTTTTTCTAAGATTTTTCTAGCATCTTGTTAACACCAAGCTGAAGTTTTTTTCTAAGGAACCAAACTAAAGATATTAGTGCAGTACGTATTACTTTAGTTCCTGAAAATAACGCGATCGGTTGGACAATGTAGTATTTTCCACATTGTCCATTGTCCATTGTCCTCTATTCTACTGCTGTCTCTCTTCCTCGTTCCCATGCGTGGAGTTTCCGGCTGCCTTGCTGCTCTTTCTCTATCCCATGCATGCCTCGTCTTTCTCGGCACGTTGCCGCCACCGCCATGGTACTCTGCCGCGGTAGGTGTTGTCGTCCCTCGACCCCGCCATGGACCTGCAGCAGGCCCAAAGCACACCGCTCGATCCGGCGTTCAACCTCACTGTCTGCACCGACGCCTCGCCCAGCGCCAAGGATAAGGTGACGTACTACCTGGAGAGGGCACGTCCATGAAGGTGTCATACCTCCGCATGCCGCTCGCCGACGGGCATGCATCGGAGTCGGGCGAGGAGGGAGTTGCACCTAGGGAAAGGTTGCTGGTGGTCGCATCATCAGGGAGAGGCGGTCCTCCTAAACATCGTGGAATAGCGCATGTCTTCATCATGAGGAGTAATCACCAGCCGTGCCTTGAAGCTTGAAGGTCATAGGTGAAACCAGCGCAAATACTGGCAAGATACGTGACCCAGGAAACTCACACATGCACATTATCCGGGATAGACTAACAACTTGCAAAGCCGAAACGCATGTTGGAACCTGGGTCCCACGCGGAACCTCCAGCCTCGATTCAATCTGAGAACCAGCGAGACGACCTGATCAAAATTGCATGTACACTAGGGGCTTTAGTATATTAGAAGATGATGACTCAATGCCAAGCAATAATTTTGCTAGAGTATCCTTTTGATCAAAATTGTCTTATCCACGATTATTATGTCTCGCTTCATATGTCAATTTCATTGGAGTTGCTCTAAGTTGATCTTATGTATTATTATTATTATTATTATTATTATTATTATAGTACATCTAGATGCTACGTACATGTGCATACAGTCATTTTATTGAGATACTAAATTGGCATATTATATTAAATTAACGAAGTAACCATATGCACCTTCCCCTGTACTCTACTCTGATCAAGGTTGTAAGCTTACGATTCCACGTCTATGTGACTAACCGGGAGTATGTGCAGCAGTTAGAAACTTAGCCAAAAAATCAAGCAAAGGGATGATTTATGACTAGATAGCTGAAAATCAAGCACGCGTTCCACAAAAATGGTGAAAGCGATCTGCTGGATCTGGATGCTGCTTTACTGTCAAAAAAGATCATTCTATTCTAGTATCAACTTTGCTTCTATCGTCATCTCCCAACGAGAAGATGAAACTAAAATACATTGCTTCTACCGATCTTTGGCACAATGCTGTAAGACGTGGCATCGACCATAGGTTAAGCCAGTTGTGACAGCCTGATAGGCTGCTCTCCCCTTTTCTTCCTTCTGGATGGATAAGCCATTTTCTAACCTAAAAAAAAGGATAAGCCATTTTTATCTTGCAGATTAAGAAGAAGCAGGCTTCTTTTTTGCTCAATGTTGATGTTTCAAGAAGAAGCAGGTTGGGCGGTGAACGGACTCCCGGGCGCTTTTCTTAAACCCACCGCCCCCGAACGGCAACACCGACCGACAGGCCGGCCCACCCTTCGCACGCCACGTGTCCTCGTTGAATCGCGCATCATGTGATGTGACCGTGACCCGCGACGCCGAAGCGAGGATGAACCGAGGCGGTCCGTTCCTGGCACCGACGGCTGAGATCCATCAGGGCGGCACGGGTTAAGCTCTGTAACGGCTAGTTTTCTTCGGCCCCTTTCGGCGCATGTGATCCAGCCATCCAGGAGACCTTTTTCCTCGGCTGGGGTCCACTTCCCCGCTACGTCGCATCTGGTCCATGTAAATAGCGTTTTACATTAAAAAAAAATCTTCTGTGCGCTTTACTTCGGCTGTTAATTACCCCCTCCCCCTAAAATAAGCTGTTAATTAACCTCGTTGTCTCCGTGCAAAGAAAAAAAACCTCGTGGTCTGAGTTTAATTATCGTTGTTGAATGTTGACGGACATGAAGGAAATGCTTTGCGACAGCGGAGCAGTCAGGGCGAAGGCCAACATCAGTGAGCCCGTCAGAACATCAGCGAGTGTATCCTGATGACAACGCAGGAACGATTATCCCGGCGCGTCAACGTCGAGGAGATCAGTTGCCCGTTCTTCCACGTGATTCTTAGAAAAACAGGGTCGTTCTCGACCCACCCCGGGAAATCGCGAGATAATCGGAGGTCGTCGTCTCGCGTCTGGGCTGGGCACAAGGTGAACAGCGGCGCGGCGGCGGGACGGCCACAGCACGCGCGGGCTCGTTCGTCCGCCGGCCTTCGCCTCGTCGTGATCGTCTCATTTTGTTGGTGTTAATGACTGGGAAGGCCAATAATCTGTGGAGATTCAAGGGCCCCGATTGCGACTGACGGCACGCGGAAGGAAAAGAAGATTGATCCCCGATTGTAACGAAGCGCAGGTTTCGATTCAGCATCATTATTTAGTTAAGTCAGATCGAAACAGTGTTTAAGATCGACACAGTCAATGACATATGCATGATGATGGGCAGTGTTAACACTTTCTTTTTACGGGAACATATATTTGTTCACTTAATTTCTTTTTGACGTCAATAGCTTAGTTGATTTATTTTTTAAGAAATATAGATGCATGTGCTCATAAACATGTACACACACTCATCTATATCTGTATGAACGCACACCATATCACTATAAGCACATTGTAGAAACTAATCTAGCGAAATAATGACATGTACCTCGCTGTGGATGAAAACGTCTCTTTTTACTGATTAATATCCGCTTTTAATGCAGCAAAGCGTTAAACTTGAGATTCTGTTTTTGGTGGGCTGAGAGTACATCTAGGCATTTCTCGAGCCGGGTCGGGCCTGAAAAAGCTCGATGCAGAAAAATCTTGGCCCGAGCACGGCCCCTCCTGACCTGACCATCAATCTGCAGAATCGGACCTAAGCCTGACAAAGCCCGACACGGCCCGACCAGCCTGGCCTGGATCTTCGTTAATTTATCTTTTTGGTAAGCCCGAGCCTGGTCCGACCTGTGCATTTTGCACGAAAGTAAGGCTCGAGCCCGGACCGACCCAAGATTTTCGGGCCGGGTCTCGTCGGGCCGTTCGGCCCGGGCTTTCCATGACCATGTCTAGCTGAGACTACCACGGTCCTCCTAACGATTCAATCATAAATTGATTCTCGTTTGACGTTTTCTAACAAGGATAACTCGAGCGAATGAATGTTTGCTTGCATTTTTATACGAAAAATCCTTATGGTTAGCTTTATTAACTCAAATAACATTCACATTCTTAGCCGAAAACTCTAAGATAAATCAGGGGCAAATCTACCCAAGCAAAACTATGAAGAAAAAAATACTAACCAATGAACACGGTGATGTGTTGTGAATTTTGAACCAGTGATCAAAATAAAATTTCAAGACAACTTTAGTGACCGCCGATGAATTTTAGCGCTGCTAGCACATGTGGATAATCAATTGGTCAAACAATATGCCACATATGATGATGATCGTTGGTGTTTACTGATACAATTTTAATAATTGTATTTAGAATATTTCTAAATACATGGACCGAAGTAAATTTCGGTCTCAACTTCAATAACCGCGAGTGAATTTCTCTCCTTAACTTGCCAAGTAAACGTCTTCAAAAACGAACATCTTCAAGCCATCACCTACTACTATGTTTTTTTTAGCGATAGCGCTGTCTTCTTATTTTTTCCATTTTCTCGGTGAGATGGAGGATAACGAGGCCGTGCTAGCCCATACTCTTTATGCAGCCCAGCCAGAGGTGCACGCAAAGGCCGGGGGAGACGAGGCGAGAGGAGAGTGTCGGGGGCCCCCTTGGGCTGCAAGCAGGTGAGGAATGATCGGCAATAAACTGGGCCGCGCGAAGGAGGCAGCGAGTGAAGCGCCGCCTCTTCCTTCCTCCACCCGAAGGAGGACCCGCACGACACAAGCCGCTTCCTCCGGCCTCCTCCCCCACCCCACCCTTCCCCTCTCCGGCAGCAACGCACGTGCCTCGCCGTCGCCGTCGCCGGAAACGGAGATGCCTTCGCGTGGCAGAGCCGGCGCAAGAAGCAGCAGCCGCGGCCGCACCAGAGAGAAGTCCCCCCCTTACGACCGCAATATCACCGTCTTCTCCCCCAAGGGCCGCGTCTTCCAAGTCGGTTAGTACTCACGCACGCGCCGACGCACGGCTATCCTCTTCCTCTCTCCCGCCCCCCTAAATCGAGCTCCGCCCCCACGCCGCCGCATCCCTGACGATCTGCCTGTGCTGCCCGTCGCTGCAGACTACGCGCTCAACTCCGTGAAGCTGGAGGGGATCACAACCGTCGCCGTGCGCGGCGCCGACTCCGTCTGCGTCGTCACCCAGCGGATCAAGCCGGCGGCGGTGAGTGGCCCTGCTGGCCGGTTTCGGTGAATGGTGACCATCTCGTGTTTTGGGGAGTAATTAACCGGTGACGCCGCGCTTGCTTGTTTGCGTTTCAGGACTCGTTGCTGGACACGACGGACGAGCCCTTCTACCACCTGTTCGAGATCAGCGAGCGGCTTGGTATGTCCGCAACGGGGATGCCAGGTGCCTGATTCTTTCTCTCTCTCTCTCTCTGCTTGCGGACTTCGTCAGTTCTAATCCAATGTGTAATAATGCTGTGCACGCAATTTGATCCCACTGGTGATGAATTCGTAGTCGTAGCTGCATTGCGACTTGCGAGATCGAGTAGAACTTTACCCATGGTGCGCGGGTTTTGTTTTCCATCCGGAAGTAGTACTTGCTAGAACACCCTGTGCATATATTGATTCTACTGTGCACTTCTAGATAGAAGGTTTCAAGTTTTGGATCAGGTTGAGTAGTACTATTGTGACAGATGATCCATTTGAAGGTCTGAAAACCTTGGGTATTGTGACAGATGATCCATTTGAAGGCCTGTAACTATATCACCCAAGTTCTTAATTAGGGAGCTCTTATATTATGTGTTAACACGGTTATAATCGGAAAGAATCCTGTCTGGTTCTGCCGATGTCAACCAATTCTATGCTGTGGTATAGTTTTTTTTTTGGAAAAGGAGGTTAAACCCTAGTGTTGCAGCGTGAATAATTGTGGTCTTTAACTGTGTGTTAACTTGGGTAAGTAATTAGTTAATCGATTCGACCAGTTAATTTGATCCTTACTATGATTGCATTGCACTGTTTATTTAGTACTCCCTCCGTATCATAATATACTTCCTTTTACGTCTCAGATCATGCCATGGTTTACCATTGAACGTCTATGATCCTGAAACTAACAATTAATCTGAACTTTAATTCTGAAACAACTATATACCTTAAGGCTTAAGTACATTACGTGCAAAACTGAGCCAATATAATTAGCAGGGCATGATGATACAAATAACATTCTATCTGTCAATCACTGGATAATTGATGGGCTCTTTTTTTCCTTCATTGCAGCTGATGGGAGAGCATTAGCTCATCAGGCAAGGAACCAAGCCGCGGAGTTCCATTACAAGTGGGGATATGAAATGCCTCCTAGGATGTTGGCGCAATGGTAAGAATTGCTCTTAATTAATTAAGTATCTGACGCAGCAAAGCGGAAAACAAAAACTATATTTGCCTGAGAACATTTAAAACGCCCTTCATCGGCACGTATTCGGTTCTCATGTTGTGGCCTGTGGGTATGAGAAGGGACTGAGAACATTTTCCGCAAAAGTTTTACTTGTATTTTAGTATCAGAGCATACTTTTGGTTGCTAAGCTCTATGTACACTTTCCTTTGTTCAGTTACTTCAGTAACTTGGCAAACTTCATTCATTTTACGGGATGTTTTACATTTAACTAGCTATGTTTTGCTTGTCCACAGGATAGGAGACACAGCACAAGTCCGAACCCAGCATGCTGGCATGAGACCTTACAGAGTTGGTTAGTCCTGCTCTGTTTAACTTTGTGCATTAGAGAAGAGATTGGTGAACCTTGCCAGTATATCATCTTTCATATTATGTTCTAAAGGTCTTGTTGGTTGTCCAATCGTTTTAATCTCCTTCGCAGTTGCTACGATAGTGGGAATTGATGAAGAGAAAGGAACTCCTGAGCTCTTTACATGTGATCCTTCTGGATTCGTCCTTGGCCACATGGTATTCAACGAATTTTGTGCTGCTCATTAAATGCAAGCCAGTCACATGTTCTGCGTATGATTATTTATTTATTTATTTTCAAGAAGTAATGTGGATGGCTATGAAGAAATTTGCGATAAGATACCATGCATAAATTAGGAGCATGTGTACGTACATTGAATAACTGGATTCCCTGATGTCCTCTCAGGCAACCAGTGTAGGTCTCAAGGATCGGGAAGCTATCAAGTTTCTCGAGGAAGAAATGGAGGACGATTCTTTATCATTCAAGGAAACCATTGATGTGAGTGCAAGTGCAAGTGCATAATAGTATTATTATTCTAAGAGCAGACATAATTATCAAAACACAAATAAAAATGATGGACCGCGAGTTGATCGTATTCCTAATGTCTTTTGATAAAGCCTGGTATTCGTTCACTTGGTTTATTAATAGCTTACTGACATATTTTTTGGAGGGAAAGCCTACTGACATGATCTGTTTGGACTATCATCTTCTTCTTTTTTGGCATATTTATCTGTGCAGCAGCATCTTGATCTGATGCTGTTAATTGTAGTTGTTTGTCTATGAGTCTCAGATTTTGGTTCCCTGCACTTCCAAAATAGCAGAGCTGGCCTATTTGTAGTCTGAAAGTTTTCCTTACTCGGTGCTACTTAAAAAAAAAACTGTCACCGGGGGGGGGGAAGACTCCCCACGAATAAATTTCATTCTTGTTTTTTAACCCGGCGTCAACTTTTTCCTCAAGCCCGTTATGATTTATCTTGCTCTTTTCATTTCCAGATGGCAGTATCTGCATTGCGACACGTCCTGGATGATAACAGCGAAGGCTATGACATTGAGGTAACGCAAAAATGGAATTAATGTTGCACATATGCTGCTGTTTGTGCATCACCTCTTGCTGAGTAATGGAAGTGAAATCAATTTTGCAGGTGGGAGTTGTCAGAAAGAAGTCTCAGGCGTTCAGAACTGTGGTGAATCGCCTCCACAAATAATACACCTGCAGGACAGAACGATAGAGAAGGCCACTGATATGATATGTGAACTTGCCATGAGTTTGTATGGACTGCAACTTCTCCTAGCCCGTGAATTTCTAGCGTGGGGTCTCATTTCAACCGGACAGCCTCATAAGTCGAATCTCATCTTACAAATCACTGGATTCTGAACCATAACTGCTACTACTATATGTCCGACTGATATATATATAACTGTGGAGCCGTGCATGCATGAGTAACAATGCTGAAGCTGCCATCTATGAGATTCCCAATGCCTTTATTGTTCCGATACCGATGGCAATGGATGATGAAACTAACTGTAAAATGTCTAGGAAAGTAGGAAGTAGGAACAACTTGTACTGGGAACTAGGAAGAAACTGTGGCCTGGCCTTGTGGTGGTGGTACCTTGGCCAGAGACAGCTTGCCCACGAAGTCCGTTGCGAGGCTGCCAAAGTATAGGTCTCCGTTGAACTCCGTGACTGAGGTGATGAAGTTGATCACCTTCCCTTCAGTGTCGTCGAGCACGCGAAGGACCTCGCCGTTCTCCGACACCTGCGCCACCATTGCCCCCTTCCCATCGGCGTGGATCGCGTCGAGGAGCGCCGGGAACGAGGTGACCACCCTCTTGGTGAACGTCCAGCGCATCACAAGGTCCAGCCACGGCGACCTCTGCAATTTTCATGCATATCGAGCAAACAAGAATTACTAGCCGTTGCTTTTCATCATATAAATCCAAGCTGGCGCGACCAACCCACATCGAAAAGCCATGGCTTCTATAACCATGCTTGTCTCCTGAACTATATGGAACGAAAGAAACTCTAGGGTCTTCAGCCACAAGAGTGTGTCACCGATAATCTTGCTCAACAATATTGTTACGGAGGCTTAATTGTGGAGCACGGCGGGAGCAAGGAAGCTAGGAATTTTTTTAGTGCGCAAGTAATTGTCATGTGGCGTGTCCATGTGTGTCGATTGTAATATCGATAAACTCTATTCCCTCTTAATTAATCGATGGGGCAAATCTTATGCTTCTGTTTCTAAAATAAATCCAAGCTGGTGAGGTGAGGGGGACCTGGATAAGGGCAATCCAGAAGGAGCCGTCTGGTGCGAGATGGATGTTATCAGGGGACCCAGGGAGGCCGTCGACGAACGTCTCAGCCTGGCCAGCCTTGTCCCCTTTCAGCCACAGCCTCGTGCATCTGAACCTGCACCTCACATCACGGAATTATTAGATGGTCACCTCACGATAGATGCCATGGAGCTTTGTCCAGGCACTGATCAGAACTGAGTTACTGACCCCGCTGTCTCGCAGACGACGACGAAGGCCTCGTCCCGTGACAGGGCGACGCCGTTGGCGAAGTGGAGGTTGTCGAGCACGACGGAGGCCTTGCCGGTGCTGGGGTCGTACTTGAGGAGGCGGCCGGTGGGGCGGGACTCGACGTAGCCCAGGAACCAACGGTCGAAGCCGAACCTGGTGCTCACGTCGCTGAAGTAGATCGTGCCGTCCGATGCCTCGATCACCTCGTCGGCGAACCTGATCGTGGAGCCTTCGACGGTGGAGGCGAGAATGGTCACGCGCCCCTCCTCGACTCTCAGTAGTCCCTGCCAGATTCAGACCAGATGATCCTGTCACGCCGTCCATGCAACAGTCGGCCGATCCTGCTGTGTTGTGGTGTGGGTACGTATTGACAGTACCTTGTCGGCGTCGCAGACGAGCACGCTGCCGTCGGCGGAGGGCGCGATGCCGAGGAGGCCGGTGCCGCCGACGAACCGCCACTGCTCCCACGACCCGTTGGGGTGCATCCTCTGCAGCCACCCGTCCCTCGTCGCCGTGTACACCGTGCCGCCCGCCGCCGCGTCCACGAACACGTCCTCCGGCGCGCTCAGCCGCCCTTCCCCCAGCTTCTCCAGCCCCTGCGTACGCACACGGCAAAACCGTCAGGATGAAACGTCTATCAAGGACACGCCCGAGATCACTCTAGCACGAAAGGGAAGAATAGAAGGGGCGTCGCGTCACCTGGAGGAGGTTATTGGGCGTGTGGCGCGCGGCGGGCGGCGGCGGCGACGGGGCCGGCTGGATGGGGCAGTTGAGCGCGACGTGGATCGCCAGCGAAACCACCACGGCCACCGCCGCCGTGCCGAACAGACCGCCGGCCGCCATGACGAGACACCGCCAGGTACTGTGCTAAATATGAAGTTGTGGCGACTGACACTGGCTGGCTGCACAGGCTGAGGCTGGACTAGCACGGTGCCGGCTGAACTGCGCTTATCCTGTGCCAATGGAGCTCTGGGCTTGCATATGAGGCGTGAGATGGATCAGTTTGAGGTTTTCAGCACTCAGCAGTCTTGGCAGACGACGAAGGCGTGGTCCAAACAGCCAGCGCCGGGTCTTCATGGATGGGATCCGACTTGAAGCATGCGTGGCATGGCGCGTCATGTCAGTGTCACGGAGTCACCACGCACGCGGCACCGAGTCCGTGCTAGCATGGGCGTTGCTGGCTGGCTATAGCAGGGATCAGAATGATACTCCCATATTTGTTCTGTAATGTTCGGCAGCTAGCTAGGCGGCTACCAGAGCCGGCTAACTGATACTAGTGCATGGCAACAAAAATGAAGATGGAGCGAGGCGCAGATTCGTTGCATGGCAGCTTCATTTGTCCAAACAAGCTTATCATCCGTTGCATTCAGCAAATAGGGTTCTCGGTCGGCATTGATTGTAAAGCATCGGTAGCATCGACGTGTACTTTTGTGGGCTTGTGGCACCACAAAGTTATGGCTTGTATGCAAAAGCTGAATTTGCAGGCCAAGTTGTCACAGTATTAAGGGTGTGTTTGGTTGCTCGTATACAGCCCAATCGAGCATACACGGATTGTTTGGTCCACATCGCACGAAACTCAAAACCTCTCAGACAGCATCGCTGGGAACAATCGAATTGGCGGTTTTCAACCAACCAAACTGAATCGAGCCATCGAGGGGATGCAGCACGCACGCAGCGGTGCAACGCAAAATCCCGTGGGGATGGTGGGGAATGGAAAGGCGTGAAGGCACGAAATCTAGCCTCAGCCCCACTGACTCGGTCACCACTAGCGATAAGACAAAGACCTTCTCTATTCTTAGCTCCGACGGCGGCACCGACTCAGATCTGCACAAGCGTCAGCGATGGAGGCGACGGACGCGGCAACAACACTCTCTACAAAGTGGAGCTGATCCTCCCCTTCCTCCTGGCCACCGTTTGGTCCTCCTCGATTCAGCCATGCCCCCCTTCCCCACTTTGCTAGGCCGGTTATTAGGCAAGGTAGGATTGATTTCCCCATTACTGAACGCACCCTCGATGTTGACGAGGCTATGGAATAACAGAATCAACTGGTAGTTCAGGCAGCGACACTGATAGCTGTGATTCAGGTATGGGTCATATTGATCCAGGAAAGAGTTATTCGTCGTCATCATCAACGTCACATCAGTTATGCTCCACTGTTTCCCCAAGACCGGGAGAGGATGGCCGATATGAGGTACATCTACAATTGTAACGACGCCGAGGCTTTGTGGATGCTTCAAAAGAAAATAGCACCTTTTTCCATGCTTGTGCAGACTTTCAGGAACATGGGGCTGCTACAAGATAGCGTCAACACTAATGTGGATGAGAAAGTGGACATGTTCTTCCATGTTGTTGGTTAGTGTTATACACAACAAGTTCATGAGATCAATGGAGACCATTTCTAGGTACTTCAGAAAAGTGTTGTATGTTATTGGTGAACACAGAGGTGACATGATGAAGTCACCAACCTCCCAGACTCCTAGCAAGATTCGTGGTAGCCCAAATGGTATCCATACATCAAGGTGAGCACTGACAGTATGCAGTTCATGCATTGGTATGCTTGTATTGTTCTGCTACATACATAACACCATGATTGTGTTATATTTGTTCATATGACAATCAAACATCAGTTAGAATTGAAACTATGTTCATGTGTCGTAAGGTCACCACTAGGGAGAAATGATGATAGCACCTTTGTGCATATAACAATCAAACATCATGTGATTTGTGCGCTTCGTGCAACGCAGGTAACCAAACAACGGGTCAATTTAGTTCCCTCATGCAGCCAACCTCGATGCAAGCAACCAAACAAAATGTAGATGATGGTTTTTACCTGTATATGCTCAACCAGGCCCTCTGGAGAAGGCTATGCAATGCAGGCAAAAATGGAGATGGAAAACATCCATTCTTTATTTCATGAGCAAAAACACAATAGACACTACGAGTTGACCGTGATCCATGAACACAATGCTAAGTCGCTAGCCCGTCGATGGTACACTATTTTTCACTCCATCAACAAGTATCACTATGTTGTTAGTCAAGTGAATAGTATGATGTAACCGAGCATCCAAGCTATGGAGATCGTAAATTTTTGTTCATTCTTGTTCTATATGTTAATCAATTCATTGATTATTCAATCTAGAACTGATAATCATCATTTTGTGCTGTAAGTTTTCAATGAAATCTTTAGTATTCTGTATGCCAAATTGAATGAGGTGTTCATTCAAAAAATTAATTAAAAATGGGTAAAAGACGAGAAGTTTTATATTTTTATATTATAAACCTTCGATTCTAAAATTTAAATTCTTCCAAATTAGAAAAGAGGGCAAATCATTTACAATGCATTGTTGGCTGAAACTGATGCGGTGACTTGAGTCGGACGACTACTCATTCTGAAAAGAGCTTCATTTGAATTGAATTCGATGAAAAAACATGTTATTTATGAATGAATTATGTTATTTTCTATAATTATTATGAGCATTGTCGACTTTATAAAGAAAACCTTGGAGGGCGAACATTTGCAGCCAAAGCGGGATGGCCGGCTCTTGCATCAGTGTTAATGAATACGTTCGTGAACGGATGCAGTGTTCGTTTTAGGAGATAGTGTTGAAGATGTCGTAGGGCATATCCATACTTTGAACATTTGAATTGAAAAAAATCTTTTCAATCACTACGCAATAATTTCCCCCCTAATTTTACTTTTGGCAACCAAAAAAAGGCAGCCGACAAAGTGTATTTGCTGCAGCATGCCACAAAATCGCAACTTGCGCGCAATCAACCATCTCACGGTAAAAAAATTGCCGCCAACCCCCGACTGTTATCATCACGATTCTACCCAATGTCCGCCCCACCGTTGGTCTGCATCCCTTCCCCAGCTTCGCCCCTGATATCATTGCTCGATCGCGAACAATCGTAGTCGAATCGGGATCCGACATTCCGACGTCGTCGCCAGAAATTCCATAATTTGTCGGCTTCCACCGTCCATGATATATGGTCACGGTAGTGCAACTAGTGCTTTCTCGGGCCGACGACATCTATGAGAAGCAACCAATGAAGATCCAGCGTTAGTCGTCGTGCGGCACAGGCTCAATAACAATATTTCAGCGCATATACGTACGACCTTCGGGCGTTCGGCCCGTCGCCATGAAGCACATCCACACCGTCCATCAAGTGCTACATACCCCTTCAATCCGTGGAGCAGCAGGCCGGCATGGAGGCATTGTAAGTAATGAACGAATTGGGTACAAAATCAAAAGTTGCCATGTCTTTCTTACTTGTTTGTCGTGCGCGCATGGAGTAGGCTGTGATGAAGGATTCACTATTTTAGATCATATTCGTGGGGCGATTCTTTGCCAGACGAATAATTTGACATGATCGAAGAAGAGGATATAGCTATGATGTTGATGATGCAAGCGAACATGAGATCAATCCCGTTCGTCACTGATTTTTGAAATGTAGTTCCAAGTCCAATCTTTAATTGTAATAGGGCTAAATCGGTTCTTTTTCACCAACACCTAATTGCAAGTTCACTATCTACCTTCAACCGATTTTTTAGGGTTTTTTCATCGATGCTCCAATTGCAAATCACCCCTTGACTTGCAAATTGGGATTGACTCCCACGGTTTTTGATGTAGTTGCAAGTACACCATTTATCTACAACTCGGTTTTTAGGAGTTTTTCATCGCTGATCAATTGCAAGTCCTCGACATCAATCACTTCTTTTGCAACAAGGTTTTTAGTGTCTATATCGACGCCACATGAGTTACAAGTCCACCCCTCATTTTTGCAACTATACTCTAAGTTTTTTTTCTATAAGATCAACCCATTCTTTTTTTGTAACCGGTTATTTTCATTGATATTTTTGCTATTATAATAGAAAGTCTGGCCTTTTCATTTTCTCAAACAATTTTTAGTTGAGTCACAAATATTTTTCTGCGTGTTTTATTATGCAAACGAAGGTTTTCACCCCTGTAAACATAATCGAGTAAGAATACATTTTGTTGTGTGAAAATTTTCCTAATTGAAGGGGTTTTCTAAAAAAATTCAAACAATAACGAAACCTTTTCCTTCTCTCGGTTAATATCTTTATTTTCATGGTTTATTTCTTGAGCTTGTTTGTTATGGATTTTTTTTCTGCAACAAACAAAATAAGAAACAGACCAAACAAACGATGTGAATAGTTTTTTGGGCTGATTTGTGATCTGTCACAGTACATAAGACATAATTATGGCTTATATACATGAGCCCTAGCTAGATATTTTTTTTGCATCTACATCATCTGTTCATGGTCCATCTTACAGCGGGTGAAATATCGAGACATTTTTATGGAGGCGAGAGGTCATATGTAAAAAGCATATGGAGACATCGTTCGGTGCAAAAAAATATGGCTCCGCGCACGCTGGTATATAAGCCATAGTTATGGAGGCGATAGGTCATATGTAACTAAGATACAACGAGTCCGCGCGGAGAGGTCCTCAGCCTGCTACTGGATCCGCGCGCTCATGGAGACATCGTTCGGTGCGTCGACGTCGACACCGAGCAGTGCCCCTCTGCTTCAAATGCGGACCTCACACCCTTTACTTAGGTACTTTTACACACGTGTATCTGTTCATAAAATTTGGATGTGCTACCCTTGACATTCGTTTTGTAGAAGACCTGATGAATCGATGGTTGTAGAACGAACCAATGACGAAAGAATGCTATTTTGTCTTTGAGCTATTGTTTGAAGATTTATGCCAAAGCATATAAATATAAGTGAACCTATAGGGAAATTTTCATGCCTAGAAAGTACAGACCAAATATATGTGTACTCTCAAAGATTTTTATTTTTCACCCCATCAAGATTTGGGTACATCTGACGATTTGGTGATTTGTTTTTTCTTATTCCGATGATTGTGTTTTTTGCAGGTCAAAAAAGATGATTGCGGCAGATTGGTTCATTTTACATTGATCATATGCCTGACATATCAGCTTATGCAAAAAAGAAATTGAAATAAAGGGCTCCCCCTGGCTCCATTTTTATTAATGCAGCCAAAACTGTTTCCACATCATACATCTCTCAGGTTAGGTTTTTGTGGCAACCACCACACCCACTTATTACAGGAACAACTAGAGAGTATCAGGGGAACAGGGGAATGGAACAAATTCCAGAAAAACTACTCTACGAGAAAGCCAACCTCTCTGAGAAAGTTGTCCCTCTCTGTCCTCCTCGCTCCAGCTGGAAGCATCCTCACCAGGCTATCCTCAGGAGCTCTCCACGACGTCGATCGAGCAGAAGCAACGTCCTCATCATCAGTCTTGGTTGTGAATCGTCGCAGAGGATCTTCCATTGGTGAAGGAATGCAGACAATCTCCCCAGGATACATCGAGCATCTTGCTAAACTCGCCCCTGAAAACACATTTCATTTCTTAGTGTCCACAGGCTCCATAAGGAGGCAACGCAAACCATGCTTAAAACTTTCTTGGATTTATCCATCCAAAGGTTAAATAAAATCAGCTTATGCAATCTTGTGTTTAAGTATTTTCCTCTCATACATTATGTGTCTCGCAAGCTTATTGCCGTGGCATTGTGAGGTTTCAGATTTTGTAATTGTTTTACTGTTGCTAACTGATCTTGGATCCATAGATAAGGCGTAATTTGTTTTCCTTGCTCATAGGAACATAGGGAGTACATGGCAAGGGTTGCATGCATATTTTATAGGTCAAAACGGATCCATATATTTTGTAATTTTGATACTTCTAAATTTAGCAAAGCCCATCTATAAATCTTGTGTTTAAGTATTTTCCTCTCATACATTATGTGTCTCGCAAGCTTATTGCCGTGGCATTGTGAGGTTTCAGATTTTGTAATTGTTTTACTGTTGCTAACTGATCTTGGATCCATAGATAAGGCGTAATTTGTTTTCCTTGCTCATAGGAACATAGGGAGTACATGGCAAGGGTTGCATGCATATTTTATAGGTCAAAACGGATCCATATATTTTGTAATTTTGATACTTCTAAATTTAGCAAAGCCCATCTATAAGCGATGTCAATCAAAATAAGGCAAAGAAGTGATTGTCTTACTGTTTCCAGTTTTTATATTTGAACACGGTAACCTTTTCATTTTTATATTTTATGAGTTGGTATGTGTGTTTGTCAGGGTAAATGCACATGAAGGTTACTTCTGCAATCATGTGTTTTTGCTAGATTTAACATCTACCATTGTTTAATTCCTATCCACATTGATCCATTGAAAGGGAGCACACAAAACTGCAGATGCAGCACGTACAAGGAATTAGTATAGTGTTATTTTCAGTATTCCTAAAAAGAATAAAATACATGATGGGGTTGACACTAACATTGATGGATTAGTTATTGCTATTTTACAGGAAAATATTGACTGCTCCTTTGAATCATGGCGATGAACCATGCCTCCGTTCATGGTATGTATCAAAGGTACCAACAGATTCACGTATTTGTTATGCGATAAGCACAACCTGTAGTTACATCTTTTTTTTCTCTTATCTTATCTCTCTCATAAGAAGTTCTGCACTTATAAAGTCTTTGAATGAAATTTCCTTGTGGTAGGAGGAGAGGATAATTGGTTCTTAGTAGTTAGTACACGAGATGCAGACAAAGGATATTCAGATACACGAGGCTAACTTTAGATGGATGTTGTATGGACCGATGAAATGGTTGTTTCACTTCGCAAAGTAGGCAATTTTAGCCCATCCGTGTATCCTGACGTAAGGCTTGTACAGTTGTACTCCATCCGTTCCAAATTAGATGACTTTCATTTATTTACATGTATACTATACATGTGAACAAATGGAAGTCATCTAATTTAGAACGGAGAAAGTATTTTACTTACACATGCTCTGAATAGTGTATCGCTGCCCTTCATTGTTTTATTTCCGATTCACCTAGCGCCAAGTTCTTTATTAAATTTTAAGGGGTGTTATCTAATTAATTGGATGAACTAGATTCTGTAGTTTTTTGTTCTTTTGATTCTGTACAAGGTAACAATTCTCACTGATGCGTCAAGGTTAGTAAAATTTTAGATTATACCCAGGTCATTTAACAAGAGGGATCTACTGATAGCTTACAAGGATCTCCAGATGCTTCCTGTTTACAAGAAGTACAACTCCATTTCAGAATAATCAGTCCATTCGATTCAACATCGTGATTTCTACTGAAATCTCGACACGAACATGTGTCATTTTTTGGTCAAATCTATGCAGACCAATGTCTTTTTTGAGTTTACTTATCCTCCATCTCCTACTTTCTTGTTCCACAGCCACAACGTTTTAGAGAGAGGTTATCGCAAAAAAAAACGTTTCAGAGAGAGAGAGTGGGGGAGGGAGGGATTGCTAGGACGACGACACCGGGCTTGTGAAATGGAGTTCTGGATTTATGACCTGACATGTTCACTAGCATTTGGTAGGTTAGCATTTTTTGGCAGCGTCCATGATGTTAGTGCACAAGATTTAGTTTTACTACTGAATTATTCGTGACTTACTATATTCCTATATGTGTTTTACAGTAATTTCTTGGTATACTGAATTTTCTTAAATGGAGTTGTATTCTTTGTTTACATATATAGCATTGAAAGAGCAGCGACATTCTATGTTCACTCTGTGGCTCCGCTTTCGGAGCGGCCAGAGTGGCACCAAGACAGCTCTATGCTTTCCTCATCAGGAGCAAAGCAGCCCGTAAGACATTTTCTTAGTGTTGCCAAACTAATGCTCTGCACGCTCTGGAGAAGTAGGGAGTGGAGCCAAGGAATTGACGGAGTGGAGGGGATGAACACACTGTCAATGCACTGAAGAAGCGGAAGAGGAGGATTAGGCTGACATATCAATATCAAAAGAGAACACTGAGCAATGGAGGCAGTGTTTTGGGCAACACCGACAATGAGCTCAAAAACTAAATGATGATGAACCATAGATGTTGTAATATCGTGGAAAATATATTATGATTTTTATTACATTTTATCTATAAGCTTGTTTGGTCGTTGTGATGATCTGATATGCTTCATTCAGGTGTATGGATTGAAATAGATATTTCATTCGCTCAGTAAATAAAAATGTTACAGGTGTTCTTTAAGAATGTTTATTTGTGAATGACGATGAAGATAAATTTAATCTTAATATTGTTTAGCAAAGTGTTTTTTTAGGGAATACAGTACAACGCAGACATTCACATACACGAGTATACACTCACCCCTATGAACGCACACATGCACACCCTACCCCTATGAGCATCTTCGCAATACTGAGCCGGCACATCATCTTGAGATTAACGAAGTCACCACCTCGTTTTCGACGGGAACGTCTCCTTCCACTGAAAGTGCATCACCGGAAAGCCTGAAATATATGGGCAGCGCTACGCGTCCGCCGGTTGAAGACTAGAAAACATCCACCACCTGCGTAGCCGTACGATAGAGTAAGTTATAGCCGTCTGATCTGCACGCACCGAGACAACAAGCTTTTGCAACAGAGGCTTTGTTGCGGTCAGAGCATTGCAACAGGACCTCTGTTGCAAAGTTTTTTTTTCATTAAATCCGCATCGCAAAAAGGATTCTTTGCAACATGATGCTTGTTGCAAATCCTTCAAACTTTTTTCTAAACACAGTCTTTGCAACATAGGTTATTCTGCATAATTTTTATATCTTCACTTTCTTGCAACATGAGTATTGTTGCGAAATGAATTATACAACATGGTTGATGTTGCAAAAAAATTTGCAATGTAAATATGATTTCGCAGCAGCACCACCGCTGTCGTTCATCGTCTTTGTTGTGAATTGGTTGTTGTGGCTGCAACAAGGAGTCAGCAGGAGGTCGGGCGGCGGCAACATGATGGAGGTCGGGCGGCCCTGCTTGGCGCAGGCGGGCGGTAGCGGCGGCGCTCACGCCTGACCCCGACTGCAACATCATCAATTTGCAACTCCGGTGAACGCCATCCACAGTTGCAAGCTCGACATCTGCCGCTGAACCATTGTGCGCTGCAGCTACGATTCATGTGAATTGCTAGTACACAGTAGCCACCAAACGTGATCAAAGATCAATTCAAGCACAGCAAAGCCACATCAAACCATTAATTTCATATTTCTACTTCTAAAATCAATGAAATGTGAAGGGGATTGGATGGAATCTGTAGCACAAAAAGGGCGGAGAGGAACCGTACCAGACTGGTGAAGACTCCGTCGTGGTCCTGTGTTTCAGTCGAGATTGCCACAACGAGCCGTAGGGAGTCGCCGCCATGGATCCCCTTCATCGATCGTGGATCCCGTCATGGACCGCCTTTGCCCTCGCCGCCATGTTGACCTCGCCTCCACTGCGCATCGCCGTGGATCGCTTATCGCCCTCGCCCGCTCACCCAACTCGCCCTGCCCACGGGTAGTCGTCGGAGGGAAAGGACAGCCGCCGGTGTCCCCTTGTCGCCGTTGCCTCGCTACCGCCTTACAACAGGACGGATGTTGCAAAGGTTCCTTTGCAACAACGGGTTTGTTGCAAAGGGCGTGAGCACTCGGTTCGGTTTGGCGTGGTCGTCGAGACGTAATCGCGTCATTGGATCGAAAGCTCATCCAACGGTTACGGAGGCGGCGGACGCGCATGGTAAGATCAGCCGGGTGAAGGGAATTTTTCTCGAAATATATTCAGGAAAATGCGAGCACCAATATCAAATATGGGATTTGAACTCTGGTGGGTTGGGGATACAACCATCACCTAACCAACTCAACCACAGGTTGATTCGCGTTTAGCAAAATGTGTTAATTAGTAGATCTTCAAGATATAAATTTGTAGAGTGCGTGGAATGTACGTGAAATCCGAAGGACTCTTTTCACGCTCGCTCGAGCAAAACCATTTGCGTCGATAGGTTCTTCTTCTTAAGGCCCACCATATGGATGATGGCATAAAAGGTGCACAATTGTTTAGAAGCGGCTTATCAATACCGAGCATGTCCCTGTGCGCTCGAATTAGCAACTTCCTGTGAAACCAGGCACACTAAGATTATGTACTGCTATATGTATATAAAAAAATCAAGTTTCATACAATAAATACATATATATTTTATAATTTTTTAACAATGCACGTGCATGCTTACTAGTGATAACAAGTTTACAAGATTATTCATTAAAAAAAATCATCCCAGCGTATACACCGTGGATGATACTACTGTGCCGGCCGGAAGCGCATGGCGGCAGAGGGGGCACATGAGTTTCCGTGCCAACCACTCGTGGAGGCATGTTTGGTGGAACCGATGCCTGCAGGAGCATGGCACCACGCTGATGTCGTCGTCGATCTCGTAGTCCTGGATGCAGATGACGCACCCCGTGGAGCCGTTCGCCGCGCTCGCGCCAAATCCTGATCCGCCGTACCTCATCGTCTCGATCTTCGTGATTTCCACGGGAGGGGAGCGGACGCGGCTAGCACGGGCATAAAAGGGGATGCTAGGGGCGAGCGGGAGGCTCGACATGTTGGGATACGGGGCAGAAAACACAAAATTTTCATACCTACGGTACCCGAACCCAAGATCTATGTTATGGCGATGTAAAATAACGAAGGGAATCGGTGTTCATACCTTTGAAGACTGAAAGAGGGAAACGTTCTTGCGAACGTGGTGATGTCTACGCACGCTTCTATTCTTTCTGACTATGTTGGGCCTCCAAGCGCAGAGGTTTGTAGGACAGCAACAATTTCCCTCAAGTGGATGACCTAAGGTTTATCGAACTCAGGGAAGTAGAGGTTGAAGATGGTCTCTCTCAAGCAACCCTGCAATTAAGATACAAGAAGTCTCTTGTGTCCCCAACACACCTAATAAAACTAGGAGTTGTATAGGTGCACTAGTTCGGCGAAGAGATGGTAAAATATGGGTGATAGGTGTGATGAAACGAAGTAATATAAATCTGTAATAAAAAGTGCAGCAAAGAAACAAGTAACAAAAGTGAATGCAAACGGTGTAACAATGATGGAAACAAGGCCTGGGCTTCATACTTTCACTAGTGGCAACTCCCAACAACATTAACATAGTCTAATCACATGATATTTCCCATAAAACATGCAATGGAGACGTACTCGGAGGTCATTCCTTTGTGGTCAAGAGAGGACGAGAATTGTGTAGGGCTACAAAAGCACACCTCAAAGTTCGTAGTTCTCAATCTATGGATTTCCCAATGTCACCACAACATATCTAAAGGATAGTCAAAGACAAGCACCAAGAGACTCTCAATCTTCAATCCACACACAAAATAGGAAATCACTCATGATAATATTCTTCTAACCCATGTCCAATAGACCGCTGTAACCTTGGTCTCGGAGATTATACTAGATAAGATCAATTGAGTACATCAATCCAATACATAGAGGAAGTGGAAATATCATGGGATCACCCTAGATTAACAAAGCCTATGATCACAACAAAGATCACATCATGGGAGAGAGAGAAACCACATAGATCAAGATATAAGCCTTAGCCCCGAGGGGAACTACTCACACATGGACATGGTGAGAGGGAGAGTTGTTGATGGAGAGGTGCAGCCCGGAGGAGATGAAGGAGACGGCGACGGCGGCGCCCACGGCCACGACCACGGCCCTTGGGGCAGCGGCCCTTGGCCCCTTCTTCTTCCTTGGAGATGGTGCTGCTGTGGAGATTGATCTCCCCCTCAAGACGTCTGCCAAGGGGGAGAAAATTTCGTGGTGCCCTTTGACCTAGGTTTCCTCTCTTGATTCTCGGATTCCCGTCATCCAGATTATGTCTTCTGTATTTCGGGGTTTCTGGAAGCATCCGAACTCCGATTGGGCCGAATTTTATGTCTAAATCCATCGGAAAAAAAATTCTCTACAACTTTGTAGTTTTAAGTTTTTCCGTTTGAGGCCTTCTTCTAGCGTTTCCGAGGCGATCTTTAAAACCTGTCTGGTGGGGACAGATTTCGGGAGAGTTAGAGTCCAACTCTTACAAAGCTTCCTTTTGTGATTTTTCCTTCATCCTAGTCCACCAAAATCTCTGGCGTAGATCTCGGTACATTTTTGTGCTACCGGGATGAATTGAGAGGGGTGTGTCATGGGCTTCCTTGAGGATGAGTTGCCTTAATTCCTTATTCTTAGGTACTACCAAACGATTTTCAAAGAATACCGTTCTCTTGCTATCTGTGGAGAAACATTTAGCAACTCCGCTAGCAATGTTCTCCTTGATTCGGCGAACACCTCGTGCACGCCTTTGGGCAACTATGATTTGATCCTCAAGAGTTGGTTTCGCCACCAAGGTAGAAAGATAGTCATGAGGAACAATTTTAAGGTTGAACTTGCGAAAGTCCTCATGAAGAAGTGGTTGATACTATTATAACATAAGGTTGTTACAATACGACTTACGACTTAGTGCATCAGCCATGACATTGTCTTTGCCTTGGGTGTAAGAAATTACTACGTCGTAATCTTTTATCAACTCAATCCAGCGTCTTTGCCTGAGATTAAGATCTGGCTGGGTGAAAATATATTTGAGGCTTTGGTGGTCGGAATAGATCTCGCAACGGTTACCAAGGAGGTAATGTCGCCAAGTTGTTAGGGCATGAACTACGGCAGCGAGTTCAAGGTCATGGGTAGGATAGTTCTCTTCATGTGGCCGCAACTGGCGTGAAGCATAAGCTACCACATGTCGATCTTGCAGAAGTATGCATCCTAACCCTTGCCGTGATGCGTCACAATAGATCTCGAAATCCCTTTTAGTGTCTGGAGGTGCAAGTACGGTTGCAGAAGTCAATCTTCTTTTTAGCTCTTGAAAGCTTTCCTCGCACTTGGGAGTCCATAGGAATTTCTTATCTTTCTTGAGGAGTTCAGTTAGAGACTTTGCAACTTTAAAAAAGTTCTCGACGAAGCGACGGCAATAGCTGGCTAGGCCAAGAAAACTCCTAACTTGCTTAACCGATTCAGGTGGAGTCCATTCAAGGACGGCCTGAACTCTCTCGGGATTCACAGCAATGCCTTTTGCAGAAATCACGTGGCCTAAGTAGGTCACTTCTGGTAGCCAAAATTCACACTTGGAGAATTTAGCATACAGGTGATGCTCTCTAAGTTTCATCAATACCAGCCTTAGGTGTTCGGCATGTTCTTCTTCGTTCTTCGAGTATATAAGGATGTCATCGAGGTAAACCACGACAAACTGGTCCAAATACTCCATGAAGATCGAGTTCATCATGCGTGAGAAAGTGGCGGGGGCATTGGTTAAACCAAAGGACATGACGGTGTACTCGTAAAGACCATAACGAGTAGTAAAAGCCGTTTTGGGAATGTCCTCGTTTCGGATTTTGATTTGATGATAACCTAATCTCAAATCCATCTTGGAGAAGACAGAGGATCCTGCAAGTTGATCATAAAGATCATTGATCCTGGGCAATGGGTATTTGTTCTTTCTCGTCGCTAGATTTAGCGGGCGATAGTCTACGCACATCCTTTCTGTTCCATCTTTCTTCTTTACGAACAGAACGGAGCAACCCCATGGCGATGAGCTAGGGCGGATGAAGCCTTTTGCCAACGAAGCATCAAGTTGGGTTTTTAGCTCAGCTAACTCATGTGGGGCCATTTTATATGGGCGATTGGAGATTGGTGCGGTTTCTGGAACAAGATCCACTATAAACTCTACACATCTGTCGGGTGGCTAGGTTTAAAGAGTTGGGTTACTGGATGGTTTTCCTAAGGATGACCATGGCTTACTAAGGGCTACAACAGATATGTCAGAGTAGCAAAGTACCCCGACACGATGGTTAGTGTGGTTCTTCTTGCTAGAAGACATGTAAAGTGGGAGGAAGAACTTCAATTGAATCACTATAGGTTTCTAGAAGAAAACCTACATCAAACACTATGGAACTGTCGGGAATGCCACCTAGAAGTTCTTCTAAAAGGACAACCGGAAAGGAGGGAAGAATTTTGCAAATGCATCAGATTTTGAAGAAACCTGGAATGATTCGGACAGCATAACGGCTGTAATTGCAAGAAAACAATTTTCTTTCAATGTAGATACAACACTTACATAATACGATGTAAGAAATCAGCATTAAAACAATGCTAGGAAACCGGACACAACTTTCCTACGGCTACAAGGAAGCAAACAACGAGATGTTCTAATCAGACAGAGGAGAGCCTAGTCCTATCTTCCCGTAGAATAAGATGAGGGCGACTCAGAACTCAGAACGATGAGGATAAGGAGAAAAATAAGCCTTACGTTGTTCCCTTATATACCCAGAGTAACTATATAACTATAGAAGGCTAGACTCGACTTCGGCCAAGGCTGATAATCCTACAGTCAGTCCTGCTCTGATACCAAGTCTGTCGGGACCCGGGGTTAGCGTATGCAAGCCTCGCTACAACACAATCATATGGAGAGCTGAGAACCGTACCCACTTGTCTAAGCAGACAAGGCCAAGCACAGAACGTTCTCGGAAAGCATCGAACGTGAGGGGCATCCCATCCAGGCCGGATGATCAACTGAAATGGGTCCTCATCGTCCGCACACAAGTCTAAATGATATGGGTGATGAACCCCCATACTCATAGACAAGTCGCCTCAACCATACTATCGATTGTATTATAACCCTTACATAGACTTACTCCAGCCCGATCACTTAGCCGGGGTCTAGGGCGGGCTCGATCATACATCAAAGTGTGCACGAGACAGAGTCTCGAACAATCGCATCGCGATGCCCCAAGCTGCGCACATCTAAGGGCCACTTGGTGTATAAAAGACCGCCAGCCAGATCACAACTAAGGTCTCGAAAACCCATACAAAGACATGCATGTTATAAACATACACACAACACACATGCCTTGTATGAACAGAAGGTATCATTGCAATTCTCTACAAAGTATATATCTTTATTAATAACTCTTACAGAGTGCACACAGAGATCACAAGCATGTGATCCAACATTACAACAGACAAGCGGAAGCAAAGTAGGTCTGAGTACAGACAAGTTTAACAAATGGCTTAGAGAAGCCTTATCTAAAAACAAGCCCTCCACGAGGGAACCAGTCGTCTGACTGGGACTACACTAGCTTGGTCTTGGTATGAGTCTTCATTCTTCGAGCTTCGGTTATAAGCCACCATTGGGGTCGGTGGTTCATCTAAAACATAGATTAAGCAAACGTGAGTACAAAATCGTACTCAGCAAGACTTACATAGGAGCTATACTACTCATGCATATGTATCAAGGTAAAGGGAGGTGGGGTTTCACTTGCAGAAGTGCCAGCTTTGACTTGGCTATTCCTGAACTACGAGTACCAGACTTGAGGTAAGAAGCGTACACGAGTCCACTACATCTCTTCAATCAATACACCACTATGGTTACTTCCTCGACTTCCCCACGAGAAGCACACCATAGCACTCACACTTATCTGGGTGTATTTTAGAAGTATCCAGTTCAAGTTGTCTAATAATCAAGCTAAGCTTTCCAAGCAGTCCATAACCGCGGACGCGGCTATTCGAATAGTTTTGTTAACCCTGCAGGGGTGTACCGCTACACACACGTGCCATCAGTTACCGCCTTTTGCGTGTCACCGTTCAAGAGATGACAGCGAGGATGCCACCACAACCGTTACCTCATAGCCGATCTAGTCCAAGAAAGCCGCCTATCTGGGTTGTCTTCCACTATCGTGAACCCGGCCGGTTTACCGAAGTGGACCCAGACAATGTGTGCGTGGTGCGAAAGCCGGTCTCGGATGAGCCGTTCTCTCACTTGGCTACCAGGCCACAATACCTACAGAAATCCGAACTACTGCGACATCTGGACATCGAAGGGGATGAGTTAGTAAGCCGAGAGGGGTCAGTGAGCCCAATGTGTGGTTGTACTCTTCATCTTGGATCACCACACAAGAACTCGGTGCTTAAGGCGGTGTTCAACGAGACAACCCACTGTGTACTCCTACACAGCCTCTCATCGTTCACCTTGTATTAGGGTCGATTCACCAACACTTTTCTACCAACATCAACATGATCACTACCATCCCGACTCACATCACAGTAACAACATGGTATCATACTAAGCATGCAATAAGCGATAACATTTGCAGGGGCCACATGATATCAAACAACTCCTACATTTGCTAGGATTGTGGTTTGCTTACTACTGTGACAAAATGATAGGTCATGCAAAGGAATGGGTTCATCTATGCGGTAGAAACGAATCATGGTGATCATCCTAAACAATGCATAAGCGAGACATGAGAGGGAAGTGGGATTTTATCGACATGATCAATGGGGGTTTGCTTGCCTTGCTGACGAGGTTCGGGTTCGGGGTCTTCAACGTAGGGGGTGACCTCGGGTTCCGGCTCCACTTCTATCAGCAACATGACAATCATAGGATCAACATAATTTACAATGCACAATCACATGAATAAGATTGAAATGGTGATGTTCATGGTACTGATGTGTTGAGCATTCCATTTAATTGGAGTATATTGCAAATTGAATTGCAAATTCAAACTCCACATTTGAATTCAACTTAACCAAGTTGCATGTGACATTGTTTGATCATTTTGAACCTTTTGGAAATGTGTATGATATGCCTCTGAAGTGTGGTTGAATTGTAGCATAATTCCATGGTTCAAGTTGCAAAATCATTTGAATTGAATTTGAATTAATTCCAAATAATTCAAATGACATATGCTACTGGTACCATTTTAAAATCAACTCAAACAAATTTGAAAGTTGCATATTTGGAAAGATAATTTTCTCCTGATCATTTTTCATATATTATTTGTCCAATTTGGAGTTAATATGAATTTTCTATGAATTTCCAAAGTTTGGGGTATTTTCTGGAATTTCTGGAATTTCTTTAATTCAAATAATCTCTGGAAATTCATTAAATCAATTTATTGCGTCAGGCTGACGTCAAGCTGGCGTCAGGGGGGCTGACAGGTGGGCCAGGGGTGTCAGTGTCACTGGCTAATTAACCCGGCTGGTTAATTTAATCCAGTGGCTTAATTAAGCCACTGGGCCCACTGGTCAGTGACACTGCAGGTGGGGCCAAGGTGGTTAACCTCGCCGGACACGTTAGTTCGCCGGCGACGTGTCTCCGGTGACCACCCGAGACGGCGGTGTCCTTGGTGACGGCGTTCCCGTGGTCCTCTTGATGCGCCAAGACCACCATTTTGGAGCCCTGAGCATCGCGCTTCGAACTGGACCAAGAACAAGGCCTGGGGGGCACGGCATCGTCGTCGGCGACGAGCCCTAGCGGCGGCGGAGCTACTGGCCCGAGGTGGAACTAGCTGTGAAGCGCCATTTGGAACAATCGTGGTTGCAATCGAAGCAGAGGAGCACAGGGAGCAAGTTAGACATGGCCTCGGGGTTCTAGGGTTCAAGGCTGCACGACGACGAGCATCCCGGTGGCGAGGTGCTCCTGCGTTCATGGCGGATCCGGCTAGAGTTGAGGAGGGGGACGATGGAGTAGTTTGGGAGAACCGTAAGCTCACTGTGAATTCCACGGAGTCAGTGGCGCGCTTGGGGAGGCTTCACGGCGGCCGGAATTTAACGGCGTCGTGCGGCGGCAGGAGGTGATGACGAAGAAGGGGGTGGCGATCCTAGAGCACCCCTGTTCGATTCATTCTGCTCCTTGGCGTAGACGACGACGGCGAAGACGATGGACATCACGGAGGGGCCCGAGGAGGTCACTGGCCACGTCTTCTCGGAGCAATGGCGACGGTAGTGTTCGGGCGGCGATGAAATGCGGCGAGAGAGGACACGGGAGAGAAACAGGGAGAGGGGGAAGTGAGGGAGGAGGTCGAGGGCATCGCGCTGGCGCGATAAGGACGGCGGGGAGGGTGCCAGGCAGCCTAGCAGCTGCCGCCGGCGTCGGCATGCTCGCCACCGAGCAGCTTGCCGCCGCCGGGGTAGACGACAAGGGTGGTGTGGGCTTGGGCTGGCCTCGGTTAGTTGGACCCGAGGCCCAGGTAAGTGGGCTGGGATTCCTTTTTCTAATTCTTCTGTTAATTCTTTCTGTTTTCTGTTTCTGTTATTTGTTGTATCCCAAATAAAATAGCAAGACATTTTATAAAATGCTGAAAAATTTTATATGGCTTCATAACAAAAAAGACTAGCCACTTATAAAGTTTCAACATTTTTAAAATTCAAATAATTTGAATCTTAACTCAAATAGGATTATTTTATTAATTCCAAGGCACTGTTTGAATATTAGAAAATTCCATGAGCATGGGATTGCTCCCAAACCATTTTTAAAATGATCAGCACCATTTATAGGAATTTTCCAAATGTTCAAATGATTTTTGGAAAAAGATTTTTATCTGGCCATTTGATTTAATTTCTCAGGGCTTTTCTTTTCCCCAATTTTGATTTTCTTTTTGAATTTTTCACATGATGCAAAGGAGCACTTGATCCTAGCACAAACCTAACTTGGGGTTGTGACAAATATACTCCGAATCCATTGTAGATTGGGGGACGACTGACTGTTTGCCGCTCCTCTAGCTAATTGCGCCACCGTTCAACATGAAAACATATCCCGTCTGGGATTTCGAGTCATCTAGATCTGAGCCGAGGCTTGCGTCAATGTAACCCTTTACGGTGAGCTCCTCATCAACTCCTCTATAAACGAGAAAGAGATCCTTGGTTCTTCTCAAGTACTTAAGGATGTTCTTTACTGCTATCCAGTGAGCCATTCCCGGGTTACTCTGGTAGCGATTAGTCATACTAATGGCCAGCGCTAAATCCGGTCTGGTACATAACATAGCATACATGAGAGAACCTATGGCTGAGGCATAGGGCTTTGAGGACATCTCCTCCTCTTTTTCTGTGGTTGGGCATTGAGTCACGCTTAATTTGACACCTTTTATAACTGGCAAGAGGCCTCTCTTGGAGTTACCCATACTGAACCTTTTGAATATCTTGTCAATATAAGTGCTCTGACTCAAGGCCAACCGTCGTTTAGGTCTATCTCTATAGATCTTAATCCCCAATATGTACGCAACTTCACCTAGGTCCTTCATGGAAAATTGTCCATTCAGATATTCCTTCACCTCCTCTAAGAATTTCTTATCGTTCCCTATTAGTAATATGTCATCTACATATAACACAAGGAATGCTACAGAGCTCCCACTCAGTTTCTTATAGACGCAGAACTCTTCGACGTTTTGGACAAATCCAAAAGCTTTAATGACCTCATCAAATCGAAGATTCCAGCTCCGAGATGCTTGCTTCAACCCATAGATGGACCGTTGAAGCTTGCACACCTTACCATCGTTCCTTGGATTGACAAACCCCTCTGGTTGCATCATATACAACTCTTCCTCAATGTTGCCATTTAGGAATGCAGTTTTCACATCCATCTGCCATATCTCGTAATCATGATATGCAGCTATTGCTAGTAGGATCCGAATAGACTTTATCATCGCTACAGGAGAGAACGTCTCCTCGTAGTCAACTCCTTGAATTTGTCGGAACCCCTTCGCGACAAGTCGAGCTTTGTAGACAGATACGTTTCCGTCTGCGTCAGTCTTTTTCTTGAAAATACATTTATTCTCGACGGCCTTGCGGTCCTCGGGAATATCCACCAAAGTCCATACTTTGTTGGTGTACATGGAGTCTATTTCGGATTTCATGGCTTCAAGCCATTTCTCGGACTCGGGTCCCTCCATTGCTTCTTTGTAACTTGTAGGTTCATCCGACTCATCAGCCGAGATTGCATTCACAAGCTGTCCGTAAAACTCAGTAGGTTGACGGACTCTTGATGACCTACGGGGCATAAAAGGTTCCTCTTCATTCTCAACATGATCATCATCAATGTCATGATCGTTATGAATGTCGTTCTGGCCATTCTCTTCAGATCCCACTGTGGAAGATGGTTCCAGAACAATTTTCGTAGCCGTTTCTTCCAATTGGAGTGATTGGTCAGTCACTTCATCGAGGTCTATTTTCCTCCCACTCAACTCTTTCGCGAGAAACTCCTTCTCAAGAAAGTGTCCCGTCATGGCAACAAACGTTTTGCTGTCAGACTTGTTGTAGAAGGTGTATCCACAAGTTTCCGTGGGATAGCCCACAAAGATGCACTTATCCTCCTTGGATTCAAGTTTTTCAGGCTGTAGTTTCCTAACATAAGCCTCACAACCCCAAATCTTCAGGTGAGATAACTTAGGTTTCGTGCCATGCCATTCTTCAAATGGTGTTGTCTTTACGGATTTGGATGGTGCCCTATTAAGAATATGAGCGGCAGTTTCTAATGCATACCCCTAGAATGACATAAGCAAATCAGTATGAGACATCATCGATCGTACGTTATCCAATAGGGTTCGATTACGTCGTTCAGCCACACCGTTTCTCTGAGGTGTGACTGCCGGCGTAAGCTGTGGTACTATGCCACAAGACTTCAGATGATTGCCAAACTCGTGACTCAAATACTCGCCACCTCGATCCGATCGAAGGTGCTTGATTTTCTTTCCGAGTTGATTTTCGATCTCATTCTGAAATTCCTTGAACTTTTCAAAGGTTTCAGACTTGTGCTTCATCAAGTAAATATACCCATATCTACTCAAGTCATCAGTAAAGGTCACGAAGTAACGAAGACCATTGCGAGTGGGGACGTTCATGGGTCCATATACATCCGTCTGTATGATCCCCAACAAGTCATCCGCACACTCCATTATCCCATTGAATGGAGTCCTTGTCATTTTGCCCATGAGGCATGGTTCACATGTATCAAGGGATCCAAAATCCAATGACTCAAGAAGTCCATCCTTATGGAGCTTCTCCATGCTCTTTATACCAATATGACCAAGTCGGCAATGCCACATCTTCATGTGATCTTCATCATTCTTCAATCTTTTGGCCTCAATATTGTTAATGTGACACACGTCACCATCGAGATCAAGTACGAATAAACCATGCAACTCCGGTGCGTGAACATAAAACATTTCATCCTTATAAACCGAACAACCAATTGTATCAGACTTAAAGGAATAGCGGTCTCGCTTCAATCAAGAGCCACTAACGATGTTCACACTCAACGCGGGTACATAGTAGCAATTATTCAGAACTAAAACCAATCCCGAAGGGAGACTAAGATGCTTCATGCCGACCGCCAAGACTTCAATTTGACAGCCATTCCCCACGCGCATCGTCACTTCATCCTTGAGAAAGCGTCTCCTATTCCTTAGTCCCTGAATGGAATTAGAAATATGAGCGACAGATCCTGTATCAATTATCCATGATGTGTTCCCGGCGCTTGTCAAGAGAAGATCAACAATATGTATATCAAATATACCTTCGTCTCTCTTGGCGACCTTGTCAGCCTTCTTGTCGTTTAGGTACTTGGGGCAGTTCTGTTTCCAGTGACCTTCACCCTTGCAGTAGAAGCACTCCACTCCGGGTTTAGGCTTGGGTGCCTTGGGAGGAGCGGCAACTGACTTGCTATCCCTCTTGGGGCCACCTCTCTTGGCCTTCTCCCGCCTTCTTGACTTCTTGAAGTCAGTGGTCTTGTTGACCATGAAGACGGCGTGCTCCTTCTTGATCTCAACCTCGGCGCTCTTCAGCATGGCGAACAACTCAGTAGGGGTTTTGGTCATCCCCTGCATGTTGTAGTTCAGCACAAAGCCTTTGTAGCTAGGGGGAAGCGACTGCAACACCCTATCAACAACAAGTTCATCTGGAATCTGGCATTCCAGAGCATTCAAGCGCTGAACGTAGCCAGACATTTTGACTACGTGCTCACTCACGCTTCCGTGCTCGTCCATCTTTGCTGAGAAGAAGGCTTCAGAAGCCTCGTACCGTTCAGCCCTGGCTTGAGGTGCGAAGACCGCCTTGAGGTCGGTGATAATCTCATATGCACCCATCCTCTCAAAGCGTTTCTGCAGCTCAGCCTCCATGGAGTAGAGAATGCCACTCTGGACAAGGTTGTAATCATCAGTCCTGGAGAGATAGACATTCTTCTCGTCCTGATTGGCACCATCTGCTGGTGCGTCACCTAACGCGCCCTCTAGTACGTATGCCATCATGAGGGGAACGAGGAGAATCCTCAGGGTGCGGAACTAGTTGGTGAAGTTTGTCCCATCTGTTTTTAGCTTATCTTTCTCTAGGAATGATCCTAAGTTGAACGAGGGGCGAGGTGCTTCCATCTACAAGGTTGATTCACAAGGATACATATTTAGACTTTTGTTCATAATGTGGAGTTTCAATTTAATCTCAAAATTCTAGAAAGCTCCCACTTAGATAAACACCTCTCAATTTAACTAAGTGATTACACAATCCCAGCCCCCATACCTCCCCCGATCGTCACGACCATCAGTATGCGAACCAGGTAGGCCTCTAAGCCAATCACAGAAGGCATGTGACTCGTGCTCGACCTTTCGGTCTCCTGTGTTCCAGGCCCGCATCTACATACATCAAGCCTGCCAATCAAACCTTGATGTTAGCTGTTCAGCAAGGCCATATCTGCATATGCCAGGCTTGCCGAACCCAACCTCATGCGAACTCCGTTGATATGTAGGACAACTCCGGTATGTACGGAGCATCAAGCCATATGGGAGAACCTTCCAGGCGGTGCCCACCAAGGGAGAACACAATGTTGGTATTGTGAGAGATGGTCCTGTTTCATGCTACCGTCGATATATCTAGCATACTAGCATAAAGCAGGAAGTAAAACTGTAAATCATACAACCTATGACCCCCCTTCATGCAAAGCAAAGTTAAACGCCTTTCTACTTTTCCCCGCAAAAAAAACGCCTTTCTACTTTAGCTTGTGCAAGTTTTACGTGGCTGCTAGGGGTTTCGAGAGAGAGAACCATTTCTATCCTGCGAAAAACATGCCACAACACCGTCTCCCATCCGTCTCTATTACACCCCTGTCGGGGCCCTCCGTTGCAAACATCTTTGCATCGCTAATGCAGAGAGACAGACACCCCCCCAGCCACTTTATATGGTACAAGACATATGTCAAGCGTGGAACCAGTCTCACGTAAACGCGTAAGGTCGGTCGGGGGCCGCTTCATCAAACATTGTCGCAACGCTAAATGAGTACACGTGGGAGGGTAACGAATGAAGACTCGATGCCCACATCCTAGATGTGTTCTACCCGTACAATACATCTACGCATAGCTAGCTCATGATACCACTGTTGGGATACGGGGCAGAAAACACAAATTTTTCATACCTACGGTACCCGAACCCAAGATCTATGCTATGGCGATGTAAAGTAACAGAGGGAATCGGTGTTCATACCTTTGAAGACCGAAAGAGGGAAACGTTCTTGCGAACGTGGCTGGTGTAGACTCGGAACTACGAGCTCCCTGTCGTATAGAAGACCACCACCGGCGAGGATGACTCCCGGTAAACCTCCAGCGACGAAGTAGCACCACAGGTGTAGTGCCTCGAAGAGATTATACACGTACGGTACAATCGATGTTCCTCCCGGGCCCCGAACCAGGCGAGCAGCGGAAGAAAGACGGCTACGGATCCCGACTCCAGCAGAACGACGGTCTGCCTTATGGTGGAGAACTCCAATCCAGGTGCAGACTCCAAACAAGGGGAGTCCACTTCCGGGAAGGAGAAGGAGGAAGAAGGAGATATTGGTGTGTTGGAAAAAGGGGGGGTCTACCCCTCATATAGGCCAAGGGGGGGTGCCATCCTCCTCCCCTCCCGAATGTGGGACTAAACTCCCAAGGGGGGGGGTGCGCCGGCCAAGGAGGGTGGTGGGCCCCACCCTTGGCGCCAAGCCCAAGGGGGGAGACCCCCTCCTCCCTTAATGGGCCCCATGGGCCCATTTAGCCTTTTTCCCATTTTTTTAATTTATTTAATATGTTTTAAATTTTTAATTCAGATAATTAAATAATAAAACATTATTAAAACAATTAAATTTATTTTGAACTATTCAAAATGTCCGGAAACCATTCCGTCCTCCTCCGAAACTATTCCGGTGATTCCTTCTATTTCACCGATTGATCCCGTAACTATCCTATGCATCGATTGCCCTTAAGTGTAACACCCTAACGGTCCGGGAAACAACAGACATGGTCGAGACTCTTCTCATTGACCAATGACTAGTCAGTTGGACCTGGTTACAATCCTTGACAGTCCCTGCGCTTCCATCGAATGAACTTCGATCGATTTTGGAAACCGTTAACGATACGACGTAATCCCTTTGTGCTGCGGTACTTTGTATGTACGAGGTTTGATCGTCGGTATCCTACATACCGTGTTCACATCTCGTTCACAACAAAAAACTTCTCTCGTCCATGATCATTGCATCTCTTGTGACCTAGTCACGTCCTTGCAAGGTGTTGATGCAATATCACCGAGTGGGCCCAGAGTACCTGTCCTGTCACAAGGACTGACAAATCCCGCTCTAATCTATTAACATACTCATCAACCATATATTTCGGAATACCCAAAGTGCACCGTTATAGCCAGCATATTTCAGTCAGGCGGTGGGATACAAATCAAAGTCTCCTCATAGATGACAATTACGTATGATCGTTACGGTCTAAGGACTAAGCCATACGTTACAAAGTCATAGCAACGCTGAACTATGTGACTCGATCACATTGCAATACTTTAGGTGGGTGTACGTCCATCACATCATTCCCCTTAACGATGTGACCTCATTGTTAATGGACTTAAGTGTCGCCATGATCAGGAAAGCTTGATCAATCAATTGCCTAATGAGATAGTTTACCCGAGTTAAACTACGGACCATGTTTTATACTACACCTGTATTAGTATTTCCAAGTAATACAGTTATAGCACAGTATAAAACGTATTATGAACAAAACGGATATGTCACAAATATCTTTATTAATTTGTCTCTAGGGCACATATCCAACACGGCACCGGCCGGATGAATCGCTCGTCGTCGTCGTCGTCAGTTTCCATCGCCATGCCGACAGCGTGGCGGAGCGCGGATAGCAACGCTTCTTCCTTTGCCTCGTCATCGATCTCCATTACCTGCTCGTCCGGGGGTTCGATTGGGACGAAGTCGTCCCCTGAGTGGAGCGGCGCGAACGCCACCGTCGTAGCACCGTCGTCATGTTCGTCGCCCTCGCCGGCCATAGTTGCTGGATACCAGTCCAACTAATGGAGATCGATCAGTGTTGGATCGCTGGTGCTGGTGGGTAAGTGTTAGCAGGCGACCGAAGTTAGCTGCACCAATGGCGGGTCAGGAAGGTAATGTAGGTTCCCCGCGCTAGGAGGACGGCAGGGCGTGGCGGCATAGGGGGCACGCGTTGCTACACCCCAGCACTACAAGAAATATGCTCATACATGACGTTCTTTAAAAGGTCGTGGCTGAATCCGTCATAAATCTATGACGATTTCACCTGAGATGGTCGTAAACCGTTTGAAGGGTTCAAATTCATATATAAATTACGACGATGTGAGTCAAAAAGGTCATAACCGCATAAGCTGAGATCGTCATAAACTAAGCCACACAACTTACAGAGTTATTTTTAATTGATTATGACTTATTTAGATTGTCATAACATTGACGACGATTATAATAACGTCGTAACATGTTCTAACTATGCTTACATGTCACTCATGGTCCCACCTCATCCATCTATTTGATGTTCGTAGCTAGGTCTTTATTCTTGACAAACTATTGGTAGATCTATGATATAATAGCTACTTGTTTTCCTATAAATTATTTTTTGATAAATAAAGAGCAAACTATCTAGCACTTGTAGTTTAAATTTGACCCAGTTCGAGTTGAATCTGCAGAATTTTGTCTTTTTATGAGATGTGTATGAAAAACATTTTACATCCAACTATTTCTTGAATTATACATAAAATATGGTATAATATTTTTCTAAATTGGTTTGGTACAATTTTGCAATATAGATTTGGTAGGTTCTTCATAAAAAATAGCCAGTAATGATCACCACTAAAACTTAGCAATAATTAATCATTTCCTAAATAAATTCTTGATTGTGTAATTATTTACTATTTAAATAGATAAAATCACCTCTATAGTAGAAGGTATTTTTTTATAATATTAAAAAGGGAAAAACATAATTAATTGTTATTAAGATAATAGTAATAATAACATTACCTAAATAAAAGTTATATAAAAACCCAAAAATATTATTATAATAATTATATAATATTTAAAATTATTTGATTAATTGTACAAAAAATATGTCTACTATTTTTGTAAAATAGTTTGCTACAATTTGTTAACATATATTTGGTAGTTTTCAGAAAAAAACCTTGTTTTCGATACTAAAAAAAAATTTGTGCAAAGAAAATGAAAGCTTCCTGAAACAACATTGTTCAATATCCCAAGCTCGACAATTGTGTATAATATTGGCACATTTCAAAAAACTATGCCACAAGTGTGGCCATAACATTGGTCTTTGGACGTAGAAATCAAATACCTAATTTTATGCATGTGTTTGTCATTCATATGCCAATCGATTCAGAATAGCTAGCCTCACATCAGTTGAACTGGTGACAATCAACATGTGCCTAGTAGTAAAGTGTATCAGCAGCAAACTACACACACCATTTTAGGTGTAAAATGCAAGGGAGATTAACTATGATATTATCAAGTAGTTGATGGCGAGACATAATGACAAAACACGGTGAATTTGCAAGAATAATAGGCAAAGATGAGCTTGTAAAGATCAGGTATGTTAGGAAAACACATGTTAATGCTCACGACGAGGTTGATGGCAGGTGGAGCACGGAAGATGCCTATGCACTTGCTGGTAGCCCATCTCAACAAGGGCATACTCCAGATCTTGAGGTGGCGGCACACAAAGGCCACCACACGAGGGGACATAGGAGAGGGCGCTGACCCATCGCCATGTCTTGCATGATTCCTGTTTCACAATAAGTTGCTGCAGCAGGGATCGCGGTCACGTAGAACTTGCACCGACCACTAAGGAGGGCGCACCCATGGTGAGACGACGTAGTGGGGGACGACCGCGTTATGGGGTCATGGGAACGCGACGCGCCTTGTAGGACGAACGAGGATGTGGAAAGAAATATTGACATAATGATGTGCCCTCTGCTTCATTAATATATTCGCTGATTATTATAGTGGGTCAAAGATAGTTAATTTGGTACATACGATTTTTTGGAAGTTGGACGAAAGGAGAACGGACGATAGAACACTAAGTTCTTTTTAGTTAGGAAAGATTCATGCTACTGTATTTTTAGTATGATTTTAATCATTATTTCTACAAAATTTTACTTTATATTCCTACGAAACCCTAAGTATTTATTCAAACCCAAAAAAATACACTTTGCCGCTTTAGATTTTTTTAGAAAACTTTGCCGCTCCGGTGCTCCAATCTCTCCCGCCCAATTGCGATTTCCCCACCTCTTTATACCGGATGGAAACCTGGAGTAACTATTATTTGTATAAAATTTATTTATATTTCTACAAACCTCTAAATATATTTTTCAAACCCAAAAATAAACTTTAGAGCTCTTTCTATGCACTAAACTCTATCATTCCCGAAAATTTCTCCCACCCGAGCCACATCCCGCCCTTTTATCCCGCCTCTGTTATCTCCAAAACCAGTCCAAACCCTAGCTTCCCTCCCTCGCGCCGCCAACCCCCCACTCCTTCATCGAGCCGCAGATCTGAAACCCATTGTCCTCCTCTCATCTTTCCCCACCGCATCCCCTCCCCGCTACAACCTTATCCCACAGCCGCCGCACACCACCCTCCTCTCATCTCTCTCCACAACACGGCGAGATCCCCAGTGCTCACGCCGCGAACCCCACCGCTCACACCACGAACGTCCACCCCCTCCTCATCACCCGGAGGTGGATCCCTTGGTGGTGGTGCAGGATGCGAGGGAGATGTACCGGGCCGGTGAGAAGCGGTTGGGGACAGATGAGCGAGCCTTCATCCGTGTCTTCACCGAGCGCTTCTGCACCACGCGGATTTGAGCCCCGCGCCGCCGCCGTTTCCCTCGCCGGCCACGTCGGTGCCCCAGCACCACACTGAAGGTACGACTCTTGGTCATGTTGTTTGTGAGCACTTTAGCGGTAGGGTTTGTAGGTATCCGTTTCACTGTGGGGATTTTTCCGCTGTGTCAGGCGAGGACGCGGTGCCGACCACCGAGGAGGCGGTCAAGGAACAGCCGGCAGTTGGCGAGGCTGATGCTGCATGAGTAGAAGAGGAGGCTCTCCGCAGTTTCTTGGAGGTGGGATATTTTGGGCTCTTCGCTCAGATATGGCGAATATCTTAGCTCCGAACGTTTATGAGATCCTGAGGGCTCCTTCCTTTATACGCAGCCCATTGTTAGTGTTCTTTGCTAACGATTTATATATTTCTTCTTGCAGGAATTCGAGGATCAAGCAGATGATTATATCATCTCATCTCCACGGCTGAAGAGGATCGCAACTTCTGAGCTCCCTACTGCCCTCAAGTTTCTAGGTAGATAGTCAAGCATCATATGCACCTTGCTGAAGGATGGATAGTACTTCATCCGTGTCAAGACAATTGTACTGCTAATTTTCTTCCTGTTTGCAGGGAGGTAGTGCTTCTCCAGTTTGGCAAATACTATTCCATATCATTATGAACAAGGTAAAGGAACCAAGTAATGGCCAGGCTTACACATACATACTAGGCAGACCAGTAGACAAATTCATACATGCAGACTAGATACATGTTGTCATATGTAATTCTCCTGATACAAGATTAGTACCTACAAGCTTGATTTGATTTGATAGGCAGACCATTAGACAAATTCAAACGTGGAGTAAGTAATAACTCACAACCACAAAAAATCTATTCAGATTTGATTTGTTAGCACCTTAGTACCTACTAGCTAGCAACTCTGCTACCATAAAAAATAGAATTAATAATGTATAACTAGCTGGGTCACCCGCGTATTTGCGCGGCTAGATTTGGTAGGTTGATGAGTTTGCCTTTTTCCATATTCTTCATATTAGATTTTAGATTTTGGTAGATTAGTAAACACTCAGAATGATTATATCTTAGAAATACTATACAAAAGCTTTTGCATGTTGCTCACGGTTCTGATTTTCTCCTCATTCACTTTTGTGTATCTTTTCATAAATTTAACTCCTATGTCTCTCTCAATCTTCAGATAATTTTGGACATGTAAATCTCAATTTGATACCCGTTTTGTCTTAGCCAATCTGAGGCGTGCATTGTGTCCCGTGTATTTATTTTCCATCAAGGCTTGATGAAAAAGTTCTTTCCTACTCATTCTTATCTTAACACTTATTTCTCTCCTAGAAATTGTTTTTGCCTCCACGGATCCCGACTTCTTGAAAAAACAGAAGAAAAAACTAATGTGAACATATAGGGATTTATACTACATAATTGTATAGATTTGTGATGAAATGTGTATTTACTGTGAAGTACACAGAACCATAATCTTTTATTTTTTGCACATGCTTTGTTCACTGTAAAAAGTCCATAACTTTTTTGTAGCACACATACAAATACATTACATCATAAAAAATAAATCAAATGTGCAACATATATATCTATGTATGTATGTATTTGCTTAGATATTTTCTAAGCTTAAAAATATGATATAATTTTATAGAATCTATGATCCTTGTAGTCCGAGAAAAAAACACTCAAACAATCCTCATATTTTTCTGAAATCTCCCATCCTACCATTTTTTTAATAAAAAACATATCTCTCTATTCGAAATTCAGCATGTAATTGTTGGTTTACGATATTACAATTATGATTTATAATCTCGTTTAATGAAGTAAAGATGTAGGCGAGAAGATGTGATGAAAAATGTGCCTAAGGACTCCCGTTGTTGCTGCTCCAATGGAGATTAGGCATGTCAGTATGCGTTCACAGAATATTGTCTAGCTATGCCAATCTGACTGGTGTGTCTCGATCAATATATGAAGTGCAATTTGCTGACGTATATAAGTGTTTTAGAGTGGATAACAATCGTGTTAATTTTCCCTGTAAAAAAACTACCATGTTAATTTGCTTGAGGTGATTATTTTTATGCATCATCAAGCATGTAGATAAATCCCTTTGATTGGCGAGAGGATTTTAGGAGATGCATGTTTGTTTGACTAATCCTGGTATTTTAGTCACAAACGCTGGACATCGAGTATTCTAGAGTATTTGAAAAGCCTTCGACTCTAATTGACGTGAGATTAGCAAGAGGACTCCTTTTCAATGCATCTATTTATTTCTCCAAATAAAGTGTCCAGTTTCGACCCCTACAAAAAGAGTTCGATTATGTATCTGGGAGTCTGGGTCCAACCCTTATGCTTGTAAACGTGACAGATAATATTTCTGCGAATGAAAAACATGACAGATCATATGCCCTCTGCGAAAGAAAAACATGACAGATCATATGCCCTTGTAGTCTTGTACATGTCACGTGAACCGGCCAAGATGGTTAATTTCAACTGTTAATACATGGATCTAACTCTAATCTCAACCGTTTTAATTCCTGGATCCATCTAATCTTGGAAAGAAATTTTCTTGTACACGTCTCACTCCTTGTAAAACTGAAACGATGCATCCTTCTGCCATGTACACCTCCAAGGTAATCTAAGCCAGTTCGTTGTTATTGTTTAATCTCAACCGTTCATTTTCTATCGTTTTAAATATATAATAGATTATGTGTCAATTTATTTATTATCTTTTCATGTGATGAGTTCGGGAGCAGCACATTTACATTTATGTGGAGGAATGATGCCAGCTACGCATAACACCAGTATATAACAAAAATGTAATTCTGAATTCTGATAGCCTGTATGCTTGTAAATTGCATTATTGTATTCATCTGATATTCTATTTAATAATACTGATGCAATGCAATATTGTTGAACTGCAAATTCAATGCTTTATATCCTATTTGTCATTAGTTAGTTTACTGTGCATCAATCTTCATGAATATTATAAGCATCATTCTTGCTTCTCTCTAAGTTTCTTAAGATAGCAGCCACCATTAGGAGTTTGCATGGATAGATGATTGTTTGGTATTTTAAGGGAACACAAAAGTTTGTTTAATTTGGATCAAAGCTTATTGTTGCCCCTGGAATCTAAATGAGTGTTTTTTGCTGGTTTAGACAAACTTGCAGACTTGTTTGGACTAGTTTAGAGGATATACATTGCAGAATTGCTTCTTGCTTAACTAAATTTGTTTTCTGTTTGAAATTGCTTTCAGCTGATAGATACTCCTCTGCTTTCAGTATATGTTCAGAGTATGTATATTTAGTATATGGAAACAGAGAAATGTCTCTTTGATCACTGCATATCAGTGCAATCTTGTTATGGGTTCATTAATTTCAGTGCATATCTTAATTGTATTTAATTTGTAGTGTTGGAGCTTGATACGTCCCAAACGTATCTATAATTTCTGCTTGCTCCATGCATGTTTTGTGTGACTTTGTCATGTTTTGCTTGAACTTTCATACACTTTTGAGCATATTTGGACTAACCTATTAACTCACTTGCCAGTTCTTGTTTTCTGTTGTTTTTGTATTTCAGGTTTTCCGGCCATTAAAAGTGCTCCAAAAATTCCGGAAAAATTATATAAAAAATCAGCGTCCCGGAAGCTTCCGGAATCACCAAGGAAGGAGGGGAGGGCCACCACAGGGACTCTAGAAGGGTCCCTGGCGCGGCCCCACCCTAGGCCGCGCCGGGCACCCTCCTGGCTGCCCTGTGGCCCCCCTGGTGCCCCCCTTTGGCCCTATTTTTACCCCCGCGGAGGAAACCCTGATTCCGAACCCCTTTTCTCCAGAAGCAATTCCGATCTCCGCCGCCATCGCCATCAAGTTTCGAGGGGACAGAATTCCTGTGCCGGCACCTTGTCGGGACGGGGAAGTGCCCCCGGATTCATCTCCATCGACGTTGCTTCCTCCCTCCATGATGCGGGAGTAGTCCCTCCTCGGGGCTGAGGTTTCTACCAGTAGCTATGTGTTCTTCTCTCTCTCCCATGATGTGATCTTCGTTGTGATCATAGGCTATGTTAATCTAGGGTGATCCCATGATATTTCCCCTTCATCTATGTATTGGATTGATGTACTCAATTGATCTTATCTAGTATAATCCCCGAGACCAAGGTGACAACGGTCTATTGGACATGGGTTAGAAGAATATTATCATGAGTGATTTCCTCTTTTGTGTGTGGATTGAAGATTGAGAGTCTTTTGGTGCTTGTCTTTGACTATCCTTTAGATATGTTGTGGTGATTGTGGTACTCTCTTTGGATGGCCGCGGTGACATTGGGAAATCCATAGATTGAGAACTACGAACTCTGAGGTGTGCTTTTGTAGCCCTACACAATTCTCGTCCTCTCTTGACCACAAATGAATGACCTTCGAGTACGTCTCCATTGCATGTTTTATGGGAAATATCATGTGATTAGACTATGTTAATGTTGTTGGGAGTTGCCACTAGTGAAAGTATGAAGCCTAGGCCTTGTTTCCACCTTTGCAATACCGTTTGTGCTCACGTTTACCACTTGCTACCTTGCTGCACTTTTTATTACAGATTTATATTACCTTGCTTTGCCACAGCTATCACTCGTATTTTACCATCTCTTCGCCAAACTAGTGCACCTATACAACTCCTAGTTGTATTAGGTGTGTTGGGGACACAAGAGACTTCTTGTATCTTAATTGCAGGGTTGCTTGAGAGAGACCATCTTCAACCTCTACTTCCCTGAGTTCGATAAACCTTAGGTCATCCACTTGAGGGAAATTGTTGCTGTCCTAAAAACCTCTGCGCTTGGAGGCCTAACATAGTCTACAAGAATAGAAGCGTGCGTAGACATCAGAGCTCTACGAGGAGCAGCTAGAGCGCCACGAGGAGCGACGACCACCACCGCAACGACGCCTTTTCGGTATAACTTGATAATTTTTTGGTGTGTACTCCTGGACTAATTTTTTGGTGGTGTGGGTATCTCGTGGAGTTTTGTATGATGTTTATGTACTCTGACAATATGCTGGAGAAGTTTAAGCTGATTAATTGAATTTACCCTTTTTTGTGAGTTTTGTACTGTATGCTGGAGTATAGTTGTTGAGCAGTAGCATTAGTAGCATTTTTCTTGCTGTTGTGGAAACTGGAGTTTCAGTTTCGGTGCTTCCTATGTGCAAACGGGAGAAAATTAAACTTAATTTTGAGCTCTAATCCTTGCTGGTAGGTTCTGTTTTCCCTAGATACTTCTTATCTTGCTGTAGTCCTTGCTGCTATGTCAAACTGTTGCTACTTGTTCTTTCCTATCCTAATGAGCAGAAACAATTTTTGTTCTCAGTGAATTTGCTTCTGAATTTGATTTGCAGGCGAAGGAACGCGCCCAGGAGAAGGAGCACAGAGAAGCAGCAGCGCCTGCGCGACGAGGAGAAGCCCAGGAGCGCCTGGGCTGGTGATGGCTGCTGCTTCATGGAGCAGAGCTGCTGCTGTTGTTGCCTAGAGCAGAGCAGAGATGCTGCTGTTGTTGCATGGCGAGGCGAGGTGCGCCTAGAGTTCTGGGTGTGGCCAGGTGGAGGGGGAATCCCACCTGAAGTTGTATTGTATTTGCCGAGAGTAGCTAGTATCAAATATGTGATTGTTCAACTTATTGTGGTGTTTATCTAGGTGTGGCATATTGTATTAAATTGATGTTTTTTGATCCGTCGTATCATCAGTCTCAACGTGGTATTAAACTGATGTTGGCTGTTATATGAAGATTTCATAATGGTATATTTGTTTTTAATTTGCTATTTTAAATTAAAATCTGCTGATGGGATTCTCTAGAATTTGACAATTTGGATCCATTCGCAGAAAAAAGAGACTGAATACAGAAAAAGAAAATCTGGATCTGTAAAGCCAAAAAGCCCATGGACCAAAATAAAAAGGTTGGTATGTTGGGCTTGGCCCATGTAGCTGAACAAAATTGATAGAAAAAACTATAAATAGGCAGAATTATTGGGCTTGGCCCATGTAAACCACTGAACCGGAATGGGCCAATTTTAAGTTACGATGATTTGGTTTTGTCGCAATTTTTCCACGTAGGACTGCCACGTAGGATTGGGTTAGAATGCCAACGACGATTTAGGATCGTCGTAAAGGTTACGACGATCCAGAAATCGTCGTGAAAGTTACGACGATTTCGACCAAAATGTCGTTGTTTTCAGTTTTTGACGCCTCGTTTTCGACGCTTGATTTTTCGTCGTAAGATAGACGTAAATTAAAAATCGTGACGATGTATCGACGAAAATATAGCGTCGTGTATTAGCATATTTCTTGTAGTGCAACCACTCGGCGATGCAACCCCGGTGGAAGCAATGCCTGTGCGAGCATGGCATCACGCCGACGAAGTCCTCGACGCAGATCACGCAACACTTGTCCGTCGTCATTCCACGACCTTCTTCTTGGCCTTCTCCCCCTTGGTGAACACGCTTCTCCAGGCCGGCCACCGCCGCAGGCGGCGCGGGGACCCCTCCGAAGCCGCCGTCGCGATAAGCATCCGCGTCGTCTGGGTGCGGCAGGGTCGATAGGATCAAAAGGACCTCCTGGTCTCCGATGACGCCGTGCAAGAAAGCCTGCTTCGAGGGCAAGCAAGACCGATCGGCCGAGGTCCTCTGGCAGTGGCACGACATCGTCTTGAACTACTCCAAGAAGTTGTTGCAACGCCGCCGTGTCTTGGTCTTGGTGCTCGTGGTTGTGGGATGGTGGAAGCGGGACGAGCCAGTGCTGGGCCGCTGTGCTGCTGTTGATGGCGAAGGCCAGGGCGTGCTCCATGCACTCATCGGCCATCGTTGTTCCCATTGATTGATTGGGCAAGCTGCTGAAACTTGATCTAATGTTGAAAGAAAGCTCACCGACGGCGTGAACGATCAACGTATTGTGGGTATGTTATTGTGACGATCCACTAATATACTCTAGCATGCATGGGCGCAAGGATTTACCGGATCTATTTCGGAAAAGGAATCGGGGTGTGACGCGACCCCGCTTTCCTGTAATTTTTCGTGAAAATCGACACTTTCGGCACTCCACTTTCGCTCCCTACTACTGGAAAAAGCGACCGCTCCCGGCTTAAAATACCCATTTTGGACGAATCATAAAAACACTTTATAAATTAAGAATAATTATAGCCACCGAACGTTCGGTCGGCAACCGCCGCCCATACGTCCACATACCTGCGCACCAATTTTAAAGCATCCGTTCATCCACACCTAGTTTTTGCGTTTTTTGGATTTAATTTTTTTATCTCTTAAATAAAAATTCCGATTAAAATTCCGTTTTCATCATTAAATCCGTCTCGACGAGATCTTCAAAACTAGATGTCATATTGATATGTTTCGAGAATTTTTTTTTCGGACCAAAAGTTGCCATGCTGTTTACACTGAAATTGCCATCCTGTTTACACTAAAATTGTCATGATGTCTTTCATCTATTATTTTCTTCTAGATTTAAAGCCACTATTGTATTTTAACGCCTTTTGAGTCATCGTCGAGGACCGGGAAGAGCTGCGGTGATGCTTAGTGGACCCCGAGCAGATATCTGGTGCGAGGGGAGGGGGGTGCGCGACATGGTTGTCTCCTAGGTTACAAATGCGTCGAGGAGATCCTCCGACGCGTCTCAACGCATGACAGTGGGAGAGAGGGGACATGGATCGGGGGAAGAGTTTGTCGACGGTGTGGTGCTGCTCTATTTTTTGTGCCCATGGCAATTTCAATTCATAGGACATGGTAATTCTTATTCGTATGAGGACCGAGGAGATCCTTCGACGCATCTCAACGCTTGATGATGGAAGAGGGGACATGGATCGGGGGGAGAGTTTGTCGACGATGTGGTGCTGCTCTGGCGGCAACTATTTTTTGTACCCATGGCAATTTCTATTCATAGGACATGGCATTTTTCTATTCATAGGACATGACAATTCTAATATATAGGACATGGCAATTTCTATTCATAGGACATGACAATTATAATTCATACGACATGGCAATTTCTATTCATAAGACATGACAATTTCTATTCATAAGACATGACAATTCTTATTCGCAAGACTATCGTCTACAACTTCAAGTTGCCACCCTCACATAACTAAACTTGCCATCAAAAACATCAGATATTGCCATGTACTCGTCTCACACATGTGGTAGTTTTCAGCATTGCCATAAAAACGTTCCACACATGTGGGTGGAAAAATGGCAAGCCCACACGCTTTGGTGGCAACTTTAACACATGTGAGATGACAACTTCTGCTAATACATGTCAACTTCATTAAATACATGGCAACTTTGACTAATAATTGCCATCTACGTACACCTAAAATTAGCATCTAAAAAACGTGTGGGCGGAAGTGACTCCTATATATGACAATTTTATTCATAAGACATGGCAATTCTTATTCATAGGACATGACAATTTTTAGTCATATGACATGGCAATTGTTATTCGCAGGACTAACGTATATAACTTTGAAGTTGCCACCCGCACATTACTAAACTTGCCATAAAAAACATTAGCAATTTTCATGTACTCGTGTCACACATGTGGTAGTTATCAGCATCCCACATTTTTTTTATCTACCAACGGCAAACTATTTCCTTTTTTGTGTCCATGGAAAATTTAACATATTTTTCGCCATGACAATTTTAGATGTGCTTTTTTCCATGGCAAAATAAACATGTGTTTACCCAAGTTAAGTTTATCAGTTTTATTTTATGAATTACGATAAATTTACATAGAACGTTGAAGAAAAAGTGCAAAAAAATATAGTTGAAGAAAATGATGGTAATTTTAGTGCAAACAACATGTCAATTTAAGTGCGTTAGACATGACAATTTTTAACCCGAAAAAAAAGTTGTCGAAACATATCGATATGGGATCTAGTTTCAAAGATCTCGTCGCGACGGAGTTAATGGTGAAAACGGAAATTTATTTGAAAGTTTTAATCGAAAGATAAAACTTTTTAAAAACAGAAAATCAAAAAAGCTAGTCAAAAATGCATGCATGCATGCAGCGTTCGGGCTTGGTGAGGTGGCCCGAACGTTCGGTGAATATCACCATCCTAAATTAATGGTTTGTGAATTTAAAACTAGTAAGATTATTTAATTTCGAAAATCATGAGTTATGAGAATTTCATAAAAGAAAAGTAAAATTAAATTTTAAAAGAATTCATATTTTAAAAATGTTAACAATTTTTTAAACGTCGTCCTTGAATTTTTTAATAAAACTATACATAATTTAAGTACATGTTCATATCTTTTACAATATTGATTCATTTAAAAATGATCGTGTTTCGAAAACATATTCACAAATTCTAAAATATTCTTGAATTTAGAAAAGAAAAAAGGAAAAATTAAAATTAAAACCAAAAGTATGTATCTGCACCAATATCTATATGTATACCTAAAAATAAAAAGACCATTTTTTCACATTCGAGAAGAATGCCTCGGGAGGGACGTATAAACGTGTGAGACTTGATCGACCATTTTTGGTTTTCTTTGATCCAATACTAGTATCCTAGAGTGCACACACATAGGCTATTGTTTCATGGTCTAGTACAACGAAAGCAAAATACAAGCCTTTGGCTAATGCTATTGCGGAAATAATATTGGTATACACTTCGCTAGATGAACTTGGTGTTAATAACTCTCCACTTGCTTGCTTGTGATGTGACAATCTTTGTGCCACATTTCTATCAGCAAATCCAATGTTTCATGCAAAACAAAGCATATTGAGGTTGACTATTATTTTGTTCGAGGAAGAGTAACCAAGAGACTACTTGATATTCGGTTTACCCCTACGAGTGATCAAGTTGCAGATGATTTATCAAAGCCTTATGATGGTGAAAATTGAAGGACATCAAGAACAATTTCAACTTGGTGAAGCTATGATTAAAGGAGGGGCTGTTAGAATATGTAACATCTTACGGTATAACTATAAACCGGAGATGTTCTAGAGGGCTCTTGGGTGTGTGTGTTGTAGATTGTGTTTGTTGTAACCAGTTGTAGAGATAGAAATATATATATCGTACGGGAACCGTTGATATCTTGGAGGACAATAATCTTAATCTCAGCTGCCTGTAAATTCTCTCTGATTATTGACCCTATATAACATGCACAGGTCCCTGCCAAAAGGCACAACGCTTATCGCCATCTTTTAATTTTCTTTATTAAGTGCTCGGGAAATTTTGTAGATCGACAAGGAAAAGCAAAAGGAACCGATGTCAGGAGTAAAACTTCTCGAGCGGATAGCAAATGAAGTCTTTAGCGCAACATTGGGATCGTGCCCTGGTATTCATTAGAATGATGGATGATGGCAAGGAAAAAATAAGGATCCAGAATTTGCGCCATCTGAAGATTGTATTTCTGTGTATCCTGAGTATAGCTTAGCTCTTAGTCCTTTTCAGGTTTCCTCTTTTGGTATTGTCCTTTTCTTTATTTTATAATGTGTCGGTACCTCCTTGAACTTGTAATGAGGGAGTCTAGTCCTCTCGACGATCTTGTGTCATCGGTGTTTCGGAGAGGAGAACTGGGTTGCCACCTAGTTTCTTATGTTGCTGGTAATTGCCATGGTGATAGTTGCTACCCCTAGTTGGTGTTAGGTATGGTTTGCAATGGATCTTTGATGGTTTCTATCAATGGAAATCAAGGGAATCCTCTTTTATTATAAGAAAACCAAGATGTCGGAATGATTATCGCAGTCCAGGAAAACAAAAAAACTTCAGTTGGCTTAGTGTCGCTTGTCTTTATTACTCCAATGAAGACAAATTAAATTAAATTTACGGTAATACTCCCTCTTTATTACTCATATTTACGGTAATACTCCCTCCGTTTTAAATTAAATTAAATGACTTCCATTTGTCCATATGTATACCTAGATATGTACACAAATGAAAGTCATCTAATTTGAAACGAAGGGAGTAGTAAAGGTCTAGGATAAAACTGCCGCCTACACTTGTGGCACCCTCGCGAGAGACAGCTTGCCTACGAAGTTCGCCGACAGGCTTCCAAAGAAGAGTTTTCCATCAAACTCCGTTACGGAAGTGACGAAGTTGATCACCTTCCCTTGGGAGTCGTCGAGCACACGGAGGATCTTGCCATTCTCCGACACCTGCGCCACCATCGCTCCCTTAACCGTCGCCTTGATGGGTTCATGAAGCCCCGGGAGCGATGCGACGATTCTCTTGGTCAGGGTCCAGCGGGTGATCAGGTCTATCCATGGTGACCTTATCTGCATTTTGAGCACCAAAAACCAAGAGATCATGCATTTTGTAGAGCGAGATATACCCTATGGAGTGAGGTAAGGGCTTGCTGTAACCTGGATTAGGGCAATCCAGAAGGAGCCATCTGGTGCTACATGGATGTTATCCGGCGAGCCCGGGAGATCGTCGACGAAGGTCTCCTTCTGGCCAACCTTGTCACCTTTCAGCCACAGCTTGGAGCACCTGAACCTGCACCACCCCCACAGAATTGAATGGTTACGTGAGACGTGAGAGAACAGAATTGCATGGTCACTACAAAGATCGGAGATCTGTGACTTCTTCTTAGTTAATCTTTAGCCTCCATTAAAAAAACAATAACACATTAAATTTTTTTTGAAGTCGGCCCCAAAGGATCTCGAATTCATTAAGCAAGAAGAGAATTGCTCGGTTAATTATCGAAAAACCGAGAAAAAACCGTTACAACATGCCCGTAATAATAAGGCAAACAGGGCGACCTGTCAACGCACACAAGAACGCACACACACCGCCAAGGAGAAAAACGTCGCCGAGGTTGCAATCCGGCGACATCGTCATCACACCTCCGCAAGGGCGACTCCGACTTCATCATCAACAAGCACCGAAGAAGCCCTCACCGCAAGCAAGCGCCGAGGCTTGTGCCGGTCGATGCCAAACAGCCAGCCACACACGCCGACCACCAGGCAGCTCCGACTCTGTCGACGAGCATCGCAGGATCAAAGCGCTGAACTTGCGTCGAGCCAGCACCAGAACCGACCACCTGTCGCATGTCATCATCACCGCAAGGCCCCTTCTCAGCAGCTCCGACTTCAGATAGACAAAGTGATTCACGGCGACCCCTCGAACACGTCGGAAGAGACCGACTACCAAGACCCAGCAGCAACCAACTCCGCTTGAAGCCACCATCGTTGCCACACAAGAAGTCGCGCACATCCACATTGCCGGACAGGCACCTGCCGACCGCAATGTTGCGAGCGTCCAGCCCATAGAACGCGCAAACAAGATCCAAAGCTCCAAGGAAGGAAGCGACGATGCCGACGCCGTCGTCCGGCCCGATGGACCTTAGGATTTCACCCGAAGAGCCGAAACTGAAGGTATGCAGGGGGAGACTCCACGATGACACCTCCAAGGAGATGAAACGACATCCGCGGATGCCGACGCCGTCGGCCGGCAAAAGCCCGACAAGCTTTCACCCGGAGCACCGCCCAACACCACACCTTCGCGTACTGCGCCTCTGTTGACCCGCACACCTCTCCGTAGTCATCGCGCCATGACCAGGAAGAGACCACCACAAACCTCGACGCCGGCCAGAAACCTGCGAGCCAGCACTGCCCGAGGCCGGGCAGCACTGACGCCCTCCAAGCCGCACGGACCCACCACCACACGCAGCCACGCCCCTCCAAAGCCTCCCCGAAGCAGATCGGGCGCGGAGCCAGATCGGACCTGAGGCGAGGCCTCCGCTAGCAGCACCAGGCCCCCCATGGTCCGGGAGACGCCACGACCGCTGCTGGAACGCGGAGAAGAAGGAGGCGACGGGCGGGCGGACGGGGGCGCGCCGCGCCGGCCAGGGGAGGGCCGAGCCTCCCCCACCGCGGGATCCCGTCGGAGCGCGAGAAGACGCCTCGCCGCCGCCGTCCGCCGGGCGGGAGGGGGAGTTGGGGAGGTGGCCGGCGCACCGGCGGCTAGGGTTCCACCCGAGCCGCCCCGGAGAGCGACGCGGGTGTCGGGAGAGAGAGGGATATAATAACACATCAAATGGTGGTGCGAGATATGGAGCTTGTTAAGGTACCCCCAAGATTCACAGACGACGAGAAAGGTCTCGTCCCGGGACAGTGCGACGCCGTTGGCGAATGCGAGGTTGTCCAGCGCGACGGACGCCTTGCCGGTGCTGGGGTTGTACTTGATGAGGCGGCCGGTGGGGCGGGCCTCCAGGTAGTGGAGCAACCACTCGCCGAAGCCGAACCTGGTGCTTCCGTCGCTGAAGTAGACCGTGCCGTCCGATGCCTCGACCACGGCGTCGGCAAACCTGGCCATGAAAAGGAGACGAAGCGATCAGATTTGCGCCGTCAGCAATGGAAGACGAGCGACATGTTGTGCTGTTACCTGATCGTGGATCCTTCGACCGTGGACGCAAGAATGGTCACGCGTCCCTCCTCAACCCTCAGTAGTCCCTGTCAGAGTCACACCAGCACAAAAAATGTTGGCAATGTCTCGAGCCATGCATCATGCATGTGACAGCCGGCCGGCCTTGGAACATGGCGTGCGCACCTTGTGAGCGTCGCAGACGATCACGCTGCCGTCGGCGGAGGGCGCGATCCCGAGCAGGCCGGTGCCGCCGACGAAGCGCCACTGCTCCCACGACCCGTTGGGGTGCATCCTCTGCAGCCAGCCGTCCCTCGTCGCCGTGTACAGCGTCCCGCCCGCCGCCGCGTCCACGAACACGTCCTCCGGCGCGTACAGCCGCCCTTCCCCCAGCTTCTCCAGCCCCTGCGTACGGACACAAAACCGTCAGGATAAAAAATGTCTAGATAGGACACCCCCGAGATCACTCTAGCACACGATCGAAAGGGGAGAAGGGGCGTCGCGTCACCTGGAGGAGGTTATTGGGCGTGTGGCGCGCGGCGGGCGGCGGCGGCGACGGGGCCGGCTGGATGGGGCAGTTGAGCGCGACGTGGACCGCTAGCGACACGGCCACGGCCACGGCCACCGCCGCCGTGCCGAACAGACCGCCGGCCGCCATGACGAGACACCTCCAGGTACTGAGCTGGAAGCTGCACAGGCGAAGGCTGGACAAGCACGGTGCCGGCTGAACTGCGCTTATCCCTGCGCCGATGGAGTGGAGCTCTTCTGGGCTTGCGTCTTTGAGGCGTGAGATGGATCAGTTTCAGGATTTCAGCAGTTTTGGCATACGACGAAGGCGTGGTCCAAACAACGCCGGGTCTCCATGGATGGATCCGACTTGAAGCATGCGTGGCATGGCACGTCATGTCAGTGTCACGGACTCGCCACGCACGCGGCACCGAGCGGAGCCCGTGCTAGCATGGGCGTTGCTGCCCGGCTATAGCAGGGATTAGGAAGATACTCCCATATTTGGTCTGTAATGTTCGGCAGCTAGCTAGGCGGCTACCAGAGCCGGCTAACTGATACGGAGTACTGCATGGCAACAAAAATGAAGATGGAACGAGGCGCAGATTCGTTGCATGCAGCTTCATTTGTCCAAACAAGCTTCATCATTCGTTGCAATCAGCAAATAGGGTTCTCGGTCGGCATTGATTGTAAAGCATCGGTAACATCGACATGTACTTAACTTTTGTGGCACCACAAAGTTATGGCTTGTATGCAAAAGCTGAATTTGCAGGCCAAGTTGTCACAACATTATAGGCCATAGCCATTTTTTAAGCATTTGGATTAAAAACCCTCTTCTTAAAAAGATTTTTTTTTCTAATAATTCCAAAGCCACACAATCTGTTATAATTGAAGGGAGAAGGAGGAAGAAGAAATAATCTTCCCTGTTAACCCTCTTTGATTCTGTTTTCTATGTTACTTGCTGATTGTTTCTTGGTGTGCTATGATTTCCTTCAAAAATCAGTTTGGTTTAAAAAAATGAGAGGCCCCTTCTGGAGTGTTAGAGGTTTGGGATAAGATTTTAAGAGATCCTTTGTGAAAGATTTGATTGCTGATAGGAAGCTTGATTTTCTTGGCTTCAAGAAACTATTAATGCTGATTTTACGAAATATGAGTTACATATTTTTTGTGGTGGTAGAAATTTTGTGTGGATCTGGTTTGCTCCTAGAGGTAGATCAAGTGGATTCTTGTGGGCGTAAATGTTGATTGCTTTGGCGTTGAGCAGGTAGAAATGGGGGAATATTTTGTTAGAGTTCTTGTTTATGATAAAATGTTTAAATTCATGTGGAACCTTATTGATGTGTATGGGGATCCATAAATTATAGGTAAAGCTGCTTTTAGCAGAACTATCCAGGATGCACAAATTATTGGTAAGCTGCTAGTTGTGCAGAACAGTCTGCTATTATTGGAGGGAGAAGAAAGAATAAAAAATGATCTTCTGTCTTAACCAATGAAAAAAATAGCACGCTATAACGACATTATAACATACTAGATGATACCCCGCGCGTTGCTGCGGGAACTGCTAACAAAATTTAATGTTTTAATATATGATTAAAAAATGACATGATATAATTTGATAACAAATTATTTTTTGAAAGAAATATTGCCCAGAGTGAAAATCTAAGAAAAATTGATGCAAATTTCAATAATGAGAGTGACTTTTGTTTTGTTAATTTATTACCTTGACAATGTATCGGCAAGACAATATGAGACGAAAACACGTTGATTAGAGATAGTGGAGACATCACCCTTGGCTAAATCTATTACAATGATAACAACTACATAGTGCATTCATAAAAAAATGTCGCATAGAAAAATAAATTGCAAGGTAACTCATAATTTGATTTTTTATATAAAAAATCGCATCTAAATCGTGAGACTCATAATATATTTTTGTGATAGGTTGCTTGCGCATGCATGTGCATGAAGAGTTAATGGAAATGAGTTTTTACATGGTGGAACTACTTGATGATGTGGATAACTTGCATGTTAAGAGAAATAGGTTAGTGGGGATAAACTATTTAGGTATTATAGATTAGGAAAGGAAACGCTATATTTCAGCAAATTTAGCCGCTACAACGCTATTTACGCTATTAGCGCGCTACGCTCATTATAACGTTGTAACTTGTAGAGTTATAGCATACACATGATGCATTTTTTTAGAAAAATAGGGAAGCCAGGCCTCAACCCAACAGGTCCAAAACTGCCCTCGGTTAGACCCCTCTCACTCCCCTTTTTACACGAAAATGACCATAACACTATGTTTGGGAAGAAACATGCAATTGCCTGGCATCTAATTGATGTTGTACTTGGTTACCATACATAATAAGGGATGAAAAAGGTTCCCTTTGACTGCCTTTTGTTCCCTATAGCCGGTGCTTTCTTTGATGTTGATGTTGGGATATGGTACTGTGCTTGACCAGTTTAAAATTTATTCTTCCACTCAAATATAGAGTATTTTTCTGAATATAAATTTAGAGTGGAAGCAAGCAAAATTCTGACTATAGGTTATAGTTCATGTTTAAAATATATAGTACTTCTCTGAATATGAATTTTACTTGCATATGCCCGAGAACATAAATAAAGTACTATTCTGAATATATATATATATATATATATATAAAATAATGTTGTGTTTCGATTTACCTGATAAATGGGACAAGCTCCCTTGGATTTGGCCCTTGTGCTATATTACCTTTGGGAAAAATTTAGTTGCTGAAAATACTTTATTTTTGGATATAGTACTTATTATTTTTTTGCAAACACTATTTTAAAATATAACACACTATTAGCGCGCTATAACTTGTGTAGCATTTGGAAAAGGGCCTCGCTATATTTTGTAGCGCGCTATTTTTTCCATTGGTCTTAACCCTCTTTGATTCTGTTTTCTCTGTTACTTGCTGATTGTTTCTTGGTGTGCTCTGGTTTCCTCAAAAAATCTGTTTGGTTTTTAAAATGAGAGGCCTCTCTTGGAATGTTATAGCTTTGGGACAAGATTTTAAGAGATCCTTTGTTAGAGATTTGATTGCTGATAGGAAGCTTGATTTTCTAGGGCTTCAAGAAACTATTAAAGATGGTTTTATCAAAAATGAGTTACATAATCTTTATGGTGGTAGAAATTTTGTGTGGATCTGGTCTGCTCTTAGAGGTAGATCTGGTGGGATTCTTGTGGCTATAAATGTTGATTGATTTGGTGTTGAGCAGCTAGAAATGGGGGAATATTCTGTTGGAGTTCTTGTTATGATAAAATGGCTAAACTCAAGTGGAACCTTATTGATGTGTAAGGAGATGCACAAATTATCCAGTATCTATCAGGATAATCATCTCCCTTGTTTGATTGGGGTGACTTTAACATAATTAGAAAGAGTTGTGAAAAATATAAACCCAATACTCCTGATCACTAGAGCTTTGTTTTTAGTATCATTATACAACATGTTGGTCTGAGGGAAATGCCTTTAACTAACAGGCAGTTCACCCGGGCTAATAATTTGGAAAATCCTACCTTTGAAAATTTGGATAGAGTTTTATTTTTCCCTCATTGGGAGGAACATTACCCCCTTGCATTTTGAACTTCTATGGAAAGAGAGTTATTTGATCATACCCCATTGATCAGGGACTCTGTGGAGTGATCTTTGTCCAATCCGATTTTTAGGATTGAAAATGCTTTGATGTTAAGAGAGGGGTTCAAGGGGCTTGTGATTAAAAATTGGTCTCAACAAGTGCTTGCCTCTAGCATTGATAGGTGGCATGAAAAGTTAGGAGTATTAGGAGAAAAATTAAAAGTTGAAATAAATATGTTGATGCTCTCAGTAGAAAGCTTAAGAAAGAAATTCTTGACAAGCTCGATAGAATTGATAAAAATGTTGAAGTTATGGGTCTTTCTTCTCATGATTTTAATGAGAAGAAAGAGATGAGAGATCAACTTTAATAGATTGTTTAAACAAGAAGAGAATAGATGGTTGCAAAGATATAAGAGTCATGCAATTAAATATGGTGATTCAATACTAAATATTATCATGCTAAAGTTAATGGGGGGAGAAGGAAAAATAAAATTACCTCTCTCATAAAAGATGAGGGCGTGATTGAGGGTGAGGTAGAGCTCATCAAATACATCACCCAGTTTTATTAAAATCTTTTTGGAGCTCATGATAGCTCTAATATTTATTTTCTTAATCAAGAGATGCCTCAAATCTCTGATGATAATGCTGCCTTATTGATCAAACCGTCCTCACTTGATGAGATTAATGAGGTTGCTTTTAGATGAAAAAATAAGAGCCCTGGGCGTGATGGTTTACCTGCTGGTTTATCAACATTTTTGGGATACAATTAAGTGGGCCTTAAGGTTTTTCTTGATGATTTCCACAAGAAAGAGTTATAAATTTCCAGACTTGGGATTATTACCTTAGCCCCCAGGTTAAATACACCAAACAGATCTATAAAAAATTAGACCCATTTGTTTGTTAAATGTGAATTTTAAAATCATCACTAAAGTCCTAATGAATAGGCTTAGTATGGTGGTGGACCCTGTTATCTGTATTAATCAAACTGCTTTTAGTAAAGGTAGATATATCATAGAAGGTGTGGTTGTGTTGCATGAAGCTCTTAATTCTATTCGTCGTAATAAACAAAATGCCCTATTGTTCAAAATTGATTTTGTGAAAGCTTATAATAAAACCAAATGGTAAACCTAGTTCCCTGGGCTATTCTAGCTTGGTTTAGATGCTAAAAACTTCGGTATGATTCAATAGTATGCTTCATTTTGGTCTTTTATGACCTAGTTCCCTTGCATGTTCTAGCTTACAAGCTACAAGTGTGTAAAGAGATGTTGGAGTTTGGTTATGTCTCTAGTTTTATTTTCCTATTGCTCGTCCTTGTAGCTTTGAACTATATGATTTATTTATATGAAATTAGAAAGGGGAGGTCCTTTCTCTTGCCAAAAAATCCCTCTTCAATCACTGCACTGAACCACCAAAATCCTAAATTTATTTTTGGCACCCAAAAAAGGCAGCCAACACCGTGTATTTGTCATAGTCATGGTGCTACCTCAAACACAAAATCACATCTCGTGCGCAATCAACCGTTCCACGGTAAAAAAATGCCGCCAAGCCTCAACCGACATCAACGTGATTCCACCCAATGTCCACCCCACCATCGTCTGTATTCCTTCCCAAGCTTCGGCCCCGACATCGCCGCCCGGACGTGCGCGGTCGCAGTTGCATTGCCATCCATTACCGTCGCCAGAAATTCCATGATTTATTAGTTTTCTAAGCCCATGATGGCCGCGATACTGATTTCTCGAACCTTCGGCATCGATTAGAAGCAACCAACGAGGATCCATCGTCGTCGTCGTGATGGGTGCAACATGAGCTCGACGGAAATATTTCAGCACATAGATGACCTCCGGCGTCCGGACGATGTTGTGAAGCACATCGACACTATCCATACAGTGCTACATACGCCTTCAATCTGTCGAGAAGCCGGTCTGCCGTGGAGGCATTGCAAGTGATGGACAAATTGCGTACAAAGTAAAAAAGATGCATTGTCTTTCTTACTTTTTTTCCGTGCACAAATTGAGTAGTTTGTGGTGAAGAGTTCACTATTGTATATCATCTTCGTGGGGTAATTCTTTGCTAAACAAGGAATTTGACATGATCGAGGAAGAGGATGTAGCCATGTTGCAAGCGAACAAGAGGGTGAATCATGATGGTTTCATTTTCGGCCGTGTGTTCTTGCGAAGGGACCGATAAGAGGCTCACAATAGACTAATGTGTAACTACTTTGGTCCAAATTTGGTGTATGTGAAGCAATGCTTTCAACGTCGGTTCCGGATGTGTACCGACTTATACCTGCACATTTGCAATTGTGTGAAGCAACATGATCATACATTTGAGCACATGAGGAATTGCGTCTACACCCTTGGACATAGTGTCATGGTTCTAAACGTAACAATAGAGAGGGTTGTGTGTATGGAGTTGTATTGATCTAAGGGCACAAGGAGTAACACAATAAATTATACAGGTTAGATCCCTCTATGGTGGAGGTAATAGCCTTAGTCATGTCCCAGAGGATGAGCTGTTCTTGCATTGCGTTGAGTTACAAAAGCGTCTAACCCATTTGCCGTAGTCCAAGACAGGTTTATATAGAGTATGCCTGAGATTGTTACAGGTTTTGATGGGGTGTTAAATGTAGGATAAATATTACAGTAAATTTCCTAATTAAGACCAAAAATTTCTTTCATTTAAGTCTATTATAAGGGCAGTCGTGGGAGAGACGGTCTTCATGAGCCTTGTGACCATTGGCACACTACGAAGAGTCGATCACTTCATGTCCGAGTAACTTGCACGAGTCAAGTCTGAAAGGACATGTGCCCTCATGTTTGGTTTTGGTAATTGATGACAATCCTTATGGACTAATGGTTTGCTTTGAGTTATACATTAAGGTTTTTCATATGTTGGATTCAAGGTTGAAAGGACACGATCATGTGATGACCAAGGTGTTACTCATGGAGTTATCCAAAGATTGGTCATGTGGGAGTTGAGCATATTGCAAGCATGTCTTGAAGAAGGAGGTTGTGTGAACATTCATGTTTACCTTCAAGACATCATCTTAATGAGGAGTGTTGGAAAGACTCATTGTTTGATCAAGAAAAAGTGCGAAGAATGGAATCAAGTTGATCAACACACAAAGTATAGAAGATGTACCTTGTGGGATCATGTGATCTCATGGTATGGTAAGAATTGTCCATTATGCGTTGTGTACTAACCCATGATCCATGCGTGTGGTGTTTCTATGAGGGGTTAGGAATCTTTCCATGGGCTTGCATCAAAAGGAAGATTTCATATAGCCCGAGAGAGAGAGGATGGCATCAAGTGATAATGGCCATCAAGGTTGTTGTGTGCAAGCTCAAGAGGATCATCATGAAGATATCATATGCTTGGATCTTGCCGACCATTAAGTGATAATGATCTTGTGAAGATGTTCTTAAAATAGGCTCACCCATAATGGAGTATGGGGGAGCAATTTACTAGTCTTCATCGAGCCGACGCAACCAAGAAAAATGTTCCAACTTGAGGCGGACATGATCATCATCATCAAGCTCAAGTGGATTATGCGCAATGCAAAGGTTTGACCTTTATAGGTTTCTAGTTTACCGTTCTCTTGGTGGTAGTTAGGAGACCGGGTTATAGGCTAGACCGCATCGTTCGTGGAGAGCTCAAACCTTTGCATCCTTGGCATCATCTTTATTGGTTCTTGTTTGGTTTTTCTCTTTGTGAGTGTTGGATCTTGAGTTTGTATTCATTACAAGCTCTTCTTCATCGAAAACGGATTTCATATACATCTACTTTTGTGTTTTTTATGTTGGTGCTTTTGTCGGCTCTTATCTTGTGAAGGTTTCACCTTCTACCTTGTTGGAACGTTAACGTTTCCATGATTTGCAACATTTCTTTTTGTTGATCTTGGGTGGTTCTCTATGTTAGGACCTTGAGCTTTTCCATAGCTTTAAAACAAGCCCAAGATCATCAAAATCGGAGTTCGTATGAAAAAGTTATGCTTGTTTTGGCCGTGTTGTTTTTACCTGTGAGGTAGTACCGCCCGGACGAGAGGTAGTACCGCCCGAGCGGTAGTACCATGGCTAGTGCCGCACCCACTACCACAAACCTACTGGACAGGGCGGTAGTGGGGCACGGGACTAGCCGCAGTAGTACCGCAGGGCGGTAGTACCGCTCCAGATGCGGTAGTACCGCACCTCGGTAGTACAACTCGTTGTGCGGTGTTGTCGTGGTTGGTGGGCTGCCAACGGTTGGATTCGTGGGGACCTATAAAAGGGGGTCTTCTTCTTCCTTTCTCACCACCGGTTCTTTGCAAGTTCTCCCCCCCATTGTTGACCTCTTTAAGCTTGCTTGCTCTCTTCCCATCCTATGATTCTTGCTTCTTTTTTAGGGAAAAGAGAGAGGAGATCTAGATCTACATTCTCCACCAAGTCAACTCTCCTCTAAGTGAGGGGAACCTTGTGGATCTAGATCTTGGAGTTCTTGGTGTTTCTCCTTGTTCTTCCTCTCATATTCCTCCATAGTTTTTTTTGCTTTGGTGGGATTTGAGAGTGGGGGACTTGAGCACTTCGTGTGCTCTTGCCACTGCTTTGGTGCATCAGGTTGAGTTCTCTCCGAGGATTCGTTGTAGTAAGTGAAGTTGAGAAGATAGTTACTCTCGAGTGCATTGACACTCTAGAGGTTGTTATCTTGAGTGCATAGGCACTCTAGATCTTGTTCCTCTTGGGTGCGTTGGCCCCTAGAGGCTTGTTGTTGCGGAGCTCAATCATTGTGGTGTAAAGCTTCGGGACGCTATGGGAGCCTCCAATTCGGTTGTGGAGATTGCCCCGAGCATTTGTACGAGTTCGGTGACCGCCCCCAAGGGTCGCCATTTGTACGGGTTCGGTGACCGCCCTCAAGTGTCCTATAGTGGAATCATGTCATCTCGCATTGGTGAGAGCATGAGGAGAATAGGGTGGCCCTCGTTGGCCTTCGTGTGAGCATTGTGCTCCACACCCTCTCCAAACGGAGACGTACTTCCCGCAAGAGAAGGAACTTCGGTAACACATCCTTGTCTCCATTGGCTCCACTTGCGGTTATATCTACCTTAATTTGAGCAAGCTTATTACCTTATTTATCTTGTGCTTGCTCATATTATTATTGCATTGCTTGTTCGATAGGTTGTTCTCCTTGTTGCACATCTAGTCAACCTATTTACTTGTGCACCTACATTGTGATAGCCTTAGTGTTCATGTTATATATCTTGCTATCACATAGTTGTTTATCTTGCTTAGTATAAGTTGTTGGTGCACATAGTTGAGCCTAGCTTATTTAGGTTTCTTTCTTGAAAAATTAAACGTTAGGTTTTATTCCGCATTTGTTCAAGACGAAACCGTAATTGTTTTAAGCGCCTATTCACCCCCCACTCTAGGAGACATCCACGTCCTTTCAAAGTCGTAACCAACTCGAACGTATGATGTCCGAGTAGACGAGGCATCCGGGCGTCCAAGCTGTAGTTTCCAAGTTGATTATATTGGGCCTCAAGGGATGTCATGCTGGGACGTGGTCTTTGTGTAGGTCGTGGCCTTACTAACATTGCCCATGTTGTTTACCTAGGACTGGTGTCGTCGATATGTAACGGCAGATGCCATGGGGATGGCTAAAGAGGGGGACAAACCGAGGTTAGTGTCGCTGGTACCGGAATCGAAAATGGGCAAACACAGTGAGACACTGCGATGTACCCAGGTTCGGGGATCTCCGCAGAGATAACACCCCTAGTCATGCCGAGCTAGCTATATGCTATAACTCTGGCTAAAATGGTTGCTCCTTGAGATGTTTGAGATGAAGGAGAAGAGGGCTCTAAGCACAACTCTCTCTCCTTGCTCTCTCTCTCGTGGGTGAAGTTGCAATAAGTGCTCCGTCGTCCCTCACGCAGGAGGGGTACCCGGGGCTCTTATAGGCCGAGCCCGGGGTACAAAGGTAAATGTACAAAGGGGAGGGCCCATCTGCCAGTCTCAGACAAGCTAGGATCCTCACATCGTGCTCTCCCGGATGACCCGGTGTAGACTTGCGGCTCACCATTCCGCTAACTTGTAGACCTTGCTATTGAACAGTGAAGCTAGGCGCCTAGACCTGTCGGCCTATCCGCGTGATCGGCGCTGGAGGAGACCGCACGCCTCTGACAGCCCGGATCCTCTGGGATTGCGCATTGAATGAACTTGTACCATGTGTTTGACCTGGGATTATTCTTGGAGGTTCCCTTGTTCTCTTTGGCCGAATGATCGTAGGTGAGGCCGATTGCGCTCTCTTGGGGCAATCGGCCTCCGACCTGATCAGTTCGTCCCACTGTACGCTAAATCTTGATCATCTCGGCCTTGACTAGATCGGTGACCACCAGGTCGATGATCTTTGCCTTGACGAAATGTTTCCCCTGGGTGACCCTACCCGGGGGTCATTCCCCCAAAAGTAGCCCCTGAAGCTGCAGAGGTCCCGCCGTACTAAGAGACAGCGGGGCCTACACATGTTCTTTCCATACTTCGTGAATCTTGAATCTTCTTTTCTGACCGACTGCTCTCAATTTGCCGACTGCTTGCGATCTGCCGATTGTTCTTGATCTTCTGGACGATTACTCTCAACTGGCCGATTGCTCGCGATCTGCCAATTTCTCTTGATCTTCTGACCGATTGCTCTCAACTGGCCGATTGCTCGCGATCTTCTGACCGATTTCTCTCAACTGGTCGATTGCTCGCGATCTGCCAATTTCTCTTGATCTTCTGACCGATTGCTCTCAACTGGCCGATTGCTCGCGATCTTCTGACCGATTTCTCTCAACTGGTCGATTGCTCGCGATCTGCCGATTGCTCTTGATCTTCTGACCGATTGCTCCGATCTGCCGATTGCTCTTGATCTTCTCAGCCGATCTGGCCAATGGTTAGCTTGACTAGAATGTTGACCGAAACTTGCCGCTTTGAGTTCGCCTTGGAATGCGGAACGACGTGCCACGATTTTACATGTCATAACCGCCACCTCAAGCCACGCGCGCACATCCCGTCCCATTCGCTGGATCCTCTGTGCTCCGATTAGGTGATGCTGTGGAGATATACGCGGCCACACCGGCCACCGAGCTGGCGCACAAGATCCCACTACCGCCCCGATGGCTCTGTACATAGCCCGGGAGGGGGGGTGGAATGATTCGGCGCACACCAGCCACCTCATCTTCCTCCTCGAGTGCTTCTCCTATGCCTCCGCCGCAGCCATGCTTTGCGCTCCGGTGCCGCTGTTGTTGCCGCAGGGAAACAAATTTGTCCCGTCGACGATCTCCCTGCTGCTCTCCGCCACCAACGCCGCCACTCTCCCCCGTCACCATTGGTGATCGCGGATCTCAGTTTTTCCGCCGCCGCCGCCTTCGTCCTCGTCTTGTTCCTCCTTGCCCGCCACGGATTCAGACGCTTCCATGGGGGATGATGCCGCCGCCGCCCGCCAGAAAGGCTCGTGGAAAGGCTCTAATGCCACAGAGATGCAGGTTGCCTTCCTCCGCCGGGCACGCAAGATCCCGGCGGATCTTGATTTTCGCATCCCCGACCCTAAGCTCGCTCCTACTCCCAAGGCCGGTGAGCGCGTGGTCTTCCTTACCTATTTCCAGCGCGGTTTCGGGCTCCCGGCGAGCCGATTATTCCGCGAGTTTTTGGACTTCTTCCGACTGCAGCCGCACCACCTTGGGGCCAATGCTGTCATGCTGCTCTCTGCTTTCGTGATGCTGTGCGAGGGCTACCTCGGTGTGCGACCTACTGTTGGCCTTTGGTCCCGCCTCTTTTATCTCCGCAACTTACGAGTGGGCACCGGGGTATTCAGCATCGACCCGAAGACCCAGAAGAAATAAGAAGTGAAGGTGATGGTCGAGTGCGGAGCTACCGTCATTTATATCCGCAAGGCCGGACTGTATCCTCATCCCCACCCACCGCAGTCTATCAAAGACTGGAAGATGGGGTTCTTTTACGTCTCCTCACCTCAAGGGAAGGATCTACTGAACTTGCCTGAATTCTCCCTGCCGCCCCCGACCAAACATAATTGGTCCGAGAAGCCAGGGGACGGAGACACCGGTCTGGACCGCCAGATGGCTCGGATCCAAGTGCTGATGACCGAGGGGCTGAGTCCCGCCGACCTGGTTGCTACCTGGATCTGTCGCCGAGGGTTTCCACTGCAGCGCCGATGCTACCGCATCTGCGACATGAGCCGGCTGCTAGACCCCACTCGAATCTCCACCTTCAACGTGTTAGAGACAGAGCTCGTTCGTCGATTAAACTTGCTCGCCGATGTTAAAGCTACTGAACCTTTTACGTTCGGAAAGAGGGCGTACAGACGACTCCGACCTTGCACCGTGGTATGCCTCTGCTTTCAATCTTGCGTTGATTTTTCTTTGCCTCTTGTTAATTCTGATCGGCTACTCTTTCCCAAGAATTTCTCGGCTCCACGGCCATGCATGATGGGCAGGCCGCTTCCACTTATCACCCTGATCGCAAAGAAGAAGATGCCGAGGACTTGGAGCTCGAAGAAGAATCGGACTCCGAAACTTAAGTTCGGACTGCCTCCTTCGGACTCGGCCTCAACCAGCCGGGTGAGTCTGATTCCTCTATGAAACACTTCATGGCCGAATGGAGCAGTGATGCTGATTCCCCTGGTAACTATAGCGCAGAATCCCAACCGACTGCACAGAAGGTGGCTGAAGGAAAACGCCCCCGAACTGATGATGTCCCTGGTACCTCCAAGGTCATCAAGAAGAAGGGAAAACAGGGTGTGAGGCTCCCTGCCCCAGCTCCAACTGCCCCCAAGCCAACTGGCCCCGTGCTTGCTCCCATGCTACTGAACATCATCCTCCCGAGCTTCTCTATGGCCAACTTTGCTGCCCAACTGGCCCGAGTTGCCGGGTACTTCCTTCTATTCCCTCTTGCTTTTTTCTGATTTGGTCCGATCACTTTTTTCATCTTGCTTCCCACTGTGCAGAGATGTCCAAGTTGTTGCCCCTGTGTTTCCCGGGGTGTCTTCGACTGCTATTCCTGTCACTTCCGCTACCTCCACTGTGCCCGGTGCGTCCCGCAAAAGAGCTGCCGCCGAGACCTCCAAGGCCGAGTGCTCTAAGAAACAGAAAGCTGCCGCTGCTGCAAAGCAAACGTCGACAACTGCTCCTCCTCCGACCTCCGCGACCGCCACATGTCCGATTGCTAGCACGCAATCGGCCATTCCTGCGACAACCGCCACTGCTACTCCGATCCTCATCGATCAATCTGGGATCGCGCACCCCGACGCGCCGATCATGGACCTGTCCAATGCAGACGTTGCTCAGCCTGGGGCTTCTTCAACCCATGCCACTATTCATGCAGATCCAGCTCCTGCAGCCGGATCAGAGAGCGCCACGGCCGCCCCAATCGCTCTGACCGCTCCTCCATCTGCCGCTCCTCGGGTATCTTTTCTGATTGCCTCTCACGTCCCTGCTGGGACCAGTACTGCCATGCCTCCATCTTCCAGCACCATTGTGCGCCAGCCGCCGACCACGACCCGCCATCTCTCGCGAGAGGATCGGTTCCGCCAGGCGTACATTGGCACACTCGGCGTCTCACCGGTCCGACCTTCTACTAATTCTGCCACGCCTCCTCCTCCTGGGTCCGAGGATCATATCCCGACCCATCTACTGCATCGATTGGGTGGCCTCGCCACCCACATTAGGAGTTTTGCCACTGGAGCTCTGGGGCAAATCCTCGCCTCCGAGCACTCTGCCTCCGTAAGTTTAACTTCCTATGGGGGGCACCAGCGCACCCACTGGGTGTAGTCCCCGAGATTCGGGTCAATTGCTCCCAATCAGCTCGGATCTTACTTTATTTTATTCGCTTCTTATTTTGGATCTGACCGTCCCATTTTTCAGGCCATCTGCGATAGACGTCAAGCTGTTTTTGACGAACTACTGGCCGCTTATTCAGCGACCCAAAAATCTGTTGATGAACTATTGGTCGCTTACTCAAAAATAAGTCTGACGCGCACGCTGCAAAGATTCAAGAACTGGCAGGTAAATCTTTCACTTGCTCTCTGCTTGCTTCCGATTGGTACTGTTTCCTTACTTGTATTTCAATTTGTAGTTGCTTCCACTCGCTCCTCCGATCTAGAAGCTGCTCAAAATAAAATCGCCAAGCTGGAGACTCAACTTGGTGAAAAGAATGTCCAGCTCGGAGATGCTGAGAAGGAGCGCACAAGATTGGCTAATGTCGAGACCAAGCTACAGGCCAAGTTTCAGAAGGAAACCATTGACCTTGCCGGCACGAAAACCGCTCATGATGCTGATATGCAAAGTTTGGTGGATGCTCGGCATGAGATAGAAGGCCAGCGGCTGAAGGAGAAGGACTTGGTTGTCAAACGCATGGAGGACATGGATGCTCAGCACCAACATGAAATCTGAGCTGCCCAAGCGAATGTTGACCTTGCCCTCGCCTGCCTTCACCGAGTGGATTTTGATCTTGATGGTACTTTTCTTTTTTCTGCTTGTCCTTACATTCCGATCTGATATTATTGTATTTCGGGCTCACTTTCTCTCTGATTGCTTTTTCCAGATGCCTGGCCGAACTCTACTGTTGCCGCTAAACGAGCTGTTGCCGAAGCACGCCGAGTGAGAGGTGTGGTGGTTGCTGCCGACGCCGGCAGGGATGCTGAAGACTTTGTCGTGGCTCTGGATGCTTGATACGTCCCAAACGTATCTATAATTTCTGCTTGCTCCATGCATGTTTTGTGTGATATTGCTATGATCTAGATACACTTCATACACTTTTGATCATATTTGGACTAACTTATTAACTCAGTGCACCACGGTGCCAGTTCCTGTTTTCTGCTGTTTTTCTATTCCAGGTTTCCCCCATATTAAAAGTACTCCAAAAATTTGGGAAAAATCGGATAACAAATCAGCACAACAGAAGCTTCCGGAGTCCCGAAGGGGGGCAGAGGAGACCCACCAGGGACCCAGGCGGCCACCTGGCACGTCCTAGGGTCTGGCAGCGCCAGGGGGCGCCTGGACCCCTGGTGGCCCCCTGGCTGCCCCACTTAGCCTATTTATTCCCCGTGACGTGAAACTTCTGAAGACAGAACCCTTTTTCGTGATCTCGCCTCTGTTCTGCCACCGCCGCGCTTCCAAGATCGGGAGCGCCAGCAGACCCCTTCCCGGCACCCTGCCGGAGGGAGGATCGACCTCCAGGAGCTTCCCCTCCACCATGGACGCTTCCCGGATGTGCCGTGAGTAGTTTCCTTTGGAACATGGGTCCGTGAGCAGTAGCTATGTGATGTTCTCCTCCCCTCTTTGTTCTTCATGGTTTAGACTTCGTGAGCTGCCCTACATGATCAAGGCACATATGTAACCTTTCTGCTGTTGCTATGCTGAGTTTGATGGGATCTGATGGATTATGAGATTATGTTCAGATTGTGATAGAGTAATATATTTGGTTCTTATCTTTTATATTTTTGTTCCTAAGTAATTCTTGCATGTTCTCTATTGTTGTTTATTGCTTTGGCCAAGTAGTAGGTAGTAACTCCAAGAGGGAACGTTATGCTCGATTGTGGGTTCATGTCCCTTGATGACACGCTTGAGTGACAGAGACATGAGTCTAGGGGATGTGCTGTTGCCACAAGGTGGAAAACAACGGTGCTTGTAACCGCGGTTGCAAGGATTGTTTACTTTACGCAAAGTGCTTTTAATGCAGTTATCTGTTGCTTTGGGTTTACACTTTGGGTGGGACTCGCAACTTAATACCAGCGAGATGTCCTGTATAGATATATCAAGGTGGATGATTAGTAGTAGATGCAGTTGGATTTCGGTCTACTTATTTTGGCGTACTTCCCATGCTTTTGAGCCTCTTCCTTTCTGTGTAGCATAGTTAGCATTGCGGTGCGTTTATAATCCTGTCAATTGCCCTTCTGTAATTTGTTTACCTCGCATAGCAGTTTTATCGTCTTTTGGGGGAGAGACATCACTAGTGAACATCACGGCACCTCGGTCCATATTCTCATCACTGTTTACACGCTCATTTATTTTCTTGCTTTTACTTTCGGTTGCTATCATTATCATTATCCCTGGTGTTTGATCCTTTGTAAACAACAAGACCGGAGAGATTGACAACCTCTCTGAACTTCGTTGGGAGCAAAGTTATTTGTGTCTGTGTGCAGGTCCAGGTGAAGTAAGAAACCGAGAGTTGTGAACGGCGCCATTGTTCGCTTCACCACCTACTTATCATTGTCGGAGTCCTACTGGTCGATACTCAACCTTGGTGTCTTCACCAAGGGAAACTTTCCGCTACGCTGCATCTCACCTTCCATTTGGGGTAACCAACAAAGGGCGAGAAGCAATTATCCTCTCTCGCGTATCAAGAAAATTTCTGGCGCCGTTGCCGGGGACTCCGAGTGTTAAGATAGGGGAGTTGCCCACTATTTTTTACCTTTGATTTTTAGTCTTGTTAGTCTACCTTTCAGTTTTTGTCTTTGTGTCTTATATCAAAAATCACAAAAAAATATATTTATCTTGCTTTTAGTAGTCCTCCTTGTTTAGATGAACATGTTAGGACTTGGTGCTTTGCGGGAATCAGAAGTTCTTGATTTCAGTCAAAGGGATGGAGAAAATATGAAGAAGGCATGGGACCGAATTTCTGAAGCACATACAAGAATTATGCCTTGGATACCTATAAAAATTGTGCTTAGAAATTTTTACCATGGTCTTTTTAAGTGGTGTAAACACTCTCTTGATATTATAGCTGAAGGAGACTTTTTAGAGTGTGATGAAGCTAGAGCTCTTGATATTTTGCATAGTCTATCTAGTTATTTCGTTTATGATCATAGTATTGATACTGTTATAGATAGACTTGCCACTATTGAAAAGAGGATGGATGCTCTAGACTTGAGGAAGGTAGAAGAACTTAAGTCCAACAAGAAAGAAATGTTGGAGATAGATGATGATTGGGAGCCCTTTGTTAGGATTAGCATCTCTAACCAAGACTTCCTTGATTTTTGTGATATTGGATCCATGGTTTCTACTATGACAAAATTAGTTTATGAATCTTTGAAACTAGATATTGATAAATTGTCATATTATCATTAATAATCCTCAACTGTAGGGGATCGAGATAGTCTTCGCGGGCAAGATAACCCAATTTATTGATTCGACACTTGGGGAGCCAAAGCATACGTACAGGCTTTGACAATTGAGTTGTCAATTCAACCGCACCTGAAATAAACACTTGCTTGCACGAAGGTATTAGTAGCAACGGTAGTATGGAAGTGGTAGTGGTGGTGATAATAGTAGTGATGAAACAGCAAAAGTAAAACAACAAAAGTAAACAACTAGTAACCAGCAGAATTGAAACAATGTAGGCTAGGGAGATGGATGGTTGGGCGCTGCTTGGATGAGATCGAACATGTAATAGATTCTAACACGGGCAAGGCTCACAGACAATAAAGGATCATCTAGGCAAATATCAAACATCAGGCATGTATCCCAAGGTAGTTGTACGTGCTTGCAATAAGAAATTTGCACAACATCTTTTGTCCTACCCTCCCGCTACGAACGGGGCCAATAGGAACTTAGGGAGATTAAGGTACTCCTGTCAAAGAGCACCAGAACAAAGCATTAACACTTCATGGATACACGGAATCCTCAAATTATAGTCCATCCCCTTTGGTGTCCCAAGCTGTCACCATTGGGATCGCCGGTTCCGGACTATAATAGGTGCATACAACTCATAGATAGGATCAAGAACACCAACAAGCTCAAGAAAAAAAAGGGTGATCAGATCTGAAATCATGGCACTCAGGCCCAAAGTGGCAATCATTAAGAGTAACAAGTTGTAACAGAGATGATAAACACCAAGTAGATGATAGGCAACACGCCCCCAACAATCTGATGAACTATTACATGATCTAACTCATCCAATCCCTACCATCCCCTTTGCCTACAGCAGGGAATTACTCACACATGAGAGGAGAAGTCGTGGAGGGGTGATGGAGAGGCGATGATGATGACAATGGCGATGATTTCCCCTCACCGGAGGCCAAAGCAGCCTCCAGATTAGCTCTCCCGGAGAAGAACAGAGGGTGGCGGCGGCTCCGCGACGTAGATTGGAAAAGCGACCTCTATTTCAGAGTTTCCCCATCACGGGAATAAATAGGGACAAAGTAGGGCACCAGGGGGTGTGGGACCCACCCAGGAGGGCAGGTGGCGCGACCAGGGGCTGGGCTGCGACCCACACCGTTCTGGGTGCCCCCTGGCTTCCCTGTGGCCACCCTTTGGCATCATCGAAGCTTCGGGGACGTGATTTTTTATATAATTTTTGTGGATTTTTCCAGTGTACCTAAATATCCAGAAACCTGCACAATATAAAACAACACTGGCAGCTCTGCTGAAAACATCGTCAGTCCGGGTTAGTTTCGTCCAAATCATGCAAGAATGAAGCCAAAACAATAGCGAAAGTGTTGGAAAAAGTAGATACGTTTGAGACGTATCAATCATGAACATGCTAATGGAGATATTTCATAGGTCAAAGGGAAAGTAAAATAAGTCCAAGTTGCATTCCTTCATAGGATTGCACCGATGGATTTCTTCATCATGGAGCCAAACCAAAGCAACATCGTACTTGGGAGGGACTTCCTCCGAGCTATGAAAGGATTCATTGACATTGGAAACGGGCACATACACTTACGCGGTAAGGCAAAATGTAAGTACCTCTTTCCTAGGAAGAAGAAGAATGAGCTTATTGAAAATCAATTTGAAGGTTTTTATAAATCCGGCGATCTTGGAGACCTTTGATTCTTCTTTTGCTTTATGCCTTGCTTAAAGGCGTAAAAGAAAGCGCTTGTTGGGAGGCAACCCAAGATGTTTTCACTTCTGTTCTTAGTGGTCTTGATGATTGTTACTAAAGTAGCAACATCATTGTATCTTTATTTTCAAGCTTTGTGCCAAGTTATAGCCTCTTATGATAAGGGAAGCAAAAGTTGTGACATGCTGTCCAGAAAACAGATTCTGTCTTCTTGACGGAAAAAATTGGAACAAATCATAAGTTTATATTTTTTAGCTGAATTTTTTACACAGCATGCTCTATGAAATTTTGAAACTTTCGTATGTTTTGAGTTTTTTGATTTGAGTTGTAGAAGTACCCCCAAAAAATTCTCTACTACCTGCTGTTCTGTTTTTCACAGATTCTGCCACGGTTTGCATTTCCTTACTTTTTCAAACCTTAAGCTTGCTTTTTCTTTGCAAAAACCTTTTGGCAATCTTGAGAAAAAGTAGCTCTTCAAGAATATCTTTATATCCAGTGGGGATTTTTTTATTAAGGGTACTAACCTGTCTAATCAGCTTATGATGAGTTATGTATGAAGGGAGTTTTCAAGCGTGCGAGGGAAGATGATGAAAGAAGATCTGGGAGTGTCAAGCGCTCAAGCTTGGGGATGCCCCCATGCATCCTCAATAAATATTCAAGGAGACTCAAGCATCTAAGCTTGGGGATGCCCCCGTGCATCCCCTTCTCCATCAACAATCATCAGTTCGTCCTTCGTCTCACTATATTTTTATCACTTCATGCGTTATGTGCTATGCTTGGAGCGTCTCGCTCTTAGGTTTTATTTTTAGTTTTGTTTAGCTTTGCTTGCTGTTCATAACAAGTTAGACCCCATTTTACTTTGTGTGGGAGAGAAACACGTTCCACTCCAATCTAGAACACATCATAGGATTTTTCATGATTATCTTTTTCTTGTTGTGTGTTCTTTATCTTTTCGTAGCTACTGCCATGTTTAGTTTTAGTCTTAATTTGTATTTAGCAAGAGCCTTGGCTTTTGTTTAGTTTGTTGCTGGAACTCTCTTTAGTTTTAATGATTATCTTGTTAAGAGAGTTGGTTGTTGCACTGAGTTGTGTCTTGTCTTGAGAGTAGGTAATTGAGGTTGCTATTTAATTTTAGTCGTAACTTGCAATAGTTTTGAGGTATTGTTGTGAGTAATGTTGAACTTTTGGTGTCAAGAGCTCTAGCCTATTAGTGATAGGTGTCGTATTTTGGGCAATCTGTGTTTATTTTCAAAACCTACAAAACTAGTTGAGAACTTTAGCTACTAGATGGATCGCTAATCTTCGGAGGGATCTGATATTAGAGTACACTCACGTACCATGGGTCGAGGATGCGCAAGGATAACCAAACCCCAATACACTCATCCTCGGGGTACTTGTCTCTTTGTGAGCCTCCCTTTAGGATTGAGAGTTACCGATAATAAGTGCATGAGTTCTTCGTACTAATGTAAGTATTGAAAGTTGACACTTCTGCATCCTCATATTTGCTAGCCTCTCCCGTGCCGTGCATTGCCTCCTTCTCACTACGAGAGTTGGCGTCCACCTTCGCCGGTACATCCAAACCCTTGGCATGATACGCTCTGTCATCATAAACCTCCTTATATCTTTCCAAAAAACAGCCACCATACCTATATATCAAAGCATTTCCATAGCCTTTCCGAGATATATTTCCATGCAACTTCCACCTCTTCATGACTTGATGTTGATGTCATACATGTTCCTGCTACACTGGCAGAGGCATACATTGCATACATCATGATAGCTACATCTTCTTTATGTTTTGAGTACCTTGTAAAGTGTGAAAGATCTTCTATACCATCTTGTAAATTAGAGTGTTTCCCTTAAGTGAGGAAAAGATCCAAAAGTGGACAAAATAAAAGATCCCAAAGAGGACAAATGAGAGTTAAATAGAAAGAGCCATTGAGGCCACCAAAAAATACAACAAAAAATAAATAAGAGAGAAAAGAAAAATAAAAAGAGAGAAAGGGGCAACACTACTATCCTTTTGAAAGATCCACACTAGTACTCCTTCTTATCCTTGTACTCCATAGAGATGATCATTCATGCATATAGCTATGTGGGGACCTTCACACTATAGAACTTGGCTTGCATATTCCAAGGATGAGCCTCCTCAAAAGAGATCTAGGTATTCATGAGCGAGCAAGTTAGATGCACCCCCACTAGTTCCATTGGATTGCTTTTTAGCTCATATGTGCATCCGTTGCATGGCAATCCCTACTCCTCACATCATATCTATCATTTGGCCTTCTCTCCTATGATTGTCCTCATTGATGTGAGCCTTTCTCACCCTTTTTTGTCTTCCTCCTCCACCATATTTCTCTCTTTGCCATCCTAAGTGTCAACTCTCGTGCTTACGCTCATCCATTGCATGAGTGCTCAAAATATCGAAAAGGAGTGGATCAAATTGACTTGTACCTGGCTAGTGGTCTGGGGACGAGTCAAGATAAAATTCCAAAGAAGACCAAGTGTGAAACTTTACTACATTGAGTTCTCAACAAAAATACTTTTTTCTCGTATTCCTTATCCCGTTTCTTGCACACAAACACCATTTGGATATATTTGAGTCACGGACAGCGAGAGCTCTTGCACCTAATGTTCTTTTGTTACTTGTTTCAATGCTAATATAGACTCTTGCATGTTATGACTTGAATTGAATCACATACCTTGATAGCTTTACTTTTCAAAGTTCTTATATGGTTGCTAGCATGTCACCACAGAAATTATGCTTGTTATCATTTACCTACTCGAGGACGAGCAGGAATTAAGCTTGGGGATGTTGATACGTCCCAAACGTATCTATAATTTCTTCTTGCTCCATGCATGTTTTGTGTGATATTGCTATGATCTAGATACACTTTCATACACTTTTGATCATATTTGGACTAACTTATTAACTCAGTGCACCACAGTGACAGTTCCTGTTTTCTGCTGTTTTTCTATTCCAAGTTTCCCCCATATTAAAAGTACTCCAAAAATTCTGGAAAATAGGATAAAAAATCAGCGCAACAGAAGCTTCCGGAGTCCTGAAGGGGGGCCAGAGGGGACCCAACAGGGACCCAGGCGGCCACCTAGCGCGGCCTAGGGTCTGGCCGCGCCAGGGGGGGCGCCTGGACCCCTGGTGCCCCCCTGGCTACCCCCTTGGCCTTTTTATTCCCCGTGATGTGAAACTTCCGAAGACAGAACCCTTTTTCGCGAACTCGCCTCTGTTTTGCCGCCGCCGCGCTTCCAAGATTGGGAGCGCCAGCAGACCCCTTCCCGGCACCCTGCCGGAGGGAGGATTGAACTCCGGGAGCTTCCCCTCCACCATGGACGCTCCCTGGATGTGCCGTGATTAGTTTCCTTTGGACCATGGGTCCGTGATCAGTAGTTGTGTGATGTTCTCCTTCCCTCTTTGTTCTTCATGGTTTAGACCTCGTGAGCTTCCCTACATGATCGAGGCACATATGTAATCTTTCTGCTGTTGCTATGCTGAGTTTGATGGGATCGGATGGATTATGAGATTATGTTCAGATTGTGATAGAGTAATATATTTGGTTCTTATCTTTTATATTTTTGTTCCTAAGTAATTCTTGCATGTTCTTCGTTGCTTTTTATTGCTTTGGCCAAGTAGTAGGTAGTAAATCCAAGAGGGAACGTTATGCTCGATTGTGGGTTCATGTCCCCTGATGACTCGCTTGAGTGACAACAACATGAGTCTAGGGGATGTGCTGTTGCCACAAGGGGAAAACAACGGTGCTTGTAACAACGGTTGCAAGGATTGTTTACTTTACGCAAAGTGCTTTTTAATGCAGTTGTCTGTTACTTTGGGTGGGACTCGCAAGTTAATACCAGCGAGATGTTCTGGATAGATATCTCAAGGTGGATGATTAGTAGTAGATGAAGTTGGGTTTTGGTCTACTTATTTTGGCGTACCGCCCATGCTTTTGAGCCTCTTCCTTTCTTTGTAGCATAGTTAGCATTGCGGTGCGTTTATAATCCTGTCAATTGCCCTTCTGTAATTTGTTTACCTCGCATAGCAGTTTTATTGTCTTTTGGGAGAGAGACATCACTAGTGAACATCACGGGACCCCGATCCATATTCTCATCACTGTTTACACGCTCATTTACTTTCTTGCTTTTACTTTCAGTTACTATCATTATCATTATCATTATCCCATGTGTTTGATCCTTTGTAAACAACAAGACCGGAGAGATTAACAACCTCTCTGAACTTCGTTGGGAGAAAAGTTATTTGTGTCTGTGTGCAGGTCCAGGTGAAGTAAGGAACCGAGAGTTGTGAACGACGCCATTGTTCGCTTCACCACCTACTTATCATTGTCGGAGTCCTACTGGTCGATACTCAACCTTGGTGTCTTCACCAAGGGAAACTTGCCGCTACGCTGCATCTCACCTTCCACTTAGGGTAACCAACAAATGGCGAGAAGCAATTATCCTCTCTCGCGTATCAATGCTCGAGTGCCTCATGTGAAGGGTGCCTTGTGCACCTACAAAGTTGGGGTCCAGAAGCTGAACGACATGCTCTTCAAGTCCCGGGTTAAACGAATTGCTGGCGAAACAAATGAAGATGTGGCTCAGAACTTCAAGGCCGCGCCTCGCCAGCTGGATATAATGCTTGACTCTGCCTTCCGATCTGGGATACAGGCTGCCCTGTCCATTGTTAAGAGCTGGTACCCTAAAGTGGATCTGGATCTGATGCACGCCCTGCGAGCTGGGTCCGAGAATAGTGTTGGTGCGGTCTGGCCTCGGATCTGACAGATTTCCGAGGAGCTTTCAGTGGGCATGAACCTCTTGGAGTTTACTCCCTATCTTGACGACCAGGGTACGCCAATCCCGCAAGCATCACTCAGCGAGCTTCTCTACTCCAGCAGCGAAGAGGGTGCGCAATCTCGGCCTGCTCGCCGAGCCAGAAGTGCAACCTCCCGCTCCTCACTTTATGCTGACGACGACAAAGATGACGATGATGAAGAGGGCGAGGACTCCTCCGATCGGCACTCGGCGAGTGCGGATCGAGACCCACCGAACACTCAGCCTGAGGCCACTGCGACTTCAGCTCCGGGAGGTGCCGCCAGCACGACTCTGACTGCCTCAGCTCCTCCTGCTCCGGATTCCACTACTGCTTCAGGTGCTGCCCCACCTGCTCCAGATGCACTGACTTCTTGAACTTGGCGCGCCTTTACTTACTAGCTTTTGTTTTATAAACATTCTGGTCAAACTTCAAGTGCGCCCGCCGAGGGCCACTTTTACGTAATAATCAACATTCGGCCAATCGGCCATGCTTGCTTGTGAAGTTGGTTCTTGCTTGGTTATATATGCTCTCTCTCCTTTGCGTTTTCAAACCGATTGCCTTTTTCTTTGCCTTTATTTCTTCCTTGGTTGATATTCCTGTCTATCCTACAGCCGACCTGCGGTCTGTGATCGGATCGGAAAACCGACCTCGAAGGAAACTTTGACAAGTACTTTTAGGCTCTCAGTTTTTCTCGTAAAGGTAAGGTTGTGCGGATGGTCTGATTGCAACCTGCCGACTGTTGGCCAACCGGTCTAGTCACAATCGGTAGGTCTGCTGCCGGCTAACTCCGAACTAAGTATACTTTTAGAGTACGAATTTTTCGATTGATGATTCTGCTCGGCCCCGTTCACCCGACATTACAGCCAATCTGCGGTCTGCATTCGGTTCGAACTGACCTTTGCAAACCCACCGCCCTTCTGGCTCTTTTCTTAAGCATACCCTTTTCGGGGTAACTGACCAGTCCCCGGGTCCTCTTTCACCGACCTTAGGACTGGGAGATGAATGCACAAATTTTTGTAACTCCTGCCGAATGCGGTCTCATGGACGCAAGGCTATTCTCATTAATAATATGCTAAAGGGGAAATACAACGATACCGCTCAACTGTAAAACGGGCACAACTGCTCGGCGTTCCAGGGACGCTCCGTTTCTTGTCCTGAAGTATCCACGTGTCGGGTCGGTTTTCTGCAATCGATGAGGTAGTATGCATTACTCTTGAGAGCCCGAATGACGACGAATGGACCTTCCCAAGGAGAGGATAACTTGTGCTGGCCATCCGATTTCTGGATTCGGCGCAGCACCAAGTCACCCTCACGAAAAGCTAGGGGACGGATATTCTTGCTGTGGTACTGACGCAACTTCTGTTGGTATATTGCCGACCTAGACAAGGCCAGGAGTCATGCTTCTTCTCTCAGATCAACACCGTCCTCTCGAGCTTCCTTGGCTTCTGCCTCCGTGCACATGGTGTGGCGAGGTGACTCGAACTCAATATCAGAGGGAATGATTGCCTCCGCGCCATATACGAGGAAGAAAGGAGTGAATCCAGTTGAACGGTTCGGCGTGGTACGCAGACTCCAAAGCACTGCTGGCATGTCGGGACCCGGAATATGCGTATGTAATTCCAATCACGATGCAATCACATGGAGAGCCGAGAGCCGTACCCACTTGTCTAAGCAGACAAGGCCAAGCACAGAACACTCTCGGAAAGCATCGAACGTGAGGGGCATCCCATCCAGGCCGGATGATCAACTGAGATGGGTCCTCATCGTCCGCTCACAAGGTTTAAATGCTTATGGGTGGTGAATCCCATACTCATAGACAAGTCGCCTCAACCATGTTATCGATTGAATCATAACCCTTACATAAACAAACTCCAACCCGATCACTTAGTCAGGGTCTAGGGCAGTGTTCAACGAGACAACCCACTGTGTACTCCTACACAGCCTCTCATCGTTCACCTTTGCTTAGGGTGGATTCACCAACACAGTTTCACTTTCATCAACACCAGTTTTACCATCATCCCGACTCACAAACATAACATCCTCATTGTATCACTAAGTAGCAAAAAGCAGTAACAGTTGTAGGGGCCACATGCTCATCATTCAACTCCTAAATCTTCTAGGATTGTGGTTTGCTTAATACGGTGACAGAATGATAGGTCATGCATCAGAATGGGTTCAACTATGCGAAAGAACGTGTCTCGGTGATCTCCTAAACATGCATAAGCGAGACTGAGAGGGAAGTAGGATTTTATAGACATGATCAATGGGGTTTGCTTGCCTTGCTGACGATACACGGGGTTTACCAAACTTCTTCTTCTTCGGGGGTGGTCACCGTCTCGGAGGCACTGTTACCGGCACAATCATCAAGAAGAGGGGGGAGGCAACATTGTAATAGAATGCACAAGCATATGTTTATGTTTTCACATGATGTGTATGGTGTTGATGTGACCTAGGTTCAAATTGTCACATTTTAATTGAAGTTGATTTGAAAAGTTAATTCAAATTCAAACTACAAATGTTATTCAAATTAAGTCATCTTGCATTTGCTAATGTTTGGTCATTGTAAACCATATGATCATGTGTGTGATATGCTTCTGAAGTACAAGTGAGATGTGGTGTATTGCAATGGTTCAATTTTTGAATTGCATTTGAATTAATTCCAATTAAGCCAAATAGCAAAAGCTACTGGTACCATTTTAAAATCAACTCAAACATGGTTGAAAGTTGCATATTTGGATAGAGAATTTTCTGCTGATCATTTTTCATATATTATTTGTCCAATTTGGAGTTAATATGAATTTTCTATGATTTTTGGAAGTTTATTCAATTTTCAGCCTTTTCTGTAATTATTTTAATTGCTTTTCTATTTACTGTGTCAGCAGTGACGTGTGTATGACATCATGCGGGCTCTGACGGGTGGGGTCACTCTGTCAGTGGGAGAGGGGGTTAATCCCTCTTTGTTTAGACTAACAGGGGGTTAGGGGGGGTTTGGGGCCCACCTGTCATTGACCTAGGGGTCAATTAACAGGGGGTTAGCCCCTAATCAACTGGCCACGTGGGCCTCTCGCCGCCGGCGAGCTCCGGCATGGCGGAGACGACGCCGGGGTGACCAAATGGTCACGGGGAAGCACGGGAGAGGCACAAAATCGATACCCACGTGCCCCCGCATCCATCTGTGCTATTCGGGGGTCTTCAGGGGGGCTGTGGCGTCGCCGGCGCCATGAACTGCGGCGGCCCGAGCTCGGCTCCGGTGGAAACGAGGGCCCCGGTGATAAATTGGAGCGCGGGGAGGGGCAAGCGGAAGAGGAGCTCACCCTGGTTCTTGTGAAGAGGACGGGGAGGTCGGGGAACGCAGGACGGCGGAGCAATCCGGCGAAACATCTCACGGCGGCTGGCGGCACATCGGTGACGAGGGCGTTGGCTTCAGGGGCTCCCGGGCTCAATTGATCGGGGAAAACGACGTAGACGACCTCCTCGGATCTTCTGGGCAGGCTGGAGCGGCTTGAGCTGGCCGGTGGCCACGTCGGACACGGCGGCGCGCTCCGCTGACTTCACTGCCGGCGGTGATTCTGCGCGAGAGAGAGGGGATTGGAAACCGGAGAGAGAGGGGAAGAGTGTGGGGGCTTCTGGAGTGCGTTGTGGCGCGAGGGGAGAGCCCGAGAGGGTCTAGGGGGGACGTTCCCCTCGCCGGCGTCGGCATGGCGGCCACCGAGATGCATGCCGACGCGCGGGGAAGACGACAAGGGAGCTGGTGGGCCTGGGCCGTGGGGGAACTAGTTGGGCCCAAGGCCTGGTATGGTGGGCTGGGATTCCTTTTTCCTTTTTCTTCTGTTATTTCTTTCTGTTTTCTTTTTCTTTAATTTGTTTGCTCTGATAAATAAATACCAAAACATTTTATAAAAATGCCCAAATAATTTTATAAATCCTAGGTGACTAGTAGCTAGCCACATATAGAATTTGGACATTTTTGAAATTCAATATATTTTGAATTTCAATTCAAATAGGGTCAAATTTAATTTCCAGGGCACCTTTTGAATTTTAGAAAATTCCATGAGCATGGGATTGATCCCATACCACTTTTAAAATGATCACCATCATTTATAGGAATTTTTCAAATGTTCAAAAGATTTTTGGAAAAAGATTTTTATCTGGCCATTTGATTTAATTTCTCAGGGTTTTTCTTTTCCTTATTTTTGATTTTCTCTTTGAATTTTTCACATGATGCAAAGGGAACTCAAACCCTAGCATTTGCCTAAATTGGGGTTGTGACAACTCGCCCCCACTCAAAAGAATCTCGTCCCGAGATTCAGAAGTCGTCGGGAGGAAGGAGGGGGGTACTCGACACGGAGGCGGTCTTCTCTTTCCCATGTTGCTTCTTTCTCGGAGTGATGAGACCATTGCACTTTGAGGAACTAGATCTTCTGACGACGAGTGACACGCTCTGCTGAATCAAGAATACGAACAGGGTACTCTCGATAAGAAAGGTCATCTTGGAGATCAAGCGTTTCATGGTCGACTTCGCGGATGGGGTCCTTGAAGCAACGCCTGAGTTGTGACACATGGAATACATCATGTACTCGGGAAAAGTGAGGGGGTAGTTCAAGTTGGTAGGCAACTTCTCCACGTTTAGCTAGAATGCGGAAAGGTTCGATGTAACGTGGGGCCAACTTGCCTTTGATACCGAATCTTTGGGTTCCCTTCAGAGGAGTAACCCGAAGGTAAGCCTTCTCATCAAGATTGTAGCTCTCCTCTCTATGATGACGATCATAGTAGCTCTTTTGACGAGACTGAGCGGCTTTCAATCGATCAAGAACAATGCGAACTTGCTCTTCTGCTTCCTTGATCATATCCGGTCCAAAGAGTTGTCTTTCACCGGTTTCTGACCAGTTTAGGGGTGTTCGACATCGTCGTCCATAAAGGATTTCAAAAGGAGCCATGTTCAGACTAGATTGAAAACTATTGTTATAAGCAAATTCGGCGAATGGAAGAGATTTCTCCCAATTCTTTCCGAATGAGATAACACAAGCTCTGAGCATGTCTTCCAAGATTTGATTAACCCTTTCAACTTGACCGCTAGACTGAGGATGGAAAGCTGTACTAAAGGATAGATGAGTTCCCATAGTATTCTGAAAGCTTCCCCAAAATCTAGAGGTGAAAAGGCTACCACGATCAGAATTGATTACCAAAGGAACACCGTGAAGAGACACAATTCTAGAGACGTAAAAGTCCGCCAACTAACTAGCAGTTATAGACTCGCGAACGGGAAGGAAGTGAGCAACTTTGGAAAGCCTATCAATGACCACGAAGATGGCATCGTTTCCTTTCTGGGTTCTTGGAAAGCCGGTGATGAAGTCCATACCGACCTTGTCCCATTTCCACTCGGGAATAGGCAAAGGTTGAAGTGTGCCAGTAGGTCTTTGGTGTTCTGCCTTAATTCGACGACAAACATCACATTCAGCAACAAATCGAGCAATGTCTCTCTTCATCCTGGTCCACCAAAATTTCTGGCGTAGATCTCGGTACATTTTTGTGCTACCGGGATGAATTGAGAGGGGAGTGCCATGGGATTCTTTGAGGATTAGTTGCCTTAGATCCCTATTCTTAGGTACTACCAAACGATTTTCAAAGAATACCGTTCCTTTACTATCTGTGGAGAAACATTTAGCAACTCCGCTAACAATGTTCTCCTTGATCCGGCGAACACCTCGTGCACGCCTTTGGGCAACTATGATTCGATCCTCAAGGGTTGGTTTCGCCACCAAGTTGAAAAGAGATCCACGAGGAACAATCTCGAGATTGAGCTTTCGAAATTCCTCATGAAGAAGTGGTTGATACTGCTGTAACATGAGGTTGTTGCAGTACGACTTATGACTTAGTGCATCAGCCATGACATTGGCATTGCCTGGGGTGTAAGAAATTCCTAAGTCATAATCTTTTATCAACTCAATCCAGCGTATTTGCCTGAGATTAAGATCTGGCTGGGTGAATATGTATTTGAGGCTTTGGTGATCGGAATATATCTCACAACGATTACCAAGGAGGTAATGTCGCCAAGTCTTCAGGGCATGAACTACGGCAGCGAGTTCAAGATCATGGGTTGGATAGTTTTCTTCATGTGGCCGCAATTGGCGTGAAGAATAAGCTACCACATGTCTATCTTGCATAAGTATGCATCCTAACCCTTTCCGTGAAGCATCACAATAGATCTCGAAATCCCTTTTGGTGTCTGGGGGTGCAAGTACGGGTGCAGAAGTCAATCTTCTTTTTAGCTCTTGAAAGCTTTCCTCGCACCTGGGAGTCCATTGGAATTTCTTATCTTTCTTGAGGAGTTCAGTAAGAGGCTTTGCAACTTTAGAAAATTTCTCGACGAAGCGGCGGCAATAGCTTGCTAATCCAAGGAAACTCCTAACTTGCTTAACCGATTCAGGTGGAGTCCAGTCAAGGACGACCTGAACTCTCTCGGGATTCAAAGCAATGCCTTTCGCAGAAATCACGTGGCCTAAATAGGTCACTTCTGGTAGCCAAAATTCACACTTGGAAATTTAGCATACATGCGATGCTCTCTAAGTTTCATCAATACCAGCCTTAGGTGCTCGGCATGTTCTTCTTCGTTCTTCGAGTATATAAGGATGTTTTCGTGGTAAACCACGACGAACTTGTCCAAATACTCCATGAAGATCGAGTTCATCATGCGTGAAAAAGTGGCGGGGCATTGGTCAGACCGAAGAACATGACGGTGAACTCGTAAAGACCATAACGAGTAGTAAAAGCCGTTTTTGGAATGTCCTCGTTTCGGATCTTGATTTGATGATAGCCTAATCTCAAATCCATCTTGGAGAAGACAGAGGATCCCGCAAGTTGATCATAAAGATCATTGATCCTGGGAAGTGGGTACTTGTTCTTTATCGTCGCTAAATTTAGCGGGCGATAGTCTACGCACATCCTTTCTGTTCCATCTTTCTTCGTTACGAACAGAACGGGGCAACCCCCATGGCGATGAGCTAGGGCGGATGAAGCCTTTTGCCAACAACACTTCAAGTTGGATTTTTAGCTCAGCTAACTCATGTGGGGCCATTCTATATGGGTGTCTGGAAATTGAGGTTGTGCCTGGTATAAGATCCACTACGAATTCTACACATCTGCCGGGTGACTAGGTTTAAGGGGTTGGATCTCTGGATAGCTTTTTAGAGGATGACCAAGGTTTACTAGGGGCTACAACAGATATGTTAGAGTAGCAAAGTACCCCAACACGATGATTAGTGTGGTTCTTCTGGCTAGAAGACATCTAAACTGGGAGGAAGAACTGCAATTGAATCACTATAGGTTTCTAGAACAAAACCTACAACAAACTCTATGGAACTGTCGGGCATACCACCTAGAAGTTATTCTAAAAGGACAACCAAAATGGAGAGAAGGATTTTGCAAAGGCATCAGATTATGACGAAACCTGGAATGACTCGGACAGCATAACGGCTGTAATTGCAAGAGAAATGGAAATCCTCACAACATTTCAACATCACTTACATAGGAAGTCTCAAAATAGGAAGCACAACAACTCAAGAAGACTGAACACAACTTTCCTACGGCTACAAGGAAGCAAACAACGAGATGTTCTAGTAAGACATAGATGAGCCTAGTCCTATCATCCCGTAGAAAAGATAAGGGTGACTTAGAACTCAGATCGATGAGGGTAAGGACAAAAAGAAGCCTTACGTTGTTCCCTTATACCCAGAGTAACTATATAACTATAGAATGCTAGACTCGACTTCGACCAAGGGTTTGATAATCCTACAGACAGTCCTGCTCTGATACCAAGTCTGTCGGGACCCGGAATATGCGTATGTAATTCCAGTCACGATGCAATCACATGGAGAGCCGAGAGCCGTACCCACTTGTCTAAGCAGACAAGGCCAAGCACAGAACACTCTCGGAAAGCATCGAACGTGAGGGGCATCCCATCCAGGCCGGATGATCAACTGAGATGGGTCCTCATCGTCCGCTCACAAGTCTAAATGCTTATGGGTGGTGAATCCCATACTCATAGACAAGTCGCCTCAACCATGTTATCGATTGAATCATAACTCTTACATAAACAAACTCCAGCCCAATCACTTAGTCGGGGTCTAGGGCAGTGTTCAACGAGACAACCCACCGTGTACTCCTACACAGCCTCTCATCGTTCACCTTTGCTTAGGGTGGATTCACCAACACAGTTTCACTTTCATCAACACCAGTTTCACCATCATCCCGACTCACAAACATAACATCCTCATTGTATCACTAAGCAGCAAAAAGCAGTAACAGTTGTAGGGGCCACATGCTCATCATTCAACTCCTAAATCTGCTAGGATTGTGGTTTGCTTAATACGGTGACAGAATGATAGGTCATGCATCGGAATGGGTTCAACTATGCGAAAGAACGTGTCTCGGTGATCTACTAAACATGCATAAGCGAGACTGAGAGGGAAGTAGGATTTTATAGACATGATCAATGGGGTTTGCTTGCCTTGCTGACGATACACGGGGTTTACCGAACTTCTTCTTCTTCGGGGGTGGTCACCATCTTGGAGGCACTGTTACCGGCACAATCATCAAGAAAAGGGGGGAGGCAACATTGTAATAGAATGCACAAGCATATGTTTATGTTTTCACATGATGTGTATGGTGTTGATGTGACCTAGGTTCAAATTGTCACATTTTAATTGAAGTTGATTTGAAAAGTTAATTCAAATTCAAACTCCAAATGTTATTCAAATTAGGTCATCTTGCATTTGCTAATGTTTGGTCATTCTAAACCATATGATCATGTGTGTGATATGCTTCTGAAGTACAAGTGAGATGTGGTGTATTGCAATGGTTCAATTTTTGAATTGCATTTGAATTAAATTTGAATTAATTCCAATTAAGCCAAATAGCAAAAGCTACTGGTCCCATTTTAAAATCAACTCAAACATGGTTGAAAGTTGCATATTTGGATAGAGAATTTTCTGCTGATCATTTTTCATATATTATTTGTCCAATTTGGAGTTAATATGAATTTTCTATGATTTTTGGAAGTTTATTCAATTTTCGGCCTTTTCTGTAATTATTTTAATTGATTTTCTATTTACTGCGTCAGCAGTGACGTGTGTATGACATCATGGGGGCTCTGACGGGTGGGGTCACTCTGTCAGTGGGAGAGGGGGTTAATCCCTCTCTGTTTAGACTAACAGGGGGTTAGGGGGGGTTTGGGGCCCACCTGTCATTGACCTAGGGGTCAATTAACAGGGGGTTAGCCCCTAATCAACTGGCCACGTGGGCCTCTCGCCGCCGGCGAGCTCCGGCATGGCGGAGACGACGCCGGGGTGACCAAATGGTCACGGGGAAGCACGGGAGAGGCACAAAATCGATCCCCACGTGCCCCCGCATCCATCTGTGCTATTCGGGGGTCTTCAGGGGGGCTGTGGCGTCGCCGGCGCCATGAACTGCGGGGGCCCGAGCTCGGCTCCGGTGGAAACGAGGGCCCCGGTGATAAATTGGAGTGCGGGGAGGGGCAAGCGGAAGAGGAGCTCACCCTGGTTCTTGTGAAGAGGACGGGGAGGTCGGGGAACGCAGGACGGCGGCGCAATCCGGCGAAACATCTCACGGCGGCTGGCGGCACATCGGTGACGAGGGCGTTGGCTTCAGGGGCTCCCGGGCTCAATTGATCGGGGCAAACGACGTAGACGACCTCCTCGGATCTTCTGGACATGCTGGAGCGGCTTGAGCTGGCCGGTGGCCACGTCGGGCACGGCGGCGCGCTCCGCTGACTTCACTGCCGGCGGTGATTCGGCGCGAGAGAGAGGGGATTGGCAACCGGAGAGAAAGGGGAAGAGTGTGGGGGCTTCTGGAGTGCGTCGTGGCGCGAGGGGAGAGCCCGAGAGGGTCTAGGGGAGACGTTCCCCTCGCCGGCGTCGGCATGGCGGCCACCGAGCTGCTTGCCGACGCGCGGGGAAGACGACAAGGGAGCTGGTGGGCCTGGACCGTGGGGGAACTAGTTGGGCCCAAGGCCTGGTATGGTGGGCTGGGATTCCTTTTTCCTTTTTCTTCTGTTATTTCTTTCTGTTTTCTTTTTCTTTCATTTGTTTGCTCTGATAAATAAATACCAAAACATTTTAGAAAAATGCCCAAATAATTTTATAAATCCTAGGTGACCAGTAGCTAGCCACATATAGAATTTGGACATTTTTGAAATTCAATATATTTTGAATTTCAATTCAAATAGGGTCAAATTTAATTTCCATGGCACCTTTTGAATTTTAGAAAATTCCATGAGCATGGGATTGATCCCAAACCACTTTTAAAATGATCACCATCATTTATAGGAATTTTTCAAATGTTCAAAAGATTTTTGGAAAAAGATTTTTATCTGGCCATTTGATTTAATTTCTCAGGGCTTTTCTTTTCCCCATTTTTGATTTTCTCTTTGAATTTTTCACATGATGCAAAGGGAACTCAAACCCTAGCACTTTCCTAAATTGGGGTTGTGATATGGCAGCTCGTCGAGCCATGCGCCAGGTGCCCTCTCAAGTGGTTCCACCAATCTTGGCTTGATTCCGGATAGAATGAGACCATTTTCCCGCTCTGCTTGACCATTTGTCTGTGGATGAGCCACAGATGCTATATCCATCCGAATGCCCTGCTAGGAAGCATACCGAGCTAGCGCCCCTTTTGAGAAGTTTGTTCCATTGTCAGTGATGATGATGTTTGGCATTCCATATCTTACTGTGATGTCCACAATGAACTTGACCGCAGTCGTCCCATCTAGCTTCTTGATCGGCCTCGCCTCAATCCACTTGGTGAACTTATCCACTGCAACCAATAGATGTGTCATGCCACCTCTGGCTGTCTTGAACGGTCCGACCATGTCCAGTCCCCAAACTGCAAATGACCATGTGATCGGAATGGTCTTGAGTGCTGAAGCTGGTAAATGGCTCATGCCCCATTGCAGTGCTTGACTAGCTCTTCTGCCGCTGCTTTCACAGTCGGCCAGTACAAACCGTGGCGGAAAGCCTTGGCAACTATTTCTATAGCCGATGCATGATGACCACACTCTCCTTGGTGGATGTCTCGCAGCAACTCCAGCCCCTTGTCTTCTTCGACACAACATTGGAGGAATCCAGTCGCACTGCGATGGACTATCTCATTGTTGATGATGGTATATGCCCCCGATCGGCGCTGGATTTGTCGAGCTTCCACTTCATCTTGGGGGAGTGTGCCATCCACCAAAAAAATTCTGATCGGTTCTGCCCATGATGGTGCAACAACAATTACCATTACAGCAACTGCTTATGGTTCTAGTTGTTCGGTTTCTACTACTGGCAGCTCGGAGGAAGGCGAACCGATTGCATCTTGCATGACCACCTCAGTCCCCGAGCTGACGACAGCAGCCCCTGGTTCGCAATCGGCATCCTCTGGTGCGGCCGAATGCTTCTCCAATTTTTGCTTTTTGGCTAGTTTTTTCGCTTCGAGGTCTGCCATCTTCAGGTCGGCCGGTGTCGTGGTAATACTAAAGGCATACACCTAGGCGAGGGAAACCCAGGGGTATCCTTAAGCCCTGGGTTTCCCCCAACAAACACACACCAAGCAAAATAAGATCAACCAAAAACACAAAGCATCGGCAGCTTCCGAGTAACATGTTACTCGGAGACCAGGAGTCGCTTCCGAGCAAACAACTACTCGGAAGCTCAGCAAGATCCAAGTAAAGCGATACTCAGAAATGACCGGCGAGGGCTCCCCCACTACTCGGAAGATGGAAAACGCAACGGACAGGAGGCATTTAATGCTGCAGGCGTTCTTCCCCCCTTTATTAGTAGTAATGGGCTGACCGTTTTGTAATTAAGTATGTATTCAATCTTGTAATTAAGACCCATTTATGCCAGGGAGTTAAGGAGGCAGGGGGCGCACTCTATATAAGCCACCCCCTCCCCTCTGGCATAGGGACGCGCACATTTTTTCCTCTTCTCAGTATTCTGAAGAAAGAACACCCCAGTAAGCCTGGGACAGGACTAAGGTTTTTATCTCTACGGAGAGGCCTAACCTGTATAATCCTCCTGCGTCAACCCACTCTATGTACAGATTCATTTAGCTCCTTTCATACCCCTATACTCATTGTCAGATTTATATCCACGACAGTTGGCGCCCACCGTGGGGCTGAGTTGATCAACAATCGTAGAGATGGCGTTTTTCTCATCTTCTTCGTCGATTCGCGGCTCCGAGCTCATCGTCGGAGAGGTTTTCTGTTTTGGATCGTTAGCTTTCATAGCTGATGATTCGGCTTGGTTAGCAGATTCTCCGCTCTAGGCACAATTGCTTCCCTCAAGGGGCAGCGTCCACTTCCGAGCTGACGAGTCAGGGGCCCTGCGCCTCCAGCTGTCGGCTCATCGTCAAGCACCCGCGCTACCATCTGTCCGCCACAAGAAGAAGCGTTCGGGCCACAAGGTCCAGAAGGTGGCAGTCATCGACTCGGTGGAGTCGGCCCACAAGGCCTTGGACGAACTGATCGCAAGAGAAGGCTCCACAACTTCTCTCTTGCCTCTGTTCGACTTGGTTGAAGAAGAAGGCATGGCAGCGTCTGACCCCGAGTCAGGCGCCGAGCAAGGAGGCAGCAGCGACACCCTTGTCGCGGTTGCAGAAGTATGTATGGCCGAGACTCCGCCCTCTCAGCCATCGCCAGCTCGGGACACTCACGCCCGAGATGAAACGAACAGCCCATCCAGGGCTGGCACTCGGGAGCCGACCCGAGGTGTTTCAGCTTTCCGAAGGTTCGAGCTCGGAGAGTCAAGTCGGCAACCTCGCCCTCTTACTCGGGAGGAGCGGGAAGAGGCAGAAGCGGCCGAGCGAATGCTTAATACCCCGATTGACACAAGCACTCCAGAAGGGCGAGGCCTGGAGGCAGCCAGATTAACCAATTTGGTTGAGCGGGAGCGTCTGGCCGAATTATAAAACACTCTTGAGCGTCAAGCTCAGGAGGTAGCTCGGCTCAAACAAAGCAGAACGAGTCGTCAACTGCGGGGCCCAGGTCGAGAACCTTTCCGAGCTATGGGCACCCCAGTGGAAAATCTCATAGCGGCGACTCGGACCGCGAACTCTCTGCAGCCCAGTGGATCGGCGGCAGAAGAAATTCAGCACCTGGCTTTCCTATTGCAAACCGCGGTTGATCAAAACGCTGCTGTTAGTCAATCACAGTAGCGGATCCATTCCCAAGTTCCCCCTGTGAGGACGTCACTGTCAGTACACACGCCCTATGGGGAAGCGCGGAGGAACCGAAACAATTCGGCCCGGCGCAGAGACGAACCTCGAGGAGACCATCACCAAGAGCAATATCGGCATGAGGGTCTCAGAAGAACAGAAGCTCGTAGAACAGGTCGGCCCGCACCTCGGAGAGAGGAGTCCCCTCGGCACCGGGACGACCGTTTTTTTTGACATTGAAGACGACGCCCGAAGCCATCTTGTCCAGAGCCGAGTCGACCGCGCCAGAACTCATCGTCAGGATCAGGCTCGGCCCTCAATGGCCACAGGGCCGGTTTGCTTCAGTGAAAGGATTCGGTCTACCCCCATTCCGCCACACTTCAGGATAGCCCAAGGGGTGGAAAAGTACCGAGGTGATGCTAAACCCCAAACATGGCTGGATGATTACAGAATAGCCGTGTAGATCGGAGGGGGCGGTGACGAGATAGCTATGATGCACTTACCATTGATGTTAGAGGGCTCGGCTCGGGCGTGGCTGAATCAGCTCCCCCCAAGTAGCATATGGGTTTGGGAAGACCTCTAAAGAGTGTTCATCAAGAATTTTGAGGGGACCTACAAGAGGCTCGGAGGCCTGACCGAACTGCAATTGTGCGTCCAGAGCAACACCGAGACTACTCGGGACTACATCCAGAGGTGGATCACACTCCACAACTCGGTCGAAGGAGTCTCCGAGTTCCAGGCCATTCACGCCTTCAAGCAAGGGGTCAAGTACAAGGAGTTAAGTCTCAAGTTGGCAAGGTCACCACACATCACCTCACTCGGGAAGTTGATGGAGATAGCAAACAAGTATGCCAATGGAGAAGAAGAAATCCGACAGAAGAATCAGCAGCATAGAGGAGGTGGCAGCTCGGCGCCGAACCCGAAGCAGAAGACCGCAAACAACAAGAGAAAAGCGGAAGACGCCCCAACAGACGCAGAGTTGGTGGCGGCAGAAAACGCCTCGGGCCTTCACGGCAAAGGTCAAGCACGAAAGGAGTGGCAACCGCGGCAGAAAAAGCCGTCCAACGATGATGAAGTTCTGGATCAGCCCTGTCCTCTCCACACCACCCGCGATGCCGAGGGAAAGGTGGTTATCCCAAAGCATACAGCTCGGCAATGCCGCCTGATCAAGAGAGCAGCCCAGAACGCGAGAACAGGCCCCCAGCAAGATAAGGAGACCGGGAAAAAGAAAGCACCCATCTCGGAACTGGACAACGAGGGTTTTCCGCGAGAAGACGGAGTGTTGGTCATCTTCGCAGGACCAGAGTCGAAGAGGGTGGAAAAGATAAGATTTAGAGAAGTCAACTCGGCGGCCCCGACAGTTCCGAGTTACATGAAGTGGGCCGACGTCCCAATCACTTTCGATCAGTCGGACCACCCTCCTCACATTCCTCACCCGGGAAGACACGCCCTAATTGTGGACCCTTTGCTGGAAACGGAAAATGGTAACTTCAGGAACAGGAATGTCTTGATGGACGGTGGCAGCGGAATTAACATTCTGTATGCAAGCACTCTGAAGAGCATGAACATACCGATGTCCAAACTCCAAAAAAGCTATCTGGAATTTCATGGGATAATCCCGGGGAAAAAGGCGTACTCACTCGGAATGATCTCCCTCAATGTGGTCTTCGGTACTCCGAGTAACTTCCGGAAAGAGAGGATCACCTTTGAAGTAGTGGACTTCCCGAGTGCGTATCATGCTTTACTCGGAAGGCCGGCCTACGAAAAATTTATGGCCATCCCCTGTTATGTCTACCTGAAGCTCAAGATTCCCGGCCCTCATGGCGTGATCACTGTCTCAGGAGACTACAAGCAAGCCGAAGACCTGCTGCAGAAAGGCTCCCTGATAGCTGATCAGCTGATGGCCGAGGTCGAATTAGCTGAATACAAAAAAGCCGCCGACTCGTCCGAGTTGCTGCAGCCAAAGAAGACGTCTTCATTCGAGTCGGCCGGAGAGACCAAGAGGGTACAGATACACCCCACAGATGAAGGGAAGTACACCAACATCGCTACCGATCTGGATCCCCAATAGGAACTCGAGCTCTTCAACTTCCTCCGTGAGAAATGGGACATCTTCGCGTGGAAGCCCGCCGATATGCCTAGAGTCCCAAGGGAGTTGGCCGAGCACAAGTTACATGTAGATCCGAAAGCAAGACCGGTAAAAGAGTCCCTCCGACGGTTTTCCTCTGAGAAAAGGAAGGCCATCGGGCAGGAGATAGCTAGACTGTTAGCAGCCGGATTCATTAGGGAAATCTTCCACTCCGAGTGGTTAGAAAATCCTGTAATGGTTCCGAAGAAAGATAAATCTTGGAGAACTTGCATTGATTTTTGTCATATCAATAAAGTCTGTCCAAAAGACCATTTCCCTCTTCCTCGTATTGACCACATTGTGGACTCCACGTCAGGTTGCGAGAGATTATGTTTCCTCGATGCATACTCGGGTTACCATCAAATCCGGCTATATGAACGAGACGAGCTCAAAACGGCGTTCATAACCCCATTCGGATGTTTCTGTTACATCACGATGCCATTCGGACTGAGAAATGCAGGCGCCACGTACCAACGCATGATGCAGAATTGTCTGATCTGTCTGATCGGCAGAAACGTGGAAGTCTATGTGGATGACATCGTGATCAAGTCGGCTAAAGGGAGTAGCTTGCTAGCCGACCTAGCCGAAACTTTTCGGAGCCTCCGAGCTTACAGCATCAGGCTTAATCCTGAAAAGTGCATTTTTGGCGTGCCAGCAGGGAAGTTACTCGGATTCATGGTCTCCGAACGGGGGATAGAGGCCAACCCGGAAAAAATCGCGGCAATTCAGAACATGAAGCCTCCCAAGAAGCTCCAAGACGTCCAAAAGTTAACAGGATGCCTCGCAACACTCAGTCGGTTTATTTCCAGATTGGGAGAGAAAACCCTACCTCTCTACCAACTGATGAAAAAATCGCCGAATTTTTTCTGGACGGAAGAAGCTCAAATGGCTTTCGAAGAACTCAAAAAGCCACTGTCAACTCGGCCAGTCCTAGCAGCACCCCAGGAAAAAGAGCTGCTCTTGTTGTATATTGCTGCCACAAGCCGAGTTGTCAGCGTAGCCATAGTGGTGCAAAGAGAAGAAGAAGGAAAATCACAGAAAGTACAAAGACCGGTGTACTATATCCCCGAGGTCCTCACACCATCCAAGCAGAGATACCCTCACTACCAGAAGATAGCAATGGGGATTTACTTGGCGTCTCAGAAGCACGCGCATTACTTCCAGGATCATTCCATCACAGTGGTCTCTGAAGCTCCCCTGGCAGAAATTATGAACAACAGATATTCAACAGGCAGAATAGAAAAATGGAGTTTGGACCTACTCCCCTTTGACCTCAATTACCAAGCTAAGAAAGCAATCAAGTCACAAGCACTGGTAGACCTCCTAGCCGAGTGGATTGAGGTCCAACATCCCCCACAGCTAACACCAGAACATTGGACGATATTCTTTGATGGCTCCAAGATGCTACATGGCGCAGGGGCAGGGGTGGTACTGGTTTCACCCAGAAAGGATGAGATGAGATACGTCCTCCAAATCCATTTCCCAGCAACAAACAACGAAGCCGAGTATGAAGCTCTCATGTATGGTATGTGAATGGCTATCTCACTCAGAGTCAGGAGACTTATGGTATTCGGAGATTCAGACTTGGTAATCAACCAAGTAATGAAAGAGTGGGACATCCGAAGCCCAACAATGACAACCTACTGTGTAGCAGTGAGAAAATTGGAGAAATTTTTTGATGGGCTGCAGCTCCATCACATCCAAAGGGTTAAGAATCAGGAAGCAGACGACCTCGCCAAATTGGGTTCCACCCGCGGACAGATCCCACCAGGGATCTATCTGGAACACCTACATTCCCCAACAGTCAAGGAGGATCCCTTCCTGGAGACCGATCCGGACATGCTGCCCGAAAAAAACATCCCCAACAAAGAAGACATACCCGCAGTAGTTGACATGGTGTTTGATGTGGAGGTCATTCCCCCCGAGTGGACACGACCAATCCTTAACTATCTGCAAAAGCAAGAGTTGCCCGACGACGAGATAGTACCCAAACAGATCGTCCGCAAGTCCAAGTCCTACTCGGAGATCAATGGAGAGCTGTACAGGAACAACATCACTCATGTCCCCCAGCGATGCATCTCCAAGGAAGAAGGTCGCTGCATACTGCAAGAAATCCACTCGGGAGATTGTGGCCATCATGCCTCAAGTCGGACGTTAGTGGCAAAAGATTTCCGAGCTGGTTTCTTCTGGCCTGACGCCCTCAGCGATGCTCGGTACATCGTGGACCATTACGAGGGCTGCCAGTTTTATGCCAACTAGCCTCGCAAACCAGCTTCCGAGCTGAAGACCATCCCCTAGCCTGGCCATTCGCAGTATGGGGACTGGATATGATCGGACCACTCCGAACGGGCAAGCATGGCTTCACCCACATTCTGGTCGCCGTACACAAGTTTACAAAATGGATAGAAGCAAAACCTATCAAGAAACAAGATTCTTCCACAGCAGTCAGCTTTATGCAAGGCATCATACATCGGTCCGGCGTCCCGCATGACATCATTACTGATAATGGATCAAACTTCAACTCGGCCGAATTCAAGAAATTCTGCTGGTCCAATGGCATCTAGGTCAACTTCGCCTCCGTCGCACACCCACAGTCCAAGGGCCAAGTCGAACGAGCCAACGGACTAATACTCAAAGGAATCAAGCCTCGGCTACTTCGGGAACTAAAGGAAGCAGCGGGCGCCTAGGTTGATGAACTCCCTTCAGTCTTGTGGGGATTGTGTACAACTCCCAATCTCTCAACTCGATCAACCCCTTTCTTCCTCGTCTACGGCTCAGAAGCAATCCTTCCGAGTGACCTCAAGCACAATGCACCCCGTATAAACCAGTACACAGAAGCTGAAGCTGAAGAAGCGTGGCAAGACGGCGTTGACCTCTTGGAGGAGGAACGAAATTTACCTCTCACCCGCTCGACATTTTATCAGCAAGACCTTCGCCGATATCACGACCGACACGTCCGAGCCCGCTCCTTCCAAGATGGTGACATGGTACTTCGCATCAAGAAAACTTCGGACCACAAATTAGCTCCCCCATGGGAAGGCCCGTTTATCATCTCCAGAGTAATGCACAATGGGGCCTATCACCTGTATGATGTAACCAATAAGATAGAAGAGCCTCATGCATGGAACGCCCAGTTACTGCGCCGATTCTATGCATGAGCAAGCTTGTAAGATTTGAATAAATATTACTCATACGCCTAGTGCGCCTTACTCAATCCGCTTCCATTACTTAAAAACAGGTTGTCCTCCGAGCTGTGCGCAGCTCGGACGATAACGCTCAATCAGGTTTTCTATCCGATCTATGTGCAGCTCGGACGAGAACTTAGAAAACTTATGTTATGTGCTCACCAACGCCCCAAAGGCTTGAGGAAGCACAACATCATCTGCATTGAGGACCTTGTATACAAGATCTTCAATAGAAAAAAAATTCGAAGTACTTTCAAGCCTCACGAGGCTTGGGGGCTGCTTAAAGCCATAAAAACAGGTTTTCCTCTGAGCTGTGCGCAGCTCGGACGATAACGCTCAATCAGGTTTTCTATCCGAGCTATGTGCAGCTCGGACGAGAACTTAGAAAACTTATGTTAAGTGCTCACCAACGCCCCAAAGGCTTGAGGAAGCACAACATCATCTGCATTGAGGACCTTGTACACAAGATCTTCAATAGAAAAAAAATTCTAAGTACTTTCAAGCCTCACGAGGCTTGGGGGCTTCTTAAAGCCATAAAAACAGGTTTTCCTCCGAGCTGTGCGCAGCTCGGACGACAACGCTCAATCAGGTTTTCTATCCGAGCTATGTGCAGCTCGGACGAGAACTTAGAAAACTTATGTTAAGTGCTCACCAACGCCCCAAAGGCTTGAGGAAGCACAACATCATCTGCATTGAGGACCTTGTATGCAAGATCTTCAATAGAAAAAATGTCTAAGTACTTTCAAACCTCACGAGGCTTGGGAGCTGCTTAAAGCCATAAAAACATGTTTTCCTCCGAGCTGCGCAACTTCGAAACTTCATACCAAACGAAAGGCAAATCAGAAGAAATATTCATTCCAAGCAAAGAAACAGAGTACGAGTTCATCAACCAAACGACGGAGTGTAACGACTCAACCACAAAGTGCAACTTATTACAAACCCACTCGGCATACCGAGGCAAATATCAAACAAGCGCTTTTTACTACAATCCATTCATTCCTCGCCCGCCTCGTCCGACTCACTGGTTACACCAGTTGACTCAACGAAGAAATCCAGATCGGGCATCAGGGCGATTCGGCTAGCGGTTTCAGCATAGCGCGGCAGGAAGGAGGTGCAGCTCTGACCTTCTTTCGGATATCCACCACCAACTCGCTCAAGATTATGGCCCCGCTCCGGAAAATGCGCCTTCGTCAAAGCCAGTGCATAATTCGCACCGCTCCGTGCCGCTGAGCGTTTCCAGCGGGCCACCTGGTGTGGACTCTCCTGGAGAACGGGTACAACAGTATCTAGCTTCACTCTGCTCTCTTCTTCAGGCGACATCTTGCTCTTTAAATCCAGGGTAGCACCCATAACCTCTTCAGCAAATTTCTTCGCTTTGGCGCACCTCATGGTCAGCAATCCCCGAGCCAAAGCAAATTCTGTGGTAACTAGAGTATAGTTGTCTCTCCTCATGATTTCTGCAAAGTCAGCCATGCGCGCCCGCTCGGCATCTGGATCTGAACCATATGCTGCACCAAGAGAGAAGATGAGTAAACAATCTAAGAATGGGCAACAACTCATTACCACAGCTCGGACAATCAAATACTCACCATACAAGGTCTCACTGAAAACGGCGAACCGCCCAGCGCAATATTCTTCACTTGCCTTCACCGCTTTCCGAGTGGTTTCCAACTCGGCTTCATGCTTCTTCGCATCCTCGGCACGCAGCTCGGAAAGTTTCTCTAAGTCAGACTCCAGCTTAGAGATGCAAGCCTCATTCTCCTTCACCGCCTGCTTGTAGTAATGAAGACTGGTCTCCAAAGCTTTGTGAGCCTTGGCTCTCTTCTCAACCTTGTCTATTTCCTTCTTCATCTTAGCCACAAAATCATCGTTCTCCTTCACTTTTGCATCAAAGGCCTTCTTCGCCGCCTCTGCAAGCAAAACGTCAGACGCAAGAACAAGAGGAAGAAAGATGGCAGTTTGGAAAATCAAGAACTGCTACCATTATCCTCGGCATGCTGTTTCTTCAGTTTGTTATGCTCTTCAAGAAGCACTTCGTACGCACTCTTGGTAGCAACACGCTCCTCCTGCAACTTCACGAAGGCCGACCCAAGCTTGCATGCCTCCTACGAAGACAAGACGAATACCACCATCACAATAAAAACCTCCTATCAAAAGACTCCGAATAACTTCACAAAGTTACTCGGAGCCTTGGGGGCTACACCCAGTGGGTGCACTAAGAAGTGCTCCCATTGGAAGTTCATCACAATAAAAATCTCCTATCAAAAGACTCTGAATAACTTCACAAAGTTACTCAGAGCCTTGGGGGCAACACCCAGTGGGTGCACTAAGAAGTGCTCCCACTGGAAGTTCATCACAATAAAAACCTCCTATCAAAAGACTCCGAATAACTTCACAAAGTTACTCGGAGCCTTGGGGGCTACACCCACTGGGTGCACGAAGAAGTGCTCCCACTAGAAGTTCATTAAAATAAAAACCTCCTATAAAAAACTCCGAATAACTCCGCGAAGTTACTCGGAGCATTGGGGGCTACACCCACTGGGTAGGAAAACTTACGTAAGTACTTACGTGCATGTTGGACTTCACCAACTCAGCCTCAGACGCCAGCTCCCGCAGCCGCAGCTCAAACTGGGTCACCATGACCAAAGACTCCTTTAATCCGCCAATGATAGCACTCTCCACCAGGGCTCCGACGGGAATGGCCCCCGAACTAGCGGGCTAACTCCTCCGAACAGCCGCCGGGGCGACAGGGGTCCCCTCAACAGCCTCCCCAGCTGGAGCATCGGGTGCGGCAGCTCAGGAACCAGACCCAGAGGCCACCGTTACCTCAGGAACAGTCACCTCAGGAGGATCAATAGCAGGATCAACATCCATGTCTGTAGCAGAAACAACAAACAATTAAAAGCGAAAGATGACAGCGACAAACGTCTCAGCAAAGAAAACAACGAAGAATTCTCACCAACAGTCGCAGTATCTTCTGGAATAGCGCCCATCCCAGGAAAGTCGGTCACCTCACAAGTGCTAGCGTCCTCCATAGCTTCAGCCTCGGGATCTTCCTCGATCCCAGGCAACGTCTCAGAACCACTCGGACGAACACTGCAAAAGGACAGCTAAGGATGAGCCTGAGAAACTAACAGAGCCTTAAAGCATGCGATAAGCAACAACATTACGGGTGAACGGTCTTCAAGCTACGCCTTGGGGGAGCAACCCTGGCCGAACTAGATCCAGCCCCCTTGGCCTTTTCAGCAGCAGCACCTCCTGCGGGATTAGCCTCTCGGCCCCCAAGAGTGACAAGTCTCTTCTTCTTCATGTGCGCTACCTTCCCAGAGCTGAGACCCAAGGGAGGAAGCTTCCCGCTGTCTTCCTCACCACTCGGAGTATGACCCCTTTTACGGGTCCGAGTAAGCCCCTCCCGCGCCGACTTGCGGTCCTAGATGTTCTTCGAGCACTACTCGGACGCTGCCTGAACCCGAGCCACCTCGGACTCCAGCTCCTCCCCCACCTCAACTCCGACCCCCGCGCCAGCAGTACTATCTTCATCTTCCTCGGCGGGATGCTGCGGAGCCAGAGCAATAGGGCAGCGAAACTGGGTAAAATCCTAGCAATAAACAAAGAGGTCCGAGTTAGAGCCAAAAAATGAAGCACATTCAAGAAACATATGACTCGGCATACCAAGGTGGGAGGATTGTCGTTGCCGAGGGGTCTCACTCGGCCAGTTGTCTGAAGCCCCTGGGTCACGCTTGTTATTATCTTCATCTGAAGTTCAAACTCATCCAAGGGCATCTCAGTGTTACTATAGCAGGTGTCATCCTGCAACCCGGAGTATGTCCACATCCCCCGAGCTCAGGCCTGGAGCGGCTGGATCTTCCGAATCACGAAAGAAGCTATCAGATCTATGGCGTCCAAACCATTCTTCTTCAGCCTGATGACTTCGCGCATCAAGGGGAGCACATGCTCCTTATCGGCATTGGTGATTCGGGGGTTCCAGCCCTGAGAGTTAGTCAGCCTAACGTCCGAGTAAGGAGGCAAGGCACGCACCCCCGGCTCCTCGGCCACTTTGCAGTAAAACCAGCTATTCTGCGAGTTCTTGACAGAATCGGGAACACAAGAAGAAAAATATTGCACTCCCTGCTTCTTGGCCCAAAACAGACCGCCACAAAGATGATTAAACTCAACGCCGCCGCCCTCCCCAGACTTCTTCGCCTTCTGAGGCTTGATGGCGTATATGCTACGGAAGAAATGCCAATGGGGTTCTATGCCTAAAAATCCCTCGCAAAGATGCGAGGCATAGCACGAACCAAACTCTCCGAGTATGCCATCACTCGGAAGAAAACGCAAAGCTCCTGCAGCATCCGAGTAAGTTGTCACTCGGAAGCGCCGCGAAAGGAACCACTCGAAGATTCCTCGCAAGACGAAGAATCCCTCACCCGGTTACTCGGGCGAAAATCCGAATAACAAACTCACTGGTGGCCCATCTCTGACGTAGAATGCTAGGCCGCCGGTAAGACCCGGCGCAGGGGGTAAAGAATCAATGTCCCACGTGGCATGGCCTAGGGCTTGGCACAATGTCCTAGGACATTGAACTTTACAAATTTGGTTCATATGGAGTTTAAGGCCTTTTACTCCGAGACACGCCTTCCGAGGCCTCAGTCCACCTCCTCCGAGAGACTTTTGAGTGTCGCCAAATTTTTCCGCTAACCTGCCCAACTCTCACTCGAGGGAAAAGTTCGAACATCAATAAAGCCCTTCCGGGCCTCTTACTGAGTTCAATCTTCGCATACCTCATAAAGACCAGGTGTCAGCCAACTCACTTACGAGCACCCGAAAGCACTTGGGGGCTATTGTCGTGGTAATACTAAAGGCATACCCCTAGGCGAGGGAAACCCAGGGGTATCCTTAAGCCCTGGGTTTCCCCCAAAAAACACACACCAAGCAAAATAAGATCAACCAAAAACACAAAGCATCGGCAGCTTCCGAGTAACATGTTACTCGGAGACCAGGATTCGCTTCCGAGCAAACAACTACTCGGAAGCTTAGCAAGATCCGAGTAAAGCGATACTCGGAAATGACCGGCGAGGCCCCCCCCACTACTCGGAAGATGGAAAACGCAACGGACAGGAGGCATTTAATGCTGCAGGCGTTCTTCCCCCCCCCCTTTATTAGTAGTAATGGGCTGACCGTTTTGTAATTAAGTATGTATTTAATCTTGTAATTAAGACCCATTTATGCCAGGGAATTAAGGAGGCAGGGGCACACTCTATATAAGCCACCCCCTCCCCTCTGGCATAGGGACGCGCACATTTTTTCCTCTTCTCAGTATTCTGAAGAAAGAACACCCCAGTAAGCCTGGGACAGGACTAAGGTTTTTATCTCTACGGAGAGGCCTAACCTGTATAATCCTCCTGCGTCAACCCACTCTACGTACAGATTCATTTAGCTCATTTCATACCCCTATACTCATTGTCAGATTTATATCCACGACAGCCGGAATAAAGATTGACTCTGATTCTGGGGAAGGCTTGATAGATGGCTTCTGGATGTTTTCGAAAGACACTCCTAGTGGAGTTTCCTTTCTGGTGGACCCCAGTTTGGACAGTGCATCTGCTACTTCATTTTCAGCTCGGGGAACATGATGGAATTCACATCCCTCAAAGAAACCAGATAGCTGCTGCACAAGGAATCTGTAGCTTGCCATGTTTTCATCTTTTGCGTCCCAAGTGCCAGTACATTGCTGCACCACCAGATCGGAATCGCCATAACACAAAATCCTCCGAATGCCGATCTCCTTGGCCAACCGGATATCGTGCACCAATGCTTCATACTCAACCACATTGTTTGATGTTGCGAAATGGATCTGTAGTACATACTTGAGATTGTCACCCTTTGGAGAGGTAAGGATAATGCCAGCCCCTTGTCCGGTCATCATCTTGGAACCATCAAAATGCATTTTACAGAACTGAGAATCCGGACACGGGGCGCATAGTGGGTTTCTGCCCAATCAACAAGGAAATCTTCCAAAGCCTGAGATTTGACTGCCGTGGGAGGCTCATACTTGATTCCATGAGTTACAATTTCAATGGCCCACTTTTTCACCCTGGCAGATGCATCCCGATTGCCGATGATTTCTGCCAGCGGTGTCGAGCTGAAGACTGTGATCGGATGCGCTTGGAAGTAGGGCTTCAGCTTCATTGCTGCCATATACACACCGTAGCACATTTTCTGGTAGTGGGGGTAGTTTTTCTTGGAGGTTGAAAGCACTTCACTGACATAGTATACTGTCCTCTGGACCAATTGTGCCCTGTCCTTTTCAGGACGCTCCACCACCACAACAATACTAATCACTCGAGTGGTTGCTGCGATGTATAACATCATTGGCTCCTTCTCAATCGGAGCTTCTAGCACTGGAGCAGTAGAAAACATGCGCTTGAGCTGCTTGAATGCTTCGTCTGCTTGCGGAGTCCAAGTGAACTTATTTGTTTTCTTCAAGCTGATACAACGGAATTTCCTTCTCACACTCAACCGACTGAGGAATCGGCTGAGCGATGCCAAGCATCCGGTGAACTTTTGTACATATTTATGGTTTCTGGGCTTGTTCATCCGCTCGATTGTTTCAATCTTCTCGGGGTTGCACTCGATTCCTCTCTCAGAAACCAAAAATCTGAGCAGTTTGTCGGCCAGTATGCCGGACACACATTTTTTTCGAATTGAGCTCTATTTTGTATGCCCGCAAGTTTGCAAATGTTTCTCTAAGATCATCCAGCAGGGTGGACCCTTGCACTGACTTGAACACAATGTCATCTACATATACATGAATGTTCCGACCCAACTGAGATCGGACACACCGCTGCATAGTACGCTGATAAGTCGCGCCGCCGTTTTTTAGGCCAAAGGGCATGGTGACATAGCAATAAGCCCCGAAAGGGGTGATAAACGCTGTCTTTATTTGATCGTTTACATCAAGCTTAATCTGGTGATAGCCGGTTGTGGCATCTAGAAAGCACAAGAGCTGACAACCAGCCGTAGAATCAATCACTTGATTGATACGGGGCAATGCAAAAGGATCCTTGGGGCAGGCCTTATTCAGGCAAGTGTAACCTATACACATGCGCCAAGTTCCATTCTTCTTCGGCACCAGGACTAGATTTGCCAACCAGTCTCGGTAGAACACTTCTTTGATAAATCCTGCTGCGAGCAACTTGGTGATATCTTCTCTTCTCTTGTCCTCTGAAAAGCGCCGAAGTGGCTGCTTGATCGGCTTGGATCCAGGTCGGATGTGAAGCTTGTGCTCGACAAGTTCCCTCGGTACTCCAGGCATGTCCTACAGGGACCATGCAAAGATGTCCCGGTTCTCACGGAGGAACTCGACGAGCTCGTCTTCCTATTTGCTGCTGAGCCCGGCCCCAATGATGACGCACTTGTTCGGGTCGAAGGGGTCCAGAGCGATCCACTTGTCGTCCTTGGCTGTCTGAAATGCATTCTCATCATCCGATCTCTTGGTCTTTGTGCTCGGCATGGCTGCCTTCATCTGAGCTTGGTCCATTGCTACGACCTTGTCGAGCTGGCGCCGTTCTGCATCAATGACCAGGGAATCGGCCAGCTTGGAGTTGGTGGACGAACATTCTAGCGACTTCTTGTAGTCACAGCATACAATGATTGGACCATTCGGCCCTGGAAGCTTCATCTTCAGGTATGGCTGAAATATGTTGAAAATGAACTTGGCGTTTACAGTCGATTGATGGCGGGGAAGTGGTAATGGCTTCTCGCCCTTCGTTGGTTACCCCAAGTGGAAGGTGAGATGTAGGATAGCAGCAAATTTCCCTCGGTGAAAATACCGAGGTTGAGTTCGACCAGTAGGACTCCGACAATGATAAGTAGGTGGTGAAGCGAGCAACGCGCCGTTGGAGATATTGCTCTCTTAACCTGGACCTGCACACGATACAATTAACTTTGCTCCCAACGAAGTTCAGAGAGGTTGTCAATCTCTCCGGTCTTGTTGTTTACAAAGGGTCAAACACACAAGGGATAATGATAATGATGATAGTAGCAACTGAAAGTAAATGCGAGAAAATAAATGAGCTTGTAATCAATAATGAGAATATGGACCGGGGTCCCGTGATGTTCACTAGTGATGTCTCTCTCCCAAAAGACGATAAAATTTCTATGCCAGGTAAACAAATTACAGATGGGCAATTGACAGGATTATAAACGCACCGCAATGCTAACTGTGCTACAAAAGAAAGGAAGAGGCTCATAAGCATGGGCAGTACGCCAAAATAAGTAGACCGAAATCCATCTGCATCTACTACTAATCATCCACTGACGAGGGGGGGACCCCACGACTCCTGCGTATGAGGATATGATGTAGGGCAAGCCTAGGGTTTGGCCCAATCTTCACAATTTGGAGGTGGGGATCCACAACAAGAACAAGAACAAAGGGGATCAACACAAGAGAGAAAGGGGGAACAAGATCCAAACACATAAACACTCAAATCCACACACAAGTACCATACATCTCAAGATCCATACACCACAAGAGGCAAGCTTGATAGTTGTCCCTCTCCTTCTATCACTAGGATTGGGTTCTTCTCCTTCTATGAGTGGGGAGAAGAGGTAGGAGGTAGGCTTGAGAGGATCTCAAGAGAGAGATCTAATCCCCATGGGGGAAGTAGGAGCTAAGCTCTCAAGTCTTTGGATAAATTCTTAGCTAACCCTAGAATGGAGGTGGGGGTGTAGTATATATAGTGCAAGGGGTAAGTGAGAGGGATACATGGGCCATGGCCCAGCTGAATCTGCGCGCAGGCAGGTTTCGGACGTCCGAACTTTCGGGACTTCGGATGTCCGTTGAGCTTCGGATTTACGGAAGTGGCTGCATCGGCTGAGTCATGTAGACAACCTGGTGGCCTGGAGTAGTGGATGTCGGAAATCCGACGAGTTTCGGATGTCCGACCTGTCGGACGTCCGACGCCTGTCGGGGGTCCGAAGTCTGTCGTGCGCTCGCTCCGATAGAGGGGCTCCTGACCGTAGCATGTCGGAAGTCCGACGAGGTTCGGATGTCCGAGCTGTCGGAAGTCCGAAAGTCTTCGGACGTCCGAAGGCTGTCTGAAGTCGAATCTTCTTCTCATTTGTTCCGCCTTCTCTTCCAAGCTTCTCTCGTGGATAGTGTAGTCGTTCTCTTATGTACGACCTCCTCCATTGCAAGTTCATCATGTGGCTCCAACCTATAAGTGCGCAACATCGGAGGGTCAAATAGTATACCATCCGTGAGAGGACCGAAAGGACACGCGTAAAGGATAGAGTTCACCTTTGAATGCTCGATGCGTGTGTCCTTTGGTGTGAGGCCCATGTCCATGGTGATGTCCGTTGGATGCTCCGCATCATCTCCCCCCCCCCTTGGGGAAGATCCGTCCTCGGATCAATATCTTCATCACCATGGGAAAGAGATGGCGTCGGCGTATGGAGTGTAACGCTCACCAAGTACTTGCCATCAAGATGTACTAGATGGCTTTGTGCCGAAGTCGCGTCGCCTTGTGATTCCTTCAAAACCATGATGCACAACAAACACTTGGAAAAAATAAAGCGGTTAGTGTTAGTGCAAAACCAAACCTCCAAGTGGTGATGGACTGAACAAGTGGAGTCATCATGCCCATCATGTGTAGTGTGGAGAAAGTGTATCATGGAAACACGTAGGAAATGAGCATATTCAAAGGCAATAGGCGTATAGGCACCAAGCATAACCAAACTATGAGGGAGCATGTGCATGATTGTGTTGTACGGAATAGGCAATCCCAAGAGCAAGATAATCCACTCATGATTAATGCTACACTCAACACAATGGAAAGAGAAATTGATCAAACTGTGTGAGGCAACAAAGGGAGACATATAGCAATTATGGGTGCATGGCATGTGAGTATCAAGGCTATAATTGAAATGAAACATATGAAGGTGGTTTGGAAGGCACAAGTTTGATGCAACACACAAGGCAACTATATGAAACATGGAAACATGGCAATCAAGGGGAGCAAGATGGACTCTAGCATGTGAGTAAATGAAAGGTCCAAGATGACCAAAGTGGAACGTAGTGGAAGCAACACATGTAAATGACAAGGATGTCACCTTGAAAGCTTGTCCTTGTGCGTCCTTCATAATGTCATGGCCGAAGCATATGTGTCGAGGAAGCGTGTCAATGGGCACCATCCATAGCTCACTCTCGAGAGCTTGAGTAGTAGTTGACATGCGGGCAAAGTGTCCTACACATGCACGAGACATAAAAAAGAAAGTGTGTGCATGGTAGATGAACACATCATCAAATATGATGTGCCTCTTCACTTTCATATTAGCATTAGTCATAGAAGTGCATGGATAAGAGTATGCATCGATGTTTATACTCAAGGCACTAGGAATATGGTGCAAGGAAGGCAAACAAGCATGCTTCACATGGAAAAAAATTGTGGCACAAGCAAAGCTTAACATGTGCGAAGTATGGTCATAAAGATCTTTGAGGGGTTCATGATCCAAGACATGTATGGCACACAAAGTAGATGCATCGAAATAATTAGTTTGGGAGACATGCAATGTTCGTGGGGACCAAGTTTGGGGGCTCTACCGGTATGGAGCAACACATCATAATGGGATTGTATGTTATATGCAAGCTTATGAGAATGGTGAAGAGGTGTGACAATGTTAAAAATACATAAGCCATATGAAAATGTCCCAAGATGAGGAATGGATGGTCCACTTTGGAACAAGTCAAGAATGCGTGGGATATGCTTGTAAAGATGAGTGATAAAATGATGTGCTATGAACATGTCATCAAGGTAGACCACAACAAATTTGCAAAGGAAATGCCTATGCTCATGGAAAGGAAATTATTGCGATGGTGAATAGCATATGGCCTTTCCAAGTGTAGCATGTCACGAACGCATGGAATAGTAATAGAATGGAGTCTAGCATGCGAAGTGAACATGAAAAGGAACACACAAGATAGGGGAGTAATCATAGCACATAGCAATGGAAGGAGCGTGGAGAATGCAAACCAAAGCTTCGTGTGCCATGGTCGAAGTGGGGACGGTGGATGAAGATGTGTCTCCTCGTCCTTAGCCTCAAGAGATCGTGTCTTCAACTCTTGTGTTGCCGAAGTTGAAGGAAGGACCTTGGTAACTACGCGACAAGATAAGAGAAACAAGTTGTGTGCACGGTAAGCATACACATCATCCATCATGATGTGTATGGTCATGGGCGGGTTAGTATAATCAATGGCATGCTCAAAGAAATTAGATGCATGATATAAGAACATGTCATCCGTCATGAAAATATAATTGGTATGTGCATCATGAAGAATAGATGGATCATAAGAGTATGCACCATGATGTTTAGGTAGAGAATAACTATATGAGGGGAGTATATTGTGCACACTCGGGTTGGGGTCATGCAAAGCATAAGACATATCATGATCTCCTATTAATATTGAGGAAGCTTTGGGGGCTACCTCAATAACAATGTTATGATTCATCTTGTGAGCGAAGTAAGGAGAAATATGATGAGAGTGGTGCATGTCCAACGGAGCAAGTTCATGGCATGGCAAAGAAGAATAGGCATGGGGCGCATGTGAAGGGTGAAATTCTAACGCATCATAAGTAAAGCATATGCCAAGTGCCAAGGATTTGTCATCTACGCCAAGTGTGGTTATTGGTGTGCATTTGCTGGTATTGGCATAAATGCTATGATTAGATTTTAAAGATTTGACTTCATGAATCATAGTCATAGCAACAGACAAAGGTGTAGGATGCTCAAACATAAGGTGACCTATGGAGTTTTCACAAGTTTGTGCATGAAATATGTCAAGACATATAGGAGGCATGAAGATATCGACATTATGGCAAGGCACATTATGGAAGCGAGGGAAACCATGAGTGTCCACTAGTGGGACGCAAGGAACACCATCACCTATAACCTTACCATGATGGGGTGGCTCCAAGGGTGGGAATGAGGTGGTGGTTACCATTTTGTGGTCAAGAGGTGAATCTTGATGGACCACCATGGCCATCGTCTTCGTCATGTAAGGCATGGGCTTGATGAGCGGAGTTGCGTCGTCTTGGGTAGAACCTTGCACCAATGAAGAAGACACAATAGGAGTAGAGGTTAAGTTGTTAGTAGTGAGGATAGTCTCACGTGACCTATCAACTATCTCTCTCAATATGTGTGGTGGGGCACTCATTCCCTCAACTAAAGTGGAATCAAACTCACATGTAGTGGAAACACAACTAGCAATCTCATGGGAAGTGTGGCTCTCACTTGGATGTGGAATGTTTGGTCGCTTGTGTGTTGGTGGAATAGTGGGGAATGCACTCACGTCCTCGTGGTGAAGGTGATCCAACTTACATATGGTGGGTGCGCTCAAAGTTTGGGTTTGCCTCACATGGTGGGATGTGTGTGAGCTCTCATCATGTGTGGGTGTGGAGTGTAGGTAGGTGAAAATTTCGGTATCAACAACTCCATGCGCCTCCATGGGGGAAGGAGGTGCCACATGCTTGGCCTTCGCTCGTGAGGTGCCTCCGAAGATGGAGGGAGCACCGTTGGTAGATGAAGTGGTCGGTGTGAAGTAGACTTGGGCGCGAGTAGACGCCGCCTCCGTGAAGGAACTTTCCGTCATGAGAACATCGTCACATAAGTCATCAAGAGAAGTGTAGCTTCGGAGGAGCATGGCCTTGCGGATGGAGGGGTCCTTCAAGCCGCTAGTGCGGTGGAACTTCATCCAAGCGGGGTCATCCTCGTCGGCTCTCCTCAAGGCTTGCTTCATCTCCAAGAGGTACTCTTCAAGTGTCTTGGATCCTTGCATGGTGTTCATCAAATGGCGACGGAGCTCTTCGGAGAGAGTGGAGGGAAAAAACTCTCGCCTCATAGCTCTCTTCAACCTTGTCCAACTCTTGCGGGAGCGCGTGGTGGAAGGTTTGTGAACCCACCAAGTGTACGTGTAGTCGTAGAAGTGTCTTGTGGCGAGCTTCACTTTATCTTTGGAGTGGACTTGGTTATGCAAGAGGTAGTTGGCCATCTTCTCCTCCCACTCGAGGTACTCCTCGGGATCATGAGTACCATAGAAATGGAGCTCAATGTCGTCGTCGTAGTCGAAGTAGCTCGTGTGGTGGTGGTCTTGTCTTGGAGGAGGTAATCGAGCTCTCCAATCATCATGCGGTGGATAAGCCTCGTAGTAGTTACCATTGCCGCCATATATCAAGGGGGGTTCTTGCATAGCCATCACAACAAGCGGGTAGATGTGAGACTAAAAGGAAGAGAACAATAACAAGGATACCTTCTCGAAGATGTAATGAGTCGAGTGATGTATAGCTTCGTGTAATGAAAAGAATGTCCTTGTTTGAGTCTCGTTCCCACACGCACACCTACAAATGGCTTATCGTGGAGCTCGGAAGGGATTAGTGGCACAAGAATCAAGAAAATTGAAGTCCAAGATATTGTAAGAGTTGAAAGCAATCCAAAGAACTCCAAATGCAAATCAAGTGATCACAAATATATAGGAGGGCAATAAAAGAACACACGCGCAAAGATAGTGTGGCTTGTGCAACCAAAGGAATGAGCATACAAAATAATGGTCTATCGAAGACTAAGCTCGTGTTGCACAAACACAAGGAGAGACACTAGCTCGATTGCACTAGAGGGCAAGATTCACTACTTGGCACCGACCTATATGCGTGCAAGCGTAGGCTTTCCCTTCCACGTTTCTCTTGCACAAGTATTTCTTTGCATCCACTCTCTCTTTTGCTTAAAAGCTTGTGATTCTTTCTCTTTTGGCTTTTGCTTAAAAACTTGCCTCTTTTTTTATGAACTTTCCCACTTGTACCACTTTCCTTGAGGCTCAACCAACTATGTGCTACTAGTCTCACAAGATATGCACGGGGGTAAGCTATCACACTATATGATATAGCAATGATGTGACAAAATGATATGCTATCACTATGGTGCTCAAGTTTTCGCGAAGCCCGGCAATTCTCGATTAGCTAGGCTCAATAGGTATGAGGTAATCACAAAGATGGTGGGGCTATCAAGGTAAAGGCAAGGAAGGAAAAGGATGTGACGGGATGGATACCTTCGTCACACTTAACCTTTCACGAAGTCGAAGAAGACCGGCCTTGCTTCCGCTTGAGGGGGTCGAAGGATGGGTGCTCTTCGTCGATGATGAAGCTCGGGGGTTGATGTAGTCGATGGAGAGGCTCTCCTTTTTGTTGGTGATGGTCCCGATAGTTGAAAGCGACGAAGATGCACGGTTTCGAGCTTCCGTGCTCAAGGACCTAGGCAAAGATGCCAAAATTCCGAAAATGGGATGTGATAAAAAGGTGAGGGAACCTATCTAGAATTATAGGGGATGTCAAGAGCTACAAAAGGAGCTCAAGAACGTCGAAATCGGACTCCGGATGAAGAAGTTACGGCCAAAACATTTTTTCCCGGGTTGCCAGGTATCGGACGTCCGAACTGCGACGGACGTCCGACTCCGGAAGCAGTCGTTCTGTTAAGGAATTTCGGAATTCCGAAACAAAATTCGGACGTCCGAAAGTGGTGTCGGCTGGAGTCGCGATTTGAGCCGGAAAACTCGATTTGGGGCGGAAAAATGCCACTTTGAAGTCCAAAATTGATGGGGAACAAGAAAAATTGGAGCTAGGGAACGCAAAGGGGAGTAGATCCACTTGCTAAACACGAGATCCACGGATCAAAACCAACAAAAACTCACAAGGAACCACAAATCACAAGATCTTGGGTATGGCCATTTTTGGTGGGGATTTTCGAAATTGGACAAGAACAAACAAAAATTGGCTAGAAAAGTGAGGGGGAGTGTCGTCGATATGTGATGGCAGATGCCATGGGGATGGCTAAAGTGAGGGGAAGAAGCGAGGAAGAAAGATGTCGATGTTGCCGGAATCGGGTTGGGCACAAACACGGTGATGGACACCACGATGTACCCAGGTTCGGGGCTCTCCGGAGAGATAACACCCCTACTCGTGCTTGTCTCTTCTATATCAATGGAAACGAGCTACAATAACTGCTTCTCTATCTACCCAGGGGAAGGTGAGCTCCGCCGTGGGCGAGGCTCTCTCCTGCTTTCCTAAGGAGTAACTACTAGCAGTGAATGAACTGAGTGAGTTGTGAGTAATGGTGCGAATGAGCGGATCGTCCCCCACGCAGGAGGGGTACCCCGGGCTCTTATAGCATGAGCCCGGGGTAAATCGATAACTTCACTGCCGATTGGGCCCAGCTGTCATTCTCTAATCGGCTGGGGCCCACCGACTGCTCCTCTCCGGGTGATCCGGACCCGACGAGCGGCGGCCCATGCTGTAGACTCGTAGGGCATGATGATGAACAGTGGAGCTAGGAGGTGCGTTCTTGTCGTCCTGTCCGCGGAATCGGCGAAGAGGTCGACACCGCATCTCTGCCAGATCTTCGATGTGACTTGGCTTCTCTTCCACCCCGATCTCTCGGGATTGCGCATTTATGACCTCGTACTTGTACCCTCGACTGATCTCGGGGTCAACTTCTCCAGGGGTAGTAGGTTGCACCGATTGCGCCTGGGCCGACTGGTGGTTCCAGGCAAGGTCGATTGCGCTGGGCAATCGGCCGTGCTGATGCCCACCTCGGCCCAGCTGCGGGCCAATCGGATAATTGTCTTGATGATGAAAAGGGTGGACCGGTTGCGCCTGGGCCGACTGCTGACATTCGGTATGGCGGATTTCCTTGAAGCAATCGGCCGTACGCCTGACCGGCTCGACCCAGCTGCAGCCCAATCGGTCCATCCTTGTCTTGAAAGGTTGCTTTCGCTTGGGTGAGCCTACCCGGGTACCAATCCCCCGACAGTAGCTCCTAAAGCTATAAAGGTCCCATGGTCATTTGACTATGGGGCCTTTGCAGTTTTTCAATCTTTCTCCAATATCTTCCGAATGCTATGGCCTCCTCGAGTGCGTCATTCTGAGTTCATCGACCGACTCGGAGCTCACACTCGGCTAGCCAAGATTTCGTCCGATTTGATTTGAATCATCTCCGACTTCTGTCTTCACTTCTTGAGAATAATATCCCTCGCCGATTGCCTTCCAACGGTTACCTCCGATTCTTCCGGGATGCAGTCAATGGGCTGGGACCCACGACCCACGCGCGATTTGACGTAACCGCAGGCTTCGACCCCCACGTCGCACGCCTCGACTCCCACGCTGGGATTTCCTACGCCGGTTTGCCGGTTGGTCTTCCTGTGGGCTAGGCCACACCGAGCCACACGGCCACAGACGGATCCCACTCCCCTCCCCCGCCGCCCATATAAGCCAGGGGGGAGGTCCCTTGCCTCTTCCTTCTCTCATAGCCTTCTTCCTCCTCCGCCTATTGCTCTCGCGCGCCATTGCTGCTTCGCTTGAAGCTCTCCATTGCGCTCGCGGCTCCGCCTCCGCGCACGGGACCCGCTCCGGCCGCGCACTTGCGTACTTCTCCGCCACCGCGGTAATCTTTCCACGCTACTCTCACGCTCCTCGTCCTCCTTCCGCCCGCGAGCTCCATGGCGCCCCTGCGAGATACCTCCCAGGCCAGCCGCGGGTGCTGGAAAGGCTCCGCAGTCACCGCCGGTGCCATTCAAGCTCTGGTTCGCGCCCGCAAGATGCCGACCGAGATCCAGTGGCGTGTTCCTGGCGCCGAGATCGTGCCCACCGCACGTGCTGGCGAGCGGGTCGTCTTCCTCGCTCACTTCGAGCGTGGATTCGGACTCCCCGCCAGCACCTTCTTCCGGGACTTCCTCAACTTCCATCGCCTGCAACCACATCACCTCGCGGCGAACATCATCTTGATCCTCTCCGGCTTCGTCACGCTGTGTGAGGGTTATCTCGGCTGCCGCCCAAGCATCGCTCTTTGGAAGCGGTTCTTCAACCTTCGAGCTCACAATGCTCGTACGGGAGCGGTAGTGCCGTCTGCCACGGAAGGTGGTGAGCCAACCTATCCGACTGACATGACCGACTGCGGCAGTTGCCTTGTCGCAGCCGGCAAACCCAGGTACAAAAGTCCCGAGATCGTCCATTCATGCAAGAACTGGCAGACCTCCTTCTTCTACGTCAAGTCGCCCGATCAAGGCCCCGATCTCCTGAACCTGCCCGAGTTCTCCCTCGCCCGGCCGACTGAGAAACATCTGTGGTCAATGAAGTATGGTGTCGGGGACCTCGACGTGGATGCTCAAGTCGCCCGGGTTGCTCAGCTGGAGCAAGAGGGACTACTGCCGACTGATCTTGTTGCTGCTTGGCTTCAAGCCCGAGTGCTTCCTTTACAGCGCCGAGTGCACCGTATCTGTGATATGTCGGGCCCCTGAGATCCCACTCGGCTCTGCACATGGCGAGTGAATCTCGAAGACCTTTGCGTCAGGCTGAGAGCTATCACATCCAGTGGTATGTCCCGACTAGTCCCTTTCTCCGATTTCTTTTGCCTCATACTCAATTTCTCTGACAACTTTCTTCTTCTTGCTCAGCACTTCATTCAATCTGATCTGATGGAAGACAGCCAAGTGGCCGGCACGTATGCCCCCGATCGTGAGGAAGATGACCCCGCGGACTTCGAGTACAATGGTGAAGCTCCTCCCTCCGAATCCGAAGATGATGACACCGACGACGGTGAATCCTCTGGGGAGTCCTCTGAATCTGAAGATCCTGCTGCTGATGTCGACGCCGAGGCCGCCGACCCCAAGAACGCCGACACCCGAACTGCGGCTCAAGGGGGTACGCCTGACCCTTCCCTTGAGCAATTTCTGGCCGAATGGAACGATGACGATAGTGTCTCAAAGGTTGGTAATTCTGATGCAGCTCCACACGCCAAGCCGCCGAAGGTGCCGACTAAACGCGCCTCGGCAACCAGCTCCTCCTCTGGTGCTGGTTTCAGCAAGGCCGCGAAGGCGGTGCTGACTGCTCCCAAGGTAAAACAGCCTCAAGCGACGACCACTCGAGTGTCGACTGCTCAAGCGCCTCTGAATGCCGTCCCGCTGAGATGTCGGATGCCCACGGGTGCGCCGAGAACAATCGGGTATGCCCTTATCTTCATGCTTTGAATTTCGCTGTCTTTTCTTGTACTGATTGACCTCTTCTTTCTTCTTTCAGGGAGCCGATTGGTCTCGACGACATCGACACCAGCATTCCTGCCCGTGCCAACGTGGTCATATCACCCGCCGTGTCTGCTGCTATCATCCGCAAACGGCCACCTGCTCCCCATCGCACCTCCAAGGATGCCGAGCGCGCCGCCAAGAAGGCCCGCCTCGAGACTACAAAAAAGACTAGCACTTCTTCCACTGCCTCCAAGACCTCCAAAAGCACGGCTAACCAGGGAGCTACTGGTGGCGAAGGAGCGCAACCGGTCGATCCGATTGCTCCATCTCCGCCACGACGCTCCAACCCAGTCTCCGCCTCCATAACAACTGCTTCGCCGATTGTGGTGTCCGCACCGCCGATTATGACGACCACGCCGCCAATTGTGGTGTCCGAGCTCCCGATTATGACGACCACACCGCCAATTGTGGTGTCCGCGCCGCTGACTATGACGACCACGCCGCCAATCACGATGATCACCTCGACCTCGGCTCGTCCGATTGCTCCGCGGCCACAACCGAATGCCTCCGGCCTTCTGGCAACGTCGGCGCCACCGGTCTCTACCATCATTACCTCTGCCACTGTAATTCAATCTTCACCACGACAGCCGACCTCTTCTGCGTCGGAAATTCTGATGCGCTCGGTTGACCAATTCCGGGCCGAGTATTCTCGCACCCGCCATGTCGGCACCAAGCCCGATGCTCCACACCGCTCTCAAGATCCTTTGACGACAGCTTACAGTCGAGTGAACGACTTTGCCACCCCCATTGCTCGGGACCTCCAACAGCTCGACCGCAATCATGCGGTAAGTTCTCCCACTTTCCTTTATGGTTTTCCTTCAATCGGAAGACTTTTCTTCCGGTGGGTGCGCGCAAGCGCACCCACTGGGTGTAGTCCCCGAGATTCGTGCCGAGTGCTAGAAATCGGTTTGGATCTTTTATGCTCTTTTCTTTTTCTCCTTCCTTCCTCCAATCGGGAGACTTTTCTTCCGGTGGGTGCGCGCAAGCGCACCCACTGGGTGTAGCCCCCGAGATTCGGGCCGATTTTTTGCAATCGATTCGGATCTTCTTTTGGCTGCCGTATCGCTAAAGTTCATCTTGCTTTTCTTCTCAGGTTATTATGGAAGAGAAACGCGAGATCTTCGAGAAGCTCCTCGACGCCTATGCCGCCAGCCTCCGAACTCTCGCCCAGGCCCAGCTCGAGGTCAACAACCAATCGGCCGAGATCAATAGGCTGAGAGGTAACTTCTGTATCATTTCTATCTTCCCTCCGACTGACAATTTCTCTTGTATTAACATCTGTATGTCTTCCTCTAGTTTCTGTTCCCATGGTGAATGATCTTCAGGGCCGAATCGCCGAATTGACCACTGAGCTTAATCAGCAAGGACCTGCACTTGCTGCAGCCAAGAAAGAGATGACCCGACTGCAGGGGGTGGAGAACGATTTGACTCGGACCATCCAAAACCTCCGCCCTGAGATGGCTGCTCTAAAGACGAAACACTCGGACGACCTGGCCGCCGTGGCCGCTTCTGGCGATGAACTTCGCGCTGAGAGAAATGCGGCTGTAGCTGCCCGAGAAACGATGCAAACCGAGAGGGATGATGCCATCGCAGCCCGAGACTTCATCCGGAAAGATTGCGACGAGCATATTGCCAAATATGAGGAGCTGGAGAAACACAATTGTGAAGAGACCACCCGACTGCGCCGCCGAGCCAAGGGTTTCTGTGACATAATGACCGAGATGGACGTCGTCCTTAGCGGTACGTGTTTCTTGCATCCGAGTACATTTTCCGATTTCTTCCTATTTCTGTGTCATTACTCATACTTCTCTTCGTGGTGCAGAGGCCTGGCCTGAATCTGAAGCAGCTGCTTATGCGGCGGTGGCCAAATCCCGAGAGGAGACTGTCGCGGCCGGAGGGATCTACTAACTCGATGATGATGTCTGGACTCGGCATGAGTATCTAATTGGCACTAAGGCCCGCATTCCTGTCATCAAGGGGATTGCACTGTCTTTCAAACTTGGCATTCTGAAGATTGCCGAGTTGTTGTGGTCGCCGACTGAGCTCAAGGTTGTACTCCAGAGGATGAAGCATGCTGCTAGCTCCTCTGCCGATATCCGCAAACCGGGAACTCGGGACGAAGAAGATTCTGACAAGGGAAAGGCTCCGAATGCTACTACCGAGCAAACTCGGATTCTTCTGAAGGCCATCCCACGTCGGATCGACGTCTTGCTCAACTCTGCTGGCCGGACTGGTGCGGAAACTGCTCTTCAGACTGTGTTGAGCTGGTACTCCCAAGTGAAGCTTCCCAAGCTTTACAGCCTCAGAGAGAACGCCGCCGCCGTGCTTGAGAAGACCTATGCTGAGGTGAATCGGCTCGCCAACACTATGGTGAACTAGTTTTCTCCTTATGACTACACTCCGTATCTCGAAGAGGGAGGGAACCCACTGGCTACAACTTCCATCTCTGGCTTGGACGAAGAGCTTTCTGACAGCGGTTCGTCCCATACTTCTCCGAGGTCGGAGTCTGATGCCACTACTGCACAAGACGACCCGACTGCTCCGACTACAAGTTCTGCGGCATCAACTGCCCCGACTTCTTGAGCCGTGCCGCCGCCGACGTCATCTGCCTCTGCCGCCGACATCTAATCGGTCTTATCTTATTTTTTCTTTCAGACTAGTTGCTTGTGAGACATGATGTTAATTCCACCGACACCCACTGGGTGTGGTTTCGATGTAATGAACTTATTCAGCCTTAGGCCTGTTATCTCTATGTAATCCGATTGCTCATTGCAAGTTTTATTTGTGCGATCGACTTTGCGTCTTTGTCGGTTTCTTTTATCGGTCTGCACTTGTGGGTGTCATTCCTTGTCCATGTTGCCGCCCACATGCGGTCTGCAATCGGATCAAAGGTTGATTTCCAGCCAAGGTTCGATAAGTTTTTCGAATTTACACGACAAGATTTAACGCAAAGGATTCTACAATGTTAGGAGCCGATTGCTTGCTACCGGCTGCTCGGTGCACCGGTCTGTGGCGCAATCAGTAGATGACTTAGTCGGCTATGCCCTTTTTAGAGCGTTTCGATTTGTTTCTCGGGAATTTGTACTGCCGACTGCCCCAATCGCTCCCCTTCTCAATGCCACAACCACTCTTGTGACTTGTGCTTGAGCCAGGTGCCGAGTTGAATGCCAGCCCACAGCCCTCGTGCCTCGTTGGCTTATTTTTCTGACCTCGTGGTCGGTCAGTCCCCGAGTGCGTTATTCACGTTTCGGGTATGACGAAGCGTTGCCGACTTGGGCTAGCCTTTTCGAATGAAATTATGCAAAGGTAATCGAATTCTCTTTTTCAGAGGCATGATAGCTTTACTGATTGTTTTTCCGAATGGCATACATAAATTTCTGCCGCTCAACTATAGAACGGACATAAAAGCTCGGTGTTCCATGGCCGCTCCGTTTCTACTCCTGATGTGTCCTTATGCCGAGTGCCCTTGGTGCAGTCGATCAAATAATAGGAGTTGTTCTTGAGAGCACGGCTGATGACGAATGGTCCTTCCCAGGGTTCGGCATAACACCATGTTTCCCTCTCGGAAGGCGAGAGGACGAATCTTCTTGTTGTGGTAGTGCTGCAACTTCTGCTGGTAGACTGCTGACCTGGACAAGGCCAGCAGACAAGCTTCTTCCTTGAGATCGACGCCGTCTTCTCGTGCTAACTTGGCTTCTTCCTCGGTGTACAAGGCATGCCGAGGTGAATCAAACTCGATGTCGAATGGAATGATTGCTTCTGATCCATACACCTGAAAGAAAGGAGTGAATCCAGTCGACCTATTTGGTGTGGTCCTTAAGCTGAATAGTACTGGTGGGAGTTCTTCAATCCATTCTCCGGGTGCCCTCTCAAGTGGCTCCACCAATCGGGGTCTAATACCCGAGAGGATGAGGCCATTTTCTCTTTCTACTTGACCATTCGACTGGGGATGCACCACAGATGCAAGATCCGGCCGAATGCCCTACTGAGATGCATATCGAGCCAGTGCCCCCTTTGCGAAATTGGTGCCGTTGTCGGTGATGATGCTATTGGGAACGCCATATCTGCATACGATGTCGGCCACAAAACGGACCGCAGTCGGGCCATCCAGCTTCTTGATCGGGCGGGCTTCAATCCACTTGGTAAATTTATCCACTACAACCAGGAGATGTGTCATGCCACTTCGGACCATCTTGAATGGACCAACCATATCTAACCCCCATACCGCAAACGGCCATGCTATTGGGATTGTCTTCAATGCTGATGTTGGCTGATGACTTTTCGCCTTGAACCGCTGGCAACCCTTACAATATTTCACCAAATTCTCAGCCGCTGCAAGCGCAGTCGGCCAATAGAAACCATGTCGGAAAGCTTTGCTGGCAATGGCTTTTGCAGATGCGTGATGACCGCATTCACCTTGATGGATATCTCTGAGCAACTCCAAGCCTCTGTCTTCTTCTACACACCTCTGAAAAACACCAGTTACACTTTTGCGCACTAGCTCGTTGTTGATTATTGTGTATGCCCAAGATCGGCGGCTGATTTGTCTTGACTCTGCTTCGTCTTCTGGAAGGATTCCGTCTGCTAGGAAATCTCTAATCGGCTGTGCCCATGATGGCGCACTGACGACTACCATTACTGCTGCATGCTGGGGTGCAACTTCTTCTTGGATCTCGGCTTCTTGGCCATTGGCCTCTTGGATCTCGGCCTCTTGAACTTCTGTCATCTCAACTTCTGTCTCTGAACTGCCGATTGCGGCGCCTGGCACGCATTCGGCAGCCCCTGGTGGCGACTTCTCGTCTGGAGCTGGAACTTCTTCACTGCAATCTGCAATGCCTGACGTCAATGGTTCTTCTAAGGTTGTGCCATATGGCGCTGCCTCTGCTTGCTTCCCTTTGGCCTTGCTCATTTTTCTTCATTCGGCAGCCCCTGGTGCTGCTGAAGCACCTTGGGCGCTTGACTGCTTCTTCAGAGTTGGAATTTTTGCTGGTTGAGCTTCTTTTGCCTTCTTCAATGCTTCAAGGTCGGTCTCCGAGATGAAGATGGACTCTGTCTCTGGGGATGGCATGATGGATGGCTTCCTGATGAGCTCAAGTGATACGCCCGGTGGGATAGCTTGCCTTGTTGAGCCGAGCTTGGACAATGCATCTGCTGCTTCGTTGTTTGCTCTTGGCACATGGTGGAACTCACATCCTTCAAAGTACCTACTGATCTGCTGCACTAGGAAACGATAGCTTGCCATATTTTCATCCTTTGCATCCCGGGTGCTTGTGCACTGTTGTACCACCAAATCGGAGTCACCAAAGCACTCAATATTCCGAATGCCAATTTCCTTGGCCAGCTTGATACCATGCACAAGGGCTTCGTACTCGGCAACATTATTTGATGCTGCAAAGTGAATTTGGAGCACATACTGCAGTTGATCTCCTCTTGGTGAAGTAAGCACTACCACGGCCCCTAGGCCGCTCTTCATCTTGGATCCGTCAAAATGCATTCGCCAGAAGTCCGACCCTGGGATGGATGGCATATATTGAGTTTCAGCACAGTCCACCAGGAAATCGATCTTCATGGAGTACTTAGATAAATTTGTTGTGGTTTATCTCGATGACATTCTCATCTACTCGAAGAACGAAGAAGAACATGCCGAACACCTAAGGCTGGTATTGATGAAACTTAGAGAGCATCGCCTGTATGCTAAATTCTCCAAGTGTGAATTTTGGCTACCAGAAGTGACCTACTTAGGCCACGTGATTTCTGCAAAAGGCATTGCTGTGAATCCCGAGAGAGTTCAGGCCGTCCTTGACTGGACTCCACCTGAATCGGTTAAGCAAGTTAGGATCTTTCTTGGCCTAGCCAGCTATTGCCGTCGCTTCGTCGAGAACTTTTCTAAAGTTGCAAAGCCTCTAACTGAACTCCTCAAGAAAGATAAGAAATTCATATGGACTCCCAAGTGCGAGGAAAGCTTTCAAGAGCTAAAAAGAAGATTGACTTCTGCACCCGTACTTGCACATCCAGACACTAAAAAGGATTTCGAGATCTATTGTGACGCATCACGGCAAGGGTTAGGATGCATACTTCTGCAAGATAGACATGTGGTAGCTTATGCTTCACGCCAGTTGCGGCCACATGAAGAGAACTATCCTACCCATGACCTTGAACTCGCTGCCGTAGTTCATGCCCTAACAACTTGGCGACATTACCTCCTTGGTAATCGTTGCGAGATCTATTCCGACCACCAAAGCCTCAAATACATTTTCACCTAGCCAGATCTTAATCTCAGGCAAAGACGCTGGATTGAGTTGATAAAAGATTACGACCTAGGAATTTCTTACACCCCAGGCAAAGCCAATGTCATGGCTGATGCACTAAGTCGTAAGTCGTATTGTAACAACCATATGTTACAACAGTATCAACCACTTCTTCATGAGGAATTTCGCAAGCTCAATCTTGAGATTGTTCCTCATGGCTGTCTTTCTACCTTGGTGGCGAAACCAACTCTTGAGGATCAAATTATAGTTGCCCAAAGGCGTGCACGAGGTGTTCGCCGGATCAAGGAGAACATTGCTAGCGGAGTTGCTAAATGTTTCTCCACAGACTGCAAAGGAACGGTATTCTTTGGAAATCGTTTGGTAGTACCTAAGAATAGGGAACTAAGGCAACTCATCCTCAAGGAATCACATGACACACCCCTCTCGATTCATCCCGGTAGCACAAAAATGTACCGAGATCTACGCCAGAGATTTTGGTGGACTAGGATGAAGAGAGACATTGCTATATTTGTTGCCGAATGTGATGTTTGTCGTCGCATTAAGGAAGAACATCAAAGACCTGCTGGTACACTTCAACCTTTGCCTATTCCAGAATGGAAATGGGACAAAGTCGGTATGGACTTCATCACCGGATTTCCGAAAACCCAGAAAGGAAACGATGCCATCTTCGTTGTCATAGATAGGCTTTCCAAAGTTGCTCACTTCCTTCCGGTTCGCGAGTCTATAACTGCTAGCCAGTTAGCGGACTTGTACGTCTCTAGAATTGTATCCCTTCACGGTGTTCCTTTGAAAATCAATTCTGATCGCGGTAGCCTTTTCACCTCTCGATTTTGGGGAAGCTTTCAGAATGCTATGGGAACTCATCTCTCCTTTAGTACAGCTTTCCATCCTCAGTCTAGCGGTCAAGTCGAAAGGGTTAACCAAATTCTTGAAGACATGCTCAGAGCTTGTGTTATCTCATTCGGAAAGAATTGGGAGAAGTCTCTTCCATTTGCCGAATTTGCTTATAACAATAGTTTTCAATCTAGTCTGAACATGGCTCCTTTTGAACTCCTTTATGGACGACGATGTGGAACGCCACTAAACTGGTCAGAAACCGGTGAAAGACAATTCTTTGGACTGGATATGATCAAGGAAGCAGAAGAGCAAGTTCGCATTGTTCGTGATCAATTGAAAGCAGCCCAGTCTCGTCAGAAAAGCTACTATGATCGTCATCATAGGCAAGAGAGCTACAATCTGGATGAGAAGGCTTACCTTCGGGTTACTCCTCTGAAGGGAACCCAACGTTTCGGTATCAAAGGCAAGTTGGCCCCACGTTACATCGGACCTTTCCGCATTCTTGCTAAACGTGGAGAAGTTGCCTACCAACTTGAACTACCCCCGCACCTTTCCCGAGTACATGATGTATTCCATGTGTCCCAACTCAGGCGTTGCTTCAAGGACCCCATCCGCGAAGTCGACCATGAAACGCTTGATCTACAAGATGGCCTTTCTTATCGAGAATACCCCGTTCGTGTTCTCGATTCAACAGAGAGTGTCACTCGTCGTCAGAAGATTAGGTTTCTGAAAGTGCAATGGTCACACCACTCTGAGAGAGAAGCTACGTGGGAAAGAGAAGACCGTCTCAGTGCCGAGTATCCCTCCTTCCTCCCGCAGACTTCTGAATCTCGGGACGAGATTCTGTTGAGTGGGGGCGAGTTGTCAGAACCCTCTATTAGGTAATGTGCTAGGGTTAGCAAGTCCTCTTGCATCATGTTAAAAATTTCAAAAGAAATCTTTGAAATCAAATTCAAAAGCAAAATGGGAGAAGGAACCCCCCCAGATGAATTTATTCAAACGGCCAGATAAAAATCTTCTCCAAAAATTCATGTTAGATTTTTGAAAAGTCTTATAAATGAGTGTGATCACATTTCAAGTGATGTGGGACCCACCCCATGCTCAGGGATTTTTCAAATATTCAAACAGTGCCTTGGAATTAATCAAAATCCCTTTTTGATTTAAAGTTCAAATTATTTGAATTTTAAAAATGTTCAAACTTTACAAGTGGCTAGCCTAGTATATTGTGATGCCACATAAAAAGTTTGAGCATTTATTAAAATGCCTAGCTATTTATTTAGCACAGCAAAACAAAAAGACAGAAAGAAAACAGAAAAGAAAAAGGGAAAAGGACTTACCTGGCCATTCGACCCAACTCATCGCCCGCGGCCCAGCAAGCCAGCCCAGCCCGCTGCCCCCCTGTTTGTCTTCTTCCCCGGCGCGGCAAGCAGCTCGCTGGAGCGCATGCCGACGCCGGCGCCACCTGCTTGCCTGCCTGGAGGCCCTCCCGTGCCTTCTCCTTGCGCCAGAGAGACGCCGTGGCACCATGAATCACTTCCCCCCCCCATCGCCGCTTCGTCTCGCGCCTTCTCCTCGTTTTCCCCTTCTTCCCCGAGAGCCTCCGCCGTTAACCGTCGACGGAATCCGCAGCCAACGCCGGAGAGAAGCCTGGAGACCATGTCCATCGTGCGCGCCATCGTCGACGTCCTCGATCTGGAGAAGCTGGAGGACTAATCGAGCTCGAGGCCATCGCAAGCTTCACCGAGACCTCACCGGAGCCGCCGCGCGATTTCTTTGATTCCGGCAACCACAGGGCGTCCCCGACCGCGCCACCACCTCCGTTGAACTCACGGTAAGCTCACGGTTCACCCGAGCCATTCCTTCGTCTCCCTCCTCCTCCCTAGTTGGATCCTCCATGAACGCAGGAGCTCGTCGCCGCTATGGTCGACGTCGAGGAAGTTCCCGTGCCCCTTCGACCCATCCATGACGACCACCGTGCTCCTGGTGCTCCAAGGATTCGTCCGAGCCATCGCATGCCCACGAAAACCCACCGCAGCGTCGTCTTCGTTGTCACCGAGCCACGGCCGCCGCTAGGGCTCGTCAGCGGCATCACTCCGGTGCCCCCCGGTGGCGCTGTTGTGCTCTGGGTGATGCGGACGAGCTCGGGCTTCCGTTTGGTGGTCTCAGCGCACCAAATGTTGGCCGGAGCCGCCGTCCCGTGCGTCGCCTCCGCGTCGGATGGTCGCCGTCGACTAGCCGCCGGCAAGTCCGACGTGGCCGGGGTGATTAGCACCTAATCCACCCCCCTGGGTCACTTACAGGTGGGCCCAGCCCCCTCTAATCCTCTCTGTTAGATTAATCTAACAGGGAAATTAGATGTGAGGCTGACAGCCCTGGCCCACTGGTCAGTTTGACCGGGGTCAAAGCCCCTGCTGACGCCATGCTGGCGCAGTGCTGACGTAGTAAATGAATTTCCAGTATAAAAAGAATTAAAGTAATTCCAGAAATTCCAGAAAAAGGCTGAAACTTTGGAAATTCATAGAAAATTCATATCAACTCCAAATTTAACAAATAATATATGAAAAATGATCAGGAGAAAATAAGCTATCCAAATATCCAACTTTCAACCATGTTTGAGTTGAATTTAAAATGGGATCAGTAGCATTTTCTATTTGATTAAAATGGAATTAAATCAAATTCTTTTCAAATACTTTTGCAACTTGAACCATGGCAACATAATACATTTCGACCACACATCAGAGGCATATCATACACATTTTTAAAATGGTTCAACTTTTTCAAACAATGTCTTATGCAACTTGGCTAAATTGAATTCAAATTGGAGTTTGAATTTGCAATTAAATTTGCAATATACTCCATTTAAATGGAATTTCCCAAACACATCAGAAACATATACATCAAGTTTCAACCTTCAACCATGTGTTCGTGCATTTTATTTATATTTCTTCCTTGTTTGTTGTTTGTCGAGTAGAGGTGGAACCGGAACAGGAGGCTGCCCCCTTCGTTGAAGACCCCGAACCTGAACCTCGTCAGCAAGGCAAGCAAACAGCTATGAGGTAACAGTTGTGGTGAGCATCCTCGCCGACACTTCTTGAACGGTGTCGAGTACAAAGGCGGTAACTGATGATCATGTGTGTGTAGCGGTACACCCCTGCAAGGTTAACAAAACTATTCGAATAGCCGCGTCCGCGGTTAAGGACTGCTTGGAAAGCTTAGCTTGATTATTAGACAACTTGAACTGGATACTTCTAAAACACACCAAGATAAGTGTGAGTGCTATGGCGTGCTTTCTCATGGGGAAGTCGAGGAAGGCACCATAGTGGTGTAATTGGTTGGAGAAATTAGTGGACTCGTGTACGCTTCTTACCTAAATTCTGGTACTCGTAGTTCAGGAATAGCCAAGTCAAAGCTGGCACTTCTGCAAGTGAAAGCCCACCTCCCTTTTACCTTGATACATGTGCATGAGTAGTATAGCTCCTATGTAAGTCTTGCTGAGTACGACTTTGTACTCACGTTTGCTTATTCTATGTTTTAGATGAACCCACTGACCCCGAAGGTGGCTTCTTCATCGAGCTCGACGACTGAAGATCAAGCTAGTCTAGTCCCAGTCAGACGACTGGTTCCCTCGTGGAGGGCTTGTGTTTAAATAAGGCTTCTTAAGCCATTTGTTAAACTTGTCTGTACCCAGACATACTTTGCTTCCGCTTGTTGTTGTAATGTTGGATCACATACTTGTGATCTCTCTGTGCACTCTGTAAGAGTTATCAATAAAATGTATAATTTGTAGAGAATTGCAATGATACCTACTGTTCATACAAGGCATGTGTGCTGCGTGTATGTTTATAACATGCATGTCTTTGTATGGGTTTTCGAGACCTTAGTTGTGATCTGGCTGGCGGTCTTTCATACACCAAGTGGCCCTTAGATGTGCGCAGCTTGGGGCATCGCGATGCGATTTCTCGAGACTCCGTCTCGTGCACACTTTGTGGTATGATCGAGCCCGCCCTAGACCCCGACTAAGTGATCGAGCTGGAGTAAGTCTATGTAAGAGTTATAAGATAGTCGATAGTATGGTTGAGGCGACTTGTCTGTGAATATGGGGGTTCATCACCCATATCATTAGACTTGTGTGCGGACGATGAGGACCCATCTCAGTTGATCATCCGGCCTGGATGGGATGCCCCTCACGTACGATGCTTTCCGAGAACGTTCTGTGCTTGGCCTTGTCTGCTTAGACAAGTGGGTACGATTCTCAGCTCTCCATATGACTATGTCGTAGCGGGACTTGCATACGCTAACCCCGGGTCCCGACAGACTTGGTATCAGAGCAGGACTGACTGTAGGACTAGCAGCCTTGGCCGAAGTCGAGTCTAGCCTTCTATAGTTATATAGTTACTCTGGGTATATAAGGGAACAACGTAAGGCTTCTTTTTTCTGCTTACCCCCTTCGTTCTGAGTTCTGAGTCACCCTCATCTTATTCTACGGAAAGATAGGACTAGGCTTTCATCTGTCTGACTAGAACATCTCGTTGTTTGCTTCCTTGTAGCCGTAGGAAGGTTGTGTTCGTTTCATTAGAGTTGTTGTGCTTCCTGATTTCTTACATCGTATGTAAGTGCTGTTTTTACATTGCAAGAAAAGACATTTCTTACAGTCCGAGTCATTCCAGGTTTATCTCATAATCTGATGCATTTGAAAACTCCTTCTTTCTGTTTCAGATGGCAGATCTTCCCCCTCGGCAGATTGTTCGTTTGACTAGGTGCCTCGGTGTGCGTGGCCATCCCGCCACGTTGATCGAGATGATGTCCTATGTGGGATATCGATGGTATCCTGAGTACACCGTCGAGGAGCAGTTCCATGACTTCAACCAGACCCAGTTCCACTGCATTGTCAGGATCTACCCGCACCACCTTGGAGTCACTCAGCCTATCCACTTTGGACATGGCATTGGCATGACTGAGAACATGGCTGTGCAGGATGCTGCATACTCATGTATTACCCTGCTGAGAGAGGAGCACACTATGCTGAGAGAGACCTCGTTCCGTTATATCCCTGCTGCACTTCCAGGAGAAGAGGGATATTACACCGGACTCTACTCAGATCACTCTGCAGAAGATCCAGTACTTCAGATGACTGCTAGGTTTGCTAGTGATCGAGATCGTGATGCACGCGCTCTCCGTTTTGAGCTTCACGCCACCCGTGTTCGTCTGTATCGAGCACTGACACTTTTGGCACCCTTCATGACTGTTGGATCAGTCGAGTATGATGCTATCTACCCTGTGAGGACTCAGATGCCTTCTCGAGTTGCTTGGCCCGAGATTGGAGGCAATTTTCCACCCCGTGGTCCTTTGCTTCCACCCTACGCTGGACGTAGGCCCCATCCTTGCCCAAATGGATATCAGGGTCCACAGGCCTCCGTGTTTTCCGATGGTCACCTTCAGCTACCGGGATACGCGGGTAACTTTTACGAGGACTACTATGGAGATGGAGATGAGTGAGACCGCTTGTGGTCTTACTAAGTGAGGATGTAGTAGTATCTTAGTATATTGTACGCAAGGTGTCTAAGTTCCAGAGGCTTAGATAAATAATGTATAGGAAGTCAGAGTGCCTCTGAAGGATGTATCATCTTCATCACGTTTGTATTAGCTTGGTGCTTGTACTAAAACGATGTATGGTTTGTATGACAGCTTGTGAATATATGGCTTGTATGCTTTTATCACCATGTTGTCAAGATGATTACTTCCTTTGCTCTGTAATCCTTCCAGTACTTCAATACCTTGATTAGATTCTTCCAATCAACTCTGTTTGACTTTGGTTTCCACCTTCAGGATGTCTCAAGGAACCCGTGGCCAGCTAGGTCGTAACCAGGGTCGTGGGAATGAACAGGAGGAAGGCAACCTTCCACCCCTACCCACGATGGCTCAGGTTCTGATGGAGGTTGAGAGGAACCGCCGAGACTCACACCATTTGCTGGAGGTCATTGCCCGCAACACCACTCAGCAGCGCAATGAGTTGGTGTCTCTGAACGACTTCATCCGGCTTCATCCCCCGGTTTTCAGTTACTCCACCGAGCCCCTTGACGCCGATGACTGGCTTCGCAGCATCGAGAGGAAGCTCCAGGCAGGCCATGTTGCAGATGGCGACATGGTCAACTATGCCACCTATCATCTTGAAGGTGCAGCTAGCTCTTGGTGGGAGAACTTCCTGAACATGCGTCCCGTTGGACCGCCCACATCTTGGGATGAATTCTGCACTTCCTTCCGCGAGCACCACATTCCCAAGGGTCTTATGGACCGCAAGCGTGAGGAGTTCTGCAACCTCACCCAAGGCAGGAGGACCGTTGACTAGTTTAGTCGTGAGTTCAACCGGCTGGCTCGCTATGCTACTGAAGAGGTCTCCACCGACGCAAAGAAGCAAGAGAGGTTCCGTCGTGGACTCAATTCCGGACTCTGTCGTGAGATCAACCTACATGACTTTGCCACCTTCCAGGTCCTTGTCAACAAGGCCATCAAGGCAGAGGACATGAACACCCCAACGACTTTCGCAAACACCCTAGAGACGATGGTTCATCCAGTTCCGGTTCCCAGAAGCGCAAGATCTGGATCCCCAACAGTATGTTCCGCCAGAACAACCCACCGAGGCCATCCTATGTGGCGCCTCGTCCACCAACTCAGTTCCACCCAGCTCCACGCACTGTCTTTGGAGCCTGTTACAAGTGTGGTCAGGCAGGCCACTACTCTCGCGAGTGTCCCCAGAACCAGCTCCAGAATCAAAATGATCCACCCCGTGCAGGAGGGAACAACAATGGTCGTGGCAAGCCACCCCAGAAGGTCTACACCACCAAACCCGCTCCTCCCGCCACTCGTGGACGTGTGAACCAGATTGCCGCCGAAGAGACTAACGACACCACTGACGTCATTCTTGGTACGCTCCCAGTCAATTATGTTCCTAGTTCTGTTCTTTTCGACCCAGGAGCATCTCATTCATTCATGTCGGAAAGTTATGCACTTCGTCATGAGTTATCCTTTGTTGAATTGTCCACCCCTATGATTATTCAAACTCCCGGGTCAAGATGGCAAACTAATAGAGTAAGCCACGGTAATCAAATTGCAATTGAGGGTTTAGTATTCCTTGCTTCACTCATAGCCCTCAAGTCTTCAGATATTGATGTCATCCTTGGCATGGATTGGCTATCAAGACAGAATGCCTACCTTGACTGCAGAGGCAAATCAGTGAAACTCACCCACCCTTCAGGCAAGACAGTCAACTACACCTCACCCAGAACAAGAACCCAAGTGCATTCTTTGAATGTACTTCCCCTTCCCGACCTTGAAGATGTTCCGGTGGTTCGTGACTTCCCGGATGTCTTTCCTGAAGAGCTACCGGGAATGCCACCCGACAGATGTGTAGAGTTTATAGTGGATCTTGTGCCAGGAACCGCACCAATTTCTAGACGCCCATACAAAATGGCCCCACGTGAGTTAGCTGAGCTTAAAACCCAATGGCAGCTTTGTTGGAAAAAGGCTTAATCCGCCGTAGCTCATCGCCATAGGGTTGCCCCGTTCTGTTCGTAACGAATAAAGATGGAACAAAAAGGATGTGCGTAGACTATCGCCCGATAATTTAGCGACGATAAAGAACAAGTACCCACTGCCCAGGATCAATGATCTTTATGATCAACTTGCAGGATCCTCTGTCTTCTCCAAGATGGATTTGAGATTAGGTTATCATCAGACCAAAATCCGAAACGAGGACATTCCCAAAACGGCTTTTACTACTCGTTATGGTCTTTACGAGTACACCGTCATGTCCTTTGGTTTAACCAATGCCCCCGCCACTTTCTCACGCATGATGAATTCGATCTTCATGGAGTACTTAGATAAATTTGTTGTGGTTTATCTCGATGACATTCTCATCTACTCGAAGAACGAAGAAGAACATGCCGAACACCTAAGGCTGGTATTGATGGAACTTAGAGAGCATCGCCTGTATGCTAAATTCTCCAAGTGTGAATTTTGGCTACCAGAAGTGACCTACTTAGGCCACGTGATTTCTGCAAAAGGCATTGCTGTGAATCCCGAGAGAGTTCAGGCCGTCCTTGACTGGACTCCACCTGAATCGGTTAAGCAAGTTAGGATCTTTCTTGGCCTAGCCAGCTATTGCCGTCGCTTCGTCGAGAACTTTTCTAAAGTTGCAAAGCCTCTAACTGAACTCCTCAAGAAAGATAAGAAATTCCTATGGACTCCCAAGTGCGAGGAAAGCTTTCAAGAGCTAAAAAGAAGATTGACTTCTGCACCCGTACTTGCACCTCCAGAAACTAAAAAGGATTTCGAGATCTATTGTGACGCATCACGGCAAGGGTTAGGATGCATACTTCTGCAAGATAGACATGTGGTAGCTTATGCTTCACGCCAGTTGCGGCCACATGAAGAGAACTATCCTACCCATGACCTTGAACTCGCTGCCGTAGTTCATGCCCTAACAACTTGGCGACATTACCTCCTTGGTAATCATTGCGAGATCTATTCCGACCACCAAAGCCTCAAATACATTTTCACCCAGCCAGATCTTAATCTCAGGCAAAGACGCTGGATTGAGTTGATAAAAGATTACGACCTAGGAATTTCTTACACCCCAGGCAAAGCCAATGTAATGGCTGATGCACTAAGTCGTAAGTCGTATTGTAACAACCTTATGTTACAACAGTATCAACCACTTCTTCATGAGGAATTTCGCAAGCTCAATCTTGAGATTGTTCCTCATGGCTATCTTTCTACCTTGGTGGCGAAACCAACTCTTGAGGATCAAATTATAGTTGCCCAAAGGCGTGCACGAGGTGTTCGCCGGATCAAGGAGAACATTGCTAGCGGAGTTGCTAAATGTTTCTCCACAGACTGCAAAGGAACGGTATTCTTTGGAAATCGTTTGGTAGTACCTAAGAATAGGGAACTAAGGCAACTCATCCTCAAGGAATCACATGACACACCCCTCTCGATTCATCCCGGTAGCACAAAAATGTACCGAGATCTACGCCAGAGATTTTGGAGACTAGGATGAAGAGAGACATTGCTCAATTTGTTGCCGAATGTGATGTTTATCGTCGCATTAAGGCAGAACATTAAAGATTCAGCAGAGCGTGTCACTCGTCGTGTCGGGACCCGGGGTTAGCGTATGTAATTCCAGTCACGATACAATCACATGGAGAGCCGAGAACCGTACCCACTTGTCTAAGCAGACAAGGCCAAGCACAGAACGTTCTCGGTAAGCATCGAACGTGAGGGGCATCCCATTCAGGCCGGATGATCAACTGAGATGGGTCCTCAACGTCCGCTCACAAGTCTAAATGCTTATGGGTGGTGAATCCCATACTCATAGACAAGTCGCCTCAACCATGCTATCGATTGGGTCCTAACTCTTACATAGACTTACTCCAGCCCGATCACTTAGTCGGGGTCTAGGGCGGGCTCGATCATACAACAAAGTGTGCACGTGACAGAGTCACGAACAATCGCATCCCGATGCCCCAAGCTGCGCACATCTAAGGGCCACTTGGTGTATAAAAGACCGCCAGCCAGATCACAACTAAGGTCTCGAAAACCCATACTAAGACATGCATGTTATAAACATACACGCAGCACACATGCCTAGTATGAACAGCAGGTATCATCACATAACTCTACAAAGTAATCTTTAATGATATACACATAGAGCATACAAAGATCACATGTCTGTGATCAACATTACATCATACAACGGAAGCAAATTAGGTCTGAGTACAAACAAGTTTAACAAATGGCTTAGAGAAGCCTTGTACAACAAACATGCCCTTCCACGAGGGACCAGACTGCTGTCTGGGACTATACTACCAAGGTCAACGTCGAGCTTCAGGTCGGTGACTCCATCGGGTCCGGTTTCTTATCTAAAACATAGAATAAGAAAACGTGAGTACAAAGTCGTACTCAGCAAGACTTACATCAGATCTATACTACTCATGCTCAAGTATCAAGGTAAAGGGAGGTGGGGTTTCATCAAGCAGAAGTGCCAGCTTTGACTTGGCTAATCCTGAACTACGAATACCAGACTTGAGGTAAGAAGCGTACACAAGTCCACTACATCTCCAACCAATACACCACTATGGTGCCTTCCTCGACTTCCCCATGAGAAAGCACACCATAGCACTCACGCTTATCTTGGTGTATTTTAGAAGTATCCAGTTCAAGTTGTCTAATAATCAGGTACAGGTTCCAAGTATTCCTTAACCGCGGACGCGGCTATTCGAATAGTTTTGTTAACCTTGCAAGGGTGTAAACTACACACACATGACCATCGCTTACCGCCAGGTCTCGCCACCGTTCAAGAGGTGACAGCGAGGATGTTCACCACGACACTTCGCTCACAACCGGTCTATTCCATGAGTCGACTACCTGAGTTGCTACCGCTCGAGAGCCCGGCCGGATCAACGAAACGGACTCAGACAATGTAAGTGACCGAGACGCCACCTTTAGCAGATGGTTTTCCTGCCTCACATGTGCACCCACATATCTAGGATGATGCAACCATTTCCTTTGTTCTTTTTCTATGCACATGTCAAATGGAAAGCCCGAACTAATGTGACTCCTGGACGTCGACACGGATCAAGGTACTAGGCCGAGAGGGGTCAGTGAGCCCAATGTGTGGTTGTACTCTTTGTCTTGGATTACCATACAAGAACTCGATGCTTAGGGCGGTGTTCAACGAGACAACCCACTGTGTACTCCTACACAGCCTCTCATCGTTCACCTTGTATTAGGGTGGATTCACCGACACAGTTTCACTTTCATCAACACCATGTTCACCATCATCGCGACTCACATCAAAAGAAACCTCATGTAACACTAAGCATGCAATAAGCTGTAACAGTTGCAGGGGCTTCATGATATCAATCAACTCCTATGTCAGCTAGGATTGTGGTTTGCTTACTACTGTGACAAGATGATAGGTCATGCATCGGATATGGGTTCAACTATGCGGTAGAATCGATACAAAGTGATCTCCTAGACATGCATAAGCGAGACTGAGAGGGAATTGGGATTTTATAGACATGATCAATGGGGTTTGCTTGCCTTGCTGACGAGGTTCGGGTTCGGGGTCTTCAACGTAGGGGGTGACCTCGGGCTCCGGCTCCACGTCTATCAGCAACATGATAATCATAGGATCAACAGAATGTACAATTCACAAACACATGAATAATATTGAAAGGGTGATGCTCATGGTACTGATGTGTTGATCATTCCATTTAAATGGAGTATATTGCAAATTGAATTGCAAATTCAAACTCCATATTTGAATTCAACATTTACCAAGTTACACGTGACATGGTTTGATCATTTTGAATTATCTTCAAATGTATATGATATGCCTCTGATGTAGCATGTTGCCATGGTTCAATTTTCAAAAATATTTGATTTGAATTTGATTTAATTCCATTTAAAACAAATAGCAAATGCTACTGATCACATTTTAAATTCAACTCAAACAGAGTTGAAAGTTGCATATTTGGAAAGATAATTTTCTCCTGATCATTTTTCATATATTATTTGTCCAATTTGGAGTTAATATGAATTTTCTATGAATTTCCAAAGTTTGGGGTATTTTCTGGATTTTCTGGAATTCTTTTAATTCATTTTGATTTTCTGTAAATTCATAAAATGATTTATTGCGCAAGTGCTGACGTCAGGGGGGGGGCTGACATGTGGGGTCACCTTTTCAGTGACTGGATTTAATTAACCCGTGGGTTAAATTAATCCAGTGGCTTAATTAAGCCACTGGGCCCATTGGTCAGTGACCCAGGGGTCATTAGCCGAGTAATTAAAAGGGGGTGGGGGTTTGGCTAACTCGCCGGCGGCTAAACGCCGGCGACTGGAGTCACGGCGGCGCTGCACGAGAAGTCGAATCCGGCCACGGGAGGGGAAACGGAGGGCACCGGCTTGCTCCTGGAGGTCGTCCGCGTCTTCTGGAGGCAACAGGGGGTCACGGGGTGCTCGGAATCGACGACGGCGACGACTCCGGCGGAAACAGAGAACCAGCGAGGTCGTAGTCGACGTTGTAGAGCAAAACTTGAGGCGATTCTGGGCGCGTTCGAACGCTGGCATGCTCAGGAGCCAAACGCACGCACTGGGGGTTCACGAAGAGCACGGGAGCGAGGAGGACGACGACCATGGCGGCGACGAGCTCCTGCGTCCATGGCGGAATCGTCTAGGGGGGGATTGAGGGGCCGCAAGATTAGGGGTTCTGCTCACCAGGAGGTGGTGAACGCAACGGCGCAGGCGGTGGACACGGAGAGGCTTCAACGACGACGAATTCGCCGGAGTTGGCTTGCGGGTCCGGCGGCAACGTGGAGAAGATTCCGGCGGCTACAGAGCGTCCGAGCTCGATTCCTTCTGCACGGAGTCGAAGTCGAGGATGGCGAGGAGGATGGACAACACGGCGAAGCTCGGGGACGTCGTTGGCCACGCGGGCTTCAAGCTATGGCGACGGCGGCGTCCTGTTCCTCTCGGGGCTCAGCGAGAGAGAGGAGGATAGGCGCTGGGGAGGGGGGGGGGAATGGACTGCGGAGGCTGCGGGGAGTCTCCAGGTGCGAGAAGAGGCCACGGGGAGGCCTGGAAGCTCCTCGACGGCGACGTGTCGTCCCCGGCTAGCTCGGTGGCATTCCACCGAGCAGCTTGGAGGCGCGGGAGGGGGAAGAAGACGCCCCTGCCCCTGTGGGCCGGCTGGGCTGGGGTGGGCTGACTTCGCCTGGGCGCCAGGTAAGGATTTCTGATTTCTTTTCTGTTTTTCTTTTCTGCTATTTGTTCTATTTAGCCAATTAAAATAGCTAAACATTTTTTTAAATGCTGAAAACTTTTATGTGGCCTCATAAATATATAGACTAGCCACTCATAAACTTTTAACATTTTTAAAATTCAAAAGTATTGAATTTTAAATCAAATAGGGGTATTTCTTTAATTCCAAGGCACTGTTTGAATATTTGAAAAATCTATGAGCATGGGATGGGTCCCACATCACTTGATATGTGATCACACTCATTTATAAGACTTTTCAAAATTCTAACATGAATTTTTGGAGAAGATTTTTATCTGGCCTTTTGAATTAATTCATCTGGGGGGTATTCCTTCTCCCATTTGGATTTTGAAGTTGATTTCCTTTGAAAATTTGACATGATGCAAGGTTACTTGATCCTAGCACATTACCTAACAGAGGGTTCTGACACGTCGTCAGAAGATTAGGTTTCTGAAAGTGCAATGGTCACACCACTCTGAGAGAGAAGCTACGTGGGAAAGAGAAGACCGTCTCAGTGCCGAGTATCCCTCCTTCCTCCCGCAGACTTCTGAATCTCGGGACGAGATTCTGTTGAGTGGAGGCGAGTTGTCAGAACCCTCTGTTAGGTAATGTGCTAGGGTTAGCAAGTCCTCTTGCATCATGTTAAAAATTTCAAAAGAAATCTTTGAAATCAAATTCAAAAGCAAAATGGGAGAAGGAACCCCCCAGATGAATTAATTCAAAAGGCCAGATAAAAATCTTCTCCAAAAATTCATGTTAGATTTTTGAAAAGTCTTATAAATGAGTGTGATCACATTTCAAGTGATGTGGGACCCACCCCATGCTCATGGATTTTTCAAATATTCAAACAGTGCCTTGGAATTAATCAAAAACCCCTTTTTGATTTAAAGTTCAAATTATTTGAATTTTAAAAATGTTCAAACTTTACAAGTGGCTAGCGTAGTATATTGTGATGCCACATAAAAAGTTTCAGCATTTATTAAAATGCCTAGCTATTTATTTAGCACAGCAAAACAAAAAGACAGAAAGAAAACAGAAAAGAAAAAGGGAAAAGGACTTACCTGGCCATTCGGCCCAACTCATCGCCCCCGGCCCAGCAAGCCAGCCCAGCCCGCTGCCCCCCCCCGTTTGTCTTCTTCCCCGGCGCGGCAAGCAGCTCGCTGGAGCGCATGCCGACGCCGGCGCCACCTGCTTGCCTGCCTGGAGGCCCTCCCGTGCCTTCTCCTTGCGCCAGAGAGACTCCGAGGCACCGTGAACCACTTCCCCCCCATCGCCGCTTCGTCTCGCGCCTTCTCCTCGTTTTCCCCTTCTTCCCCGAGAGCCTCCGCTGTTCACCGTCGACGGAATCCGCAGCCAACGCCGGAGAGAAGCCTGGAGACCATGTCCATCGTGCGCGCCATCGTCGACTTCCTCGATCTGGAGAAGCTGGAGGACTAATCGAGCTCGAGGCCAACGCAAGCTTCACCGAGACCTCACCAGAGTCGCCAAGCGATTTCTTTGATTCCGGCAACCACAGGGCGTCCCCGACCGCGCCACCACCTCCGTTGAACTCATGGTGAGCTCACGGTTCACCCGAGCCATTCCTTCGTCTCCCTCCTCCTCCCTAGCTGGATCCGCCATGAACGCAGGAGCTCGTCGCCGCCATGGTCGACGGCGAGGAAGTTCCCGTGCCCCTTCGACCCATCCATGACGACCACCGTGCTCCTGGTGCTGCAAGGATTCGTCCGAGCCATCGCATGCCCACGAAAACCCACCGCAGCGTCGTCTTCGTTGTTACCGAGCCACGGCCGCCGCTAGGGCTCGTCGCCGGCATCACTCCGGTGCCCCCCGGTGGCGCTGCTGTGCTCTGGGTGATGCGGACGAGCTCGGGCTTCCGTTTGGTGGTCTCAGCGCACCAAATGGTGGCCGGAGCCGCCGTCCCGTGCGTCGCTGCCGCGTCGGATGGTCGCCGGTTACTAGCCGCCGGCAAGTCCGACATGGCCGGGGTGATTAGCACCTAATCCACCCCCTGGGTCACTTACAGGTGGGCCCAGCCCCCTCTAATCCTCTCTGTTAGATTAATCTAACAAGGAAATTAGATGTGAGGCTGACAGCCCTGGCCCACTGGTCAGTTTGACCGGGGTCAAAGCCCCTGCTGACGCCATGCTGGCACAGTGCTGACGCAGTGCTGACGCAGTAAATGAATTTCCAGTATAAAAAGAATTAAAGTAATTCCAGAAATTCCAGAAAAAGGCTGAAACTTTGGAAATTCATAGAAAATTCATATCAACTCCAAATTTAACAAATAATATATGAAAAATGATCAGGAGAAAATAAGCTATCCAAATATCCAACTTTCAGCCATGTTTGAGTTGAATTTAAAATGGTATCAGTAGCATTTGCTATTTGATTTAAATGGAATTAAATCAAATTCTTTTCAAATACTTTTGCAACTTGAACCATGGCAACATAATACATTTCAACCACACATCAGAGGCATATCATACACATTTTCAAAATGGTTCAACTTGTTCAAACAATGTCTTATGCAACTTGGCTAAATTGAATTCAAATTGGAGTTTGAATTTGCAATTAAATTTGCAATATACTCCATTTAAATGGAATTTCCCAAACACATCAGAAACATATACATCAAGTTTCAACCTTCAACCATGTGTTTGTGCATTGTATTTATATTGCTTCCTTGTTTGTTGTTTGTCGAGTAGAGGTGGAACCGGAACAGGAGGCTGCCCCCTTCGTTGAAGACCCCGAACCCGAACCTCGTCAGCAAGGCAAGCAAACCCCCATTGATCATGTCGATAAAATCCCACTTCCCTCTCATGTCTCGCTTATGCATTGTATAGGATGATTACCATGCTACGTTTCTACCGCATAGATGAACCCATTCCTTTGCATGACCTATCATTTTGTCACAGTAGTAAGCAAATCACAATCCTAGCAAATGTAGGAGTTGATTGATATCATGTGGCACCTGCAATTGTTACTGCTTACTGCATGCTTAGAGTGTTACCATGATGATACTGTTATGTGAGTCGGGATGGTAGTGATCATGATGATGATGGTAGAAAGGTGTTGGTGAATCTACCCTAATACAAGGTGAACGATGAGAGGTTGTGTAGGAGTACACAGTGGGTTGTCTCGTTGAACACCGCCCTAAGTCCGAGTTCTTGTGTGGTGATCCAAGATGAAGAGTACAACCACACATTGGGCTCACTGACCCCTCTCAGCTTACTAACTCATCCCTTTCGATGTCCAGATGTCGCAATAGTTCGGAGTTCTGGTAGGTCTGTGGCCTGGCTGCTAAGTGAGAGAACGGCTCACCCGAGACCGGCTTATGCACCACGCACACATCACTTGGGTCCACTTCGGTAAACCGGCCGGGTTCACGATAGTGGTAGCCAACCCAGGTAGGCGGCTTTCTCGGACTAGATCGGCTATGAGGTAACAGTTGTGGTGAGCATCCTCGCCGACACTTCTTGAACGGTGTCGAGTACAAAGGCGGTAACTGATGATCATGTGTGTGTAGCGGTACACCCCTGCAGGGTTAACAAAACTATTCGAATAGCCGCGTCCGCGGTTAAGGACTGCTTGGAAAGCTTAGCTTGATTATTAGACAACTTGAACTGGATACTTCTAAAACACACCAAGATAAGTGTGAGTGCTATGGCGTGCTTTCTCGTGGGGAAGTCGAGGAAGGCACCATAGTGGTGTAATTGGTTGGAGAAAGTAGTGGACTCGTGTACGCTTCTTACATAAAGTCTGGTACTCGTAGTTCAGGACTAGCCAAGTCAAAGTTGGCACTTCTGCAAGTGAAACCCCACCTCCCTTTTACCTTGATACATGTGCATGAGTAGTATAGCTCCTATGTAAGTCTTGCTGAGTACGACTTTGTACTCACGTTTGCTTATTCTATGTTTTAGATGAACCCACTGACCCCGAAGGTGGCTTCTTCATCGAGCTCGACGACTGAAGATCAAGCTAGTCTAGTCCCAGTCAGACGACTGGTTCCCTCGTGGAGGCCTTGTGTTTAAATAAGGCTTCTTAAGCCATTTGTTAAACTTGTCTGTACCCAGACATACTTTGCTTCCGCCTGTTGTTGTAATGTTGGATCACATACGTGTGATCTCTGTGTGTACTCTGTAAGAGTTATCAATAAAATGTATAATTTGTAGAGAATTGCAATGATACCTACTGTTCATACAAGGCATGTGTGTTGCGTGTATATTTATAACATGCATGTCTTTGTATGGGTTTTCGAGACCTTAGTTGTGATCTGGCTCGCGGTCTTTCATACACCAAGTGGCCCTTAGATGTGCGCAGCTTGGGGCATCGCGATGCGATTGCTCGAGACTCCGTCTCGTGCACACTTTGTGGTATGATCGAGCCCGCCCTAGACCCCGACTAAGTGATCGGGATGGAGTAAGTCTATGTAAGAGTTATGAGATAGTCGATAGTATGGTTGAGGCGACTTCTCTGTGAATATGGGGGTTCATCACCCATATCATTAGACTTGTGTGCGGACGATGAGGACCCATCTCAGTTGATCATCCAGCCTGGATGGGATGCCCCTCACGTATGATGCTTTCCGAGAACGTTCTGTGCTTGGCCTTGTCTGCTTAGACAAGTGGGTACGGTTCTCGGCTCTCCATATGACTATGTCGTAGCGGGACTTGCATACGCTAACCCCGGGTCCCGACATGAGGGTAGTTTTGCTTGGACGCCGAGAGAACTTCACTAATATAATAAACAGGTCGCTGAATCTGTTGTGCCTTGTCCTTCTTGGGCCGCTCCACCACCATAACTGCACTGATCACCCGATTGGTTGCCACAATGTACAACATCAATGGCTCCTTCTCAATCGGAGCAGCCAGAATCGGCGCAGTGGAGAGCATGCGCTTGAGCTCTCGGAATGCTTCGCTTGCCTGAGGTGTCCAGGTAAACTTCTCCGTCTTCTTCATCAGCTGATACAACGGGATTGATTTTTCTCCCAGCCGACTAAGAAATCGACTGAGTGATGCGAGGCAGCCGGTGACCTTCTGTACTTGCTTCAGGTTCTTGGGTTGCTCCATTCGCTCGATTGCGGCTATCTTCTCGGGATTCCATTCGATTCCTCTCTCGGAAACGAGAAAACCCAAGAGCTTGCCGGCTTGGACTCCGAAAACACATTTCTCCGGATTGAGCTTGATCTGATAAGTTCTCCTATTTTCTGACGTCTCTCGGAGGTCGTCTAGGAGTGTGACTCCCTTTGCCGACTTCACCACCAAATCATCCACGTAGACGTGGAGGTTTCTGCCGAGTTGGGAGTCTGTACACCTCTGAATTGTGCGCTGATAAGTGGCACCTCCATTTTTCAAACCAAAAGGCATGGTGATATAACAATAAGCCCCGAAAGGGGTTATAAATGCAGCTTTTATTTGATCTTCCACAGCAAGTTTGATCTGGTGATAGCCAGCTGTGGCATCCAGAAAATACAAAAGCTCGCAACCGACCGTAGAATCAATCACTTGATCGATACGGGGTAGATGTAAGGCCCGATATGCGGTACTGTTTCAGATTCGGACGTTTCCGCCCGAACCCGAGGACGAAGCACATATCGGTCCCACCGCGACATATGACAAAGCCATATGCCCCGGATTTCCAACATGATATCACAACATTACAGATACAGGATACAACATCTCATACAATCGGCATACAACTGCCTCAAATATAATACAACAGCGGAAGGTACATGTCTGAGTACAGACTACAAGCAAATGCCTACTGGCAAAAGAAAATCATCGATCCCATAACCACACGGGTCCAGGCCGTCCGCCGGGATCCGCCTAACTAGTCGTCGTCGAGTCTCCACGTGAAACGTCGATCACCATACCTGTTGTCGATCAAGCACCCTGAAAAGAGTTTGGGGGTAGTATCATGAGTACAGAGGTACTCAGCATCCAACTGTAGTGGTCATCTGACCCAGCAAGGACTTCATCACTCGTCATTCTAGGACAACTAGTAGTTTACGGTAAGGAAGGGGTAAGTGGTGAGGTTGCTGCCGCACTAGCATTTGTGAAGTGGCTAACGATCTAGAGAGTAAGATAAGAAGCCAAGCATTCGATGAGGAATCGCCTCCAACAAGTCTTGCTATCCACCTACTACGCAAACATAACACCTATCCTATCCTTGTCCTCCTCTTCGCATCCCGACGAAGAAGAAGCAGTCAAGGCACACACACGTTGATCAAATTATATTAAGATATCTCAGTTGTTGTTGTCTATGAACAAGGAGTAGGTCTCAAGTCGTCCATAACCGTGGACACGGCTTCTCGAAAAGATTTAACCCTGCAGGGGTGTACCAACTTCCCATTACTAGGCTCCGCATGCACGTCCATCACTCTCAGTTGCTACCCATCATAGGCAACCATTTTATGATTTAGTTCCAAGAGATCCGAAACGACAGGTCCCTCTAGCTAACAACGAACAAATCCGGGTGGCCCCGAGGAGTCGACACCCAATCCAAAAGCTGGCCACGCTCTCGGATCGGACTCTTCCGTCGCAACAGGGTTTGGGTTACCGGTTAGTTCTCTTATGAGACCGGGCCCTCGCCGGCCAAAGGTGGACCAATCAAAGAAACTATGTCTCCGCTGGCCCCAGTTGTTTTGAAAAGACATCTGCAAGGAGCTACCCGACAGACGTATATGCATGAGTTTCAAATGGTAAATCAGCTTGGGCCACCACTAGAACTGTTTGAAGCTAGATAGGTAAGAGAAGGGGACCCCATAAAATCCCACACGCGGTTAGGCACGCTCAGTCTTAAAACCAATACCCGGAACTCGGATCCTAGGTGACTCGAATGGAACAAAGCGTCGGGGCGGGATAGCCTAGACCTTCCATCCTTCGTCGAACATAGTCAACATTATAGTAATCATATCATCAACAACAATATAATAATCAGGTGATATCCCAACCCAAAGAGTAACAGGGTAACATCGTAGCATCCTAAGCATGCATACTAAGCAGGGGCTGAGCAACGAGCAATAGTAACATAGCAGTACAAGGTTTGCTGGGAGGGGACATGGCTGTATCGGTTTAAAAGAGGCTGTAAACATGTGGTAGGATCAAACATCGCCTAACCTATTCTAGCATGCAAACCGCTGGTTGAAATAGAATGGATCATAAGTAATGCAAGTCCTTGCCTGTTGATAAGTCGGGTTCCGAAGGTGTAGTCGACCGCACGCTCGCATCGTCTCCGAAAGGTACCCGCGGGAGTACACAAGAAGTAAACACTGGAAAGCAATCAACGAGCAAGCATCTATTACTACGAGGCAAACACGAGAAAGCATCAACAAGAAGCAACACGAGACATCGCACCTACCGTCGAGAGCGGTTGCTAACAATTTAAGTGGAGTATTCGTCACACACGACGATACCGCACATTTATGGTGGTTCAAGTTGTTTAGCTACAGGTGATCAACAAAGGTTGTTAACATGACAACTCACACAAGCATGGCATAGCACACAAACATGGCAAGGGGTGAAGCACAAAATAAACTATCTATGCTAGACAATTTAAGTGGGGTGAAATCCTAGACATGCAAACTATTGCGGACCCCACGATAAATATTGCATTTGGTACTGTTTTTCCCTAAACAATATTTTATTATTTTTATTAGCAAGCAAGAACAGCAAAAACACAATCTACATGCAATTCTAGTCAAGTTACATATAAAGAACATTTTAATCCGAGCAACGGATAAAAAGTTATAGCAGTTACAGTTACAGTGGCAGGCAGTGTAATTAGCAGTCAAATAGCAGGTAAAAAAAAGTCAAACATGGCAACAAGCAACAAATTATTAATCTACATGCAATTCTAAGCAACTTTCATATTAAAAGCGTTGCAATCGGAGCTACGGTTAAAAAGTTACCGGCACCACAACAAAACAATTAACAGATAAATAAAAAGCCTAGAAAAAGAAAAAAAACTGCACTGGGCCGAATCTAGTCCTAATGGGCCCAACAGAAAAAAAAACAGAACTAATAAAACAAAATAAAAAAAAGGCTGGGGGGCGCCTCACCCATGGGCCGTGGCCCATCTGGCCGAGGTGGGCTGCCTGGGGGCGCTGGAGTGGGCCGCAAGGGGGCAGCCGGCCCACGCGGGCGCATCGAGCGGCTGGGGGCGAGCGCTGGCTCGGCCGGCTCCTCCCGTGCAGGCGCGGCGGCGCTCAGGCCGGCCTCCGGAGCAGGGCGGCGCGGAGGGCGGTACAGGAGCGGCGGGGCGCGCGGATCCGGCCGGTTCCCGCCGGATCTGGCCGCCGGCGTGGTCCAAGGCGGGCGCGGCTCGGGGCTCCGCTCGACCTCGAGCTCGGGCGCCATGGCGGCTGCTGGGGACCTGCGGGAGAGAGGAGAGGGGTGAGAGCGGGAGGGGAGGGAGGAAGAGATGGAGGAGAGGAGAGGTCCGGCGGGGCTGCAGCCGGCGGCTGGCCGGAGGCGGCGCCGTGGCTGCGGTTGCTCCATGGGCACGGGCTCGAGGGAGAGAGGAGACAGAGGAGAGAGAGAGGTGGGAGCTGGCTAGGCACATCTGGACCCTCCGATCTGCGATCCGACGGCTGCAAACAGATCTGAGCTAGGGTTACGAAAATTGGGGATAAAACAGGGGGTGTGGCTGCAAAATTGGCTAGGGGAAACCCAAAAAAATGGGTGGGAGTGTGGTGGTCTTTATATAGCATGGGTGGCTGGCAGTTTGCAAAAACATCATCGGTTTTTCCCTCGGGCGCACGGTGCTCACGTTTCTGACCGCCGGGGGTCCGCAGTACCTCCAATTCGGGTAAAACTTCGAACTGCGCGATCAGTGCGTCGAGCCGGAGGCGTTCACCTCGCGCTGGAACCGTTCCGAAAACACTTTCCGGCGCGCTATAAAAATATCCCGTTTAATTATTAAACGGGGGTTTTTCGTTCCGTTGGCTGCAGCTGGTCTCGTGCGGTTTTCGCGACGGTGATCGGGCGAAACCCGGTGTCGCAAAGGTCGAGTGTCGAGGTGGCAAGGGTCGGTCTCCGTCCGAGAAGAGATAAGAGGGGGAAAAATAATCGCCGATCGATAAATCGGGGATGCAAACACCGCAAACAAATCAGGCAATCAATCAATTCACACCGAAAACAAAATTTTTAATTTTTGTGAAATCTGGGCTGTTACAGTAGAGCAAACGGATCCTTCGGGCACGCCTTGTTCAGGCAAGTGTAATCGATACACATACGCCAGGTATTGTTCTTCTTCATGACGAGGACTGGATTCGCCAGCCACTCGGGGTAAAACACTTCCATGATGAAGCCTGCAGCTTGCAGCTTCGCAATCTCTTCTCCAGTTGCCCTTCTCTTATCTTCAGAAAAACGTCTCAGGGGTTGCTTGACCGGCTTCGAGCCTGGCTGAATGTGCAGCTTGTGCTCGGCGAGTTCTCCCGGCACACCAGGCATGTCTTGTGGAGACCATGCGAAGATGTCCCGATTCTCACGGAGGAACTCGACGAGCTCGCTTTCCTATTTGTTGCTAAGTCCAGCTCCGACTACAACGAACTTGGTTGCGTCGGAGGGATCTAGAGCGATCTTCTTGATGTCCTTGGCCGACTGAAAAGCCGATTCCTCATCTGCTCTCTTTGCTGGGCCGACTGGGAGTGGATTCTTGTTCTGTGCTTCTGCCATTGTGAAAGGATCGAGATAGACCTAGAGGGGGGGGGGTGAATAGGTTATATTATAAATTTTAACACTACTTATCAATTTTAGGCAATAATGCGGAAGATAAAGATGTGCCTAACAATTGCAAGGGTGACCTATATAAGATAAGGTAAACAACAAGCACAATATAATAAAGCAAGTGAGGGATAAACTACAAGGTACCAACAAGGTAGTGCAAGTAAAAGGGAAAAGAGTAGGGATAACCGAATGACGCGAAGACAACGATGTATCCCGATGTTCACTTCCTTGGAGGGAAGCAACTCACCGTTTGGAGAGAGTGGCTGAAACCACGAAGACACACCAACGCCATGAAGGCTCACTCTATTCCCCTTGAGATATCACCACGAAGGTGATTCCCAACCACTACCGGTTGACCTTAAAGGTGGTCACCAAACCCTCACAAACTCAACGGGGGTAATCACAGTGGTCGATTCCTCTCCGAAGAACTCCTACCCGCCTAGGAGTCTCCAACCTCCAAGAGTAACAAGATCAAAGGGGAAAACTCAAGACTTGCTCAAAACGCGATTTGCTTTGGTTGAAAGATGGGGAAGGGCCGGATCTATCACGGGTTGGAAGATCCGACAAGAACTCTCAAGAATCTCTCCGGGATCTGAGATTTGGTGGAGGAGAGAGTGAGAGGGAGCACTTGTGTTCTTGGGTGAGTGTAAAGTAAAGTGGTCAACCCTCTCTAGAGGGGGAGAGGGAGTACTTATAGTCCAAAGGCCGAAATGGCCGTGGAGCATTTGGCAGTGAAAATGTCGGGCGTCCGTTAGACTTCGGACGTCTGAAAATTCAAATGTCGGACGTCCGAAATATATCGGACGTCCGAAATGTTCTTGATGAATGCCAGGTAGTAGCCAGTGACACAGGTACCGGACGTCCGGCGGGGTTCGGACGTCCGACATGTCGGACGTCCGAAGGCCGTCGGAAATCCGTCCAACTTTGGGAGGCCTACTGACCATGGGGGGTATAGTGTGTAATGCAAAGTTTCGGACGTCCGACAGGTTTCGGACGTCCGATATGTCGGACGTCCGAATCACGTCGGAAGTCCGGGCATGTTTTTGCAGGTCTACTGACCTCGGCACAAGTACTCGCGAGTGGGATGTCGGACGTCCGAAACAAGACGGATGTCCGAAATCGTGAAATGTCGGACGTCCGAAATCCGTCGGACGTCCGAAAGTTAGGAAACAGTTAACTTTCAGATTTAGTATGTGGTGTGATGTTTTAAAGTGATTTGAGCAAATCTTAACCACAACCCCACTGATCCCCTCTTAATAGTGCGGGGATCCCTATACTCAAGATAAACCGGAAACGCTTACGCTTCAACTTCGTTGGTTCTATATCCCGAGATATTGATAATATCAATGGTCCATGATCCACCGCAACAATGATCCGAGGGCTAATACCTGAGATATACTTGACAAATATTATTAGTCCCCTATATGTATATTGTCATCAACATCAAAATATGATTAAGGGCAAGATTGCACTTTCAATCTCCCCCTTTTTGGTAGTTGATGACAACATCCATATAGCTCCCAAAGATATACACTTTTAGCTTTAGTGGGAGCAAGTTTTATTACGAACTCCCCCTCAATGTGTGCATAAAAGATTCTTGTCTTTAAGATAGACGCACAAATTGAGAGTAGTCCAATCACCATGATTATGTGGCAAGATTACAACCATAAATCATATCATTTGACGCTCGCAATATATGAAGATGACAATGTGAATTGGAAGCACAAGATAACCCATATCTGACCACAACATCATAAGCCAATAAGATTTATGCCAAGACACATAAGACGATATCATGCATAACACCAAACACAAGGTTCACATAAACGACATAACATGGTAGAATGATCAACAGACATAGAATCCATAAAGTTTTAACACACCAAACAATCTCTCGGACTCGACTCATAATCAACGCCTAAACATCATAAATAAAACTGAGTAGCATATGTCTCTCCCCCTTTGGCAACAAGTACCACAAAAGGGGCAAGACGAGCGAAGACCAACTAGTGAGTCCCACTGCCGCTAGCCCCGGGAGCATCAGGGAAGAAGTCAGCCCACTCCGGGGCCGCGGGGAAGTCGAAGCCAAGATCAGCCGGAGGAGCATCGGGAAGAGGCTCATCATCACTGACATTGGCCTCACCAGTGGCGCGCAGACGGGCCTTCAGGGAGTTCTTGGACTGGACAAGGCGAGTGACCACGGTGTGGTTGGACTCGAAGTTGAACGAGATGGCCCTCATCATAGCAGCTTGGGCCTTGCCCAAAAACTGTGAAATGCGGCGCATAGGAGCCTGCTCGGACGACTGACGGTGCATAGCACCACCAACAGTGGAGTGGACCGGGATAGGTCGAGACATCTGAACAGCCGGTGCGGTGAAGTACATATGCTCCGGAATGGTCCACATGGTGTGCTCGTGAGTGATCTCCAGGCGGGATGGCACAACAGACTCAATGAATGCCATGATGAAAGGAGCATGTGGGAAGTGACGGCGAACCTGCAAACTGGCCAAGCAAATCTCGTGCCAGAGGTAGTGTGGAACATCCAGACGCGGGCGAGGAGACGCCGCCATGAGGCACATCAGGGAGATGGCAGTGCTGCTGCAGTGAGTCTTGTCTCCAGACTTGGGATACAAGGTCCGGAGCACACACTGATACAGAAAGTGATAGGGCTGCCGCCAAATGGAGACATCATTCGGCTTCCTCTTGCAGTCATCACCCGTGAGACCTGACTTGACAAAACAGAGGCAGTCATCGATCCCCTTCGGCTTCTCCTTGTCAACATGAATGCGGTGGCCAGAGGAGCGAAGACCAAGAGCCTTTGCGAACTGAGTGAATGAGGCAGTGTATCGATGCTCACCCGTCATCCAGGTGACCTCCTGGTTCTGAAAGAGGCACGTGGCATAAAACTGAAGGATAGCAGTCTGGTTCCAATTACGTCTAAGACCAAATATATGTGTGAGACCCATGGAGTCAATAATGTCCACAACACCCGGAAAGCGGGACGAGTGATTCCGGATGAAGGCGAGCGGAATGCACGCATGGGAGTTGGCCAGACCTTGTTTGAGAGCAACTGATGTGAAAATGTCGGCCTGAACAGTGGTCCGAAACCGGTTGTCCTCACAGTCTGGAAGAGCAGCAAACTGACTCACACGCTGAAGCCTCCGGTAGTCCTCAAGCGGCATCTTGGAGTAGTCAATCATGACGCGACCAAATGAGACGACAGGGTCACAAGAGATGTGAACCCGGGCCTCAGGAGGGGCAACATCTGGGGCCGCATCATCATGAGCCCTAGATGCCGAGGAGGGGCCCCTAGGCTTGCGACGAACACCAAGCTTGACCTTGGAGGAGGGAGCAGCCCGGCGAACCACAACCGCAGGAGGATCATCGGCAACAAACTCTTCTTCAAACTCCTCATCAATCTCTTCATCACTATTAGCAGCAACTTCATCCTCAAAGTTGAGGGCATCCTCACTTGGGGTGCGGTCACCCTCAGACGAAGGCTCGGCATATTGGGGCTGCTTCCCATGACGAGCCTGGCGACGAGGGCGGGCACGCTCATCGGAGTCCTCGGATCCACCACGAGAGAAAGAGGCACCGTCATCCTTGTGAGCGGTCCGTTTCATCCGCACCATCACGAAACCCTAGATGGTGAGATGCAAAATGAGGCACAAATCCGGGCACCAACCGCAAAACGAATTGGACAGAAAGATAGATCAGGCGGAGAAGTACCCGGGGTGCGCGGATCCGGAGGAAAGAAGGCCAGAGAAGGCCGGGGCGGCCGGCGGCGACGCGGAGTGAAGGCGGCGGCGGACAGGGCTGGGACGAGGGTGGCCGAGTGGGAGATAAATGCCCCCCTCGGCCTGACGGCCAGGTTATATAGGATGGGGAATTTCAGACGTCCGTCGAGTTTCGGACGTCCGTTGTGGCGGACGTCCGAAACGCGTCGGATGTCCGATGTTGGCTGTGACCAGGTGGGCTGTGACTGGGAGCGGGCAGACTTACAGGAATTGTCGGAAAGCCGACGTACTTCGGAAGCCCGACGTGTCGGACGTCCGAAAGCGGACGGAAGTCCGACATCGGAAGTGAGGTCCACTGACTAGGATACCAGAGGAGATTCGGAAGTCCGAAAAAAAAATTCGGACGTCCGAAGTTTGAAATAAAATTTTATTTTGGCAGGATATGACTATGATAGGGACTACAATAGTGTATATCACATATGCATAAATATATATCCAAGAAAGGCATAGACACACAGCGATGATCAAGCGAGCCTTCCATGAGAAGGGCGGTGACCGAAGTCACCATGTTTGAGTATATTGTGCTTTGACACCGCGAAGATGTACCTTGGGTCCAAAGACACTACTCCATCGTTAACCGCTACACATGGTCTCACTGTAGTGAGCATGCGGATTGTTGATGTGGGAATTCATTTATGCATCACGTAGAGAGTTGAGAACACATTGATTGAGTTTCTCCCCCTACATACATGCCTACATCTAGACAAGTTACTAGCTATGTGTATGAATGAGAGCAAGATACCCCTAAGCTGTAAAGCTATAACGTTCCAAGATACCAAGTTCACCTCTTAGTTGGCAAAACCTTGCTTCATCCAATGGCTTGGTGAAGATATCGGCAAGTAGCTTGTCGGTGCCCACATGTGCAAGAACAATATCACCCTTTTGAATATGATCCCGTATGAAGTGATGACGAATGTCAATATGCTTGGTGCGAGGATGTTGACAAGGGTTGTTGGCAATCTTGATAGCACTTTCATTGTCACATAAGATGGGTACCATCTTATAGATGAGTCCATAATCCTTCAAAGTTTGCCTCATCCATAGGATTTGAGTGGCACAACTTGCGGCGGCAACATACTCGGCTTCGGCGGTGGAGAGGGAGACGCAATTTTGCTTCTTCGAGTGCCAACTTACCAATGAGCGCCCAAGAAATTGGCATGAACCGGAGGTTGACTTTCGATCCACTTTGTCTCCGGCCCAATCCGCATCCGTGTACCCCAAGAGATCAAACTTAGCTTCCTTGGGGTACCAAAGGCCCAACAACGGATTATGAACAAGGTATCTAAGAATGCGCTTAACCGCCAAATGATGACTCTCCATAGGAGAGGCTTGATATCTTGCACACATTCCTACGCTAAGCATAATATCCGGTCTAGATACACAAAGGTAAAGCAACGACCCTATCATAGAACGGTAAAGAGTAGCATCAAATGGAATATCGGAAAGGTCTTGATCTAGATAACCCTTGGTTGGCATGGGTGTCTTGCATGGCTTGGCATCTTTCATACCGAACTTCACGAGCATGTCTTGAATGTACTTTGTTTGGGAGATGAAGGTTCCTTCGGCAAATTGCTCGATTTGAAAGCCAAGGAAATACTTCAAGCTCCCCATCATTGACATATCAAAATTCTTGGTCATAGTTTCCGAGAACCACTTGCACAAAGATGGATTAGGAGAACCAAATATTATGTCATCTACATAGATTTGGCATATGAGCAACTCACCATTTGTTCTCTTGGTAAAAAGAGTGGCATCAATGATCCCCCTCTCAAATCCTTCCTCGAGTAGAAACTTCCTAAGATGGTCATACCAAGCCCGAGGGGCTTGCTTAAGACCATATAATGCCTTATGAAGTTTATACACGTGGTACTTGTGATGAGGATCAAGAAAGCTGGGTGGTTGTGCTACATATACATCCTCTTGTAGCGGACCGTTAAGAAAATCACTCTTCACATCCATTTGAAATAATGGAAATCCATTGAATGCGGCATAAGCAAGAAACATGCGTATAGATTCAAGACGGGCAACGGGTGCAAAGGTCTCATCAAAATCCAAGCCTTCAACTTGGGAGTACCCTTGAGCCACTAACCTTGCCTTGTTGCGGATGATAGTACCATGTTCATCTTGTTTGTTCTTGAAGATCCACTTAGTTCCAATGATGTTATGATCTTGACCGGAGGGCCTCTCCACGAGAGACCACACTTCATTCCGGGTGAAACTAGTGAGCTCATCTTGCATTGCAATGAGCCAATCCGCATCCGAAAGGGCATGTTCAACCCTAAGTGGTTCAATGCTAGACACAAACGAGAAGTGAGCGCAAAAGTTCATTAATTGACTACGAGTAACTATACCTTGCCCCAAACCCGTGAGAATCTTGTCCACTTCAACACGTCTTGCCACCACGGGCATGATGGATGTTGGAGTTTCAAGAGGTTCCACCCATTCCGGTTCATGGTATACATTAGGTTCATCATCAAGGTAGGAACCATCATCACTATCATCATTTTCTCCAAAGTGAATGCGGTCACGATGATCGTCTTGTGGTTCAACCGCATCATCAACATGTGGTTGTGTGGCCACATTGGGTTGTGGAGGGTCTTGTTCTTGTTCTTGGATAATGGGCTCATCATGAGCAATTGAATCTTGAGTGGTAGGAGGAGGTCCTTGTGTTGGGGGAACACTTGGCCCATCACCAACCTCATCATCTCTAGGCACTTGAGCAATGGGCACAAGATCTCCAATGCCCATAGCCAAAATATCTTGAGAGGAATCTTCATTATTACCTACATCACTTAGATCAACTTGCTCCCCATGGGAGCCGTTAAATTCATCAAACTCCACGTCACAAGTTTCCACAACACACCCGGTGGATTTGTTGTAGACTCTATAGGCGTGAGAGTTTGAAGCATACCCAACAAATATACCCTCAATTTTTTTGGATTGAAACTTAGCTAACCGATCTTTCTTATTGAGAAAGAAACACTTACAACCGAATACACGGAAGTATTTGACGTTTGGCTTGTGTCCGGTTAGAAGTTCATATGGAGTCTTCATCAATATCTTGCGAAGGAAGAGCCGGTTTGGCGCATGACATGCGGTGTTGATGGCTTCGGCCCAAAAGCTATAAGGAGACTTGTACTCATCCAACATGGACCGGGCCATCTCCACAAGAGTGCGGTTCTTCCTCTCGGCTACACCATTTTGTTGAGGGGTATATGGTGCGGAATATTGGTGCTCAATCCCCTCATCACTCAAGAATTCTTGCAAGGTGTAGTTCTTGAACTCGGAGCCATTGTCACTTCTTATTGCCAAGATAGCCATGTTGTATTTTCTTTGGGCTTGCTTGGCAAAGTCGATGAAGGTGGCCTTCGTCTCGTCCTTGGACTTGAGGAAGAACACCCACGTGTATCTTGAGTAATCGTCGACAATGACAAGACCATATTTCTTTCCACCAAGACTATCCCATGATGGAGGCCCGAAGAGATCCACATGAAGGAGCTCCAAGGGCCTTGAAGTTGACACAACATTCTTGGGGGTGTGCTTTGCTTGATGTTGCTTCCTGGCTATGCATGCACTACACACACGATCTTTCTCAAAAGATACGTTCGTTAGTCCGAGGACGTGTTCACCCTTTAGGAGATCTTTTAAGTTTCTCATGCCGACATGGGCTAGCCGACGATGCCATAGCCACCCCTTGTCGGCCTTGGCCATTAGACAAGTTGCATGGTAAGTGCTCTCTTTCGAGAAATCAATCGTATAAAGGTTGCCATCCAACTCTCCAACAAAGGCCACTTCGAGAGTATCTCTCCTAAAGACTTTCACACTTGTTAGAACAAATAGTGTATCATAACCAACGGAAGCTAATTGACGAACGGAAAGCAAATTATATTGAAGGGATTGGAAAAGCATGACATTGGCAAGTGACATGTCATTAGTGATAGCCACCTTGCCCAACCCAAGTACCTTTCCCTTGGAACCACCACCAAAGACAATGCTCATATAAGGTTGTATTGCATCCATGAAATCCTTGAGCAAACGACTTTCTCCGGTCATATGATTTGTACATCCACTATCCATCACCCATTTGACTCCACCGGAGAAAGCACCCTACACACATGTTTAGGCTTTGGTTAGAGGTGCCCATTTCGCAATGGGACCTCTAAGGTTAGTAACAAGGGTCTTTGGAACCCAAATAGCATAGAAACGAAAAGCATTACGGGGTCCAATAAATTTGGCATACACATCTCCATCCTTTGCCTTACGGAGCACATAGGATGGAGGCATCTTCTCCTTTTTCTTGTTGGGAGTGGGCTTGCCCCTAGTGGCCTTCCCACTCACAACACCAACCTCATCAACCTTCTTATTTCCCTTTTCCTTGTGCCCTTCACGAATAAAGATCACCTTTTGAGGAGTTGTTCCCTTGCTAAGGGTGACATCCTTTGTCACACTAGTACTTGGATCAAAGCCAAGTCCTTCCTTAGCAAAGGATTCCTTGTGATGACTTAGTACATCATTTAGGTTTTTCTCACCTTGGGCACAAGTCAAGATACCCTTCTTTAGTTGAGCATGAAGAGCTAAGTTCTCCTCAATGAGAGATGCTTGATCAAGAGTAGAGTTAGTAGCACAAGCATCAACATGTACAATGGTAGGAGGAGACATCTTAGTAAGTGTTTTTATGTGAGCAAGTTTGTGAGTCTCAAGATTCTTCTTAAGGGTGGTGAGTTCATCATCTTTGGTCTTGAGAGACAAGGTGAGTACCTCAACATCCTTAGAAAGAGATGTGTTTAGCTCGACAAGCTTTCTCATATCATTAGAAAGTTCCTTACAAATTTCATTAGCCTTTTTCAAGGAGGCAACATGTTTGTCATTTAAGTCATTTGATGTTTGAATAACTTTGCACAAGTTATCATTACAAGCCTCCTCAAAGTCAATCTTCCGCTCAAGGAGAGTATAGTTCTCCCTTTCCTCTGTAAGGAGGGTTTCAAGCTCATCGATGGTTGTGGTGTGCTTACCCACCACATCCATAAGCAATTGAAACATCATGAGCTTCTTGCCATTGAGGGTGCCCATCATTTTGTTCACTTTATCAAACAACACATCATTACATGCATTATTTGAATCATCTCCTTCCGCATCATGAAATTCATCATTGTGTGTTTCGGAAGAGAGCATGAAAGACTCATCATAAGGCGTTACCTTGATCTTGCCCAAAGAGGAGGGAGCATCATCAACCAACTTGGCCATGAGGCACTTGTGGGCATTGCCGGTGTAGTCGCTCATATAGTTGTAGTGAACAACATCACCATCCTTGTTGAGGACCTTCAATGTTTTTTGAGTATCTTGAGCAACTCCGGCAACACCACCGACATCATCAGGGTCAGACTCCTCTTGAGCCACCATAGCTCGCCCCAACTTCTTCTTGAACTTGTTGTTGACGGGGTTAGGTAGCTTCTTGGCAACTTCCTTCCTAGGGAAACGAGGCTTGTCTTCTCTCTTCTCATAGGGGCAAGCCTCCGCAAAGTGTCCCACCTCATCACAGTTATAGCATGGCCTTTTCTTCTTCTTTTGAAACCTTCCTTTGACTCCCCTTTAGTGAATCTCTTAACAAAGAGAGCCATATCATCATATGAGGGGCATCCATCGGAGTCCTCATCATCTTCATACACATACTCATCTTCTTCATCATCAACATCTTCTTGGGTAAGCTTGGCCTTGAGAGCAAGGTTTGAGGATGGACCACCATATGTGGCAAGTAGTCTCTTGGACTCCTTCAGGTGTTCTTCATATTGCAAGAAAGTGGCAATCACATCATCCGACGTCATTGTGAAGAAGTCGGGCATACGCCTCAATTCCCACACCATTTGATGTGAGTATACCATGAGAGCATTCAACATCTTGTCCACAAGGTAGCGGTTGGTGATTTGATATCCATCCTTGGACTTCTCACAAGTGAAGGAATGGACATGAGCGGCAAGAACCTTGAGACGCATATGGAGTTGTTGGGGCGTCTCATCTTTCTTCATGTGAAGGTTGTGCAATGCATTCTTGGCGGTCTCATATCTTGTCATTTGAAGAGATCCGGTGCCGGACTTGGCGATAAGAAGAGTATCCCAAAGTTCCTTGGCATTGGTGATATGAAGAAATGGTGCTCGATTCAACTCATCCATTCCTCTTTTCAAGAACCCAATGGCCGCAAGGTTGAGGTGTCGGTCAAACACTTCACTGGGTGTAAGGTTGTTTGGATCAACAGGATAGTAACCTTTCCCGGAGTCGATGAGGTTCCACATTGGTTCACAAACGAACCTAAGATAATCTGCCATAAGACTTTTCCAATCCAAAAAGTTAGTAGTCTCGGTTAGTACCGGCGGATTGCCATTGAAATTATACTTAGGTTCCACAAGCTTGGGGTAGGATAGTCCCATTGGTAGGGACCACCTCTTTGCAAAGGAAGTTCGGAACCGGGGTACACAAAGGCCGCTTGTGGGGGCCTTGGAGCCGCACCACTTGACGTTTGTGTCTCCGATGCCGAAGCCTTCATCTTTGCAAATTCGGCTTCCATATCCCGTTTTTGTTTTTCTAGAGCTTGTACTAGATCACTTGAAGTGAACAACTTAGGATCCTCAAGGTCAATGGAAACATTCCCCGTGGAGGGGGGAATCGTAAGTGTTGCGGATGCTATTCGTTCGGCAGTCAATCTCTCGGCTTCCAAACGAGCGGCATCCGTAGCAACTGCGATTACCTCCACCGTGTCGGCACCCGAACCTTCGGGATTGCCGTCCTTGGTCATCTCGCTCTAGGGCGGTTAAGCCACAAGATTAGAGCACGAGGCTCTGATACCAATTGAAAGGATCGAGATAGACCTAGAGGGGGGGGGTGAATAGGTTATATTGTAAATTTTAACACTACTTATCAATTTTAGGCAATAATGCGGAAGATAAAGATGTGCCTAACAATTGCAAGGGTGACCTATATAAGATAAGGTAAACAACAAGCACAATATAATAAAGCAAGTGAGGGATAAACTACAAGGTACCAACAAGGTACTGCAAGTAAAAGGGAAAAGAGTAGGGATAACCGAATGACGCGAAGACAACGATGTATCCCGATGTTCACTTCCTTGGAGGGAAGCTACTCACCGTTTGGAGAGAGTGGGTGAAACCACGAAGGCACACCAACGCCACGAAGTCTCACTCTGTTCCCCTTGAGATATCACCACGAAGGTGATTCCCAACCACTACCGGTTGACCTTAAAGGTGGTCACCAAACCCTCACAAACTCAACGGGGGTAATCACAATGGTCGATTCCTCTCCGAAGAACTCCTACCCGCCTAGGAGTCTCCAACCTCCAAGAGTAACAAGATCAAAGGGGAAAGCTCAAGACTTGCTCAAAACGCGATTTGCTTTGGTTGAAAGATGGGGAAGGGCCGGATCTATCACGGGTTGGAAGATCCGACAAGAACTCTCAAGAATCTCTCCGGGATCTGAGATTTGGTGGAGGAGAGAGTGAGAGGGAGCACTTGTGTTCTTGGGTGAGTGTAAAGTGAAGTGGTCAACCCTCTCTAGAGGGGGAGAGGGAGTACTTATAGTCCAAAGGCCGAAATGGCAGTGGAGCATTTGGCAGTGAAAATGTCGGGCGTCCGTTAGACTTCGGACGTCTGAAAATTCAAATGTCGGACGTCCGAAATGTTCTTGATGAATGCCAGGTAGTAGCCAGTGACACAGGTACCGGACGTCCGGCGGGGTTCGGACGTCCGACATGTCGGACGTCCGAAGGCCGTCGGAAATCCGTCCAACTTTGGGAGGCCTACTGACCATGTGGGGTATAGTGTGTAATGCGAAGTTTCGGACGTCCGACAGGTTTCGGACGTCCGATATGTCGGACGTCCGAATCACGTCGGAAGTCCGGGCATGTTTTTGCAGGTCTACTGACCTCGGCACAAGTACTCGCGAGTGGGATGTCGGACGTCCGAAACAAGACGGACGTCCGAAATCGTGAAATGTCGGACGTCCGAAATCCGTCGAACGTCCGAAAGTTAGGACACAGTTAACTTTCAGATTTAGTATGTGGTGTGATGTTTTAAAGTGATTTGAGCAAATCTTAACCACAGCCCCACTGATCCCCTCTTAATAGTGCGGGGATCCCTATACTCAAGATAAACCAGAAACGCTTACGCTTCAACTTCGTTGGTTCTATATCCCGAGATATTGATAATATCAATGGTCCATGATCCACCGCAACAATGATCCGAGGGCTAATACCTGAGATATACTTGACAAATATTATTAGTCCCCTATATGTATATTGTCATCAACATCAAAATATGATTAAGGGCAAGATTGCACTTTCACATTGCAATCACCTTGCCGAGCTGACGCTTCTCTGTTTCAAACACCTGAGAATCAGTCAAACTACCGCCAGCCGACGTGCACTCGAGGGACTTCCTGAAGTCCCCGGTGACGGTGATGACGCCGTTTGGCCCTGGGATCTTCATCTTGAGGTAAGTCTGCTGTGCATTGAACATGAACTTGGAAAATGCGGGCAGTCCCAACAGAGCGTGATAAGGACTGCTGAGGTCGGCGACCTCGAACCAAATCGTCTCCCTCCTGAAGTTCTCCTCTGTGCCAAATATGACGTCCAGCCGAATGCGACCCATGGGGGTGCAAGACGACCCAGGGACGATCCCATGGAAAGTCGTCCGACTGCGCTCCAAATCCTTCTCGGTGAGCCCTAGCTTGATCAAGGTGTCTCTGTACAGAATGTTGATTGTGCTTCCTCCATCGACGAGCACTCGGGAGAACTTGCATGAAAATCTTGGTCCTGCGAACAGAGCATCAACCACAAGCGGATACTTGCCCGGATTCGGCAAGATGGTGGGGTGATCTGCTCTGTCCCAGGATATAGGACACTCGGACGAATGCATGAACTGAGGAATCGGCGGCATGGTGGCATTGACTTCTTGAGCTCGGGCTCTCCGACTGCCCTTGTCGGTGGATTCACTGGTGAAAATCATGTAGGCGGCGTCTTGCCGCGGGAACTGGTTCTACTGCTGAGGTGGTCCTCTGTTCTGGGGTGGTGGTGGGGGTGGAGGTGGTAAAGCTTCTCCCTTTGCGATCCTTCTCACAAAATCACGCTGCCGAGTTGTGTGCGCAGACGTCCTGCCAGGAGTGTTGTGCAATTTGCACGGTGCATCCAGCATATCATCAAACGTGTACTTGGGCTTCATCTGCACCGGGGGCCTCACATTGGGTCTCATCTTTCGACTGCCTCCTGTAGCCCCTGGATCTTCTTCATTCTGGACAGCGGCCACCTGCCGACTACCGTACTGAGTGTCTGGCTGCTCATCCTTGCGCTTGCCATTGTTCTGCTGGTTGTTGTTGTTGTTGTTGTTGCTGCAGTTGTTCTCTCTTCTTTCCTTCCGACTGAGGCCTTGGTTTCCTACGTCCGATTGCGGAACCCCTGGTGACTGGATTACACCTCCAACTCCGAGATGGGTAGGGCGCATCGCATAATCGGACACAGCAAACGAGTTGGCCACCTTCATGAGCTCGGCGAGCCACGTGAAATCTTTGCGGAGAAACTTGTGTTTCAGCATTGAATCGGCCAGGCATCCATCCATGAAGTATTGAATGGCCTAGATCTCATGGACTCCTTCACATGAGTTCTTCAGCTTGATCCACCGAGATAGGTAATCTCGGAGGGGTTCATCCTTGACTTGCACACAAAGATCCAACTGTCGCGGGAGGTTGGGCCGCTCATACGTGCTCGTGAAGTTGTGAATGAATGCACTTGTGAAATCTTCCCAGCAGTTCACACCATCCTTGGGAAAACTATTCAACCATGTCCGAGCTGAACCCTGCAGCATCAAAGGTGCATAGCAAACTGCCACGCGCCGATTGCCTCCTGCAATTCGGACTGCGGTCAGGTAATCGGACAACCAATCTTCTGGCTTCACAGTACCATTATACTTGGGGGTGTCTCTCGGCAGCGTGAAGCCTTTGGGAAACTTTTCGGTCCGAATGCGATGACCGAAACACGACGGGCCAACCTCTCCTTCTTCATCCTCTTGAGCTTCTTTCTCCAGGAGCTCAATGCGATGCCTGCCATCTTTCTGACCGATTTGGCGAGGGCCAAGTCGGGCGCTGATTGCTGGTCTTGGTGCCGACTGCTGAGGCATGTCGTTGCGCCTGCTGTTAACAGCTGGCTCTTCAATTCTTCTGCTTGCCGCTGGGGGTGGCCGATTGCTCCTGACCCTACTCTCATGCCGAGATGGGGCAGGATGTTGTCTGTTCTGGCGCGATGCATTCGGTCGCTGGCTAGCTTCCGGATTCGACCTCACAGTTCCTCTTGACGCCCCGGGTCCTGCATTCTAATTCTCCATTGCTACGAGCCTCTGCTCCTTCGCGGCTGCCAGCAGTTCACGCATTCGGCGCGACTGCTCTCGCCGCTCATTCCCTCCAGGTCTTCTAGCTCGAGTGCTATCTGCTCGGCTGCTCTCAGGTTTTTGTCTGGAGTGCTGTATGCCGGCCTCTGGATGAACGCCGATTGCGCCGGCTGCTCCGGCTGCACCGGCCTCCTCGGCCGCTCCGGTTGCTCAGCTCCCGACAGCTGCTGGTTGACTGCTCTCCCTCGGCTTCTCAAATCTTCTAAGACCGCGGGCTCAATCGGCCGACGCGGTCCTGCATGCGCTGCGTTCTATTCCCTCGTGACGGCTCCCAGCCTGCGCTCTTCTGCTAACACCTGCTCGGCCCTGCGAGCAAGAGCGAGTCGTGCCGTCTCCATCTCGGTGTGCACTTGATCGGGGTCACCATTCCTGTTCACGGGTGTGTATAACACATCCCGCAACGCACTGGTGCCAACTCTCTCTGCAGCCTCCGCTGCCTCCTTGGCTCTCCTAGCCGCACTCGCTGCACCGCGATTGCTCGATGAAGACGCCCCCGCCATCATGACGGCTGCGTGTACTCGGCCATCCTCTCCGCCGGATGCTGAACTGCAGCCCCTGGTCGAGAGCGGATCCGTGACGCACGAGAAGACGCGAATCTCCCTAGGATATGCCTCGGGGAAGCTGCCGATGAAGATGCGATGACTGCCGACCTACAGTGACACACCGGGCGGCAGGGGTGCACCGGCTCCGTACCGCGCCGAGTAGTCCACCACGTAATCGATTGCCCCACGCCTAAGAATCAGGCCAGAGGTGTGGCTACCTCCTGATGCAGAGGAAAATCCCGTCCGGATCTTTACTCCAGTCGAGACCTCGGTCTGCCCCACGGTGGGCGCCAACTGTCGTCGATATGTGACGGCAGATGCCATGGGGATGGCTAAAGTGAGGGGAAGACGCGAGGAAGAAAGATGTCGATGGTGCCGGAATCGGGTTGGGCACAAACACGGTGATGGACACCACGATGTACCCAGGTTCGGGGCTCTCCGGAGAGATAACACCCCTACTCCTGCTTGTGTAACATCCCAAACTTTTCCAAATTTTGGAATGTTAATAAATAATATAATATTGATTGAATTTTTTTGATTTTGGGTTAAATGAAAAAACTTTTCCCTTGAGTTTTTGTTTAAACCTTTACAAACAATTTTAAAAAAATTGGATAATCATTTATCCAATAATGAAAATTTTTGTTGTGAACTTTATTCAAAATTTTAAAGAATGATTTTCTTTCTTTTGTCCTTTTGAAATTTGATACGAACCACAATTAAATATTTTCGAGTGAGAATAAAATGACTTTCTTAAATTTATTGTGGTCCCATACTCATTCTCGAATTCTTATTTTGGAGTTTATTGGATATTGACGTTTAAGAGATATTTAAATATTTCCAATAATTTAATAAACAAAATGAGAGGAGATAATATGACTTCTCCAAAAACAGTATTGAATTTTTTTAATAATGTCGTTAATGAGTTTTTTTTATAAAAATCTATTTCGAAAATGTATTCTGAGAGGGAAATATAGTTTTCCTAGACTCTCTATGTTTTATTTGGCATATACAATTTTATTTGAGAGTGTTTAACCCAGATAATAAAAATAGGTTTCCTAAGTCAATTGGACTGAGGTCATCTATCTAATTTTTTCCTCTATCTCTCTTTCCTTTTTCTTTATCTTGGGACAAATTTCCACTAAGGCCCATAGCCCGAGCGAGCTGTCTTCTTCCTCTCGTTCGTTCATGTGTACGTGAACACAGAAGCAAATGACCATGGCAACTGAAGCTCTTCCTCCTTTCCTCCCATCTACTCTTTTGACCGATTCACTTCAGAACCTACATAAAAATTGTGGACAAGTTCATGAGGAATCCATTCATGGAAACAAACACACGTTTTAATGCTTTTAATTGTCCATCATTTTCTCCATGAATGCCATTAAATTCATTTCCAAAACCTCGCTTTTAATGCCCATTCTTTCTCCATAAATGCCATTAAATCTATTTTCAAAACCTCACTTTTAATGTTCATTATTTCTCCATGAATGCCATTAACTCCATTCCAAAACCTCACCCACTCTCCTTCTATGGACCTCCCATGACCCTATAAATACCGCCCCTAGGACCCCTTTGAACCACACATCCCCACGCATAAAGTCCCTCTTCAAATCCCTATCCTTCGTGCGCAATTTCTCGTCGGAGTAAAGATGCATCCACACTTCCGGTGAAGATTTTTGTCGCCATGAAAGGTACCTAGTCCATATTTCTTCCTCTAGTTTCTTCCCCTTGCCGATGCGCGCCGTTGTGACATATTTTTCCTCTCGATTGCAAGGCCGAAGCACGCCGTCCGTGTCATTGTGCTCTTTATGCGTTCTTCTCTACTCCGGTGGAACTTCTTCGCTATCCGAGGGCGAACCTAGAGCTATAACCTTGTCCATCGAGTCGCCCAAATCATCCTCTATCCCGTTCGGCTGTTTATTGACGCCCGCGACCTTTTTCCAAAATTCCGGCGAGATCTCCGGTGAGCCTTTCTCCCCTCTTTGTTCATCATTTTATTTTGTAAAAATCGAATGGGTACAGACCTATCAGAACTCGCCATTTTGCATCTTTTTTTATTAATCCCGTAATTCATTTTAGCAAAAATAGTCAAACTTCAGAAATTCATATCTTCTATCTCGTAAGTCGGATTTCGACAAATTTCATATCCACGGATTCCCTGGAACATGTAGTTTATTTTGGTCCAGTAATATTTCACTTTTGGTAATTCGAAATTTAACTCAAATTTATTATGTGAATTTGAGTATATTTATTATTCCTCTCATTCTATAATTTATTTAGAAATCTTTCCTTGACCAAATTTGATCCTAAGTGTCATACCTTTATGTTAGGACACTTGTCACATTCTTTTCATCATGTTGATACCCTATTGTTGACATTTCTCGCATTCTTTCCATTATATAAGAACCTTATTTGACCTCAAGCCTTTGTTTCAACTTTCATTTAGTTATATCTTTTTTTTATATAAATTTGGCTACAAAAATTCAATCTTCTCAACAAGATCATCACGATTTCTATCGGATCTTTTTGAATCCAATCCAAGAATCGATTTCCTATTCAAATATGCATATGGAAAAACCAACTGAGTTTGACATACTCTCTATCCAATTGATTTTATAATCAACCTCCAACATATCCAATTGATTTTACAATCCTCGGATATATGATTTCCATCATATTTCCATCCAATCCAACTTGATCCTATCTCAACCTATCCATGCCATCGTAATTAGTTTATTAATAGTAATAACTAAATATTTATGTTGTAATTGTATCTTATTTGGATCTTCACTTTGGATTGAGTTGTGTGTTGAAGTGTTTCTCTTTTACCGTTAGATATATTGTAACGAGATGGAGAGATGACTACGAGTAGAATATTTCATCGTCAGGATCCAGGCAAGTTACTCTTTTGATCATGCTCCAGTATTACCTATATTTTTTATATGCATTGTAGTCCAACTTAAATATTATGCATTGATAGGATTATATATTATGCTATGCTATTACACCCAGTAGTTCATTGAGGTAGGTCTGAACCTTATATCATTGTCGCCACCGTGTAGAATTATACTGCTTTGCTAAGTAGACGTGGATTGGGAAGTGATCCATTATGAGGTATGAGTGACTAAGTAGTAAACAGGACCAAGATAATCTTAATGAACCACCTGGGTGGAATGGTTGGGGGCACCCTGGAGGAACCAGTGGATTTGCCTGAGTGACCTGGAGATGGCCAGTACTCACTGCGGAATGCCACCCAGGCTTAAAGGGATCAATCATATTTTTCATAACTAGAAGCTTACGTGTGCAGCCACAAGCCATTATGGGCTCTGGCTTGGTTAATTAGTAGTAGTGACTCTTGCTAGGTGGTGCTACGAACGTAGTGTTGGTAGGTGGGATGGGCACCGCCAGAGTAAGGGAAACTCTTCTAAAAGACCATGTCTCGACCTTCCTATTTCCATACAAAGTGTAGTGTGGCGAATACCAATGGAGGTGGTCGAGTCTTGTGGGGAAAAGTGCACAAACTTCTGCAGAGTGTACAAACTGATCATGATTAGCCGTGTCCCCGGTTACGGACAACTTTGAGCATCTAGAAGTGGGAATGTTGACGGATCTCATCATATTTAATTAATCAATCGGGTTTAATCAACTTTGGGAATAGATTGACTTGGAGAAACCAATTCAATCATATTATGAGCTTTGTAGTACTGTTATGATACTCTTTGAGTAGGACAAAATCAGCTTTATGCAAACTGAAACTCTTAGAGCTTTTCCACCAGCCAAAATTGCATGTAGAAGATAGGTCTGTTATATATTTTTTTGGGAGTAACTTGCCGTACATTCAAAGTACTGACCCATTTTGGGCTGTAACCTTCGGTGTTGCAGGATTGTATACGACGAGTAAGTGATGCGATGTAGGGTTACGATGTCTACACTCAACTTTGCCGTTGGTGTTGATGGGACTCCACTTATGTATTGTTTATTTCCGCGATGTATTCTAGCCCAAAGGCTATAAGGTAATAAATACCATGTATTTACGTTACTTTTTGACATGTGATTCATGGTATTTCATCGAGTACTGTGTGTGCTAGCATACTGATCCAGGGATAGCACAAAAGCATAGTAGACTTGGTTCCTTTTGGGACCGGGTCGTTACAAGATGGTATCAGAGCACATGTTGACTGTAGGTCGTGATCCTAGAAATTGGAAAGCCATTAGGAAGTATACTCTCTAAAAATATTATTTTGAAAAATAATAATAATTACTTATCTTTTCTAAGTTTTACCAAACACTCCCTCTTACCCCAAATAAATTAGACTACACCCATGCCACTTTGACCACTGATAAGGATTGTGTTATGCCACTTCGAGAAGGTCAAGATATTGGGCAACTCAAGACCATTTCAGAGTACAAATGTTTTCAACGTGAATGGGAAGTATGGAAGTATGGAAGACTCGAAGAATTTGACGACTCTGAAGATCCCAAGATTACTCAAGACCCATAGAAGACCCGGATACATCCAAGACTAAGATGCTTGTGAAGAAGTTAAGGAATATATTACACAATACCAATAGTATCCAAGCCCACCATGAGAGCTGTGAAATGAACGAAAGAGTGCGAGTAGAGTGCCCGACCATGCGAGCTCATGTGGAGGAAGGTACCATAGGAATTGTTTTGATTGACTTTATGAGTGATATTTGGAGTTTTCTCGGAGTTCTCGCTATTGATTTAATGATTGGTGTCATTTGAACTGTTAAATTTAAATTTGTATTTTTGGGATACGTATTTTGTAGGATTTATTATTAATTGAACCTTGAGAGTTGTGAGCAACGGATGATGTATCAGAAGACCATCACATCGACGAAACTCCTTGTATCGAAGACTTTCAAGAACAGAAGAGAATGAAGACTTCCTGACGAAAACGTAGTAAACGAGTCTATTATGTATGCTAGTTGTTTGATAATTGTTGTGTAGGTATCCATCTCCTCTTCTCTCTAAAATTCTATCTCATCTCTGACCAACCTTGAAACCCATAGATGGACATTAATATTTTGATGACACCAGTGACCCAGTCAAAGTAGAAGAGTGGATTCAAAATATAGAATGGACAAGAATCACCCATTTGCAAGGAGAACACAATTGTTGAGGACTGAAGTTCCCTATTCTATGGATGCAAGTTTTGAGCACAAACCATGTAGGATCATCGCCACCCAAAAAGTTTTTATTAGTTTTGCAGGTGAAGACCTCTTTAAGAGGAGTGAGAAAGATTGAGTGTTAGAATACGAGATTCATCTATCAACATATGAAGTAATGATTTGAGTACGGGATGGATTGGCCCCCATACCGAAGACTCTTATTATATACTTTGGTATGTTAGATTGGTAAATTAGAGAGACAAACAAAAATGTAGTAGAGTGTCGATGCGACAAGCCTAAACCATAGAATGGTAAGACGCATTACCCTTGTAGATAGGCATCGTGCCTAACGTAGGTCATACGGTGAGTAAGAAACATGCAGATTTTCAAGAAGCTTCAATTGGAAGTTATTTCGACCACCATGAGCGTCTTGATAGGTAGTTTTGGAACCAATGTATTTTATAGCAAGACTTGTTCCTTGGGGAGATGCAGATTCTTATCTGTGGATGCTTGATGAAGAACCATCATGGAATGAAGAATTTCGGAGACCCCATAAGCTTTCTTCTAAGGGTGGTAGTTTCCTAACACCCTGGTGGATAAATGATGTGAACCGCACCCTGGTTAAGGTTCAGAATTGGTGCCTAAAGCCACGAGCCCAGGATATGATTTAAGTAATGGAAGCATATGGAATTGTATCGGTGGAAGACAACCCTCAAACGAGAAGTGAAGATAAACTACAAGCCTCATAATGTTATGCCAAGACCATGGGGAAGTAACCCAAAAATCCTCGAGCCTAACTCATTTCTTTCTAGCCTTTGCAAATCTCGAGGACGAGATTTCTTTTAAGGGTGGTAGTTTGTAACATCCCAAACTTTTCCAAATTTTGGAATGTTAATAAATAATATAATATTGATTGAATTTTTTTGATTTTGGGTTAAATGAAAAAACTTTTCCCTTGAGTTTTTGTTTAAACCTTTACAAACAATTTAAAAAAATTGGATAATCATTTATCCAATAATGAAAATTTTTGTTGTGAACTTTATTCAAAATTTTAAAGAATGATTTTCTTTCTTTTGTCCTTTTGAAATTTGATACGAACCACAATTAAATATTTTCGAGTGAGAATAAAATGACTTTCTTAAATTTATTGTGGTCCCATACTCATTCTCGAATTCTTATTTTGGAGTTTATTGGATATTGACGTTTAAGAGATATTTAAATATTTCCAATAATTTAATAAACAAAATGAGAGGAGATAATATGACTTCTCCAAAAACAGTATTGAATTTTTTTAATAATGTCGTTAATGAGTTTTTTTTATAAAAATCTATTTCTAAAATGTATTCTGAGAGGGAAATATAGTTTTCCTAGACTCTCTATGTTTTATTTGGCCTATACAATTTTATTTGAGAGTGTTTAACCCAGATAATAAAAATAGGTTTCCTAAGTCAATTGGACTGAGGTCATCTATCTAATTTTTTCCTCTATCTCTCTTTCCTTTTTCTTTATCTTGGGACAAATTTCCACTAAGGCCCATAGCCCGAGCGAGCTGTCTTCTTCCTCTCGTTCGTTCATGTGTACGTGAACACAGAAGCAAATGACCATGGCAACTGAAGCTCTTCCTCCTTTCCTCCCATCTACTCTTTTGACCGATTCACTTCAGAACCTACATAAAAATTGTGGACAAGTTCATGAGGAATCCATTCATGGAAACAAACACACGTTTTAATGCTTTTAATTGTCCATCATTTTCTCCATGAATGCCATTAAATTCATTTCCAAAATCTCGCTTTTAATGCCCATTCTTTCTCCATAAATGTCATTAAATCTATTTCCAAAACCTCACTTTTAATGTTCATTATTTCTCCATGAATGCCATTAACTCCATTCCAAAACCTCACCCACTCTCCTTCTATGGACCTCCCATGACCCTATAAATACCGCCCCTAGGACCCCTTTGAACCACACATCCCCACGCATAAAGTCCCTCTTCAAATCCCTATCCTTCGTGCGCAATTTCTCGTCGGAGTAAAGATGCATCCACACTTCCGGTGAAAATTTTTGTCGCCATGAAAGGTACCTAGTCCATATTTCTTCCTCTAGTTTCTTCCCCTTGCCGATGCGCACCGTTGTGACATATTTTTCCTCTCGATTGCAAGGCCGGAGCACGCCGTCCGTGTCATTGTGCTCTTTATGCGTTCTTCTCTACTCCGGTGGAACTTCTTCGCTATCCGAGGGCGAACCTAGAGCTATAACCTTGTCCATCGAGTCGCCCAAATCATCCTCTATCCCGTTCGGCTGTTTATTGACGCCCGCGACCTTTTTCCAAAATTCCGGCGAGATCTCCGGTGAACCTTTCTCCCCTCTTTGTTCATCATTTTATTTTGTAAAAATCGAATGGGTACAGACCTATCAGAACTCGCCATTTTGCATCTTTTTTTATTAATCCCGTAATTCATTTTAGCAAAAATAGTCAAATTTCAGAAATTCATATCTTCTATCCCGTAAGTCGGATTTCGACAAATTTCATATCCACGGATTCCCTGGAACATGTAGTTTATTTTGGTCCAGTAATATTTCACTTTTGGTAATTCGAAATTTAACTCAAATTTATTATGTGAATTTGAGTATATTTATTATTCCTCTCATTCTATAATTTATTTAGAAATCTTTCCTTGACCAAATTTGATCCTAAGTGTCATACCTTTATGTTAGGACACTTGTCACATTCTTTTCATCATGTTGATACCCTATTGTTGATATTTCTCGCATTCTTTCCATTATATAAGAACCTTATTTGACCTCAAGCCTTTGTTTCAACTTTCATTTAGTTATATCTTTTTTTTATATAAATTTGGCTACAAAAATTCAATCTTCTCAACAAGATCATCACGATTTCTATCGGATCTTTTTGAATCCAATCCAAGAATCGATTTCCTATTCAAATATGCATATGGAAAAACCAACTGAGTTTGACATACTCTCTATCCAATTGATTTTATAATCAACCTCCAACATATCCAATTGATTTTACAATCCTCGGATATATGATTGCCATCATATTTCCATCCAATCCAACTTGATCCTATCTCAACCTATCCATGCCATAGTAATTAGTTTATTAATAGTAATAACTAAATATTTATGTTGTAATTGTATCTTATTTGGATCTTCACTTTGGATTGAGTTGTGTGTTGAAGTGTTTCTCTTTTACCGTTAGATATATTGTAACGAGATGGAGAGATGACTACGAGTAGAATATTTCATCGTCAGGATCCAGGCAAGTTACTCTTTTGATCATGCTCCAGTATTACCTATATTTTTTATATGCATTGTAGTCCAACTTAAATATTATGCATTGATAGGATTATATATTATGCTATGCTATTACACCCAGTAGTTCATTGAGGTAGGTCTGAACCTTATATCATTGTCGCCACCGTGTAGAATTATACTGCTTTGCTAAGTAGACGTGGATTGGGAAGTGATCCATTATGAGGTATGAGTGACTAAGTAGTAAACAGGACCAAGATAATCTTAATGAACCACCTGGGTGGAATGGTTGGGGGCACCCTGGAGGAACCAGTGGATTTGCCTGAGTGACCTGGAGATGGCCAGTACTCACTGCGGAATGCCACCCAGGCTTAAAGGGATCAATCATATTTTTCATAACTAGAAGCTTACGTGTGCAGCCACAAGCCATTATGGGCTCTGGCTTGGTTAATTAGTAGTAGTGACTCTTGCTAGGTGGTGCTACGAACGTAGTGTTGGTAGGTGGGATGGGCACCGCCAGAGTAAGGGAAACTCTTCTAAAAGACCATGTCTCGACCTTCCTATTTCCATACAAAGTGTAGTGTGGCGAATACCAATGGAGGTGGTCGAGTCTTGTGGGGAAAAGTGCACAAACCTCTGCAGAGTGTACAAAATGATCATGATTAGCCGTGTCCCCGGTTACGGACAACTTTGAGCATCTAGAAGTGGGAATGTTGACGGATCTCATCATATTTAATTAATCAATCGGGTTTAATCAACTTTGGGAATAGATTGACTTGGAGAAACCAATTCAATCATATTATGAGCTTTGTAGTACTGTTATGATACTCTTTGAGTAGGACAAAATCAGATTTATGCAAACTGAAACTCTTAGAGCTTTTCCACCAGCCAAAATTGCATGTAGAAGATAGGTCTGTTATATATTTTTTTGGGAGTAACTTGCCGTACATTCAAAGTACTGACCCATTTTGGGCTGTAACCTTCGGTGTTGCAGGATTGTATACGACGAGTAAGTGATGCGATGTAGGGTTACGATGTCTACACTCAACTTTGCCGTTGGTGTTGATGGGACTCCACTTATGTATTGTTTATTTCCGCGATGTATTCTAGCCCAAAGGCTATAAGGTAATAAATACCATGTATTTACGTTACTTTTTGACATGTGATTCATGGTATTTCATCGAGTACTGTGTGTGCTAGCATACTGATCCAGGGATAGCACAAAAGCATAGTAGACTTGGTTCCTTTTGGGACCGGGTCGTTACAGCTTGTCTCTTCTATATCAATGGAAATGAGCTACAATAACTGCTTCTCTATCTACTCAGGGGAAGGTGAGCGCCGCCGTGGGCGAGGCTCTCTCCTGCTTCCCTGAGGAGTAACTACTAGCAGTGAATGAACTGAGTGAGTTGTGAGTAATGGTGCGAATGAGCGGATCGTCCCCCACGCAGAAGGGGTACCTCGGGCTCTTATAGCATGAGCCCGGGGTAAATCGGTAACTTCACTGCCGATTGGGCCCAGCTGTCATTCTCTAATCGGCTGGGGGCCACCGACTGCTCCTCTCCGGGTGATCCGGACCCGACGAGCGGCGGCCCATGCTGTAGACTCGTAGGGCATGATGATGAACAGTGGAGCTAGGAGGTGCGGTCTTGTCGTCTTGTCCGCGGAATCGGCGGAGAGGTCGACACCGCATCTCTGCCAGATCTTCGATGTGACTTGGCTTCTCTGCCACCCTGATCTCTCGGGATTGCGCATTTATGACCTCGTACTTGTACCCTCGACTGATCTCGGGGTCAACTTCTCCAGGGGTAGTAGGTTGCACCGATTGCGCCTGGGCCGACTGGTGGTTCCAGGAAAGGTCGATTGCTCTGGGCAATCGGCCATGCTGATGCCCACCTCGGCCCAGCTGCGGGCCAAGCGGATAATTGTCTTGGTGATGAAAAGGGTGGACCGGTTGCGCCTGGGCCGACTGCTGGCATTCGGTATGGCTGATTGTCTTGAAGCAATCGGCCGTACGCCTGACCGGCTCGGCCCAGCTGCAGCCCAATCGGTCCATCCTTGTCTTGAAAGGTTGCTTTCGCTTGGGTGAGCCTACACGGGTACCAATCCCCCGACAGGGAGGGACTCCAAATTTTGTCAACCTTGCTCATGATACAAAATGATGTAGGGCAAGCCTAGGGTTTGGCCAAATCTTCAAAATTTGGAGGTGGGGATCCATAACAAGAAAAAGAACAAAGGGGATCAACACAAGAGAGAAAGGGGGAATAAGATCAAACACATAAACACTCAAATCCACACACAAGTACCATACATCTCAAGATCCATACACCACAAAAGGTAAGCTTGATAGTTGTCCCTCTCATTCTATCACTAGGATTGGGTTCTTCTCCTTCTATGAGTGGGGAGAAGAGGTAGGAGGTAGGATTGAAAGGATCTCGAGAGAGACATCTAATCCCCATGGGGGAAGTAGGAGCTAAGCTCTCAAGTCTTTGGATAAATTCTTAGCTAACACTAGAATGGAGGTGTGGGTGGAGTATATATAGTGCAAGGGGTAAGTGAGAGGGATACATGGGTCGTGGCCCAGCTGAATCTGCGCGCAGGCAGGTTTCGGACGTCCGTTGGGTTTCGGACGTCCGAACTTTCGGGACGTCGGACGTCCGTTGAGCTTCGGATTTCCGGAAGTAGCTGCATCGGCGGAGTCCTGTAGACGACCTGGTGGCCTGGAGTAGTGGATGTCGGAAATCCGACGAGTTTCAGACGTCCGACGCCTGTCGGGGGTCCGAAGTCTGTCGTGCGCTCGCTCCGATGGAGGGGCTCCTGACCGTAGCATGTCGGAAGTTCGACGAGGTTCGGACGTCCGAGCTGTCGGAAGTCCGAAAGTCTTCGGGCGTCCGAAGGCTGTCTAAAGTCGAATCTTCTTCTCCTTTGTTCCGCCTTCTCTTCCAAGCTTCTCTCGTGGATAGTGTAGTCATTCTCTTATGTCCGACCTCCTCCATTGCACGTTCATCATGTGGCTCCAACCTATAAGTGCACAACATCGGAGGGTCAAGTAGTATACCATCCGTGAGAGGACTGAAAGGACACGCGTAAAGGATAGAGTTCACCTTTGAATGCTCGATGCGTGTGTCCTTTGGTGTGAGGACCATGTCCATGGTGATGTCCGTTGGATGCTCCGCATCAGGATACCCGATGCGTATGAAGACAGAAGGCCCGCTGGGAAGCCTAGACAGGCCCATGGCTGGCCCAATCAAGCACCGACGTAGGAGTCCGCGACTGATATGGAAGGCACGACTTGGCGTACAAGGCAAGACTAGAACTAGGAAACTATCTTTGTAATCTAGTACGAACTCCCCGACACCTAGCCTAGTATATAAAGGCTGGGAGGGGAGACGTCCAGATCAATCCAATACACAATCTACTCTCCTGGTCTTGCGAGAACTCTCCTTGGCCTCCCCTGTAATTGCCCCCTCATGCAATAATATCAAGCAGGAAGTGCTTCTCCTGTTATCCAACGAGTATCGTCAAACCTGTTCCATCTTTATGACTAACCCAGGGTCCTTGACCATGGGATTTGCTGGGGCTGATCCCCGTCAATTGGCGCCGTCTGTGGGAACTACACAGGTTGTAATCACGATCTCGGCGGTCCCGCCTTCAGCAAATCAAGACTCGAGGACTAGAACCAGATCTAGCTCGCTCGAGGAATTCAAGTTCACCACAAGCATCTCCATCGCCCCGTCAAGATCACCTAGCCTGTAGTCGAATCAAGTCCAACACCTCAACGACCGCCAGATCCATCGCCGGCGGAAAAGAACTCGATGACCCAGAAGACAAGCGCGAGGACTCTACGCGAGAACCCCACTCGAAGAGTCACGACGCGTGACAGAAGACTCGCCCACCAGTCGACGACCCGCCGCCGCCCGGACTCCCGCCACGCAACAAGACAGCGACTCTGAAACCCAGACCGGAGAGTACTACGACCCAGAGCAAAGACCAGATGAATTCTCGAACTTCATCCGGAACCAGTCACTCAGCGATGGGATAGAGCTTGACCCAAGATTCCACAACCGAACTGAAGACCACTCGCAGATCTTCCAAATCTCAAGGATAAGAAGGCACGCTGGCTCCAGTAAACTCACATCCAAAGAGCAACTGGAAGGACCTTGCGTGATCCACTGTTTCAAAGACAGTTGGGAACACCTCAGAGCAAGCCACACCCTAGGAGATTGTCGCCTATTCACCGCACTCTCCAACAGCCTCAAGGAGGAAAAGCAGCGCGAGGCCAAGCTTACTCGAAGAAGCGCGCAGTCACCAGCACCAAGTACCGAAAGGCAATACCCCACGTCCCACGGACGAATCTGCATGATCCAAGAAGGAAGACCCTCAAAAGCAAAGCAAGACGCCTACAACCTGCAGGCCGAAGCAGCCGAAGACCTAAAGATAGCAGAAATCTACCAACTGTGTGGAGCTGAGACCAGCATCACCTTCTCTCAGAGCGACCACCCGCCCGCAGTCCCAAGACCGGGGAACGCACCCCTGGTCCTCGAAGCCCAGATCGGAGGTTACGACATGGACAGAGTCTTCATGGACGGAGGCAGCATCCTAAACATAATCTTTGCCAGCACCCTACACAAGATGCTAATCCCACGATCAGTTTGGAAGAAGTCAGGCACACCAATATATGGTGTAGTTCCGGGTGAAGCAGCCGTCTCGATCGAAACAATTGAGCTTGATGTGATCTTCGACAGCAAGCGCAACTTCGCAAAGCAAGTCGTCGAGTTCGAAGTGCTCGACTGGCAGTCGCAGTATCACGCCATACTCGGGCGACCAGCGTTCGCACAATTCATGGCGGTCCCACACTATGCATATCTCAAGCTCAAGATACCAGGACCTGCAGGAATCATCACAGTCAAGGGAAGCTTCACCAAATCGGACCAGTGCGACCGCGATTTCCACAAAGTCTCCGACACGTTTGGAGCCCAGCAACAACTCAAAGAAATAGCCATGGTGACGGACAAAAGCATATTTCCACTAGCAAGCCGAAGCGACTCAAAATAATTCGGCCGCGATTTCAGCGTCGACAGCGACACAATCACACACCAAGTCCACACAACAGACCCAGAAAAGACGGTCCGCGTATATGCCCACCTTCCAGAAGAACAAGCAACCGCCCTCATAACCTTCCTTCGTGAAGAGTGAAAAAATTTCGCCTGGTGCCCTAATACGTCCAAAAAGCATCACTATTTTATATTGTGATTTCACCCTATTCATTGATATATTCCACTTTAAAGTATTGTTCTTATGTTGTTTTGGCTTATTTTACACAGTTTACAACTTTCCGGTGCCGAAGCAGCAGAACCAGAATTCAGCGGTAAAAAGTGGATACCAAGTTGCTGAATCAGATCAAGTCCAAATGCGATGAAATTTTACGGGGAGCATTTTTATGAAGATTTACTGGGGATCACTGAAGGAGGAGGTGAGGGGACCCACCCGGCAGCCATAAGGGTGCCTGGCGCGGCCCCCCTCCTGGCCGCGCCAGGCACCCTTTTGGGTGCCTGGTGGCCCCCCTCGGTGCCCCCTTTCGCCTATATAAGCCCCCTGGGGAGGAAACCCCTAAAAGAGAGTTGTTTCCGTGTTTCGCCGCCGCCACGGGGCGGTAACCTACAGAGGAGAAAATCCATCTCCGGCGGGCAGATTCCGCCGGGGAGATCACCTCCCGGAAGGGGAGATCGTCGCCATCATCGTCACGGGCATCATCGAGATCATCATCAACATCATCCCCAACATCAGCACCATCTCCATCTCCATCCCATCTCATCTCACAATTGCAACTTGTGTTGTAATCCGTACTATCTATCCTCTCTACTTTGTTGGTGTTGATTACTACTTTGTGGTGAATGCTATTGAGTTTTGTTGGAGAAATATCATTGTGTACAGATTGTTTATCACCCATCTATCACCTCTGATCATGATCTCTTTTATGTCTTGTGAGTAGTTACTTTAGTTCTTGAGAACATGGGAGAAGTCGAGTTGTCAGTAGTCATACTATGTTGAAGTACTATGTGTTGTTTGATACTTAAGTTGTGTTGTTATTTCTCTAGTGGTGTTATGTGAGTCGAACACATAACACTTCACCTTTCATGGGCCTAGAGGAATACATTGTGCACAAAGGATGCTTATGGTGGGTTGCCGGAGTGACAGAAACCAGAACCCCAGTTCGCAGACTTTCGCACAAGGGAGTTATGGATCCTTGATCGTAATGTTGTGGTTAGGCTTATGCCTTAATTACTACCTTGTATTTGCGGATGCTTGCAAGGTGTGTAATCATAAGAGTACACTTATCTTAGTCTAGAAGGTGTACTAGCATTGATCCACCCACCGACACTTATCAACACGATACATATTACTTGGCGGAGTATGGTGAAAGTGACTTGACTATCTCTCCCGTGTTTTCTCGAGAACGCTTTAGCTTTTATAAGTTCAGTTCCTAGGCTTATCCTTGTGAAAGGATTGGGCCACTTGCTACTCCTCAATTACCCTGTTTACTTTGCCTGTCTTTTACTCTTCTGTTGTTTAAACCAAAAACCCCTAAATATTTAACTTTTAGTGTTTGCAGCCCTTTCCTTATCCAGTGCAACTTATCAACACCTTCTACACCTCGTGGGATCGATACTCTTATTTATCGAAAAGCTACAATTGATCCCCTAGACTTGTGGGTTATCAAGAATCGTTTATTGGCGCGGTTAACAGGGAAGGCAACCCAACTAAACCTATTAACTTCTCCGCCATCAACGAGCTTTTCTGGCGCCGTTTCCGGGGAGTGTAGCGCTAATGGTAAGTGAAGCCGGTAAGGGAACTTTTATTTTCTGTTGTTACTTTCAGTCCTTATGGACTCTTATGTTGTTGGTTCCTTGCTGGTAAGGAGCCGCCCCACGACTGTGGTGGTCACTCCTACCCCTACTGAAATTGTGCCCTATAAAATACCATCTGGTATTGTTGATTATGTCTTGGCTAATCGTTATACAGGTGAAGGACATCCGGGAGAACACCTGCTATATTTATCACAATTATGTTATTTATTTAAGCTTGCAGGTGTAACGATGGAGTTCGTCATGAAGAAACTATTCTCCATATCACTCAAAGATAAAGCTTCAGATTGGTATAAGCTACTCGATAACTCTGATCTGCTTGAATGGCCAGAGCTTATGTCTCTCTTTTATGCAAAGTTTTATCCTCTTCGTGAAATTCACCAAGACAAGAACTACATCTACAACTTTTGGTCTCGCGACGGAGAGAGCATCGCTCAAGCTTGGGGGAGACTAAAGTCCCTCATGCTCAAATGCCCAAACCATGAGCTCCCCAAGGAAATTATACTTACAAATTTTTATGCCAGGCTTTCTCGCCGGGACAAGGAGATGTTGGATGCCTCCTCTAGTGGGGTATTCCAGACCAGAAGTATGGAAGAAAAATGGGATCTTATAGAAAGGATCCAGAAGAACACTGAAGACTGGGAAATTGATAAAGGTATTGAACCCGCTATAAACTATGAGCATGACTACATTGAGAGTTATGTGAAGACTGATTACTTTAATACCTTTTGCTCTAAAATTGGTCTTGATTCCCAGCTAATGGTTGACTTTTGCAAGGCCTTTGCTTCTCATATTGATTCTTCCAGGAAGAAGGAGAGTCAACATCATAAACATTTCAAGGAGTCACCAATTGAGATTAATGTTACTAACCCTGTTTTACGTGCAGTTGTGTATGAACAGCCTCCTTACCCCTCCAGGATAAAGGAGCACTCTTTTGTTACAGGTATTCTAAACAAGAATGGAAGGACCACTGACGAACCTGAGGACATGATCAAGGTCAAGCCTCAACTTGCAATGGTCAAGGATCTGGTAACCAGTGATATCGAAGAATCCACTATTAGTTTTTGTGCCGTTGACACTAACATTGTCACAGCCAGGAACAAAGGCCCAATTTTAGGTACACCAGTTGTATCTGTCAAAATAGGAGATCATAATTAATATGGGCTATGTGATTTGGGATCTAGCGTCAGCGCTATTCCCTTCACACTTTATCAAGAGATCATGCACGAGATTCAGCCGTGTGAGATCGAGGACATAGATGTCACTATCCATCTTGCAAATAAACAAACAATCTCTCCAGTTGGGATTGTAAGAGATGTTGAATTACTCTGCGGGAAGGTAAAATATCCTACAGACTTTCTTGTATTTGGTTCAGTGCAAGATAGTTTTTGTCCTATTATCTTTGGTAGGCCCTTCCTCAACACTTGCGGAGCTATAATAGATTGCAAGAAAGATAAAGTTTCTGTTGAATTCAACGGTGAGCCGTATGAGTTTAATTTTTCTAAGTTTTCTAAGCAGCCTCATGGTCGTGACCTGTCAAGTAATGACAAAATTATTGAAGAAATTGCTTCCATTGCTATTCCTCCTAATGACACTTTGCAGCAATTTATGGAAGACCACAAGAATGATATACATATGCAGGAGAGGGATGAACTAGAAGACATATTTTTAAGACAAACTCCCATCCTGAAGCACAACCTCCCGGTTGAACCTTTAGGAATCCTCTCGCAACCGAAAGAAGACCCAGTGTTCGACCTAAAACCACTACCCGATACGCTCAAGTATGCTTATTTAGATAAAAAGAAAGTATATCCTGTTATTATCAATTCTAACCTTTCAGGGTATGAAGAAGAGCGATTATTGGAGACACTCCGCAGACACCGAGGTACTATTGGCTATACTCTTGATGATCTCAAGGGTATTATTCCATCCATTTGCCAACATACTATCAATCTCGAGCCCGATGCTAAACCGGTTGTTGATCATCAACGACGGTTGAACCCAAAGATGAAGGACGTGGTTAGGACGGAGGTTCTCAAACTTCTAACCGCAGGTATCATCTATCCTATAGGTTATAGTAAGTGGGTAAGTCCCGTTCATTGTGTTCCTAAGAAAGGAGGTATGACTGTTGTTCCTAATGATAAAAATGAACTAATACCGCAGAGGACTATTATTGGATATAGAATGTGTATTGATTTCAGGAAGTTGAACAAGGCCACCCGGAAGGACCACTATCCTTTGCCCTTTATTGATCAGATGCTCGAGCGGTTGTCTAAAAACACCCACTTATGCTATCTTGATGGGTACTCTGGCTTCTCCCAGATTCACGTCAACACTGCGGATCAAGAGAAGACCACACTCACGTGTCCTTACGGTAGTTATGCTTATAGGTGTATGTGACATCCTGGCTTAATAGGAATGATAGACTACTCATATCAACAAGGTGTGCCTTCTTTTCCGGGAGCCTAGATCCAAAGAACTCCAAAGTTAAGCGTGCTTGGCTTGGAGCGATTTGAGGATGGGTGACCGACCGGAAAGTTGTTCCCGGGTGCGCACGAGTGAGGACAAAGTGCGCAGGAAAGACTAGTGTTGGTCTGTGGGGACAGTCTAGATCCCGCAGGCGTACGCCGGGAACCGGTGGGTGTGGCCGGGGCGTTACAAATGGTATCAGAGCCGACCCTTGCGGTTATACGGGCGTGTGTGGATCAGTGCGCAAACATGTGGGACATGTGTCGGCACTGGACGCACAGACGTGTGCCAAGAGGGAACGTTCCTGTGGGCCGATGAGAACATCGGTTCCTTTGAGTGGGGGTGTATGTGACATCCTGGCTTAATAGGAATGATAGACTACTCATATCAACAAGGTGCACCTTCTTTTCCGGGAGCCCAGATCCAAAGAACTCCAAAGTTAAGCGTGCTTGGCTTGGAGCGATTTGAGGATGAGTGACCGACCGGGAAGTTGTTCCCGGGTGCGCACGAGTGAGGACAAAGTGCGCAGGAAAGACTAGTGTTGGTCTGTGGGGACAGTCTAGATCCCGCAGGCGTACGCCGGGAACCGGTGGGTGTGGCCGGGGCATTACAAATGGTATCAGAGCCGACCCTTGCGGTTATACGGGCGTGTGTGGATCAGTGCGCAAACATGTGGGACATGTGTCGGCACTGGACGCACAGACGTGTGCCAAGAGGGAACGTTCCTGTGGGCCGATGAGGACATCGGTTCCTTTGAGTGGGGGTGTATGTGACATCCTGGCTTAATAGGAATGATAGACTACTCATATCAACAAGGTGCACCTTCTTTTCCGGGAGCCCAGATCCAAAGAACTCCAAAGTTAAGCGTGCTTGGCTTGGAGCGATTTGAGGATGGGTGACCGACCGGGAAGTTGTTCCCGGGTGCGCACGAGTGAGGACAAAGTGCGCAGGAAAGACTAGTGTTGGTCTGTGGGGACAGTCTAGATCCCGCCAGGCGTACGCCGGGAACCGGTGGGTGTGGCCGGGGCGTTACAGCGTATGCCTTTCGGTTTGTGTAATGCACCTGCTACTTTTCAGAGGTGTATGTCTGCAATATTTCATGGTTTCTGTGAGGAGATTGTAGAAGTTTTCATGGACGGCTTTTCCGTCTATGGAAACTCCTTTGACCACTGTCTCCACAATCTTAATAAAGTTTTGCAGAGGTGTGAAGAAACAAATTTGGTGGTCAATTGGGAGAAGTGCCATTTCATGGTTAACAAAGGGATAGTTCTTCGACACAAGATTTCCGAAAGAGGAATTGAAGTGGACAAGGCAAAAGTTGAAGCTATTGAAAGGATGCCCTATCCAGGGGATATCAAAGGTATTCGTAGTTTTCTAGGTCATCCTGGTTTCTATAGAAGATTTATCAAGGACTTTTCTAAGACCTCGAGACCCCTTACCAATCTTCTCCAGAAGCATGCTCCTTTTGTATTTGATGAAGATTGTAAGGAATCTTTTGAAGTTCTTAAGAAAGCCTTGATAACCGCTCCTATAGTACAACCACCTGACTGGAATTTTCCCTTTGAAATTATGTGTGATGCTAGTGATTTTGCTGTTGGAGCTGTTTTAGGACAAAGGGTTGACAAGAAGTTGAATGTCATCCACTATGCTAGCAAAACACTTGATAGTGCTCAAAATAATTATGCTACTACCGAGAAGGAATTCTTGGCAGTGGTGTTTGCTTGTGATAAGTTTAGGCAGTATATTGTTGACTCTAAAGTTATTATTCATACTGACCATGCTGCCATTAAGTATCTTATGCAGAAAAATGATGCCAAACCAAGACTCATTAGGTGGGTACTCCTTCTTCAAGAATTTGATTTACAGATTGTCGATAGAAAAGGAGAAGACAATCTGGTGGCGGATAATCTTTCAAGGATGGAAGATATCCCGCACGATCCTATTCCAGTCAACGACAGTTTCCCAGATGAACAGCTTGCTGTTGTAAAAGTACAATCTCATTCCGACCCTTGGTTTGAAGATTATGCTAATTTTATCGTTGCAAAGTTTTTGCCTCCAAGTTTCACATTTCAGCAGAGGAAGAAATTCTTCACGGATTTGAGGCACTACTTTTGGGATGATCCACATCTTTATAAAGAAGGTGTGGACGGGATCGTAAGAAGGTGTATACCGGAGCACGAGCAGCAGGACATTCTTCGACAATGTCACGATAGTCCCTATGGAGGACATCATGCCGGTGAAAGGACCGCACATAAAGTTTTACAATCAGGTTTTTATTGGCCTACTCTCTTTAAGGACGCCCGAAGGTACGTTCTATCTTGTGAAAAGTGTCAGAGAGTTGGTAACATTAGCAGGAGAAATGAGATGCCTATGAATTACTCACTAGTGATCGAACCTTTCGATTGCTGGGGTTTTGATTTTATGGGTCCTTTTCCTCCTTCACACAAGTACACACACATCTTAGTTGTTGTTGATTATGTAACCAAGTGGGTTGAAGCAATCCCCACACGAGAGTGCTGATCACAAGACGTCTTTGAAAATGCTCAAAGATGTAATTTTTCCTAGGTTTGGAGTACCAAGGTACCTCATGACAGATGGAGGGTCACACTTCACGCATGGAGCTTTTAGGAAAGCTCTAGCCAAGTACGATGTCAATCATAGGATTGCATCACCGTACCACCCTCAAACTAGTGGGCAAGTTGAGCTCACCAATAGGGAGATCAAGTTGATTTTGCAGAAAACAGTAAACAGTTCTAGAAAGGACTGGTCAAAGAAGTTAAGAGATTCTTTGTGGGCGTATATAACTGCTTACAAAAACCCCATGGGCATGTCTCCGTATAAGATGGTCTATGGCAAGGCTTGCCATTTACCATTAGATTTAGAGCATAAAGCTTTCTGGGTCGTCAGAGAACTGAATGCTGACCCACCGTTAGCTGGTGAAAAGCGTCTCATGAACTTGACTTCTCTAGATGAGTGGAGAAGTGAAGCTTACGAGAGCGCTAAAATGTTCAAGGAAAAGGTAAAGAAGTGGCACGATAAAAGAATTCTGAAACGTGAATTTAATGTTGGTGATAAAGTTTTGTTGTTTAGATCTCGTTTCAGGTTTTCTCCAGGTAAATTACTTTCCAGATGGGAAGGACCTTTTCATATCGAAGAAGTATATCGGTCCGGTGCTATCAAGAACAATAATTTCGAAGGCACCAAACCTCAAGTTGTGAATGGACAAAGACTCAAACATATATGGCAGGTGATCCAATCAATGTGGATGCAAACATGATATATACAAGTACTCATGAAGAACATGTTGCAGCCCAGTTTCAGACTCCGGCAGGAGCAGAATTAGAAAAGGTATGAATTATGGTAAGAAAACACCGTGAATGTCAATAAAAGTTAACTTTTCAGAGTTTTTGCAAAATTTGGAAAATTCCAAGCCCGAGTGGAGCCGAAGAGGAGCTCTGGGGAGGCCAGGAGGCCCCCTGGCGCGGCCCCACTCCTGGCTGCGCCGGGCACCCTCCTAGCTGCCCTGGACTCCGCCTCCGACTCCACCTAGGCTTGAAACCTTCCTTCTGTTGCAGAAATTTTTCTATATATTTGCCCGGATCGTCCCGGCACCGTATCTCGCGATTTCGTGTGTTTTCTTTCTCGGTCTGTTTCTGCCAGGAAAACTTTCAGCAAATCTAGGTGCCATGGCTTCCCCAAGTTCCCCCAAGGACAAGTTCGTCGTCAACGTCATCAACCCTTACCTCGCTGAGGTGAGGAAGCACCCCCAGGTCCTTCGTATGGAGGACGGTGTTCTCCACAAGGAATATCTGAAGGGACCTGTCAAGCAAGGGAGCACCGAGGAGCGGCTGAAGGAGATGGAACATGAGGTCTTCAAGTTCAAGAAGATGGTGGAGCGTGGTGTTGAAGCTAACTTTGACATCATGAACGAGATCCAGGCTTCCCACAAGAAGGAGATGTGGTCAAGTTTGGCCGCATTAGAAGAAAAAGTTTATGAACTCCAAGCACAGATCTATGATCTGCAGAACCAGAACTGTGAGTATGAACTAAAGTTTCTGCGCATGGGTTTAGGTGCTGAGTGCAGGATCTTGGAGACGGGAATGTCCTTCGAGACTGGAGAACAACTGCCATGGAAGCGCTTCGCCAAGGAGTACCTGACTGAGAAGAACAAGAATGAGGAGTAAATCTCCTCGGGTAATGGCATCCCCTCAGCTTGTTCCAAGCTTGGGGGAGTGCCCGGTATCTTTATCTTTATCTTTGTCTTTAGGAGTCAAGTAGAGTCATATCATGTCTAGGGAAGTCTCCTTATGAAAGAGGTGTTGCTTTGAGGTCTATCACTCCTTTTGTGGAGAGCTTAGTATCTGTGAGTGTGGAGTCGTCTATGAAGGAATATTAATGAGAAGTCTATTGGTTTCTTCGCTGCACTTGGTATTCTCTTCACGCAATCGACATTATGAGCTGATTCTTATGAGGAGTATTGACCTTATATCAGGTATGGCTTCGAAAACTTTATTTAATCTTGGCAAGTATAGCTTTGGTCATAAAAACAAGCATGTTTTTCTCAAAGTAGCAACATAGCCAAAACCTTTGTGCTATTATGCTTGAAGTGTTATGTTGACAAGGAAGACAATTTGATGTTTCATGCTAGTTTTAATGTTTATGCTTTGTATTGCTTGCATCTAAGTTGTCATCAATTGTCTGCTCTCTCAAAGCCTTGCTAGCCAAAATTCTGTACTAAGAGGAATTCTGCTTGTACTTCCATACCTTGAAACCAACTTCATCCACTTGAGTCCACCATACCTTCCTACTTGTGGTATTCCACTACCACTCCTAAAGTATATAATTTATGTGCTATCTTTAGATGTTCAAAATCTTCTGTTTTGTGCCGCTGATTCAGCTCATGAGGAAGTGGTGGGTGACCCATGATCTTCTTAATTTGGACAAGTTTTATCTTGGGATTGCATGTCTAATCTGCAAACCCCTAATACGAGAAGGGACTGGCATGAGTGCCCGGCTCGTAAAAGATAAATACTAACACACAAGTTCCTTCGCCCTTTTACGAGTGATAAACAAAGAAATCCAAGGGGATGTGATCGTCCCCACATGGGATCCGTTCCTCGAAACTTGTCCAAATCATGAAGTGAGTGAGTTATCTATCAGCAGTCGTTGACGGATCATGCACCTCCCAAAGTTTGTTTTTATTCTGTTTGGTCTAGAGATGGCACATAAGTTTTCCCTGCTTACCCTTTTTCATAGGGTTTATCTTTATTTTGTGCTGAGTCAGTCCTTCCTACTTCCTTCCTTCTTGAGAGAAAACAGACATTTGATGTTGATAAATATGCTTGCATATAAAGTTGCATTGAAATCTAGCATGTTACATCTTTGTTGACATTATCTTTCGATAAGTGAGTTGTTTACAAAAGCTTATGCTTAGTAAACATCTTCCTTTGTGTTGATATGTGCACTTCTTGACTAATAGCATGTTCTTTCAAAAGCTTCAACTGTTCAATTATAAGTGAAAGAACAAAAGTAAAAGTTATTAGTTGTTCCTTGACCAAGGCTATGTTTTTCATGATTTGATGAGTTTTCCAGGTCCTACTTTGTTATAATTGTTACTACTTTCTTATAAGGACCTTATGAGTTGAGGTTGTTGTTGAGGATGCTTAAGTTTGGTGAGGAATCTTGATGCTTCTTGTTCGTATTCTTTTATCGACACTTCACTCTCGAAACTTGTGGACAGGTTTACCGAGCTCAGCACTCGCTTGAGGACAAGCGAGGTCTAAGCTTGGGGGAGTTGATACGTCCAAAAAGCATCACTATTTTATATTGTGATTTCACCCTATTCATTGATATATTCCACTTTAAAGTATTGTTCTTATGTTGTTTTGGCTTATTTTACACAGTTTACAACTTTCCGGTGCCGAAGCAGCAGAACCAGAATTTAGCGGTAAAAAGTGAATACCAAGTTGCTGAATCAGATCAAGTCCAAATGCGATGAAATTTTACGGGGAGCATTTTTATGAAGATTGACTGGGGATCACCGAAGGAGGAGGTGAGAGGACCCACCAGGCAGCCAGAAGGGTGCCTGGCGCGGCCCCCCTCCTGGCCGCGCCAGGCACCCTCCTGGGTGCCTGGTGGGCCCCCTCGGTGCCCCCTTTCGCCTATATAAGCCCCCTGGGGAGGAAACCCCTAAAAGAGAGTCGTTTCCATGTTTTGCCGCCGCCACGGGGCGGAAACCTACAGAGGAGAAAAGCCATCTCCGGCGGGTAGATTCCGTCGGGGAGATCACCTCCCGGAAGGGGAGATCGTCGCCATCATCGTCACGGTCATCATCGAGATCATCATCAACATCATCCCCAACATCAGCACCATCTCCATCTCCATCCCATCTCATCTCACAGTTGCAACTTGTGTTGTAATCCGTACTATCTATCCTCTCTACTCTGTTGGTGTTGATTACTACTTTGTGGTGAATGCTATTGAGTTTTGTTGGAGAAATATCATTGTGTCCAGATTGTTTATCACCCATCTATCACCTCTGATCATGATCTCTTTTATGTCTTGTGAGTAGTTACTTTAGTTCTTGAGAACATGGGAGAATTCTAGTTGTTAGTAGTCAGACTATGTTGAAGTACTATGTGTTGTTTGATACTTAAGTTGTGTTGTTATTTATCTAGTGGTGTTATGTGAGTCGAACACATAACACTTCACCTTTCATGGGCCTAGAGGAATACATTGTGCACAAAGGATGCTTATGGTGGGTTGCCGGAGTGACAGAAACCTGAACCCCAGTTCGCAGACTTTCGCACAAGGGAGTTATGGATCCTTGATCGTAATGCTGTGGTTAGGCTTATGCCTTAATTACTACCTTGTATTTGCGGATGCTTGCAAGGTGTGTAATCATAAGAGTACACTTATCTTAGTCTAGAAGGTGTACTAGCATTGATCCACCCACCGACACTTATCAACACGATACATATTACTTGGCGGAGTATGGTGAAAGTGACTTGACTATCTCTCCCGTGTTTTCTCGAGAACGCTTTAGCTTTTATAAGTTCAGTTCCTAGGCTTATCCTTGTGAAAGGATTGGGCCACTTGCTACTCCTCAGTTACCTTGTTTACTTTGTCTGTCTTTTACTATTCTATTGCTTAAACCAAAAACCCCTAAATATTTACCTTTGAGTGTTTGCAGCCCTTTCCTTATCCAGTGTCACTTATCAACACCTTCTGCTCCTCGTGGGATCGATACTCTTATTTATCGAAAAGCTACAATTGATCCCCTAGACTTGTGGGTTATCAAGAATCTTTTATTGGTGCGGTTAACAGGGAAGGCAACCCAACTAAACCTATTAACTTGTCCAAACACGCGCTCCACATCAAGCCAAACACCAAGCCAAACACCAAGCCGGTAAAACAGGCGCTACGATGGTTCTTAGAGCCCAAACGCAGAGCAATCGGAGAAGAATTCAACCCACTACTCGACGCACAGTTCATCCGAGAGACGAAGAAAGCAACCTGGATAGCAAATCCAGTCCTAGTCCCTAAAAAGGACACTGAGGTACTGAGGATGTGCGTCGACTATGGGCCTGTCAACAAGCACTGCCCAAAAGACCACTTCCCCCTGCCGGGAATCGATCAAATAATCGACCTCACAGCAGGATGCGACCTCCTATCCTTCCTCGACGCATACTCAGGATACAATCAGATCAGGATGAATTAAGAAGACGAAGAACACACCTCATTCATCACCCCCTACGGAGTATTCTGCTATCAAACAATGCCCTTTGGCCTAAAAATGCCGGAGCCACGTACCAGCGAATGATGCAAGCATGCCTGAGAGACTAGATTGGCAGAAATGTCCAGGTCTATGTATATGACATTGTCATCAAAACCTACATCGCAAACACGCTACTCGACGACCTCCGTGAAACATTCGCGGCCCTCAACAAGTACACAATCAAGCTCAACCCAAAATAGTGTGTGTTTGGCGTCCGAGCCAGAAAACTACTCGGGTACATGGTCTCTGCCCGAGGAATCGAAGCAAATCCCTAAAAAGTCCAAGCAATCGCCAAGATGCAAAGGCCAACCAACATTAGAGGCGTGCAACAGCTCACAAGAAAACTCGCAGCATTGAGCCGTTTCATCAGCAGGCTAGGAGAAAGGACCTTATCGTTCTACAAACTGCTGAGAAAGGGAGAAAAATTCGAGTGGACCAAGGAAGCCCGCAATGCATTCGCAGACCTAAAGAAAACCCTCTCGACCCCAACAATCCTGGCGGAGCCTAAAGAACGGGAGAAGTTATACCTCTACATAGCAGCGCGCAGTAGTGTCGTGAGCACGGTGCTCGTCGTCGAGCGCGTAGAAGAAGGCAAAATCCAGAGCATACAAAGACCAATATACTACCTCAGCATGCTGCTCACAAAGCCACAGCAACGGTACCCGCACTACCAGAAGCTCCTGTTCGCCATTATCATGGCCTCCAGGAAAGTATCGCACTACTTCGACGAACACTCCATCACAATCGTGAGCAGTGCACCACTCGCGGACATCCTCAACAGTCCCGGAGCGACCGGCCGAGTCGTTGAGTGGAACATGGAGCTCAGCCCGCGAGATCTGCAGTTCAAACACCCAACAGCAATAAAAGCCCAAGTACTCCAAGACTTCCTGGTCGAGTGGGCAGAGGTCCAAACACCAGGTCCCCCAAACCTATCCAACTCATGGACGATGTATTTCGACGGATCCAAAAGACAACAAGGAGCCGGATCAGGCGTTGTACTAGTCTCCCCCAAAGGAACGAAGCTCAAATACATCCTCCAGATCAACTTCAGCAATGCCTCCAACAACGAAGCAGAATACGAGGCACTACTCCACGTCATGCGCATGGCAAAAACTTGCGGCGCCACTCGCCTCTCGATCTATGGCGACTCCAACCTCGTCGTCCAGCAGGAAATGAGAGACTGTAACTCAGTCGCAGACAACATGACAGCCTACCAGAAGCTCTATAACACACTAGAGCGAGGATTCGACGGCTGCGAGCTCAACTACATCCCCAAAGCAAATAACATAGAAGCTGATGAACTTGCGAACATCGGATCGACTCGAGGACCAATACCACCTGGTGTTTTCCTCGAGAGCATCAACCAGAGATCAATGAAAGCAAAGCCAGCGGAACCCAAGATAGTTGCAGAGGAAGATGACACAAATGAACCAGCACAGGTGGCAGCAACGAGCACAGCCGACGGCACAAGCAGCCAAGCAACCGAAGCCGAAGAACCAGCAGCACTCGAAGACCCAACCTAGGCAAAACCTTTCCTTCGATTCCTAATCGAGGGCACCCTACCACAAGATGTTGCAGAAGCCCGACGCATCAGTCGACGATCTAAAGCATTCACAGTAATCAACAGACAGCTTTATAAGCGCAACATTTCTCAGGTCCTCCAAAAGTGTATAGATGAAGAAGACGGCAAAGCCCTACTGCTCAAGATCCACGAAGGCACCTGCGGACATCACGCCAGCAGTCGAGCACTCGTGGCCAAGGCCTTTTGAGCTGGTTTCTACTGGCCGACCGCTATGAGAAATGCAGAGGATATCGTACGGCGTTGCATCGCCTGCCAAAAGTTCGCCAACAAGTCACACGCCCCAGCATCGGAACTCAAAACCATACCGTTGTCATGGCCATTTGCCACATGGGAACTTGACATGGTAGGCCCACTCAAGAAATCCTCAAAAGGAGGACGAACACACCTACTAGTCGTAATTGACAAGTTCACCAAATGGATCGAAGCAGTACCAATCACTAGCTCAACAGCCCTCAAGGCAGTTAACTTCATCAAGTCAATCATCTTCAGATTCGGAGTACCACACAACATCATCACAGACAATGGTACAAACTTCACAGCAGCAGAATTCCAAAACTTCTGTCAAGAGCTGGGAATCAAAATCAACTACGCATCAGTCGCACGGCCAAGTGGAGAAAGCAAACGTCCTAGTATGCGGAGGAATAAAGAAACGACTCCTAGCACAACTAGAACAAGCCGCATGCAACTGGGTAGTGGAACTCCCCGCAGTACTATGGAGCCTACGCACCACCCCAAACAGCTCAACCCAGTATACACCTTTCTTCTTGGTATACGGGGCAGAAGCAGTACTGCCGCACAACTTAGAATTTGGAACCCCCAGAATCTCAGGGTACGAAGAGGAAGAGGCAGAAGAAGCGCTGCAGAACGACAAAGACACAGCAGACGAAGCACGGGACACAACCATCACAAGATCTGAAGGATACCAGGACAAACTGCGCACGTATCAAAGCAGTCGCCTGCGGACCAGAATGTTCACCAAAGGAGATCTCGTGTTACGGCTAATACAGGACAAAGTGCACAAGCTTGCCCCGCAATGGGAGGGGCCGTTCATAATCTCGGAAGTCATAGGAGGAGGCGCATACAGGTTGAAGAACCCCAAAACTAATGAGGACATGGGAAATCCATGGAACGTAGCGAACCTACGCCTGTTCTACCCATAGTCCTCTAGGCATTGTCAGAGACATCGGCAGCAACACCGATCGGCAACCCATGTAAAACTCAGAGAAATAAAATAATGTTGCCCAAACACCTTACTCAAAAGCACTCGGGGGCTCGAGCATAAAACTCCCCCCGAGAGACGCTATCTTCGCTCATGCGACTATACTTAAAAGCACTCGGGGGCTCAAGCATAAAACTCCCCCCGAGAGACGCTATCCTCGCACATGCGACTATACTTAAAAGCACTCGGGGGCTCGAGCATAAAAATCCCCCCAAAAGACACTATCTTCGCCCATGCGACTATACTTAAAAGCACTCGGGGGCTCGAGCATAAACCCCCCCCCCCCCGAGAGACGCTATCCTCGCACATGCAACTATACTCAAAAGCACTCAGGGGCTCGAGCATAAAACTCCCCCCGAGAGACGCTATCCTCGCACATGCGACTATACTCAAAAGCACTCGGGGGCTCGACCATAAAACTCCCCCCGAGAGACGCTATCCTCGCACATGCGACTATAATTAAAAGCACTCCGGGGCGTGAGCATAACCCCCCCCCCCCCCCGAGAGACGCTATCTTCATTGAAACGCGACCTCATCCGCAAACACCGGGAAACCAGAACACAAGATCCCCTCCGACTCACCAAGAGTTTTCCGCAAAAGAAAATCATATCGAAAAAAGCAAAGTTCTTTAGTCTTCACCTGATCGCAAGTGATCACCTGAAGACTCGGGGGCTACTCCCATGGGGAGCGCTGACGCGCACCCGACCAAAAACTTGGAACCAATAGTAACGGGAAAAGACAGCCCAGGTAGACAAAAATCACAGCCTACGCCTGATTCTACAAATCAAACGTAGCCTCGGGGGCTACTCCAATCGGGAGCGCTGCCGTGCACCCGAAGGAAAAATTCTATCACAAAGGAGTCGAGGACAATTTCATTACAATGGAGTCGAGGAAAATTTTCATTACAAAGGAGTCGAGGACAATTTCATTACAATGGAGTCGAGGACAATTTTCATTACAAAGGAGTCGAGGACAATTTCATTACAAAGGAGTCGAGGACAACTTCATTACAAAAGGGTCGAGCACAATTTTCATTACGAAGGAGTCAAAGGACAGTTATCGCTACAAAAGGACCCGAGCAACTATCGGACGGGTTAAAACTATCCCAAGGAATTATGACTTCTACATGTATGCCCATGATGAGATAATTGGCACTTTCGTACCACAACTTGACGAGCATCACCATAGACAAAGTAGCAACCCAGACCTCGAAGAAGCAGGTCGCCGTCCTCCAGTTCTACAAGGTGCCTCGCCTACCGACGCAGTCGCTTGACGACCAGTTTGACGTCCAGCTCATCTTTAGAACTAGAAGAGCAAGCACCATCAGCCAAGGAATCGGTCGAAGATGAAGTCACGGGGGAAGCAGGCGAGTGATACGTCCAAAACGTATCTATAATTTCTTCTTGCTCCATGCCTCTTTTGTGTGATATTGCTATGATATTGATGAACTTCCATACACTTTTGACCATATTTGGACTAACCTATTAACTCAGTGCACCCCAGTGCCAGTTCATGTTTTCTGTTGTTTTCTATTTCAGGTTTCCCCCTTATTAAAAGTACCAGAAAAATTCTGGGAAAAATATAGGAAAAATCAGCGTACCGAAAGCTTCGCGAAGAGCCCAGGAGGGGCCAGAGGGGAGCCAGGGGGGCCAGGTGGCCAGAGGGCGCGGCCAGGCCCCTGGCCGCGCCAGGGGGGCGCCTGGAGCCCCTGGCTCACCTATGGCTGCCCCCTTTCGCCTATTTATTCCCCGTGACGAGAAACCCTCGGGGACGGAACCCTTTTTCGCGATCTCTCCACTGTTCCGCCGCCGCCGCGCTTCCAAGATCGGGAGCACCAGAAGACCTCTTCCCGGCACCCTGCCGGAGGCAGGAACCACCTCCGGGAGCTTCTTCACCACCATGGATGCTTCCCGGATGAACCGTGAGTAGTCCACCTTGGACCATGGGTCCATGATCAGTAGCTATGTGATGTTCTCCTACCCTATTTGTTCTTCATGGATTAGACCTCGTGAGCTGCCCTACATGACCGAGCCACATATGTAATCTTTCTGTTGTTGCTATGTTGAGTTTGCTGGGATCCGATGGATTATGAAATTATGTTCAGATTGTGATTGAGTTATATATGTGATTCTCTTCTTTTGTATTTATGTTCTTGAGTAACTCTTGCATGTTCTCCGTTGCAGTTTATTGCTTTGGCCAAGTAGTAGGTAGTGACTCCAAGAGGGAGCGTTATGCATGATTGTGGGTTCATGCCCCCCCCCCGATGACTAGCTTGAGTGACAAAAACATGAGTGTAGGGGATGTGTTGTTGCCACAAGGGGGAAAACAACGGTGCTTGTACTTGCGGGTGCAAAGATTGTTTACTTTACGCAAAGTTCTTTAATGCAGTTGTCCGTTGCTTTGAGTTTACACTTTGGATGGGATTCGCAACTTAATACCAGCGAGATGTTCTGGATAGATATCTCAAGGTGGATGATTAGTGGGTAGATGCAGATGGATTTCGGTCTACTTGTCTTGGCGTACCGCCCGTGCTTTTGAGCCTCTTCCTTTTTTTTTGCATAATTAGCATTGGTTTGCGCACATAATCCTGTCAATTGCCCAGCTGTAATTTGTTTACCTCGCATGGCTATTTTATCGTCTTTTGGGAGAGAGACATCACTAAGTGAACATCATGGGACCCCGGTCCATATTACCACCATTGTTTACACTATTAATTTACTTTCAGTATTTACCTTTCCGTTGCTATCACTATCTGTCATTATTATCTCGTGTGTTTTATCCTTCGTAAACAACAAGGCCGGAGGAATTGACAACTCCTCTGTACTCGTTGGGAAGCGAAGCTATCTGTGTGTGTGCATGTCCAAGTGAAGTTAGCGACCTCGGTGTTAAACGGCGTCATTGTTTACTTCACCACCTACTTGTATCTGTTGGAGTCCTCCTGGACGATTCTCAACCTTAGCATTTTTTCTAAGGTAAATTTGCCGCTATCTACATCTCACCTTCCACTTGGGGTAACCAACGGGGGCGAGAAGTTATCTCGTGTATCAAGAAAATTTCTGGCACCGTTGCCGGGGACTCCACTCTTCAAGATAGGGGAGTTGCACACTATCTTTTATCTTTTCTTTTTAGTCTTGTTTGTTTACCTTTCAGTTTTTGCTTTAGTGTCCTTTATCAAAAATCCAAAAAAAAAGTATGTCTAGTTCCTTACTTGCCAATCAATGTCTGACTTCTTTGAAACCAGATCTTATTTGCATGGAGGATTCACCGAGGATCAACAAAAGTGGTACAAGGAACACCGCTTGTCTCAAAAGGGGATACACTTATGGAAACAAATACACCAGTTGTATGAGTATGCTAGAAACTTGTGCTCAATATATAATATATCTTTCTGCAGGGATGAATCTTGTTGCTTTATGAGGCACAAACACCTTGCTTTCCAATGTGAGTTTAATGATGATGAAACCTTTGCTTCTTATATTAAGAGAAATTTTGATTTTTATGATGCAGAGCAAATAGAAGAATTTGTTGCTTATAAGGGTGCCTATGAAATTACTTCTCTTCTTAAAAATATTGATGATGCCCCTTATAAATCTGAGAGTCTTTCTATACTTAACTATTGTTTGGAAAATTACGATGCAAATTATTATATTACTGATCATCTTGAGAGAATCTCTCCCCCAAAGGAAGAGACTAATGATTTGCAGGACTATATGGAAGAAGAAATTGTTGAACCTGAAAGCTCCTTGGATGAAAAAGAGGAGGAGAGTGACAAACAAAAGGAGGAAGAATGGAGCTATCCATGTCTACCTTCTAATGAGAGTAACTCTTTGAATCTTACCTTATATGAGTATTATGATCCTATGGATTCTTTTGAAATATCCCTTTTTGATGAAGTTGATGCCTTTTATACTTGCGGCCATGATGCCATTATGAATGATGCTTATGGAGATGAACTTGCTATAGTTCCTCATGTTAAGAATGAAATTTTTGCTATTGCACCCACACTTGATTGCCCTATTATCCTTTTGAAATCTCCAACTCATATTCCGGTGAACTGTGCTCTTATTGAGGCTCAATGTGATGGGTTGCATCTATCTTATGTTCCTAAAAACCGTGTTGAAAACAATACACATGTGCTTGTAGGTCATGAACAACATGATTTATGTGATAGTTATATTCTTGATGTTGTTCGTGATGCTACTGAAAACTATTATGAGAGAGGAAAGTTTGGTTGTAGAAACTTCCATGTTACAAAAACACCTCTCTTCTTGTTGAAAGTTTTTAAGTTGTTCTTGTTCCACCTTCCCATGCATGTCACTTTGTGCGTCTTTGATTTATTTTCTTACAAGATGCCTACGCATAGGAAGTGGGTTAGGCTTAAATGTGTTTCATATTTGGTTCTTCATGCTCTCTTCTGCTTCAAAGTCTTATTCTTGTGAGAGCATCTTCTATAATCCTTATGCGTAGCTTAATGGCTTTAAAGAAGCGCTTTCGGGAGGCAACCCGCAACGAATTTAGGTTTTCCTTTTTGTTTTTCTTCTGTTTTTAGTAGTCTTGATGATTGTTACTACTGTATCAACATCATTGTATATTTACTTTTCAAGCTTCGTGCCTTTTATAGCCTCATACGACAAGGGAAGTGAAAGTTGTGACATGCTGTCCAGAAAACAGATTTTGTCCTCGTGACTAGAAAAATCAGAGAAAAATCCCAGTTCATCTTTTTGAGCTGATTTTTTACACAGAATGCTCTATACAATTAAGAAACTTTCGTATGTTCTGAGTTTTTTGATTTGAGTTGCAGAAGTATCCCTAAAAAATTCGTTTTTACCTGCTTGTCTGTTTTTCACAGATTCTGTCTTGTTTTGCCTTTTCTTCTTTTTGCAAACCTTAAGCTTGATTTTTCTTTGATAAAACTTTTTATCAATCTTGAGAAACATTAGCTCTTCAAGTTTATCCTTATTTCCAGTAGAGAAAAATTATTTTTTTATGGGTACTAACCTCGCTAATCAGATTATGATGAGTTATGTATGAAGGGAGTTTTCAAGTGTGTGAGGGAAGATGATGAAAGAAGATTAAGAAGTGTCAAGCATTCAAGCTTGGGGATGCCCCCATGCATCCCCAAGAAATATTCAAGGAGACTCAAGCGTCTAAGCTTGGGGATGACCCAGTGCATCCCCTTCTCCATCGACAATTATCAGTTCGTCTCTCGCTTCACTATATTTTTATCGCTTCATGCGTTATGTGCTATTCTTGGAGCGTGTCGCTCTTAGGTTTTGTTTTTAGTTTATTTAGCTTTGCTTGATGTTCATAACAAGTTAGAACCCAGATTTATTTGTGTGGGAGAGAAACACGCTCCACTTCCAAAATTTAGAACACAACATAGGACTTTTTCCTGCTTATCTTTGTTGTGTTTGTTCTTTATCTTTCTATAGCTACTGTCATGCTTTGCTCTTAAATTTCATGTTTATATTTTAAAAGAGATTTTGTTTAGTTTGTTGCTGGAACTCTCTTGAGTTTTCATGTTTATCTTGTTTAGAGAGTTTGCCTGTGTTGCACTGAGTTTTGTGTCTTGACTTGAAGTAGGTAATTGAGGTTGCTATTCTTTTTGTATTAGTAACTTGAAATTTTTTTGAGGTGTTGTCTTGAGTAATGTTTGGACTTTTGGTGTCAAGAGCTTTAGCCTATTAGTGATAGATGTCGTATTTTGGGCAATCCGTGTTTATTTTCAAAAGCCTACAAAATTAGTTGAGAACTTTAGCTACTAGTTGGATCACTACTCTTCTAAGGGGTCGAATATTAGAGTACACTCACGTACCATGAGTCGAGGATGCGCAAGGATAACCAAACCCCCATACACTCCTCCTCGGGATACTTGTCTCTTTGTGAAACCTCCTTATTAGATTGAGAGTTACCGATAATAATTGCATGAGTTCTTCGGACTAATGTGAGTATTCAAAAGTTGACACTTCCACCTTCCCATATTTTGCTAGCCTTTCATGTGCCGTGCATTGCTTTCTTCTCACTCCGAGAGTTAGCGTGCACCTTCGCCGGTACATCCAAACTCTTGGCACGATACGCTCTGTCATCATAAGCCTCCTTATATCCTTCCTCAAAACAGCCACCATACCTACCTATCAAGGCATTTCCATAGCCTTTCCGAGATACATTGCCATGCAACATCCATCTTCTCATGACTTGATCTTCATGTCATACATGCTACTTGCTTGATCGATGAGCCGCATGCTAGTTGGGCCTTGCCCTAATCATTGCTACATGACGCGCTAGTATCATTGCATATCCTGATACACTGGCAGAGGCATACATTTGCATACATCATGATAGTTACATTTTCTTTATGATTTGAGTACTTTGTAAAGTGTGAAAGATCTTCTATACTTTTTTTAATATATAGAGTGTTGCCCCTAAAGTGAGAAAAAGATCCCAAAGTGGACAAAATCAAAAGATCCCAAAGAGGACAAAATTAAAAGATCCCAAAGAGGACAAATGAGAGTTAAATAGAAAGAGCCATTGAGGCCACCAAAAAATACACACAAAAAAGAGAGAAGAAATAAATAGAGAGGAGGGGCACACTACTATTCTTTTTTTGAGAAGATCCACACTCGTACTCTATCTTATATCTTGTACTCCATAGAGATTATCATTCATGCATATAACTATGTGGGGACCTTCACACTATAGAACTTGGCTTGTATATTCCAATGATGAGCCTCCTCAAATGAGCTCTAGGTCTTCTTGAGCAAGCAAGTTGGATGCACCCCCACTAGTTCCATTGGAGAGCTTTTAGCTCACATGTGCATCCGTTGCATGGCAATCCCTACTCCTCACATCATATATATCATTTGGCTTTCTCTCGCCTATGATTGTCCTCATTGATGAGAGTCGTTCACACCTTTTTGTCTTCCTCCTCCACCATATTCTCTCTTTGCCATCCTAAGTGTCAACTTTCTTGCTTACGCTCATCCATTGCATGAGTGCTCAAAATGTCGAAAAGGAGTGGATCATTTTGACTTGTACCTGGCTAGTGGTCTAGGGATGAGTCAAGATAAGATTCCAAAGAAGACCAAGTGTGACGCTTTAGTAGATTGAGTTCTCAACAATAAAAAAACTTTTTCTCGTATATCCCTATCCCCTTTCTTGCACGCAAACACCATTTGGAGACATTCGAGTCACGGACAGCGAGAGCTCTTGCACCTTTATGTTCTTATGTTGCTTATTTCAATACTAGATATAGACTCTTGCCTGTTATCAATTGAATTGAATTGCATGCTTTGATTACTTTACTTACAAAGTTCTTATATGGTTGTTAGCATGTCACCACAGAAATTATGCTTGTTATCATTTACCTACTCGAGGACGAGCATGAATTAAGCTTGGGAATGTTGATACGTCCAAAACGTATCTATAATTTCTGCTTGCTCCATGCCTCTTTTGTGTGATATTGCTATGATATTGATGAACTTCCATACACTTTTGACCATATTTGGACTAACCTATTAACTCAGTGCACCCCAGTGCCAGTTCCTGTTTTCTGCTGTTTTTCTATTTAAGGTTTCCCCCTTATTAAAAGTACCAGAAAAATTCCGGGAAAAATATAGGAAAAATCAGCGTACCGGAAGCTTCACGAAGAGCCCAGGAGGGGGCAGAGGGGAGCCAGGGGGCCCAGGCGGCCAGAGGGCGCGGCCAGGCCCCTGGCCGCGCCAGGGGGCGCCTGGATCCCCTGGCCCACCTCTGGCTGCCCTCTTGCGCCTATTTATTCCCCGTGACGAGAAACCCTCGGGGACGGAACCCTTTTTCGCGATCTCTCCTTTCTTCTTCCGCCGCCGCGCTTCCAAGATCGGGAGCACCAGAAGACCTCTTCCAGGCACCCTGTCGGAGGGAGGAACCGCCTCCGGGAGCTTCTCCACCACCATGGATGCTTCCCGGATGAACTGTGAGTAGTCCACCTTGGACCATGGGTCCATGATCAGTAGCTATGTGATGTTCTCCTCCCCTCTTTGTTCTTCATGGATTAGACCTCGTGAGCTGCCCTACATGATCGAGGCACATATGTAATCTTTCTGCTATTGCTATGTTGAGTTTGCTGGGATCCGATGGATTATGAGATTATGTTCAGATTGTGATTGAGTTATATATTTGATTCTCTTCTTTTATATTTATGTTATTGAGTAACTCTTGCATGTTCTCTGTTGCTGTTTATTGCTTTGGCCAAGTAGTAGGTAGCGACTCCAAGAGGGAGCGTTATGCATGATTGTGGGTTCATGCCCCCCGATGACTAGCTTGAGTGACAGAAACATGAGTCTAGGGGAAGTGTTGTTGCCACAAGGGGGAAAAACGGTTCTTGTACTTGCGGGTGCAAGGATTGTTTACTTTACGCAAAGTTCTTTAATGCAGTTGTCCGTTGCTTTGAGTTTACACTTTGGATGGGATTCGCTACTTAATACCAGCGAGATGTTCTGGATAGATATCTCAAGGTGGATGACTAGTGGGTAGATGCAGATGGATTTCGGACTACTTGTCTTGGCGTACCAACCGTGATTTTGAGCCTCTTCCTTTCTGTTTTGCATAATTAGCATTGGTTTGCGCACATAATCCTGTCAATTTCCCAACTGTAATTTGTTTACCTCGCATGGCTATTTTATCGTCTTTTGGGAGAGAGACATCACTAAGTGAACATCATGGGACCCCGGTCCATATTACCACCACTGTTTACACTATTAATTTACTTTCAATATTTACTTTTCTGTTGCTATCACTATCTATCATTATTATCCCGTGCGTTTTATCCTTCATAAACAATAAGGCCGGTGGAATTGACAACTCCTCTGTACTCGTTGGGAAGCGAAGCTATCTGTGTGTGTGCAGGTCCAGGTGAAGTTAGCAACCTCGGTTGTAAACGGCGCCATTGTTTACTTCACCACCTACTTGTATCTGTTGGAGTCCTCCTGGACGATACTCAACCTTAGCATTTTTTCTAAGGTAAATTTGCCGCTATCTACATCTCACCTTCCACTTGGGGTAACCAACGGGGGCGAGAAGTTATCTCGTGTATCAGCGAGCCACCACTCGACCCACCGGAAGTGCCAATGCTTGTTTCCTCCCAGTATGGATCCACACGATTGCCACCGGCATCAAATGCACGAACAGTAAGAGTACCTTCGCCATAAAAACGACAGCAAAGGCTATCTCCGTCACGTAGATTCAACCGACGAGAAAACGCCCTCCAGCCAAATCCAAGGAAAATCAAGGATGAATTATCAACCTTCAACTCCACCCAAGAAGCAGACTGAGCGCATCCATGAAGACGGAGCAAGAAACCCCTCAAATTAAGCTCAGAAGCAATGGAGGCAAACGAGAACGAAAGAGGAATCCGGGCAGCGGTCCGGCTAAGAACACGCAAAACAAAATCATAGCGCCAAAAACCCTCTTCCATGGAAGAAGAAGAAGGCGCCGACGCAGCACCACGACATCCACCGCGTGAAGAGCGAGGCGTGCGGCCACCACGGCCACGGCGTCCACGACCGCGCCCAGTCACACCACCACCACGTTTGGGCGCCATATGAAGAAGAAGAAGAAGAAGATAAAGATACGAAGAATGGATGCCAAGGACAGGCAACCACATGAGGTATTTATAACACAATCCAAGGGCAAACTAGGGAAACCACGCAGAAGCCCAGGCGGCGCCATCATTACATCAAATACCAAACGGGGCAGGCATTACGAATTTCAAGACAAGATGCCTTCACAAGGTCAGCACTATTTAAAGGACACGTCAAATCCCGCCTGTTTCCCATACAAGCCTTGGAAATCCAACAGGCACCAGGCAACATGACATCCAAATCATCATTATGACTGGCCAGAAGACACGACGGATCAAAGAAGCAAGCGTCATCATAGGTCACCAAACAGCATGACAATGCATATCAACGTGACATCTCAAAGAGGGACGGATCAAGATAAAAGCAATTGGAAACAAAAGACTCCAAAAGCTACCTATTTCTTGATGACAAAATTTTATGATTTTAAAATCTCTTACTCCCATCGGGAGTACCTTTATTCGAGTTCGGGTGCTCCCTCACCCAGAAGACAAAGACGTGCTCGATGATCACTCGCACCAGCCAACGTACTTTCCGAGTTCGGGTGCTCCCTCACCCCGGAGACAGTAAAGCATTCGAGTGACTACTCACGAAAGACTCAACAAGTATTCGACAATATGATCTACTCACGCACTCGACGACTTTCCGAGTGGGTGCTTTCTTTCCTCGCCTGAGTACGCTACAAGCTCCACGAGTGACTGATAATAGCTCACTTGATTGTTTATTCCAAGTGGGTGCATCGCTAACCAGGCTCCGTGCCTCTACAAAAAAACAATTATGCCTGGGCTACGACACACTGTACCCAGATGCCATGCAAGATTAGCGTGTAGGTAAGACCCCGCTGCGCAGAACGGCCGGGCCGGGACTTGCCGCAGAGCGATTACATGTGCTCGCATGATAGAAAGAGTCGAGCGGACGCGCTCAGGCTATTTGCTTAGACTGCCAGTAATTGATCCTATAAGACCTACAGCGGCATGACTTTGCCAGACACCGGTCGTTACAAGATCATGTCGAGGGACGTGAGCTTGATTGGGCTACTGCGGTATTTGCCACTAGCGCAATTCACCATGGCTCGACCAGTAAACTCCTTGGGCCCTTTTCAGCTTAGCAATCCCTCGAAACAAGTATTGTCATGGCTCAAAAATGCCAACGACCCGCGGAAGTGCCGCGCCTACAAACAATAAATCGCTGACGAATTCGAGTCCCTGCGCGACTCTTCGAGTCCCCCAGGCACTCGGGGGCTACTGACGAGGGGGGGGGGGACCCCACGACTCCTACGTATGAGGATACCCGGTGCGTATGAAGACAGAAGGCCCGCTGGGAAGCCACGACAGGCCCATGGCTGGCCCAATCAAGCACCGACGTAGGAGTCCGCGACTGATATGGAAGGCACGACTTGGCGTACAAGGCAAGACTAGAACTAGGAAACTATCTTTGTAATCTAGTACGGACTCCCCGAGACCTAGCCTGGTATATAAAGGCTGGGAGGGGAGACGTCCAGATCAATCTAATACACAATCTACTCTCCTGGTCTTGCGAGAACTCGCCTTGGCCTCCCTTGTAATCACCCCCTCACGCAATAATATCGAGCAGGAAGTGCTTCTCCTGTTAGCCGACGAGTATCGTCCAACCTGTTCCATCTCTATGACTAACCCAGGGTCCATGACCATGGGATTTTCCGGGGCCGATCCCCGTCATCCACCTTGAGATATCTATCCAGAACATCTCGCTGGTATTAAGTTGCGAGCCCCACCCAAAGTGTAAACCCAAAGCAACAGACAACTGCATTAAAAGAACTTTGCGTAAAGTAAACAATCCTTGCAACTACGGTTACAAGCACCGTTGTTTTCCCCTTGTGGCAATAGCACATCCCCTAGACTCGTGTTTCTGTCACTCAAGCGTGTCATCAGGGGGCATGTACCCACAATCGAGCATAACGTTCCCTCTTGGAGTTACTACCTACGACTTGGCCAAAGCAATAAACAGCAACGGAGAACATGCAAGAATTACTTAGGAAAGAAAATATAAGAGATCAAAACCAAATATATTACTCTATCAGATCTGAAGATAATCTCATAATCCATCAGATCCCATCAAACTCGGCATAGCAACAGCAGAAGAATTACATAAGTGCCTCGATCATGTGGGGCAGCTCACGAGGTTAAACCATGAAGAACAAAGAGGGGAGGAGAACATCACATAGCTACTGATCACGGAACCATGGTCCACGACTACTCACGGCACATCCGAGAAGCGTCCATGGTGGAGGAGAAGCTCCCGGAGGTCGATCCTCCCTCCGGCAGGGTTCCGGGAAGGGTCCCGACGGTGCTCCCGATCTTAGAAGCGCGGTGGCGGCAGAACAGAGGAGAATTTGCAAAATAGGGTTATGTCTTCGGAAGTTTCCCGTGACGGAGAATAAATAGGCGAAGGAGGGCAGCTAGGGGGCCCACCAGGGGGCCAGGTGGCCGCCTGGTGGTGGCCCCCTGGCCCTCCTTCGGGCTTCTGGAGTCTTCCGACATGCTGATTTTTTATCTGATTTCTCCCGGATTTTTGGAGCACTTTTTATATGGGGGAAAACTGAAATAAAAACAGCAGAAAACAGGAACTGGCACTGGGGTGCACTGAGTTAGTAGGTTAGTCCAAATATGAATAAAAGTGTATGAAAGTGTATCTAGATCATATACATATCACACAAAACATGCATGGAGCGACAAGAAATTATCGATACGTTTGAGACGTATCAGCGATCCGAGCAGAAGGTGGTATGGGCTACTTAGGTCGGCCACCTCGAACCAGTCGGCTCTCGACGAAAATTTTCCTTCGAACCAAACACTACCTCCAGCCGAATGCGGCCCAATGGAGTACATGAAAGACCGGGCACTATCCCGTGAAACACGGTCCTGCTGGGCTCCAACTCGCTCTCACTAATGCCGAGCTTGATCACTGTGTCTCGATACAGAATGTTGATGGCATTGCCTCCATCAATGAGAGTTCTGGTGAACTTGCATGAATACAAAGGTGCTGCCACAATTGCATCCACCACCAGCGCATAGCTGCTTGGGTTGGGCATCACGCTCGGGTGGTCCTCTGGGCCCCATGCAATTATGTTGTCCGACCAGTTCATCTTCTGGAGAATTGCTGGCATAGTGGCATTGACTTCCTACTCTCGGGCTCTTCGACTGCCCTTGTCATCTGACTCGCTGGTGAAGATCATACACGCCGCGTCTTAGCGCGGAAACTGCTGACGTGCATTCGGTGGGGTAGGACCTGGGGGTGGGGGAAGGTTTCTTGCCCCTCCCTTCGATAGACGCTCGACCCAAATGCATTGCCGAGTGGTATGAGATGCGGGCTTGCCGACTCCACTGTGCATTTTGCACGGATGGTTCATCATGTCCTCAAAGGTGTATGGGGGCCTGATCGGGCCTTGTGGTCTTTCTGCAGGTTTTTGCCTCTGACTGCCTCCCGCAGCCCCTTGTTCCTCTTGTTGCTGAACTACTGCCACCTGTCGATTGCCATATTGGGCATCCGGCTGCTCATCCTTCCTCTTGTTGAAGCCTGTGTTGTTGTTGTTGCTGAAGTTGTTGGGGGTGTTGTTGTTGTTGAAGTTGTTGGGGGTGTTGTTGTTGTTGAACTTGTTGTTGCGCTGGATCTCGCGCCTCTCGCGTCGATTGGGACCATTCGGCCCTCCTGCTTCAGCCGACTGCTGCTGCTATTGTCCAGAGGACCGCCCTTGGATGAAACCGCTGGGACTCAGCTGAATCGGGCGCATTGCAGCATCAGATGCGGCGAATGAATTTTCTATCCTCATCAGGTCTGCCAAAGATGTGATCTCCTTGCGCAGGAGCTTGTGCTTCAATAGTGACCCATCCAAGCAGCCGTCAGTAAAGTACTGGATGGCTTGGATTTCATGAACTCCCTCGCAAGTGTTTCTGATCTTGATCCACCGCTGAAGGTAATCGCGAAGGGGCTCGTCCTTTCCTTGTACACATAGTGCCAGGTGCCGAGGCAGACCTGGGCGCTCATACGTGTCGGTGAAGTTCCGAACAAACGCATCATCAAAATCCTTCCAACAATTGATGCTATTGCTGGGCAAACTGTTCAACCAGGACCGAGCTAAGCCTTGAAGCATGAGTGGTGCATAACGAACTACAACACGCCGACTGCCTCCTGTGATGCCGACTGCGGTCATATAATCGACCAGCCAATCCTCTGGCTTGACTGGTCCATTGTACTTGGGGGTGCCCCTGGGCAATGTGAAACCTTTGGGGAACTGCTCTTGCCGAATGCGCGGGCCGAAACAAGCCGTACCGGCTGGTGCATCATCTTCTGGCTGCTTGTCTTGCTGTAGCTGCTCGATGCGGTGCCTTGCATCGTTCTCCCCGATTTCTCTGGGACCTAGGCGCTGACTCATTACCGACCGAGTTGATTCCGCAGGTTGCTCATTGTACCTGTTGTTGACTGTTGGCTCATCCCTCCGTCTGCCTCCTGCAACCCCTTGATTCTTCCGACTGCGATGCAGACTACCATGCGGCGAGGATGCCTGCCTCTGGTGCCGAGGTGGAGCATTCGGCTGGTTTGCACCCACAGTCGCCCGAGCTGATTTTGATGCTACTGGCCCTTGCTGCTCGGTGATCGCCTTTTGCTGGTGGTTTGCTGCTGCCAAGAGATCACGCATCCGGCGCGTTACAGGTGCTCCAGCTCGGTGGCGATCTACTCGGCAGCTCTCATGTTCTTTACAGGAGAAATGTATGAGATTTGTGGAGCGATGATGGTGATTGCTGCGGGCTACTGGGCTCCTCCCAACTCTCTGCCGACGTCATGGCCAGCAACACGAAGCTTATCTATCACTGGGGGTGGGATGACGCGCTGCTTGAGGCCGTGCGCTGCATTGTACTCCCGAACTGTTGCCTCCAGACGACGTTTTTCAACGTCCGTCCGATCTGATTGCTCTTTTAGAGCTTGGTGCGCCTTCTCCAGCTCGGTGTGTGCCACAGCTGGATCGGCGTGGAGGTCCACGGGAGTGCAGAGCACATCTGGTGGGTAGCTTGGGCCTGCTGGTGTTGTAGCTGCTTCCCTCACGGCTCAGGTCGCTGAAGTGGAACTGTGGCGACTAGATGCTCTCGCCATCATAACCTCCGCACGAATGTGCGCAGTCGTGCCCTCTGCTCCCACAACATTCGGCCCGCCTGGCAACGGATCCGTGAGCTCAGAGAACACCCGTACCTCCCTGGGGAAGACCTCGGGCAACTCTAGGACGAAAACGCGATGCCCGCCGAAAGGAATGATGACGCTGCGCGGCAGAGGCATTCCTGCCCCAAACCGTGAGGCGTTGTTGATGACATAGTCCCATGCTCTGCTCCTGAGAACCAGGCCGGAGGCGAAGCACATGCGTGATGCAGATGATGGTCCCGTCCGGATCAGAACTCCAGTCGACGCCTCGGCCTGCCCCATGGTGGACGCCAACTGTCGTCGATATATAACGGCAGATTCCATGGGGATGGCTAAAGAGGGGGACAAACCGAGGTTAGTGTCGCTGGTACCGGAATCAAGAATGGGCAAACACAGTGAGACATCGTGATGTATCCAGGTTCGGGGCTCTTCGCAAAGATAACACCCCTAGTCCTGCCGAGCTAGCTATATGCAATAACTCTGGCTACAATGGTTGTTCCTTGAGCTGTTTGAGATGAAGGAGAAGAGGGCTCTAAGCACAGCTCTCTCCTTGCTCTCTATCTGGTGGGTGAAGTTGCAATAAGTGCTCTGTCGTCCCTCACGCAGGAGGGGTACCCGGGGCTCTAAAAGGCCGAGCCCGGGGTACAAAGGTAAATGTACAAAGGGGAGGGCCCAGCTGTCAGTCTCAGACAAGCTAGGATCCTCACATCGTGCTCTCCCGGATGACCCGGTGTAGACTTGCGGCTCACCATGCCGATAACTTGTAGACCTTGCTATTGAACAGTGAAGCTAGGCGCCTAGACCTGTCGTCCTGTCCGCGTGATCGGCGCTGGAGGAGACCGCACGCCTCTGACAGCCCGGATCCTCTGGGATTGCGCATTGAATGAACTTGTACCAGGTGTTTGACCTGGGATTCTGCTCGGAGGTTGCCTTGTTCTCTTTGGCCGAATGATCGTAGGTGAGTCTTGATCAGCCCGGCCTTGACTAGATCGGCGACCATCAGGTCGGTGATCTTTGCCTTGACGAAATGTTTCCCCTGGGTGACCCTACCCGGGGGTCATTCCCCCGACAACTGGGCTCAGTATTACATCCTCATGGGCCTACACCAGTGGGAGATAACCTAGTCACAGGAATGTGGTAAAAAAATAAAAAATGAGCCTATGATCCAAACTCCCAAGATCATCCATAAAGATGCAAGCAATGTTTTTATATGTCTCATCATAGAGTGCAACGAAGAGGCGAGTTGATAGAGACCGTTGATGCCGATCTCCGCAGCTAGGAATTTACAACCTCCCAACTGCAAATATTTCTTTTCCGCAATCACGTCCCGTGAGCAAGTTCCTCGATCAAAGATCAAACCTACAAAACCTCCATTGGTATCCATATATGTTGATATAGCAGTCTAGCACTGATCCATCATGTAGAAAAGAGCACCACCGAGAAAACTAAAAGAAGAACCATAATGGAATGGGATCTAGAACACAATCTAGATCGAAAATATAGCGCGGGGTGGGGAGTGGGGGTTCTAGGGTTGCTGTGTTGATGAGGCCCTTGTGGCCATCTATGTATAAAAAGACGAAGGAGTTGACTGAACCTGGTGGGGAGTCCTTCGCCACTAGGGATTCCAAGTCCTAGTAGGACTTCCCCACCAAAACTGACTTGACCCTGTTGGGGGCGTATTTCCCCTAAAGAAGAGGAGACGAATTCTTGAATTAGTCGTATTCATCGGTTTTGTAATAATGCTAGTAATGCCATCACTAACTTTCAAGCCGAGCACATTGCAACCGTCGAACTATGGTCTGGTTTAGTTCTGGCCTAGATGAAGTCTTGGTGATTGTTGGACAAGATTGTAATCATATTAACTGAGTAATAATGCAAGAATTTATTCGCAAAAAAATACACATCGTGATAGACTTAAATGCACAAGTCGTATGGATTGCTCAAAATTGAAATCGCAAAACGATCATTTCCATCTTTTTGTCATAGCACGTAATGATAACAAGTTTACAAGATTATTCGTAAAAAAAATCATCCCAGCGTATACACCGTGGATGATACTACTGTGCCGGCCGGAAGCGCATGGCGGCAGAGGGGGCACAGGAGTTTCCGTGCCAACCACTCACGGAGACATGTCTGGTGGAACGTATGCCTGCCGGAGCATGGCACCACGCTGATCTCGTCATCGATCTCGTAGTCCTGGATGCAGATGACGCACCCCGTGGAGCCGTCCGCCGCGCTCGTGCCAAATCCCTGTCCGCCGTACCTCGTCGTCTCGAGCTTCGTGATTGCCACGGGAGGGGAGCGGGCGCGGGCAGCGCGGGAATAAAAGGGGATGCTAGGGGCGAGCGGGAGGCTCGGCACCGGCAGGACGAATCGTTCGTCGTCGTCGTCATCAGATTCCATCTCCAGGCCGGCGGCGTGGCGGAGCGCGGATAGCAACGCTTCTTCCTCTGCCTCGTCATCGATCTCCATTAGCTGCTCGTCCGGGGGTTCGATTGGGACGAAGTCGTCCCCGGAGTGGAGCGGCGCGAACGCCGCCGTAGCGCCGCCGTCATGTTCGTCGCCCTCGCCGGCCATAGCTGCTGGAGACCAGACAACTAATGGAGATCGACCAGTGCTGGATCGCTAGTGCTGGTGGGTAATTGCTCAAAGCTAGCAGGCGACCGGAGTTGGCTGCAACAATGGCGGGTCGGGAAGCTAATGTAGGTTCAAGGCTTCAAGCCTATGACGGTTTGCAAGCCTGATCAGACTCGGTGTCGGATTGCGGTTCAGCTTTTTTTTTTTTGCTTCGGCCAGGGAAGCTTCAATCCGAGTGCGTACCGGGCCGACCCCGCGCTAGGAGGACGGCAGGGCGTGGCGGCAGAGGGGGCACGCGTTGCTGCACCCCAGCCACTCGGCAATGCAACCACTGTGGAAGCTATGCCTGTGCGAGCATGGCATCACGCCGAGCTCGTCGCCGGCCACGAAGTCCTCGACGCAGATCACGCAGCACTTGTCCGTCGTCGTTCCACGACCTTCTTCTTGGCCTTCCCCCCCTCGGTGAACACGCTTCTCCAGGCCGGCCACCGCCGGCGGCGGCGCGGGGACCCCTCCGAAGCCGCCGTCGCGGTAGGAGTCGGCGTCGCCTGGGTGCGGCAGGGTCGATAGGATCAGGAGGACCTCCTGGTCACCGATGACGCCGTGCAAGAAGCTGGCTTCCAGGGCAAGCAAGACCGACCGGCCGATGTCCTCTGGCAGTGGCACGCCGTCGTCTTGAACTGCTCCAAGTCCAAGCTGTTGCAACGCCGCCGCGTCTTGGTCTTGGTGCTCGTGGTTGTGGGGTGGTGGAAGCGGGACGAGCCAGTGCTGGGCCGCCGTGCTGCTGCTGTTGATGGCGAAGGCCAGGGCGTGCTCCATGCACTCGTCGGCCATCGTTGTTCCCATTGATTGACTGGGCAAGCTGCTGCAACTTTAATGTTCAAGGAAAACTCGCCGACGGCGCGCACGATCAACGTACTGTGGGTATGTTGTTGTGATGATCTACAGATAATATAGCATGGGCGCAAGGGTTTACCGGATCTATTTCGGAAAAGGAATTCAGGTGTGATGCGACCCCGGTTTCCTGTACTTTTTCGTAAAAATTTACACTTTCGCTCCCTACTACTTGGAAAAAGCGGCCGCTTCCGGCTTCAAAATATCCATTATTTACGAATTAGAAAATTTAATCATAAAAACACTTTATAAATTAATTGTTTGTGAATTTAAAACTAGTAATATTATTTAATTTTGAAAATTATGAGTTATGAGAATATCATAAAAGAAAAGTAAAATTAAATTGTAAAAGCAATCATATTTTAAAAATGTTAACAATTTTTTAAACGTCGTCCTTGAATTTTGCAATGAAACTATACATAATTTAAGTATTACATATGATCCATATTAATGGACTCAACTTTGTCTAGATTCATATGTATCTAGTTAAATATTTAACTAGATACATACGAATCTAGACAAAGTTAAGTCCATTAATATGGATCGGAGGGAATACATATTCATATCTTTTACAATATTGATGCATTTAAAAATGATCGTGTTTTGAAAACATATTCACAAATTCTAAAATATTCTTGAATTTGGAAAAGAAATAAGGAAAGAAATAAAAATAAAACCAAAAATATGTATCTGCACCTATATCTATATATATGCCTAATAATAAAAATACCATTTTTCCACATTCGAGAAGAATGTCTCGGGAGGGACGTAGGAACGTGTGTGACTTGATCGACCATTTTTGGTTTTCTTTGATCCAATATTAGTATCCTAGAGTGCACACACATAGGCTATTGTTTCATGGTCTAGTACAATAAAAGCAAAGTACAAACCTTTGGCTAATGCTATTGGAGAAATAATATTGGTATAAACTTTGCTAGATGAACTTGGTGTTAATAACTCTCCACATTCTTGCTTGTGATGTGACAATCTTTGTGCCACATATATCTCAGCAGATACAGTGTTTCATGCAAAACAAAGAATATTGAGGTTGACTATTATTTTGTGCAATGAAGAGCAGCCAAGAGACTACTTGATATTCGGTTTACCCCTACGAATGATCAAGTTGTAGATGGTTTATCAAAGCCTTATGATGGTGAAAATTGAAGGACATCAAGAACAATTTCAACTTGATAAAGCTATGATTAAAGGAGGGGGTGTTAGAATATATGTAACATCTTACAGTATAACTACAGACCGAAGATGTTCTAGAGGGCGCGTGGGCGTGGGCGTTGTAGATTGTGTTTGCTGTAAACAATTGTAGAGATAGAAATATATAGATCGTACGAGAACCGTTGATATTTTGGAAGACAATCTTAATCTCATTTGCCTGTAAATTCTCTCTGATTAGTGACCCTATATAACATGCACGCAACCCTGCCCAAAGGCACAATGCTTCTCGCCATCTTTTAATTTCCTTTATTAAATGCTTGGGAAATTTTGTAGATCGACAAGGAAAAGCAAAAGGAACCGATTTCGGGAGTAAAACTTCTCGAGCGGATAGAAAATGAAGTCTTTAGCGCAACTTTGGGATTGTGCCATGATATTCATTAGAATGGTGGCTGATGGCAAGGAAAAAAGAAGGATCCATAATTTGCGTCATCTGAAGATTGAATTTTTGTGTATCCTGAGTATAGCTTAGCTCTTAGTCCTTTTCAGGTTTCCTCTTTTGGTATTGTGCTTTTATTTATTTTATAATGTGCCCGATACCTCCTTGAACGTGTAATGAGGGAGTCTAGTCCTCCCGACGATCTTGTGTCATCGGTGTTTCGGAGAGGAGAACTGGGTTGCCACCTAGTTTCTTCTGTTGCTGGTAATTGCCATGGTGATAGTTGCTACCCCTAGTTGGTGTTAGGTATGGTTTGCAATGGATCTTTGATGGTTTCTATCAATGGAAATCAGGGGGAATCCTCTTTTATTATACAAAAACCAAGATGTCGGAATGATTATCGCAGTCCAGGAAAACAAAAAAAATTGGTTGGCTTAGTGTCGCTTGTCTTTATTAATCCAATGAAGACATATGATTTACAGTAATACTCCCGTCGTTTTAAATTAAATTAGATGACTTCCATTTGTCCATATGTATACCTAGCTAGATATATACACAAATAAAAGTCATCTAATTTAAAACGAAGAAAGTAGTAAAGGTCTAGGATGAAACTGCCGCCTACACTTGTGGCACCCTCGCGAGAGACAGCTTGCCTACGAAGTTCGCCGACAAGCTTCCTAAGAAGAGGTTCCCGTCATACTCCGTCACGGAAGTGATGAAGTGGATCACCTTCCCTTGGGAGTCGTCGAGCACACGGAGGATCTCGCCATTCTCAGACACCTGCGCCACCATCGCTCCCTTCACCGTCGCCTTGATGGGTTCGTGAAGGCCCGGGAGTGATGCGATGATTCTCTTGGTCAGGGTCCAGCGGGTGATCAGGTCTATCCATGGTGACCTTATCTGCATTTTGAGCACCAAAAACCAAGAGATCATGCATTTTGTAGAGCGAGATATACCCTATCTGGTGAGGTAAGGGCTTGTTGTAACCTGGATTAGGGCAATCCAGAAGGAGCCGTCTGGTGCTAGATGGATGTTATCCGGAGAGCCCGGAAGATCGTCGACGAAGGTCTCCTTCTGGCCAGCCTTGTCACCTTTCAGCCACAGCTTGGAGCACCTGAACCTGCACCCCCACAGAATTGAATGTTTACTTGAGAGTTGAGACGTGAGACAACATAATCGCATGGTCACTACAAAGGCCAGAGATCTGTGACTTCTTCTTAGTTAACCATTTGCATCCGTTTTCAAAAGAAAAGAAAAATAACACATCAAATGTTGGTGCGAGATATGGAGCTTGTTAAGGTACCCCCAAGATTCACAGACGACGAGAAAGGTCTCGTCCCGGGACAGGGCGACGCCGTTGGCGAAGGCGAGGTTGTCCAGCGCGACGGACGCCTTGCCGGTGCCGGGGTCGTACTTGATGAGACGGCCAGTCGGGCGAGCCTCCAGGTAGTCAAGCAACCACTCGCCGAAGACGAACCTGGTGCTTCCGTCGCTGAAGTAGATCGTGCCGTCCGATGCCTCGACCACGGCGTCGGCAAACCTGGCCATGGCAAAGGGACAAGCGATCAGGTTTGCGCCGTCAGCAATGGAAGACGCGCGACATGTTGTGTTACCTGATCGTGGAGCCTTCCACCGTGGACGCAAGAATGGTCACGCGTCCCTCCTCAACTCTCAGTAGTCCCTGCCAGAGTCACACCAGCATAGAAATTGTTCGTAGTGTCTCCGAGCATAGCGCAACGGGCGCCGGCGAGCATGGCGTGCGTACCTTGTGAGCGTCGCAGACGAGCACGCTGCCGTCGGCGGAGGGCGCGATCCCGAGCAGGCCCGAGCCGCCGACGAACCGCCACTGCTCCCACGACCCGTTGGGGTGCATCCTCTGCAACCACCCGTCCCTCGTCGCCGTGTACATCGTCCCGCCCGCCGCCGCGTCGACGTGCACGTCCTCAGGCCCGCTCAGCCGCCCTTCCCCCAGCTTCTCCAGCCCCTGTATACCAAACCATCACCCCCTCAATCAACCGCGCGCGCGCAGGCGAGATCGACTAGTACACGAGAAGTAACTGGCCTCGAGGATATTATTGGGACGGTGACGCGCGGGCGGCGGCGGCGGCGACGGGAGCGGCTGGATGGGGCAGTGGAGCGCGACGTGGAACGCGAGCGAAGCGACCACGGCCACCGCCGCCGAGCCGAAGAGATCTCCTGGCGCCATGAGTGACGACGATCCCGGCGTTGATCGGCGACAATCGAGCGACTATGCAGGAACTGCAAGTGACAAGCCAAGAAGTGGGGAGTGACACACTGACACTGGCCGGAGCGCAGTGCGTCGGTTTTAGGTGAACTTGTGGTCGTGTGCCGGTCGATCGAGCTATTTATCTTGGTGACCTGACGTGAGGGTGAGGTGATCGGATAAGTTTCAGCTGGTGTGGCAGGCGACGAAGGCGTGCGTGCGTGATCCAAGCGGCGCCGCGCCTGCCTGCTTGGGATCCGTCGGAAGCAGCGTGCGTGTGGCATGTCATGTGCGTGCGTGTGGTTGTACATGCGGTTTCGATGGAATTCAGTGGTGCTCCCTGATTGCGACGGCCACAATCAGGTGTTGTGCGGCCGGGGAGCGGAAGGGGGACTTTTGGTTGAGCCTCCCTTGCCCCCGTGTGAGTGTTGCGTCTCAGATCTGAAGACACGAGGCTTGGTAGAGGGGCTGCATAAACCAAGACGATGTTAAGCTTGATGCTGCCCTCGACGCGTTTCTGAAGTCTATGTCGGAGATCTCCATGGGGAGCTTGACACCTGTAGATTGCTGGATCGGCGTGCAGTTATGTGGCTTTAGGTGGGCGTGACACGAAGCTTCGTCATTTGTTGATATTATGGAATATGATGGGATTTCGATTTTCATAATGAAAATAGTGTCGGAGAACGTCGTGGTGGTTGAGGTCTAAGATCTAGTAACGGCGGATCGGGTCTTTGAGGCGATGAGGACTTTTGCTTGGTGATTCGTGACTCGTAGCAGTGGCATCGATAAAAGGGGGGGGGGGGGTACAAAGTCTTAAATTTACGGGAAAATTCAAGGTGTGGCCTTATTTAGTTGTGTCTCGTAGTGGCTTTGTTGATTGCATTGTTTTTAGAACGTGGATTTTCTTCAGGGTGAAAACCTAAGATCTATGATTGAGCGACAATGACGCTTGTGCACTGTTTCCTTTCTGTATGCGACACTTTTGGAGAATTTTTATTTTGAGTGTTGCCTTGGTGATTATTCATGCTTCAGCTATTAGGAATTGATCATTTTAGCGGGACAAATACCAAATGAGGCAACAATTCATATACAAAGATCGATGCCCATATCGAAGGATTGGAAAGAAAATCCATGCCTTGTCTCTTTCAACGACAGCCCTCTGACATTTTCCCTCGTCTCCTTCAACGACCAACATCTCTCTATGAAATTTTTTCTTAGACTAGGGTTTGAAACCTTGGTTTTAATTCCGTCATATTAGCCCTAAGAGCATTTATAGTAATGATGCACAAAATCAATCCCCTGACGTTTGCAAAAGCGTTCCAACGCATTTCCGGATAACACTCTTCCATCTTTCAGATATCTGTGTAAACATTTCGATTCTCCCATTTCATAAGGGTCCTAATTCAGCGTGATTGGTCTGCGCGTTCGTCGACCAGCGCGATTGTGCTTGAATGTTTGAGTTGCTAACTCGTTTGTGCTAGATTAAATAGCACGCGAACACATCCTGAATAGCTACACAATACTGATCAAGTGACAATGTTCTCTTGCCTTCACAGGAACACGGATTTGAACCCCCATACCCTATATATTTTTTATCATTTTATTATTAGACATGGCAAAAAATAAGCACTATAAATTCTGAAAAAAGGTTTTTGCATACATATCAATTTTACAACAAAAAATATTTTCCCATTTTTCATTAGATGGAAAAAAGTTCCTATTCAATAAAAGAAAAACTCAAAGGCAAATTTGCCATGAAAATTTGCATAGGAACGAACTTTTGTGATTTTGCCATGGCAAAATTGCCATAAAAAGTTGTTTGTCACATTTTTCATGATCTAGATATTTAATTTGTTATGCTATATAAAGCTTTATTTGCCATGTTATATGTATTATAAATGCCATATCAAAAAAAAGATTTGCTATGCTACGTAACTGAAATTGACATGCTATATATATTACAATGAGACCTTTTACAGTACATCAAATTAATTTGGACCATTCATTTTTTGTGATTGAAGGGCCTAGATAAATCAATACTACATCAGATTTTTGGTAGTATTTTAAGTAGTTAAGGGTATTTTGGGTACTTCAATGTTTATCATCACGCACAGTTTTCTCCCCGCCATGGCCAGCCATTCCTTCAATCATCGGATTAGTTCATGCTATTGAATACTTCTCGCCGACATGAAATGACCGACGAGCGAGACGACCTTCGTTCTTGCCCCCAAGCCCCCAAGCTCAATGGACGTAGAAGCTTAACTTGGCTAATTAGTAGACTCGTCGCTGTTCAGATGCGCCATGCACGTAGGGAACAATCAGAACGCTGCTTTCTCTTGTAGCACACATATGCACTTGGGGCGCTTGCTGATATTCACGTACGCTCACGAGATTAGCGATCGTGCCTCCGTGGGAGAAGAGGACGATGCTCGCCGGGTGCACCGCATCGCTAACACAGGAACATGTCGTCATCCACCACAGTCCACACAGTACCACCTCGCCACCACTGCAGACTGTCATCACACGCCCGCGTCGGCTCGCTCTCCAACAGTCCGCCGCCTTCTCTAAGAAGCTCAAAAAATGAAAGTCGAAGTAACTAGCGCACCACACGCTGGTGCACACACGGCTACCTGGGGCGGTGTTGAACCGTTGATACATCATAGGTCCTTACACTAGCGCATTATGTGGAGATTTTGCGGCAGTATAACCTCTGGAGTAGCGGAGGAAGGTGCCGATGGGATGGGATGGGATTAATTATTATGATTAAAACAAGATATTAAAAATCTACCTTTAATTGGAAATTACTAATATGTCCTAAAGAGAAAATTTGACAGATTCATTGCTAGCCATTGGATCAATTATATACTACCCAACATATTTGGTAGTATGATGTACTGTAAAAAATCCCATTACAATTTCCATGTTAAAAAGAAATATTCATCATGCTACGTGATTAAAATTGGCATGTTATATACTACAAATGTTAAAAACAAATGTTATGTCAAAAAGAAATATTTGTCATGCTATGTAATTAATATTGCCATGCTATATGTACTACTTCCTCCGATCCATAATAAGACACTTATTATGGATCGGAGGGAGTACATTCTATTTGCCATGTTACGTAACTTCATTTGACATGTTGCTTAAATTTATTTGTTATGTTAAAAAAACATTTGTCGTGTTCCGTAAACTTCATTTTCCATGTTAAAAAATCATTTTTCATGCTGCATAAAGTTAATTTACCATATTCAAAAACCAAAAATGCGAAGCTTCATAAAATTGGATTTGCCATGGTTTACAAAGTAAACCTATCATCTATCTAGTACTATTTTCACAAAATTTTGCCACCTAGGTACATAAGAACAAAAAAAAAGAGTGAGAACCAAGCTTCAAACTTGGGTCTCACGCCAAGGGGGGGGGGGGGAGGGGGGTGCTCCCCAACCAATGGGCTAGGTGTGTTTACCTGAGAAAGAATGGTGTTCCCGCTGTATTTATTCTGACGCGAACAACTACAGTACCTACATGTGCTTCAAGATCTTATGCCGAATCAAAAGGTAGAGACGAAGGTCGTGCTAATTAACGAACGCGCGATTAGTCGTGCTTTTTTTATTAGATTTTGTGAAATCCTCGTTCTTATACAACCCTAGTGTCATCTAGAGCATCTACATACCATGGTGCTATTAAAAAACAGCGTTTTTTAGCGTATATTAAAAATCAGCTATGTGCCGCACGCATGCACTGAGCCTAGCTGTACATGAGGTTCGCCTGCAGTTATCAGATAGTGGGCCAACCCAGTTACGACGTTGTCTCATTGAGCTATTAATTGTCTCGACGTAGTTGTTTTTTTTGCCTAAAATATATACATGTTTTTTCTGTACATATGTTTACATTTTGGGAAAAATAAATAAATTATTAATAATTTGTAAATGCACTGTAAAATAAAAGTTATCCTCACTTGTAGAAACTTTTCTACTATTCAAATAAAATACATGAAAGTTTCAGAATGTTCATGTGTTTCAAAAATGTTTGTTTGGAGGTAAAGTGCTTGTTCAACTTTTTTTGATAATAGTGAAAAATAATAGTTGTAAAAAAATATTAACTTGTTTACAAAATGTTAATCATGTATTTTAAAATATTAAACATGTCTAATTTTTTCTGATGTATATGACAAATGTAGGACGTGTATGATTAAATTAGAAATTAAATTATATAGTGAAGAAATGTTAAACATACACGTATGTAATAGGTATTTTAAAAATTCAAACGTGTATAATTTTTGTTGGTGTACATGAAAAATGTAGAACGTACATTAAAAACAAGATATCAACAAATATTGACATAATATCTAAACAATGCCAGTTATTTCTTTGAAATGTATTAAAATGTATAATAAATATCTCTAACATATATAAAAATATACATTATAGATGAAAAAATAGATACACGTTCAAGAAAAAGTAAAATTAGTGAAAACCGGCACAAAAACAAAAAACTATAAAAGAACAAAGAAACCCGGAGAGAACAGAAAATAAAAACAGAGAAAACCAAAAAATAAAATCCAAAAATACTAAAAAACTAAAGAAAAACAATAAAAACAAATGCTATTATGTTGGATTAATCCATTGTGTGAGCTCTCTATTAGAAATCAGTAAGCGTGATATTCCGGAGCAACTATTTGAATGATATCCATAGAGGTTATTTCGACGCGCTCAGCTGCCGCTACATGTCGTGCTCTAGATGCACCCATGGTATTTTGTTTTTTACATGTGTTTACGATATTTTTGTTTTCTTCATTTTTTTTGTTTTATGGATTCTTACGTTTTTATTGGGTTTTGCGGGAAAAAATATATTCTTTTACAAAACAAAGTTGTGCCTTCACAGAAACTAAACGTGTGCCTGCATGAAAAGAAAATCTGTGACTCCACGACAAGAAAATTTATTCTTCTAAAAAAATCAATGTATGTGTTAGAAACAAATCCGTGGCTCCACGAGAAGTAAATCTATAGTATCACAAGAAGCTAAAAATGTGGCACCACAAAAAAGTCAGTGCTTACATAAGAAGCAAAAATGTGGCACCAAAAAAAATCAGTGGTTGTATAAGAAGAAAAATTGTGGCTTCAGGAGAATTAAAATCTATGGCTCCACGTAAAACATGAAAAACTATGATTAGACGGAAGAAAATCTATGATTGCACGAGAAAGCAAATTTATGGCTCCACGAAAACTAAAATGTGAATCCAGTAAAATAAAATATGTGACTCCAAATACAAAAAAGCAAGAAATAATTGTGCCCCTACAAAATGCAAACATATGGCTTCACAAGAAGTCACTGTTTAGTACGGCTTCAAGGTACGATTCAATTTAGTTTTGTGCCACAAATTTTACCCTAAAAAAACTCATCGAAATATATGCATATGAGATTTAATTTTTTAAATCATGAAGTGAGAAAGATTTGAGGGTGTTGTCGTGGAGCTTGGGTATGCTAGGGTGTATTTAGTTTTTTCAATTCTCCTTGTTGGACGTGTAGGTGCCTACGTGCGTTGATTACCTTAAGATCAGACGACCAGTTGTGTATTGATCGTGTATTGATCGGTCGTGTATCTTAATCGATTCATTTATCTATAAATAGTGCCAAAATTCTGTTTTCTGAATGGTATTTGATTTGAATGCATGATTCAGGAGATAAAATATTTTCAGAATACAAACCTAAAAAACACAGATAAGCAAACGCCCATCCTCAAACTAGCGATCTTGATGGGCCAACGGAAAAAGTGTAGTTACTGTCTTCTTCTTATCTGCAAGGAGAGGGGGAGCAACTAATTAGCGGGTACCCTTTCGCACGTCTCCGCAAAGTTCATTTTTCACGCGCTTCGGTGTCGTCATGTGGTACGTTTTGGACGTACAACACGCAGTCACAACGTAGGTCAGATTTAGCCATAGTTTTCCGCGCAGCCATAATCTTGCCGCAACTCTGTTTTTCAGCCACAGCTCCCTGTCACAGCTCAGTTTTCAGTCAAAGCCACAGTTTTTTCAGCCACAGCCACAGCTCTCTGCCACAACTCAGTTTTCAGCTAAAGCCACAATTTTTACAGCCACAGTCACATATTTTTTTCTGTTACAACCCTGCCACATGTCCTCGCGCAGCCACAAGAGAGTCCGCGCACAGCCACAGTTGCTATTCGCGTGGGACACAATAAAAACGCGACATGTGTTGGATCCAAAGAACGCCAAAAGTGACCTCTGCGAGGGCGCGCGGGAGGGTGCCCGCTAATTAGTGATTGACAAGTAGAGGAACGACAATGTACTCCCTCCGTTCCTTGATATAAGGTGCCTAAGTTTTTTGCACGGATATTAACGCGTACGTATAATTCTATAATTGTATTGATCTTTTCCTAGAAAAATCGAAAAAAAACAGTTTGAATCAATCAATAATAGAAAAAGATCCTATGCTCTATCTCTTTCTATAGGTATATTTGCCTAGACGGGTGATATAATACCAATACGTTATGTGTTTTAATTTTTTTTTTCAAAACCTTATACACCTTATATCAAGGAACGGAGGGAGTATGACCGTCAAACACCTAGAAATGACTCGTCTCATCTCAATAGAAAAAAAAAACCGTGTGAAGAACAACAAAAACAAGAACGACGACCTGGCGGGCGCGCACCGGCCGGCGCCTCATCTCCAGCAGCTCCCCCACACGGCCGCACCTGGTCGCCACCGCCCAGGAAACCGCCCGCGGGCGCGTGCCGGACCCCGCGCCGCCCACGCGCGCTGTCGCCGGCCAAGACGGCCGCGTAGCACCAATAAAATAACCCGACCGCTGCCGTTTATTTTATTCATGATGATGCCGAGAGAGCCTGCTATCCGTTGTCCACATCCTCGACGTGCAGCGCACACCCTCCATCGCCTCTCGAGTCTCGACGGCTGTTAGTGAACTCCTCGACTTGTCGCTCCAACGCTCATACTACCAGTACGTGTTGCACGAGCCGAAATCACTGACACGGATAGGAACGAAATGAGGAGCATCCGGTTCCCATGTCAACGCGGCCGGTGTGAACCAAGGCGTAGGCCGTGGCCGTCCGGCCTCTTCCTTGCAAGTTACCGCTGGCGTGTTTGATTATGGATCGCACGCAGGGGCCAGTTGTTTGTTGTAAGCAATGGACAGCCAACGGGAAGCGTCACTGTCTCCGGCCTTGTTTCTCTTGGCTTCTTCCTTTACCAACAAGGCGCCCTCTCTACATACATGTTCCACGAGAATTCCTGGCGTCCGTTTCGCCAAGCAGTGGAGCAGATAGATAGATACGTGTGTGGACGTTGACTACTAGCGGCGTACGTCACTGTTAAATTTCGCACATGTACACGCATCGTACCATTCCGCGGGAGCTTAAACTCGAGCGATACCAATTGTATTAACAAGAACTTTTTTCTTTGCATAACAAGAACTTGCGCCAATTATAACTCTACTATCATCAAAATAGACTCTACTAATACAACAAACTAGCCTACGATACCACACGTACGGCTGCCGTATCCCGATCAAACGCGACGTCACTGCAATGCTAGTTTATTCATCATTCAGACCACGAGATAACGAAACACTCACGTGATTTGCTTAATCAAGCAAAGCCGTGTAGTGTTGTGGTACGAAACGGCCGTAGCAAGTTTGGGGTAATTGAGTAGCAGCCATAAACAAACAGCAGAGCAAATCTTTGGCGCCACCCAGCCAGGCTCCAACACAAGCAACCACGGGACCCCGCCCCGCCCACTTGGCGACAGCTGGCGGACCCGGTCCCGCCCCCGCACCCAATAACCTGCCCCCACGTGGCCCCGTGGGCCCGGCCTCATAATTCACTCCCGCGTACGCCGGGCCCACGCAGCCCACGGACACGCCAGCATCCCCCCCGCGCCCGCACGACCACACCACGAGACGGCCGGGGGATAAATACGGTCGCTGCAGGCCCGCCCACGGCCACGGGGCCATTCCTTCCAACTAGTCAGCCGTCGGAGCAACCGCCGGAGCGGACGAGGCGGCGGCTTTTCTTTTCCGGCCTGAGATAGAGCTCTGTGAGTGAGGTGGAGGTCTTGACGGCGGCCATGGAGGCGGAGGTGCAAGCGCGGTTGGAGTTGGAGGAAGAAGAAGAAGTGGCGTGCGAGTGCTGCGGCTTCACGGAGGAGTGCACGGCGCCGTACATCGCCGGCGTGCGCGCGAGGTACGGCGGGAGGTGGATCTGCGGCCTCTGCGGGGACGCCGTGGCGGAGGAGCAGTGCAGGGTCTCGCCGCCGCTGTCGCCCGCCGAGGCGCTGGACCGCCACGCCTGCGTGTGTGGCGAGGGGCGGCGCGCGTCCGCGCCGCCGTCGCCCGGGGACGAGCTCATTGCCGCCCTGCGTCTGCTCCTGCGCCGCAGGCTCGGCTCGCCGTCGCCGCCCAGGCTGGTCCGCTCCACGCCGAGCAGCCCGAGGCGCGACGCGGTGACGGCCTCCGTCGCCGCCGTGGGCGCCGGGCCCAGCGCCGGCGGCTCGCTCGCGCGCACCGAGAGCTGCTTCGCCGCGCTCGTGGAGTAAGCAAGCAAGAGGCCCGGAAAATCGAAAAAGAATGGTAGTCTTTCCTAGTTTTTTCTTTTTCTTTTGCATGCAATTTCCCTTGTGCCCGCCTTTGTAAATATGCCATGTAATCGAGCTTCTCGTTTCTAGTTTAGGATGCAGTAGTTGTGAGAGGAATAAAACCAATGTGTACAGAGTAATACAGTGACAAAAAAGAGTAAATGAAAGTGGAAGTAATTCCATCGAGTTGTTATTTTTCAATGTTGCTCCTTGCTTCTGCGTCAGTTCATTCACCTGCTCTTCAAACAGCATCTTTAGCAGAAATGCAGTTTCCGCCGCAAAAAAAAAAGGAAGAACGGCGTTCCCTTTTGCTGAAGCATCTGATCTCAACGGGAAATCGGAAACCGAACCGGATCATCTGTGCCGTTCCCCATCCGGTGATGACATAGATTCTGATTCGCAAAAGAGGCTCAAGATAGATAGATAGATAGATAGGGACGATAGATCACTTTCTAGTTTCAGGGATAAGCCACTTCTTGCTCATGACAGAAACAAGAAAAAATTACTTCAGGAAGCAGCCAGAGGATGTTTTCAACTGCAATACTGTAGTTTTTTGTTTTTTTACAGCGCGTCGTTCACGTGCACCAGCTCCAGTTTAAGCTGCCTCAAGGGTCAAGGCAACAAGGCTCCAGAGCCTCGCCATCAGGATACTACCAGGGAGCTCTGCATGCGTCCAGCGCCATCTCGATCGTTCCCTCCCTCAACAGCGAACCTAGTAAGTAGAGTATTAAATTGGAGGTGCTAATCCGCCAAACGTAAGCACGGATGATACTGTTAGAGCCTGCTAAAGCACGCCATTGCTGGCCGACGTCGAGATCAGACACATAATTAAAATGAACTTCCCCGGTGTGCAGGCAGCCTCCATCGTCTTCACGCACGCAACCACCGCCGATGGGAACACGAAATCAGGACTCTTCCCGTCAACCCCGCCCGTATCATCGTAGATGAATGTGAAGGAAGCAGTTCTTGTTCTTGTGGTACAGTAGTAAAACAGTGGATATGCATACATGTGAGTGTGCGTTAGTGACGGCGTGCCTCGATGGATCCACGTCGGCATGGCCCCTCCTCCTGATGTGGACGCGGAATCCGCATCATCGACCAAGTGGCAAGTGCAATCCGCCGTGGCCAGTGCCACCCTTTTTCTGTTACGTGCTTTTTGGTTTTGGTTTTGTTTAAGTGATTTGGAGAGAGCGATGACCAGGAGCAGCAGTCTAGTGACTAGTCTCGCCTCCATGGAAATAACACTTGGATCGTCTCCTCCTCCCGGTCACGGTCTCTATCCATGGCCGACGGCCGACGCCGGACTTGGCTCTGTGAAGCCAGAAGCGACGCCACCCCCTCCGTGGTCTCGGACAGACGAACCACAAGTCCAAAGTGTCCAATGAAATGCCGATTGTTTTCTCAGTTAGGCGCAGGTCCGATGTAGTAGTAGTAGTAGTAGTAGTGGCAACTTTGCTGCGGTGGCATGGGCGATTTGGGCACGGCTGGCTGGCCATGGCCAGACAAGACAAGCATGGTGTCTCAGTTAATTAATCCGACCGAGCTCACTAGGTGCTGTGACCTGCTTTGCGTACGTAGAGTACATACCGTGAGGCGCACCAATAATTGGAGTCCCTAGCTAGCTGCAGGCAATCAAACTAGTAGTGGTGGTTTCGAGTGATAGTTAACAGTTGCAACAACCATGTACGTACGTACGTACGTATACAACTAGAACATCATAGTATGAAGGGAGAGTTGATCTTGTGATGAAGAGTGGGCTTTGGCACACGTCTCCAGAAACACAAGCAAAGCAGCAGATGCTTCAACGACCTGGAGCAAGACAAGACGGGGACAAAAAGGCCCGTGAATTGCCGCCGCTAGCTAGCTAGATGCGCCAACGGAGCGAGTGAGTGGAAAGCGCGGCCAATAATCGAGGGTGGGCTCACTGCCTCACCACACCTGTCTCCTTCTGCACTTTGCTCATGGAATCAATCGGACCGTGGTAAAAATGAAAAACACTCCAGCATCCATCCATCCCGACCAGACCAGCCATGACCTGCTAGTCTGCTCTGCTGTGGGCTCCCTCACTCACTCACTCACTCATCAGAGTTTGATTAGAGCAGACGTCCGTTTTGGCAGCTGGTGAATAAAACGGGAGAGGAGACAACCTGCGTACCACATCACTGGGACGCAGCAGAGGCGGGACACGGAAATAGGTGCACAGGTGTGAGGCCGGCGCAGCTCCTGTACCCACTGCCCAGTCAAGCGGCATGGCATGTCCCAGTGTGTGTGTGATCGTCAGTCATGCGTCCATCGGACGGATGCGACGCGAAAACCACGAGACGTCGGATCATCCACTGTACGTGAACCTCTCAGGTTTTGGTACAGCCACCATGCCGCGTGTGCAGCCAGCGCGAAACAATCAATCTGCTGCTGCCTGCTAGATCTAGATGCCTTTTCGATCTCCTCCCATACATCCATCCACGGACGATTGGATTGCAATCGCCGTCGTTTCGAGTGCAGCCCAAGCAAGGAGAGGAGACGCACCGCTACTGCTAGCAACAGTTGGGAATCTATTGCTTGATGGGCGAAAATCGTGATGCGGATAGGTCCATGATGACCCACGAAAGCAACGGACAAAGTTACGCATTGGGAGGATTAGATTGGATGCATGTTCAAGCATAAACCATTGTACTGTTTCTGTTCTAGACGCAACTTCATCGTCCAAACGACTCTCTTCTGAAACCGACGATGTCCAATATTTAGGCTTTTTGTAAGGGCGATGCTGTTGGATATATTAGCAATTTTTCAAGCAATTTAATCCCTAGAGAAATCATGAACATGACGCATGCAAGATTAATCTTATACTGATACTTAACCATGCAACTCAGATCTACGCAGATAACACATATATGTACGCAGACAATAAGCATGGCATAGATGAAAACAACGATGAACGGGATGAGTAGATCATACCCTCCGTTCGGCCAGATCGCAGCAGCGGATGCGCTGCTAGCAGCAGCAAGTTCGTCGGCGGTCTTCTTGGCGGCGGCGGCTTCCTCCTGAGCGAGCTTCTCGGCGGCGGCCTTCTCAGCTTCGGTAGACATGGCGACGTAGAGGAAGTAGTCGAAGTAGACGAGCCAGAGCGGAAGCAAGCAGTCGCGTCGTAGACGCTCCCCAAAAACCTTATTGCTCCTCTCCCGGTGCAGGATCGCAAGGAGCACAGTTCCGGAGGCCCGCTCTCCCGCACAGCCGTGCACGCGGCGGACGGGATGGGATCGCCGGAGGCAGCAGCAGTGCGTGGAACGACGTGGGCGGTGCGCGAGGAAGAACAGATGTGATCTATTCTGTTGTGCGACGGCTAGGGTTGCCGCGGCTCCTTTTATACACAGCCGAGGTAGGGCGACGTGGGACTGGATACCCGCGACCGAGTCGGCCCACGATTGACGTCTCAGATCGTGCAGCGGTTAACTCGTGATTAATTGCATTAACTAAAATTAATGCCAATTAATTAGCCGTTCCTGACTGGCAAAAATTAAGCGCAAACATTACATAGGTTTTAGCTCGGCTCGGCTCAATTCCGCAAAACGCGGCGCGCGCGCGCGCGCGCGTCGTGACGAGGCGAGGCGTGGCGAGGCGGGCGGCGGAGGAGGAGCGTGCGTGAGCTCTCACTCTTCTACTTGCTCAATAGCATGTAGGAGAGCTCACCTTATAAAGAGGTGCAACTCACCCTCCACTTCCGGGGTGGGACTAAACTTAGCACCACACCCATGTCATTTTTCCCACATGGGCCCTTAGAGATTTTCTGAAATTGTTAGATGGGCCTAAAGCCCATGCCTCATTTCAACAATCCCCCACCAGATCTCAAGGTCCCATGGTGTTGTCCTCAGTTCCAAACACTGTTTGATATATCAGTATTTTTAGTGGAGACCAGTTAAGGTTGAACATCCACCTAGAGCAAGGAATTACATTCCTTCACAACTGAACAATGGACTATGCCTTGAATTGACATTTTGGCGTAAAGAAGTTTCACTCCTTGTCCTACCGATACTAGGCTGCCGAAGGCTGACCCCGCGGGTGGAGCATATTAGTCACACTCCTTGCCTATTCATGAGCTTCCTAGAGATTACCCTATCTCATAGACTGTGACCAGCAGTCGGGCTCATATAGGTGTGTTCTTCCAGAGATCGCTCTGTAGGATAGCATCTCGCTTATGAAAGCCTCAGAACACATTAAGACAAAAGTCAACCTACCATACAGTTACCGAGAGTATTGCATCTCCAACGGAGTGGGTAATAAAATTACTCTCCTCAGTTAACCACTAGCTTGTTTTCCCAGGTCCTATTTCACGGGATCTCCGATCATGTAGGTTGGGTTACCACCACGGCAACTCATGTGGGTCTCATACACATCTCCCTCGATGCATTGTCTATCACAATACGTGATAGACCTTTGGTGAAGGGATCTGCCAGATTCTTAGCCGATTGGATGTAATCCAATGCTATTACTCCGGAGTTTCTCAAATGTCTGACAGACTTCAATCTCCTTCTTATATGCTTTGTGGATTGCATGTTGTCCTTTGAACTCTTTGCCTTAACAATCACCGTTTGATTATCACAGTTCATAAGGATAGCCGGAATCGGCTTTTCAACCACTGGCAAGTCCATCAAAAGCTCTCGAAGCCATTCTGCTTCAGTGCAGGATTTATCAAGCTCTGTGAGTTCTGCTTCCATTGTCGACTTCGTTAAGATAGTCTGCTTGCAAGACTTCCATGAAACAGCGCCACCTCCAAGTGTGAACACATATCCACTTGTGGCCTTCATCTCATCAGCATCAGAAATCCAATTTGCATCACTATACCCTTCAAGTACCGACGGGTATCCGGTATAGTGAAGTCCATGGCTCATTGTACCCTTTAGATAGCGCATAACTCTTTCAATAGCATGTCAATGAACATCTCCCGGATTTGAGACAAACCGGCTCAATTTGCTCACAGCAAATGCGATGTCAGGCCTCGTAGCGCAAGCTAGGTACATGAGTGATCCAATCACTTGAGAATATCTCAACTGATCTACAGCTGTGCCTTCGAACTTTCGAATCCGCACACTAGGATCATATGGCGTTGGAGAAGATTTGCAATCTGAATATCCAAAGCGACTCAGAATCTTCTCAACGTAGTGGGATTGCAAAAGCGTAATTCCACCCTCATTATCTCTCAATAGCTTGATGTTCAAGATAACATCAGCCACACCAAGATCTTTCATCTCAAAGTTTTGAGATAGAAATGTCTTAACCTCCTCAATGACTTTGAGGTTGGTTCCAAATATCAGTATGTCATCAACATATAAGCACAGTATAACTCCTTCGCCCCCACCATGGCGATGGTATACACATTTGTCAGCTTCACTTACAAGGAAGCCAGCAGACGTCAAAGTTTTATCAAACTTCTCATGACACTGCTTAGGTGCTTGCTTTAGGCCATATAAAGATTTCATTAGCTTGCACACCTTTCCTTCCTGACCATCTACTACAAATCCATCTGGCTGTTGCATCTAGATTTCCTCATCTAGCTCTCCATTTAGGAAAGCCGTCTTAACGTCCATTTGATGGACAAGAAGACCATGCGAGGCAGCCAACGAGAGTAATACTCGAATGGTTGTCAGTCTGGCCACCGGTGCATAAGTATCAAAGAAATCTTCTCCTTCCTTCTGGGTATAGCCCTTAGCCACGAGCCTAGCCTTGTATTTTTCAATACTGCCATCAGGCCTAAGCTTCTTTTTGAACACCCATTTACATCCCACAGGTTTGCAACCATAGGGACGATCAATGATTTCCCATGTTCCATTAGCCAAGATGGAATCCATCTCGCTACGAACCGCATCTTTCCAGTAGTCAGCATCTGGTGATGCATAAGCTTCTGAAATAGAAGTGGGAGTATCATCCACGAGGTACACAATGAAATCATCACCAAAGGCCTTTGCAGTCCTCTGTCTCTTGTTCCTAATAGGAGCTTCATCGTCCTCCTCCACAGGGTTATCATCATGAGTTCGTTCATAATATTCCATCGGAATGGCGGGTTCAAGAATCTCATCAGATTCTTGTCTAGAAGTGCTTTGCATATCTCTCATGGGAAATATATCCTCAAAGAATGTAGCATCTTTAGACTCCATAATTGTACTGACCTTCACGTCAGGTACCTCAGATTTCACCACTAGAAATCTATATCCAACGCTGTTCTTAGCATAGCCCAGAAAAGCGCAGTCCACAGTCTTTGGTCCAAGCTTACGCTTTTTGGGGATCGGCACATTGACTTTCGCCAAACATCCCCAAGTACGCAAGTATGAGAGTGTCGTTCTTTTCTTCTCCCATAATTCATAGGGAGTGATCTCGTTATCCTTCACGGGAACCTTATTCAGGACATGACAAGATGTCAATATAGCCTCCCCCCACCATGCCTTGGATAAACCCGATGTATCTAACATGGCGTTAACCAAATCTGTTAGAGTACGGTTTTTCCGTTCGGCAACCCCGTTTGATTGGGGTGAATAGGGAGGCGTCCTCTCATGAATAATTCCATGTTCCGCACAGAAAGAATTAAAATCATTAGAAAAATACTCTCCACCATGATCAGACCGAACCCGTTTAATCTTTTTCTCAAGTTGGTTCTCAACTTCTGCTTTATAGATTTTAAAGTAGTGCAGAGCCTCATCTTTAGTGTTTAACAGATACACATAGCAAAATCTAGTGGAGTCATCTATCAATGTCATGAAGTATTTCTTTCCACCTTTAGTCAACACACCATTCATCTCGCATAGATCAGAATGTATGAGTTCTAGTGGCGCCAAGTGTCTCTCCTCCGCAGCCTTGTGGGGCTTGCGAGGTTGCTTAGCTTGCACACATGCATCACACTTAGAACCTTTGGCTAAAGTGAAACTCGGGATTAAATTCATCTTAGCTAGCCGCGTCATACAACCGAAATTTACGTGACAAAGACGTGAATGCCAAATCTCAGATTCATCAACGATAGAATGTATATGATTCACGACGTTATTACATAAATCCTCTAGGGAAAGGCGGAACAGACCTCCGCATTCATAACCTTTACCAATGAATAATCCATATCTAGACAAGATTGTTTTATTCGACTCGAATACTAATTTAAACCCTTCTTTACATAGAAGGGAGCCACTAACGAGATTCTTTCTGATATCGGGGACATGCTGCACGTTCTTCAGCCGCACGGTCTTTCCCGAAGTAAGCTTCAGATCGACCGTACCAACACCAAGAACAGAAGCATGTGCGCCGTTCCCCATCAGTACGGACCTGGTTCCTGTGGTCTGGTAAGAAGAAAACAAGGATATGTCAGCACACACATGAACATTTGCACCCGTGTCAACCCACCATTCAGTAGATTGATAAACTGAGAAAACAGTAAATGAATTACCGTACCCAGGTGCACCATTGTCCGTTTTGCCCATGACCACATTGACAGAATTGGAATTCTGCGCTGGCTTCTTATACTTGTTCGGGCACTTATTAGCCCAGTGCTCCAGTGAGCCACAAGTGAAACAACCATCATCCTTCTTGTTGTTCTTCTTCCCCTTCTTCTTGAAGGTAGTATTCTGTTGGACCTTGTTCTTTCCCTTGAACTTATTCTGAAAGTTCTTCTGCTGCACCATGTTGACAGTAAAAGTTCCCTCAGCCCCCTTTTGGTGTGAGTCTTTTGCCCTTGAGTTCTGCTCCACACTCAGATGGCCAATAACATCCTCAACTGAGAATCCTCGCCTCTGGTGCTTCAGAGTGGTGGCAAAGCTCCTCCAAGATGGAGGGAGTTTAGCAATTATGCATCCCGCGACAAACTTGTCCGGTAGAGCACACTTGAGGAGCTCAAGCTCTTTCACGATGCACTGTATCTCATGGGCCTGTTCCAACACAGGACGGTTCTCGACCATCTTGTAATCATGGAACTGCTGCATAGCATACAACTCGCTCCCGGCATCAGTTGCTCCGAACTTTGCCTCGAGTGCACTCCATAAGTTCTTGGCATCACACATATGTAAATACGCGTCGACTAATTTGTCTCCGATCACGCTAAGAACTGCTCCAACAAAGACGATGGAGGCATTCCTGAACGCCTTCTCCTGTTGAGGAGTAATCGTTCCAGTGGGAGTCTCTCCAACGACCCAGAAGACATTCATAGACGTGAGCCACAAAATAGTCTTTGTTTGCCAACGCATAAAATTTTGGCCCGTAAACGGGTTCGGTTTCAGTGTCGCAGCAAAACCAGGAGATGAAAATTGCCTATAAAAATAAGGTTTTTGGATTGTTGGATATATTAGCAATTTTCCAAGCAATTTAATCCCTAGATAAATCATGAACATGACGCATGCAAGAATAATCTTATACTGATACTTAACCATGCAACTCAGATCTACGCAGATAACACATATATGTACGCAGACAATAAGCATGGCATAGATGAAAACAACGATGAACGGGATGAGTAGATCATACCCTCCGTTCGGCCAGATCGCAGCAGCGGATGCGCTGCTAGCAGCAGCAAGTTCGTCGGCGGTCTTCTTGGCGGCGGCGGCTTCCTCCTGAGCGAGCTTCTCGGCGGCGGCCTTCTCAGCTTCGGTAGACATGGCGACGTAGAGGAAGTAGTCGAAGTAGACGAGCCGGAGCGGAAGCAAGCAGTCGCGTCGTAGACGCTCCCCAAAAACCTTATTGCTCCTCTCCCGGTGCAGGATCGCAAGGAGCACGGTTCCGGAGGCCTGCTCTCCCGCACAACCGTGCACGCGGCGGACGGGATGGGATCGCCGGAGGCAGCAGCAGTGCGTGGAACGACGTGGACGGTGCGCGAGGAAGAACAGATGTGATCTATTCTGTTGTGCGACGGCTAGGGTTGCCGCGGCTCCTTTTATACACAGCCGAGGTAGGGCGACGTGGGACTGGATACCCGCGACCGAGTCGGCCCACGATTGACGTCTCAGATCATGCAGCGGTTAACTCGTGATTAATTGCATTAACTAAAATTAATGCCAATTAATTAGCCGTTCCTGACTGGCAAAAATGACATAGGTTTTAGCTCGGCTCGGCTCAATTCCGCAAACCGCGGCGCGCGCGCGTCGTGGCGAGGCGTGGCGAGGCGGGCGGCGGAGGAGGAGCGCGCGTGAGCTCTCACTCTTCTACTTGCTCAATAGCATGTAGGAGAGCTCACCTTATAAAGAGGTGCAACTCACCCTCCACTTCCGGGGTGGGACTAAACTTAGCACCACACCCATGTCATTTTTCCCACATGGGCCCTTAGAGATTTTCTGAAATTGTTAGATGGGCATAAAGCCCATGCCTCATTTCAACAGATGCTACGCGTCCGCCGGTCGTAGTACACCAGTTATCCGTCACCTGTAGGACCGTCCGATCGATCCCAGATCATCATGGGCTTTGCAACAGCTCTTTCGTTGTGATCAGTCATTGCAACATGTCTTCTGTTGCAAAGCCTTGACGAATTTTTTTTTACTTTAAATCATTACGATAGCTTTTGCAACAAAACCTCTGTTGTGTCTGAACCATTGCAACAAATCTTTGTTGCAAAGCTTTTAAAATGGATTTTTATCATGGATTGATTTATTTTTATGTTTTCAACGATCCTCTTGTGCACGGCTTTGCAACAGAAGCGTTGTTGCAATCATACCTTTGCAACATGATCCCTGTTGCAAAGGACCCTGCAAATATATTTTTTATTTTTTATTTTCTCATCGCCGTAACAAGCCTTGCAACATAACGGCTGTTGCGAACTGACCTTTGCAACAATAGGTCTGTTGCAAAGGAAGCTGACACCATATACTAGTTCGCGCGCTAGTAGATCTAACCGCATCGGACGGTTGCGCATGCGGCGGACGCGTATAAAAAGATCTGCCGGTTGAAGGGGATCTTTTCCCTTTTTGTAATGAACCGGCTACTCCAGAGAGGTTGGCCAAACTTTGAGTATACCAAAAAAAAAAGTCGAGAGTACGTTCAAGGTGTACCATAGCTAGCTTTAGAGAATATAGAGGATATTTATAAGAAAGAGTACAACATTACCTGGTACCTCAACACAGTCTAAGCTACTCCAACACTCGGCAACACAACTTGACTACTCCCGTAACAGGCTGGCTCCATTGTCTCCAGCCTTCGACCACATGTCGAGCTTTTGGTTGATGAGATCCACCGTGTCGCACTCGTTGAGCACCAAGTTAGAGCTGAACACGCGAACATTTCATTGTTTTCAGAGGCACCAGCATATGAGCATGATAAACGAGTCAAAGCCCTTTCTTTGATTTTTAGGGACCAGCTTCCACCTCTCAATCCACCAGTCCTCCACTGTCCTATGATTCGTTGGCAGTAGCGCAATGTTGACGCCATCCTTGAGAAGCATAGGAACCGGACCTGCGAGTATGCCAATTATGGAAGAGGGACCCAAAGACGGTGCATATCTTGTTCAAGTGTTGATACATAAGACACATATGGAACGAAATTAAAGGGCGACTGGGGTGTAACAAGTGAACTTTGGTGAATGAAACAATTTCAACTCCGTCAAAGGTTGTGGTTCTCCACAATCAATGCTAATGGAAACACAAGGAAGGGTTTATTTTTATAGTCATGCTTGTATCTTGCGAGCTTTGATGTGCCTGAGTTTTTATAAATGTCTCGTCGATGCTGGTACCGTTGTTGTTAATTCAAAAGGCGTGTTGTAAGGTTGGCCAATGACCTTAGATCTTTGATACCGCAAGAGTAGTGGCTTTGTACCCTAACCGAGTTTTGCACTCGTTTTTATTTTAATAAGACGAGGCAAAACTTTTAGCTTCCTTTCAAAAGAAAAAGAAAACATAACTCAAACCTGAATCCTACACTATTGAATATTGATCATATGCAGTTACATGTTCATCGTTCGACACCCTCTCTGGACCATCTGACTAAGTTCATGTGGCTTCAAAGTCGTTCCAGTGAGCCGGTACGTGCATAGACGTAGACGATGTTCGAATGACTGACATTCAGTTAGCCCCCTCTAAACTGTCGATCAAGATTCTACGGATTCTAGTCATTCCGGTGAACCTGTAAGCGCATAGGCAAGAAGATGATGCAAGCAGTGTTCGATCTTCACCCCACGGCTGCCATTTACCCTATTGGACGCCCTTTACTGTTACACCTAAGTAGCTTTCCTTTTTTTTTCCTTTGTACTGCACTTTTTTGGACTGTAAAGGGCTACAAAATCCTCACATTTCAGCTGCTCTGGCTATCGATTGTAATCGGGTCGTAACCATATCCGCCACTGGGTTGGCTTCTTTTTTGACGAACTAGCAGTAGCGCCTGCTTTGCATTAAGAAAGAAAGGAGTTACAACCGTTTCGGTTACACTGCCCCTTACACAGTAGCGTAGAGCTACGGGGCCTCGTCAACCTTAAGTGTTAACTCATTACAGGTTAAGCGCCCTAGTGAGTAGTTTCACTTCTGCTATAGCAGCCGCCGCCACCCTCGCAGGCGTCTTGCTTTGCTCGTCAAAAATCCTGGCATTTCTCTCCTTCCAGATGTGCCACACTATGTACATCGCCAAGGTAACTTTTTCCTTGGTCTCCTTCGTCGTGTGCCCCTTGTGGATACTTACCCACCAGTCCTCGATGGAGGTAGCAGTTTGTGTCGAGAGGGCCAGGTAGGGGTGAGTCTGACTGAAATTGTGCCATACCTCTCTTGCGAAGGGGCATAGCAGGACTAGATGCACGACCGTCTCAAGGACTTGATCACACAATACACAATCCGAAGAGTGGTCCAGCCCTCTTCTTTGCAGTCTATCCGCAGTCCAAAGTCGATCTCTGAGGAGGAGCCATAGGTGAAATTTGATTTTGTGCTCAGCCTTTGCTCTCCAAATTATCTCCAGGTTGGGTTGGGGGGTTCTGGCTAGGAACTGATATTCGTAGGCCGAGCATGCCGAATACCAGGCGTTTCCTGTGAGGGTCAAGGTGATGTGATCTCGGTCGTCGGCCAACTGAATTTCTTGGACCCTCTCCCAAAGTCCGATGAATTGTTCGAGCTCATCTACGTTCTCCATCCGTTGCAGTCCTTTCATCCATTTATAAGCAATAGAACTCTAGTTAGTTCTCCCTGAATTTGGGGCTAGTTTTTGAATTTCTCTGAATATTGCATGTTCAAGCATTCCTGATTATGACAACTGCATTGGGCCGGCAATACACCAGGAAAAATTCAAAATGGATACCTGCATTCATTAGGCAAAGATACAACATGGCAGAGGAGTCTTTCAACTATACTATGCAAGAAAACAGAATGAAACAAGGCAGTTCATTTTATTTTGATTATAATCTAGGCCAAACACTGCAATGGGCCTCCATACAAATAAGAACCAAGCAATTTTCGTTTCACTGATCCAGGTTTTTTTTACTTCAAAACAGTAGCCAAAAAAAAACTAATCATATTTCTTGTTCAACTCCGACATGAAACTCGTGATTCTTCTCTATTCCCTATGCAACAAGGATAAGCCCAGTCGACTCGCAGCTTACGGTCACCAAAGACGCAGCAATTGAGCATGTCAATGGCTTCCTCTGCATGTGCACGATGCTGGAAGACCATGTAGCCGAAGCCGCTGCAGGCCCCGGAGTCATCAAAGGCTACTACATGCCAGCTCCGCAGCGGTCCGAACCGGGTGAACAGGCCGACGAGCTTCTCCGGGCACGATCGCTTCGGCAGGTTATTCAGGCGCACAAAGCGTCCCAGGAACTCGCGGCGCCTCATGGTGGTCTCATCGAGCTCTTCAGGCTTCGGGCGACCGGTTTCGTTTTGCCAGAAGAGCAGCCGTGCTCTGCAGGGAGCGTATGAGGCAGGAGATAGGTAGTTGTAAGGACATGTCAGCTCCGCGTGCCCTGGCTCCTCGTCTCCGCAGATCCAGCAAAATTCAGCGTCCGGATCCCTCCAAGAGGTTCTGATGGCACCTCTACTTTCCACTTTGGTTTCTTTTCCTGAAAGGCTACGGAAATTTATGTTAGTTTGCAGTTCATAGTTCAAAAACATGTACATGTAACAATCAATAACTGCAGTTCATAGTTCAGAAATTTAAACTACAGTTCTATCGATAAAAAAACAATCTCCCTCTACTTGTTTGAATCAACGATGTATTATCAATTTCAACTCTTACAGTAAAAGTTACCATTCAGATATAATTGTCATTACACGCCCTCTTGTACTTATACTCTGTTTCTTCTTCTTAATATAATTGTCATTACATATATGGAATCAGTTGAAGAAAATAAGATCTTGAAACACCCAAAGACTTACGTCCCTCCCCTGGCTCATTGATCGGCACTGTGTTGTTAATCAGACCTCCATTGTGCTCTTCTTTACTCTTCCTGCGCCGAAGTAAAAGCGTATTGCAGGAGGGGGAGAACCTCCAAAACTTGGGTAAGAGAAAACCAAGAGCTCGTTGTTTTCCGGCCCCTGGAAAAACCACTGAGTCATCAAGGAAAGCCTAAATACTAAAGGAAACAGATACGCGTTGGATGAAAACCAAACGAGTGGTTCGTTGTGAGCACACCTTGCAGCAGGGGTCGCTTCTTGAAAACCTTCTTCGTCGTCGAGATCTCGCATTTCTCCCTTGGTCTATCGCCAGGCGCCATTGCATAAGCCCAGTCAACTCGCAGTTTACTGTTGTCTATGAGATAGCCATTGAGCGCGTCTATTGCCCTCTCCCCATCCCGATGTTCCTTGAAGATCACAACGCCATATCCCCTGCACACTTCAGAAATGCCCATTGGAACATGGCACATCAGCAGCGGTCCGAACGGTTCCAAGAGTGTCCGAAGCTTCCATGTATAGAAGCCCGGTGGCATATTATTCACGCGTATGAAACTCGTCAAAAACTTCCGACAAGCCATGGCCATTGTGTGTTGTCAAGGAAGACAGTGTGCTCTGCAGGTGTCTTCGAATTGGTCACATAAACCATATATATAATTGTAATGGCAAAACAGCTCATAGTGTCCGTCCTGTCCACAGATGTAGCACGCGTCTGAATCTGGAGCCCTCCAGCATGCCGTAAGGTGAAAGCAAGACATGCCAATTCTCATTCCTGGCACTGTGGTCAAAACAAACAAACACATACTAAAGATCGTCAAGCAATCAGGGTTGCAAGATATTCATCAAGTTTAAACATAAAAAAAACATGCTATTACTGGGGAACAAAAATATACTGGCAAATGGCAATAGCCGAGGGACCAAAAATAAACCAGAGATGGTTGAGCGACCAAAAATGTACTATTTATTTCCTACTAAATTCAGAAAGAATGGCACAACCCGCCTCCAAAAATGCTCCGTGACCGCGGGTGGCAAATGTAGCAGTACATCGGGCTGTAGGAAAATATACAGACCTAGTTTATCCCATCGGGCTCGAGGAAAATATACAGTACATGTACAAGGGCAGACTATAAATAGAAGTCTCCAATCACCGTAAAACTTGTAAAAAAATAAATCTTTACATGATTTTTCCAGATCTGACGACCAGCATAGATCAGAGTTGAAGTTACATGGAGTTACAATTTGTAACTCGCCAATCACCGTAAAACAGCTCAATCAAGAATTCAGGATAACTACTTCGTATACATATCAATCTGTAAGCATGCATTCTCGTAAATTCTGTAACATGTATGTGAATAACATTCTAACTGTATTTGGTTCTTCAGCCTAGCTGATGCTTCTAAAAGTCACTGAGTCTTGTATTACAAGCACAAACAAAACTGTTTTCACTATCTTCTGATTATTTGGGAGCTTGTATCTGTGATGGGGCTTAGGTTTATCAAATACAGTAGCACCCAAGAATAAAAATCATAATTGGCCCCACTTTTTTCCATACAATCCAAAATGGATCAGGTTCCACTATCAAAAGGGATGGTGCAAAAAACAAGAACAAAAGATAAACGCTAAGTTCAGCTGCCACGAAAATTCTAACAGCAAAGGTAAAAACAGCCCAACTAGAGCTACCAACAGCCACAACAACCCACAGATGCGACTCCGCACTAATTATGGTCACGGACCAGCAAAATATAATTGCCCCACTAGTTGCCTATACGCTGAAGCTCAAGCTATGTAAGGAAGCCCTGTGCAGATCGATGCATCAAGGACTTCAATATATACCATCATGTATTAGGATCAGACTAATCATCAAGTGTCAGTATCCAATTAATCTTTACATGCATTCTTGTTCAATTTCCTTTGTTGTTGATGCGTTGTTAGCTTTAGAACATTTTCAGTGACATTTGTCAGCAACAGGCTGCCATTTTCCGCTCCCTGGATCCACAGCAAAGAATAAGCAATTTTGCTAGTTACGTATTACTTATTAGTGCAGTACCAAACAGTACTCATGGCATGGAGTTATATATATGTACTGATTCGAAGGAAAGTAAGCAATTATCAGTCCATTCACAAATCCACGAACCTTTTACTTCTGGCTGCTTCGGCAATAATCCATCGGGATCGAAGGCATCAACCATAAACATCTCCCTACACCAGCTGGCCCAATAATCATCTTCTCTTTCGGCTCCAACTTCCTCCTGCCTGATGAGCAGATCTGACTCCATTATTAGGGCCTGCTCCGATAATTAAAATCAAAATCTCAAGATGTTATTAGCGTTTATAAATAATATAAAGATTACATAAGAAAAACAAATCGAATCAAATTCAAGGATTGATAAATTAGTTAAAGCACCAACAAAATGAATTGTACAAGCTCAGAGTTTCAGGTATGGTCCTGAAGTATGGGAGAATGTGTTTTGGGAAATAAACTGTTACTCGTAATTCACCATGCAACACATAAGTCCACAGCAAATGACTGGACTTGGAGTAATCCATCACAGGGAGAAATATTTGAACTAGACAGATGACAGAAAGAGACCAGACCAGAACTCTAACAACAATCCAATGAAATCCAGGTTCATCACTCATTACAGAAATCAATCCAGATGCTGGTGAGAGCAGAGGTTGAAGGACGACTATGAGAGAATAAATCCTTAAGAGTAGTTTTCAGGCCATGATCCACATTGGCGCATGTCAGCACAAAAACACCAAATGAGGGCTGAGATCTATCCAGTTTAGGTAACTGGGGCAGAAGAACATGCAGGAAATAATAGTTGAGGGATGAAGTATAATATTACAATAGTTGAAGAACGTTTTCTACAATTTTTCTTAATTGTATATACTGTGGATTGATATGGATAATACATATATATACAGTACAGCTGGTGCTTATTGTTAACACATTAATGTTTTTTTGGAAGATATTGTATTGGATAATCCATTTTTTAATAGTACATAAACTAATTAAAATTGGCTTTTATAGAAGATATGGTAATATCTATGGCTATTATTCATTTCTCGACCAGCTTTGTTTACCTTTTCTATTATTATCTTGTTGTATTAACCCTTATTTTTTAGATATACATTTATACAAAACTAAATTTAAAATATGTAACTTGCCAGCCCAACCACCAGGTCAGTGACCTCTACCGGGTCGCCAGTCCGGGGTCTTATTATGACTATGGGTGTTAGTTTAGTGTCCACAGATGATCTTTTTGTTGCAGATCGTAAATCGAAAGTTCAAGTCTCCCTTGTTTAATTTGACTTGAACTCTTACAAGAGAAGATCAGATTAACGCAGTAAGCATTTGGAGGGTGATTATTGGCCTTCCTCTTCCGTACAAATATTTGAGAAAAGAAGGGCAAGAATCAAGAACCCGTAATGACGAAGAACTGCAAGAGAAAAGTAATCCTAGAGAATCGAGATTGGGGAGGCGGCTACCTACCTTGTCCCAGACACCGGAGGGAGAGGCGGACGAATACGGCGGTGGAGAGTGCAGGAGGGGAGACGCGAAGTTCCACGCCGAAGGTGGAGAGCGGCGACGGTGGGTGGCGGGAGCCAGGAGCCTGGCAGCGCCGCAACCCTAGGATCTGTTTGTGTTTGGTGCAATGCAACAGCTCAGTAATTTCATCATCATTATTATTATTATTAGGATAGAAAGAGTAAAAGAAATGCAGAAACTGGAAATCATATAAAACAAAAAAGAAAAACACAACCTCAATGACGATTCACATAGACCGTCACCTAATATGGCATCCACTCAAAGTAACTAAGAGTGAGATCTTTAGAATCGCTTCAAGCACATCGATGGCGGTTGCGTCCATCCTCGTTGATAATAAACCATTTCATCGAGCCCCCCACAAAACCATCTCAATAGGGTAAATCCGTTTTCGAAAATGATCGCTACATCTGATCCCACTTCAATCGAGCACGACGAGGTAACATGAAAAATACACTTCGAAAACCAAGTAGCAAGGAAAAGGATGTCCACAAGCAAACTCATCACCGTCGATGACCCCCGTCGAATCGATGCTTTTACTCAGAGTGTGATACCTCACCAACAATGGTGGACCAACCCTCCCAAGAAACCTGGGCAAAGTCCATGCATGGTGATATTGTTCATTATTTGCCCCGCTAATAAGCAATACTAACCATAGTGTTTTTGTATTATTTGATGAATAATAGCTAGAGCAATCGAGCAAACGTCTGGATTCTTGGAAGCTAGCTCTGCCCAAAAGATGCCTCGCCACCTAAATGGCCGACCTCACATCCCAAAGAATTTGCAAATTTTAAAATGCGGTCATTTAATTTAGAGGAAACTGAAAAACTTAATTTAGTTGTGATTATTTGCTTAAACATTTTAAGTAATAAAGCCTTTTATCCAAAAAAAATATGATTGTTTGCGTCTAACTACTAGAATTTAATTAGGAGTTGCTTGATTTGTTTAAAAGTATGGCTCAAACAAAATTTTAGATTTATTCATAACCCTAAATTTTATTCAGAAATTATTTATAAATATAATAACAACGGAATAAATTGTTGTGTGCCTCCTATTTAGGTTAAAATATACTGTATTTTCTATAAATCTTAAATTTTATTTTGAAACACAGTTTCAATTTGGAATTTAATTAGACCGTAAATTATTTCAGGGGATAATTTTAATTACCAAAGAATAGAGAAGAAAAATCAATTTGGAATAAATTAGAAATATTCATAACTCATAAGCCCCAATTATCAATTGAATATCTCTGGTATTTATTTTCTAAACTAATTGAATGATTTGATTTGTAAATCAAATCAATTCAAAAGGGAAAATAAACCAATTCATATTTTAAACATTAGTTGGTAAGAAATTAATAAATTTTCATAAGATCCAAATAATAAATATAATCTTTTAAATGATTTTCTCAAATGATTTAGTTAAATTGATTTGTATCAATTCAAGAATCAAATGGAAATAAATCAATCCATCCTTTGTTTTTTTCTTGGCAAGGAAAATTATTTTGCATTAAGTCCAAATAATCTTGTGAGACTCTGCTATATTCCAAGTTGGATTTAGAGTACATTTGGTTTGAAAACCAAATTCCAATTCAAATGGAAATAAAAAAATAAAAAAGAGAAAGATATAAAATAAAAAAAGTAAAAAAGAAACCCTAAAGCCTAACCTAGCCCACTACATACACCCCCTCCCCCCCACACTCTCTCTAGCATAGTGCAACGTATCATACTAGTCGGGCCAGTCAGCACCTCCGGGGTCTCTCTCTCTCTCTCGCTGCCACCGAGTTCCCACTTTTCATCTATCTCCACGCGACGTTCAACCCCCTTTCGAAAACGCAATCACGACCCACATTTGCGCGTATGAGCGTGCAAGTATGTGAATCACACTTTGGGGTGCTGCAGTTTGTAATGATTTGACTTAGGATGGATGGTCGGAGTGACAAATATTATTGCGTACAAATTTATGAATATATGGAATGAAAGGGGGCCTGTAGATCTTAATGCTACACTTGGGTTTATATCTTAATAAATTATTGGTATTTGCATATGATTGCTAGGTTTTCAATTATAAGTACGTATGATTTTCAAGTAAGGATAGTATGTTAGCATCGGCCTCTCGCACACATAAAACTGCAATGATGATTATCGTCTAGTTACAAATTGCCTAGGGACAATTTTGCAACACATGACATCGCTATTCCACAGATAAACAACTTTATTGTTTATTTGCTTTTTAGTAAGAAACTTTTATTTACAAGCTCTTTACTATCTTGCAAAGTTATCCTCTTATACACACAAAGTAGTTGTATTTCATGTATTTAGGTAAAGAAAATGCTCGGTGTTCATAGGGTTGTGAACCTTAGAGCAGACGATCATACCTTTAAATGCTCGTTGGGTTCGACACTTTTATTTATCGAAAAAGCTACAATTGATCCCCTGTACTTTTGGATTATCACCCTCGTCAATAAAAACCAACCAGGAGTAGGGTATTACTTGATTACCTCTCCCCGTGAGGGCCTGAACCTGGATAAACCTCCGACGAGCTCTCATCTCTGGTACTTTGGTACTTTCGGTCCATCTATCCACCCTATCGGGACCATTATTGGTTTTCTACACATTCAAATCACATGTGATCACTTAATCTCAAGAGCAGTGCCACCAAATATATGATTAGGGTATTTTATCCATCATCAAGGGACCAAACATGTATACATCATTGTGCATACTCCCATATACACCTTTCATTAGACACAACTCCCATACTTTAGTACCCCCATACATATTGTCAGGAAAATAACAAAAATAGGGGTGTAGGGGAAAGGAAGGAGGGGATCCACGAATCCATTTCCATGTCTGGGAGGCGTGAGGCAAGGAAGGGAGGATCCCTAGGGATCCTGCACCCCTTGGTGTGACCAGACCTAGGGTTTTACCCTCTCCTATGAAAAAAAAATCACATCCTGTGGTGGGGGTCACAAGCTCGTGTTCTTGAGCATCATTTGGTGTTTGTGAACTCCTTGTTATATGAACCTATTTGTATTTTGTACTTATGTTTGTTGGAGACTTTATTCGTATGTATGGTGTAAGACATGTATACATGTCGCTACCTTTATCCTTTTGTCTTGTGTTAGTGTTATGTCATGGAGCAATACTTATGGTCCCCTTATCTTGTGCTCCATTACATGTTATTGCAATTGTATGCTAAACTGGCATTTGTTATATTTTCAATATGTTGGTGGTCTACAAAATACATGGGAGTGTTGATCCTAGTGTATGTACTTTGCATTCCAAGAGCAAATTCTAAATAGTGCATACATCTAGGGGGTCCTTCTATATTTTCTAGACCTTGTGCCTTATGAATATAACTTTTTATGAAAATCTGTGTATTGGTATATCAATCATCAAAAGGGGAAGTTTGAAAGGGATTTTACCGCCTTAAGTGTTTGGTGTTGATGACAATGCATTTTCATGGACTAATCATGTGCATTAGCTACTCGGGTATATCTACGTGGCACACGATGGTTAGATGCATTAGCTACTCAGGTATATCCACGACATTTCTAACATCTTTCTTTCTATGGACGTTGGAAATCCGCATCATCAAGAGGGGGATCTGTGTTGGAAGGATTGGGTGGATTCATCATCGTGCACATATTTTTCACCCAAGGCCCCTTCCGCATGTCGGTCGAGATATGGAAGGATTCAACTAGTGATTGTTATTCTGACCAGACCAGCTGTACTGGTTGCTGGAGCGGTCGTACTGCTCTACCATCCCCAGGTGTGTTTCATGCATAATGAGGCGGTTGTACCAGTCTCCAAAACATAATGCCCCTCCCAGGAAGAGCGGTACTTCTGGACTGGTACCGGTGTGTGATACGTCCCAATGTATCTATAAATTTTGTATTGTTCCTTGCTCATTTGGTTGAAATAGTTATATATTTTTTATGTACTTTCATACCTTTTACAACATTTTTGGGTAAAAATTATTAACCCAGTGCCAGTTTCTGTCTATTATAGTTTGTGCACCGTAGAAAAAAGTGAAAAATCAATATGATGAGAAAATTATAGGAAATTTCCTAAAATTCCCAGTTTCAAGAAGACACTGGAAGGACCAAATAGGGACCAAGGGGGGCAACCATAGCTTGGCGCCCCAGGGGCGCGGCCAGGGCTAGACCGAGCCCCCCTCACCGTCTATGGGATGGGCCGACCTCTAGCCCACATCTTCTGCCTATATATCATCTATTCTCCGAAAACCCTCTGAGTGGAGTTTTTTTTCCAGTAGCCATCGTCGTTCCGCCGCCACCGTAATTCTCATATCATAAGGCCCTGCAGTCCTATGCCAGCACCCTGCCGAAGGAGGGAATCATCCCCGGAGGATTCATCATCAACCATGCCTGCCTCCCAGTTGATGTGTGAGTAGTTCACCTTGGACCTTGAGTCTATGGTAGTAGCTAGATGATATCTTCTATCTAATCTTGTGCTTCACTAAATATCCTTTGTTCTTCATCTTTGTTGATAATGTACATATGTTATAGTTTCTATGTTGCTATGGTGAGTTTGTTGGGATCCGATGAATTATGAATATGTTCAGATCTTCGTAAATTTTCATGGTATTTGGAGAATATTTTCTCTGTAGGATTTCTGAAACAAAAGGACAACAAAAAGCAGGAACTGGCACTGGGAACTGGTCAATAGGTTAATTCAAGCATGTAGCAATACCATGAAACAAGTATGGAAGAAGCAAAAGGTATAAATACTTTTGGTCGTATCAGGATGCTGGGAAAAATTACCACCACTAAGAGGGGACATAACATGACACTTTTGACTCCTAGTTGTAGGTTCAGATACAACCATATTTCTCTTTTTATTTCTCTTTTTTTACCTAATCATAGTGAAATTTTCTTTATCAACTCTTTTTAAGAAACCCAAATTCATATTAATAGTAGTTATGTTCCCATTTTTCATTGGTAATGAACATAATATAATTATCCCCTCATTTAGGCCATATTTTTTTACATTGTCCATATTACTCCAAGTCTTATCCAATTCCCTCAAGATATAAACACAAATAAAATTATTATTAGAAATAATAACACCCATTTTAGTACCTCTTAACATCAAATCATTGTTAGAGAGAACATCAAAGGATTTATTGTTGGATAAGGTGCTATTAACTTCCAAAAAATTTCCCTGGTAGCATTGGCAGCCCTATCCTCCACATTCGCTAGGTTTTTGTGACGCCCCTAAAATCAAGTCGTGTACAATAATCTTACACGCAAGGTACATGATCGAGATCAGGGGCTCACGGTAAGATATCACAACACAACTCTACAAATAAAATAATACAAGTTGTTTAATACAAGCCAGGGGCCACGAGGGCTCGAATACAACAGCTCGAAAGCACAAAGTTAGCGGAAGCAATAGTATCTGAGTACAGACACAGGGTACACATGATCTGCCTTAAGAAGGCTAGCACAAAAACAACAACGATCGAAAAGGTGAGGCCTCCTGCCTGGGAACCTCCAAACTACTCCTGGTCGTCGGTGATCTCCAAGTCGTAGAAGGCATCGGGGATCTTCAAGTTACGGTGGTCGGCATCGGGGATCTCCTGCTCCTGGACTCCAAGGCTCTAACGTCGACTGCAGAGGCCGATCAGGCAAAACAAAAAGTGAAAAAAAGAAAGGGTGAGTATCTAGCATACCCGCAAGTCTTACGTCCGCTACTAAGCATTTATGCATTTGTATCGAATGGAAAGGGGAGGCTGTATATAATGGACTGAAAGGTAGAAAGTCAGAATAAGGATGAGGAGCTAGGCCTATCGAAGACTAGCATCTTCCGACGAGTCTTGCAGCATGAGGGGAGAATAGCCAACAGTTCATATAAAGTATAAAATAACAATGCAGCAGAAGTTGCTACAACATTGTATAATAGTTAGTTGTAATAATTAGCAATGTCTCCGAGATCCCTTCCTCGACCTCCCAGCGAGGAAGAAAACCCGGAACCAAACAGTTTAGTAATAATAATTTGTAGTAGCAGGATCTGGCTTCAGCATAAAGTGTCATGTTACCGTGGACACGTCTATTCGAATAGATTAATCTTCCCTGCAGGGGTGCACTTCTGTTACACTACAACGCACGGATCTCCAGGGTGGCGTACACCTTGTTAGGGAATGCCCCACCGAGGCTATCCGACACTCCGTAGACCATCTTTCAAACTCAACAGAGAGGTCATCCGCCGGTCTAAATCCTAAGTACGCAGGGCGTTGGACCCCAACCCTGACGTACTCCTGCACGGTGCGTGGGTGGCCGGGAAGCAGTAGCAAAAACAACACAACTCGAGCAAAGAAGACACCTCACTTCCCGGCAATCAGCCCATGGTACTGCTGACGTCTGAAGAGTCTTCGAACGAGACTATGAAGCAGAGGAGCCCATAACTCATTATTCCACGTGTAGGCAGCGCGTATAAGCCAAAAGGCTACTTAAGTCATCTGCCGAACCTTTAGTCATTTTATTATCTCGCGGACAACCGTTATCTTTGCCCGACTAATTAACACAACGGACAAAGAACAACATCCAGGTCCACCAGTACATCGGTGCCTGCTCTGTCGTCCCGTCAAATTGTGCGGTTACCAACAAGGTGAACCGTCTCCTTACCTTGTCTTGCGTGTGCTCATGGAGGAGCTCGACTTTCATGGTTTGGTAACTCTCGCGACCAACGATCAGGGTCAAAGCACACCTATACACTGGTTGTACCCTCCCTGTCGTCCCGTCGCAATACCACTCGCGGGCACTGTTGGGTCACCCGACTTCTTACCTTAAGGACAACCGTTGTTCAGGACCCTAGGGCGGCTATTGATAAGTCTCAAACGTATCGATAATTTCTGCTCACTCCATGCATGTTTTGTGTGATATTGCTATGATCTAGATACACTTTCATATATATTTTTATCATATTTGTACTAACCTACTAACTCTGTGCACCCCAGTGCCAGTTCCTTTTTTCTGCTGTTTTTCTATTCCAGGTTTCCCCCATATTAAAAGTGCTCCAAAAATTCGGGAAAATCGGATAAAACATCAGCGTAACGGAGTCTTCCAGAAGCACCCAACTGGGGCCATAGGGCCACCACCAGGGGCCCAGGGGGCGCCTGGACCCCTGGTGCCCCCTGGCTGCCCCCTTCGCCTATTTATTCTCCGTGACGGGGAAACTCCGAAGACAGAACCCTATTTCGCAATCTCGCCTCTGTTCCTCTGCCGCCGCGCTTCCAAGATCGAGAGTACCGTCAGGATCCTTCCCGGCACCCTGCCGGAGGGAGGATCGACCTCCGGGAGCTTCTCCTCCACCATGGACGCTTCCCGGATGTGCTGTGAGTAGTCTACCTTGGACCATGGGTCCGTGATTAGTAGCTATGTGATGTTCTCCTCCCCTCTTTGTTCTTCATGGTTTAGACCTCGTGAGCTGCCCTACATGATCGAGGCACATATGTAATTCTTCTGTTGTTGCTATGTTGAGTTTGATGGGATCCGATGGATTATGAGATTATGTTCAGATCGTGATAGAGTAATATATTTGGTTTAGATCTCTTATATTTTTGTTCCTAAGTAATTCTTGCATCTTCTCCTTTGCTATTTTTTGCTTTGGCCAAGTGGTGGATAGTAACTTCAAGAGGGAACGTTATGCTCAATTGTGGGTACATGCCCCCTGATGACACGCTTAAGTGAAAGAAACATGAGTCTAGTGGATGTGTTGTGGCCACAAGGGGGAAAACAACGGTGCTTGTAACCTCGGTTGCAAGGATTGTTTACTTTACGCAAAGTTCTTTTAATGCAGTTGTCTGTTGCTTTGGGTTTACACTTTGGGTGGGACTCGCAACTTAATACCAGCGAGATGTTCTGGATAGATATCTCAAGGTGGATGATTAGTAGTAGATGTAGATGCATTTCAGTCTACTTATTCTGGCGTACTGCCCATGCTTATGAGCCTCTTCCTTTATTTTGTAGCATAGTTAGCATTGTGGTGCGTTTATAATCCTGTCAATTGCCCGTCTGTAATTTGTTTATCTCACATAGCAGTTTTATCGTCTTTTGGGAGAGAGACATCACTAGTGAACATCACGGGACCCCGGTCCATATTCTCATCATTGTTTACAAGCTGTTTCCTTTTTCAGTATTTACTTTCAGTTGCTATCATTATCATTATCCCTTGTGTGTTTAATCCTTTGTAAACAACAAGACCGGAGAGATTGACAACCTCTCTGAACTTCGTTGGGAGCAAAGTTAATTGTATCGTGTGCAGGTCCAGGTGAAGTAAGCAACCCTGAGGTTGTGAACGGCGCCATTTTTCACTTCACCACCTACTTATCATTGACGGAGTCCTACTGGTCGATCTCAACCTCGGTATCTTCACCGAGGGAAATTTGCCGCTACGCTGCATCTCACATTCCTCTTGGGGTAACCAACGAAGTGCGAGAAGCCATTATCACTTCTACGCCATCAAGCAAATTTCTGGCGTCATTGCCGGGGACTCCGAGTGATAAGATAGGGGAGTTTCCCACTATCCTTTACCTTTACTTTTTAGTCTTGTTTGTTTACCTTTCTGTTTTTATCTTTGTGTCTTATATCAAAAATCACAAAAATATTATTTATCTTGCTATTGGTAATCGTCCTTGTTTAGATGAACATGTTAGGACTTGGTGCTTTGCGGGAATCGGAAGTTCTCGATTTCCATCGAAGGGATGGAGAAAATATGAAGAAGGCATGGGACAGAATTTCTGAAACACACAAAATAATTATGCCTTGGATACCTATAAAAATTGTGCTCAGGAATTTGTACCATGGTATTTTAAAGTGATGTAAACACTCCCTCGATATTATAGCTGAAGGAGACTTTTTAGAGTGTGATGAAGCTAGAGCTCTTGATAATTTGTATAGATAGACTTGCCACTATTGAAAAGAGGATGTTGATGGTACGAATTAATGCCCCCTCGTTGGTTACCCAAAGTGGAAGGTTGAGATGTAGATAGCAGCAATTTACCTTAGCGAAGATGCTAAGGTTGAGTATCGAACCAGTAGGACTCCAAGATCGACAAGTAGGTGGCAAGGAAACAATGGCACCGTTTTAAGATAAAAGTTGCTTCCTTGACCTGGACCTGTACACACAGCAAATAACTTTGCTTCCCAACGAGTACAGAGGAGTTGTCAATTCCTCCGACCTTGTTGTTTACAAAGGATAAAACGCACGGGATAATAATGATAGTGATAGCAACGGAAAAGTAAATAAAGCAGTTAATTGATAGTGGGTGTAAACTGTATTGGAAATATGGACCGGAGTCCTATGATGTTCACTAGTGATGTATCTCTCCCAAAAGACGATAAAATAGCCATGCGAGGTAAACAAATTACAGCTGGGCAATTGACATGATTATGTGCGCAAACCAATGCTAATTATGCTATAAAGAAAGGAAGAGGCTCAAAAGCATGGGCGGTACGCCAAGACAAGTAGACCGAAATCCATCTGCATCTACCTACTAATCATCCACCTTGATATATCTATCCAGAACATCTCGCTGGTATTAAGTTGCGAATCCCACCCAAAGTGTAAACTCAAAGCAACGGACAACTGCATTAAAGAACTTTGCGTAAAGTAAACAATCCTTGCACCCGCAAGTACAAGCAGCGTTGTTTCCCCCCTTGTGGCAACAACACATCCCCTAGACTCATGTTTCTGTCACTCAAGCTAGTCATCAATGGGCATGAACCCACAATCATGCATAACGCTCCCTCTTGGAGTCACCACCTACTACTTGGCCAAAGCAATAAACAGCAACGGAGAACATGCAAGAATTACTCTAGAACATAAATATAAAAGAGGAGAATCAAATATATTACTCAAACACAATTTGAACATAATCTCATAATCCATCGAATCCTAGCAAACTCAGCATAGCAACAGTAGAAATATTACATATGTGCCTCGATCATGTAGGGCAGCTCACGAGGCCTAATCCATGAAGAACAAAGAGGGGAGGAGAACATCACATAGCTACTGATCATAGACCCATGGTCCAAGGTGGACTACTCACGGTTCATCCGGGAAGCATCCATGGTGGTGGAGAAACTCTCGGAGGTGGTTCCTCCCTCCGGCAGGGTGCCGGGAAGAGGTCTTCTGGTGCTCCCGATCTTGGATGTGCGGCGGCGGAGGAACAGAGGAGAGATCGCGAAAAAGGGTTCTCATCACGGGGGTTTCACGTCATGAGGAATAAATAGGCGAAGGGGGCAGCCAGTGGGGCCACCAGGGGTCCAGGCGGCCCACTGGCGCGGTCCCACCCTAGGGCGCGCCGGAAGGGAAAAATCAGAATAAATCACCAGTTCATATTTTTTAGCTGAATTATTTACACATCGTGCTCTATACAATCATAGAACCTTCGTATGTTCTGAGTTTTTTTATTCCAGTTGCAGAAGTACCCCTAAAAATTTCTTTACTACCTGTTGTTCTGTTTTTCACAGATTATGCCACGTTTTGTCTCTCCTAACTTTTGCAAACCTTAAGCTTGCTTTTTCTTTGCAAAAAAGTTTTGGCAATCTTTAGAAACAATAGCTCTTCAAGAATATCTTTATATCCAGTGGGGGAAATTATTTATTAAGGGTACTAACCTCTCTAATCAGCTTATGATGAGTTGTGTATGAAGGGAGTTTTCAAGTGTGCGATCGAAGATGATGAAAGAAGATTCGGGAGTGTCAAGCGCTCAAGCTTGGGGATGCCCCCATGCATCCCCAAAAAATATTCAAGCAGACTCAAGCATCTAAGCTTGGGGATGCCCCCGTGCATCCCCTTCTCCATCAACAATCATCAGTTCGTCCTTCGTCTCACTATATTTTTATCACTTCATGCGTTATGTGCTATGCTTGGAGCGTCTCGCTCTTAGGTTTTATTTTTAGTTTCTTTAGCTTTGATTGTTGTTCATAACAAGTTAGATCCCGTCTTACTTTGTGTGGGAGAGAAACACGCTCCACTTTCAAAATCTAGAACACATCATATGATTCTTCATGCCTATCTTTTTGCTGTTGTATGTTCTTTAGCTTTTCGTAGCTACTGCCCTGTCTAGTTTTAGTCTTAGTTTGTCTTAGCAAGAGCCTTGGATTTTGTTTAGTTTGTCACTAGAACTCTCTTTAGTTTTCATGTTTATCTTATTAAGAGAGTTGGTTGTTGATCCGAGTTATGTCTTTTTTTTGAGATGTAGGTAATTGAGGTTGCAATTTAATTTCAGTAGTAGCTTGCAATAGTTTTGAGGTATTGATGTGAGTAATGTATGAACTTTTGGTGTCAAGAGCTCTAGCCTATTAGTGATAGGTGTCGTATTTTGGGCAATAAGTGTGTTATTTTCAAAAACCTACAAAACTAGTTGAGAACTCTAGCTACTAGATGGATCACTACTCTTCTGAGGGCTCGAATATTAGAGTACACTCACGTACCATGAGTCGAGGATGCGCAAGGATAACCAAACCCCCCATACACTCTTCCTCGGGGTACTTGTCTCTTTGCGAACCTCCTCATTAGATTGAGAGTTACCAATAATAAGTGCAGGAGTTCTTCGGACTAATGTAAGTATTGAAAGTTGACACTTCCACCTCCTCATATTTGCTAGCCTCTCCTGTATCGTGCATTGCCTCCTTCTCACTCCGAGATTTGGCGTCCACCTTCGCCGGTACATCCAAACCCTTGGCATGATACGCTCTGTCATCATAAACCTCCTTATATCTTTCCACAAAACAGCCACCATACCTACCTATCAAGGCATTTCGATAGCCTTTCCGAGATATATTGCCATGCAACATCCACCTCCTCATGACTTGATCTTCATGAAATATATGTTCCTGCTACACTGGCAGCGGCATACATTGCATACATCATGATAGCTACATCTTCTTTATGATTTGAGTACCTTGTAAAGTGTGAAAGATCTTCTATACCCTCTTGTAAAAATTAGAGTGTTGCCCTTAAGTGAGGAAAAGATCCCAAAGTGGACAAAATAAAAGATCCCAAAGAGGACAAATGAGAGTTAAATAGAAAGAGCCATTGAGGCCACCAAAAAATACAAAAAAAAGAAAAAGAAATAAAAATAGAGAAAGGGGAAACACTGCTATCCTTTTGAAAGATCCACACTAGTACTCCCTCTTATCCTTGTACTCCATAGAGATGATCATGCATATAGCTATGTGGGGACCTTCACACTATAGAACTTGGCTTGCATATTCCAAGGATGAGCCTCCTCAAAAGAGCTCTAGGTCTTCATGAGCGAGCAAGTTAGATGCACCCCAACTAGTTCCATTGGAGAGCTTTTCAGCTCATATGTGCATCTGTTGCATGGCAATCCCTACTCCTCACATCATATCTATCATTTGACCTTCTCGCCTATGATTGTCCTAATTGATGTGAGCCTTTCTCATCCTTTTTGTCTTCCTCCTCCACCATATTCTCTCTTTTCCATCCTAAGTGTCTACTCACGTGCTTACGCTCATCCATTGCGTGAGTGCTCAAAATATCGAAAAGGAATGGATCAAATTGACTTGTACCTGGCTAGTGGTCTGGGGACGAATCAAGATAAGATTCCAAAGAAGACCAAGTGTGAAACTGTGGTAGATTGAGTTCTCAACACAAAAATACTTTTTTATCGTATTCCCTCTCCCCCTTCTTGCACGCAAACACCATCTGGATACATTCGAGTCACGGACAATGAGAGATCTTGCACCTAATGTTATTTCGTTGCTTGTTTAGATGCTAATATAGACTCTTGCATGTTATGACTTGAATTGAATTACATACCTTGATTTCTTTACATTTCAAAGTCCTTATATGGTTGCTAGCATGTCACTACAGAAATTATGCCTGTTATCATTTACCTACTCGAGGACGAGTAGGAATTAAGCTTGGGGATGTTGATACGTCTCAAACGTATCGATAATTTCTGCTCGCTCCATGCCTGTTTTGTGTGATATTGCTATGATCTAGATACACTTTCATATATTTTTGATCATATTTGGACTAACCTACTAACTCAGTGCACCCCAATGCCAGTTCCTGTTTTCTTCTGTTTTTCTATTCCAGGTTTCCCCCATATTAAAACTGCTCCAAAAATTCAGGAAAAATCGGATAAAAAAATCAGCGTACAGAAGCACCCAAGTGGGGCCAGAGAGCCACCACCAGGGGCCCAGGCGGCCACCTGGCGCGGCCAGGGGCCTGGCCGCGCCAGGGGGCGCCTGGACCCCTGGTGGCCCCCCTGGCTGCCCCCTTCGCCTATTTATTCTCCGTGACGGGGAAACTCCGAAGACAGAACCCTATTTTGCAATCTCGCCTTTTGTTCCGCCGCCGCCGCGCTTCCAAGATTGGGAGCACCGTCAGGATCCTTCCCGGCACCCTGCCGGAGGGAGGATCGACCTCCGGGAGCTTCTCCTCCACCATGGACGCTTACCGGATGTGCCGTGAGTAGTCTAACTTGGACCATGGGTCCGTGATCAGTAGCTATGTGATGATCTCCTCCCCTCTTTGTTCTTCATGGTTTAGACCTCATGAGCTGCCCTACATGATCGAGGCACATATGTAATTCTTCTGTTGTTGCTATGTTGAGTTTCATGGAATCCGATGGATTATGAGATTATGTTCAGATCATGATAGAGTAATATATTTGGTTTTGATCTCTTATATTTTTGTTCCTAAGTAATTCTTGGATGTTCTCCGTTGCTGTTTATTGCTTTGTCCAAGTGGTGGATAGTAACTTCGAGAGGGAGCGTTATGCTCGATTGTGGGTACATGCCCCCTGTGACACGCTTGAGTGACAGAAACATGAGTCTAGGGGATGTGCTGTGGCCACAAGGGGGGAAACAATGGTGCTTGTAACCGCGGTTGCAAGGATTGTTTACTTTAGGCAAAGTTCTTTTAATGCAGTTGTCTATTGCTTTGGGGTTACACTTTGGGTGGGACTCCCAACTTAATACCAGCGCGATGTTCTGGATAGATATCTCAAGGTGGATGATTAGTAGTATATGTAGATGGATTTCGGTCTAATTATTTTTTCGTACTGCCCATGCTTATGAGCCTCTTCCTTTCTTTTGTAGCATAGTTAGCATTGCGGTGCGTTCATAATCCTGTCAATTGCCCGTCTGTAATTTGTTTACCTCGCATAGCAGTTTTATCGTCTTTTGGGAGAGAGACGTCACTAGTGAACATCACGGGACCCCGGTTCATATTCTCATCATTGTTTACAAGCTATTTCCTTTTTTGGTATTTACTTTCAGTTGCCATCATTATCATTATCCCTTGTGTGTTTAATCCTTTGTAAACTACAAGACCGGAGAGATTGACAACATCTCTGAACTTCGTTGGGAGCAAAGTTAAGTGTATGGTGTGCAAGTCCAGGTGAAGTAAGCAACCCTGAGGTTGTGAACGGAGCCATTGTTCACTTCACCACCTACTTATCATTGTCGGAGTCCTACTGGTCGATCTCAACCTCGGTATCTTCACCGAGGGAAATTTGCCGCTACACTGCATCTCACCTTCCACTTGGGGTAACTAACGAAGGGCGAGAAGCCATTATCACTTCTACGCCATCAGATACGCAAGTATTAGGGTTATATACTCCCAAGGGAAAGCAGAGCAGATATACATGACCAAGTTTGTATTGGTGGTGAGGGGCAAAGAAGGTTGTCGATGATACACAAATCATCGAGGGGTAAGGATGGTATTTCTGATGATACATCCAAGTAACACTTGGGAGAAGTCAAAATTTCGATGATGACCGCGACACATCATGTCAAAAGGTTTCAGTGGATGCCATCTAATAGCGAGGAGTCAAGAAAAGGGGGTGGTGAGCAAAAGGTATTCGGTGTTCTCGGTTGACTACAACCCAGAATCCATGGAGTGGTTATGACAGGGAAAGGTATTGTTTCATCAAAATTCATTAGATGTAGTACAAAGGTATGATATCCTCGAGGTACCAGGAGGTAATACTCGAAGGTAGATTGCAGGGTCATAGGTGTAGAAGAATTTATACCAAGGTGGTTAATTATCTTTATGAGAAGCTTTCATGATAAGCTCTACATAGCATCCATGGGCATGAACTCAAAGGTTCAGGGTCGACTCCCACTTCTTCAATGCAATACCTTTCATTTATTTTTCGCTTTTTGATGAAGTTGTTATTTTGAAATTGTATCTGGCATAACACCAGTAGAGTATGACCCGTAGAAGTTGTTGGGTTCACACAGAAGGCTGAAGCGTAGATACAACCCATAGGAGCATTTTACGAATCTATACAACAAACAACAGGAATAAGGGAACCAGTTTGAAGGCTGATGACACGGAGCAGATGATACCATTCGCCAAAGGCATTTCGTATCAGGGGAAACTCATCAATGACTCAAAACACAAGGGGACGGTAGGTAGTAATCCACCCAAAAGGTCAGGTGGTGTACAGAGAGTCTGGGGTGAGTATCGGTACTCAACCATAAGAAGAAAGAATGCATAAGCATCGGAGATAGAAGCATATGAATAGTTCGATGATTGAATTCAAAGGAATTATGATTTCTGGAATGAGGGATCGGAAGCATAAGCTCCGATCAAAGGATGAGTAAGCTGAATGGAACTGGACGGACGATCAATCAAGGTTTGATTTACCAAGATCCAGCTCATGTCCGGAATGACGTCTGAGCCAGAAGAATGAATTCATAAGGATCAGCTGATGATTGCGTGCACGAGCACACACGAGGGTTCAACGGATCAGAATGGCAATGCCAAGGTAGGTCATCGAGGACTACAAGACAAACAAGATTAATCATAGTGCAAGCAGGTAAGTAGGACCTCCAAAGCAGTAGGCTGCCGAGGATTTTTGCGAGATCGAATATTATTTCAAAGTGTTTTGGGAATCACAGGAACCAATGAGGATGAACGGATCCTCGATAAATGTGAGGAATTATCCGCAATGTGAAAAGAAGTTGCAAGGCAGTATGCACAAAGGATTTACCAACCAACGGAGAGTATATGGAGGCATCTTCTAAACACAAGAGCATGTGGGATTGTATGGATGAACGGAAGGTGCATGATGTTATCCATAATATCTTATCAGCGGTAGGGTAAAGAAAGGGTGATGGGCACACAGGGTGTCGGCAATTTAATGGAGAGCATCTTCGGGGTCTTCTGGTGAATCCATTCATCATCTGTGATGAGGGCTCTCCGGGAGGAAGAAGTCATGAGAACCTAATGTCGGAGTTAGCAAAATCTTTAACCCGAAAGAGAAGAGAGGTCAGAGTCCCAGAGTAAGGGTGCGGAGAAAAAGATCCTAATACCACCCCTTTTGCGACGTGGGCCGATAAGCCACACAACACTGTTAGTAAAGTAGTTTTGCGAAGACTAGACTCGAATTCGACCAAGGAGTTGGAAGGGGGTGTCCTATAGGCAGTCGTCTCTGATACCAACTTGTGACACCCCCAAAATCAAGTTGTATACAGTAATCATACACGCAAGATACACGATCGAGATCAGGGGCTCACGGTAAGATATCACAACACAACTCTACAAATAAAATAATACAAGTTGTTTAATACAAGCCAGGGGCCACGAGGGCTCGAATACAACAGCTCGAAAGCACAAAGTTAACGGAAGAAATAGTATCTGAGTACAGACACAGGGTACACATGATCTGCCTTAAGAAGGCTAGCACTAAAATAACAACGATCTAAAAGGTGAGGCCTCCTGCCTGGGAACCTCCAAACTACTCCTGGTCGTCGGCGATCTCTAAGTCGTAGAAGGCATCGGGGATCTTCATGTTACGGTGGTCGGCATCGGGGATCTCCTGCTCCTGGACTCCAAGGATCCAACAGCGACTGCAGCGGCCGATCGAGCAAAACAAAAAGGGGAAATAAAGCAAGGGTGAGTATCTAGCATACTCGCGAGTCTTACGTCCGCTACTAAGCATTTATGAATTTGTATCAAATGGAAAGGGGAGGCTGTATATAGTGGACTGAAAGGTAGAAAGTCAGAATAAGGACGAGGAGCTAGGCCTATCGAAGACTAGCATCTTTCGACGAGTCTTGCAACATGAGGGGAGAATAGCCAACAGTTCATATAAAGCATAAAGTAACAATGCAGCAGAAGTTGCTGCAGCATTGTATAATAGTAAGTTGTAATAATTAGCAATGTCTCTGAGATCCCTTCCTCGACCTCCCAGCGAGGAAGAAAACCCGGAACCAAACAAGTTTGTAGTAGTAGGATCTGGCTTTAGCATAAAGCGTCATGTTACCGTGGACACGGCTATTCGAATAGATTAATCTTCCCTGCAAGGGTGCACTTCTGTTATCCTACAACGCACGGATCTCTAGGGTGGCGTAAACCTTGTTAGGGAATGCCCCACCGAGGTTATCCGGCACTCTGTAGCCCATCTTTCAAACTCAACAGAGAGGTCATCCGCCGGTCTAAATCCTAAGTACGCAGGGCCTTGGACCCCAACCCTGACGTACTCCTGCATGGTGTGTGGGTGGCCGGGAAGCAGTAGCAAAAGCAACACAACTCGAGCAAAGAAGACACATCACTTCCTGATACGTCCCAAACGTATCTATAATTTCTGCTTGCTCCATGCATGTTTTGTGTGACTTTTCCATGTTTTGCTTGAACTTTCATACACTTTTGAACCTATTTGGACTAACCTATTAACTCAGTGCACCCAGTTGCCAGTTTCTGTTTTCTGCTGTTTTTGTATTTCGTGTTTTCCGGCCATTAAAAGTGCTCCAAAAAGTCCGTGAAAAATATATAAAAAATCAGCGCAACAGAAGCTTTCGGAATCACCAAGAGAGGGAAGGGGGGCCACCACCAGGCAGCCAGGAGGGCAGGTGGCGCGGCCCCACCCTGGGCCGCGCCAGGGACCCTCCTGACTGCCTCGTGGGTCCCCTCGATGCCCCCTTCGCCTATATTTACCCCTCGGGGTGGAAACCTCTAATATCGATCTCTTTCTCGCGAACTCCCCTCTGTACCGCCGCCGTTCCAAGATCGGGGCTGCCTGGAGAAGCTGCCCCGGCACCCTGCCGGAAGGAGGAACCCCCTCCTGGAGACCATCCATAGCCATGGACTCCTCCCGGATGTGCCGTGAGTAGTCCCCCTTGGACCATGGGTCCATGACCAGTAGCTATGTGATGAATCTCTCCCCCCTTTGTGCTTCCACTTTCGAGTCCTCGTGAGCTGCCTCACATGATCGAGGCATCTATGTAATTTCTGCTGTTGCTATGCTGAGTTTGTTGGGATCTGATGGATTATGAGACTATGTTCAGATTGTGATGAGTAATATATTTGGTTCTTCTCTTTTATATTTTGTTCTTGAGTAAATTCTTGCATGTTCTCCGTTGCGGTATTTGCTTTGGCCAAGTATTTTATTTGCAACTCCAAGAGAGAGCGTTATGCTCGATTGTAGGTTCAGCCCCTTGATGTCTAGCTTGAGTGACAGAAACATGAGACTAGGGGATGTGATGTTGCCACCAGGGATAAAACAACGGTGCTTGTACCTGCGGGTGCAAGGATTGTTTACTTTCCGCAAAGTTCTTTTAATGCAGTTTTCTGTTGCTTTGAGTTTACACTTTGGGTGGGATTCGCAACTTAATACCAGCGAGATGTTCTGGAAAGATATCTCAAGGTGGATGATTTGTAGTAGATGCAGATGGATTTCGGTCTACTTACCTTGGCGTATTGCCCATTTCTTTTTAGCCCTTCCTTTCTTTGCAGCATAGTTAGCATTGTGGTTCCTTCATAATCCTGTCAATTTCCCAACTGTGATTTGTTTACCTCGCTAGCACTTTTATCGTCTTTTGGGAGAGAGACATCACTAGTGAAAATCACGGGACCCCGGTCCATCTTCACATTATTGTTCACACCCTCAATTTACTTTCAGCTTTTACTTTCCTTTGAACCTTTTATCTCTTGCGTTGATCCTTTGTAAACGACAAGGCCGGAGGAATTGACAACTCCTCTGTACTCGTTGGGAGCAAAGTTATTTGTTGCTGTGTGCAGGTCCACGACAACACCCTAGTCAGGAAGCAATTTCTGGCGACGTTGCCACCTACTTGTATCTCCTGAGTCCTACTGGTTCGATAACCTTGGTATCTTCACCGAGGGAAACTTGCTGCTGCACTGCATCTCAAAACTTCCACTTGGGGTAACCAACGAGGGGCGAGATACCAAGGTTTGTCTCTAGTAGGACTCCGATAACGACAAGAAGGTGACAACGGCGCCAGAGATTGGCGGTTGGCGTGGACCTGTACACACAACAGATAACTTTGCTCCCAACGAGTACAAAGGGTTGTCAATCCATCCGGCCTTGTTGCTTACAAAGGATAAAACGCACGGGATAATAATGATAGTGATAGCAACTGAAAAGTAAATAAAGCAGTAAATTGATAGCGGGTGTAAACAGTATTGGAAATATGGACCGGGGTCCTATGATGTTCACTAGTGATGTCTCTCTCCCAAAAGACGATAAAGACGATAAAATAGCCATGCGAGGTAAACAAATTACAGCTGGGCAATTGACAGGATTATGTGCGCAAACCAATGCTAATTATGCTATAAAGAAAGGAAGAGGCTCAAAAGCATGGGTGGTACGCCAAGACAAGTAGACCGAAATCCATCTGCATCTACCTACTAATCATCCACCTTGATATATCTATCCAGAACATCTCGCTGGTATTAAGTTGCGAATCCCACCCAAAGTGTAAACTCAAAGCAACGGACAACTGCATTAAAGAACTTTGCGTAAAGTAAACAATCCTTGCACCCGCAAGTACAAGCAGCGTTGTTTCCCCCCTTGTGGCAACAACACATCCCCTAGACTCATGTTTCTGTCACTCAAGCTAGTCATCAATGGGCATGAACCCACAATCATGCATAACGCTCCCTCTTGGAGTCACTACCTACTACTTGGCCAAAGCAATAAACAGCAACAGAGAACATGCAAGAATTACTCAAGAACATAAATATAAAAGAGGAGAATCAAATATATAACTCAAACACAATCTGAACATAATCTCATAATCCATCGGATCCCAGCAAACTCAGCATAGCAACGGCAGAAATATTACATATGTGCCTCGATCATGTAGGGCAGCTCACGAGGTCTAACCATGAAGAACAAAGAGGGGAGGAGAACATCACATAGCTAATGGTCATAGACCCATGGTACAAGGTGGACTACTCACGGTTCCTCCGGGAAGCATCCATGCTGGTGGAGAAGCTCTAGGAGATGGTTCCTCCCTCCGGCAGGAAGCCAGGAAGAGGTCTTCTGGTGCTCCCGATCTTGGAAGTGCGGCAGCGGCGGAACAGAGGAGAGATCACGAAAAAGGGTTCATGTCTCAGGGGTTTTGCGTCACGGGGAATAAATAGGCGAAGGGGGGCAGCCAGGGGAGCCACCAGGGGTCCAGGCGGCCCACTGGCGCGGCCCCACCCAGGGGCGCGCCGGGAGGGCGCCTGGGCCCCTGGATGGTCCCCTCTGCCCCCCCCCCCGGTGATTCCTGAAGCTTCCTGAACGCTGATTTTTTATTGGATTTTTCCCGAATTTTTGGAGCACTTTTTATATGGGGGAAACCTGAAATAGAAAAACAGCAGAAAACAGGAACTTGCAAATTGGGGTGCACTGAGTTAATATGTTAGTCCAAATATGATCAAAAGTGTATGGAAGTTCATCAATATCATAGCAATATCACACAAAAGAGGCATGGAGCAAGAAGAAAATATAGATACGTTTTGGACGTATCAACATCCCCAAGCTTAATTCCTGCTCGTCCTCGAGTAGGTAAATGATAAAAGCATAATTTCTGTGGTGACATCCTAATAACCATATAAGAACTTTTAAGTATAGCAATCAAGGCATGTAATTCAATTCAAGTCATAATAGGCAAGAGTCTATATTTAGCATTGAAACAAGCAACATAAGAACATAAAGGTGCAAGAGCTCTCGCTGTCCGTGACTCGAATGTCTCCAAATGGTGTTTGCGTGCAAGAAAGGGGATAGGGATATACGAGAAAAAGTATTTTTATGTTGAGAACTCAATCTACTAAAGTTTCACACTTGGTCTTCTTTGGAATCTTATCTTGACTCATCCCCAGACCACTAGTGACGGGGATGTACCCCGGCAAATTCTATGGTCAGGGACCCTGGGTTAGTCATGAGAAGCACAGGTTGGACGATAAGCTCGTCGTCTAACAGGAGGATACGTTCCTGCTCGATATTATTGATTGGGGATGGCGATTACAGGGAAGCCGAGGCTGGTGCGCGCAAGGCTAGGTTACAGATCGTGTATTGCTTCTCCTCGGACGGCGGACAAGCGACACATGGGGCACGATTTACCTAGCTTCAGGCCCCCGGAGGGAAAACCCTACATGATGCTTGTCTGATCTTGTATTGATGATGGTGTACAGGGGTGCCGCGAGGGCTTTGGTGGAGAGAGATCTGTCTAGTCCTATGCGTGGGATTGAGAGCTTCTGTTGTGGTTGTGACCTGTCTAGAGAGGTGCCCCTGCCTCGCTTTATATAGATAGCCAGGTAGGGTTTACAAGAGTCCTAGTCGACTACAAGTAGGAGTCCTTGTCTTGCGCCTCAAGTCTTCGGCTTCACGTCTTATTCCATCATGTCGGTGTCCACGAGTGGGCCTCTGGTGGGCCGCCAGCCATGACACGCACCAGGTACCCTCTCGTAGAGGATTCGTGGGGTCACCCCCTCGTCAGTAGCCCCCGAGTGCCTGGGGGACTCGAAGAGTCGCGCAGGGACTCGAATCTGCAGTAGTCGCCGTAGTGCGTGTCGGTCATTTGCTGATGAACGGTCGAAGATGTCATGAGTATGCTCCCGATGGGAGTATTTGGATGAAGCATCAAAATTGCAGTCCGATTCGTCTTCTTGTTTCATCGTCGGGTGGGGAGAAGTTGCCCAGTCGAGCGGTCGTCGGGTGCGCGTCATTGCTCCCGATGGGAGTAGCCCCCGAGGCTATGTGCGACTCGTAGATTCGCGCATAGGCTCAAGTTGTTTTTAAGCTAACCTCGTCGTTCTTGTCAGCTGCGCGAGTAGTGCTCGTCGGGTGCGCGTCAGCGCTCCCGATGGGAGTAGCCCCCGAGGCTATGTTCGACTTCTTGCAGTCGAGCATAGACTCAAGACTTCTTCGTCGTCGAGTAATTTTCATGCGAGGAAGTGCTCGACTCGGGTCTTGCGCCGTAGGCGTGAGTTGTTGTAGGGATCAGTCGTGGACGAGGAGGTTGCCGTCGCCGCGTCATGAGGGCGCCCAGCCCCCGAGCATCTGCTGAGAAGGAGAAAAAGGTGCAATTGTATTAAGGTGTACTTGCGCGATATACAAAACAATTGTAAGGTACATGATTTGTGGATGTTGCACTTTTGTCGAGTGGATAATGTAGCAGCATATAAAGTTTATGCATGTCTTTTCATGAGTAGGCCCTCCAGCAGCATACTCTTGCCGGGTAACAGGGACGCTATGCCAGACTTGTTGAACCCGGAGACAAGAGCGGCCTTTTGGTACCCAGCCTCACTATAAACGCGAATAAACACATATAAAACTGAGCATGATCCAAAGAATGATTTTGTTGTCCTCGAGATGGTTCTGTACGACTGCGTAGTCAGCAGGGTGATTTTGTGTGCGACTGCGTAGTCGTCTTTGGCGACTGATCGAGAATGTATAAAGGTTTTGGAATCATAACATAAGAGTGTAAAGAAACTTAGCTGTAGGATCGACGTAGCGGAGGATGTCGAAGATGAGCAGTCGAGTAGTCGACGATGAGCAGTCGACGAGGCGAGAACGGATTCGCTGTGACGGCGATTGCGACGTTCAGCCCCCGAGTCCGCTAGCCCCAAGTGTTGAGGTGATTCGTCCGTGGTTGATGTAGAGGACGGAGTCGATGCCAAGGCCGTGGTCGATGTCGCGCCCGAAGTCGATGTAGAAGACGGAGTCGACGCCGCGGCCGCGGACGAGATATTGCCAGTTTGGATTGGATCGTGACGATCGATCTTCGAGTGCTTCACGTAGACGTGCGCAGCGTGATTCCGCAAACTGTTGCAGCGACGGTTTCGTCTGCATTTTTTTTCTTCTTCGATCTGGATCTTCATAGTGAATCATTGTTGATGTAGTCGCCGAGTCGTCGAGTTGTCGATTGCTCGTCGTGTGCTGTTGTTGTAGCGTCTTGATTCGATGTATAAACATTGATGAGTCATCCATGGCATGTCGAGTTGGAGTAGAAGCCTTGTGGGTCCAGATTGAACCCAAATTCGCGATCTCGCGTAGATCCAAAAACGCGTTCCAGTGCGAGAGCCGCTGACGGAGATCTAACCGTTGGAATTTTCTGAAATTTTTTGTGTCGATGGGGGATTGAAACCCGCATGCTTTCACCGGAGGGATCTTCAATTTGATGTCCGAGATAATGTCAGGAATTTTTGTGCTGGAGTCGCGCGGAGTTCCGTCAGATTTCGAGAGTGTTTCAGGCGGCAGTCGCCGAGGGAGATCCAGCCGTTGGCATTTGCTGAAATTTTCACAGAAGTTCGAAAATTGACTTTCCCATCTTTCCACGAAGGGGTCGTTGAGGTGAGCTCCGAGTCGCTGTCGCGAGTGCCCGCAACACAGATGTGTTTTCTGTCCTGTAGGCTTCGCGTGAGCGCTTTTGTTGATGTCGATCTTCGAGTGCCGCGGTCGAAAATTTTGTTGTTTTCTCCGTGAGCTTGATGTAGATCTTGATGTAGTTGTTGAAGAAGCCGAGTGTTGATGGAGTCGTCGACTTGCTGATTGCTGATGAAGGGCCCGCCGAGATCATGATTCCAACCTGTGTAGTTCCCACAGACGGTGCCAATTGACGGGGATGTACCCTGACAAATCCCATGGTCAGGGACCCTGGGTTAGTCATGAGAAGCACAGGTTGGACGATAAGCTCGTCGGCTAACAGGAGGATACGTTCCTACTCGATATTATTGATTGGGTATGGCGATTACAGGGAAGCGGAGGCTGGTGCGCGCAAGGCTAGGTTACAGATCGTGTATTGCTTCTCCTCGGACGGCGGACAAGCGACACATGGGGCACGATTTACTCAGCTTCAGGCCCCTGGAGGGAAATACCTACATGCTGCTTGTCTGATATTGTATTGATGATGGTGTACAGGGGTGCCGCGAGGGCTTTGGTGGAGAGAGGTCTGTCTAGTCCTATGCGTGGGATTGAGAGCTTCTGTTGTGGTTGTGACCTGTCTAGAGAGGTCCCCTGATGGCTTCTCGCCCTTCGTTGGTTACCCCAAGTGGAAGGTTAAGATGTAGCACAGCAGCAAGTTTACCTCGGTGAAGATACCAAGGTTTGTCTCCAGCAGGACTCCAGAGATGATAAGTAGGTGTCAGCGGCGCAACTAACGTGGACCTGCACACAGACACAGATAACTTTGTTCCCAACGAAGTTCAGAGAGGTTGTCAATCTCTCCGGTCTTGTTGTTCACAAAGGATAAAACACAAAGGATAATGATAGCAATTTGAAAGTAAATGCAGGAAAGTAAATATAGCGTGGAAACAGTAATAAGGATATGGACCGGGATACGTGATGTTCACTAGTGATGTCTCTCTCCCAAAAGACGATAAAACTGCTATGCGAGGTAAACGAATTACAGAAGGGCAATTGACAGGATTATGAACGCACCGCAATGCTAACTATGCTACAAAAGAAAGGAAGAGGTTCAAAATCACGGGCAGTACGCCAAAATAAGTAGACCATAATCCAACTGCATCTACTGCTAATCATCCACCTTGAGATATCTATCCAGAACATCTCGCTGGTATTAAGTTGCGAGCCCCACCCAAAGTGTAAACCCAAAGCAACAGACAACTGCATTAAAAAGAACTTTGCGTAAAGCAAACAATCCTTGCAACCGCGGTTACAAGCACCGTTGTTTTCCCCCTTGTGGCAATAGCACATCCCCTAGACTCATGTTTCTGTCACTCAAGTGTGTCGTCGGGGGGCATGAACCCACAATCGAGCACAACGTTCCCTCTTGAAGTCACTACCTACTACTTGGCCAAAGCAATAAACAGCAACGGAGAACATGCAAGAATTACTTAGGAACAAAAATATAAGAGATAAAAACCAAATATATTACTCTATCACAATCTGAACATAATCTCATAATCCATCAGATCCCATCAAACGCAGCATAGCAACAGTAGAAATATTACAAAAGTGCCTCGATCATGTAGGGCAGCTCACGAGGTCTAAACCATGAAGATCAAAGAGGGGAGGAGAACATCACATAGCTACTGATCACGGACCCATGTTCCAAGGCAAACTACTCACGAGACATCCGGGGAGCATCCATGGTGGAGAGGAGACTCCCGGAGGTCAATCCTCCCACCGGCAGGGTGCCGGGAAGAGGTCTTCTAGTGTTCCCGATCTCGGAAGCGCGGAGGCGGCGGAACAGAGGCGAGTTTGCGAAATAGGGTTCTGTCTCTGGAGTTTCCCCGTGACGGAGAATAAATAGGCGAAGAGGGGCAGCCAGAGGTGGACCAAGGGCCCCAGGCGCCCCCCTGGCGCGACCAGGGGTGGGGCCGCGCCGGGTGGCCGCCTGGGCCCCCTGGCTCCCCTCTGGCCCCACTCGGGCTCTTCGCGAAGCTTCCTTCACACTGATTTTTTATCTGAATTTTCCCGAATTTTTCTGGCTCTTTTTATATGGGGGAAAACTGAAATAGAAAAACAGCAGAAAACAGGAACTGGCACTGGGGTGCACTGAGTTAATAGGTTAGTCCAAATATGATCAAAAGTGTATGAAAGTGTATCTAGATCATAGCAATATCACACAAAACATGCATGGAGCAAGCAGAAATTATAGATACGTTTTGGACGTATAAAGATCCCCAATCTTAATTCCTGCTCGTCCTCGAGTAGGTAAATGATAAAAACATAATTTCTGTGGTGACATGCTAGAAACCATAAAAGAACTTTGAAAAGTAAAGCAATCAAGGTTAGAAATTCAATTCAAGTCATAACATGCAAGACTCTATATTAGCATTGAAACAACTAACAAAAGAACATTAGGTGCAAGAGCTCTCGCTGTCCGTGACTCGAATGTCTCCAAATGGTGTTTGCGTGCAAGAAAGGGGATAGGGAATACGAGAAAGAAATATATTTTTTGAGAACTCAATCTACTAAAGTTTCACACTTGGTCCTCTTTGGAATCTTATCTTGACTCGTCCCCAGACCACTAGCTAGGTACAAGTCAATTTGATCCACTCCTTTTCGATATTTTGAGCACTCATGCAATGGATGAGCGTAAGCACGAGATTTGACACTTAGGATGGCAAAGAGAGAAATATGGTGGAGGAGGAAGACAAAAAGGATGAGAAAGGCTCACATCAATGAGGACAATCATAGGGAAGGGACGCCAAATGATAGATATGATGTGAGGAGTAGGGATTGTCATGCAACGGATGCACATACGAGCTAAGAAGCTCTCCAATGGAACTAGTGGGGGTGCATCTAACTTGCTCGCTCATGAAGACCTAGAGCTCGTTTGAGGAGGCTCATCCTTGGAATATGCAAGCCAAGTTCTAAAGTGTGAAGGTCCCCACATCCTTGGAATATGCATGAAGATCATCTCTATGGAGTACAAGGGATAGAGGATGAAGTACTAGTGTGGATCTCTCAAAAGGATAGTAGTGTTGCCCCTTTCTCTCTTTTTATTTCTTTTTATTTCTTTTTCTCTTTTTTTCTATTTTTTCTATTTTTTTTGTGGCCTCAATGTCTCTTTCTATTTAACTCTCATTTGTCCTCTTTGGGATCTTTTATTGTGTCCACTTTGGGATCTTTTCCTCATTTAAGGGCAACACTCTATTTTACAATAAGGTAAAGGAGATCTTTCACACTTTACAAGGTACTCAAAATCATAAAGAAGATGTAACTATCATGATGTATGCAATGTATATCGCTGCCAGTGTAGCAGAAACATGTATGACATGAAGATCAAGTCATGAAGAGGTGTATGTTGCATGGCAATATAACTCGGAAAGGCTATGGAAATGCCTTGATAGGTAGGTATTGTGGCTGTTTTGAGGAAAGATATAGGGAGGTTTATGATGACAGAGCGTATCATGCCAAGGGTTTGGATGTACCGGCGAAGGTGGACACCAACTCTCGGAGTGAGAAGAAGGCAATGCACGGCACGGGAGAGGCTAGCAAATATGGGAAGGTGGAAGTGTCAACTTTCAATACTTACATTACTCCGAAGAACTCATGCACTTATTATCGGTAACTCTCAATCTAATAAGGAGGTCCACAAAGAGACAAGTACCCCGAGGAGGAGTGTATGGGGGTTTGGTTATCCTTGCGCATCCTCGACTCATGGTACGTGAGTGTACTCTAATATTCGAGCCCTCAGAAGAGTAGTGATCCATCTAGTAGCTAGAGTTCTCAACTAGTTTTGTAGGTTTTGAAAATAAACACGGATTTCCCAAAATATGACACCTATCACTAATAGGCAAGAGCTCTTGACACCAAAAGTTCAAACATTACTCACACCAATACCTCAAAACTATTGCAGTCTACTACTAGAATTAAATAGCAACCTCAATTACCTACTTTCAAGACAAGACACAACTCAGTGCAACAACCAACTCTCTTTAATAAGATAAACATGAAAACTAAAAAGAGTTCCAGCAACAAACTAAACAAAATCCAAGGCTCTTGCTAAATACAAACTAAGACTAAGACTAAACATGGCAGTAGCTATGAAAAGATAAAGAACACACAACAGCAAAAAGATAAGCAGGAAAAATCCTATGATGTGTTCTAAATTTGAAAGTGGAGCGTGTTTCTCTCCCACACAAAGTAAGACAGGATCTAACTTGTTATGAACAGCAAGCAAAGCTAAAGAAAACTAAAAATAAAACCTAAGAGCGAGACGCTCCAAGCATAGCACATAACGCATGAAGTGATAAAAATATAGTGAGACGAAGGACGAACTGATGATTGTTGATGGAGAAGGGGATGCACGGGGGAATCCCCAAGCTTAGACGCTTGAGTATCCTTGAATATTTATTGGGGATGCATGGGGGCATCCCCAAGCTTGAGCGCTTGACACTCCTGGATCTTCTTTCATCATCTTCCATCGCACACTTGAAAACTCCCTTCATACATAACTCATCATAAGCTGAATAGAGAGGTTAGTACCCTTAATAAAATAATTTCTCCCCACTGGATATAAAGATATTCTTGAAGAGGTAATGTTTCTCAAGATTTCCAAAAAGTTTTTGCAAATAAAAAGCAAGCTTAAGGTTTGCAAAAGTTAGGAGAGACAAAACGTGGCAGAATCTGTGAAAAACAGAACGGCAGGTAGCAAAGAATTTTTTAGGAGTACTTCTGCAACTCAAATAAAAAAACTCAGAACATACGGAAGTTTCGTAATTGTATATAGAATAGTGTGTAAAAATTTCAGCTCAAAAAGATGAACTGGGATTTTTCTGGAATTTTTCTGGTCACGAGGAGAGAATCTGTTTTCTGGACAGCATGTCACAACTTTTACTTCCCTTGCCGTAAGAGGCTATAACTTGGCACAAAGCTGAAAAATAAAGATACAATGATGTTGCTACAGCAGTAACAATCATCAAGATACAACAAAAGCAAAAATAAACACCTAAATTCGTTGCGGGCTGCCTCCCGAAAGCGCTTTCTTTTATTCCTTTAAGCTAGGCATGATGCAAAAAGAAGAATCAAGTTTTATCAAGAGAAAGAGAATAACTAGCCCGAGTAACGGACTCAAAAGGTAACTTGATTTTATTTCTAGGGAAGTGTTCCATCCCCTTTTTGAATGGGAATTGGAATTTTATATTCCCCTCTTTCATGTCAATAACCGCACCAACGGTGCGAAGAAAAGGACGTCCCAAAATAATTGGACACAAAGGTTCACACTCTATATCCATAACAATAAAATCAACGGGAACATAGTTGTCATTGACAATGATAAGAACATCGTCGATCCTCCCCAAAGGTTTCTTTACGGAAGAATCAACAAGACGAACACCAAAAGAACAAGGCTCAAAAGGCTTCAATTCAAACATATCAAATATTCTTTTGGGCATAACGGAGGTACTAGCTCCAACATCACATAAAGCATAGCAAGAGAAGTTATTTAATTTAATTTTGATCATAGGATCCCAACCATCATCTAGCTTCCTAGGTATGGAGGCTTCTACTCTAAGCTTCTCCTCCCTAGCTTTGATGAGAGCATTTGTGATATGCTCCGTGAAGGCAAGATTAAGTGTGCTAGTGTGGGGGTCTCTAGACATTTTGTGTAGCAAGCTAATAACTTCTGAGAGGGTACAACTATCAAAATCAATATCACTACTATCAAAGGTGGTAGTAGTGTCATCTAGGCTCACTTGTTTGAAACCCTCTATGTTCATAGGAGTTTCTTCATCTACGGTTGAGGTATTAGCATCACCATTAATAGGTCCAACGGGACTAGGAGTGCATTGGGTGCTAATAGTTTGGGTGTCCTCAACAATTTGGATAGTGGCAACTGTGTGGTGTGTAGGAAGGCTCTTAATTATATCCTCTTCCTCTTTTGTAATTGGATAGCATTAATAGGAGTGGCATTATTCTCCTCAAGGGGAGAGGTTCTAATTTTAAGCATCTCAATATCAAGGGCTAAGCTTTCTACCTTCAAAGAGAGATTATCTATTTTAGCTAATTTATCCTCTACATTTTTGTTGAAGGCTTTTTGGGTAGTGATAAAGTCTCTAAGCATGCTTTCTAATTCAGAAGAGGGGTTCTTGTTGCTAGGGTAGGTGTTGTTGTTCCCATAGTTGGATGGAAACGGTCTAGGATTGCTAGCAAAATTTCCTCTATAAGCATTGTTGTTGAAGTTGTTTCTAGCAATAAAGTTCACATCTACTTGTTCTTGAGCAACCAAAGAATTTAAAGGGACATCATGAGGATCAATAGAGGGTTTCTTGGTAAGTAGAGACATAATTAAATCAAATTTTTCATTGAGGGAGATAATTTCCTCGACATAATTTACCTTCCTACCTGTTGGAGCACGTTCGGTGTGCCATTGGGAATAATTGGTCATCATCTCATCGAGAAGCTTCGTGGCAGCACCAAGGGTAGTTGACATAAAGGTTCCTCCCGCGGCCGAATCTAACAGGTTCCGCGATGGAAAGTTCAAGCCTGCATAAAAAGTCTGGATAACCATCCAGGTAGTCAAACCATGTGTAGGGCATTTCTTAACAAGAGATTTCATTCGTTCCCAAGCTTGGGCAACGTGTTCATTATCCAATTGCTTAAAATTCATAATGTTACTCCTCAATTGGATAATTTTAGCAGGTGGGTAGTACTTCCCTATAAAAGCATCTTTGCACTTATCCAAAGAATCTATGCTATTCCTAGGCAAAGATTGAAACCAGATTTCAGCGTCTCCCCTTAAAGAGAAAGGAAAGAGCTTGAGCTTAACAACATCACCTTCTACTTCCTTATACTTTTGCATATCACATAATTCAACAAAATTGTTCAAGTGTAAAGAAGCATCATCTCCAGCACCAGAGAATTGATCTCTCATAACAAGGTTTAGCAAAGCAGGTTTAATTTCATAAGAGGTAGCTGAAGTGGCAGGTGTGGCAATGGGAGTGCAGATAAAGTCTTGGTTGTTGTGACTAGTCAAGTCACTCAACTTGGTGTTTTCAGTGGAACCCATAGTAGCAGCAAGTGTGGCGGATTTTTTTGTAATTTTTGATAAAAGACACAAAGATAAAAACTGAAAGATAAACTAACAAGACTAAAAAACAAAGGTAAAGGGTAGTGTGCAACTCCCCTATCTTAGCACTCGGAGTCGCTGGCAACGGCGCCAGAAATTCGCTTGATGGCTTCTCGCCCTTCGTTGGTTACCCCAAGTGGAAGGTTAAGATGTAGCGCAGCAGCAAGTTTCCCTCGGTGAAGATACCAAGGTTTGTCTCCAGTAGGACTCCAGAGATGATAAGTAGGTGTCAGCGGCGCAACTGACGTGGACCTGCACACATACACAGATAACTTTGTTCCCAACGAAGTTCAGAGAGGTTGTCAATCTCTCCGGTCTTGTTGTTCACAAACAGTAAAACACAAAGGATAATGATAGCAATTGAAAGTAAATGCAGGAAAGTATATATAGCGTGGAAACAGTAATAAGGATATGGACCGGGATACGTGATGTTCACTAGTGATGTCTCTCTCCCAAAAGACGATAAAACTGCTATGCGAGGTAAACAAATTACAGAAGGGCAATTGACAGGATTATGAACGCACCGCAATGCTAACTATGCTACAAAAGAAAGGAAGAGGTTCAAAAGCACGGGCAGTACGCCAAAATAAGTAGACCGTAATCCAACTGCATCTACTACTAATTATCCACCTTGAGATATCTATCCAGAACATCTCGCTGGTATTAAGTTGCGAGCCCCACCCAAAGTGTAAACCCAAAGCAACAGACAACTGCATTAAAAAGAACTTTGCGTAAAGCAAACAATCCTTGCAACCGCGGTTACAAGCACCGTTGTTTTCCCCCTTGTGGCAACAGCACATCCCCTAGACTCATGTTTCGGTCACTCAAGCGTGTCATCGAGGGGCATGAACCCACAATCGAGCACAACGTTCCCTCTTGAAGTCACTACCTACTACTTGGCCAAAGCAATAAACAGCAACGGAGAACATGCAAGAATTACTTAGGAACAAAAATATAAGAGATAAAAACCAAATCTATCACAATCTGAACATAATCTCATAATCCATCAGATCCCATCAAACTCAGCATAGCAACAGCAGAAATATTACAAAAGTGCCTCGATCATGTAGCGCAGCTCACGAGGTCTAAACCATGAAGATCAAAGAGGGGAGGAGAACATCACATAGCTACTGATCATGGACCCATGGTCCAAGGAAAACTACTCACGAGACATCCGGGGAGCATCCATGGTGGAGAGGAGACTCCCGGAGGTCAATCCTCCCACCGGCAGGGTGCCGGGAAGAGGTCTTCTGGTGCTACCGATCTCGGAAGTGCGGCGGCGGCGGAACAGAGGCGAGTTTGCGAAATAGGGTTCTGTCTCTGGAGTTTCCCCGTGACGGAGAATAAATAGGCGAAGGGGGGCAGCCAGAGGTGGACCAGGGGCCCCAGGCGCCCCCCTTGCGCGGCCAGGGGTGGGGCCGCGCCGGGTGGCCGCCTGGGCCCCCTGGCTCCCCTTTGGCCCCACTTGGGCTCTTCGCGAAGCTTCCTTCACGCTGATTTTTTATCTGAATTTCCCGATTTTTTTCAAATATGATCAAAAATATATGAAAGTGTATCTAGATCATAGCAATATCACACAAAACATGCATGGAGCAAGCAGAAATTATAGATACGTTTTGGACGTATCATCCAGGTAGGGTTTACAAGAGTCCTAGTCGACTACAAGTAGGAGTCCTTGTCTTGCGCCTCAAGTCTTCGGCTTCACGTCTTATTCCATCATGTCGGTGTCCACGAGTGGGCCTCTGGTGGGCCGCCAGCCATGACACGCACCAGGTACCCTCTCGTAGAGGAGTCGTGGGGTCACCCCCTCGTCAACTAGCCAGGTACAAGTCAAAATGATCCACTCCTTTTCAACATTTTGAGCACTCATGCAATGGATGAGCGTAAGCAAGAAAGTTGACACTTAGGATGGCAAAGAGAGAATATGGTGGAGGAGGAAGACAAAAAGGTGAGAAAGGCTCACATCATTGAGGACAATCATAGGCAAGAGAAAGCCAAATGATAGATATGATGTGAGGAGTAGGGATTTCCATGCAACGGATACACATATGAGCTAAGGTAAGCTCTCCAATGGAACTAGTGGGGGTGCATCCAACTTGCTTGCTCAAGAAGACCTAGAGCTCATTTGAGGAGGCTCATCATTGGAATATACAAGTAAAGTTCTAAAGTGTGAAGGTCCCCACATAGCTATATGCATAAATGATAATCTCTATAGAGTACAAGATATAAAAGGGAGTACGAGTGTGGATATCTCAAAAGGAATAGTAGTGTGCCCCCTTCTCTCTTTTTATTTCTTTTTCTCTTTTTTCTATTTTTTTATTTTTTTTATTTTTTTGGTGGCCTGAGTGGCTCTTTCTATTTCTCTCATTTGTCCTCTTTGGGATCTTTTATTTTGTCCTATTTGGGATCTTAATTTTTCCACTTTGGGATCTTTTCCTCACTTTAGGGGCAACACTCTATATATTACAAAAAGTATAGAAGATCTTTCACACTTTACAAAAGTACTCAAATCATAAAGAAGATGTAACTATCATGATGTATGAAAATGTATGCCTCTGCCAGTGTAGTAGGATATGCAATGATACTAGCGCGTCATGTAACAATGATTAGGGAACGGCCCAACTAGCATGCGGCTCATCGATCAAGCAAGTAGCATGTATGACATGAAGATCAAGTCATGAGAAGGTGGATGTTGCATGGCAATGTATCTCGGAAAGGTTGTGGAAATGCCTTGGTAGGTAGGTATGGTGACTGTTTTGAGGAAGGATATAAGGAGGTTTATGATGATAGAGCGTATCGTGCCAAGGGTTTGGATGTACCGGCGAAGGTGGACGCTAACTATCGGAGTGAGAAGAAAGCAATGCACGGCACAAGAGAGGCTAGAAAAATATGGGAAGGTGGAAGTGTCAACTTTCGAATACTCACATTAGTTCGAAGAACTCATGCACTTATTATCGGTAACTCCCAATCTAATAAGGATGTTTCACAAAGAGAAAAGTACCCCGAGGAGGAGTGTATGGGGGTTTGGTTATCCTTGCGCTCCTCGACTCATGGTACGTGAGTGTACTCTAATATTCGAGACCTCAGTAGAGTAGTGATCCATCTAGTAGCTAAAGTTCTCAACTAATTTTGTAAGTTTTGAAAATAAACACGGATTGTCCAAAATACAACATCTATCACTAATAGGCTAAAGCTCTTGACACCAAAAGTCCAAACATTACTCAAAACAATACCTCAAAACTATTGCAAGTTACTACTACAAAAGAATAGCAGCCTCAATTACCTACTTCAAGTGAAGACATAAAACTCAGTGCAACAGGCAAACTCTCTAAACAAGATAAACATGAAAACTCAAGAGATTTCCAGCAAAAAACTAAAAAAAATCTCTTTGAAAAGATAAGCATGAAAACTAAGAGCTAAACATGGCAGTAGCTATGAAAAAGATAAAGAACACACACAGCAAAGATAAGCATGAAGAATCCTATGTTGTGTTCTAGATTTTGAAAGTGGAGCGTGTTTCTCTCCCACACAAATAAAGCTCGTTTCTAACTTTTTATGAACAGAAAGCAAAGCTAAAGAAAACTAAAAATAAAACCTAAGAGCGAGACGCTCCAAGCATAACACATAATGCATGAAGTGATAAAAATATAGTGAAACGAGAGACGAACTGATAATTGTTGATGGAGAAGAGGATGCACGGGGGCATCCCCAAGCTTAGACGCTTGATTCTCCTTGAATATTTCTTGGGAATGCATGGGGGCATCCCCAAGCTTGAGCGCTTGACACTTCTTAATCTTCTTTCATCATCTTCCCTCGCACACTTGAAAACTCCCTTCATACATAACTCATCATAATCTGATTAGCAAGGTTAGTACACATAATAAAATATTTTTTTCTCTACTGGAAATAAAGATAATCTTGAATAGATACTATTTCTAAAGATTTCCAAAAAGTTTTTGCAAAGAAAAAGCAAGCTTAAGGTTTGCAAAACGAAGAAAAGGCAAAACAGGACAGAATCTGTGAAAAACAGACCAGCAGGTAGTAAATAATTTTTTAGGGATACTTATGCAACTCAAATAAAAAAACTCAGAACATATGAAAGTTTCGTAATTGTATAGATCAAGTTGTGTAAAAAATTCAGCTCAAAAAGATGAACTGAGATTTCTGTGATTTTTCTAGTCACGAGGACAAAATCTGTTTTCTGGACAGCATGTCACCACTTTCACTTCCCTTGTCATATGAGGTTATAAAAGGCACAAAGCTTGAAAAGTAAAGATACAATGATGTTTTCACAGTAGTAACAATCATCAAGACCACTAAAAACAGAAGAAAAACAAAAAGGAAATCCTAAATTCGTTGCGGGCTGCCTCCCGAAAGCGCTTCTTTAAAGCCATTAGCTAGGCTTAATGCAAATAGATCAAGTCTTTTCAAGAAAATGACTAGCCCGTGTGACGGACTCAAAAGACAACTTAATCTTTTTCCTAGGGAAGTGTTCCATCCCTTTCTTGAGAGGGAATTGGAATTTTATAATCCCTTCTTTCATATCAATAATAGCACCCACGGTGCGAAGAAAAGGACGTCCCAAAATAATTAGACAAGAAGGCTCACATTCAATGTCCATAATAGTAAAATCAAGGGGAACATAATTGTCATTGACAATGATAAGAACATCATCTATCTTCCCCAAAGGTTTCTTTACAGAACAGTCGACAAGACGAACACCAAAAGAACAAGGATCAAAAGGTTTCAATTCAAATATATCATACATTCTTTTGGGCATAACAGAGGTACTAGCTCCAACATCACATAAAGCATAGCAAGAAAAGTTATTCAACTTAGTTTTAATCATAGGATCCCAACCATCTTATAGCTTTCTAGGTATGGAGGCTTCTACCCTAAGCTTCTCCTCCCTAGCTTTGATGAGAGCATTAGTGATATGCTCCGTGAAGGCAAGATTAAGTGTGCTAGTGTGGGGGTCTCTAGACATCTTGTGAAGGAAACGAATAACTTCACAAAGGGTGCAATTATCAAAATCAAGGTCACTACTATCAAGTAAAGTGGTAGTGGTGTCTTTTAGGCTCACTTGTTTGGTAGCTTCTATAGTCATAGGAATTTCTTCTTCTACGGTTGAGGTCATAGCATCACCATTAATAGGTCCTATGGGACTAGGGGTGCATTGGGTGCTAAGAGTTTGGATATCCTCAACCACTTGGATAGTAGCAACAGTATGGTGTGTAGGAAGGCTCTTAATTCTATCTTTTTCCTCCTTTTCTCTAGCCCATCTCTCTTTCAGTTTAGCCATCATCCTAATGTTTTCATTAATTTGCACTAGGATAGCATTCATAGGAGTGACCTTCCTCTCCTCAAGGGGAGAAGTTCTAATTTTAAGAAATTCTACTTCGTGGGCTAAATTTTCTACCTTCGACGAGAGGTTATCTAGTTTGTCTAGTTTTTCCTCTACACTCTTGTTGAAGGCTTTTTGGGTAGTGATAAAGTCTTTAAGCATACTCTCCAATTCAGAAGTGGAGTTTTTGGTGCTAGGATAAGTGTTGTTGTTCCCATAGTTGTTGGAGGGGAACGGTCTAGGATTGCTACCAAAGTTACTCCTATAAGCAATGTTATTGAAGTTGTTTCTAGAGATAAAGTTCACATCTACTTGATCTTGAGCAATCAAATAATTTAAAGGTACATCTTGAGGATCAATAGGAGATTTCTTGGTAAGTAGATACATAATCAAGTCAACTTTTTCATTTAGGGAGGAGATCTCCTCGACAGAGTTTACCTTCCTACCTGTTGGATCTCTTTCGGTGTGCCATTGGGAATAGTTGGTCATCATCTCATCGAGAATTTTTGTGGAAGCACCAAGTGTAGTTGACATAAAGGTTCCTCCCGCGGCCGAAACTAGCAAGTTCCGTGAGGTAAAGTTCAAGCCTGCATAAAATTTTTGGATAACCATCCAAGTAGTCAAACCATGCGTAGGGCAATTCTTAACAAGAGATTTCATGCGTTCCCAAGCTTGGGAAACGTGTTCATTATCCAATTGTTTAAAATTCAGAATAAAGCTCCTCAATTGGATAATCTTAGCAGGAGGATAGTACTTCCCAATAAAAGCATCCTTGCACTTATCCCAAGAATCTATGCTATTCCTAGGCAAGGATTGAAACCAGATTTTAGCTTCATCCCTCAGGCTATGTTCGGTTACAAAAGTTTATTTCCACGAAGGGAAGTAATCCCTGCAGGGATTGGGTGATCCCCGCCCGACCACCTCTGACCCCTGTGGGGATTGAATCCATGCCACCATGTGGGGATTGACCCATTCGGTTAATACAGGCAACAAAAAGTCACAGTGGTCGCTGGTCAGTTCGGTGCTGGTCAAAACAAAATATAGGAAACCATCTCATGATGTAACATTTGGTTTGGTAATTTCAACAAGAAAAAGGTACACAACATAGACAGAAAAATAATAATGCAAAATAATTTAAATTTGAACTTCCATCAGAACAACAAGGTAGAGATCAACAATACACCAGCAAAAAGGTAATATTTTGTCAGCAGCTCAACAGCACCGACCAAACAACACATATCAGCAGCTCAACTGAAAAGTCTTCTACAGTGAAACAATAAAATATCAAACTTTCATGGCACATTGTAATTTATCTTTGGATCATCTGCAATAGCTTGACAGTCTTGTTTCGACAGTGAATTGTTAACGGCATCCTCTTGTTTTTGCTTCGTGAGGACTAGTAACATCAAACCTGCATGTGAAGTCGAAAGGCGAGTATCATATCAGCATGCATTTGTGTTAATCAATATTTACATGAACAAACAGAGGACTGACCACAATGCAAAGCTTACAACATATGCATTTCCTACAGTGTGCATGCATATATTCTTGGGGCAAAACAGCAGTACTACTACTATGTTGATAGTATCTTAGAAAAATAAATAGAAATTGAGTACATGTGTGATACGTCCAAAATGTATCTGTAATTTCTGCTTGCTCCATGCATGTTTTGTGTGATATTGCTATGTTCTAGATACACTTCCATACACTTTTGATCATATTTGGACTAACCTATTAACTCAGTGCACCCCAGTGCCAGTTCCTGTTTTCTGTTGTTTTTCTATTTCAGTTTTCCCCCATATAAAAAGTGCCAGAAAAATTCGGGAAAATTCAGATAAAAAATCAGCGTGGAGGAAGCTTCGCGAAGAGCCCGGGAGGGGCCAGAGGGGAGCCAGGGGGCCCAGGCGGCCACCCGGCGCGGCCCCACCCCTGGCCGCGCCAGGGGGACGCCTGGGGCCCCTGGTCCACCTCTGGCTGCCCCCTTCGCCTATTTATTCTCCGTCACGGGAAAACTCCAGAGGAGGAACCCTATTCCGCGAACTCGCCTCTGTTCCGCCGCCGCCGCGCTTCCGAAGATCGGGAGCACCAGAATACCTCTTACCCGCACCCTGCTGGAGGGAGGATTGACCTCCGGGAGTCTCCTCTCCACCATGGATGCTCCCCGGATGTCTCGTGAGTAGTTTTCCTTGGACCATGGGTCCGTGATCAGTAGCTATGTGATGTTCTCCTCCCCTCTTTGATCTTCATTGTTTAGACCTCGTGAGCTGCCCTAAATGATCGAGGCACCTTTGTAATATTTCTGCTATTGCTATGTTGAGTTTGATAGGATCTGATGGATTATGAGATTATGTTCAGATTGTGATAGAGTAATATATTTGGTTTTTATCTCTTATATTTTTGTTCCTAAGTAATTCTTGCATGTTCCCGTTGCTGTTTATTGCTTTGGCCAAGTAGTAGGTAGTGACTTCAAGAGGGAACGTTGTGCTAGATTGTGGGTTCATGCCCCCCGATGACACGCTTGAGTGACAGAAACATGAGTCTAGGGGATGTGCTGTTGCAACAAGGGGGAAAACAACGGTGCCTGTGACCGCGGTCACAAGGATTGTTTACTTTACGCAGAGTTCTTTTTAATGCAGTTGTCTGTTGCTTTGGGTTTACACTTTGGGTGGGGCTCGCAACTTAATACCAGCGAGATGTTCTGGATAGATATCTCAAGGTGGATGATTAGTAGTAGATGCAGATGGATTTCAGTCTACTTATCTTGGCGTACTGCCTGTGCTTTTGAACCTCGTCCTTTCTTTTGTAGCATAGTTAGCATTTCGGTGCGTTCATAATCCTGTCAATTGCCTTTCTGTAATTTGTTTACCTCGCATAGCAATTTTATCGTCTTTTGGGAGAGAGACATCACTAGCGAACATCACGTATCCCGGTCCATATCCTCATTATTGTTTCCACGCTATATTTACTTTACTGCTTTTACTTGCTATCATTATCCCTTGCATTTTATCCTTGTGAACAACAAGACCGGAGAGATTGACAACCTCTCTGAACTTCGTTTGGAACAAAGTTATCTGTGTCTGCGTGCAGGTCCGCGTCAGTTGCGCCACTGACACCTACTTATCATCTCTGGAGTCCTGCTGGAGAAAAACCTTGGTATCTTCACCGAGGGAAAACTGCTGCTGCACTACATCTCAACCTTCCACTTGGGGTAACCAACGAAGGGGCCAGAAGCCATCAAGCAAAGTTTTCTGGCGCCGTTGCCGGGTACTCCAAGTGCTAAGATAGGGGAGTTGCACACTACCCTTTACCTTTGTTTTTTTAGTCTTGTTAGTTTACCTTTCAGTTTTTATCTCAGTGACCTTTATGAAAAACCACAAAAATAGTTGCTACCTTTTGCCTTTGTCTTGCTTTGCCTATTTATGCTATCGTCACCATGGGTGATGAACCACCCAAATATGGTAGGATGGACATGTTTCACTTGGATCGTCTTCGATCAATTTGTGCTCGCGCTAAAAACCCAACCGACTTGGTTGAGGGAAAATCATTGGATGAGCATGCTCATTATACGAGGCACCGCCTATCTCAGAAAGGGAAACACTTATGGGATCAAATACATGTTTCTTATTGCCATGCTAAACTTTTGTGCCACATTTATGATTTTACTTGTTGTTCTAATATAGATCATAAACACCTCCCTTTCCAATGTGAGTTTAATGAAAATGAGATCTTATCTTCTTATGCTAAAGGTGTTTATGATTACTTTGATGTTGAAAAGATTGAAGAGTTTGTTGCTTTTAAAGGTGCCTATGAGATTGCTTCTTTGATTGAAAAGTATCACGATACTATTTTCGAGTCTGAAAACTTTGCAGTTCTTGCTTATTGCTTCGAGAATTATACTTCCAATTCTTATATTGAGGATTTTAAAAATAAAATGCTTGCTGCCCAAGAAGAGGCCAATGATTGCTTTGAGGAGGAATCCCATGATTCCGAGGACTCACTTGAAATATCCCTTTCTGAAAATTTTGATACTGGCTTTGTTGATGGCCAAGATGCCACTATGGATGATGCTGACAAAAATGAACTCTCTATAGTTCCTTATGTTAAGCATGAAATTGTTGCTATTGCACCCACACTTGATTGTCCTATTATCCTTTTGAAATCTCCAACTCCGGAGAACTTTGCTCTTATCAAGGCTCAATGTGATGGGTTGCATTTATCTTATAATCCTAAAGACCGTGTTGAAAACTATACACGTGTGCTTGAAGTTCATGAACAACATGATTTATGTGATAGTTATATTCTTGATGTTGTTCATGATACTACTGAAAATTATTTTGAGAGAGGGAAGTTTGGTTGTAGAAAATTCCATATTACTAAAACTCCTCTCTTTATGTTGAAAGTTTTGAAGATGTTCCTCTTCCACCTTTCTATGCATGTCACTTTGTGCTTCTTTGACTTATTTTATTACAAGATGCCTATGCATAGGAAGTGGGTTAGGCCTAAATGTGTTTCATACTTGCTTCTTGATGCTCTCTTTTGCTTCAAAATTCTTATTCTTGTGAGAGCATGTTCTATAATCTTTAAGCCTAGCTAATGGCTTTAAAGAAGTGCTTTTGGGAGGCAGCCCACAACGAATTAGTTTTCTTTTTGCTTTTTCTGTGTCTTGATGATTTTTACTTCTGTAGCATCATCATTGTATCTTTATTTTTCAGCTTTGTGCCAAGTTATAGCCTCTTACGGCAAGGGAAGTAAAAGTTGTGACATGCTGTCCAGAAAACAGATTCTGTCCTCGTGACCAAAAAAATTCCAGAAAAATGCCTGTTCATCTTTTTGAGCTGAAATTTTTACACAGTATGATCTATACAATTACGAAACTTCCGTATGTTCTGAGTTTTTTGATTTGAGTTGCAGAAGTGCCCCTAAAAAATTCTTTACTGTCTGTTGTTCTGTTTTTCACAGATTCTGCCACGTTTTGTCTCTCCTAACTTTTGCAAACCTTCAGCTTGCTTTTTCTTTGCAAAATATTTTTGGCACTCTTGATAAAAAGTAGCTCTTCAATAATATATTTATATCCAGTGGAGAAAAATTATTTATTAAGGGTACTAACCTCTCTAATCAGCTTATAATGAGTTATGTATGAAGGGAGTTTACAAGTGTGCGATGGAAAATGATGAAAGAAGATCCAGGAGTGTCAAGCGCTCAAGCTTGGGGATTGTAACACCCTCAGTTTCTGTAACAGTAATCATCATCACAGTTGACCATCACTGTTTGTTAATCACTGTTATCCCCTGTCCTTAATCAAACTTTACTTCTGCTCTTTTCAAACCATGCTGGTTGGTAATCAAAACCAAGATCCCAATGCATCTTCCTCATCATGAAACTACACCATAGTTGGAACTGCTTTGAATAAAAATTAAAACCAAAGTATTCAAATAAAGTTGTTCCATAAATCCTGAAACCATTTTTGTAAATTGCCTAAAATCATTATAATCATGTTGGACCAACTTTGGAAATTTTTGAAGTTATGGAAAATTCCAAACAATTCAAACAGTGGGTTAAAACCCTTACTTTGGGCATTTAATATTTAAAAGAAATATCTAATGATTTTCTTTTGCTGCAAAAACTTTTGTGGCACTGCCATATAATGGAATACTAATTTTGAGACACCTAACACATTTTACAAAAATGCCTAAGCTAGGAAAGCAATTACTAAAAGAGAAATACAGAAAAGAAAGGACACAGAAAATTGGCAAAACACTAAATCTCGCCATGGGCGATAGCCCACCCGGCCCACTCCCCCTTCCCCACCTGCCCCCGTCCCCTCCGTCACCTGCCCCGTCGCCGTGGCGAGCTCGCCGTGGCTGGGACGTCTGCCGGCCGCCCCCACCTCCCCTGTGCCTCGGACGCGATAAGAACGCCCCCGCGCACCTCCTGGACACGCCCCCCTCCATTTCCTCTCCTCCTCTTCTCGCAGTCGTCGGGGAAGATCCCACCCGAGCCGCCGTCGCCATGGCCGTGAGCTCACGCGGCCAGTGAGCTCGCGTCGCCACGCCGCCTTGTCCAGCGTGTTCCACGTCGTCGTCTTCGTCTCCGAGCGCAAGGAATCGAGATCGGAGCCACTACGTCGAGCGCACGGTCAACTTCCCCAACTCCGTCCGCCACGACGTCGCAGAGGGAATTCGCCGCCGTCGTTACGCCATCGAGCCCACTGCCACCACTGCTGCACTCGCGGTGAGCTCCTCTACCTTCCCCAAACCCCCGCGTAGCCCCTCGTGCGCTAAACCCGCCGACGCCATTGGAGCCGTGGCTCCGTCGCCGCCGACGTGTTCTCCCCCGCGGTCTAGGTCACGCTTTTGGCGCGCCGAGCACGTCTTCGTGTTCGCCTTGCTCCCAGGAACACCTTCCCGTAGCGCACGCGCGAAAGCCCCCTCCGTTGACGCGTTCCCGACGAAGTCCGAGCGCAGGCGGCCGTCTACCTCGTCGCCGGCAAATTTTCCGGCCACCCCCGACGTCGCCACCACCTGGAATCGACGCAGCGCTGTCTTCCCGTTCGAATGCATCTAACCCCGTGACGAACGGTGCCCCCTAGCCCTTTTCCGACGCCCCTCCCGTGGCCTCCGCCGTGCTGGGCACGGCGGCGTCTCGCCGCCGGTGCCCCCCCTGACGTGGCACACCTGGGGGCAACCCCTGGGTCACTGCCAGTGGACCCCTTGGCCCCAGTTGACTGGGTTGACCAGTCAACTATGCTGACTGGGCAACCCCAGTCACTGACAGGTGGGTCCCCTGTAAATAATTAACTTAATGCTTTAAGTTAATCTAATAATTAAAATTGAGTCACTGACATGTGGGTCCAGAGGCATTTTTGATTTATTAAAATGTTTTATAAATAAATAGAGGCTGACATGTGGGTCCCACATGTCAGGCACTGTTTTGGATAATGTTGTGGATAATGTTTTGGATAATGTTGGATAAATAATAAAAGAAATTCAGAAAATCATTTAAATGATTTAAGACTTTGAAATTCAATAACTTTTAAACCGTAACTCGGATTCAAAAACTTTATACATGAAAATTGATCAGAAAAATATAACGAATACAAATACGCTATCCGTATGTCTACCACCCCCCTCTAACATACCGAAGATCGAACATCCCCCCTCCGGACCGTCTGTCCGATAAATTGTCCGGTACTGTTAGAGTGCCCGGATGAATTTATTCCGAACACGAATGTTTCTCGGAATAGATCAACTAACACGGATACACCCCCCTTATGTTTTTCCGGTACCCACGACACCTCCGGCTTGATCCTTCCCCCTCCGGACACCCTGTCCGGTAATCATCCGGAACCGGTAGCTCATCCTCAGATGAATTTCCGTTCCGAGCAATGTACATTGCACTGCATTAGAATACCGTTAACATTTCATCTGTCATGTCATGCATCTGTTTGTATATGCTTGTTGTGTATTTACTGTTTCTTCCCCCTTAATCTCTGGTAGACCCCGCTGCTGCCGTCGACTACACCGCTGCTGAGTACGACTACTTCGTCGACGACCCTACTACTACCGTCGAGCTTGCAGGCAAGCAGAGCCATTCTCTTCCCCAGATATCGCCTACCTTTCCGTACTTTCTTGCACTAGGCATTGTTACTGCTGCTGCTACGATTACAATCCTATTCAATTGCATAGCCTATTTTTGTTGCCCCTTGATGTGCCTTCCTTATCCTATGCTGCCTTTAAATATTTAGATATGATATTCAGCAGTGAGCCCTGCGCATTATTAGCTAGGATTAGATAGAGGGTCGTGATCACTCAGGGGAGTGAACGCGGATACAAATATTATAACTGCACAGGTACGGTACAATGCAGACACCGTCTAAGGCCCCTAACTGGGTTATGCCTAGTCACCTCAAGTGTGAGCTATCAAGGAGTAATCCTTGTACTCCACTCGAGGCTGACTTTGTCTTGCTGCCATAGGGTCCTAAACGGCGATTGTCCTTCAGGTAAGAAATCGGGCGACCCAACGGTGTCCGCGAGAGGTATTGCGACGGGACGACAGGGAGGGTACGACCAGTGTACCGGTGTGCTTGGCCCCTGGTCGTTGGACGCGAGAGTTACCAAACTACGAAAGTCGAGCTCCTCCCGGAGCACACGCGAGACAAGGTAAGGAGACGGTTCACCTTCTTGGTAACCGCAGTGACTTGGTGGGACGACGGGGCAGGGACCGATGTACTGGTGGTCCTGGCTGCTGTCGTTGTCCGTGGGTCAGTTAAGTCGAGGCAACGATAACGGTTGTCACGCAGGTTAATTAAAATGCTAAATGGTTCAGTGAATGTCTTGAGTTGGCTATATGCCATGTACGCACTACCTACCCGTGGGAATTACGAGTTATGGGCTCCTCTGCTTCGTAGTGTCGTCCGAGGACTCTTCAGACGTCAGCAGTACCGCGGCCTGCGCCGGGAAGTGGTGTTGTCTTATTTGCCGCGGCAGTGTGATTTGTATTTGCTTTGATTTAACTTCACCGGCCAGCCTCGCACCGTGCAGGAGTACGTCGGGGTTGGGGTCCAAAGCCCCGCGTACATAGGATATAGTCCGGCGGATGACCTCTCTGTTGAGTTTGAAAGATGGGTTATGAAGTGTCGGATAGCCTCGGTGGAGCGTTCCCTAACAAGGTTCCCTTCACCCTGGAGATCCGTGCGTGTAGCATAACACAAGTGCACCCCTGCAGGGAAGATTAATCTATTCGAATAGCCGTGTCCACGGTAACAGGACGCTTTATGCTGAAGCTGGATCTTACCACTAGAAACTATTATTATTAAACTGTATGGTTCCGGGTTTTCTTCCTCGCGGGGATGTCGAGGAGGTGAACTCGGAGGCATTGCTAATTATTACAACTTATTATTATACAATGCTGCAGCAACTTCTGCTGCATTGTTACTTTATGCTTTATATAAACTGTTGGCTGATTCTTACCTCATGCTGCAAGACCTCATCGGAAGATGCTAGTCTTCGATAGGCCTAGCTTCTTACCCTTGCTCTGGATTTCTGTCTTTCAGTCCACTATATACAGCCTCTTCTTTCCGTTGATACAATGCATAATGCTTAGTAGCGGACGTAAGACTCGCTGGTATACTAGATACTCACCTGCTTTATTTCCTTTACTGTTTTGCCTGATCGGCCGCTGCAACCGACGTTGGAGCCCAGGAGCAGGAGTACCCCGGAGGCGCCTACTACGACGTCGAGTTCCCCGTTGACCAGGAGTAGTTCGGTGGATCCCAGGCAGGAGGCCTCGCCTTTTCGATCTGTATCTCTGATGCGATTTGTGCTAGCCTTCTTAAGGAAAAACTTGACTAACTATGTCTGTACTCAGATATTATGGCTTGTATGACTTATGTATTCGGGTCCGCGTGACCCCCTCTATTGTAACATATTTGTTTATCCTTTTGTGTTTAGTGTTGTGCTGTGATATTATCACCGTGGCACCCTAATCTCAGTCGTGTACCCTGTGTGTATGATTACTGTACACGGTCTGATTTTGGGGGCGTCACAGGGATGCCCCCATGCATCCCCAATAAATATTCAAGGAGACTCAAGCGTCTAATCTTGGGGATGCCCCCGTGCATCCCCTTCTCCATCAACAATCATCAACTCGTCCTTCGTCTCACTATATTTTTATCACTTCATGCGTTATGTGCTATGCTTGGAGCGTCTCGCTCTTAGGTTTTGTTTTTAGTTTTCCTTAGCTTTGCTTGCTGTTCATAACAAGTTAGATCCTTTCTTACTTTGTGTGGGAGAGAAACACGCTCCACTTTCAAAATTTAGAACACATCATAGGATTTTTCCTGCCTATCTTTTTGCTGTTGTGTATTCTTTATCTTTTCATAGCTACTGCCTTGTTTAGTTTTAGTCTTAGTTTGTCTTTAGCAAGAGCCTTGGCTTTTGTTTAGTTTGTTGCTGCAACTCTTTTTGGTTTTCATGTTTATCTTGTTAAGATAGTTGGTTGTTGCACTGAGTTGTGTCTTTTCTTGAGAGTAGGTAATTGAGGTTGCTATTTAATTTTAGTAGTAGCTTGCAATAGTTTTGAGGTATTGATGTGAGTAATGTTTGAACTTTTGGTGTCAAGAGCTCTAGCCTATTAGTGATAGGTGTCGTATTTTGGGCAATCCCTGTGTATTTTCAAAACCTACAAAACTAGTTGAGAACTCTAGCTACTAGATGGATCACTACTCTTTTGAGGGGTCGAATATCAGAGAACACTCACGTACCATGAGTCGAGGATGCGCAAGGATAACCAAACCCCCATACGCTCCTCCTCGGGGTACTTGTCTCTTTGTGAACCTCCTCATTAGATTGAGATTTACCGATAATAAGTGCACGAGTTCTTCGGACTAATGTAAGTATTGAAAGTTGACACTTCCACCTTCCCATATTTTGCTAGCCTCTCCTGTGCCGTGCATTGCCTTCTTCTCACTCTGAGAGTTGGTGTCCACCTTCGCCGGTACATCCAAACCCTTGGCATGATACGCTATGTCATCATAAGCCTCCTTATATCTTTCCTCAAAACAGCCACCATACCTTCCTATCAAGGCATTTCCATAACCTTTCTGAGTTACATTGCCATGCAACTACCACCTCTTCATGACTTGATCTTCATGTCATACATGTTCCTGCTACACTGGCAGCGACATACATTGCATACATCATGTAGTTACATCTTCTTTATGATTTTTAGTACCTTGTAAAGTGTGAAAGATTTCCTTTACCTTTTTGTAAAATAGAGTGTTTCCCTTAAGTGAGGAAAAGATCCCAAAGTGGACACAATAAAAGATCCCAAAGAGGACAAATGAGAGTTAAATAGAAAGAGCCATTGAGGCCACCAAAAAAATACAAAAAATAGAAAAAAAGAGAAAAAGAAATAAAAAGAGAGAAAGGGGCAACACTACTATCCTTTTGAGAGATCCACACTAGTACTCCCTTTATATCCTTGTACTCCATAGAGATGATCGTTATGCATATAGCTATGTGGGAACCTTCACACTATAGAACTTGGCTTGCATATTCCAAGGATGAGTCTCCTCAAACGAGCTCTAGGTCTTCATGAGCGAGGAAGTTAGATGCACCCCACTAGTTCCATTGGAGAGCTTCTTTTTAATGCAGTTGTCTGTTGCTTTGGGTTTACACTTTGGGTGGGGCTCGCAACTTAATACCAGCGAGATGTTCTGGATAGATATCTCAAGGTGGATGATTAGTAGTAGATGCAGATGGATTTCAGTCTACTTATCTTGGCGTACTGCCTGTGCTTTTGAACCTCGTCCTTTCTTTTGTAGCATAGTTAGCATTGCGGTGCGTTCATAATCCTGTCAATTGCCTTTCTGTAATTTGTTTACCTCGCATAGCAATTTTATCGTCTTTTGGGAGAGAGACATCACTAGCGAACATCACGTATCCCGGTCCATATCCTCATTATTGTTTCCACGCTATATTTACTTTACTGCTTTTACTTGCTATCATTATCCCTTGCATTTTATCCTTGTGAACAACAAGACCGGAGAGATTGACAACCTCTCTGAACTTCGTTGGGAACAAAGTTATTTGTGTCTATGTGCAGGTCCGTGTCAGTTGCGCCGCTCACACCTACTTATCACCTCTGGAGTCCTTCTGGAGATAAACCTTGGTATCTTCACCGAGGGAAAACTGCTGCTGCACTATATCTCAACCTTCCACTTGGGGTAACCAACGAAGGGGCGAGAAGCCATCAATGTGTTACTCCATTATAGACCTAAGCCACAGAACTTAACATGTATACATACATACAACTTATTGTGTTGTAACTTGGGACTGAACTATACAAAAGCCGAACCAAATACTAGGAAATCGGATTAGCAGCCACAGATTCTGCAGATTTAAAAGTAATACTAGGGACTGGACTATACAACAGCCGAACCAAATACTAGGAAATTATTTTGTTGTTGTGTTGTAACTTGGTACCACAAACAAAGATTAATGTTGTGGCCATTGCAAACTGTTTATTGCAAATACTAGGGCATGTTTATACCACAAACTGGTTATTGCAAACAAAATTACTACTGTAGCAACTACACAACCAGAAGCAATTCTACTGCTAAGCTTTGCTGGGAATGGCTGGCAGCCAACATATGCATTTCCTAGAGTGGTAACACACAGCTACAATCACTGGCAATTATAGACAGAGAAAGAAAAAGGATAAGCAAAAGTGATTCTGTAGATGTAGCTAGCAAAACTTATTTACTGTTGTTGACCATGTTATGTTGAGTCAGAGAGGGGGCTCAGCTAGCTAAGCCTAGCTAAACATTCTTGTGAGGCAGAAAATTGAGTACTAGAAGTACTACTACTATGTTGATACTATCTTAGAAAAATAAATAGAAATTGAGTACCTGTGTTACTCCATTTCAGACCTAAGCCACATAAGAGCAATCTCTGGGTTGGCACTTAGGAAAATCTCTCGGTTCTCAGGGATCTTGAAGACTCGGAAAGCCTTGATTTCTTCATTTGGTGTGATATCCATTGTGTTGAGCAGATTTATGCATTTCTTGATTGAGAACTCGTCCACAGCCTTTGCCTTTTCTTTCTCATCCTCCACCTGCTTTGCCATCATTTCAATGTACTTCTCCATCATAGCAGCCACATCACCATTCGCCGACCTCCTCCTCTTTGGTTCTTTCTCTTTTTCACTTCTTGAGGGTACACTAGCTACCCTTGGTTCAGTTTGAGTGGGCTCCGCATCATCATTGTGCTCCCTTTCTTGCACAAACAGCACCTCCACATCATCAGTGTGCTCCCTTTCTCCTCCAAGATTATGAGCATCTGTTGATGTTTCTCCAACATTCTCAACTTGTGATTGTGTCGGGTATTGCGATGACTCCGTAGAGGTGAAGTTGTATGTTCCGATAGCAGTTTGACCTCCAAGTTAAAGTCACAAGAGAACATAAGATTTGAAGCAAGAGTAAACAAACACAAAACAATAACATGAATATAAGAGTTGAAGCGGGAGCTAACCATCATGCAATTCGCCTAAAGCTTCATACAAAGGAAAAGATTTTGTCTTGAACTTCCCAGCTTTAGGGTGAGACTAGAAAGTTGACAAAAATTATATAAGAGCGGGCAAGAGTAAAACAAAAGACATTGGTCGTCAACAAGCAATGATTGTGCAACATACTTACAATGATTATGTTTCTCCAGAGTGGGGGATCTGCTAAAATCATGCACCGTTGGTCGTCCCATGAAACACCACTTTGCTGTCGGATCTCCTTTATCATCTTGTACTCTTTCTTTCACTCTTTCTCCTTTTCTTGAATCTTCTTCTTCTCGTACTTAGCATATGGATTCTTTTGATGGAATTTCTGCACCATCAGATTCCATGTTTGAGAGCTCCAACCATTTTGGCCCTTATATTCAGGAGTAATGTGCTCCCGAAGCAAATCCACCAGATCTTTCTCAAGACTGGGATTCCACTGAGCTCTATCTTCTGCATTTTCACATAGATTGTTAATGCTAGGACACCCTCTCATAGATAGAGAAATAAATTCATAGCTAGAGAAATAAAGTTGTACCTTTGGGAGACCCTCTCTTCCTCTTTGCCACACGCCCTGTAGGTAACACCCTACCCCTTTCAGCTGCTTCTTTCATGAGGCTCAACCTCGGTGATCCTCGAGCAGTCATCATAGTGATTTCTGGACAATAGCCATGACATGAACAGCAACAAAAATAGTTCCCAAGTGACATGAACATCAGCAAAAATAGTTCCCAAGTGACATGAACAGCAGCAGCAATTTATTAACATGATAGCAAAACAAGTTCCCAAGTGACAATTTATTACATGAAATAAAATAAAAGCATCTACTTTATTACATCTCCAATAACTATTGTGCAGCTTGTTGATAAGCAGCCCACATTTGATGAGCAATTGCATCTCTAAGGTTGTCGCCTTCATGAGGAACATCACCATCAGGAAGATCGACAAAATTAATGGGAGGTATGTTATCTAGTTGGTTAACTAACCAACGCTCATCTCCCTAGTGAGATCGAATGATGTTATGTAAAATTGTTGCAGCTACTGGTAGCTTGGCTTGGTTCTCTATTCGATGATTGATACGTCCAAAACGTATCTATAATTTCTGCTTGCTCCATGCATGTTTTGTGTGATATTGCTATGATCTAAATACACTTTCATACACTTTTGATCATATTTGGACTAACCTATTAACTCAGTGCACCCCAGTGCCAGTTCCTGTTTTCTGCTGTTTTTCTATTTCAGTATTCCCCCATATAAAAAGTGCCAGAAAAATTCGGAAAAATTCAGATAAAAAATCAGCGTGACGGAAGCTTCGAGAAGAGCCCGGGAGGGGCAGAGGGGAGCCAGGGGGCCCAGGCGGCCACCCGGCGCGGCCCCACCCCTGGCCGCGCCAGGGGGGCGCCTGGGGCCCCTGGTCCACCTCTGGCTGCCCCCCTTCGCCTATTTATTCTCCGTCACGGGAAAACTCCAGAGGAAGAACCCTATTCCGCGAACTCGCCTCTGTTCCGCCGCCGCCGCGCTTCCGAGATCGGGAGCACCAGAAGACCTCTTCCTGGCACCCTGTCGGAGGGAGGATTGACCTCCGGGAGTCTCCTCTCCACCATGGATGCTCCCCGGATGTCTCGTGAGTAGTTTTCCTTGGACCATGGGTCCGTGATCAGTAGCTATGTGATGTTCTCCTCCCCTCTTTGATCTTCATTGTTTAGACCTCGTGAGCTTCCCTACATGATCGAGGCACCTTTGTAATATTTCTGCTATTGCTATGCTGAATTTGATGGGATCTGATGGATTATGAGATTATGTTCAGATTGTGATAGAGTAATATATTTGGTTTTTATCTCTTATATTTTTGTTCCTAAGTAATTCTTGCATGTTCTCCGTTGCTGTTTATTGCTTTGGCCAAGTAGTAGCTAGTGACTCCAAGAGGGAACGTTGTGCTAGATTGTGGGTTCATGCCCCCCGATCACACGCTTGAGTGACAGAAACATGAGTCTAGGGGATGTGATGTTGCCACAAGGGGGAAAACAACGGTGCTTGTAACCGAGGTTACAAGGATTGTTTACTTTACGCAAAGTTCTTTTTAATGCAGTTGTCTGTTGCTTTGGGTTTACACTTTGGGTGGGGCTCGCAACTTAATACCAGCGAGATGTTCTGGATAGATATCTCAAGGTGGATGATTAGTAGTAGATGCAGATGGATTTCGGTCTACTTATTTTGGCGTACTGCCCATGCTTTTGAGCCTCTTCCTTTCTTTTGTAGCATAGTTAGCATTGCGGTGCATTCATAATCCTGTCAATTGCCCTTTTGTAATTTGTTTACCTTGCATAGCAGTTTTATCGTCTTTTGGGAGAGAGACATCACTAGTGAACATCACGTATCCCGGTCCATATCCTCGTTACTGTTTCCACGCTATATTTATTTTACTTCTTTTACTTGCTATCATTATCAAATGCACTCCTAGTCCCGTTGGACCTATTAATGGTGATGCTAATACCTCAACCGTAGATAAAGAAACTCCTATGAACATAGAGGGTTCCAAACAAGTGAGCCTAGATGACACTACTACCACCTTTGATAGTAGTGATATTGATTTTGATAGCTGCACCCTTTCAGAAGTTATTAGCTTGCTACACAAAATGTCTAGAGACCCCCACACTAGCACACTTAATCTTGCCTTCACGGAGCATATCACAAATGCTCTTATCAAAGCTAGGGAGGAGAAGCTTAGAGTATAATCCTCCATACCTAGGAAGCTAGATGATGGTTGGGACCCTATGATCAAATTTAAATTAAATAACTTCTCTTGCTATGCTTTATGTGATGTTGGAGCTAGTACCTCCGTTATGCCCAAAAGAATATTTGATATGTTTGAATTGAAGCCTTTTGAGCCTTGTTCTTTTGGTGTTCGTCTTGTTGATTCTTCCATAAAGAAACCTTTGGGGAAGATCGACGATGTTCTTATCATTGTCAATGACAACTATGTTCCCGTTGATTTTATTGTTATGGATATAGAGTGTGAACCTTTATGTCCAATTATTTTGGGATGTCCTTTTCTTCGCACAGTTGCTGCGGTTATTGACATGAAAGAGGGGAATATAAGATTCCAATTCCCATTCAAAAAGGGGATGGAACACTTCCCTAGAAGGAAAATCAAGTTACCTTTTGAGTCCGTTACACGGGCTAGTTATTCTCTTTCTCTTGATAAAACTTGATTCTTCTTTTTGCATTAGGCCTAGCTAATGGCTTTAAAGAAGCGCTTTCGGGAGGCAGCCCACAACGAATTTAGGTTTTTCTTTTTTGCTTTTGTTGTGTCTTGATGATTTTTACTTCCGTAGCAACATCATTGTATCTTTATTTTTCAGCTTTGTGCCAAGTTATAGCCTCTTACGGCAAGGGAAGTAAAAGTTGTGACATGTTGTCCAGAAAACAGATTCTGTCCTCGTTACCGGAAAAATTCCAGAAAACTCCCAGTTCATCTTTTTGAGCTGAAATGTTTACACAGTATGCTCTATACAATTACGAAACTTTCGTATGTTCTGAGTTTTTTGATTTGAGTTGCAGAAGTGCCCCTAAAAAATTCTTTACTATCTGCTGTTATGTTTTTCACAGATTCTGCCACGTTTTGTCTCTCCTAACTTCTGCAAACCTTAAGCTTGCTTTTTCTTTCCAAAAACTTTTTGGCACTCTTGAAAAACAGTAGCTCTTCAATAATATCTTTATATCCAGTGGGAAAAATTATTTTATTAAGGGTACTAACCTCTCTAATCAGCTTATGATGAGTTATGTATGAAGGGAGTTTTCAAGTATGCGTTGGAAAATAATGAAAGAAGATCCAGGAGTGTCAAGCGCTCAAGCTTGGGGATGCCCCCATGCATCCCCAATAAATATTCAAGGAGACTCAAGCGTCTAAGCTTGGGGATGCCCCCGTGCATCCCCTTCTCCATCAACAAATCAGCAGTTCGTCCTTCGTCTCACTATATTTTTATCACTTCATGCGTTATGTGCTATGCTTGGAGCGTCTCGCTCTTAGGTTTTGTTTTTAGTTTTCTTTAGCTTTTCTTGCTGTTCATAACAAGTTAGCTCCCTTCTTACTTTGTGTGGGAGAGAAACACGCTCCACTTTCAAAATTTAGAACACATCATAGGATTCTTGATGCCTATCTTTTTGCTGTTGTGCGTTCTTTATCTTTTCATAGCTACTGCCATGTTTAGTTTTAGTCTTAGTTTGTCTTTAGCAAGAGCCTTGGCTTTTGTTTAGTTTGTTGCTGGAACTCTTTTTAGTTTTCATGTTTATCTTGTTAAAGAGAGTTGTTTGTTGCACTGAGTTGTGTCTTGTCTTGAAAGTAGGTAATTGAGGTTGCTATTTAATTCTAGTAGTAGCTTGCAATAGTTTTGAGGTATTGTTGTGAGTAATGTTTGAACTTTTGGTGTCAAGAGCTCTTGCCTATTAGTGATAGGTGTCGTATTTTGGGCAATCCGTGTTTATTTTCAAAACCTACAAAACTAGTTGAGAACTCTAGCTATTAGATGGATCACTACTCTTCTGAGGGGTCAAATATTAGAGTACACTCACGTACCATGAGTCGAGGATGCGCAAGGAAAACCAAACCCCCATACACTCCTCCTCGGGGTACTTGTCTCTTTGTGAACCTCCTTATTATATTGAGAGTTACCGATAATAAGTGCATGAGTTCTTCGGACTAATGTAAGTATTGAGAGTTGACACTTCCACCTTCCCATATTTTGCTAGCCTTTCCCGTGCCGTGCATTGCCTTCTTCTCACTCCGTGAGTTGGTGTCCACCTTCGCCGGTACATCCAAACCCTTGGCATGATACACTCTGTCATCTTAAGCCTCCCTTTATCTTTCCTCAAAACAGCCACCATACCTACCTATCAAGGCATTTCCATAGCCTTTCCGAGTTACATTGCCATGCAACTTCCACCTCTTCATGACTTGATCTTCATGTCATACATGTTCCTGCTACACTGGCAGTGACATACATTGCATACATCATGATAGTTACATCTTCTTTATGTTTTGAGTACCTTGTAAAGTGTGAAAGATCTCCTTTACCTTCTTGTAAAATAGAGTGTTGCCCTTAAGTGAGGAAAAGATCCCAAAGTGGACACATTAAAAGATCCCAAAGAGGACAAATGAGAGTTAAGTAGAAAGAACCATTGAGGCCACAAAAAAATAAAAAAAGAGAAAAAAAGAGAAAAAGAAATAAAAAGAGAGAAAGGGGCAACACTACTATCCTTTTGAGAGATCCACACTAGTACTCCCTTTATATCCTTGTACTCCATAGAGATGATCTATTTGCATATAGCTATGTGGGGACCTTCACACTATAGAACTTGGCTTGCATATTCCAAGGATGAGCCTCCTCAAACGAGCTCTAGGTCTTCATGAGCGAGCAAGTTAGATGCACCCCCACTAGTTCCATTGGAGAGCTTCTTAGCTCGTATGTGCATCCTTTGCATGGCAATCCCTACTCCTCACATCATATCTATCATTTGGCATCTCTTGCCTATGATTGTCCTCATTGATGTGAGTCTTTCTCATACTTTTTGTCTTCCTCCTCCGTACTTCTCTCTTTGCCATCCTAAGTGTCAACTTTCGTGCTTACGCTCATCCATTGCATGAGTGCTCAAAATATCGAAAAGGAGTGGATCAAATTGACTTGTACCTGGCTAGTGGTCTGGGGACGAGTCAAGCTAAGATTCCAAAGAGGACCAAGTGTGGAACTTTAGTAGATTGAGTTCTCAACAAAAATACTTTTTTCTCGTATTCCCTATCCCCCTTCTTGCACGCAAACACCATTTGGAGACATTCGAGTCACGGACAGCGAGAGCTATGGCACCTAATGTTCTTTTGTTACTTGTTTCTATGCTAATATAGACTCTTGCATGTTATGACTTGAATTGAATCTCTAACCTTGATTGCTTTACTTTTCAAAGTTCTTATATGGTTGCTAGCATGTCACCACAGAAATTATGCTTGTTATCATTTACCTACTCGAGGACGAGAAGGAATTAAGCTTGAGGATGTTGATACGTCCAAAACGTATCTATAATTTCTGCTTGCTCCATGCATGTTTTGTGTGATATTGCTATGATCTAGATACACTTTCATACACTTTTGATCATATTTGGACTAACCTATTAACTCAGTGCACCCCAGTGCCAGTTCCTGTTTTCTGCTGTTTTTCTATTTCAGTTTTCCCCCATATAAAAAGTGCCAGAAAAATTCGGGAAAATACAGATAAAAATCAGCGTGACGGAAGCTTCGAGAAGAGCCCGGGAGGGGCCAGAGGGGAGCCAGGGGGCCCAGGCGGCCACCCGGCGCGGCCCCACCCCTGGCCGCGCCAGGCGGGCGCCTGGGGCCCCTGGTCCACCTCTGGCTGCCCCCTTCGCCTATTTATTCTCCGTCATGGGAAAAGTCCAGAGGAAGAACCCTATTCCGCGAACTCTCCTCTGTTCCGCCGCCGCCGCGCTTCCGAGATCGGGAGCACCAGAAGACCTCTTCCCGGCACCCTGTCGGAGGGAGGATTGACCTCCGGGAGTCTCCTCTCCACCATGGATGCTCCCCGGATGTCTCGTGAGTAGTTTTCCTTGGACCATGGGTCCGTGATCAGTAGCTATGTGATGTTCTCCTCCCCTCTTTGATCTTCATTGTTTAGACCTCGTGAGCTGCCCTACATGATCGAGGCACCTTTGTAATATTTCTGCTATTGCTATGCTGAGTTTGATGGGATCTGATGGATTATGAGATTATGTTCAGATTGTGATAGAGTAATATATTTATTTTTTATCTCTTATATTTTTGTTCCTAAGTAATTCTTGCATGTTCTCCGTTGCTGTTTATTGCTTTGGCCAAGTAGTAGGTAGTGACTCCAAGAGGGAACGTTGTGCTAGATTGTGGGTTCATGCCCTCCGATGACACGCTTGAGTGACAGAAACATGAGTCTAGGGGATGTGATGTTGCCACAAGGGGGAAAACAACGGTGCTTGTAACCGCGGTTACAAGGATTGTTTACTTTACGCAAAGTTCTTTTTAATGCAGTTGTCTGTTGCTTTGGGTTTACACTTTGGGTGGGGCTCGCAACTTAATACCAGCGAGATGTTCTGGATAGATATCTCAAGGTGGATGATTAGTAGTAGATGCAGATGGATTTCGGTCTACTTATTTTGGCGTACTGCCCGTGCTTTTGAGCCTCTTCCTTTCTTTTGTAGCATAGTTAGCATTGCGGTGCGTTCATAATCCTGTCAATTGCCCTTCTGTAATTTGTTTACCTCGCATAGCAGTTTTATCGTCTTTTAGGAGAGAGACATCACTAGTGAACATCACGTATCCCGGTCCATATCCTCGTTACTTTTTCCACGCTATATTTATTTTACTTCTTTTACTTGCTATCATTATCCCTTGCGTTTTATCCTTTGTGAACAACAAGACCGGAGAGATTGACAACCTCTCTGAACTTCGTTGGGAACAAAGCTATCTGTGTCTGTGTGCAGGTCCGCGTCAGTTGCGCCGCTGACACCTACTTATCATCTCTGGAGTCCTACTGAAGACAAACTTTGGTATCTTCACCGAGGGAAAACTGCTGCTGCACTACATCTCAAACCTTCCACTTGGGGTAACCAACGAAGGGCGAGAAGCCATCAATGATGTGACCCCACTTTTCGGATTGGGAACCGCTTCTTCAGGACTCCCAATGCCCGTTCAATATGATTTCGTAACACGGCATGCCGGTGATTAAATAGGTCCTTGTAATTTTGGGGTCGACGACGACCGCGGGCAAACTCCTTCAGATGGTACCAAACACCACGATACGGTGCCAAGAAGTAAGGAGTGTTGGCATAACCACCATCAATGAGATAAAACTTGTCCGGAGGTACATGAAACCCGTTCTCGAGTGCTGACCGAAGAACTTTAGCATCAGTTGCGGATCCCTCCAAACCGCAAGAAATGAATGTAAAGTTCAGGTCGAAGTCACACGCGACCATAACATTATGGCTTAAGGTCCCTTTCCTATTTCTGAACGGTGCAGCCTTGTCTCCAGAAATTGTTATCGGAACATGTGTCCCATCAATGGCCCCGATGCAATTCTACAATGAAATACTACATGTTAGCATGTAGAACAAGAAGAGTAAGTTGTCAATGTGGATCGGAGTTGACGAAGAAAAAACCTGGAAATAAGGGAAGAATCTTGTGCTCGATAGAATCTTAGGATGTACTTGGTCGGGATTTGGGGGCTTTAGAAAATGGTTCGATAGAGTAGGGATTATGTAAGAAATTCTTCATTTGCCAATGGAAAGTATCCCCACTATGACCGAACCGAACTTGAAGATCTTCAAAGGAAGAATTGTGAGATAGCATCCACAAAAAAAATGCTAATTTCTCTTCGACTTTAATTCTGGTATCGAGCACCAATTTCTCTCATCGAAGATAACTAGCCAAAGATCTGAATATGTGAGGCTCCATCCTAAATGATACCCGGCAGTTCGTGATGTGTCCTTCAAGTAATTCCCTAACGAACATCTCGCATGTTAGCAACGATGTATAACGCGGCCTCGGCTCCCTATGAGCAGTCTCCATCAAATGTAATACCGGGAAAATGAATAGCATCATTTCATCATCCTCCTCATCAACCCTCGGATCCATTTGAAGACTAAATAAAACAATTCGCTAGTTACAAATTTAATTGAATGTAGAACATACTGCTAGACTTAAAGTAATATGGCTGCATGCTGAAAGACTGAAAGTGACACTAGTTTCAGAAAAATAAAAAACTGAAAGTGAGACTAGTTTCAGAAAAATAAAAGACTGAAAGTGACACTAATTTCATAAATATAAAAGACTGAAAGTGAAAGATTTAAAGTGACACTAGTGTGTAAGCTGAATACTATATTAACAGAGGATCTGAACTACACTTGGCCAATAATCCCTCTATTTCATATTAGATTAACTAGTAATATGAGCTCTGATTAACTAATCATCAATTTTAAAAATTGATTACCTAGTATCATGAGCCGTTCAATAGACGATAAACCACAATATTGGGCAAAAAATGCATCATTGGACTCGAGACTCACTATGTTGTGTATTTGTAACTTCTGTACGGCCACGTACATACAGAGGTGCTAACCAGCTATTGTGTACAAGCCGGCATCTCCTTGCTTCTGTGATGTGCTTTGCTTTGCTTTAGTTAGCTAGCTTGCCTTAACATCAGCAACTAATGACACTGACATCCCAACCAACCAAAACTAGAAGCAGCGCAGCATAATGGAAAAGAGAAGCAGCTAGCTACGACTAAGTAGTCAGCTAATTGCACTTTGGGAGTAAATCACAATCATACTCACTCACTGATTAATTAGTTTCTCGAGTATCTTCAGAACTAAAGATTAGCTAGTATCTTCACTTATAGATTAATCTGACAAAAATGAACTAAAACCATAAAGTCTGCATATTGAGCTAGCTAGAGATCATATATGAAGTAAACGCATGTGGTAGCATGGCTTCCATTGTTTTGTGGATCAGAATCAGGAGAAGCAGCGAGTAATGACCATGGAGTAATTTATGGCTTATTTAAACTGATGCAGTATAAAAGTAAACCCACCTCATGAGAACCAAAACAATATTCACATCAACAAGAGTTTGAAAGTCTAGTAGGAGCCTGAATGATCATGATCAATCCAGCCTGAATGTATCACACGATTAAAGATTGCTTGCGTCTAACAGGGTTCAATCCAAGGATAAGAAAAGCAGCTGCTGGTACAAGCATAGTACACCTTGAATTCATCAACTAGCAAACCGATTTGGGCAGTTCATCCAATTCATCTAAACAAGCATGTAACATAAACAACATACAGAGCAATTCTAAACTCTGCTAGTGCCCACATCTCAAACTCTAATCTTGGTACTTTCCACATCTCAAACTCTAATAGACCACTACAACCGTGAATTAAGTTCGTTTTCTTGCTACTCTACACATAGTAATCTGCATATAGAATAATCAAGAATCTTACCTTAGAAATTTGGATCCACACACAACCAAACCCTAGAAATAAAGAGACGGAAAGGGGAAGGATAAGGAGGATGAAGAATCTTACCAGTAGAATCGGCGAGGAGGGACCCTGGAGAAGGCTTCTGTCGCCGACGAGGTCACGCCGGAGAAAACCGGCCTCGGAGGAGCGGGGGTGCGTAGCAGTTGGACTGGCAGACCTTGCGCCGGCACGAACGCCACGCCGAGACCTTGCGCCGGCACGAACGCCACGCCGAGACCTTGCGTCGTCACGAACGTCGTGCCGAGACCTTGCGCAGCAGCCCCTCTGCGCCGCCGTCGAGACCTTGCACTGCGACGAACGCCGCCGTCGAGTCTTGCGCCGCCACGAACGTCGCCGCTCCTTCTCCTTTTTCTTTCCGGACGGATGAGTTCAGAGCGGGTGGTTTAGTTCCATGCGTGGGGAGGCGTGAGTGAAAACCTTATCAAAACCCGGCGGTTTGGGCGGATTAGGAAGGGGGTATTAACCCGGACGGGTCCAACCGAATGCTCATATAAGGTTGACCGGGATTCGTCCCTGGCCTGGGTTAAAACCACGGGGATTGGTCCAAAACCCTGTCGATCCCGGCGGGGACAGGGATTAAACGAACAAAGCCTCAAGGAGAAAGGAAAAAGCTTAAGATTAACGATATCACCATCTACTTCCTTGTACTTTTGCATATCACAAAGATCAATAAAATTATTTAAATGCAAAGCAGCAGCATCTCTAGCACCGGAGAATTGATCTTTCATAACAAGGTTCAGCAAAGCACGTTTAATCTCATAAAAAGGTGTTGAAGTAGCAGGTGTAGCAATAGGAGTGCAGATAAAGTCACTGTTGTTGTGACTAGTGAAGTCACACAACTTGGTGTTCTCAGAGGAACCCATAGTAGCAGCAAGCAAGATAACTATTTTTTTTATTTTTGATAAAGGACACTAAAGCAAAAACTGAAAGGTAAACAAACTAGACTAAAAAGCAAAGATAAAAGATAGTGTGCAACTCCCCTATCTTGAAGAGCGGAGTCCCCGGCAACGGAGCCAGAAATTGCTTTGATGTCACGAGAGTTTACTTCTCGCCCCTCGTTGGTTAGCCAAAGTGGAAGGTTGAGATGTAGACAGCAGCAAATTTTCCTCGGTGACGATACCAAGGTTTGTCTCCAGTAGGACTCCGATAACGACAAGAAGGTGACAACGGCGCCAGAGATTGGCGGTTGGCGTGGACCTGCACACACAACAGATAACTTTGCTCCCAACGAGTACAAAGGGGTTGTCAATCCCTCCGGCCTTGTTGTTTACAATGGATAAAACGCACGGGGTAATAATGATAGTTATAGCAACTGAAAAGTAAATAAAGTAGTAAATTGATAGCGGGTGTAAACAGTATTGGAAATATGGACCGGGGTCCTATGATGTTCACTAGTGATGCCTCTCTCCCAAAACACGATAAAATAGCCATGCGAGGTAAACAAATTACAGCTGGGAAATTGACAGGATTATGTGCGCAAACCAATGCTAATTATGCTATAAAGAAAGGAAGAGGCTCAAAAGCATGGGCGGTACGCCAAGACAAGTAGACCGAAATCCATCTGCATCTACCTACTAATCATCCACCTTGAGATATCTATCCAGAACATCTTGTTGGTATTAAGTTGTGAATCCCACCCAAAGTGTAAACTCAAAGCAACGGACAACTGCATTAAAGAACTTTGCGTAAAGTAAACAATCCTTGCACCCGCAAGTACAAGCACCGTTGTTTTCCCCCTTGTGGCAACAACACATCCCCTAGACTCATGTTTCTGTCACTCAAGCTAGTCATCAGGGGGCATGAACCCAAAATCATGCATAATGCTGATGGCTTCTCGCCCCTCGTTGGTTACCCCAAGTGGAAGGTTTGAGATGCAGTGCAGCAGCAAGTTTCCCTCGGTGAAGATACCAAGGTTATCGAACCAGTAGGACTCAGGAGATACAAGTAGGTGGCAACGACGCCAGAAATTTCTTCCTGACTAGGGTGTTGTCGTGGACCTGCACACACAAATAACTTTGCTCCCAACGAGTACAGAGGAGTTGTCAATTCCTCCGGCCTTGTCGTTTACAAAGGATCAACGCAAGAGATAAAAGGTGCAAAGGAAAGTAAAAGCTGAAATTAAATTGAGGGTGTGAACAATAATGTGAAGATGGACCGGGGTCCCGTGATTTTCACTAGTGATTTCTCTCTCCCAAAAGACGATAAAAGTGCTAGCGAGGTAAAAAAATCACAGTTGGGCAATTGACAGGATTATGAAGGCACCGCAATGCTACCTATGCTGCAAAGAAAGGAAGGGCTCAAAAGCAATGGGCAGTACGCCAAGGTAAGTAGACCGAAATCCATCTGCATCTACTACGAATCATCCACCTTGAGATATCTATCCAGAACATCTCGCTGGTATTAAGTTGTGAATCCCACCCAAAGTGTAAACTCAAAGCAACAGACAACTGCATTAAAAGAACTTTGCGTAAAGTAAACAATTATTTATCGATGCCTGTTTTGTCAAACAATCGTCCAAAAAGGGGGAGATTGTGAGAGCAAGTTTTGCCCCCGAAGGTTTTGGACATTGTTGGACAAAGCAGAAGTGGAACTAATATTGTTTTCGAGTATAAATAGATACTTAGGTTCCGAAAGAATGGAGTTTTCAAGTAGAAGGTCAAAGGACAACTCACTGCAGCAGAGCCGCAGTCTTCTACCGAACCCTTTGAAGGAAGACGACCCCTAAAAATGTAGTTGAAGAAAAAGTCTCTCTCGAGTAAAAGCGCAACGAGGAGAAAGCTGAAGCTGGTCGAAGACTTAGTCTTTTTACTAGTTTATCTTTACTTTCTTGAGTCATAAGAAAAACCGTACTATCAAGAGGGGTTTGCTAGTTGAGATCTTAGTCGAAGTGAACTTGCTCTGCTCAACCTAAACCCACAAAAGCCTACCGAGAGAAATCTTGCTGAGTCGAGTAAATAGCTCGAAGGCAAAGTCATCGCACTTCGTGCCTTCGAGAGAGAACTCGTTCGGTAAGTCAGCTTACTTGTTCCTCAAGTAAAGTTGCGCATTGATTGGAATCCGACCGTTGTGGACACGCGTCAAGCGGTTGCATCGGGTCACTTCAGTCATTTTACCCATCGGGATCGCCAACTATAAATACCCCGCACCTACCCGCCATTTCGAGCTGGCTGCTCCACTGAAGATTCTAAGACAGAAGTCTGTGAGCATCCCAAGAGAGATTCATCGAGAGAAAACCAAAATCCCAAGTCTGAGCTGAGTTGAGCAATTCACTATGACTTAGGTCGAGATTAGCTGATCTTTTTATCTTGGAGAACTGCAAGTCTCCTAGACGGTTAGGCGTCGCCTGTCAAGCAATCGAAGAGTAATTGTCACTGCAGAAGGAAGTTTGTAAAGGTCTCGGAGATGTCCTTAATCATCTACCACGAGTGAAAACTGGACAAGCTCGAGGAGTTTGTTGCAGTGGAGAATAGGACGGAGAGAGTTTTGCTCCAGGTGTTCAATCACCAGTACCTCCAACCAGACGTAGCACTTTGCAGAGTGTGAACTGGTTTACCAAACATCGTCGTGTCAGGCTCGTTTTCCTTCATACATTTAAATTAAGTATTCTCTCGTGGCATGTATGCCTTCGATGTATCCCTTCGCCCTTAATCTTTTCGAGCTATGCATTACCTTCGATACTGTATTTCCTTCAAGATGTTCTTAGTCCTTCGCAGTTTGCATGAATTCCTTCTAAGTTCCTTAGAATTTTTAGAAGTGATCATTCACCCCCTCCCCCTCTGATCATTCTTGAGCTTTCAATTGGTATCAGAGCTAGGCACTCCCAACGCTCTGCGTATTTTTGTCTAACAACCTGGAGTGTTGTCTAGAATGTCGTTTGCAACTGTTCGCTCGGGGGAACCAATCCCTATCTTCAATGGGAAGGACTATCCCTATTGGAAGGACAAAATGAAGAGGAATATCATGGCTATCAACTCTGCCGCTTGGGAAGTTGTCAAGAATGGTGTAACTGTCAAAGACACAGATGCCATCACTCCTGAAGAGGCAAAGAAGATAGAGCTAGATACTGAAGTCTGGGTCTTCATAACAAATCATCTGATTCCAGAGAAATACCATGAGGTCAAGAATATTCCGTTGGCCAAAGGTGTTTGGGATTATCTCGAGAAGATTGGTGAAGGTGTCTCTACTCAGAAAGATGCTCGTATTGACACCCTTCGAAGCAAGTTCTATCGTTTCAAGAGGCACGAGGGAGAAAAAGTTAGCTCCATATACAGCAGACTCACTGCGCTGTCAAATGAACTGATTTCTCTCGGTGCCGAAGACATTACCAATCGGATTATTGTCAGAACTTTGCTCCGTTCCCTTGATGATTCCTTCGATCACATTGTGCTGATGATCAAGGAAAGGACTGATTTCAAGGACCTTGTTGCCGCTGATATTCTCGAGAGACTTAATACCTTCGAGATGGAAGAAGATGAAAAACGTGATATTAATGGGACACGAAGAAAATCTCATGCACTGAAGGCCAGAGCTTCACATCACTCCTCTCCTGAAGCTAGTTCTGAATCGGGTTGTGCCTCAGATGACCCCGAGAACATTGGAAAAGATCTGGCACTGATAATGAGAAGATTCAATCGCTTTCAGAGAAGGAACTCCTCTTCACCGAAGAAAAACTACTCTTCAAGACATTCAAACAATTCAACACAGCATCGATCATCATCCAGAAACTCTTCAGCGAAATATAACTGTTGCTATAAGTGCAAGAAGCCAGGTCATTTCATTGTTGATTGTCCTCTCTGGGAAATTGAACATAGATCAAAGCATTCTCACAGCAATTCTTCGAGCAAGTCTCACAGATCGAGCAAAAACTATGAGTCGAAGAGATATGATTCAAAGTCCAGAAAAGACAAGAAAGACGGTTCTGATGATGACAAGAAGAAGAAGTATCACAAGCATCGAGAGGGTTCTTCCTCGAAATCACATTCCTCTCGACGAAAGAATTCCCATCGTGCCAAAGCCTATCTGGGTAAAGAGATGAACTCTGAAGATGATGCATCCGGTTCCGAAGCTGAATCAAACCCAAGATCTTCTTCTGGTTCTGGTTCTGAATCTGATGGCGTTGCTGGCTTAGCATTTGCTTCGAGCAACACTTCAAGTTCATTCTTCACCAACCAAAGCAGGGAAGATGAATCTCCAGCTTACTGCTTCATGGCCAAGGCTAAGGTATCCTCATCTAAGAATTCCTACGATACTTCTGATGGATCTGCTTATGAAAGTAACTCTAGGATAAGTTATGCTAAACTTGCCAAAATTGCTTCTATCCAACAAGATGAGCTAGATTCTTTAAGTGAAACTATTCAAAAATCTGAGACTTTGTTGATCGATGAGATTGAGAAGGGTCAAACTTTGACGAATGAGCATACTGCTCTGAAAGAAAAGTATGATGAACTTTCCTCTCATCATGATCTTCTCTCAGTGGACTACGAGAAGCTAACCTATGAATTCCTTCAAGGAAAAATGGCTCTCGAAAAACTGAGAGAGGCTAATGAAGAGTTGGAAAGTTTCAACCTCACGCTCATGGCTCAACAAGGCTCAGAAGCTAAAAATGAATCTACTTCACCTTGCTTAATCTGTTTGGAACGAAGTAAAATTGAGTCTATTTCCGAGAGATCGAAAGGAAAGCAACCTATTGTTATTGATGATACTAACCCCTCGAACGAGGAAACCATTACCGAGGAACTCCTCAGGTTGAAAGATTTATTTGAAACAGGCATGTTCAAAAGTGTGCAGGGACACCAGTACCTATGTGATATCCTACGAAAGGCTCTTCTTCACAGGAATCCCCGAAACGAAGGAGTTGGCTTCGAAAGGAAAATCAATCCTGATGGAACCTACTGGAAACCCGAGCAGTATCCTAAAACTGTCTGGATTCTTGAGAAAGAAAAGCCCATTGATATTGCTAACCTTTCAGGTTTCAGTTGCAAAATTGACAAAGCTATTGTTGATGAATCACTTGATTCTGACTACAAGCTTGTCAAAGATCAGGAAGGAAAGGTGTCGGCTGAATTCGTTGGTACTCCTCCTAAGAATGGTTTCTATAAGCGACAGATTTGGGTTCGCAAATCTCTCGTAGAAAAACTGCCCCCTAACCATTCTATGCAGGGAAAATCCTCGGTACCACCGAATCACTACTATTCTCTCGAGGATAGAAATGAACCTTTGGTGCCTGCTTCAAATGTTCCCCAGAAGGAATACTATCGTGTCGATAGAAATGTTTATCGTCATCGTAACGATAACACCAAAGTTGCTGTTACTCATCAGTACTCTAACCCCTCATCGAGGAATTATATTTATGGTGTGCTTGATGGTCCAGATAAACAATGCAATCCTGTTCGCTATAATATTGCTGCCCCATCTAGCTCTTCCATGCCTTCTAAGTCACCTGCTCGTTTGTGGGTGGTTAAGAAGAACTAATTCTTCTACAGGGCTATGTCTACGGTGGATCCGAATGGGTCATGGATAGTGGATGTACAAATCATATGACCGGAGACAAAGATTTGTTCACCGAAGACAAACTCTCTGAATCTTCACAGAGATACATTACCTTCGGTGACAACAACAAAGGAAAAGTACTTGGTTTGGGTAAGGTTGCTATATCGAAGGATAAGCATATCGATAAGGTTATGCTTGTTCAATCTCTAGGATATAATCTTATGTCTATCTCAAAACTTTGTGATATGGGTATGCTTGTACTGTTTTCTGCTTCTCGTTGTGTTGTCTTTTCACAGGATGATTATTCCTTCGTGTTCGAAGGATTTCGCAAAGGTGATCTTTATGTCGTCGATTTTTCTTCAGGACCTGCTGTGTCCACATGTTTAATGGCCAAAGCCACTTCTGGTTGGTTATGGCACCGAAGACTTGGGCATGCAGGAATGAAAAACCTTCAAACTCTTATCTCGAAGAAGAACATCGTTGGAATTGACAATGTGAAATTCGATAAGGATCGTCTATGCAGTGCCTGTGAAGCGGGAAAGATTGCCAAGAAACATCACTCAGCAAAAACTATAATGACTACTACTCGTCCTCTTCAATTACTTCATATGGATTTATTCGGTCCTCAAAATTATGCTAGTCTTGGAGGTAACAAGTATGGTCTAGTTATTGTTGATGATTTCTCTCGATATACTTGGGTGTTCTTTCTAGATGACAAAAGCAAGGTTGTTGAAATCTTCAAAACTTTCGCAAAGAGAGATCAAACTGAATATGAATTATCTCTCAAGCATATCAGAAGTGACAATGGTACAGAATTCAAAAACACTCAAATCGAAGATTTTCTTGATGAATATGGCTTTACTCATGAATTCTCGGCTGCTTATACACCGCAACAAAATTGTGTGGTCGAGAGAAAGAATCGTACACTTATTGAAATGGCCAGAACAATGCTTGCTGAATACAAGACTCCTATCAGGTTCTGGGCTGAAGCAATCAATACTGCATGTCATATCATCAACAAGGTTTATCTGCACAAGTTTCTGAAGAAAACTTCACATGAACTTATTACTGGTAAAAAGCCAAATGTTTCATATCTCAGGGTTTTTGGTGCTCCATGTTATATCAGAGATATGAATCACAGCTCCAAGTTTGCTCCAAAGGCTCACGAAGGTTTTCTCCTAGGTTATGGTTCGAATTCTCACACTTATAGAGTTTACAACTCTCATCTTGGCAAAGTTGTAGAAAATGTAAATGTTCGATTTGATGAAACTAACGGCTCTCAAAAAGAGCAATTACCTCTTAACCTGGATGAACCACCTTTGGATGAAGTTATCAGGTACATGGCTATTGGAGATATTCGACCTGTCGAAGGAAATGCACGTCAAGCAAACAAGGATGATGATGGTCTAATGTTCCCACACATAGCCCGGGGCGCTGGAGATCAACATCCTGAAGCAAATGATGTACAGGTCGAAGGAGAACGCTTAAACGAAGAAAATGTTCCCGATGGACAAGCTGATCCCGAAGGTCAAGCTGATCCCGAAGGACAACCGGATCCACAAGATGATGAAGGAGTTTTACCTCGTGTTCGAAGAAGAGTGGACGTCGACTCAATACTCGAAGAGATTCATTTACCAGGTCGTCCCACCACTCGTTCGCGTACTCGATTAGCTAACTTCTGTGGAAATTTCTCGTTTGTATCCATGCTAGAACCATCGAAATTTGATGAAGCCATGAAGGACTCAGACTGGATGACTGCAATGCTCGAAGAACTTAATCAGTTTGAGAGAAATAAAGTCTGGTCCCTTGTTGATAGACCTGATCCCAAGAAGCATAATATCATTGGTACGAAATGGATTTTTCGCAACAAGCAAGATGAAGATGGCATTGTGATAAGGAATAAAGCTCGACTGGTTGCTCAAGGCTACACTCAAATCGAAGGTATTTATTTCGGTGAGACTTATGCCCCAGTTGCTCGACTTGAATCCATTCGTGTCATGCTTGCTTTTGCCAATTATAATGGTATATTGCTATATCAAATGGATGTCAAAAGTGCATTTCTTAACGGTGAAATCGAAGAAGAAGTATATGTTATGCAGCCAACAGGTTTTGAAGACCCGAAGAATCCTGATAAGGTGTACAGATTGCACAAGGCCCTATATGGGTTAAAGCAAGCACCTCGTGCTTGGTATGAAACACTGAAGGATTTTCTTCTAAAGAAGGGCTTCAAACCAGGAACAACTGATCCGACTCTTTTTACTCGTGCATACAAAAATGATCTTTTTGTGTGTCAAATTTATGTCGATGATATTATTTTTGGCTGTACTAACCCTGATATTAGCGAAGAATTTGCTCGTATGATGTCGAAGAAATATGAAATGTCTATGATGGGTGAATTGAAGTTCTTTCTCGGGCTTCAAATCCGTCAACAGAAGAATGGGACTTTCATTTCTCAAGAGAAGTATCTCAGAGATTTCCTGAAGAATTTCGATCTTGTCAGTTGCAAAACTATCAAGACTCCTATGCCTACGAATGTTCATCTAGATGCAGATGAGAAGGGCAAACCTTTCGATCAGAAGAAATATCGCTCGATGATCGGTTCGCTTCTTTATCTTTGTGCATCTAGACCTGACATAATGCTATCAGTTTGTATGTGTGCTCGTTTTCAGGCAAACCCGAAAGAATCACATCATATTGCTGTCAAGCGAATTCTTCGATATCTGGCTCACACGCCATCTTTGGGACTTTCGTATCCCAAGGGTGCCCAGTTTGATATCGTTGGATATTCTGATTCTGACTGGGCTGGTGATCGAGTCGACAGGAAATCTACCTCAGGCACATGTCATTTTCTCGGTAGATCTCTTGTCTGTTGGGCTTCGAAGAAACAGAATTGCGTATCTATTTCTACGGCTGAAGCCGAGTATATTGCTGCCGGTTCATGCTGCACTCAGATTCTGTGGCTCAAGCAAACGCTGAAAGATTATGGTATTCTTGTGAAGAAAATTCCATTGCTATGTGATAACGAGAGTGCTATCAAGATTGCCCATAACCCTGTGCAACACTCTCGAACGAAGCATATTGACATTCGTCATCATTTTCTTCGAGATCACGTTCAGCGAGAAGATATTGTTATCAGCCATGTACGCACTGAAGATCAATTGGCTGATATCTTTACGAAGCCCTTGGATGAAAAGAGGTTCTGTGCACTAAGGTGTGAGTTAAACATATTGGACTCACGCAATGTGAAGTAAGATCATAACCATCGGTACCATGTATTATATGTTTTCTTTCTATGTTGTTTACTTACGTTATTTTTCTATCGTGTTTTTTTTGTTTTTGTTTTTTGTTCGTTTGTTGTTGTCCTATACACTTACCACTCCGAGTTTTATCCCTGTTTTCCCCTCGGATTGATTAAGCATCGGACCCTGTTTTCCCTCTATTCTATCCCTACCCCATCTGTGCTTTACTCTCGTGAACATGTATATATGTACTCGATCAAGATTCCCTTCGAATGTCATTGATTCCGAAGGAAAATCTATCGAACGTTTATCTACTTTTATACTCGATGTTCGATGAGTTTGGTCTCGGACGTGGAGCAACTTTCTTTCGGTTCGTTGGGTTTTTCCCGCGATTACCGCCACAAAATCCGTCCGTTGAATGCGGAGAGACGCGAAATCTGCGCCGTTAGATCAGATCTGACAGTTATGTCAGACCTCCCCTCCCTATAAATACTGATCCCTGCCACCGGCTCAGACATCGCAACTTCCTCGACTTCGTCTCTCTGCTCCCGAAATTCTCTCTCGCGCGCCGCCGTGCTGCTCGTCGCCGTCGACTCCCTCGCCGCTTTGCTGCCGGAAGGAAGCCGCCGGAGACCTCCCCGTCGACGAGGAACTTCTTCCGCGTCGCCGTAGTCGTCGTACATCACCAAGTTAGGGTATGCACGGCTCTGGATGCGATTCCAATCTTTCCTGTTCATTGTATCCAGATTTGTTCTTGATTTTCTCTCTTTTTCTTAGGTCTGTTTGATCTGTTTGGATCATTGAATCTTGGGAAATCAGTTTTCTAGCGTTTTCTGTCGATTCCCATCTGCGCTAGGTAAGAAATCCCTCGGATTCTCTCACTTTAGCAATTTCCTCAGAAACGTATCGATAAACTTGTGTTGTGCAATTCGTTCATACAGTTCTTCGTTAGATTTGCACCCAATGGAAATCTAGCCTAGCACTTGTTTGAAAAACTCGCTGCAAGACTTGCTTATCGATAAGTTTACTGCTCTCAAAATGATTTTCCTCGAAAACCACTGGTACTTGTTCACAACTTTCCTATATTCCCTCGTACCTATCTTTTTCGCAGGAAAATGTCTGGGATCGAAGGAAATGTCAGAGCACCCAAGCGTGTAGGAGGCCGAACAAGAATCACCAACAACTCTGAAGGTTTATCAGAAGAGTTGATCGTCGAAAAGAAGTTAAGAACGCCTGAAGGTTCTGAGGATGAACGTACGAGAGAAAACCGTATGCAAGAGATTCGAAGACTTCAAGCGCTTCGTTGGTATGAGTACAAGTCTCTTATGCCTCGCTGGGAGAGGTTGTTTGCTATGAAAAATCCTTGGTCTGATGTCAAAGCGTTAAGGCCAAAGTGGACGAAAGATAATCGACCACCTCCTCCAGCTGATGCTCATCCATCCTCCCTGAAAACTCCTGCCGATTTTCAGGAGCTGGTTGATGCTCGGGAAGCACGAGCACAGAAGAGAAAAGAAGCCAAAGCTAAAAAGGAGGCTGCTGCTGCTGAGGGCACCGTAGATGTTGGCCCTAGTGCCAAATCGAAGGCTGGCAAGAAATCAGCCAAGCGAAAGAAAAAGGTGGTAATTGTCTCTCCGCCTGATGCGAGCTTTGATGAAGAAGTAAATTCAGATGATCAAGACCCTGGTACAGAGGCTGATGTCGAGGACATTCCTCTGAAAAAGAAGCCGAGCAGTAAGGGCATTAGGATCCAGGAGCCAGCTTCACAGGCTCCTCGAGCAAATATTGACTTGACCAACTTGGTCACTGATCCGCCCATTTCATCTGCTCCTCCAGTTCAAGCTCGCCAACCAAAACCTTCGACTAAATCGAAGGGAAAGCAAGCTCAAGTTTCTGAGGATGAAGAAACACTTATTCAACGTAGAGAAAGGCTGGCAAAGCAAAAAGAACAAGAAGCAAAGGACTTGACAAATTCCAAGCTCCTAAACTTTCACAGCCAGCCCGAGCATAAAAAGGCTCTGGTTGCTCAACAGCTAGGCATTCTTCATTTGGTCAGTGAAAAGTACCGACGACAAATTGCTGAAGGCAACATTCCTGTTGCACCGAAAGAAAAGGTTGTGGCCCCCAGCGCCATCGAGAAAATTGTGACTCCCACAGTCACGAAGAAAAATGCAGAGGTCCCAAGCGCCTCAAAGGATAAAGTTGTGGCCACTAGTGCCGTTACCAGGCCCATTGCTGCTGCCAAGGCCACCAAGGAGGCCGAGAAGAAAGCCAAGGAGGCCAGGCAAAAAGCTCAAGCTGTTCCAGTTCCTCGAGCCACTCCAGCTCCTGCACCTGCTCCTGCTGCACCAGTTGTTTCCGGCCCTCGTGCCGATGAAGAGAGTTCCAACGAAGGAGAATCTGCTGCCCATGCTCCTTGGGATGCTGCTAATATTTCTCATATCCTCTGGAAGATGGCTACCACACCGAGCAGAGTCACTGCCGAGGATGATGTCCCTGCTGAAATCCAAGAGCATGTTGCTCGATACATGATTCGCTGGGAAGGGTATATCACCCAGGATCGCAAGGACAAGGAGCAAGTGAATTTTTACTCCCGTCAACTTCAAGAAGAAACCGAGGATATTGAGTCCCGTAAGTTTTTCAAATCCAAGATTGCCACCGCTGAAGCTTCCAGAAGGGCTCAGAAGGAAAATTTGACCGCTGTATATGAAAAGGTTCGACAAATTGTGTCGGCCGTATGCAAAGAGCACAATGATGCCCTGTACAAGAGACAATCTCGTAGGAGAAAGTCTGCTGCCCCAACCTCTGCGCGTGGGACGCCAGAGATCGAAAAGAATGCAAAGAAGGCCAAGTCTACTGAGGTCGTTGCTGCATCAGCACGACAAGAATCTGCACCAACCCCCACCAAGGAACCAACTCCTCCTCGTGAGAAAACTCCACCACCTCGCCAAGCCACACCTCCACCTCGCCAAGCCACACCTCCACCTCGTCAACCATCACCACCAAAAGCCTCGTCACCACCTCCAAACCCACCATCACCACCTCACGTCATTCCATCGACCACCCCTGCCCTCGAAACCCAAGATCATGCAGAGACCGAGCAAGCTGCTCATCTCGAGCAAGAAACTCAAGTCCCCATTTCCTCTGCTCAGAAAGATTACTCCTCTGCCCAGACTCTGCATGAAGGAGAAGACGCTGATGTTGATATCACGACAGTTTCTTCTCGTCAAGATCCTGTCGAAGGAAATAGTTCTGGAGATGACCGTTCGAGTTCCAGTTCTTCTTCCTCCTCATCAAGTTCCTCGAACGAAGAAATGGTTGATGCTTTTTCACAACTAGATGAAGATCTGGAGGCCATGGAAAATGAAGAGGCTGCACAAAATGCTAACACCGACGAAGGAGTTGCCGTCGAAGCACAGGCCGAGGAAAATGCACCTGCAGCCAACCCAGCTCAGGACATTGTAAACATTCCATCTTCCATTACTCGCCCTACTGAGCCAGTTTTCCAAATGCCAGACAATGCTGACGAAGTTTTTCCTGTTGATGAGCTGCTCCATTCTGCTCATCCGAGAGAAATGCTGCCACTGTTCCGCTCAGATTTTCCTCGTGGAGGCCCCATCTTCAAAAGGCGTGAACACAAGCCATTTTTCTTCGGGACCAATCCCTACGAGAAGCCCAGAAGTGCATATTCTCTTCGGTTTTGGACCCAAGAGCAAGCCATCTATTATACTCGTGTGCTGTACAATAAGGCTAGAGTGTTCCAACATCAATACCTCGATATGCCTTCGGTGTACTCCACTTCAAGTTTCGAGAATGTTGCCGAGACAATTGATGGTCTTCATGCTCACAAGATGTTCGATCTCGATTGTGGCTACAATCCCGAGCTTATCAAGAAATTTTATGCAACGCTCTATGTCACTGGTGATCCCGAGAACTCGAAGACGTGGAAATTTGATTATATGATCCAAGGCCAAGTATTCCATATGACTGTCGATCAATTTCTGGCCATCATCAATTTACCTCGGTTCGAAGGATTACCACACAAGCTTCATGACTTACCTGCTCCAACTCCTGCTGAATTTTCAACGATCATGAATCCAGATGTCGTAGGAGATACCTACCCGGCAGAGCCCAAGCCAAGACACTTAGTTTTTGAAGCAAAGGCATGGTTTTATATTCTTTCGAAGACTTTGATGCCAATGCTCGATGTGCACGATGACTTTCCTATTCCCAATGACGTACAACTTGCTCTGTTGAAGTTAGTCCACGGTCATCCTTTCGATTTTGAAGACTACTTCCTCAGAACTTTGGTGTCTTGTGCTGATGATCACAATTCCCACAAGCCATATGCACCATGGCTGCTGGCCATCTGCAATTACTCTTGGGACGTGCCATTCCCCGTGTCAATTTTCCCAAAGATTTTCACTCCACCTGTTAGGGAAGTATTGCAGATTGTTTCTCGACCCAACGATCCATATGCTGAGCACACTGGCATCCGCACCCATTTGACTGAGCGAAATGTTCGCTCGAAGTTTATCAAGCCAGTGCATCACATGGAAGTTTCTCTTCGGTCCCAACAAATGCTTCAACATCACATCGACCAAGATTTCATTCAGAAGCAAGCTTTGATGGACGAGATTAATCATTTGCGCAATATTACCATGAACAACAATCAGATGTTGCGTGAATGTCTTCGAAGAGATTGGAAAGGTCTGCGGAAGTTCAATTCCCTCGGTCAACTTCAACGATGTGGCTTCGAAGAATATCCTCCCCATCTGACCAGGAATTGGACTAATGATGATCGTGTCGATCGCCCGGATCCCAATATCCCTCGGCTGCCGAAGAACAGAGATGTCCTAAGTGTTGATGACTATTACCACATCACTTTGGACACCTTCTCCTCCGAGTCCGAGCAAGATGAAGCCCCTCGACGTCCAGAGAGAGTTTATAATCCACTCCCTCGAAGCCCCAGGACCCCGCCGGAATCACAGCTGGAATCTTCTGGAGATCAACACTCCTTCCGCACGAAGATCACTCCTCCAGGCGCTCGCCCAATTCGTCGTGCTCCCACGCTCGCCGAATCCTCTCGACGTCGCCGGAGCCGCCACAGCGACTAGGGATTTCTTTCGACCCTATTCTCTCGACTTTTTGTACGTTGTGACAAAAAGGGGGAGATGTAGTGGCATCGAAGAAATTAGTTTGCCTTCGGGGTTAAAGGCTTTGCTTTTCATTCGACAAACTATTGATATTTGAGGTTTTCTGAGTAGTTTCAACAAACTTTCGATTCATATTCGATCTGGTTGTAACTAACTCTAAGTAGGACTGTGAATTGCTACTCTTTTTCGTAAGATATCTATCTGCTGCTTGCGATACTTAACCTTTTGCAGGAAGTTATCTTTCATATAAGTTCACAGGTCATTCGAGGAGATTGCATGTTTCTCATTGGATATTATCTGGAATGCAATTTCACTCGCTAAGATTATTGATGTTTTTCCCTCGACTCTACTTTTCAAAATATGCACTTCACAGGAAACTCTTATCTTTCGTGCATACATCAAGGGGAGTACTTTCATCGACCTTAGCACCGGTTTATCATCGAAACTCAAAACTTTTTCAATTATTTATCGATGCCTGTTTTGTCAAACAATCGTCCAAAAAGGGGGAGATTGTGAGAGCAAGTTTTGCCCCCGAAGGTTTTGGACATTGTTGGACAAAGCAGAAGTGGAACTAATATTGTTTTCGAGTATAAACAGATACTTAGGTTCCGAAAGAATGGAGTTTGCAAGTAGAAGGTCGAAGGACAACTCACTGCAGCAGAGCCGCAGTCTTCTACCGAACCCTTTGAAGGAAGACGACCCCTAAAAATGTAGTCGAAGAAAAAGTCTCTCTCGAGTAAAAGCGCAACGAGGAGAAAGCTGAAGCTGGTCGAAGACTTAGTCTTTTTACTAGTTTATCTTTACTTTCTTGAGTCATAAGAAAAACCGTACTATCAAGAGGGGTTTGCTAGTTGAGATCTTAGTCGAAGTGAACTTGCTCTGCTCAACCTAAACCCACAAAAGCCTACCGAGAGAAATCTTGCTGAGTCGAGTAAATAGCTCGAAGGCAAAGTCATCGCACTTCGTGCCTTCGAGAGAGAACTCGTTCGATAAGTCAGCTTACTTGTTCCTCAAGTAAAGTTGCGCATTGATTGGAATCCGACCGTTGTGGACACGCGTCAAGCGGTTGCATCGGGTCACTTCAGTCATTTTACCCATAGGGATTGCCAACTATAAATACCCCGCACCTACCCGCCATTTCGAGCTGGCTGCTCCACTGAAGATTCTAAGACAGAAGTCTGTGAGCATCCCAAGAGAGATTCATCGAGAGAAAACCAAAATCCCAAGTCTGAGCTGAGTTGAGCAATTCACTATGACTTAGGTCGAGATTAGCCGATCTTTTTATCTTGGAGAACTGCAAGTCTCCTAGACGGTTAGGCGTCGCCTGTCAAGCAGTCGAAGAGTAATTATCACTGCTGAAGGAAGTTTGTAAAGGTCTCGGAGATGTCCTTAATCATCTACCGCCAGTGAAAACTGGACAAGCTCGAGGAGTTTGTTGCAGTGGAGAATAGGACGGAGAGAGTTTTGCTCCAGGTGTTCAATCACCAGCCCCTCCAACCAGACGTAGCACTTTGCAGAGTGTGAACTGGTTTACCAAACATCATCGTGTCAGGCTCGTTTTCCTTCATACATTTAAATTAAGTATTCTCTGGTGGCATGTATGCCTTCGATGTATCCCTTCGCCCTTACACCTTTCGAGCTATGCATTACCTTCGATATTGTATTTCCTTCGAGATGTTCTTAGTCCTTCGCAGTTTGCATGAATTCCTTCTAAGTTCCTTAGAATTTTTAGAAGTGATCATTCACCCCCTCCCCCTCTGATCATTCTTGAGCTTTCAAAGAGTCTATATTAGCATTGACACAAGCAACAAAAGAGCAAAAGGTGCAAGATCTCTTGCTGTCCGTGACTCGAATGTCTCCAAATGGTGTTTGCGTGCAAGCAAGGGATTGGGAAGAAAGAGAAAAAAGGTTATTGAGAACAACTATCTACTAAAGTTTCACACTTGGTCTCCTTTGGATTCTTATCTGGACTCGTCCCCAGACCACTAGCCAGGTACAAGTCAAACTGATCCACTCCCTTTCGATATTTTGAGCACTCATGCAATGGATGAGCGTGAGCAAGAAAGTTGACACCTAAAAGGCGAAACAGAAAGAAGGTGGAGGAGGAAGACAAAAAGGTGTGAAAGACCAGGGTGACACTTTAACCGTAGCGCCATAGGATTTTAATCATGGGCTAATTGTAGCAGGCCTTGTCTACTTCTCAAGCATTAGGGAAACACATCACATACAGGTCAAGGCCAATAGGGCGAGCAGTACATCTCCACCCAAATCCAGTAGTGATGTTCGATGAGGAGTCATCGCCTTCATCTGCATCCAGACGTTCAGTTTGCATCCTTGACCGCGGTTGAAACGGCCCCCGTCGTATTCGTACCACCCCCTACCAAATCCATGACGTCAATGCCCGCAATTCCAGTGAGCCCCGCGGTCCGTCTGCGTCCTTGACCGCTGTTGAAACGGCCCCCGTCGTATTCGTACCACCCCCTACCAAATCCATGACGTCAATGCCCGCAATTCCAGTGAGCCCCGCGGTCCGTCTGCGTCCTTGACCGCTGTTGAAACGGCCCCCGTCGTATCCTTACCACCCCCTACCAAATCCATGATGTCAATGCCCGCAATTCCAGTGAGCCCCGCGGTTCTCCATAATATTCAGGGGACGTGACAGAAAGGTGGCCACCTGAAAAAATGATTTACTATCTTCATCAACCTTCTCTTCGCACCAGCCAATGAAAGGGTGTGGAATCGATCTCTGCCAGAAATGAGTGAAGCAACACCTAGAATTACAACGGGGGCGGAATGACGTGATGAGGAAGAGCTTTTATACCTAGGTTTCGTCGACCATGGTACTCCTGATCTTCGTCCACGTGTTGCGCATCGAGCCGTGGTTCACAAAAGGCCGCACCCAATCGAGCCCCCAATAAATCAGTCACACCGGTTCAAGGGGTGAGGGGACGACGTGGTGACGTATCCCCCACGTATGACGCTCTTTGCGGTTGCATCCGTCATCGGAGCAAAGAGTGCCGGTGTAGGGATCGGCAGTGACGCAGTCGACGGTGAAGGAGGAGGTATCGTCATTTTTCCCTTCAAATATGAACCAACACTGTATTAGCAAAAAAAAATGAACCAACACTGTACTATGCTGAAACCACTCGCATGTCGCACCTTCATTCCAAGACAAACATGCAACCGAATTTCCGTTCCATTTGATCAATGAGAACTATCGATTAATGGCTCCACTTATGGGGCCAGTCCACACTCTGCATCTCACTGTAAGAACAGATCCAAAGCAAAAGAAAACCAATCGAAAGAGGAAAACGGAGGCTCGCCATGATCGCAGAACTACAGGGATGCGTACGCAATGCTAATTAATTAATCCCTACTGTAAACAACAGCAGCACCTCGACTCTCACCATCTCTCTTCCCTTCCATATGTACAGCACATGCACACGCGTCGACGACGACGACGACGACAGGAGCACGGGCACGCGCACGGGCACGCCGGCGTCACGCCTTCTTGTCGTCCTCGGCGGGCACATGCCACACCCAGAACTCCTCCCTGGGCCCAGCTCGCTTCCTAGGGCTGCCCTTGGGCGACCGGAGCCGCCGCCGGTGGTGATCACCGACGTCCCTCGCCGTCCTGGGCCGCGCCTTCCTCTCCTTCTCCTCCGTCTCCGGCGCAGCCACGAACAGCACCACCGGGCCGACGTCGGCGTCCTCCGTGACGTCGAGCAGCGGCTCCAGCGCCTCGACGACGGCCGACATGTCCGGCCGGTTCTTGGGGCTGCCGCTGAGGCACTGGTACGCCACGGCCGCCGCCTTCTCCGCCGCGCTGGCGGGGTACCGGCCCTCCAGCGCCGGGTCCATGATCCGGCGCGCCAGCTTGAGCGGGTCCCTCAGCCCGGGCCGCGCGTACTCCACCAGGTTCTGCTCCCTGCTGGGTCTCGTCTTGTCCACGGAATGTCGGCCGGACAGGATCTCCAGGAGCACCACGCCGAAGCTGTACACGTCGCTCTTCGCCGTGAGGTGGCCCGTCATGATGTACTCCGGCGCCGCATAGCCATGGGTGCCCATGACCCTCGTGGACACGTGCGTGTCGTCGCCCTCCGGCCCGTCCTTGGCCAGCCCGAAGTCCGACAGCTTCGGCTTCTTATCCTGCACACTCACAAGATCAAAGAAAACCATGAGCACCTCTGAAGTCTGAAGTCTGAAGCATGATATGAAGAGCAGGTGGTCTCTCTCAGACGCTCACCGAGTCGAGGAGGATGTTGGAGCCCTTGAAGTCGCGGTAGATGACGGGCTTCTCGGCGTCGTGGAGGAACGCCAGCCCCTTGGCGGCGCCGACGGCGATGTTCAGCCGGGTTGACCACGGCAGCACGGCGGTGGCACCATCTGGACAACAACAAACCACATAAAAATCAGATATTTTTTCAACATTTCAGCTGAAAGTATCTCATATATTGTTCCATTAGTCAATCAATTATTCTGTATACACCGGGGACAAGGAAAATGACCACCGTTCCGTTCCGACAGTGTCTGTCGATCGTCCCTTTGCATAGGATTCTGAACTTTTCGATATTCTTTTCCTGCTGCTCCCCGAGGAATTTCTGCGGATGCGAACATTGTCAAGCCGCAAGCGCGTTGGGAGAGAGATCTCGCGGCGACTACTGACTTAAAAAAAGGATCAAATCGGTGCAGCTGGGGAAGAAAATGCGGCCAGCAGCAAGATATATTAATCCGGCAATCTCCGTGATGACCTCACTTGCTTCTGACCCCCAATCTGCCTGCTGGCGCAAGCACGAAATCTCCCATTCGATCGATCTCTCGCTCGTCCGTCAATGCATGATCTCTCTCGAAATGGAAGAGAGGCCGGTCAAATGCAGTTGGTCAGAAGTCTGAAAACCTTGCAAGGTAGCTGAGGAAAACCCGGTCGGCCGTGCAACTAAACTACTACTACTAAAATAGTCCTAATTAAAAACGGTAAGTTGCCAACTTGTTGACAGACATTTGAACCCTTCGTCAGAGTAAAATCCAGCTGGTTCCCTTCATCACCATGGCCATGGCGATGCCAAGTCAATGCTCTTAACAGAGGCAGGTCAACCAACTTACGATCTCTATCACCACACACATTATGGGACGGAGGGAGTAGCTCGCTAGAGAGAGTTTTCTAGGGTTAGGTGCTACTCCTCTCCTTCGTGCTGAGGTGATGTGATTGTGACGAGTTAAAGTTAAGCAGCAAGTAAAATGCAGCGATTAAGAGCGGATTGGATTAAGGACGTACGTTTGAGGAAGAGGTGGTTCTCGAGGCTGCCATGGGCCATGTACTCGTAGACCAGGAGGCGGTGCGCGTCCTCGCAGCAGTACCCCACCAGCTTCACCAGGTTTGGGTGCCGCAGCTGCCCCAGGAAGATCACCTCCGCCTGCACCATTGCACGCGCCCAATTAATAAAATTTTATTATTATTTAAACAAATACTCCCTCCGTTCCACAATAATAGATGAATTTCAAATACATGTATCTAGACTACATTTAGATCAAAATACATATATTTATAAGTCATCTAATATGGAACGGAGGGAGTACATAATAACCAGGCTTCGTCGTCGTCGACGACGTCCGTGTCATCGGTTTAGGCCGCCCGACTTTTATCCGGCCGCCGGCTACGTACCGGAACCGTCACATCGCTCAACAAACCAACCTCTGGTTTTCCCTGCCCCGGCCCACAGGTCCTAATCTTGCTGTCTAAGATATTTTTACAATACAAACCTCTGGTCTTTAAGCTAGCTTTGGTTTATGTATGGCTGAGAATACTCCAGAAATTTGATCTGATGTTAATCCTGTTCTGATTGCGAATTAATTGTGAATTAAGCCATGTTTAAAACTCACACAAAAAAACCTGTGAAAAGTCCACAATGAACAGCCCGATTACTGTATACAACCAAGAATATTCTCCTGCAAGAATACTCCAACTTCCATGCCCATTTTGGGACAACGATCGAGCTAGCTTAGCTTGCATATGAGTATATGACTATAAAAGCATTGCTAGCTTCTTGGCTACAGGTTAATTACACAGGTGTTGGTTGCTTCCCAGCAAAACTGGAATTACGTTACATAATAATAAATGGCTGATATTAACCTCTCCCAGAGAATTCCTGCCAGTATATATAATTTTTAAATTGCAATCAATCATCCATGGAGTAACTCAATTGTGCACCAGATGTAAGGATTGGACTTGGAGATCCTTGCAAGGGAACTACTACTACTACCAAGGAAGCTATATTAGCTAACTTGTTGGTTAACCAGGAGAGGAGGAGGCCACTCTTTCACTGTAAGAAAGAAATCTAAGTCCCTATTCCCTCCCTGAAGCATTAGATTAGACTATCATATCATATTCACATCATCAGATATACGTAATCGGGGTCTCTTCCAAGAAAAGCTAAGCTAGCGGAGCCGCACAGTGGAGGAAGAAAATCAATGGAGTGAGGAGGACACGACGTGGAGAGTGGACGTACCAGCCATTCCTTGTGGCCCTGCGCGCCCTCGGGGTCCCAGAGCTTCACGGCGATGGCCTGCGGCTTGAGCCCCGGCTTGACGCCGCCGTCGACGAAGCCCTTGTACACGGGCCCGAACCCGCCCTCGCCCAGGAAGTTGTCGTCGGCGAACTCGCCCGTCGCCGCCCGCAGCTCCGCCACCGTGAACACGTGCAGGTTGGACCCGACGAGCGACACCGACAGGTCCTCGTCCGCCGCGCCGCTCAGGTCCGTGAACGAAAGCCGCCGGAGCCCGCCGCCGACGCCGGAGCGCGGGCGCACCTTCTTCTTCTCCCCGGCTTGGTCGCCGCGGTCGGCGCCGCCGAGGCACCCGCCCAGCAGCGACCTCCACGGCGACGACGACCTCTCCCTCGCGCCAGCCTTGACGCCGTCGCTTCTCATCGCCGGCTACCTCCGGCAGAACGCCACGTCGCGCTGGAAAAAAGCTCGCCGGTCGTGCTCTCTTCTCGCTCTAGGTGGCAGCCCGCGACGACGATGGTTCGCGAGGCGGGGGCCGTGGCCGTGTGGGTGTGGTGGCGAGACCGCACCTGGTTCGGCGGAATATATAGGCCGGACCTTAATTCTCTCGCGGGAGCTTATTAGCTCGGCTTGGCTTGGCTTGGCTGCGATGACATGGCATATTTGTGTTGCATTTGACTTGGGGAGGAAATGAAAATTGCGGTGGCTGGCCATAGTCTGTCTGTACACAAAAATACTGATCTTGTTGTGTCATGGTGCGAATTTTCAGTGAGGATTTGACTATTTCATTTGGGATTTTAGTAGACGGGAGAGGGGCGACGTGCGCGCGGCTTTCTTACCTACCTACCCGCTCCCCGCGAATTGGTATGCGTTTGTGACCCGTGACATGTAAGGGTAGTAGGTATTATTCCCCTTTGATTTGGCTTGGCAAAGGTAGAGGTAGAAAAAAATCAGTGAAATGCTGATTTTGTCAGCAGTTTTAGCATTTGTATTCCTGATTAAGACTCTGTCTTTTGATAAAGCATTTCATAATGGACTGGAGCGCATATTGTGCATTTATTTTCATTCCGTCTCGACAAATCGACAAGTGTTTGGTTTACTACCAAAACTCCGCAAATGTTATTACTTATTATTCATAAATAGTACAGTAGTTCAAATATAAATATTATGTCCGAGATAATTGGATTTTAGCAAGTTTTTTGAATTTATTGATTCCAATTTCAATGATAATCGACTCGTAATGTGCACATTCTCACAGACTATGCTCCTTGAGCTTCATTCAACAATGTATGAATGTAAATGACCAACTCTCCGTTCTATGATACAACACGGCAACATGATGATTATCAGTTTTAACATTGTATGAATCAATGAATTGACCAACGTATAGAGCAAGACTGAACAAAAAATTTGATCTTCATAGTTGGTGCCCCGGTTGCCACTTTCTTCCCATGTGTGCAATCGCAACGTAGTACTTATGATGGAGTCGGAGATGGCATTGTTATTAGTGGGCTACCGAATTCACATTGTGTTCATGGATCATGAGCAAGGGTGCGATGTGATAATGCTCAAGAAACGAAGAATACACATTTTGTCAAAAGGTCGAGCACCCTTGCCACATGTCTACGATGTTCATATATACGAATAACCACGCATCGCACAGTAAATCATTCTCCATTATCGAGTACACTGTCATTATGCTTTGTAGGAATGACGACAAAATAAAAAAATCAATAGCATTTGATCAAACACATGTCGGTTGTGGTATCAATGATGGACCATGTCGGCAAGGGGATGGAGGGTACTTAGATGCCGACAGATCCAAGGTGAACGATGACATATCCTAGGCAGAAAGGTGCACTGATGGAGGTTACGGACATCTTACAAAACGTAGGCAATGGTCAAAGAATATGTCGGTGATGTCAAACGAGAAGGATGCGGATGAAGAGCAAGCGCGAAGTGAGAATAGTGACCCGAAAGTAATATTTGAGTGGGCTAGTATTGTCACGGTGCTATGTATGATGGTCTGGACTCCTACAAACCTTTCCATGGTTTGTGTCTCATTTTCAAAATTACACATACATGCAACCCGCTCCACGAATAAATACATGACTACATTGGATGGCAAAATGTGTTCAAACAACTCGATTCAAACGTTTACGACAATTTTAGGGTTCTTCTTCAAGAGGCTACGTACTTATAATGTATGAAACACATGTGGGTGCGGGCGAGAGCAAAAAGGGATTCGAGAAGAGAGAGAGAAAGAGAGAGAGAGAGAGAGAAGTTACTTGACATTTCATATAATCTAGAATTATCTATTTAGTTGCAACTTAAGTTGATAGGTGTGTACTCTACAAACCTCTTCAAGTTCTTTTCTACAATTTATATAGTAAAATATTCTAGCAAGTTCTCGGATGATAACATATAAACACATTATAAATTAATCTACATATGTTTATTTGTATACTGGTGTGATGGTAGTGGTTTGATTAAATAAATAATGAAACCCATCATTATAAGAATAGAAAAGTACTTCTTCGGATTATCGCCAATGTATTTGCAATGATACATATTATAACTGTACATAAAAACCATGATGTATCTGAGCATGTTTAAATTGTCATTTCTACTAGTCAAACCTAACAAATACTACATATGTTCCATAATGTAACATATATTTTTAGTTTCATTTAAATTGCAAAATTATCCTATATTATGAGACAGAGGAGTAGTATTCAACATAATATATGGAAAAACATTAATAAAAATAGCATTTCTTGTAGTAGTAATATAACTTATAACGAATTAAAAAATAGTATAAATAATTTAACGTGTTTCAGGCGCACAAAAATATTCTCCTAGCAATGCCAAAAGATTATTCTTACCTTCTTTAAATATAAGAGATCCCTTATTTATCATTTCAACACTAAGTCGTCCATGTCGATGGTGCACTAAATCTTCGTATATCGCCACAATACCACGAGATGTCATTCTGCAAATATAACAATTTGGAGGTTTTACTATCAAATTCATGAGTGTAAATTAGGATAGAAAATTTTATAATATTAGCATATGTCAACTAATTTCTAAAATTTTATAATATTAGCATCTTTCAAATGATTGAGTGAAGCTTGATCCATACTTCTCTTCATCTTCTTCATGCCATTTTGGATATTTTCAAGAAAGATTTGCCACTTTGGCTTCAGTTTCAACCAACAAAAGAAAAGGTGAATATTTTTTTACTGGTTTGCTGATACAAACTTATCGACAAGGTTGCATAGATTTGTATTTCGATGTAGCTTTGGTTCTGATGAACCATGTATTGGATGTGGGAGCACAACATGTTTTTGCTCACGTAGAGTTTGTGAAATGTTTTTCAAAGTTTCACTCCTTTTTGCTCAGTTCCACATACCGGATCCATGTTTGTGACCAACCAAGATTCAACCAAGAAAATATTGTTAAAATGTGTGAATGCTCGATCTTTTGGCTTCACAATCTTATTTTTAGTTTGTGATGTTTGCCCACCTTCAACCAAAGGGAATTGGTATCTAATGTCAAAATACAGAGGCTCTTGACCATCATGAATCATATTTTAGCATTATCTCATCCTACAATATGCATCACAAACAAACTATCGTCCTACAAAATTTGTCAAATTGTTGAATCAACGAATGCAAACATATGAAGCAAAGAATGCATTATGTCTGGGGTTTTTTTTTAGTAACATGTGGGCATGCCTTGCGTCGACCTTGATCAATGTTGTCGAGAGACTTTGGATTCGTGGTGAGTCAACCACCGTATATGTGGCAGCGCTGTCTTTTGGATAGCTGGGATGCCCGTCCACTGGTCCGTCAGAACATAGTCGGGCTTTGTCGACGATTTTTTTTTGGGAGAAGGAGTCGGGGGTGTCGCTAGACCACCCATGTACATGTCATCGTTGGCACCCTTCGTAGTGTTCCTATTCGTAGCTAGCTTCTCCATCGCTTCATGCTCACGCTACTTCCGGCGGCACTCTCTCTGGGCGAAGTTCTTCACCTTGGAAGTTGCAGCTGACTACCACGGTTTATGTTGATGGTGCCGGAAGGGTAGTCAGGGATGCCATCTGCGACGGCGAACACGGACGATGACACAGCCGGAGAGCAAGAATGAAGGCAGACGGTGATGGAAATGAAGGATGAATGCGGGGAGAAGTACGATAAATTTGGTGGCTAGTCAATTTAGGGCCCATTTGGGATGAATCCCGTAATGTTGGATCCGCCGTGATAAACACGTATGAACGTGTCCGAGCTCTGTCATCGTATCCACCTCAAATATGGGATGAGCATGAAAAATATTGGTGAGTCCGAACGTTTGGATTGGTTTTGCAAGGTTCGATGGAATTGTCCTTTTTAGAAGAAAAACAATGGATGGGTGAACCGTCTAAGGCGTTTGATACGAGAATATGAGGCAGTCGAATACAGATGCGTTTAAGTCTAGACGTCCTTGGTTCCCATCCCATGGATGGTGAAGAAGCAGTTTTGCCCTCCACGGACGAACATGTCCCACCGGATCATTTCCCCCCGTGAGATATGTCCGAATGCCGTCCCCATCGGTCCAAATCAAGCAGTCGAGTCGGACGGGCACACCGTACCTCCCCCTAGCCCCTATAGACCCTAGTGGAACAACTAGCTAGTTTGAGCCGTGTGTAGCTAGCGGCTCACACGCGATGCGTGATTCCTACCCCGAAAAACCCAGGACCAGCAGCAGCCACGGCGTGTTTTTAGTCGACGCCGCCCGCGCGCACACGGGCCGATGCGCGGCATCCACCCACACCCACAGCCGCCGACTTGGCCGAGCTACCCACACCGACGTCGACCGAATCGGCGAGAAAAGGTGAGCACTGGCACCGGGAAAGCTCGATCTCCCGGCCGGCCGGCCGCTTCTTTCATTCCCTTTGGTACCAGGTCCATACGGCTTGTGATATGTACGTGCTTGACTTGCAGCCAAGGAAAACGGCACGGTAATTCTCCTTTGCTCCTTTCGGCGCTGGCCATGCATGCAACGCAACGGAGTGAGTGGAGTCGAGTGGAGTGGGCACAGATAGATGGATGCTCCTCCCTCGTCGCGTCGCTTTGGATCTTGTCCTTCTCCTCGACCTCGAGGCACTCACCCAACCAAACCAAAACCAAACAGTGGTGCGCGCGTCGTCGTTTTTTTTTGTTGTTGCCTACTATCTATATATCTCGGGATCCGGACGCCTACGCGCCCTATAGCTGCGCCTTCCTTTTCTTCTAGAGAGAGATGATGGGAGGTAGTAGAGGCTTCTCTGTTGTGATGAGGAGGATGTGATGGATCGGATGAGATCGATCCATGGGGTGCAAGAATTGGCACACGAGGAAACGTACGGGCGCGGAGAGGGACAGTGTCTTGGCGCACACGTTGAGAGATGGATTGATCAGTTCGGAGGAATGGCTTTCATATATCTTGGTTTGCGTCACAAACAATCTGGTGCTACGTACTACTAGCTGATCAAGAAGATGAGATGCCCGATCCAGCAAGCAGCCTGCAGGTAATTAATTAAATGATATAAACGTGTTACTACGATCGACGACGACGTCGGCCAGTAGAAACTACGTAATAGGTTTTGGCTCAGTATACTGTACAATAATACGTGTAATCTGGACTGACACGCCAACGAAACTAACGCATATATAGTCAACCTGCATGCACTTTCGTGTGTGTTTCCGCGAAGCTTGATTAGCAGCCCCCACTGTCCGCTTTCACAAACGCAAAGTCGTACATCTACGCTCACTGTCTACGCTGTAGTGAAAGAGCTAGAAAAGCGCGCAAATTCAAAAGAATCGAGACGATGGATGCGCATGTATCACCTGCACCAACATACGATCGCGTTACGATACGTACGTACGTACCGGTCTCCTCGCTCACAACATGCATGATGATTACTCCCTCTCGAAACTAAAGTAGTGATCTAAAACATCTTATATTAGTTTACGGAGGGAGTATATCGTAAAAAAAATGCATGGTGATTATGTGTAGTAAGAAAATTTCCATGTCTTTTTTCTTCTTCTCCATGGCATGTGGCAGGAGGAGCGATGGAGACATCCAGTGGGCAGGGCATGCAGTGATCGATGGATAGTCAAAACGCTAGCTCATGCATGCACGCGATGCGTGCCTACGGAGAAACAATCCTCGCATCCTTTTGACTTCTCTATACATAAATATATAATGATCCATCCATCGATCTATCTATATTTGTGTTAGTTACGGCACTTTGAAAACAACCAAACCAGCTTGGTACACACGTCAGGCACCACGTACGTGATCAATTAAGATCCAAGACTGCATCTACATGGATCGATCAACGGATTGTGTTTCAGACTTTCAGAGTACTACTGTATCCAGTACGTGCCGTAAGTTGGTTCGTAAGTGAGACTCTAATCTCTCCTCTTTGTGAATAGCAAACCTGAAGTTAACTTCACCAGTCCGGTAGTACACGTTCTAGAAACTCACTCTTGAACACGTACGATCGATCCTAGCTACGGAAAGCAGGCGACAGGATAGCTTCGAGAGATACGCGGTAGGTCCGCCGTCTCCCTCCATGAGGAGGAGGCTCAGGCGTCACGAGACTCCCTACCAACTGCTGCATTGCGACATCTATCTATGCATACATGTAACTACTATTCCATAGCTTTCAACTTTCATCGCCACATATTATGTTAAAGAAATTGTTAACTAATCATCCACGCGATTCCTTCCTCTGCAATCCTCGCTCGCTTCCCCGGCTAACAAAGGTAGCTAGCTGATTCAGCTTCCTGCGTTTGGAAGATAAACACTGCTCCGGAAGGTACAACCACAGCCCCCAAAGATATGATAAGCACTACTCCTGAGTACGGTTTATGGCTCTGATGGCATCTCGCACCTGATGAATGGATGAATGGATCATGTTGAGCCGCACAAGAAAGTCTTCTAGATGCATGCATGCATGCATGCACGCACGCACGCTTCTTCATTTTCAATTAAATTGATCGTCAAATGGATGATTAATTAAGAAAGGGCGTGAAAGGCTATGTGCCACCTTGCTTAGGGTTCTTCTTGACATGCATGGCTCACACAAACCCAAAGTGGTAGGTGAAAGGTTCATGCTTGCTAGCTTGCTCCCTGACATGGACACAAATTAATTCTTGACCATCAGAGTTCTTTAATATTTGGGAGACATCCACGAGGCCAGGATATGTTTGGTGATGATTCTTGGGTATCCTTGGAGATATGCGTGTGTCTCCGTAGGCGTACAGGGATCCATCTTGCGCCGATGTGAGATGCCCGTCGGTCTGTATGGTGCAGGGATCAGAATGTTTTTCTCTCAATCTGTCGGCTACGAGCAAAACAAAACTTCTGAAGGAATTAGCTTGATTAGTTTTCATAGTTAAGACTTAAGAGGGCTAGCTACTATATACAGTAGTATATCTTAGTATGATTACTTTCTTTATAATTAGAGATTATCCTTGTTTTGATCTAGTCAACCGCCACGAATTCATATATATATAGTACACTGAACTGGATGCCGACCATTTCTTTTTGGAGCACGGACTTCTTCAATAGAGCGACTGCCTGACATCTGAACGGACAGGGAAAAGTAGTATACGCGCACTCACGCATTCAGAAAACAAAATTGTTGGGATATAATCCTGATAATTAACTTGTATTGTATGCTGTGGATTTAATTAACCAATCATGGTTGATCTATCCTTCTCTTTCTTTGTGTGAAAAGCAGAGGCTTTATACCTATTTTTTAATGTAATAAAATGTCCAATCAGCCTAGCTCCATTAGCAACATTCTTTAGCATATAGTCATTGATTATTAGCCAGAAACGTTCAATGTCAATGCCTCGCCTTGGTAGCTTACATCAGATCGGAAACATGATACAGTATTGCAGATCAACAACCTCCTCGTGGTAGGTGTGTTGGGAGGGAGGAAGGTTCAGGTCAGGACTCAGGACCCAGGCAACTCCACTGTGAACATTAGAAAAGAACAGTTAGCTCCGCACTCCAATTCCACAACTATTAGCGAGTTTATCCTGTTAGTGTGTCGACCCACCACCTACTCGTAGAAGCACTGGTCATTATGCAAGGCACTACCTTTCAGCATGTAAACATAGTCGGCGCTACAAGGCATGAAGTGCTTCTGTCAAAACCTACATGTAAAGGCAACTTCAACACGATTCATCAAATCGTTTTCAAATGTCCGGACCGGGCGATCCGGGCATTTTTGGCCTTCAAGGGGGGCCATCAAATGTCCCAAGATCAGTCTAGACAATCAAGATCCCACAAATCGGTACTTCCTTCATTTCCTTATACAAGGTCAGTTCGTTTTTGGTGTCGAACTTTAATTTGTAATTTTAGTTAGCAAAATACTCTCTCCGTTCACAATTATATGATGTTCTTGTTGGATATATTAGCAATTTTCCAAGCAATTTAATCCCTAGATAAATCATGAACATGACGCATGCAAGATTAATCTTATACTGATACTTAACCATGCAACTCAGATCTACGTAGATAACACATAAATGTACGCAGACAATAAGCATGGCATAGATAAAAACAACGATGAACGGGGTGAATAGATCATACCCTCCGTTCGGCCAGATCGCAGCGGCGGATGCGCTGCTAGCAGCAGCAAGTTCGTCGGCGATCTTCTTGGCGGCGGCGGCTTCCTCCTGAGCGAGCTTCTCGGCGGCGGCCTTCTCAGCTTCGGAAGACATGGCGACGTAGAGGAAGTAGTCGAAGTAGACGAGCAGGAGCGGAAGCGAGCAGTCGCGTCGTAGACGCTCCCCAAAAACCTTATTGCTCCTCTCCCGGTGCAGGATCGCAAGGAGCACGGTTCCGGAGGCCTGCTCTCCCGCACAGCCGTGCACGCGGCGGACGGGATGGGATCGCCGGAGGCAGCAGCAGTGCGTGGAACGACGTGTGCGGTGCGCGAGGAAGAACAGATGCGATCTATTCTGTTGTGTGACGGCTAGGGTTGCCGCGGCTCCTTTTATACACAGCCGAGGTAGGGCGACGTGGGACTGGATACCCGCGACCGAGTCGGCCCACGATTGACGTCTCAGATCGTGCAGCGGTTAACTCGTGATTAATTGCATTAACTAAAATTAATGCCAATTAATTAGCCGTTTCTGACTGGCAAAAATTAAGCGCACACATGACATAGGTTTTAGCTCGGCTCGGCTCAATTCCGCAAACCGCGGCGCGCGCGCGTCGCGTCGCGTCGGGACGAGGCGAGGCGGGCGGCGGAGGAGGAGCGCGCGTGAGCTCTCACTCTTCTACTTGCTCAATAGCATGTAGGAGAGCCCACCTTGTAAAGAGGTGCAACTCCCCCTCCACTTCCGGGGTGGGACTAAACTTAGCACCACACCCATGTCATTTTTCCCACATGGGCCCTTAGAGATTTTCTGAAATTGTTAGATGGGCCTAAAGCCCATGCCTTATTTCAACAATCCCCCACCAGATCTCAAGGTCCCATGGTGTTGTCCTCAGTTCCAAACACTGTTTGATATATCAGTATTTTTAGTGGAGACCAGTTAAGGTTGAACATCCACCTAGAGCAAAGAATTACATTCCTTCACAACTGAACAATGGACTATGCCTTGAATTGACAGTTTGGCGTAAAGAAGTTTCACTCCTTGTCTTACCGATACTAGGCTGCCGAAGGCTGACCCCGCGGGTGGAGCATATTAGTCACACTCCTTGCCTATTCATGAGCTTCCTAGAGATTACCCTATCTCATAGACTGTGACCAGCAGTCGGGCTCATATAGGTGTGTTCTTCCAGAGATCGCTCTGTAGGATAGCATCTCGCTTGTGAAAGCCTCAGAACACATTAAGACAAAAGTCAACCTACCATACAGTTACCGAGAGTATTGCATCTCCAACGGAGTGGGTAATAAAATTACTCTCCTCAGTTAACCACTAGCTTGTTTTCCCATGTCCTATTTCACGGGATCTCCGATCATGTAGGTTGGGTTACCACCACGGCAACTCATGTGGGTCTCATACCCATCTCCCTCGATGCATTGTCTATCACAATACGTGACAGACCTTTGGTGAAGGGATCTGCCAGATTCTTAGCCGATTGGATGTAATCCAATGCTATTACTCCGGAGTTTCTCAAATGTCTGACAGACTTCAATCTCCTTCTTATATGCTTTGTGGATTGCATGTTGTCCTTTGAACTCTTTGCCTTAACAATCACCGTTTGATTATCACAGTTCATAAGGATAGCCGGAATCGGCTTTTCAACCACTGGCAAGTCCATCAAAAGCTCTCGAAGCCATTCTGCTTCAGTGCAGGATTTATCAAGTGCTGTGAGTTATGCTTCCATTGTCGACTTCGTTAAGATAGTCTGCTTGCAAGACTTCCATGAAACAGCGCCACCTCCAAGTGTGAACACATATCCACTTGTGGCCTTCATCTCATCAGCATCAGAAATCCAATTTGCATCACTATACCCTTCAAGTACCGACGGGTATCCGGTATAGTGAAGTCCATGGCTCATTGTACCCTTTAGATAGCGCATAACTCTTTCAATAGCATGCCAATGAACATCTCCCGGATTTGAGACAAACCGGCTCAATTTGCTCACAGCAAATGCGATGTCAGGCCTCGTAGCGCAAGCTAGGTACATGAGTGATCCAATCACTTGAGAATATCTCAACTGATCTACAGCTGTGCCTTCGAACTTTCGAATCCGCACACTTGGATCATATGGCGTTGGAGAAGATTTGCATTCTGAATATCCAAAGCGACTCAGAATCTTCTCAAACGTAGTGGGATTGCAAAAGCGTAATTCCACCCTCATTATCTCTCAATAGCTTGATGTTCAAGATAACATCAGCCACACCTAGATCTTTCATCTCAAAGTTTTGAGATAGAAATGTCTTAACCTCCTCAATAACTTTGAGGTTGGTTCCAAATATCAGTATGTCATCAACATATAAGCACAGTATAACTCCTTCGCCCCCACCATGGCGATGGTATACACATTTGTCAGCTTCACTTACAAGGAAACCAGCAGATGTCAAAGTTTTATCAAACTTCTCATGCCACTGCTTAGGTGCTTGCTTCAGGCCATATAAAGATTTCAATAGCTTGCACACCTTTCCTTCCTGACCATCTACTACAAAGCCATCTGGCTGTTGCATGTAGATTTCCTCGTCTAGCTCTCCATTTAGGAAAGTCGTCTTAACGTCCATTTGATGGACGAGAAGACCATGCGAGGCAGCCAACGAGAGTAATACTCGAATGGTTGTCAGTCTGGCCACCGGTGCATAAGTATCGAAGAAATCTTCTCCTTCCTTCTGGGTATAGCCCTTAGCCACGAGCCTAGCCTTGTATTTTTCAATACTGCCATCAGGCCTAAGCTTCTTTTTGAACACCCATTTATATCCCACAGGTTTGCAACCATAGGGACGATCAGTGATTTCCCATGTTCCATTAGCCAAGATGGAATCCATCTCGCTACGAACCGCATCTTTCCAGTAGTCCGCATCTGGTGATGCATAAGCTTCTGAAATAGAAGTGGGAGTGTCATCCACGAGGTACACAATGAAATCATCACCAAAGGACTTTGCAGTCCTTTGTCTCTTGCTCTTAATAGGAGCTTCATCGTCCTCCTCCACAGGATTATCATCATGAGTTCGTTCATAATATTCCATCGGAATGGCGGGTTCCGGAATCTCATCAGATTCCTGTCTAGAAGCGCTTTGCATATCTCTCATGGGAAATATATCCTCAAAGAATGTAGCATCTTTAGACTCCATAATCGTACTGACCTTCACGTCAGGTACCTCAGATTTCACCACTAGAAATCTATATCCAACGCTGTTCTTAGCGTAGCCCAGAAAAACGCAGTCCACGGTCTTTGGTCCAAGCTTACGCTTTTTGGGAATCGGCACATTGACTTTCGCCAAACAGCCCCATGTACGCAAGTATGAGAGTGTCGTTCTTTTCTTCTCCCATAATTCATAGGGAGTGATCTCGTTATCCTTCACGGGAATCTTATTCAGGACATGACAGGATGTCAATATAGCCTCCCCCCACCATGCCTTGGATAAACCCGATGTATCTAACATGGCGTTAACCAAATCTGTTAGAGTACGGTTTTTCCGTTCGGCAACCCCGTTTGATTGGGGTGAATAGGGAGGCGTCCTCTCATGAATAATTCCATGTTCCGCACAGAAAGAATTAAAATCATTAGAAAAGTACTCTCCACCACGATCAGACCGAACCCGTTTAATCTTTTTCTCAAGTTGGTTCTCAACTTCTGCTTTATAGATTTTAAAATAGTGCAGAGCCTCATCTTTAGTGTTTAACAGATACACATAGCAAAATCTAGTGGAGTCATCTATCAATGTCATGAAGTATTTCTTTCCACCTTTAGTCAACACACCATTCATCTCGCATAGATCAGAATGTATGAGTTCTAGTGGCGCCAAGTGTCTCTCCTCCGCAGCCTTGTGGGGCTTGCGAGGTTGCTTAGCTTGCACACATGCATCACACTTAGAACCTTTGGCTAAAGTGAAACTCGGGATTAAATTCATCTTAGCTAGCCGCGTCATACAACCGAAATTTACGTGACAAAGACGTGAATGCCAAATCTCAGATTCATCAACGATAGAATGTATATGATTCACGACGTTATTACATAAATCCTCTAGGGAAAGGCAGAACAGACCTCCGCATTCATAACCTTTACCAATGAATAATCCATATCTAGACAAGATTGTTTTATTCGACTCGAATACTAATTTAAACCCTTCTTTACATAGAAGGGAGCCACTAACGAGATTCTTTCTGATATCGGGGACATGCTGCACGTTCTTCAGCCGCACGGTCTTTCCCGAAGTAAGCTTCAGATCGACCGTACCAACACCAAGAACAGAAGCATGTGCGCCGTTCCCCATCAGTACGGACCTGGTTCCTGTGGTCTGGTAAGAAGAAAACAAGGATATGTCAGCACACACATGAACATTTGCACCCGTGTCAACCCACCATTCAGTAGATTGATAAACTGAGAAAACAGTAAATAAATTACCGTACCCAGATGCACCATTGTCCGTGTTGCCCATGACCACATTGACAGAACTGGAATTCTGCGCTGGCCTCTTATACTTGTTCGGGCACTTATTAGCCCAGTGCTCCAGTGAGCCACAAGTAAAACAACCATCATCCTTCTTGTTGTTCTTCTTTCCCTTCTTCTTGAAGGTAGTACTCGGTTGGACCTTCGGTTGGACCTTGTTCTTTCCCTTGAACTTATTCTGAAAGTTCTTCTGCTGCACCATGTTGGCAGTAAAAGTTCCCTCAGCCCCCTTTTGGTGTGAGTCTTTTGCCCTTGAGTTCTGCTCCACACTCAGATGGCCAATAACATCCTCAACTGAGAATCCTCGCCTCTGGTGCTTCAGAGTGGTGGCAAAGCTCCTCCAAGATGGAGGGAGTTTAGCAATTATGCATCCCGCGACAAACTTGTCCGGTAGATCACACTTGAGGAGCTCAAGCTCTTTCACGATGCACTGTATCTCATGGGCCTGTTCCAACACAGGACGGTTCTCGACCATCTTGTAATCATGGAACTGCTCCATAGCATACAACTCGCTCCCGGCATCAGTTGCTCCGAACTTTGCCTCGAGTGCACTCCATAAGTTCTTGGCATCACGCATATGTAAATACGCGTCGACTAATTTGTCTCCGATCACGCTAAGAACTGCTCCAACAAAGACGATGGAGGCGTCCCTGAACGCCTTCTCCTGTAGAGGAGTAATCGTTCCAGTGGGAGTCTCTCCAACGACCCAGAAGACATTCATAGACGTGAGCCACAAAATAGTCTTTGTTTGCCAACGCATAAAATTTTGGCCCGTAAACGGGTTCGGTTTCAGTGTCGCAGCAAAACCAGGAGATGAAAATTGCCTATAAAAATAAGGTTTTTGGATTGTTGGATATATTAGCAATTTTCCAAGCAATTTAATCCCTAGATAAATCATGAACATGACGCATGCAAGATTAATCTTATACTGATACTTAACCATGCAACTCAGATCTACGTAGATAACACATAAATGTACGCAGACAATAAGCATGGCATAGATAAAAACAACGATGAACGGGGTGAATAGATCATACCCTCCGTTCGGCCAGATCGCAGCGGCGGATGCGCTGTTAGCAGCAGCAAGTTCGTCGACGATCTTCTTGGCGGCGGCGGCTTCCTCCTGAGCGAGCTTCTCGGCGGCGGCCTTCTCAGCTTCGGAAGACATGGCGACGTAGAGGAAGTAGTCGAAGTAGACGAGCCGGAGCGGAAGCGAGCAGTCGCGTCGTAGACGCTCCCCAAAAACCTTATTGCTCCTCTCCCGGTGCAGGATCGCAAGGAGCACGGTTCCGGAGGCCTGCTCTCCCGCACAGCCGTGCACGCGGCGGACGGGATGGGATCGCCGGAGGCAGCAGCAGTGCGTGGAACGACGTGTGCGGTGCGCGAGGAAGAACAGATGCGATCTATTCTGTTGTGTGACGGCTAGGGTTGCCGCGGCTCCTTTTATACACAGCCGAGGTAGGGCGACGTGGGACTGGATACCCGCGACCGAGTCGGCCCACGATTGACGTCTCAGATCGTGCAGCGGTTAACTCGTGATTAATTGCATTAACTAAAATTAATGCCAATTTACACATGACATAGGTTTTAGCTCGGCTCGGCTCAATTCCGCAAACCGCGGCGCGCGCGCGTCGCGTCGCGTCGGGACGAGGCGGGCGGCGGAGGAGGAGCGCGCGTGAGCTCTCACTCTTCTACTTGCTCAATAGCATGTAGGAGAGCCCACCTTATAAAGAGGTGCAACTCCCCCTCCACTTCCGGGGTGGGACTAAACTTAGCACCACACCCATGTCATTTTTCCCACATGGGCCCTTAGAGATTTTCTGAAATTGTTAGATGGGCCTAAAGCCCATGCCTTATTTCAACAGTTCTAAATAAAATCCGAATCGAATGTATATAGACGCATTTTAGTGTGTTTGTTCATTCATTTCAATCTGTATGTAGTTCAAAACATCTTATATTTTGTGAACGGAGGGAGCATGAGTTATACTACGTCACAAAGAAATATCATTGGAAAATTCTTTAAAATATGCATCCAATGGACTTCTTTGAAAGTAGCATATAACTCGCATTTTTATAGATTAAATTAATGATGAAAATTAAACATAAAAATATAAAGTGGCCTTGTATATAAAAATGGAGGGAGTATGGCCTTTGCTCCTAACACTGTCCGCGGACATGGTCAAACGTGTTCGTGGACATTTGACGTTGTTTTTTTATGAATAGCGTTGGAGGTGCTCCCATTGCATCACAGAGAAGAAGATAAATGAATCAAACGTAGTGCAACCGAATTCTTAGGACAAAAGTCATATATTGTTCAATTTCACAAATCAATCAGCACATGTAGGAAAAAATCCAAGAGGTTAATTCTCCAAATCCTATGAAAATAATTTCAATAAAACAGGCAAGTGGACACAAAAGGCGGTGAGTAGAGGCCAGTTCATCTTGGTGAATGCTTCTTTGTCTCTTGCAGAAAATGTACTCCAATGCAACTTTTTAGCTATTTGGCATATATCTATGCCCTGATTGGTATGTGGATCTACTGTATTTTGGAATGGTCCCATGTCTACTTGGCGATTTTCCTCTGGGGAGGAGGACCCCTTTCCAGCTGTATACAACATAAACGTGAATTTGCTTTGATTTTCAAGTCTGTGATATAAAGAGCACGACCTGTGACCGCTGAGTCTGACAGCCACCATAAGAACATACATGTTGGGAAAGCATAAGCACCTCCTTTCCCCCATTTTGACGTGGAAGCCTAATATTCCATTAGCCGGACAAATCATCCATCATACAACGAATCTTCTACAACTCCGTGGGTGCAGAGCATGAGCTTAGCGCGACACAGCCCGTGCTGTCGATCACACTGCAAAGGAGGAAGAAAGGTGCCGCAGCAAAAGGCCAAAGGGTGGAAGCAGAGGAGGAGGAAGGCAGGAGAGACGCCTCGAATCCACGGTTGATTCTATCAAAGCAAAAGCCGAAACAAACAAGTTCGTATTCCCAATACTTGGTAGGATCTATAATGTTGTGGCCATGATCATATGGACCACTGTGCACAGCATTTGTAACCACATAGATTTCGCAAGGCAAATAGGCGCACATGAGAGGCACAGCCGTCTCTAGCACGCATTATCTGTTCCTGGCCATTCCGAAGACCAAAAGAAGAGACTCAAAACCTTGCCAAATTCTTGTCGGCCTTCCCAATCCCAGCCAAATATATACATACCCGCCTAACAATCATGTAACTTAGACAAAGACAGGCTCTATGAAGCCACATCATTATCACCAACCATGCAGCTTTTTTTTTCAAACATCCAAAATCAAGTTTGCAGTTTCCTTGTTTCAAACATCCAAAATCAAAGTATGCGGTATTTTTGTTTCAAACCAAAATCAAAGAGGACAGGCGGAAGAGGGAAGGAAAAGTTCAAAAATCAAAAGAAAATAAGAATCATCCAGAAGCTCAAACCTTGCACACCATCAGCATGATACAACAGCACGCTTCTGCAGTCACCAACTAGATCATCAGATGGACAAATAAGGTGATCATTATAGTATGTACAATACCCCCCAGCTAAACTAAATGGGGGGTGGGAACCACGGCAGCTCGACAAAATTTGGTACACGACAAACAGGCGGTGCGACACATTTCTGTCGGGGAAAAACACAGCCCACACCACGCACACTTTCTATCCCAGCTATTTTGCTCACTGAAATTGCCTCACAAAATTTCAAGCCCACATAGCAGGGACAAACAGACATTCACTTTGGGGAGGAAGCTACAAATGAATAAATGGAACCCGGTATATTCTTTTTTTTCGCATGACAAACTCTTGGGTTATTACTTCCCTGCATCTCAATGACATGCGGTGAACAGTGAACTTCGCCACGGCAGCCATACTCTGTAAAAATGTTCCCGCAGTATACATCTGCAGGCATACAAAAGAGCAAATCCAAATTATATGCAGCAAACACAAACTAAAATGTGGAATGATGGGAGAAAGTACGCATAAATATTAATTTTGTCGGGGATGCAAAAGAAAAATAATGTAATTGCAATCCACCTAAGTTGAGAACTTGAAACAGGCACTACGTTTTGTTCAAGAGGATGCATTACACTGCTGTGGTGAAGCCACATTTATTTAGTTCATGATAAATGCATTTTCGCTCTTACAAACCTTTATAGGTAGGTTAGGCCAGTATCACTATAGGACTATCAGAATGGAAGAATTGACCAATAAGATGCACAGTTCTTGAGAATAAAAAAGATGGATGTTACATAAGCTTGAACCAAGTGAATGACAAGACAATACCTTCTAATCTCCGAAATGGTAGCTTTATATACATCACCGATACAACTACCCTGCAAGTTTTAATGAATTAAACAAAAAAAGGGACCAAATAGTGGTGGCAAAATACTGAAATAGGTAGGAAAAAACAACGTAAATAAGTCAGAAATAACTACCTATACTCAAATCATACAGCTGAGGAGTCTTCTGGCAAACAGATCGAAAATGAATGGAATGATGCTATCTGAATACAAGACTCCCATTCTGCTGCTGTCTTATTTTCTCGATAAGTGATTGGTAAAATGACCTGAGTGCTTTTGTGTCATTTCCCTGTTGAAGAAGAGATTTAGTTTTATTGCATCAAGAAATATTCTATTACAGAATGAAGATTTTAATTTACTACAGATAGGACCAGAAATTCCTGAATCATGACAACATCTATAGCTATGATACCTCACAAAGAAACAACCCTCACAGAGTTAATAGGACAAACAAAATATGGGAGTCATTGACTCATCAATGTTGCCATGAAGTCTCAGTTAAACACCCTTCCCAAAGCAATAGGGCAAATAAAACATGACTAGACCTTCCGATACAGGTGCGAGGCACAGCCTGAGACACTAACCCACAAGCCAAAAAGTGCCACAAGGCAACAGAATAGCTCTGAGATCCAAGGGTTCATCAATCACCATTACTCTGAAGTCACAGGTTAAGAGCTAAACACCCACCGTGTGAATACAACTCACATGTTGTTTCCTAACATGATACTAACATTTTCCTGACTTCACTGTCATACTGATGGCACATCCATCAAGCTGACAATAGTCCAGTAGAACAGAATTGTTCACGGACATATACTTCAGTTTTTGAGAAGTGATTCAATTGCATACAGTTGAACAAAATTGAATACAGCTCCTATGCTTACAATAAAAGAAAATGGATTTTCTGTACACTCTAAAGCCTGTGACTGGAGCAAAAGTTGCATTTGTCGTAGTACTAATGTAATATATAATGTTGATATATATCTGATCAATCTGCAGCCATAATCTGACTCCAACAAAATAAGTTGTGTATACCGTAGATTCTACTCTTTTCTCTTAATCAAGGGGAAGATTTCTAGTCCTCGGAACAAATCCATTATATGTTTATAGATAAATATAGAGATTAGGAGCCAGAAACGACACGAGGTCAAGATAATGAGCATACCTGTAACTTTTGGTAGTACTGTTCAGCCAGCTCTGGTGGGCAGTGAGCTTCTGGAAGAGCTTTTGCTACAAAGTTTACAATGAAGTCCTCCCCGAATCTTTCATACATAACCTTTTGAGCCATCACAATTTCACCAAAGAGAACAAGCTAGAGGAAATAAACCAATTGGTCAATACATCACCAATTCTCCATGCACTTTTGAACATACAGAATTTGTCAATATATCACCATGCTGAGATTTTAACTGCAATGCTGCTGTAAAATGACAACACTTCTGAAATGAAGAAACATATTGGTGCTCTATGGAGCCCACATTACAATTGACTCTAGATTAACAGATATAACTGTCTCAATTTTGACTCCAAATGCTCTAATTATCAATCATCCTCATGAATCAACAAAAGCACTTGTCTAGGATGGGCAACTCAGCATTTAGTTCTGGTGTAATTCTATCAGTTAAATGAAACTGGTCAGGTAAGAGTTCTATAATCCCTTGCACATTAGGAAACATAACAGATTAGCTTCAGATTCTGTGCAATGAAAGGTGTACTTTCTTTTCTGCCAAGGATCAGCTTGATATATAGTGTGTAGCTGAGAACTGAATGTATATATTTTAACCTGCAAGGGTTCATCCCATGATTCCAATGGCTTTAAGCTTTTCTGGAACTTATTGCTGGGGATAATTTTTTGAATCGCCTCTACATCTGCCCCCCCCCCCCTCCCCCACAAAGTCCACTCTATGGGAAGGACACAAGATGAGAGGTAATCATAATTCGCTTACAAATTAGATAGTTTAAAAACGGAATGTGACTAACAAGAACTTAATAAAATAGAGGCTTCATACAGCCATATTACATTAAGTGTAAGATTTAGAACTTTTGTTACAATGACAGAACTAGACTTCATTTTTCTGGAGTGAAATTCCCTGGATATCTAAGAAAGCTGATATGTCCTACGGGACAACAGGCTAGATAATCACGCTGGACAAGTTGTTTATATCATCCAAAATTTATATTGCCATTCTCCCTAGTAAACCTGGTGTAGGCAACGGTCAGAAACCTAACTTACTAAGTAACACAATATAATGCTAAGAAACAATCACCACTGGAAGTTGCAGCATTAACAAATTTTGATGCCTATAGTTCTGAACACTGGAAGTTGTAATTCACTAACATGGGCTAAAGTTACTGAGGTTAAGATAGAGCCGATGACAAACAGCGTCATGTAAAGGTTTACTTTCAACACAGCAAACACAAGGATAGCGAGTTGTAAGATTATTACCGTATTTGCATCACGTAAATCAAATGATTTGTCAAGGACACTGTATAAACAGCAACCAGTAGCAAACTTCTCAATCATGAATACTCGGAAGCCAGGAAGCTGATGAGACAAGTAAAAAACAAGAACATGTTAGATTTATGAGTAATAAACTGTCCAGGTACTAGATACACACTTAACACTTAAGATCAAAAGAAGTGAACACAGCAAATACCTTATCATCAGCTTTGGACGTAGTGCACCAGTCTTTTATAAGTTTGACAAAAATCTGCACGCATCCCTAACAAAACCATAATCAAGGTATAAGTGAACAGTGGAAGTGGAGAACATAGCTATATTTCATCGCAAAAAACGGGGGACATAGCTATAATAAAAAGGAAAATTGTAAATCAAGACAACTGGAATCCTGACCTTCCGGAGTAGTATATCTTTATGACTGCACGAAGTAAACAGAAGTAACTGCATTATGGTTTCCAAATACTGCCTACAGGTAGGAGCGAGGAGAATTGTAGACAAATCATGGGTAGCCATCGCATGCAGGAATGTGTATAATGTCCTCTGCAGCTCTTGCAGTTCACGCATTTCCTGCAACAGTAAGAAATGAATACAGTATATAAGGAAGCATGTAATTCGTCTAGAACCCAATTGATACCTGCCAGAATAAGGAAAGTAGGTGGAATTCATGGGTGGGGGCAATAAACTAGACGAGGACAAAAGCTAGCTGCACAAGGTAAGGTGACGTATGCTACAACATTATTGCTAAATAATATTAAAGCAACCAGCAGGAGCACTGGCAAAAAATTACAGAGAGGGGCACATGTTTTTAATGGAACATGTGGAAACCAATTACAAAGGGGACTACTCGCCCTCGATCAGAACCCCTGGAGTGGGCTGCCCGAAAGCCCAAGCCCACGACAACTATCTACAACATTATTGATATTATATTCACGTCACTGGCTTATTATTTGGGAGTAACAACAAATCAAACATGGCAAGATCCAAATGCTTATGCAATAAATAATATTGAGTTAAGTTGTATGGTCGCTGATGGTCATGCCACAGGGTATAATGACTAAGATGGCAGTTCTGGAAAGCTTTTCGACGTTGGTACCAGACCCAGGTTAACAAGTATAAGAACCCCCGAGAGAACAACAGGTAACATGGCATGACTGAAGCGTACCCTAAGCAGACATAATACTGCAAGGCAGGTTGAAAAGGCTTCTATACAAACAAGCAGGTCATGCTGGGAACAAGTAATGGATTTGCCAGATGTCAGCCGGTGCTACACCATCAGAAAGAAACAAAATACTCCCTCCATCACATAATATAAGATCGTTTTTCAAACTAACATTAGTTTGAAAAACGACCTTATATTATGGGACACAGGGAGTAGAAAGGAAGTATGAAACCATGGTAACAAAGAGGTTTATGTGGTACATGTATATCCCTGTCAATCCAATAATTCAGATTTAGAAGGCACTAGACAATTATTATGGATCGGAGGGAGTAGTATTTAGTATTCTAGGATCATGAGACGAATACAAGAATAGGAAGCCACAAAACATGAAAATAAATAAAGCTATTGTTTACGGATGTGATTACTTTACCTCGGTATTGCCCGCAGGACCAGTAGAAAAGGCATCTTGCGACAGTATCACAGACAAACGACTTGCAATAGTAGGAAAGACATCCTCCAGTATGCCACTTGCTGAAGTGTTAAACTTGCATATTATTTGGTTTAACAATACAAGAAAATCCACCATATCTTTTGCCTGTATGAAAACAAATAATGATGTGAGCAGCCCAGATGGAGCAACATAATTTTAGTTGCAGGAAAGCCTATTTCTTAATAAAAGAGTACACAAGTGACAGAATGTTGCTTGAAGTAATTGCAGCTGGTATGAAGTTTGACAGGTATCAGAAAGAAATGCATGCTAAGTAGAGTATATCCAAGAAATGAGAGTAACTGATAAGAGGTACTATTTAATGTATTCATCCTTATCATGTTCACAGTCCTCTGTTGCTGTTTGACATGATTTCCTTTCCTTTTGAACGGCTATAAATAACTCTATGTTTTTCATATTATTTTCTGCATACATACAATAGGATCCTTCCCCTACCCTTTGCACTGAAATAAATACTCCCTTCATTTCTAAATATAAGATGTTTTAGTCTTTGTCCATATTCACATCTATACAAACAAATGTATCTAGACACGTTTTAGTGTGTATGTTCACTATGCACCTAGACAACATGTGACACACCTAAAACATCTTACATTTTAACACGGAGGGAGTACTGCAGAAGGCTGAGCTGTTACTGAGAAAAGTAAACCTAAGTGCTCCAGGTACTAGACATAGCAAAACAAAGAACCAAGGAGAGTACATTCAAATTAATAAAATGAAAAATGAAATACCTCATTGTCAACCAGCAATTGTCTTAGTGCCATTGGAATACATGGAAGCACCGATATTCCTAATATCTCAATCATGCGGTGCAGAAAGGATATGACCTGCATTTGCAAAACTTCAAAGTGGTTAATCATCCAAATGGTGAGCTAGGAAGATCTTAAAGAAACAGGTTCAAATTTACCTTAGATCGCAAGGGTCTCACATTACGAAATGAAATAAGGAGTTGTAAAACAACATCAAGGGTCTGAAGATAAAATGGTAAGAAAATATTACATTAGAAGAATAGTAAAACAAAGACTATGGATATGTCAATTATTGATGCAGAGTAATCAAGGACTTAGCAAATGCTACAAAAGATTTAAGTAAAAACGTGGAACCAAAGAATAACACAATTTACCTTTTTGAACATGACTCCGATTGTTGGCCTACTTACCATCACAAGGCGTTCATTAAAGCCCTAGAAAAGACAACGGCCAAATTAATAAAGGATGTCGTACACATGTACAGAACTAGAAATTTACCTTGGTGACCAGAACTATGTTAGAAAGATATGACCAGCACACGAAATAAAATTACCAGACATTGCCCAAAATACTACACCCCAGAATACAGCATGTACTTTTGATCATTTTTTATTAGGTGCAAATATAAAGCATACCTTGGTGACCATATTCAATGCAACAACAATCTGTTGAAGACTCGTCGCTGTCGGAGATGATTCTTCGAGTCCTTGTGCTTTGGCACCCACTACAAGCGACTCGATCTGTAATTAATTTTCACTTATAACAGTAAGTTCCCTCTCTCCTAGAGAACTAAAGGTAACATATTAGGCAGAAGAGGAACAATCACCTGATGACAGAGAGGATTCAGCAAAGCTGTCAAGCACTGAACCTGCTTCTCTGGTGATACCTCTTCAATACCAATCAACAACCCAACAGCCTGAAATAAGAAAACATGCCATTGGTCCACGTTCAATATTCCCAACTAAAGAACATATAAACAGCAAGGTGCAAGCTAAGTTGGTTTATAGAGACAGATGGACAGTGCACCTCAAAAATTTGGCTGCCATCCTCTGAGCTGGAGAGCTTTGCCTCTTTATTAGCCCAGTCCATAGAAGTGAATTGTCCTAGGACATCTTCCAAGCTCTAACTCACAAACAAAACAGCGTCAGATCTAGCACAATAAACAAGAGGGTGTATATATCTGGAAAAAAACGGATAAGGAAATACCTGCAAAATGGTATCCAAGTAAGGCACTAGCTTTGCCTTCAACAACTTGACAGCTTTCATGAACAAGTATCCTGCACGTCGGCTCACGTGGGAATTCTGATGGTGTATGCCACGCTCATCCAAGAACGCAGCAAGAAGGTGTGGCACATACTGTACATTCTCTTGCATGAACTTGATGTACCGTGTAACTGTCTCAAGATACACCAATGCCACTAAGCGGTGTGAGTGGCACGAGAATCTAGCAGAAAGGAGCATGGGCACAAGCTCCCCGAGTAGCCCAGACCCAGTACGGATCTCTTCGTCACTCACTGCTTCCCCGAGCCGGTACAACAGAGTAAGATTGACCTCCACATCCTCAACGGTAGCTTCTGCGGATGAGAGCGCTGTTACAAGCAACCCCTTTATGAACTGCTGTGTTGCAGCTGGCGCCACCCGACAAATGTTCCGGAACAATGCCACTAAATCCTTGCGTTGCTCCGCCATCAGGTCCTCCTCCTCCTTCCCGATCTTGTCAAGCACATCAAGATGCCCCCTGTAAACTGGATCATATGACATTTGCTGCCGCACCACCTCTAAGATCCGTCCCAAGTGCCCCAGCTGCTTCTCAGATGGGGCCTTCATCGTACTCACATAGCCAGCTAAGAACTCAAGCACGGAACCAGAATCAACATCCTCCTCATAGCAGCTCTCTGCTGCCGAAAACACAGCTGGTAGCACCTCTTCGAGCATTTCCATTGCCGCGGCTCCATCGGCATCGCCAGGGCCAAGCTTGCGATAACACACAAGAGCCTCTGCGGCATAGGTAGTCACCAAAGATGCCATCTTTAACCCACTGTCTGGGCTACCAAGACCCTGCTGTGCAGACAGGAGTGACCTGAGCAACCCCACTTTAGCCCTTGCATCCATCCTCTTTGCAGCCACGGCAGAAAGACACCCCACCGCCGCAGAAGCAAGAGGAGCAGCACTTCCAGGGGACAGCGCAATGTCAAATAGAAGGGGAACAAACACATCATTGGCGACCAGCGCAACATCGATCCAGGAGATGCACCTGCGCGCCGCATCAAGGGCTACGGCGGCGGTGGGTGGGTCGGCAGCGCCAAGAGTCGCGGCAGCGTCGTGCCAGTGGCGGGCGATCTGGGGCACACACTGTGCTCGCATGGCGTCCTTGACCCTGCCGGCGTCGGCGGTCTCGTCGGCGTTGCGAGGGTAGTCCTGGGAGAGCAGGTCGTCGTCGAGGGAGATGAGGACGCGGGAGAACATGTCGGTGGGGCCGGACTGCGGCGGCGACGACGGGAGGAGGTCGAGGAAGTAGGATGGGTAGACATGCGGGTAATCTAGGCGGACGAGGAGGGCTATGAGCTGGGCGAGCTTGTTGCGGAGGAAGGGCGGCGAGGCGGCGTTGGAGGCGGAGGCGAGGGAGAGGAGGGAGGAGCGGAGCAGGGCGAGGTCGTCGGGGAGGGCGATGCGGCGGCGGAGGAGCGCGTCGTGGAGGGACTGGAGGCACCAGAAGTGGACGTGGGCGTGCGGGGAGGAGGCGAGGCCGGAGAGGCAGAGGCGGAGGAGGGAGGAGGGCGGGGACTCGTCGCGGGCGCGGGCGCAGAAGGCGAGCGCCTCCTCGCGGACGGCGGGGGAGGCGGCGGCGGCGGCGGGGGAGTCGGAGGCGAGCAGGATGGCCTTCTCGAGGTCGTCCATGGAGGCGCGGAGGAATCTGAGTGGAGGGGGGCGGAGACGGGGGGAAAGAGAGAGGGGGCAGGCGGAGGTGGGGTTAATATAAGGTGCGGCGGAAGGGGGGACGACGGGGGGAGGAGGGTTTGCTCTGCCTTGGCCTTTGCGTTTGCGTTTGCGTTTCCTTCACTTTCCTTCGTTGCTTCGGACGGGGGTTGTGTCTTTCTTCTCTTCTCTTCTCACTGTCTTGGGTTTGGCTTGCCGGTTTTATGGGTTTATGGGCTGATTTGGGTTTAGTTGTTGTGAGGGTTTTTGGTCTCTTTTGTGATTATTTTTTATTTTTTTAAATTATGTAATTATCCGTGCGTCGATATAGGCGGCGATGCAAATAAATGAAACAAAAACAAAATCTTCTCTTGGTGGAGTTGCGGGGACATGACTCAATCTATGAGGAGAATCGAGCTACGGATCGATTGGCTTGGGATGCAATGGTGCACCCAGTCGTCTCCAGTTCGAATCCCCTGTCGATCAGTTTTTAAAGACGCCCAGAAACTATGTCTACAGATTCCGACAGAGAGTACAAGTGGTGCCATCGGAGGAAGCTGGCAACCTCAGAACAAGAATGGAAAAAGGATTGATTGCTCGACGAAGTAGTACCAACAGGGGATGATTCGGGCTATCTCACCTTTCTAAAAAAATCAATCTATTGATATTTAAATCCTAATGTTCACATTTATATTGTTTGAATCTTTTGTAGAATCTTTCTAAAAAAAGTATGAAACTATTCATGTTTTTCCTTTGCTCCAAGAGATAGATTATCGTCTCGTCTGCTATTTCGTCCCTGTGTCCATTCATTCACACCATCCGATGTGAGCCTGTGAAGACTTCCCCAACTACATATAAGAGCCCAATAAATCTACATACGTAAATACAGTGTGATGGCCATGCATATGTAGAGACCCTATGTTTAACAAGGGGCGTACACAAAACTTTGGTACGAAGTCCTCGCATCCCGATCGTCACGCCATATTGAGTCGTGAAAGTCCATGCATTTTTGTGATAACTTGAATCATTGCTTCGACAGTTCAATTACCGCCTGTCACGCCCGTGGTGACGACCACAGCGGACTGAGAGGCACCCGGCCCAGCCAGGTGCCGATACGGGCCGTGGGCTGCATGGTGTGTGTGTGTGTGTGTGTGTGTGTGTGTGTGTGCCGGAGGCCAGTACTTAAGTGAGACCGCATCGTTCTAGGGTTTATAGATTAAGAAGAGAACTATTCCCCTCTCGTTCCTCGTCTCACTTGCTCCCGTCTCTCCTCTCCTCTCCTCCGATCGGATTCCGGCGGGGCATTACAAGTTGGTAATCAGAGCCATAAAAAATTTGGTCGTGTCGTCTCACCGATCTGCGTTCGTCCTGTAACATCCACCGGGTTAGGTATGTTCGCCGCCGGCGAGCACTCGAAATCCTACCCGGGGTTAGGACGATCCGGACTCACGACGGCGCCGCCCACCCGCCCCTCGGCGCAAACGCGCTTCGTCCTCTCCGCCATGGGTGACAACGCAAACGAAGTGAAGCAACTACTGCAGTCCATCGTCACCCGGCTCGACGAGCAGCAAGCCACCGCGGACAAGCGATTCGAGGCACAGCTCGCGTACACAAACGTATCTATAATTTCTGCTTGCCCCATGCATGTTTTGGGTGATATTTCTATGCTTTTGATACACTTTCATACACTTTTGATCATATTTGGACTAACCTATTAACTCAGTGCACCCCAGTGCCAGTTTATGTTTTCTGTTGTCTTTTTATTTCAGGTTTTCCCATTACGTAAAATGCCAGAAAAATTCCGGGAAAAGTATATAAAAAATCAGTGCAACGGAATCTTCCGGAGTACCGAAGGGGGGCCAGAGGGGACCCACCAGGGCTCTAGGCGCCCTGTGGGCGCGGCCTAGGGTGGGGTCGCGCCAAGGGGGCGCCTGGACCCCTGGTGGCCCCCCTGGCTGCACCCCTTCGCCCCGAAACCTCTGAGGACAAAACCCTTTTTTGCGATCTCGCCTCTGTTTCGCCGCCGCCACGCTTTCAAGATCGGGAGCACCAGAAGACCTCTTCCCGGCACCCTGCCGAAGGGACGATTGACCTCCGGGAGCTTCTCCACCTCCATGGACGCTTCCCGGATGATCCGTGAGTAGTCCACCTTGGACCATGGGTCCATGATCAGTAGCTATGTGATGTTCTCTCCCCCTCTTTGTTCTTCGTCGATTAAACCTTGTGAGCTTCCCTACATGATCAATGCACATATGTAATTCTTTCTGTTGTTGCTATGTTGAGTTTGCTGGGATCTGATGGATTATGAGACTGTGTTCAGATTATGATGAGTAATATATTTGGTTCTTCTCTTTTATATTTGTGTTCTTGAGTAATTCTTGCATGTTCTCCATTGCTGTTTATTGCTTTGGCCAAGTAGTAGGTAGTGACTCCAAGAGGGAGTGTTATGCTTGATTGTGGGTTCATGCCCCCTGATGACTAGCTTTAGTGATAGAAACATGAGTCTAGGGGATGTGATGTTGCCACAAGGGGGAAAACAACGGTTCTTGTAACCGCGGTTGCAAGGATTGTTTACTTTACGCAAAGTTCTTTTAATGCAGTTGTCTGTTGCTTTGGGTTTACACTTTGGGTGGGGCTCGCAACTTAATACCAGCGAGATGTTCTGGATAGATATCTCAAGGTGGATGATTAGTAGTAGATGCAGATGGATTTCGGTCTACTTATCTTGGCGTACTGCCCATGCTTTTGAGCCTCTTCCTTTGTTTTGTAGCATAGTTAGCATTGCGGTGCGTTTTTTATTCTATCAATTGCCCAATTTTAATTTGTGTACCTTGCATAGTTGTTTATCGTCTTTTGGGAGAGAGACATCAATAGTGAACATCATGGGACCCCAGTCCATATTTCCACCACTGTTTACACCCTGAATTTACTTCTTGCTTTTACTTTCTAGTTGCAATTATCACTATCTATTATCTGTTGCGTTTGATCCTTTGTAAACGGCAAGGCCAGAGAGATTGACAACCTCTCTGTACTTGTTGGCAGCAAAAGGAGATGTCCGAGGATGACTTGAGCGAGTCAATGAAATCCATGAGCATATCCTTGCCTCTGGTCATATGATTGGTGCAACCACTATCAATCACCCATTGAGTGCCACCGGAGGCATAGTCCTGCGATAATCAAGCTTTGTTTTTAGGTCCCCATTTCTCAATGGGTCCTAGAGAGTTAGCAACAAGGGTCTTAGGAACCCCAAATAGTCCATGCATACTCATCATAATTAGTGCCGACAAATTTAGCAAAAGTATAGCCATCATTCCTTCTCAAAAGGACATAAGATGGGTTTTTCATGTTGATGGATTCTCGCCCCTCGTTGGTTACCCAAAGTGGAAGGTTGAGCTGTAGACAACAACAAATTTCCCTCGGTGAAGATACCAAGGTTTGTCTCCAGTAGGACTCCGACAGCGACAGGAAGGTGACAACGGCGCCAGCAATTAGGCGGTTGACGTGGACCTGCACACACGACAGATAACTTTGCTCCCAACGAGTACAGAGAGGTTGTTAATCCCTCCGGCCTTGTTGTTTACAAAGGATCAAACGCACGGGATAATAATGATAGTGATAGCAACAGAAAAGGAAATAAAGCAGAAAATAAATAGCGGGTGTAAACAGTGTTGGAAATATGGACCGGGGTCCCATGATGTTCACTAGTGATGTCTCTATCCCAAAAGACGATAAAATAGCCATGCGAGGTAAACAAATTACAGCTAGGCAATTGACAGGATTATGTGCACAAACCAATGCTAACTATGCTATAAAGAAAGGAAGAGACTCAAAAGCATGGGCGGTACGCCAAGACAAGTAGACCGAAATGCATCTGCATCTACCTACTAATCATCCACCTTGAGATATCTATCCAGAACATCTCACTGGTATTAAGTTGCGAATCCCACCCAAAGTGTAAACTCAAAACAACAGACAACTGCATTAAAGAACTTTGCGTAAAGTAAACAATCATTGCACCCGCAAGTACAAGCACCGTTGTTTTCTCCCTTGTGTCAACAACACATACCCTAGACTCATGTTTCTGTCACTCAAGCTAGTCATCAGGGGGCATGAACCCACAATCATGCATAACGCTCCCTCTTGGAGTCACTACCTACTACTTGGCCAAAGCAATAAACAGCAACGGAGAACATGCAAGAATTACTCGAGAACATAAATATAAAAGAGGAGAATCAAATATATTACTCAAACACAATCTGAACATAGTCTCATAATCCATTAGATCCCAGCAAACTCAGCATAGCAACAACAGAAAGATTACATATGTGCCTCGATCATGTAGGGCAGCTCACGAGGTCTAAACCATGAAGAACAAAGAGGGGAGGAGAACATCACATAGCTACTGATCATGGACCCATGGTCCAAGGTGGACTACTGATGGTTCATCCGGGAAGCATCCATGGTGGTGGAGAAGCTCCCGGAGGTGGTTCCTCCCTCCGGCAGGGTGCCGGGAAGAGGGCTCCTGGTGCTCCCGATCTTGGAAGCGCGTGATAACCCTCAGCTGTAGGGGATCGAGATAGTCTTCGCGGGTAAGATAACCCAATTTATTTATTCGACACTTGGGGACACAAAGAATACGTACAGGCTTTGAGAATTGAGTTGTCAATTCAACCGCACCTGAAATAAACACTTGCTTGCACAAAGGTATTAGTAGCAACTGTGATACGGTGGTGGTAGTGGTGATAATATTGGTGATAGTGGTAGTTGAACAGCAAAGGTAAAACAGCAAAAGTAAACAACTAGTAACCAGCAGGAAAGAAAACACTGTAGGCTAGGGAGATGGATGGTTGGGCGCTGCTTGGATGAGAACGAACATGTAATAGATTCTAACGCGGGCAAGGCTCACAGAAAAGAAAGGATCATCTAGGCAAATATCAAACATCAGGCATGTATCCCAGGGTAGTTGTACGTGCTTGCAATAAGAACTTTGCACAACATCTTTTGTCCTACCCTCCTGCTACAAACGGGGCCAAAAGGAACTTAGGGAGATTAAGGTACTCCTGTCAAAGAGCACCGGAAAAAGCATTAACACTTCATGGATACACGGAATCCTCAAATTATAGTCCATCCCCTTTGGTGTCCCAAGATGTCACCATTGGGATCGCCGGTTCCAGACTATAATACGTGCATACAACTCATAGATAGGATCAAGAACACCACAAACTCAAGAAACAAAAGGGTGATCAGATCTGAAATCATGGCACTCGGGACCAAAGTGACAAGCATTAAGAGCAACAAGTTGTAACAGAGACGATAAACACCAAGTAGATGATAGGCAACATGCCCCCAACAATCTGATTGAACTATTACATGATCTAACTCATCCAATCCCTACCATCCCCTTTGCCTACAACAGGTAATTACTCACACATGGATGGAGAAGTCATGGAGGGGTGATGGAGAGGCGATGGCGATGACGATGGCGATGATTTTCCCTCACCGGAGGCCAAAGCAGCCTCCAAATTAGCTCTCCCGGAGAAGAACAGAGGGTTGCGGCGGCTCCGCGGCGTAGATTAGAAAAGCGACTTCTGTTCTGGGGTTTTTGCGTCGGGAGAATAAATAGGGGCCAAGGTAGGTCACCAGGGGGTGTGGGACCCAGCCAGGAGGGCAGGTGGCGCGGCTAGGGGCTGGGTCGCGCCAGGCACCCTCCCGGCTGCCCGTTGGCTGCCCTGTGGCCCCCCTTTGGATCCTCGGAAGGTTACGGAACGCTGATTTTTTATATTTTTTCTTGGGATTTTTCCAGCGTACCTAAATATCCTGAAACTTGCACAAAATAAAACGGCACTGGTAGCTCTGCTGAAAACAGCGTCAGTCCGGGTTAGTTTCGTTCAAATCATGCAATAATGAAGCCAAAACAACAGCAAAAGGGTTCTGTCCTCGAGGGTTTCAAGACGAGAGGGATATATAGGCGAAGGGGGGTAACCAGAGGTGGACCAGGGGCCCCAGGCGCCCCTGGTGCGGCCTAGGGGGTGGCCACTTGTGTGGCCACCCCTGGCCCCACTTGGGCTCTTCCCGAAGCTTCCTGTACGCTGATTTTTCCTATATTTTTCCGGATTTTTTCTAGCACTTTAAGTAATGGGAAAACCTGAAATAAAAAACTGCAGAAAACGGGAACTGGCACTGGGGTGCACTGAGTTAATAGGTTAGTCCAAATATGATCAAAAGTGAATGGAAGTGCATCAACATCATAGCAATATCACACAAAAGAAGCATGGAGCAAGAAGGAATTATAGATACGTTTTGGACGTATCAACATCCCCAAGCTTAATTCTTGCTCGTCCTCGAGTAGGTAAATGATAACAAGCATAATTTATGTGGTGACATGCTACCAACTATATAAGAACTTTTAAGTAAAGCAATCAAGGCCTGTAATTCAATTCAAGTCATAACAGGCAAGAGTCTATATTAGCATTGAAACAAGCAACAAAAGAACATAAAGGTGCAAGAGCTCTCGCTGTCCGTGACTCGAATGTCTCCAAATGGTGTTTGCGTGCAAGAAAGGGGATAGGGATATACGAGAGAGTAAAACATAGTTTTTATTGTTGAGAACTTAATCTACTAAAGTTTCACACTTGGTCTTCTTTGGAATCTTATCTTGACTCATCCCCAGACCACTAGCCAGGTACAAGTCAAAATGATCCACTCCTTTTCGATATTTTGAGCACTCATTAAATGGATGAGCGCAAGCAAGAAAGTTGACCGTTAGGATGGAAATAGATAAGAATGATGGGGGAGGAAGACAAAAAAGGTGTGAAAGGCTCACATCAATGAGGACAATCATAGGCGAGAGAAAGCCAAATGATAGAGATGATGTGAGGACTAGGGATTGCCATGCAACGGATGCACATATGAGCTAAGGTAAGCTCTTCAATGGAACTAGTGGGGGTGCATCCAACTTGCTTGCTCAAGAAGACCTAGAGCTCATTTGAGGAGGCTCATCATTGGAATATACAAGCCAAGTTCTATAGTGTGAAGGTCCCCACATAGCTATATGCATGAATGATAATCTCTATGGAGTACAAGATATAAGATGGAATATGAGTGTGGATCTCTCAAAAGGAATAGTAGTGTGCCCCCTTCTCTCTTTTTATTTCTTTTTTCATATTTTTTCTATTTTTTGTATTTTTTTGGTGGCCTCAATGGCTCTTTCTATTTCTCTCATTTGTCCTCTTTGGGATATTTTGATTTTGTCCTCTTTGGGATCTTTTGTTTTTGTCCTCTTTGGGATATTTTCCTCACTTTAGGGGCAACACTCTATATATTACACGAAGTATAGAAGATCTTTCACACTTTACAAAAGTACTCAACATAAAGAAAATGAAACTATCATGAAGTATGCAAATGCATGCCTCTGCCAGTGTAGCAGGATATGGAATAATACTAGCGCATCATGTAGAAATGATTAGGGCAAGTCCCAACTAGCATGCGGCTCATCGATCAAGCAAAAGCATGTATGATAAGAAGATCAAGTCATGAGAAAGTGGATGTTGCATGGCAATGTATCTCGGAAAGGCTATGCAAATGCCTTGATAGGTAGGTATGGTGCCTGTTTTGAGAAGGATATAATGAGGCTTATGATGACAGAGCGTGTCGTGCCAAGGATTTGGATGTACCGGTGAAGGTGGACGCCAACTCTCGGAGTGAGAAGGAGGCAATGCACGGCACAGGAGAGGCTAGAAAAATATGGGTAGGTGGAAGTGTCAACTTTCGAATACTCACATTAGTCCAAAGAACTCATGCACTTATTATCGGTAACTCTCAATCTAATAGGAGTTTCACAAAGAGACAAGTACCCCGAGGAGGAGTGTATGGGGGTTTGGTTATCCTTGCGCATCCTCGACTCATGGTACGTGAGTGTACTCTAATATTCGATCCCTCCAAAGATTAGTGTTCCATCTAGTAGCTAAAGTTCTCAACTAATTTTGCAGGTTTTTCGAAAATAAACACAGATTGCCCAAAATACGACATCTATCACTAATAGGCTAAAGCTCTTGACACCAAAAGTTCAAACATTACCCATGGCAATACCTCAAAACTATTGCAAGTTACTACTACAATTGAATAACAACCTCAATTATTTACTTCAAGTCAAGACACACAACTCAGTGCAACAGGCAAACTCTCTAAACAAGATAAACATGAAAACTCAAGAGAGTTCCAGCAACAAACTAAACAAAGTCTCTTAAAAATATAAGCATGAAAACTAAGAGCTAAAACATGACAACAACTATGAAAAAGATAAAGAACACACACAACAAAGATAAGCATGAAAATCCTATGTTGTGTTCTAGGGTGAAGTGGAGTGTGTTTCTCTCCCACACAAAGAAAGTTGGGTTCTAACTTGTTATGAACAGCAAGCAAAGCTAAAGAAAACTAAAAAGGAAATAAAGAGCAAGACGCTCCAAGCATAGCACATAACGCATGAAGTGATAAAAATATAGTGGAACGAAAGACGAACTGATAATTGTTGATGGAGAAGGGGATGCATGGGGGCATCCCCAAGCTTAGACGCTTGAATCTCCTTGAATATTTATTGGGGATGCATGGGGCTTCCCCAAGCTTGAGCGTTTGACCCTCCTGAATCTTCTTTTATCATCTTCCCTCGCACACTTGAAAACTCCCTTCATACATAACTCATCCTAATCTGATTAGCGAGGTTAGTACCCATAATAAAATAATTTTTCTCTATTGGAAATAAGGATATTATTGAAGATCTACCGTTTCTCAAGATTCCCAAAAAGTTTTTGCAAAGAAAAAGCAAGATTAAGGTTTGCAAAACGAAGAAAAGGAAAAGCAGGACAGAATCTGTGAAAAAACTGACCAGCAGGTAGTAAAGAATTTTTTAGGGATACTTCTGCAACTCAAATAAAAAAACTCAGAACATACGAAAGTTCCGTGATTGTATAGAGAACGCTGTGTAAAAAATTCAGCTCAAAAAGATGAACTGGGATTTTTCTATGATTTTTTTCTGGAAAACATGTCACAACTTTCACTTCCCTTGTCATATGAGGCTATAAATGGCACAAAGCTTGAAAAGTAAAGATACAATGATGTTGCTACAGTAGTAACAATCATCAAAACCACTAAAAATAAAAGTAAAACAAAAAGGAAAACCTAAATTCATTGTGGGCTGCCTCCCGGAAGCGCTTTCTTTAAAGCCATTAAGCTAGGCATGAAGATCATAAAAGTTTCTCTCATAAAAATAAGGATTTGAAAAAAAAAGCATCAAGAAGAAAATATGAAACAAATTTAAGCCTAACCCACTTCCTATGCATGGGAAACTTGTAAGAAAATAAATCGTGAAAGCACGAAATAACAAGCATAGGAAGATAAAAGAAGAACAACTTCAAAACTTTCAACATGAAAAGAGGTGTTTTTGTAACAAAGTTTCTACAACCAATCTTTCCTGTCTCAAAATAATTTTTAGTAGTATCATGAACAACATCAAGAATATAACTATCACATAAATCATGTTGTTCATGACCTACAAGTACACGTGTATAGTTTTCAACACGGTCTTTAGGAATATAAGATAAATGCAACCCATCACATTGAGCCTTAATAAGAGCATAATTCTCCGGAATATGATTTGGAGATTTCAAAAGGATAATAGGACAATCAAGTGTGGGTGCAATAGCAAAAAATTCATGCTTAACATGAGGAACTATAGAAAGTTCATTTCCGTAAGCATCATCCATAGTGGCATCACGTCCATAAGCATAGAAGGCATCAACTTCATCAAAAAAGGGATATTTCAAAAGAATCCATAGGATCATAACACTCATATAAGGTAAGATTCAAAGAGTTACTCTCATTAGAAGGTAGAGATGGATGGCTCCGTTCTTCCTCCTTTTGTTCGTCACTGTCCTCCTCTTTTTCATCCAAAGAGCTTTCAGGTTCAACAATTTCTTCTTCCATAGAGTCCTACAAAACATTAGTCTCTTTCTTATGGGGAGAGATTCTCTCAAGATGATCAGTAATATAATAATTTGCATCGTAATTTTCCAAACAATAGTGAAGTATAGCAAGACTCTCAGATTTGTAAGGGGCATCATCAATATTTTTAAGAAGAGAAGTAATTTCATAGGCACCCTTATAGGCAACAAATTCTTCTATTTGCTCTGCATCATCAAAATCATAATTCTCTTAGCATAAGAAGCTAAGGTTTCATCATCATTGTACTCACATTGGAAAGCCAAGGTGTTTGTGCCTCATAAAGCAACAAGATTCATCCATGTAGAAAGATATATTATATATTGAGCACAAGTTTCTAGCATAGTCATACAACTGGTGTATTTGTTTCCATAAGTGTATCCCCTTTTGAGATAAGCGGTGTTCCTTGTACCACTTTTGTTGATCCTTGGTGAATCCTCCATGCCAATAAGATTTGTTTCAAAGAAGTCAGACATTCATTGGCAAGTAAGGAACTAGACATACTATATATTTTTTAGATTTTTGGTAAAGGACACGAAGATAAAAACGGAAAGGTAAACTAACAAGACTAAAAGGCAAAGATAGAAGATAGTGTGCAACTCCCCTATCTTGTAGAGTGGAGTCCCCGGCAACGGCGCTAGAAATTAGCTTTGATGGCTTCTCGCCCCTCGTTGGGTACCCAAAGTGAAAGGTTGAGATGTAGACAGCAGAAAATTTCCCTCGGTGAAGATACCAAGGTTTGTCTCTGATGACGGCTTCTCGCCCTTCATTGGTAGGCCCCAAGTGGAAGGCGTGATGCGGTACAGCAACAAGTTTTCCCTCAGTAAAGATACAAAGGTTTGTCTCCAGTAGGACTCCAGAGATGATAAGTAGGTGTCAGCGGCGCAACTGACGCGAAACTGCACACAGACACAGATAACTTTGCTCCCAACAAAGTTCAGAGAGGTTGTCAATCTCTCCGGTCTTGTTCTTCACAAATGATAAAACGCAAGGGGATAATGATAGCAACTTGAAAGTAAATGCAGAAAAGTAAATATAGCTTGGTAACAATAATGAGGATATGGACCGGGATACGTGATGTTCGCTAGTGATGTCTCTCTCCCAAAAGACGATAAAAATGCTATGCGAGGTAAACAAATTACAGAAAGGCAATTGACATGATTAAGAACGCACCACAATGCTAACTATGCTACAAAAGAAAGGAAGAGGTTCAAAAGCACGGGCAGTACGCCAAAGTAAGTAGACCGAAATCCATCTGCATCTACTACTAATCATCCACCTTGAGATATCTATCCAGAACATCTCGCTGGTATTAAGTTGCGAGCCCCACCCAAAGTGTAAACCCAAAGCAACAGACAACTGCATTAAAAAGAACTTTGCGTAAAGTAAACAATCCTTGTAACCGCGGTTACAAGAACCGTTGTTTTCCCCCTTGTGGCAACATCACATCCCCTAGACTCATGTTTCTGTCACTCAAGCATGTCATCGGCGAGGCATGAACCCACAATCAAGCACAACGCTCCCTCTTGGAGTCACTACCTACTACTTGGCCAAAGCAATAAACAGCAACGGAGAGCATGCAAGAATTACTTAGGATAAAAAAAAGAGATAAAAACCAAATATATTACTCTATCACAATCTGAACATAATCTCATAATCCATCAGATCCGATCAAACTCAACATAGCAATGGCAGAAATATTACAAAGGTGCCTCGATCATGTAGGGTAGCTCACGAGGTCTAAACAATGAAGATCAAAGAGGGGAGGAGAACATCACATAGCTACTGATCACGGACCCATGGTCCAAGGAAAACCACTCACGAGACATCCGGGGAGCATCCATGGTGGAGAGGAGACTCCCGGAGGTCAATCCTCCCTCCCGCAGGGTGCCGGGAAGAGGTCTTCTGGTGCTCCCGATCTTGGAAGCGCGGCGGCGGCGGAACAGAGGCGAGTTCGCGGAATAGGGTTCTTGTTTTGTAGTTTTCCCATGACGGGGGATAAATAGGCAAAGGGGGGCAGCCAGAGGTGGACCAGGGGCCCCAGGCGCCCCCCTGGCGCGGCCAGGGGTGGGGCCGCTCCTGGTGGCCGCCTGGGCCCCCTGCCCCCCTCTGGCCCCTCCCGGGCTTTTCTCGAAGCTTCCGTCACGCTGATTTTTTATCTGAATTTTCCTGAATTTTTCTGGCACTTTTTATATGGGGGAAAACTGAAATAGAAAAACAGCAGAAAACAGGAACTGGCACTAGGGTGCACTGAGTTAATAGGTTAGTCCAAATATGATCAAAAATGTATGAAAGTGTATCTAGATCATAGCAATATCACACAAAACATGCATGGAGCAAGCAGAAATTATCGATACGTTTTGGACGTATCAACATCCCCAAGCTTAATTCCTGCTCGTCCTCGAGTAGGTAAATGATAACAAGCATAATTTCTGTGGTGACATGCTAGCAACCATAAAAGAACTTTGAAAAGTAAAGCAATCAAGGTCAGAGATTCAATTCAAGTCATAACAGGCAAGAGTCTATATTAGCATTGAAATAAGTAACAAAAGAACAAAAGGTGCAAGAGCTCTCGCTGTCCGTGACTCGAATGTCTCCAAATGGTGTTTGCGTGCAAGAAAGGAGGATAGGGAATACGAGAGAAAAAAGTATTTTTTGTTGAGAACTCAATCTAAAGTTTCACACTTGGTCCTCTTTGGAATCTTATCTTGACTCGTCCCCATACCACTAGCCAGGTACAAGTCAATTTGATCCACTCCTTTTCGATATTTTGAGCACTCATGCAATGGATGAGCGTAAGCACGAGAGTTGACACTTATGATGGCAAAGAGAGAAATATGGTGGAGGAGGAAGACAAAAAGGATGAGAAAGGCTCACATCAATGAGGACAATCATAGGCAAGAGATGCCAAATGATAGATATGATGTGAGGAGTAGGGATTGCCATGCAATGGATGCACATACGAGCTAAGAAGCTCTCCAAACTATATGCATAAAGATCATCTCTATGGAGTACAAAGATATAGAGGGAGTACTAGTGTGGATCTCTCAAAACGATAGTAGTGTTGCCCCTTTCTCTCTTTTTATTTCTTTTTCTCTTTTTCTCTTTTTTGTATTTTTTGGTGGCCTCAATGGCTCTTTATATTTAACTGTCATTTGTCCTCTTTGGGATCTTTTAATGTGCCACTTTGGGATCTTTTCCTCACTTAAGGGCAACACTCTATTTTACAAGAAGGTAACGGAGATCTTTCACACTTTACAAGGTATTCAAAATCATAAAGAAGATGTAACTATCATGATGTATGCAATGTATGTCGCTGCCAGTGTAGCAGGAACATGTATGACATGAAGATCAAGTCATGAAGAGGTGGAAGTTGCATGGCAATGTAACTCAGAAAGGCTATGGAAATGCCTTGATAGGTAGGTATGGTGGCTGTTTTGAGGAAGGATAAAGGGAGGCTTATGATGACAGAGCGTATCATGCCAAGGGTTTGGATGTACCGGCGAAGGTGGACACCAACTCTCGGAGTGACAAGAAGGCAATGCACGGCACGGGAAAGGCTAGCAAAATATGGGAAGGTGGAAGTGTCAACTCTCAATACTTACATTAGTCCGAAGAACTCATGCACTTATTATCGGTAACTCTCAATCTAATGAGGAGGTTCACAAAGAGACAAGTACCCCGAGGAGGAGTGTATGGGGGTTTGGTTATCCTTGCGCATCCTCGACTCATGGTACGTGAGTGTACTCTAATATTCGACTCCTCAGAAGAGTAGTGATCTATCTAGTAGCTAGAGTTCTCAACTAGTTTTGTAGGTTTTGAAAATAAACACGGATTGCCCAAAATACGACACCTATCACTAATAGGCAAGAGCTCTTGACACCAAAAGTCCAAACATTACTCACAACAATGCCTCAAAACTATTGCAAGCTACTACTAAAATTAAATAGCAACCTCAATTACCTACTTTCAAGACAAAACACAACTCAGTGCAACAACCAACTCTCTTAACAAGATAAACATGAAAACTAAAAAGAGTTTCAGCAACAAACTAAACAAAAGCCAAAGCTCTTGCTAAAGACAAACTAAGACTAAAACTAAACATGGCAGTAGCTATGAAAAGATAAAGAACACACAACAGCAAAAAGATAGGCAGGAAAAATCCTATGATGTGTTCTAGATTTTGAAAGTGGAGCGTGTTTCTCTCCCACACAAAGTAAGACGGGATCTAACTTGTTATGAAAAGCAAGCAAAGCTAAAGAAAACTAAAAACAAAACCTAAGAGCGAGACGCTCCAAGCATAGCACATAACACATGAAGTGATAAAAATATAGTGAGACGAAGGACGAACTGATGATAGTTGATGGAGAAGGGGATGCGCGGGGGGCATCCCCAAGCTTAGACGCTTGAGTCTCCTTGAATATTTATTGGGGATGCATGGGGGCATCCCCAAGCTTGAGCGCTTGACACTCCTGGATCTTCTTTCATCATCTTCCAACGCACACTTGAAAACTCCCTTCATACATAACTCATCATAAGCTGATTAGAGAGGTTAGTACCCTAAATAAATAAAAAAATTATCCACTGCATATAAAGATAATCTTGAAGAGCTACTGTTTCTCAAGAGTGCCAAAAAGTTTTTGCAAAGAAAAAGCAACATTAAGGTTTGCAAAAGTAAGGAGAGACAAAACGTGGCAGAATCTGTGAAAAACAGAACAACAGATAGTAAAGAATTTTTTCGGGGCACTTCTGCAACTCAAATCAAAAAACTCAGAACATACGGAAGTTTCGTAATTGTATAGATCATACTGTGTAAAAGAATTCATCTCAAAAAGAGGAAGTGGGATTTTTCTGGAATTTTTCTGGTCATGAGGACAGAATCTGTTTTCTGGACAGCATGTCACAACTTTTACTTCACTTGCCGTAAGAGGCTATAACTTGGCACAAAGCTGAAAAGTAAAGATACAATGATGTTGCTACAGTAGTAACAATCATCAAGACACAACAAAAGCAAAAATAAAAACCTAATTTTATCTAGGCATGATGCAAAAAGAAGAATCAAGTTTTATCAAGGGAAAGAGAATAACTAGCCCGAGTAACGGACTCAAAAGGTAATTTGATTTTCTTTCTAGGGAAGTGTTCCATCCCCTTTTTGAATGGGAATTGGAATTTTATATTCCCCTCTTTCATGTCAATAACCGCACCAACGGTGCGAAGAAAAGGACGTCCCAAAATGATTGGACACAAAGGTTCACACTCTATATCCATAACAATAAAATCAACGGGAACATAGTTGTCATTGACAATGATAAGAACATCGTTGATCTTCTCCAAAGGTTTCTGTATGGAAGAATCAACAAGACGAACACCAAAAGAACAAGGCTCAAAAGGCTTCAATTCAAACATATCAAATATTCTTTTGGGAATAACAGAGGTACTAGCTCCAATATCACATAAAGCATAGCAAGAGAAGTTATTCAATTTAATTTTGATCATAGGGTCCCAACCATCCTCTAGCTTCCTAGGTATGGAGGCTTCTACTCTAAGCTTCTCCTCCCTAGCTTTGATAAGAGCATTTGTGATATGCTCCGTGAAGGCAAGATTAAGTGTGCTAGTGTGGGGGTCTCTAGACATTTTGTGTAACAAGCTAATAACTTCTGAGAGGGTGCAACTATCAAAATCAATATCACTACTATCAAAGGTGGTAGTAGTGTCATCTGGCTCACTTGTTTGAAACCCTCTATGTTCATAGGAGTTTCTTTTTCTACGGTTGAGGTATTAGCATCACCATTAATAGGTCCAACGAGACTAGGAGTGCATTGGGTGCTAATAGTTTGAGTGTCCTTAATAATTTGGATAGTGGCAACTGTGTGGTGTGTAGGAAGGCTCTTAATTCTATCCTCTTCCTCTTTTTCTCTAGCCCATCTTTCTTTAAGTTTAGCCATCATCCTAATATTTTCATTGATTTGCAACTGGATATCATTAATAGGAGTGGCTTTATTCTTCTCAAGGGGAGAGGTTCTAATTTTGAGCATCTCAATATCAAGGGCTAAGCTTTCTACCTTCAAAGAGAGATTATCTATTTTAGATAATTTCTCTTCTACATTTTTGTTGAAGGCTTTTTGGGTAGTGATAAAGTCTCTAAGCATGCTTTCTAATTCAGAAGAGGGGTTCTTGTTGCTAGGTTAAGTGTTGTTGTTCCCATAGTTAGATGGGAACGGTCTAGGATTGCTAGCAAAATTTCCCCTATAAGCACTGTTGTTGAAGTTGTTTCTAGCAATAAAGTTCACATCTACTTGTTCTTGAGCAACCAAAGAATTTAATGGAACATCATGAGGATCAATAGAAGGTTGCTTGGTAAGTAGAGACATAATTAAATCAACTTTTTCATTGAGGGAGGTAATTTCCTCGACAGAGTTTACCTTCCTACCTGTTGGAGCGCGTTCGGTGTGCCATTAGGAATAATTGGTCATCATCTCATCGAGAAGCTTTGTGGCAGCACCAAGTGTAGTTGACATAAAGGTTCCTCCCGCGGCCGAATCTAACAGGTTCCGCGAGGTAAAGTTCAAGCCTGCATAAAAAGTCTGGATAACCATCCAAGTAGTAAAACCATGTGTAGGGCATTTCCTAACAAGAGATTTCATTCGTTCCCAAGTTTGGGCAACGTTTTCATTATCCAATTGCTTGAAATTCATAATATTGCTCCTCAATTGGATAATCTTAGCAGGAGGGTAGTACTTCCCTATAAAAGCATCTTTGCATTTATCCCAAGAATCTATGCTATTTCTAGGCAAAGATTGAAACCAGATTTTAGCATCTCCCCTTAAAGAGAAAGGAAAGAGTTTAAGCTTAACAACATCACCTTCCACTTCTTTATACTTTTGCATATCACATAATTCAAAAAAATTATTCAAGTGTAAAGCAGCATCATCTCCAGCACCAGAGAATTGATCTCTCATAACAAGGTTTAGCAAAGCAGGTTTAATTTCATAAGAGGTAGCTGAAGTGGCAGGTGTGACAATGGGAGTGCAGATAAAGTCTTGGTTGTTGTGACTAGTGAAGTCACACAACTTGGTGTTTTCAGTGGAACCCATAGTAGCAGCAAGTGTGGCAGATTTTTTTTGTAGTTTTTGATAAAAGACACAAAGATAAAAACTAAAAGATAAACTAACAAGACTGAAAAACAAAGGTAAAGGGTAGTGTGCAACTCCCCTATCTTAGCACTTGGAGTCCCCGGCAACGGCGCCAGAAATTGCTCTTGATGACGGATTCTCGCCCTTCGTTGGTAGGCCCCAAGTGGAAGACGTGGTGCGGTACAACAGCAAGTTTTCCCTCAGTAAAGATACCAAGGTTTGTCTCCAGTAGGACTCCAGAGATGATAAGTAGGTGTCAGCGGCGCAACTGACGCGGACCTGCACACAGACAGAGATAACTTTGCTCCCAACGAAGTTCAGAGAGGTTGTCAATCTCTCCGGTCTTGTTGTTCACAAATGATAAAACGCAAGGGGATAATGATAGCAACTTGAAAGTAAATGCAGAAAAGTAAATATAGCTTGGAAACAATAATGAGGATATGGACCGGGATACGTGATGTTCGCTAGTGATGTCTCTCTCCCAAAAGACGATAAAAATGCTATGTCAGGTAAACAAATTACATAAAGGCAATTGACAGGATTAAGAACGCACCGCAATGCTAACTGTAACAACCCAGATTTCACAAAAATTAAAATTTTTGTTTTCGGTGTGAATCGTTTGATTGCCTGATTTGTTTGCGGTGTTTGCATCCCCGATTTATCGATCGGCGATTATTTCTCCCCCTATTCTCGTATCGGATGCGTGGCCGACCCCTTTCCACCACGGCACACGACCTTTGCGACACCGGGATTTCACCCGAGCACCGTCGCTACCGACACAAGTCCAGCCATCGCCACTGGAACGAAAACCCCGTTTATTTAATAAACGGATTATTTTATTGGGGCGCCGAAAAATGTTGTCAGAATGTCACCGCAGTGAGGTACGATCAACGGGCTCGACGCGCTGAGCGCGTGGTTCGAGATTTCGTCAGAATCAGAGTCCGTATGGAGTCTCGACGGTCACAAACGCGATCACCGGACGCACGAGAGGGGTACCGAGGGCATTTGCGTAACCAGGCCAGCCAACCTGCCTTTATAAAGACCACCAGCCTCCCACACCCATTTTAGGGTTCCCCCTCTGGAAATTTGCAGCCATCCCGCTCACAAACCTCCAGATCTGCAAAAATCCCCCCTTTTTCCGAAACCCTAGCCTCCTAGACGTTTTGGGCCGTTGATCTGCGAGATCTGGGGCTCAGATCGCGCCCCGAAGGTCTCCACCGCAGCTCCAGCCCACTTCGGGCCACGCGGGCCCGCCTCCCTGCCGCCAGGGCCCGCCGAGCCCATCTCGCTCCGGCCTCCCGTCTCCTCGTCGTGCCGTCGGCCATGGAGGCCGAACCGCAGCTCGCCGCGCCACCGCACTCCGGCGAGGCCACGACTGCCCGGCCACCGCCCGGTGAGGTCGCCTCCGCAGCGCCCTCTCCTTCCCTCTCATCCTCGTAACCTCGCCTCACCTCCTCTGCTCGCAGGAGAGCCAGGCGTCGTCGCGCCGTTTTCGCCATGGCCGGCCGAGCTAAGCTCGGGCTGAGCTCGCCAGCCCCCTCCACTTCGAACCGCGCCGCCCGGGAGGCCTAGCCGGCGACCGCCCCGACCCCAACCGCCTCCAGCCACCTCAGGCCACCCCGCCGTCGAGATCCCCCTCGCCGGACGCCCACACCGCCCGCCAGCCGCCGCCCCTGGAAGACCCGATCCAGATCGGATCGGGCACACAGCCACCAACCGCTGGTGGGCCGGCCCAGCCCACCCGCGCGCGTCACCTTGGGCCGGTGAGTTTTTTTTTCTCTTTTTATTATTTTTTTGTTGCTGCCGCTCTCGGCCGGCCCAAGTGAGGCCATGTCTTTTTTTTCCCTGAGCGCTCTGTTTTTTTTTCCTAAGTCCCTGGTAAATCTGCTGCTGATTCAATTTCGTGTTGTAATTTCCCGTTAATCCGTAGCTCCGATGAACGTGCCCCCAAAACGAAAGTTGCTCAGTTTTGCGTGCTCTAGCATTTGTACGTAGATTTTTTTTGCATTTGAGGTCATCTTGATTGTGTAAATGTGTGATGAACAGGGCATCAGGCCGTTAACTGCTAATCTTTCCTGTTAAGTGTTGCTGTTATTTATTTTGTTGAAACTTCGGGCGACGGTTGCTTCGCAACCGTGCATCGGAATTGAGTGATTCCTTTTGCGTTGTGTTAAGCATTGTTTCTACTTCAGTTTCATGCATTCACGTGCCATAATTGCTTGTTACATCATGATTGTATCTTGCTCCAAAGTAGCTACTCTGTTGTTAGTGTGCTGCTGTTTATATTTTGTTGCAACTTCGGTCGACGAGTGTGTCGCGACCGTTTATCGGAATTGAGTGATTCCAATTGCATATTGTTAAGCATCATGTCTACTTCCATTACATGTATTGCATTGCCATAATATGCTTGCTAGTCATATAGTTATTGAGCTCCAAAGTTGCCATGCTGCTGTTTTTGACAGCCACCTCTGTTTTTCTCTAAGTCTGTTACTTTGCGATGCCATGTTGTTTGCTTAATATCTTTTCATCCATGATGTATTTTGCATGATTATTTTTGCCATGCCTTCCTTGTCATGTCTAGTTTAATTTCATATCATTTGTGAGCATGTTTGCATTGATTATCCTGTTTGTGCATTGCTCTAAAGTGTGCTTCGTGATGTTGGCAGTTTGTGCCCGTAACTTGTTTTGCTTGTATATTTTTAACCGTAACTCCGTTTGGAGTGTTCTTTATATGTAACTTGATTAGTTTTTCATGTACTTTGTGTTTATGCTATTGTTTTCTGTTGTTAACGAACCTAAAATGTGGTTTAGGACAGAACAGTGCCAAATCTTTTAATCATCGTGCGGCACTTAGTGTATGCCATGTTTAGGTTGTGCCTCACTTAAATTGACTAGCATAGATAGTTTACTTTGTGCTTCACCTTTTTTTCATGGTTGTGTGCTATGCCATGCTTGCTTGAGTTGCCATGTTAATAACCGTTGATTGATCACCTGTAGCTAATTAACTTGAACCACCGTAAACGTGCGGTATTCGTCGTGTGTGACCGATACCCCACTTAAACTGTTAGTAACCGTTCTCGACGATAGATCCGTATCGCGTTGCCGTGCCCTGTGTTTCCTCTTTGATCTTGTATTGCTCCGTAGTAATAGTGGTGCACCGTTGATTGCTTTCCAGTGTTTCCTTCTTGTGTGCTTCCGCGGGTACCTCTCGGAGACGATGCGAGCTTGCGATCAACTACACCTTCGGAATCCGACTTATCAACAGGCAAGGACTATACATTACTTATGATCCATTCTATTTCAACCAGCGGTTTGCATGCTAGTCTAGGTTATGTTCGATGTTTGATCCTACCACATGTTTACAGCCTCTTTCAAACCGATATAGCCATGTCCCTTCCCAGCAAACCTTGTACTGCTATGTTACTATTGCTCGTTGCTAAGCCCCTGCTTAGTATGCATGCTTAGGATGCTACGATGTTACCCTGTTACTCCTAGGTTTGGGATATCACATTATTATATTGTTGTTGATGATATGATTATTATAATGTTGACTATATTCGACGAAGGATGGAAGGTCTAGGCTATCCCGCCCCGACACTTTGTTCCATTCGAGTCACCTAGGATCCGAGTTCCGGGTATTGGTTTTAAGACTGAGCGTGCCTAACCGCGTGTGGGATTTTATGGGGTCCCCTTTTCATACCTACCTAGCTTCAAGCATTTCTAGTGGTGGCCCAAGCTGATTTTACCTTTTGAAACCGTGTGTGTGCTGGTCGTACGCCAGTAGTTTTCCAACCAACCCGGACCAGCGGAGACATGTATTCCCTGTTGGTCCACCTTTGACCGGCGAGGGCCCGAGGCCTCACGTGAGGCGTCTCGGTAACCCAAACCCTGTTGAGACGGAAGAGTCCGATCCGAGAGCGTGGCCAGCTTTTGGATTGGTTGTCGACTCCCCGGGGGCCACCCGGATTTGTTCGTCGGTAGTTAGAGGGACCTGTCGTTTCGGATCTCTTGGAACCAAATCATAAAATGGTTGCCTGTGATGGGTAGCAACTGAGAGAGATGGACGTGCGTGCGGAGCCTCGTAATGGGCAGTTGGTACACCCCTGCAGGGTTAAATCTTTTCGAGAAGCCGTGTCCACGGTTATGGACGACTTGAGACCTACTCCTTGTTCATAGACAACAACAACTGAGATAATCTTAATATAACTTGATCAACGTGTGTGTGTGCCTTGACTGCTTCTTCTTCGTCGGGATGCGAAGAGGAGGACAAGGATAGGATAGGTGTTATGTTTGCATAAGTAGCTGATAGCAAGACTTGTTGGAGGCGATTCCTCATCGAATGCTTGGCTTATTATCTTACTCTCTAGATCGTTAGCCACTTCATAAATGCTAGTGCGGCAGCAACCTCACCACTTACCCCTTCCTTACCGTAAACTACTAGTTGTCCTAGAATGACGAGTGATGAAGTCCTTGCTGGGTCAGATGACCACTACAGTTGGATGCTGAGTACCTCTGTACTCATGATACTACCCCCAAACTCTTTTTAGGGTTCTTGATCGTTAACAGGTATGGTGATCGACGTTTCACGTGGAGACTCGACGACGACTAGTTAGGCGGATCCCGGCGGAGGGCCTGGACCCGTGTGGTCATGGGGATCGATGATTTTACCTTTGCCACTAGGCATTTGCTTGTAGTCTGTACTCAGACATATATCTTCTGCTGTTGTATTGTAATTAAGGCAGTTGTATGCCGATTGGATGAGATGTTGTATCATGTATCTGTAATGTTGTGATATCATGTTGGAAATCCGGGGCATATGACTTCGTCATATGTCGCGGTGGGACCGATATGTGCTTCGTCCCCGAATGTGGATGGAAACATCTAGATCTGGAACAGTACCGCATATCGGGCCTTACAACTTGGTATCAGAGCCTTACCGACCGTAGGATCCCCTCTCTGGCCGAAGTCGAGTCTAGACCAAAAAAACTATTTTGTAGTTACTAAGTTAGTTATCGGAGAGTAGGAATCTTTTTACTCCTTACCCTTGCTCTGGTCAGGACAAGTGTCGTAAGTGTTTTATTCTAGCCTTATCCCCTTCAAAACTCTAGGATCTCGAGTGTGTGGAGTATCGGAACCGTTACAATGCCTTGCTTGCAGCGTATTGTCTCGATTTCGATCTCAGGTTTGGGAATTCCTGTAGTACCTTTAGCTTCTCCGATTTTTGGTATCATCTGGGTCATCCATTGCCATCCATCCTTTTGTCGGTGTTTTCATGACTTGCATCGAAAACACTATCCTTTGATCCTGTTATCATTGTCGTTCTTCCTCTTGATCTTTCGATGGTTTCGTTTTCCGACGTTGCCGTCTCTCTGCGGAAAATTTATCTCGACCGAAGTTCGACGTCGACATGGAGCAGAGTCCCTTGTTGGTGGTGTTGAAGATCGTCGACTCTCTTTTCTCTCCCCTCTCTCCCCCGGATCGTCCTGGATCTCGGGACGAGATCCCTTGTTGGTGGTGTTGTATTGTAACAGCCCAGATTTCACAAAAATTAAAATTTTTGTTTTCGGTGTGAATCGTTTGATTGCCTGATTTGTTTGCGGTGTTTGTATCCCCGATTTATCGATCGGCGATTATTTCTCCCCCTATTCTCGTATCGGATGCGTGACCGACCCCTTTCCACCACGGCACACGACCTTTGCAACACCGTGATTTCACCCGAGCACCGTCGCTACCGACACAAGTCCAACCATCGCCACCGGAACGAAAACCCCGTTTATTTAATAAACGGATTATTTTATTGGGGCGCCGAAAAATGTTGTCGGAATGTCACCGCAGTGAGGTACGATCAACGGGCTCGACGCGCTGAGCGCGTGGTTCGAGATTTCGTCGGAATCGGAGTCCGTACGGAGTCTCGACGGTCACGAACGCGATCACCGGACGCACGAGAGGGGTACCGAGGGCATTTGCGTAACCAGGCCAGCCAACCTGCCTATATAAAGACCACCAGCCTCCCACACCCATTTTAGGGTTCCCCCTCTGGAAATTTGCAGCCATCCCCCTCACAAACCTCCAGATCTGCAAAAATCCCCCCTTTTCCGAAACCCTAGCCTCCCAGACGTTTTGGGCCGTTGATCTGCGAGATCTGGGGCTCAGATCGCGCCCCGAAGGTCTCCACCGCAGCTCCAGCCCACTCCGGGCCACGCGGGCCTGCCTCTCCGCCGCCAGGGCCCGCCGAGCCCATCTCGCTCCGGCCTCCCGTCTCCTCGTCGCGCCGTCGGCCATGGAGGCCGAACCGCAGCTCGCCGCGCCACCGCACTCCGGCGAGGCCACGGCTGCCCGGCCACCGCCCGGTGAGGTCGCCTCCTGTCGCCTCCGCAGCGCCCTCTCCTTCCCTCTCATCCCCGTAACCTCGCCTCCCCTCCTCTACTCGCAGGAGAGCCAGGCGCCGTCGCGCCGTTTCCACCATGGCCGGCCGAGCCAAGCTCGGGCTGAGCTCGCCAGCCCCCTCCACTTCGAACCGCGCCGCCCGGGAGGCCTAGACGGCGACCGCCCCGACCCCAACCGCCTCCAGCCACCTCAGGCCACCCCGCCGTCGAGATCCCCCTCGCCGGACGCCCACACCGCCCGCCGGCCACCGCCCCTGGAAGACCCGATCCATATCGGATCGGGCACACAACCACCAACCGCTGGTGGGCCGGCCCAGCCCACCCACGCGCGTCACCTTGGGCCGGTGAGTTTTTTTCTCTTTTTTTTGTTGCTGCCGCTCTGGGCCGGCCCAAGTGAGGCCATGTCTTTTTTTCCCCTGAGCGCTCTGTTTTCCTTTTATTTATTTTTGCTAAGTCCCTGGTAAATCTGCTGCTGATTCAATTTCGTGTTGTAATTTCCCGTTAATCCGTAGCTTCGATGAACGTGCCCCCAAAACGAAAGTTGCTCAGTTTTGCGTGCTCTAGCATTCATATGTAGAAATTTTTTGCATTTGAGGTCATCTTGATTGTGTAAATGTGTGATGAACAGGGCATCAGGCCGTTAACTGCTAATCTTTCCTGTTAAGTGTTGTTGTTATTTATTTTGGTGAAACTTCGGGCGACGGTTGCTTCGCAACCGTGCATCGGAATTGAGTGATTCCTTTTGCGTTGCGTTAAGCATTGTTTCTACTTCAGTTTCATGCATTCACGTGCCATAATTGCTTGTTGCATCATGATTGTATCTTGCTCCAAAGTAGCTACTCTGATGTTAGTGTGCTGCTGTTTATATTTTGTTGCAACTTCGGTCGACGAGTGTGTCGCGAACGTTTATCGGAATTGAGTGATTCCAATTGCATATTGTTAAGCATCATGTCTACTTCCATTACATGTATTGCATTGCCATAATATGCTTGCTGATCATATAGTTATTGAGCTCCAAAGTTTCCATGCTGCTGTTTTTGACAGCCACCTCTGTTTTTCTCTAAGTCTGTTACTTTGCGATGCCATGTTGTTTGCTTAATATCTTTTGATCCATGATGTCTTTTGCATGATTCTTTTTGCCATGCCTTCCTTGTCATGTCTAGTTTAATTTCATATCATTTGTGAGCATGTTTGCATTGATTATCCTGTTTGTGCATTGCTCTAAAGTGTGCTTCGTGATGTTGGCAGTTTGTGCCCGTAACTTGTTTTGCTTGTATCTTTTTAACTGTAACTCCGTTTGGAGTGTTCTTTATATGTAACTTGATTAGTTTTTCATGTACTTTGTGTTTATGCTATTGTTTGCTGTTGTTAACCAACCTAAAATGTGGTTTAGGACAGAACAGTGCCAAATCTTTTAATCATCATGCGGCACTTAGTGTATGCCATGTTTATGTTGTGCCTCACTTAAATTGACTAGCATAGATAGTTTACTTTGTGCTTCACCTTTTTTTCATGGTTGTGTGATATGCCATGCTTGCTTGAGTTGCCATGTTAATAACCGTTGATTGATTACCTGTAGCTAAGCAACTTGAACCACCGTAAACGTGCGGTATTCGTCGTGTGTGACCGATACCCCACTTAAACTGTTAGTAACCGTTCTCGACGATAGATCCGTATCGCGTTGCCGTGCCCTGTGTTGCCTCTTTGATCTTGTATTGCTCCGTAGTAATAGTGGTGCACCGTTGATTGCTTTCCAGTGTTTCCTTCTTGTGTGCTTCCGCGGGTACCTCTCGGAGACGATGCGAGCTTGCGATCAACTACACCTTCGGAATCCGACTTATCAACAGGCAAGGACTATATATTACTTATGATCCATTCTATTTCAACCAGCGGTTTGCATGCTAGTCTAGGTTATGTTTGATGTTTGATCCTACCACATGTTTACAGCCTCTTTCAAACCGATACAGCCATGTCCCTTCCCAGCAAACCTTGTACTGCTATGTTACTATTGCTCGTTGCTCAGCCCCTGCTTAGTATGAATGCTTAGGATGCTACGATGTTACCCTGTTACTCCTGGGTTTGGGATATCATATTATTATATTGTTGTTGATGATATGATTATTATAATGTTGACTATATTCGACGAAGGATGGAAGGTCTAGGCTATCCCGCCCTGACGCTTTGTTCCATTCGAGTCACCTAGGATCCGAGTTCCGGGTATTGGTTTTAAGACTGAGCGTGCCTAACCGTGTGTGGAATTTTATGGGGTCCCCTTTTTCTTACCTACCTAGCTTCAAGCATTTCTAGTGGTGGCCCAAGCTGATTTTACCTTTTGAAACCGTGTGTGTGCTAGTCGTACGCCAGTAGTTTTCCAACCAACCCGGACCAGCGGAGACATGGTTTCCCTGTTGGTCCACCTTTGACCGGCGAGGGCCCGAGGCCTCACGTGAGGCGTCTCGGTAATCCAAACCCTGTTGAGACGGAAGAGTCCGATCCGAGAGTCTGGCCAGCTTTTGGATTGGTTGTCGACTCCCCGGGGGCCACCCGGATTTGTTCGTCGTTAGTTAGAGGGACCTGTCGTTTCGGATCTCTTGGAACCAAATCATAAAATGGTTGCCTGTGATGGGTAGCAACTGAGAGAGATGGACGTGCGTGCGGAGCGTCGTAATGGGCAGTTGGTACACCCCTGCAGGGTTAAATCTTTTCGAGAAGCCGTGTCCACGGTTATGGACGACTTGAGACCTACTCCTTGTTCATAGACAACAACAACTGAGATAATCTTAATATAACTTGATCAACGCGTGTGTGCCTCGACTGCTTCTTCTTCGTCGGGATGCGAAGAGGAGGACAAGGATAGGATAGGTGTTATGTTTGCGTAAGTAGCTGATAGCAAGACTTGTTGGAGGCGATTCCTCATCGAATGCTTGGCTTATTATCTTACTCTCTAGATCGTTAGCCACTTCATAAATGCTAGTGCGGCAGCAACCTCACCACTTACCCCTTCCTTACCATAAACTACTATTTGTCCTAGAATGACGAGTGATGAAGTCCTTGCTGGGACAGATGACCACTACAGTTGGATGCTGAGTACCTCTGTACTCATGATACTACCCCCAAACTCTTTTCAGGGTTCTTGATCGACAACAGGTATGGTGATCGACGTTTCACGTGGAGACTCGACGACGACTAGTTAGGCGGATCCCGGCGGAGGGCCTGGACCTGTGTGGTTATGGGGATCGATGATTTTACCTTTGCCACTAGGCATTTGCTTGTAGTCTGTACTCAGACATATATCTTCCGTTGTTGTATTGTAATTAAGGCAGTTGTATGCCGATTGTATGAGATGTTGTATCATGTATCTGTAATGTTCTGATATCATGTTGGAAATCCGGGGCATATGACTTCGTCATATGTCGCGGTGGGACCTATATGTGCTTCGTCCCCGAATCTGGATGGAAACATCTAGATCTGGAACAGTATCGCATATCGGGCCTTAAAACTTGGTATCAGAGCCTTACCGACCGTAGGATCCCCTCTTTGGCCGAAGTCGAGTCTAGACCAAAAAAACTATTTTGTAGTTACTAAGTTAGTTATCGGAGAGTAGGAATCTTTTTACTCCTTACCCTTGCTCTGGTCAGGACAAGTGTCGTAAGTGTTTTATTCTAGCCTTATCCCCTTCAAAACTCTAGGATCTCGAGTGTGTGGAGTATCGGAACCGTTACAATGCCTTGCTTGCAGCGTATTGTCTCGATTTCGATCTCAGGTTTGGGAATTCCTGTAGTACCTTTAGCTTCTCCGATTTTTGGTATCATCTGGGTCATCCATTGCCATCCATCCTTTTGTCGGTGTTTTCATGACTTGCATCGAAAACACTATCCTTTGATCCGGTTATCATTGTCGTTCTTCCGCTTGATCTTTCGATGGTTTCGTTTTCCGACGTTGCCGTCTCTCTGCGGAAAATTTATCTCGACCGAAGTTCGACGTCGACATGGAGCAGAGTCCCTTGTTGGTGGTGTTGAAGATCGTCGACTCTCTTTTCTCTCCCCCCTCTCCCCCGGATTGTCCTGGATCTCGGGACGAGATCCCTTGTTGGTGGTGTTGTATTGTAACAGCCCAGATTTCACAAAAATTAAAATTTTTGTTTTCGGTGTGAATCGTTTGATTGCCTGATTTGTTTGCAGTGTTTGTATCCCCGATTTATCGATCGGCGATTATTTCTCCCCTATTCTCGTATCGGATGCGTGACCGACCCCTTTCCACCACGGCACACGACCTTTGCGACACCGGGATTTCACCCGAGCACCGTCGCTACCGACACAAGTCCAGCCATCGCCACCGGAACGAAAACCCCGTTTATTTAATAAACGGATTATTTTATTGGGGCGCCGAAAAATGTTGTCGGAATGTCACCGCAGTGAGGTACGATCAACGGGCTCGACGCGCTGAGCGCGTGGTTCGAGATTTCGTCGGAATCGGAGTCCGTACGGAGTCTCGACGGTCACGAACGCGATCACCGGACGCATGAGAGGGGTACCGAGGGCATTTGCGTAACCAGGCCAGCCAACCTGTCTATATAAAGACCACCAGCCTCCCACACCCATTTTAGGGTTCCCCCTCTGGAAATTTGCAGCCATCCCCCTCACAAACCTCCAGATCTGCAAAAATCCCCCTTTTTCCGAAACCCTAGCCTCCCAGACGTTTTGGGCCGTTGATCTGCGAGATCTGGGGCTCAGATCGCGCCACGAAGGTCTCCACCGCAGCTCAAGCCCACTCCGGGCCACGCAGGCCCGCCTCCCCGCCGCTAGGGCCCGCCGAGCCCATCTCGCTCCGGCCTCCCGTCTCCTCGTCGCGCCGTCGGCCATGGAGGCCGAACTGCAGCTCGCCGCGCCACCGCACTCCGGCGAGGCCACGGCTGCCCGGCTACCGCCCGGTGAGGTCGCCTCCTGTCGCCTCCGCAACGCCCTCTCCTTCCCTCTCATCCTCGTAACCTCGCCTCCCCTCCTCTGCTCGCAGGAGAGCCAGGCGCCGTCGCGCCGTTTCCGCCATGGCCGGCCGAGCCAAGCTCGGGCTGAGCTCGCCAGCCCCCTCCACTTCGAACCGCGCCGCCCGGGAGGCCTAGCCGGCGACCGCCCCGACCCCAACCGCCTCCAGCCACCATGGTGATCGACGTTTCACGTGGAGACTCGACGACGACTAGTTAGGCGGATCCCGGCGGAGGGCCTGGACCCGTGTGGTTATGGGGATCGATGATTTAACCTTTGCCACTAGGCATTTGCTTGTAGTCTGTACTCATACATATATCTTCCGATGTTGTATTATAATTAAGGCAGTTGTATGCCGATTGTATGAGATGTTGTATCCTGTATCTGTAATGTTCTAATATCATGTTGGAAATCCGGGGCATATGACTTCGTCATATGTCTCGGTGGGACCGATATGTGCTTCGTCCCCGGATCTGGATGGAAACATCTAGATCTGGAACAGTACCGCATATCGGGCCTTACACTAACTATGCTACAAAAGAAAGGAAGAGGTTCAAAAGCACGGGCAGTACGCCAAAGTAAGTAGACCGAAATCCATCTGCATCTACTACTAATCATCCACCTTGAGATATCTATCCAGAACATCTCGCATGTATTAAGTTGCGAGCACCACCCAAAGTGTAAACCCAAAGCAACAGACAACTGCTTTAAAAAGAACTTTGCGTAAAGTAAACAATCCTTGTAACCGCGGTTACAAGCACCGTTGTTTTCCCCCTTGTGGCAACAGCACATCCCCTAGACTCATGTTTCTGTCACTCAAGCATCTCATCGGGGAGGCATGAACCCACAATCTAGCACAACGCTCCCTCTTGGAGTCACTACCTACTACTTGGCCAAAGTAATAAACAGCAACGGAGAGCATGCAAGAATTACTTAGGAACAAAAATATAAGAGATAAAAACCAAATATATTACTCTATCACAATCTGAACATAATCTCATAATCCATCAGATCCGATCAAACTCAACATAGCAATAGCATAAATATTACAAAGGTGCCTCGATCATGTAGGGAAGCTCACGAGGTCTAAACAATGAAGATCAAAGAGGGGAGGAGAACATCACATAGCTACTGATCACGGACCCATGGTCCAAGGAAAACTACTCACGAGACATCCGGGGAGCATCCATGGTGGAGAGGAGACTCCCGGAAGTCAATCCTCCCTCCGGCAGGGTGCCGGGAAGAGGTCTTCTGGTGCTCCCGATCTTGGAAGCGCGGCGGCGGCGAAACAGAGGCGAGTTCGCGGAATAGGGTTCTTGTTCTGGAGTTTTCCCGTGACGGGGAATAAATAGGCGAAGGGGGGCAGCCAGAGGTGGACCAGGGGCCCCAGGCGCCCCCCCTGGCGCGGCCAGGGGTGGGCCCGCGCCGGGTGGCCACCTGGGCCCCTCTGGCCCCTCCTGAGCTTTTCTCGAAGCTTCCGTCACGCTGATTTTTTATCTGAATTTTCCCGAATTTTTCTGGCACTTTTTATATGGGGGAAAACTGAAATAGAAAAACAGCAGAAAAAGGAACTGGCACTGGGGTGCACTGAGTTAATAGGTTAGTCCAAATATGATCAAAAATGTATGAAAGTGTATCTAGATCATAGCAATATCACACAAAACATGCATGGAGCAAGCAGAAATTATCGATACGTTTTGGACGTATCAACATCCCCAAGCTTAATTCCTGCTCGTCCTCGAGTAGGTAAATGATAACAAGCATAATTTCTGTGGTGACATGCTAGCAACCATAAAAGAACTTTGAAAAGTAAAGCAATCAAGGTTAGAGATTCAATTCAAGTCATAACAGGCAAGAGTCTATATTAGCATTGAAATAAGTAACAAAAGAACAAAAGGTGCAAGAGCTCTCGCTATCCGTGACTTGAATGTCTCCAAATGGTGTTTGCGTGCAAGAAAGGAGGATAGGGAATACGAGAGAAAAAAGTATTTTTTGTTGAGAACTCAATCTACTAAAGTTTCACACTTGGTCCTCTTTGGGATCTTATCTTGACTCGTCCCCATACCACTAGCCAGGTACAAGTCAATTTGATCCACTCCTTTTCGATATTTTGAGCACTCATGCAATGGATGAGCGTAAGCACGAGAGTTGACACTTATGATGGCAAAGAGAGAAATATGGTGGAGGAGGAAGACAAAAAGGATGAGAAAGGCTCACATCAATGAGGACAATCATAGGCAAGAGATGCCAAATGATAGATATGATGTGAGGAGTAGGGATTGCCATGCAATGGATGCACATACGAGCTAAGAAGCTCTCCAAACTATATGCATAAAGATCATCTCTATGGAGTACAAAGATATAGAGGGAGTACTAGTGTGGATCTCTCAAAAGGATAGTAGTGTTGCCCCTTTCTCTCTTTTTATTTCTTTTTCTCTTTTTTCTATTTTTTGTATTTTTTGGTGGCCTCAATGGCTCTTTCTATTTAACTCTCATTTGTCCTCTTTGGGATCTTTTAATGTGTCCACTTTGGGATCTTTTCCTCACTTAAGGGCAACACTCTATTTTACAAGAAGGTAACGGAGATCTTTCACACTTTACAAGGTACTCAAAATCAGAAAGAAGATGTAACTATCATGATGTATGCAATGTATGTCGCTGCCAGTGTAGCAGGAACATGTATGACATGAAGATCAAGTCATGAAGAGGTGGAAGTTGCATGGCAATGTAACTCGGAAAGGCTATGGAAATGCCTTGATAGGTAGGTATGGTGGCTGTTTTGAGGAAGGATAAAGGGAGGCTTATGATGACAGAGCGTATCATGCCAAGGGTTTGGATGTACCGACGAAGGTGGACACCAAATCTTGGAGTGACAAGAAGGCAATGCACGGCACGGGAAAGGCTAGCAAAATATGGGAAGGTGGAAGTGTCAACTCTCAATACTTACATTAGTCCGAAGAACTCATGCATTTATTATCGGTAACTCTCAATCTAATGAGGAGGTTCACAAAGATACAAGTACCCCGAGGAGGAGTGTATGGGTGTTTGGTTATCCTTGCGCATCCTCGACTCATGGTACGTGAGTGTACTCTAATATTCGACTCCTCAGAAGAGTAGTGATCTATCTAGTAGCTAGAGTTCTCAACTAGTTTTGTAGGTTTTAAAAATAATCACGGATTGCCCAAAATACGACACCTATCACTAATAGGCAAGAGTTCTTGACACCAAAAGTCCAAACATTACTCACAACAATGCCTCAAAACTATTGCAAGCTACTACTAAAATTAAATAGCAACCTCAATTACCTACTTTCAAGACAAAACACAACTCAGTGCAACAACCAACTCTCTTAACAAGATAAACATGAAAACTAAAAAGAGTTTCAGCAACAAACTAAACAAAAGCCAAAGCTCTTGCTAAAGACAAACTAAGACTAAAACTAAACATGGCAGTAGCTACGAAAAGATAAAGAACACACAACAGCAAAAAGACAGGCAGGAACAATCCTATGATGTGTTCTAGATTTTGAAAGTGGAGCGTGTTTCTCTCCCACACAAAGTAAGACGGGATCTAACTTGTTATGAAAAGCAAGCAAAGCTAAAGAAAACTAAAAACAAAACCTAAGAGCGAGACGCTCCAAGCATAGCACATAACACATGAAGTGATAAAAATATAGTGAGACGAAGGACGAACTGATGATAGTTGATGGAGAAGGGGATGCGCGGGGGGCATCCCCATGATTAGACGCTTGAGTCTCCTTGAATATTTATTGGGGATGCATGGGGGCATCCCCAAGCTTGAGCGCTTGACACTCCTGGATCTTCTTTCATCATCTTCCAACGCACACTTGAAAACTCCCTTCATACATATCTCATCATAAGCTGATTAGAGAGGTTAGTACCCTTAATAAATAAATAAAATCTCCACTGCATATAAAGATAAACTTGAAGAGCTACTGTTTCTCAAGAGTGCCAAAAAGTTTTTGCAAAGAAAAAGCAACATTAAGGTTTGCAAAAGTAAGGAGAGACAAAACGTGGCAGAATCTGTGAAAAACAGAACAACAGATAGTAAAGAATTTTTTCGGGGCACTTCTGCAACTCAAATCAAAAAACTCAGAACATACGGAAGTTTCGTAATTGTATAGATCATACTGTGTAAAAGAATTCAGCTCAAAAAGAGGAAGTGGGATTTTTCTGGAATTTTTCTGGTCATGAGGACAGAATCTGTTTTCTGGACAGCATGTCACAACTTTTACTTCACTTGCCGTAAGAGGCTATAACTTGGCACAAAGTTGAAAAGTAAAGATACAATGATGTTGCTACAGTAGTAACAATCATCAAGACACAACAAAAGCAAAAATAAAACCCTAGTTTTATCTAGGCATGATGCAAAAAGAAGAATCAAGTTCTATCAAGGGAAAGAGAATAACTAGCCCGAGTAACGGACTCAAAAGGTAACTTGATTTTCTTTCTAGGGAAGTGTTCCATCCCCTTTTTGAATGGGAATTGGAATTTTATATTCCCCTCTTTCATGTCAATAACCGCACCAACGGTGCGAAGAAAAGGACGTCCCAAAATGATTGGACACAAAGGTTCACACTCTATATCCATAACAATAAAATCAACGGGAACATAGTTGTCATTGACAATGATAAGAACATCGTTGATCTTCCCCAAAGGTTTCTGTATGGAAGAATCAACAAGACGAACACCAAAAGAACAAGGCTCAAAAGGCTTCAATTCAAACATATCAAATATTCTTTTGGGCATAACAGAGGTACTAGCTCCAACATCACATAAAGCATAGCAAGAGAAGTTATTCAATTTAATTTTGATCATAGGGTCCCAACCATCCTCTAGCTTCCTAGGTATGGAGGCTTCTACTCTAAGCTTCTCCTCCCTAGCTTTGATAAGAGCATTTGTGATATGCTCTGTGAAGGCAAGATTAAGTGTGCTAGTGTGGGGGTCTCTAGACATTTTGTGTAACAAGCTAATAACTTCTGAGAGGGTGCAACTATCAAAATCAATATCACTACTATCAAAGGTGGTAGTAGTGTCATCTAGGCTCACTTGTTTGAAACCCTCTATGTTCATAGGAGTTTCTTTTTCTACGGTTGAGGTATTAGCATCACCATTAATAGGTCCAACGAGACTAGGAGTGCATTGGGTGCTAATAGTTTGAGTGTCCTTAACAATTTGGATAGTGGCAACTGTGTGGTGTGTAGGAAGGCTCTTAATTCTATCCTCTTCCTCTTTTTCTCTAGCCCATCTTTCTTTAAGTTTAGCCAGACCCTAGGCCGCGCCAGGTGGCCGCCTGGGTCCCTGTTGGGTCCCCTCTTGCCCCCCTTCGGGACTCCGGAAGCTTCTGTTGCGCTGATTTTTTTTCCTATTTTCCCGAATTTTTGGAGTACTTTTAATATGGGGGAAATTTGGAATAGAAAAACAGTAGAAAACAGGAACTGGCACTGGGGTGCACTGAGTTAATAGGTTAGTCCAAATATGATAAAAAATGTATGAAAGTGTATCTAGATCATAGCAATATCAAACAAAACATGCATGGAGCAAGCAGAAATTATCGATACGTTTTGGACGTATCAGTCTCCAGTAGGACTCCGACAGCGACAGGAAGGTGACAACGGCGCCAACAATTAGGCGGTTGACGTGGACCTGCACACACAACAGATAACTTTGCTCCCAACGAGTACAGATAGGTTGTCAGTCCCTCCGGCCTTGTTGTTTACAAAGCATCAAACGCACGGGATAATAATGATAGTGATAGCAACAGAAAAGGAAATAAAGCAGAAATTAAATAGCGGGTGTAAAAAGTGTTGGAAATATGGACCGGGGTCCCATGATGTTCACTAGTGATGTCTCTCTCCCAAAAGACGATAAAATAGCCATGCGAGGTAAACAAATTACAGTTGGGCAATTGACAGGATTATGTGCGCAAACCAATGCTAACTATGCTATAAAGAAAGGAAGAGGCTCAAGAGCATGGGCGATACGCCAAGACAAGTAGACCGAAATCCATCTGCATCTACCTACTAATCATACACCTTGAGATATCTATCCAGAACATCTCGCTGGTATTAAGTTGCGAATCCCGCCCAAAGTGTAAACTCAAAGCAACAGACAACTGCATTAAAGAACTTTGCGTAAAGTAAACAATCCTTGCACCCACAAGTACAAGCACCGTTGTTTTCTCCCTTGTGGCAACAGTACATCCCCTAGACTCATGTTTCTGTCACTCAAGCTAGTCATCAGGGGGCATGAACCCACAATCATGCATAACGCTCCCTCTTGGAGTCACTACTTACTACTTGGCCAAAGCAATAAACAGCAACGGAGAACATGCAAGAATTACTCAAGAACATAAATATAAAAGAGGAGAATCAAATATATTACTCAAACACTATCTGAACATAGTCTCATAATCCATCAGATCCCAGCAAACTCAGCATAGCAACAACAGAAAGATTACATATGTGCCTCGATCATATAGGGCAGCTCACGAGGTCTAAACCATGAAGAACAAAGAGGGGAGGAGAACATCACATAGCTACTGATCATGGACCCATGGTCCAAGGTGGACTACTCACGGTTCATCCGGGAAGCATCCATGGTGGTGGAGAAGCTCCCGGAGGTGGTTCCTCCCTCCGGCAGGGTGCCGGGAAGAGGGCTCCTGGTGCTCCCGATCTTGGAAGTGCGGCGGCGGCGTAACAGAGGAGAGATCGTGAAAAAGGGTTCTGTCCTCGAGGGTTTCGGGACGAGAGGGATATATAGGCGAAGGGGGCAGCCAGAGGTGGACTAGGGGCCCCAGGCGCCCCCCTGGCGCAACCTAGGGGGTGGCCGCGCCAGGTGGCCGCCTAGGCCACCCCTGGCTCCCCTCTGGCCCCACTTTGGCTCTTCCCGAAGCTTCATGTACGCTGATTTTTCCTATATTTTTTCCGGATTTTTTTGCCACTTTAAGTAACGGGAAAACCTGAAATACAAAAACAGCAGAAAACAGGAACTGGCACTGGGGTGCACTGAGTTAATAGGTTAGTCCAAATATGATCAAAAGTGTATGGAAGTGCATCAATATCATAGCAATATCACACAAAAGAAGCATGGAGCAAGTAGAAATTATATATACGTTTTGGACGTATCACATGCCGGCATAATTAGAAGAGGGAACCATCTCTTTTGTGATGGCTTCCTAATGTTACGAGAGTTTACTTCTCGCCCCTCGTTGGTGAAAGGATCGGAATGTCGAGTAGAGGGGGGGGGTGAATAGGCGACTAACACTTTTTAAAGTTTTCTTGACAATTTAGGCTCAACAAGGAATATCGGTTGTCTAGATATGCAACTATGTGAGCAACCTATATGCCCACAACTATGATATAACAAGCAAGCAATAAATAAGCAAGGAAAGTAACTTGCACAAAGTAAAGGTAAAGGGGAACACGGGAGACAAGGATATGTTTCCGAAGTTCCTTCTCTTTCGAGAAGTACGTCTCCGTTTGGAGAGGGTGAGGAGCACAATGCTCACACGAAGCCAACGAGGGCCACCCTATTTCTCCTCACGCTCTTATCGATGTAAGATGTCGTGATCCACTACGAGGCGGCCTTGAAGGTGGCAACCAAACCTTTACAAACAAGGTTGGGGCAAACTCCACAACTTAATTGGAGGCTCCCAACAAAACCACGAAGCTTCACCACAATGGAATGTGGCTTCAAGGTGACCTCTTCCGTCTAGGGCACCAACGCACCCAAGAGTAACAAGATCGACACGGGATTAGTGTGGGGAATCAAATATCCTTTGGTGGAAGTGTAGATCTGGGCCTCCTATTCCAAACCCTAGAGAATCAACAAGTTTTGATGGCTAGGGAGGGAGATCGGGCAAGAATGGAGCTTGGGCGTCAATGGAGGTGAGAGCAATAAATGAGGTGCATATCAATGGGGAAGAATACCCCCTTTTATAGGTGGTCTTAAATGCAGCCGTTGGCTGCCCACCAACCACGGTAGTATCGCTTCAGAAGCGGTACTACCGCGCTGCGGTACTACCGTATCGAGAGCGGTACTACCGCGCCACGGTACTACCGAGCCCCAGTGCCGCCCCCACTACCGCAAAGTCCAGTGGGAATCCGGTAGTGGATGCGGTACTGGTCCACGGTACTACCGCACTGGGAGCGGTACTACCGCTCCACGGTACTACCGAGCCCCAGTGCCGCCCGCACTACCGCAAAGTCCAGTGGGAATCCGGTAGTGGATGCGGTACTGGTCCACGGTACTACCGCACTGGGAGCGGTACTACCGCTCCACGGTACTACCGAGCACCAATGCCGCCCCCACTACCGCAAAGTCCAGTGGGAATCCGGTAGTGGACGCGGTACTGGTCCACGGTACTACCGTGGAGCGGTAGTACCGCTCCTAGAGCAGTACTACCGCCCTGGCAGAGCCAGTGAGCCACAACCAAAACGTTCCCCCACCTCCACGACGCAAAAGAAATATGTGGGTGCAGAAAGTGAGACCGTGTGATGATTCCACCCACCATTTCCAAAGCGGATCCCCTCTTCATAGTACGGTTTTCCTATGACTCAAATATCAAAAAGGAGATCGAAAGAAAAACTCCGTCTTCACGTTTCATACACCGAGGGGGCGATAACCGTCTTGTGCCAATAATGTCCTTATCTGAAATGCTCATCGCACCCGGTTAGTCCGCAAATATATTGTCATCAATCACTAAAACCAAACAAGGGAAAACATGCCCTATCAATCTCCCCCTTTTTGGTGTATTGTTGACAACACAAGATTTGCACAATAAAAATAGGGAATTTAAAACAACATGCCATTAGCTTATAAAATATAGACAGGCTCCCCCTTGATGTGTGCATCATTTTATATATGCATTAGGAATGGAAGACACACACACATAAGGAGGACACTCCTCCTATATTTTAGAAACTAGGCCATACTAAGCTAGACAGGACAAATATGTGAGCATAAGGATAACATGTCATAACATAGCACCACATAACCAGACAATAAGAGTACGAACATAAGATAGCATATGTCTCACACCATATATCACGGAAGTCTCACACGACGGACTAAAAACCAAAGCAAATAAACGGAGTTCACAAGCGGAGCAGATGAAACAAATAAAACACGCTTGTGACTCGCCCGACCCTGAGAAAATGCAAATCAGAGTCCTAGACCTCTCTCCCCCTTTGGCACCGAGACGCCAAAAAGGCAGAGAATGACCTAGCGTCCCAAGATGATGAACTACTCATCGTCCTGGTGGGCAATATCGGTATCCATGGAACCCGGGGAGGACGGGGAACAATCCCACCGGAGGAGAACAGGGAAAGATGGCACGGAGGCGGCACACCGGGAGGGGGTGCCGGGGTGGGCGCTGCTGCTGCAGAGTGGATAAAAAGAAACTGAATGGGGGTAATGGGGAGGAACTCCCCGTACCCCTTCAGTTATACAAACCTCGGGGCAGCGGTAGTACCGCTCCAGTCACGGTAGTACCGCGGGAGCGGTAGTGACCACAGCGGTAGTACCGCTGGCAGCAGAAACGTCCACCAAGAACAATGATGAGGGGGCTATTGCATCGAATGTCTTAGGGGGGAGGGCTTGGGATGACTCGAAACACGACAGCTGGATGGAAAACACTCCGAGACAAAACAACAACAAGGAAATGCAAGATCAACCTCGGAGTGATCAAGATGCAACAAAGCAACCTAAACACAAGAAAGAAGCACAAAAACGAACCAATCCTCCCAACGAGAGGGCGGTGGCCGAAGCCACCATGTTTGAGCTTATTTGGTATGACACCACAAAGATGTATCTTGGTTTCATTGCCAATGCTCTTCTTTGAAGCACCGTTGTCACCTTGGGTGACCATGACGGCCGCCGAACGTGACCATAGTGAAAGAATTTTGTCTCTTTCCGCATAATAGGTGGAGTGGTTGCCTATGAATTAAGCAACACTCCCCCTATATCCATGCCTACATCCAAGATAGACCTCATGTTGAGATGGGAAGTGTGGGCAAGTCTTCAAACCGCATTACTTGAATCAATGATATTTAGCTCATGCCTTAACTCTCGAAACCTTCCTTCATCTAAAGGCTTGGTGAAAATATCCGCAAGTTGATCTCCGGTGCCCACGTATGAAAGGTAAATATCACCCCTCTTCACATGATCTCGAATAAAGTGATGACGAATCTCAATATGCTTTGTCTTGCTATGTTGAACGGGGTTGTAGGCAATCTTGATAGCACTTTCATTGTCACATAAAAGAGGCACTTTGTCACATATGACAAAGTAATCCTTCAAAGTTTGCCTCATCCATAATAGTTGCGCACAACAACTTGCGGCGGCAATGTACTCAGCTTCGTTCGTGGAGAGGGAAACACAATTTTTCTTCTTGGATGACCAACACACCAAAGACCTACCAAGGAATTGGTATCCTCCGGAAGTGGAGTTCCTCTCCACCTTGTCTCCTGCCCAATCCGAATCCGTGTACCCGACGAGGTTGAAGCTTGAGCCTTTAGGATACCACAATCCAAAGTTTGGGGTATGAACCAAATATCGAAATATTCTTTTGACAGCCACTACGTGACTCTCTTTTGGTGCGGATTGAAATCTTGCACACATGCCCACACTCAACATGATATCCGGCCTAGATGCACAAAGATACAGCAAAGAACCAATCATAGAACGATACTCCCTTTGGTCTACCGCTTTACCGTTCGGGTTGAGGTCAAGTTGACACTTGAGAGGCATGGGGGTCTTGGCACCTTTAAGACCATCATACTTGAACCTCTTGAGCATGTCTTGAGTATATTTGGCTTGGTTGATGAAAGTTCCTCTTGAAAATTGTTTGACTTCAAAACCGAGAAAGAAATCCAACTCACCCATCATAGACATCTCAAACTTGTCGGTCATTAGCTTAGCAGATTCCTCATTAAAAGATTTGTTAATCGAGCCAAAGATAATATCATCAACATATAGTTGGCATATGAACAATTGCCCACCAACCCTCTTGGTAAAAAGAGTGGGATCGATTTGCCCAATTTCAAACCCATAATCAACTAAGAACTCGGTAAGGTGCTCATACCAAGCGCGTGGAGCTTGCTTAAGGCCATAGAGCGCCTTGTCAAGTTTATAGACATGATTGGGGAAATTGTGGTCCTCGAACCCGGGGGGTTGCTTGACATATCCCAACTCATTAATGGGACCATTAAGAAAAGCAATCTTCACATCCATTTGATATAACTTGAAGTTGTGATGAGAAGCATAAGCAAGAGCAATACGAAGGGACTCAAGACGAGCCACGGGGGCGAAAGTTTCACCATAGTCAATACCTTCGACTTGGGAAAAACCTTGAGCCACCAACCTTGCCTTGTTCCGGATGACAATGCCAAGAGCATCTTGCTTGTTCTTGAATATCCACTTGGTTCCAATAACATTATGATCACCTTTGGGTCTCTCCACTAATGTCAACACCTTGTTCCGCTTGAAGTTATTGAGTTCATCATGCATGTCCTCAAGCCAATCCGGATCTTAAGGCGCCTCACCTACCTTTTGGGGTTCAACACAAGAAACAAATGCATTATGGGCACAAAAGTTTCTCAATTGACTACGAGTTGTTACCCCCTTTTGGATGCTTCCGAGCACTTGATCCACCGAAAGATCTTGGGATTTTAACCGGGATGCAATCTTGAGTGCTCGGCGAACTCTTTCTTCTTCCAAAGTTTCTTGAGAGGGAGCAAGAGAACCATCTTCGGAAGAAGTAGCATCCTCAAGGACTTGCTCATCACGTTGAGCATGACCTTGAACAAGAACATGATCTTTGTCATCATTTGGTGCACCACCATCTTCAATGATTGCATCTCGACCTAGATCTTGTTCGGGCGAGAGAGGGCCTTCGTCTTGTTCTTGGTTTGCTTGTGGATCTTGAGGAGGTGATGGCTCCACATGCGTAGAGCATTGTCCTTCTCCTTCCACCACAAGGGGTTCCTCAATGGGTAGGAAATGACCCACACCCATTCTTCTTATGGCTTGAGGAGGAATTTCATCACTTACATCATTAAGATCACTTTGCCCCATGATACGTCCAAAACGTATCTATAATTTATGCTTGCTCCATGCATGTTTTGTGTGATATTGCTATGATCTAGATACACTTTCATACACTTTTGATCATATTTGGACTAACCTATTAACTCAGTGCACCCCAGTGCCAGTTCCTGTTTTCTGTTGCTTTTCTATTTCAGTTTTCCCCCATATAAAAAGTGCCAGAAAAATTCCGGGAAAAATACAAGAAAAATCAGCGTACAGGAAGCTTCGAGAAGAGCCCGGGAGGGGCCAGAGGGGAGCCAGGGGGGCCCAGGCGGCCACCCGGCGCGGCCCCACCCCTGGCCGCGCCAGGGGGGCGCCTGGGGCCCCTGGCTGCCCCCCTTCGCCTATTTATTCTCCGTCACGGGAAAACTCCAGAGAGGAACCCTATTCCGCAAACTCGCCTCTGTTCCGCCGCCGCCGCGCTTCCGAAGATCGGGAGCACCAGAAGACCTCTTCTCGGCACCCTGCCGGAGGGAGGATTGACCTCCGGGAGTCTCCTCTCCACCATGGATGCTCCCCGGATGTCTCGTGAGTGGTTTTCCTTGGACCATGGGTCCATGATCAGTAGCTATGTGATGTTCTCCTCCCCTCTTTGATCTTCATTGTTTAGACCTCGTGAGCTGACCTACATGATCGAGGCACCTTTGTAATATTTCTGCTGTTGCTATGCTGAGTTTGGAGGGATCTGATGGATTATGAGATTATGTTCAGATGGTGATAGAGTAATATATTTGGTTTTTATCTCTTATATTTTTGTTCCCAAGTAATTCTTGCATGTTCTCAGTTGCTGTTTATTGCTTTGGCCAAGTAGTAGGTAGTGACTCCAAGAGGGAACATTGTGCTAGATTGTGGGTTCATGCCCCCCGATGACACGCTTGAGTGACAGAAACATGAGTCTAGGGGATGTGTTGTTGCCAAAAGGGGGAAAACAACGGTGCTTGTAACCGCGGTTACAAGGATTGTTTACTTTACGCAAAGTTCTTTTTAATGCAGTTGTCTGTTGCTTTGGGTTTACACTTTGGGTGGGGCTCGCAACTTAATACCAGCGAGATGTTCTGGATAGATATCTCAAGGTGGATGATTAGTAGTAGATGCAGATGGATTTCGGTCTACTTATTTTGGTGTACTGCCCGTGCTTTTGAGCCTCTTCCTTTCTTTTGTAGCATAGTTAGCATTGCGTTGCGTTCATAATCCTGTCAATTGCCCTTCTGTAATTTGTTTACCTCGCATAGCAGTTTTATCGTCTTTTGGGAGAGAGACATCACTAGTGAACATCACGTATCCCGGTCCATATCCTCATTATTATTTCCAAGCTATATTTACTTTACTGCTTTTACTTGCTATCATTATCCCTTGCGTTTTATCCTTTGTGAACAACAAGACCGGAGAGATTGGCAACCTCTCTGAACTTCGTTGGGAACAAAGTTATATGTGTCTGTGTGCAGGTCCACGTCAGTTGCGCCGCTGACACCTACTTATCATCTCTGGAGTCCTCCTGGAGACAAACCTTGGTATCTTCACCGAGGGAAAACTGCTGCTGCACTACATCTCAAACCTTCTACTTGGGGTAACCAACGAAGGGCGAGAAGCCATCAAGCAAGTTTTCAGGCGCCGTTGCCGGGGACTCCGACTGCTAAGATAGGGGAGTTGCACACTACCCTTTACCTTTGTTTTTTAGTCTTGTTAGTTTACCTTTCAGTTTTTATCTTTGTGTCTTTTAACAAAATTTACAAAAAAATCTGCCACACTTGCTGCTACTATGGGTTCCACTGAAAACACCAAGTTGTGTGACTTCACTAGTCACAACAACCAAGACTTTATCTGCACTCCCATTGCCACACCTGCCACTTCAGCTACCTCTTATGAAATTAAACCTGCTTTGCTAAACCTTGTTATGAGAGATCAATTCTCTGGTGCTGGAGATGATGCTGCTTTACACTTGAATAATTTTGTTGAATTATGTGATATGCAAAAGTATAAAGAAGGATAAGGTGATGTTGTTAAGCTCAAGCTCTTTCCTTTCTCTTTAAGGGGAGATGCTAAAATCTGGTTTCAATCTTTGCCTAGAAATAACATAGATTCTTGGGATAAGTGCAAAGATGCTTTTATAGGGAAGTACTACCCTCCTGCTAAGATTATCCAATTGAGGAGTAATATTATGAATTTTAAGCAATTGGATAATGAACACGTTGCCCAAGCTTGGGAACGAATTAAATCTCTTGTTAAGAATCGCCCTACACATGGTTTGACTACCTGGATGGTTATCCAGACTTTTTATGCAGGCTTGAACTTTACCTCGCGGAACCTGTTAGATTCGGCCGCGGGAGGAACCTTTATGTCAACTACACTTGGTGCTGCCACGAAGCTTCTCGGTGAAATGATGACCAATTATTCCCAATGGCACACCGAACGCGCTCCAACAGGTAGGAAGGTAAATTCTGTCGAGAAAATTACCTCCCTCAATGAAAAAGTTGACTTAATTATGTCTCTATTTACCAAGCAACCCTCTATTGATCCTCATGATGTTCCTTTAAATTCTTTGGTTGCCCAAGAACAAGTAGATGTGAACTTTATTGCTAGGAACAACTTCAACAACAATGCTTATAGGGGAAATTTTGCTAGTAATCCTAGACCGTTTCCATCCAGCTATGGGAACAACAATACCTACCCTAGCAACAAGAACCCCTCCTGTGAATTAGAAAGCATGCTTAGAGACTTTATCACTACCCAAAAAGCCTTCAAAAAATGTACAGGAGAAATTAGCTAAAATAGATAATCTCTCTTTGAAGGTAGAAAGCTTAGCCCTTGATATTGAGATGCTTAAAATTAGAACCTCTCCCCTTGAGGAGAATAAGGCCACTCCTATTAATGCTATCCAGTTACAAATCAATGAAAATATTAGGATGATGGCTCAACTTAAAGAAAGATGGGCTAGAGAAAAAGAGTAAGAGGATAGAATTAAGAGCCTTCCTACACACCACACAGTTGCCACTATCCAAATTGTTGAGGACACCCAAACTATTAGCACCCAATGCACTCCTAGTCCCGTTGGACCTATTAATGGTGATGCTAATACCTCAACCGTAGAAAAAGAAACTCCTATGAACATAGAGGGTTTCAAACAAGTGAGCCTAGATGACACTACTACCACCTTTGATAGTAGTGATATTGGTTTTGATAGTTGCACTCTCTCAGAAGTTATCAGTTTGCTACACAAAATGTCTAGAGACCCCCACACTAGCACACTTAATCTTGCCTTCACGGAGCATATCACAAATGCTCTCATCAAAGATAGGGAGGAGAAGCTTAGAGTAGAAGCCTCCATACCTAGGAATCTAGATGATGGTTGGGACCCTATGATCAAAATTAAATTAAATAACTTCTCTTACTATGCTTTATGTGATGTTGGAGCTAGTACCTCTGTTATGCCCAAAAGAATATTTGATATGTTTGAATTGAAGCCCTTTGAGCCTTGTTCTTTTGGTGTTCGTCTTGTTGATTCTTCCATAAAGAAACCTTTGGGGAAGATCGACGATGTTCTTATCGTTGTCAATGACAACTATGTTCCCATTGATTTTATTGTTATGGATATAGAGTGTGAACCTTTGTGTCCAATTATTTTGGGACGTCCTTTTCTTCGCACCGTTGGTGCGGTTATTGACATGAAAGAGGGGAATATAAAATCCAATTCCCATTCAAAAAGGGGATGGAACATTTCCCTAGAAATAAAATCAAGTTACCTTTTGAGTCCGTTACACGGGCTAGTTATTCTCTTTCTCTTGATAAAACTTGATTCTTCTTTTGCATTAAACCTAGCTAATGGCTTTAAAGAAGCGCTTTCGGGAGGCAGCCCGCAACGAATTTAGGTGTTTTCTTCTTCCTTTGTTGTGTCTTGATGATTTTTACTTCTGTAGCAACATCATTGTATCTTTATTTTTCAGCTTTGTTCCAAGTTATAGCCTCTTACGGCAAGGGAAGTAAAAGTTGTGACATGCTGTCCAGAAAACAGATTCTGTCCTCGTGACCAGAAAAATTAGAGAAAAATCCCAGTTCATCTGTTTGAGCTGAATTTTTCACACAGTATGCTCTATACAATTACGAAACTTCCGTATGTTCTGAGTTTTTTTATTTGAGTTGCATAAGTGCCCCTAAAAAATTCTTTACTATCTGTTGTTCTGTTTTTCACAGATTCTGCCACGTTTTGTCTCTCCTAACTTTTGCAAACCTTAAGCTTGCTTTTTCTTTGCAAAAACTTTTTGTCACTCTTGAGAAACAGTAGCTCTTCAATAATATCTTTATATCCAGTGGGAAAAATTATTTATTAAGGGTACTAATCTCTCTAATCAGCTTATGATGAGTTATGTATGAAGGGAGTTTTCAAGTGTGTGATGGAAGATGATGAAAGAAGATCCAGAAGTGTCAAGCGCTCAAGCTTTGGGATGCCCCCATGCATCCCCAACAAATATTCAAGGATACTCAAGCGTCTAAGCTTGGGGATGCCCCCGTGCTTCCCCTTCTCCATCAACAATCATCAGTTCGTCCTTCGTCTCACTATATTTTTATCACTTCATGCGTTATGTGCTATGCTTGGAGCGTCTCGCTCTTAGGTTTTGTTTTTAGTTTTCGTTAGCTTTGCTTGCTGTTCATAACAAGTTAGATCCCGTCTTACTTTGTGTGGGAGAGAAACACGCTCCACTTTCAAAATTTAGAACACATCATAGGATTTTTCCTGCTTATCTTTTTGCTGTTGTGTGTTCTTTATCTTTTCATAGCTACTGCCATGTTTAGTTTTAGTCTTAGTTTGTCTTTAGCAAGAGCCTTGGCTTTTGTTTAGTTTGTTGCTGGAACTCTTTTTAGTTTTCATGTTTATCTTGTTAAAGAGAGTTTGTTGTTGCACTGAGTTGTGTCTTGTTTTGAAAGTAGGTAATTGAGGTTGCTATTTAATTTTAGTAGTAACTTGCAATAGTTTTGAGGTATTGTTGTGAGTAATGTTTGAACTTTTGGTGTCAAGAGCTCTTGCCTATTAGTGATAGGTGTCGTATTTTTGGCAATCCGTGTGTATTTTCAAAACCTACAAAACTAGTTGAGAACTCTAGCTACTAGATGGATCACTACTCTTCTGAGGAGTCGAATATCAGAGAACACTCACGTACCATGAGTCGAGGATGCGCAAGGATAACCAAACCCCCATATACTCCTCCTCGGGGTACTTGTCTCTTTGTGAACCTCCTTATTAGATTGAGAGTTATCGATAATAAGTGCATGAGTTCTTCGGACTAATGCAAGTATTGAAAGTTGACACTTCCACCTTCCCATATTTTGCTAGCCTCTCCCGTATCGTGCATTGCCTTCTTCTCACTCCGAGAGTTGGTGTCCACCTTCGCCGGTACATCCAAACCCTTGGCATGATACGCTCTGTCATCATAAGCCTCCTCATATCTTCCCTCAAAACAGCCACCATACCTACCTATCAAGGCATTTCCATAGCCTTTCCGAGTTATATTGCCATGCAACTTCCACCTCTTCATGACTTGATCTTCATGTCATACATGTTCTTGCTACACTGGCAGCGACATACATTGCATACTTCATGATAGTTACATCTTCTTTATGTTTGAGTACCTTGTAAAGTGTCAAAGATCTCCTTTACCTTCTCGTAAAATAGAGTGTTGCCCTAAAGTGAGGAAAAGATCCCAAAGTGGACACAATAAAAGATCCCAAAGAGGACAAATGAGAGTTAAATAGAAAGAGCCATTGAGGCCACAAAAAATACAAAAAATAGAAAAGGAGAGAAAAAGAAATAAAAAGAGAGAAAGGGGCAACACTACTATCCTTTTGAGAGATCCACACTAGTACTCCCTTTTTATCCTTGTACTCCATAGAGATGATCTTCATGTATATAGCTATGTGGGGACCTTCACACTATAGAACTTGGCTTGCATATTCCAAGGATGAGCCTCCTCAAACGAGCTCTAGGTCTTCATGAGCGAGCAAGTTAGATGCACCCGCACTAGTTCCTTTGGAGAGCTTCTTAGCTCGTATGTGCATCCGTTGCATGGCAATCCCTACTCCTCACATCATATCTATCATTTGGCATCCCTTGCCTATGATTGTCCTCATTGATGTGAGCCTTTCTCATCCTTTTTTTCTTCCTCCTCCACCGTACTTCTCTCTTTGCCATCTTAAGTGTCAACTCTCGTGCTTACGCTCATCCATTGCATGAGTGCTCAAAATATCGAAAAGGAGTGGATCAAATTGACTTGTACCTGGCTAGTGGTCTGGGGACGAGTCAAGATAAGATTCCAGAAAAAGACCAAGTGTGAAACTTTAGTAGATTGAGTTCTCAACACAAAAATTTATTTTTCTCGTATTCCCTATCCCCCTTCTTGCACGCAAACACCATTTGGAGACATTCGAGTCACGGACAGCGAGAGCTCTTGCACCTATTGTTCTTTTGTTATTTGTTTCAATGTTAATATAGACTCTTGCATGTTATGACTTGAATTGAATCTCTAACCTTGATTGCTTTACTTTTCAAAATTCTTTTATGGTTGCTAGCATGTCACCACAGAAATTATGTTGTTATCATTTACCTACTCGAGGACGAGCAGGAATTAAGCTTGGGGATGTTGATACGTCCAAAACGTATCTATAATTTATGCTTGCTCCATGCATGTTTTGTGTGATATTGCTATGAGCTAGATACACTTTCATACACTTTTGATCATATTTGGACTAACCTATTAACTCAGTGCACCCCAGTGCCAGTTCTTCTTTTCTGCTGTTTTTCTATTTCAGTTTTCCCCCATATAAAAAGTGCCAGAAAAATTCCGGGAAAATATACAGGAAAAATCAGCGTACAGGAAGCTTCGAGAAGAGCCCGGGAGGGGCTAGAGGGGAGCCAGTGGGGCCCAGGCGGCCACCCGGCGCGGCCCCACCCCTGGCCGCGCCAGGGGGGCGCCTGGGGCCCCTGGCCCACCTCTGGCTGCCCCCCTTCGCCTATTTATTCTCCGTCATGGGAAAACTCCAGAGAGGAACCCTATTCCGCAAACTCGCCTCAGTTCCGCCGCCGCCGCGCTTCCGAAGATCGGGAGCACCAGAAGACCTCTTCCCGGCACTCTGCCGGAGGGAGGATTGACCTCCGGGAGTCTCCTCTCCACCATGGATGCTCCCCGGATGTCTCGTGAGTAGTTTTCCTTGGACCATGGGTCCGTGATCAGTAGCTATGTGATGTTCTCCTCCCCTCTTTGATCTTCATTGTTTAGACCTCGTGAGCTGACCTACATGATCGAGGCACCTTTGTAATATTTCTGCTGTTGCTATGCTGAGTTTGGAGGGATCTGATGGATTATGAGATTATGTTCAGATGGTGATAGAGTAATATATTTGGTTTTTATCTCTTATATTTTTGTTCCCAAGTAATTCTTGCATGTTCTCAGTTGCTGTTTATTGCTTTGGCCAAGTAGTAGGTAGTGACTCCAAGAGGGAACATTGTGCTAGATTGTGGGTTCATGCCCCCCGATGACACGCTTGAGTGACAGAAACATGAGTCTAGGGGATGTGTTGTTGCCACAAGGGGGAAAACAACGGTGCTTGTAACCGCGGTTACAAGGATTGTTTACTTTACGCAAAGTTCTTTTTAATGCAGTTGTCTGTTGCTTTGGGTTTACACTTTGGGTGGGGCTCGCAACTTAATACCAGCGAGATGTTCTGGATAGATATCTCAAGGTGGATGATTAGTAGTAGATGCAGATGGATTTCGGTCTACTTATTTTGGCGTACTGCCCTTGCTTTTGAGCCTCTTCCTTTCTTTTGTAGCATAGTTAGCATTGCGTTGCGTTCATAATCCTGTCAATTGCCCTTCTATAATTTGTTTACCTCGCATAGCAGTTTTATCGTCTTTTGGGAGAGAGACATCACTAGTGAACATCACGTATCCCGGTCCATATCCTTATTATTATTTCCAAGCTATATTTACTTTACTGCTTTTACTTGCTATCATTATCCCTTGCGTTTTATCCTTTGTGAACAACAAGACCGGAGAGATTGACAACCTCTCTGAACTTCGTTGGGAACAAAGTTATCTGTGTCTGTGTGCAGGTCCACGTCAGTTGCGCCGCTGACACCTACTTATCATCTCTGGAGTCCTCCTGGAGACAAACCTTGGTATCTTCACCGAGGGAAAACTGCTGCTGCACTACATCTCAAACCTTCCACTTGGGGTAACCAACGAAGGGCGAGAAGCCATCACCCCACTTGGGAGCCATTATGTTCATCGAACTCCACGTTGCTAGATTCTTCAACAAGTCTGGAAGACTTGTTGTAGACTATATAGGCGTGAGAGTTTGAAGCATAGCCAACAAATATGCCCTCATTTGTCTTAGACTCAAACTTAGACAAATGAGCACCTTTCTTAAGAATGAAACACTTACACCCGAAGACCCAAAAATACTTGATGTTGGGCTTCTTCCCGGTGATGATTTCATACGGAGTTTTGTTCAATATCTTGCGGAGATAAAGACGGTTGGTTGCATGAGAAGCGGTGTTGATGGCCTCTGCCCAAAATTTGTATGGACTCTTAAACTCTGCCATCATTGTTCTTGCTGCATCAATCAGAGTGTGATTCTTCCTCTCCGCAACACCATTTTGTTGAGGGGTATAAGCAGCGGAATATTGATGTTTGATCCCCTCATCTCCAAGGAATTCATCCAAGGTGTAGTTCTTGAACTCGGTACCGTTGTCATCCTGATTGCCCAAATCTTTGAATTATGTTGACGTTGAGCTTCATTGGCAAACTCGATGACGGTTTGTTGGGTCTCACTCTTCTTCTTGAAGAAATAAACCCATGTATATCTTGAATAGTCATCAACAATAACCAAGCAATACTTCTTTCCGCCAAGACTATCATAAGACGGAGGTCCAAAGAGATCCATGTGAAGGAGCTCCAAAGGCCTCATGGTCGAGATGATGTTCTTGACGGGATGTTTCTTCTCATGTAGTTTCCCTTCAATGCATGCCCTACAAGCACGATCTTTGGCAAAGCTAACATTTGTTAGTCCGATAACATGCTCACCCTTGAGAAGTGTTTGCAAAGACCTCATATTGACATGGGCTAGTCGGCGGTGCCAGAGCTATCCCACATCAACTTTAGCCATTAGACACATGGCGGTTTTGGTGGGGACTTTTGAAAAATCCACCACGTACATACCGTCCTCCACGTGTCCAACAAAGGCCACTTTGAGAGTTTTTCTCCACATCAAGGTGACCATGTCTTTATCAAAGAAAGTGCAAAGGCCCATCATAGAAAGTTGACGAACGGAAAGTAAATTAAAGGCACAAGTCTCAACTAGCAATACTTTCTCAATGGACGAGTCTGGAGAAATTATCACTTTGACAAGACCCAATACCTTTGACGTGTTTGCATCTCCAAATTGGACACGGGTGGTTCGAGATGGACCAAAATCAATGTCCACCAACATGTCCTTGCTTCCGGTCATATGACTTGTAGCCCCGCTATCAAGTATCCATGAACCACCACCGGAAGCCGCCACCTACATGAGATCAATGCTTTGGTTTAGGTACCCATTCACGAATGGGTCCTTTAGCGTTAGTGACAAGGATCTTAGGCACCCAAATGGACTATGCAATATACTCATCGAAGGAACCAACAAATTTAGCATAAACATGCCCAACATTAGTGCAACAAAGAACATAAGAGGGGTTAGTTGGTCCGGCAAAGTCATTGGGAATGCCACCACTCCTCTTGGTCACTCCACCCTCAATGGCCTTTGCCACCTTTTCTTGAGGCTTCTCCCATTCCTTTACAAAAGTGACTTCCTTTGGAGGAGGAGGTGCCTTGCCTTTCTTCTTTTTGTTCTTCCTCTTCTTGTTCTTCTTCTTTGATGAACTTGCACCAAAACCAATGCCTTCCTTGCCAATGACCTCCTTTTGGGAACTCAAGAGATCATTAAGGTTCTTTTCTCCTTGAATGCACGAGACAAGTCCCTTCTCAAGTTGTGCCTTCAACCTAGCGTTTTCCTCAACGAGAGGAGCATGCTCACAACACGAGTTAGAGAAACTAGGTTTCTCTACCACAATAATAGGAGAAAAGGTAGTAATTTATTTAGTGAGTTGCATACCTGTTTCATCATGAGCCTTCTTGAGAGCCATGAGTTCGTGTTTTAAGGACTTGTGGTCCTTTTCGACTTTCTCATGATCTACAAGAAGTCTTTCATGAGCCTCAACAAGTTCATCATTTTTAGTCTTGAGATCACATGCAATAGCATTAGAATGTTTAAGGTCAAGTTTTAGCTTAGAGATATCACTAGTATACGTCTCATCAAGGGACACCTTAAGCTCACACTCTTCTTCGAGAGAATGAGATAGCTCCCCTATCTCATCCGCATAGTCGCGACTATGGCCTTGCAACTCGGTGATAGTCTCATCAAGTTGCTCAATGTGAGCATGTGCTTCGCCTAGTTGTTCCAAGAGAGCCACAAAATGTCCCTTGGCAACACCTTTGAGCTTGGACATGAATAGTTCGAATTCATTCTCTTCTTGTGCTTTGGGCTTGGGCTCCTCTTTTTCCTCCACACAATCCAACAATGAAGGGTTAGTGGGAGTAAATGGTTTAGAGTGAGGAGTTACCGAGGTAGTCTTGGACATAAGACACTTGTGGATGATGTGAGGGTTCTCGTTGGGAGGAGTTGAAGAGAGACGTTGATGAGGGGGATTCAATGGCGATAGCAATGGTGGCGGTTGCCACAATCTCACCACTTTCTTCATCCTGCTCATCATCGGAATAGTATTCTTCTGGAGCCACCAACACACGTTGTGGCTTCTTCTTCAAAAAGTTCTTGTTCAATGGTGGCTTGTTCTTGTCCTTACGGATGAGCTTTCCACCGTGGTCTTCTCTCTTCTCATATGGGCAATCCGCAACAAAATGACTCACATTGCCACAATTGAAGCAAGTTCTTATTCTTTGGCCCTTTGGCTTGAAGCTACTTGTGTTGGACTTGAAGTTCTTCTTTTTGCCCCAAAAATTATCTTGAGGCTAGAGCCATGTGCTCATTGTAAGCATACTTGGTGTCTTCCGGACCCACATCCTCTTCATCTTCATATTCCTCAACTTGAACCTCCTTGGCCTTCAAGGCAAGAGATGGCATCTTGGAGCCGCTTTGGCGAGCCAATTTTAACTCGGCCGTGGAGTCCAAGATTTCCATGGCAACGAATTCATCCAAGACTTGGTTTGAACTCAACTCGCAAAAGTCGGGCCTTTGACGAATGACCTTGGTGATATGCTTCTTGTGTAGGAGCATAGCCGTGATGAACTTTCTCTTTATCCATCCGTCGTCGGTGTCCATGCTCCCGTGGTCCGTCATGGAGTTGGCGAGAGCCACCAACCTTTGATGAACATCCTCGGAAGACTCCCCTTCATTCCTGACAAAGTGATCGGATTGATCTTGAATCTTGTCAAACTTTGAGCACCGTATGCTAGTGCTTCCCATGAGGGTCCTCTCAAGAATATCCCACATCTCTTTGGCCGTTTCACACTTTAGAACAAGATTGTATTGCTCTTCCTTCAACCCATTTCCTATCACAAGCATAGCATGACTGTTGATGGTGTTGTCCCGATATTCTCTTGGGGTCATGTTGTGGCGGTCACGAGGATTGAATCCCTCCTCAACGATCCGCCACAGTTCCACGGAGGACCCCTTCAAATGTCTCTTCATGCGATGAACCCAAACCGGATAGGCATCTTTGTTAAGGATGGGAATAGTGCCTGCATGCGCAAAATGAGGCTCAGGAAGAGGTAGAGAGTTATAGGTAACGGGAGGAGCCACCGCAGAATGAATACCCGATCCATTCCCCGAACGAGGAATGGATTGGCTATCATTCCTACCATCATCACTAGGTTGGGAGATAACATCTCCTCCACCCAACGTTGGAATGTTGGGGATGATGGTGGGGTTGCTCTCCGAGGGCATCCTTGACATGAGGCTACCAAGCATGTCGGTGACTTTGTTCATGTGCGCCTTAATGGCGGACATGCCTTCATTGTACTCATGTCGAGAGATAGATGACGAATCATCCTTCGCGAAGGCATTCGTGAAGCCCTCGGTACTCGGAACCCTTTCCAAGAGGGGAGGGTTCGAGGTAGCTCCCAGAACCTCAACCTCTTTTGGTTTATCCTCTTGCGACATCCTCTTAAGGCGGTAAAACCCTTAGTAAGAGACGAGGCTCTGATACCAATTGAAAGGATCGGAATTTATACTAGAGGGGGGGGGTGAATAGGCGACTAACACTTTTTAAACTTTTCTTAACAATTTAGGCTCAACAAGGAATATCGGTTGTCCAGATATGCAACTATGTGAGCAACCTATATGCCAACAACTATGATATAACAAGCAAGCAATAAATAAGCAAGGAAAGTAACTTGCACAAAGTAAAGGTAAAGGGGAACACGGGAGACAAGGATATGTTTCCGAAGTTCCTTCTCTTTCGAGAAGTACGTCTCCGTTTGGAGAGGGTGAGGAGCACAATGCTCACACGAAGCCAACGAGGGACACCCTATTTCTCCTCACGCTCTTACCGATGTAAGATGTCGTGATCCACTACGAGGCGGCCTTGAAGGTGGCAACAAAACCTTTACAAACAAGGTTGGGGCAAACTCCACAACTTAATTGGAGGCTCCCAACAAAACCACGAAGCTTCACCAAAATGGAATGTGGCTTCGAGGTGACCTCTTCCGTCTAGGGCACCAACGCACCCAAGAGTAACAAGATCCACACGGGATTAGTGGGGGGAATCAAATATCCTTTGGTGGAAGTGTAGATCGGGGCCTCCTCTTCCAAACCCTAGAGAATCAACAAGTTTTGATGTCTAGGGAGGGAGATAGGGCAAGAATGGAGCTTGGGAGCCAATGGAGGTGAGAGCAATAAATGAGGTGCATCTCAATGGGGGAAGAAGACCCCCTTTTATAGGTGGTCTTAAATGCAGCCGTTGGCTGCCCACCAACCACGGTAGTACCGCTTCAGAAGCGGTACTACCGCGCTGCGGTACTACCGTACCGAGAGCGGTACTACCGAGCCCCAATGCCGCCCCCACTACCGCAAAGTCCAGTGGGAATCCGGTAGTGGATGCGGTACTGGTCCACGGTACTCCCGCGGAGCGGTACTACCGCACTGGGAGCAGTACTACCGCTCCACGGTACTACCGAGCCCCAGTGCCGCCCCCACTACCGCAAAGTCCAGTGGGAATCCGGTAGTGGATGCGGTACTGGTCCACGGTACTACCGCGGAGCGGTACTACAACACTGGGAGCGGTACTACCACTCCACGGTACTACAACACTGGGAGCGGTACTACCGCTCCACGGTACTACCGAGCACCAGTGCCGCCCCCACTACCGCAAAGTCCAGTGGGAATCCGGTAGTGGACGCGGTACTGGTCCATGGTACTACCGTGGAGCGGTACTACCGCCCTGGCAGAGCCAGTGAGCCACAACCAAAACGTTCCTCCACCTCCACGACGCAAAAGAAATATGTGGGTGCAGAAAGTGAGAGCGTGTGATGATTCCACCCACCATTTCCAAAGCGGACCCCCTCTTCATAGTACGGTTTTCCTATGACTCAAATATAAAAAAGGAGATCGAAAGAAAAACTCCGTCTTCACATTTCATACACCGAGGGGGCAATAACCGTCTTGTGCCAATAATGTCCTTATCTGAAATGCTCATCGCACCCGGTTAGTCCGCAAATGTATTGTCATCAATCACTAAAACCAAACAAGCACACCACATAACGCATGAAGTGATAAAAATATAGTGAAACGAGAGACGAACTGATAATTGTCGATGGAGAAGGGGATGCACGGGGGCATACCCAAGCTTAGACACTTGAGTCTCCTTGAATATTTCTTGGGGATGCATGGGGGCATCCCCAAGCTTGAGCGCTTGACACTCCTGAATCTTCTTTCATCATCTTCCCTCGCACACTTGAAAACTCCCTTAATACATAACTCATCATAATCTGATTAGCGAGGTTAGTACCCATAAAAAAATAAAATTTTATCTACTGGAAATAAATATATTCTTGAAGAGCTACTGTTTCTCAAGATTTCCAAAAGGTTTTTTCGAAGAAAAAGCAAGCTTAAGGTTTGCAAAACGAAGAAGAGGCAAAACAGGACAGAATCTGTGAAAAACAGACCAGCAGGTAGTAAAGAATTTTTTAGGGATACTTCTGCAACTCAAATCAAAAAACTCAGAACATACGAAAGTTCCTTAATTGTATAGAGCACGCTGTGTAAAAATTTCAGCTCAAAAAGATGAACTGGGAGTTTTCTGTGATTTTTCTAGTCACGAGGACAGAATCTGTTTTCTGGACAGCATGTCACAACTTTCACTTCCCTTGTCATATGAGGCTATAAATGGCACAAATCTTGAAAAGTAAAGATACAATGATGTTGCTACAGTAGTAACAATCATGAAGACCACTAAAAACAGAAGAAAAACAAAAAGGAAAACCTAAATTCGTTGCGGGCTGCCTCCCGAAAGCGCTTTCTTTTATGCTTTTAAGCTAGGCAAAAAGATTATAGAAGATGCTCTCACAAGAATAAGAATTTTGAAGCAAAAGAGAGTATCAAGAAGAAAATATGAAACACATTTAATCCTAACCCACTTCCTATGCATAGGCATCTAGTAAGAAAATAAATCAAAGAAGCACAAAGAAACCAGCATAGGAAGGTGGAAGAAGAACAACTTTAAAACTTTCAACATAAAGAGAGGAGTTTTAGTAATATGGAAATTTCTACAACCAAACTTCCCTCTCTCAAAATAATTTTCAGTAGTATCATGAATAACATCAAGAATATAACTATCACATAAATCATGTTGTTCATGACCTACAAGCACACGTGTATAGTTTTCAACACGGTTTTTAGGATGATAAGATAGATGCAACCCATCACATTGAGCCTTGATAAGAGCAAAATTCTCCGGAGTTGGATATTTCAAAAGGATAATAGGGCAATCAAGTGTGGGTGCAACAGCAACAATTTCATGCTTAACATAAGGAACTATAGCAAGTTCTTCTTCGCAAGCATAATCCATATTGGCATCATGGCCATCAACAAAGCAAGTATTAAGTTCATCAGAAAGGGAAGTATCAAGTGAGTCCTCCGAATCATGGGATTCCTCATCAAAGCAATCATTAGCCTCTTCTAGGATTATGTTAAAAACATTTTAGTTTTAAAAACCTCAATATAAGAATTGGAAGTATAATTCTCGAAGCAATGATCAAGAACTGCAAAGTTTTCAGATTTGTAAATAGTATCGTGATATTTTTCAATCAAAGAAGCGACCTCATAGGCACCTTTAAAAGCAACAAACTCTTCAATCTTTTCAAAATCAAAGTAATCATAAACACCTTTAGCATAAGAAGATAGGATCTCAATTTTATTAAACTCACATTGTAAAGGAAGGTGTTTATGATCTATATTAGAACAACAAGTAAAATCATAAATGTGGCATAAACACTCAGCATCGCAATAAGAAGTTTGTATTTGGTCCCATAAGTGTTTCCTTTTCTAAGATAAGCGGTGCCGCGTATAATGAGCATGCTCATCCAATGATCTTCCCTCAACCAAGTCGGTTGGGTTTTTAGCGCGAGCACAAATTGATCGAAGACGACCCAAGTGAAACATGTCCATCCTACCATATTTGGGTGGTTCCACAACCATGGTAAAGATAGCATCAGCAGGCAGACAAAGACAAAAGGTAGAAAATATTTTTTTGGTTTTTCATATAAGACTCGAAAGCAAAAGAAAAAACTGAAAGGTAAACTAACAAGACTAAAAAGCAAAGATAAAAGATAGTGTGCAACTCCCCTATCTTGAAGAGTGGAGTCCCCGGCAACGGCGCCAGAAATTGCTTTGATGTTGCGAGAGTTTACTTCTCGCCCCTCGTTGGTTTACCCAAAGTGGAAGGTGAGATGTAGCATAGCGGCAAATTTCCTTTAGCGAAGATGCTAAGGTTGAATGTCGAACCAATAGGACTCCAACAGATACAAGAAGGTGGTGAACTCAACAATGGCGCCGTTCACAACTCAGAGTTACATACTTCACCTGGACCTGCACACACAACAGATAGCTTTGCTCCCAACGAGTACAGAGAGGTTGTCAATCCTTCCGGCCTTGTTGTTTACAAAGGATAAAAACGCACGGGATAATAATGATAGTGATAGCAACGGAAAAGTAAATAAAGCAGTAAATTGATAGCGGGTGTAAACAGTATTGGAAATATGGATCGGGGTCCTATGATGTTCACTAGTGATGTCTCTCTCCAAAAAGACGATAAAATAGCCATGCGAGGTAAACAAATTACAGCTGGGAAATTGACAGGATTATGTGCGCAAACCAATGCTAATTATGCTACAAAGAAAGGAAGAGGCTCAAAAGCTTGGGCGGTACGCCAAATCAAGTAGACCGAAATCCATCTGCATCTACCTATGAATCATCCACCTTGAGATATCTATCCAGAACATCTCGCTGGTATTAAGTTGCGAATCCCACCCAAAGTGTAAACTCAAAGCAATGGAAAACTGCATTAAAGAACTTTGCGTAAAGTAAACAATCCTTGCACCCGCAAGTACAAGCACCGTTGTTTTCTCCCTTGTGGCAACAGCACATCCCCTAGACTCATGTTTCTGTCACTCAAGCTAGTCATCGGGGATCATGAACCCACAATCATGCATAACGCTCCCTCTTGGAGTCACTACCTACTACTTGGCCAAAGCAATAAACAGCAACGGAGAACATGCAAGAATTACTCTATATAAAAGAGGAGAATCAAATATATTACTCAAACACAATTTGAACATAATCTCATAATCCATCGGATCCCAGCAAACTCAACATAGCAACAGCAGAAATATTACATATGTGCCTCGATCATGTAGGGCGGCTCACGAGGTCTAATCCACGAAGAACAAACAGGGGAGGAGAACATCACATAGCTACTGATCATAGACCCATGGTCCAAGGTGGACTACTCAAGGTTCATCCGGGAAGCATCCATGGTGGTGGAGAACCTCCCGGAGGTGGTTCCTCCCTTCGGCAGGGTGCCGGGAAGAGGTCTTCTGGTTCTCCCAATCTTGGAAGCGCGGCGGCGGCGGAACAGAGGAGAGATCGCGAAAAAGGGTTCCCGTCACGGGGGTTTCACGTCACGAGGAATATATAGGCGAAGGGGGGCAGCCAGGGGGGCACCAGGGGTCCAGGCGGCCCCCTGGCGCGGCCCCACCCTAGGGCGCGTCGGGTGGGCGCCTGGGGCGCTGGTGGGTCCCCTCTGTCCCCCCCTCTGTGTTTCTCGAAGCTTCCGTATCGCTGAAGACATGCAAAGAAGAGGGGCATGCTTGTCCTAAGTCCTGAAGACATGCAAGAAGCAAAGAAGTCTATTAAAGAGAAGGGTATTAAAACTGAAGACGTGAAGAATCTACCCCCCATTGAGAAGTTGTGTGAGCCTACCACTCACTCTCCTATGGTAGAGGTACACTCTCTTTTAGATTTCAATGCAAGTGACATTCCTCATGGTAAGCCTCCTGATCAATGTTTGGATGAGCTTGATAATTTTATTATGAAGCAAAATCACTTTAATGAGAGGATACAAAGTCAGTTGCATGATAATTCCCTTGCTATCAAAAGTTTGCTTGATGTTCTAGGTAGAACAGTTAATGATGTTAAATGTCTTGTGAAGCATTTTCATATGGTTCAAACTTAGCTTGATGAAATTTCTAATGTGCAAAAGATTTGCTTGCTAATAATGCCAAACGGGATATACAGGCCTTCGGGATTAAAAACCGAGGAGGAACTAGCACTCAAGATCCTCTCTATCCGGAGGGGCATCCTAAGAGGATCGAGAAAGATTCTCAAATATAGGAAGAAGAAATTGTTAGCTCTCCGAAGAATAAGAAGCACAAAGAAGCTGACAATTCCAATGATCCAAATAGTATATCTACCTGTGATGATGAGACTGAAGACGGTGCCGAGCCTGAAAAGGATGGTGAAAAGAATGATCCACCCGAAGTTCGAGAAGAATAAGCACCCGACAAACGCAAGAAATACACTAGAGAATACTTCATCGCAAGAAGACAAGGGAAGGAAAGAGAACCATGGGTGCAGAAATCCATGCCCTTTCCAGGTAAGTCTCTCAAAACTAAAGAAGAAGAACATTACAATAAGTTTTGTGAATGGATGAAACCTCTTTTTCTTCAAATTACTTTGACTGATGCTATTAAGTTACCTCCTGATACGGTGAGGATAGTTCTCTCACTCCTCGTCAGTTACCCCAAGTGGAAGGTGAGATGTAGCATAGCAGCAAATTTCCCTTAGCGAAGATGCTAAGGTTGAGTATCGAACCAGTAGGACTCAAAGAAATACAAGTAGGTGTCACGGCGCTTGACGTGGACCTGCACACACCAACAAATAACTTTGCTCCCAACGAGTACAAAGGAGTTGTCAATTCCTCCGGCCTTGCTGTTTACAAAGGATCAACGCAAGAGATAAAAGTGGAATTGAAAGTAAAGACTGAAAGTAAATTGAGGGTGTGAACAATAATGTGAAGATGGACCGGGGTCCCGTGATTTTCACTAGTGATGTCTCTCTCCCAAAATACGATAAAAGTGCTAGCGAGGTAAAAAAATCACAGCTGGGCAATTGACAGAATTATGAAGGCACCGCAATGCTAACTATGCTGCAAAGAAAGGAAGGGCTCAAAAGCAATGGGCAGTACGCCAAGGTAAGTAGACCGAAATCCAACTGCATCTACTATGAATCATCCACCTTGAGATATCTATCCAGAACATCTCGCTGGTATTAAGTTGTGAATCCCACCCAAAGTGTAAACTCAAAGCAACAGACAACTGCATTAAAAGAACTTTGTGTAAAGTAAACAATCCATGCACCCGCGGGTACAAGCATCGTTGTTTTATCCCTGGTGGCAACAACACATCCCCTAGTCTCATGTTTCTGTCACTCAAGCTAGACATCAGGGGGCTGAACCCACAATCAAGCATAACGCTCCCTCTTTGAGTTGCAAGCAAACTACTTGGCCAAAGAAAAATACTGCAACGGAGAACATGCAAGAATTTACTCAAGAACAAAATATAAAAGAGAAGAACCAAATATATTACTCATCACAATCTGAACATAGTCTCATAATCCATCAGATCCCAACAAACTCAGCATAGCAACAGCAGAAACTACAATAGTGCCTCGATCATGTGAGGCAGCTCACGAGGTCTCGAAAGTGGAAGCACAAAGAGGGGAGAGGAACATCACATAGCTACTGGTCACGGACCCATGGTCCAAGGGGGACTACTCACGGTACATCCGGGAGGCGTCCATGGCTATGGATGGTCTCCCGGAGGGGGTTCCTCCTCCCGGTAGGGTGCCGGGGCAGCTTCTCCAGGCAGCCCCGATCTTGAAATGACGGCGGCGGCGGTACAGAGGCGAGTTCGCGGAAAAGAGATCGATATTGGGGGTTTCCACCCCGAGGCCTAAACATAGGCGGAGGGGGCATCGAGGGGACCCACAGGGCAGCCAGGAGGCCCCCTGGCGCGGCCTAGGGTCGGGCCGCGCCAGGGACCCTTCTGGAGTCCCTGTGGTGGCCCCCCTCCGCTGCCTTGGTGATTCCGAAAGCTTCCGGGTCGCAGATTTTTTATCTGATTTTTCCGTATTTTTTGGAGCACTTTTAATGGCCGAAAAACCAGAAATACAAAAACAACAGAAAACAACAACTGGCAGCTGGATGCACTGGGTTAATAGATTAGTCCAAATATGCTCAAAAGTGTATGAAAGTTCAAGCAAATTATGGCAAAGTCACACAAAACATGCATGGAGCAAGCAGAAATTATAGATACGTTTGGGACGTATCACCTCCTTATTCGAGATATATGAAAGATATTGTTACTAATAAAAGAAAAGTTCCTAATGAAGCAATATCTACTATTCTTGCTAACTACTCTTTTAGTGGCAAGATTCCTGAGAAGCTTGGTGATCCAGGTATACCCACCATTCCTTGTTCCATAAAGAATAATTATGTCAGAACTGCTTTATGTGATCTTGGAGCAGGAGTGAGTGTTATGCCCTTTTATCTTTACAAGAGATTGTGTTTAGAAAAACTAATCCCTACAGATATGTCTCTTCATATGACTGACAAGTCAACAGCCGTTCCCATAGGTATTTGTGAGGATGTTCCCGTTGAAGTTGCTAATTGTTTAATCCTTACTGATTTTGTTGTGCTTGACATGCCCGAGGATGGGATCATGTCTATTATTCTTGGTAGACCTTTTCTTAACACCGCAGGTGCTATTATTGATTGCAATAAAGGAAAGGTTACTTTCAATGTGAATTATAAAGAACACACGGTGTATTTTCCGAAGAAGATTGACAAGAGGCATGGCCTCAACTCTATAGAGAATATCGAGACCGTGAAGATTGGAGAATGGGATTGTCCTCTACATGTGGACCACAAATACAAAACCATCATGGTGGGGATAATGTCCATTAAAGTAAAGGTGCAATGATCATTTCATAAGAGATGAGACTTTTTGCTCTATATATCGCCGGTTTGTTGGAAAGACTTGATCAACCTTGCTAGTGAGCATGTTTTATATAGGTAAAAAGTGCAGCTTGTTATGTTTTCATTTGCCTTAGCTTTTATTCTCCTTGCTGTACCAAGTTTATATGTTTTTGAAACTTCACAACTCTAATCACTGCTTCAAGTTTTTAGAAAGTTTCACAGCTTTTTGGACTTCGAAATTTTTTCAACAGTGAAGTTGTCAGAAAAATTCCAAAAAAATTATATTAAAATTTTCCATGTCGGGAGTGACCCAGAGGTACCTGAGGCTGATCAAGGGGGGCCACCAGTGGCCCAGGCGGCCATCTGGCGTGGCCTGCCCCCTGGTCGCGCCCATAGGGCGCCTGGGGCCCACAGGGCAGTCAGCCAGGTAAGTATTCTTCCTCCTCGCTCCTCTCTCTCCAAAAACATGAGTTCTGCTCCAGTTCTTGCGTTCTTGCTGTTCTTGGAGGCGATTTTCGATCTCTCTCTACAGCCCAGCATTTGAGCTGAGATTTTGGGCAAATACTCCCTGGTATGTAACTCCTTCACCCCTCCAATTAGATTTTTGATTGGTGGCTTCATTTGTGAGTATTTAGTAGCTCTTGGTGCTGTTCATATGAGCTTGCATGCATGTGTAAAAATTTATTTTCCAAGTTTTGATGCAAGTTTATGCCTTAGGTAAGTGAGTAGAGTAGTTTGCCTCAACTCACTTTGTTTAAATCCTTGTTTTTGTGAATTGTTAAAAATTTCAGAAATGAGTTTCTTTGGAAAAGCAAAGGGGTGGCTTGGGAAGAAGAAGCCCGAGCGCTCCGGTCGAGTCACTAGAGCTGCAACTTCACCCTCAGCAGTTAGGGTGAGCTACAATGAAGATCATGTGCCCCTTGAGCTGTTGGAAGACACAAATCCAGCATGCGCAATGATGTATCAGTGCGATGATTTTCTTACAGCTGCAGGAATTAAGGAGAAAGTTTATGGCCTTTGTGCCAATGCAGGTTTGACACGGCTAGCTTTATGCCGTGTGGTACAATACAAAAAGCTTACCTCCTGTTTTGTTAACAGTTTTTGTTATAACCATGATGCTGGAACCGTCGAGTTCAAACTTTATAATGATCTCATAACCATGTCTTTGGCACAGTTTTGTGATATAATAGGTGTGCCGAACGTTGCGTCAGACAACGAAGATTACCATGCAGCCTTCCGGGTTGAGGACCCTCTTCAACTCCCTTTGCTGCCAGGAGGAGACTGACATTCGGCGTACGAAGATTTCCAGCATTTTGTTTCCACACCTCAGGTATTTTGCGTATTTTGTTGCTAGAGGGGTGCTAGCTCGTGACAACATGAGCAATGGTTCTGCACCAGACTTTGCCATTTATGCGAACGCCCTCTCTGATAAGAATGAGTATAATGTGGGTGCCTTGATTGCTCGGTGTCTTGTTACGAACAGTAACAAGGGCGATTTATATGGTGGCGTTTACGCCACACTTATCCTTGAGTCTCTTGAGCGCACCCCGCATCCTGATGATGTTCGCTTTTCATACTCGAGTCTCGATCTTGCGGCTATGAAGAGGCATAAGTTTGTTACTATGACTTCTCAGTTTGGTAACCTTGATTATATTTTGAGGTTTGAAAGGACTATTACTCGCGAGATCCGTCTACCTTCACCACTTTTGTTTGATAACACTCGTAGGAACGGATGGTCCTTCAACGAAATTCAGTTCGATGAGTTCATGGCTAATTACCAGCCGCATAACCCCATGGAGGGGGTTGTGCCCGATGAGGAGGAGCATGGTGAGTTCCCACCTTTCCAGGGAGAGACCTTCACCGAGCATGGCGAGGGATCTTCTTCCGCTTGGAGCGCAGGGCCTTCCTCAAGGGAGGACCCGAGGACTTCGGTGTACGCACCGGAGGGCTCATACGACTCCTGGACTTACCCTTACCCCGGAGCAGGAGGCTCCTGGGGGCATTAGCTGCTACCAACTTAGGCCCAAAGCCTAAGCTTGGGGGAGTACGTTCCCTTCTCACCTTTCCATTGTATTATCTGTTTTCATTTTGTTTGTTTTGATCTTTTTCGAAGTTTTTGCCCGTTCTTCTTTGTTCTTTTATTTTGCAAAAACAACAAAAAGATTTCTCTTTTCTTTTCCTTTCGTTAAATCTTTAAAAAATCCAAAAATATTTTCTTTTCTCTCTTTAGTTTGCTTTGTTGTAGAGTTCAGCTCGAGTCCGTGATGGCATTTGCACTTGATTATATTTTCCTACGTCCAATCGTGCAAGCGACAAGGCAGTGATGACGAAGATCGACGAAAGGGGCGCAACAAGGAAAACTAGTATGAACTCTTCTTGTTTCTACTTTTGTACATATGCTTGTACTTATGACTTAGAGACCATCTTGTAGCGACATAGTGCTATGTTTACAATGCTTTCCCAGTGTTCATGCTTTCCTTGTGGCTAATCCCAAATAGCTAGAGTACATAATGTGTTGTTGAAATGATTTACATGCATTGCATTGTTCATAGTTTAGCATACTGAAGTGGTATTTCCCTTTGGAGAATTCTTGGATTGACTTGGCACATGCTTACACATGTTTATGACTGAAAAGTCTGCTATGCCTTGATGGTCTTTGAATTTTAGAATAGTCATATCATTTTCATGCTCACTTCAATGTTACTTTGTCGCTCTGCATGATTATGACTGTTATTGCTCTCTAGTTGGTCGCTTCCCAGTCTTTTGATAGACTTCGCTCGCACTAAGCGGATCTCTGCTTGTGCATCCAAAATCCTTGAAACCAGTTTTTCTATATGAGTCCACCATACCTTCCTATGTGGTATTTATGGGCCATTTTAACGAAGACTTTCTTGTACCATCTCGAAATTATTCAAAAGCACTCCCGTTTTGTGCCTCTGTTTTAGCTCATGAAGAAGTAGTAGGTAATTCATGACCGTCTTATGTTAGACATGTTTTATTCTGGGATTGCATGTCTAAACTGCAAACGCCTAATACGAGGAGGGACTGGCATGAGTGCGCCCAGCTCACAAAAGATAATCACAACCAAAAAACCCTCCTTCACGCTTTGTCTATGAGAAATCAGAAAACTTTGGTAGTGATAAACAAAGGAGATTAAGGGGATGTGATCGTCTCCATCTTGGGAGCCGTTCCTCGAAACATGTCTAGCGTAAGAGGCGATTGAGTTGTCTACTAGCATTCGTTGACGAAGCATGCACCTCCCAAAACACTTTTTATCTCTGTTTTCAAAACCAAGAGCTCTGGTACATGTTTAGTCTTTGCTTCCATCCACGGGTTTTCAACCTTTTCATCAAACTCCACGGTTCGAGAGTCTCCACCTTCTTTCTTCAAAGCACCAACTAGGAGAGCATAATTGTCATTCTGAGTGTAATGTGCATTGTCCCAAAGTACTACATTGTCTTTTGCATGATTGTGGTATTATTTATTCTGAAATTTCTAGTTCTAGTCTCCTTTAAAACTCCGGAGGAGTTTCTGCATTTATGTTTTGCTTGACTCATGGAGGCTAGCGAAATACCACTCTAGTATGTTCAAGCTTTGTGCATTGTAATCCTTTCTTGATTTTCAGTAGCATATTATTTACTTTTGGTTGTTTGAGATTGATCACTTGAAAGAAGGATTACTTCGTGCATTGTCCTCATAGCATTGTTTTGATACTTGCTAAATTCTTTTCGTAGTACATGCTTATATACAACTATTGAAGCAAAAGAGTTTGTCAAAGTTTTGTTTGTCGCATTCAGTTCGTTGTACTAAATTGCTTGAGGATAAGCAATATGCTAAGCTTGGGGGAGTTGATACGTCTCAAACGTATCTACTTTTCCAAACACTTTTGCTATTGTTTTGCCCTCATTCTTGCATGATTTGGATGAAACTAACCCGGACTAACGTTGTTTTCAGCAGAGCTTCCTGTATGGTTTTATTGTGCGCAGGAAAATGGATTTTTGGACGTCCCAGAAAATTTCCAGAAAAATACCAGAAAATCCATGCACCCGAAGGAGCCAGATGGCAGAAGTGGGACCAGAGGGGAGCCAAGGGGGCCCCAGGCGCCCCCCTAGCGCGACCAGGATGGGGCCGCGCCCTCTGGCTGGCTGGGGGCCTCCCCCCTACTCTGGTGCCCTACCGATGCTCCTATTTATTCCCATGACGGAGAAACCCCGAAACAGAAGTCGTTTTCCCAATTCTCGTCGCGGAGCCGCCGCCACCCTCTATTCTTCTCTGGGAGGGCTAATCTGGAGGCTGTTTTGGCCTCCGGAGAGGGGAGATCATCGCCATAGTCATCATCATCTCCACACCATCCTCCCTCCATGACTTCTCCATCCATGTGTGAGTAATTCCCTATTGTAGGCAAAGGGGATGGTAGGGGTTGGATGAGTTAGATCATGTAATAGTTTATCAGATTGTTGGGGGCATGTTTTCTATCATCTAGATTAATGTTTATCATCTTCGCTTCAACTTGTTGCTCTTAATGCTTGTCACTTTGGGCCCGAGTGCCATGATTTCATATCTGAACCCTTTGTGTTTTCATGAATATATTTGTGTTCTTGATCCTATCTATGAGTTGTATGCACCTGTTATAGTCCGGAACCGGCGATCCCAAAGGTGATAGCTTGGGACACCAAAGGGGATGGACTATAATTTGAGGATTCCATGTATCCATTGATTGTTAATGCTTTGTTCCGGTGCTCTTTGACAGGATCACCTTAATCTCCATAAGTTCCTTTTGGCCCCGTTCGTAGCGGGATGGTAGGACAAAAGATATTGTGCAAGTTCTTATTCCAAGCACGTACAACTACATGTGGGATACATGCTTGATGTTTGATTTATGCCTAGATGATCATTGCTTTTCTGTGTGCCTTGCCCCAAGTTAAATACATGTTGTGTCTTATCCATGTAGCGCCCAACCATCCATCTCCCTAGCCTACAGTGTTTTAATTCTGCTGGTTACTAGTTGTTTACTTTCGCTGTTTTATTATTTCCGTTGCTATCATCGCTTCCATATCGCAGTTACTATTAATATCTTGTTGCAAATAAGTGTATCTCAGGTGCGGTGGAATTGACAACTCCATTGTTAAAGCTTGTGGATATTCTTTGGCTCCCCTTGAGTCAAATCTATAAATTGGGTTATTCTTACCCGCGAAGACTATCTCGATCCCCTGCAGTTGTGGGTTATCAGCGGTTGATGTGGACCTGCACACGCAACAGTTAACTTTGCTCCCAACGAGTTCAGAGAGGTTGTCAATCCCTCCGGCCTTATTGTTTACAAGGGATCAAACGCACGGGATAATAAGGATAGTAATAGCAACAGAAAATTAAATAAAGCAGAAAATAAATAGTGGGTGTAAACAGTGTTGGAAATATGGACCGGGGTCCCATGACGTTCACTAATGATGTCTCTCTCCCAAAAGACGATAAAATAGTCATGCGAGGTAAACAAATTACAGCTGGGCAATTGACAGGATTATGTGCGCAAACCAATGCTAACTATGCTATAAAGAGAGGAAGAGGCTCAAAAGCATGGGCGGTACGCCAAGACAAGTTGAAAGTCCAAGTATGTGATCAGAGGGGGAGGGGGTGAATGATCACTTAAATTTTTTGCATGAAACTATGAAGTGAAGCATAACTTAGCAGCAGAAGAAATTCAATAGAAAGGTAAACATTGAAGCAGAACTGGATTGAAGCATAACATAGCGAATCAAAAGCATCGAATCAATTGCATTGAATCAAATCACTTAAGCAATTGCTGAACTGAATGTAAGTGCGGAAAGAAAAACGAACTCTTTACTCGGCGATGTTTGTTCAACCAGTTCACACTCTGCAAAGTGCTACGTCTGGTTGGAGGGACTTGTGACTGAACACAGGAGCTAACCTCTCTTCGTCCGTATCTCCACTGCACCAATCTCCTTGAGCTTGGTCAGTTCTTCACTCGTGGTTGATTATTGAGGAAATCACCGAAACCTTTGACAAACTGGACTTCGAGGCGACAATAACTCTTCGCTCTCTGAAGAACAACGCTCTAACCGTCTAGGAGAATTGCAGTTCTCCAAGATAAAAAAGGCTAGCAAACTTCTTCCTAAGTAATAATGAATCAACTCGGATCAATAGGACTTATACTTCGGTGGATGGGTTTTTGGTTTGCTTCGGTGGGGTTGCTCTTTCTCTTCACTGTCAGGAAATATTCTTGGAGCAGCCACCGGCCAATGAGGGCGGGGGTGGCGTATTTATAGGTGGCAATCCCTAGGTGCGAAATGTCTTAAATGACCCGATGCGACCGCTTGACACCTGTCCGCAACGGTCATATTTCCAATCAAAGCGCAACTTTACTTGCGGTCCAAGTAAAGCTGACTCACGGACTTGGTTCTGCTTCAGGAGCCGAAAGAACGAAGTCTTCGCTGGTGAAGCATTACCTAGTGCACATGAGATTTCTCATCTCTGGCTTCTCACAGGTTTGGATTCGATCTGAGTCTTTTCACCAAAACCTTCGGAGTACATTTACTAAACCCCTCTTGATAGTACAGTTTTTCCTACGACTCAAAGAAGTGAAAAAGAACTACGCAAAAACTACTAAGTCTTGCGCCATCTTGGTCATCTCCTTCGATGAGACGTGCTTCGGGATTCCTTATCTTTTCAGGGGTCGACATCCGTGATGAGCTTCACTCCAGAGGATATGCTTCAGTAAGTATGTAAATCTTCGTTGAAGCTTTATCACCAACCTATAACTTCAGGAACCTAACCATCTGTTTTACACTAGAAAACTTGTTAGTTCCTCTACTGTTTTGTCCAACAATATCCAAAACTCATGAGGGCATACCTTTGCTCTTACAATCTCCCCCTTTTTGAACTATTGTTGAAAAAACAGGCATCGATAAAAATATGGAATTTTGAGTTGAGTTGAGAGCAAACTCTAAGATATGAAGCTTTTGACTCTCCCTGAATGCAAGCATCGAAGATTTATACAATCGAATTGAATGCTTGATGAAGGATATCTTTGATGGGAAGCCTAACACATATCTTAGCGAATCAATTGCATTTAAAAGATATTAGTCTTGAAGAATACGCAATCATCCAATGACATGTGAACTTAATGATAGTAACCACCTGCAAGACAAAAATATACGAGAGCAACTTGCAAGCACGGGGGTTATTAACTCATAACATGTAGAAGTTCACATACGAAGTAAAACTTAAGTTACAACCCAATCGAAGCGAATGGAAAGTTTGTTGTAACTTAACACACAGAAGATCGAATCGAAACCCTAAAACCCCGCAGCGAATCTAAACTCAATCGATGCTACTTTCTCCCCCTTTTTGTCAATAATTGGACAAAATGTTGAGAGGTAGATCAAGAGTATTTACGCGTTTGCTGCAACCCGGGGACCCTGCTGATTGTCTTCGCCCAAAGAAGATGCATCTCCTGAAGTGTCTCCTTCGGTTGAAGCAGGCGACTCCATTTCGTCAATGTCCATCGGCGCTTGAAGAAAATCAAGATCACTGTCGTTGAGAGGGTCATCTTCTTGCTTCGATGTGTGGGAGTCTTCATCAGAGAGAGTATCAGGGCGAATCTGTTCAGCTGGATTAACAAATAAGACTTCATCAATCTTGTCCAGCGGAGGGATCTTCGGGTTATGGCAGTCTATCGAATCATTTCTGGAGAAGTGGCGTTGAAGATGTGGATACTCCTTGAAAATCCGATCAGCTTCAAGCTTCTTCACTGAGTTGAATTTCCTTAAACCTTTCCATGAGTGGCGCTTCAAGACCTTCAGGTACTGGTTGTTGTTCAAAGCAATGTTGCCAACTCGATTGATTTCATCAGAGAGATGTTGCATTTGGCGTTGATTGCCTTCAATGAAGTTTTCCAATAACTGTTGTGAGCGAATCGCAACTTCAAAGTGATAAACTTCTTTCTAGAAAGACTTCGACATGTTGCGTTGATTGACATGCTGTCTGACTCCGACATATGTGGCAAATGGATCATTTGGCCTTCTAAAGATATTCATTGTATCACGCACAGGAGGGCAGAACAGCTTCGGGTGATGCTTCACAATGAAGTCTTCACTGCGTCCATGGTTGCAAATGGCATGGAGCCAGGGAGCATATGGCTTCAGTTGATGTACAAGTTCAGCAGCTTGGACCATATAGCGAAGAAAACAATCCTCGAAGTCAAACACATGGCCGTGAGTAAGCTTCAGCAAAGCATGACGTGTATGATAATGAATGTTGGACTCATCATGTGCAGTGCTGAGAGGCATCAGTGAGTTAGACAAGATGTAAAACCAAGTCTTCGATATGAATACCAGATGCTTCGGGCGAATGTTTTCTGGCATGTGGTCTCCAGTGACTTCGGGATCCAGCAGTGAAGCAAATTCGGCTTCAGTAGGATCAGGCATCAAGTGAACCTTTTCAAGTTTTCCAGTGTGCCTTGGGATGTTCACAATATCCATGAATTCATCAGAATGCATTCGAAAGACTTTTCCTTGAATCATCCACTCAAGTATCCAAGAGCTTGTGTCATCAGGATTTCCAGAGACATAGAGAGTGGCATAGAATTGCTTCACTAGCACGGAATTGAATGGTGTTTCCATAGCAAACAGGTTGGTAAGATTATGTGCTTCGATGGTTTCCATAATGTTCTGGAAGCATGTTGCAGAAGTTAGACTTCGCATATCCAAATACTTGTGCCGAAATAGAACACCCTTCTGGCAGTATAGCTTCGTGTACATAATCTGTTGCTCGGCTTTCCAGAAGCGAAGGTCATCAGCAGTTCGGGGTGAATCATAAGGACTTGCACCAAAGAAGCGAAGCTTCTGGCGATGAACTTCGAGGTCAAACTCAGGACCATGTCTTGAAGAAGAACCATCTCCCAAGAAAATAGGAAAATTTTCACGTGGATAGATGGAGTCCAGTTGGGTATCTTGCGCATGAATGCAGTGCAGAGCTTGCCTTCGAGCAACTATGGCTCGCTCTTGAGGTTGAGTCATAATTGCCAATACATTGGCTTCGGCTTCTGCATCGGCTTCAGGCTCTTCTGGAACAACTTGTTCTTTGGCTTCGCCTTCTTGTTCTTCGGACTCATCTGCAGAGTGAGCCGAAGAATAATACTCTGAAGGAATTGGTATGTCTTGAGCTTGAGGAGAAGGCTCTGGCTCAAAGTTGTCGTGGTGCGATGGTTGAGGAGCGGGTTGAGGAGGAGGTGGAGTTGGCGCACGGGGTGGAATGACTTCGGGAACAGTTGGCTTTGTAGTTGGGATTGGAAGAGTGATAATCTTGCATCGAGGGGGCGATGCTTGTCTTGGGGCCTTCTTGGTCGGATGAGAGCTCAACTCATCAGCTTCGTCTGCATCTGTGATAAGACGGCGCTTCCTTTGTTGCAGCTGGGGAAGGGGTGAAGCTAGTTGCTTGAGCATTGCTTCACGCTTCTTGGAATCAAGAGCCATGACCGAAGCATTGTGCGTCTTGCAACATTCTTCAATGGCAGATTTGATCTTGCCTTGAAACACTTGAATATTGTGCTTTGTCTCTTCATTCACAACAGCAATTTTCTTCGAAGCAGCTCCGGCTTCGTTCTTGAAGTCTTCATCTGATTCGGCATCTGCTTTCTTCTTAAATTTCAGAATTTTTGCGGACTCAGATCTGTCCCTAGCATGTAAATCCCTTAGCTGATTGTATAAAGTTTCAATCATGGCAGAAAGAGTTGGTGAAATGTAAACATTCCCAACATCCACAGCTTTGGGATCAACAGCTTCAGCAAGCTGGCAGAATGCCTGATTCAGGCTCAAACAGTCCCATAGTTCACCTTCTCTTGCATCTGGGAAATTGTGGTGACTATGCTCAGCTTCTTCATGAGCTTCGGGGGCAGGGGCTGCGACTGGCTTCGGAGGGATATCCTTTGGGGCCATGTCTACAACAGCTTCCTTCTGAGAAGCTCTAGCAGCTTTCTCTGCTTTCTTTGTGCGAATGATATCAAGTTGAGCCTGGCGCTTGGCTTCAGCTTCACTAAGCTGTTTGGCTTCGGCAGCAGCCTTAGCCTCTTGAGATTTTGCTTCAGCGAGCTTGCGCTTCGCTTCAGCTTTCTGTTTTTCTTCAGCAAGTTCTTTCCTTTGCTTCTCTAACAAATCAGCATCTATGTCATCCTTTTCTTTTGCTTTAGCTTCTTTATCATCCTTAGCTTGGGCTTGTGCTTCAGCATGAACGCGTTCAGCTTCAGCACGATCTTTCTTGCGCATATCTGCTTCAGACAACTTCTTGGTGCCGACCTGGGCATAAGACTGGCCAGGCTTGGCAACAGATGTTTTTAGCTTTGAAGCTTTGGCTGGCTCAGGAGCTTTAGCTTCGGGCTTAGCAGCAGGCTTGGCCTTCGGGTCATGTCTCTCCTTGGTTCTCTGTTCAGCAGGAACTAGGCGGCGAGGTGGCTTTGAAGCCAAAGGAGCCTCAACCACCAAGTTGGTCATATCAATGGTTGGTTTAGGAACAGGAGGATCAGATGGATCTTGAATCCTTACGCCTCTTGAAGCAGGCGGTTTCTCTCCAGCCTTCTTCTTCAGTGGCTTCCGAAGCTTTTGTCTCTTTGGACTAGGGGAAACAGGAGAGTGCTCAGACTCATCATCAACATCATCTGCAGGATCTTCAGGGAGAGAGACTTCAGGCTGTGCGACAGGTTCAGCTTCGTCATCAGCTTCATTATCACTCTCCTCTTCAGAAATAGCAGGAGGCGGTGAAGCACTTAATTTTCTAAGCCTTCGCCTCTTAGGCTTCGATGCACCAGCTTCAGCATGGCCTTCAGCAGCAAGTGCTTTGGCCTTCTTCTCTTCTCTTTTTCTCTTTTTCTCAACCAATATGGCAAGTCTCTCTTGCTCATCAGGATAATCATCAGGCATCTTGAGAGTATTAGGGTGAGGAACAGCAGGAGGCTTCGGGTAGTACTTTCTTCTGTTTGCTGCATTATATTGGGCACACATGGCAGTTGTGTACCGATATGGAGGACTGAAGGCAAACTGCATTGCCCACTTCCAGTCTGGAATGCTCTTGTACTTGTACCACCTAATGGCCCAGTAGCGTCGAATCTTTTGCAGTCGAATCTTCTTGTCGTGGTCAGATTCTTCAGGAGGTGTGTCGTAGCCCATCTTGATTCGAATGGCTTCGGGTATGCCTCGGGCATTTTTGACTTCCTTCGTCTTGCCACCTTTGCCTTTCTGCTTCGGGGGCTCAGGATAGTTCTCAAGTCCTTCAACAATAGGTGACTCATTCCCCATGGCTGCCTCTTCGTCATACATCCTATGACCAGAAGGATAGAAAAGAGGGAATAGGAAGGGGAATGAATAAGCACAGGCAAAGGCTTCGACCAAAACCAAATTTTGACAAGAACCCAGAGCAAACTAAGATCAGATGCAAATATGTCATTGGATTGATCTAGAACTAGTTCAAGAACAAGACCTAACTCAGTCCAAACACAGAATAGATCGAATCTCAATACTGACCTGAGTAGATGGGATTACTTTGATGCTACAAACAGTTTTCCCAAAGAGCAATGACGGGGATCAACCCCGGCAAATCCCATGGTCAGGGACCCTGGGTTAGTCACGAGAGGCATAGGTTGGACGATAGCTCGTCGGCAAACAGGAAGGCTCGCTCCTACTCGATATTATTGATTGGGGAGATGCGATTACAATGGAGGCCAAGGGTGGAGCGCTCAAGGCTAGGGTTACAGGTGAGATTGGATCCTTTGGACGGCGGACAAACGACACATGGGGCACGATTTATCCAGCTTCAGGCCCCCGGAGGGAAAACCCTACATGTTTCTTGTCTGATCTTGTATTGATGATGATGTACAGAGGTGTCGTGAGGGCTTTGGTGGAGAGAGATCTGTCTAGTCCTGTGCGTGGGGATTGAGAGCTTCTGTTGTGGTTGTGACCTGATGGGATCTGTCTAGAGAGGTGTCCCTACCTTGCTTTATATAGATAGCCAGGTAGGGTTTACATGAGTCCTAATCAATCTACAAGTAAGAGTCCTTGTCTTGCGCCTCAAGTCTTCGACTTCACGTCTTATTCCATCATGTTGGTGTCCACGAGTGGGCCCCTGGTGGGCCGCCAGCCATGACATGCACCAGGTACCCTCACGTAGAGGAGTCGTGGGGTCACCCCCTCGTCAGTAGCCCCCGAGTGCCTGGGGGACTCGAAGAGTCGCGCAGGGACTCGAATCTGCAGTAGTCATCGTAGTGCGTGTCGGTCATTTGCTGATGAACGGTCGAAGATGTCGTGAGTATGCTTCCGATCGGAGTATTTGGATGAAGCATCGAAATTGCAGTCTGGTTCGTCTTCGTATTTCGTCGTCGGGTGTGGAGAAGTTGCCCAGTCGAGCGGCGCCGGGTGCGCGTCAACGCTCCCAATGGGAGTAGCCCCCGAGGCTATGTGCGACTCATAGAGTCGCGCATAGGCTCAAGTTGTTTTTAAGCTAACCCCGCCGTTCTTGTCAGTTGCGCGAGTAGTGCTCATCGGGTGCGCGTCAGCGCTCCCGATGGGAGTAGCCCCCGAGGCTATGTTCGACTGCTTGCAGTCGAGCATAGACTCAAGACTTCTTCGTCGTCGAGTAATTGTCATCCGAGGAAGTGCTCGACTCGAGTCTTGCGTTGTAGGCGTAAGTTGTTGTAGGGATCGGTTGTGGACGAGGAGGTTGACGTCGCCGCGTCATGAGGGCGCCCAGCCCCCGAGCATCTGCTGAGAAGGAGAAGAAGATGCAACTGCATTAAAGGTGTACTTGCGCGATATACAAAACAATTGTAAGGTGCATGACTGGTAGACATTGCACTTTTTGTCGAGTGGATAATGTAGCAGCATATAAAGTTTATGCGTGTCTTTTTTTTTCTTTTTTTTCTTGTGAGTAGGACCTCCGACAGCATACCCTTGCCGGGTAACAGGGTCGCAATGCCAGGCTTGTTGAACCAGGAGACAAGGGCGGTCTTTGGTACCTAGCCGCACTATTTTGACGAACGCAAATAAACAGCATATAAAACTGTGCATGATCCAAAGGATGATTTTGTAGCCCTCAGAATTTTGTGGGCGACTGCGTAGTCGTGTTTGGCGACTGGTCGAGAATGTATAAAGGTTTTGGAATCATAGCACATAAGAGTGTAAAAAAACTTAGCTGTAGGATCGACGCGACGGAGGATGTCGAAGATGAGCAGTCGAGCAGTCGACGATGAGCAGTCGACGATGCGAGAACGGAGTCGATGTGACGGCGACTGCGATGTTCAACCCCCGAGTCCGTGAGCCCCCGAGCATCGAGTGCGCGTCGTGATTCGTCCGTGGTTGATGTAGAGGACGGAGTCGATGCCTCGCCCGTAGACGTGCGCAGCCTGATTCCGCAATCTGTTGCGGCGACGGCTTCGACTGTTTTTTTTTCTTCTTCGATCTGGATCTTCGTAGTGAATCATTGTTGATGTAGTCGCTGAGTCGTCGAGTTGTCGATTGTTCGTCGTGTGCTGTTGTTGTAGCGGCTCGAGTCGATGTAGAAACATTGGTGAGTCATCCATGGCATGTCAAGTTGGAGTAGAAGCCTTGTGGGTCAAGATTGAACCCGAATTCGCGATTGGAAATTCGCGATCTTGCGTAGATCCAAAAACGCGTTGTAGTGCGAGAGCCGCCGACGGAGATCTAACCGTTGGAATTTTCTGAAACTTTTTGTGCTGATGGAGGATTGAATTCCGCAACTTTTCACCGGAGGGATCTTCGAGATGATTTCCGAGCTAATGTCTGGAATTTGTGTCCTGGAGTCGCGCGGAGTTCCGTCAGATTCCGAGTGTGCTTCAGTGTGCGGGTCGCCGAGGGAGATCCAGCCGTTGGAATTTGCTGAATGTTTCACAGATTTTCGAAAATTTAATTTTGAATATTTTCACCGAAGGGATTGTCAAGATGAGCTCCGAGTTGCCGTCGCGAGTGCCCGGAACACAGACGTTTGTTTTTATCCTGTAGGCTGCGCGTGAGCGCTTTTGTTGATGTCGATCTTCGAGTGGCGCGCTCGAAAAATTTCTTGCTTCCTCCGTGAGCTTGATGTAGTTGTTGAAGAAGCCCTTGAGTTGTGACTTGCTGAAGACGGGACCGCCGAGATCGTGATCCCAACCTGTGTAGTTCCCACGGACGGCGCCAATTGACAGGGATCAACCCCGGCAAATCCCATGGTCAGGGACCCTGGGTTAGTCATGAGAGGCACAGGTGGGACGATAGCTCGTTCGCAAACAGGAAGGCTCGCTCCTGCTCGATATTATTGACTGGGGAGATGCGATTACAATGGAGGCCAAGGGTGGAGCGCTCAAGGCTAGGGTTACAGGTGAGATTGGATCCTTTGGACGACGGACAAACGACACATGGGGCACGATTTATCCAGCTTCAGGCCCCCGGAGGGAAAACCCTACATGCTGCTTGTCTGATCTTGTATTGATGATGATGTACAGAGGTGCCGTGAGGGCTTTGGTGGAGAGAGATCTGTCTAGTCCTGTGCATGGGGATTGAGAGCTTCTGTTGTGGTTGTGACCTGATGGGATCTGTCTAGAGAGGTGTCCCTACCTCGCTTTATATAGATAGACAGGTAGGGTTTACATGAGTCCTAATCAATCTACAAGTAAGAGTCCTTGTCTTGCGCCTCAAGTTTTCGACTTCACGTCTTATTCCATCATGTCAGTATCCACGAGTGGGCCCCTGGTGGGCCGCCAGCCATGACACGCACCAGGTACCCTCACGTAGAGGAGTCGTGGGGTCACCCCCTCGTCAAGTAATGATCAACACGGATCAGAACAGTCCTATAAACAGAAAACAAAAACCCTAATAAATCTTAGATCCAAGCCCTAGATGAAGAACTCGCAGAAAGGATTGGATCCAAGGGAACTTGCGTACCCTAACTCGGTGACGCGAAGCGGCTACGCCGACGGAGTGCGGAGACGTGCTCTTCGTCGACAGGGAACGTCCACGGCGGCGGCGGTCCGGCAGTTAAGCGGCGCTGTCGTCGTCGGGAACGAGAGCTCTGCGGCGTGATCGAGGAGGTAGACGGGGAAATCGGGAGAGAATGAATGTGGGGAACGGTTCGCTAGAGGGTTTGCCTTATATAGGCCCGATCTAAAACGGTTTCCAGATCGTATCGGACGGCTGCCAGCGAGTGTCTCTTCCGATTCAACGGCTCAGATGAAGTGGCAGTTCGCGAGCGAATCTCAACGACCCGAGAAAGACGGGGACTCAACGGCCGAAGAATAAGTCTTGACCGAGAGCAAAAACTTCGATAAAGTTGGAAGCATTTGATTCGGAACGCAATGACGTTCGAAGCAATATGCTTTCCGTTTCAAATGTGCTTAACCATTCAAGACATAATAGATTGGGAGCGAATCAGAATGGAGAGGTAGGGTCCGAAACTTATCACTTCGAAGAAAACAACAACGAAGCTAAAAGTGATAAGTACAAGGGACAAACAAAACGAATAAAAAAACACAGAACTGAAACCAAATGGCAAACGAAGCAAAACACACAAACTTGGAGGAAGTAAAAACTCAAGCGAAACTAAACAAACACACAACGAAGGTGAATATGTACAAGAGAAAAGTTTCGATCTTACTGAACATTGTGTGAGTCTAGGATGTTGAGCTCACATCTCAATGCACAGAACCTTTTCTCGTCCAATGGCTTCGTGAATATATCTGCCAATTGATCTTCAGTTCTAACATGGTTGATCTCAATGTCTTCGCGCTGAACAAGATCTCGAAGAAAAGGGTGACGAATATCGATATGCTTCGTTCGAGAGTGTTGCACAGGATTGTGTGCAATTTTGATAGCACTCTCATTATCACAAAGTAGAGGGATTTTCTTCACATAAATACCATAATCTTTCAGCGTCTGCTTAAGCCAAAGTATTTGAGTGCAGCATGAGCCAGCAGCAATGTATTCAGCTTCAGGAGTAGATATTGAGACACAGTTATGTTTCTTTGAAGCCCAACACACAAGAGATCTACAAAGAAAATGACAAGTGCCTGAGGTAGATTTCCTGTCAACTCTATCACCAGCCCAGTCTGAATCAAAATATCCAATCAAATCAAACTGAGTTCCTTTGGGATACCAAAGTCCCAAAGAAGGAGTATGTGCTAGATATCGAAGAATTCGCTTCACAGTAGTATGATGCGATTCCTTCGGATTGGTCTGAAAACGAGCACAAATACAAACTGGTAGCATAATATCAGGTCTAGATGCACATAAGTATAAGAGTGAACCTATCATAGACCGATACTTCTTCTGATCGAAGGGTCTCCCTTTCTCATCAGCATCAAGAAAACCATTGGTAGGCATGGGAGTTCTGATGGTCTTGCATTCAGCAAGATCAAATTTCTTCAGGCAATCCTTCAAGTATTTCTCTTGTGAAATAAAGGTGCCATTCTTCTGTTGGCGAATCTGAAGTCCAAGGAAAAACTTCAATTCACCCATCATGGACATCTCATATTTCTTCGACATCATCCTTGCAAATTCTTTGCTGATTTCAGTGTTAGTGCAGCCAAAAATAATATCATCTACATATATGTGACACACAAATAGATCATTGTTATATGATCGAGTGAAAAGAGTGAGGTCAGTGGTTCCAGGTTTGAAGCCTTTCTTCAGGAGGAAATCCTTCAATGTTTCATACCAAGCACGAGGTGCTTGCTTCAGTCCATACAAAGCTTTGTGAAGCCTGTACACCATATCAGGATTCTTCAAGTCTTCAAAACCTGGTGGCTGCATAACATACACTTCTTCTATCTCACCATTAAGAAAAGCACTTTTGACATCCATTTGATATAGCAATATATTTTTGTGGTTAGCAAAAGCAAGCATAACACGAATGGATTCGAGACGGGCTACTGGAGCATAGGTTTCACCAAAATCAATGCCTTCGATTTGGGTGAAACCTTGTGCTACCAATCTAGCCTTATTTCTTACCACAATACCATCTTCATCTTGCTAGTTGCGAAATATCCACTTTGTGCCAATGACATTATGCTTCGTGGGATCAGGCCTGTCAACAAGAGACCAAACTTTGTTTCTTTAAAACTGGTGAAGTTCTTCCATCATAGCCAATAACCAATCAGGGTCCTTCATGGCTTCATCATATTTTGAAGGCTCTAGTATGGAAACAAAAGAAAAACTTCCACAGAAGTTAGCCAAACGAGTACGAGATCGAGTAGTGGGACGACCTGGTTGATGAATATCTTCGAGGATCGAATCAACATCAACTCTTCTTCGAACTCGTGATAACGTAGTATCATTTGCTTCAGGCTCAGCTTCTGCTTCAGGATCTGCATCAGCTTCGGGATTCTGCTTCATCTTCAGCTTCAGCATTTCCTTCAGGATTAGCATTTCCTTCATTCCCTTGTCCTTCTTCGTCCTGTTCATTGTTAGCTTCAGGATGTTGATCTCCAGCGCCCCGGGCTATGTGTGGGAACATTGGACCATCATCATCCCTGACAACTTGACGAGGATTGGCTTCAACAGGGCGAATCTCTCCAATAGCCATGGACCTGATCACTTCATCAAGTGGAGGTTCATCTAGATCATGAGGCAAATGCTCTTTTGAGAGCCATTAGTTTCATCAAACCTCACATTTACAGTTTCCATAACTTTCCCAAAGTGAGAGTTATACACTTTGTAAGTGTGAGAGTTTGAGCCATAACCTAAAAGAAAACCTTCATGTGCCTTAGGGGCAAATTTGGAGCTATGATTCATATCTCTAATAAAGCATGGAGCACCAAATACCCTAAGATAAGAAACATTTGGTTTGTTACCAGTGATAAGTTCATGTGAAGTTTTCTTCAGGAATTTGTGAAGGTAAACCTTGTTGATGATGTGACATGCAGTGTTAATTGCTTCGGCCCAGAACCTAATAGGAATCTTGTATTCAGCAAGCATAGTTCTGGCCATTTCAATAAGAGTTCTATTCTTCCTTTCAACTACACCATTCTGTTGAGGTGTATATGCAGCAGAGAACTCATGAGTAAAACCATGATCATCAAGAAAATCTTCAATATGAGTATTTTTTAATTCAGTTCCATTATCACTTCGGATATGCTTCAGAGATAATTCATATTCAGTTTGAGCTCTCTTAGCGAATGACTTGAAGATTTCAACAACTTTGCTCTTGTCATCCAAAAAGAAAACCCAAGTATAACGAGAGAAATCATCAACAATAACAAGACCATATTTGTTTCCTCCCAGGCTTGCATAATTTTGAGGACCAAAAAGACCCATATGAAGCAATTCAAAAGGACGAGTGGTAGTCATGATAGTCTTCGCTGAATGATGTTTCTTCGTGATTTTACCAGCTTCACAAGCACTGCAGAGACGATCCTTGTCGAATTTTACTTCGCTAAGGCCAATAACATGCTTCTTCTTCACTAAGTTATGAAGATTTCTCATCCCTGCATGACCAAGTCTTCGATGCCATAACCAGCCAGATGAAGCTTTTGCCATTAAGCATGTGGATACAGCAGGGCCCGAAGAAAAATCAACAATGTATAAATCTCCTTTTCGATAACCCTCGAAGACAAACGTATAGTCATCCTGTGAAAAGACAACACAACGCGAAGCAGAAAATAGAACAAGCATACCCATATCGCATAACTTTGAAATAGACATAAGATTATATCCAAGTGATTGGACTAGCATAACCTTGTCAATGTGCTTATCTTTCGATATGGCAACCTTACCCAATCCTAACACTTTACCCTTGTTGTTATCACCGAAGGTAATGAACTTCTGAGAAGATTGAGATAGTTTTTCTTCGGTGAATAACTCCTTGTCTCCGGTCATATGATTTGTGCAACCACTGTCCATGACCCATTCGGATCCACCGGAGACATAGCCCTGCAGAAGAATTAGTTCTTCTTAACCACCCACAAACGAGCAGGTGACTGATAAGATGTTGAAGCACTGGTTGAAGCAATATTAAAGCGAACAGGAGTGTATTGCTTCGGTGTACCATCTAGCACACCATAAATGTAAGTCCTCTGCGAATGGTTAGGATAAGAATGAGCATATGCAATCTTAGAATGATTATTATGAGGACGATACGTATGACGACCAGTACGATAATATTGCTTCTGCGGAACATTTGATTCGGGCACCAGTGGATCATTTCTCGTCTCCAGAGAATAGAAATGATTCGGTGGTACCGAAGGCTTTCCCTGCATAGTATGGTTAGCAGGCAGTTTTTCCACAAGTGCTTTCTGCATCCATATCTGCCTCTTATAGAAGCCATTCTTCGGTGGAGTACCTACATACTCAGCAGTAACTTTTCCCTGTTCATCCTTAATGAGTTTGTAGTCTGAATCAAGTGATTCATACACAATGGCTTTGTTCATTTTGCAGTCGAAACCTGAAAGGTTAGCAATGTCAATGGGTTTCTCCTTCGCTAGAACCCAAACAGTCTTAGGATACTGCTCAGGTTCCCAATAGGTGCCATCAGGGTTTATCTTTCTCTCGAAACCAACACCTTCATTCCTGGGATTTCTGTGAAGGAGAGCCGCCCTCAGAATATCACAGAGATATTGGTGTCCTTGCACACTTTTGAACATGCCTGTTTCAAATAAGTTTTTCAACCTGAGGAGTTCATCGGTAACAGCAGGATTTTCCTCATCAGAGGCATTAGTATCATCAATAACAATAGGAGCTTTCCCTTTGGAATCAGTTTTGCTTCGTTCCAAACAAGTTAAGCAAGGTGAATCAGTTTTATGATTTGCTTCAGAACCTTGTTGAGCCATGAGAGAGAGATTGACATTTTCCAATTCTTCACGAGCCTCTTTCAGTTTTTTGAGAGCCATTTTCCTTTGAAGAAATTCATAGGTGAGCTTCTCATAATCAACTGAAAGAAGATCATGCCGAGAGGATAATTCTTCAAACTTCTCCTTCAGAGCAGCATGCTCATTAGTCAAAGTTTGACCTTTCTCTATCTCATCGATCAACAGAGTTTCTGATTTGTTAATGGTTTTGCTCAGTGAATCAAGTTCATCTTGTTGGATTGAAGCAATTTTAGCAAGTTTAGCATAGCTTATCTTTGAATCACTGTCATATGAGGAGCAAGCAGAAGTATCATAGTTTGATTTGGATGAAGATACCTTCGCCTTGGCCATGAAGCAATATGCAGGAGTTTCATCTTCACTACTATTGTTGGTGAAGAATGAGCTCGAAGCTTTGGTTGAAGCATGTGCCGAAGCGAAAGCCAAACCAGCAACACCATCTGATTCGGACCCAGACCCAGACCTCGAGCCTGATTCAGCTTCGGAACCAGAGGCTTCGTCTTCAGAGTTCATCTCCTTTCCCAGATAGGCCTTGGCACGGTGAGAGCTGCTTCGACGAGACGAGTGGGTCTTCGATGAAGAGCCCTCACGCTTCTTATGATACTTCTTCCTCTTGTCATCATCAGAATCTTTCTTCTTTTCTCTTCTCGAACTGGAATCATGTCTCTTTGACTCATAGCTTCTGGAGGATCTGTGGGACTTTGATGAGGAGTCTCTAAGCGAGTGCTTCGATTTGTTCTCAGCTTCCCAAAGAGGGCAATCAGCAATGTAGTGACCTGGTTTCTTGCAATTGTAGCAGCAGTTGTCCTTCGATGGAGAGCTTCTTGAGGATGAGCGGTGAGAGGAGTGACTTGAGCTTCTTGAAGAATAACTCTTCTTGGGTGAAGAAAAACCTTTTCTTTGGAAGCGGTTGAAGCATCTCATGATCAATGCTAAATCTTTCCCAATGCTTGCAGGATCATCAGATTCGACACATGAAGCAGAACTGACTTCGGGTGAAGAATGACGCGAAGCTTTTGCTTTCAAAGCATGTGATCTTATTCGAGAACCATTTATGTCACGTTTCTCATCTTCTTCCATTTCAAAAGTGTTGAGTCTCTCAAGAATATCAGCGGCAACAAGATATCTGAAATCGGTCCTTTCCTTGATCATCAACACAATGTGATCAAACGAATCATCCAATGAGCGAAGCAGAGTTCTAACAACTGAGTGAGGAGTAATGTCATCAGCGCCAAGGGAAATCAACTCATTTGCAAGAGCAGTGAGTCTGCTGTAAATGGAGCTGACTTTTTCACCCTCGTTTCTCTTGAATCGATAGAATTTGCTTCGAAGTGTGTCAATTCTGGCATCCTTCTGGGTAGAAACACCTTCACCAATATTCTCAAGATAGTCCCAAACACCTTTGGCAGAAGGAATATTCTTCACTTCATGATACTTCTCTGGTGTCAGATGATTGGTGATGAAAACCCAGACTTCAGAATCAAGGTCGATCAGCTTCGCTTCTTCAGGAGTGATGGCATTCTTGTCTGCAACTGTAACTCCATACAAGAAAACTTGCCAGGCATTCGAGTTGATAGCCATGATATTTCTCTTCATTTTTTCCTTCCAGTATGGATAGTCCTTTCCATTGAACACGGGTATGGGTTCGCTGGAGCGAATGACTGTGAAAGACATACTTGCAAAACACTCTAGGAGGTTAATCCAATCAAAGAGTGACTAGCTCTGATACCAATTGAAAGTCCAAGTATGTGATCAGAGGGGGAGGGGGTGAATGATCACTTCAAATTTTTGCATGAAACTATGAAGTGAAGCGTAACTTAGCAGCAGAAGAAATTCAACAGAAAGGTAAACATTGAAGCAGAACTGGATTGAAGCATAACATAGCGAATCAAAAGCATCGAATCAATTGCATTGAATCAAATCACTGAAGCAATTGCTGAACTGAATGTAAGTGCGGAAAGAAAAACGAACTCTTGACTCGGCGATGTTTGTTCGACCAGTTCACACTCTGCAAAGTGCTACGTCTGGTTGGAGGGACTTGTGATTGAACACATGAGCTAACCTCTCTCCGTCCGTATCTCCACTGCACCAATCTCCTTGAGCTTGGTCAGTTCTTCACTCGTGGTTGATTATTGAGGAAATCACCGAAACCTTTGACAAACTGGACTTCGAGGCGACAATAACTCTTCGCTCTCTGAAGAACAACGCTCTAACCGTCTAGGAGAATTGCAGTTCTCCAAGATAAAAAGACTAGCAAACTTCTTCCTAAGTCATAATGAATCAACTCAGATCAATAGGACTTATACTTCGGTGGATGGGTTTTTGGTTTGCTTCGGTGGCGTTGCTCTTTCTCTTCACTGTCAGGAAATATTCTTGGAGCAGCCACCGGCCAATGAGGGCGGGGGTGGCATATTTATAGGTGGCAATCCCTAGGTGCGAAATGTATTAAATGACCCGATGCGACAGCTTGACACCTGTCTGCAACGGTCATATTTCCAATCAAAGGGCAACTTTACTTGCGGTCCAAGTAAATCTGACTCACGGACTTGGTTCTGCTTCAGGAGCCGAAAGAACGAAGTCTTCGCTGGTGAAGCATTACCTAGTGCACATGAGATTTCTCATCTCTGGCTTCTCACAGGTTTGGATTCGATCTGAGTCTTTTCACCAAAACCTTCGGAGTACATTTACTAAACCCCTCTTGATAGTACGGTTATTCCTACGACTCAAAGAAGTGAAAAAGAACTACGCAAAAACTACTAAGTCTTGCGCCATCTTGGTCATCTCCTTCGATAAGACGTGCTTCAGGATTCCTTATCTTTTTAGGGGTCGACATCCGTGATGAGCTTCACTCTAGAGGATATGCTTCAGTAAGTATGCAAATCTTCGTTGAAGCTTTATCACAAACCTATAACTTCAGGAACCTAACCATCTGTTTTACACTAGAAAACTTGTTAGTTCCTCTACTGTTTTGTCCAACAATATCCAAAACTCATGAGGGCATAACTTTGCTCTTACACAAGTAGACCAAAATCCATCTGCATCTACCTACTAATCATCCACCTTGAGATATCTATCCAGAACATCTCGCTGGTATTAAGTTTTGAATCCCACCCAAAGTGTAAACTCAAAGAAACAGACAACTGCATTAAAGAACTTTGCCTAAAGTAAACAACCCTTGCCCCCGCAAGTACAAGCACCGTTGTTTTCTCCCTTGTGGCAACAACACATCCCCTAGACTCATGTTTCGGTCACTCTAGCTAGTCATCAGGGGGCATGAACCCACAATCATGCATAACGCTCCCTCTTGGAGTCACTACCTACTACTTGGCCAAAGCAATAAACAACAACGGAGAACATGCAACAATTACTCAAGAACATAAATATAAAAGAGGAGAATCAAATATATTACTCAATCACAATCTGAACATAGTATCATAATCCATCAGATCCCAACAAACTCAGCATAGCAATAGCAGAAAGATTACATATGTGCCTCGATCATGTAGGGCAGCTCACGAGGTCTAAACCATGAAGAACAAAGAGGGGAGGAGAACATCACATAGCTACTGATCATAGACCCATGGTCCAAAGTGGACTACTCACGGTTCATCCGGGAAGCATCCATGGTGGTGGAGAAGCTCCCGGAGGTGGTTCCTCCCTCCCGCAGGGTGCCGGGAAGAGGGCTCCTGGTGCTCCCGATCTTGGAAGTGTGGCGGCGGCGGAACAAAGGAGAGATCGCGAAAAAGGGTTCTGTTCTCGAGGGTTTCAGGACGAGAAGGATATATAGGCGAAGGGGGGCAGCCAGAGGTGGACCAGAGGCCCCAGGCGCCCCCCTGGCGCGACCTAGGGGGTGGCCGCGCCAGGTGCCACCCCTGGCCCCCCTCTTGCCCCACTTGGGCTCTTCCCGAAGCTTCCTATACGGTGATTTTTTCCTATATTTTTCCCGGAATTTTTCTGGCACTTTAAGTAATGGGAAAACCTGAAATACAAAAACAGGAGAAAACATGAACTGGCACTGGGGTGCACTGAGTTAATAGGTTAGTCCAAATATGATCAAAAGTACATGGAAGTGCATCAATATCATAGCAATATCACACAAAAGAAGCATGGAGCAAGCAGAAATTATAGATACGTTTTGGACGTATCAACATCCCCAAGCTTAATTCCTGCTCGTCCTCGAGTAGGTAAATGATAACAAACATAATTTCTGTGGTGACATGCTACGAACCATAAAGGACTTTTTAAGTAAAGCAATCAAGGCATGTAATTCAATTCAAGTCATAACAGGCAAGAGTCTATATTAGCATTGAAACAAGCAACATAAGAACATAAAGGTGCAACATCTCTCGCTGTCCGTGACTCGAATGTCTCCAAATGGTGTTTGCGTGCAAGAAAGGGTATAGGGATATACGAGAGAGTAAAACATAGTTTTTATTGTTGAGAATTTAATCTACTAAAGTTTCACACTTGGTCTTCTTTGGAATCTTATCTTGACCCATCCCCATACCACTAGCCAGGTACAAGTCAAAATGATCCACTCCTTTTGGATATTTTGAGCACTCATGCAATGGATGAGCGTAAGCAAGAAAGTTGACACTTAGGATGGAAAAGAGAGAAAAATGACGGGGGAGGAAGACAAAAAATGGTGTGAAAGGCCCACATCAATGAGGACAATCATAGGCGGGAGTAAGCCAAATGATAGTTATGATGTGAGGAGTAGGGATTGCCATGCAACAGATGCACATATGAGCTAAGGTAAGCTCTCCAATGGAACTAGTGGGGTGCATCCAACTTGCTTGCTCAAGAAGACCTAGAGCTCATTTGAGGAGGCTCATCATTGGAATATATAAGCCATGTTCTATAGTGTGAAGGTCCCTGATACACGAGATACTTCTCGCTCCTCGTTGGTTACCCCAAGCGGAAGGTGAGATGTAGCGTAGCGGCAAATTTCCCTTGGTAAATATACCAAGGTTGAAAAGATCGTCTCCCGTAGGACTCCAACAGATACAAGTAGGTGGTGAAGTGAACAATGGCGTCGTTTACAACCTAAGGTTGCTTACTTCACCTGGACCTCCACACACAACAGATAGCTTTGCTCCCAACGAGTACAGAGGAGTTGTCAATTCCTCCGGCCTTGTTGTTTATAAAGGATAAAACACACGGGATAAAAATGACAGTGATAGATGCGGAAAAGTAAATACTGAAGGTAAATTGAAGGTGTAAACAGTAGTAGGAATATGGACCGGGGTCCTATGATGTTCACTAGTGATGTCTCTCTCCCAAAAGACGATAAAATAGCCATGCGAGGTAAACAAATCACAACTGGGCAATTGACAGGATTATGTGCGCAAACCAATGCTAATTATGCTATGCAGAAAGAAAAGGCTCAAGAGCATGGGCGGTACGCCAAGACAAGTAGACTGAAATCCCTCTGCATCTACCCACTAATCATCCACCTTGAGATATCTATCCAGAACATCTCGCTGGTATTAAGTTGCGAATCCCACCCAAAGTGCAAACTCAAAGCAACGGACAACTACATTAAAGAACTTTGCGTAAAGTAAACAATCATTGCACCCGCAAGTACAAGCACCGTTATTTTCCCCCTTTTGGCAACAGCACATCCCCTAGACTCATGTTTCTGTCACTCAAGCTAGTCATCGGGGGTCATGAACCCACAATCATGCATAATGCTCCCTCTTGGAGTCACTACCTAATACTTGGCCAAAGCAATAAACAACAACGGAGAACATGCAAGAATTACTTGAACAAAAATATAAAAGAAGAGAATCAAATATATAACTCAATCACAATCTGAACATAATCTCATAATCCATCGGATCCCAGCAAACTCAGCATAGCAACAGCAGAAAGATTACATAAGTACTTCGATCATGTAGGGCAGCTCACGAGGTCTAATCCATGAAGAACAAAGAGGGGAGGAGAACATCACATAGATACTGATCATAGACCCATGGTCCAAGGTGGACTACTCACGGTTCATCCGGGAAGCATCCATGGTGGTGGAGAAGCTCCCGGAGGTGATTCCTCCCTCCGGCAGGGTGCCGGGAAGAGGTCTTCTGGTGCTCCCGATCTTGGAAGCACGACGGCGGCGGAACAGAGGAGAGATCGCGAAAAAGGGTTCCGTCCTCGAGGGTTTCTCGACACGGGGAATAAATAGGCGAAAGGGGGCAGCCAGAGGTGGGCCAGGGGCTCCAGGCGCCCTCCTGGCGTGGCCAGGGGTGGGGCCGCGCCCTCTGGCCGCCTGGGGCCCCCTGGCTCCCCTTTGGCCCCTCTCGGGCTCTTCGCAAAGCTTCCGGTACGCTGATTTTTCCTATATTTTTTCCGGAATTTTTCTGGTACTTTTAATAAGGGAGAAGCCTGAAATAGAAAAACAGCAGAAAACAGGAACTGGCACTGGGGTGCACTGAGTTAATAGGTTAGTCCAAATATGATCAAAAGTGTATGGAAGTTCATCAATATCATAGCCATATCACACAAAAGAGGCATGGAGCAAGCAAAAATTATAGATACGTTTTGGACGTATCAACATCCACAAGCTTAATTCCTGCTCGTCCTCGAGTAGGTAAATGATAACAAGCATAATTTCCGTGGTGACATGCTAACAACCATATAAGAACTTTTTTAAATAAAGCAATCAAGGCATGGAATTATATTCAAGTCATAACAGGCAAGAGTCTATATTTAGCATTAAACAAGCAACATAAGAACATAAAGGTGCAAGAGCTCTCGCTGTCCGTGACTCGAATGTCTCCAAATGGTGTTTGCGTGCAAGAAAGGGGATAGGGATATACGAGAAAATGTATTTTTAAGTTGAGAACTCAATCTACTAAAGTTTCTCACTTGGTCTTCTTTGTAATCTTATCTTGACTCATCCCTAGACCACTATCTAGGTAAAAGTCAAAATGATCCACTCCTTTTCGACATTTTGAGCACTCATGCAATGGATGAGCGTAAGCAAAAAGTTGACACTTAGGATGGGAAAGAGAGAATAAGGTGGAGGAGGAAGACAAAAAGGTGTGAAAGGCTCACATCAATGAGGACAATCATAGGCGAGAGAAAGCCAAATGATAGATATGATGTGAGGAGTAGGGATTGCCATGCAACGGATGCACATATGAGCTAAGGTAAGCTCTCAAATGGAACTAGTGGGGGTGGATCCAACTTGCTTGCTCAAGAAGACCTAGGGCTCATTTGAGAAGGCTCATCATTGGAATATACAAGCCAAGTTCTATAGTGTGAAGGTCCCCACATAGCTATATGCATGAATGATAATCTCTATGGAGTACAAGATATAAGATGGAGTACGAGTGTGGATCTCTCAAAAGGAATAGTAGTGTGCTCCCTTCTCTCTTTTTATTTCTTTTTTTCTCATTTTTCTATTTTTTTTTGTATTTTTGGTGGCCTCAATGGCTCTTTCTATTTCTCTCGCATTTGTCCTCTTTGGGATCTTTTGATTTTGTCCACTTTGGGATCTTTTGATTTTTTCCACTTTGGGATCTTTTCCTCACTTTAGGGGCAACACTCTATATATTACAAAAAATATAGAAGATCTTTCACACTTTACAAAGGTACTCAAATCATAAAGAAGATGTAGCTATCATGATGTATGCAAATGTATGCCTCTGCCAGTGTAGCAGGATATGCAATGATACTAGCGTGTCATGTAGCAACGATTAGGGCAAGGCCCAACTAGCATGCGGCTCATCGATCAAGCAAGTAGCATGTATGACATGAAGATCAAGTCATGAGAAGATGGATGTTGCATGGCAATATATCTCGGAAAGGCTATGGAAATGCCTTGATAGGTAGGTATGGTGGCTGTTTTGAGGAAGGATATAAGGATGCTTATGATGACAGAGCGTATCGTGCCAAGGGTTTGGATGTACCGACGAATGTGGACGCCAACTCTCGGAGTGAGAAGAAAGCAATGCACGGCACAGAAAAGGCTAGGAAAATATGGGAAGGTGGAAGTGTCAACTTTCGAATACTCACATTAGTCCGAAGAACTCATGCACTTATTATCGGTAACTCTCAATCTAATAAGGAGGTTTCACAAAGAGACAGGTACCCCGAGGAGGAGTGTATGGGGGTTTGGTTATCCTTGCGCATCCTCGACTCATGGTACGTGAGTGTACTCTAATATTCGACCCATCAGAAGAGTAGTGATCCATCTAGTAGCTAAAGTTCTCAACTAATTTTGTAAGTTTTTTGAAAATAAACACGGATTGCCCAAAATACGACATCTATCACTAATAGGCTAAATCTCTTGCCACCAAAAGTCCAAAAATTACTCAAAACAACACCTCAAAACTATTGCAAGTTACTACTACAAAAATAATAGCAACCTCAATTACCTACTTCAAGTCAAGACACAAAAACTCAGTGCAACAGGCAAACTCTCTAAACAAGATAAACATGAAAACTCAAGAGAGTTCCAGCAACAAACTAAACAAAAGCTCTTTGAAAATATAAGCATGAAAGCTAAGAGCAAAACATGACAATAGCTAAGATAAAGAACTAACACAACAAAGATAAGCAGGAAAAGTCCTATGTTGTGTTCTAAATTTTGGAAGTGGAGCGTGTTTCTCTCTGTAACGCCCCGGTTTTCACCAACAGTAATTACCTTTGGTTAAGGCCAAGTTACCTTGATTAACTTGTGATGATCACCTTGATCAAAGCTTGTTCAAATTCAACTCGAATAAAAATTCAAAAACCAAGTGACAATAAAACCTTGCCCTAAAATTATGCAAACAATTTTATTAAATACCTAAATATCAGTGGGTCATATTAAAATGAAATGGAGTTTTATTAAAATATTTTACTAGTGTAGTTAAACCAAAACAGTAGCAAATCAACACCAAGTGACCTTTTTAATATTTAAATGGGATTCAAATCAATTTTTAAAATGTGCCAAACTTTTTGTGGCATCACTATGTGGTGTAACATGAATATTGGTACCGGTTACACCTTTAAAAAAAATCAAATGATAGACAATTGAACTAAAAACAAAATATAAAAGAAAAATAAAATAAAATAATAATAAAACAAAAACGAATCTAACCTACGCCTATGGGCGAAGCCCACCTAACTGGGCAAAGGGCCCAACCCACCTTGCACCTGCCCCCTCTAGACCTAAACAACCCGAGCCGGCCCATCTCTCTCTTGCTCGATCCCTCCCCGAACCCGATCCTCTCCCGATCCCCTCCTCCCAACCCCTCCTCTACTCCTGGCGGCGCGGCACACCCCGACGCCTCCAGATGACTCTGCCCACCCACATGGTCGCCGAAGCGCCGCTGGCTTCTCCTCTCGTGAGCACGGACGAACCCTAGCCGCCATGGTTGCCGGCGTCGTGGTGACCGCCGTGGCCCGCCGCCTCCCGCGTCCTCGTAGCATCTGCGTGCGCGCCCTCGCGTGGCCGTGTCGTGGACGCACATGCTGCCCCGGCCTCGGTCGCCCCTGGTGCCCATGGCCACCGCGACACGCCGCTCACCCGCTGCTCCTGCAACCGGCCTGGCTCCCCTGAGCTCCCTTCGACCTCGCTGTGAGCCTTCGGTCGACCTCCCCTACTCCCCCTAGCTCGTAGGACCTGTTGTTGTCGCCGCCTTGAACGTCCGAACCGGCCATCGAAGACACGCTCACTGCCCCGTGACCGCACGCCGGCCGCTCCTGGCCGCACCCAGCCCACGCGCCTGGCCGCCCATGGCTGCTCGACACTGTTGTGGTCTGCAGACATTGCTGCTGTTTCTTGGTGTTGCTTGTAGCTAGCTGCTGCTAATTGTTGCTGGAGCTGCCACCTTGACATCCCCCAAAACTCCAACAAACATGATTCGAAATGAGAAAAATGTATGGATCCAGAAACTATATATGCCAAGGATGAATTCATCCCATTGTACCAACTTCAAATTATGAATGTTGATCACAATAAATCTTGCAAAGTGCTAATTTCAGTTAAAACGGAGATTCTCGTACTTAGCCAATTTCTGCTAAGTCAGAAACATAATCTTAACCACTTCATCAGCCCACAACTTGGTGTTATTGAACTTTACTAATAGTGCAGTAGACATGGGCATGTTGTACACATAACCGACTTTAGTTTATCCCACTAGACCAACTCCATTAGATGCAAGGATTTAATCCTATGAAATTCACAAAATGCAAGTTTCTGTTAACAGGAATATGGTAGAAAATAAAATTACCTGGTAGCTAATTTAGAGTTGGTAACATATAATTTATAGGAATGTTTTATGAAAAGTAAACCCATGGCATGTTAGTAGACATTATAGGTGACAAATCATCTATAGGAAGTTCTCCCATTTGAGCTATAGATCAATATCTATTAACCCGCAAAGATTGAATCAATTAACAAAAAACTGCAACTAACAATATGAAGCACTGTTTAAGCACTGTTTTAGTTAAGTATATGAAATGTGTTCAGGTTGAAACCTATACCACATTAAAGGACACCTAAAATTAATCAATTTTTTTATATGACACTAATTCATAGGATTTATAAATCACTAGTTACAACCATTTGAAAACTGCTAAAAATGTTAAAAGCATAAGTCTCAGACTTAGCAAAAATTCCGGGGGTTCCAAAGCAATGCCTATGACATGTGGGACCCTCTTTTCAAGGTTGACCAGTCAACATACACTATTTTGGATAACATTGCATTTTAATAGTAAAAGAAAAATCCAGAAAATGATTTAAAATTGATTTAAACTTAAAAATCAATATCTTTTAATCTGTAACTCCGATAAAATTAATTTGTATATCAAAATGGATCAGAAAAATATGTAGAGTACGAATACGCTATCCGTATGTCTACCACACCCCCCTATCACAACGAACATTGACATTCCCCCCTTCGGGCCGTCTGTCGATAATGCCCGGTACCGGTAAAACTTTCCGGATGAATTTATTCTGAACACGAAAGTTGTTCAGAATGGATCAACTAACACGGATACACCTTTCAGATGTTTGTCGGATATCCACGACACCTCCGGCATGGTACCTTCCCCCCTCCGGACACCCTGTCCGATAATTACCCAGAGCTGGCAGTTCATCCCCGGATGAATTCCCGATCCGAGCTTAGTGCATCGTACTACGTAGAGCCCCGTTGCATTGTATCTTCTATGTCATACATTTGTATTGCTATTGTTGTGTATTTACTGTTTCTCCCCCCCCCCTTATTCTCCGGTAGACCCCGTTGCTGCCGCCGACTACACCGTTGCCGAGTACAACTACTTCGTCGACGACCGTACCCCTACTATCGAGCTTCCAGGAAAGCAGAGCCATTCTCTTCCCCAGATATCGCCTACCTTTCCGTACTTTCTTGCACTAGGCATTGTTACTGCTGCTGCTATGTTACAATCCTATTCAATTGCATAGCCTGATTTTGTCGCCCCTTGATGTACCTTCCTTATCCTATGCTGCCTGCTATATCTATATATTATATTCAGCAGTGAGCCCTGCGCAATTGCTAGCTAGGATTAGATAGCGGGCCGTGGTCACTCAGGGGAGTGACGCGGATACAAAACAAATACAACTGCAACGGGTACGGATCAATGCAGACGCCCTAGGGAACCTACAACGGCGAGACTCTGCCGAGTCACTTCAAGTTTGACGTACGAGTGGAATGGACTCGTATTCATTCTCGTCGGCTCAGTAGCGTAGCATCACCGGGATGATACGAGGTTTACCTCTTTAGTTCATTCCGTTGATGTCTCTGTCAAACCTCTTTAAGTGTGCCATCGAGGGTGATACCTCCTGGTTTCACTTAATGGTAGGCACTCAAACCAACTGGTGTCCTTAAAGGTAAGAGTCGGGCGACCCAACGGTGCCCACGAGAGGTATATTGTCGGGAACGACAGGGAGGGTACGACCGACGTTACTGGCGTGCTTGGCCCCTGCTCGTATCTCGCGAGAGTTACCAAACCACGAAAAAGTCGAGCTCTACCAAGAGCACAGGCGAGACAAGGTAAGGAGACGGTTCACCTTGTTGGTAACCGCAGTGACTTGGTGGGACGACAGGGCAGGCACCGATGTACTGGTGGTCCTGACTGCTGTCGTTGACCGCGGGTCGGTTAAGTCGAGGCAACGATAACGGTTGTCACGCAGGTTAATTAAAATGCTAAATGGTTCGGCAGATGACTTAAGAGATCCGTTGGTCTGTACGCACTACCTACACGTGGGATTACGGTGTGGGCCCTCCGCGTCGTAGTTCGTCCGAAAGCTATTCAGACCTCAGTAGTACTGCGGCCTGATCGCCGGGAAGTGGTCTTGTCTTTTTGCTGCAGCAGGTGTGTTTGGATTTGCTTTTGCTTCACCGGCCAGACTCGCACCGTGCAGGAGCGTGCAAGGGTGAGGGACCTAGACCCCTTGGCGCATAGGATATAGTCCGGCGGATGGCCTCTCTGCTGAGCCTAGGATGGGCTGCGATGTGTCGGATAGCCTCGGTGGGGCGTTCCCTAACAAGGTTCACGCCACCCTGGAGATCCGAGCGTGCAGGCTGAACAGTAGTGCACCCCTGCAGGGAGTTTAATCTATTCGAATAGCCGTGTCCACGGTAACAGGACGCTTTATGCTGAAGCTGGATCTTACCACTAGAAATTATTACTATTAAACTGTATGGTTCCGGGTCTTTTTCCTCGCAGGGAGTCGAGGAAGGGAACTCGGAGGCATTATTATTATTATTAATCATTACAACTTATATTATACAATGCTGCAACAACTTCTGCTTCATTGTTACTTTATGCTTTATATGAACTGTTGGCTGTTTCTCTTCTCATGCTGCAAGACATCGTCAGAAGATGATAGTCTTCGATAGGCCTAGCTTCTTACCCTTATTCTGATTTCTATCTTGCAGTACACTATATACACCCTACCCTTTCTGTTGATACAAATGCATAATGCTTAGTAGCGGACGTAAGACTCGCGGGTATACTAGATACTCACCTGCTTTATTTCCTTTACTGTTTTGCCTGATCGGCCGCTGCAGTCGACGTTGGAGCCCAGGAGCAGGAGTTCCCGATGCCGACCACCGCAACGTGAAGATCCTCGATGACCAAGAACAGGAGTAGTTTTGAGGTTCCCAGGCAGGAGGCCTTGCCTTTTCGATCGTTGTTGATATTTGTGCTAGCCTTCTTAAGGCAACCTTGTATCCTTGTGTCTGTACTCAGATACTATTTGCTTCCGCTGACTTGTGCTCTCGAGCTGTTGTATTCGAGCCCTCGTGGCCCCTGGCTTGTATTAAACAGCTTGTATTATTTTATTTGTAGAGTTGTGTTGTGATATCTCACCGTGGCACCCTGATCTCGATCGTGTACCTTGCGTGTATGATTACTGTACACGGCTTGATTTTGAGGGCGTGACACTCTCCCACACAAAGAAAGATGGGTTCTAACTTGTTATGAACATCAAGCAAAGCTAAAGAAAAGTAAAAAACAAAACCTAGGAGCGAGACGCTCCAAGCACACCACATAACGCATGAAGTGATAAAAATATAGTGAAACGAGAGACGAACTGATAATTGTCGATGGAGAAGGGGATGCACGGGGGCATACCCAAGCTTAGATGCTTGAGTCTCCTTGAATATTTCTTGGGGACGCATGGGGGCATCCCCAAGCTTGAACGCTTGACACTTCTTAGTCTTCTTTCGTCATCTTCCCTCACATACTTGAAAACTCCCTTCATACATAACTCATCATAATCTGGTTAGCGAGGTTAGTACCCATAATAAAATAATTTTTTCTCTACTGGAAATAAAGATAATCTTGAAGATCTACTATTTCTCAAGATTGCCAACAAGATTTTTCAAAGAAAAAGCAAGCTTAAGGTTTGCAAAACGAAGAAAAGGCAAAACAGGACAGAATCTGTGAAAAACAGACCAGCAGGTAGAAAAGAATTTTTAGGGATACTTCTGCAACTCAAATAAAAAAACTCAGAACATAAGAAAGTTTCGTAATTGTATAGAGCACACTGTGTAAAAAATTCAGCTCAAAAAGATGAACCGAGATTTTTCTCTGATTTTTCTAGTCACGAGGACAGAATCTGTTTTCTGGACAGCATGTCACAACTTTCACTTCCCTTGTCGTATGAGGCTATAAAAGGCACAAAGCTTGAAAATTAAAGATACAATGATGTTGCTACAGTAGTAAAAATAAAAATACCATTAAAAACAGAAGAAAAACAAAAAGTAAAACCTAAATTCGTTGTGGGCTGCCTCCCGAAAGCGCTTCTTTAAAGCCATTAGCTAGGCATGAAGATTATAGAAGATGCTCTCACAAGAATAAGGATTTGAAGCAAAAGAGAGCATCAAGAAGCAAATATGAAACACATCTAAGTCTAACCCACTTCCTATGCATAGTTATCTTGTAAGAAAATAAATCAAAGAAGCACAAAGTGACATGCATAGGAAGGTGGAAAAGGAACAACTTTAAAACTTTCAACATAAAGAGAGGAGTTTTAGTAATATGGAAGTTTCTACAACCAAACTTTCCTCTCTCAAAGTAATTTTCAGTAGTATCATGAACAACATCAAGAATATAACTATCACATAAATCATGTTGTTCATGACCTACAAGCACACGTATATTGTTTTCAACACGGTCTTTAGGATTATAATAAATGCAACCCATCACATTGAGCCTTGATAAGAGCACAATTCTCCGGAATATGAGTTGGAGATTTCAAAAGGATAATAAGACAATCAAGTGTGGGTGCAATAGCAAAAATTTCATGTTTAACATGAGGAACTATAGCAAGTTCATCTCTGTAAGCATCATCCATAGTGGCATCACGGCCATAAGCATAGAAGGCATCAACTTCATCAAAAAGGGATATTTCAAAAGAATCCATGGGATCATAACACTCATATAAGGTAAGAGTCAAAGAGTTACTCTCATTAGAAGGTAGACGTGGATGGCTCCATTCTTCCTCCTTTTGTTCGTCACTCTCCTCCTCTTTTTCATCCAAGGAGCTTTCTGGTTCAACAATTTCTTCTTCCATAGAGTCCTGCAAGTCATTAGTCTCTTCCTTTGGGGGAGAGATTCTCTCAAGATGATCAGTAATATAATAATTTGCATCGTAATTTCCCAAACAATAGTTAAGTATAGAAAGACTCTCATATTTGTAAGGGGCATCATCAATATTTTTAAGAAGGTAAGTAATTTCATAGGCACCCTTATAAGCAACAAATTCTTCTATTTCCTCTGTATCATAAAAATCATAGTTTCTCTTAGCATAATAAGCTAAGGTTTCATCATCACTGTACTCACATTGGAAAGCAAGGTGTTTGTGCCTCATAAAGCAACAAGATTCATCCCTGCAGAAAGATATATTATATATTGAGCACAAGTTTCTAGCATACTCACACAATTGATGTATTTGTTTCCATAAGTGTATCCCCTTTTGAGACAAGCGGTGTTCCTTGTACCACTTTTGTTGATCCTCTGTGAATCCTCCATGCCAATAAGATCTGGTTTCAAAGAAGTCAGACATTGATTGGCAAGTAAGGAACTAGACATACTATTTTTTTGGATTTTTTATAAACGACACGAAGATAAAAATTGAAAGGTAAACTAACAAGACTAAAAAGCAAATATAAAAGATAGTGCGCAACTCCCCTATCTTGAAGAGTGGAGTCCCCGGCAACGGCGCCAGAAATTTGCTTGATACACGAGATACTTCTCGCTCCTTGTTGGTTACCCCAAATGGAAGGTGAGATGTAGCGTAGCGGCAAATTTCCCTTGGTAAGATACCAAGGTTGAAAAGATCGTCTCCCGTAGGACTCCAACAGATACAAGTAGGTGGTGAAGTGAACAACGGCGCCGTTTACAACCTAAGGTTGCTTACTTCACCTGGACCTGCACACACAATAGATAGCTTTGCTCCCAACGAGTACAGAGGAGTTGTCAATTCCCCGGGCCTTGTTGTTTACAAAGGATAAACACACGGAATAATAATGATAGTGATAGCTGCGGAAAAGTAAATACCGAAGGTAAATTGAAGGTGTAAACAGTAGTAGGAATATGGACCGGGGTCCTATGATGTTCACTAGTGATGTCTCTCTCCCAAAAGACGATAAAATAGCCATGCGAGGTAAACAAATCACAGCTGGGCAATTGACAGGATTATGTGCGCAAACCAATGCTAATTATGCAATGCAGAAAGGAAGAGGCTCAAGAGCATGGACGGTACGCCAAGACAAGTAGACCGAAATCCATCTGCATCTACCCACTAATCATCCACCTTGAGATATCTATCTAGAACATCTCGCTGGTATTAAGTTGTGAATCCCACCCAAAGTGTAAACTCAAAGCAACGGACAACTGCATTAAAGAACTTTGCATAAAGTAAACAATCCTTGCACCCGCAAGTACAAGCATCGTTGTTTTCCCCCTTGTGGCAACAACACATCCCCTAGACTCATGTTTCTGTCACTCAAGCTAGTCATCGGGGGGCAAGAGCCCACAATCATGCATAACGCTCCCTCTTGGAGTCACTACCTACTACTTGGCCAAAGCAATAAACAGCAACGGAGAACATGCAAGAATTACTCAAGAACAAAAATATAAAAGAAGATAATCAAATATATAACTCAATCACAATCTGAACATAATCTCATAATCCATCGGATCCCAGCAAACTCAGCATAGCAACAACAGAAAGATTACATAAGTGCCTCGATCATGTAGGGCAGCTCGCGAGGTCTAATCCATGAAGAACAAAGAGGGGAGGAGAACATCACATAGCTACTGATCATAGACCCATGGTCCAAGGTGGACTACACACGGTTCATCCGGGAAGCATCCATGATGGTGGAGAAGCTCCCGGAGGTGATTCCTCCCTCCGGCAGGGTGCCGGGAAGAGGTCTTCTGGTGCTCCCGATCTTGGAAGCGCGATGGTGGCAGAACAAAGGAGAGATCGCGAAAAAGGGTTCCATCCCCGAGGGTTTCTCGTCACGGGGAATAAATAGGCGAAAGGGGGCAGCCAGAGGTGGGCCAGGGGCTCCAGGCGCCCCCTGGCGCGGCCAGGGGTAAGGACGCGTCCTCTGGACGCCTGGGGCCCCCCTGGCTCCCCTCTGGCCCCTCTCAGGCTCTTCGCGAAGCTTCCGGTACACTGATTTTTCCTATATTTTTCCCGGAATTTTGCTGGTACTTTTAATAAGGGGGAAACCTGAAATAGAAAAACAGCAGAAAACAGGAACTGGCACTGGGGTGCACTGAGTTAATAGGTTAGTCCAAATATGGTCAAAAGTGTATGGAAGTTCATCAATATCATAGCCATATCACACAAAAGAGGTATGGAGCAAGCATAAATTATAGATACGTTTTGGACGTATCAGTCCCCACATAGCTATATGCATGAATGATAATCTCTATGGAGTACAAGATATAAGATGGAGTACGAGTGTGGATCTCTCAAAAGGAATAGTAGTGTGCCCCTTCTCTCTTTTTATTTCTTTTTCTCTTTTTTCTATTTTTTGTATTTTTTGGTGGCCTCAATGGCTCTTTCTATTTCTCTCATTTGTCCTCTTTGGGATCTTTTAATTTTGTCCTCTTTGGCAATTTTTCCTCATTTTAGGGGCAACACTCTATATATTACAAGAAGTATAGAAGATCTTTCACACTTTACAAGAGTACTCAACATAAAGAAAATGAAACTATCATGAAGTATGCAAATGTATGCCTCTCCCAGTGTAGCAGGATATGCAATTATACTAGCGCGTCATGTAGCAATGATTAGGGCAAGGCCCAACTAGCATGCGGCTCATCGATCAAGCAAAAGCATGTATGACATGAAGATCAAGTCATGAGAAGGTGGATGTTGCATGGCAATGTATCTCGGAAAGGCTATGGAAATGCCTTGATAGGTAGGTATGGTGGCTGTTTTGAGGAAGGATATAATGAGGCTTATGATGACAGAGCGTATCGTGCCAAGGGTTTGTATGTACCGGCGAAGGTGGACGCCAACTCTCGGAGTGATAAGGAGGCAATGCACGACACAGGAGAGGCTAGCAAAATATGAGGGGTGGAAGTGTCAACTTTCGAATACTCACATTAGTCCGAAGAACTCATGCACTTATTATCGGTAACTCTCAATCTAATTAGGAGGTTCACAAAGAGACAAGTACCCCGAGGAGGAGTGTATGGGGATTTGGTTATCCTTGCGCATCCTCGACTCATGGTACGTGAGTGTACTCTAATATTCGATCCCTCCAAAGATTAGTGATCCATCTAGTAGCTAAAGTTCTCAACTAGTTTTGTAGGTTTTTCGAAAATAAAAACGAATTGCCCAAAATACGACATCTATCACTAATAGGCTAAAGCTCTTGACACCAAAAGTTCAAACATTACTCATGGCAATACCTCAAAACTATTGCAAGTTACTACTACAATTGAATAGCAACCTCAATTACCTACTTCAAGTCAAGACACAAAACTCAGTGCAACAGGCAAACTCTCTAAACAAGATAAACATAAAAACTCAAGAGAGTTCCAGCAACAAACTAAAAAAATCTCTTAAAAAGATAAGCATGAAAACTAAAAGCTAAACATGACAGCAGCTACGAAAAAGATAAAGAACACACACAGCAAAGATAAGCATAAAGAATCCTATGATGTGTTCTAGGTTTTGAAAGTGGAGCGTGTTTCTCTCCCACACAAAGAAAGCTGGGTTCTAACTTGTTATGAATAGCAAGCAAAGCTAAAGAAAACTAAAAATGAAATAAAGAGCAAGATGCTCCAAGCATAGCACATAACGCATGAGGTGATAAAAATATAGTGGAACGAAAGACGAACTGATAATTGTTGATGGAGAAGGGGATGCATGGGGGCATCCCCAAGCTTAGACGCTTGAGTCTCCTTGAATATTTCTTGGGGATGCATGGGGGCATCGCCAAGCTTGAGCGTTTGACACTCTTGAATCTTCTTTTATCATCTTCCCTCGCACACTTGAAAACTCACTTCATACATAACTCATCATAATCTTATTAGCGAGGTTAGTACCCATAATAAAATATTTTTTCTCTACTGGAAATAAGGATATTCTTGAAGAGCTACTGTTTCTCAAGACCGCCAAAAAGTTTTTGCAAAGAAAAAGCAAGCTTAAGGTTTGCAAAAAGAAGAAAAGGCAAAACAGGACAAAATCTATGAAAAACAGACCAGCAGGTAGTAAAGAATTTCTTAGGGATACTTCTGCAACTCAAATCAAAAAACTCAGAACATACGAAAGTTCCGTGATTGTATAGAGCACGATGTGTAAAAAATTCAGCTCAAAAAGATGAACTGGGATTTTTCTATGATTTTTCCCGTCACGAGGACAGAATCTTTTTGCTGGACAACATGTCACAACTTTTACTTCCCTTGTCATATGAGGCTATAAATGGCACAAAGCTTGAAAAGTAAAGATACAATGATGTTGCTACAGTAGTAAAAATCATCAAGACTGCTAAAAAAAGAAGAAAAACAAAAAGGAAAACCTAAATTCGTTGCGGGCTACCTCCCGAAAGCGCTTCTTTAAAGCCATTAGCTAGGCTTGATATAAAAAGATCAAGTTGTATCAATTGAACCATCATCAAGATCATCAAAAAGCTATTCAATAGTACAACCACTCTTAAGAGGACTTTAAAATAAAGGCCTAATAAAGATACTTCTAGGGATAAAAGCAAAAGGCGAAAAATCAATTGGAGTTTCATTTATTCTATTAAAGAGAGGTATCTCTTCCAAAGTCTTCAAAGTTTCAACCCCTTTGGCAATAGATGGATTATTTTTGAAACGAGGAGCCTTTGGAACGTAAACGAACCTAGGTTCCTTCTTTGTCGGAGTTTCTACCTTTTTGGTGTTGATTGAGGAGAGAGTAGTTCCTAGAGTGTCAATGATTTCCTCAATCTCATCTATCCTAAAAGGATCCAAGTTATGGGATTTGATGGTCTCCAAGGTTTTGAAAATTTTATGCATGGAGCTATCGAGTCTATTCAAATTCCCTTGAATCTTATGATCCAACTCACTTATCTTATTAATGCTTGGCATCTCTAGCTCTATCTTTTCAAGTGTTTTCATAATGTGAGCTAGGGTAATGTCCTCTTGAATGCTAGCAACAGGGGTGTTTCCAACAAGATTTTCCATAATACTAAGAGCTTCCCAAACTGGGACTTCTAGGAAATTCCCATTGATAGCAGTATCTAGAATAAACCTATTCCAAGAAGTAATTCCAACATAAAAGTTTCTAAGCAGGATAGTAGTGGATTGCTTCTTGGTGGCCCTTTTTTGAGAATCATTAATTCTATACCAGGTATCTTTCAGACTTTCACCACCTCTTTGTTTAAAGGTGAGCACCTCTGCTTCACCAAAGGCAAAAGGACCATACATAATGACAACTACTAGCAAGGTGACTATTTTTTGATTTTTGATAAAGGACACTAAAGCAAAAACTGAAAGGTAAACTAACAAGACTAAAAAGCAAAGATAAAAGATAGTGTGCAACTCCCCTATCTTGAAGAGCGGAGTCCCCGGCAACAGCGCCAGAAATTAGCTTTGATGGCTTCTCGCCCCTCGTTGGTTACCCAAAGTGGAAGGTTGAGATGTAGACAGCAGCAAATTTCCCTCGGTGAAGATACCAAGGTTTGTCTCCAGTAGGACTCCGACAGCGACAACAAGGTGACAACGGCGCCAGCAATTAGGCGGTTGACGTGGACCTTCACACACAACAGATAACTTTGCTCCCAACGAGTACCGAGAGGTTGTCAATCCCTCCGGCCTTGTTGTTTACAAAGGATCAAACACACGGGATAATAATGATAGTGATAGCAACAGAAAAGGAAATAAAGCAGAAAATAAATAGCGGGTGTAAACAGTGTTGGAAATATGGATCAGGGTCCCATGATGTTCACTAGTGATGTCTCTCTCCCAAAAGACGATAAAATAGCCATGCGAGGTAACAAATTACAGCTGTTCAATTGACAGGATTATGTGCGCAAACCAATGCTAACTATACTATAAAGAAAGGAAGAGGCTCAAAAGCATGGGCGGTACGCCAAGATAAGTAGACCGAAATCCATCTGCATCTACCTACTAATCATCCACCTTGAGATATCTATCTAGAACATCTCGCTGGTATTAAGTTGAGAATCCCACCCAAAGTGTAAACTCGAAGCAACAGACAACTTCATTAAAGAACTTTGCGTAAAGTAAACAATCCTTGCACCCGCAAGTACAAGCACCATTGTTTTCTCCCTTGTGGCAACAACACATCCCCTAGACTCATGTTTCTGTCACTCAAGCTAGTCATCAGGGGGGCATGAACCCACAATCATGCGTAACGCTCCCTCTTGGAGTCACTACCTACTACTTGGCCAAAGCAACAAACAGCAACAGAGAACATGCAAGAATTACTCAAGAACATAAATATAAAAGAGGAGAATCAAATATATTACTCAAACACAATCTGAGCATAGTCTCATAATCCATCAGATCCCAGCAAACTCAGCATAGCAACAACAGAAAGATTACGTATGTGCCTCGATCATGTAGGGCAGCTCACGAGGTCTAAACCATGAAGAAAAAAGAGGGGAGGAGAACATCACATAGCTACTGATCATGGACCCATGGTCCAAGGTGGACTACTCACGGTTCATTAGGGAAGCATCCATGGTGGTGGAGAAGCTCCCGGAGGTGGTTCCTCCCTCCGGCAGGGTGCCAGGAAGAGGGCCCCTGATGCTCCCGATCTTGGAAGCACGGCGGCGGCGGAACAGAGGAGATATCGCGAAAAAGGGTTCTGTCCTCGAGGGTTTCGGGACGAGAGGGATATATAGGCGAAGGGGGGCAGCCAGAGGTGGACCAGGGCCCCCAGGCGCCCCCCTGGCGCGGCCTAGGGGGTGACCGCGCCAGGTGGCCTCCTGGGCCACTGATACGTCCCAAACGTATCTATAATTTCTTCTTGCTCCATGCATGTTTTGTGTGACTTTGCCATGATTTTCTTGAACTTTCATACACTTTTGAGCATATTTGGACTAATCTATTAACCCAGTGCACCCAGCTGCCAGTTGCTGTTTTCTGCTGTTTTTGTATTTCAGGTTCTCCGGCCATTAAAAGTGCTCCAAAAAAATCCGGAAAAATCAGTTAAAAAATCAGCGACACGGAAGCTTCCGGAAACACCAAAGGAGGGAAGGGGGGGACACCACAGGGACTCCAGAAGGGTCCCTGGCGCGGCCCCACCCTAGGCCGCGCCAGGGAGCCTCCTAGCTGCCCTGTGGCACCTCTCGGTGCCCCCCTTCGCCTATATTTACCCCCCGTGACGGAAACCCCTAGGACGGATCCCTCTTTCGCGATCTCGCCTCTGTACCGCCGCCACCGCCGTTTCTAGATCGGGGCTGCCTGGAGAAGCTGCTCCGGCACCCTGCCGGGAGAAGCTACCCCCTCCGGGAGACCATCCATAGCCATGGACGCCTCCCGTATGTGCCGTGAGTAGTTCCCCTTGGACCATGGGTCCGTGACCAGTAGCTATGTGATCTATCTCTCCCATCTTTGTGCTTCCACTTTCGAGACCTCGTGAGCTGCCTCACATGATCGAGGCACCTTTGTAATTTTCTGTTGTTGCTATGTTGAGTTTGCTGGGATCTGATGGATTATGAGACTATGTTCAAATTGTGATGAGTAAATTCTTGCATGTTCTCCGTTGTCGTATTTTACTTTGGCCAAGTGATTTGTTGCAACTCCAAGAGGGAGCGTTATGCTTGATTGTGGGTTCAGCCCCTTGATGTCTAGCTAGAGTGACAGAAACATGAGACTAGGGGATGTGTTGTTGCCACCAGGGATAAAACAACGGTGCTTGTATCCGCGGATGCAAGGATTGTTTACTTTGCGCAAAGTTCTTTTAATGCAGTTGTCTGTTGCTTTGGATTTACACATTGGGTGGGATTCACAACTTAATACCAGCGAGATGTTCTAGATAGATATCTCAAGGTGGATGATTCGTAGTAGATGCAGATGGATTTCGGTCTACTTACCTTGGCGTACTGCCCATTGCTTTTGAGCCCTTCCTTTCTTTGCAGCATAGTTAGCATTGCGGTGCTTTCATAATCCTGTCAATTGCCCAACTGTGATTTGTTTACCTCGCTAGCACTTTTATCGTCTTTTGGGAGAGAGACATCACTAGTGAAAATCATGGGACCCCGGTCCATCTTCATATTACTGTTTACTTTCAGTCTTTACTTTCCAGTTGCTATCACTATCATTATTATATCTTGCGTTAATCCTTTGTAAACAGCAAGGCCAGAGGAATTGACAACTCCTCTGTACTCGTTGGGAGCAAAGTTATCTGTATCTGTGTGCAGGTCCACGTCAAGCGCCATGACACCTTCTTGTATCTCTTGGAGTCCTACTGGTTCGATAACGTTGGTATCTTCACCGAGGGAAATTTGCTGCTACGCTACATCTCACCTTCCACTTGGGGTAACCAACGAGGAGTGAGAGATCCTCACCGTATCAGCCACCCCTGGCTCCCCTCTGGCCCAACTTGGGCTCTTCCCGAAGCTTCCTGTACGCTGATTTTTCCTATATTTTTCCCGGAATTTTTCTGGCACTTTAAGTAATGGGAAAACATGAAATACAAAAACAACAGAAAACAGGAACTGGCACTTGGGTGCACTGAGTTAATAGGTTAGTCCAAATATGATCAATAGTGTATGGAAGTGCATCTATCATAGCAATATCACACAAAAGAAGCATGGAGCGAGCAAAAATTATAGATACGTTTTGGACGTATCAGCTGCCGGAGCCGCGAGCGCTGCGCGCCGTGCAAGGGAGCAGGTGGCTGCGAGTGACCCTTGTCCGAGTCGTTGTAGGAGCGCGAAGCTCGGCGGTATAGACTCGCATGGGCGCGAGCAACTCGATCATGGCGTCGAGGAAGTGTCTTGAGTCGTAGGCTCGGGGCAGCGGATGGATGAACTGTGTGCAAGGACGGTCCAAGCTGTTGCCAGGTCGACGCGTTGGCGAGCGTGGAGGACGACGTCCGAGTTGCAGCCAGTTCCGGAGGCAGCTCCGATTTGGAGTAGTGCAAGGCTAGCGCATAAGTGCTGCCGATGGATGAATAGTGTGCCAAAACGCTGCTGATAGCTGCTGATGGATGAACAATGTGCATGGATACCTCCCGAGTCACCGGCTCACTGCCGCATCCGACCTACTGGAGGAGTCACCAGCTTCCGAGTCGGGGAGAGATGGGCGGAACCGAACCGCCAGCATCCGTTGGCCCACTCATTCATGTTAGAACTTAAAACCAGGGAGGAAGGTGTTGCATGCAGTTAATTAACCGTTTCTTGCGGTACTTTAAGTCTCTTCCATGCGCGTAGTACTATGGATCAGCTCCATGCCGTGATTGATTGCTTGCCGTTTCTTTGCAGCTCCTAAATGCTCATTACTGCCATCAAAGCAAGGCATATTTGGAAACTTACGGAAGGAAAATAGAGCACACAGAAGCATCCGATCGATGAACTCGCCGGCGTTAGGCGACTCTTGCCAAGCGCGATAAATTCATGGTTGGCAGTCGCCATGGATCGGATCCTTGCCGCACACAGCCGGAGACGCCCTAGCAAGGCTTGCGGGCGCAGCGAGCAGCAACATGGTTGGAGTGGGTGCCGCGAGCAGCACGACACCGCCGGGGCACACACGCGCTCGAGAGGCGAGCGCGACGACGGTCGTCAGCACCGCGAAGTGGAAGCCAACGAAGGTGAGGTCGCGGCCTCTGGTGGTTGTCGCCGTCGTCCTAGCGCTTCACTCTGAGTTTGGATTCTTTGTATGGTTGTATTGTATGCATCCATCTCCTTTTCTTGGTGATGATTGTTCATCTTCGAGATTAAAGTAGATCATCCGAGAATTTCCTGTTCTTGGCAAAAATGACGAGCATCAAGAGTAACAGAAAAATAGTGTAAAAGTGAATACAAACCGTTCACATCATGGATCGATAGACGCCATGCCCCACGGTGGGCGCCAACTGTCGTGGATATGATCCTGACAATAGAGAGGGGGTATGAACGGAGCATGATCTATCGAGATACAAACGGGTGACGCAGGCGATTTTATCGAGTTCGGGACTCTCGCGGAGGAGATAAAATCCCTACGTCTCGCACTCCCGGAGGAGCTTTTCCTTATCTTTGTATGAACAAGATATACATGAGTTTCTTTTCATGGAAGAGGAAGAAGAAGAGAGTTCCCCCCTTGTAGTGGTGGTAGGGGTGGCTTATGAAAGTGCAATATATCGACCAGAGGGGGGGTGAATGGGAGATTTTCAATTTTACTACCAGATTTTGGTTTTCTTCAGGACTGAAGCAATCATGAAGCTGAAGAAAATCATGAAGCTGAAGAAGTAACCAAAATCATGAAGAAATAAAACTTCACAGAATTTAATCATTAGGGTAGCTCATCATAATGCAACAGAAATAAATCAATTCAGATAAGCAGAAGTGCTTCAGATGCATAGTATGAAGACAAAGAGCAGAGGGAGAGCTGAAGCATATCATATCAAATACTGAAGCTTAAGAGGTTGAAGAGATAGCACCAGAGATTGAAGACATTGGTTTGGTAGACCAGTTCAAGTTGCTGTGACAACTCTACGTCTGGTTGGAGAGGCTGAGATTCAACTCAAAAGACATAGTCTTCACCTTGTTCTCCTTGAACTAAAGTCCTCAGACTCCGTCCAATAACTCAGGTGAGTCTTCAAGGTAGACTCCCGAAACCTTCACAGACTCAGTCACTCCGGGAAGTCACAATTGCATCTTGACTTCCTCAGACTGAAGACTTCTACACCGGCTGGAAGATCACAGTCTTCAAGAGTAAAAAGCTTCGGATCACTCGAACCGACTTCCTCAGAAATGCTCAACTACTCAGGCTGGTGGTTTTTCCTCACATAGGTTCTTCAGTTTCCTCAGAGGTGGGTTGCTCTCAGATGACAAGTGTCAGTTTTTCTGTCGGAGCAGCCAACCCACAAATGGGCTGGGGGTGGCTATTTATAGCCGTGGAGCAACCCGAGGCGAAAGGACATAAATGCCCATGCATGCAATTACTCTCATGCCCTCGGAAATGACCGTTGCTAGAAAAGTTCTAGCCTCTCACCACGCAACACGTGGCACGGTCAAAGTATTCTCTCTCCAGACTCCTCAACCGAAGATAGTTGCCTCAGTGTCCTAAAGAACAACGTCTCAGACACATGAGGATTGAACTTCTACTGCATGAGATAACTCTCTCTTCAGGAGAATTGCACTCGCAGTCTCCAGACTCCTCAACCGAAGACAGATTCCTTAGTGTCCTGAAGAACAACGTCTCAGACACCCGAGGAACTAAACTTCTACTGCAGGAGTTTTCTCTCTCTTCAGGAGAACCGCACTCGCAGTCTCCAGACTCCTCAACCGAAGACAGATTCCTCAGTGTCCTGAAGAACAAGATCTCAGACACCCGAGGAACTGAACTTCTACTGCAGGAGATTTCTTCAGGGTTTTTCTTCAGGATTCCTAACTGAGCACTTCCTCAGACCTTCGGAACTCGTTTTCTTCAACCCCTCCAATAGTGCGGTGTTTTCCTATGACTCAAGAAGTATAAAAAGTCTTAGCGCAGACTACGCTTCAACTTCGTCTTCAGCGCGAACTTCCTCAGGATCTTCTTCAGCTTCAGCTTCAACCGAACGCTTCAGGATCCTACTTCCTCAGGATTTCGCGCAACTTCATTACTCAAGAAGTATAAAAAGTCTTAGCAAAGACTACGCTTCAACTTCGTCTTCAGCGCGAACTTCCTCAGGATCGTCTTCAACTTCAGCTTCAACCGAACGCTTCAGGATCCTACTTCCTCAGGATTTCGCGCAACTTCATTACTCAAGAAGTATAAAAAGTCTTAGCGAAGACTACGCTTCAACTTCGTCTTCAGCGCGAACTTCCTCAGGATCGTCTTCAGCTTCAGCTTCAACCGAACGCTTCAGGATCCTACTTCCTCAGGATTTCGCGCAACTTCATTCTTCAGGAGACGCACCGTTCTCTTCAATGTTCCTCAACATTTTGGGGGGTCAACATTGGTGGTTAAACACCTCATCAGGGAATGTTCTCCTGTGTATACTCACAAACACATCAGTCCCTTAACCGTTTTGTCATCAAACTCCAACACCTCAAGGGGAAGGCACTTGATGCACTTACAATCTCCCCCTTTTTGGTGATTTGATGACAATCAGGTTAAGCTTCAACGGGGATAATATTATGAGTTTGAAGAATAAAAAAACTTTGAAGAACATTTTTAACATTAAGCTGAATATAGTGAAGCTCCCCCTGAGGATATGCGTATAAGTTGAAGAATGTTTAATATCTAAAGCATTTTGAGGTATATGAGGAGCTCCCCCTATATCCAGGCATTTTTTTAGCAGTGCATGTTATGAAGTGTTTGAGGAATTAAACAACGCACTGATAGAGATGTTTGCAGAGATAATCACATGCATATATGATAAACGTGAGGAAATAGCATGAGGTAACTGAGGAATAGTATCAGGCAAACACCAAAATTACAGTTTACAACTCGTTACAAAAAAAATCTGAAGAACGAGAGTTGTAACTGAAGAACCCCATAACTAAAACCCGCTTGAAGACTAACAGATTTCTCCCCCTTTGTCATAAAATGAACAAAAAAGGAAAAAACTGAAGCTAACGCCCCTTTGAAGTTGCTTCAAGGATGAGGTGAGGCACGCCTGAGGCAATCCGTTGCAGTGTGAGGACATCCAGCAGTGTCTTCAACTTCTTCAGCAGTCATCTCCTGGTTTGAAGAATAAGAATCCATAGCCGGAGGAGGAGTTGTGCAGCGTCTGAATTGTCTTGGGGGTCTGATGGCAGGAATCGGAGGCTGTTGAAGCTCCAACTTGGCAAGGTCTTCAGGGGTGATCACTTCTCTCATCAGGGCATCAAGATGTTGATATGTATGATGAGCATACTGATGCACTTTCTTCACTGAAGAATGCGTGTGAGCCATATAGCTGAGAATCTCAGAAAACTGACGCTTTACCCAGTCATGATTTCTATCAACTTTCTGATGAAGACTAATCAGAAGCTCTCGATCAGTCATCACTCGAGCCTGAGTTGTATCCTCAGTTGAGGCATGAGTTCTTGTTTCATCAGTTGTGCGAGACTGAGGATGACGAATATTTCCACCGAGGGAATTGGTCGGGAGAACTTCTTCATAGAAGATGCCTTTGCCTTTGTCATTTGAAGCAATAGTATGCTGAAGCACTTCGACAGGCGGCAGATAAGTCCTGTGATTCGGGTGATCAGGTTGGAAATCAATTCCAGTCACTGCTCGGATTAGCTTCATGATCCAAGGCGCGTATGGCTTCAGGATATGAGGATTCTGTGCAGCATCAACTAGAGTTCTGAAGAAGAAGTCAGGAACATTGATTGGCCCAGACATACAGAGGTTGTGAAGTATGTTCTTCATGACACCAATGACTTCTTCAGCAGTGGATTCATAGCCTTTGATGGGGCAGAAGGTCTTCGCCAGAATCCGATACATTGTACTCGGCAGATACTGAAGCTCAGAGACTGGAAACTTTGTGCGAGCTGGGGCTTCAGGGGCCTGAGGCTTCATGAGCATGTTCATCAGGTCATCTCGAAGTATTTGAGACCCATAGGAGTAGGCAGAAGGGGGAAGTGCACTGAGGCAACTCAAGAATGTCAATTGCTTCAGGAACAGTGATGGTGTAGTGATGATGCTCAGTCATCCACTCGAGGACCCAGGTGTTGATATCCAGAGGATTTCCTGAAACATACAACGTGGCATAAAACTGAAGCACAAGCTCTTCATTCCAGTGTATGCATTTGGAGCAGAACTGAAGCAGCTTGGCATGATGCAGATCCTGAAGCACATTGTTGAAGCAAGGAAGGGCTTCCATATCCATCAGAGGGATGTGCTTGTGAGGAAACAGTTTGTTTTGCTTGTAGAGCACTGAAGCATAGTAGTTCTTCTGAGTGGCAGTCCAGAACCTCAGCAGCTTTCGAGGTGGAGCAGAGTGATACCGATTTTGAATCCCCTCTTGAAAGAAACTCATGGCGTTGAAGAAATCAGTAGCATCAAAGCTTGGAGTATCATCAGCTTCAAGGTCACGGAAGAATGGTCGCTTCTGCTTCGTACATAAGGACCGAGCTTGAACTGGGCCTTGAGGTGGGGAAGGCGCTTGAGGCACTTCAATCTGAGGAGTATCTTGAGGCTGAGGCGGAGTCGCTGCAGATGCATCAGGCATAGATGTGTTGATGTCCTTGGGGAGACGAGGCGATGTGGCCTGTTTGTCTTCAGAGCCATCCTTTGAAGCTTCAACATTTGTACTGGTTTCTTCTTCAGGAGGGGCAGTTGTGCTTTGGTCGGCTTCAGCTTCAGTTTCAGCAACAGGTGGGTCTGGCTGAGGATCAGCAGTTGTAGTGTCAGCTGCATCAGTATCAGTGGTGGTGTTTGCTGCAGCATCAGTATTAGCAGCAGAATTTGTTGGAGCACTGGAGGCTTCGGGGTCATCAGCATCAGACGCTGAGGACGATGCACCAACAAAGTCTTCAGACTGCAGAGAAGTGTCAGGAAGCACCTCGGTTACGGTGTCGGAGTGAGGCTCAGGTGAGAAGACGGTATGAGTGGGTGAGTGTGTCATCCCATAGTCATCATCATGGACACGAGGAGTTCCATCATCCATAATGTCGACGTCCATGTCTTCAACTTCAGTGATAGTTGGTGGCGGTGGGGACGATGGAGTTGGAACAATGGGTGTTGCAGCAGGGGGTGGAGTGAAGACGATTAAGCTGCGCTGAGGATTTTGAGGTGGAGTTGAGGCAGCAGTAATATGAGCGGTGGTATCAGCGGCCTGTTTGGTCGGAGGAGCTGAGGAAAGTGGTGTAGCATCAATGGGTTCTTCAACAGTAGGCTTCTTCGCAGCCAGTGGAGTTGAGGGTTGGGCTTCAGGCAGGCGCTTGAGGCTTTTAGCAGTGGCATCAGTGGGTACTGAGGAAGCAGGTTATCGAAGCTTCATCAACTTTGCCATCTGTTGAGAGATCCGTTCTTTGGATTTTCCAATATAAGTACGGTTGGCAGTGAACTCAATGTTGAGGCGTTGAACTTCACATTGATGCTCTAAAAACTCCTGAGGAGTAACATCAGTGATAGGTTTCTTTTTGAAGTCACTGAGGACTTTCTTCAGTTTGGCCTTCAACTGTTTCTGAAGATCTCGTTGATGAATCTCGTTTATGAGGAATTTTTGAACATAGAATTTGATGTCTTTCGGGATGTCCAAATCATCAAGCGGAGTGTCAGGCTTAACAGACCAAATTTCAATGTACTCCAAGATCTTCTTGGGATCAAGGAGAAGCGGAATTTCTGAACCCGTTGCTTCAGCTTTGAGTCTGGCCGCAGCACGCACGTATTCAATCTTATCAGTTTCAGTGGCGACGAAGCCGGCCAAATCCTCAAATTCATCTTCATCATCAGAGGATTGAGGAGTATGATGAATGGCGCCACGCATAGCAGTTTTCTTTGGTGAGGGGCGAGGGCCGCGTTGAAGAACAGTTTTGGTCTTCAGCTGAGGCTGAGGCATTGTGGTTGAGGCCTCAGGAGCATGACCAGATTCATCAGTGCGTGTCCTTGAGGAGGGGGCAGCCCCATCCGTGCGTTGACATGAGGAGCCAACAACTTGAGGCTTAGCTGAAGTCTTCTGAGAAGGTTTCATGCCAGGATCCTTTTTGCGGTGCTGAGGCAGTTGTTGTTGTCTGGGTTGAGACTGATCTTGAGGCGGAATCTGTATTGAAGCAGTCAAGTCACGGACCAGATTCTTGACACGGCTGCGAGTGCGCTTGAGGTACTGTTCATGTGCAGCAGGAAAGTCTTCAGGAGTATGCAGTGTTGTGGGATCAGGAATGACTCCAGGAGCTGGTGGAGGTCGAGCCTTGATACCCAAGGTCTTCAGTGGCGGATTTACTGCAAACATTTCCTCATGCTGAGGATTAAGCCATTGATAGGCTACCCAACGCTTGGCCCATTCCCTCGTGATTTTCTGTACCCGTTTCTTACGTTCATCAGCGGTTTCACGTTCAGGAGTCTTCAGCTTTTCATATAGCTTCGGGGGCAAGTCTTTAGCGGTATCAGTGTGCTTGCGCCGAGGAGGCATTTTCTTCAGCTGAGGATACTGAGGAATTGTACGTTCGAGCTGAGCTGCAAATGAAGTGAGACTATGAGAACCATACGATTCCTCAGCAGACATGTACCTGTGACAGAATTAAGTTGCGAGGGAAGTGTGGTACGGTTATATGCGTTCATGGGGAATAGGCTGAGGAAAACAAAGGAACGAGGCATAGGTATAGGTTTCAGAAAGCTAGCAGTACAGTGGAGGATTAACTGGGTTGAGGACACAACAGTACTGAGGAATAAGATGCTGAGGAATAAACCACTGAGGAATAAGCATACCAGACTTGAGGCGAATGCTGAGGAACAATGAGCCTTCGTCCCCGGCGACGGCGAACTCCGGCGACAGTAGCGCTCGAGCTTGAGGAGCTCAAGGGCGGCGGCGCGAGAGTGAGGGAGGCGTTGGGGGGTAAATGACCGGAGGAGGGGGTAGAGGGCTATTTATAGAGGGGTAAAAACTGAGGGGTTGCAAAATTTGTGGACCAGATTGCCCCTGATTGTTGGGATCCTCAGTGGATATCTTGATGGTGGATAATCACGACGTGCGGTAAAATCGCAACAAATTGAAGACAGTTGTAACAGTAAATCCGTGATTTTAGGAACTTGAGGACATGGGCTGAGGATGAAGACAAATGGTCTCAATCTGAGGAATACATGATTTCCGGATGAACGCATATGAGATAGACAGATTAGATAAGTGAGCACAGAGGGACGGGTCCGATCACGTTCACCTAGATGAAGAAGCAAAAAGCTGAAGATCAATAACTATAGGTGAACGCTGTTGAGGACAAACACGGTAATCATCAGAAATGAAGACTTCGAATCTTGAGGAAGCTGAGTAACAACACATCCTGAGGAAGTTGAGGAACACCAAATCCTGAGGTGTTTGGGCGGTGGCGCTACCCACCTTATAGGGAATGTGACACTTGATACCATACAATTGTCGTATGGATCTTGAGTCAATTCCACGTTAATTTCTTCACACTTAGCAAGGTAGTTCCTCATGAGTTGAGGAGTACAACGCATCGTGTGTTGTGCTTCAGGAGTCAGGTCTTGAAGCACATAAGTATAGCAAAGAACCAATCATGGAGCGGTATACCTTCTGATCGTAGTCCTTGCCATTTTCATCAGGACCGAGGCATCCATTTGTAGGCATCGGGGTCTTGTTACCTTTGCAGTCTTGCATCCCGAGTTTCCTGAGGCATTCCTTGAGGTAATTCTCTTGAGAGATGAAGGTGCCATTGCGTTGCTGACGAATTTGAAGCCCTTGCTGATGAGGAAGTCACGCAATGTGTCATACCAAGCCCATGGGGCTTGCTTCAGTCCATACAGAGCTTTCTTCAATCTGTACACCATATCAGGCTTCTTTGCGTCTTCAAAACCTGGAGGTTGAGCAACATATACTTCTTCCTCGACATTACCATTGAGGAATGCACTTTTCACATCCATTTGATATAGCTTGTGATTATGATGGTTAGCGAATGCATTTGTTTTCTTCGATGAAGGACTCAGAGAAGTTTCCATGAGAAGATTTATGTCACCAGTCATATGATTCGTGCATCCACTATCCATAATCCATTCAGTTTTCCCCGAAGAATTTTCCTACAGAAGAGTTAGTATCTCACACTACAAGTTATGAGCCAGCATCAGTTTGAAGAATTCGTGAATTCTTCAGGACTGTATTCCTCAGGATTTTAAGTCTCAGGATTTCAGTATAACGATATTCTTCAGCTGACACATAATTTTCGTCCTGGGCATAGGATCTGCAATATGGTTAGTTTGCCTCAGGACGCGTTCCTATAGAAGAGATTAGTTCTTCTTAACCACCCACATTCGCACGGGTGGTTTTGAAGCATTTGAGGAACGACGAGGAGAGTATTGCCTCACGGGTGAGGTATCAGGATAATCATAGGAGTAAGCATTCTTGTTCTGAGCTTCCCTGTGAACAAAGTGATTAGATGAAACATGCTCATATTCATGACTTTTTGAAGAATTGTCCACTGAGGACATCCTCAACTCATTTGCATCTGCATTCACAAGAAGGTTAGTGATGAGGTCCTTCTGAACCCAGATCTGCTTGACTGGAGGACCGTTCCTGCAGTTAGTTCCGATGTATCTGGTGAATACCTCACCATTACCATTCTTAAACAGTTTATAGTTTGAGTCAAAAGACTCATTCATCACAACTGAAGAAACAGTATCATAACCAGATAAAGTATCGGGATCAGGAGGAGGCGTCTTTGCCCGAACCCAAGTGGTCTCTGGATATTGTTCAGGTTTCCAGTAAGACCCATCAGGGTTGAGTTTCCGAGTGAATGCGATGCCTTCTTTCCTCGGGTTTCTGTTGAGGATCTGTTTCTTGAGGATGTCACAAAGGGTCTGATGTCCTTTCAGACTCATGAACATGCCGGTTTCCAGTAGACTCTTCAACCTAGCATTTTCTTCAGCAATGTCTATGGTATCCTCAGATGAGGGGTTAGATACCACATAAGCAATAGAAATAACAGAGTCTGAAGACATTGAGGAACTAGGCACAGAGATGATACAATCATGTTCAATGCATTTTAAACAGGGAGGATTAAATCCTTCTTGTGGCATGATGATCTGTTGGGAGAGAAGTGAATCATTTTCTTTCCTCAGATCGTCATGAGACATCCTTACGCGTTCAAGTTCTTGTTTCCTCATGAGGAACTCATGAGCCAGCTTTTCATGATCGGTAAGGAGTGCCTCATGACGATTGAACAAGTCATCAAACTTTGACTGAAGAATTTTTGATTCATCAGTCAACTTTTGAGTCTTCGTCATTTCCTTAACCAACATATCATCACTCTTGTTTAGTGAGATCTGAATCTTTTCAAGTGCACGTTGTTGCTTAGATGCAAGTTTAGCAAGTTTAGCATAGTTTTCATCAGGTTCTTCATCAGAGGGATCATCTGATGATGAGTAAGAAGATACCTTGGAGGACTTGGCCATGAAGCAGAAGGAAGGGGTTGTGTCTTCAGCTTCATCATCAACATGTGATAGACCAGATTCCTCAGTGCTAAAGATTGACTTTGAGACAAGCGTCATGGCAAGAGCCAGACCGGCCACACCCTCAGATTCTTCAGATTCTTCTTCCTCATCATCAGGGTTGGAACCAGATTCTTCCGAGTCCAATTCTTTTCCGAGATATGCGCGAGCCTTACGGGAACTGCTATTCCTGTATCCAGCAGGCTTTGAGGATCTTGAGGATTTCTTCTTAGTCGTTTCATCAGAACTGACACCTTTCCCTTTCTTCTTCTTCTTCAGTCTAGCTTCCTTTTCCCATAGAGGACACTCAGCGATGTAATGCCCAAGTTTCTTGCACTTGTGGCAGACTCTCTTTCTTGCTTCGACAGAGTCATCATCTTTGCTTTTTCTTGAGGACGATCTTGAGGAATTTCCGAAGCGATTCTTCTTCGTGAATCTTTGAAACTTTCTGGTGAGGAGAGCAAGTTCACGGCTGAGGGTTTCAGGATCATCAGTATCAGCCTCAGACTCTTCATCAGAGGACACTCTTCGTGCTCTAGCTTTTAGCGCGCGGACCTTAGGCGTGGAGCTGTATAAATCTCCTTTTTCAGAGAGCTTCAGTTCATGAGCATTGAGGCGCTCGAGAATGTCCGCTGGATCCAGAGTCTTGAAGTCAGGCCTTTCTTGAATCATCAGTGATAGGAACTCAAATGAGTCATCCAGTGACCTCAGTAGTTTCTTCACAACTTCATGATCTGTGATATCAGCGGCACCCAGTGCTTGAAGTTCATTGGATATGTCAGTGAGTCTATCAAAGGTTTGTTGCACGTGCTCATTGTCCAGCCTCTTGAACCTGTTGAAGAGACTGCGGAGTGTATCAACCCGAGAGTCTCGTTGAGCAGAGACTCCTTCATTGACTTTAGACAGTCTTGTCCATATCTTCTTTGCAGTATCCAGACCACTGATACGGTTGAACTGAGCCTTGTTGAGATGACCACCAATGATGCTTCGAGCTTTTGCATCAAGCTGCCAGTTCCTCTTGACAACTTCAGGAGCAGTCATCAGATTTGCTTCAAGAATGCCTTGATCAACAATATCCCACAGATCCTTGTCAATGGCTTCAAGATGTATCCTCATCTTGTTCTTCCAATATGGATAGTCTGTCCCGTCAAAGATGGGGCAGTTTGAGGCAACGCTCATTGTACCTGAGGTCGACATAACTAAAACTCCAGGTGGTTAAACCGAATCACACAGAACAAGGGAGTACCTAGCTCTGATACCAATTGAAAGTGCAATATATCGACCAGAGGGGGGGGTGAATGGAAGATTTTCAATTTTACTACCAGATTTTGGTTTTCTTCAGGACTGAAGCAATCATGAAGCTGAAGAAAATCATGAAGCTGAAGAAGTAACCAAAATCATGAAGAAATAAAACTTCACAGAATGTAATCATTAGGGCAGCTCATCATAATGCAACAGAAATAAATCAATTCAGATAAGCAGAAGTGCTTCAGATGCATAGTATGAAGACAAAGAGCAGAGGGAGAGCTGAAGCATATCATATCAAATACTAAAGCTTAAGAGGTTGAAGAGATAGCACCAGATATTGAAGACATTGGTTTGGTAGACCAGTTCAAGTTGCTGTGACAACTCTACGTCTGGTTGGAGAGGCTGAGATTCAACTCAGAAGACATAGTCTTCACCTTGTTCTCCTTGAACTAAAGTCCTCAGACTCCGTCCAATAACTCAGGTGAGTCTTCAAGGTAGACTCCCGAAACCTTCACAAACTCAGTCACTCCGGGAAGTCACAATTGCATCTTGACTTCCTCAGACTGAAGACTTCTACACCGGCTGGAAGATCACAGTCTTCAAGAGTAAAAAGCTTCGGATCACTCGAACCGACTTCCTCAGAAATGCTCAACTACTCAGGCTGGTGGTTTTTCCTCACATAGGTTCTTCAGTTTCCTCAGAGGTGGGTTGCTCTCAGATGACAAGTGTCAGTTTTTCTGTCGGAGCAGCCAACCCACAAATGGGGCTGGGGGTGGCTATTTATAGCCGTGGAGCAACCCGAGGCGAAAGGACATAAATGCCCATGCATGCAATTACTCTCATGCCCTCGGAAATGACCGTTGCTAGACAAGTTCTAGCCTCTCACCACGCAACACGTGGCACGGTCAAAGTATTCTCTCTCCAGACTCCTCAACCGAAGTTAGTTGCCTCAGTGTCCTGAAGAACAACGTCTCAGACACACGAGGATTGAACTTCTACTGCAGGAGATAACTCTCTCTTCAGGAGAACTGCACTCGCAGTCTCCAGACTCCTCAACCGAAGACAGATTCCTCAGTGTCCTGAAGAACAACGTCTCAGACACCCGAGGAACTGAACTTCTACTGCAGGAGTTTTCTCTCTCTTCAGGAGAACTGCACTCGCAGTCTCCAGACTCCTCAACCGAAGACAGATTCCTCAGTGTCCTGAAGAACAAGGTCTCAGACACCCGAGGAACTGAACTTCTACTGCAGGAGATTTCTTCAGGGTTTTTCTTCAGGATTCCTAACTGAGCACTTCCTCAGACCTTCGGAACTCGTTTTCTTCAACCCCTCCAACAGTGCGGTGTTTTCCTATGACTCAAGAAGTATAAAAAGTCTTAGCGCAGACTACGCTTCAACTTCGTCTTCAGCGCGAACTTCCTCAGGATCTTCTTCAGCTTCAGCTTCAACCGAACGCTTCAGGATCCTACTTCCTCAGGATTTCGCGCAACTTCATTACTCAAGAAGTATAAAAAGTCTTAGCGAAGACTACGCTTCAACTTCGTCTTCAGCCCGAACTTCCTCAGGATCGTCTTCAACTTCAGCTTCAACCGAACGCTTCAGGATCCTACTTCCTCAGGATTTCGCGCAACTTCATTACTCAAGAAGTATAAAAAGTCTTAGTGAAGACTACGCTTCAACTTCGTCTTCAGCGCGAACTTCCTCAGGATCGTCTTCAGCTTCAGCTTCAACCGAACGCTTCAGGATCCTACTTCCTCAGGATTTCGCGCAACTTCATTCTTCAGGAGACGCACCGTTCTCTTCAATGTTCCTCAACATTTTGGGGGGTCAACATTGGTGGTTAAACACCTCATCAGGGACTGTTCTCCTGTGTATACTCACAAACACATCAGTCCCTTAACCGTTTTGTCATCAAACTCCAACACCTCAAGGGGAAGGCGCTTGATGCACTTACAGCTTATATAGAGTGCGCCACCTCCACCTCACTCAAATTACATAAATGAGGGATTAATGCCTATTAGTGCTAGAATAACACTTTTAATTAAAATATTAAAACTCCTCCATTAAGTCGTGTTATAATGGGTGTAGCAGGATGCTTAACTGTATAGCTTCGGTGACTGTTGACCATCGTCTTGTCCGAGTTGATCGTTATTCGGTAATTTCATGTCCGAGTAGCATGCCACCCTGAGTTATTTGTTACTCGGAAGCGTAATCATAATTTGATCATCGAGTAACACCTGACTCGGTTATATGTCAACTGTATTCTTATTATCTCGTTGAGGGTACTCCATGATATACGATACTTAAGGGTATACCTTAGGTATGACCACGACAACCGAGGTGGTCAGAGGCCACCACACCAGAGGAGACCGGGCACCCGAGGTAGTCAGGGAGACAAACCACAGGCCCGGGCACCCGGGGTGGTCAGGACGCCAAACCAGGGGCCCGGGCACCCAGGGGTCCAGGACCCCGGGCACCCGGGGTGGTCAGAAAGCTCAAACAGGGGCCCGGGCACCCGGGGTGGTCAGAGAGGATTGGGACCTCTCCCTTCTGACCCTTGGACCGGACATCGTCGAACCCGCAACAGCTCCTTCTAACCCTAATCACCGTGACCCCTCTTAATAGTGCGCACTTCCTATGACTCAAAAGTAACCGAAAAAATCTTCCGAGTCCAAAAGAACATCGTCTTTTCCTTTTTGGATAGAGTGGGGTCACCATCATCCGTAGACGCCACCGAGAGCCTAATGTCCTGAGATAAATTAGATAGCTAACATTAGTCCTCGCAAATCGTATTGTGATCAATACCAAAAGCGCAATTAGGGGCAATTGCACTTTCAAGGCGTATGGCTCGATATATTCATACAGTTGTACCGAGTTGCTCGACTCTACTTGTTGCAGGTGACGACGACGATGTGGCTTTGGACGGTAGCTCCTAGCTCAAGTGATCTTGCATGTAGAGGTTCAAGCAACGGAGGGTTCTTGTATACCGTTGAAAAGAATAATTTAGTGTTTTTTTGGGTGTAAACCTTACTTCAGCTTGCTAGAGCCGCCGCTAACCTCCTTGAACGAGTCGCGGCTCAACCGTTCGAGAGTCTATGCCCTTCTCTCTTGGACTTCGGACAACCCTTGTCCCCAACGGCGGCGTCAGGCCCCAGGCAGCCCAGGCCGCCGCCTGGGGCGGGAGGCTCAGTCCGTTCATGTACTGTAGCATCTACAATACCAAATCGCTACAATGCTATGAAGCTTGCCTGGGACATTCCTTTTTCCGCCGTCGCTACTGTTTGTCCCTACACAACTCTTATTTTAGCTAGTTTCTAAGAGCATCTCCAACAACACGTCTATATGAACGTGTATATGGAATTTGGACAATGTGATTTCTAGAATAGCGTCCAGTAGCTTGTCTAAACAAACATGCAAAGATACACATCTCTAAATTGGCCTTGACGTTGTCTATGTATAAACAATGTGAAGCATTGTCCAAAGCTTAATTGAGTCTGTAATATAGGAGAGAGAGAGAGTATAGACAATATATATATAAACAATTTGCTGTAAAATTGAACATGTATATGAAAAATATATTTATATACCATTGTCTATATGACCATATAGACATTTAAATATATAAATGATGTTGGAGATGTTCTAAGAGCAAGTACAATAGTGGCTAGTCAGCTGGCTATAAAGATTTTTAACTACTCCCTCCGATCCATATATTTGTCTTAAAATGGATGTATCTAAGACAAGTAATATGGATCGGAGGAAGTAATATATTTATGCTTAATTGGAGAAAAGAGAAGAGGAGAGAAGAGAAGCGTACTACTAATTAGTAGTCAGCTGCAACACGTGCTCTTAGACACTTTATGAGATAGACATGTGGGCCATATATTACTAAAGTAGTAGTCTTTATAGCCTTACTATTGTACTTGTTGACTATAAGGTCAGCTATAAATGACATGACATCTCTTTATAGCCAGCAGCTGGCTATAAGCCCTGTTTGGATACTCTAACTCGGTTAGAGGTTAGAGTTAGATTCTAACTCTAGTCTAACCCAAAACTAACTCTAACCAAAGAGGTGTTTGGATGATGGGGTTAGATTGGCAATAAATGTATCATTCCAATCATTTGACTACTTTATTCAGAAATTTGTATGATGGAGATAATGGAAAAAGTAACTTTTTCTAGGCCTCACCCAACTCTAACACAAATAAGCACCTCTTTGGTGGGTTAGATTTTTTGAATAGGTTAAATGCATATAACCAACTCTAACCCTCCTGTTTGGATGTTTTGGGGTTAGTTTGATACAATCTAACCAACTCTAACTCTAACCCATGGATCCAAACAGGACCATACTATTAACCATGCTCTAAGCAGATAGGAATATGATGCATGGCCGGTGCTTTAATTTTCTCGGGAAACAGGCTACTGCAGTTTGGTTGCCACCACGGTACCAGCCTGCAAAGACCAACGGCAAGCTGTTCTTCCGTCGTGCCAACTGACGGAATGTGATGCCACTCTCTCACTCAAACGCTAGAAAGCTTTCATAACGAGACAATCAATGCCAACGACGCCATGCTATAAATTGTGCCAAAAGCCCGGCCTAAAACACCGACAGTCCAACAGTCCAGCCCACGACGAGCAACTAAAGAAACAACAAAGCCTCAAGCAAAGCCAGCCAGGCCCAGCCCAAGAACCCGTCCATCTCGGCCGCACAAAGCAAAACCCTAGGAACCATCATCCAACGGCGCCCACCACCCCAACCCCCATCCAACGGCCCACCCCCAACGCGCCAACCTTATAAGTCCTTGCCATCCCCCACCCGCTAGGGTTCCTCCCACAACCTCCGCCTCCACCCATCCCGTCCTATCCTCTCAGCAACCTAACTCCGGCGGCGGCGAGCGGAGGCCATGACGACCCGCTTCAAGAAGAACCGCAAGAAGCGCGGCCACGTCTCCGCCGGGCACGGGCGTGTGGGCAAGCACCGCAAGCATCCCGGAGGTCGCGGTAACGCCGGAGGCATGCACCACCACCGCATCCTCTTCGACAAGTACCATCCCGGCTACTTCGGCAAGGTCGGTATGCGCTACTTCCACAAGCTGAGCAACAGGTTCTACACGCCGACGGTCAACGTCGAGAGGCTCTGGTCCATGGTGCCGGCGGAGAAGATCGCCGAGGCCGGCGGCGACAAGGCCCCCGTGCTCGACGTCTCCCAGTTCGGCTACTTCAAGGTGCTCGGCAAGGGGATGCTGCCAGAGAAGCCCCTCGTCGTCAAGGCCAAGCTCATCTCCAAGATCGCCGAAAAGAAGATCAAGGCCGCCGGCGGCGCTGTCGTGCTCGTTGCCTAGGGTTCTGTGCAGATCCTGGCCTGCCTTTTATCTTGGATTTGAGATTTATATCTGAACTAGTAGTAGTTATTTCCTATCTCAGCCAATTTGTGTTAAACAAGACATCGTTGGATTTCATCATGGTTCCTGTGTGGTAAACCAATCGAATTTTGCGCTATGTTATGCCAGTTTATATCAGATATGCCGTTCCTATATGTGCTCGTATTTATGCTTTGTTTGGTCTATGTTGGTTGGTATTGATCCGGGGTGCATAGTCTATTCATTGCCATAGTGTTTTACTGTGAACTGTTATTTGCTATTGATCATAGATTATATTTATGCTAGTCATGTTAATTGTGAATCGTATGAATACCCCTGAAGTTTTCTTTGTAGCCATGCTATCTTTTAGGTGGTTAATAAACTAATTACATTATCTAAACCTTTTCTCATTGCCCAGGATTTACTGGGGCCAGCAAATTTTGCTGTAGTCTGATCGTCCTTAGAATTCCTAGCAGCCACATACAGTTTTAGATTGTATCTTCTCTTAGTGATAGATTGTTGGTTCAGTAAACTAAGCAGCCTATTTTTGCTAGTCTTGACCTGGGCAATATGATATGCTTGATGACCTTGAACAGCTTTGAAGTTTGTAGGATGTTTGTTAGCCATGTAGCTCTTGGGCTTGGTTAACAAACTACTACTTAGTATGTCCTAGGATATCCTTGGACAGCAAATTTATCTGGGGATAGTCTGTTAAATTTAGAATACCTAGCAGCCACAGGTAGTTTTGGATTTGTTTCACCAACCTAGTGAAATGCCACATCATGAGTTAATTTTGTTGTAGATTTGAATCAGTACTGGCAAAAGAGTTTAATTAGGCTGTCATACCATTTTGTGAAGTACTGAGGTTCAGTTGCCTGTCCCTTGAATAGCTAATGTTCTTTGAACAATCTTCCTCTTACTGATCATGTTTTTGAGGAATATTGTTTGATGTTTTGCTTGTTGTGAGACCTTGCACTTTCGGATCTGTTTGATTTGTTGTGCTTTGTTTGATGTGCAAGCTACCATCTTCACTATTTGCCATTGAGTTCATTAGTGCAAGATTCTGTTTCTGATAACTTTAAGTGTGTACTTGCATATGTTTTGGTTGAAGCTTGATGTATGTATTGGTTGAAACTTTAAGGGGGTCTTGTCCCTGGGTTTACTCAGTGTTGTATTGTATTTTTCTTTTTTAATATTTAATCTGTTTGACTAGTTAAAAGCCACATCATGACTTCATTAGGCATCAGGAGTGGGCTGTCATTCACTCTGCTAAAACAACATACAATGTGTTATCTTTGTTCTAACTGATGTTTTTGCTTGTAACGCCTGACATTGGCGTAAGTGCTGTTTGATGCCTGTTGCAGTGTGCTGATTGATTTTTAATCTAGGATACGTGTTGTTTGAAATTGGGAATACAAAGATTTTCTGAGAAATTGTGAGAGTGATTCCAGTTACCGCTTCTTCAATCTTATTGGCACCAACGGGGTTGCCCTTTCTCTCTAATCTCTGACGGCCGGGGTTCTTCTTCAGCTTCAGTTGCTTGACGAGCAGACTCGATCGGTTAGGGAAGAGTAGAACACACTCATTCGCCGTTACCGTCATCAATCAAAAAGATAAAAACACATTCGCTGTTTGTTCGTTCGAGCCGCCCATGCCTATTTTGCCCAACCGGCCGGCAACCGATCCCTCGTCCACACGCACAAGGAACCCTTTGACGGAACTGAACTGACTGCTCTCTGTCCGCGAACAGACTTCTTCACGGTCGGCCGTGTGCCCCGTCGTATCGACTATGTGTAGCCGTTGTATGCATGAGGCACCCTGATCTTACGCAATATCACAAAATGGAAAAGGTCTTCCCTCCCTGCTCAGATGCTACTATTATGATTTTTCTACAGCTTCGATGGGGCAATTTGGCTGCTGTTGACATCTTTTTTTCTGCACATAATACGCAAGTACTCCCTTCATTTCAAATTAGATTACTTTTAGGTACTCCCTTCGACCCATATTAATGGGCATACACTTAATATAATTCTAGTACAAAATTGTACTAAGTATGTGCCCATTAATATGGATCAGAGGTAGTATGTACATATCTAAATATACATGTCGATAAATGAAAGCTATTTAATTTAAAACGAAGGGAGTACATGATGGACTCACAAGAGAAATTAAATGGCACTGTTTTTATAACGTTAATATATCCAGACATGATAGTGCATCTCAAAGCTAATCCAAACAACTAGCAAATCTCATATCTAATCCAGTTGCCAATACTTTATTATTTTATTTGTATTTCGTTATTGTATTATATCTTAAAATAAGTTTAGATATATAGAACAGATGAATTTTGATTAATCAAGTCTCATGTTCTATTTTTATTTGGCTCAACAATGATGGATTCGATCTTATACATACGTGAGGAAAGTAATCAAAAAAGAAAGATGACGAGTTCTTCCTTTTATCACTTAGGAGCCATGCGAGATGAAAGTCTCATGCACGGTTTTGCATGAGAAAGAAGCGAGGAATCCTCTTTTCGACTCCTCCCCCACTCTTGTCGTTGTTTTTCTTTCTGTTACTTCAAAAGTAGTTGCTTTAGCTTCAGCCACGCGAATTCTCGATTTTTTATTTATTTATCATCAAACGAATGGCATCTTCTTCTGTAAATCCTAGCTATTCTTAGCATGATTTTGGGGAATCTCCTTGCTATTACTCAAACAGGCATGAAACTATGCTTGCATATTCGTCCATATGGCAAATCGAATATGTAATTATTGGAATAATTGTTGGAGACTCAAACGATGGATATGCAAGCATGATAACTTATATGTTGTTCTATATCTCCATGAATCTAGGAACTTTTGCTTGCATTGTATTATTTGGTCTACATACCGGAACTGATAACATTCGAGATTATGCAGGATTATACACGGAAGATCCTTTTTTGGCTCTCTCTTTAGCCCTATGTCTCTTATCCCTAGGAGGCTCTATCTATTCTGGTATGGATGGCAAGCAGGCCTATATTTCTTGGTTTCAATAGGACTCCTTACGAGCGTTCTTTCTGTCTACTATTATCTAAAAATAATTAAGTTATTAATGACTGGACGAAACCAATAAATAACCCCTGATGTGCAAAATTATAGAAGATCCCATTTAAAATCAAACAATTCCATCGAATTGAGTATGACTGTATGTGTGATAACATCTACTATACCAGGAATATCAATGAACCCCATTATTGCAATTGCTCAGGATACCCTCTTTTAGCTGCTAGGTCTATTTCTTAGTTTAAGATCCCTCTTACTAACAGGAATAAAAGAATTAGTAGATCTATTCCGCCCAAAATGGGAATGGACACTAGGGTTATGAACTTATAGTCATGGAATCGACTCGATCATCAGATTATAAGTTCATTCCATACTGGGCCAGACCTTGCACATTCTTATTATGAGAAGGGGTCATTCGAGCCTATGGAAATAGGATACTCTGTTTACATAGAAATCACTACGTCCTTACATTCTATTTAGAATTAGGAATAGGTGTAATCATACCTGCTTTTGACATGCAAGTTTGAAAAATCAGTTATCAACAACAATTATAGACAAGTATAATATATAAAATATAGCTTATTATGTATTTAATTATATCAATTTGTATTGTGTACAATCTTTATAATTTTTTGCATCATCTTGACTCCATACGACCCTAAAATGAGACCGAGTTTCAATATCAAGGAATAAGGAAACAAAACATATAAAATTATCTTAATGCAAACGAAGAAAAGCTTGGAAAGTTCCACATAGGCGCTACAAGAGGCTAACAATGAAAAAAAGGCAAGAGACGACCACAATATATTAACATATATACTCCCTCTATTTAGAAATACATGACATGATTTTAGTTCTAGTTTGAACTAAAACCACATCATATATTTCCGAATGGAGGGAGTAATATATTACAATCATGTAGGAAGTACCGCACAACACATTGTAGTAAGTCATAATTATTGCAACTAGAAAATACCCCGCGCGTTGCTGCGGGAATCGATTGCAATATATTTTGAATGATTTGATTGCCAACATGAGAAGTTGAATATATAATATAAATAAACTAAAAGTAAAAAATGCATGTTATGTGTTATATTTTATTGTTATATCACTAAAAATATATATTGAATATAAGTGACATAATATAATTGAGAAGATTTTCAAGGATGTGTTTTTAGGGGTGATTTTCATGCATGTTGAGTGAAGCTTTGATGAGGTGGCATGTGTGGTGAGAGGAATGTGTGCATGAGATCAACTAATAATGAAAAGCTCATTCTCATGTATATTGTGATGGGCCTTTGATGAGGTGACATGTGTGCATGATAAGAGAATAGGTGTAGTGGGGGGCAACTTCTTAAGAATGTTAGATGTATCATACCCCATCTTAGTTTATTGAACAATTAAATAAGTTGTGTGACACTACAACCAAAAATCACAAATGGATGAAGCTAAAGTCCGTCCTAAGAAGTAAAATCACATAGTCTGGAGTTTGAAAGGTTTATGTTTTGTTATTTCACGTGTACATGTAGTTGCTCAATCTCGTATGTAAAATGTTTATGAATAAGAAATTATGGCTATAAGAGACATGTCTATATTGATTATTGGTCACATTTATTGTTTGTGTAACATGTTTACAATTAAAGTACAGTAGTTGTATAGAATACATCTACAAACAGACATGTTAGTTTATTTTTGATTTAATATAATTTTAATTTTAATTTTCAAATTTTGGGCTCAATGAATGATGGGATCTGAAAATATGCATGAGCGTCAAATCCCTACTTATATCAACTCTAGCAATCCAAAAAACTAACACTATTAGAAGTTAGAGCAATCTAGCCACTTCCCCTAAAAGCATATGAATCCCAAGTTTTCTTTGGGAGCTCCCAAAATCAAGTCCCTATCTTTCCATACTTGAGAATATTTGCTTCCTTCTAATTCCATTCAACAAATTAGGTTAGGGCTGAAGTTTCATTGTCACACATGTCATCTTTCTCGCACCTCCCTTGTCGGGTGCCATGCCACAAAGTCGTCAAGCCGTGTAGCTCTCCCTCGCTGGCAATTGTGGGCGACGCACAAATGCAACCATACATGCAATTGCCCCCACACCTTAATCGGCCTCGTCTCATTAGCCATGTCGTGGCAAGCATGAGCTTCGAAGTGGTCGAAAATCAGCTCCTCGTCTCTTCGTGAGCACAAAGATACGGAATTCAAATGCTTTTCTATTTGTATGGTTGAACCATCTAAATTTAAGTTATTGCTCATCGTTTTAAAATCCCAGGGTAATTCGGCGCTTGATGACCTTCGATGTACTTTTACGGGTAGGTCGTCAAACTCATAGTTTGAACCGATTCAGATAAGTTTGATGGGCTATTACGAAGAAAATGCAGCTGGAAACGTGTGTATATGCTCAAGGAAAAATGTAGGGAGATGAAGATCATATGTGATCTGCCTAAACAGAGCCGCACAATGTCCATTTTTTGTTGTTGAGAGACTTTCAATAATTATCTTTTGGGACTCCTGTAATTCTAGGGATACCCGAGGTCTAAACCGTAAACGACCACCCATCATCGCTGGACTAGTAGTAGGCCACTATTCATAACCACGGCACCACGCGCGCTCATACTTCGCTTCCACGCCTCTTCTCCAATCTTCTCCACCTCCCCCACTCGGCCACTCCCCCTCTTCCCCCGCTCGCTCCCCCGAACTCCAACTCGCCAAGGCAACCAGCATCACGGCCAGGATCCATGCCGGCGGCGGTCACCTGCTCCGTCAAGTGCCACCCGCACCACCGCCTCTCGGCGCCGCAGCCCCCCGCCGCGCTGGAGCTCTTCCCCCGCGCCCCGGCCTCCGCCGGCGAGCTGCGGGCGACCCGGTGCCGGAGCCCGCCCTCCCTGTCCTTCGCGCGCGCCTCCGACCAAGGGGAGGCTCCCCGCAGAATCCCCCCGTCCTCGAGGCGAGCCCGCGCCGCCGTAGCGGGGGGCGAGGATGTCAGCGCCGCCGCTGCGGCCGTCCTGCTCGCCGGCGCGCAGTCCCGTCACGCCATATTCCGCGAGGATCTCGTGAGGAAGGCCTACTACGCGGCCGAGGCGGCCCACCGCGGCCAGGTGCTCGACCGTGTCCCTTGCTCTCTCTCTGTTTTGCTCATCGTTTCGGCGTGGCTTGTCGGGCGTTTTGAAGTGACAGGACGTTTTGGTGGCTTCTGATTTCTGCAGATGCGCGCCAGCGGCGACCCTTACCTGCAGCACCGCGTGGAGACGGCGGCGCTGCTCGCGGAGCTCGGCGCAGGCCCTCCGATCATCGCGGCGGGGCTGCTGCACGACACCGTCGACGACGCAGGCCTTGATTACGGCTCCATCTCCGAGCAATTCGGTTCCGGGGTTGCGGACCTCGTCAAGGGGGTAAGTAAGAGTTCCAATCTATCTAGCTACTAACTAACATTATGATGTGATATAACTATATTTAGTAGTAGGACTGCTTTTCTCAGATGAAACTCACCGAGTGTGGTAGATTTTCTGGAATAAAAACCAAAGTAAGGTGCTATTGCCGCTCCACCTTTTCCACCATACCGTAGCGATTCAGAGCTTCTTCACTGGTAGATTACTCATATCAGCATATGCAGAAACTTTCCGAACATGACTTAAGCGGTGCAGGAGTCACGGATCAGGTCATTGGATCATGTCATACTCACAATTGATTAGTTATTTGATCATGTCTTTGAATGGACCCCACTTACATTATTTTCATATTTCTTGGTCTTGTCATTTTCGTGAACCTAGAAGTGGATGCTGCTAGTTTTCTTCGGTAAAAGAAATTACTTACGATTGTGACTGATGGAACATGGTGTCTGTTACGTTATTCACAGGGCTTCTAGACAAAAATAAATAAATCTTTTGCTTATCCAAGATAGGTATTGTGTTAACATCATCTCTTTATTAAATTAGGCAGTAGCCATCTGCTAGGATTGACTTCTGCTTTAGTATATTGTAGAATTTTTCCTGGTTGTTTACCAGATCAAACCAGACTTGTTTTTTGTTTGTGTGTTCTTTCTTTGCTCTTTATGTGCACATGCTGTTTAGGTCATGATATAACATTTGTTATCCGGAACTTGGGAAAGGCCGTTTATTGTTCTGCTATATTTTATCAGTCATCTTAAACAAGTATTACACCTGCTATATGTTAGGACGCTTCACCTTTTATTTACAATAAGGGTGCTTTGACGTTTGAGGACATCGTGGAATGACTAGATTTAGTTGTGTTGAATATTTGACAGGTTTCTAATCTAAGCCATTTGAGTAAACTGGCTCGTAGAAACGACACAGCAAGCAGAATTGATGAAGCTGACAGATTGCGCACGGTCTTCCTTGCAATGGAAGATGCGAGAGCAGTGCTTATCAAACTTGCTGATAGACTACACAACATGAGGACGTTGGATTCATTGCCCAAGATCAAACAGCAGTGCTTTGCAAAGGAAACACTTGAGATATTTGCTCCGTTGGCGAATCAGTTGGGTATTTTGAACTGGAAGGAGCAGCTTGAAGATCTGTGCTTCAAGCACCTTTACCCAGAGCAATATCACGAACTATCGTCCAAGCTTCATCAGTTCTACAACAGAGATATGATTGCAGCTGCAATAAGGCGACTGGAACAGGCCCTTCAGGTGAGAGGACTATCCTACCGTTCTATATCGGGGAGGCACAAGAGCATGTACAGCATCTACAGCAAGATGGAAAGGTAAACTCATGCATCATATTTTTATTCTAGTGTCGTTACAACATTAACAAAGCCTTTCATTTTACTAGAGTTTTTTTTCTTCAAAAACATTGTCTTTCATTATACTTGTGTTGTTAAATAAACTATTACTGCACTAACTTCAGCATAACCTTTGAAGAAACCTTGCTAAGCCGGGGAGACATATGCCATTAAACATGCTAATGTGATTGCTTTTCATTACAGGAAAAAACTGGAAATGGATGAAATCTATGATGTACATGGAGTGCGTGTGATACTCGAGAACAAAGCTGATTGTTTCACCACATTAGAAGTTGTCCATTACTTGTGGCCTAGAATACCCGGAAAGTTTAAAGACTATGTTAGCAGCCCCAAGTCTAATGGGTACGGCCCACGCAAACAATTGCTATGCCGTGCAGAAAAAAGAAATCTATGCTACTGTACTAACTTAATGCTTCTTAACTTGTAGGTACCAATCCCTGCACACGGTTGTTCTCAGTGAAGAAACACTCCCATTAGAGATCCAAATTCGTACTGCGGACATGCATTTGCAGGCAGAGTTTGGAATTGCTGCACATTGGAGGTACAAGGAAGGCATTCGGAATTGCTCTTCATCTGTTCCTGAAATGGTTGAATGGGTTAGATGTGTTGTTACATGGCAGTGTGAAACTTTGCACATAGATCACCCTTCACCTCTTGGACCTGGTTCTTCCCCAAGGGCAACATGGACCTTCCCTTCTCACTATGATGACTGCCCTTTCTCCTATTCAAAACGATGTGAACACAGTGGGCCAATCCTAGTAATACTTCTGGAGAACGAAAAGGTCGAGTATTTTTCGCGCTTGTGCTTTCTGATTAACTAGTTTTGCAATGTGTCAACTTCGATCTGTCAAAGAGCAGCAAAACTGAGTTTCCTATGTTTGTTTTCTTCAGATGTCAGTGCAAGAACTCCCCCAAAACTCAAAAATACTGGACCTGTTGAAGAGGGCTTCTAGCTATGACATGCAGTTGAGCCTAAGGCTGAACTCCCATGCCGTGCACAACCTGAACCAGGAGCTGAAAATGGGGGACGTGCTGGAGCTGATTCCTTCAACTCCGTGCAAGTCCGGAGGATACATGCGGGAGTTGAACCAAATGTCTGATCACCGTCTCGCGGTTTCGCAGTCTTGACAGCCGTAGAAGAGCAGATCTTGTGAATACATATACGATGTCGCAGCTAAATCGTCTGAAGTTTAACGGATAGTGTAGCATTTGGTGTATATTTGTTGATGAGTTTGTTGAAGTAGAGCAAAAGAAGGTAGCACTGTAAATACGTGATAGTACAGAGTTTGAGCTCAGGAAATGCTCTTGGTTTTAGAACACCTGTCGAGAAAATAGAACTCTCAGGCATTTCAATGTCAAGCTCACTGAGCAAGGCTATGATAAGCGGAAAATTACAAAGAAAACTGAGGTAGCGATTTGTGTTTTCATTTTCTTATTCACTTCATAGCCAATGCAAAATGAGAAGCGAAAAAGAAAAGTAACAGAAAGGCTATGATAAGCTATTGGGTTTTCTTCTAATTCAGACATTGGCTATGAGGTGTGAACTTGTGAAAATATTTTTGCTCGTTGAGCTAGACAATGAAAAGACTGGGATCTTTACTGCTGATGATGCAAAATCATAAGCGAAAAGGAAAAATATATATACAAAAAGCTATAATAAGTGTTTCAGTTCTCTACCAGTTCAGACATTGGCTGTATGTTTAAAATGCAGAAAAACTAAGAACAAAAATAATCGACACCTGAGAGATTCGAACTCTCGCGGGGAAACCCCATGTACTTAGCAGGCACACGCCTTAACCACTCGGCCAAAGTGTCTTTGTTGTACAGGCCGGTAAAATATAATATTTGAAGTATTTTATCAACATACTTTCAGTTTCACTCAATCCAAGCTATTCTTTTCCTTTACGCCGAAGAATGCCCTACGTTGTACAAATCTGCGCCCTACTGTATCACAAAGGAGCCGACATATGTTGTCTGTTGTTAGGTTTTTGATGTTTTGTGAAAGGAGGAAAAGAACAAGGTCAACTCAATCATGTGGTGACCGAGCTAGGAAAACTGAAACATGCCCTCACGCCGCCCACCTCGGGAGGCACTCCTGTCCCTACCGCCACGTCCTCGTCCGCCTCTCTCCTTATCGCTGCCTCCAAGAGACACCGTAGGCTGATGCCGTTTTGGGATTTTGAATGTTGTCGTGATGATCGCTTTTGGCAGGCGATGATCATGTAGATCGGTGGCATAAGAGCTTGGGATCTCATATGTTGGGAGGGCGGGCCGCACAACTGGCTCTTTGATGAGTAGCGTGTTAGCGATGTTCCTTGGCCATGTCGGTGTCGAGGTGCGTTGTGGTGGATGATCCCGACGTCACTGATGCGATCTGTGACAGCCAGACCTCGATCTAGATCTGAAATTATCGACCATCGTGGTGGGCCATTGTTTGTGGTAGGTCCGGTGGCTTGAGCCCCTTGGTGTGTTGTGGGAGTTTTCGAGCGAAAGCTCCGTGCCTATGCGCCGACAATGATAAGGCCATGCAGTTGTCGTGTGCTTCTTGAGGTCCATTGTCTTGGCTCTCCTCCGTTGTTGCCATCGCTTTGGGTGAAAACTCTTATCCGCTCCACGGAACTTAGTGGCGGCTACATGATGCGTCATAACCCTCTTGAGGGCGTCGTCGGGAAGTGTGAGTGTCCTCCAATGATGGCGGCATGTTCAGGCTAGCTTGGAGTGTTACTCAATCCCGCCTCAACTTCGGTGTCCGATAATCACATTTGCCCCTCTCATTTACACCTAATGTCGTCTTCAAGCTTCTTTCTTTCTATGCTCAGGTAAGGTCAGCTCTCTTCGGCCTAGAGGGAGAGGACAAAGGGTCCTCTTCAGTAACAATTTAGATGAGTTGTTGCGGCAAAGTCCATGGGTTTCCTTTGGATGACGCATGTTTGTGTGTTGTCGCGGCTTTGGTTGTGCTTGTGGTGGTTCAAACTTTTCTGATTTTTCTCGGCAACATGTACTAGTGCCCTCATGGTTCTACTTAGTGATGTGAGGCTAGTTTTTATCGTGCTTTGTTTGATAAGTTTATATATAGATTTTCTTAATACCTTGTGTTGTTTGGCCGTATGATTTTATTTATAAAGTGAGACGAAAACTTATTTCAAGAATTTAATCATGTGATCACTGATTGTTGTGCTAAGTGCTAACAAATATAGTTTTTTCTTTGAGTTGGTGCTCATTGAGTAGTTAAACTATTGTGTTTGTGTAAGAACAATTAAAATGTAAGCATAGCACACACAAAAAGGGAAAAAATATTTACTAGTCAATGCCCAAGGTTCATGTCCCCCCCCCCCCCCCCCCACACGATTTATATTTCTTTGTATCATTTTGTTTTGGTTTTGCAGGTCACAAAAAATAAAATGTTTTGGTTTTGTGAATTTTCAAGTAAGGCAGAAAAATGGGAAGATTGTAGGTACAAATACTTGATAGGACCAGCTTGAGATATGGAATTGTCAATCATCATATACATGAAATCCACAATATACACATATCTTTGTGTTCTTTTTTTTTGAGGAACACAGTACAACTTTGATGCTCACATACACGAGTATACAATCACCCCTATGACGCACACACGCACACCCTATCCTTATGAGCATCTTCGCAATACTGATCCGGTACATCATCTTGAGATTAACGAAGTCACCACCTCGTCTTTGACGGAAACGTCTCCTCCCACTAAAATCGCATCACCGGAAGCCCTAGAATAAATCCAGGAAAATGCAAGCACCATTGTCAAATCTGAGATTTAAACTCTGGTGGGCTGGGGATACAACCATCCACTTTTGAGTGTTTGACAAGACCTGATTCCATTTATGTTCATAGTGCTCATATGTGAGATTATTGTTATTTTTCTTCCTGAGCTACGCAAATGCTGTGGGGCTTGAATTGATTGCCCTAATAGGCAGAAAAAACATTAATAAAATAAAAACTTAACGACGCCTGAGAGATTCGAACTCTCGCGGGGAAACCCCATGTACTTAGCAGGCACACGCCTTAACCACTCGGCCAAAGCGTCGGTGTTGTGTTATTTCATGAAATATTCTTAGATGTACATGGATTCTACATGTTTTACTTAAACCCAAATTCTACTTTGCCTCTCCCGCGAATAGCTAGTCCGCAAATCTGCACCCTAATGGACCCCGGGGCCGTACGGACCCCTCCCCCTGCGGCGGCGGCGGCGGCGGCGGCGGACACCGGCGACGAACCACGGGACGCCCGCGTCGTGAGGGAGATCCTGCGTTCGGTGGGGCTCAAGGAAGGGGACTACGAGCCGGCGGTGGTCCACCAGTTCATGATGCTCGCCCACCGGTACGCCGGCGACGTGCTCGTCGACGCGCAGGCCTACGCGGATCACGCCGGCAGGGCGTCGCTCCAAGCCGACGACGTCCGCCTCGCCATCCGCTCCAACTCCACCTTCGCCCCCGAGCCGCCGGGCCGTGAGGTACGCGCCCGTAGCCCTAAACCTCTCTGTTCCCCGTGTGGATTTTGCCGCCGTCGATTGCGATCGCGTACGTGAACCGTCGGGGATGGGGTTGGCTGGATCCTAGCTTTCGTTTTCCGATCGAAAATGTACTCGCGGATCAGTATTTAGATGTAGAGAGGCAAGAGTTTGCAGTTTGCACGCACTCGATCTCCGTCGATTCAGATCGTGCGAGTTGGAGGGAGATTCTGAGTTTCTATCACCCGGGTTTTCCAACGGATAAATGTATGAACCAGTTCAATAGTATTTTCTTTACATGATAGAAGAACAATTCCCCTGTCTCTGCATACGAAACAATTCAATGTGTAGTAAATAAAAATTGGAAGCCCAGACAAAAAAATGAAACCCTCATACGCCCCGAAAGCTTTGATCAAGATGAGGCACAAACTTGGAGACCCGGTTCGAATATCATGAGAAGTGTCTCGACATCTGTAAAGGTGGAGTCCATCGTTAACTCTTTGGTCTCTCCATATCATCAGGAGTAGATAGTAAAGTACTGTACATTGTTCATTGTTTATATAACATTAAGGTTATCTGGGAAACGTCAGCTGAGAGGGGTTACCAGATGGCAAATTTCAACCTTTTTTGCATTTGTTTTGCTGTTTTCTATTCCTTCTTGTCAGTTTCACCTTTAAATATGTCAAATTATATAAAAAACACTGTCATGGAAATTTTAGTTCAAAATACATGGCGGTTTATTAATCCACTGGTAAAACATTTCTCGGCGATGTGCGTCCTTATATAATATCTTAGACTGATTATAGAAAAGTTATAGCTAAATGCGACAATGTACATAGACGATAAAGTTGACTGTTGGCTCGACTCTTATTAGGGCATGTGCAATGGTGCTATTTTAATAGTGTGCTAACTTGAAAGAGTTTTTTCGCAAAAAAAGAGTTGAAAGAGATAAACTAAAAAAGTGGTTTAATTATTCTTAGCTAAGAGATGATCTTGTAAGGAAGATGAAACAATCCTCACCCTTGTACGAGATGGCATCTTTTAGTTACATATTTCCTAGTTTAGTTTTGATCATCTCATAATTTATAAGCATGCAAACATCAATTGTTAGAGACAACACTAAGGCATAATCTATTGTACAACAAGTTCTTTTGTTTTCTTTAGATGGCATGCATTGCATAAGAAAACACTATCTTATTAACCAAGAACAAGGACAATCTTAAGAAAGTTAGATTTGTTCTCTCTCCTTATTGTCTCTCCCGAAATAAAAACTTAATCATAAGTGACAACATTGCAACACATGTAGATGCCAAGTCTTGACTTGGATCCCACAATGGAGTCAAATTCACAATATGAACATTTAATTATGATGATTACATGTGTTTTCCATTGTATAGGTGTTAATTAGTTTCACGGAGTACCATGAAGTTTCAACGAGCTATTGAACTAATGGTTCTCGTTAATTTCATGCGAGCATTATATTTTTATCATAGCATGATAAACTTTTCGCTTTGGGCAGGTCATTATTGAAATGGCTCGTAGGCAGAACATGATCCCTATGCCCAAACCCCCTCCCGAAGCAATCTATCTACCACATGATAAAGACAGGATGTTGAGACAAAACTACTTATGGATTCCGCAAATGGAGCCACCGACTGGTAATGTTGAGGGGACCAAGAACAACAATAACGATGAAATCTCCAAAAATAAAGTTGCTTCTCTCGGTTGCATCAACGAAGATCAATCTGGCAGTAGTAATCAACCATGTTCTAAGAAGATTCCCTCCCAACTCAATGCTATGGCTGCTAGGGCAGCTAGGGTCGCAAGGCGATTGACAATGAATAGCAGAAGATCCAAAAGGTCTCAACGTTGATTATAAACAATTTTATGTTGGAAAATTGTTATGTTTTGTTTAATTAGTTTGTTGTCATTGAAAATATAGGAAAATTATGTAAAATTATTTTGGTATTTGGCAAGCGCATCTCAACTTGGGGCATCTGAACTTTTAATTAGATCTCTTGCTAGTGGTCATGATTGTTTCCATAAATTGTTGTATACATGGCTATTGGACTGTGGCATGCCAAAAATAGTGTGGAGCTAAAACTCGACATGAAAATATTGGCATATGGAGGGAGTTTGTGGATTGTGTGAGGAGGTGAACCATATGAATCAAATAAAGTGTTAAAACTTTGAGATATTGCCAGTATCACTACATTTCCCATGATAACATGTTGCCAATATTTGGAACCCTAATCACACATAGGTGCGTGCATGTGCACACACATTGGCATGTATCATGTTGACTATGTGATACTTGGGTGCCATGAGTCATGTACACATGGGAATTGTGATATCCATTGTGATCATATTGGCTTGAGAAACTATGATATCCATTGTGATCATATTTGCCTGAAGTACGACATCCCCTAGGAAACCTTGAACATTGCATGGAATAAGAATGCATGCAAAATTGTTTAAAGTGAATTTTAAAAGAGGATCAGAAGTAGATTACGGGCATGCCAATGACTTTATAAAATTACAAAGACTCCAGAAATGATGAATTGTGTTTTAGGAGAGGCATATAACAATGGTTAACTCATTAAAGAAGGTCATCAATATGAATATAAAATTAAATCGAAGTATGCTTGTCGTTAGAGAGAAATACCTTGGCTGGTGTTTGTATACCCAACTTTGCTTATAGGATGGGTAAAGGTGAAATGACCTAAATGTTAACATGGATGAAGGAGGGGGAGGATAGATGTTTTAAAATAATTTTAAACTTGGCTTAATTTTGTTGGAAAATTAAACTAGTCAAATTATTTTCAAGCAAATATCGTAGACATGGTAGGATAAACTAAGTGCATAAAATATATATTAAAAAAGAATAACGATTAACAAGGGAGTAAACAAATATGAAAAAAGTATGCATACAAATGAACATGCGGATGTTGCATGCACTACAAAAAAGACACACCCATTATGATTCATATTTGTCATAGTAGGTCACCTTTTCTACCATGCATGTACGTCCATGACATTTTAATGATAGAATCAAGATATTCACCAATGTGCTATCGCAGATGTGTTCTATGACAATATTTCTCGTTTCATCATAGAAGTGTGCTTTTACATGAAGGAAAATGTTGCGTCATGACAATGTTTCGTCAAGGCTAACCGACACATGGCAGCCACTGTAATGTGTCATTATTAAGCTATCTGATGAAGGTTTCATATCCAATACTCGTTAATAGCTCTGGCCACTCATGATTCGACACACTATCCAGATGGCTAGAGGCAGCACACATCGATTCTGTATCACAACATGTGTCGCTCGCCTAATAGACGAGGAACCTATTAAATGATGACACATGGCATAACCCAATAGTGACACTTTTAGCTAAAATGTCAGCCCATTCGGCATTCAAAGTACGGTTACATCCCACACGCCTCAGCGTGGATTTGGCCCATCGAAAGCGTTTAATATACTGTTTGTGCATAACCCATTTATGGACTTGACCACAAAACCCATTAGAACATGTCTTATTTGACCCCATTATCGACATGTTGGCATTTCATATTATTTTGGTTCGTCGCTAGTTTTATTTCCCATATGTTCCCCTAAGTGTGGTTTTGGTAATTAATGACAATCTCTATGGACTAATGCTTTCGTTGAGATATATTTGAAGGTATAGTCCATAAGTGGTCCATTAAGGATATTAGATTGAAAGTGCAATCATGTCCTTAATCGTATTTTGATGTTGAAGACAATATACATATAGCCATATAGGGACCAATAATGTTTGTCAAGTATATCGTAGTTATTAGTTCCCGGAAATATTAGTGTGGACGGATGTTGGAACCATGAAATATATTATATGCTCAAGAAGATTGAACCAATGGAATGGTAGAGTAAGCTTTTTCGGTTATTCTTGAGTATAGGGAACCCCGCACTATTAAGAGGGGATCAGTGGGATTGTGCTCGAGATTTTCTCAAAAAATAAAACTGGAAAAACACTTGTCATGCACTTAAAATAGATCATCATATCTTTGTTCTCATCGGACGTCCGGTGGGGATCGGACGTCCGATACATCGCTGTATCGAATGTCTGGCTGCCACCGGAAATAGGATGAGGGAGGTAAGTAGGCTCCCCTCTATTTTGTCGGATGTTCGACCCGTTTGGGGCGTCCGACCATCGGATGTCTAGTAGTCACCGAAAACAGGGTCAAGGAGGTCAGCAACCCTCGCCTTCATTTTGTCAGATTTCCGACAAGTTTTGGACGTCCGGTAGTCGGACATCCGTCAAGGTTCGTACGTCCGGTATCTCACCTTTGGGGTAGTCATAAGGCCTCTCTCAAAATGGACAGATGTCCGACGGCCTTCGGACAACCGCTCGTCGGATGTCCGGACCCCGCCGGATGTCCGGTACTTGAAACATCTTCCTATGACTATGCTTGAAATACACATGCATATACACTATAGGCCCGAACGTCCGATGGAGAACGGACTTACGATGGCTCGATATCGGACGTCCGATCGCCACCGGATGTCCGACACTTATACAACACAACAGCTCCAACGACCACTTTGGCCATTGGACTATAAATACCCCTTACACATCACTTGTGAGGGTTGACTACTTCACTCCAAACACTCATAAGAACACAAGTCCTCCCTCTCACTCTCTCTTGCACCAAATCTTAGATCTCGGAGAGATTCTTGAGAGTTCTTGTCGGATCTTTCACCCTGTGATAGATCGGACCCTTCCCCATCTTTCAACCAAAGCAAATCGTGTTTTGAGAAAGTCTTGAGCATTCCCCATTGATCTTGTACTCTTGGAGGTTGGAGACTCCTAGGTGGCTAGGAGTTCTTCGGAGAGGATTCTACCTTTGTGATTACCCCGTTGAGTTTGTGAGTGTTTGGTGACCACCTTTAAGGTCAACCCGTAGTGGTTGGGAATCGCCTTCGTGGTGATATCTCAAGGGGAATAGGGAGAGCCTTCGTGGTAACACCCACCCCTCCAAACGGTGAGTAGCTTCCCTCCACGGAAGTGAATATCGGGATACATCGTTGTTTTCGCGCCATCCGGTTATCCTTATCTTTTCCCCTTTACTTGCATTACCGTGTTATTTACCACCCCACTTATTACTTTATATTGTGCTTGTTGTTATCTTTACCTAGCTATTTCATCCTTGCAATTGTTAGGCACACATTTATCCTCTGAACTATTGCCCAAAATTTCTAAGTAGTGATAAAATTTGTAATTGTACCTATTCACCCCCTCTAGGTCCATCTCGATCCTTTCAATGGATTCAATTATGAATGCCATAATGATGAAGACTTTCTCTAAGCTTTGGTATTGAATAACAAATATCTATGGAGCATCAAGTGCATTGTATCTTATATGAAGAAATGTTCCATAGTGACACATGAAGCATATTGGGTTGATTTGGGAAGAATTTCATCAAAGCCCCACGAAGAATTCCTCATGGTATACCTCTATGGTTACCTCGTGTCTATGAGGTCCAAGGGTTGTGCCCAAGGGGTCCAGGAGATTACAGTGATCTACGTACTTTGTAGCACCCTCGAGCCTTGGCTTGAGCACCGCTCCAACGGAGATTAGCACTCCCTCAAAGGAGTGTGAATTTCGGAATAAATCCGCGTCCCCGACTCACTTGTGGCTATCTCACTCCCACACCCTTTACTTTTCACAATTCATACTTGCTCATATTGATATATCTTGTGCTACATTGAATTTCTTAGTTGCATATTTCATTTCCATATGTTGTGCTATATATTGAGTTTGCTAGTTTCCTTTAAGTGCTAATATGTCCCAAACATATCTATAATTTCTGCTTACTCCATACATGTTTTGTGTGATATTATTATGCTTTTGATACACTTTCATACACTTTTGATCATATTTGGACTAACCTATTAACTCAGTGCACTCCAGTGCCAGTTCCTGTTTTCTGCTATCTTTTTATTTCAGGTTTCCCCCTTACTAAAAGTGCTCCAAAAATTCCGGAAAAATCCAATAAGAAATCAGCGTACGAGAACCTTCTAGAGCCCCGAAGGAGATCCAGGGGGCCACCCTATGCCTAGGCGGCCAGGGGGCGCGGCCCCACCCTAAGCCGCGCCAGGGGGGGGGGGTGCCTGCACCCCCTGGTGCCCCCCCGGCTGGCCCCCTTTGCCTATATATTTGTCTCGCCCCGAAACCTCCGAAGACAGAACCCTTTTTCGCGATCTCGCCTTTGTTCCGCCGCCGCCGCGCTTCCAAGATCGGGAGCGCCTGATATGTCCAAAACGTATCTATAATTTCTGCTTGCTCCATGCCTCTTTTGTGTGATATTGCTATGATATTGATGAACTTCCATACACTTTTGATCATATTTGGACTAACCTATTAACTCAGTGCACCCCAGTGCCAGTTCCTGTTTTCTGCTGTTTTTCTATTTCAGGTTCCCCCCTTATTAAAAGAGTACCCGCAAAATTCCGGGAAAAATATAGGAAAAATCAGCGTGCCGGAAGCTTCGCGAAGAGCCCGAGAGGGGCCAGAGGGGAGCCAGGGGGGCCCAGGCGGCCAGAGGGCGCGGCCCCACCCTGGTCGCGCCAGGGAGGCTCCTGGAGCCCCTGGCCCACCTCTGGCTGCCCCTTTCGCCTATTTATTCCCCGCGACGAGAAACCCTCGGGGACGGAACCCTTTTTCGCGATCTCTCCTCTGTTCCGCCGCCGCTGCGCTTCCAAGATCGGGAGCACCAGAAGACCTCTTCCTGGCACCCTGCCGGAGGGAGGAATCACCTCCGGGAGCTTCTCCACCACCATGGATGCTTCCCAGATGAACCGTGAGTAGTCCACCTTGGACCATTGGTCCATGATCAGTAGCTATGTGATGTTCTCCTCCCCTCTTTGTTCTTCATGGATTAGACCTCGTGAGCTGCCCTACATGATCGAGGCACATATGTAATATTTCTGCTGTTGCTATGCTGAGTTTGCTGGGATCCGATGGATTATGAGATTATGTTCAGATTGTGATTGAGTTATATATTTGATTCGCTTCTTTTATATTTATGTTCTTGAGTAACTCTTGCATGTTCTCCGTTGCTGTTTATTGCTTTGGCCAAATAGTAGGTAGTGACTCCAAGAGGGAGCGTTATGCATGATTGTGAGTTCATGCCCCCCGATGACTAGCTTGAGTGACAGAAACACGAGTCTAGGGGATGTGCTGTTGCCACAAGGGGGAAAATAACGGTGCTTGTACTTGCGGGTGCAAGGATTGTTTACTTTACACAAAGTTCTTTAATGCATTTGTCTGTTGCTTTGAGTTTACACTTTGGGTGGGATTCACAACTTAATACCAGCGAGATGTTCTGGATAGATATCTCAAGGTGCATGATTAGTAGGTAGATGCAGATGGATTTCGGTCTACTTGTCTTGGTGTACCGCCCGTGCTTTTGAGCCTCTTCCTTTCTTCATAACATAATTAGCATTGGTTTGCGCACATAATCCTGTCAATTGCCCAGCTGTAATCTGTTTACCTCGCATGACTATTTTATCGTCTTTTGGGAGAGAGACATCACTAGTGAACATCATAGGACCCCGGTCCATATTTCCAATATTTTTTACACCTTCAATTTAATTTCAGTATTTTACTTTTACGTAGCTATCACTATCATTATTATCCCGTGCGTTTTATCCTTTGTAAACAACAAGGCCGGAGGAATTGACAACTCCTCTGTACTCGTTGGAGCAAAGCTATCTGTTGTGTGTGCAGGTCCAGGTGAAGTTAGCAATCCTTAGATTGTCAATGGCGCCAATTGTTCACTTCACCACCTACTTGTATCTGTTGGAGTCCTCCTGGACGATACTCAACCTTAGCATATTTGCTAAGGGAAATTTGCCGCTACGCTACATCTCACCTTCCACTTGGGGTAGCCAACGAGGGACGAGAAGCTATCTCGTGTATCAGCGCCCGAAGACCTCTTCCCGGCACCTTACCAGAGGGGGGTTGACCTCCGAGAGCTTATCCACCACCATGGACGCTTCCCGGATGATCCGGGAGTAGTCCACCTTGGACCATCGGTCCATGATCATTAGCTATGTTATGTTCTCCTCCCCTCTTTGTTCTTCATGGATTAGACCTTGTGAGCTGCCCTACATGATCAAGACACATATGTAATTCTTTTTGTTGTTGCTATGTTGAGTTTGCTGGGATCTGATGGATTATGAGACTATGTTCAGATTGTGATCAGTAATATATTTGGTTCTTCTCTTTTATATTTGTGTTCTTGAGTAATTCTTGCATGTTCTCCGTTGCTGTTTATTGCTTTGGCCAAGTAGTAGGCGGTGACTCTAAGAGGGAGCATTATGCACGATTGTTGGTTCATGCCCCCTGATGACTAGCTTGAGTGACATAAACATGAGTCTAGGGGATGTGTTGTTCCCACAAGGAGGAAAACAAAAGTGCTTGTAACCGCGGTTGCAAGGATTGTTTACTTTACGCAAAGTTCTTTTAATGCAGTTGTCTGTTGCTTTGGGTTTACACTTTGGGTGGGGCTCGTAACTTAATACCAGCGAGATGTTCTGGATAGATATCTCAAGGTGGATGATTAGTAGTAGACGCAGATGGATTTCGGTCTACTTATCTTGGCATACTGCCCATGATTTTGAGCCTCTTCCTTTCTTTTGTAGCATAGTTAGCATTAGTCTGCGTCCGTAATCCTGTCAATTGCCCAGCTGTAATTTCTTTACTTTGCATAGCTCTTTTATCGTCTTTTGGGAGAGAGACATCACTAGTGAACATCATGGGACCCCGATCCATATTTCCACCACTGTTTACACCCTCAATTTATCTCTTGCTTTTACTTTTTAGTTGCTGTTATCACTATCTTTTATCTCTTGCGTTTGACCCTTTGTAAACAACAAGATCGGAGAGATTGACAACCTCTTTCTACTCGTTGGGAGCAAAGTTATCTGTTGCTGTGTGCAGGTGATACGCGAGAGAGGATAATTGTGTCTCGCCCTTCGTTGGTTACCCCAAGTGGAAGGTGAGATGCAGCATAGCGACAAGTTACCCTCGGTGAAGATATCGAGGTTGAGTATCGACTAATGGTACGAATTAACGCCCCTTGTTGGTTACCCAAAGTGGAAGGTTGAGATGTAGATTGCAACAATCTCCCTTAGCGAAGATGCTAAGGTTGAGTATCGAACCAGTAGGACTCCAAGATCGACAAGTAGCTTGTTCGGCAAGTGATGTGCCGTTTGATAATCACTTGCTTCTCCTGGACCTGCACACACAACAAATAGCTTTGCTCCCAACGAGTACAGAGAGGTTGTCAATCCCTCCGGCCTTGTTGTTTACAAAGGATAAAACGCACGGGATAATAATGATAGTGATAGCAACGGAAAAGTAAATAAAGCAGTAAATAGATAGTGGGTGTAAACAATATTGGAAATATGGACCGGGGTCCTATGATGTTCACTAGTGATGTCTCTCTCCCAAAAGACGATAAAATAGCCATGCGAGGTAAACAAATTACAGCTGGGCAATTGACAGGATTTTGTGCGCAAACCAATGCTAATTATGCTATGAAGAAAGGAAGAGGCTCAAAAGCATGGGCGGTACGCCAAGACATGTAGACCGAAATCCATCTGCATCTACCTACTAATCATCCACGTTGAGATATCTATCCAGAACATCTCGCTGGTATTAAGTTGCGAATCCCACCCAAAGTGTAAACTCAAAGCAACAGACAACTGCATTAAAGAACTTTGCGTAAAGTAAACAATCCTTGCACCCGCAAGTACAAGCACCGTTGTTTTCCCCCTTTTGGCAACAACACATCCCCTAGACTCATGTTTCTGTCACTCAAGCTAGTCATCAGGGGGCATGAACCCACAATCATGCATAACGCTCCCTCTTGGAGTCACTACCTACTACTTGGCCAAAGCAATAAACAACAACGGAGAACACGCAAGAATTACTTAAGAACATAAATATAAAAGAGGAGAATCAAATATATTACTCAAACACAATCTGAACATAATCTCATAATCCATCGGATCCCAGCAAACTCAGCATAGCAACAACATAAATATTACGTATGTTCCTCGATCATGTAGGGCAGCTCACGAGGTCTAATCCATGAAGAACAAAGAGGGGAGGAGAACATCACATAGCTACTGATCATAGACCCATGGTCCAAGGTGGACTACTCACGGTTCATCCGAGAAGCATCCATTGTGGTGGAGAAGCTCCCGGAGGTGGTTCCTCCCTCCGGCAGGGTGCCGGGAAGAGGTCTTCTGGTGCTCCCGATCTTGGAAGCGCCGCGGCGGCGGAACAGAGGAGAGATCGCGAAAAAGGTTCCCATCACGGGGGTTTCTCGTCACGAGGAATAAATAGGCGAAGGAGGGCAGCCAGGGGGGCCACCAGGGGTCCAGGCGGCCTCCTGGCGCGACCCCACCCTAGGGCGCACCGGGAGGGCGCCTGGGGCCCTGGTGGGTCCCCTCTACCCCCCCTTGGTGATTCCCGAAGCTTCTTCTAGGCTGATTTTTTATTGGATTTTCCCAAATTTTTGGAGCACTTTTAATATGGGGGAAACCTGAAATAGAAAAAAAAGCAGAAAACAGGAACTGGCACTGGGGTGCACTGAGTTAATAGGTTAGTCCAAATATGATCAAAAGTGTATGGAAGTTCATCGATATCATAGAAATATCACACAAAAGAGGCATGGAGTAAGCAGAAATTATAGATACGTTTTGGACGTATCAACATCCCCAAGCTTAATTCCTGCTCGTCCTCGAGTAGGTAAATGATAAAAGCATAATTTATGTGGTGACATGCTAACAACCATAAAAGAACTTTTAAGTAAAGAAATCAAGGCATGTAATTCAATTCAAGTCATAACAGGCAAGAGTCTATATTTAGTATTGAAACAAGCAACATAAGAACATAAAGGTGCAAGAGCTCTCGCTGTCCGTGACTCGAATGTCTCCAAATGGTGTTTGCGTGCAAGAAAGGGGATAGGGATATACGATAAAAAGGTACTTTGTGTTGAGAACTCAGTCTACTAAAGTTTCACACTTGGTCTTCTTTGGAATCTTATCTTGACTCATCCCCAGACCACTAGCCAGGTACAAGTCAAAATGATCCATTCCCTTTCGATATTTTGAGCACTCATGCAATGGATGAGCGTAAGCAAGAAAGTTGGCACTTAGGATGGCAAAGAGAGAATATGGTGGAGGAGGAAGACAAAAAGGTGTGAAAGGCTCACATCAATGAGGACAATCATAGGCGAGAGAAAGCCAAATGATAGATATGATGTGAGGAGTAGGGATTGCCATGCAACGGATGCACATATGAGCTAAGGTAAGCTCTCCAATGGAACTAGTGGGGGTGCATCCAACTTGCTTGCTCAAGAAGACGTAGAGCTCTTTTGAGGAGGCTCATCAGTGGAATATACAAGCCAAGTTCTATAGTGTGAAGGTCCCCACATAGCTATATGCATAAATGATAATCTCTATGGAGTACAAGATATAAGAGGGAGTACGAGTGTGGATCTCTCAAAAGGAATAGTAGTGTGCCCCTTCTCTCTTTTTATTTCCTTTTCTCTTTTTTTTCTATTTTTTTGTGTTTCTTGGTGGCCTCAGTGGCTCTTTCTATTTCTCTCATTTGTCCTCTTTGGGAACTTTTAATTTTGTCCACTTTGGGATCTTTTGATTTTGTCCACTTTGGGATATTTTCCCCGCTTTAGGGGCAACACTCTATATATTACAAGAAGTATAGAAAATCTTTCACACTTTACAAAGTACTCAAATCACAAAGAAGATGTAACTATCATGATGTATGCAAATGTATGCCTATGCTAGTGTAGCAGGATATGCAATGGTACTAGTGCGTCATGTATAAACGATTAGGGCAAGGCCCAACTAGCATGCGGCTCATCGATCAAGCAAGTAGCATGTTGCTTATTGGCTTCTCGCCCTTTGTTGGTTACCCCAAGTGAAGGTTTGAGATGCAGTGCAGCCGCAATTTTCCCTCGGTGAAGATACCAAGGTTTGTCTCCAGTAGGACTCCAGGGATGATAAGTAGGTGTCAGCGGCGCAACTGACGCGGACCTGCACACAGACACAGATAACTTTGTTCCCAACGAAGTTCAGAGAGGTTGCCAATCTCTCCGGTCTTGTTGTTCACAAATGATAAAATGCACGGGATAATTATAGCAACTTGAAAGTAAATGCAGAAAAGTAAATATAGCTTGGAATCAGTAATGAGGATATGGACCGGGATACATGATGTTCACTAGTGATGTCTCTCTCCCAAAAGACGATAAAACTGCTATGCGAGGTAAACAAATTACAGAAGGGAAATTGACAGGATTATGAACGCACCGCAATGCTAACTATGCTACAAAAGAAAGGAAGAGGTTCAAAAGCACATGCAATACGCCAAGGTAAGTAGACCGAAATCCATCTGCATCTACTACTAATCATCCACCTTGAGATATCTATCCAGAACATCTCGCTGGTATTAAGTTGCGAGCCCCACCCAAAGTGTAAACCCAAAGCAACAGACAACTGCATTAAAAAAAACTCTGTGTAAAGTAAACAATCCTTGTAACCGCAGTTACAAGCACCGTTGTTTTCCCCCTTGTAGCAACAACACATCCCCTAGACTCATGTTTCTGTCAGTCAAGCGTGTCATCGGGGGGCATGAACCCACAATCTAGCACTATGCTCCCTCTTGGAGTCACTACCTACTACTTGGCCAAAGCAATAAACAACAACGGAGAACATGCAAGAATAACTTAGGAACAAAAATATAAGAGATAAAGAACAAATATATTACTCTATCACAATCTGAACATAATCTCATAATCCATTAGATCCCTCCAAACTCAACATAGCAACAACAGAAATATTACAAAGGTGCCTCGATCATGTAGGGCAGCTCAGGAGGTCTAAACAATGAAGATCAAAGAGGGGAGGAGAACATCACATAGGTACTGATCACGTACCCATGGTCCAAGGAAAACTACTCACAAGACATCCGGGGAGCATCCATGGTGGAGAGGAGACTCCCGGAGGTCAATCCTCCCTCCGGCAGGGTGCCGGGAAGAGGTCTTCTGGTGCTCCCGGTCTTGGAAGCGCGGCGGCAGCGGAACAGAGGCGAGTTCGCGGAATAGGGTTCTTCTTCTGGAGTTTTCCCGTGACGGGGGATAAATAGGCGAAGGGGGGCATCCAGAGGTGGACCAGGGGCCCCAGGCGCCCCCCTGGTGCGGCCAGGGGTGGGGCCGCGTCGGGTGGCCGCCTGGGCCCCCTGGCTCCCCTCTGGCCCCTCCCGGGCTCTTCTCGAAGCTTCCGTCACGCTGATTTTTATCTGAATTTTCCCGAATTTTTCTGGCACTTTTTATATGGGGGAAAACTGAAATAGAAAAACAGCAGAAAACAGGAACTGGCACTGGGGTGCACTGAGTTAATAGGTTAGTCCAAATATGATAAAAAATGTATGAAAGTGTATCTAGATCATAGCAATATCACACAAAACATGCATGGAGCAAGCATAAATTATAGATACGTTTTGGACGTATCACATGTATGACATGAAGATCATGTCATGAGAAGATGGATGTTGCATGGCAATGCATCTCGGAAAGGCTATGGAATTGCCTTGATAGGTAGGTATGGTGGCTGTTTTGAGGAAGGATATAAGGAGGTTTATGATTACAGAGCGTATCATGCAAAGGGTTTGGATGTACCGGCGAAGGTGGACGCCAACTCTCGGAGTGAGAAGAAAGCAATGCACGACACAGGAGAGGCTAGAAAAATATGGGAAGGTGGAAGTGTCAACTTTCGAATACTCACATTAGTCCGAAGAACTCATGCACTTATTATCGGTAACTCTCAATCTAATAAGAAGGTTTCACAAAGAGACAAGTACCCCGAGGAGGAGTGTATAGGTGTTTGCTTATCCTTGCGCATCCTCGACTCATGGTACGTGAGTGTACTCTAATATTCGACCCCTCAGAAGAGTAGTGATCCATCTCGTAGCTAGAGTTTTCAACTAATTTTGTAAGTTTTGAAAATAAACATTGATTGCACAAAATACGACATATATCACTAATAGGCTAAATCTCTTGACACCAATAGTCCAAACATTACTCAAAACAATACCTCAAAACTATTGCAAGTTACTACTACAAAAGAATAGCAACCTCAATTACCTACTTCAAGTCAAGACACAAAACTCAGTGCAACAGGCAAACTCTCTAAACAAGATAAACATGAAAACTCAAGAGAGTTCCAGCAAAAAACTAAACAAAAGATCTTTGAAAAGATAAACATGAAAACTAAGAGCTAAACATGACAGTAGCTATGAAAAAGATAAAGAACACACACAACAAAGATAAGCATGAAAAATCCTATGTTGTGTTCTAGATTTTGGAAGTGGAGCGTGTTTCTCTCCCACACAAGGAAAGATGGGTTCTAACTTGTTATGAACATCAAGGAAAGCTAAAGAAAACAAAAAATAAAACCTAAGAGTGAGACGCTCCAAGCATAGCACATAACGCATGAAGTGATAAAAATATAGTGAAACGAGAGACGAACTGATAATTGTTGATGGAGAAGGGGATGCCCAAGCTTAGACGCTTGAGTCTCCTTGAATATTTCTTCGGGATGCATGTGGGCATCCCCAAGCTTGAGCGCTTGACACTCCTGAATCTTCTTTCATCATCTTCCCTCGCACACTTGAAAACTCCCTTCATACATAACTCATCATAATCTGATTAGCGAGGTTAGTACCCATAATAAAATAATTTTTTCTCTACTGGAAATAAAGATATTCTTGAAGGGCTACTGTTTCTCAAGAATGCCAAAAAGTTTTTGCAAATAAAAAGCAAGCTTAAGGTTTGCAAAACGAAGAAAAGGCAAAACAGGACAGAATCTGTGAAAAACAGACCAGCATGTAGTAAAGAATTTTTTAGGGATACTATTGTGGGGGTTTAGTGATATGCTCCGTAAAGGCAAGATTAAGTGTGCTAGTGTGGGGGTCTCTAGAAATTTTGTGTAACAAGCTAATAACTTCTGAGAGGGTGCAACTATCAAAATCAGTATCACTACTATCAAAGGTGGTAGTAGTGTCATCTAAGCTCACTTGTTTGAAACCCTCTATGTTCATAGGAGTTTCTTCTTCTACGGTTGAGGTATTAGCATCACCATTAATAGGTACAATGGGACTAGGAGTGCATTGGGTGCTAATAGTTTGAGTGTCCTCAACAATTAGGATAGTGGCAACTGTGTGGTGTGTAGGAAAGCTCTTAATTCTATCATCTTCCATAGGGATAACTTCTGGTTTGGCTGCCTTTTGATTTATCAAAGTAGATTGGGTGTGGGACATATTCGAAACATGGGTTTCGGTGGCAGTAAGTCTAGTTTGGAGATTAGAAATCTCACTGTTCAAGCTCTCAAGTTGTTTGCTAATGTTTTGCAGAATGGCAGTGTGCTCACCTAATTGCTTAGAGAAGACTTTGTTTTGTTCAAACTGAGTGTGCATATAATTCTTAGTAGCCTTCTCTATTTATACCAACTTATCATATCTAGGTAGGTCTCTTTCCTTGTATGTTGGATTATAGGAGTTGTTGCTAGGGTAGGTGTTGTTGTTCCCATAGTTGGATGGAAACGGTCTAGGATTACTAGCAAAGTTGCCCTATAAGCATTATTGTCAAAGTTGTTTCTAGCAATAAAGTTCACATATACTTGTTCCTGAGCAACCAAAGAATTTAAAGGAATATCATGAGGATCAATAGAGGGTTGCTTGGTAAGTAGAGACATAATCTTGTCAACTTTTTCATTTAGGGAGGTAATCTCCTCGACAGAGTTTACCTTCATACCTGTTGGAGCGCATTCGGTGTGCCATTGGGAATAGTTGGTCATCATCTCATCGAGAAGTTTTGTGGCAGCACCAAGTGTAGTTGACATAAAGGTTCCTCCCGTGGCCGAATCTAACAGGTTTCGCGAGGTAAAGTACAAGCCTGCATAAAAAGTCTGGATGACCATCCAGGTAGTCAAACCATGTGTAGGCCATTTCTTAACAAGATATTTCATACGTTCCCAAGCTTGGGAAACGTGTTCATTATCCAATTGCTTAAAATTCATAATGTTACTCCTCAATTGGATAATTTTAGCAGGTGGGTAATACTTCCCAATAAAAGCTTCTTTGCACTCACCCAAGAATCTATGCTATTTCTAGGCAAAGATTGAAACCGGATTTTAGCTTCTCCTCTCAAAGAGAAAGGAAAAAGCTTGAGCTTAACAACATCACCTTCTACTTCTTTATAATTTTGCATATCACATAACTCAACAAAATTATTTAAGTGTAAAGCAGCATCATCTCCAGCACCAGAGAATTGATCTCTCATAACAAGGTTTAGCAAAGCAGGTTTAATTTCATAAGAGGTAACTAAAGTGGCAGGTGGGGCAATAGGAGTGCAGATAAAGTCTTTGTTGTTGTGACTATTGAAGTCACACAACTTGGTGTTTTCAGTGGAACCCATTTTAGCAGCAAGTGTGGCAAATTTTTTTGTAATTTTTGATATAAGACACAAAGATAAAAAATGAAAGGTAAACTAACAAGACTAAAAAGTAAATGTAAAAGGTAGTGGGCAACTGCCCTATCTTAGCACTCAGAGTCCCTAGCAACGGCAACAGAAATTTTCTTGATACGCGAGAGAGGATAATTGCTTCTCGCCCTTCGCTGGTTACCCCAAGTGGAAGGTGAGATGCAGCGTAGCGGCAAGTTTCCCTCGGTGAAGATACCGAGATGGAGTATCGACCAGTAGGACTCCGGAGATGATAAGTAGGTGTCAGCGGCGCAACTGACGTGGACCTGCACACAGACACAAATAACTTTGCTCCGAACGAAGTTCAGAGAGGTTGTCAATCTCTCCGGTCTTTTTGTTTACAAAGGATCAAAACACAGGGGATAATGATAATGATAATAGCAATTGAAAGTAAAAGCGGAAAAGTAAATAAGCGTGTAAACAATGATGAGAATATGGACCGGGGTCCCGTGATGTTCACTAGTGATGTCTCTCTCCCAAAAGACGATAAAACTTCTATGCGAGGTAAACAAATTACAGATGGGCAATTGACAGGATTATAAACGCACCGTAATGCTAACTATGTTACAAAGAAAGTGTAAGTGCATCAAGTGCCCTCCCCTTGAGGTTTTGGAGTTTGATGACAAAACGGTTAAGGGACTGATTTGTTTGTGAGTATACACAGGAGAACAGTCCCGGATGAGGTGTTTAACAACCAATGTTGACCCCCCAAAATGTTGAGGAACATTGGAGAAATCGGTGTGTTTCCTGAAGAATGAAGTTGCGCGAAATCCTGAGGAAGTAGGATTCTGAAGCGTTCGGTTGAAGCTGAAGCTGAAGACGATCCTGAGGAAGTAGGATCCTGAAGCGTTCGGTTGAAGCTGAAGCTGAAGACGATCCTGAGGAAGTTCGCGCTGAAGACGAAGTTGAAGCGTAGTCTTCGCCAAGAATTTTTATACTTCTTGAGTCGTAGGAGAACACCGCACTGTTGGAGGGGTTGAGGAAAATGAGTTCCGTATTTCTAAGGAAGTGCTCAGTTAGGAATCCTGAAGAAAAACCCTGAGGAAATCTCCTGCAGTAGAAGTTCAGTTCCTCGGGTGTCTGAGACGTTGTTCTTCAGGACACTGAGGAATCTGTCTTCGGTTGAGGAGTCTGGAGACTGCGAGTGCAGTTCTCCTGAAGAGAGAGTTATCTCCTGCAGTAGAAGTTCAGTCCTCATGTGTCTGAGACGTTGTTCTTCAGGACACTGAGGTAACTAACTTCGGTTGAGGAGTCTGGAGAGAGAATACTTTGACCGTGCCACGTGTTGCGTGGTGAGAGGCTAGAATTGTCTAGCAACGGTCATTTCCGAGGGCATGAGAGTAATTGCATGCATGGGCATTTATGTCCTTTCGCCTCGGGTTGCTCCGCGGCTATAAATAGCCACCCCCAGCCCCATTTGTGGGTTGGATGCTCCGAGAGAAAAACTGACACTTGTCATTTGAGAGCAACCCACCTCTGAGGAAACTGAAGAACCTATGTGAGGAAAACCACCAGCCTGAGTAGTTGAGAATTTCTGAGGAAGTCGGTTCGAGTGATCCGAAGCTTTTTACTCTTGAAGACTGTGATCTTCCAGCCGGTGTAGAAGTCTTCAGTCTGAGGAAGTCAAGATGCAATTGTGACTTCCCGGAGTGACTGAGTTTGTGAAGGTTTCGGGAGTCTACCTTGAAGACTCACCTGAGTTATTGGACGGAGTCTGAGGACTTTAGTTCAAGGAGAACAAGGTGAAGACTATGTCTTCTGAGTTGAATCTCAGCCTCTCCAACCAGACGTAGAGTTGTCACAGCAACTTGAACTGGTCTACCAAACCAATGTCTTCAACTTCTGGTGATATCTCTTCAATATCTTAAGCTTCAGTATTGTGTCTTCAGTATCTATGTTGACTTCTTGTGCTTCAGCTCTCCCTCTGCTATTTGTCTTCATACTATGCATCTGAAGCATTTCTGCTTATCTGAATTGATTTATTTCTGTTGCATTATGATGAGCTGCCCTAATGATTACATTCTGTGAAGTTTTATTTCTTCATGATTTTGGTTACTTCTTCAGCTTCATGATTGCTTCAGTCCTGAAGAAAATAAAAATCTGGTAGCAAAATTGAAAATCTCCCATTCACCCCCCCTCTGGTCGATATATTGCACTTTCAATTGGTATCAGAGCAAGGTACTCCCTTGTTCTGTGTGATTCGGTTTAACAACCTGGAGTTTTAGTTATGTGGTACCGTATTGTGAGGACTATCCTCAATAGTGCCGAGAAGGACCATGTCCTATCGCAAATTTTTGATGCTCTCTCGCTGATGCTATGGATGATGTGACTTACGTCCATAATCCAAAATGCTAGAATTCCACCACAGCTAAGTGCATTGTCTTCACCACCATGAAACCAGAACTTCGAAAAGTTTGGGATAGTTATGTTATATTCATGGAACTGAAAAATTGTTTTCAGTGGTAAGACAATTAATGTTGGATATAAGATATCTAGTACAATGTATGATTGTAAGCATTAGTGAAAATGTTCACTGTGCTCTAAACAAAACTGATAAGTGTGGGATCCAGAAGAACACCGATCATATGATGATGAGAATTAAGGGAAAGGAAGTCCAAAGCATGTTAGTAAGACTGACACGCCGGATAGTCCATGGCATGCGCCACCCTTAATCATATGTGATCTTCTGTGAGTAGGAGTGACATTGGAAATAGAACTATGATACGTATAAAGGCAAAACGAAAGAAGACTGGAATAACCAGCTCAGAAATGAAAGTCATACGAAGTTATAGATGAATTCATTGCTGGTCAAGAGATGTAATTCTTGGGAATCATGATTAAGCAGTTAATTGTGGATTCTGTATATTGTGATTAAACTGTTGATCACCGGAATATCAGATCGATTGCATATTGTTGCAACTCGATGCAAGAAATACTATGGCCTTTATGACTAGCTAATGATGAGTTTTGACACGCTCGGGAACACGGTAAAAGGTTTACTATACCGTGTGTTGACTCTATGATTATCTTCATAATTCATTTTAGAGTTGAGTAAATTGTTACTACACTTTAGCCTTGTTGCAAAACATCATTTTTGAATCATGTTTATTGCAAGAGAGTTGTTCAAAGCTATGAATAACGTAAAGGCCATACTTCCATTATGAATAGGTTGTATGTTATGAATCTTGATAATAATACTAAACATCCATAACACTGACGCTAAACGTCGCAAGACTGACAGAAACACCACATAGATGTGGCACTGCCGTTTATCACAAGTGACATAACATGCATGAAGAATTTCCATAAGTGATGGACTTTCGAGTCATATGATTATGAATCACTTGACGCTTGCGATCTTTGTCTCGAAGTAATGTGACTAAAACACCGTTGATAGGCCATACATGAACGGGCAACTAAACCATTGGTAATCATACATGATGATGTGTGTAGTCCAATAAGTGTAGTTGTGAGCAGTGGATTCCCTATCTTCACTCATGAGTTGAAGTAGATATGTGGATATCTGTTCAATAGAGACATACGTCTGAAATCTTTGAAATGTTCAAGGAATTATAGAGTGAAATAGAAATTCATTGTAACGAGAAAAATAAAGCTTCTGCAAATTAGATTGTAGAAAGTAATATTTGAGTTACAAGTTTAGCGAACGTCTGATGAGTTGTGAAGAAGTGTCATAACTTGCGTCTCCCGGAACACCACTATGAGTAAACAGTTCGAGAGATGTAATCAAGCCATGTATGACACGGTAAGATCAAATATGACGTTTATCAATTTGCCATTATACTTATTAAAGTTATGCGTTAGTGACTACGGCTTTTACACTGAAAAGAGCATCATCAAATCTGTTGAAATGACACCATATTAGATGTGGTATGGACTGTTAAAACCATGTTGTCTTTTCTTAAAATTTGGGTATATGAGGCATATGTTTGACATACTCAAAACCCCAAATCAGATAAGTGCTACTTTGTTAAGGTTATGCCAAAAGTTTTGGTATTCCTCTATCACTACACAAAAGCAAAACTGTTTGCTGTTAAGAACAATGTGTTTTGAAGAAAAATAGTTTCTTACAAAAGGTGAGTGGGAGGACAGTGCAACTTGTCAAAGATTGTTGAATCTTCAGAGAAGTGCGCAGCTGAACCACACAGGTTAGACAAAACTCGTACAAACATTCATGATATGTAAAACGAGATATTGTTGTTCGACAATGATAAACCTGTGATATACAAAGAAGCGTTGATGGGCCCTGACTCCGGGATTTGGCTAAATGCCAAATAATCCGAGATAGTATCCATGGAAGTAAGTCAAGTTTTGAACTTGGTAGACCCTCCGAAAGACTAAAAGTCTGAAGAATATATATATGGATGTACAATTGATTCGGATGAAATTGTTTTATCCATAAAGCTCAACTCGTTGGAAAATTGCTTTCTAGCAAGTTCAAAGGTTGACTACGGCGAAATAGTGTCGACCGTAGAAATGCTTTAGTCAGTTCGGGTTATACTAGCAATTACTACATATCTCATTTATAGGATATGGTAGAATGAACGTCAAAAACAAAGTTCCTACACGGAAATATAACAAAGGACGTATACGTGATACGACCGGAATGTTTTGTCGATTCAAAGGATGCTAAAATAGATGCAAGCCTTGGATATCCAGTGATGGACTGAAGCTAGCATAATGGAGTTGGAATTTTCGTTGTGATGAAATTGCGAAAAGAGTTTGTTTTCATCAGGAATAACGAAGATGCTTGAATATTCAAGAAAGTAAGTGGGAGCTGAATAATATTTCTAAAACCTTATGTAGATGACATATTGTTGATTGGAAATGATATAAATTTCTTGACACGAATAAGGACTTCGTTGGAAATAGTTTTCAGTTGAAGAATTTGGGCTGATATAGCATTAGGATTGAGCACAATGATCTATGTAGATAGTAAGTGCCTGATCATGCTAAGACCAACATTACATGTTGACATGATACTAAAGTAGTTTAGTATGAAAACGCCAAGAAGAATGTTCTTGCCGAGGTCACGGTGAAAAATTATTTGCAGATATCAGTGTTCATGAACACAGATAAGCAAAAACACGTGAATTGAATTCCACTCACCTGTGTGTTTGGATTAATCATGTACACCATAATATGTAAAACGACCAGATATGTCCAACGCTCCAAAAGGTTGTGAGCAAGATACCAAAGTGATCAATATGTTGATCATTGGACAAACAATGAAAAGTTAAACTTATGATAGATAAGATTTGTTTCTCGGAAAATGGAGAGAATGAAGAGCTCGTTGTAATGGGTTACACCAGCTGAATTTTTGATGTAAATAGTTACACCAATTCAGTCTTCATACTTACTCCGACCGATTTTTGATTTTAATTGGGATTATGTGTTTCACACGTAAGGGTGGCGCAGTATGAAGGAACTTTGTCAAGTTCGATACTGTGGCGAATTCTATAACACTGGCTAAGTATATTGTTGCTTAAAGAAGTAACAAGGGAGGGTATTTTGAATCATCAGTTCATTTATGAACATGGTATGGTTTCCAAGATGCTTAAAGCTCATGGAACATTTATGAATGATTTCATGACTTATTCTAAAGGAACCAAGGTCCTGCCAAATGATTCAAACATATACAAAGCTAAACTGATAAAATTAGTGAATTTTATGATAGTGTGAAAACGCGAAGATATGCAAGATACAAACGGGCCTGAAACATCAGATCCGATGATGAAGTCTATACCACAAATGAAGCATGTATTACACCGGTATGCCATAGGTGTAAAATGCTCAAGCACTGATAATATTATTGACTCTAGTGCAAGTGGGAGACTGTTGGAAATATGCCCTAGAGGCAATAATAAAATGTTATTATATATATTTCCACGTTCGTAATTAATGTTTATATTTCTGTGCTATAATTGCAATGACCCTGACTATGAGATTCAGAAGAAAACTCACTTGCATGTGTGGAAATGTAAACACCAAGAGTTCCTGGTTTAGCCTCTAAGACCAGCTCATGTGCTAACTGATGATTACGTTTTCTTAATCATGGACATTGTTCTTGTAACAAGGATGTCAGTAGCAATGGGAACATATTGTTAGCAGAACAATGATGTTGAACCGACCCCAGTATTGAATGATATACTTAGAGATCACATCGTAACAACGTTATAAGTCATATCATGAAATGTTATCATATACATAATTCCTTAGACCATGAGAGTATCGAGTTGCTTCACACAGGAAGACATGATTTGGTTCTTAGATGAATCCTCCCGTAAATGGGAAGTAGTAAAATAAGTTCTGGGTATGTCAGATGGTGTCGCTAGTGACTGTCATAGTTCAAGAATGGGATTTGCTCCTTCACGATGAAGAAGATATTCACTTCGGGCCCACTCGGTATGAAGGTATCCATTATAGTCTGGCCAGACGCATTGTGATTCAGTCACAGGGATACCGGAATACGATAACGAGAAAAGGGACAAACGAGCAAAGAGGATAACGAGTGGCTTGTGTTCAAGAAGTTGTTACACATGGGTGCCAAAACATCTCTCCTCTAACTTTGTCATATATCACGAAGCAAAGGGAATGGTACATGAATAAACATAATGGTTCACTCGAAGTTTCTTCGTGTATGTGCGGGAGTCAACATGGGTGTCCATGGCTCCGCTGTTGATTATTGGCTATTGACAAAAGGCTGTTGACCTATGTCCGGAAGATGTTCTGAGTCATGTCCTCATTATACCGAACCTATTGGGTCACACACTTAACGAGCAGTAGTCTGTTAGAATACTAGAATGGTAGAAGGTTTAGTGGAAGCAAAGCAGAATAGTTCATACGGGTACCGGAAATAGTTCCGGGGATTTATGAAATAGTTCATAAGGGCACCAAAAGTAGTTTTGGGTATTTAAGGATATGTCCGGATCACTCTGGAGTAGTCCCAGGTGGTTCCGGAACATATGAAAATGGTAATGGGAAAGTTTACGATCAACCGGAATAGTTTCGGTGATCGGTGGACATCTTAAACAATATGTTGTGTTCACCGGACATATTAACCTAAACCCGGATTGTTCCGAAACCTATTTAGATGGCTCCGGAACATTCGTTAGAGGTCCCGGAAGGTATTGGAAGTGCTCCAAAAGTGTCCGGAATGTCCCGAAACGGTCCCGGTATGTCCCGGAAGGTCCTGGAAGCCTCTAGAAGGTCATGGAAGGTTCCGGAAGGTTCCGGGCATTACCACCCACTCCCCTGCGCCCCTAGCCTTGGGGGGCAAGCCACCTAGGCTGCCCTGGCCGGCCAAGGGGTGGGGGCGCACCAAGGGGAAGGAATCCCCCTCCAAGTGGGATTTCCAAAACCCATTATGGCAGGTTTCCGGTGGGAAGGTGTGGGAAGGTTTGGAAGGCTTGGGAGTCCAAGTTGGACTCCCAAACCTCCTTGAGCTGCGCCCTAGGCCCCTTGGCCACCTATATAAGGTGAGCCAAGGGTGGGGGAAGACACAGACAATCAATCCCCAAGGCCTATGCGCCACCCTCCCTCCTCTAAACCCCGTTGCTCCACAATTAGACCCCGATTTAGACGCTGTTCTAGATCGGAATCCGTTAGGGTTTTCTCCCTCTAGTTTTCTCGGTGGCGTTCATCTCTGGACGGCGGAGCGCTGCTGGATTGCTGCTACGGGATGTGTGGATACTAATGGAGGGGTCGTACCTTCGACCCTTCTTCGAGGAGCTTGTTCATGGGATTTGTCCGTGGGACTAGATCGCGGGACTTGTTCGTGGGATTGATCGAGGGACTGTTCGTGGGAGAACTTGCGAGATCTACTTCCACTACGTCCACGAGCTTCACCAACTCTACTTCCGCTACATCGGTTGGTGAGCCATGACCTAAAACCTTGTATGCAATCTTCTTGGATGATCTTGGGTTCTTGATTCGTAGGCCGAAATTTTTGTTTTCTGCTACGTTTCCCAACAGTGGTATCAGAGCGATCCTTGATTAGATGCATGTTTAGGTCTAGATCATATGTGTGATATGAGGCATTGATTTTCTTGTTGCTTCCCTGTCATGTGATTTTTTCTATGCTTGATGGCAAGTTGAGGTTTTGCTACAAGGATTGAGTTTTCCATCGATCCCTCTATGCTGCTTTTAGTATGCTGGTTGCCTTGATCATGGTCTACATCAAACTCCTTGGATCTCATCTTAATCTCGCAATAAAAGATTTAACATGGAGGGGCTTGTGGATTTTATGAACTCAAATCCACACGGGGATCACGCGTTTAACGAAGTTTGGCTTGTGGCATTAGTTGCTGCACGCACCCCGTATGTTAAACTAGCAACAAAAGAAGTATCGTGTTTTGTTTTATCTAGGGTTTCTCGTTCGCCTTGTAAACCTACTTAACAACCACGATAAAAGTTGCAACAACCCGTGTAGATGGCGATCTAACTCGTTTTTGCAGAGTATGCATGTGATGTGGTATAGCCTTCAAGATTTGCAATGTGTTTGTATGAGATGCTATATGTTATGTAATATTTATTCGCGACCTGCGTGTCGTGGTACGGCATGATGACTGGAGTCATATGATTGTCACTTAATTATGGCCTGCGTGCCAAAACTGTTTATTAGCTCGAGGCAAAGCAATAGATAGATGCAAAGGTGATGATCTACGATGCGGAGGTGGACCCCGACGCACATGCCGGAAGCCGTGGTGATGTTCCCGGCGCCAAGGAAAAAGTTGGTGGACACGGTGACTTCAACCACGACGACGTGAAGACAATGAAGACTTCACGAAGCAAAGGGCTATACTATATCACAAAATTTTATGAACTGCCTGTGATGTTTATCCCTTTGATGCACCCTTGTTTGATGTGCGATAGTCGTATTTTATTAGGGTGATCTCTCGCAAAATAATATCAAGTTGATAGTGTTCTTCCAACTGTAGCACCGTCTATACTATGTTTCACATCGGAGCAGGTCATGTCACATGGGTGCACACGGTGTGACGCATAAAAGACGGGTGTGTTAAAAGAACACACAGCACATTACACTTGGTTATCTTGACGGTTTGGATAAAAGTTTGCTACCGGAACACGCCCATCGAAAGATGAACAAGAATCACCTTTGGCGTGATTGGCAAGTTGGCCTACCGGTCCAGTCTAAGTCATCAGTGATGTCACATCAATGGCGGACGATTGGGTTGGATCTTGAATCACTCCAGCATCAATTACGAGAGATATTGATCTGAGTGGGAGCGCACTAAGTAATTAAATTGATTAATCACAAGTGCAACTTAATTATGAACAAAGTCTTAGTATTTGCATTATCGTTGTAGAATAATGGCTCATGTTACCACCTTCCCAATTGATTTTGATTAACTGTATTATCTGGTAAAAACTTTATGATTGGTACCGTATTGTGAGGACTATCCTCAATAGTGCCGAGAAGGACCATGTCCTATCGCAAATTTTTGATGCTCTCCCGCTGATGCTATGGATGATGTGACTTACGTCCATAATCCAAAATGCTAGAATTCCACCACAGCTAAGTGCATTGTCTTCACCACCATGAAACCAGAACTTCGAAAAGTTTGGGATAGTTATGTTATATTCATGGAACTGAAAAATTGTTTTCAGTGGTAAGACAATTAATGTTGGATATAAGATATCTAGTACAATGTATGATTGTAAGCATTAGTGAAAATGTTCACTGTGCTCTAAACAAAACTGATAAGTGTGGGATCCAGAAGAACACCGATCATATGATGATGAGAATTAAGGGAAAGGAAGTCCAAAGCATGTTAGTAAGACTGACATGCCGGATAGTCCATGGCATGCGCCACCCTTAATCATATGTGATCTTCTGTGAGTAGGAGTGACATTGGAAATAGAACTATGATACGTATAAAGGCAAAACGAAAGAAGACTGGAATAACCAGCTCAGAAATGAAAGTCATACGAAGTTATAGATGAATTCATTGCTGGTCAAGAGATGTAATTCTTGGGAATCATGATTAAGCAGTTAATTGTGGATTCTGTATATTGTGATTAAACTGTTGATCACCGGAATATCAGATCGATTGCATATTGTTGCAACTCGATGCAAGAAATACTATGGCCTTTATGACTAGCTAATGATGAGTTTTGACACGCTCGGGAACACGGTAAAAGGTTTACTATACCGTGTGTTGACTCTATGATTATCTTCATAATTCATTTTAGAGTTGAGTAAATTGTTACTACACTTTAGCCTTGTTGCAAAACATCATTTTTGAATCATGTTTATTGCAAGAGAGTTGTTCAAAGCTATGAATAACGTAAAGGCCATACTTCCATTATGAATAGGTTGTATGTTATGAATCTTGATAATAATACTAAACATCCATAACACTGACGCTAAACGTCGCAAGACTGACAGAAACACCACATAGATGTGGCACTGCCGTTTATCACAAGTGACATAACATGCATGAAGAATTTCCATAAGTGATGGACTTTCGAGTCATATGATTATGAATCACTTGACGCTTGCGATCTTTGTCTCGAAGTAATGTGACTAAAACACCGTTGATAGGCCATACATGAACGGGCAACTAAACCATTGGTAATCATACATGATGATGTGTGTAGTCCAATAAGTGTAGTTGTGAGCAGTGGATTCCCTATCTTCACTCATGAGTTGAAGTAGATATGTGGATATCTGTTCAATAGAGACATACGTCTGAAATCTTTGAAATGTTCAAGGAATTATAGAGTGAAATAGAAATTCATTGTAACGAGAAAAATAAAGCTTCTGCAAATTAGATTGTAGAAAGTAATATTTGAGTTACAAGTTTAGCGAACGTCTGATGAGTTGTGAAGAAGTGTCATAACTTGCATTTCCCGGAACACCACTATGAGCAAAGGGAATGGTACATGAATAAACATAATGGTTCACTCGAAGTTTCTTCGTGTATGTGCGGGAGTCAACATGGGTGTCCATGGCTCCGCTGTTGATTATTGGCTATTGACAAAAGGCTGTTGACCTATGTCCGGAAGATGTTCTGAGTCATGTCCTCATTATACCGAACCTATTGGGTCACACACTTAACGAGCAGTAGTCTGTTAGAATACTAGAATGGTAGAAGGTTTAGTGGAAGCAAAGCAGAATAGTTCATACGGGTACCGGAAATAGTTCCGGGGATTTATGAAATAGTTCATAAGGGCACCAAAAGTAGTTTTGGGTATTTAAGGATATGTCCGGATCACTCTGGAGTAGTCCCAGGTGGTTCCGGAACATATGAAAATGGTAATGGGAAAGTTTACGATCAACCGGAATAGTTTCGGTGATCGGTGGACATCTTAAACAATATGTTGTGTTCACCGGACATATTAACCTAAACCCGGATTGTTCCGAAACCTATTTAGATGGCTCCGGAACATTCGTTAGAGGTCCCGGAAGGTATTGGAAGTGCTCCAAAAGTGTCCGGAATGTCCCGAAACGGTCCCGGTATGTCCCGGAAGGTCCTGGAAGCCTCTAGAAGGTCATGGAAGGTTCCGGAAGGTTCCGGGCATTACCACCCACTCCCCTGCGCCCCTAGCCTTGGGGGGCAAGCCACCTAGGCTGCCCTGGCCGGCCAAGGGGTGGGGGGCGCACCAAGGGGAAGGAATCCCCCTCCAAGTGGGATTTCCAAAACCCATTATGGCAGGTTTCCGGTGGGAAGGTGTGGGAAGGTTTGGAAGGCTTGGGAGTCCAAGTTGGACTCCCAAACCTCCTTGAGCTGCGCCCTAGGCCCCTTGGCCACCTATATAAGGTGAGCCAAGGGTGGGGGAAGACACAGACAATCAATCCCCAAGGCCTATGCGCCACCCTCCCTCCTCTAAACCCCGTTGCTCCACAATTAGACCCCGATTTAGACGCTGTTCTAGATCGGAATCCGTTAGGGTTTTCTCCCTCTAGTTTTCTCGGTGGCGTTCATCTCTGGACGGCGGAGCGCTGCTGGATTGCTGCTACGGGATGTGTGGATACTAATGGAGGGGTCGTACCTTCGACCCTTCTTCGAGGAGCTTGTTCATGGGATTTGTCCGTGGGACTAGATCGCGGGACTTGTTCGTGGGATTGATCGAGGGACTGTTCGTGGGAGAACTTGCGAGATCTACTTCCACTACGTCCACGAGCTTCACCAACTCTACTTCCGCTACATCGGTTGGTGAGCCATGACCTAAAACCTTGTATGCAATCTTCTTGGATGATCTTGGGTTCTTGATTCGTAGGCCGAAATTTTTGTTTTCTGCTACGTTTCCCAACAAGTCCTTCAAAGATAACCATCACCTTCGCTGATAAAGGTAAAAGTAAGGTATTGGGTCTCGGTAGAGTGGCTATCTCTCGAGACCAACACATTGATAAAGTCATGCTTGTTGAATCCCTTGGATACAACTTGATGTCTGTATCTATGTTGTGTGATCTTGATCTCGCTGTTCTCTTCGAAAAACATGGTTGTATTGTCTTCATGGTTTGCGATAATTCCGTTGTCTTCAGTGGGGTTAGGAAAGGTGACCTGTATATTGTAGATTTCTCTGAAGGTCCTCAGGTAGCTACATGCTTCATGGCAAGAGCCTCAGAGTGCTGGCTATGGCATCGAAGACTCGGCCACGCTGGAATGAGAAATCTTCAGAAGCTGGTACTGAAGAAACATGTCCTCGGGATTGAGGAAATCAGATTCTCAAAGGATCGGCTCTGTGGTGCTTGCGAAGCTGGAAAGATGACCAAGGCCAAGCACCCAGCGAAGACCATCATGACTACTACGAGACCACTGGAATTGCTTCACATGGATCTATTCGGTCCTCCAAAGTACTCAAGCTTTGGAGGTAATATGTATGGTCTTGTTATTGTTGATGACTTCTCACGATACACTTGGGTGCATTTTCTTCTCTATAAGTCAGAAACCCCAGAAATCCTCAAGCGCTTCGCCCTCCGAGTCATGAACAACTACAACCTGAAGATCAAGCACATTCGAAGCGACAACGGGACTGAGTTCAAGAACTTCGGTGTGGAAGAATTCCTCGATGACTTGGGAATCACTCATGAATTCTCTGCTCCCTACACTCCTCAGCAAAATGGAGTTGTTGAGAGGAAGAATCGAACCCTCATCGAGATGGCTCGCACGATGCTGGCTGAGTACAATACTCCACTCAAGTGGTGGGCTGAAGCAATCAACACTGCATGCCACATCGTTAATCGAGTGTATCTTCATAAGTTCTTCAATAAAACATCATACGAGTTAATGGTCGGTAAGAAACCCAATGTAAGTTACTTCAAAGTATTCGGTGCGCCCTGCTGGATTCGTGCTCCTCATCACAAGTCCAAATTTGCACCCAAAGCATGTGAGGGTTTCATGCTTGGTTATGGTATCAACTCGCACACCTACAGAGTCTTCAATATTAGTCATTATAAAATTGTTGAAACTGTAGACGTGCGATTTGATGAATCTGATGGCTCCCAAAGAGAGCACCTGCCACATGATTTAGGTGAAGCACCACCTGAAGAACAGATCAAGAAGATGGGTGCTGGTGACATCATGCCTGTGGATCATCCTGAAGAAATCCATATACCTCCTGCTCCTGAAGAACATCCAAATCCTGATGCAAATAATCCTGATGACGATCCTGATCCTGAGGCTCCTGACACCCCTGAAGCTCCTGAAGCACCTGAAGCTGATGCAAATGAATCTGACAGCAGTGACGAAGATGCGCCTCAAGATCATCCTCCTCGACTTCCTCGTGTGGCAAATGAAGTTCAAGTGGACAAAATCCTCGCTGATGTCAACCTACCAGGTCCTCTTACTCGTGCAAGAGCGAATCGTATAGCTAACTTTTGTGGGCATTTCTCGTTTGTATCAATTTCAGAACCCACCAAAGTCACCGAGGCATTCCAAGAAGCGGAATGGATTCAAGCCATGCAAGACGATCTTCTTCAGTTTAAACTGAATGATGTTTGGGAACTTGTCAAACGTCCTAATCCTCGAGTTCACAATGTCATCGGCACGAAGTGGATCTACCGCAACAAACTCGATGAAGATGGACAAGTCATCAGAAACAAAGCTCGTCTCGTAGCTCAAGGGTATACTCAAGTCGAGGGGATCGACTTCGGTGAAACCTTCGCTCCTGTTGCTAGACTTGAGTCCATTCGTATTATGCTTGCATTCGCTAACCATCATAATATCAAGTTATATCAAATGGATGTGAAAAGTACCTTCCTCAATGGCAATATCGAGGAAGAAGTATATGTTTCTCAACCTCCAGGCTTTGAAGAAGCAAAGAAACCTGATATGGTGTACAGATTGAAGAAAGCCCTCTATGGACTGAAGCAAGCCCCTCGGGCTTGGTATGACACACTAAGGGACTTCCTCATCAGCAAGGGCTTCAAATCTGGTTCCCTTGATCCAACTCTTTTCACAAAACGATATGATGATGCATTATTCATATGTCAAATTTATGTTGATGACATAATATTTGGATGCACTAACAAGAAATACAGTGAAGAATTTGCATTCTTGATGAGTGAACAGTATCAGATGTCGATGATGGGCGAACTAAAGTTCTTCTTCGGGCTCCAAATTCGTCAACAACGCAACGACATCTTCATCTCTCAGGAGAAGTACCTCAAGGAGTGCCTGAGGAAATTCGGGATGCAAGACTGCAAGGGCATCAAGACACCGATGCCCACAAATGGACAGCTGGGTCCTGATGAAAATGGCAAGGACTACGATCAAAAGGTATACCGCTCCATGATAGGTTCTCTGCTATATCTATGTGCATCTAGACCTGATATAATGTTGAGCGTTTGCATGTGTGCCCGATTCCAAGAGGCACCAAAGGAGTCGCATCACCAAGCGGTGAAACGAATTCTTCGATATTTGGCTCACACCCCGTTGCTAGGCTTATGGTATCCAAAAGGCACACAGCTGGATCTCGTCGGATACTCAGACTCAGATTATGCTGGAGATCGAGTGGATCGGAAGTCTACCTCAGGAACATGTCACTTCCTCGGACGTTCTCTTGTGTGCTGGTCATCGAAGAAGAAGAACTGCGTCTCCCTCTCCACCGTTGAAGCTGAATACATTGCTGCTGGTGCAAGCTGCTCACAGCTTCTTTGGATGAAGCAAAACCTGAAGGACTACGGCATCAACCTGAAGAAAGTACCACTATTATGGCCATCAAGATCTCTCAGAATCCAGTACAGCACTCGAGGACGAAGCATATTGAGATACGGTATCACTTTCTTCGGGATCATGTATTGAAGGAAGATATCGTCATCAGCCACGCGAAGACTGAAGACCAACTTGCTGATATATTCACTAAGCCTTTGGATGAGAAGCGATTTAGCACTCTGAGGTGTGAGCTAAATATCTTAGATTGCTCAAACGTCCAGTGAATGGACACACATCCTAACGCTTAAACAATATTGATGAATCCTGATGCACAACACACGATGCGTCGTACTCCTCAAATCATGAGGAACTACCTTGCTAAGTGTGAAGAAATTAACGTGGAATTGACTCAAGATCCATACGACAATTGTATGGTATCAAGTGTCTCATTCCCTATAAGGTGGGTAGCGCCACCGCCCAAACACCTCAGGAGTTGGTGTTCCTCAACTTCCTCAGGATTTGATGTTACTCAGCTTCCTTAGGATTCGAAGTCTTCATTTCTGATGATTATCGTGTTTGTCCTCAACAACGTTCACCTATAGTTATTGTTCTTCAACTTTTGCTTCTTCATCTAGGTGAACGTGATCGGACCCGTCCCTCTGTGCTCACTTATCTAATCTGTCTATCTCATATGCGTTCATACGGAAATCATGTATTCCTTAGACTGAGACCATTTGTCTTCATCCTCAGCCCATGTCCTCAAGTTCCTCAAATCACAGATTTTCTGTTACAACTGTATTCAATTTGTTGCGATTTTACCGCACGTCGTGATTATCCACCATTAAGATAGCCACTGAGGATCCCAACAATCCAGGGCAATCTCGTCCACAAATTTCGCAACCCCCTCAGCCTTTCACCCCTCTATAAATAGCCATCTACCCCCCGGTCATTTCCCCCACCGCTTCTCTCACTCTCGCGCCGCCGCCCTTGAGCTCCTCAAGCTCGTGCACTCACGTCGCCTGAGTTCGCCGTCGCTGGAGACGAAGACTTGTTGTTCCTCAGCATTCGCCTCAAGTCTGGTATGCTTATTCCTTAGTGGATTATTCCTCAGCGTATTATTCCTCAGTACGGTTGTGTCCTCAAGCCAGTTCCTCCCCAACTGTACTACTAGCTTTCTGAGACCTATACCTATGCCTCATTCCTTTGTTTTCCTCAGCCTATTCCTCATGAACGCATATAACCGTACCCCACTTCCCTCGCAACTTAATTCTGTCACAGGTACATGTCTGCTGAGGAATCGTATGGTTCTCATAGTCTCACTTCATTTGCAGCTCAGCTCGAACGTACAATTCCTCAGTCTCCACCGCTGAAGCAAATGGCTCCTTGATGTAAGCACACTGATACCGCTAAAGACTTGCCCCCGAAGCTATATGAAAAGCTGAAGACTCCTGAACGTGAAACCGCTGATGAACGTAAGAAACGGGTACAGAAGATCACGAGGGAATGGGCCAAGCGTTGGGTGGCCTATCAATGGCTTAATCCTTAGCATGAGGAAATGTTTGCAGTAAATCCGCCACTGAAGACCTTGGGTATCAAGGCTCGACCTCCACCAGCGCCTGGAGTCATTCCTGATCCCACAAAAATGCGCACTCCTGAGGACTTTCCTGAAGCATATGAACAGTACCTCAAGCGCTCTCGCAGCCGTGTCAAGAGTTTGGTCCGTGACATGACTGCTTCAATACAGATTCCACCTCAAGATCAGTCTCAACCCAGACAACAACCTCCGCCTCAGCACCGCAAAAAGGCCCCTGGCATGAAACCTCAAGTTGTTGGCTCCTCATGTCAACGCACAGATGGTGCTGCCCCCTCCTCAAGGATACGCACTGATGAATCTGGTGCTCCTGAGGCCTCAACCACAATGCCTCAGCCTCAGCTGAAGACCAAAACTGTTCTTCAACGCGGCCCTCGCCCCTCCCCAAAGAAAACTGCTATGCGTGGCGCCATTCATCATACTCCTCAATCTTCTGATGATGAAGATGAATTTGAGGATTTGGCCGGCTTCGTCGCCACTGAAGCTGATAAGATTGAATACGTGCGTGCTGCGGCCAGACGCAAAGCTGAAGCAACGGGTTCAGAAACCCTCTTCTCCTTGATCCCAAGAAGATCTTGGAGTACATTGATATTTGGTCTGTTAAGCCTGACACTCCGCTTGATGATTTGGACATCCCGAAAGACATCAAATTCTATGTTCAACAATTCCTCATAAACGAGATTCATCAACGAGATCTTCAGAAACAGTTGAAGGCCAAATTGAAGAAAGTCCTCAGTGACTTCAAAAAGAAACCTACCACTGATGTTACTCCTCAGGAGTTTATAGAGCATCAATGTGAAGTTCAACGCCTCAACATTGAGTTCGCCGCCAACCATACTTATATTGGCAAATCCAAAGAACGGATCTCTCAACAGATGGCAAAGTTGATGAAGCTTCGACAACCTGCTTCCTCAGTACCCACTGATGCCACTGCTAAAAGCCTCAAGCGCCTGCCTGATGCCCAACCCTCAACTCCACCTGCTGCGAAGAAGCCTACTTGAACCCATTGATGCTACACCACTTTCCTCAGCTCCTCCGACCAAACAGGCCGCTGATACCACCGTTCATATTACTGCTGCCTCAACTCCACCTCAAAATCCTCAGCGCAGCTTAATCGTCTTCACTCCACCCCCTGCTGCAACACCCATTGTTCCAACTCCACCGTCCCCACCGCCACCAACTATCACTGAAGTTGAAGACATGGACGTCGACATTATGGATGATGTAACTCCTCGTGTCCATGATGATGACTATGGGCTGACACACTCACCCACTCATACCGTCTTCTCACCTGAGCCTCGCTCCGACACCGTAACCGAGGTGCTTCCTGACACTTCTCTACAGTCTGAAGACTCTATTGGTGCATCGTCCTCAGCGTCTGATGCTGATGACCCCGAAGCCTCTAGTGCTCCAACAAATTCTGCTGCTAATACTGATGCTGCAGCAAACACTACCACTGATACTGATGCAGCTGCTGCTCCTCAGCTAGACCCACCTGCTGCTGAAACTGAAGCAGAAGCCGAACAAAGCACAAATGCCCCTCCTGAAGCAGAAAACAGTACAAATGCTGAAGCCTCAAAGGATGGATCTGAAGACAAACAGGCCACATCACCTCGTCTCCCCAAGGACATCAACACATCTGTGCTTGACGCATCTGCAGCGACTCCGCCTCAGCATCAAGCCACTCTTCAGATTGAAGTGCCTCAAGCGCCTTCCCCACCTCAAGGCCCAGTTCAAGCTCGGTCCTTGTGTCCGAAGCAGAAGCGACCATTCTTCCGTGACCTTGAAGCTGATGATACTCCAAGCTTTGATGCTACTGATTTCTTCAACGCCATGAGTTTCTTTCAAGAAGGGATTCAAAATCCATATCACTCTGCTCCGCCTCGAAAGCTGCTAAGGTTCTGGACTGCCACTCAGAAGAACTATTATGCTTCAGTACTCTACAAGCAAAACAAACTGTTTCCTCACAAGCACATTCCTCTGATGGATATGGAAGCCCTTCCCTGCTTCAACTATGTGCTTCAGGATCTGCATCATGCCAAGCTGCTTCAGCTCTACTCTGAATGCATACACTGGAATGAAGAGCTTGTGCTTCAGTTTTATGCCACATTGTATGTTTCAGGAAATCCTTTGGATATCAACACCTGGGTCCTCGAGTGGATGACTGAGCATCATCACTACACCATCACTGTTCCTGAAGCAATTGATATTCTTGAGTTGCCTCAGTGCACTTCTCCAGCTGCTTGCTCCTATGGGGCTCAAATTCTTCGAGATGACCTGATGAACATGCTAATGAAACCTCAGGCCCCTGAAGCCCCAGCTCGCACAAAGTTTCCAGTCTCTGAGCTTCTGTATCTGCCAAGTACTTTGTATCGGATTCTGGAGAAGACCTTCTGCCCCATTAAAGGCTATGAATCCACTGCTGAAGAAGTCATTGGCATCATGAAGAACATACTCCACAACCTTTGCATGTCTGGGCCAATCAACATCCCTGACTTCTTCTTCAGAACTATGGTTGATGCAGCACAGAATCCTCATATCCTGAAGCCATATGCGCCTTGGATCATGAAGCTCATCCGAGCCGTGACTGGAATTGATTTTCAACCTGATCACCCGAATCACAGGACTTATCTGCCGCCTGTCGAAGTGCTTCAGCATACTATTGCTTCAAATGACAAAGGCAAAGGCATCTTCTATGAAGAAGTTCTCCCGACCAATTCCCTCGGTGGAAACATTCGTCATCCTCATTCTCGCACAACTGATGAAACCAGAACTCATGCCTCAACTGAGGATACAACTCAGGCTCGAGTGATGACTGACCGAGAGCTTCTGATTAGTCTTCATCAGAAAATTGATCGTAATCATGATTGGGTGAAGCGTCAGTTTACTGAAATCCTCAGCTACATGGCTCAGACGCATTCTTCTGTGAAGAAAGTGCATCAGTATGCTCATCATACATATCAACATCTTGATGCCCTGATGAGAGAAGTAATCACCACTGAAGACCTTGCAAAGTTGGAGCTTCAACAGCCTCCGATTCCTGCAATCAGACCCCAAGGCAATTCAGACGCTGCACAACTCCTCCTCCGGCCATGGATTCTTATTCTTGAAACCAGGAGATGACTACTGAAGAAGCTGAAGACACCGCTGCCTGCCCTCACACTGCAACGGATTGCCTCAGGCGTGACTCACCTCAGCCTTGAAGCAACTTCAAAGGGGCGTTAGCTTCAGTTTTTCCCTTTTTGTTCATTTTATGACAAAGGGGGAGAAATCTGTTAGTCTTCAAGCGGGTTTTAGTTATGGGGTTCTTCAGTTACAACTCTCGTTCTTCAGATTTTTTTTGTAACGAGTTGTAAACTGTAATTTTGGTGTTTGCCTGATACTATTCCTCAGTTACCTCATGCTATTTCCTCAAGTTTATCATATATGCATGTGATTGTCTCTGCAAACATCTCTCTAAGTGCGTTGTTTAATTTCCTCAAACACGTCATAACATGCACTGCTTCAGAAATGCCTGGATTTAGGGGGAGCTCCTCATATACCTCAAAATGCTTTAGATATTAAACATTCTTCAACTTATATGCATATCCTCAGGGGGAGCTTCATTATATCCAGCTTAATGATACAAATGTTCTTCAAAGTTTTTATTCTTCAAACTCATAATTTTATCCCCGTTGAAGCTTAACCTGATTGTCATCAAATCACCAAAAAGGGGGAGATTGTAAATGCATCAAGTGCCCTCCCCTTGAGGTTTTGGAGTTTGATGACAAAACGGTTAAGGGACTGATGTGTTTGTGAGTATACACAGGAGAACAGTCCCGGATGAGGTGTTTAACCACCAATGTTGACCCCCCAAAATGTTGAGGAACATTGGAGAAATCGGTGTGTTTCCTGAAGAATGAAGTTGCGCGAAATCCTGAGGAAGTAGGATTCTGAAGCGTTCGGTTGAAGCTGAAGCTGAAGACGATCCTGAGGAAGTAGGATCCTGAAGCGTTCGGTTGAAGCTGAAGCTGAAGACGATCCTGAGGAAGTTCGCGCTGAAGACGAAGTTGAAGCGTAGTCTTCGCCAAGAATTTTTATACTTCTTGAGTCGTAGGAGAACACCGCACTGTTGGAGGGGTTGAGGAAAATGAGTTCCGTATTTCTGAGGAAGTGCTCAGTTAGGAATCCTGAAAAAACCCCTGAGGAAATCTCCTGCAGTAGAAGTTCAGTTCCTCGGGTGTCTGAGACGTTGTTCTTCAGGACACTGAGGAATCTATCTTCGGTTGAGGAGTCTGGAGACTGCGAGTGCAGTTCTCCTGAAGAGAGAGTTATCTCCTGCAGTAGAAGTTCAGTCCTCATGTGTCTGAGACGTTGTTCTTCAGGACACTGAGGTAACTAACTTCGGTTGAGGAGTCTGGAGAGAGAATACTTTGACCGTGCCACGTGTTGCGTGGTGAGAGGCTAGAATTGTCTAGCAACGTTCATTTCCGAGGGCATGAGAGTAATTGCATGCATGGGCATTTATGTCCTTTTGCCTCGGGTTGCTCCGCGGCTATAAATAGCCACCCCCAGCCCTGATTGTGGGTTGGCTGCTCCGAGAGAAAAACTGACACTTGTCATTTGAGAGCAACCCACCTCTGAGGAAACTGAAGAACCTATGTGAGGAAAAACACCAGCCTGAGTAGTTGAGCATTTCTGAGGAAGTCGGTTCGAGTGATCCGAAGCTTTTTACTCTTAAAGACTGTGATCTTCCAGCCGGTGTAGAAGTCTTCAGTCTGAGGAAGTCAAGATGCAATTGTGACTTCCCGGAGTGACTGAGTTTGTGAAGGTTTCGGGAGTCTACCTTGAAGACTCACCTGAGTTATTGGACGGAGTTTGAGGACTTTAGTTCAAGGAGAACAAGGTGAAGACTATGTCTTCTGAGTTGAATCTCAGCCTCTCCAACCAGACGTAGAGTTGTCACAGCAACTTGAACTGGTCTACCAAACCAATGTCTTCAACTTCTGGTGATATATCTTCAATCTCTTAAGCTTCAGTATTGTGTCTTCAGTATCTATGTTGACTTCTTGTGCTTCAGCTCTCCCTCTGCTATTTATCTTCATACTATGCATCTGAAGCATTTCTGCTTATCTGAATTGATTTATTTCTGTTGCATTATGATGAGCTGCCCTAATGATTACATTCTGTGAAGTTTTATTTCTTCATGATTTTGGTTACTTCTTCAGCTTCATGATTGCTTCAGTCCTGAAGAAAATCAAAATCTGGTAGCAAAATTGAAAATCTTCCATTCACCCCCCCTCTGGTCGATATATTGCACTTTCAGAAAGGAAGAGGCTCAAAAGCATGGGCAGTACGCCAAAATAAGTAGACCGAAATCAACCTGCATCTACTACTAATCATCCACCTTGAGATATCTATCCAGAACATCTCGCTGGTATTAAGTTGCGAGTCCCACCCAAAGTGTAAACCCAAAGCAACAGACAACTGTATTAAAAATCACTTTGCGTAAAGTAAACAATCCTTGCAACCGCGGTTACAAGCACCGTTGTTTTCCCCCTTGTGGCAAAAACACATCCTCTAGACTCATGTTTTTGTCAGTCAAGCGTGTCATCAGGGGGCATGAACCCACAATCGAGCATAACATTCCCTCTTGGAGTTACTACCTACTACTTGGCCAAAGCAATAAACAGCAACAGAGAACATGCAAGAATTACTTACGAACAAAAATATAAAAGATAAGAACCAAATATATTACTCTATCACAATCTGAACATAATATCATAATCCATTAGATCCCATCAAACTCAGCATAGCAACAGCAGAAAGATTACATATGTGCCTCGATCATGTAGGGAAGCTGATGACCCTCAGCTGTAGGGGATCGATTGTAGTGTTCTCGCGGGTAAGTTAACCCAATTTATTGATTCGACACAAGGGGAGCCAAAGAGTATTTATAAGCTTTGACAGTTGAGTTGTCAATTCAATCGCACCTGAAATATACTTGCTTGCAACAAAGTATTAATAGTAACTGTGGTATGATAGTGGTAGCGATGGTGATAACAGCAAAAGTAAAACAACAGAAATAAACTAGTAGTAACCAGTAGGATTAAAGCATTGTAGGCTAGGGAGATGGATGGTTGGCTGCTGCATGAATAATAATGAACATGTAATAGGTTCTAACACGGGGCAAGGCACACATAAAAGCAATGATCATCTAGGAAAATATCAAACATTAGGCATGTATTCCGTAGGTAGTTGTGCGTGCTTGCAATAAGAACTTGCACACCATCTTTTGTCCTACCATCCCGCTACGAACGGGGCCAAAAGGAACTTATGGAGATTAAGGTGCTCCTGTCAAAGAGCACTGGAACAAAGCAATAAACTCAATGGATGCATGGAATCCTCAAATTATGGACCATCCCCTTTGGTGTCCCAAGATGTCACCTTTGGGATCGCCGATTTCGGACCATAATAGGTGCATACAACTCATAGATAGGATCAAGAACATAAATATACTCATGAAAACATAAGTGGTTCAGATATGAAAACTTGGCACTCGGGCCCAAAGTGACAAGCATTAAGAGCAACAAGTTGTAGCAAAGAAGATAAACACCAAAGTAGATGATAGGCAACATGCCCCCAACAATCTGACGAACTATTACATGATCAATATCATCCAATCCCTACCATCCCCTTTGCCTACACCAGGGAATTACTCACACATGTGAAGAGAAGTCATGGAGGGAGGATGGAGTGGTGATGGTGATGACGATGGCGACGATCTCCCCTCTCCAGAGGTCAAATCAACCTCTAGATTAGCCCTCCGGAGGAAGAACAGAGGTTGGCGGCGGGTCCGCGACAGGTTCTGGAAAAGCGACTTCTATTTCGGAGTTTCCTCGCCACGAGAAGAAATAGGGGCCAAAGTAGGTCACCAGAGGGTGTGGGACTCACCCAGGCGCCCTGTGGGCGCGGCCAGGGGGCTGGCCGCGCCAGGTAGGCGCCTGGGCACCCCTAGCTCCCCTCTTGCCCACCTTCTGGTCCTGGGACCCTCCGGGTGCGTGGATTTTCTGTCTTTTTTCTGGGAATTTTCTGAGATGTCTAAAAATCCATTTTCCCGCGCACAATAAAACCATACAGGCAGCTTTGCTGAAAACAACGTCAGTCCGGGTTAGTTTAGCTCAAATCATGCAAGAATGAGGGCAAAACAATAGCAAAAGTGTTTGTAAAAGTAGATACATTTGAGACGTATCAACTCCCCCAAGCTTAGCCTATTGCTTTTCCTCAAGCAATTCAGTTCAACGAACTGGACGCGACAAATAAAACTTTGACAAACTCTTTTGCTTCATAAGATGTATATAAGCCGGTACTACGAAAAGAGTTGAGCAAGTATCAAAACAATGCTATGAGGACAATGCACGAAGCAATCCTTCTTTCAAGTGATCAATCACAAACAACCAAAAGTAAACATTATGCTGCCGAAATTAAGACAAGATCACAATGCACATAGCCTGAACATACTAGAGTGGTATCTCGCTAGCCTCCATGAGTGAAGCAAAACATAAATGCAGAAACCCCTCCGGAGTTTTTAAAGGAGCCTAGAACTAAGAATTTCAGACTAGCAATATCACAAGCATGCAGAAGACAATGTAATACTTTGGGACAATGCATGTTACACTAAGAATTACAATTAAGCTCTCAATAGTTTATTCTCTGAAGAAAGAAGGGGAGACTCTCGAACCGTGGCTTTTTGATGGCAAGATTGAAAACCCGTGATTGGAAGCAAAGAATAAACATGTTACGGAGCTCTTGGTTTTGAAAACAGAGACAAAATTCTTTTGAGAAGTGAAACTTTCCAGTCAACGGTGAACGGTAAAGGTCTCTCAATATCTCCCATGCCAACCATATTAATGCTTTTTTAATTACACTTTGTTCCCTTATCCATCCATCGTTTGATGGTCTATGGAACCTTTTATCTTGCCTCAAGTATGGAAGGAGGATGTTGTTTCATCTATCATTAGTAGCATTTGGTCCATTTCATTCTATCATCAAGTATGGGGGAAGGTGTAACTCTCTATTTCTTTATAAGTTTGACTAGTTAAAACTTTCGTCAAAATATTTTTGGCATGGTAGATACTGATTTTCCCTCACCGCACCATGAGCTTGTACGGTTACAAAAGGGAGGCTTTTGAATAAATTTCGAGATGCCACAAGAAAGTATAAGTTAGGAGTGGCCGGTAAATACCACATCTAGGAAGATATGGTGGACTCAAGTGGAATAACTGGTTTGAAAAGGAGTTTGGATACACAAGCAGAATTCCGCTTAGTGTGAGCGAAGGCTAGCAAAAGACTAGGAAGCGACCAACTAGAGAGCAATAATTGTCATAATCATGCAGAGCGACAAAGCAACATTGAATCGGGCATGAAAGTGATATAACTGTTCTGAAATAAAAAAGGTCATCAAGGCATGATAGAATTTTTAGTCATAAACATGTGTGAACATGTGCCAAGTCAATCCAAGAATTCTCCGAAGGGAAATACCACTTCACTATGCCAAACCATGAACAATGCAATGCATGTAAATCATTTCAACAATACAATTATGCACTCTAGCTATTTCAGATCAGCCACAAAGAAAGCATGAACACTGGGAAAGCATTGTAAACATAGCTCTATGTCGCTACAAGCTGGTCTCTATAACATAAGTACATGCATATGTACAAAAGTAGAAACAAGAGAGTTCATACCGGTTTTCCTTGTTGCTTCCCTTTCGTCGATCTTCGTCATTACTGCCTTGTCACTTGCATGACCGAACGTGGGAAATATAATCAAATGCCATCACGGACTCGAGCTGAACTCTGAAAACAAAGCAAACAAAAGAGAGAAAGGAAATCTTTTTGGTTTTTTTAAGGTTTAACGAAAGAAAAAGAAAAGAGAAATCTTTTTGTTGTTTTTGCAAATTAAAAGAACAAAGAAGAACAGACAAAAACTTCAAAAAGATCAAATCAAAGAAAATAAAAACGGATAATACAATGGAAAAGGGAGAAGGGCACGTACTCCCCCAAGCTTAGGCTTTTGGCCTAAGTTGGTAGCAGCTACTGCCCCCAGGAGCCTCCTGCTCCGGGGTAATGGTAAGTCCAAGGGTCGTATGAGTCCTCCGGCGCGTACACCGAAGTCCTCGGGTCCTCCCATGAGGAAGGTCCCACGTCCAAAGCAGAAGACCCCTCACCCTGCTGGGTGAAGGTCTCCCCCTGGAAAGGTGGGAACTCACCATGCTCCTCCTCGTCGGGCACAACCCCCTCCATGGGGTTATGCAATTGATACTGGTCCATGAACTCATCGAACTGGACATCATTGAAGGACAATCCGTTCCTGCGAGTGTGATCAAACAAAAGTGGTGCAGGTAGACGGATCTCACGAGTAATGGTATTTTCAAACCTGAAAATATAAACAAGGTTACAAAACTGAGAAGTCATGGTAACAAACTTATGCCTCTTCATAGTAACAAGATCAAGACTTGCGTAAGAAAAGGGAACATCATCAGGATGCGGGGTGTAGTTAAGAGACTCAAGGATAAGTGTGGCATAAACACCACCAAATAAACCACCTTTGTTACTGTTCGTAACAAGGCGTCGAGCAATTAAAGCACCCACATTATAATCATTCCTATCAGAGAGGGCGTTCGCATAGATAGCAAAATCTGGTGCAGACCCGTTGCTCGAGTTGTCACGAGCCAACACCCCTCTAGCAATAAAGTACACAAAATACCTGATGTGGGGGAATAAAATGCTGGAAACCTTTGTACGCTGAATGTCGCTCTCCTCCTGGCTACAAAGGGAGTTGAAGAGGGTCCTCAAATCGGAGGGCTGAGTGTTCATCCTCGCCGTCTGACCAACGTTCGGCACACCTATTATTTCACAAAACTGTGCCAAAGACATGGTTATAAGATTATTATAAAGTTTGAACTCGACGGTTCCAGCAGAATGGTTATAACAAAAACTGTTAACAAAACAGGAGGTGAGCCTCTTGTATTGTATCACACGGCATAGTGCTAGCCGTTTCAAACCTGCATTGGCGCAAAGGCCATAAAAATCCTCCTTAATTCCTGCAGCTTCAAGAAAATCATCGCACGGATACAACATCGCAGATGTTGGACTTGTGTCTTCTAGCAACTCCAGGGGCACGTGGTCTACATTTTAGCTCACCCTAGCAGCTGAGGGTGAAGCTTCAGCTCTAGTAACTCGATCGGAGCACTGGGGTTTCTTCTTCCCAAGCCACCCCTTTGCTTTTCCTAGCAAACTCATTTCTGAAAGTTTTGGCAATTCACAAAAACAAGGATTTAAACAAAGTGAGTTGAGGAAAACTACTCTACTCACTTACCTAAGGCATAAACTTGCATCAAAACTTGGAAAATAAATTTCTACACATGCATGTAAGCTCATCTAAGCAGCACCAAGAACTACTAAATACCCACAAATGAAGCCACCAATCAAAAATCTAATTGGAGCGGTGAAGGAGTTGCATACCAGGGAGTATTTTCTCAAAATTTCAGCTCAAATGGTGTGATATAGAGAGAGATCGAAAATCGCCTCCAAGAACAGCAAGAACGCAAAAGCTGGAGTAGAACTCGTGTTTGTGGAGAGAGAGGATGGAGGAGGAAGAAGAAATACCTGCAGGTGGGGCCTATGGGCCCCAGGCGCCTTGTGGGCGCGGCCAGGGGGCAGGCCGTGCCAGCTGGCCGCCTAGGCCACCGGTGGCCCCCCTGGTCAGCCCCAGGCACCTCTGGTTCACTCCCGGCATGGAAATTTTTATTTTAATTTTTCTGGATTTTTTCTGAAAACTTCACTGTTGAAAAATTTCCGGAGTTCAAAAAGCTGCGAAACTTTCTGAAAACTTGAAGCAGTGATTAGAATTGTGAAGCTTCAAAAACATATAAACTTGGTACGGCAAAGAGAATAAAATCTAAATCAAATGAAAACATAACAAGCTCTACTTTTTATCTATATAAAACATGCCCACTAGCATGGTTGATCAAGTCTTACCAACGAACCAGCGATATATAGAACAAAAAGTCTCACCGCTTATGAAGTGATCATTGCACCTTTACTTTAATGAACATTGTCCCCACCATAATGGTTTTGTATTTGTGGTGCCCGTGCAGAGGAGAATCCCATTCTCTAATCTTCATAGTCTCGATATTCTCTAGTGAGTTAAGGCCATGGCTTTTGTCAATCTTCTTTGGAAAATACACCGTGTGTTCTTTATCATCAACGTTTAAGGTGACCTTTCCTTTATTGCAATCAATAATGGCACCTGTGGTGTTTAGAAAAGGTCTACCAAGAATAATGGACATGCTCCCATCCTCGAGCATGTCAAGCACAACAAAATCTGTACGAATTAAGAAATTAGCAACTTCAACGGGAACATCCTCACAAATACCTATCGGGACGGCTGTTGACTTGTCAGCCATCTGAAGAGAGATATCTGTAGGGATTAGCTTATCTAAACATAATCTTTTATAAAGAGAAAAATGCATAACACGCACCCCTGCTCCGAGATCACATAAGGCAGTTTTGACATAATTATTTTTTATGGATCAAGGAATGGTGGGTATACCTGGATCACCAAGCTTTTCAGGAATCTTACCACTGAAAGAGTAGTTAGCAAGCATAGTAGATATTGCCTCATTAGGAAATTTTCTTTTGTTAGTGACAATATCTTTCATATATTTTGAATAAGGAGGTAACTTAATAGCATCAGTCAAAGGAATTTGAAGAAAAAGAGGCTTCATCCATTCACAAAATTTATTATAGTGCTCTTCTTCTTTAGATTTGAGAGACTTACCTGGAAAGGGCATGGGTTTTTGTACCCACGGTTCTCTTTCCTTCCCGTGTCTTCTTGCGATGAAGTCTTCTCTAGTATACTTCTTGCGTGTATCGGGTGCTTCTTCTTCTCGCACCTCGGGAGGATCATTCTTCTCCTTATCATTTTCTTCGGGCTCAACACCGTCTTCAGTTTCGGCATCAGAGGTAGATATGCTGTTAGGATCAATAGCAGGCTCTTCACTTGTAATAGGATCATTGGAGTTGTCATCCTCCTTGTGTTTCTTCTTCTTCTTTTTCTTATTTGGAGAGCTAACAATCTCGTCTTCTACTTGTACTTGAGAATCTTGCTCGATCCTCTTCAGATGCCCCTCAGGATAGAGTGGGTCCTGGGTGTGTGTTCCACCCCTGGTCTTGATGCCATAAGATTGTATGTCCTGTTTGGCATTGTTAGCGAGCAAATCTTTTGAACATTAGAAATTTGTTCAAGCTGAGTTTGAACCATATGAAAATGTTTAACAAGACATTTAACATGATTAACTGTTCTTTCTAGAACACCAAGTAAACTTTTGATAGCAAGAGAATTATAATGCAACTGGCTTTGTATCCTCCTATTAAATTTTCTTGCTTAATAATAAAATTATCAAGCTCATCTAAGCATTGGTCGGGAGGGTTACCTTTAGGGATGTCACTTTTAGTAAATTCTAATAGAGAGTGTACCTCTGCCAAGGGAGGGTGAGTAGTAGGCTCACACAACTTCTCGATAGGCGGTAGATTCTTCACGTATTCGGCTTTAATGCCTTTCTCGTTAATAGACTTCTTTGCTTCTTGCATATCTTCGAGGCTGAGAACAAGCATGCCCCTCCTCTTTGGTGGTGGAGGTGGTTCAGGGACGAACCAATCTTCATGGTTCTTGGCAATCTTGCCCATTAGTTCTTCGGCTTCGTCCGGTGTTCTTTCCCTGAAAACACAACCAGCACAACTATCTAGATAGGATATAGATTCATCGGTTAGACCAACATAAAATATATCAAGTAATTCATTCTTTGGGACTTCATGTCCCGTTCTAGCCTTAATTAAGTCACAATACCTCCCCCAAGCTTTAGGGAGGTGCTCATCCTGCAATTGTTTAAAGTTATATATTCTTTGCAAAGAAGCATGTTGCATATGAGCAGGAAAATATTTATCAATAAAGAATTGAACTAAGTCCCGAGCACTCTCAATGGAACCGTAGGGTAGTGCATCGTACCATAATTTAGCATCTTCCTTCAAAGAAAAAGGAAAAAGCTTGGCCAAATAGAAGTTTCGTATCTTTTCATCAGTAGTAAATAGGTCACCTAACTCAGCGAGTTTGGTCAGGTGTGCTATAGATCATAATTTTCTCTGCCATAAAAGGGGTCAGCCTCGACTGTAGATACAAGTGAAAGATCAACAAAGAAAACATAATCTGGATCATTGATGCATATAGGAGATGTGGCAAATTTAGGATCAGGAATAATCTTGTTCTTCATGGAGTGCTTTTCGAGCAGCTCCTTAACATCATCAGGGTCAAAGTCGACACACTCTCTGAGTTCCCTGCAAAGATCATTGTCAAGAGTAATATAATCATCATCAAGGAGTCTCTCCTTGAGTTCATCTAAGTCTTGGTAACCAAAGGTTTTGCAAGTAGGAATACAGGTAGCAGGAGTCTCGGTCTCAGGTTCTGCTGCAACCTTAGCAGTCTGAGTTTCAATATAATGACCAAGAAAACTAGTATCATCAAGAGTAGTGGAAGCATCATCAAAAGTATCGGACATAGTAACTGACTCAGTATAAGTAGCATGTGGTGGTAGTGGTGAATCAAACTTACTTATAATGGAAGGTGAAGCAAGCGTAGCACTGGTACTCACAACGGTACCTTTTCTTGTAGTGGATGGTAGGATCGGAACCTTGGGGTCTCCTTTCTTACCCATAGCGGATGAAGTGTGGCAGGTAACATACTTCAAGTAGACTTGTAAATATTGCTATGCTCCCCAGTAGCGGCGCCAGAAAGCAGTACTTGATGACCCTCAACTGTAGGGGATCGATTGTAGTGTTCTCGCGGGTAAGTTAACCCAATTTATTGATTCGACACAAGGGGAGCCAAAGAGTATTTATAAGCTTTGACAGTTGAGTTGTAAATTCAACCGCACCTGAAATATACTTGCTTGCAACAAAGTATTAATAGCAACTGTGGTATGATAGTGGTCGCGATGGTGATAACAACAAAAGTAAAAAAACAGAAATAAACTAGTAGTAACCAGCATGATTAAATCACTGTAGGCTAGGGAGATGGATGGTCGGGCGCTGCATGAATAAGAATGAACATGTAATAGGTTCTAACACGGGGCAAGGCACACAGAAAAGCACTGATCATCTAGGCAAATATCAAACATTAGGCATGTATCCCGTAGGTAGTTGTGCGTGCTTGCAATAAGAACTTGCACAACATCTTTTGTCCTACCATCTCGCTACGAATGGGGCCAAAAGAAACTTATGGAGATTAAGGTGCTCATGTAAAAGAGCACCGAAACAAAGCAATAAACTCAATGGATACATGGAATGCTCAAATTATGGACCACCCCCTTTGGTGTCCCAAGATGTCACCTTTGGATCGCCGGTTCCGGACCATAATAGGTGCATACAACTCATAGATAGGATCAAGAACATAAATATACTCATGAAAACATAAGTGGTTCAGATCTGAAAACATGGCACTCGGGCCCAAAGTGACAAGCATTAAGAGCAACAAGTTGTAGCAAAGATGATAAACACCAAAGTAGATGATAGGCAACATGCCCCAACAATCTGACGAACTATTACAGGATCAATCTCATCCAATCTCTACCATCCCCTTTGCCTACAACAGGGAATTACTCACACATGTGAAGAGAAGTCATGGAGGGAGGATGGAGTGGTGATGGTGATGACGATGGCGATGCTCTCCCCTCTCCGGAGGCCAAATTAGCCTCCAGATTAGCCCTCCCGAAGAAGAACAGAGGGTGGCGGCGGCTCCGCAACGGAAACTGGGAAAACGACTTCTCCAGAGGGGGTGGGACCCACCAAGGCTCCATGTGGGCGCGTCCAGGGAGCTGGTCGCGCCAGCTAGGCGCCTGGGGCCCCCTGGCTCCCCTCTGGCCCACTTTCTGGTCCTAGGTCCCTCCAGGTGCATGGATTTTCTGTATTTTTTCTGGGAATTTTCGGAGATGTCTAAAAATCCATTTCCCTGCGCATAATAAAACCATACAGGCAGCTCTGCTGAAACAACGTCAGTCCGGGTTAGTTTAGCTCAAATCATGCAAGAATGAGGGCAAAACATTAGCAAAAGTGTTTGGAAAAGTAGATACGTTTGAGACGTATCAGGAGCTCACGAGGTCTAAACTATGAAGAACAAAGAGGGGAGGAGAACATCACATAGCTACTGATCACGGACCCATGGTCCAAAGGAAACTACTCACGGCACATCCGGGAAGCGTCCATGGTGAAGGGGAAGCTCCCGAAGGTCGATCCTCCCTCCGGAAGGGTGCCAAGAAGAAGTTTGCTAGCGCTCCCGATCTTGGAAGCGTGGCGGCGGTGGAACAGAGGCGAGATCACGAAAAAAGGTTCTCTCTTCGGAGGTTTCGCGTCACGGGGAATAAATAGGCGAAGGGGGGCAGCCATGGGGGCCACCAGGAGTCTAGGCGCTCCCCTGGCGCGGCCAAGCCCTATGCCGCGCCAGGTGGCCGCCTGGGCACCTGGTGGTGGCCCCCCGGCCCTCCTTCGTTGCTCCGGAAGCTTCCGTTGCGCTGATTTTTTAACCGATTTTCCCGAATTTTTGGAGCACTTTTAATATGGGGGAAACCTGGAATAGAAAAACAGCAGAAAACAGGAACTGGCACTGTGGTGCACTGAGTTAATAAGTTAGTCCAAATATGATAAAAAAATGTATGAAAGTGTATCTAGATCATAGCAATATCACACAAAACATGCATGGAGCAAGCATAAATTATCGATACGTTTGGGACGTATCAGCAGGTCCACGTCAACTCGTGCTAGATTTCTAGCGCTGTTGTCACCTACTTGCTGTTGTTGGATTCCTACTGGAGACATAAACCTTGGTACCTTCACTGAGGGAAACTTGCTGCTGTGCCACATCTCTGATACGTCCAAAACATATCTATAATTTCTGCTTGCTCCATGCCTCTTTTGTGTGATATTGCTATGATATTGATGAACTTCCATACACTTTTGATCATATTTGGACTAGCCCATTAACTCAGTGCACCCCAGTGCCAGTTCCCGTTTTCTGCTGTTTTTCTATTTCAGGTTTCCCCCTTATTAAAAGTACCAGAAAAATTCCGAGAAAAATATAGGAAAAATCAGCGTACCGGAAGCTTCGCGAAGAGCCCGAGAGGGTCGAGAGGGGAGCCAGGCGGCCCAGGCGGCCAGAGGACGAGGCCAGGCCCCTGGCCGCGCCAGGGGGGCGCTCGGAGCCCCTAGCCCACCTCTGGCTGCCCCCTTTCGCCCATTTATTCCACGTGACGAAACCCTCGGGGACGGAACCCTTTTTCACAATCTCTCCTCTGTTCCGCCGCTGCTGCGCTTCCAAGATCGGGAGCACCAGAAGACCTCTTCCCGGCACCTGCCGGAGGGAGGAATCACCTCCGGGAGCTTCTCCACCACCATGGATGCTTCCCGGATGAACCGTGAGTAGTCCACCTTGGACCATGGGTCCATTATCAGTAGCTATGTGATGTTCTCCTCCCCTCTTTGTTCTTCATGGATTAAACCTCGTGAGCTGCCCTACATGATCGAGGTACATATGTAATCTTTCTGCTGTTGCTATGCTGAGTTTGCTGGGATCCGATGGATTATGAGATTATGTTTAGATTCTGATTGAGTTATATATTTGATTCTCTTCCTTTATATTTATGTTCTTGAGTAACTCTTGCATGTTCTCCATTGCTGTTTATTGCTTTGGCCAAGTAGTAGGTAGTGACTCCAAGAGGGAGCGTTATGCATGATTGTGGGTTCATGCCCCCCGATGACTAGCTTGAGTGACAGTAATATGAGTCTAGGGGATGTGTTGTTGCCACAAGGGGGAAAACAACGGTGCTTGTACTTGCGGGTGCAAGGATTGTTTACTTTATGCAAAGTTCTTTATTTCAGTTGTCTGTTGCTTTGAGTTTACACTTTGGGTGAAATTCGCAACTTAATACCAACGAGATGTTCTGGATAGATATCTCAAGGTGGATGATTAGTGGGTAGATGCAAATGGATTTCGGTCTACTTGTCTTGGCGTACCGCCCGTGCTTTTGAGCCTCTTCCTTTCTGTTTCACATAATTAGCATTGGTTTGCGCACATAATCCTGTCAATTTCCCAGCTGTAATCTGTTTACCTCGCATGGCTATTTTATCGTCTTTTGGGGGAGAGACATCACTAGTGAACATCATAGGACCCCGGTCCATATTTCCACCACTGTTTACACTATCAATTTACTTTCAGTATTTACTTTTCCGTAGCTATCCCTATCATTATTATCCCGTGCGTTTTATCCTTTGTAAACAACAAGGCCGGAGGAATTGACAAGTCCTCTGTACTCGTTGGGAGCAAAGCTATCTGTTGTGTGTGCAGGTCCAGGTGAAGTTAGCAATCCTTAGATTGTCAACAGCGCCAATTGTTCACTTCACCACCTACTTGTATCTGTTGGAGTCCTCCTGGACGATACTCAACCTTAGCATATTTTCTAAGGGAAATTTTCCGCTACGCTAGATCTCACCTTCCACTTGGGGTAACCAACGAGGGACGAGAAGCTATCTCGTGTATCAAGAAAATTTCTGGCGCCGTTACCGGGGACTCTACTCTTCAAGATAGGGGAGTTGCACACTATATTTTATCTTTGCTTTTTAGTCTTGTTTGTTTACCTTTCAGTTTTTGCTTTAGTGTCTTTTATGAAAAAACAAAAAAATAGTTGCTACCTTTTGCATTTGTCTTGCTTTGCCTAGTTATGCTATCCTCACCATGGGTGCTGAACCACCCAAATATGGTAGGATGGACATGTTCGACATGTTACACTTGGATCGTCATCGATCAATTTGTGCTCGCGCTAAAAACCCAACCGACTTGGTTGAGGGAAAATCATTGGATGAGCATGCTCATTATATGCGGCACCGCCTATCTCAGAAAGGAAAACACTTACGGGATCAAATACATGTTTCTTATTGCCATGCTAAGCTTTTGTGCCACACTTCTGATTTTACTTGCTGTTCTAATATAGATCATAGACATCTTCCTTTCCAATGTGAGTTTAATGAAAATAAGATCTTATCTTCTTATGCTAAAGGTGTTTTTTATTACTTTGATGTTGAAAAGATTGAAGAGTTTGTTGCTTTTAAAGGTGCTTATGAGATTTCTTCTTTGATTGAAAAGTATCACGATACTATTCACCAGTCTGAAAACTTTGCAGTTCTTGCTTATTGCTTCGAGAATTATACTTCCAATTCTTATATTGAGGATTTTAAAAATAAAATGTTTGCTGCCCTAGAAGAGGCTAATGATTGCTTTGATGAGGAATCCCATGATTCCGAGGACTCACTTGATACTTCCCTTTCTCATGAACTTAATACTTGCTTTGTTGATGGCCTTGATGCCAATATGGATGACGCTTACGAAGATGAACTTGATATAGTTCCTTATGTTAAGCATGAAATTGTTGCTATTGCACCCACACTTGATTGCCATATTATCCTTTTGAAATCTCCAACTAGTATTTCGGAGAACTTTGCTCTTATCAAGGCTCAATTTGATGGGGTTGCATTTATCTTATAATCCTAAAGACCGTGTTGAAAACTATACACATGTGCTTGCAGTTCATGAACAACATGATTTACGTGATAGTTATATTCTTGATGTTGTTCATGATACTACTGAAAATTATTTTGAGAGAGTGAAGTTTGGTTGTAGAAACTTCCATATTACTAAAACTCCTCTCTTTATGTTGAAAGTTTTGAAGATGTTCTTGTTCCACCTTCCTATGCTTGTCTCTTTGTACTTCTTTGATTTATTTTCTTACAAGATTCCTAGGCATAGGAAGTGGGTTAGGCTTAATTTTTTTTCAAATTTGCTTCTTGATGCTCTATTTTCCTAAAATTCCTATTCTCTTGTCAGAGCATCTTTTATAATCTTTAAGCCTAGCTAATGGCTTTAAAGAAGCGCTTTCGGGAGGCAGCCCGCAACGAATTTAGGATTTCCTTTTTGTTTTTCTTCTGTTTTTAGCGGTCTTGATGATTTTTATTACTGTAGCAACATCATTGTATCTTTACTTTTCAAACTTTGTGCCTTTTATAGCCTCATACGACAAGGGAAGTGAAAGTTGTGACATGCTGTCCAGAAAACAGATTCTGTCCCCGTGACTAGAAAAATCAGAGAAAAATCCCAGTTCATCTTTTTGAGCTTAATATTTTACACAGCGTGCTCTATACATTTACGAAACTTTCATATGTTATGAGTTTTTTTATTTGAGTTGCAGAAGTATCCCTAAAAAATTCTTTACTACCTGCTGGTCTGTTTTTCACAGATTCTGTCCTGTTTTGCCTTTTCTTCGTTTTGCAAACCTTAAGCTTGCTTTTTCTTTGCAAAAACCTTTTGGAACTCTTGCGAAACATTAGCTCTTCAATTTTATCTTTATTTCAAGTAGAGAAAAATTATTTTATTATGGGTACTAATCTCGCTAATCAGATTATGATGAGTTATGTATGAATTGAGTTTTCAAGTGTGCGAGGGAAGATGATGAAAGAAGATTAAGAAGTGTCAAGCGTTCAAGATTGGGGATGCCCCCATGCATCCCCAAGAAATATTCAAGGATACTCAAGCGTCTAAGCTAGGGGATGCCCCTGTGCATCCCCTTCTCCGTCGACAATTATCAGTTCTTCTCTCGTCTCACTATATTTTATCACTTCATGCGTTATGTGCTATTCTTGGAGCGTCTCGCTCTTAGGTTTTGTTTTTAGTTTTCTTTAGATTTTCTTGCTGTTCATAACAAGTTAGAGCCCAGCTTTCTTTGTGTGGGAGAGAAACACGCTCCACTTCCAAAATTTAGAACACAACATAGGACTTTTTCCTGCTTATCTTTGTTGTGTTTGTTCTTTATCTTTTCATAGCTGTTGTCATGTTTTTCTCTTAGATTTCATTCTTATCTTTTCAAAGAGCTTTTGTTTAGTTTATTGCTGGAACTCTCTTGAGTTTTTTTATCTTGTTTAGAGAGTTTGCCTGTTGCACTAAATTGTTTTTCTTGACTTGGAGTAGGTAATTGAGGTTGCTATTCTTTTGTAGTAGTAACTTGCAAAAGTTTTGAGGTATTGTTTTGAGTAATGTTTGGACTTTTGGTGTCAAGAGATTTAGCCTATTAGTGACAGATGTCGTATTTTGGGCAATCCGTGTTTATTTTCAAAACCTACAAATTAGTTGAGAACTCTAGCTACTAGATGGATCACTACTCTTCTGAGGGGTCGAATATTAGAGTACACTCAGGTACCTTGAGTCGAGGATGCGCAAGGATAACCAAACCCCCATGCACTCCTCCTCGGGGTACTTGTCTCTTTGTGAAACCTCCTTATTAGATTGAGAGTTACCGATAATAAGTGCATGAGTTATTTGGACTAATGTGAGTATTCGAAAGTTGACACTTCCACCTTCCCATACTTTGCTAGCCTTTCCTGTGCCGTGCATTGCTTTCTTCTCACTCCGAGAGTTAGCGTCCACCTTCGCCGGTACATCCAAACCATTGGCCCGATACGCTCTGTCATCATAAGCCTCCTTATATCCTTCCTCAAAACAGCCACCATACCTACCTATCAAGGCATTTCCATAGCCTTTCCGAGATATATTGCCATGCAACATCCATCTTCTCACGACTTGATCTTCATGTCATACATGCTACTTGCTTGATCGATGAGCCGCATGCTAGTTGGGCCTTGCCATAATCATTGCTACATGACGCGCTAGTATCCTTGCATATCCGGCTACACTGGCAGAGGCATACATTTGCATACATCATGATAGTTACATTTTCTTTATGATTTGAGTACTTTGTAAAGTGTGAAAGATCTTCTATACTTTTTGTAATAAATAGAGTGTTGCCCCTAAAGTGAGGAAAAGATCCCAAAGTGGACAAATTAAAATATCCCAAAGTGGACAATTAAAAGATCCCAAAGAGGACAAATGAGAGTTCAATAGAAAGAGCCATTGATGCCACCAAAAATACAAAAAAAAGAAAAAAAAAAGAAAGAAATAAAAAGAGAGAAGGGGGCACACTACTATTCCTTTTGATAGATCCATACTCGTACTCCTTCTTATATCTTGTACTCCATAGAGATTATCATTCATGCATATAGCTATGTGGGGACCTTCACACTATAGAACTTGGCTTGTATATTCCAATGATGAGCCTCCTCAAATGAGCTATAGGTCTTCTTGAGCAAGCAAGTTGGATGCACCCCCACTAGTTCCATTGGAGAGCTTACCTTAGCTCACATGTGCATCCGTTGCATGGAAATCCCTACTCCTCACATCATATCTATCATTTGGCTTTCTCTCGCCTATGATTGTCCTCATTGATGTGAGCCTTTCACACCTTTTTGTCTTCCTCCTCCACTGTATTCTCTCTTTTCCATCCTAAGTGTCGACTTTCTTGCTTACGCTCATCCATTGCATGTCAATTTGACTTGTACCAGGCTAGTGGTCCGGGGATGAGTCAAGATAAGATTCCAAAGAAGACCAAGTGTGACACTTTAGTAGATTGAGTTCTCAACATAAAAATACTTTTTCTCGTATATACCTATCCCCTTTCTTGCACGCAAACACCATTTGGAGACATTCGAGTCACGGACAGCGAGAGCTCTTGCACCTTTATGTTCTTATGTTGCTTGTTTCAATACTAGATATAGACTCTTTCCTGTTATGACTTGAATTGAATTGCATGCTTTGATTGCTTTACTTACAAAGTTCTTATACGGTTGTTAGCATGTCACCACAAAAATTATGCTTGTTATCATTTACCTACTCGAGGACGAGCAGGAATTAAGCTTGGGGATGTTGGTACGTCCAAAACGTATCTATAATTTATGCTTGCTCCATGCCTCTTTTGTGTGATATTGCTATGATATTGATAAACTTCCATACACTTTTGATCATATTTGGACTAACCTATTAACTCACTGCACCCCAGTGCCAGTTCCTGTTTTCTCCTGTTTTTCTATTTCAGGTTTCCCCCTTATTAAAAGTACCAGAAAAATTCCGGGGAAAATATAGGAAAAATCAGCGTACCGGAAGCTTCAAGAAGATCCTAAGAGGGGCCAGAGGGGAGCCAGGGGGGCCCAGGCGGCCAGAGGGCGCGGCCAGGCCCCTGGCCGCGCCAGGGGGGGGGCGCCTGGAGCCCCTGGCCCACATCTGGCTGCCCCCTTTCGCCTATTTATTCCCCGTGACGAGAAACCCTCAGGGACGGAACCCTTTTTCGCGATCTCTCCTATGTTCCGCCGCCGCTGCGCTTCCAAGATCGGGAGCACCAGAAGACCTCTTCCCGGTACCCTGCCGGAGGGAGGAATCACCTCCGGGAGCTTCTCCACCACCATGGATGCTTCCCGGATGAACCGTGAGTAGTCCACCTTGGGCCATGGGTCCATGATCAGTAGCTATGTGATGTTCTCCTCCCCTCTTTGTTCTTCATGGATTAGACCTCGTGAGCTACCCTACATGATCGAGGCACATATGTAATCTTTCTGTTGTTGCTATGCTGAGTTTGCTGGGATCTGATGGATTATGAGATTATGTTCAGATTGTGATTGAGTTATATATTTGATTCTCTTCTTTTATATTTATGTTCTTGAGTAACTCTTGCATGTTATCCGTTGCTGTTTATTGCTTTGGCCAAGTAGTAGGTAGTGACTCCAAGAGGGAGCGTTATGCATGATTATGGGTTCATGCCCCCCGATGACTAGCTTGAGTGACAGAAACATGAGTCTAGGGGATGTGTTGTTGCCACAAGGGGGAAAACAACGGTGCTTGTACTTGCGGGTGCAAGGATTGTTTACTTTATGCAAAGTTCTTTATTGCAGTTGTCTGTTGCTTTGAGTTTACACTTTGGGTGAAATTCGCAACTTAATACCAACGAGATGTTTTGGATAGATATCTCAAGGTGGATGATTAGTGGGTAGATGCAGATGGATTTCGATCTACTTGTCTTGGCGTACCGCCCGTGCTTTTGAGCCTCTTCCTTTCTGTTTCGCATAATTACCATTGGTTTGCGCACATAATCCTGTCAATTGCCCAGCTGTAATCTGTTTACCTCACATGGCTATTTTATCGTCTTTTGGGATAGATATATCACTAGTGAACATCATAGGACCCCGGTCCATATTTCCACCACTGTTTACACTATCAATTTACTTTCAGTGTTTACTTTTCTGTAGCTATCCCTATCATTATTATCCAGTGCGTTTTATCCTTTATAAACAACAAGGCCGGAGGAATTGACAACTCCTCTGTACTCATTGGGAGCAAAGCTATCTGTTGTGTGTGCAGGTCCAGGTGAAGTTAGCAATCCTTAGATTGTCAACGACGCCAATTGTTCACTTCACCACCTACTTGTATATGTTGGAGTCCTCCTGGGCGATACTCAACCTTAGCATATTTGCTAAGGGAAATTTGCCGCTACGCTACATCTCACCTTCCACTTGGGGTAACCAACGAGGGACGAGAAGCTATGTCGTGTATCAATCTCAAACCTTCCAATTTGGGCAACCAACGAGGGGCGAGAAGCCATCAAAGAAATTTCTGGCGTCGTTGCCGTGGACTCCAATCTTCAAGATAAGTGAGTTGCACACTATCTTTTACCTTTGCTTTTTAGTATTGTTAGTTTACCTTTTAGTTTTTGTTTTTGCTTTTGTGTATTATATGAAAAACCAAAAAATAAATTCTTGCTATCTTTTGTCTCTGTCTTTGTCTTCCTACTGATGCTATCTTTACCATGGGTGTGGAACCACCCGAATATGGTAGGATGGACATGTTTCACTTGTATCATCCTCGATCAATTTGTGCTCGCGCTAAAAACTCAACCGACTTGGTTGAGAGAAAATCATTGGATGAGCATGATCATTATACGCGGCACCGCCTATCTTAGAAAGGGAAACACTTATGCGACCAAATACAAACTAATTATTGCTATGCTGAGTGTTTATGGCACATTTATGATTTTACTTGTTGTTCTAATATAGAACGTAAACACCTTCCTTTCCAATGCTAGTTTAATGACAATGTGATCCTATCTTCTTATGCTAAAGGTGTTTATGATTACTTCGATGTTGAAAAGATTGAAGAGTTTGTTGCTTTTAAGGCTGCTTATGAGATTGCTTCTTTGATTGAAAAGTATTACGATACTATTCACAAGTCTGAAAACTTTGCAGTCCTTGCTTATTTCCTTGAGAATTATGTTTGCAATGGTTATATTGAGGATTTTAAAAACAAAACGTTTGCTGCCCAAGAAGAGGTCAATGATTGCTTTGATGAGGAATCCCATGTTTCCGATGACTCACTTGATACATCCCTTTTTGAAGATCTTGATACTTGCCTTGTTGATGGCCATGATGCCAATATGGATTATGCTTGCGAAGATGAACTTGCTATAGTTCCTTATGTTAAGCATGAAATTTTTGCTATTTCGCCCACACTTGATTGTGCTATTATCCTTTTGAAATCTCCGACTCCGGAGAATTTTTCTCTTATTAAGGCTTAATGAGATGGGTTGCATTTATCTTATGATCCTAAAAACCGTGTTGAAAACAATACACGTGTGCTTGTAGGTCAGAACAATACGATTTATGTGATAGTTATATTCTTGATGTTGTTCATGATATTACTGAAAATTACTTCGAGAGAGGAAAGTTTGGTTATAGAAACTTCCATTACAAAAACACCTCTCTCTAAGTTGAAACTTTTGAAGTTGTTCTTGTTCCACCTTCCTATGCATGTCACTTTGTGCTTCTTTGATTTATTTTATTACAAGATGCCTATGCATAGGAAGTGGGTTAGGCTTAAACGTGTTTCATATTTGCTTCTTGATGCTCTATTTTGCTTCAATTCCTTATTCTTATGAGAGCACCTTTTATAATCTTTGTGCCTAGCTCAAAGGCGTAAAAGAAAGCGCTTGTTGGGAGGCAACCCAAGATGTTTTTCCTTCTGTTTGTAGTAGTCTTGATGATTGTTACTACTGTAGCAACATCATTGTATCTTTATTTTCAAGCTTTGTGCCAAGTTTAGCCTCCGATTGCAAGAAAGTTCAAAAGTTGTGACATGCTGTCCAGAAAATAGATTTTGTCCTTAGACGGAAAAATTCACGATAAATTACCAGATCATATTTTTTATCTGAATGTTTTTTACAGCATGCTCTATTTACTACCTGCTGGTTTGTTTTACCAGATTCTGCCACGTTTTGCCTTCCCTAAATTTTGCAAGTCTTGCGCTAGATTTTTCTTTGAAAAAACCTATTTGGCAATCTTGAGAAACAGTAGCCCGTCATGAAAATATTTATTTCCAGTAGAGGATAATTGTTTTATTGTGGTACTAACCTCTCTAATTAGCTTATGATGAATTATGTATGAAGGGAGTTTTCAAGTGTGCGAGGAATGATGATGAAAGAAGATCCGAGAGTGTCAAACGCTCAAGCTTGGGGATGCCCCCGTGCATCCCCAAAAAAAATCCAAGGAGACTCAAGCATCTAAGCTTGGGGATGACCCCATGCATCCCCTTCTCCATCAAAAATCATCAGTTCGTCCCCCGTGGGAGAGAAACACGCTCCACTTTAAACTAGAACACATCATAGGATTTTCATGCCTATCTTTCTTTTGTTGTGTGTTCTTTATCTTTTCGTAGCTGTTGTCATGTTTAGCTCTTAGTTTTCATGCTTATATTTTTCAAGAGCTTTTGTTTAATTTGTTGCTGGAACTCTCTTTATTTTTCATGTCTATCTTGGTTAGAGATTTGGCTGTTGCACTGAGTTGTGTCTTGACTTGAAGTAGGTAATTGAGGTTGATATTCAATTGTAGTAGTAACTTGCAATAGTTTTGAGGTATTGTTTTGAGTAATGTTTGAACTTTTGGTGTCAAGATCTCTAGACTATTAGTGATAGGTGTCGTATTTGGGGCAATCCGTGTTTATTTTCAAAAACTACAAAAACTAGTTGAGAACTCTAGCTACTAGATAGATGACTAATCTTTGGAGGGATCGGATATTAGAGTACACTCACGTACCATGAGTCGAGGATGCGCAAGGATAACCAAACCCCCATACACTCCTCCTCGGGGTACTTGTCTCTTTGTGAACCTCCTGATTAGATTGAGAGTTATCGATAATAAGTGCATGAGTTCTTCAGACTAATTTAAGTATTGAAAGTTGACACTTCCACCTCCTCATATTTGCTAGTCTCTTCGGTACCGTGCATTGCCTTCTTCTCTCACTCCGAGAGTTGGCGTCCACCTCGCCGGTGCATCCAAACCATTGGCATGATACGCTCTGTCATCATAAACCTCCTTATATCTTTCCTCAAAACAACCACCATACCTACCTATCAAGGAATTTCCATAGCCTTTCCGAGATACATTGCAATGCAACATCCACCTTGTCATGACTTGATCTTCATGTCATAAATGTTCCTGCTACACTGGCAGAGGCATACATTTGCATTCATCGTGATAGCTACATCTTCTTTTTATGTTGAGTACTTTTGTAAAGTGTGAAAGATCTCCTATACTCCTTGTAAAATAGAGTGTTGCCCTTAAGTGAGAAAAAGATCCCAAAGATGACAAATTTAAAAGATCACAAAGATGAGAATTGAGAGTTAGATAGAAAGAGCCATTGAGGCCACCAAAAAAATACAAAAAGGAGAACAAAGAGAAAAAGAAAATAAAAAGCGAGAAGGGGGAAACACTACTATTCCTTTTGAGAGATCCACACTCGTACTCCCTCTTGTATCTTGTACTCCATAGAGATGATCATATATGCATATAGCTATGTGGGGACCTTCACACTATAGAACTTGGCTTGTATATTCCAATGATGAGCCTCCTCAAATGAGCTATAGGTCTTCTTGAGCAAGCAAGTTGGATGCACCCCCACTAGTTCCTTTGGAGAGCTTACCTTAGCTCATATGTGCATCCATTGCATGGCAATCCCTACTCCTCATATCATATCTATCATTTGGCTTTCTCTCGCCTATGATTGTCCTCATTGATGTGAGCCTTCCACACCTTTTGGTCTTCCTCCTCCACCATATCTCTCTCTTTGCCATCCTAAGTCTCAATTTTCTTGCTTACGCTCATCCATTTCATGAGTGCTCAAAATATCGAAAGAGAGTGGATCAGTTTGACTTGTACCTGGCTAGTGGCCTGGGGACGAGTCAAGATAAGATTCCAAAGAATACTAGGTGTGAAACTTTAGTAGATTGAGTTCTCAACAAATAATTTTTTCTCTCTCTCGTATTCCCATCTCCCACTTCTTGCATGCAAAAACCATTTGGAGACATTCGAGTCACGGACAGCGAGAGATCTTGCACCTTTATGTTCTTATGTTGCTTGTTTCAATGCTAATATAGACTCTTGCCTGTTATGACTTGAATTGAATTACATGCATTGATTGCTTTACTTAAAAGTTCTTATATGGTTGGTAGCATGTCCCCAAAGAAATTATGCTTGTTATCATTACCTACTCGAGGACGAGGAGGAATTAAGATTGGGGATGTTGATACGTTCCAAACGTATCTATAATTTCTGCTTGCTCCATGCATGTTTTGTGTGATATTACTATGCTTTTGATACACTTTTATACAATTTTTATCACATTTGGACTAACCTATTATATGAGTGCACCCCAATGCCAGTTCCTGTTTTCTGCTGTCTTTTTATTTTAGGTTTCCCCCTTATTAAAAGTGCCCCAAAAATTCCGTAAAAATCCAATAAAAAATCAAAGTACGGGAAACTTCCAGAGCCCCGAAGGAGATCCAGGGGGCCACCCTATGCCTAGGCGGCCAGGGGGCGCGGACCCATCCTAGGCCGCACCAGGGGGGGCGCCTGCACCCCCTGGTGCCCCCCGGCTGCCCCCCTCGCCTATATATTTGTCTCGCCCCGAAACCTCCGAAGACAGAACCATTTTTTGCGATCTCGCCTCTATTCCACCGCCGCCGCGCTTCCAAGATCGGGAGCGCCAGAAGACCTCTTCCCGGCACCCTGCAGGAGGGAGGGTTGACCTCTGGGAGCTTCTCCACCACCATGGACGCTTCCCGGATGATCCCTGAGTAGTCCACCTTGGACCATGGGTCCATGATCAGTAGCTATGTGATGTTCTCCTCCCCTCTTTGTTCTTCCTTGATTAGACCTTGTGAGCTTCCCTACATGATCAAGACACATATGTAATTCTTTCTGCTGTTGCTATGTTGAGTTTGCTGGGATCTGATGGATTATGAGACTATGTTCAGATTGTGATGAGTAATATATTTGGTTCTTCTCTTTTATATTTATGTTCTTGAGTAATTATTGCATGTTCTCCGTTGCTGTTTATTGCTTTGGCCAAGTAGTAGGTAGTGACTCCAAGAGGGAGCGTTATGCATGATTGTGGGTTCATGCCCTCTGATGACTAGCTTGAGTGACAAAAACATGAGTCTAAAGGATGTGTTGTTTCCACATGGGGGGAAAACAACGGTGCTTGTAACCGTGGTTGCAAGGATTGTTTACTTTACACAAAGTTATTTTAATGCAGTTGTCTGTTGCTTTGAGTTTACACTTTGGGTGGGGCTCGCAACTTAATACCAGCGAGATGTTCTGGATAAATATCTCAAGGTGGATGATTAGTAGTAGATGCAGATGGATTTCGGTCTACTTATCTTTGCGTACTTCCCATGCTTTTGAGCCTCTTCCTTTCTTTTGTAGCATAGTTAGCATTGGTTTGCGTCTGTAATCTTGTCCATTGCCCAGCTGTAATTTGTTTACCTTGCATAGATCTTTTATCGTATTTTGGGAGAGAGACATCACTAGTGAACATCATGGGACCCCGGTCCATATTTCCACCACTTTTTACACCCTCAATTTACTTCTTGTTTTTACTTTTTAGTTGCAGTTATCACTATCTTTTACTTGCGCTTGACCCTTTGTAAACAACAAGAGCGGAGAGATTGACAACCTCTCTGTACTCGTTGGGAGCAAAGTTATATGTTGCTGTGTGTAGGTCCACGTGAACTCGTGCTAGATTTCTAGCGCCGTTGTCACCTACTTGCTGTTGTTGGAGTCCTACTAGAGACATAAACCTTGGTATCTTCACTGAGGGAAACTTGCTGCTGTGCCGCATCTCAAACCTTCCACTTTGGGTAACCAACGAGGGGCAAGAAGCCATCAAGTGCTTATCATGTTTGTGATAGGTTGTTGGTGCACTTAGTTAAGCCTAGCATATTTAGGATTTTTGCTTTAAAAGTATCCATTTATTTTAATTCCACATTAGAATAAAACCAAATATGTAAAAGTTTCAAAAGACCTATTCACCTCCTTTAGGGGACATCTCAAACCTTTCATAGAATACATGTGCATTCTATCTCGTGCCACATTTAAGCTCATTTCAGCCAAGCGTGTCTTTCACCAATTGAAGGCCCTTAGTTCGTATGGGCCAATTTATGCTCGTTTGTCACTTATGGTCCATTAATGACCCTTTTTGAGTTTGCGTCAATTTATGACCCGTGGTGACTTTAGGGATGTTAGTGTCCCGTGGTGACAATGTCACAATTTACAATGCAATGTTTCCTTGGGCCCATTAACAACCTATGGTTTACACGGCCCAATTTATGGCCTTCTACTACTTTTAGCCCGTCACGAGGGGCAATGACTACGGGCTCACTCTCGACTCGTGGTTATTTTTAGCTTTATAAAAACCTCTTTGTGCAATGCGCCATTTACGACTGTTGAACTTTTGGCCCATTAGCAACCCATGATTTGCGGCTTGGGCCTATTAATGACCCAACGATCTTTTGACCCACTATTGGACATAAGATGTTCAACCTAGTTAGTCCTAGTGGTAAAAATAGGCCCTTTTATGGCCCATGGTACATTTAAGGCCCAACCAATAGGCCCATCTGCGTCCCATGCACTTTAAGCCTGTTTACGCCCGTGATTCCTTTTTATCTAGGAACATTTACATGAAATCCCATTTCGTAAGGCCTATGTACATTAAGCCCAATTACGGCCCATTTCATAGTCCATAGACGACCTCACCTTTTTTTTACAATAAGCCCGTAGACTGGACTGACATCATCATGCTGCCACCTTCCCATCACTCTCGATGACGGCTGATTCGATGGTCTGACCTTTCTCCGCCTCCGGGCATTTCTCTGTTAAATCTCTTTACTCCAAACTAGTTTCTGGCTCGATTACTTCTAAATTCATAGTTATTTGGTGCGGCTGAGTTCCTTGCAAAATCAAAACTTTCATGTGGCAAGCTTTTAGAGGGAGGTTGGCGGTGTCGGACCAAATCCTAAAGTATAATGTTACCACGTCTGAGTTTTGTGCCTTATGCAATGGCCATGAGGATTTGGAACACACTATATTTCGCTGTGCCCTGGCTAAATTTATGTGGAGCTGCCTCAAAGACTGGATGGATGTATCTTGGGGCCCCTCTTCTTTCCCTGAGATTCATGTCTTGGCTAACCCCCTCTGAAAACTCAAGCGCATGTTTGATTTTTTCCTATGTGCTATGTGTTGGATGTTACGCACTACCAAGAACAAGTTTACCATCGAGCACACCTTCCCTCTTAGACCGGCCGACTGATCTATAGACTGCTATCATTTTACAGATATGGATATTATTGATTAAAGTGGAGGATGTGGATGACATGGAGCATGCCCCAGGCCTTGTCGTCATTGCTGCTGCCGTACACGAGCCACACCATATGACGCATGCCTCAACCCACGGTTCCATCGTCCACGTGTTGTCCCTCCGAGGAAAACACATCCATCGTTGTTGGGGAAGAATAGAACATGGCCACACATCTTGAGTTGGCTGATGATGCTTACTTGTTGGCGCTGCTCGTTCTGGCGTGGTAACCAGTTTCGTTGCTCCTCATGGAGAAGCACAACAAGTGTTTAATGAAATACAAATCTAAATAATCTTTTACGCTGTTAAGTTTAGGAGATAGATTAAAAATGATATTTTTTAAGGAGAAAATGTATTCTTTTAAATGATATTTTGAGTTTTCCTATGTGCTATGTGTTGGATGTTACGCACTACCAAGAACAAGTTTACCATCAAGCACACCTTCCCTCGTAGACCGGCCGACTGATCTATAGACTGCTATCATTTTACAGATATGGACATTATTGATTAAAGTGGAGGATGTGGATGACCTGGAGCACGCCCCAGGCCTTGCCGTCATTGCTGTTGCCGTACACGAACCACACCATATGACGCGTGCCTCAACCCACGGTGCCATCGTCCACGTGTTGTCCCTCCAGGGCAAACACATCCATCGTTGTTGGGGAAGAAGAGAACATGGCCACACATCTTGAGTTGGCTGATGATGCTTATTTGTTGGCGCTGCTCGTTCTGACGTGGTAACCAATTTAATAAAATACAAAGCTAAATAATCTTTTACGTTGTTAAGTTTAGGAGATCGATTAGAAATGATATTTTTTAAGGAGCAAATGTATTCTTTTAAATGATACTCGTTCGTTTACTCCTTTAAATTATAGGAAATTAGTTAGAGTTGCTCTAATGTATGGGCTTCTAACTCTGGTTATTAGCCCCATAAAAAACTCTAGCTATTAAAAAACTATTTGAACCAAAGAAATGCTTTCTCGATGTACCCCTTTTGGTCCTTTTTACTTTGCGTATAGGATTTTAAGTCGTAAAGTTCAACTATATTAATTTACATAATGTGAAAATTAAAATTATAGCAAGATTGGTCACGCGGAAGAAAGCAAGCACGATCATTTTGTATTGCATTTTTTTAGATAAACAGGGAAGCTTCCCCGGTTTCATTTCAATGAAAAAAAACCAACCATCCGATGCCCTGACCACAGGGGATTGTCTATTACAGGAAAATAAAGCTAGAGTTTAACAAACTGGGGAAATAAACACCCCTACAGGTGTTACATATGCCAATCTCAGGGCAAAACAGCAGGCGCAGCTGCAACCTCAATAAAGAGGATTTCCTAGTCTTCATTGGAGGGCTCAGAGCCGATCCTGGGCGACCAACAGGGCTCCAACGGCGAAACTGGACTTAGAGCCAGCACAGGGGCTAGCATCTTCTTGGGTGACCTCTCTCCAAAACTCAGCGAGCCAGATGCTAAGAGGTTGTCCCTTAGCCATTCGTGATCAACTGAGGTCTTCTGAGAATCACTTCCAGCTTGCCGGCAAAGGATTCCATCTTCTTTCTGCTGGGGTCCTGAGACAACACCATCCAGAATCTTACGGTCCGAAGCACAGACCCCCAAACCTGATGCATGGATATCCAGGTTTTGTTATCAAAAATCATAGCATTCCTATTTGTCCATAGGCACCACAAAATCACAGAGGAAACTGTATTAAGTGCAGAATTCTTGCAATTTGAGAGCCAGTATCTAGCTACATATTCAAAGTTTGAACCTACTTCAATTTGGAAGAAATCACTAAAGAAGGACCATAAGTTTTGAGCTACTATACAATTAAAAAACAGGTGCTCAATAGATCCATCATCATTACAGTAAACACAATCTAAAGGTTTGATGATCATCCTCTTCCTAAAGTTGTCTCTGGTCATCAGCTTATTGTTAGCTAATAACCACATAAAGACCTGGATTTTTGGGGGTACTTTGAGTTTCCACACAGCAGGGGGGAAAACTGGTTGTATCCCTCTATAATTAATGACATGATAAAGAAAACTGGTAGAGTAAATCCTTTTATTTTCCAGTTGCCACACCAGGGAATCAATTTCTCCAGAAAATTCCACAGTTTTCACTATTTCTAATAATTGAAACCACTGTTCCATGAGATTAGGGGTGAAGTTTCTTCTAAAGGTCAGCTTCAGGTTGTCCCCATCCCAAGCATTTGCCAGTGTAATGTTTTGCTCATTACACACTACATAAACTGGCCAAAATTGGACAGAGAGAGGTGAACTGCCAAACCAAGTTTCCTCCCAAAGCCTGATTTTTCTACCATCTCCCACTGTCCATCTATATCCCATCTTAGGGCTTGTTTGATTCATAGGAATTTCATAGGATTTTTGTAGGATTTTATCCCATAGGATTTTTTCCTATCTTACTCATTTGATTCATAGGAATTGTTCCTATAGGAATTTTTCCAATAGGAATTTTTGTACTACTTCCTATAGGAATCCTAACATTCACTCCAATCTCTTTCTACAATTCCTTTGATGGAATCAAACAAACTTTGGTGCAAGCAAAATCCTATAGGATTGGAGTAGGCATGCCATTGCAATCCTATGATTTTCTTATCCCTATGAGTTTCCTACCCTATGAATCAAACAAGCCCTTAAGAGCCTGGATAATTTCGCTATTCCGTTTTTTCTAATTTCCATTCCTACGCTGAGATTTGCCACTATATCTTATAAAGCGTACTGCGAATTGCACGACCAATCGCGGTATAATCTTACCAAATTATTATGCATCTAATAATATTGATTTCGTGTCATGAATATTTATACTCCAGATATCGGAGGGACCGAGGGGATGTTATGTGTGGTCTCTACCTAGTTGGCATGAGAATTTCCTGCCGCGTTTGAGCCGGACTCCTGAGAAAAGACATAGGCGGTTTGTATTGGTAAAGCCCCGTGACCATATAAACATGTAACGACACCACGCCATGAGACCAGCCAGCAGACGCGACGAACCGCCAAGCCAAGGCCGTCCCCGCGCTCCACCATGCCGCCGTCGACGCTCGGCATCGCGCCGCTGCTGGACGCCTACTTCCGGCGCCGCTTCGCCGCGGCGGGCCTGGTGCAGGCGTCCGTGCCGCTCGACGACGGCGCCACCACGATGCGCTGCTGGCGCTTCCCGCCCGGTGCCAGCCCCAGCGAGGAACTGCCCGTGCTCGTCCTCCTCCACGGCTTCGGCCCGCCGGCGACGTGGCAGTGGTGGCGGCAGGTGGGCCCGCTGTCTCGCCGGTTCCGCCTCGTCGTGCCGGACCTCCTCTTCTTCGGCGGCTCCCGCGCGTCGCCCGCGCCGGACGGCAGCGGGTGCTCGGAGGCCCGCCAGGCGGAGGCGGTGGCGAAGCTCATAGGCGTCATCGTCGGGCCCTGCGCCGACGGTGCCCGTGGCGCGCGGGTGTCGGTGGTCGGGACCAGCTACGGCGGCTTCGTGGCGTACCACGTGGCGAGGCTGCTGGGCGCCGAGGCCGTGGAGCGGGTGGTGATCGCGAGCTCGGACCTGCTCAAGGGCGACGCCGACGACCGCGCCCTGCTGGCGCGCGGCGGCGCCGAGCGCGTGGAGGACGTGATGCTGCCGCGCACCCCGGAGCGCATGCGGCGGCTGATGGAGCTCGCCTACCACCGCCCCCGCCGCTTCACGCCGGGCTTCGTGCTCCGGGACCTCGCTCAGGTACGTCATTAATGGCCACGATCTTTCACCGTTTGAATTAGTCCGGCCGCGGGCCTCTGTAGATGCGTTCGTCCAGCGGCCTCGCCGTGCTAGCTACCGGTCTATCATCGTCGCCGTCAACTCTGAGCGGTGCGGGCTCCGGTTTCCCAACAGCAACGGCCGAGGTTGCATCACTGCTTCCCCTTTTTCGTTGCAGAGGGCCTTTCCACCTGCTTCGTTTCCCCCGTAGATATGTGCATGGTGAACGACCTGTACGTGCTTTGCACCGGCCTACACCTACATCCCAACGGACGACTCCGACACGAGAGTCCATGTCCATTGACAAAATGAACTCAGCCAACCGTGGCCATATATGAATATCAAGATGATACCATAACGACAAACTAGTAGCAACACCATTCACTGTTTTTTTTTTTTTTTGAAACGGGGGCAAAAGATTTGCCGCTTCGATTAAATAAGGGAGAATAGAGTATTACAGTTATACAAGAACACAAACACACATGAGTTCGGCATGTCGACTACTCGCGAAATATAATATTCCCTAGGTGCTTAGCCCCCGCGGTAACCCAAAGATTTGCCTCCTCCAAGATGGCGTTGAGCACAATACCAGGCGGTGCGCTTTTGTTCCGAAAGACCCTCACGTTTCTTTCGTTCCAAATGGACCAAGAAACCAACAACACAAGAGAGGACGTGGCCTTACGATTTGAGCTTTGCTAGCCAGTCATCCTTTCCCACCAATCCTTCACGGTGTTCATCAGGTGCCAAGAGTCCGGGTCCAGCTCCAGGAGGCCAAGCTTCAGAGAGAGCAATTTCCAAAGCCGTACGGTGTATCGACATTTGAAAAAAAGGTGTGGCCCAGTTTCTTGGATAGAATTGCAAAGCGAGCAAAGACCACAATTTGCCCAATCCCTCTTCTCCAAACGATCCGCCGTCCAAATCCGGTCTTGGAGTGCCAACCAAGCAAAGAATCTCACTTTAGGTGGTGCCCAAGCCTTCCAAACCATGGGCACCAAGGGGGAGTTAGTAAGACCAAGAAATTGAGCCTTGTAGGCGGTCCTCGTGGAGTACATACCATCATTGGAGTGCTTCCAAATGATATCGTCAGACACGTGAGCATCAAGGTTGACCTCGACAAGAAGCGACCAAAGGGTGAAGAACTCACGTAAGTGAGCACCCGAGATAGCGGTGTTGGCGCGTATGTTGCGAATCCAGGCATCATTTTGTAGAGCTTCGCGGACCTTCCAATTTTTCCTTCTTGAGGCTTCGAAAATAAGCGGTGCCACCTCCATGGGCTTCCTTCCGAGTAACCAAGGGGAATCCCAAAAGGGGGTGTGCGCCCCATCCCCCAAAATGATGGTGGTAGAGGCATAGAAGAAGTCGTAGTCGCCAGAGTTGCAGGGGTTGCCGAGGCCAACCCAAAGCTTGGAAGGGTCCTTCCATTCATACCATAGCCACCGAAGGCGAAGAGCCCTAGCAAATTTGCCGGAATGCAACACCCCGAGGCCTCCGTACACTTTCGGACGACAGACAATGTCCCAATTAACCTTACATTTTGCTCCAGTCGTTTTGTTCGAACCCGACCAAAGAAAAGCGCGCCCAATCTTGGTGAGATTTTGAAGTGTACCGGACGAAACAATGAGAGAAGTAATGGTGTACACCACCTGAGAAGTGAGAACTGACTTGACCAAGGCCGTACGACCCGCGGTAGTGATGTTGTTGCCCTCCCAAGCAACCAATTTGCCCGCCGCCTTATCCTCAAGGTATTGAAAATCCGCCTTTCTGAGCTGGCGAACCGACAACGGGAGCCCCAAGTAAGTCAGGGGAAAAGACACCCTAGTAGCCATCACCCCATGAAGAATTTGATTCAAATCAAGGTGGCTGCACTGAATTGGGACCACCGAGCTTTTGAGGACATTGGTTGACAACACATGAGCTACGAGATATGCAACCAAAGAAAATGATGGCGAGACGCCATCGCTTCCACCAAATCAACAATTAGGTAGTACGCGCCATCTTTGTCAACAACAATCCTGTATAGTAGTACTCTTTCCGTTTCATATTAACTATAATATTTTTTTGTCATGTCACACAATTTTCTTTCCCATTTGGCTCTTGTACTGCAGTTCTGCAGCATAAAAATAAACTGTGTACAACCTTACAACTATGTATGATTATTTTTTGACTCTAAGACCACACTCAAAACTCGATGAATATACTACTTTACATACAGCTACTTTCAAAATGTATATTGTTTTATAATTTTATGGCAATATCCTGACAAGGAAACAGATAATAAATATATGTGTGAGTCAAGTGTGACCTGTCATGCTTAATTAGGGCCATTGGATCAGAAGAAAATGGATGGCTCTAATAGTTTGGGAGCATCTTAAACTTACTCACAAATATAACATTTTGCTGCAGTATCTTTACACCGAGAACAGAGAAGAGAAGAAGGACCTGATCAAAGCGATAACCCTGGGGAACAAAGACAAGTTCCAACTCACTCCACTCCCCCAGGTACTCCATACATCCTCTAATTTTCCTGACAAACAAACGCCACGACAAAGTGCATTACCCACCATTGCTAAATTGCAGTACAGTAATTAATTTCTTGTCTAATCCTATCTCTTCACCCATCTTTCAGCAAGTCCTTGTGCTGTGGGGAGAGCATGATCAGATCTTTCCCATAGAGAAGGCATTCCAGGTGACGAGGTCAGCACATCACTCAATGTTCTTACTTGGTCGCGTAAAATCTAGTTGCAGTTATGTCACCTTGTAAAGTAAGTAACTAATACTACATGATAAATGGGTGCAAACTGATGCAGGCAGCTAGGTGCAAATGTTAGGCTGGAGATCCTCAAGAACACTGGCCATTTGCCGCAGGAGGAGGATGCAAAAAGGTTCAACGAGGCTCTGCTGAACTTCTTGCTACCGGCTCCAAGCTCATCACTATGACCTGTTTTCGCTGTCTATTTCCAGCGAGATGGCCGGGGGGTCCTCCCTCCTTTTCCAAAAAAAAAAAATTCCAGCGAGATAGCCGAAAATTCCTAATTTAAGCTGCATTTCACTTGTAAGATGGTACTCCATATAGTTGGTATTTTTGTTGGTTCGGCGTTCAACCATATCTGCACTTGGGACCTTCAGGGAGAAACGTTGCACCAATATGATGGGCAAAAAGATCTTCGGCTTGTTATTATAGATTAGACTAAATAAATGCACTGTTTGCTATATACTCCTATATGCTTGACCTGTGATCCTCCTACCAATTAGGAGTGCACACAGCACTAGGGAGCACTGGTAATGAATTGTGGATTCAGTAGTGTTAGAATAAATCCGCATCGCATAGTAGATCATCCGAGGATCAAGCAATCACACGAGGCACAACACCGAGATTTGTTAACGAGGTTCACCGAACATCGGCTACATCCCCGGGGCCTGACTATGGACGCTCCTTCCCATGACACCGCTACAATACCACACTCCGGCCACCCGGGCGCCGGCTCCCCCTGTGTGTCTTTGCTATTATGTTGGCATATGTTACAACCGTGGGGTGCCCCTCATTATATGAGAGCCCAAGGATACAACGTGTCCGACTCCAACACTACACGTATCCTACCCACACTACAACTCCAAGTCCAATGTAACCCAACTTGTACACAATATTCGACACAAACTCAACAAACTTCACCTTGGCGAATATTCTCCACCACCTTGAATTTGTCCATGCGTCAAACTTCCATGTACTCCAGACTTGGGTTGTCTTCTTCGTAGCTTACTGAGAGCTACTCAACGAGTCTGCCACAGACCCGCCGCCTCCGTGAGATCCTTCCGCTATTCCTGCAACTCCAGTCTCCGTGACTCCACCTGCAATAGTGCTCCCTTGCAACCTGTAAAGATGCGAAGCCGTCCTCTCTCCAATCATCACGATCACCTCATCTTCCATGATATTCAAGGTCTTCTTATCCCGATTACAACGAAATACCATACCACCATCATGAAGAACTCCAAGCGAAATTAGATTCCTTCTTAGCCCCGGCACATGCCTGACTCCCCGAAGCATCCGCTCAACTCCGTCAAACATCTTGATTTTGATGTCACCTACTCCAGCAACAGATAACCTATGTCATCGTCCACATAGGCTGAACCAAACTCACCAGACTTGTACGAAGAGAACCACTCCCTGTTGGGTGTCGCATGAAAAGAGCTAGCTGAATCCAACATCCACGCTTCACTTTTGGTTGACCGCCTGTCTGATACTACGAGGACATCACTACTGTTATCTGAGTCATCACCACGAGCTGCCACATTAGCATTAGACCCACCATTCAGATCTTCTTCGGCGAATTCTCATCCATCACATGATAAATAAACTGGTTCGACAGACACAACCGCATAGTTTCGGCTGCTTGCAACTGTAACTTCTTCCAGTCCTCAGCATCCATCTTAACTGACTTAGCACCCCGCAACGCCTTCAAGCATTCCTGTTGTGCCAATAAATCTTTCACACGTGTCTGCCATAACCCAAAGTTTCCAGTTTCGTTGAACTTCTCCACCTCAAATCTGGTACCCGTTGACACCATGATTCTTCGTATAGCTGTCACTGCGAAAAAATACCCTCAAGCAACCTCTTTGTGATGCAAGTACACAAACCATGTACTAAAAAATCTCAGCCAAAAAACTTTGACCTCCTCACATGGCGTGGCTCCTCTTGGCATAAAACCCGATGCTAGCATTGTTATGCAAACTGTTCCAGTGGATGGATACGTGCTACAGTATCATGATGGATTTTCTTCCTGGCCGAATCGATCTGCTCTCGCGTGTACTTAAGGCCTGCACGCCGGCCACCGTCCGATCTGGACACCAGGAGCAACACGGGTCTGCTACAACCAGTCATTCGCCTCCACGGGACTTGGTCCCTGCTTTTTTCTTTCCAAACAAATCCGGTACGATTCCGCCTTAGCCTGTAGCTCTCTGCCAATAAGCCGCCGCTTCCTCCGCTCGCCCGATCGATACTGTTATTGATCGCCGTACGGTTTCGCCGGTAGCTGCTCTCGCATTGTATCGGTCTTTCAACCTTGCTCATGATACCACTTGTTAGAATAAATCCGCAGCGCATATTAAATCATCCGAGGATCAAGCAATCACACGAGGCACGATACCGAGATTTGTTAACATCGGTTATATTTCCGGGGCCTGACTATGGGCGCTCCTCCCATGACACCGCTACAATACCGCACTCCGGCCACCCGGGCGCCGGCACACGCCGCCGGCTACCCCTGTGTGCCTGTGCTATTATGTTGGCATAGGTTACAACCGTGGGGTGCCCCTTATTATATGAGAGCCCAAGGATACAACGTGTCCGACTCTAACAATACATGTATCCTACCCACACTACAACTCCAAATCCAATGTAATCCAACTCGTACATAATATTCGACACAAACTCAACAAGTAGGACAGCAAGGGAATACAGCTACTACAGTAGTCGCTGTTGTTAATGTCATAAAATTCGGCTAATGCAATATGTTGAAGATCTGCAATCGTGTGAGTACTATTTGAGCGAGAGAAATAATGCAAGTGACTTGGAAAACAGCCTTTAACTTGCGAAGTTATCGATTGCTATCTCAAGTTTCTCCCGTCAGACGCAAAAGAAGCAATCTATGACAAAATCTGGAAAGGACTAAGTGGCATCAATATTTCCTGTGTAGAGCAAATCCCTGAACAAATATGTTTGAAACCTCATCAACTATGAAACACGTGTTTGTATTTTGAAAAGAGAATCGAAATTGGTGTAATCAAAAATTTTCATCTTCAACTCCAGCACACCCAGTAAGATACAAGAGGACATGACATTTCAACCGCATGTCTTCACTATTCTTGCATTTTGAGAATCCCATGAATCACAGAGGCGCTAGAGTTGATTTCGTTCAAACGAATGAACCCTACAAAGTTCTTATGGGTGTATCCCTGCACTACAATTTCATATGATCCCTACAAAGTTCTTATGGGTTTTACCTCTTGCAAAAATCCATCGAGTCTATGACTAATGTCGTCCACTCAGCCTCTATGCAAAATTTCTGTATTTTTCGTATGGTGCAAGTGCAACTAAACCAACTTCTGTTACCAATTCCTTTGTATTTAATTCATGTAGGGTTCCAAATGCCATGACATCTTATTTCCATGTTTTCCTATTCCTATATTTGTCCGTCTACTGTTAAAATGTTTTTTCCACCTGCAATTTCAAAGGAAAAATAACACTCGCTCCCAGCTCTTCCAAATAAAGGAAAATAAAGGAAATGGACTGCTCAAGCATACACCTGGGCGCCACATCATGTTCAGAATGGGCTGATTTGAACAGAAACAAAAGACCAGCTCGTGTTGTACATTTCCCCTTGCCATTTTACCTACGCCCGGGCAGTTTCCGATTTCATTGAGTATGGAACTACGAACACAAAGGAACAACAAATACCAAAAGAGCTACACCCGTAGACCGTAGCTCTCGTCCACCATATCAGAAACGCAGCAATTCATGCAAGAAAGCAGGTACAAAACCTACAACACGAAAGCTAAAACCAGGTTCAGGGCGATGGCCACGCAGGATCCAGGAAGTTCAACTACTGCAACCATCTAGTAAGTTCAGAACACACACACACACACCATCACGTCTGACGCTAGAGCTATCCAAAGGATAAGAAGACTAGCCTCTCCATGTATAGTTCTTCTAAAAGAGAATTTCGTCCAACCTTTCCTCTTGGCTTCAACGACAGAAAATGTTTTTTTATCAAAACTAAGGTCAAACAACCTAGGATAAGCCCGCTTAAGAGGTTTACCATCAAGCCACCGGTCCTTCCAAAATCTAGTATTTTCTGCATTACCAACTATCTTTTTGAAATTATAATAAAACAGATGTTGCACTTTTAGAATGCTTTTCCAGAACTGTGAATCTCCACATTTGGATTTAATCCCAAAAATGCATTTATTACCCAGGTATTGTACATAGAGAAACTATGTGAAGAAGTTTTACACTGATATTATACATGATGAAATTATGTCAATAAGGCGAGCCCCTAGATGCAATGCTACGAATTAGCCGGAACCCAGCTAATTCCAGTTTGCAATTACTCCTACATAAGAGCATGTTAATGATATCACACCAAATGCATCCGTGGGAACAATCAGTGTTTGCCTCATAGGTTAATCTTCTTAATGAATTCTCTCTCCATTCTTAAATATAAGTTGTATTAGTTTTTTGAAAAGTCGATTTTTTTAACTTTGATCAATTTTTAAAAAAATGTATCAACATCAATTATATCAAATCAATGTTATTAAATTCATCCTGAAATGTATTTTTATATTGTATTTATTTAATATTATAGATGTTGATAATTTTTGCTATAAATACGATCAAAGAAAAAAAAAGTTGACTTAAAAAAATGCACCTTATATTTAGGAACAGATGGAGTGCGCACAAATCTTTTACCCCTCTACCAACCAAGGCACGAGGTTGTGTTGGCAACCACTTGTCTTGCTTACCACACACAACCATTTTGCTTATCCATAGTCAGCACAAGGAATATGTTTGTTTAGAGAAAGCACCAAAAACAATTTAAACCCAGGTATTGCAATTCATGGGAATCATCACCTCCTACATGTACAAGTCGGTTTGGAGGCCTTGGGCTCCCCCTAAGACGAAGTTCTTTGTCTGGCTTGCAAACCAAAACAGGGTTTGGACGGCCGATCGCCTCGCCAAGAGAGGGTGGCCAAATTGTGGACTCTGTCCTCTTTGCAAGCAAACACCGGAGTCTCTTGTTCACCTCCTTGTGCACTGTCGCTTCACTAGGAGGATTTGGGATCTTACTAAAGGCTGGCTTGATCTCCACAACATCAACACTGAAGATTGGATTAACCTCAGTTTTTCGGATTGGTGGCTTCGGATGACCAACGTTGCTTCACACCGCAAGGCCATCGCTTCTCTCACCTTGCTTGTCACGTGGGAGGTGTGGAACGAGCGCAACGCTGGCGTGTTTCATAATAAGAGTGTTCCGTCGTTGGTCGTTTTAGACAAGATTAAAAATGAGGCTAGCTTGTGGGTCCTCGTTGGTGCCAAATGTTTGGGCAACTTGATCTCGAACTTGCTTTCTTGCAATCCTCTCCTTAATTAATATATGGGGCAAAGCTTTTGCCTCTCGTTTCAAAAAAATAGTGGGGTTGTCTGTTTTGGTCTCGAACTTGCTTTCTTGCAATCCTCTCCTTAATTAATATATGGGGCAAAGCTTTTGCCTCTCGTTTCAAAAAAATAAAAAAAAAATAACGGATAATCTATGCCTAGAGCGAAGCACATGCGAAACGTAACGATGTGAGCTTCCAGATATGCTAGAAATCATAAATTGTCAGGTTTCTTCCTTAAAAAAATGCACATCAAAATTAAGTACCACAATTCTCTTTGTTTTCCTTTGCATGTGAACCCAACTCTATGAATTAAAGGGCAGACGAATCACATTTGCCCATAATCATCACTGCTTGTACAGCCGCAATAGAAACATTCAGAACAGGATGCTACAGAATTCAGATAGTCCTCCGTTTCTGGTCCCGTCTTGACATGACCGCTGGAAGAATATTGATCTCCGGTTACCTAACTATGCACTACCTTCCATCAAAATTTCTCAGTGAGTTGCAAACGAAGAAGAATACCAAGAAACCTAAGCCTCGCGTAAGGGGATAACCTTTTCAAGGGCTAGCGTTCATTAATCATAGTAGTCTTCATCTGTTACATAAAAAAATGTTCTTTAGAAAGCTTTACAAATGCATACAACACTGATTTACAAGGAAAAGGAGGCAGCAGTAATATATTGAACATTAAATGGAAACTTACGTGCTTCCTCCGCTTGGTTCCAGTCATCATCGTCATCATCAAACTCAATATTCTGCGGAGTAAGACCATGGGACTCAAACTATTAGATGATGCGGAAGACAAATATATGATGCATCACTGGTCTATCCATTTCATATTTATAGATGTGAAGGAATACACATGCATCACAAAATTATGCTAAAACCCTGAACATTTTTTACACCCATTTTTCCACATCAAAGAAAACCACAGTGCATAAAGTTCCAAGGTACTAACCTGATTATAATCGTCGTCTGAACTTTCTTCCTCTTCTGCCTCCTCCTCTTCGTTCTCCTCCTCATCATCATCACCATCCTTTTCGGGCTTCTCTTCTCCCTCCTACAGGTACCAAATATCAATTAACATGCTGGCATAACCTCACTATTCCCGTAATATCAAACAGAATGTGAGACTTTAAACCAGTATCTAGATAGGAAGATGCCTTCCAGGTTTATTTCAATAACTTGAAAAGAAAACTAAAAGGTACGCTGGTTTGCCTTGTGCTTTGCTTCAAGTTTCTCCAATAGATCAAATTTCCGATTATCTGGCAAACAAATATGGCAAGATCCATGTAAGGTATCAGTGTATGTACATCTCAATAATATCTAGACTAGAAGTGTTCATTTAAGTTTCATTGCTGCTAATAGACATGCCAATAGGATGGTGTAAACAAAGCAGTTTCCTTAGAAAAAAAGATTCAAGAAGATGTTATAGGCATGAACAGAAGGTCACGGCAGAAAAATCAACAAGGGAATTATGTTTTCGTTTTGTGAAATATAGCAAACCTGCGTCTTTATCCCACCGAAGTTTTTTGGTAACTGGTTGTGCTCGTCTAGAACCTGAAAGGAAGATAATATCAAGTGTCTATTGTGCTGCAACCACATAGCAGATACTACCATGTACATCAAGACTACCATGTAGCAGTTCTGCAGGAAAATTTGCAGGGATCAGTTTGAGGTATGATGAAAGAGCTTCCCGTTTGCTCTGTGTTTTACGCGTCCTATCAGAATATCTTTCAATCTCTTTGTCGTTATTCTCTGATAAGATATCAAGGCAGAAAAAGAAAGTAATCAGGCAGAATTTAACAAAAAAAATAGAAACCGCCACTTGTAAAAAATATGAAACGAAACAAGAATATTTTCACGGGGAAAGATGCTGAATTGTGTCTATGAGCTTGCAAGCAGTCTCATTATATTTACAGCCCCAGAAGATACAGGTGCAAATGGTAATATAAAATTTAAAATGGAATGACAGATACCAAAATCAATTCTAGTCTAGATCAACAGAAGTAGAAAATGTATCCCATGCCAACAGTATATCAAGTGCATACAAGATAAGTCCTCCACAAATATAAACAATCAGGTTTCATGGATCCCTTATCATTGAGCTTATAGTTGCTATGCAAATGGGCTGTAATATATTACTGGAAATCCAGCCTTTTCTAGCTAATAAAGTAGGAAAACAGAGATTAGAGGGGACAATTAAAGGCTGTTAACTTGCTCTGTAACATAAGGATCATGATACGGCAGTTCAAACAAAAACTGTAAAGAAACGGGCAGCTTCAGTATAACCCAGCTGCATCCAAATTATTTGACCAACTACTAGAAAGAAGAAAAATCCCATACATCCCAGAGCTCCATACTAAGTGAAGAATCGAGAAGCAATGCGTACTTTTCTTGGGGGCATCCAGCTCCAGGTAGTAGCAAGAATTCCTCATGAAATCATCGAGTTTCAAGGTGGACTGTACCAGATCCTTCTCCTCGTTGGTCACCTTGGTGCAGGTCATCTCCGGCAGAGTGATCTCCTGCACGGGATGAGCAACAAAAAAACCAAGTGAATCACGAGTCCTACTAATGTCGACCCAGTCGAGATGGTGGCTGAAGAAAAGGGGGAGGTGTGTGGAGAGCGGAGGAGCATGACTGACCGGGAAGTCCTCGTGGGGAGCGTGCTTGGCGGGGTGGTCATAACTGGCGCCCCCGAAGCCTCTGCCTCCTCTCCCTCCACGGCCGCCTCTCCCTCCTCCTCTCCCTCCGCGGCCTCGGAACGACATCCTGGGGAGCTCGACGCCGCCCCTCTCGGCAGCAGATGGAGGTGCGGCGAGGCCCCGAAATTTCGGAGAAAACGAGCGGCGATCGTAGGAGATTGGTTGTGGAGAGTCGGCCCGACTTCTAACTCTTCAGTGCCGGCGCCGGACGGAGGGGAGGGAGACGGCTAGGGCTGAGGTGAGGCGCTGACGCGGCCGCGTGCGGCGGTTGATTCGGTGGGAGCGAGCGACGGCAGGGCGCCGCCGGGGAGGAAGAGAGGGCGGGGGTAAGCGTGCCGCTCGCTGGGCCGGTCTTGATGAGATGGGCTTTCGTTTGATGTGGACGTGTGCATCCTTTTTCCTCGAAATCGCTAATTGTAGATTACTCACAACAACAAACAGCGCGCTTCTTCTACGCGTGTCAAATGGTGTTCCGTGCTTATGCTAAGTGGCGTGCTCTGGAGATTTTCTTTTTTTTTGTTTGTTTTAGAGACACGAATGCATCTCGTGGAGGCACGATAGTGCCTCTCGCGAAGGCATGATGTTGCCTTTCTCGAAGGCACGAGACACGACTCGTGCCTTATTTTTTGAGGCACGACTCGTGCCTCCCGCGAAGACACGGTCGTGCCTCTTTTCTTTCAATTTATTTTTTATCAAAACGTATAAAAAAACGTGTAAAAACCGTGAAAGTAAAAAAAATACCATCGAAAAACCAATTTTAAACTTCAAAAACACGTAAAAAAATAAAAAAATAAAATCTAGAGGGATCGCTGTGAGCGCGACACGTGGCGATGTTCGTTGGCTCGGGCTACGAACGAGTACTCTTCAATTAGTTGCCCTCCTTTTTATTCCTGAAAACATGCCAAAAACGCTACCTTCTAGGCGGCTGCTAGGCGTCAACCCACTGATTTTGGAGGAAAATCAGTTGGCTCGCCAATCATCCGATCTGACACGGTTAGCGTGGATCGAAACCTAGCTCGGGTTAATCCCGGCGTCCTCTGCATCGTTGCAGCCTTTGTCGCTCGTCGCACACACACGCGTTGTATTACAGCATCTGCCTCAGGCAAGACCCGGGTCGCAGCAGCAAGCCTGTTGCATTGCAGCTTCGCCGGTGGGGAGATCCAGGTCGCAGCAGCGCGCTAAATTGCAGCTTCGCCGCCGGGGCGATCCATAGGACGCTTCATCGCGTGTGTTGCATGGAAACATCTGGTCGCCGACGAGATTCGCGGTTGCAGCCACGAGCACCTCCATGGATGTTGCATTGCAGCTTCCCATCACCAGTGAGAACCGCAGGTTGCCGATCCACGCGGTTGCATTGCAGCTTCGTCGTTGCAGCATCAGAAATGGCGCCTCCACGCAGCACGACAACACCTCCTAGTACTCCGGCTCACAACATTAGTTGAAGCCTACTCCGCACTCCGCAGACACCGGATCAAAGCGCAGCAGATGCTGCCATTGCGAGGAGATGGTTGTATCGGCGATTCGCGGGGGTCACAATTGGTTTGAAGCAGAGGTGCTCGGCCATGGCCCATGGGAGCGAGGCCTCTCGTGGTGAAAAAGAGAGAGAGAGAGGAGGGAGATGGGGAAGCAGCAGGAAGCCAGGAAGAAGACAAGTAAAAAAGGAAGGAGATAAGGTTGGGGACGTGGTGGGCCACACATATAACGTGTTGTGCTGGAAGAGGTGGTAGTCGTGGACTCTTTGAGCTGATGCGCGTGGAGACGAAAGCCACATGATCGAGCTCGATCGAACGGCCCGCGACGCAGTTGATCGCCAGCAAAAGATAAGTCGGTAGAAATAAAGTGTTTCCCTTACCTTCTATGGGATACCGCCATGATCGGTAGCGCCATACAAAGGGGCTACCGTACCGACCAACGAAACCCGCTTCTCATCGTGGCAAGGATGATAACGCCACTGACCATAGAAAGTGCCCTTTTCTAGGATGATATCATGCCGGCCAGTGAGGTCCGCTCGCCACCATCATAGGGATGGTAGCGCCATCGACCATGGCGTTACCTTAGGTAGGGTAGCGCCATCCTGGAGGAAGCTATCCTTTTGGGTTAGTGTTCAAAACATTTTTACCACGGGGTTGTGTTGAAGTTTCGTCTAAAGGTCAATTTTATTGTTTCATCCCCGAAACACCATAGCGGTGTGTGTGTGTGAAGTCAAGGGAAACAAAAAAATTGGCGAGGCAAGTTTATTTTCCTCTCGGCGGCGACAAACGGACATACAAATCTACTCCCCTAACCACATTTTCCTCCATTTCTATCTTTGCTCGGACTAAACCAATGGCAATCTTTGCAACGCTTCCCAGACTTGGAGTAGTGCTTTAGAGATCACAGACACTAGGGTTGAAGTTTGGAACGTTGTTTTCAGCCTGAGTTATTTTCCTCTCGGCGGCGACAAACGGACATACAAATCTACTCCCCTAACCACATTTTCCTCCATTTCTATCTTTGCTCGGACTAAACCAATGAAAATCTTTGCAACGCTTCCCAGACTTGGAGTAGTGCTTTAGAGATCACAGACACTAGGGTTGAAGTTTGGAACGTTGTTTTCAGCCTGAGTTAGGTTCTTAATAAAGGTGACAATGGTGTTCAGATCCAAGAAGTCTGATCAACGCAACATGAAAGCCATGATGAAAGAGTTAGGGTAAAAAAAAGAGGATTTGGATGATGCAATCTATATATCTCTTATAAAGCAAAACCCCACTAAGATGTATTTATGGTGTCTATCTCAACATGCAAGTTATCCACATCACCCACTATTCTAGCCAATTATTTGTCCATGTCATACACTAACAAAATTCTATTAAGATGCATTTATGGTATCTATCTCAACATGCAAACTATCCACATCATTCATTATTGTAGCCAATCATTGTCCATGTCATCAACTTTTTTTTAGATGCATCTTATACCCTTTTAATTAAATTGAAGAGTTTTTATAGAGATTTCCGTTGCAACGAGCGGGGAATTCTTCTAGTCTTTTAGAAAGATGAGGTGCAACCATCTGACCTGACAATATCGTGGGTGCACATTGGTAAGCCTGGTAGTCAATTCTAGTTTTACAAGAAAAAATGCACAATGTGATATCTGGCTTGAAAGTAAAATTTGTTTAGTATAGGAGAATCGATACACAATATTATTCTCATGCCTAGGCGAATGGGAGAGAGTAGTGGAGGGGGCTTGGATCTTCCGGGGGAACGAGGTTCTGTTTTCCCCGTATGGTGGCTTCACTCGACCGTATTCGATCGAGCTGGATAACATGGGGCATATTGCTTGAGATCCATGTTTCGCTGGATGGGTACGTTCCTTTATTAATAACCCTTGCAAGTAAAATTTAGAAGGTCATCTATGTTAAGTCCACATCGCGAGAATTGAAGGGGAATTTTTTCAGTGTTCGTGTCGAAGTTAATGTCCACAAGCCTTTTAAAACCATCGCTTCCATTCTTAGAGATAAACAAAGACATATCTTTTGTGTTAAATATGAGCGATTGCCACATTAGTGTGTTGTTTATGAAAAGTTGAAGCATGTTTACAAGGAACACGGTGGTGGTATTCCTCCACCATCGGTGCTGGTCTTCAAAGATCTCCGAGCATCATAGAGAATGGTCTCGGCCGTGGCTACGATAGGTCTCGAATATGAGGCGGGCCTAGCTCGAGCAATGAAGGAAGGTGTATAGGTGATGATTATTGTGATGTGGAGGATGATCAATACGATAGTGAAGCAAAGATGGATGAAGATGACTGAACAAAAAAATACCCTCGAAATAGGTTGATTCGGCTCTCGGGGTTTTTGGAATGGTAGCACTTTTAGCACCAGTAAAGGGGCTCTTCCATGTTCACATGTCCCTCCAAGTCCATTTGCAAAGATAGATATCAAGAGAGTAAAATCTAGTGATGGCATCAACAAGAAGTTAGGTAAGTGATGAGTGATAATTTTGCACTCATACACTGATTTTTTAAACCGGATAATCTTGGCTTTTCCAAGTAAACCATTTCAATTTATTCACTAATGACTAATAAATATGAAATATTACATATTGATATGTTCATCGTGTTGCCATAGGTAATAGAGTATTTGGAGGCAAGAAATTGTGGAAAACAAGGAAACCTTCAAGCGTGAAACCAAATGGACCAAAAGGTAGTGTGCCAGAAGAATCAGGAGAACGTAACATCGCGTAGCACGATCAGCCCCGGTCGTACCACCTGTCACCTACTTCAGGAGGTAAACACCAACACACTTTATAAAGGCCTCATACCCTAATTCGCAAGATAAGATAAGTTGTTAAGGAACACATAAGCCAATACAACCATCTTTCATCTAAAGCCACCGTTGTCATTTCCCATCTCCTCCACCATCAACCACCTCTTTGCCATACTTGTAATCGGGTATCGCATCAAGCAAACATTATAATATTTGATATTTCACAACCTCTTATCATATGCGTCTTCCTAGTGATGTGTGTCGACGTGCCACTAGTTACAACTTACTAGTGGTGTGATACGAGTAGTGTGCCGATGGCAATGAATGACATATGCGCATGCTGCTGGTTAGGGGTTCCAGCACTAGTGTTACGATAACCCGGTTCCTAGGAGCAATGTAAGTCAGATAACCCAAAGGGTTCTCCAACACAACCTCTCATCGTCACCTTTAGTCCAATTCACATTATACCCCAACCATCTCTCACTATCAAGACCATGATTAGTGCGCATCTGATTAATACATTGTGACGCCCCCAAAATCAAACCGTGTACAGTAATCATACACACAAGGTACATGATCGAGATCAGGGACTCGCGGTAAGATATCACAACACAACTCTACAAATAAAATAATACAAGCTGTTTAATACAAGCCAGGGGCCACGAGGGCTCGAATGCAACAGCCCGAGAGCACAAAGTTAGCGGAAGCAATAGTATCTGAGTACAGACACAAAGGAATACAAGGTTGCCTTAAGAAGGCTAGCACAAAAACACAACGATCGAAAAGGAAAGGCCTCCTGCCTGGGAACCTCCAAACTACTCCTGGTCAACGGGGAACTCGACGTCGTAGAAGGCATCGGGGATCTTCACGTTGCGGTGGTCGGCATAGGGGATCTCCGGCTCCTGGGCTCCAACGTCGACTGCAGCGGCCGATCAGGCAAAACAAAAAGGGGGAATAAAGAAAGGGTGAGTATCTAGCATACCCGCGAGTCTTATGAGTATCTAGCATACCCGCGAGTCTTACGTCCGCTACTAAGCATTTATGCAGTTGTATCAAAAGGAAGGGGAGGCTATATATAGTGGACTGCAAGGTAGAAATCAGAATAAGGGTAAGAAGCTAGGCCTATCGAAGACTAGCATCTTCCGACGAGTCTTGCATCATGAGAAGAGAAACAGCCAACAGTTCATATAAAGCATAAAGTAACAATGCATCAGAAGTTGCTGCAGCATTGTATAATAGTAAGTTGTAATAATTAACAATAATAATGCCTCCGAGTTCCCCTCCTCGACTACCCTGCGAGGAAAAAAACCCGGAACCAACAGTTTAATAGTAGTAGTTTGTAGTGGTAAGATCCAGCTTCAGCATAAAGCATCCTGTTACCATGGACAGGGCTATTCGAATAGATTAATCTTCCCTACAGGGGTGCACTTCTGTTACACTACAACGCACGAATCTTCAGAGTGGCGGGCACCTTGTTAGGGAACGCTCCACCAAGGCTTTCCGACACTCCACATCCCATCTTTCAAACTCAACAGAGAGGCCATCCGCCGGTCTAAATCCTAAGTACGCACGGCCTTGGACCCCAACCCTGACGTACTCATGCACGGTGCGTGGGTGGCTGGGAAGCCGTAGCAAAAACAACACAGCTCGAGCAAAGAAGACACCGCTGATACGTCCAAAACGTATCTATAGTTTCTGCTTGCTCCATGCATCCTTTGGGTGATATTGCTATGATATTGTTGCACTTCCATACACTTTTGATCATATTTGGACTAACCTATTAACTCAGTGCATCCCAGTGCCAGTTCATGTTTTCTGCTGTTTTGTATTTCAGGTTTTCCCATTATTTAAAGTGCCAGAAAAATTCCGAGAAAAATATAGGAAAAATCAGCGTACGGGAACCTTCCAGAAGAGCCAAACCGGGGCCCCTAGTTCACCTCTGGCTGCCCCCCTTCTCCTATTTATTCCCCGTGACGAGAAACCCTCGGGGACTTAACCCTTTTTCGCGATCTCTCCTCTGTTCCACCGCTGCCACGCTTCCAAGATCGGGAGCACCAGGAGCCCTCTTCCCGGCACCCTGCCGGAGGGAGGAACCACCTCCGGGAGCTTCTCCACCACCATGGATGCTTCCCGGATGAACCGTGAGTAGTCCACCTTGGACCATGGGTCTATGATCAGTAGCTATGTGATGTTCTCCTCCCCTCTTTGTTCTTCATGGTTTAGACCTCGTGAGCTGCCCTACATGATCGAGGCACATATGTAATCTTTCTGCTGTTGCTATGCTGAGTTTGTTGGGATCCGATGGATTATGAGACTATGTTCAGATTGTGTTTGAGTAATATATTTGATTCTCCTCTTTTATATTTATGTTCTTGAGTAATTCTTGCATGTTCTCCGTTGCTGTTTATTGCTTTGGCCAAGTAGTAGGTAGTGACTCCAAGAGGGAGCGTTATGCATGATTGTGGGTTCAGGCCCCCTGATGACTAGCTTGAGTGACAGAAACATGAGTCTAGGGGATGTGTTGTTGCCACAAGGGAGAAAACAACGGTGCTTGTACTTGCGGGTGCAAGGATTGTTTACTTTACGCAAAGTTCTTTAATGCAATTGTCTGTTTCTTTGGGTTTACACTTTGGGTGTGATTCCCAACTTAATACCTGATACGTCCTAAACGTATCTACTTTTCCAAACCCTTTTGCTATGCTTTTGCCTTCATTCTTGCATGATTTGAACGAAACTAACCCGGACTGACGCTGTTTTCAGCAGAGCTACCAGTGCTGTTTTCTTTTGTGGAGGTTTCTGGATATTTAGGTACGCTGGAAAAATCCCGAGAAAATATATAAAAAATCAGCGTTCCGGAAGCTTCCACGAGTCCAAAGGGGGGCCACAGGGCAGCCAGGGGGCAGCCAGGAGGGTGCCTGGCGCGGCCCAGCTCCTGGCCGCACCACCTGCCCTCCTGGCTGGGTCCCACACCCCCTGGTGACCTACCTTGGCCCCTATTTATTCTCCCGACGCAGAAACCCCAAAAGAGAAGTCATTTTTCCAATCTACGTCGTGGAGCCGCCGCAACCCTCTGTTCTTCGTCCGAGAGCTAATCTGGAGGCTGAATTGGCCTCCGATGAGGGGGAAATCATCGCCATCGTCATCATCATCGCCTCTCCATCACCCCTCCATGACTTCTCCTCTCATGTGTGAGTAATTCCCTGCTGTAGGCAAAGGGTACGGTAGGGATTGGATGAGTTAGATCATGTAATAGTTCAATCAAATTGTTGGGGGTATGTTGCATATCATCTACTTGGTGTTTATCATCTCTGTTACAACTTGTTGCTCTTAATGCTTGTCACTTTGGGCCCGAGTGCCATGATTTCAGATCTGATCACCCTTTTGTTTCTTGATTTTGTGGTGTTCTTGATCCTATCTATGAGTTGTATGCACCTATTATAGTCCGGAACCGGCGATCCCAATGGTGACAGCTTGGGACACCAAAGCGGATGGACTATAATTTGAGGATTCCGTGTATCCATGAAGTGTTAATGCTTTGTTCCGGTGCTCTTTGACAGGAGTACATTAATCTCCCTAAGTTCCTTTTGGCCCCGTTTGTAGCGGGAGGGTAGGACAAAATATGTTGTGCAAAGTTCTTATTGCAAGCACGTACAACTACCTTGGGATACATGCTTGATGTTTGATATTTGCCTAGATGATCCTTTGTTTTCTGTGAGCCTTGCCCAGGTTAGAATTTGTTACATGTTCGTTCTCATCCAAGCAGCGCCCAACCATCCATCTCCCTAGCCTACAGTGTTTTCCTTCTGCTGGTTACTAGTTGTTTACTTTTGCTGTTCCATTATCACTATCACCACTATTATCATTACCACCACTACCATATCACAGTTGCTACTAATACCTTTGTGCAAGCAAGTGTTTATTTCAGGTGCGGTTGAATTGACAACTCAATTGTCAAAGCCTGTACGTATTCTTTGTGTCCCCAAGTGTCGAATCAATGAATTGGGTTATCTTGCCCGCGAAGACTATCTCGATCCCCTACAGTTGAGGGTTATCAAGTACTGTTTTCTGGCGCCGTTGCCGGGGACCATAGCTTTATTTACAGGTCTACTCGAAGTATCCTACCTGCCACACGTTATCCACTATGGGTAAGAAAGGATACCCTAGAGTTCCGATCCTACCATCCCGTACGAGACGAGGTACTGCTCTTAGCACTAGTGCTAAACTTGATTCACCTTCGGTTATGAGTCAGTTTGATTCACCTCAGTTACATGCTACTTCTGCTGAGTCTGGCAATATGTTAGATACTTTTGATGATGCTTCTACTACTTTTGAGACTACAGGTTCACTTGGTTCTTTTATAGAAGAACAGATTGCTGCTGCTGCCCGATTCTCGGGTGTTGAAATTCCTGTTATCCAAACTCCTATTGGGAAAATTCATAACTTTGCTGACCTTAAGGAGAAACTCCTTGAGGATGATTATATTACACTTGATGATGATTTTTGCAGGGAACTTAATGAATGTGCTGATTCCGACCCTGCTACTATAAAGAAGTTGCTAGCAAAACACTCCCTGAAGAACAAGTTTACTCCTGATCCTACTTTTGCTATGTCTCCTATACGCATCGTTGATCCTGATTTTGATTTCTATGTTGACCTTTCACTTATATCCACAGTTGAAGTTGATCCCTTTTATGGCAGAGAAAATGATGATGCTATCGGGCACCTGACCAAACTCACTGAGTTAGGTGGCTTGTTTACCACAGATGAAAGGATCCGGAACTTTTATGTGACCAAGCTTCTTCTTTTTTCCTTGAAAGGAGATGCTAGAGCATGGTACAATGCACTACCATGTGGTTCTATTCAGAGTCCTCAAGATATGGCTCATATGCAACATGCTGCTTTACAAAGAATTTATAACTTTAAACAGTTGCAGGATGAACATCTCCCTAAAGCTTGGGGGAGATTTTGCAGTTTGCTAAAAGCTAGACCGGGACATGAAATCCCTAAAAATGAATTACTTGATATATTTTATGCTGGTCTAACCAATGGGTCTAAATCCTACCTAGATAGTTGTGCTCGTTGTGTTTTCAGGCAAAGAACATCGGACGATGCGGAAGAATTGATGGGCAAAATTGCCAAAAACCATGAAGATTGGTCCGTGCCTAAACCACCTCCACCACCAAAGAAGAGGGGCATGCTAGTCCTAAGCCCGGAAGATATGCAAGAAGCAAAGAAGTCCATAAGAGAGAAAGGTATTAAAGCTAGCGACGTGAAGAATCTACCTCCAATTGAGAAGCTGTGTGAGCCTACCACTCACCCACCTATGGTAGAAGTACACTCTCTTTTAGATTTCAATGCAAGTGACATCCCTAAAGGTAAACCTCCTGACCAATGTTTAGATGAGCTTGACAATTTTATTATGAAGCAGAATCACTTTAATAAGAAGATACAAGGTCAGTTGCATGATAATACTCTTTCTATCAAAAGTTTGCTTGATGTTCTAGGTAGAACAGTTAAGATGTTAAATGTCTTGTGAAGCATTTTCATATGGTTCAAACTCAGCTTGAACAAATTTCTAATGTGCAAAAAGATTTGCTTGCTATTACAAGCTTACGGTATAAAGACCCGGGGTGGCACACACACCCAGGACCCTCTCTATCCAGAGGGGCATCCAAAGAGGATCGAGCAAGATTCTCAAGTGCAGGCAGAAGAAATTGTTAGCTCCCCAAAGAAGAAGAAGAAGAAAAAGAAACACAAGGAAGCTGACAATTCCAATGATCCTATAGAAGAATAAGAACAAGCAATGGATCCAAACAACATATCGACATCCGATGCTGAGACTGAAGACGGTGCTGAACCTGAAAAAGATACTGAAAAGAATGATCCACCCGAGGTTCGTGAAGAAGAAGCACCCGATAAGCGCAAGAAGTATACTAGAGAAGACTTCCTTGCAAGGAGACACGGGAAGGAACGAGAACCATGGGTACAGAAACCCATTCCTTTCCCAAGCAAGTCCGTCAAATCCAAAGAAGAAGAGCGCTACAACAAGTTTTGTGAGTGGATGAAACCTCTTTTTCTTCAAATTCCTTTGACTGATGCTATTAAATTACCTCCATACTCAAAATATATGAAAGATATTGTTACTAATAAAAGAAAAGTACCTAATGAGGCAATATCTACTATGCTTGCTAACTACTCTTTCAGTGGCAAGATTCCTGAGAAGCTCGGTGATCCAGGTATACCCACCATTCCTTGCTCCATAAAGAATAATTATGTTAGAACTGCCTTATGTGATCTTGGTGAAGGAGTGAGTGTTATGCCCTTCTCTCTTTAATAAAGGATTTGTTTAGAGAAACTAATTCCTACAGATATCTCTCTTCAGATGGCCGACAAGTCCACGGCCGTCCCGATCGGTATTTGTGAGGATGTTCCTGTTGAAGTTGCCAATTGCTTAATACTTAATGATTTTGTTGTGCTTGACATGCCCGAGGATGGGAGCATGTCCATTATCCTTGGTAGACCTTTTCTTAACACCGCAAGTGCCGTTATTGATTGCAATAAAGGGAAGGTTACCTTCAACGTAAATGACAAAGAACACACGGTGTATTTTTCGAAGAAAATCGACAAAAGGCATGGCCTTAACTCCATTGAGAATATCGAGACCGTGAAGATTGGAGAATGGGATTGTCCACTACATGTATACCACAAATACAAAACAATTATGGTGGGGACCATGTCCATTAAAGTGAGAGTGCAATGATCACTTCATAAGAGGCGAGACTTTCTGCGCTATATATCACCGGTGTGTTGGTAAGACTTGATCAACCTTGCCAACTAGCAAGTTTTATATAAGTAAAAAGTTGAGCTTGTTATGTTTTCATTTCCTTTAGTTTCTATTCTCCTTGCTGTACCAAAGTTTTTGTGTTTAAAAGCTTCACATGTTCTAACTTTTGCCTGAAGTTCACGAAAGTTTTTTTAGCTTTTTGAACTTTGAAAAATTCTCTACAGTGAAGTTGCCCAGAAAATTCCAAAAAAATTATATTCAAAGTTTTCAGGTAAAAAGCCATCAGGGGGCACCTTTGGCTGACCAGGGGGGACCACCACCAGGCCAGAAGGCCAGGTGGCGCGGCCCAGCTCCTGGCCGCGCCACCCACCCTCCTGGGTGGGTCCCATGCCCCCTGGTGGCATCTCTCCTCTCACTCTCCCTCTTGCACCCCGAAAACTCGTGTTCTTGATCTGGTTTCGTGTTCTTGTTGTTCTTGAGCACGGAACTTCGATCTCCCTCTACAACCACTCATTTGAGCTGAAATTTGGGACAAATATTCTCTGGTATGTGACTCCCTCACCCCTCCAATTATTTTTCTAGTTGGTGGCTTCATTAGTGAGTATTCAGTGGTTTTTGGTGCTGTCTAGTTGAGCTTAAATGTTTGTGTAGAAATTTATTTTTCAAGTTTTGTTGCTAGTTTGAGCCTTGGTAAAGTAAGTAGAATGTTTTGCCCAAACTAGTTTTGCTTAAATTCTCGTTTTTGTGAATTGTTAAAAATTTCAGAAATGGAGAGGCTAGGAAAGTGGCTTGGGAAGAAGAAGCCCGAGCGCTCTAGCCGTGTTACGCGTTCCGCAGCTTCACCTTCGGCCACGAGGGTGAGCTATAATGAAGATATCGTACCATGGAGATGTTGGACGCGTCACCCGCAAGAGCTATGGCATTTCCATGCGAAGACTTCATGGAGGATGCCGGCATACGAGAATAGTTCTATGCTCTGTGTGCCCATGCAGGTTTGACACGGCTTGTTACAAGCCGTGTACCACAGTACGAGACACTCACCGCTATTTTTGTTAACAGTTTCAGATTTTTCTCTGACAATGATACTGTGGTGTTTCGACTTTATGAAAGGTTGCTGACCATGCCTATGAGTACATTTTGTGAAGCTTTAGGTTTGCCAGGTTTGGTCGAGAAGAAGAAGAGGAAAAATGTCCAAACTGTTGCACTCAACACCCTCCTCGACTCGTTCTGTAACACTGAAGTGAGGGCATCCAACCTCAGAAGATTTCCAACATTATGTTCCCTCACCTCAGGTATTTCTCCTATTATATTGCTAGAGGAGTGTTGGCTCGAGACAACACGAGCAGCACTTCTACGCCTGATACTGCCATCATGGCGAATGCCCTCTCAGGGAAGCACGAGTATCATGTGGGTTCGCTTATCGCGAAACGCCTTGCTACTAATAGTAACAAGGGGGACCTCTTTGGTGGCGTCTATGCCACACTTCTTTTGCAGTTTCTCCAAGGAGAACCGCGACCAGATGATACAGTCTTTCCTTTTGTTATCCTTGACTTGGTTGCCATGAAGAGGCATTTCTTTGTTACTAAGGCCTTTGACCGCTATGCACTTGATTATGTCTTGCGGTTTAAAGACGGTGTGGAATGCGCTGTCCGTCTACCTGCACCACTTGTGTTTGATTTTTCTCGCAGGAACGGATTTCGTTTTTCAGTGGCCGAGTTTGATGAGATCACGGGGAGATACCAGTTTCACGACCCCACGGAGGGGGTCGAGCCAGACGCGGAGGAGCACGTGGTATATCCACCAGTTCAGGAGGAGACCGTCACCCCCTGGGGTGAAGGGTCTTCCTCTGGATAGGGGGCGAGACCTTCCTCTTCCACGTGGGAGGATCCGAGGACTTCAGTGTACGCACCGGAGGGCTCATACAACCTGTGGGATTACCATTACCCCGGAGCAGGAAGCTCCGCGGGACCGCAGTAGAAGAGCCCAACTTAGTCCAAAAGCCTAAGCTTGGGGGAGTACGTGCTCTCCTCCCCTTTCCTTTGTATCTACCGTTGGTTCGCTTTTATCTTTTTGCAAGTTTTTGCATGTTCTTCTTTGCTCTTTTAGTTCGCAAAAACTCAAAAAGATTTCTCCTTTCTTTTGCTTTCGTTAAACTTTAAAAAACCCAAAAATATGTTTCCTTTGCTCTTTAGTTTGCTTTTTTTTCAGAGTTTAGCTCGAGTCCGTGATGATTATAATTTCCTACGTTCGATCGTGCAAGTGACAAGGCAGTAATGACGAAGATCGACGGAAGGGATGCAACAAGGAAAGCCGGTATGAACTCTTTTTGTTTCTACTTTTGTACATATGCATGTACTTATGATTAGAGACCAGCTTGTAGCGACATAGTGCTATGTTTACAATGCTTTCCCAGTGGTTCATGATTTCTTTGTGGTTAGTCTCAAATAGCTAGAGTTTATAATGTGTTGCTTGAGATGATTGACATGCATTGCATTGTTCATGGTGTGGCATATTGAAGTGGTATTTCCCTCCGGGGGATTATTGGATTGACTTGGCACATGTTCACGCATGTTAACGACTAAAAAGTCTGCTCTGCCTTGATGATCTTTTTACTTCAGGGTGAGTTATATCACTTTCATGCCCGATTCAATGTTGCTTTGTCGCTCTGCATGGTTATGACTGTTATGCTCTCTAGTTGGTCGCTTCCCCGTCTTTTGCTAGCCTTCCTCCAGCACCAAGCGGAATTCTGCTTGTGCTTCCAAACTCCTTTTTAAACCCAGTTGTTCCATTTGAGTCCACCATACCTACCTATATGTGGTATTTACCGGTCACTCCTAACTTAGACTTTCTTGTGCCATCTCGAAGTTTATTCAAAAGCTTCCCCTTTGTAACCGTACAAGCTCATGGTGCGGTGAGGGAAAATCAGTATCTTTCATGCCAAAAATATTTTGACGGAAGTTTTAACTAGTCAATAAAAAAAATGAGAGTTACACCTCCCCCATACTTGATGATGGAGTGAAATGGACCAAATGCTGCTTATGATAGATGGAACGATATCCTCCTTCCATCCTTGAGGCAAAATAAAAGGTTCCGTAGACCATCAAAGGATTTATGGATAAGGGAACATGTGTAAGCAAAAGGCATTAATATGGTTGGCATGGGAGATATTGAGAGACCTTTACCATTCACCGTTGACTGGAAAGTTGCACCTCTCAAAAGAGTTTTATCTCTGTTTTCAAAAACAAGAGCTCTGGCACATGTTTAGTCTTTGCATCCTTTCACGGGTTTTCAACCTTGCCATCAAAACCCACGGTTCGAGAGTCTCCACCTTCCTTTCTCCAAAGCACCAACTATGAGAGCATAATTGTCATTCTTAGTGTAACATGCATTGTCCCAAAGTACCACATTGTCTTCTGCATGCTTGTGATGTTTCTTACTTTGAGTTCTAAGTTCTAGTCTCCTTTAAAACTTCGGAGGAGTTTCTGCATTTATGTTTTGCTTCACTCATGGAGGCTAGCGAGATACCACTCTGATATGTTCATGCTATGTGCATTGTGATCTTGAATTGATTTTCAGCAGCATATTATTTACTTTACGTTTGTTTGTGACTGATTACATGAAAGAAGGATTGCTTCGTGCATTTTCCTTGTAGCATGATGTCAAAACTTTCTAAACTCTTTCGTAGTACATGCTTATTTACATCTAATGAAGTAAAAGAGTTTGTCAAAGTTTTCTTTGTCGCGTCCAGTTCGTTGAACTGAATTTCTTGAGGACAATCAATAGCTAAGCTTGGGGGAGTTGATACGTCCTAAACGTATCTACTTTTCCAAACACTTTTTCTATTGTTTTGCCTTCATTCTTGCATGATTTGAACGAAACTAACCCGGACTGACGCTGTTTTCAGCAGAGCTACCAGTGCTGTTTTCTTTTGTGCAGGTTTCTGGATATTTAGGTACGCTGGAAAAATCCCAAGAAAATATATAAAAAATCAGCGTTCTGGAAGCTTCCACGAGTCCAAAGGGGGGCCACAGGGCAGCCAGGAGGGTGCCTGGCGCGGCCCAGCTCCTGGCCGCGCCACCTGCCCTCCTGGCTGGGTCCCACACCCCCTGGTGAACTACCTTGGCCCCTATTTATTATCCCGACGTAGAAACCCCTAAAGAGAAGTCGTTTTTCCAATCTACGTGGCGGAGCCGCCGCAACCCTCTGTTCTTCCTCGGAGAGCTAATCTGGAGGCTGAATTGGCCTCCGGTGAGGGGGAAATCATCGCCATCGTCATCATCATCGCCTCTCCATCACCCCTCCATGACTTCTCCTCTCATCTGTGAGTAATTACCTGCTGTAGGCAAAGGGGATGGTAGGGATTGGATGAGTTAGATCATGTAATAGTTCAATCAGATTGTTGGGGGCATGTTGCCTATCATCTACTTGGTGTTTATCATCTCTGTTACAACTTGTTGCTCTTAATGCTTATCACTTTGGGCCCGAGTGCCATGATTTCATATCTGATCACCCTTTTGTTTCTTGAGTTTGTGGTGTTCTTGATCCTATCTATGAGTTGTATGCACCTATTATAGTCCGGAACCGGCGATCCCAATGGTGACAGCTTGGGACACCAAAGGGGATGGACTATAATTTGAGGATTCCGTGTATCCATGAAGTGTTAATGCTTTGTTCCGGTGCTCTTTGACAGGAGTACCTTAATCTCCCTAAGTTCCTTTTGGCCCCGTTTGTAGCGGGAGGGTCGGACAAAAGATGTTGTACAAAGTTCTTATTGCAAGCAGGTACAACTACCTTGGGATACATGCCTGATGTTTGATATTTTCCTAGATGATCCTTTGTTTTCTGTGAGCCTTGCCCAAGTTATAATTTGTTACATGTTCGTTCTCATCCAAGCAGCGCCCAACCATCCATCTCCCTAGCCTACAGTGTTTTCCTTCTGCTGGTTACTAGTTGTTTACTTTTGCTGTTCCATTATCACTATCACCACTATTATCATTACCACCACTACCATATCACAGTTGGTACTAATACCTTTGTGCAAGCAAGTGTTTATTTCAGGTGCGGTTGAATTGACAACTCAATTGTCAAAGCCTGTACGTATTCTTTGTGTCCCCAAGTGTCGAATCAATAAATTGGGTTATCTTGCCCGCGAAGACTATCTCGATCCCCTACAGTTGAGGGTTATCAATACCAGCGAGATGTTCTGGATAGATATCTCAAGGTGGATGATTAGTAGGTAGATGCAGATGGATTTCGGTCTACTTGTCTTGGCGTACCGCCCATGCTTTTGAGCCTCTTCCTTTATTTATAGCATAGTTAGCATTGGTTTGCGCACATAATCCTGTCATTTTCCCAGCTGTAATTTGTTTACCTCGCATGGCTATTTTTTCGTCTTTTGGGAGAGAGACATCACTAGTGAACATCATGGGACCCCGGTCCATATTTCCAATACTGTTTACACCCACTATTTATTTTCTGCTTTACTTTTCCGTTGCTATCACTATCATTATTATCCCGTACGTTTGATCCTTTGTAAACAACAAGGCCGGAGGGATTGACAACCTCTCTGAAATCGCTGGGAGCAAAGTTATCTGTTGTGTGTGCAGGTCCACGCCAACCGCTAATTGCTGGCACCGTTGTCACCTTCCTGTCGTTGTTGGAGTCCTACTGGAGATAAACCTTGGTATCTTCACCGAGGGAAATTTTCTGCTGTCTACATCTCAACCTTCCACTTTGGGTAACCAACGAGGGGCGAGAAGCCATCAAAGCTAATTTCTGGCGCCGTTGCCGGGGACTCCACTCTTCAAGATAGGGGAGTTGCACACTATCTTTTATCTTTGCTTTTTAGTCGTGTTAGTTTACCTTTCCAGTTTTTTCTTTTGCCTTTGTGTCTTATATGAAAAACCACAAAAATAGTTGCTACCTTTTGCCTTTATCTTGCTTGCCTAGTGATGCTATCCTCACCATGGGTGCTGAACCACCCAAATATGGAAGGATGGACATGTTTCACTTGGATCGTCTTCGATCAATTTGTGCTTGCACTAAAAACCCAACCGACTTGGTTGAGGGAAAATCATTGGATGAGCATGCTCATTATACGCGGCACCGACTATCTCAGAAAGGGAAACACTTATGGGACCAAATACAAACTTCTTATTGCTATGCTGAGTGATTATGCCAAATTTATGATTTTACTTGCTGCTCTAATATAGATCGTAAACACCTTCCTTTCCAATGTCAGTTTAATGACAATGAGATCCTATCTTCTTATGCAAAAGGTGTTTATGACTACTTTGATGTTGAAAAGATTGAAGAGTTTGTTGCTTTTAAGGGTGCTTATGAGATTGCTTCTTTGATTGAAAAGTACTATGATACTATTCCCAAGTCTGAAAACTTTGCAGTTCTTGCTTATTGCTTCGAGAATTATATTTCCAATGCTTATATTGAGGATTTTAAAAATAGAATGCGTGTTTCCCGAGAAGAGGCTAATGATTGCTATGAAGAGGAATCCTATGATTCCGAGGACTCACTTGATACATCCCTTTCTGATGATTTTGATACATGCTTTGTTGATGGCCATGATGCTAATATGGATGACGCTTACGAAGATGAACTTGCTATAGTTCCTTATGTTAAGCATGAAATTGTTGCTATTGCACCCACACTTGATTGCCATATTATTCTTTTGAAACCTCCAACTCCGGAGAATTTTTCCCTTATGTGGCTCATTGTGATGGGTTGCATTTATCTTATAATCCTAAAGACCGTGTTAAAAACTGTACACGTGTGCTTGTAGGTCATGAACAACATGATTTATGTGATAGTTATATTCTTGATGTTGTTCATGATACTACTGAAAATTATTTTGAGAGAGGGAAGTTTGGTTGTAGCAACTTCCATATTACTAAAACACCTCTCTTCATGTTGAAAGTTTTGAAGTTGTTCTTTTTCGACCTTCCTATGCATGTCACTTTGTGCTTCTTTGATTTATTTTCTTACAAGATGCCTATGCATAGGAAGTGGGTTAGGCTTAAATGTGTTTCATATTTGCTTCTTTATGCTCTCTTTTGCTTCAAAATTCTTATTCTTGTGAGAGCATCTTCTATAATCTTTAAGCCTAGCAAATGGCTTTAAACAAGCGCTTTCGGGAGGCATACCGCAATGAATTTAGGTTTTACTTTTTGTTTATCTTATGTTTTTAGTGGTCTTGATGATTGTTACTACTGTAGCAACATAATTGTATCTTTAATTTTCAAGCTTTGTGCCAATTATAGCCTTATATGACAAGGGAAGTGAAAGTTGTGACATGCTGTCCAGAAAACTGATTCTGTCCTTGTGACGGGAAAAATCATAGAAAAATCTCAGTTAATCTTTTTGAGCTGAATTTTTTACACAGCGTGCTCTATAAAATCACGGAACTTTCGTATGTTCTGAGTTTTTTTATTTGAGTTGCATAAGTATCCCTAAAAAATTATTTACTCCCTGCTGGTCTGTTTTTCACAGATTCTGTCCTGTTTTGCCTTTTCTTCATTTGGCAAACCTTAAGCTTGCTTTTTATTTGAAAAAAAAAATTTGCAATCTTGATAAACAGTATCCCTTAAATAATATTCTTATTTCCAGTAGAGGAAAAATTATTTTATTATGGGTAATAACCTCGCTAATCAGATTATGATGAGTTATGTATGAAGGGAGTTTTCAAGTGTGCGAGGGAAGATGATAAAAGAAGATTTAGGAGTGTCAAACGATCAAGCTTGGGGATGCCCCCGTGCATCCCCAAGAAATATTCAAGGAGACTCAAGCGTCTAAGTTTGGGGATGCCCCCATGCATCCCCTTCTCCATCAACAATTATCAGTTCGTCTTTCGTTCCACTATATTTTTATCCCTTCATGCATTATGTGCTATGCTTGGAGCGTCTTGCTCTTTATTTACTTTTTAGTTTTCTTTAGCTTTGCTTGCTGTTCATAACAAGTTAGAACCCAAATTTCTTTGTGTGGGAGAGAAGCACGTTCCACTTCACCCTAGAACACAACATAGGATTTTCATGCTTATCTTTGCTGTGTGTGTTCTTTATCTTTTTCATAGTTGCTGTCATGCTCTCAACCTTCCACTTTGGGTAACCAACGAGGGGCGAGAAGCCATAAACCACACTTCCCGGCAATCAGCCCGCGGTACTGCTGATGTCTTAAGAGTCCTCGGACGAGACTATGAAGCAGAGGAGCGCATAACTCATTATCCCACGTGTAGGCAGCGCGTACAAGCCAAAAGGCTACTCAAGTCATCCGCCGAACCATTAGTCATTTTATTAACTTGCGGGACAACCATTCTCGTTGCCTCGACTTAACTGACCCGCAGACAACGACATCAGTCAGGACCACCAGTACATCGGTGCCTGCCCTATCGTCCCACCAAGTCTATGCGGTTAGTAACAAGGTGAACCGACTCCTTACCTTGTCTTGCGTGTGCTCCTGGAGGAGCTCGACTTTCGTGGTTTGTTAACTCTCGTGGCCAACGATCAGGGGTTAAGCACACCGGTACACTGGTCGTACCCTCCCTGTCATACCGTCGCAATACCGCTCGCGGGCACCGTTGGGTCACCCGACTTCTTACCTTAAGGACAACCGTTGCTCAGGTACCTAGAGCTGCTATACAGAGTCAGCGACGAGTGGAGGTACGAGGATTACTCCTCGATAGCTCACACTTGATGGTGGCTCGGCAGATCCGAGCTAGGGGGCCTCAGGCGGTGTCTGCATTGTCCCGTACCTGTTACAGTTGTAATAAGTTGTATCCGTGTCACTCCCCTGAGTGATGACGACCCGCTATCTAATCCTAGCTAACAATGCGCAGGTCTCACTGCTGAATATAATATATACTAATTTATAGGCAGCATAGGATAAAGGAAGGTACATCAAGGGGCGACAAAAACAAGCTATGCAATTGAATAGGATTGTAACATAGCAGCAGTAGTAACAATGCCTAGTGCAAGAAAAGTACGGAAAGGTAGGCGATATCTGGGGAAGAGAATGGCTCTGCTTGCCTGGAAGCTCGACGGTAGGGGTAGGGTCGTCGACGAAGTAGTCGTACTTGGCAGTGTCATCGGCGGCAGCAACGGGGTCTACCGTAGAATAAAGGGGGAGGGACAGTAAATACGCAACAATAATACCAATACAAATGTATGACATAGCAAATACAAAGCAACGGGGCTCTAACGCAGGGTTAAGTATTTTAGGCGAAGCGGGAAGTTATCCGGGATGACTCACTAGTACCGGTTGATTACCGGACCGATGATCCGGAGGGGAAGGTTCCATGTCTGCAGTGTTAGAGACATCTGACAGACACCTGGATAGTGTATCCGTGATCGTTGATGAATTCCGAACAACTTTATGTTCAGAACATTTCCATCCAGAAAGTTTTACCGGTACCGGGTAATTCTGGACAGACGATCCGGAGGTGGAAAGTCTCGGGTTCGGTATGTTAGAGGGGTGTGGTGGGGGTATGGGTAGCGTATTATTCGTTGTATTTTTCTGGTCAATTTTCATGTATAAAGTTTTTTAATCTGAGCTACGGTTTAAAAGATATTAATTTTCTAAGTTTTAATCAATTTAAATCATTTTCTACAATTTCTTTTATTGTTTAATCTAACATTATCCACAACAGGGATATTTGACTGGTCAATCCTGACAGGTGGGGTACACATGTCATACACAGTGGCTAAATAATTTCTTTTAGTTATTTAAACAGTGATGGGGTCCCACATGTCATGGTCTCAATTTTATTAGCATTTTTAACTAAACTCAATTAGAGGTGGGGGGCCCCACTGGTCATAGACACATGAACTAAACAGAGTTTATTTTAACCAAATAACTTAATTAACATATGGGGGGTCCACAAGTCATCCTCATAGGGGAATTAGCCTACCACTTAATTTTAATTAACAGTTTGATTAGGGGATGGGCCTCCACTCGTTAGGGAGTGTTAGAGGGGGGGTAGTCCTTAATCCACAGTCGGCAGATCGATGGCTGGGCGCGCGTGCCCGCGGAGGAGCACGACAGCCGAGCGCGCGCGCGCGCGCGGGGGGGGGGGGGGGGCTCGCTGGGAGCTGCCGGCTGGAGGCGGGCGCGGCCGGCCAGTGCAGGGCGGCCGGGCGCATGCACGCACACAACGTCCATGGAGCACGGCGGCGCAGCAAGGAGGCCACGGGCGACGGCGCGGTTGGCCAGCCGAGGTGAAGTGCAGGGGGCGCGCACGGGCATGGCCGTGTGCGGCAAGGCCAGCCAGCAGGGCGGGTGCAACCACCGCGGCGGGGGGGGGGGGGGGCGTGGCCAGGGGCGGCCATGGGCCGGCAGAGGCGCCGCGGGCGTGGCCTTCAGCCATGGAGGCCGAGCTCAAAGGCGGTAGTTAGACAGGCCAAAACGACGGGGGGAAGATGGGAATGGACGCGACGCTCACAGGGGGGCTGGTGGCGAGCTCGGCGACGCCGAGGGTGACCGTGGTGCGCGAATTCGGGCGACGGAGCTCGGGGGCTGGAGGTAGAAGATGACCCCGATCTGGCACAACAGGGGCTCCAAGCTTGGTCTTGTGGGCGATGAAGAAGTAGCAATCGACGAAGACGCCCCCTGGCTTGGCCACCCGGCGTGGGGACGAGAGTGGCCACGGCTATGGTGCGTCCCTGCCTATGGTGGCCACATCCATGGTGGGAGGAGTAACAGGGGAGAGGGAGAGAGACGACGGGGTGGCGGCTAGGGTTACAGGGCGAGAGGGTGGGCGCGGGGGGGGGGACTTATCCTCAACGGCGACGGCGCGATGGCTGACACGGAGGCAGCCATGGCCACGGACGGCCATGGGAGTGACAGCGTACTCAGGTACATGATGAATAGAGGAAGGGGGAGAAGAGAGAGGGTGGGTGGGCTGGGCTGGCCCAGTGGGGTTTTTTGCCCGGGGCGTTAGATAAAATTTTCCATTTGTTTTTATTTTATCTTCTATTTTCTTTTCTGTTGTAATTATTTTAGTAGCTTTTACATTTTTGTAAAATATTTTAATTATTTCTATATTAGTGTTGCCCTATATACAAGTGCCACAAAAAGTTTGGTGGCATTATAAAATCATTTGCATTGTTGTCTTATTTAAAAGGTATTAATTATTGTTGTTTCGCTACTGTTAAGATTTGTTTGCAATATCTAAATATTCAAATAAATACCCAATGTTGGTTGAACATGGTCTACTGATTTTTAGGGATTTTCCAAAATTGGTTGCATGAATTTTGGGCAAAGTTTTATTTGTCACCTATTTTTAATAATCACCAAAAGGCATTTGAATTTGTTTTGATTCAAAGTTGATCAAGTCCAAGATTAGTAACAATGATTAGCAACAGTAATAGTCAACAGTCAAAGTTATTACTGTTAGAGACAATGAGGGTGTTACACACATGATGGATTGATACTTGCACAAATCTAAGCATTTCTAAGCACAAAATAAAGTAGGGCCACATTATGAATATGAAGCAACTCCTAGTCATGCTATGATCAAGATAAATCCATGTAGGTTACAACGATAGGTTCCATCTACTACTTCTCATATGAGAACAGATCTACATATCATCATATGAAAATCACGAATATAAAATCATACAACAAAGGCTCTGATGCCACTATTAGGGCACGCGATATACTATGTTGGTAGAAAACAAAAAACAATTACCACACGAACCAGAAATATCTTGTGGTAAGAGGTCACGGGACCAGATTTTGCTACTAGACGCACAACCACGACAGTGAAAGGTGATATGGCGAAGTCTGTCTCTCTTATCCTCCTTATGGACCCCTTGAATATTTCCTCGTGATTCCTTCAAATGGTTCATCCAAGTGCCATTGGTGCAAAACCTCCAAGGTATTTGCACGAGTGATACGTCCCAAACGTATCGATAATTTCTGCTCGTTCCATGAATGTTTTGTGTGATATTACTATGATCTAGATACACTTTCATACACTTTTTATTATATTTGGGCTAACCTACTAACTCAGTGCACCCCAGTGCCAGTTCCTGTCTTCTGCTGTTTTCCTATTTCAGTTTTTTCCCATATAAAAAGTGCTCCAAAAATCTGGGAAAAATAAGATAAAAAATCAGCGTGCCGGAAGCTTCCAGTGGCCCGAAGGAGGGCCAGGGCGCCAGGGGGGGTGCCTGGACCCCTGGTGCCCCCTGGCTTCCCCCCTTCGCCTATTTAATCTCCGTCACGGGAAAACTCTGAAGACAGAACCCTATTTCGCAAACTCGCCTCTGTTCTGCCGCCGCCGCGCTTCCAAGATCAGGAGCACCGTCAGGACCCTTCCCGACAACCTGCCGGAGGGAGGATCGACCTCCGGGAGCTTCTCCTCCACCATGGACGCTTCCCGGATGTGCCATGAGTAGTCTACCTTGGACCATGGGTCTGTGATCAGTAGCTATGTGATGTTCTCCTCCCCTCTTTGTTCTTCATGGTTTATACCTCGTGAGCTTCCCTACATGATCGAGGCACATATGTAATTCTTCTGCTGTTGCTATGCTGAGTTTGGTGGGATCTGATGGATTATGAGATTATGTTCAGATTGTGATAGAGTAATATATTTGGTTTTTATCTCTTATATTTGTGTTCCTAAGTAATTCTTGCATGTTCTCCGTTGTTGTTTATTGCTTTGTCCAAGTAGTAGGTAGTGACTCCAAGATGGAACGTTATGCTCGATTGTGGGTACATGCCCCCTGATGACACGCTTGAGTGACAGAAACATGAGTCTAGGGGATGTGATGTGGCCACAAGGGGGAAAACAACGGTGCTTGTAACCGCGGTTGCAAAGATTGTTTACTTTATGCAAAGTTCTTTTTAATGCAGTTGTCTGTTGCTTTGGGTTTACACTTTGGGTGGGGCTCGCAACTTAATACCAGCGAGATGTTCTGGATAGATATATCAAGGTGGATGATTAGTAGTAGATGCAGATGGATTTCGGTCTACTTATTTTGGCGTACTGCCAATGCTTATGAGCCTCTTCCTTTCTTTTGTAGCATAGTTAGCATTGCGGTGCGTTTATAATCCTGTCAATTGCCCATCTGTAATTTGTTTACCTCGCATAGCAGTTTTATCGTATTTTGGGAGAGAGACATCACTAGTGAACATCACGGGACCACGGTCCATATTCTCATAATTGTTTACAAGCTTATTTACTTTTCAGTATTTACTTTCAGTTGCTATCATTATCATTATCTTGTGTTTGATCCTTTGTAAACAACAAGACCGGAGAGATTGACAACCTCTCTGAACTTCGTTGGGAGCAAAGTTAATTGTATTGTGTGCAGGTCCGCGTCAGGTGCGCCGCTGACACCTACTTATCATCGCCGGAGTCCTACGGGAAACAAACCCTATCCTCTACAAAGGGGAAATTTGCCGCTATCCTATATCTCACCTTCCACTTGGGGTAACCAACGAAGGGCGAGAAGTAATTATCCTCTCTCGCGTATCAAGCAGATTTCTGGCGCCGTTGCCGGGGACTCCGAGTGATAAGATAGGGGAGTCGCCCACTACCTTTTACCTTTACTTTTCAGTCTTGTTAGTTTACCTTTCTATTTTTATCTTTGTGTCTTATATCAAAAATAACAAAAAATATATTTATTTTGCTGTTAGTAGTCCTCCTTGTTTAGATGAACATGTTAGGACTTGGTGCTTTGCGGGAATCGGAAGTTCTCGATTTCCGTCAAAGGGATGGAGAAAATATGAAGAAGGCATGGGACATAATTTCTGAAGCACACAGAAGAATTATGCCTTGGATACCTATAAAAATTGTGCTTAGGAATTTTTACCATGGTCTTTTTAAGTGGTGTAAACACTCTCTTGATATTATAGCTGAAGGAGACTTTTTAGAGTGTGATGAAGCTAGAGCTCTTGATATTTTGCATAGTCTATCTAGTTATTTTGTTTATGACCGTAGTATTGATGCTGTTATAGATAGACTTGCCACTATTGAAAAGAGGATGGATGCTCTAGACTTGAGGAAGGTAGAAGAATTTAATTCCAACAAGAAAGAAATATTGGAGATAGATGATGATTGGGAGCCCTTTGTTAGGATTAGCATCTCTAACCAAGACTTCCTTGCTTTTTGTGATATTGGATCCATAGTTTCTACCATGCCAAAAATAGTTTATGATTCTTTGAAACTAGATACGGAAAAATTGTCATCTTATCATGACCATGCTAATGGAGATATTTCAGAGGTCAAAGGAAAGGTAAAAGAAGTCCAAGTTACATTCCTTCATAGGATTGCACCGATTGATTTCTTCGTCATGGAGCCAAACCAAAGCAACATTGTGCTTGGAAGGAACTTCCTCCGAGCCATGAAAGGATTCATTGATATTGGCAACGAGTTCATACATTTACGCGGTAAGGCGAAAGGTAAGTACCTCTTTCCTAGTAAGAAGAAGATTGAGCTTATTGAAAATCAATTTCAAGGTTTTTATGATTCCGACGATTTTGGAGACCTTTGATTCTTCTTTTGCCTTATGCCTAGCTTAAAGGCGTAAAAGAAAGCACTTGTTGGGAGGCAACCCAAGATGTTTTTACTTCTGTTTTTAGTGGTCTTGATGATTGTTACTACTGTAGCAAAATCATTGTATCTTTATTTTCAAGCTTTGTGCCAAGTTATAGCCTCATATGACAAGGGAAGCGAAAGTTGTGACATGCTGTCCAGAAAACAGATTCTGTCTTCGTGACGGGAAAAATCGGATGAAATCACCAGTTCATATTTTTGAGCTGAATTGTTTACACAACGTGCTCTATACAATCGCGAAACTTTCGTATGTTCTGAGTTTTTTTATTTGAGTTGCAGAAGTACCCCAAAAAAATTCTCTACTACCTGCTATTCTGTTTTTCATAGATTCTGCCATGTTTTGTCTCTCCTAACTTTTGCAAACCTTAAGCTTGCTTTTTCTTTGCAAAAACCTTTTGGAAATCTTGAGAAACAGTAGCTCTTCAATAATATCTTTATATCCAGTGGGGAAAATTTATTTTATTAAGGGTACTAACCTCTCTAATCAGCTTATGATGAGTTATGTATGAAGGGAATTTTCAAGTGTGCGATGGAAGATGATGAAAGAAGATCCAGGAGTGTCAAGAGCTCAAGCTTGGGGATGCCCCCATGCATCCCCAATAAATATTCAAGGAGACTCAAGCGTCTAAGCTTGGGGATGCCCCCGTGCATCCCCTTCTCCATCAACAATCATCAGTTCGTCCTTCGTCTCACTATATTTTTATCACTTCATGCGTTATGTGCTATGCTTGGAGCGTCCCGCTCTTAGGTTTTATTTTTAGTTTTCTTTAGCTTTTCTCGCTGTTCATAACAAGTTAGACCCCGTCTTACTTTGTGTGGGAGAGAAACACGCTCCACTTTCAAAATCTAGAACACATCATAGGATTTTTCATGCCTATCTTTTTGCTGTTGTGTGCTCTTTATCTTTTCGTAGCTACTGTCATGTTTAGTTTTAGTCTTAGTTTGTCTTTTGCAAGAGCCTTGACTTTTGTTTAGTTTGTTGCTGGAACTCTCTTTAGTTTTCATGTTTATCTTGTTAAGAGAGTTGGTTGTTGCACTAAGTTGTGTCTGGTTTTGAGAGTAGGTAATTGAGGTTGCTATTTAATTTTAGTAGTAATTGATACGTCCCAAACGTATCTATAATTTCTGCTTGCTCCATGCATGTTTTGTGTGACTTTGCCATGTTTTGCTTGAACTTTCATACACTTTTGAGCATATTTGGACTAATCTATTAACCCAGCTGCCAGTTGCTGTTTTCTGCTGTTTTTGTATTTCAGGTTTTCCGGCCATTAAAAGTGCTCCAAAAAATCCGGAAAAATCAGATAAAAAATCAGCGACCCGGAAGCTTCCGGAATCACCAAGGCAGAGGAGGGGGCCACCACCAGGAGACCAGGAGGGTCCCTGGCACGGCCCCACCCTAGGCCGCGCCAGGAGGCCTCCTGGCTGCCTGTTGGGTCCCCTCGACACCCCATCCGCCTATATTTACCCCTCGGGGTGGAAACCCCTAATAGAGATCTCTTTTCCGCGAACTCGCCTCTGTACCGCCGCCGCCGCCGTTTCAAGATCGGGTCTGCCTGGAGAAGCTGCCCCGGCACCCTGCCGGGAGGAGGAACCACCTCCGGGAAACCATCCATAGCCATGGACGACTCCCGTATGTACCGTGAGTAGTCTACCTTGGACCATGGGTCCATGATCAGTAGCTATGTGATGTTCTCCTCCCCTCTTTGTTCTTCATGGTTTAGACGTCGTGAGCTGCCCTACATGATCGAGGCACATATGTAATTCTTCTGATGTTGCTATGCTGAGTTTGGTGGGATCTGATGGATTATGAGATTATGTTCAGATTGTGATAGAGTAATATATTTGGTTTTTATCTCTTATATTTTTGTTCCTAAGTAATTCTTGCATGTTCTCCGTTGTTGTTTATTGCTTTGGCCAGGTAGTAGGTAGTGACTCCAAGAGGGAACGTTATGCTCGATTGTGGGTACATGCCCCCTGATGACACGCTTGAGTGACAGAAACATGAGTCTAGGGGATGTGCTGTGTCCACAAGGGGGAAACAACGGTGCTTGTAACCGCGGTTGCAAGGATTGTTTACTTTACGCAAAGTTCTTTTTTAATGCAGTTGTCTGTTGCTTTGGGGTTTACACTTTGGGTGGGGCTCGCAACTTAATACCAGCGAGATGTTCTGGATAGATATCTCAAGGTGGATGATTAGTAGTAGATGCAGATGGATTTTGGTCTACTTATTTTGGCGTACTGCCCATGCTTATGAGCCTCTTCCTTTCTTTTGTAGCATAGTTAGCATTGCGGTGCGTTTATAATCCTGTCAATTGCCCATCTGTAATTTTTTTACCTCGCATAGCAGTTTTATCGTCTTTTGGGAGAGAGACGTCACTAGTGAACATCACGGGACCCCGGTCCATATTCTCATCATTGTTTACAAGCTTATTTACTTTTTAGTATTTACTTTCAGTTGCTATCATTATCATTATCTTGTGTTTGATCCTTTGTAAACAAAAATACCGGAGAGATTGACAACCTCTCTGAACTTCGTTGGGAGAAAGTTAATTGTGTTGTGTGCAGGTCCGCGTCAGGTGCGCCGCTGACACCTACTTATCATCGTCGGAGTCCTACGGGAGACAAACCCTATCCTCTACATAGGGGAAATTTGCTGCTATCCTACATCTCACCTTCCACTTGGGATAACCAACGAATGGCGAGAAGTAATTATCCTCTCTCGCATATCAACGGGTAGGAAGGACCATCGTGTGGTGGACTGCCAATCGCACGATGTGTGTGTGGGAGTGCTGGCGTCTAGGTCATGGGACTGTCAAACCCTTTAGAGGGTTTCACCTTCACTATATAGAAGGAACATTGTGTGGTGGACTGTCAATTGCACGATGTGGGTGTGGGAGTGCTAGCATCTAGGTCATGGGATTGTCAAACCCTTTAGAGGATCTCACCTTCACTATACAGATGTTTGATATGGTGTGAACACTCCATGCCCAGTTCCTTCAGATCTAATCCAAGTGGATTCCCGCCCATTAAGCGTGTGACCCCATAGTGTCGCATATACAGGGAAACAGTCTGAGTCGATAGCTGGTAGAGGCTCCTACCAAAAGATGCCAACTCTCATGGATGTGCAAATTTGTATTGACAAACTTTGATAATTTGTCAAATGTGACATTTCATTTCTCTCACGATATATGTTGTCGAGTTCAAGACGAGTACTAGTCACCCCTATTGGTTAACACTTTCAAAACCATTATACAAATTTTTAAGCGAGTTAACACTTAATCCAGGTCACATGCACATGATGTATTAGTCTTATAACTCGAGAGGGCTGAGATAATATCTCTCTAAGTTAGAGGAGAAAATACCATCTTGGCCAACCATGTCTCGTTCCATGTTTCATGACTAAACCTAAAGGTATCTTTTTAACTATTGAGTTATGGAGTAGCGTTTTATAGACCCTAATTGAATCGGTTATCATCCAAGAAGATGTGATGGCCTCATGTTTAGAACATGGCGTATACATTATACCCAAGACTTAACATATGGCAATATATAGATGCATCACAAAGTGGGTCTGTCTGACTCGGTGAACCCTATCCTCGAGTCCAAACTATTAGGTTGACATATGCATGCCCATGATTTGCGAAACATAGTTATCAACTGAATCATATAGTAGCCAAAGGATATTTGTCCGCATAACTTATCAACTATGGGCTATTAGACCAATCGACATACAATATATAGTATCACAAAAAGTCACATACTTATTTATACATATTTGTGATGATGCTCAAGAACAAAATAAATAACCCATGAATAAAATAATAATATCATCACCTGATTGTCTCTAGGGCATATTTTCAACACCTCCTCCTCCCTCCTCCGGTCCCAACAAAAATAAAATAATAATTGTGGATTCCGTAGCTCGACGGGTAACTCACTAGATATGTCGATCCCCATGCGTTGATAGTGGCATCACAACCAACATTTCGGTCTCCCTTGGTCGTCGGGGTTGATGTCGACTCGCTGACGAAGATGCTAATCTCTTATGATTTGTGCGGGGAGAGAAAGGGCGTGAGAAGAAGACAAAAGGAGAAACGATAAAGGTACCATGGTGAGGGGTTTGTTAGGTGGACAACTACAATAGAACAATATAAGGCCTTGCTTGGTTAAGGAAAATTCCACGTGGATCACTATGGATTGCGGTTCGATCCACTTAATTACACGGGGGAGAGAAGAATCATGTCCTAACCTTGAAAGAAATCCACCAGAGATGATGCAAGAAACAACGACACTGAGGAGCGAAAGCCATTCGTATGAAAATCCTTGGTAGATTAATTCCACTAGTGGATTGATTTACCCTTTAACCAAACAAGGCCTAAAGTAACTGGAGTGTTAGAGATACCAGACCTAGACTATTGATTAACTATTGGAATTTGTCGATGTAAGGTGCACCTGAACCATTCATCTCTTATCCAACAATCCAAGCTAGTTTTTTATATTCTATCCCCACAATGTTGTTCCTATTACAGTCGACCCTATAACAACGACTATTATATATTAGTGTCACTGTTCACTCCCTGCGCGTAACGGCAAAAGTGTTTCTGAGGTCCGTGCAACACTTCCCATCCGCATGATGATCATGCATCGTATGGGTGTGAGATGTGCGCACTTTGTAAGGCGTGATAGTGTGTATGTGTAGTGTAAACTTAGATTTTGCGATACATAGATAAATACTCTAAATCTCACATATATATCCCTGTAAAAAATCTTAATAAGCACATCTAAAATCTTAAGTTTGATAAGCACATGAATAGTCCTGCCGGTATACTAAAATCAAATAGCCAAGTTTAATTATTACAAACCACACACGTACCAGATCGTATAGAGATGACCGATCACTACGGAGGTATTTGGTTAAACTTCTTCATGGTTTTTGCATTTTGGTTTATAAGCTAAAAAAGCATTTGTTTATGGGCTTTTAACTTTGGTTTTTGACTTATGTCTCAATAAGTCAATATTATTACATGATGTCAGAAACCAAAAGCCAAAGTCAAAGCCAATACAGATGCTTTTTTTGTTTTAAAACAAAATGCAAAAACCAAAAATAAACTCAACCAAACAATCCCCTATGTCAATGATCACACCACATAGGGTAGCAACACTAAAATACACTAACCTTCCATGAATCCTCATGCACACACAAATACAATTATACCAATCACAAGCAGCAATACGCAGATCTATAGGTCCAGCAGCTCTTACTTGACAAGTATGCGAACTCCACCGAGTCCTACCAGGAACGCCAGCGGCAGAAGTGAGGCGCAGAAAACGCAACAGCGGGCTTGGCTGTGCGGGTGTTTGTCGCCGCCGGCGCCGGCCGAGCCGGACATCCATTTCACCGCAGCGAACACCTCCACTAAGCCAACGAATCCGGCGGAGGCGACGGACGCGTAGCAGGCGAGCTTGTGGTCGTCGAAGATGCCGACGGGCAGCGTGTAGACGGCCACGGAGGTGGCCATGCACGCGGTGGTGAAACCGATGAAGCAGACCAGCCGTTCCACCGGCCACCAGCCCTTCATCCCCGGCCCCGGCGGGAGCTCGCCGCCCTCCATGTCGAGCGCCGCCAGCTCAGGCGCCATTCCGGCAGGCCAGGACAATTGAGCTGCAAATGTCAGCCTCTTTCGAGTTTCGAGGTGTTCAAAACTCAGAAGTTTCGGAGAGCTTCGTGCCATTGCCGGGCTGCAGCTCGGCTCTATATATATATAAAAAAAAAGACCATGATCGAGGTTCCGGGTTTGGATTTCGGCTTGCGTGGACATTGGCGTGGCATATCGATCAGCATGTGCGAGATCGACCGGCTACGCGGATCCGCTCTGGTTTTGATTGTTTTGAAGGAATGATAATGCGAGACCGGCGCCGGGTTTCTTGGTTATGGGGGTTGGAAGAAATCAACAAAGCTCGACTGGGGGTTGGATATTGGCGTATGCCAGTTTGTTGTATTCTCCGAATTATATAGTTACTCCCTTGTACGTAGAGGCAACAAGTCAACAAGAGAGTTGCATGCCCTTACGTGAGATCGAACGTCACTGGCATTGGATGCATATACTCTGTTGCTCTCCATCCCCGTGACGCCTCCACAACGTGAGATCGAATGTCATCTTTATGGCTGTTGCAGGAGTGTTGGATTGGTATCCATGCCCTTTCAGCGATGTTATAAAAAACAAAGGACGTAGAGTGGCGGCAATTGCACCGTGGTCGAAGATGATAATCTGCTTCTGTCTGGTTGCAGATTTTTCTGTTGCAAAGGTCTTCTCTCAAATTTCTGGAATGATGACACAGGGCTCGAGAGATCTTTATGTATTAGTGTTGTTAAAGGGCGTTCTATATGGTCATGGTCCTCTATTTTTCTGTTTCTATGTGCTTGTAAGGGTCTACAACTTTGTATTTTTTTTCATGATTTGAATACAGAAAACCTAAAAAAAAGTCCTTCCCTTTGTCGTGCCACGGGCAACGGCCGTGTGATGTTCACTGCTTACGCCAATAGCTGCATAGGTAATTTCTTTGATTCATTCCCGTTTTTCTTCCTAGATTTCACTTAGGCATAATTTATATCCGACTTGATTGACCTTAGGCCTGTAGCAATTTGGAATTCTTGTTGATTTAGACATCTCGTAGCACAAACAAATAATTCACTCAAGGGGAGAACATCCAAAGAACCCTCCGTTCCCTTATGTCACTGTCTCCTAACCCTAAATCCACCGCCACTCTCCTCCCTACCTGAACCCCCCCTCCCTTCGCAACTAGATCTACGTGCCGCTACAACAAGCAGTGGGTATGGTTGTGCAACAGTGTCGTCCTGGGCTTGGCCGACGGTCACAGGCGATGAGGTCCTAGGCCATTACATGAGGTTGGTTGTGCGCCAGTGGTTGCGATCTTGTGTGCGGGTTTGCAGGCGGCAACAACATGCCATTTTCGGTGGGTTTGTGTCTCCATGAGGTAGTCCTCTACTCGGGCATGCAACATGCCAAATTGCCAATGTTCCTAGTGGCAGCCGTCCTGGCCGGTTGGAGTTGCCCCCTTTGGTAGATATCGGTTGGACTCGTCGACAACCCTTGGGTCTTGGACCTTCATACCAGGTGGCAACGATGATCTTCCTTGGTATGTTGGCCAGTTGTCGGTGATTTGTACCGATAATGCCAATTAGAGACGTTTGATTTGTGTGAAGGAGCGTGTGAACTATGGATCGAGATGCCGAGATACGGTACAATGAATTTACCTAGGTATGGACCCCCCGGGAGGAGGTAAGATCCTACTCATGCCTCCAGTGTTTTTATTCTTCAGGTCCTCGCCGGTGATCAGAGAGATAGCCCGAGAGATTTGTTCCTTAGGTTATAAGCTCATTGTTTGGCGGTGGTCTATGTGTCATGGGCCTTGGGTGCCTCACCATGCACCATGGGTTGGCCTATGGGCCTACAGCTTGACCTGCTACAAAACCCAAAAGACTTGACATAGAAGACAAGATGGAGCTAAAGACGGACATGGTATCCCTAACCGACTACCAGTCGTGTAAACCCAAGACACATGCGTGTATAAGCAGGGGATATGAATATTCAATATACAAAACAACCATAGAGTGTGTCTTGACCCCTCTAAATTATTGTACATCGCATCATCATTAATAAACACTAGCACCAAGTATCATATTACCTCGATTTGACGGTCTAGACCTGGATAAAGCTCTCTCATGTTTCCACATGATTTGCTCTCCTAGATGGGGAACCCTATTGAGGGATCTGTCAAAAATACTTTCCGCAGTGGCACTCTAGTCATGGAATGTGCTAGGTGAACTCAAAGGTCACATGAAATCTTTAATGCAAATTGGAGTTTTTGGGCCGCGCCAGTTGTTCTTTTTGGCGCGATGAGCTTCTCTTTTGGCTCAACGGGTTATTTTGAGCCCGCCAAAACCTTCATCGAGGGTCGACTCATCCACTTTGGCAATCTTGAATTCGTCACCAATGTTTGCAGTGATCTCGTTCTCCAGGTCTGATCCCTGTTCAGGCCCAGGAGAAACCAGAAGAAAAAACCAACCTATACCCACGACCCATCTCCTGGTCAACATAAAAAAATTGAGGAGCCCTACGCAATTGAGGAACTCCACGATTTTGACGAGGAGATGTTGGACATGACCGAGAGTTATCCAAAGAAAATTCTGACACTGGACTCCACCCATGGGAAGCAACTTCCTTGTACTCTTGTTACATGGTGGATGTCGAATGTGAAACCCACAATAGGTAGGACAAGCCCAATGGTGAAGCCGAGGACGGGTCCGGTGACGACCTTGATGAGGCAGCAATATCCACACCATTCAATGGTAATGATCCAAATATCAAGGCAGTCGAGGCCCAGCGCAGAAGATCTGGCAGATGCCCCAGAAGTAAAGGAAGGAGAAGCACTGAATCTTCCTGCTTGTTACAAAAAGAACACTTGTTGGTCAGTATGCAGTAAGATTTCCCTAAGTGAGAAAATGATACGTGTATTCTGCATCACAATTTCAAATGATAATTATTCCGTTTATGCCTTTTCAACCAGGTTTGCACCGGTTTAATTGAGTTTACCTTAAAATGAACATAATTGAAAATTTAATTTCCTAAGATACTGCCAGGATGAAGTTTTGACCTTCGTGAAGAGTGCATTGCTAGAGTCCAATAAAATGAAACAAAAAAATCACGAGGTTCACATCAAAAGATGACAGGATCCAGAAGGAGACACCTGGGTGGATATGCGTATGATGGAGGCTCCCCCTCCTTATGGTGCCTCAAGACCACAAGCACCCCTTAGTGACCCCCAAACCATTTTAAGTATCTCCCGAGGAGTTTTAGCTATATCCATTTTTCATTGATATTTTTCGTTGTTGTTGCGAGGCGGAAATCTAGCTCTTCTCCAGAGGGTTGTTTCTGGCATGATCTACCCCTCCCACGGAGGACTTTGAAGCAATCGTCATCACCAACTCCAGTGCATCAAGGGGAACATTTTCATCCAACCATCTTCACCATCCCCATCATCAGCACCATCACTCACATTTTCATACCACCCACATTTGTACCATCATTTGTAGTTTGATCACCATTACACTTGTTGATAATTGCTATTCTAGTAGTTGAGGCATTACATTTTATTGGTGAAAGGTCATTACTTTTGTATTCTTACAAATATCATTGCCATACTGAACATGTTTACCGTGATGTATTATGAGTATTCTTGAGGATTTGAGAGTATGTTAGTTGTCAAGTGTCATATTATTTGCGGTAAGATTGTTGTTTAATCATGTTCTATTGTAATTTTCTAGTTGTGTTATGTGAATGTCAATGACATTCTACTTCACCTATACAGTCCTAGAGGAGAGCATTATGTCATAATAAGAATAGGATGGAAGGTTAGAGTGACATATATTATCGTCTCCACAATTTCTGAGTTGTGACATGAGAGTAAATAGGGACCCTAGAGCAAGTTATAGCAACGCTTGGGTATTTACCTTAATAAATCTTAGTATTTGTGTTACTTATTGAGAGAACAATCATAAGTATGTCTAGTCAATGATTTTTTTGCACATTATATTATGCACTATCCTTGCAACATTGGATAAGTATCAATAATCAATGCAAGCGATACCTAGATTTAACAACTATGTTGTTATCCTGCCATCCTCAAGAATGTTTGATCATCGTAAGCAATACTACCAGCTTGTCCTTGGCATCATTAAGGATTGGTCCACTTATTGCATTCTTTTAATTTTTATCGTTATTCATCTTCCGTTGCTCAATCGTCACCACGAACCACATAACCGTTTCATTGCTCATTTATACGACATCATTTCCTTCCTTGGGAGCATCGTATTTGGTGTTGAGCCTCAACAAGTGAGACCGGTTGGGTTGAGGACGGTGACGTTTGTGTGGAGGCTTCTGTGGCAACGACGACTTGGATGAATGATGGCGGGGTCGCAACAATGGTTGAGGTAGTCAGATCGGGTGTCTGTGGAATATCCTCGACTTGTTTGTTGAAATGAAGTCAGAGTTGTGGCGACGAGGTCTCGGTGGCAACAATGATACGGTAGGAAGTAGGTGGTTTGTGCGGTGATCTTCAGTGGCATTAGCCTTGCATATTCTCCTTCATAGCTCTGTCAAAGTTAAGAGTTGTGTTGTCCCGTCACGAGTGGCTAAATGCTTGCATGGACCTTCATGTGACTCTGCACACCCTTGCATAATTCTCCTTTGTGGCTCTCCGTCAAAATTAGAGTTGTGTTGTTCTCGTCTCAGGTAATGAAATAGTGATTTCACCTGTTCTTTTGTTTCGTTAATTAACTGGGCAATTCTTTTCTTGACAACTGATGAGGGAAATCATGTTTGCGCCTTCGAAAAGAAAAATAGTCCATTTCACTGGGAATCAACACTAAAGATAACCAAAGGTCTTTCTTTTTCATAAATCTGAAATAACGCCAGCAGGTTAACAACGGGAACAGGTGTATATTATCAGTTCTGATGGTAGAAAGATATCTAGCCCGATGGGCAATGTTACATCACCACACAACAAGGCATGAAAAGCATCACTGGCTGGGTTGCTTAGTGGTCAGTCCCTTCATGCGTACCATCAAAAGCACCAAACTGGCACACTCACTTGTCAAGTTACTGGTTATAACTCATCGACATTTGTGCGAAATATGTAATCCTCGCTTTCGAGCTCTTCATGTAGCATATTAAAGCTTGGAGCAGCAGGTAATGCAATTTGGTGACCACTGGACTCTGGTGACCTCTTGCCCTAAGAGATTTAAGAAATAACAAAATGTATAATAAGGATCTTTGCAAGGAAATTCGTAGTTATGTAGAGTCGAGATGTAATAGAGCAATGCAGAAACTTCTTTTGTGGCATCACAGCTACAAGGAAAAACTGAAGAGCTCAAATGAAAACCAAATGCTTCGCAAACATTAAACCTTCTGAAGGATGTAGAAGAAATAATGGAAGCCATCGCCAAAGGTGTTCCACTCGACAGACCATGTAAACTCAGGTGCTTCGAAAAATCGACGACGGAAGTGTGGCTGCCAAATACAAAGTAGAAATTTCAGAAAAAGAAGCAAGGCTGATAAGCAAATAAATCTAATAAACCACAGTTCATGACTAGTCCTACTTGCTCCTCCCTTCATGATTACTAATTGAAGACAATCTTTAATTCTGCATATATATCAAGTTCATATCCATTGTGTGATACTGCTAAACAAAAGGTATATCCTTGCTCATGTACACTGCACAAATAATATACCCACAAACCAGAAAGAGGATATCCTTGAACCATTCAAAGAAACGAGTCTGAAATATAAGAGTGATGAAAAATGAAGGGCATGAAAGAGAGATTCAGACAATTGGATCTCCAAACCTGCCCAAAGGTAACTGATACAAATTTGCCACCTGGCTTCAAAACCTTGTGGATACCTTCAAGCATTTTCATTACACTATCCACTGTTGTAGGATTGGGGTTCCATGGATCACCACTGTCCACAAACAAAACATCCTGTCAAAGGATGGTTCTGTTATTCTGTATAAGTCTATAGACGGCATCTAATAATCTAATCATAAGATAACAAAGATATCCAATCACAAGTTTGGATGGTATGAATGAACATAGGTTTTAGGATAAGTCAGCAGACATAATGCATCTTTCTGAGTATTTTTAAAGGTGCTGAGTTTAGTATCTCGATTGTTTGACTTAGACTCATTTTCCCTGGTTGTGCAGCTACCATAATCGAGAATTTGATAGGTAATTATGAAGATAAGATGGGCATGAAACCACTTCATTGGTTACTATGTTGCGTTAGACAACTTATGTATCGCACTTGAAAATCACACGAATGAATTTCTTAACATGGTTACTAACCCCGTTTTTACTGGACTTCTGCACACATGTGCCTGTCTTCCACTGCTTTATATGTGAATGGCTGAATGGTCATTCAGATAGGGATAGCAGTAACACGGTGCTGTAAATAGCTCCCAGGGTCATCTTCTGAAATTCTGTCATAGATGGAGTTATGCATTTGCACTAAAACGCCTAGTAATACTAACACAAACCGGAACTATATATCTTGACGATCTTGATAATATGCTAACAGTATAGAATCATGTTGCTAATATGGGAAGGGCAGCATGCTGTTAGCTAATACAGATATACTATTTCATCGTTTTATGCAGATAATCAGGTTAGTTGTTATGGAACTAAGGCTTCTTACAATAATCTTGTTGCCTAACAAACTTTTTTCTTATTTCATCATTTGATTAACTGTATCATGTTTGGGACTGAGTACTGACAGGCTTGTTTGGGACTGACAGGCTTTGTTGTTGTTGCCATCATTTGATTAACCAACCTTTTCCTATTTCTGCGGATATTTTTCCTCAGCAGATTGTACTATGGGTTCACCACAGCACAGTTCAGCAATGCAAACCAATTCTTCATGTTGAAGATGATACTATTGGCGGCATGTCGAATTGCAGGTGTAACAGAAAAAAAAATCCATGTTGCAATACACAGTCGTACTATGTAACCGCAAACTTTGTTGGTTAATATGTTTGTTCTTTTGAGTTGCAGTTAACATTAAGCATAACATAGCTTAGAAGAAATGATATTAAACAATATTGAGTAGGTTGGAAATTGGAATAGTGGGAAGGGAAACATCAAAGTCAGCAACACGCATACCATGGTCCCTTTCTCGATCACCAGGTCGAAGCTCTCGCTGTCGAACGGAAGGTCAAGCATGTCAGCCACCACCACATCCACACCTTCACGAAGCAGAAGGCAATTTCTCATTTAAACCGTCAAACGTTGGTGGCATTGGTAACGAACATTCAGAAAGTACATTCGGATCCCTGTTTATATCTAAAAAAAAGAAAGTACATTCGCTGGTTTTTATCAAGGAAGAGTGAGACGGCCAAATTGGTGAACTGACCACTGGTGCCCTGCTCCGCCAGTCTGTCGCGCATCCTCTGGACGGCGACCGGCGAGAGGTCGATGCAGGTGACGCCACCGGTGACGCCCTCCCGTAAGAGCTCCTCCCCGAGCCGCGAATTGCCGCAGCCGACCTCCAGAACCTGCGCCGGCAATGCCACGACACGCAGCAAATCGCGGTACAGTTAAAATTCAGGAACTCGCGAATTAAGATCCACGAAAGCGATGTGAAGAATTGGGGGAAAAGGCGGGGTGGGGGAGCACGAACCGAGAGGGAAGGGGAGAGGAGCGGGGCGAGGAGGTGGCGGAAGTGGGAGAAGTCCTTGAACCACTCGTAGTGCTCCTCCTTCCCGAACCGCTCGTCCCTGCGAGGAGGCCACGGGCGAGCTGCGTGAATTGGCTGCTCCCTGCGCAGTTTGTATGGAGTTCGGGGGAGCAGAGCAGGCTGTTAGGAACTCGTGAGCTTACCAGTAGGAGGGGTCGAGGTAGGCGGACGCGGTGCACGGGGCGACGTCGTCGGCCATCGCCGCCGCGCTCGGGTTGCCTGCGCTTTGTGCTTGGCGGCCTCTGGCGCTGGAGCAAGTACGCTGGTGCAGCGTGTGCGGGTAGGCAGGGTGGTCCGTTGAACACTTCGACGGTTCGGGCATGGCCGTCTGATGAAAACCCTAGCACGGTTCGGGGACTTCAACCCTGGTGCGGGTAGGGGTATGGGTATCAAAGCTGGCCACATGGGCCGGCCCGGCACGTTTGAAACGACACGGGCCAGGCACGGCACGGTTACTGTGCGTGTCGTGCCGGGCCGGCACGCGGGCTGAGCTGCCAGGCCCAGGCACGCCCATCTACTAAACGGGCCGGCCCGTTAGCCCGTTAGACACGCCAGTTTTTTATTTTTTCTGCTATTTAGGCGTTTTATAACTAAATTATGCCTACGGTGTTATATAAAAAAATAAAAAAAATAAAAGAAAACCTAAACGGGCCGTGCCGTGCCGGCCCGCGTGGCTAGCCTCTAGGCCCAGGCACGGCCCGTCAACAGTAACGTGCCGGCACGGCACGGCCCGTACCGTGCCGGGCCAGAGATGGGCCGGGCCAAAAAAACCGGGCTACCGTGCCGCCCGCTAAGCCCGGCCCATGTGGCCAGCTTTGATGGGTATGCAGTGTGGTTCATTGAGGGGGAAAAATCCTATACGTTCAGCATCCCCTCGCCGTCGCCGGTGCCTCCCGCGGGCGAAGCTCGCACGGAGTGGGCAGAGGCGGGACGACCCTTCTTCCCGCGGCGGCGCCTCCCACGAGCACGGAGACCTCATGGTGGGGGTTGCAGGCGGCCGACACCAGGCGTTCGGTGCGGCGTCGCGCGACTGGTGTGGTGTGGCGGGCGTCTGGGAATGCATTGGGGACATGACGGTGACGGAGGCTGGTCGGAAGTGCTCGTGGATCCTGGTCGAGACGACTCCTGATCTTCCCGCTCCCGCCGGTGTGCGGGGAGGCTTGCGCGCTGGCGGCTCGGGTCAGCGGCTCCGGGCGACGGGGTCGCCGGATCCGGTGTAGGGGCGGCATGAGGTGGGCGCCGAGGTTGGTGACGAGCTCAATGTCTTCACCGAAGAAACACAGGCATGGTGGAGATGGCACGCGACGACGCTCCTTGGCTACGGGCCAGCGGCGCTTCGGCTTGGGTGGCAACCTGGTGGTGTGAGGGTGGGCGCCTGGGCGTCGGGTTGAGTGAGAGGACCTTGCTGGTGGCCGGTGGCCGCTTTGTCGTCTTCGTCGGGCGCTTGTGACTGCGGCCAGGAACCGTGGTGGTCCTTAGCCCGGCCGACGCTTCTCCGTGCCTGGCCGACATGGTGCTCGGTTTGGCGTGGAGGCTCGCGCCGCGTCCGCTGGTCTTGCTCTCCGGTGACGGCGGAGGGACTGCTTCTGATCGGTGGATCCGAGGCAGTGATGACCCACAAGTTTAGGGGATCTTTCGTAGTGTTTTCGATAAGTAAGAGTGTCGAACCCAACGAGGAGCAGAAGGTATTGACAAGTGACTTTGGACAAGGAATAACTGCAAGCACTGAAAGATAACTTTTAGGGGGTTTTCGGTTTAAGCAACAAGAGGCAAAAACAAGTAAAATAAAGGATGCTGAGGAGCAGCAAGTGGCCCAATCCTTTTGAGCAAAGGATAAGCCTAGCAACTGAACTTATAAAGACTAAAGCGTTCTTGAGGACACACGGGAGAGTTAGTCATGTGCTTTCGCCATATTCCGTATCGATACTATGTTTTGTGTTGATAAGTGTTGAGTGGGTGGATCTATGTTAGTACACCTTCTAAACTAAGATAAGTGCACTCTTATGATTAAACACCTTGCAAGCATCTGCAAATACAAGATAGAAATTAAGGCAAAAGTCTAACCACAGCAATAAGATCAAGGATCCATTATTCCCTTGTGCAAAAGTGTGCGAACTGGGGTTCAGATTTTTGTCACTTCGTCAACCCACCATAAGCATTCTTTATACACAATGTATTCCTCTAGGTCCTTAACAAGGCGAAGTGTTATGTGTTCGACTCACATAACACCACTAGAAGAATAACAACACAACTTAAATATCAAACAACACATATTACTTCAACATCATATGACTACTAACAACAAGACTTCTCCCATGTCCTCAAGAACTAAAGTAAATACTCACAACTCACAAGACATAAAAGAGATCAAGATCAGTGGTGATAAATAGATGATAAAAAAATCTGAACATAACAATAATTCTCCAACAAAACTCAATAGCATTCACCACAGAAGAGTAATCAACACCGGTAGAGTAGAGATGATGAATAATGCGAGTTACAACACAAGTTGCAATGATGGGATGAGATGGGATGAAGATCGAGATGGTGCTGATGGTCAGGATGATATTGATGATGATCTCGATGATGCCCCTGACGATGGTGATGACGATGTCGATGATCTCCCCTTCCAGGAAGTGTTCTCCCCGGCAGAATCTGCCCACCGGAGAGCCCTTTTATTCTCTGTAGGTTTCCGCCACGGAGCGGCGGCGGAACTCCGTAAATTCTCATCTTTTTAGGGTTTTCGGATGACGAGGGGTTTATAGGCCAGAGGGGGGACCCTGGGGTGGCCCCAGGAGTCCAGGCGGCCTCCTGGCGCGCCCCTGGTGGGGGCCGCGCCAGGGGGGCACCTGGTGGCCCCCCTTTGGCTCCTGTTTTGCGTGCCTTCATCAATCTTCCTAAAAATTACCTCTGCTGATTTTTAGCTCATTTGAAGGTCTTCTGATTCAGCAACTCTATGTCCACTTTTCTTCGCTGAATCCTGCGTGTGTTGTTTTGGCACCGGAAAGTTGCAAACTATGTAAAACAAGCCAAAACAACATAAGAACAACATCATAACGTGAAATATATGAATGAATAGGGGTGAATTATGATATAAAATAGTGATGCATTTTGGACGTATCAACTCCCCCAAGCTTAGACCTCGCTTGTCCCCAAGCGAATACCGAGCTCGGTAAACCTATTCACAAGTTTAGAGAGTGAAGTGTCGATAAATAGAATACGGACAAGAAGCATCAAGATTTCTTCACCAAACTCAAACATCCCCAACAGCAGTCTCAACTCATAAGGCCTTATGAGAAAGAAGTAACAATTATAATCAGAAGTAGGGCTAAGGAAACTCATCAAATCATGGCTAACATATCCTTGGTCAGAGGACAACTAATAACTTTTACTTTTGCTCTTTCCCTTTATAATGAATCATTTTGAAGTTTTTGAAAGAACATGTTATTAGTCAAGAAGTGAAAATGATAACACAAAGGAAGATGTTTGCTTGGCCTAAGCTTTTGCAAACAACTTACTTATCAAATGATAATGTCAACAAGGATGTGATATGAAAAATCTTAATGCAACATTATATGAATGAATCCTTGTCAACATCAAATGTTTGTTCTCTTTTAGAATAGAAGGAAGTAGGAAGAACTGAATCAACATAAAAGTAAAGGACATGCCCTGGTTTAGGGAAGTAGGGAAAACTCATGTGTTATCCTTAAATCAAACAGAATGAAAACAAGCTTTGGGAGGTGCATGGTTTGTCAACGAATGCTAATAGATAGCTCAATTACTTCTCAAGCTGGACAAGTTTCGAGGAACGGCTCCCAAGTGGGGACGATCACATCCCCTTAATCTCCTTTGTTTATCACTGCCAAAGTTTCTGATTTCTCATGGACCAAGCGCGAAGGAGGGGTTGTTTGTTGTATTATCTTACGAGCTGGGCGCACTCATGACAATTCCTCCTCGTATTAAGGGTTTGCAGGTTAGACATGAAATTCCGTGGTAAAACTTGTCCACCTTAAGAAGATCATGAATTACTTACTACTTCCTCATGAGCTAAACCAGAGGCACAAAACAAAAGATTTTGAAATTTTAAAGATAACACATGAATTATATACTTTAGGAGTGGTAGTGAAATACCACAAATAGGAAGGTATGGTGGACTCATATGGGAGATATTGGTTTCAGGGTATGGATGCACAAGCAGAATTCTACTTAGTACAGAGTTTGGCTAGCAAAGGCTTTGAGAGAACAAAAAATTGATGATGACTTGGATGCAAAGCAATATAAAGCATAAACATTAAAATAAGCATATTACATCAAGTTGTCTTCCTTGTCCACATAACACTTCAAGCATAATAACATAAAGGTTTTGGCTATGTCACTACTTTGAGAAAATTATGCTTGTTGCTATGACCAAAGCTATGTTTGCCAAAATTTAAATAAAGTTTTCAAAACTATACCTGATATAAGGTCAATACTCCCATGAGAATCATCATATAAGGTCGATTGCGTCGAGAGAATACCGAGTGCGGCGAATGAACCAATAGACTTCTCATTAATATTCCATCATAGACGACTCCACACTCACGGATACAAGACTCTCCAAAAAGGAGTGATAGACCTCAATGCAAACACCTATTTCATAAGATAACTTCCCTAGACATGATACAACTCTACTTGACTCTAAAAGACAAAGATAAAGATACCGGGCACTCCCCCAAGCTTGGAACAAGCTAAGGGGATGCCATTGCCCAAGGAGATTCCGCTCCTCATTCTTGTTCTTGTTGATCACGTAGTCCTTGGCAAAGCGCTTCCATGGCAGGGGTTCTCCAGTCTCATATGAGGCTTCAGTATCCAGGATCCTGCTTTCAACACCTAAACCCATGCGCAGAAACTTTAGTTCATACTCAAAGTTCTGGTTTTGGAGATCATAAATCTGCCCTTGAAGCTCGAACACTTTTTCTTCCAGTGCGGTCAGGATTGACCACATCTCCTTCATCTCCTTCTTATAGTTTGCCCTCAGATCATTGATGATGTCGAAGTTGGCTTCAACACCACGCTCGAACATCTTCTTGTACTTGAAGATTTCATGCTCTACTTCTTCCAGCCTGGCTTGGATGCTCCCCTCCTTGACAGGTCCCTTCAGATCTTTGTTGTGGAGGACACCATCCTCCACCCGAACAGTTTGAGGGTGCTTCTTCACCTCAGTGAGGTAAGGGTTGACGTTGACGACGAACTTGTACTTGGGGGTACTTGGGGAAGCCATGGCACCTAGGTCTATCTTAAAGATTTCCTGGCAGAAACAACTCGAAAAGAAAACACACGAAATCGCGAGATACGGTGTCGGGACGATCCAGGCAAATATATAGGAAAAATTTCTGCACAAAAAGGAAGGTAACAAGCCAAAGTTGGGTCGGAGACAGACTCTGGGGTGCCCAGGCGGCCTCCGGGTGCGGCCAGGGGGTAGGCTGCTCCTGGGGCCCCTGGAGCTCCTCTTCGGATCCACTTAGGCCTGGAATTTTCCTATTTTTGCAAAAACTCATAATATGGAACTTTTTTGGATGTTCGCGATGTTTCCTTACCTTAATACATACCTTTTCTTATTCTGCTGGTGTCTGAAACAGGGTTGCAACATGTTCTTCATGAGTTGTTGTGTGTATCAAATTCACATCAAAATTGACAGGGTCTTGTAACAGCCCATGTGCAATAAATAGAAAACACCATGAGATTGTACTTTGTCTGTTGACTTTGTAACTTGGCATGATGCTAAAGATTGTAATTTCATGGGGTGGTTTAAATTTGCATTGGGATTGGAGCCCATCTGGTTTGGTTGATTTTGCTTCCAAGGTGGTTCAAGAAGGGTGTTTGAAGTATTTTCATTGTTGCATGCTTGCTATCCATGACCCCAAACTTGGCCTAGCCATTTCCTTTGCTATGACAAGGGTTTTAAAAACCTCAAATCATTTTTGCCATCATAAAAAATATGGGCTCTAGTTCAAGGTGATTTTGAATTCAAAAATGAGCTCACAATTTTGTTGTTGCCAAAAATGCCCAAACCATTTTTGGAAATTGAGGAATAATGCAAGGTTAATTATACATATTTTTATGTATTTTTCCCACCTGTATTTAATCCAGAAAAACTCCAAATCCTTTCTGTTTTATGTTAAATGGAAAAAGATAGAGCAGCAGGGTTTTTTTATTCCCTGTTGCAGGCCCAGCCCACCTGGGCCTTGGAATGCTTCTCGGGCTAGAGCCCAGCTGCGAAGGGGCAAGTGGAGCGATCCCTGTTCGTTCGATCTGCATCCGACGGCCTCCCCGTCGTCTTCTTTCCACGCTGGAGTGAGGTCCCCTCCCCCTCCTCTCTCACGAGCGCGTCCGGCCACGGGAGGTGGAGCCCTCCGGCCAGGGAGATCGGGAGCTCCCTATTTGAGGCCACCGAGAGCGCCCCGGGGAACCTAGGGTTTCCCTCCTCCATTTTTTCCCCTTGGCTCGCCGCCGCCGCGCTCAATTGCATCGATCCTCCCCGCCACTGTAGCAGGTGACCAGAATTCAATTCGCCGCCGTTGAGCCGTGTCGTTGTCCGCGTGTTCACGCTCGCCCTCCTGCAGGGCTTTCTGATCCCTTCCCGTCGGCGTCATGGTTGCAGGAGCTTCACCGCGGTCCCGCCACGTAGCACCCCCGTGGCGCAGCAGTTCTGCCTCGCCGTCGACCGACCGCTCCACCGTCCCCTCCGAGTTGTCGAGGACGTCCCCGAGCACCCCAAGGTGAGCCTCTGGTGCTCCCCTGCTTCCTCGTTCGCTCGCGGATAGGTGGCCCCGTAGTTTGCGTTTCCCGCCGCCGTGTCACGGTTCCCGGCCAGCCCGGTGGTCACCGTGACCGTGCCGTCGTCGAGGCGTGCGCGGACCCGCTCTGTGCACGTCTAGTACGAGTCTGTTGCCTCAAAGGAGAGGGCTTGCGCGTGTGCTAGCGTTTTCCTCGCCGGTGTCTGAAGAACGCGAAGTAGACAGTGGCGCCGCCGTGATCTTCAGTCGATCATCGCGTCGCCGTCGTGAAGCCACGGGCCGGATCCGTAGTGCGCACGTGTAGTGCTATGTCCCAGCTAGGGTTTGCACACCGGAGCTCGGCCAGAGAAGCCTGGAGTTCGTCGTTAGCCTCAATCGAAGTTCGCCGGATGCAGCTGTGATCTGGATCTTCAGAACCGTGGCGTCGCACCTCTATTCCTTCGAGGTTCCCGGCGAGCAGAGAGGAGAAGAGTGGCCATGGCATGCATCTATGCGTAGAGGGATGTGCCCTCTCGGGTTCCCGTGTCTGGGTTCGCCGGGAGACGGCCAGAGTTCGAGGCTAGCCTCGCCGGAAGTGTTGTGCGTCGTCGGGTTCAGAGGGAAGGAGCCCCCTTTTTTCTTTAGTTATCGCGCGGTTCAGTTCAGAGGAAGCCGAGCTGGGCCGTGGAGAGGAGAAATGGCCTTGGGCCCAAGCCAGTGGGCGAGGCCTTTTTGTTTTTTTTGTTTTTTCTGTCTCCAACCGAGTGGGCTTGTTCTTTTCGGCCAGGGAGAGAAGAGGTGGGCCTGGTGCCCGAGGGCAGCCCACCAGGCCAGTGCCACCTTTTTCTTTTTCTTTTCCTTTGTTTTCTTTTCTGTTTAATTCAAATTTGAATTTGAATTCAAATTCAAATCTGTTTTGAACTTTCAAATCTTTTGGGGCATCCCATATATGTTTTTAGGGTAGCTTGAGCTACTGACCATCATGGTGAGGTCCTTTTTGCATTTTGCCTCTCTGAATTTTGGAGTGTGGCAATTTTGCAAATAAACCCACTTTCATTTCTTTGTTTTTGTCAAGTTTTGCCCAAATTCAAAATGGCCATGCCATATATGATTTTTGGGTAGTTTCAACCAAGGAGTTGCATGGTGATAATGGTTTAACCATTTGAGCCTTTTTCAAAATGCATCTAGTGCAATTTTGCACTCAGGCCCTGAAGTTCTTCTGAATTGCAATTATGTTTGCAAATCCAGAGGATACCATCTCATATATGGTTTTGGGGTAGGTTTTTGCAAGGATTGCAATGATGAGGTCCTCATGATGTTTTGTGCAACTCATTTGGACAAGGTGTGACCACCTCATCCAGGACCAATCTGTCTCTTCCTCTCTTTGCATCATTTTAATTTCAGTGCATGTTGGAAATGATGTTCTTTTGATCCTTTCAAGTTCTGTTTCATGTCATCTCCATTTCTTTTCTTCAAACCAGCACCTAACATATTGTCTTTGCAATGTGGCTGGATTCCAACCTTGTTGCACCTCCCTTGTGTCAATTTCACCGGCACTACTCCGTCTCCGGAATCGATGTTTATTTTTTCACGATGTTTAATTCCTGTTATATGCATTGTTGATCATGCCATGTTGACATGCTACTTACACCAAAAATAAGGCTAAGACCAAAGCCATTTTACGGAAATAATTTGCATATGAAGTTGTTGACGTGTCGTCACCACCTTCATATAAATCTGACTAGATAGGGTCACATCATGTCAATTAAACTTGATCATACCATCCTTGCATGTGCATTGTACCCGTTGCTTACTTGTGTGCCTTTTCCTTGCCGGTGCCTTACGTTAGCACCTGGGACCGTCGAGTAGACTTACATGGAGATTTCCGACACCGAGCCCGAGGACCCTGCTGCGTCTGCTTCGACGACCGATTACCCAGGCAAGGGGAAGATTCATACCATTACTTGATACCTTTCTGCCTACCTGCCTAGCTGTAGCCTAGAACGTTTGTTTGATCCTATCCATTTTGAATATGCCACCTTCAAAAACCAAACAGCCATGATCCCCACATCCCAGCAAAACATTGTATTGCTAAGTTACCGCTGCTCAGCCATTGCTTAGTATGAGTAGGAAAACTTGCTGCTTACCCTATGCTATGGTTAGGGATGTCATGTTATTTAAAGAAGTTGGTTGATATTTATTATTATTACGATGTTAATTTATACTTGATGAAAGATGGGAGACCAGGCTGTTCCCGCCAGGTGTTTTGTTCCATTTGAGTCGCCTAGGTCCCGAGTTTCGGGTATTGTGTTTCTTGACGAGCGTGCCTAATCGTGTGTGGGATTCTATGGGGTCCCTTTGTCTTACCTACCTAGCTTCATACAATTCTAGTGGTGGCCCGAGCTGATTTACTATTGGCAATGTGTGTGTGCTGGTGGTACCCCAGTTGTTTACCAACCACCTTGGGCCAGGAGGACTTGTGCCTTGGCTGGCCCACCTTGACCGGATGAGGACCCGGTCTCATATGAGATTTAACCGGCAATCCAAACCTGGAGTCATACGGTAGAGACCGACTCGAGAGCGCAGCTGGCTTTTGATTTGGGTGTCGACTCACCGGGGGCCACCCGGAGTTGTGTGTTGTTAGTTAGATGGACTCTGACGTTCCGGAGTTTCAAGCGTTTACTTACCCAAATGGAAACCGGGCATACATGCGAAGCCTATGATGGGCAGTTGGTACACCCCTGCAGGGTTAAATCTTTTCGAAAAGCCGTGTCCGCGGTTATGGACGACTTGAGACCTACTCCTTGTTCATAGAATAACATCAATTTGAACTTTAATTAAAACTTGCCTACCGTGTGAGTGCCTTGGTTGCTTTTCTTCGTCCAGGGGGACCAAGAGAAGATCCAGGTTGTGTTATGTTTGACGTAAGTGTTGGAAATATGCCCTAGAGGCAATAATAAAATTGTTATTATCATATTTCTGTGTTCATGATATATGTTTATTTTCCATGCTATAATTGTATTAACCGAAAACATAATGCATGTGTGGTTGCATAAACAACACCGCGTTCCTAACCCTGAAACTGAGTTTTTTATTAATTAATGGGATCATGTCATTAGAAGAATGACGTGATGGACAGACCCAACTAAGCATAACAATATTGATCGTTTCATTAAGTTTATACTGTCATGCCTTTTATTGTCAAGTATCATGTTTCTTAGACCATGAGATTATGTTATTCCCGGGTACCGGAAGAATACTTTGGGGACATCAACCATCACATCGTGACAGGGTGATCATAAAGATGTCTCACGAGTATCTCTGAAAGCACTTGTTGAATTACATGAATCAAGACTGGGATTTGTCCCTCCGTGTGACGGTGAGATATACTCTAGGCCCACTCGGTAATGGACATTCGGTAACGCTTGCAAGCACGTGACTAATGAGTTAGTCACAGAGAATGTTGTATTACAGAACGAGTAAAGAGTACTTAACGGTAACGAGATTGAACTAGGTATAGCGATACCGACGATCGAATCACGGGTAAGTAAAATATCGTGTGACAAAGGAAATTGTGTACGGATTATAGTAGTCCACGACATAGTGGTTCAATCGATAAAGATCTTCGTTGAATGTGTTGGAGTCATTACGGATATCCTGGTCCCTCTAATGGTTATTGATCAGAGAGATGTCTCGATCATGTCTGCACGTTCTCGAACCCGTAGGGTCACACACTTAACGCTCGGTAACGCTAGAATAACTCTGGGATAATTTTATTAATGGTGTTCGAATATTGTTTGGAGTCTCGGAAGAGATCCTAGACATCACGAGGAGCTCCGGAAGAGTCCAGAGGTAAAGATTTATATAAGGCAAGTTGATTTCAGGGTTCCGGAAAAGTTCAGGATTTTTTCGGCAGTGTCGGAATGTTCTAGAAGGTTCCGGAGGGTCCCACTATGGGCCCCACCTGTTTTGGACGACCAAGGGTGGTCCAATAGTCCATGTGACCAGCCCTCCTTGGTTTATTATGCCAATAAATGGGAAGCCCTTCAATGGGAGGGTTACCACTCTTAAAAGAAAGGTGTTACCATCTTTTTAATGAGAGAAGGGGTTTCATCACTTGGGAATTGAAGTGGATAAAACCTCCTTGCCTATATAAGAGAGGGGAGAGGCTCACCAAGAACATCCCAAGTCCTTCCACACCTCCTCCTCCCTCACGTGCATCGCTTGGCGAAGCCTTTCCCGCGGGAAACTCTTCACCATATCCACCACCACGCCGTTGTGCTGCTGGAATTGATCCCATCTATTTCTCCCTCTTGCTTACTGGATCAAGAAGAAGGAGACGTCATCGAGCTGTACGTGTGCAAGCCTCCGGAGGTACTGCTCGTTTGCAGTGCTGATCGGATCGAACTTCACCAACAACTTCACCAAGCTGCGTTGAAATAAACGTTCAACGCGCGTGTTCTTCGAGGGTATGATGACCTACTCTCCCCGTTACTAGAATCTTCTAGATTGGATCTTGGATGTTGCTTCCGCATGTGAGAGAAAATTTTTGTTTTCTATCGCGCAATCTCCTACAGTGGTATTAGAGCTAGTTCTATGCGTAGATGCTTTGTACGGTTAGAACACAATGAGTTGTGGGCGTTGATCTTCTTGTTGCTACCCTTCCATGTGTATTTTGGTTTTGTGGTATGGTTTGATGCAGCGGCCCGGACCAACTTTACAATCTTCGGATTGAGACCGGTTCCGCACTTGACGTGCAACTTGTATTGCACATGCGGCCTGCGGGTGTCAGTCGCTCTTACCATAGTATTAACCACATTTACAAAGGAGGGCTCTTATGAGATTAAGAAGCAATTTGTTATATCAACGTTGTGGTTTTTTGTGTGGGTAAGAACGGTTCTTATGCAAAACCCTAGAAGCCACGTAAAATTAAAAATAATAAGGGAGAGGCGTCTAACTTGTTTTTGCAGGGGTGCTTGTGGTGTGGTATAGCCCAAACTATTCAGATGATCATGTTTTGTAATGTTTCACGACTTGCATGTCGATGAGTACGGCAACTGGCAGGAGCCATATGGTTGTCTTAATTATTTATTGTATGGCCTGCGTGTCAACTTCAAACGCCATGTAATTGCATTACTTTATCGCTATGAGTTAGCAATAGTTGCAGATGCAATAAGGTGGAGACCAACATGGTGCCATAATGGAGATCTTGTCGGTGCGTTCAAGATGGAGATCAAGGCGCAATAGAAGGGTTATACCATGTCACACATTTTATGCAAGTGATGTTTATCCTTTTATGCATCTTATTTTGCGTGTGCACAACGGTAGCATTATAAGATGATCCCTCACACTAAATATCAAGATAAACGTGTTCTCCCTAAGTATGCACCGTCGCAAAAGTTCGTCGTTTTGAAGCATCTCGTGATGATCGGATGTGGTAAACTCTACGTTCACATACGACGGGTGTAAGCCAGTTTTACACATGCAAAAATACTTTGGTTAACTTGACGAGCCTAGCATGTACAGACATGGCCTCGGAACGCAACGAACCGAAAGGTTAAACACGAGTCATATGAATGATATGATCAACATTTTGATGTTCACCATTGAAACTACATCTTCTCTCGTGAAGATCAGACTTGGTGTAGTGGATTTGGATCGTATACCACTAGACAACTATGAGGGATGTTGATTTAAGTGGGAGTTCGTTAGTAATTTGATTAAACTGAACTCATTATCATGAACATAGTCTAAAATTTTATTTTGCTAAAATGTTGTAGATCATGGCCCGCATAGCTCAGTTCAACTTCAGCGCATTCCTTGAGAAAGAAAAACTAAAATCATCTGGTTCAAACTTCACTGACTGGCACCGCCACCTGAGGATTATCCTCACTGGGTGTAAGAAGCAATATGTGCTCGATGCTGCGCTAGGTGACCCACCTGCAGATGATGCTCCAGAAGCAGAACATAACGTCTTTGAGACACACAAAGATGACCACATTATAGTTTCTTGTGCCATCCTTACATATCTGGATACTGATCTCCAGAAACGTTTTGAACATCACGGCGCCTATGAGATGGTTGAAGAGCTGAAAACCATGTTTCAGACTCAGACCCGCGCTGAGAGATATGAGATCTCTGATAAGTTCTATAAATGTAAGATGGAGGAGCACAACTCTGTCAGTGAACATGTTGTAACAATTGGAGGCTATATACAGCGCCTAATTCAGCTGGGATGTGTGATCCCAGATGAGTTAATCACTGATAGGGTGCTGCAGTCGCTCCCTCCGATCTACAAAGGCTTTGTGCTGAACTATAACATACAAGGCATGAATAAGACTCTCAATGAGCTTTTCGCGATGCTGAAATCTGCGGAAGTGGACATCAAGAAAGAACATCAAGTGTTGATGGTCAATAAGACCACAAGTTTCAAGAAGGCTAAAGCCAAAAAAGGGACACTTCAAGAAGAGTGGCAAGTCAGCTGCCGCTCGGGGCGGCAAGCCTGTTGTCGCTCATGTGAAGCCCAAGGCTGGTCCTAAGCCGGACACTGTGTGTTTCTACTGCAAGGGAGAAGGTCATTGGAAGCGCAACTGCCCCAAGTACTTGGCGGATAAGAAGGCTAGCAATGTCAAAGGTATATTTGATATACATGTTATTGATGTGTACCTTACTAGTTCTCGTAGTAGTGCCTGGGTATTTGATACTGGTTCGGTTGCTCATATTTGCAATTCGAAACAGGAGCTTCAGAATAAACGGAGACTGGCGAGGGATGAGGTGACGATGCGCGTCGGGAATGGATCGAAGGTCGATGTCATCGCCGTCGGGATGTTACCTCTTCATCTACCTTCGGGATTAGTTTTAAACCTTAATAATTGTTATTTGGTGCCTGCGTTAAGCATGAACATTATATCTGGATCTTGTTTATTGCGAGACGGTTACTCGTTTAAATCACAGAATAAAGGTTGTTCTATTTTTATGAGTAATATCTTTTATGGTCATGCACCCGACGTAAATGGTTTATTCTTGTTGGATCTCGATAGTAGTACTTCACACATCCATAACATTGATGCTAAAAGATGCAAAATGAATAATGATAATTCCACATACTTGTGGCACTGCCGTTTAGGTCATATTGGTGTAAAACGCATGAGGAAACTCCATTCTGATGGACTTTTCCAGTCACTTGACTTTGAATCATTTGACACATGTGAACCATGCCTCATGGGTAAGATGACTAAGACCCCGTTTTCTGGTACGATGGAACGGGAGAGTGACTTGTTGGAAATCATACATACTGATGTGTGTGGACCAATGAGCATTTCGACACGTGGTGGATATCGTTACTTCCTAACTTTCACTGATGATTTAAGTAGATATGGGTATATTTACTTAATGAAACACAAGTCTGAAACATTTGAAAAGTTCAAAGAATTTCAGAGTGAAGTAGAAAATCATCGTAACAAGAAGATCAAATGGTTTGGCAAGAAGCCTAAATTATCGTTTCTTAAAATTTGGGGGTGTGAGGCTTATGTCAAACGGTTACAACCTGATAAGCTCGAACCCAAAGCGGAAATATGTGTCTTCATAGGATACCCTAAGGAAACTATAGGGTATACCTTCTATAAGATCCGAAGGCAAAGCCTTTGTTGCTAAGAACGGATCCTTTCTTGAGAAGGAGTTTCTTTCGAAACGAGTGAGTGGGAGGAAAATAGAACTAGACGAGGTTATTAAACCTTCTCCCGAATTGGAGAGTAGCGCAGCGCAAGAAGATTTGGATCTTTTGGTGCCGCCTTCACCAACTAGAGAGGAAGAAGCTGATGATAATGATCATGAAGCTTCGGTCGAAGTTCCCGTTCGTAGGTCGACTAGATTACGTACTACTCCTGAGTGGTACGGTAATCCTGTCATGAATGTTTTTTTGTTAGACAATGATGAACCTACGAACTATGAGGAAGCGATGATGAGCCCAGACTCTGGAAAATGGAAAGACGCCATGAACTCTGAAATGGAATCCATGAAAGAAAACCAAGTGTGGACTTTGGTTGACCTTCCTGATAGCCGCAAGGCTGTTGAATGTAAATGGATTTTCAAGAAGAAAAAAGACGGTGACGGTAATGTTACTGTACATAAAGCTCGACTTGTCGCAAAAGGTTTTCGACAAATTCAAGGAGTTGACTACGATGAGACCTTCTCACCCGTAGCGATGCTTAAGTCTGTTAGGGTTCTGCTAGCAATTGCTGCTTATTTCGATTATGAAATTTGGCAGATGGATGTCAAAACTGCATTCCTCAATGGAAACATTGAAGAAGAGTTGTACATGGTACAACCCCAAGGTTTTGTCAATCCTAAGGATGCTCGTAAAGTGTGCAAGCTTCAACGTTCCATCTATGGACTAAAGCAAGCATCCCGGAGTTGGAATCTTCGATTTGATGAGGTTATCAAAGGTTTTGGATTTGTCCAAAATTATAAAGAAGCTTGTGTTTACAAGAAAGTGAGTGGGAGCTCGGTTGCATTTCTGATTTTATATGTAGATGACATCTTACTAATTGGGAATGACGTGGAGCTGCTTAACAGTGTGAAAGATTATTTGAATAATAGTTTTTCAATGAAAGATCTTGGTGAAGCTGCATACATGTTAGGCATTAAGATCTATAGAGATAGATCGAGACGCTTAATAGCACTTAGTCAAAGTACATACCTTGAGAAGATAGTGAAGAAATTCAATATGCAGGATGCAAAGAAAGGTTCTTTGCCCATGTTACAAGGTAAGCCATTGAGTAAGACTCAGTGTCCAACTACGGCAACAGAAAGGGAAAGGATGAATAAAATCCCCTATGCCTCGGCGATAGGTTCTGTTATGTATGCCATGTTGTGTACTAGACCAGATGTGTCCCATTCTCTTAGTTTGATGAGCAGGTACCAGAGTGATCCTGGAGAGGCTCACTAGACAGCAATTAAAAATATCCTTAAGTACCTAAAGAGGACTAAGGACATGTTTCTTGTCTATGGTGGTGATGAAGAGCTCTTCGTAAAAGGTTACGTCGATGCTAGCTTCAATACTGATCCAGATGACTCAAAATCTCAAACAGGGTATGTCTTTATTTTGAACGGAGCTGCGGTTAGCTGGAGGAGTTGCAAGCAGAGCGTCATTGCAAGATCTACATTAGAGGCGGAGTATATGGCCGTTTCTGAAGCAGCGACAGAAGGGATATGGCTGAAGGAATTTGTCACTGAACTCGGCGTTGTTCCGAGTGCACTCGATCCCATGGAGATCTTTTGTGACAACACTGGTGCCATTGCTCTAGCCAAGGAACCAAGATGTCACAAGAGCTCCAAGCATATCAAACGCCGGTTTCATCAAATTCGTGAGCATGTCATTGAAGGAGATATTACCATTAGCAAAGTACATACGGATCAGAATATCGCGGATCCATTGACTAAAGTTCTTCCACAAACAAAACATGATCAACACCAGAATGCCATGGGTGTTAGATTTCTGCCAATGTAAACTAGATTATTGACTCTAGTGCAAGTGGGAGACTGTTGGAAATATGCCCTAGAGGCAATAATAAAATTGTTATTATCATATTTCCGTGTTAATGATATATGTTTATTTTCCATGCTATAATTGTATTAACCGGAAACATAATGCATGTGTGGTTGCATAAACAACACCGCGTCCCTAGTAAGCCTCTACTATACTATCTCGTTAATTAATGATGGTTATGGTTTCCTAACCATGAAACTGAGTTTTTTATTAATTAATGGGATCATGTCATTAGAAGAATGACGTGATGGACAGACCCAACTAAGCATAACAATATTGATCGTTTCATTAAGTTTATACTGTCATGCCTTTTATTGTCAAGTATCATGTTTCTTAGACCATGAGATTATGTTATTCCCGGGTACCGGAAGAATACTTTGGGGACATCAACCATCACATCGTGACAGGGTGATCATAAAGATGTCTTACGGGTATCTCTGAAAGCACTTGTTGAATTACATGAATCAAGACTGGGATTTGTCCCTCCGTGTGACGGTGAGATATATTCTGGGCCCACTCGGTAATGGACATTCGGTAACGCTTGCAAGCACGTGACTAATGAGTTAGTCACAGAGAATGTTGTATTACAGAATGAGTAAAGAGTACTTACCAGTAACGAGATTGAACTAGGTATAGCGATACCGACGATCGAATCACGGGTAAGTAAAATATCGTGTGACAAAGGAAATTGTGTACGGATTATAGTAGTCCACGACATAGTGGTTCAATCGATAAATATCTTCGTTGAATGTGTGGGAGTCATTACGGATATCCTGGTCCCTCTAATGGTTATTGATCAGAGAGATGTCTCGATCATGTCTGCACGTTCTCGAACCCGTAGGGTCACACACTTAACGCTCGGTAACGCTAGAATAGCTCTGGGATAATTTTATTAATGGTGTTCGAATATTGTTCGGAGTCTCGGATGAGACCCTAGACATCACGAGGAGCTCCGGAAGAGTCCAGAGGTAAAGATTTATATAAGGCAAGTTGATTTCAGGGTTCCGGAAAAGTTCAGGATTTTTTCGGCAGTGTCGGAATGTTCTAGAAGGTTCCGGAGGGTCCCACTATGGGCCCCACCTGTTTTGGACGACCAAGGGTGGTCCAATAGTCCATGTGACCAGCCCTCCTTGGTTTATTATGCCAATTAATGGGAAGCCCTTCAATGGGAGGGTTACCACTCTTAAAAGAAAGGTGTTACCATCTTTTTAATGAGAGAAGGGGTTTCATCACTTGGGAATTGAAGTGGCTAAAACCTCCTTTCCTATATAAGAGAGGGGAGAGGCTCACCAAGAACACCCCAAGTCCTTCCACACCTCCTCCTCCCTCACGTGCATCGCTTGGCGAAGCCTTTCCCGCGGGAAACTCTTCACCATATCCACCACCACGCCGTTGTGCTACTGGAATTGATCCCATCTATTTCTCAATCTTGCTTGCTGGATCAAGAAGAAGGAGACGTCATCGAGCTGTACGTGTGCAAGCCTCCGGAGGTACTTCTCGTTTGCAGTGCTGATAGGATCGAACTTCACCAACAACTTCACCAAGCTGCGTTGAAATAAATGTTCAACGCGCGTGTTCTTCGAGGGTATGATGACCTACTCTCCCCGTTACTTGCATCTTCAAGATTGGATCTTGGATGTTGCTTCCGCATGTGAGAGAAATTTTTTGTTTTCTATCGCGCAATCTCCTACAGTGAGTAGGTGGATAGCAGACTTATGACGCGATGTCACGTGTATTTCTTGGATCTTACCCCTACTCTAATAGAATAATAGCCACCATATATGCTAGTGCGGCTGCAACCTTACCTTTACTTGTCTTACCGTAGGAAGTCAGTTATCCTGTAATGATATAATCTCACCCCTGTTTTCCTTTTGTGCTTTTACTGTTTTGCCCGATCGGCCGCTGCAGTGGAGTACTACCTCGACCCGAGCACTGGACGATACTTCGTGGAGGTGCCCCCGGAGGATGACGATGAGATCGACCTCGTTCAGTAGATCCTACAGTTGGGCTTCGACGATCCGTGGGTGGACTCTTTATGTGCAGCCCTCTCTAGGGCAATTTGGATTTTGACCGTACTCGGTCGTGTTTGTCTTCCGCTTGTTGCATGATATTCTGTTGGGTCCATGGACCTCTGAGATGTTGTAATAAATTCCAGTGGCGATGTATGCCCTGGACTATATTTATTTGTGTCTTAGTTTAAGTTCTTTGTTCATATACCTGTTGTCGAGAATCCGGCAGCGACACGAGTGCGAGTGTCGTGAGTCGGTGGCTCTTTATGCGCTACTAACTTGAGCGGGACGCGGAAGCGACTAACTCAAGTTAGCACCGCATCGGGGGCCTTACAACTTGGTATCAGAGCAGGACTGACTGTAGGACCCCTTACTGGCCGAAGTTGAGTCTAGAAACTATTTTGTAGTTACTAAGGAAAAATCGGAGAGTAGGAACTCTTTCTTTTTCTTCTTACCCCACCCTCCCATCCCTTTTTCCGTGAGGAAGTGAAACGTTGTTTTCTCTCTGCAACTTATCCCCTTTCAAAACAAATCTAGGTTCTCGTTTACATGAGGCTCCGATTCCTCTATAATTTTTTGCTAGCGATGAGAAGGGTTGGCGTCTTTGAGACTACTGACCCACCACTTGGGGTTGACTGCTCTACCTCGCTTACGGCGTACCCCAGGTGAAACGTCCATACAGGATTGGCAGGCATCCTATGGTAATATGGATGTGGTGTTTTTTCCCCTATGGACGACCGTGATGGCGGGCCGCTCAGGGCAGATGTCTCATTGTTCAGGTCTTCAACCACTCGTATATATTGTTGTGTGCTCGCTAGCAGATTATTATCTTGGATTCGGATGATCTCGGTTTGGGGATTCCAGTCGCACCTAGCTTTCGAATTTCCGGGTTAACCTTGGTGGAATTTCAGCCTTCGGCTTTCTCATACCTCGTGAGGAAGTTTTGTTGTCAATATTGCTTTATCTTCTGGTTACTTCAATGTTTCAATCATGTTCTCATAAGTGTTCCTGTATACAGGATGCCAAGAGCGAACATGTCGCCGCCAGAGAACCCTCTCCTTGGGGAAGCTATGACCGCAGTGGCTCAGGGCACAGCTGCGATCTTACAGATGCTGCAGAACCAGACTGTCCAGAGGAATGATCGACAACAGTACACCACACTGCAGCAATTCCTCGCTATCAACCCCCCCAGGTTCTCCGAGGCTCGAGACCCGCTGGAGGCGGATGACTGGATCGTAGAGATCAAGAAGAACTTCAATGCAAACACCGCCAGACCCGTCGACTACGTCACCTTCGCCTCCTTCCAGCTTCAGGGTGCAGCAGCCAGCTGGTACGATACCTACAAGGCCAACAAGGGCGATGCTATCATCACGTGGGAAGATTTCATCGCAGACTTCAGAGCAGCGCATATTCCGGGTGGCCTGATGGACAGGAAGCGTGAGGAGTTCTTGGCAGGGTGACAGGTCAGTTCAGGAGTACAACCTGGCCTTCGTCAGGCTCGCCAGGTACGCTCCAGAGGAGGTCAACACAGAGGCTAAGAAGATCGCCAGGTTCCGTGGGGGTCTCAGCACAGAGATCAAGTACGCGCTCACTCAGTGCAGCCCCACACTGTTCTCACAGTTCGTGGATCAGGCTATCCACCAGGAGTCAGCCAGAGCAGAGTGGGATGCAGACAGGAAGCGCCAGCGTGAGCACAATTCCGCAGTGATGATCCACAAGAAGGCAAAGACTTGGGTTGCAGAGGCACCACCACAGAGGCAGCAGTACCAGTAGAGGGGGGCAGTTGTCCGCACTTTTGCCCGCCCTCCCGTCCCAGTTCAGCAGGGGCCTCGCTCTACACCACCACACGCGAGGCCACCCAAGCCGCAGCAGCAGCCCAGGCCAGGCGTGATTTGCTACAAGTGCAGAGAGCCAGGGCACACGTCTCCCAACTGCACCGATCCGCGCTTTGCTCGGCTCCCAACGCCTCCACCTCGCTCTACTCCGAGCGCCGCGATGGTGAAGGCACAACCACGTGCAGTTCGTGTGAACAACGTGATGCTCACAGATGCTCAGCAGTCTTCAGAGATCGTTCTTGGTAGGTTGCTTGTGTGTTCAGTTCCCGCGACAGTTCTGTTCGATTCCGGAGCTTCCCATTCGTTTGTATCACACTCCTTTGCTTCAACAAACGACCTTCAGACCGAGTTGCTCCAGAAACTCCTTGCGGTTCACACTCCTGGTTCAAGGTCCAGCTCGTCCGTTTTTTTTTCAGATGCGGACATCCGTATCCAGGGTGTTATCTTTTCAGCATCCCTGGTTGTCTTGCCTCGTTCCGACATTGATTTTGGGAATGGATTGGCTTGTGCAGCACAAGGCCAATATTGATTGTCCGACCAGATCAGTGAAGTTGACTCATGATTCGGGTGCAGAAGTCTTGTACACTTGTGGCTCTATGACAGGACCAGCACAGTTGTACGCGTTGAACGCAGGAGTTGCGCCTTTGCTCGAAGAGGTCAGAGTTGTCTGTGAGTTCCCAGACGTCTTTCCGGAGGAGTTGCCAGGAATTCCCCCAGTTCGAGCTATTGAGTTCGTTATTGAGCTAGAGCCTGGTACCCATCCGATTTCTCGGCATCCGTACAAGATGTGTTCGAAGGAGTTGATTGAGCTCAAGAAGCAGTTGACAGAGTTGGAAGCAGGCGGTTTTATCCGCGCGAGCACTTCCCCTTGGGGTGCACCAGCTTTGTTTGTCCAGAAGAAGGATGGGACTAGTCGCTTGGTCCAGGACTATTGCGGTATCAACAAGAAGACCATCAAGAACATGTACCCTTTATCCCGCATCAATGATCTGTTCGAGCACTTAAATGGGGCTAAGGTGTTTTCCAAGCTTGACTTGAGGATGGGGTATCACCAAATCCGTGTTCGTGAAGAGGATATTCCCAAGACCGCGTTCAGCACACGTTATGGGTTGTATGAGTTCACAGTCATGACTTTTGGGTTCTCAAATGCCCCTCCGACATTCATGAGAGCTATGAACTATTTGTTCCAAGAATGGCTTGATGTGTTCGTGATCCTCTACCTCGACGACATTCTTGTCTATTCCAAGTCAGAGGCTGAACATGAGGAACATTTACGCTTGGTGCTGCAGAAGTTAAGAGAGCACAGGTATTACGCCAAGTTCTCCAAGTGTTAGTTTTGGCTGGACAAGGTAAATTTTCTGGGCCATGTCATCTCCGCTACAGGAATTGCGTTTGACCCAGAGCGAGTCTGCACTATTCAAGAGTGGGCTCCGCCGAAGAATGTGAAGCAGCTAAGGAGTTTTCTCGGCCTCGCCAGTTATTGCAGGAGGTTTGTGCAGAATTTCTCCAAAATAGCTAAGCCAATGACTGAATTGTTGTGCAAAGACAAGCTGTACACTTGGTCACCAGCTTGCCAGTCAGCCTTCGAGGAGTTGAAAGAGAAGCTGACCACAGCTCCAATTCTCACGCCGCCAGATGAGTCACAGCCTTTTCAAGTGTTTTGTGATGCCTCCTTGCAAGGTCTGGGCGGAGTTTTGATGCAAGGCAGGAATATTGTGGCGTATACCTCACGGCAGTTGAAGACGAGTGAGAGGAATTATCCCACGCACGACTTGGAGCTTGCAGCAGTTGTGCACGCTTTGGTCACTTGGCGACACCTCCTCTTAGGGAGGAAGGTGGATGTGTTCACGGACCACAAGAGTCTGAAGTACTTGTTCACTCAGCCAAATCTGAACTTGAGGCAAAGAAGATGGCTTGAAACCATTACTGAGTACACGGTTGATATTCAGTACACGCCTGGGAAGGCGAATGTCATAGCTGATGCGCTGAGCCGCAAGGGCGATTGCAATAATATCCAGGTGCAGAAGATCCACCCTGATTTGTGTGAGTCCTTTCGAAGGCTCAATCTCGAGCTAGTTCCAGCAGGCTATCTTGCCAACCTTGTGGTAGAGCCTACCATCCATTAGAAGATTCGTGAGGCTCAGTCTGGCAGCTCAATGATACAGAAGATCAAACAGGGTATTTTCGCCTCAGTTCCAAAGTACGGTTGCTTTTCAGTGCATAATGACGGCACCGTGTTGTTCGAAGAACGAGTTGTTGTTCCCAAGGAGGGAGATCTCAGAGAAGTCATCATGAAGGAAGCCCATGATTCAAAGCTATCGATTCACCCTGGCAGTACGAAGATGTATCAAGATCTCAAGCAAAGCTTTTGGTGGACTCGTATGAAGCGGGATGTTGCCCGTTACGTGTCTCAGTGTGATGTGTGCAGGAGAGTGAAGGCACAGCACCAGAAGCCTGCAGGGTTGCTTCAGCCACTTGAGATTCCGGAGTGGAAATGGGATCATATAGAGATGGATTTCATCACAGGCTTCCCCTTGTCGCAGAAGAAGAACAATGCCATCTTTGTTGTCATTGACAATCTGTCCAAAGTTGCCCACTTCTTTCCAGTGAAGGACTCCATTTCAGCAGCTCAGTTGACGGATTTGTACACCGCAAGAGTTGTATCTTTGCATGGCATTCCCAAGAAGATCAGTTCTGATAGAGGCAGCCTTTTCACCTCTAAGTTCTGGCAGGCCTTTCAAAAGGCGATTGGTACGACAGTGTTGTTCAGTAGCGCTTATCACCCTCAGACAAGTGGGCAAGTCGAGCGCGTGAACCAAATCCTCGAGGACATGCTTCGGGCATGTGTCATCTCGTTTGGCATGAAGTGGGAAGAGTGCTTGCCGTATGCTGAGTTCTCTTACAACAACAGCTATCAGGCAAGTCTGCAGGCAGCGCCGTTTGAAGTCTTGTATGGCCGCAAGTGCAGGACACCTTTGAACTGGTCTGAGACAGGTGAGAGGCAGCTGTTCGGTCCATATGTGATCCAAGAGATAGAGGACAGAGTGAAGATTGTCTGAGAGCACCTAAAGGCAGCACAGTCTAGGCAGAAGGACTATTATGACAAAAGGCACCGTGGTGTAGCATTTCAGGTTGGTGATTGGGCATACCTGAGAGTGTCTACATTGAGGGGAACTCACCGCTTTGGCATCAAAGGAAAGCTCGCTCCAAGATTTGTCGGACCTTTCCGCATCCTTGAGACTAGAGGACCTCTTGCCTTTCGGCTCGAGCTTCCAGAGAGTCTGTCCATGGTACATGACGTGTTCCATGTGTCCCAGCTAAAGCAGTGCTTCAAGCAGCCAGAGCAGGCTGTTGACTTGGGCGAGATACAGCTGAGTGCGGACCTTTCCTACTCAGAGCGCCCAGTCCGTGATCTTGAGACGTCCGAGCGCAAGACTCGCAACAAGACCGTCAAGTTCATGAAAGTTCAGTGGGCACATCATTCGGAGAAGGAAGCAACATGGGAGCGTGAAGATCATCTCTGTTCTGAGTATCCTGAGTTGTTTCAGGCTTAGATCTCGGGACGAGATCCTGTGTTGGTGGGGGAGTGCTGTAACAGCCCATGTGCAATAAATAGAAAACACCATGAGATTGTACTTTGTCTGTTGGCTTTGTAACTTGCCATGATGCTAAAGATTGTAATTTCATGTGGTGGTTTAAATTTGCATTGGGATTGGAGCCCATCTGGTTTGGTTGAGTTTGCTTCCAAGGTGGTTCAAGAAGGGTGTTTGAAGTATTTTCATTGTTGCATGCTTGCTCTCCTTGACCCCAAACTTGGCCTAGCTATTTCCTTTGCTATGACAAGGGTTTTAAAAACCTCAAATCATTTTTGCCATCATCAAAAATATGGGGTCTAGTTCAAGGTGATTTTGAATTCACAAATGAGCTCACAATTTTTTTGTTGCCAAAAATTCCCAAACCATTTTTGGACATTGAGGAATAATGCAAGGTTAATTATACATATTTTTATGTATTTTTCCCACTTGTATTTAATCCAGAAAAACTCCAAATCCTTTCTGTTTTATGTTAAATGGAAAAAGATAGAGCAGCAGGTTTTTTTTATTCCCTGTTGCAGGCCCAGCCCACCTGGGCCTTGGAATGCTTCTCGGGCTAGAGCCCAGCCGCGAAGGGGTAAGTGGAGCGAGCCCTGTTCGTTCGATCTGCATCCGACGACCTCCCCGTCGTCTTCTTTCCACGCTGGAGTCAGGTCCCCTCCCCCTCCTCTCTCACGAGTGCGTCCGGCCACGGGAGGTGGAGCCCTCCGGCCAGGGAGAGCGGGAGCTCCCTATTTGAGGCCACCGGGAGCGCCCCGGGGAACCTAGGGTTTCCCTCCTCCAGTTTTCCCCTTGGCTCACCGCCGCCGCGCTCAATTGCATCGATCCGCCCCGCCACTGCAACAGGTGACCTGAGTTCAATTCGCCGCCGTTGAGCCGTGTCGTTGTCCGCGTGTTCAAGCTCGCCCTCCTGTAGGGCTTTCTGATCCCTTCCCGTCGGCGTCGTGGTTGCAGGAGCTTCACCGCGGTCCCGCCACGTAGCACCCCTGCGGCGCAGCAGTTCTGCCTCGCCGTTGACCGACCGCTCCGCCGTCCCCTCCGAGCTGTCGAGGACGTCCCCGAGCACCCCAAGGTGAGCCTCTGGTGCTCCCCTGTTTCCTCGTTCGCTCGCGGATAGGTAGCTCCGTAATTTGCATTTCCTGCCGCCATGTCACGGTTGCCGGCCAGCCCGGTGGTCACCGTGACCGTGCCGTCGTCGAGGCGTGCGCGGACGTGCTCTGTGCACGTCTAGTACGAGTCTGTTGCCTCAAAGGAGAGGGCTTGCGCGTCTGCTAGCGTTTTCCTCGCCGGTGTCTGAAGAACGCGCAGTAGACAGTGGCGCCGTCGTGATCTTCATTCGATCATCGCGTCGCCGTCGTGAAGCCACGGGCCGGATCCGTAGTGCGCACGTGTAGTGCTATGTCCCAGCTAGGGTTTTCACACCGGAGCTCGGCCAGAGAAGCCTGGAGTTCGTCGTTAGCCTCAATCGAAGTTCGCCGGAAGCAGCTGTGATCTGCATCTTCAGAACCGTGGCGTCGCACCTCTGTTCCTTCGAGGTTCCCGGCGAGCAGAGAGGAGAAGAGTGGCCATGGCATGCATCTATGCGTAGAGGGATGTGCCCTCTCGGGTTCCCGTGTCTGGGTTCGCCGGGAGACGGCCGGAGTTCGAGGCTAGCCTCGCCGGAAGTGCTGTGCATCATCGGGTTCAGAGGGAAGGAGCCCCCTTTTTTCTTCAGTTATCGCGCGGTTCGGTTCAGAGGAAGCCGAGTTGGGCCGTGGAGAGGAGAAATGGCCTTGGGCCCAAGCCAGTGGGCGAGGCCTTTTTCTTTTTGTTTTTGTTTTTTCTGTCTCCAACCGAGTGGGCTTGTTCTTTTGGGCCAGGGAGAGAAGAGGTGGGCCTGGCGCCCGAGGGCAGCCCAGCAGGCCAGTGCCACCTTTTTCTTTTCCTTTGTTTTCTTTTCTGTTTAATTCAAATTGGAATTTGAATTCAAATTCAAATCTGTTTTGAACTTTCAAATCTTTTGGGGCATCCCATATATGTTTTTAGGGTAGATTGAGCAACTGACCATCATGGTGAGGTCCTTTTTGCATTTTTCCCCTCTGAATTTTGGAGTGTGGCAATTTTGCAAATAAACCCACTTTCATTTCTTTGTTTTTGTCAAGTTTTTCCCAAATTCAAAATGTCCATGCCATATATGATTTTTGGGTAGTTTCAACCAAGGAGTTGCATGGTGATAATGGTTTAACCATTTGAGTCTTTTTCAAAATGCATCTAGTGCAATTTTGCACTCAGCCCCCTGAAGTTCTTCTGAATTGCAACTGTGTTTGCAAATCCAGAGGATACCATCTCATATATGATTTTGGGGTAGGTTTTTGCAAGGATTGCAATGATGAGGTCCTCTTGATGTTTTGTGCAACTCATTTGGACAAGGTGTGACCACCTAATCCAGGACCAATCTGTCTCTTCCTCTCTTTGCATCATTTTAATTTCAGTGCAAGTTGGAAATGATTTTCTTTTGATCCTTTCAAGTTCTGTTTCATGTCATCTCCATTTCTTTTCTTCAAACCATCACCTAACATATTGTCTTTGCAATGTGGCTGGATTCCAACCTTGTTGCACCTCCCTTGTGTCAATTTCACCGGCACTACTCTGTCTCCGGAATCGATGTTTATTTTTTCACGATGTTTAATTCCTGTTATATGCATTGTTGATCATGACATGTTGACATGCTACTTACACCAAAAATAAGGCTAAGACCAAAGCCATTTTACGGAAATAAATTGCATATGAAGTTGTTGACGTGTCGTCACCACCTTCATATAAATCTGACTAGATAGGGTCACATCATGTCAATTAAACTTGATGATACCATCCTTGCCTGTGCATTGTACCCGTTGCTTACTTGTGTGCCTTTTCCTTGCCGGTACCTTACGTTAGCACCTGAGACCGCCGAGGTGACTTACGTGGAGATTTCCGACACCGAGCCCGAGGACCCTGCTGCGTCTGCTTCGACGACCGATTACCCAGGCAAGGGGAAGATTCATACCATTACTTGATACCTTTCTGCCTACCTGCCTAGCTGTAGCCTAGAACGTTTGTTTGATCCTATTCATTTTGAATATGCCACCTTCAAAAACCAAACAACCATGATCCCCACATCCCAGCAAAACATTGTATTGCTAAGTTACCGCTGCTTAGCCATTGCTTAGTATGAGTAGGAAAACTTGCTGCTTACCCTATGCTATGGTTTGGGATGTCATGTTATTTAAAGAAGTTGGTTGATATTTATTATTATTACGATGTTAATTTATACTTGACGAAAGATGGGAGATCAGGCTGTTCCCGCCAGGTGTTTTGTTCCATTTGAGTCGCCTAGGTCCCGAGTTCCGGGTATTGTGTTTCTTGACGAGCGTGCCTAATCGTGTGTGGGATTCTATGGGGTCCCCTTGTTTTACCTACCTAGCTTCATACAATTCTAGTGGTGGCCCGAACTGATTTACTATTTGCAATGTGTGTGTGCTGGTGGTACCCCAGTTGTTTACCAACCACCTTGGGCCAGGAGGACTTGTGCCTTGGCTGGCCCACCTTGACCGGCTGAGGACCCGGTCTCATATGAGATTTAACCGGAAATCCAAACCTGGAGTCATACGATAGAGACCGACTCGAGAGCGCGGCCGGCTTTTGAGTTGGGTGTCGACTCACCGGGGGCCACTCGGAGTTGTGTGTTGTTAGTTAGAGGGACTCTAACGTTCCGGAGTTTCAGGCGTTTACTTAGCCAAATGGAAACCGGACGTACATGCGAAGCCTATGATGGGCAGTTGGTACACCCCTGCAGGGTTAAATCTTTTCGAAAAGCCATGTCCGCGGTTATGGACGACTTGAGACCTACTCCTTGTTCATAGAATAACATCAATTTGAACTTTAATTAAAACTTGCCTACCGTGTGAGTGCCTTGGTTGCTTTTCTTCGTCCAGGGGGACCAAGAGAAGATCCAGGTTGTGTTATGTTTGACGTAAGTAGGTGGATAGCCGACTTATGATGCGATGTCACGTGTATTTCTTGTATCTTACCCCTACTCTAATAGAACGATAGCCACCATATATGCTAGTGCGGCTGCAACCTTACCTTTACTTGTCTTACCGTAGGAAGTCAGTTATCCTGTAATGATATAATCTCACCCCTGTTTTCCTTTTGTGCTTTTACTGTTTTGCCTGATCGGCCGCTGCAGTGGAGTACTATCTCGACCCGAGAACTGGACGATACTTCGTGGAGGTGCCCCCGGAGGATGACGATGAGATCGACCTCGTTCAGTAGATCCTACAGTTGGGCTTCGACGATCCGTGGGTGGACTCTTTATGTGCAGCCCTCTCTAGGGCAATTTGGATTTTGACCGTACTCGGTCGTTTTTGTCTTCCGCTTGTTGCATGATATTCTGTTGGGTCCATGGACCTCTGAGATGTTGTAATAAATTCCAGTGGCGATGTATGCCCTGGACTATATTTCTTTGTGTCTTAGTTTAAGTACTTTGTTCATATACCTGTTGTCGAGAATCCGGCAGCGACACGAGTGCGAGTGTCGTGAGTCGGTGGCTCTTTATGCGCTACTAACTTGAGCGGGACGCGGAAGCGACTAACTCGAGTTAGCACCGCATCGGGGGCCTTACAGGTCTCCTGCCATGTAATGCTTGAGTCTTTTCCCATTTACAACTTGAGGTTTGGTGCCTTCAAAATTGTTAATCTTGATTGCACCGGAGCGGTATACTTCTTCGATATGAAATGGCCCTTCCCATCTGGAAAGTAGTTTACCTGGAGAAAACCCGAAACGAGATCTTTTCCTTGAACATTTTAGCACTCTCGTAAGCTTCACTTCTCCACTCATCTAGAGAAGTCAAGTTCATGAGACGCTTTTCACTGGCTAATTTTGGGCCAGCATTAAGCTCTCTAACAACCCAGAAAGCTTTGTGTTCTAACTCTAATGGAAAATGGCAAGCCTTGCCATAGACAATCTTATAGGGAGACATGCCCATGGGGTTTTTGGACAACCTCTCAAGCATTTGATCAATGAAAGGCAGCGGGTAGTGGTACTTCCTGGTGGCTTTGTTCAACTTCCTGTAGTCAATACACATTCTATATCCAATAACAATTCTTTAAGGTATTAGTTTATTTTTATCATTAGGAACAATAGTCATACCTCCTTTCTTAGGAACATAATGAACTGGACTTAACCACTTACTATCAGCTATAGGATAGATGATACCTGCAGCTAAAAGTTTGAGAACTTCATTCCTAACCACGTCCTTCATCTTTGGGTTCAACTGTCGTTGATGATCAACAACTGGTTTAGCATCGGGCTTGAGATTGATAGTATGTTGGCAAATTGATGGACTAATTCCCTTAAGGTCATCAAGGGTATAGCCGATAGCACCACAGTGTTTACGGAGTGTCTCCAATAATCGCTCTTCTTCAAATCCTTAAAGGTTAGCATTGATAATAACATGATATATTTTATTTTCATCTAAATAAGCATATTTGAGTGTATCGGGAAGTGGTTTGAGTTCAAACCACCGGGTCTTCTTTTGGTTGTGCAAGGATTCCTAAAGGTTCAACTGGGAGGTTGTGCTTCAGGATAGCAGGTTGTATTAAAAATATGTCATCTAGCTCATTTCTTTCCTGCATATGCATATCATTCTCATGTTCCTCCATATATTGCTGCAAAGGATCGTTAGGAGGAATAGCAATAGAAGAAATTTCTTCAATAATTTTATCACTGCTAGACAAATCAGTACCACGAGGTTGCTTAGAGAACTTAAAAAAGTTAAATTCATATGGATCACCATTGAATTCAATAGAAACTTTACCTTTCTTGCAATCTATTATAGCTCCACAAGTTCTGAGGAAAGGCCTACCAAAGATAATAGGGAAAAAACTATCTTTCACTGAACCAAGTACTAGAAAGTCGGTAGGATACTTTACCTTTCCACATAGAACTTCAACATCTCTCACAATTCCAATAGGAGAGATAGTCTCTTTGTTTGCTAGATAAAAAGTAACATCAATCTCTTCAAGTTCACAAGGTGAAATCTCGCCCATGATCTCCTGATAGAGTGAATAAGGAATATCGCTAGCACTCGATCCCAAATCGCATATCCCATAATAATTATGATCTCCTATTTTAACAGATACCACTGGTGTACCTGAAATTGGGCCTTTATTCTTGGCTGTGACAATGTTAGTGGAAACAACACAAAAACTTATATTGGAATCTAAGACATCATCAGTAACAAGATCTTTAACCAATGCAACTTGAGGCTTGACCTTGATCAGGTCCTCAGGCTCATCAGTTGTCCTTTCACTTTTATTTATTATACCTGTAACAAAATAGTGCTCCTTTATCCTTTTGGGAAAAGGAGGCTGCTCATATATAACTGCAGGTAAGATAGGGTCAGCAACATTAATAGCAACAGGTAATTCTTTGAAAGGTTTATGATGCTGATCCTTCTTCTTCTTAGAAGAGTCAACATGAGGGGAAAAGTCCTTACAAAAATCAATCATTAGCTGGGAATCAAGACCAATCTTACAGCAAAACGTATTAAAGTAATCAGTTTTGACATAGCTCTCAGTATAATCATGCTCATAATTTATAACAGGTTCAATACCTTTATCAATTTCCTAGTCTTCAGTATTCCTTTGAATCCTCTCAATGAGATCACATATCTCTTCACTACTTCTCGTTTGAAATACCCCACTAGATGAGGCATCCATCATCTCCTTGTCCTGACGAGAAAGCCTGGCATAAAAATTTGTAAGTATAATTTCCTTGGGGAGCTCATGAATAGGACATTTAAGCATTAGGGACTTCAATCGCCCCCAAGCTTGAGCGATGCTTTCTCCGTCACGAGACCAAAAGTTATAGATATAGTTCCTGTCTCGATGAATTTCATGAAGAGGATAAAACTTTGTATAAAAGAGAGACATAAGCTCTTGCCAATTAAGCAAATGTGAGTTATCGAGAATCTTATACCAATCTGAAGCTTTATCTGTAAGTGATACGGAGAATAATTTACTCATGACAAACTCCATTGATACACCTGCAAGCTTAAATAATGAACCTAGTTGTGACAAATATAGCAAGTGTTCACCTGGATGTCTGTCTCCTGCATAACGATTAGCCAAGACATAATCGATAATACTTGTTGGTATTTTATAGGGCACAATTTCAGTAGGGGTGGGAGTAACCACCATAGTAGTGATGACCCTCAACTGTAGGGGATCGAGATAGTCTTCGCGGGTAAGATAACCCATTTATTGATTCGACACAAGGGGAGCCAAAGAATATTTTTAAGCCTTGACAGTTGAGTTGTCAATTCAACCGTACCTAAAATATACATGCTTGCAACAAAATATTAATAGCAACAGTGATATGATAGTGGTAATGGCAACAACGAAAGTAAAACAGCAAAGGTAAACTACTAGTAACCAGCAAGATTAAAACACTGTAGGCTAGGGAGATAGATGGTTGGGCGCTGCTTGGATGAGAGTGAACATGCAATAGATTTTAACATGGGGCAAGGCACACAGAAAAGCACGGATCATCTAGGCAAATATCAAACATTAGGATGTATCCCGTAGGTAGTTGTGCGTGCTTGCAATAAGTACTTGCACAACATCTTTTGTCCTACCACCCCGCTATGAACGGGGCCAAAAGGAACTTATGGAGATTAAGGTGCTCCTGTCAAAGAGCACCGGAACAAATCATTAACACTCAATGGATACATGAAATCCTCAAATTATAGTCCATCCCCTTTGGTGTCCCAAGCTGTCACCTTTGGGGTCGCCGGTTCCGGACCATAATAGGTGCATACAACTCATAGATAGGATCAAGAATATAAATAAACTCGTGAAAACGCAAGTGGTCCAGATCTGAAAACATGACACTCGGGCCCAAAGTGACAAGCTTTAAGAGCAACAAGTTGTAGTAAAGATGATAAACACCAAAGTAGATGATAGGCAACATGCCCCCAACAATCTGACGAACTATTACATGATCTAACTTATCCAATCCCTACCATCCCCTTTGCCTACAGAAGGGAATTACTCACACATGAAAGGATAATTCATGGACGGAGGATGGAGTGGTGATGATGATGACGATGACGATGATATCCCCTCACCGGAGGCCAAAACAACCTACAGATTAGCCCCCCGAAGAAGAACAGAGGGTGGCAGCGGCTCCGCGACGGAAACTGGGACAACGACCTATAATCTGGGGTTTCCTCACCACGGGAATAAATAGGGGCTTCGGTAGGGCACCAGAGGGGGGAGGACCCACCCAGGCGGCCTCCCAGCGCGGCCAGGGGTGGTTCGCGCCAGCAGGGCGCCCGGGGCCCCCTGGCTGCCCTCTGGCCCCACTTCTGGCATAATGGCCCTTCGACTGCGTGGATTTTTGGTGAATTTTCCTGGAATTTTCTACACCTAAAAATTCATTTCCCTGTACATAAGAAAACCATACAGGCAGCTCTGCTGAAAACAACGCCAGTTCGGGTTAGTTTAGTTCAAATCATGCAAGAATGAGGTCAAAACAATAGCAAAAGTGTTTGGAAAAGTAGATAAGTTTGAGACGTATCAACTCTCCCAAGCTTAGCATATTGCGTGTCCTCAAGCAATTCAGTTCAACGAACTGGACGCGACAAAGAAAACTTTGAAAAACTCTTTTGCTTCATAAGATGTATATAAGCATGTACTACGAAAAGAGTTTAGCAAGTATTGAAACATTGCTATGAGGACAATGCACGAAGCAATCATTCTTTCAAGTGATCAATCACAAACAACCAAAAGTAAATAATAAGCTGCTGAAAATCAAGACAAGATCACAATGCACATAGCTTGAACATACTAGAGTGGTATCTCGCTAGCCTCCATGAGTGAAGCAAAACATAAATGCAGAAACTCCTCCGGTGTTTTAAAGGAGACTAGAACTAAGAATTTTAGAACAAGCAATATCACAATCATGCAGAAGACAATATGGTACTTTGGGACAATGCATGTTACACTAAGAATGACAATTATGCTCTCAATAGTTGGTGCTTTGAAGAAAGAATGGGAGCCTCTCGAACCGTGGCTTTTAATGGCAAGGTTGAAAACCCGTGGTAGGAAGCGAAGACTAAACATGTACCAGAGCTCTTGGTTTTGAAAACAGAGATAGAATTCTTTTGAGAAGTGCAACTTTTCAGTCAATGGTGAACGGTAAAGTTCTCTCAATATCTCCCATACCAACTATATTAATGACGGTTCCCATGCTTTTTGCTTACAATTTTGTTCCCATATCCACCTATCATTCGATGGTCCATGGTGCCTTTTTATTTTGCCTCAAGTATGGAAGGAAGTTTTCTTGTTCCATCTATCATTAGCAGCATTTGGCCCATTTCATTCCATCATCAAGTATGGGGGAGGTGTAAATCTTTTTTTTAATTTGACTAGTTAAAACTTTGTCAAAATATTTTTGGCATGGAAGATACTGATTTTCCCTCACCACACCATGAGCTTGACGGTTACAAAAGGGGAGCTTTTGAATAAATCACAAGAAAGTCTAAGTCAGGGATAGCGGGTAAATACCATATATAGGAAGGTATGGTGGACTCAAATGGAAAAAATGGTTTGAAAAGGAGTTTGGATGCACAAGCAGAATTCCACTTAGTGCGAGCGAAGGCTAGCAAAAGACTAGGAAGCGACCAACTAGAGAGAAATAAAAGTCATAATCATGCAGAGCGACAAAGCAACATTGAATCTGGCATGAAAGTGATATAACTATTCTGAAATAAAAAGATCATCAAGGCATGATAGAATTTTTGTCATAAACATGTGTGAACATGTGCCAAGTCAATCCAAGAATTCTTCGAAGGGAAATACCACTTCAATATGCCAAACCATGAACAATGCAATTCATGCAAATCACTTCAACAACACATTATGCACTCTAGCTATTTGAGATCAGCCACAAAGAAAGTATGAACACTGGGAAAGCATTATAAACATAGCACTATGTCGCTACAAGCTAGTCTCTAGATCATAAGTACAGGCATATGTACAAAAATAGAAACAAGAAGAGTTCATGCCGGTTTTCCTTGTTGCTTCCCTTCCGTCGATCTTCGTCATTACTGCCTTGTCACTTGCACGATCAAACGTGGGAAATATAATCAAATGCCATCATGGACTCGAGCTGAACTCTGAAAACAAAGCAAACTAAAGAGTGAAAGGAAATCTTTTTGGATTTTTTCAAAGGTTTAACGAAAGAAAAAGAAAAGATATCTTTTTGTTGTTTTTACAAATTAAAAGAACAAAGAAGAACAACAAAACTTTGAAAAGATCAAAGCGAAAAAAATAAAACGGATAATACAATGGAAACGGGAGAAGGGCACGTACTCCCCCAAGATTAGGCTTTTGGCCTAAGTTGGTAACAACTACTCCGATCCCCAGGAGCCTCCTGCTCCGGGGTGGTACGAGTGAGTCCAAGGGTCGTACGGGGCTTCAGGTGCGTACACCGAAGTCTTGGGATCCTCCCACGAGGAAGGCTCCACGCCCCAAGTAGAAGAAGACCCTTCACCCCACTGGGTGATGGTCTCCTCCTGGAAAGGTGAGAACTCACCGTGCTCCTCCTCATCGGGCAAAACCCCCGCCATGGGGTTATAAAACTGCTGCTGGACCACATGTAACACCCCGGGTATCACACTACAGTAATCACTTTTACTGTTGCCAAGTCACTGTGGTTAAGCATGGATGATCACCCTTGATCATATCTCATGCAAATTCCAACCCAATTGAAATTTCAAAATAAAAGTGAAAAGTAAAGTTGCACCAAAATTCTTGGGAAAATAATCAAAAACTTTCTAAATCATTTAACCATGGTGTGGTTGCAACCAACATTTATTAGAATATTTAACTATTTTAAATAAATGATAACAGTAGAAAAGTAGCACCAAAAGGCCTTTTTAAAATAAACAACAATATGCAAATGGCTTTAATTGGTGCTCAAACTTTTTTTAGCAGTGATATAAAATGCAACCCTAATTATGGTACAAGTGGCACATTTTTATAAAACAAATTGTTAGCCAAATTAAACAGAGAACAAAAAGAAAAGTAAACAAATCGAAAGAGATAAAAAAACCTAACTATCGCCCATGGGCAGAAGTCCACCCCACCGCTCTCCTCTCCCCACCCCGGCCCACTCCCCAGCCCAATCTCCCTCGTCCCCTCCACTGCTCACGCCCTCCCGTGGCGCACATCCACGGCGACACGGCCGCGGCCGTCGCCGTGTCACCCATCCACGGTGAGCTGGCGAGTTTAAGTCCCTCCGAGCCGCCCCGCCCTTTCCACAAACCCTAGATGCCTCCCCAGATTTCCCCCTCGGGCCGCCCGCTCCCTTGATCGCGCTCGAGCTCGGCCGAGCGCTCCCATGGCCATGTCGCCGTCGCCGGCATAGCCACCCACCTCCTTGAGCGATTCTAAGATGTCCAGGAGGTAGCCCGTCGTCCACATCATCTTCCCTGCGCCTCAATTCGGACCGGGGCGCACTGGGTGCTTGCCATCGAGCTCCCCCGTTCACCACGACCGCCGACGACGTCCGGTGAAATTGGTCACCGCCTAACGCTCCTAAGCGCTCACCGGACCCTCTTGCGTCCCCTAGGTGAGCTACCGCGCCGAAACCTCCTCCACTTTGCTCGAATTCGAGCTCTAGCTTGAGTTGGCCGTTCCCGCCTTCGGTCGCCGCCGTGCCCATGGTTGGGCACGCGCGCACGCGCCGCCTCCCAGCCCATGCTTGGGCCACGCCCTTGTCCGAGCGCGCGCGAGGCCGTGCCCTCTCGAGCCGCCGCGCCCCGTGCTTTCCCTCGCCATGCCGTGCCCCCGCCCTGCTCTGCCGCGAGCCGCCCGCCTCTGTCAACGCCCCCTTGCGCTCCCCATGGCTCCGGCCGCACCTCTGGTGCACGCGCACGTCGGCCCGCGCTTGGACAACCCCCGGGCACCCCCTGTGCCGCACACACGCCCCGTCGTGCGTGCTCGCCGCTAGTGTACTCTGCGTGAGCACTCCCGTGGCCATGGCCGGGTCTATGAACGCTGATAATCCCCCCTGTTAATTAACCTCTAACCAAAGAAACCCCCCCTAGCCAATGACATGTGGGCCATGCCCCTGGTTAAATTAAGTAAATAAAAATTATTGTACTAAGCCTATGACATGTGGGACCCCACTTTTATTAGATTAAAGAAAATCTTTTTATTAAACTGTCTTAATGACAGGTGGGACCCACTGGCCAGTTTGACCAGTCAAACACCCCTATGTATGACAGGTGGCCCTCCTCTGTCAGCACTGTTTTGGATAATGTTGATTTAATAATTAAAAGAAAATCCAGAACATTATTTAAATTGAATATAACTTTGAAAATCAATATCTTTTAAACCGTAACTCCGATGCAAATAATTTATATATCAAAGTTGATCAGAAAAATATCACGAATCTGAATACGGTACCCATACCCCCACCACACCCCTCTAACATACCGCACACGGGAAATTCCCCCTCCGATTGCACTCTCCGGTAATCACCCGGTGCCGGTAAAACTTTCCGGATGAAAATGTTCCCTATATGAAAGTTGCTCAAAATGGATCAACTAACATGGATACACTATCCACATGTCTGTCAGATGTCTCTAACACTGCAGACATAGAACCTTCCCCCTTCGTATCATCGGTCCGGTAATCAACCGGTACTGATGCGTCACCCATGGATAAATTCCTGCTCCGAGCAAATCACCGAACATTGCGTTAGAGCCCCGTTGCTTTGTATATGTTATGTCATATTTTTGTATTGCTATTATTGCCGTGTATTTATTGTTTCTTCCCCTCTCTTATTGTCCGATAGTCTCGACGTCCGCTGCTGATCCCCCTGTGATCGACTACTTCGTCGACAACGGCCGTACCTCTACCGTCGAGATTCCAGGCAAGCAGAGCCATTTTCCTTCCCTAGATATCGCCTATCTTTCCGTACATTTCTTGCACTAGGAATTGTTGATGCTATTACGTTAATTCCTATTCATTGCATAGCCTGTCATTGTCGTCCCTTGATGTACCTTTCCTTGTCCTATGTTGCCTTATAAATATATATAATATTCAGCAGTAAACCCTGCGCATTGTTAGCTAGGTTTAGAATAGCGGGTCGTGAGCACTCTGGTGAGTGAACGCGGATTAAAAAATATTATAACTGCAACAGGTACAGATCAATGCAGACGCCCTAGGGAACCTACAACGCTGAGACTCTGCCGAGTCGCTTCGAGTTTGACTTACGAGTGGAATGGACTCGTATTTCACTCTCGTCGGCTCAGTAGCGTAGCATCACCGGGATGATACGAGGTTTACCTCTTTAGTTCATTCCGCGGATGTCTCTGTCGAACCTCTTCAAGTGTACCATCAAGGGTGATTCCTCTTGGTTTCACTTGATGGTAGGCACTCGAATCAACTGGTGTCCTTACAGGTAAGGAGTCGGGTGACCCAAAGGTGCTTGCGCAGAGTATTGTATCGGGACGGCAGTACAGGTGTATTCCTCCGGTGTGCGGCGGGGCTATACTGGTGTGTTGGTCGTGAGATATCCTATTATCTACGAAAGTCGAGCTCTTCCAAGAGCACACGCGAGAAAAGGTAAGGAGACGGTTCACCTTGTTGGTAACCGCAAGAGTTGGTGGGACGGCAGGGCAGGCACCGATGTACTGGTGGACCTGACTGCTGTCGTTGTCCGCGACTCACCCAGATAAGGGGCAACGATAAGTTGTCCCAACAGATAATAATAAAATGACTAACGGTTCAGGTGGATGACTTGAGAGGCCGCAAAGGCCTGTACGCACTACCTTCACGTGGGATTACGGTGTGGGACCTCCGCGTTGTGGTCTCGTTCGAAAGCTCTGAAAGACGTCCAGTTCAGCATTGTGGCCGGGACTGATCGTCACCTATGGTGTACGGATCTCCCGCCTCACACCGACCCGGAGAGCGAGGGGCGACGGCCCAAGACCCCCTTGCCCTTAGGACTTTAGTCCGACGGGGACCTCTCTAATGAGCCGTAGGATGGGCCTCGGCGTGTCGGATAGACTCGGTGGGGCATTCCCTAACAAGGTGTACGCCACCCTGGAGATCCGGGCGTGCAGGCTGAACAGTAGTGCACCCCTGCAGGGAGTTTCATCTATTTGAATAGCTGTGTCCACGGTAACATGATGCTTTATGCTGAAGCCAGAGCCTACTACTACAAACTATTACTATTAAACTGTTGGTTCCAGTTTCTCTTCCACGCAGGGAAGTTGAGGAGGGGATCTCGGAGGCATTTAGAATTGTTAATTATTAAAACTTACTATTATACAATGCTGCAGCAACTTCTGTTGCATTGTTACTTTATGCTTTATATTGAACTGTTGGCTATTCTCTTCTCATGCTGCTAGAACCGTCGGAAGATGCTAGTCTTCGATAGGCCTAACTTCTCTTCCTTATTCTGGATTTCCAACTTCAGTCCACTATATACAACCTCCCCTTTCCATTTGATACAAATGCATAAATGCTTAGTAGAGGACGTAAGACTCGCGGGTATGCTAGATACTCACCCTTGCTTTATTTCCCCCCCTTTTTGTTTTGCCGGATCGGCCGCTGCAGTCGACGTTGGAGCCTTGGAGTCCAGGAGCAGAAGATCCCCGGTGCTTGCTTCATCGTCGAGTTCCCCTTTGACCAGGAGTAGTTTGGAGGTTCCCAGGCAGGAGGCCTTGCCTATTTGATCGTTGTTGTTTTTGTGCTAGCCTTCTTAAGGCAGATCATGTGTACCTTGTGTCTGTACTCAGATACTATTGCCTCCGCTAACTTTGTGCTCTGGAGCTGTTGTATTCGAGCCCTCGTGGCCCCTGGCTTGTATTTTTTTATTTGTAGAGTTGTGTTGTGATATCTCACCGTGAGTCCCTGATCTCGATCGTGTACCTTGCGTGTATGATTAATGTACACGGTTTGATTTTGGGGGCGTCACACCACATGCTCATCGAAATGGGTAATGTTGAAGGACCATCCGCTCCTGCGAGTATAATCAAACCAAAGAGGTGCAGGTAGACGAATCTCTTGAGTAGTGGTCAGTCCAAACCTAAGAATATAATCAAGGTTACCAAACTCGAAAGTCCTGGTAACAAACTCATGCCTCTTCATAGCAGCAAGATCAAAGCTTAAATAAGAAAAAGGCTTACCATCAGGGTGTGGGGTGCCATTAAGAGACTCAAGAATAAGTGTGGCGTAAACGCCACCATAGAGCTCTCCCTTGTTGCCATTGGCAACAAGGCGGCGAGAAATTAAGGCACACATTATACTTACTCTCCACTGAGAGGGCGTTCGCAAAGATAGAAATATCCGGTGCAGAACTGTTGCTCGTGTTGTCATGAGCTAAAACCCCTCTAGCAATAAAATACGCAAAATACCTGAGGTGGGGGAATAAGATGCTGGAAATCTTCGAACGCTGAATATCCCTCGTCTCCTGGCCACAAAGAGTGTTGAAAAGAGTCCTTAGCTCGGTGGGATGAGTGATCATCTTTGCCGTCTGTCCAGCGTTCGACACACCTATTATTTCACAAAATCTTGCCAAAGACATGGTCAAAAGATCATTGTAAATTTTAAACTCAACAATACCAGCATCATGATTATATCTAAAATTATTAATAAAACAGGAGGTGAGTTTTTGATACTGAGCAACATGGCATGTTGCTAGCTGTGTCAAACCTGCATTGGCACAAAGGCCATAAAATTACTCCTTAATTCCTGAAGCTTCGAGGAAGGCGTCGCACGGATATGTCATTGCGCGTGCCGGACTTTTGTCTTCCAGCAGCTCTAGGGGCACATGATCTTCATTGTAGCTCACCCTAGCAGCCGTGGATGAAGCTGCAACTCTAGTAACTCGATCGGTGCGCTCGGGCTTCTTCTTCCCAAGCCACCCCTTTGCTTTTCCTAGCAAACTCATTTCTGTTTTTTTTTGACAATTCAAAAGAACAAGGATTTAAGCAAAGTGAGTTGAGGCAAACTACTCTACTCACTTACCTAAGGCATAAACTTGCATCACTTACCACAACCGCCGCCCTCCTCCTCCTTCTCCCGCCGCCCCAGCCCACTCATCCAGTGAGCGCCCTCTCAATCTGTTCATATATAGAAATGTGTTAGATTTGGTATATATAGCTAGCTGGATTAATTTTAGATCGTGTTAGGTTGGTAGCTAGATTAATTGTAGATTGTGTTAGATTTAGATCGATTGATGGATTGTGTTAGATTGGTAGATTAATTGGTAGATTGTGTTAATTAAAATATATATTTAGGATGTGTTTACCACGGTGACTAGATTTGTTAGATTAATTGGTATAGATTGTGTTAATTACAATGTTTACAATGTTTTGAGCACGTTTGAGTGGTGCAAATCACTGTATTGTACGATAACCATCTTGTTATATATATATTGTCCAATCGATCCATGCATGGGTCTTATGACCACAAGTTTTATGTATGGATTTTTGTTCATGTAGTGCATGCATGCTTATTTTGGAGTTAGTTTGTTAGTATTTTCTACTGCTGTTTAGAATACTGTCAATGTCTGTTTCTCTGACACTCGCATTTTAATAAAACTTGTATATTAAATAAGTTCTAGGTGACGATGTGCATCCTCGTTTTCGCCGCGGCGAGAACCTGCTTGATCAGATGCGCAATGTCCGGGACTGGGCTCCCCCGGGCTGGCACTGGGAGGTGGTCTTTGGGGCGCGCCACTTGGTGAGGAATCCAGGTCCTGTCGTTGACCCAGAGCTTCTTTGGTGGCGGTCGCGTGGGCCACAAAGGGTGCAGAGGGAGCCGACCCACGAGGCGGTGGTACGCCGACGTGTCAGGGAGGAGGACCAGCACGTCCGCCGGTACATGCTCGTGTTGGATGGAAGGTTCTACAGTACCTGGCAGGTTCTTCAGGTACCTCACCCGGGCTACGACTTTGTACCGGTTTCTTATCTTTGGGTGTTCACCGCCCGCGGCTCCACCGGGAGCAGGCGTCATTTATTGTATTAGTGATATATTATTTGATATTATTATTATATTCACTGCATTATTTGAGATGTATTATGTGATATTATTAGTATTCACTGGATTATTTCAGATGTATTAGTGACATTATATGATAAAATATTATTGTTGCAATTTTATTATGTATTAGTGCATTGTATTCGCTCGCTCCATACTTTTTATACTTTTCATGATTGTGTGTTTACTTTGAACTAATCTTTTAAATTATGAACACAAAAAATAACTAACGACGATGATAGAATCCCCGAGTGCGACTATTGTGGCGATGACTCGGGTCGGTGCGACCACTTTCCAGAGTTGGATGGGGATGAAGAAAGATATTTCTCCATCACGCTTAGGGAGGGTTTCGAATTTCAAACAGTATACAAATTATGCGGCATCTTCTTATTTAAGCATGTTTCACTTAGTTTTTGTTTTGACGTATAATTTTTTTATAATCATCTAGCACATCCCTTGCTATGCAAGACCTCATGTTTGCGACTTTTTCAAAATCGATGAGTGGCGCGAGAATGCCAAAAAATATGTTAATATTAAGACGAAACATGGTATAAGTTTAAAGGTCGAGATCTTTAATGAACCAAACAGCACATATTTTGATTATCCAAATTGGTATGCACTATGCAAGGCATATGCATTAGAGGATGATATGCAAATAACATTTGATCTTGGACCTCGTCGTCAAGATGGTATAACATTTCAAAATGAGGACATTTGGATGCTAGTGGACGACATTAAGCTGGTTCTATCTCCACGTGAGTTTCTTAAACAAATTTGACCTGTTTTCTTATATTTATTTCCTTCCATTGCTTCCCAAGTTGACAACTTATTTATAATTGCCAGTTTATCTCCATGCTCCGAAGCAAATACGAAAGTTGTTGATAATACTTTTTATGATGGTGGCTTTGACCTAACAATGGACGAACAAGCTGATTTCATCGATTTTCTTAAAGGTGTTCCTTCGTTTGTTAATTTTAATAATGTTGGCGAACCTTATAACATCATATGTGCCATTTGTTCTCAAGTTGTCTCCGAACCATATAATTTTTTTAACATGGTAAGACTTTTTACTATCTGTCACTAGTCCATCAATTTAACATGGTATAACGCATTAATTATTAACTTTTTTTTGAGGAAAATTATTAACTACTTAACTAATATGTTTTCAACCTACAGAGGATCCCGAAAGCATGCACGCCTAGCTGGCCGATGCCTAATAGAGGCGAGCTTCAAATTGTTTGTCCACGGTCATGGGAGCTATTCGACAAGCATGACTATTCTACTGAAAGTGGGAGTAATGGATGCTTAAGAATAAAAGGATGGACAAGGATCGTGCATCAGAAGAAAATAAAAGATGGAGACAAGTTGTTCTCCATATTACATAATGGAATATGGGGTGTCTATTGGTTTTTTCTCATTTCACCTCGTGCTAGTGATGAGTAGGTTGTTGGTTCATACTTGTTGTTAAACATTATGTTGTTGGAGGAGTCGTACTTGTTATGGATATTAGCGAAGTTAAACTAGGAAAAGTCGACCTTTGTGTTGAATATTATCGTAGTTAAATTAGAATAAACCTTTGTGCTATGTATTGTCCTTTGTTATGAATTAATGGGCACCCATAATGCCATAAAAGCCAGTTTCCTAGCAGTGAAACAATATGAAATCCCTAAACCCCTCCTTTCAGAAAAAACCAGAAGATGTAGGAGCTGACGCGTGGCTAAGTTTTTAGTCCCGGTCGGTGTTACGAACCGGGACTAAAGGTCGTCGTGCCCGGCCTCCCCATAGCAGCCACGTGGGGCCACTTTTGTCCCGGTTCGTAATCAAACCAGGACTAATAGTCTAGGCCTTTTGTCCCGATTGAGTTGTTCCGGTTGGGGAACCGGGACTAAAGGCCCTCTGGAACCGGGACAGAAGCCTTGTTTCCTACTAGTAATGGGTTGCTACTCCACGGCCCGAATCGGCGCACTATGGTTAACTGGGCCGTAGCCCAGCCCATTCCAGTTGCCACACCCTCGGCGCATGGTTTATATGCAGAAAAGTAGAAGCAGCAAGTGGTCGTGGTGAAGTAAGCTTACTCATAACAAACGATGAATCAAGTGTAGCACTAGTACTAAGAACAATACCTTTTCTAGTTGTGGATGGTAATATAGAAACTCTGGGGTCTCCTTTCTTACCCATAGCTGATAAATCGTACCAAGCAAAATAAATCCAAGTAGGCTTGTAAATAAAGCTATGCTCCCCGACAACGGCGCCAGAAAATAGTCTTGATGAACCACAAGTGTAGGGGATGGCAATAGTCTTCGCGGGTAAGAGTAACCCAATGTATAGATTCGACACAAGGGGAGCCAAATGATATTTATAAACTTTAACAATGAGTTGCCAATTCAACCGCACCTGAAAGATACTTGCTTGGTAACAATTTATTAGTAGCAACTGTGTGATGGAAGGGATAGTGGCAACGGAAATAGTGGTGGCAAAACAACGAAAGTAATGACAACAAAGTAAAGTAACTTGTAATAAATATGATTAAAAAACTTTAGGCTAGAGGAATGGATGATTGAGCGTTGCATGGATGAGAAATAGCATGTAATAGATTTAACACGGGGCAAGGCACACATAAAAGTAATGATCATCTAGGCATATATCAAGCATTAGGCTTGCATCCCAAGGGTAGTTGTGTGTGCTTGCAATAAGAACTTGCACAACATCTTTGTCCTACCATCCCGCTACCAGCGGGGTCAAAAAAGAACTTAGGAGATTAGTGCTCCTGTCAAAGAGTACCAGAACAAAGCATTAACAATCTATGGATACATTGAATCCTCAAATTATAGTGCATGGTGTACCAAGCTGTCACCATTGAGATCGCCGGTTCGGGACTATAATAGGTGCATACAACTTGTAGATAGGATCAAGAACTCAAATATATTGATGAAAACATAAAGGGTTCAGATATGAGATCATGGCACTCGGGCCCAAAGTGTCAAGCATAAAGAGCAACAAGATGTATCAAAGATGATAAACACCAAAGTAGATTATAGGCAACATGCCCCCAACAATCTGACGAACTATTACATGATCTAACTCATCCAATCCCTACCATCCCCTTTGCCTACAACAGGGAATTACTCACACATGGATGGGGGAAACATGAAAGGGTGATGGAGTGGCGATGGTGATGACGATGACGACGATTTCCCCTCACTTGAGGCCAAAACAGCCTCCAGATTAGCTCTCCCCGAGGAAGAAAGGATGTTCTAGCGGCTCCGCGACGAAAAACTAGAGTATCGACTTCTGTTCCAGGGTTTACTGGACGAGAGAAAAAAATAAGAGACAAAGGGGGCCATCAGAGGTAGGCCCACTGGTCCAGGCGCCGTGGTGGCACGACCAAGGGGTAGCCGCGCCACCTGGCCGCCTGGGACAGGGGTGGCCCCCCTCTGGTCCTTCTTCCGGCTGTTGGAGTCTTCTGGTGTGAAAGAATTTTGGGAATTTTCTGAGATACTTTAATTTTCACATTCCCTGCACAAAAATCAGACATCCAGGCAGCTCTGCTGAAAACAGCGTCAGTCCGGGTTAGTTCCATTCAAATCATGCAAGAATGAGGCCAAAACAATAACAAAAGTGTTTGGAAAAGTTGATACATTTGAGACGTATCAAAGGTGCACTCATCAAGATGGATGATGAAGAAGATGATGATGGCCCAAGAAACAAGAACAAACCCGATGGCAACAAGAAGGCCAAGGGCAAGATCAAGAAGCAAGCCGAGGCAACAAGTTTGAGGGAGAAGATAGATCACATGGTGCAATCAATTGAGATGATGGTGACCAAGAAATTGGAAGCAAAGGTGCTCTTAACCGAGAAGAGAGGTAAAAGAGAAAGAACATATGTGGCAAATGATCCAAGAGAAGGGGTTGCTCAAGGTTGCCATTGAAGATATAAAAGCCCTTGTCGAGGAGAACAAGTCTATGGCCAAGCTCCTTGCCGAGGAGAACAACTGTACAAGATCATGTTGATGAACCGAGATGAGATGGATGATTTAACCAAAGAGTGGCAACATGGCAACAAGGATAAAGATCTTGAAGCGGAGGAAGCAAGTGCGTAGAGGCCATGCGGTGCCAACAAGATTCAATGGTGATGGTGGTTTGGCAAGTGGTGGTGGTGGTGGTTTGACAAGTGGTGGTGATGCCGCTGATGATGTGATGAGGAGTTCATCTTGTGAGTGATGATTATGGTGTAGAGGGCCTTTTGAAAGTTTAAATTTTTTGGGGAAAAAGACTTGAAAACTATGTTATTGTCGTCTAAATTGTTTAAACTATATCTAATTGCGGAAATTCTGTCTGAATTATGATGAACTTGATGGTAATTCGATGCATCTATAAAAAATCACGTTTTTGGTTTACATATTGGATTCGACCGCGGTCGAACAAAACTGGCAAAACCGAGAGATAAAACAGAGATCGCTCGGCTTTGCGGATTTTGTTCGGCTGCGACTGTTTTCAACCCATAAAAATCGTAAAACTCGAATTGTATACGCGTTTTGCAGTTCCGTAGTAGTTTACGGGTATTGCTAGAGATGCTCTTAACTCGAGCTACACACACAGGATTGGGCCTGCGTTGCTTTCGTCTAATCAGCATCTTGTACACTAGGTGGTCAAGTGAAATGAATTCGCTCGCGGCCATCTGGGTGCTTGCACGACTTTAAGCCAATCGGATGGGCGCACGTAAGTATTACATGTAAGCGAGAATCCAAATCAGCTTTCTTAGGAATCCGCGTGACCAATCAGATACCAGTTCGGCGGTTTGTCTCAGTCTCTGTAGAGAAAAGAAGCCGATCGGTTCATTTGTCGTCTCAAGCTTTCTTAGTAGTACTATGGCATCCCATTCTCACTTTCTCAGTCGATATGCAATCCTGGGCGGCTGAGCTATCTATCTATCGACGCGGAACCTTGAAGCCGTTTTCTTCTCTGTGGTAGTTTTTTGAAACGGAGGCAAAAGCTTTGCCTCATCTATTAAATAAGAAGGGGATATAGTTTGATACAGACCGAACCAAAACACCACATGGCAATTACTCCCTATTAATAATACACCCTAACTTCTTGGCTCCAGCCATCACCCATAGTTTTGCTTCCTCAACCAAAAAATGAAGAAGGATCGAGGGTGGTGAGGAATTTTGACGGAAGACCCTAGCATTTCTTTCGTTCCAGATCGTCCAAGACACAAGCATGGTGAGAGATGCCATGGCCTTCCTCTGAAAGGGTGTCGCGTCAATAATGCTCATCCACCAAGATTGGATGTCTGTTTGAGCGCTCCACTCCGCAATGTGGATTCCTTGAATGCCAAAACGTTGGATGACCAATTTCCAGAGCCTAATGGTGAAGCGGCACTCGTAGAGAAGATGAGCGCCACATTCCTGGACCCTCTTGCACAAGGGGCATAAACCTCAGTTTGGCCACCCACGCCTGGCCAAACGATCCGCAGTCCAAATCCTATCCTGAAGCACCAACCAAGCAAAAAACTTGACCTTCGGCGGGGCCCAAGCCTCCCAAATCATCTTCCGGAAGGGTGAGGATACCATGCCTATAAATTGAGCCTTGTACGCGGAAGCCGCCGAGTAGTGCCCATCACCGGTGTGCTTCCAAGCAATCTCATCCTCCACAAGCTCGCCAAGGTGGAAGTTGCGCAAAAGCCGCCAGAGATGGAGGAATTGTTCAATATGTGACGCGGTGATGGTGGTCGGAGGGAAGATCCTCAGGATCCAAGCGTCGTCCTTGAGGGCCTTCTTGACGTTCCAATTCTTCCTCATAGAGGCCTCGTAGATGAGAGGGGCAATGTCCTTTGGAGATTGCCCCAAAAGCCACGGTGAAGTCCAGAAAGGGGTGCACACCCCGTTGCCAACCACAATGGTGGCCGAAGCATAGAAGAAATCAAGGTCGCCTTTATCACATGGAGTGCCCATCCCCACCCAGAGCTTGTGTGGGTCCTTCCATTCATGCCACGGCCAACGCAATCTCAAAGCACGAGCGAACTTGTCGATGTTCATCACTCCTAGTCCCCCATACTCGCGTGGCCGGCATACCACCTCCCAACTCACTTTGCATTTGGCTCCCGTAGTCTTGTCTGAACCGGACCAGAGAAAGGCCCTTTGTAGCTTGTTGATCTTGTGGAGAGTGCTTTTGGGGATGACGAGGGGGGTGATGAAGTAGACTGCGAGGGAAGTGATGGTGGACTTGATGAGGGACGTACGGCCTGCATAGGTAATATTCTTTCCTTCATACGTGAGCAATCTTTTGGCAACTTTGTCCTCAAGGAATTGAAGGTCAACCTTCTTGAGTTGCCACACCGAGAGCGGGAGGCCCAAATATTTCATGGGGAAGGATACCCTAGAAGCCGGGATGCTTTGGAGAATGAGGTTCAAATCAAGATGATTGCACCTAATAGGAACCACCGAGCTCTTGCCAAAATTGGTACATAGCCCCGTGATCTCCCCGAAACCTCGCAAGATAAGAGCGAGGTTATCCACGTCCGTCTTGATGGGAGCCACAAAAATTGCCGCATCATCCGCGTAGAGGGAGGTTCTCACCACCGCTCCTCTCCCTCTAATCTTGTGCATGTAGCCCTTCCTAGTCGCAAGCTCGAGGATGTGATGGAGGGGGTCCATCGCAATGACGAAGAGAAGGGGAGACAACGGGTCCCCTTGCCTAAGGCCCCGACCATGCTTGATGGGGGGGCCAGCCACCCCATTCAAAAGGACTTTAGAAGACGAGGATGCAAAGAGCGCCGTAATCCATGCGCGGAATTTGTGGGGGAAGCCCAACCGTTGTAGGAGCGCCAGAATATATTCCCACTTGACCGAATCAAAAGCTTTACGGATGTCCAACTTGAAGAGAAGAGAGGGCGTCTTCCCCTTGTGCAGGCGGCGGGCTCGGTTTTGAACATACAAAAAATTGTCGTGGATGCTCCGAGACTTGATGAAGGCGCTTTGGGCATTGGAAACCAGAATATTCATATGGGGTGAGAGCCTATTTGACAGCATCTTCGCAATGATCTTAGCGACCGCATGAATGAGGCTAATAGGCCGATAGTCAGAGATCGTCTCCGCCCCATCCTTCTTAGGGAGCAAAACCACATTTGCAGAGTTAAGCCAATGGAGGTTGCACGTGTGAAGGGTATCAAAAGAGCTGATCACACGCATCATGTCCACTTTGATGACGTCCCAACAAGATTTAAAGAAGGCCCCAGTGAAGCCATCCGGCCCCGGCGCCTTGTCACTAGGCATCTCGTTGATGGCTTGCCGGACCTCCTCCACCGTGAAGGCGGCGTCAAGCTCCGCCAAGTTGTGGGTCTCAAGGCCAAGCTCATCCCAAGAAAAGTCGATGGTACTGGCACCCCCCTTACTCATGACCTCAGAGAAATGGTCGAAGATGATGCTCTCTTTGGCCGAGTGGTCCGTGACCCAGCCATCCCCCACCTTGACCCTATGAATATGGTTCTTCCTCCTCCTCCCATTGATGCGACGGTGGAAGAATTTCGTGTTGGCGTCTCCCTCCTTGAGGTTTGCTAACCTAGCACATTGCCTCTTCCGAGATCTCTCGAGTACCGCAAGGCTAATGATCCTCCTCTTGAGCCTAGACCGAAGGTCAAGCTCGTCAGCGGAGAGCTGTCGGTCCTCTTGTGCGATGTCGAGTCTTAGGATAATCAAAAGAGCAGCGTGGAGCTGGACTTTAGCCTTAGAGAAAAGCCTCCTACTCCACTCCAAAAGGCGGGTGGCAGTCTTCTTGAGCCGAAGGAAAAAGACATGATGAGGCTCGACCGCATCCACCCTCTCAGCCCAAGCCTTTTGCACCACCTCGAGGAAGCCAGGAATAGAAGTCCAAAAGTTCTCAAACTTGAAAGAACGAGGCCTCCTCGGCCCCGCGGCGTCCGCCAGCAAGAGGGGGCAATGGTCCGAGAGCGAGGAGGAGAGGGCGTGGAGCACATGTGTGTTGAACGTTGTATCCCACTCCTCATTGCAGAAGAAGGAGTCGAGCTTGCACATGGTGGGGTTAACCCTCTCGTTGCTCCAAGTGAAACGCCTATTTTGCAAGTGGATCTCTTTAAGCTCACAGCTGTGGAGCGTGCTCCTGAAACGGTTGATCCTAGACCTATTCACATTCCTCTTGTTTTTATCTCTGGCACGCGAGATTTGGTTAAAATCCCCCAAGGCAAGCCAGGCAACCCCCTGGGCCGGCTTATGGCTGAGGATCTCGGCAAAGAAGGCATCCTTGAGGGAGGATGAAGTTGGCCCGTACACGGTTGTGATCTTGAAGAGGAGGTCGCAGTCACGGATGCGCACCATAGCCGATAGGCAGTGGGTGGAGATGGATATGTCGGTCATGTCGAGGAGAAGCTCGTCCCACAGGAGGAGGATGCCACCTCGCGTGCCGGACGCCGGTCTCTGAGCGTAGCCCTTTAGTCTAAGGCCTCCCAGCTCGGATGCGGTGAAAGCATCAATGTTACACAATTTGGTCTCCTGAAGGCAAACGATGTTGCAAGATGAGGCAGCGATAGTTGACCTGACAGTTGCACGCCTATCCGCACAGTTGAGCCCTCGAACATTCCAACATAACGTGTTAATTGGAAGAGCTAACATGGGTACAGGAGGGACACACATGGCACTATATGCCAACAACAGCCAAAGCAGATACACAGGAGCACCGTGCAGCTCTCTACAAGAGCTACACATATCACAAGTTCGGATCCATCAGGGAGGGGCAACATTGCCCAGCGCCACCCAAACCACAAGGTAAAACCACTTAACATTGGAACCTAAGGAACCCAGCCGTGGACATACGACAATTGCAGATCAGACGGTCTCCTGCCGCACCGGGGCCTCGTCCTGGAGGTCCATGGCTCCCTCGCCTCCATGCCGGAGAAGCGCGGCCTCCGCAGCGGAGGTCTGCACATCGTCGAGATTGAACATCTTGCGCATCTCCGCGATCACCTCGAAGGATAGCTGCTCCTTGAAACGGTTAGTGAACTCGTCGAGGGCTGCTGCCGTCACATCCTCTCCATCCTTCGTTATGCCCAGGCCCTGGCAGACCATCTGCTCAGCTGCCTTCTCCGCTGGGAGGGTCTTCTTGCGATCGCCTTGGCGGCGAGCCGTGAACTTCCTCTGAAGTGAGCGCCCATCCTTTGATAGGACCACTCCGGCCAGCGTTTTGCGCCGCGCCCGTGACGCCTTTGACGAAGGAAGCGCAGGGGCCTGGAGTAGGGGCTCTTGGGCGGCCGTGAAAATTCCCATCAGCCTCGCTGGCTCCTCCAGCGAGCGCCCATCGCCCGCTTCCACGTCCTGGGATGGGGCGCGCTGTGCCGGCTCACGGGTGATCAGAGGCGGCGTCGGAGAGCGCTCGAACCCCGGCGGCCTGGTCGGCGAAGGGAGAGGGCGCAGCAGACAGACTGGGGAGCACAGGGCGTTGAGGGCCTCGGGTGGAGAAGACAGGGCGCGCCGGGCGCGACGCTCCGCCTCCCTCCTAGAGAGCGGAGAAGACGGCAGCACCGTCGTGGGGGACAGGGGAGGGGAAGCCGGAGGCGTGCGACACTCCATCGACCTCCTGCGAACGCGGTGGGGCGAGGCATCTCTAGCCGGGGCACGGCCGCGACCCTCCTGAAGCGAGAGTGTGGGCGAACCTGGGGCCTCGAGGGGCTGCATCTCGCGAGCCTTGTCCGCAGAGATGCCCGCGGAGCACGAGCCGAGCAGGACCTGCCCGTGCGTAGCCACCCGATCCGGCAGCATCCCAGCGGCGACGTCGACGAGCGAGGCCGTCGGAGTCTGGCCTTCTCCAGACGTACGACGACGACCTCCAGAGCGCTCACGGTTGCGAGGTGCGTCCTCCTGACGCTGCCGGTCGCGCGGGTTCCACGACAGCGAGCGGCGCATCCTATCACGCCACCCCTCACGAGGCCGTCCACTGTCACGACCACGCCCGCGGTCGTCCTCGTCATCTTCTCGGCGGCTGCGGTGTCGATCATCCCGACCGTGGACGATGGGTTGCCCGCGGCGACCGCCCTCGCCGTCCTTGATGCCCCGGTACCAGTGATGCTCGAAGACGTCCGGCGGCGGCGGGTTGTCGTCGTCGTCGCGTCCCCTGGAGTAGTCTTCATGGAGGTCCAAGTGGATCAGAAGGCGATGACGCAAGCCACGGCGACCGCGGCGGCGGTGCCCACGAGCAGGGAGGGTTAGCCACTTGACCTTCGGAATGGCACTCGGGTTCGACGTCCATGCCCATAGCGCGAGGTAGCGGGTGTCCTCCCTCCGGAGCGAGCGCTGCTCGATGTAGTCCAGGGAGCAGCCCCGGCCGATGACGAAGGCGGCGATGTACTCATTCCAGCCGTGGACGGGGATCCCCTCGATGCAGAGCCTGACGTGGTGCAACATGTCTTCATTCTCCGCATGCGCCTCGAGACGCCATGCCCGGACAAAGAGCTTGGACTTGGCGCAGGGGATGTCTCCCTTGGTCACCGCCTCAGCGCAATGGTGCTGATACATAAACCGGACGAAGTACTGCTCGGGGAAGTGCCTGACCACGGAGACGTCCGCTTGCCGCGCCCCGCAAGCAGTGGCGAACGCAGCGGCGACCACCTCGCAAGGGACGTCCTCACGAACACCTTCGAACCAGGCCACCACGGCATTCGAGGAGAGCAGCGTAGCCTCGAGCTGCATCTCCGGGGTGGCCGGAACTACCACAAAGTCCTCGTCGGGACGGGACGCCGGGTCGCCGAGCCTGGCCATGGGGGGGTCGACGGAGTGCTGCAGAAATGTCGGAGGCGCGGGTTGGGGATGGGGCCAGCCCCTACCGGCACCGAAGCGGGGCGTCGGTCCTTGCAGCGGCGCGACTGCCGGACGAGGGAGCGGAGGAGGAGGCACCGCGACGAGGCAGACCAGGGAGCTGAGAGGCTGCCACTTGTTTTTGCAACCACGGGCGCGATGACCGTTCTGAAGGCAGCGAGAGCAACGGAGAGGGTCACGGCAAGAGGAGGCTTTATGGCCGGGGGCGAGGCAACGGCAGCATCGGCCAGCCAGCCAGGATGGGATGGCCGGCTTCAATGCCCGCGGCGCCAAAGCCGGTTTCTGCGGAGCTCGACGGGACTTGACGAGCTGCCAGCCATCGCACGCCTCTGCCTCGCGCCCCCCCGCCCGCAGCAGCGCCCAGCATTGAAGGCGGGCCTGCGAGCCACTCGACCGAGGGGAAGTGGATGCGGCCCTCACCCTCCTCATGAATGCGCTGATCTCCCTCGGCGCGACAAGATCCCGCGGCAGGCGACAGCAAAGGCAAGCCCAGGATCCCCTCCCGCAGCTGCGTGTCGAGGACGAGCACCGAGCCCAGCGAGCCGCAGACGCTGCCCGAGGGAAGCTGCGAGCTCCCCAGATCCGGATCCAGCGGGCAGGCGAGCGAGGCCGCGCCCTTCTGCGGAACGGGGCGCGAGGCTGCACTGACCGGTCCACCGTGGGGTGGCGGAGGGAGCGGCATGAACCAGGAGGCAAGGGGGCTTGGGGCGGTGAGAGGATCCGCCGGCGGCTTCTCTGTGGTAGTCAATTGCGTGAACAACGAGGATATGTAAAATAGAATAGAGTGGCCCTTGTCGGGAAAGTACACGACCAGAATCAAGAATGGCGGGCTGGCTTGGGCATAAGTAAATCACTCATATACGTAGTACTGTATTGGCCCTGTTTGAATACTCTAACTCGGTTAGAGGTTAGAGTTAGATTTTAACTCTAGTCTAACTCAAAACTAACTCTAACAAAAAGGTGTTTGGATGATGGGGTTAGATTGACAATAAATGTATTATTCCAACCATTTGACTACTTTATTCAGAATTTTGTATGATGGAGATAGTGGAAAAAGTAATTTTTTGTGGGCCCCATCCAACTCTAACCCAAATAAGCCCCTCTTGGGTGGGTTAGATTTTTTGGATGGGTTAGATGCATCTAACCAACTCTAACCCTCCTGTTTGGATGTTTTGGGGTTAGTTTGGTACAATCTAACCAACTCTAACTCTAACCCATGGATCCAAACAGCGCCATTGTCTTGCTAAGTTTGTAAAGTTTTGTCGACTTCGAATCGACGGCACATTCTCAAATCTGCTAATGCAAGTTTACGCTTACGAATGGGAAACTTGAGTAAACAAATTGGAACGATATTCTAGCTAGCGTTTAGCTCTCTTGTTGTTGCACTTACTTTTGCCCCTCGTTTCAAAACACTCCCAAAGTTCCCAACGCACGCCATGACACTCTACCCCAAGCCTATCACATTCTTGAATATACTGTCTTGTTCTCCACCCAAGACGACAGCGGATCCGGTTGCAAACCTGGCCGGCCACGGGCCCCATGACACGAGGGCACCTACACTACACCTCCTTCATATATAGGAGTACCTTGCTGTCCCACCTGAAGACGCATCGGAATTGTCCAGGAATGGCCGAGTTTGCGCTCGGCGTCGAGGCTGGCGAGCTCGCGCCGGGGTCGAGGATGGAGGGCCCGTGGTCGGTGGAATGGCTCATCTTCGCCATCGGCTTCACCACCACGTGCATGGCGGTCGCCACGGCCATGTACAAGGCGCCGGCCCGGCATCTTCGACGGACACAAGGTCGCCTACTACACCTCCGTCGTCTTCGCCGGCGCTGTTGGCTTAGCGGAAGCGCTCACTGCGATGGCATGGATGTCCAGCCCCTCGGCCAGCGGCGACCATGCCCATGGTGGCCATGCACGCCGTTGCGTTCTGTACCTCTCGTTTATGCCGCTAGCGTTCATGGCCGGTCTCGGTGGAGTCCGCATACTTGTCAGGTAAAAATTGCTGCTTGTCCCGAGCCCTGCCCGCTTTTACGTCCGCTGCTGGATTTGTAAAGGACTAGGACAATGCCCGTGCGTTGTAACGGAAGCATAAACTGTTTTTTTTTAAATTAAAGCTCACTCACCACCTCTATTATTAAAAAATCTAACTCGCAATCCTCCCCACCCTTCCTCTTTGTTTCTAAAACAAAAGTTGTCGGTCACTATTCAGAAAATAATTTAGCAATCTATTATTTTAATCCTTTCAAACAATCGCATGTATACTAACAAAAAATTCATCAATTCGGCACCAAAGTTCAAAGGACTTCTTATCAATGTTCACATATGACGTGTAGATGTGTCCATAACTATGTGAGTCATGAAGACGAGGACACCGAAGAGTCTCAGGAGCATGACCTCACGGCCATGTACACGACTTGGCGTCATCTAGCAATTTATTTATTGATTTCTTCAAATCAACTGATGGTGCAATTTAGTTTTAGATCTCTCTAAGAGCATAGCAGCTCCACAATGGATTTATTTATTGATTCCTTTATGTCAGCGTCACGATTTTAGGATTTTTAGTTCATGCACGGAATGCGATTAATTTCTTCTTATGATCTGTAGGCCTTCCTTCACATTTTCGTTATGCTCTTAGATTTCTAAGACTCCTTGTTGGTAAGGACATTTGTGAACATATATTTAAATTGATGTAATTCGATGTAAGAAATAAAAGTGGGACTATTTAATTGTGCATACCCCACGTGTCCTTTTTTAGGTTGACGTGTCCCTTTTTCTAGTATGTATCCTCCATTCTTAAATATAAGCTTTTTAAAAGATGGCACTATGAACTACATACGGATGTATATAAATATATTTTAGAGTGTAGATTTACTCTTTTTGTTCCGTATATAGCTTTCCACTTGTGTCGGCGCTTATCCTCATTATCATCCTCGTCGATGGTGCCTGCGATATACACGTGATCTCAACATGTTCAAATGTTATCAAGCTCAGTCGTTGCACAACACACCTATTATTAAACCACACCAGAAGGGGTATAGTTAAAACTTTGCAGACTAACCCCGTCGAGCTGGACATTGAGTGCCCCCCCCCCCCCTCATTGCATATGCATGACTACATAATTTGCATAGATATTAGAGCATGTACTGAATTACACTATCCTAAAAATGTGGCAAGCTAATATGACATGGGGAATTTGAAGCATTTTTTAGAAAAAAAGTTATGGTAAAATTGGAAAAACCTGATACGATGCAGATGAGGTGGAAATGTCTGAAAAAAGAAACATAAGATGGAATCCTACATATTGTTAGTGCATCTAAACTATTTATTCCCCCATTTTAATGCATGGATAATATATTTTTCTTTTCTATCCAACCTAAAATAATTCTTATGGGTAAGAAATATAAAGATAGTCCAAGCTAAAAAGAGATGAAAAAAAAAGTAAAGACGTGTGTCATGATATTAGTACTCGGTCATTGTCTAATAAGTATTCGGTAGATTTTCAACGCAGCTAACATGATAATAAAGATTTCATTTCGTAATCCCGTCGAGATGGACGTTGAGTGTCGTCCTATGCGAGCTACATCCTACACCGAGTGCATATGCACGACTAAAACTAAAAAAAAGTTCTTCATTTTATGTTTCTATATATATATGGATCCGTGCAGCATTTCCAAGATAGTTTTTCAACCGCAGCCGACATGATAATTAAAATTTCATTTTGCAAAAATGATGAATATGTACCACCTCATTTTTCAATAGTACTAACACATCAACAGGGGTGTGAAAAAATAATTGTATTGCATACTCATGGAAATTAATCATCTACTGTGCAAGAAATCTCCTCTCTCATTGATGCCAGCCAATAGTGTTTATTTTTATTTAATTTATTTCTTTCCGAGGCAGCGCCAAATTGATTGGCAATGTGTTTTAAATTTCTTCCTTTCTTCTCTCTTTTCCTTCATTGAATGCAGCCCACAAATGATGGTAAATTAGCGTCATCTTTTTGTTTTATCCATCCTTTCATTCTCTTTTAATTCCTTCCTTTCTTTCTTTTTCCTTCATTAAATGCAGCCCATAAATGATGATAAATTAGCGCCATCTTTATCGTTATTCAGCCCACAAAGCATGTTTAATCCAAATAATATTTATTGTATTTTCTTGCGGTCAAAAAATCACGGATGTTTTTAAATAGGTTGAGTTTAATAGCAAGTAGCGAGGTGGTATTATATTCAGTTTTGAAACGAAGGGTGTTATAGCAGAATCTTCAAAATTGCATTATGTTGGCCCAAGTAGGCTTAGTGGGCTACGAGCGTGGGCTTCTTTTGCACTCCACCACGTGGGCCATCAGCAGCTATGTACGTTGCCTAAAAGAAGAAATCAGCGGCTAGGTATGTACGAAGGAAAATCAACGTATCGTTTTTCTTGTGTTGGAGTGCGGGTTGATATGTTATAAAGGGAGGAGTTTTTTAGCAAAAATGCTAAAACGGACTAAGAAATCTACCTTTTTTTATTATTAGGTATAGATATAGAAGCGTATATATCTCCCGCTGCTTATAAACAACGGTATGTTTCATGATGGAAAAAGTCTAAAATAAAACTTGAACTTGTAGGCAAAAGCTAAATCGAACCCTGAACTTTGAATCCCGGTCGTTCTCACACTGAACTACTGGATCCCGGTCTAAATTAAACCTTGTACCTGTTTGGCAAACCGGGAAATGAAAGATCCCGGTCGGGTTGATTGCTGGGCATTAGAACGAATTGGGCCGGCCTGTTAGTGTAGTCTATTGCGCTCGCTCTATTCTGTTTATTATTTTTATTCCTTTTTTCATTTTTATTTTTTCGTTTTCTATTCTGTTATTATTATTTTCGCATGGAAAATGCATTTAGTGTGTTAAATACCAAAAAATATTTGCGTTTTTTAATTTTGCAGAAAAATATGATTCATATTTTTAAATATAAAAAATGTTCGCACACAAAAAACTTTGCTTTGCTCGTAATTTTCTATCGTTTTTATTCTTTTTTGCATCATTTTTAAAAGATTTTTGCACTTAAAAATAAAAATAAAAAACGATCTTACTTACAAAAATGTATTAAAATCCTTTAAACCATTTGTTAAATAGTTAAAAAATATTAAATGCGTTAAATGTTCGCGTACTTAAATGTAATAAATTGTTCGCACATAATGATATTTTTAAGTGTGATTTTTCTATATTTTAATTATTATTTAGTGCAAACAATTTTTGAAAAACAAAGCGGAGCGATTGCGCCAACATTCCAGAAATTTTTAGTAAAGTTTTTAAGTGAGAATAATTTAAAAAATTAATTAACGGGTTTCTAAGTGATAACAGTTTTTGTAATACTCGAACATTTTGAAAATTTGAATTTTTTTAGTGCGAACGCTTGTTAAATGTCATGCAAAAACGAAAACAAAATGTTCCGAGATGAGCAAACATTTTATAAATAAAATTAAGAAAATTGTTTGTGATTTTTTTTAATTGTTAAATTTTGGAGTGCGGACAATTTGAAAATTTCACGCATAAAATGTTTCTTTTTTCTTGCTAAAAACAAACGAAAAGAAAAAATAAAACAAAAAATAATGAAACAATCGAAAATAGAAACAGAAAAAAAACAAAGCAGAGTGCGACCACACTAATGGGCTGGCCCAATTCAGCAAATACCGGTGAAATCTTCTTAAGGTTTAAAATAGACCTAGATTAAAGAGTTCGGTGTGCTGATTTCAGGGATTGAAAGTTCAGGGTTCGGTTTAGCTTTTGCCTACAAGTTTAAGGTTTATTTTAGACTTTTTCCTTTCATGATCGATTAAGTCGTTGCGTGTACCTGGTCTGTAATAAACTTGGTTTGTAATGCTAGATGAGTGTGAATGCACACACACACACAAGTATTATGCACTATGTGTATAAATTATATTAGAGTGAGAAAATTGCTTTGTTATATGCTTATTTTTTGCATATTGCAAAATTGTGTATACATTTTTATACTCTTTATACTTAAATGGTAATATGAATGCCACTATTTTGTATGCTTTTCTCAATGCTCTCGGTGCCACTCATCTGTGTCGCGGTCGCAGCTGCCGGCCTCTTGCTCTAGTTCTTCGGATTCGCGTATTGTTGGGTCGGGTTCTGGATAGAGCAAGCAATCGTTGCGCTCCTCTTCCATGCCTACTATATTCTCCTTGAGACCACGATGCCCTTCTTTGTCTCCCCAACGAGGTAACAATCAGAGATCGAGCGCGCAGAACGCACGCCCCGCCGAGCACGACGGTAGACGGCACCGTGACACCACGGGTGCACGGACACAGTGTGTCCACCGCGAGAAATCCCCATGCCATCTTTAGGCAGGGGCCGCCGCCACCACAACGAGGGCAGCGACAGCGGTGGAGGAGGGGAGGTGTGAGGGGAGGCCGGGGGGTGGGGTGGGCACCAGTGGTAGCGAGGTGTACCCTCCCCCCCCCCATCTCCCGAGCTTACTGATGCGACGGGGGTCCACTTTGTCATTGCTGATGTTATTCTACTGATATTCATGCTTGTTTAACTCCATCTCGATATGTTACTGGTACTTTACTTGTGTTGATTCTGCTATACTTATGATACTTTACTTATATTGGTAAGTACTTCCTCCATCCCATAATATAAAACTTAATTTGAACTGCAAGAATGTTTTATGTTATGGGATAAAGGTAGAAAAAGAGGTATCAAACCACACGTCTTGCACACAATTTAATTTATAATGCCTAAATAGTTCATCTCCATTAACATATTTTCTTTTTGACATGCAAGCTATCCACATCATCAAGTATGTCCATCATGTAAAACCTATTTTGCACTAACTCTTCGCACATGCTCCCATTAACTTCGCATGCGCATGCAACCTAAATAAATAATAATTTTTTAATGCACTTAGACTCATGATTTATTATCGAATTAAAAATCAAATTATGAGTTATCTCATATTTTATTATTTTATGCAACTCTATAATTGATATCATTGTTTTAAGTTAGCCTAGGATGAAGTTGAGATGTCTTCATTGTCTCTACTAAACATTGTTATCGTCTCATATAATCTCACTGATATATTGTCGAGATAATAAAATAACAAAATAAAAATCACACTCATTTTTGAATTTTTCATTAAACTTTCTTAGATTTACTCTAAACTTTTTTTCTTTCAAAAAAGAATTTATAATCAAATTATACTATATTTAATTAATTTTCTGGGTTAGATCTTGAAATAATTTCTTAACAATTTCCGTAGCACGGGGTATCATCTAGTACTGTTAGTATGACATCCCATATTCTCACTTTCTCAGCCGATATGCATGCACTCCTGGGATGGCTGAGCCATCGACGCGAAACTTCGATGGTGTTTTTTCTAGGCCAAAATCATTGTTCTAACCTTTGGGGCAAACTTCAACACACTTTGACCCCCACAATAAATTATTTCAAGATCTAACCCAAAAAGGTAGCGTCTACCACCACGGCACTACCCTCCACACTATAACGTCATCATCAAAGGTGCTACCCTCCTGCCACGGTGGCACGTATTAGAGACCCGCAAGCTAATTTGGTAGCACGGCTAGTATATACTGTAGCGCCATCGTCTATGGCATTACCAAATCAGCTTGTGGGTCCCTATGTGTCACCGTGGCAGGGGGTAGCGCCTCTGGTGATGACGTTATAGCATAGAGGGTAGCGTCGTGGTGGCAGACGTTACCCTTTTTAGGTTAGATCTTAAAACAATTTACCACGAGGGTCAAAGTGTGCTGAAGTTTGCTTCAGAGGTCAAAACAATGATTTTGGCATTTTTTTCTACCTAAAGACATAAAAGCGCAGCTGCGCTCGTTTGCACGAGCGAGCGCATCCTCACGTGCATGCACTACCACACAATACAGTGTTCACTGTTGACAGCGACAGTTAAAGTGACCGCGTTCTATATATGTCCATGAGACACCTGACGCGCATGCATGTGCTGACAAACTCATTTATTCCATTTTCATTTTTTTCAAAATGCAATAACTTTTGAACCGAACGTAAAAATGAAGATCCGTTTTTACCGTTAGGTTTCTCGCGATGAGATCTTCAAAACTAGATCTCATATGAGCATGTTTTGCTGATTTTTTCAAAAACAAACTACTTTGATGCTAAACGTGGCAACTTCAATGTTGAATATAAGCAACTTTCTTAGATTATATGTACTAATGAATTTATCAAGCAAATATGTCATAGGCCACTTAGAAATCACGACAAGTAAATTTTCACCATATATGGGCAACTAAGCATCATCGGTAGGCAACTTTGGTGATGACATTGTATTGATGATGCCATTTTGTATTGTGTTTTTTTTGGTAATGTAGGTGCTTGGATTTCCTAAGTTAGTTGCTTGGTTTTGTTAGGATAGTTGTTTGGTTTTGTTAGGATAGTTGCTTTGGTTTTTGTACGATAGTTGCTTGATTTTGTTAGGATAGTTTCTTGGTTTGCTAGGACAGTTGCTTGGTTTGCTAGGATAGTTGCTTGGTTTTTTCTAGGATAGTTGCTTGATTTTGTTAGGATAGTTGCTTGGTTTTCTAGGACAAATTCTTGGTTTTTTCTAGGATAGTTTCTTGGTTTTTTCTAGGATAGTTGCTAGATTTTGTTAGGATAGTTGTTTGGTTTGCTAGGACAGTTGCTTGGTTTTTGCTAGGATAGTTGCTTGGTTTTGCTAGGACAACTGCTTGGTTTTGCTAATACAGTTGCTTGGCTTTTGCTAGGATAGTTGCTTGGGTTTGTTAGGACAGTTGCTTGGTTTTATTATGATAGTTGCTTGATTTGCTAAAACTATTTTGCATTGTATTTTTTGTAATGTAGTTGCTTGAATTTACTATAACAATTTCTTGATTTTTGTTAGGATAGTTGCTTGGTTTTTGCTAGAACAATTTTGCATTGTGGTTTTGGTAATACGGTTGCTTGAATTTTTTAGGATAGTTGTGTATTTGTCTTTTCCTGTGATAATTACTTTGGATCTTGCTAGAATAATATCGTAGACAAGTGAGCATCAACGATAGGCACCCAGTCATCAACGATAGGCAACTGAGTAACCATGATAGGCAAGTTGAGACAATGTCAGTTAAATTCGTTGATACACATAGGGCGATAAAGTTTCCTATATGTAGCACCAAAGATGCCCCATGTTTTTGAGTTTTTTCTTGGTTTTCCGCGGACTAAGCTGTAAGAAATCATATTGGATAAGAGTTGCTTTCTTATAACACTAAAGTTGCCTCAATATCATACAAAGTTGCTCAAAAAAAGATCGTCGAAATCTATCCATAAGTGGTCTAGTTTTAAAGAACTCGTAGCTACAAACCCAAAGGTGAAAACGGATCTGAATTTTAATACTCGATTCAAAAGTTATAGCTTTAAAAAAAATTGTAACCCAAATAAATGCACGTATGGAAAGGGATGGATAGGAGGAAAGATGGAGACCAGGTGGGAGGGACATGTTCTTTCCTTTTTAAATGAGAGAGACAACGTGAATTGTCCTCTTTCCTAATTAGGACGGGCCGCTTGGTTCAACCGGCGAGCGCGTGTGCGCCCATTATCCACGTCCTTTTTTCTATAGATAATTCCGTGGAACATGGATAGAATAAAATGGAATAAAATGCTCCTTGTCGGGAAAGCACATGACCTGAATCAAGAATGGCGGGCAGGCTTGGGCATACTCCCTCCGTCCTTGAAAGAGTGTACTTCTAACTTTTTTGAAGATTCAAAGTATTTTAAACTTTGATCGAGATTACACAAAAATATAACAATATTTATGAAACCAAATAATGATGTAATAAAAATATGCTTCATAAGGAATGTAATGATATTAATTTGATGGCATAAATACTGATGTATTTTTTATATAATCATGTTCAAAGTTGTAAAAGTTAGAGTTTTCAACAAAGTTAAAAGTACAGTCTTTCAAGGACGGAGGGAGTACGTTAAAAAAAATTACTCATATATTGCTAGTACATTTGTACAGTTTCGTCGACTCGATGGCACATTCTCAAATCTAATCCTAGTTTACGCTTACGAAACGGGAAAGTTAAGTAAACAAATGGAGTTTCCTCAAAAAAAAGTAAACAAATGGAGAGCATATGCGCCCGGACAATGTTCTACACCCAAGCCAAAATTCAAGCCTATAACACTTTTTTTTATGTTAAGCCTATAACACTCTTGAATATACTGTCTTGTTCTCTTGAACATATGCGCCCGGAGGGATGGATCCAGTTGCATGTTGGAATTAACCACGACGTTGTAGTCCGGCTTGGACATAAACTAGTCAGCTATTAGACCATCTCCAGCCCGTTCGCCCCCAAGGCGATTTTCGGCGCTATTTTAGCGCTGCTTGGAGGTCATTTGACGGCGATAGCGGCTTGGGGGGCGGCTACCCAGCCGTGGCCCCAAGATATCCCCTCAAGTTCGTCCAAATTTCGACTAATTTTAAGTAAATTGGGCCAAACCGAGTAAATTTAGACCAACTTCGACCGATTTCATTAAAGTTCGGGCATATTTTACATAAACGACGAAAAATAAAATAAAAACTAGTCTAGGGCTGGAACAAGAAGGCGTAGAGGGCGTCCATGGACGTCTCCTGGGCACCTCCTCCAGCAGTACCGCCGGCGGCGCCATCGTCGTCGTCGCCGCCATCCTTTGGCCCCGGCTTGATGCCGGCCTGAGCGCCACAGGTCCCGCCACCGAGCGGCCCCTTCTCCTGCGCACCCGCAGCGGCACCTCCTTCTCCTCGTCGTCGTCTGTGGCGTCCATCACGATGAATGGCGGCGGTGGAGGCGCCCACTTGCTGCGCCTGCTGCTGGCCGCGCCGCGTGACGACTTCTTCTTCGCCGCCTCGGCCCTCGCCACCTCGGCACGCTTCTTCGCCTCGGCGAGGTCAAACGCCTCCTGCTGGAGGCGCATCTGCTCGACGAAGTAATCATTCCTCGCCCACGCCAGCTGGGTGGTGAGCTCCTCGTCGTTGTCGTTGGCCGTCGGCGGAGGCGGGGCGACTTCCTTGCCCTTCTTCCCGAGAATTGAGCCGAGGAAGCCACGGCGCTTTGGCTTCACCGACGGGGTGCCGATGGTGACGCCGTGGCTAAAGCGACCGGAAGGCGCCGGGGTGGGCTCCTTCTTCACCTCCAGCTTCACCGGGGTGAAGAACTGCGACGGCGAGAATGCAGGCCCCGATGAATGGGAGCCGGTGGAGCGCGAAGGACGACCGCCGGAGGAGGAAGAAGAGCCGCCGTCGTCGCGCGGCAGCGTCGCCCACATCGGCGTGGCGCGGCTGTAGGAGCGGCGGGCGGCCCCGTAGCCCAGCGGTGGGTAATCGAGACGCGGCGTGTTGTCGTTCTCGATATACCGCATCACGTACTCCAGCGTGCGGCCCTGCGCGCTCCATCACCGGAGTCACCCATCGCGGTTGTTGCGACCAACCACCGGCGTCAGGCCGTTGGTGGAGGCGACGGCCTGGGCTCGCCGGGAGGCGAAGTATGCCTCCCAGGCCGGCGTATTGTTGGGCGCGTTGTCGGGGTCGGCGCGCTCTGCCACCGTCATCGTAGCGCGGACGGCGTCCACCTCCCGGCGAAACGCGCTGGTGCCCACCAGAGGCACTGGAGGCACCGACACCCCGCCGGCGTACAGCACCCACCCGTGGGGTGGCCTGGTGTCCGGCGGGCATGGGTAGCCGGCCTGCGCGAGGAGAAGCGCCTCCATCTGCGACAGGTTGCGGCTCCTGAAGCCGTTGCGGGCGAGGTTGTCGTCGGCCATGGCGATCGAGGAGAGCTCGAGAAGAGAAGGCAAGAAAGAGAGGAGAGCTCGAGATGAGGATGCACGGCTAGAGCGCCCCGGCGAGCCCCTTTTTATAGCGGGGAAGAACGCGAACAGACGGCGGGACACGCGGCGGCGCGGTCGACGGACTATTGGGTATCTCAACGCGCCGCATTGATGCTCTCTGCGCCGATTGGACTCGTCACCGGCGCCGCATTGATTCACTGCGGCGGCAGCAGGTGCGGGGAAGTCGAGGCAAGAGGATGACGACGACGCGTGTTCACACGCCGACAGGTGGGTCGCGGCGCGAGGCGCGCGCGAAATCGCGCGCGCTTTTCTTCCGTTCGAGCGCTTTCCTTTCATCCGGCGACCCCAAGCGACCCCAGCGCGACGGGTTTGGCTTGGGATCGCCGGACTCAATTTCGGCCTAATCCGACGCTATTCGGGCTCTTGGGGGCGCAGCTGAACGATTTTCCTCCACCCGACGCTATTTTCGCCATCTTGTGGGCCTCTTGGGGGCGTGGATGGAGATGCTCTTAGGATTTGTAGTTGTAGCCTTGTAGGCTATATAAGACTGTGAGCTATGTAAAAGCTGCTGTGGACTGCAAGCTGTGGGAAAGCTGCTGTGATGTGAAAGCTGCTGTGAGCAGTGTTGCTGTTTGGTAACTGACAGTCTCAGCTGTGGCTTTCGTGTAAAATGTCTGCAATACCCCTAAAATGTTGAGATGATGATTGTGTGCTGAGATGATAATAATAATTGACTTTAGACATGTTTCCCTTATTTTGAGATGTTGGAGGTAATTAAAAAAAGATAATTACGAACCAAAGAAAATACAAATATATTATCTTGGAACACACACACATATATACCAAAAGATTTACATTTTACATACATTATGTGACGCCCCCAAAATCAATCTGTCTACAATAATCATACACGCAGGGTACACGGCTGAGATTAGGGTGCCACGGTGAGAATATCACAGCACAACACTAAACACAAAAGGATAAACAAATATGTTACAATAGAGCGGGGGTCACGTGGACCCGAATACATAAGTCATACAAGTCATAATATCTGAGTACAGACATAGTTAGTCAAGTTTTTCCTTAAGAAGGCTAGCACAAATCACATCAGAGATACAGATCGAAAAGGCGAGGCCTCCTGCCTGGGATCCACCGAACTACTCCTGGTCAACGGGGAACTCGACGTCGTAGTAGGCGCCTCCGGGGTACTCCTGCTCCTGGGCTCCAACGTCGGCTGCAGCGGCCGATCAGGCAAAACAGTAAAGTAAATAAAGCAGGTGAGTATCTAGCATACTCGCGAGTCTTACATCCGCTACTAAGCATTATGCATTGTATCAACGGAAAGAAGAGGCTGTATATAGTGGACTGAAAGACAGAAATCCAGAGCAAGGGTAAGAAGCTAGGCCTAACGAAGACTAGCATCTTCCGACGATGTCTTGCAGCATGAGGTAAGAATCAGCCAACAGTTTATATAAAGCATAAAGTAACAATGCAGCTGAAGTTGCTGCAGCATTGTATAATAATAAGTTGTAATAATTAGCAATGCCTCCGAGTTCACCTCCTCGACATCCCCGCGAGGAAGAAAACCCGGAGCCATACAGTTTAATCATAATAGTTTCTAGTGGTAAGATCCAGCTTCAGCATAAAGCGTCCTGTTACCGTGGACACGGCTATTCGAATAGATTAATCTTCCCTGCAGGGGTGCACTTGTGTTACGCTACACGCACAGATCTCCAGGGTGGCGGGAACCTTGTTAGGGAATGCTCCACCGAGGCTATCCGACACTTCATAGCCCATCTTTCAAACTCAACAGAGAGGTCATCCGCCGGACTATATCCTATGTACGCGGGGCTTTGGACCCTAACCCCGACGTACTCCTGCACGGTGCGAGGCTGGCCGGTGAAGTTAAATCAAATCAAATACAAATCACACTGCCGCGGCAAATAAGACAACACCACTTCCCGGCGCAGGCCGCGGTACTGCTGACGTCTGAAGAGTCCTCGGACGACACTATGAAGCAGAGGAGCCCATAACTCGTAATTCCCACGGGTACGTAGTGCGTACATGGCATATAGCCAACTCAAGATATTCACTGAACCACTTAGTATTTTAATTAACATGCGTGACAACCGTTATCGTTGCCTCGACTTAACTGACCCGCGGACAACGACAGCAGCCAGGACCACCAGTACATCGGTGCCTGCCCTGTCGTCCCACCAAGTCACTGCGGTTACCAACAAGGTGAACCGTCTCCTTACCTTCTCTCACGTGTGCTCCTGGAGGAGCTCGACTTTCGTAGTTTGGTAACTCTCGCGGCCAACGATCAGGGGCCAAGCACACCGGTACACTGGTCGTACCCTCCCTGTCGTCCCGTCGCAATACCTCTCGCGGGCACCGTTGGGTCGCCCGACTTCTTACCTGAAGGACAACCATTTCTCAGGTACCTAGAGCGGCTATACAGAGTCAGCAACGAGTGGAGTACAAGGATTACTCCTTGATAGCTCACACTTGATGGGGGCTCGGCAGAGCCGAGGTAGGGGCCTGAGGCGGTGTCTGCATTGTACCGTACCTGTGCAGTTATAATATTTGTACCCGCGTTCACTCCCCTGAGTGATCACGGCCCGCTATCTAATCCTAGCTAACAATGCGCAGGGCTCACTGCTGAATAATGCATAATAATAATAGGCAGCATAGGATAAAGGAGGTACATCAAGGGGCGACAAAAACAGGCTATGCAATTGAATAGGATTGTAATCGTAGCAGCATCAGTAACAATGCCTAGTGCAAGAAAGTACGGAAAGGTAGGCGATATCTGGGGAAGAGAATGGATCTGCTTGCCTGGAAGCTCGACTGTAGGGGTACGGTCGTCGACGACGTAGCCGTACTCAGCAGCGGTGTAGTCGACGGCAGCAGCGGGGTCTACCGGAGATTAAGGGGGGAAGAAACAGTAAATACACAGAAAGCATATACAAACAGATGCATGACATGACAGATGAAATGTTAACGGTGTTCTAACGCAGTGCAATGCACGTTGCTCGGAAAGGAAATTCATCTGAGGATGAACTACCGGCTCCGGATGATTACCGGACAGGGTGACCGGAGGGTGAAGGATCAAGCCGAAGGTGTCGTGGGTACCGGACAAACATAAGGGGGGTGTATCCGTGCTAGTTGATCTATTCCGAGAAACATTCGTGTTCGGAATAAATTCATCCGGGCACTCTAACAGTACCGGACAGTTTATCGGACAGTCGGTCCGGAGGGGGACGGTTCGATGTTCGTTGTGTTAGAGGGGTGTAATAGACATACGGATAGCGTATTCGTATTCATTATATTTTTCTGATCAATTTTCATGTATAAAGTTTTTGAATCTGAGTTACGGTTTAAAAGTTATTGAATTTCAATGTTTTAAATCATTTAAATAATTTTCTAATTTTTTATTATTATTTATTCAACATTATCTATAACATTATCCAGAATAGGGCCTGACATGTGGGACCGACATGTCAGCCTCTGTATTTTCTTTAAATCTTTTTAATCAATAAAAACTGACAGTGGGGCCCAGTGGTCAGTGACACATAAGCTAAATAACTAGTTTAAATTAATTTAAATGGGCAGGGGCCCACATGTCATTGATAGTGGGGGGTTTAATTTTGCAATCAAGCTAATCAGTGGGATTAGCCGGGGGGGGCCCACATGTAAGTGGCCCACGGGGGGATTAGCTTAACGCTAATCACACCTCTGACGAGGGGGCCCCGCATGGCAGCCACCCAAGGGGCTCACCGGCGACTGGCCGGCGGCGAGGTTGACCGCGCCGTCAACACAGGCCACGGGAGGGGGTGCGGCTTGCTCCATTCGACGCAGCAGACTACGGGGAGGACTTTGGTGGCGGTGCGGTGGCTGGGGGTCGACGGCGACGAGGGAGGCGGCGACCGAGAAAACGCGATGACGGAGCCGACGAACTAGCGCGGGAACTCGGGCACAAGGTGGCGCATTCAACCATTGGGAGGTGCGGGAGCAATATGACGCGGGGCGGCGCGCCAAACGTGCGATCTCGGCCACGGCTACGAGCTCGCCGGCGGAAGCGCGGCCACGGCTCTAATGGTGAAGTGGACTACGGTGCACGACTTGCTCGTCGGGGAGTTGGGGGAGGCGTAGAAGCTCACCAGGAGTGCAGTGCAGGTGACGGCGTGCTCGATGGAGGCTCGACGGCGGCGAATCGCGACTGCGACTCAACGACGGCGGGGAAAAGGGAACTTGGGCGTGCGCTTGCTGTGGACGGCGTCGGCTCGATTCCCTGCGGTGGACGACGAAGACGACGTCGGCGAACAGCTTGGACAAGGCGGCGTGGCGACGCGAGCTCACTGGCCGCGTGAGCTCACGGCCATGGCGACGGCGGCTCGGGTGGGAACTTTCCCCGACGACTGCGAGAAGAGGAGGAGGGGAAATGGAGGAGGGGCGTGTCCAGGGGGTAGTTGGGGGTGCCCTTATCGCGTCAGAGGCACAGGGGAGGTGGGGGCGGCCGGCAGAGGCGCCAGCCACGGTGGTGCTGCCACGGCGACGGGGCAGTTGACGATGGCGACGGGGGCAGGTGAGGAAGGGGAGATTGGCCGGGGTGGGCCTCGCCCTGGGCGAGGTATTACCATTTTCTTTTATTTGCCTTTTTAATTTACTGTTACTGCTAGAAACAATTAATTTAAATGCTAAAACATTTTTATCAAAGGTGCCAGTGGTTTCTAAATTAGGTGTATGTCACATGTAGGTGACACAAAAGGTTTGGTGCATTTTAAAACTCAATGGGTATTTCTTTTATATATTTTATGATTAAAAAGGACCTTACAAGCTACTGTTATAATTGTTTGGGATTTTTCATAACTCCAAAAATTACCAAAGTTGGTCCAACATGATTATAATGATTTTAGGCAATTTACAAAAATGGTTTCATGATTTTTGAGTAAGGTTTAATTTCCACCAAGTTTTTATTATCCACCAAAAGAGGTTTTAAGAGTTTTGACTTTGGGGTTTTTATTCCAAGGGCTCAAGTACATGGTGCATGGGGTGTTGATCACCCACATCAAGGTTCTGATCATTAGCATCATAAAGTTTGAACAGGGTCAGGGAATCAACAGTGATGATCAACAGTAAGGATGGTTACTGTTACAAGCAACTGAGGGTGTTACAAATCTCCCCCACTACAAGAATTCTCGTCCCGAGAATTTAAGTGGTAGCGAGGAAAAGATCGGGGTATTCATCGCGAAGGCGATCTTCCCGTTCCCAAGTGGCTTCATCTTCAGAATGATTCGACCATTGGACTTTGAGGAACTTGACGGTCTTGTTGCGGGTTCGACGCTCAGACTGGTCGAGAATGCAGCTCGGATATTCTCGATAAGTCAAGTCTTGTTGCAGCTCGATCATATCATGCTCCACTTCGCGGATAGGGTCCTTGAAGCAGCGACGGAGTTGCGACACGTGGAATACATCGTGGACTTGGGAGAGGTTCGGCGGCAATTCCAACCGGTATGCCACGGGTCTACTCCTGGAAATGATACGGAACGGGCCAATGTAGCGAGGAGCCAACTTGCCCTTGATACCGAAGCGATGAGTGCCCCTCATGGGAGTGACATGGAGGTAAGCGTATTCACCAGGTTGATACTCCATTTCTCGGTGTTTGCGGTCATAATTGCTCTTCTGACGAGACTGTGCGGCCTTGAGATTTTCTTGCATAATGCGAACCTGTTCTTCAGATTGGTGGACAAGATCCGGTCCGAAGTAGGGTCGTTCCCCAGTTCCTGACCAGTTCAGGGGGGTTCGACATTTACGCCCGTATAGAACTTCGAAGGGGGCCATCTTCAAGCTAGCCCGATAGCTATTGTTGTACGAGAATTCCGCGTACGGGAGGGCATCCTCCCATTTCATGCCGAATGAAAGGACACAAGCGCGAAGCATGTCTTCCAGCACTTGATTGACTTGTTCAACTTGGCCTTGCGACTGGGGGTGACAAGCGGTGCTGAGAGACAGACGAGTCCCGAAGGCTTCCATGAAACTATTCCAGTATCGTGAGGTGAAAAGGCTGCCACGGTCTGAACTGATCTCCAGCGGAATACCGTGGAGTGACACAATCCGGGAGATGTACAAGTGTGCGAACTGACTAGCAGTGATCGTCTCCTTGACCGGCAGGAAGTGTGCAATCTTGGAGAATCGGTCGATGACGACAAAGATGGCATCGTTACCTTTCTGTGACTTAGGAAAACCGGTGACGAAGTCCATTTCGACTTTGTCCCACTTCCAATCAGGAGGAGGGAGTGGTTGCAACAAACCAGCAGGTTTCTGATGTCCGGCTTTGACGCGACTGCAAACGTCACATTGCGAAACATAGCGGGCGATGTCTTGTTTCATGTAAGGCCACCAGTACCGTTGACGAAGGTCTTTATATATCTTGGTACTGCCAGGGTGGATTGACAAGGGAGAATTATGGGCTTCTTCCATGATATCCGGACCACAGTTAATGATGGCCGGGCTCACAGGAACTACTAAGCGGCCCTTGAAGTACACAGTATCACCATCATTAGCATCAATGGTAAAAGAGGAGGGCTTCCCTTCTGCGATGTCCTGCTTGATCTTCACAATGTCAGGGGCCAGAGATTGTCTACTCTTGATGAGGGCGTCGAGTTTTGACTCGAGAACCAGGTTATTGACGTAACCTTGAGGAACAATCTCGAGGTTCAACTTGTGAAACTCTTCATACATAAGTGGTTGCTGCACCTGGACCTCAAGTTCAGAACAGTAAGCTTTGCGGCTCAAGGCATCGGCCATCACATTAGCCTTGCCAGGGGTATACGAAATATCCATGTTGAATTCGGCTATTGTCTCGAGCCATCGTTGTTGACGAAGATTCAGGTCTGGCTGAGTAAACAGGTACTTCAGACTTTGGTGATCGGTGTAGACTTCGCAACGATTACCGACGAGGTAATGTCGCCAAAGCTTCAATGCACAAATTACTGCTGCCAATTCGAGATCATGTGTTGGATATTTGTCTTCGTGAGCACGCAACTGACGAGAGCCATAAGCAATCACTTTGCGCTCTTGCATTAGGACACAGCCTAATCCTTGACGAGACGCGTCGCAATATATCACGAAGTCCTTCTGAGTATCAGGGGGGAGCGAGCACCGAGGGAGAAGTTATCTTGTCCTTGAGCTCTTGGAAACTTTCTTGACATTTATCTGTCCACTCAAACTTGACGCCTTTGTGAAGCAGATTAGTCAGAGGCCTGGCAATCTTGGAGAAATTCTCGACGAAACGGCGGCAATAGCTAGCGAGCCCGAGGAAACTGCGGACTTGCTTGACGGTCTTGGGAGGAGTCCAGTCAAGAATAGCCTGGATACGTTCTGGGGTGACGGCAATGCCATCCTTGGAAGTCACATGCCCAAGGTAGGTTACTTCAGGAAGCCACTCACACTTAGAATACTTAGCGTAGAGTTTGTGTTCTCGAAGCTTCTCCAGTATAAGACGAAGATGTTCAGCATGTTCTTCTTCATTCTTGGAATATATCAATATATCATCCAGATAAACCACGACGAACTGGTCAAGGTACTCCATGAAAATATAATTCATCAATCTGGAGAAGGTGGCTGGAGCATTGGTTAAGCCAAAGGACATGACAGTGTACTCGTATGAACCATAGCGAGTAATGAAGGCAGTCTTCGGAATGTCCTCATCACGGACTCGGATTTGGTGATAACCCAACCTCAAGTCGAGTTTAGAAAACACCTTGGATCCGGCAAGTTGATCATACAGATCGTTGATCCGGGGAAGTGGGTATTTGTTCTGGATGGTGGCTTGGTTAATGGGCCGATAATCTTGGACCAGTCGGTTTGTCCCATCGCTCTTCTTGAAAAAAAGCGAAGGTGCTCCCCAAGCTGAGGAACTGGGGCGAATGAATCCTTTCTGAAGTGCCTTGTCGATTTCCTCCTTAAGTTCAAGGAGTTCATGTGGCGGCATCTTGTAAGGACGCTTGGCAATAGGAACAGTGCTTGGCTTCAAGTCGATGACGAATTCAACTTCTCTGATCGGGGGTATTCCCGGCAGTTCTTCGGGGAAGACGTCGAGAAAGTCGCGGACGACCGGAACGTTCTAAATTCCTTCCAGAGGTGAGATATTCAAAGCATTCATCATAAAGATCTGTGTTTCTGCATTACGGGTAACTCGGGGGGTGTGGTTAACAATCTCGCCGGAGGGGTGAAAAAGTTGGACAGACTTGGTGCCACAATAGAGTGCGGCATCGTGAAATTTCAACCAATCCATTCCCAGGATGAGGTCTATGGTGGAAGACTTCAGGAGGATGGGCGAAGCAAAGAATTCAACTCCTTCGATTTCAATGGTGGTGTTTGGCACTAGCATGGTGGTTCGGCATTGGCCAATCGGGGTGTGAACAACCATCGGTGGTTTCATCGTTTCGTACTTGAAGTTATGCGAAAATGCAAATGCTTCCGACATGAATGAATGCGATGCTCCTGTATCAAATAAAACAGTAGCAGGTATGGAATTAACGAGAAGGGTACCCATCACGGTAGCGGGTTGTTGCTGAGCTTCTTCAACATTGACGTTGTTAGCATGTCCACGAGCATAAGCAGCGGACCCAGTATTATAGTTGGGGTCCTGTTGTTGCCACGACCATTTCCGCGGCCAGCGGGGTGAACTACCAGTTGCTTCTGTTTCTGGGGGCACTCTCTGGAAAAATGCCCAGGTTGGCGGCACGTGAAGCATAATCCATCCTGAGGACGAAGGGGTGTAGCATTGGGTGGTGCAGGCAGAGCTCTTGGCATCTGCGGTGGCGGAGGCAGACGGGGTGCAGCATAAGACGGCCTTGGAGACGGGACAGCTGAATGGGTCACACTGGTAGGGAGCCAGATACGACGCTTCTGCGTTGCGCCCGAAGATGAGCCAACGTCACGATAACGCTTCAGAGAGTTCTTGTGCTCCATCTGGGCAGTCTCGACGGTGATAGCCTTGTTCACCATGGTGGCGAAGTTGGCGAAATCATGAACGGCAAGAGCGAGCCTGAGGTCTGGGTTGAGGCCACGACGGAACTTCTGCTGCCTGCGAGCATCAGTGGTGATCTCTCCTTCCGCATAGCGAGAGAGGTTGAGGAACTCGCGCTGATAGGCTTCAACAGTCATGTCACCCTGAGTGAGGTTACGGAATTCTTCCGCCTTACGATCCATGATCCCCTGAGGAATGTAGCGGGGGCGGAAGGCAAACTGAAATTCATCCCAAGTGATGACTTCTTCAACTGGCAGGGAACGCTTGTGGGTGCTCCACCACTGAGCAGCGGCGCCTTTCAGATGATAAGACGCAAAGTTCACATAGTCGGCTGGATCGACATTAGCAGACTCCAGCTCGTGAGTGATGTCGCGAAGCCAGTCATCAGCATCCAACGGCTGAACAGTGTTGCGGAACATAGTGGTGTTGAGGCGGGTGAAGTCGTGCAGAGTCACGGTGGCATGTTGATGGTGGTGCCCATTCTGATTCGGCTGGGGGAACTGAGCCATGATATTCTGCATGAACTGACGGTTCATCTCGAACTGCTGCATCATCGCGGCCATGTAATCCGGCGGCGGAGGTGGGTCGTTGGCACCACGACCACGACCACCACGACCAGCCATCCTGCTAGAATTTAACAGGGGTATTTCAGCGATGAAAATTTAACGAGATACCGGAATCAAGCCTGAAGTAAAACGACAACGAAAAGGAGGCGCAGATATATATAGGAGTAGTCATATAAGACCTACACATTCACACACAGAGTCAATCGAAAATCGGGCAGCGTAACGTCGTAGAAATTAAGGAAAAAGGACTCACTAGGCGGCGCGCAGACCGCGGTTAGGATTACACGACGCGACATAGATTCCACTATGTCAATCACGCCGCAAGAAAACTATTGGCCACAGGAGTTAATGCCAGAGAACGCGTGGCCTGCCCAAAATGAGAATGGGATCCGCGGTCCGGGACCTGGGGTATGACTCCTGCGACACGACTCAATCAATGGGGGAAGCACCAAAAACGCCGGGTGGAGTCAAGAGAACGTGATCCTAATGTCAGATTTTGTAAAACTTACCAGCAAGGATAAGAGAGCAGAGTCCCAGAGCATAGGTAAGGAGAAAAGGATCCTAATACCATAGATATCACACGTAGTGACATCGATGTGGGCTCATAAGCCAAATATTAAGTTAGCAAAATAGTTTTTTCAAAGTCTAGACTCAACTTCGACCAAGTAGTGGTGGGGTGGCTTCCTACAGGCAGTCGGCTCTGATACCAACTTGTGACGCCCCCAAAATCAATCCGTGTACAGTAATCATACACGCAGGGTACACGGCTGAGATTAGGGTGCCACGGTGAGAATATCACAGCACAAGACTAAACACAAAAGGATAAACAAATATGTTACAATAGAGGGGGGGTCACGCGGACCCGAATACATAAGTCATACAAGCCATAATATCTGAGTACAGACATAGTTAGTCAAGTTTTGCCTTAAGAAGGCTAGCACAAATCACATCAGAGATACAGATCGAAAAGGCGAGGCCTCCTTCCTGGGATCCACCGAACTACTCCTGGTCAACGGGGAACTCGACGTCGTAGTAGGCGCCTCCGGGGTACTCCTGCTACTGGGCTCCAACGTCGGCTGCAGCGGCTGATCAGGCAAAACAGTAAAGGAAATAAAGCAGGTGAGTATCTAGCATACCCGCGAGTCTTACGTCCGCTACTAAGCATTATGCATTGTATCAACGGAAAGAAGAGGTTGTATATAGTGGACTGAAAGACAGAAATCCAGAGCAAGGGTAAGAAGCTAGGCCTAACGAAGACTAGCATCTTCCGACGATGTCTTGCAGCATGAGGTAAGAATCAGCCAACAGTTTATATAAAGCATAAAGTAACAATGCAGCAGAAGTTGCTGCAGCATTGTATAATAATAAGTTGTAATAATTAGCAATGCCTCCGAGTTCACCTCCTCGACATCCCCGCGAGGAAGAAAACCCGGAGCCATACAGTTTAATCATAATAGTTTCTAGTGGTAAGATCCAGCTTCAGCATAAAGCGTCCTGTTACCGTGGACACGGCTATTCGAATAGATTAATCTTCCCGGCAGGGGTGCACTTGTGTTATGCTACACGCACGGATCTCCAGGGTGGCGGGAACCTTGTTAAGGAACGCTCCACCGAGTCTATCCGACACTTCATAGCCCATCTTTCAAACTCAACAGAGAGGTCATCCGCCGGACTATATCCTATGTACGCGGGGCTTTGGACCCTAACCCCGACGTACTCCTGCACGGTGCGAGGCTGGCCGGTGAAGTTAAATCAAAGCAAATACAAATCACACTGCCGCGGCAAATAAGACAACACCACTTCCCGACGCAGGCCGCGGTACTGCTGACGTCTGAAGAGTCCTCGGACGACACTATGAAGCAGAGGAGCCCATAACTTGTAATTCCCACGGGTAGGTAGTGTGTACATGGCATATAGCCAACTCAAGACATTCACTGAACCATTTAGTATTTTAATTAACCTGCGTGACAACCGTTATCGTTGCCTCGACTTAACTGACCCGCGGACAACGACAACAACCAGGACCACCAGTACATCGGTGTCTGCCCTGTCGTCCCACCAAGTCACTGCGGTTACCAACAAGGTGAACCGTCTCCTTACCTTCTCTCACGTGTGCTCCTGGAGGAGCTCGACTTTCGTAGTTTGGTAACTCTCGCGGCCAACGATCAGGGGCCAAGCACACCGGTACACTGGTCGTACCCTCCCTGTCGTCCCGTCGCAATACCTCTCGCGGGCACCGTTGGGTCGCCCGACTTCTTACCTGAAGGACAACCATTTCTCAGGTACCTAGAGCGGCTATACAGAGTCAGCAACGAGTGGAGTACAAGGATTACTCCTTGATAGCTCACACTTGATGGGGGCTCGGCAGAGCCGAGGTAGGGGCCTGAGGCGGTGTCTGCATTGTACCGTACCTGTGCAGTTATAATATTTGTACCCGCGTTCACTCCCCTGAGTGATCACGGCCCGCTATCTAATCCTAGCTAACAATGCGCAGGGCTCACTGCTGAATAATGCATAATAATAATAGGCAGCATAGGATAAAGGAGGTACATCAAGGGGCGACAAAAACAGGCTATGCAATTGAATAGGATTGTAATCGTAGCAGCATCAGTAACAATGCCTAGTGCAAGAAAGTACGGAAAGGTAGGCGATATCTGGGGAAGAGAATGGATCTGCTTGCCTGGAAGCTCGACTGTAGGGGTACGGTCGTCGACGACGTAGCCGTACTCAGCAGCGGTGTAGTCGACGGCAGCAGCGGGGTCTACCGGAGATTAAGGGGGGAAGAAACAGTAAATACACAGAAAGCATATACAAACAGATGCATGACATGACAGATGAAATGTTAACGGTGTTCTAACGCAGTGCAATGCACGTTGCTCGGAAAGGAAATTCATCTGAGGATGAACTACCGGCTCCGGATGATTACCGGACAGGGTGACCGGAGGGTGAAGGATCAAGCCGAAGGTGTCGTGGGTACCGGACAAACATAAGGGGGGTGTATCCGTGCTAGTTGATCTATTCCGAGAAACATTCGTGTTCGGAATAAATTCATCCGGGCACTCTAACAGTACCGGACAGTTTATCGGACAGTCGGTCCGGAGGGGGACGGTTCGATGTTCGTTGTGTTAGAGGGGTGTAATAGACATACGGATAGCGTATTCGTATTTGTTATATTTTTCTGATCAATTTTCATGTATAAAGTTTTTGAATCTGAGTTACGGTTTAAAAGTTATTGAATTTCAATGTTTTAAATCATTTAAATAATTTTCTAATTTTTTATTATTATTTATTCAACATTATCTATAACATTATCCAGAATAGGGCCTGACATGTGGGACCCACATGTCAGCCTCTGTATTTTCTTTAAATCTTTTTAATCAATAAAAACTGACAGTGGGGCCCAGTGGTCAGTGACACATAAGCTAAATAACTAGTTTAAATTAATTTAAATGGGCAGGGGCCCACATGTCATTGACAATGGGGGTTTAATTTTGCTATCAAGCTAATCAGTGGGATTAGCCGGGGGGGACCCACATGTAAGTGGCCCATGGGGGGATTAGCTTAATGCTAATCACAACTCTCACGAGGGGCCCCCGCATGGCAGCCACCCAAGGGGCTCACCGGCGACTGGCCGGCGGCGAGGTTGACCGCGCCGTCAACACAGGCCACGGGAGGGGGCGCGGCTTGCTCCATTCGACGTAGCAGACTACGGGGAGGACTTTGGTGGCGGTGCGGTGGCTGGGGGTCGACGGCGACGAGGGAGGCGACGACCGAGAAAACGCGATGACGGAGCCGACGAACTAGCGCGGGAACTCGGGCACAAGGTGGCGCATTCGACCATTGGGAGGTGCGGGAGCAATATGACGCGGGCGGCCCGCCAAACGTGCGATCTAGGCCACGGCTACGAGCTCGCCGGCGGAAGCGCGGCCACGGCTCTAATGGTGAAGTAGACTACGATGCACGACTTGCTCGTCGGGGAGTTGGGGGGAGGCGTAGAAGCTCACCAGGAGTGCAGTGCAACTGACGGCGTTCTCGATGGAGGCTCGACGGCGGCGAATCGCGACTGCGACTCAACGGCGGCGGGGAAAAGGGAACTTGGGCGTGCGCTTGCTGTGGACGGCGTCGGCTCGATTCCCTGCGGTGGACGACGAAGACGACGTCGGCGAACGGCTTGGACAAGGCGGCGTGGCGACGCGAGCTCACTGGCCGCGTGAGCTCACGGCCATGGCGACGGCGACTCGGGTGGGAACTTTCCCCGACGACTGCGAGAAGAGGAGGAGGGGAAATGAAGGAGGGGCGTGTCCAGGGGGTAGCTGGGGGTGCCCTTATCGCGTCAGAGGCACAGGGGAGGTGGGGGCGGCCGGCAGAGGCGCCAGCCACGGTGGTGCTGCCACAGCGACGGGGCAGTTGACGATGGCGACGGGGGCAGGTGAGGAAGGGGAGATGGGCCGGGGTGGGCCTCGCCCTGGGCGAGGTATTACCATTTTCTTTTATTTGCCTTTTTAATTTACTGTTACTGCTAGAAACAATTAATTTAAATGCTAAAACATTTTTATCAAAGGTGTCAGTGGTTCCTAAATTAGGTGTATGTCACATGTAGGTGACACAAAAGGTTTGGTGCATTTTAAAACTCAATGGGTATTTCTTTTATATATTTTATGATTAAAAAGGACCTTACAAGCTACTGTTATAACTGTTTGGGATTTTTCATAACTCCAAAAATTACCAAAGTTGGTCCAACATGATTATAATGATTTTAGGCAATTTACAAAAATGGTTTCATGATTTTTGAGTAAGGGTTAATTTCCACCAAGTTTTTATTATCCACCAAAAGAGGTTTTAAGAGTTTTGACTTTGGGGTTTTTATTCCAAGGGCTCAAGTACATGGTGCATGGGGTGTTGATCACCCACATCAAGGTTCTGATCATTAGCATCATAAAGTTTGAACAGGGTCAGGGAATCAACAGTGATAACTCAACAGTGATGATCAACAGTAAGGATGGTTACTGTTACAAGCAACTGAGGGTGTTACACATTATCAGTCACATATCCATACCAAAAGACACATGTTGATGTCACATATCTATACCAAAAGATGTTACTTGCTCTTCTATATGATAGTTACCCTCCTCTTGCGGCAAACAAAGATTCAACAATGTTTTCACGAACGTCGTTCATGTTTACCGCGTCAAGTGAAAGTGAGGTGCTATCACCTTGTAGTGGTACAGTCTGTCCCACCACAGGTGGCATGTAGTCCTCATCCGCATCACACTTATCGAACTCCTTGTCGCGTAATTTGGTGTCCCGAATGTAATTGTGAAGTGACATGCAAGCAACAATAATTTTCTTTTGTCTTCTTGGCTTGAATTTTGGCACCTTCTTCAAGATGCGCCACTTTTCCTTGAGCACACCGAATGAACGTTCTACCACATTGCGAAGTGAAGAGTGAGCATGATTGTATACCTCATACTTCCCCGTCGGTAGTCTCTGCCTATTGCGAAACTCCGGTAGATGATATGTTTGACATTTGTATGGAGCAAGGTATCCACTTCGGTTTGGATAGCCTGAATCAACAAGATAGTATTTGCCTACAAATTGTAACAAAGTTAGCATTACCAGAATAAAAATTGAAACTAAATTGTGTTGAATATGAATATAGTTTGATATTACCATGTGGAGGAACGGGGAACTTAGATGCATACTTGCTGAGGATATGATTTAATATCCTTGTGTCATGTGCCGAGCCCGGCCATCCAACAACAACGAAAGTAAACCTCATGTCAAAGTCGCAAATGGCCATCACATTTTGAGAAGTAAATCCATGCATATGCATATGACCTACTGTACACATATATGCATTAATTTTTTGCTCATGGAATCACACATAAATTTTGCTCATGGGATCACACATAAATTTTGCTACTGTCCAACTCAAATCCATACATAAAAAAGAACAGGGGACTACCTTGCTACGGCGCCGTGGGGGAGAAGGTTGATCCATGTATGTGGCAGCGGCTGGAGGCGAGGGGGTTCCTGGTCGGCCTGGGGGTGAGGGGGCGGCTGGAAGGGAGGAGGGCGGGGAGGGGCGGCTGGAAGGGAGGAGGGCGGGGAGGGGCGGCTGGAGGTGGGGAAGACGAGGGGGACTGGGGGTGGCGCCGGAGGTGGAGAGGACGAGAGGGCCTGGGGTGGCGCCGGAGGTGGGGAGGATGAGGGGGCCTGGGGGTGGCGCCGGAGGTGGGGAGGACGAGGGGGCGGCTGGAAGGGAGGAGGGCGGGGAGGGGCGGCTGGAGGTGGGGAGGAGGCGAGGGGCGGCTGGAGGTTGAGGAGAACGGCGGCCTACGCTCGCCGGAGCCTGCGCTGGGCGAGGAAGATGGCCGGCGTGGAGCAGCCACGAACCCTAGCGCCGCTTGCGTCGTGCCATGTCGATCCTGGATGGGGGAGAGCGTGGGAGGAGAGAAAAGGGGATGTTCCTTCTTTATATTGAGGGGCCGTTTTTTCGTAATTTAGATGAAGGGGTGGGGATAGAATGGGCGTGGGAAATGTTAAAATCTGGAGAAGCTGAGAAAGCTGCTCGGGAGGAGCTTCCACATTTGTGTACAAAGAATCTGGTGCTTTGCTGAAAATCTATACAAAATCTGGGTTGTTTGGTTCAGCTGCTAGCTTTTGTCTGTGTAAAGCTGACCAAAATCCCAACCAAACACCCTCCATGTATCGGATTGTATCCCCTTGTAAACTTGTACTAGCAAATCTACTCCATCATCACAATCGCACTGCGGCGAGAACTCCGGCTTAGCAGATCCATCGACGGCCGGCCGGTAAGAGGGACGGAGGGTTCCACCCGGCGCAGGCTGGGGCGGTGCACCACCGAGAAGACCGACGTGGAGGGCACTTTTTCGATGATGCCGTGCACCACCAATCCCACGCCCGCCAAGAGGAAGGTGCCCGTCTCCGGCTATCGGGCGGCAGAGGGATTTCCAAGACCGGGGGGTGTGAGGGCGAGGCGTCGGAGGTGGCGTCCTCCATCGACGACAGCACGGCGAGCCCTCTCATGGAGCGCGGTGCATGTGTGAACAGTAATTTATTGGAGCTGCGAGCTGTCGAGCCTACGGCGGTCGACCGGCAGAGGGTGCATGTCTGAAGGTCAGATGCATGCGATTGAGGACCGGCAGAGGGCCAAGGCGGCGCTGTTAAGCTTTCCCGAAGCTAAGGCGCTGACTCAAATGGAACTGGAGGCGGCGGTCGACAGGGTCGTTCAGCGGTCCAAACCTGAGAAAGCGTCTCCGGCCACCCGTGGTATGGTTCGGTTATCGGATGACCAGATCGGCGTAGCTTTCATCCTGCAGCAGCAGATGCCCAGTGTTGACGACCTCCCGGGCGTCACCTCTGGCGGGGTATTCCCCCCGGACTGGATTCAAAGCCAGAAGCCAGGAATTGGAGAACGAACTGCAGCAGACTCAGAAAATTGGCGTTGACAGAGGAATCTACCTGTCCAAGATCCGGATTGATTTGATCACCAAGGGATATGTCGAGGTACCTGAGGAGTACATGGATCAGATCTGCATGGAAATTCCTGTCCCGGAGAAGTGGTGGCTGGAGTAATATCCTCTTTACAGGATGGAGTTGCGGGCGTGCTCTAATTTTTTTTCCAATAATCCTAGACGTACGGACTTTTTACAGGATCAGTACGGACCCTTTCCTAATCTCTCTCCCCCCCCTGAATTTCCCCCGAATGGCCCACCTGACTCTCATTTCCAATCACCTTTTTCCACATCAGCATGTAAATAATCTCTGTTCGTAATTACCTGTATGTGTAGCGTTACTATTTTTTCCGACATCGTTCTAACTCCGAGTAATGCTAGACACACGCGTCTTTACAGGGTATTACGGGCTAATTAAGGGAGCAAAATGGTTGTGATTAGGTTAAGCATAACGGGCCCACCAGTTAAATTCAGGGGGGCAATTAGTTTAGGACACGTTGGCCGGTCCGTGAAACCACGTGAAGGTGAGTCTGTGCGTTTAGTATTATTGTTATAACTCCTATTGTCAATTACTTCCTCCGTTCAGAATAATTCATGTGATTTTAGTTTAATTTTAACTAAAACAATGTCTATTTCTGAACGAAGGAAGTATATTACAAGTATGTTTCTATGTAAGGGGTTAAGCTGCAAAGTCCAGCACAATTGCTTTACTCTTTAGTTATGCATAATAATTGGTATCTATAACATCTTTTAGTAACAAAAAGTTATAGCGAACGACGATAAGGACAAGCACAGAAAACTACCCGTCCCTAGTGAATTGAGGGTCCAATCCCTAGCGCCGCCACCCGGGCCTCCTCTCCCTCCCCTCATCTCACCGCAGGCTCCGATGGCGTTGGTGGGGGGGGTTGTTCTCTCGGTTCTTTGGCGGTGTGTGGCGGTAGGTTAGTGTCTCCTGGAGCGCGACAACGGGTGGATGATCCGACATGCGCAACAGCGATGGGTGGTGCATTCTGCCGAGGCAGGTTGATACGTGGCGGCTGGCGGGATGGCACCTCCATCGTGGTTGGACACCTACAATGCAGGCAGGAAGCATTCTCATCACGCAGATCTGCAGGTGGGCGTCAGGGCCTGCTCTAATCCTAGTGATGCGGGCACTCAGATTCGGCGCTCTACCTTGAAACTTTGGGCGGCGACCCATCGGCTAGTAGGTGACGGAAATTGGCAATGTCTATGCTGATGTCGTCATGGTTGGATCCGATGGTGGGCGGTCGAAGCTTTGGCATCGTATATGATCGACCGTGCATGGTTGCCTTATTTCACATATGGACGATTTCGTCGTGGTGATTTGAACCCGATCGATCGGGGATGGTAGCTACGGATTGTGCTACAACAACCTCATGCGGCTCCACGACCAGAGCGGGTCACCAAAAGGTCTTCTCCGAACCCGATGATTGACTTTGGCGATAAGATGCAAGATTTAGATGAAGCCTTAACACTGAGGGATGGTTTTGCAGAGGTGTTGGCAACATCACATGTTGTTGTTGGGATCATGAAAGTTGTGGCGATAACACATATGTGACTTCGATGGTGGTGTTGCGCGCACCCGATCTCGAGCTCCGGGGTGAAAACCTAGGACTAACCCAAGTTGGCTATATATACTTGACAATGGTGACATTTTATATGTCGAGATGATTAATTGTATCAAATGGGAGTATGATGTACTATACAATGTGATTGTTTGTGCGCTTGGGTGACATGCTCGGATACCGTTAATCTATAAAGCTCTGTTTCCCTAAAAAGAGAGGCGCTAAACTCCAATTCAAAGAAAACACTAGAACTACACAATTGTTATGTTAAATCATCTCTAATCCATCCCTTATAATTTAGAAGAGCACCGTTTCAAAAATAATAATTTAGAAGAGCATTTATCTTTAACTCATTCTAATTTATTTAAGGAGTTAAAGGGTGACCATTCATAGTCCATCCTATATATTAAACTTCTTAAAAAAATCAATTGTTTTAATCTTTCTCATATACATCTCAAACAATTGCATACTATTTCATCAATCATTCAAATAATTCAAATCCAACGCACACAACAAATCAACCATGAAAATGCATATAGTTATTCAAAATGAACCACAATTGTCAAATTTGATCCAAAATCATCACAATATAACATGTATTATCGTGGATCGTGCGCTACTAAAGACATGCAATACCAACTCAAGCAGCACCACCATCAAGGAAATCATCACCACCTCCAAAACATCCACTATGACCACCTCCTTGTTCATCACCATTCCCATGGCTACCACCATCACAATCCGCATGGCCACCACCACCACCTCCAAGAGAGACCTTGGCTTGGTCCATTTATCTCCACGAGTGAGTTGCCAATACCATTTTGTCGTGTCTTCCATCGTGGTTGCGTTCATGAACATGATAGCACATTCTTCGGCCTTCTTATCTTTCATGAGTCTCTCCTCCTTGAGTGCAAGCATGTGCTCCTCCGCTTCAACTTCCTCTCTTGGGTCGCTAATTTGGACCTCTATATCTCATCTTTCAAAGCCTTGAAATCATTCTACCTTGTCACCTTATCTTTTTTTGTGTTCCGACGCCAATGCTTTCTTGGTCTCAATCATAGCCACATGCTCTTCCTGGTGGGTGCCGTCAAAGGCTCCTCTTCCCCCACCCATCTCTCTCTTTTGTAATATTGTTGTCATCCGGTCCCTTGTTGGTATTACCTATTAAGCTTCATGCACCATCCAATGCAACGAAAAGTCTAAACTGATGGAAAGGCTAGGCAATTCACATATACACTTCAACATCCCCTCTCACATGTGACGCGGAAAGTGAACATGTGGATAGACTCAGAGGTATGGCTCAAGAGGCGCATACATGGGCAAAGGAGGGCAACAAAAAAAGGTTCTGAAAGCCAGGACTTGAACTCAAGACCTTAAGCTTTGATACCATGTTAAGCTTTATGCACTAGCCAACGCAAAAAATCAATCAAATTCAGATGGGACGAGTTGCGATGTCGAGGGAGAATACCTAAACCTAGGCTCTGATACCATGTTAAGCTTCTTGCACTAGTCAACGTAACCAAAATTATAAACTGATGAAAATGACTAGGCAATCCACATATACACTTAAACATTACCATCCTCCTCATCACCGTCTTCAATAGATATGATAAGCCTTGACCTCTTTGGTGTAGTCTCGGAGTTTCTCCTAATCCACTTATCAGTGTTGGCAAGTTCTTTGTAGCAACGGTGCAATGTGAAGCCCTCCCCAATGTTCTTCTTGCTGCATTTCTTGTATAGCTCTTGACTGATAGGTCCATGCGTTGAGATTTCCACTCCACTCGTTGGCGCATGGTTGACTTGATCAACACAACCGGATCATCCATTGCATTGCTTTTGGACGGTACCCCAACGGTGACCAATAGAGCCTTGGGTGTGGTTTGATGGGATTTCCACGTTGTTATTTTAGTACTCTCCAATCCTACCAGAACCTCTCTTCTGATTGATTTCATGCCACCGATGCATCAAGCAACACGTTCATCCACGTATGGCACAAAGAAATATTTTCATATTGGTAATAATTGTGCCCTCGACTTTGATTGTGTCTCCTTGGGATCATTGACCTTCTTGGCCTCCTCCTTCACTTCAGGCTCATAATCCTCGGCCTTTTCTTGTTGAGAAAACATCGTATGTTTGTAATGTAGATCATCAAGGACAACATATGTGACTTCTCCAATTCACACAAGTGATTGGACGCATCCAACTCTTCCACCCAACAACCACAACAACAAGAAGTTCATCACCCTATGACCGCAAGCAATCACCAATACACTAATAAAAAAAACCGTAAAAAATGTACCCATTCGGCATTCCTTCAACTACATGACGGTTACGGACATTAGTGGTGGATGCATCTGATGGATGCGTTACGTGCTCCGAAAGAATTGTGATAGGGGTGGTCGTCGACGAGGTAGGAGCGGTTGAACGAGGACGAGGTGTCGGGATGGCCTTCTTCTTCTTCTTTGCCTCCACCTTGGCGAGCTCTTTCATGTCCAACATCGGCTTTTGCAGTCGCTTGTCACAAGTGATATCAAGGGGGAGGTGGGCTACCGTCATCGGGGCGGTTGTGGACTTTCCACCGCCCTTGTTGTAAGTCTTGGTTGATGGCATCGTGGTTCGAAGCAAGTTTTTTGTGCCCAGCCTCTTTCTTGGTGCGAGCAACGACATGTGGGTCATTCAGACCATTAGTGGTGGAAACAGCGAGAATGGGCGGCAACAGGAGGCAGGAGGGGCCAAAAAAATTAATCTATGAGGTGTCGGTGGAATATATTCGAGAGTTGGGTTGCTTTTTGTTGCAGATTCTTAAATTTTTTTACTCATATAACAATTTGAAGGATTGATTAGGTACAGTTAGAGAAGCAAAATGAGGAGTTACAATGCAAGGTGCTTAGGAAAGGTGTCATCTTTTCTTCAAGCATCGGTGCTTAGTTATAGAGGATAGACGCTTAATTAGGCATCTCTCTTATAGTAACAAACACCAATGCTTCAACAAAAATTGGTTTATTTTATTAAGCACCTACTCAAGCACCTTGTATTGTACTTCCTCCGTTCAAATTAGACGACTTCCATTTGTATAAATTAGACGACTTCCATTTGTATACATGTGTACCTAGACCTGTATAAAAATGAAATTCATCTAATTTGGACCGGAGGGAGTACAAGCCTACAAGGCCTTAGAAGATGCTCTTGCAGCATCAAAGGTCTGTCTGCCTCTTAATTCAAAATTGCGATGGACATTCAAGCATGGGCATGTCAAAAAACACACAGAAAGTGGTTGGCACACAGAGATAAGGCGACTAGTTGTCTGATCGATCACAATTCCACAGGAGTCCATTATTCAAATGTCAGGTAAGGCGACGGCAAAGGTTGTGGTTCAGGCTCAGGCTGCATTCGTTCAGCACTTATGAACAAATTCAGTAGGAGTACTACAGAACAATAGAGATGCAATCCTGAAACATGTAAAAATTCGTAAGCACTCAAGAGGCAAGCAGCAATTGTTATTCATTTCAAGATGGTTACATATTTCACAAGCAAAGGAGTCCATTATTCCCAAATCAGCAACACAATCGGATCCAAAATCAACCAGAGACATCTCCTCATAGGCTCGCAGCCGCGGGCGCGTCGTCAACGACGAAGTCCAGCACCATGACCTCGTCGAGCAACGGCCTGAGCGCGGCCTTGGCCTCCTCCACCATGCCGTCCCCCTCCACGGCGTCCAGCGCCTCGACGCTGTCGAACACGGCCACCATCCCGAACTGGTACCCCTTGGCCCGCGCCAGGGAGAAGTTCTCCCCGAAGCTGACCTTGGCGCCGTGGGCCACCCCGGCGTCCTTGGTGGCGGCGGTCACCTTCTCGACGAGCTGCGCGACCTCCACCCCTTCCTTGACCTTGGCGAGGGTGAGCCGGACGGCGGCGCCGGGGGCGACGGGGGACGGGGAGCCCGCGACGTTGACCCAGTCGACGGCGGTGGCGTCGAGCGCGTTGGGGGCGACGTGCGCCTGCACGGCGGCGACGTGGGCCGGGTGCGGGGCGTAGGCGGCGAGGTCGGCCTTGGTGGCGTAGCGGGAGTGGAGGAGGTGGGTGGGGGCGAGCGCGTCGGCGGCCGGGGAGCGGAGGCGGAGCACGGGGCCCGCGTGGATGTAGGACACCCCCGGGACGAGCGTGGAGAGCGCCTGCAGCGCGGAGACCATCGCGGCGGCGGCCCCCGAGGCGGCGGCCTCCGGGCGGACCTTGATGAGCACGATGTGCTCGATCGGCGCGGCGACGGCGGGGGAGGAGGCGGAGGACATGGCGGCGGCGGGGAGGACGGCGGAGGGCCTGAGGCGGCGGAGCGGGGTGGAGGCGAGGCGGAGGAGGGGTAGGTGGAGTCGAGGGGAGGGGATGGCTCTGAGGCAAATCATGGTCTAGTCAGTGCGAGGGGAAAGGTTAAAATCGAGATGGGGCTGGGAGGACAGTGACCGGCGCGACATCACATTTGTGTGACCCAAAGATGGATTTTATAGTGGCGTGACGCCGTGGTGGACTCTTCTCCGAGGTGCACGGACTAGCACGGTGGCGGCTGCGTAGCATTCGCTGGGGCAAAATCAACATTTCTAATCTTTTTGCAAAACAAATTCACAATCTGAACTTAATGACAAACTATTTCAAAATTCTAACTCTTTTGTCTAGCGTCCAACCACCAGACGCTATACACACGCATCTAGCGCCCTCGTTAGAGGCGCTAAGACCCTGCCAGCGTGTCAACGTGGACCCCCATCGGGCCCTACCCTGAAAGTCTAGCGCCTGCTCATTCGGCGCTATACATACATGCTTAGCGCCTCCCCATCAGGCGCTAGACTAGGCAGCCACTTAAAGGCGCCGCGAGCAGACATTGTCTCTCCCCATCACGAACAGAGGGCCGGCGGCGGCGGTTCCTCCTCTCGTCCTCTCAAATCCCCACCCCAAATCTCTCAGATCTGAAGGATTGATCCAAGGGAGTTGCTCTCAACTCATCCCCAAAGGTATTCTCCCCCATTCTCTTCATTTTCATCCAAAAAATCCTTCACATTTCCCCTCTTGATGCAAGTTAGATTGAACCCTAAATTTGATTTGTTTTTGAATTTGTTATGGTAGAATTGTTTGTTTCTTTGTTCTTTAGCAATAACATTGTTGTAGTAATGATTGGACAAATTAGTATGACTAATTTTAGTGAAATCCTAAAACTCATTGGATTTCTCAATATTATGTTAGTGTTTGCCTTTTTTCTATGGAGCAATTATATGTCATGATGCTATATGTTTACATGATATGTTAGTGCTACTATGTGTATGGAACAATTATATGGAACAATTATTATGTTAGTTTGTGAGGTTTTTTTGTATTGTGCAATTATATGGATGACATGATATGGAGTAATTATGTTAGTTTGTGGATTTTTTTTGTATGGAGCAATTACTATGTGTTTTATTTTGTTAAGACATTAATAATATGGATGACATGAATGTGTATTTTTATATGGATATTAAGTTAGATCTTGAGCACTACCATTAGCTAAAACAAATTATTTCGTTATGGAACAAAGTGATAATGGAATGCTTGTTGTTTGAAAAATATAGGATGAAGTGGCTTCTCCATAATCCCTATGATGTTGAACACCGATCTTATGTGCTAAAGAAGGTAATTTTTTTGTTGACCTTGCTTGATTTCGATAACGTATTCCTTTGGCTTCGCATGACCAAGTTGTTTCTATTCATTTGTAGAAGCTTTCAACCTTGAAGCTTCGGTTTCACGGGGTCTCTGAAATGACGTACGATGAGCGGTACACACCGTACATCGACGCATTAGGACTACTCCCGTTCTTCCAGCTAGTGACCCGCTCCACTCCAAACCTGAATGCAGCGCATATCACGGCGCTTGTGGATCGGTGGAGACCGGAGACACACACTTTTCACCTTCGGACCGGGGAGATGACCGTGACACTTCAGGACGTGTCGATGATCTTTGCACTTCCTATCGAAGGTGAGCCTTTGTGTTTGAACACAAATTCTGAAGGGTGGCATGCACAGATGACGGCTCTGATTGGTACTGCTCCTACTGAGAACAAGGACAAGAATATTGCAGCCGGCGCTCCTTACACGTGGATCATAGATAACTTTAAGAATTGCCCTCAAGGTGCTGATGTTGGGGTGGTCAGGACGTATGCCCGTGTGTACATTTGGTATGTTCTCTCTAGGACACTATTTTCCGACGGAAGGGCAATGTAGCGCAGTGGATTTGGCTGAAGGCGTTGACCGTGTTGGACAAGAGATGGAGTTGGGGTACGGCAACACTGGCCTACTTGTACCGGCAGGTAAAGAACTGTTCGTTACAAATTAAGTTGTGTTCCAACATGGCATGGCATGACCGTGTTTTATTTTCTTTGCAGTTGGACGACGCATGTCGTAGGTGCAGTTCAGGCGCCTCCGTTAGCGATCCTTTGAGCCTACTTTCCATATGGTCATGGGAGCGGTTGCCAGTTGGACGACCTAAGAGTGTGGCATACAAGGATTGGGACGATAAAAATAACATGATGCGTCAACCCACTTGGGCTTACAAGTGGGACGTTGTACCCGAGATGAAGAGTGATGTGGAGAACATGTACAAGCAATACATCAATGAGTTGGATACTCTTACCCCCGAGCAGGTATGTATTGTCGTTACATGTATCATTGCGTTCATTCTCCTGAACTGGACATGAGTACATTGCGCTAACTTTCAGGTGATATGGGAGCCATACAGTGTTGGGGATAATTTCGGTTTTACACCTGAATTTCATGTGAACCCAATGTGTCGAGCGGAAGGGCATATTTGACATATGCGGTGTCCAATGATATGTATGTGGGCAGTTGAGTTTCATTTGCCACATCGTGTGATGAGGCAGTTTGGGGAGTTTCAGACTCACCCGCCGGAGTGGATGAACACAGACATTGTGCTTCATGGGTAAGAGAGAATTACATGGCTTCAATTAGTTTTTCTTTGGAAACACCACATTTTGTTTTGATAATAGTTGCTTGTCTTATCTTGTAGGCTGGATAGGAGGAGGCAAAGAGCGATCAAGGATTGGCCTAACCATCATAGCAGTTACATAGACATGTTCAAGAAGGGTTTGCGTTACGCTAATTCACATGACCATGGGTTCAAGCCGCATAACGAGCTTGCATTCACCAACTATCTTCGTTGGTTTGTTCGTTCAACTCGTTTGGATATGTACCCACCGGCTTTTGAGCCAGACATATTGGACCAGCCGAATGATTATTATGAGCTTGCTAGGGAGCAATACAACAAAGCAGTGAGGGAGGGTACCCAAACAACATTTGCTCCGGTACTCACCTTTGTGGTAAGTATAGTGTGCGTCAATCTTTTTTGTCAATACAATTGCATGTCATCCCCTATTTGCTAGCCTGACTTGTGAATTTCTATTCATGCTTAGCGGAACGAGGTCCAGAATCAAGCTGATGATTTCCAGAAGTTTCTGGACGAGCACCCGGCTAGTACGAAGGTCGATTCTGCATTTCGAGCTTTTCTGAAGGTAATACAAACATCCCTTTTGTACATCATCTGCATATACGACTCTGACATCCAATTCATTTGTCAATTTGACAGCGTCAAGGCAAGAAGTTACGTCGGCTCTCGAACGTACTCGGTTGTCGTGACCCCGAGGTCATATCTTCACCATCGAAGTCAAGGTCGTAGTCTCGGTCGCAGTCAAGGTCTACACCCTCAGACCCTATGGCTAACATGGAGGAAACTACGTCGACGCCGATGACTTTTGTGGATGATCCGGTCATCACACAGGATGATGATCTGGTATGAGAGTTTCATCTTGATCATTCTTACCGTGTCTGAGTTTCATCTTGATCATTCTTATCGTGTCCGAGTTTCATCTTGATCATTCTTATGTTTAGGACAACATGACACTTCAGGAGTATCAAGAACGCTCGGCTTACATGCTGAAGAAAAGACGGTCCTTCCGTCGTTACACACCGGATGATTGGAGAAACAAAGGGAAGGGGAAAGCGATGGCGGAGACAGAGTCCTCCGAGGACGAGCCAGACCCAGAGCCAGAGATTCAGTTCGAGCCAGAGGAGTTTACTAGGAGGAAGCTTCGTACGAGGAGGGGTCGTGGAGCCAAATTAAAAATAACCCTAACCCTAACATAATAAAAGAACACATCTTTAACCCTAACAAAATAGTGCACATACAACATATTAGTCACTACTTTGTTGTTTCATACATATAAGCAACAAGAATTAACCAAGGGCAATGAAATCAAAGTTGTTCTAGGTTTCCAAAATTTGAAGATATCCAACCAAAAAGGAAGATTCCAATGGGTCCAAAGCTAGGGATTGAGAGAGGGTACCTCTAGCAACTTGAGGTAATTCAAATCCACGGAGGGAATCTTCAAATCTAGGGGATTTGGGTGAGGGTTTTGAGAGGAGGGGAGAGGGGGAGAGAGAGCACCATTGCTGTTTTTCGAGCTCAAGTGGTGGGTGGGGGGGTATGAGGTGAGGGACATATGGGGGTCCCAAACCCCACTTAAGTGGCTGGAGGGTATAGCGCCTAATGGTGAGGCGCTAGACTGTGTAGCGCCTAGCAGTGAGGCACTACACAGTCTAGCGCCTCACCATTAGGCGCTATACCCTCCAGCCACTTAAGTGGGGTTTGAGACCCCCATATGTTACCTTAAGTGGCATAAATGACACAAATGTTGCACATATGACACAAATGGCACAAATGTTGCATAGCATACATCGTAGTTAAAATTAACCATCCATCGAAAATACAACACATTACAATCTTTTCATACAAATGAGAGTGCACATGTCTTGCAAATATAGGTCTACAAATAAGAACACTCAATCACTCGTCAAGTACATCTTGTAGCTTCATGAGTTTGTGCCGAAGCGCTTCTCGGTCATAGAATAAATCACGTAGTGAGTACTCTACATTCCTTTTTTCTAGCTTTAACTTGGCCTTCTTCTGCACCATTTCCTCTCTCTCCACCACCCACTTCATCTTCTCTTGCACCATTTCCTCTCTCTCCTCCACCCACTTCCCCTTCTCTTGCTTCATTTGCTCCATCTCCTCCATCCACATCGCCTTTTCTTGCTTCATTTGATCTCTCTCTTTCTCTGCTTTTGCTCTTAACACTTGATGGATGCTAGTGTAACAGCCCACATGTAATAAGTTGCAAACACCATGTATTTTACTTTCTCTGTTGGACTTGTAACTTGGCATGGTGGAGGTTTATATCATTTCATGTGATGATTTAAATTGGCATTGAGATTGGAGTCATGTTGGGTTGGTTTCTTTTGCATCCAAAGTGGTTCAAGAAGGGCAGTCATGGAATTTTCCTTGCCACATGCTTACTCCTCTTGATCCCAAACTTGACCTAGCCACTTCATTTCATATGGCAAGGGTTTTAAAATCCTCAAGGCATTTTTTCCACCACCAAAAACAGTAGCCCTAATTCAAGTGTTTTTGAATTCAAAAACAGGGCCACATTTTTGTTGCTGCCAAAATTGGTCAAACCAATTTTGAAAAATCTAGAAAAATGCAAGGATTAGGAATTTCAAACTCATGGAATTTTGAACCTTCTATTTTTCTCTCAAAAACTCTTCAAAGTCCTTTTCTATTTAACTTTAAATAGAAAAAGGTACTGTTTTGCTTGTGGAGATTTTTCACTGCATGCAAAAATGATCAAACCATTTTTGGATGACCAAACATCTTTTTAGGGGTTTTCTAAAAATATTTGATATATTTTTCTTGACCCATATTCCTTTCTTTTTTTATTTATTTCTCTCTGCTGCTCTTTTCTTTTGGAAAAAGGGCCTGTTTTTCCATTCCTCTCTCCTCCAGCCCAGCTGGGCCGCCTGGACCCGGCCCACCTGGAGCGCCCGTTCCCTCTTTTTCTTTTTTTTCCCTTCGTCTCTCTCTCTCACTGCCGCGCGGGTCCCGCCTGTCATCCCCCTCCTCTCTTCAGCTTTTCCCCTGCACGCACATGGCGCCGTGGAGGAAGTGGCTGGACCTCCTGCGTCCACGTCGCCTCCCCCCTCTCCTTTATATGCGCCAGCTCCTCCTCCTCCAAACCCTAGTTCTTCTTCCCCCCTCGGGCGCCGCCGCCTCTCCGTTCCTCTCCTCTGCATCCGGCCCGATTCCGCCATGGACAGGAGGTCCATGGCCTGAGCTCCGCGCAGCACGAGCCCGTCGTCGTCCACGACGTCGACAGCGAACTCCGGCAACCTTCCCCGAGCCCGTTCGATCCAAATTCCCCGCTGTGAGCTCCGACTTCTTCCTCCCCTGTTTCTGCAAGACCCGTTCCGCCGTGGTTTTCCGTCGAGGCGTAGCTTCAATTCATAGCGCGGCGAGCTCATCTTAGCAGTGAAATGGGTTCTTGGTACATCCGTCTCCGACCAGCGAGCAGCGTTGGGTCCATGGTGCTCTGCAGGAGATGGGATCAACGCCGGAAGTCGTCGCGCGCGGGAGCAGCCGACTGAACTTTGTCAGACAGTAGAAAGCCGCCCCCCTTTTCTTCAGTCGCGCCTCGTGTTGCTTCGATCCAGCCAGATGCAGTCCATCGTAGCAGCGCGAATTCGACGCAGTGTAGCAGCCGTGCGTGGAGGTCCTGGATCGACTCCAACGGGAGCAAGAATTCCACCTCGCTGCCCGTCGACAGTCGACTGAACCTGAGTTCAGTTTGTGTTCGTTTCAGTCGTAGCAGCCCCGTAGTTAGTTCATGTTTAGTGCGAGGTGTTCTTTGTCACAACCCGATCAGTAGCCGAGTTGGTCGAGTGCTTGGCTTCGTAAGCGCGGGGTTGCGGGTTCGAATCCCCCCTGGGTTCGATTAAACCCCCCCCCCCATTTTTGCTCTTTTGGAGCTGGCCGCGCTAGCCACTGGGCTCGGCCCGTTTGGCTCTAGCCCACCAGGGAGCAGCGAGCAGCGATGGGCCGCTGGCCGAACCAGCCCAAGTGGCTGGGCTCCCCTGTTCCTTTTCCTTTTATTTTATTTTTATTTTCAATCTTTTTCTTTTCTGTTTTAAATTCAAATTGGATTTGAATTTCAAATTCAAATCTGATTTTGCCCAAGTTGTTAAACAGGGGCATCCCATATATGTATTTGGGGTAATTTGGGCTACTGAGTTCAGTGGTGATGTCCATTTTTGCAATTGGCCCCTTTATTAAATGAAGCTTGGTCAAAGTGCAATAAGCCCCCTGTATAATTCCTGTTCTGCCAAGTTTGGTACAAAATTCAAATGGCCCATGCCATATATGAATTTTGGGTAATTTTGAGCAAGGAATTGCATGGTGATGATGATATGATCATCTGATCCCTTTTAAAAATTCATGATGTGCAAATTTTGCACTCAACCCCCTGAACTTCAGCTGAATTTGCAACTGCCATTGCAAATTCAAACTGAGACATGTCATATATGTTTTTAGGGTGTTTTTCTGCAAGGAGTTCAGTGGTGATGTTTTCTTGTTGTGTTGAGCAACTTTTGAAACAAGGTGTGATCACCTGGTCCAGAAGCTTTCAGGTCTGTCTGCATGCAACATTCCAACTTCAGTGCATTTGAAATGTTGCTCATCTGATCTTGTCAAGGCAGTTCCCTGCCATCTTTTCTTCAAGTCAGCCTTAACATATTGTCATATGCTATGTGGCTGACCTTCAACAGTTGTTGCACCTCCCTAAGTGTCAATTTCACCGACACTACTCCGTCTCCGGAATCATTGTTTTACTTTCATGTTATTTAAATTCCTGTAATGCTTTGTTGTTCATGTCATGCTATCATGCTATCTACACCTAAGTTAAGGCTCAGACCAAAGCCATTACAATGTAAATAAATTGCATATGGAAGTGATGACTTGTCGTCATCACCTTCATTAAACTTGACTAGACAGGGTCATACCATGTAAATAAAACTTGAGCATGCCATCCTTGTTTGCGTTGCTTCAGTTGCTTACTGGTGTGCCTTTTCCTGCCGGTACCTTACGTTAGCACCTGATACCGCCGAGGAGACTTACGTGGAGCTGTCCGACACCGAGCCCGAGGGTACCGTGAGTGCTGCTTCGACTACCTTACCAGGCAAGGGGGAGATCTGTGTCATTACTTTATAACTTTCTGCTCGTGCCTAGCTGTAGATCTAGAACGTTATTGCTTGATCCTATCTACATTATATGCCATGTTTAAACCCATACAGCCATGATCCCCACATCCCAGCAAACCATTGTTCTGTTAAGTTACCGCTGCTCAGCCATTGCTTAGCATGGATAGAAAACTTGTTGCTTACCCTATATATTTATGGTTGGGATATCATGTTATAAAAGAAGTTGGTTGATATTTATTATTGTTAAATGATGTTAATTTATATTCGACGAAAGGTGGAAGGCTGGACTATTCCCGTCTGGTGCTTTGTTCCATTTGAGTCACCTAGGACCCGAGTTCCAGGTATTGTGTTTCTTGACGAGCGTGCCTAATCGTGTGTGGGGTTTTATGGGGCCCCCTTGTCTTACCTACCTAGCTTCGTACAATTCCAGTGGTGGCCCGAGCTGTTTTACATTTGCAACTGTGTGTGTGTTGGTTGGTACCCCAGCTGTTTTCGAAACAACCCGGGCCAGCGGAGACGTGGTTTCTCCCGTTGGTCCACACTTGGCGAGCTAGGGGTCCCCTGAATATTCAGGTGTGACTCACCGACCTTAGCCTGACGGTAGAGACCGATTCGAGAGCGTGGCCAGCTTTTGAGTTGGGTGTCGACTCACCGGGGGCCACCCGGAATTGTGTGTTGTTAGTTAGAGGGACTCTGACGTTCCGGAGTTTCAGGCGCTTACCTAGCCAAGTGAAAACCGGGCGTACATGCGACGTCTATAATGGACAGTTGGTACACCCCTACAGGGTAAATCTTTTCGAAAAGCCGTGTCCGCGGTTATGGACTACTTGAGACCTACTCCTTGTTCATAGAATAACATCAAGGAAAATCATGCTATAAAACTTGACAAACCGTGTGCGTACCTTGGTTGTCTTTCTTCGTCCAGGGGGACCGAGAGGGAAACGAGGATGTGTTATGTTTGCGTAAGTAGGTGGATAGCTGACTTACGACACGTTGTCGACGTAATTTCTTGGATCTCATCTTTATTCTGATAGAACGTGTATCCACCATATATGCTAGTACGGCTGCAAACTGTCTATATCTTTACCTTACCTGTAGCGTTAGTTATTCCGTAATGATATGTTCTCACCCCCGTTTACTTTTCCGCTTTTACCGCTTTGCCTGATCGGCCGCTGCAGTGGACTACTACCTCGACCCCAGCACTGGACGATACTTCGTGGAGGTGCTCCCGGAGGATGACGACGAGTACGACTACTCCGACCAGTAGGATCCTTAGTTGGGCTCAGACGTTCCCGTGGGTGGATTTATATGGAGCCCTCTCTAGGGCAATTTGTGTCTTGACCGTACCCGGTCCGACTTTGCTTCCGCTTGATGTACTGATGAGATGTATTCATGAGAATGTTGTATTCTAGACAGTGGCGTTGTATGCCCAGCTCTATATCTATATATGCTTTTCCTTTCTTGTAGAGTTGTGTTTTTATACCTGTTGTCGAGAATCCGGCAGCGACACGAGTGCGAGTGTCGTGCGTCGGTGGCGTTTGATGCGCTTCTAACTCCGACCGGACGCGAAAGCGACTAGTTAGAGTTAGTACCGCATCGGGGGCCTTACAGCTAGTGACTGCTTTGTCGGCCAACTTCTTCTTCTCAAGCTCCTCCCTCAGGTCACCAATAACTCTATGTGCTTTGCTTAACTGAGTAACAACAACCTCCTTGTCAGCCACCGTTTTAGCAAAATCTATTTAAAAAGATCTCAGTTCATTTTCCATATTTCTCTTATCTTCCAGGAACTTCAAGTTCTCTTCAGTATTGGTTACTTGTTGTCTCAGCCTCATTGTGTTTTCCTCTTCATACATGCTCCATGTAACAGCCCAGTTTTCACAAAAATTAAAATTTTGTTTTCGGTGTGAATTGTTTGATTGTCTGATTTGTTTGCGGTGTTTGCATCCCCGATTTATCGATCGACGATTATTTTTCCCCCTCTTATCTCGTATCGGACGGAGACCGACCCTTGCCACCCTGACACTCGACCTTTGCGACACCGGGTTTCACCCGATCACCGTCGCAAAAACCACACGAGACTAGTTGCAGCCAACGGAACGAAAAACCTCATTTAATAATTAAACGGGTTATTTTTATAGCGCACCGGAAAATGTTCTGGAACGGTTCCAACGCGAGGTGAACGCCGCCGGCTCGACGCGCTGATCGCGCAGTTCGAAGTTTTACCCGAATCGGAGGTACTGCGGACCCCCGGCAGTCAGAAACGTGAGCACCGCGCGCGCGAGAGAAAAACCGGGAATGTTTTTGCAAACTGCCAGCCACCTGGGCTATATAAAGACCACCACACTCCCCCACCCCTTTCTAGGGTTTCCCCTAGCCAAAATTGCAGCCACACCCCCAGATCTGGTCGAAATTTTCGTCCAAAAGCCCCATTTTCGCATCCCTAGCTCTCTGGCAATTTTGGCCCTTGGATCTGCGAATCGGACGGACAAGAGCGCGCCACGTCGCCCACCAGGAGCTCCACCAACCTCCCTCTCTCTCCTCCAGCCCGAGAGGACCACGCCGCCGGCGAGCCGCCGCGCGCGCGCCTCTCCTCCCTCCTTCCTCTTCTTCCCCCTGCCCTCCTCTCTCACCCTCTCCTTGCCCCGCCCTGCAGGTCGCCAGAGGCCATGGCCTCAAGGTCGCCGCGCCATGGCCAGCAAAGGGAGTTCGGCCCGCCGCCCCGAGCCCTCGCCGGAGACCCCAACCGCCCGGATCCGGCCCCTCCGCGGCCGCCGCGCCCGTTCGGCCTCCTCCCGGCTGCCCTCGCGCCGCCTTCTCGCCGGTGTGCGCCGCCGCGGACCGCTGCCGTCGGGCGCCCGTGCGCCTGCTCGGACGAGCGAGCAACCGCTCGTGGCAGGCCGGCCAAGCACCAGGCCGCCAGCCCAGCTCCAAGGCCCAGCTGGCCTCCAGGCCGACCGCGCCCAGCCGCCTCGTGGGCCGGCCCAACGTGAGGCCCTCTTTTTTTCTGTTATGTTTTTTTCTTTTATCTGTTATTTTGGCAGATTATTGTTGTATTTTTGCGATGGCGATAACTTTTCAACGGTAGCTCGGATCGCAACGCGTAAAACATGAAAGTTGCTTAGTTTTTTGTGTAGTTTAATAAAATGTTGCTTGTTGCCATGTTTGACTTTGTTTACATGCTGTTTGACTGCTAATTACATCGCTTGCCACTGTAAACTGTAATTGCCATATCTTTTTAACCGTTGCTCTGTTTAAAATGTTTCTTATATGTAACTTGACTAGAATTGCATGTAGATTTTGTTTACGTTGTTCTTCTTGCTAAATAAAATAATAAAATATTGTTTAGGTGAAAACAGTACCAAACATATTTATTTTGTGAGGTAAATAGCGATATGCCATGTGTAGGAATTTTACCCGCTTAACTTGACTAGTATAGGTAGATTATTTCTGCTTCACCTCTTGACATGTTTGTGTGCTATGCCATGCTTCTGTGCTTTGCCATGTTAATAACCTTTGGTTGATCACCTGTAGCTAAGCAACTTGAACCACCGTAAACGTGCGGTATTCGTCGTGTGTGACCGATACCCCACTTAAACTGTTAGTAACCGCTCTCGACGACAGATCCGGATCGCGTTGCCGTGTCGTGTGATGTCTTCTTGATCTTGTGTTGACCCGTAGTAATAGAGTGCTTGCTCGTTGATTGCTTTCCAGTGTTTATCGTCTTGTGTGCTTCCGCGGGTACCTTCGGAGACGATGCGAGCTTGCGATCCACTACACCTTCGGAATCCGACTTATCAACAGGCAAGGACTATACATTACTTATGATCCATTCTATTTCAACCAGCGGTTTGCATGCTAGTCTAGGTTAGGTTCGATGTTTGATCCTACCGCATGTTTACAGCCTCTTTCAAACCGATACAGCAATGTCCCTTCCCAGCAAACCTTGTACTGCTATGTTACTATTGCTCGTTGCTTAGCCCCTACTTAGTATGCATGCTTAGGATGCTACGATGTTACCCTGTTACTCCTTGGTTTGGGATATCACATTATTATATTGTTATGGATGATATGATTATTATAATGTTGACTATATATTCGACGAAGGATGGAAGGTTTAGGCTATCCCGCCCCGACGCTTTGTTCCATTCGAGTCACCTAGGATCCGAGTTCCGGGTATTGGTTTTAAGACTGAGCGTGCCTAATCACGTGTGGGATTTTATGGGGTCCCCTCTTCTTACCTACCTAGCTTCAAACATTTCTAGAGGTGTCCCAAGCTGATTTACCATTTGAAACCGTGTGTGTGCTGGTCAGCTGCCAGTAGTTTTCAAACAACTCGGGCCAGCGGAGACAGAGTTCCTCTGTTGGTCCACACTGGTGAGCTAGGGAAGTCCCCTGTTATATAGGTGAGACTAAACCCGACCTTGGCCATACTGAAGAATCCGATCCGAGAGTGTGGCCAGCTTTTGGATTGGGTGTCGACTCCCCGGGGGCCACCCGGATTTGCTCGTTGTTAGTTAGAGGGACCTGTCGTTTCAGATCTCTTGGAACTAAATCATAAAATGGTTGCCTATAATGGGTAGCAACTGAGAGAGATGGGCGAGCATGCGACGCCTCGTAATGGGCAGTTGGTACACCCCTGCAGGGTTAAATCTTTTCGAGAAGCCGTGTCCACGGTTATGGACGACTTGAGACCTACTCCTTGTTCATAGACAATAACAACTGAGATAATCTTAATATAACTTGATCAACGTGTGTGTGTGCCTTGATTGCTTCTTCTTCGTCGGGATGCGAAGAGGAGGACAAGGATAGGATATGTGTTATGTTTGCGTATGTAGGTGGATAGCAGACTTGTTGGAAGCGATTCCTCATCGAATGCTTGGCTTCTTATCTTACTCTCTAGATCGTTAGCCACTTCCTAAATGCTAGTGCGGCAGCAACCTCACCACTTACTCCTTCCTTACCATAAACTACTAGTTGTCCTAGAATGACGAGTGATGAAGTCCTTGCTGGGTCATATGACCACTACAGTTGGATGCTGAGTACCTCTATACTCATGATACTACCCCCAAACTCTTTTCAGGGTTCTCGATCGACAACAGGTACGGTGATCGACGTTTCACGTGGAGACTCGACGACGACTAGTTAGGCGGATCCCGGCGGAGGGCCTGGACCCGTGTGGTTATGGGGATCGATGTTTTTCTCTTTGCCACTAGGCATCTGATTGTAGTCTGTACTCAGACATGTACCTTCCGCTGTTGTATTGTATTTAAGGCAGTTGTATGCCGATTGTATGAGATGTTGTATCCTTGTATCTGTAATGTTGTGATATCATGTTGGAAATCCGGGGCATATGGCTTTGTCATATGTCGCGGTGGGACCGATATGTGCTTCGTCCCCGGATCTGGGTGGAAACACCTGGATCTGGAATAGTACCGCATATCGGGCCTTACACTCCATATCCTAGCTAGGCCTTGCTTCAATGGGATTGGCCACTCATTGTCAACCCACTTAACAAAGTTGCACTTGAATGCATCCTATAAAATGAAACGTATTCAAATACAAAGCAACATTAATGATATAAAAAGATTATTGACAAAAAGATTGAATGACTAATGCAATATTGCTAACATTTTTTGCACAAGCTAAAAACCTCCTTCCGGTATCAATCGATTGAAATGCCACAAATCTTTCACAAGGGGGCCCGTGCTCACACATACAAGGTTGATTCAAAGCCAAGCCGCTCCATTCCGTGCACTCCATGGTCGGTAGCTATAAAGAAGGTAAATGAAATCAATACCCATTTACCCTACAACCATAACCCTCAAAGTGACACTCATAGGGAACATGCTAACCTCGCTAACTTGACTTGTCACATAATCATCATCGTCTGACGAGTACGAGCTTGCCGACAACCTTTGCCAATTCATCCTATAATATCAATCATATCAATGCCATTGCTTCATATCAATCTTGCCAATTCTTCACACAAAATATATTCTAAAGAAAACACATAATGTAATAACAAATATAAATCCAATGGAATTTAGGGTTTCACTAAGCCTAGCAATCCTAATTTGTTCTCAAATACTACTACAACAATGCTAATGCTATACATTTAACAATAATGCCATTGCAACTACAAAGATTGAAAATCCATTTCAATCTAGGGTTCACCAAAAAATGCTAAAAAGAAGAAATGACATGGATCTAATGGATGAAAACTTAGGGATCGGAGGAGAATACCTTAAGAGATGATTTGAGGAAGAAATCCACGGTCAAAACCTCCAAATGGGGAAGATTTGAGAGGGGGCGACTAGAACAGCATCACACAGGGCGGCCCCTGTGTGTGTGTGTGTGTGTTATGTGTGGGCTGCTCGGGCGTGGCTTCGGCCTTTAAGTGGCTGCCTAGTCTAGCGCCTGATGGGGAGGCGCTAAGCATGCATGTCTAGCGCCTGTTGGTTAGGCGCTACACTTCCGGGGTGGGGCCCTGTGGGGGTCCACGTTGACACGCTGACAGGAGCTTAGCGCCTGGTGGTTAGGCGCTACATAAAAGGGTTAGTTCTGTGAAATAGTTTGCAACTAGGTTCAGATTGTGAATTTGTTTCGCATAAAGGTCAAAAGTGTTGATTTTGCCATTCGCTGGCGCGGTGCATTGTGCACGAGCTAGCATCAGTTCTGTTTTTTTATAGACAAGATGTTCACAAATACGTATATACATAATTTCATAAATTTATACTTAAAAAAAAATCATAAATTTGTACATATATGTTATCTTTAGAATCATCTTTAATAAATTGATCTAACGAGTCTATGAGATACTAAAGCGATCAAACCAATGTTTGATTTCTGATGGGCTAAGAAGATCACTGTTATCCTAACCATTCAACCACAAATTAAGTCTCAACATTCGTTCTGTTTTGATGGACAGTGTGTGAGTGCATGAGACAAGAAAGTATATTTTTTGCTCGAGGTGCAAATCTACCTGGATGAATAATAAAATAAATAAAAAATGCAAGAAACTTTTAATAAATTTAAAAATGCAAGAAACTTTTAATAAATAAATAAATTCTTTTGTAGAAAACATTCCAACGTACAAATCATGTTCGTGATGCTTTGGATGCAAAAAGAAGCAAAACAATGCTTCAGAAATGAGCCTTTTCAGTGTTGAATTTATTTTTATACGCTGGACATATCAAACGTTATTTCAAAATTTGCATGGTAGTAGACAATTTAATCATGTGTATTAAAAAAACAGTTTTTTTAACTATTTATTGTACTGTTCACATGGGTGCACATGCATCCAGGAGCAGAAACTTCATGTCCTCTACACATCTTTGTTGGAAAAAAAATACAGACGACCGGTGTTTTTCTTCGGAAAATGCAGACCGCCGGGAAGCTCTCAGTGGAAGAAACTGGCATTCGGCATTGACAGGGTCAATATGAGCATTTGCCATCAATTCATGAGGTAAATGGCTTCAACAACCATGCGTGGGATGGTGCACTCCAGTTTAAAAAATGGAGCTAATCTTACGTAAATTTACTGGTCTAAATGTTCAATGCAGTTGTGGCAGGAATACATTGGGGGTACAGGCAAGCAGATCAGCAAAAGATGCGACCGGAAACAGGTGTACTGAAAACAAAAAGGGAATATGTCATTGCTCAACTGGTCTACAATTCTAGCCATTCATTGTTCTACCCTACAAAATTCACTTGTCCAGAATGTACTTATACAAGGTATCTGACCACACTACAACTTTTACTTTTGCTTACTTTCAGACTGGCCCTTGGTGCTACTACTGATCATCTCTACAGCCCGACTGTTCTTCAACTTCATCGACGGGTCTTCTACTCATCATTCTTCTTTTGGTATTAAATAAATCTTCGTCTTGATGAAGGCATGGAGCCTGTGGGGAATGATATGATCCCTTGCTACTGCAAGTAATGATCTGCTAGAAATCCGAATGATATATACAAATTAAACTTGAATGGGTAATAGGAGTTCTGCATAGGGGGCACTCGGGCTTCTCATTGCACCACTCCATTATGCACTTCCTGCAGGTTATGCCATGTGCGTCATCATACCATTCAAGAGAGGGATGAAAAAGGGTTCCGTTAGAGAAATAGCAATTGAAAGAAATTTTTTACCAGCAGAAGACATGGCCGCAGGTTGTGGCAGTAGGATTTTGCCGGGTACTGAGACAGAGAGTGCATTTGCTCCTGCTACTGGACGCCTGAGCATCAGACAAGCGATACACAAACATAAGCACCGTACAAATTTAAAATAATGGTGGTTTAAAGCGTATGCAATTCTATCCATAATCTTGTATTGTAACTGGATTCTAGGGCTTGGTTTCTCAAGAAAAAAATGCATTGAGAGGTGCATCTGAAGAGTAACATAGCAATATACTCCCTCTGTTTCTTTTTATAAGACGTTTTAAACACTTGATCTAACTATCTAAAACGTTATATAAATGTTAACAGAGGTAGTACAACTTAGTTTTCCGAACATTTTAGTTTGGTTAGTGGAGCGTAAGTTAGTTTTCCGATGGTTCTCAGGTACACAAAAACAGTAATTCAAACTCAAGAATGTTATCTAAGACAAATACCTCTGAAACAGAAGCCAAATCTACAGCTTTGCCATGACGGATGTCACTGATGATATTTCCATCTTCATTTAGAACAGGCACATTCCGACCTGTTTCACCATCCACATGCGTAAGAATTCAAAATAATCATACAGATATTTGTACCATTGTAAAAAGGTAACTTGGAGCTTTAAAATAATAACAAAAACAGTTATTTCTTTAGCAAAAATTAGTCATTCATTCAAATAAATTCAGTAGAAGAGTGCACCTGTAGATGAAGGATAGCTCCCGGACGAAATTTGATTAATGGAACTAGCTATTGATGATAAGTTACTTCTTCGGAGTCTTTCAGCACCAAGAATACACAACTGAATCAGCAAAAAGATACCCAAAATCTGGTACCTGCAAATGTAATGGATTAAACTGGAGAATTTATAACTCAAATGGAAAATAGTGCGAAGATAGTCCAAAACACTAGAGACCATGATAAACTTATTATCATTTACATTCTCAAATTCATCCGTGTAGTGTAATTTCGTGGTACCATTGGCTGTATGATTTACTAGAAGAATACACCGCGCGTTGCAGCGAAAATCTCTATAAAAACTCTAATGTAAATTTAAAGGATATAAGATGCATGTAAATGAAAGTGGATGACATAAACAAATGATTGGCTACAATAGTGAGTGATGTGGATAGCTTGCATGTTGAGATAGATACCACTGGGGTTTTGTTAGTGGATGACATGGACAAATGATTGGCTACAATAGTGAATGATGTGGATAGCTTGCATGTTGAGATAGACACTATAAATGCATCTTAGTGGGGTTTTGCTTTATAAGAGATATAGATTTCTATGGGGCTAAATGTAGTAAGTATTTCTGAGTTCTGACAAAATGAATAAGTACAGATAAAAGTACCTGGGCCTCTGATTCATTGGCTTACCAATGAATACGTAATGAATACCAGCTCCTCGCTTTGATAAATGATAATATAATCCTATGGAAAAGGAACATCAGAAGTGTAATCAAATGCCTAATAATTAGTATTTAATACAGATTCAACTGAGGTGATGAGAATATGACCAATTTTATGGAGCCAATGTTACTTCATTGGTTAAGAACATTAGAAAAGTACTCCATCCTACTGTATGTACATAGATTGAATTGTACTACTAGTTTTTTTTATGTTAAGACTGAATGATGAAACTGCACAGCAACTCAGCAACAGAGTCTAAGAATGTATGAATGTGTGACAGTGTTCTGATATGCAGCATAACCGTATGACAAACTGAGTGAGCTGAATTTGCCATTAAGGGTGATGGCTGGGGATTTCAATTTGCCTACTGCCCTCGCAGTAAATACAGGTTCAATGACTTCAAGGTGATCACTGAATAGAACTCCTCAGTTGATACTTGTTACACTAACCCAAAATAACGATCGAATGGTCTTTAAATATAACTCAAATAAATAATGATTTTACATATCATACTGAACATAAGATACCTTCAAAGTAGAAGAACATCAGGTTTGTCCGCATAGTCAACTGTATAAAATCTTGACCAAGCGGCAGCATCTAGGAACAGATAAGACACAGCATATAGTTGTTAGACAAGAAAAGCATATCTTTATTATTCGAATTGTATTCCTCATTTCTCAATGAGTAAATATAGGGAGGCTTCCATACATAAACAAAGATTGCACGTAGGAACTAGAACGAATTTCGTACCGAAGGCCATTTCTGAACTACCCATAGCCAAAAGGCATTAGCTTTTCTTCTCAACCTCGAGAGCATAGAAGGACTCAAGCTTCTTGACGACTCATTCACATTTGTAGAAGATTCTGCAACGCCTCTACTAGAATTATCACTTTCATGATGAAAATCAAGCTGAGAGTCATCCAGGTAAATACCGCGGGAGACAATTCTCGAACTGTTAAAACAGTACAAATAGAAAATATGCAATCAGCTTCTTTCAACAAAGAGAATGTTGGCTAAAGGACTCTTTAAAATTATTACTACCATCTTACCTGATTCTTTCAGCAAGATAGGGCACAGCAGTTTGGTACAAAATGAAAAGCATCCGCCTAGCAGGTGTGGGCGGAAGTCCATGTGAGGTTGCAACCTGAACAGCTTAATCATAATAATATGGGCATCATCAGCATAATACATAGGATTATCGCTTCAAGATTCTAATGGTACTGAATATTTTATGCGCGTCAAATTTACATGATACAGAACAATTTTGATCATGTCACTGGCCATCACACTTGGTGTTCCATGTCTTTTGTTTGAAAAAAAAGGCAGAGCTCCCGCTTATGCAGGGTCCGCGGAAGGGTCCAACCACTTTGGCTCTTTTGCACGCAGCGTTTCCCTGCATTTCTGCAGCGTTTCCAGGACTCAAACCCATGACCTCATGATCACAAGGCGACAGATTTACCACTGCGCCAAGGCTCCCCTCCATGTCTTTTGTTTGAAAGGATCTTCAAATGAATTCGCTACAATAGGCCCATCTAGTAAACTAAAATAGTAGTATTATGTTAGATGAAAAGTACTCGACCTGCGGGGGTAAGCCAGCCACGGTCAAGAAACACCCCAAATGCGACACGTGGCCGCTTAACCTCATGTGGGCTTTTTTTTTTATGTGGAACCAAGGCTGTCCCACAACAGGAGGCGTTACTATCGCGCTACCAACATGTTCACACATGAGATGAAAAGTAACCCTTCATAATTACATCAACAAATATTTTCTAGTGATTTCTATACAAAACTGAGACAAGGGCAAATGTCCAATGGCAAGAGATGAACTATGGGCCAGCAATATGCTACTATCAAGTATCAAATGAAAAGCTGGAAACAGACACTTAAAGGTATATAACATTTGTCCATGCTGACAAAAAACCCATAAACGACGCTAAAGAAGAAAAAGCAATATGACCTGAGATATATCACAATATTCTTCTCCGAGTGTTTGCTGGCCTGAACCAGTTGTTAGCAAGTAATAGAGGGACTGACCAAGAAGTTTTATCTGCGGAAGTTTAAATCAATGTAAGTGTTGGCCACACTCTACAGACTGCATAAGGAAACACGAAAATGTAAATATGAATGTTGGCACAGAAAAAGTATATTCAGAGAGAACAATACTTAAACCCCTTGGATAGGAAACACGACAGTTTTATCCAGCACGACAATCATCCTACTCTACCGATATGGGATATGCAATACCATACAAATGCCATCTTCACATTCTCCCATAAGAATGTAATATCAAGATTCAAGCATCGTACATAAGGTATAGCAATAACCTTTCAATTCATATTAACCTGAAAAAATTTAGCTATCTGGAGTATGGTGCAAACTACTATATCAGTAAGAAAACCTTTTCAGATGGAAACTTTTAACTCGCAGCCTTGTGCACACTACCGAGTAAAGTAAATCTCTAACTTCACCTATAAGCTCCCTAATTTTGGAGCCTCCTCATTAAATTGAGATCTTCAATTGAAGAATGGATATACGATTTTGAGTGGGTCATTTCCCTGAGCATTGTGGTGGGATCTCTCGATGGGTAGGTCCCCTTGGTAAATATCTAGGTGGTCTGGGCCTTGGTAGGCAAGAATGAAGCACCGCCTAAGACACGTTTAGCACCAGCATAACACATGCGGGCAACAACATAGGTAACTCCCTCATGTACATGTATTGATTAGAAGCTGCCCCCAATCACACGGCCAGAAAAGCGAAACACCACATTAAATAAAATACTCTGTTTCCCCACATGCCAAACCAATTAGCACGTAGAATTTTCACAACCTAAAATAAAACTAGCACATAATGCAACCCCATGAACATAAGCGGCGCAGCGAAGCACGCACTGCCCTTGTAGTAGTTAACCAAATTGCAAACCTCTAAATCGTGTGATCTTCGCTAAGTGTTGTGCAAAATTCACCCACCAAAATATCAACGTCTGAAAAACATCCAATAGCACCGCCAATCATCTTAAATCTACAAATCAATATCCAACAGCTGAACAATTTCAACTACTAGGTAGTACCCAAGTACTGATAGAGCCCATTCGAGTTGGAGTTTGGAGCATTCACTCCACATCACCCAAACCATTCACCAGACCATATGCTCACGCGCAGAGCATGTTAAATTTCGAGCAGAATGCGATAATCGCTGCGAACTAAGATGAAGCACATGCAGATATGGTCAATTCTGTTCAGCAGTCACCTCATTCTGGTAAGCAACGGCGACCCTGGTCCCTGCATCACCACCAACACGCCAAATCACAATCAAATCACGAAATACAGAAGCTAAGCCAAGACGAGTTCGGGGGGAGGATTGGCGAACCGAAGAGGTGGCGGAAGGCGTCGCGGCAGGCCTCGGTGACGTGGGCGGCGTAGTTGTCGTCCTTCTCCGCCGCGCGCATGACCTCCGGCTGCGCCGCCGTCGGGAACCGCCGCGGACGCCCGGCCCGGGCGCCGCCGCGGGAGCTGGGCCCCGCATCGCCGGCGGGATCCCCGGCTCTCATCTCTCCTCTCCGTGTCCAGAAGAAGCTCAGGGGAGTCCGCGCGCCGTGGTGGGCTCCGGACCTCCAGTGGTAGCTTGTGCAGATACACCCCTGGCCTTAGCATTATTTCTCTTTGCGTGCAACTCCGGAAAGAAAGTGGGACCCACATGTCATTGTCCTTTCGGTCCATCCACGCGGATTAGGGTTCGGGAGAGGCGGCTCGGCCCAGCAGCCGCTTCCCTTTATTTAGGGTTCAGGGTTTCTCGCGGCTGCGGCGGACAAGACATCCTTCCTTCTGCCTCTTACGAAGGTCTGTGGTTCCTCTGAGAAGAGAAGAGAGGCCCCTAGATCCCTCAGTCGGGAGTCGCCATGAGCCGGTCAGGCCAGCCCCCGGATCTGAAGAAGTAAGCTCATCGACCTTTGTTTTTTCCCATCTTGAACTCGATCTGTTTCGCTAGGCTTTCTCTGTTTCGTCTGGATTTGGATGCTGATATTGTTTCATTCTTGTTGATTTCAGGTACATGGACAAGAAGCTCCAAAGTAAGTGCGCCTACCAGTTTCTAGATTTGTTTATTTTCTGTTCTGAATATGTATTGATCAGACATGAGATTTAGGTTTTTTATAAGATTCGGTGGACGTCTATGCGCTGATGTTGGTAGATGTTGTTGGGAGGATTGATTGCACTGTGTGCGTTATATGTGACTTGCCAGAACCTTATGTTTTTATGGGTCTGCGCCGCATCTGAAAAGCAATTAGTACCTCGTTTATATGATATTGCCCAGTGGCCGCTGAGGAAATTGTAGAATGCTGTTTGATTATTTGATTCATTTGGTGCAATCTGTGCATGGTTGTGCTGCAACCGTATCACTCTGTAGTGTTCCTATGATGCGCTAGTATCGGCAGTGAACCCTAAAAATATTAAATTGCCATGGTTGTTGATTAAAACAGTGCAGAAATTGTGAATGCCGATTGATTTGGTTCTAATTTATGAATGGAGCTGACTGTAGTCATACGTGAACTTGTGAATTGTGTTCTGCTTACCAGATTTGCAGTTTGCCACGTTTGTGATGTAAATGCCCTAAATGATGATATCTTAGCAAAGCTATGGATTTATCTCCTAATGAAGCTTCTTTGTCATAGTTACTCTGATAGGCCATTTACGCTTTTGTTCTGTTGCTTGTTTATATTCTTATGTACACATTTTGATATTTGTGCACATATTGCCATGTGCGGTTTTATGGCTTCTTTGTCATGTTTGTTGGTTCAAACAATACAGAGATTATGCAGGTCGCTTGATTTACTTGTTATTTACTGTTTTGTTCTGTTGCTTGTTTATATTCTTATGAACTTACACATTTTGATATTTGTGCACATATTGCCATGTGCGATTTTGTGACTTCTTTGTCATGTTTGCTGGTTTAAACAATACAGAGATTGTGAAGGTCGCTTGATTTACTTGTTATTTGTGAATAGAGCTGCCTGCAGTTACATGTGAATGTGGAATTGGTACTAAGTAACAACGGATGTGTTCTGCTGTTGCGCTTTGCAGTTTCCACATTGGTGATGTAAATGTCCTAAATGATGATATCTTAGCAAAGCTATGGATTTACGTCCATATGAAGCTTCTTTGTCATAGTTACTCTGATAGGCCATTTACGGTATTGTTCTGTTGCTTGGGTATAGTCTTATAAACTTACACATTTTGATACTTGTGCACATACTGTCATGTTTGTCGGTTAAAACAATACAGAATGTGAAGGTCACTTGATTTACTTATTATTTATTAATAAAGCTGACTGTAGTTACATGTGAATGTGGATATGCTACTAAGTAGAGACGTATATGTTCTGCTGTCCACCTTTGATTTTCCACATTGGTGATGTAAATGCCCTAAATGATGACATCTTAGCAAAGCTATGGATTTATGTCCAAATGAAGCTTCTTTGTCATAGTTACTCTGATAGGCCATTTGCATATCTGTTCTGTTGCTTGGAGTTATGGTTTTACTTTGGACGTATTTCTAGGCATTATTCTCCCAAATTGCACTTCATTTGTCTTTGCTATCCCTCAACGCATTTTGTTATTGAGCTCCTCTCCACTAATTGAACTTTTCATCTGAACTTTATACATAGTGTAACCAAGGTTGCTGTGGTCTATAACCTGCAATAGTATTGTGCTGATTGCTTTCGAATGAAAGTGCTAGACTGTAACAGATGTTTAGATAAAGCTATTGATGGTGTTAGCAGCATTCTCCAAACATGTTTTGGCTGAAAAATGAATTGTCAAGGTTGCTTGATTTTGTTTCTAATTTATCTGAATAAACATTGGCCGTGAATATGCTAGTAATAGTAACATGATGAATATTTTATACTGACCAGCCTCCTAGTTTGCCACCTTGGCTATGTAAATGCCCTAAATGATGATATGTTAACAAAGCTATGGGTTTATGTCCAAATGAAGCTTCTTTGTCATAGTTACTCTGATAGGGCATTTACTGTTCTGCTATGTTCCTTAGATATAGTCTTACCAAGTTATAGATTAGATGTGTGTACATTTTAACTGCAGTTTTGTTTTACACTTTGAAGCTGGCTGTCATTTGAAAAAAAATGGCGTATTATTGTGATGTATTGCTTAGATCTCTTAGTTAACATTGATCTCTGTCCTAACTAAAAATCTTCTTGAAAAGCTATGTACTTATATTTTGTACTTAACCTTGTTTTGCTGTAGTTATGTTGGTAAGTGGCTCATTTGTAGACATCCATCCTCCATAAATGGGGTTAGGTGGAGAAATAGCCAATGTACTCGCTTCGTTCACAATTATAATGTTTTGGACTGAAGTGGGTGAATAGATACACTAAAATGCGTCTATATACATCTGATTCAGAAAAAAGTAGGAACATCTTATAATTGTGAATGGATGAAGTATATTACTATATATTTAGTCACACTAAACCAGACTCTGCTACGAACTATATATAAAAATTTAACGTGATTTTTACTTGCGACATACTTGGGTACGATATCTTTTGGGTTTCAGCTCTAGCCTACCCCAACTTGTTTGGGACTGACAGGCTTTGTTGTTGTTGTTGTTGTTTACTTGCAACATACTTCTAGGAACCATCCCTAAGGTTGGTTGAAAAGTAGTCGCGTTGTCTTCTCAGAATCTTGGTGCTGCATAGTTTCTTAAGGAAAAATTGTGTGAACATTGATCTAATGTCTTCAAGTTGCTCAGTTTGTTGTCCATAATAATCATCTTAAGGTGGGGTTGAACATATGAATGTAGCCATTATTCTCCTGGTCTGCTTCGGTCGGCTATTTACTCACTCAATCTCTTTTCAATGTTCCCAGTCAAGCTGAATGCCAACCGCGTTGTCATTGGCACGCTTCGGGGATTTGATCAGTTCATGAATTTGGTCGTGGACAACACTGTGGAGGTCAATGGAGATGAGAAGAACGACATAGGGATGGTGGTGAGTGATTCTTCCTGTCGATTTGGCCAGACCTCATTCTAAATATTTCCTGCTAGATTATCTTTGCAATTAAAATACTTTCATCAAATACCTTCTTGTCTGCTCCAATTATATAACTAAGCATACTTGAACAACCTGTGCAGGTACTGAGAGGAAATAGTGTTGTGATGATTGAAGCCTTGGAACCAATTGCTAGGTCTCAGTGATCTTTCGGATTCCCTGCTTCTGGTTTAGTACTTGTGCGGATAGTGTTTGATGTCTGGCAATTTGTATCCTAACCATTTTAATGTGTGGTATTGAGCACTTGCTGTACAGTTTGGTGTCTGTTTTTAGATGCTTGCATTGCTCCTCAAAACTTACTATCCACCATTTGGGCAATGTTATGTTTTTAATGATATGTGAACTGCCATAGAAGATTGGCATGATGTTTGGCTACGGTTGTGATCTCATGTTTATTTTTTGTATTAAGAGCAAGGCCAACGTGTTGGTGCTAAGAAACCACCATCTAGGTAGGTGGTACAAACAACAGAACCTTCACAATGTACTCACCTGTTAGCATCGACCTGGTGATCCATTTGTCAGGACTAGTAAGCTTGCACGTGCAATGCAGTCTCAAAAGCTGATCAAATGAAACTCCCAAAAAAGAAGATGCTCCAAAAATATTATAAAATAACTCTACAATGTTGTGATTTATTTTGAAATGTGAGATACAATTGTGGTCCTGTTGGTGCATATAAAAACAATAATACAAGTATTCTGGTTAATTCTTGTTATAGCTTGAAAGTATCCTTGCTTTGTATCATAGTGCAAAATTTGCCAACTATAAGCTCAGAAAAAGTTGAAAGTTCGTGGCAGCCAATCAGGGCGAAGACGAAGGACGGGGCGACGCAAGCGCATGGTCGGGCCAGCCATTCGTGAAGGGATGGAGCACGGATCTGGGCCTTCGGATGGGGGCGGCAACGGAAGGTGTGCGCAAAGGTGAGAGAAGATGTGATAAGATTAGCCGAATCGTTGTGTCGCTAAACATGGACGCGACGTCGTTTGTTCGATGAACATAATTGAACGTAAGAGATATATTGGACCAGCATCTCTGATGCTTTTTATATTACTAGTAGACAACTTACAGAGATATGCAAAAAAAAGCAACATGGCAGATAGACAACCAAGTTGTGGACCATCGAATATCGCTCTCTTATATCCACGAAAAACATTTCATACCTATCTTCCACCATTATTAAAGCTTCAGGCTAAAGCTCAATACATACGTCCATGTATATCCAAATGAAAATGGCATGTCATAGTACTAAATATGTATAAAAAATAGCAGGCTCTTTTGAATTCACTTATACGCACAGTCCACTATCCACATTGTATGCATTAACTCGTTGATGTCCAGGTTCCAGCAAAGCAGCAGGTAGAGGGACTATAGAGATTTCTAGGATATATGGTTGTGTATGTCTTTTGCTCCATACTTCCTCATCGAACATAGCATCGCCGCGTCCGACTGCCTCTGCTCTCCGTCCTGCGCGTGCCCGCGTACGCGCACTGGGCTCAGCTGGAATCCGAAACCTTCCATCCTATTCGCTCCATTTTTTCCGTCCCTGATTTATTGTGTGCACTGTTTCTTTTGACACCATGGCCGCAACTCCGCTGTCACCATTAGTAAACCGACAAAATAATAGGCAATAAATAGGGAAAATGAGTGTAAACAAATTAATTGTAATTAGAGTAAGAAAATACTTAGGACTGAGAAACATTACAGAAAATGAGAAGGTATTTCACTTCCTTTCAAAATGATGTAAAGAATATGACTCGAAAAAGTTGATATCACGCTTACAAAAAACGCTAGTACATTTGATAAACAAATAACATTGAAAATTCTGCAAATATATTATGCACATTAAATACCAATGTATGTATCTCTTTGACAAGTAAGAATTTCATGTGGCAACCCTCAGATCGACTCCACAGGTATCCTAGCTATCCGGCGCTCTTTCCCACACAACAAACCAACAAATTATCATAAAGCACTACACAAATTGACAAATTGGGTAGTAAGAATAAGGCAGTGTCTTCTATCACATATAAAGCTATAAAATGGACAAATGATATTCGTATATTTATATATCACTAAACATTGAGTCAACTAACGCAAGGGATATGATAATCCTTTTTTACAACATATGATAACATTTGACTGTTTTTATCTTTTGTTAAAATCCATAGCTTTCCACACATGTCCCTGGAAGAAAAAGATTTCAGGTTATATCATGCTTTTGTCTGGTTAAGCAACCAAGCAGATGCTATGTTTTGTAGAAAATCCCGGAATTTGAATTTTGTTGTTTGCACCAACGTTATAAGCTCATCTCAGGCTTGCTCCTGCGGGTAGTGATTTTCAACTTCTAAAAGAACATGTTATACAATATAGTGTTTCAACATATATATTTAGCATCATACATCTCTGCAAAAAATGTTCATGTTCATGACGGTTTAGTACGTCAATTTCAGCAGGAATAACAATTTTACATGAATAATACCTGCAAGCATGAAAGGCCATTATCTAATTCTAGAATTGAATCATTCAGACCCCCTGTAATATTATATGAGATTAGCTTCATAATATACGAAGTTACGTGCTAAAGACAGGAAAATAACATCTTCCAACAAATTATGTTTTCCAGAGTTTTTTTTTTCTGGTAAGACTATTTCCTGGAGGACATTGGTGAAGCCATATATGTGTCCCTTTTGAACATAAATAGTAGGGAAAATATGTAAATATTTACCAACAAGAAATAAATAATTATAAGTTGCAGTGATAACAATACAGGGTCATAATTCATAAAACAATATTTTGTGCACTTAATGGCCCAGAAAGAGAAAGCATGACAAAGGGAAACACCACTTTTTATTAGAACGGATGTTAAACTCATATTACATCAGCCATCTAAATTGTCTGAATTGTCACTTATGTTTCCCTTCCTCCTCATCTCCAGTTTTGTACAGACCTCTTCCATCAATCTGCACAAAAAAGATAATTGCATGATCTGATAGACTATGTGATTGAATAAATGATGAGAGGTGGGTCTAGTTACGGCTAGTTAGACACTGGAGATGAACTGCGTGTATAAAATATATCAAAAAATTAGAAGGGGCGCGACATGAAGAGGGATCAAGAACTACAGTCATGAACATAGAGATTAGCAACAGAGCAAAAACCAGAAGTATGCCTTTGACATGCGGGCGCTTAAAACATTGGCAATGCGCTTGGGTATGCTGCTCCGCCCCCTTCCTGGCACTTTTCCTTGCCGAGTACCACCACCAGCGGGCGCATCACCAGCAACTTGCATTTCCTTCTTACGACCCTCCGCGCTTCCAACCTATATCAGGAGATTCCCTCCGACTCGTTCGCCGGAGAAGAGGAGGATCAGGGTCGGGGAGTCGAGATAACTATGTCGCCGCCGGGATGGCCTCTCGGATGAGCACAACCGCTCCCTCGAACCCGCGAGGACAGCAGCGGCGCGGCGGTCCCTCACGCGCAAGCATGGATGCGCAAAGCGAGCACCGGCGGCGATGTTGTATGCAACTGCGTACGGGGCTCCTCCCGTTTCTCACGGGGATGGGGATGAAGATGAAATCAAGCCCGAGAAAAAGGGGAAAGATTGATGGGCTGGATCGGGGGCTATTGGGATCTAAAGGAGGCGCCGTCGCTCGTGGGAGGAGGGGAAAAGGCGGCGGATGAGGGGGTTTGAAGGTGACCCGCGACCAGGGCGGGGTTGTCGAGATACCTGCGCCGCCGCCGTCTCCGAAATAGTTTGGGGTAACGCCATCATCACCCCACACCGAGCCCCCTAGGTCTAGATCGGGAGGATCGGAGGGAGGGGCGGCGACAGGGGGTGGTGATGGGGCGTCGGGGAGGGGATTGGTGCCGGCGGCGGCAACGACCGGCGGGGAGGGGTGTTGCTGAGGCAGCGGGTCAGGGCGTGGACGAAGGGAGGAGCGACGGGATTATAGTATATCGAAAGGGTACGTTTTGCACTTTTGCGGGAGTGGGATTGTGTTGTGCTCCCGCTAAACATGGGTTAGCTTTGGTTCATTGGATATAAGGCAATGAATGGACAAGATTGTTTGGATTAGCACCTCTGGTGCTTTTTATATTAGTAGTAGATTATTTTATTTCCCCCAGCCGAATAGGAATTAATCGATAAATTGGCTGATTAACTGAATTTATCAGTATTCCATATATATAATGCTCTCTCTCTCTCTATATATATATATAGACTCGCCATTTGGGACACCTAGATGCCCCGCTCTTCGCCATTAAATTTAATTTTGGAGGGTTTATTATGTTAATTAATTGTGCGTATATATTAGTTGTGGGGATATATACCTACCTACGATTAAAATTTATTTTTAGGTATGTGCGTATTAATAATATTTGTCTAAAACTAAATACCCAACATGAAATATACGCGTACATACCCAAAACAAAGTATGTATTATACAACATCATAAAATGAAAAAAATAATCGTGGGTATATATACCTAATAAAGATCAAAAATTATTTATAGGTATATGCGTACTCATCATATTTATTCATAACGAAATACCCCATGAAATATAGGCATACATGTTGTAAGGTGTCCAGACACCTAGGTGTCCCAAATAATTTACCTATAGATCATACTAAGCCATTATTCTAGACTCTAGTAAAATAGTAAATTCCCTAGGCTACAAAACATGAATACATGATAACAAGGGGCGTCTGATTTAGAAGTTCATAAACCTGCACATAAAAAAATTCATCAATATGTGCTCTCAGTCACAATGTTCATCCAACAAAGCAGTAGCAACATCAATAGTCAGCAGAGGTGGTAGGAGAAGAGAAAAGAGGACTCTTGCTGCTGGACTCCATTGCCTGGATCTGCTTAGGGTTCTTGCTGGCAACGAGGAGCAGGTGTCCGGCGGCGAAGAAGGGTGGCCTGAGCTGCTTGGGGGGTCAAGGAGGTGGACGGCGGCGAGGAAGGGTCTGGCGGATGCCCCAATCTCGAGCGAGAGGGCTGGGCGGGTGGAGGCTGAAGAAAACGGGCTAGGTTTTTTGGGTTTATAAGGCAAAAGGGGGTGGCCCAATTACTCGGCTAGGCACGAAAAATCGGCCTGACAACCAAAAAATCGGTTTGGGTGAATTATTCATCGAATAGGGGGTATTCGATTCATCAGTGGGGCGAGCAGCGATTACCTGGCCGATTAACTGTTGATTCGACCGGATTTTGGAACAGTGACATTTTCCCCATCGGCAAAAAAAGCTCTTTTCCCTGCGTCCCTAAAGGGCAACCATTCGATGGAAGCGTGCGGCCATTGGGCTAGGGAGAGGCATGGAAGCGAAGAACCTCAAGATGAGATGCATTTGCTCTCTACGTCGTGCTGCTGTCACAAAACTAGTGCCATGCATCCTTGCTTGATGTTGATGCTCATTTCTTGCTGCTTTCGATGGATTGGCGACAAGCACTACGTGAATGGGGATACGATCATCGTAAAATTTAACTCTCAACTATACTATGGTTCCTCTTCTAGAACCTATTTCTAACAAAAGTTTCTAGCACCGACATGTAGCAATGTTCTTAGTGTGTGCTAAAATTTCTTAACACATATTGTTTATCAACATTTGTTTTTCTCTAAGGGGCGTGGTTTGGTGGCTACCCCTTTGCTTGTGAGGGATAGCTTCTCTCGTCAACGATGCTATTAGGTTGTAGACGCTCTCCCTTCTCCCTTCCCCTTCTTGAAGCTTTGCATGATGCTCGCTCCATGCATGTTTTGTGTGATATTGTTAATGATCTAGATACACTTTCATACATTTTTGATCATATTTGGACTAACCTACTAACTCAGTGAACCCCAGTGTCAGTTCATGTTTTTTGCTGTTTTCTATTTCAGTTTTCCCCCATATAAAAAGTGCTCCAAAAAACCGGGAAAATCAGATAAAAAATCAGCGTGTCGGAAGCCTCCAGAAGCCCGAAGGAGGGCCAGGGGCCCACCACCAGGTGCCTAAGCGGCCACCTGGCGCGGCCAGGGGCCTGGCCGCGCCAGGGGGGCGCCTGGACCCCTGGTGCCCCCCCTGGCTGCCCCCCTTTACCTATTTATTCTCCGTCAAGGAAACTTCCGAAGACAGAACCCTATTTCGCAATCTCGCCTCTATTCCGCCGCCGCATACAAGATCGGGAGCACCGTCACGACCCTTCCCGGCACACTGCCTGAGGGAGGATCGACCTCCGAGAGCTTCCCCTTCATCATGGACGCTTCCCGGATGTGCCGTGAATAGTCTACCTTGGACCATGGGTCCGTGATCAGTAGCTATGTGATGTTTTCCTCCCCTCTTTGTTCTTCATGGTTTAGACCGCGTGAGCTGCCCTACATGATCGAGACACTTATGTAATTCCTCTGTTGTTGCTATGCTGAGTTTGATGGGATCTGATGGATTATGAGATTATGTTCAGATCGTGATAGAGTAATATATTTGGTTTTTATCTCTTATATTTTTGTTCCTAAGTACTTCTTGCATGTTCTCCGTTGCTGTTTATTGGTTTGGCCAAGTGGTAGGTAGTAACTCCAAGAGGGAACGTTATGACACGCTTGAGTGACAGAAACATGAGTCTAGGGGATGTGCTTGTTGGATATGTGCCCTAGAGGCAAATTAATAAATATATTTGTCACATATCTGTTTGTTCATAATACGTTATATATTGTGCTAGAACTGTATTAAGCAGAAACATTAATACACGTGTGATATATAACAACCTGGTCCCTAGTTAAACTCAGGCATACTAGCTCATTGGGCAATTGATGATCAAGGTTTCCTGATCATGAGAACATAATAGTCTATTGACAATGAGGTCATATCATTAGGAGAATGATGTGATGGACACACACCCACCTTAAGCATTGCAGTGTGATCAAGTCACATAAGTTCAACATTGCGATGACTTAATAACACAGTGACTGAATCCTTAGACCGTGATGATCATACATAATCGCTATCTATTAGGATGCTTTGAGTGCATTAACCATTACACCGAAACATGGTAACTGAAAAGGTGTATCTTGGGTATTCCGAAGTAGATATGTTGAGGAGTATGAAATAGATCAGAGCGGGATTTGTCAGTCCGAGTGAAGGATAGGTACTCTGGGCCCACTCGGTGGTGTTGCATCAATAGCTTGCAAGCAAGCGACTAGGTCACAAGAGATGTAATATTCACAGACGAGTAAACACGTTATGTCGGAGACGAGGAAGAACTAGGTATTGGATACCGACGATCATACCTCGGACAAACATAGTACCGAAGCACAAAGGGATCAAGTCATATTGTTAACGGTTCAACAACGATGAAGTTTATTCGATGGAAGCGTAGGGGCACATCAAGGATTGTAACCAGATCCCACATGATGGTCATTGGTCAGAGAGTGTCTCGATCATGTCTACTGTTTCCCGGACCGTAGGGTGTCACACTTAAGGGAAATCGATGCATTAAGGATTGATTCGGGATCATCGGTGAAAAGAGAGAAAACACCGGAAGCTATTCCGGATATTTTGAAAGGTTCAAAATAATATATATTAATGTTTAAATATGTTTTATTATTTAATTGACAGAATTAAATATTAAAATGATTTAAATAATTAATTAAAAAGGTTAAAAGGTATTTGGGCCTTAAAAGGCTCATGAGGGGAAGGGGGAGCCTCCCCCCTTGGGCTTGGCGCCAAGGGAGGGGCCCATCCCCCCTCCTAGCCGCACCACTCCCTGACGGGGATCAACCCCGACAAATCCCATGGTCAGGGACCCTGGGTTAGTCATGAGAGGCACAGGTTGGACGATAGCTCGTCGGCAAACAGGAAGGCACACTCCTGCTCGATATTATTGATGGGGGGAAGATGCGATTACAGGGGATGCCAAGGCTGGAGCGCTCAAGGCTAGGGTTACATGTGATATTGGTTGCCCTTTGGCGTCGCCCCTCCTAGCCCTTATATACTGGGCTAGGTCTTAGGGAGTTCATCTATGTTTACAGGTAAGCTTTCCTAACCCTAGCTTGCTCCGTACGGCAGGTTTTTGCACCTTCCTTGTGAGTCGCATACTCCTACGTCGGTGCCAATTAGCGGGCCGAGGCTGTATCTTCATGGGCCTTCTATCTTCAGGGACACCAGGTAGGCTTATCCGTAGGAGTCGTGGGGTCACCCCCTCGTCAGTAGCCCCCGAGTGCCTGGGGGACTCGAAGAGTCGCGCAGGGACTCGAGTTCATCCATTTGTCAGTTATTTGTATGCGCGGTACAACCGCGGGTCGCTGGCAGTCTGGTGGCCATGACAAAACCTGTTTCGAGGGATGCTAAGCTGAAAGGGCCCAAGGAGTTGACTGGTCGAGCCTTGGTGAATTGCACTAGGGCAAATACCGCAGTAGCCCAATCAAACCCACGTCCCTCGACGTGAGCTTGGAACACTGGTGTCGAGAAAAAGTCCTGCCGCTTCAGGTCTTACGGTGTTCATTTGCCGCCAGTAATGTGCATAGCCTAAGGCGCGTCCGCCCGGCTTTTTCTATCATGCGCAGCGCATGGAAAATGTTGGGAGTGAAATCGCTCTTCGGCAAGTCCCAGCCCGGCCGAACTTCGCAGCGGGGTCTTACCTACACGCTAATCTTGCGTGGCATCTGGGCACAGTGTATCGTGTTCCAGGAATGTGTGTTTTTGAGGCGGGGAGCCTTATAGCATTGCACCCGCTTGGAACAAAACATCAAGCGAGCTGTTCACTCATTCATCCGTGGAGCTTGTTTCGAGTGCTCAGACGGGGTTTTTTTTCGCGAGTAGTCACTCGAATGACATTTTGGTTCTTGAGGTGAGGGAGCACCTGAGACTCTTAGCGCCGTATGATCTTGGCGAATGCATGTTTGTCTTGCATCAGGTTGAGGGAGCACCCGAGACTCTCGTGAGTGCGAGTGGTCACTCGAGCACATTGCTGACTTTTAGGTGAGGGAGCACCCGAGACTCTCGTGAGTGCGAGTGGTCACTCGAGCACATTGCTGACCTATAGGTGAAGGAGCACCCGGGACTCTCGTGAGTGCGAGTGGTCACTCGAGCACATTGCTGACCTTTAGGTGAAGGAGCACCCGGGACTCTTATGATATACTCTCCCGATGGGAGTAAGATGTTTTTCTTCATCGGGAAAAAGATCTGAAAGATGGAATCTCTGAGCCTTGATGTCTGTTGGTTTTCTTCGCCGCTTGTCAGGATAACGATGCCTCTGTTTGATGGCTGTCAGGGATGCCTCGCCAGTGAACCGTCAAGTCTTCATGACCGATCATAATGATGACCGCTGTGGCGTGCGGCAGGCGCTGGTTGAGTTTCCGATACGCGCGTTGGAAACGCGCGTGAATTGACGCGTCTCACGCACAGTGCGTCCTGTGGGAAAGCATCTTGGTCTTGGAATCTGAGACGTCTGCGATGTTTGGTCTTTGAATTAATTGCTGCTATTGTCTCGGCTTCTCCGTGCTGGGAGATTTTTGTTCTATAAATATGCCTTTCTCTTCCACAGCGTTTCACCTCCATCCGGCTTGCTGCTTTGCTTCTTATTTCTTCTCTTGTTCCTCTCATGGCTCCCAAGCGGGGTGTTGGCCGTGGCCGTGTTCGTCGTGGCCGTGGTGGCCGTACACCACGCTCATGCCGTGGTGGTCGCCATGGTGCAGAGCCAGTGCCTTCCTCTTCTCTCTTGGAGGAGGGATTCTGGCGCTATGACTTCATTTTACGTGTTCGTGGCCAGAGTGCCAATCACGTTCTTCTTCCCTCTACTTTTTCCGCCATTGTCACTGAACGTGGCTTGGATGGCTTGCTTCTGCATCTTCAAGGGAGCTGTCGATCTCCTTCTTATGTTGACTTGGAGGTTGATAGCTCCCGCTTGATTTTTCTTGGCTCTGGTTGGAGTTTGTTTGCTCGGCAGTTGAATCTGCGAGATGGCGATATGCTCAGCTGTCGTTTTGACGGCGAAAGCACTGTCACTGTCCGCGCGTTCGATCCGAGCGGAAATAGCATGGATCCACACTGGAAGGAGTCGAGCAGCGACAGCTCCACAAGGTCGAGGAGTCCTACGCCTGCATCTTCTACAACTCCGTCTTCTGGCGACTCCTCAGGTGGTGGTGCCGTCTCCATCAGCTTCGAAGAGGACATCGACGTCAAGCCATCGATCAAGCGGGCGCGCCAAGCGACCTTGTAGAACTGGAGGCGGCCTCATCTTCGCTGGCAACTCGGGGAAGAGGCTGTGCATCCGGAGAAGAAGGCGCGCAACTGCAGCTGGAGAAGAAGCTGGTGGAGCAGGAGAAGAAGCTGGTGGAGCATCGTCTTCAACTGCTCTGCAAATAAGTCGAGTTTCACCTTTTGTTATGTCATTGACATCATGAGCCTGCAGCTTTGACTCCTCCTTTGTCTGTGATGATGCTTGCTGTCTTAGTGCCAATCATCCCAGCATGGGCGCATATGTAGAAGTCATAATTCTTTGGGTGATTCCCTCTTGTAGCAGGAGCTGCCTTCTATCCAAATGTAGTTGAGTCCTTTTTGTACTGAAAATGATCCTTATGAGGTAAACTATGCTTGAGCCTTTGCAATGGACTTTATCTTTGGGCCTTCTGCAGCCGAGAACTGTGTTCGAGTCCTTGGCGATCAGGAACTGTCTTCGAGTTCTTTGCAGTCGGGAGCTATGTTCGAGTCCTTTGCGATCGAGAGCTGTTCTCGAGTGCGTCCAAATTTGCACTGTGGGTTGATAGCGCTCCCGATGGGAGTAGACCCCGAGGCTACGCTTGAGTCATAGGCTGAGATTTGTTTCCCTTGCCGTTCTTCCGTTAATTTCTGTCTTTTATCAGGTGCGCGACAGCGCTCCCGATGGGAGTAGCCCCCGAGTCTTTAGGTGATCGTTGGCGATCGGATGAAGACTAAATGAGTCTGTGTCCTGTGCTTCCTCCAAAGTTTCTTCAGAGTACTTGGTGCTCCATCTGATTGCGGCCATGTCTTTCGAGCCTTGCTCTCAGCAGGTGGGGCTGGCCGGGTATTTTTGCTTGGGATTTTTGAGCTTCAGACTGCGCGAGCAGTCTTTGGGAGGAGGGGGTGCTCGAGCCCCCGAGTGCTTGGATGTAGAGGTCGCGTGAGCGACGATAGCGTCTTTCGGGGGGAGTTTTTGTGCTCGAGCCCCCGAGTGTTTGTGTTTAAGATCGCTTGAGTGGCGATAGCGTCTCTCGGGGGGATTTTATTCTTAAGCCCCAGAGTGCTTTTGGTTAAGATCGCTTGAGTGGCGATAGCGTCTCTCGCGGGGATTTTATTCTGAAGCCCCCGAGTGCTGTGGTTAAGATCACGTAGGCGATAGCGTCTCTCGGGGGGATTTTATGTTTAAGCCCCCGAGTGCTGTGGTAAAGATCGCGTAGGCGATAGCGTCTCTCGGGGGGATTGTATGTTTAATCCCCCGAGTGCTGTGGTAAAGATCGCGTAGGCGATAGCGTCTCTCGGGGGGATTTTATTCTTAAGCCCCCGAGTGCTTTGGTTAAGATCGCGTAGGCGATAGCGTCTCTCGGGGGGATTTCACGCTTAAGCCCCCGAGTGCTTTGAGATGGCAGTATTTGGGCAACATTTTCTTTATTGCGGTCGAGCAGCTACATGAGTTGCTAGTCATGTCTGACCGATGGGGACTATGGATAGAACAGTCGCAAGTTTGCTACGTTCCATGGGTTACCCACGTCCTCGTCTGTCTTCGGGTTCTTCAGCCTGTAGGCGCCACCTCCGATGACTTCTGAGACTATAAATGGTCCTTCCCATTGGGGGGAAAGTTTATGGACCTTCTCTTGTATCAGCCGTAGGACTAGGTCGCCTTTGTTGAAGGTTCTAGTGCGTAAGCGACTTCTTTGGTAGGTGCGTAGCTTGTCCTGGTACCCCTCTGATTTTGCCAGGGCTGTGTCTCTTGCTTCGTCAGCCATATCTTTGTCGTCTTGTAGTGCTTCTTCTGCTTCTTCTTCTTCGTATCCGGTGACCCGAGGTGCTCCGAACTTGAGGTCGTGTGGTAGGACTGCCTCTGCCCCGTACACCATGAAGAAGGGTGTGTACTGGGTCACGGTGTTTGGTGTGGTTCATAGGCTCCATAAGACCGCGGGGAGTTCTTCTACTCAGTTTCCGGCGGCTTGCTCGAGTGGTGCGAGGAGCCGTTTCTTGATTCCCCCGCACACAAGGCCGTTTGCTTTTTCCACCTGGCCGTTGGACTGCGGGTGCGCGACTGATGCATAATTGGTTTTGATGCCCAGTTCTTCGTAGAAGTTCTGGAATTCTGCGGCTGTGAAGTTCGTGCCGTTGTCCGTGATGATGTTGTGTGGCACTCCGAACCTGAAGATGATCGATTTGATGAAGTTGACAGCCGTGAGGGCTGTGGAGCTAGTGATGGGCACTGCTTTGATCCATTTAGTGAACTTCTCGACTGCGACGAGCAGGTGTGTCCTTCCTCCCTTTGATGATTTCTTGAGTGGGCCCACCATGTCGAGTCCCCAGGCGGAGAACGGCCAGGATAGTGATATGGTCTTGAGCTCTGAGGCGGGAGCGTGTGGCCTGTTGGCGAATTTCTGGCAGGCGACACAACGTCGCACGATTTCCTCTGCATTTTTCATGGTTGTGGGCCAATAGAACCCGACTTGGAATGCTTTGGACACGAGTACTCGACTGCTCGCATGGTGTCCGCAGGTGCCTTCGTGGATTTCGAGCAGTAGGGCTTTGCCGTCCTCTTCGTCGATGCACCTTTGGAGTATCTGGGTGATGCTGCGCTTGTATAGTTGTTTGTTGATCACCGTGAACGCCTTGGATCGTCGGCTGATGCGTCGTGCTTCGGCCACGTCTTGTGGTAGCGTACCTTCGATCAGGAATCGGAGGAACGGTTTTGTCCAGACGGGTCCTTCGAGTTCCGTCGGAGCTGTGCTGTCGGGTGTGCTGGTGCTTGCGCCTTATGATGGGGTTGCTGCTGCCACCTGCGCGAGTTCTGTTGCGTCTTCCCTGTCCACGACTGCTTTAGGTGTTACTGCCTGTACCTTGATGGATCTCCGGCTGATGCTATCGAGAAAAACGCCGGGTGGTACAGGTCCCCGGGTCGAACCGATGTTCGCGAGCTCGTCAGCTTCTGTGTTGTTGGCCCTGGTGATGTAGTTGAGCTCGCAACCGTCGAAACTTCCTTCGAGTTCGTTGTAGAGCTTCTGGTAGGCCACCATGTTGTCGGCTATAGCGTCGCAGTTTCTCATCGTCTGCTGGACGACGATATTGGAGTCCCCGTAAATTATGAGGTGAGTGGCTCCGCACGTTTTGGCCATGCGCATGCCATGGAGGAGTGCCTCGTATTCTGCTTCGTTGTTGGAGGCGTGACTGAAGTTGATCTAGAGGACATATTTCAGCTTTGTTCCTTTAGGGGAGATGAGCACAACTCCTGCCCCAGCTCCTTGTTGTCTCTTGGACCCATCGAAGAACATTGACCATGAACTTGATAAGTCTGGGGGGCTGATGTCTACACACGCTTCTATTCTTGTAGACTATGTTGGGCCTCCAAGCGCAGAGGTTTGTAGGACAACAACAATTTCCCTCAAGTGGATTACCTAAGGTTTATCGAACTCAGGGAAGTACATGTTGAAGATGGTCTCTCTCAAGAAAGCCTGGAATTAAGATACAAGAAGTCTCTTGTGTCCCCAACACACCTAATATAACTAGGAGTTGTATAGGTGCACTAGTTCGACGAAGAGATGGTAAAATATGGGTGATAGGTGTGGTAAAACGAAGTAATATAAATCTGTAATAAAAAGTGCAGCAAGCAAACAAGTAGTAAACGTGAGCGCAAACGGTATTGCAATGGTGGAAACAAGGCCTAGGCTTCATACTTTCACTAGTGGCAACTCCCAACAACATTAACATAGTCTAATCACATGATATTTCCCATAAAACATGCAATGGAGACGTACTCGGAGGTCATTCCTTTGTGGTCAAGAGAGGACGAGAATTGTGTAGGGCTAAAAAAGCACACCTCAGAGTTCGTAGTTCTCAATCTATGGATTTCCCAATGTCACTGTGGCCATCCAAAGAGAGTACCACAATCACCACAACATATCTAAAGGATAGTCAAAGACAAGCACCAAAAGACTCTCAATCTTCAATCCACACACAAAAGAGGAAATCACTCATGAAAATATTCTTCTAACCCATGTCCAATAGACCGCTGGCACCTTGGTCTCGGGGATTATACTAGATAAGATCAATTGAGTACATCAATCCAATACATAGAGGAAGGGGAAATAGCATGGGATCACCCTAGATTAACATAGCCTATTGTAACACCCTCACTGTCAGTGAACAGTAATCACTGTTACTGTTCATTACTACTGTTCAAAAAATTTGTTTGAACAACTGGTTCAGTTCAAATTCAAATTCTCCTTTGATATTGTTGCAAGCAAGTATGAGCCATGGACCTTGATCATCATTGGCCAACTGAAGTCCAAGCCATTTGAATTAATATTCAAACAAACCCTAAAATGCCTTTTGCCGAATATTAAAAATATGGTGACAATAAATCTTTTCCAAAAATCTTGGAACCACTTTTATAAAATCCCAAATAATCACTGGACCAAATACAAATGGGTTTGGGTATTTATTAAGTTATAGAAAATTCCAAACAAATCAAAACAGTAGCTAAAAACCCCAATTTAATCATTTAATATTATAATGAAATATTAAATGACTTTTATAAGTGCCCAATCTTTTTTTGGCAGTAATATATGGTGTAACAATAAATATGGGACACATCCCATATTTTACAAAATTTCCTAGGTATATAAAATAATTAAAAAAAAGTAATATCAGAACAGAAAAAGGAAAAATAACAGAAAAGCAAAAGAGGCCCACCCCTACCCCTTGTTTCCCCCTAGCCCGACTAAACCCAGCCCAGCCCACCACCCCTGTCATCCCCTCCTCCCGTACGGGCGCCATGGCGTGGCGTCCATCCGCCATGGCCACGGCGACGAGCCCCCCCCCCCCCCCCCCGTGGAGGCCATCCGGCAACCCCCCGGCGGCCTACAAGGCCAAGCCCCCTCTCTCTGCGCAGCAACCCTAACCCTAGAACCCGCCCTCCCCATCTCCTCGCCCCCTGTTCTTCTCGCCCGCCCCGCTCGAGCCCCGCCATGGCCGTCCCCCACTGAGCTCGCGTGGCCAACGACCACCCTGGCGCGCGCCGCCGTGTCCAAACTCCCCGCCGTCGTCGTCCGCGCCACCCTACAGAAGTGGAGCAGCCCGGAGCCACCGTGGAGGGCGAATTGCGCCATCTTTTTCCTCTGCACCGGCGGACCCCTTCACCGAATTCGTCGCCACCGCGCCTCCTCGAGCCTCGCCGTCGCCTTCGTCGTGCTCCACTGTGAGCCCCGAGTCGAACGCCCCCCCTTCCCCCTCGTTTAGCCTCCCGGAGCGCCGCCTCGCCTAGCTCCACCTCTGGCCGCCGCCACGGTCGACGTGGCCGTTGCTGGGGGCCGTCCCAGCGCGCGTTTTTGGCTTGTGGCGACGCGCGACGTTTCCCCCGTTCGATTCCGCCCAGCGCCGCTCAATTTGGTCGCCGGAGTGCTCTCCCGGGCGGCGCCACCGTGCTCCGGTCGCCGGCACGGCCCAGGCACGGGCACGGGCACGGTTAAACCGGGGGCAACCCCCTAATAGCCCCCCCTAACCACTGTCAGCTAGGCCCCACCTAGTTGATTAGGTTAATAAAAATTGATTTAGTTAATTAACCCACTGACTGCTGGGTCCCACATGTCAGTTTAATTATTTAAAGAATTATTATTAGTTACTGAGTATGACATATGGGCCCTGGCTCTATTTTAATTAATAAAATAAATAAATAAAACATGTGAGGCTGACCAGTGGGACCCACTGGTCAGGTTTGACCAGTCAACTCTGTTATGGATAATGTTCTGTTTAATAAATAAAAGAAATGCAAAAATGATTTAAAATTGATTTAAAATTGATTTAAAATTGATTTAAACTTATAAAATCAATATCTTTTAATCCGTATATCGGATCGAAAAACTTTATACACGAAAGTTGATCAGAAAAATATAATGAATACAGTTACGCTATCCGTATGTCTACCCCACCCCCTAACACACCGATCATTGACATTCCCCCCTCCGGGCTGTCTGTCGATAATTCCCGGTACCGATAAAAAGTACCCGGATGAATTTATTCCGAACACGAAAGTTGTCCAGAATGGTTCAAATAACACGGATACACCCCCCTTATGCTTGTCGGATGTCCACGACACCTCCGGCATGAACCTTTCCCCCTCCGGACACCTTGTCCGGTAATCACCCGGAGCCGGTAGTTCATCCTCAAATGAATTTCCGTTCCGAGCAACGTGCATTGCACTGCGTTAGAACATCGTTAACTTTACATTTGTCATGTCATTCATATGTTTGCATTGCTTTCTTTGTATTTACTGTTTTCCTCCCCCCTTAATCTCCGGTAGACCCCGCTGCTACCGCCGACTACACTGCTGCCGGGTACGACTACTTCGTCGACGACCCTGCCCCTACCGTCGAGCTTCCAGGCAAGCAGCGCCATTCTCTTCCCCAGATATCGCCTACCTTTTCCGTACTTTCTTTCACTAGGCATGGTTACTGCTGCTGCTACGAATTACAATCCTATTCAATTGCATAGCCTGATTTTGTCGCCCCTTGATGTACCTTTCTTATCCTATGCTGCCTATTATAATTATGCATATATTCAGCAGTGAACCCTGCGCATTGTTAGCTAGGATTAGATAGCGGGTCGTGATCACTCAGGGGAGTGAACACAGTTACAAATATTATAACTGCACAGATACGGTACAATACAGACACCGTCCAAGGCCCCTATCTGGGTTATGCCTAGTCACCTCAAGTGTGAGCTATCAAGGAGTAATCCTTGTACTCCACCCGAGGCTGACTTTGTCTTGCCGCCATAGGGTCCTGAACCTCGGTTGTCCTTAAGGTAAGAAGTCGGGCGACCCAACGGTGCCCGCGAGAGGTATATCGTTGGGAACGACAGGGAGGGTATGACCGACGTTACTGGCGTGCTTGGCCCCTGCTCGTATCTCACGAGAGTTACCAAACCACGAAAGTCGAGCTCTACCAAGAGAAAACGCGAGACAAGGTAAGGAGACGGTTCACCTTGTTGGTAACCGCAGTGACTTGGTGGGACGACAGGGCAGGCACCGATGTACTGGTGGTCCTGACTGCTGTCGTTGACCGCGGGTCGGTTAAGTCGAGGCAACGATAACGGTTGTCCCGCAGGTGAATTAAAATGCTAAATGGTTCGGCGGATGTCTTGAGTAGCCTTTTGGCTTGTACGCACTACCTACACGTGGGACGAGGAGTGTGGGCTCCCCTGCATCGTAGTCTCGTTCGAGGGTCTTCAGACGTCAGCAGTACCGCGGGCTGATTGCCGGGAAGTGGTGTTGTCTTCTCTTGCTCGAGCGGTGTATTTGTATTTGCTTTGATTTTGCTTCACCGGCCAGTCACGCACCGTGCAAGAGTACGTTCGGGTTAGGGTCCAAAGCCCGGCGTACATAGGATATAGTCCGGCGGATGACTTCTCTGTTGATTGCCGAAGGATGGGCTACTTTGTGTCGGATAGCTTTGGTGGAGCGTTCCCTAACAAGGTTCCCGCCACCCTGGAGATCCGAGCGTCGTAGAGTCACGCCAGTGCACCCCTGCAGGGAAGATTAATCTATCGATAGCCGTGTCCACGGTAACAGGAAGCTTTATGCTGAAGCTGGATCTTACCACTAGAAACTATTATTATTAAACTGTATGGTTCCGGGTTTTCTTCCTCGCGGGGATGTCGAGGAGGTGAACTCGGAGGCATTATTATTATTGTTAATCATTAAAACTTATATTATACAATGTTGCAGCAACTTCTGCTTCGTTGTTACCTTACGCTTTATATGAACTGTTGACTGATTCTTACCTCATGCTGCAAGATATCGTCGGAAGATGCTAGTCGTCGATAGGCCTAGCTTCTTACCCTTGCTCTGGATTTCTGTCTTTCAGTCCACTATATACAGCCTCTTCTTTCCGTTGATACAATGCATAATGCTTAGTAGCGGACGTAAGACTCGCGGGTATACTAGATACTCACCTGCTTTATTTCCTTTACTGTTTTGCCTGATCGGCCGCTGCAGTCGACGTTGGAGCCCAGGAGCAGGAGTACCCCTGAGGCGGATACTACTACGTCGAGACCCCCGCTGACCAGGACCAGGAGTAGTTTCGGAGGCTCCCAGGCAGGAGGCCTTGCCTTTTCGATCTGTATCTCTGATGTTATTTGTGCTAGCCTTCTTAAGGCAAAACTTGACTAACTATGTCTGTACTCAGATATTATGGCTTGTATAACTTATGTATTCGGGTCCGCGTGACCCCCCTTTATTGTAAGATATTGGTTTATCCTGTTGTGTTTAGTGTTGTGTTGTGATATTCTCACCGTGGCACCCTAATCTCAGTCGTGTACCGTGCGTGTATGATTACCGTACACGGATTGATTTTGGGGGCGTCACAAGTTGGTATCAGAGCCGACTGCCTATAGGAAGCCACCCTACCACTACCTGGTCGAAGTTGAGTCTAGACTTTGAAAAACTATTTTGCTAACTTATTATTTGGCTTACGGGCCCACATCGATGTCACTACGTGTGATATCTATGGTATTAGGATCCTTTTCTCCTTACCTATGCTTTGGGAATCTGCTCTCTTATCCTTGCTGGTAAGTTTTACAAACTCTGACATTAGGATCACGTTCTCTTGATTCCATCCGGCGTTTTGGTGCTTCCCCCATTGATTGAGTCGTGTCGCAGGAGTCGTACCCCAGATCCCGGACCGCGGATCCCATTCTCATTCTAGGCAGGCCGCGCGTCCTCTGGCATTAACTCCTGTGGCCGACAGTTTTCTTGCGGCGTGATTGACATAGTGGAATCTATGTCGCGTCGTTTAATCCTTACCGCGGTCTGCGCGCCGCCTAGTGTGTCCTTTTTCCTTAATTTCTACGACGTTACGCTGCCCGATTTTCGATTGACTCTATGTGTGGATGTGTATGTCTTATATGACTACTCCTATATATCCGCGCCTCCTCTTTGTTGTCGCTTTACCTATTACTCGTTCTGGCATCTCGTTAAAAATGTTCATCGCTGAAATACCCCTGTTAAATTCTAGCAGGATGGCTGGTCGTGGTGGTCGTGGTCGTGGTCGTTGTGCCAACGATCCACCTCCGCCGCCGGACTACATGGCCGCGATGATGCAGCAGTTTCAGATGAACCAGGTGTTCATGCAAGGAGTCATAGATCAGCTCCAGAATCAGAATCAGAACCAGAACCAGCACCAGAACCAACCGCCTGTGGTTACTCTGTGGGATTTCATGCGTCTCAATCCCCCTCTCTTCCACCAACCGGAACAGCCGCTGGATGCTGATGATTGGCTTCGTGACATCACTCGTCAGCTGGAGTTCTCTAATGTGAGCGCTGCTGATTATGTCACCTTCGCGTCCTATTTCCTGCGTGGCCCCGCTGCTCAGTGGTGGGACACTTACAAGGGCTCGCTAGCTGAAGGGACTGTCGTCACCTGGAATGACTTCAAGACTGCCTTCCGTGCTCGTTATGTCCCCCAGGCAATTATGAACCGTATGAAGGCCGAGTTCCGCAACCTCGTTCAGGGCAACAAAACTGTCGAGGCATACCAGAGGGAATTCCTCCGCCTCTCCCGCTATGCTGCAAGTGACCTTCTGAATGATGCAAGTAGGCAAGAGAAGTTCCGTGATGGGCTCAACCCAGATCTCCAGCTTGCACTGGCTTTGCACGTCTTCCCCGACTTCGCCACCATGGTGAATCAGACTATCACCCTTGAGACCGCTCAACTTAAGTTCGGTGGGTCGGCGAAGCGCCCCCGTGAGGCTGGCTCATCTTCGGGCACAGCACAGAAGCAACGCGTTTGGCTTCCACACAGTGTGTATCGTCCAAATGCCCCTGTACCAAGGCCGTCGTATGTTGCACCTCGTCTGCCTCCGCCCCCGCCGAGACAGCCGAAGACTGAGACTGCACCCCTCCGTCCTCAGGATGGCCTGTGCTTCAAGTGCCATCAGCCAGGTCACTTTTCCAGAGACTGCCCCCAGCGACAGAGTCAACTGGTAGTTCACCCTGCTGGCCGTGGAAATGGCCGTGGCAACAACAGGACCCCCAACTATAACACTGGGTCTTCTTCTCACACTCGCGGACATGCTTACAACATTAATGTCGAAGAAGCTCAGGAGCAACCTGCCACCGTGATGGGTACCCTTCTTGTTAATTCAGTACCTGCTACTGTTTTATTTGATACAGGAGCATCGCATTCATTCATGTCAGAAGCATTTGCATTGTCGCATAACTTCATGGTAGAAAAGATGGATCCACCGATGGTTGTCCGCACTCCGATAGGTCATTGCCACACCTCCAAGATAGTGCCCAAAACCATCGTCGAAATTGAAGGAATTGAGTTCCTTGCTTCCCCCATCCTCCTGAAGTCTTCCACTATAGACCTCATTCTGGGCATGGATTGGTTGAAAGTCCACGATGCCGCACTTTATTGTGGAACCAGTTCTGTCCAACTTTTTCACCCCTCCGGCGAGATTGTTAACCCCACCACCCGGATTACCCGTGATGCTGAAACGCATATCTATATGATGAATGCTCTGAATGTCTCACCTCTTGACGGGATTGAGAACGTTCCAGTCGTTCGTGATTTTCCCGACGTCTTCCCAGAAGAACTCCCGGGAATACCCCCGATCCGAGAGGTGGAATTTGTCATCGACCTGAAGCCTGGCACCGTCCCTATTGCCAAGCGTCCCTATAAGATGCCACCTCACCATCTCCTTGAACTGAAGAAGGAGATTGACGAAGCACTTCACAAAGGATTCATTCGCCCAAGTTCCTCTTCTTGGGGAGCACCTTCGCTCTTTGTCAAGAAGAGCGATGGAACAAATCGTTTGGTCCAAGATTACCGACCCATCAACCAGGCCACGATCCAGAACAAATATCCGCTTCCTCGGATCAACGATCTGTATGATCAACTTGCTGGATCCACGGTGTTTTCGAAACTCGACTTGAGGTTGGGTTACCATCAGATCCGAGTCCGTGAAGAGGTCATTCCGAAGACCGCTTTCATTACTCGCTATGGTTCATACGAGTACACTGTCATGTCCTTTGGCTTGACGAATGCTCCAACCACTTTCTCCCGGTTGATGAACTATATATTCATGGAATACCTCGACAAGTTTGTCGTGGTTTATTTGGATGATATCTTAATATACTCCAAGAATAAAGAGGAGCATGCTGAACATCTTCGCCTTATACTGGAAAGCTTCGAGAACACAAACTCTACGCTAAGTACTCTAAGTGTGAGTTCTGGCTTCCTGAAGTGACCTACCTTGGTTATGTGATTTCCAAGGATGGCATTGCCGTCAACCCCGAACGTATCCAGGCTATTCTTGACTGGACTCCTCCCAAGACTGTCAAGCAAGTCCGAAGTTTCCTCGGCCTTGCTAGCTATTGCCGCCGTTTCGTCGAGAACTTCTCCAAGATTGCCAGGCCTCTGACTAACCTGCTTCACAAAGGCGTCAAGTTTGAGTGGACAGAAACATGTCAGGAAAGTTTCCAAGCCCTCAAAGACAAGCTCACTTCTCCCCCAGTGCTTGCTCCGCCTGATACTCAGAAGGACTTCGTGATATATTGTGATGCATCTCGTCAAGGATTAGGCTGTGTCCTAATGCAAGAGCGCAAAGTGATTGCTTATGGCTCTCGTCAATTGCGTGCTCACGAAGATAAGTATACAACACATGATCTTGAATTGGCAGCGGTCATTTATGCATTGAAGCTGTGGCGACATTATCTCGTCGGTAATCGTTGCGAGATCTACACCGACCACCAAAGCCTGAAGTACCTATTTACTCAACCAGACCTGAATCTCCGCCAGCAGAGATGGCTCGAGACAATAGCCGACTACAACATGGGAATTTCTTACACCCCTGGCAAAGCTAATGTGGTGGCCGATGCTTTAAGCCGTAAAGCTTACTATAGTGAACTTGAAGTTCAAGTACAACAACCACTTCTGTATGAAGATTTTCAAAAGTTAAACCTCGAGATTGTTCCTCAAGGTTATGAAAATAACCTGGTTATCGAACCGGATCTCATCAAATCCGTCAAGGGTATACAGTTTTATGATGATTTCGTACACAAGATTAAGCGCGATATCGCCAATGGGAGACCCTCACCCTTCACCGTTGATAGCAAAGGTGCGGCGTTCTACCAGAACCGTTTAGTGGTTACTCACAACAAGGGCAGGCATGAGAACCTGGATATGACCCCGAAGGTCATGAGAGCGGCTCACGATACCCCGTTGTCCATTCATCCTGGAAGCACCAAGATGTACCAAGACATTCGTCAGCAATTCTTGTGGCCTAACATGAAGCAAGACATTGCCCGATATGTTTCTGAATGTGACGTTTGCCGTCGCGTCAAGGCAGAACATCAAAGACCTGCTGGAACTCTACAACCACTCTCTATTCCTGAATGGAAGTGGGACAAGATCGAGATGGACTTCGTCACTGGTTTTCCCAGATCGCAGAAAGGCCACGATGCTATCTTTGTCGTCATCGACCGCTTCTCCAAGGTTGCCCACTTTCTGCCAGTCAAGGAGACGATCTCTGCTAGTTAGTTAGCAGACTTGTATGTTTCCAGAATCGTGTCGCTCCACGGTATTCCGTTGGAGATTAGTTCCGACCGAGGCAGCATTTTCACCTCAAGATTTTGGGATAGTTTCCAAGAAGCTATGGGCACTCACCTGAATTTTAGCACCGCTTATCACCCCCCAGTCGCAAGGACAAGTCGAACGAGTTAATCAAGTGCTTGAAGACATGCTTCGAGCTTGTGTCATTTCATTCGGTAAGAAATGGGAGGAATCTCTTCCATTTGCTGAATTCTCGTACAACAATAGCTATCAGGCTAGTTTGCAGATGGCTCCCTTCGAAGTTCTCTATGGACGTAAGTGTCGAACCCCTCTGAATTGGTCAGAAACTGGGGAACGAACCCTCATTGGTCCGGACATTATTCAGCACGCTGAAGATCAGGTTCGCGTTATTCGTGAACACTTGAAAGCTGCTCAGTCTCGTCAGAAGAGCAACTATGATCGCAAGCACAAAGAAATGGTCTATCAGCCTAGCGAATACGCGTACCTCCGTGTCACTCCGATGAGAGGCACTCATCGTTTCGGGATCAAAGGCAAGTTAGCTCCTCGCTACATTGGCCCGTTCCGTATTCTTTCCCGGAGTGGACCAGTGGCATACCGATTGGAATTGCCTCCGAACCTCTCTCAAGTCCACGACGTATTCCACGTGTCGCAACTCCGACGCTGCTTTAAGGACCCTATTCGCGAAGTGGAACATGATATGATTGAACTGCGACAGGACTTGACTTATCAAGAGCATCCGAGCCGCATTCTCGATCAGTCTGAACGCAAAACCCGCAACAAGACAACCAAGTTCCTCAAAGTTCAGTGGTCGAATCATTCTGAAGATGAAGCCACTTGGGAACGCGAAGATCGTCTTCGTGAAGAATACCCTGATCTTTTTCCCGCTACCACTTAAATTCTCGGGACGAGAATTCTTGTAGTGGGGGAGATTTGTAACACCCTCACTGTCAGTGAACAGTAATCACTGTTACTGTTCATTACTACTGTGCAAAATTTTTGTTTGAACAACTGGTTCAGTTCAAATTCAAATTCTCCTTTGATATTGTTGCAAGCAAGTATGAGCCATGGACCTTGATCATCATTGGCCAACTGAAGTCCAAGCCATTTGAATTAATATTCAAACAAACCCTAAAATGCCTTTTGCTGAATATTAAAAATATGGTGACAATAAATCTTTTCCAAAAATCTTGGAACCACTTTTATAAAATCCCAAATAATCACTGGACCAAATACAAATGGGTTTGGGTATTTATTAAGTTATAGAAAATTCCAAACAAATCAAAACAGTAGCTAAAAACCCCAATTTAATCATTTAATATTATAATGAAATATTAAATGACTTTTATAAGTGCCCAATTTTTTTTTGGCAGTAATATATGGTGTAACAATAAATATGGGACACATCCCATATTTTACAAAATTTCCTAGGTATATAAAATAATTACAAAAAGTAATATCAGAACAGAAAAAGGAAAAATAACAGAAAAGCAAAAGAGGCCCACCCCTACCCCCTGTTTCCCCTAGCCCGACTAAACCCAGCCCAGCCCATTACCCCTGTCATCCTCTCCTCCCGTACGGGCGCCATGGCGTGGCGTCCATCCGCCATGGCCACGGCGACGAGCCCCCCCCCCCCGTGGAGGCCATCCGGCAACCCCCCGGCGGCCTACAAGGCCAAGCCCCCTCTCTTTGTGCAGCAACCCTAACCCTAGAACCCGCCCTCCCCATCTCCTCGCCCCCTGTTCTTCTCGCCCGCCCCGCTCGAGCCCCGCCATGGCCGTCCCCCACTGAGCTCGCGTGGCCAACGACCACCCTGGCGCGCGCCGCCGTGTCCAAACTCCCCGCCGTCGTCGTCCGCGCCACCCTGCAGAACTGGAGCAGCCCGGAGCCACCGTGGAGGGCGAATTGCGCCATCTTCTTCCTCTGCACCGGCGGACCCCTTCACCGAATTTGTCGCCACCGCGCCTCCTCGAGCCTCGCCGTCGCCTTCGTCGTGCTCCACTGTGAGCCCCGAGTCGAACGCCCCCCCTTCCCCCTCGTTTAGCCTCCCGGAGCGCCGCCTCGCCTAGCTCCACCTCCGGCCGCCGCCACGGTCGACGTGGCCGTTGCTGGGGGCCGTCCCAGCGCGCGTTTTTGGCCTGTGGCGACGCGCGACGTTTCCCCCGTTCGATTCCGCCCAGCGCCGCTCAATTTGGTCGCCGGAGTGCTCTCCCGGGCGGCGCCACCGTGCTCCGGTCGCCGGCACGGCCCAGGCACGGGCACGGTTAAACCGGGGGCAACCCCCTAATAGCCCCCCTAACCACTGACAGCTAGGCCCCACCTAGTTGATTAGGTTAATAAAAATTGATTTAGTTAATTAACCCACTGACTGCTGGGTCCCACATGTCAGTTTAATTATTTAAAGAATTATTATTAGTTACTGAGTATGACATATGGGCCCTGGCTCTATTTTAATTAATAAAATAAATAAATAAAACATGTGAGGCTGACCAGTGGGACCCACTGGTCAGGTTTGACCAGTCAACTCTGTTATGGATAATGTTCTGTTTAATAAATAAAATAAATGCAAAAATGATTATAAATTGATTTAAAATTGATTTAAAATTGATTTAAACTTATAAAATCAATATCTTTTAATCCGTATATCGGATCGAAAAACTTTATACATGAAAGTTGATCAGAAAAATATAATGAATACAGTTACGCTATCCGTATGTCTACCCCACCCCCTAACACACCGATCATTGACATTCCCCCCTCCGGGCTGTCTGTCGATAATTTCCGGTACCGATAAAAAGTACCCGGATGAATTTATTCCGAACACGAAAGTTGTCCGGAATGGTTCAACTAACACGGATACACCCCCCTTATGCTTGTCGGATGTCCACGACACCTCCGGCATGAACCTTTCTTGCACTAGGCATGGTTACTGCTGCTGCTACGAATTACAATCCTATTCAATTGCATAGCCTGATTTTGTCGCCCCTTGATGTACCGTTCTTATCCTATGCTGCCTATTATAATTATGCATATATTCAGCAGTGAACCCTGCGCATTGTTAGCTAGGATTAGATAGCGGGTCGTGATCACTCAGGGGAGTGAACACAGTTACAAATATTATAACTGCAGAGATACGGTACAATACAGACACCGTCCAAGGCCCCTATCTGGGTTATGCCTAGTCACCTCAAGTGTGAGCTATCAAGGAGTAATCCTTGTACTCCACCCGAGGCTGACTTTGTCTTGCCGCCATAGGGTCCTGAACCTCGGTTGTCCTTAAGGTAAGAAGTCGGGCGACCCAACGGTGCCCGCGAGAGGTATATCGTCGGGAACGACAGGGAGGGTATGACCGACGTTACTGGCGTGCTTGGCCCCTGCTCGTATCTCACGAGAGTTACCAAACCACGAAAGTCGAGCTCTACCAAGAGCAAACGCGAGACAAGGTAAGGAGACGGCTCACCTTGTTGGTAACCGCAGTGACTTGGTGGGACGACAGGGCAGGCACCGATGTACTGGTGGTCCTGACTGCTGTCGTTGACCGCGGGTCGGTTAAGTCGAGGCAACGATAACGGTTGTCCCGCAGGTTAATTAAAATGCTAAATGGTTCGGCGGATGTCTTGAGTAGCCTTTTGGCTTGTACGCACTACCTACACGTGGGACGAGGAGTGTGGGCTCCCCTGCATCGTAGTCTCGTTCGAGGGTCTTCAGACGTCAGCAGTACCGCGGGCTGATTGCCGGGAAGTGGTGTTGTCTTCTCTTGCTCGAGCGGTGTATTTGTATTTGCTTTGATTTTGCTTCACCGGCCAGTCACGCACCGTGCAGGAGTACGTTCGGGTTAGGGTCCAAAGCCCGGCGTACATAGGATATAGTCCGGCGGATGACTTCTCTGTTGATTGCCGAAGGATGGGCTACTTTGTGTCGGATAGCTTTGGTGGAGCGTTCCCTAACAAGGTTCCCGCCACCCTGGAGATCCGAGCGTCGTAGAGTCATGCCAGTGCACCCTTGCAGGGAAGATTAATCTATCGATAGCCGTGTCCATGGTAACAGGACGCTTTATGCTGAAGCTGGATCTTACCACTATAAACTATTATTATTAAACTGTATGGTTCTGGGTTTTCTTCCTCGCGGGGATGTCGAGGAGGTGAACTCGGAGGCATTATTATTATTGTTAATCATTAAAACTTATATTATACAATGTTGCAGCAACTTCTGCTTCGTTGTTACCTTACGCTTTATATGAACTGTTGAATGATTCTTACCTCATGCTGCAAGATATCGTCGGAAGATGCTAGTCGTCGATAGGCCTAGCTTCTTACCCTTGCTCTGGATTTCTGTCTTTCAGTCCACTATATACAGCCTCTTCTTTCCGTTGATACAATGCATAATGCTTAGTAGCGGACGTAAGACTCGCGGGTATACTAGATACTCACCTGCTTTATTTCCTTTACTGTTTTGCCTGATCGGCCGCTGCAGTCGACGTTGGAGCCCAGGAGCAGGAGTACACCGGAGGCGGATACTACTACGTCGAGACCCCCGCTGACCAGGACCAGGAGTAGTTTCGGAGGCTCCCAGGCAGGAGGCCTTGCCTTTTCGATCTGTATCTCTGATGTTATTTGTGCTAGCCTTCTTAAGGCAAAACTTGACTAACTATGTCTGTACTCAGATATTATGGCTTGTATAACTTATGTATTCTGGTCCGCGTGACCCCCCTTTATTGTAAGATATTGGTTTATCCTGTTGTGTTTAGTGTTGTGTTGTGATATTCTCACCGTGGCACCCTAATCTCAGTCGTGTACCCTGCGTGTATGATTACTGTACACGGATTGATTTTGGGGGCGTCACACCTATGATCACAACGAAGATCACATCATGGGAGAGAGAGAAGAACACATAGCTACTGGTAGAAACCTCAGCCCCGAGGGAGAACTACTCCCGCTTCATGGAGGGAGGAAGCAACGTCGATGGAGATGAATCCGGGGGCACTTCCCCGTCCCGGCAGGGTGCCGACACAGGAATTCTGGTCCCCCGAAGCTTGTTGGCGATGGCGGCGGAGATCGGAATTGCTTCTGAAGAAAAGGGGTCCGGAATCAGGGTTTCCACGACGGGAGAATAAATAGGGGCCAAAGTGGGGCACCAGGGGGGCCACCAGGGGTCCAGGCGCCCCCCTGGCGCGGCTAACCCCTGGGGCGCGCCACCAGGGCGCCTGGGCCCCTGGTGGTGGCCCTCTGGCCCCACTCAGGTCCTTCCGGAAGGTTCTTCTGCGCTGATTTTTTATCTGATTTTTCCCGAATTTTCGGAGCACTTTTTATATGGGGGAAAACTGAAATAGAAAAACAGCAGAAAACAGGAACTGACACTGTGGTGCACTGAGTTAATAGGTTAGTCCAAATATGATCAAAAGTGTATGAAAGTGTATCTAGATCATAGCAATATCACACAAAACATGCATGGATTAAGCAGAAATTATAGATACGTTTTGGACGTATCAACATCCCCAAGCTTAATTCCTGCTCGTCCTCAAGTAGGTAAATGATAACGGCATAATTTCTGTGGTGACATGCTAGCAACCATATAAGGACTTTTAAGTAAAGCAATCAAAGCATGCAATTCAATTAAAGTCTTAACAAGCAAGAGTCTATATTAGCATTGACGCAAGCAACAAAAGAACAAAGGGTGCAAGAGCTCTCGCTGTCCGTGACTCGAATGTCTCCAAATGGTGTTTGCGTGCAAGAAAGGGGATAGGGAATACGAGATGAAAAAGTATTTTTGTGTTGAGAACTCAGGCTACTAAAGTTTCACACTTGGTCTTCTTTGGAATCTAATCTTGACTCGTCCCCAGACCACTAGCCAGGTACAAGTCAATTTGATCCACTCCTTTTTCAATATTTTGAGCACTCATGCAATGGATGAGCGTAAGCACGAGAGTTGACACTTAGGATGGCAAAGAGAGGAGTACGGAGGAGGAGGAGGAAGACAAAAAGAATGAGACAGGCTCACATCAATGAGGACAATCATAGGCAAGAGATGCCAAATGATAGATATGATGTGAGGAGTAGGGATTGCCATGCAACGGATGCACATATGAGCTAAGAAGCTCTCCAATGGAACTAGTGGGGGTGCATCTAACTTGCTCGCTCATGAAGACCTAGAGCTCGTTTGAGGAGGCTCATCCTTGGAATATGCAAGCCAAGTTCTATAGTGTGAAGGTCCCCACATAGCTATATGCATAATGATCATCTCTATGGAGTACAAGGATATAAAGGGAATACTAGTGTGGATCTCTCAAAAGGATAGTAGTGTTGCCCCTTTCTCTCTTTTTTTCTATTTTTTTCTTTTTTCTATTTTTTGTATTTTTTTGGTGGCCTCAATGGCTCTTTCTATTTAATTCTCATTTGTCCTCTTTGGGATCTTTTGATTTTTTCCTCTTTGGGATCTTTTCCTCACTTAAGGGCAACACTCTAATTTACAAGAGGGTATAGAAGATCTTTCACACTTTACAAGGTACTCAAAACATAAAGAAGATGTATCTATCATGATGTATGCAATGTATGTCACTTCCAGTGTAGCACGAACATGTATGACATGAAGATCAAGTCATGAAGAGGTGGATGTTGCATGGCAACATATCTCGGAAAGGCTATGGAAATGCCTTGATAGGTAGGTATGGTGGCTGTTTTGAGGAAAGATATAAGGAGGCTTATGATGACAGAGCGTATCATGCCAAGGGTTTGGATGTACCGGCGAAGGTGGACGCCAACTCTCGGAGTGAGAAGAAAGCAATGCACGGCACAGGAGAGGCTAGCAAATATGAGGAGGTGGAAGTGTCAACTTTCAATACTTACATTAGTCCGAAGAACTCATGCACTTATCATCGGTAAATCTCAATCTAGTAAGGAGGTTCACAAAGAGACAAGTACCCCGAGGAGGAGTGTATGGGGGTTTGGTTATCCTTGCGCATCCTCGACTCATGGTACGTGAGTGTACTCTAATATCCGATCCCTCCAAAGAGTAGTGAGCCATTTAGTAGCTAAAGTTCTCAACTAATTTTGTACGTTTTGAAAATAAACACGGATTGCCCAAAATACAACATCTATCACTAGTAGACTCGAGCTCTTGACACCAAAAGTTCAAACATTACTCACATCAATACCTCAAAACCATTGCAAGTTACTACTAAAATTAAATAGCAACCTCAATTACCTAATTTCAAGACAAGACACAACTCAGTGCAACAACCAACTCTCTTAACAAGATAAACATGAAAACTAAAGAGAGTTCCAACAATAAACTAAACAAAAGCCAAGGCTCTTGCTAAAGACAAACTAAAGCTAAAACTAAACATGGCAGTAGCTACGAAAAGGTAAAGAACACACAATAGAGAAAGATATGCATGAAAAATTCTATGATGTGTTCTAGATTTCGAAAGTGGAGCGTGTTTCTCTCCCACACAAAGTAAGACGAGATCTAACTTGTTATGAACAGCAAGCAAAGCTAAATAAAACTAAAAATAAAACCTAAGAGCGAGACGCTCCAAGCATAGCACATAACGCATGAAGTGATAAAAATATAGTGAGACGAAGGACGAACTGATGATTGTTGATGGAGAAGGGGATGCACGGGGGGCATCCCCAAGCTTAGACGCTTGAGTCTCCTTGAATATTTGTTGGGGATGCATGGGGGCATCCCCAAGCTTGAGCGCTTGACACTCCCGGATCTTCTTTCATCATCTTCCCTCGCACACTTGAAAACTCCCTTCATACATAACTCATCATAATCTGATTAGCGAGGTTAGTACCCATAATAAAATATTTTTTCTCCACTGGATATAAATATATTCTTGAAGAGCTACTGTTTCTTAAGATTTCCAAAAGGTTTTTGCAAAGAAAAAGCAAGCTTAAGGTTTGCAAAAGTTAGGAGAGACAAAACGTGGCAGAATCTGTGAAAAACAGAACAGCAGGTAGTAAAGAATTTTTTAGGGATACTTCTGCAACTCAAATAAAAAAAACTCAGAACATACGAAAGTTCCGTGATTGTATAGAGCACGTTGTGTAAAAAATTCAGCTCAAAAATATGAACTGGGATTTTTCTATGATTTTTCCCGTCACGAGGACAGAATCTGTTTTCTGGACAGCATGTCACAACTTTCACTTCCCTTGTCATATGAGGCTATAACTTGGCATAAAGCTTGAAAATAAAGATACAATGATGTTGCTACAGTAGTAACAATCATCAAGACCACTAAAAACAGAAAGTAAAAACTCAAAGTAAAGATAACAAGGGTTGTCTCCCTAGAGCTCTTTCTTTATAGCCATAAAGATAGGCTTAAGATTTTAATGATGCTCTCGTAGGAATAAGAGTTGAAGAACAAAAGAGAGCATGAAGAAGCAAATACCAAAAACATTTAAGCCTAACATGCTTCCTATGCAAAGGGATCTTGTAGAGAAATAACTCATGGGAGCATAAAGATATTAGCATAGGAAGCCAAAATAAGTGCAACTTCAAAACCTTCAACATAAAGAGAGGGAACTTGATATTATTGAAATATCTATAAGCATATGTTCCCCTCTCATAATAATTTTTAGTGAGATCATGAATAAACTCAACAATATAAGTATCACATGAAAAATTCTTATCATGATCCACAAGCATAGAAAATTTATTACTCTCCACATAAGCAAAATCCTTCTCATAAGTAATAGTGGGAGCAAACTCAAGAAAATAGCTATCACATGAATCTTTCTTATCATGATACACTTTGAAACATTTATTCTTTATAGAATAAGTGTCATCACAATAATCATCATAGATAGGAGGCAAAGTATCATCATAATAAATTTCCTCATCAAAACTTGGGGGGCTAAAGAGATCATCTTCATAAAACGTAGCATCCCCAAGCTTATAGCTTTGCATATCATTAGCATCAAAAGTATTCAAAGAAGACATGCAAATAACATTACTACTATCATGAGTGTTGTGCAAATAGTAAAGCTCCAAAGGATTTTTGATTTTCTCTTCAAACACTTCATGTCCCAACTCAAGGTAGAGCTCATAAAGCTCTCTCATAATATTTTTGTTGTTTTCCATAAGCCTAACTAGTGAAAATAAAAAAAAGAAACAAAAAGATTTAATTGCAAGATCTAAAGATATACCTTCAAGCAGTCACCTCCCCGGCAACGGCGCCAGAAATAGCTTGATGTCTACACACGCTTCTATTCTTGTAGACTATGTTGGGCCTCCAAGCGCAGAGGTTTGTAGGACAGCAGCAATTTCCCTCAAGTGGATGACCTAAGGTTTATCGAACTCAGGGAAGTAGAGGTTGAAGATGGTCTCTCTCAAGCAAGCCTGGAATTAAGATACAAGAAGTCTCTTGTGTCCCCAACACACCTAATACAACTAGGAGTTGTATAGGTGCACTAGTTCGACGAAGAGATGGTAAAATATGGGTGATAGGTGTGGTAAAACGAAGTAATATAAATCTGTAATAAAAAGTGCAGCAAGCAAACAAGTAGTAAACGTGAGCGCAAACGGTATTGCAATGGTGGAAACAAGGCCTAGGCTTCATACTTTCACTAGTGGCAACTCCCAACAACATTAACATAGTCTAATCACATGATATTTCCCATAAAACATGCAATGGAGACATACTCGGAGGTCATTCCTTTGTGGTAAAGAGAGGACGAGAATTGTGTAGGGCTACAAAAGCACACCTCAGAGTTCGTAGTTCTCAATCTATGGATTTCCCAATGTCACCGCGGCCATCCAAAGAGAGTACCACAATCACCACAACATATCTAAAGGATAGTCAAAGACAAGCACCAAAAGACTCTCAATCTTCAATCCACACACAAAAGAGGAAATCACTCATGAAAATATTCTTCTAACCCATGTCCAATAGACCGCTGTCACCTTGGTCTTGGGGATTATACTAGATAAGATCAATTGAGTACATCAATCCAATACATAGAGGAAGGGGAGATAGCATGGGATCACCCTAGATTAACATAGCGTATGATCACAACGAAGATCACATCATGGGAGAGAGAGAAGAACACATAGTTACTGGTAGAAACCTCAGCTCCGAGGAAGAACTACTCCCGCTTCATGGAGGAAGGAAGCAACGTCGATGGAGATGAATCCGGGGGCACTTCCCCGTCCCGGCAGGGTACCGACACAGGAATTCTGGTCTCCCGAAGCTTGTTGGCGATGGCGGCGGAGATCGGAATTGCTTCTGGAGAAAATGGGTCCGGAATCAGGGTTTTCGCGACGGGAGAATAAATAGGGGCCAAAGTGGGGCACCAGGGGGGCCACCAGGGGTCCAGGCGCCCCCCTGGCGCGGCCAACCCCTGGGGCGCGCCACCAGGGCGCCTGGGCCCCTGGGCCCCTGGTGGTGGCCCTCTGGCCCCACTCAGGTCCTTCCGGAAGGTTCTTCTGCGCTGATTTTTTATCTGATTTTTCCCAAATTTTTGGAGCACTTTTTATATGGGGGAAAACTGAAATAGAAAAACAGCAGAAAACAGGAACTGGCACTGTGGTGCACTGAGTTAATAGGTTAGTCCAAATATGATCAAAAGTGTATGAAAGTGTATCTAGATCATAGCAATATCACACAAAACATGCATGGAGCAAGCATAAATTATAGATACGTTTTGGACGTATCAGGGGCCTGGTGTCTGAACCTCCGTCCACTCGACCAGGAAATCTGGGAGTACTTGAGCTTTGATGGCTATTGGGTGCTTGAACTGCAGATCCCGTGGGCTGAGCTCAATGTTCCACTCGGCGACTCGTCCAGTCGCTCCAGGGTTGTTGAGTATGTCAGCGAGTGGTGCGCTGCTCACGATTGTGATAGGGTGCTTGTCGAAGTAGTGGGACAACTTTCTTGAGGTCATGACGATGGCCAGTATTAGCTTCTAATAGTGCGGGTACCACTGCTGGGATTTGGTCAGGAGCATGCTGAGGTAGTAGATTGGTCTCTGGATGCTCTGGACCTTGCCTTCTTCTGCGCGTTCGACAACGAGCGCTGTGCTTACTACACTGTTACGTGCTGCCACGTAGAGGTATAGCTTCTCTCGTTCCTTGGGTACCGCCAGGATTAGTGGGGTCGAGAGTGTCTTTTTCAGGTCCGCGAATGCTTGGCGGGCTTCCTCCGTCCACTCGAATTTCTCTCCTTTCCTGAGGAGCTGATAGAAAGGTAGAGTGCGTTCTCCCAGCCTGCCGATGGAGCGGCTTAGGGCTGCGAGTTTTCCAGTGAGATGTTGTACTCCTTTGACGTCGGTTGGTTCTTGCATTCGGGTGATGGCTTGGACTTTCTCAGGGTTTGCCTCGATTCCTCGGGAAGAGACCATATAGCCGAGCAGCTTCCCCGCCGGTACGCCGAATGCGCACTTTTTTGGGTTGAGTTTGATTCTGTATTTGTTGAGCGCCGCGAAGGTTTCGCGCAGGTCGTCGAGTAGTGTGGCTGCTTTGTAGGTCTTGATGACGATGTCGTCCACATAGACTTGCATGTTTCTTCCGATTTGCTCCTTCAGTCAGGCCTGCATCATTCGCTGGTAAGTGGCGCCTGCGTTTTTGAGCCCGAAGGGCATGGTTCTGTAGCAGAATACGCCATACGGGGTGATAAACGATGTGTGCTCTTCGTCTTCTTCCTTCATCCTGATCTGGTTGTATCCTGAGTAAGCGTCAAGAAAGGAAAGTAGATCGCACCCTGCTGTCGAGTCGATTATCTGATCGATTCTAGGCAGGGGGAAGTGGTCCTTCGGGCAATGCTTGTTGACTGGTCCGTAGTCGACACACATGCGCAGCAATGTCATGTCTTTCTTGGGCACCAGCACTGGGTTGGCTATCCAGGTGGCTTTCTTCATTTCTCGGATGAAATGGGCGTCGAGTAATCGGTTGACTTCCTCTCCGATTGCTCTGCGCTTGGGGTCCGAGAATTTTCTCAGCGCTTGCTTCACCGGCTTCGCGTTTTGCTTGATGCGTAGGGCGTGTTCCGCGAATTCGCGTGGTATCCCAGGCATGTCGGCTGGGCACCAGGCGAATATTTCCCACTCGTCTCGAAGGAAAGCGACGAGAGCCGTCGCCTGCTCCTCTGGTAGGTGGACGTACACGCGGACTGTTTTGTCCGGGTCCGTCGGGTGCACTTGGTGAGTGACTGTGTCGCTGTCGATGCTGAAGTCGCGTCCGTACTCCTTGGATTCGCTTTGGTTCACCAATGGGAAGGTACTCTTGTCCGTCACCATGGCTATTTCTTTGAGTTCTTGTTCGGCTCCGAATGTGTCGGAGATTCTGTGGAAGTCACGATCACACTGATCTGATTTGATGAAGCTTCCGTTGATCGTGAGGACTCCTGCTGATCCTGGCATCTTGAGCTTGAGGTAGGCGTAGTGTGGGACCGCCATGAACTGCGCGAATGCTGGCCATCCCAATATGGCGTGGTACTGTGATTGCCAATCGAGTACCTCGAACTCGAGGACGTGCTTTGCGAAGTTGCGTCGGTTGCCGAAGGCAACTTCGAGTTCGATGACTCCGAGGGATGTGGATGCTTCTCCTGGGACTACCCCGTGTAACTCGGTGCTCGATTTTATCCATACTGATCGTGGGATCAACATCTTTTGCAGGGTGCTGGCGAAGATGATGTTCATGCTGCTGCCTCCGTCCATGAAGACCCTATCCATGTCGTACCCTCCGATTTGTGCATCGAGCACCAGGGGCGCGTGCCCCGGTCTTGGGACTGCGGGTGGATGGTCGTCCTGTGAGAACGTGATGCTGGTCTCCGTATCATGTAGCTGGTAGGCTTCGACTATGTTTATGCTCTCGGCTGCTCTAGCTTGAAGGGTGTAGGCGTCGCTTCGTGCTTGCGGCACCCTTCCCTCTTGGATCATGAGCACCTGTTCTTGCAGCGGGCTGTGACGTCCTTCCGGTCTTGAGGGTGGCGATTGTTCGGGTCGCCGGTTGCGCCTGTCTTCTTTCTGCTTTTCCTTCTAGAGGTCGTCGGCTAGCTCGTTGAACAGGCGGCAGTCTCTCAAAGTGTGACCTGACCTGACGCGTCCCCAGTCATCCTCGAAGCTGTGGATCGTGCAGGGTCCTGCCAGCTGCTCTCTAGCCGTGAGTTTGCTAGATCCAGCGTGCCTCTTCCTTCTTGAGATTCTGAAGATTTTCTCGTGATCCTCCGGGTGTTCGTGGAAGCGGGGGTCGGTTTCGATTCCTCGAATCATGTCTTGGTTCTTGATGAGGTTGGCGAATTCATCCGGCCTTCGATCTAGGTCATAGTACTCGCCCACCGGTGTCTCGGAGTCGCTGTCCTGGCTGACGGCAGGTTCTCGTGCGACGGCGTGTCGTCGAGCGGTCGTCGGTTGCGCGGCTGTGTGTCGTGGCTCGTTCATTGGAGCCTCGCCGTAGATCTCCCATGTGCGCCTTTTGGGTCGTCGATTCCTTCTTCCTTGGCGATGGTTCTGCTGATCGCTGGTTTCGATCTCGTAGTCATCGTCTTGATGTGCGGCGGGTGCCCGGGCGGCGGTGGGTTGTCAAAAGATCTGCGAGTCCTCCGCTGCGTGTCGCGGTTCGTCGAGTGGAATTCCTTCATAGAGGCCCCTCGCCGTTCTTCTGGGTCGCCGATTCCTTCGGCGCTGACGCTGCACTTGGCCGTTACCGTAGTATCGGTCCTGGCACAGCTGTAGCCCGAGCGGTCTTGATGGGGTGGCAGAGATGTCCGTCGTGATCATGAATCCTTCGAGTGGGCTAGATCTGGTTCTTGCCCTTGAGTTGTAGCTTGCTGAAGACGGGACCGCCGAGATCGTGATCCCAACCTGTGTAGTTCCCACAGACGGCGCCAATTGACGGGGATCAACCCCGAAAAATCCCATGGTCAGGGACCCTGGGTTAGTCATGAGAGGCACAGGTTGGACGATAGCTCGTCGGCAAATAGGAAGGCACGCTCCTGCTCCATATTATTGATGGGGGGAAGATGCGATTACAGGGGATGCCAAGGCTGGAGCGCTCAAGGCTAGGGTTACAGGTGATATTGGTTGCCCTTTGGCGTCGCCCCTCCTAGCCCTTATATACTGGGCTAGGTCTCAGGGAGTTCATCTATGTTTACAGGTAAGCTTTCCTAACCCTAGCTTGCTCCGTACGGCAGGTTTTTGCACCTTCCTTGTGAGTCGCAGACTCCTACGTCGGTGCCAATTAGCGGGCCAAGGCTGTATCTTCATGGGCCTTTTGTCTTCAGGGACACCAGGTAGGATTATCCGTAGGAGTCGTGGGGTCACCCCCTCGTCACTCCCCCCTTGGGGTTTTAGTCCCACATGGGGGAAGGGGAGGGGGTGGATCCCCTCCTTGGCCTATATAAGGAGGGGTGGGGGTGCCTTTTTCTACACAACATTGAGTTTCTCTCTCTCTCTCTTTCTCTGACCTAGAGCGGACTCCCCTGGTTTGGAGTTTGCACCTGGTTGGGGGTTTCACCATCATCCGGACGTCGTCGCGCTGCCGGAATCGGGATCCGGATCAATCTTCTTTCCGCTGCTCTTCTGGTTCGGAGCCCGGAGGGACGTCGGTTGCACCGTACGTGTGTAATCCCGCAGGCACTACACGTGTGGTGCTACTTCATCGTCGGAGTTTCTTCAACACGACAGGGAGGTCGTAGGATCAGAGTCTACGTCAACCACGTTCGAGGAACGTTTCCCTCTTTCGGTCTTCAAAGGTATGAACACCGATTCCTTCCGTTACATACATCAGTATAACATAGATCTTGGGTTCAGGACTCGTAGGTAGGAAATTTTTTGTTTTCTGCGCCGATCCCCAACAGTGGTATCATGAGCAAGGCTATGCGTAGATGTATTGTAAGGGTAGAACACATCTAGGATGAGGGCATCAATTCTCCAATTGTTACCCTCCCACGTGTACTCGTTTAGCGTTGCGGCAATGTCCTGATGAAGCGGCCCCGACCGACCTTACGTGTTTACGCGAGACTGGTTCCACGCTTGACATATGGCTTGTACCATATAAGTGGCTGGGGGTGTCTGTCTCTCTAACATTAGCGACGCGAAGACATTTCCAACGGAGCGCCCCGACAGGGGTGTAATAGAGACGATTGCAGGATTGGTGTTGTGGCTTGTTTTCGCAGGATAGAAAGCGGTTCTCTCTCAAAACCCCTTAGCAGCCACGTAAAACTTGCAAAAGATAAAGTAGAAGACATTTTAAATTTAATTTGCATGTAAGGGGGGATCATAGCTTGTATGATTTACAATTTTACTTCCTGTCTTGCTAATATGCTAGATATGCGACGGTAGCATGATAGGACAATCTCTCTCAATACCATGATTGTATTCCCCCTTAGTGGGCACCGCCTGGAAGGATCTCTTTATGATAGGAAGGCCGTGACGATCGGGTGTCATACATACATTAGCGATCGCATGAGGTTGGGTTTGGCAAGCCTAGCATATGCAGATATGGCCTTGCTGAACAGCCATACACTAAGGTTCGACTGGCAGGCTTGACATATGTAGATATGAGCTTGGGATACGGATGACCGAAAGGTTAAGCATGAGTCATATAACGGATATGCTTGGCATGATGGCCTACTGTAACAGCCCAGTTTTCAGAAAAATTTAAAAAATTATTTTTGGTGTGAATTGTTTGATTGTTTGATTAGTTTGCGGTGTTTGCATCCCCGATCTATCGATCGGCGATTATTTTTCCGCTCTTATCTCGTATCGGACGGAGACCGACCCTTTCCACCCTGACACTCGACCTTTGCGACACCGGGTTTCGCCCGATCACCGTCGCGAAAACCGCACGAGACCAACCATCGCCACCGGAACGAAAACCCCGTTTATTTGATAAACGGATTATTTTATGGGGCGCTGAAAAATGTTGTCGAAATGTCACCGCAGTGAGGTACGATCGACGGGCTCGACGCGCTGAGCGCGTGGTTCGAGATTTTGTCGGAATCGGAGTCCGTACGGAGTCTCGGCGGTCACGAACGCGATCGCCGGACGCGCGAGAGGGGTACCGAGGGCGTTTGCGTAAACAGGCCAGCCAACCTGCCTATATAAAGACCACCAGCCTCCCACACCCAATTAGGGTTTCCCTAAGTGAAATTTGCAGCCACCCCCCTCCACTTTGCTCACAATTTGATCCCAAATCCCTCTCTCCCCGAAACCCTAGCCTCAGCCCTCGATATGGACCGTTAGATCCAGATCGGAGGGCTCCCAATGCCCCTCAGCCTTCCCCAACCGCAGCTCCCAGCAACCGGGCCCCGCAGGGCCCTCCCCTCCGCCGCCGTGGGCCGAACCGGGCCGGGAAGCCCGCGCCGCCGCCCGAGGTCCTCCATGGCGCCCCCGGCTGCCGCGCCACCGCGGCCACCCCTCCGGTGAGCAGCTCCTGGACGTGCGCCTCCTCTTCTCTCCTCCCGCTCACCCCCTCACCGCCTTCCCCGCTCGGTCTACAGTAAGGATGGCAATGGGTAGGGTATGGGCAGGGTAGAGCAATACCAAACCCATACCCGTATAGTTCATGGGTACAAACTTCTACCCATACCCTTACCCGTGGGTATAAAACTATACCCACACCCATACCCGGTGGGTACCCATACCCATCGGGTACCCATTGGGTAGATCAAATAGTACATTATTTTCATCTTTTTACATTCATTGGTAGCGCATTAGCAAAAAAATATTGACAACTCAATAGCAGGTAGATGAATACATGAAAATTAACTATATAGGCTATAGGTACCCACTTAGTAGACAAAATAGTATATAGTATATATACACATTGAATTGGTCAAATAGTACATCGTTATACATGGGTAGGGTATGGGTATACCCATGGGTACAAAGCTATACCCGTGACCTACCCACGACTTGATGGGTAGGGTATGGGTACTACCCATGGGTATAAAAATGTACCCATACCCTACCCATGCGGGTAGGGTACCTGCGGGTACCCGTACCCATGGGTAAAATTGCCATCCTTAGTCTACAGGACGCCGGAGCCGGCCGCCGCCCGCCATGGCGCTGGCCAGAGAGCTCGGCTCTGCCGCCCGAACTGCCATGGCCGCCGCGCCTCCTTCTGTCGGGCCCGTCCGCCCCTGCTCGTCGCGGATCCGCCGCCCGTCCCGGCCTGGACCGCGCCCCGCGCCGTTCCCGCACCAGGCGCCGCCGCTCGCCTCGCCGGAGGACAAGCCGGCCGCCGCCGCACGTCATCGGGCTCGGCCGCCCCGATCTGATCTGGATCGGGCGAGCCAACCGCCTCCGCCTGGCCAGCGTGGGCCACGACACAGCCACCGGCCTGCTCGCCTCCAAGCCAGCCCAGCCGCGCCAGATCCAGCAGCCCAGCACCAGCAGGCCGGCCAGATGGGCCTTGGACCAAGAGGTCTATTTTTTTCCCGAGACCCTCGAAATTTCTGCTAAGTCTGGAATGTTTCTGATGCTGATTCAATTTTGCACCGTAATTTCCCGTTAATTCGTAGCTCCGATGAACGTGCCCCCCAAAACGAAAGTTGCTCAGTTTTGCGTGTACTTTAATTCATCTTTTGTGAGCATTTGCATTTGAGCTCATCTTGATTGTGTAAATGTGTGCTGAACAGGGCATCAGGCCGTTAACTGCTAATCTTTCCTGTTAAGTGCTGCTGTTGTTGACAGCCACCTCTGTTTTTCTCTAAGTCTGTTATTTTGCGATGCCATGTTGTTTGCTTAATATCTTTTGATCTATGATACCTATTTGCATGATTCTTTTTGCCATGCCTTCCTTGTCATGTCTAGTTTAATTCCATATCATTTGTGAGCATGTTTGCATTGATTATACTGTTTATGCAGTGCTCTAAAGTGTGCTTCCTGATGTTGGCAGATTGTGTTGCAAACTTGTTTTGCTCGTATCTTTTTAACCGTAACTCCGTTTGGAGTGTGCCTTATATGTAACTTGGTTAGTTTTTCGTGTACTTTGTGTTTATGCTATTGTTTTCTGCTGTTAACCAACCTAAAATATGGTTTAGGTCAGAACAGTACCAAATGTTTTAATCATCGTCCGGCACTTAGTGTTATGCCATGTCTAGGTTGTGCCTCACTTAAATTGACTAGCATAGATAGTTTACTTTGTGCTTCACCTCTTGCCATGTTTGTGTGATATGCCATGTTTGCCTGAGTTGCCATGTTAATAACCGTTGGTTGATCACCTGTAGCTAAGCAACTTGAACCTCCGTAAACGTGCGGTATTCGTGGTGTGTGACGAGTACTCCACTTAACCTGTTAGTAACCGCTCTCGACGGTAGGTGTGATGTCTCGTGTTGCCTTATTGTTGATGCTTGCTCGTGTTTGCTTCGTAGTAATAGAGTGCTTGCTCGTTGATTGCTTTCCAGTGTTTATCGTCTTGTCTGCTTCCGCGGGTACCTTCGGAGATGATGCGAGCTTGCGATCCACTACACCTTCGGAACCCGACTTTTCAACAGGCAAGGACTATACATTACTTATGATCCATTCTATTTCAACCAACGGTTTGCATGCTAGTCTAGGATATGCTCGATGTTTGATCCTACCACATGTTTACAACCTCTTTTAAACCGATACAGCCATGTCCCCTCCCAACAAACCATGTACTGCTATGTTACTATTGCTCGTTGCTCAGCCCCTGCTTAGTATGCATGCTTAGGATGCTACGATATTACCCAGTTACTCCTGGATTTGGGATATCACATTATTATATTGTTTTTGATGATATGATTATTATAATGTTGACTATATTCGACGAAGGATGGAAGGTCTAGGCTATCCCGCCCCGACGCTTTGTTCCATTCGAGTCACCTAGGACCCGAGTTCCGGGTATTGGTTTTAAGACTGAGCGTGCCTAACCGCGTGTGGGATTTTATGGGGTCCCCTTTTCTTACCTACCTAGCTTCAAACATTTCTAGTGGTGGCCCAAGCTGATTTACCATTTGAAACCGTGTGTGTGCTGGTCAGCTGCCAGTAGTTTTCAAACCAACCTGGACCAGTGAGGCCATAGTTCCCTTGCTGGCCCACCTTGTTCGGCTGAGGACCCGGTTTCCCATGTGTGATTAACCGGCTATCCAAACCCGAGACAGACGGTAGAGACCAGATCGAGAGAGCGGCCGGCTCCTGAGCTAGATGTCGACTCACCGGGGGCCACCCGGATTTGTTCGTTGTTAGTTAGAGGGACCTGTCGTTTCGGATCTCTTGGAACTAAATCATAAAATGGTTGCCTGTGATGGGTAGCAACTAAGAGAGATGGACGTGCGTGCGGAGCCTTGTAATGGGCAGTTGGTATACCCTTGCAGGGTTAAATCTTTTCGAGAAGTCGTGTCCACGGTTATGGACGACTTGAGACCTACTCCTTGTTCATAGACAACAATTGAGATAATCTTAATATAACTTGATCAACGTGTGTGTGTGCCTTGACTACTTCTTCTTCGACGGGATGTGAAGAGGAGGACAAGGATAGGATGGGTGTTATGTTTGCGTATGTAGTTGATAGCAAGACTTGTTGGAGGCGATTCCTCATCGAATGCTTGGCTTCTTATCTTACTCTCTAGATCGTTAGCCACTTCATAAATGCTAGTGCGGAAGCAACCTCACCACTTACCACATCCTTACCGTAAACTACTAGTTGTCCTAGAATGACGAGTGATGAAGTCCTTGCTGGGTCAGGTGACCACTACAGTTGGATGCTGAGTACCTCTGTACTCATGATACTACCCCCAAACTCTTTTTAGGATTTTTGATCGACAACAGGTATGGTGATCGACGTTTCACGTGGAGACTCGACGACGACTAGTTAGGCGGATCCCGGCGGAGGGCCTGGACCCGTGTGGTTATGGGATCGATGTTTTTCTTTTTGCCACTAGGCATTTGATTGTAGTTTGTACCCAGACATATATCTTCCGCTGTTGTATTGTATTTAAGGCAGTTGTATGCCGATTGTATGAGATGTTGTATTCTTGTATATGTAATGTTGTGATATCATGTTGGAAATCCGGGGCATATGGCTCTGTCATATGTCGCGGTGGGACCGATATGTGCTTCGTCCCCGGATCTGGATGGAAACATCTAGATCTAGAACAGTACCGCATATCGGGCCTGACAACTTGGTATCAGAGCCTTACCGACCGTAGGATCCCCTCTCTGGCCGAAGTCGAGTCTAGAGAAAAACTATTTTGTAGTTACTAAGTTAGTTATCGGAGAGTAGGATTCTTTTTACTCCTTATCCTTGCTCTGGTCAGGACAAGTGTCGTAAGTGTTTTACTCTCGCCTTATCCCCTTCAAACTTTAGGATGTCGAGGTGTGGAGTTTCGGAACCGTTACAATGCCTTGCTTGCAGGGTATTGTCTCGATTTCGATCTCAGGTTTGGAAAATTCCTGTAGTAACTTTAGTTCTTCCGACTCTGGGTATTCATCTTGGTCGTTTGTTGACTTCAGTCCTCTTGTCCGGTATCCTCGCGAATGGCGCGAGAATACTTCCCTTGATCTTCGCTTTCAATTGTCGTTCCTCCTCTTGTCACTGACGGTTTCTTTTTTCCAACGATGTCGTCTCTCTGCGGAAAATTATCTCGACAGAAATTGGACGTCGACATGGAGCAGAGTCCCTTGTTGGTGGTGTTGAAGATCGTCGACTCTTTTCTCTCCCCCCTCTCCCCCGGATTGTCCAGGATCTCGGGACGAGATCCCTTGTTGGTGGTGTTGTATTGTAACAGCCCAGTTTTCAGAAAAATTTAAAAAATTGTTTTCGGTGTGAATTGTTTGATTGTCTGATTAGTTTGCGGTGTTTGCATCCCCGATCTATCGATCGGCGATTATTTTTCCCCTCTTATCTCGTATCGGACGGAGACCGACCCTTGCCACCCTGACACTCGACCTTTGCGACACCGTGTTTCGCCCGATCACCGTCGCGAAAACCGCACGAGACCAGCCATCACCACCGGAACGAAAACCCCGTTTATTTAATAAACGGATTATTTTATGGGGCACCGAAAAATGTTGTCGGAATGTCACCGTAGTGAGGTATGATTGACGGGCTCGACGTGCTGAGCGCGTGGTTCGAGATTTCGTCGGAATCGGAGTCCGTACGGAGTCTCGGCGGTCACGAACGCGATCGCCGGACGCGCGAGAGGGGTACCGAGGGCGTTTGCGTAAACAGGCCAGCCAACCTGCCTATATAAATACCACCAGCCTCCCACACCCAATTAGGGTTTCCCTAAGTGAAATTTGCAGCCACCCCCCTCCACTTTGCTCAAAATTTGCCCACAAATCCCTCTCTACCCGAAACCCTAGCCCCAGCCCTTGATCTGGACCGTTAGATCGAGATCGGAGGGCTCCCAATGCCCCTCAGCCTTCCCCAACTATAGCTCCCAGCAACCGGGCCCCGCAGGGCCCTCCCCTCCGCCGCCGCGGGCCGAACCGGGCCGGGAAGCCCGCGCCGCCGCCCGAGCTCCTCCATGGCGCCCCCGGCTGCCGCGCCGCCGCGGCCACCCCTCCGGTGAGCAGCTCCTGGACGTGCGCCTCCTCTTCTCTCCTCCCGCTCACCCCACTCACCGCCTTCCCCGCTCGGTCTACAGGACGCCGGAGCCGGCCGCCGCCCGCCATGGCGCTGGCCAGAGAGCTCGGCTCCGCCGCCCGAACTGCCACGGCCGCCGCGCCTCCTTCTGCCGCGTCCGGCCGCCCCAGCTCGTCGCGGATCCGCCGCCCGTCCCGGCCTGGACCGCGCCCCGCGCCGTTACCGCACCAGGCGCCGCCGCTCGCCTCGCCGGAGGACAAGCCGGCCGCCCCCGCACGTCATCGGTCTCGGTCGCCCCGATCCGATCTGGATCGGGCGAGCCAACCGCCTCCGCCTGGCCAGCGTGGGCCACGGCCCAGCCACCGGCCTGCTCGCCTCCAAGCCATCCCAGCCGCGCCAGATCCACCAGCCCAGCACCAGCAGGCCGTCCAGATGGGCCTCGGCCCAAGAGGTCTATATTTTTTCCCGAGACCCTCGAAATTTTTGCTAAGTCTGGAATGTTTTTGCTGCTGATTCAATTTTGCACCGTAATTTCCCGTTAATCCGTAGCTCCGATGAACGTGCCCCCCAAAACGAAAGTTTCTCAGTTTTGCGTGTACTTTAATTCATATTTTGTGAGCATTTGAATTTGAGCTCATCTTGATTGTGTAAATGTGTGCTGAACAGGGCATCAGGCCGTTAACTGCTAATCTTTCCTGTTAAGTGCTGCTGTTGTTGACAGCCACCTCTGTTTTTCTCTAAGTCTGTTATTTTGCGATGCCATGTTGTTTGCTTAATATCTTTTGATCTATGATGCCTATTTGCATGATTCTTTTTGCCATGCCTTCCTTGTCATGTCTAGTTTAATTCCATATCATTTGTGAGCATGTTTGCGTTGATTATACTGTTTATGCATTGCTCTAAAGTGTGCTTCCTGATGTTGGCAGATTGTGTTGCAAATTTGTTTTTCTCGTATCTTTTTAACCGTAACTCCGTTTGGAGTGTGAATTATATGTAACTTGGTTAGTTTTTCGTGTACTTTGTGTTTATGATATTGTTTGCTGCTGTTAACCAACCTAAAATATGGTTTAGGGCAGAACAGTACCAAATGTTTTAATCATCATGCGACACTTAGTGTTATGCCATGTCTAGGTTGTGCCTCACTTAAATTGACTAGCATAGATAGTTTACTTTGTGCTTCACCTCTTGCCATGTTTGTGTGATATGCCATGCTTGCCTGAGTTGCCATGTTAATAACCGTTGGTTGATCACCTGTAGCTAAGCAACTTGAACCACCGTAAACGTGCGGTATTCGTCGTGTGTGACGAGTACTCCACTTAACCTGTTAGTAACCGCTCTCGACGGTAGGTGCGATGTCTCGTGTTGCCTTCTTGTTGATGCTTGCTCGTGTTTGCTTAGTTGTAATAGAGTGCTTGCTCGTTGATTGCTTTCCAGTGTTTATCGTCTTGTGTGCTTCCGCGGGTACCTTCGGAGACGATGCGAGCTTGCGATCCACTACACCTTCGGAACCCGACTTTTCAACAGGCAAGGACTATACATTACTTATGATCCATTCTATTTCAACCAGCGGTTTGCATGCTAGTCTAGGATATGCTCGATGTTTGATCCTACCACATGTTTACAACCTCTTTTAAACCGATACAACCATGTCCCCTCCCAGCAAACCATGTACTGCTATGTTACTATTGCTCGTTGCTCAGCCCCTGCTTAGTATGCATGCTTAGGATGCTACGATGTTACCCTGTTACTCCTGGGTTTGGGATATCACCTTATTATATTGTTGTTGATGATATGATTATTATAATGTTGACTATATTCGACGAAGGATGGAAGGTCTAGGCTAACCCGCCCCGACGCTTTGTTCCATTCGAGTCACCTAGGACCCGAGTTCCGGGTATTGGTTTTAAGACTGAGCGTGCCTAACCGCGTGTGGGATTTTATGGGGTCCCCTTTTCTTACCTACCTAGCTTCAAACATTTCTAGTGGTGGCCCAAGCTGATTTACCATTTCAAACCGTGTGTGTGCTGGTCAGCTGCCAGTAGTTTTCAAACCAACCTGGACCAGTGAGGACATAGTTCCCTTGCTGGCCCACCTTGTTCGGCTGAGGACCTGGTTTCCCATGTGTGATTAACCGGCTATCCAAACCCGAGACAGACGGTAGAGACCAGATCGAGAGAGCGGCCGGCTCCTGAGCTGGATGTCGACTCACCGGGGGCCACCCGGATTTGTTCGTTGTTAGTTAGAGGGACCTGTCGTTTCGGATCTCTTGGAACTAAATCATAAAATGGTTGCCTGTGATGGGTAGCAACTAAGAGAGATGGACGTGCGTGCGGAGCCTTGTAATGGGCAGTTGGTACACCCCTACAGGGTTAAATCTTTTCGAGGAGCCGTGTCCACGGTTATGGACGACTTGAGACCTACTCCTTGTTCATAGACAACAACAATTGAGATAATCTTAATATAACTTGATCAACGTGTGTGTGTGCCTTGACTGCTTCTTCTTCGTCGGGATGCGAAGAGGAGGACAAGGATAGGATAGGTGTTATGTTTGCGTATGTAGTTGATAGCAAGACTTGTTGGAGGCGATTCCTCATCGAATGCTTGGCTTCTTATCTTACTCTCTAGATCGTTAGCCACTTCATAAATGCTAGTGCGGCAGCACACCACTTACCACATCCTTACCGTAAACTACTAGTTGTCCTAGAATGACGAGTGATGAAGTCCTTGCTGGGTCAGATGACCACTACAGTTGGATGCTGAGTACCTCTGTACTCATGATACTACCCCCAAACTCTTTTTAGGGTTCTTGATCGACAACAGGTATAGTGATCGACGTTTCACGTGGAGACTCGACGACGACTAGTTAGGCGGATCCCTGCGGAGACTCGTGTGGTTATGGGATCAATGTTTTTCTTTTTGCCACTAGGCATTTGATTGTAGTCTGTACCCAGACATATATCTTCCGTTGTTGTATTGTATTTAAGGCAGATGTATGCCGATTGTATGAGATGTTGTATCCTTGTATCTGTAATGTTGTGATATCATGTTGGTAATCCGGGGCATATGGCTCTGTCATATGTCGCGGTGGGACCGATATGTGCTTCGTCCCCGGATCTGGATGGAAACATCTAGATCTAGAACAGTACCGCATATCGGGCCTGACACCTACCTAGGGAGACGTGTCGTCGGCCGTGTGATATTTTAGGACGATCATTCAAACTAGGATTATGTTAATCACTTAGTAAATTCGGAGAGATGTTTAACTAAGTGGGAGTTTTAGAATTATGTAAAATTGAACTCCAATTATGAACAAAGTCTAAATATGTTTTTTGCAAATAACCATTGTAGATGGCTGCACATCACCCCTCATTCAACTTAGGGTCATTCCTAGACGAAGACAAACTGAAAACCGATGGATCATACTTCACCAACTGGTTCCGCACTCTGAGGATTCTCCTCGTTCCCCTCAAGATGCATACATACTAGAGGCCGCGTTAGGTGACAAACCACTAGCAGACGCTAGTCCGGATGAGAGGAATGTCTACCTCTCCAAGACGGATGATTACAACCTTGTCCAGAGTGGAATGCTTTACTCCATGGAGGCTGAGCTGCAGAAACGCTTTGAGAGGATGGGTGAATATGAGATAATCATTGACCTCAAGGCCGTCTTTGCACCCCAAGCCAGGGTTGAACGTTATGAGGCTTCTGAAGCTTTCTTCTCAGCAAAGATGGATGAACATAGCAGTGTTAGTGAGCACGTGGTCAAGATCTCTGGCTACGTTCAACGCTTGAATGCTCTGGAATGTCAGATTCCAGATGAACTTGCTGTTGATAGGGTGTTGCAGTCGCTGCCCCCTAGCTACAAAGGATTTGTGTTGAACTACAACATGCAGGGGATGACTAAGACCCCTTCTGAGTTGTTCGCCATGCTGAAAACTGCTGAGGTTGAGATCAAGAAGAAGCATGCTGTATTCATGGTCAACAAGACCGTTGAATTCAAGAAGTCTGGCAAGAAGGAGAAGGTAAAGAAGGGAAGCCCGAAGAAGGGTGACAAGCCAGTTGTCACTCCTCGTAAGGCACCCAAATCTGGACCCAAGCCTGGCGTTGAGTGCTTCTACTGCAAGGGTGATGGTCACTGGAAACGCAACTGCCCCAAGTACCTAGAGGATAAGAAGGCTGGCAAGATTGTCAGAAGAGACAAAGGTATATTTGATATACACGTTATTGATCTTTTCTTAACAAGCGCTGGGAACAAATCCTGGATATTTGATACAGGATATGTTGCTCATATTTCTAACTCCTCTCAGGGGCTACGGAATAGGCGACGCTTGATGAAAGATGAAGTGACGATGCGCGTGGGAAACGGCTGCCGGATTGAAGTGGTGGCAGTCGGCACGAAGCATCTTAGTCTCCCTTCGGGATTAGTTTTGATTTTGAATAAGTGCTACTATGTACCCGCATTGAGTGTGAACATCGTTAGTGGTTCTTGCTTGAAGCGAGACCACTATTCTTTTAAGTCAGATACAATTGGTTGTGCGATTTATAAGGATGATGTGTTTTATGTTCACGCACCGGAGAAAAATGGCTTATGCATTCTTAATATCGATTGTGACATACTTCATATTGATAACGTAGAGGCCAAAAGATTAAAACCTAGTGGCGAAGAACACATGACGATGTGGCATTGTCGACTTGGTCATATTGGTGAAAAGCGCATGAAGAAGCTTCATGATGATGGACTTCTGGAGTCATTGGATTTTGGATACCTTGACACATGTGAACCATGCCTTATGGGCAAGATGACAAGGACTCGATTCAATGGAACAATGGAGCGTGCGGAAGACTTGGTAGGGATCATACACTCAGATGTATGTGGACCTATGAACGTCCCCACACGCAATGGTCTTCGTTACTTCGTGAACTTCACAGATGACTTAAGCAGATATGGGTATATCTACTTAATGAAACATAATTCTAAAACCTTTGAAAGGTTCAAGGAATTTCAGAGTGAGGTCGAGAATCAACTCGGGAAGAAAATCAAGCACCTTCGATCCGATCGAGGAGGCGAGTATTTAAGTCACGAGTTTGGCGATCATCTTAAGACTTGTGGCATCGTACCACAACTTACGCCGACAGGAACACCTCAGCGTAACGGTGTTTCTGAGCGACGTAATCGAACTCTATTGGATAGCGTACGATCGATGATGTCTCATACCGACTTACCTGTGTCATTCTGGGGGTATGCATTAGAAACTGCCGCTTACATTCTTAATAGGGCACCGTCCAAATCTGTAAAGACAACACCATTTGAGGAATGGCATGGCAAGAAACCAAAGTTGCCTCACTTGAAGATTTGGGGTTGTGAGGCTTATGTTAGGAATCTTCAGCTTGAAAAACTCGAACCAAAAGCGGATAAATGCATCTTTGTGGGATATTCAAGGGAAACCGTTGGATACACCTTCTACAACCAGTCTGAGGGCAAAAAATTTGTCGCCAAGACTAGATGCTTTCTTGAGAAAGAGTTTCTTTCGAAAGAATTGAGTGGGATGAAAATAGACCTCAACGAGATGATTGACCAATCACTCCAAGTGGAAAAAATGGCAATGGAAGTTGTTCAGGAACCATCTTCCGTAGTGGGAGCTGAAGAGAACGGTCATCATGATATTCATAACGATCGTGACATACATGATGATCATGATCAAGATGAAGAGGATCCTATTATACCCCGCAGGTCATCAAGAGCCCGAGTAAAAACTCAGTTTTATGGGCAACTTGTCAATGCAGTCATGTTAAATGAACCTGACAAACCTGCGAACTATAAAGAAGCAATGGAGGGACCCGAGTCCGAGAAATGGCTGGAAGCCATGAAATCCGAGATAGACTCCATGTATGCCAACAAAGTATGGACTTTGGTGGATATTCCCGAGGACCGAAAGGCCGTCGAGAATAAGTGGATATTCAAGAAAAAGACTGACGCAGGCGGAAACGTATCTGTCTACAAAGCTCGTCCTGTCGCAAAAGGTTTCCGACAAATTCAAGGAGTTGACTACGAAGAGACTTTCTCTCCCATAGCGATGCTAAAGTCTATCCGGATATTGCTAGCAATTGCTGCCTATTACGATTATGAAATATGGCAGATGGATGTGAAAACCGCGTTCCTAAATGACAACATTGAGGACGAGTTGTATATGGTACAACCGAAAGGTTTTATTGATCCTAAGGACGCTGGTAAGGTATGCAAACTTCAATGGTCCATTTATGGGTTGAAGCAAGCATCTCGGAGCTGGAATCTTCGTTTTGATGAGGTGATCAAAGCTTTTGGATTTGTCCAAAATGAAGAAGAATTCTGTGTTTATAAGAAAGCGAGTGGGAGCTCTGTGGCATTCCTAGTACTATATGTGGATGACATATTATTGATAGGGAATGATGTGAAATTTCTAGAGGGGGTAAAGGAATATTTGAATGGACAATTTTCCATGAAGGACCTAGGTGAAGATGCATACATATTAGGCATTAAAATCTATAGAGATAGATCAAGACGCCTATTAGCACTGAGTCAGATAACTTACCTTGAGAAGATATTGAAGAGGTTCAATATGGATAACGCCAAGAGAGGCCTCTTGCCCATTATGAAAGGAAGTAAATTGAGTGTGACTCAATGCCCAACAACAGCAAAAGAAAGGGAGGAAATGTCCTCAAATCCCTATTCCTTAGCCATAGGTTCTATCATGTATGCTATGCTGTGTACTCGACCAGACGTGGCCCTGGCGGTTAGTCTGACTAATCGTTTCCAAAGTAATCCTGGAATGGATCATTGGATTGCATTGAAGAACGTCCTTAAGTACTTACGAAGAACTAAGGATCTGGTTCTTGTCTATGGAGGATGTGAAGAAGAGCTCGCCGTAACAGGTTACGTCGATGCCAGCCTTGGTACTGATCCCGATGACTCAAAATCCCGGACGGGATACGTGTTTTGTTGAATGGTGGTGCGATTAGCTGGAGGAGCGGCAAGCAGTCAGTTGTCGCCCAATCTACGATGGAGTCGGAGTATATTGCCGCTTGCGAAGCGTCAAATGAAGCGCATTGGCTGAAGAAGTTCGTCATCGAGCTTGGCGTATTCCCTAGTTGCACTGACCCTGTTAGCATTTATTGCGACAATACGGGGGCCATTGCTAACGCAAGGGAGCCGAGGACTCACTCTACAGCCAAGAATATTCTCCAGCGTTTCCATGTGACGCGGGACTACGTCAAGGATGGTCATACTAGGATTTGCAAAATACATACGGATCTGAATTCGTCAGACCCAATGACTAAACCTCTTCCACAAGCCAAGTTTGAACAACACCGAGAGACTATTGGTGTTAGATACATACCTGATGTAAACTAGTGTAATTTGTACTCTAGTGCAAGTGGGAGACTGTTGGATATGTTCCCTAGAGGCAAATTAATAAAGATATTTGTCACATATCTATTTGTTCATAATACGTTATATATTGTGCTAGAACTGTATTAAGCGGAAACATTAATACATGTGTGATATATAACAACCTGGTCCCTAGTTAAACTCAGGCATACTAGCTCATTGGGCAATTGATGATCAAGGTTTCCTGATCATGAGAACATAATAGTCTATTGACAATGAGGTCATATCATTAGGAGAATAATGTGATGGACACACACCCACCTTAAGCATTTCAATATGATCAAGTCACATAAGTTCAGCATTGCGATGACTTAATAACATAGTGACTGAATCCTTAGACCGTGATGATCATACATAATTGCTATCTATTAGGATGCTTTGAGTGCATTAACCGTTACACTGAAACATGGTAACTGAAAGGTGTATCTTGGGTATTCCGAAGTAGATATGTTGAGGAGTATGAAATAGATCAGAGCGGGATTTGTCAATCCGAGTGACGGATAGGTACTCTGGGCCCACTCGATGGTGTTGCATCAATAGCTTGCAAGCAAGTGACTAGGTCACAAGAGATGTAATATTCACAGACGAGTAAACATGTTATGTCGGAGACGAGGAAGAACTAGGTATTGTATACCGACGATCATACCTCGGAAAAACATAGTTCCGAAGCACAAAGGGATCAAGTCATATTGTTAACGGTTCAACAACGATGAAGTTTATTCGATGGAAGCGTAGGGGAACATCAAGGATTGTAACCAGATCCCACATGATGGTCATTGGTCAGAGAGTGTATCGATCATGTCTACCGTTTCCCGGACCGTGGGGTGTCACACTTAAGGGCAATCGATGCATTAAGGATCATCGGTGAAAAGAGAGAAAACACCGGAAATGTACAGGAAGGTGCCGGAAGCTGTTCCGGATATTTTGAAAGGTTCAAAATAATATATATTAATGTTTAAATATGTTTTATTATTTAATTGATAGAATTAAATATTAAAAATGATTTAAATAATTAATTAAAAAGGTGAAAAGGTATTTGGGCCTTAAAAGGCCCATGAGGGGAAGGGGGAGCCTCCCCTTTGGGCTTGGCGCCAAGGGAGGGGCCCATCCCCCCTCCTAGCCGCACCACTCCCCCCCTTGGGGGTTTAGTCCCACATGGGGGAAGGGGAGGGGGTGGAGCCCCTCCTTGGCCTATATAAGGAGGGGTGGGGGTGCCTTTTTCTACACAACATTGAGTTTCTCTCTCTCTCTTTCTCCGACCTAGAGAGGACTCCCCTGGTTTGGAGTTTGCACCTGGTTGGGGGTTTCACCATCATCTGGATGCCGTCGCGCTTCCGAAATCGGGATCCGGATCAATCTTCTTTCCGCTGCTCTTCTGGTTCGGAGCCCGGAGGGACGTCGATTGCACCGTACGTGTGTAATCCCGCGAGGCACTAAACGTGTGGTGCTACTTCATCGTCGGAGGTTCTTCAACACGACGGGGAGGTCGTAGGATCAGAGTCTACGCCAACCACGTTCGAGGAACGTTTCCCTCTTTCGGTCTTCAAAGGTATGAACACCGATTCCTTCCGTTACATACATCAGCATAGCATAGATCTTGGGTTCGGGACTCGTAGGTAGGAAATTTTTTGTTTTCTGCGCCTATCCCCAACAGTGCTGTGGCCACAAGGGGGAAAACAACGGTGCTTGTAACTGCGGTTGCAAGGATTGTTTACTTTACGCAAAGTTCTTTTAATGCAATTGTCTGTTGCTTTGGGTTTACACTTTGGGTGGGGCTCGCAACTTAATACCAGCGAGATGTTCTGGATAGATATCTCAAGGTGGATGATTAGTAGTAGATGCAGATGGATTTCGGTCTACTTATTTTGGCGTACTGCCCATGCTTATGAGCCTCTTCCTTTCTTTTGTAGCATAGTTAGCATTGCGGTGCATTTATAATCATGTCAATTGCCCATCTATAGTTTGTTTACCTCGTATAGCAGTTTTATCGTCTTTTGGGAGAGAGACATCACTAGTGAACATCACGGGACCCCGGTCCATATCCTCATCACTGTTTACAAGCTTACTTACTTTTCCGTATTTACTTTCAGTTGCTATCATTATCATTATCCCTTGTGTGTTTGACCCTTTGTAAACAACAAGACCGAAGAAATTGACAACCTCTCTGAACTTCGTTGGGAGAAAATTATATCGTGTGCAGGTCCAGGAGAAGCAAGTGATTCTTTTCAGACGATGCATCAGTTGCCGAACCACCTACTTATCATTGCCGGAGTCCTACGGGAGACAAACCCTATCCTCTACATAGGGGAAATTTGTTGTTATCCTACATCTCACCTTCCACTTGGGGTAACCAACAAAGGGTGAGAAGCCATTACCCCTTCCACGCCATCAAGCAAATTTCTGGCGCCGTTGCTGGGGACTCCGAGTGATAAGATAGGGGAGTTGCCCACTATCTTTTACCTTTACTTTTTAGTCTTGTTAGTTTACCTTTCTGTTTTTATCTTTGTGTCTTATATCAAAAATCACAAAAAAATTATTTATCTTGCTGTTAGTAGTCCTCCTTGTTTAGATGAACATGTTAGGACTTGGTGCTTTGCGGGAATCGGAAGTTCTCGATTTCCGTCAGAGGGATGGAGAAAATCTGAAGAAGGCATGGGACAGAATTTCTGAAGCACATACAAGAATTATGCCTTGGATACCTATAAAAATTGTGCTTAGGAATTTTTACCATGGTCTTTTTAAATGGTGTAAACACTCTCTTGATATTATAGCTGAAGGAGACTTATTAGAGTGTGATGAAGCTAGAGCTCTTGATATTTTGCACAGTCTATCTAGTTATTTCGTTTATGATCGTAGTATTTATACTGTTATAGATAGACTTGCCACTATTGAAAAGAGGATGGATGCTCTAGATTTGAGGGAAGTAGAAAAACTTAAGTCCAAAAAGAAAGAAATGTTGGAGATAGATGATGATTGGGAGCCCTTTGTTAGGATTAGCATCTCTAACCAAGACTTCCTTGCTTTTTGTGACATTGGATCCATGGTTTCTACTATGCCAAAATTAGTTTATGATTCTTTGAAACTAGATATGGATAAATTTTCATCTTATTATGATCATGCTAATGGAGATATTTCAGAGGTTAAAGAAAAGGTGAAAGAAGTCCAAGTTACATTCCTTCATAGGATTGCACCGATGGATTTCTTCGTCATGGAGCCAAACCGAAGCAACATTGTGCTTGGAAGGAATTTCCTTCGAGCCATGAAAGGCTTCATTGATATTGGTAACGGGTTCATACGCTTACGCGGTAAGGTGAAAGGTAAGTACCTCTTTCCTAGTAAGAAGAAGAATGAGCTAATTGAAAATCAATTTGAAAGTTTTTACGATTCCGACGATCTTGGAGACCTTTGATTCTTCTTTTGCCTTATGCCTAGCTTAAAGGCGTAAAAGAAAGCGCTTGTTGGGAGGCAACCCAAGAAGTTTTTACTTCTGTTTTTAGTGGTCTTTATGATTGTTACTACTGTAGCAACATCATTTTATCTTTATTTTCAAGCTTTGTGCCAAGTTATAGCCTCATATGACAAGTGAAGTGAAAGTTGTGACATGCTGTCTAGAAAACAGATTATGTCCTCGTGACGGGAAAAATCTGATCAAATCACCAGTTCATCTTTTTGAGCTGATTTTTTTACACAGCATTCTCTATACAATCACGTAACTTTCGTATGTTCTGAGTTTTTTGGTTTGAGTTGCAGAAGTACCGCTGAAAATTTCTTTATTACCTGTTGTTCTGTTTTTCACAGATTCTGCCGCGTTTTGTCTCTCCTTACTTTTGCAAACCTTAAGCTTGCTTTTTCTTTGCAAAAACCTTTTGGAAATCTTGAGAAAAAGTAGATCTTCAAGAATATCTTTATATCCAATGGGGAAAATTATTTATTAAGGGTGTTAACCTCTCTAATCAGCTTATGATGAGTTGTGTATGAAGGGAGTTTTCAAGTGTGCGATGGAAGATGATGAAAGAAGATTCGGGAGTGTCAAGCGCTCAAGCTTGGGGATGCCCCCATGCATCCCCAACAAATATTCAAGGAGACTCAAGCGTCTAAGCTTGGGGATGCCCCCCGTGCATCCCCTTCTCCATCAACAATCATCAGTTCGCCCTTCGTCTCACTATATTTTTATCACTTCATGCGTTATGTGCTATGCTTGGAGCGTCTCGCTCTTAAGTTTATTTTTTAGTTTTTTTAGCTTTGCTTGCTGTTCATAACAAGTTAGACCCCATCTTACTTTGTGTGGGAGAGAAACACGCTGCACTTTCGAAATCTAGAACACATCATAGGATTCTTCATGCCTATCTTTTTGCTGTTGTGTGTTTTTTATCTTTTCATAGCTATTGCCATGTTTAGTTTTAGTATTAGTTTGTGTTTATCAAGAACCTTGGCTTTTGTTTAGTTTATTGCTGGAACTCTCTTTAGTTTTCATGTTTATCTTGTTAAGAGAGTTGGTTATTGCACTGAGTTGTGTCTTGTCTTGAAATTAGGTAATTGAGGTTGCTATTTAATTTTAGTAGTAACTTGCAATAGTTTTGAGGTATTGATCTGAGTAATGTTTGAATTTTTGGTGTCAAGAGCTCTAGCCTATTAGTGATAGGTGTCGTATTTTGGGCAATCCGTGTTTATTTTCAAAAACCTACAAAAGTAGTTGAGAACTCTAGCTACTAGATGGATCGCTAATCTTTGGAGGGATCGAATATTAGAGTACACTCACGTACCATGAGTCGAGGATGCGCAAGGATAACCAAACCCCCATACACTCCTCCTCGGGGTACTTGTCTCTTTGTGAACCTCCTTATTAGATTGAGAGTTATCGATAATAAGTGCATGAGTTCTTCGGACTAATGTAAGTATTGAAAGTTTACACGTCCACCTCCTCATATTTGCGAGCCTCTCCTGTGCCGTTGATGTCTACACACACACTTCTATTCTTGTAGACTATGTTGAGCCTCCAAGCGCAGAGGTTTGTAGGACAACAGTAATTTCCCTCAAGTGGATGACCTAAGGTTTATTGAACTCAGGGAAGTAGAGGTTGAAGATGGTCTCTCTCAAACAACCCTGCAATTAAGATACAAGAAGTCTCTTGTGTCCCCAACACACCTAATACAACTAGGAGTTGTATAGGTGCACTAGTTCACCGAAGAGATGGTAAAATACAAGTGATAGGTGTGGCAAAGAAAGGTAATATAAATCTGTAATAAAAAGTGCAGCAAGCAAACATGTGACAAAAGTGAGCACAAACGATGTAACAATGGTGGAAACAAGGCCTAGGCTTCATACTTTCACTAGTGGCAACTCCCAACAACATTAACATAGTCTAATCACATGATATTTCCACTAAAACATGCATTGGACACGTACTCGGAGGTCATTCCTTTGTGGTCAAGAGAGGACGAGAATTATGTAGGGCTACAAAAGCACACCTCAGAGTTCGTAGTTCTCAATCTATGGATTTCCCAATGTCACCGCGGCCATCCAAAGAGAGTACCACAATCACCACAACATATCTCAAGGATAGTCAAAGACAAGCACCAAGAGACTCTCAATCTTCAATTAACACACAAAAGAGGAAATCACTCATGAAAATATTCTTCTAACCCATGTCCAATAGACCGCTGTCACCTTGGTCTCGGGAATTATACTAGATAAAGACAAGTGAGTACATCAATCCAATACATAGAGGAAGGGGAAACATCATGTGATCATCCTAGATTAATATATCCTATGATCACAATGAAGATCACATCATGGGAGAGAGAGAAGACCACATAGCTATTGGTAGAAACCTCAGCCCCGAGGAGGAACTACTCCCGCTTCATGGAGGGAGGAAGCAACGTCGATGGAGATGAATCCGGGGGCACTTCCCCGTCCCGGCAGGGTGTCGGCACATGAATTCTGGTCCCCCAAAACTTGGTGGCGATGGCGGCGGAGATCGGAATTGCTTCTGGAGAAAAGGGTTCTGGAATCAGGGTTTCCTCCGCAGGGGTAAAAATAGGGGCCAAGGGGGGCCACCAGGGGAGGTCCCAGTCGCCCAGGCGGGTAGCCGGCGCGGCCTACCCCTAGGCCGTGCCGTGTGGCCACCTCGGTGACTGGTGGCCCCCCTCCGGCTCTCCTTCGGGCGTCAGGAAGCTTCTGGAGCGCTGATTTTTTATATATATTTTCCCGGAATTTTTCTGGCAATTTAAGTAATGGGAAAACCTGAAATACAAAAACAGCAGAAAACAGAAACTGGCACTGTGGTGCACTGAGTTAATAGGTTAGTCCAAATATGATCAAAAGTGTATGAAAGTGTATCAAAAGCATAGCAATATCACCCAAAACATGCATGGAGCAAGCAGAAATTATAGATACATTTGGGACGTATCAACATCCCCAAGCTTAATTCATGCTCGTCCTCGAGTAGGTAAATGATAACAAGCATAATTTCTGTGGTGACATGCTACCAAAGAGTCTTTCACAATCACATGACAAATGCTTATTGAGATAATGAATCTTTAGTAATTAAGTTTCCTCATGAGAATAACACAAAGAACTAAAAGTTTACAATATGATACTGAAACACCCAATAGATTTGTAGTGAGCATGGTGTTCAAACATGATAAAGTGATACCTCGCTTGCCCCCTTTAGTGAAGAAAAACATAAATGCAGGAGCACCTCCGAAGTTTAAGTGACGACTAGATACAATGATTTCAGAATAAGCGATATCACAATCATGCAGAAGACAATGGTACTTTGGGACAATGCACATTACACTCAGAATGACAATCATGCTCTCAATAGCTGGTGCTTTGAAGACAGAAGGTGGAGACTCTCGAACCGTGGATTTTGAGGGCAAGGTTGAAAACCCGTGGCTGGAAGCAAAGACTAAACAAGTACCAGAGCTCGTGGTTTTGAAAACAGAGATAAAAAACTTTTGGGAGGTGCATAATTCATCAACAAATGCTAGTAGATAACCCAATTACTTCTTATGCTGGACAAGTTTATCACTGCCAAAGTTTTTTTATTTCTCATGAACAAAGCGTGAAGGAGGGTTTGTTTGTTGCTATTATGTTTAGTGAGCTGGGCGCACTCATGCCAATCCCTCCTCGTATTAGGGGTTTGCAGATTAGACATGCAATCCTGGGGTAAAACTTGTCCAACATAAGAAGATCATGAATTACCTACTACTTCGTCATGAGCTAAAACAGAGGCACAAAAGAGAAGTGCTTTTGAATAATTTTGAGATGGCACATGAAAGTCTTCGTTAGGAATGGCAAGTAAATACCATATATAGGAAGGTATGGTGGACTCATATGGCATAACTGGTTTCGAGGATTTTGGATGCACAAGCAGTCGGTCCGCTTAGTACAGGTGAAGGCTAGCAAAAGACTGGGAGCGACCAACTAAGAGAGCAATGACGGCCATAATCATGCAGAGCGACAAAGCAACATTGGATCGGGCATGGAAGTTATATCACTACTCAGAAATTAAAGAGCATCAAGGCTTGATAGACTTTCTTTACAGTCTCAAATATGCATGAGCATATGCCAAGTCAATCAAAATAAATTCTTGGAGGAAGATATCACTAAACCATACCACATCATAGGCAAACAAATCATTTTGGCATTTCAATAACACATTAATAACCCCCAGCTATTTGAGACTAACCATAAGAAAACATGAACTAGTAAGCAACATTATGCACATAGCATTTTTATCATAGACATATCAACCAGTGCCACATAAGCCAACTCTCTTAACAAGATAAGCATGAAAACTTAAGAGAGTTCCAGAAGCGACAACCTAAATAAAAGCTCTTAAACAGATAAGCATGAAAACTAAGAGCTAAGCATGACAGCAGCTAAGAAAAGATAAAGAACACACACAAGAAAATATAGTGGAACGAAGGACGAACTGATAATTGTTGATGGAGAAGGGGGTGTGATACGTCCCAAATGTATCTACATTTCCAAACACTTTTTCTATTATTTTGCCTTCATTCTTGCATGATTTGAACGAAACTAACCCGGACTGACGCTGTTTTCAGCAGATCTACCAGTGCTGTTTTCTTTTGTGCAGGTTTCTGGATATTTAGGTACGCTGGAAAAATCCCAAAAAATATATAAAAAATCAGCGTTCCGGAAGCTTCCACCAGGCCAAAGGGGGGCCACAGGGCAGCCAGGGGGCAGCCAGGAGGGTGCCTGGCGCGGCCCAGCTCCTGGTCGCGCCACCTGCCCTACTGGGTGGGTCCCACACCCCCTGGTGCCCTACTTTGGCCCTATTTATTCCCCCATCGAGAAAACCCCGAAACAGAGGTCGATTTTCCAATCTACGTCGCGGAGCCGCCGCAACCCTCTGTTCTTCCTCGGAGAGCTAATCTGGAGGCTGAATTGGCCTCCGGTGAGGGGGAAATCATCGCCATCGTCATCATCATCGCCTCTCCATCACCCCTCCATGACTTCTCCTCTCATGTGTGAGTAATTCCCTGTTGTAGGCAAAGGGGATGGTAGGGATTGGATGAGTTAGATCATGTAATAGTTCAATCAGATTGTTGGGGGCATGTTGCCTATCATCTACTTGGTGTTTATCATCTCTGTTACAAATTGTTGCTCTTAATGCTTGCCACTTTGGGCCCGAGTACCATGATTTCAGATCTGATCACCCTTTTGTTTCTTGAGTTTGTGGTGTTCTTGATCCTATCTATGAGTTGTATGCACCTATTATAGTCCGGAACCGGCGATCCCAATGGTGACAGCTTGGGACACCAAAGGGGATGGACTATAATTTGAGGATTCCGTGTATCCATGAATTTTTAATGCTTTGTTCCGGTGCTCTTTGACAGGAGTACCTTAATCTCCCTAAGTTCCTTTTGGCCCCGTTTGTAGCGGGAGGGTAGGACAAAAGATGTTGTGCAAAGTTCTTATTGCAAGCACGTACAACTACCTTGGGATACATGCCTGATGTTTGATATTTGCCTAGATGATCCTTTGTTTTCTGTGAGCCTTGCCCAAGTTAGAATCTGTTACATGTTCGATCTCATCCAAGAAACGCCCAACCATCCATCTCCCTAGCCTATAGTGTGTTCCTTCTGCTGGTTACTAGTTGTTTACCTTTGCTGTTCCACTATCACTATCACCACTATTATCATCACCACTACCACCACCATATTACAGTTTCTACTAATACCTTTGTGCAAGCAAGTGTTTATTTCAGGTGCGGTTGAATTGACAACTCAATTGTCAAAGCTTGTGCGTATTCTTTGTGTTCCCAAGTGTCGAATCAATAAATTGGGTTATCTTGCCCGCGAAGACTATCTCGATCCCCTACAGTTGAGGGTTATCAAGTACTGTTTTATGGCGCCGTTGCCGGGGACCATAGATTTATTTACAGGTCTACTCGAAGTATCCTACCTGCTGCACGTTATCCACTATGAGTAAGAAAGGAGACCCTAAAGTTCCGATCTTACCATCCCGTACGAGACGAGGTACTGCTCTTAGCACTAGTGCTAAACTTGATTCACCTTCAGTTATGAGTCAGTTTGATTCACCTCATTTACATGCTACTTCTGCTGAGTCTGGCAATATGTCAGATACTTTTGATGATGCTTCTACTACTTTTGAGACTACAGGTTAACTTGGTTCTTTTATAGAAGAACAGATTGCTGCTGCTGCCCGACTCTCGGGTGTTGAAATTCCTGTTATCCAAACTCATATTGGGAAAACTCATAACTTTGCTGACCTTAAGGAGAAACTCCTTGAGGATGATTACATTACACTTGATGATGATTTTTGCAGGGAACTTAATGAATGTGCTGATTCCGACCCTGCTACTATGGATAGCCTCCTTCATTGGGACTTCCACCCTGGCTTGGTGGTGGAAGATCAGGTGCGTCGACGCTTTTGTTCTTCGGTTCATTTCTCTGGTGAAAATGGAACCAAGGAATTTTTCTTGGTTGCCTCTTTCTCCTCGCCATCTTTTCCTCTCAATTGCTCCTCTATTGCTTTGGCTCTTCAATGTTGTATTAGTGGACTGGCCTCGGGTTTTAAAGTGGTACATTTGGGTGATCGAAATTATCGTTTTTCGATTCAATCCAATAAAGTTGGGCATTTCATCTACCAATTGCGAGATCGTATTTGGCCGGATTTCATCTGTCACTTCAATCTTTACTCGGATAATTGGAAGAATTTGGCCAACAATTCTAATAATTGGATGACGGATCGTCAAATGGGAGAGATCTCTAGCAGATCACCCGTTAGAGTTCACAAGAATTTGGATTTCTTGAAAGTTAATGCTCAAAATGACCCATCCTCTACACAAGAATTGGCAAAATTTGGTTTTCGTGATCATACGCCTGTTAATCTCCAAAAACAATTTGATTCTTCGGCGGAGACACAATTTTACACTCTGGGAAAGTGTATCAATCCGCGATTAATGCCCCAATCAAATCAGGTGGATATTGCCATGTTGGGTCCGACACGTCCTATTTTTTTTGGTTTGTTCCCCCCTCTGGTACCTTCCAATAATTTTCGGGGGGCTACCTCTTTTCGCGGACGTAATTTTAGGTGCGCAACTCTCAAGATTTTGAACCACTATGAGTTGGCCCGTATCATTGATCTTAGGCAGGCGCTTTATTCTGATGATGATATTTGTCAAATGCACAATATCTCTGACTTGCCCTCCAATGAGGAAATTTATACTTTCCTTAATCAGTGCTCCCGGTGCGGAGACCATGGTCATGTTGCAAAGGTTTGCGTTACAACACGATGCCGCAAATGCCATCGTTTTCCACATGTTTGCTCCTGCCAAGCATTAACTACCACGGTCGAATATTGCACAACTTGCAATGGAAACTCGCATGTTTCCTTTTTGTGTCCGGCTCGTTGGTTCTGTCGCAAATGTAACTACTTGGGCCATGACGCTAGAAGCTGTATCGGCAAAGGGGAAACTAGAGTTTTTTGGCAAAAAAAGATACCGTGCATTTACTCTACCAGTGAACCAGATCCTCTGTGCCAATCAACTAGTGCTGGTTTTGGTAAGCGCGAGCACTTGCCGTCCAGGAGACTCGTTTGGAGGGTGAAACAGGGTAAACAATCCCCGCAGCCCGCATACGATCCCTCGCCCCCTCCACTTCCCCATAGCGAGGGCTGCCCTGTCCCTTCCACCTCCTGTGCTTCGCCAGAAAACCCCCCACAGCAGGCGGCGATTTCTTCCAAGGCAACAATGGTGAACTTTTCGGTCATGCCCTTCCAGTTCATCCCGCCTGGATCGCAGCTGGAGCGAGGCCCTGAGGATCGCCTTCAACGGACCACCATTGTTGTTGATGACCCTCCGCTCAGCCATGAGAGGTATGCGCTTGTTCTTATCCATCCTGAGGTAGTAGATCGTCAGAAGAGCTTGGTGCTGGATGAAGTGGTGCGCATCGTGCGGGAAGACTTTGAGCTTGTTGTTCCTGATTTTTGTGTGTACCCCATTGGTGTGGGGATGGTGGCCTTTGAGAATGTGATGCTCAGGGACCAGTACATTCAGGAAATCCCGCATTAGTATGATGACCACACCACCTTCTCCTTTGTACCGCACGATGAAGGATACAACCTACGTCTATGCCCCTTTCAGTATGTTGCTTGGATTCTGTTTCTTGCGTTCCCGATGGATTATCAGACTGACCATTACATCAACAAGGCGATCTCCACTTTCGCAAAGATGGATCTGTGGCATCGCCCTGGACGCAACAAGGAGAGGGTTCTGGTTAGAGTGATTATCAGTGATTTGGCCTTGGTGCCACACAGCTTGATTGTCAGGAGGAGCAGTATGGTTCCTAGTTTGGGACGCTCCTGGACTGTTCCTGTGTATATCCTCAATGGCCGGCACACAATTCCTCATCTTGCTGGCAATGAAGAGCAGCCCCCACCGATGAATGCCTCACCACACCCTTGCCAGCTCCCATATCTCACTGCTGCGCAACAATGGGCACTGGAGAAACAACAGTGGCAACAAGCTCAGGCGGATGCTGCATGGGAGCAGGCTGCTGCAGAATTTGAGGTGCAGCCGCAGCACGATGGCTGGGGTGCCTGGCCGGTGCTTCCTGAACCATATCAGGGTTTGAACCTGCGCCAGTATCTGCAATATACTGGCCCCTCGCTGATGGATGGTATTTCTCCTGAAAGCAACATCTCTGATGATCCCATGGAGGATTGGTCCCAGTACTCTGAAATTTCCTCTGCAGCCAGCGACATTGTACATGGCACACATACTTCTCCACTTTAGTTTGTTAGGGTAGGTGGCTCCGACAAAGATGTAGACGTTCCTCCTGTCCCCATGTTCCTGGAATGGCTCTGGTAGACTTATATGCGCACATACACTCGGAGGATCAGGGCATCACCTGCTGAAGTGGAAGAGAATGTGGTCTGTTTCCCGGTCAATCTGAATCTTATTTTCCATCAGGTCATGTGGGCAGTGGCACATGAAACTACATCCTATGGCCTGCTTGCATCTTTCAGGCTGGGTGCTACCGATCCCATACAGTGGCCTATGATTATCCCGCGGGAAGCTTGTACTTTGGATGTAGCTGTGGGGGAATCGTCTGATTCCAATGATATGAGTATGGACAACCTGACACACCCCAATGATTAGGATCTGGGGCCTGGTCTGATTGTAGAACCCGAGACTGCCGCTGTCACCAATATTGCTAGTGTGTGTACCTTGGATGCTGTGGTGGAACAACCTGATACTTCCTCAGTCAGTGAAAGAATTGGTGCCTTGCTGTCGGATGAAGTGGCCACTGTCAACTCTTTTCAACTTAGAAGGAGTGCGCGCACCACCAAGTATGACGGGTTTAAAGTCCCCATGATCACTGACAATGGTAAGTTGCAATCTAAAGTTAAACCTAAACAGGCCCCCTCGATCACCTCACGTTCTACCACCACTCATCCGCCTGCAGGTTTGAGAGTTGCAGTGGGCAACGCTGATGAGCCGCCTCCACCGCACACACCCATCCGTACCATTCAGCGCATTGGATCCAAGATGTGCGGGATCCCTCTGGACGACCTTAGTGCTGAGAAGCTCATGCAAAAGCGTGACAAGCCGTCCCCGTCAGCTTAAATCTTATGTCGTCGAATAAATCTTGGAATGTTCTAAGTTGGAACATTCGTGGCGTCAACTCTGTCGAAAAACAACTAGCCATCAGTAATGCAGTAGAACTATCCGGGTGCTCGATCGTTTGCTTGCAAGAAACTAAAAATGAATCTTTTGATCTGAACTTTATTAAGCTCTGTTGCCCCAAAAAGCTTGCTCGTTTTAGCTTTGTTCCTTCCATTGGTAACTCTGGTGGGCTTTGTGTGATCTGGATGAGCTCTGTGTTCTCGGGTTCAGTTAAATTTATTAACCCTTTTGCTCTTGCCATGAATTTCACCTCCACGCAATCCGGGGATACTTGGTCACTCCTCAATGTTTATGGTCCGTGTTCTGGTCCTCTCAGGGCAGATTTCATTAACTGGTTGTTTGAGTTCGACATACCAACTGGGGAAGATTGGCTCCTTGTGGGCGATTTTAACTTTTATAGGGCACCTGACAACAGAAATCGTGCAGGAGGGAATGTAAATGATATGCTCACGTTTAATGATTTTATCCGCGCACAATCGCTTGTTGAACTTCCCATCAAGGGACGTTCGTTTTCTTGGAGTAATATGCAGCAGGATCCGCTGCTAGTTCAACTTGACTGGCACTTTACCTCGGTTGATTGGGCTTGCAAATATCCAAACACCGTGGTCATGCCACTTGGCAAACCGGTGTCGGACCACTCGCCATGCTATGTCTGCATCCATACTAGTATCCCCAAAGCCAAAATATTCCGTTTTGAGGATTTTTGGATATCTGTCCCCGGATTTCTTGAAATAGTAGATCGGGTGTGGAAGCGTCGTTACTTTTCCGCTAATTCAGCGGCGCTTCTCTGCAGAAAAATGAAATGCCTCAGGTACGCACTGAAGAAATGGAGTAAAGGGATCTCACCTCTTGCCACGATGATCGACAACTCTAATCATGTCCTAGCAGATCTTGACCTGTTGGAGGATCGCCGTCCGCTTTCAATACCTGAACAAAACTTTCGAGTGATCCTCAAGAAGCACCTTCTTATCTTGCTAGATAGGAGGAAAGCGTACTGGAAAAAACGATGCACAGTTAGATATTTCAAATTTGGCGACGGCAACACCAAATTCTTCCATCGTGTCGCCACTGAGAGATATCGCAGAAACTCCATTGCAACCTTAGCCAATCCGGATGGGTCGGTTGTATCGGATCACATGGGCAAAGAAGCGTTGCTCTATCAAACATACAAGGAGAGGCTGGGCACGTCCAATGCTGTTGACATTGTGCTTGATCTGAATCGTCTCATAAAAAGAGTTGAGGGACTGGAGGCTCTGTCAATACCATTCTCTCATACAGAAATTGACGAGGTTGTCAGATGTATGCCTACTGACAGGGCTCTCGGTCCGGATGGCTTCAGTGGTGGTTTTTTGAAATCATGCTGGCACATTATCAAGCAGGACTTCTACAAAATCTGTGATGATTTTCATGCTGGCGGACTCGATCTTGAGAGTCTCAACTATGGGTTTATCACACTGATTCCAAAAATTCAGTCGCCGGCGACACCGAATGATTACCGTCCCATCACCTTGCTTAACTGCTGCCTGAAAATCATCACCAAACTTCTTGCTGACAGGTTGCAGAAGTTCATCTTAGGGCTGGTTCACGCCAATCAGTACGGTTTTTTGAAAGGGAGATCTATACAAGACTGTCTCAGCTGGGCGTTTGAATTCCTCCATCAGTGCAGGGCCTCTGGCAAACCGATTGTTGTTCTGAAACTTGACTTCGCCAAAGCATTTGACACAATCGAGCACAAACCGATGATTGAGATCATGAGATGCATGGGCTTTTGTCCCAGATGGCTGGGGTGGATGGAAGCCATTTTCTCTTCAGGTAAATCGTCCATTTTGCTCAATTGAGCACCTGGACGCCAATTCAAATGTTGCAGAGGTGTGCGTCAGGGTGATCCTCTGTCACCGTTACTGTTCGTTCTCACGGCTGATCTGCTGCAGGCGGCGATCAATGACCAAATGCGGGTGGGTGATTTAGTGCCTCGAATCGACGCTCCTGGCGACTACCCTGTGATTCAATACGCGGACGACACCATCCTGGTGTTGCCTGCAGAGCAAGAACAGATCCTGAAGGTCAAACGCACACTGCAGGACTACGCGACTACGGTGGGTTTGCGAATCAATTTCTCCAAATCCACTCTTGTGCCTATCAATGTTCCTGCGGACACCACTGCCGTCCTTGCAGGGCTTCTCGGCTGCGAGGTGGGGAGCATGCCATTCACGTACCTAGGGTTGCCCATGGGCACCAGCAAACCCACGGTCCGAGATTTCATGCCAATGATCGCGTCGGTGGAGAGGAGACTGTCTACGGCTGCCTCCCTGCTCGAATATGGCTCTAAGCTCACCCTTGTGAACTCTGTCATCACTTCCCTGTCCATATACGATATGTGCTCTATTCGGCTGCCACCGAAACTGATTGATCACCTAGACAAGCTGCGACGTCACTGCCTGTGGAAGAAATCGGAAGACAGGACCTCCAAGCCATATTCGCCTTCTATATGGGAGGTAGTCTGTCGTCCAAAATCCAAAGGAGGGCTGGGAGTCATAGATCTCAGGTGTCAGAACCAGGGCTTGCTCCTCAAGCAGCTGCACAAATTCTATAACAAGGCTGACGTGCCCTGGGTTCAGCTGGTCTGGTCCGCGCACTACGCTAGGGGGATCCCCCATGCTGCAGGTGCATGCGGATCATTTTGGTGGAGGGACGTCATCCAACTTGCTCCAGTCTATAGAGCGATCACGACGGTGGACATTGGGGATGGTAGCACTGTTCTCTTCTGGAAAGACTGCTGGCTATCCAACACCCTGTAAGAGGATTTCCCGCGTTTGTTCTCCTATGCGAAGGATGAAGATGTCTCGGTGCAGAGTCTGTTAACTGCCCCCTCGCTTGGGGCTAGCTTCCACCTACCACTGTCAGCACAAGCGATGGATGAGCTGCGTAGTCTACAACAAGCTGCTGAGCACACTGTGATGACGGCTGGGTCCAAAGATGCGTGGAACACTATCTGGCAGGGTGGGGGTTTTACCTCTCGCAAATACTACCTCCACTGCTTTAGGGAGGAGGTGGCTGATGTGGCATTTGTTTGGGTGTGGCGTTCAAGCTGCACCAACAAATGGAAGGTGTTCTCCTGGTTACTGCTAGCGGATAGGCTGAACACCAGGAATATGCTCAGGCGAAGAGGAATGACCCAGCAGGACAACAATTATAGATGTCTCCTTTGTAACAATCCACCTGAAGAAACGGTGGAGCATATCTTCTTCACGTGTCCGTTCAGCCGTCAGTGTTGGGACAGATTGGACATGGACTGGCCGCTGTCTGGGAACAGACTTGAGATCATACATGGAGGGAAGAGGATATGGACCAGGCCCATGTTCATGGAAGTCTTTGTTGTTGGGGCATGGAGCTCATGGAAAGAAAGGAATAACAAACACTTTAGAGGTGTTGCGCCGTCGCTGGACTCCTGGATCCAAAGATTCAAGACTGACTTTGACCTGCTGAGGCATAGGAATAAAGAGGATCTAGGACCCTACATAACTGATTTTTTACTCTGCCTTTGAGCCTTTTTTTAAGCTTTCTGACTACACCCTAGAGTTTAGTCTTCTCTCCACCCCCTCCCTCTCCAACCCCCCACCTTGTAAATCCATCTCTCAATGTAATTGGCTCCCTGTGGTTGATTTAATACAAAGGCAGTAGGGGGGTGCCCCTACTGTCATTAAAAGCTTCAAAAAAAAGTTGCTAGCAAAACACTCCCTGAAGAACAAGTTTACTCCTGATCCTACTTTTGCTACGTCTCCTATACGCATCACTGATCCCGATTAAGATTTCTCTGTTGACCTTTCACTTATATCCACAGTTGAAGCTGATCCCTTTTATGACAGAGAAAATGATGATGCTATCGGGCATCTGACCAAACTCACTGAGTTAGGCGGCTTGTTTACCACAGATGAAAGGATCCGGAACTTTTATGTGACCAAGCTTCTTCCTTTTTCCTTGAAAGGAGATGCTAGAGCATGGTATGATGCATTACCATGTGGTTCCATTCAGAGTCCTCAAGATATGGCTATATCTTTCATTGATAAGTATTTTCCTGCTCATATGCAACATGCTGCTTTACAAAGAATTTATAACTTTAAACAGTTGCAGGATGAGCATCTCCCTAAAGCTTGGGGGAGATTTTGCAGTTTGCTAAAGGCTAGACCGGGACATGGAATCCCTAAAAATGAATTACTTGATATATTTTATGCTGGTCTAACCGATGGGTCTAAATCCTACCTAGATAGTTGTGCTGGTTGTGTTTTCAGGCAAAGAACACCGGACGATGCGGAAGAATTGATGGGCAAAATTGCCAAAAACCATGAAGATTGGTCCGTGCCTGAACCACCTCCACCACCAAAGAAGAGGGGCATGCTAGTCCTAAGCCGGGAAGATATGAAAGAAGCAAAGAAGTCCATAAGAGAGAAAGGTATTAAAGCTGACGACGTGAAGAATCTACCTCCAATTGAGAGGTTGTGTGAGCCTACCACTCACCCACCTATGGTAGAAGTACACTCTCTTTTAGATTTCAATGCAAGTGACATCCCTAAAGGTAAGCCTCCTGACCAATATTTAGATGAGCTTGATAATTTTATTATGAAGCAGAATCACTTCAATAAGAAGATACAAGGTCAGTTGCATGATAATACTCTTCTATCAAAAGTTTGCTTGATGTTCTAGGTAGAACAGTTAATGATGTGAAATGTCTTGTGAAACATTTTCATATGGTTCAAACTCAGCTTGAACAAATTTCTAATTTGCAAAAAGATTTGCTTGCTGATAATGCCAAACAGGAGAATTTACAAGCTTACGGTATAAAGACCCGGGGTGGCACACACACCCAGGACCCTCTCTATCCAGAGGGGCATTCAAAGAGGATCGAGCAAGATTCTCAAGTGCGGGAAGAAGAAATTGTCAGCTCCCCAAAGAAGAAGAAGAAGAAGAAAAAGAAACACAAGGAAGCTGAAAATTCCAATAATCCTATAGAAGAAGAAGAACAAGTTGTGGATCCAAACAGCATATCTACATCCGATGCTGAGACTGAAGACGGTGCTGAACCTGAAAAAGATACTGAAAAGAATGATCCACCCGAGGTTCGTGAAGAAGAAGCACCCGATAAGCGCAAGAAGTATACTAGAGAAGACTTCCTTGCAAGGAGACACGGGAAGGAACGAGAACCATGGGTATAGAAACCCATGCCTTTCCCAAGCAAGTCCGTCAAATCCAAAGAAGAAGAGCACTACAACAAGTTTTGTGAGTGGATGAAACCTCTTTTTCTTCAAATTCCTTTGACTGATGCTATTAAATTACCTCCTTACTCAAAATATATGAAAGATATTGTTACTAATAAAAGATAAGTCCCTAATGAGGCAATATCTACTATGCTTGCTAACTACTCTTTCAGTGGCAAGATTCCTGAGAAGCTCGGTGATCCAGGTATACCCACCATTCCTTGCTCCATACAGAATAATTATGTTAGAACTGCCTTATGTGATCTTGGTGTAGGAGTGAGTGTTATGCCCTTCTCTCTCTACAAAAGGCTTTGTTTAGAGAAACTAATTCCTACATATATCTCTCTTCAGATGGCCGACAAGTCCACGGCCGTCCCGATCGGTATTTGTGAGGATGTTCCTGTTGAAGTTGCCAATTGCTTAATACCTACTGATTTTGTCGTGCTTGACATGCCCGAGGATGGTAGCATGTCCATTATCCTTGGTAGACCTTTTCTTAACACCGCAGGTGCCTTTATTGATTGCAATAAAGGGAAGGTTACCTTCAACGTAAATGACAAAGAACACACGGTGTATTTTCCAAAGAAAATCGACAAAAGGCATGGCCTTAACTCCATTGAGAATATCGAGACCGTGAATATTGGAGAATGGGATTGCCCACTACATGTATACCACAAATATAAAACAATTATGGTGGGGAAAATGTCCATTAAAGTGAGAGTGCAATGATCACATCATAAGAGGCGAGACTTTCTGCGCTATATATCACCGGTGTGTTGGTAAGACTTGATCAACCTTGCTAACTAGCAAGTTTTATATAGGTAAAAAGTTGAGCTTGTTATGTCTTCATTTCCTTTAGTTTTTATTCTCCTTGCTGTATCAAAGTTTTTGTGTTTAAAGCTTCATCTGTTCTAACTTTTGCCTCAAGTTCACGAAAGTTTTTGCAGCTTTTTGAACTTTGAAAATTTCTCTACAGTGAAGTTGCCCAGAAAATTCCAAAAAAATTATATTCAAAGTTTTCAGGTAAAAATCCATCAGGGGGCACCTTTGGCTGACCAGGGGGTCCACCCCTGGCCCAGGAGGCCAGGTGGCGCGGCCCAGCTCCTGGTCGCGCCACCCACCCTCCTAGGGCCCACATGCACCCCTGCTGGCATCTCTTCTTCCACTCTCTCTCTCTCACCCCGAAAACTCGTTTTCTTGCTCTGGTTTCGTGTTCTTGCTGTTCTTGAGCACGAAAATTCGATCTCTCTCTACAACCACTCGTTTGAGCTGAAATTTGGAACAAATACTCTCTGGTATGTGACTCCCTCACCCCTCCAATTAGTTTTCTAGTTGGTAGCTTCATTAGTGAGTATTTAGTGGTTCTTGGTGCTGTTTAGTTTAGCTTAAATGTTTCTGTAGAAATTTATTTTTCAAGTTTTGTTGCTAGTTTCAGCCTTGGTAAAGTAAGTAGAATGTTTTTCCCAATCTAGTTTTGCTTAAATCTTCGTTTTTGTGAATTGTTAAAAATTTCAGAAATGGAGAAGCTAGGAAAGTGGCTTGGGAAGAAGAAGCCCGAGCGTTCTAGCCATGTCACGCGTTCCGCAACTTCACCTTCAACCACAAGGGTGAGCTATAATGAAGATATCATACCCATGAAGATGTTGGACGCGTCACCCGCAAGAGCTATGGCATTTCCATGCGAAGATTTCATGGAGGATGCCGGCATACGAGAAGAGTTGTATGCTCTGTGTGCCAATGCAGGTTCGACGCGGATCGTTACGAGCCGTGTACCACAGTACGAGACACTCACCGCTATTTTTGTTAACAGTTTCAGGTTTTATCCTGATAATGATACTGTGGTCTTTCGACTTTATGAAAGATTGCTGACCATGCCTATGAGTACATTTTGTGAAGCTTTAGGTTTGCCAGGCTTGGTCGAGAAGAAGAAGAGGAAAAATGTCCAAACTGTTGCACTCAACACCCTCCTCGACTCGTTCTGTAACACTGAAGTGAGGGCATTCAACCGCCAGAAGATTTCCAACATTTTGTTCCCTCACCTCAGGTATTTCGCCTATTATATTTCAAGAGGAGTGTTGGATCGAGACAACACGAGCAACACTTCTACGCCTGATACTTCTATCATGGCGAATGCCCTCTCAGGGAAGCACGAGTATCATGTGGGTTCGCTTATTGCGGAACGCCTTGCTACTAATAGTAACAAAGGGGACCTCTTTGGTGGCGTCTATGCCACACTTCTTTTGCAGTTTCTCCAAGGAGAACCGCGCCCAGATGATACAGTCTTTCCTTTTGTCAGCCTTGACTTGGCTGCCTTTAAGAGGCATTCTTTGTTACTAAGGCATCTGACCGCTATACACTTGATTATATTTTGCGGTTTAAAGACGGTGTCGAACGCACTATCCGTCTACCTACACCACTTGTGTTTGATTTTTCTCGCAGGAACGGATTTCGTTTTTCAGTGGCCGAGTTTGATGAGATCACGGGGAGATACCAGTTTCAAGACCCCCATGGAGGGGGTCGAACCAGACGAGGAGGAGCACGTGGTATATCCACCAGTTCAGGAGGAGACCGTCACCCTCTGGGGTGAAGGGTCTTCCTCTGGATGGGGGGCTGGACCTTCTTCTTCCACGTGGGAGGATCCGAGGACTTCAGTGTACGCACCGGATGGCTCATACAACCCTTGGGATTACCATTACCCCGGAGCAGGAGGCTCCTCGGGACCGCAATAGACGAGCCCAACTTAGGCCAAAAGCCTAATCTTGGGGGAGTACGTGATCTCCTCCCCTTTCATTGTATCTTCCGTTGGTTCACTTTTATCTTTTTGTAGTTTTTGCCTATTCTTCTTTGATCTTTTAGTTTGCAAAAACCCAAAAAAAGATTTTTCCTTTCTTTTGCTTTCGTTAAACCTTAAAAAACCCAAAAATATGTTTCCTTTGCTCTTTAGTTTTCTTTGTTTTCAGAGTTCAGCTCGAGTCCGTGATGATTATAAATTTCCTACGTTCGATCGCGCAAGTAACAAGGTAGTAATGACGAAGATCGACGGAAGGGATGCAACAAGGAAAGCCGGTATGAACTCTTTTTGTTTCTACTTTTGTACATATGCATGTACTTGTGATTAGAGACTAGCTTGTAGCGACATAGTGCTATGTTTACAATGCTTTCCCAGTGGTTCATGCTTTCTTTGTGGCTAGTCTCAAATAGCCAGAGTTTATAATGTGTTGCTTGAAATGATTGACATGCATTGCATTGTTCATGGTGTGGCATATTGAAGTGGTATTTCCCCCCGGGGGATTCTTGGATTGACTTGGCACATGTTCACGCATGTTAAGACTAAAAAGTTTGTTCTGCCTTGATGATCTTTTTACTTCAGAGTATTTTTATCACTTTCATGCCCGATTCAATGTTGCTTTGTCGCTCTGCATGATTATGACCGTTATGCTCTCTAGTTGGTCGCTTCTCCGTCTTTTTCTAGCCTTCCTCCAGCACCAAGCGGAATTCTGCTTGTGCTTCCAAACTCCTTTTTAAACCCAGTTGTTCCATTTGAGTCCACCATACCTACCTATATGTGGTATTTACCGGCCACTCCTAACTTAGACTTTCATGTGCCATCTCGAAATTTATTCAAAAGCTTCTCCTTTGTAACCGTACAAGCTCATGGTGCGGTGAGGGGAAATCAATATCTTTCATGCCAAAAATATTTTGACGGAAGTTTTAACTAGTCAAGAAAAAAAATATGAGAGTTACACCTCCCCCCATACTTGATGATGGAGTGAAATGGACCAAATGCTGCTTATGATAGATAGAACGATACCCTCCTTCCATCCTTGAGGCAAAATAAAAGGTTCCGTAGACCATCAAAGGATTTAAGGATAAGGGAATATGTGTAAGCAAAGGCAGTAATATGGTTGGCATGGGAGATATTGAGAGACCTTTACCGTTCACCGTTGACTGGAAAGTTGCACCTCTCAAAAGAGTTTCATCTCTGTTTTCAAAACCAAGAGCTCTGGCACATGTTTAGTCTTTGCTTCCTTTCACGGGTTTTCAGCCTTGCCATCAAAAGCCACGGTTCGAGAGTCTCCACCTTCCTTTCTCCAAAGTACCAACTATGAGAGCATAATTGCCATTCTTAGTGTAACATGCATTGTCCCAAAGTACCACATTGTCTTCTGGATGATTGTGATGTTTCTTACTCTGAGTTCTGAGTTCTAGTCTCCTCTAAAACTCCGGAGGATTTTTTGCATTTATGTTTTGCTTCACTCATGGAGGCTAGCGAAATACCACTCTGATATGTTCATGCTATGTGCATTGTGATCTTAAATTGATTTTCAGCAGCATATTATTTACTTTACGTTTGTTTGTGACTGATTGCATGAAAGAAGGATTGCTTCGTTCATTGTCCTTGTAGCATGATGTCAAAACTTGCTAAACTCTTTCGTAGTACATGCTTATATACATCTAATGAAGCAAAAGAGTTTGTCGAAGTTTTGTTTGTCGCGTCCAGTTCGTTGAACTGAATTTCTTGAGGACAAGCAATAGCTAAGCTTGTGGGAGTTGATACGTCCTAAATGTATCTACTTTTCCAAACACTTTTGCTATTGTTTTGCCTTCATTCTTGCATGATTTGAACGAAACTAACCCGGCCTGACGCTGTTTTCAGCAGAGCTACCAGTGCTATTTTCTTTTGTGCAGGTTTCTGGATATTTAGGTACGCTGGAAAAATCCCAAAAAAATATATAAAAAATCAGCGTTCCGAAAGCTTCCACCAGGCCAAAGGGGGGCCACAGGGCAGCCAGGGGGCAGCCAGGAGGGTGCCTGGCGCGGCCCAGCTCCTGGCTGCGCCACCTGCCCTCCTGGGTGGGTCCCACACCCCCTGGTGCCCTACTTTGGCCCTATTTATTCCCCCGTCGATAAAACCCCGAAACAGAGGTCGCTTTTCCAATCTACGCCGCGGAGCCGCCGCAACCCTCTGTTCTTCCTCGGAGAGCTAATCTGGAGGCTGAATTGTCCTCTGGTGAGGGGGAAATCATCGCCATCGTCATCATCATCGCCTCTCCATCACCCCTCCATGACTTCTCCTCTCTTGTGTGAGTAATTCCCTGTTGTAGGCAAAGGGTATGGTAGGGATTGGATGAGTTAGATCATGTAATAGTTCAATCAGATTGTTGGGGGCATGTTGCCTATCATCTACTTGGTGTTTATCATCTCTGTTACAACTTGTTTCTCTTAATGCTTGTCACTTTGGGCCTGAGTGCCATGATTTCAGATCTGATCACCCTTTTGTTTCTTGATTTTGTGGTGTTCTTGATCCTATCTATGAGTTGTATGCACCTATTATAGTCCGGAACCGGCGATCCCAATGGTGACAGCTTGGGACACCAAAGGGGATGGACTATAATTTGAGGATTCCGTGTATCCATGAATTGTTAATGCTTTGTTCCGGTGCTCTTTGACAGGAGTACCTTAATCTCCCTAAGTTCCTTTTGGCCCCGTTTGTAGCGGGAGGGTAGGACAAAAGATGGTGTGCAAAGTTCTTATTGCAAGCACGTACAACTACCTTGGGATACATGCCTGATGTTTGATATTTGCCTAGATGATCCTTTGTTTTCTGTGAGCCTTGCCCAAGTTAGAATCTGTTACATGTTCGATCTCATCCAAGCAGCGCCCAACCATCCATCTCCCTAGCCTACAGTGTTTTCCTTCTGCTGGTTACTAGTTGTTTACCTTTGCTGTTCCACTATCACTATCACCACTATTATCATCACCACTACCACCACCATATTACAGTTGCTACTAATACCTTTGTGCAAGCAAGTGTCTATTTCAGGTGCGGTTGAATTGACAACTCAATTTTCAAAGCCTGTATGTATTCTTTGTGTCCCCAAGTGTCGAATCAATAAATTGGGTTATCTTGCCCGCGAAGACTATCTCGATCCCCTACAGTTGAGGGTTATCAGGGTGCACGGGGGCATCCCCAAGTTTAGATGCTTGAGTCTCCATGGATATTTCTTGGGGGTGCATGGGGGCATCCCCAAGCTTGAGCGTTTGACACTCCTGAATCTTCTTTTATCATCTTCCCTCGCACACTTGAAAACTCCCTTCATACATAACTCATCATAATCTGATTAGAGAGGTTAGTACCCACAATAAACTAATTTTTCTCTACAGGAAACAAAGATATTATTGAAGGGCTACTATTTCTCAAGATTTCCAAATTTTTTTTGCAAAGAACAAGCAAGTTAAGGTTTGCAAAATGAAGAAAAGGCAAAACAGGGCAGAATCTGTGAAAAAGAGACCAGAAGGTAGTAAATAATCTTTTTGGGGAACTTCTGCAAATCAAATAAAAAAACTCATCACAGACGCTCGAAAGCCAATTGTATAGAGCACGCTGTCAAAAAAATTCAGGTCAAAAAGATGATCTGCTGATTTTATTCGAATTTTTCGGTCCAAGGACAGAATCTGTTTTCTGGACAGCATGTCACAACTTTTGAACTTTCTTGCAATCAGAGGCTAAACTTGGCACAAAGCTGAAAAATAAAGATACAATGATGTTGCTACAGTAGTAACAAACATCAAGACCACTAAAAACTAAAAGAACAAACTAAAAGTAAAGATAACAAGGGTTGTCTCCCTAGAGCTCTTTCTTTATAGCCATAAAGATGGGCTTAAGACTTTAATGATCCTCTGGCAGGAATAAGAGTTGAAGAACAAAAGAGATCATCAAGAAGCAAATACGAAACACATTTAAGCCTAACATGCTTCCTATGCATAGGAATATTGCAATAGAATAATTCATTGAAGCACAAAGCAATAAGCATAGGAAGGCAAAACAAGTGCAGCTTCAAAACCTTCAACATAAAGAGAGGGAACTTGATATTATTGAAATATCTATAAGCATGTGTTCCCTTCTCATAATAATTTTCAGTGGGATCATGAATAAACTCAACAATATAAGTATCACATAAAGAATTGTTACCATGATCCACATGCAAAAAGGTACTCTTACTCTCCACATAAGCATAATCTTTCTCATTGGTAATAGTGGGAGTAGGACTATCATAAACAACTTGAACACTATAGATTAATTTTTTATTGGGAAGATGGTGTTCAGCAAGGGAGTAATTCCCTCCATGATTATGACAAGTTTCATAAGGATAATTTCTCCTTATGTCATAAGTACGTTTACAATCACTATAGATAGGAGTTATAACATCATCATAGTAGAGAAGAGCATTATCATTGCTAGCAACTATATTTGTAAACATGTTGTATTTATTCTTTCTAGCAAAAGAATTATCAATTACCACATCACTAATGGGTAAAGGACTTGCAATCCTATCATCCCCAAGCTTAGAGCTTTCCATATCATCATTTTCAGAGTTGGCACCAAAAAGATTTTCAAGATCATAAGTAGCATTATCATCATCTTCCCAATCACAATAAGTAACATGCATATCATAATCAAAATCATCTTCAATATTACCTACGGACGTATCATCAAGATGATAATTAAGGCAATAAAATTCACCTTCTTCTTTAAACTTACAACCGTTAGGATAAAAGTTGATGGGAGGAATATGCTCAGGCCAGGTTTATACCCATTCTTCTTCCTTCTTGCTCCTCTTCCTCCTCATCTTATTTTTATTCTTCTTCACCTTGGGAGGGAGTGGTTGCAGATGAAGTTTCTCCACATATCCTAGTTTATCATTAGAAACTGTCGGGACCCAGGGTTAGCGTATGTAATTCCGGTCACAACGCAATCACATGGAGAGCCGAGAGCCGTACCCACTTGTCTAAGCAGACAAGTCCAAGCACAGATCACTCTCGGTAAGCATCGAACGTGAGGGACATCCCATCCAGGCCGGATGATCAACTGAGATGGGTCCTCATCGTCCGCTCACAAGTCTAAATGCTTATGGGTGGTGAATCCCATACTCATAGACAAGTAGCCTCAACCATGTTATCGATTGAATCATAACCCTTACATCGACTTACTCCAGCCCGATCACTTAGTCGGGGTCTAGGGTGGGCTCGATCATACAACAAAGTGTGCACGTGACAGAGTCACGAGCAATCGCATCGCGATGCCCCAAGCTGCGCACATCTAAGGGCCACTTGGTGTATAAAAGACCGCCAGCCAGATCACAACTAAGGTCACGAAAACCCATACTAAGACATGCATGTTATAATCATACACGCAGCACACATGTCTGGTATAAACAGATGGTAATCACAACATGAACTCTACAAACTCAGTCTTTATAACTTCTGCTAAACAGATCAGACATAGTAGTTGTATTACAAGCAGAGATCACATGACTGTGATCCAACATTACATCAAACAACAACGGAAGCAAATTATGTCTTAGTAAAGACAAGGTTAACAAATGGCTTAAGAAGCCTGAAAGAAAAGTACAACGACCCTCCAGAGGGCACAGGCTGCTGTCTGGAACTATACAACCTGGTCCATGTCGAGCTCGAGGTAGAGGCCACCATCAGGGTCAGTGGTCTCGTCTCTAAAACATAGAATAAGCAAACGTGAGTACAAAGACGTACTCAGCAAGACTTACATAGGAACTGTACTACTCATGCACATGTATCAAGGCAAAGGGAGGTCGGGTTTTAATGCAGAAGTGCCATCCTTGGCTTGGCTAGTCCTGTACTACGAATACCAGAAACAGGTATGGAGCGTACACGAGTCCAAGTATCAAGTCTCCAAACAATACACCACTATGGATACTTCCTCGACTTCCCCACAAGGAAGCATGCCATAGCACTCACACTTACCTTGGCAATTTTAGAGTAACCATTGAAGTTGTCTATGATCAAGTAAAGGTCTCCAAGTAGTCCATAACCGCGGACACGGCTATTCGAATAGTTCATTAACCCTGCAGGGGTGTAATGCTACACACACGCCTCATCAGTTACCGCCTGGGGATGGACCCTTCAAGTGAGTACCGGCGAGGATGCTGCCACGACACTTCACTCACGGCACCATCTCTAGTCCTAGGGAGACACCTATTTGAGTTGGGACCACGATCGGAATCCGGCCGATTTTTCCGATGCGAACTCAAACGTTGTGTGACCTCCATCAAGCTCAACTCGATCATGATCACTTGATTCAACGTGCCCAAAACCTACGCCAACCACTTACCTTGGTTCCACCTGCTTGAGATCGTTAAAGGGCGAACTACTTGCGACTCCTGGACAGGTCCGGGGTGAGGTACTAGGCCGAGAGGGGTCAGTGAGCCCAATGTGTGGCCGTACTCTTAGTCTTGGATAAAAACACAAGAACTCAGGCTTAAGGCAGTGTTCAACGGGACAACCCACTGTGTACTCCTACACAACCTCTCATCGTTCACCTTGTTTAGGTCAATTCACCAACACGTTACCACCATCATTCACATGATCACTACCATCCCGACTCACAACAGAGTAGCCTCAGGTAACAACTCTAAGCATGCAATAAGCTGTAACAGTTGCAGGGGCCACATGATATCAAACAACTCCTACATCTGCTAGGATTGTGGTTTGCTTACTACTGTGACAAAATGATAGGTCATGCAAAGGAATAGGTTCAACTACCGGTAGAACGTATCATGGTGACATCCTAAACATGCATTTGCGAGAATGAGAGGGAACTGGGATTTTATCGACATGATCAAGGAGGGGGTGCTTGCCTTGCTGACGATCACGAGGTACTGTACTTCTGACGTGAGGTTGAACTCGTCTCCGAGATCAACTCTACCGAGAAGAAGCAATCACCGAAGCACTGGAAGTAAAGCACAATAAATGAACTACAATGCTCAAGCAATATGCAAAACATAGCATGGCAAGGTACTGATGTGACTTAGGTTTAATTTGCAATATGTTAATTGAAGTTGATTTGAAAAGTGAATTCAAATTCAAACTCCAAATGTATTCAATTTGGTCCAAGTTGCATTTGCTAAAGTTTGTTCATTGTAAACCATGTGATCATGTATGTGAAATGCTTCTGAAGTGTAGGTGATCATATTAGCATTGCTTTGGTTGAAGTGGGTAAAGCATTTGAATTCAATTTGAAATAATTCCAATTAAACCAAATAGCAAAAGCTACTGGTCCTATTTTAAGATCAACTCCAACATAGCTGAAAGTTGGAAATTTGGATAGAGTATCTTCTCCTGATCATTTTTCATATATTACACTTTGAATTTGGACTTATAGATTAAAAGATATTCAATTTCAAAGTTTAGGGTATTTTCTGTAATTTACTGATTAAATAAATTAATTTCCTTTTATTGCGTCAAGATGACGCAGGGGCTGGCCTGACAAGGGGGTCCCACTGGTCAGTGGCTAGGGCTTAATTAAGCTTCTGTTTAAATTAAACTTTTTTTAATTAAGGCCCTGGGCCCACTATCATAGAGTGCTTAGGGGGGATTAGCAGGTTAACTAGGGGCTCTAATGGTGGAGCTCGCCGGACTCCACTGCACACGCCGGAGAGCTCGCCGGAGAGGGGGATTCGGGCACGGGAGAGAAGAAGTAAGGCACGGGGAAGAAGCTTGGGGTCGCGCGCATCGCGTAGAGCGATTGGGGGCACAAGGGGGGCACTCGGGCCACGGCCACGACCAAGGATGCGGCGGCCGGAGCTACTGGACATGGCAAAAGGCGGCAGAATGAGCGGGGAGAGCCAAGGAAGGGGGGAATCGAGGCGCGGTGCTGACCAGATTGCGATCAGGGCGTCGACAGAGCCGGAGGAGAAGCGTATGGAGCTCAATTCGTCACCGGAGTGCACGGTGGCCGAGGCGGCTCGACGAAGATGGCGTCGCGTGCGTGGGCTCTTGGTCCAAATTGAAGGCGCCGCTCGAAGTGGTCGTCGCCGGGGAGCCTCCTAGACAAAACGCTGCTTCAAACGGGGCACGGTGGCCGCGCTAAACCTCGTCGGCGCTCCGGTTGCGGCTCGGTTGTCGCTCGGGACGAAAGAAGAAGAGGGAGATAGCTCCAGAGGGAAAGGATGATGATGGCCTCAAGACGGCTCCAGGCGCAGGGATAAGCACAAGGGGGGCAAGCAGGACGTGGCACAGAGACGTGCACGCAGCCGCCGCCGGTGGAGTCCTCCTGGCAGGAGGAAGAAGACGACCCTGCCCCCCCCTTGTGGGTTGGGCTGGGTTTGGTTAGTTGGGCCAGGTAAGGTGGGTAAGTCTCTGCTTCTGCTTTCCTTTTTTTTTCCTTTTTTTCTGTTTTTGTGTTTTGATTTGATTTCCAAATCAAATCATTTTTTTAAATTCCACAAACTTTATTGTGAGCTAGTGAGACATATATAAGTCCACTCACAAAGTGTAAGAATTATTGAAATTATATTCAAATAATTTCAATTGCAAATACATTAAATATTTAATTTCCAAAGGGCATTTGGACTTTTAGAATAATCAGAGAGCATGAAGTGGGACCCACTTCACTTGAAATGTGATCATGCCCATTTATGAGATTTTTCAAAAAGTTCAAAGCATTTTTGGAAAAAGATTTTTGTCTGGCCTTTTATTAAAAATATTTTGAGGCTTTTTGCTTCCCCATTTCTTTTTCTTTTGTAATTTTTTTTATGATGCAAAAATGCTAGCTAGGTTAAACAAAAACCTAATTTAGGGTTCTGACAACTCGCCCCCACTCAAAAGAATCTCGTCCCGAGATTCAGAAGTCGTCGGGAAGAGGGTGGGGTACTCAGCTCGTAAACGATCCTCTCGTTCCCAGGTGGCTTCTTTCTCTGAATGATGTGACCACTGCACTTTGAGGAATCTGATCTTCTGACGTCTGGTGCTACGCTCGGCTTCATCAAGAATACGAACAGGGTACTCTCGACAAGAAAGGTTATCTTGGAGATCAAGCGTTTCGTGGTCTACTTCGCGGATGGGGTCCTTGAAGCAACGCCTGAGTTGAGAGACGTGGAAGACATCATGAACCTGGGAGAGGTGAGGGGGTAGTTCCAATTGGTCGACAACTTCTCCACGTTTAGCGAGAATGCGAAAGGGACCGATGTAACGTGGGGCCAACTTGCCTTTGATACCGAAGCGGTGGGTACCCTTCAGAGGTGTAACCCGAAGGTAAGCCTTCTCATCCAGATTGTAGCTTTCTTCCCTATGATGACGATCATAATAGCTTTTCTGACGAGACTGGGCTGTTTTCAATTTCTCACGAACAATGCGAACATGCTCTTCTGCATCCTGAATCATATCCGATCCAAAGAATAGTCTTTCACTGGTTTCTGACCAGTTTAGGGGTGTTCGACATTTCCGTCCATAGAGAAACTCAAAAGGAGCCATGCCCAAACTATATTGGAAGCTATTGTTATACGCAAATTCGGCAAAAGGAAGAGAATTCTCCCATTTCTTTCCGAAAGAGATAACACAAGCTCTGAGCATGTCTTCGAGAATTTGATTGACCCTTTCTACTTGACCACTGGACTGTGGGTGATAAGCGGTGCTAAAGGAGAGATGGGTTCCCATAGCATTCTGAAAACTTTCCCAAAATCGAGAGGTGAAAAGACTACCACGGTCTGAATTGATTTCCAAAGGAACACTGTGAAGTGACACGATTCGGGAGACATACAAGTCCGCTAACTGGCTAGCAGTTATAGACTCGCGAACGGGAAGGAAGTGAGCAACTTTGGAAAGTCTATCAATGACAACGAAGATGGCATCATTTCTTTTCTGAGTTTTTGGAAAGCCAGTGATGAAGTCCATACTGACTTTATCCCATTTCCACTCGGGGATAGGCAAAGGTCTAAGAGTACCAGCAGGTCTTTGATGTTCTGCCTTAACGCGACGACAAACATCACATTCAGCAATGAACTGAGCAATTTCTCTCTTCATCCTAGTCCACCAAAATCTCGTGCGTAGATCTTGATACATCTTTGTACCACTGGGATGAATCGAGAGGGGAGATTCATGGGCTTCTTTAAGGATCAGCTGTCTAAGATTCTTATTCTTCGGTACTACTATCCTGTTCTCGAAGTATATTCATTGTCTAGGGTAAAACATTTAGCCTTACCACTAGCAATGTTTGCTTTGATGTGTCGGATACCTCGAGCACGTTTCTGAGAAGCTTTGATTTGATCCTCAAGAGTTGGTTTCACTACTAAGGTGGAAAGGAATCCATAAGGAACAATATCAAGATTAAGCTTTTGTAGTTCCTCATAGAGAAGTGGTTGATACTGTTGTAACATGAGGTTGTTACAATACGACTTACGACTTAGCGCATCAGCCATGACATTGGCTTTGCCTGGGGTATAAGAAATTCCTAAGTCATAATCTTTTATCAACTCTATCCAGCGTCTTTGCCTGGGATTAAGATCTGGCTGGGTGAATATATATTTGAGGCTTTGGTGGTCGGAATAGATCTCACAACGATTACCAAGGAGGTAATGTCGCCAAGTTTTCAGGGCATGAACTACGGCAACGAGTTCAAGATCATGGGTAGGATAGTTCTCTTCATGTGGACGCAACTGGCGTGAAGCATAAGCTACCACATGTCGATCTTGCATAAGTATGCATCCTAACCCTTGCCGTGAAGCATCACAAAAGATCTCGAAATCCTTTTTGGTGTCTCGAGGCGCAAGTACGGGTGCAGAAGTCAATCTTCTTTTTAGCTCTTGAAAGCTTTCCTCGCACTTGGGGGTCCATTCGAATTTCTTATCTTTCTTGAGGAGTTCAGTTAGAGGCTTTGCAACTTTAGAAAAGTTCTCGACGAAGCGGCGGCAATAGCTTGCTAAGCCAAGAAAACTCCTAACTTGCTTAACCGATTCAGGTGGAGTCCACTCAAGGACGGCCTGAACTCTCTCGGGATTGACAGCAATGCCTTTGGCAGAAATCACGTGGCCTAGATAGGTCACTTCTGGTAGCCAGAATTCACACTTTGAGAATTTGGCATATAGGCGATGCTCTCGAAGTTTCATCAATACCATCCTAAGATGTTCTGCGTGCTCTTCTTCGTTCTTCGAGTAGATGAGAATGTCATCAAGATAAACTACAACAAATTTATCTAGGTACTCCATGAAGATCGAATTCATCAAGCGCGAGAATGTGGAGGTGGCATTGGTTAAACCGAAGGACATGACGGTGTACTCATAAAGACCATAACGAGTAGTGAAAGCCATTTTGGGAATGTCCTCGTTTCTGATTTTGATTTGATGATAACCTAATATCAAATCCATCTTGGAGAAGACAGAGGATCCATCAAGTTGATCATAAAGATCATTGATCCTGGGAAGTGGGTACTTGTTCTTTATCGTCGCTAGATTTAGCGGGCGATAGTCTACGCACATCCTTTCTGTTCCATCTTTCTTCGTTACGAACAGAACGGGGCAACCCCATGGCGATGAGCTAGGGTGGATGAAGCCTTTTGCCAACGAAGCTTCAAGTTGGGTTTTGAGCTCAGCTAACTCACGTGGGGCCATTCTATATGGGCGTCTGGATATTGGGGCGGTTCCTGGGATAAGATCTACCACAAACTCTACAGATTTGTCAGGTGGTATGCCTGGCATCTCTTCTGGAAAGACATCCGGGAAGTCACGAACCACCGGAATATCTTCAAGATCAGGAAGTGGAAGCATATTTAAAGAATGCACCTGGGTTTAAGAGCTTGGTGAGGTGTACTTGATTGTCTGGCCTGATGGATGGGTCAGTTTCACTGACTTGGCTTTACAATCAAGGACAGCATTCTGTCTTGATAACCAATCCATACCTAGGATCACATCAATGTCTGAAGACTTGAGGGATATAAGTGAGGAAATGAATACTAAACCCTCAATAGAAACTTCATTTTCATGACTCACCATGGTGGTGTGCCATCTGGATCCAGGGGCTTGCACAACTAAGGGGGTGGATAACATCGAAAAAGAGATGTCATGTGACAGTGCAAAATCCTGGGATATGAATGAGTGAGATGCTCCTGGGTCAAACAGAACCAAAGCTGGGGAGGAATTGACAGGAAGGGTTCCAAGTACAACATCGGTTGACTTGTGGGAATCCAGAATGGATACATGATTCACATAACCATGTTCATAAACAGGAGGCTTGACATTGGAAAATTTGGGTGGTGGCTTGCCACGACGAAAGGCTTGCTTGGGTTTAGGGGTGGTGGCTACATGATTTTGGGGACACTCTCAATCATTGTGGCTTGTTTGTCTACATTGGAAACAAACACCACGTGGAATGAAAGGAACATGAGCACTTGATTGTCCAACAAAATTCCAAGGAGGAAAATTGGGTTGAGGTGGACGATATATGGTGGTTGATGGTCTAGAAGCACTTACAGCATGACTGACGTCATTGAAGGGAATCCATACACATCACTTTCGAGAAACTGGGCCAGAAGATTGGGCAAACTTACGATCACGCTTACGAGACTCTTCGTACAACTCATTTCCATACTCGGCCTTGAAGGATTTGTCGACCAATTCCCTGAAGTTGACGAACTCGTGAAGATTCAGGTCATGACAAAGGACGGGGCTAAGTCCCTTGCAGAACCTTGCTTGTTTCTTGGCATCGGTGGATACCTCTTCTTGGGCATAACGTGCTAGACTAGTGAACTCAGTCCTATACTCATGAACAGACATCTTTCCTTGGGCCAGATTGCAAAATTCTTCTCTCTTGAGCTCCATCAGCTGATCCGGAATATGATATCCTCGGAATTCATCACAGAACTCTTGCCAAGTCACCACGTGACCTACAGGCTACATTGCTACAAAATTCTCCCACCACTGAAGAGCAGCACCTTCCAGAAAGTATGTTGCGAATAGCACACGATCACTGGGAGCAACCTGGGTTGTCTCAAGCTTACGCTCGAGGGAACGAAGCCAATCATCGGCATCAAGGGGCTCAGAGGAACACCGGAATACTGGCGGGTTGAGGAGAATGAAGTCCTGGATGGTAACAACACTATGATGCTGACGAGAAGTGTTCTGCTCAATACGCTCGAGAAGACGTGTCTGATCACGACGATTCTGCTCAGCCTCCATCATGATTTCCTCTGCAGAAGGCGGTGGTGGAGGATCATCAACATCTCTATTTCCAAGACTGAAATCAACACAACGATTTCCACCTGACATTCTGTGTGATAAGAATCAACAATCAGAATAGGATTTATGATACACTTCTAAGCTAAGACAACAGGACTATAATGCAACGGCATCAAAGTCACAAACGGACAGCATAACGGCTGCACCGGGATGGAAATTGAGACAACCTACAGAATAACCTACATCACTTCCACAGAAGCACTATGGAATGATGACTCTGGGAGACCACAACACTCCTACAGCTACAAAGAAGCAATCAACGAGATGTCCTAGTAAAGACACAGATGATCCTAGTCCTATCTTCCCGTAGAACAAGATGAGGGTGACTCAGAACTCAGATCGATGGGGTAAGGAGAAAAAAGAAGTCTTATGTTGTTCCCTTATATCCAAGTAACTATATAACTATAGAATGCTAGACTCGACATCGGCCAAGGGTTGAATAATCCTACAGACAGCCCTGCTCTGATACCAAGCCTATCGGGACCCGGGGTTAACGTATGTAATTCCGGTCACAATGCAATCACATGGAGAGCCGAGAGCCGTACCCACTTGTCTAAGCAGACAAGGCTAAGCACAGATCACTCTCGGTAAGTATCGAACGTGAGGGACATCCCATCCAGGCCGGATGATCAACTGAGATGGGTCCTCATCGTCCTCTCACAAGTCTAAATGCTTATGGGTGGTGAATCCCATACTCATAGACAAGTAGCCTCAACCATGTTATCGATTGAATCATAACCTTTACATAGACTTACTCCAGCCCGATCACTTAGTCGGGGTCTAGGGCGGGCTCGATCATACAACAAAGTGTGCACGTGACAGAGTCACGAGCAATCGCATCGCGATGCCCCAAGCTGCGCACATCTAAGGGCCACTTGGTGTATAAAAGACCGCCAGCCAGATCACAACTAAGGTCACGAAAACCCATACTAAGACATGCATGTTCTAATCATACACGCAGCACACATGTCTAGTATAAACAGATGGTAATCACAACATGAACTCTACAAACTCAGTCTTTATAACTTCTGCTAAACAGATCAGACATAGTAGTTGTATTACAAGAAGAGATCACATGACTGTGATCCAACATTACATCAAACAACAACGGAAGCAAATTATGTCTTAGTAAAGACAAGGTTAACAAATGGCTTAAGAAGCCTGAAAGAAAAGTACAACGACCCTCCAGAGGGCACAGGCTGTTGTCTGGAACTATACGACTTGGTCCACGTCGAGCTCGAGGTAGAGGCCACCATCAGGGTCAGTGGTCTCGTCTCTAAAACATAGAATAAGAAAACGTGAGTACAAAGACGTACTCAGCAAGACTTACATAGGAACTATACTACTCATGCACATGTATCAAGGAAAAGGGAGGTGGGGTTTCAATGCAGAAGTGCCAGCTTTGACTTGGCTAGTCATGTACTACGAATACCAGAAAGAGGTAAGGAGCGTACACGAGTCCAAGTATCAAGTCTCCAAACAATACACCACTATGGATACTTCCTCGACTTCCCCACGAGGAAGCATGCCATAGCACTCACACTTATCTTGGAAATTTTAGAGTAACCATTGAAGTTGTCTATGATCAAGTAAAGGTCTCCAAGTAGTCCATAACCGCGGACACGGCTATTCGAATAGTTCATTAACCCTGCAGGGGTGTACTGCTACACACATGCCTCATCAGTTACCGCCTGGAGATGGACCCTTCAAGTGAGTAACGGCGAGGATGCTGCCACGACACTTCACTCACGGCACCATCTCTAGTCCTAGAGAGTCGCCTATTTGAGTTGGGACCACGATCGGAATCCGGCCGATTTTTCTGATGCGGACTCAAACGTTGTGTGACCGCCATCAAGCTCAACTCGATCATGATCACTTGATTCAACGTGCCCACAACCTACGCCAACCACTTACCTTGGTTCCACCTGCTTGAGATCGTTAAAGGGCGAACTACTTGCGACTCCTGGACAGGTCCGGGGTGAGGTACTAGGCCGAGAGGGGTCAGTGAGCCCAATGTGTGGTCGTACTCTTAGTCTTGGATAACAACACAAGAACTCGGGCTTAAGGCAGTGTTCAACGAGACAACCCACTGTGTACTCCTACACAGCCTCTCATTGTTCACCTTGTTTAGGTCAATTCACCAACACGTTACCACCATCATTCACATGATCACTACCATCCCGACTCACAACAGAGTAGCCTCAGGTAACAACCCTAAGAATGCAATAAGCTGTAACAGTTGCAGGGGCCACATGATATCAAACAACTCCTACATCTGCTAGGATTGTGGTTTGCTTACTACTGTGACAAAATGATAGGTCATGCAAAGGAATAGGTTCAACTAGCGGTAGAACGTATCATGGTGACATCCTCAACATGCATTTGCGAGAATGAGAGGGAACTGGGATTTTATCGACATGATCAAGGAGGGGGTGCTTGCCTTGCTGACGATCACGAGGTACTGTACTTCTGACGTGAGGTTGAACTCGTCTCCGAGATCAACTCTACCGAGAATAAGCAATCACCGAAGCACTGGAAATAAAGCACAATCAATGAACTACAATGCTCAAGCATTATGCAAAACATAGCATGGCAAGGTACTGATGTGACTTAGGTTTAATTTGCAATATGTTAATTGAAGTTGATTTGAAAAGTGCATTCAAATTCAAACTCCAAATGTATTCAATTTGGTCCAAGTTGCATTTGCTAAAGTTTGTTCATTGTAAACCATGTGATGATGTATGTGAAATGCTTCTGAAGTGTAGGTGATCATATTAGCATTGCTTTGGTTGAAGTGGGTAAAGCATTTGAATTCAATTTGAAATAATTCCAATTAAACCAAATAGCAAAAGCTACTGGTCCTATTTTAAGATCAACTCAAACATAGCTGAAAGTTTGAAATTTGGATAGAGGATCTTCTCCTGATCATTTTTCATATATTACACTTTGAATTTGGACTTATAGATTAAAAGATATTCAATTTCAAAGTTTAGGGTATTTTTTGTAATTTACTGATTAAATAAATTAATTTCCTTTTATTGCGTCTTGATGACATCATGGTGACGCAGGGGCTGGCCTGACAGGCGGGTCCCACTGGTCAGTGGCTAGGTCTTAATTAAGCTTCTGTTTAAATTAAACTTTGTTTAATTAAGGCCCTGGGCCCACTGTCATAGAGTGCTTAGGGGGGGATTTACAGATTAACTAGGGGCTCTAATGGTGGAGCTCGCCGGACTCCACTGCACACGCCGGAGAGCTCGCCGGAGAGGGGGATATGGGCATGGGAGAGAAGAAGGAAGGCATGGGGAAGAAGCTTGGGGTCGCGCCCATCGCGTAGAGCAAGTGAGGGCTCAAGGGGGGCACTCGGGCCACGGCCATGACCAAGGATGCGGCGGCCGGAGCTACTGGACATGGAAAAAGGCGGCTGAAGGAGCGGGGAGAGCCAAGGAAGGGGGGAATCGAGGCGCGGTGCTCACCAGATTGCGATGAGGGCGTCGACAGAACCGAAGGAGAAGCATATGGAGCTCAATTCATCGCCGGAGTGCACGGTGGCCGCGGCGGCTCGACGATGTTGGCGTCGCGTCCATGGGCTCTTGGTCCAAATTGAAGGCGCCGCTCGAAGTGGTCGTCGCCGGGGAGCCTCCTAGACAAAATGCTGCTTCAAACGGGGCACGGTGGCCGCGCTAAACCTTGTCGGCGCTCCGGCTGCGGCTCGGTTGTCGCTCGGGACGAAAGAAGAAGAAGAGGGAGATGGCTCCAGGGGGAAAGGATGAGGACGGCCTCAAGACGGCTCCAGGCGCAGGGATAAGCACAAGGGGGGCAAGCAGGACGTCGCACAGAGACGTGCACGCCGCTGCCGCCGGTGAAGTCCTCCTAGCAGGAGGAAGAAGACGACCATGCCCACCCCTTGTGTGCTGGGCTGGGTTTGGTTAGTTGGGCCAGGTAAGGTGGGTAAGTCTCTGCTGCTGCTTTCCTTTTTGTTTTCCTTTTTTTCTTTTCTGTTTTTGTGTTTTGATTTGATTTCCAAATCAAATCATTTTTTAAAATTCCACAAAATTTATTGTGAGCTAGTGAGACATATATAAGTCCACTCACAAAGTGTAAGAATTATTGAAATTATATTCAAATAATTTCAATTTCAAATACATTAAATATTTAATTTCCAAAGGGCATTTGGACTTTTAGAATAATCAGAGAGCATGAAGTGGGACCCACTTCACTTGAAATGTGATCATGCCCATTTATGAGATTTTTCAAAAAGTTCAAAGCATTTTTGGAAAAAGATTTTTGTCTGGCCTTTTATTAAAAATATTTTGAGGCTTTTTGCTTCCCCATTTCTTTTTCTTTTGCAATTTTTTTTATGATGCAAAAATGCTAGCTAGGTTAAACACAAACCTAATTTTGGGTTCTGACAGAAACAATAGGGGAAACTTGGGGGAAACTCTCCTTTTTATTAGTAGAAATATAAGAGACATTTTATACTTTGGTAAAGTTCCCTCCTTTCTAATCTTACTTATGTAATCATTTTCATGGCAATTAACAACACAATAGAGATGGAAATTTTGCAAAGTATTGTTTATTCCTAAGGCATTAACATCTAGCCAAGGAGTCTTTTCTGATAACTCTTCACACATCAAAAATAACATAAGTCCATCATAAAGATCAGGGGTGATCATGTTATCACACAACTGGTTAACAGTTATGTTTTGAAAGTTCATGCATTGAAAATTAAAGTGACCCTCTATACCACAAAGTTCACAAGTAAAAGGATAAAGGTCACACAATTCTCTAGCAATTTAATTTAAATCTTTAACCCAAGTGATTGTTCTTTCATGCTTATGTTGCTTACAATACTTCTCTTCTTCAATCATAGGCCTTTCACAAGGTCTATCCACTCCACAAAAATTAACATGCTTATATAAAACTTCATTTTCAGGAATTGGATCATGCATGTTGCAATCATCATGAACAATTTCATTTTCTTTGCAAATCTCTTTAAAAGGTTCATGATGCTCGATCCAATCCTCCTTGGGCATATTAAGATGTGAAGCAAAAGATTTGAGGAAATCAACAAGGACTTGAGAATCAAGCCCAAATTTAGCACTAAACTTATTAAAACTTGCAGTTTCAACAAAGGACTTAAGGCAATCATACTCATAATTTATACCTGACTCTTTACCTTTGTCGATCTCCCAATCTTCAGTGTTGCGTCTTTCAAGGAGTTCCCATTTAGCATCAATCTTTTCGTTTGTGAAAGAACCCATAGAGGAAGCATCGAGCAAGTCTTTATCCTGTCGAGAGAGCCTTGCATAAAAATTAGTAATAATGATATATTTGGGGAGCCCATGGTTAGGACATTTTAGCATTAAAGTTTTGAGTCTCCCCCAAGCTTGAGCTATGCTCTCTCCGTCATGAGGATAGAAATTATAAACATAATTCCTATTCTCATGGACTTCATGAAGAGGATAAAACTTGGAGTAAAAGAGAGACTGGATCTCTTCCCAATCCAGCAGGTGAGAATCATCTAGTAGCCTATACCATTCCAATGATTTTCCTTTCAGTGACAAGGCAAATAATTTCCTCATGACTGCATCTCTTGTCAACCCTAAAATCTTAAATAACTCACAAAGTTCTGTAAGTTTCAACAAATGGATACTAGGATTGACTGTTCCATTATAACAATCATTCCTAATTATTTCAATTATCCCAAGTGGTATTTGGAACGGGATACATTCAGTAGGTGGAGGAGACTTCTTTACCACGGGTGTGGTAAAGCGGCCTTCCCCAAGCACCGAACTAAGAGTGCGGGTTTTCATAAGCCTAACTAGTGAAACTAAAAACAAGAACCGAAAAGATTTAATTGCAAGATCTAAAGATATACCTTCAAACACTTACGTCCCCGGCAACGGCGCCAGAAATATCTTGGTGTCTACACACACTTCTATTCTTGTATACTATGTTGGGCCTCCAAGCGCAGAGGTTTGTAGGACAACAGCAATTTCCCTCAAGTGGATGACCTAAGGTTTATCGAACTCAAGGAAGTAGAGGTTGAAGATGGTCTCTCTCAAACAACCCTGCAATTAAGATACAAGAAGTCTCTTGTGTCCCCAACACACCTAATACAACTAGGAGTTGTATAGGTGCACTAGTTCGGCGAAGAGATGGTAAAATACGAGTGATAGGTGTGGCAAAGCAAGGTAATATAAATCTGTAATAAAAAGTGCAACAAGCAAACATGTGACAAAAGTGAGCACAAACGGTGTAACAATGGTGGAAACAAGGCCTAGGCTTCATACTTTCACTAGTGGCAACTCCCAACAACATTATCATAGTCTAATCACATGATATTTCCACTAACACATGCATTGGACACGTACTCGGAGGTCATTCCTTTGTGGTCAAGAGAGGACGAGAATTATGTAGGGCTACAAAAGCACACCTCAGAGTTCGTAGTTCTCAATCTATGGATTTCCCAATGTCACCGCGGCCATCCAAAGAGAGTACCACAATCACCACAACATATCTCAAGGATAGTCAAAGACAAGCACCAAGAGACTCTCAATCTTCAATCAACACACAAAAGAGGAAATCATTCATGAAAATATTCTTCTAACCCATGTCCAATAGACCGCTGTCACCTTGGTCTCGGGAATTATACTAGATAAAGACAAGTGAGTACATCAATCCAATACATAGAGGAAGGGGAAACATCATGGGATCATCCTAGATTAATATAGCCTATGATCACAATGAAGATCACATCATGGGAGAGAGAGAACCACATAGCTACTGGTAGAAACCTCAGCCCGAGGAGGAACTACTCCCGCTTCATGGAGGGAGGAAGCAAAATCGATGGAGATGAATCCGGGGGCACTTCCCCGTCCAGGCAGGGTGCCGGCACAGGAATTCTGGTCCCCCGAAACTTGGTGGCGATGGTGGCGAAGATCGGAATTGCTTCTGGAGAAAAGGGTTCTGGAATCAGGGTTTCCTCCGCGGGGGTAAAAATAGGGGCCAAGGGGGGCCACCAGGGGAGGTCCCAGTCGCCCAAGAGGGTAGCCGGTGCGGCCTACCCCTAGGCCGCGCCGGGTGGCCGCCTAGATGACTAGTGGGCCCCCTCCGGCTCTCCTTCGGGCGTAAGTAAGCTTCTGGAGCGCTGATTTTTTATATATTTTTCCCGGAAATTTTCTGGAAATTTATGTAATGGGAAAACATGTAATACAAAAACATCAGAAAACAGAAACTCGCACTGTGGTGCACTGAGTTAATTGGTTAGTCCAAATATGATCAAAAGTGTATGAAAGTGTATCAAAAGCATAGCAATATCACCCAAAACATGCATGGAGCAAGCAGAAATTATAGATTCGTTTGGGACGTATCAGTCGTGCATTGCCTCCTTCTCACTCCGAGAGTTGGCGTCAACCTTCACCGGTACATCCAAACCCTTGGCATGATACGCTGTGTCATCATAAACCTCCTTATATCCTTCCTAAAAACAGCCACCATACCTACCTATCAAGGCATTTCCATAGCCTTTCCGAGATATATTTCCATGAAACATCCACCTCTTCATGACATGATCTTCATGTCATACATGTTCCTTCTACACTGGCAGAGGCATACATTGCATACATCATGATAGCTACATCTTCTTTATGTTTGAGTATCTTGTAAAGGGTGAAGATCTTCTATGCCCTCTTGTAAAATAGAGTGTTGCCCTTAAGTGAGGAAAAGATCCCAAAGTGGACAAAATAAAAGATCCCATAGAGGACAAATGAGCGTTAAATTGAAAAAGGCATTGAGGCCACCAAAAAATACAAAAAAATTAAAAAAGAGAAAAAGAAATAAAAAGAGAGAAAGGGGCAACACTACTACCCTTTTGAAAAGATCCACACTAGTACTCCCTCTTATCCTTGTACTCCATAGAGATGATCATTTATGCATATAGCTATGTGGGGACCTTCACACTATAGAACTTGGCTTGCATATTCCAAGGATGAGCCTCCTCAAAAGAGCTCTAGGTCTTCATGAACGAGCAAGTTAGATGCACCCCCACTAGTTCCATTGGAGAGCTTTTCATCTCTTATGTGCATCCGTTGCATGGCAATCCCTACTCCTCACATCATATCTATCATTTGGCATTCTCGCCTATGATTGTCCTCATTTATGTGAGCCTTTCTCATTCTTTTTGTCTTCCTCGTCGACCATATTCTCTCTTTGCCATCCTAAGTGTCAACTCTCATGCTTAGGCTCATCCATTGCATGAGTGCTCAAAATATCGAAAAGGAGTGGATCAAATTGACTTGTACCTGGCTAGTGATCTGGGGATGAGTCAAGATAAGATTCCAAAGAAGACCAAGTGTGAAACTTTAGTAGATTTAGTTCTCAACAAAAAATACTTTTTTCTCGTATTCCCTATCCCCCTTCTTGCACGCAAACACCATTTGGAGACATTCGAGTCACGGACAGCGAGAGCTCTTGCACCTAATGTTCTTTCGTTGCTTGTTTCAATGCTAATATAGACTCTTGCATGTTATGACTTGAATTGAATCACATACCTTAATTGCTTTACTTTTCAAAGTTCTTATATGGTTGCTAGCATGTCACCCCATAAATTATGCCTGTTATCATTTACCTACTCGAGGACGAGCAGGAATTAAGCTTGGGGATGTTGATACGTCTCAAATGTATCGATAATTTATGCTCGCTCCATGCATGTTTTGTGTGATATTGCTATGATCTAGATACACTTTCATAAACTTTTGATCATATTTGGACTAACCTACTAACTCAGTGCACCCAGTGTCAGTTCCAGTTTTCTGCTATTTTTCTATTTCAGTTTTCCCCCATATAAAAAGTGCTCCAAAAATCCGGAAAAATCAGATAAAAATCAGCGTGTCGGAAGCCTCCAGAAGCCCGAAGGAGGGCCAGCGGCCCACCACCAGGTGCCCAGGCGCCCACCTGGCGCGGCTAGGGGCCTGGCCGCGCCAGGGGGACGCCTGGACCCCTGGTGGGCCCCCTGGCTGCCCCCCTTCGCCTATTTCTTCTCCGTCAAGGAATCTTCCGAAGACAGAACCCTATTTCGCAATCTCGCCTTTGTTCCACCGCCGCGCTTCCAAGATCGGGAGCACCATCACGACCCTTCCCGGCACCCTGCCGGAGGGAGGATCGACCTCCGGGAGCTTCCCCTCCACCATGGACGCTTCCCGGATGTGCCGTGAGTAGTCTACCTTGGACCATGGGTCCGTGATCAGTAGCTATGTAATGTTCTCTTCCCCTCTTTGTTCTTCATGGTTTAGACCTCGTGAGCTTCCCTACATGATCGAGGCACCTATGTAATTCTTCTGTTGTTGCTATGCTGAGTTTGATGGGATCTGATGGATTATGAGATTATGTTCAGATCGTGATAGAGTAATATATTTGGTTTTTATCTCTTATATTTTTGTTCCTAAGTAATTCTTGCATGTTCTCCATTGCTGTTTATTGCTTTGGCCAAGTGGTAGGTAGTAACTCCAAGAGGGAACATTATGCTCGATTGTGGGTACATGCCCCTGATGACACGCTTGAGTGACAGAAACATGAGTCTAGGGGATGTGATGTGGCCACAAGGGGGGAAAACAATGGTGCTTGTAACCGCGGTTGCAAGGATTGTTTACTTTACGCAAAGTTCTTTTAATGCAGTTGTCTGTTGCTTTGGGTTTACACTTTGGGTGAGGCTCACAACTTAATACCAGCGAGATGTTCTGGATAGATATCTCAAGGTGGATGATTAGTAGTAGATACAGATGGATTTCGGTCTACTTATTTTGGCGTACTGCCCATGCTTATGAGCCTCTTCCTTTCTTTTGTAGCATAGTTAGCATTGCGGTGCGTTTATAATCCCGTCAATTGCCCATATGTAATTTTTTACCTCGCATAGCAGTTTTATCGTCTTTTGGGAGAAATACATCACTAGTGAACATTACGGGACCCCGGTCCATATCCTCATCAATGTTTACAAGCTTACTTACTTTTCCATATTTACTTTCAGTTGCTATCATTATCATTATCCCTTGTGTGTTTGACCCTTTATAAACAACAAGACCAGAGAGATTGACAACCTCTCTGAACTTCGTTGGACCAAAGTTAATTGTATCGTGTGCAGGTCCAGTAGAAGCAAGTGATTCTTTTCAGACGGCGCATTAGTTTCCGAACCACCTACTTATCATTGTCGCAGTCCTACGAGAGACAAACTATGTCCTCTACATAGGGGAAATTTGCTGCTATCCTACATCTCACCTTCCACGTGGGGTAACCAACAAAGGGCGAGAAGCCATTACCACTTCCACTCCATCACATGCATGAGAAAGGGTGGCTTAGAGATGGTGAACGATAATGTAGACTCGTGAGCGAGCGGTGGCACATACCTCGTCCTTCAACGGCATCACCCGAAGCTAATGATGACTCACTTATTGGTAGTCACTTGCCACTATCGTGATCGTGCTAACTCACGTGAGTGGTGATGGTCGTCGGCAAATCTCCTTTGCCACAAATCATTAGCGCGGGTGCGGATAAACAGGGACGCCATTGATTAATTTACTAATGGCATGCAAATGGGATTGATCGCCACGGGCATATGATATACTGGTGGCATGTCGCGCATATGTCACAATTATGTGTGTTACTAGTGAGGCGAGCTTGAATGCACTAGAAACCATTTACCGGTCGGGTGATGCTAATGGTGTATCATCCACGCGCTACTAATAGGCTTTTACACACACCATTGGCAAGGGATTCATGTATTAGTGGTGTTCAATGTAAAGAGCTAACTTGCCTTGATGTTTCTTAAGCCAAACCCACTCGTTACGAAAGGTCAAGCCCAATTCCAAATTTATCCCTGTCACTTTTGGGATCCCTTCTTCCTCTGATGCACAACCACAACAAAAATGATTTCGTTTTACAAAGTGAGGAGAGTGCACGAACAACTGATAATATTGCCCTCGCATTCATGCATAAGTTACTAAACCCACTCAACTCATTATGTTTTACCATGTAAGTTTGTACAACATGCTTTATATATTTGCCTCAAAAAATATATTCGTTTATCCTTTGCCCATAAGCTTGGCAATAGGCATCTGGTAGGTTTGATATTTCAAAAGCACCATGTGAACCAGCCCTAAAGAATACTCCCTTCGTAAACTAATGTAAGATTTTTTAGATAACTAAAGTAGTGATCTAAAACATCTTATATTAGTTTACAGAGGGAGTAGCAGGTTTTCATCGTAGAAGAGGATATGGTTCACTGGGGGAGCCAACCTAGCCACTTGATTCCAACTCTAAAGTACGTGATCGACATTCTAAGAGGGGTGAAAGATCCTCTGTTGCAATCGAAAATAGATAAGGTGGGTTTGAATCTTGAAAGATCATGTGCCCTTATGTTTGGCTTTGGTAATTGATGACAATCTTTATGGACTAATGGTTTCCTTGAGTTATACTTTAAGGTTTGTCCATAGGCAACGCTTGAAGATCATATGTTGGCTTCAAGGTTGTAAGATGAAGATTACGTGTTGACCAAGGTGTTCTCCATGGAGATATCCAAAGATTGGTGATGACGCGAGAGTTGATAGGTATAGTTTGTTTGCTTCCCCGGCAACGGCGCCAGAAATTGCTTTGATGGCTTCTCGCCCCTCGTTGGTTACCCAAAGTGGAAGGTTGAGATGTAGACAGCAGCAAATTTCCCTCGGTGAATATACCAAGGTTTGTCTCCAGTAGGACTCCGACAACGACAGGAAGGTGACAAATGCGCCAACAATTAGGCGGTTGAAGTGGACCTGCACACACAACAGATAACTTTGCTCCCAACGAGTTCAGAGAGGTTGTCAATCCCTCCGGGCTTGTTGTTCACAAAGGATCAAACGCACGGGATAATAATGATAGTGATAGCAACAGAAAAGTAAATAAAGCAGAAAATAAATAGTGGGTGTAAACAGTATTGGAAATATGGACCGGGGTCCCATGATGTTCACTAGTGATGTCTCTGATGGGGATCAGCCCCGGAAAATCCCATGGTCACGGACCCTGGGTTATTCATAGATAAGGAACAGGTTGGACGATACTCGTCGGCTAACAGGAGAAGCACTTCCTACTCGATATTATTGCGTGAGGGGGCGATTACAGGGGAAGCCAAGGCGAGTTATCGCAAGACCAGGAGAGTAGATTGTGTATTGGATTGATCTAGGCGTCTCCCCTCCCAGCCTTTATATACTAGGCTAGGTCTCGGGGAGTCCGTACGAGACTACAAAGATAGTTTCCTAGTTCTAGTCTTGCCTTGTACGCCAAGTCGTGCCTTCCTTATCAGTCGCGGACTCCTACGTCGGTGCTTAACTTGGCCAGTCGTGGGCTTGTCGAGGCTTTCCAGCGGGCCTTCTGTCTTCATACGCACCGGGTATCCTCATACGCAGGAGTCGTGGGGTCACCCCCTCGTCAGTAGCCCCCGAGTGCCTGGGGACTCAAAGAGTCGTGCAAGGAATCGAATTCGTCAGCGCTTTATTGTTTGTAGGCGCGGCACCACCGCGGGTCCCTTGCAGTTTTGAGCCATGACAATACCTGTTTCGAGGGATTGCTAAGCTGGAAAGGGCCCAAGGAGTCGACTGGTCGAGCCTTGGTGAATTGCACTAGTGGAAAATACCGCAGTAGCCCAATCAAGCTCACGTCCCCCGACATGAACTTGGAACGACCAGTGTCTAGCAAAGTCATGCCGCTGCAGGTCTTATAGGATCAATTGCTACCAGTCTAAGCAAATAGCCTGAGCGCGTCCGCTCGGCTCTTTCTATCATGCGAGCGCATGGAAAAGGTCGGGAGTGAAATCGCTCTGCGGCAAGTCCTGGCCCGGCCGTTCTGCGCAGCGGGGTCTTACCTACACGCTAAGCTTGTGTGGCATCTGGGTACAGTGTGTCGTAGCCCAGGCATAATTGTTTTTTTAGAGGCACGGAGCCTGGTTAGCGATGCACCCACTTGTAATAAACAATCAAGTGAGCTATTAGCAATCACTCGCGGAGCTTGTAGCGAACTCAGGCGAGGAAAATAAGAAAGCACCCACTCGGAAAGTCGTCGAGTGCGCGAGTAGATCATATTGTCGAACATTTGCTGAGTCTTTTTGCGAGTAGTCACTCGAATGCTTTACTGACTTCAAGGTGAGGGAGCACCCGAACTCGAATAAAGGTACTCCCGATGGGAGTAAGAGATTTTTAAAGTTAGAAAATTTTGACATCAAGAAATAGGTAGCTTTTGGAGTCTTTTATTTTTTTCCAATTGCTTTTATCTTGATGCGTCCTTCTTGAGATGTCACGCTGATATGCATTGTCATGCTGTTTGGTGACCTATGATGATGCTTGCTTCTTTGATCCGTCGCGTCTTCTGGCCAGTCATAATGATGATTTGGACGTCATGCTGCCTGGTGCCTGTTGGATTTCCAAGGCTTGTATGGGAAACAGGCGAGATTTGATGTGTCCTTTAAATAGTGCTGACCGTGTGAAGGCATCTTATCTTGGAATTCGTAACGCCCGGCCCGTTTGGTCTTTGATGTAATGATGGTGCCACCTGGGCTTCTGCGTGTTTTCTCTAGTTTGCCCTTGGATTGTGCTATAAATAGCTCCTGTGGTTGCCTGACCTTGGCATCCATTCTTCGCATCTTTCTTTTCTCCTTCTTCTTCATATGGCGTCCAAGCGTGGTGGTGGTGGTGGTAGTGTGACTGGGAGAGGTCGTGGCCGCGGCGGCCATGGTGGCCGCACGCCTCGTTATTCACGCGGTGGATGTCGTGGTGTTGCGTCGGCGCCTTCTTCTTCTTCCATGGAAGAGGGGTTTTGGCGCTATGATTTTATTTTGTGTGTTCTTAGCCGGACTGCTGCTCGGATTCCTCTTCCATTATCGTTTGCCTCCATTGCTTCTGACCTTAATTTAAGGGGTCTCTGGCTCCGTCTTCATGGATGCGCTCAGTCTTCTTCTTGGGTGGAGTTGGAGGTTGATAGTTCATCCTTGATTTTCCTTGGAGCTGGCTGGAGGGCGTTTTCTCGTCGGTTGAATCTGCGTGACGGAGATAGCCTTTGTTGTCGTTTTGATGGCGAAGGTACTCTTATTGTTCGTGCATTTGATGTCGGTGGCAATCGTCTGGATCCATACTGGGAGGAAACAAGCAGTGGTACTTCCGATGGGTCGAGTGGTGATTCGCCTGCTTCTCCCGTGACTTCATCTTCGGCCGATTCCTCGGCTGATGGTGCTTGCACTTCTAGTTCTAAAGATGAGCTGGACGTCAAGCCGGTCGTCAAGCGGCTGCGTCAGTAGGCAAGGCACCTTGTAGAACTGAAGGACGGTGACCTGCTTCTTCACGGACTGGGTTGCTACTTTGTCTGTGGTGATGCTCGTCAAGTTGTGGTACGAAAGTGCCAATTATCTCATCATGGGCATACATGTAGAAGTCATAATTCCTTGGGATAGTTGTAACCCGTCTGGTAGTTGCTCGAGTCCTTTTGTAACGATAGTTGATCTTTGACTCCTTTGTAATGAAAAAATTGTCCTCGGATCCTTTGTAATGAAACTGTCTTCGATTCCTATGTAATGAAAACTGTCCTCGACTCCTTTGTAATGAAACTGTCTTCGACTCCTATGTAATGAAAACTGTCCTCGACTCCTTTGTAATGAAACTGTCTTCGACTCCTATGTAATGGAAACTGTCCTCGACTCCTTTGTAATGAAACTGTCCTCCGGGTGCGTGGCAGCGCTCCCGATGGGAGTAGCCCCCGAGGCTACGTTTGATTTGTAGAATCAAGCGTAGGTTGTGAGTTTTTGTCTGACTGGGTAGTCTCTTCTCGTGGCTGTTTTTGAATTATTCCAAGTTTGGATCGGGTGCACGCCAGCGCTCCCGATGGGAGTAGCCCCCGAGTCTTTAGGTGATCGCTTGCGATCAGGTGAAGACTAAAGAACTTTTGCGTCTTTTGATGTGACTTTCTTTGTAGAAAAACTCTTGGTGAATCGGCGGGAATCAGTTTCCCGGTATTTGTAGATAAGGTCGCGTTTTTAGCGAAGATAGCGTCCCTCTGGGAGATTTTATGCTCGAGCCCCCGAGTGTTTTAAAGTAAAAGTCGCATGAGCGAGGATAGCGTCTCTCGGGGGGAGTTTTGTGCTCGAGCCCCTGAGTGCTTTTAAGTAAAAGTCGCATGAGCGAGGATAGCGTCTCTCGGGGGGAGTTTTATGCTCGAGCCCCCGAGTGCTTTTAAGTAAAAGTCGCATGAGCGAGGATAGCGTCTCTCGCGGGGATTTTTATGCTCGAGCCCCCGAGTGCTTTTAAGTAAAAGTCGCATGAGCGAGGATAGCGTCTCTCGGGGGGAGTTTTATGCTCGAGCCCCCGAGTGCTTTTAAGTAAAATTCGCATGAGCGAGGATAGCGTCTCTCGGGGGGAGTTTTATGCTCGAGCCCCCGAGTGCTTTTAAGTAAAAGTCGCATGAGCGAGGATAGCGTCTGTCGGGGGGAGTTTTATGCTCGAGCCCCCGAGTGCTTTTAAGTAAAAGTCGCATGAGCAAGGATAGCGTCTCTCGGGGGGAGTTTCTGCTCGAGCCCTCGAGTGCTTTGAAGTATAGTCGCATGAGCGAAGATAGCATCTCTCAGGGGGAGTTTTATGCTCGAGCCCCCGAGTGCTTTTGAGTAAGGTGTTTGGGCAGCATTATTTTATTTCTTCGAGTTTTACATGGGTTGACGATCGGTGCTGCTGCCGATGTCTCCGATAATGCCTAGAGGACTATGGGTAGAACAGGCGTAGGTTCGCTATGTTCCATGGGTTTCCCACGTCCTCATTGGTTTTGGGGTTCTTCAACCTGTATGCGCCTCCTCCTATGACTTCCGAGATTATGAACGGCCCCTCCCATTGCGGGGCAAGCTTGTGCACTTTTTCCTGTATTAGCCGTAACACGAGGTCTCCTTTGGTGAACGTTCTGGTCCGTAGGCGACTGCTTTGATATGTGCGCAATTTGTCCTGGTATCCTTCAGATATTGTGATGGTTGTGTCCCGTGCTTCATCTGTTGTGTCTTTGTCGTTCTGGAGCGCTTCTTCTGCCTCTTCCTCTTCGTACCCTGAGATTCTGGGGGCTCCAAATTTTAAGTCATGCGTCAGTACTGCTTCTGCCCCGTATACCAAGAAGAAAGGTGTATACTGGGTCGAGCTGTTGTGGGTGGTGCGCATGCTCCATAGTACTGCGGGAAGTTCCTCTACCCAGTTGCCTGCGGCTTGTTCTAGTGGTGCTAGGAGTCGTTTCTTTATTCCTCCGCATACTAGGACGTTTGCTTTCTCCACTTGGCCGTTGGACTGTGGGTGTGCGACTGATGCGTAGTTGATTTTGATGCCCAGCTCTTGACAGAAGTTTTGGAATTCTGCTGCTGTGAAGTTTGTACCATTGTCTGTGATGATTTTGTGTGGTACTCCGAATCTGAAGATGATTGACTTGATGAAGTTAACTGCCATGAGGGCTGTTGAGCTAGTGATTGGTACTGCTTCGATCCATTTGGTGAACTTGTCGACTGCGACTAGTAGGTGTGTTCGTCCTCCTTTTGAGGATTTCTTGATTGGGCCTACCATGTTGAGTCCCCATGTGGCAAATGGCCACGATATCGGTATGGTTTTGAGTTCCGATGCTGGGGCATGTGGCCTTCTAGCGAATTTTTGGCAGGCGATGCAACGCCGTACGATATCCTCTGCATTTCTCATAGCGGTCGACCGGTAGAAACCTGCTCGAAAGGCCTTGGCCACGAGTGCTCGACTGCTCGCGTGATGTCCGCAGGTGCCCTCGTGGATCTCGAGCAGTAGGGCTTTGCCATCTTCTTCATCTATACACTTTTGGAGGACCTGAGAAATGTTGCGCTTATAGAGCTGTTTGTTGATTACTGTGAATGCTTTAGATCGTCGACTGATGCGACGGGCTTCTGCAACGTCTTGTGGTAGGGTGCCCTCGATTAGGAATCGAAGGAAAGGTTTTTCCTAGCCTGGGCCTTCGAGTGCTGCTGGTTCTTCGTCTTCGGCTGCTTGGTTGCTTGTGCCGTCGGTTGTGCTCGTTGCTGCCACCTGTGCTGGTTCATTTGTGTCATCTTCCTCTGCGACTACCTTGGGTTCCACTGGCTTTGCTTTGATTGATCTCTGGTTGATGCTCTCGAGGAAAACACCTGGTGGTATTGATCCTCGAGTCGATCCGATGTTCGCAAGTTCGTCGGCTTCTGTGTTGTTTGCTCTGGGGATGTAGTTGAGTTCGCAGCCGTCGAATCCTCCCTCTAGTGTGTTATAGATCTTCTGGTAGGCTGTCATGTTTTCTGCGACTGCGTTACAGTCTCGCATCGCCTGCTGGACGACGAGGTTGGAGTCGCCATAGATCGAGAGACGAGTGGCGCCGAAAGTTTTTGCCATGCGCATGTCGTGGAGTAGTGCCTCGTATTATGCTTCGTTGTTGGAGGCATTGCTGAAGTTGATCTGCAGGATGTATTTGAGCTTCGTTCCTTTGGGGGAGACTAGTACAACGCCTGCTCCGGCTCCTTTTTGTCTTTTGGATCCGTCGAAATACATCGTCCATGAGTTGGATAGGTCTGGGGGACCTGGTGTTTGGACCTCTGCCCACCCGACCAGGAAGTCTGGGAGTACTTGGGCTTTGATTGTTGTTGGGTGTTTGAACTGCAGATCTCGCAGGCTGAGCTCCATGTTCCACTCAGTGACTCGACCGGTCGCTCCAGGATTGTTGAGGATGTCCGCGAGTGGTGCACTGCTCACGATTGTGATGGAGTGTTCGTCGAAGTAGTGCGATACTTTCCTGGAGGTCATGATAATGGCGAGCAGGAGCTTCTGGTAGTGCGGGTACCGTTGTTGTGGCTTTGTGAGCAGCGTGTTGAGGTAGTAGATTGGTCTTTGTATACTCTGGATTTTGCCTTCTTCTGCGCGCTCGACGACGAGCACCGTGCTCACGACACTGCTGCGCGCTGCTATGTAGAGGTACAACTTCTCCCGTTCTTTAGGCACCACCAAGATTGGTGGGGCCGAGAGGGTTTTTTTAGGTATGTGAATGCATTGCGGGCTTCCTCGGTCAACTCGAATTTTTCTCCTTTTCTCAGCAGTTTGTAGAACGGTAAGGTCCTTTCTCCTAGCCTGCTGATGAAACGGCTCAATGCTGCGAGTTTTCCTGTGAGCTGATGCACGCCTCTGACGTTGGTTGGCCTTTGCATCTTGGCGATTGCTTGGACCTTTTCAGGGTTTGCTTCGATTCCTCGGGCAGAGACCATGTACCCGAGTAGTTTTCCGGCAGGGACGCCGAACACGCACTTTTTTGGGTTGAGCTTGATTCTGTACTTGTTGAGGGCCGCGAATGTTTCATGGAGGTCGTCGAGTAGCGTGTTTGCGCTGTAGGTTTTGATGACAATGTCGTCTACATAGAGCTGGACGTTTCTGCCAATCTGGTCTCTCAAGCATGCTTGCATCATTCGCTGGTACGTGGCTCTGGCATTTTTCAGTCCGAAGGGCATTGTTTGATAGCAGAATACGCCGTAGGGGGTGATGAATGAGGTGTGCTCTTCATCTTCTTCCTTCATCCTGATCTGATTGTATCCTGAGTATGCGACGAGGAAGGACACGAGGTCGCATCCTGCTATGGAGTCGATTATTTGATCGATTCTCGGCAGGGGGAAGTGGTCTTTTGGGCAGTGCTTGTTGACAGGCCCGTATTCGACGCACATCCTCAGTACCTCGGTGTCCTTTTTAGGGACTAGGACTGGGTTTGCTATCCAGGTTGCTTTCTTCGTCTCTCGGATGAACTGTGCGTCGAGTAGTTGGTTGACTTCTTCTCCGATTGCTCTGCGTTTGGGCTCTGAGAATCGTCGCAGCGCCTGCTTTACTGGCTTGGTGTTTGGCTTGATGTGGAGCACGTGTTCTGCAAATTCTCGCGGTATTCCGGGCATGTCTGCTGGGCACCAGGCGAAAAATTTCCACTCTTCACGAAGGAAGGTTATGAGGGCGGTTGCTTGTTCTTCTGGGAGGTGGGCATATACGCGGACCATCTTTTCTGGGTCTGTTGGGTGGAGTTGGTGTGTGATTGTGTCGCTGTCGACGCTGAAGTCGCGGCCGAATTATTTTGACTCGCTTCGGCTTTCCAGCGGAAATATGCTTTTATCCGTCACCATGGCTATTTCTTTGAGCTGTTGTTGGGCTCCAAACGTGTCGGAGATTTTGTTGAAATCGCGGTCGCATTGGTCCGATTTGGTGAAGCTTCCCTTGACAATGATGATTCCTGCGGGTCCTGGCATCTTGAGCTTGAGATATGCATAGTGCGGAACCACCATGAATTGTGCGAATGCTGGTCGCCCGAGTATGGCGTGATACTGCGACTGCCAGTCGAGCACTTCAAACTCGAGGACTTGCTTTGCGAAGTTGCGCTTGCTGTCGAAGATCACATCGAGCTCGATTGTTCCGATGGAGGCGGCTGCTTCGCCCGGAACTACGCCATATATTGTTGTGCCTGACTTCTTCCAAACTGGTCGTGGGATTAGCATATTGCGCAGGGTGCTGGCAAAGATTATGTTTAGGTTGTTTCCTCCGTCCACGAAGACTCTATCCATGTCGTAACCTCTGATCTGGGCTTCGAGGACCAGGGGTGCGTGCCCCGTCCTTGGGACTGCGGGCGGATGGTCGCTCTGAGAGAAGGTGATGCTGGTCTCAGCGCCACGCAGTTGGTAGATTTCTGCTATCTTTAGGCCTTCGGTTGCTTCGGCCTGCAGGGTGTAGGCGTCTTGCTTTGCTTTTGAGGGTCTTCCTTCTTGGATCATGCAGATTCGTCCATGGGACGTGGGGTATTTCCTTTCTGTACTTGGTGCTAGTGACTGCGTGCCTCTTCGAGTGCGCTTGGCTTCGCGCTGCTTTTCCTCCTTGAGGCTGTTGGATAGTTCGGTGAATAGGCGGCAATCTCCTAGGGTGTCGCTTTGTCTGAGGTGTCCCCTACTGTCTTCGAAACAGTGGATCGCGCAAGGTCCTTCCAGTTGCTTTTTGGCTGTGAGTTTACTGGAGCCAGCGTGCCTTCTTCTCCTTGAGATTTGGAAGATCTGCGAGTGGTCTTCTGTTCGGTTGTGGAATCTTGGGTCAAGCTCTATCCCGTCGCTGAGTGATTGGTTCCGGATGAAGTTGTCGAATTCATCTGGTCTTCGGTCTGGGTCGTAGTATTCTCCGGTCTGGGTTTCGGAGTCGCTGTCTTGTCGCGTGGCGGGAGTTCGGGCGGCGGCGGGTCGTCGACTGGTGGGCTAGTCTTCTGTCACGCGCCGCGACTCCTCGAGTGGAGTTCCAGTGTGGAGTCCTCGCGCTTGTCTTCTGGGTCGTCGAGTTCTTTTCCGTCGGCCATGGATCTGGCGGTCGTTGGGGTACTGCACTTGATTCGACTGCAGGCTAGGTGATCTTGACGGGGCGATGGAGATGCTTGTGGTGAACTTGAATTCCTTGAGCGAGCTAGATCTGGTTCTAGTCCTTGAGTCTTGATTTGCTGAAGGCGGGACCGCCGAGATCGTGATTCCAACCTGTGTAGTTCCCACAGATGGCGCCAACTGACGGGGATCGGCCCCGGAAATCCCATGGTCAGGGACCCTGGGTTAGTCATAGAAAAGGAACAGGTTGGACGATACTCGTCGGCTAACAGGAGAAGCACTTCCTACTCGATATTATTGCGTGAGGGGGCGATTACAGGGGAGGCCAAGGCGAGTTCTCGCAAGACCAGGAGAGTAGATTGTGTATTGGATTGATCTAGGCGTCTCCCCTCCCAGCCTTTATATACTAGGCTAGGTCTCGGGGAGTCCGTACGAGACTACAAACATAGTTTCCTAGTTCTAGTCTTTCCTTGTACACCAAGTCGTGCCTTCCTTATCAGTCGCGGACTCCTACGTCGGTGCTTAATTGGGCCAGTCGTGGGCTTGTCGAGGATTTCCAGCAGGCTTTCTGTCTTCATACGCACCGGGTATCCTCATACGCAGGAGTCGTGGGGTGATACGTCCAAAACGTATCTATAATTTCTGCTTGCTCCATTCCTCTTTTGTGTGATATTGCTATGATATTGATGAACTTCCAAATACTTTTGATCATATTTGGACTAACCTATTAACTCAGTGCACCCCAGTGCCAGTTCCTGTTTTCTGCTGTTTTTCTATTTCAGGTTTCCCCCTTATTAAAAGTACCAGAAAAATTCCGAGAAAAATATAGGAAAAATCAGCGTACCGGAAGCTTCGAGAAAATCCCGACATGGGCCAGAGAGGAGCCAGGGGGGCCCTAGGCGGCCAAAGGGCGCGGCCAGGCCCCTGGCCGCTCCAGGGGGCGCTTAGAGCCCCTGGCCCACCTCTTGTTGCCCCCTTTCGCCTATTTATTCCCCGTGACGAGAAACCCTCGGGGTCGGAACCCTTTTTCGTGATCTCTCCTCTGTTCCTCCGCCGCCGCACTTCCAAGATCGGGAGCACTAGAAGACCTCTTCCCGACACCTTGCCGGAGGGAGGAATCACCTCCGGGAGCTTCTCCACCACCATGGATGCTTCCCGGATGAACCGTGAGTAGTCCACCTTGGACCATGGGTCCATGATCAGTAGCTATGTGATGTTCTCCTCCCCTCTTTGTTCTTCATGGATTAGACCTCGTGAGCTGCCCTACATGATCGAGGCACATATGTAATCTTTCTGCTGTTGCTATGCTGAGTTTGCTGGGATCCGATGGATTATGAGATTATGTTCATATTGTGATTGAGTTATATATTTGATTCTCTTCTTTTATATTTATGTTCTTGAGTAACTCTTGCATGTTCTCCGTTGTTGTTTATTGCTTTGGCCAAGTAGTAGGTAGTGACTCCAAGAGGGAGCGTTATGCATGATTGTGGGTTCATGCCCCCCGATGACTAGCTTGATTGACAGAAACATGAGTCTAGGGGATGTGTTGTTGCCACAAGGGGGAAAACAACGGTGCATGTACTTGCGGGTGCAAGGATTGTTTACTTTACGCAAAGTTCTTTAATGTAGTTGTCTGTTGCTTTGAGTTTACACTTTGAGTGGGATTCGCAACTTAATACCAGCGAGATGTTCTAGATAGATATCTCAAGGTGGATGATTATTGGGTAGATGCAGATGGATTTCGGTCTACTTGTCTTGGCGTACTGCCCGTGCTTTTGAGCCTCTTCCTTTCTGTTTTGCATAATTACCATTGGTTTGCGCACATAATCCTGTCAATTGCCCAGCTGTAATTTGTTTACCTCGCATGGCTATTTTATCGTATTTTGGGAGAGAGACATCACTAGTGAACATCATGGGACCCAGGTCCATATATCCACCACTGTTTACGCTATCAATTTACTTTCAGTATTTACTATTTCGTAGCTATCACTATCTATCATTATTATCCCGTGCGTTTTATCCTTTGTAAACAACAAGGCCGGAGGAATTGACAACTCCTCTGTACTCGTTGTGAGCAAAGCTATATGTTGTGTGTGCAGGTCCAGGTGAAGTAAGCAACCTTAGGTTGTAAACGGCGCCTTTATTCACTTCACCACCTACTTGTATCTGTTGGAGTCCTACGGGAGACGATCTTTTCAACCTTGGTATCTTTACCAAGGGAAATTTGCCGCTACGCTCCATCTTACCTTCCACTTGGGGTAACCAACGAGGGCGAGAAGTTATCTCGTGTATCAAGCAAATTTCTGGCGCCGTTGCCGGGTACTCCACTCTTCAAGATACGGGAGTTGCACACTATCTTTTATCTTTGCTTTTTAGTCTTGTTAGTTTACCTTTCAGTTTTTTCTTTAGTGTCTTTTATCAAAAATCAAAAAAATAGTTACCTTGCTAGTAGTTATCATTATGTTTGGTCCTTTTGCCTTTGATGAGTCAGAAGTGCTTACCTTTAAACAAAGAGGTGGTGAAAGTATGAAAGATGCCTGGTATAGGATTGATGATTCTCAAAAAAGAGCCACCAAGAAGCAAACCACTACTATCATGCTTAGAAATTTTTACGTTGGAATTACTTCTTGGAATAGGTTTATTCTAGATGCTGCGATCAATGGAAATTTCATAGAAGCCCCAGTTTGGGAAGCTCTTAGTGTTATGGAAAATCTTGTTGGAAATCTCCCTGTTGATAGTTTTCAAGAGAACATTACCCTAGCTCATATTATGAAAAAACTTGAAAAGATGGAGCTAGAGATGCCAAGTATTAATAAGATAAGTGAGTTGGATCTTAAGGTTCAAGGGAATTTTAATATACTAGATAGCTCCATGCATAAAATTTTCAAAACCTTGGAGACCATCAAATCCCATGACCTGGACCCTTCTAGGATTGATAAGATTGAGGAAATCATTGATACTCTAGGAACTACTTTCTCCTCAATCAAAACCAAAAAGGTGGAAACTCCGGCAAAGAAGGAACCTAGGTTCGTTTACGTTCCAAAGGCTCCTCGTTCCAAAAATAATCTATCCATTGCCAAAGGAGTTGAAACTGTGAAGACTTTTGAAGAGATTCCTCTCTTTAAGATAAATGAGACTCCAATTGATTTTCCGCCTTTTGCTTTTATTCCTAGAAGTATCTTTATTAGGCCTTTATTTGAAAAGCCTCTTAATAGTGGTTGAATTATTTAAGATCTTTATGATGATCTTGATGATGGTTCAATTGATACAACTTGATCTATTTGCATTAAGCCTAGCTAATGGCTTTAAAGAAACGCTTTCGGGAGGCAGCCCGCAACGAATTTAGGATTTCCTTTTTGTTTTACTTCTGTTTTTAGTGGTCTTGATGATTGTTACTACTGTAGAAACATCATTGTATCTTTATTTTTCAAGCTTTGTGCCTTTTATAGCCTCATACGACAAGGGGAGTGAAAGTTGTGACATGCTGTCCAGAAAACAGATTCTGTCCTCGTGACTAGAAAAATCAGAGAAAAATCCCAGTTCATCTTTTTGAGCTGAATTTTTTACACAGCGTTCTATATACAATTACGAAACTTTCGTATGTTCTGAGTTTTTTTATTTGAGTTGCATAAGTATCCCTAAAAATTCGTTTCTGCCTGCTGGTCTGTTTTTCACAGATTATGTCCTGTTTTGCCTTTTCTTCGTTTTGCAAACCTTAAGCTTGCTTTTTCTTTTCAAAAACTTGTTGGCAATCTTGAGAAACAGTATCCCTTCAATATTATCTTTATTTCCAGTTGATAATTTTTTTTATTTTATTATGGGTACTAACCTCGCTAATCAAATTATGATGAGTTATGTATGAAGGGAGTTTTCAAGTGTGCGAGGGAAGATGATGAAAGAAGATTAAGAAGTGTCAAGCGTTCAAGCTTGGGGATGCCCCCATGCATCCCCAAGAAATATTCAAGTAGACTCAAGCGTCTAAGCTTGGGGATGCCCCCGTGCATCCCCTTATCCATCGACAATTATCAGTTCGTCTCTCGTTTCACTATATTTTTATCGCTTCATGCGTTATGTGCTATTCTTGGAGCGTCTCGCTCTTAGGTTTTGTTTTTAGTTTTCTTTAGCTTTGCTTGCTGTTCATAACAAGTTAGAACCCAGCTTTCTTTGTGTGGGAGAGAAACATGCTCCACTTCCAAAATTTAGAACACAACATAGGACTTTTTCCTGCTTATCTTTGTTGTGTTTGTTCTTTATCTTTCCATAGTTGATGTCATGCTTTGCTCTTAGCTTTCATGTTTATCTTTTAAAAGAGATTTTGTTTAGTTTGTTTCTGGAACTCTCTTGAGTTTTCATGTTTATCTTGTTTAGAGAGTTTGCATGTTGCACTGAGTTTTGTGTCTTGACTTGAAGTAGGTAATTGAGGTTGCTATTCTTTTTGAAGTAGTAACTTGCAATAGTTTTGAGGTGTTGTTTTGAGTAATGTTTGGAATTTTGGTGTCAATAGCTTTAGCCTATTAGTGATAGATGTCGTATTTTGGGCAATCCATGTTTATTTTCAAAAACCTACAAATTAGTTGAGAACTCTAGCTACTAGTTGGATCACTACTCTTCTGAGGGGTCGAATATTAGAGTACACTCACGTACCATGAGTCGAGGATGCGCAAGGATAACCAAACCCCCATACACTCCTCCTCGGGGTACTTGTATCTTTGTGAACCTCCTTATTAGATTGAGAGTTACCGATAATAAGTGCATGAGTTCTTCGGACTAATGTGAGTATTCAAAAGTTGACACTTCCACCTTCCCATATTTTGCTAGCCTCTCCTGTGCCGTGCATTGCTTTCTTCTCACTCCGAGAGTTAGCGTCCACCTTTGACGGTACATCCAAACACTTGGCACGATACGCTCTGTCATCATAAGCCTCCTTATATCCTTCCTCAAAACAGACACCATACCTACCTATCAAGGCATTTTCATAGCCTTTCCGAGATATATTGCCATGCAACATCCATCTTCTCATGACTTGATTTTCATGTCATACATGCTACTTGCTTGATCGATGAACCGCATGCTAGTTGGGCCTTGCCCTAATCATTGCTACATGACGCGCTAGTATCATTGCATATCCTGCTACACTGGCAGAGGCATACATTTGCATACATCATGATAGTTACACTTTCTTTATGATTCGAGTACTTTGTAAAGTGTGAAATATCTTCTATACTTTTTGTAATATATAGAGTGTTGCCCCTAAAGTTAGGAAAATATCCCAAAGTGGACAAAATTAAAAGATACCAAAGTGGACAAATTAAAAGATCCCAAAGAGGACAAATGAGAGTTAAATAGAAAGAGCCATTGAGGCCACCAAAAATACAAAAAATATAAAAAAATAGAAACAAAAGAGAAATAAAAAGAGAGAAGGGGGCACACTACTATTCCTTTTTTAGAATATCCACACTCGTACTCCATCTTTTATCTTGTACTCCATAGAGATTATCATTCATGCATATAACTATGTGGGGACCTTCACACTATAGAACTTGGCTTGTATATTCCAATGATGAGCCTCCTCAAATGAGCTCTAGGTCTTCTTGAGAAAGCAAGTTAGATGCACCCCCACTAGTTCCATTGGAGAGATTTTAGCTCACATGTGCATATATTGCATGGCAATCCCTACTCCTCACATCATATCTATCATTTGTCTTTCTCTCGCCTATGATTTTCCTCATTGATGTGAGCCCTTCACACCTTTTTCTCTTCCTCCTCCACCATATTCTCTCTTTGCCATCCTAAGTGTCAACTTTCTTGCTTATGCTCATCCATTGCATGAGTGCTCAAAATGTCGAAAAGGAGTGGATCATTTTGACTTGTACCTGGCTAGTGGTCTGGGGATGAGTCAAGATATGATTAAAAAGAAGACCAAGTGTGACACTTTAGTAGATTGACTTCTCAACAATAAAAATACTTTATCTCGTATATCCCTATCCCCTTTCTTGCACGCAAACACCATTTGGAGACATTCGAGTCACGGACGGCGAGAGCTCTTGCACCTTTATGTTCTTATGTTGCTTATTTCAATACTGGATATAGACTCTTGCCTGTTATGACTTGAATTGAATTGCATGCTTTGATTACTTTACTTACAAAGTTCTTATATGGTTGTTAGCATGTCACCACAGAAATTATGCTTGTTATGATTTACCTACTCGAGGACGAGCAGGAATTAAGCTTGGGGATGTTGATACATCCAAAACGTATCTATAATTTCTGCTTGCTCCATGCCTCTTTTGTGTGATATTGCTATGGTATTGATGAACTTCCATACACTTTTGATAATATTTGGACTAACCTATTAACTCAGTGCACCCCCGTGCCAGTTCCTGTTTTCTGCTGTTTTTCTATTTCAGGTTTCCCCCTTATTAAAAGTACTAGAAAAATTCCGGGAAAAATATAGGAAAAATCAGCGTACCGAAAGCTTCGAGAAAAACCCGAGAGGGGCCAGAGGGGAGCCAGGGGGCCCCAGGCGGCCAGAGGGCGCGGCCAGGCCCCTGGCCGCGCCAGGGGGGCGCCTGGAGCCCCTGGCCCACCTCTGGCTGCCCCCTTTCGCCTATTTATTCCCCGTGACGAGAAACCCTCGGGGATGGAACCCTTTTTCGTGATCTCTCCTCTGTTCCGCCGCCGCCGCGCTTCCAAGATCGGGAGCACAAGAAGACCTCTTCCCGGCACCCTGCCGGAGGGAGGAATCACCTCCGGGAGCTTCTCCACCACCATGGATACTTCCCGGATGAACCGTGAGTAGTCCACCTTGTACCATGGGTCTATGATCAGTAGATATGTGATGTTCTCCTCCCCTCTTTGTTCTTCATGGATTAGACCTCGTGAGCTGCCCTACATGATCGAGGCACATATGTAATCTTTCTGTTGTTGCTATGTTGAGTTTGATGGGATCCGATGGATTATGAGATTATGTTCAGATTGTGATTGAGTTATATATTTGATTCTCTTCTTTTAAATTTATGTTCTTGAGTAACTCTTGCATGGTCTCCGTTGTTGTTTATTGCTTTCGCCAAGTAGTAGCTAGTGACTCTAAGAGGGAGCGTTATGCATGATTGTGGGTTCATGCCCCCCGATGACTAGCTTGAGTGACAGAAACATGAGTCTAGGGGATGTGTTGTTGCCACAAGGGGGAAAACAACGGTGCTTGTACTTGCGGGTGCAAGGATTGTTTACTTTATGCAAAGTTCTTTAATGCAGTTGTCCGTTGCTTTGAGTTTGCACTTTGGGTGGGATTCGCAACTTAATACCAACGAGATGTTCTAGATAGATATCTCAAGGTGGATGATTAGTGGGTAGATGCAGATGGATTTCAGTCTACTTGTATTGGCGTATTGCCCATGCTTTTGAGCCTCTTCTTTTCTGTTTTGCATAATTAGCATTGGTTTGCGCACATAATCCTGTCAATTTCCCAGTTGTAATTTGTTTACCTCGCATGGCTATTTTATCGTCTTTTTGGAGAGAGACATCACTAGTGAACATCATGGGACCTAGGTCCATATATCCACCACTGTTTACGCTATAAATTTACTTTCAGTATTTACTATTTCGTAGCTATCACTATCTATCATTATTATCCCATGCGTTTTATCCTTTGTAAACAACAAGGCCGGAGGAATTGACAACTCCTCTGTACTCGTTGGGAGCAAAGCTATCTGTTGTGTGTGCAGGTCCAGGTGAAGTAAGCAACCTTAGGTTGTAAACGGCGCCATTGTTCACTTCACCGCCTACTTGTATCTGTTGGAGTCCTACGGGAGACGATCTTTTCAACCTTGGTATCTTTACCAAGGGAAATTTGCCTCTACGCTACATCTCACCTTCCACTTGGGGTATCCAACGAGGGCGAGAAGTTATCTCGTGTATCATGGGGTCACCCCCTCGTCAGTATGTCTCCGAAAAGACGATAAAATAGCCATGCGAGGTAAACAAATTACAGCTAGGCAATTGACAGGATTATGTGCGCAAACCAATCCTAACTATGTTATAAAGAAAGTAAGAGGCTCAAAAGCATGGGTGGTACGCCAAGACAAGTAGACCGAAAGCCATCTGCATCTACCTACTAATCATCCACCTTGAGATATCTATCCAGAACATCTCGCTGGTATTAAGTTGCGAATCCCACCCAAAGTGTAAACTCAAAACAACAGACAACTGCATTAAAGAAATTTTCGTAAAGTAAACAATCCTTGCACCCGCAAGTACAAGCATTGTTGTTTTCTCCCTTGTGGCAACAGCACATCCCCTAGACTCATGTTTCTGTCACTCAAGCTAGTCATCAGGGGGCATGAACCCACAATTATGCATAACGCTCCCTCTTGGAGTCATTACCTACTACTTGGCCAAAGCAATAAACAGCAACGGAGAACATGCAAGAATTACTCAAGAATATAAATATAAAAGAGGAGAATCAAATATATTACTCAAACACAATCTGAACATAGTCTTAGAATCCATCAGATCCAAGCAAACTCAGCATAGCAACAGCAGAAAGATTACATATGTGCCTCGATCATGTAGGGCAGCTCACGAGGTCTAAACCATGAAGAACAAAGAGGGCCACATAGCTACTGATCATGGACCCATGGTCCAAGGGGGACTACTCACGGTTCATCCGGGAAGCATCCATGGTGGTGGAGAAGCTCCCGGAGGTGGTTCCTCCCTCCGGCAGGGTGTCGGGAAGAGGGCTCCTGGTGCTCCCGATCTTTGAAGCGCGGCTGCAGAGGAACAGAGGAGAGATTGCGAAAAAGGGTTCTGTCCTCGAGGTTTTTGGGACAAGAGGGATAAATAGGCGAAGGGGGCAACCAGGGGTGGACCAGGGGCCCCAGGCGCCCCCCTGGCGCGGCCTAGCGGGTGGCCGCGCCAGGTGGCCGCCTGGGCCATCCCTGGCTCCCCTCTGGCCCCACTCGAGCTCTTCGCGAAGCTTCCTGTACGCTGATTTTTCCTATATTTTTCCCGGAATTTTCCTGGCACTTTAAGTAATGGGAAAACCTGAAATACAAAAATAGCAGAAAACAGGAACTGGCATTGGGGTGCACTCAGTTAATAGGTTAGTCCAAATATTATCAAAAGTGTATGGAAGTTCATCAATATCATAGCAATATCACACAAAAGAAGCATGGATCAAGCAAAAATTATAGATACGTTTTGGACGTATCAACATCCCCAAGCTTAATTCCTGCTCGTCCTCGAGTAGGTAAATGATAACAAACATAATTTCTGTGGTGACATGCTACCAACCATATAAGAACTTTTTAAGTAAAGCAATCAAGGCATGTAATTCAATTCAAGTCATAACAGGCAAGAGTCTATATTAGCATTGAAACAAGCAACATAAGAACATAAAGGTGCAAGATCTCTTGCTGTCCGTGACTCGAATGTCTCCAAATGGTGTTTGAGTGCAAGAAAGGGGATAGGGATATACGAGAGAGTAAAACATAGTTTTTATTGTTGAGAACTTAATCTACTAAAGTTTCACACTTGGTCTTCTTTGGAATCTTATCTTGAGTCATCCCTAGACCACTAGCCAGGTACAAGTCAAAATGATCCACTCCTTTTCAATATTTTGAGCACTCATGCAATGGATGAGCGTAAGCAAGAAAGTTGACACTTAGGATGGCAAAGAGATAAAAGTGATGGAGGAGGAAGACAAAAAAGGTGTGAAAGGCTCACATCAATGAGGACAATCTTAGGCTAGATAAAGACAAATGATAGATATGATGTGAGGAGTAGGGATTGCCATGCAATGGATGCACATATGAGCTAAGGAGCTCTCCAATGGAACTAGTGGGGGTGAATCCAACTTGCTTGCTCAAGAAGACCTAGAGCTCATTTGAGGAGGCTCATCATTGGAATATACAAGCCAAGTTCTATAGTGTGAAGGTCCCCACATAGCTATATGCATGAATGATAATCTTTATGGAGTACAAGATACAAGATGGAGTACAAGTGTGGATCTCTCACAAGGAATAGTAGTGTGCACTCTTCTCTCTTTTTATTTCTTTTTCTCTTTTTTCTATTTTTTGTATTTTTTTGGTGGCCTCAATGGCTCTTTCTATTTCTCTCATTTGTCCTCTGTGGGATCTTTTTATTTTGTCCCTTAGGGATCTTTTGATTTTGTCCTTTTTGGGATCTTTTCCTCACTTTAGGGGCAACACTCTATATATTACAAGAAGTATAGAAGATCTTTCACACTTTACAAAAGTACTCAACATAAAGAAAATGAAACTATCATGAAGTATGCAAATGTATGCCTCTGCCAGTGTAGCAGGATATGCAATGATACTAGTGCGTCATGTAGAAATTATTAGGGCAAGGCCCAACTAGCATGCGGCTCATCGATCAAGCAAATGGCATGTATGACATGAAGATCAAGTCATGAGAAGGTGGATGTTGCATGGCAATGTATCTCGGAAAGGCTATGGAAATGCCTTGATAGGTAGGTATGGTGGCTGTTTTGTGGAAGGATATAAGGGGGTTTATGATGACAGAGCGTATCATGCTAAGGATTTGGATGTACCGGCGAAGGTGGACGCCAACTCTCGGAGTGATAAGTAGGCAATGCACGGCACGAGAGAGGCTAGCAAAATATGGGTAGGTGGAAGTGTCAACTTTCGAATACTCACATTAGTCCGAAGAACTCATGCACTTATTATCGGTAACTCTCAATCTAATTAGGAGGTTCCCAAAGATACAAGTACCCCGAGGAGGAGTGTATGTGGGTTTGTTTATCCTTGCGCATCCTCGACTCATGGTACGTGAGTGTACTCTAATATTCGATCCCTCCAAAGATTAGTGATCCATCTAGTAGCTAAAGTTCTCAACTAATTTTGTAGGTTTTTCGATAATAAAAACGGATTGCCCAAAATACGAAATATATCACTAATAGGCTAAAGCTCTTGACACCAAAAGTTCAAACATTACTCATAGCAATACCTCAAAACTATTGCAAGTTACTACTACAATTGAATAGCAACCTCAATTACCTACTTCAAGTCAAGACACAAAACTCAGTGCAACAGGCAAACTCTCTAAACAAGATAAATATGAAAAATCAAGAGAGTTCCAGCAACAAACTAAACAAAGCTCTTAAAAGGATAAGCATGAACACTAAGAGCTAAAACATGACAGCAGCTACGAAAAAGATAAAGAACACACATAGCAAAGATAAGCATGAAAAATCCTATGATGTGTTCTAGGTTTTGAAAGTGGAGCGTGTTTTTCTCCCACATAAAGAAAGTTGGGTTCTAACTTGTTATGAACAGCAATCAAAGCTAAAGAAAAGTAAAAAGTAAATAAAGAGCAAGACGCTCCAAGCATAGCACATAACGCATGAAGTGATAAAAATATAGTGGAACGAAAGACGGACTGATAATTGTTGATGGAGAAGGGGATGCATGGGGGCATCCCCAAGCTTAGATGCTTGAGTCTCCTTGAATATTTATTGGGGATGCATGGGGGCATCCCCAAGCTTGAGCGTTTGACACTCCTGAATCTTCTTTTATCATCTTCCCTCGCACACTTGAAAACTCCCTTCATACATAACTCATCATAATCTGATTAGCGAGGTTAGTAACCATAATAAAATAATTTTTCCTCTACTGGAATAAGGATATTCTTGAAGATCTACTGTTTCTCAAGATTTCCAAAAAGTTTTTGCAAAGAAAAAGCAAGCTTAAGGTTTGCAAAACGAAAAAAAGGCAAAACAGGACCGAATCTGTGAAAAACAGACCAGCAGGTAGTAAAGAATTTTTTAGGGATACTTATGCAACTCAAATCAAAAAACTCAGAACATACGAAAGTTCAGTGATTGTATAGTGCACACTGTGTAAAAAATGCAGCTCAAAAAGATGAACTGATATTTTTATATGATTTTTCCCGTCACGAGGACAAAATCTGTTTTCTGGACAGCATGTCACAACTTTCACTTCCCTTGTCATATGAGGCTATAATTGGCACAAAGCTTGAAAAGTAAAGATACAATGATGTTGCTACAGTAGTAACAATCATCAAGACCACTAAAAACAGAAGAAAAACAAAAAGGAAAACCTAAATTCGTTGCGGGCTGCCTCCCGAAAGCGCTTCTTTAAAGCCATTAGCTAGGCTTAATGCAAAAAGAAGGAATCAAAGGTCATCATAATAATCGGAGTTGTAAATCGCTTCACATGGTTCCTCAACAAGTTCATCCTTTTTTGTTTAAGGAAAGGGGTATATACCTTTTGCCTTCCCGCGTAGGCGTATTTGTCCCTTACCTATATCAATGAAGCCTTTTACGGCCCGGAGGAAATCCCTTCCAGCACTATGTTTCCTTGGTTTGGCTTCATGACGAAGAAATCAACCATTGCCATCCCTTTAAGGAATGTAACTGGTGCATCTTGTATCCTTCCCTAGATCTCAGAAATATCTCCATTAGCATGTTCATGATAGGATGACAATTTGTCCATGTTAAATTTTAAAGAATCATAAACATATTTTGGCATAGTAGAAACCATGGATCCAATGTCACAAAAAGCAAGGAAATCTTGATTAGAGATGCTAATTCTAACAAAGGGTTCCCAGTCACCATCTATCTCATAAACATCTTTCTTATTTGGCTTGGGTCTCTTTACTTCTCTCAAGTCTAGAGCATCCATTCTCTTTTCAGTAGTAGCAAGTCTATCTATAACAGTATCGAAACTATGATCATAAACAAAGTAACTAGATAGACCATGTATAATTTCAAGAGCTCTACCTTCATCACAATCTAAGAAGTCTCCTTCGGCTATAATATCAAGAGAGTGTTTGCACCATCTAAAAAGACCATGGTAAAAATTTCTAAGCACAATGTTTATAGGTATCCAAGGCATAATTCTCCTATGTGCATCAGAAATTCTGTCCCATGCCTTATTCATATTTTCACCATCCCTTTGATGGAAATCTAGGACCTCCGATTCCCTCAACGCACCAAATCCTAACATGCTTGACTAAACAGAAAGGATAACTAAAAGCAAGGTAACTATTTTTTTGATTTTGATAAAGGACACTAAAGCAAAAACTGAAAGGTAAACTAACAAGACTAAAAAGCAAAGATAAAAGATAGTGTGCAACTCCCCTATCTTGAAGAGCGGAGTCCTCGGCAACGGCGCCAGAAATTGCTTTGATGGCGCGACAGTTGACGGGTATAGTTTGTTTGCTTCCCTGGCAACGGCGCCAGAAATTGCTTTGATGGCTTCTCGCCCCTCGTTAGTTACCCAAAGTGGAAGGTTGAGATGTAGACAGCAGCAAATTTCCCTCGTTGAAGATACCAAGGTTTGTCTCCTGTAGGACTCCGACAACGACAGGAAGGTGACAACGGCGCCAGCAATTAGGCGGTTGACGTGGACCTGCACACACAACATATAACTTTGCTCCCAACGAGTTCAGAGAGGTTGTCAATCCCTCCGGCCTTGTTGTTCACAAAGGATCAAACGCACGGGATAATAATGATAGTGATAGCAACAGAAAAGTAAATAAAGAAGAAAATAAATAGTGGGTGTAAACAGTATTGGAAATATGGACCGGGGTCCCATGATGTTCACTAGTGATGTTTCTCTCCCAAAAGACAATAAAATAGCCATGCGAGGTAAACAAATTACAGCTGGACAATTGACAGGATTATGTGCGCAAACCAATGCTAACTATGTTATAAAGAAAGGAAGAGGCTCAAAATCATGGGTGGTACGCCAAGACAAGTAGACCGAAATCCATCTGCATCTACCTACTAATCATCCACCTTGAGATATCTATCCAAAACATCTCGCTGGTATTAAGTTGTGAATCCCACCCAAAGTGTAAACTCAAAACAACAAACAATTGCATTAAAGAACTTTGCGTAAAGTAAACAATCCTTGCACCCGCAAGTACAAGCACCGTTGTTTTCTCCCTTGTGGCAATAGCACATCCCCTAGACTCATATTTCTGTCACTCAAGCTAGTCATCAGGGGGCATGAACCCACAATCATGCATAACGCTCCCTCTTGGAGTCACTACCTACTACTTGGCCAAAGCAATAAACAGCAACGGAGAACATGCAAGAATTACTCAAGAACATAAATATAAAAGAGGATAATCAAATATATTACTCAAACACAATCTGAACATAGTCTCATAATCCATCAGATCCCAGCAAACTCAGCAGAGCAACATCAGAAAGATTACATATGTGCCTCGATCATGTAGGGCGGCTCACGAGGTCTAAACCACGAAGAACAAAGGGGGGAGGAGAACATCACATAGCTACTGATCATGGACCCATGGTCCAAGGGGGACTACTCACGGTTCATCCAGGAAGTATCCATGGTGGTGGAGAAGCTCCCGGAGGTGGTTCCTTCCTCCGGCAGGGTGCCGGGAAGAGGGCTCCTGGTGCTCCCGATCTTGGAAGCACGGCGGCGGCGCAACAGAGGAGAGATCGTGAAAAAGGGTTTTGTCCTCGAGGGTTTCGGTACGAGAGGGATAAATAGGCGAAGGGGGCAGCCAGAGGTGGACCAGGTGCCCCAGGCGCCCCCCCCTGGTGCGGCCTAGGGGGTGGTCGCGCCAGGTGGCCGCCTGAGCCACCCCTGGCTCCCCTCTGGACCCACTCAGGCTCTTCGCGAAGCTTCCTATACGCTGGTTTTTCCTATATTTTTCCCGGAATTTTTCTGGCACTTTAAGTAATGGGAAAACCTGAAATACAAAAACAGCAGAAAACAGGAACTGGCACTGGGGTGCACTGAGTTAATAGGTTAGTCCAAATATGATCAAAAGTGTATGGAAGTTCATCAATATCATAGCAATATCACACAAAAGAAGCATGGAGCAAGCAGAAATTATAGATACGTTTTGGATGTATCAATTGGTCAAGGTGATATGTGCAAGGTCAAGAGGAGCATCACGAAGATATCATATGCTTGGAGCTTGCCAACCATTTGGTGATAATGGTATTGTGAAGATATGCCTAAAAGAGGCTCACCCATAATGGATCATGGGGGAGCAATCTACTAGTCTTCATCGAGCCAGTGGAATCAAGGAAGATGTTCCAACTTGAGGCGGGCATGATCGTCATCATCAAGCTCAAGTGGACTATGCGCAAGACAAAGGTTTGACTAGACAAGTGGTTATTTTCCCGATCTTGGTGGTAGTTAGGAGACCGGGTTATAGGCTAGGCCGAGTCGTTCGTGGAGAGATCAAATCTCTTGCATCCTTGGCATCATCTTTATTGGTTCTTATTTGGCTCTTCTCTTTGTGAGTTTTGGAGCTTGTGGTCTTCTTCTTGACAAGCTCGTGTTTATCGAAAACAGATTTCATATGCATCTTCTCTTATGATTTTCGATGCGGGAGATTTTCCGGTTCTTCTCGGTTAGAGGTTTCACACCTCTATTTGTCTGGCAGCTTTGTTCGTTAGCTTTCCATCAAGCTTGAGTTTGCCTTAATCCGAGTTCATTTGCAGAAGTTGTGGCAGTTCAGGGTTTGCCTGTTTCATTTGGAGTTCATCTGTTATGTGGCATGGGCACCCTGGTTCTGCCAGGGCAGTAGTACCGCTTGGGTTACGGTAGTACCGTGGCGAGTACCGCACTCACTACCGTTTACCTACTGGACAGGGCGGTAGTGGGCACGATACTAAGCTGCAGTACTACCGCGGGGCGTTAGTACCGCACCACGGTTGTACCGTGGCTAGTACCGCACCCACTACCGTATACCTTCTGGATAGGGCGGTAGTGGGGCACGGTACTAAGCCGCGGTACTACCGCGGGGTGGTAGTACCGCGCCCGGGGCGGTAGTACCGCACCACGGTAGTACCGTGGCTAGTACCGCACCCACTACCGTATACCTCATGGATAGGGCGGTAGTGGGGCACGGTACTGTGCCACAGTACTACCGCGGGGCGGTAGTGATGGCGCGAGAGTTGACGGGTATAGTTTGTTTGCTTCCCCGGTAACGGCGCCAAAAATTTCTTTGATGGCTTCTCGCCCCTCGTTGGTTACCCAAAGTGGAAGGTTGAGATGTAGACAGCAGCAAATTTCCCTCGGTGAAGATACCAAGGTTTGTCTCCAGTAGGACTCCGACAACGACAGGAAGGTGACAACGGCGCCAGCAATTAGGCGGTTGACGTGGACCTGTACACACAACAGATAACTTTGCTCCCAACGAGTTCAGAGAGGTTGTCAATCCCTCCGGCCTTGTTGTTCACAAAGGATAAAACGCACGGGATAATAATGATAGTGATAGCAACAGAAAAGTAAATAAAGCAGAAAATAAATAGTGGGTGTAAACAGTATTGGAAATATAGACCGGGGTCCCATGATGTTCACTAGTCCACGAGGGGGTGACCCCAGGACTCCTACATATGAGAAAACCTGGTGCATGGGAAGACAGAAGGCCCGCTGGAAAGCTACGACAGGCCACAATTACCTACTTCAAGTCAAGACACAAAACTCAGTGCAACAGGCAAACTCTCTAAACAAGATAAACATGAAAACTCAAGAGAGTTCCAGCAACAAACTAAACAAAAGCTCTTAAAAAGATAAGCATGAAAACTAAGAGCTAAACATGATAGCAGCTACGAAAAAGATAAAGAACACACACAACAAAGATAAGCATGAAAAATCCTATGATGTGTTCTAGGTTTTGAAAGTGGAGCGGGTTTTTCTCCCACACAAAGAAAGTTGGGTTCTAACTTGTTATGAACAGCAAGCAAAGCTAAAGAAAACTAAAAAGGAAATAAAGAGCAAGACGCTCCAAGCATAGCACATAACGCATGAAGTGATAAAAATATAGTGGAACGAAAGACGAACTGATAATTGTTGATGGAGAAGGGGATGCATGGGGGCATCCCCAAGCTTAGACGCTTGAGTCTCCTTGAATATTTTTTGGGGATTCATGGGGGCATCCCCAAGCTTGAGCATTTGACACTCCTGAATCTTCTTTTATCATCTTCCCTCGCACACTTGAAAACTCCATTCATACATAACTCATCATAATCTGATTAGCGAGGTTAGTACCCATAATAAAATAAATTTTCCTCTCTTGGAAATAAGGATATTCTTGAAGATCTACTGTTTCTCAAGATTGCCAAAAAGTTTTTGCAGAGAAAAAGCAAGCTTAAGGTTTGCAAAACGAAGAAAATGTAAAACAGGACAGAATCTGTGAAAAACAGACCAGCAGGTAGTAAAGAATTTTTTAGGGATACTTATGCAACTCAAATAAAAAAACTCAGAACATACGAAAGTTCTATGATTGTATAGATCACGCTGTGTAAGAACTTCAGCGCAAAAAGATGAACTGGGATTTTTCTATGATTTTTCCCGTCACGAGGACATAATCTGTTTTCTGGACAACATGTCACAACTTTCACTTCCCTTGTCATATGAGGCTATAATTGGCACAAGGCTTGAAAAGTAAAGATACAATGATGTTGCTACAGTAGTAAAAAATCATCAAGACCACTAAAAACAGAAGAAAAACAAAAAGTAAAACCTAAATTCGTTGCGGGCTGCCTCCCGGAAGTGCTTCTTTAAAGCCATTAGCTAGGCTTAATGCAAAAAGATCAAGTTTTATCAATTGAACCATCATCAATATCATCAGAAAGCTCTTCAATAGTACAACCATTCTTAAGAGGTCTTTCAAATAAAGGCCTAATAAAGATACTTCTAGGGATAAAAGCAAAAGGCGGAAGATCAATGGGAGTTTCATTTATTCTATTAAAGAGAGGTATCTCTTCCAAAGTCTTCACAGTTTCAACCCCTTTGGCAATAGATGGATTATTTTTGAAACGAGGAGCCTTTGGAACGTAAATGAACCTAGGTTCATTCTTTGCCGGAGTTTCTAGCTTTTTGGTTTTGATTGAGGAGAAAGTGGTTCATAGAGTGTCAATGATTTCCTCAATCTTATCTATCCTAGAAGGATTCAAGTCATGGGATTTGATGGCCTCCAAGGTTTTGAAAATTTTATGTATGGAGCTATCGAGTCTATTCAAATTCCCTTGAATCTTACGATCCAACTCACTTATCTTATTAATGTTTGGCATCTCTAGCTTTATCTTTTCAAGTTTTTTCATAATGTGAGCTAGGGTAATGTCCTCTTGAATGCTAGCAACAGGGGGGTTTCCAACAAGATTTTCCATAATATTAAGAGCTTCCCAAACTGGGACTTCTAGGAAATTCCCATTGATAGCAGTATCTAGAATAAACCTATTCGAAGAAGTAACTCCAACATAAAACTTTCTAAGCAGGATAGTAGTGGATTGCTTCTTGGTGGCCCTTTTTTGAGAATCATTAATTTTATACCAGGCATCTTTCAGAATTTCACCACCTCTTTGTTTAAAGGTGAGCACTTCTGCTTCACCAAAGGCAAAAGGACCAGACATAATGACAACTACTAGCAAGGTAACTTTTTTTATATAAAGGACACTAAAGCAAAAACTGAAAGGTAAACTAACAAGACTAAAAAGCAAAGATAAAAGATAGTGTGCAACTCCCCTATCTTGAAGAGCGGAGTCCCCGGCAACGGCGCCAGAAATTGCTTTGATGGCTTCTCGCCCCTCGTTGGTTACCCAAAGTGGAAGGTTGATATGTAGACAGCAGCAAATTTCCCTCGGTGAAGATACCAACGTTTGTCTCCAGTAGGACTCTGACAACGACAGGAAGGTGACAACGACGCCAGCAATTAGGCGGTTGACGTGGACCTGCACACACAACATATAACTTTGCTCCCAACGAGTTCAGAGAGGTTGTCAATCCCTCCGGCCTTGTTTTTCACAAAAGGATCAAACGCACGGGATAATAATGATAGTGATAGCAATAGAAAAGTAAATAAAGCAGAAAATAAATAGTGGGTGTAAACAGTATTGGAAATATGGACCAGGGTCCCATGATGTTCACTAGTCCACGAGGGGGTGACCCCAGGACTCCTACATATGAGACTACCTGGTGCATGGGAAGACAGAAGGCCCGCTGGAAAGCTACGACAGGCCCACGATTGGACCAACCAAGCACCGACGTAGGATTCCGCGACTAACATGGAAGGTGTAACTTGGCGTACAAGGCAGGACTAGAAATAGGAAACTACCTATGTAACCTAGCACGGACTCCCCGAGACCTAGCCTAGTATATAAAGGCTAGGAGGGGAGACGTCCAGGACAACTCAATATGCATCTACTCATCTTTGCCTTGCGAGAACTCGCCTTGGCCTCCACTATAATCGCCCCCTCACGTAATAATATCAAGCAGGAAGTGCTTCTCCTGTTAGCCGACGAGTATCGTCCAACATGTGCCATCTCTATGACTAACCCATGGTCCCTGACCATGGGATTTGCCGGGGTTGATCCCCGTCAATTGGCGCTGTCTGTGGGAACTCCGCAGGTTGGAATCGCGATCTCGGCGGCCTCATCATCGACACTCGTCAAGGCGGCGACTTCATCAGCACTCATCGATTCTACGATCCGGGAAGACTCAGATCTATTCGGATCCCTCGGTTTCATGGCTCACCTCCTGGCCTTTCGACCGGCTTTCGCTGACTTGCGACCTGGAGTCAACCTGATTTTCGGAGCATATCAAATCTACATCAACCACTGGGGAGTCCTCCGTCTCACGGATCGCGCTCGAGCACCCGCGACGGCGGATCCTGCATCAGCAACAGAAGCAGCACCCGCCCGCGTGATGACTCCACGAGTCACCCACGACCCCCAGCCCGACTACTCGAGTGGTCCATGGAAGAAGCGCAACTTGCACCTAATGTTCTTTTGTTACTTGTTTCAATGCTAATATAGACTCTTGCATGTTATGACTTGAATTGAATTTCTAACCTTGATTGCTTTACTTTTCAAAGTTCTTATATGGTTGCTAGCATGTCACCACAGAAATTATGTTGTTATCATTTACCTACTCGAGGACGAGCAGGAATTAAGCTTGGGGATGTTGATACGTCCAAAATGTATCTATAATTTCTGCTTGCTCCATGCATGTTTTGTGTGATATTGCTATGATCTAGATACACTTTCATACACTTTTGATCATATTTGGACTAACCTATTAACTCAGTGCACCACAGTGCCAGTTCCTGTTTTCTGCTGTTTTTCTTTTTCAGTTTTCCCCCATATAAAAAGTGCTCCAAAAATTCGGGAAAATTCAGATTAAAAATCAGCGTGAAGGAACCTTCCGGAAGAACCTGGGTGGGGCCAGAGGGCCACCACCAGGGGCCCAGACGCCCTGGTGGCACGCCCTAGGGCTTCGCCGCGCCAGGGGGGCGCCTGGACCCCTGGTGGCCCCCCTGGCTGCCCCCTTCGCCTATATATTCTCCGTCACGGGAAACTTCCGAGAACAGAACCCTTTTTCGCGATCTCTCCTCTGTTCCGCCGCCGCCGCGCTTCCGAGATCGGGAGCACCAGAAGACCTCTTTCCGGCACCCTGCCGGAGAGAGGGCCGACCTCCGGGAGTCTCCTCTCCACCATGGATGCTTCCCAGATGTCTCGTGAGTAGTTTTCCTTGGACCATGGGTCCGTGATCAGTAGCTATGTGATGTTCTCCTCCCCTCTCTGTTCTTCATGGTTTAGACCTCGTGAGCTGCCCTACATGATCGAGGCACTTTTGTAATCTTTCTGCTATTGCTATGCTGAGTTTGATGGGATCTGATGGATTATGAGATTATGTTCAGATTGTGATTGAGTAATATATTTGGTTCGTATCTCTTATATTTTTGTTCCTAAGTAATTCTTGCATGTTCTCCGTTGTTGTTTATTGCTTTGGCCAAGTAGTAGGTAGTGACTCCAAGAGGGAACGTTATGCTCGATTGTGGGTTCATGCCCCCCGATGACACGCTTGAGTGACAGAAAGATGAGTCTAGGGGATGTGTTGTTGCCACAAGGGGGAAAACAACGGTGCTTGTAACCGCGGTTGCAAGGATTGTTTACTTTACGCAAAGTGCTTTTTAATGCAGTTGTTTGTTGCTTTGGGTTTACACTTTGGGTGGGGCTCACAACTTAATACCAGCGAGATGTTCTGGATAGAGATCTCAAGGTGGATGATTAGTAGTAGATGCAGTTGGATTTCGGTCTACTTATTTTGGCGTACTGCCCGTGCTTTTGAGCCTCTTCCTTTCTTTTGTAGCATAGTTAGCATTTCGGTGCGTTCATAATCCTGTCAATTGCCCTTTTGTAATTTGTTCACCTCGCATAGCAGTTTTATCGTCTTTTGGGAGAGAGACATCACTAGTGAACATCACGTATCCCGGTCCATATCCTCATCACTGTTTACACGCTCATTTACTTTTCTGCTTTTACTTTCATTTCCTATCATTATCCTTTGTGTTTGATCCTTTGTGAACAACAAGACTGGAGAGATTGACAACCTCTCTGAACTTCGTTGGGAACAAAGTTATTTGTGTCTGTGTGCAGGTCCGCGTCAGTAGCGCCGCTGACACCTACTTATCATGTCCGGAGTCCTACTGGAGACAAACCTTGGTATCTTTACTGAGGGAAATTTGTTGCTGTGCTACATCACGCCTTCCACTTGGGGCTCCCAACGAAGGGCGAGAAATCACTATCATTACCTCGCACCCAAATTTCTGGCGCCGTTGCCGGGGACTCTGAGTGCTAAGATAGGGGAGTTGCACACTACCCTTTACCTTTGTTTTTTAGTCTTGTTAGTTTACCTTTCAGTTTTTATCTTTGTGTCTTATATCAAAAATCACAAAATAATCTGCCACACTTGCTGCTGCTATGGGTTCCACTGAAAACACCAAGTTGTGTGACTTCACTAGTCACAACAACCAAGAATTTATCTGCACCCCTATTGCCACACCTGCCACTTCAGCTACCTCTTATGAAATTAAATCTGCCTTGCTAAACCTTGTTATGAGAGATCAATTCTCTGGTGCTGGAGATGATGCTGCTTTACACTTGAACATTTTTTTTGAATTATGTGATATGCAAAAGTATAAAGAAGTAGAAGGTGATATTGTTAAGCTCAAGCTCTTTCCTTTCTCTTTAAGGGGAGAAGCTAAAATCTGGTTTCAATCTTTGCCTAGGAATAGCATAGATTCTTGGGATAAGTGCAAAGATGCTTTTATAGGGAAGTACTACCCACCTGCTAAAATTATCCAATTAAGGAGTAACATTATGAATTTTAAGCAATTGGATAATGAACACGTTGCCCAAGCTTGGGAACGAATGAAATCTCTTGTTAAGAAATGCCCTACACATGGTTTGACTACCTGGATGGTTATCCAGACTTTTTATGCAGGCTTGAACTTTACCTCGCGGAACCTGTTAGATTCAGCCGCGGGAGGAACCTTTATGTCAACTACACTTGGTGCTGCCGCGAAGCTTCTCGATGAGATGATGACCAATTATTCCCAATGGCACACCGAACGTGCTCCAACAGGTAGGAAGGTAAACTCTGTCGAGGAAATTACCTCCCTCAATGAAAAAGTTGACTTAATTATGTCTCTACTTACAAAGCAACCCTCTATTGATCCTCATGATGTCCCTTTAAATTCTTTGGTTGCCCAAGAACAAGTAGATGTGAACTTTATTGCTAGAAACAACTTCAACAACAATGCTTATAGGGGTAATTTTGCAAACAAGAATCCCTCTTCTGAATTGGAAAACATGCTTAGAGACTTTATCACTACCCAAAAAGCCTTCAACAAAAATGTAGAGGAGAAATTAGCTAAATTAGATAATCTCTCTTTGAAGGTAGAAAGCTTAGCCCTTGATATTGAGATGCTTAAAATTAGAACCTCTCCCCTTGAGGAGAATAAGGCCACTCCTATTAATGCTATCCAATTACAAATTAATGAAAATATTAGGATGATGGCTAAACTTAAAGAAAGGTGGGCTAGATAGAAAGAGGAAGAGGATAGAATTAAGAGCCTTCCCACACACCACACAGTTGCCACTATTCAAATTGTTGAGGACACTCAAACTATTAGCACCCAATGCACTCCTAGTCCCGTTGGACCTATTAATGGTGATGCTAATACCTCAACGAAAGATGAAGAAACTCCTATGAACATAGAGGGTTTCAAACAAGTGAGCCTAGACGACACTACTACCACCTTTGATAGTAGTGATATTGATTTTGATAGCTGCACCCTCTCAGAAGTTATTAGCTTGCTACACAAAATGTCTAGAGACCCCCACACTAGCACACTTAATCTTGCCTTCACGGAGCATATCACAAATGCTCTCATCAAAGCTAGGGAGGAGAAGCTTAGAGTAGAAGCCTCCATACCTAGGAAGCTAGAGGATGGTTGGGACCCTATGATCAAAATTAAATTAAATAACTTCTCTTTCTATGCTTTATGTGATGTTGGAGCTAGTACCTCCGTTATGCCCAAAAGAATATTTGATATGTTTGAATCGAAGCCCTTTGAGCCTTGTTCTTTTGGTGTTCGTCTTGTTGATTCTTCCGTAAAGAAACCTTTGGGGAAGATCGACGATGTTCTTATCATTGTCAATGACAACTATGTTCCCGTTGATTTTATTGTTATGGATATAGAGTGTGAACCTTTGTGTCCAATTATTTTGGGACGTCCTTTTCTTCGCACCGTTGGTGCGGTTATTGACATGAAAGAGGGGAATATAAAATTCCAATTCCCATTCAAAAATGGGATGGAACACTTCCCTAGAAAGAAAATCAAGTTACCTTTGAGTCCGTTACTCGGACTAGTTATTCTCTTTCTCTTGATAAAACTTGATTCTTCTTTTGCATCATGCCTAGCTTAAAGCATAAAAGAAAGCGCTTTCGGGAGGCAGCCCGCAACGAATTTAGGTTTTTCTTTTTTATTTTGTTGGTCTTGATGTTTGTTACTCCTGTAGCAACATCATTGTATCTTTATTTTTCAGCTTTGTGACAAGTTATAGCCTCTTATGATAAGGGAAGCAAAAGTTGTGACATGCTGTCCAGAAAACAAATTTTGTCCCTTGACAGAAAAATTCGAATAAAATCACCAGATCATCTTTTTGATCTGAATTTTCTTGACAGCGTGCTCTATACAATTGTGAAACTTTCTTATGTTCTGAGTTTTTTGATTTGAGTTGCAGAAGTGCCCCTAAAAAATTCTTTACTACCTGTTGTTCTGTTTTTCATAGATTCTGCCACGTTTTGCCTCTCTTCACTTTTGCAAACCTTAAGCTTGATTTTTCTTTGCAAAAACCTTTTAGCACTCTTGAGAAACATTAGCTCTTCAATAATATCTTTATATCCAGTGGGAAAAATTATTTTATTAAGGGTACTAACCTCTCTAATCAGCTTATGATGAGTTGTGTATGAAGGGAGTTTTCAAGTTTGCGATGGAAGATGATGAAAGAAGATCCAGGAGTGTCAAGCGCTCAAGCTTGGGGATGCCCCCATGCATCCCCAATAAATATTCATGGAGACTCTCGCTCTTAGGTTTTATTTTTAGTTTTCTTTAGCTTTGCTTGCTGTTCATAACAAGTTAGATCCTTCTTATTTTGTGTGGGAGAGAAACACGCTCCACTTTCAAAATCTAGAACACATCATAGGATTTTTCCTGCCTATCTTTTTGTTGATGTGTGTTCTTTATCTTTTCATAGCTGCTGACATGTTTATTTTTAGTTTTAGTTTGTCTTTAGCAAGAGCCTTGGCTTTTGTTTAGTTTGTTGCTGGAACTCTTTTTAGTTTTCATGTTTATCTTGTTAAAGAGAGTTGGTTGTTGCACTGAGTTGTGTCTTGTCTTGAAAGTAGGTAATTGAGGTTGCTATTTAATTCTAGTAGTAACTTGCAATGGTTTTGAGGTATTGATGTGAGTAATGTTTGAACTTTTGGTGTCAAGAGCTCTAGCCTATTAGTGATAGGTGTCGTATTTTGGGCAATCCGTGTTTATTTTCAAAACCTACAAAACCAGTTGAGAACTCTAGCTACTAGATGGATCACTAATCTTTGGAGGGATCGAATATTAGAGTACACTCATGTACCATGAGTCGAGGATGCGCAAGGATAACCAAACCCCCATACACTCCTCCTCGGGGTACTTGTCTCTTTGTGAACCTCCTTATTAGATTGAGAGTTACCGATAATAAGTGCATGAGTTCTTCGGACTAATATAAGTATTGAAAGTTGACACTTCCACCTTCCCATATTTTGCTAGCCTCTCCCGTGCCGTGCATTGCCTTCTTCTCACTCCGAGAGTTGGTGTCCACCTTCGCCGGTACATCCAAACCCTTGGCATGATACGCTCTGTCATCATAAACCTCCTTATATATTTCCTCAAAACAGCCACCATACCTACCTATCAAGGCATTTCCATAGCCTTTCCGAGATATATTGCCATGCAACATCCACCTCTTCATGATTTGATCTTCATGTCATACATGTTCCTGCTACACTGGCAGCGACATACATTGCATACATCATGTTAGTTACATCTTCTTTATGATTTTGAGTACCTTGTAAAGTGTGAAAGATCTCCTTTACCTTCTTGTAAAATAGAGTGTTGCCCTTAAGTGAGGAAAATATCCCAAAGTGGACACAATAAAAGATCCCAAAGTGGACACAATAAAAGAACCCAAAGAGGACAAATGAGAGTTAAATAGAAAGAGCCATTGAGGCCACAAAAAAAGAGAGAAAGGGGCAACACTACTATCCTTTTGAGAGATCCACACTAGTACTCCCTTTATTTCCTTGTACTCCATAGAGATGATCATTATGCATATAGCTATGTGGGGACCTTCACACTATAGAACTTGGCTTGCATATTCCAAGGATGAGCCTCCTCAAACGAGCTCTAGGTCTTTATGAGCGAGCAAGTTAGATGCACCCCCACTAGTTCCATTAGAGAGCTTCCTAGCTCGTATGTGCATCTGTTGCATGGCAATCCCTACTCCTCACAACATATCTATCATTTGGCATCTCTTGCCTATGATTGTCCTCATTGATGTGAGCCTTTCTCCTCCTTTTTTGTCTTCCTCCTCCATTGATAGGGCATATTTCCCCATGATTGGTTTTAGTGATTGATGACAACACATTTGTGGTTTAACCGTGTGCCTTGAGTATTTCAGATAACATAAGCCATGGCACATGACGGTTTTCATCCCCTAGGTTGATGGAACGTGAAGACAGAGTTTCCCTCTCGGATTCTTTTCTGGTGGTTGAGTCGATAGGAAATCCGTACTATTAAGAGGGGATCCGCGGTGATATGATGGGTGGAATCATCACACTTCAATTTTCTCTGCACCCACATACCTTCTTAAGCGACTTCGGAGGGGTCAGCATAAGAGGCCATTCTAGCCTGGGTCTGCTGGGACGGTAGTACCGCTTGGTGTGCGGTAGTACCGCTCACGCGGTAGTACCGTACCATATGCGGTAGTACCGCAGTACGGTAGTACGGCATTCTAGTGCCGCAACCACTACCGCAAACTCTCTGGACTGAGCGGTAGTGGGCACGGCACTAGAGTGCGGTACTACGGTACCGCGGTAGTACCACAGCCAGCGCGGTAGTACCGCAGTACGGTAGTACGGCAGTCTAGTGCCGCAACCACTACCGCAAACTCTCTGGACTGAGCGGTAGTGGGCACGGCACTAGAGTGCGGTACTACGGTACCGCGGTAGTACCGCAGTACGGTAGTACGGCAGTCTAGTGCCGCAACCACTACCGCAAACTCTCTGGACTGAGCGGTAGTGGGCACGGCACTAGAGTGCGGTACTACGGTACCACGGTAGTACCGCACTCATCGCGGTAGTACCGCGCCACGGTAGTACCGCTCTAAGAGCAGTAGTACCGTGGTTGGTGGGGGTCCAGCGGCTGTTTAATGCGCCCCCTATAAAAGGGGGTCTTCTTCTCCATGGAGAGGTACCTCATTTATTGCTGCTCCTCCATTGACGCCCAAAGCTTATTCTTGCCCGATCTCCCTCCCTAGCCATCAAAACTTGTTGATTCTCTAGGGTTTGGAAGAGGAGGCCCCGATCTACACTTCCACCAAAGGATATTTGATTCCCCCCATTATTTACTTGTGGATCTTGTTACTCTTGGGTGCGTTGGTGCCCTAGACGAAAGAGGTCACCTTGGAGCCACATTCCATTGTGGTGAAGCTCTGTGGTTTGTTGGGAGCCTCCAATTAAGTTGTGGAGATTGCCCCAACCTTGTATTGTAAAGGTTTGGTTGCCACCTTCAAGGCCACCGCGTAGTGGTTCACGGCATCTTGCATTGGTGAGAGCGTGAGGAGAATAGGGTGGCCCTCGTTGGCCTTCGTGTGAGCATTGTGCTCCACACCCTCTCCAAACGGACACGTACTTCTCGAGAGAGAAGGAACTCCGGTAACATATCCTTGCCTCCGTGTTCTCTCTACCTTTACTTTGCAAGTTACTTCTCTTTGCTTATATCTTGCTTGTTTTCTTGTTGTAGTTGTCTAGTTGTCATATAGGATCTCACCTAGTTGCATATCTAGACAACTTACTTTTCTTGTTGAGCCTAAACTTTTTAAGGAGTCATAAAAATTGTTAGTCGCCTATTCACCCCCCCCCCCCCCTCTAGTCGACTTTCCGATCCTTTCATCCATACTCCTCTCTTTTCCATCCCAAGCGTCAACTCTCGTGCTTACGCTCATCCATTGCACGAGTGCTCAAAATATTGAAAAAGGAGTGGATCAAATTGACTTGTACCTGGCTAGTGGTCTGGTGACGAGTCAAGATAAGATTCCAGAAAAAGACCAAGTGTGAAAGTTTAGTAGATTGAGTTCTCAACAAATAAATTGTTTTTCTCGTATTCCCTATCCCCCTTCTTGCACGCAAACACCATTTGGAGACATTCGAGTCACGGACAGCGAGAGCTCTTGCACCTAATGTTCTTTTGTTACTTGTTTCAATGCTAATATAGACTCTTGCATGTTATGACTTGAATTTAATTTCTAACCTTGATTGCTTTACTTTTCAAAGTTCTTATATGGTTGCTAGCATGTCACCACAGAAATTATGTTGTTATCATTTACCTACTCGAAGACGAGCAGGAATTAAGCTTGGGGATGTTGATACGTCCAAAACGTATCTATAATTTCTGCTTGCTCCATACATGTTTTGTGTGATATTGCTATGATCTAGATACACTTTCATACACTTTTGATCATATTTGGACTAACCTATTAACTCAGTGCACCACAGTGCCAGTTCCTATTTTCTGCTGTTTTTCTATTTCAGTTTTTCCCCATATAAAAAGTGCTCCAAAAATTCGGGAAAATTCAGATAAAAAATCAGCGTGAAGGAACCTTCCGGAAGAACCTCGGTGGGGCCAGAGGGCCACCACCAGGGGCCCAGGCGCCCTGGTGGCGCGCCCTAGGGCTTGGCCGCGCCAGGGGGGCGCCTGGACCCCTGGTGGCCCCCCTGGCTGCCCCCCTTCGCCTATATATTCTCCGTCACGGGAAACTTCCGAGAACAGAACCCTTTTTCGCGATCTCTCCTCTGTTCCTCTGCCGCCGCGCTTCCGAGATCGGGAGCACCAGAAGACCTCTTTCCGGCACCCTGCCGCAGGGAGGGCCGACCTCCGGGAGTCTCCTCTCCACCATGGATGCTTCCCGGATGTCTCGTGAGTAGTTTTCCTTGGACCATGGGTCCGTGATCAGTAGTTATGTGATGTTCTCCTCCCCTCTTTGTTCTTCATGGTTTAGACCTCGTGAGCTGCCCTACATGATCGAGGCACTTTTGTAATCTTTCTGCTATTGCTATGCTGAGTTTGATGGGATCTGATGGATTATGAGATTATGTTCAGATTGTGATAGAGTAATATATTTGGTTTTTATCTCTTATATTTTTGTTCCTAAGTAATTCGTGCATGTTCTCCGTTGTTGTTTATTGCTTTGGCCAAGTAGTAGGTAGTAACCCCAAGAGGGAACGTTATGCTCGATTGTGGGTTCATGCCCCCCGATGACACGCTTGAGTGACAGAAACATGAGTCTAGGGGATGTGTTGTTGCCACAAGGAGGAAAACAACGGTGCTTGTAACCGCGGTTGCAAGGATTGTTTACTTTACGCAAAGTGATTTTTAATGCAGTTGTCTGTTGCTTTGGGTTTACACTTTGGGTGGGGCTCGCAACTTAATACCAGCGTGATGTTCTGGATAGATATCTCAAGGTGGATGATTAGTAGTAGATGCAGTTGGATTTCGGTCTACTTATTTTGGCGTACTGCCCGTGCTTTTGATCCTCTTCCTTTCTTTTGTAGCATAGTTAGCATTGCGATGCGTTCATAATCCTGTCAATTGCCCTTCTGTAATTTGTTCACCTCGCATAGCAGTTTTATCGTCTTTTGGGAGAGAGACATCACTAGTGAACATCACGTATCCCGGTCCATATCCTCATCACTGTTTACACGCTCATTTACTTTTCTGCTTTTACTTTCAGTTGCTATCATTATCCTTTGTGTTTGATCCTTTGTGAACAACAAGGCCGGAGAGATTGACAACCTCTCTGAACTTTGTTGGGAACAAAGTTATTTGTGTCTGTGTGCAGGTCCGCGTCAGTAGCGCCGCTGACACCTACTTATCATCTCCGGAGTCCTACTGGAGACGAACCTTGGTATCTTTACTGAGGGAAATTTACTGCTGTGCTACATCACGCCTTCCACTTGGGGCTCAGCAACGAAGGGCGAGAAATCACTATCATTACCTCACACTTCAAAACTCACGCTAGCCGAAGCCCTTTTCACTGCCCAAGAGTACCTATCTCGTGCTCAGAAAAGCAAGAAAGGCAGCTTAGATCACAACACGACGATGGCACTCAAAATAATGAAAGACGCCATCTCAGCCCCCAAAAGAGTAGGCACAAGACGGGCTCCCCGCGAGCAGACCCCGGACAGGGACCCCAGTTCACCTGACGACGACAGCAGCGACGACTGGCCCAAGTGCCGAAACAAAAACAAGAACCACGACAGCAACGACAACAGCAACAGACGCAACAGCAATCGGCGAGACGCACGCGACGACATAACGCAAAGCAAAGTCAACCGTGGAAGAAGAAGGCGAGCAGCCCGCGAAGAGTACTCGGATGAGCAATCTTCCGACGAGAACGTAGAACCATGCGAAGCACTGTGCTTCACATGGCCCATACGGAAAACAAGGACGCCTAAAGGTTTCAAGCTAAACTCCACGACGCACAAGTACAACGGGCTGGAAGAAGCAGAAGCATGGCTCGACGACTACCTAATGGCCGTAAAATTCCAGCGCGGAACCAATATCACAGCAATGCAGTACATACAACTCTCGCTCGAGAGCTCGGCACGAAACTGGCTAAAGAACCTACCACAAGGATCAATCGACTCCTGGAGGCAGTTCCGCGGTGCCTTCATCGAGAACTTCAAGTCCACCTACAAACGACCGGCATCACTCAAGGAGCTGAGGGCCTGCAGACAAGGTTCAAGAGAATCCCTACGAGCATACATCCAACGATGGACCATACTCAAAAACTCAGCCGAGGACATCTCAGATGAAAGCGCAATCGATGCATTCAGGAGGGGCTTGCAACGCATTGACTTCAAGGAGAAGCTCGGGCAGATGAAAGTCCGAACACTCGCAAGACTGCTCGAGCAAGCCAACAACTGGGCAGATGGAGAAGACTCCGTACGGAACGAATCAGAGATCCAGACAGCGCGCTCAGAACGCGACTACGACTACCACACTAGCGACAGAGGATTCGACAGAAGAAGAAAACGCCCGAGGCGCAACTTCTACGACGACAGAGGACCCGACATGGTCGCGGCCGGCTTCCCAGATGACAGAGAAGGCAGACATCGCGATGACAGGAGAATACAGCACAGGGACAACCAAGAAGAAACACCCCAAATTCAAAAATGGGACTGGAGAACAAGGCAGCACGGGACGACGCCCGAGCATATCGCTCGGCCAAAGAGCAGCTCAACGGACCGTGCACAATACACGGGTTCAGAAATGAGCGCGGAGAGCGCAGATCAGGGCACACCCTCAGGAACTGCAGGCGATTCATTGAGCTCTCCGAAGAAAAAAGTCGATCTGCAACAGCAGTAGGATGACCTCTCGCAAGCGTGGCAGTCGAAACCATCGCCCACGACGCTCCGCCAGCACCTGCCATACCAGCAAGGCAGGTAGCAGTAATCCAAGAGCGGGGCACGACACCTGAGGAAGAAAAATACCCGGAAGCACACGGTCGGATCTACATGATACAAGAAGGAAGACCATCAAACAGGCAGCAAAAGCAGGTCACCAGACAAGTTTTCCTTGCAGTCTCTTCGCACCCGGCTGTCCCAGAATACTTGCGCGGATCCGAGACTGAAATCACCTTCTCCCGAGAAGACCACCCGCCAGCCATCCCGCGCCCAGGACACGTCGCACTAGTACTTGAAGCACGAATCCGAAATTACGATATGTCACGAGTCTTCATGGACGGCGGCAGCGGAATCAACATCATATTCACCAGAACCTTGGAAGAAATGCTCATCCAAAATCCAGTACTGAAAACTTCGGGCACAACATTCCACGGAATCGTGCCAAGGAAAGCAGTCTATCCCCTCGGAAAAATAAGTCTTGAGGTGATTTTTGGCAGCACGAGCAACTTCTGCCAAGAAACACTGGACTTCAAAGTGGTCAACTGGAAATCACAATACCACGCCATCCTAGGACGCCTAGCCTTCGCATGTTTCATGGCAGTTCCACACTATGCCTACCTCAAGATGAAAATGCCAGGCCCGCGAGGAGTAATCACAGTTAGCGGCAGCTTCGTCAGATCTGACCATTGCGACAAGGAGTTCCACAAAATATCAGAAACCTTTGGCGCACACCAAGCCAGCGGAGCCGCAGCACCAGAAGAAGAGGCTCAACCATAGAAGAAAAAGGGATCCACAGAAGTTTTCCGTTCTTAGGGCTACCAAGCCATCGATCCAAATAAAGGGGTTGCCTTCAAGCAGCAGCCCCCCCCCCCTCGTGTAAGAAAAAAAGGGAAAATATTGAAAATATTCTCCCAAAAATTATTTCTGCACATTGGCACTCAGGGGCTCGCCGAAGCAGCCACCCCCCGAGGCGTTCTTCGCAAACGCGACTCTAAAAAAATTGGCACTCGGGGGCTCGCCGAAGCAGCCACCCCCCAAGGCGTTCTTCTCAAACGTGACTCTAAAAATTTGGCACTCGGGGGCTCGCCGAAGCAGCCACCCCCCGAGGCGTTCTTCGCAAATGTGACCCTAAAAAAATTGGCACTCGGGGGCTCGCCGAAGCAGCCACCCCCCGAGGCGTTCTTCGCAAACGCGACCCTAAAAACATTGGCACTCGGGGGCTCGCCGAAGCAGCCACCCCCTGAGGCGTTCTTCGCAAACGCGACTCTAAAAAATTGGCACTCGGGGGCTCGCCAAAGCAGCCACCCCCCGAGGCGTTCTTCGCAAACGCGACTCTAAAAAAATTGGCACTCGGGGGCTCGCTGAAACAGCCACCCCGCGAGGCGTTCTTCGCAAACGCGACTCTAAAATATTGGCACTCTGGGGCTCGCCGAAGCAGCCACCCCCCGAGGCGTTCTTCGCAAACGTGACCCTAAAAAAATTGGCACTCGGGGGCTCGCCAAAGCATCCACCCCCCGAGGCGTTCTTCGCAAATGCGACCCTAAAAAAATTGGCACTCGGGGGCTCGCCAAAGCAGCCACCCCCCGAGGCGTTCTTCACAAACGCGACTCTAAAAAATTGGCACTCGGGGCCTCGTCGAAGCAGCCACCCCCCGAGGCGTTCTTCGCAAAAGCGACCCTAAAAAAATTGGCACTCGGGGGCTCGCCGAAGCAGCCACCCCCCGAGGCGTTCTTCGCAAACGTGACTCTAAAAAATTGGCACTCGGGGGCTCACAGAATCAGCCACCCGCCCGAGGCGTTCTTCGCAAACGCGACTCTAAAAATCGGCACTCGGGGGCTCGCCGAAGCAGCCACCCCTCAAGGCGTCTTCGCATACGCGACTCTAAAAATCAGCAAGAAATGACCCCTCGCCCAAAACCTAAGTAGCCGACAAGACAAATCTTACCACGCAAAGTTTGATCTACGGCAGACGAACAAAGTAATCCAAATAGAACAGCAAAAAAATGTTTCTCAGCAAAGGAAAGAGCGCCAAGCAAGGGCTAATCCCCAGGCTCTGACTTTACTTTACACAGAGCACCCAATCGACGGTCATTATCATCGACCACCCACTTCACAACTTCGCTTGCAGGCTCATCCGCCACGGCATAATGATCGTCCATCGGCTGAGCTCGACCACCAGGAGGACCTCGAGCTGCCAACATAATATCAACCCCCGGCCAATGACTATGGACGAAGGCAAAAGCACAACGAGCACCTGCATAAATCTGGTGATTAACTACGCGCCGAAGATCCGCAGGCTGGGAGAACATCCGGCAAAGCTTCTCAAGAGATGAAGGGACAGGATCCAGAGGGTAAAATTCAGCAAAAATCATGCCAAACACTCCGCGGCAGTACTCAAGAGCCCGCGGTACCCTCTCAACCCGCATCCGCAAAACGGCGAACGCCCGAGCACGCGCCCTATCTATCCAGAAAGGATTGTTCGCCTGCACAACTGGGTCCTCCAGCCGCAGCAACTCAGACTGTACTGCCTCCTCCTCCTCGCGAGAACGCCCAGCAAGCACTTCGCAACGAAGAACAAAGGCCAGCCGCAGAACAAAAGGAAAGAACCCGCGCAGCCGAGCGGTCGAAGAAAAAAAGCAAACTCACCCTTCAAAAGGTCAGACAGCTTCAACATCCAAGCTGCCGAGCTATCCAAGACAGCCTCAGCACGCTCGCGTTTCGAGCGATGGACCGCAACTGCACCTTTTAGTCGAACGATCTCACGTTCGGCCTCTTTCAGCCTCAAGCAAACGGACTCGTAAGCACCTTCGCGAGCATCCTCCTTCAGCAAATTCCAAGCCCGAGAAACGCCCGGGATGGCCTACCGCAAAGAGAAACAAGTCAAAAGAAGCAAGGCAACAAGTAGCACAAGAAATCAAAGCAGGTCCATGAATTAGATCCGTCGTCCCGCAGGAGGCACATTACAACAGAAAGTTCTCAAAACACAAAAAGGACCACACTACTCCTCGGCTGCAGAATTATTTGCCTCTACGACCAGCTGCAGCTGGCGGGCCAGTCGAGTAGCGCGAGCACTCTGCTCTTCCGTGTAAGCAGGCAAAGCATCCACCATGGAATCCTCAATAGGGAGACCATGGCCCAGAAGAACAACAATAGATGTGGCAAGCCCACCCACCACGTTCTCACGAAGCAAGCCCTCCAGCTGATCCCCATTCGGACCGAAGGCAGCAACTAGAGAATCAAGACCCTCAGGACGCTTCTCCGCATCGGGGAACATGTGATCATGGAGAAGCTTCAGGAGAATGGTAGCCCGATCGCAGACATCCCCAACAGCTACAGCAGCGCCCGAGACAGCATCTACAGAGCCACGGAGAACACCCGAACCAGCAGCAGCAACATCCACCATTCCAATACCCGCAGAAGCTGGAAAGGAAAAAGGGGAGGTTTTAAATTCCAGCAAATTCAGAGACAAAAAAATCCCAGCAAAACGGATACAAAAAGAATCAGCTAACCAGTCAGAAAGCCCGCCAAGTCCTGCAGGCGCTCGCACTCAGCCTTCTCGACCTGGAGAAACTGCCCTTCTAATCGCCGCAAACGCTCGAGCTCGTCATGCTGCGCCTGCAGCTCCTTCTCTTTGAACTCCAGAGAAATCCGAAGCTCAGCAAGCTCTTTCTTGGCAGCCTCCGCCCGCTTGTCAGCACCCTTCTTATGACCTATGGATCAAAACAGCAGTCAGTCAAAATCAATCAGCCAAAAAACCAGAAACCAAGAACCAAAATCTCACGTCTCATAGCAGTCAAGCTCCCCTGTTCCGAGTCATGAGCGCGTCGCCACCGATCAGTTTCAGTCAGCACACGTTCGCATATCCGGAACAAAGGCTGCACCCAAGGGAATACATAACAACAAGAGCACATGAAAGAAGTAAATCAGAGACTACAACCAATCACAAATGATTGCTTGCAACCTCGAGGGCTACTCCCATTGGGAGCACTGCCGTGCTCCCAATATGTACAAGACCAACAAAAGGAAGACCAACGACCCAAACTACAACCACTCACAAATGACTACTTGCAGCCTCGGGGGCTACTATTACAAAGATCAGAAATCACAAAAAAGGCACGCACCTGCTCAGCCATGCAATCAAAGAATTTCACCTTATCCTCAGCGGAGAGATCGCGCCGCTCCAAGAAGTGCTCATCAGGAATCACAGGTTTAATGTCCGGAGGAAAGTCACCCTCAGGAGCAATAGCAGCCGAAGCAGATGCCTCAGACGGAGCAGTCGCAGAAGTCCCCTCCACACCGATAGTCGCAGGGGTCGTCCCCGCACCCGAAGCCACGGGAGCAGCAGAACCAGCCAGTCGATCAGACGCCGTACCAGAATCAGTCGAAGGAGCAGCTACAACACCAGCACTCGCAGAGGAAGCAGCCAGAGCAGGAGCAGTACTACAAGACAATTTACCCCCAGAACACGAGCCAAAGTAATGATAATCAGAGACGACAAAACGAAAATGTAAACTAACCCAGCAGGCGCAGCGCCTGGACGCGTCAATATCCCAAACCTGCGTTTCTTCGATGCAGCAGGAGGAGGGCATGGCACGACAGGCTGTACGACCGCGGGCAAATCTTCGCCATCACCCGGCGCATCAGGACCACTCGCAGGGCGAGCGCGTTTGACACGAAGAGGACTTGAATCCCAGAATCATCCACAACTAACGGTGGAGCACCCGTGGACTCGAAAACAACAGCACCCGAAGCGCCAGAAACACCCCCATCACTCGCAAGGACAGGATCGGCATCAGCTTCACCAGGTTCATCGAGTATATCCGCATCCTCAGGCTGCGGCGGATTGTTCAACAAAGGAGTGTGACCCTACAGATCAAAACAGCATCAGCAATCAATAGGAACGAGTCAGCAGTTCAAATAAAATTTAAAGATAAGTACCTGAGGAAGAGGCAAGTCAGCAGAGTAAGGACGAACAAGACTCTGCTCCCCAATGCTCGTGCACTTTGTGACTTGCTGAACCCGGGCCAAAAGATCGTCATTGGAAAACTCTTCGGGTGAACACCTGGTCGAGTCATCAGGCCCAGTATATTGCCACATGGGACGGGGCCGATGTTGAAGCGACTGCACACGTCTCTCGACAAACACGGAGATAAGCTGGCCGCCAGTCAATTCATCCTTCAACGCAGTAATCTTCTAAACAAACGGTTCCACGAGAGACGACTCGCTGATGGCTTCTCGCCCTTCGTTGGTTACCCCAAGTGGAAGGTTGAGATGTAGGGCAGCAGTAGGTTTCCCTCAGTGAAGATACCAAGGTTTGTCTCTAGTAGGACTCCAGAGATGATAAGTAGGTGTCAGCGGCGCCACTCACGTGGACCTGCACACAGACACAGATAACTTTGTTCCCAACGAAGTTCAGAGAGGTTGTCAATCTCTCCGGTCTTGTTGTTCACAAAGGGTAAAACACAAAGGATAATGATAGACACTAAAAGTAAAAAGCAGGAAAGTAAATAAGCGTGGAAACAGTAATAAGGATATGGACCGGGATACGTGATGTTCGCTAGTGATGTCTCTCTCCCAAAATAAGATAAAACTGCTATGCGACGTAAACAAATTACAGAAGGGCAATTGACAGGATTATGAACGCACCACAATGCTAACTATGCTACAAAAGAAAGGAAGAGGCTCAAAAGCACGGGCAGTACGCCAAAATAAGTAGACCGTAATCCAACTGCATCTACTACTAATCATCCACCTTGAGATATCTATCCAGAACATCTCGCTGGTATTAAGTTGCGAGCCCCACCCAAAGTGTAAACCCAAAGCAACAGACAACTGCATTAAAAAGAACTTTGCGTAAAGTAAACAATCCTTGCAACCGTGGTTACAAGCACCGTTGTTTTCCCCCTTGTGGCAACAGCACATCCCCTAGACTCATGTTTCTGTCACTCAAGCGTGTCATCGGGGGGCATGAACCCACAATCGAGCATAACGTTCCCTCTTGGAGTCACTACCTACTACTTGGCCAAAGCAATAAACAGCAACGGAGAACATGCAAGAATTACTTAGGAACAAAAATATAAGAGATAAAAACCAAATATATTACTCTATCACAATCTGAACATAATCTCATAATCCATCAGATCCCATCAAACTCAGCATAGCAATAGCAGAAAGATTACAAAAGTGCCTCGATCATGTAGGGCAGCTCACGAGGTCTAAACCATGAAGAACAAAGAGGGGAGGAGAACATCACATAGCTACTGATCACGGACCCATGGTCCAAGGAAAACTACTCACGAGACATTCGGGGAGCATCCATGGTGGAGAGGAGACTCCCGGAGGTCGGCCCTCCCTCCGGCAGGGTGTCGGGAAGAGGTCTTCTGGTGCTCCCGATCTCGGAAGCGCGGCGGCAGAACAGAGGCGAGTTTGCGAAATAGGGTTCTGTCTTCGGAGTTTCCCCGTGACGGAGAATAAATAGGCGAAGGGGGCAGCCAGAGGTGGACCAGGGGCTCCAGGCGCCCCCCTGGCACGGCCAGGGGTGGGGCTGCGCCGGGTGGCCGCCTGGGCCCCCCTGGCTCCCCTCTGGCCCCACTCGGGCTCTTCGCGAAGCTTCCTATACGCTGATTTTTCCTGTATTTTTCCCGGAATTTTTCTCGCACTTTTTATATGGGGGAAAACTGAAATAGAAAAACAACAGAAAACAGGAACTGGCACTGGGGTGCACTGAGTTAATAGGTTAGTCCAAATATGATCAAAAGTGTATGAAAGTGTATCTAGATCATAGCAATATCACACAAAACATGCATGGAGCAAGCAGAAATTATAGATACGTTTTGGACGTATCAACATCCCCAAGCTTAATTCCTGCTCGTCCTCGAGTAGGTAAATGATAACAGCATAATTTCTGTGGTGACATGCTAGCAACCATAAAAGAACTTTGAAAAGTAAAGCAATCAAGGTTAGAGATTCAATTTAAGTCATAACATGCAAGAGTCTATATTAGCATTGAAACAAGTAACAAAAGAACATTAGGTGCAAGAGCTCTCGCTGTCCGTGACTCGAATGTCTCCAAATGGTGTTTGCGTACAAGAAGGGGGATAGGGAATAGGAGAAAAAAGTATTTTTGTGTTGAGAACTCAATCTACTAAAGTTTCACACTTGGTCCTCTTTGGAATCTTATCTTGACTCATCCCCAGACCACTAGCCAGGTACAAGTCAATTTGATCCACTCCTTTTCGATATTTTGAGCACTCATGCAATGGATGAGCGTAAGCACGAGAGTTGACACTTAGGATGGCAAAGAGAGAAGTACGGAGGAGGAAGAAAAAAAGGATGAGAAAGGCTCACATCAATGAGGACAATCATAGGCAAGAGATGCCAAATGATAGATATAATGTGAGGAGTAGGGATTGCCATGCAACGGATGCACATACGAGCTAAGAAGCTCTCCAATGGAACTAGTGGGGGTGCATCTAACTTGCTCGCTCATGAAGACCTAGAGCTCGTTTGAGGAGGCTCATCCTTGGAATATGCAAGCCAAGTTTTATAGTGTGAAGGTCCCCACATAGCTATATGCATAATTATCATCTCTATGGAGTACAAGGATATAAATGGAGTACTAGTGTGGATCTCTCAAAAGGATAGTAGTGTTGCCCCTTTCTCTCTTTTTATTTCTTTTTTTCTCTTTTTTCTCTTTTTTTTATTTTTTTGTGGCCTCAATGGCTCTTTCTACTTAACTCTCATTTGTCCTCTTTGGGATCTTTTATTGTGTCCACTTTGGGATCTTTTCCTCACTTAAGGGCAACACTCTATTTTACAAGAAGGCAAAGGAGATCTTTCACACTTTTCAAGGTACTCAAAATCATAAAGAAGATGTAACTATCATGATGTATGCAATGTATGTCGCTGCCAGTGTATCAGGAACATGTATGACATGAAGATCAAGTCATGAAGAGGTGGATGTTGCATGGCAATATAACTCGGAAAGGCTATGGAAATGCCTTGATAGGTAGGTATGCTGGCTGTTTTGAGGAAAGATATAAGGAGGCTTATGATGAGAGAGCGTATCATGCCAAGGGTTTGGATGTACCGGCGAATGTGGACACCAACTCTCGGAATGAGAAGAAGGCAATGCACGGCACGGGAGAGGCTAGCAAAATATGGGAAGGTGGAAGTGTCAACTTTCAATACTTACATTAGTCCGAAGAACTCATGCACTTATTATCGGTAACTCTCAATCTAATAAGGAGGTTCACAAATAGACAAGTACCCCGAGGAGGAGTGTATGGGGGTTTGGTTATCCTTGCGCATCCTCGACTCATGGTACGTGAGTGTACTCTAATATCCGATCCCTCCAAAGATTAGTGATCCATCTAGTAGCTAGAGTTCTCAACTAGTTTTGTAGGTTTTGAAAATACACACGGATTTCCCAAAATACGACACCTATCACTAATAGGCTAGAGCTCTTGACACCAAAAGTTCAAACATTACTCACATCAATACCTCAAAACTATTGCAAGTTACTACTAGAAGAAAATAGCAACCTTAATTACCTACTTTCAAGAGAAGACACAACTCAGTGCAACAACCAACTCTCTTTAACAAGATAAACATGAAAACTAAAAAGAGTTCCAACAACAAACTAAACAAAAGCCAAGGCTCTTGCTAAAGACAAACTAAGACTAAAACTAAACATGGCGGTAGCTATGAAAAGGTAAAGAACACACAACAGTAAAAAGATAAACAGGAAAAATCCTATGATGTGTTCTAAAATTTGAAAGTGGAGTGTGTTTCTCTCCCACACAAAGTAAGACGGGATCTAACTTGTTATGATTAGCAAGCAAAGCTAAAGAAAACTAAAAATAAAACCTAAGAGCGAGACGCTCCAAGCATAGCACATAACACATGAAGTGATAAAAATATAGTGAGACGAAGGACGAACTGATGATTGTTGACGGAGAAGGGGATGCACGGGGGCATCCCCAAGCTTAGACGCTTGAGTCTCCTTGAATATTTGTTGGGGATGCATGGGGGCATCCCCAAGCTTGAGCGCTTGACACTCCTGGATCTTCTTTCATCATCTTCCATCGCACACTTGAAAACTCCCTTCATACATAACTCATCATAAGCTGATTAGAGAGGTTAGTACCCTTAATAAAATAATTTTCCCCACTGGATATAAAGATATTCTTGAAGATTACTGTTTCTCAAGAGTGCCAAAAAGTTTTTGCAAAGAAAAAGCAAGCTTAAGGTTTGCAAAAGTTAGGAGAGACAAAACGTGGCAGAATCTGTGAAAAACAGAACAGCAGGTAGTAAAGAATTTTTTAGTGGCACTTCTGCAACTCAAATCAAAAAACTCAGAACATACGGAAGTTTCATAATTGTATAGAGCATGCTGTGTAAAAATTTCAGCTCAAAAAGATGAACTGGGATTTTTCTGGATTGTTTCTGGTCACGAGGACAGAATCTGTTGTCTGGACAGCATGTCACAACTTTTAATTCCCTTGCCGTAAGAGGCTATAACTTGGCACAAAGCTGAAAAATAAAGATACAATGATGTTGCTACAGTAGTAGCAATCATCAAGACACAACAAAAGCAAAAAAGAAAAACCTAAATTCGTTGCGGGCTGCCTCCCGAAAGCGCTTTCTTTTATGCCTTTAAGCTAGGCATTAAAATTATAGAAGATGCTCTCATAAGAATAAGAATTTGAAGCAAAAGAGAGCATCAAGAAGAAAATATGAAACACATTTAAGCCTAACCCACTTCCTATGCATAGGCATCTTGTAAGAAAATAAATCAAAGAAGCACAAAGTGACATGCATAGGAAGGTGGAAAAAGAACAACTTCAAAACTTTCAACACGAAGAGAGGTATTTTAGTAATATGGAAGTTTCTACAACCAAACTTCCCTCTCTCGAAATAATTTTCAGTAGTATCATGAACAACATCAAGAATATAACTATCACAAAAATCATGTTGTTCATGACCTACAAGCACACGTGTATTGTTTTCAACACGGTTTTTAGGATGATAAGATAGATGCAACCCATCACATTGAGCCTTGATAAGAGAAAAGTTCTCCGGATTTGGAGATTTCAAAAGGATAATAGGACAATCAAGTGTGGGTGCAATAACAACAATTTCATGCTTAACGTAAGGAACTATAGAGAGTTCATTTTTTTCAGCATCATCCATAGTGGCAGCTTGGCCATCAACAAAGCAAGTATCAAAATTTTCAGAAAGGGATATTTCAAGTGAGTCCTCGGAATCATGGGATTCCTCCTCAATGCAATCATTGGCCTCTTCTTGGGAAGCAAACATTTTATTTTTAAATTCTCAATATAAGAATTGGAAGTATAATTCTCGAAGAAATAAGCAAGAACAGCAAAGTTTTCAGACTCGAAAATAGTATCGTGATATTTTTCAATCAAAGAAGCAATCTCATAGGCACCTTTAAAAGCAACAAACTCTTCAATCTTTTCAACATCAAAGTAATCATAAACACCTTTAGCATAAGAAGATAAGATCTCATTTTCATTAAACTCACATTGGAAAGGGAGGTGTTTATGATCTATATTAGAACAGCAAGTAAAATCATAAATGTGGTACAAAAGTTTAGCATGGCAATAAGAAGTTTTTATTTGGTCCCATAAGTTTTTCCCTTTCTCAGATAGGCGGTGCCGCGTATAATGAGCATGCTCATCCAATGATTTTCCCTCAACCAAGTCGGTCGGGTTTTTAGCGCGAGCACAAATTGATCGAAGACGATCCAAGTGAAACATGTCCATCCTACCATATTTGAGTGGTTCATCACCCATGGTGAGGATAGCATAAATAGGCAAAGCAAGACAAAGGCAAAAGGTAGCAACTATTTTTGTGGTTTTTCATAAAGGACACTGAGATAAAAACTGAAAGGTAAACTAACAAGACTAAAAAACAAAGGTAAAGGGTAGTGTGAAACTCCCCTATCTTAGCACTCGGAGTCCCCGGCAACGGCGCCATAAATTCGCTTGATGGCTTCTCGCCCTTCGTTGGTTACCCCAAGTGGAAGGTTGAGATGTAGCGCAGCAGCAAGTTTCCCTCAGTGAAGATACCAAGGTTTGTCTCCAGTAGGACTCCAGAGATGATAAGTAGGTGTCAGCGGCGCAACTGACGTGGACCTGCACACAGACACAGATAACTTTGTTCCCAACGAAGTTCAGAGAGGTTGTCAATCTCTCCGGTCTTGTTGTTCACAAAGGGTAAAACACAAAGGATAATGATAGGAACTGAAAGTAAAAAGCAAGAAAGTAAATAAGCGTGGAAACAGTAATAAGGATATAGACCGGGATACGTGATGTTCGCTAGTAATGTCTCTCTCCCAAAAGACGATAAAACTGCTATGCGAGGTAAACAAATTACAGAAGGGCAATTGACAGGATTATGAACGCACCACAATGCTAACTATGCTAAAAAAGAAAGGAAGAGGCTCAAAAGCACGGGCAGTACGCCAAAATAAGTAGACCGTAATCCAACTGCATCTACTACTAATCATCCACCTTGAGATATCTATCCAGAACATCTCGCTGGTATTAAGTTGTGAGCCCCACCCAAAGTGTAAACCCAAAGCAACAGACAACTGCATTAAAAAGAACTTTGCGTAAAGTAAACAATCCTTGCAACCGCGGTTACAAGCACCGTTGTTTTCCCCCTTGTGGCAACAGCACATCCCCTAGACTCATGTTTCTGTCACTCAAGCGTGTCATCGGGGGGCATGAACCCACAATCGAGCATAACGTTCCCTCTTGGAGTCACTACCTACTACTTGGCCAAAGCAATAAACAGCAACGGAGAACATGCAAGAATTACTTAGGAACAAAAATATAAGAGATAAAAACCAAATATATTACTCTATCACAATCTGAACATAATCTCATAATCCATCAGATCCCATCAAACTCAGCATAGCAATAGCAGAAAGATTACAAAAGTGCCTCGATCATGTAGGGCAGCTCACGAGGTCTAAATCATGAAGAACAAAGAGGGGAGGAGAACATCACATAGCTACTGATCACGGAGCCATGGTCCAAGGAAAACTACTCACGAAACATCCGGGGAGCATCCATGGTGGAGAGGAGACTCCCGGAGGTCGGCCCTCCCTCCGACAGGGTGCCGGGAAGAGGTCTTCTGGTGCTCCCGATCTGTCTGCGAAATAGGGTTCTGTCTTCGGAGTTTCCCCGTGACGGAGAATAAATAGGCGAAGGGGGGCAGCCAGAGGTGGACCAGGGGCCCCAGGCGCCCCCCTGGCGCGGCCAGGGGTGGGGCCGCGCCGGGTGGCCGCCTGGGCCCCACCTGGCTCCCCTCTGGCCCCACTCGGGCTCTTCGCGAAGCTTCCTGTACGCTGATTTTTCCTGTATTTTTCCTGGAATTTTTCTGGCACTTTTTATATGGGGGAAAACTGAAATAGAAAAACAGCAGAAAACAAGAACTGGCACTGGGGTGCACTGAGTTAATAGGTTAGTCCAAATATGATCAAAAGTGTATGAAAGTGTATCTAGATCATAGCAATATCACACAAAACATGCATGGAGCAAGCAGAAATTATAGATACGTTTTGGATGTATCACTCGCGAGCAGACAAAGGATGCGCCCATGAAGAACGCTTAACCGCCCGCGCAGCAGGATCGAAAGGAGACAGACCAAACCGCTGACCCTCAACGGACTGGTCCTTCAAATAAAACTAACTCCTCCGCCATGAAAAGACGGAGTCCAACTTCTCCAGATCAAAGTAGGCAGATTTCTCCTTGATGGAAATACCCACGCCCCAATTGCATATTCAGAATTTGTCCTCTTCACATTGAAGAGACGTTTCCAGAGGCCCCAATGGGGATAGATCCCCAAAAAACCCTCACAGAGCGTAATGAAACAAGCAATGTGCAGAATCCCATTGGGAGTCAAATCATGAAGTTGCAACTGATAGGCGCAAAGCAATCCCCGGAGGAAAGGATGAATGGGAAGAGAAAAACCACGGGGGAAGATACTCTGAAAGCATACCCGCTCATCTGGGCGGGGCGAATGAACCTCTTCATCCCTAGGAATCCGGGCGGCGCCATGCGCCACCACGCCGTCGGCCACCAGCTCATTCAGATCCGTAGTACCAAAAGCAGAGCGCTCCCATCTGTCGGTATTCCTCGCCGACTCTTGTGCAGCACTGCGAGAACGCTTGGACATGGATCTAAGCCAGCGAATAGCACGAAAAGGCAGGCAGGAGGCAGAGAGCGAAGAAAGAAGAAGAAAAAGAAGGCTGCGGCTGGGTGAAAACCTAAACAAACCAGACTCCCCGGTATTTAACCAACAACCAGAGCAAGCAAACCGCCACCGCTCGTTCTGGAGTCTAGCAGACGTGGCACAATCCCACGATAGCCGAGAAACATGGAAAACTCAACCGGCGCTCTAACCATACCGCCCACCGCGCGCGAAAAACGAGGGCCATCATCACGCAGCGCGAAATTTTCGGGCCACAGACATCAAGTCACTTCATTTTCACTTGACATGGCGACCCAACCTGTCAGGAAGACCAGTAAACGCGTCTGAAGCACGCATCTTCGGTCAGCATTCAGCTCTTTATAAAGCTTTTCCATATTATTTCAAATAATCTTTTACTCCCATTGGGAGTACCCTTTTGAGTCCGGGTGCTCCCTCACCCAGAAGGCAAAATGTGTTCGAGTGATCACTCACACCAGCAGACAACAACATACTCTCAGAGTCTGGGTGCTCCCTCGCCCCAAAGGCAGAAAAGCATTCAAGTGACTACTCGCGAAAAGATTCAGCCATTCAGCAAACATGACTTACTCACACACTCGACGACATTCCGAGTGGGTGCTATATTATTTTCCTCGCTTGAGTTCGCTACAAACTCCGCGAGTGACGACTAAAACAACTCACTTGATTGTTTATTCCAAGTGGGTGCATCGCTAATCAGGCTCCGTGCCTCAACAAAAACAAATTAAACCTGGGCTACGACACACTGTACCCAGATGCCACGCAAGCTTAGCGTGTAGGTAAGACCCCGCTGCGAAGAACGGTCGGGCCGGGACTTGCCGTAGAGTGATTTCACTCCCGACCTTTTCCATGCGCTCGCATGATAGAAAGAGCCGAGCGGACGCGCTCAGGCTATGTGCTTAGACTGGCAGCAATTGATCCTATAAGACCTGCAGCGGCATGACTTTGCTTGACACCAGTGTTCCAAGTTCACGTCGAGGGACGTGGGCTTGATTGGGCTACTGCGGTATTTTTCACTAGCACAATTCACCAAGGCTCGACCAGTCGACTCCTTGGGCCCTTTCAGCTTAGCAATCCCTCGAAACAAATATTGTCATGGCTCAAAACTGTCAGCGACCCGTGGCGATGCCACGCTTACAAACAATAAAGGCGCAGATGAATCCGAGTCCCTGCGCGACTCTTCGAGTCCCCCAGGCACTTGGGAACTACTGACGAGGGGGTGACCTCATGACTCCTACATATGAGACTACCTGGTGCATGGGAAGACAGAAGGCCCGCTAGAAAGCTACGACAGGCCCACGATTGGCCCAACCAAGCACCGACGTAGGAGTCCGCGACTAACATGGAAGGTGTAACTTGGCGTACAAGGCAGGACTAGAATTAGGAAACTACCTATCTAACCTCGCACGGACTCCCCGAGACCTAGCCTAGTATATAAAGGCTAGGAGGGGAGACGTCCAGGACAACTCAATACACATCTACTCAACTTTGCCTTGCGAGAACTCGCCTCGGCCTCCACTGTAATCGCCCCCTCACGTAATAATATCGAGCAGGAAGTGCTTCTCCTGTTAGCCGACGAGTATCGTCCAACCTGTGCCATCTCTATGACTAACCCAGGGTCCCTGACCATGGGATTTGCCGGGGTTGATCCCCGTCAGTCTCTCTCCCAAAAGACGATAAAATATGCATGTGAGGTAAACAAATTACAGTTGGGCAATTGACAGGATTATGTGCGCAAACCAATGCTAACTATGCTATAAAGAAAGGAAGAGGCTCAAAAGAATGGGCGGTACGCCAAGACAAGTAGACCGAAATCCATCTACATCTACCTACTAATCATCCACCTTGAGATAACTATCCAGAACATCTCACTGGTATTAAGTTGTGAATCCCACCCAAAGTGTAAACTCAAAACAACAGACAACTGCATTAAAGAACTTTGCGTAAAGTAAACAATCCTTGCACCCGCAAGTACACGCACCGTTGTTTTCTCCCTTGTGGCAACAACACATCCCCTATACTCATGTTTCTGTCACTCAAGCTAGTCATCAGATGGCATGAACCCACAATCATGCATAACGCTCCCTCTTGGAGTCACTACCTAATACTTGGCCAAAGCAATAAACAACAACGGAGAACATGCAAGAATTACTCAAGAACATAAATATAAAAGAGGAGAATCAAATATATTACTCAAACATAGTCTGAACATAGTCTCATAATCCATCATATCCCAGCAAACTCAGCAAAGCAACAACAGAAAGATTACATATGTGCCTCGATCATGTAGGGCAGCTCACGAGGTCTAAACCATGAAGAACAAAGAGGGGAGGAGAACATCACATAGCTACTGATCATGGACCCATGGTCCAAGGGGGACTACTCACGGTTCATCCGGGAAGCATCCATGGTGGTGGAGAAGCTCCCGGAGGTGGTTCCTCCCTCTGGCAGGGTGCCGGGAAGAGGGCTCCTGGTGCTCCCGATCTTGGAAGCGCGGCGGCGGCGGAACAGAGGAGAGATCGCGAAAAAGGGTTTTGTACTCTAGGGTTTCGGGACGAGAGGGATAAATAGGCGAAGGGGGCAGACAGAGGTGGACCAGGAGCCCCAGGCGCCCCCCTGGCGCGGCCTAGGGGGTGGCCTCGCCAGGTGGCCGCCTGGGCCACCCCTGGCTCCCCTCTGGCCCCACTCGGGCTCTTCGCGAAGCTTCCTGTACGCTGATTTTTCCTATATTTTCCCCAGAATTTTTCTGGCACTTTAAGTAATGGGAAAACCTGAAATACAAAAACAGCAGAAAACAGGAACTGGCACTGGGGTGCACTGAGTTAATAGGTTATTCCAAATATGATCAAAAGTGTATGGAAGTTCATCAATATCATAGCATATCACACAAAAGAAGCATGGTGCAAGCAGAAATTATAGATACGTTTTGGACGTATCAGGTAGTACCGCGCCCGGAGCGGTGGTACCGCACCACGGTAGTACCGTTGGTGGACTGCCAACGGCTGGATTCGTGGGGGGCTATAAAAGGGGTCTTCTTATTCCTTTGTCCCCACCGTTTTCCTTGCAAGTTCTTCCCCCCATTGTTGATCTCTTTGAGCTTGCTTACTCCCTTTCTCTCCCATGATTCTTGCTCCTTTTTGAGGGAAAAGAGGGAGGAGGTTGATGGCGGAGAAGTTAATAAGTTTAGTTGGGTTGCCTTCCCTGTTAACCGCGCCAATAAACGATTCTTGATAACCCACAAGTCTAGGGGATCAATTGTAGCTTTTCGATAAATAAGAGTATCGATCCCACGAGGAGAAGAAGGTGTTGATAAGTGACACTGGATAAGGAAAGGGCTGCAAACACTCAAAGGTAAATACTTAGGGGTTTTTGGTTTAAGCAACAGAAAAGTAAAAGACAGGCAAACTGAACAGGGTAACTGAGGAATAGCAAGTGGCCCAATCCTTTCACAAGGATAAGCCTAGGAACTGAACTTATAAAAGCTAAAGCGTTCTCGAGAAAACACAGGAGAGATAGTCAAGTCACTTTCACCATACTCCGCCAAGTAATATGTATCGTGTTGATAAGTGTCGGTGGGTGGATCAATGCTAGTACACCTTCTAGACTAAGATAAGTGTACTCTTATGATTACACACCTTGCAAGCATCCGCAAATAAAAGGTAGTAATTAAGGCATAAGCCTAACCACAGCATTACGATCAAGGATCCATAACTCCCTTGTGCGAAAGTCTGCGAACTGGAGTTCAGGTTTCTGTCACTCCGGCAACCCACCCTAAGCATCCTTTATGCACAATGTATTCCTCTAGGCCCATGAAAGGTGAAGTGTTATGTGTTCGACTCACATAACACCACTAGAGAAATAACAACACAACTTAAGTATCAAACAACACACAATACTTCAGCATAATATGACTACTAACAACTAGACTTCTCCCATGTTCTCAAGAACTAAAGTAACTACTCACAAGACATAAAAGAGATCATGATCAGAGGTGATAGATGGGTGGTAAACAATCTGGACACAATGATATTTCTCCAACAAAACTCAATAGCATTCACCACAAAATAGTAATCAACACCAACAGAGTAGAGAGGATAGATAGTACGGATTACAACACAAGTTGCAATTGTGAGATGAGATGGGATGGAGATGGAGATGGTGCTGATGTTGGGGATGATGTTGATGATGATCTCGATGATGCCCGTGACGATGATGATGATGATGATGGCGACGATCTCCCCTTCCGGGAGGTGATCTCCCCGGCGAAATCTGCCCGCCGGAGATGGCTTTTCTCCTCTGTAGGTTTCTGCCCCGTGGCGGCGGCGAAACACGGAAACGACTCTTCTTTAGGGGTTTCCTCCCCAGGGGGCTTATATAGGCGAAAGGGGGCACTAAGGGGGGCACCAGGCACCCTTCTGGCTGCCTGGTGGGTCCCCTCACCTCCTCCTTCGGTGATCTCCAGTCAATCTTCATAAAAATGCTCCCCGTAAAATTCCATCGCATTTGGACTTGATCTGATTCAGCAACTTGGTATCCACTTTTTACCGCTGAATTCTGGTTCTGCTGCTTCGGCACCGGAAAGTTGTAAACTGTGTAAAATAAGCCAAAACAACATAAGAACAATACTTTAAAGTGGAATATATCAATGAATAGGGTGAAATCACAATATAAAATAGTGATGCTTTTTGGACGTATCAACTCCCCCAAGCTTAGACCTCGCTTGTCCCCAAGCGATTGCTGAGCTCGGTAAACCTGTCCACAAGTTTAGAGAGTGAAGTGTCGATAAAAGAATACGAACAAGAAGCATCAAGATTCCTCACCAAACTTAAACATCCTCAACAGCAACCTCAACTCATAAGGTCCTTATGAGAAAGTAGTAACAATTATAACAAAGTAGGGCCTGGAAAACTCATCAAATCATGATAAACATAGCCTTGGTCAAGGAACAACTAATAACTTTTACTTTTGTTCTTTCACTTATAATGGAACAGTTGAAGATTTTGAAAGAACATGCTATTAGTCAAGAAGTGCACATGTCAACACAAAGGAAGATGTTTACTAAGCATAAGCTTTTGCAAAGAACTCACTTATCAAAAGATAATGTCAACAAAGATGTAACATGCTAGATTTCAATGCAACTTTATATGCAAGCATCTTTATCAACATCAAGTGTCTGTTCTCTCTCTAGAAAGGAAGGAAGTAGGAAGGACTGACTCAGCACAAAATAAAGATAAACCCCGTGCAAAAGGGTAAGCAGGGAAAACTTATGTGCCATCTCTAGATCAAACAGAATAAAAAAAACTTTTGGGAGGTGCATGATCCGTCAACGACTGCTGATAGATAACTCACTCACTTCATGATTTGGACAAGTTTCGAGGAACGGCTCCCATGTGGGGACGATCACATCCCCTTGGATTCCTTTGTTTATCACTCGTAAAAGGGCGAAGGAACTTGTGTGTTAGTATTTATTTTTTACGAGCTGGGCACTCATGCCAGTCCCTTCTCGTATTAGGGGTTTGCATATTAGCATGCAATCCCAAGATAAAACTTGTCCAAATTAAGAAGATCATAGGTCACCCACCACTTCCTCATGAGATGAATCAGCGGCACAAAACAGAAGATTTTGAACATCTAAAGATAGCACATAAATTATATACTTTAGGAGTGGTAGTGGAATACCACAAGTAGGAAGGTATGGTGGACTCAAGTGGAAGAAGTTGGTTTCAAGGTATGGAAGTACAAGCAGAATTCCGCTTAGTACAGAGTTTTGGCTAGCAAGGCTTTGAGAGAGCAGACAATTGATGACAACTTAGATGCAAGCAATACAAAGCATAAACATTAAAACTAGCATGAAACATCAAGTTGTCTTCCTTGTCAACATAACACTTCAAGCATAATAATACAAAGGTTTTGGCTATGTCGCTACTTTGAGAAAAACATGCTTGTTGTTATGACCAAAGCTATACTTGCCAAGATTAAATAAAGTTTTTGAAGCCATGCCTGATATAAGGTCAATACTCCCCATAAGAATCAGCTCATAATGTCGATTGCGTGAAGAGAATACCGAGTGCAGCAAAGAAACCAATAGACTTCTCATTAATATTCCTTCATAGACGACTCCACGCTCACGGATACAAAGCTCTCCACAAAAGGAGTGATAGACCTCAAAGCAACACTTGTTTCATAAAGTGACTTCCCTAGACATGATACGACTCTACTTGACTCCTAAAGAAAAAGAAAAAGATAAAGATACCTGGCACTCCCCCAAGCTTGGAACAAGCTAAGGGGGTGCCATTACCCGAGGGAATTTAATCCCACTCTTCCTGCTCCTGCCCTTTTAAATCTTTGATTACGCGTCGCAGGGCTAGGTTTTCACGTTCCAAGATCTCCACTTGTTCCTTCAGCACACGGAAATCCTCACAAAACTGGTTGGTGATACGGTAGGCTTCAGACACGGTAGATGGTACTTGTAGGGCTTCAGTTGAAGGGGTTGTTCCTGCAAGTTTGAGAGAAAGATCGTATTGAGGTTGAACAAACCCCACCATAATGGGGTTGCTTGGACCCCCTTCTTGTTGGGCGGTGACGGTCTTGACTTCTTTCCTCACAGAGCGCTCCATCTCCGCTTTTCTTGCAGCAATCTCCTCTTCCGTGGCCCACCCGACGTACTTCTTTTGATTGTAGTCTTGCTCGAGTTGTAGTAGACGACGGCCCATGTAATCTTCTCCGCTCAAGCCACAAGAAGACATTGCCAATCAACAGCTTTTTCCCTGGCAGAAACAGACCGAGAAAGAAAACACACAAAATCGCGAGATATGGTGCCGGGACGATCCGGGCAAATATATAGCAAAAATTTCTGCAACAGAAGGAACGTTTCAAGCCGAGGTGGAGTCGGAGGCGGAGTCCAAGGCAGCCAGGAGGGTGCCCGGCGCGGCCAGGAGGGGGCCGCTCCAGGGGGCCTCCTGGCCTCCCTGGAGCTCCTCTCCGGCTCCACTCGGGCTTGGAATTTTCCTAATTTTGCAAAAACTCTGAAAAGTTAACTTTTATTGACGTTCGCAGTGTTTTCTTACCATAATTCATACCTTTTCTAATTCTGCTCCTGTCGGAGTCTGAAACTGGGCTGCAACATGTTCTTCATGAGTACTTGTATATATCATGTTTGCATCCACATTGATTGGATCACCTGCCATATAATGTTTGAGTCTTTGTCCATTCACAACTTGAGGTTTGGTGCCTTCGAAATTATTGATCTTGATTGCACCCGATCGATATACTTCTTCAATATGAAAAGGTCCTTCCCATCTGGAAAGTAGTTTACCTGGAGAAAACCTGAAACGAGATCTAAACAACAAAACTTTATCACCAACATTAAATTAACGTTTCAGAATTCTTTTATCGTGCCACTTCTTTACCTTTTCCTTGAACATTTTAGCGCTCTCGTAAGCTTCACTTCTCCACTCATCTAGAGAATTCAAGTTCATGAGACGCTTTTCACCAGCTAACTTTGGGTCAACATTCAGCTCTCTGACAGCCCAGAAAGCTTTATGCTCTAACTCTAATGGTAAATGGCAAGCCTTGCCATAGACCATCTTATACGGAGACATGCCCATGGGGTTTTTGTAAGCAGTTCTATACGCCCACAAAGCATCTCCTAACTTCTTTGACCAGTCCTTTCTAGAACTGTTTACTGTTTTCTGCAAGATCAACTTGATCTCCCTATTGGTGAGCTCAACTTGCCCACTGGTTTGAGGGTGGTACGGTGATGCAATCCTATGATTGACATCGTACTTGGCTAGAGCTTTCCTAAAAGCTCCATGCGTGAAGTGTGACCCTCCATCTGTCATGAGGTACCTTGGTACTTCAAACCTAGGAAAAAATACATCTTTCAGCATTTTCAAAGATGTCTTGTGATCGGCACTCTCAGTGGGGATTGCTTCAACCCACTTGGTTACATAATCAACAGCAACTAAGACGTGTGTGTACTTGTGTGAAGGAGGAAAAGGACCCATAAAATCAAAACCCCAGCAATCGAAAGGTTCGATCACTAGTGAGTAATTCATAGGCATCTCATTTCTCCTGCTAATGTTACCAACTCTCTAACACTTATCACAAGATAGAACGTACCTTCGGGCGTCCTTAAAGAGAGTAGGCCAATAAAAACCTGTATGTAAAACTTTATGTGCGGTCCTTTCACCGGCATGATGACCTCCATAGGGACTATCGTGACATTGTCGTAGAATGTCCTGCTGCTCGTGCTCCGGTATACACCTTCTTACGATCCCGTCCACACCTTCTTTATAAATATGTGGATCATCCCAAAAGTAGTGCCTCAAATCCGTGAAGAATTTCTTCCTCTGCTGAAATGTGAAACCTGGAGGCAAAAACTTTGCAACGATAAAATTAGCATAATCTACAAACCAAGGGTCGGAATGAGATTGTACTTTTACAACAGCAAGTTGTTCATCTGGGAAACTGTCGTTGACTGGAATAGGATCGTGCGGGATATCTTCCATCCTTGAAAGATTATCCGCCACCGGATTGTCTTCTCCTTTTCTATCGACAATCTGCAAATCAAATTCTTGAAGAAGGAGTACCCATCTAATGAGTCTTGGTTTGGCATCCTTTTTCTGCATAAGATACTTAATGGCGGCATGGTCAGTATGAATAATAACTTTAGAATCAACAATATACTGCCTAAACTTATCACAAGCAAACACCACTGCCAAGAATTCCTTCTCGGTAGTAGCATAATTCCTTTGAGCACTATCAAGTGTTTTGCCGGCATAGTGGATGACATTCAACTTCTTGTCAACCCTTTGTCCTAAAACAGCTCCAACAGCAAAATCACTAGCATCACACATAATTTCAAAGGGCAAATTCCAGTCAGGTGGTTGTACTATAGGAGCGCTTATCAAGGCTTTCTTAAGAAATTCAAAAGCTTCCTTACAATCTTCATCAAATACAAAAGGATCATCCTTCTGGAGAAGATTGGTAAGGGGTCTCGAGGTCTTAGAAAAGTCCTTGATAAATCTTCTATAGAAACCAGCATGACTTAGAAAACTACGAATACCTTTAATGTCCCTTGGATAAGGCATCCTTTCAATAGCTTCAATTTTTGCCTTGTCCACTTCAATTCCCCTTTCGGAAATCTTGTGTCCAAGAACTATCCCTTCGTTAACCATGAAATGGCACTTCTCCCAATTGAGCGCCAAATTTGTTTCTTCACATCTCTGCAAAACTTTATTAAGATTGTGGAGACAGTGGTCAAAGGAGTTTCCATAAACGGAAAAGTCGTCCATGAAAACTTCTACAATCTCCTCACAGAAACCATGCAATATTGCAGACATACACCTCTGAAAAGTAGCAGGTGCATTACACAAACCGAAAGGCATACGCCTATAAGCATAAGTACCGTAAGGACACGTGAAAGTGGTCTTCTCTTGATCCGCGGTGTTGACGTGAATCTGGGAGAAGCCAGAGTACCCATCAAGATAGCAGAAGTGGGTGTTTTTCAACAACCGCTCGAACATCTGATCAATAAAGGGCAAAGGATAGTGGTCCTTCCGGGTGGCCTTGTTTAACTTCCTGAAATCAATACACATTCTATATCCAATAATAGTCCTCTGAGGTATTAGTTCATTTTTATCATTAGGAACAACAGTCATACCTCCTTTCTTAGGAACACAATGAACGGGACTTGCCCAGTTACTATCAGCTATAGGATAGATGATACCTGCGGCTAGAAGTTTGAGAACCTCCGTCCTAACCACGTCCTTCATCTTTGTGTTCAACCGTCGTTGATGATCAACAACCGGTTTAGCATCGGGCTCGAGATTGATAGTATGTTGGCAAATGGATGGACTAATACCCTTGAGATCATCAAGAGTATAGCCAATAGCACCTCGGTGTCTGCGGAGTGTCTCCAATAATCGCTCTTCTTCATACCCTGAAAGGTTAGAATTGATAATAACATGATATACTTTCTTTTTATCTAAATAAGCATACTTGAGCGTATCGGGTAGTGGTTTTAGGTCGAACACCGGGTCTTCTTTCGGTTGCGAGAGGATTCCTAAAGGTTCAACCGGGAGGTTATGCTTCAGGATGGGCGTTTGTCTTAAAAATATGTCTTCTAGTTCATCCCTCTCCTGCATATGTATATCATTCTCGTTGTCTTCCATAAATTGCTGCAAAGTGTCATTAGGAGGAATAGCAATGGAAGCAATTTCTTCAATAATTTTGTCATTACTTGACAGGTCAGGACCACGAGGCTGCTTAGAAAACTTAGAAAAATTGAATTCATACGGCTCACCGTTGATTTCAACAGAAACTTTACCTTTCTTGCAATCTATTATAGCTCCGCAAGTGCTGAGGAAGGGCCTACCAAAGATAATAGGGCAAAAACTATCTTGCACTGAACCAAGTACAAGAAAGTCTGTAGGATATTTTACCTTCCCGCAGAGTACTTCAACATCTCTTACAATCCCAACTGGAGAGATTGTTTGTTTATTTGCAAGATGGATAGTGACATCTATGTCCTCGATCTCACACGGCTGAATCTCGTGCATGATCTCTTGATAAAGTGTGAAGGGAATAGCGCTGACGCTAGATCCCAAATCACATAGCCCATGGTAATTATGATCTCCTATTTTGACAGATACAACTGGTGTACCTGAAATTGGGCCTTTGTTCCTGGCTGTGACAATGTTAGTGGCAACAGCACAAAAACTAATAGTGGATTCTTCGATATCACTGGTTACCAGATCCTTGACCATTGCAACTTGAGGCTGGACCTTGATCATGTCCTCAGATTCGTCAGTGGTCCTTCTATTCTTGTTTAGAATACCTGTAACAAAAGAGTGCTCCTTTATCCTGGAGGGATAAGGAGGCTGTCATACACAACTGCAGGTAAAACAGGATCAGTAACATTAATCTCAATTGGTGACTCCTTGAAAGGTTTATGATGTTGACTCTCCTTCTTCCTGGAAGAATCAATATGAGAAGCAAAGTCCTTCCAAAAGTCAACCATTAACTGGGAATCAAGACCAATTTTAGAGCAAAAGGTATTAAAGTAATCAGTCTTCACATAACTCTCAATGTAGTCATGCTCATAGTTTATAGCGGGTTCAATACCTTTATCAATTTCCCAGTCTTCAGTGTTCTTCTGGATCCTTTCTATAAGATCCCATTTTTCTTCCATACTTCTGGTCTGGAATACCCCACTAGAGGAGGCATCCAACATCTCCTTGTCCTGACGAGAAAGCCTGGCATAAAAAATTGTAAGTATAATTTCCTTGGGGAGCTCATGGTTTGGGCATTTGAGCATCAGGGACTTCAGTCTCCCCCAAGCTTGAGCGATGCTCTCTCCGTCGCGAGACCAAAAGTTGTAGATGTAGTTCATGTCTTGGTGAATTTCATGAAGAGGATAAAACTTTGCATAAAAGAGAGACATAAGCTCTGGCCATTCAAGCAGATCAGAGTTATCGAGTAGCTTATACCAATTTGAAGCTTTGTCTTTGAGTGATATGGAGAGTAGTTTCTTCATGACGAACTCCATCGTCACACCTGCAAGCTTAAATAAAGAACATAATTGTGATAACTATAGCAGGTGTTCTCCCGGATGTCCTTCTCCTGCATAACGATTAGCCAAGACATAATCAACAATACCAGATGGTATTTTATAGGGCACAATTTCAGTAGGGGTAGGAGTGACCACCACAGTCGTGGGGCGGCTCCTTACTAGCAACGAACCAACAGCAGAAGAGTCCATAAGGACTGAAAGTAACAACAGAAAATAAAAGTTCCCTTACCGGCTTCACTTACCAATAGCGCTACACTCCCCGGCAACGGCGCCAGAAAAGCTCGTTGATGGCGGAGAAGTTAATAGGTTTAGTTGGGTTGCCTTCCCTGTTAACCGCGCCAATAAACGATTCTTGATAACCCACAAGTCTAGGGGATCAATTGTAGTTTTTCGATAAATAAGAGTATCGATCCCACGAGGAGCAGAAGGTGTTGATAAGTGACACCGGATAAGGAAAGGGCTGCAAACACTCAAAGGTAAATATTTAGGGGTTTTTGGTTTAAGCAACAGAAAATTAAAAGACAGGCAAAGTGAACAGGGTAACTGAGGAATAGCAAGTGGCCCAATCCTTTCACAAGGATAAGCCTAGGAACTGAACTTATAAAAGCTAAAGCGTTCTCAAGAAAACATGGGAGAGCTAGTCAAGTCACTTTCACCATACTCCGCCAAGTAATATGTATCGTGTTGATAAGTGTCGGTGGGTGGATCAATGCTAGTACACCTTCTAGACTAAAATAAGTGTACTCTTATGATTACACACCTTGCAAGCATCCGCAAATACAAGGTAGTAATTAAGGCATAAGCCTAACCACAGCATTACGATCAAGGATCCATAACTCCCTTGTGCGAAAGTCTGCGAAATGGGGTTCAGGTTTCTGTCACTCCGGCAACCCACCATAAGCATCCTTTGTGCACAATGTATTCCTCTAGGCCCATGAAAGGTGAAGTGTTATGTGTTCGACTCACATAACACCACTAGAGAAATAACAACACAACTTAAGTATCAAACAACACATAATACTTCAGCATAATATGACTACTAACAACTAGACTTCTCCCATGTTCTCAAGAACTAAAGTAACTACTCACAAGACATAAAAGAGATCATGATCAGAGGTGATAGATGGGTGGTAAACAATCTGGACACAATGATATTTCTCCAACAAAACTCAATAGCATTCACCACAAAATAGTAATCAACACCAACAGAGTAGAGAGGATAGATAGTACGGATTACAACACAAGTTGCAATTGTGAGATGAGATGGGATGGAGATGGAGATGGTGCTGATGTTGGGGATGATGTCGATGATGATCTCGATGATGCCCGTGACGACGATGATGATGATGGCGACGATCTCCCCTTCCAGGAGGTGATCTCCCCGGCGGAATCTGCCCGCCGGAGATGGCTTTTCTCCTCTGTAGGTTTCTGCCCCGTGGCGGCGGCGAAATACGGAAATGACTCCTCTTTAGGGGTTTCCTCCCTAGGGGGCTTATATAGGCGAAAGGGGCACCGAGGGGGGCCACCAGGCACCCAGGAGGGTGCCTGGCGCGGCCAGGAGAGGGGCCGCGCCAGGCACCCTTCTGGCTGCCTGGTGGGTCCCCTCACCTCTTCCTTCGGTGATCTCCAGTCAATCTTCATAAAAATGCTCCCCGTAAAATTCCATCGCATTTGGACTTGATCTGATTCAGCAACTTGGTATCCACTTTTTACCGCTGAATTCTGGTTCTGCTGCTTCGGCACCGGAAAGTTCTAAACTGTGTAAAATAAGCCAAAACAACATAAGAACAATACTTTAAAGTGGAATATATAAATGAATAGGGTGAAATCACAATATAAAATAGTGATGCTTTTTGGACGTATCAGAGGTCTAGATCCACATTCTCCACCAAGCCATCTCTCCTCTAAGTGAGGGGAACCTTGTGGATCTAGATCTTGGAGTTCTTGGTGTTCGCCTTGTTCTTCCTCTCATATTCCTCCATAGCTTTTGTTTCTTTGGTGGGATTTCAGAGTGGGGGACTTGAGCACTTTGTGTGCTCTTGCCATTGCATTTGGTGCATCGGTTTGAGTTCTCTCCGAGGATTCGTTGTAGGAAGTGAAGTTGAGAAGATTGCTACTCTTGAGTGCATTGGCACTCTAGAGCTTGTACCTCTTGGGTGCGTTGGCGCCTAGAGGATTGTGGTTGTAGAGCTCAATCATTGTGGTGGAAAGCTTCGGGACGCTACGGGAGCCTCCAATTCGGTTGTGGATATAACCCCGAGCATTTGTACGGGTTTGGTGACCGCCCCCAAGGGTCGCCATTTGTACGGGTTCGGTGACCGCCCTCAAGTGTCCTAATAGTTGAATCACGACATCTTGCATTGGTAAGAGTGTGAGCATTGTGCTCCTCATCCTCTCCAAACGGAGACGTACTTCTCGCAAGAGAAGGAACTTCGGTAACAAATCCTTGTCTCCATCGGCTCCACTTGCGGTTATCTCTATCCTTACTTTGAGCAAGCTCATTACATTGTTTATCTTGTGCTTGCTCATATTATTGTGCATTGCTTGTCCCATAGGTTGTTCCTCTGGTCAACCTATTTACTTGTTGACGGGGATGTACCCCGGCAAATCCCATGGTCAGGGACCCTGGGTTAGTCATGAGAGGCACAGGTTGGACGATAAGCTCGTCGGCTAACAGGAGGATACGTTCCTACTCGATATTATTGATTGGAGATGGCGATTACAGGGAAGTAGAGGCTAGTGCGCACAAGGCTAGGTTACAGATTGTGTATTGCTTGCCCTTGACGTCTCCCCTCCTAGCCCTTATATACTAGGCTAGGTCTCTGGGAGTTCGTCTTGATTACAGATGAGGTTTCCTAACCATGATCTTGTTCCGTACGGCAAGTTTGCACCTTCCTTATGACTCGCGGACTCCTACGTCGGTGCCACTAGTGGGCCAAGGCTGAGCCCAGGCGGCATCTTTGTGGGCCTTCTGTCTTCTGGTACACCGGGTAGGCTCATCTATAGGAGTCGTGGGGTCACCCCCTCGTAGGTAGCCCTCGAGTGCATGGGGGACTCGAAGAGGCGCGCAGGGACTCGAATCTATCCTAGCGTCGTTTTGATGTATGCACGGTTCAACCGCGGGTCGCTGGCAGTCTGGGGCCATGACAAAACCTGTTTCGAGGGATGCTAAGCTGAAAGGGCCCAAGGTGTCGACTGGTCGAGCCTTGGTGAATTGCACTAGTGGCAAAAACCGCAGTAGCCCAATCAAACCCATGTCCCTTGACATGAGCTTGGAACACTGGTGTCTAGCAAAAATCATGCCGCTGCAGGTCTTACAGTGATCAATTGCCGCCAGTAAAGTTCGTAGCCTAGGCGCGTCCGCCCGGCTTTTTCTATCATGCATGCGCATGGAAAAGGTTGGGAGTGAAATCGCTCTTCGGCAAGTCCCAGCCCGGCCGATCTTCGCAGCGGGGTCTTACCTACACGCTAAGCTTGCGTGGCATCTGGGCACAGTGTATCGTGTTCCAGGAATATGTATTTTTATTGAGGCGCGGAGCCTAGTAGATAATGCACCCAATTGGAATAAACAATCAAGTGGGCGGTTTTAGCAATCACTCATGGAGCTCCTCCGAGTGCTCGGGTGTAGAGGGATATTTGCTCGGAAGGTCGTCGAGTGCTTGAGTATATAGAGTTTTGCGAGTAATCACTCGAATATTGGTTTTGCTCTTAGGGTGAGGGAGCACCCGATACTCTAGGACCGCTCGAGCTGGCGAGTGCAGGTCTGCTTATCTTGCGTCATGGTGAGGGAGCACCCGAAACTCTCATGGGTGCGAGTAATCACTCGAGCACGTTTTTGCTTCTAGGTGAGGGAGCACTTGAGACTCTCGTAGGTGCGAGTGATCACTCGAGCACATTTTTTCTTCTGGGTGAGGGGCACCCGAAACTAGCGCAGGTGGATACGCTCCCGATGGGAGTTAGATATATTTGAAAAATGTATTTAAACTTATGCAAAAAATGGAGGTTGCAAGCTGCCTCTTCTGTTGATTGCCTCTTTAATTTACCTTTTTCTTGGCGAATATTACTATCTCCTTGCTGGAGGACCGTCAGAAGATGCTCTAACTGCTAACCGTCATGTCTGCATGACCAGTCATAATGATGGCTTTTGGTGGCGTGCTGCAGCCACCTGTTGAGTTATCGATGCACGCATTGAAACCGCGCGAGATTTGACGCGTCCAACGCATTGTGCCTCCCGTGTGAAGGCATCTTTGTCTCGAACTTCGAATCACCCGGCGTGCTTGGTCTTTTAATTAATGGCTCCCGTCGTCTGGGCTTCTATGTGGGGTTTGTGCTACAAATAGGCCCCTTCTTTTTCTTCTAGCAGCGGTATTCGTCCTCTGCTCATCTTGCTTCTCTTTCTCTTCCTCTTCTCATGGCGCCCAAGCGTGGAGCTGGTATGACTGGCCGTGGTCGTGCTCGCCGTGGTCGTGCTCGTCGTACTCCACGCTCTTCTCGCGGTGGTCGTCATGGTGTAGCGTTGGCGCCTGCTTGGTGGCTTCTCGCCCCCTTCGTTGGTTACCCCAAGTGGAGGGTTGAGATGTAGTGCAGCAGCAGTTTTCCCTCGGTGAAGTACCAAGGTTTGTCTCCAACAGGACTCCAGAGATGATAAGTAGGTGTCAGCGGCGCAACTAACGCGGACCTGCACACAGACACAGATAACTTTGTTCCCAACGAAGTTCAGAGAGGTTGTCAATCTCTCAGGTCTTGTTGTTTACAAAGGATAAAACGCAAGGGATAATAATAACAACTTGAAAGTAAATGCAGAAAAGTAAATATAGCGTGGAAACAATGATAAGGGTATGGACCGGGATACGTGATGTTCGCTAGTGATGTCTCTCTCCCAAAAGACGATAAAATTGCTATGCGAGGTAAACAAATTACAGAAAGACAATTGACATGATTATGAACGCACCGCAATGCTAACTATGCTACAAAAGAAAGGAAGGGGTTCAAAAGCACAGGCAGTAGGCCAAGGTAAGTAGACCGAAATCCATTTGCATCTACTACTAATCATCCACCTTGAGATATCTATCCAGAACATCTCGCTGGTATTAAGTTGCGAGCCCCACCCAAAGTGTAAACCCAAAGCAACAGACAACTGCATTAAAAGAACTCTGCGTAAAGTAAACAATCCTTGTAACCGCGGTTACAAGCACCGTTGTTTTCCCCCTTGTGGCAACACCACATCCCCTAGACTCATGTTTCTGTCACTCAAGCGTGTCATCGGGGGGCATGAACCCACAATCTAGCACAACGCTCCCTCTTGGAGTCAATACCTACTACTTGGCCAAAGCAATAAACAGCAACGGAGAACATGCAAGAATTACTTAGGAACAAAAATATAAGAGATAAAAACCAAATATATTACTCTATCACAATCTGAACATAATCTCATAATCCATCAGATCCTATCAAACTCAACATAGCAATAGCAGAAATATTACAAAGGTGCCTCGATCATGTTGGGCAGCTCACGAGGTCTAAACAATGAACATCAAAGAGGGGAGGAGAACATCACATAGCTACTGATCACGGACCCATGGTCCAAGGAAAACTACTCACGGGACATCCGGGGAGCATCCATGGTGGAGAGGAGACTCCCGGAGGTCAATCGTCCCTCCGGCAGGGTGCCGGGAAGAGGTCTTCTCGTGCTCCCGATCTTCGGAAGCGCGGCGGCGGCGGAACAGAGGCGAGTTTGTGGAATAGGGTTCTGCTTCTTGGGTTTTCCCGTGATGGGGGATAAAAAGGCGAAAGGGGGCAGCCAGAGGTGGGCCAGGGGCCCCAGGCGCCCCCCTGGCGCGGCCAGGGGTGGGGCCGCGCCGGGTGGCCGCCTGGGGCCCCTGGCTCCCCTCTGGCCCCTCCCGGGCTCTTCTCGAAGCTTCCGTCACGCTGATTTTTTATCTGAATTTTCCCGAATTTTTCTGGCACTTTTATATGGGGGAAAACTGAAATAGAAAAACAGCAGAAAACAGGAACTGGCACTGGGGTGCACTGAGTTAATAGGTTAGTCAGAATATGATCAAAAGTGTATGAAAGTGTATCTAGATCATAGCAATATCACACAAAACATGCATGGAGCAAGCAGAAATTATAGATACGTTTTGGACGTATCAACATCCCCAAGCTTAATTCCTCCTCGTCCTCGAGTAGGTAAATGATAACAACATAATTTCCGTGGTGACATGCTAGCAACCATATAAAAACTTTAAAAAGTAAAGCAATCAAGGTTAGAGATTCAATTCAAGTCATAACAGGCAAGAGTCTATATTAGCATTGAAACAAGTAACAAAAGAACAATAGGTGCAAGAGCTCTCGCTGTCCGTGAGTCGAATGTCTCCAAATGGTGTTTGCGTGCAAGAAGGGGGATAGGGAATACGAGAAAAAAGTATTTTTGTGTTGAGAACTCAATCTACTAAAGTTTCACACTTGGTCTTCTTTGGAATCTTATCTTGACTCGTCCCCAGACCACTAGCCAGGTACAAGTCATTTTGATCCACTCCTTTTCGACATTTCGAGCACTCATGCAATGGATGAGCGTAAGCACGAGAGTTGACACTTAGGATGGCAAAGAGAGAAATATGGTGGAGGAGGAAGACAAAAAGGATGAGAAAGGCTCACATCAATGAGGAAAATCATAGGCAAGAAATGCCGAATGATAGATATGATGTGAGGAGTAGGGATTGCCATGCAACAGATGCACATACGAGCTAAGAAGCTCTCCAATGGAACTAGTGGGGGTGCATCTAACTTGCTCGCTCATGAAGACCTAGAGCTCATTTGAGGAGGCTCATCTTTGGAATATGCAAGCCAGGTTCTATAGTGTGAAGGTCCCCACATAGCTATATGCATAATGATCATCTCTATGGAGTACAAGGATATAAAGGGAGTACTAGTGTGGATCTCTCAAAAGGATAGTAGTGTTGCCCCTTTCTCTCTTTTTATTTTTTTTCTCTTTTTTTCTATTTTTTGTATTTTTTTGGTGGCCTCAATGGCTCTTTCTATTTAAATCTCATTTGTCCTCTTTGGGATCTTTTAATGTGTCCACTTTGGGATCTTTTAATTTGTCCACTTTGGGATCTTTTCCTCACTTAAGGGCAACACTCTATTTTACAAGAAGGTAAAGGAGATCTTTCACACTTTACAAGGTACTCAAAATCATAAATAAGATGTAACTATCATGATGTATGCAAGGTATGTCGCTGCCAGTGTAGCAGGAACATGTATGACATGAAGATCAAGTCATGAAGAGGTGGAAGTTGCATGGCAATGTAACTCGGAAAGGCTATGGAAATGCCTTGATGGGTAGGTATGGTGGCTGTTTCGAGGAAAGATAAAGGAAGGCTTATGATGACAGAGCGTATCATGCCAAGGGTTTGGAAGTACCGGCAAAGGTGGACACCAACTCTCGGAGTGAGAAGAAGGCAATGCACGGCACGGGAAAGGCTAGCAAAATATGGGAAGGTGGAAGTGTCAACTCTCAATACTTACATTAGTCCGAAGAACTCATGCACTTATTATCGGTAACTCTCAATCTAATAAGGAGGTTCACAAAGAGACAAGTACCCCGAGGAGGAGTGTATGGGGCTTTGGTTATCCTTGCGCATCCTCGACTCATGGTACGTGAGTGTACTCTAATATTCGACTCCTCAGAAGAGTACTGATCTATCTAGTAGCTAGAGTTCTCAACTAGTTTTGTAGGTTTTGAAAATAAACACGGATTGCCCAAAATACGACACCTATCACTAATAGGCAAGAGCTCTTGACACCAAAAGTTCAAACATTACTCACATCAATAACTCAAAACTATTGCAAGCTACTACTAAAATTATATAGCAACCTCAATTACCTACTTTCAAGACAAGACACAACTCAGTGCAACAACCAACTCTCTTAACAAGATAAACATGAAAACTAAAAACAGTTCCAGCAACAAACTAAAACAAAAGCCAAGGCTCTTGCTAAAGACAAACTAAAACTAAGACTAAACATGGGAGTAGCTATGAAAAGATAAAGAACACACAACAGCAAGAAGATAGGCATGAAAAATCCTATGATGTGTTCTAGATTTTGAAAGTGGAGTGTGTTTCTCTCCCACACAAAGTAAGACAGGACCTAACTTGTTATGAACAGCAAGCAAAGCTAAAGAAACTAAAAATAAAACCTAAGAGCGAGACGCTCCAAGCATAGCACATAACGCATGAAGTGATAAAAATATAGTGAGACGAAGGACGAACTGATGATTGTTGATGGAGAAGGGGATGCACAGGGGCATCCCCAAGCTTAGACGCTTGAGTATCCTGGAATATTTATTGGGGATGCATGGGGGCATCCCCAAGCTTGAGCGCTTGACACTCCTGGATCTTCTTTCATCATCTTCCATCGCACACTTGAAAACTCCCTTCATACACAACTCATCATAAGCTGATTAGAGAGGTTAGTACCCTTAATAAATAATTTTCTCTCCACTGGATATAAAGATATTCTTGAAGAACTACTGTTTCTCAAGAGTGGCAAAAAGTTTTTTCAAATAAAAAGCAAGCTTAAGGTTTGCAAATGTAAGGAGAGACAAAACGTGGCAGAATTTGTGAAAAACAGAACAGCAGATAGTAAAGAATTTTTTAGGCGTACTTATACAACTCAAATAAAAAAACTCAGAACATACGGTAGTTTCGTAATTGTATAGAGCCTACTCTGTAAAAAGTTCAGCTCAAAAAGATGAACTGGGATTTTTCTGGAATTTTTCTGGTCACGAGGACAGAATCTGTTTTCTGGACAGCATGTCACAACTTTTACTTCCCTTGCCGTAAGAGGCTATAACTTGGCACAAAGCTGAAAAATAAAGATACAATGATATTGCTACAGAAGTAACAATCATCAAGACAAAACAAAAGCAAAAATAAAAACCTAAATTCGTTGCGGGTTGCCTCCCGAAAGCGCTTCTTTAAAGCCATTAGCTAGGCATAATGCAAAAGGAGAATCAAGTTTTATCAAGAGAAAGAGAATAACTAGCCCGAGTAACGGACTCAAAAGGTAACTTGATTTTCTTTCTAGGGAAGTGTTCCATCCGCTTTTTAAATGGGAATTGGAATTTTATATTCCCCTCTTTCATGTCAATAACCGCACCAACAGTGCGAAGAAAAGGACGTCCCAAAATAATTGGACATAGAGGTTCACACTCTATATCCATAACAATAAAATCAACGGGAACATAATTGTCATTGACAATGATAAGAACATCGTCGATCTTCCCTAAAGGTTTCTTTACGGAAGAATCAACAAGACGAACACCTAAAGAACAAGGCTCAAAAGGTTTCAATTCAAACATATCAAATATTCTTTTGGGCATAACGGAGGTACTAGCTCCAACATCACATAAAGCATAGCAAGAGAAGTTATTTAATTTAATTTTGATCATAGGGTCCCAACCATCCTCTAGCTTCCTAGGTATGGAGGCTTCTACTCTAAGCTTCTCCTCCCTAGCTTTGATGAGAGCATTTGTGATATGCTCCGTGAAGGCAAGATTAAGTGTGCTAGTGTGGGGGTCTCTAGACATTTTGTGTAGTAAACTGATAACTTCTGAGAGGGTACAACTATCAAAATCAATATCACTACTATCAAAGGTCGTAGTAGTGTCATCTAGGCTCACTTGTTTGAAACCCTCTATGTTCATAGGAGTTTCTTTATCTATGGTTGAGGTATTAGCATCACCATTAATAGGTCCAACGGGACTAGGAGTGCATTGGGTGCTAATAGTTTGAGTGTCCTCAACAATTTGGATAGTGGCAACTGTGTGGTGCGTAGGAAGGCTCTTAATTCTATCCTCTTCCTCTTTTTCTCTAGCCCATCTTTCTTTAAGTTTAGCCATCATCCTAATGTTTTCATTGATTTGTAACTGGATAGCATTAATAGGAGTGGCCTTATTCTCCTCAAGGGGGGAGGTTCTAATTTTGAGCATCTCAATATCAAGGGCTAAGCTTTCTACCTTCAAAGAGAGATTATCTATTTTAGATAATTTCTCTTCTACATTTTTGTTGAAGGCTTTTTGGGTAGTGATAAAGTCTCTAAGCATGCTTTCTAATTCAGAAGAGGGGTTCTTGTTGCTAGGGTAGGTGTTGTTGTTCCCATAGTTGGATGGAAACGGTCTAGGATTGCTAGCAAAATTTCCCCTATAAGCATTGTTGTTGAAGTTGTTTCTAGCAATAAAGTTCACATCTACTTGTTCTTGAGAAACCAAAGAATTTAAAGGAACATCATGAGGATCAATAGAGGGTTGCTTGGTAAGTAGAGACATAATTAAGTCAACTTTTTCATTGAGGGAGGTAATTTCCTCGACATAATTTACCTTCCTACCTGTTGGAGCGCGTTCGGTGTGCCATTGGGAATAATTGGTCATCATTTCATCGAGAAGCTTCGTGGCAGCACCAAGTGTAGTTGACATAAAGGTTCCTCCCGTGGCCGAATCTAACAGGTTTCGCGAGGTAAAGTTCAAGTATGCATAAAAAGTCTGGATAACCATCCAGGTAGTCAAACCATGTGTAGGGCATTTCTTAAAAAGAGATTTCATTCGTTCCCAAGCTTGGGCAACGTGTTCATTATCCAATTGCTTAAAATTCATAATATTACTCCTCAATTGGATAATCTTAGCAGGAGGGTAGTACTTCCCTATAAAAGCATCTTTGCACTTATCCCAAGAATCTATGCTATTTCTAGGCAAAGATTGAAACCAGATTTTAGCATCTCCCCTTAAAGAGAAGGGAAAGAGCTTGAGCTTAACAACATCACCTTCTACTTCCTTATACTTTTGCATATCACATAATTCAACAAAATTATTTCAGTGTAAAGCAGCAGCATCTCCAGCACCAGAGAATTGATCTCTCATAACAAGGTTTAGCAAAGCAGGTTTAATTTCATAAGAGGTAGCTGAAGTGGCAGGTGTGGCAATGGGAGTGCAGATAAAGTCTTGGTTGTTGTGACTAGTGAAGTCACACAACTTGGTGTTTTCAGTTGAACCCATAGTAGCAGCAAGTGTGGCAGATTTTTTTGTAGTTTTTGATAAAAGACACAAAGATAAAAACTGAAAGATAAACTAACAAGACTAAAAAAACAAAGGTAAAGGGTAGTGTGCAATTCCCCTATCTTAGCACTTGGAGTCCCCGGCAACGACGCCAGAAAACTTCTTGCTTGGTGGCTTCTCGCCCCCTTCGTTGGTTACCCCAAGTGGAGGGTTGAGATGTAGTGCAACAGCAGTTTTCCCTCGGTGAAGATACCAAGGTTTGTCTCCAGCAGGACTCCAGAGATGATAAGTAGGTGTCAGCGGCGCAACTGACGCGGACATGCACACAGACACAGATAACTTTGTTCCTAACGAAGTTCAGAGAGGTTGTCAATCTCTCCGGTCTTGTTGTTTACAAAGGATAAAACGCAAGGGATAATAATAGTAACTTGAAAGTAAATGCAGAAAAGTAAATATAGCGTGGAAACAATAATAAGGGTATGGACCGGGATACGTGATGTTCGCTAGTGATGTCTCTCTCCCAAAAGATGATAAAATTGCTATGCGAGGTAAACACAGAAAGGCAATTGACAGGATTATGAACGCACCGCAATGCTAACTATGCTACAAAAGAAAGGAAGAGGTTCAAAAGCACAGGCGGTACACCAAGGTAAGTAGACCGAAATCCATCTGCATCTACTACTAATCATCCACCTTGAGATATCTATCCAGAACATCTCGCTGGTATTAAGTTGCGAGCCCCACCCAAAGTGTAAACCCAAAGCAATAGACAACTGCATTAAAAGAACTCTGCGTAAAGTAAACAATCCTTGTAACCGCGGTTACAAGCACCGTTGTTTTCCCCCTTGTGGCAACAGCACATCCCCTAGACTCATGTTTCTGTCACTCAAGCGTGTCATCGGGGGGCATGAACCCACAATCTAGCACAACGCTCCCTCTGGGAGTCACTACCTACTACTTGGCCAAAGCAATAAACAGCAACGGAGAACATGCAAGAATTACTTAGGAACAAAAATATAAGAGATAAAAACCAAATATATTACTCTATCACAATCTGAACATAATCTCATAATCCATCAGATCCTATCAAACTCAACATAGCAATAGCAGAAATATTACAAAGGTGCCTCGATCATGTTGGGCAGCTCACGAGGTCTAAACAATGAAGATCAAAGAGGGGAGGAGAACATCACATAGCTACTAATCACGGACCCATGGTCCAAGGAAAACTACTCACGGGACATCCGGGGAGCATCCATGGTGGAGAGGAGACTCCCGGAGGTCAATCCTCCCTCCGGCAGGGTGCCGGGAAGAGGTCTTCTGGTGCTCCCGATCTTCGGAAGCGCGGCGGCGGCGGAACAGAGGCGAGTTCGCGGAATAGGGTTCTGCTTCTGGGGTTTTCCCATGACGGGGGATAAATAGGCGAAAGGGGGCAGCCAGAGGTGGGCCAGGGGCCCCAGGCGCCCCCCTGGCGCGGCCAGGGGTGGGGCCGCGCCGGGTGGCCGCCTGGCCCCCCTGGCTCCCCTCTGGCCCCTCCCGGGCTCTTCTCGAATCTTCCGTCACGCTGATTTTTTATCTGAATTTTCCCGAATTTTTCTGGCACTTTTTATATGGGGGAAAACTGAAATAGAAAAACAGCAGAAAACAGAAACTGGCACTGGGGTGCACTGAGTTAATAGGTTAGTCAGAATATGATCAAAAGTGTATGAAAGTGTATCTAGATCATAGCAATATCACACAAAACATGCATGGAGCAAGCAGAAATTATAGATGTGTTTTGGACGTATCAGCGCCTTCCTCCTCTACCTCGGAGGAGGGTGTTTGGTGTTATGACTTTCTCCTGCACGTTCGTGGTCGGGACGCTGCTCGTATTCTTCTTCCTTCCGCATTTGCTGCCATTGTTTCTGTGCGTGGCCTTGATGGCTTGCTGCTTTGTCTTCAGGGGTGCGCTCGATCTCCTTCTTATGTTAAGTTGGAGATCGATAGTTCCCGCTTGATTTTTCTTGGCTTTGGCTGGAAATCCTTTGCTCTTCGGTTGAACTTGCGTGATGGTGACACTCTTTGTTGCCGTTTTGATGGTAATGACACTCTTGTCATACGCGCTTTTGACCCGAGCGGCAACCGCATGGATCCGTACTGGCCAGAGACAGGCAGTGATGGTTCTGATAGGTCGAGGAGTCCTTCGCCTGCGTCTTCAACTGCTTCCTCCTCCGGTGACTCTTCGGGTGCTGATGCGGATCCGTCTTCAACTGCTTCCCCCTCCGGTTCTGAAGAGGATCTCGACGTCAAAACACCAGTCAAGCGGGCGCGCCAGGCGACCTTGTAGAACTGGAGGCGGCAGCGTCATCTTCGCCGGCAGCTCGGGTGGAGCTGGAGAAGAAGCTGGTGGAGCAGGAGAAGAAGCTGGTGGAGTGTCGTCTTCGACTGCTCCGCAAATAAGTCGAGCTTCACCTTTTGTTATTTCATTGACATCATGAGCTTGCTGCTTCGACTCCTCCTTTGTCTGTGATGATGCTCTGTCTTGGTGCCAATCATCCCAGCATGGGCACTCATGTAGAAGTCATAATTCCTTGGGTGATTGATGTTGTAGGCTTTATTGGCTGCTTGTGCCTTTTGTAACTAGATTAGTTCTCCATGTAATGAGGATTGCCTTCGAGCAATCAGAGCTGCCTTCTATCCAATGTACTTTCGAATCTTTTGTACTAAGAATGATCTTCGGGTCCTTGTAATGTGAACTGTGCTTGGGGCTTTGTAATGGAATTTGTCTTCGAGTCCTTTGCAAACGAGAGTGGTCTTCGAGTCCTTGGCGATCGAAATCTGTCTTCAAGTCCATTAGAACTTCGCTTTGTGGGTTCTATCGGGTGCGCGACAGCGCTCCCGATGGGAGTAGCCCCCGAGGCTACGTTTGAGTCGAAGAGTCGAACGTAGGCTGAGATCTGTTTCCTTTGTCATTCTTCCATTATCTCCTGTCTTTTATCGGGTGCGCGACAGCGCTCCCGATGGGAGTAGCCCCCCGAGTCTTTAGGTGATCGTTGGCGATTGGGTGAAGACTTAAATATTTGTCTGCGTCCTGCGCTCCGTCCGTATTTCTTCAGAGTACAGGGTGTTCCATCTAGTTGTAGTTGTGTCTTTCCCTTTGATTCCGGACAGAGTTCAACGGGTGACGCTTGTTGATGGGTTTTTGCTTGGTCCCTTTTGAGCTTTGGGCTGCGTGAGCTATGACGATGTCTCTCGGGAGGAGTTGTTGCAACCGAGCCCCCGAGTGCTTTTGAGAAAGATCGCGATTGCGGCGATATCGTCTCTCGGGGGGAGTTTTTGTGCTTGAGCCCCCGAGTGCTTTTGTGAGAGATCGCGATTGCGACGATAGCGTCTCTCGGGGGGAGTTTTTGTGCTCGAGCCCCCGAGTGATTTGGTAAGAGATCGCGACTGCGATGATAGCGTCTCTCGGGGGCAGTCTTTGTGCTCGAGCCCCGGAGTGCTTTGGTAAGAGATCGCGATTGCGACGATAGCGTCTCTCGGGGGGAGTCTTTATGCTCGAGCACCCGAGTGCTTTGGTAAGAGATCGCGATTGCGACAATAGTGTCTCTCGGGGGGAGTCTTTGTGCTCGAGCCCCCGAGTGCTTTGGTAAGAGATCGCGATTGCGACGATAGCGTCTCTCGGGGGGAGTCTTTGTGCTCGAGCCCCCGAGTGCTTTGGTAAGAGATTGCGATTGCGACGATGGCGTCTCTCGGGGGGAGCTTTTGTGCTCGAGCCCCCGAGTGCTTTGTTGTGGTAGGATTTGGGCAACATTATTTTATTGCATCAAAGGTTTACATGAGCTGCCAGATGAGCATGACTGGTGGAGACTATGGGTAGAACAGGCGTAGGTTCGCTACGTTCCATGGATTTCCCACGTCCTCGTCGGTCTTTGGGTTCTTTGGTCTATATGCGCCTCCTCCTATGACTTCTTTGATTATGAACGGTCCCTCCCATTGGGGGCGAGTTTGTGAACTTTCTCTTGTATGAGCTGTAGGACAAGGTCGCCTTTATTGAAGGTTCTGGTGCGCAGGCGACTGCTTTGGTAAGTGTGCAGTTTGTCCTGGTATCCCTCTGATTTTCCTAGGGTTGTGTCCCTTGCTTCGTCTGTTGTGTCTTTGTCATCTTGCAGTGCTTCTTCTGCTTCCTCTTCTTCGTACCCTGAGATCCGGGGTGCCCCAAATTTGAAGTTATGTGGTAGCACCGCCTTCGACCCGCACACCATAAAGAAAGGTGTGTACTGGGTTGCAGTATTCGGGGTGGTGCGTAGGCTCCATAGTACGACAGGGAGTTATTCTACCCAGTTGCCCGCGGCCTGCTCGAGTGGTGCGAGGAGCCGCTTTTTGATTCCTCCGCATACTAGGCCGTTTGCTTTTTCCACCTGGCCGTTGGATTGTGGGTGCGCGACTGATGCATAGTTGATTTTGATGCCCAGTTCTTCGCAGAAGTTCTGGAATTCTGCTGCTGTGAAGTTTGTGCCATTGTCCGTGATGATGTTGTGTGGCACCCCGAACCTGAAGATGATTGATTTGATGAAGTTCACCGCCGTGAGGGCTGTGGAGCTAGTGATGGGCACTTCTTCGATCCATTTGGTGAACTTGTCGACTGCTACTAGCAGGTGAGTTCTTCCTCCCTTTGATGATTTCTTCAGTGGGCCCACCATGTCGAGTCCCCAAGTGGCGAAGGGCCATGATAGTGGTATGGTCTTGAGTTCTGAGGCTGGGGCGTGCGGCCTGCTGGCGAATTTTTGACAGGCGATGCAGCGTTGTACGATGTCTTCTGCGTTTTTCATCGCAGTGGGCCAGTAGAAACCTGCTCAGAACGCTTTAGATACGAGCGCTCGGCTGCTCGCGTGGTGCCCGCAGGTTCCCTCGTGGATTTCGAGTAGTAGGGCCTTGCCGTCTTCTTCATCGATGCACTTCTGGAGTATCTGGGTGATGCTTCGCTTGTATAACTGTCTGTTGATGACTGTGAATGCCTTGGATCGGCGGCTGATGCGTCGAGCTTCTGAGACGTCTTGCGGTAGTGTGTCGTCGATTAGGAATCGGAGGAACGGTCTTGTCCATGCTGGTCCTTCAAGTGTTGTTGACTCCGTAGGTCCGACCTCTTGGCTGTTGTTCCCTTCAGATGGACTTGCTGATGCCACTTGTGTTGGTTGTGTGGTGTCGTCATCTACAGCTGCCTCTGGTGCTTCTGGTTTCTCCTTGATGGATCGCTGGCTGATGCTTTCAAGCAAGACGCCGGGTGGTACTGGTCCTCGAGTCGAGCCGATGTTTGCGAGTTCGTCGGCTTCTGTGTTGTTTGCTCTGGGGATATAATTGAGCTCGCAGTCGTCGAAACTTCCTTCGAGTGCGTTGTAGAGCTTCTGATAGGCCGCCATGTTGTCGGCTACTGCATTGCAGTCTTTCATCGCCTGCTGGACGACGAGGTTGGAGTCTCCATAGATTACGAGGCGAGTGGCACCGCATGTTTTGGCCATACGCATGCCATAGAGCAGTGCCTCGTATTCGGCTTCGTTGTTGGAGGCGTGGCTGAAGTTGATCTGGAGGATGTATTTGAGTTTGGTTCCTTTGGGGGAGACCAGAACGACTCGTGCTCCGGCTCCTTGCTGTCTTTTGGACCCGTCGAAGAACATTGTCCATGAGTTCGACAGGTCCGGGGGGGCTGGTGTCTGGACCTCCGTCCATTCGACCAGAAAATCTGGGAGTACTTGGGCCTTCATTGCTGTCGGGTGTTTGAATTGTAGGTCCCGCGGACTGAGCTCAATGTTCCACTCGACGACTCGCCTAGTCGCTCCGGGGTTGTTGAGAATGTTTGCGAGTGGTGCGCTACTCACGATTGTGATGGGGTGCTCGTCGAAGTAGTGTGACACCTTTCTTGAGGTCGTGATGATGGCCAGTAGTAGCTTCTGGTAGTGCGGGTACCGCTGCTAGGATTTTGTCAAGAGCATGCTGAGGTAGTAGATGGGCCTCTGTATGCTCTGGATCTTGCCTTCCTTTGTGCGCTCGACAACGAGTACTGTGCTTACCACGCTGTTGCGTGCTGCTACGTAGAGGTACAATTGTTCTTTTTCTTTGGGTACCGCCAGGGTTGGCGGGGTCGACAGTGTATTCTTCAAGTCCGCGAATGCTTTGCGGGCTTCTTCAGTCCACTCGAATTTCTCTCCTTTTCTCAGCAACTGGTAGAATGTCAACGTGCGCTCTCCCAATCTGCTGATGAAACGACTCAGGGCTGCGAGTCTTCCGGTGAGCTGTTGCATGCCTGTGATGTTGGTTGGCTCCTGCATCCTGGCGATCGCTTGAACTTTCTCGGGGTTCGCTTCGATTCCTCGAGCAGAGACCATGTACCCGAACAGCTTCCCGGCTGGGACGCCGAACGCGCACTTCTTCGGGTTGAGTTTGATTCTGTATTTGTTGAGCGCTGCGAAGGTCTCACGCAGGTCGTCGAGTAGTGTGTTTGCGTTGTAGGTTTTGATGACGATGTCATCCACGTAGACCTGTACATTTCTTCCGATTTGCTCTTTTAAGTATGCTTGCATCATTCACTGGTATGTAGCACCTGCGTTCTTGAGTCTGAAAGGCATTGTTCTGTAGCAGAATACGCCGTAAGGGGTGATGAATGACGTATGCTCTTCGTCTTCTTCCTTCATCCTGATCTGATTGTATCTTGAGTAGGCGTCGAGGAACGATAGTAGATCGCATCCTGCTGTCGAGTCAATTATCTGGTCGATTCTTGGCAGGGGAAAGTGATCCTTTGGGCAGTGTTTGTTGATTGGCCCGTAGTCGACGCACATTCGTAGTACGTCTGTGTCTTTCTTGGGAACCAGCACAGGGTTGGCGACCCAAGTGGCTTTCTTCGTCTCTCGAATGAATTGGGCGTCGAGTAGTCGGTTGACTTCCTCCCCGATTGCTCTGCGTTTGGGTTCTGAGAATCTTCGTAGCGCCTGCTTCACTGGCTTGGTGTTTGGCTTGATGCGCAGCGCGTGCTCTGCGAACTCGCGCCGGTACTCCTGGCATGTCGGCTGGGCACTAGGCAAAGATTTCCCATTCTTCACGGAGGAAAGTGATGAGGGCCGTCGCTTTCTCTTCCGAGAGGTGGGCGTACACGCGGACTGTTTTTTCTGGGTCTGTCGGGTGCACCTGGTGGGTGACCGTGTCGCTGTCGATCTTGAAGTCCCGTCCATACTCTTTTGACTCGCTTCGGCTTGCTAGCGGAAAGATACTCTTGTCTGTCGCCATGGCTATTTCTGTGTGTTCTTGCTCGGCTCCGAAGGTGTCAGAGACTTTGTGGAAATCGCGGTCATATTTGTCTGACTTGATGAAGCTCCCGTTGACTGTGATGACGCCCGCGGATCCTGGCATCTTGAGTTTGAGGTAGGCGTAGTGCGGAATCGCCATGAATTGTGCGAACGCTGGACGTCCCAATATGGCGTGATACTGTGGTTGCCAATCGAGTACTTCGAACTCGAGGGTGCGTCTTGAGAAATTGCGTCTGTCGCCGAAGACGACTTCGAGCTCGATTAATCCAAGGGAGGTGGCTGCTTCTCCTGGGACTACTCCGTATAACACGGTGCTTGATTTCTTCCATACTGACCGAGGGATCAGCATCTTGCGCAGGGTGCTGACGAAGATTATGTTCATGTTGCTGCCTCCGTCCATGAAGATTCTGTCCATGTCGTACCCTCCGATTTGAGCGTCGAGGACCAGGGGCGCGTGCCCCGGCCTTGGGACTGCAGGCGGGTGGTCGCTCTGGGAGAACGTGATGCTGGTTACTGCGTCGTGTAGCTGGTAGACTTCGACTGCGTTAAGATTCTCGGCTGCTCTAGTCTGCAGGTGTAGGCGTCCTGTTAGGCTTGCGATACCTTGCCTTCTTGGATCGTGTACACCTTTCCTTGAGTGGGCGACTGCTCGGCTCGTCGGGCGCGCTTGGCTTCTTGTTGTTTTTCCTCCTTGAGGCTGTCGGCGAGTTCATTGAACAGGCGGCAGTCTCCTAGAGTGTGGCTCGATCTGATGTTTCCCCGGCTGTTTTCGAAGCAGTGGAATGTGCATGGTCCTTCTAGCTATTCCCTGACCGTGAGCTTGCTAGATCCGGCGTGCCGTTTCCTCCTTGAGATTCGGAAGAATAGCGCGTGGTCCGCTGGGTGCTCGTGAGCTCGCGGGTCGACTTCGATCCCTGCACTTAGATTCTGGTTCCTTATGAGATTGGCGAATCCATCTGGCCTTCGATCTGGGTCATAGTATTCGCCGGTCTGAGTCTCGGAGTCGCTGCCCTGGCGGGTGGTGGCTGTCCGCGCGGCGGTGGGTCGTCGAGTGGTCGGCGATCGTGCGGCTGTATAGTTCGACTCGTCGGGTGGAGTCGCTTCGTAGGATCCTCGCGCCTGCCTTCTGGGTCATCAATTTCTTCCTTGTTGGCGATGATCTTGGCGGTCGCTGATCTCGAGCTCGGAGTCAGTGTCTTGTTGTGCGGCGGGTGCCCGGGTGGCGGTGGGACGTTGAGTGGCCAGCAGGTCCTCTTCTTCATGTTGTAGTTCGTCGATCGGGGTCTCCGTGTAGAACCCTTGCGCCTTTCTTTTGGGTCGTCGAGTTCTCCTTCGCTGGCGGCGGGCTCGGTTGCCGCCGTAGTATTGATCTTGACACGGCTTCAGGCTGAGCGATCTTGCCGGGGCGGCAGAGATGTTCGCCGTGATCTTGAGTTCCTCGGGTAGATTGCATCTGGTTCTTGCCTTGAGTTACGGCTTGTTGGAGACGGAACCGCCGAGATCGTAATTCCAACCTGTGTAGTTCCCACAGACGTCACCAATTGACGGGGATGTACCCCGGCAAATCCCATGGTCAGGGACCCTGGGTTAGTCATGAGAGGCATAGGTTGGACGATAAGCTCGTCGGCTAACAGGAGGATACGTTCCTGCTCGATATTATTGATTGGAGATGGCGATTACAGGGAAGCCGAGGCTAGGTTACAGATTGTGTATTGCTTGCCCTCGACGTCTCCCCTCCTAGCCCTTATATACTAGGCTAGGTCTCGGGGAGTCCGTCTTGATTATAGATGAGGTTTCCTAACCATGATCTTGTTCCGTACGACAAGTTTGCACCTTCCTTATGACTCGCGGACTCCTACGTCGGTGCCACTAGTGAGCCAAGGCTGGGCCCAGGCGGCATCTTTGTGGGCCTTCTGTCTTCTGGTACACCGGGTAGGCTCATCTATAGGAGTCGTGGGGTCACCCCCTCGTCACTTGTGCACCTACTTTGTGATAGCCTTAGTGTCTTGTTATATATCTTGCTATCACATAGTTGTTTATCTTGCTTAGTATAAGTTGTTGGTGCACATAGTTGAGCCTAACTTATTTAGGTTTCTTGCTTGGAAAATTAAACGTTAAGTTTTATTCCGCATTTGTTCAAGCCTAAACATAATTATTTTAAGCGCCTATTCACCCCCCTCTAGACGACATCCACGTCCTTTCAAATCTCCCTGTCCTATACCTCTAGTAGGTTTAAAACTCTTCGGCTACTATTCATTAAACACAATACCGAGAAGGAAACTAAGTTAACAAAATCCATGATAATATGAACCCAGTTTCGAGGAAACCCTAACATGAACATAATAGCCTTTATATATTGGCACTCCACTTCATCTTGAACTTTCATCATATCTAATTTCATAGCACAATGTCCCCTTTCTTTGCTTGAATTGTCTTCGTTAAATGCAAACAATCATAGGCAGATATAATATTGTCGACTATTAGTCTTCTATGAACAAACGCGAACTACTCCTCGAAAATAATACCGGTTTTTAATGATTAGCCATGATTTTGGAAGCAATCTAATGTAACACATTACATAGGTTAATCGAACAAAGCTGTGTGAGATGGGTTGGGTTTTGTACCAGAATAGTGTCCTTGATGGTCTCCGGGCTCTCGGTTCCCGTACAATTCCAAAACAACACTAGTCACCGAGTAGGGAGTCCCGTCTGGTCTTGGTGAATTTGTAGTTAACATTACAAAAATGCACCTTTCACCTCACCACTAGAGTAATCCTCCATAAGAAGCTCATCCATAGCAAGGGTCACTTTCCTTAGGACATGGCGTAACACTTTGTCCATACCTGAAGCACCCTCAGAGGTGTACACGGCTTATAAAAATCTTGCGTGAGCTCCTTCATCTCATCAATGTCCCCATTCACATCACTATCTAACTTCGTTAGGAACTTGACCCAGTTCCGTTTACGCCTCATTGATGCCCGAATATGAAAAAAGTTAGTGTTGCGGTCCTCGACACAGAGCCATTGGACCTTATTTCTCCAGTGCCATAGAAGTTCTTCCCCACGGTAGAGTTCGATATGAGCCTTTCCTTGATCTTCACCTCTATATGTGTAGGGATTGAATGGTTCACGTTGTTGCATAAATTGTCCAAGTCAACCATATGTTCGACAAGATGCTTCAGATGTGATCGAATGTCGTCCACGTTGCTTCGTGACTCCTCGCTTGCCAAGTAAGATCAACAACCCCCTGAGTTTCGCATGCTCCTCCCACGCTACCTCATAGCGAAATTGTATGTGTGTTCTGTCATCTCCGTCTTTCCGAGCAGTTCATTAGAATGTGTGAGTGATTTCAAGAAGTAGTTGTGAGGTGGCTAAGCGAGGCCATATGGAATTGCCCCCCCCCATTATGAATCCAAGGCTTTATATCATCTAACTTTGTGAATGTTATGCTCGAAACCTTCATCTCGGACGTCCAGATGCTGCCAGAATAATCAAGATCATTCAAGCCACACACGCAAATTGTATCTCTGGAGGCCGCCACTTGTGATTAGTTTGATGTCCAATGCATTCATATTCATTTGACTTGAGTACATCGTGAAGTCCCCTATGCAAATTCATGGCGAATCTGAAAACTGAGCAAATATTTCAATCATGCAAACTATTTAAACAGTTTTTTTCACTTAGATTACTTTGGATTTTTTCGAAGGGCCATGAGTTTTTCTTTTCTTTTCGAGGGGTGCCCTGAGATTACTTTTTTTTTGAGGCAATGCCCTGAGATTACTACTTTTGGGATGGCGCGCACTAGCGAGAGAACTGGCCCAGATTGTGCGGCCCGCCCGGCCTAAACATTTCGAGCGAAACCCTACCGTCGCCACCTCCAATCTATATAACCGTATTTGCTCTACCAACGTTTCCCAGATCCTAGGGTTCATCTTCCGCCGCCGCTCCACCACCGTACCCCCCCCCCCCCCCTTCCATCCTCCAACATGGCGCTGCAGATCAGCAAGAAGCGGAAGGTACGATCCCGATCCCGATCCCGATCACTTTTCTATCCTCAGTTTGATTTCCATGGCATGTAGTAGATTCTTACAAGCCGTTGCTCGCTCGCAGTTCGTCGCCGACGGCGTCTTCTTAGCTGAGCTGAACGAGATGCTGACCCGCGAGCTCGGGGAGGACGGCTTCGCCGGCGTCGAGATCCGGGTCACCCCCATGCGCACCGAGATCATCGTCCGCGCCACCCGCACCCAGAACGTCCTCGGTACGCGCATTTCTGCACGCAAAATATCACACGATTACCCTGCGGCTTCGATGCCGGATCTGAAAATGTTTTCGGCGTTCAGGCGAGAAGGGCCGTAGGATCCGGGAGCTGACATCCGTGGTGCAGAAGCGCTTCAACTTTCCGGACGGTGGCGTGGAGCTCTACGCCGAGAAGGTCATGAACCGTGGCCTCTGTGCCGTCGCCCAGGCCGAGTCCCTCCGCTACAAGCTCCTTGGTGGCCTCGCCGTCCGAAGGTTGTTCCTGAACCCATACACTCTGAGACTGATGTTTAGCGTACTGCAATGTCATCTTCACAACAGGCTTGGCCCATTGCCCGCCAGGCCTGTGTTCGATGGTGACAAAAATCGATTGTTGCCCTCCATAGCATTCTATAAACAGTGGATGCATTTTGCTGCCGTTTCCATTGCTTTCTTCTTTGGAGAGAACATGACCAACAGATCTTTCTTCAGTTAATAGTGCCATCGTTTGCTACACTGTTATGTCATCTATAAAGCAAATAGGCCACCTTATGCCAACTTTGTGTCGGAAGATGACCAAATTACCTGTGCCAACTAGGATTTGCTGGGAAGCATTGTCTATGTGCTTCTAATGCGTTCCTGGTTGGCCTCATTTGCTTTCACTACTGAAAATGTTTAGTATAGGCAGTTAAAATTGCTATCTAGATTGTCTCATTGCTGCACAAGTTATATCAGTTGTTAGATTGGTTGGTTGCTATTGCTAAATTAGTTGATGTATTTGCAGAGCATGCTATGGTGTACTCCGATTTGTCATGGAGAGTGGTGCGAAGGGCTGTGAGGTAACTGTCCTGTCAACCTAAGTTTCTCTCGTTCTGATTTGAGGAAATGTAGCTAGTGTACTGATTGGGCGTTCCTTATTAGGTTATTGTTAGTGGGAAGCTCAGGGCGCAGCGTGCCAAATCCATGAAGTTCAAGGATGGTTACATGATTTCTTCTGGCCATCCTGTCAACCAGTACATTGATGGAGCTGTGAGGCATGTTCTTCTGAGACAGGTTTGGGGCTTGCTACTTCATGTTAATAAATGGTAGTACTATCTGTTCACGTAACATAGCCTGATCTTCTATTTCTTGCTTGCTTCAGGGTGTGTTGGGTATCAAGGTTAAGATTATGCTTGACTGGGATCCTAAGGGTAAACAAGGACCTTCTACACCCTTACCTGACCTTGTTACCATCCATCCCCCAAAGGATGAGGATGAGTTCTTGAGGCCTCTTACAGCAGAGATCGCAGTTGCTTAAAACAGAAAAAATGAACCTGCATAGGAGCATTGTAGTTTTGGTGAACTGTTGCTTTGGTTTCAGATTATGTAGATATGGTTTTATTATGATGGAAATCTATTAATATAATTGGTGCTTAAGACCTTGACCTTTTAAAGTTGCAAGTAATATATGCAGTCAGTTATTGTTGCAGTGATACTGTTAATGCTTGATGTTCTTGATGTCTAGTGATGCTCAATGAGCATCTATATTGTGATGACTAAACTGATGTTTCTACAGCATGTTTGTTATATCTTTGTTAATTGTTTTAATAAGCTATGGTCGGTAATTATTCATTGACACCAAGTTACAAGTTTTTTGCATCATTGTGCAGTATAATCTGAAAGCTTTTTTATGTGATGATAGTTGTTTCTGTTATACCAATATGGGTATATTTTGCACCAATGTTGCTGCTGTGTCCATGAATCATTCTGCTCTTCCAAGTGGTATTAATGCTTTTGAATCAATCTGCTTGATGTACTAGTTTGTTTTTCTTTCTGTCCATTTTTGGCTTCGCAGGATAAGTGTGTATCGGCTAAATGCCTTTTGCTATGCATTTCTTGCCGAAAGTACTTCCTGCTATATTAATTTGAGGAAAATGGGCAGCTGGGTTGAGTTTGATAATCTCTTTTGCCAACAATCATTTTCCCCTCATTATTCTTCAAATGAATCTCGTTTTTTATTTTGGTGGCAGTATAAGTGTGTATCGGTTAATTGCCTTTTGCTGTGCATTTCTTACCGGAAGTCTTTCCTGCTATATTAATTTGAGCAAAATGGGCAGTTGGGTTGAGCTTGATAATCTCTTTCGCCAACAATCATTTTCCTCTCATTTTTATGCAAATTTATTTTGATGTTATAGTTTAAAGTCTTTGGTATCTGCTTTCACCAATTTAGGTGCCACAAATCTTTCCTTTTCCAGATAGTTTACTTTAAGCAGAAAAGCTGGCTTGTAACTTCAAAAGCCTGTAATCTTTATCCTTTGATTGAAATTTAGGAAAATTTATGTGGGCCCAGCAAAGCTTATTCTATGCCATATTTTTGCATGTTGTGTTTGTGGGGCTATCAGTTTCCTGCTAGACCAAATTGGGTGAAATGGGCATTTGACTTGTCTAATTTTACATGGTCTAATTGATTCATGCCCATCTTTATGCTCCTGCATCTGAGCATGAGGTAGTAGATTTCACTGCTATGTTGTCCACAATTTTATTGTTGACGCACACAAGATTTCTTCCAAAATTGAAGTTTTGTGTTATTAATATTTGATTTATATTTGTTCATCCTTGGCCGGTGATGAAAAACCTTTTAATCATACCATCTTTCGGGACTGATAGGTCGCTATGCGCCCATGCTGTCTTTCTGCAATTCTGAGGCCATATTGAACGTCCTTACTCCATGGTCTTACGTTCTTTAATTTTAATTTTTGGACAGTTGTATGCATGGTAATTCATTCTCAAAAACGCTACACCCAGGTGTAGTGTTACTCATTCATTCTTCTGTTTGGTATTTTGTTTACACCACTTGTGTCGTATGTCTATTCTGTTCATGCTTGGCTATAGTGATGAAAAACCTGTGAATCAAACCATCTTTCGGGACTGATAGGTTGCTATGCAACCATGCTGTCTTTCTGCAATTCTGAAGCCAAATTGAACATCATTAGTGTCTCCATGCTACTGTTCATTTCTTTTTTACTCAGCTATTGCTTGGTTTTGTGGTACGGATGAAGATATGCACTGGGCTCCGAGCAGCAAACATTGCTGTGTTCTGATGGAGATGCATTTGCCTAGAAAGCATTGTCTGACGACTCACCAATCAATTGCCTTTCTACATCTGAATTTTTATTTATGTAGTATGAAAGTAGGAGCATCAGGGCTGTATTGTAACAAGGCTTAGTTCTTTGTACCCTCGTTCTGCTTGCCAGTAGTAAATGTGGTTGGCCTGCTTGAACAATGTCAATCTGCTAACCAATTTTGCAACATTCTTTTCTTATCTGTAGGTCACGCAAGTTGGTAGTAGTGGGGATTAGTGCTCTACCAGCTATGCAATATAACAATCTGGGTAATGTGTCTTGTTCTTGTGGTGATTTCTTTTTCTTTCTTCGAAGTGAGTTAGACGTCTGGCTGGTGATGATTCAGGTTAGAAAAGATCTTAGTGTAGCAGCTGCCCTCTGCTCTGGGATGGAAATACCAATTTGCACTCGCTTGATTTAGCTGTCTGTGTGACTTCAAATGGGTCTCAGGGTCATGCTTTGTATTTTCCTCTTTTCAATTTTGTTGTTGAATTTCCTTGGGCCCGATGCCACGTCTCCAGTAGCTACAAGCCTTGACTGCAGATGCTACATTGTGCCAATACTGACTTTTCACAGTTGATAGGAACCTGTGGCTGTACTCAATTGGAACACAGAGCCGTTTTTTGTGATTACACTTCTTTCTTAATATGTGCATAAATATTTCTGTCAGATTTTTGGGAATCAATGGCTGTGATGATAAAACTAAGGCTTGTTTCTCAAAACATTCGCAGTTGCCGCCTAAGAACTTTCGCCCTGCCAGGCTTGAGAGCTAATGCTGCTAATTCCTTCCTTGGATGTCTGAGCCATGTTGATTTTCCTTATTGAACTCTGCATAATTTTTCTTTTTACAAGACATTTCACCAATTTCTATAGAAAAATCATATATACACTTATTACTAGAATGATGATAGGCATGACACTAGTATGCTTCAAAAGTCACTCTTTTGATCCTTTTTGTCAAAGCTTACATGATTTGCCTGACTTTAAAAAGTTAACATGATGTGACCCTTTTTGATGACTCCATAGCCATGGCTGTGTCTCTATGCAACCCAAACGCCAAAGATCATGCTTTTTGAGCTTGTGTCCTAGCTGGATCAGACTTGCAAAAACTAAGTAGGAAGACGGTGGTATCAACTGCGAGGAAGAATTCTAAGATGCAACTGATGAGGTGTTGTTTCATGCTTGTAGCCTTGCCTATGTTGTAGATTTTTTGACAATTTAAACCACCTGGGTAGCTGATTTATACCCATTTAAATGTTGATGTACACCTTTGCCTTGGAGCCGAACAATGACATGATAAGATACTGTTAAAATTTATTAATATGTTAATTATGGTGTAAATCTACCCTTATAATTTCCATTGCTTCATGAAGAATCACTAGCCATGAACATGTGTTAATTATGGGGTAAATCAACTCTTGTAACTTCCACACCCCTTCATGAAGAAACATCTTCCATGGTGACTTTTTCATCTGTCTACATCATCTAACAAAAAAACACACAATTGATGACTTTTTCATCTGTCTACATCATCTAACAAAAAAACACACAATTGATTTCACATTTTATCAGCTTGCTTGTAGTTCTACAGTCACCATGCCTCAAAACTTGCTGGTCGTGCCCATGCGCCTGGTTGCACGCCCTCTTGCCCGTGGCCGTTGCCACAGCAGCGCGCTTGTTCCGCACCCATGCCGTGCCCTGTGGCTTCGTGCCCGTTGCGCTCGCTGATGACGATGCAACATGGGCTTGAGCAGCCTTACGTAGGGGATATTCCCTTTGGCTCTTGGATGCACGTGCACCTGCATGCCAAATGTATAATTTTGCCAATGTTAAAAGATCTGATTTTTTTTATATGTTCATTGTCATATCCAAATGGCACATGCAAAATTTCAGGTGAAAAGTGTTGTAATTAAGTTGATTACATCAATTAGAGAAATCTCCACTTGGTGTGCCGCATAGAAGTTGCATGCAGAGCAACAGACGCATCCTTCTCTCCAATGGTCGCGTCCTTGATTGATCATCCAAACCGACATAGATGCCGTCGGTTTCATTGTATAAATTGTAACTATCTATCCAGATCAATGTAAAGATTCACTTTGATTCTTCACACGTTATCAGCATGCTTGAACCGACATAGATGCCGTCGGTTCCATTGTATAAATTGTAACTATCTATCCAGATCAATGTAAAGATTCACTTTGATTCTTCACACGTTATCAGCATGCTTGAACCAGCGACTTGTGCTGGCGTACGCCCCGGGCACCTGCTGCCTCCTTTTGGTCAGCGTCTAGACCCTACGCGGTGGCGCCCGGCCTCCGCGCCGTTTCGCTGGCCGCACCCGTGGACGTGCGCCGTCTGACCAGCACGCCAAGCCTCGGCCTCCGCGCCGTCCGGCGCCCCCCCCGCTCGGCCTACACGCCCGGTAGCCCGGCCTTCGCGCTGGTCGGCCGGCCTCCTCGCCGCGCCTTCGCTCGGCCTCCGCGCCGCCGGCAGCCCGGTCTTCGCGCCGCGCACTCCAGCCCGCCCGATGTTGGCCGCGCCCCTCGCCCCCGGCTGCGCTTCACCTAGCTACCCGTGTCCGTGCACGGCCTCTGCGCCGCCGGCCGCACCCCTCGCCTGGCAGTGCCCGCCCGCCTGCGCTGGCAGTGCCAGGCCATGGCCGCTCCTGGCGGCGCTCGCCCATGGCAGCCCGCGCTGGCACATGGAGCCCAGCGGCGCCTGCAACGGTGTCGCTCCAGGCACCGACCTTCCCAGCGTCTCCTCCTCCGAGGACCTCCAGTCGCCTGTGATGTCCATGGTAGTCTCCGTGAGTGGGGAATTGAATCTGGAGATTTTCATATCTGTTTCAACTTTCCTTATCTCTTCGGTTGACTAGCCCCTGGGCTGCCACACATAGCTTTACGTGGCAGATTCACATGCAAAGTGGCTGGGATCAAGCTATCCAGCCGAATTATTGCTACTGCCATTTTTAGCATTTTAGCGTATTGGTGTTTTAACAACACTCTAGCAGGGATTTTATTCCTGTTTTTAAACATTAAATTCGGTACATATACTTCAGTATCGTTTTTGTTGTTGAATACCAATGTATTCTAGATCCTCACGTTTGACACGTGTTGAGATTAATTACATCTATTTGCAACTGAGATTTTTAATCTCTTGCAAAGATTAATTAAGTACTTTTACAGTACCGATTTTCCGTCGAGTACAATTTATTCCGGATATTTCTATGATGTATCTAAATCCATGTCATACACATGTCGAGATTAATACGTCTATTTGCAATTGAGATAATCAACTTGCAAATACATATGCAAAATTTGAAGTGATTTTCTTTAAATTGATGCTTGGGATCACAAGGTAGTCTTATGGATCTACTGCCTACACAGATTATCGATGACTACTGATAAAGTCTACATTTTGTCGCCTCGACATTATAATTGCTTTACAAAGTGCTTTCTCACACATTTTACTAAGTCATGACATAAGGCATTAGGAGTGAGTATCTACTGATTTCATCATATTATACTTCCTAGTGCTGTGAGATCTACTCCATTTTAGAGATTATCTTCAAGATGTCATCCTTAGCAATTTGAGATTCAAACTAATGATTTCAAGCCACCTTCTTGAAATCTATTAATTTTGCAACATAAAGATGTATTTATATTACACAATCTGTAGTATAAATAAATTACCGGTTTTCACCGGAGATGATATGTTCTATGTGTTTACCACATTGCCATTTTTCATGAACACTAGAAGCAGACAGCGCGCTTTGCTGCGCCGCTTTTATTACAATGATTGTGAACTCCATTTGTCAAAGATTACCAAAGAGACTTATCTTAAACCATGCGTCACCTAGCCCTCGGCAAGACCATTCTTGTCACCGCCTCCTCTCCTCTTGAGTGGAGCTATTGAAAGTGTGAGCCAATCCAACACCTTGAATTCATTAGATGTCTCGGAGAGGTACAAAGGCATAAATAGTAGCCGTGTTTGATGTTCATTTGTGCTAAATACCATCATCGGCAGACTCTGCGAAAGTAAAACCCACAAGGCCACCATCGCCAGTGCTTCTATGGACTCATCTGTAATATCGCGACATCCAACGATGATGAGAGTCGCTAAGTTGCAGCATAACTTGGCTAGTGAATAGATGGACTTATTGCCCACTTTGCTGCAATTCGACAGTTTCAATGACACAAGAGATGATGATGAGGCCTCAGCTATTTTGAAAATTCCAGGATCACCAACTTTATTGCACTTGCTTATGTCTAGCGACTTCATTTTATGACAACCATCAGCTAGAGCTGAGATTCCAGCATCTGTTATGCTGTTACATCCTGCAGCCCCAAGCTCTTCCAAGTTTAAACAGCCTTTTGATACAACATGCAATAAATTATCAGTTATTAATTTGCAACCTGTGATGTGCAACTGTCGCAAATTCCAGCATCCCAGTGCAACCACCTTTAGACCTTTGTCACTAAGCTTTCTGCAGTGAGAGACATCTAGGGTTTGCAGACATGGTAACCCATCTCCTAATTTGACCATTCCAACACCAGTGGTACCTAAGAGACACATGAACAGTACCAAATGTAAATGAATTACGTTAGATTTAAGGAAATAGCAACAATTTTTCAACCAAAATAGATAACTGGCACCCCCTATCAAATGAAGTCCCCATCAACCCTTAGTGACATTTAGATAAAAGAAAACATAAAGAACAGAATGTTTTGGTTCATGGTAAAATCTGTATGCCTAATGTTGAAATGGCAATAAAGGATGTCGGTTCCAATTTTGAACTGTGTGAATGCATCCAAACCAAAATCTCATAACCTCTAACAATGCTAGTAACTTCAGTGTGGCAGAAACGGTTACAAAGATCACAATCTGTATGAATAAATATTTTTTTCAAAAGGTACATTTGACCAACTCAAAATCTTAACCCCAACATTTCTACCCGTGGCAGCCCCCTCGCCAATGGCATCTGACAAACCCTGATATGAGATTACTAAACAAAAGCTAACAAATTACTAAAAAACATGGAAGCATGCATAAATGTATTTTGAATCTCTGTTTAAACCAGACAGAATTTACAGATATTTTTTAGCACTTTTAGCCGTGAAGATAGAATTAATTCCTCTCTAGTTGAAAGAGGCACATATATAAATCCATTGACAAATGGAAAGTGGCTGTTTGCATTAACGAACCATTGGATTCTTCTAAATGAAAGACCTATCAAAATCAGCTGAAATCTTGAAATACTCACATATCTGCATATGCATTTACTCCTGTTGTTTCTAAATATTTGAACCGGCAAAACATCATATATTCAGGAACGGATGGAGTATTTAGTAAAGGAAAACATATTTAAGGTTATCTCACTTGTTTTGTTCGTACATGTACGTAAGGTTACGGTTAAATTGACCAACATCTACAATTACAAATTTTTAATGATGCCATTACTTCAGAAAAGCATAACACTGGAAACTTTGTCTTTGTTAAAAGACCAGTTAAATCTTGACTCAATCTTTAGAGAACTAAAACGAAAATATTTCAGAGACGATCAAATATAAACACTACACATAATCTTGATAGCAGATGAACCAAGTTTCAGCCCAAACATCACGATCAATCATGAAGGTAAAACTTTAACCTGAACCTAGCAAACCATGAGAACAAAATCAAGCCCTTGTCAATGCAACCTGAACCTCCAGCGAACCAAAGGAGGAAGAATGTAGTGATTCACATTGCTTCCCACCAACCCAACACACAAAAATATGAACATTTTTTTGGCACCATACCGAGTCCTGATTTTTGGCATCAAACTGCAATCAAGACCAACTAAGAAAATTGTCATCCTAAATGATTTTAAGTAGTAGCATTTCACCACAACTGCATAGACATTTGAGGACCCTCGCCCCCACCCAAGATAAAAATCTGATGCCAAATTTTGTAGCAAATTTGACAAATAAATCAAACCCCAACTCCTACTAATAAATTCCTGCATAGGCACCTATCTTAAACCCAAATCCGCACGAACTTGACCGAGATTGCTTGGCGGCGTGCATAGGGATTCTAAGTAAGAGAGAGGGAGGGGGGATGAGCTGATGGATGAAGCTGGAGAAATTTCTGTGCTTGAAGATGCGAACTCCGGCGAGCACCAGACCAGGAAGCTCACATCCAACGTGCCACTCCACCACACCACTGCGTCCGTCGATTGGCCATTCACCATCTTGTATGTCTTGGATACGAACGGTGCTGGCCTGCCGCCTCCTCTTCTGGCTTCAACGCGCCGCCACGACGCCTTTGACCTGCAACAATAAGAGCAAGTACAAAGATAGTATCACCAGCTCTCCATGTCATCTCTAGATATCGGTATAGACAACTTGTACATTTGGCTATCTTTCTAGTTGTTAACATTCAAAATGAGAAAAACTTCACAAAGTAGTTACTAATTACTCCAATATGCAAAATCATCAATCAAGTAACTTGTAGAGAGACTCCTGCGACCACGCGTAGGCAGTGCTAGGTTCGTTTCACGCGTTGGCTACAAAGAGGAAAATTTGCAAAATCAATCAAAAGAGGAAAATCTGGACAGAAACATCAAAGAATGGATCGATCCCAATTCCTAGCAGACACATGCATGGCAAGCTGAGGTGAAGGCTAGCCAGATCAAAACGCCATGCACGGATCTAAGATAAATGTAGCGGATATGATAGCGAACTCTTGACCTTGTCATTCTCGGGTGGTTGCTACCCAAGCACCGCCGCCGCTGCTTGTCGCAGCCTCTGCCCTCGAGGATCGCCGGCGCGGGCAACATCCAGAAGCTCCTCGTCAACAACCACGTCAGGCTCCAACCCTTTCCGGATCGGACACCGACGACTCATCCCGGGCGCCCGAGCTCCAACTCTTTCAACGCGTCCTCGCGGAACCTGGATGCCGCATTGCGTTGGGCTGCCGCCATAGCCGCCGTGGGCGTCGAAGCCGGAGAGGCTGGCGGCGCCCTCGGCGAAGCCAGGGTCGGCAAGGAAGTAACTCAAAGCCACGCCGCTCAAGGCTTTACCTCCCTCCCTCCCTCAGTGACAACTCAGGCCCACACCCTCTCACAGCTGCCCATCTCACCCACCGCTTTTGCTTAAAAAAACACTGCTTCACTCGATCAAAATTGTATGCAGCCGGCCAAATCGATCCTCAATTGATTCTGGGAGCTCCATCCTTAGGGAGCATAGTAAATTTAGAGATTTTTTACAAAACACCACAAATTTTTTTGCACTTTGACACAAATGTCACACCTCAGGTCATTTTTACCCCCCTCCAACCCTCGGACCACACATGTAAGTGACATGATGGTGTGCTTTTCTTGAATCCGAACAAAGTTGTGTGTCATTTTGCCAAATTTCTCAAGGTCGGAGTAAATACAAATACAGGTCGCAGAAAAATTAAAAAACAGAATGTGGTTGCAAAATAGTCTGACTATTTCTCATATCCCATGAACCATCAAGTAAGCAACTCTAGCCAAAAAGCTAAAAAATAAAATAGCTTGCAATGTATAGTTAGTAGTTATGCAAGATTTCTTAACAATTATTGATGTGCTCACCTTGATAACCTTAGAATTTTGCAACACAATACCCCAATAGAATTTCTGGAACTGCAAGCCAGAAACAAACATTTAGTTCGATCTCTATCCTATTATGAGAGCATTCAAAAGTCATAACACACATACAACTCACTGAACCATATTTGAATATTACTTTCAAATAGAAAAATTAGATGCACATGAATCATATGAACTAATCACGTTGAAGCTATGCAACCTCACTAGACAAAGTACAACAACAAAGGTAAAATTCTCAAGTCAACTATAAGAGGATGCTCCTTGAAAACTTTTGCATGGGTGTTGCTTTAAACGCCATGCTCCTCTTAAGATATTTTATTGCGGCCTCCTTGATGTCCTAAGTAATGAATTAATTCTTTATCATGACCATATAATCCAAAGCTTGTAAGCAGTTCTCATCTTAGATTTTTCCTGCTATTGGGTGCTGCATTAAAATGCCATGCTATTCTTAAGACATTTTATTCCAGCCTCCTTTCTCTCCTAAGTATTGAATTAATTAATTATCATCACCATATAATCCAAAGCTTTTCAGCAGTTCTCACCTTAGATTTTTTGTGCTATTCTGTTTATTCAAGTTTCTTAACATGTATTTTCTCTGTGAAACTTTCTTCAGAGTTGAAAGCAAGCTATGGCTATGCATGATTTAGACAATGTCTATGGAGAAATTATACCTCTCTAATCTCTATATGCTTCTCAACAGGCTCCTTGAACCATATACTAAAATCTGAGAGTAACACGTACATGTGCAAAACTCTCCGTCTAAGAAAACATTTCACCATGGGTCAATCCATATTTTCAATAAAAGTTTCATAGGAGAACACGTACATGTGCAAAACTCTATGCCATCAAATTCTTTATCATATCCCGTGATAATCTCATGCTGAACATTATAGTACTTAAAGTCGTTAGCATTTGGGACCATTTAGGGAAGAACTGTGTAATCCCTGTCCAAAGGAAGACACCATAATCAATTAAGTTGAATACTCCAATTTATAAGGAAAAAAAATCAAAAGCAATCAGTGGTGAGAACTATCAGTTTCACACCTATAGAATGGGGATTGGAAGCTAAATTTTCAAGAGATGTCAATATGAAAACCGGTCTCAACTATTATATATAATAATGGAAATTGCAGTTTTCGGTTGCTAATCTAGTGGAAGACATACTTAGTCCACTTCAAACGACAAACAAACGTTGATCTTTGTCCAAGAAAAAATACAGAATGACCGATCATCATAGATATATTCCATCTGAAATCAAAATGATAATAGACTATTTTCCATTTCTCATATCGGACTCCAAAGGTCCAAATGAATGTGAAAGGAAGCAAACCGCTAACTTTAATAATTGAAACATGTGCACACAAAGTAAGAAAACATAGCAGGATCACTAAACATCCTATGAATCTTGAAAATTTGACATGCCCAAACGAGGCGTCATTGGCAGAAATTATTCACTCGCAACTAAAAATTTTAATATATATAGAGAACTCACCAATCTACTCTCCCACAGTTAATCCCACCTCCATCTCCACCATGTACGTTCTTACAAATCCACAAACACATCTCAGTTAGTCGTTTTGGTTCCCAAAATTTCCTGAAGGAAAGAATGGAAGAAGGGAGGAGGGGTTAGAGAATGAACCTACCCTGGAGTAGTGAAAGATTGTTGGTCTGCACATAGTTGTTGTCTGCTGGGAGAGAGGCAACGGCTAGTCAACGCCGTTGCATCACAAGAGGTCAATCAGGAAAAAAATAGCAACGATAACCACCCTGCAAGGAGCGCGGCCCGACATGACGCGCATCTGCCAGATTGTGTCCATGCCACCGTCCTCATGTACGAACAGGCAGCAACCCCAATGTCGCTCCTTCTTCCACGGCCTCCGTATTGCGCCTCAATAGCTCCTCATTCCAGGCCTCGGCCACGAGCGAGAGGCATAGAAACTCCGCACATCGGTCACATTGCCCACCTCCTCCAGCAACAATGACAGCGACAAGGGTAACCCAACACGCCACCTTGAACGCAAATAGCGCCCAACCCACAACCCTCCCCTGCCAGCCGCCTCTCTCCCTCTGTGAAGAATCAAATCTGACACGTACATGACTGATGCACAGGAGCCACCACACCGCCGCCCACCTATTTTGACCAGATGAACTACCCGGCCCTTCCTCCCACACACCCAGCCCACAACAGAAAGCTCCTCATCTTCTTCTATGTCACCCACATGGCCTTCTTCTCCTCCCATGATCTCCACATCCTCCTTGAATTTGATCCCACCGCCAGGCTCCCGTGTCCAATATTACCTCCATCATCGCGTTCCCTACAGGTAATAGACAAGCACCTCAATTTTTTCCATTCCCCTGTCCGCTCCAATAACCCTAACCCTAGAAATTCAGAAATTGATGGGGGAGAAGGGAAGAGGATGAGGACGCGCGGGGGGGGGGGGGGGGGGGGTCTTACCGAGAGAAGATCGCCAACGACGGTAGAGAGGAGCACCGGAGAAGCCCGTTGTTCGGATCGTTGCATCGCGAACGTCGTCCCCGGTCGCTACTCGCTACCGCACGAGAGAGAAAGGGAAGTACTCCATGCTCAGAGAGTTGTCGCCGACAGGTCATCCCTCCGGTGCCGCTGCCTCCGGAATCACATGATATGTAGGACCCGGGGGTGAAGGGAAGGAAACTGCTCATAACGACCGAGGGACGGAGGGAGTGGTCTAGTTTTTTTTTCACCAACGAGGGAGCCCACCTGGCACCTGGCGTCCACGCGATTCAAAAGCGAAGATGACCTGGTCAAAATCGAAATCGAAATCGGTAGCCTCAATCGAACGTGGGAGCTTTAAAACTAGGGAGCATAGTGATATAAAGGATGTCTTAGCGGTCGAGAATTTATTTCTCCCGCACAACAGATGATATGTTCTATGTGTTTACCACATTGCCATTTTTATGAACATGTCTTAGCGGTCGAGATTGATTTCTCCCACACAACAGACTTGTAAATTTTGACAATCACATCTTCCTCATTATATTAGGAAAACACTAGGTAATGAGTTCGATCTACTCCCCATGTGCAGACTATCACTCTTACGGAGAGGCCTACGTTTTGTCAATCTCGACAAACGATTATCTCCAACGTGTGTTTCCTTATATTTAAATTGTGCCATACACAAGGTAATAGAACCATGCGCATCTACTGACATTGTTAGATTTGCAGCCTATTACTGTGAGATCTATATGATCTTCAACGTGTTATATTCCCACAATTGAGGTTGAGCATTTTCAAGTTATACACTTGAGTCAATTTTTTTCATTTTTATTACAAATCATGATGGTTTTAAATTTACTATTGGTAAATTAATTATCGCTGGTTTGCCCCTATAAGTAACCGATGGCTAAGTATTTTGAGGCTCATTCCCTCAATGGACACAACTTACTTAAGCGGGTCATGGACATCAAGATCAGTCTTGCATCCCATGGGATAGTGCCTGCAATCCAAGCCACGCCTTCGGGACGCAAAGGACCTCAAGGGTAGCGGTTTGAAACTCACGTCAAACCCTCAACCTGACACCATCAAGCTGTCACGGGACCCTATGAGAATGGGGAGCATGATGGTTGAATATGCTTCAACCGACATGTTTGGAGAGTATACATTTAGTCCCTCAATCTCCTTAGTGATCTATTTAGTTATGTCCATTTATGATGTTTTAATAAGAACAAAATATTGTTGTCATCATATATTGTATATCACAATATATTGTATCAGCATTTTGATACAAATACATTTGTATGTATTCTATATATATGATAGAGGTTTTCATACTGAAAATCTTCAAATATAGATTTCTACGGGGGTCAATCTGTTGAAAGATGATATGTGCCATGTGGACATATGCACCACAACTCTATATTCAGGGAAATATAATGTTTCCACTCTTACTAAGAGGCCAGGAAATATTTCAATAATCGCTGGACGCGATGATGTAATTGTTGACTCAACTCGAGTCATATTTACTATCCCTATGGGTACTCGAGTATTATCAAAGATGCTCTACTGTATCTCGATATAACTCGTACCCTACTACTATCGAGATATCCATCAAAATAGTTTCCATAGCGAAACTTGTGTTGACAACAAAGAGAAAATCTTCTCTTCACCCTATACGGATATGGCAAGCACATTATCTTCTTATCGTCCGGATTGCACTGTACATACTACAAAACCCGTAGCATATATGTTGCATTCATGATAGCTTCCATAATGTCTTCTACGTGACAAACTTGACATACTCGCCTTGGTCATTTCGACATTGGGTTGAAACAGAAACTGTCAGCAATTTTTATTGATCATGACTAAAATGATGCTACATTCTAACATATTTGGATTTTATGTGCATTACATGCAATGCAAGGAAGCTAACTTTAAGGCGCATACACCTTAAAGTCTACGTTGAACCACTCAAACTCCTTGAATTCATCAAGTCGAGGTACGTGGCTCTTCCCAACCATTGACTAGACTATTCAGGTATTCTATGGTTAAAAGGCACATTTACATGATGTCTCATGTGTGCATTTAGCCATACTAAACCATTGGCTCATTATCCTGAACATCGATTTCAAGCAAATCGAATAGACAACATGTTACAAAATTCTTCTTGTGTGCCTTTAATATGGCCCTATAATTGAATTTTAGCACTTTGTCCTATGTGTCTAGATTCAATATGGTTTGGTAGAATCCTTTATCCAAATAATTAAGCTCATTACATGGTTTTTACTTTAAAATCGTAAATTACCAACTTTACGTTGGAGTCATGCAATTTTACACGCTCATGACAAACTGCACAATATTATTCCCCTTTATCTTTGATACATGGAAATCTATCAAGCATTTCCCATCTGCGGTAATTCGGTTATACACCGATATCACCACCATGACATACATCATTGGCCCCTCAACATATATGTCGGATCTATGTGAGGAATAACTGTATTTCCATCAATACCTCAAGCCCCTCTCATGGGGAGTTATTCTAGGCCAGTATGCTGCTACACCGAGGAATATTTCCAGGCATTAGGGGGAGAATTCAAGTACCATGCATAATGCCAGGAAATTATTGGAATGTTCAACACATTTCTACCTCAAATCCACGTACTCAAAGATTTGAACCATGCGTTCAGAAGATTTGCAATACATTGCAAATAACCTGCCAAATTCATTTACTGAATATAAAGGTGTCACACAATCCTACAATCCTGCAAAAATATGCCTGAAAGAGTGAAGGTCCCAACAAAAATCACTCCACTCCCCGTTCAAAGCAACAGAGGGAGAAGCATGGCAACAATACATCAGGATTCAGCTTCTCGCAAGCAAGGATATTAAGGCCATTGAATCAGTAAATGCAAGTCAACTTCACGTTGATAGACACCTAATGGGTAGTATACACCCAGTGGATGGGAAACCTCCACCAACCCAGGTCATAGTGCGCACAATGGCCGGGACATCGGAATACCCGACTCAACCGCATTGGGAAATCGCGAGCAGTCACCATGGGTAACGATATTTCCATCAACTATATATAAACATATATATATTTTTGAGAAACATTTAACCGTAAGTCTACAATTATCGACATACATTTCTCAACTAGATTGCAAAAACCTTTCAAATGATTCGTGTCCAAAGACCATGGCCATGGCAAAGTGTGAACAACACTCAGACTGAACTCAAGCAAAGGATGCAATTCTAAGAAGAAATAATCTTGCTCAATAAGGGAAGGTATTCACATAAGCAATACCTACACCTGTTTTCTTCTGGAAACAAAATGAGAACACCGAGGTGGTGAAACATAGAGCAAGTATTGTAGCACAAGGGTTTACGCAGATACCCAATTATTCTCCAGAAGTGGAATCTCTTTCCGATAAATTATATCATTGTCAGTATAAAATCATCTATCTATGCAGTTGATAGATGTAGTGATCACATATCCGTGTGTCTCACTAGATTCAGACATATATGATTGATTTCCGATGGAATCTCAATTCTGAATCGAATTACAAAATGAAACATACATTGTGTAAAAATCAGTAAGTTACTATACGACTTATTGTTGTCGATACATATGGTACAACCGACGTAGTGAGTTCCTTATACACAAGGATTACTCGTACAATGATGATTATCCATGTTTATGTGTCATACACGGTGACTACTCTAAATGATGGAGTTTAAAATGAAGGATTTGGGTAAAACCAAAATATCGCTCGTTACTACAACTTAAGCACCTTCATTCATTCATTATGGTATACTATATTGTCTATGTCCAAAATATATTGGAGAAATTCATTGTGGACAACTGTTATCCATCCATAACTCTCATGGAATTTCATTCTCTATACGTAGAGAAAGATCTATTTAGTCCAAGAGATGATGGAAATGAGATAATGGGACTCAGCGTTCCATAATGCCATTGGATCCACCAAACACAATGGGTTGAGAATCAAGAATATCTTTCGATATCTCCAAGGCATCAAACATCTTGTCCTTATTTTCCAGTTTCAAGGAAATATGAATACCAATATCATTGGATACATTGATCAGATCCCCACTATGTCAAATCATAGACAAGCTTAGTATTCATACTAGATGTATGATAGCCATTCCATGAATGTCTTTCAAACAGACCTTAGTGGTTACATCCACCAAACATTATCTCAAAGATAATGTTGTTTGTGTTGCCCGGATGTAACAGGTTACGTAACAAGCAATATCACTATATTGCTCGTCTTGCAAGTCAAATCATACTACAAACTCATACGTTTGTTCACAAAGTCTCTACCAACTTCGACATCTAGAAAATGTTCCTAGAATTAGTATTCAACGACTTTGAGATATGCAAGAATCAGGGGGAGTATCTTCCTAGATTACTCTTGTTTAATGCATCATATTATACTCCTTTTCCCTTTATGAGTTTATTTCATAGGTTCTCATCAAGGTTTTTAATGAGGTAATATCAACACAAGATCAGATGTCATACTTCCTTTTTTCCCCACCGGTTTTTTTAGGAAAGTACATATGACATATTTATTGTCCTTTTAATTCTATGGGTTTCCTCATATTGAGTTAAAATAGACAATAAACATTATATGGTGCAGCATTTTCTCCTTATTTTTCCACTAGATTTGAAGGAGTTTTGACAACATATCAAACACTATACCCCTCATATTTTTTTCTACAGGTTTACTATGTCTATACCAAATTCTACATTCCATAAATATGTTCATGGGATTGGTACGCAACGACTTCGGAACTTGCAAGTTTCAGGGGGAGTCTCAACTTGAGGCACCTCTGCTCATAACATGACATTATGTTCTCTCTTTGTGATTTTATGTTCCAGGTTCTCTTGAAGATTTTAATGAAGAACTATTAAGGGAGAATGCTCTAAGATGATGGCATTACACGGATGATCGTGGGATGATTCTACATAGTCAAGTGTAGATTAGGGGGAGTGTTGTGATTAAGTTAATTAAATCAATTAGAGAAATCTCCACTTGGTGTGCCGCATAGAAGTTGCATGCAGAGCAATAGACGCATCCTTCTCTCCAATGGTCGCGTTCTTGATTGATCATCCAAACCGACATAGATGCCGTCGGTTCCATTGTATAAATTGTAACTATCTATCCAGATCAATGCAAGGATTCACTTTGATTCTTCACAAAAAGCTTTAGTATTTTGGCCAGTGAAAAAAAGACAAATCGAACGCCAAATGATGCCTTCAAATGTAGCAAAACGTCATACGTACTTTTGTTTTTTTCATCGAGGAAGAACCACTGCACCATATGACATCAAAATTGGCAAGCACACATGCCACACTAATATGAACATCCACAAAAAAAATTAGAATTTTTTGAATTTTTTTACCATTTGTTTTGATTTTACTATTCATTAGAGAGCGCATGCACCCCAGAGCCAAATAGCCGCGTCCCCTTGCATAGATACTTTACGACCGCACCATGGTGCCATGGATTGTCGCATTTGGGACTTGAGAGCCTGAAGAGGTTGTCATAATGGACGGCGAGGTCGTGACGCGTCTCCAATCCCTATGGTTGTCGACGTGTACTTTGTCGGGCTGTTGTGCCTGCTGTACCTCACGGCTACCACTCCTTCGCCTGCGTCGCTCCGGCGCTCACTGCCGTCTTATGGCCCTCGACCTTCTCCTAACAACCTCGCTGTCGAGCAGCCGCTTCAGTCGCATTGGTACATGCAGCCCTTAGAGCGAGAGCGATTTCTATCTCCGTGAGTGGGGGATCCAGGGCTGGAGATTTCCATCTCTGGTGGGAACTTGTTTCCTTAGAGCATCTCCCGTCGTTCGCTCCCCAAGGTATTTTTCGGCGCTATTTTAGTGCTTGGGGGCTCTTGACGTTGAAATCGGCTTGGGGGCGATCGACAACCCAGCTGCGGACCCAGGGTCACCTTAGGCGTAGAGATTCGGCGTAGTTTTGGTGTAAATTCGTCCCATTTTGCCTGGTTCGACACATATCATGAAATTTTGGCTAAACTGGACGCAAATTTGGCGCAGTTTCGGCGCTAGTTCGGCGCACAACAGAAACTATAAATATATAGTTCGGCATAAATACTAAAAAATAATACAAATCAAACTAGGCATTGCCTTTGCGCATTCATAGATGATCCACTAGATCTTGCTGCAGTTGATGATGCACTTGTGGATCTTGAATCTTCTGACGCATATTGTGGTTGGCTGTCCAATCTGTCGGTATCTGTTGATCAACAACTGCAAGAGGTCCTTGGTTGAGATATGATTCAATGTCATACATTGGATCCTCTTTCTCGTTCTCAATGATCATGTTGTGCAAGATGACACAACAATTCATCACCTTTCACATTTGAGATTTCGACCAGGTCAGAGCGGGGTACCGGACAACGGCAAATCAAGATTAGAGCACCCCAAATGCCCACTTGACAAAGTAGGCGTACTTCCCTCGTGACACAGGGTTTGAGATAGTCTTCACAAATACTTGTCATCTTGGATAGATGCCATCTGCTAGGTAGTATTCCTTATTGTAGTGGCGCCCATTCACCTTGAAGTTCATCGGAGGAGCATGTCCTTCGGCAAGTCTGGCAAAGACATTTGAGCACTGCAGGACATTGATGTCATTGTGTGTTCCTGGAATGCCAAAGAAGGAGTGTCAAATCCAGAGGTCATGTGTAGCAACTGCCTCAAGTACGACACTGTAATGATCTTTTGCGTCCTTGTACATCCTCTGCCAAGAAAATTGACATTTATTCCATTCTAATGCATGTAGTCGATGCTTCTAAGCATCCCAGGAAATCCTCTTTCTCCATTCTCTGCTAGGACCCGAGCAGTGTCTTAAACATTGGGTGCTCGCAATTACCGTCCTCCAAAACAACCCACCACTGCTCTACAAAACTTGTACATACATTCAAGGGCGATGGACTAGGCCATGCGTGCATAGTCTTCCTGTTGATCACCAGGAGCTCCATATGCAAGCATCCTCATGACCGTTCTGCACTTCTGAAGTGAGGAGAATCCAACTTTGCTGGTGCAATCTTTCTTGCAAACAAAATAACTGTCGTACTCTCGAAGTGAATTTTTTTGTTGTTGAATACAATGTATTTCAGGGCAACATATCCTATGCATCCGAGGTACTTTGTGTATCAGTGCATCCGCCTGTTCTCGACCCTTTGATCCAAATCATGCGATGAATATGAAAACTGTAAATAATTTGCTATTAGATCCCCTGCAGGTCGCTTAGTCATTCTATCTTTGCAACGACCTCTTTCATAAGATCCAAACGTATCGATTCGTAAAGCGTGCGGATCACACAAGCGGCAGCGGGATGCATGACGGCGATCACCGGCAGATGTTCGCCATCGGCTGGAGATAACTCGGCGGCGGGGCTCACATAAAGCAGTGCCCTGCGTGGCAGCGACAACACATCACGACAGCCCAACAAATGTTGGTTACCAAGCCGACTACACAAATGCAACAGCCGGCGGCCGGCCGCGACGTACGGCGGGCAACAATCTCAAGAGAACTTGTGACATGCATGCGCTCTCACATGCTAACTAATCAGATCTAGCACATGTGCTTGCGATCTGGCATCCAGCCATTGTGAATTGTGATGCGATTGTGAGTTTGTGATCCGGTTGTAATCAATCTCATGTAGAATCGAACGAGCATGTTTGAGAAACATGAATTACGTTTCTTTGTAAGATCTCTTATGAATTCGTCGCCTTCCGCTTGGGACCGGAGCCACTGTCATATTAATCAAGGGGGTGTATTGCAGAGACTCGATGATTAGTTGCCTAGGCGGGCGTCTGAGTGCAAATTGTTTACGGTTTTGATTGTGGCACTTGATTTGGATCAGAGGGTCGAGAATAGGCGGATGCACAGATACACAAAGTACCTTGGATGCATAGGATATGTTGCCGTATTTCAGATCCTAAATTGATATTATATATCTTCACGTTTAACACATGTCGAGACTAATTACATCTATTTGTAATTGAGATTTTTAATCTTTTGTAAAGGTAAATTAAATACTTCTACAATAACGTTTCTTCGTTGAGTACGATGTATTTCAGAATATTTCTATGATGTATCTATTTTCATGTTGATTAATACGTCTATTTGCAATGAGATGTTCTATTTCTTGCAAATACAGATGCATAATTTGAAGTGATTTATTCTAATTGATGCTTGAGACCACAAGGTAGTCATATAGATCTACTGCCTATGACTACTGATAAAGCCTATAGTTTGTCATCTCGGCATTATGATTGCTTTACAAAGTGTTCTTCCACACATTTTACTAAGTCATGACAGAAGGCATTAGGAGAGAGTATCTACTGATTTCATCAGATTACACTTCCTAGTGCCGTGAGATCTACTCCATTTTGGAGATTAACTTCAAGGTGTCATCCTTAGCATTTTGAGATTCACACTAATGTTTTCTTGAAATCTATTAATTTTGCAACATTAATATGTAATATTACGCAATCTATAATATAAACAAATTCTCAGTTTTTCATCAGAGATGATATGCTATATGTGTTTACCACATTGCCATTTTTATGAACATGTCATATACGGTCGAGATTGATTTCTCCCGCACAACAAACTTGTAAATTTTTAACAATAATATCTCCCTCATGAGTTAGATCTACTGACTATGTGCAGACCATCTCTCGTACTATGAGGTCTATATGTTTTGTCGATCTTGACACGTGATTACCTTCAAAGTGTTTTTTCCTTATATTTAAATTGTGACATACATAAGGTAATAAAAACATGCGCATCTACTGACATTGTTAGATTATGCAACCTATTACTGTGAGATCTGTATGATCTTCAATGTATTATGTTCCCACAATTGAGGTTGAGCATTTTTCAAGTTATTCACTTGAGTCATTTTTTTGTATTTTAATTACGTAAACATCATGGTTTTTAGTTTACTATTAGTAAATTAATTATTTTGGTTTGCCCTACAAGTATCGATGGCTAACAATTTGAGGCTCTTGCCCTCAATGACCACAACATACTTAATTAAGCGGGCCATGGACATCAAGATCAGTCTTGCATCCCATGGGACAGCGCATGCAATCCAAGCCACGCCACCGGGATGCAAAGGACCTCAAGGGTAATGGTTTGAAACTAACTTCAAAACCTCAACCTGACACCATCAAACTATCACGGGATCCTATGAGCATGGAGAGCATGAAGGTTGAATATGCATCAACCGACATGTTTGGAGACTATACATTTAGTCGCTTAGTCTCCTTGGTGATCTATTTATTTATGTCCATTTATCATGTTCTAATAAGAACATAAGTATTGTTGTCATCGTATATATCACAACATATTGTATCAGTACTTTGGTACAGATTCATCTATATGTATTCTATATATATGATAGAGATTTTCAGTAAGAATTTCATACTGAAATCTCCAAGTCTATATATAGTTTTCTACGGGGGTCACTCAGATGAAAGATGATATGTGCCTTGTGGACATATGCACCACAAACTCTATTGAGGGAAACATAATGTTTCTACTTTTACTAAGAGGTCAGGAAATATTTCAATAATAGCTGGACGCGATGATGTAATTGTTGACTCAACTCGAGCCATATTTACTATCCCTATGGGTACTCGAGTATTATCAAAGATACTCTATTGTGTCTTGATATAACTCATACCCTATTGCTATAGAGATATCTGTAAAAATAGTTTCCATAGCGAAACTTGTGATGACAACAAAGAGAAAATCTTCTCTTCACCCTATACGAATATGTCAAATACATTATCTTCTTATTGTCAGGATTGTACTACACATACTACAAAACCCGTAGCATATGTTGCATACATGATAGCTTCCAAAATGTCTACTACATGACAAACTTGGCATACTCGCCTTGGTCATTTCGACATTGGGTTGAAACAGAAACTATCAACAATTTTATTGGTCGTGACTATAATGATGCTACATTCTAACAATATTTGGATTTTATGTGCATTGCATGCGATGCAAGAAAGCTAACTTTAAGGCCCGTACACCCTAAAGTCTACGCCGAACCACTCAAACTCCTTGAATTCATCAAGTCGATGTAAGTGACTCTTCCCAACCATTGAATAGACCATTCAGATATTCCATGGTTCTAAAAGACACATCTACATGATGTCCTATGTGTGCATTTAGCCACACTAAACCATTGGCTTATTATCCTGAACATCGATTTCAAGCAAATTGAATGAACAATGTCACAAAATTCTTTTTGCGTGCCTTTAGTGTGGCCCTAGAATTGAAATTTTTGCACTTTGTCCTATATGTCTAGACTCAAAATGGTTTGGCAGAATCCTTTATCCATAGAATTAAGCTCATTACATGATCTTTACGTTAGAATTGAAACTTACCAACTTTATGTTGGAGTCATGCAGTTTTACATGCTCATGAAAAACTGCATAATATTATTCCCCTTTATCTTTGATACGTGGAAATCTCTCAAGCATTTCCCATCTACGGTAATTCGGTTATACACCGGTATCACCACCCTACATACATCATTGGCCCCTCAACATATATGTGGCATATGTGTGAGGAATAATTGTATTTCTGTCAATACCTCAAGCCCCTCTCATGGGGAGTTATTCTAGGCCAGTATGTTGATACAACGAGGAACATTTCCAAGCATTAGGGGGAGAATTCAAGTACCATGAAGAATGCCAGGAAATTAGTGCAATGTTCAACACATTTCTACCTCAAATCCACATACTCAAATATCTGAACCATGTGTTCAAAAGATTTGCAACACATCGCAGATAACCTGCCAAATTCATTTACTAAATATAAAGGTGCCAAACAATCCTACAAGTTTGCAAAAATATGCCTGAAAGAGTGAAGGTACCAACAAAAATCAGTCCACTCCCCGTTCAAAGCAACAGGGGGAGAAATATGGCAACATTACATCAGGATTTTGCTTCTCGCAAGCAAGGATATCAAGGACATTGAATCAGTAAATGAAAGTCAATTTCGCATTGACAGACAGTTAATGGGTAGTATACACCAAGTGGATGGGAAACCTCCACCAACCCAAGTCATAGTGCACACAATGACCGGGACATCGGAATACCCGACTCAACCGCATTGGGAAATCGCGAGAAATCATGAGAAATCACCATGGGTAACGATATTTTCATCAACTATATATCAATATATAGATTCTGGAGAAACATATATCCGGAAGTCTACAATTGTCGACATACATTTCTCAACTAGATTGAAAAAACCTTTCAAATGATTCATTTCCAAAGACCATGGCCATGGCAAAGTGTGAACATCACTTGGACTGTACTCAAGCAATGGATGCATTCTAAGTAGAAATCAACTTGCTCAATAAAGGGAAGGTATTTAGAAAAGAAATACCTACACCCGTTTTCTTCTGTAAACAGAATGAGAACACAAAGGTGGTGAAATATAGAGCAAGTATTGTAGCACAAGGGTTCATGTAGATACACATCTATTCTCCAGAGGTGGTATCTCTTTCCGATAACTTATATCATTGGCAGTATAAAATCATCTATCTATGCAGTTGATAGATGTAGTGATCACATATCCATGTGGCTCACTAGATTTAGACATATATGATTGATTTCCAATGGAATCTCAATTCTGAATCGAAATATAAAATGCAACATACATCGTGTAAAAATCAGTAAGTCACCATACGACTTATCGTTATCGGTACATATGGTACAAACGACAGAGTGAGTTCCTTATACAAGGATTACTCCTACAATGATGATTATACATGTGTGTGTGTGTGTGCGTCATACACAGTGATTACTCCTGCAATGATGACACATGTAATCATCTAAACGACGAAGTTCAAAATGAAGGATCTGAGTAAACCAAAATACCGCTCGTTACTACAACTTGAGCACCTTCATTCATACATTATGGTTTACTATGTGATCTATATCCAAAATATATTGGAGAAATTCATTGTGGACAAATCTTATCCATCCATATCTCTCACAGCAGTTCGTTCTCTAGACGTAGAGAAAGATCTATTTAGACCAAGAGATGATGGAAATGAGATATTGGAACTCAATGTTCCATAATGCCATTGGATCCACCAAACACAATTGGTTGGGACTCAAGAATATCTTTCGATATCTGCAAAGGCATCAAACATCTTGTTCTGGTTTTTCAATTTCAGAGTCATCAAACATCTTGTTCTGGTTTTTCAATTTCAGATAAATCTGAACACCAAGACCATTGGATACATTTATCAGATCCCCACTATGTCAGATCCTAGATAAGCTTAGTGTTCCTACTAAGTGTGTGGTATTCATCCCATGAAAGTCTTCAAAAGTACTTAGTGGCTACATTCACCAACCATTATCTCAAAGATAATGTTGCTTGTGTTGCCCGGATGCAAACAGGTTATGAAGCAAGCAATATAACTATATTGCTCATCTTGCAAGTCAAATCATACAACAAACTTATATGTTTTTTCACAAAGTCTCTACCAACTTCGACACACAGAAAGTGTTCCTGGAATTGGTATTCGATGACTTTGAGATATGCAAGAATCAGGGGGAGTGTCTTCTTGAATTACTCTTGTTCAATGCATCATATTGTACTCATTTTCCCTTTATGAAGTTACTTCATAGGTTATTATTAATGTTTTTAATGAGGCAATATCAACACAAGATCATATGTCATACTTTCTGTTTTCCCCATCGAGGTTTTTAAGAAAGTATATACGACATATTTATTGTCCTTTTAGTTCTATGGGTTTTCCTCATATCGAGTTAAAACAGACAATAAGCATTATATGTTGCGGTATTTTTTCCTTATTTTTCCCACTGGGTTTGAAGGATTTTTGACAACATATCAAACATTATACTCCTCATATTTTCCCATAGGGTTTTTGAAGGAGCCTCTAATCAAGATGCCGATTTTGGATGGACAAGTGTAGATTAGGGGGAGTGTTAGAATTAATTAACATGTGTTAATTATGGGGTAAATTTACCCTTGTAACTTCCACCCCTTCATAAAGAGACACATCTTCATGGTGTCCTTTCCATCTGTGTGTATATATATATATGTATATCATCTAACAAAGAGACACAGTTGATTCACTTTAACGGAGACAATCCTATTTTTTGCGCCTTGAGCCATTGTTGTCGCTTGATCCAGGTAGAGTGACTTGGTCCGTGGATGCACATTGTCTTCCTTGAATCGCCAATGAGCAACCCAAAGGCCCGCGCCTCCTTGTCCTTGCTTAACGATCTCCCATTTCATGTATCAGGAAACATAGAGTACACAATGAATCTGACTCTACAAGTCTATTGCGAGTTGAATCTTAAAACAAGCGAGATACGAAGGAAACTACTATCATCTTTATTAATGATTCATAATAGTGTACAATTATATATACAAGGGGAACAATCGCCTATGTTGGTTTGTAGAGGCATTGGTTGAGATAGCAACCGTTGGAAACAACTCCTAAAAATGTGGAACGCGAGAAGGAGCAGTTATTATTGTTATTATTCTTACAAAAATGTTTGAAACTAGGAGCTCTAGCGACCTAGCGATAAGCGCACATCAGGGTTCATCAAAAGTTGAAATCGCCTTGGGATAGCAAAATAGTGAATCTATCAAAACTGTTAATTTCAGCGATATGTCCGATAGCGCACACAAGAATTCATCAATCAAACATGGAAAATGGTTCCGGTAACCTAAAATGGTGAGCCACACTAAACTGGCTTGAATCGGCTAAAGTTGTTATTTTTGGTGACCTACGGGGGTTCATCAAACTTGAAATCGCCCCAGAACCCCCAAATAGTGCATAATAGCCCAAATAAAACCGACTTGAATCGGTCAAAACTGTGAGTTTTGGCAACGTACCTTTTAGAGCACACCAAGGTTCATCAAACGTGAAAATTATCGCGAGACTCCAAACCATTGAGCAATAGCTAACGAAACTGACTCGAATTAGCGGAAGCTCTGAGTTTTGGCGACTTATCCATAAGCACGCACCAGGGTTCATCAAATGTGGAAGTCGTCTTAGAACCTCAAAATGGCCAGTCATAGCATTGAAACTCTCTTGAATCGACCAAAATTGTTAGTTGTGACGATCTATCATAAGTGCACATATGGTTTCATGAAACATGGAATCGCCCTAACCCTCAAAACGGCCAGCAATGCCTATGAAAGGTTTGAATCGGCCAAAATTGTGAGTTTTGGTGGGTTTCTTTCTCGTAAGCTGACATTGGGGGTTCATCAAACTAAAATGATGAGCAATATACCATGAAACTCTGTCGAATAAGCTAGAATTGCGAATTTTGGTGACCTACTTGTAAGCAAAAATCGAGGTTCACCAAACTTGTAAATTGCCCCCGGATCACAAATTGGTGAGCCCAAAATCGTCCAAAACTACGAGTTTTTCCAACCTGCCCATTTGCGCACATTAGAGTTCACCAAACATGGAAATCGACCTCAAATCCTAAAACGGTGAGAAAAACTGCCCATGAAACTTGCACGAATAGGCCAAAACTGCGAGTTTTGACGACGTGCCAATAAGCGCATACCGGGGTTCATTAAACCTGGAAATGTCGCCAAAACCCAAAAATATTGATTAAGCTCACGAAACTGGCTCAAATTAGTGAAAACTATGAGTTTTGGCGACTTGACGTAAACATATATTGGGGTTCATCAAACATAGAAACCGCCCGGGAACCCAAAACGACGAGCCCCATATTCCATGAATCTCTCTTGAACCGATCGAAAAACCGAGTTTTGGCGACCTACCTGTAAGCGCACACCAGGGTTCATCAAATTTGGAAATCGCCATAGGTTACAAAATGGTGAGCAATAGCCCATGAAATTGGCCCAAATTGGCCAAAGCTGTGAGTTTTGGCGACCTACCCGTAAGCGCTCACTACGTTTATCAAACATGCAAATCGCCCCGGGATCCAAAAACGATGAGCAATAACCCACGAAATTGGCTTGAATATACCAAAACTATGATTTTTGGTAATCTGACCGTAAACGCACACCGTGGTTCACCAAACATGGAAATCACCCAGGGTCCCCAAAACGGATAGTTTTGGCAACCTGCCTGTCAACGCATACCGGAGTTCATGGAACATGGAAATCACAACGGGATGACAAAATGGTGAGGAATAATAGCAGCCAAAGCTGGCTCAAACGGTCAAAACTTGGAGTTTTGATGGCCTGCCCGTTAGCGCACACTCGGGTTTAACAAACGTGGAAATCACTCCAGGACCCCAAAATGGTGAGCAGTATCCATGGAACAAGTCCAAATCGGTCGAAACTATGAGTTTTGGCGACATGCCCTTTAGAGCACACTAGGGTTCACCAAACATGGAAATCACCATGGGACCCCAAAGAGTTGATCAATAGCCAATGAAACTTGCATGAATCGATCAAAACTACAAGTTTTGATGACATGTCTGTAAGCACACACCATGGTTCATAAAACGTGGAAATGGCCCCGAGACCCTGAAACAACGAGCAATAACCCACAAAACTGGCTTGAATCGGTCAAAACAGTTCATTTTGGTGACATATCTATTGACACACGAACACATCACGTGTACCCTCGACGCAGGGGGTGATGCACCGCAGTTCACACCGAAGGAGACCCGACCGATAGCGCGATACGCAAGCAATCCGGTGGGTTCTTTTGAAGAACCGAAACCCCACACTCCCGGGAGGGACCCCGTCAGGGTGCACGGCGGCTATGGGCTGCCCTAGGTCGACCTAATCGCCCCTAGAGCCTCGTGGATTCGTTGCCCTGCAAGAACAAGAGCGAACGAAGAACGAGAAGAAAGATACAAGGGAGAGAGATAAAATAAGGGTAAAAAGATGTAGATGTGTTTGTTCGATTGTGTGTTGTTTCAATCGTCCGTCACCTCATCTATATATGAGGGGGTTGGACTTCCCTTCAAGACACAGACTTCGATTCCCGTCACAATGCCAAAAACTATAGCCAAACTCGGATTTTCCAAAATCTGCACGGATCTGCGCACAGACCGGTAGTACCGCTCTCTCAGACCGGTAGTACCGGTCGGCCGGTAGTGGACCGGTAGTACCGGTCGAACGATAGTGGACCGGTAGTACTGGTATATGAATTTTTACCGGAACAACCGAGGCGCTACCGGCTCGATTCCGGGCCTCAACAGAAGGTTTTTCGCGTACCCGGGCGGTAGTAACGGTATATATTTATTTACCGGAACAACCGGGGTGATACCGGCCCGATTCCGGGCTTCAACAGAAGGTTTTTGTGTTTCGGCCGGTAGTACCGCTCTTACCGGCCGGTAGTACCGGTCCTCCCTGCTGCGCCACACAAATTTGGCTCTAACTTCTTCATACGAACTCCGATTTGGGCGATTCAAGTGTCAAAATCGACCTGTTCGACGAGACGAAGCCAATAGATATATAAATATTATTATTTGAAGCCATGTTGAGGACGCAATTAACCAAATAGTGCACTGAATGCCATATTCTTGTTGCCCGGAGCGTAGTTTCGGCCCTTGAGATGGAATCGGATGACAATGGCTCAAACTACAAAGTTGTTCACATTGACAATACCCAACTTTATCAGGTAGAGCACTTCTTCATTTGTGGTCATCTTATATAGGTTGATTGTTGTGCCAAAAACCGGTGTCAACACATGCCCCCTGTTTTTCGGCAAAACTTGCGTGCCGAAAAATACTCTGCACCATATAGGCTCTAAGGGCGATGTCAACATCCATCGACCATGCATATTCTTAGGGCGATAATCATATATCGGCCTCGTTTATCCTTGAGGCGATAACCATATATCGGCTATTTTAGCACGATTAATAATGTATCATCCATTGCTTGTTTGATCATTTGTATGCAGACTTAGGTGAAACCTTCTGAACTTGAGAATAACGCCATAAGAAATTCGTCAATAATTCCCATATATCAAGATCCATCTCAAAGATATCCACTGAATCGTACTATCCACCCTCTTGCAAGAGTCTTGTAAATAAAGAATAGTGAACTTCCTGCAATCTTTCCTTCGCCTGCATATAAAATTTCCATTAGTGGCCAAAAACGGTAAGCTCCGATTCGGCCTTTCCCATGTTGGCAAACTCGGCATCAGCTCTTAAGAAATACACCATGATTAACATAATAGGCGGATGCTTGCCGTGCCAGCTCATTTGCTCTTCAATGTCATGTATAAATATATGAGCAATACTAAAGCAATCAGATATAGAAATTATATCTAGACACTTATCAACATAAATATTAAGTGATTCGTCAAAACACACATAATCCATAGATATATGCTGAACTACTAATAAAGAATCACCAAAAACCTCAATATGTGTAGCACCTATATCAAGCAAAATTTCTGAACCGAATAATAACATATTCAGCTTTCATTGTTCATGCAACACCATTTAAATGGCACGAGGCTTTAAAACAACACCACGAGGAGATATATAAACAATACCAAAACCTTGGCCATTGCTACAGACTAAACCATCAAAATATAATCTCCATGGCACTAATGAGACAAGGTTCATAACAATATTATGCTCAATAATAAAAACAACAATGATTTGGCTTCTCATAGATGCAAATTAGCTATATCATACCTAGCCAAAGCATAATCCTACTCACCAATTCTTCAACTTACGAATTGGTCCATGCAACATATTTTTAACGAATGTACACCTTGTCTCAATCTCCAACAAAACTAAGGAAGATGTTTAGAAAACCACATCGGCCATGTTTAGATATATTCTTAGGACGGTAGAACAAACATCGACCACTAGTATAAACGACATATAGAATTCATCCACCAAAGCATGTATAGTCGAAACAAGCAAATGAAATAAAAAATCAAATATTTCGGCCCCTTGGATCAGCAATAAGAATGTAACTAATCAAACGTATAGTGACTTGGTAATCCCCTATCATGATGTAAGAAATTGTATTGCATCCATGAATCAAAATAAGTCCATGGAGGGTAACCAATCATATCTGAGGATGAATTCCATGATAAATGCATCAATGACATGTTTGAAGAATATGAATGATGTGCTAATCAAAGATTTCAGTTGGATGATGGAAACCTTCGGCTTAATCTTTTATGAGATGATTTCTCCTTCTTCACTCTAGTTGTATTCTCTAAAATAGAATCTTGCACATCATTTTTGGTTTGACTGTTCTTCTTGGGAACCCATGCCATATTCTTCTTTTTGAGTTCTCGTGCACTAAGCTTCTGCAATCTCTTCTTCTGCCAATACGATAAACCAAGTGGACACGTCGGCTGTGATTCTTTTTCAAGCAATGGAAATTCCTTTTTGACCTTGTGCACTCTCAGCTCCTTTTGTTCAGATTTGACATCTTGATTTTGAAGATTTGATTGCTCCTCGTCTTTGCCTTTAGTAGCCAATGTCAATGCTTTAATTGGCTCTTCATTATTTGAAATTAAATCTGAAGTGGCACACTTACGACCATCCTTTTTGACACGATATACTTGCTTGACCACCTCTTTCTTTTTCCTTGAGCTCCGGACCGATTCCTTTCGATTGAAACGGTCTTTGTTATGCAATTGTTCATCAAATGTGGACCTTCTTGGAGCTGCATAATCTTGATGGGATGGTTCAAAATAAGATGGATAATGTGCCCTAGAATTATACCTGTCCCATGATGGATATTGATTCATATAAGCATAAGGAGGTATCCATGACGCTGGTATTGGCGACCCAAAATAAGGATATGAGTATGATGTATTGAAATTATCACTTTGCCAATACCGGTCTTCAGATTTGCGCCTAGAGGGTGATCTTGATGCTTTTGAATTACTTGGCCGATGAGCAATTTTCTCCTCACTTATCTTCTGATATTTTTTCAATAGCTGTGTGAAAGTGACTTTCGGCTTTTTACCTTTGCGTTTAACTCGGACTTTGCTTTCTTTGATTTTCCTTGCATCGATCTTTGGATTTTCTTGCTGCCCCCCAATGCTCGGCATCTTAACTTTGACAGAACTCTCGCCTTCAAGAATATCATCATTGCGCTCAGGTATAATTTGTGTCCTTGAAAGCTTGATCCCATCACCTGCAGTTTTTACCTTCTTGTCCTTAAATGAATCGGCTTGAAGCAGCCGATGCAAAAACTTTTTGCCATCAGAACCAATAGGAATAGCATGATGATCCCTTGGTGTTTTAACAAGTTTCAATCTACCGTTATCAATGGCCGATTTAACTATTTGACGAAACATATTGCAGTCCTCAAAATTATGCTTGAACGAATCATGCAACTTACAATAGACTCGTCCTTGGATTGATGGCTTGACATGGTGATCAATAATTCTAATATATTCATTTTTCAGCAACAAATCAAAAATCTGATCACACATGTTTGAATTGAAGGTAAACATTTTGTTATTCAACCGATCTTGGTGCGAGAACGACTTTGGAAGTAAGCCAACGAATGGTTCAGATTTCGCATCACTCCATTCGGCTATGCATTTTGTTTTGCAATCTATCTCCGATGACTTTGAATAAGAAATTATACTATCATCGGGTTTCTCAAAAGATTCAAATCTTGGCTTTACTTTTCTGAAATCAAAACTGTTATGACATATATGTATCACTTGAGACAAAAGGTAAGCCAAGTAGGAAACTAGCAAAGCTATCCATGTATATAAAAACTTTAAATGAAACAATGGGAAAAGCTTTTGCTTTAATAATAAGTCACTACCGGTCTCTCTAAGCATCACAATGTGTTGACCGATATGCTTTGTTATAATTGTATTGCTAACAAGTAAATTATCCTTCTTCATTGGTCTTTCAATATTTGTTATAAGAATTTTGCTAATAGTTGCATCAATAATAAAGTTATGACCAAATCTGAAAATAGATAAGTTACTTGCTAGACATACCTCCTTATTCATGTTGGAAGAGCATGATGGTTGTATGAATTTTATAATAACATGCTCCAGTTTTGGATGAATCTCCAATACCTCGTCTTCCTTTTCTAGATCTTGTACCGAGTTACTTGGATGATGCGTCTCCTCTGAGTTGGCTGCAACTCGGCGCTTGTTTCTAAGTTGGTCGTCATCTGACACATATATCCGAGCTACTTGTAACTTGGCTGTTGTCTCTGAGCAGTCTGTAACTTGGATAGTATCCTGTAACTTGGAGAGTGGTGAGCAGCTCGGTATATGCTTCCAAGTTGTGTCGAGCAATCCCGATTTAGCTGCAGCTCGTTCGTCTTGATTTTCTAGCCAAGTTAGCTGTAACTCGTCTACCATTGGTTTTTCATTGTAACTCTGATGCTTGTCATCTTTAAATCGGGACTTATCGGGCATCTCGTCGATGAAGTTTTCCTCTGTCATCTCCGAATTACAGATGATTCGGTGCGCGTTCTGTAACTCAGTGAGTGTCTTTTCCTCTGTTGGCTCGATGGACTCTGTAGGTATGCCCGAGTTGCGACTAGCTGCACTGTTCAGTTTGGCCTCTGCCGAGTTGGTAGTATTACCCGGGCTGTCTTTCCTCTTTCCATTGGACTCACCGTTTGTATTGAATGATTCGGCTGTGCTAGTCGGTTCAACCGTAGCAGCCGAATCAACCTTGTTTCGGTTGGCTTGCAGAGTTTCATTTTTATCTTGACCCAACATCACAGAAGGGCCAACATGATTATTACTCGGAGGAAAGAGCTTGATGAATTCTTGAAAATTTTCCTCTTCACAATGCTTTTTGAGAGCTTCAAAATCTTCCTCACGCTTCTTCTTGAGTGCTTCATAGATTTGTTGACATTCAATTGGTAATTCCTCAAGAGCTGGTGTAGTACAATTGTCAGCACTATTCCCTGCAAGTTCTGGCTTGGCCTTGTTCATACGGGCTACATATTCTTCTTTTGACTCAACCCAACTCGGATAGGATTGCCCCCCGAGTCCTTCAATCTCTCTTGGCCATTGGTGTACAGGGTATTGCAACTCAGAGCTTTGCACTTGTGCAAGATACTGTAACTCGGAATTGTGTACTGTTGTATTGGTTGTCAACACCTTGTCTTCTTGCAAAACTCTAGCTCTTATTGCTTCAAAATCAGGAAACAAACCCTTTTCATGTTGCTCAAGGCAAAGAGCACTAAACCTTTTATCTTGGGCTAATCTTTTCATCGCAGCTAGAGCCCTTTCATCTCCTGCGACATTAGGCACATACGCTCCTGTATTCACTCGGCTATAATCACCAAAGTGAGCCGAGTTACAAATATTTGCATATGATGTTGAACAATTAATATTGTGAGATGCAGCACATGAAGGTTGAGGATAATTGGCCAAATAACTAGTTGTAGCATGTCCAATTACCATATCCATCGGCATATTCAAAGATGAATTAACATATTGCAAGTTAGGTGCTGATGAATAAAAAGGTGAAACACTTTGTTGCATATTATTTAAGTTCCCTACATGGGGTGTTTCAACTTGATTAACTGAACTCAACATGTTGTTCATCGGCATATAGATTTCTGGGGTTGCCGATGCATGAGAATTGAGATACATATGTTGCATGTTGCTAGAACTAGGATTTGAAGCATAGGGATTAGGATGAACCGGTTGTTGTACATAGTTAGATGTATTGATAAAACTAGAGCTAGCCGATGCAACATGCTCATTAGGAGATCTAGCAACAACATATGAATTATTTTCATCTACATAAGGAGATTGATGATACATGTTACCTATGTAGATTGTAGCAACTTGATGAGGATTTCCTCGTAGCAAGAACATGCCGGAGACTGTCCAAAGCTTTCTTCCCCAGCGGAGTCGCCAAAAAGTGTGTTGACACACGAACACGTCACGTGTACCCTCGACGCCGGGGGTGATGCACCGCAACTCACGCCGAAGGAGACCCGACTGATAGCGCGATACGCAAGCAATCCGACGGGTGCTTTTGAAGACCCGAAACCCCACACTCCCGGGAGGTACCCCGTCAGGGAGCACGGCGGCTATGGACTTCCCTAGGTCGACCTAATCTCCCCTAGAGCCTCGTGGATTCGTTGCCCTGCAAGAACAAGAACGAATGAAGAACGAGAAGAAAGATACAAGGGAGAGAGATAAAATAAGGGTAAAAAGATGTAGATGTGTTTGTTCGATTGTGTGTTGTTTCAATCGGCCGTCACCTCATCTATATATGAGGGGGTTGGACTTCCCTTGCAAGACACGGACTTCGATTCCCGTCACAATGCCAAAAACTATAGCCAAACTCGGATTTTCCAAAATCTGCACGAATCTGTGCACAGGCCGGTAGTACCGTTCTCTCAGACCGGTAGTACCGGTCGGCCGGTAGTGGACCGGTAGTACTGGTCGAACGGTAGTGGACCGGTAGTACTGATATATGAATTTTTACCGGAACAACCGGGGCGCTACCGGCTCGATTCCGGGCCTCAACAGAAGGTTTTTCGCGTACCCGGGCGGTAGTACCGGTCTCCAGAACGGTAGTACCGGTATATATTTATTTACCGGAAAATCGGGGTGATACCGGCCCGATTCCGGGCTTCAGCAGAAGGTTTTTGTGTTTCGGTCGGTAGTACCGCTCTTACCGGCCGGTAGTACCGGTCTTCCCTGCTGTGCCACACAGATTTGGCTCTAACTTCTTCATACGAACTCCGATTTGGGCGATTCAAGTGTCAAAATCGACCGGTTCGACGAGACGAAGCCAATAGATGTATAAATATTATTATTTGAAGCCATCTTGAGGACGCAATTAACCAAATAGTGCACTGAATGCCATAGTCTTGTTGCCCGGAACGTAGTTTCGGCCCTTGAGATGGAATCGGATGACAATGGCTCGAACTACAAAGTTGTTCACATCGACAATACCCAACCTTTTCATGTAGATCACTTCTTAATTTGTGGTCATCTTATATAGGTTTATTGTCGTGCCAAAAACCGGTGTCAACAATATCCGTTAGCGCACACAAGTGTTCACCAAACATTGAAAACACCCCGTGTCCCCAAAACTTTGAGTGCCCATGAAAGTGGCTTGAATTGGCCAAAACTGCGAGTTTTGGTGACCTACCCGTAAACACATACCGGGTTCACCAAACATGTAAATCGCCCTAAGATCACAAAAACAACGAGCAATAGTACATGAAACTGGCTCAAAATCGACCAAAATTGTTAGTTTTTGCGATCAGCCCATGATGGCAAGAGAGTGTTAATACTCTTCAAGCCTCGTTGGTTACCCCAAGTGCATGGTGAGATATAGTGCAGAGGCAAGTTTTCCCTTGGCAAATATACCAAGGTTTGTCTCCCGTAGGACTCCGAAGGATACAAGAAGGTGGTAAAGTGAACAATGGCGCCGAGTATGCTAGCTTCACCTGGACCTGCACAAAGATACAAATAACTTTGCTCCCAACGAGTACATCGGAGTTGTCAATTCCTCCGGCCTTGCTGTTTACAAAGGATCAACGCAAGAGATAAAAGTGGAACTGAAAGTAAAGACTGAAAGTAAACTAAGGGTGTAAACAATGATGTGAATATGGATCGGGGTCCCGTGATTTTCACTAGTGATGTCTCTCTCCCAAAAGACGATAAAAGTGCTAGCGAGGTAAACAAATCACAGCTGGGAAATTGACAGAATTATGAAGGCACCATAATGCTAACTATGCTGCAAAGAAATGAAGGGCTCAAAAGCAATGGGCAGTACGCCAAGGTAAGTAGACAGAAATCCAACTGCATCTACTACGAATCATCCACCTTGAGATATCTATCCAGAACATCTCGCTGGTATTAAGTTGCGAATCCCACCCAAAGTGTAAACTCAAAGCAACAGACAACTGCATTAAAAGAACTTTGCGTAAAATAAACAATCCTTGCACCCGCGGGTACAAGCACCGTTGTTTTATCCCTGGTGGCAACATCACATCCCCTAGTCTCATGTTTCTGTCACTCAAGCTAGACATCAGGGGGCTAAACCCACAATCAAGCATAACGCTCCCTCTTGGAGTTGCAACAAACTACTTTGCCAAAGTATAATACTGCAACAGAGAACATGCAAGAATTTACTCAAGAAAAAAATACAAAAGAGAAGAACCAAATATATTACTCATCACAATCTGAACATAGTCTCATAATCCATCAGATCTGGGCAAACTCAGCATAGCAACAACAGAAATTACAAAAGTGCCTCGATCATGTGAGGCAGCTCACGAGGTCTCGAAAGTGGAAGCACAAAGAGGGGAGAGGTACATCACATAGCTACTGGTCACAGACCCATGGTACAAGGGGGACTACTCACGGTACATCCGGGAGGCGTCCATGGCTATGGATGGTCTCCCGGAGGGGGTTCCTCCTCCCGGCAGGGTGCCGGGGCAGCTTCTCCAGGCAGGCCCGATCTTGAAACGGCGGCGGCGGCGGTACAGAGGCGAGTTCGCGGAAAAGAGATCGATATTAGGGGTTTCCACCACCGAGGGATAAATATAGGCGGAGGGGGGGGGTGTCGAGGGGACCCACACGGCAGCCAGGAGGCCCCCTGGCGCGGCCTAGGGTGGGGCCGCGCCAGGGACCCTTCTGGAGTCCCTATGGTGGCCCCCCTCCGCTACCTTGGTGATTCCGGAAGCTTTCGGGTCGCTGATTTTTATCTGATTTTTCCCGATTTTTTGGAGCACTTTTAATGGCTGGAAAACCTGAAATACAAAAACAGCAGAAACAACAACTGGCAGCTGGGTGCACTGGGTTACTAGATTAGTCCAAATATGCTCAAAAGTGTATGAAAGTTCAAGCAAAACATGGCAAAGTCACACAAAACATGCATGGAGCAAGCAGAAATTATAGATACGTTTGGGACGTATCAACATCCCCAAGCTTAATTCCTGCTCATCCTCGAGTAGGTAAATGATAACAAGCATAATTTCTGTGGTGACATGCCACACAACCATATAAGGACTTTTAAGTAAAGCAATCAAAGCATGCAATTCAATTCAAGTCTTAACAAGCAAGATTCTATATTAGCATTGACACAAGCAACAAAAGAACAAAAGGTGCAAGAGCTCTCGCTGTCCGTGACTCAAATGTCTCCAGATGGTGTTTGCGTGCAAGCAGGGGACTGGGAAAAAGAGAGAAAAAAGGTTGTTGAGAACAACTATCTACTAAAGTTTCACACTTAGTCTCCTTTGGATTCTTATCTTGACTCGTCCCCAGACCACTATCCAGGTACAAGTCAAACTGATCCACTCCCTTTCGATATTTTGAGCACTCATGCAATGTATGAGCGTGAGCAAGAAATTTGACACCTAAAAGGCGAAACAAAAAGAAGGTGGAGGAGGAAGACAAAAAGGTGTGAAAGGCTCACATCAATGAGGACAATCATAGGCGAGAGAAGGCCATATGATAGATATGATGTGAGGAGTAGGGAATGCCATGCAACGGATACACATGTGAGCTAAAAGCTTTCCAAGGAAACTAGTGGGGGTGCATCTAACTTGCTTGCTCAGGAAGACCTAGAGCTCGTTTGAGGAGGCTCATCATTGGAATATACAAGCCAAGTTCTATAGTGTGAAGGTCCCCACATAGCTATATGCATGATGATGATCTCTATGGAGTACAAGGGATAGAGGATGAAGTACTAGTGTGGATCTATCAAAAGGAATAGTAGTGTGCCCCCTTCTCTCTTTTTATTTTTATTTTTCTCTTTTTTCTATTTTTTTGTATTTTTTTGGTGGCCTCAATGGCTCTTTCTATTTCACTCTTATTTGTTCTCTTTGGGATCTTTCGATTTTGACCTCTTTGGGATCTTTTCCTCACTTTAGGGGCAACACTCTATATTTTACAAGAATATAGGAGATCTTTCACACTTTACAAAGGTACTCACATAAAGAAGATATAACTATCATGATGCAAATGTATGCCTCTGCCAGGATAGCAGGATATGCAATGATACTAGCGCGTCATGTAGCAATGATTAGGGCAAGGCCCAACTAGCATGCGGCTCATCGATCAAGCAAGTAGCATGTATGACATGAGGATCAAGTCATGAGAAGGTGGATGTTGCATGGCAATGTATCTCGGAAAGGCTATGGAAATGCCTTGTAGGTAGGTATGGTGGATGTTTTGAGGAAAGATATAAGGATGCTTATGATGACAGAGCGTATCGTGCCAAGGGTTTGGATGCACCGGCGAAGTATGCGCCAACTCTCGAGGTGAGAAAGGGCAATGCACGGTACCGAAGAGGCTAGAAAAAGTATAGGTGGGTGGAAGTGTCAACTTTCGAATACTCACATTAGTCCGAAGAACTCATGCACTTATTATCGGTAACTCTCAATCTAATCAGGAGGTTCACAAAGAGACAAGTACCCCGAGGAGGAGTGTATGGGGGTTTGTTTATCCTTGCGCATCCTCGACTCATGGTACGTGAGTGTACTCTGATATTCGAACCCTCCAGAGGTTAGTGATCCATCTAGTAGCTAGAGTTCTCAACATGGGTTTTTGGTTTTCGAAAATCACACGGATTTCCCATACTACGACATCTATCACTAATAGGCTCGAGCTCTTGACACCAAAAGTTCAAACATTACTCTAGTCAATACCTCAAAACTATTGCAAGTTACTACTACAAAGAGAATAGCAACTTCAACTACCTACTTCTAGTCAAGACACAAAACTCAGTGCAACAAGCAAACTCTCTAACAAGATAAAACATGCAACCTATAGAAAGTTAAACCTAATACAAAATAAAAGCCCTAGAAAAAGTACAACACTACAACTAAACAGAGCAGCAACTAAGAAAAGACAAAGAACAACTCACATCTAAAAGAATAAGCATGCAAATCCTATGAGGAGTTCTAGTTCAAGCGGAGCGTGTATCTCTCCCACACAAAAGAGTAAGCTGGGGTCTAACTTGTTATGAACAGCAAGCAAAGCTAAAGAAAACTAAAAACAAAACCTAAGAGCGAGACGCTCCAAGAATAGCACACAACGCATGAAATGATAAAAATATAGTGTAACGAGGGACGAACTGATAATTGTTGATGAAGAAGGGGATGCACGGGGGCATCCCCAATCTTAGACGCTTTAGTGTCCTTGAATATTTATTGGGGGTGCACATGGGAATCCCCAAGCTTGAGCGTTTGACACTCCAAGATCTTCTTTCATCATCTTCCATCGTGCACTTGAAAACTCCCTTCATACATAACTCATCATAATCTGATTAGCGAGGTTAGTACCCATAATAAAATAATTTTTTCTCTACTGGAAATAAAGATAACTTTGAATAGATACTGTTTCTCAAGATTTCCAAAAAGTTTTTGCAAAGAAAAAGCAATCTTAAGGTTTGCAAAAAGAAGAGAAGACAAAACATGACAGAATCTGTTAAAAACAGACCAGCAGGTAAAAACGAATTTTTTAGGGGTACTTCTACAACTCAAATAAAAAAACTCAGAACATACGAAAGTTTCGTAATTGTATAGAGCATGCTGTGTAAAAAATTCATCTCAAAAAGATGAACCGGAATTTTTCGCTGATTTTTCTAGTCACGAGGACAGAATCTGTTTTCTGGACAGCATGTCACAACTTTCACTTCCCTTATCGTATGAGGCTATACTTGGCACAAAGCTTGAAAAGTAAAGATACAATGATGTTGCTACAGTAGTAACAATCATCAAGACCACTAAGAACAGAATAAAAGCAAAAAGAAAAACCTAAATTCGTTGCGGGCTGCCTCCCGAAAGCGCTTCTTTAGAGCCATTAGCTAAGCTTAATGCAAAAGATCAAGTCTTTTCAAGAGAATAACTAGCCCGTGTGACGGACTCAAAAGGTAACTTAATCTTTTTCGTAGGGAAATGTTCCATCCCTTTCTTGAGAGGGAATTGGAATTTGATATTCCCCTCTTTCATGTCAATAACAACACCAACTGTGCGAAGAAAAGGACGTCCCAAAATAATTGGACAAGAAGGTTCACATTCAATGTCCATAATAGTAAAATCAACGGGAACATAATTGTCATTGACAATGATAAGAACATCGTCGATCTTCCCCAAAGGCTTCTTCACGGAAGAATCAACAAGACGAACACCAAAAGAACAGGGATCAAAAGGTTTCAATTCAAGCATATCATACATTCTTTTGGGCACAACAGAGGTACTTGCTGCAACATCACAAATAGCATAATAAGAGAAGTTATTCAATTTGATTTTTATCATAGGATCCCAACCATCTTCTAGCTTCCTAGGTATGGAGGCTTCTAGGCTAAGCTTATCCTCCCTAACTTTGATTAGAGCATTGGTGATATGCTCAGTGAAGGCAAGATTAAGTGTGCTAGTGTGGGGGTCTCTAGACATCTTGTGAAGGAAATGAATAACTTCAGGTAAAGTGCAGTTGTCAAAGTCTAGGTCACTACTATCTATCAAGGAGGTAGCGATATCATTTAGGCTCACTTGTTTGAAAGCCTCTATGTTCATAGAGGTTTCTTCATCTATGGTTGAGGTGGTAGCATCACCATTGATAGGTCCAGTGGGACTAGGGGTGTGATGGGTGCTAACAGTTTGCACATCCTCAACCACTTGGATAGTGGCTACTGTGTGGTAGGTAGGAAGGCTCTTAATTCTTTCTTCTTCCTTGGGAATGACTTCTGGTTTGTCTGCCATCTGGTTTATCAAGGTAGATTGGGTGTGAGACATGTTTGAAACATAGGTCTCAATGGCAGTGAGTCTAGTTTGGAGACTGGAAATGTCACTATTCAGGCTCTCAAGTTGTTTGCTAATGTTTTGCAGGATAGAGGAGTGCTCATCTAATTGTCTGGAAAAGGCCTTGTTTTGTTCAAACTGTGTGTGCATATAGATTTTGGTGGCTTTTTCTTTTTCTATAAGTTTCTCATAGCTGGGTAGGTCTCTTTCCCTATAATTCTGGCTGTAGGAGTTGCTATTACCGTTCCCATAGTTGTTGGATGGGAAAGGCCTAGGATTGTTGCTACCAAAATTACTCCTATAAGCATTATTGTTGAAGTTGTTTCTAGAGATAAAGTTCACATCTACTTGTTCTTGAGCAACCAAGGAATTTAAAGGAACATCCTGAGGATCAATAGGAGCTTGCTTGGTAAGTAGAGACATGATAAGGTCAACCTTTTTATTTAGAGAGGAGATCTCCTCGACAGAGTTTACCTTATTACCAGTTGGAGATCGTTCGGTGTGCCACTGAGAGTAGTTCAACATCATCTCATCAAGTAGCTTTGTGGCAGCACCAAGTGTGGTTGACATAAAAGTTCCTCCCGCGGCCGAATCTAACAGGTTCCGCGAGGTAAAGTTCAAGCCTGCATAAAAAGTCTGGATAACCATCCAAGTAGTCAGTCCATGTGTGGGGCAGTTCTTGACAAGCGTCTTCATACGTTCCCAAGCCTGGGCAACATGTTCATTATCCAATTGCCTGAAATTCATAATGTTACTCCTCAATTGAATAATTTTAGCAAGGGGATAGTACTTACCTATAAAACCATCTTTGCATTTACTCCAAGAATCGATACTGTTCGTGGGTAAGGATTGCAGCCACTCCTTGGCTCTTCCTCTCAAAGAGAAAGGAAAAAGCTTCAGCTTGACGATGTCTCCATCCACTTCCTTGTACTTTTTCATATAACAGAGCTCGATAAAATTGTGTAAGTGCAAGGCAGCGTCCTCTCCAGCACCTGAGAATTGATCTTTCATAACAAGATTAAGCAGAGCAGGTTTAATTTCATAAGAAGGTGCTTAAGTGGCAGGTGGAGCAATAGGAGTGCAGATAAAGTCACTGTTGTTGTGACTAGTGAAGTCACACAACTTGGTGTTTGCATTGGAACCCATAGTAGCAGCAGATATTTTTGGTATTTTTGACAAGGGACACAAAAGTAAAAACTGAAAGGTAAACTAACAAGAATAAAAAGCAAAGATAAAAGATAGTGTGCAACTCCCCTATCTTGTAGACTAGAGTCCCCGAAAACGGCGCCAAAAAACTTGCTGATGGCAAGAGAGTGTTAATACTCTTCAAGCCTCGTTGGTTACCCCAAGTGTAGGGTGAGATATAGTGCAGCGACAAGTTTTCCCTTGGCAAAGATACCAAGGTTTGTTCCCATAGGACTCCGAAGGATGCAAGAAGGTGGTAAAGTGAACAATGGCGCCGAGGTTGCTAGCTTCACCTGGACCTGCACACAGATACAAATAACTTTGCTCCCAACGAGTACAGAGGAGTTGTCAATTCCTCCGGCCTTGCTGTTTACAAAGGATCAACGCAAGAGATAAAAGTGGAACTGAAAGTAAAGACTGAAAGTAAACTAAGGGTGTAAACAATGATGTGAAGATGGACCGGGGTCCCCTGATTTTCACTAGTGATGTCTCTCTCCCAAAATACGATAAAAGTGCTAGCGAGGTAAACAAATCACAGCTGGGCAATTGACAGAATTATGAAGGCACCGCAATGCTAACTATGCTGTAAAGAAAGGAAGGGCTCAAAAGCAATGAGCAGTCCACCGAGGTAAGTAGACCGAAATCCAACTGTATCTACTACGAATCATCCACCTTGAGATATCTATCCAGAACATCTCGCTGGTATTAAGTTGCGAATCCCACCCAAAGTGTAAACTCAAAGCAACAGACAACTGCATTAAAAGAACTTTGCGTAAAGTAAACAATCCTTGCACCCGCGGGTACAAGAACCGTTGTTTTATCCCTGGTGGCAACAACACATCCCCTAGTCTCATGTTTCTGTCACTCAAGCTAGACATCAGGGGGCTGAACCCACAATCAAGCATAACGCTCCCTCTTGGAGTTGCAACAAACTACTTGGCCAAAGTAAAATACTGCAACGGAGAACATGCAAGAATTTACTCAAGAACAAAATATAAAAGAGAAAAACCAAATACATTACTCATCACAATCTGAACATAACTATGTAGTGTTTGCTGGGATCCGATGGATTATGAGATTAAGTAATATATTTGGTTAAATTTTTATTTTAGTTCTTGAGTAGTGTTGCATGTTGTCTGTTGCGTTTGTTGCTTTGGCCAAGTAGTAGATTACAACTCCAAGAGGGAGCGTTATGCGATGATGGATTCATGCCTCGTGATGTCTAGCTTGAGTGACATAAATATGAGACTAGGGAATGTGTTGTTTCCATTAGGGGTAAAACAATGGTGCTTATGACTGCGCGTCATAAGGATAACTTACATTACGTGTAGAGTGTTAAGGCAGTTGTCCGTTGTTTTGAGCTTACAATTTGGTTAGGGTTCGCAACTTAATATGATTGAGATGTTCTAATAGATATCTCAAGGTGGATGATTAGTAAGTATATGTTGATGAATAAACGGTCTACTTGTCTTGGTGTAATACCCATACGATTGAGCCTCTTTACTTTCAAGTAGCATAATTAGCATTGAGGTGCGTTTATAATCTAATTTGTTCACCCAACATAGTTGTTTACCGTATTTTGGGAGAGAGACATCCCTAGTGAAAGTCATGGCATCCCAGTCCATATTTCCACCATAGTTTACACCTTCTCTTTTACTACTTTATTTCCTTTCAGTTGCACTATTATTATTTCCCCTTTGTGTTTGATCCTTTGTAAACACTAAGGCATGATAGATTGACAACCACTCTGAACTTGTTGGGAGAAAATTTATTTGCGTTCTTGTGTTCAGGTCCAAGTCAACTCGTGCCCTCAAGCAAACCTCTGGCGCCGTTGCAACCTACTTGTGGTCTCTGGAATCCTACTGGATTGATAACCTTGGTATCTTTACTGAGAGAAAATTGCTTCATATACATCATAACCTTCCACTTGGGGTAACCAACTAGGAGGTGTTATCTACACCCACCAGGTCCCCAAAATGTTGATTAATAGCCCACGAAACTAGCTCAAATCAACGAAAATTGTAACTCAGATGGTCCTAGGATGATTTCCACGTTTACTGTAAATTAGGAATCCTAGGACAGGTCTCTATCATCGTATATCTTAGATCGTAACTTAGATGGTCCCGGTGGAACCTATCTAGATGGTTCCAAAACATTTGAAAACAATCCTAAAAGGTCCTAGAAGTTTACCGGAAGATTTCAGAAGGTCCCGAAACTATTCCGAAATGTCTAAGAATGGTCCCGAAAGGTCCTGGAAGCTTCTAGAAGTTTCCGGGCAGTACCATGTGGGCTGACCCCTTCCTTGGGGGGCAAGTCTGTCAAAAGGGGGTGCAAGTTTCCCCTCGAGGGGGGGGGGGAGGGGGAGTCCTAGGAGGGCTCAACCCCTCGTGTTGGCTAACCTAGGCCCGTGGCCTCCTATATATACGCGTCCAGGGGAGGGGCGCATGACACACCAAACCCTAGCCCCTGGAACCCCATGCTGCCCCGTTTACTCCTCCACATATATTTCGATCTAGACTTTTGCTCTAGATTGATTCCATTGCAATCTATTCCTCTAGTTTTCATAGTGGTACTCTTCTCTATACAGCAGATCCCTGCTAGACTACTTTATTGTCACGTGTGGATACCACTAGAGGGATCATTCATTTGATCATTGTATCAAGGGACTTCCTCATATGACGTGATCACGGGAATGAAATCCTCACGGTTGGGTGGTTGTAAATTCCTAGTTGCGGGGAATTTGAAGTGCTTTTGATTTCATACACAACTAAGTGATTTTCATGAGGTGCAGAGTTGTGTATTTTACATGTGTTGTTTGTAGGACTTGAGCAAGTCAAAAACTTAACCCTATGACCCCCTCTTAATAGTGTGGGGATACCTATAACTCAAGATGTAGCTGAAAAGAAGATTAGCGTCATCTTTTATCGGTATGAAGAATTCTTATGCATGGTGATGTTCTGGCACATGATCCCTACGCGATGATTTCAAGAGGACTAAATTCCTGTTTATACACTCAACAAACATAGTTAGTTCCCTATATGTATACTATCATCAACATTAAAATATGCTTAAGGGAATGATTGCACTTTCAATCTTCCCCTTTTTGGTAGTTGATGAAAATGCACATATAGCTCTCAAAAGGATATATTTAAGTTTCTTTTTAGAGAGCAATTTATCTATACTTCATTAGAGGAGCTCCCCGTAAACATGTGCATAAGCATCTTGTCTTTAAGCAAGGACACATGTGAGGAAGACTCCCCCTCGAACATATAAACCAATAATTCTTGCATATGTGAGACAAAAAAACGTTTATGATATTTGAACACATGTTCATGATGAAGTGGAGAGTTTTAAGATATGATATCAAACATGAACCACGATAGTGTATAGCCATTCAAAATTAAGCAATGCCCATCATGAAATAAGTGCAAACCATGCATAATCACACACCACATAGTTTAAAAAAATAAGGGATACAACAAAGTTCTTGATAAACAATATCATAAAGCACACATCACCACTTAGTCTCTTACAAAATTGAAATATTCCTACAGATAGATATTTTCTACACTAGATATGCTTCTCCCCCTTTGGCATCAAGTATCGAAAAGGGTTTGAAGACTAGTAAGGGAATCACTGGGCATACTCATCATGATGTTCCACCACATCTGTGAAGAACTCAACATACTCTGCAGCCGTGGGGAAGCCGTAGAATGGAAGCTATGTGGAGTAGGAACAACCTCGTCACCGCTCACAGGACTCCTAGGGTGAGACCGAAGGCGGGCCTTGAGATCATTTGCATGTAAGATGCGGCGAGCCTCCATCTGGGGGATGTGGGTGGCATTGGACCTACAAACGTCAAAGATAGATTTCTGGGACTTGCCCAGAAAGCGAGCTATATGATGAAGAGGTTCCTCCATGGATTTGGCCTTGCGCGGTGTGCCGGAGGAGGACACAATGGTCGAGGGGTGTGCACCACCAGGAGAGAGGAAGGAACCCTTCTTAGGAATCCACTCTCTGCGCTGAACCATCATCTGGATAGGAGTGGCAAATTATTAGTCAATGACACGCCGAATATATGCAGTGAGAACAACTAGACCTCATGCCACAGAAAATCTGCCACATCAGTCGGTGGAAGAGACCGACCCATAGTAATCTCATCCTGGCTAGCCTTGCATGAGCCATGAAGTCAATAGCAAAGGAGCGCACCATGGTCTTGTCACCATGCTTGGGAACGAGTGTGCGAAGGAGACATTGATAGAACCACTTGTACATAGGCAGGAACAGAGATGAGTTGTTGGAATCCATCTTGACAACCTTGGGAATGTCACGAGCAGGCATGAGGCATCCCATATAGTGACTGGTAGGAATAGGCTAGAACTCCTCATTAAGACTCTGAATCCAAAAGTGAGCATCTGACCGAGTAGGCATGTGATACGTCCCAAACGTATATATAATTTATGCTTGTTCCATGCTTATATTGGTGATTTTGCTATATATTTTGCTACACTTTCATACCTTTTTCAAAATTTTTGGACTAACCTACTAACTCAGGGCCCCAGTTCTAGTTTCTGTCTGCTATTGTCCGTGCATTGCAGGAAAAATACCAATTATTAAAGTGCTCGGAAAATTCTTGAAAAATCCGATAAAAAATCAGCGCGACACGAGACTCTGGAAGCCAGAAGGAGGGCCGGAGGGGGCCCACCCCCTGGCCAGGCGGCCACACGGCGCGGCCAGGGGGGAGGCCGCGCCACCTGGCCGCCTGGTCAGGTGGGGCCTCCCCTTGGGCCCCCTTTCTCCTATATTTAGCCCTCCGGGCAGAAACCCTTGAGAGCCCCCCGTTACGCAATTTTCACCACTGTTCCACCGCCGCCGAGATACCGAGATCGGGATCGCCAGACAAACCTGTGCCGGCAACCTGCCGGAGGGAGGATTGATCTCCGGGAGCTTCTCCACCACCATGAGCGCTTCCCAGATGTGCCGTGAGTAGTCCCCCTTGGACCATGGGTCCATGATCAATAGCCAGATGATTTCTTCTCTCCACTTTTGTGCCTCAATTCTTATCCCTTGTGAGCTGCCCTACATGATCAAGGCATCTATGTACTAGTTTCTGTGTTGCTATGGTGTGTTTGCTGGGATCCGATGGATTATGAGATTATGTTCAGATTGTGATGAGTAATATATTTGGTTTACCTCTTATGCTTTAGTTCTTGAGTGTTCTTTCATGTTCTCCGTTGCTTTATATTGCTTCGACCAAGTGATAACCCACAAGTGTAGGGGATCGCAACAGTCTTCGCGGGTAGGTATAACCCTAATTTATTGATTCAACACAAGGGGAGCCAAAGAATACTTATAAGCCTTAGCAGTTGAGTTTTCAATTCAACCACACCTGAAAAAGCACTAGACAATATATTTAGTAGCAACGGTGTGTTGACGGGTGTAGTCTTAGAGCTTCCCCAATCACCAACACCACAAAGTAGTAACAAAGTATTAGCAGCAGTGATGAGAGCAATAGTAACAACGAAGGCAATAAAGATGAAAGATGGACCGGGGTTTAAGGTTTCACTAGTGTTAACTCTCCAGGCAAAAAGACAGGTGTTGGGTGAACGAATTACAGTTGGGCAATTGACAAAATTGCAGAAACTCTAGCCAAACAAACTAGAGCAATCCTAATCTAAGAACCAAACGTAGGCATGTGTTCCGTATGTAGTTGTACGTGCTTGCAATAAGAACTTGCACACCATCTATTTTCCTACCATCCCGCTACGAACGGGGCCAAAGGGAACTTACGGAGATTAAGGTGCTCCTGTCAAAGAGCACCGGAACAAAGCATTAGCACTGTATGAACACATGTGATCCTCAAATTATAGCCCATCCCCTTTGGTGTCCCAAGCTGTCACCATTGGGATCGCCGGTTCCGGACTATAGTAGGTGCATACAACCGTAGATAAGATCTAGAACAACAATTATAATCATGCAACCATAATGTGCTCCAATCTGAAATCATGCTACTCGTGCACTAGTAACAAGCATTAAGAACAACAAAATTGCAGCAACAATAATTCATAAACCTCTTAGGACTGAACAAGGTAACAATTCATCGGATCCCAACAAACACAACACCAATTACATCATATGGATCTCAATCATGTGGGGCAGCTCATGAGAACTTTGTATTTGAAGATCAAGGGGGAGAAGATACCAACAAGCTACTGCCAAGAACCCGTAGTCCAAGGAGGAACTACTCACGATCCATCATGGGGTGAAGAAGAGTTGATGAAGATGGCCCCGGGGGCCAAGGCCCTCTCCGACAGGGTGCCAGAGCAGGATCCTGGTGACCCCCGAAGCTAGGTTTCGATGGCGGCGGAGATCGGGAGCGCTTCTGGAGAAAAGGGTTGGATATCTCGGGTTTTTGCGTCACGGGATATTTTATAGGCAAAGGGGGAGTCCAAGGCGGTGCCCAGGCGGCCACCCCATGCGGGTGGGCCCTGGCCGCGCCGGGAGGGCGCCTGGGGCCACCTCCTGGCTCCGTCCTCCGGCCGGAGGACTCTTCCGATGTAGATATTTTTTGGTAATTTTTTTGGAATTTTCTGAGCAACTTCATTTTTGGACTTTTTTCTGCATTACAAAGACAAAACAGACATAAACTGGCACTGGGCTCTATATTAGTAGGTTAGTCCAATAAATGATTCAAAAGCATGGCAAAAAGATGTAGCAATGACACAAAAAGGGCATGGAACAAGCAAAATTATAGATACGTTTGAGACAAGTACCCCGAGGAGGAGTGTATGAGGGTTTGGTTATCCTTGTGCATCCTCGACTCATGGTACATCAGTGTACTGTAATATTCGATCCCTCCAAAGAGTAGTGATCCATCTAGTAGCTAAAGTTCTCGACTAATTTTGTAAGTTTTGAAAATAAACACGGATTGCCCAAAATACGACATCTATCACTAATAGGCTAAAGCTCTTGACACCAAAAGTCCAAACATTACTCATAGCAATACCTCAAAACTATTGCAAGTTACTACTACAATTGAATAGCAACCTCAATTTCCTACTTCAAGTCAAGACACACAACTCAGTGCAACAGGCAAACTCTCTAAACAAGATAAACATGAATACTCAAGAGAGTTCCAGCAAAAAACTAAACAAAAGCTCTTAAAAAGATAATCATGAAAACTAAGAGCTAAACATGACAGCAACTATGAAAAAGATAAAGAGCACACACAGAAAAGATAAGCATGAAGAATCCTATGATCTGTTCTAGGTTTTGAAAGTGGAGCGTGTTTCTATCCCACACAAAGAAAGTTGGGTTCTAACTTGTTATGAACAGCAAGCAAATCTAAATAAAACTAAAATGGAAATAAAGAGCAAGACGCTCCAAGCATAACACATAACGCATGAAGTGATAAAAATATAGTGTAACGAAAGACGATCTGATAATTGTTGATGGAGAAGGGGATGCATGGGGGCCTCCCCAAGCTTAGACGCTTGAGTCTCCTTTAATATTTATTGGGGATATATGGGGGCATCCCCAAGTTTGAGCGTTTGACACTCATGAATCTTCTTTTATCATCTTCCCTCGCACACTTGAAAACTCCCTTCATACATAACTCATCATAATCTGATTAGCGAGGTTAGTACCCACAATAAAATAATTTTTTTCTCTACTGGAAATAAGGATAGTCTTGAATATCTACTGTTTCTCAAGATTTTCAAAAAGTTTTTGCAAATAAAAAGCAAGCTTAAGGTTTGCAAAATGAAGAAAAGGCAAAACAGGACAGAATCTGTGAAAAACAGACCAGCAGGTAGTAAATAGTTTTTTAGGGATACTTCTGCAACTCAAATAAAAAAACTCAGAACATACGAAAGTTCCGTGATTGTATAGAGCACGCTGTGTAAAAAGTTCAGCTCAAAAAGATGAACTGGGATTTTTCTATGATTTTCCCGTCACGAGGACAGAATCTGTTTTCTGGACAGCATGTCACGACTTTCACTTCCCTTGTCATATGAGGCTATAAATGGCACAAAGCTGAAAAGTAAAGATACAATGATGTTGCTACAGTAGTAACAATCATCAAGACCACTAAAAACAGAAGAAAAACAAAAAGGAAAACCTAAATTCGTTGCGGGCTGCCTCCCGAAAGCGCTTCTTTAAATCCATTAGCTAGGCTTAATGCAAAAAGATCAAGTTTTATCAAGAAAATAACTAGCCCGTGTAACGGACTCAAAAGGTAACTTAATCTTCTTTCTAGGGAAGTGTTCCATCCCTTTCTTGAGAGGGAATTGGAATTTTATATTCCCTTCTTTCATATCATTAACAGCACCAACGGTGCGAAGAAAAGGACGTCCCAAAATAATTGGACAAGAAGGTTCACATTCAATGTCCATAATAGTAAAATCAATGGGAACATAATTTTCATTGACAATGATAAGGACATCATCGATCTCCCCCAAAGGTTTCTTTACGGAAGAGTCAACAAGACGAACACCAAAAGAACAAGTATCAAAAGGTTTCAATTCAAATATATCATACATTCTTTTGGGCATAACGGAGGTACTAGCTCCAACATCACATAAAGCAAAGCAAGAGAAGTTATTCAACTTGATTTTAATCATAGGATCCCAACCATCTTCTAGCTTTCTAGGTATGGAGGCTTCTACCCTAAGATTCTCCTCCCTATCTTTAATGAGAGCATTAGTGATATGCTCCGTGAAGGCAAGATTAAGTGTGCTAGTGTGGGGGTCTCTAGACATCTTGTGAAGGAAACGAATAACTTCAGAAAGGGTGCAATTATCAAAATCAAGGTCACTACTGTCAAGTAAAGTGGTAGTGGTGTCCTTTAGGCTCACTTGTTTGGTAGCTTCTATAGTCATAGGAGTTTATTCTTCTACGGTTGAGGTCATAACATCACCATTAATAGGTCCTATGGGACTAGGGGTGCATTGGGTGCTAAGAGTTTGGATATCCTCAACAACTTGGATAGTGGAAATGGTATGGTGTGTAGGAAGGCTCTTAATTCTATCTTCTTCCTCCTTTTCTCTAGCCCATCTCTCTTTAAGTTTAGCCATCATCCTAATGTTTTCATTAATTTGCACTTGAATAGCGTTCATAAGAGTGACCTTCCTCTCCTCAAGAGGAGAAGTTCTAATTTTAAGCAATTCTACTTCATGGGCTAAATTGTCTACCTTCGACGAGAGATTATCTAATTTGTCTAGTTTTTCCTCTACACTCTTGTTGAAGGCTTTTTGGGTGGTGATGAAGTCTTTAAGCATACTCTCTAATTCAGAAGTGGAGTTCTTGGTGCTAGGATAAGTTTTGTTGTTCCCATAGTTGTTGGAGGGGAACGGTCTAGGATTGCTACCAAAATTATTCCTATAAGAATTGTTATTGAAGTTGTTTCTAGAGATAAATTTCACATCTACTTGATCTTGAGCAATCAAAGAATTTAAAGGAAGATCATGAGGATCAATAGGAGATTGCTTGGTAAGTAGAGACATAATCAAGTCAACTTTTTCATTTAGGGAGGAGATCTCCTCGACAGAGTTTACCTTCCTACCTGTTGTAGCTCTTTTGGTGTGCCATTGGGAATAGTTGGTCATCATCTCATCAAGTAGTTTTGTGGCAGCACCAAGAGTTGTTGACATAAAGGTTCCTCCCGCGGCCGAATCTAGCAAGTTCCGCGAGGTAAAGTTCAAGCCTGCATAAAAAGTTGGGATAACCATCCAATTAGTCAAAACCTGCGTAGGAAAATTCTTAACAAGAGATTTCATGCGTTCCCAAGCTTGGGCAACGTGCTCATTATCCAATTTCTTAAAATTCATAATATTACTCCTCAATTGGATAATCTTAGCCGGGGGGTAGTACTTCCCAATAAAAGCATCCTTGCACTTATCCCATGAATCTATGCTATTCCTAGGCAAGGATTGAAACCAGATTTTAGCTCCCCCTCTCAAGGAGAAAGGAAAAATCTTAAGCTTAACAATATCACAATCTACTTCTTTGTACTTTTGCATATCACAGAGCTCAACAAAATTATTTAAGTGCAAAGCGGCATCGTCTCCAGCACCGGAGAATTGATCTTTCATAACAAGGTTCAACAAAGCAGGTTTAATCTCATAAGAAGGTGCTGAAGTGGCAGGTGGAGCAATAGGAGTGCAGATAAAATCACTATTGTTATGACTAGTGAAGTCACACAACTTGGTGTTCTCGGAGGAACCCATAGCAGCAGCAAGCAAGATAACTATTTTTTTGATTTTTGATAAAGGAAACTAAAGAAAAAAACTGAAAGGTAAACTGACAACACTAAAAAGCAAAGATAAAAGATAGTGTGCAACTCCCCTATCTCGAAGAGTGGAGTCCCCAACAACGGCGCCAGAAATTGCTTTTGATGGCGCGAGAGTTGACGGGTATAGTTTGCTTGCTTCCCCGACAACGGCGCCAGAAATTGCTTCGATGGCTTCTCGCCTCTCGTTGGTTACCCAAAGTGGAAGGTTGAGATGTAGATAGAAATTTTTTCCCTCGGTGAAGATACCAAGGTTTGTCTCCAGTAAGACTCCACCAACGACAGGAAGGTGACAACGGCGCCAGCAATTAGGCGGTTGACGTGGACCTGCACACACAACAGATAACTTTGCTCCCAACGAGTTCAGAGAGGTTGTCAATCCCTCCGGCCTTGTTGTTTACAAAGGATCAAACGCACGGGATAATAATGATAGTGATAGCAACGGAAAAGTAAATAAAGAAAAAAATAAATAGTGGGTGTAAACAGTATTGGAAATATGGACCGGGATCCCATGATGTTCACTAGTGATGTCTCTCTTCCAAAAGACGATAAAATAGCCATGTGAGGTAAACAAATTACAGCTGGGCAATTGAAAGGATTATGTGCGCAAACCAATGCTAACTATGCTATAAAGAAAGGAAGATGCTCAAAAGCTTGGGCGGTATGCCAAGACAAGTAGACCGAAATCCATCTTCATCTACCTACTAATCATCCACCTTGAGATATCTATCCATAACTGTCAGAACCCTCTGTTAGGTAATGTGATAGGATCTTTTTCACTTTGCATTCATGAAAGAATTCAAAGGAAATTCAACTTCAAAATCCAAATGGGAGAAGGAACACCCCCCAGATGAATTAATTCAAAAGGCCAGATAAAAATCTTCTCCAAAAATTCATGTTAGATTTTTGAAAAGTCTTATAAATGAGTGTGATCACATATCAAGTGATGTGGGACCCATCCCATGCTCATAGATTTTTCAAATATTCAAACAGTGCCTTGGAATTAAAGAAATACCCCTATTTGATTTAAGATTCAAATTATTTGAATTTTAAAAATGTTGAAAGTTTATGAGAGGCTAGTCTATATTATTATGAGGCCACATAATTTTTTTTAGCATTTAATAAAATGTTTAGCTATTTTATTTAGCTAAACAGAACAAATGTCAGAAAAGAGAAATAGAAAAGAAATCAGAAAATCCTTACCTGGCGCCCAGGAGAAGCCGGCCCACCCCACCCAGCCGGCCCACAGGGGCAGCGGGGTCTTCTTCCCCGTCCCGCGCCTCCAAGCTGCTCGGTGGAATGCCACCGAGCTAGCTGGGCACGTCGCCGTCTCTCCAGACGCCACCTGCCCCTCCCGCGCCTTCTAGCGATGCCACGGAGACGCTGGAGACGCCGTGCGTCCATTCCCCCCTCCACGAGCTCCCTCCCCTCCTCTCTCGTCCGTTTCGTCGCCGCCCGAGAAGGACGCCGGAGCACCGTTGATCCCCCACGTAGCCATTGACGCCTAGAAGCCCCAAGACCGTGTCCAAGCTCTTCGTCATCGTCGTCTTCATCGACCTGCAGAAGGAATCGGAGCCGGACGCCTCCCCGAGCTCGCTAACTTCGTCGTCTTCATCGCCGGCCGCCGTGGCTCAACTTCAAATTCCGGCAACTCCAGCGCCTCCCCGAGCAAGCCACCACTCCAGTTAGATTCAGGGTGAGCTCACAAGCGAAACCCCTCTTTCTCACCCCTCGATTGCTTCCTCTAGCCGGATCCGCCATGGGAACCCGAGCACCTCGCCGCCATGGTCGTCGTCCTCCTCGCTCCAGTGCCCGTCGTGAACCCCCAGTGCACGCGTTTGACTCCCGCGTGTGCCAGCGCTCAAACGCACCACAAATCAGCCCGATCCGTGCACTCCTACGTCATCTACGACCTCGCCGCCGTTCTGTTGCCGCCGGAGTCGTCGCCGTCGTCGCTCCCGACCACCCCGTGACCCCCTGTTGCCTCCAGAAGATGCGGACGACGATGCTGAGCAATATGGTGCCCTCCCCGTGGCCTCCCGTGGCCCCTAGGCCATTCCGGCGAGTCGCCGCCGCGGCTCCAGTCGCCGGCGGTTAACCGCCGGTGGGTTTAGCCCTTAAGCACCTGGCTAATGACCCCCTGGGTCACTGACCAGTGGGCCCAGTGGCTTAATTAAGCCACTGGATTAATTTAACCCACGGGTTAATTAACCCAGTCACTCACAAGGTGGCCCCTCATGTCAGCCCCCCCCTAACGTCAGCACTTGCGCAATAAATCAATTAAATGAATTTCCAGAGATTATTTGAATTAAAAGAATTCTAGAAATTCTAGAAAATACCCCAAACTTTGGAAATTCATAGAAAATTCATATTAACTCCAAATTGGACAAATAATATATGAAAAATGACCAGGAGAAAATTATCTTTCCAAATATGCAACTTTCAACTCTGTTTGAGTTGAATTTAAATTGGGACCAGTAGCATATGTCATTTGGTTTATTTGAATTTAATTCAAATTCAAATCAAATGATCTTGCAACTTGGACCATGGATTTATGTTATATTTCATCCACACTTCAGAGGCATATCATACACATTTGAAGATAATTCAAAATGATCAAACCATGTCACATACAACTTGGTTAATTTGAATTCAAATGTGGAGTTTGAATTTGCATTTCAAATGCAATATACTCCACTTAAATGGATTTGCCTCACACATCAAAACTTATACTTCAAGTTTCAACATTCATTCATGTGCTTGAGCATTGCATTCATATTGATTGCTACTTCGTGCTTTGTTTGTCGGGTAGAGGTGGAACCGGAGCAAGAGGTTGCAACCTTCGTTGAAGACCCCGAACCCGAGCCTCGTCAGCAAGGCAAGCAAAACCCCATTGATCATGTCGATAAAATCCCACTTCCCTCTCATGTCTCGCTTATGCATTGTTTAGGATGATCACCATGATTCGTTTCTACCGCATAGATGAACCCATTCCTTTGCATGACCTATCATTTTGTCACAGTAGTAAGCAAACCACAATCCTAGCAAATGTAGGAGTTGTTTGATATCATGTAACCCCTGCAATGTTACTGCTTATTGCATGCTTAGTATGATACCATGTTGTTACTGTGATGTGAGTCGGGATGGGAATGATCATGTTGATGATGGTAGAAAAGTGTTGGTGAATCGACCCTAATACAAGGTGAACGATGAGAGGCTGTGTAGGAGTACACGGTGGGTTGTCTCGTTGAACACCGCCCTAGTACGAGTTCTTGTGTGGTGATCCAAGATGAAGAGTACAACCACACATTGGGATCACTGACCCCTCTCAACTTACTAACTCATCCCTTTCGATGTCCAGATGTCGCAATAGTTCGGAGTTCTGGTAGGTCTGTGGCCTGGATGCTAAGTGAGAGAACGGCTCATCCGAGACCGGCTTATGCACCACGCACACATCACTTGGGTCCACTTCGGTAAACCGGCCGGGTTCACGATTGTGGTAACCAACCCAAGTAGGCGGCTTTCTCGGACTAGATCGGCTATGAGGTAACAGTTGTGGTGAGCATCCTCGCTGGCACCCCTTGAATGGTGTCGAGATCAAAGGCGGTAAATGATGATCATGTGTGTGTAGCGGTACACCCTTGCAAGGTTAACAAAACTATTCGAATAGCCGCGTCCGCGGTTATGGACTGCTTGGAAAGCTTAGCTTGATTATTAGATAACTTGAACCTGATACTTCTAAAACACACCAAGATAAGTGTGAGTGCTATGGCATGCTTCCTCGTGGGGAAGTCGAGGAAGGTACCATAGTGGTGTATTGGTTGGAGAAAGTAGTGGACTTGTGTACGCTTCTTACCTCAAAGTCTGGTACTCGTAGTTCAGGATTAGCCAAGTCAAAGCTGACACTTCTGCAAGTGAACCCCACCTCCCTTTACCTTGATACATGTGCATGAGTAGTATAACTCCTATGTAAGTCTTGCTGAGTACGACTTTGTACTCACGTTTGCTTAATCTATGTTTTAGATGATGCCACTGACCCCGAAGGTGGCTTCTTCATCGAGATGGACGACTGAAGACCAACTAGTCTAGTCCCAGTCAGACGACTGGTTCCCTCGTGGAGGGCTTTGTGTTTAAATAAGGCTTCTTAAGCCATTTGTTAAACTTGTCTGTACTCAGACATAATTTGCTTCCGTTTGTGTTGTAATGTTGGATCACATGCTTGTGATCTCTGTTTGCACTCTATAAGAGTTATCAATAAAATTGTATACTTTGTAGAGAATTGCAATGGTACTTGCTGTTCATACAAGGCATGTGTGCTGCGTGTATGTTTATAACATGCATGTCTTTGTATGGGTTTTCGAGACCTTAGTCGTGTTCTGGCTGGCGGTCTTTCATACACCAAGTGGCCCTTAGATGTGCGCAGCTTGGGGCATCGCGATGCGATTGTTCGAGACTCCGTCTCGTGCACACTTTGTGGTATGATCGAGCCCGCCCTAGACCCCGACTAAGTGATCGGGCTGGAGTAAGTCTATGTAAGAGTTATGAGATAGTCGATAGTATGGTTGAGGCGACTTGTCTTTGAATATGAGAGTTCACCACCCATATCATTAGACTTGTGTGCGGGCGATGAGGACCCATCTCAGTTGATCATCCGGCCTGGATGGGATGCCCCTCACGTACGATGCTTTCCGAGAACGTTCTGTGCTTGGCCTTGTCTGCTTAGACAAGTGGGTACGGTTCTCGGCTCTCCATATGACTATGCCTTAACTAGAGTTGCATACGCTAACCCCGGGTCCCGATAGACTTGGTATCAGAGCAGGACTGACTGTAGGACTAGTAGCCTTGGCCGAAGTCGAGTCTAGCCTTCTATAGTTATATAGTTACTCTGGGTATATAATGGAACAACGTAAGGCTTTTTTTTTCTCCTTACCCCCTTCGTTCTGAGTTCTGAGTCACCCTCATCTTATTCTACGGGAAGATAGGACTAGGCTCTCGTCTGTCTGATTAGAACATCTCGTTGTTTGTTTCCTCATAGCCGTAGGAAAGTTGTGATCGGTTTGTTAGAGTGGTTATGCTCCCTGTTTTATTACATCGTATGTAAGTGTTGCTTCCATGTTGTAAGAAATTGTCTTTTTCTTGCAATTACAGCCGTTATGCTGTCCGAGTCATTCCAAGTTTATCTCATAATCTGATGCATTTGCAAACTCCTTTCTGTTTCAGATGGCAAATCTTCCCCCTCGACAAATTGTTCGTTTGACCAGGTGCCTCGGTGTGCGTGGCCATCCCGCCACGTTGATCGAGATGATGTCCTATGTGGGATATCGATGGTACCCTGAGTACACCGTCGAGGAGCAGTTCCACGACTTCAACCAGACGCAGTTCCACTGCATTGTCCGGATCTATCCGCACCACGTTGGAGTCACTCAGCCTATCCACTTTGGACATGGCATTGGCGTTACCGAGAACATGGCTGTGCAGGATGCTGCATACTCATGTATGACACTGCTGAGAGAGGAGCACACTTTGCTGAGAGAGACTTCTTTCCGCTATATTCCTGCTGCACTTCCAGGAGAAGAGGGATATTACACCGGACTCTACTCAGATCACTCTGCGGAGGATCCAACACTCCAGGTGACTGCTAGGTTTGCTAGTGACAGAGATCGTGATGCCCGCGCTCTTCGTTTCGAGCTCCACGCCACCCGTGTTCGTCTGTATCGAGCACTGACACTTTTGGCTCCCTTTGTGAGCATTGGATCAGTTGAGCATGATGCGATCTACCCTGTGAGGACTCAGATGCCTTCTCGAGTTGCTTGGCCCGAGATTGGAGGAATTTTTCCACCCCGTGGTCCTTTGCTTCCACCCTACACTGGACCTAGGCCCCATCCTTGCCCAAATGGATATCAGGGTCCACAGGCCTCCGTGTTTTCCGATGGTCACCTCCATCTACCGGGATACGCGGGTAACTTTTACGAGGACTACTATGGAGATGGAGATGAGTGAGATCGCCTGTGGTCTTACTTAGTGATGATGTAGTAGTATCTTAGTATATTGTATGCAAGGTGTCTAAGTTCCAGAGGCTTAGATAAATAATGTATAGGAAGTCAGAGTGCCTCTGAAGGATGTATCATCTTCATCACGTTTGTATTAGCTCGGTGCTTGTACTAAAACGATGTATTGTTTGTATGACGGCTTGTGAATATATGGCTTGTATGCTTTTATCACCATGTTGTCAAGATGATTACTTCCTTTGCTCTGTAATCCTTCCAGTACTTCAATACCTTGTTTAGACTCTCCCAATCAACTCTGTTTGACTTTGATTTTTCACCTTCAGGATGTCTCAAGGAACCCGTGGCCAGGTTGGTCGTAACCAAGGTCGTGGGAATGATCAGGAGGAAGGCAACCTTCCACCCCCACCCACGATGGCACAGGTTCTGATGGAAGTCGAGAGGAACCGCCGAGACTCTCACCACCTGTTGGAGGTCATTGCTCGCAACACCACTCAGCAGCGCAATGAGTTGGTGTCCCTGAACGACTTCATCCGACTTCATCCCCCGGTTTTTAGTTACTCCACCGAGCCCCTTGACGCCGATGACTGGCTTCGCAGCATCGAGAGGAAGCTCCAAGCAGGCCGTGTTGCAACTGGTGACAAGGTCAGCTATGCCACCTATCACCTCGAAGGTGCAACTAGCTCTTGGTGGGAGAACTTTCTGAATATGCGTCCCGTTGGACCGCCTGCATCTTGGGAGGAATTCTGCACGTCCTTCCGCGAGCACCACATTCCCAAAGGTCTTATGGACCGCAAGCGTGAGGAGTTCTGCAACCTCACTCAAGGCAGAAGGACCGTTGATGAATTTAGTCGTGAGTTCAACCGATTGGCTCGTTATGCTACCGAAGAACTCTCCACCGACTCCAAGAAACAAGAGAGGTTCCGTCGTGGCCTCAACACTGGACTTCGTCGTGAGCTCAATCTTCATGACTTTGCCACATTCCAGGTCCTTGTCAACAAGGCCATCAAAGCAGAGGACATGAACACCCCCAACGACTTCCGCAAACACCCTAGAGATGATGGTTCATCCAGTTCTAGCTCCCAGAAGCGCAAGATCTGGATTCCAAACAGCATGTTCCGCCAGAACAACCCACCGAGGCCATCCTATGTGGCGCCTCGTCCACCAACCCAGTTCCACCCAGCTCCACCAAACAACCCAGCTCCACGCACTGTTTTCGGAGCCTGTTACAAGTGTGGTCAGGCAGGCCACTACTCTCGTGAGTGTCCCCAGAACCAGCTCCAGCATCAAAATGCTCCACCACGTGCCGGAGGCAACAACAACAATGGTCGTGGGAAGCCACCACAGAAGGTCTACACCGCCAAACCCGCTCCTCCCGCCACTCGTGGACGTGTGAACCAGATTGCCGCCGAAGAGACTGACGACACCACTGACGTCATTCTTGGTACGCTCCCAGTCAATTATGTTCCTACTTCCGTTCTTTTCGACCCAGGAGCATCTCATTCATTCATGTCGGAAAGTTATGCACTTCGTCATGAGTTACCCTTTGTTGAATTGTCCACCCCGATGATTATTCAAACTCCAGGGTCAAGATGGCAAACTAATAGAGTAAGCCATGGTAATCAAATTGCAATTGAGGGTTTAGTATTCCTTGCTTCACTCATAGCCCTCAAGTCTTCAGACATTGATGTCATCCTTGGCATGGATTGGCTATCAAGACAGAATGCCTATCTGGATTGAAAAGGAAAATCCGTGAAACTCACCCACCCTTCAGACAAAACAGTCAACTATACCTCACCCAGAACAAGAATCCAAGTGCATTCTTTGAATGTACTTCCCCTTCCCGAACTTGAAGATATTCCGGTGGTTCGTGACTTCCCGGATGTCTTTCCTGAAGAGCTGCCGGGAATGCCACCCGACAGATGTGTAGAGTTCATTGTAGATCTTGCCCCAGGAACCGCACCAATTTCTAGACGTCCCTACAAAATGGCCCCACGTGAGTTAGCTGAGCTTAAAACCCAAATGGAAGCTTTGTTGGAGAAAGGCTTCATCCGCCCTAGCTCATCGCCATGGGGTTGCCCCGTTCTGTTCGTAACGAAGAAAGATGGAACAGAAAGGATGTGCGTAGACTATCGCCCGCTAAATTTAGCGACGATAAAGAACAAGTACCCACTGCCCAGGATCAATGATCTTTATGATCAACTTGCAGGATCCTCTGTCTTCTCCAAGATGGATTTGAGATTAGGTTATCATCAAATCAAGATCCGAAACGAGGACATTCCCAAAACGGCTTTTACTACTCGTTATGGTCTTTACGAGTACACCGTCATGTCCTTTGGTTTAACCAATGCCCCCGCCACTTTCTCACGCATGATGAATTCGATATTCATGGAGTATTTGGACCAGTTCGTCGTGGTTTACCTCGATGACATCCTTATATACTCGAAGAACGAAGAAGAACATGCCGAACACTTAAGGCTGGTATTGATGAAACTTAGAGAGCATCGCCTGTATGCTAAATTCTCCAAGTGTGAATTTTGGCTACCAGAAGTGACCTACTTAGGCCACGTGATTTCTGCAAAAGGCATTGCTGTGAATCCCGAGAGAGTTCAGGCCGTCCTTGACTGGACTCCACCTGAATCGGTTAAGCAAGTTAGGAGTTTTCTTGGCCTAGCCAGCTATTGCCGTCGCTTCGTCGAGAACTTTTCTAAAGTTGCAAAGCCTCTAACTAAACTCCTCAAGAAAGATAAGAAATTCTTATGGACTCCCAAGTGCGAGGAAAGCTTTCAAGAGCTAAAAAGAAGATTGACTTCTGCACCTGTACTTGCACCTCCAGACACCAAAAGGGATTTCGAGATCTATTGTGACGCATCACGGCAAGGGTTAGGATGCATACTTCTGCAAGATCGACATGTGGTAGCTTATGCTTCACGCCAGTTGCGGCCACATGAAGAGAACTATCCTACCCATGACCTTGAACTCGCTGCCGTAGTTCATGCCCTAACAACTTGGCGACATTACCTCCTTGGTAACCGTTGCGAGATTTATTCCGACCACCAAAGCCTCAAATATATTTTCACCCAGCTAGATCTTAATCTCAGGCAAAGACGCTGGATTGAGTTGATAAAAGATTACGACGTAGTAATTTCTTACACCCCAGGCAAAGCCAATGTCATGGCTGATGCACTAAGTCGTAAGTCGTATTGTAACAACCTCATGTTACAACAGTATCAACCACTTATTCATGAGGACTTTCGCAAGCTCAACCTTGAGATTGTTCCTCATGGCTATCTTTCTACCTTGGTGGCGAAACCAACTCTTGAGGATCAAATCATAGTTGCCCAAAGGCGTGCACGAGGTGTTCGCCGGATCAAGGAGAACATTGCTAGTGGAGTTGCTAAATGTTTCTCCACAGATAGCAAAGGAACGGTATTCTTTGAAAACCGTTTGGTAGTACCTAAGAATAAGGAACTAAGGCAACTCATCCTCAAGGAAGCCCATGACACACCCCTCTCAATTCATCCCGGTAGCACAAAAATGTACCGAGATCTACGCCAGAGATTTTGGTGGACTAGGATGAAGAGAGACATTGCTCAGTTTGTTGCCGAATGTGATGTTTGTCGTCGCATTAAGGCAGAACATCAAAGACCTGCTGGTACACTTCAACCTTTGTCTATTCCCGAGTGGAAATGGGAAAAAGTCGGTATGGACTTCATCACCGGCTTTCCAAGAACCCAGAAAGGAAACAATGCCATCTTCGTTGTCATAGATAGGCTTTCCAAAGTTGCTCACTTCCTTCCGGTTCGCGAGTCTATAACTGCTAGCCAGTTAGCGGACTTGTACGTCTCTAGAATTGTATCCCTTCATGGTGTTCCTTTGGAAATCAATTCTGATCGCGGTAGCCTTTTCACCTCTAGATTTTGGGGAAGCTTTCAGAATGCTATGGGAACTCATCTCTCCTTTAGTACAGCTTTCCATCCTCAGTCTAGCGGTCAAGTCGAAAGGGTTAACTAAATTCTTGAAGACATGCTCAGAGCTTGTGTTATCTCATTCGGAAAGAATTGGGAGAAGTCTCTTCCATTTGCCGAATTTGCTTATAACAATAGTTTTCAATCTAGTCTGAACATGGCTCCTTTTGAACTCCTATATGGACGACGATGTCGAACACCACTAAACTGGTCAGAAACCGGTGAAAGGCAATTCTTTGGACCGGATGTGATCAAGGAAGCGGAAGAGCAAGTTCGCATTGCTCGTGATCAATTGAAAGCAGCCCAGTCTCGTCAGAAAAGCTACTATGATCGTCATCATAGGAAAGAGAGCTACAATCTGGATGAGAAGGCTTACCTCCGGGTTACTCCTCTGAAGGGAACCCAACGTTTCGGTATCAAAGGCAAGTTGGCCCCACGTTACATCGGACCTTTCCGCATTATTGCTAAACGTGGAGAAGTTGCCTACCAACTTGAACTACCCCCGCACCTTTCCCGAGTACACGATGTATTCCATGTGTCCCAACTCAGGCGTTGCTTCAAGGACCCCATCCGCGAAGTCGACCATGAAACGCTTGATCTCCAAGATGACCTTTCTTATCGAGAATACCCCGTTCGTATTCTTGATTCCGCAGAGCGTGTCACTCGTCGTAAGAAGATTAGGTTTCTGAAAGTGCAATGGTCACACCACTCTGAAAGAGAAGCTACATGGGAAAGAGAAGACCGTCTCATTGCCGAGTACCCCACCTTCCTCCCGCAGACTTCTGAATCTCGGGACGAGATTCTGTTGAGTGGGGGCGAGTAGTCAGAACCCTCTGTTAGGTAATGTGATAGGATCTTTTTCACTTTGCATTCATGAAAGAATTCAAAGGAAATTCAACTTCAAAATCAAAATGGGAGAAGGAACACCCCCCAGATGAATTAATTCAAAAGGCCAGATAAAAATCTTCTCCAAAAATTCATGTTAGATTTTTGAAAAGTCTTATAAATGAGTGTGATCACATATCAAGTGATGTGGGACCCATCCCATGCTCATAGATTTTTCAAATATTCAAACAGTGCCTTGGAATTAAAGAAATACCCCTATTTGATTTAAGATTCAAATTATTTGAATTTTAAAAATGTTGAAAGTTTATGAGTGGCTAGTCTATATTATTATGAGGCCACATAAAAATTTTCAGCATTTAATAAAATGTTTAGCTATTTTATTTAGCTAAACAGAACAAATGTCAGAAAAGAGAAATAGAAAAGAAATTAGAAAATCCTTACCTGACGCCCAGGCGAAGCCGGCCCACCCCAGCCCAGCCGGCCCACAGGGGCAGCGGGGTCTTCTTCCCCGTCCCGCGCCTCCAAGCTGGTCGGTGGAATGCCACCGAGCTAGCTGGGCACGTCGCCGTCTCTCCAGACGCCACCTGCCCCTCCCGCGCCTTCTAGCGACGGCACGGAGACGCTGGAGACGCCGTGCGTCCATTCCCCCCCTCCACGAGCTCCCTCCCCTCCTCTCTCGTCCGTTTCGTCGCCGCCCGAGAAGGACGCCGGAGCACCGTTGATCCCCCGCGTAGCCATTGACGCCTAGAAGCCCCAAGACCGTGTCCAAGCTCTTCGTCGTCGTCGTCTTCATCGACCTGCAGAAGGAATCGGAGCCGGACGCGTCCCCGAGCTCGCTAACTTCGTCGTCTTCATCGCCGGCCGCCGTGGATCGACTTCAAATTCCGACAACTCCAGCGCCTCCCCGAGCAAGCCACCACTCCAGTTAGATTCAGGGTGAGCTCGCAAGCGAAACCCCTCTTTCTCCCCCCTCGATTGCTTCCTCTAGCCGGATCCGCCATGGGAACTCGAGCACCTCGCCGCCATGGTCGTCGTCCTCCTCGCTCCAGTGCCCGTCGTGAACCCCCAGTGCACGCGTTTGACTCCCGCGTGTGCCAGCGCTCGAACGCACCACAAATAAGCCCGATCCATGCACTGCTACGTCATCTACGACCTCGCCGCCGTTCTGTTGCCGCCGGAGTTGTCGCTCCCGACCACCCCGTGACCCCCTGTTGCCTCCAGAAGATGCGGACGACGATGCTGAGCAAGATGGTGCCCTCCCCGTGGCCCCTAGGCCATTCCGGCGAGTCGCCGCCGCGGCTCCAGTCGCCGGCGGATAACCGCCGGTGGGTTTAGCCCTTAAGCACCTGGCTAATGACCCCCTGGGTCACTGACCAGTGGGCCCAGTGGCTTAATTAAGCCACTGGATTAATTTAACCCACGGGTTAATTAACCCAGTCACTGACAAGGTGACCCCACATGTCAGCCCCCCCTGACGTCAGCACTTGCGCAATAAATCAATTAAATGAATTTCCAGAGATTATTTGAATTAAAAGAATTCCAGAAATTCCAGAAAATACCCCAAACTTTGGAAATTCATAGAAAATTCATATTAACTCCAAATTGGACAAATAATATATGAAAAATGACCAGGAGAAAATTATCTTTCCAAATATGCAACTTTCAACTCTGTTTGAGTTGAATTTAAATTGGGACCAGTAGCATATGTCATTTGGTTTATTTGAATTTAATTCAAATTCAAATCAAATGATCTTGCAACTTGGACCATGGATTTATGTTATATTTCAACCACACTTCAGAGGCATATCATACACATTTGAAGATAATTCAAAATGATCAAACCATGTCACATACAACTTGGTTAATTTGAATTCAAATGTGGAGTTTGAATTTGCATTCCAAATGCAATATACTCCACTTAAATGGAATTGCCTCACACATCAAAACTTATACTTCAAGTTTCAACATTCATTCATGTGCTTGAGCATTGCATTCATATTGATTGCTACTTCGTGCTTTGTTTGTCGGGTAGAGGTGGAACCGGAGCAAGAGGTTGCAACCTTCGTTGAAGACCCCGAACCCGAGCCTCGTCAGCAAGGCAAGCAAAACCCCATTGATCATGTCGATAAAATCCCACTTCCCTCTCATGTCTCGCTTATGCATTGTTTAGGATGATCACCATGATTCGTTTCTACCGCATAGATGAACCCATTCCTTTGCATGACCTATCATTTTTTCACAGTAGTAAGCAAACCACAATCCTAGCAAATGTAGGAGTTGTTTGATATCATGTAACCCATGCAATGTTACTGCTTATTGCATGCTTAGTATGATACCATGTTGTTACTGTGATGTGAGTCGGGATGGGAATGATCATGTTGATGATGGTAGAAAAGTGTTGGTGAATCGACCCTAATACAAGGTGAACGATGAGAGGCTGTGTAGGAGTACACGGTGGGTTGTCTCGTTGAACACCGCCCTAGTACGAGTTCTTGTGTGGTGATCCAAGATGAAGAGTACAACCACACATTGGGCTCACTGACCCCTCTCAACTTACTAACTCATCCCTTTCGACGTCCAGATGTCGCAATAGTTCGGAGTTCTGGTAGGTCTGTGGCCTGGATGCTAAGTGAGAGAACGGCTCATCCGAGACCGGCTTATGCACCACGCACACATCACTTGGGTCCACTTCGGTAAACCGGCCGGGTTCACGATTGTGGTAACCAACCCAAGTAGGCGGCTTTCTCGGACTAGATCGGCTATGAGGTAACAGTTGTGGTGAGCATCCTCGCTGGCACCCCTTGAATGGTGTCGAGATCAAAGGCGGTAAATGATGATCATGTGTGTGTAGCGGTACACCCTTGCAAGGTTAACAAAACTATTCGAATAGCCGCGTCCGCGGTTATGGACTGCTTGGAAAGCTTAGCTTGATTATTAGATAACTTGAACCGGATACTTCTAAAACACACCAAGATAAGTGTGAGTGCTATGGCATGCTTCCTCGTGGGGAAGTCGAGGAAGGTACCATAGTGGTGTATTGGTTGGAGAAAGTAGTGGACTCGTGTACGCTTCTTACCTCAAAGTCTGGTACTCGTAGTTCAGGATTAGCCAAGTCAAAGCTGACACTTCTGCAAGTGAACCCCACCTCCCTTTACCTTGATACATGTGCATGAGTAGTATAACTCCTATGTAAGTCTTGCTGAGTACGACTTTGTACTCACGTTTGCTTAATCTATGTTTTAGATGATGCCACTGACCCCGAAGGTGGCTTCTTCATCGAGCTGGACGACTGAAGACCAACTAGTCTAGTCCCAGTTAGACGACTGGTTCCCTCGTGGAGGGCTTTGTGTTTAAATAAGGCTTCTTAAGCCATTTGTTAAACTTGTCTGTACTCAGACATAATTTGCTTCCGTTTGTGTTGTAATGTTGGATCACATGCTTGTGATCTCTGTTTGCACTCTATAAGAGTTATCAATAAAATTGTATACTTTGTAGAGAATTGCAATGGTACTTGTTGTTCATACAAGGCATGTGTGCTGCGTGTATGTTTATAACATGCATGTCTTTGTATGGGTTTTCGAGACCTTAGTCGTGTTCTGGCTGGCGGTCTTTCATACACCAAGTGGCCCTTAGATGTGCGCAGCTTGGGGCATCGCGATGCGATTGTTCGAGACTCCGTCTCGTGCACACTTTGTGGTATGATCGAGCCCGCCCTAGACCCCGACTAAGTAATCGGGCTGGAGTAAGTCTATGTAAGAGTTATGAGATAGTCGATAGTATGGTTGAGGCGACTTGTCTTTGAATATGGGAGTTCACCACCCATATCATTAGACTTGTGTGCGGGCGATGAGGACCCATCTCAGTTGATCATCTGGCCTGGATGGGATGCCCCTCACGTATGATGCTTTCCGAGAACGTTCTGTGCTTGGCCTTGTCTGCTTAGACAAGTGGGTACGGTTCTCGGCTCTCCATATGACTATGCCTTAACTAGACTTGCATACGCTAACCCCGGGTCCCGACAAGAACATCTCGCTGGTATTAAGTTGCGAATCCCACCCAAAGTGTAAACTCAAAGAAACAGACAACTGCATTAAAGAACTTTGCTTAAAGTAAACAATCCTTGCACCCGCAAGTACAAGCACTGTTGTTTTCTCCCTTGTGGCAACAACACATCCCCTAGACTCATGTTTCTGTCACTCAAGCTAGTCATCCGAGGGCATGAACCCACAATCATGCATAACGCTCCCTCTTGGAGTCACTACCTACTACTTGGCCAAAGCAATAAAAAACAACAGAGAACGTGCAAGAAATACTCAAGAACATAAATACCAAAGAGGAGAATCAAATATATTACTCAAACACAATCTGAACATAGTCTCATAATCCATCGGATCCCAGCAAACTCAGCATGGCAACAACAGAAAGATTACATATGTGCCTCGATCATGTAGGGCAGCTCACGAGGTCTAAACCATGAAGAACAAAGAAGGGAGGAGAACATAACATAGCTACTGATCATAGAACCATGGTCCAAGGGGGACTACTCACGGTTCTTCCGGGAAGCATCCATGGTGGTGGAGAAGCTCCCGGAGGTGGTTCCTCCCTCCGGCAGGGTGCCGGGAAGAGGTCTCCTGGTGCTCCCGATCTTGGAAGTGCGACGGCGACGGAAAAGAGGAGAGATCGCGGAAAAGGGTTATGTCCCCGAGGGTATCTCGTCACGGGGAATAAATAGGCGAAGTGGGGCAGCCAAAGGTGGACCAGGGGCCCTAGGCGCCCCATTGGTCTAGGGGGTGGCCGCGCTAGGTTGCCGCCTAGGCCACCCCTGGATCCCCTCTGGCCCCACGTGGGCTCTTCCCGAAGCTTCATGTACTCTGATTTTTCCTATATTTTTTTCAGAATTTTTCTGGCACTTTTAATAATGGGAAAACCTGAAATACAAAAACAACAGAAAACAGGGACTGGCACTGGGGTGCACTGAGTTAATAGGTTAGTACAAATATGATCAAAAGTGTATGGAAGTGCATCAATATCATAGCAATATCACACAAAAGAAGCATGGAGCAAGCAAAAATTATAGATACGTTTTGGACGTATCAAGTGTTAATGCAGTTGTCTGTTGCTTTGATCCTATAGTTTGGTTGGGGTTCGCATCTCAATACTAGCGAGATGTTCTAGATAGATATCTCAAGGTGGATGATTAGTGAGTATATGCTGATGAATAAACGGCCTGCTTGTCTTGGTGTAATGCCCATACGATTGAGCCTCAAGCTTTCTTGTAGCATAATTAGCATTGCGGTGTGTTTATAATTCTGTTAATTGCCCAACTGTAATGTGTTCACCCAACATAGTTGTTTATCGTCCTTTGGGAGAGAGACATCACTAGTGAAAGTCATGGGACCCCAGTCCATATTTCCACCATAGTTTACACCGTTCACCTGTACTGCTTTTATTTCCTTTCCGTTGCAATCACTACTATTATTTCCACCCTTGTGTATTGATCCTTTGTAAACAACAAGACCAGAGAGATTGACAACCTCTCTGACTCGTTGGGAGCAAGGATATCTGCGTCTGTGTGCAGGTCCATGTTAAGAGAGTAACTTATCTCATACGACACCTTGCTCACTTCACCACCTTCTTGTATCTATTGGAGTCCTACTGGTTTGACAACCTTGGTATCTTTATTGAGGGAAATTTACCGCTATCTGCATCATAACCTTCCACTTGGGGTAACTAACGAGGGTGTCAACCGGATCCATCAGCATGCCGAGAGCTTCACACCACTGAGTATTGGATGGTGATGGTCGAGTGGTGAGTCCGCCATGAGAGATTATCTTGACTATCAAATAAGCAGGTGGCATAGAACTGTAAGATGGCGGCATGGCTCTAGTTGCACTATAGGGTCATGTCATGACATAGTCCCATGGATTCAATGAGCCAAACAAGATCTTTGAAGATTGTAGGTTGATCCTCAAAGTAAGCCATACACTACAAAATCAGTGATATTTTTTGACAAAAACCCTCGTGACAAAGGGACAAACGTCACCGAAGTATGTTTTTCTTTGACGGATACCGTCACCAGGTAATCACCCTCCCTTCCCAGCGCACGGGCCAATTTCGGTGACAGTCCCTCCTGATTTTAGAGAATGTATTTGACTGTCACCGGGCCTTCTTATTTTCTGCGACAGTTGTACGTGTCACAAAACATGGTTTAATTCGTCAACACGATTGTATTTCGATTCTCGACAAATAAAAATAATAAAAATTTCTTAGCGTTCCAAAACAAGTATGTTCGTCGGGTTGAAGATAGGAAAATTAAATAAGAAATAGTAGAAAAATAGCATTCTTCGATATTCGAACCCTGGAACCTCACGCTTTCATACACATTCGCCTCGGTGATTTACCAGTAGGCTACTGTTCGACTTGTGAAACTTTTAAGTAGGACATATATTTTCCAGTGCATGTAACAATCGTTTTCGAATGATTTAGCCCGCTCCATCAATTAAAAAACAATTCATGCTCACATATTAGTACATAACCACCATGCATTTGTACATCAACACACCACTTTCTTTTTGCATACAACAATTAATACAAACACTTATTGTTCTACATAATTTAGTAGTACAATACATACAACATGAATGATCTAGTACGATCCTAGTAATAACATAGGATGACTCAATCTAGCAATTCACCACCGTTAGATGTTCCACTTCTGGCGCTTCCAGCCGCTCGAAGTTCCCTCTTCTATCTTCTCACGGGGGCGGAGACGTTGGAACAATTCTGATGGTTCGAGAAGGTCACGTAGACCATGTTTAATGATTAGGATCCTTCGGTACAACTCGTAGCTCACGTACCCATCTTTTTCCGCGTACTCGAGGTGCAGCGGGGATAGCAGCTTCCACTCCCAGTAGTCGTGCTTCTCCTTTGGGAATGGTGTCTTCATGGTATTGTAAAAAGGGTCGATGATGGCTTCTACAAGGTCGGCCATGGAGTCCCTTTTACCGTTACCTTTGATACGGAACTCCCTTTGGACGTCGACATGGTGCTCGTCTGGAATTAGGATCCATTCATTGCCGAGAACGGTCTTATCTCCCCTGGTCTCCATGCTAGAAAGCGTTATCCATTTGCGTTGTAGGAAATGATCCAACGCCTGTCACCGCTCTGACCTGCAGAAGTTTGGTACACGAGGACGTGATTGCACATGGCGAGTTGCAGGACGACGACTCATTGTGGTTTGTAAGAGACCCAACGGGTGTACTCGATGTCGAGGCCCACGAACTTGTTCTTCTCCTTCTTGAGCCATTGCTCATACATGGCGATGATTCGCTCCACGGTCTCCACCATGTTGGTGTACACCACCTCCAGCACGGTGGTGCCATGGGCAGTGATTGTGTGGGTCTCTGTTATCAGTTTCTTGTCATCCATGGCTTGCAATGAGGGAACGTGCCCGACGAAAAGGAAAGAGCAAGGACGAAGAGAGAAATGGGTGTCAAAGAATGCGAACGATATTTTGCACTACATAATATGGAAACCGCGATGAAATGCAGTTACCAGGAAGGTCTCGCGGTTCCAGAAATCAGGCGCCTGTTTGTTTTTTTGGCGGTTCCAGAAATCACGCTTCTGTTTGTTTTTTGGGGGTTCCACGAATCAGAGCCTGATTTTTTTTGTTTTTAATTATAAGTTTCCTCAGTGTTGAACAAAAAAAATGTGGTAACTGAGTATCGAACGATAGAAGTCGAGATGCAGTACATATTGCATTGCCAGTGCGGTATAGTTATCACTTTTGTCTATTTGTTTGCAGCTTTTGTTTATTTTTGTTGTAACAAGGTCGTCAGACTTATCTTCTCTGCACGAGTGGTTCATACCGTTGCCTGTCAATGGCATGGAGGGCACACCACATTTTAATGGCGCAGAGTTTCATTAAATGTGGACATTCCGCTAGCCAACTGCCCACAACCATTAACTCCCCCAAGACCACCACCCTTTGCTATAAGGTTGCCATTGCCATGACCAAATAACTCATCCTCATATCCCACATCCCCCTCCACATTGCCATGGTGCAATAGTTCATCCATTTCCCCCCACATCCACCACATATCTCCCCATTGCCCTGGCCAGGGCCAAATAGCTCCCTTCAGCTTCGCCACTTGATAAGCAGCCGGACTGGGCACCGGGCTCGGAGGAGATGTCCGCGAAGGAGGATCATGTCACCTTCTTGCAGCATCTTCAGGAGAGAGCTCGCCCACGCAGCTCATGGTCAACACCACCAGCTTGCCTGTTGCACCGCACAATGGAGCCAAATGAGGTGGACACAACGTGTCATTTGGCTTCATTACGTGAAGCAATAGACACATTTGGTGCAATACAAGGATGACAAGCCCTATCGCGGTCAAACCAGCATGGTTACATGAGGCCGCGATTCATCACATATGCATGTCCATGTGTGCAGCATTCAACATGAAGGCGGTGAAGTGCGCACAACTACTGTAGTCACCTCTTGCCGCTTGTGGAGAACAAGTAGTGCAGTCAGCTCTTTGAGGGGGTGAACAACCGCTCGATGTACTTTCCAATAGTGCTAAAAATAAAATCTTTAAGTGCTTGTAGTATTTATCAATGAATGCAGATTTGTCTAGAAAGTGTTCAAAAGATACATACATTAAATTGCAACAGACAGGTGTAAATAAAAATGTTGTTTCTGGAGTTATATGCATTCCGTATGCTGTAATGACTTTGAAGAAAATGTTGCTTGAATCATCATATTTTCCCGAGTGATTCAAAATACAATTGGAGAGAAAGTTGTAGTACGTAGAACATAACAGTGAAGCGTATAAAAGGAAGGCCGAGTAATTTACACATATTAAAACCTCTACTGCCTCTAGATGTCCAATTCAAAAATATATCAACAATGGAAACTCCACTCTTAATAATCTGCTTATTAGATTTACCTATCTCAAGACAAACTACTGTCCTATGTGAATCCCGAAACTGTGCAAATCTACCTCTCCTCCTTCAATATAAGTGAATAAGTACATCAGATTAACACCACTTAGAAACTTGGAATGAGTTACAAAGATAATTCTATATCTGCTTGTGATCCACAAAACGCTTTCCCAAAGCCAAGTCTTTTATCTGTGTATAAGGGTACCCTTCTCTAGCAAAGACCCCTCTCTGCCACACTTGAGAGATACTATATGGGCTTCACTTGTTCCTTCTAGTTATTTGATGGAGGCTAACTAATCATGTAATGCGGCACTGGCCACCATGCTTCCAGAGAGCGGTCAAATGTGCACGAAAGGTCCTCGCAAAAGAAGAGTACCATTATGCACAAATCGATCTTGGCTTTGAGGAAACCGTTTTGAGGGGGCATGTTTCTGTAAGATGTCAATCGGATGTATTTATTTAAAACTATGGAAGGAGGAAACATATATTTGCACATGTTGGGATCCATATGAGGACCATAGTTTCTATTCATATAGCCAAATCTAATAAGTCAAATTATAAGATCGATGCTGCAATTTTCTACATACAGAGTGTAGATTTCCATTGTTAATTTTTTTGAAAACAACATCTAAAGAAAATTGAAGATTCAAGATGGGTACATTTTTCTGGGGAATCTTTATATATCTTGCATTAATATGTTATATTTGTATTTTTCTCTCCAGTTGTATTACGAATATCTGGTCTACCTTGTATATCTTCCACTCTCGCTGGCACACTGCAATAGACCAGAGGAATTTTTTCATAACAACGTTGCTAGATCTGTTAACAGATAAGACTTTGGGTAATGGAAGGTTCAGTACATAGATAGGTAAGATCACCAAGATCTGGTCTGCGGTGAAGGCGGAAAAGGTCCGGCGTGTGAGGAAGGGCCATCGGCATCTACGGTGGCCCGAAGGAGTTGACGGGGCGGTGATTGATGTCGGCCATGGTGCGGTCGGGGAAGGATGATATGCTCTAGGTCGGGGCGGCGTCGAGCGCGGAGTCGATGCCGACATCGACAATGACGCATGGCGTCCCAATCTACGACGACGAGGGGGAGGGGGGGCGAGGTGAGGTTCATGGATAAGACTGTCCCATCCTCCGGCCCTCCAAAAACCTAGATCGGTTGCGCGAACAACACACAAGCCGTCCATCTTGCATCGAAGGGCCATGAATGAAAACAACTGTTCAGGAACTATGGATATGGAAATATTAACATGTTCCTGTTCAAGAACTATGGATATGGAAATATTAACATGTTCTTTACAAATTGCACCTATTTTTGAACTATATTTGTGTTGGATTCATTTTATTTAATGAAAGATACAAATAAAACCCAAATGGTGACATTGTAATAGTGCTCTCAAGCATTGTTCAAGATATCTTTAGATATTCACATAAATCGTCTGGTTTATCCCTTCTCGGTGTTTGACCCGATAAGATAAATCGGCCGATAAATCGTCGATATGCCGATAAATCACCCGATATGCCGATAAATAGCCCGATTTACCCCTTACCTCTTGTCCACCGATCAGCTCCCGATAAGAGATATCCCCAACATTGCTCTCAAGAGAGCTTGGAAAAGATCTTAGACATATATATACATATGAGTAGTTCGAAGAGTGAATATACCACATTAAAGAAGTAGTGATAGTTTAAAATAGAAGTGATATAATTTCGTGCACATTGAAGTAGCGTACATGAAATTTGGAGTGCTATTCTCTCATCAATGTCGGGGATAACACTTGAAGGACTTATCAGTTGACCCAAGATAATGGGTGTAAACCAGACGGTTAATTTACCGGCGTATTGGCAATCTATCGGTTGATTTATCAATCGGGGTGAGACACCGATAAGAGAAGATAAATCGACTGATGATTTGTTCAAATGTCAGAAGATATCTTAAACAGTGACTCTCATAAAGTGACTGTTAATAATTGAGGTAATTGGAATGTAAACACATCTGCAGTTTTGCGAAACGGATATAATACGTGTTGCCTACACAATAGATAACTAGGGTGTACATGACAGTGTAATGCTTCTCACATGGTGACAATGTTGAGCTAAATGAGATGTAACTACACTAGAGAACTAGGGTGTACATGTAAGTTTAATGCTTCTCACATGGTGAGAAGGTTGAGCTAAATGACCACATTGGAGAACTAGGGTGTACATGTCAGTGAAATGCTTCTCACAAGATGACAAGTGATGACCCACAACCGTAAGGGATCTATTGCAGCGTTTTCGATAAGTAAGAGTGTCGAACCCAACGAGGAGCAAAAGGTATTGATAGGTGATTTTGGACAAGGAATAACTGCAAGCACTGAAAGATAACTTTTTAGGGGTTTTCGGTATAAGCAACAATAAGATAAAAGCAAGTAAGTAAATAGTGCTGAGGAGCAGCAAGTGGCCCAATCCTTCTGAGAAGAGGATAAGCCTGTCAAGTGAACTTATAAAGACTAAATCGTTCTTGAAGACACATGGAGAGGTAGTCACGTGCTTTCGCCATACTACGTATTGATAACAAGTGTTGTGATGATAAGTGTTGAGTGGGTGGATCTATGCTAGCACACCTTCTAGACTAAGATAAGTGCACTCTTATGATTAAACAACTTGCAAGCATCCGCAAATACAAGATAGAAATTAAGGCAAAGCATAACCACAACAATAAGATCAAGGATCCATTATTCCCTTGTGCAAAAGTGTGCAAACTTGGGTTCAGGTTTCTGTCACTCCGGCAACCCACCGTAAGCATTCTTTATACACAATGTATTCCCCTAGGTCCTTAATAAGGCGAAGTGTTGAGTGTTCGACTCACACAACACCACTAGGAAAATAACAACACAACTTAAATATCAAACAACACAAATTACTTCAACATCATATGACTACTAACAACTAGACTTCTCCCATGTCCTCAAGAACTAAAGTAACTACTCACAAGACATAAAAGAGATCATGATCAGAGGTGATAAATAGATGGTAAACAATCTGGTCATAACAATATTTCTCCAATAAAACTCAATAGCATTCACCACAAAGTAGTAATCGACACCGGTAGAGTAGAGAGGATAGATAGTACGAGTTACAACGCAAGTTGCAATTGTGAGATGAGATTGGATGAAGATGAAGATGGTGCTGATGTTGGGGAAGATGTTGATGATGATCTCGATGATGCCCGTGACAATGGTGATGACGATGGCGATGATATCCCCTTTCGGGAGGTGATCTCCTCGGCGGAATCTGCCCGCCGGAGAGCCCTTTTCTTCTCTGTAGGTTTCCGCCATGGAGCGGCGGTGGAACTCCATCACAACTCTCCTTCTTAGGGTTTTCGCGTAACGGGGAGTATATAGGCCAGAGGGGGGAGCCGGGAGTGGCCCCAGGGCTCCAGGCGCCCTCCCGGCGCGGCCAGGGGCGGGGCCGCGCCAGGTGGACGCCTGGGCCCCCGTGGCCACTCTCTGGCCCCTCTTCGGCGTGTCTTCGTTAATCTCTCGGAAAATACCCTCCGTCGATTTTCAGGTAATTTGGAGGTATTCTTCTTCAACAACTCAGCGTCCACTTTTTACCGTTGAATCCTGCGTCTGCTGCTTCGGCACTGGAAAGTTGCAAACTGTGTAAAACAAGCCCAAACAACATAAGAACATCATCGTAATGTGAAATATATCAATGAATAAGGAGGAATTATGATACAAAATAGTGATGCATTTTGGACGTATCAACAAGGTTGAGCTAAATGAGATGTAAACACATTGGAGAACTAGTGAAATGCTATAATTCAAAATTTGACTCTTGGTTGGCTATAATTAATTAATTGTGTTACGTAACAATGGAGAACTACTGTACATCGAAACACATGATATATTCTTAAAAGGTGACTATAGACATGTCAAACTAGTGAAATGACATTGAAATGATATATTCTTATTAGAAGGTGGCTGTGGATTGAGACTATCAGTGATATAATGTGAACACATGAGCAAGCACATGTGTGCAAAACAATTGTAATTAATGTGTTCTATACACATTAGAAAACCAGTGTACATTATGAATGATTTTTTTATAGAAAATGTGACTCTAGATTGAGACAAAATGACTTTTGAACACTTGAGTTGGTGTGCAAAACGGTTATTAATTGACGTATTGCCTATACACATCGATCGGATAAAAGTGGTGCAAATGACGTTGGGAATAAGAATGATATTGTAACAAGGTGACTCTATACATTGAGGAACTACATAGATTGATGTATACACACTAGAACGTGTGCGAAAAATCTATAATCAATTAATGTGCCGTGTATACATCGGAGACTAGTGTACATACTAATGACATTCTTAATCAGAATGTGACTCTAGATTGAGCCAAAATGAGATGTGAACACATGAGTTGGTGTGCAAAACATATATATATATATACATACATATATATATATATATAATATGTGTTGCCTACACATTGAAGAACTATTGCGCATGACAACGTGGAATCTTGCGTCCCATTGTGGAGAATCAAAACCTTTTCAATAAAACACATGATCACAATAGCTAGTACACCCGTGATAAACACAACTCCAACTATTTTCCAACTAAATTTGTGATGGATTCAATTTTCTTTCCCTCAATTTTTTGCCACCGAAAATTTCCTTCCCCCACACCAAAGTTCATGCTCCCTCCATCCACACTTTGCTTCCCTCAATTTTTTGGCACCAAAATCTCCCTTCCCTCCCTCTGCACTTTGCTTCCCTCAAATTTTTTGTTGCCACCAAATAATTTAAGCGGGGCGCCCATTCCCACCCCACCCGCACACACATCATACAAACTAATCTCTGGTTCAGCTAATTAACCCATAACCTCAGTGGCTCCGTCTCCTCACATCTCTCTTCTTCCCCAGATCCAGTCCCCTTGGTGCTGAAATGCATCCATACCCGACGTCCGGCTTGGACGGCCATCTGCGAAGCCGCAAAGTACGGATTATTCACCTCCTTGGTCCAAAACCTAATCCTAAAGGTAGCAACAATACCCCTGTGCCGCCTCACGCCACGCCCTTTGTTCTTTCTCGGAAGGAATTAAATTGCATGTTTGCATGAGGATCCGTACCGCATATATGTAGGGTTACATCAATTTAGTATGTCCTTTCTTATGAAGTACTCATACTAGCGCATGTCCAACGCGGCGAAAAAGAATTTATAGGTTTGCTTTAGGGTTTGGATTAGTATTAGTAGGGCAAGTAAATCTTAGGGTGATTTTAATGGCTCACGGCATCGAGGCCAGCTTGACTTGCCGTCCCATGCCTAGATCGGCTTTGGTAAATTTCATCCGATGTATCATTATATATGGTTCTAACAAGTTGCATCTTTTTTAGCAGATTTTTGCTACAAGATTAAGAACAAAACAACTGATGATGATGCTCCTATAGATTTGGTATCCGTACCACGAAAATGTGTGTATGGCAGAGGACAAAAAATGCAGCATCCGTAATCGATCTGGATTCTAAGGATTCAGATGATGCCTACCAGGTTCTTAAAGATGAAGATGATGGAAGTCTTAAAAAAACAATACCTAGGTATAGATTCTGTGTACATCGGATTAGTACCACTGCTAGATTGTTGTTTACAAACTAATCTATTCGAGTGCATTCCATCAGGTAATGTATTGTTCTACCATGGAGCACCACAGCTTATGCGCCTCCATCTTCAACTGCCACAAGATCTACAGTGACTGACATGGTAAACGTGTCTTTCATAATTTCTAATGAATCTGTAGCATATATGAAAACTTGTTATGCATATGTTACATTGTAAATGTCTATATGATTTTTGCAGGGGAAGCCAACTATTGACCTGAAGGATACATTTGTTGCAGAAATGTGCATTGCTGTTTTGAGGAAATGTGGTGGCGATCATGAATTTAGGAACACTTACTGGAACAAGGTAAAAAAACTTACTCATGAACAAGCTATTTTGTTGAAGCCTGGCTATTTCAATGAGGAAATTGGAGAATACTTTTGGACCAGTGGTGTGACGATCAATCCAATGTATGTAATACATTATGTTTGCTCCTCAACTTGTCAATATGTACTTTTGAACACTTAATACTTAAATTCAGATTCATATTGTAGGAAATATGTGCCAGCAAAGAAGCAGAAGAAGTTGTTTTGAAGACAAACAATAACACTGGAGGTACAAGATTTGATCTGCACTACGGAGATACGGTATGTATTTGAACTACTTCTTCGCAAATGCTTTGTTTAGGATTATTATATCACTTGCAGTATTAATGTGTACTGTACCAGTTCATATATCTACTTCTGCTTAAGTACAAACATTGAGAAATTATCTACTGCTAACTTGTTTGAATGAACGACAGTCCAAAGCACAATCCTAGTTTTAGTCAGACACAAAAACCATATATAAGTACTGCCTGTATATTACGTAAACTATGAATGTATTGTCGAACCAAAATTATGAAAACAATCAAAAAATGTTCTAAAAACACTGTTTATCATATTGCAGAAGAGGATGAAAAAGACAACACCGGAACTACATGATGTTACAACATTACCTGATCCGGATGTATATATTATTGAGGAAAAGAGCTCATCAAGCACGTTACTATCAAGCATGGGTGTCTCAGACGCCTCCATCAAGAATTCAACCTCCCATGATTGCATCACCGAGCTAGAACACATCATTGCAACCCAGGAGGGAGATGCAAACAAGGCCAAAGATGAATTCGAGAAAAACTTGATGTTAACAATTCTTGTCCAGAAGCAAGAAATGATACAACTCAGAAACAAACAACAAGAAGAGATCAACGGTCTCGGCAATGATCATCAGCTAAATCTTGTTGCCACTAATAAAAGGCAAATTTATATGGAGGCAATGCTGAGTCACCTATTGAGGAAGTCCATGGAGTCATCATAGGACAACGTTTGAATCTTATTTGTAGTGTTCTATCCCATGGTTCTCATTGTAATATCCAGATTCCAATATTAATGAAACTTCTATTGGCAATGCTTGATTGCTCATATTATAGATATTTCGAATTTTTTTTCCTGAAATTTGAAATATATTTCAAATTATGCTAGAAAATGTAATTATGCAGAAATTTGGCTTGTTTATCAGGGACGGTAACTGTGACAGAAACTAGTCATGTCACGCTTCTCTAGTCCCACATGTAACCTAACGTTGACCGTTTTCAGTACATGAGAGCGAGTTTAGTGATGACGTGTCCACCCGTGATTACGGTCAATAGGACCCACATGGAAGAAGCCACGTTAGCAACAACTGGGCCCATACGGCAGAACGTTTGACCAGCAAAACCAATGAAACACTTATTATTGACGACATTATCGTCAACTAAAACACACTGCCGTGACGGGGGGAAGCATAGTAGGTGAGAAGTTTACCCCGTCATCGAAGATTAACATTATTGACGAACTGGATAACGACACCTAAAAACGATCTTAGTCGACGAAAAAAGTGGTACCGTCATTATTTTCATTTTTATGACGGCGCGTTAGTGACGGGTCGATTGGCGAAGGCAAACCGTCGTTGGCGTATCATTATTGACGAAAAATGCTTTACCATGACACAAATGGCCCGTCAACTGATATCGTTGATTTTGTAGTGATACGAAGATATTTCCGAGGAGTGGTCTCATTGTGATAGAGGCACACTGTCTAAAAAATATCTTGTTGCACAAGGGTGTGGTTTCGCGGATCCATGGCAGTGGCGGTCAGAATAAACCGATTAACCTTTGAATTAAGCGTAGTCTACTCTCGAGGATCCATTACATAATAATCCTTTGGATCCCAACCCTGCCTAGTGGGAGGCAGTGGTGAAATAGCTAAACCCGTAGTAGGTTGCCGGTGCAGGGTGCGACAAGGAGGGCGAGCAGTAGTAGCGGGTGGTTCCTTCTCACGATTCAGCAAAGACTTCTTTCTGGTTTCGGGCTTAGGCACTGAACGGGTGACAAGCTCTTCCTCCACAATCTCATCTTCGTAGTCATCATCTAGCCCACAATAGTCAGGTTGGATGGATCTGCCTCCCCCATCAACACCACGACGAGGGCGGCGAAGGGGACTGACGATGGTATACCCCACGGGTCCCCACAATAATGATACCTAGTGCGTGTCATCACCGATGGCCCACTAGAAGCCTCGTCAAGCCCAACTTCAGCCCACCGAGCCCAACCGAGGCGTCGTCAGCTGCACCGACATGGAGACCAAGACTTGGCGTGCAAGAAAATCTAGAGTAGGAATCCTCCTGTAACCCGAGACGGACTCCCTGATACCTATCCTAGTATATAAAGGCGAGGAGGGGCGAAATCTCAGGACAATCCAATCTCATCTCCCAACACCCCTGGCCTGAGAAATCTCATCGGAACCACCATTGCAACACCTCCACCATATAATCAATCGAGGGAGTAGGGTTTTTGCCGTACGAGGGCCCCGAACCTGGGTAAAATCCCGTGTCCTATTAGCCGACAAGATCACCAACGACACACCTTCTCCCTTTACGAAACCCGGCGTAGCTAACCATGGGATTTGTCGCGGTCCACCCGTGTCAGGGACGAAGACCCTTTTGAGAGTCATCTGAGTTATGTTGACGAGACTCTATGCAAATGAAGATATCAAGAATGAGCAATGACATCATAGGATATGTGTGTGCACCGGAAAAGACGAGACATAGGAAATGTGGTAGAGGTGATTCAACGACCGTGAAAGGACGTGGATGTCGCCTAGAGGGGGGGGTGAACAGGCGCTTAAAATAATTACGGTTTAGGCTTGAACAAATGCGGAATAAAACTTAACGTTTATTTTGCCAAGCAAGAAACCTAAATAAGCTAGGCTCAACTATGTGCACCAACAACTTATACTAAGAAAGATAAACAACTATGTGATAGAAAGATATATAAAAAGAGCACTATGGCTATCACAAAGTAGGTGCACAAGTAAATAGGTTGACTAGATGAACAACCTAGGGGACAAGCGATGCAACAATAATATGATCAAGCACAAGATAAACAAGTTAATAAGCTTTCTCAAAGTAAAGGTAGAGATAACCGCAAGTGGAGCCGATGGAGATAAGGATTTGTTACCGAAGTTCCTTCTCTTGTGAGAAGTAAGTCTCCGTTTGGAGAGGGTGTGGAACACAATGCTCACACGAAGCCAACGAGGGCCACCATATTTCTTCTCAAGCTCTTACCAATGCAAGATGTCGTGATTCCACTATAGGACACTTGAGGGTGGTCACCGAACCCGTACAAATGCTCGGGGCTATCTCCACAACCGAATTGGAGGCTCCCGTAGCGTCCCGAAGCTTTCAACCACAATGATTGAGCTCCGCAACAACAAGCCTCTAGGCGCCAACGCACCCAAGAGGTACAAGCTCTAGAGTGCCAATGCACTCAAGAGTACAAGCTCTAGAGTGCCAATGCACTCAAGAGTAGTAATCTTCTCAACTTCACTTACTACAATGAGTCCTCGGAGAGAACTCAAACCGATGCACCAAATGCAATGGCAAGAGCACACGAAGTGTTGAAGTCCCCCACTCTCAAATTCCACCAAAGCAACAAAAGCTACTGAGGAATATGAGAGGAAGAACAAGGAGAACACCAAGAACTCCAAGATCTAGATCCACAAGGTTCCCCTCACAAAGAGGAGAGTTGACTTGGTGGATAATGTGGATCTAGATCTCCTCTCTCTTTTCCCTCAAAAAGGAGCAAGAATCATGGGAAGGAAAGAGAGCAAGCAAGCTTTTAGAGGTCAACAATGGAGGAAGAAACTTGCCAAGAACAGATAAGAACAAAGGAGGAAGAAGACCCCCTTTTATATGTCACCACGAAATCTGACCGTTATGTGCAGAAAAACACATGCCGGTACAACCGGTCAGCAATCCCGGTACAACCGGTCCACCCAGAGAAAGCCACACTTTTTCGGAATGCTAGCTAGTGGCAGAACAGGTAGGGCGGTACAACCGCTCCGGGCACCCATAGTACCGGATTTACCGGTACAACCGGGGTGCCACCACTCTGCCACCGTCCCAAGTCAGAAGATAGATGGCCCTTTCCCGGTGGTTGGTCCGGTAGGGGGCCGGTACAATCGTTCCCCCAAATCCTAGCCGCTGGTGGGGGAGGGCGAGCGGTACAACTTCTCCTAGAACCGGTAGTACCGGATTTACCGGTAGAACCGTGCTGCCACCGCCCCGCCATCGGCCTAGGTCAGAGAGAAAAATGCACTTCGCCCGGTAGTGCCACCGGTAGTTGGACCGAAAATATTTAGAAGAGGCAAGAGAGAAATGCCAAATAAATAGAGGTGTGAAACCTCTAACCGAGAAGAACCATCAAATCTCCCACATCGAAAACCATAAGTGAAAAATGCATATGAAACCTGTTTTCGATGAACATGAGCTTGTCATGAAGAAGACCACAAGCTCAAAAACTCACAAGGAGAAAAGCCAAACAAGAACCAATAAAGATGATGCCAAGTATGCAAAAGGTTTGAGATCTCCACGAACGACTCAACCTAGCCTATAACCCGGTCTCCTAACTACCACCAGGAGTCCGGTAAACTAGACACCTATCTAGTCAAACCATTGTCCTGCGCATAATCCACTTGAGCTTGATGATGACGATCATGCCTGCCTCAAGTTGGAACATCTTCCTTGATTCCGCCGGCTCGATGAAGACTAGTAGATTGCTCCCCCATACTCCATTATGGGTGAGCCTCTTTTAGGCACATCTTCACAAGACCATTATCACCGAATGGGCGGCAAGCTCCAAGAATATGATATCTTCGTGATGCTCCTCTTGAACTTGCACACATCAACTTGACCAATCTTTGGATAGCTCCATGAAGAACACCTTGGTCAACACACAATCTTCATCCTACAACCTTGAAGCCAACATATGGTCTTCAAGCATTGCCTATGGACAAACCTTCAAGTATAAATCAAGGAAACCATTAGTCCATAAAGTTTGTCATCAATTACCAAAATCAAACATGAGGGCACATGCCCTTTCAAACTGGACATCCGGAGAAGTATTCAGACATCCGAAGAGACATGGATGTGAGAAATCCATGGGTTGAAACCATTTCTACCAAGTTTCCCGTGCACGTGCTTCACCATGCCACACCCAAAAAATAGTTATGCCATATAGAGAACGATGATAATCCTAACAATGAGTCAAACCGGATTAATGAGAAAGGAAAGGAAGGGGAGGAGTGGTAGACTTAGCACAAACCCCACGGTCCTTCGGCGACATTGTGCATAAAATCCGGGATCTAGATGTCCACTCGTCCAAAATCTTCACCAAAACGCAAAACGGATTGGTCGAAGGATGGATCAGGAGTAGAGGAAGAAGGGGATGCGAAGGGAGAACTCACGGAAGGTCGAATTCGACCGTAAGAGCCCAAAAGGCTGGTGGCAGCGACGAACAGGGCGAGCGACCACTGAGATAGATGAGGAAACAAACTCGTTGTGCGGTTAGGGTTAGAGCAAGGTAATTATAGGATAGGGCAGCCTGAACGTCGGACAATAATCCGAACCGTCAGGCTGCAGCCCGGATGGTCCGGACACAAACCCGGATGACAGAAAAGGCAATTTTGGGCAACCGCTCAGAGTGTCGCCGGGATGTCCGAATACGGTCCCGGACCATCCGGAAGGAGAGTTGGACCGTCCGAGAAGAAGACGACCACATAACTGGTTTATTTGATCACACCGGACCATCCGAGATGGAACTCGGACCTTCCAACATAGGAATTTTGGGCATAATTTCAAAATAGGTAAGGAGGTAGCATCGGAGCGTTAGTTTGGGAAACTAAGAATTTTTTTGATATGGCCATATGACATATGTATGTATATGTAAATGTATCTTGAGCATAAAGCAATCATCTACTTGACGTACTATGTGTACGACCGAGACCACTATGTTTGAGTGTGTGTGTGTGTGTGTTGTTGACATCACAAAGATATACCTTGGGCCCAACAAACACTACTCCATATTTAACTGCCACACATGTATTCACCAAAATGAGCATGAAGATTGTGATGTATGAGTTTATTTGTGTATCGTGTAAGGAGTTGAGAACTCATTGGTTGAGTTTCTCCCCCTACGTACATGCCTACATCTAGACAAGTTATATGCTATGTGCATGAATGAGAGCAAGATATCACTAGCCCTTAAAGCTATATCGTTCTAATATACCAAGTTCACCCCTTAGTTGACAAAACCTTGCTTCATCCAATGGCTTGGTAATATAAAAATATCGACAAGTTGCTTGTCGGTGCCTGATGGTACGATTTCTCGCCCCCTCGTTGGTTACCCAAAGTGGAAGGTTGAGATGTAGATAGCAGCAATTTCCCTCGGTTAAGATACCAAGGTTCGTTTACAGCCGGACTCCAGCAACGATAAGTAGGTGGTTCGGCAAGTGATGCGCCGCTTGAAAATCACTTGCTTCTCCCGGACCTGCACACACAACAGATAACTTTGCTCCCAACGAGTTCAGATAGGTTGTCAATCCCTCCGGCCTTGTTGCTAACAAAGGATCAAACGCACGGGATAATAATGATATTGATAGCAACGGAAAAGCAAATAAAGTAGTAAATAAATAGTGGGTGTAAACAGTATTGGAAATATGGACCGGGGTCCTATGATGTTCACTAGTGATGTCTCTCTCCCAAAACACGATAAAATAGCTATGCAAGGTAAACAAATTACAGTTGGGCAATTGACAGGACTATGTGCGCAAACCAATGCTAACTATGCAATAAAGAAAGGAAGAGGCTCAAAATCATGGGCGGTACGCCAAGACAAGTAGACCGAAATCCATCTGCATCTACCTACTAATCATCCACCTTGAGATATCTATCCAGAACATCTCGCTGGTATTAATTTGCGAAACCCACCCAAAGTGTAAACTCAAAGCAACAGACAACTGCATTAAAGAACTTTGCGTAAAGTAAACAATCCTTGCACCCGCAAGTACAAGCACCGTTGTTTTCCCCTTATGGCAACAACACATCCCCTAGACTCATGTTTCTGTCACTCAAGCTAGTCATCGGGGGGCATGAACCCACAATCATGCATAACGCTCCCTCTTGGAGTCACTACCTACTACTTGCTTGGCCAAAGCAATAAACAGCAATGGAGAACATGCAAGAATTACTCAAGAACATAAATATAAAAGAGGAGAATCAAATATATTACTCAAACACAATCTGAACATAGTCTCATAATCCATCGGATCCCAGCAAACTCGACATAGCAACAACAGAAATATTACATATGTGCCTCGATCATGTAGGGCAGCTCACGAGGTCTAATCCATGAAGAACAAAGAGGGGAGGATAACATCACATAGCTACTTATCATAGACCCATGGTCCAAGGTGGACTACTCACGGTTCATCCGGGAAGCATCCATGGTGGTGGATAAGCTCCCGGAGATGGTTCCTCCCTCCGGTAGGGTGCCGGGAAGAGGTCTCCTGGTGCTCCCGATCTTGGAAGCGCGGCGGCGGCGGAACAGAGGAGAGATCGCAAAAAGGGTTCTGTCTTCGGGGGTTTCGCGTCACGGAGAATATATGGGCGAAGGGGGGGCAGCAAGGGGGGCGACCAGTGGTCCAGGCGGCCCCCTGGCGCGGCCCCACCCTAGGGCGCGCCGGGAGGGCGCCTGGGGCCCCGGTGGGTCCCCTCTGGCCCATCTCGGTGATTCCCGAAGCTTCCGAAGCGCTAATTTTTTATTGGATTTTCCCAAATTTTTGGACCACTTTAAATAAGGGGGAAACCTGAAATAGAAAAACAGCAGAAAACAGGAACTGGCACTGGGGTGCACTGAGTTAATAGGTTAGTCCAAATATGATCAAAAGTGTATGGAAGTTCATCAATAACATAACAATATCACACAAAAGAGGCATGGTGCAAGCAGAAATTATAGATACGTTTTGGACGTATCAACACCCCCAAGCTTAATTCCTGCTCGTCCTCGAGTAGGTAAATGATAAAAGCATAATTTTTGTGGTGACATTCTAGCAACCATATAAGAACTTTTAAGTAAAGAAATCAAGGCATGTAATTCAATTCAATTCATAACAGGCAAGAGTCTATATTTAGCATTGAAACAAGCAACATAAGAACATAAAGGTGCAAGAGCTCTCGCTGTCCGTGACTCGAATGTCTCCAAATGGTGTTTGCGTGCTAGAAAGGGGATAGGGATATACGAGAAAAAATATTTTTGTGTTGAGAACTCAATCTACTAAAGTTTCACACTTGGTCTTCTTTGGAATCTTATCTTGACTCATCCCGAGACCACTAGCTAGGTACAAGTCAAATGATCCACCCCTTTTCGACATTTTGAGCACTCATGCAATGGATGAGAATTAGCAAGCAAGTTGACACTTAGGATGGCAAAGAGAGAATATGGTGGAGGAGGAAGTAAAAAAGGTGAGAAGGGCTCACATCAATAAGGACAATCATAGGCGAGAGAAAGCCAAATGATAGATATGATGTGAGGAGTAGGGATTGCCATGCAATAGATGCACATATGAGCTAAGGTAAGCTCTCCAATGGAACTAGTGGGGGTTCATCCAACTTGCTTGCTCAAGAAGACCTAGAGCTCATTTGAGGAGGCTCATCATTGGAATATACAAGCCAAGTTATATAGTGTGAAGGTCCCTACATAGCTATATGCATGAATGATAATCTCTATGGACTACAAGATATAAGATGGAGTACGAGTGTGGATCTCTCAAACGGAATAGTAGTGTGCCCCCTTCTCTCTTTTTATTTCTTTTTCTCTTTTTTCTATTTTTTTGTATTTTTTGGTGGCCTCAATGGCTCTTTCTATTTCTCTCTCATTTGTCCTCTTTGGGATCTTTTGATTTTGTCCTCTTTGGGATCTTTTGATTCTGTCCTCTTTGGGATCTTTTCCTCACTTTAGGGGCAACACTCTATATATCACAAGTAGTATAGAAGATCTTTCGCACTTTACAAAAGTACTCAAATCATAAAGAAGATGTAACTATCATGAAGTATGCAAATGTATGCCTCTGCCAGTGTAGCAGGATATGCAATGATACTAGCGCGTCATGTAGCAATGATTAGGGCAAGGACCAACTAGCATGCGACTCATCGATCAAGCAAGTAGCATGTATGACATGAAGATCAAGTCATGAGAAGGTGGATGTTGCATGGCAATGTATCTCGGAAAGGCTATGGAAATGCCTTGATAGGTAGGTATGGTGGCTGTTTTGAGGAAGGATATAAGGGGGTTTATGATGACAGAGCGTATCATGCCAAGGGTTTGGATGTATCGGGGAAGTTGGACGCCAACTCTCGGAGTGAGAAGAAAGCAATGCACGGTACAGGAGAGGCTAGAAAAATATGGGAAGGTGGAAGTGTCAACTTTCGAATACTCACATTAGTCCGAAGAACTCATGCACTTATTATCGGTAACTCTCAATCTAATAAGGAGGTTTCACAAAGATACAAGTACCCCGAGGAGGAGTGTATGGGGATTTGGTTATCCTTGCGCATCCTCGACTCATGGTACGTGAGTGTACTCTAATATTCGATCCCTCCAAAGAGTAGTGATCCATCTAATAGCTAAAGTTCTCAACTAATTTTGTAAGTTTTGAAAATAAACACGAATTGCCCAAAATAAGACATCTATCACTAATAGGCTAAATCTCTTGACACAAAAAGTCCAAACATTACTCAAAGCAATACCTCAAAACTATTGCAAGTTACTACTACAAAAGAATAGCAACCTCAATTACCTACTTCAAGTCAAGACAGACAACACAGTGCAACAGGCAAACTCTCTAAACAAGATAAACATGAAAACTCAAGAGAGTTCCAGCAACAAACTAAACAAAAGCTCTTAAAAAGATAAGCATGAAAACTAAGAGCTAGACTTGGCAGTAGCTATGAAAATATAAAGAACACACACAGCAAAGATAAGCCCGAAGAATCCTATGTTGTGTTCTAGATTTTGAAAGTGGAGCGTGTTTCTCTCCCACACAAAGAAAGCTGGGTTCTAACTTGTTATGAACAGCAAGCAAAGCTAAAGAAAACTAAAAATAAAACCTAAGAGCGAGACACTCCAAGCATAGCACATAACGCATGAAGTGATAAAAATATAGTGAAACGAAAGACGAACTGATAATTGTTGATGGAGAAGGGGATGCACGAGGGCATCCCCAAGCTTAGACGCTTGAGTCTCCTTGAATATTTCTTGGGGATGCATGGGGGCATCCCCAAGCTTGAGCGCTTGACACTCCTGAATCTTCTTTCATCATCTTCCCTCGCACACTTGAAAACTCCCTTCATACATAACTCATCATAATCTAATTAGCGAGGTTAGTAACCATAATAAAATAATTTTTCCTCTACTGGAAATAAGGATATTCTTGAAGAGCTACTGTTTCTTGAGGAAAGATCGTGAAAAAGGGTTCTGTCTTCGGGGTTTCGCGTCACGGAGAATATACGGGCGAAGGGGGGCAGCCAGGCGGCCCCCTGGCGCGGCCCCACCCTAGGGCGCGCCGGGAGGGCGCCTGGGGCCCTGATGGGTCCCCTCTCGGTGATTCCCGAAGCTTCCGAAGCGCTGATTTTTTACTGGATTTTTCCCGAATTTTTGGAGCACTTTTAATATGGGGGAAACCTGAAATAGAAAAACAGCAGAAAACAGGAACTGACACTGGGTGCACTGAGTTAATAGGTTAGTCCAAATATGATCAAAAGTGTATGGAAGTTCATCAATAACATAGAAATATCACACAAAAGAGGCATGGAGCAAGCATAAATTATAGATACGTTTTGGACGTATCAGTGCCCACATGTGCATGTTAAATTTCTCCCTTCTCAATATGTTCCCTTATGAAGTGATGACGAATGTCAATATTATTGGTGTGAGGATGTTTACAAGGGTTGTTGGCAATCTTGATAGCACTTTCATTGTCCATAAGATGGGTACCTTATTATAGATGAGTTTGTAATCCTTCAAAGTTCGCCTCATCTATAGGATTTGAGTAGCACAAATTGCGGCGACGATATACTCCGCTTCGGCAGTGGAGAGGAGACAGAATTTTGCCTGTTTGAATACCAACTTACCAAGGAATGACCAAGGAATTGGCACGATCTGAAGGTTGACTTCCGATCCAACTTGTCTGCAGCCAAATCTGTTTCCGTATACCTCAAAAGATCAAACTTTACTTCCTTGGGGTACCAAAGACCCAACAATGGAGTGTGAACAAGGTATCTAAGAATGCGCTTAACCGCCAAGTGATGACTATCCATAGAAGATACTTGATATCTTGCACACATTCCTACACTAAGCATGATATCCAGTCTAGACACACAAAGGTAAAGTAACGACCCTATCATAGAACAGTAAAGAGTAGCATCAAATGGAATATAGAAAAAGTCTTGATCAAGATATCCCTTGGTTGTTATGGGTATCTTGCATGGCTTGGCCTATTTCATACCAAACTTCACAAGCATGTCTTGAGTGTACTTTTTTGAGATATGAAGATTCCTTCTTCAAATTGCCCGATTTTAAACCCAAGGAAATACTTCAAGCTCCCCATCATGGACATTTCAAACTCCTTGGTCATAGTAGTCGCGAATTGCTTGCACACGAAGGGGTTAGGTGAACGAAAAATAATGTCATCTACATAGATTTGGCATATGAACAACTCACCATTGGTTCTCTTAGTAAAAAGAGTGGCATCAATGATTCCCCTCACAAATCCTTCCTTGAGTAGAAACTTCCTAAGGTGATCATACCAAGCCCTAAGGGCTTGCTTGAGACCATATAATGCCTTATGAAGTTCATACACGTGGTCCTTGTGATGGGGATCATAGAAATCGGGTGGTTGTGCAACATATACACCCTCTTGTAGAGGAATGTTAAGGAAAGCATTTTTCACATCCAATTGATATAATGGAAATCCATTAAATGCGCCATAAGCAAGAAACATGCGTGTAGATTCAAGACGGGCAACAGGAGCAAAGATCTCATCGAAATCCAAGCCTTCAACTTGGGAGTACCCTTGAACCACTAACCTTGCTTTCTTGCGAATGATAGTACCATGTTCATCTTGTTTGTTCTTGAAAATCCACTTAGATCCAATGATGTTATGATCATGTCCGGAAGGTCTCTCCATAAGAAATCACACCTTGTTCCTGGTGAACCTATTGAGTTCATCTTGCATTGCACTGAGACAGTCTGCATCCAATTGTCACAACCCAAGTTTAGGTACGTGCTAGGGTTTGAGTGCCCCTTTGCATCATGTGAAGAAAATCAAAAGAAATTCAAAATTGGGGAAAAATAAAAGCCCTAAAGAATTTAATTCAAATGGCCAGACAAAATTTTCTTCCAAAAATTCCTCTGGTATTTTTGAAAAGTCTCACAAATATGCATGATCATATAAAGTGAAGTGGGTCCCATTGCATGCTCTAAGATTTTTCAAAAAGTCCAAAAAGGGCTTGGAAATTAAATAATGACCCTATTTGTTTTGGAATTCAAATTATTTGAATTTCACAAATCCCTAAACTTTGTGTGTGGCTAGCTATAGGCATTGAAAGGCCACATAAAAATTTGGAGGATTTATAAAAATGTCTAGCTATTTTTTTAGCAAGACAAAACAAATTGCAGGAGAATAAAAACAGAAGAAAAGAAAGGAAGGAAAGCAGCCCACCTAGCCCACTTACCTGGCGGCCCAGCCGAGCCCAGGGGGGCACATGCGTCTTCTTCCCGCCAGGCAGGCACGCAGGTCGCCGGCGAGCGACGTGCGGCCACAAGGCAGTTGCCTGCCTCCCCCTGCCCTATCTCCTCGCCGTGGAGACCGCTTCGAAGCCCTCCTCCACTTTCCCCTATCTCTGGTTCCCGTCCTCTCTCTCCCGCGCAGTTTTGCACACACCCGAAAACTCGCCGCCGGCCGCCGTCGCGCGCAGGCATGGCCACCGTGCCTCCCTCGACGAACCAAGATGTACACAAGCTTCGTCTCGTCGATCAGTCCCTCCATGCTGAAGATCCAGAGCCCGGCTGCTCCGTAGACGACGATAGCATCACCGAGAAGCTTCGGCCGCCGTGGAGCTCCGACGAAGAATTCTTCACCGGCGCAGCTCCTCCGGCCTCGACGACCCCGCCGTTCGCTCCAGAGTGAGCTCGCCGTTCTTTCCCCTCACCTCACGCTCGTCACCGTGCCCCGCAACGCTTTTCGCCATGGTCAGTGCCCGGCCGCCGCGCCCTCTCGTCGCCGGCGTGCTCTCCGGCCGCCCCTTGGCCCCCCCATGTGCACGGCTTGAAGCGGACGTGCACGAGGCACCTCCCAGTGGTCTCCCCGTGCCCAACCGTGTCCGGGAAGCCACTCCGGTGAGCCTCCGCCGTCTCGGCTGGCCACCGGCGTCTAACCGCCGGCGCGGGCGACGTGGCCACCATTAGGGGCCCTAATCCCCCTGTTAATTGACCCCAGGTCAATGACAGGTGGGCCCCAAGAGCCCTAATTTTAATCCAGGGATTAATTAAACCGGGGTTAACCCCCTCTCCCACTGACAGGGATGGCCCACTGGCCAGAGCCCCTGTGACATCACCCCTGCGTCATGCTGACGCAATAAGTCCTTTTCCTTTTAAAAAGAAATCCAGAAATTGCAGAAAATACAATAAAGTTTGAAAAATTATAGAAAATTCATATGAACTCCAAATTGGACAAATAATATATGAAAAATGATCACAAGAAAATACTCTATCCAAATATACAACTTTCAACCATGTTTTAGTTGATTTTAAAATGGGACCAGTAGCTTTTGCTATTTGGTTTAATTGGAATCAATTCAAATTTAATTCAAATGCTATTCCAACTTGAACCTTTACAATACACCACATTTCACTTGAACATCAGAGGCATATCATACACATGTCATGATGGTTTGCAATGATCAAACACTAGCAAAAGCAACTTGGCTATTTTGAACAACATATGGAGTTTGAATTTTCATTTCAAATGCAATACACTTCATTTAAATCAAATATGGACAACATTATCATGTGATTGTGCATTTAAATTCAATGTTGCCCCCTCTTGTTGATGGTTGTGCCGGTAACAGTGCCTTCGAGACGGTGATCACCCCGAAGGAGAAGACCACCGTTAAGACCCGTGTATCGTCAGCAAGGCAAGCAAATCCCATTGATCTTGTCTATAAAATCCTACTTCCCTCTCAGTCTCGCTTATGCATGTTTAGGAGATCACCGAGACACGTTCTTCCGCATAGTTGAACCCATTCCGATGCATGACCTATCATTTTGTCACCGTATTAAGCAAACCACAATCCTAGCAGATATAGGAGTTGAATGATGAGCATGTGGCCCCTACAACTGTTACTGCTTATTGCTTCTTAATGATACAATGAGGTTACATTGTTTGTGAGTCGGGATGGATATTCATAATGGTGTTGTTGATAATGTGTTGGTGAATCCACCCTAAACAAAGGTGAACGATGAGAGGCTGTGTAGGAGTACACAGTGGGTTGTCTCGTTGAACACTGCCCTAGGCCCCGAGTTCCTGTTTTGTGATCCAAGACAAAGAGTATGACCACATGTAGGGTTTATGGGAGCCCCATTTGGCCTCTTTACGTACCCGATCCGATCCAGGAGTCACACTAGATTCGGGCTTTCCATTTGGCTTATGCATAGATATGTGGGTGGACCTGTGAGGAAGCGAAACCATCTGTCAAAGGTGGCGTCTCGGTCCCTTGCATTATCTGAGTCTGTTTCGTAGAACCGTTCGGACTCTCGAGCGGTGACAAACTCAGGTAGTCGGCTCCTGGGTTAGAGAAGGTGATGTGAGGGTAGTGCCTTGGTTTCATCCACGTCCGACACCCGCTTGAAGGGTGACAAGAACGAGGCGATAAGTGATGACACGCGTGTGAAGATGTACACCCCTGCAGGGTTAATAAACTATTCGAATAGCAATGTCCGCGGTTATGGACTACTTGGAGACCTTTACTTGATCATAGACAACTTGAATGGATACTTACAAAACTCGCAAGATAAGCGTGAGTGATATGGTGTGCTTCTCGTGGGGAAGTCGAGGAAGTATCCATAGTGGTGTATTGGTTGGAGACTTGGTAGTGGACTCGTGTACGCTTCTTACCTCAAGTCTGGTACTCGTAGTTCAGGACTAGCCAAGTCAAAGCTGGCACTTCTGCATGTTGAAACCCCACCTCCTTTTACCTTGAAACTTGAGTATGAGTAGTATAGTTCAGATGTAAGTCTTGCTGAGTACGACTTTGTACTCACGTTTTCTTATTCTATGTTTTAGATGAGAACCCGGACCCCGATGGAGTCACCGACCTGAAGCTCGACGTTGACCTTTGTAGCATAGTTCTAGACAGCAGTCTGGTCCCTCGTGGAAGGGCATGTTTGTTGAACAAGGCTTCTCTAAGCCATTTGTTAAACTTGTCTGTACTCAGACCTAATTTGCTTCCATTGTATGATGTAATGTTGATCACAGGCATGTGATCTTTGTATGCTCTATGTGTAAGTCAATAAAGAAGTACTTTGTAGAGTTCATGCAATGTGTACCTGCTGTTTACACTGGACATGTATGCTGCGTGTATGATTATAACATGCATGTCTTAGTGTGGGGTTCGATAGCTTAGTTGTGTTCTTGCCGGCGGTCTTTTATACACCAAGTGGCCCTTAGATGTGCGCGGCTTGGGGCATCACGATGCGATTGCTCGTGACTCTTTCACGTGGCACACTTTGTTGTATTATTGAGCCCGCCCGAGACCCCGACTAAGTGATCGTGCTGGAGTATGTTTATGTAAGTGTTATAATTCAATCGATAATATGGTTGAGGCGACTTGTCTATGAGTATGGGATTTCACCACCCATAATCATTTAGACTTGTGAGCGGGCGATGAGGACCCATCTCAGTTGATCATCCGGCCTGGATGGGATGCCCCTCACGTACGAAGCTTTCCGAGAGTGTTCTGTGCTTGGCCTTGTCTACTTAGACAAGTGGGTACGACTCTCGGCTCTCCATATGATTGAGTTGTGACTGGAATTACATACGCATATTCCGGGTCCCGACACCAATAGAGCTTGTTCGACCCTGAGTGGTTCTATGCTATACACAAACGAGAACTGAGCACAGAAGTTCATTAATTGACTACGGGTGACTATACCTTGTGACAATGTCATAAGTACCTTGTCCACTTCAACATGTATAGCCACTAATGGCATGGTAGATGATGGAGTTTAAAGAGGTTCATTCCCTGAATCATCTTCATATTAATTTGGATCAGCATCATGGAGTGAACCATCCACAATAGCATCATCACTACCAAAGCGAATGCGGTCACGATTATCTTCATGGTGCTCAACCACATCATCATCTTGTTGTTGTTCAACCACACTAGGTTGAGGAGGAGATCTTTTAGATTTCTCATGCTGACATGGGCTAGCCGGTGATGCCACAGCCAACCCCTTGTCGGCCATGGCCATTAGACAAGTTGCATGGTAAGTGCTCTCTTTTGAGAAATCAACCGTGTAAAGGTTGCCATACAACTCTCTAACAAAGGCCACTTTGAGAGTATCTCTCCGAAAGACTTTCACACTTGTTAGACCAAATAGTGTATCATAACCTACAGAATCTAGTTGATGAACGGAAAGAAAATTGTACTAAAGGGATTGGACAAGCATGACATTAGCAAGTGTCATGTCATTTGTGATAGGCACCTTTCCCAACCCAAGTACCTTTCCCTTGGAACCACCACTAAAGACAATGCTCATATATGGTTTTATAGCATTCTTTAAGTCCATGAGCAAATGGATTACCCCGGTCATGTGATTGGTGCATCCACTATCAATCACTCATTTGAATCCACCGAAGAAAGCACCCTACACATAAATTTATGCTTTGGTTAGAGGTGCCCATTTTGCAATGGGACCTCTAAGGTTAGTAACAAGGGTCTTTGGAACCCAAATAAAATAGAAACGGAAAGCATTGCATGGTACAATGAATTTGTCATACACATCTCCATCCTTTGCCTTATAGAGCACATAGGATGGAGGCATCTTCTCCTTCTTCTTGTTGGAAGTGGGCTTTCCCCTAGTGGCCTTCCCACTCACAACAACCACCTCATCAACCTTCTTCTTTCCTTTGTCCTTATGTCCTTCACGCACAAAGAGGAGTTAAACCTTTGCTAAGGGTGACATCCTTTGTCACACTAGTACTTGGATCAAATGCAAGTCCTTCCTTAGCAACGGTCTCCTTGTGATGACTCAATACCTCATTTAGGTTCTTCTCTCCTTGGGCACATGTCATGATCCCCTTCTTTAATTGATCATAAAGAGCAAGGTTCTCCTCAATGAGTGATGCTTAATCACAAGTAGAGTTAGTAGCACAAGCATCAACATGTACAATGGTTGGAGTAGAAATCTTAGCGAGAGTTTTTATGTGAGCCAACTTGTGAGTCTTAAGATTTATTAATCAAAGAGAAGAATTTGACACTTCAAGCTTACTCTTATCATTAACAAGTTCCTTGGTTAGCTCATTTCAAGGATGCAACATGTTTTTGATTAAGATAATTGGTTGTTTGAACGGTTTTACACAATTTATCATTTCGTGCTTTCTCAAAGTCAACCTTCCGCTCAAGGAGAACATAGTTCTCCTTATGCTCGGCAACGAGGATTTCAAGATCCTTAATGGTTGTTGAGTGCTTACCCACCACATCCATAAGCAATTGAAACATATTGAGCTTCTTGCCTTTGAGGGTGCTCATGATTTTTTTTCATCTTTTCAAACATCACATCATTACATGCATCATTTTCATCATCTCCTCCTGCATAATGAAATTCATCATTAGGGGCACCAGAAGAGAGCATAAATGAGTCATCAATAGGATTTACCTCAATCTTATCGAATGTGGAGGGTGCATCATGAACCAACTTGGCCATGAGTCACTTGTGTGCTTTAACGGTGTAGTCATTCATGTAGTTGTAGTTGACAACCTCGCCTTCTTTGCCGAGTAGCTTCAAGGGGTTTTGAGTATCTTGAGCCACCCCGGCTACACCACCAACATCCTCAGGATCGGATTCCTCTTGAGGCACCATATCTCGCCCAAACCTCTTCTTGGGCTTGGTTTTGAGAGGGTTTGGTAACTTCTTGGAAACATCATTCTTTGGAAATTCAGGATTGTCTTCTAAGTGCCCCGACTCTTCCCAATTGTAGAAAGCACTCACTTTATTCTTTTGGAATCTTCCTTTGAATTCACCCTTGTTGAATCTCTTGAAAAAGAGAGCCATGTCATCATAGGAGGGACTTTCATCAGAGTCATTTTCTCCATACTCAAACACTTTCTCTTCTTCATCATTGATACGTCCCAAACGTATCTATAATTTCTGCTTGCTCCATGCATGTTTTGTGTTACTTTGCCATGTTTTTCTTGAACTTTCATACACTTTTGAACCTATTTGGACTAATCTATTAACTCAGTGCACTCAGTTGCCAGTTTCTGTTTTCTGCTGTTTTTGTATTTCAGGTTTTCCGGCCATTAAAAGTGCTACAAAAATTCCGGGAAAAATATATAAAAAATCAGCGCAACAGAAGCTTCCGGAATCACCAAGAGAGGTAAGGGGGGCCACCACCAGGCAGCCAGGAGGGCTGGTGGCGCGGCCCACCCTGGGCCGCGCCAGGGATCCTCCTGACTGCCTCGTGGGTCCCCTCGACGCCCCCCTTCGCCTATATTTACCCCTCGGGTTGGAAACCCCTAATATGGATCTCTTTCTTGTGAACTCCCCTCTGTACCGCCTCCGCCGCCGCTTCAAGATCGGGGCTGCCTGGAGAAGCTGCCCCGGCACCCTGCCGGAAGGAGGAACCCCCTCCGGGAGACCATCCATAGCCATGGACGCCTCCCGGATGTGCCGTGAGTAGTCCCCCTTGGACCATGGGTCCGTGACTAGTAGCTATGTGATGAATCTCTCCCCCCTTTGTGCTTCAACTTTCGAGTCCTCGTGAGCTGCCTCACATGATCGAGGCATCTATGTAATTTCTGCTGTTGCTATGCTGAGTTTGTTGGGATCTGATGGATTATGAGACTATGTTCAGATTGTGATGAGTAATATATTTGGTTCTTCTCTTTTATATTTTGTTCTTGAGTAAATTCTTGCATGTTATCCGTTGCGGTATTTGCTTTGGCCAAGTATTTTATTTGCAAATCCTATGCTCGATTGTGGGTTCAGCCCGTTGATGTCTAGCTTGAGTGACAGAAACATGAGACTAGGGGATGTGTTGTTGCCACCAGGGATAAAACAACGGTGCTTGTACCTGCGGGTGCAAGGATTGTTTACTTTACGCAAAGTTCTTTTAATGTAGTTTTCTATTGCTTTGAGTTTACACTTTGGGTGGGATCCGCAACTTAATACCAGCGAGATGTTCTGGATAGATATCTCAAGGTGGATGATTCGTAGTAGATGCAGATGGATTTCGGTCTACTTACCTTGGCGTACCGCCCATTGCTTTTGAGCCCTTCCTTTCTTTGCAGCATAGTTAGCATTGCGGTGCCTTCATAATCCTGTCAATTTCCCAACTGTGATTAGTTTACCTCGCTAGCACTTTTATCGTCTTTTGGGAGAGAGACATCACTAGTGAAAATCACGGGACCCCGGTCCATCTTCACATTATTGTTCGCACCCTCAATTTACTTTCAGCTTTTACTTTCATTTGCGCCTTTTATCTCTTGTGTTGATCCTTTGTAAACTACAAGGCCGGAGGAATTGACAACTCCTCTGTACTCGTTGGGAGCAAATTTATTTGTTGCTGTGTGCAGGTCCACGACAATACCCTAGTCAGGAAGCAATTTCTGGCGACGTTGCCACCTACTTGTATCTCCTGAGTCCTACTGGTTCTATAACCTTGGTATCTTCACCGAGGGAAACTTGCTGCTGCACTGCATCTCAAACCTTCCACTTGGGGTAACCAACGAGGGGCGAGAAGCCATCAAGCAAATTTCTGGCGCCGTTGCCGGGGACTCAAGTCTACAAGATAGGGGAGTTGCACACTATCTTTTATCTTTGCATTTTAGTCTTCTTAGTTTACCTTTCAGTTTTTACTTTTGTGTCCCTTATAAAAAATACCAAAAATACCTGTTACCTTGCTTGCTGATGCTATCTTTACCATGGGTGTTGAACCACCCAAATATGGTAGGATTGACATGTTTCACTTGGCTCGTCTTCAATCAATTTGTGCTCGCGCTAAAAACCCAACCGACTTGGTTGAGGGAAAATCATTGGATGAGCATGCTCATTACACGCGACACCGTATATCTCAGAAAGGGAAACACTTATGGGATCAAATACAAGTTTCTTATTGCTATGCTGAATCTTTATGCCACATTTATGATTTTACTTGCTGCTCTGATATAGAGCGTAAACACCTTCCTTTCCAATGTGAGTTTAACGAAAATGAGATCCTATCTTCTTATGCCAAAGGTGTTTATAATTACTTTGATGTTGAAAAGATTGAAGAGTTTGTTGCTTTTAAAGGTGCTTATGAGATTGCTTCTTTGATTGAAAAGTATTACGATACTATTCACAAGTCTGAAAACTTTGCTGTTCTTGCTTATTGCTTTGAGAATTATACTTCCAATGCTTATATTGAGGATTTTAAAAATAGAATGCTTGCTTCCCAATAAGAGGCTAATGATTTCTATGAAGAGAAATCTTATGAGTCCGAGGACTCACTTGATACTTCCCTTTCTGATGATTTTGATACTTGCTTTGTTGATGGCCATGATGCCACTATGGATGATGCTTACGGAGATGAACTTGCTATAGTTCCTCATGTTAAGCATGAAATTGTTGCTATTGCACCCACACTTGATTGTCCTATTATCCTTTTGAAATATCCAACTCATATTCCGGAGAACTATGCTTTTATTGAGGCTCAATGTGTTGGGATGCATTTATCTTATGTTCCTAAAAAACGTGTTAAAAACTATACACGTGTGCTTGTATTTCATGAACAACATGATTTATGTGATAGTTATATTATTGATATTGTTCATGATACTACTGAAAATTATTTTGAGAGAGGGAAGTTTGGTTGTAGAAACTTCCATATTACTAAAACTCCTCTCTTTATGTTGAAAGTTTTAAAGTTGTTCTTGTTCCACCTTCCTATGCTGGTTTCTTTGTGCTTCTTTGATTTATTTTATTACAAGATCCCTATTCATAAGAAGTGGGGTAGGATTAAATGTGTTTCATATTTGCTTCTTGATGCTCTCTTTTGCTTCAAATTCTTATTCTTATGAGAGCATCTTTTATAATCTTTATGCCTAGCTAATGGCTTTAAAAAAGCGCTTTCGGGAGGCAGCCCGCAACGAATTTAGGGTTTTTCTTTTTGATTTTGTTCTGTTCTTAGTGGTCTTGATGATTGTTACTACTGTAGCAACATCATTGTATCTTTACTTTTCAATCTTTGTGCCAAGTTTAGCCTCAGATTGCAAGAAAGGTCAAAAGTTGGTGCTTGCTGTCCAGAAACAGATTATGTCTGCTTGACGGAAAAATTCTCAATAAATCACCAGATCATCTTTTTGATCCGAATTTTTTTGACAGAATGCTCCATACAATTACCTTTCAAGCGTCTGTTCAAAGTTTTTTGATTTGAGTTGCAGAAGTACCTCGAAAAAATTCTCCTTTCTCTGCTGTTCTGTTTTTCTCAGCTTCTGCCCCGGTTTTTATTTTCGCAGTTTTGCAATCCTTAAGCTTGACTTTTCTTTGCAAACTTTTTTGGGCAGGCAAGAGAAACAGTAGCTCTTCCTGGAAATCTTTATTTGCAGTAGAGGAAAATTATTTTATTAGGGTACTAACCTCTCTAATCAGCCTACAATGAGTTATGTATGAAGGGAGTTTTCAAGTGCGCGATGGAAGGTGATGAAAGAAGATTCAGGAGTGTCAAACGCTCAAGCTTGGGGATGCCCATGTGCACCCCCAATAAATATTCAAGAAGAATCAAGCTTCTAAGCTTGGGGATGCCCCGATGCATCCCTGTCACAACCCCAAGTTAGGTATGTGCTAGGATCAAGTGCTACTTTGCATCATGCCAAAAATTCAAAAAGAAAATCAAATTTGGGGAAAAGAAAAGCCCTGAGAAATTAAATCAAATGGACAGATAAAAATATTTTTCCAAAAATCATTTGAACATTTGGAAAATTCCTATAAATGGTGCTGATCATTTTAAAAATGGTTTGGGAGCAATCCCATGCTCATGGAATTTTCTAATATTCAAACAGTGCCTTGGAATTAATAAAATAACCCTATTTGAGTTAAGATTCAAATTATTTGAATTTTAAAAATGTTGAAACTTTATAATTGGCTAATCTATTTTATTATGAAGCCATATAAAAAATTTCAGCATTTAATAAAATGCCTAGCTATTTATTTTAGCACAGCAAAACAAAAATGCAGCAAAGTAAAACAGAGAGAAAAGGAAAAGTGAGCTTACCTGGCAAAGCAGCCCAACCCACACAGGCCGGCCCAGCCCAGCAGCCTTCCTCCCCTGTCGTCTTCCTCCCCGCGCCTCCAAGCTGCTCGGTGGAATGCCACCGAGACAGCCGGGCACGGCGTCGTCCTCCCAGCCTCCACCTGCCCTCCCCGGTCCTTCTACGTGCCCTTGGAGACGCACACGATTGCCACGCCTCCATTCCCCCCCTCCAGAGCCTCTCCCTCTCACTCATGCGACGAGCCCGACGACGAACCGAGCGCCGCCGTCGCCATGCCGTGAAGAACACGTGGCCATCGTCAGCTCCAGGCCGCACCAAGCTGTCCTTCCTCCTCGCCGCCTTCGTCTTCATCACCGTGCGGAAGATCGCGAGCCAATTCGACCCCGAGCCGCCGGATTCTTCATCGAGTTCTCGCCGGCCGCCGAGAAGACCACCGCCAAATTCGTCGCCATCGTTGCCTCCCCGTCTCCACCGCCGGTGCCATCGCGTTCACCACCTTCTGGTGAGCATTTCCCCTCGCCTTGCAGCTTCCCGCTCCTCCTCTAGCCACTTCCACCATGAGAGCAGAACTCTGCCGCCGCCATGGTCGACGCAACGCAAGATCTGGTGCCCCTGGCGTTGCCCCAGTGCACGCTTTTGGACCCTGGCCTCGTTCGCTTTCGAACGCGACACGTTTTGGCCCAATCCATGCACCACAACCCCCGCGCCCAAGCTCGCCGTGGTTCTGTCGCCGCCAAGGACGTCGCCGTCGTCGCTCCCGACCTCCCCGTGACCCCCTGGTGCCACCACTCGACGCGGACGGCCTCCAGGAACACAACCGTGCCCTCCGTTCCACTCATCGAGCCCCCGAGCCGATTCCGGTGAAGTTCCGGCGAGCTCCCAGTCGCCGGCGTCGACCCCGCCATTAGAGCCCCTAATCTTAAGCTAATCCAGCCCTAAGCAGTCACTGCCAGGTGGGGCCCTACCCTAATTAACCCCTCGGGTTAATTTTAAACAGGGGGTTAACCCCCACTGTGGCTGACAGGTGGGGTCCCCTAGTCAGTTTGACTGGTCAGCCCCCCCTGCTGACGCAATAAATAAAAAAGAATTAAAATAACCAGAGAAAATTCCAGAAATTCCAGAAAATACCCAAACTTTGGAAATTCATAGAAAATTCATATTAACTCCAAATTGGACAAATAATATATGAAAAATGATCAGGAGAAAATAAGCTATCCAAAAATGCAACTTTCAACTATGTTTGAGTTGATTTTAAAATTGTACCAGTAGCATATGTCATTTGAATTATTTGGAATTAATTCAAATTCAAATCAAATGATTTTGCAACTTGAACCATGGAATTATGATACAATTCAACCACACTTCAGAGGCATATCATACACATTTCCAAAAGGTTCAAAATGATCAAACAATGTCACATGCAACTTGGTTAATTTGAATTCAAATGTGGAGTTTGAATTTGCAATTCAAATTGCAATATACTCCTTTTAAATGGAATGCCCAACACATCAGTACCATGAACATCACCATTTCAATATTATTCATGTGATTGTGCATTGTACATTATGTTGATCCTATGATTGTCATGTTGCTGATAGAAGTGGAGCCGGAACCGAGATCACCCCCTTCGTTGAAGACTCCGTTATCGAAACCTCGTCAGCAAGGCAAGCAAACCCCCATTGATCATGTCGATAAAATCCCACTTCCCTCTCATGTCTCGCTTATGCATTGTTTAGGATGATCACCATGATAACGTTTCTACCGCATAGTTGAACCCATATCCTTTGCATGACCTATCATCTTGTCACAGTAGTAAGCAAACCACAATCCTAGCAGATGTAGGAGTTGGTTGATATCATGTGGCCCCTGCAACTGTTACTGCTTATTGCATGCTTAGTGGTACAATGAGGTTGCTTATGATGTGAGTCGAGATGATAAACATGGTGTTGATGAAAGTGAAACGTGTTGGTGAATCTACCCTAATACAAGGTGAACGATGAGAGGCTGTGTAGGAGTACACAGTGGGTTGTCTCGTTGAACACCGCCTTAAGTCCGAGTTCTTGTGTGGTGATCCAAGAAGAAGAGTACAACCACACATTGGGCTCACTGACCCCTCTCGACCTAGTACCTCACCCCGTTCGAACCCCAGAAGTCGCAGTAGTTCGGAGTTCTGGTAGGGCTGTGGCACGGTCTGCGAAGTGGATGAACGGCTTTTCAAGACCGTCTTAGGACCCTGCACACATCGTTTGAGGCTGTACTGGAACCTCGGCCGGACTTCCATATGGATCCCCCTCAGATAGGCGACTCTCTGGATTAGAACGGAGCTGTGGGCGAAGTGTCGTGGCAACATCCTCGCCGGTACCCGCTTGAAGGGTCCCACTCCCAGGCGGTAACTGATGAGTGTGTGTGTAGCGGTACACCCCTGCAGGGTTAACAAAACTATTCGAATAGCCGCGTCCGCGGTTAAGGGACTGCTTGGAGAGCTGTGCTCGATTATTAGACAACTTTAACTGGATACTTCTAAAACACACCAAGATAAGCGTGAGTGCTATGGTGTGCTTCTCATGGGGAAGTCGAGGAAGTAACCATAGTGGTGTAATTGGTTGAAGAGATGTAGTGGACTCGTGTACGCTTCTTACCTCAAGTCTGGTACTCGTAGTTCAGGACTAGCCAAGTCAAAGCTGGCACTTCTGCAAGTGAAACCCCACCTCCCTTTACCTTGATACATATGCATGAGTAGTATAGCTCCTATGTAAGTCTTGCTGAGTACGATTTTGTACTCACGTTTGCTTAATCTATGTTTTAGATGAACCCACCGACCCCGGTGGTGATTTTTACTCGAAGCTTGAAGAATGAAGACTCAGACCAAGACCAAGCTAGTGTAGTCCCAGTCAGACAACTGGTTACCTCGTGGAGGGCTTGTTTTTAGATAAGGCTTCTCTAAGCCATTTGTTAAACTTGTCTGTACTCAGACCTACTTGCTTCCGCTTGTCTGTTGTAATGTTGGATCACATGCTTGTGATCTTTGGGTGCACTCTGTAAGAGTTATTAATAAAGACGTATACTTTGTAGAGAATTGCAATGATACCTGCTGTTCATACAAGGCATGTGTGTTGCGTGTATGTTTATAACATGCATGTCTTTGTATGGGTTTTCGAGACCTTAGTTGTGATCTGGCTGGCGGTCTTTTATACACCAAGTGGCCCTTAGATGTGCGCAGCTTGGGGCATCGCGATGCGATTGTTCGAGACTCTGTCTCGTGCACACTTTGATGTATGATCGAGCCCGCCCTAGACCCCGACTAAGTGATCGGGCTGGAGTAAGTCTATGTAAGGGTTATAATACAATCGATAGTATGGTTGAGGCGACTTGTCTATGAGTATGGGAGTTCATCACCCATATCATTTAGACTTGTGTGCGGACGATGAGGACCCATTTCAGTTGATCATCCGGCCTGGATGGGATGCCCCTCACGTTCGATGCTTTCCGAGAACGTTCTGTGCTTGGCCTTGTCTGCTTAGACAAGTGGGTACGGTTCTCGGCTCTCCATATGATTGTGTTGTAGCGAGGCTTGCATACGCTAACCCCGGGTCCCGACAATCCCCTTCTTCATCAACAATCATCAGTTTGTCCCTCGTTGCACTATATTTTTATCACTTCATGCGTTATGTGCTTTGCTTGGAGCGTCTCGCTCTTTACTTTTCTAGGTTTTATTTGCTTTCTTTGCTGTAGTAACAAGTTATACCCCAACGTACTCTTTTGTGTGGGAGAGATTCACGCTCCGCTTGAACTAGAACTCCTCATAGGATTTGCATGCTTATTCTTTTAGCTGTGAGTTGTTCTTTTTCTTTTCTTAGCTGTTGTTCTGTTTAGTTGTAGTGCTTTAGTTTTTCTAGAGCTTTTCTTTTGCCTTAGGTTGAACTTTCTATAGGTTGCATGTTTTATCTTGTTAGAGAGTTTGCCTGTTGCACTGAGTTCTGTGTCTTGACTGAAAGTAGGTAGTTAAAGTTGTTGTTCTCTCTGTAGTAGTAACTTGCAATAGTTTTGTGGTATTGACTAGAGTAATGTTTGAACTTATGGTGTCAAGAGCTCTTTCCTATTAGTGATAGATGTCGTATTTTGGGCAATCCGTGTGTTTTTTGAAAACCAAAAAACCCCTGTTGAGAACTCTAGCTACTAGGTGGATCACTAACCTCTGGAGGGTTCGAATATTAGAGTACACTCACGTACCATGAGTCGAGGATGCGCAAGGATAACCAAACCCCCATACACTCCTCCTCGGGGTACCTGTCTCTTTGTGAACCTCCTGATTAGATTGAGAGTTACCGATAATAAGTGCATGAGTTCTTCGGACTAATGTGAGTATTCGAAAGTTGACACTTCCACCCACCTATACTTTTTCTAGCCTCTTCGGTACCGTGCATTGCCCTTTCTCACCTCGAGAGTTGGCGCATACTTCGCCGGTGCATCCAAACCCTTGGCATGATACGCTCTGTCATCATAAGCCTCCTTATATCTTTCCTCAAAACAGCCACCATACCTACCTACAAGGCATTTCCATAGCCTTTCCGAGATACATTGCCATGCAACATCCACCTTCTCATGACTTGATCTTCATGTCATACATGCTACTTGCTTGATCGATGAGCCGCATGCTAGTTGGGCCTTGCCCTAATCATTGCTACATGACGTGCTAGTATCATTGCATATCCTGCTACCCTGGCAGAGGCATACATTTGCATCATGATAGTTAAATTTTCTTTATGTGAGTACCTTTGTAAAGTGTGAAAGATCTCCTATATTCTTGTAAAATATAGAGTATTTCCCCTAAAGTGAGGAAAAGATCCCAAAGAGGACAAAATCAAAAGATCCCAAAGAGGACAAATGAGAGTTCAATAGAAAGCGCCATTGAGGCCACCAAAAAATAAAAATAAAAAGAGAAAGAAAAAAAATAAAAAGAGAGAAGGGGGCATACTACTATTCCTTTTGAGAGATCCACACTAGTACTTCATCTTCTATCCCTTGTACTCCATAGAGATCATCATCATGCATATAGCTATGTGGGGACCCTTCACACTATAGAACTTGGCTTGTATATTCCAATGATGAGCCTCCTCAAACGAGCTCTAGGTCTTCTTGAGAAAGCAAGTTAGATGCACCCCCACTAGTTCCCTTGGAGAGCTTTTAGCTCACATGTGCATCCGTTGTATGGCAATCCCTACTCCTCACATCATATCTATCATATGGCCATCTCTCGCCTATGATTGTCCTCATTGATGTGAGCCTTTCACACCTTTTTGTCTTCCTCCTCCACCTTCTTTCTGTTTCGCCTTTTAGGTGTCAAATTTCTTGCTCACGCTCATACATTGCATGAGTGCTCAAAATATCGAAAGGGAGTGGATCAGTTTGACTTGTACCTGGTTAGTGGTCTGGGGACGAGTCCAGATAAGAATCCAAAGGAGACCAAGTGTGAAACTTTAGTAGATAGTTCTTCTCAACAACCTTTTTTCTCTTTCTTCCCAGTCCCTTGCTTGCACGCAAACACCATTTGGAGACATTCAAGTCACAGACAGCGAGATCTCTTGCACCCTTTGTTCTTTTGTTGCTTGTGTCAATGCTAATATAGACTCTTGCTTGTTAAGACTTGAATTGAATTGCATGCTTTGATTGCTTTACTTAAATGTCCTTATTTGGTTGTGTGGCATGTCACCACACAAATTATGCTTGTTATCATTTACCTACTCGAGGACGAGCAGGAATTAAGCTTGGGGATGTTGATACGTCCCAAACGTATCTATAATTTCTGCTTGCTCCATGCATGTTTTGTGTGACTTTGCCATGTTTTGCTTGAACTTTCATACACTTTTGAAGCTTTTTGGACTAACCTATTAACTCAGTGCACCCAGTTGCCAGTTTCTGTTTTCTGTTGTTTTTGTATTTCAGGTTTTCCGGCCATTAAAAGTGCTCCAAAAATTCCGGGAAAAATATATACAAAATCAGCGCAACAGAAGCTTCCGGAATCACCAAGAGAGGGAAGGGGGGCCACCACCAGGCAGCCAGGAGGGCAGGTGGCGCGGCCCCACCCTGGGCCGCGCCAGGGACCCTCCTGACTGCCTCGTGGGTCCCCTCGACGCCCCCCTTCGCCTATATTTACCCCTCGGGGTAGAAACCCCTAATATGGATCTCTTTCTCGCGAACTCCCCTCTGTACCACCGCCACCGCCGTTTCAAGATCAGGGCTGCCTGGAGAAGCTGACCCGGCACCCTGCCGGAAGGAGGAACCCCTTCCGGGAGACCATCCATAGACATGGACGCCTCCCGGATGTGCCGTGAGTAGTCCCCCTTGGACCATGGGTCCGTGACCAGTAGCTATGTGATGAATCTCTCCCCCCTTTGTGCTTCCACTTTCGAGTCCTCGTGAGCTGCCTCACATTATCGAGGCATCTATGTAATTTCTGCTGTTGCTATGCTGAGTTTGTTGGGATCTGATGGATTATGAGACTATGTTCAGATTGTGATGAGTAATATATTTGGTTCTTCTCTTTTATATTTTGTTCTTGAGTAAATTCTTGCATGTTCTCTGTTGCGGTATTTTCTTTGGCCAAGTATTTTATTTGCAACTCCAAGAGAGAGCGTTATGCTCGATTGTGGGTTCAGCCCCTTGATGTCTAGCTTGAGTGACAGAAACATGAGACTAGGGGATGTGTTGTTGCCACCAGGGATAAAACAACGGTCCTTGTACCTGCGGGTGCAAGGATTGTTTACTTTACGCAAAGTTCTTTTAATGCAATTGTCTGTTGCTTTGAGTTTACACTTTGGGTGGGATTCGCAACTTAATACCAGCGAGATGTCCTCGATAGATATCTCAAGGTGGATGATTCGTAGTAGATGCAGATGGATTTCGGTCGACTTACCTTGGCGTACTGCCCATTGCTTTTGAGCCCTTCCTTTCTTTGCAGCATAGTTAGCATTGCGGTGCCTTAATAATCCTATCAATTGCCCAACTGTGATTTGTTTACCTCGCTAGCACTTTTATCGTCTTTTGGGAGAGAGACATCACTAGTAAAAATCACGGGACCCCAGTCCATCTTCACATTATTGTTCACACCCTCAATTTACTTTCAGCTTTTTCTTTCCTTTGCACCTTTTATCTCTGGCGATGATCCTTTGTAAACGACAAGGCCGGAGGAATTGAAAACTCCTCTGTACTCGTTGGGAGCAAAGTTATTTGTTGCTGTGTGCAGGAACACGACAACACCCTAGTCAGGAAGTAATTTCTGGCGACGTTTCCACCTACTTGTATCTCCTGAGTCCTACTGGTTCGATAACCTTGGTATCTTCACCGAGGGAAACTTGCTGCTGCACTGCATCTCAAACCTTCCACTTGGAGTAACCAACGAGGGGCGAGAAGCCATCAATCATATTCTTCTTCTTGAACATGCTTGGCCTTGAGTGCAAGATTTGAAGGGGATGATCCACCATATATGGCAATTAATCTCTTGTCATCCTTCTTTTGCTCTTCATATTGAAAGAAGGTGGCAGACACATCATCCGGTGTCATCTTGTAGAAGTTTGAGGCGCATCTTATATCCCACACAATTTTATGAGAGTACACCAAGAGATCGGCCAACAATTTGTCCACAAGGTAGCGATTTGTGACTTGATAGCCATCCAATGACTTCTCACAAGTGAAGCACTCAATTTTTGCGGCAATGACCTTGCGGCGCTCATGAAGGTGTTGTGGTGATTCATCCTTGTTCATGTGAAAGTTGTGCAAGGCACTCTTGGCTTGCTCATATCTTGATTGTTGGAGAGAGGTGATACCAGTCTTGGTGGTGTGAGGCTTTCCCTAAGTTCCTTGGCATTTTTTAGGTGAAGGAACCGAGCACGAGTCAACTCATCCATTCCTCTTCTTATGAAGCCAATTGCTGAGAGGTTGAGATGTCTTTCCAAATCTACACAAGGAGTAAGGTTGTTTGGATCAATGGGGTAGTATCCTTTCCCAGTGTTGATGAGATCCCACATTTCTGCCATACAAACTCTCCAATCCAAAAACTAGTGTCCTTGGTTAGTACAAGAGGGTTTCCATTGATATTATACTTTGGTTTCTCAAGTGTGGGAGCGGGATAGGTCCATTGGTAGGGACCACCAATTTGCGAGGGAGCCACGGGAGCAGTGCTTGCAGAGGCCGCTAGTGGAGGTACTTGTGCCACACCACTTGGCACAGGCATTGCCGCTCTCGAGGCCATTTCCACTTACATGGCAAAGTTGGTTTCCATGTAAATCTTTTGTTTAGCTAAGGCTTCAACTAAATCATCCATAGTGAAAATCTTATGATTCTCACTTTCATTGGAAACAGTCCCCGTGGAGGAGGTATATGCTTTTGTTGCGGCAATTACTTGCACGGTCGCGACAACAACAGCAAAATCCTCCCCCCCCACTATGGAACCCAAATCCTCGAGGAGGCCATTGTGACACCCTAGATTTTTGAAACTTTTTATTTTCAAAAATGTTTCTCATTTATTTCAAGATTTGAAATTTGGATTGATTTTGAGCAACTATTTGGACTTGAAACTTGAGCATATTTTCTTTCCTTGCTCAAGTAGACCATGATTCCCTAAACCTTCCCTACGATCATCCCTTGATCCACCCTCTCAAAGCCACCATTTTTCTTCATACCATGTATTCCTTTTCCAATAAAAGGAATGTTCCCTTTATTTGAGGATTGTGAAGCAACCCCTATTTATATTGCTCCATAAATCCCCAAATAATTCCCACATGTCCTTGATATCATATCTTGCCGAAATCTCCAAAAATATTGCATGGCCCAAGTGAATTTTTCACCTAGAGAAATTCATTTGTCTGTGGGGGAAGAATAGCACTTTGTGAAGGAAGTGTTATTTATCCTTATCCATTGCTGGTAAAACTTTTTGTGCAATCTATTATGATCATATCAAGATCCTATGCCAAACTTCAGATCAAGGGGACTAGCTAAACTCTCTCACCAAATTCCCAAAGTTGGTATGCAGCAAAGGGGCATTGTGAAGCAAGTGCTATCTAGAATCACCCATTTGATTTGATTTTTTTCTTCAAATGAGACCACACCCAAATGACTCCACTAAACCATGTTTTGGCCAAATACAACCACCCATGTGAGGGCACCCTCAAGATCAAGTTTTTGGCCAGCATGGTACCTTGAGAAGCAAGTGCTAGCTAGGAACATCCCCTGGCTTTAAAACTTTGCACACTTGCGCACACCCCCAAATAACTACTATACACCAAATTTCAGCCGATTCCATCAAGCCATAGAGATGCCATCTTCAAAATGCATTTCTGGATCATTTAGGCACTTACAAAGGAAGTGCACTAATCCTTTGTCCAAATGAGCTCAAACTTTACAGAATGCTAGTCCTTCCATCCACAAGCCAGAGCGACAACACCACATACACCCCCTCTTCACCATTTGACCATAGCTTGCTCTGCAAGTTTGCTATATCAAACTTGTCACAGAAGTCAAGCTCAGCTCAGACCTCCCCTTGACCAGTCAATGGTATAGTGATGATCAGCACTGAAAGGACAAGCCTCTAGACAAGTTTGGCCAAGCCATATCCCCTCCGGTGCACTAGCTCACTTGGTGAGCACGCCCATGGCATGCTTTTGGCGTGCTCTGCGCGTGAACCAAATCCCGGGACGCGCCAAACCCCCTCTGCTGAGTGCCCCCATCGTCTTCCTCTTGTCCCTCCGCGCCGCAAGGCTTTAGCAAGCACGTGTGTCCCCTTGCCCCTCTTTTCCTCGCTGGAATCCCGCTGTTGCTCGCCGCCAAACAAAACTTGTGGCCACAGTGCGCCGCCGACCCGTCCAAATCGCCATTGGGGTGCCCATGTGCTCCCCTGCTCCCCTTTGCACCTGCGCTCCTTCCAAGTGACCTCTCGAGCCCCCTAGAAGCAACCCGAGCCCTGCCACCTCACCCCCTCGCCATGGCGGCACCTCCATGGCGTCACCCGAGCACGAGCATCGCGTCCCGGATATTTAAGCCGCCCCCGTGCTCGCTGCACCTCACCAGCTCGCTCACCTCCCTCTCAATTGACCCCCTAGGCCAAGCAATCGAGCCGGCGAGCTCTTCTTCCCCGCCTCCAGCCAGAGCGTCACCGCGCAGTTGCAGACGCCTTCCTCTCCCCCTAGAGCCTCTCTGTCCAAGCCAAAGCCACCACCACATTCCCCTCGCCACCGCGGACCTTCCCCAACCTCCCACTCGATCGATTACGATAGGAATCGACGTCGCCGTTGAGCTCGTCGGAGCCACCGTGACCTGGAGCCTCCGTGGCATCCTTCCCCTCGTCGTCCGACCACCGTTCGAGGTGCCGCGGGTACAGGGAGACGCGTCGTCGTGCTCCCAATCCATCCGCACACACCCCGCACCCAGCCGAGACCCCTCGCCGGAGCTTCACCGCCGGTGAGCCGCCACCTCCTTTGTTTCCCTCTTCCCCCTCTAAACCTGACGCCCTGGCCCCACCTTCCATAGACTCAGCCTAGCCCGAACCGTTTTTAAGTGGAGGCGCAATTCCAAAACCCGCTTTCGACGTCAACCCCCTGGGCATTATCCAGAAAATCAATTTAAATTGATTTCTTTGACCAAACCTTTGACTAGCTATATCTTTTAAACCACAAGTCCATTTGAGTAGATTCTTTTTGCTATAATTTTCTCTTGAGCCCCACTTCATTTTGGCATAGGTTTCATGCCATGTTGTTCTGTTTATAATTGTTGGTTAAAATAAAACCTGTTATGTGACATTTTCTTTTGCTATTTAAAAATATTTTTTTCATGGATTGCTTTGTGTGAAGACCAGGAGTATTTCACACTCCCTTGGTGAAAGGCAAGCCACGACTTCTTTTGCATCTTCGTAAAGCTTTGACTGGTTTACCACTTGCTTTAACTGTCGGATAATATAATGACCATTCTTGATATGCTTTGAATCACTATAATGATGCTATTGCCATGAATATGCTTGTGTGCATCATAACCCCTAGTCATGTGTATGGTCTTGTTATGTTGCATGTTAATATCTCGATCATCTTAACATGGCTAAGTTAAACACCTAATCATGATTTGGATTATGATATAACCATGACCGTGCCTTGGATTTTTCTGCATATATTGCTGTGACTTGGACTTAGATTTTCATGTTGCACCTGATACTTGATGTGTATGAATTTTGATACATGCTTTGTGACAAGTTGATTAGGTGCCACCGAACCGAACTTATTAGTGCAGCCACACTCGCCTGTATGGTAAGGCCTTGGCTCAGTCTATCGGTGTGCTCTCTTATTCGTATCACCAACAAGGGGAGGCTATGCGCGCGCGGTTACCTTGGCCTGGTATGCGGCGATAGCCTTGAGAGCCAGTTTGGTTATATGGATCCAGTCCCCGTTTGGCACAAGTTTGTTTGCCGCGACGGTGGCCATTTGCCATGATGGTGGCGGGTGTCTGGAGGACACGGGGCTACCAAGGGCATGGTTATGACAGGTGATATGGTAAGGAAGGCATGTGGTAGAATGGTCTCGTTGGAGAAATCCTAGTCCACTCCTATGGTACGAGTTCCGAGGTTCCTGTGGGACAAGTTCCAAGGTACTGGATGGGGGAAGAACTCCATAGCGTGGGTAAAGTGCATGACCTCTGCAGAGGGTATGAATCTATTCAAATAGCCGAGTACACAGTATTGGACACAGTTTGTACTAGGTCACACTATGGATCAACATTAACCCAATTTGATGATCGTGCTAAGTTGGTCGTGCGACGACCCGTATGAGTTGATGGTCATGTAATGACCCGTGAAAGTTGTCGTTCATGTGATGACCCATTTGGTCATGTGATGACCCGTGGAGGTTGTTGGTCATGCGATGGCCTGTTTGGTCATGCGTTGATCGGATTGGTTGGGTGGTCATGTGAATGGTCGTGCGACGACCCGGGTAAGTTGTTGGTCATGTGATGACCCATGAAAGTGGTTGGTCATGTGAGGACCCGTAACCCGATTGTTGAGTCTGTGAGGACTCTAAGGTAAGTTGCATGATCATGCAACGATCATGTGTGGTCTACGTGACCTTAAACGATGATTTTTCTTGCATTAGTCATAACCTTGGTATATTATAGATTCATCATGTTAGCCTTTTTTCCTTGGTGCTTTGGTTGTTGTGAGCTTGCAAGTACATTAAATGTACTGACCTGGCGTGTCATGTCAGACTTGCAGGCAATGTTGTGATTGCGTAGGACGACGTTCCCGGTGTTGCGAGCTAGGAGGTGTCCCAGTCAGTGTCCCTATGGAGTGGAGTTCACCACCATCGCCGTTATTCCGCTGCTATAGAGTTATTCTGCTGCTTGATGTAGTTCCGTGGATAGCATTGGGAGTAAGCTTGTTCTCCGCCTCGCTCTGCTAGCATTGTAATAGCCCCCTTGTACACATTTCATTGGTAATAGAAAATGGTTCAGTTATATATTAAGCAGTGTCGTGTTCCAGAAGACGATCTCTGGGTTGGAGCATGGGGCGTTCTGGTATTCTGAGCCGGGGTGCCACAGCCATCATGGTTCATCTCGCTCTAGGGAGGTTAGGCCACAATATTATAGCATGGGCTTCTTATACCAATTGAAAGGATCAAGATGGACCTAGAGGGGGGTGAATAGGTACAATTACATATTTTGATCACTAATTAGCAATTTTAGGCAATATTGCAGAATATTAAAGTAAGCCTACTAATTGCAAGGGGTTTTCTAGCTAACTTAGGATTGGTAAATAACACACAATATAGCTGCAAGTGAGGTAGTAAATGACAAGGTAAATGCTAATAAGAGAAAAAAGGTAAGGGATAACCGAATGACGCGAAGAAAATGATTTATCCCGATGTTCACTTCCTTGGAGAGAAGCTACTCACCGTTGGAGGGGTGGATGTTACCACAAAGTCGATTCCCCACCACTAGCGGTTGACCTTAAAGGTGGTCATCAAACCTTCACAAACGCAACGGGGATAATCACAATGGTCGATTCCTCTCCGAAGTACTCCTACCCGCCTAGGAGTCTCCAACCTTCAAGAGTAACAAGATCAATGGGGAAAGCTCAAAACTTGCTCAAATCAAAATTGCTTTCGTCGGAAGATGGGGAAGGGGGGATCTATCACAGTGTGAAAAATCTGACTAGAACTCTCATAAATCTTTTTGGGATCTTGGATTGAGTGTAGGAGATGTGGAGAGGGAGCACTTGGTGTTCTTGAGTGTGTATAAGTGAAGTGATCAACCCTCACTCAGGTGGGTGAGGGCTATATATAGTGCTCACAGAAAAGAGCCATTTGGCACTTAACATGACCGGTTCAGTCGGTCCGGGTAACAATCCGGACGGTCCGGGCGAAGCTCGAATGGTCCGGCTAGTGACCTAGACGATTCGGCTATGTCAAACCCTAGCCAGCCTGATGTGGTCTCCGAAAGACCGACTATTAGCTCGGACGATGTTTGCACTAGTGGAAGCCCGGACGTCCGGACAGGAGTCCAGGCGGTCCGGCTTGTGAGACATCGTCCGGCTACAATGGTCCGGAAGGGGTAATTTCTCTGCCAGCCTACGCATACGGTCGGACGGTCCGGGGTCCTACTCAGACGATCCGATCATATAGTATTTTCCTTCAGTATGGTAGGATTGTAGTCCGGACGGTCTAGGGGCGTACCCAGACGGTCCGGCAGTGCACATATATGTTCATTTGAAGTGCTTTTGATTTCCTACACATCTAAGTGATTTTCATGAGGTGCGGAGTTGTATATTTTACATGTGTTGTTTTTAGTACTTGAGCAAGTCAAAAAATTAACCCTATAATCTCCTATGAATAGTGCGGGGATCCCTATAACTCAAGATGTAACTGGAAATAAGACTTGGCGTCATCTTTGATTGTTATGAAGAATTCTTGAGCACGGTGATATTCTGGCACATGATCCTTACATGATGATGTCAAGAGGACTAAACTCATGTGTATACACTCAGCAAACATAGTTAGTCCCCTATATGTATATTGTCATCAACATAAAAATATGCTTAAGGACGTGATTGCACTTTCAGGGGTGAATAGGTGACTAACAAATTTAAACTTAAGTACCAATTTTAGGGTTAAGCGGATAAATAAGATTCTCTAGTACTGCAACTAGATGAAGATCCTAAATGGTAAGCAATCTCAAACTCAAATGCTAGGCAACAATAACAATAGCAAGCCAACAAGCATATGCAAGTAGTACAAGTAAAAGTGTGGGAAAGAGATAACCACAAGTGACAAGGGGGGCACGATGATTTATCCTGAAGTTCATACTCTTTCGAGGGAGTGCTAATCTCCATTGGAGTGGTGCTCAAGCCAAGGCTCAATAGCACTACCAAGTAACTCACCGTATCTATAATACCTAAATAGTTCATCCCCACTAACCAATTTATCTTGACATACAAGCTATCCACATCATCAAGTAGGTCCACCAAGTAAAAAATTATTTCTACTAAGTCTTCATACACATGCTTCCATTAAGTACGCATTCGCATGCAGCCTATCACAAATAAATATTAAAAAATTTATGCACTTAGATTTATAAGCAAACTTGTAACAAAATAAAATATGAGTTAGCTCACATTTTATTTTTCTATGCGACATTTTTTTATGAATGCACATATGTAGTTGCTATCATTGTTTTATGTTTAACCAAGGGCGATGTCTCAGTAGTATCTACTCAAAGTTGTTTTGGTCTCATATCGTCTCGCTGATATATTATCAAGGTAATAGATTAAGAAAACAAAAAATCACACTCATTTTTGGATTTTTTATCAAATTTTCTTTTTTTTTTCTAAACAAAATTTCTGTCAAAAAATAATTTATAATAAAATTTTACTATTTTTCATAAATTTTCTCATATTTTAAAATATTAAATTATTTGTTAACAATTCCCGTAGCGACGTGCAGGGTATCATCTAGTTGCCCCTTACGAGTCACCCCCAACGGATGAGTCCCGATTCACTCGGAGTTGGTCTTAAAGGCAACCACCACACCTTTACAAACTTCTCGGAGCACACCACACAAATGGAAGCTTTCGGACTTGCACACCTAGCCGCCGAGGAGCCAAAGCTCCAAGAGTAACAAGTCATGCGGTGAAGAAATCTTGGGAAAATCACAAATCAATTTGAGAATTGTAGATTGGGAAGGTCTCTCTCAATACTCAAAGAATCAACGAGTTTGGGTGGAGGATGGAGTGGGGATTTAAGAAAGGGAGTGTTGGAACAATGGAGGGCTACAATGGAAACCTTAGGTTTGGAAGATGGAAGAAGGGGGTATTTATACCCCCTTTGCATAAAAGAATCGCTGCAGTCCTAAATTTCCGGGTGCCCGGACACAGGCGCGAGTTAGGGTGCATTCCCGGCCACTCGGAGTCTAGGACCCCGGGCACACAGCCCAATTTTCGGGGACTGGATCCCCGGGGTACCTCCCGAGAAGCGTTATTACTAACAATCCGGAAACCATGTCGCAGCTTGCAGTGTTCTCTCCGGAAGCAGCGAGCAAGCCACTATCATGTGAGGGTCCACCTCTGGACTGCACCGCCCGACCAGAAGGACAGAACATTAATTGCAGAAGAAGACAACCCTCACTGAGCTGCAAAAAAGCCTCTCCACCTGTCCCGTGCATGCGGCGATGTGGCTCAAGGTGCCCTCGTTACCATCTTCCTGGAAAGATGCTACCACGTTGCGCGTGGCCTTGTAAACTAGCAATCGGCACCATGTGACTATCCCCTTGAGCTATAAAAGGGAGAAGTCGGCCGCAACAAAGGGGGGAGACCACTTGTAAGAGAAAAAGGGTACTCCACACTTATAAGGAAGATCAGACATGCATGAGTAGGGCTTTTAGTCCCCGAACGGCCCGAACCTGGGTAAACTCTTGGTGTTTTTCTGTGATTGTCTATCATTGCCGTTTCGACGCCACAGAAAACTCCCAAGGCAACCCCGCCTTCGGCCACCAGCCCTGCGTGATGCGTTCTACATCAAATGCGAAGGCCCTTGATGCCTCTCGCATTCCCGGAAAGGAAGGACCTCTCCGGAAGGACCTCGACATCTGGCGCTAGAAGGAGGGTCGGCGATCACGTCGGTCGTAATCCCCGCAGTCACCCCTCCGTGGGGTCATCTACCGACGAAGGAGTACTGGGCACTGGTCTCTGAGAACAACTTAGCTGTGTACCGCGGTTGGGCATCTTGCTACATATTCCCCAGCGCTCTGCCCTCTAAGAACTCGCCGACCCCGTCCCAAGTGCAGAGCTAGAGTTCGCATGTGAGCCCATGGTGTGAATCCCCGTCATCTTCCCCATTGTGCTCACTTACAGTATTTCCTGGATTCGTCTCCCCCGGGAATCGAATTACCTGCGGACGCAACTGACTGAGAAGGTTGCAGATGCCCAGGGAGCACTGTACCCATGTGTGAAGAATTGTTTCAAGTACAATCACCTAGAGGCAGCCCCGGCTTGCCAGTCCCTCAACGCGTGGGCAGCATGAACCTGGCTACCCCTGTCCTTCTCGGCCAAGTTCCGGAAGGGTACCACACAGGGTGCCATGGGATGGTCCGACCTTGTGCGGATTATGCTCTGGGTTCGTCCCAGAGCCTGGTGCAAAGTTCCTGCATTGCATTCGCCCCGTGCGGACATGCGCAGACGTATTGCTATCGGGAAAGTCCCACCGGTCGGGTGCGTCACAGGGACCCGATTCCCCATGTCCCCGGTCCCTGAGAACTTCATATCTCCGGGAAGTTGTTCCCGAGATCAGGACTAGAGTTCCCGGAAAATCTTCCCCCATCTCGGGAGTTGGTTACCGGATGCTGCTATCAACCCGCCAGCGACGTGGGGTAGACAATGTTTTGCCCCGGAAAGATGATAGGGAGCGTTCGACAACCACCTCTAGAGTGGCGAACTTCCCTTGGCCTCCGCTGGAAAAATATACACAGAACCTCTTGCGGATTCACAACATTCACATGCAAAAGATTCAGAAGATATCAAAAGAAGTCGTCGCTCCTAGCTCCCGCGCGGCCCGGCCCGTGGGAGAAAATCCACTCAGTACATTATTACAACTCAAACAGTTCAACTCAACAAAGGTACTGAAGAGGTAAGAAAAAACAAACACACGGGGTCACTTCCTCCCGGCCATCATGATGCTGATCTTCTCGGCATGTTTGCGGCATTTTTCCTCCGCATGCTTCCGCTCCTCCTGGTCCTAAATGCTTGCGTACATGGTGTTCAGGTCCAGGCCCGGGTTGTGAAATTGCAGCCTCAAGAATGCCCACCTGCAGATCTCCGAGCACACGTCTTGGACAATTCGGGCCGCCCGCTCAGTGCGTCCCCTTTGGCATGTGTCCAATACTTCCTCCGCACTAAGGTACAAAGCCATGAGACCTCCGACTCCGTGGTCCTGCGGGTCATCGGGCAGCCTTACATGGGCCAGCTGCATCTTGGATAGAACCGCTGCAAGCATGTTCGCCACACTCCGGAGAGACGCCAATCCCTTCTCGCTCGACGCCAAGTGCTTCATGTATTCATCCTTCAGGGTGTCATATGCTTTGTCGGCGGAGTCCCACCCTTGGCGTGCCTGGATTGCCTCCTCCCGCACGTGTGACACCTCCTCGTCCTTCCTGACGATGATGGCCTCTAGTTTTGGGATGGCGGACTCCTTTTCCGCCAAGCCCTGCTTCAGGCAGTCACACTCTTACCGGAGACGACGGGTGGCCTCCACGTGAGCACTATGCACGGCCTCCATATCCTTCTTGTGAAGATCCACCAGGTAGCGGCGTTTCTCGACCACCGTCTCGTTCAGGGCCTCTTCTCGGCGATTGAGGGACTGGTTCTCGGCTTCTAGTTCCTTGGCCTGTTGCGCCTAGGCCCGCCTCACCGCCTCCATGTACATCCAGACGCGCGCCATGTCCTCTTCTTGGCCCGCTAGAGCCGCATGGGACTCCTCTAGCTTTGCGGCTGATGGCTTCTCGCCCCTCGTTGGTTACCCAAAGTGGAAGGTTGAGATGTAGATAGCAGCAAATTTCCCTCGGTGAAAATACCAAGGTTTGTCTCCAGTAGGACTCCAAAAACGACAGGAAGGTGACAACGGCGCCAGCAATTAGGCGGTTGACGTGGACCTGCACACACAAAAGATAACTTTGCTCCCAACGAGTTCAGAGAGGTTTTCAATCCCTCCGGCCTTGTTGTTTACAAAGGATCAAACGCACGGGGTAATAATGATAGTGATAGCAACGAAAAAGGAAATAAAGCAGAAAATAAATAGTGGGTGTAAACAGTGGTGGAAATATGGACCGGGGTCCCATGATGTTCACTAGTGATGTCTCTCTCCCAAAAGACGATAAAATAGCCATGCAAGGTAAACAAATTACAGCTCGGCAATTGACAGGATTATGTGCGCAAACCAATGCTAACTATGCTATAAAGAAAGGAAGAGGCTCAAAAGCTTAGGCGGTACGCCAAGACAAGTAGACCGAAATCCATCTGCATCTACCTACTAATCATCCACCTTGAGATATCTATCCAGAACATCTCGCTGGAATTAAGTTGTGAATCCCACCCAAAGTGTAAACTCAAAGCAACAGACAACTGCATTAAAGAACTTCGTGTAAAGTAAACAAGCCTTGCACCCGCAAGTACAAGCATCGTTGTTTTATCCCTTGTGGCAACAGCACATCTCCTAGACTCATGTTTCTGTCACTCAAGCTAGTCATCAGGGGGCATGAACCCACAATCATGCATAACGCTCCCTCTTGGAGTCACTACCTACTACTTGGCCAAAGCAATAAACAGCAACGGAGAACATGCAATAATTACTCAAGAACATAAATATAAAAGAGGAGAATCAAATATATTACTCAATCACAATCTGAACATAGTCTCATAATCCATCAGATCCCAGCAAACTTAGCATAGAAACAGAAGAAAGATTACATATGTGCCTCGATCATGTAGGGCAGCTCACGAGGTCTAAACCATGAAGAAAAAAGAGGGGAGGATAACATCACATAGCTACTGATCATAGACCCATGGTCCAAGGTGGACTACTCACGGTTCATCCGGGAAGCATCCATGGTGGTGGTGAAGCTCCCGGAGGTGGTTCCTCCCTCCGGCAGGATGCCGGGAAGAGGTCTCCTGGTGCTCCTGATCTTGGAAGCGCGGCGGCGGCGGAACAGAGGAGAGATCGCGAAAAAGGGTTCTGTCCTCGAGGGTTTCGGGACGAGAGATATATAGGCGAAGGGGGGCAGCCAGAGGTGGACCAGGGGCCCCAGGCACCCCCTGGCATGGCCTAGGGGGTGGCCACGCCAGGTGGCCGCCTGGGCCACCCCTGGATCCCCTCTGGCCCCACTTGGGCTCTTTGCGAAGCTTCCTGTACGCTGATTTTTCCTATATTTTTCCCGGAATTTTTCTGGCACTTTAAATAATGGGAAAACCTGAAATACAAAAACAGCAGAAAATAGGAACTCGCACTGGGGTGCACTGAGTTAATAGGTTAGTCCAAATATGATCAAAAGTGTATGGAAATGCATCAATATCATAGCAATACCACACAAAAGATGCATGGAGCAAGCAGAAATTATAGATACGTTTTGGACGTATCAACATCCCCAAGCTTAATTCCTGCTCGTTCTCGAGTAGGTAAATGATAACAAACATAATTCCTGTGGTGACATGCTACCAACCATATAAGAACTTTTAAGTAAAGCAATCAAGGCATGTAATTCAATTCAAGTCATAATAGGCAAGAGTCTATATTAGCATTGAAACAAGAAACATAAGAACATAAAGGTGCAAGAGCTCTCGCTGTCCGTGACTCGAATGTCTCCAAATGGTGTTTGCGTGCAAGAAAGGGGATAGGGATATACGAGAGAGTAAAACATAGTTTTTCTTGTTGAGAACTTAATCTACTAAAGTTTCACACTTGGTTTTCTTTGGAATCTTATCTTGACTCATCCCCAGACCACTAGCCAGGTACAAGTCAAAATGATCACTCCTTTTCGACATTTTGAGCACTCATGCAATGGATGAGCGTGAGCAAAAAAGTTGACACTTAGGATGGCAAAGAGAGAAAAATGACGGGGGAGGAAGACAAAAAAGGTGTGAAAGGCTCACATCAATGAGGACAATCATAGGCGAGAGAAAGCCAAATGATAGATATGATGTGAGGAGTAGGGATTGCCATGCAACGGATGCACATATGAGCTAAGGTAAGCTCTCCAATGGAACTAGTGGGGGTGCATCCAACTTGCTCGCTCAAGAAGACCTAGAGCTCATTTGAGGAGGCTCATCATTGGAATATACAAGCCAAGTTCTATAGTGTGAAGGTCCCCACATAGCTATATGTATGAATGATAATCTCTATGGAGTACAAGATATAAGATGGAGTACGAGTGTGTATCTCTCCAAAGGAATAGTAGTGTGCCCCCTTCTCTCTTTTTATTTCTTTTTCTCTTTTTTATATTTTTTGTATTTTTTTGGTGGCATGAATGGCTCTTTCTATTTCTCTCATTTGTCCTCTTTGGGATCTTTTGATTTTGTCCTCTTTGGGATCTTTTCCCCACTTTAGGGGCAACACTCTATATATTACAAGAAGTATAGAAGATCTTTCACACTTTACAAAAGTACTCAACATAAATAAAATGAAACTATCATGAAGTATGCAAATGTATGCCTCTGCCAGTGTAGCAGGATAAGCAATGATACTAGCGCGTCATGTAGCAATTATTAGAGCAAGGCCCAACTAGCATGCGGCTCATCGATCAATCAAGTGGCATGTATGACATGAAGATCAAGTCATGAGAAGGTGGATGTTGCATGGCAATGTATCTCGGAAAGGCTATGGAAATGCCTTGATAGGTAGGTATGGTGGTTGTTTCGAGGAAGGATATAAAGAGGTTTATGATGATAGAGCGTATCATGCCAAGGGTTTGGATGTACCGGCGAAGGTGGACGCCAACTCTCGGAGTGAGAAGGAGGCAATGCACGGCACAGGAGAGGCTAGAAAAATATGTGTAGGTGGAAGTGTCAACTTTCGAATACTCACATTAGTCCGAAGAACTCATGCACTTATTATTGGTAACTCTCAATCTAATCAGGTGGTTCACAAAGAGACAAGTACCCCGAGGAGGAGTGTATGGGGGTTTGGTTATCCTTGCGCATCCTCGACTCATTGTACGTGAGTGTACTCTAATATTCGATCCCTCCAAAAATTAGTGATCCATCTAGTAGCTAAAGTTCTCAACTAATTTTTCAGTTTTTTTGAAAATAAACACGGATTGCCCAAAATACGACATCTATCACTAATAGGCTAAAGCTCTTGACACCAAAAGTTCAAACATTACTCAAAGCAATACCTCAAAACTATTGCAAGTTACTACTACAATCGAATAGCAACCTCAATTACCTACTTCAAGTCAAGATACAAAAATCAGTGCAACAGGCAAACTCTCTAAACAAGATAAACATGAAAACTCAAGAGAGTTATAGCAACAAACTAAACAAAATCTCTTAGAAATATAAGCATGAAAACTAAGAGCTAAACATGACAGCAGCTACGAAAAAGATAAAGAACACACACAGCAAAGATAAGCATGAAGAATCCTATGTTGTGTTCTAGGGTGAAGTGGAGCGTGTTTCTCTCCCACACAAAGAATGCTGGGTTCTAAATTGTTATGAACAGCAAGAAAAGCTAAAACAAACCTAAGAAAATTAAAGAGCGAGACGCTCCAAACATAGCACATAACGCATGAAGTGATAAAAATATAGTGCAACGGAAGACAAGCTGATAATTGTTGATGGAGAAGGGGATGCACGGGGGAAAACCCAAGCTTAGACGCTTGACTCTCCTTGAATATTTATTGGGGATGCATGGGGGCATCCCCAAGTTTGAGCGTTTGACACTCCTAAATCTTCTTTTATCATCTTCCCTCGCACACTTGAAAACTCCCTTCATACATAACTCATCATAATCTGATTAGCGAGGTTAGTACCCACAATAAAATATATTTTCTCTACTGGAAATAAGGATATTATTGAAGAGCTACTGTTTCTCAAGACTGACAAAAAGTTTTTGCAAAGAAAAATCAAGCTTAAGGTTTGCAAAACGAAGAAAAGGCAAAACAGGACAGAATCTGTGAAAAACAGACCACCAGGTAGTAAAGAATTTTTTAGGGATACTTCTGCAACTCAAATAAAAAAACTCTGAACATACGAAAGTTCCGTGATTGTATAGAGCACTCTGTGTATAAAATTCATCTCAAAAATATGAACTGGGATTTTTCTATGATTTTTCCCGTCACGAGGACATAATCTGTTTTCTGGACAGCATGTCACAACTTTCACTTCCCTTGTCATATGAGGCTATAAATGGCACAAAGCTTGAAAAGTAAAGATACAATGATGTTGCTACAGTATTAACAATCATAAATACCACTAAAAACAGAAGAAAAACAAAAAGGAAAACCTAAATTTGTTGTGGGCTACCTCCCGAAAGCGCTTCTTTAAAGCCATTAGCTAGGCTTAATGCAAAAAGATCAAGTCTTATCAAGAGAATAACTAGCCCGTGTGACGGACTCAAAAGGAAACTTAATCTTCTTTCTAGGGAACTGTTCCATCCATTTCTTGAGAGGGAATTGGAATTTTATAATCCCTTCTTTCATATCAATAACAGCACCTACGGTGCGAAGAAAAGGACGTCCCAAAATAATTGGACAAGAAGGTTCACATTCAATGTCCATAATAGTAAAATCAACGGGAACATAATTGTCATTGACAATGATAAGAACATCATCGATCTTCCCCAAGGGTTTCTTTATGGAAGAGTCAACAAGACGAACACCAAAAGAACAAGGATCAAAAGGTTTCAATTCAAATATATCATACATTCTTTTGGGCATAATCGAGGTACTAGCTCCAACATCACATAAAGCATAGCAAGAGAATTTATTCAACTTAATTTTAATCATAGGATCCCAACCATCTTCTAGCTTTCTAGGTATGGAGGCTTCTACCCTAAGCTTCTCCTCCCTAGCTTTAATGAGAGCATTAGTGATATGCTCCGTGAAGGCAAGATTAAGTGTGCTAGTGTGGGGATCTCAAGACATCTTGTGAAGGAAACCAATAACTTCAGGAAGGGTGCAATTATCAAAATCAAGGTCACTACTATCAAGTAAAGTGGTAGTGGATAGGCTCACTTGTTTGGTAGATTCTATAGTCATAGGAGTTTCTTCTTCTACGGTTGAGGCCATAGCATCACCATTAATAGGTCCTATGGGACTAGGGGTGCATTGGGTGCTAAGTGTTCGGATATCCTCAACAACTTGGATAGTAGCAATGGTATGGTGTGTAGGAAGGCTCTTAATTCTATCTTCTTCCTCCTTTTCTCTAGCCCATCTCTCTTTAAGTTTAGCCATCATCCTAATGTTTTCATTAATTTGCACTTGAATAGCGTTCATAAGAGTGACCTTCCTCTCCTCAAGAGGAGAAGTTCTAATTTTAAGCAATTCTACTTCATGGGCTAAATTGTCTACCTTCGACGAGAGATTATCTAATTTGTCTAGTTTTTCCTCTACACTCTTGTTGAAGGCTTTTTGGGTGGTGATTAAGTCTTTAAGCATACTCTCTAATTCAGAAGTGGAGTTCTTGGTGCTAGGATAAGTTTTGTTGTTCCCATAGTTGTTGGAGGGGAACGGTCTAGGATTGCTACACAAATTATTCCTATAAGAATTGTTATTGAAGTTGTTTCTAGAGATAAATTTCACATCTACTTGATCTTGAGCAATCAAAGAATTTAAAGGAACATCATGAGGATCAATAGGAGATTGCTTGGTAAGTAGAGACATAATCAAGTCAACTTTTTCATTTAGGGAGGAGATCTCCTCGACAGAGTTTACCTTCCTACCTGTTGGAGATCTTTTGGTGTGCCATTGGGAATAGTTGGTCATCATCTCATCGAGTAGTTTTGTGGCAGCAGCAAACGTTGTTGACATAAAGGTTCCTCCCGCGGCCGAATCTAGCAAGTTCCGCGAGGTAAAGTTCAAGCCTGCATAAAAAGTTTGGATAACCATCCAGGTAGTCAAACCATGCGTAGGGCAATTCTTAACAAGAGATTTCATGTGTTCCCAAGCTTGGGCAACGTGTTCATTATCCAATTGCTTAAAATTCATAATATTACTCCTTAATTGGATAATCTTATCTGGGGGGGTAGTACTTCCCAATAAAAGCATCCTTGCACTTATCCCAAGAATCTATGCTATTCCTAGGCAAGGATTGAAACCAGATTTTAGCTCCTCCTCTCAAGGAGAAAGGAAAAAAGCTTAAGCTTAACAATATCACCATCTACTTCTTTGTAATTTTGCATATCACAGAGCTCAACAAAATTATTTAAGTGCAAAGCAGCATCATCTCCAACACCGGAGAATTGATCTTTCATAACAAGGTTCAGCAAAGCAAGTTTAATCTCACAATGAGGTGCTGAAGTGGCAGGTGGAGCAATAGGAGTGCAGATGAAGTAACTGTTGTTATGACTAGTGAAGTCACACAACTTGGTGTTCTCGGAGGAACCCATAACAGCAGCAAGCAAGGTAACTATTTTTTTTGATAAAGGACACTAAAGCAAAAACTGAAAGGTAAACTAACAAGACTAAAAAGCAAAGATAAAAGATAGTGTGCAACTCCCTTATCTTGAAGAGTGGAGTCCCCGGCAACGGCGCCAGAAATTAACTTTGATGGCTTCTCGCGGTGAAGATACCAAGGTTTGTCTCCAGTAGGACTCCGACAACGACAGGAAGGTGACAACGGCGCCAGCAATTAGGCGGTTGACGTGGACCTGCACACACAAAAGATAACTTTGCACCCAACGAGTTTAGAGAGGTTGTCAATCCCTCCGGCCTTGTTGTTTACAAAGGATCAAACGCACGGGGTAATAATGATAGTGATAGCAACGGAAAAGGAAATAAAGCAGAAAATAAATAGTGGGTGTAAAAAGTGGTGGAAATATGGACCGGGGTCCCATGATGTTCACTAGTGATGTCTCTCTTCCAAAATACGATAAAATAGCCATGCAAGGTAAACAAATTACAGCTCGGCAATTGACAGGATTATGTGCGCAAACCAATGCTAACTATGCTATAAAGAAAGGAAGAGGCTCAAAAGCTTGGGTGGTACGCCAAGACAAGTAGACCGAAATCCATCTGCATCTACCTGCTAATCATCCACCTTGAGATATCTATCCAGAACATCCCGCTGGTATTAAGTTGTGAATCCCACCCAAAGTGTAAACTCAAAGCAACAGACAACTGCATTAAAGAACTTTGCGTAAAGTAAAAAATCCTTGCACCCGCAAGTACAAGCACCGTTATTTTCTCCCTTGTGGCAACAGAACATCCCCTAGACTCATGTTTCTGTCACTCAAGCTAGTCATCACGGGGCATGAACCCACAATCATGCATAATGCTCCCTCTTGGAGTCACTACCTACTACTTGGCCAAAGCAATAAACAGCAACGGAGAACATGCAAGAATTACTCAAGAACATAAATATAAAAGAGTAGAATCAAATATATTACTCAATCACAGTCTGAACATAGTCTCATAATCCATCAGATCCCAGCAAACTCAGCATAGCAACAGCAGAAAGATTACATATGTGCCTCGATCATGTAGGGTAGCACATGAGGTCTAAACCATGAAGAACAAAGATGGGAGGAGAACATCACATAGCTACTGATCATAGACCCATGGTCCAAGGTGGACTACTCACGGTTCATCCGGGAAGCATCCATGGTGGTGGAGAAGCTCCTGGAGGTGGTTCCTCCCTACGGCAGGGTGCCGGGAAGAGGTCTCCTGGTGCTCCCGATCTTGGAAGCGCGGCGGCGGCGGAACAGAGGAGAGATCGCAAAAAAGGGTTCTGTCCTCGAGGGTTTTGGGACGAGAGAGATATATAGGCGAAGGGGCTCAGCCAGAAGTGGACCAGGGGCCCCAGGCGCCCCCCTGGCGCGTCCTAGGGGGTGGCCGCGCTAGGTAGCCGCCTGGGCCACCCCTGGCTCCCCTCTGGCCCCACATGGGATCTTCGCGAAGCTTCCTGTACGCTGATTTTTCCTATATTTTTTCCGTAATTTTTATGGCACTTTAAGTAATGGGAAAACCTGAAATACAAAAACAGCAGAAAATAGGAACTGGCACTGGGGTGCACTGAGTTAATAGGTTAGTCCAAATATGATCAAAAGTGTATGGAAGTGCATCAATATCTTAGCAATATCACACAAAAGATGCATGGAGCAAGCATAAATTATAGATACGTTTTGGACGTATCAGCGGCCCATGTGCTTAGCGCCCTTCTGTTGTCAGCGATCATCTTGGTCATGGCTGCCTCCCGGGAGGCCACCCACTAGGCCTAGTCGGTTACCTGCTTCTCCCGAGAAAAGTGCTTGTTCTGGAGCTCTTCATACTCTCTTTGGTTGTTGATCCAGAACTCCGCTCCAATCGGAGCTGTGATGTCGTCTAGATCAACAGTCGCCGGGGCACTTTCTCGGAGAGCCTCCTCCGGATCCAGCACACTGGCCCAGCATTCCTTCCCCTTGTCCATCACGGAAGCGGATGTTGTAATATTAGCCTGCAGACGTGGATGGCACGCTCAGAACCAGACCGAAAGCCATTTTTCCGGGAGAAAGGTAGTAACCAGAGATCCCCGGAGCATATGACAGTAAGCATACCTGGATAGCGCTTGAACTAGCATCCGGCACCCTTGCCGGAAGGGAGCCCTCTTCTCACGTGGTCCTCTCCCCTGGAGAGTTTGGGCCCAATTTGGATCATTCCCTCCGGCCCGGGGGCTTCCCTGTTGCCTTGGTACACGATCATCTCCAAAGGACGTCCTTCACTCTCCGCCTGCGGTGCCGGTGGGGTCCTCGACAGTAGATTAGAGGAAGCCTCTCCTGCAAGAACCAAGTCAGCATCTGAAACAACTGCAACTCCAGGGTCTTAGTGTCCCGAGAGAACAAGCGTACCTTGGATGGGCGGTGAGGTTCCCTTCGTAACTGGAACCCCCTCCGGCACGCGCTCCGCTCCAGCCGCCTGCTCGGACCTTGTAGCCCGCTGAGATTCTTGCCCCGCCTTGTTCACCTGCCCCGATATGCGAGCCCTTTTGGCCGGGGCCTCGGTCGCCTCATCCCTGTAACACAAACTTGCAGGTTACCATTTGCGTGCAGGGGTATAAGGAAATGCTCATGTAGACATGGCTTACTCGTCGTCCTGCGGAGGAGATAGCGTCAAATCCGGGAGGCCAAGCCTCCACCCATCCTCCGGTGAGACGGGAGCATCCGAGACCTCCTCTCGCGTCCGAGAAGTTCCGCCCGTCGACCTCCGAGAAGTCGACCTCTTGCGCGTGGACGAAGAGGCACCACCATGTGGCACTGCACTTCAGATAAAAGCGGGTGCCTCACTTCTCGAACCCTCGTCGGCGTCTGTCGGCAGTGCATCCCCGCTAGCTATGGGGCATGTACCTGCGTTGGTGGCTCCTCCTTCTCGTCCTCCTCGCTGCCACTGGCCTGAGGGACATCGGAGGATCCCTCACTTTCCGTGGGCAGCCCTGACCACGTCTCGTCTGAGGAGCTCTCTTCCGCGCCCTCATCCTCCTCTTCTTCCAGTACTTCTTCTAGGCTCTCCTCCACCACTGGCCTCTTGCCGCGAGAAGCCGCAGTCTTCCGGCCCGATCTCCGTGGGGACTGGGGGCCTGTGAGGTCCACGACTTCCCGCGCCGCCACAGATGGCCTCGTGCCAGCCCCTCACTTAGTCCTTGATCCCCTTCCCTTCGTCTATCCCCTGGGGGCCGGTTCCTCCAACCTTCGTTTGTTGGTTTGGGTCTGGCCATACTCGAAGTAAAGTTGCTGCCGCTTATGCATCCTCTTCAACTCCCCCAGACTTGTGAAGGCCATCGTGTTCTCATTTGCATACCGGGGAAGCTCGTCAATCGACTCCAACAGGGCCCCGATTTGCGCCTCCGTCAAGCCCTGCCAATCTGGATCGATTAGTCCCTCGGCATTGCATGGAGGCATGTCTCCCACCAAGGCATCCCTTGCCTGATTATTGTGCAAAGGAATCACCGCCTCCACCAGAACCATCTGCCATCCTCCGGTAAACATCTCCTTAAACGTGTGGTATAACCTGTATACACTCAGGTCATACTGCGGCCCTGGGTGGAGCCGCATATTGTCCGCCAGACCCGTGTAATCCCGCGCCATCCGGGAGCAATGCTGCAAGGGAGCGATCCGGCGGCAGAGGTAGTCAACGACCACCATGTCCAACGTTAGCCCTGCGGCCTTCAACTGCTTGATCCTGGCCAACACCAGGTCAAACTTTTCGCCCAGGTCGGACTGAGCATGCCAAGCTTCGACTCTCTCCTCTGTCGGATGCAGCACGTCCTCCGACACCGCATAAGCCGGAAGAATTGGGTCTATCTTCATGAACACCTAGTCACCTCGCCATTCTGCCCGCTCGGTGATCACGTGCGATTCCAGGTACTCATCGGACATCCCGTCCCGGATCTTGAAGGAGAATCCCCCAGCGGTCACGTCTTGCTTCACCTTGGGGGAGTAGAAGTACTAGGACAGGGCAACTGACGGGGCCACCTGTAACAGCCAGGAGTGCCATCAATATGATCACCATGTACTTGTGACTTTCCCCCTCTTTTGCATTCCAAGTTGTGGTCATGTAAGGTGTAACTTTCCATGTGGTCATGGTGGTGATCAGAAGTGAACCCAACTTGCCTTTTCATTTTGTATGAATTTTGATCAATGCCAAGGGTGGAATGGTGGTGTGTTTGCAATGCATGTGTGTTCAGTGGGATCCAACTTTTCCAAGCCAATACTTTGGAGTTTAGGGAAAAAACTTTCATGATTTTATAACTATTTTTCACCCTCTGAAAAATAGGGAAGCAAAAGGGAAAACATTTGAATTCAAATTCAAAAGGTTCAATTTCCACTTGCTCCAAAAAGGGTTGAACCATTTTATAATATCAAGAAAGTTAAAAGGATGATAAAACATATTTTCTTATGATTTTATCCCTTTTTAATTGCTCTTAAAAAATCGCAACAGGTTTCTGTTTTTTTGTAAGAATAGAAATCTGCTTTTGATTTTTTTTGGAAAGGGGGCAGAGAGGAACGTTGGGCTCTGGCCCAACTTGATCCTTTTCGAATTGGCCCAGCCGAGACACCCCCTTTCTCCGCTTTTCTCTCTTCTCTCCCTCTCCTTTTTCCCCCGGGCCCGCATGTCATCCCCCACCTCTTGTCCTTTTTCCCTCTCTCTCGTCAGAAGCAGAGGAGAGGAGCTTGGCGTGTAGCCCTCCTCCATCCTCTCCTTTCCCCCTTTTTAAGTTGCGGCCTTCCTCGAACCCTAGCTCCTCTTCCTCCTCCCAGCGCCGCCACCTCCTTCTCCCATCTTCTTCTCCTTCCTCCCCGTTTTTTTCTGAAGCCGCCATGGACAGGGGGTCCATGGCCTGAAGCTTTTCCCTGCGCGGATCGCCATCGTCAAGGACGCCGGCGACCATCTCCCCCGAGCCCGTCCGACTCCAGCCGCCTCGCTGTGAGCACGTTTCTCCCGCCCCCTTTCTCTGTTTCCCCACGGTAGGTGTTTGCCGCCGTGATCTTCCGAGTAGGAGTATTCTTCGTAGGTAGCGCGGCGAGGCGAGCTTAGCGGAAAAATGGAACCCTGGAGGTCCCAGCTACGGATGGGGGTGCGCCGGTGAGAGGCCGGTGAGCCGTGGCCGAGGTGAGGGACGCCGGAGTTGCTCCGCGTGCAGCGGCTGCAAACTGATTTTTTTTCAGTCCGGCAGTGCAAACCGCTGCCTTTTCTTCAGATCGCTCCCCCTAGATCTTTCCTTCGATCTGCGGGGCAGATGAACGCCTAGTCGTCGCTCGAGTGGTTGGAGCCCTGCATCGAGACCCTGGGTCTCGGGATCACTCCTTGGCAGAGAAAGGCGCCCCCTTTTCTTTCCCTTTGTTTGCCGCGAGCGAGTAGGTTCAGTTTCGTCAGAGAGGCACTGTCAATTTTGACAGCGTATGGAGGTTCAGTTCGCTTTATATCGTATACCTAAGGCTTCCTCCTATAGTTTGTACAGTAACTAGCAGCAGCGCAGTGGCTACGCCGCTCTGTTTCTATCCAAGAGATCCTGGGTTCAAACCCCGGCCGTGGCTACGCCGCTCTGTTTCTATCCAAGAGATCCTGGGTTCAAACCCCGACCGACGCAAGGCGCCCTTTTATTTCAGTTTTGATTTTTCTTCAGTTATCCCGCGCTTCACTTCTTATCTACCGTGTGTCTGTTTCACAAACGTGCTTCCTTTCCTAGTTGAGCTGGTTGGTTCGCTGTGAGTGTATTTGAGGTCGTGGGTTCGATCCCCCACTTGGACATTTGTCCCCTGACCAGCCAAGGTGCTGGGCCTCTCTTCCTTCCCTTTTTTTTTCTTTTGACTTCTTTTCTGGTTTTAATTTCCAAATTTGATTTGAATTCAAATTTAAGTCTGAATTTGGGCATTTGGGCATTTTACCCCAAACATATCTTGCCATATATGATTTTGGGGTAGCATTTCCCACTGAATCCAATGGTGAGGTCCATTTTGCAGATTGAGCCTTAAAAATATTGAGGTGTTGGCAATTGCATTAAGGCCCTTCGGTTCTTCTGAATTTGCAAACTATGTTTTGCTTTTTCAACTTGAGTCATGCCATATATCAAATTGGGGTAGAGAAATCTACTGATCAACATGGTCACCTCGGCTTTTATGTTTGAACTACATAAAAATTGTGAACAATGTGGAGGGAAGTTGCACCCACATGTGACCTTGCCATGTTTGATTTTTCCCTTAGTCATCCTTTGATCTTGTTTGGGTCCCACAAGTTGGCACACCCATGCATCCTTTCCATGCTTAATCTTGCCACATGATCAACCACATCTTGCACCCCATGTGGCCTTCCTTTGATACTCCCTTGGTGTCAATTTCACCGACACTTTCTCCGTCTCCGGAATCGATGTTTTACCTTCACGTTGTAATTATTTCTGTTAATTGCTTTATTGATCATGTCATGTTGCCATGTTAATTACACCAAAAATTAAGGCTAAGACCGAAGCCATTCTACGTAAATAAATTGCACATGAAGTTGTTGACGTGTCGTCACCCCCTTCATTTAAATCTGATTAGATAGGGTCACATCATGTCGATTAAACTTGATCATACCATCCTTGCCTGTGCATTGCGCCCATTGCTTACTTGTGTGCCTTTTCCTTGCCGATACTTTACGTTAGCACCTGAGACCGCCGAAGAGACTTACGTGGAGATTTCCGACACCGAGCCCGAGGAGCCTGCTGCGTCTGCTTCGACGACCGATTACCCAGGCAAGGGGAACATTCATACCATTACTTGATACCTTTCTGCCTACCTGCCTAGATGTAGCCTAGAACGTTTGTTTGATCCTATCCACTTTGCTTATGCCACGTTCAAAACCAAACATCGATGATCCCCACTTCCCAGCAAAACATTGTATTGCTAAGTTACCGCTGCTCAGCCATTGCTTAGTATGAGTAGGAAAACTTGCTGCTTACACCATGCTATGGTTTGGGATATCATGTTATTTAAAGAAGTTGGTTGATATTTATTATTGATGATGTTAAATTTATACTGGACGAAAGATGGGAGACCAGGCTGTTCCCGCCAGGTGTTTTGTTCCATTTGAGTCACCTAGGTCCCGAGTTCCGGGTATTGTGTTTCTTGACAAGCGTGCCTAATCGTGTGTTGGATTCTATGGGGTCCCCTTGTCTTACCTACCTAGCTTCAAACAATTATAGTGGTGGCCCGAGATGATTTACTATTTGCAAACGTGTGTGTGCTTGGTTGGTACCCCAGCTGTTTTCGAAACAACCCGGGCCAGCAGAGACATGGTTTCTCTTGTTGGTCCACCCCAGGGAGCTAGGGGGTTGCCCACATCTGTTTGGGAAACTAACCCGACCTCATCCAGACGGTAGAGGCCGATTCGAGAGCGCGGCCGGATTTTGAGTTGGGTGTCGACTCACCGGGGGCCACCCGGAATTGTGTGTTGTTAGTTAGAGGGACTCTGACGTTCCGGAGTTTCAGGCACTTACCTAGCCAAGTGGAAACCGGGCGTACATGCGAAGCCTATGATGGGCAGTTGGTACACCCCTGCAGGGTTAAATCTTTTCGAAAAGCCGTGTCCGCGGTTATGGACGACTTGAGACCTACTCCTTGTTCATAGAATAACATCAATTTGAATCATAATTAAAACTTGCCTACCGTGTGAGTGCCTTGGTTGCTTTTCTTCGTCCAGGGGGACCGAGAGAAGATCCAGGTTGTGTTATGTTTGACGTAAGTAGGTGGATAGCAGACTTATGACGCGATGTCACGTGTATTTTCTTGGATCTTACCTCTACTCTAATAGAACGATAGCCACCATATATGCTAGTGCGGCTGCAACCTTTACCTTACTTTGTCTTACCGTAGGAAGTCAGTTATCCTGTAATGATATAATCTCACCCCTGTTTTCCTTTTGTGCTTTTACTATTTTGCCTGATCGGCCGCTGCAGTGGATTACTACCTCGACCCGAGCACTGGACGATACTTCGTGGAGGTGCCCCCGGAGGATGACGATGAGATCGACCTCGTTCAGTAGATCCTACAGTTGGGCTTCGACAATTCGTGGGTGGACTCTTTATGTGCAGCCCTCTCTAGGGCAATTTGGATTTTGACCGTACTCGGTCGTGTTTGTCTTCCGCTTGTTGCATGATATTCTGTTGGGTCAATGGACCTCTGAGATGATGTAATAAATACCAGTGGCGATGTATGCCCTGGACTCTATATATTTATGTCTTAGTTTAAGTTCTTTGTTCATATACCTGTTGTCAAGAATCCGGCAGCGACACGAGTGCGGGTGTCGTGAGTCGGTGGCTCTTTATGCGCTACTAACTTGAGAGGGACGCGAAAGCGACTAACTCGAGTTAGCACCGCATCGGGGGCCTTACAACCTGGTATCAGAGCAGGACTGACTGTAGGACCCCTTACTGGCCGAAGTTGAGTCTAGAAACTATTTTGTAGTTACTAAGGAAAAATCGGAGAGTAGGAACTCTTTCTTTTTCTTCTTACCCCACCCTCCCACCCCTTTTTCCGTGAGGAAGTGACACGTTGTTTTCTCTCTGCAACTTATCCCCTTTCAAAAACAAATCTAGGTTCTCGTTTACATGAGGCTCCGATTCCTCTATAAATTTTTTGCTAGCGACGAGATGTGTTGGCGTCTTTGAGACCACTGAGCCGCCACTTGGGGTTGACTGCTCTACCTCGCTTACGGTGTACCCCAGGTGAAACGTCCATACAGGATTTGCGGGCATCCTATGGTAATATGGATGTGGTGTCTTTTCCCCTATGGACGACCGCGATGGCGGGCCGCTCAGGGCAGATGTCTCATTGTTCAGGTCTTCAACCACTCGTATATATATTGTTGTGTGCTCGCTAGCAGATTATTATCTTGGATTCGGATGATCTCGGTTTGGGGATTCCAGTAGCACCTAGCTTTCGACTTTCCGGGTTAACCTTGGTGGAATTTCAGCCTTCGGCTTTCTCATACCTCGTGAGGAAGTTTGTTGTCAATATTGCTTTATCTTCTGGTTACTTCAATGTTTCAACCATGTTCTCATAAGTGTTCCTGTATACAGGATGCCAAGAGCGAACATGCTGCCGCCAGAGAACCCTATCCTTGGGGAGGCTGTGGCCGCAGTGGCTTAGGGCACAGCTGCGATCTTACATATGCTGCAGAACCAGACTGCCCAGAGGAATGATCGACCACAGTACACCACACTGCAGCAGTTCCTCGCGATCAACCCCCCTCCCCAGGTTCTCCGAGGCACGAGACCCGCTGGAGGCGGATGACTGGATCCAGAGATCAAGAAGCACTTCAATGCAAACACCATCAGACCCATCGACTACATCACCTTCGCCTCCTTCCAGCTTCAGGGTGCAGCAGCCAGCTGGTACGATACCTACAAGGCCAACAAGCGCGATGCTATCATCACGTGGGCAGATTTCGTCGCAGACTTCAGAGCAGCGCATATTCCGAGTGGCCTGATGGACAGGAAGCGTGAGGAGTTCTTGGCTCTGAGACAGGGTGACAGGTCAGTCCAGGAGTACAACCTGGCCTTCGTCAGACTCGCCAGGTACGCTCCAGAGGAGGTCAGCACAGAGGCTAAGAAGATCTCCAGGTTCCGTGGAGGTCTCAGCACAGAGATCAAGTACGCGCTCACTCAGTGCAGTCCCACGCTGTTCTCACAGTTCATGGATCAGGCTATCCGCCAGGAGTCAGCCAGAGCAGAGTGGGATGAAGACAAGAAGCGTCAGCGTGAGCACAGTTCCGCAGTGATGATCCACAAGAAGGCAAAGACGTGGGTCACAGAGGCACCACCGCAGAGGCAGTAGTTCCAGCAGAGGGGGGTAGTTGTCCGCACTTTTTCCCGCCCTCCCGTCCCAGTTCAGCAGGGGCCTCGCTCTACACCACCACACGCGAGGCCACCCAGGCCGCAGCAGCAGCCCAGGCCAGGCGTGATCTGCTACAAGTGCAGAGAGCCAGGGCACACGTCTCCCAACTGCACCGATCCGCGCTTTGCTCGGCTCCCACCGCCTCCACCTCGCTCTACTCCGAGCACCGCGATGGTGAAGGCACAGCCACGTGCAGTTCGGGTGAACAACGTGATGCTCACAGATGCTCAGCGGTCTTCAGAGATCGTTCTTGGTAGGTTGCTTATTAATTCTGTTCCCACAACTGTGTTGTTCGATTCCGGAGCTTCCCACTCGTTTGTTTCTCAGAGATTCGCTCACGATCAGGTTCTCACCCTGGAGGACTTGCCAAAGTTCCTGCCTATTGTTTCACCCGGTTCCAAGTTCACTTCTTCTATCCGTGCTCCATTTGTAAGGATCACTATTCAGGGTTGCCATTTCCCGGCCTCGCTCATCGTTTTGCCTAGTTCTGACATTGACGTCATCTTGGGCATGGATTGGCTTGTGCAACACAAGGCCAATATTGATTGTCCAACCAGATCTATGAAGTTGACACATGATTCAGGCGCAGAAGTCGGGTACACTTGTGGCTCAATGGCAGGAGCACCACAGTTGTACGCCCTGAACGCAGGAGTTGCGCCTTTGCTCGAAGAAGTCAGAGTTGTCTGTGAGTTCCCAGATGTCTTTCCAGAGGAGTTGCCAGGAATTCCCCCAGTTCGAGCTATTGAGTTTGTTATTGAGATAGAGCCTGGTACCCAGCCGATTTCTCGGCATCCGTACAAGATGTGTTCGAAGGAGTTGATCGAGCTCAAGAAGCAGTTGACAGAGTTGGAAGCAGGCGGTTTTATTCGCGCGAGCACTTCCCCTTGGGGTGCACCAGCTTTGTTTGTCCAGAAGAAGGATGGGACTAGCCGCTTGGTCCAGGACTATCGCGGTATCAACAAGAAGACCATCAAGAACAAGTACCCTTTACCCCGCATCAATGATCTGTTCGAATAGTTGAATGGGGCTAAGGTGTTTTCCAAGCTTGACTTGAGGATGGGGTATCATCAAATCCGTGTTCGTGAAGAGGATATTCCCAAGACCGCGTTCAGCACACGTTATGGGCTGTATGAGTTCACAGTCATGACTTTTGGGTTCTCAAATGCCCCTCCTACATTCATGAGAGCTATGAACTATTTGTTCCAAGAATGGCTTGATGTGTTTGTGATCCTCTACCTCGACGACATTCTTGTCTATTCCAAATCAGAGGCTGAACATGAGGAACATTTGCGCTTGGTGCTGCAGAAGTTAAGAGAGCACCGGTACTACGCCAAGTTCTCCAAGTGTGAGTTTTGGCTGGACAAGGTCAATTTTCTGGGCCATGTCATCTCCGCTGAGGGGATTGCGGTTGATCCAGAGCGAGTACGCACTATTCAAGAGTGGGCTCCGCCGAAGAACGTGAAGCAGCTAAGGAGTTTTCTCGGCCTCGCCAGTTATTGCAGGAGGTTTGTGCAGAATTTCTCCAAAATAGCGAAGCCAATGACTGAATTGTTGTGCAAGGACAAGCGGTACACTTGGTCACCAGCTTGCCAGTCAGCCTTCAAGGAGTTGAAAGAGAAGTTGAACACAGCTCCAATTCTCACGCCGCCAGATGAGTCACAGCCTTTTCAGGTGTTTTGTGATGCTTCCTTGCAAGGTATGGGCGGAGTTTTGATGCAAGGCAGGAATATTGTGGCTTATACCTCACGGCAGTTGAAGACAAGTGAGAGAAATTATCCCACGCACGACTTGGAGCTTGCAGCAGTTGTGCACGCTTTGGTCACTTGGCGACACCTCCTCTTAGGGAGGAAGGTGGATGTGTTCACAGACCACAAGAGTCTAAAGTACTTGTTCACTCAGCCAAATCTGAACTTGAGGCAAAGAAGATGGCTTGAAACCATTACTGAGTACACAGTTGATATTCAGTACACGCCTGGGAAGGCCAATGTCATAGCTGATGCGCTAAGCCGCAAGGGCGATTGCAATAATATCCAGGTGCAGAAGATCCACCCTGATTTGTGTGAGTCCTTTCGAAGGCTCAATCTCGAGCTAGTTCCAGCAGGCTATCTTGCCAACCTTGTCGTAGAGCCCACTATCCATGAGAGGATTCGTGAAGCTCAGTCCGGCAGCTCAATGATACAGAAGATCAAGCAGGGTATTGCCGCCTCAGTTCCCAAGTACGGTTGCTTTTCAGTGCATAATGACGGCACCGTGTTGTTCGAAGAGCGAGTTGTTGTTCCCAAGGAGGGAGATCTCAGAGAGGTCATCATGAAGGAAGCCCATGATTCCAAGCTGTCTATTCACCCTGGCAGTACAAAGATGTATCAAGATCTCAAGCAAAGCTTTTGGTGGACTCGTATGAAGCGGGATGTTGCCTGTTACGTGTCTCAATGTGATGTATGCAGGAGAGTGAAGGCACAGCACCAGAAGCCTGCAGGGTTGCTTCATCCACTTGAGATTCCGGAGTGGAAATGGGATCACATAGAGATGGATTTTATCACAGGCTTCCCCTTGTCGCAGAAGAAGAACAATGCCATCTTTGTTGTCATTGACAATCTTTCCAAAGTTGCCCACTTCTTTCCAGTAAAGGACTCCATTTCAGCAGCTCAGTTGGCGGATTTGTACACCGCAAGAGTTGCATCTTTGCATGGCATTCCCAAGAAGATCAGTTCTGATAGAGGCAGCCTTTTCACCTCTAAGTTCTGGCAGGCCTTTCAAAAGGCGATTGGTACGACAGTGTTGTTCAGTACCGCTTATCACCCTCAGACAAGTGGGCAAGTCGAGCGCGTGAACCAAATCCTCGAGGACATGCTTCGGGCATGTGTCATCTCGTTTGGCATGAAGTGGGAAGAATGCTTGCCGTATGCTGAGTTCTCTTACAACAACAGCTATCAGGCAAGTCTGCAAGCAGCGCCATTTGAAGTCTTGTATGGCTGCAAGTGCAGGACACCTTTGAACTGGTCCGAGACAGGTGAGAGGCAGCTATTCGGTCCAGATGTGATCCAGGAGGCAGAGGACAGAGTGAAGATTGTCCGAGAGCACCTAAAGGCAGCACGGTCTAAGCAGAAGGCCTATTATGACAAAAGGCACCGTGGTGTAGCGTTTCAGGTTGGTGATTGGGCGTACCTGAGAGTGTCTCCATTGAGGGGAACTCACCGCTTTGGCATCAAAGGAAAGCTCGCTCCAAGATTTGTCGGACCTTTCCGCATCCTTGAGACTAGAGGACCTCTTGCCTTTCGGCTCGAGCTTCCAGAGAGTCTGTCCATGGTGCATGACGTGTTCCATGTGTCCCAGCTAAAGCAGTGCTTCAAGCAGCCAGAGCGGGCTATTGACTTGGGCGAGATACAGCTGAGTGCGGACCTTTTCTACTCAGAGCGTCCAGTCCGTGTTCTTGAGACGTCCGAGCGCAAGACTCGCAACAAGACCGTCAAGTTCATGAAAGTTCGGTGGGAACATCATTCGGATAAGGAAGCAACGTGGGAGCGTGAAGATCATCTCCGTTCTGAGTTCCCTGAGTTGTTTCAGGCTTAGATCTCGGGACGAGATCCTGTGTTGGTGGGGGAGTTCTGTAACAGCCAGGAGTGGCATCAATATGATCACCATGTACTTGTGACTTTCCCCCTCTTTTGCATTCCAAGTTGTGGTCATGTAAGGTGTAACTTTCCATGTGGTCATGGTGGTGATCAGAAGTGAACCCAACTTGCCTTTTCATTTTGTATGAATTTTGATCAATTCCAAGTGACCGCCAAATTTTGGAGTTGATTCATAGTTCGAAATTACTTGATCACAAGCAAAATATTGCATAGTTCAAATATCATATAGCAAAATGAGATGTAAATTTTGAGTTCACACACAAACGATCATGCATCATCCTCATGCTTATCCTCCTCGTCCACCTCCTCCTCATCGGTCTCCTCATCCTCATCGGACTCCACCTTCTCACCGTCACGTGCATCGTCTATGTTGGAAAGATGGACAGTGTTCATACTCCCGCCAAAGGAATCAACCAAAGGCATTTTAGGAGGTGCTCCCATGCCTCCCGAAGGTGCTCCCGTGCCTCCCGAAGGTGCTCCCATCTCTCCCATGCATCTCAGAGGTGCTCCCATCCCTCCCATGAGAGCCCAAAACTCATGCCTCTCATGGTTCCCATGCCGCTGAAGCCTCCCATGCCACCGATGGTGCACATGGCTCCTCCCATGCCTCACATACTGCCCATGCCACCCATGCATCCCCTGGCTCCCATAGTGCCTCCAATGGCGCACATGCCTCCCATGCCTCCCATGGCTCCCATAGTGCCTCCCCTGGCGCCCATTCCTCCCATGGCTCGTGCCTCCCATGCCTCACATGCCCATCAATCCTTTTTGGATCAAGATTTGATCACGACAAAGGTTGATGTACTCCTTTTTCCTCACATCGAAGTGAGATGTGTCCATGAAGAAGATGAACTTCTCACATTCCAAGAATTTTTCATGCTCCTCCATGGACAATTTCTTCTCCTCCAATGCCACCTTCTTCTCCTCGACCGCCACCCTCCTCTCCTCGGCCGCCGTCACTTGGCTCCTTGCCATCCTCCTCTCCTCATTTTCTTTCTACCTTGCCTTCACAATTTCGTCCATAGCATTTTTTAGCTCAACATCTCCTCCCTTCTTCTTCTTCTTCTTTTCTTTTGCTTGTTTGCCTCCATTTGGTCTTTTGGGATTGGAGTAGGCAACCGAGCTTGGCATTGGGCTCCTCTTGTCGTCGTCACTTGATCCCTCTTCCTCATCATCATCTAAGACCACCGCATCAATAGTTGTCTTGCTTTTGTTTGGCACCTCAAGGCCATCACGAGTCTTCCATTTCTCTTAATCTTTCAAGACCTCATGGAAATGGGGCAACATAAATGCTCTTCCTTTCTTCACCTTGCCATTCTTGGTCTTCTTGTCTTCTCCTTGGAACAAGTTTTACGCAATATTTAGCTACAAAGAAAAGAAAAGGTTAGTACCACTTGAGACACAAAAGATGAAGCATGAAAAAGGAACATAAAGAAATGGTACTTACCCTATATCTATCATTAGTACCACTCGGGTTTATCTTGTCAACCGACGCCATAGCCGTCGCCCACTTTTGACAATCGGCATTGATCAACGACCACCGGAAACGAAGAGATCTACCGGTGCGCTCATTTCCACTCACATTATTTGCATCAAAGTACTCCTTCATCCTTGCCCAATATGTATCTCGAGTTTGATCTGTTGCAATGGTGGCATTCATAGACACATTCAACCATGTCTTGCATAGCAAAATGTCTTCTTCCACGATGTAGTTGGAGGCTCTTCCTTTCATCGGTGCACCGACCATACCCTCACCCTCGTCATCCACCTCAAATTCATGATCATCTTCATGCATCTCATTGATTTGAGACCAATGAGAATTGTTGGAACCAACATTCATAGTTGACAAATAAGCTTCATCGGCCATACTACAAGATTTGAATAAACTACATCGGTCCAAATGTTCACATTGAGCTAAAAAATAAAAAATAAAAATATATACCTTATGGGCATATCACCGAACACATTGCGCGCGTCGGCCGCCGGCTCAACAAATTGCCCGCTCGGTGGCGCTTCCGGTGGTGGAGGAGGGGGCTGCGGATGCGCGCTCGCACGCGAGGAGGGTTTCTTCTTCCGCTTGGCCGCACCATCCCTGTTTGCCTTCTTCTTTTCAATCGCCGTCGCCACCGCCACCGCAATGGGTCGCTTGCCGAGCGCGCTGCGCGGGTTCGCCGCGGCCACCGATGCGCCGCCACCAACGGAGCTCGTCTGAGGCGCCATGAACCGCCCGCGCGCGAGACCGGTGGTTGGAGCCGGTGCGGCGCCGGCGGCGAAACCAGGCGTCACCTGAGCTCTAAGGTTTGCGCCCCCGCAGGCGAGCAAGGTATCGCGAGAGTACATGGGGGTGAGAGGGTTGTCGGTGGTGTCCATCGTCGGTGGTGGCGCCGGGCAAGAAGCGGGAGGAGCGCAAGCGGGAAGGTGACGGTTGCGTTCGCGTGAGTTGTCCAGCGCGCTGAATCGGGCGCCCTAAATAAACAGCGCTGAGGCCGGCGCAGTGAAATGTTTTTACAACGCGTGTTCGTTTAGCGCATGGTTTTGCATAGCTGTTTTTTCAGCGCACCTGTTAAAGATACTCTTAGAAGCTGAACCCCTGGTACGGAGAGAGCCACGGCCAATACGCAAACGAAATAATCAGGCCCGTACTCTCACACGGCTGAAACCTAGCGCAGCCCCAAATGTTATTCCGTTTACTCCGTTTACAATTGTGAAGATGCTTATAGAGCCAGAGTGTGCATATGTACGTCATATGGATGATTGTATATTCTTGTATTTAAGGGTCTAAATTGTACTCTTTCCATTTCATAATATAGTGCGTGCTCGATTTCCGTGCTTCAACTTTGACCATAAATCTAACCAACGAGATCAATTACGGCAAAAACAAAAAATGTATCATCAAAAACTTCTTTCGAATACAAATTCAATGATATAATTTTTGCTCCCGCCGCATTTGGTCTCGTTGGTCTAATTTACGGTCAAACTTGAATCTCGATAAGCGTGGGCGCACTACATTATGGAATGAAGAGAGTTTTGTGTTCTTAAAAAAACATTTTTATAGTTTAAATTAAACTACGAAAATGGAACAGAGTTAGTACCTAGGTTTTGACCTTGAACTTGTACGCGATTCGGTGGCCAGCGATTCTGACGAGCACATGGTTTAATTGCAGTGTTTTCCATCTAAAAGAACAACCACAACCATGAGTTAAAACAAGAATATAAAATCACTTAACAAAACTTTTAACTCGGTATACGTTGGTGGTCTCCTACAAGGAGAACGGCAAGATAACCAAATGGGCAAAGCTTAAGCGAAACAATCACCGAACTATTAATTTAATACAACAGATATCAAATCCACATTTGTCCCAGCTAAAACAAGAAGCATCTACTCGAAGCCAGATTAATAAGTTACATTTTACAAGCAGCCTGCCTTAGCCCTCCTAAGGGCACCAGCACCACGACCCTTTGACGCCTGGAAAGTTTGTTACGGCGACTGCAACAAGGGTACAGCTCGGTCCTACTATGCGGCGAAGCTGCCGGTCGCCTCGCCGCCACGGCGGCAGCCTTAGGAAGACGGGCGCGCCCGCTTGTTGCTGCCGCTGCCGCTGCCGTTGGTGCCCATGCACGATGGGCACTTGTACTGCTTGATGTGCTCCGCCTTGGCCGGCGTGATCTTGACACACTTGCCATGGAACCACTTCTCGCACATGTCGCAGCCGATCCAGAACTCGTCCTGCCCGTAGTTGTCCCCGCACGCGCCGCACAGCGTCTCCCCGTGCTCTTCCCCACCACCACCACCTGCGGCGGCTCCGCCATCCTCGCCGCCGTCCAGGCCGTCATCCTCACGGTCTTCCTCCTTCGGGGGCTGGGGCTTGGGCTGCTTCGCCCGTGGCTCCGAGTTTTTCTGCTTTCATAACGCAGGGTGCAAGTGAGACAGCCATAGGGCAAAGTAGTAAACCACCTTGACATTACTTGCATGGACAGAAGACAAAATCATGGTATGAGTAAACCTAAGGAAAAATGAGCTATACCATTTTATTGTTGGACTTGGATTTGCTATTGCTGTGATTACTATTGCTCGGTGCCTTGGTTTTACTCTTCCCACTAACAACGTCAAAAATCGTGGGAAGATCATTAATCATACCAAACAGGCGCTTCCTGCATAATAGCAACATGCAAACATCAGTAACAACACATCAGGCCAACAGTGAAAAAAAAATAGCAATGATCTCAGAATAAGTGGTTCTCATAAGATACAGCATGCATTAGCCACAGAATCATGTGGAGCATCTTCTGCATAGCAAGACAGGTCTAATATATCGATGCTACCAAAAGTTGACCAACAAGAGATGTGTTTTGAAACTTTCCATTTCCCTCATACTCTTGTTTGACAATAATAAGTCTTTGAACACATGGGCTAAAGTTGCAAATGACAGGAAGCAATGCACATTTACACAAGTACCCACAATACCAGGTTAAAATGTTCCCCAGGGTTTCATGGAAATTTCTACTGCAGGTTTGTGGAATTGGACGAATGCCTTTTGATTATAACAAGTGAGTCAAACAATTCCCAGCAGTGCATTCTGGGCTTTATTTAAAAACCATGATTAGGTAGTAACTCTAAACTTTGTTTTCTATGCTAGGCACCAAATGTGGTTACGAAAACAGTATAGAAAAGAAGGAACTGCACAGATGGAAAGCACAATGCTATGTAAACAGAACAGTATACATTCATGAAAGATGAGTGCAAACCTACCTGTCATTTTTATCGAATCCGAATCGAGCACCAAAGTAAAATGCAACAGAAAGTAACCATGCGTCACTGTGTACTGCAACCATGGACAGCCAATCTTTTTCCTGCATTCCATCTCTTGCGAAGTTAATGCCCAATGCTGGCTCTGGGAGCTCAGGTGGCACTTCTTCAGCAGGTAAATTTACTTCCCAATGCTCATTGGGAAACCCATAAAGGCACAAATTTTCTTTTTCTGCAGATGAGAACACTAGTTAGTACGGATGGACCCAGAAGAATCTCAAAAGGCTGCAACATTTAGGCTGCAGCTGCAGATTACTCGCATAATCATGTGATAGATATGTAATGGAAGAAGAATAAATGCTCCAAGGTTGAATTCAAGTTCGCTCATAAGATTAAATCATCAAATCTATTTGAAATGAAGGAAAGGCAACCTACAAACATATTCAATTAAACCACATATTCATGGCAATCGTGTTCTCAACAAAAGAAGCAGTATATCATACAAGTTATCAGGACGAAGAGGCAGTGTTTTGGCTCTTGGCTCCAGATGAACTCATATCTGAACCTTCAAACCTACTGTGTGGATCTGTGCCAAAAGCAGTGTAGGCAGACATACAGGTATGCAGATATTCAAGTATTTAAGATCTTGTATGGACAGGAAGTGCACATCGGGCCCACAAATGAACGGCAGAGTTTTGAATTTCACCAAACGATGGATCCAACATGACCAATGGAACATGAAACTATTAGCCATCTGTACTGTGGTACAAGAACTTTAGCTGAGTTGGTCTATTTTGAAGGAACGAACAGAGTCAGACGTGATACTCAATTTGACATTAAAATATTGTATCTAGATGTAGTCAACATGACATCACCATGACATGTTTGCATGTTCCGCATTGCCATCAGAAACGTGTACAGGCTGGATTAGTGTGTGCTTTGTTTATGTTGTTGAGATAAACCACGATACTGACTCCTTGGGATTGTGGCGTGAGTCTCGGGCAGCTGATTTGGGATAGCTGTTATGACTGAATAAAAGGAAGAGGCACGGAGTTAACATATCAAAAATATTGCAGTGTCCCGTGTTTTATTAAGTGGTCGAGTCCTCCCTGTGTGGCAGGGTCTACCGTTTATGTTCATCGCATGAGTTGATGCTGGCCTGAAACCATCACTCCTTATGAGTAGCTCAGGCGAGCACAGCTACAACCATGGCACCACAGATTGGTTTGATCCTGATATACTGCAGCAGCTTCTGCTATGGCCACTGTCGACACCACCTGGCCTCCTGGGTAATTCACAAGGAGGAGACAAGCAGGCCGTGGATCCAGTGGTACATAATCTGTGATGACAGTTCATGAAACTTATTCCTCATCTGTGCTGTTGAGAAACATGGACCTGGTTACTCTATCTTAAAGCCAACACAATCTGAAATATGTGTGAGAATACAATCACTAGCAGGAATCTCGGCATTGCCCATTGGTTGTGCTATCGAGAATATCTAGACCTGAGAAGCAAATTGTATATTCGTACGAAGAGCTATAAAAAGCAATTAATACTCCCATCACTACCAAGCCCCAAAATACATGAGAAGGTTATCAAAGATTAAGCCATTTACAACAGTAAAAGACACCATTTGATCAAGCAAGTACATAAATGGTGTTATGGGCTTAGGAAGGAAAGTTAGCACACTGGCAAAAACGCAAAAAGGCAGATCCTAATACCATTGATGTAATCTGTCCACGCTATTTTTTGGATGCACCATTTTTTTAAGAGGCTCTTCATAGCATACTAATTTGTAACCAAAGGCTCGAGCAATCAGTATGTTTTCCAATGCATTTATATCACCCATCAGGAGCAAAACTGGTAGTTTGATCGAACAAATATGTTTTCCACTCATAGGCAACTAGAGAATTAAGGATGCCTTCTTGGTAAATTCCTGAGAGCATTCGGATGGTTACAATCTGCAATGGAGCCATTACAGCCATCACACTATACTGTGCATAGGGCAGCAGAGGCCTTGAAGAACAGAGAAGGGGGAAAGGCTGAAGACATCACTGTGTTAGGGGTGCAGATTTACAGGATCCTAAAGGATGCAATGGTAGGCAGTCCTCCATCACGAAACCATGTTAATCTGATCAAATTGCAATATCATCTAGTGGATCCCAACATCACTGTTCTTTGCTATATGCAACAGTACAACAGTGCACACTGGTAGACACCAAGCAGCAAGTCCAATCATTGTGGTCTGCCAGTCCTTGCAAGTCAAGAACTGCATCAATCATTATTACGGCAGAAGAATCACACCCCACCAACCAAGCAGGACCCAGTAATGCTGAACCCAACTAACTAAACTCACATACGCACCAGCCAACTAGCAGCCCACCACCGCAGCTCCCAACGGCCAAGTGCTACCTTTTTCTACTACTACCAAGATAGCTCCCAAAGGTGGAAGCTTTCATCAGGAAGGGACACTGATAAACTCATTGACCACTCAGTCTCTCGTGCAGCAGGGGCAAGCATGTGGAACGATCCGAGCCGCCCATTTCCGGTCATCCGACTGCTGAGGCCTACGTCACAGTCTCCCTTCCACAGGAGGCTCGTTATTAAATCCAACAACAATTAAGGCCTCCGCTTGATATTCACGCTCAGTGTCGCTACTCCTTCGATCCATGGATTCAAAATAGATAAAAAAAATATGGCGAGGAGGATTCCAAAAATTAAGTAGATTGGTTTCTTGATTCTTCAGTATACATACAGAGTGACACCCAGCTAAGCATGTTTTAGATGAAAAGGAACATCGATTATTTTCCTAATGAGATTCCACTAAACCCCACATACCTAATTAGTAATTAGACTAAAAATGGTATTATGTGCGGAGATTACGGAAGGATAAAACAGCAAAAATCTGCACGGAAAGAGCAGGGAAGAACAGCAGGGCAGATATGCAGGCGTTTCGAGAATTCACTCACCCGGGTCGCATTGCTGGAAGAAATTCTCCACATCTGCAGCGAGAAACACGAAAGAAACGGTCAGCAGACAATCCCAGGAACCCAGACGAGGCGAAAAAACCAGCGAAATTCGAAAAGCTCGAATCTTCGGCCCCGCCCCCGGGGGGGAAGAAGGGAAGAAAAAAGCCAATCTGGCGTGCGCGCGAGCGAGCGAATCTGCGGCGACCTACCGTTGGTGAGCGCGCGGATGAGGCCGGAGCGGCGGCCCTTGTAGTCCCGGTAGACCTCCTCCACCGTCCTGGGGTTGTACTGCGCATCCATTACCGCCGCAGAGGATTCGAGGCGGGGAGGGGAGCGGAGCGGAGGGGTGGGGGGGGGGGGGGGATGGGCACTGTGCTTGTGTCTTTTTTTTTAATTTCGATTTCGACGTCTTCGGGTTTGGGGGAAAGGTTTTAAATGAGGAAAGAGGGGCGGACGCCAAGGGAGGGAGGGCGACTTAAGTGGATTGGAGAGCGCGGCGGGCGTGTCCGTGTGGGGTGGGCCCCACCGCCCGTCATCCGTGTACCATACGTGTATCTTTTTGGTAGCGCCTGAAAAAGAGATCTGCATCATCCTTCGCTTTGGGACCGCTGGATCTTCATTCAACGGCAACTAGTAAATCGTGCGTTGTTTATTTTTATTATCTTCGTTTCTACTTTCTCACGCGGCGTACCAAAAAAAGATAAATACGCAGTGTCTTTTTATGTTGGGTTTCTTTTGCACTTGTTTTTCTGTTTTTATGAAATTTTATTGGGCCACGCTATGCGTCCACATGCTGATATTGCTCACTTTAGAGCAACTCTAGCACATACTATGTGCTAAAAGAAACAGAATATATATGCTATATTTTTTTGATCCGCAAATATATTTTTTGCAATGAGTGCTAAAATTCATCGTGCAATCCGTATATCTGTCGTATGGCTGAACTGGTTTGTGGTTTCTTCTATATCTAAAAAACGGTTGCCCTCGTGAAACTTCATTCGCGACACGATGGAGCGAGGCCCGTGACCACGGCGTTTGTTGGAGCGAGGCCAGGTGGCCTGGCCACGGCGGGCGAGGCGTGGTAGTGCGCCTACGACGAGCCACCGGCATGACCCGAAGCGGCCAACAGCACGCATAGGCGAGGGACAGCCCAGCAGCCATGGCACGGGCGGCCAGCAGTCAGCGAGGACGCAGCCAGCCCCGACGTCTCGCTGTGAATTCCTCTGGGAAGATGAGTACAAGGACTCGGTTGCATTTTTATTTTTATTTATAGGGACTTTGTTGTAAAATTATAGCACATCTGTTCTGGCCAAGCAAAAATTATACTACAAAAAATCCAAAAAAAAGTTTTACGAGGAATGCTACATCACTTTTGCAGTACACGAATATGACACATATGTTGGATGAACTATGAATAATGATTTGATTTACCACATATAAGTAGTGTTAACTTTTGTAACAAAGATAGTGTTGCAATCGTTCCTTTGTAACAAAAGGCTTGTTGCAATCCCCTTTTTTCTTGAAACACGAATAGCGAACATGAGCAGCCCTCGTATGTGCAACAAACATGGTGTTGCAATCTTTGCAACAGAATGCATGTTGTAATCATCCATTTTTTCCTTTCAAAACATGAATAGCCATTCGATTTACTGCATGTGACGAACGTCAATCTTTGCAACAAAGATAATGTTGCAGGAAGCCCTTTGCCACAAAAGATTTGTTGCAATCACCTTAAACCATTTTTTCCTTTAAAAAATACATATAGCAGTCTCATCTACCACACATGAGTAGTATAAACTTTGCAACAAACAAAGATAATGTTGCAGTCCATCCTAAGACTTGTTGCAATCAATTAATCTGAAGGGATCCAACCGCCACCACCCTTCCTTCGCCTAATCATCTGCTGAAAGGTCAAGAATGATCTGAGGGGGAGGGGGTGAATGATCACTTCTAAAAATTCTAAGAAACTTAGAAGGAATTCATGCAAATTGCGAAGGACTAAAGATATCTCGAAGGAAATACAGTATCGAAAGATATACATAGCTCGAAAGGATTTGGAGCGAAGGTAAACATCGAAGGCAAACAGGCAACGAGTAAATACTTAATGTAAATGCAAAAAGGAAAACGAGTGTAACACCCTCAGTTGTCTGTAACAGTAATCATCATCACTGTTGATCATTACTGTTGCTCCCCTATCATTACTCAAACTTTGTGATGAGCTTAACCAAAACCTTGATGTGGGTGATCAACAACCCATGCCCCATGTGCATGATCACTTGAAGTCAAACCCAAAGTCAAAATCCTATTCAAATGAGGTTAGGAAAATTGTGCCAAATTAAACCTTGCTCGAAAATCATGAAACCATTTTTGTAAATTGCCTAAAATCATTATAATCATGTTGGACCAACTTTGGTAATTTTTGAAGCTATAGAAAAATGTAAACAACTCAAACAGTAGCAAAAAAAGTGGCATTTGATACCTTTTAAATAAAACAACAATACAAGAGAATTTATATATGCCCCAAACTTTTTGTAGCACTGATGTGGGGTATAACAATAATTGTGGAGCCTAGTACATATCTTACAAAAATGCTAAAGTCTATAAAACAAATACAAACAGAAAAGATAGAAAACAAAAAGCAAAATAAAATGAAAAGAAACTAAACGTCGCCTGGGGCGAAGGCCCACCTCCCCTCCCACCTGCCCCCGTCACCTCCTCCACCTGCTCCGTCGCCGTGGCGCCATCGCCGTGGCCAGGACACCTGCCGGCCGCCCCCACCCACACTGTGGCCGGGGAGGCGATAAGGTTGACCCCGGCCTCCCCCTGGACACCCCCGCCTCCACTTTCCCCTCCTCCTCTTCTCGCAGCCGTCGGGGGAAAACCCGAGCCCCGCCGTCGTCGCCATGGCCGTGAGCTCACGCGGCCAGTGAGCTCGCGTCGCCACGCCGCCTTGTCCAACTTGTTCGCCGTCGTCGACTACGCCACCCCACGGACAAAATCGACCCGGGAGCGCCTCTGCACCACGCCACGTCCCCGTTCCCCTCCGCTACCTCGCCGGCGTTGATGCCCCACAAACGTAAGGGATCGAGATAGTCTTCGCGGGTAAGTTAACCCAATTTATTGATTCGACACAAGGGGAGCCAAAGAGTATTTATAAGCTTTGACAGTTGAGTTTTCAATTCAACCGCACCTGAAATATACTTGCTTGCAACAAAAGATAAGTGGTAAAAGGTAATATGATAATGATGGTGACGACAACAAAAGTAAACAGCAAAAGTAACAACTAATGACCAGCAGGATTGAAAACAATGTAGGCTAGGGAGATGGATGGTTGGGCGCTGCATGGATGAGAGTGAACATGTAATAGATTCTAACACGGGGCAAGGCACACAGAAAAGCAATGATCATCTAGGCAAATATCAAACATTAGGCATGTATCCCGTAGTTAGTTGTGCGTGCTTGCAATAAGAACTTGCACAACATCTTTTGTCCTACCATCCCGCTACGAACGGGGCCAAAGGGAACTTATGGAGATTAAGGTGCTCCTGTCAAAGAGCATCGGAACAAAGCAATAAACTCAATGGATACATGGAATCCTCAAATTATGGACCATCCCCTTTGGTGTCCGAAGCTGTCACCTTTGGGATCGCCGGTTCCGGACCATAATAGGTGCATACAACTCATAGATAGGATCAAGAACACAAATATACTCATGAAAACACATAGGGTTCAGATCTGAAAACATGGCACTCGGGCCCAAAGTGACAATCATTAAGAGCAACAAGTTGAAGCAAAGAAGATAAACACCAATCTAGATGATAGGCAACATGCCCCCAACAATCTGAAGAACTATTACATGATCAAACTCATCCAATCCCTACCATCCCCTTTGCCTACAGCAGGGAATTACTCACACATGTGAAGAGAAGTCATGGAGGAGGGATGGATTGGTGATGGTGATGACGATGGCGACGATCTCCCCTCTCCGGAGGCCAAATCAGCCTCCCTGATTAGCCCTCCCGAAGAAGAACAGTGGGTGGCGGCGGCTCCGCGACGGAAACTGGAAAAGCGACTTCTGTTCTGGGGTTTTCCCGTCACGAGAATAAATAGGAGCATCGGTAGGGCACCAGAGGAGGGGGGAGGCTCCCAGGCGGCCAGAGGGCGCGGCCCCACCCCTGGCCGCGCCAGGGGGGCGCCTGGGGCCCCCAGGACTCCCCTCTGGTCCCACTTCTGGCATCTGGCTCCTTTAGGTGCGTGGATTTTCTGTGAATTTTCCCGGAATTTTCTGTGATACCTAAAAATCCATTTTCCTGCACACAATAAAACCATACAGGCAGCTCTGCTGAAAACAGCGTTAGTCCGGGTTAGTTTCGTCCAAATCATGCAAGAATGAGGGCAAAACAATAGCAAAAGTGTTTGGAAAAGTAGATACGTTTGAGACGTATCAACTCCCCCAAGCTTAGCATATTGCTTGTCCTCAAGCAATTCAGTTCAACGAACTGGAAGCGACAAAGAAAACTTTGACAAACTCTTTTGCCTCATTATATGTATATAAGCATGTACTACGAAAAGAGTTTAGCAAGTATTGAAACAATGCTATAAGGACAATGCACGAAGCAATTCTTCTTTCGTGTGATCAATCACAAACAACTGAAAGTAAATAATATGCTACTGAAAATCAATACAGGATCACAATGCACGTAGCTTGAACATACTTGAGTGGCATTTCGCTAGCCTCCATGAGTGAAGCAAAACATAAATGCAGAAACTCCTCCGGAGTTTTAAAGGTGACTAGAACTCAGTATTTCAGACTAGCAATAACACAAGCATGAAGAAGACAATGTAGTACTTTGGGACAATGCATGTTACACTAAGAATGACAATTATGCTCTCATAGTTGGTGCTTTGAAGAAAGAAGGGGAGACTCTCGAACCGTGGCTTTTGATGGCAAGGTTGAAAACCCGTGAAAGGAAGCAAAGACTAAACATGTGCCAGAGCTCTTGGTTTTGAAAACAGAGATAAAACTCTTTTGAGAGGTGTAACTTTCCAGTCAACGGTGAAGGTCTCTCAATATCTCCCATGCCAACCATATTAACACCTTTTGCTTACACATATTCCCTTATCCATAAATCCTTTGATGGTCTACGGAACCTTTTATTTTGCCTCAAGGGTGGAAGGAGGGTATCGTTCCATCTATCATAAGCAGCATTTGGTCCATTTCACTCCATCATCAAGTATGGTGGGGGTGAACTCTCATATTTTTTTTTACTTGACTAGTTAAAACTTCCGTCAAAATATTTTTGGCATGCAAGATACTGATTTCCCCTCACCGCACCATGAGCTTGTACGGTTACAAAAGGGAAGCTTTTGAATAAATTTAGAGATGGCACATGAAAGTCTAAGTTAGGAGTGGCCGGTAAATACCACATATAGGTAGGTGAGGTGGACTCAAATGGAACAACTGGGTTTGAAAAGGAGTTTGGAAGCACAAGCAGAATTCCGCTTAGTGCGAGCGAAGGCTAGCAAAAGACTGGGAAGCGACCAACTAGAGAGCAATAACTGTCATAATCATGCAGAGCGACAAAGCAACATTGAATCGGGCATGAAAGTGATATAACTATTCTGAAACAAAAAGATCATCAAGGCATAATAGACTTTTTAGTCATAAACATGTGTGAACATGTGCCAAGTCAATCCAAAAATTCTCCGAAGGGAAATACCACTTCAGTATGCCAAACCATGAACAATGCAGTGCATGTAAATCATTTCAACAACACATTATGTACTCTAGCTATTTGAGACTAGCCACAAGGAAAGCATGAACACTGGGAAAGCATTGTAAACATAGCACTATGTCGCTACAAGCTGGTCTCTAGATCATAAGTACAGGCATATGTACAAAAGTAGAAACAAGAAGAGTTCATACCGGTTTTCCTTGTTGCTTCCCTTCCGTCGATCTTCGTCATTACTGCCTTGTCACTTGCACGATCGAACGTGGGAAATATTATCAAATGCCATCACGGACTCGAGCTGAACTCTGAAAACAAAGCAAACTAAAGAGAGAAAGGAAATCTTTTTGCGTTTTTTAAAGGTTTAAACGAAAGCAAAAGAGAAAATCTTTTTGTTGTTTTGCAAAGAAAGAAAGAAAGAAGAACGGGCAAAAACTTCGAAAAGATAAAAGCGAACAAAAAATAAAACGGATAATACAATGGAAAAGTGAGAAGGGCACGTACTCCCCCAAGCTTAGGTTTTTGGCCTAAGTTGGTAGTAGCTAATGTCCCCAGGAGCCTCCTGCTCTAGGGTGGTACTGGTGAGTCCAAGGGTCGTATGAGGCTTCCGGTGCGTACACCAAAGTCCTTAGATCTTCCCACGAAGAAGGATCTGCGCTCCAAGCAGAGGAAGACCCTTCACCAAACTGGGTGACGGTCTCCCCCTAGAAAGGTGGGAACTCACCATGCTCCTCCTCGTCGGGCACAACCCCCTCCATGGGGTTATGAAACTGATGTTGGACCACGAACTCATCGAACTGGGTAGCATCAAAGGACCATCCGTTCCTGCGAGAAAAATCGAACAAAAGAGGTGCAGGTAGACGGATCTTGCGTTCCGTGGTGGCTCCGAAACGCAAGATATAATCAAGGTTACCAAACTCGGAAGTCATGGTAACAAACTTATGCCTTTTCATAGCAGTAAGATCAAAACTTAAATAAGTAAAAGGCTTATCATCGGGGTGTGGGGTGCCATTAAGAGACTCTAGGATAAGTGTGGCGTAAATGCCACCAAATAAATCTCCCTTGTTACCGTTCATAGCAAGGTGTCGAGCAATTAAGGCACCCACATTATAATCAAACCTCCCCGAGAGGGCGGTTGCCAGGATAGCAATATCCGGCGCATATATGTTGCTCGTGTTGTCACGAGCTAACACCCCTCTAGCAATATAATACGCAAAATACCTGAGGTGTGGGAACAAGATGCTGGAGATTTTTGACCGATGAATATCCCTTGTATCCATGCTACAGAGAGAGTTGAAGACGGTCCTCAGCTCGGAGGGCTGAGAGCTCATCTTCGCCGTCAGTCCAACGTTCGGCACACCTATTATTTCACAAAACTTTTCCAAAGGCATGGTCAAAAGATCATTGTAAATTTTAAACTCAACAGAACCAGTATCAAGGTTATATCTAAAACTGTTAATGAAACAGGAGGTGAGTTTTTTATACTGAGCAACACGGCACGTTGCGAGCCGCGTCAGACCTGCATTAGCACAAAGATTATAGAACTCCTCCTTAATTCCTGCAGCTTCAAAGAATTCATCGCACGGGAAAGTCATTGCACGTGCTGGATTTGTGTCCTCCAACAACTCTAAGGGCACATGATCTTCGTTGTAGCTCACCCTAGCAGTCGAGGGTGAAGCTGTAGCTCTTTTAACTCGATCGGAGCGCTCGGGCCTTTTCTTCCCAAGCCACCCCTTTGCTCTTCCTAGCAAACTCATTTCTGAAATTTTTGACAAATTACAAAAACAAGGATTTAAACAAAGTGAGTTAAGGCAAACTACTCAACCCACTTACCTAAGGCAAAAACTTGCATCAAAACTTGGAAAATAAACTTCTACACATGCATGCAAGCTCACCTAAAAAGCACCAAGAACTACTAAATACTCACAAATGAAGCCACCAACCAAAAATCTAGTTGGAGGAGTGGAGGAGTTACATACCAGGGAGTATTTGCCCAAAATCTCAGCTCAAATGATGGGTCGTAGAGAGAGATCGAAATTCTGGACGGAGAGCAGCAAGAACACAAGAACAAAGTGCAGAACTCGTGTTTTTGGAGAGAGAGGAAGGAGGAGGAAGAAGACTTACCTGGTTGGCTGCCCTGTGGCCCCAGGCGCCCTGTGGGCGTGGCCAGGGGACAGGCCGCGCCAGCTGGCCGCCTGGGCCACTGGTGGGCCCCCCTGGTCAGCCCCAGGTGCCTCTGGGTCACTCCCGGCATGGAAATTTTTATTTTTATTTTTCTGGAATTTTACCGAAAACTTCACTGTTGAAAATTTCTCGGAGTTCAAAAAGCTGCGAAACTTTCTGAAAACTTAAAGCAGTGATTACTATTGTGAAGCTTCAAGAACACAAAAACTTAGTACAACAAAGAGAATAAAATCTAAAGCAAATGAAAACATAACAAGCTTAACTTTTTACCTATATAAAACAAGCTCACTAGTAAGGTTGATCAAGTCTTACCAACAAACCGGCGATATATAGAACAAGAAGTCTCACCTCTTATGAAGTGATCATTGTACCTTTACTTTAATGGACATTGTCCCCACCATAATGGTTTTGTATTTGTGGTGCACATGTAGTGGACAGTCCCATTCTCCAATCTTCACGGTCTCAACATTCTCTATAGAATTAAGGCCGTGCCTCTTGTCAATCTTCTTTGGAAAATACACCGTGTGTTCCTTATCATCAACGTTGAAAGTGACCTTTCCTTTATTACAATAAATAATAGCACCTGCGGTGTTAAGAAAAGGTCTACCAAGAATGATGGACATGCTCCCATCCTCGGGCATGTCAAGCACAACAAAATCTGTAAGGATTAAACAGTTAGCAATTTCAACGGGAACATCCTCACAAATACCAATGGGGACAGTTGTTGATTTGTCAGCCATCTGAAGAGAGATATCTGTAGGGATTAGTTTCTCTAAACAAAGCCTCTTGTAAAGAGAGAAAGGCATAACACTCACTCCTGCACCAAGATCACATAAAGCAGTTCTGACGTAATTATTCTTTATGGAGCAAGGAATGGTGGGTATACCTGGATCACCAAGCTTCTTAGGAATCTTGCCACTAAAAGAGTAGCTAGCAAGCATCATAGATATTGCTTCATTAGGAACTTTTCTTTTATTTGTGACCATATCTTTCATATATTTCGAATAGGGAGGTAACTTAATAGCATCAGTCAAAGGAATTTGAAGAAAAAGAGGTTTCATCCATTCACAAAATTTATTATAGTGCTCTTCTTCTTTAGACTTGAGGGACTTACCTGGAAAGGGCATGGGCTTCTGTATCCATCGTTCTCTTTCCTTCCCATGTCTTCTTGCGATGAAGTCTTCTCTAGAGTACTTCTTGCGTTTATTAGGTGTTTCTTCTTCTCTTACCTCGGGAGAATCATCCTTCTTCGTGTCCTTTTCTTCAGGCTCGGAACCGTCTTCTATTTCAGCATCGGAGGTAGATATGCTGTTAGTATCAACAACTGGCTTTTCACTTATAATAGGATCATCGGGATTGTCAGCCTCCTTGTGTTTCTTCTTCTTATTTTTCTTCGGAGAGCTAACAGTCTCGTCTTCTTCTTGTACTTGAGAATCTTGCTCGATCCTCTTTGGATGCCCCTCAGGATAGAGTGGGTCCTGGGTGTGTGTTCCACCCCTAGTTTTGATGCCATAAGCTTGTATGTCCTGTTTGGCATTATTAGCAAGCAAATATTTTTGCACATTAGAAATTTGTTCAAGCTGAGTTTGAACCATATGAAAATGCTTAACAAGACATTTAACATCATTAACTGTTCTTTCTAGAACACCACACAAACTTTTGATAGCAAGAGAGTTATCATGCAACTGACTTTGTATCCTCCTATTAAAATGGTCTTGCTTAATAATAAAATTATCAAGCTCATCTAAGCATTGGTCGGGAGGCTTACCTTTAGGGATGTCACTTTCAGTAAAGTCTAATAAAGAGCGTACCTCTACCAAGGGAGGGCGAGTAGTAGGCTCACACAATTTCTCAATAGGCGGTAAATTCTTCACGTCTTCGGCTTTAATACCTTTCTCCTTTATAGACTTCTTTGCTTCTTGCATATCTTCGGGGATCAGAAAAAGCATGCCCCTCTTTTTCGGTGGTAGAAGTGGTTCAGGAACGGACCAATCTTCATAGTTCTTGGCGATTTTGCACATTAATTCTTCTGCATCGTCCGGTGTTCTTTCCCTGAAAACACAACTAGCACAACTATCCAGGTAGGATCTGGATTGATCGGTTAAACCAGCGTAAAATATATCAAGCAGTTCATTCTTGGGGACTCCATGTCCCGGCATAACCTTAAGTAAATCACAAAACCTCCCCCAAGCTTTAGGGAGGTGCTCATCCTGCATTTTTTTAAAGTTATAGATTCTTTGCAAAGCAGCATGTTGCATATGAGCTGGGAAATATTTATCAACAAAGAATTAGACTAAGTCCCGAGGACTCTTAATGGAACCATAGGGTAGTGCATCGTACCATGATTTAGAGTCTTCCTTCAAAGAAAAAGGAAAAATCTTGGCCACATAGAAGTTTCGTATCTTCTCATCAGTAGTGAATATGTTACATAGCTCAGCGAGTTTGGTCAAGTGTGCTATAGCATCGTCATTTTCTCTGCCATAAAAGGGGCCAGCCTCGAATCAAGATATAAGTGAAAGATCAACAGAGAAATCATAATCAGGATCAATGATGCATATAGGGGATGTGGCAAATTTAGGATCAGGAATAACTTTGTTCTTCATGGAGTGCCTTTTGAGCAACTCCTTAACAACACCAGGGTCAGAGTCGACACACTCTCTGAGTTCCCTGCAAAAATCATCATCAAGAGTAACATAATCATCATCAAGGATTCTCTCCTTGAGTTCATCTAAGCACGGGTAACCAAAGGTTTTGCAGGTAGGAATATAGGTAGCAGGGGTCTCGGTCTTGGATTCTGCTGCAGCCTTAGCAGTCTGAATTTCAATATAATAACCAAGAAAAGTAGTATCATCAAGAGTAGTGGAAGCATCATCAAAAGTATCGGACATAGTGACAGACTCAGTAGAAGCATCATGTGGTGGTGGTGAAGTAAACTTACTCATAACAGAAGGTGAATCAAGTGTAGCACTAGTGTTCAGAACAGTACCTTTTCTTGTACGGGATGGTAAGATTGGAACCTTGGGGTCTCCTTTCTTACCCATAGCGGATGATGTGGAGCAGGCAGGATACTTCAAGTAGACTTGTAAATATTGCTATGCTCCCCGGCAACGGCGCCAGAAAACGCTGCTTGATGCCCCACAAACGTAAAGGATCGAGATAGTCTTCGCGGGTAAGTTAACCCAATTTATTGATTCGACACAAGGGGAGCCAAAGAGTATTTATAAGCTTTGACAGTTGAGTTGTCAATTCAACCGCATCTGAAATATACTTGCTTGCAACAAAAGATAAGTGGTAAAAGGTAATATGATAGTGATGGTGACGACAACAAAAGTAAACAGCAAAAGTAACAACTAATGACCAGCAGGATTGAAAACACTGTAGGCTAGGGAGATGGATGGTTGGGCGCTGCATGAATGAGAGTGAACATGTAATAGATTCTAACACGGGGCAAGGCACACAGAAAAGCAATGATCATCTAGGAAAATATCAAACATTAGGCATGTATCCCGTAGGTAGTTGTGCGTGCTTGCAATAAGAACTTGCACAACATCTTTTGTCCTACCATCCCGCTACGAACGGGGCCAAAGGGAACTTATGGAGATTAAGGTGCTCCTGTCAAAGAGCACCGGAACAAAGCAATAAACTCAATGGATACATGGAATCCTCAAATTATGGACCATCCCCTTTGGTGTCCGAAGCTGTCACCTTTGGGATCGCCGGTTCCGGACCATAATAGGTGCATACAACTCATAGATAGGATCAAGAACACAAATATACTCATGAAAACACATAGGGTTCAGATCTGAAAACATGGCACTCGGGCCCAAAGTGACAAGCATTAAGAGCAACAAGTTGAAGCAAATAAGATAAACACCAATCTAGATGATAGGCAACATGCCCCCAACAATCTGAAGAGATATTACATGATCAAACTCATCCAATCCCTACCATCCCCTTTGCCTACAACAGGGAATTACTCACACATGTGAAGAGAAGTCATGGAGGAGGGATGGATTGGTGATGGTGATGACGATGGCGATGATCTCCCCTCTCCGGAGGCCAAATCAGCCTCCAGATTAGCCCTCCCGAAGAAGAACAGAGGGTGGCGGCGGCTCCGCGACGGAAACTGGAAAAGCGACTTCTGTTCTGGGGTTTTCCCGTCACGAGAATAAATAGGAGCATCGGTAGGGCACCAGAGGAGGGGGGAGGCTCCCAGGCGGCCAGAGGGCGCGGCCCCACCCCTGGCCGCGCCAGGGGGGCGCTTGGGGCCCCCAGGACTCCCCTCTGGTCCCACTTCTGGCATCTGGCTCCTTCGGGTGCGTGGATTTTCTGTGAATTTTCCCGGAATTTTCTGTGATACCTAAAAATCCATTTTCCTGCACACAATAAAACCATACAGGCAGCTCTGCTGAAAACAGCGTTAGTCCGGGTTAGTTTCGTCCAAATCATGCAAGAATGAGGGCAAAACAATAGCAAAAGTGTTTGGAAAAGTAGATACGTTTGAGACGTATCAGGCGTTCGCGAGCAATTCCGGCCAACATCAACCCTCCCCGAGCCCGCTTTGACGGCTACACCACCGCGGTGAGCTCCTCTACCACCGCCAACCCTCCCCGTAGCTCTCCGTGCATCGTATCCCATTCCGCCATTGGAGCCGTGGCTACCTCGCCGCTGGCGCACTCTTCACCGTGGCCTGGGGCACGCGTTTGGCGCGCGATGTGCGTCACCTTGCTCGCCACGCCCCCAGGAGTAGGTACCCGTAGCGCGCGCCTAGTTTGTCCCGCTAGAACGTCGCCGACGTCACCTCCCGCCCAAGGTCCGCCGCCTCTCTCGTCGTCGACGCCGATTCCGGCGACCCCAAGTCGCGCCGCCGCCACCGTTCGAACCGCGGTGCTCGTCCGGTTCGAACGCGCCACCCCGCGCCCTCTCCTGTAGCCTGTAGCGCGTGCGCCGTTGGCCTCGCCGGCGTTCAGCCGCCGGTGAGCTCTCCGGTGAGGCTGACCGGAGGGCCCCTCCCGTCAGGTTCAGCATCAGTGGTTAATGAGCCACTGACAACGGGCCCCCCCCCTGTAATCCCTTTGTTAAACTAAACTGGAGTTAAACCCCCCCCACTGTCTATGACAGGTGGGCCCCTGGCCATTTAAATTAATTTAAACTAGTTATTTAGCTTATGTGTCACTGACCACTGGCCCCCACTGAGTTTTTATTTAAAAAATTGGTTTTATAAAATGTTGAGTCTATGACCATTGGGCCCAGAGGCTTTTCTGATTTATTCAAATGATTTATAAATAAACAGAGGCTGACATATGGGTCCCACGTGTCAGGCACTGTTTTGATAATGTTCGAATTTAATAATAAAATAAATTCAGAAAATCATTTAAATGATTTAAAACTTTGAAATTTAATAACTTTTAAACCGTAACTCAGATTCAAAAACTTTATACATGAAAATTGATCAGAAAAATATAACAAATACGAATACGCTATCCGTATGTCTATCACACCCCTCTAACACAACGAACATCGAACCGTCCCCCTCCGGACCGACTGTCCGATAAATTGTCCGATACTGCTAAAGTACCCGGATGAATTTATTTCGAACACGAAAGTTGTTCGGAATAGATCAACTAACCCGGATACACCACCCACACATGTGTCGGATGTCCACGACACCTCCGGCATGATATCTCCCCCCTCCGGACACCTTGTCCGATAATCACCCGGAGCTGGCAGTTCATCCCCGGATGAATTCCTGCTCTGACCAACGTGCATTACTCTGCGTTAGAACACCGTTAGCATTGCATCTGTCATGTTATGCATCTGTTTGTATATGCTTGTTGTGTATTTACTGTTTCCCCCCCCCTTAATCTCCGGTAGACCCCGCTGCTGCCGTCGACTACACCGCTGCTGAGTACGACTACTTCGTCGACGACCCTACCCCTATCGTCGAGCTTCCAGGCAAGCAGAGCCATTCTCTTCCCCAGATATCACCTACCTTTCCGTACATTTCTTGCACTAGGCATTGTTACTGCTGCTGCTACGATTACAATCCTATTCAATTGCATAGCCTGTTTTTGTCGCCCCTTGATGTACCTCCTTTATCCTATGCTGCCTATTATTATTATGCATTATTCAGCAGTGAGCCCTGCGCATTGTTAGCTAGGATTAGATAGCGGGCCGTGATCACTTAGGGGAGTATCGCGGATATAATATATTACAACTGCTACAGGTACGGTACATTGCAGACACCGCCTTAGGTCCCCTACCTCGGCTCTGCCGAGCCACCATCAAGTGTGAGCTATCGAGGAGTGATCCTTGTACTCCACTCGTTGCTGACTCTGTAAAGCCGCTCTAGGTACCTGAGCCACGGTTGTCCTTCAGGTAAGAAGTCGGGCGACCCAACGGTACCCGCGAGAGGTATTGCGACGGGACGATAGGGAGGGTACGACCAGTGTACCGGTGTGCTTGGCCCCTGATCGTTGGCCGTGAGAGTTACCAAACCACAAAAGTCGAGCTCCTCCAGGAGCACACGCGAGACAAGGTAAGGAGACGGTTCACCTTGTTGGTAACCGCAGAGACTTGGTGGGACGGCAGGGCAGGCACCGATGTACTGGTGGTCCTGGCTGCTGTCGTTGTCCGCGGGTCAGTTAAGTCAAGGCAATGATAACGGTTGTCAAACAAGTTAATAAAATGACTAATGATTCAGTGAATGTCTTGAGTTGGCTATATGCCATGTACGCACTACGTACCCGTGGGAATTACGAGTTATGGGCTCCTCTGCTTAGTAGTGTCGTCCGAGGACTCTTCAGACGTCAGCAGTACTGCGGGCTGATTGCCTGGAAGTGGTGTTGTCTTATTTGCTTGCGCGATGGTGTCTTATTTGAATTTGCTTTAACTTCACCGGCCAGCCACGCACCGTGCAGGAGTACGTTCGGGTTGGGGTCCAAGGCCCGGCGTACTTAGGATTTAGACCGGCGGATGGCCTCTCTGTTGAGTTTGAAAGATGGGCTACGGAGTGTCGGATAGCCTCGGTGGAGCGTTCCCTAACAAGGTGCCCGCCACCCTTGAGATCCATGCGTGGAGTGTAACACAAGTGCACCCCTGCAGGGAAGATTAATCTATTCGAATAGCCGTGTCCACGGTAACAGGACGCTTTATGCTGAAGCTGGATCTTACCACTAGAAACTATTATTATTAAACTGTATGGTTCCGGGTTTTCTTCCTCGCTGGGATGTCGAGGAGGTGAACTCGGAGGCACTGCTAATTATTACAACTTATTATTATTCAATATTGCAGCAACTTCTGCTTCATTGTTACTTTATGCTTTATATAAACTGTTGGCTGATTCTTACCTCATGCTGCAAGACATCGTCGGAAGGTGCTAGTCTTCGATAGGCCTAGCTCCTTACCCTTATTCTGATTTCTATCTTGTAGTCCACTATATACAGCCTCTTATTTCCGTTGATACAATGCATAATGCTTAGTAGCGGACGTAAGACTCGCGGGTATGCTAGATACTCACCTTTGCTTTATTTCCCTTTTTCGCTTTGCCTGATCGGCCGCTGCAGTCGACGTTGGAGCCCAGGAGCAGGAGTACCCCGGAGGCGACTACTACGACGTTGAGTTCCCCGTCGACCAGGAGTAGTTCGGTGGATCCCAAGCAGGAGGCCTCACCTTTTCGATCTGTATCTCTGATGTGATTTGTGCTAGCCTTCTTAAGGCAAAACTTGACTAACTATGTCTGTACTCAGATATTATGGCTTGTATGACTTATGTATTCGGATCCTCGTGATCCCTGGTATTGTAACATATTTGTTTATCCTTTTGTGTTTAGTGTTGTGCTGTGATATTCTCACCGTGGCATCCTAATCTCAGCCGTGTACCCTGCGTGTATGATTACTGTACACGGGTTGATTTTGGGGCGTCACAAGTTGTTACCAGAGCCGACTGCCTGTAGGAAGCCACCCCACCACTACTTTGTCGAAGTTGAGTCTAGACTTTGAAAAACTATTTTGCTAACTTAATATTTGGATTACGGGCCCACATCGATGTCACTACGTGTGATATCTATGGTATTAGGATCCTTTTCTCCTTACCTATGCTCTGGGAATCTGCTCTCTTATCCTTGCTGTTAAGTTTTACAAACTCTGACATTAGGATCACGTTCTCTTGATTCCACCCGGCGTTTTGGTGCTTCCCCATTGATTGAGTCGTGTAGCAGGAGTTCTACCCCAGGTCCCGGACCGCGGATCCCATTCTCACTCTGCTCAGGCCGCGCGTCCTTTGGCATTAACTCCTGTGGCCAACAGTTTTCTTGTGGCGTGATTGACATAGTGGAATCTATGTCGCATCGTGTAATCCTTACCGCGGTCTGCGCGCCGCCTAGTGAGTCTTTTTTCCTTAATTTCTACGACGTTACGCTACCCGATTTTCGATTGACTCCGTGTGTATGTCTTATATGACTACTCCTATATATATATCCGCGCCTCCTCTTCGTTGTCGCTTTACTTCATGCTTGATTCCGGTATCTCGTTAAATTTTCATCGCTGAAATACCCCTGTTAAATTCTAGCAGGATGGCTGGTCGTGGTGGTCGTGGTCGTGGACGTGGTCGTGCTGCCAACGACCCACCTCCGCCGCCAGATTACATGGCCGGGATGATGCAGCAGTTCGAGCTGAACCGTCAGTTTATGGAGAATGTCATGGCTCAGTTCCCCCAGCCGAATCAGAATGGGCACCACCATCAGCATGCCACCGTGACTCTACACGACTTCACCCGCCTCAACCCCGCTATGTTCCGCAACACTGTTCAACCGTTGGATGCTGATGACTGGCTTCGCGACATCACTCACGAGCTGGAGTCTGCTAATTTCGATCCAGCCGACTATGTGAACTTTGCGTCTTATCATCTGAAAGACGCCGCTGCTCAGTGGTGGAGCACCCACAAGCGTTCACTTCCAGTTGGAGAAGACATCACTTGGGATGAATTTCAGTCTGCCTTCCGCGCCCGCTACATTCCTCGGGGGATCATGGATCGTAAGGCGGAAGAATTCCGCAACCTCACTCAGAGCGACATGACTATTGAAGCCTATCAGCGTGAGTTCCTCAACCTCTCTCGCTATGCAGAAGAAGAGATCACCACTGATGCTCGCAGGTAGCAGAAGTTCTGTCGTGGCCTCAATCCAGACCTCAGGCTCACTCTTGCCGTTCATGATTTCGCCAACTTCGCCACCATGGTGAACAAGGCTATCACCGTCGAGACTGCCCAGATGGAGCACAAGAACTCTCTGAAGCGTTATCGTGACGTTGGCTCATCTTCGGGCGCAACACAGAAGCGTCGTATCTGGCTCCCTACCAGTGTGACCCATTCAGCTGTCCCTGCTCCAAGGCCGTCTTATGCTGCACCCCGTCTGCCTCCGCCACCGCAGATGCCAAGAGCTCTGCCTGCACCACCCAATGCTACACCCCTTCGTCCTCAGGATGGACTATGCTTCACGTGCCGCCAACCTGGGCATTTTTCCAGAGAGTGCCCCCAGAAACAAAAGCAACTGGTAGTTCACCCCGCTGGACGCGGAAATGGTCGTGGCAACAACAGGACCCCCAACTATAATACTGGGTCTGCTGCTTATGATCGTGGACATGCTAACAACATCAATGTTGAAGAAGCTCAGCAACAACCCGCTACCGTGATGGGTACCCTTCTCGTTAATTCTGTACCTGCTACTCTTTTATTTCATACAGGAGCATCGCATTCATTCATGTCGGAAGCATTTGCATTGTCGCATAACTTCACGCTAGAAAAGATGAACCCACCGATGGTTGTCCGCACCCCGATAGGCCAATGCCAAACCACCAAGATAGTGCCCGGAACCATTGTTGGAATTGAAGGAATTGAATCCCGTGCTTCCCCCATCATTCTAAAGTCTTCCACCATAGACCTCATTATGGGAATGGATTGGTTGAAATTTCACGATGCCGCACTGTATTGTGGCACCAAGTCTGTCCAACTTTTTCACCCTTCCGACGAGATTGTTAACAACACCACCCGAGTTACCCGTAATGCTGAAACACAGATATTTATGATGAATGCTTTGAATGCCGCCCCCTCGAAGGCATCGAGAACGTTCAGTCGTTCGCGATTTCCCCGATGTCTTCCCCGAAGAACTGCCAGGAATACCCCCGATCCGAGAAGTCGAATTTGTCATCGACTTGAAGCCCGGCACCACCCCTATTGCCAAGCGTCCTTACAAGATGCCGCCACATGAACTCCTTGAACTTAAGGAGGAAATCGACAAGGCACTGCAGAAAGGATTCATTCGCCCTAGTTCCTCTGCTTGGGGAGCACCTTCGCTTTTTGTCAAGAAGAGCGATGGGACAAACCGATTGGTCCAAGATTATCGGCCCATTAACCAAGCCACCATCCAGAACAAATACCCACTTCCCCGGATCAACGATCTGTATGATCAACTTGCTGGATCCAAGGTGTTTTCTAAACTCGACTTGAGGTTGGGTTATCACCAAATCCGAGTCCGTGATGAGGACATTCCGAAGACTGCCTTCATTACTCGCTATGGTTCATACGAGTACACCGTCATGTCCTTTGGCTTAACCAATGCTCCAGCCACCTTCTCCAGATTGATGAATTATATTTTCATGGAGTACCTCGACAAGTTCGTCGTGGTTTATCTGGATGATATATTGATATATTCCAAGAATGAAGAAGAACATGCTGAACATCTTCTTCTTATACTGGGGAAGCTTCGAGAACACAAACTCTACGCTAAGTATTCTAAGTGTGAGTTCTGGCTTCCTGAAGTAACCTACCTTGGACATGTGATTTCCAAGGATGGCATTGCCGTCACCCCAGAACGTATCCAGGCTATTCTTGACTGGACTCCTCCCAAGACCGTCAAGCAAGTCCGCAGTTTCCTCGGGCTCGCTAGCTATTGCCTCCGTTTCGTCGAGAATTTTTCCAAGATTGCCAGGCCTCTGACTAATCTGCTTCACAAAGGTGTCAAGTTTGAGTGGACAGATAAATGTCAAGAAAGTTTCCAAGCGCTCAAGGACAAGCGAACTTCTCCCCCGGTGCTCGCTCCCCCTGATACTCAGAAGGACTTCGTGATATATTGTGACGCGTCTCGTCAAGGATTAGGTTGTGTCCTAATGCAAGAGCGCAAAGTGATTGCTTATGGCTCTCGTCAGTTGCGTGCTCATGAAGACAAGTATCCAACACATGATCTCGAATTGGCAGCAGTAATTTATGCATTGAAGTTGTGGCGACATTACCTCATTGGTAATCGTTGCGAGATCTACACTGATCACGAAAGCCTGAAGTACTTGTTTACTCAGCCAGACCTGAATCTCCGCCAACAAAGATGGCTCGAGACAATAGCCGATTTCAACATGGATATTCATTACACCCCGGGCAAAGCTAATGTGATGGTCGATGCTTTGAGTCGTAAAGCTTACTGTAGTGAACTTGAGGTTCAACTAGAACAACCACCTCTGTATGAAGAGTTTCAAAAGCTGAACCTCGAGATTGTTCCTCAAGGTTATGCAAATAACCTGGTTATCGAACCGGATCTCGTCAAATCCGTCAAGGGTATACAGTTTTATGATGATTTCGTACACAAGATTAAGCGCGATATCGCCAATGGGAGACCCTCACCCTTCACTGTCGATAGCAAAGGTGCGGCGTTCTACCAGAACCGTTTAGTGGTTACTCACCGCAAGGGAAGGCATGAGAACCTGGATATGACCCCGAAGGTCATGAAAGCGGCTCACTATACCCCGTTGTCCATTCATCCTGGAAGCACCAAGATGTACCAAGACATTCGTCAGCAATTCTGGTGGCCTAACATGAAGCAAGACATTGACCAATATGTTTATGAATGTGACATTTGACGTCGCGTCAAGGGTGAACATCAAAAGCCCGCTGGGACTCTACAACCACCTGAAATTCCTGTATGGAAGTGGGACAAAGTTCAGATGGACTTCGTCACCGGTTTTCCCCGATCACAGAAAGGTAACGATGCTATCTTTGTCGTCATCGACCGGTTCTCCAAGGTTGCTCACTTTATACCAGTCAAGGAGAAGATCACGGCTGCTCAGTTAGCGGAATTGTATATCGCCCAAGTCGTGTCGCTCCACGGTATTCCGTTGGAGATCAGTTCAGATCGTGGCAGCCTTTTCACCTCAAGATATTGGCGGAGTTTCCAAGAAGCTTTGGGGACTATTCTGCATCTCAGCACCGCTTATCACCCCCAGTCCCAAGGCCAAGTTGAACGAGTCAATCAAGTGCTGGAAGACATGCTTCGAGCTTGTGTTATTTCCTTCGGTAAGAAATGGGAGGAATCTCTTCCGTTGGTCGAGTTCTTGTATAACAATAGCTACCACGCTAGTCTGAAGATGGCACCCTATGAAGTTCTCTATGGGCGTAAGTGTCGGACCCCTCTGAGTTGGTCAGAAACTGGGGAACATGCACTCATTGCCCCGGATATTATTCATCAAGCTGAAGATCAAGTTCACGTCATCCGTGAACATTTGAAGGCCGCTCAGTCCCGCCAGAAGAGCAACTATGACCGCAAACACCGGGAAATGAAGTATCAACCTGGTGAATACGCTTACCTCCGTGTCACTCCCATGAGGGGCACTCATCGCTTCGGTATCAAGGGCAAGTTGGCTCCTCGCTACGTTGGCCCGTTCCGTATCCTTTCCAGGAGTGGACCCGTGGCATACCGGTTGGAATTGCCGCCGAACCTCTCCCAAGTCCACGATGTATTCCACGTGTCGCAACTCCGTCGCTGCTTCAGGGACCCTATCCGCGAAGTGGAGCATGATATGATCGAGCTGCAACAGACTTGACTTATCGGGAACATCCGAGCCGCATTCTCGATCAGTCTGGGCGTCGAACCCGCAACAAGACCGTCAAGTTCCTCAAGGTACAGTGGTCGAATCATTCTGAAGATGAAGCCACCTGGGAACGCGAAGATCGCCTTCGCGATGAATACCCCGATCTTTTCCTCGCTACCACTTAAATTCTCGAGACGAGAATTCTTGTAGTGGGGGAGATTTGTAACACCCTCAGTTGTCTGTAACAGTAATCATCATCACTGTTGATCATCACTGTTGATTAATCACTGTTGCTCCCCTATCATTACTCAAACTTTGTGATGAGCTTAACCAAAACCTTGATGTGGGTGATCAACAACCCATGCCCCATGTGCATGATCACTTGAAGTCAAACCCAAAGTCACAATCCTATTCAAATGAGGTTAGGAAATTGTGGCAAATTAAACCTTGCTCGAAAATCATGAAACCATTTTTGTAAATTGCCTAAAATCATTATAATCATGTTGGACCAACTTTGGTAATTTTTGAAGCTATAGAAAAATGTAAACAACTCAAACAGTAGCAAAAAAAGTGGCATTTGATACCTTTTAAATAAAACAACAATACAAGAGAATTTATATATGCCCCAAACTTTTTGTAGCACTGATGTGGGGTATAACAATAATTGTGGAGCCTAGTACATATTTTACAAAAATGCTAAAGTCTATAAAACAAATACAAACAGAAAAGATAGAAAACAAAAAGCAAAATAAAATAAAAAGAAACTAAACGTCGCCTGGGGCGACGGCCCACCTCGGCCCACCTCCCCTCCCACGTGTCCCCGTCACCTCCTCCACCTGCTCCGTCGTCGTGGCGCCACCGCCGTGGCCAGGACGCATGCCGGCCGCCCCCACCCCCACTGTGGCCGGGGAGGCGATAAGGTTGACCCCGGCCTCCCCCTGGACATCCCCGCCTCCACTTTCCCCTCCTCCTCTTCTCGCATCCGTCGGGGGAAAACCCGAGCCCCACCGCCGTCGCCATGGCCGTGAGCTCACGCGGCCAGTGAGCTCGCGTCGCCACACCGGCTTGTCCAACTTGTTCGCCGTCGTCGACTATGCCACCCCACGGACAGAATCGACCCGGGAGCGCCTCTGCACCACGCCACGTCCCCGTTCCCCTCCGCTACCTCGCCGGCGTCCGCGAGCAATTCCGGCCAGCATCAACCTTCCCCCGAGCCCGCTTAAACGGCTACACCTCCGCGGTGAGCTCCTCTACCACCGCCAACCCTCCCCGTAGCTCTCCGTGCATCGTATCCCATTCCGCCATTGGAGCCATGGCTACCTCGCCGCTGGCGCAACCACCGTGGCCTGGGGCACGCGTTTGGCGCGCGATGCGCGTCACCTTGCTCGCCACGCCCCCAGGAGTAGGTCCCCGTAGCGCGCGCCTAGTTTGTCCCGCTAGAACGTCGCCGACGTCACCTCCCGCCCACGGTCCGCCGCCTTGCTCGTCGTCGACGCCGATTCCTGCGACCCCAAGTCGCGCCGCCGCCACCATTCGAACCGCGGTGCTCGTCCGGTTCGAACGCGCCACCCCGCGCCCTCTCCCGTAGCCTGTAGCGCGTGCGCCGTTGGCCTCGCCGGCGTTCAGCCGCCGGTGAGCTCTCCGGTGAGGCTGACTGGAGGGCCCCTCCTGTCAGGTTCAGCATCAGTGGTTAATGAGCCACTGACAATGGGCCCGCCCCCCCTCTAATCCCTTTGTTAAACTAAACTGGAGTTAAACCCCCCCATTGTCTATGACAGGTGGGCCCCTGGCCATTTAAATTAATTTAAACTAGTTATTTATCTTATGTGTCACTAACCACTGGGCCCCACTGAGTTTTTATTTAATAAATTGGTTTTATAAAATGTTGAGTCTATGACCAATGGGCCCAGAGGCTTTTCTGATTTATTAAAATGATTTATAAATAAACAGAGGCTGACATATGGGTCCCACGTGTCAGGCACTGTTTTGGATATTGTTGGAATTTAATAAGAAAAGAAATTCAGAAAATCATTTAAATGATTTAAAACTTTGAAATTTAATAACTTTTAAACCGTAACTCAGATTCAAAAACTTTATACATGAAAATTGATCAAAAAATATAACAAATACGAATACGCTATCCGTATGTCTATCACACCCCTCTAACACAATGAGCATCGAACCATCCCCCTCCGGACCGACTGTCCGATAAATTGTCCGGTACTGCTAAAGTACCCGGATGAATTTATTTCGAACACGAAAGTTTTTCGGAATAGATCAACTAACCCGGATACACCACCCACACATGTGTCGGATGTCCACGACACCTCCGGCATGATATCTCCCCCTCCGGACACCTTGTTCGATAATCACCCAGAGCTGGCAGTTCATCCCCGGATGAATTCCCGCTCTGACCAACGTGCATTACTCTGCGTTAGAACACCGTTAGCATTGCATCTGTCATGTCATGCATCTGTTTGTGTATGCTTGATGTGTATTTACTGTTTCTTCCCCCCCCCTTAATCTCCGGTAGACCCCGCTGCTGCCGTCGACTACACCGCTGCTGAGTACGACTACTTCGTCAACGACGCTACCCCTATCGTCGAGCTTCCAGGCAAGCAGAGCCATTCTCTTCCCCATATATCACCTACCTTTCCGTACATTTCTTGCACTAGGCATTGTTACTGCTGCTGCTACGATTACAATCCTATTCAATTGCATAGCCTGTTTTTGTCGCCCCTTGATGTACCTCCTTTATCCTATGCTGCCTATTATTATTATGCATTATTCAGTAGTGAGCGCTGCGCATTGTTAGCTAGGATTAGATAGCGGGCCGTGATCACTCAGGGGAGTATCGCGGATATAATATATTACAACTGCTACAGGTACGGTACATTGCAGACACCGCCTTAGGTCCCCTACCTCGGCTCTGCCGAGCCACCATCAAGTGTGAGCTATCGAGGAGTGATCCTCGTACTCCACTCATTGCTGACTCTGTAAAGCCGCTCTAGGTACCTGAGCCACGGTTGTCCTTCAGGTAAGAAGTCGGGCGACCCAACGGTACCCGCGAGAGGTATTGCGACGGGACGACAGGGAGGGTACGACCAGTGTACCGGTGTGCTTGGCACCTGATCGTTGGACGCGAGAGTTACCAAACTACGAAAGTCGAGCTCCTCCAGGAGCACACGCGAGACAAGGTAAGGAGACGGTTCACCTTGCTGGTAACCGCAGAGACTTGGTGGGACGACAGGGCAGGCACCGATGTACTGGTGGTCTTGGCTGTTGTCGTTGTCCGCGGGTCAGTTAAGTCGAGGCAACGATAATGGTTGTCACGCAAGTTAATAAAATGACTAATGATTCAGTGAATGTCTTGAGTTGGCTATATGCCATGTACGCACTACCTACCCGTGGGAATTACGAGTTATGGGCTCCTCTGCTTCGTAGTGTCGTCCGAGGACTCTTCAGACGTCAGCAATACTGCGGGCTGATTGCCGGGAAGTGGTGTTGTCTTATTTTCTCGCGCGATGGTGTCTTATTTGAATTTTCTTTAACTTCACCGGCCAGCCACGCACCGTGCAGGAGTACGTTCGGGTTGGGGTCCAAGGCCCGGCGTACTTAGGATTTAGACCGGCGGATGGCCTCTCTGTTGAGTTTGAAAGATGGGCTACGGAGTGTCGGATGGCCTCGGTGGAGCGTTCCCTAACAAGGTGCCCGCCACCCTGAAGATCCGTGCGTGTAGTGTAACACAAGTGCACCCCTGCAGGGAAGATTAATCTATTTGAATAGTCATGTCCACGGTAACAGGACGCTTTATGCTGAAGCTGGATCTTACCACTACAAACTATTATTATTAAACTGTATGGTTCCGGGTTTTCTTCCTCGCTGGGATTTCGAGGAGGTGAACTCGGAGGCATTGCTAATTATTACAACTTATTATTATTCAATGTTGCAGCAACTTCTGCTTCATTGTTACTTTATGCTTTATATAAACTGTTGGCTGATTCTTACCTCATGCTGCAAGACATCGTCGGAAGGTGCTAGTCTTCGATAGGCCTAGCTCCTTACCCTTATTCTGATTTCTATCTTGTAGTCCACTATATACAACCTCTTCTTTCCGTTGATACAATGCATAATGCTTAGTAGCGGACGTAAGACTCGCGGGTATGCTAGATACTCACCTTTGCTTTATTTCCCTTTTTCACTTTGCCTGATCGGCCGCTGCAGTCGACGTTGGAGCCCAGGAGCAGGAGTACCCCGGAGGCGACTACTACGACGTCGAGTTCCCCGTCGACTAGGAGTAGTTTGGTGGATCCCAGGCAAGAGGCCTCTCCTTTTCGATCTGTATCTCTGATGTGATTTGTGCTAGCCTTCTTAAGGCAAAACTTGACTAACTATGTATGTACTCAGATATTATGGCTTGTATGACTTATGTATTCGGATCCTCGTGAGCCCTGGTATTGTAACATATTTGTTTATCCTTTTGTGTTTACTGTTGTGCTATGATATTCTCACCGTGGCACCCTAATCTCAGCCGTGTACCCTGCGTGTATGATTACTGTACACGGGTTGATTTTGGGGGCGTCACAACGATCCTGACACAACGATGTTTGGTAAACCAGATCACACCCTGCAAAGTGCTACGTCTGGTTGGAGGGACTGGTGATTGAACACCTGGAGCAAAACTATCTCCGTCCTATTCTCCACTGCAACAAACTCCTCGAGCTTGTCCAGTTTTCACTCGTGGTAGATGATTCAGGACATCTCCGAGGCCTTTACAAACTTCCTACAACAGCGACAATTTCTCTTCGACTGCTTGACAGGTGACGCCTAACCATCTAGGAAACTTGCAGTTCTCCAAGATAAAAGGATCGGCTAATCTCGACCTAAGTCTCTGTGAATTGCTCAAGTCATTTCCGACTTGGGTTTGGTTTTCTCTCGATGGATCTCACTTGGGATGCTCACAGTACTTCTGTCTTAGAATCTTCAGTGGAGCAACCGACCTGAAATGGCGGGTAGGTGCGGGGTATTTATAGTTGGCGATCCCGATGGGTAAAATGAATGAAGTGACCCGATCCGACTGCTTGACGCGTGTCCACGACGGTCGGATTCCAATCACTGCGCAACTTTACTTGAGGAACAAGTAAGCTGACTTATCGAACGAGTTCTCTCTCGGAGGCACGAAGTGCAATGACTTTGCCTTCGAGCTATTCACTCGACCCAGTAAGATTTCTCTCGGTAGGCTTTGGTGGGTTTACGTTGAGCAGAGCAAATTTACTTCGACAAAGATCTCAACTAGCAAACCCCTCTTGATAGTACGGTTTTTCCTATGACTCAAGAAAAACAAAGAGAAACTAGTAAAAAGGCTAAGTCTTCGACCAGCTCCAGCTTTCTCCTCGTTGCACTTTTACTCGAGAGAGACCTTTTCTTCGACGACATTTTTAGGGGTCGTCTTCCTTCAAAGGTTTCGGTAGTTGACTGCAGCTTCGCTGCAGTGAGTTGTCCTTCGACCTTGTCCTTGCAAACTCCATTCTTTCGGAACCTAAGTATCTGTTTATACTCGAAAACAATATTAGTTCCACTTTTGCTTTGTCCAACAATGTCCAAAACCTTCGGGGGCAAAACTTGCTCTTACAATCTCCCCGTTTTTGGACGATTGTTGACAAAACAGGCATCGATAAATAAATTGAAAGTTTTGAGTTTTTGATGATAATCCGGTGCTAAGATCGATGAAAATACTCCCCCTTGATGTTTGCACGGAAGATAAGAGTTTCCTGTGAAGTGCATATTTGACAAGTAGAGCCGAGGGAAAAACATCGATAATCTTAGCGAGTGAAATTGCATTCCAGATAATATCCAATAAGAAATATGCAATCTCCTCGAATGACCTGTGAATTTATACGACAGATTGCTTCCTGCAAAAGCTTAAGTATCGCAAGCAGCAGATAGATATCTTACGATAAAAAAGTTCACAGACCTACTTAGAGTTAGTTATAACCATATCGAATATGAATCGAAAGTTTGTTGAAACTACTCAGAAACCTCAAAGTTCAAAAGTTCAACGACCAAAAAGCAAAGCCCTTAACCCCGTAGGCAAACTAATTTATTCGATGCCACTACATCTCCCCCTTTTTGTCACAACATACAAAAAGTTGAGAGAATAGGGTCGAAAGAAATCCCTATCGCTTGGACGGCTCCGGCGACGACGAGAAAATTCGGCGAGCGTTGGAGCACGGCAAATTGGGTGAGCGCCTGGAGGAGTAATCTTCGTGCGGAAGGAGTGTTGATCACCAGAACATTCCAGCTGCGATTCCGGCGGGGTCCTGGGGCTTCGAGGAAGTGGATGGTAAACTCTCGCTTGACGTTGAGGCGCTTCATCTTTCTCAGAGTCGGAAGAAATGGTGTTTACCGTGATGTGATAGAAATCATCAACATTGAGCACGTCCCTGTTCTTCGGCAGCAGAGGAATATTGAAGTCCGGGAGATCTACTCGATCATCATTGGTCCAGTTCCTGTTAATATGGGGAGGATATTCTTCGAAGCCGCATCGTTGAAGTTGACCGAGGGAATTGAATTTCCGCAGCCCTTTCCAATTGCGGCGAAGACATTCACGCAACATCTGATTGTTGTTCATGGCAATGTTGCGCAAATGGTTTATCTCATCCATCATTGTTTGCTTCTGAATGAAATCTTGGTCAATATGATGTTGAAGCATTTGCTGGGACCGAAGAGAAACCTTCATGTGATGCACTGGCTTGATAATCTTCGAGTGAATATTGCGCTCAGTCATTTGGGCGCGGATGCCAGTATGCTCTGCAAACTGATCGTTGGGTCGAGAAACAATCTGCAACACTTCCCTGACAGGTGGAGTGAAAATCTTCGGGAATATTGATACGGGGAATGGCACGTCCCGAGAGTAATTGCAGATCGCCATCAGCCAAGGTGCATATGGTTTGTGGGAATTTTGATCATCAGCACAAGACACCAACGTGCGAATGAAGTAGTCTTCAAAATCGAAGGGATGACCATGGACTAACTTCAATAGAGCAAGTTGCACATCATGAGGAATAGGAAAATCATCGTGCACATCGAGCATTGGCATCAAGGTCTTCGAAAGAATATAGAACCATGCCTTTGTTTCAAAAACTAAGTGTCTTGGCTTCGGCTCAGCAGGGTAATGATGTTGGGAATGTGCCCTAGAGGCAAATAAAATAAGTTTATTGGCGTATTCCGTTAGTTCATAATAAGTTTTATACTGTGCTATAACTGTATTAAGCGGAAACATTAATACACGTGTGGTATACAAACAACCAAGTCCCTAGTTAACTCTAGTAAACTAGTCCATTGGGCAATTGATGATCAAGGTTTCCTGATCATGAGATGTGAACAGTCTATTGACAATGGGGTCATGTCATTGGTAGAATGACATGATGGACACACACCCACCAGAAGTGTTGCAATGTGATCCAGTCACATAATTCAACATTGCGATAACTATAAACGTAGTGACCCGATCCTTAAGACCGTGATGATCATACATAATTGCTATCTACCAGGATGCTTTGAGTGCATTAACCGTTACACTGAAACATGGTAACCATAAAGGTGTATCTTGGGTATTCCGAAGTAGATATGTTGATGAGTATGCAAATAGATCCAAACGGGATTTGTCCATCCGAGTGACGGACAGGTACTCTGGGCCCACTCGGTGATATTACATCATAAAGATTGCGCAATCATGTGACTAGGTCACGGGGTTGTAATATCACGGGAACGAGTAAACATGTTTGTCGGTAACGAGAATGAACTAGGTATATTGGATACCGACGATCAAACCTCGGACAAACAAAGTACCGTATGACAAAGGGATCATGACTCAACGTTAACGGTTCAAACGATGAAGTTAATTCGATGGAAGCGCAGGGGCTCATCAAGGATTGTAACCAGATCCGACATGATGGTCATTGGTCAGAGAGTGTCTGATCATGTATGTTGTTTCCCGAACCGTGGGGTGTCACGCTTAAGGGTATTCGACGCAATAAGGATTGATTCGGGATCATCGGTGAAATAAGAGAGAACATCGGAATTGTTCCGAGAGGTGCCGGAAGTTGTTCTGGATATTTTGAAAGGTTCAAAATAATGTTTAATAATGTTTAAATATGTTTTATTATTTAATTAACATAATTAAATATTAAAATATGATTAAATATAATTAAAAATGAATTAAAAGGCATATGGGCCTAAAGAGGCCCATTAGGGGAAGGAGGGAGCTCCCCTTGGTCCAAGGCGCCAAGGGAGGGAGCCCACCTCTAGTAGCCGCACGAAACCCCCCTCCCTAGGGTTTAGTCCCATATGGGAAGGGGAGGGAGGGTGGCACCCCTCCTTGGCCTATATAAGGAGGGCTCGGGGTGCCTTTTTTCTTCACACAATTTGAATTGAGACAAGTTTCTCAGATCTCTCTTCTCTCTCTTTCTCCCTCCTCGAGTGGACTCCCCTTGTTTGGAGTCTACACTTGGTTGGGGTTTCTCCACCATACGCACGCCGTCGTGCTGCTGGAATCGGGATCCGAATCCATCTTCTTTCTGCTGCTCTTCTGGTTCGGAGCCCGGAGGGAACGTCGGGTACACCGTATGCGTGTAATCCCGCGAGGCTCTACACTTGTGGTGCTCCTTCATCATTGAGGCCGTGTCGCGACGTCTTCACCGACAACATTCCAACGGGGACGTAATCCCGTCATCGGTCTTCAAGGACCGGGTGGCCTCAGGAGTCATCGTGGATCTGCGCGGCATCGGGGATTGCCTGTATGACTACATCAACCATGTTCACGCGGGAACGTTTCCCGCTTAACAGACTACATACTGGTATGTGACCAATTCCCTCCGTTACTTGCATCGCCATAGCATAGGTCTTGGGTTCAGGACGCGTAGGTCATGAAAAATTATTGTTTTCTGCCCCGTTCCCCAACAGTGGTATCATGAGCAAGGCTATGCGTAGATGTATTGTATGGATAGAACACATCTAGTATGTGGGCGTCAATTCTCCAATTGTTACCCTCTCACTTGTACTCGTTTAGCATTGCGGCAATGTCCTGATGAAGCGGCCCCGACCGACCTTACGCGTTTACGCGAGACTGGTTCCACGCTTGACATATGGATTGTACCATATAAATGGCTAGGGGTGTCTGTCTCTCTAACATTAGCGATGCGAAGACGTTTGCAACGGAGGGCCCCGACAGGGTTGTAATAGAGACAATTGCGGGATTGGTGTTGTGGTTGTATGTTCGTAAGCATAGAAACGGTTCTATCTCGAAAGCCCTATCAGCCACATAAAACTTGCAAAAGATAAAGTAGAGGCGTCTAAACTTTAATTTGCAGGGGGCATCATAGTTAGTATGATTTATACTGTTGCATCCTATTTTGCTTGTATTAGATATACGACGGTAGCATTATAGGATGATCCCTCACTAATCCAACAAAGTGTCCTTCTTTAGTGAAGCACCATATGGAAAGATCTCCATTATGGAGGCATCGCATGTCACACGGGTGTCAAACATATTAGCGTTCAAATGAGATGGGTGGAGCAAGCCTAGCATGTCCAGAAACATGGACTTGCATACGCGACATATAATCACTAAGGTTATTGTGGCGAGCCTGGCATATGCAGATATGGCCTCAGGACACAATGATCGAAAGATCGAGCATGAGTCATATGGATGATGTGATTGGCATGATCGCCTACCTTGAGAATATACTGATGGTCGTGTCACACGGGGGAGGTATAGTTCTCAAGAATCGTGTAATTACTTAGAATAAACTATGAGGGATGTTTGTCTGAGTGGGAGTTCCAGAATTGTTTTTAAAAACATGAACTCCTATTATGAACTTAATCTTCATATCTTAGCAAATATCATTGTAGATAATGTCATAACCAATGTTTATAACCATGGCTCTTTAGTGTGATGTAGAACTTAAGGAAAATGGGTCTTACTTCATTGATGTGTACCAACACCGTTAGAGACATACTCATTACTAACGACTTGTTAAAACATAATACGAGAACTTCTAGGAGATACACCGGATAACTCCGTAATTGAGGAAGATAATGATGAGTATCGTATTCATCGTCTCTTATTCGATACATCATACTTCATTCTATGGAATCTGAATTGTGAATGCATGATTAAGACACCAACACATATGACGTGCTAGGTGATATTAAAAGCACTAAGTCACAAATCAGAGTAATGGAATATGAGTATATGGACAGGGTTTCTTTCAACCATGGTGGAAGGAACAACCTGCTGAGAAAGTCACTTGGAAAATGTATAAGATACATGAACACCTTGTGTACAACTTGGACTACAGAATGACTGGTTACTTTGCGATAACTGGGGAGTTGCATCCGCTTCCTCCCAGCAACAAAGACCGCGTCTAGACTATGTCATGAAGGAGAATCGTTCACCTGTCATGATGTCATGGTTAAAGTTGTGAACTTTAAAGGTAGAACCAATGCAGGAATAGTCATTGACGAAGAAAGTATATTTGATATACGGGTTATAAATGTCTTTCCCCACAAAACACTGATTGTGGCTGATTAAGTATTCGATGCTTGAACTCACTGCTTAAGAGTGGCTTCGAAGGGATGAGGTGACAATGTGTGCTGACGGTAATCAAGATAGTTGATGGTCGACAACACTCTCCCTCTACATCAATCATTTGATTAGTATATGAATAAATTTATGAATGTTTGAGTGTGAACCTTATTAGTGTGTCTTGCATCTCGCGAAGACAATTATTCATATTAGTGAGAAACAAGTCAGTTGTTCTCATTTTATGAATGATATCTTTTATGGTCAAATTACGGTTATGAATGAGTTATTCTTATATTGATGGTAGTAGTTTGATCATTTATAATAAATATTGTAATGCCAAGAATTATCCAAACTTAGTAATGACACTACCGTTTAAGTCATGATTTGTTTGATGAAGTCTTGAGATACTTGATCTCTTGACACATGCAAACCATGCCTCTTTAGATGAGATGACTGAAACCTCGCATTCTGGTAAAATAGAGTTTGTGATGAATGTTGCATATCATACATAGTGATGTATCATATTTCAGCATGTAGTGAATTTCATTATTTCGTAAACTTCAGATGTGGACTTAGATGAATATGTGTATTCACTAATGAAACATGAGTCTGGGATAGTTTGGTTTGATCAAAGGGATTTCAGAATGAAGACGGGTACTAAATTAACGAGAAAAACAAGTCTCTACGATTTGATCAAAGAGACAAATGTTTTGAGTTAGCCTTCGGCATACGAACTTGTGTGAAAGTTGTTCCACAAATTACAATGCTTGGAACACTTCAATATTGTTGACGTGCCTGAACATTATAATCATACTCTATTGGATAGTGTATGGTATAAGTTATCTCTTACCGAATTACGTTATTATTGTTTAGAGTTATTAATTTAATAAGCAAACACTCACTTCAGTGTAGGGAACCATCTGAGTTCGTGGAAACCAACACTATATAAGTTATGGTGTGTCATGGTTTCTAGGAAAATAATTTATGTGGTAAATTATGTTTGTAGTGTATCCTTAGTCAACTATGGATGCATCTTCCGCAACTAGGACCAAAGAGCAAAACTTGTGTTGCTAAGTTTGGTGTTTGTCAAGAAGTGTTCTTGATGAATGTGTTAATGGAAGAAAGTGAAAGTTCAAACAATGTAATTGACCTTGCCTCCAGATGTCAGGGTAGAGCAACGGAATGTGTTCCGAAACCAAAGCTCTACAATTAGAGGAGAAAATGATGATAATGATCATGGTGTTTCGGTTGAAACTTTTACTGAACAAAGTAGGATTCAAGAATACATATTTTCCCTTGTGCAAAGTAATATTCATGATTCACTTGTCAAGTTAATGGAACAAGACATACCTACGAACTACGAAGAAGCGATGGTGGACCTAAGTACGAGAAATGACTATGAGTCATGGAATTATATATTGAGTTACATTTAAGATTACATGAATCTTATCGAGTAAAGAGGTTACTTGATATTCTCAATAACTTCAAGGTTATAAGGAATAAATGTGAACATCAAAGGAAGACATCAAGATCGATTTGTCATGAAGGATGTTTCTGACAAATTCAAAAGGTTGACTACAATAGTAGCGATGCTTGAGTCAATAGGATTATCACTACGATTGATCCAAATTGTTATCAATACTGTGATTTCCTCAAATCCTGCATTTGAAGAAGGGTTGTAATTGGTACAACGAGAAGGTTTTGGAAAACATATGGATGCTAGTGTCTCGTAACCAGAATTCTCGATTTGATGGATGATCAAAAGATTTTGGACTTGGACAAAATATCGAGGAAACATGCATTTGCATGAAACTAAGTGGGAGCTGAATAGTATCCTAAACCTAATATGTGGACGACATATTTTGAGTGGGAGCTATGGGAGTATTATCCTGAACTTAATATGTGGGTGACCTATATGAGTGGGAGCTATGTGGATGTTATCCTAGTATTATATGTGGCTGACATATTTGAGTGGGAGCGTGACAACATTCTCATATATAACATATGGTGAATGATGTAGTTGGTATTAATGATTATTGAAAATCTTTCATGAATGAAGTTAAGCATTGAAAATCTATTAAGATAGATTAATGCGTTTAATATCATTGAGTCAGAATACTTTCCTGGATAAGATTTTGAAGAAGTTCAGAATGGGACAAGTCAAGAAGGTAGTTCTTACTTGTATATCCAAGAGAAGTATCGAGTTAATCTCAGTACAAGAACAATGGTTAAATGATGGTTAAATGAAATAAATGGATGTGCTACATCCTCTATGCCTCTGTCATAGGTTCTTTCATATAAAAACCAAAGTTTTGTACGCGACGTAATGTGACCCAAGTTCTTAGTAAGAAGAACATGTTGTGATATGATTTATGAGTAAATAATTGAACAAAGAGTTAAGTTTATCCTTCAGTATCTGGGGAGAACTGAGGATACATCTCTAATTTGTAAAGGATAGTGGACTTGACCATAAATGTTATGCTGGTTCAAGTTCTGACACTAACCTGGAAAATTGAGATATCATACTAATAAATGCCTAAGTTGAAAGAAACATGGTTAGACATCAAAGTTGCATACAATGCACTAAGGATTAAATCTACAATGATATGGCTACTTTAGAAGTGGCAAGAGTTATATTCTGGCTTAAGAAGTTCGACTTCTGACTGAGTGAGTTTCAGTGTGCATGACTATGGGAAAGTCCGCGTGACCCACCGGATGTCATTGCTGAAACACAAACGAACGAAGTCTCACTCTACCGCCGAATATATATATACCTCATCATTATAATGGATAATGAAGTAATGTCAAACTAGGTGACATTAATGATTTGAAAAAGACATACGGATCTAAATGGTACCCAGACCGTTGATACAACCTTTTCCACAAGCAAGCATGATCTATAACCATATACATGATATGGAGTTATGATCCACAGAAAAATGCAACTAGATTATTTGTACTCTAGAGCAAGTGGGAGACTGTTGGGAATGTGCCCTAGAGGCAAATAAAATATGTTTATTGGCGTATTCCATTAGTTCATAATAAGTTTTATACTGTGCTATAATTGTATTAAGCGGAAACATTAATACACGTGTGGTATACAAACAACCAGGTCCCTAGTTAACTCTAGTAAACTAGTCCATTGGGCAATTGATGATCAAGGTTTCCCGATCATGAGATGTGAACAGTCTATTGACAATGGGGTCATGTCATTGGGAGAATGACATCATGGACACACACCCACCAGAAGTGTTGCAATGTGATCCAGTCACATAGTTTAACATTGCGATAACTATAAACGTAGTGATCCAATCCTTAAGACCGTGATGATCTTACATAATTGCTATCTACCAGGATGCTTTGAGTGCATTAACCGTTACACTGAAACATGGTAACCATAAAGGTGTATCTTGGGTATTCCGAAGTAGATATGTTGATGAGTATGCAAAGAGATCAAAACGGGATTTGTCCATCCGAGTGACGGATAGGTACTCTGGGCCCACTCGGTGATATTACATCATAAAGAATGCGCAATCATGTGACTAGGTCACGGGGTTGTAATATCACGGGAATGAGTAAACATGTTTGTCGGTAACGAGAATGAACTAGGTATATTGGATACCGACGATCAAACCTCGGACAAACAAAGTACCGTATGACAAAGGGATCAGGACTCAACGTTAACGGTTCAAACGATGAAGTTAATTCGATGGAAGCGCATGGGCTCATCAAGTATTGTAACCAGATCCCACATGATGGTCATTGGTCAGAGAGTGTCTGATCATGTCTGCTGTTTCCCGAACCGTAGGGTGTCACGCTTAAGGGTATTCGACGCAATAAGGATTGATTCGGGATCATCGGTGAAATAAGAGAGAACACCGGAATTGTTCCGGGAGGTGCCAGAAGTTGTTCTGGATATTTTGAAAGGTTCAAAATAATGTTTAATAATGTTTAAATATGTTTTATTATTTAATTAACAGAGTTAAATAGTAAAATATGATTAAAAATAATTAAAAATGAATTAAAAGGCATATGGGCCTAAAGAGGCCCATTAGGGGAAGGTGGGTGCTCCCCCTTGGGCCAAGGCGCCAAGGGAGGGAGCCCACCTCCCCTAGCCGCACCAAACCCCCCCCCTCCCTAGGGTTTAGTCCCACATGGGAAGGGGAGGGAGGGTGGCACCCCTCCTTGGCCTATATAAGGAGGGGTGGGGTGCCTTTTTTCTTCACACAATTTGATTTGAGACAAGTTTCTCAGATCTCTCTTCTCTCTCTTTCTCCCTCCTCGAGTGGACTCCCCTTGTTTGGAGTCTACACTTGGTTGGGGTTTCTCCACCATACGCACACCGTCGTGCTGCTGGAATCGGGATCTGAATCCATCTTATTTCCACTGCTCTTCTGGTTCGGAGCCCGAAGGGAACGTCGGGTACACCGTATGCGTGTAATCCCGTGAGGCGCTACACTTGTGGTGCTCCTTCATCGTTGAGGCCGTGTCGCGACGTCTTCACCAGTTCATATTTTTGAGCTGATTTTTTACACATCATGCTCTATACAATTCTGGAACTTTCGTATGATCTGAGTTTTTTTATTTGAGTTGCATAAGTGCCCCTAAAAAATTCTTTACTACCTGCTGTTCTGTTTTTCACAGATTCTGCCACGTTTTGTCTCTCCTAACTTTTGCAAACCTTTAGCTTGCTTTTTCTTTGAAAAAACCTTTGGCAGTCTTGAGAAACAGTAGATCTTCAAGAATATCTTTATATCCAGTGGGCAAAAATTATTTATTAAGGGTACTAACCTCTCTGATCAGCTTATGATGAGTTATGTATGAAGGGAGTTTTCAAGTGTGCGATGGAACATGAAGATGATGAAAGAAGATTCGGGAGTGTCAAGCGCTCAAGCTTGGGGATGTGATGTGCGAGGTAATGATAGTGATTTCTCGCCCTTCGTTGGTGAGCCCCAAGTGGAAGGCGCGATGTAGCACAGCAGCAAATTTCCCTCAGTAAAGATACCAAGGTTTGTCTCCAGTAGGACTCCAGAGATGATAAGTAGGTGTCAGCGGCGCAACTGACGCGGACCTGCACACAGACACAAATAACTTTGTTCCCAACTAAGTTCAGAGAGGTTGTCAATCTCTCCGGTCTTGTTGTTCACAAAGGATCAAACGCAAGGGATAATGATAGCAACTGAAAGTAAAAGCAGAAAAGTAAATGAGTGTGTAAACAGTGATGAGGATATGGACCGGGATACGTGATGTTCACTAGTGATGTCTCTCTCCCAAAAGACGATAAAACTGCTATGCGAGGTGAACAAATTACAGAAGGGAAATTGACAGGATTATGAACGCACCGCAATGCTAACTATGCTACAAAAGAAAGGAAGAGTCTCAAAAGCACGGGCAGTACGCCAACATAAGTAGACCGAAATCCAACTGCATCTACTACTAATCATCCACCTTGAGATATCTATCTAGAACATCTCGCTGGTATTAAGTTGCGAGCCCCACCCAAAGTGTAAACCCAAAGCAACAGACAACTTCATTAAAAAGCACTTTGCGTAAAGTAAACAATCCTTGCAACCGCGGTTACAAGCACCGTTGTTTTCCCCCTTGTGGCAACATCACATCCCCTAGACTCATGTTTCTGTCACTCAAGCGTGTCATCGGGGGGCATGAACCCACAATCGAGCATAACGCTCCCTCTTGGGGTTACTACCTACTACTTGGCCAAAGCAATAAACAGCAACGGAGAACATGCAAGAATTACTTAGGAACAAAAATATAAGAGATAAGAACCAAATATATTACTCAATCACAATCTGAACATGATCTCATAATCCATCAGATCCCATCAAACCCAGCATAGCAATAGCAGAAATATTACAAAAGTGCCTCGATCATGTAGGGCAGCTCACGAGGTCTAAACCATGAAGAACAAAGAGGGGAGGAGAACATCACATAGCTACTGATCACGGACCCATGGTCCAAGGAAAACTACTCACAAGACATCCGGGAAGCATCCATGGTGGAGAGGAGACTCCCGGAGGTCAATCCTCCCTCCGGCAGGGTGCCGGGAAGAGGTCTTCTGGTGCTCCCGATCTCGGAAGCGCGGCGGCGGCGGAGCAGAGGAGAGATCGCGAAAAAGGGTTCTGTTCTCGGAAGTTTCCCATGACGGAGAATATATAGGCGAAGGGGGGCAGCCAGGGGGGCCACAAGGGTTCCAGGCGCCCCCCTGGCGCGTCCAAGCCCTAGGGCGCGCCACCAGGGCGCCTGGGCCCCTGGTGGTGTCCCTCGAGCCCTACCCAGGTTCTTCCGGAAGGTTCCTTCACGCTAATTTTTTATCTGAATTTTCCTGAATTTTTGGAGCACTTTTTATATGGGGGAAAACTGAAATAGAAAAACAGCAGAAAACAGGAACTGGTACTGTGGTGCACTGAGTTAATAGGTTAGTCCAAATATGATCAAAAGTGTATGAAAGTGTATCTAGATCATAGCAATATCACACAAAACATGCATGGAGCAAGCAGAAATTATAGATACGTTTTGGACGTATCAACATCCCCAAGCTTAATTGCTGCTCGTCCTCGAGTAGGTAAATGATAACAGCATAATTTCTGTGGTGACATTCTAGCAACCATATAAGAACTTTGAAAAGTAAAGTAATCAAGGTTAAAGATTCAATTCAAGTCATAACATGCAAGAGTCTATATTAGCACTGAAACAAGTAACAAAAGAACATTAGGTGCAAGAGCTCTCGCTGTCCGTGACTCGAATGTCTCCAAATGGTGTTTGCGTGCAAGAAGGGGGATAGGGAATACGAGAAAAACAATTTATTTGTTGAGAACTCAATCTACTAAAGTTTCACACTTGGTCTTTTTCTGGAATCTTATCTTGACTCGTCCCCAGACCACTAGCCAGGTACAAGTCAATTTGATCCACCCCCTTTTCAATATTTTGAGCACTCATGCAATGGATGAGCGTAAGCACGAGAGTTGACACTTGGGATGGCAAAGAGAGGAGTACGGAGGATGAAGACAAAAAAGGAGGAGAAAGGCTCACATCAATGAGGACAATCATAGGCAAGAGATGCCAAATGATAGATATGATGTGAGGAGTAGGGATTGCCATGCAACGGATGCACATTCGAGCTAGGAAGCTCTCCAATGGAACTAGTGGGGGTGCATCTATCTTGCTCGCTCATGAAGACCTAGAGCTCGTTTGAGGAGGCTCATCCTTGGAATATGCAAGCCAAGTTCTATAGTGTGAAGGTCCCCACATAGCTATATGCATAATGATCATCTCTATGGAGTACAAGGATATAAAGGGAGTACTAGTGTGGATCTCTCAAAAGGATAGTAGTGTTGCCCCTTTCTCTCTTTTTATTTCTTTTTTTTATATTTTTGTATTTTTTGTATTTTTTGTGGCCTCAATGGCTCTTTCTATTTAACTCTCATTTGTCCTCTTTGGGATCTTTTATTGTGTCCACTTTGGGATCTTTTCCTCACTTAAGGGCAACACTCTATTTTACAAGAAGGTAAAGGAGATCTTTCACACTTTACAAGGTACTCAAAATCATAAAGAAGATGTAACTATATGATGTATGCAATGTATGTCGCTGCCAGTGTAGCAGGAACATGTATGACATGAAGATGAAGTCATGAAGAGGTGGAAGTTGCATGGCAATATATCTCGGAAAGGCTATGGAAATGACTTGATAGGTAGGTATGGTGGCTGTTTTGAGGAATGATATAAGGAGGTTTATGATGACAGAGCGTATCATGCCAAGGATTTGGATGTACCGGCGAAGGTGGACACCAACTCTCGGAGTGAGAAGAAGGCAATGCACGGCACGGGAGAGGCTAGCAAAATATGGGAAGGTGGAAGTGTCAACTATCAATACTTACATTAGTCCGAAGAACTCATGCACTTATTATCGGTAACTCTAAATCTAATAAGGAGGTTCACAAAGATACAAGTACCCCGAGGAGGAGTGTATGGGGGTTTGGTTATCCTTGCGCATCCCCGACTCATGGTACGTGAGTGTTCTCTAATATTCGATCCCTCCAAAGATTAGTGATCCATCTAGTAGCTAGAGTTCTCAACTGGTTTAGTAGGTTTTGAAAATACACACGGATTGCCCAAAATACGACACCTATCACTAATAGGCTAGAGCTCTTGACACCAAAAGTTCAAACATTACTCACAACAATACCTCAAAACTATTGCAAGTTACCACTAGAATTAAATAGCAACCTCAATTACCTACTTTCAAGACAAGACACAACTCAGTGCAACAACCAACTCTCTTTAACAAGATAAACATGAAAACTAAAAAAGAGTTCCAGCAACAGACTAAAAAAAAGCCAAGGCTCTTGCTAAACACAAACTAAGACTAAGACTAAACATGGCAGTAGCTACGAAAAGATAAAGAACACACAACAGCAAAAAGATAGGCAGGAAAAATACTATGATGTGTTCTAGATTTTGAAAGTGGAGCGTGTTTCTCTCCCACACAAAGTAAGACGGGGTCTAACTTTTTATGAACAGCAAGCAAAGCTAGAGAAAACTAAAAATAAAATCTAAGAGCGAGACGCTCCAAGCATAGCACATAGCGCATGAAGTGATAAAAATATAGTGAGACGAAGGACGAACTGATGATTGTTAATGAAGAAGGGGATGCACGGGGGCATCCCCAAGCTTAGACGCTTGAGTCTCCTTGAATATTTATTGGGGATGCATGGGGGCATCCCCAATCTTGAGCGCTTGACACTCCTGGATCTTCTTTCATCATCTTCCATCGCACACTTGAAAACTACCTTCATACACAACTCATCATAAGCTGATTAGAGAGGTTAGTACCCTTAATAAAATAATTTTTCCCACTGAATATTAATATAATCTTGAAGATCTACTGTTTCCCAAGAGTTCCAAAAGGTTTTTTCAAAGAAAAAGCAAGCTTAAGGTTTGCAAAAGTGAAGAGAGGCAAAACGTGGCAGAATCTGTGAAAAACAGACCAACAGGTAGTAAATAATTTTTTAGGGGCATTTCTGCAACTCAAATCAAAAAACTCAGAACATACGAAAGTTTCACAATTGTATAGATCACTCCTTCAAAAAAATTCAGATCAAAAATATGATCTGGTGATTTGATTCGAATTTTTCTGTCAAGGGACAGAATCTGTTTTCTGGACAGCATGTCACAACTTTTGCTTCCCTTATCATAAGAGGCTATAACTTGGCACAAAGCTGAAAAATAAAGATACAATGATGTTGCTACAGTAGTAACAAACATCAAGACACAACAAAAGAAAAAATAAAAACCTAAATTCGTTGCGTGCTGCCTCCCGAAAGCGCTTCTTTAGAGCCATTAGCTAGGCTTAAAGATTATAAAAGATGCTCTCATAAGAGAATGGGAATTTTAGCAAGAGAGAGCATCAAGAAGCAAATTTGAAACACATTTAAGGCTAACCCACTTCCTATGCATAGGCATCTTGTAAGAAAATAAATCAAAGAAGCACAAAGTGACATGCATAGGAAGGTGGAACAAGAACAACTTCGAAAGTTTCAGTTTAGAGAGAGGAGTTTTTGTCTCATGGAAGTTTCTATAACCAAACTTTCCTCTCTCAAATTAATTTTCAGTAATATCATGAACAACATCAAGAATATAACTATCATATAAATCATATTGTTCATGACCTACAAGCACACGTGTATTTTTTTCAACACGGTTTTTAGGATCATAAGTTAATTCAGCCCGTCACATTGAGCTTTGATAAGACGAAAATTCTCCGGAGTTGGAGATTTTAAAATGATAATAGGACACTAAAGTGTGGGTGCGATAGAAAAAATTTCATGCTTAACATGAGGAACTATAGCAAGTTCATCTCCGTAAGCATCATCCATAGTGGCATCACGGCCATAAGCATAGAAGGCATCAACTTCATCAAAAAGGGATATTTCAAAAGAATCCATAGGATCATAATACTCATATAAGGTGAGAGTCAAAGAGTTACGCTCATTAGAAGGTAGAAATGGATGGCTCCATTCTTCCACCTTTTGTTCGTCACTCTCCTCCTCTTCTTCATCCAAAGAGATTTCAGGTTCAGTAATTTCTTCTTCTATAGAGTCCTGCAAAACATTAGTCTCTTCCTTTTGGGGAGAGATTCTCTCAAGATGATCAGTAATATAATAATTTGCATCATAATTTTCCAAACAATAGTTAAGTATAGCAAGACTCTCAGATTTTTAAGGGGCTTCATCAATATTTTCAAGAAAAGAAGTAATTTCATAGGCACCCTTAAAAGCAACAAATTATTCTATTTGTTCTGCATCATAAAAATCATAATTTCCCTTAGCATAAGAAGCTAAGGTTTCATCCTCATTGTACTCACATTGGAAAGCAAGGTGTTTGTGCCTCATAAAGCAACAAGATTCATCCCTGCAGAAAGATATATTATATATTGAGCACAAGTTTTTAGCATACTCATACGATTGATGTATGAGTCTCCATAAGTGTATCCCTTTTTGAGACAAGCGGTATTCCTTGTAATATTCTTGTTGATCCTCGGTGAATCCTCCATGCCAATAAGATCTAGTTTCAAAGAAGTTAGACATTGATTGGCAAGTAAGGAACTAGACATACTATATTTATTTATTTTGATACAAGACACAAAGATAAAAACTGAAAGGTCAACTAACAAGACTAAAAAACAAAGGTAAAGGGTAGTGTGCAACTCCCCTATCTTAGCACTCGGAGTCCCTGGCAACGGCGCCAGAAATTTGGCTTGATGTGCGAGGTAATGATAGTGATTTCTCGCCCTTCGTTGGTGAGCCCCAAGTGGAAGGCGTGATGTAGCACAACAGAAAATTTCCCTCAGTAAAGATACCAAGGTTTGTCTCCAGTAGGACTCCAGAGATGATAAGTAGGTGTCAGCGGCGCAACTGACACGGACCTGCAGACAGACACAAATAACTTTGTTCCCAACGAAGTTCAGAGAGGTTGTCAATCTCTCCGGTCTTGTTGTTCACAAAGGATCAAACGCAAGGGATAATGATAGCAACTGGAAGTAAAAGCAGAAAAATAAATGAGTGTGTAAAAAGTGATGAGGATATGGACCGGGATACGTGATGTTCACTAGTGATGTCTCTCTCCCAAAAGACGATAAAACTGCTATGCGAGGTGAACAAAATACAGAAGGTCAATTGACAGGATTATGAATGCACCGCAATGCTAACTATGCTACAAAAGAAAGGAAGAGGCTCAAAAGCACGGGCAGTACGCCAAAATAAGTAGACCGAAATCCAACTGCATCTACTACTAATCATCCACCTTGAGATATCTATGCAGAACATCTCGCTGGTATTAAGTTGCGAGCCCCACCCAAAGTGTAAACCCAAAGCAACAGACAACTGCATTAAAAAGCACTTTGCATAAAGTAAACAATCCTTGCAACCGCGGTTACAAGCACCGTTGTTTTCCCCCTTGTGGCAACAGCACATCCCCTAGACTCATGTTTCTGTCACTCAAGCGTGTCATCGGGGGGCATGAACCCACAATCGAGCATAATGTTCCCTCTTGGGGTTACTACCTACTACTTGGCCAAAGCAATAAACAGCAACGGAGAACATGCAAGAATTACTTAGGAACAAAAATATAAGAGATAAGAACCAAATATATTACTCAATCACAATCTGAACATAATCTCATAATCCATCAGATCCCATCAAACCCAACATAGCAATAGCAGAAAGATTACAAAAGTGCCTCGATCATGTAGGGCAGCTCACGAGGTCTAAACCATGAAGAACAAAGAGGGGAGGAGAACATCACATAGCTACTGATCACGGACCGATGGTCCAAGGAAAACTACTCACAAGACATCCGGGAAGCATCCATGGTGGAGAGGAGACTCCCGGAGGTCAACCCTCCCTCCGGCAGGGTGCCGGGAAGAGGTCTTCTGGTGCTCCCGATCTCGGAAGCGCGGCGGCGGCGGAACAGAGGAGAGATCGCGAAAAGGGTTATGTTCTCGGAAGTTTCCCGTGACGGAGAATATATAGGCGAAGGGGGGCAACCAGGGGGGCACCAGGGGTCCAGGCGCCCCCCTGGCGCGGCCAAGCCTTAGGGCGCGCCACCAGGGCGCCTGGGCCCCTGGTGGTGGCCCTCTGGCCCCACCTAGGTTCTTCCGGAAGGTTCCTTCACGCTAATTTTTTATCTGAATTTTCCCGAATTTTTGGAGCACTTTTTATATGGGGGGAAACTTAAATAGAAAAACAACAGAAAACAGGAACTGGCACTGTGGTGCACTGAGTTAATAGGTTAGTCCAAATATGATCAAAAGTGTATGAAAGTGTATCTAGATCATAGCAATATCACACAAAACATGCATGGAGCAAGCAGAAATTATAGATACGTTTTGGACGTATCAGCATGCAGACCATCAATTGTTTCGGCAACATTCTCGAAACATGAAGTTGCGTACACCGAAGGCATATCAAGATACTGATGCTGGAAAATTCTCGCCTTGTTGTACAACACACGGGTGTAGTAGATGGCTTGGTCTTCGGTCCAAAACCGAAGAGAATATGCATTTCTGGGCTTCTCGTAGGGATTGGTCCCGAAGAAAAATGGCTTGCGTTCACGCCTTTTGAAGATGGGGCCTCCTTGAGGAACATCAGGGCGGAACAATGGCAACATTTCTCTCGGATGAGCAGAATGGAGCAGCTCATCGACCGGAAAGACTTCAGCAGCATTATCTGGCATTTGATATACTGGCTCAGCAGGGCGAGGAATTGAAGATGGAACATTGATGATATCCTGAGCTGGGATGGCTGCAGGAGCATTTTCCTCGGCCTGCGTTTCGACGGCAACTCCTTCGTCGGTAGTAGAAATATGGGTGGCCTCCTCAGTCTCCATTGCATCTAGATCTTCATCAAGTTGTGCAAAGGCATCAACCATTTCTTCGTTCGAAGAATTTGATGATGAGGAGAAGAACTTCCACTCGAGCTGGCATCGCCAGAACTTTCTCCGTCGGCAGCATCTTGACGGAAGGAGACAGTTGAAATATCAACATCAGCTTCTTCTCCTTCATGCAGAGTCTGGGCAGAGGAATAATCGTTCTGTGGAGAGGAAATGGGGGCTTGATGTTCTCGCTCGCTGCTCGGTCTCAGCATGAGCTTGGTTCTCGATGGATGGGGTAGTCGATGGAATGACATGAGGTGGTGATGGTGGGTTGGGTGGTGGCGACAAATCTTTTGGTGGTGATGGTTGATGCGTTGGTACTGTTTGTTGTCGAGGTGGAGGGGTGGCTGTTGGGGTTCAAAGCAGAAAACACAAATTTTTATAACTAGCGTTCCCATAACCCAAGATCTAGCTAGCCGTATTACCGTAACGGAAAGGAGTGCGGAAATAACATACCTCGGGGTGTAGTCCGTTGCGCGGGAAACGTTCCCGCAAACGTGGTTGATGTAGCCGATCAAGTTTCACAGCCCCCTGGCTGTGTTGAGCACCCGGATGGGTGTAGTGCCACACGTGTAGCACCTCGTAGTACTCGCACACGTACGAGACTCGATGACGACCTCCGTTCTCCGATCCAGCGAAGGTGGCGGAAGCAGACCTCCGGACGGAGCTTCGGCAGCACGACGGCCTCCGATTCTAGCAGAGAAGCCTCAATTCAACTATAGGCTCACACTAGGAAGCCCACCGTGAAAGAGACAAGGGAGGGGAGAAAATCGGAGAAAACCGATCTCAATTCGGAGTAAATACTAATTTAATCCGATTTATTGTGTATTTTGTCTTAATTAAATATGTGCACCATGGCCCTCTTTATATAGGGGTAGGGGAGGGAGTCAACCACCCTCCCTTAGCAATGTGGGACTATCCCACATGCTAGGGGGGGCGCCGGCCAAGAGGGAGAGGGGGCGCCACCCTCATGGGCCCTAGGGCCCATGGCGCCTCCCGCCCACTCCCTTTTTTTCTTTTTCTTTTTCCCTTTTATTTCTTCCCCTAATGGGCCTTTTTCTCCACTAAGGCCCATTGCACATATTAATTAGAAATAAAATGATTTTAATTATTAATTCAATTAATTAATAACTAAAACATAATATTCCATCTCCCGGTGCTCCGGAACACCTTCCAGTTCACTCCGAACTTGTTCGGTTCAACACGGTACTTCTACGATGTTGTTTCCTTTATTCTCTGGTTACTCCGATTGTTCCGAAAAGGTCTCCGATTTCATCGAGCCCTTAAGTGTGTTACCCTACGGCCCGAGAACACTCCAGTCATGACCGAGATGAGGCTACGGTCAATGATCATCAGCGGGACCTGGATGGCCATAATGACCCCTGTGCATTCCGGATATCAAACACCGATTGTACCTTACGTTGTATAGCATTCCCTTTGTCAGCGATACTGGATTGTTCCGAGATTCGATCAATGACATCCTATGTCTGGTTCAACCTCGTTCTGAACTAATCCTCATTCACTCGTTCCCGTGATATTCATCCCCGTGACCTAGTCACACGCTGCAGCTTTATGGATGGAATCTCACCGAGTGGGCCCCGAGAATCTATCCATTATATGGATTGACAAATCCCGCTCTTGTAAAAATACTCCTCAACATATCTCCACGGAATACCCAAGATACAACCGTTATGACCCGCATATTTGAGTCAGGTGGTGGGATGTAGGTCAAAGCATCCAGGAAGATAGAAATTATGCACGTACTCACGGTCAAAGGAACGGTCTACCACGTTCTGTAATTACAACACTGAACCTTCACAAGATTTGATCATGCTGTAATGCTTACTTTGGGTAATGTTCATCACGTCACTTAACCAGTGAGGTGATCTCATAGTCAAGAGACTTAATTGTCCATGATCGCGAAACCACGACCATCATGTTGACCATGAACTAGTTATCGATGTAGAGGCTAACTAGGAACTCTGGGGGTTTCTATACCACACCTGCATCATTGTTTCACTGACACAGTTCTAGCACGGTATGAAATTGGTTATGAACTTGCTTAGATATATTGGAATAATCATATATTATTTGCCTCTAGAGCATATATCCAACAGTCTCCCACTTGCACTAGAGTGCTAATAATCTAGCCGCATTTTTTCGATCATAATCATCTTATCACATAAGTGTTCATTGATCATGCATGCTCATGGAAGAGGTTTCGTCAACGAACTGCACCAATTCAGATTCGTATGTTTCCTTTGCAACTGGTACAGGTCAAAAGCTCTTTTGACATACCACTCATTATCATATAATGGTTGGATATAAGTTTCGCGGGAGAGTGAGACTATTATTTCACAGTATCCTCCAATGATCTCTTGGTTCAGTCTTTAGAAGACTCATCCATAGTCATATATACTGGGAAATACACTCAACCAGAAGTCCAATACTTCTAACGCTAAACTTTTATCCATACGTCTACTTTTGTTAAGTAGTATTATGTTTGTAGTGCCGTGAATTTTGCTCACATTTCTTTCATGTCTTTGGTGATGTCTCTAATTCCATATAGACCCATAATATGGCTTGCAATTGTAATCTTGCATTACATTCAAGTCTATTATCCTTTCTATATTTTAGAGAATAGTCCTCAGTATTCCTCATATACTGAATGCATGGACTTTATTCAGATTTTGTGTTTTACTCCTAAAGCACATCGGAATCTGTTCTTCTTCCAAGAACTTTTGAGTCATTCTGTTGTTGGATTCGCAATGCATGCTATATGGTAGAATCATATGTCAATAACATATAAGATCACATGTCCAGTACATGGTGCATCTCTATTCTTCCATCAAGACATTGCTTGTGATATTTGGATTTCATCCATTATATAATTTCTAGCCACAAGAACCTTTTTCTTGTCTTTGAAGATTATTCCAACCTTCACTTCGTTTCATTATCCGTATCTTAATCTACTCATATAGATTTCAACGTGTAATGTGTTGGTATTTCACATAAAAGGAAGATTCTTGCAATCTTGTATTTTATTTGCCTTATGCTCTATATATATCATAATGCACATATGTATATAAGACGATTCTCTATATACACAATCAATGCATATCCATATATATATATATGAGATCATTCTTCACACATATCAATGCATATATGTTTGAGACAATGATCATGCTCCCACTCAAATATATCCATCATATACTCATATATTTGTGGTTCAGCTTTCATCAAGTCATTTTATTGTTCACTATGTCTCACATAATGACAAAGCTTCCAAAGCTCCCACTCAGAAAATGCCCTCTGCATTCCAAGTTTCCGGGAAGTCTTCAAAGCTCCCACTCAGTTTCATGAAACTGCAGGCCCACTCAATATTTTGGTCATCACAAAATCACTTGATCAAATCAAGGTTGAGGGTTCCTGTCTTGAGGTACTATAGTCCATCCTTTTAACGAAATAACCTTCGTCAAGCCCATTGCAATTCTCTTTCAAATCCCAAATTTGACTGAGATGCAATTTCAGGCTATGGTCCATCGTAGTGTAAATGAAATATTTTATTGATTAAAGCATTCCTACGTTTCCGTAGTCAATCACCATTGAACTTTGGTCATAATCAAATAATGCCTTATGCCCATTACATTATTCTCTATAACTCTCCAGTTTGTCGAGAATATGAAATGACCAATTTATTTCACGGGACGTGAGCCATCCTATATGTAACTCAATATTATTTCATTTCTCCTCGTGTTCTAGGCTACCATCATTCCTTTGTGTCTCAAGCAATGTTATTCTTTATTGTTTTATTAAGAAGACTCATGATTATTGTTCTGTACAGAACGTATTCATGACAACCTTCTAAATTCAACAATGGCTTCAATTCATATACCAAGATTAATCATCTATGGCATATCCTTCCTTATACAGTGTCATTACAACGGAACATGCTTCTGTTGCAATACTCTGATATTCTGAAGGCAAGGTCCAATACCCCGGTCAAAGTTTCCATTATCTCCCATTGGATCCGTGTCGAGAGACTTCTTCTCGCATTACCAATCAAGCAACACACATTTTGCTATTCGGGGAGAATATGTAATTTCAATTGCTTGTAGTTTTATTACAAAGAAATTATTTCTTTTAAGAAACCTTATAACACCATCAGTTATGGAGCTATCATGTCTCGTTAGATTCAGGATGGTTTCCTATTCATGAAGTGGGTGTTTTAACTTAATGAATTAAACAACCTTATTCGACAATAACTATAGTGCTAGGGGAAAGAACGTTTAGACCATACTACGGTTTAGTATGACTACGAATGGTTTAAGTAGTCTAGCACTTTCAACTTCCATCGTAGTTTGTGGTACAACTTCCACAAGTCTCCCATTATGTCAATATCAATACTTATCACTTCGGATCGTAGCGTAGTGATATGTATCCTTGTATTCTCACTTCTCACTGTGATTCCTGAATCTCAGTTTTATGATCTCAATTGAATACAACTTTCAATTAATCATATGAAGTCTTTAATGATAACTCACGTGCCCATTTAGTACATCATTTATGTATAATGATTGGCACAAGTTCTACTTGCTAGAACCTTGTCATGGTTATATTTATTGCAGAGGTTCATAGATCGTGTATCTAATCCATCTCATGCAATCAAGTTATGACTTTCATTCGATAATGAACTCACAAGTTAATAGATCATACATTTAATGAATTCATCAGTTATGAAGTCACCACATGCAATCAAATCTTTGACTTGTTATAATCAAGACAACTTTATCATTAAACATTGAATATTTCTTGACAATAATAGCAGTATTATAAATGCTTTCTATCATATCATAAATCAAGACGTAATCAAAGTATAAGCACACTTTTATTCATAAAGATGGAACAACTGACTTGTCTCATTACATGAATAACTTTGTCTCGCGAGATGCAAGACACACAACTAAGTGTTCATACTATAATGATTACATAAGATTTATCTAATACTCTAAGTATCTCCTATGATAGATGTCTCGACGGAATCCATGTTGGCCATCAACTGACTTGATATCCATCAATCCTCGATTTCACCTCTTCCCGTCCATGCAACGGCAGGTCCTGTTTTCATAAAACAAAATAAGTATCAAATACTCATTTACTGCAAATGTTGTATAAGGGAATAAACATTTATAAAGTATATCAAGTATATACCTTCTCCATCAACAACTTCTCCTTCAATGGGTTCAACCTCCAGGTACTGAAGTCTATCCATGAAGTCAGAGAACTCGAGGCTTTCACCTCTGCCGACATAGCCATGGACATGGTCTGTATAGCTCGGTGGAAGCGAGTGTAACACCGTGTATATCGAAGACTCATCTGTGGTCCCATAGTCAAAGTCATCTACGAGGCTCAGATGTATCTCATGCATCTTGGCCAAGTGTGCCTTCAGGCAAGAGCCTTCTTCCATCTTTGTAGAGAGAAACTCACTTTCTAACTCAAATCTGGCAACTCTAAACCGATGCAAGTTTGATGACTTCAGCTCATCGATCATATCATATGTATCCAAATCAGCATACTCCTCACGCAAAGGTTGCGGAATGCTGGTTTCTATGATACCCTTAGCTATGGCATATGTCCTTCGACGATACTGATAATCAATCGCCGCTTGTGCATCCATGTCGTTTGCTGGAGGGTTTCCCACATGCTCTTTAGTTAAGAATGAAAGGTTGATTCTCTTGAGCACGGCTCTAAGGCGTAAGTACCAACTAATGAAGTTTGACCCATTTTCTTTAAGTCTTTCACCATGTAAGAAGGAAACCATTTCAAGGTACTGGGTACTATCCATTTTCTACAAACATAATTGCAAGGAACGCAATTAAGACTAGTTCACAACAATGAGTTCATATAATCATATTATAAATGAACTCGCACTAAAACAATTCATCCCTAGGAAGTTTTAGTGATTACATGATCCAGATTCACTGCCCGACCTCGAATATCACACGGCCGACGGGTCAGTTTCAAAGGTAGACAACAACTTGTGCGATCACATTATCTTATATGTACTGTGACTCATGCTCGATCTTTCGATCTCTAGTATTCCGAGGCCATATCTGCATATGCTAGGCTCGCCAAATTAACCTCCATGTTATATGCTGCTCGGCAAGGCCATATCTGCATATGCCAGGCTTGCCGAACCCAACCTCACGCGAACTCCATTGAATATGTAGGACAACTCCGGTATGTATGGAGCATCAAGCTATATGGGAGAACCTTCCAGGCGGTGCACACTTCGGTAGAATACTTGTGTTTGGCTTTGTTAAGGGATCATCTTATCACATGCTACCGTCGTGTATCCTATACTAGCAAGTTTTAAGATGTCTGAGCTATGGCAACACTAAGTCTACAGTGTCTCCATTTTAGTTTGTTTTATGATGACGATTACTACTTACTAGTAACACATAGCAAAGCTATCGCTACATCACAAACAAACGAATGATAGCCCCCACTTAGCAATACAAGGTTTAGACGGTCTAGTTGTATATTGCAAGTTTTACGTGGCTGCTAGGGCTTTCATAGTTAAACAGGTTTTAACCTACGAGTCAACCACAACGTCGACCATACGATTGTCTCTATTACACCCCCGCACGGGGCCCTCCGTTGCAAATGCCACATTCGCTAAAGTAGAGAGACAGACACCCCCCCAGCCACTTTATACGATACAAGCCGTATGTCAAGCGTGGAACCAGTCTCGCGTAAGCGTACGCGTAAGGTCGGTCGGGGGCTGCTTCATCAAACAATGCCGCAGATGTGAACAAGTACACGTGGGAGGGTAACAATCATACAATCAACGCCCACATCCCCGATGTGTTCTATCCGTACAGTAATACTAAGGATAAACCTAGCTCTGATACCACTCTTGGGGTTCGCAGCAGAAAACACAAATTTTTCTAGCTAGCGTTCTCATAACCCAAGATCTAGCTAGCTGTATTACCGTATTGGAAAGGAGTGCGGAAATAACATACCTCGGGGTGTAGTCCGTTGCGCGGGAAACGTTCCCGCAAACGTGGTTGATGTAGCCGATCAAGTTTCACAGCCCCCTGGCTGTGTTGAGCACCCGGATGGGTGTAGTGCCACACGTGTATCACCTCGTAGTACTCGCACACGTACGAGACTTGATGACGACCTCCGTTCTCCGATCCAGCGAAGGTGGCGGAAGCAGACCTCCGGACGGAGCTTCGGCAGCACGACGACCTCCGATTCTAGCAGAGAAGCCTCAATTCCACTATAGGCTCACACTAGGGAGCCCACCGTGAAAGAGACAAGGGAGGGGAGAAGACCGGAGAAAACCGATCTCAATTCGGAGTAAATACTAATTTAATCCGATTTATTGTGTATTTTGGCTTAATTGAATATGTGCACCATGGCCCTCTTTATATAGGGGTAGGGGAGGGAGTCAACCCCCCTCCCTTAGCAATGTGGGACTATCCCACATGCTAGGGGGGCGGCCAAGGGGGGAGAGGGGGTGCCACCCTCATGGGCCCTAGGGCCCATGGCGCCTCCCCCCCCCACTCCATTTTTTTATTTTTATTTTTCCCTTTTATTTCTTCCCCTAATGGGCCTTTTTCTCCACTAAGGCCCATTGCACATATTAATTAGAAATAAAATGATTTTAATTATTAATTCAATTAATTAATAACTAAAACAATATTCCATCTCCCGGTGCTCCGGAACACCTTCCGGTTCACTCCGAACTTGTTCGGTTCAACACGGTACTTCTCCGATGTTGTTTCCTTTATTCTCTGGTTACTTCGATGGTTCCGAAAAGGTCTCCGATTTCATCGAGCCCTTAAGTGTGTTACCCTACGGTCCGAGAACACTCCAGTCATGACCGAGATGAGGCTACGGTCAATGATCGTCAGCGGGACCTGGATGCCCATAATGACCCCTGTGCATTCCGGATATCAAACACCGATTGGACCTTATGCCATATAGCATTCCCTTTGTCAGCGATACTGGATTGTTCCGAGATTCGATCAATGACATCCTATGTCTGGTTCAACCTCGTTCTGAACTAATCATCATTCACTCGTTCCCGTGATATTCATCCCCGTGACCTAGTCACACGCTGCGGCTTTATGGATGGAATCTCACCGAGTGGGCCCCGAGTATCTATCCATTATATGGATTGACAAATCCCGCTCTTGTAACAATACTCCTCAACATATCTCCACGGAATACCCAAGATACAACCGTTATGACCCGCATATTTCAGTCAGGTGGTGGAATGTAGGTCAAAGCATCCGGGAAGATAGCAATTATGCACGTACTCACGGTCAAAGGAACGGTCTACCACGTTCTGTAATTACAACACTGAACCTTCACAAGATTTGATCATGATGTAATGCTTACTTTGGGTAATGTTCATCACGTCACTTTACCAGTGAGGTGATCTCATAGTCAAGAGACTTAATTGTCCATGATCGTGAAACCACGACCATCATGTTGACCATGAACTAGTTATCGATGTAGAGGCTAACTAGGAACTCTGGGGGTTTCTATACCACACCTGCATCATTGTTTCACTGACACAGTTCTAGCACGGTATGAAACTGGTTATGAACTTGCTTAGATTTATTGGAATAATCATATATTATTTGCCTCTAGAGAATATATCCAACAGTGGCTTGGCGAGGGGGTGGAGTGGTTTGGCGAGGTGGTGGAGTTTTCTTACGGGGAGGAGTGGGTTTCTTGGCGGGGAGTGGTGCAGTTTCCTGTCGTGCTGTTGCAGCAACGACCTCGGTAGACTTTTGCTTCTTGGCATTTTTCTCGATCTCTGGCGTCCCACGCGCAGAGGTTTGGGCAGTAGACTTTCTCTTTCGAGATTGTCTTTCGGTGAGAGCGTCATTGTGCGTCTTGCACATAGCAGATACAATGTGTCGAACCTTTTCATTGACAGCAGTTATGTTTTCCTTCTGAGCCCTTATGGATGCTTCAAGGGTTCAATTTTGGATTTGAAAAACTGACTGGACTTAATGTCCTCAGTTTCTTCTCGGAGCTTCTTGGTGTAAAACTTCTCCTGCTCTTTGTCCTTTCGATCTTGGGTAAGATATCCTTCCCAGCGGATCATGTATCGAGCAACTTGTTCTTGGATCTCAGGTGGGACATCATCCTCGGTAGTGACTTTGCTCGGTGTAGTAGCCATCTTCCAGAGGATATGAGAAATTTGAGCAGCATCCCAAAGAGCATTTGCGGCAGATTCTCCTTCGTTAGAGCTTTCTTGTCAGAACCCCAACTAGGGTAAGTGCTAGGGTTTGTTTGATCCCTTTGCATCATGTAAAAATTCAAATGAAATCCAAAAATGGGGAAAAGAAAAGCCCTGAGAATTTAATTCAAATGGCCAGATAAAAATCTTTTTCCAAAAATCATTTGAGTATTTTTAAAATTCCTATAAATGATGGTGATCATTTTAAAAGTGGTTTGGGTTCATTCCCATGCCCATGGAATATTCAAAAATTCAAAAGGTGCCCTGGAAATTAAATTTGACCCCTATTTGAATTGAAATTCAAATTGATTGAATTTCAAAAATGCCCAAATACTACAAGTTACTAGCTACTGGTCACCTAGGATTTATAAAAAAAATTGGGCATTTAATAAAATTGCTCTGCTATTTATTTTTAGAGCAAAACAAAAGAAGAAAAAGAAAACAGAAAAGAGAAATAGCAGAAAATAGAAAAATAGAAAACCAGTCCACCCCCTGGCCACCTGGCCCAGCCTGGAAGGCCCAGCCCAAAAGGGCATGGTCGTCTTCTTCCCGGGACAGGCAGGCAGCCAGGTCGCCGGCGAGCCCGGCATGGCCGCCAGGCAGCTGCCTGGCTGCCCCCTTCGTCCATATCCGCGCCAGGGGACGCCCCCAAGCCTCCTCCTTCCATTCCCCCCCTGGAGCCTCTTCTTCTCCTTCTCCGATGAGATCCCGCAAGGAGCAGAGCGCCCCGCAGTTCGCCGTCGCTCCACCACGCGGCCACTGGCCTCCTTTCTCCGCGCCGGCGTGTCCAGCGCGTCCGCTTGGAGCCCCTCGTCGCCCCAGCCGGTCTATTGGAGCCCAGGGCCTTCGACGACGATGCTAGCTCCAAACTCCACCGCCACGGCCACTCGTCTCCGGCGAGCAATCGAGCCCTCCCCGATGTTCCTCCGACGCCCTCGACCTCGCCATCGGATCCACGGTGAGCGCGCGCCTCTCCCACAGGTCTCCATCCTCCTCCCCGCGCTTCCAGTCGTCTTCGCCGTCGGACCCGAGCGCGGCCGGCCGCGCCATTGCTTGCCGACGTGCACCCCGTCCGCCCCTTGGCAGCCCACTTGCCCCACTCAACGCGCGCGTGCGCGCGGGCTAAGTTGGTGCCCTCCCCGTGCCCTCCCGTGGCCGGGAGCCCAACTCCGGCGACCCACCGCCGTGGTCAGAGCCGCCGGCGTCAAGCCGGCCATTAGAGGCCTACCCCCCCCCCCCCAACTAACCCCCTAACCCTCACTGACAGGTGGGCCAGCACCCCCCCCCCCTTAACCCCACTGTTAAACTAATTAAACAGGATTTAATCCCCCTCTCACTGACACCCTGGCCCCACTGGTCAGCCCCCTGTGACATCAGCATTGCATCATGCTGATGCAATAAACAGTTTCCAGAAATTAAAAGAATTAAAGAAAACAGAGAAAATTCTAGAAATTGAATTAAACTTTGGAAATTCATAGAAAATTCATACTAACTCAAAATTAAACATATAATATATGAAAAATTATCAGAAAAATGCAAGGATTAAGAATATGCAATTTTTTTTCATGTTTGACCATTTTAAAATGGGGCAACAGTAGCAAACATGCATATGACTTAATTTGAAATTGAATTTGGAGTTTGAATTTGCATTTCAAATGCAATATACTTCAATTAAATTAAATTTGCCACAAATCAGTAACCTTTACATCGTGTCACAACTTAACATGTGCTTGAGCATTGTACTTTATTTGTGTCCCCCCCTTGTTGATGATTGCCTTCGATGACAGACGTTCCGAGACGGTGATCACCCCGAAGAAGAAGACCACCGTTAAGAACCGCGTATCGTCAGCAAGGCAAGCAAACCCCATTGATCATGTCTATAAAATCCTATTTCCCTCTCAGTCTCGCTTATGCATGTTTAGGAGATCACCGAGACATGTTCTATCGCATAGTTGAACCCATTCCGATGCATGACCTATCATTTTGTCACCGTATTAAGCAAACCACAATCCTAGCAGATTTAGGAGTTGAATGATGAGCATGTGGCCCCTGCAACTGTTACTGCTTTTGCTGCTTAGTGATACAATGAGGATGTTATGTTTGTGAGTCGGGATGGAATGAACACAGTGGTGCTGATGTTAACGTGTTGGTGAATCCACCCTAAACAAAGGTGAACGATGAGAGGTTGTGTAGGAGTACACAGTGGGTTGTCTCGTTGAACACTGCCCTAGGCCCCGAGTTCCTGTTTTGTGATCCAAGACAAAGAGTATGACCACATGTAGGGTTTTATGGGAGCCCCGTTTGGCCTCTTTACGTACCCGATCCGGTCCAGGAGTCACACTAGATTCGGACTTTCCATTTGATTTATGTATAGATATGTGGGTGGACCTGTGAGGCAGTGAAACCATCTGTCAAAGGTGGCGTCTCGGTCCCTTACATTATCTGAGTCCGTTTCGTGGAACCGGCCAGACTCTCGAGCGGTGACAAACTCAGGTAGTCGACTCCTGGATTAGAGAAGGTGATGTGAGGGTAGTGCCTTGGTTTCATCCACGTCCGACATCCGCTTGAAGGGTGACAAGAACGAGGCGATAAGTGATGACACGCGTGTGAAGATGTACACCCCTGCAGGGTTAATGAACTATTCGAATAGCCGTGTCCGCGGTTATGGACTACTTGGAGACCTCTACTTGATCATAGATAACTTGAATGGATACTTATAAAACTCGCAAGATAAGCGTGAGTGCTATGGCGTGCTTCCTCGTGGGGAAGTCGAGGAAGTAACCATAGTGGTGTATTGGTTGGAGAATTGTTGTGGACTCGTGTACGCTTCTTACCTCAAAGTCTGGTACTCGTAGCACAGGACTAGCCATGTCAAAGCTGGCACTTCTGCATGTTGAACCCCACCTCCTTTACCTTGATACTTGAGCATGAGTAGTGTAGTTCTGATGTAAGTCTTGCTGAGTACGACTTTGTACTCACGTTTGCTTATTCTATGTTTTAGATGAGAATCCGGACCCCGATGGAGTCACCTTCGTGAAGCTCCACGTTGACTAAGTTAGCATAGTCCCAGACAGCAGTCTGGTCCCTCATGGAAGGGCATGTTTGTTGTACAAGGCTTCTCTAAGCCATTTGTTAATCTTGTCTGTACTTAGACCTAATTTGCTTCCGTTGTATGCTGTAATGTGATCACAGACATGTGATCTTTGTATGATCTATGTGTATATCAATAAAGAGTACTTTGTAGAGTTATGTGATGATACATGCTGTTCATACTAGGCATGTGTGCTGCGTGTATGTTTATATCATGCATGTCTTAGTATGGGTTTTCGAGACCTTAGTTGTGATCTGGCTAGCGGTCTTTTATACACCAAGTGTCCCTTAGATGTGCGCATCTTGGGGCATCACGATGCGATTTCTCGTGACTCTGTCACGTGCACACTTTGTTGTATGATCGAGCCCGCCCTAGACCCCGACTAAGTGATCAGGCTGGAGTAAGTCTATGTAAGAGTTAGGATTCAATCGATAACATGGTTGAGGCGACTTGTCTATGAGTATGGGATTCACCACCCATAAGCATTTAGACTTGTGAGCGGACGATGAGGACCCATCTCAGTTGATCATCCGGCCTGAATGGGATGCCCCTCACGTTCGATGCTTACCGAGAACGTTCTGTGCTTGGCCTTGTCTGCTTAGACAAGTGGGTACGGTTCTCGGCTCTCCATGTGATTGCATCGTGACTGGAATTACATACGCTAACCCCGGGTCCCGACATTTCTTCATCGGCACGAGGGCCAGAAACAACTGGTGCAACAGGGGCAGGTGCAGGAGCTGGAGGAGCTCAAGGAACTGGAGCAGCCTGAGCCTTCTGCCTAGCCACTTTGGCTTTCTTCTCGACCTCCTTGGTGGCCTTGGCAGCAGCAATGGGTTTTGGTACGGCACCAGGAGCCGCAACTTTATCCTTCGAGGCACTGGGGGCCTCAGCAATTTTCTTCGCAGCACTCATGGCTGCCTCCTTTTCCTTCGTGACTTTGGGAGTCACCACTTTCTCGGTGGCGCTAGGGGCCACGACCTTTTCTTTCGGAGCACTGGGGACAGTGCCTCCTTCAATCTGGCGTCTATATTTCTCGCTAACCAGATGCAAGATGCCCAATTGTTGAGCAACATGGGCCTTCTTTTCCTCGGGCTGACTGTGAAAGTTGAGAATTTTGGAATTTATCAAGTCTTTATCTTCAAGATCCTTTTGTTTGTCCAGCCTTTCCTGTCGTTGGATCAAAGTCTCGTCATCTTCAGCCACTTGGGCTGTCTTTCCCTTCGATCTGACCGAAGGTTTTTGTCTGTGAGTTTGCACTGGAGGAGCAGAAGAAATAGGCGGATCTGTGACCAAATTGGTCATATCAATTGTTGCTCGAGGAGCCTTAGCTGGCTCCTGGATACTAATGCCTTTACTGCTCAGCTTTTTCTTCAGAGGAATGTCCTCGACATCAGCCTCTGTGCCAGGGTCTTGATCATCTGAGTTGGCTTCTTCATCAGAAGTTGCCTCTGGAGGAGAGACAACGACTACCTTTTTCTTTCGCTAGGCAGATTTCTTGCCAACCTTCGGTTTTGCACTTGGGCCAACTTCTTCGGTGCCCTCAGCAGTAGCAGCTTCCTTCTTGGCTTTGGCTTCCTTTCACTTTTCTGCTCGGGCCGCTCGAGCCTCAACCAACTCCTTGAAATCGGCAGGAGTCTTGAGAGCAGATGGATGAGCATCTTCTGGGGGTGGTGGTCGATTATCTTTCGTCCACTTGGGCCTTAATGACCTGACATCAGACCAGGGATTCTTCAGAGCAAAAAGTGTCTCCCAGTGAGGAATAAGAGACTTGTACTCATACCAACAAAGCGCTTGAAGCCTTCGAATTTCTTGCAGACGGTTTTCTCTCATGCGTTCATCTTCCGAGCCCTCAGGTGTTCTCAATTTCTTTTCTATGATCAATTCCTCTGATAAACCTTCAGAGTTGTTGGTGATTCTTGTACGACCTCCCACACGCTTGGGTGCTCTGACATTTCCTTCTTTCCTAGACATTTTCCTGCGAAATATATAGGTACGAGGGAAATATAGGAAAGTTGTGAACAAGTACCAGCCAATTTCGAGGAAAAAAATTGAACGCAGTAAACATATCGAAAAGTTTGTCTTGGAGCAAGTTTTTCATGGAAGTGCTAGGCTAGATTTCCAACGAGTGTAAATCTAACGAAGAACTAGTGTGAATGAATTGCACAAGCATAAATCTGTCAATACGCCTTTGTGGGATATGTCCAAGTGAGAGAATCCGAGGGATTTCTACAAACTGATTTCCCAAAGTTCAATGATCCGCACGGATGAAACAGACCTAAACAAAAAACGGAAAATCAAGAACAAATCTGAACACGATGAGCAGATGAGATTGGAATCGCGTCCAGAGCCTCACATACCCTAACTTGGCGATGTGTGGTGGCTACGGCGACGCGGATGAAGTTCCTCGTCGATGGGAAGGTCTCCGGAAACTTTCTTCCGGCAGCAAAGCGGCGAGAGAGTCAACGGCGACGAGCAGCACGGCGGCGCGCGAGGGAGAGCTTCGGGAGCGAAGAGATGAAGTCGAGGGAATTGCGTGGTCTGTGCCGGTGGGGTGGATCAGTATTTATAGGGGAGGGGTCTGACATAACTGTCAGATCTGATCCAACGGCGCAGATTCCGCGTCTCTCCGCATTCAACGGACGGATTTTGTGGCGGTAATCGCGGGAAAATCCCAACAAACCGAAAGAAAGTTGCTCCACGTCCGAGACCAAACTCATCGAACATCGAGTATAAAAGTAGATAAAAGTTCGATAGATTTTCCTTCGGAATCAATGACATTCGAAGGGAATCTTAATCGAGTACAAATATACATGTTCATGAGAGAAAAGCAAAGACGGGGTAGGGATAGAATAGATGGAAAACAGGGTCCGATGCTTAATCAATCCGAGGGGAAAACCGTGATAAAACTCGGAGTGATAAGTGTATAGGACAACACCAAACGAACAAAGACAAACGAAAAAGAAACACGATAGAAAACTAACATAAGTAAACAACAAAGAAAGAAAACATATAATACATAGTGTCGACAGTTATGATCTTACTGCACGTTGTGTGAGTACAATATGTTTAACTCACACCTTAGTGCACAAAACCTTTTCTCATCCAGGGGCTTCGTAAAGATATCATCCAATTGATCTTCAGTGCGAACATGGCTGATAACAATATCTTCTCGCTGAACCTGATCTCGAAGAAAATGATGACGAATATCAATATGCTTCGTTCGAGAGTGTTGCACTGGATTATGGGCAATTTTGATAGCACTTTCGTTATCACATAGCAATGGAATTTTCTTCACAAGAATACCATAATCTTTCAGCGTTTGCTTGAGCCACAGAATCTGAGTGCAGCATGAACCGGTAGCAATATACTCGGCTTCAGCCGTAGAAATAGATACACAATTCTGTTTCTTCGAAGCCCAACAGACAAGAGATCTACCGAGAAAATGACATGTGCCTGAGGTAGATTTCCTGTCGACTCGATCACCAGCCCAGTCAGAATCAGAATATCCAACGAGATCAAACTGGGCACCCTTGGGATACCATAGTCCCAAAGTTGGTGTATGAGCCAGATATCGAAGAATTCGCTTGACAGCAATATGATGTGATTCTTCCGGGTTTGCCTGAAAACGAGCACACATACAAACTGATAGCATAATGTCAGGTCTAGATGCACAAAGTTAAAGAAGCGAACTGATCATCGAGCGATATTTCTTCTAATCGAAAGGTTTGCCCTTCTCATCTGCATCTAAATGAACATTCGTAGGCATTGGTGTCTTGATAGTTTTGCAACTGATAAGATCGAACTTCTTCAGGCAATCTCTGAGGTACTTTTCTTGAGATATAAAAGTCCCATTCTTCTGTTGACGGATTTGAAGTCCGAGAAAGAACTTCAATTCACCCATCATAGACATTTCATATTTCTTCGACATCATACGAGCAAATTATTCGCTGATATCAGGGTTAGCAATATACCATTGTAATTGGCAAAAGCAAGCATGACACGAATGGATTCAAGTCGAGCAGCTGGGGCATAGGTCTCACCGAAATCAATACCTTCGATTTGGGTGTAGCCTTGTGCAACTAGTCGACCTTTATTCCTTATAAGAATGCCATCTTCATCTTGCTTGTTGCGAAAAATCCACTTCGTACCAATGATATTATGCTTCTTGGGATCAGACCTATCGACTAGGGACCAGACTTTATTTCTCTCGAACTGATTAAGTTCTTCGAGCATTGCAGTCATCCAATCTGAGTCCTTCATGGCTTCATCGAATTTCGATGGCTCTAGCATGGATACAAACGAAAAATTTCCACAGAAGTTAGCTAAACGAGTACGAGAACGAGTGGTGGGACGACCTGGTAATCGAATCTCTTCGAGTATTGAGTCGACGTCCACTCTTCTTCGAACACGAGGTAAAGCTTCTTCAACTGCTTGTGGATCCGGTTGTTCTTCGGGATCAGCTTGACCTTCAGGATCAGCTTGTCCTTCGGGGTCATTTCCTTCGGGTTCAGCTTCTCCTTCGGGTTGAACATTTTCTTCGTTTATGCGTTCTCCTTCGACCTGTACATCATTTGCTCCAGGATGTTGATCTCCAGCGCCCCGGGCTATGTGTGGGAACATTGGACCATCATCATCCTTGTTGGCTTGATGTGCATTTCCTTCGACAGTCCGAATATCTCCAATAGCCATGTACCTGATAACTTCATCCAAAGGTGGTTCATCCAGGTTAAGAGGTAATTGCTCCTTTTGAGAGCCGTTAGTTTCATCAAATCGAACATTTACAGTCTCTACAACTTTGCCTAGATGCGAGTTGTAAACTCTGTAAGTGTGAGAATTCGAACCATAACCTAGGAGAAAACCTTCGTGAGCCTTTGGGGCAAACTTGGAGCTGTGATTCATGTCTCTGATATAACATGGAGCACCAAAAACCCTGAGATATGAAACATTCGGCTTTTTGCCAGTAATAAGCTCATGTGAAGTTTTCTTCAGAAATTTGTGCAGATAAACCTTGTTGATGATATGACATGCATTATTAATAGCTTCGGCCCAGAACCTGATAGGAGTCTTGTATTTAGCAAGCATTGTTCTGATCATTTCAATAAGTGTTCGATTCTTTCTCTCGACCACACCATTCTGTTGCGGTGTATAAGCAGCCGAGAATTCATGAGTGAAGCCATATTCATCAAGAAATTCTTCGATATGAGTGTTTTTGAATTATGTACCATTATCACTTCTGACATGCTTGAGAGATAATTCATATTCAGTCTGAGCTCTCTTTGCGAAGGTTTTGAAAATTTCAAAAACCTTGCTCTTGTCATCTAGAAAGAAAAGCCAAGTATATCGAGAGAAATCATCAACAATAACCAGACCCTACTTGTTTCCTCCAAGGCTAGCATAATTTTGAGGACCGAATAAATCCATATGAAGCAATTCAAGAGGACGAGTAGTAGTCATTATAGTTTTAGCTGAATGATGTTTATGGGCAATCTTTCCTGATTCACAGGCACCGCATAGACGATCTTTATCGAATTTCACATTATCAATTCCAACGATGTTCTTCTTTGAGATAAGAGTTTGAAGATTTTTCATTCATGCATGACCAATTCTTCGGTGCCTTAACCAACCAGAAGTAGCTTTGGCCATTAAACATGTGGACACTGCAGGTCCCAAAGAGAAATCAACAATATAAAGATCACCTTTGCGATATCCTTCGAACACGAAGGAATAATCATCCTGTGAAAAGACAACACAACGAGAAGCAGAAAACAGTACAAGCATACCCATATCACAAAGTTTTGAGATAGACATAAGATTATATCCTAGTTATTGAACAAGCATAACCTTGTCAATATGCTTATCCTTCGATATAGCGACCTTACCCAAACCAAGTACTTTTCCTTTGTTGTTGTCACCGAAGGTAATATATCTATGTGAAGATACAGTAAGTTTGTCTTCGGTGAACAAATCTTTGTCTCCGGTCATATGATTTGTACAACCACTATCCATGACCCATTCGGATCCATCGGAGACATAGCCCTGCAGAAGAATTAGTTCTTCTTAACCACCCACAAACGAGCAGGTGACTTAGAAGGCATGGAAGTGCTAGATGAGGCAGCGATATTATAGCGAACAGGATTATATTGTCGATCGGGACCATCAAGCACACCATAAATATAATTCCTCGACGAGGGGTTAGAGTACTGGTAGGTAATAGCAGTTTTGGTATTATTGTCACGATGACGATAAACATTTCTATCAACTCGATAGTATTCCTTCTGGGGAACATTTGAAGCAGGCACCAATGGTTCATTTCTATCCTCGATAGAATAGTAGTGATTCGGTGGTACCGAGGGTTTTCCCTGGATAGAATGGTTAGGGGGCAGCTTTTCTACGAGAGATTTGCGAACCCAAATCTGTCGCTTATAGAAACCATTCTTCGGAGGAGTACCAACGAATTCAGCCGACACCTTTCCTTCCTGATCTTTGACAAGCTTGTAGTCAGAATCAAGTGATTCATCAACAATAGCCTTATCAATTTTGCAACTGAAACCTGAAAGGTTAGCAATATCAATGGGCTTTTCCTTCGCAAGAACCCAGACAGTTTTAGGATACTGCTCGGGTTCCCAGTAGGTGCCATCAGGGTTGATTTTCCTTACGAAACCAACTCCTTCGTTTCGAGGATTCCTATGAAGTAGAGCCTTCCTTAGGATATCACATAGGTACTGGTGTCCCTGCACACTTTTGAACATACATGTTTCAAATAAATTTCTCAACCTGAGGAGTTCCTCGGTAATGGTTTCCTCGTTCAAGGGGTTAGCATCATCAATAAAAATAGGTTGCTTTCCTTTCGATTTCTCAGAAATAGACTCAATTTTACTTCGTTCCAAACAAGTTAAGCAAGGTGAAGCAGATTCATTTTTAGCTCCTGAGCCCTGTTGAGCAATGAGCGTGAGATTGATACTCTCCAACTCTTCATGAGCCTCTCTCCATTTCTCGAGAGCCATTTTCCTTTGAAGGAATTCATAGGTTAGCTTCTCGTAGTCCACTGAGAGAAGATCATGCCGAGAGGAAAGTTCATCATACTTTTCTTTCAAAGATGCATGCTCATTCGTCAAAGTTTGACCTTTCTCAATCTCATCAATCAACAAAGTCTCAGATTTTTGAATGGTTTCACTTAGTGAATCTAGTTCATCTTGTTGGATAGAAGCAATTTTGGCAAGTTTGACATAGCTTATCCTAGAGTTACTTTCATAAGCAGATCCATCAGAACTATCGTAGGAATTCTTAGATGAAGATACCTTAGCCTTGGCCATGAAGCAGTAAGCTGGAGATTCATCTTCACTGCTTTGGTTGGTGAAGAATGAACTTGAAGTCTTGTTCGAAGCAAATGCTAGACCAGCAACACCATCAGATTCAGAACCAAAACCAAAACCAGATCTTGAGTTTGATTCAGCTTCAGAACCGGAGGCTTCATCTTCAGAGTTAATTTCTTTACCCAAATAGGCTTTGGCACGGTGAGAATTCTTGCGTCGAGAGGAATGTGATTTCGAGGAAGAACTCTCTCGATGCTTGTGGTACTTCTTCTTCTTGTCATGATCAGAATTATCTTTCTTGTCTTTTCTGGACTTTGAATCATATCTCTTCGACTCATAGTTTTTGCTCGATCTGTGTGACTTGCTCGAAGAGTTGCTGTGAGAATGCTTTGATCTATGTTCAATTTCCCAGAGAGGATAATCAGAAATGAAATGACCTGGCTTCTTGCACTTGTAGCAACAGTTATCTTTCGCTGAAGAGTTTCTGGATGATGATCGATGTTGTGATGAATTGCTCGAATGTCTTGAAGAGTAGTTTTTCTTCGGTGAAGAGGAGTTCCTTCTCTGAAAGCGGTTGAATCTTTTCATTATCAGTGCCAGATCTTTTCCAATGTTCTCGGGGTCATCTGAGGCACAACCAGATTCAGAACTAGCTTCAGGGGAGGAGTGATGTGATGCCTTGGCCTTGAGTGCGTGAGATTTTCTTCGAGTCCCATTAACATCTCGTTTTTCATCTTCTTCCATCTCGAAGGTGTTGAGTCTCTCGAGAATATCAGCGGCAACAAGATCCTTGAAATCAATCCTTTCCTTAATCATCAGCACAATGTGATCGAAGGAATCATCAAGGGAACGGAGCAAAGTTCTAACAATAATCCGATTGGTAATGTCTTCGGCACCGAGGGAAATCAGTTCATTTGACAATGTAGTGAGTCTGCTGTATATGGAGTTAACTTTTTCTCCCTCGTGCCTCTTGAAACGATAGAACTTGCTTCGAAGGGTGTCGATACGAGCATCTTTCTGAGTTGAGACACCTTCACCAATCTTCTCGAGATAGTCCCAAACACCTTTGGCCGAAGAAATATTCTTGACTTCATGATATTTCTCTGGAATCAGATGATTTGTAATGAATACCCAGACTTCAGCATCGAGGGCCATCTTCTTAGCCTCTTCAGGAGTGATAGCACTTTTGTCTTTGACATTTACACCATTCTTGACAACTTCCCAAGCGGCAGAGTTGATGGCCATGATGTTCCTCTTCATTTTGTCCTTCCAATAGGGATAGTCCTTCCCATTGTAAATAGGAATCGGTTCCCCCAAGCGAACAACTGCAAACGACATTCTTGACAACACTCCAGGTGGTTAGACCAAAATACGCAGAGCATAGGGAGTGCCTAGCTCTGATACCAATTGAAAGCTCAAGAATGATCAGAGGGGGAGGGGGTGAATGATCACTTCTAAAAATTCTAAGGAACTTAGAAGGAATTCATGCAAACTGTGAAGGGCTAAAGATATCTCGAAGGAAATACAATATCGAAAGATATACATAGCTCGAAAGGATTTGGAGCGAAGGTAAACATCGAAGGCAAACAGACAACGAGTAAATACTTAATGTAAATGCGAGAAGGAAAACGAGCCTGACACAACGATGTTTGGTAAACCAGTTCACACTCTGCAAAGTGCTACGTCTGGTTGGAGGGACTAGTGATTGAACACCTGGAGAAAAACTCTCTTCGTCCTATTCTCCACTGCAACAAACTCCTCGAGCTTGTCCAGTTTTCACTCGTGGTAGATGATTCAGGACATCTCCGAGACCTTTACAAACTTCCTTCAGCAGCAACAATTTCTCTCGGAGGCACGAAGTGCGATGACTTTGCCTTCGAGCTATTCACTCGACTCAATAAGATTTCTCTCGGTAGGCTTTCGTGGGTTTAGGTTGAGCAGAGCAAATTTACTTCGACAAAGATCTCAACTAGCAAACCCCTCTTGGTAGTACGGTTTTTCCTATGACTCAAGAAAAACAAAGAGAAACTAGTAAAAAGGCTAAGTCTTCGACCCGCTTCAGCTTTCTCCTCGTTGCGCTTTTACTCGAGAGAGACCTCTTCTTTGACGACATTTTTAGGGGTCGTTTTCCTTCGAAGGTTTCGGTAGTTGACTGCAGCTTCGCTGTAGTGAGTTGTCCTTCGACCTTCTCCTTGCAAACTCCATTCTTTCGGAACCTAAGTATCTGTTTATACTCGAAGACAATATTAGTTCCACTTCTGCTTTGTCCAACAATGTCCAAAACCTTCGGGGGAAAACTTGCTCTTACATCTGCAATGAACACTTTGTTGCGGTTGACCGATTGAAAGATATACTAAGTTAGGGCTCTCCCAATGCATTGTTTCTTAGCACAATATCATAGGAGCAATAAAAACTTAAGATACAACCCTTATAATGCATTGTTTCTTAGAAGTTATATCTTATTTAATGATTTTAGCTTCATCTCTAATCATGCTTTTTGCATATGGTTACGTGCAAGAGTTGTATCTTAGACTGGCCCCAATGGGGAGTAACTTCAGCAGTTACATAGAGTCCAACTCAGCAATTTTTCTTATGTGGCAATGAGTTAATGAAGAAAGAGAGGAAGGTAGTAACTTATCTAGTTACTTGCTCTTTGAGTAACATCACACATACCAAGACAATATGAGTCTATAATCTAATAAATGAGGTCTTATATGACACTATATACATGTTACTACCCATTGTGGAGGTAGTAACATAGACTCGTAATACGTGTATGTTACTAGTCTAAGTTACTCCCCATTGTGACTAGCCTAAGCTAAGATACAACCTCCCTCTCTTTCTTCATTAAATAGTATGCCACATAAGCAAAATGCCTATGATTACGTGCTAAAATACAAACATTGGGAGTGCCCTTAGTGCTCTCCCAATGCATTGATTCTTAGCACAATATCATAGGAGCAATAAAAACTTAAGATACAGCTACCACAATGCATTGTTTCTTAGATGTTGTATCTTATTTAATGATTTTAACTTCATGCATACATGTGATTGGTCTAATTATGTTTTTTGCATATGACCGTGTGCAAGGGTTGTATCTTAGCTAAGATACAACCTCAATATAGCGGATAATGCTAACGTAGACCGAGCTACACGTAGCTCTTTAGTTTGAACAAGTCATAAAATGTATTTTATATTATTCAAAAAGCATTGAATTTTTTATGAATATATATACACATGGATATGTCATATGTGCAAATTTTCATACCATTATACTTTCACATGTGGCGTATGAAAAAAAGACAAATATTTGATTTTAAATTTTTTGTTGTTGGTTTTGGGCTGAATTTTTTTTGTACAGACTTCATATTACAATATTTTCAAGCCAAATTTGACATGTTCATACGGAATACATATAAGTTTTCATAGATTTTTTTCCTGATTTTTTCAAAACTTTTAAATATGTTTTACGATTTTTTTAAAATAAAGGGCTACGTGTAGCTCAGCCTCCAGAAATTCGCACTCACAAGCTCACTCTTTTTTTTCATTAAATACTATGCCACATAAGCAAAATGCCTATGATATCGTGCTAAGATACTAGCATTGGGAGTGCCCTTACTCCCAATGCATTGTTTCTTAGGGCACTCCCAATGCTAGTATCTTAGCACGATATCATAGGCATTTTTCTTATGTGCCATAGCACTTAATGAAGAAAAAGAGGGAGGTTGTATCTTAGCTAAGATACAACCCTTGCACGTGGCCATATGCAAAAAGCATTGTTAAACCAATCACATGTATGCATGAGACCAAAATCATTAAATAAGATACAACCCCTAAGAAACAATGCATTGTGGTGGTTGTATCTTAAGTTTTTATTGCTCCTATGATATCGTGCTAAGATACAATGCATTGGGAGAACCCTTAGCACAATATCATAGGAGCAATAAAAACTTAAGATACAATCTTCACAATGCATTGTTTCTTAGAGGTTATATCTTATTTAATGATTTTAGCTCCATGCATAAATGTGATTGGTCTAACCATGCTTTTTGCATATGGCCACGTGCAAGAGTTGTATCTTAGCTAAGATACAACCTCCCTCTCTTTCTTCATTAAATATCATGCCACATAAGCAAAATACATATGCTAGTATCTTAGCACGTAATTATAGGCATTTTGCTTATGTGGCATGGTATTTAATAAAAAAAAAGATGAAAGTTGTATCTCTAAGATACAACCTTTGCACGTAGTCATATGCAAAAAAGCATGACTAGACCAATCACATGTATGCATGAAGCTAAAATCATTAAATTATATACAAGCTCTAAGAAACAATGCATTGTGAAGCTTGTATCTTAAGTTTTAATTGCTCATATGATATCGTGCTAAGAAACAATGCGTTAGGAAAGCCCTTATAAAAAGTGAAAAATCAATAAACGTAAGTTCCGAGACGACACGCACGCCGTTGTCAGTCGGCTTAGAGCATGGTTAATAGTATAGCCAGCTGCTGGCTATAAGCAGATGCCATGTCATCTATAGCTAGCCTTATAGTCAACAAGTACAATAGTAAGGCTATAAAGAGTACTACTTTAACAATATATGGCCCACATGTCTATCTCACAAAATGCCTAGGAGCACGTGTTGCAGCTGGCTACTAATTAGTAGCCCGCTTCTTTTCTCTCTCCTTTTCTCTCTCATCCAACTAACCACAAATATACTATTTTAATTCTTATAGTCAGCTGACTAGGCACTATTGTACATGCTCTTAGCGCCAGCATTTCCCTTATTTATTTAATCATCAAATGAGACAGGTTACTAAAAGACCTCTATGGTCTGCACGTTTTGTGCACATAAACAAGATAAACATGGCAAAACGAGAAAAGTGCATGTGCAAAACAAAGAACCGGAACGAAGAAATGAGGTACAAAGCTTGTGGTGGATGTTCAGATCCCTACGAAAGTTTCCTGCTGCAAAAATTACTATGGAATGATTCCCACAAATCAAACAAGCAACATAGGAAGTACTACCTCTGTATCAAAATATAAAATGTTTTTGTAAGCTAGTTTAGCCTAAAAACGCATTATATTCTTATACGGAGGGAGTATTCTTTAAGGATGTCAATCCTCCGAAATTCATTTGACAATCCTTTAAACTAAAGAGGCCCTTGGCGACAGCAGTTTCAGAAAAATAGTTTTTTCTTTGCACAATGCACATCTTAAAACGAAAGCTGCCTTTTCCTAGGCAACAGTCATTCTTGATAATACTACCGTTTTTGCACAGCAGGCGCGAATAACAAGAAACCACATTGGTAGCAACAATCATAATAACAGAACCAAATGGTTGAGCCAACAAAACTACCCTATACTGAGTTGTCATACACCAAGGCAAGATTTTGTAACATACGGCACTAGCAGTTCAAGTAAATTGGAGATACTTGAATAAAGTCAATTCAATCATTGTACAGAAACTCAGCGGTGGAAGGCCAAGCCAGACCCAGAAATATATATATGCCGTTCCATACAAAACTGCAGCAGCATCACAGGATGGAGAACAACCTCAAAATATATTCACAGCTTTGGCTTCTTCAGGTGGGATGGAGCAGAACAATCACCTGAATTAATCGTTTGAAATGATCTTCCATCCAATTGCATCAACATCAGAGAAACTGGTGGAAAACAGGAGGCTGCTCTACATGTTCCAATTATTACGCAGCTTTATCTAGAAAGACAGATTTAATTTATCAGAGATAAGCTAACACAAAACACATGTTTGTAGTCAACATCATGAACAAGGTTCCAAAATTAAAAGAGCAAATAAGTGGTAGTATTCAGTATTGACATTAATATTAGTAAAATGACACCATGTAGTTAAATACAAAAACATGACAGAAAAATTTATCTCTACATGTATAAGAAAAAATATGGAAGGACAATATCCTGGAAAGATGTTATAAAAGGATGGATAAATAATTACCATCAGTAGCGATTTCACTTGTGCAGCTGGCATCAGAACTCTGTACTTCTGGAGTGTATTGGTCCAGAAACAGCTGGATTGTCCTCCAGTAGCGGTCCCCTCCAGAAATCCAGGTATCCATATGCATACCACTGGGAAAATCAACAAACCTACAATTCCTGTTATGTTCAACAGCTTTTTCATACAGCATACTCATGTGTGAAGGGGGAACCAGTTCATCTTGCAATCCAGAAAGGAAGAGAATGGGTTGTTTGACCTGAAAGAATGTAGTCAAGCAAGTACGAGCCATTCCAATTAAACTTAGGCAATGAATAACAGACACCGTGGGGTCAGAAACCTTGCAGCTTAACAGATGATTGTTTGATGAGGTCTATAGTAGCTAAGTAGTATAGGTTTCAATTTGGTGCAAACTTCGAATACACCATAAAAAGTGTAAGAACAAACTGTTTGAATCACAAACCGATATTCAATACTCTACAATTTGGAATCTACCCTCAGGCTTCCAAAAAATTAAAGATACCATAGAAAGTTCTAACCCAAGCATGAAAACAACATATCATGTAAAAGTTAATTTAAACCAACCCCAAAACCCACCTCTGAAACAACATCAAGTGTGCTCCATGGAGAGCGAACAACACAGTTAAGAAGTTTTGGGCCTTTGGCAGTACTGCCGCCTATGAACCATCTTAAGAAGGGCAGCATGATACCAGCCATATCCAATATAGACGTAAAAGTATTTTCCAATATTAGAGCAGAAACCTGCAAACAGATCAATATCGTCATCAATCACACAGGCCAAAACTTTACACACTTCTAATGTTATTAATTTACTAAAATGACCTAAATTATGTTGCCCCAACCACATGACTGTCACAACCGTAAAATCTAAGAGCCTGATTCAGTAAGGTGTCCTATGTTGATCACATAACTAATATGTTGGCTGGAAATAATTCCCTTTTATGGGTGAAAGAGATCTGGGAGCTGTATTGAGGTATTTAAGTTATTGTGTTCTAGCCAATCTAGATGGAAGAGGAATGAAAGATCCGTGTCTATTTTTGTCTCTTTTCAAGTAAAACTTCACTCCCTACGCTGCCTTACAACATGGTGCCATTAATAACAGTCATGTGTCATCATCAGATTTTCAGCATAGTAATCAAGATCTCTTCTCAATCTTCTGCCAAGGTCCATAAGAGAATAATCTTGCAGAAGGTACTCTCCATCATAACTAGTACATGGAAAATCTAAGTCATAATTTATGCACATATGCGTGCTTTGAATGTTGATCTTCATGTTCTATGAAGTTTACTCGTAAGTGCAGTGGAGGATACTCCCACCACAAATCGAACAGCAGAGAGATCAAATGAGCCTATTTCTCACTTTTCTACAGCAATATGCATAGACAAATCATTGTAAAAAATGAGTACCTTGTCGGGATTATTTTTTGCAAGAACTGCTCCAACAGCACCTCCTAAAGATCTCCCAAAGATAACTATCCTGGATGTGTCAATATCTTTCCTCTGAACTAGATGATCAAGTGCGGCCTACCAAAAGAGAGAGCTGTAAGAAGAAGAGTAAACAGAATCACACAAGTGAGAACAAAACCAAAATGGAGGAAACAGCACACCTGTGCATCTTTTGTAATGCCACTCTGAGAAGGATAACCTTCACTCTCACCATATCTACAAACACGATCAAAGTTTAGGTTCATTAATAAACCAAAGAAACTGAAGACATTTGAACCACAGATGGTACTGAGAGCTGCAAGAGAGAAGAACGAAATAAAGATAATAGAACCGGTTTACAATCATACCCTCGATAAGAAAGCATAAACACATTGCACTGTAGCTTCTGCATCATTAGTCGAACACATTCCAAACGATGTGCAATATCTATAACAAGTAAAGGTTTACAATGGAGTATAACTTCAGCACAATTTGTCATCAGTGAGATATATTAATATTATTTTGCATGTTCATAAAAATACATTCAGGATACTGCCAGCATTTTCCTGGAAGAACAGAATGGTTGGACCTGCATCAGTAAAACACCATGAAAAAGACGACAATGTGGTAAATACACAAATGTTAAGTTGAGAACAAACTGAAGATTGAGCACAGTAATTCCTAAGCATATATACAATATCAATTTCATGCTATCATCGACGATGAAAATGAGAGAGGACTGAAGCTTTGAACATGTCTTTTTTTTGTGAAAAATGCTCTCTCAAACTCTTCTGATCACATATAATTAAGCATCACAAACATCTAGTTATAAACATTATCAAGACTGTAACTTCTCTTCCTAGCCTAAACAATAAATAAAAAACACCAAAAGATAATGTGGCCAATCAGATATAGACAACAAGTGCATATCTCATTCGATGCATAGACAAGATCAGCTAGAGTAGTTGCTGCCACTAGCTAGAGGACAGTCTGCAACACCCAATCTCATTCAACTCGTTGTAAACTAGCGCATGCGTGCAAATTCTAATTTTGCAGACAGTTGGCCAACTTGTGATGTTACACAATTGGGGCCAATGAATAAAAGGCGGGGGGTGATTAGGAGAAAGTGGGCCCAGCTGTGAGCCGCTTTTCAAGGGAACAAGAGCCAAGGTTGTCGGCGTTCCAAAGTATGTTGAATGTACACATGGCACTTGCCATATTTCTCGTCCACAGATCACCGCAATATTTCCCATCTCTTCCTGCTATCAGCCGAATCATCGTTCACGTGAATTTTTATGTAGTCGTGCATGCCTTTATATGGTCAAAAAGCTTACTGGGTACATTTTCTAAACCTGCACAGCTTTCAAAACTAACCCGTAGAAATGCACGGTAGGAAACAAAATCGACAACCATGAAACTTAGTGATACAATGCAATTATAACCATAGACGCAGAGAGACAAGAACAATACTACATCACAATAAAAATTCCAGTACGAAAACAACAACAAAAGTTTAATCTAAGCCTACTGTATGTTGAACGTTCATAACATCTCCACGGTCTATTGAACAACAATAGCACATACGAGAAATACTATAAAGCACCATATACACCAGAGTATCCACTAGAAAATCAAAATGAAGATGGAACTTGATAACTCAATTCCTATTGGAAGTTTGGAACACATTGTGAGATCAGCCGAGCAATCCTGAATCCATACACCAAACTAGAACTGTGCATAAAACCAAGGAACCCCTATAGATCAATTAAGAACATATGACAAATCCACATTGTGGGAAGCAAAACTACAAAACCTCTAGCCACAAAAATCATAAATATCATGTCATTTCCTACGTGAACGATGTAAATCTTACCCAGATCCACCGACCCATATCCCGATCGAGGGAGCTAAGAGATGACGCGACGGCACTATCTAGCCACGCAATTCAGGTCAGAACGAATCCCTCCAGTACAGTACAGCATCGAAGAGATCTACTAGCAGACGCTCCAATAAACTGAACACTTGCTGATACCGATCGAAGCAGTGGACACGGGGAGGAACCAACAAACAAACCGGAAGGGGTTGGGGAGGATCGGGGAAGGGGGTGGTGCTTGCCTCGGCAGGTGGGTGAGGGGCGGAGGAACCAGGAGTGGAGGCGCACGCCGTCGGCGGCGCGGAGCCAGACGTCCTCGTAGATGAGGCGGAGGCGCTCGGGCGTGAAGGGGTAGGCGCGCGCGAGGCCCGGGAGCACGGGCACGTAGACGAGGCGCTCCTGCAGCGCCACCAGCGCCGCCAGGCCCACCACAGCCATGCCCCCCGCGCCGTACACCAGCGCCTTGAGCCACCCCGACATCTCCGCCGCCGGTGGGAGGAGGAAAGGGCTCCGTCAGGCGGGTGGTGGTGGTGGTGGTGATGGGCGCGGTCGCCGCTGCTCTTGGGCTCTCGTCGTCGGTCGGGGTCGGCGGATTTGGGTTTTAGTCGGACGGGGCCGGGTCTGCTGAGCCAGAGTTCGCGTCCGTCTGGGCGCACATCGGTGGCTCCCCCACTGCTTTTCGTTTTTTTTAGAGAATCTGTTTTCTCCTTTTCTATGAGGTCACCGCTGCTCGTGTTGTTGTTTTTCCTTTTTTCAACAAGAAATATTTTATTCGTTTACGAGTGTTTTACAATTTTTGAGGGTATAATGATTTTTATTGCAATAAATTCAACAAAAATATTACAATATTATGTCGTTGAAGTACACTGGCATATCGACCGTAGTCTAAAGAAAGTGAACAAATTGTTAATCCATCAGCCTCGAAGTTCGTTGTTCTACTCTTATGGACAAGATTACACTGGATGAACTCCGAAAATCACTCTTAGATTCACAAATATGGCAACATAGCACCGTCCTGAATTACCTTTGAGTGATCAGGTGATGCAGGTGCCTCCGAAAATCACTCTTAGATTCACAAATATGACACTCTGGATGTTTTTTTTATCACCGTCTAGTAGCCTCAAGAAATCAGGATATGGGTTAATTAAAGATCTTTGGGTGATGCAAGCGCCTCACGGTAAGCTGAAGCTTCAAGGGGGTGTTTGGTTCCTAGACATAACTTGTCACACTTTGTCATAACTCATGTTAGGCAAGTTTGATCAAGTTAGGTGTGTGTTTGGTTCTAGACACACTTGTGGCAAGATTCTTTTATGTTCCACATGTCATACACTCATACATATAAAAAGTGTGGCAAGATTTTCTTAGGCAAGCCAAAGTGTGGCTGAATTTGAACACCTCAAGTAAGGCAAGTGTGGCAAATATAAAGTGGCAACATGTGGCAACGTATAGCTACAAACCGAACAACCCCCAAGTGTCGCAATGTCAGTTATTCCCGCGAAGGCGATTGATGATGATGAGGACATGGCTACCATAGTTACACCCACAACCCCTGCTAAAGTACCTACTGGACCAATTACTAGAGATCGTGCACACCAATTAAATTATCAGGTATATTCTTTTCTTGGTAATGTCTCTAATGTTCATGTGAATATGATGCTGCCTAACGTAGATATATTTTTGTTGCTGACAAATGAAGGACCTAGCATGGACAAGAAGGATGAGCATTGGAGCATGTTCAAGCATGAAGATGGTGAGGACATCACTATCATGGATACGACCATTAATTCCTCTATATTTGATCAATAAATGAAGTCAATACAACGGAACATGATTGTGTGTTGTACAAGAAGTTATTTCACGTCACTTTTGGCCCAAGAGAAGATAGAGACCAAGTCCCTCACGTCATGGACCCAGATTTAGACTGCAGAGATATACCCAACTTCAAACAGTCGTCGTTTCTACATACGAACTCCAAATTGGGTGATTCTTTTTTCTGGTGATAACTTACCTCGTGTACTTTCCAACCCAATTGGTTTCACCTTCAAATTACTTCTGAGCGTGGAGATATTGCGAAAACGGTGCGAACCAGCAGCAGAATCCGAGTCAAAGTCCAACTCAATAGGTGTTGCATCACCTCCACACGGGCCCAAGTGCCTTATACGACCTAAGTTTACTTTTAGGACTCCTTGGGACGTCCTTCCACCCCCTTGGCCTCCACCATTTAGTCCTATATAAGTAGATCAACCCCTAGGGTTTTCTTTGGGTTTTGTTTAGTTAAAAGTTAGCCGTTGCAACTTTGTGTACTTCGTTTGTGTCCTACGACCTAGACAAGACCGCTTCGGAACCCCAACTTTCATCTATAGTTCATCTATATACTCACAATATTCATATTGCTTTATCATTGTTCTTGCTTGTTCTTCGATTGCTTGAAGGCACTAGACCTTCGTGGTCAGGTTGATCGTGCTTCGGCGTGGTCAATAACCTACAGAGATTGATTTAGCGATTGCTAAGGCGCGACGTTGTTGCACGTTCGTAGTCGGGTCGTCAAAGTAGTCTCCACCAAATCGATAGTTATCTCTCATCGAAAGATCGGGACACCCCGCCTCTATCAGATGAAGAGACCATATAGCCCCCTAATCATTACGGCAATGGCAACTGAGGCTCCTTTGGTTTCGTTCTTACTAGTTGCGACTCAACATTCACTTTGTGCACACCGGTGTTGAGTTTGAACCGGGTTGCTTACTATTGGGGAACGGGGCAGAAAACAATAATTTTTCATGACCTACGCGTCCCGAACCCAAGACCTATGCTATGGTGATGCAAGTAACGGAGGGAATTGGTCACATACCAGCATGTAGTCCGTTAAGCGGGAAACGTTCCCGCGTGAACGTGGTTGATGTAGTCGTACCGGCAATCCCCGATGCCGCGCAGATCCACGATGACTCCTGAGGCCACCCGGTCCTTGAAGACCGATGACGGGATTACGTCCCCGTCGGAACGTTGTCGGTAAAGACGTCGCGACACGGCCTCAATGATGAAGGAGCACGACAAGTGTAGCGCCTCGCGTGATTACACGCATACGGTGTACCCGACGTTCCCTCCGGGCTCCGAACCAGAAGAGCAGCGGAAAGAAGATGGATTCGAATCCCGATTCCAGCAGCACGACGGCGTGCGTATGGTGAAGAAACCCCAACCAAGTGTAGACTCCAAACAAGGGGAGTCCACTCGAGGAGGGAGAAAGAGAGAGAAGAGAGATCTGAGAAACTTGTCTCAAATCAAATTGTGTGAAGAAAAAAGGCACCCCACCCCTCCTTATATAGGCCAAGGAGGGGTTCCACCCTCCCTCCCCTTCCCATGTGGGACTAAACCCTAGGGAGGGGGGGTTTGGTGCGGCTAGCACTACTGGAAACAGGTTCTTTACCGACCGCCATGGCGGTCGGCAAAGGGCACAAGGACGGTCGGCAAAGGCTTTGCCGACCGCAAGTGGTCGGCAAAGAATTCGGCACCGATTTGGCCGGTAGAGACCTTCTTTGCCGTCCGCATCAAATCGACGGACGATAAAGAATTTTTCCGTCGGCCACGTAGCTCAAGCAGACGGCAAAGTATTTGGACGGCAACGCCATCCACTCGGTCCCGTTAGACATCTAACGGTAGGCTTTGCCGACTTCCTGCGGTCGGCAAAGATATAGCACCTTTTCCGACTGCTTGCGGTCGGTAAATGCCTCTGTTCTCAGCCTGCTCCCACTTCTTTGCCGACTGCTTGCGGTCGGCAAAGCGACCATATGGCTAGCCGGCGCTCCCAGGTTGTACAGCCTGTTGACGCGTGGCTTCTTTGCCGACTGCCTACGGATGGCAAATGCCTTTGCCGACCGCAAGCGGTCGGCAAACTGTCCGTATTTTTCCATTTTTTGGATTTTTTAAATTCCAGCATTTTTATAAAACAGATACATATGTATATATGAGGGAGGAAGCTAAGAAGAGGTAGCCGAGGGAGGGAGCAAATGGGCGTCGGCGAGGACCTGCGAGGAGGGGGGTCCAGGAAGGGATTGGTAAGTGGTCGGCAAGAAGGGGGGTCTAACCTACTAATTAAACTAACAAAAACATTACAATATTTTTAATTCTAAAGATCTAATCATATTGTAATAACAGATTACTACGGTGTAGATCGACCAATCTAATCCTCGACCATTTTTTTAATTCAAGCAAAAGATAACAACCACTTAAAAATCTATCTCGATTGGCATTTCAAAAAAAGATATGACTCAATTGTAAAAAACCTAACTAGCGAACATACCCGTGTGTTGTAACGGAAGAAAATCTAAGCTATATAATTAACCAAGCACACTATGCACATAAACCACACTCAAATTCAACTCCAATAAAATTACTTTATTTTGAGAAAAAGAATGTTATGTGATTAAAAAAACTGTTGTTTACATATATTTAGTATCCATTAAATCTGCCATGGCCTTCAATGTTGTGTCCAGTTTGCAAGATATATTGTTTCTTGAACTCACACATAGGGATTGCGGTATAAAGACACGCTTTTTCAATGTGTGCAGTTCTTAGCACAGTTTTAAAATAGTATGTTCGTGACAAACTTTGTTACTACGAGATCACTACAAAAATTCTAATTTTAATCTGCTAAAAAGTGGATATAAATATATTCATCTTACTTATCCGGTGACGTATTTCCTCCTCCTGAGTTCTTATTAGTCTCTATGTTCTCTTACAAGACTATTAGAATCAAATTTGTTTTGACCTTGCTCTGTACAACATGTCTACATGTGTACATTACTGAAGGAGATGCCTCATACGACACCATGCTCAGATGATAATTTGGATTGCTACTACTGCTACAATGAACCATCAATATAATTAACCTCACGCTAAGCACTACAGATTTACACGGGCTTTCAAACGGAGCCTAACCTCTATTGTCTCTGCTAGCTAAGTTCACAAATTATTTCAGATTTGGCTTCTCGATTTATGTTGGCACTTTGCACCACGGTTGTCTCTGCTATAGCTAATAAGTTCAGAAATTGGCACTTGGCACTTGGATTACTGAGTTCACTCTCCTTTACGCCTGGAAGGAACGACCTGGTGGCAAATATTATGAGTATTTTTGCTTGAAAACCTGAACATAGTAGCAACTGCAAGGGCTTCAATCCTAATCGTTTTACCACGCGGGATTCCTCTTGTGTGTATTTCCACAAATGTTTCTTTCAGAACATATGTGCCTTTCAGGATTCACTTCTATTGTTTTCGTTAAGTTTAGCATTTTTCCATATAATGCATAGCGTGTTAATACTTTTTTATATCTTGCAGCAGTTTTTTTCTCAAACAAATATCTTGCAGCAGGTAGTCATGCATGTTACATCGATTGGTTATTTCAGTAACATTTATGCAGAAACTATCCGCCTGAATTGTACTGTTGATGTGGGATTATTTTTGTATCAAGCAGTCCACACAGAATTATGGTTCTACATCATATATCTCTGTTCCAACTGTTCCATTATCGTGTGGTGATGGATTGAGTGTAGTACCATAAAATAGATTGGCAAGGATGATGAAACGATGAACATGTAGCTTGCTCAACTGGTGACAGCTAAGCTTGCTCTTTGGTCATTTAGAGTTTTAAATGTATATATTTCTCCATTGTTCCATCAAGAGTGGATGGTGATCCACTAATCAGGTTCAAACAACAAAATAAAAGAACTAGGCATTGGCTTTTATTCTTCGCAAATTATATTTATAACTAGGATAGGATCCTTTGGTGTTTTATTTATTACAATTCCAATAAGTTATTCCAAACATATACATGGATAATATACCATTTGTGAATTATCTATATTCATTAGAAAGAGTGGTGTGCCAAAGATTGTCTCATCTACCTACTAGCGTTGGCATGGTGAAAGAAAGTTGTACAACATTATTGCATTTGTACTTCAAACTCTCAAAATTGTACACGCATTCGTTGCCGCAAAGCACACTGGGTACTTAGCAAAGAGATTGTATATTTTGCAAAGAACGTGCAGTGTAGGGGTGGAGTCATGGGCGTACAGAGAAGAAGAAGGGAACAAGATTCACTCACAGTCAGAGGAGAGCGACGAGGACGAAGAGCAGGAGCGCGGCGAAGGAGTACTTGAGTGCGGCCGCGAAGATGGAGCCTCGCCGGCGAGGGACAGAGACTGCAACAGCTGGGGCGGTGGCCGGGCTCGTCGCCGCTGCGGTCCTTGACGGCGGCGGATCTTGTCGGGCCGCCGTGAGGAGGGGAGGGGGAGGGGAAGGGATGGAAAGGGGCGGTGGTGGGGTTGGCGACGAGGGGCGGCTGGCGGCGAGGGGCGGCGGCGAGGGGCGGCGCGGTGTGGGAGACGTTCGTGGAGTGGAGGGAGAAAGGGTTGAGGGACAGTTGCGTGGGGGAGAGAGAGGGTGAGCCCGTTAGTTTTTTTTTAGAATAGCCCGTTAGGGGTTAACGGGGTTAGCCTCTTTGCCGACTGCGTATGATTTCTTTACCGTCCGCCTACCCAAAGCATACGGCAAAGCACCTTAGTGCACGTGATCGAATGTTTACCGTTCGCTATTCTTCTCTTTGCCGCCCGCCTTTATAAAACGGGCGGCAAAGAATTAAAATACCGACAGTTTATTGTTTGCCGTCCGTGTTTAGGTCAGCGGACGGCAAATTATCTCTTTGCCATCCGCCCCGATGAAAAACAGTCGGCAAAGAAAAAACAGATGGTAAAGAACCTGTTTCCAGTAGTGTAGGGGAGGTGGGCTCCCTCCCTTGGCGCCTTGGCCCAAGGGGGAGCTCCCTCCTTCCCCTAATGGTCCTCTTTAAGCCCATATGCCTTTTATTTCATTTTTAATTATATTTAATCATATTTTAATATTTAATTTTGTTAATTAAATAATAAAACATTATTAAACATTATTTTGAACCTTTCAAAATATCCAGAACAACTTTCGGCACCTCCCGGAACAATTCCGGTGTTCTCTCTTATTTCACCGATGATCCCGAATCAATCCTTATTGCGTCGAATACCCTTAAGCGTGACACCCTACGGTTCGGGAAACAGCGGACATGATCAGACACTCTCTGACCAATGACCATCATGTGGGATTTGGTTACAATCCTTGATGAGCCCCTGCGCTTCCATCGAATTAACTTCATCGTTTGAACCGTTAACGTTGAGTCATGATCCCTATGTCATACGGTACTTTGTTTGTCCGAGGTTTGATCGTCAGTATCCAATATACCTAGTTCATTCTCGTTAGCGACAAACATGTTTACTCGTTCCCGTGATATTACAACCCCGTGACCTAGTCACATGATTGCGCAATCTTTATGATATAATATCACCGAGTGGGCCCAGAGTACCTATCCGTCACTCGGATGGAAAAATCCCATTTTGATCTATTTGCATACTCATCAACATATCTACTTCGGAATACCCAAGATACACCTTTATGGTTACCATGTTTCAGTGTAACGGTTAATGCACTCAAAGCATCCTGGTAGATAGCAATTATGTATGATCATCACGGTCTTAAGGATCGGGTCACTACGTTTATAGTTATCGCAATGTTGAACTATGTGACTGGATCACATTGCAACACTTCTGGTGGGTGTGTGTCCATCATGTCATTCTCCCAATGACATGACCCCATTGTCAATAGACTGTTCACATCTCATGATCAGGAAACCTTGATCATCAATTGCCCAATGGACTAGTTTACTAGAGTTAACTAGGGACCTGGTTGTTTGTATACCACACGTGTATTAATGTTTCCGCTTAATACAGTTATAACACAGTATAAAACTTATTATGAACTAATGGAATACGCCAATAAACATATATTATTTGCCTCTAGGGCACATTCCCAACAATCTCCCACTTGCTCTAGAGTACAAATAATCTAGTTGCATTTTTCTGTGGATCATAACTCCATATCATGTATATGCTTATAGATCATGCTTGCTTGTGGAAAAGGTTGTATCAACGGTCAGGGTACCATTCAGATCCGTATGTCTTTTGCAAATCATTAATGTCACCTAGTTTGACATTACTTCATTATCCATTATAATGATGAGGTATATATATATATTCGGCGGTAGAGTGAGACTTCGTTTGTTTGTGTTTCAGCAATGACATCCGGTGGGTCACGCGGACTTTTCCATAGTCATGCACACTGAAACTCACTCAGTCAGAAGTCGAACTTCTTAAGCCAGAATATAACTCTTGCCACTTCTAAAGTAGCCATATCATTGTAGATTTAATCCTTAGTGCATTGTATGCAACTTTGATGTCTAACCATGTTTCTTTCAACTTAGGCATTTATTAGTATGATATCTCAATTTTCCAGGTTAGTGTCAGAACTTGAACCAACATAACATTTATGGTCAAGTCCACTATCTTTTACAAATTAGAGATGTATCCTCAGTTCTCCCTAGATATTGAAGGATAAACTTAACTCTTTGTTCAATGATTTACTCATAAATCATATCACAACATGTTCTTCTTACTAAGAACTTGGGTCACATTACGTCGAGTACAAAACTTTGGTTTTTATATGAAAGAACCTATGACAGAGGCATAGAGGATGTAGCACATCCATTTCTTTCATTTAACCATCATTTAACCATTGTTCTTGTACTGAGATTAACTCGATGCTTCTCTTGGATATACAAGTAAGAACTACCTTCTTGACTTGTCCCATTCTGAACTTCTTCAGAATCTTATCCAGGAAAGTATTCCGACTCAAGGATATTAAATGCGTTAATCTATCTTAATAGATTTTCAATGCTTAACTTCATTCATGAAAGATTTTCAATAATCATTAATACCAACTACATCGTTCACCATATGTTATATATGAGAATGTTGTCACGCTCCCACTCAAATATGTCAGCCACATTTAAGACTAGGATAACATCCACATAGCTCCCACTCAAATATGTCACTGATGTCTACGCATGCTTCTATTCTTGTAGACTATGTTGGGCCTCCAAGCGCAGAGGTTTGTAGGACAGCAGCAATTTCCCTCAAGTGGATGACCTAAGGTTTATCGAACTCAGGGAAGTAGAGGTTGAAGATGGTCTCTCTCAAGGAACCCTGCAATTAGGATACAAGAAGTCTCTTGTGTCCCCAACATACCTAATACAACTACGAGTTGTATAGGTGCACTAGTTCGGCGAAGAGATGGTAAAATATGGGTGATAGGTGTGATAAAACGAAGTAATATAAATCTGTAATAAAAAGTGCAGCAAAGAAACAAGTAACAAAAGTGAGTGAAAACGGTGTAACAATGATGGAAACAAGGCCTAGGCTTCATACTTTCACTAGTGGCAACTCCCAACAACATTAACATAGTCTAATCACATGATATTTCCCACAAAACATGCAATGGAGACGTACTCGGAGGTCATTCCTTTGTGGTCAAGAGAGGACGAGAATTGTGTAGGGCTACAAAAGCACACATCAGAGTTCGTAGTTCTCAATCTATGGATTTTCCAATGTCACCGCGGCCATCCAAAGAGAGTACCACAATCACCACAACATATCTAAAGGATAGTCAAAGACAAGCACCAAGAGACTCTCAATCTTCAATCCACACACAAAAGAGGAAATCACTCATGATAATATTCTTCTAACCCATGTCCAATAGACCGCTGTCACCTTGGTCTCGGGGATTATACTAGATAAGATCAATTGAGTACATCAATCCAATACATAGAAGAAGGGGAAATATCATGGGATCACCCTAGATTAACATAGCCTATGATCACAACGAAGATCACATCATGGGAGAGAGAGAAGAATACATAGCTACTGGTAGAAACCTCAGCCCCGAGGGAGAACTACTCCCTCTTCATGGAGGGAGGAAGCAACGTCGATGGAGATGAATCTGGGGGCACTTCCCCGTCCCGGCAGGGTGCCGGCACAGAAATTCTGTCCCCCCCCCCCCGTAACTTGGTGGCGATGGCGGCGGAGATCGGAATTGCTTCTGGAGAAAAGGGGTCCGGAATCAGGGTTTCCGCGACGGGAGACTAAATAGGGGCCAAAGTAGGGCACCAGGGGGTGTGGGACCCAGCCCGGAGGGCAGGTGGCGCGACCAGGAGCTGGGCCGCGCCAGGCACCCTCCTGGCTGCCCCCTGGCTGCCCTGTGGCCCCCCTTTGGCCTGGTGGAAGCTTCCGGAACACTGATTTTTTATATAATTTTTCCGGGATTTAGTGGACACTTTAATTATTGGAAAAACCTGAAATACAAAAACAGCAGAAAACAGGAACTGGCAACTGGGTGCACTGAGTTAATAGGTTAGTCCAAATATGATAAAAAGTGTATGAAAGTTCAAGAAAAACATGGCAAAGTCACACAAATCATGCATGGAGCAAGCAGAAATTATAGATACGTTTGGGACGTATCAACATCCCCAAGCTTAATTCCTGCTCGTCCTCGAGTAGGTAAATGATAACAAGCATAATTTCTGTGGTGACATACTACTAACCATATAAGAACTCTTAAGTCAAGCAATCAAGGCATGTAATTCAATTCAAGTTATAACAGGCAAGAGTCTTTATTAGCATTGAAACAAGCAATATAAGAACATAAAGGTGCAAGAGCTCTCGCTGTCCGTGACTCGAATGTCTCCAAATGGTGTTTGCGTGCAAGAAAGGGGATAGGGATATACGAGAAAAAATATTTTTGTGTTGAGAACTCAATCTACTAAAGTTTCACACTTGGTCTTCTTTTGAATCTTATCTTGACTCATCCCCAGACCACTAGCCAGGTACAAGTCAAAATGATCCACTCCTTTTCGACATTTTGAGCACTCATGCAATGGATGAGCGTAAGCAAGAAATTTGACACTTAGGATGGCAAAGAGAGAAAAGGTGGAGGAGGAAGACAAAAATGGTGTGAAAGGCTCACATCACTGAGGACAATCATAGGCGAGAGAAAGCCAAATGATAGATATGATGTGAGGAGTAGGGATTGCCATGGAACGGATGCACATTTGAGCTAAGGTAAGCTCTCCAATGGAACTAGTGGGGGTGCATCCAACTTGCTTGCTCAAGAAGACCTAGAGCTCATTTGAGGAGGCTCATCATTGGAATATAGAAGCCAAGTTCTATAGTGTGAAGGTCCCCACATAGCTATATGCATGATCATCTCTATCGAGTACAAGGATAAGAGGGAGTACTAGTGTGGATCTTTCAAAAGGATAGTAGTGTTTCCCCTTTCTCTCTTTTTATTTCTTTTTCTCTTTTTTATATATTTTTTTGTATTTTTTAGTGGCCTCAATGGCTCTTTCTATTTAACCCTCATTTTTCCTCTTTGGGATCTTTTGATTTGTCCACTTTGGGATCTTTTCCTCACTTTAGGGGCAACACTCTATATTTTACAAGAATATAGGAGATCTTTCACACTTTACAAAGGTACTCACATGAATAAGATATAACTATCATGATGTATGCAATGTATGTCGCTGCCAGTGTAGCAGGAACATGTATGACATGAAGATCAAGTCATGAAGAGGTGGATGTTGCATTGCAATATATCTCGGAAAGGCTATGGAAATGCCTTGATAGGTAGGTATGGTGGCTGTTTTGAGGAAAGATATAAGGAGGTTTATGATGACAGAGCGTATCATGCCAAGGGTTTGGATGTACCGGCGAAGGTGGACGCCAACTCTCGGAGTGAGAAGAAAGCAATGCACGGCATAGGAGAGGCTAGCAAATATGAGGAGATGGAAGTGTCAACTTTCAATACTTACATTAGTCCGAAGAACTCATGCACTTATTATCGGTAACTCTCAATCTAGTAAGGAGGTTCACAAAGAGACAAGTACCCCGAGGAGGAGTGTATGGGGGTTTGGTTATCCTTGCGCATCCTCGACTCATGGTACGTGAGTGTACTCTAATATTCGACCCCTCAGAAGAGTAGTGATCCATCTAGTAGCTAGAGTTCTCAACTAGTTTTGTAGGTTTTGAAAATAAACACGGATTGCCCAAAATACGACACCTATCACTAATAGGCTAGATATCTTGACACCAAAAGTTCATACATTACTCACATCAATACCTCAAAACTATTGCAAGTTACTACTAAAATTAAATAGCAACCTCAATTACCTACTTTGAAGACAAGACACAACTCAGTGCAACAACCAAATCTCTTAACAAGATAAACATGAAAACTAAAGAGAGTTCCAGCAACAAACTAAACAAAAGCCAAGGCTCTTTCTAAAGACAAACTAAGACTAAGACTAAACATGGCAGTAGCTATGAAAAGGTAAAGAACACACACAGCAAAAAGATAAGCAGGAAAAATCCTATGATGTGTTCTAGATTTTGAAAGTGGAGCGTGTTTCTCTCCCACACAAAGTAAGACGGGATCTAACTTGTTATGAACAGCAAGCAAAGCTTAAAGAAAACTAAAAATAAAACCTAAGAGCGAGACGCTCCAAGCATAGCACATAACGCATGAAGTGATAAAAATATAGTGAGACGAAGGACGAATTGATGATTATTGATGGAGAAGGGGATGCACGGGGGCATCCCCAAGCTTATACGCTTGAGTCTCCTTGAATATTTGTTGGGGATGCATGGGGGCATCCCCAAGCTTGAGCGCTTGACACCCCTGAATATTCTTTCATCATCTTCCATCGCACACTTGAAAACTCCCTTCATACATAACTCATCATAAGCTGATTAGAGAGGTTAGTACCCTTAATAAATAATTTTTCCCTACTGGATATAAATATATTCTTGAAGAGCTACTGTTTCTCAAGAGTGACAAAAAGTTTTTGCAAAGAAAAAGCAAGCTTAAGGTTGCAAAAGTGAAGAGAGGCAAAACGTGGCAGAATCTGTGAAAAACAGAACAGCAGGTAGTAGAGAATTTTTTTGGGGCACTTCTGCAACTCAAATCAAAAAACTCAGAACATACGAATGTTCCGTAATTGTATAGAGCACGCTGTGTAAAAAAATCAGCTCAAAAAGATGAACTGGTAATTTATTCTGATTTTTCCCGTCACGAGGACAGAATCTGTTTTCTGGACAGCATGTCACAACTTTCACTTCCCTTGTCATATGAGGCTATAACTTGGCACAAAGCTTGAAAATAAAGATACACTGATGTTTTTACAGTAGTAACAATCATCAAGACCACTAAAAACAGAAAGTAAAAACTCAAAGTAAAGATAACAAGGGTTGTCTCCCTAGAGCTCTTTCTTTATAGCCATAAAGATAGGCTTAAGATTTTAATGATGCTCTCGTAGGAATAAGAGTTGAAGAACCAAAGAGAGCATGAAGAAGAAAATACCAAACACATTTAAGCCTAACATGCTTCCTATGAAAAGGGATCTTGTAGAGAAATAACTCATGGGAGGATAAAGATATTAGCTTAGGAAGCCAAAATAAGTGCAACTTCAAAACCTTCAACATAAAGAGAGGGACTTGATATTATTGAAATATATATAAGCATATGTTCCCCTCTCATAATAATTTTCAGTGGGATCATGAATAAACTCAACAATATAAGTATCACATAAAAAATTCTTATCATGATCCACAAGCATAGAAAATTTATTACTCTCCACATAAGCAAAATCCTTCTCATAAGTAATAGTGGGAGCAAACTCAAGAAAATAACTATCACATGAATCTTTCTTATCATGATACACTTCCAAACATTTATTCTTTATAGCATAAGTGTCATCACAATAATCATCATAGATAGGAGGCAAAGTATCATCAAAATAAATTTCCTCATCAAAACTTGGGGGGCTAAAAAGATCATAAGCTTATAGCTTTGCATATCATTAGCATCAAAAGTATTCAAAGAAGACATGCAAATAACATTACTACTGTCATGAGTGTTGTGCAAATAATAAAGCTCCATAGGATTTTTAATTTTCTCTTCAAACACTTCATGTCCCAACTCAAGGTAGAGCTCATAAAGCTCTCTCATAATATTTTTGTTGTTTTCCATAAAGCCAAACTAGTGAAAATAAAAACAAGAAACAAAAAGATTTAATTGCAAGATCTAAAGATATACCTTCAACACTTACCTCCCCGGCAGCGGCGCCAGAAATAGCTTGATGTCTACGCACGCTTCTATTCTTGTAGACTATGTTGAGCCTCCAAGCGCAGAGGTTTGTAGGACAACAACAATTTCCCTCAAGTGGATGACCTAAGGTTTATCGAACTCAGGGAAGTAGAGGTTGAAGATGGTCTCTCTCAAGCAACCCTGCAATTAAGATACAAGAAGTCTCTTGTGTCCCCAACACACCTAATACAACTAGGAGTTGTATAGGTGCACTAGTTCGGCGAAGAGATGGTAAAATATGGGTGATAGGTGTGATAAAACGAAGTAATATAAATCTGTAATAAAAAGTGCAGCAAAGAAACAAGTAACAAAAGTGAGTGAAAACGGTGTAACAATGATGGAAACAAGGCCTAGGCTTCATACTTTCACTAGTGGCAACTCCCAACAACATTAACATAGTCTAATCACATGATATTTCCCATAAAACATGCAATGGAGACATACTCGGAGGTCATTCCTTTGTGGTCAAGAGAGGACGAGAATTGTGTAGGGCTACAAAAGCACACATCAGAGTTCGTAGTTCTCAATCTATGGATTTCCCAATGTCACCGCGGCCATCCAAAGAGAGTACCACAACATATCTAAAGGATAGTCAAAGACAAGCACCAAGAGACTCTCAATCTTCAATCCACACACAAAAGAGGAAATCACTCATGATAATATTCTTCTAACCCATGTCCAATAGACCGCTGTCACCTTGGTCTCGTGGATTATACTAGATAAGATCAATTGAGTACATCAATCCAATACATAGAAGAAGGGCAAATATCATGGGATCACCCTAGATTAACATAGCCTATGATCACAACGAAGATCACATCATGGGAGAGAGAGAAGAACACATAGCTACTGATAGAAACCTCAGCCCCGAGGGAGAACTACTCCCGCTTCATGGAGGGAGGAAGCAACGTCGATGGAGATGAATCCGGGGGCACTTCCCCGTCCCGGCAGGGTGCCGGCACAGGAATTTTGTCCCCCCCCCGAAACTTGATGGCGATGGCGACGGAGATCGGAATTGCTTCTGGAGAAAAGGGGTCCGGAATCAGGGTTTCCGCGACGGGAGAATAAATAGGGGCCAAAGTAGGGCACCAGGGAGTGTGGGACCCACCCAGGAGGGCAGGTGGCACGACCAGGAGCTGGGCCGCGCCAGGCACCCTCCTGGCTGCCCCCTGGCTGCCCTGTGGCCCCCCTTTGGCCTGGTGGAAGCTTTCGGAACGCTGATTTTTATATAATTTTTCCGGGATTTATTGGGCACTTTAATTATTGGAAAAACCTTAAATACAAAAACAGCAGAAAACAGGAACAGGAAACTGGGTGCACTGAGTTAATAGGTTAGTCCAAATATGATAAAAAGTGGAAAGTTAAAGCAAAACATGGAAAAGTCACACAAATCATGCATGGAGCAAGCAGAAATTATAGATACGTTTGGGACGTATCAGTCACCCACATATTAAGTTCAGGATAATACTCCCATAGCTCCCACTCAAAATATGTCGTCCACATATTAGGTTTAGGATACTATTCAGCTCCCACTCAGTTTCATGCAAATGCATGTTTCCTCGATATTTTGTCTAAGTCCAAAATCCTTTGATCATCCATCAAATCGAGAATTCCGGTTACGAGACACTAGCATCCATATGTTTTCCAAAACCTTCTCGTTGTACCAATTACAACCCTTCTTCAAATGCAAGATTTGAGGAAATCACGGTATTGATAACAATTTGGATCAATCGTAGTGATAATCGTATTGACTCAAGCATCGCTACTATTGTAGTCAACCTTTTGAATTTGTCAGAAACATCCTTCATGACAAATCGATCTTGATGTCTTCCTTTGATGTTCACATTTAATCCTTATAACCTTGAAGTTATTGAGAATATCAAGTAACCTCTTTACTCGATAAGATTCATGTAATCTTAAATGTAACTCAATATAGGATGCCATGACTCATAGTCATTTCTCGTACTTAGGTCCACCGTCGCTTCTTCGTAGTTCGTAGGTATGTCTTGTTCCATTAACTTGACAAGTGAATCATGAATATTACTTTGCACAAGGGCAAATATGTATTCTTGAATCCTACTTTGTTCAGTAAAAGTTTCAACCGAAACACCATGATCATTATCATCATTTTCTCCTCTAATTGTAGAGCTTTGGTTTCGGAACACATTCCTTTGCGCTACTCTGACATCTGGAGGCAAGGTCAATTACCTTGTTTGAACTCTCACTTTTCTTCCATTAACGCATTCATCAAGAACACTTCTTGACAAACACCAAACTTAGCAACACAAGTTTTGCTCTTTGGTCCTAGTTGCGGAAGATGCATCCATAGTTGACTAAGGATACACTACAAAGATAATTTACCACATAAATTATTTTCCTAGAAACCATGACACACCATAACTTATATAGTGTTGGTTTCCACGAACTCAGATGGTTCCCTATACTGAAGTGAGTGTTTGCTTATTAAATTAATAACTCTAAACAATAATAACGTAACTCGGTAAGAGATAACTTATACCATACACTATCCAATAGAGTATGATTATAATGTTCAGGCACATCAACAATATTGAAGTGTTCCAAGCATTGTAATTTGTGGAACAACTTTCACACAAGTCTGTATGCCGAAGGCTAACTCAAAACATTTGTCTCTTTGATCAAATCGTAGAGACTTGTTTTTCTCGTTAATTTAGTACCCGTCTTCATTCTGAAATCCCTTTGATCACATCAAACTATCCCAGACTCATGTTTCATTAGTGAATACACATATTCATCTAAGTCCACATCTGAAGTTTACGAAATAATGAAATTCACTACATGCTGAAATATGATACATCACTATGTATGATATGCAACAGTCATCGCAAACTCTGTTTTACCAGAATGCGAGGTTTCAGTCATCTCACCTAAAGAGGCATGGTTTGCATGTGTCAAGCGATCAAGTATCTCAAGACTTCATCAAACCAATCATGAGTTAAACGGTAGTGTCATTACTAAGTTTGGATAATTCTTGGCATTACAATATTTCTCATAAATGATCAAACTACTACCATCAATATAAGAATAACTCATTCATAACCGTAATGTGACCATAAAAGATATCATTCATAAAAGGAGAACAACTGACTTGTTTCTCACTAATATGAATAATTGTCTTCGCTAGATGCAAGACACACTAATAAGGTTCACACTCAAACGATCACAAATTTATTCATATACTAATCAAATGATAGATGTAGAGGGAGAGTGTTGTCGACCATCAACTATCTTGATTACCGTCAGCACACATTGTCACCTCATCCCTTCCAAGCTACTCTTTAAGCAGTGAGTTCAAGCATCAAATACTTAATCAACCACAATCAGTGTTTTGTGGGGAAAGGTATTTATAACCTGTGTATCAAATATACTTCCTCCGTCAATGACTATTCCTGCATTGGTTCTACCTTTAAAGTTCACAACTTTAACCATGACATCATGACAGGTGAACGATTCTCCTTCATGACATAGTCTAGACGCGGTCTTTGTAGCTGGGAGGAAGCGGATGCAACTCCCCAGTTATCGCAAAGTAACCAGTCATTCTGTAGTCCAAGTTGTACACAAGGTGTTCATGTATCTTATACATTTTCCAAGTGAATTTCTCAGCAGGTTGTTCCTTCCACCATGGTTGAAAGAAACCCCGTCCATATACTCATATTCCATTACTCTGATTTGTGACTTAGTGCTTTTAAGATCACCTAGCACGTCATACGTGTTGGTGTCTTAATCATGCATTCACAATTCAGATTCCATAGAATGAAGTATGGTGTATCGGACAGTCATTGAATAAGAGACGATGAATACGATACTCATCATCATCTTCCCCAATTACGGAGTTATCCGGTGTATCTCCTAGCAGTTCTCGTATTATGTTTTAACAAGTCATTAGTAATGAGTATGTCTCTAACGGTGTTGGTACACATCAATGAAGTAAGACCCATTTTCCTTAAGTTCTACATCACACTAAAGAGCCATGGTTATAAACATTGGTTATGACATTATCTACAATGATATTTTCTACTCCCTCCGATCCATAATAAGTGTCGCTCATTTTGTACTAAGCTAGTACAAACTTTATACTAGATGAGCGACACTTATTATGGATCGGAGGGAGTAAGACATAAAGATTAAGTTCATAATAGGAGTTCATGTTTTAAACAATTCTAGAACTCCCACTCAGACAAACATCCCTCATAGTTTATTCTAAGTGATTACACAATCCTTGAGAACTATACCTCCCCCGTGTGACACGACCATCAGTATATTCTCAAGGTAGGCCATCATGCCAATCACATCATCCATGTGACTCATGCTCGATCTTTCGATCACTGTGTCCCGAGGCCATATCTGCATATGCCAGGCTCGCCACAATAACCTTAGTGATTATATGCCGCGTATGCAAGGCCATATTTCTAGACATGCTAGGCTTGCTCCACCCATCTCATTTGAACGCTAATATGTTTGACACCCGTGTGACACGCGATGCCTCCATAATGGAGATCTTTCCAGATGGTGCACTAAGGAAGGACACTTTGTTGGATTAGTGCGGGATCATCCTATAATGCTACCGTCGTATATCTAATACAAGAAAAACATGATGCTATAGTATAAATCATACTAACTATGATGCCCCCCTGCAAATTAAAGTTTAGACGGCTCTACTTTATCTTTTACAAGTTTTACGTGGCTGATAGGGCTTTCGAGATAGAACCGTTTCTATGCCTACGAACATACAACCACAACACCAATCTCGCAATTGTCTCTGTTACACCCCTGTCGGGGCCCTCCGTTGCAAACGTCTTCGCATCGCTAATGTTAGAGAGACAGACACCCCCCAACCACTTATATGGTACAAGCCATATGTCAAGCGTGGAACCAGTCTCGCGTAAACGCGTAAGGTCGGTCGGGGCCGCTTCATCAGGACATTGCCGCAATGCTAAACGAGTACACATGAGAGGGTAACAATTGGAGAATTGATGCCCACATACTAGATGTGTTCTATCCATACAATACATCTACACATAGCCTTGCTCATGATACCACTGTTGGGGAACGGGGCAGAAAACAATAATTTTTCATGACCTACGCATCCCAAACCCAAGACCTATGCTATGGCGATGCAAGTAACGGAGGGAATTGGTCACATACCAGTATGTAATCCGTTACGCGGGAAACGTTCCCGCGTGAACGTGATTGATGTAGTCGTACCGGCAATCCCCGATGCCGCGCAGATCCACGATGACTCCTGAGGCCACCCGGTCCTTGAAGACCGATGACGGGATTACGTCCCCATCGTAACGTTGTCGGTGAAGACGTCGCGACACGGCCTCAACGATGAAGGAGCACCACAAGTGTAGCACCTCGCGGGATTACACGCATACGGTGTACCCGACGTTCCCTCCGGGCTCCGAACCAGAAGAGCAGCGGAAAAAGATGGATTCGGATCCCGATTCCAGCAGCACGACGGCGTGCGTATGGTGGAGAAACCCCAACCAAGTGTAGGCTCCAAACAAGGGGAGTCCACTCGAGGAGGGAGAAAGAGAGTGAAGAGAGATCTGAGAAACTTGTCTCAAATCAAATTGTGTGAAGAAAAAAGGCACCCCACCCCTCCTTATATAGGCCAAGGAGGGGTGCCACCCTCCCTCCCCTTCCCATGTGGGACTAAACCCTAGGGAGGGGGGGTTTGGTGCGGCTAGGGGAGGTGGGCTCCCTCCCTTGGTGCCTTGGCCCAAGGGGGAGCTCCCTCCTTCCCCTAATGGGCCTCTTTAGGCCCATATGCCTTTTAATTCATTTTTAATTATATTTAATCATGTTTTAATATTTAATTTTGTTGATTAAATAATAAAACATATTTAAACATTATTTTGAACCTTTCAAAATATCCAGAACAACTTCCGGCACCTCCCGGAACAATTCCGGTGTTCTCTCTCATTTCACCGATGATCCCGAATCAATCCTTTTTGCGTCGAATACCTTTAAGCGTGACACCCTACAGTTCGGGAAACAACAGACATGATCAGACACTCTTTGACCAATGACCATCATGTGGGATCTGGTTACAATCCTTGATGAGCCCCTGCGCTTCCATCGAATTAACTTCATCGTTTGAACTGTCAACGTTGAGTCCTGATCCCTTTGTCATACGGTACTTTGTTTGTCCGAGGTTTGATCGTCGGTATCCAATATACCTAGTTCATTCTCGTTACCGACAAACATGTTTACTCGTTCCCGTGATATTACAACCCCGTGACCTAGTCACATGATTGCACAATCTTTATGATGTAATATCACCGAGTGGGCCCAGAGTACCTATCCGTCACTCGGATGGACAAATCCCGTTTGGATCTATTTGCATACTCATCAACATATCTACTTTGGAATACCCAACGAAGGGCGAGAAGCCATCAAGCAAGTTTTCTGGCGCCGTTGCCGGGGACTCCGAGTGCTAAGATAGAGAAGCCATCACACACTACCCTTTACCTTTGTTTTTTTAGTCTTATTAGTTTACCTTTCAGTTTTTATCTCAGTGTCCTTTATGAAAAACCACAAAAACAGTTGCTACCTTTTGCCTTTGTCTTGCTTTGCCTATTTATGCTATCCTCACCATGGGTGATGAACCACCCAAATATGGTAGGATGGACATGTTTCACTTGGATCGTCTTCGATCAATTTGTGCTCGCGCTAAAAACCCAACCGACTTGGTTGAGGGAAAATCATTGGATGAGCATGCTCATTATACGCGGCACCACCTATCTCAGAAAGGGAAAAACTTATGGGATCAAATACATGTTTCTTATTGCCATGCTAAGCTTTTGTGCCACATTTATGATTTTACTTGTTGTTCTAATATAGATCATAAACACCTTCCTTTCCAATGTGAGTTTAATGAAAATGAGATCTTATCTTCTTATGCTAAAGGTGTTTATGATTACTTTGATGTTGAAAATATTGAAGAGTTTGTTGCTTTTAAAGGTGCCTATGAGATTGCTTCTTTGATTGAAAAGTATCACGATACTATTTTCAAGTCTGAAAACTTTGCTGTTCTTGCTTATTGCTTTGAGAATTATACTTCCAATGCTTATATTGAGGATTTTAAAAATAGAATGCTTGCTGCCCAAGAAGAGGCTAATGATTGCTATGAAGAGGAATCTTATGATTCCGAGGACTCACTTGATACTTCCCTTTCTGATGATTTTGATACTTGCTTTGTTGATGGCCATGATGCCACTATGGATGATGCCTACGAAGATGAACTTGCTATAGTTCCTTATGTTAAGCATGAAATTATTGTTGTTGCACCCACACTTGATTGCCCTATTATCCTTTTGAAATCTCCAACTATTCCGGAGAATTTTGCTCTTATCAAGGCTCAATGTGATGGGTTGCATCTATCTTATCATCCTAAAAACCGTGCTGAAAACAATACACGTGTGCTTGTAGGTCATGAACAACATGATTTATGTGATAGTTATATTCTTGATGTTGTTCATGATGCTACTGAAAATTACTTTGAGAGAGGAAAGTTTGGTTGTAAAAACTTCCATGTTACAAAAACACCTCTCTTTATGTTGAAAGTTTTGAAGATGTTCTTGTTCCACCTTCCTATGCTTGTCTCTTTGTGCTTCTTTGATTTATTTTCTTACAAGATGCCTATGCATAGGAAGTGGGTTAGGCTTAAATGTGTTTCATATTTGCTTCTTGATGCTCTCTTTTTCTTCAAAATTCTTATTCTTGTGAGAGCATCTTCTATAATCTTTAAGCCTAGCTAATGGCTCTAAAGAAGCGCTTTCGGGAGGCAGCCTGCAACGAATTTAGGTTTTTCTTTTTGCTTTTCTTCTGTTTTTAGTGGTCTTGATGATTTTTACTACTGTAGCAACATCATTGTATCTTTGCTTTTTCAACTTTGTGCCAAGTTATAGCCTCTTACGGCAAGGGAAGTAAAAGTTGTGACATGCTGTCTAGAAAACAGATTCTATCCTCGTGACCATAAAAATTCCAGAAAAATCCCAGTTCATATTTTTGAGCTGAAATTTTTACACAGCATGCTCTATGCAATTACGAAACTTCCGTCTGTTTTGATTTTTTTTATTTGAGTTGCAGAAGTTCCCCTAAAAAATTCTTTATTACCTGCTGTTCTGTTTTTCACAGATTCTGCCACGTTTTGTCTCTCCTAACTTTTGCAAACCTTAAGCTTGCTTTTTCTTTGCAAAAACTTTTTGTCACTCTTGAGAAACAGTAGCTCTTCAAGAATGTATTTATATCCAGTAGGTAAAAATTATTTATTAAGGGTACTAACCTCTCTAATCAGCTTATGATGAGTTATGTATGAAGGGAGTTTTCAAGTGTGCGATGGAAGATGATGAAAGAATATTCAGGGGTGTCAAGCGCTCAAGCTTGGGGATGCCCCCATGCATCCCCAACAAATATTCAAGGAGACTCAAGCGTATAAGCTTGGGGATGCCCCCGTGCATCCCCTTCTCCATCAATAATCATCAATTCGTCCTTCGTCTCACTATATTTTTATCACTTCATGCGTTATGTGCTATGCTTGGAGCATCTCGCTCTTAGGTTTTATTTTTAGTTTTCTTTAAGCTTTGCTTGCTGTTCATAACAAGTTAGATCCCGTCTTACTTTGTGTGGGAGAGAAACACGCTCCACTTTCAAAATCTAGAACACATCATAGGATTTTTCCTGCTTATCTTTTTGCTGTGTGTGTTCTTTACCTTTTCATAGCTACTGCCATGTTTAGTCTTAGTCTTAGTTTGTCTTTAGCAAGAGCCTTGGCTTTTGTTTAGTTTATTGCTGGAACTCTTTTTAGTTTTCATGTTTATCTTGTTAAAGAGAGTTGGTTGTTGCATTGAGTTGTGTCTTGTCTTGAGAGTAGGTAATTGAGGTTGCTATTTTCTTCTAGTAGTAACTTGCAATAGTTTTGAGGTATTGATGTGAGTAATGTTTGAACTTTTGGTGTCAAGAGCTCTAGCCTATTAGTTATAGGTGTCGTATTTTGGGCAATCCGTGTGTATTTTCAAAACCTACAAAACTAGTTGAGAACTCTAGCTACTAGATGGATCACTAATCTTTGGAGGGATCGAATATTAGAGAACACTCACGTACCATGAGTCGAGGATGCGCAAGGATAACCAAACCCCCATACACTCCTCCTCGGGGTACTTGTCTCTTTGTGAACCTCCTTATTAGGTTGAGAGTTACCGATAATAAGTGCATGAGTTCTTCGGACTAATGTAAGTATTGAAAGTTGACACTTCCACCTTCCCATATTTTGCTAGCCTCTCCCGTGTCGTGCATTACCTTCTTCTCACTCCGAGAGTTGGTGTCCACCTTCGCCGGTACATCCAAACCCTTGGCATGAGACGCTCTGTCACCATAAACCTCCTTATATCTTTCCTCAAAACAGCCACCATACCTACCTATCAAGGCATTTCCATAGCCTTTCCGAGATATATTGCCATGCAACTTCCACCTCTTCATGACTTGATCTTCATGTCATACATGTTCCTGCTACACTGGCAGCGAAATACATTGCATACATCATGATAGCTACGTCTTCTTTATGATTTTGAGTACCTTGTAAAGTGTGAAAGATTTCCTTTACCTTCTTGTAAAATAGAGTGTTGCCCTTAAGTGAGGAAAAGATCCCAAAGTGGACACAATAAAAAGATCCCAAAGAGGACAAATGGGAGTTAAATAGAAAGAGCCATTGAGGCCACAAAAAAATACAAAAAAATAGAAAAAAGAGAAAAATAAATAAAAAGAGAGAAAGGGGCAACACTACTATCCTTTTGAGAGATCCACACTAGTACTCCCTTTATATCCTTGTACTCCATAGAGATGATCATTATGCATATAGCTATGTGGGGACCTTCACACTATAGAACTTGGCTTGCATATTCCAAGGATGAGCGTCCTCAAACGAGCTCTAGGTCTTCATGAGCGAGCAAGTTAGATGCACCCCCACTAGTTCCATTAGAGAGATTCCTAGCTCGTATGTGCATCCGTTGCATGGCAATCCCTACTCCTCACATCATATCTATCATTTGGCATCTCTTGCCTATGATTTTCCTCATTGATGTGAGCCTTTCTCATCCTTTTTGTCTTCCTCCTCCGTACTTCTCTCTTTGCCATCCTAAGTGTCAACTCTCGTGCTTACGCTCATCCATTGCATGAGTGCTCAAAATATCGAAAAGGAGTGGATCAAATTGACTTGTACCTGGCTAGTGGTCTGGGGATGTGTCAAGATAAGATTCCAAAGAGGACCAAGTGTGAAACTTTAGTAGATTGAGTTCTCAACACAAAAAAATAATTTTTCTCGTATTCCCTATCCCCCTTCTTGCACGCAAACACCATTTGGAGACATTCGAGTCACGGACAGCGAGAGATCTTGCACCTAATGTTCTTTTGTTACTTGTTTCAATGCTAATATAGACTCTTGCATGTTATGACTTGAATTGAGTTTCTAACCTTGATTGCTTTACTTTTCAAAGTTCTTTTATGGTTGCTGGCATGTCACCACAAAAATTATGCTGTTATCATTTACCTACTCGAGGACGAGCAGGAATTAAGCTTGGGGATGTTGATACGTCCAAAACGTATCTATAATTTCTGCTTGCTCCATGCATGTTTTGTGTGATATTGCTATGATCTAGATACACTTTCATACACTTTTGATCATATTTGGACTAACCTATTAACTCAGTGCACCCCAGTGCCAGTTCCTGTTTTCTGCTGTTTTTCTATTTCAGTTTTCCCCCATATAAAAAGTGCCAAAAAATTCCGGGAAAAATACAGGAAAAAATCAGCATACAGGAAGCTTCGCGAAGAGCCCGAGAGGGGCCAGAGGGGAGCCAGGTGGCCCAGGCGGCCACCCGGCGCGGCCCCACCCCTGGCCGCGCCAGGGGGGCGCCTGGGGCCCCTGGTCCACCTCTGGCTGCCCCCCTTCGCCTATTTATTCTCCGTCACGGGGAAACTCCGAAGACAGAACCCTATTTCGCAAACTCGCCTCTGTTCCGCCGCCGCCGCGCTTCCGAGATCGGGAGCACCAGAAGACCTCTTCCCGACACCCTGCCGGAGGGAGGGCCGACCTCCGGGAGTCTCCTCTCCACCATGGATGCTCCCCGGATGTCTCGTGAGTAGTTTTCCTTGGACCATGGGTCCGTGATCAGTAGCTATGTGATGTTCTCCTCCCCTCTTTGTTCTTCATGGTTTAGACCTCGTGAGATGCCCTACATGATCGAGGCACTTTTGTAATCTTTCTGCTATTGCTATGCTGAGTTTGATGGGATCTGATGGATTATGAGATTATGTTCAGATTGTGATAGAGTAATATATTTGGTTTTTATCTCTTATATTTTTGTTCCTATGTAATTCTTGCATGTTCTCCGTTGCTGTTTATTGCTTTGGCCAAGTAGTAGGTAGTGACTCCAAGAGGGAACGTTATGCTCGATTGTGAGTTCATGCCCCCCGATGACACGCTTGAGTGACAGAAACATGAGTCTAGGGGATGTGCTGTTGCCACAAGGGGGAAAACAACGGTGCTTGTAACCGCGGTTGCAAGGATTGTTTACTTTACGCAAAGTTCTTTTTAATGCAGTTGTCTGTTGCTTTGGGTTTACACTTTGGGTGGGGCTCGCAACTTAATACCAGCGAGATGTTCTGGATAGATATCTCAAGGTGGATGATTAGTAGTAGATGCAGTTGGATTTCGGTCTACTTATTTTGGCGTACTGCCCGTGCTTTTGAGCCTCTTCCTTTCTTTTGTAGCATAGTTAGCATTGCGGTGCGTTCATAATCCTGTCAATTGCCCTTCTGTAATTTGTTTACCTCGCATAGCAGTTTTATCGTCTTTTGGGAGAGAGACATCACTAGCGAACATCACGTATCCCGGTCCATATCCTTATTACTGTTTCCACGCTATCTTTACTTTTCTGCTTTTTACTTTCAATTGCTATCATTATCCCTTGTGTTTTACCCTTTGTGAACAATAAGACCGGAGAGATTGACAACCTCTCTGAACTTCGTTGGGAACAAAGTTATCTGTGTTTGTGTGCAGGTCCACGTCAGTTGCGCCGCTGACACCTACTTATCATCTCTGGAGTCCTACTGGAGACAAACCTTGGTATCTTCACCGAGGGAAACTTGCTACTGCGCTACATCTCAAACCTTCCACTTGGGGTAACCAACGAGGGGCGAGAAGCCACCAGTGACCTAGTCACATGATTGTGCAATCTTTATGATATAATATCACCGAGTGGGCCCAGAGTACCTATCCGTCACTCGGATGGACAAATCCCGTTTTGATCGATTTGCATACTCATCAACATATCTACTTCAGAATACCCAAGATACACCTTTATGGTTACCATGTTTCAGTGTAACGGTTAATGCACTCAAAGCATCCTGGTAGATAACAATTATGTATGATCATCACGGTCTTAAGGGTCGGGTCACTACGTTTATAGTTATGGCAATGTTGAACTATGTGACTGGATCACATTGCAACACTTCTGGTGGGTGTGTGTCCATCATGTCATTCTCCCAATGACATGACCCCATTGTCAATAGATTGTTCACATCTCATGATCAGGAAACCTTGATCATCAATTGCCCAATGGACTAGTTTACTAGATTTAACTAGGGACCTGGTTGTTTGTATACCACACGTGTATTAATGTTTCCACTTAATACAGTTATAACACAGTATAAAACTTATTATGAACTAATGGAATACGCCAATAAACATATTTTATTTGCCTCTAGGGCACATTCCCAACACTTACCGCTCCTAACCAGAGGCTAGCTCTTCGTAGGTGTTGTTGTACTATCGGGCTCCGCAACGAACCCATTGATGGATAGATTGGTGCTAAGAGGAGAGTGGAACTCGTTTTGATATATAGCTTTTCTCCTCGAGTACCATATAGATCATAAGGTCATCACAACCTAAATGAAATCTTCATCAATAAAGTGAATCTTGCATATATGACAGCTAGAATTTAGAGTTCGAAATTCTTGTTTCAAACAGGTGTTCGTTAACCTCCTCGTTTTGCAGCGCCATACACATATTGCTAAGGGATAGTCCAGTACGACATGGTGCCATGAATCTTGTAACCCGCAAAGAGGATAGCAGATGGACTCCACCATCTTTCTCGCGTCGAAAATATCGAACGTGGGTACTATGTCTTTTGCAAACCTCTGTAGGAAAAACCTTAGTTTCGATGATACCTTTGTTCCCCATAGATCACTTCGGATCTTTCCGCTTGTGCTACATCGGAAGGGCTGACACCATGGGAGTTCCAACCTCATGTGTTAAACTTTATATATATCATCATGTGATAGGCTAGGCGAGCATGTGATCTCTATTCAAGACCCCCCTCCCCGTGTCGTGATGTGGTATCCCCTCAAGTACAAAGTCCACGTGCCCCTGATGTTGTTGTTAGGGTTGACGAAACGTCCTTCAATAAGAGGAGGCTAAAAATTCTAAATAGAGGTGGTATGAGGTATGCAACTAGTGTGTCTTACGTACACGTGTGGCTCGAGACGTACTCTGCTTTAATAACGAGCACTGCAGGCCGCTAGACGAAAAGTGACGTGAAACTTCCTTTGTAGCCAATATGCGCACTCTCTCATCTTCGCACTATAAAATCTGCCACGTGGCCCCTTCACTTAGGGTTTAAATGAATTTAAATTGACCATTATATAATCTAGCTCAATCTCTATGATAGAACATAAAAAATGAAGGCATGCGCCATAGTTGCCGCGTAGGTCTTTTTTTCCATTGTCAAAGGCTCTACAACGGGGCTGAAAAGGTTTATGTCTCCATAATAACATATGACATCCTAACGCATTAATGTGTTAATAGCTTTGACAATAAACCAGAAAACATGACATCTCCTATAGATTTAAGCGTGGCTTGCTTGACGAACGCTCAGCCTATCAAAAGGTTCACGCTCACTGTCATGTGGCCCATGCTTGGGTGCTGGCTCGCATGCATGCAAGGTTTTTGTGCCTGGCAGCTCTGGCCTCTGGGTGTTGGCTGCATGCATGCACCGTTTTATGCTTCATTATTAGGCTATTAGCGATTGCATTTGATCATGAGAAGGCAATTGTAGTTTCACATGATTAAAAATAGAAAAAAATATGCATGCACAAATACATGTATGGTATGTACATTTGAAATTTCACAATAATATACTTTTGTACGCAGCGTACATAAAAAAAGGCAAATACGTATATCACAATGAGTTTTTTTTCCATGGGCTAGGATTTTTTTAGCTTCCAATCACCATATTATTTGGCAAAAATTTAGTAGTAAACATGAAAGAATGTTGTCTGTTTTTTTAACTTGGAAAGGTATTTAGTACACGAGCCAAAGATTCACTCTCCCCCTGGGTTTTCCCTACATCGATGTCCGTTTAATCTTAATTGTCCTTATGAGGAGAAAAAATGTCATCGATTATTTACAAACTATCTGAAAAAATAATTGGAGTCGATCGGTTTAAGAAGAGTCATTGGATTGGAAGAGGATGGCCAGATCATCATATTCTTCCTTGCACTAGATTGACAACCCCTTCCCGTTGCTTCTCCTCTGATAGCTACCTTCGGTGGCATCCTATCGAACCCTTCACTGGTGAAGCCACCGTCACTATAAGGTGGTCGCGTCTTCGTCTCGGGCACCTTCTAATCCGACATTGAATCAAAATTAAAGAAAATTCCCCTCACCTATCAATCCTTGGGTCCGCCTTTTCCCATGATGTCGCGGCCTACAACATGTCTTCGACTCTGGCTCGCTCCCATCTTGCATGCCGCCATCTTTATGCATTGTTGGCGCTCGATGCATCACTCTGTCTCTCCCTCGAGGTTTTTCCCCCAAAATTCACTGGCATGAATTCATTTTTCAAAAGAAGAATTCACCACATGTGCAACTTCTTTATGGGAAAAGAGATACGTTTAGCTCAGTTCATCAATACTGTTGTATATCCTAGGCCCACTTAAAATCACTTACTAAGTACGCCCCTATAACCGGGCGCGGTGAAACGCACCGCACCATCTAGTTCTAATCATGTGCATGAGGCTAGACTCATCAAAATGATAAAGACACCATAAATTATTGGCCCTTACAATGTGCTAATGGCGTAGACGCTTTAATCATGCATTACGTCTAAAAACTATTATAGTCATTTTTTATTTCCGCAAAGTAAATACCATTCTCTCTCAAAATGCATGGCAAAAATTATAAAATGCACACTAAACTAGAAGCAAATTCCACAAATAATAAAATGCACACTAAAACTAGAAGCAAAATCTAACCAAACTCATTTAAAAAGCACCATATTTGGGTTTTAATTAACCGGGATGGGATGATGCAGAGAAAATGCAAAAAATATATAAGGAAAAACCATAAGTTTGACATGTTGTTCAAATTTGAGATGTTTTCGTTCATATCTACAGCATGGTCGTTTTTTCTTCGTTTCCGCTCCATAATTCGTTGAAGTACTATTTTAGTTGCTTCATAAAAATCAAGTGTATGCCGCTCCACTTCACTTCGGCCGCTTCGAAAGCGGAGGACATCCGAACAGGGCTTTAGTAATGGTAGCAATTCATATATCTCGGTGATCAAATGCAAACAATCTTATATTTTGGCTTGAAGATACATACACCCACGTGCCACATAAGAAAAGCCAACCTAACGATGATCCGATTCTTGGTGCACCGATCAAAATTCGAGGTTGGTGACGTGACACTAGTGGACGGAAGGCCAATTGTTTCCCCCAAAAAAAAGAAAAGAAAAGAAAACAGTAGGTCGCATATTTGGCAGTGAGAGGGAGAGTGACAGTCCCCTCCTCTTCTTTCTTGATCCTTCCTGCCTCTGCTTCCGCTTCTCCGCCCATAATCTTCCTCGCTCCCAAGAAAGATTTCACTGCAGAAGGGCACAGGGAGAGGATCTCGAAGGGAGAAAACATGGGAGAGGTGACCGGCTAGCTGCTCTCCCGTCCCCCCTCCGAGAAATCCCCAATCGTGTTCTTGCATGCACCGCCCTGGAGAAACTGTTCTCATCTGTTTCTGTTTCCTGGAGTGCCTTCTCGGTTCTTGATTCCCGCATGCCGTGCTTTCGCTCTGCGGCTGGTTCGGTTCGATTCTATTCTTGCCCCTCATGATTTTTTCCCCCGTTTGGTTGGTCTCTTGGCGTGCCTCCCGGAAATTTGGGGCTCTTTTTAGTAGGATTCTTGGCCGGCGCTGCATAATTTTGGTTCTCGACAAGGCGCTTGCTTGGGGCGAGCGTTGGTCTGGCTTATTTTGGCCACTGTGTTATTCGTGCTTCCTAGGGAGTCCAAGCTCTTGTGTGGGCGTTTTAGGAAAGTGAAGTGGGTGGAAATCGGGCTCCCCTTTTGCAGGATTTGGTTGGATGAAGCTAAATTCGGTGTGAATTGTGACGATTTCTGCGTGATTGACAGTTGCGTTATGACAGTGACAGGAAAACAGACGCTAGTAGTTCATATGGACGGTGTGTGATTAAGCATGTCAACCTGTGAAGATGTCGATGGGAGCTGTGGTATCCTCGTTTTAGCTTTGTGATTCAGCTTTGACATCAACCCTTTGTTGGGTTTGATTAGGTAAAGTTTCAGGGAAATTCCTGGCACTTCAGAGAATTCTGGGGTCGGAACTTTGGACCCAGCAGCTTCCACTAAAAGTAATCTAGGATTTCTGTCGGTTCTCTGCATACAATAGATGCAAATCTAATGCTGAAGTAGAGCTAGTGCTAGGGGAAAAACAGAGATTTCTTGAATGTTGGTTAATTCCATTGGAAATGGACGGCTGGAAGTTCTTGTTTTTGGTATGTGTTATACCTAAATTTGGAAGTGACAGGCACTGTGTTTCTTTGTATATTGTTTCTCGGATGATGCTTCTTAGGCTAGATAAGTTCCCTTTGTAGATATGCTGGACATTCCTGCTTGCTCCCTTGGTTGTGTGCATTACTTGGGCACGATGCCATTTATTCGTTGGATTGTTTCTTTCTCTGGAGCTTTTATTTACATTCGTGATTCTAATATTGCCAATTATTTGTATCACGTGTTCATACATGTGTGACTGTTTGTGTGGTGTGTTATGACATCGATTGTCAAGTGACTGCAAGATTAATAGATTATGCATAAACCATATTCCATTTCAATGGTTATAAATGGAGTGATAGGGGATTGCCTTTGACAACTCTATTTTTACCGTGTTTATTTTAATGTTTGCCAATGTGTCATGAAGGTTGTTTAAGGTGCCATTTGAACTAAGTTAACTAGAAGTTCCTGCAGAAAAATGTTGCTTGGAGCTAAGTGATATACCATCATATAACGCCAACACTTGTGCTTAAAATGGAGGATCATCCTGGCCATCCCATTTCCAACTATGTAAGTACTTACTGTACTATTTATAGTGGAACCTGAGTTTTTTTTTTGGCTTTTTATGCCATATATAGCAAACTTATCAGCTGGCTTCTGCACGCGTAGGATTTCCTGTCAGGGAATGGCAGTCATGCAAAGAAATCAGGTCATAAGAACTACGACCAGGACTCCTCATCAACCAAGTCTGGATGGTCACAACAAGAAGCATCTGCAATGAGTGACAGTAGTCCAAATGAGCAACACACCTCAAGACCCTCATCACAATCTGGTAAATGCTTTATCTTTAACCACACTGCCACACTAGTAATCAGAATGTCGCTGCAGTTTCAGCTCTTATGATGTAGTAACAATTTTCTTTTCTTTTCTAAATCTAGGTTTTCCTTTTGAGTACCTGTATTTTAGTTTCCCGTAACTCCTATTACCATGCTTCTTACCAATGCCTTAACTCATCTTTTGTGTTGTTTCAAAGAAGAGACGATTATCTAATGTAAACTGTGAGTTCTGATGTTTTTTTTTGTTTTATTAGTGACTCGTCTCTGATGATGTTCACACCTCCCAAACCCCATTTACAGTGAGGTGAATTGATGCGATCAATATCTTCATGCTAACAGGAAAGCCATTTTTCTCTCTTTCAGACAATGACAATGATCATGGGAAGCCTGATCAACACATGATAAACTCACTGTTATCTTTGGGGAACCCAGAGACTGTTGCTCCCCCTCCAAAGCTTGATTGTAGCCAATCATTTGTAAGTTCATGTCATCATGGATATTGTTCTCTTAACTATCATGTGCTGCCTTCAGTTGACCAGCTATTTTTTGGTATAGGCATATATTCCTTATGCTGCTGATGCTTATGCCGGGGTCTTTCCAGGATATGCCTCACACACTATTGTACGTTTACCCTTATCTTTTTTTCTCTCCAAATCCTTTAAGGTCTTTAACAGCTCAAGGTGATTATATCTCCCATTTATTTCTCCATAGTCCATTTATGAGTTCTTTAAATTCATTTTTGATTTGTTGAGCTTTGGAGATCTCATTCGTTCTGGTATGACCTATGATGAACGGTTTACGAAGATTGAAGCCTCACAAGGAAAATGCTGCTTGGAGCCGAGTGACACCTCCTTATTGCTGAGCCCAATTATTGTTCATAAGCAACAAAACTGATGCAATGTGTCCTTTAAAATGAAAGAGGAATGCACAAACAGTTCTTTCATTGTTTTTAGATTAAAGACTTTGATCCTAGTGGAAACCAGTGGATTTGATTAACTGAAATCATATTTCTAATGCACATGCTAGTTGTCATATATATGGCACATAGTGCTGTGCAATTGTTAAAGATAAATGTTCCCCCTTCTCAACTTTTTATTTGGAAAAGACTAATGGCCTTGCATCAACGATTTGTGGATCATTTACCCAGGTTCACCCGCATTTAAATGATTCCACAAACTCTCGCGTGCCACTCCCTGTTGAGCCTGCTGCAGAAGAGCCAATGTTTGTGAATGCAAAGCAATACCATGCAATTCTTAGGAGGAGGCAGATACGTGCTAAACTGGAGGCCCAAAATAAGCTGGTGAAAGGCCGGAAGGTAATACATTACCAAAGAATTTTGTATTTGTTCCCGATACTTTTTTTTTGTAAAGAATTGCTTCTGTGTTCTCTGGTATTTGCTGACTGCTGCACCAACGCATAGATTTCAGCTACAAATTTATTAGGCTGCTTTGGTAATATTCAGAGGACTAATCTTACCCCAGAGTACATTTTTGTACCATTCCTTGATAAAACCTTTGGCAGAGGCATGCTGTTTCTTCTGTTTTCCTAGTCTTAAAGTACATACCATGTTCCAAATTGCAACATTCATTTGTTCCACATTTTAGTTCCTAAAGGCCTGTACCATCTACTTAGAACTATTTGCAATTACCTGTTTCTAACACTGTCCCTTCAATCCCAGCCATACCTTCACGAATCTCGGCATCGCCATGCCATGAAACGAGCTCGTGGATCAGGAGGGCGGTTCCTCAACACGAAGCAGCTCGAGGAGCAGAAGCAGGCCTCAGGTGGTGCAAGCTGCACGAAGGTCCTTGGCAAGAATACACTCCTTCAGAGTAGCCCCGCCTTCACACCTTCGGCGTCAGCTCCCTCCGACATGTCAAGCTTTTCAACAGCCGGCAGAATGCTGGCTAATCAGGAGCGTGCCTGCTTCCCCTCGGTTGGCTTCCGTCCCACGGTTAGCTTCGGCGCGCTGAATGGAGACGGGAAGCTGGCCCCGAACGGCATGCACCAGCGCGCTTCCATGATGAGGTAAAGCAAAGCATCCTCCATCCTCTGGTGCGCCGCCGGTGGCAATTCATCCTTGGCTTATGAAGATGTACTGGAAATGTGGTTTGGAATCTCAGTTGGACCAAACATTGCAAGTGTCCTTTTGAGTTTCATGTAGTTGAAAGCACTGGTGTGCTGATGGCACTCTGTGCCAAGACTGAAATTTTTGTCTGGTTTATTTTGTGTGTACTTATTCAAATAAGCCGCACCATGACTATCCTAGAAGGCGCGGTTTGGAGACCATAGGTCTGTACTGTGTTACCTGTTCTGCAATGTATCTGGTAGTTAACTCAAGAGATGGTTGAACCTCAAGTTTAGTCGAATTCTGTTGTGGTTCAGCAACTTCACAACCTCCTTTGCCTGATTCCAGTATCTGCAACCTTGTATCACATTTCACATTTATCTAACTTTGCTTTGTCTGGTTTATTGGTCTAACATGAGCTTCCAACAGAACTTACCCTCCTCAACAACATCCTTGAGGAGATTAAGCTCTGGGTTTTAGCGGGTGCAACGAAGTTGGGGAACTTTGTAAATTGGGAGTGATTGCCATGCGGTTTTCCGATGGTTGTAACAAACAAAACTCTATCCCCTTCTTAATTAATGGATGAGGCAAATCTTTTGCCTCCGTTTCGAAAAACTATATACTAAGAGCATCTCCAACAGGCATGCAGTAGTGCGGCGTGCTAAAAAAATTATGCAGCGCGGAATTAGAGTTCTTGCGCGTGGGAGCGACGAAAAGGTTTTTTAGATGCACAAAAACACGGCGCCCAATCCGACGGTCCCATCCACAGCAGCTCAGATTTGCCCAGCACGCACAATCCGACACTCAATATATGCAGCGCGCAGTCCAACTTTTGCCTGCGCACTGGGCAACTTTTATAGCACGATGAATTATTCAGCGCCGGCTGGAGCGCTGCTTTTAGCCTCGCGCGCGCTAAATCAACTGTTTTTTGCGCAAACGCTATATGGCGATTCTGTTGGAGATGCTCTAAGTGACAATCTAGTACAGGTTACACTAGTCAGTGAGGAATAATAGGACGAGCAGCTTTGATTGTACTTGTCTCAGATTTCAATGTTCACCAGCAAGCTTCAGCTTCTGCCACCAAATTGTTCCATCGTCAGTTAAGATATAGATATTGAATCTAAACAATGATGTACTCATGTACGTGACAGAACATATAATCTATGAATAAACCACTTAGTAGCAAATAAAATTTAGTGTGCTGCCCTCAATAAGGAAGGCCAGTGAGTACAGATGAGTTCCGGCGCTCAAATATTTAAAAATGCTGAGCAGAACTCGGGTTTAAAAGAGAGTTTTTAGTGAAACAGCATCAATTTACAGACCCAATGGAAGACAATTTACAATCTGGGCAAAAAGAAGTTATGAGGTGGAAGTGGAAAACGGCTCTTCTGGTTTAAAGGGAGGCACTCATCCTCAGCACCATTTCAAGCCTCTCGGCCTTGCGATAGTCATTATCAGTGAGGGTTCCAACAGGAAAAGGCGTAATCTCCAGAACTAGGTGCGGGCCTGGGAGCTCATCAAACAAAGCCCTTACATTGTAGCAGCATACGCTCTCTCCATGCGCGCTTTCCCTCCTGATTTGACAACCCTGATTGCAAGTTGAGACATTCAGTTACCAGAGCACTGATTTTAGAAGAATCACAAAATACATACATGCATAACATCTCAGTTTGTGAGATGCAAAGCAGACAAAACAACTAAAGAAATGTATTTGTCCTGGCTGAGAATGAAATCACCTTGTGAGTGGAAGCATCCACAAAATGGTCGTCTTCAGACAGAACCAAAGCAATTTCTTTAAGAAGTCGGCGACCTTCTTCCTTGGAAGGAACTCGGTACATCCTCTTGAGTGTGCCTTTGGTCGTGGGCTTCCATTTGCTGACTAGCTTCCACTTATCCTGGCCTTCTTTGTCGCCTGCACAACAAGAGCATGCATATGAAACAATACATAATGGACAACACATGTTCTACAATATTTTCATGACTCTTCACATAAAACACTACAGTATCAGATAAGTATTTCTACAGAGATATAAGCACTGAAATTTAGATAGGTCCGATTTGAAGAAGAAAAGAAGTAAGCGATGGTCAGTATCCTCCACATCACACAAGAGATACTTAGAACATTCATATAGTGATAAAAGTGAAAAGTAATAAACAGAGCCAAGAAAAGTATCTAGATTTCATAAATCCTCCATGTAAAACTCTTCCATGTCCGTTTTATATAAGGCATATTTGACTGTTATGAAATTGAAAACTTCTCGACTGTAAATTTCTTTTAACGATGTTGTCAATAGTTACAAAAGCACATTTATAAGGAAAATACTTATAAATAAGAATCCAATAAATCAGATTAAGGATTAATCTGATCAAAGCTTGAATTTGATAACCAAACTACACCTTAAAGTCGCCCATCTAAGTACTACAAACAATCCACAAACAGGTGAAACCTTCTCATTCTCACATCAATAGCAAACAAACCCTGACGAACATGTTTCTGATCCATGGTACTAGCAACCCACAACATGAGGTATAGAAGGGTTGCAAGCTTGTCGCCTCTTTCTTCACCTCAAATAAAATTTCCCCATAAACTCATTATGACAAAACCCTTACGGGCACCCCCACACAAAATTATTCAACCTTTTCAGAGTCCCAATTTGACCATACGGCCATACCACATCCAAAGATGAAAAGCTGCTTATCACCATGTGCTTCGCTCCCTGGTACTCGTATCAAGCAGAAAAGCTTACTATCCAACAGATTCCAGAAAGAATATATTCTTCCTTATTATCCACAATCAATCCCAGACCAACCACCCAAGACACCAAACCGTGCAGTTCGCAGCTCACATTATTCACATTACACTCCACTAAACAAAGCGCGCATACTGGTGCGCAAACGATTTGCATCGATGAAATTTGAATCTGCGCGATACCTGGCGCGCCGCCACGGAGCTTGTCGGCCCACTTGGAGAACCCTAGGTCGCTCTCGCCGGCGCCGTCCTCGCCCCGAATCTCTGCACACCACACGGGATATCAAAGACCATCTTAACATCCTTCCCGAATCGAACGAGCCGCATCGTATCGTATCATTCATTCATTCATTCATTCATTCATTCATTCACGGGGAGCGAGGGGGGATTACCGTGGGAGAGGAAGGGGTTGCGCGGGGATCCGGCGAGCCCAAAGTGGATGAGCGCGTAGTAGACGCAGAGGCGGCCGGCCCAGAGCAGCACGGGGCCCTCGAGCAGCGACGCCGCGATGGGCCCCACGGCGGCGCCCGCCGAGAAGGCGCCCGCCGCGGCGGAGGTGCGCCGGGGAGGGGCGATGGGGCGGACGAAGGAGGGGAGGAAGGGCGTCTTGGGAGCGGCGGAGGCCGGCGGCCCGCGGAGGTAGTGCGTGGCGGCGGCCGGCGCGTGGAGGAGGTAGGCGAGCATGGCGGATTGGCGGAGATGGATGCGGTGGCCAACTGTAACAAACCGTGGTGGGCGGGCGCGTTCACTCTGCTCTGCACTTCACTCCAGGGCCAGGGTTGCGCGTGTGGTGGTGCAGAAAGGAAAAGAGAGAAGCTAGAAAAAGATATTGGCTCACACAAACTTTGATCAGAAAATGCTCATTGTGTACACTCAGCTGCTGTGAATCTGAAGTATCATCCAAATGCAACATCCGATCGACCATGCGGATAAAGTTGTCGTCTTTTGTTTTGGATAAGTATGTGTGTGTTATTACAATTTACAAGTGTGTGACATGTCACCGGATTTTTGTGAGGCGAGGCGGGCCTAGGAAGGTTCGTCATGGTGCGCAGAGTTTCTTCTCGACGAAATCTATGCATGTGGTGGCATCTCAGACCAAAACTTGATGGCTCGGGGATGTTCAAGTTCGTTTTCATGGTTGATGATGTTCAGATTGCTCGATCTTTTGTACTATGATGACGATTCAAGCTTGGGTTTTTAACTCGTGCAGCTTTGGAAGGACACTGTTGCTCAGCAAGGATTAGTAAATCGTGGTACTGAAGAAATATCTGGCACCTACGGCTACGCGGCGAGTCATGCCTGGTGTGCATGTCATGTGGACGGATGATGTGGTAGTTTCAGATAATGGCGAAAATGGTGAAGGGGATGGAGTGCGACCGGTGGGACTTTGGGATAGGTACGATACACCTTTCGCATGACAAACGGCGGAGCTCCATTGGCTGCTTCTCTCTCTAGCTGTGGAGACTATGGATTTTGGATTGTGCGAGCTGATATTAGGCTGCTCGTAACGGTGGTATTATAGGAAGTATCAAAACATATACAATGCAAGGTGCTTACAAAAAAATCAATTTTTTTAAGCACTGGTGCTTAGATGTAGAGGATAGACCCTTAATTAGACGTCTCTCTTATAGAAATAAACACTAGTGCTAAAAAAATCAGTTTATTTTGCTAAGCATTCCTGTAAGCACCTTGCATTGTACAAGGCCTCATGGGTGTCAACTAAGCAATTTTGATGATATGACATGTAATTTAATAAGGTAAAAGAGGATATGGTATCATTTTATAATACCGTATTATATATTAAATAATCTATTACTATGTGTTTTGCATGACAATAAATAAGGTCATCTATGATACTACTATATAATACTAGAGCGCTGCTATACGTACGACAAGATACATCTGATACTCCTACGATGTGTGGCGGCAACGATGTTCTTCCCACGCGCGCAGGGGTAAACGGAAGCCGGATGCTTGGATTGGGCCACGCTGGGACTAGGGATCGGAGCAGATAACATTAGGGTAGTACTTCCAAGGCCGAGATTCAAATAGTTTTTTTGTTTTTTATTTTTTTTATTTTTTTATTTTGAAAACACAGTACAACGTAGACGTTTACATACACGAGTATACATTTATCCCTATGAACGCACACACACTCTTTATCTCTATAAGCATCTTCATAATATTGAACCGACGCATCATTTTAAGATTGAAGAAGTCACCATAGACAACTCGTAGTCGACGTGAACGTCTCCTCCCACTGAAAGCACATTGATTGGTACCTTTTATGGAGGTTATCCGCGCACGTTCAAGCGCATGGGAGTCACGTTTTAGTGCGATATGAGGTTATTTTTAATCCTTCCGCGGTCGATACGTGGTAGCACAGCCGCAGCCACATCCACAATTTTCCGAGCGACCACAAGTGTAACCACAATTTTCGCACAGTCACAGGTACATCCACAGTTTACATACAACCACAGTTATTGCTTCATGTGGGCTACAGTCAAAATGCGACATGACGCGGCTCCAGAGCGTATCGAAGTGACCTCTGCGGGGTTGGGCGGGTGCGCACACATCGAGCGGACGCGACACCCGTCCGTTTGCGTTCGTCTAGGACCTTCTTGCGTCTGCGCCTGGCCCACATGTCGGCGTCTCGACTGTTGGGGATCGGCGTAGAAAATAAAAAAATTTCTACCTACGAGTCCCGAACCCAAGATCTATGCTATGCTGATGTATGTAACGGAAGGAATGGGTGTTCATACCTTTGAAGAACGAAAGAAGGAAACGTTCCTCGAACGTGGTTGGCGTAGACTCTGAACCTACGACCTCCCTGTCGTGTTGAAGAACCTCCGATGATGAAGTAGCACCACACGTGTAGTGCCTCGCGGGATTACACACGTACGGTGCAACCGACGTCCCTCCGGGCTCCGAACCAGAAGAGCAGCGGAAAGAAGATTGATCCAGATCCCGATTCCGGCAGCGCGACGGCGTCCGGATGATGGTGAAACCCCCAACCAGGTGCAAACTCCAAACCAGGGGAGTCCGCTCTAGGTCGGAGAAAGAGAGAGAGAGAAACTCAAGGTTGTGTTGAAAAAAGCACCCCCACCCCTCCTTATATAGGCCAAGGAGGGGCTCCACCCCCTCCCCTTCCCCCATGTGGAACTAAACCCTCAAGGGGGGGAGTGGTGCGGCTAGGAAGGGGGATGGGTCCCTCCCTTGCCGCCAAGCCCAAGGGGGAGGCTCCCCCTTCCCCTCATGGGCCTTTTAAGGCCCAAATACCTTTTCACCTTTTTAATTAATTATTTAAATCATTTTTAATATTTAATTTTGTCAATTAAATAATAAAACATATTTAAACATTAATATACATTATTTTGAACCTTTCAAAATATCCGGAACAGCTTCCGGCACCTCCCGGTACATTTCCGGTGTTTTCTCTCTTTTCACCGATGATCCCGAATCAATCCTTAATGCATCGATTGCCCTTAAGTGTGACACCCTACGGTCCGGGAAACAGTAGACATGATCGAGACACCCTCTGACCAATGACCATCATGTGGGATCTGGTTACAATCCTTGATGTGCCCCTACGCTTCCATCGAATAAACTTCATCGCTGTTGAACCGTTAACAATATGACTTGATCCCTTTGTGCTTTGGTACTATGTTTGTCTGAGGTATGATCGTCGGTATCCAATACCTAGTTCTTCCTCGTCTCTGACATAACATGTTTACTCGTCTGTGAATATTACATCTCTTGTGACCTAGTCACTTTCTTGCAAGCTATTGATGCAACACCACCGAGTGGGCCCAGAGTACCTATCCGTCACTCGGATTGACAAATCCCGCTCTGATCTATTTCATACTCCTCAACATATCTACTTCGGAATACCCAAGATACACCTTTTCAGTTACCATGTTTCAGTGTAACGGTTAATGCACTCAAAGCATCCTAATAGATAACAATTATGTATGATCATCACGGTCTAAGGATTCAGTCACTATGTTATTAAGTCATCGCAATGCTGAACTTATGTGACTTGATCACACTGCAATGCTTAAGGTGGGTGTGTGTCCATCACATCATTCTCCTAATGATATGACCTCATTGTCAATAGACTATTATGTTCTCATGATCAGGAAACCTTGATCATCAATTGCCCAATGATCTAGTATGCCTGAGTTTAACTAGGGACCAGGTTGTTATATATCACACGTGTATTAATGTTTCCGCTTAATACAGTTCTAGCACAATATATAACGTACTATGAACAAACAGATATGTGACAAATATCTTTATTAATTTGCCTCTAGGGCACATATCCAACAGTCTCCCACTTGCACTAGAGTACAAATTACACTACTTTACATCAGGTATGTATCTAACACCAATAGTCTCTCGGTGTTGTTCAAACTTGGCTTGTGGAAGAGGTTTAGTCATTGGGTCTGACGGATTCAGATCCGTATGTATTTTGCAAATCCTAGTATGACCATCCTTGACGTAGTCCTGCGTCACATGGAAACGCCAGAGAATATGCTTGGCTGTAGAGTGAGTCCTCGGCTCCCTTGCGTTAGCAATGGCACCCGTATTGTCGCAATAAATGCTAACAGGGTCAGTGCAACTAGGGAATACACCAAGCTTGATGACGAACTTCTTCAGCCAATGCGCTTCATTTGACGCTTCGCAAGCGGCAATATACTCCGACTCCATCGTAGATTGGGCGACGACTGACTGCTTGCCGCTCCTCTAGCTAATCGCACCACCATTCAACATAAACACGTATCCCGTCTGGCATTTGAGTCATCGGGATCAGTACCAAGACTGGCATCGACGTAACCTGTTACGGCGAGCTCTTCTTCACATCCTCCATAGACAAGAACCAGATCCTTAGTTCTTCGTAAGTACTTAAGGTTGTTCTTCACTGCAATCCAATGATCCATTCTAGGATTACTTTGGAAACGATTAGTCAGACTAACCGCCAGGGCCACATCTGGTCGAGTACACAACATAGCATACATGATAGAACCTATGGCGGAGGCATAGGGCTTTGAGGACATTTCCTCCCTTTCTTTTGCTGTTGCTGGGCATTGAGTCACACTCAATTTACTTCCTTTCATAACGGGCAAGAGGCCTCTCTTGGCGTTATCCATATTGAACCTCTTCAATATCCTCTCAAGGTAAGTTCTCTAACTCAGTGCTAATAGGCGTCTTGATCTATCTCTATAGATTTTAATGCCTAATATGTATGCAGCTTCACCTAGGTCCTTCATGGAAAATTGTCCATTCAAATATTCCTTTACCCCCTCTAGAAATTTCACATCATTCCCTATCAATAATATGTCATCCACATATAGTACTAGGAATGCCACAGAGCTCCCACTCGCTTTCTTATAAACACAAAATTCTTCTTCATTTTGGACAAATCCAAAAGCTTTGATCACCTCATCAAAACGAAGATTCCAGCTCCGAGATGCTTGCTTCAACCCATAAATGGACCGTTGAAGTTTGCATACCTTACCAGCGTCCTTAGGATCAATAAAAACTTCTGGTTGTACCATATACAACTCTTCCTCAATGTTGCCATTTAGGAACGCAGTTTTCACATCCATCTGCCATATTTCATAATCGTAATAGGCAGAAATTGATAGCAATATCCGGATAGACTTTAGCATCGCTACGGGAGAGAAAGTCTCTTCGTAGTCAACTCCTTGAATTTGTCGAAAACCTTTTGCGACAAGTCGAGATTTATAGACAGATACGTTTCCGTCTGCGTCAGTCTTTTTCTTGAATATCCACTTATTCTCGACGGCCTTTCAGTCCTCGGGAATATCCACCAAAGTCCATACTTTGTTGGCATACATGGAGTCTATCTCGGATTTCATGGCTTCCAGCCATTTCTCGGACTCGGGTCCCTCCATTGCTTCTTTGTAGTTCGCAGGTTCGTCAGGTTCATTTAACATGACTGCATTGACAAGTTGCCCATAAAACTGAGTTTTTACTCGGGCTCTTGATGACTTGCGGGGTGCAATAGGATCCTCTTCATCTTGATCATGATCATCATGTATGTCACGATCGTTATGAATATCATGATGACCGTTCTCTTCAGCTCCCACTACGGAAGATGGTTCCGGAACAACTTCCATTGCCATTTCTTCCACTTGGAGTGATTGGTCAATCATCTCGTTGAGGTCTGTTTTCCTCCCACTCAATTCTTTCGAAAGAAACTCTTTCTCAAGAAAGCATCCAGTCTTGGCGACAAACGTTTTGCCCTCAGACTGGTTGTTGAAGGTGTATCCAACGGTTTCCCTTGGATATCCCACAAAGATGCACTTATCCGCTTTTGATTCGAGTTTGTCAGGCTGAAGTTTCCTAACATAAGCCTCACAACCCCAAATCTTCAAGTGAGACAACTTTGTTTTCTTGCCATGCCATTCCTCAAATGGTGTTGTCTTTACGGATTTGGACGGTGCCCTATTAAGAATGTAAGCGGCGGTTTCTAATGCATACCCCCAGAATGACACAGGTAAGTCGGTATGAGACATCATCGATTGTACGCTATCCAATAGAGTTCGATTACGTCGCTCAGAAACACCGTTACGCTGAGGTGTTCCTGCCGGCGTAAGTTGTGGTACGATGCCACAAGTCTTAAGATGATTGCCAAACTCGTGACTTAAATACTCGCCTCCTCGATCGGATCGAAGGTGCTTGATTTTCTTCCCGAGTTGATTCTCGACCTCACTCTGAAATTCCTTGAAACTTTCAAAGGTTTCAGACTTATGTTTCATTAAGTAGATATACCCATATCTGCTTAAGTCATCTGTGAAGGTCACGAAGTAACGAAGACCATTGCGTGTGGGGACGTTCATAGGTCCACATACATCTGAATGTATGATCCCTAACAAGTCTTCCGCACGCTCCATTGTTCCATTGAATGGATTCCTTGTCATCTTTCCCATAAGGCATGGTTCACATGTGTCAAGGGATCCAAAATCCAATGACTCCAGAAGTCCATCATCATGAAGCTTCTTCATGCGCTTTTCACCAATATGACCAAGTCGACAATGCCACATCGTCATGTGTTCTTCGCCACTAGGTTTTAATCTTTTGGCCTCTATGTTATCAATATGAAGTATATCACAATCGAGATTAAGAATAAATAAGCCATTTTTCTCCGGTGCGTGAACATAAAACACATCATCCTTATAAATCGCACAACCAATTGTATCTGACTTAAAAGAATAGTTGTCTCGCTTCAAGCAAGAACCACTAACGATGTTCACACTCAATGCGGGTACATAGTAGCACTTATTCAAAATCAAAACTAATCCCGAAGGGAGACTAAGATGCTTCGTGCCGACCGCCACCACTTCAATCCGGCAGTCGTTTCCCACGCGCATCGTCACTTCATCTTTCATCAAGCGTCGCCTATTCTGTAGCCCCTGAGAGGAGTTAGAAATATGAGCAACAGATCCTGTATCAAATATCCAGGATTTGTTCCAAGTGCTTGTTAAGAAAAGATCAATAACATGTATATAAAATATACCTTTGTCTCTTCTGACAATCTTGCCAGCCTTCTTATCCTCTAGGTACTTGGGGCAGTTGCGTTTCCAGTGACCATCACCCTTGCAGTAGAAGCACTCAACGCCGGGCTTGGGTCCAGGTTTGGGTGCCTTACGAGGAGTGACAACTGGCTTGTCACCTTTCTTCGGGCTTCCCTTCTTTCCCTTCTCCTTCTTGCCAGACTTCTTGAATTCAACGGTCTTGTTGACCATGAATACAACATGCTCCTTCTTGATCTCAACCTCAGCAGTTTTCAGCATGGCGAACAACTCAGAAGGGGTCTTAGTCATCCCCTGCATGTTGTAGTTCAACACAAAGCCTTTGTAGCTAGGGGGCAGTGACTGAAGCACCCTATCAACAACAAGTTCATCTGGAATCTGACATTCCAGAGCATTCAAGCGTTGAACGTAGCCAGACATCTTGACCACGTGCTCACTAACACTGCTATGCTCATCCATCTTTGCTGAGAAGAAAGCTTCAGAAGCCTCATAACGTTCAGCCCTGGCTTGGTGTAACACCCTCACTGTCAGTGAACAGTAATCAAGGTTACTGTTCATCTCTACTGTTCAGAACTTTTATTTGATCAACTTGGACCAGTTCAAATTCAATTTCCACTTTGTTATTCTTGAATGCATTGTGATCATGGACCTTGGTCATGATGAATCAAACCAATACCTAGCTCAATTCAAATGACCTTTGAATTGAAATCCATTTAAATCTTCAAATGCCTTTGGTGGATTATTAAAAACCAAAGTGCAAAATAAACTTTCTCCAAAAATTGTGAAACTACTTTTATAAAATCACAAATATTCAGTGGACCAAATCCAAATGGGTTTGGGTATTTATTGAGTTACAGAAAATTCCAAACAATTCAAACAGTAGGTTAAAACCCTTACTTTGGGCATTTAATATTTAAAAGAAATATCTAATGATTTTCTTTTGCTGCAAAAAACTTTTGTGGCACTGCTATATAGTGGTATATTGATTTTGAGGCACCTAACACATTTTACAAAATTGCCTAAGCTAGGAAAACAATTACTAAAAGAGAAATACAGAAAAGAAAGGACACAGAAAATTGGAAAATCACTAAATATCGCCCTGAGCAACGGCCCAGCCCCCGGCCCACCCGCAACCTTTCTTCTTTTCCCCCCCTTCCTGTTCCTCTGGCACAGAGGCATGGCGCCATGGCCGGGCTGCACCAGCTCGAGCCGGGTCGCGACAGTGCTCGGGCATGGAGCTAAATATCTGCCCCCCCTTCCGCGAAAAGTGGATCGAACCACCCCCTCCTCCTTCTTCCCCTCGGGCTCGCCTGGTTCTCCCTCTCCCGCCGCCACCGTGCTCTGCCGTGGGCGCCGGCGGCGAATACCCGCGGCCAACGGCGACGTCTGCCTCCGAGAGATTGTCCAAGGTCTTCCCCGCGCTCGGCTCTTTCCTCCCGTGCTCACAATCGAGGCTGGGATGGGCTACAGGCCGCGAATCGGGTCTTCTTCCCCGTGCGGCTGCCGACGCCATTGATGACAGTGCGCTCCATCCCTGTTGGGAAACGTAGTAGAAAACAAAAATTTTCGGCCTACGAATCAAGAACCCAAGATCATCCAAGAAGATTGCATACAAGGATTTAGGTCATGGCTCACCAACCGATGTAGCGGAAGTAGAGTTGGTGAAGCTCGTGGACGTAGTGGAATTAGATCTCGCAAGTTCTCCCACGAACAGTCCCTTGATCAATCCCACGAACAAGTCCCGCGATCTAGTCCCACGGACAAGTCCCATGAACAAGCTCCTCGAAGAAGGGTCGAAGGTACGACCCCTCCATTAGTATCCACACATCCCGTAGCAGCAATCTAGCAGCGCTCCGCCGTCCAGAGATGAACACCACTGAGAAAACTAGAGGGAGAAAACCCTAACGGATTCCGATCTAGAACAGCGTCTAAACCAGGGTCTAAAAGTGGAGCAACGGGGTTTAGAGGAGGGAGGGTGGCGCATAGGCCTTGGGGACAAGTTGTGCTGCGCCCCCCACCCCTCCCCCACATTATATAGGTGGCCAAGAGGCCCTTGGGGCGCAATAAGGGGGGTGGGGAGTCCAACTTGGACTCCCAAACCTCCCAAATCTTCCCATACCTTCCCACCGGAAACCTGCCATATTTGGGTTTTGGTATTCCCACCTGGAGGGGGATTCCTTCCCCTTGGTGCGCCCCCACCCCTTGGCCGGCCAGGGCAGCCTAGGTGGCTTGCCCCCCAAGGCTAGGGGCGTAGGGGAGTGGGTGGTACTGCCCGGAACCTTCCGGAACCTTCCATGACCTTCTAGAAGCTTCCAGGACCTTCCGGGACATACCGGGACCGTTTCGGGACATTCCGGACACTTCTGGAGCACTTCCAGGACCTTCCGAGACCGTTCTCGGACGTTCCGGAGCCATCCGGATAGTTTCCAAGACCATCCGAGTTACAGTTTAAGCCACCGGATGACCGCGAAGGTTGTCGGGACGCCCAGCGATTATCCGGAAACTATTCCGGTTGATCCAGGACTTCCCCAGTACCATTCTCATATGTTCCGGAACCACCTGGGACTACTCCAGAGTGATCCGGACATAACCTTAAATACCCAGAACTACTTCTGGTGCCCTTATGAACAATTCCATAAATCTCCGGAACTACTTCCGGTACCCATATGAACTATTCTGCTTTGCTTCCACTAAACCTTCTACCATACTAGTATTCTAACAGACTACTGCTCGTTAAGTGTGTGACCCAATAGGTTCGGTATAATGCGGACATGACTCAGAACATATTCCGGACATAGGTCAACAGCCTTTTGTCAATAGCCAATAATCAACAGCGGAGCCATGGACACCCATGTTGACTCCCGCACATACACGAAGAAACTTCGAGTGAACCATTATGTTTAGTCATGTACCATTCCCTTTGCTTCGCGATATATGACAAAGTTAGAGGAGAGAAGTTTGGCACCCATGTGTAACAACTTTTGAACACAAGCCACTCGTTATCCTCTTTGCTCGTTTGTCCCTTTTCTCGTTATCGTATTCCGGTATCCCCGTGACTGAATCACAATGCGTTTGGCCTGACTATAATGGATACCGTCATACCGAGTGGGCCCGAAGTGAATATCTTCTTCATCGTGAAGGAGCAAATCCCATTCTTGAACTATCACAGTCACTAGCCACACCATCTGACATACCCAGAACTTATTTTACTACTTCCCATTTACGGGAGGATTCATCTAAGAACCAAAGCATGTCTTCCTGTGTGAAGCAACTCGATACTCTCATGGTCTAAGGAATTACGTATATGAAAACATTTCATGATATGACTTATAACGTAGTTACGATGTGATCTCTAAGTATATCATTCAATACTGGGGTCGGTTCAACATCATTGTTCTGCTAACAATATGTTCCCATTGCTACTGACATCCTTGTTACAAGAACAATGTCCATGATTAATAAAACGTAATCATCAGTTAGCACATGAGCTGGTCTTAGAGGCTAAACCAGGAACTCTTGGTGTTTACATTTCCACACATGCAAATGAGTTTTCTTCTGAATCTCACAGTCAGGGTCATTGCAATTATAGCACAGAAATATAAACATTAATTATGAACGTGGAAATATATATATAATAACATTTTATTATTGCCTCTAGGGAATATTTCCAACAGTCTCCCACTTGCACTAGAGTCAATAATATTGTCAGTGCTTGAGCACTTTACACCTATGGCATACCGGTGTAAGAAATGCTTCATTTGTGGTATAGACCTCATCTTCGGATCTGACGTTTCAGGCCCGTTTGTATCTTGCATATCTTCGCGTTTTCACGCTATCATAAAATTCACTAATCTTATCAGTTTAGCTTTGTATAGTTTGAATCATTTGGCAGGACCTTGGTTCCTTTAGAATAAGTCATGAAATCATTCGTCAATGTTCCATGAGCTTCAAGCATCTAGGAAACCATACCATGTTCATAAATGAATTTATGATTCAAAATACCCTCCTTGTTACTTCTTTAAGCAACAATATACTTAGCCTCTGTTATAGAATTCGCCACAGTATCGAACTTGACATAGTTCCTCCATACTGTGCCACCCTTACGTGTGAAACACATAATCCCAATTAAAATCGAAAATCGATCGGAGTAAGTATGAAGACTGAATTGGTGTAACTGTTTACATCAAAATTCAGCTGGTGTAACTTGTTACAACGAGCTCTTCATTATCTCCATTTTCTGAGAAACATATCTTATCTATCATAAGTTTAACTTTTCACTGCTTGTCCAATGATCAACATATTGATCACTTTGGTATCTTGCTCACAACCTTTTGGAGCGTTGGACATATCTGGTCGTTTTACATATTATGGTGTACATGATTAATCCAAACACACATGTGAGTGAAATTCAATTCATGTGTTTTGCTTATCTATGTTCATGAGCACCGATTTCCGCAAACAACTTTTCACCGTGACCTCGGGAAGAACATCCTTCCTGGCGTTTTCATACTAAACTACTTTAGTATCATGTCAATATGCAGTGTTGGCTTTAGCATGATCAAGCACTTACTATCTTCATAGATCACTGCGCTCAATACTAATGCTATATTAGCCCAAGTACTTCAGCTGAAAACTATTTTCAATAAAGTCCTTATTTGTTTCAAGAAATTTATATCATTTCTAATCAACAATATGTCATATACATAAGGTTTTAGAAATATTATTCAGCTCCCACTTACTTTCTTGAATATTCAAGCATCTTCGTTATTCCTGATGAAAACAAACTCTTTTGGCAATTTCATCACAACGAAAATTCCAACTCCATTATGCTAGCTTCAGTCCATCACTGGATATCCAAGGCTTGCATCTATTTTAGCATCCTTTGAATCGACAAAACATTCCGGTCGTATCACATATACGTCCTTTGTTATATTTCCGTGTAGGAACTTTTTTTTTGACGTTCATTCTACCATATCCTATAAATGAGATATGTAGTAATTGCTAATATAACCCGAACTGACTAAAGCATTTCTACGGTCGACACTATTTCGCCGTAGTCAACCTTTGAACTTGCTAGAAAGCAATTTTCCAACGAGTTGAGCTTTATGGATAAAACAATTTCATCCGAATCAATTATAGATCCATATATATATTCTTCAGACTTTTAGTCTTTCGGAGGGTCTACCAAGTTCAAAACTTGACTTACTTCCATGGATACTATCTCGGATTATTTGGCATTTAGCCAAATCCCGGAGTCAGGGCCCATCAACGCTTCTTTGTATATCACAGGTTTATCATTGTCGAACAACAATATCTCGTTTTACATATCATGAATGTTTGTACGAGTTTTGTCTAACCTGTGTGGTTCAGCTGCACACTCCTCTGAAGATTCAACAATCTTTGACAAGTTGCACTGTCCTCCCACTCACTCTTTTGTAAGAAACTATTTTTCTTCAAAACACATTGTTCTTAACAGCAAACAGTTTTGCTTTTGTGTAGTGATAGAGGAATACCAAAACTTTTGGCATAACCTTAACAAAGTAGCACTTATCTGATTTGGGGTTTTGAGTATGTCAAACATATGCCTCATATACCCAAATTTTAAGAAAAGACAACATGGTTTTAACAGTCCATACCACATCTAATATGGTGTCATTTCAACAGATTTGATGGTGCTCTTTTCAGTGTAAAAGCTGTAGTCACTAACGCATAACTTTAATAAGTATAATGGCAAATTGATAAACGTCATATTTGATCTTACCGTGTCATACATGGATTGATTACATCTCTCGAACACTTTACTCATAGTGGTGTTCCGGGAGACGCAAGTTATGACACTTCTTCACAACTCATCAGACGTTCGCTAAACTTGTAACTCAAATATTACTTTCTACAATCTAATTTGCAGAAGCTTTATTTTCTTGTTACAATGAATTTCTATTTCACTCTAAAATTCCTTGAACATTTCAAAGATTTCATACGTATGTCTCTATTGAACAGATATCCACATATCTACTTCAACTCATGAGTGAAGATAGGGAATCCACTGCACACAACTACACTTATTGGACTACACACATCATCATGTATGATTACCAATGGTTTAGTTGCCCGTTCATGTATGGCCTATTAACGGTGTTTTAGTCACATTAATTCGAGACAAAGATCGCAAGCGTCAAGTGATTCATAATCATATGACTCGAAAGTCCATCACTTATGGAAATTCTTCATGCATGTTATGTCACTTGTGATAAACGGCAGTGCCACATCTATGTGGTATTTCTGTTAGTCTTGCGACGTTTAGCGTCAGTGTTATGAATGTTTAGTATTATTATCAAGATTCATAACATACACCCTATTCATAATGGAAGTATGGCCTTTACGTTATTCATAGCTTTGAACAACTCTCTTGCAACAAACATGATTCAAAATGATGTTTTGCAACAAGGCTAAAGTGTAGTAACAATTTACTCAACTCTAAAATGAATTATGAAGATAATCATAGAGTCAACACACGGTATAGTAAACCTTTTACCGTGTTCCCGAGCGTGTCAAAACTCATCATTAGCTAGTCATAAAGGCCATAGTATTTCTTGCATCGAGTTGCAACAATATGCAATCGATGTGATATTCCGGTGATCAACAGTTTAATCACAGTATACAGAATCCACAATTAACTGCTTAATCATGATTCCCAAGAATTACATCTCTTGACCAGCAATGAATTCATCTATAACTCCGTATGACTTTCATTTCTGAGCTGGTTATTCCAGTCTTCTATCGTTTTGCCTTTATACGTATCATAGTTCTATTTCCAATGTCACTCCTACTCACAGAAGATCACACATGATCAAGGGTGGCGCAGGCCATGGACTTTCCGGCGTGTAAGTCTTACTAACACCCTATGGAACTTCCTTTCCCTTAATCCTCATCATCATATGACCATTGTTCTTCTGGATCCCACACATCAGTTTTGTTTAGAGCACAATGAACATTTTCACTAATGCTTACAATCATACATTGTACTAGATATCTTATATCCAACATTAATTGTCTTACTACTGAAAACTTATTTTTCAGTTCCATGAATATAACATAACTATCCCAAACTTTTCGAAGTTCGGGTTTCATGATGGTGAAGACAATGCACTTAGCTGTCGTGGAATTCTAGCATTTTGGATTATGGACATAAGTCACATCATCCATAGCATCAGCGGGAGAGCATCAAAAATTTGCGATAGGACAAGCTCCTTCTCGACACTATTGAGGATAGTCCTCACAATACGGTACCAATCGTAAAGTTTTTACCAGATAAAACAGTTAATCAAAATCAATTGGGAAGGTGGTAACGCGAGCCATTATTCTACAACGATAATGCAAATACTAAGACTTTGTTCATAATTAAGTTGCACTTGTGATTAATCAATTTAATTACTTAGTGCGCTCCCACTCAGATCAATATCTCTCGTAATTGATGCTGGAGTGATTCAAGATCCAACCCAATCGTCCGCCATTGATGTGACATCACTGATGACTTAGACTGGACCGGTAGGCCAACTTGCCAATCACGCCAAAGGTGATTCTTGTTCATCTTTCGATGGGCGTGTTCCGGTAGCAAACTTTTATCCAAACCGTCAAGATAACCAAGTGTAATGTGCTGTGTGTTCCTTTAACACACCCGTCTTTTATGCGTCACACCGTGTGCACCCATGTGACATGACCTGCTCCGATGTGAAACATAGTATAGACGGTGCTACAGTTGGAAGAACACTATCAACTTGATATTGTTTTGCGAGAGATCACCCTAATAAAATACGACTATCGCGCATCAAACAAGGGTGCATCAAAGGGATAAACATCACAGGCAGTTCATAAAATTTTGTGATATAGTATAGCCCTTTGCTTCGTGAAGTCTTCATTGTCTTCACGTCGTCGTGGTTGAAGTCACCGTGTCCAACAACTTTGTCCTTGGCGCCGGGAACATCACCACGACTTCCGGCATGTGCGTCGGGGTCCACCTCCGCATCGTAGATCATCACCTTTGCATCTATCTATTGCTTTGCCTCGAGCTAATAAACAGTTCTGGCACGCAGGCCATAATTAAGTGACAATCATATGACTCCAGTCATCATGCCGTACCACGACACGCAGGTCGCGAATAAATATTACATAACATATAGCATCTCATACAAACACATTGCAAATCTTGAAAGCTATACCACATCACATGCATACTCTGCAAAAACGAGTTAGATCGCCATCTACACGGGTTGTTGCAACTTTTATCGTGGTTGTTAAGCAGGTTTACAAGGCAAACGAGAAACCCTAGATAAAACAAAACACGATACTTCTTTTGTTGCTAGTTTAACATACGGGGTGCGTGCAGCAACTAATGCCACAAGCCAAACTTCGTTAAACGCGTGACCCCCGTGTGGATTTGAGTTCATAAAATCCACAGGCCCCTCCATGTTAAATCTTCTATTGCGAGATTAAGATGAGATCCAAGGAGTTTGATGTAGACCATGATCAAGGCAACCAGCATACTGAAAGCAGCATAGAGGGATCGATGGAAAACTCAATCCTTGTAGCAAAACCTCAACTTGCCATCAAGCATAGAAAAAATCACATGACAGGGAAGCAACAAGAAAATCAATGCCTCATATCACACATATGATCTAGACCTAAACATGCATCTAATCAAGGATCGCTCTGATACCACTGTTGGGAAACGTAGTAGAAAACAAAATTTTTCGGCCTACGAATCAAGAACCCAAGATCATCCAAGAAGATTGCATACAAGGTTTTAGGTCATGGCTCACCAACCGATGTAGCGGAAGTAGAGTTGGTGAAGCTCGTGGACGTAGTGGAATTAGATCTCGCAAGTTCTCCCACGAACAGTCCCTTGATCAATCCCACGAAGAAGTCCCGCGATCTAGTCCCATGGACAAGTCCCATGAACAAGCTCCTCGAAGAAGGGTCGAAGGTACGACCCCTCCATTAGTATCCACACATCCCGTAGCAGCAATCCAGCAGCGCTCCGCCGTCCAGAGATGAACACCACCGAGAAAACTAGAGGGAGAAAACCCTAACGGATTCCGATCTAGAACAGCGTCTAAACAAGGGTCTAAAAGTGGAGCAACGGGGTTTAGAGGAGGGAGGGTGGCGCATAGGCCTTGGGGACAAGTTGTGCTGCGCCCCCCACCCCTCCCCCACATTATATAGGTGGCCAAGAGGCCCTTGGGGCGCAATAAGGGGGGTGGGGAGTCCAACTTGGACTCCCAAACCTCCCAAATCTTCCCATACCTTCCCACCGGAAACCTGCCATATTTGGGTTTTGGTATTCCCACCTGGAGGGGGATTCCTTCCCCTTGGTGCGCCCCCACCCCTTGGCCGGCCAGGGCAGCCTAGGTGGCTTGCCCCCCAAGGCTAGGGGCGCAGGGGAGTGGGTGGTACTGCCCGGAACCTTCCGGAACCTTCCATGACCTTCTAGAAGCTTCCAGGACCTTCCGGGACATACCGGGACCGTTTCGGGACATTCCGAACACTTCTGGAGCACTTCCAGGACCTTCCGAGACCGTTCTCGGACGTTCCGGAGCCATCCGGATAGTTTCCAAGACCATCCGAGTTACAGTTTAAGCCACCGGATGACCGCGAAGGTTGTCGGGACGCCCAGCGATTATCCGGAAACTATTCCGGTTGATCCAGGACTTCCCCAGTACCATTCTCATATGTTCCGGAACCACCTGGGACTACTCCAGAGTGATCCGGACATAACCTTAAATACCCAAAACTACTTCTGGTGCCCTTATGAACAATTCCATAAATCTCCGGAACTACTTCCGGTACCCATATGAACTATTCTGCTTTGCTTCCACTAAACCTTCTACCATACTAGTATTCTAACAGACTACTGCTCGTTAAGTGTGTGACCCAATAGGTTCGGTATAATGCGGACATGACTCAGAACATCTTCCGGACATAGGTCAACAGCCTTTTGTCAATAGCCAATAATCAACAGCGGAGCCATGGACACCCATGTTGACTCCCGCACATACACGAAGAAACTTCGAGTGAACCATTATGTTTAGTCATGTACCATTCCCTTTGCTTCGCGATATATGACAAAGTTAGAAGAGAGAAGTTTGGCACCCATGTGTAACAACTTTTGAACACAAGCCACTCGTTATCCTCTTTGCTCGTTTGTCCCTTTTCTCGTTATCGTATTCCGGTATCCCCGTGACTGAATCACAATGCGTCTGGCCAGACTATAATGGATACCGTCATACCGAGTGGGCCCGAAGTGAATATCTTCTTCATCGTGAAGGAGCAAATCCCATTCTTGAACTATCACAGTCACTAGCCACACCATCTGACATACCCAGAACTTATTTTACTACTTCCCATTTACGGGAGGATTCATCTAAGAACCAAAGCATGTCTTCCTGTGTGAAGCAACTCGATACTCTCATGGTCTAAGGAATTACGTATATGAAAACATTTCATGATATGACTTATAACGTAGTTACGATGTGATCTCTAAGTATATCATTCAATACTGGGGTCGGTTCAACATCATTGTTCTGCTAACAATATGTTCCCATTGCTACTGACATCCTTGTTACAAGAACAATGTCCATGATTAAGAAAACGTAATCATCAGTTAGCACATGAGCTGGTCTTAGAGGCTAAACCAGGAACTCTTGGTGTTTACATTTCCACACATGCAAATGAGTTTTCTTCTGAATCTCACAGTCAGGGTCATTGCAATTATAGCACAGAAATATAAACATTAATTATGAACGTGGAAATATATATATAATAACATTTTATTATTGCCTCTAGGGCATATTTCCAACAATCCCGACCTCCCCGGCACCACTGACCACTCCTCTGCCCTCGCGGTGAGCACCCGGTGCTCCATGACCTCTCCTTTCTCCTCCCCATGCCCCGTGGCGTCGTCGACGTTCGCTCAAGCTCCGGCTGCCGCTGTCGTTGACCTAGCCGTGGCCCTGCTCAATCTCATCTCGCGATTTTTGCTCAAATGGATGCGGGTGGAGCTGCTCGTTCGATTCCCCGCCCTCCCGTGTGATTTTGTCGCCGGTGCCGCTCGCTAGCCTCGCCGCCGTCTCCCTGTGTCGCCGCCGGCGTGGGCGCGCCGTGGCTGGCCTGTGGCTAGGCCACTGACGGCTAGGCCCCGCCCGTTTTAATTAAGGCTAATGGCCTGTTAGGGATAACCCCACTGTTAAGGACTAAGCCACTGCTTAAATAAAATGAAATACCCCCTAAGCAACTTACATGTGGGGCCCAGCCCCACTTAACCCCTGGTTAATTTTAATAGCAAATTAATCATGTCCCTATTAGTATGACAGCTGGGGTCCACCTCTGGTTAATTGTTTTAGAAATGAATTTTGATAAATTGCAGAGTATGACAGTGGGCCCCCACTGGATAATTAGGATTAATAAAATTGTTTTATTAAAATAGAGGCTGACATGTAGGTCCCACATGTCAGCACTGTTTTGGATAATCTTTTGGATAATGTTGTAATAATAATAAAAAGAAATTCAGAAATTCTTTTTTAAATGATTTAAACTTTGAAATTTCAATATCTTTTAAACCGTAGCTCAGATAAAAAAACTTTATCCATGAAAATTGATCAGAAAATATAACAAATATGAATACGCTATCTGTATGTCTGTCACACCCCCCTAACTCATCGAACATCGACACCCCCCTCCCGGGATGTCTGTCGGTAATTTCTGGTACCGATAAAAATTGCCCGGATCAAAAACTTTCGTATACGAAAGTTGATCGAAACGGATCAACGATTACAGATACGATACCCATACCCCCACCACCCCCTCTAACTTACCGAACGTCGAACCGTCCCCCTCCGGACCGTCTGTCCGATGAATTGTCCGGTACTGCTAAAGTACCCGGATGAATTTATTCCGAACACGAATGTTTCTCGGAATAGATCAACTAGCACGGATACACCCCCCTTATGTTTGCCCGGTACCCACGACACCTTCGGCTTGATCCTTCCCCCTCCGGACACCCTGTCCGGTAATCATCCGGAGCCGGTAGTTCATCCTCAGATGAATTTCCGTTCCGAGCAATGTGCATTGCACTGCGTTAGAATACCGTTAACATTTCATCTATCATATCATGCATCTGTTTGTATATGCTTGCTGTGTATTTACTGTTTCTTCCCCCCTTAATCTCCGGTAGACCCTGCTGCTGAGTACGACTACTTCGTCGACGACCCTACTACTACCGTCGAGCTTGCAGGCAAGCAGAGCCATTCTCTTCCCCAGATATCGCCTATCTTTCCGTACATTTCTTGCACTAGGCATTGTTACTGCTGCTGCTACGTTACAATCCTATTCAATTGCATAGCCTGTTTTTGTCGCCCCTTGATGTACCTCCTTTATCCTATGCTGCCTATTATTATTATGCATTATTCAGCAGTGAGCCCTGCGCATTGTTAGCTAGGATTAGATAGCGGGCCGTGATCACTCAGGGGAGTGAACACGGATACGATAATTATAAACTGCACAGGTACGGTACATGCAGACACCGTCTAAGGCCCCTATCTGGGTTATGCCTATTCACCTCAAGTGTGAGCTATCCAGGAGTAATCCTTGTACTCCACTCGAGGCTGACTTTGTCTTACCGCCATAGGGTCCTGAATGGCGATTGTCCTTCAGGTAAGAAGTCGGGCGACCGAACGGTGCCCGCGAGAGGTATTGCGACGGGACGACAGGGAGGGTACGACCAGTGTACCGGTGTGCTTGGCCCCTGATCGTTGGCCGCGAGAGTTACCAAACCACGAAAGTCGAGCTCCTCCGGGAGCACACGCGAGACAAGGTAAGGAGACAGTTCACCTTGTTGGTAACCGCAGTGACTTGGTGGGACGACGGGGCAGGCACCGATGTAATGGTGGTCCTGGCTGCTGTCGTTGTCCGCGGGTCAGTTAAGTCGAGGCAACAATAACGGTTGTCACGCAAGTTAATTAAAATGCTAAATGGTTCAGTGAATGTCTTGAGTTGGCTATATGCCATGTACGCACTACCTACCCGTGGGAATTACGAGTTATGGGCTCCTCTGCTTCGTAGTGTCGTCCGAGGACTCTTCAGACGTCAGCAGTACCGCGGCCTGCGCCGGGAAGTGGTGTTGTCTTATTTGCTCGCGCGGTGATGTCTTATTTGGATTTGCTTCAACTTCACCGGCCAGCCACGCACCGTGCAGGAGTACGTTCGGGTTGGGGTCCAAGGCCCGGCGTACTTAGGATTTAGACCGGCGGATGACCTCTCTGTTGAGTTTGAAAGATGGGCTATGAAGTGTCGGATAGCCTCGGTGGAGCGTTCCCTAACAAGGTTCCCGCCACCCTGGAGATCCGTGCGTGTAGCGTAACACAAGTGCACCCCTGCAGGGAAGATTAATCTATTCGAATAGCCGTGTCCACGGTAACAGGACGCTTTATGCTGAAGCTGGATCTTACCACTACAAACTATTATTATTAAACTGTATGGTTCCGGGTTTACTTCCTCGCGGGGATGTCGAGGAGGTGAACTCGGAGGCATTGATAATTATTACAACTTATTATTATACAATGCTGCAGCAACTTCTGCTGCATTGTTACTTTATGCTTTATATAACTGTTGGCTGATTCTTACCTCATGCTGCAAGACATGGTCGGAAGATGCTAGTCTTCGATAGGCCTAGCTTCTTACCCTTGCTCTGGGTTTCTGTCTTTCAGTCCACTATATACATCCTCTTCTTTCCGTTGGTACATTGCATAATGCTTAGTAGCGGACGTAAGACTCGCGGGTATACTAGATACTCACCTGCTTTATTTCCTTTACTGTTTTGCCATATCGGCCGCTGCAGCCGTCGTTGGAGCCCAGGAGCAGGAGTACCCCGGAGGCGCCTACTACGACGTCGAGTTCCCCGTCGACCAGGAGTAGTTCGGTGGATCCCAGGCAGGAGGCCTCGCCTTTTTGATCTGTATCTCTGATGTGATTTGTGCTAGCCTTCTTAAGGAAAAACTTGACTAACTATGTCTGTACTCAGATATTATGGCTTGTATGACTTATGTATTCGGGTCCGCGTGACCCCCTCTATTGTAACATATTTGTTTATCCTTTTGTGTTTAGTGTTGTGCTGTGATATTATCACCGTGGCACCCTAATTTCAGTCGTGTACCCTGTGTGCATGATTACTGTACACAGTCTGATTTTGGGGGCGTCACAAGTTGGTATCAGAGCCGACTGCCTGTAGGAAGCCACCCCACCACTACTTGGTCGATGTTGAGTCTAGACTTTGAAAAACTATTTTGCTAACTTAATATTTGGCTTACGGGCCCACATCGATGTCATTACGTGTGATATCTATGGTATTAGGATCCTTTTCTCCTTACCTATGCTCTGGGAATCTGCTCTCTTATCCTTGCTGGTAAGTTTTACAAAATCTGACATTAGGATCACATTCTCTTGATTCCACCCGGCGTTTTTTGTGCTTCCCCCATTGATTGAGTCGTGTCGCAGGAGTCGTACCCCAGATCCCGGACCGCGGATCCCATTCTCATTCTGGGCAGGCCGCGCGTTCTCTGGCATCAACTCCTGTGGCCAACAGTTTTCTTGCGGCGTGATTGACATAGTGGAATCTATGTCGCGTCGTGTAATCCTTACCGCGGTCTGCGCGCCGCCTAGTGAGTCCTTTTTCCTTAATTTCTACGACGTTACGCTGCCCGATTTTCGATTGACTCTGTGTGCGAATGTGTAGGTCTTATATGACTACTCCTATATATATCTGCGCCTCCTTTTCGTTGTCGTTTTACTTCAGGCTTGATTCTGGTATCTCGTTAAATTTTCATCGCTGAAATACCCCTGTTAAATTCTAGCAGGATGGCTGGTCGTGGTGGTCGTGGTCGTGGTCGTGGTGCCAACGACCCACCTCCGCCGCCGGATTACATGGCCGCGATGATGCAGCAGTTCGAGATGAACCGTCAGTTCATGCAGAATATCATGGCTCAGTTCCCCCAGCCGAATCAGAATGGGCACCACCATCAGCATGCCACCGTGACTCTGCACGACTTCACCCGCCTCAACCCCACTATGTTCCGCAACACTGTTCAGCCGTTGGATGCTGATGACTGGCTTCGCGACATCACTCACGAGCTGGAGTCTGCTAATGTCGATCCAGCCGACTATGTGAACTTTGCGTCTTACCATCTGAAAGGCGCCGCTGCTCAGTGGTGGAATACCCACAAGCATTCACTGCCAATTGGAGAAGTCATCACCTGGGATGAATTTCAGTCGGCCTTTCGCTCCCGCTACATTCCTTAGGGGATCATGGATCGTAAGGCGGAAGAATTCCGCAACCTCACTCAGGGCGACATGACTGTTGAAGCCTATCAGCGTGAGTTCCTCAACCTCTCTCGCTATGCGGAAGGAGAGATCACCACTGATGCTCGCAGGCAGCAGAAGTTCCGTCGTGGCCTCAACCCAGACCTCAGGCTCGCTCTTGCCGTTCATGATGTCGCCAACTTCTCCACCATGGTGAAAAAGGCTATCACCGTCGAGACTGCCCAGATGGAGGACAAGAACTCTCTGAAGCGTTATCGTGACGTTGGCTCATCTTCGGGCGCAACGCAGAAGCGTCGTATCTGGCTCCCTACCAGTGTGACCCATTCAGCTGTCCCTGCTCCAAGGCCGTCTTATGCTGCACCCCGTCTGCCTCCGCCACCGCAGTTGCCAAGAGCTCTGCCTGCACCACCCAATGCTACCCCACTTCGTCCTCAGGATGTATTATGCTTCACGTGCCGCCAACCTGGGCATTTTTCCAGAGAGTGCCCCCAGAAACAGAAGCAACCGGTAGTTCACCCCGCTGACCGTGGAAATGGTCGTGGCAACAACAGGACCCCCAACTATAATACTGGGTCTGCCGCTTATGCTCGGGGACATGCTAATAACGTCAATGTTGAAGAAGCTAATCAACAACCCGCTACCGTGATGGGTACCCTTCTCGTTAATTCCGTACCTGCTACTGTTTTATTTGATACAGGAGCATCGCATTCATTTATGTCGGAAGCATTTGCATTGTCGCATAACTTCGCATTGGAAAAGATGAACCCACCGATGGTTGTCCGCACCCCGATAGGCCAATGCCGAACCACCAAGGTAGTGCCCGAAACCATCGTTGAAATTGAAGGGATTGAATTCCATGCTTCCCCCATAATCCTGATGTCTTCCACCATAGACCTCATTCTGGGAATGGACTGGTTGAAATTTCACGACGCCGCACTCTATTGTGGCACCAAGTCTGTCCAACTTTTTCACCCCTCCGGCGAGATTGTTAACCACACCACCCGAGTTACCCGTAATGCTGAAAAACAGATATTTATGATGAATGCTTTGAATGCCGCCCCCTCGAAGGCATCGAGAACGTTCCAATCGTTCGCGATTTTCCCGACGTCTTCCCAGAAGAACTCCCGGGAATACCCCCGATCAGAGAAGTTGAATTCGTCATCGACTTGAAGCCAGGCACTGTTCCTATTGCCAAGCGTCCTTACAAGATGCCGCCACATGAACTCCTTGAACTTAAGGAGGAAATCGACAAAGCACTTCAGAAAGGATTCATTCGCCCCAGTTCCTCAGCTTGGGGAGCACCTTCGCTCTTTGTCAAGAAGAGCGATGGGACAAACCGATTGGTCCAAGATTATCGGCCCATTAACCAAGCCACCATCCAGAACAAATACCCACTTCCCCGGATCAACGATCTGTATGATCAACTTGCCGGATCCAAGGTGTTTTCTAAACTCGACTTGAGGTTGGGTTATCACCAAATCCGAGTCCGTGATGAGGACATTCCGGAGACTGCCTTCATTACTCGCTATGGTTCATACGAGTACACCGTCATGTCCTTTGGCTTAACCAATGCTCCAGCCACCTTCTCTAGATTGATGAATTATATTTTCATGGAGTACCTCGACCAGTTCGTCGTGGTTTATCTGGATGATATTTTGATATATTCCAAGAATGAAGAAGAACATGCTGAACATCTTCGTCTTATACTGGAGAAGCTTCGAGAACACAAACTCTACGCTAAGTATTCTAAGTGTGAGTTCTGGCTTCCCGAAGTAACCTACCTTGGACATGTGATTTCCAAGGATGGCATTGCCGTCACCCCAGAACGTATCCAGGATATTCTTGACTGGACTCCTCCCAGGACCGTCAAGCAAGTCTACAGTTTCCTCGGGCTCGCTAGCTATTGCCGCCGTTTCGTCGAGAATTTCTCCAAGATTGCCAGGCCTCTGACTAATCTGCTTCACAAAGGCGTCAAGTTTGAGTGGACAGATAAATGTCAAGAAAGTTTTCAAGCACTCAAGGACAAGCTAACTTCTCCCCCGGTGCTCGCTCCCCCTGATACTCAGAAGGACTTCGTGATATATTGCGACGCGTCTCGTCAAGGATTAGGCTGTGTCCTATTGCAAGAGCGCAAGGTGATTGCTTATGGCTCTCGACAGTTGCGTGCTCACGAAGACAAATACCCAACACATGATCTCGAATTGGCAGGAGTAGTTTATGCATTGAAGCTGTGGCGACATTACCTCGTCGGTAATCGTTGCGAGGTCTACACCGACCACCAAAGTCTGAAGTACCTGTTTACTCAGCCAGACCTGAATCTTCGTCAACAACGATGGCTTGAGACAATAGCCGACTTCAACATGGATATTTCGTATACCCTTGGCAAAGCTAATGTGATGGCCGATGCCTTGAGCCGCAAAGCTTACTGTTCTGAACTGGAGGTTCAGGTGCAACATCCACTTCTGTATGAAGAGTTTCGCAAGTTGAACCTCGAGATTGTTCCTCAAGGTTACGTCAATAACCTGGTTCTCGAGTCAAAACTCGACGCCCTCATCAAGATTAGACAATCTCTGGCCCTTGACATTGTGAAGATAAAGCAGGACATCGCAGAAGGGAAGCCCTCCTCTTTTACCATTGATGCCAATGATGGTGATACTGTGTACTTCAAGGGCCGCTTAGTAGTTCCTGTGAGCCCGGCCCTCATTAACTGTGGTCCGGATATCATGGAAGAAGCCCATAATTCTCCCTTGTCAATCCACCCTGGCAGTACCAAGATGTATAAAGACCTTCGTCAACGGTACTGGTGGCCTTACATGAAGCAAGACATCGCCCGCTATGTTTCTCAATGTGACGTTTGCAGTCGCGTCAAAGCCGGACATCAGAAACCTGCTGGTTGGTTGCGACCACTCCCTCCTCCTGATTGGAAGTGGGACAAAGTCGAAATGGACTTCGTCACCAGTTTTCCTAAGTCACAGAAAGGTAACGATGCCATCTTTGTCGTCATCGACCGATTCTCCAAGATTGCACACTTCCTACCGGTCAAGGAGACGATCACTGCTAGTCAGTTAGCACACTTGTATATCTCCCGAATTGTGTCACTCCACGGTATTCCGATGGAGATCAGTTCAGACCGTGGCAGCATTTTCACCTCACGATACTGGAATACTTTCATGGAAGCTTTCGGGACTCGTCTGAATCTCAGCACCGCTTATCACCCCCAGTCGCAAGGCCAAGTTGAACGAGTCAATCAAGTGCTGGAAGACATGCTTCGCGCTTGTGTCCTTTCATTCGGCATGAAATGGGAGGATGCCCTCCCGTACGCGGAATTCTCATACAACAATAGCTATCAAGCTAGCTTGAAGATGGCCCCCTTCGAAGTTCTATACGGACGTAAATGTCGAACCCCCCTGAATTGGTCAGGAACTGGGGAACGACCCTATTTCGGACTGGATCTTGTCCAAGAAGCTGAAGAACAAGTTCGCATTGTGCAAGAAAATCTCAAGGCCGCACAGTCTCGTCAGAAGAGCAACTATGACCGCAAACACCGTGAAATGGAGTATCAACCTGGTGAATACGCTTACCTCCGTGTCACTCCCATGAGGGGCACTCATCGCTTCGGTATCAAGGGCAAGTTGGCTCCTCGCTACATTGGCCCGTTCCGTATCGTTTCCAGGAGTGGACCCGTGGCATATCGGTTGGAATTGCCGCCGAACCTCTCCCAAGTCCATGATGTCTTCCACGTGTTGCAACTCCGTCGCTGCTTCAAGGATCCTGTCCGCGAGGTGGAGCATGATATGATCGAGCTGCAAAAAGACTTGACTTATCGGGAACATCCGAGCCGCATTCTCGATCAGTCTGAGCGTCGAACCCGCAACAAGACCGTCAAGTTCCTCAAAGTCCAGTGGTCGAATCATTCTGAAGATGAAGCCACTTGGGAACGCGAAGATCGCCTTCGCGATGAATACCCTGATCTTTTCCTCGCTACCACTTAAATTCTCGGGACGAGAATTCTTGTAGTGGGGGAGATTTGTAACACCCTCACTGTCAGTGAACAGTAATCAAGGTTACTGTTCATCTCTACTGTTCAGAACTTTTATTTGATCAACTTGGACCAGTTCAAATTCAATTTCCACTTTGTTGTTCTTGAATGCATTGTGATCATGGACCTTGGTCATGATGAATCAAACCAATACCTAGCTCAATTCAAATGACCTTTGAATTGAAATCCATTTAAATCTTCAAATGCCTTTGGTGGATTATTAAAAACCAAAGTGCAAAATAAACTTTCTCCAAAAATTGTGAAACTACTTTTATAAAATCACAAATACTCAGTGGACCCAATCCAAATGGGTTTGGGTATTTATTGAGTTACAGAAAATTCCAAACAATTCAAACAGTAGGTTAAAACCCTTACTTTGGGCATTTAATATTTAAAAGAAATATCTAATGACTTTCTTTTGCTGCAAAAAACTTTTGTGGCACTGCTATATAGTGGTATACTGATTTTGAGGCACCTAACACATTTTACAAAATTGCCTAAGCTAGGAAAACAATTACTAAAAGAGAAATACAGAAAAGAAAGGACACAGAAAATTGGAAAATCACTAAATATCGCCCTGAGCAACGGCCCACCCCCCGGCCCACCCGCAACCTTTCTTCTTTTTCCCCCCTTCCTGTTCCTCTGGCACAGAGGCATGGCGCCATGGCCGGGCTGCACCAGCTCGAGCCGGGTCGCGACAGTGCTCGGGCATGGAGCTAAATATCTGCCCCCCCTTCCGTGAAAAGTGGATCGAACCACCCGCTCCTCCTTCTTCCCCTCGGGCTCGCCTAGTTCTCCCTCTCCCGCCGCCACCGTGCTCTGCCGTGGGCGCCGGCGGCGAATACCCGCGGCCAACGGCGATGTCTGCCTCCGAGAGATTGTCCAAGGTCTTCCCCGCGCTCGGCTCTTTCCTCCCGTGCTCGCAATCGAGGCTGGGATGGGCTACATGCCGCGAATCGGGTCTTCTTCCCCGTACGGCTGCCGACGCCATTGATGACAGTGCGCTCCACCCCGACCTCCCCGGCACCACTGACCACTCCTCTGCCCTCGCGGTGAGCACCCGGTGCTCCATGACCTCTCCTTTCTCCTCCCCATGCCCCGTGGCGTCGTCGACGTTCGCTCAAGCTCCGGCTGCCGCTGTCGTTGACCTAGTCGTGGCCCTGCTCAATCTCAGCCCGCGATTTTTGCTCAAATGGATGCGGGTGGAGCTGCTCGTTCGATTCCCCGCCCTCCCGTGTGATTTGGTCGCCGGTGCCGCTCGCTAGCCTCACCGCCGTACCCCTGTGTCGCCGCCGGCGTGGGCGCGCCGTGGCTGGCCTGTGGCTAGGCCACTGACGGCTGGGCCCCGCCCGTTTTAATTAAGGCTAATGGCCTGTTAGGGATAACCCCACTGTTAAGGACTAAGCCACTGCTTAAATAAAATGAAATACCCCCTAAGCAACTTACATGTGGGGCCCAGCCCCACTTAACCCCTGGTTAATTTTAATAGCAAATTAATCATGTCCCTATTAGTATGACAGGTGGGGTCCACCTCTGGTTAATTGTTTTAGAAATGAATTTTGATAAATTGCAGAGTATGACAGTGGCCCTCCACTGGATAATTAGGATTAATAAAATTGTTTTATTAAAATAGAGGCTGACATGTGGGTCCCACATGTCAGCACTGTTTTGGATAATCTTTTGGATAATGTTGTAATAATAATAAAAAGAAATTCAGAAATTCTTTTTTAAATGATTTAAACTTTGAAATTTCAATATCTTTTAAACCGTAGCTCAGATCAAAAAACTTTATACATGAAAATTGATCAGAAAATATAACGAATATGAATACGCTATCTGTATGTCTGTCACACCCCCCTAACTCATCGAACATCGACACCCCCCTCCCGGGCTGTCTGTCGGTAATTTCCGGTACCGATAAAAATTGCCCGGATCAAAAACTTTCGTATACGAAAGTTGATCGAAACGGATCAACGATTACGGATACGATACCCATACCCCCACCACCCCCCTCTATCTTACCGAACGTCGAACCGTCCCCCTCCGGACCGTCTGTCCGATGAATTGTCCGGTACTGCTAAAGTACCCGGATGAATTTATTCCGAACACGAATGTTTCTCGGAATAGATCAACTAGCACGGATACACCCCCCTTATGTTTGTCCGGTACCCACGACACCTCCGTCTTGATCCTTCCCCCTCCGGACACCCTGTCCGGTAATCATCCGGAGCCGGTAGTTCATCCTCAGATGAATTTCCGTTCCGAGCAATGTGCATTGCACTGCGTTAGAATACCGTTAACATTTCATCTATCATATCATGCATCTGTTTGTATATGCTTGCTGTGTATTTACTGTTTCTTCCCCCCTTAATCTCCGGTAGACCCCGCTGCTGCCGTCGACTACACCGCTGCTGAGTACAACTACTTCGTCGACGACCCTACTACTACCGTCGAGCTTGCAGGCAAGCAGAGCCATTCTCTTCCCCAGATATCGTCTATCTTTCCGTACATTTCTTGCACTAGGCATTGTTACTGCTGCTGCTACGTTACAATCCTATTCAATTGCATAGCCTGTTTTTGTCGCCCCTTGATGTACCTCCTTTATCCTATGCTGCCTATTATTATTATGCATTATTCAGCAGTGAGCCCTGCGCATTGTTAGCTAGGATTAGATAGCGGGCCGTGATCACTCAGGGGAGTGAACACGGATACGATAATTATAAACTGCACAGGTACGGTACATGCAGACACCGTCTAAGGCCCCTATCTGGGTTATGCCTAGTCACCTCAAGTGTGAGCTATCCAGGAGTAATCCTTGTACTCCACTCGAGGCTGACTTTGTCTTACCGCCATAGGGTCCTGAACGGCGATTGTCCTTCAGGTAAGAAGTCGGGCGACCCAACGGTGCCCGTGAGAGGTATTGCGACGGGACGACAGGGAGGGTACGACCAGTGTACCGGTGTGCTTGGCCCCTGATCGTTGGCCGCGAGAGTTACCAAACCACGAAAGTCAAGCTCCTCCGGGAGCACACGCGAGACAAGGTAAGGAGACAGTTCACCTTGTTGGTAACCGCAGTGACTTGGTGGGACGACGGGGCAGGCACCGATGTACTGGTGGTCCTGGCTGCTGCCGTTGTCCGCGGGTCAGTTAAGTCGAGGCAACAATAACGGTTGTCACGAAGGTTAATTAAAATGCTAAATGGTTCAGTGAATGTCTTGAGTTGGCTATATGCCATGTACGCACTACCTACCCGTGGGAATTACGAGTTATGGGCTCCTCTGCTTCGTAGTGTCGTCCGAGGACTCTTCAGACGTCAGCAGTACCGCGGCCTGCGCCGGGAAGTGGTGTTGTCTTATTTGCTCGCGCGGTGATGTCTTATTTGGATTTGCTTCAACTTCACCGGCCAGCCACGCACCGTGCAGGAGTACGTTCGGGTTGGGGTCCAAGGCCCGGCGTACTTAGGATTTAGACCGGCGGATGGCCTCTCTGTTGAGTTTGAAAGATGGGCTATGAAGTGTCGGATAGCCTCGGTGGAGCGTTCCCTAACAATGTTCCCGCCACCCTGGAGATCCGTGCGTGTAGCGTAACACAAGTGCACCCCTGCAGGGAAGATTAATCTATTCGAATAGCCGTGTCCACGGTAACAGGACGCTTTATGCTGAAGCTGGATCTTACCACTACAAACTATTATTATTAAACTGTATGGTTCCGGGTTTACTTCCTCGCGGGGATGTCAAGGAGGTGAACTCGGAGGCATTGCTAATTATTACAACTTATTATTATACAATGCTGCAGCAACTTCTGCTGCATTGTTACTTTATGCTTTATATAACTGTTGGCTGATTCTTACCTCATGCTGCAAGACATCGTCGGAAGATGCTAGTCTTCGATAGGCCTAGCTTCTTACCCTTGCTCTGGGTTTCTGTCTTTCAGTCCACTATATACAGCCTCTTCTTTCCGTTGGTACAATGCATAATGCTTAGTAGCGGACGTAAGACTCGCGGGTATACTAGATACTCACCTGCTTTATTTCCTTTACTGTTTTGCCATATCGGCCGCTGCAGCCGACGTTGGAGCCCAGGAGCAGGAGTACCCCGGAGGCGCCTACTACGACGTCGAGTTCCCCGTCGACCAGGAGTAGTTCGGTGGATCCCAGGCAGGAGGCCTCGCCTTTTTGATCTGTATCTCTGATGTGATTTGTGCTAGCCTTCTTAAGGAAAAACTTGACTAACTATGTCTGTACTCAGATATTATGGCTTGTATGACTTATGTATTCGGGTCCGCGTGACCCCCTCTATTGTAACATATTTGTTTATCCTTTTGTGTTTAGTGTTGTGCTGTGATATTATCACCGTGGCATCCTAATTTCAGTCGTGTACCCTGTGTGCATGATTACTGTACACGGTCTGATTTTGGGGGCATCACACTTGGGGTGCAAAGACGGCCTTGAGGTCGGTGATTATCTCATATGCACCCATCCTCTCAAAGCGTTTCTGCAGCTCAGCCTCCATGGAGTAAAGCATTCCACTCTGGACAAGGTTGTAATCATCCGTCTTGGAGAGGTAGACATTCTTCTCATCCTGACTAGCGTCTGCTGGTGGTTCGTCACCTAACGCGGCCTCTAGTACGTATGCCATCTTGAGGGGAACGAGGATAATCCTCAGAGTGCGGAACCAGTTGGTGAAGTTTGACCCATCAGTTTTCAGTTTGTCTTTGTCTAGGAATGTCCCTAAGTTGAATGAGGGGCGAGGTGCAGCCATCTATAATGGTTATTTGCAAAACACATATTTAGACTTTGTTCATAATTGGAGTTCAATTTTAATTAATTCTAAAACTCCCACTTAGTTAAACATCTCTCCAAATTTACTGAGTGATTAACATAATCCTAGTTTGAATGATCGTCCTCGAATATCACACGGCCGATGACACATCTCCCTAGGTAGGCCATCATGCCAATCATATCCGTTATATGACTCATTCTTAACCTTTCAGTCATCCGTATCCCAAGCTCATATCTACATATGTCAAGCCTGCCAGTCGAACCTTAGTGTATGGCTGTTCAGCAAGGCCATATCTGCATATGCTAGGCTTGCCAAACCCAACCTCATGCGATCGCTAATGTATGTATGACACCCGATCGTCACGGCCTGCCTATCATAAAGAGATCCTTCCAGGCGGTGCCCACTAAGGGAGAATACAACCATGTTATTGAGAGAGAATATCCTATCATGCTACCGTCGCATATCTAGCATATTAGCAAGACAGGAAGTAAAACTGTAAATCATACAAGCTATGATCCCCCCTTACATGCAAATTAAAGTTAAAACGCCTTCTACTTTATCTTTTGCAAGTTTTACATGGCTGCTAAGGGGTTTTGAGAGAGAACCGCTTTCTATCCTGCGAAAACAAGCCACAACACCAATCCTGCAATCGTCTCTATTACACCCCTGTCGGGGCCCTCCGTTGCAAATGTCTTCGCGTCGCTAATGTTAGAGAGACAGACACCCCCAGCCACTTATAAGGTACAAGCCATATGTCAAGCGTGGAACCAGTCTCGCGTAAACGCGTAAGGTCGGTCGGGGCTGCTTCATCAGGACATTGCCGCAACGCTAAACGAGTACACGTGGGAGGGTAACAATTGGAGAATTGATGCCCACATCCTAGATGTGTTCTACCCGTACAATACATCTACGCATAGCCTTTCTCATGATACCACTGTTGGGGATCGGCGCAGAAAACAAAATTTTTCCTACCTACGAGTCCCGAACCCAAGATCTATGCTATGCTGATGTATGTAACGGAAGGAATCGGTGTTCATACCTTTGAAGACCGAAAGAGGGAAACGTTCCTCGAACGTGGTTGGCGTAGACTCTGAACCTACGACCTCCCTGTCGTGTTGAAGAACCTCCGATGATGAAGTAGCACCACACGTGTAGTGCCTCGCGGGATTACACACGTACGGTGCAACCGATGTCCCTCCGGGCTCCGAACCAGAAGAGCAGCGGAAAGAAGATTGATCCGGATCCCGATTCTGGCAGCGCGATGGCGTCCGAATGATGGTGAAACCCCCAACCAGGTGCAAACTCCAAACCAGGAAGTCCGCTCTAGGTCGGAGAAAGAGAGAGAGAAACTCAAGGTTGTGTTGAAAAAGGCACCCCACCCCTCCTTATATAGGCCAAGGAGGGGCTCCACCCCCTCCCCTTCCCCCATGTGGGACTAAACCCCCAAGGGGGGGGGGAGTGGTGCGGCTAGGAAGGGGGATGGGGCCCTCCCTTGGCGCCAAGCCCAAGGGGGGAGGCTCCCCCTTCCCCTCATGGGCCTTTTAAGGCCCAAATACCTTTTCACCTTTTTAATTAATTATTTAAATCATTTTTAATATTTAATTTTGTCAATTAAATAATAAAACATATTTAAACATTAATATACATTATTTTGAACCTTTCAAAAATATCCGGAACAGCTTCCGGCACCTCCCGGTACATTTCCGGTGTTTTCTCTCTTTTCACCGATGATCCCGAATCAATCCTTAATGCATCGATTGCCCTTAAGTGTGACACCCTACGGTCCGGGAAACAGTAGACATGATCGAGACACTCTCTGACCAATGACCATCATGTGGGATCTGGTTACAATCCTTGATGTGCCCCTACGCTTCCATCGAATAAACTTCATCGTTGTTGAACCGTTAACAATATGACTTGATCCCTTTGTGCTTTGGTACTATGTTTGTCCGAGGTATGATCGTCGGTATCCAATACCTAGTTCTTCCTCGTCTCCGACATAACATGTCTACTCGTCTGTGAATATTACATCTCTTGTGACCTAGTCACTTGCTTGCAAGCTATTGATGCAACACCATCGAGTGGGCCCAGAGTACCTATCCGTCACTCGGATTGACAAATCCCGCTCTGATCTATTTCATACTCCTCAACATATCTACTTCGGAATACCCAAGATACACCTTTTCAGTTACCATGTTTCAGTGTAACGGTTAATGCACTCAAAGCATCCTAATAGATAGCAATTATGTATGATCATCACGGTCTAAGGATTCAGTCACTATGTTATTAAGTCATCGCAATGCTGAACTTATGTGACTTGATCACACTGCAATACTTAAGGTGTGTGTGTGTCCATCACATCATTCTCCTAATGATATGACCTCATTGTCAATAGACTATTATGTTCTCATGATCAGGAAACCTTGATCATCAATTGCCCAATGAGCTAGTATGCCTGAGTTTAATTAGGGACCAGGTTGTTATATATCACACGTGTATTAATGTTTCCGCTTAATACAGTTCTAGCACAATATATAACGTACTATGAACAAACAGATATGTGACAAATATCTTTATTAATTTGCCTCTAGGGCACATATCTAACATCGACGTCGTCTTTTTAAAAGATGACCCCGCAGTCTTCACTATTCAAACCCACCAGACACCACTGCCTCCTCCGCGTCAACAAGCTCTGTACGACCAGTGAGCCGCCACCGCCCGCCATGACGAACTTGTTCGGAAAGCCGGGTCGCAACGACCATGAGGCATCGGGCTCGCGCATCAGCTGCCACCGTCGCACCCCTACACCACCGTCGTCCTCGTCATCATCACCACCGCGGGCGGATGCGCCGCACAACTGCATCTACGTGTCGACGCACCAACACTGACACTACTAACGGTATGCATGCCCACTGCCATCTCTGGTTGAAGGAAGTGCATCGTGAGAGGCCGCTCGTCCCCCCAGCCCCCCTCGTTTTCTAAAATGTGTTGGCCACGTTGGGCGACCACGCTACTGTTTCGAAAAAAGCGGACACGGTCGTCCGTGCATTTGGCAAAAACAAATAAAAGAAACAAAACCTACATCCGTTTGCATCTTCATGTTGCAGTTATCCTTATTGTGGAAATAGATATTTCTAAGCAAGAGGTGGAGTCATAGGAGGTGTTTGGGTTTGGGTATGAGATTGTGTTGGATCTGGGACTTTTGTCGTGGCAGAGAAGAGGGCAGAGGACTAAGTTTAATTAGCCAGCAGTGTATTGTGGTGTTGGGTCGGGGATTTGGGGCCGTGGCACAGCAAGAGGAGGGCGGAGGTTTAAGAGTTTAATAAATCACCAGTGCATCTCACGGTCCAAAAGAAACGTCGGACAGGAATCGTACCTAAGTCATCGTACGTAGAGCAATTCTGATAATACTATGCATTACGAAGGTAGTATATACACTAGTATCATATGCATAATACTAACTTATGATACTATCCATTACGGGCAGCCTTATTGTTAGAATATTGTTGTACTAGCCATTTCATTTGAGGGAATAGAACATTGTACTAGCTAGTTGTGAGTTTTTGTTTTTTGAGAGAGAACTCTACCCGAGCTTTATTAAACAATTATAGTAATGTTTACATATCCCGCGTGCTCAAGCAACCATACATGCATATGTGATGCAAGTACAAGAGAGTTTCTTACTATTACCGCTTCCCGACGTTCATGGTGCAAGTAGATATCTCCTACGATGTCTCAAAAAGAAGCAACGAACCCCGCAAAAAAAGAAGCAACAAGGGGTATTCATTAAATGGGAAAGAGTAAAGTACATATGGGTCTTGCTTAACCTAAAAAACATACTAGGCAAGGGTGAAAAACATTACCTTGGATCCAAACACGATCCACCATCCACACCTATGTCAAGAACTACTCCACGCCCTCGCCTGCCTCCCGCCTTCTACCATCGGTCATCCCCACAGACGACATTTTGTTAGCGTAAGTTGCAGCAATATGGTGCACAGGGGAGGACTTGTTCTCGAACACCCGTGCATTCCGTTCCAACCAAATTTGGTGGCTAGCATCACCGCTTCCTGAACCCTTGTAATCAGCACTCAGCGTGTGATGGAGCACGGCCAACTCCTAACCAGATGGTTCTACATAGGTACCAGGTGCCCCAGATCGATCGCCCCTAATAGTAGGAAACACAATTGTCACGCTAAAAAGCATTGCACTGTCATGGGGTTGATATCTTCATGAGCTTGATCGCAAAGCAGTCATCCTGGGGGTGTTGCATATATCTACTACAGTGTTCTAGATGCTTATAATCCCTCTGATAATTGGTGCATTTTTTACATGGCTTTCATCTTGGCTATCACGCACCGCACCAGTGATGCATGTTGCCACAATTCTAATTCTCACCTGAATGTCTTGCGAGAAACATGGAGCTTCACACAGGTAGACGCTTCTACCCTAGCTTGATTGAGAGTACCTTCGATAATCAGAGCAGACACCCCCAAAAATGTCCCACCCACTGACTTGGCAATGGATGTTGCTACAGATTGGTGGCCGAAAATAGCTAACGTGTCGGTAGCATCCACTTTCACTGGCCCATTCTATGGTAGGATCCAAAATACATGGGGAGCTTACCTCCTTCCATTGCCTTGATTGTCTCAAAAGTAATTTGGTAAATGGCTTCATGGATGACATCCCTTTTGTCCTACCAAAACATCCATAGTGTGACAATAGTCTTAACATAATTCTCCTTAGATAGTCGGTCCTCAACTCAAATATCCAGCACTTGATGCTTCGTTCCTTGCACTCACTAACTCCATCATATAGGCCATCATCAATAAAAACCCAAACACAACATGTCATCCTACACTCCAACAACTAATGATGCCATGAGTCTCGTTGACATCCACGCATAGTACGAACACTAGATTCTACCGTGTTTCAGTGATGAGCAACATCGGGAGTACGTAGATTTTGACGGCCCGGACTCCATGCAAATACTTTCACTTTCGACAGGAACTTTTATTTTCACAATCTTGTCCAAGATATTTCTTCCTTTTGATGAATTATGTATCCTAGAACGCCCATCTAATCAGGCTACCCTTCGTTTTAGTATGGATGAGCATATGCTTAGCGGACCAAATCGTAAAATCTCCCATTTTTTCCAATCCCCATCCCCAAAAATCTTCCATATGCATATGTGGTAGGATATACGACACATGCCATATGCATTCATAGAGGAGTAGATGCATATCCAGTGTGTCATGATTCCATGTTTTGTTTTCTTGATCAATCAACTTTGAAACCATCTCTTTTATCTTGTTGCCACCATCGGTCTCATCGGATTTTCCCAAGCCAGTCATTGATCATTCCATATGTGCTTTGTTCACCCATACTCAATTCTTCTTAGAAACACATGTTTCAGATCGCTCTTTCAATGTTGGGGATATCTCTTATGGGGAACTTATCGGTCGACCCAAGATAAGGGGTAAATCAGATGATTTATCGGTATATCGGGCCATTAATCGGCATATCGGCCAATTTATCTTATCGGTGAGACAACGAGAAGGGATAAATCGAACGATTTATCGGAATATCGGAAGATATCTAGAACGATGCTCTCTTCCCTCCATGATGGACCTCCAATTTTGCGATGGAGGGGATCCGAAATGGATAGATAGAAGTCACCATGAGGATAATAATCCGCCCTCAAAATTTGAGAAATCAATGTATTAGGTTCATGAACAAGCCTCCATGCGTTCTTTGCCAAGAGGGCACGATTAAAAGGGTACATCTTCCTAAAACTCATGTCCCCATATATTTTGGTCGGGTCATATCACCCCATGACACCCAAGCCTCTCTTGTTTGCTTTGAAACCCACCAAAAATATTTGCATTGCATTAATGTGCTCACAAGAACATCTAGGTAGCTTGAAACATCCCATGGCATGGGCGGGGAGTGCTTGTTCTACGGTGTTTATAAGTATCTCTTTTTAACGAGCGGATAATATTTGTTCGATCCACCCTTATATTCTCTTCCATACTCCATCCTTTAAGTATCCAAAAACAATGTTCTTTGATCACCCTATCTCCGTAGGCATACCCAGATGTATACAATATAATGATTCAACCCGAACATTCGACACATTCTTCACTTCACCTCTTAGTTCGTTAGAGCACCCTTGTTGAAGAAGACATGAGATTTGTCTAAATATATTTTTTGCCCTGAGGCCTGACTATCCAACTCTAGCGCAACAACTACTCCTATGCACCCTGAACATTTTCCTTCATGAAAAAAAAACAATAGTGTCGTGGATTTTGTTTTACAATATGTATAGGAGTGTGCATGGTGGAGCATATGGACTATAGAAGGAACGGATAATAGCTTTTCTAGCCACCGCTGTATGTTTTTCCATACTTTATCCTTGATATACTTGAAGGTCCCATTTTATATCTACAAACATCAGACGGCATGCCAAGATATTTTTCATTGAGGGTCTCACTGTGGACATCAAGAAACTCTTTTACTTCATCTTTTGCCTATTGAGGACAACCCATTCTAAAGAAAACCGAAGATTTATCCTTGTTTATCCGCTGACCAGAAGCGTTACAATATATATCTAGCAGGTTTGAAACTTCTTCCACCCCTTCTCTGCTTGCATTAAAGAACAACAGACTATCATCTGCAAAAAGGAGGTGATTCACGGTCGGAGCTGACTAAGCCACCTTTATTCACTAAGCATAGATAATTGATTGTTGGATTTTAAGAGGTACGAAACGCCCTCTGCTGCCAACAAGAAAAGATAGGGTGAAAAAGGATTTCCCTGTCAAATTCATCTCGAAGGTCTGAAATTGTCCAACTTTTTACCATTAAACAAAACAGTAAAATTCATAGTGGAAACCATGCCCATAATATTTACCCATCGGGCATTGAAGCCCAACTTCACCATAATGGCCCTGAGGTTGTCCCATTCCACTTCGTCATAGGCTTTCATCATATCAAGCTTCAGGGCACATGATATGTGTTTCTTTGTAGAATTTCTTTTCATGAAATGCAGACATTCATATGTCGAGATAATATTATCCGTAATGAGCCTCCTAGCAACAAAAGAAGATTGCTCGTCAAAAATAATGTCAGTTAAAACCTCTTTCAAACGGTTAACAATAACTTTGGAAGCTATCTTGTAAATCACATTACAAAGACTTATCGGGTGGGATTGTGTAAGCTTCAGTGGGGTTTGTACCTGTGTGGTTAACACCAGGATAGTGTCATTTATGCTCTCGGCCGATTCCTTGCCTTTAACAATTTGAATAACAACCTTAGTGACATCCGGACCACATACTTCCCAATGATGCTGGAAGAATTTTGCTGGAAATCCATCGGGGCCCGGGGCCTTGAGAGGGAACGTTTGGAACAAAGCTACCTTCACGCCTTCCTCAGTATATGGTTTGTTCAAATGTTCATTCATAATATTTGTGACCTTGACACGAACCTAATCAAGTACACCCTCCATGTTAGTCATCCCTTCAGAAGTAAACAAATTCTCATAAAAAGTGATCGTCATTTGTTGCAGGGCTGCTTGTTCAATAATTGAAGCCCCACTATCGTTTGTGAGTTTTTTTTGTTTCTTCTCCTCATATTGGCTCTCTGATCATAGAAACGAGAATTCTTGTTGCCCACCAATAGCCTTTTTTCTAGGGGTGCCCTCCAATAGCCACTGCACTCTAGAATCGGTCCACGACTTCCTCGGAGAAAGCAGGAAGGACTGGCCCGGTCCGGTTGGCCCATGGAGGCCCAGCCTGGCACGATTTTTTTTATTTCACTCAACAACAAGACACATTTTCCCCCTGATCATAATATATGGTCTGTTTAGGCGACATCTTAGGGGAACAATGATCATCAAGGTTCTATGTTGGACATTAGCGGATCAGCTTTGCTTGAGTTCAGAAGAAAAATATTCAGATGAACTTTCTCAGCAGCTTTACACAATCCAAAAATTAGACATGGACATCGTATACACAGAGTAACGTGTGACCGTATGATCACCCTGTATGTTGTAATTTTCATGTGTTACTACTACCTACTACTCTGCTGGCCTGAGGTCCTCTTCCTTCCAGACCGGGAGGACCCCCTGGCCGGCCAGCCTCTTGTACACCCAGAACACCACGTACTTTGGAGTGACCCTCTTCTCATCGACCAGGAACGGCTCGATGGTGCTCACCTCCATGTTGTAGGATGTCATTGCAAAGCCCTTGGGTCCTGCAGTTGTTAGCTCATCGTTGTGAGGATTCAGATTAATTGAGAGTAGAAATGGTTATATTATCTAGTTTTGCACTATGAAGTGATCGATTGTGGTAGTTCACACTGAGAATTTCAGAAGTTTAGCAGCAAACTATGTCATGAAAGATTGTCTTGTCAACAGTATTGCAGCATAGCATTGCATAGCAAAGGATGAAAGGAAGAACCGGCATTGTGTATCAACAGAAGGGTCTCCAAGTTGGTCTGAACCTGTGAGGTCTCCCTGTGGAAAGAAGGCCCAGAAGTAGTAGGGGATGTCTTCCTTTACGAAGGAGCCTTCCAACTGCAATTCATGGACGGACACCCGAAGGATTAGAACGATACCAACGTACATTGAAGATTGCTAAACATTGCTTGATGGCTGGAGAATGAGGAAGCAAGTGCTAAAACTGCCAAATAACAAGTGACAGAGCCATGTGATTCTGATGCAATCACTTGCACTAAGCAGTACGTAGGAACCACTGCTCTCACCGTGTTGTCCTGGAAGGTAAGTACGACTTGGGACACGTCCTCCTCGGCCTCCAGCACGGTCTTCAGAGGAGGGATGATCTCTTCCTCCATCATCTCCGGCAGCGGCTTCGGCGGGGCCTTCTTCGGCTTGGCCGCCCCCGCAGGTTTGGCTGCCGGCTTCGCCTCCGCGGCGGCGGCTTCCTTCTTGTCACCGTCTGCATCCTTCGTCTCACTAACTGCATCATCAGAACAGACAAAATTCAGGAACCATATCGATTCAGGCATCAAAAGTTTCTAGAGCTGAACAAGAACAACCACTACTACACCGCCCGATCGCAACACTCCTATGCTAATGGGACAGTGAAGTGTAGTGAGCTGAGTGTGAGTGATCGAATGGGATCGAGTACCAGTGGTTGCAGCGGCGGCGGTGGCGCCGGCGGAGGACTCCTGGACGGAGGAGCAGGAGGCGACGGAGCGAGGGAAGGCGACGAGGAGCGGCAGCCGCTTCGCGAAGAGCGGGGCGGCGGAGGACCTGCACCTCGCCGCCGCGTGCCGGCCCGTGAGCGGCGGGCTCGTGAGCCTCGGCGAGCGCAGAGCCCGGGTAGCCATGGGAGTGTGTCGCGCAGCCGACGCCTTCCGGTGGTGGATGGGTGGTTCCTGTCCACTGGCTGGGTTGGGTGGAGCTGCACCGACGCCGCTCTATCTGCACCACCCCGATGGAGAAGACACCGGTGAAGCATGTCTGCCCGCCTCTGAGCCAGCCGTTTCCTCGTCTGCTGCTGTGGCTTACAACCGGCAACATACGGGGGCCGCCCGATTGAAAAACGATGCTTCGGATTAACCCACACGATAGAAAAATGGGGCATTGTGTGCTTGATATGGATTGGATCGTTTTGAGTTTTGGAGAGGAGGTAATTGCACCAACGGTGCTTGAATTTGGCATGAATGTTCATACTTAGTGCCTGCACTTAAAAAATAGATCGAATTTATTTTAAAACTTGGCATGAACATGTAAATACGATGCTAACCTCATTAGTATACGTAAAATAGGTCACCGTAGCAACGAGACAAGATTTAATTGGGTATTATGTGTCTCTATAATTTGTGCGTCTTGACTGTCAGTATAGAAGAAAAATTAGCACAAAAATATGCCCTCCAACTTGAAACTGTTACATGTAGGTTTTAAACAGCCTCAGATGATCGACCACTACAACTCACTGACACAATTGAATTGATACGTACGACACGTCAAGCCTAATAATCTATTTAACACATATGCTTGTGGTACTTAAATCAGGTTCGTCCAATGGCTCATTCTGCACATATTATTTTGGACGGTGATATTCAGTGAACCTCACGTGAAGTTTGGTTGGCCCACACAGCATGCATACATGCATGCACGCGTTGTATGACGTCAGCAGAATCTTTTGCATTTTCAGTTTTAAAAAAATGATTTATCTCTTAAATAAATAATCCAATTGAAGAACCGTTTTCACTATTAAATCCGTCGCGATGAGATCTTTGAAACTAGATCCCATATCGATATATTTTAACAATTTTTTTGGGGTTCAAAATTGTCATGTTTATTGCACGTAAATTGCCATGTTGTTTGCACTAAAATTACCGTCATTTGCTTCAACTATGTTTTTTGCACGTTTTCCTCAATGTTCTAAGTAAATTTGTCGTAATTCATAAAATAAAACTTTATAAACTTACGTTGGGTAAACACATGTTGTTTTTGTAATGGCAAAAACACATCTTAAATTGCCATGGCGAAAAATATGTTAAATTTGCCATGGACACAAAAAGGAAATAGTTTGTCATTGGTAAATAGAAATTTTTTGGGATGCTGATAACTACCACATGTGTGACACGAGTACATGGCAATCCCTGATGTTTTTGATGGCAAGTTTAGTTATGTGAGGGTGACAACTTCAAGTTATAGACGCTAATCCTGCGAATAAGAATTGTCATGTCATATGAATAAAAATTGTTATGTCCTATGAATAAGAATTGACATGTCCAATGAATAAAATTTTCATATATATGAGACACTTCCGCCCGCACGTTTTTTAGATGCTAATTTTAGGTGTACATGGATGACAATTATTAGGCAAAGTTGCTATGTATTTAGCGAAATTGTCATCTCACATGTGCTAAAGTTGCCACCAAAGCGTGTGGGCTTGCCATCTTTTCGCCCACACTGTGGCACGTTTTTATGGCAATGCTGATAACTACCATATGTGTGACACAAAATATGGCAATCGCTGATATTTTTATGGCAAATTTAGTTATGTGAGGGTGGTAACTTGAAGTTGTAGACGCTAGTCTTACGAATAAGAATTGTCATGTCCTATGAATAGAAATTGTCATGTCCTATACATAGAAATTGCCATGTCCTATGAATTAAAATTGTCATGTCCTATGAATAGAAATTGACATGTCTTATATATTAGAATTGCCATATCCTATGAATAGAAATTACCATGTCCTATGAATAGAAATTTCCATGGGCATAAAAAAAGAGTCGCCGCCGGAGCAGCACCACACCGTCGACAAACTCTCCCCCCGATCCATGTCCCCTCTCCCACCGTCAAGCGTTGAGATGCGTCGAAGAATTTCCTCGACGCATTCGTAACCTAGGAGACCGCTGTGTCGCGCACCCCTCCCTCCCCCCACCCGCACCAGATAACTGATCGGGGTCCACTGAGCATCATCACAGCTCTCCCCGGTCCTCCTATGAATAATAATTTCCATGTCCTATGAATAGAAAATTGCCATGTCCTATGAATAGAAATTGCCTTGGGCACAAAAAATAGTTCCCGTCAGAGCAGCACCACACCGTCGACAAACTCTTCCCCCGATCCATGTCCCTTTTCCCACCGTCATGCGTCGGAGGTTCTCCTCGACGCATTTGTAACCTAGGTGACCGCCATGTCGCGCACCCCCCACCCCCCGCCGCGCGCGCCAGATATCTGCTCGGGTTCCACTAAACATCACCGCAACTCTCCCCGGTCCTCGGCGATGAGTCAACAGACGTTAAAATACAATAGTGGATTTAAATCTAGAGGAAAATAATAGATGAAAGACATCATGATAACTTTAGTGTAAATAGGATGGCAATTTCAGTGTAAACAACATGACAACTTTTGGTCCAAAAAAAAAGTTCTCAAAACATATCAATATGGGATCTAGTTTTGAAGATCTCGTCGAGATGGATTTAATGGTGAAAACAAAATTTTAATCGGATTTTTTATTTAAGAGATAAAACCTTTTAAATCCGAAAAACATAAAAACTGGGTGTGGATGGATGTGCTTTAATATTGGTGCGCGGGGCGTGTGGGCAAGGGAGGTCCGCCCACACGTGTGGTATCATTTCCAATTATTTTTTATAAAAATATGAACTTATGTAAACTGAAATTATAATAAATAAAATTTACTTTTGAATATTTGCGCGTTATTAATAATTACATCATGATATACAAATATTCATGTGCGCATTTAAAAAAAATGATTAAGTATTATATTTAAGAATATTAATTAAATAAAAAGTTAAAATGTCAGCGAATAAAATATTATTATACACACATGGCTTACGTTTAAATTATATAAATTATGTATAGCAACCTTTAATAAATATTTACGAATTTTCACTAGTGTATAATTCCACTCATGGCTTATGTTAATAATTTTATATAAGATAAATATAATACACGAGTGAAGATAAATATAATACATGAGTGCATATTCATATAAACATTTTAAATTTTAAAAATATGGTTGTTTGTAATTGTAGAGAACTTTATTTAAACATCCTACTAATGAATTATAAAAATGTCTGTATAAGTATTCAAATATCATACTAATATTGATATACAAACATTTAAAAAATATTCTTATCTTTTTATAATATATAAACATTTTTATCATTCATATATATTAGTTGTATTATATAATGTTTCTGATATAATACACGAATTTTCAAAAATTTAATTATTTAATTGATTGTATAATATTTATAATAATTGTATTACTGTGATTATAATTAATAAAAAATTACATTACAAAATACTCCCTCCGATCCATAATAAATGTTGTTCATCTAGTTTAAAGTTTGTACTAGCTTAGTACAAAATAAGTGTCACTTATTATGGATCGAAAGAAGTACGTGTGTAAGTTGGCCATTGGGTGGAGCTGTATCACAGGATGAGGGGATGTATTTGCCAACTCAATTACTATGGTGAAATGGCTGGTTGAGGTTGTAAGAAAGTACATGTCTCCGGTCAAATTCCAGAAATAAATTTTGCTAATTTTTCTACAATATTGACATACGGGACCTATTAGTCATGGAGAGATTAATACCAATTAAATCTTATTTCGTCGCTGAAATGGCCCATTTTACGTATACAAATGAGGTTAGTACTGTATTAGCGCGTTCGTGCCAAGTTTTAAAACTAGTTCAACGCATTTTCAAGTTCAGACACTAAAAATGAACATTCGTGCCTAGTTTAAGCATCACCGGTGCAATTACCTCTTTGGAGAAGACCTCATATTAGCGTTGAAAAAACATTGCTATCTTGAGAATTCTTTGGGAGATTCCCTTTTCTTTTCTCCTTTCTTTTTGCCACGAGGAAGGATGCCAGTACACAAACTCAGTTTTGTGTTTGTTTTGAGAACTCCATACTCAGTTATAATTATGTACACTATTGATTGTTGAGTTTGTGTTGAAGGCAACCCTAAAACCGGCATTTTTTTCGCCTGGATCGCCCCTCGAACCAAATGTTTCGCGTGTTCGTTTGGGTCGAAAATCATCCAACGGGAAGTCAACGACAGCCGTGCGTGCACCGAGGACACCACCTACGAGCCCGCCGCGGAGGAGCCACAAACGTCTTCCACACATCGGTCTGCGGTACCTCCATCGCCAATCTTCGCCACGCAGACCGCCCCGCTCAAGACGAGGGAGTGGACAACTCCCGATGGCGTGCTACTCATGGCGCATGAGCTCCTGCGCCAGCATCCCAGCGAAGCCGACTACGATCTCTGGCTCGAATGCATCGTCAACCTTGCCAGCACCGTCGTGGCCACCCCATCGTCACCCTGCATCATGCTCCCTCCGTCATCAAGCGGTGCGTAGGCGGAGCAAAGCGCTTCTCCTCTTCCTTTGTCGCCCCCAGCGGGAGAAGATGGATGTGACGCCCCCAAAATCAATCCGTGTACAGTAACCATACACGCAGGGTACACGGCTGAGATTAGGGTGCCACGGTGAGAATATCACAGCGCAACACTAAACACAAAAGGATAAACCAATAAGTTACAATACCAGGGATCACGAGGATCCGAATACATAAGTCATACAAGCCATAATATCTGGGTACAGACATAGTTAGTCAAGTTTTGCCTTAAGAAGGCTAGCACAAATCACATTAGAGGTACAGATCGAAAAGGCGAGGCCTCCTGCCTGGGATCCACCGAACTACTCCTGGTCGACGGGGAACTCGACGTCGTAGTAGTCGCCTCCGGGGTACTCCTGCTCCTGGACTCCAACGTCGGCTGCAGCGGCCGATCAGGCAAATCGAAAAGGGAAATAAAGCAAAGGTGTGTATCTAGCATACCCGCGAGTCTTACGTCCGCTATTAAGCATTTATGCATGTATCAAATGGAAAGGGGAGGCTATATATAGTGGACTGTAAGATAGAAATCAGAATAAGGGGTGCACTACTGTTCAGCCTGCACGCTCGGATCTCCAGGGTGGCGGGAACCTTGTTAGGGAACGCTCCACCAAAGCTATCCGACACGGCGCAACCCATCCTAGGCTCAGCAGAGAGGCCATCCGCCGGACTAAATCCTATGCGCCAAGGGGTCTAGGTCCCTCACCCTTGCACGCTCCTGCACGGTGCGAGGCTGGCCGGGAAGCAAAAGAAAACACCACTCGCGAGTAAAGAAGACACACAACTTCCCGGCAATCAGACCGCGATACTGCTGACGTCTGAAGAGCTTTCGAATGAACTACGACGCAGGAGAGCCCATAACTCCTTATCCCACGTGAAGGTAGTGCGTACAGACCAACGGGCCTCTCAAGTCATCCACCGAACCATTTAGCATTTTATTAACTTGCGGGGAAACCGTTATCGTTGCCTCGACTTAACTGACCCGCGGACAACGACAGCAGCCAGGACCACCAGTACATCGGTGCCTGCCCAGTCGTCCCACCAAGTCACTGCGGTTACCAACAAGGTGAACCGACTCCTTACCTTGTCTCGCGTGTGCTCCTGGAGGAACTCGACTTTCGTGGTTTGGTAACTCTCGCGGCCAACGATCAGGGGCCAAGCACACCGGTACACTGGTCGTACCCTCCCTGTCGTCCCGTCGCAATACCTCTCGCGGGCACCGCTGGGTCGCCCGACTTCTTACCTTAAGGACAACCGTGCTCAGGACCCTATGGCGGCAAGACAAAGTCAGCCTCGAGTGGAGTACAAGGATTACTCTTTGATAGGTCACACTTGAGGTGACTAGGCATAACCCAGATAGGGGCCTTAGACGGTGTCTGCATGTACCGTACCTGTGCAGTTTATAATTATCGTATCCGCGTTCACTCCCCCTGAGTGATCGCGACCCTCTATCTAATCCTAGCTAACAATGCGCAGGGCTCACTGCTGAATATAATATATAGATATAGCAGGCAGCATAGGATAAGGAAGGTACATCAAGGGGCAACAAAATTTAGGCTATGCAATTGAATAAGATTGTAGCGTAGCAGCAGCAGTAATAATGCCTAGTGCAAGAAATGTACGGAAAGATAGGCGATATCTGGGGAAGAGAATGGCTCTGCTTGCCTGGAAGCTCGACGGTAGGGGTAGGGTCGTCGACGTAGTAGTCGTACTCAGCGGCGGTGTAGTCGGCGGCAGCAGCGGGGTCTAACGGAGAATAAAGGGGGGGAGAAACAGTAAATATAAAGCAAACATATGCAAACATATGAATGACATGGCAAATGCATCGATGCCGGTATTCTAACGCAGTACGATGTATCAGGCTCGGAGCGGAAATTCATCCGGGGATGAATTACCAGCTCCGGGTGATTACCGGACAGTGTGTCCGGAGGGGGAGGTATCATGCCGGAGGTGTCGTGGACATCCGACAAACGTATGGGTGGTGTATCCGTCTTAGTTGATCTATTCCGAACAACTCTCGTGTTCGAAATTAATTCATCCGGGTACTTTAGCAGTATCGAACAATTTATCGGACAGACGGCCCGGAGGGGGACGGTTCGATGTTTTTTGTGTTAGAGGGGTGTGGTAGACATACGGATAGCGTATTCATATTCGTTGTATTTTTCTGATCAATTTTCATGTATAAAGTTTTTGAATCCGACTTACGGTTTAAAATATATTGAATTTTAAAGTTTTAAATCAATTTAAATGATTTTCTGAATTTATTTTATTTATTAAATAAACATTATCCGCAAGGGGTTGACCAGTCAAACCTGACCAGTGGGACCCACTGGTCAGTGACACCTATTAATAATCAGTTTAATTTATTTAACTAATCAGTGGGGGACCCACATGTCATACACTGGATTTGATACTAATTCATTTTAATTAACCAAAACTGACAGTGGGACCCACGTGTCAGTGAGGCATTTTAATTAACCTAGTTAATAAATCTAGTGATTATCTTAAGGGCTAGGGGCCCGCATGTTAGTGGCTTGAGGGGTGGGATTAGGGGTGGTTAACCCCCTGACGTGGAGGGCCCACTAGTCAGCGACGGTGGGGGGGGCTCGCCGGCGGCTGGACTCCGGCGAGGCCGAGCCCGAGCTCGAATCCGGGCACGGTTTGGAGCGCTGCTGGTGGCTACGGGTTCCTGGCGACCTGCGCCTTCGATTTGAGGTAGCGGGGTCATCGGGTGGTGGCCGGAGCTGAGCGCGACATCGACGGCGACGGCGGAAACCTCCGGGTGAAGACGACGACGACCTACGGTGCTGCGAGGGGTGTGTCATAGCGCATTCGAACGAGGGGGGCACGGGCACCCGCGTGACGCGTACCGTGCGCCAAAGGCGTGCTCCAGGACACGGCGGGGAACTCCTCGGCGGTGGGGAGCCCCTGCTCCAATGGTGGTGATGCCCACGAGGCACGAGAGGGGGAGCTAAGGTTCAGGGGCGGACGGGGAGCTCACCCAGAGGCCGTAGGGGAGGGCAGCGTGCGCGAAGGAGGCCTCGTGGCGGCCGGAATCGTCGTCGAGGTCGCGGCGGACGGAATGGGGAACGATGACGCGGGCGAGGCGAGGGAGTGCTCCCGGTCCGATTCCCCTGGCGCGGAGACGATGTAGACGACGGCGAGGCGGAGGGACACGGTGGCGTGGCGTCGTGAGCTCACAGGCAGCGCCGGAGCGCGACGGCGTCCACGGTGGCGCTCGGGTCCGAGGGGAGCAAGACGAAGGGGGGGGGGGGCTCTGAGTGAGATCTGAGGCGCGGGTGAAGCTAGGGTTAGGGCACGGCGCAGGGGCGCACGGGGCGGCCTCGGGGTCTTATCCCCGCCGGCGTGTCGCCGGATTGCCGCCACGGCGAGCTCGCCGGGGACGGCACCGTGGGATGCCCTCCACGCAAGGGCGTGAGCAGTGGAGAGGACGACCGGGGTGGGCTGGGCTTGTTGGGCTGGATTCGGTCCAGGGGGAAAGGGAGGTTGGGGTGGGCTTCGCCCATGGGGGTAGACTAGGTTTTATTATTTTATCTCTCTTTTCTTTTCTGTATTTTCTTTTGGTAATTGTTTTCCTAGCTTAGGCATTTTTGTAAAATGTGTTAGGTGCCTCAAAATTAGTATATCATTATATAGCAGTGCCACAAAAGTTTTTGCAGCAAAAGAAAATCATTAGATATCTCTTTTAAATATTAAATGCCCAAAGTAAGGGTTTTAACCTACTGTTTGAATTGTTTGGAAATTTCTATAACTTAATAAATACCCAAACCCATATGGATTTGGTCCACTGAATATTTGTGATTTTATAAAAGTAGTTTCACAATTTTTGGAGAAATTTTATTTTGCACATTGGTTTTAATATTCCACCAAAGGCATTGTGAGATTTGATTTGATTTCAAATGTTTATGGGTTGGACTTTGTTTTCATCCATGATGATCAAGGCCCATGGTTCACTTTGCTTGCCACAATATCAAAGAGGAATTTGAATTTGAACTGAACCATTTGATTAAGGCAAATTTTTTGAACAGTAGTGATAAACAGTAATGGTGATTACCGTTCACCGACAGTGAGAGTGTTACAATGGGGGGAGCATCGCGATGCGTGCGCGTTGGTGCCTGCCTCATCTCGCGGTGCCTCTTCGCCGCGTTTCACCAACTTCGACACCGGTCGCCAGGTCATTTGACACGCGCCTTCAGGTGTGCGTGCGTTTGTCATGGGCGCGGGGGGATTCCACGGGTCTGGGGGGGGGCTAGCACGCATCCTCGGAGGGGCTCATGTTTCTTTGTCGACTCGCCATGTCAAGTAGTTGTCCCGTGAGGTCAGCACTACCCTCCCGGGGGATAAGGTCACCAAGCCCCTTGGATGATCCCGGCACCCTATCTCCTTCGACCCACCACACACACACACACACACACACACACACACACACACACACACACACACACACACACACACACACACACACACACACACACACACACACACACAGACACACACACACACACAGACACACACAACCTTCTTGGTATGCCACTGGCAACACAAAGAGGTCTTTGATGTTGCCCATGCGAAACAACGAGCCGTGGAGACTGTCGGGACCCGGGGTTAGCGTATGCAAGCCTCGCTACAACACAATCATATGGAGAGCCGAGAACCGTACCCACTTGTCTAAACAGACAAGGCCAAGCACAGAACGTTCTCGGAAAGCATCGAACGTGAGGGGCATCCCATCCAGGCCGGATGATCAACTGAAATGGGTCCTCATCGTCCGCACACAAGTCTAAATGATATGGGTGATGAACTCCCATACTCATAGACAAGTCGCCTCAACCATACTAACGATTGTATTATAACCCTTACATAGACTTACTCCAGCCCGATCACTTAGTCGGGGTCTAGGGCGGGCTCGATCATACATCAAAGTGTGCATGTGACAGAGTCTCGTACAATCGCATCGCGATGCCCCAAGCTGCGCACATCTAAGGGCCACTTGGTGTATAAAAGACCGCCAGCCAGATCACCACTAAGGTCTCGAAAACCCATACTAAGACATGCATGTTATAAACATACACGCAGCACACATGCCTTGTATGAACAACAGGTATCATTGCAATTCTCTACAAAGTATATATCTTTATTAATAACTCTTACAGAGTGCACACAGAGATCACAATGCATGTGATCCAACATTACAACAGACAAGCGGAAGCAAAGTAGGTCTGAGTACAGACAAGTTTAACAAATGGCTTAGAGAAGCCTTATCTAAAAACAAGCCCTCCATGAGGGAACCAGTCATCTGACCGGGACTAAACTAGCTTGGTCTTGGTTTGAGTCTTCATTCTTCGAGCTTCAGGTAGAAGCCACCATCGGGGTCGGTGGTTCATCTAAAACATAGATTAAGCAAACGTGAGTACAAAATCGTACTCAGCAAGACTTACATAGGAGCTATACTACTCATGCATATGTATCAAGGTAAAGGGAAGTGGGGTTTCACTTGCAGAAGTGCCAGCTTTGACTTGGCTAGTCCTGAACTACGAGTACCAGACTTGAGGTAAGAAGCGTACACGAGTCCACTACATCTCCTCAACCAATTACACCACTATGGTTACTTCCTCGACTTCCCCACGAGAAGCACACCATAGCACTCACGCTTATCTTGCGAGTTTTAGAAGTATCCAGTTCAAGTTATCTAATAATCAAGCTAAGCTTTCCAAGCAGTCCATAACCGCGGATGCGGCTATTCGAATAGTTTTATTAACCCTACAGGGGTGTACCGCTACACACACGTGCCATCAGTCACCGCCTTTTGCGTGTCACCGTTCAAGAGATGACATCGAGGATGCCACCACAACCGTTACCTCATAGCCGATCTAGTCCATGAAAGCCGCCTATCTGGGTTGTCTGCCACTATCGTGAACCCGGCCGGTTTACCGAAGTGGACCCAGACGATGTGTGCGTGGTGCGAAAGCCGGTCTCGGATGAGCCGTTCTCTCACTTGGCTACCAGGCCACAATACCTACAGAAATCCGAACTACTGCGACATCTGGACATCGAAGGGGATGATTTAGTAAGCCGAGAGGGGTCAGTGATCCCAATGTGTGGTTGTACTCTTCATCTTGGATCACCACACAAGACATCGTATTAGGGCGGTGTTCAACGAGACAACCCACTGTGTACTCCCACACAGCCTCTCATCGTTCACCTTGTATTAGGGTGGATTCACCAACACGTTTCACTTTCATCAACACCATGTTTATCATCATCCCGACTCACATCATAAGCAACCTCATTGTACCACTAAGCATGCAATAAGCAGTAACAGTTGCAGGGGCCACATGATATCAATCAACTCCTACATCTGCTAGGATTGTGGTTTGCCTACTACTGTGACAAGATGATAGGTCATGCAAAGGACATGGGTTCAACTATGCGATAGAAACGTTATCATGGTGATCATCCTAAACAATGCATAAGCGAGACATGAGAGGGAAGTGGGATTTTATCGACATGATCAATGGGGGTCTGCTTGCCTTGCTGACGAGGTTCGGTCACGAGGTCTTCAACGAAGGGGGTGATCTCGGATTCCGGCTCCACTTCTATCAGCAACATGACAATCATAGGATCAACATAATGTACAATGCACAATCACATGAATAAGATCATAATGGTGATGTTCAAGGTACTGATGTGTTGAGCATTCCATTTAAAAGGAGTATATTGCATTTGAACTGCAAATTCAAACTCCACATTTGAATTCAACATTTAACCAAGGTACATGTGACATGGTTTGATCATTTTTAATCAACTTCAATTGTATAAGATATGCCTCTGATGTGTGGTGGAAATATAGCCTAATTCCATGGTCCAAGTTGCAAAATCATTTGGTTTGAATTTGAATTAATTTCAAACAAATCAAATGACATATGCTACTGGTCCCATTTTAAAATCAACTCCAACATAGTTGAAAGTTGCATATTTGGAAAGATAATTTTCTCCTGATCATTTTTCATATATTATTTGTCCAATTTGGAGTTAATATGAATTTTCTATGAATTTCCAAAGTTTGGGGTATTTTCTGGAATTTCTGGAATTCTCTGATTTATTAAATGATTTAATTGGTTTACTGCGTCAGCATTGCGCCATCATGGCGTCAGCAGGGGGCTTTGACCCCGGTCAAACTGACCAGTGGGCCAGGGTTGTCAGCCTCACATCTAATTTCCCTGTTAGATTAATCTAACAGAGAGGATTAGAGGGGGCTGGGCCCACCTGTAAGTGACCCAGGGGGGTGGATTAGGTGCTAATCACCCCGGCCACGTCGGACCTGCCGGCGGCTAGCCGCCGGTGACCAGAAACGCGGCGGCGTTGCTCGGGATTGCGCATCCGGCCACCATCTGGCACGCTGCGACCACCAAAAGGCGGCCCGTGCACGCCCGCTTCACCTAGCACCAACGGGGAGGCTCGGGAGGGGCCGGAGCCTCGCCGGCGTCGAGATTTGCGGCGATGGAGCTACGGTTGCGAGTTGGTTTTCGTTACAAGTCGCGAAAAGGAGCGGGGTTAGGCTGGTTCGAAGCAGTGGAGAACGGGGATCACGGTGCGCGCGCTGGTGCAAGCTGGAGCTCACGAGAACGAGCTTGGGTTCATCCATGGCGGAGGCCGAGCTTGGCTCTCATCGCAGTCGACGGAGGGGGCCCAAATTAAACACGGGGTTTGGGGGTTTTTGAAGAGGGGCTCACCCCGAGGTGATTGGTGAAGACGGCGCGGCCGGAGAGGCAACAATGGCGACGAATTTGACGGTGATCTTCTCGGCGTCCGGCGAGAACTCGAGGAAGAATCCGGCGGCTTGGGGTCGAATTGGCTCGCGATCTTCCGCGCGGTGATGAAGACGAAGGCGGCGAGGAGGAAGGACAGCTTGGTGCGGCCTGGAGGTGACGATGGCCACGCGTTCTTCACGGCATGGCGACGGCGGCGCTCGGGTCGTCGTCGGGTTCGTCGCAGGAGCGAGAGGGAGAGGCTCTGGAGGGGAGGAATTGAGGCGTGGCACTCGGGTGGGTCTCCAGGGGCGTGTAGAAGGGTCGGGGAGGGCAGGTGGAGGCTGGGGAGACGACGCCGTGCCCGGCTGTCTCGGTGGCATTCCACCGAGCAGCTTGGAGGCGCGGGGAGGAAGACGACAGGGGAGGGGTCCAGGTGGGCTGGACTGGGCCAGAAGAGGTGGGCCTCGCCTAGGCGCCAGGTAAGTTCTCTGCTTTCTTTTCTTTTTATTATTTCTGCAATATGTTTGACCTAGCTAATAAAAATAGCTAGGCATTTTATAAAATGCCACAATTTTTTATATGGTCTCATAAAATAGAGAGCTAGCCACTTATAAAATTTGAGCATTTTTGAAATTCAAATAATTTGAACTTCAAATCAAATAGGGTTTTATTTAATTTCCAAAGCCACTGTTTGAATATTAGAAAATTCCATGAGCATGGGATTGCTCCCAAACCATTTTTAAAATGATCAGTACCATTTATAGGAATTTTCCAAACATTCAAATGATTTTTGGAAAAAGATTTTTATCTAGCCATTTGAATTAATTTCTCAGGGCTTTTCTTTTCCCCAATTTTGATTTTCTTTTTGAATTTTTCACATGATGCAAAGGAGCACTTGATCCTAGCACATACCTAACTTGGGGTTGTGACAACTCGCCCCCACTCAAAAGAATCTCGTCCCGAGATTCAGAAGTCTGCGGGAGGAAGGAGGGGTACTCGGCATTGAGACGGTCTTCTCTTTCCCACGTATCTTCTCTTTCAGAGTGGTGTGACCACTGAACTTTCAGAAACTTGATCTTCCTTCGGCGAGTGACACGCTCTGCTGAATCAAGAATACGAACAGGGTATTCTCGATAAGAAAGGCCATCTTGTAGATCAAGCGTTTCATGGTCGACTTTGCGGATGGGGTCCTTGAAGCAACGCTTGAGTTGGGACACATGGAATACATCATGTACTCGGGAAAGGTGCGGGGGTAGCTCAAGTTGGTAGGAAACTTCTCCACGTTTGGCAAGAATGCGGAAAGGTCCGATGTAACGTGGGGCCAACTTGCCTTTGATACCGAATCTTTGGGTTCCCTTCAGAGGAGTAACCCGGAGGTAAGCCTTCTCATCCAGATGGTAGCTCTCTTGCCTATGATGACGATCATAGTAGCTTTTCTGACGAGACTGTGCGGCTTTCAATTTATCACGAACAATGCGAACTTGCTCTTCTGCTTCCTTGATCACGTCCGGTCCAAAGAATTGTCTTTCACAGGTTTCTGACCAGTTAAGGGGTGTTCGACATCGTCGTCCATATAGGAGTTCAAAAGGAGCCATGTTCAGACTAGATTGAAAACTATTGTTATAAGCAAATTCGACAAATGGAAGAGACTTCTCCCAATTCTTTCCGAAAGATATAACACAAGCTCTGAGCATGTCTTCCAAAATTTGGTTAACCCTTTCGACTTGACCACTAGACTGAGGATGGAAAGCTGTACTAAAGGATAGATGAGTTCCCATAGCACGTTGGAAGCTTCCCCAAAATCTAGAGGTGAAAAGGCTACCACGATTAGAATTGATTTCCAAAGGAACACCATGAAGGGACACAATTCTAGAGACATACAAGTACGCTAACTGGCTAGCAGTTATAGACTCGCGAACTGGAAGGAAGTGAGCAACTTTGGAAAGCCTATCTATGACAACGAAGATGGCATTGTTTCCTTTCTGGGTTTTTGGAAAGCCGGTGATGAAGTCCATACCGACTTTGTCCCATTTCCACTCGGGAATAGACAAAGGTTGAAGTGTACCAGCAGGTCTTTGATGTTCTGCCTTAATGCGACGACAAACATCACATTCAGCAACAATTTGAGCAATGTCTCTCTTCATCCTAGTCCACCAAAATCTCTGGCGTAGATCTCGGTACATTTTTGTGCTACCGGGATGAATTGAGAGGGGTGTGTCATGGGCTTCTTTGAGGATGAGTTGCCTTAGATCTCTATTCTTAGGTACTACCAAACGATTTCCAAAGAATACCGTTCCTTTACTATCTGTGGAGAAACATTTAGCAACTCCACTAGCAATGTTCTCCTTGATCCGGCGTACACCTCGTGCCCGCCTTTGGGCAACTACGATTTGATCCTCAAGGGTTGGTTTCGCCACCAAGTTGAAAAGAGATCCACGAGGAACAATCTCGAGATTGAGCTTTCGAAATTCCTCATGAAGAAATGGTTGATACTGCTATAACATGAGGTTGTTACAGTACGACTTACGACTTAGTGCATCAGCCATGACATTGGCTTTGCCTGGGGTGTAAGAAATTACTACGTCGTAATCTTTTATCAACTCAATCCAGCGTCTTTGCCTGAGATTAAGATCTAGCTGGGTGAAAATATACTTGAGGCTTTGGTGGTCGGAATAGATCTCACAACGATTACCAAGGAGGTAATGTCGCCAAGTTGTTAAGGCATGAACTACGGCAGCGAGTTCAAGATCGTGGGTAGGATAGTTCTCTTCATGTGGCCGCAACTGGCGTGAAGCATAAGCTACCACATGTCGATCTTGCAGAAGTATGCATCCTAACCCTTGCCGTGATGCATCACAATAGATTTCGAAATCCTTTTTGGTGTCTAGAGGTGCAAGTACGGGTGCAGAAGTCAATCTTCTTTTTAGCTCTTGAAAGCTTTCCTCGCACTTGGGAGTCCATAAGAATTTCTTATCTTTCTTGAGGAGTTCAGTTAGAGGCTTTGCAACTTTAGAAAAATTCTTGACGAAGCGACGGCAATAGCTGGCTAGGCCAAGAAAACTCCTAACTTGCTTAACCGATTCAGGTGGAGTCCAGTCAAGGACGGCCTGAACTCTCTCGGGATTCACATCAATGCCTTTTGCAGAAATCACGTGGCCTAAGTAGGTCACTTCTGGTAGCCAAAATTCACACTTGGAGAATTTAGCATACATGCGATGCTCTCTAAGTTTCATCAATACCAGCCTTAGGTGTTCGGCATGTTCTTCTTCGTTCTTCGAGTATATAAGGATGTCATCGAGGTAAACCACGACGAACTGGTCCAAATACTCCATGAAGATCGAGTTCATCATGCGTGAGAAAGTGGCGGGGCATTGGTTAATCCAAAGGACATGACGGTGTACTCGTAAAGACCATAACGAGTAGTAAAAGCCGTTTTGGGAATGTCCTCGTTTCGGATCTTGATTTGATCATAGCCTAATCTCAAATCCATCTTGGAGAAGACAGAGGATCCTGCAAGTTGATCATAAAGATCATTGATCCTGGGCAGTGGGTACTTGTTCTTTATCGTCGCTAAATTTAGCGGGCGATATTCTACGCACATCCTTTCTGTTCCATCTTTCTTCGTTACGAACAGAACAGGGCAACCCCATGGCGATGAGCTAGGGCGGATGAAGCCTTTTTCCAACAAAGCTTCCAGTTGGGTTTTAAGCTCAGCTAACTCACGTGGGGCCATTTTGTATGGGCGTCTGGAAATTGGTGCGGTTCCTGGGGCAAGATCCACTATGAACTCTACACATCTGTCGGGTGGCTAGGTTTAAAGAGTTGGGTTACTGGATGGTTTTCCTGAGGATGACCATGGTTTACTAGGGGCTACAACAGATATGTCAGAGTAGCAAAGTACCCCAACACGATGGTTAGTGTGGTTCTTCTTGCTAGAAGACATCTAAAGTGGGAGGAAGAACTTCAATTGAATCACTATAGGTTTCTAGAAGAAAACCTACATCAAACACTATGGAACTGTTGAGAATGCCACCTAGAAGTTCTTCTAAAAGGACAACCGAAAAGGAGGGAAGAATTTTGCAAATGCATCAGATTTTGAAGAAACCTGGAATGACTCGGACAGCATAACGGCTGTAATTGCAAGAAAACAATTTTCTTTCAATGTAGATACAACACTTACATAATACGATGTAAGAAATCAGCATTACAAAAATGCTAGGAAAATGGACACGACTTTCCTACGGCTATAAGGAAGCAAACAACGAGATGTTCTAATCAGACAGAGGAGTGCCTAGTCCTATCTTCCCGTAGAATAAGATGAGGGTGACTCAGAACTCAGAACGAAGGGGGTAAGGAGAAAAAAGAAGCCTTACGTTGTTCCCTTATATACCCAGAGTAACTATATAAATATAGAAGGCTAGACTCGACTTCGGCCAAGGCTGATAATCCTACAGTCAGTCCTGCTCTGATACCAAGTCTGTCGGGACCCGGGTTTAGCGTATGCAAGCCTCGCTACAACACAATCATATGGAGAGCCGAGAACCGTACCCACTTGTCTAAACAGACAAGGCCAAGCATAGAACGTTCTCGGAAAGCATCGAACGTGAGGGGCATCCCATCCAGGCCGGATGATCAACTGAAATGGGTCCTCATCGTCCGCACATAAGTCTAAATGATATGGGTGATGAACTCCCATACTCATAGACAAGTTGCCTCAACCATACTAACGATTGTATTATAACCCTTACATAGACTTACTCCAGCCCGATCACTTAGTCGGGGTCTAGGGCGGGCTCGATCAGACATCAAAGTGTGCACGAGACAGAGTCTCGTACAATCGCATCGCGATGCCCCAGGCTGCGCACATCTAAGGGCCACTTGGTGTATAAAAGACCGCCAGCCAGATCACAACTAAGGTCTCAAAAACCCATACTAAGACATGCATGTTATAAACATACACGCAGCACACATGCCTTGTATGAACAGCAGGTATCATTGCAATTCTCTACAAAGTATATATCTTTATTAATAACTCTTACAGAGTGCACACAGAGATCACAATGCATGTGATCCAACATTACAACAGACAAGCGGAAGCAAAGTAGGTCTGAGTACAGACAAGTTTAACAAATGGCTTAGAGAAGCCTTATCTAAAAACAAGCCCTCCACGAGGGAACCAGTCATCTGACTGGGACTACACTAGCTTGGTCTTGGTCTGAGTCTTCATTCTTCGAGCTTCAGGTAGAAGCCACCATCGGGGTCGGTGGTTCATCTAAAACATAGATTAAGCAAACGTGAGTACAAAATCGTACTCAGCAAGACTTACATAGGAGCTATACTACTCATGCATATGTATCAAGGTAAAGGGAAGTGGGGTTTCACTTGCAGAAGTGCCAGCTTTGACTTGGCTAGTCCTGAACTACGAGTACCAGACTTGAGGTAAGAAGCGTACACGAGTCCACTACATCTCCTCAACCAATTACACCACTATGGTTACTTCCTCGACTTCCCCACGAGAAGCACACCATAGCACTCACGCTTATCTTGCGAGTTTTAGAAGTATCCAGTTCAAGTTATCTAATAATCAAGCTAAGCTTTCCAAGCAGTCCATAATCGCGGATGCGGCTATTCGAATAGTTTTATTAACCCTGCAGGGGTGTACCGCTACACACACGTGCCATCAGTCACCGCCTTTTGCGTGTCACCGTTCAAGAGATGACAGCGAGGATGCCACCACAACCGTTACCTCATAGCCGATCTAGTCCATGAAAGCCGCCTATCTGGGTTGTCTGCCACTATCGTGAACCCGGCCGGTTTACCGAAGTGGACCCAGACGATGTGTGCGTGGTGCGAAAGCCGGTCTCGGATGAGCCGTTCTCTCACTTGACTACCAGGCCATAATACCTACAGAAATCCGAACTACTGCGACATCTGGACATCGAAGGGGATGAGTTAGTAAGCCGAGAGGGGTCAGTGAGCCCAATGTGTGGTTGTACTCTTCATCTTGGATCACCACACAAGAACTCGTATTAGGGCGGTGTTCAACGAGACAACCCACTGTGTACTCCTACACAGCCTCTCATCGTTCACCTTTTATTAGGGTGGATTCACCAACACGTTTCACTTTCATCAACACCATGTTTATCATCATCCCGACTCACATCATAAGCAACCTCATTGTACCACTAAGCATGCAATAAGCAGTAACAGTTGCAGGGGCCACATGATATCAATCAACTCCTACATCTGCTAGGATTGTGGTTTGCCTACTACTGTGACAAGATGATAGGTCATGCAAAGGACATGGGTTCAACTATGCGATAGAAACGTTATCATGGTGATCATACTAAACAACGCATAAGCGAGACATGAGAGGGAAGTGGGATTTTATCGACATGATCAATGGGGGTCTGCTTGCCTTGCTGACGAGGTTCGGTCACGAGGTCTTCAACGAAGGGGGTGATCTCGGATTCCGGCTCCACTTCTATCAGCAACATGACAATCATAGGATCAACATAATGTACAATGCACAATCACATGAATAAGATCATAATGGTGATGTTCAAGGTACTGATGTGTTGAGCATTCCATTTAAAAGGAGTATATTGCATTTGAACTGCAAATTCAAACTCCACATGTGAATTCAACATTTAACCAAGGTACATGTGACATGGTTTGATCATTTTGAATCAACTTCAATTGTATAAGATATGCCTCTGATGTGTGGTGGAAATATATCCTAATTCCATGGTCCAAGTTGCAAAATCATTTGGTTTGAATTTGAATTAATTTCAATCAAATCAAATGACATATGCTACTGGTACCATTTTAAAATCAACTCCAACATAGTTGAAAGTTGCATATTTGGAAAGATAATTTTCTCCTGATCATTTTTCATATATTATTTGTCCAATTTGGAGTTAATATGAATTTTCTATGAATTTCCAAAGTTTGGGGTATTTTCTGGAATTTCTGGAATTCTCTGATTTATTAAATGATTTAATTGGTTTACTGCGTCAGCATTGCGCCATCATGGCGTCAGCAGGGGGCTTTGACCCCGGTCAAACTGACCAGTGGGCCAGGGTTGTCAGCCTCACATCTAATTTCCCTGTTAGATTAATCTAACAGAGAGGATTAGAGGGGGCTGGGCCCACCTGTAAGTGACCCAGGGGGGTGGATTAGGTGCTAATCACCCCGGCCACGTCGGACCTGCCGGCGGCTAGCCGCCGGTGACCAGAAACGCGGCGGCGTTGCTCGGGATTGCGCATCCGGCCACCATCTGGCACGCTGCGACCACCAAAAGGCGGCTCGTGCACGCCCGCTTCACCCAGCACCAACGGGGAGGCTCGGGAGGGGCCGGAGCCTCGCCGACGTCGAGATTTGCGGCGATGGAGCTACGGTTGCGAGTTGGTTTTCGTTACAAGTCGCGAAAAGGAGCGGGGTTAGGCTGGTTCGAAGCAGTGGAGAACGGGGATCACGGTGCGCGCGCTGGTGCAAGATGGAGCTCACGAGAACGAGCTTGGGCTCATCCATGGCGGAGGCCGAGCTCGGCTCTCATGGCAGTCGACGGAGGGGACCCAAATTAAACACGGGGTTTGGGGGTTTTTGAAGAGGGGCTCACCCCGAGGTGATTGGTGAAGACGGCGCGGCCGGAGAGGCAATAATGGCGACGAAATTGACGGTGATCTTCTCGGCGTCCGGCGAGAACTCGAGGAAGAATCCGGCGGCTTGGGGTCGAATTGGCTCGCGATCTTCCGCGCGGTGATGAAGACGAAGGCGGCGAGGAGGAAGGACAGCTTGGTGCGGCCTGGAGGTGACGATGGCCACGCGTTCTTCACGGCATGGCGACGGCGGCGCTCGGGTCGTCGTCGGGTTCGTCGCAGGAGCGAGAGGGAGAGGCTCTGGAGGGGAGGAATGGAGGCGTGGCACTCGGGTGGGTCTCCAGGGGCGCGTAGAAGGGTCGGGGAGGGCAGGTGGAGGCTGGGGAGACGACGCCGTGCCCGGCTGTCTCGGTGGCATTCCATCGAGCAGCTTGGAGGCGCGGGGAGGAAGACGACAGGGGAGGGGTCCAGGTGGGCTGGATTGGGCCAGAAGAGGTGGGCCTCGCCTAGGCGCCAGGTAAGTTCTCTGCTTTCTTTTCTTTTTATTATTTCTGCAATATGTTTGACCTAGCTAATAAAAATAGCTAGGCATTTTATAAAATGCCACAATTTTTTATATGGTCTCATAAAATAGAGAGCTAGCCACTTATAAAATTTGAGCATTTTTGAAATTCAAATAATTTGAACTTCAAATCAAATAGGGTTTTATTTAATTTCCAAAGCCACTGTTTGAATATTAGAAAATTCCATGAGCATGGGATTGCTCCCAAACCATTTTTAAAATGATCAGTACCATTTATAGGAATTTTCCAAACATTCAAATGATTTTTGGAAAAATATTTTTATCTGGCCATTTGAATTAATTTCTCAGGGCTTTTCTTTTCCCCAATTTTGATTTTCTTTTTGAATTTTTCACATGATGCAAAGGAGCACTTGATCCTAGCACATACCTAACTTGGGGTTGTGACAGAGACGTACTTCGACAAACCATGCATGCATCTTCGTCGTCCCTTAGCAGCCATGCCACTGCCCCGCGCAGTCGATTAGCACCTTAGGACGCGTTTGGTTGCCATCTCCATTTTTGCCTACATTGCATAGCCTTCCCAACCCATCCTGGCTGAGGAAAAACGGGTTAAAAACTAACATATGCACTTTGATTAGTTGCATGCATCGACATTTCCTACAATAGGGGGTCGGCTTTGGCACGTTGTTTGGTTGCTCGCATTGGCTCGGCACATGCAGCTACACGATGTTTGGTTGCTGATGGCACTAAAGTAGTGCTCCTCATTGGCTATCCCAAGTGGAAGGTTGAGATGTAGCGTAGCGTAATTTCCCTCGATGATGATACCAAGGTCTGTCTCCAGTAGGACTCCCAGGTCGAAAAGTAGGTGACAACGACGCTAGAAATTACTAGCACGAGAGTTGACGTGGACCTACACACAAATACAAATAACTTTGCTCCCAACGAGTGCAGAGAGGTTGTCAATCTCTCTGGCCTTGCTGTTTACAAAGGGTCAAACGCAAGAGATAAAAGGTAATGATAACTGTAGATGGAAAGTAAAACTGGAAATAAATTGAGGGTGTAAACAGTGGTGGAAATATGGACCGGGGTCCCATGATGTTCACTAGTGATGTCTCTCTCCCAAAAGACAATAAAACTGCTATGTGAGGTAAACAAATCACAGCTGGGCAATTGACAGGATTAATAATGCACCGCAATGCTAACTATGCTACAAAGAAAGGAAGAGGCTCAAACGCATGTGCAGTACGCCAAAATAAGTAGAACGAAATCCATCTTCATCTACTACTAATCATCCACCTTGAGATATATATATCTAGAACATCTCGCTAGTATTGAGTTGCGAGCCCCACCCAAAGTGTAAACGCAAAGCAACAGACAACTGCATTAAAATAACTTTGCGTAAAGTAAACAATCCTTGCAACCGCGGTTACAAGCACCGTTGTTTTCCCCCTTGTGGCAACAACGCATCCCCTAGACTCATGTTTCTGTCACTCAAGGTAGTCATCAGGGGCATGAACCCACAATCAAGCATAACACTCCCTCTTGGAGTGACTACCTACTACTTGGCGAAAGCAATAAACAACAACGGAGAACATGCAAGAATTACACAAGAACAAAAATATAAAAGATAAGAACCAAATATATTACTCAATCACAATATAAACATAGTCTCATAATCCATCAGATCCCGGCAAACTCAGCATAGCAACAGCAGAAACAATTACATATGTGCATTGATCATGTAGGGAAGCTCACAAAGTCGAATCCATGAAGAACAAACAGGGAAGGAGAACATCACATAACTACCCATCATGGACCCATGGTCCAAGGTGGACTACTCACGGATCATCCGGGAAGCGTCCATGGTGGTGGAGAAGCTCCAAGAGGTCAATCCTCCCTCCGGCAGGGTGCCGGGAAGAGGTCTTCTGGTGCTCCCGATCTTGGAACAGAGGCGAGATTGCGAATAATGGTTCTATCTTTGGGGTTTCGGGTCGAGAGATAAATATAGGTGAAGGGGGCAACCAGGGGAGCCACCAGGGGTCCAGGCGGGCCCCTGGCGCGGCCCCACCCTAGGGCGCCGAGAGGGCGCCTGGGGCCCTGGTGGGTCCACTCCGGGCCCCGTCGGGACTTTGGAAGCTTCCGAAGCGCTGATTTTTTATTGGATTGTCCCAGAATTTTTGGAGCATTTTTAATACGGGGGAAACCCGAAATAAAAAAAACAGCAGAAAACAGGAACTGGCACTAGGGTGCACTGAGTTAATAGGTTAGTCCAAATATGATCAAAAGTGTATGAAAGTGTATCTAAAACATAGCAATATCACACAAAACATGCATGGAGCAAGCAGAAATTATAGATACGTTTGGGACGTATCAACATCCCCAAGCTTTATTCCTGCTCGTCCTCGAGTAGAAAAATGATAACAAGCATAGTTTCTGTGGTGACATGCTATCAACCATATAAGAACTTTTAAGTAAATCAATCAAGGTATGTAATTCAATTCAAGTCATAACAGGCAAGAGTCTATATTAGCATTAAAACAAGCAACATAAGAACATTAAGGTGCAAGAGCTCTTGTTTTCCGTGACTCGAATGTCTCCAGATGGTCTTTACATGCAAGAAGTGGTGAATGGGAATACGAGAGAGAAAAATATTTATTTATTGAGAACTTAATCTACTACAGTTTCACACTAGTCTTCTTTGGAATCTTATCTTGACTCGTCCCCAGACCACTAGCCAGGTACAAGTCAATATGATTCACTCACCTTTTGGTATTTTGAGCACTCATGCAATGGATGAGCGTAAGCACGGGAGTTGACACTTAGGATAGCAAAGAGAGAGACCTGGTGGAGGAGGAAGACAAAAAGGTGTGAAAGGCTCACATCAATGAGGACAATCATAGGCGAGAGGGCCAAATGATAGATATGATGTGAGGAGTAGGGATTGCCATGCAACGGATGCACATACGATCTAAGAAAAGCTCTCAAATGGAACTAGTGGGGGTGCATCCAACTTGCTCGGTCAAGAAGACCTAGAGCGCATTTGAGGAGGCTCATCATTGGAATATACAAGCCAAGTTCTATAGTGTGAAGGTCCCCACATAACTATATGCATATATGATCATCTCTATTGAGCACAAGATATAGAGGGAGTACGAGTGTGGATCTTTCAAAAGGAATAGTAGTGTTGCCCCCTTCTCTCTTTTTATTTCCTTTTTCTCTTTTTTGAATTTTTTTGGTGGCCTCAATGGCTATTTCTATTTAACTCTCATTTGTCCTCTTTGGGATCTTTTAAATTGTGCTCTTTGGGATCTTTTCCTCACTTTAGGGCAACACTCTATTTTACAAGGAGTATAGAAGAACTTTCACCCTTCACAAGGTACTCAACATAAAGAAGATGTAGCTATCATGATGTATGCAAATGTATGTCTCTGCCAGTGTAGCAGGAACATATATGACATGAAGATCAAGTCATGAGAAGGTGGATGTTGCATAGCAATATATATCGGAAAGGCTATGGAAATGCCTTGATAGGTAGGTATGGTGGATGTTTTGAGAAAAGATATAAGGAGGTTTATGATGACAGAGCGCATCATCCTAGGGATTTGGATGCACCGGCGAGGTGGACGCCAACTCTCGGAGTGAGAAGAAGGCAATGCACGGTACCGAAGATGCTAGCAAATATGAGGAGGTGGAAGTGTCAACTTTCAATACTTACATTAGCCTGAAGAATTCATGCACTTATTGTGACGCCCCCAAAATCGAACCGTGTACAGTAATCATACACGCAAGGTACTCGATCGAGACCAGGGAGTCACGACGAGATATCACAACACAACTATACAAATAAAATAATAGAAGCTGTTTAATACAAGCCAGGGGCCACGAGGGCTCGAATACAACAGCTCGAGAGCATAAAGTTAGCGGAAGCAATAGTATCTGAGTACAGACACAAGGTACACATGATCTTGCTTAAGAAGGCTAGCACAAAAACAACTACGATCGAAAAGGCGAGGCCTCCTGCTTGGGAACCTCCAAACTACTCCTGGTCCTGGTCAAAGGGGGTCTCCACGTAGTAGTAGGCGCCACCGGGGTACTCCTGCTCCTGGGCTCCAACGTCGACTGCAGCGGCCGATCAGGCAAAACAAAAAGGGGGAAATAAAGCAAGGGTGAGTATCTAGCATACCCGCGAGTCTTACGTCCGCTACTAAGCAATTATGAATTTGTATCAAATGGAAAGGGGAGGCTATATATAGTGTATTGAATGCTAGAAAGTCAGAATAAGGATGAGAAGCTAGGCCTATCGAAGATTAGCATCTTCCGACGGTTCTTGCAGCATGAGAAGAGAATAACCAACAGTTTATATAAAGCATAAAGTAACAATGCAACAGAAGTTGCTGCAACATTGTATAATAGTAAGTTGTAATAATTATCAAAGCCTTCGAGATCCCCTCCTCGACTTCCCTGCGAGGAAGAGAAACCGGAACCAACAGTTTAATAGTAATAGTTTGTTGTAGTAGCCTCTGGCTTCAGCATAAAGCGTCCCATTACCGTGGACATGGCTATTCAAATAGATCAAACTCCCTACAGGGGTGCACTACTGTTCATCCTGCACGCTCGGATCTCCAGGGTGGCGTACACCTTGTTAGGGAATGCCCCACGGAAGCTATTCGACACGCCGAGGCCCATCCTACGACTCATTAGAGAAGTCCCTGCCGGTCTAAAGTCCTAAGCGCAAGGGGGTCTTGGACCGTCGCCCTACGGGTCGTTGTGCACCAGGTCATTCCATGCAACTCTTCCACGATGCGGATCGACCCAACCACAATGCTAAACTGGACGTCTTTCAGAGCTTTCGAACGAGACCACAACGCGTAGGGCCCACACTGTAATCCCACGTGAAGGAAGTGCGTACAGGCCTTTGCAACCTCTCAAGTCATCCAAATGAACCATTAGTCAGTTTATTATTATCTGTCGGGACAACCGTTATCCTTGCCCCTATCTGGGTGAGTCACGGACAACGACGGCAGACAGGTCCACCCCCATAACCAGAGTCGGTGGTCGTCTACCCTGTCGTCCCACCAACTCGTGCAATTACCAACAAGGTGAATCGTCTCCTTACCTTGTCTCGCGTTTTCTCTTTGAAAAGCTCGACTTTCGTACAACAGGGTATCTCACGGCCAACGAGCAAGGACCAGGCCCACGATGGTATCCGCCTGTCCAGTCGTCCCTATACAATCCCTGCGCTGGCACTGTGGGGTCACCCGACTCCTTACCTTTAAGGACACCAGTTGATTCAGGTGCATACCATCAAGTGAAATCAGGAGGAATCACCCTCGAGGGTACACTTGAAGAGGTTTGACCGAGACATCAGCGGAATGAACTAAAGAGGAATATCCTCGTATCATCCCGGTGATGCTACGCTACCGAGACGACGACGAGAGTGAAATACGAGTCCATCCACTCGTAAGTCAAACTTGAAGCGACTCGGAGAATCTCACCGTTGTAGGTTCCCTTGGGCGTCTGTTCTGAACCATACCTGTTGCACTTATAATATTTTGTAATCTGCGTTCACTAACCAGAGTGATCATGACCCGCTATCTAATCCTAGTTGACTAACAAGCGCAGGGTTCACTGCTGGATGTAATATATATATTTAATAGGCAGCATAGGATAAAGGAAGATACATCAAGGGGCGACAATGAACGTCTATACAATTGAATAGGTAAGCAACGTAGCAGCAACAATGCCTAGTGCAAGAAATGTATGGAAATATAGGCGATATCTGGGGAAGAAAATGACTCTGCTTGCCTGGAAGCTCGACGATAGGGGTACGGTCGTCGACGAAGTAGTCGTACTCGGCAACGGTGTAGTCGGCGGCAGCATTGGGGTCTATCAGAGAATAAAGGGGGGGAGAAATAATAAATACACAACAATAATAACAATACAAATTCAAGACATGGCAAATGCGATGTTGGCGGTGTTCTAACGTGGTGTTAAGTATTTTTAGGCGGAGCGGGAATTTATCCGGGGATGTCTCATCGGTACCGGTGGATTACCGGACAGATGATCCAAAGGGGAAGGTTCCATGTCTGCAGTGTTAGAGACATCTGACAGACATGTGGATAGTGTATACGTGTTCGTTGATCCATTCCGAACAACTTTTGTATTCAGAACATTTTCATCTGAAAAGTTTTACAGGCTCCGATCGTCTGACAGACAGATGAACAGGAGGAGAAATGTTCCACGTTCGGTATGTTAGAGGGGTGCGGTGGGTAGACGGGTGATGTATTCTTATCCGCTGTATTTTTCTGATCAAGTTTTATGTATAAAATATTTTAATCAGAGATACGGTTTAAAAGATATTGAATTTCCCAATTTAAATCATTTTAAACTATTTCAGGAATTTATTTAATTATTAATTCAACATTATCCAAAATAGTGAAGTTGACAGGTCAACTGACAGGTGGGACCCATCTGTCGGCAGGTTGATTGGTCAAACCTGACAGGTAGGCCCAGTGGGGTCAAGTCAACAAGGTCAAAGTGGGACCCATATGTCATTGACCCACTTTGGGTTTTCTGAAATTTGGCTAAGTCTGAGAATATTAACATTTTTAGCAGTTTTGAAATTGTTATAACTAGTGATTTAGAAATCCTATAAATTTGTGTCCTATATCAATTTCTATTAGCTTTCTGTGATCTACAATCTGGTACATGATTCATCTTTATTAGAGTTCATTATCTTATTCAAAGCTTTGTTTGAAAAGTGTCATCTGCTGATAATTCCAGAAACTGGTAAAAGTTAACAGAATATAGCATTTTGTGATTTTAATAGGAATTAATTCATGCATCAAATGAGGTTGGTCCAGTGGGGTAAACCGAAGTTGTTTATGTGTATAACATGTCCATATCATTTTCATTATTAATAAAGGTCCATAACACAATGTTTTGGGCTTATGAAGTGGTTAAGAAAACGATTCAGACTTAGGAGAAATTTACTAAGTCTGGTGATCTTTGTTTTAACAACAAATAGCTTTTGCAAAATTTATTGTGATCAATCTATACATAATTTGGAGTTGATCCAATGGAATGAAAACATCCTTGGCATGTCTATTATTTGGATCTATCAATTTTTCTCAATTTGGATGTTGTTTGCTAGGGTTTTAGGGGTTGTTTAGGGTGGCAGAGGCAGCAACAGCAAGTAGACGCAACCAACAATGGCGAAAGGGAAGCCACGGCGTGAGGGCACGCGCAGGGCGCAGCCAGAGCATGGGCTTGGCATGGCAAGGAGCGGCCGGCGTGTGGGAGGGGCGCAAGGGGCGCGCACGGGAGCCCAGGACACGGCCTGTCCAAGCCCCTGCCAGGATGGCCTTGCCCACGGGCGGCATGTGAATGGCGGCGAACGTGTGGTGCAGGGAGAGAGGGGGGTTTCTCACAGGGGGAGCAGGGTCGGCCGGGGCTCCGGGTCCTGTCGGGGCAGCGGTGGAGGTGACCGTGGTGCGGTGGCCGTGGGCACCATGGGCCGACGAAGCAGGGAGCTTCGGGGTAGGAAAGGCGCAGGAGGCATGGCCACGCGAGAGAGCGTGGACGACGTCGGGGAGGTTCACCGAGAGTCGCCGGAACTGCACCGACAGTCGTGGCATCGGCGATCACCGGAGGGCGTGGCGATCTAGGGTTCACCCGTACCCGCAGGAGGAGGAGGCAGCGGCGATTCAGCGGCCATGGGGATGCGCAGCAGCACCGGAGGGCGGCGAGGCGTGTTGCGCGGCGGCCGGGGTGCCCACGGCTCGCCGGAATCGGCGGCGGCCGCACCGCCAGGAGGAGAGGAGGGGATCGGGATCGAGAGAGAGATGGAGGCCGAGCGAGAGAGATGGGGCGGCTCGGGTGTGCTGTCTAGGGCGCTAATGGGGCCAAGGTGGGCTGGCTAGGCCGGCCTAGTAGGCTAGGGGGCAAGGGGTGGGATGGGCCTGGGTGGCCTTGCCCTAGGCGTGATTTACGGGTTTCTTAGTTTTTTTGTATTTCTTTTCTGTTTATTTTATTTGCTAGCAATTTTATTTTATAAAAATATACAACCAGTACCAATATTCCTGTTGCACCACATAGTGATGCCACAAAAAGTTTGGCACATGAATAAAATCATTTGGGGTGCCATTTGAAAATGCATTGAGCAAATGGTGTTGTTTTGGCACAGTTTTGAATTACTAAAAATACTTAATGTACAACAAATATCCTCTAACATAGAATCTTGGTTTCCGGACTTATATGGTTTTTATAAAATTGTTTCCAAAATTTAAAGTTCAAGTTTAAATTCCACTAAATAATCGGGCAATTGATTTTTGTTTGAAATGACTTGGGCACGATCAAAGGTGATTAGCACTTGCAAAATAAAGTGATATGGCATTCAAAATGGTGATCACTTTAGCTTGATTCCCGGGATGTTACAATTCTCCCCCACTACAAAGAATTATCGTGTTGAGAATTAAAAGGTAGTGTAAGGGATAAAGTTTTAGTTTCGTATTCTAACGGATCTTCTTGTGCTTGTTGCCCTTCTCGAAGAAGTCAATCCTTCTCGTTGATGTATTCCTTTTTTCTGCATCAGTGTATCTCGACGAGTTGTCATCCTTCATTCAGGGTTTTCATCGTACTTACGAATAGGCTAGGAGAAAAAACTTAAGGGGTGTAACAGCCCAGATTTCACAAAAATAAATTTTTTTGTTTTCGGTGTGAATTGTTTGATTGTCTGATTTGTTTGCGGTGTTTGCATCCCCGATTTATCGATCGACGATTATTTTCCCCCCTCTTATCTCGTATCGGACGGAGATTGACCCTTGCCACCCTGACACTCGACCTTTGCGACACCGGGTTTCGCCCGATCACCGTCGCGAAAACCGCACGAGACTAGCCGCAGCCAACGGAACGAAAACCCCGTTTAATAATTAAACGGGTTATTTTTATAGCGCGCCGAAAAGTGTTCACAGAACGGTTCCAGCGCGAGGTGAACGCCGCCGGCTCGACGCGCTGATCGTGAAGTTCGAAGTTTTACCCGAATCGGAGGTCCTTCGGACCCCCGACGGTCAGAAACGTAAACACCGCGCGCGCGAGAGAAAAACCGGGTTTTTTTTGCAAACTGCCAGCCACCTCGGCTATATAAAGACCACCACACTCCCACTCCTTTCTTGGGTTTCCCTAGCCACAAAATTGCAGCCATCCCCTCCACTTTGCCCCAAAAATAGCCCCATTTTCGCACCAAACCCTAGCCCAGAATCTGGAATTCCATCCCAGCCGATCTGGACCGTCAGATTTGGCGATCCGACGGCCCGGGGAGCTCTTCAGCCCCACCTCTCCTCTCTCTCTCCTGGCTGCCGTGCCCGTGCCTGTGGAGAGCAGCTGCCGTCGCCGGCGAGCCGGAGCAGCCGCGCCACCCTCCTCTCTCCCTTCCTTCTCATTTCCCTTTCCTCCCTCCTCTCCCCTAATCCCTCTCCTCTCCTCTCTCTGCGCAGATCAGAAGGAGCCGCTGCCCCGACCGCCATGGCCATCCCGAGGGGAGCTCGGCCCCGCGCCCCAAGGATCGTCGCCGGCCGTCGCCCGGACCGGATTCGGCCGGATCCCGTTCTCCTCCGGCCAGCCCCGAAGCCTCTCGCACGCCCCCTCGCCCTCCTCGCCGGCGAGCAGGCTGGCGGCGCCGCCGCCCCTGGTCGACCGCGTCCAAGAGGGACGAGGCGCCCGATCTAGCGTGCCCGCCTGTGGGCCGGCCTGCCAGCTCGCCCCCTTCGGCCCAGCTCGGCCAGGGCCCAGCCGGCCAGCCCAGCTCCGAACCAGCCAGCCCATGCCGCCTCCTCTGCTTCATGGGCCGAGCCCGTTTGGGGTGAGGCCCCTTTATTTTTTTCTGTTGACTAACCCTGTGCTTTTTCACTAAGTCCGGAAAATATGTGCCGCTGATTCATTTTTGCGACGTAGTTTGCGAGTAAACCGTAGCCCGGATCACGTTGCACCCAAAAGGAAAATTGTTTAGAATTGTGTGTACTTCAGTTCATCTTTTGTGAGCATTTTGATTTGAGGCCATCTTGATGTTGTTAATCTGTGTTGAAGTGGGCATCAGGCTGTTAATTGCTATTATTTCCTGTTAGTGTGTTGCTGTTGTTATTTTATTGCAAGTTTGCATGATGATTGTGACACATCCATGAGGCCTATTGCATTGATTCTTTTTGCATACTGTTAAGCAGCATGTCTACTTCCATTATATGTATTGCTTTGTCATGATATGGTTGCTGGTCATCTAGTTATTGAGATCCAAAGTTGCTATGCCACTGTTTTAGACAGCCACCTCTGTTTTTCTATAAGTCTGTAACTTTCCGATGCCATGTTGCATGCTTAATATCTTTTGATCTATGATGCCTATGACCTTGATTCTTGTTTGTACCTGATCACCATCATGTCTTGTTCATGCTCATATATTGCTATGTCATGTTGCTGCACTTTTGCATATAGTTTTACCCCTGTTTATACAGCATAAAAATAACAGTTTCTGCCATGTTTATCTGATTTTCACTAAGTCCTTGACCAGTAATGTTTTATTGCATTTTGCATGAGCTATAATTAGTTGTTCATGATGCCTATTTGCATGATTCCTTTTGCTATGCCTTCCCTGCCATGTCTACTTTAGTGGCATATCATTTGTGAGCATGTTTGCATTCATTATCATGTTTATGCATTGCTCTAAAGTGTGCTTCCCGATGTTGGCAGATTGGGTTCTAAACTTGTTTTGCTTGTATCTTTTTAACCGTAACTCCGTTTGGGGTGTTCTTTATATGTAACTTGATTAGTTTTTCGTGTACTTTGTGTTTATGCTTTTGTTTGCTGCTGTTAACCAACCTAAAATATGGTTTAGGACAGAACAGTACCAAATGTTTTAATTGTCGTGGAGCACTTAGTGTATGCCGTATTTAGGTTGTGCCTCACTTAAATTGACTAGCATAGATAGTTTATCTTATGCTTCACCTCTTGTCATGTTTGTGTGCTATTCCATGCTTGAGTGAGATGCCATGTTAACAATCTTTGCTCACCTTGTGTAGCTAAACAACTTGAACCATCGTAAACGTGCGGTATCGTCGTGTGTGACGAGTACTCCACTTAACTTGTTAGTAACCGCTCTCGACGGTAGGTGCGATGTCTTGTGTTGCCTTCTTGTTGATGCTTGCTCGTGTTTGCTTCGTAGTAATAGAGTGCTTGCTCGTTGATTGCTTTCCAGTGTTTCCTTCCCGTGTGCCTCCCGCGGTTACTCTCGGAGACGTTGCGAGCTTGCGATCAGCTACACCTTCGGAACCCGACTTATCAACATGCAAGGACTATACATTACTTATGATCCATTCTATTTCAACCAGCGGTTTGCATGCTAGTCTAGGATAGGTTCGATGTTTGATCCTACCACATTCTTACAACCTCTTTCAAACCAATACAGCCATGTCCCCTCCCAGCAAACCTTGTACTGCTATGTTATTATTGCTCGTTGCTCAGCGCCTGCTTAGTATGTATGCTTAGGATGCTACGATGTTACCCTGTTACTCCTTAGTTTGGGCTATCACATTATTATATTGTTGTTGATGATATGATTATTATAATGTTGACTATATTTGATGAAGGATGGAAGGTCTAGGCTATGCCGCCCCGACGCTTTGTTCCATTCGAGTCACCTAGGATCCGAGTTCCGGGTATTGGTTTTAAGACTGAGCGTGCCTAACCGCGTGTGGGATTTTATGGGGTCCCCTTTTCTTACCTACCTAGCTTTAAACATTTCTAGTGGTGGCCCAAGCTGATTTACCATTTGAAACCGTGTGTGTGTTGGTCGGCCGCCAGTAGTTTTCAAACCAACCTGGACCAGTGAGGACATAGTTCCCTTGCTGGCCCACCTTGTTCGGCTGAGGACCCGGTTTCCCATGTGTGATCAACCGGCTATCCAAACCCGAGACAGACGGTAGAGACCGATTCGAGAGCGCGACCGGCTTTTGAGTTTGGTGTCGACTCACCGGGGGCCACCCGGATTTGTTCGTTGTTAGGTAGAGGGACCTGTCGTTTCGGATCTCTTGGAACTAAATCATAAAATGGTTGTATGTGATGGGTAGCAACTGAGAGAGATGGGCGTGCGTGCGGAGCCTCGTAATGGGCAGTTGGTACACCCTTGCAGGGTTAAATCTTTTCGAGAAGCCGTGTCCACGGTTATGGACGACTTGAGACCTACTCCTTGTTCATAGACAACAACAGCTGAGATAATCTTAATATAACTTGATCAACGTGTGTGTGTGCCTTGACTGCTTCTTCTTCGTTGTAACACCCTCACGGTCAGTGAACAGTAGTCAGGGTTACTGTTCATCTCTACTGTTCAAAACTTTTGTTTGATCAGCTGGTTCAGTTCAAATTCAAATTCTCCTTTGATATTGTTGCAAGCAAATATGAACCATGGACCTTGATCATCATTGGCCAACTAAAGTCCAAGCCATTTGAAATAACATTCAAACAAACCCTAAAATGCCTTTTGATGAATATTAAAAATATGGTGACAATAAATCTTTTCCAAAAATCTTGGAACCACATTTATAAAATCCCAAATAATCACTGGACCAAATCCATATGGGTTTGGGTATTTATTGTGCTATGGAGAATTCCAAATAAATAATAGAAGTAGCAATTCCAGGCCAATTACTCATTTTATAATAAAATAAAATATCAAATGAGTTTGAAAAACTACCAAACTTTTTGTGGCATCTCAGTATGGTGTTACACTAATTATAGAACCTACTACATATTTTACAAAAGGGCTAAAGCAACTAAAATAAATATAAACAGAAAAGAACAGAAGGCTGAAAAGAAATAAAAAGAGATAAAAGCAAAGAGGCCCACCCCCGCAGCCCAACTAACCCAACCCCCACCGAAAATGGCCCGACTGGCCCAGCCACCCCCCTTCTTCCTCCTGCCGTACGGGGGATGCCGTGGCGGCCATCCACGGCCGGCGGCGTGGATATGACCCCCCCGACCCGTGCCCTCGCCCTGGAAACCCTAGAACCCCCCTCGAGCCATCGTTTCCTCCTCCCTTGCGCCATTTACCCCTGCTCCAAGTTCCGCCGTGGACGCCGCTCGCGCGCCGCCGTGGCCATCGTCGTCTCCAGGCTCCGGGAGCATGTACAGGAGGTAGCCCGTCCTCGCCTTCGTCTCCCTCGGCAAGCAATCGAGCTCCCGCGCCCTCCCCGCGACGCCGGCCTCCTCTTCTTCAACCACGGCCACGGCGACCTCGTCGTCAAATTCACCCTCACCGACTCCCCGACGAGCAGCTTGCCCTCCCCTACACCAACCCGATGTGAGCCGCTGCATTCCCCCCCCCTTCAGCGCTCGATTTTGTGTCGTAGGCCGCCGGCCCGCTAGGCCATGCTCCGGCCGCCGCCTGGCCTCGCCGCTGTTGCCGTGTGGCTCTTCCCCGTCGTCCGTCAGGTCCCCCAGTCGATGCGCGAGGCGGCCCCCATTCGATCCCTGCGCTTCGCCGCTCGTATGGCCGCCGGGAGCACCCAGTTGGCCGCGCCGCCGTGCCTCTGTCGCCGCCGTGTGCCCGGCTGGGCAAACCACCAGTGGGGTTGGCCCACTGACTGGTGGGGCCCCCTGTTAGATTAGGGGTTAATACTCCTGTTAGGTTAAATTAAACAAAACAAATAAAAACTGCTAGAGAATAAACCCCCATGTGTATGACAGATGGGCCCCATGCCCTATTACCTAAATAAAACCTGTTAGTTAAACCCCCTGTGTCACTTACACCTAGGGCCCACATGTAAATCAATTAGTTAAATTAAAATAGAAATGTAATGTTCCTATGACATGTGGGACCCCCACTGTAATTAGGTTTAATTAAAATGTTTAATTGCATGTGAGGATGACCAGTGGGTCCCACTGGTCAGGTTTGACTGGTCAAACCCCTGTTCTGGATAAGATTATTTATTTAATAAAAGAAATTCAGAAAATGTTTTAAAATTGATTAAACTTATAAAATCAATATCTTTTAATCCGTATATCGGATCGAAAAACTTTATACATCAAAATTGATCAGAAAAATATAACGAATACGGATACGCTATCCGTATGTCTACCCCACCCCCTAACACACCGGTCATCAACATTCCCCCCTCCGGGCTGTCTGTCGATAATTCCCGGTACCGATAAAAAGTACCCGGATGAATTTATTCCGAACACGAAAGTTGTCCGGAATGGTTCAACTAACACGGATACACCCCCGATATCTTTGTCGGATGTCCATGACACCTCCGGTATGAACCCTTCCCCCTCCGGACACCCTGTCCGGTAATCACCCGGAGCTGGCAGTTCATCCCCGGATGAATTCCCGCTCCGAGCAACGTACTTTGCACTGCGTTAGAACACCGTTAACTTTACAATTGTCTTGTCATTTAATATGTTTGCATTGCTTGCTTTGTATTTACTGTTTCTCCCCCCCTTTATTCTCCGGTAGACCCCGCTGCTACCGTCGACTACACTGCTGCCGGGTACGACTACTTCGTCGACGACCCTGCCCCTACCGTCGAGCTTCCAGGTAAGCAGAGCCATTCTCTTCCCCAGATATCGCCTACCTTTCCGTACTTTCTTGCACTAGGCATCGTTACTGCTGCTGCTACGTTACAATCCTATTCAATTGCATAGCCTGATTTTGTCACCCCTTGATGTACCTTTCTTATCCTATGCTGCCTATTATAAGTATGCATATATTCAGCAGTGAACCCTGCGCATTGTTAGCTAGGACTAGATAGCGGGACGTGATCACTCAGGGGATTGAACACGGATATAATATATACAACTGCACAGGTACGGTACAAAGCAGACACCGCCAAAGGCCCCTATCTAGGTTATGCCTAGTCACCTCAAGTGTGAGCTATCCAGGAGTAATCCTTGTACTCCACTCGAGGCTGACTTTGTCTTGCCGCCATAGGGTCCTGAACAGCGGTTGTCCTTAAGGTAAGAAGTCGGGCGACCCAACGGTGCCCGCGAGCGGTATATTGTCGGGAACGACAGGGAGGGTACGACCGACGTTACTGGCGTGCTTGGCCCCTGCTCGTATCTCGCGAGAGTTACCAAACCACGGAAAATTCGAGCTCTACCAAGAGCACACGCGAGACAAGGTAAGGAGACGGTTCACCTTGTCGGTAACCGCGTGCTTTGACGGGATGACAGGGCAGGCCCCGACGTTACCGGTGGGCCTTGTTGCTGTTCGTTGTCCGTTGTGTTGTTATCCAGACAGCGATAAGGATTGTCTGCGAGATAATATTAAAATGTTAAATGGTTCGGCGGATGACTTGAGAGACCCGTTGGTCTGTACGCACTACCTACACGTGGGATTACGGTGTGGGCCCTCCGCGTCGTAGTTTGTCCGAAAGCTCTTCAGACGTCAGCAGTACCACGGGCTGATAGCCGGGAAGCGGTCTTGTCTTATTTGCTGCAGCAGGTGTGTTTGGATTTGCTTTTGCTTCACCGGCCAGTCTTGTACCGTGCAGGAGCATGCAGGGGTGAGGGACCTAGACCCCTTGGCGCATAGGATATAGTCCGGCGGATGGCCTCTCTGCTGAGCCTAGGATGGGCTGCGATGTGTCGGATAGCCTCGGTGGGGCGTTCCCTAACAAGGTTCACGCCACCCTGGAGATCCGAGCGTGCAGGCTGAACAGGAGTGCACCCCTGCAGGGAGTTTAATCTATTCGAATAGCCGTGTCCACGGTAACAGGACGCTTTATGCTGAAGCTGGATCTTACCACTACAAACTATTACTATTAAACTGTATGGTTCCGGGTTTTCTTCCTCGCATGGGAGTCGAGGAGGGGTACTCAGAGACATTATTATTATTAATCATTACAACTTATATTATACAATGTTGCAGCAACTTCTGCTTCATTGTTACTTTATTGCTTTATATGAATTGTTGGATGTTTCTCTTCTCATGCTGCAAGACAACGTCGGAAGATGCTAGTCTTCGATAGGCCTAGCTTCTTACCCTTACTCTGATTTCTATCTTGCAGTCCACTATATACAGCCTCCCCTTTCATTTGATACAAATGCATAATGCTTAGTAGCGGACGTAAGACTCGCGGGTATACTAGATACTCACCTGCTTTATTTCCTTTATTGTTTTTCCTGATCGGTCGCTGCAGTCGACGTTGGAGCCCAGGAGCAGGAGTACCCCGGAGGAAGTTACTACTACGTCGAGACCCCCGCTGACCAGGACCAGGAGTAGTTTCGGAGGTTCCCAGGCAGGAGGCCTTGCCTTTTCGATCTGTATCTCTGATGTTATTTGTGCTAGCCTTCCTAAGGCAAAACTTGACTAACTATGTCTGTACTCAGATATTATGGCTTTTATAACTTATGTTTTCGGGTCCGTGTGACCCCCTTTATTGTAACATATTGGTTTATCCTTTTGTGTTTAGTGTTGTGCTGTGATATTCTCACCGTGGCACCCTAATCTCAGCCGTGTACCCTGCGTGTATGATTACTGTACACGGATTGATTTTGGGGGCGTCACATTCGTCGGGATGCGAAGAGGAGGACAAGGATAGGATAGGTTTTATGTTTGCGTAAGTAGTTGATAGAAAGACTTCTTGGAGGCGATTCCTCATTGAATGCTTAGCTTCTTATCTTACTCTCTAGATCGTTAGCCACTTCATAAATGCTAGTGCGGCAGCAACCTCACCACTTACCCCATCCTTACCGTAAACTACTAGTTGTCCTAGAATGACGAGTGATGAAGTCCTTGCTGGGTCAGTTGACCACTGCAGTTGGATGCTGAGTACTTCTGTACTCATGATACTAACCCCAAACTCTTTTTAGGGTTCTTGATCGACAACATGTATGGTGATCGACGTTTCACGTGGAGACTCGACGACGACTAGTTAGGCGGATCCCAGCGGAGGGCCTGGACCCGTGTGGTTTTTGGGATCGATGCTTTTCTTTTTGCCACTAGGCATTTGTTTGTAGTCTGTACTCAGACATATATCTTCCGCTGTTGTATTGTATTAAAGAAAGTGTATGCCGATTGTATGCGATGTTGTATCCTCGTATCTGTAATGTTGTGATATCATGTTGGAAATCCGGGGCATATGGCTTTGTCGTATGTTGCGGTGGGACCGATATGTGCTTCGTCCCCGGATCTGGATGGAAACATCTAGATCTGGAACAGTATCGCATATCGGGCCTTACAACTTGGTATCAGAGCCTTACCGATCGTAGGATCCCTTTTCTGGTCGAAGTCGAGTCTAGAAAAAACTATTTTGTAGTTACTAAGTTAGTTATAGGAGAGTAGGAATCTTTTTACTCCTTATCCTTGCTCTGGTCAGGAAAAGTCAAATAAGTGTTTTAATCTCGCCTTGTCCCCTTCAAAACTCTAGGATCTCGAGTGTGTGGAGTATCGGAACCGTTACAATGCCTTGCTTGCAGCGTATTGTCTCGATTCTGATCTAAGGTTGGGAAATCCTATAGTACCTTTAGTTCTTCGACTCCGGATAATATCTTGGTCGTCCGTTGACTTCATTCCTCTTGACTAGTATCCTCACGATTTGAGTGAGAGTACTTCCTTGATCATCGTTTTGAATTGTTGTTCTTTCTCTTGATCTCTCGATGGTTTCGTTTTCCGACGATGTCGTCTCTCTGCGGAAAGTTTCTCGACGGAAGCTCGACATCGACATGGAGCAGAGTCCCTTGTTGGTGGTGTTGAAGAATCGTCGACTCTCTTTTCTCCCCCCTCTCCCCCGGATCGTCCTGGATCTCGGGACGAGATCCCTTGTTGGTGGTGTTGTATTGTAACAGCCCAGATTTCACAAAAATTAATTTTTTTTTCGGTGTGAATTGTTTGATTATCTGATTTGTTTGCGGTGTTTGCATCCCCGATTTATCGATCAGCGATTATTTTCCCCCCTCTTCTCTCGTATCGTACGGAGACCGACCGTTGCCACCCTGACACTCAAACTTTGCGACACCGGGTTTCGCTCGATCACCGTCGCGAAAACCGCACAAGACCAGCCGCAACCAACGGAACGAAAACCCCGTTTAATAATTAAACGGGTTATTTTTATAGCGCGCCGAAAAGTGTTCTTGGAACAGTTCCAGCGCGAGGTGAACGCCGCCGGCTTGACGCGCTGATCGCACAGTTCGAAGTTTTACCCGAGTCGGAGGTCCTGCGGACCCCCGTCGGTCAGAAACGTAAACACCGCGCGCGCGAGAGTAAAACCGGGGATGTTTTTTCAAACTGCCAGCCACCTGGGCTATATAAAGACTACCACACTCCCACCACTTTCTAGGGTTTCCCTAGCCACAAAATTGCAGCCACCCCCTCCACTTGCCCAAAAAATAGCCACATTTTCGCACCAAACCCTAGCCCAGAATCTGGAATTCCATCCCAGGCGATCTGGACCGTCAGATCTGGTGATCCGACGGCCCAGGGAGCTCTTCAACCCCACCTCTCCTCTCTCTATCCTGGCTGTCGTGCCCGTGCCCGTGGAGAGCAGCCTCCGTCGCCGGCGAGCCGGAGCCGCTGCGCCACCCTCCTCTCTCCCTTCCTTGTCCTTTCCCTCTCCTCCCTCCTCTCCCTAATTCCTCTCCTCTCCTCTCTCCGCGTAGGTCAGAAGGAGACGCTGCCCCGCCCGTCATGGCCATCCCGAGGGGAGCTCGGCCCCGCGCCCCAAGGATCGTCGCCGGCCGTCGCCCGGACCGGATTCCGCCGGATCCCGGTCTCCTCCGGCCAGCCCCGTAGCCTCTCGCACGCCCCCTCGCCCTCCTCGCCGGCGAGCAGCCTGGCGACGGCGCCGCCCTTGATCGACGCGTCCAGGAGGGACGAGGCGCCATATCCAGCGTGGCCGCCTGTGGGCCGACCTGCCAGCTCACCCCCTTCGGCCCAGCTCGGCCAGGGCCCTGCTGGCCAGCCCAGCTCGGCCAGGGCCCTGCTGGCTAGCCCAGCTCCGAACCAGCCAGCCCAGGCCGCCTCCTCTACTTCATGGGCCGAGCCCGTTTGGGGTGAGGCCCATTTTTTTCTGTTGACTAACCCTGTGATTTTTCACCATGTTTGGAAAATACGTGCTGCTGATTCATTTTTGCGACGTAGTTTGCAAGTAAACCGTAGCCCGGATCACGTTGCGCCCAAAAGGAAAATTGTTTAGAATTGTGTGTACTTCAGTTCATCTTTTGTGAGAATTTTGATTTGAGGCCATCTTGATGTTGTTAATCTGTGTTGAAGTGGGCATAAGGCTGTTAATTGCTATAATTTCCTGTTAGTGTGCTCCTGCTGTTATTTTATTGCAAGTTTTCATGATGATTGTGACACATCCATGAGGCCTATTGCATTGATTCTTTTTGCATACTGTTAAGCATCATGTCTACTTCCATTATGTATATTGCTTTGTCATGATATGCTTGCTGGTCATCTAGTTATTGAGCTCCAAAGTTGCTATGCCACTGTTTTTGACAGCCACCTCTGTTTTTCTCTAAGTCTGTAACTTTCCGATGCCATGTTGCATGCTTAATATCTTTTGATCTATGATGCCTATGACCTTGATTCTTGTTTGTACCTGATCACCATCATGTCTAGTTCATGCTCATATATTGCTATGTCATGTGGCTGCACTTTTGCATATAGTTTTACCCCTGTTTATACAGCATAAAAATAACAGTTTCTGCCATGTTTCTCTGATTTTCACTAAGTCCTTGACCAGTAATGTTTTCTTGCATTTTGCATGAGCTATAATTAGTTGTTCATGATGCCTATTTGCATGATTCCTTTTGCTATGCCTTCCCTGCCATGTCTACTTTAGTTGCATATCATTTGTGAGCATGTTTGCATTCATTATCATGTTTATGCATTGCTCTAAAGTGTGCTTCCCGATGTTGGCAGATTGTGTTCCAAACTTGTTTTGCTTGTATCTTTTTAACCGTAACTCCGTTTGGGGTGTTCTTTATATGTAACTTGATTAGTTTTTCATGTACTTTGTGTTTATGCTTTTGTTTTCTGCTGTTAACCAACCTAAAATATGGTTTAGGACAGAACAGTACCAAATGTTTTAATTGTCGTGGAGCACTTAGTGTATGCCGTGTTTAGGTTGTGCCTCACTTAAATTGACTAGCATAGATAGTGTATCTTATGCTTCACCTCTTGTCATGTTTGTGTGATATTCCATGCTTGAGTGAGATGCCATGTTAACAATCTTTGCTCACCTTGTGTAGCTAAACAACTTGAACCATCGTAAACGTGCGGTATCGTCGTGTGTGACGAGTACTCCACTTAACCTGTTAGTAACCGCTCTCGACGGTAGGTGCGATGTCTTGTGTTGCCTTCTTGTTGATGCCTGTTCGTGTTTTCTTCGTAGTAATAGAGTGCTTGCTCGTTGATTGCTTTCCAGTGTTTCCTTCCCGTGTGCCTCCCGCGGTTACTCTCGGAGACGTTGCGAGCTTGCGATCAACTACACCTTCGGAACCCGAGTTATCAACAGGCAAGGACTATACATTACTTATGATCCATTCTATTTCAACCAGCGGTTTGCATGCTAGTCTAGGATAGGTTCGATATTTGATCCTACCACATGTTTACAACCTCTTTCAAACCAATACAGCCATGTCCCCTCCCAGCAAACCTTGTACTGCTATGTTACTATTGCTCGTTGCTCAGCCCCTGCTTAGTATGTATGCTTAGGATGCTACGCTTTTACCCTGTTACTCCTTGGTTTCGGCAATCACATTATTATATTGTTGTTGATGGTATGATTATTATAATGTTGACTATATTCGACGAAGAATGGAAGGTCTAGGCTATCCCGCCCCGACGCTTTGTTCCATTCGAGTCACCTAGGATCCGTGTTCCGGGCATTGGTTTTAAGACTAAGCGTGCCTAACCGCGTGTGGGATTTTATGGGGTCCCCTTTTCTTACCTACCTAGCTTCAAAAATTTCTAGTGGTGGCCCAAGCTTATTTACCATTTGAAACCGTGTGTGTGCTGGTCGGCCGCCAGTAGTTTTCAAACCAACCTGGACCAGTGAGGACATAGTTCCCTTGTTGGCCCACCTTGTTCGGCTGAGGATCCGGTTTCCCATGTGTGATCAACCAGCTATCCAAACCCGAGACAGACGGTAGAGACCGATTCGAGAGCGCGGACGGCTTTTGAGTTGGGTGTCGACTCACCGGGGGCCACCCGGATTTGTTTGTTGTTAGCTAGAGGGACCTGTTGTTTCGGATCACTCAGAACTAAATCATAAAATGGTTGCCTATGATGGGTAGCAACTGAGAGAGATGGGCGTGCGTGCGGAGCCTTGTAATGGGAAGTTGGTACACCCCTGCAGGGTTAAATCTTTTCGAGAAGCCGTGTCCACGGTTATGGACGACTTGAGACCTACTCCTTGTTCATAGACAACAACAACTGAGATAATCTTAATATAACTTGATCAACGTGTGTGTGTGTGCCTTGACTGCTTCTTCTTCGTCGGGATGCGAAGAGGAGGACAAGGATAGGATATGTGTTATGTTTGCGTAAGTAGTTGATAGCAAGACTTGTTGGAGGCGATTCCTCATCGAATGCTTGGCTTCTTATCTTACTCTCTAGATCGTTAGTCGCTTCATAAATGCTAGTGTGGCAGCAACCTCACCACTTACCCCATCCTTACCGTATACTACTAGTTTTCCTAGAATGACGAGTCATGAAGTCCTTGCTGGGTCAGTTGACCACTACAGTTGGATGCTGAGTACTTCTGTACTCATGATACTACCCCAAACTCTTTTCAGGGTTCTTGATCGACAACAGGTATGGTGATCGATGTTTCACGTGGAGACTCAACGACGACTAGTTATGCGGATCCCGGCGGAGGGCCTGGACCCGTGTGGTTATGGGGATCGATGCTTTTCTCTTTGCCACTAGGCATTTGTTTGTAGTCTGTACTCAGACATATATCTTCCGCTGTTGTATTGTATTAAGGCAAGTGTATGACGATTGTATGAGATGTTGTATCCTTGTAATTGTAATGTTGTGATATCATGTTGGAAATCCGGGGCATATGGCTTTGTCATATGTCGCGGTGGGACCGATATGTGCTTCATCCACGGATCTCGATGGAAACATCTAGATCTGGAACAGTACCGCATATCGGTCCTTACAAGGGGTCAAATCGGTACAAGGTTAATCAATCGATGTTAACCAAGGGAATGGGGTACAAAGTATCTTCCGAGTTCATACTCAGGGGAATACATTCAGTGCCGATGAATGCATGAGAAGTTTTAAGAGGATAGGCATGCATTCGGTGCCGATGACGGGTGATGAAAAAGGGGTCCAGAGCATCAAGCATAAGCACTGAATCTGATATCGGACTGAATATCACAAGGTAGGTGACTCGTGGATGGCATACGAGGTCAAGCATGAGGAATAGTCCTTGGGCACGGGAATGTACAAAAGAGTCAGGTTTTTATCCTGTTGAATTGTGGCTTAGAGTGGTGGCATATTACGCGATCACGATGCAAGGATTGTCAGAGAACAGCTTGTAAGGTATGTCGGCGACAATATCGGTACGAGGAGCAGTGGACAAAGAGAACCATTTTCCGTCTCGTTAATACGAGGCGGACCAATTGGCAAAGTTATCGTCCCGGTGGTTACCGAAGAGTCATCAACAATGGCAACATGGTGTTACTGACGAGGTTGTACATGGAGGTGTTTACATAAGCAGGGGTTATCACTGCTTAGGTTATAATGATCTCACGAAAGGTTAAACAGAGCAATGGAAAAGAAATTGTGATGATACACAAGTATGTGGTGTATATCTTCCCCAAGGGAAAACAGAGCAAGACAAACATGACCAAGTCGTATTGGCAAAGATTCAAGGGAGGTTGTGGATGATAACACAAATAATCGAGGGAAAGGATGGTATTTCATACGATGAATCCAATCGACACATGGAAGAAGCCATGTAAGATTAGTCGGATAGTAATCCACCAAAGGTCGGGTGGTTCGCAAAGAATCTGATGTGAGTATCGGCACTCAACCAGATGAAGAAAGAATGCAAAGGAATCGGGTGATCAAAGCATCAAAATAATTTGATGCTTAAGTACAAGGGAATTATAATTTCCATATTGGGAGGTGGATGTAATTATCCATACGGACTTATCGGTGGCAGGGGATTGCAAAGGCGATGAACACATAGGGTCTCAGGAATTTATCGAATTGTATCTTCGAAATCTTCTCGTGAAGCAAGCGATCAACCGGGGTGAAGGGATCTACGGGTAGATGCGACCACGAGATCGTAATGTCAGAGTTAGCAAAATTACCCAAAAGGATAAGAGAGTAGAATCCCAGAGTAAAGGTACGGAGAAAAGGATCCTAATACCACCAAGTTTGCGATGTGGGCCGATAAGCCACACGACACTGTTAGTAAAGTAGTTTTTCAAAGACTAGACTCGACTTCGACCAACGAGTTGGAAGGGGTTTACCTATAGGCAGTCGGCTCAGATACCAACTTGTGACGCCCCCAAAATCGAACCATGTACAGTAATCATACATGCAAGGTACACGATCGAGATCAGGGATTCACGATGAGGTATCACAACACAACTCTACAAATAAAATAATACAAACTGTTTAATACAAGCCAGGGGCCACGAGGGCTCAAATACAATAGCTCGAGAGCACAAAGTTAGCGGAAGCAATAGTATCTAAGTACAAACACAAGGTACACATGATCTTCCTTAAGAAGGCTAGCACAATAACAACTACGATCGAAAAGGCGAGGCCTCCTTCCAGGGAACCTCCAAACTACTCCTTATCCCGGTCAAAGGGGGTCTCGACATAGTAGTAGGTGCCACCGGGGTACTCCTACTCCTGGGCTCCAACGTCGACTGCAGCGGCCAATCAGGCAAAACAAATAGGGGGAAATAAAGCAAGGGTGCGTATCTAGTATACCCGCGAATCTTATGTCCGCTATTAAGCAATTATGCATTAGTGTCAAATGGTAAGGGGGGCTATATATAGTGGACTGAATGCTAGAAAGTCAGAATAAGTATGATAATCTAGGCCTATCGAAGATTAGCATCTTCCGACGGTTCTTGCAACATGAGAAGAGAATAGCCAACAGTTTAAATAAAGCATAAAGTAACAATGCAGCAGAAGTTGCTGCAGCATTGTATAATAGTAAGTTGTAATAATTATCAAAGCCTCCGAGATCCCCTCCTCGACTTCCCTGCGAGGAAGAGAAACCGGAACCAACAGTTTAATAGTAATAGTTTGTAGTAGTAGGCTCTGGCTTCAGCATAAAGCATCATGTTACCGTGGACACGACTATTCGAATAGATCAAACTCCGTGCAGGGGTGCACTACTGTTCAGCCTGCACGCTCGGATCTCCAGGGTGGCGTACACCTTGTTAGGGAATGCCCCACCGAGTCTATCCGACACGCCGAGGCCCATCCTACGACTCATCAGAGAGGTCCCTGCCGGTCTAAAGTCCTAAGCGCAAGGGGGTCTTGGACCATCGCCCTTCCCCCTCCGGGTCGTTGTGCGCCAATGATTCCACGCAACTCTTCCAGGATGCGGATCGACCCAACCACAATGCTGAACTGGACGTCTTTCAGAGCTTTCAAACGAGACCACAATGCGGAGGGCCCACACCGTAATCCCACGTGAAGGTAGTGCGTACAGGCCTTTGCGGCCTCTCAAGTCATCCACCTGAACCATTAGTCATTTTATTATTATCTGTCGGGACAACCGTTATCGTTGCCCCTATCTGGGTGAGTCGCGTACAACGACAATAGCCAGGTCCACCCCCATAACCAGAGCCGGTGGCCGCCTGCCCTATCGTCCCACCAACTCGTGCGGTTACCAACAAGGTGGACCGTCTCCTTACCTTGTCTCGCGTTTGCTCTTTGAAGAGCTCAACTTTCGTACAACAGGGTATCTCACGGCCAACGAGCAAGGAACAGGCCCACGATGGTATCCGCCTGTCCTGTCGTCCCGATACAATCCCTGCGTGGGCACCATGGGGTCAGCCGACTCCTTACCTTTAAGGACACCAGTTGATTCAGGTGCCTACCATCAAGTGAAACCAGGAGGAATCATCCTCGATGGTTGATGGCATGGAAGTGGCAATGGCTTCTCGCCCTTCGTTGGTTACCCCAAGTGGAAGGTGAGATGTAGGATAGCAGAAAATTTCCCTCAGTGAAGAAACCAAGGTTATCAATCCAGTAGGACTCCGGCGATGATAAGTAGGTGTCAGTGGCGCACCTGACGCGGACCTGCACACAATACAATTAACTTTTCTCCCATCGAAGTTCAGAGAGGTTGTCAATCTCTCCGGTCTTGTTGTTTACAAAGGGTCAAACACACAAGGGATAATGATAATGGTATCAACTGAAAGTAAATGCAGGAAAATAAATGAACTTGTGAACAGTGATTGGAATATGGGCCGGGGTCCCGTGATGTTAACTAGTGACGTATCTCTCCCAAAAGACGATAAAACTGCTATGCGAGGTAAAAAAATTATAGATGGGCAATTGACAGGATTATAAACGCACTGCAATGCTAACTATGCTACAAAAGAAAGGAAGAGGCTCATAAGCATGGGTAGTACGCCAAAAAAAGTAGACGGAAATACATCTGCATCTACTACTAATCATCCACCTTGAGATATCTATCCAGAACATCTCGCTGGTATTAAGTTGCGAGCCCCACCCAAAGCAACAGCCAACTGCATTAAAAGAACTTCGAGTAAAGTAAACAATCCTTGCAACCGCGGTTACAAGCACCGTTGTTTTCCCCCTTGTGTCCACAGCACATCCCCTAGACTCATGTTTCTATCACTCCGGCGTGTCATCAGAGGGCATGTACCCACAATCGAGCATAACGTTCCCTCTTGGCATTACTATCTACCACTTGGCGAAAGCAATAAACAGCAACGGAGAAAATGCAAGAATTACTTAGGAACAAAATATAAGAGATCAAAACCAAATATATTACTCTATCACGATCTGAACATAATCTCATAATCCATCAGATCCCATCAAACTCAGCATAGCAACAGCAGAAGAATTACATAAGTGCATCGATCATGTAGGGCAGATCACGAGGTCTAAACCATGAAGAACAAAGAGGGGAGGAGAGCATCACATAGGTACTGATCACGGACCGATGGTCCAAGGTAGACTACTCACGGCACATCCGGGAAGCGTCCATGGTGGAGGAGAAGCTCACGGAGGTTGATCCTCCCTCCGACAGGGTGCCGGGAAGGGTGCTGACGGTGCTTCCGATCTTGGAAGTGCGGCGGCGGTGGAACAGAGGCGAGATTGCGAAATAGGGTTCTGTCTTCGGAATTTCCCCGTGACGGAGAAGAAATAGGCGAAGGGGGGCAGCCAGGGGGCCACCAGGGGCCCAGGCGCTCCCTGGCCGCTCCAGGTGGCCGCCTGGGTGCCTGGTGGTGGCCCCCTGGCCCTCCTTCAGGCTTATGGAGTCTTCCGACACGCTGATTTTTATCTGATTTTTCTCGGATATTTGGAGCACTTCTTATATGGGGGGAAAACTGAAATATAAAAAGAGCAGAAAATAGGAACTGGCACTGGGGTGCACTGAGTTAGTAGGTTAGTCCAAATATGATCAAAAGTGTATGAAAGTGTATCTAGATCATAGCAATATCACACAAAACATGGATGGAGCGAGCAGAAATTATCGATACGTTTGAGACGTATCAACATCCCCAAGCTTAATTCCTGCTCGTCCTCGAGTAGGTAAATGATAACATGCATAATTTCTGTGGTGACATGCTAGCAACCATATAAGAACTTTGAAGAGTAAAGTAATCAAGGTATGCAATTCAATTCAAGTCATAACATGCAAGAGTCTATATTAGCATTGAAACAAGCAACGAAAGAACATTAGGTGCAAGATCTCTCGTTGTTCGTGACTCGAACGTCTCCAAATGGTGTTTTCGTGCAAGAAGGGGATAGGGAATACGAGAAGAAAAAATATTTTTGTGTTGATAACTCAATCTACTAAAGTTTCACACTTGGTCTTCTTTGGAATCTTATCTTGACTCGTCCCCAAACCACTAGCCATGTACAAATCAATTTGATCCACTCCTTTTCGATATTTTGAGCACTCATGCAATGGATGAGCGTAAGCACGAGAGTTGAAACTTAGGATGGAAAAGAGAGAATATGGTGGAGGAGGAAGACAAAAAGGATGAGAAAGGCTCACATCAATGAGGATAATCATAGGCGAGAAGGCCAAATGATATATATGATGTGAGGAGTAGGGATTGCCATGCAACGGATGCACATATGAGCCGAAAAGCTCTCCAATGGAACTAGTGGGGGTGCAACTAACTTGCTCACTCATGAATACCTAGAGCTCTTTTGAGGAGGCTCATCCTTGGAATATGCAAGCCAAGTTCTATAGTGTGAAGGTCCCCACATAGCTATATGCATGATCGTCTCTATGGAGTACAAGGATAAGAGGGAGTACTAGTGTGGATCTTTCAAAAGGATAGTAGTGTTTCCCCTTTCTCTCTTTTTATTTTCTTTTCTCTTTTTTTCTATTTTTTGTATTTTTTTGGTGGCACCAATGGCTTTTTATATTTAACTCTCATTTGTCCTCTTTGGGATCTTTTGTTTTGTCCACTTTGGGATATTTTCCTCACTTAAGGGCAACACTCTAATTTACAAGAGGGTGTAGAAGATCTTTCACACTTTACAAGGTACTCAAATCATAAAGAAGATGTAGCTATCATCATGTATGCAATGTATGCCGCTGCCAGTGTAGCAGGAACATGTATGACATGAAGATCAAGTCATGAAGAGGTGGATGTTGTATGGCAATATATCTCGGAAAGGCTATGGAAATGCCTTGATAGGTAGGTATGGTGGTTGTTTTGTGGAAATATATAAGGAGGGTTATGATGACAGAGCGTATCATGCCAAGGGTTTGGATGTACCGGCGAAGGTGGACGCCAACTCTCGGAGTGAGAAGAAGGCAATGCACGGCACATGAGAGGCTAGCAAATATGAGGAGGTGGAAGTGTCAACTTTCAATACTTACATTAGTCCGAAGAACTAGTGCACTTATTATCGGTAACTCTCAATCTAATAAGTAGGTTCACAAAGGGACAAGTACCCCGAGGAGGAGTGTATGGGGGTTTGGTTATCCTTGCGCATCCTCGACTCATGGTACGTGAGTGTACTCTAATATTCGATCCCTCCAAAGATTAGCGATCCATCTAGTAGCTAGAGTTCTCAACTAGTTTTGTAGGTTTTGAAAATAAACACGGATTGCCCAAAATACGACACCTATCACTAATAGGCTGGAGCTCTTGACACCAAAAGTTCAAACATTAGTCACATCAATACCTCAAAACTATTGCAAGTTACTACTAAAATTTAATAGCAACCTCAATTACCTACTTTCAATACAAGACACAACTTAGTGCAACAACCAACTCTCTTAACAAGATAAACATGAAAACTAAAGAGAGTTCCAGCAACAAATCTAAACAAAAGTCAAGGCTCTTGCTAAAGACAAACTAAGACTAAAACTAAACATGGCAGCAGCTACGAAAAGATAAAGAACACACAACAGTAAGAAGATAGGCATGAAAAATCCTATGATGTGTTCTAGATTTTGAAAGTGGAGCGTGTTTCTCTCCCACACAAAGTAAGACGGGGTATATCTTGTTATGAACAGCAAGCAAAGCTAAAGAAAACTAAAAATAAAACCTAAGAGCGAGACGCTCCAAGCATAGCACATAACGCATGAAGTTATAAAAATATAGTGAGACGAAGGACGAACTGATGATTGTTGATGGAGAAGGGGATGCACGGAGGCATCCCCAAGCTTAGACGCTTGAGTCTCCTTGAATATTTATTGGGGATGCATGGGGGCATCCCCAAATTCGGGAAAATTGAAATAAAAAAGCTTGGGGATGCCTCCGTGCATCCCCAATAAATATTCAAGGAGACTCAAGCGTCTAAGCTTGGGGATGCCCCCGTGCATCCCCTTATTCATCAACAATCACCAGTTCGTCCTTCGTCTCACTATATTTTTATCACTTCATGCGCTATGTGCTATGCTTGGAGCGTCTCGCTCTTAGGTTTTATTTTTAGTTTTCTTTAGCTTTGCTTGCTGTTCATAACAAGTTAGATCCCTTCTTACTTTGTGTGGGAGAGAAACACGCTCCACTTTCAAAATCTAGAACACATCATAGGATTTTTCCTGCCTATCTTTTTACTTTTGTGTGTTCTTTATCTTTTCGTAGCTACTGCCATGTTTAGTTTTAGTCTTAGTTTGTCTTTAGCAAGAGCCTTGGATTTTGTTTAGTCTGTTGCTGGAACTCTTTTTAGTCTTCATGTTTATCTTGTTAAAGAGAGTTGGTTGTTGCACTGAGTTGTGTCTTGTCTTGAAAGTAGGTAATTGAGGTTGCTATTTAATTCTAGTAGTAACTTGCAATAGTTTTGAGGTATTGTTTTGATTAATGTTTGAACTTTTGGTGTCAAGAGCTCTAGCCTATTAGTGATAGATGTCGTATTTTGGGCAATCCGTGTGCATTTTCAAAACCTACAAAACCAGTTGAGAACTCTAGCTACTAGATGGATCACTAATCTTTGGAGGGATCGAATATTAGAGTACCCTCACGTACCATGAGTCGAGGATGCGCAAGGATAACCAAACCCCCATACACTCCTCCTCGGGGTACTTATCTCTTTGTGAACCTCCTTATTAGATTGAGAGTTACCGATAATAAGTGCATGAGTTCTTCGGACTAATGTAAGTATTGAAAGTTGACACTTCCACCTTCCCATATTTTGCTAGCCTCTCCCGTGCCGTGCATTGCCTTCTTCTCACTCCGAGAGTTGGTGTCCACCTTCACCGGTACATCCAAACCCTTGGCATGATACGCTCTGTCATCATAAACCTCCCTTTATCTTTCCTCAAAACAGCCACCATACCTACCTATCAAGGCATTTCCATAGCCTTTCCGAGATATATTGCCATGCAACATCCACCTCTTCATGACTTGATCTTCATGTCATACATGTTCCTGCTACACTGGCAGCGACATACATTGCATACATCATGTTAGTTACATCTTCTTTATGATTTTGAGTACCTTGTAAAGTTTGAAAGATCTCCTTTACCTTCTTGTAAAATAGAGTGTTGCCCTTAAGTGAGGAAAAGATCCCAAAGTGGACACAATAAAAGATCCCAAAGAGGACAAAATCAAAAGAACCCAAAGAGGACAAATGAGAGTTAAATAGAAAGAGCCACTGAGGCCACAAAAAAATACAAAAAAATAGAAAAAAGAGAAAAAGAAATAAAAAGAGAGAAAGTGGCAACACTACTATCCTTTTGAGAGATCCACACTAGTACTCCCTTTATATCCTTGTACTCCATAGAGATGATCATTATGCATATAGCTATGTGGGGACCTTCACACTATAGAACTTGGCTTGCATATTCCAAGGATGAGCCTCCTCAAACGAGCTCTAGGTCTTCATGAGCGAGCAAGTTAGATGCACCCCCACTAGTTCCATTGGAGAGCTTCCTAGCTCGTATGTGCATCCGTTGCATGGCAATCCCTACTCCTCACATCATATCTATCATTTGGCATCTCTTGCCTATGATTGTCCTCATTGATGTGAGCCTTTCTCATTCTTTTTTGTCTTCCTCCTCCACCATATTTCTCTCTTTTCCATCCTAAGTGTCAACTCTCGTGCCTATGCTCATCCATTGCATGAGTACTCAAAATATTGAAAAAGGAGTGGATCAAATTGACTTGTACCTGGCTAGTGGTCTGGGGACGAGTCAAGATAAGATTCCAGAAAAAGACCAAGTGTGAAACTTTAGTAGATTGAGTTCTCAACAAATAAATTGTTTTTCTCGTATTCCCTATCCCCCTTCTTGCACGCAAACACCATTTGGGGACATTCGAGTCACGGACAGCGAGAGCTCTTACACCTAATGTTCTTTTGTTACTTGTTTCAATGCTAATATAGACTCTTGCATGTTATGACTTGAATTGAATTTCTAACCTTGATTGCTTTACTTTTCAAAGTTCTTATATGGTTGCTAGCATGTCACCACAGAAATTATGTTGTTATCATTTACCTACTCGAGGACGAGCAGGAATTAAGCTTGGGGATGTTGATACGTCCAAAACGTATCTATAATTTCTGCTTGCTCCATGCATGTTTTGTGTGATATTGCTATGATCTAGATACACTTTCATACACTTTTGATCATATTTGGACTAACCTATTAACTCAGTGCACCACAGTGCCAGTTCCTGTTTTCTGTTGTTTTTCTATTTCAGTTTTCCCCCACATAAAAAGTGCTCCAAAAATTCGGGAAAATTCAGATAAAAAATCAGCGTGAAGGAACCTTCCGGAAGAACCTGGGTGGGGCCGGAGGGCCACCACCAGGGGACCAGGCGCCCTGGTGGCGCGCCCTAGGGTTTGGCCGCGCCAGGGGGGCGCCTGGAGCCCTGGTGACCCCCCTGGCTGCCCCCCTTCGCCTATATATTCTCCGTCACGGGAAACTTCCGAAAGGAGAACCCTTTTTCGCGATCTCTCCTCTGTTCCGCCGCCGCCGCGCTTCTGAGATTGGGAGCACCAGAAGACCTCTTCCCGGCACCCTTCCGGAGGGAGGGTTGACCTCCGGGAGTGTCCTCTCCACCATGGATGCTTCCCGGATGTCTTGTGAGTAGTTTTCCTTGGACCATGGGTCCGTGATAAGTAGCTATGTGATGTTCTCCCCCCTCTTTGTTCTTCATGGTTTAGACCTCGTGAGCTACCCTACATGATCGAGGCACTTTTGTAATCTTTCTGCTATTGCTATGCTGAGTTTGATGGGATCTGATGGATTATGAGATTATGTTAAGATTGTGATTGAGTAATATATTTTGTTCTTATCTCTTATATTTTTGTTCCTAAGTAATTCTTGCATGTTCTTCGTTGCTGTTTATTGCTTTGTCCAAGTAGTAGGTAGTAACCCCAAGAGGGAACGTTATGCTCGATTGTGGGTTCATGCCCCCCGATGACACGCTTGAGTGACAGAAACATGAGTCTAGGGGATGTGCTGTTGCCACAAGGGGGAAAACAACGGTGCTTGTAACCGCGGTTGCAAGGATTGTTTACTTTACGCAAAGTGCTTTTTAATGCAGTTGTCTGTTGCTTTGGATTTACACTTTGGGTGGGGCTCGCAACTTAATACCAGCGAGATGTTCTAGATAGATATCTCAAGGTGGATGATTAGTAGTAGATGCAGTTGGATTTCGGTCTACTTATTTTGGCGTACTGCCCGTACTTTTGAGCCTCTTCCTTTATTTTGTAGCATAGTTAGCATTGCGGTGCGTTCATAATCATGTCAATTGCCCTTCTGTAATTTGTTCACCTCGCATAGCAGTTTTATCGTCTTTTGGGAGAGAGACATCACTAGTGAACATCACGTATCCCGGTGCAAATCCTCATCACTGTTACACGCTCATTTACTTTTCTGCTTTTACTTTCAGTTGCTATCATTATCCTTTGTGTTTGATCCTTTGTGAACAACAAGACCGGAGAGATTGACAACCTCTCTGAACTTCGTTGGGAACAAAGTTATTTGTGTCTGTGTGCAGTTCCGCGTCAGTAGCGCCGCTGACACCTACTTATCATCTCTGGAGTCCTACTGGAGAGAAACCTTGGTATCTTTACTGAGGGAAATTTGCTGCTGTGCTACATCACGCCTTCCACTTGGGGCTCACCAACGAAGGGCGAGAAATCACTATCATTACCTCGCACATCACATCCCCAAGCTTGAGCGCTTGACACTCCCGAATCTTATTTCATCATCTTCATGTTCCATCGCACACTTGAAAACTCCCTTCATACATAACTCATCATAAGCTGATCAGAGAGGTTAGTACCCTTAATAAATAATTTTTGCCCACTGGATATAAAGATATTCTTGAAGATCTACTGTTTCTCAAGACTGCCAAAGGTTTTTTCAAAGAAAAAGCAAGCTAAAGGTTTGCAAAAGTTAGGAGAGACAAAACGTGGCAGAATCTGTGAAAAACAGAACAGCAGGTAGTAAAGAATTTTTTAGGGGCACTTATGCAACTCAAATAAAAAAACTCAGATCATACGAAAGTTCCAGAATTGTATAGAGCATGATGTGTAAAAAATCAGCTCAAAAATATGAACTGGTGATTTTATCTGATTTTTCCCGTCACGAGGACATAATCTGTTTTCTGGACAGCATGTCACAACTTTCACTTCACTTGTCATATGAGGCTATAACTTGGCACAAAGCTTGAAAATAAAGATACAATGATGTTTCTACAGTATTAACAATCATCAAGACCACTAAAAACAGAAGTAAAAACATCTTGGGTTGCCTCCCAACAAGCGCTTTCTTTTACGCCTTTAAGCTAGGCATAAGGCAAAAGAAGAATCAAAGGTATCCAAATTCGTCGGAATCGTAAAAACCTTCAAATTGATTTTCAATAAGGTCATTCTTCTTCTTCCTAGGAAAGTGGTACTTACCTTTCGCCTTACCGCGTAACCGTATGAACCCGTTACCAATATCAATGAAGCCTTTTATGGCTCGGACGAAGTTCCTTCCAAGCACAATGTTGCTTTGGTTTGGCTGCATGACGAAGAAATCCATCGGTGCAATCCTATGAAGGAATGTAACTTGGACTTCTTTCACCTTTCCTTTAACCTCTGAAATATCTCCATTAGCATGTTCATGTTAAGATGACAATTTATCCATATGTAGCTTCAAAGAATCATAAACTAACTTTGGCATAGTAGAAACCATGGATCCAATGTCACAAAAAGCAAGGAAGTCTTGGTTAGAGATGCTAATCCTAACAAAGGGCTCCCAATCATCATCTATCTCCAACATTTATTTCTTGTTGAACTTAAGTTTTTCTACTTCCCTCAAATCTAGAGCATCCATCCTCTTTTCAATAGTGGCAAGTCTAACTATAACAGTATCAATACTACGATCATAAACAAAATAACTAGATAGACTGTGCAAAATATTAAGAGCTCTAGCTTCATCACACTCTAAGAAATCTCCTTCAGCTATAATATCAAGAGAGTGTTTACACCACTTAAAAATACCATGGTAAAAATTCCTAAGCACAATTTTTATAGGTATCCAAGGCATAATTCTTTTGTGTGCTTCAGAAATTCTATCCCATGTCGTCTTCATGTTTTCTCCATCCCTTTGACAGAAATCGAGAACTTCCGATTCCCGCAAAGCACCAAGTCCTAACATGTTCATCTAAACAAGGAGGACTACCAACAGCAAGATAAGTAATTTTCTTGTGATTTTTTATATAAGACACAAAGATAAAAATAGAAAGGTAAACTAACAAGACGAAAAAGTAAAGGTAAAAGATAGTGGGAAACTCCCCTATCTTATCACTCGGAGTCCCCGGCAATGGCGCCATAAATTTTCTTGATGGCATGTAAGTGGTAATGGCTTCTCGCCCTTCGTTGGTTACCCCAAGTGGAAGGTGAGATGTAGGATAGCAACAAATTTCCCTCAGTGAAGATACCGAGGTTATCAATCTAGTAGCATTCCGGCGATGATAAGTAGGTGTCAGTGGCGCACCTGACACGGACCCTCACACAATACAATTAACTTTGCTCCCAACGAAGTTCAGAGAGGTTGTCAATCTCTCCAGTCTTGTTGTTTACAAAGGGTCAAACACACAAGGGATAATGATAATAATAATGGTAGCAACTGAAAGTAAATGCGGGAAAATAAATGAACTTGTGAACAGTGATGACAATATGGACCGGGGTCCCGTGATGTTCACTAGTGATGTCTCTCTCCCAAAAGACGATAAAACTGCTATGTGAGGTAAACAAATTACAGATATGCAATTGACATGATTATAAACGCACTGCAATGCTAACTGTGCTACAAAAGAAAGGAAGAGACTCATAAGCATGGGTAGTATGCCAAAATAAGTAGACCGAAATCCATCTGCATCTACTACTAATCATCCACCTTGGGATATCTATCCAGAACATCTCGCTGGTATTAAGTTGCGAGCCCCACCCAAAGTGTAAACCCAAAGCAACAGACAACTGCATTAAAAGAACTTTGCGTAAAGTAAAGAATCCTTGCAACCGCGGTTACAAGCACCGTTGTTTTCCCCCTTGTGGCCAAAGCACATCCCCTAGACTCATGTTTCTGTCACTCAAGCGTGTCATCAGGGGGCATGTACCCACAATCGAGCATAACGTTCCCTCTTGGAGTTACTATCTACCACTTGGCCAAAGCAATAAACATCAACGGAGAACATGCAAGAATTACTTACGAACAAAAATATAAGAGATCAAAACCAAATATATTACTCTATCACGATCTGAACATAATCTCATAATCCATCAGATCCCATCAAACTCAACATAGCAATATCAAAAGAATTACATAAGTGCCTCGATCATGTAGGGCAGCTCACGAGGTCTAAACCATGAACAGGAAAGAGGGGAGGAGAACATCACATAGCTACTGATCACGGACCCATGGTCCAAGGTAGACTACTCACGGCACATCCAGGAAACGTCCATGGTGGAGGAGAAGCTCCCGGAGGTCGATCCTCCCTCCGGCAGGGTGCCGAAAAGGGTCCTAACAGTGCTCCCGATCTTGGAAGCGCGGCTGCGGCGGAACAGAGGCGAGATTGCGAAATAGGGTTCTGTCTTCGGAATTTCCCCGTGACGGAGAATAAATAGGCGAAGGGGGCAGCCAGGGGGGCCACCAGGGGCCCAGGCGCCCCCCTGGCGCGGCCAGGCCCATGGCCGCGCCAGGTGGCCGCCTGGGTGCCTGGTGGTGGCCCCCTGGCCCTCCTTCGGGCTTTTGGAGTCTTTCGACACGCTGATCTTTTATCTGATTTTTCCCGGATTTTTTGAGCACTTTTTATACGGGGGAAAACTGAAATAAAAAATTAGCAGAAAACAGAAACTGGCACTGGGGTGCACTGAGTTAGTAGTTTAGTCCAAATATGATCAAAAGTGTATGAAAGTGTATATAGATCATAGCAATATCACACAAAACATGCATGGATGATAACCCACAAGTGTAGGGGATCGCAACAGTCTTCGCGGGTAAGAGTAACCAAATTTATTGATTCGACACAAGGGGAGCCAAAGAATATTTATAAGCCTTAGCAGTTGAGTTGTCAATTCAACCACACCTGAAAAAGCACTAGACAAGATATAAGTAGCAACGGTGTGTTGACGGGTGTAGCATTTAAGACTTCCCCAATCACCAACACCACAAAGTAGTAACAAAGTAGTAGGAGCAGCAAAAAAAGTAAAAGTAACAACGAAGGAAATGAAGGTGAAAGATGGACCGGGGTTCAAGGTTTCACTAGTGGTACCTCTCAAGCAATAGAACAAGGTGCTGGATGAACAAATTAAAGTTGGGCAATTGACGGAATTGCACCAGCTCTAACCAAAGAACAAACTAGAGCATCCTAGTCTAAGAACCAAACGTAGGCATGTGTTCCGTATGTAGTTGTACGTGCTTGCAATAAGAACTTTGCACAACATCCTTTGTCCTACCATCCCGCTACGAACGGGGCCACTTAAGGAACTTATGGAGATTAAGGTTCTCCTGCGGCGGAGCACCGGAACAAAGCATTAACACTCCATGAACACATGTGATCCTCATATTATAGCCCATCCCCTTTGGTGTCCCAAGTTGTCACCATTGGGATCGCCGGTTCCGGACTATAATAGGTGCATAAAACCGTCGATAAGATCTAGAACAACAATTATAATCATGCAACCATAACATGCACAGATCTGAGATCATGCTACTCGTGCACTAGTAACAAGCATTAAGAACGACAAATTGCAGCAACAATAATTCATAAACCTCTTAGGACTGAACAAGGTAACAATTCATCGGATCCCAACAAACACAACACCAATTACATCATATGGATCTCAATCATGTAGGGCAGCTCATGAGAACATTGTATTGAGGATATAGGGGGAGAGAATACCACATAGCTACTACCAAGAACTCGTAGTCCAAGGAGGAACTACTCAAGAAGCATCATGGGGGAAGGAGAGTCGATGAAGATGGCCCCGGGGGCCAAGGCCCTCCCCGGCAGGGTGCCGGAGCAGGATCCTGGTGACCCCCGAAGCTAGTTTTCGATGGCGGCGGAGATCGGAATCGCTTCTAGAAAAAGTACTTCGATATTAGGGATTTCCTCCTCGGGGGTAAAAATAGGTGCCAAAGGGGGCACCGAGAGGGGCCACCAGTCAGCCAGGAGGGTGCCTGGCGCGGCCTAGGGCTGGGCCGCGCCATGGACCCTTCTGGAGTCTTGGTGGTGGCCCTCCCTTCCTTCCTTGGTGTTTCCGGAGGCTTCTGGGATGCTGATTATTTATATAATTTTTCCGGAATTTTTGGAGCACTTTTAATGGCCGGAAAACCTGAAATACAAAAACAGCAGAAAACAGGAACTGGCAACTGGGTGCACTGAGTTAATAGGTTAGTCCAAATATGCTCAAAAGTGTATGAAAGTTCAAGCAAAACATGGCAAAGTCACACAAAACATGCATGGAGCAAACAAAAATTATAGATACGTTTGGGACGTATCAATGGAGCGAGCAGAAATTATCGATACGTTTGAGACGTATCAATGGTACACTTGAAGAAGTTCGATCGAGACATCAGCGGAATGAACTAAAGAGGAATATCCTCGTATCATCCCGGTGGTGCTACGCTACCAATCCGGCGACGAGAGTGAAATACGAGTCCATCCACTCGTAAGTCAAACTTGAAGCGACTCGGAGAGTCTCACCGTTGTAGGTTCTCTTGGGCGTCTATTCTTAACCGTACCTGTTGCAGTTATAATATTTTGTAATCCGCTTTCACTCACCAAAGAGATCACGGCCCGCTATCTAATCCTAGTTGACTAACAAGGCGCAGGGTTCACTTCTGGATATAATATATATATTTAATAGGCAGCATAGGATAAAGGAAGGTACATCAAAGGGCGACAATGACAGGCTATGCAATTGAATAGGTAAGCAACGTAGTGTTGGAAATATGCCCTAGAGGCAATAATAAAATATTATTATATATATTTTCATGTTCATAATTAATATTTATATTTTTGTGCTATAATTGCAATGACCCTGACTGTGAGATCCAGAAGAAAACTCATTTGCATGTGTGGAAATGTAAACATCAAGTGTTCCTGGTTTAGCCTCTAAGACCAGCTCATGTGCTAACTGATGATTACATTTTCTTAATCATGGACATTGTTCTTGTAACAAGGATGTCAGTAGCAATGGGAACATATTGTTAGCAGAACAATGATGTTGAACCGACCCTAGTATTGAATGATATACTTAGAGATCACATCGTAACAACGTTATAAGTCATATCATGAAATGTTATCATATACGTAATTCCTTAGACCATGAGAGTATCAAGTTGCTTCACACAGGAAGATGTGCTTTGGTTCTTAGATGAATCTTCCCGTTAATGGGAAGTAGTAAAATAAGTTCTGGGTACATTGGATAGTGTGTCTAGTAACTGTGATAGTTCAAGATTGGGATTTTCTCCTTCACGATGAAGAAGATATTCACTTTGGGCCCACTCGGTATGACGGTATCCATTATAGTCTGGCCAGGCGCATTGTGATTTAGTCACGGGGATACCGGAATACGATAACGAGAAAAAGGTACAAAAGAGCAAAGAGGATAACGAGTGGCTTGTGTTCAAGAAGTTGTTACACATGGGTGCCAAACTTCTCTCCTCTGACTTTCTCATATATCGCGAAGCAAAGGGAATGGTACATGGCTAACATAAAGGTTCACTCGAAGTTTATTCGTGTATGTGCGGGAGTCAACATGGGTGTCCATGGCTCCGCTGTTGATTATTGGCTATTGACAAAAGGTTGTTGACCTGTATCCGGAAGATGTTCTGAATCATGTCCGCATTATACCGAACCTATTGGGTCACACACTTAACGAGTAGTAATCTGTTAGAGAACTAGGAGATGAAAAGAGAAAGGGTACCAGAATTGTTTCGGGTGGAACCGGAAGTGTTTCCGGGTAGCACTAGAAGTGTTCTAGGTGGTACCGAATGGTTTCAGAATATTCATGAACGGTCTCGGATGATTCCATAATATTCAAGAAGAGTCTTGAAGTGGTAACAAGACATCCGTGATAGTCTCGGAAGGTTTTGCAACATTCGGTAATAGTTGTGGAAAGGTTACGGAACATCGGGAAAATTGTTTCGGGACTTCTGGAAATGTTCCGGGAGGTTTCAGGAGGTTCCCAGGAGCTTATGGAAGTATCCGGAGGGTTAAGGAACTCTCGAAACCGCGGAAACCGTCGTTAGACCAAGTAGGAAGGTCCAGAAGGTCGTCACTCGGAAGGAAAAGGACTTTCCTTGAGTCCAAGGCCCAAACGCCAGGGTCCCTGGCGTTTTGGACCAGGACGCCGGGGTCCGCGGCGTTTCGGCGGGGAATCCGTGTTGGACTCCTCCTGGTGGCAAAAACCGACTTTGGGGAGAACCCTCGCCCAAGTTGCGACCCCAGGCTTCCACCTATATATTAGGGGGCAGGGGTAGCCCCAAAGATACACCAGAAAAGCCCCAAGGCTGCCCCAGCTAAATCCCACGCGCCTCTAATTCTCTTCGGGCTAGATCGTTCTAGTCCGGACGCCGCTAGGCTCTTCTCCCTCTAATTTCTCTCGGTGGCGTTCTTCTCTGGACGGCGGAGCGCAGCTGGATTGCTACATCGGGATGTGTGGATACCGGTAGAGGGATCATACCTTTGATTCTTCTTCGAGGTCCTTCTTCTTCCTCGGAGATCATGTTCGAGGGACTTGTTCGTGGGACTTGATCGGGACGGATCGCGGGACGGATCGCGGGACAGATCGCGCAAAGGATCGTGGAACGGTACGCGGGATCGATATCCTCGCGGTTGGGAGGTCATTGAAATTCCTAGCTGCGGGGATCTGCACCAACGGTCTTCACCAACACTACTTCTGCTACATCGGTTGGTGAGCCATGACCTAAGACCTTGTATGCAATCTTCATAGATGATCTTGGGTGATTGCTACGTAGGCCGAAATTTTTGTTTTCTACTGCGTTTCCCACGTAGCAGCAGAAATTCCTAGTGTAAGAAATGTACGGGAAGATAGGCGATATCTGAGGAAGAAAATGGATCTACTTGCCTGGAAGCTCGACAGTAGGGGTACGGTCATCGACGAAGTAGTCGTACTCGGCAACGGTGTAGTCGGCGGCAGCATCGAGGTCTATCGGAGAATAAAGAGGGGAGAAACAATAAATACACATCAATAATAGCAATACAAATTCAAGACATGGCAAACGCGGTGTTGGCAGTGTTCTAACGCGGTGTTAAGTATTTTTAGGAGGAGCGGGAATTTATCCGGGGATGTCTCATCGGTACCGGTGGATTACCGGATAGATGATCCGGAGGGGAAGGTTCCATGTATGCAGTGTTAGAGACATCTGACAGACATGTGGATAGTGTATCCGTGTTTGTTGATCCATTCCGTACAACTTTCATATTCAGAACATTTTCATCTGGAAACTTTTACCGACTCCGGTCGTCTGACAAAACGGTCAAGGGACTGATGTGTTTGTGAGTATACACAGGAGAACAGTCCCTGATGAGGTGTTTAACCACCAATGTCGACCCCCCAAAATGTTGAGGAACATTGGAGAAATCGGTGCGTTTCCTGAAGAATGAAGTTGCGCGAAATCCTGAGGAATCAGGATCCTGAAGCGTTCGGTTGAAGCTGAAGCTGAGGAAGATCCTGAGGACGTTCGCGCTGAAGACGAAGTTTAAGCGTAGTCTTCGCTAAGACTTTTTATACTTCTTGAGTCGTAGGAAAACACTGCACTGTTGGAGGGGTTGAAGAAAACAAGTTCTGAAGTTCTGAGGAAGAGCTCAATTAGGAATCCTGAAGAAAAACTCTGAGGAAATCTCCTGCAGTAGAAGTTCAGTTCCTCGGGTGTCTGAGACGTTGTTCTTCAGGACACTGAGGAATCTGTCTTCGGTTGAGGACTCTGGAGACTGCGAGTGTAGTTCTCCTGAAGAGAGAGAAATCTCCTGCAGTAGAAGTTCAGTCCTCGTGTATCTGAGACGTTGTTCTTCAAGACACTGAGGTAACTAACTTCGGTTGAGAAGTCTGGAGAGAGAATACTTTGACCGTGCCACGTGTTGCGTGGTGAGAGGCTAGAACTTGTCTAGCAACGGTCATTTCCGAGGGCATGACAGTAATTTCATGCATGGGCATTTTGTCCTTTCACCTCGGGTTGCTCCGCGGCTATAAATAGCCACCCCCAGCCCCATTTGTGGGTTGGCTGCTCCGAGAGAAAAACTGACACTTGTCATTTGAGAGCAACCCACCTCTGAGGAAACTTAAGAACCTATGTGAGGAAAACCACCATCCTGAGTAGTTGAGCATTTCTGAGGAAGTCGGTTCGAGTGATCCGAAGCTTTTTACTCTTGAAGACTGTGATCTTCCAGCTGGTGTAGAAGTCTTCAGTCTGAGGAAGTCAAGATGCGATTGTGACTTCCCGGAGTGAATGAGTCTGTGAAGGTTTCGGGAGTCTACCTTGAAGACTCACCTGAGTTATTGGACGGAGTCTGAGGACTTTAGTTCTAGGAGAACAAGGTGAAGACTATGTCTTCTGAGTTGAATCTCAGCCTCTCCAACCAGACGTAGAGTTGTCACAGCAACTTGAACTGGTCTACCAAATCAATGTCTTCAATCTCTGGTGCTATCTCTTCAACCTCTTAAGCTTCAGTATTTTCTATGTTGACTTCTTATACCTCAGCTCTCCTCTGCTCTTTGTCTTCATACTATGCATCTGAAGCACTTCTGCTTATCTGAATAGATTTATTTATGTTGCATTATGATGAGCTGCCCTAATGATCACATTCTGTGAAGTTTTATTTCTTCATCATTTTGGTTACTTCTTCAGCTTCATGATTCCTTCAGTCCTGAAGAAAACCAAAATCTGGTAGTAAAATTGAAAATCTCCCATTCACCCCCCCTCTGGTCGATATATTGCAGTTTCAATTGGTATCAGAGCAAGGTACTCCCTTGTTCTGTGTGATTCGGTTTAACCACCTGGAGTTTTAGTTATGTCGACCTCAGGTACAATGAGTGTTGCCTCAAACTGCCCTATCTTCGACGGGACAGACTATCCATACTGGAAGAATAAGATGAGGATGCATCTTGACGCCATTGACAAGGATCTGTGGGATATTGTTGATCAAGGCATTCCTGAAGCAAATTTGATGAGTGCTCCTGAAGTTGTCAAGAAGAACTGGCAGCTTGATGCAAAAGCTCGAAGCATCATAGGTGGTCATCTCTGAAGGGTTCGTTGCATAGAAAACAAAAATTTTCCTACGATTGCAACTGCCAAGATCACATCTAGGAGATAACTTGTAACGGTTTGAGAAGGACTCACCCTCGAAGACCAAAAGCTTTAACGAGAACTATTCTCGTGGGTGATGTAGTCGAACACTCGCCGACCTCAAGGTCGTGATGAAGACTTGACGCCACGAACGGGCAGCGTCTCCGTAGTCGGTCACACGTACAGATCAGTGACGACCTCCGCCCCTTGCTCCAGTTGGGCAGCGGAAGTAGTGGATCCTCGGGAACTCCAGCAGCACTACAACATAGTGGTGGTGGTGGTAGAGAAGATCTTGAGCAGGGCTTCGCCTAAGCACCGTACTCGTGAAACTGGATCAGCTAGCAAGGGGAGGAAGATGCCAACCAAAGGGCATATGAGAGATGGAGGAATGAGTGTGTAGAGGGGTCTCCACCCATCTATATATAGGAGGGGGAGGCAGCCCCCAAGGGGTAGCACGCCCCAAGAGGTGCCCCCACCTCTCCCCTCATCATGTGGGTGGACTCTCCACTCACAAAAACAAAGGGTCACACATTATTCCCATAACTTCCATAATTCTCCACTCAAAATTCCAAGAGTTTATCACATTAAAACACTTTTAATTATCTTGTTTAATGTCACTCAAATTAATGAACACTTCATTTAATGAGTACTTCATTGATGAACACTTCATTCAATGAACACATTAACAATTATCCCCTTGCACTATTTTGATATACCGAAACTATTCCAGCAGTTTTATCAAAACAGTCCATGTGCTGTCCAGTATATTCTCTGGCGTTCCGTATCCACTCAAACGCGTCAACGAATCCTTAAGTGTGTCACCCTACGGTTCGTGAATAAAATGGACATGACAGAGACTCTTCTCTGATCAATAATCATCAGCGGGATCTGGAGATCCATGATGACTCCCACTTACTCAACGATGAACTAGTGATCGTGTGAACCAAAACTCCGTAACCAATTCCTTTTGTCTCGCGATATTTTACTTGTCCGAGATCCGATCATTTGGTATCATCCATACCTAGTTCGATCTCGTTACCGACAAGTACTCTTTACTCGTTCCATGATATAACATCCTCGTGAGCCAGTCACGTGCTTGCAAGCGATGTCAATGTGATATCACCGAGAGGGCCCAGAGTATATCTCTCCGTCATCTGGATGGACAAATCCCACTCTTGATCCACGAGCCTCAACTAACACTTTCCAAGTACCCAACGACACCTTTATAATCACCCTGTTACGGTGTGACGTTTGATGGAATCAAAGTACTCTTCCGGTGTCAGTGATTGACGTGATCTCATGGTCTAAGGATTAGAGTTACTTCGTGAAAGTTTGATACAGCAATAGAAACTTGATGACATGATCGTATTGCTATAACTACTGTGGGTGTATGTTCATCACATCATTCTCCAATGACATGACCTTGTTATTAACAACATCCAATGTTCATGATCAGGAAACCTTGATCATCCGTTAATCAACAAGCTAGTATAAAGAGAGGCATTACTAGGAACCTTTTCTCTGTTTATTAAACACACATGTATTAACGTTTCCGGTTAACACAATTATAGCATGAAAATAAACATTTATCATAAACATGGAATAAGATAATAACCACTTTATTATTGCCTCTCGGGCATATTCCCTTTAGTCTCCCACTTGCACTAGAGTCAATAATCTAGTTTGGTACTTGCGCATCCAACACCTATGGCATTCAGTTGTTATCCATACGCATTGCTAGTGGTAAACCTAATCTCCAGATCTGACACTTCAGGTCCGTGTGTATTTGCATTTCTTTGCATCTCTACGCATCACTCATTCACCAATGAGATGGCATTGCATAAATTTGGTCCTCCGGGGAGACATTAGTCCCTTGAGCTCAAAACATGTTGAATCTATTGTCGTACAATAGATCTTCATAGTATTAGCTCGCTTGGAACTACACCTAGTTTGTCAAACAAACTTCTTGACACAAATGCCCTCCTTTGCTGCTGCTAGAGCAGTCATATACTTAGCCTTTCGTTGTAGTATTCGTCACAATGTCTTAACTTTGGAACTCATCCAAATCCATTTGGAACTATTCCAAATCTATCATGGAACTTTCTTCCATTACATTTTGCCATCTTAACACACTTCCAAAATTGAGATAAATTTAGATTGTATCTTGCGACAAAACTAGTATCAATGTAACACTTTACAATGAACTATTGTCCAACATACATAATATATGCTTAGTCCTTCCAAAGCACGTAAGGATATCTTTACTACTGTCCAATGATCATCTTATGATTCATTCTGGTATATGCTCATAACATTTAGAGCATAGGACATTCTGGAATTGTACATATCATGGTGTAAATGATTGATCAAATCATTCATGTGGTTTTACTCACTAAGTGTCAAAACACTTGAATCTCGCTTCAACCTTTTCCATGCGGCAAGAACCTTTCTCGTCGTTTCCATATTGAACTTATTCAATATTTCATATATGTACTTCGGCCCAACCATATTAGCACCTCAATCTATCTATATAGACCATATTAGCCCAATATACTGGTTTTGCCCAAATCTTCCATTAAAATCAAATTTTCAATGAAACTTCACCCGTGTCAATAAAAGATACATCATTTCCAATCAACAATATGTCTTCTACATAATGTATTAGAAATATGTCTCAGCGCTCCCACTTAATTTCTTGCAAAAGCAAGCATCTTCACCATCTCTGATGAAACTAAACGTTTTAACAATTTCATCATGATGAAGATTCCAACTCCGTGAATTCTTATTTCAACCATTGAAATTTGCATGCTATTTTAGCATCCTTTGAATTAACAGAACCCTTTGGACCGTGTCCTGTACACGTCCTAGGTAACCATTCTATTAGAAGAACGTTGTTCCGTTTGTTCAACTACCATATACCAAAACTAGCATATGTAGTGGTTGCTACAATAATCCGTCCAGACTAAATATCGTTATGAAAGATCAAATCTTGTCATAGCCAACTCTTTGAACATAATCGTAAACCATTTTAACGATATGTCGAATATTTCATAGATGTGAGAACATCCACGTCTGTTTCTTTATAGATCCAAACACGGTATCTAGGGGTCTTCCAAGTTCAGAAACTTGGTTTCTCGTGTATGGAACTATCACGGATTTTATAGCTTCTAGCCATTTTGACGGAGTCAGGGCCCATCATCGCTTCTTTGCATGTAGTCGGTCCATTATTATCAAATAACAATGATTCAATCTCAAATCTTACTATTTGACCGATTACCCGAACTACGCAGTTCAATAGGAACTTAGATCGCCGTGACCACAACCTTTGGGACACGGGAGCCAAGAGCATTGCGGCCGCTTCCGGGAAACTTTCCGGCGCTGCGCCACTTAGCACATAAAGCTTAGGTTCAACAACCTAATCGAAGTTCTACTGTCCTCCCACTTAACTTTTCGCAAAAAATTCCTTCTCAAGAAACTTGATGCTCTTAGCCACAAAAAAAAACTTTTGTCTTTAGTGTTCTGGAGGAATACCCAACGGTTACTTTGGGATAACCTACAAAGACGTACTTTATCCGACTTTGGTTGTAAACATTTTACATATGCCTTGCATACCAAAATTTAAGAAAAGACAAATTGGGTTTTATCCCATTCCATAACTTATATGGTGTCATTTCAACGGATCTCGATGGCGCTCTTTTCAGTGAAAAGCGGTAGTCTCTAAAGCTTAATCCTTAAAATATAATGGCAATTTTATAAATAACACCTTTGATCCTTACCATGTCAAACAAGGTTTGATTACATCTCTCGAACACTCCATACTCCTATGGTGTTTCGGGAAATGCAAGTTTTGGAACGATTCCTAAACTCTCAGGCATTTGCTAAACTTTTAACTCAAAAATCTTCTTTTATGATCCAATCATAAACTCTTATTTTCTCGTTACAATGATTTTCACTTCATCTTGAAATTTATTTGAACATTTTCAAACATTTCATACTTCTTCCTTATCAAGTAAATATACACATATATTCACTCAAATCCTCGGTTAAAGTATATGAAGTTATAAGACCCACCACACACGGCTACACATAATGAACTATACACATCAACATGTATAATGTCCAATAAGTTAGTCGTCCGTCCTTCTTTGGCCTATGAACGGAGTTTCAATCATTTCTAGGAAATTCTTACAAGCGTCAGTTGATTCAAAATCAAAAGACTCCAAAATTCCACCAACATGGAGTTTCTTCATGTTATCTTTCCAATATGATTTAAACGGTGTTTCAATCATCTCTAGGAATTTCTCACAACCGTCAATTGATTCAAAATCAAAAGACTCCAAAATTCCATCACCATGGAGTTTCTTCATGTGTTTCTTTCCAATATGATTCAAACGGTGGTGTCACTCATAAGTGATCTTCTAATCATTTGTCTTGCGACATGTTTAGCATCAGTTATTATGGATGTGATTTCTCCAACAAGATTTATAGAGTTCATCCATCTTCTATGAATATGGTGATAATTTGAACAACTATTGTTCGTATAACACCAGAACAGAATAACAATTATTCAAATAAATCTTGAAGGCTAGGTTTAATTCCAACGATAAACACAATAACACTTTATTTTGTTCTTGATGAGAATCATCCCATATTCATTTGCTAGTTACTCAGGCCATTGCAACTCTTGTATTGCGTTGTTCCGTATGACACTTCATACCAACCAATCAGTATCCAATACTCAAGAATCACACTGTTTAACAAGCAATGAATATACCCATAACATGTATATCATCTATATACCCGAGCTGGACATTTCCAGTCTTTTCCTTTTGCTTTTTCGCCAAAATATTTTTCAGATCCTCTTTCAGCAATTCCTTTCCTTTTTAGAAGAATTTACCAACATCACTTGTGGTACCATTCAAATGACACATAATCCAAAGTGTGTTAGTCAAATACTAACACCCTTTGATTCTCACTTTGATGTAGATCACCGTCATCAAATGTTTGGTGTTCTTCCAAATTCCATTCTTTAGTAATCTTATAGTGTAGTAAACATTTTACCTACATCTTCCATTCATCCTATCATGACAACTTTCTTGACAAAACTACCATAGCTCATAGGGACAAACTGTGAGTACAATATTAGTTCCCAAAACCTTTTTGAGAGATTAGGACACATAGTGTCTCCAACCTTCACAAATTCTCATACAATATGAGAACATGTTTCTCACTAAATTTTACTCTATCACATTGCAACTAAAATTGTTTCAGATATTGCTATATCTTCCACACATGATAGTTTCTGAAACAATCCTTTCAGCTCCTAGATAACCTTGATAATAACAAACAACATTTGAATATCAAGGATCATGGAGGCAAGTGTGATACTTAGACACTAACACTGGAATTGTTACTCTCGATTTAATACACATTATTAAACTTCATGGAGTAAGCAAGGTTTGCTAAAGTTTGCAATAAGACTTTAAACTTTAGATTGACACTCAAACAATACGGTACCAGTCCGTAAAGTTAAATATCCAGAATTCTATAGTTCTATTATCTCAATTATAGCTAAGCGCAAAGGTAGTAAACAAATGCCAATGACTACAACGAACTATGCAAATTCACTTTGATTTAGTTCATGATAAAATGAGTTCATCTAACTCCCACTCAAAAACAACATCCCTCGAGTCGTCTTTGGTGATTACACGAACCAAATTCACTACACCACGACCGATCATCACGTGAGGCAGTGTAGCTGCAATGGCGAGCATCTCAATATGGTTCATCATATCATCCATATGACTCGTGCTTAACCTTTCGGTCCATGTTCCGAGGCCATGTCTGTACATGCTAGGCTCGCCAAGTAGAACCTTAGTATTTGCATGTGTTTCAAGGCCATGTCTGTACATGCTAGGCTTGAAAACACCCGTTGTATGCGAACGTAGAGTCTATCACACCCGATCATCACGTGGTGTCTCGAAACGACGAACTTTCTTAACGGTGCATACTAAGGAAGAACATATAATTATCTTGATATTAAGTGAGAGGGATCATCTTATAATGCTACCGAAGCGATCATGATCGTAACTAAGAAAAATAAGATGCATAAAAGGATAAACATCACATGCATGGATAATGTGATATGATATGGTCCTTCTCGCATTAGATCTCCATCTTGTGCGTCTTGGTATGATCTCCATCATGCCACCGGCGCGGCACCAAGGTCCATGGCGCCACCACCATGGTCGTCCTTCTCCATTACAATATATCTCATGGATATATCTACAGCACGCAGGCCTTAAAAAGGAAAAACACAACCATATGGCTCCTGCCGGTTGTTTACAATAAATCTCATTTCATACAACAATTTTGTAACAATGACCATATCACATCACATGCCCTGCAAAAACAAGTTAGACGCTTCTAAATTATCTTTGCAAATTTTACGTGGTTTTGGGCTTCCTAGGAAAGAACCGATCTTACCTACGGACAAGAACCACAACGTTGATTCGCTAGTTGTTTCTTTTCATCCCTTTCCAGGGCCCTCCGTTGCAAATTCCATATCACTAATGTTAGAGAAACTGACACCCCCAAAGCCACTTTATACGGTACAAGCCGTATGTCAAGCGTGACACGCAATCTGCGCTTAGGGCCGCTTCAATCCAACATTGCCGCAATATGAACAAGTGCACAAAAGAGGGTAACAACTAGAGGATCAACGCCCACATCTCTATGTGTTCTAACCGTACAAAGCATCTACGCATAGACGAGGCTCTGATACCACTGAAGGGTTCGTTGCATAGAAAACAAAAATTTTCCTACGATTGCAACTGCCAAGATCACATCTAGGAGATAACTTGTAACGGTTTGAGAAGGACTCACCCTCGAAGACCAAAAGCTTTAACGAGAACTATTCTCGTGGGTGATGTAGTCGAACACTCGCTGACCTCAAGGTCGTGATGAAGACTTGACGCCACGAACGGGCAGCGTCTCCGTAGTCGGTCACACGTACAGATCAGTGACGACCTCCGCCCCTTGCTCCAGTTGGGCAGCGGAAGTAGTGGATCCTCGGGAACTCCAGCAGCACTACAACATAGTGGTGGTGGTGGTGGTAGAGAAGATCTTGAGCAGGGCTTCACCTAAGCACCGTACTCGTGAAACTGGATCAGCTAGCAAGGGGAGGAAGATGCCAACCAAAGGGCATATGAGAGATGGAGGAATGAGTGTGTAGAGGGGTCTCCACCCATCTATATATAGGAGGGGGAGGCAGCCCCCAAGGGGTAGCACGCCCCAAGAGGTGCCCCCACCTCTCCCCTCATCATGTGGGTGGACTCTCCACTCACAAAAACAAAGGGTCACACATTATTCCCATAACTTCCATAATTCTCCACTCAAAATTCCAAGAGTTTATCACATTAAAACACTTTTAATTATCTTGTTTAATGTCACTCAAATTAATGAACACTTCATTTAATGAGTACTTCATTGATGAACACTTCATTCAATGAACACATTAACAATTATCCCCTTGCACTATTTTGATATACCGAAACTATTCCAGCAGTTTTATCAAAACAGTCCATGTGCTGTCCAGTATATTCTCTGGCGTTCCGTATCCACTCAAACGCGTCAACGAATCCTTAAGTGTGTCACCCTACGGTTCGTGAATAAAATGGACATGACAGAGACTCTTCTCTGATCAATAATCATCAGCGGGATCTGGAGATCCATGATGACTCCCACTTACTCAACGATGAACTAGTGATCGTGTGAACCAAAACTCCGTAACCAATTCCTTTTGTCTCGCGATATTTTACTTGTCCGAGATCCGATCATTTGGTATCATCCATACCTAGTTCGATCTCGTTACCGACAAGTACTCTTTACTCGTTCCATGATATAACATCCTCGTGAGCCAGTCACGTGCTTGCAAGCGATGTCAATGTGATATCACCGAGAGGGCCCAGAGTATATCTCTCCGTCATCTGGATGGACAAATCCCACTCTTGATCCACGAGCCTCAACTAACACTTTCCAAGTACCCAACGACACCTTTATAATCACCCTGTTATGGTGTGACGTTTGATGGAATCAAAGTACTCTTCCGGTGTCAGTGATTGATGTGATCTCATGGTCTAAGGATTAGAGTTACTTCGTGAAAGTTTGATACAGCAATAGAAACTTGATGACATGATCGTATTGCTATAACTACTGTGGGTGTATGTTCATCACATCATTCTCCAATGACATGACCTTGTTATTAACAACATCCAATGTTCATGATCAGGAAACCTTGATCATCCGTTAATCAACAAGCTAGTATAAAGAGAGGCATTACTAGGAACCTTTTCTCTGTTTATTAAACACACATGTATTAACGTTTCCGGTTAACACAATTATAGCATGAAAATAAACATTTATCATAAACATGGAATAAGATAATAACCACTTTATTATTGCCTCTCGGGCATATTCCCTTCAATCTCAACAAGGCCCAGTTCAACCGTATCAGTGGTCTGGATACTGCAAAGAAGATATGGACAAGATTGTCTAAAGTCAATGAAGGAGTCTCTGCTCAACGAGACTCACGGGTTGATACACTCCGCAGTCTCTTCAACAGGTTCAAGAGGCTGGACAATGAGCACGTGCAACAAACCTTTGACAGACTCACTGACATATCCAATGAACTTCAAGCATTAGGTGCCGCTGATATCACAGACCATGAAGTTGTGAAGAAACTACTGAGGTCACTGGATGACTCATTTGAGTTCCTATCGTTGATGATTCGAGAAATGCCTGACTTCAAGACTCTGGATCCAGCGGACATTCTCGAGCGCCTCAATGCTCATGAACTGAAGCTCTCTGAAAAACGAGATTTATACAGCACCACGCCTAAAGTCCGCGCGCTAAAATCTAGAGCACGAAGAGTGTCCTCTGATGAAGAGTCTGAGGATGATACTGATAATCCTGAAACTCTCAGCCGTGAACTTTCTCTCCTCACCAGAAAGTTCCAGACATTCACGAAGAAGAATCGCTTCGGAAATTCCTCAAGATCGTCCTCAAGAAAAAGCAAAGATGATGACTCTGTCGAAGAAAGAAAGAGAGTCTGCCACAAGTGCAAGAAACCTGGGCATTACATCGCCGAGTGTCCTTTATGGGAAAATGAAGCTAGACTGAAGAAGAAGAAAGGGAAAGATGACAGTTCTGATGAAAAGACAAAGAAGAAATCCTCAAGATCCTCAAAGTCTGCTGGATACAGGAATAGCAGTTCCCGTAAGGCTCGCGCATATCTCGGCAAAGAATTGGACTCGGAAGAATCTGGTTCCAACCCTGATGCTGAGGAAGAAGAATCTGAAGAATCTGAGGGTGTGGCCGGTCTAGCTCTTGCCACGACGCTTGTCTCAAAGTCAATCTTCAGCACTGAGGAATCTAGTCTATCACATGTTGATGATGAAGCTGAAGACACAACTCCTGCCTTTTGCTTCATGGCCAATTCCTCCAAGGTATCTTCTTACTCATCATCAGATGAACCCTCTGATGAAGAACCTGATGAAAACTATGCTAAACTTGCATCTAAGAAACAACGTGCACTTGAAAAGACTCAGATCTCACTAAACAAAAGTGATGATATGTTGGTTGAGGAAATGACGAAGACTCAAAAGTTGACTGATGAATCAAAAATTCTTCAGTCAAAGTTTGATGACTTGTTCAATCGTCATGAGGCACTCCTTACCGATCATGAAAAGCTGTATCATGAGTTCCTCATGAGGAAACAAGAACTTGAACGTGTAAGGATGTCTCATGATGATCTGAGGAAAGAAAATGATTCACTACTCTCCCAACAGATCATCATGCCACAAGAAGGATTTAATCCTCCGTGTTTAAAATGCATTGAACATGATCGTATCATCTCTGTGTCTAGTTCCTCAATGTCTTCAGACTCTGTTATTTCTATTGCCTCTGTTGTATCTAACCCCTCATCTGAGGATACCATAGACATTGCTGAAGAAAATGCTAGGTTGAAGAGTCTACTGGAAACAGGCATGTTCAAGTGTTTGAAAGGACATCAGACCCTTTGTGACATCCTCAAGAAACAGATCCTCAATAGAAACCCGAGGAAAGAAGGTGTCGCATTCACTCGGAAACTCAACCCCGATGGGTCTTACTGGAAACTTGAACAATATCCAGAGACCACTTGGGTTCGGGCAAAGATGCCCCCTCCTGATCCCTATACCTTATCTGGTTATGATGTTGTTTCTTCAGATGTGATGATTGAGTCATTTGACTCAAACTATAAACTGTTTAAGAATGGTAATGGTGAGGTATTTGCCAGATACATCGGAGCTAACTGCAGGAACGGTCCTCCAGTCATGCAGATCTGTGTTCTGAAGGACCTCATCACTAACCTTCCAGTGAATGCAGATGCAAATGAGCTGAGGAGATCATCTGAGGACGATACCTCAAAAGGAAATGATTATAATCATGTATCTGCTAACCATTTTGTTCACAGGGAAGCTCCACATAAGAATGCTTATTCATTTGTTTATCCTGATGCTACCATCTCACACCCCATTAGGTCTCATCACCCTCATCAATCCTCATGTGCCTCAAGACCACTCATAAAGATGTGGGTGGTTAAGAACTAATCTTCCTTGCAGGGACATGTCCTGAGGCAATTACAATTTCTGCAGATCATATGCCCAGGACAACAACATTTGAGTCAGTTGAAGGATAATTATATTGTTTGGTTTCATAGAATCAATCCTGAGGAACATCCTGAGGAATTAGTTCTGAGGAACCTTAAATTCCTCAAACTGAGACTGGCTCATAACTTGTTGTATGAGATACTAATTCATTTGCATTGAAAGACTGAATGGGTGATGGATAGTGGATGCACAAATCACATGACTGGTGACAGAAGTCTTCTTATGGAATCATCACTGAGTCCTTCTTCAAATAAAACCATCACCTTCGCTGATAAAGTGGGGTTAGGAAAGGTGACCTGTATATTCTAGATTTCTCTGAAGGTCCTCATGTCGCTACAAGCCTCATGGCAAGAGCCTCAGAGTGCTGGCTATGGCATCGAAGACTCGGCCACGCTGGAATGAGAAATCTTCAGAAGCTGGTACTGAAGAAACATGTCCTCGGGATTGAGGAAAACAGATTCTCAAAGGATCGACTATGTGGTGCTTGTGAAGCTGGAAAGATGACCAAGGCCAAGCATCCAGCGAAGACCATCATGACTACTACGAGACCACTGGAATTGCTTCACATGGATCTATTTGGTCCTCCAAAGTATTCAAGCTTTGGAGGTAATGTGTATGGTCTTGTTATTATTGATGACTTCTCACGATACACTTGGGTGCATTTTCTTCTCTATAAGTCAGAAACCCCAGCAATCCTCAAGCGCTTCACCCTGCGAGTCATGAACAACTACAACCTGAAGATCAAGCACATTCGAAGCGACAACGGCACTGAGTTCAAGAACTTCGGTGTGGAAGAATTCCTCGATGACTTAGGAATCACTCATGAATTCTCTGCTCCCTACACTCCTCAACAAAATGGAGTTGTTGAGAGGAAGAATCGAACCCTCATCGAGATGGCTCGCACGCTGCTGGCTGAGTACAATAATCCACTCAAGTGGTGGGCTGAAGCAATCAACACTGCATGCCACATCGTCAATCGAGTGTATCTTCATAAGTTCTTCAATCAAACATCATACGAGTTAATGGTCGGTAAGAAAACCAATGTAAGTTACTTCAAAGTATTTGGTGCACCCTGCTGGATTCGTGATCCTCATCATGAGTCCAAATTTGCACCCAAAGCATGTGAGGGCTTCATGCTTGGTTATGGTATCAACTCGCACACCTACAGAGTCTTCAATATTAGTCATCATAAAATTGTCGAAACTGTAGACGTGCGATTTGATGAATCTGATGGCTCCCAAAGAGAGCACCTGCCACATGATTTAGGTGAAGCACCACCTGAAGAACAGATCAAGAAGATGGGTGCTGGTGACATCATTCCTATGGATCATCCTGAAGAAATCCACATACCTCCTGCTCCTGAAGAACATCCAAATCCTGATGCAGATAATCCTGATGACGATCCTGATCCTGAGGCTCCTGATACCCCTGAAGCTCCCGAAGCACCTGAAGCTGATGCAAATGAATCTGACACCAGTGACGAAGCTGCGCCTCAAGATCATCCTCCTCGACTTCCTCGTGTGGCAAATGAAGTTCAAGTGGACAAAATCCTCGCTGATGTCAACCTACCAGGTCCTCTTACTCGTGCAAGAGCTAATCGTATAGCTAACATTTGTGGGCATTTCTCGTTTGTATCAATTTCAGAGCCCACCAAAGTCACTAAGGCATTCCAAGAAGTGGAATGGATTCAGGCAATGCAAGACAAACTTCTTCAGTTTAAACTGAATGATGTTTGGGAACTTGTCAAACGTCCTAATCCTCGAGTTCACAATGTCATCGGCACGAAGTGGATCTACCGCAACAAACTCGATGAAGATGGACAAGTCATCAGAAACAAAGCTCGTCTCGTAGCTCAAGGATATACTCAAGTCGAGGGGATCGACTTCGGTGAAACCTTCGCTCCTGTTGCTAGACTTGAGTCCATTCGTATTATGCTTGCATTCGCTAACCATCATAATATCAAGTTATATCAAATGGATGTGAAAAGTGCTTTCCTCAATGGTAATATCGAGGAAGAAGTATATGTTGCTCAACCTCCAGGTTTTGAAGACGCAAAGAAACCTGATATGGTGTACAGATTGAAGAAAGCCCTCTATGGACTGAAGCAAGCCCCTCGGGCTTGGTATGACACACTAAGGGACTTCCTCATCAGCAAGGGCTTCAAATCTGGTTCCCTCGATCCAACTCTTTTCACAAAACGATATGATGATGCATTATTCATATGTCAAATTTATGTTGATGACATAATATTTGGTTGCACTAACAAGAAATACAGTGAAGAATTTTCATTCTTGATAAGTGAACAGTATCAGATGTCCATGATAGGCGAACTGAAGTTCTTCTTAGGGCTCCAAATTCGTCAACAACGCAACGGCATCTTCATCTCTCAGGAGAAGTACCTCAAGGAGTGCCTGAGGAAATTCGGGATGCAAGACTGCAAGGGCATCAAGACACCGATACCTACAAATGGACAACTTGGCCCTGATGAAAATGGCAAGGACTACGATCAAAAGGTATACCGCTCCATGATAGGTTCTCTGCTATATCTATTGGCATCTAGGCCTGATATAATGTTGAGCGTTTGCATGTGTGCCCGATTCCAAGCGGCACCAAAGGAATCGCATCACCAAGCGGTGAAACGAATTCTTCAATATTTGGCTCACACCCCGTCGCTAGGCTTATGGTATCCAAAAGGCACCCAGCTGGATCTTATCGGGTACTCAGACTCAGATTATGCTGGAGATCGAGTGGATCGGAAGTCTACCTCAGGAACATGTCACTTCCTCGGACGTTCTCTTGTGTGCTGGTCATCGAAGAAGCAGAACTGCGTCTCCCTCTCCACCGCTGAAGCTGAATACATTGCTGCTGGTGCTAGCTGCTCACAGCTTCTTTGGATGAAGCAAACTCTGAAGGACTACGGCATCAACCTGAAGAAAGTACCACTGCTATGTGACAATGAGAGCGCAATCAAGATCTCTCAGAATCCAGTACAGCACTCGAGGACGAAGCATATTGAGATTCGGTATCACTTTCTTCGGGATCATGTATTGAAGGAAGATATCGTCATCATCCACGTGAAGACTGAAGACCAACTTGCTGATATATTCACTAAGCCTTTGGATGAGAAGCGATTTAGCACTCTGAGGTGTGAGCTAAATATCTTAGATTCCTCAAACGTCCAGTGAATGGATGTGGCACCCCGGCTCAGAGGACCGGAACGCCCCGTGCACCAGCCCAGAGATCAAGTCTTCTGGTACACGGCACTGCTTGATATAGATCTGAACAGCTTTCTATTAACGAAGATGGGGGGTACACGATGTTTATTACAACGCTAGCGGAGACACAGCTTGCTCCTCAGGCTAGCCTCAGCTCCACACCAAGCAGCAGTAGAACTCTCTAGCAGCGGAAAAACGACGGCAGCGGAATAACAACGGCGATGACGAACTCCACTCCACAGGGACACTGGCTGGGACACATCCTAGCTCGCAAACACCGGGAACGTCGTCCTACGCGTCCAAAGCAAGGCCTGCAAGTCTGGCATAACACGCCAGGTCAGTACATTGAATGTACTTGCAAGCTCACAACAACCAAAGCAACAGGGCAAAACAATAACGTGACAACATCATGCAAGCATGTTAACAGTTAAGCATATGATCAACATAACATTAACATGGCATGAATGTAAACAACATGGTAAACATGAATGCATAGCAGGTTAACTTTAGTGCAATAATCACCACCTCTCACGATCATCACATGACCGTGAATCTTACCTCCGAGTCCTCCCGACTCGGTACTCGGGTCACCTCGTGTCCAACCACCACTTTGGTACAACTGTTCAGCATCAAGTTTTATTATTAGCAATTTCTTGTTGACCTCGTGTGACCTAGTACGAACTGCGTCCCATGACTGAGGACTCGGCTATTCGAATAGATTTGACTCTGCAGAGTTTGTACACGTTACCCACACATGGAGCTAGTCCTTCGCTCAAAACCCCGGAACACGTCCCACAGGATCCTTGGAACTAGCCCCGTGAGTAGTGAGCTAGACATCCCCAACGAGACCAATATACCGCGTGTCCCCCTTACCGCATCACCGACACACTTACACAAGTCATGTCCTGGGTAGCCCCGGTGTCATCCCGACACTACCATCGCATGGCTCCAACCATCGTGTGGCACAAAACTTGTCCCAAACGGGGACGGGCCCAAAACATACTGGCTGTCAAGACTACCGCCGCCACCTGATTAGGGTGACTGCCGCGCGTAGCCTCCCCACTTTGGTGAATACACGTAAGAGAATCCCACCGGTATACTGCATCAAGGCCTTCCCATAAGGCAATTGTGGCTGCACGAAGAGAGCTCGGTTCGGTGGCACTTGGTCAACATTCAGATTAGGTTCATGATCATAACAACATGTAGTTCTTATCATGAGGGTGAAACAAAATAACATGACATGAGCATAGATCTGATATAATAACTAGTATGACATGGTATGAACTACATGAACATAGCATATGCAAAGATTTATAGATAGCAGTCATGACCTAACTAACGTGACCAAGATGTGAACCCTTAATAGCATGAAACCAATCAGAGAACATGGCATAGTTTAACATGTTAACTTAGCATGGCAATAACACGGATGTGACATGAATGTAGCATGGTAAACATAGCATGGCATGAAAGTAACATGGCAAGGCATGGCATGAATGTAACCTAGTCAAGCATGAACATAGCATGGATAAGACATGGCATAGCAATAACATAAACGAGTATAGCATGGCATAACATCGCAACGATAATATAAAGCATGCAACGGTAACCCAAATACGGTCACCGACATCGACATAGCACCGACAAGCATAGCAACGAACAAAAATAAACACGTTAAAGTTTTGCAGAGGTGCGACGGGTGTCGTGGCTTGCCTTCACAAACAAGGTGTAACACACCCTTGGTCTCGGGTACCGACGAATCCCTGCAAAATCGGACAAAAACACGGCGGGAAAAAGGGGTCAACTCACTTTGACTTGACCAGCAAAGAACAACAAAGAACCAAGGCATAAAACCTATGCCAACGCGAAGAGGAGCTCGACACGAAACCAACGCAAAAAGAACCACCCCGTTTGGACTTACGGTCGCGAAGATATTGACGAAACGGTGCGGAGGGGGCTGGGTTTGACTGGAATACGCTTTCCAGAAGCTGAAAGCGTACGTTGGGTTTAAACGGACGAAAATGCGCTTTGCAGCGGAGTAGACGTATTCTGGCCTGCAAAGGGGCAAAATACGCCTTTAGGTTAGGGAAACGTATTTTTGGGAAAAGAAGGAGAAATACGCCTTCGCTAGGGGAAGGCGCATTACAACAGAGGCGCCACCACCTAGATCTGGCCCGCGGGGCCCGCACGCCAGCGGCTCGGGTGGCTTATAGAGGGGGCCCACCGGTCAGGGCCCTCTGCTCGTCTCCTTCCTCCTGACTCGAAGCAGAGCAGGGGAGGCCACGGGAGGCCGCCGCCGCCGTCGGAGCTGGCCCGGGCGAGCACGCCGGCGGGACCAGGGCGCGGCGCGCGGAGCCTCTGCCTCCTCTGCCCGAGGGGTGGCGCGGGGTCCTGGCGGCGGAGCTACTCCCGCTCGGGGACGCCGTGGCCGGCTGCGGACCGGCGCCGGTTCAGTCCGGCGAGGAGGGGGGCGAAGGCGGCGGGGTGTGGGAGCGTCCAGGGGGCGGCAGTGGGTGGCTGGGAGCGGAGGGGAGCCTCGGGCTGGGCGGATTTGGGAGGAGGGGGCCGGCGGCCGTGGTGGGGAGCGGCGGCTCCGGCGGCTAAAATGGAAGGGGCAGGGGGCTAGGAGGGAGCTGGAAGATGGGGGAGGCCGAGGCGATTCTCTGGGAGGCCAGGGCGGCGCCATTTAGGGTGGGCGAGCGACCCGTGACGGAAGACGACGGCCAGGGCGCGGCCGTGCGCCCGTGAGGTGGCAGGCGGCCACGCGGGCGACGCCGAGGAGTTTCCAGCGAGCTTGCTAGGATCACGCGGCCACAGGAGCACTGGGGAGACGAACATGGCGACGAGGAGGCCCTGGAGCACGAGGGCGACGCGTCAGTCACGCGGGCAGAGCACCGGAGCGCGCACAGTGCGCGTCCAGAGCGCGTCTATGGCGTGTCCAGCATGCATGAAGTGGGAATCTTCGTGGTCAAACGTGTCAAACCTGGAGTCCTTAGAGTGCTGGTCACGGTGCAACAGTTGTCTGGTCAAAAGGATGCAGAGCATGATCTGTGGCTCAGGGATAAGATTGATGCAGCAAACTTTGGGCAGAGGCAGAGCTCACATGTTGTTGTTTGGGATGGAACCAAGTTGTCTTCTGGGATGTGGGTACAAAGAACTACAGTTCTGGAGATTTTGGGCTCAAACAAACTAGTGTACAGGGTACCTCCTTTGTAAATGGCATCATGTGGCAGCAGGTTGTACATAGCTCTCCTTGGCATGATATTTTGCACATCTTAATAGTGCACTAGGGTGAGTGTGCACACCAAGTTTGGGCTCATTTGGATCAAGATAGCTAGCACTTTCTTTACAAAGGTACAATTGGACCTGAATTGAAAAGTTGATGCTAGACTTGCTTCTGGTGGTTGGAATTGGATGAAATTTGGTGTGGCATGGTTATTTGGCATGGTGCACATGTGTATAAATTTTCATAGTCATTGGACATACATAGCTAGCACTTGCTTCACAATGTTGCCCACTGACCAGAAAATTAAACATGATGATGCACTCACATGGGTGGTTGGGTTTGGCTCAAATTTGGTTTGGTGGAGTTATTTGGTGGTAGGTCCATGCTCAAAAAGTTTCAAGGCGATTGGGATCACCTATCATGCACTTGCTTCACAATGCCCCTTTGCCGCATTCAAACTTTGGGAATTTCTTGTGGGTGTTTGGCTAGGCAATTGGTGGTGGGTTTTGGTGGATATCAATCATATGATCACATGGGCTTGCACAAAAAGTTTCACCAGCAATGGATCAAGGAAAATGGCACTCCCTTCACAAAGCTCCATTCTGCCCCCACAGACAAATGAATTTTTCAAGGGAAAAATTCAATTGGGCTATGCAATCTTTTTGGAGAAATTGGCAAGATATGGCATCAAGGTCATGGAGGAATTATTTGGGAATTTATGGAGCAACATAACTAGGGGTTGCTTCACAAACCTCAAATAATATGAATATACCTTTTATTGGAAAAAGGAATATATGGTTTGGATATTTTGGTGGCAAGGCTGAGGTGGATCAGTGGAATGGCAATGGCAAGGGTTGGGATCAAGGGTCACTTGAGCATGGAAAAGGAATCTGCTCAAGTTCAAATCCAACGAGGTGCTCGAGAACCAAACCAGCAGACAAAAACGAGAAAACCGCGAAAAAAGAAAGGCTGCGAAAACCAGGGTGTCACAATGGACACACATCCTAACGCTTAAACAATATTGAAGAATCCTGATGCACAACACACGATGCGTCGTACTCCTCAAATCATGAGGAACTACCTTGCTAAGTGTGAAGAAATTAACGTGGAATTGACTCAAGATCCATACGACAATTGTATGGTATCAAGTGTATCATTCCCTATAAGGTGGGTAGAGCCACCGCCCAAACACCTCAGGATTTGTTGTTCCTCAACTTCCTCAGGATTTGAAGTCTTCATTACTGATGATCACCGTGTTTGTCCTCAACAGCGTTCACTTATAGTTATTGTTCTTCAACTTTTGCTTCTTCATCTAAGTGAACGTGATCGGACCCGTCCCTCTGTGCTCACTTATCTAATCTGTCTATCTCATATGCGTTCATCCGGAAATCATGTATTCCTCAGACTGAGACTATTTGTCTTCATACTCAGCCCATGTCCTCATATTCCTCAAATCACGGATTTTCTGTTACAACTGTATTCAATTTGTTGCGATTTTACCGCTCGTGATTATCCACCATTAAGATATCCACTGAGGATCCCAACAATCCGGGGCTATCTCGTCCAGAAATTTCGCAACCCCCTCAGCCTTTCACCCCTCTATAAATAGCCCTCTACCCCCCCGCCGGTCATTTCCCCCCACCGCTTCTCTCACTCTCGCGCCGCCGCCCTTGAGCTCCTCAAGCTCGTGCGCTCACGTCGCCTGAGTTCGCCGTCGCCGGGGACGAAGACTCGTTGTTCCTCAGCATTCGCCTCAAGTCTGGTATGCTTATTCCTCAGTGGATTATTCCTCAGCGTATTATTCCTCAGTACTGTTGTGTCCTCAAGCCAGTTAAATCCTCAACTGTACTGCTAGCTGTCTGAGACCTATACCTATGCCTCATTCCTTTGTTTTCCTCAGCCTATTCCTCATGAACGCATATAACCGTACCCCACTTCCCTCGCAACTTAATTCTGTCACAGGTACATGTCAGCTGAGGAATCGTATGGTTCTCATAGTCTCACTTCATTTGCAGCTCAGCTCGAACGTACAATTCCTCAGTCTCCTCAGCTGAAGAACATGGCTCCTCGGCGTAAGCACACTGATACCGCTAAAGACTTGCCTCCTGAGCTCTATGAGAAACTGAAGACTCCCGAACGTGAAACTGCTGATGATCGTAAGAAAAGAGTCCAGAAGATCACAAGAGAATGGGCCAAACATTGGGTGGCCTATCAATGGCTTAATCCTCAACATGAGGAGATGTTTGCCGTTAATCCGCCACCGAAGACCTTGGGTATCAAGGCTCGACCTCCACCTGCACCAGGCGTTATTCCTGATCCCACAACAATGCACACTCCTGAAGACTTTCCTGCGGCATATGAGCAGTACCTCAAGCGCACTCGCAGCCGTGTCAAGAATCTTGTCCGTGACTTAACTGCTTCAATACAGATTCCGCCTTAGGATCAGTCTCAACCTAGACAACAACCTCCGCCTCAGCACCGCAAAAAGGCTCCTGGCATGAAACCCTCCCAAAAGACCTCAGCTAAGCATCAAGTTGTTGGCTCCTCATGTCAACGCATGGATGGTGCTGCCCCCTCCTCAAGGATTCGCACTGATGAATCTGGTGCTCCTGAGGCCTCAACCACAATGCCTCAGTCTCAGCTGAAGACCAAAACTGTTCTTCAACGCGGCCCTCGCCCCTCACCAAATAAAACTGCTATGTGTGGCGCCATTCATCATACTCCTCAATCCTCTGATGATGAAGATGAATTTGAGGATTTGGCCGGCTTCGTCGCCACTGAAGCTGATAAGATTGAATATGTGCGTGATGTGGCCAGACGCAAAGCTGAAGCAACGGGTTCAGAAATCCCGCTTCTCCTTGATCCCAAGAAGATCTTGGAGTACATTGAAATTTGGTCTGTCAAGCCTGACACTCCGCTTGATGATTTGGACATCCCTAAAGACATCAAGTTCTATGTTCAACAGTTCCTCATAAATGAGATTCATCAACGTGATCTTCAGAAACAGTTGAAGGCCAAACTGAAGAAAGTCCTCAGTGACTTCAAGAAGAAACCTATCACTGAAGTTACTCCTCAGGAGTTTACTGAGCATCAATGTGAAGTGCAACGCCTCAACATTGAGTTCGCTTCCAACCGTACTTACATTGGAAAATCCAAGGAACGGATCTCACAACAGATGGCAAAGTTGATGAAGCTTCGACAGCCTGCTTCCTCAGTACCCACTGATGCCTCTGCCAAAAGCCTCAAGCGCCTGCCTGAAGCCCAACCCTCAACTCCACCTGCTGCGAAGAAGCCTACTGTTGAGGACCCCATTGATGCTACGCCACTTTCCTCAGCTCCTCCGACAAAACAGGCCGCTGATACCACCACTCTTATTACTGCTGCCTCAACTCCACCTCAAAATCCTCTGCGCAGTTTAATCGTCTTCACTCCAACCCCTGCTGCAACACCCATTGTTCCAACTCCACCGTCCCCACCACCACCAACTATCACTAAAGTTGAAGACATGGACGTCGACATTATGGATGATGGAACTCCTCGTGTCCATGATGAGGATTATGGGCTGACCAACTCGCCCACTCATACTGTCTTCTCACCTGAGCCTCACTCCAACACCGTGACCGAGGTGCTTCCTGATACTTCTCTTCAGTCTGAAGAATCAGTTGGTGCATCGTCCTCAGCGTCTGATGCTGATGACCCTGAAGCCACAAGTGCTCCCACAAATTATGCTGCTGATACTGATGCTGCAGCAACCACTACAACTGATACTGATGCTGCTGAACCTACCACTGCTGATCCTCAGCCCGACCCACCAGCCGCTGAAACTGAAGCTGAAGACGAGCAAAGCACAAATGCTCCTCCTGAAGCAGAAAACAGTACAACTGCTAATGCTGAAGCCTCAAAGGATGGCTCTGAAGACAAACAGGCCACATCACCTCGTCTTCCCAAGGACCTCAATACATCTATGCCTGAAGCATCTGTCGCTGCTCCGCCTCAGCCTCAAGCCTCCCTTCAGATTGAAGTGCCTCAAGCGCCTTCACCACCTCAAGGCCCAGTTCCAGCTCGGTCCTTGTGTCCAAAACAGAAGAAACCGTTCTTCCGTGATCTTGAAGCTGATGATACCCCAAGCTTTGATGCTACTGATTTCTTCAATGCCATGAGTTTCTTCCAAGAGGGGATTCAAAATCCTTATCATTCTGCTCCTCCTCGAAAGCTGCTGAGGTTCTGGACTACCACTCAGAAGAACTATTATGCTTCAGTGCTCTACAAACAAAACAAATTGTTTCCTCACAAGCATATTCCTCTGTTGGATATGGAAGCCCTTCCCTGCTTCAACAATGTGCTTCAGGATCTGCATCATGCCAAGCTGCTTTGGTTCTGCTCTGAATGCATCCACTGGAATGAAGAGCTTGTGCTTCAGTTTTATGCCACTTTGTATGTTTCAGGAGATCCTCTGGATATCAACACCTGGGTCCTCGAGTGGATGACTGAGCATCATCATTACACCATCATTGTTCCTGAAGCAATTGACATTCTTGAGTTGCCTCAGTGCACTTCCCCAGCTGCTTGCTCCTATGGGTCTCAACTTCTTCAAGATGACCTGATGAACATGCTCATGAAGCCTCAGTCCCCTGAAGCCCCATCTCGCACAAAGTTTCCAGTTTCTGAGCTTCTGTATCTACCAAGTACATTGTAACGGATTCTGGCGAAGACCTTTTGCCCCATTAAAGGCTATGAATCCACTGCTGAAGAAGCCATTGGCATCATGAAGAACATACTCCACAACCTCTGTATGTCTGGGCCAATCAACGTTCCTGACTTCTTCTTCAGAACTCTGGTTGATGCAGCACAGAATCCTCATATCCTGAAGCCATACGCGCCATGGATCATGAAGCTCATCCGAGCCACGACTGGTATTAATTTTCAACCTGATCACCCGAATCATAGGACATATCTGCCGCCTGTCGAAGTGCTTCAGCATACGATTGCTTCAAATAACAAGGGCAAAGGCATATTCTATGAAGAAGTTCTCCCGACCAATTCCCTTGGTGGAAACATTCGTCATCCTCAGTCTCGAACTACTAATGAAACAAGAACTCATGCCTCAACTGAGGATACAACTCAGGCTCGAGTGATGACTGACCGAGAGCTTCTGATTAGTCTTCATCAGAAGGTTGACCGAAATCATGATTGGGTGAAGCGTCAGTTTACTGAAATCCTCAGCTACATGGCTCAGACGCATTCTTCAGTGAAGAAAGTGCATCACTATGCTCATCATATATATCAACATCTTGATGCCTTGATGAGAGAAGTAATCACCCCTGAAGACCTTGCAAAATTGGAGCTTCAAAAGCCTCTGATTCCTGCAATCAGACCCCCAAGGCAATTCAGACGCTGCACAACTCCTCCTCCGGCCATGGATTCTTATTCTTCAAACCAGGAGATGACTGCTGAGGAAGCTGAAGACACAGCTGCCTGCCCTCACACTGCAACGGATTGCCTCAGGCGTGACTCACCTCAACCTTGAAGCAACTTCAAAGGGGCGTTAGCTTCAGTTTTTCCCTTTTTTGTTCATTTTATGACAAAGGGGGAGAAATCTGTTAGTCTTCAAGCGGGTTTTACTTATGGGGTTCTTCAGTTACAACTCTCGTTCTTCGGATTTTTTGTAACGAGTTGTAAACTGTAATTTTGGTGTTTGCCTGATACTATTCCTCAGTTACCTCATGCTATTTCCTCAAGATTATCATATATGCATGTGATTGTCTCTGCAAACACCTCTCTCAGTGCGTTGTTTAATTTCCTCAAACACTTCATAACATGCACTGCTTCAGAAATGCCTGGATATAGGGGCAGCTCCTCATATACCTCAAAATGCTTTAGATATTAAACATTCTTCAACTTATATGCATATCCTCAGGGGGAGCTTCAGTATATCCAGCTTAATGATACAAATGTTCTTCAAAGTTTTTATTCTTCCAACTCATAATTTTATCCTCGTTGAAGCTTAACCTGATTGTCATCAAATCACCAAAAAGGGGGAGATTGTAAGTGCATCAAGTGCCCTCCCCTTGAGGTTTTGGAGTTTGATGACAAAACGGTCAAGGGACTGATGTGTTTGTGAGTATACACAGGAGAACAGTCCCTGATGAGGTGTTTAACCACCAATGTCGACCCCCCAAAATGTTGAGGAACATTGGAGAAATCGGTGCATTTCCTGAAGAATGAAGTTGCGCGAAATCCTGAGGAATCAGGATCCTGAAGCGTTCGGTTGAAGCTGAAGCTGAGGACGATCCTGAGGACGTTCGCGCTGAAGACGAAGTTGAAGCGTAGTCTTCGCTAAGACTTTTTATACTTCTTGAGTCGTAGGAAAACACCGCACTGTTGGAGAGGTTGAAGAAAACAAATTCTGAAGTTCTGAGGAAGTGCTCAATTAGGAATCCTGAAGAAAAACCCTGAGGAAATCTCCTGCAGTAGAAGTTCAGTTCCTCCTGTGTCTGAGACGTTGTTCTTTAGGACACTGAGGAATATGTCTTCGGTTGAGGAGTCTGGAGACTGCGAGTGCAGTTCTCCTGAATAGAGAGAAATCTCCTGCAGTAGAAGTTCAGTCCTCGTGTGTCTGAGACGTTGTTCTTCAGGACACTGAGGTAACTAACTTCGGTTGAGGAGTCTGGAGAGAGAATACTTTGACCGTGCCACGTGTTGCGTGGTGAGAGGCTAGAACTTGTCTAGCAACGGTCATTTCCGAGGGCATGAGAGTAATTGCATGCATGGGCATTTATGTCCTTTCACCTTGGGTTGCTCCGCGGCTATAAATAGCCACCCCCAGCCCCATTTGTGGGTTGGCTGCTCCGAGAGAAAAACTGACACTTGTCATTTGAGAGCAACCCACCTCTGAGGAAACTGAAGAACCTATGTGAGGAAAACCACCAGCCTGAGTAGTTGAGCATTTCTGAGGAAGTCGGTTCGAGTGATCCGAAGCTTTTTACTCTTGAAGACTGTGATCTTCAAGCTGGTGTAGAAGTCTTCAGTCTGAGGAAGTCAAGATGCGATTGTGACTTCCCGGAGTGACTGAGTCTGTGAAGGTTTCGGGAGTCTACCTTGAAGACTCACCTGAGTTATTGGACGGAGTCTGAGGACTTTAGTTCAAGGAGAACAAGGTGAAGACTATGTCTTCTGAGTTCAATCTCAGCCTCTCCAACCAGACGTAGAGTTGTCACAGCAACTTGAACTGGTCTACCAAATCAATGTCTTCAATCTCTGGTGCTATCTCATCAACCTCTTAAGCTTCAGTATTTGCTATGTTGACTTCTTATGCCTCAGCTCTCCCTCTGCTCTCTGTCTTCATACTATGCATCTGAAGCACTTCTGCTTATCTGAATTGATTTATTTCTGTTGCATTATGATGAGCTGCCCTAATGATTACATTCTGTGAAGTTTTATTTCTTCATCATTTTGGTTACTTCTTCAGCTTCATGATTGCTTCAGTCCAGAAGAAAACCAAAATATGGTAGTTAAATTGAAAATCTCCCATTCACCCCCCCCCCCTCTGGTCGATATATTTCACTTTCAGATATGGCATTCAAAATGGTGATCACTGTAGCCCTACTCCCGGGGTGTTACACTTTGTAAGTGCATCAAGTGCCCTCCCCTTGAGGTTTTGGAGTTTGATGACAAAACGGTTAAGGGACTGATGTGTTTGTGAGTATACACAGGAGAACAGTCCCTGATGAGGTGTTTAACCACCAATGTCGACCCCCAAAATGTTGAGGAACATTGGAGAAATCGGTGCGTTTCCTGAAGAATGAAGTTGCGCGAAATCCTGAGGAATCAGGATCCTGAAGCGTTCGGTTGAAGCTGAAGCTGAGGACGATCCTGAGGACGTTCGCGCTGAAGACGAAGTTGAAGCGTAGTCTTCGCTAAGACTTTTTTATACTTCTTGAGTCGTAGGAAAACACCGCACTGTTGGAGGGGTTGAAGAAAACGAGTTCCGAAGGTCTGAGGAATTGCTCAACAAGGAATCCTGAAGAAAAACCCTGAGGAAATCTCCTGCAGTAGAAGTTCAGTCCTCGGGTGTTTGAGATGTTGTTCTTCAGGACACTGAGGTAACTAACTTCGGTTGAGGAGTCTGGAGATCGCCAGTGCGACTCTTCTGAAAATCGTGAGGAGAGAGAATACTTTGACCGTGCCACGTGTTGCGTGGTGAGAGGCTAGAACTTGTCTAGCAACGGTCATTTCCGAGGGCATGAGAGTAATTGCATGCATGGGCATTTATGTCCTTTCACCTCGGGTTGCTCCGCGGCTATAAATAGCCACCCCCAGCCCCATTTGTGGGTTGGCTGCTCTGAGAGAAAAACTGACACTTGTCATTTGAGAGCAACCCACATCTGAGGAAACTGAAGAACCTATGTGAGGAAAACCACCAGCCTGAGTAGTTGAGCATTTCTGAGGAAGTCGGTTCGAGTGATCCGAAGCTTTTTACTCTTGAAGACTGTGATCTTCCAGACGGTGTAGAAGTCTTCAGTCTGAGGAAGTCATGATGAAATTGTGACTTCCCTGAGTGACTGAGTCTGTGAAGGTTTCGGGAGTCTACCTTGAAGACTCACCTGAGTTATTGGACGGATTCTGAGGACTCTAGTTCAAGGAGAACAAGGTGAAGACTATGTCTTCTGAGTTGAATCTCAGCCTCTCCAACCAGACGTAGAGTTGTCACAGCATCTTGAACTGGTCTACCAAACCAATGTCTTCAATCTCTGGTGCTATCTCTTCAACCTCTTAAGCTTCAGTATTTGCTATGTTGACTTCTTATGCTTCAGCTCTCCCTCTGCTCTTTGTCTTCATACTATGCATCTGAAGCACTTCTGCTTATCTGAATTGATTTATTTCTGTTGCGTTATGATGAGCTGCCCGAATGATTACATTCTGTGAAGTTTTATTTCTTCATGATTTTGGTTACTTCTTCAGCTTCATGATTGCTTCAGTCTTGAAGAAAACCAAAATCTGGTAGTAAAATTGAAAATCTCCCATTCACCCCCCCCCCCTCTGGTCGATATATTGCACTTTCAATTGGTATCAGAGCAAGGTACTCCCTTGTTCTGTGTGATTCGGTTTAACCACCTGGAGTTTTAGTTATGTCGACCTCAGGTACAATGAGCGTTGCCTCAAACTGCCCCATCTTCGACGGGACAGACTATCCATACTGGAAGAACAAGATGAGGATGCATCTTGAAGCCATTGACAAGGATCTGTGGGGTATTGTTGATCAAGGCATTCCTGAAGCAAATCTGATGACTGCTCCTGAAGTTGTCAAGAAGAAGTGGAAGCTTGATGCAAAAGCTCGAAGCATCATTGGTGGTCATCTCAACAAGGCTCGGTTCAACCGTATCAGTGGTCTGGATACTGCAAAGAAGATATGGACAAGACTGTCTAAAGTCAATGAAGGAATCTCTGCACAACGAGACTCGCGGGTTGATACACTCCGCAGTCTCTTCAACAGGTTCAAGAGGCTGGACAATGAGCACGTGCAACAAACCTTTGACAGACTCACTGACATATCCAATGAACTTCAAGCATTAGGTGCCGCTGATATCACAGACCATGAAGTTGTGAAGAAACTACTGAGGTCACTGGATGACTCATTTGAGTTCCTATCGCTGATGATTCAAGAAAGGCCTGACTTCAAGACTCTGGATCCAGCGGAAATTCTCGAGCGCCTCAATGCTCATGAACTGAAGCTCTCTGAAAAACGAGATTTATACAGCACCACGCCTAAAGTCCGCGCGCTAAAAGCTAGAGCACGAAGAGTGTCCTCTGATGAAGAGTCTGAGGCTGATACTGATGATCCTGAAACTCTTAGCCGTGAACTTTCTCTCCTCACCAGAAAGTTCCAGACATTCACGAAGAAGAATCGCTTCGGAAATTCCTCAAGATCGTCCTCAAGAAAAAGCAAAGATGATGACTCTGTCGAAGCAAGAAAGAGAGTCTGCCGCAAGTGCAAGAAACCTGGGCATTACATCGCTGAGTGTCCTCTATGGGAAAATGAAGCTATACTGAAGAAGAAGAAGAAGAAGAAGAAAGGGAAAGATGACAGTTCTGATGAAAATACTAAGAAGAAATCCTCAAGATCCTCAAAGTCTGCTGGATACAGGAATAGCAGTTCCCGTAAGGCTCGAGCATATCTCGGAAAAGAATTGGACTCGGAAGAATCTGGTTCCAGCCCTGATGCTGAGGAAGAAGAATCTGAAGAATCTGAGGGTGTGGCCGGTCTGGCTCTTGCCACGACGCTTGTCTCAAAGTCAATCTTCAGCACTGAGGAATCTGGTCTATCACATGTTGATGATGAAGCTGAAGACACAACCCCTTCCTTCTGCTTCATGGCCAAGTCCTCCAAGGTATCTTCTTACTCATCATCAGATGATCCCTCTGATGAAGAACCTGATGAAAACTATGTTGAACTTGCTAAACTTGCATCTAAGAAACAACGTGCACTTGAAAAGATTCAGATCTCACTAAACAAGAGTGATGATATGTTGGTTGAGGAAATGACGAAGACTCAAAAGTTGACTGATGAATCAAAAATTCTTCAGTCAAAGTTTGATGACTTGTTCAATCGTCATGAGGCACTCCTTGCCGATCATGAAAAGCTGGCGCATGAGTTCCTCATGAGGAAACAAGAACTTGAACGTGTAAGGATGTCTCATGACGATCTGACGAAAGAAAATGATTCACTCCTCTCCCAACAAATCATCATGCGACAAGAAGGATTTAATCCTCCCTGTTTAAAATGCATTGAACATGATCGTATCATCTCTGTGCCTAGTTCCTCAATGTCTTCAGACTCTGTTATTTCTATTGCTTCTGTGGTATCTAACCCCTCATCTGAGGATACCATAGACATTGCTGAAGAAAATGCTAGGTTGAAGAGTCTACTGGAAACCGGCATGTTCAAGAGTCTGAAAGGACATCAGACCCTTTGTGACATCCTCAAGAAACAGATCCTCAACATGAACCCGAGGAAAGAAGGTGTCGCATTCACTCGGAAACTCAACCCTAATGGGTCTTACTGGAAACCTGAACAATATCCAAAGACCACTTGGGTTCGGGCAAAGACGCCTCCTCCTGATCCCTATACTTTATCTGGTTATGATGTTGTTTCTTCAGATGTGATGATTGAGTCTTTTGACTCAAACTATAAACTGTTTAAGAATGGTAATGGTGAGGTGTTTTCCAGATACATCGGAACTAACTGCAGGAACGGTCCTCCAGTCAAGCAGATCTTGGTTCCGAAGGGCCTCATCACTAACCTTCCTGTGAATGCAGATGCAAATGAGCTGAGGATATCATCTGAGGACGATACCTCAAAAGGAAATGACTATAATCATGTATCTGCTAACCATTTTGTTCACAGGGAAGCTCCTCATAAGAATGCTTATTCATTTGTTTATCCTGATGCCACCATCTCACACCCCATTAGGTCTCATCACCCTCATCTGTCCTCATGTGCCTCAAGACCACCCATTAAGATGTGGGTGGTTAAGAACTAATCATCCTTGCAGGGACATGTCCTGAGGAAATTACAAATTCTGCAGATCATATGCCCAGGACAACATCATTTGAGTCAGTATCACTTTCTTCGGGATCATGTATTGTAGGAAGACATCGTCATGAGCCACGTGAAGACTGAAGACCAACTTGCTGATATATTCACTAAGCCTTTGGATGAGAAGCGATTTAGCACTCTGAGGTGTGAGCTAAATATCTTAGATTCCTCAAACGTCCAATGAATGGACACACATCCTAACGCTTAAACAATATTGAAGAATCCTGATGTACAACACACGATGCATCGTACTCCTCAAATCATGAGGAACTACCTTGCTAAGTGTGAAGAAATTAACATGGAATTGACTCAAGATCCATACGACAATTGTATGGTATCAAGTGTCTCATTCCCTATAAGGTGGGTAGCGCCACCGCCCAAACACCTCAGGATTTGTTGTTCCTCAGCTTCCTCAGGTCTTGAAGTCTTCATTACTGATGCTTTCCGCGTTTGTCCTCAACAGCGTTCACCTATAGTTATTGTTCTTCAGCTTTTGCTTCTTCATCTAGGTGAACGTGATCGGACCCGTCCCTCTGTGCTCACTTATCTAATCTGTCTATCTCATATGCGTTCATCCGGAAATCATGTATTCCTCAGGCTGAGACCATTAGTCTTCATCATCAGCCTGAGACCATTTGTCTTCATCCTCAGCCCTTGTCCTCAAGTTCCTAAAATCAAGGATTTACAGTTACAACTGTCTTCAATTTGTTGCGATTTTACCGCACGTCGTGCTTATCCACCATTAGGATATCCACTGAGGATCCCAACAATCAGGGGCAATCTGGTCCACAAATTTCGCAACCCCTCAGCTTTCACACCTCTATAAATAGCACTCTACCCCCCCAGTCATTTCCCCCCACCGCTTCTCTCACTCTCGCGCCGCCCTTGAGCTCCTCAAGCTCTCGTGCTAACTTCGCCGGAGTTCGCCGTCGCCGGGGATGAAGACTCGTGGTTCCTCAGCATTCGCCTCAGTTCTGGTATGCCTATTCCTCAATGGCTTATTCCTCAGTGTCTCATTCCTCAGTACTGTTGTGTCCTCAAGCCATTTAATCCTCAAATGTACTGCTAGATTTCTGAGACCTATTCCTATGCCTCATTCATTTGCTATCCTCAGCCTATTCCTCATGAACGCATATAACCGTATCCCACTTCCCTCGCAACTTAACTCTGTCACAGGTACATGTCTGCTGAGGAATCGTATGGTTCTCATAGTCTCACTTCATTTGCAGCTCAGCTTGAACGAACCATTCCTCAGTCTCCACCACTGAAGAAAATGGCTCCTCGGCGTAAGCTCACTGATACTGCTAAAGACCTACCTCCTGAGCTCTATGAGAAGCTGAAGACTCCCGAACGTGAAACTGCTGAAGATCGTAAGAAAAGGGTCCAGAAGATCACAAGAGAATGGGCCAAGCGTTGGGTGGCATATCAATGGCTTAATCCTCAACATGAGGAAATGTTTGCTGTCAATCCGCCACTGAAGACCTTGGGTATCAAGGCTCGACCTCCACCTGCACCAGACGTCACTCCTGATCCCACAACAATGCACACCCCGGATGACTTTCCTGAGGCATATGAGCAATACCTCAAGCACAGTCGCAGCCGTGTCAAGGATCTGGTCCGTGACTTGACTGCATCAATACAGATTCCGCCTCAGGATCAGTCTCAACCCAGGCCACAACCTCAGCACCGCAAAAAGGCTCCTGGCATGAAGCCCTCCCAGAAGTCCTCAGTTAAGCCTCAGGTTATTGGTTCCTCATGTCAACACACGGATGGTGCTGCTCCCTCCTCACGGATTCGCACTGATGAATCTGGTAATACACCTGAGGCCTCAACCACAATGCCTCAGTCTCAGCTGAAGACCAAAATTGTTCTTCAACGAGGCCCACGCCCCTCACCAAAGAAAACTTCTATGCGTGGCGCCATTCATCATACTCCTCAAACCTCTGATGATGAAGATGAATTTGAGGATTTGGTCGGCTTCGTCGCCAATGAAGCTGACAAGATTGAATATGTGTGTGCTGCGGCCAGACGCAAAGCTGAAGCAACGGGTTCAGAAATCCCGCTTCTCCTTGATCCCAAGAAGATCTTGGAATGCATCGAAATTTGGTCTGTCAAGCCTGACACTCCTCTTCATGATTTGGACATTCCTAAAGACATCAAGTTCTATGTTCAACAGTTCCTCATAAATGAGATTCATCAACGTGATCTTCAGAAACTGTTGAAGGCCAAACTGAAGAAAGTCCTCAGTGACTTCAAAAAGAAACCTATCACTGATGTTACTCCTCGGGAGTTTATAGAGCATCAATGTGAAGTTCAACGCCTCAACACTGAGTGTGCTGCCAACCGTGCTTATATAGGCAAATCCAAGGAACGAATGTCTCAGCAGATGGCAAAGTTGATGAAGCTTCGACAGCCTGCTTCCTCAGTACCCCATGCTGCCTCTGCCAAAAGCCTCAAGCGCCTGCCTGAAGCCCAACCCTCAACTCCACCTGCTGCGAAGAATCCTACTATTGATGACCCCATTGATGCTACACCACTTTCCTCAGCTCCTCCGGCATCAAAGGCCGCTGATACCACCGTTCTCATTACTGCTGCCTCAACTCCACCTCCAAATCCTCAGTGCAACTTAATCGTCTTCACTCCGCCCCCTGCTGCAACACCCATTGTTCCATCTCCTCAGTACCCACTGCCACCGATTATTACTGAGGTTGAAGACATGGACATCGACATTATGGATCATGGAACTCCTCGCGTCCATGATGAGGATTATGGGCTGACCAACTCGCCCACTCATACTATCTTCTCACCTGAGCCTCACTCCCCCACCGTGACCGAGGTGCTTCCTGATACTTCTCAGCAGTCTGAAGAATCAGTTGGTGCATCATCCTCAGCGTCTGATGCTGATGAACCTGTAGCCACAAGTGCTCCCACAAATTCTGTTGCTGAAACTGATGCTGCAGCCACCACTACTGCTGATACTGATGCTGCGGAAACAACCACTACTCATCCTAAGACAGATCCCCCAGCCGCTGAAACTGAAGCTGAAGCCGAGCACAGTACAAATGCTCCTCCAGAAGCAGAAAACAGTACAAATGCTCATCCTGAAGCCTCAAAGGATGGATCTGAAGACAAACAGGCAACATCACCTCGTATTCCCAAGGACCTCAACACGTCTGTGCTTGAAAAATCTGCAGAGGCTCCGCCTCAGCCTCAAGCCTCTCTTCAGATTGAAGTGCCTCAAGTGCCTACACCACCTCAAGGCCCAGTTCAAGCTCGGTCCTTGTGTCCGAAGCAGAAGTAACCATTCTTCCGTGACCTTGAAGCTGATGATACCCCAAGCTTCGATGCTGCTGATTTCTTCAATGCCATGAGTTTCTTCCAAGAGGGGATTCAAAATCCATATCATTCTGCTCCACCTCGAAAGCTGCTGAGGTTCTGGACTGCCACTCAGAAGAACTATTATGCTTCAGTTCTCTATAATCAAAACAAACTGTTTCCTCACAAGCATATTCCTCTAATGGATATGGAAGCCCTTCCCTGCTTCAACAGTGTGCTTCAGGATCTACATCATGCCAAGCTGCTTCAGTTCTGCTCCGAATGCATCCACTGGAACGAAGAGCTTGTACTTCAGTTTTATGCAACTTTGTATGTTTCAGGAGATCCTCTGAATATCATCACTTGGGTCCTCGAGTGGATGACTGAGCATCATCACTACACCATCACTGTTCCTGAAGAAATTGCCATTCTTGAGTTGCCTCAGTGCACGTCCCCAACTGCTTGCTCCTATGGGTCTCAAATTCTTCGAGATGACCTGATGAACATGCTTATGAAGCCTCAGGCACCTGAAGCCCCAGCTCGCACAAAGTTTCTTGTTTCTGAGCTTCTGTATCTGCCAAGTACACTGTATCGGATTCTGGCGAAGACCTTCTGCCCCATTAAAGGCTATGAATCCTCTGCTGAAGAAGTCATTGGCATCATGAAGAACATACTCCACAACCTCTGCATGTCTGGGCCAATCAACGTTCCTAAATTCTTCTTCAGAACTCTGGTGGATGCAGCACAGAATCCTCATATCCTGAAGCCATACGCGCCATGGATCATGAAGCTCATCCGCGCCAAGACTGGTATTGATTTCCAACCTGATCATCCGAATCATAGGACCTATCTGCCGCCTGTCGAAGTGCTTCAGCATACGATTGCTTCAAATGATAAGGGCAAAGGAATATTCTATGAAGAAGTTCTCCCGACCAATTCCCTCGGTGGAAACAATCGTCATCCTCAGTCTCGCACTACTGGTGAAACCAGAACTCATGCCTCTACTGAGGATACGACTCAGGCTCGAGTGATGACTGACCGAGAGCTTCTGATTAGTCTTCATCAGAAGGTTGACCGAAATCATGACTGGGTGAAGCGTCTGTTTTCTGAAATACTCAGCTACATGGCTCAGGCGCATTCTTCAGTGAAGAAAGTGCATCAGTACACTCATCATACATATCAACATCTCGATGCCTTGATGAAAGAAGTAATCACACCTGAAGACCTTGCAAATTTGGATCTTCAAAAGCCTCCAATTCCTGCAATCAAACCCCCGAGGCAATTCAGACGCTGCACAAATCCTCCTCCGGCCATGGACTCTTATTCTTCCAACCAGGAGATGACTGTTGAAGAAGCTGAAGACACTGCTGCCTGCCCTCACACTGCCACGGATTGCCTCAGGCGTGACTCACCTCAGCCTTGAAGCATCTTCAAAGGGGCGTTAGCTTCAGTTTTTCCCTTTTTGTTCATTTTATGACAAAGGGGGAGAAATCTGTTAGTCTTCAAGCGGGTTTTAGTTAGGAGGTTCTTCAGTTACAACTCTCATTCTTCAGATTTTTTTTGTAACGAGTTGTAAACTGTTATTTTGGTGTTTGCCTGATACTATTCTTCAGTTACCTCATGCTATTTCCTCAAGTTTATCATATATGCATATGATTATCTCTGCAAACAACTCTCTCAGTGCGTTGTTTAAATTCCTCAAACACTTCATAACATGCACTGCTTCAAAAATGCCTAAATATAGGGGAGCTCCTCATATACCTCAAAATGCTTTAGATATTAAAAATTCTTCAACTCATATGCATATCCTCAGGGGGGAGCTTCATTATATCCAGCTTAATGATAGAAATGTTCTTCAAAGTTTTTATTCTTCAAACTCATAATTTTATCCCCGTTGAAGCTTAACCTGATTGTCATCAAATCACGAAAAAGGGGGAGATTGTAAGTGCATCAAGTGCCCTCCCCTTGAGGTTTTGGAGTTTGATGAAAAAACGGTTAAGGGACTGATGTGTTTGTGAGTATACACAAGAGAACAATCCCTGATGAGGTGTTTAACCACCAATGTCGACCCCCAAAATGTTGAGGAACATTGGAGAAATCGGTGCGTTTCCTGAAGAATGAAGTTGCGCGAAATCCTGAGGAATCAGGATCCTGAAGCGTTCGGTTGAAGCTGAAGCTGAGGACGATCCTGAGGACGTTCGCGCTGAAGACGAAGTTGAAGCGTAGTCTTCGCTAAGACTTTTTTATACTTCTTGAGTCGTAGGAAAACACCGCACTGTTGGAGGGGTTGAAGAAAACGAGTTCCGAAGGTCTGAGGAATTGCTCAACAAGGAATCCTGAAGAAAAACCCTGAGGAAATCTCCTGCAGTAGAAGTTCAGTCCTCGGGTGTTTGAGATGTTGTTCTTCAGGACACTGAGGTAACTAACTTCGGTTGAGGAGTCTGGAGATCGCCAGTGCGACTCTTCTGAAAATCGTGAGGAGAGAGAATACTTTGACCGTGCCACGTGTTGCGTGGTGAGAGGCTAGAACTTGTCTAGCAACGGTCATTTCCGAGGGCATGAGAGTAATTGCATGCATGGGCATTTATGTCCTTTCACCTCGGGTTGCTCCGCGGCTATAAATAGCCACCCCCAGCCCCATTTGTGGGTTGGCTGCTCCGAGAGAAAAACTGACACTTGTCATTTGAGAGCAACCCACATCTGAGGAAACTGAAGAACCTATGTGAGGAAAACCACCATCCTGAGTAGTTGAGCATTTCTGAGGAAGTCGGTTCGAGTGATCCGAAGCTTTTTACTCTTGAAGACTGTGATCTTCCAGCCGGTGTAGAAGTCTTCAGTCCGAGGAAGTCAAGATGAAATTGTGACTTCCCTGAGTGACTGAGTCTGTGAAGGTTTCGGGAGTCTACCTTGAAGACTCACCTGAGTTATTGGACGGATTCTGAGGACTCTAGTTCAAGGAGAACAAGGTGAAGACTATGTCTTCTGAGTTGAATCTCAGCCTCTCCAACCAGACGTACAGTTGTCACAGCAACTTGAACTGGTCTACCAAACCAATGTCTTCAATCTCTGGTGCTATCTCCTCAACCTCTTAAGCTTCAGTATTTGCTATGTTGACTTCTTATGCTTCAGCTCTCCCTCTTCTCTTTGTCTTCATACTATGCATCTGAAGCACTTCTGCTTATCTGAATTGATTTATTTATGTTGCGTTATGATGAGCTTCCCTAATGATTACATTCTGTGAAGTTTTATTTCTTCATGATTATGGTTATTTCTTCAGCTTCATGATTGCTTCAGTCCTGAAGAAAACCAAAATTTGGTAGTAAAATTGAAAATCTCCCATTCACCCCCCCCCCTCTGGTCGATATATTGCACTTTCACACTTTTTATCGGTAACTCTTAATCTAATCAGTAGGTTCACAAAGAGACAAGTACCCCGAGAAGGAGTGTATGGGGGTTTGGTTATCCTTGCGCATCCTCGACTCATTCTACGTGAGTGTACTCTAATATCCGATCCCTCCAAAGATTACTGATTCATCTAGTAGCTAGAGTTCCCAACTAGTTTTTGTAGTCTTTGAAAATAAACACGGATTGCCCAAAATACGACACCTAATAGGCTAGAGATCTTGACACCAAAAGTTCAAACATTACTCACAACAATACCTCAAAACTATTGCAAGTTACTACTAAAATTGAATAGCAACCTCAATTACCTACTTAAAGTCAAGACACAACTCAGTGCAACAACCAACTCTCTTATCAAGATAAACATGAAAACTAAAGAGAGTTCCAGCAACAAACTAAACAAAAGACAAGGCTCTTACTTAAGACAAACTAAAACTAAAACTAAACATGGCAGTAGCTACGAAAAGATAAAGAACACACAACAGAGAAAGATAAGCATGAAAAATCCTATGATGTGTTCTAGACTGGAGTGGAACGTGTGAAAGCTCAAGAATGATCAGAGGGGGAGGGGGTGAATGATCACTTCTAAAAATTCTAAGGAACTTAGAAGGAATTCATGCAAACTAAGAAGGACTACAGGCATCTCGAAGGAAATTCGGTATCGAAAGACATGCATGGGTCGAAAGGATTAGGAGCGAAGGAAAACATCGAATGTAAACAGGTAACGAGTAAATATTGAATGTAAATACAAGAAGGAAAACGAGCTTGACACGACGATGTTTGGTGAACCAGTTCACACTCTGCAAAGTGCTATATCTGGTTGGAGGTACTGGTGATTGAACACTTGGAGAAAAACTCTCTCCGTCCTATTCTCCACTGCAACAAACTTCTCGAGCTTGTCCAGTTTTTACTCGTGGTAGATGATTCAGGACATCTCCGAGACCTTTACAAACTTCCTTCAGCAGCGACAATTTCTCTTCGACTGCTTGACAGACGACGCCTAACCATTTAGGAGACTTGCAGTTCTCCAAGATAAAAAGACCGGCTAATCTCTACCTAAGTCTCTCTGAATTGCTCAACTCAGTTCAGACTTTGGTTTTGGTTTTCTCTCGATGACTTTTCCTTTGAGCTATTCACTCGACTCGGTAAGATTTCTCTCGGTAGGCTTTTATGGGTTTTGGTTGAGCAGAGCAAATTCACTTCGACTAAGATTTCAACTAGCAAACCCCTCTTGTAGTACGGTTTTTCCTATGACTCAAGAAAATAATGAGAAACTAGTAAAAAGACTAAGTCTTCGACCAGATTCAGCTTTCTCCTCGTTGCGCTTTCACTCGAGAGCATCTTCTTTTTCAACGACATTTTGGGGGGTCGTCTTCCTTCAAAGGTTTCGGTGGTTGACTGCAGCTTTGCTGCAGTGAGTTGTCCTTCGACCTTCTACTTGCAAACTCCATTCTTTCGGAACCTAAGTATCTGTTTATACTCGAAAACAATATTAGTTTCACTACTGCTTTGTCCAACAATCTCCAAAACCTTCGGGGGCAAAACTTTCTCTTACAACGTGTTTCTCTCCCACACAAAGTAAGCTAGGGTCTAACTTGTTCCGTAAAGCAAGCAAAGCTAAAGAAAACTAAAAAGTAAACCTAAGAGCGAGATGCTCCAAGCATAGTACATAACGCATGAAGTGATAAAAATATAGTGAGACGAAGGATGAACTCATGATTGTTGATGGAGAAGGGGATGCACGGGGGCATCCCCACGCTTAGATGCTTGAGTCTCCTTGAATATTTATTGGAGATGCATGGGGGCATCACCAAGCTTGAGCGTTTGACACTTCCGGATCTTCTTTCATCATCTTTCCTCGCACACTTGAAAACTCCCTTCATACATAACTCATCATAAGCTGCTTAGAGAGGTTAGTACCCTTAATAAAATATTTTTTCCCCACTAGAAACAAAGATATTCTTGAATAGATATTGTTTTTCAAGATTTCAAAAAAGTTTTTGCAAAGAAAAAGCAAGCTTAAGGTTTGCAAAAGTAAGGAAGGGCAAACATGGCAGAATCTGTGAAAAACAGAACAGCAGGTAGTAAATAATTTTTTGGGGGTACTTCTGCAACTCAAATCAAAAAACTCAGAACATACGAAAGTTTCAAAATTGTATAGAGAATGTTGTGTAAAACAATCAGCTCAAAAGGATGAACCGGTGATTTGTTTCGATTTTTTCTGTCAAGCAGACAGAATCTGTTTACTGGACAGCATCTCGCAACTTTTGCTTCCCTTATCATAAGAGGCTATAACTTGGCAGAAAGCTTGAAAAATAAACATACAATGATGTTGCTACAGTAGTAAAAATCATCAAGACCACTAAAAACATAAGTAAAAAACATCTTGGGTTGCCTCCCAACAAGCGCTTTCTTTTACGCCTTTAAGCTAGGCATAAAGCAAAAGAAGAATCAAGTTTTATCAAGAGAGAGAGAATAGCTAGCCCATGTAATGGACTCAAAAGGTAACTTGATTTTCTTTCTAGGGAAGTGTTCTACCCCCTTTTTGAGAGGGAATTGAAATTTTATATTCCCCTCTTTCATGTCAATAACAGCACCAACGGTGCGAAGAAAAGGATGGCCCAAAATAATTGGACATAAAGGTTCACATTCTATATCTATAATAGTGAAATCAACGGGAACATAATTGCCATTAACAATGATAAGAACATCGTCGATCTTCCCCAAAGGTTCATTTACGGAAGAATCAACGAGACGAACACCAAAAGAACAAGGATCAAAGGGCTTCAATTCAAACATATCATACATTCTTTTGGGCGTGACGGGGGTACTAGCTCCAACGTCACATAAAGCATAGCAAGAGAAGTTATTCAATTTAATTTTTATCATAGGGTCCCAACCATTATCTAGCTTCCTAGGTATGGAGGCTTCTATTCTAAGCTTCTCTTCCCTAGATTTGATGAGAGCATTAGTGATATGCTCCGTGAAGGCAAGATTAAGTGTGCTAGTGTGGCGGTCTCTAGACATTTTGTGTAGCAAGCTAATAACTTATGAGAGGGTATGATACATCCCAAACGTATCTATAATTTCTGCTTGCTCCATGCATGTTTTGTATGACTTTGCCATGATTTGCTTGAACTTTCATACACTTTTGAGCATATTTGGACTAATCTATTAACCCAGTGCACCCAGCTGCCGGTTGTTGTTTTCTGCTGTTTTTGTATTTCAGGTTTTCCGGCCATTAAAAGTGCTCCAAAAAATCCGGAAAAATAAGATAAAAAATCAGCGACCCATATTTTACTTTGGCCAAGTGATTTTTTGAAACTCCAAGAGGGAGCGTTATGCTTGATTGTGGGTTCAGCCCCTTGATGTCTAGCTTGAGTGACAGAAACATGAGACTAGGGGATGTGTTGTTGCCACCAGGGATAAAACAACGGTGCTTGTACCCGCGGGTGCAAGGATTTTTTACTTTCCGCAAAGTTATTTTAATGCAGTTGTCTGTTGCTTTGAATTTACACTTTGGGTGGGATTCACAACTTAATACCAGCGGGATGTTCTGGATAGATATCTCAAGGTGGATGATTCGTAGTAGATGCAGTTGGATTTCGGTCTACTTACCTTGGTGTACTGCCCATTGCTTTTGAGCCCTTCCTTTCTTTGCAGCATAGTTAGTATTGCGGTGCCTTCATAATTCTGTCAATTGCTCAGCTGTGATTTGTTTACCTCGCTAGCACTTTTATCGTCTTTTGGGAGATAGACATCACTAGTGAAAATCACGGGACCCCGGTCCATCTTCACATTATTGTTTACACCCTTAGCTTACTTTCAGTCTTTACTTTCAGTTCCACTTTTATCTCTTGCGTTTATCCTTTGTAAACAGCAAGGCCGGAGGAATTGACAACTCCTCTGTACTCGTTGGGAGAGAAGTTATTTGTATCTGTGTGCAGGTCCAGGTGAAGATAGCAACCTCGGCGCCATTGTTCGCTTTACCACCTTCTTGTATTCTTCGGAGTCCTACGGGAGACAAACCTTGGTATCTTTGCCAAGGGAAAACTTGCCGCTACACTATATCTCACCCTGCACTTGGGGTAACCAATGAGGCTTGAAGAGTATAAACACTCTCTTGCCATCAGGGTACAACTATGAAAATCAATATGTTCTGTAAGTGCATCAAGTGCCCTCCCCTTGAGGTTTTGGAGTTTGATGACAAAACGGTTAAGGGACTGATTTGTTTGTGAGTATACACAGGAGAACAGTCCCTGATGAGGTGTTTAACCACCAATATCGACCCCCCAAAATGTTGAGGTACATTGGAGAAATCTGTGCATTTCCTGAAGAATGAAGTTGCGCGCAATCCTGAGGAATCAGGATCCGAAAGCGTTCGGTTGAAGCTGAAGCTGAGGACGATCCTGAGGACGTTCGCGCTGAAGACGAAGTTGAAGCGTAGTCTTCGCTAAGACTTTATTTTATACTTCTTGAGTCGTAGGAAAACACCGCACTGTTGGAGGGGTTGAAGAAAACGAGTTCCGAAGGTCTGAAGAATTGCTCAACTAGGAATCCTGAAGAAAAACCCTGAGGAAATCTCCTGCAGTAGAAGTTCAGTCCTCGGGTGTCTGAGACGTTGTTCTTCAGGACACTGAGGTAACTAACTTCGGTTGAGGAGTCTGGAGATCGCCAGTGCGACTCTTCTGAAAATCATGAGGAGAGAGAATACTTTGACCGTGCCACGTGTTGCGTGGTGAGAGGCTAGAACTTGTCTAGCAACGGTCATTTCCGAGGGCATGAGAGTAATTGCATGCATGGGCATTAATGTCCTTTCACCTCGGGTTGCTCCGCGGCTATAAATAGCCACCCCCAGCCCCATTTGTGGGTTGGCTGCTCCGAGATAAAAACAGACACTTGTCATTTGAGAGCAACCCACCTCTGAGGACACTGAAGAACCTATGTGAGGAAAACCACCAGCCTGAGTAGTTGAGCATTTCTGAGGAAGTCGGTTCGAGTGATCCGAAGCTTTTTACTCTTGAAGACTGTGATCTTCCAGCCGGTGTAGAAGTCTTCAGTCTAAGGAAGTCAAGATGCAGTTGTGACTTCCCGGAGTGACTGAGTCTGTGAAGGTTTCGGGAGTCTACCTTGAAGACTCACCTGAGTTATTGGACGGAGTCTGAGGACTCTAGTTCAAGGAGAACAAGGTGAAGACTATGTCTTCTGAGTTGAATCTCAGCCTCTCCAACCAGACGTAGAGTTGTCACAGCAACTCGAACTGGTCTACCAAACCAAAGTCTTCAATCACTGGTGCTATCTTTTCAACCTCTTAAGCTTCAGTACTTGCTATGTTGACTTCTTATTCTTCAGTTCTCCCTCTGCTCTTAGTCTTCATACTATGCATCTGAAGCACTTCTGCTTATCTGAATTGATTTATTTCTGTTGCATTGTGATGAGCTGCCCTAATGATTACATTCTGTGAAGTTTTATTTCTTCATCATTTTGGTTACTTCAGCTTCGTATTGCTTCAGTCCTGAAGAAAACCAAAATCTGGTAGTAAAATTGAAAATCTCCCATTCACCCCCCCTCTGGTCGATATATTGCACTTTCATGTTCATAGGAGTTTCTTCTTCTAAGGTTGAGGTATTAGCATCACCATTAATAGGTCGAATGGGACTAGGAGTGTATTGGGTGCTAATAGTTTGGGTGTCCTCAACAATTATGATGGTAGCAACTGTGTGGTTTGTAGGAAGGCTCTTAATTCTATCCTATTCCTCTTTTTCTCTAGCCTGTCTTTCTTTAAGTTTAGCAATCATCCTAATATTTTCATTAGATTGTAATTGGATAGCATTAATAGGAGTGGCCTTCCTCTCCTCAAGGGGAGAGGTTCCAATTTTAAGCATCTCAACATCAAGGGCTAAGATATCTACCTTCGAAGAGAGATTATCTAATTTAGCTAATTTCTCTTCTACATTGTTGTTGAAGGCTTTTTGGGTAGTGATAAAGTCTCTAAGCATGTTTTCTAGTTCAGAAGTTTGGTTCTTGTTGCTAGGATAGGTATTGTTGTTCCCATAGTTGGATGGAAACGGTCTAGGATTGCTAGCAAAATTGCCCCTATAAGCATTGTTGTTGAAGTTGTTTCTAGCAATAAAGTTCACATCTACTTGTTCCTGAGCAACCAAAGAATTTAAAGGAACATCGTGAGGATCAATAGAGGGTTGCTTGGTAAGTAGAGAGATAATTAAGTCAACCTTTTCATTTAGAGAGGTAATCTCCTCGACAGAGTTTACCTTCCTACCTGTTGGAGCGCGTTCGGTTTGCCATTGGGAATAGATGGTCATCATCTTATCAAGGAGTTTCGTGGCAGCACAAGTGTATTTGTCATAAAGGTTCTTCCCGCGGACGAATCTAACAGGTTCCGCGAGGTAAAGTTCAAGCCTGCATAAAAAGTCTGGATAACCATCCAAGTAGTCAAACCATGTGTAGGGCATTTCTTAAAAGATATTTCATACGTTCCCAAGCTTGGGCAACGTGTTCATTATCCAATTGCTTAAAATTCATAATGTTACTCCTCAATTGGATAATTTTAGCAGGTGGGTAATACTTCCCAATAAAATCATCTTTACACTTATCCCATGAATCTATGCCATTCCTAGGCAAACATTGAAACCAAATCTTAGCTTCTCCCCTTAAAGAGAAAGGAAAAAGCTTGAGATTAACAACATCACCTTCTACTTCTTTATACTTTTGCATATAAAATAACTTAAAAAAATTATTCAAGTCTAAAGCAGCATCATCTCCAGCACCATAGAATTGATCTCTCATAACAAGGTTTAACAAAGCAGGTTTAATTTCATAAGAGGTAGCTGAAGTGGTAGGTGTGGCAATAGGAGTGCGGATAAAGTCTTTGTTGTTGTGACTAGTGAAGTCACACAACTGGGTGTATTCAGTGGAACCCATAGTAGCAGCAAGTGTGGCAGATTTTTTTGTAATTTTTGATATAGGACACAAAGATAAAAACTGAAAGGCAAACTAACAAGACTAAAAAGCAAAGGTAAAATATAGTGTGCAACTCCCCTATCTTACCACTCAGAGTCCCCGGCAACGGCGCCAGAAATTTGTTTGATACTCTATCCTCGTTGGTTACCCCAAGTGGAAGGTTAGATGTAATGTAGCGGCAAATTTCCCCTATGTAGAGGATAGGGTTTGTCTCCCATAGGACTCCGGCAATGATAAGTAGGTGGTTTGGCAAGTGCGGCACCGAATCACTTGCTTCGCTTGGACCTGCACACGACACAAATAACTTTGCTTCCCAACGAGTACAGAGAGGCTGCCAATCTCTCCGGCCTTGTTGTTTACAAAGGATCAAACGCAAGGGATAATGATAACAGCTAGAAAGTAAAAGCAGGAAAATAAAAGAGCGTGTAAACAGAGATGAGAATATGGACCGGGGTCCCGTGATGTTCACTAGCGAGCCCCACCCAAAGTGTAAACCCAAAGCAACAGACAAATGCATTAAAAAGCACTTTGCGTAAAATAAATAATCCTTGCAACCGCGGTTACAAGCACCATTGTTTTCCCCCTTGTGGCAACAACACATCCCCTAGACTCATGTTTCTGTCAGTCAAGCGTGTCATCGGGGGGCATAAACCCACTATCGAGCATAACGTTCCCTCTTGGATTCACTACCTACTACTTGGCCAAAGCAATAATCAGCAACGGAGAACATGCAAGAATTACTTAGGAACAAAAATATAAAAGATAAGAACCAAATATATTACTCAATCAGAATCTGAACATAGTCTCATAATCCATCAGATCCCAGCAAACTCAGCATAGCAACAGCAGAAAATTACATATGTGCCTCGATCATGTAGGGCAGCTCACGAGGTCTAAACCTTGAAGAACAAAGAGGGGAGGAGAACATCGCATAGCTTCTAATCACGGACCCATGGTCCAAGGGAAACTACTCATGGATCATCCGGGAAGCGTCCATGGTGGAGGGGAAGCTCCCGGAGGTCAATCCTCCCTTCGGCAGGGTGCCGGGAAGAGGTCTGCTGGCGCTCCCGAGCTTGGAAGCGCGGCGGTGGCGGAATAGTGGCGAGATCGCAAAAAATGGTTCTTCTTTCTGGAGGTTTCGTGTCACGGGAAATAAATAGGCGAAGGGGGGCAGCCAGGGGGGCCACGAGGGGTCCAGGCGCCCCCTTGGCGCGGCCAAGCCCCAGGTGGCCGCCTGGGTCCCTGGTGGGTCCCCTCCGGCTCTTCTTCGGGACTCCGGAAGGTTCCGTTCGCTGATTTGTTATCTGATTTTTCCTGAATTTTTGGAGCACTTTTAATATGGGGGAAACCTGAAATAGAAAAACAGCAAAAAACAGGAACTTGCACTATGGTGCACTGAATTAATAAGTTAGTCCAAATACGATCAAAAGTGTATGAAAGTGTATCTAGATCATAGAAATATCACACAAAACATGCATGGAGCAAACAGAAATTATAGATACGTTTGGGACGTATCAGTACCCTTAATAAAATAATTTGCCTCTACTGGAAATAAATATTTTCTTGAAGGGCTACTGTTTCTCAAGATTGGCAAAAAGTTTTTGCAAAGAAAAAGTTAGCGCAAGACTTGCAAAAGTGAGGAAAGGAAAAACGTGCCAGAATCTGTAAAAAATAGACCAGCAGGTAGTAAATAATTTTTTCGGGGTACTTCTTCAACTCAAATAAAAAAACTCAGAACAGACGCTCGAAAGCCAGTTATATGGAGGACGCTGTCAAAAAAGTTCAGATCAAAAATATGATCTAGTGATATTAGGCAAAAAAATCGTCCAAGGACAGAATTAGTTTTCTGGACAGCATGTCACAACTTTTAAAATTTCTTGCAATCGGAGGCTAAACTTGGCACAAAGCTTGAAAAATAAAGATACAATGATGTTGCTACAGTAGTAAAAATCATCAAGACCACTAAAAACATAAGTAAAAACATCTTGGGTTGCCTCACAACAAGCGCTTTCTTTTACGTCTTTAAGCTAGGCAAGAAGCAAAAAGATCAAGTTTTATCAAGTGAAAGAGAATAGCGAGCCGATAAAACGTCCGGTTGAATTCCCGTTTCGTCTGCAACGTGTAGCGCCGCGTTAGTTCACCTCCAACTTAACGTATTGCCATGTCTTGTATTTGTATTGCTATTATTGCAGTGTATTTATTGTTCCCCCCCCCTCCTCTCCCTTATTGTCCAGTAGTCCTGATGACCGATGTGGTTGTCGTGTGATCGACTATGCCGTCGACGACCGTACCTCTACCTTCGAGCTGCCTGATGCAAGCAGAGCCATTTTCCTTCCCCAGATATCGCCTATCTTTTCGTACTTTTCTTGCACTAGGCATTGTTACTGCTGCTGCTACGTTGCTTACCTATTCAATTGCATAACCTGTCATTGTTGCCCCTTCATGTGCCTTCCTTTATCCTATGTTGCCTAAATATATATATATATACTATTAAGTAGTGAGCCCTGCGCTTTGTTAGTCAACTAGGATTAGATAGCGGCCCGTGATCACTCTGGGGAGTGAACAAAGAAACAAAAAAAATATAACTGCACGGGTAAGTACAATGCAGACACCGTCTAAGGCCCTAGGGTCATGAACAACGGTTGTCCTTAAGGTATGAAGTCGGTTGACCTAACGGTGCCCGCGAGCGGTATTGCGACGGGAACGACAGGGAGGATACGACCGACATTACTGGCGTGCTTGGCCCCTGCTCGTATTCCGTGAGAGTTGCCAAACCACGAAAAGTCGAGCTCTACCAAGAGCACACGCGAAACAAGGTAAGGAGACGGTTCACCTTGTTGGTAACCGTGCGCTTTGACGGGACGACAGGGCAGGCCCCGACGTTACTGATGGACCTTGTTGTTGTTCGTTGTCCGTTGTGTTGTTAGTCAGACAGCGATAACGGTTGTTTGCGACATAATAATAAAATGCTAAATGGTTCGGTGGATGACTTGAGAGGTCTATTGGTCTGTACGCACTACCTTCACGTGGGATAAGGAGTTATGGGCTCCCTTGCGTCGTAGTTTATTCAAAAGCTCTTCAGACGTCAGCAGTACCGCGGCCTACGCCGAGAAGTGGTGTCTTCTTCGCTCGAGCGGTGTATTTGGATTTGCTTTTGCTTCACCGGCCAGCCACGCACCGTGCAGGAGCGTGAAGGGTGAGGGGCCTAGACCCCTGATCGCATAGTATATAGTCCGGCGGATGGTCTCTCTGTTGATTCTAGGATGGGATGCGGCATGTCGGATAGCTTTGGTGGAGCGTTCCCTAACAAGGTGCCTGCCACCCTGGAGATCCGAGCGTGCAGGCTGAACAGTAGTGCACCCCTGCAGGGAGTTTAATCTATTCAAATAGTCGTGTCCACGATAACAGGACGCTTTATGTTGAAGCCGGATCTTACCACTACAAACTACTACTTCTATTAAACTGTATGGTTCCGGGTCTTCTTCCTCGCAGGAAAGTCGAGGAAGGGAACTCGGAGGCATTTATAATTGTTAATTATTACAACTTACTATTATACAATGTTGCAGCAACTTTTGCTGCATTGTTACTTTATGCTTTATATAAACTGTTGGTTGATCTCTTCTTGTGCTGCAAGACTCGTCGGAAGATGCTAGTATTCGATAGGCCTAGCTTCTTATCCTTATTTTGATTTCTACCTTGCAGTCCACTATATACAGTCTCCCCTTTCCATTTGGTACAAATGCATAAATTCTTAGTAGTGGACGTAAGACTCGCGGGTATGCTAGATACCGTGTAGTCCACTATATACAGCCTCCCCTTTCCATTTGGTACAAATCGTTGTTGTTTTGTGCTAGCCTTCTTAAGGGAAATCATGTGTACCTTGTGTCTGCACTCAGATACTATTGCTTCCGCTAACTTTGTGCTTTCGAGCTGTTGTATTTGAGCCCTCGTGGCCCCTGGCTTGTATTAAACAGCTTGTATTATTTTTATTTTTAGAGTTGTGTTGTGATATCTTACCGTGAGTCCCTGATCTCGGTCGTGTACCTTGCGTGTATGATTATTGTACACGGCTTGATTTTGGGGGCATCACACCCGTGTAACGGACTCAAAAGATAACTTAACCTTCTTCCTAGGGAAGTGTTTCATCCCCTTTTTAACAGGGAATTAAAATTTTATATTCCCCTCTTTCATGTCAATAACAGCACCAACGGTGCAAAGAAAAAGGACGTCCCAAAATAATTGGACATAAAGGTTCACACTCTATGTCCATAATAGTAAAATCAACGGGAACATAATTGGCATTGATAATAATAAGAATATCGTCGATCTTCCCCAATGGTTTCTTTACGGAAGAATCAACGAGACAAACACCAAAAGAACAAGGATCAAAAGGTTTCAATTCAAATATATCATACATTCTTTTTGGCATAACGGAGGTACTAGCTCCAGCATCACATAAAGCATAGCAAGAGAAGTTATTCAATTTGATTTTTATCATAGGGTCCCAACCATCATCTAGCTTCCTAGGTATGGAGGATTCTACTCTAAGCTTCTCCTCCCTGGCTTTAATGAGAGAATTAGTGATATGCTCCATGAAGGCAAGATTTAGTGTGCTAGTGTGGGGGTCTCTAGGCATTTTGTGTAGTAAGCTAATAACTTATGAAAGGGTACAACTATCAAAATCAATGTCACTACTATCAAAGGTGGTAGTGGTGTCATCTAGGCTCACTTGTTTGAAAGCCTCTATGTTCATAGGAGTTTCTTCTTCTATAGTTGAGGTAATAGCATCACCATTAATAGGTCCAATGGGACCAGGAGTGTGTTGGGTGCTAAAAGTTTGGGTATCCTCAACAACTTGGATAGTAGCAACAGTGTGGTGTGTAGGAAGGCTCTTAACTCTATCTGCTTCCTCCTTTTCTCTAGCCCATCTTTCTTTAAGTTTAGCCATCATCCTAATGTTTTCATTAATTTGCATTTGGATAGCATTAATAGGAGTGGCCTTCCTCTCCTCGAGGGGAGAAGTTCTAATTTTAAGCATCTCAACATCAAGGGCTAGGTTGTCTACCTTCAAAGAGAGATTATCTAATCTGTCTAATTTTTCCTCTATACTCTTGTTGAAGGCTTTTTGGGTAGTGATAAATTCTTTAAGCATGATTTCTAATTCAGAAGTGGAGTTCTTGTTGCTAGGATAAGTGTTGTTGTTCCCATAGTTGTTGGATGGGAACGATATAGGATTGCTAGCAAAATTACTCCTATAAGCATTATTGTTGAAGTTGTTTCTAGAGATAAAGTTCACATATACTTGTTCTTGAGCAACCAAAGAATTTAAAGGGACATCAACTTTTTCATTTAGGGAGGAAATCTCCTCAATAGAGTTTACCTTCCTACCTGTTGAAGCTCGTTCAGTGTGCCATTGAGAATAGTTGGTCATCATCTCATCTAATAGTTTTGTGGCAGCACCAAGTGTTGTTGACATAAAGGTTCCTTCCGCGGTCGAATCTAACAGGTTCCGTGAGGTAAAGTTCAAGCCTCCATAAAAAGTCTGGATAACCATCCAAGTAGTCGAACCATGTGTAGGGCATTTCTTAACAAGAGATTTCATTCGTTCCCAAGCTTGGGCAACGTGTTCATTATCCAATTGCTTAAAATTCATAATATTACTCCTCAATTGGATAATTTTAGCAGGTGGGTAGTACTTCCTAATAAAAGCATCCTTGCACTTATCCCAAGAATCTATGCTATTCCTAGGCAAGGATTGAAACCAAATTTTAGCTCGTTCCCTCAAGGAGAAAGGAAAAAAGCTTAAGCTTAAAAATATCACCTTCTACTTCTTTATACTTTTGCATATCACAAAGTTCAACAAAAAAAATTAAGTGTAAAGCATCATCATATCCAACACCGGAGAATTGATCTCTCATAACAAGGTTCAGCAAGGCAGGTTTAATTTCATAAGAGGTAGCTCAAGTAGCAGGTGTAGCAATAGAAGTGCAGATAAAATCATTGTTATTGTGACTAGTGAAGTCACACAACTTGGTGTTTTCAGTGGAACCCATAGTAGCAGCAAGTGAGACAAGCAATTTTTTGTGATTTTTGATAAAGGACACTAAAGCAAGAACTGAAAGGTAAACTAACAAGACTAAAAAGCAAAGGTAAAAGATAGTGTGCAACTCCCCTGTCTTGAAGATTGGAGTCCCCAACAACGGCGCCAGGAATTAGCTTGATGGCACTAAAGTAGTGCTCCTCGTTGGCTACCCCAAATGGAAGGTTGATATGTAGTGTAGCGTAATTTCCCTCGGTGAAGATACCAAGGTTTATCTCCAGTAGGAATCCAAGCTCGACAAGTAGGTGACAACGGCGCTAGAAATTACTAGCACGAGAGTTGACGCAGACCTCCACACAAATACAAATAACTTTGCTCCCAACGAGTACAGAGAGGTTGTCAATCTCTCCGGCCTTGATGTTTACAAAGGGTCAAACGCAAGAGATAAAAGGTAATGATAACTGCAGCAGTGCAGCTGGAATGTAAAACATGAAGTAAATTGAGGGTGTAAAGAGTGGTGGAAATATGTACCGGGGTCCCATGATGTTCACTAGTGATGTCTCTCTCCCAAAAGACGATAAAACTGCTATGCGAGGTAAACAAATCACAGCTGGGCAATTAACAGGATTAAAAACGCACCTTCTACGAAGAAAGGAAGAGGCTCAAAATCATGGGCGGTACGCCAAAATAAGTAGAGTGAAATCCATCTGCATCTACTACTAATCATCCACCTTCAGATATCTATCCAAAACATCTCGCTGGTATTAAGTTGCGAGCCCTACCCAAAGTGTAAACCCAAAGCAACAAACAACTACATTAAAAGAAACTTTGCGTAAAATAAACAATCCTTGCAACCGCAGTTACAAGCAGCGTTGTTTTCCCTCTTGTGGCAACAACACATCCCCTAGACTCATGTTTCTGTCACTCAAGCTAGTCATCAGGGGGCATGAACCCACAATCAAGCATAACGCTCCCTCTTGGAGTCAATACCTACTACTTGGCCAAAGCAATAAACAGCAACAGAGAAAATGCAAGAATTACTCGAGAACAAAAATATAAAAGATAAGAACCAAATATATTACTCAATCACAATCTGAACATAGTCGCATAATCCATCAGATCCCAGCAAACTCAACATAGCAACAACAGAAAGAATTACATATGTGTCTTGATCATGTAGGGCAGCTCACAAGGTCTAATCCATGAAGAACAAAGAGGGGAGGAGAACATCACATAGCTACTTATCATGGACCCATGGTCCAAGGTGGACTGCTCACGGATCATCCGGGAAGCGTCCATGGTGGTGGAGAAGCTCCCGGAGGTCAATCCTCCCTCCGGCAGGGTGCCGGGAAGAGGTCTTCTGGTGTTTCCGATCTTGAAAGCGCGGCGGCGACGGAACAAAGGCGAGATCGCGAAAAAGGGTTCTGTCTTCGGGAGTTTTGGGTCGAGAGATAAATATGGGCGAAGGGGGCAACCAGGGGTCCAAGCGTCCCCCTGGCGCGGCCCCACCCTAGGGCGCGCCGGGAGGGCGCCTGGGGCCCTGGTGGGTCCACTCCGGTCCCCCTTCGGGACTCCGGAAGCTTCCGAAGCGCTGATTCTTTATTGGATTTTTCCAGAATTTTTGGAGCATTTTTAATACGGGAGAAACCCGAAATAAAAAAAAAACAGAAAACAAGAACTGGCACTGGGGTGCACTGAGTTAATAGGTTAGTCCAAATATGATCAAAAATGTATGAAAGTGTATCTAAAACATAGCAATATCATACAAAACATGCATGGAGCAAGCAGAAATTATAGATACGTTTAGGACGTATCAGTTGCGCATAGGCTGTGGGTTGTGGTAACCTTGTATCCTGGTGATCTTACCTACACCTTAGACATCATCACAGCAGCACCAGAGCACTGGCAATGGCGATGAACTGGACAAAGATGATGAATTCTTCGGCCCAACCCGACGATCCATCTTGTCGCTGCTGCATGCTTGCTTCAGCCCGGCCTTGGAGTAAGAATCTTCTACTAGTTGCCTTATCTTCAACCCTTTGTAGCAGTTGTTCTTGAACCCCGACACTTGTGAATTGCATGCCTCCCATGAACTGTAAACCACTGGAACCCTTCCATGAAACACCACATACCACTTGGCCTGCAGGAAAGAAGTTCAGGCACCACAAGCAGTAAGCATAAGAGCAAAGTAAAGCCCACAAGGCAATGAAGCATAAAAGAGCATACATGATCATCATAAGTTCATTCCTAGACTACTATGGTGGCATCCTACCATCACACAAAAAGGGTGTCATCCTACCACCCAGCACGAGGGGTTAGTTAAATACCACGTCGCCAAGTTCGTCGTCACGGAGAAGGGTTGATACCACCTCACCAAAATATACAGATCGTCAGTTTGTAAGTCCTAACTACAAAAAAATATACAGTGTCATCATCACTCTCATCGCCACCGGTAGATCATGCACGCGGTCACCACCACCAGAGGCAACACTAGTAGTAGTGATTGTTCAACTAGCTCCTCAGCCAGAACACCCTGTGAGCCTCTCCCATGACAACAAAGTCAACATCCTAGGCCTTGTTGTCTAGCGGGTGGCTGAGAACACACATGAGGAACTCCTCGCTGAAGCCGCCTTGGGTCATGACGGCGGCATTGAGGTCAGGGTGGATGTCCATGACCTTGATCTCCCTGATGGCGGTTGCCACCTCCTTCACAGCCTTTTAAATATTTTATGTAGAAAGCTTAAATGATTGTTGATGCTCGATTGGAACCTTTATTTTTCTAATGCGGACAACCAAACATGTTCTTAATGATTTTGTGTAGAAAGCTTAAACGATTGTTGCTGCTCGATTGGAACCTTTATTTTTCTCAAAATTTTCATAAATTTTGCAACTGAATATGCAAGTTCTAGTACATGTCTCTTGTCGGGATCCTCTTGAGATGTTTTCTGGTACTGAATATGTAAGATCAATAAGGATCGAGGTTGTTATTTAGGAAATCTCAAGAAAGCAATTCGAGTTAGAGATGGAAATGTATCTTACCCAATCATAAGGCTGCTTTCAATGCAAAGGTGCTAAGTGAGGTGCTAAGCATATTAAACAAGTTAAGCAACTATACTTTACAATGCATTGGTGTTTAGTTTGTTGTTGCTAAGGGTGCTTCATTTAATTGTTTATCAACTAAAGTATTACATGCATAGGCTAGTTTTCACATTTTTAATGTTTTGCATAGGTTCCTGTGACTAGCACTGTTTTCTCATGAGAACACCATACTCTTCTTTCTCCTCTTAATTACCTTGCCACATAGGATTTTTTGCCTAGTTGGCAAGCTTAGAGCATGGTTAATAGTATAGCCAGCTGCCGGCTATAAGGAGATGTCATGTCATTTATAGCTAACTTATAGTCAACAAGTATAATATGAAGGCTATAAGGAATACTACTTTAGCAATATATGACCCACATGTCTATCTCACAAAGTGCTTAGGAGCACGTGTTGCAGCTGACTACTAATTAGTAGTCCGCTTCTCTTCTCTCTCTTCTTCTCTCTCTTCCAACTAAGCAACAATATACTATTTTATTCCTTATAGCCCGCCCAGTCAGCTCTATTGTACTTGCTCTTAGCACCTATCCAAGGTGAAGCATTGGGAGTAGCCTAACGACCTCGATCCTTGTTGATTCTTTCCATATATTTCGTTGGGGCCAAGGCAAGATTTAATTGTCTTACCTGATTTCTTTCTCTCTTAAACTACCTACAATCAAATCACTTTTAGTGCTCTGTAAATGCAAAACAAATCAGACTAAACTTGGGCTTCGTGAAGAGCTGCCTCACCGCCGCACGCCGGACAATGGGCCTTGGCGAGTGCATAGCCCGGGTCGCCATGGAGTCTATCTGCACCATCCCGATGAAGAAGAGACAGACGCAGCATGGCGGGGCGCCTCTGAGCCAACTGTTTCCTCGTGGGCTGCCGTGGCTTACAACCTGCAACGTACGTGAGTCGTCCGATTAGAAAACGACGCTTCAAATCAACCCACGCAAAATATGGAGCATCATGTGCCTGAGTGCCTGGCATGGATTGAATCATTTTATTTCCGGAGAAGACCTTTTATTTGACGTTGAAAATGTTTTCTCTCTTTTTTTTGCCGTGAGCAAGGATCACAGTGCACAATTATAGAAGAGGTAAAGGCACTAGGGTCCATAAACTTGCATATCATGTGAAGATTTGGTTCACAATGTTGTAAAGTGCTACTCCACCATCCACTAACTTGTAGTTGGGGTGTAAAAAAGTCCGAAGCCAATAGGCAGCTGACATGTGACGCTACATATTTTGCAAATAACCCCTTATCATGTTTAAGTTTGACGCAAAGCTTACTAGGACCCAGTTGTCGGTGCAATAGTGAATGAAATAATAGGCAGAAAAATTGTGTGGACGAAGTATCAGACCTAGGACCTCACGATGAAGAACAGCATGAGCTACACTTCATCCAAGCAAGTTCTATGTTATGTTTCGAGTTACATATTTTATATATTGCACGTACAGGTGGATGATATACTGTCTTGCTATGGTCGCTTCCAAGCCGGAGAGAATATTATTTACTTATTTTTCAAAAATGATATTTCACACTTTAGGAAATCTGAAACAAAACTAGACACGTGTAAATTTTAGTGAACATATTTGTATAATCTGTAAAATAATAATATTTTTGTATAATGAAAATGTATACATAATTGAAGAACATGTATATGTATATGTATTTGTAAAAAAATACAGAAATATTTTTCAAAACTTTTAAATATATTTCACATTTATATACAACATTCATGAAGACCGGTCACTAATTCGCTTTAATTTTATAATCTACCAGCCTCATGTATCAATACCATATTAGTATAGAACGCACATTTTATATATTGTATAATTACTTTGAAATTCAACATACTAAAAATAAATAATCTGATTAAATGGAAAAATTTCTGTATGTAGCAGAAACAAATGTGACATCAATGTACAGTTTATGACGAGTGCTATCAACATTTTTGCGGGCGAGTATGATCCGAGTTTCATTTTGAAAGTGAACGACAAATGGACACGTACATATATGCTTCATCCCATAGACATAAGTATTTCAAACATACAAACATTTTTTTCACTAGTTAACTAAAAAAATAGCGCACATGCCTACGTGCACGCAATGGTAAATTGCGTTTCACTCACCTCATTTATTTTCTTCAATTAATTACGTGCATGTTCTGATTATACTAAACTGCATAAAAATACTTGATTTATTTTATTAATTATATAGAAATAAAACACTTATAAACATGTAATCTATCGTTAAATAAATATCATGGTGTATGTAAAAGCCTAATGTATGGTGTGCTGTTTTTTTATTATTTTTTCCTGACGTTTCTTTGTTATATAATAGATGCATCTGCAACGAGTATGCTTGCGGAAAGTAACATTCGAGACCACGGTTCAAACCCCTGGGACGCCTTTCTTTTGATGCTTTTTATTTCGCTAATGTAGTGACAGTTGGGTCTTCTTTGTAGGCTTTGCATCAAATTCAAACATGATAAGAGGTTCTTTGCAAAATATACAATGCCACATGTCAGCTTCATATTGACTTTGGGCTTTTTTGCACCTGAACTACAAGTTAGTGGATGGTGGAGTACCACTTACAACATTGTGGAGCAAACCTTCACATGATATGCAAGTTTATGGATCCCTAGTGCTTTTACCTCATTATAGAAAATATTATCTGTAATTTCATGAAAGATCTCAGTCACCGCAGTGCTAAGTATAGAATGTGCACTCTTTAGAAGTGCGCACTTCAGTAAAAATAAAAATGCCTTCCATATACAGCTGCTTCGATACGAGACTGCCGAATTCTGTCTTCTAAATCTAACAACTCTTGCTCTCGGTGAATCGCAACGATGCGACCGGAGGAGGAGAGGACCAATTGGCCGGAGGACGTAGCTCCACGGCAGGGCACCGGGTCGTTTTCCGTTGCACACACCTCCCCCACGTCACTGACAGTGGCCCTGGGCCCGGCACCACGAAGCCGGCCGAACTACTTGACTTCCCAAGTTCCAACGCGCTGCAGCCTCCTCTAGACCCGGTCCAGGTACGCGGACGTGCCGTAAACCCGGTGGGCCGTACGTGCTCCCGTGCCACGTCGCAGCTCAAGCCAGGCAGGCAGAAGCAAGGGCACGCAACCGCTTTCCCTTCCCTGCCGTCCGATCGATCCTGCAGCTCCAACCACGAACAACCTCACGGCTCACGGGGATCGCGTGGTGGTCGCCTGCCTGTCCTGGGCTGGCTGTCCCCTCCTTCCTTATCGCGGCGCAAGGGATCTGTAGACACGGACCACGAGAGCCAGAAGAGACCTAGGCACACGGTGGGCCACACGACGCAGTACCGGAATCGTGGGTATGGACCGAGTCCACCACCACCACACCGCGGCGCCGAGCGCGGAGCAAGGCACCCGCTGGACCAAGTAATTTTTCCGAGCTAATTACTTTTTTTTAGGTTAGCTAATTACTTTCGATATGAACCAACCATTCCTACGAAATTTGCAGCTACTTTGAACCTGATCCGTCCACTCGCGCACCGCAGTAGAGTACAGCTTTCAGTCCAGTCGGGCGCGTTTATTAGAGCATCTGCAATGGACCGTATGATATACCGTAAGATAGAGGAGCCAAATCATCAACCAACGATGCATCATACATCTGCTCTAATGGTTTGTTGGTAGAGTTGTTGGTAAAGTAGTACCTTTCATTAACTTGCAACCAATCTGTAGTCAAATTAGTGGGACCAAAAGAAAAAATACCTTGGCATGCGTGCTACCATCGTTGGTTGCAGATCATACAACACATCTCCTCTCACCTCATTATTACCCTCCATGCAGGATTTAATCTGAGGTGGCAGTGCTATCTTACGATGACATGGATACTATTGGAGATGCCCTTAGGTCCACGTACTCCAGCGAGAAGAAAACTTGCTCCCTACCCTAGTAGTTTACCCTAATCCAGCAACGTTCGGCGGCGGCGCACGTCAAAGCAAACGCGAACGAGCAGAACAAACATCAGACGCACCACGAGCGACTGACATGCGGGACCAGCACGCGGCGTGCAGAGACGTGCCGGTCTTCTCCTCCCCAACCATTTTAATTTCAGCGCAGAGACGCGTCAAACTCGGGGAGCCGGATATTCAATTCGGGTGGGCCAGGGCCAGAGAGCACTCAAGGCAGAGGGGCAGGAGCGTAAAACCACCAAAAAAAAGCAGCAGGGTCGCCCTAGAAACGGGAAGCATCCAAGGATGGCATCCACCCAAATCCGCTCGAATATCTCTCTCCTCCCCTCCTCGAGCCGCTCACCGACAGCGCGCTCCTCCCGCGCCTCACGCCACGGCAAGCCAGGCCAACACGGCTCCAGCCACCACCGGTCATGTTACCCCACCCACCACGGCGTCCCACTCCACTCGCGCTGCTGCGCCGCGCAACTTGCCAAAAAAGCGAGAGGCAGCAGCAGCCAGCTGTACTCAACGATCGCATCCTCACCCACTCACCCCCCACACCCACCAACCGCATCCTCTTTTACTAGTACACCACTGAAATCACGCCACCGCAAGGCGAAAGCGCAAACCAAACGAGCCGCGGACGCAGCCCCACCTGGCAGTGGGGACGTAGTCCCGGCATCCTGATAGACCGGCTGGGAGGACACCACCGTGAACCACAGACACAGCCACAAGGCAATGCCTTCAGTACTCACTAGCCAAAAATTGCTAAATAACTCCAAAGCCCAGTTGCCCTATAGGGGGCTCGCCCATCGCTGCAACCACAGCCATTTCACCTATCTCAAAGCAGCTAGAGCCTGTGCAGCACGGCCGGCAGGCAGAGCCTCCGGCCAAGTCAGTACTCATCAGTATCACACAGCACAACACAGTTTAACCAGGGCAAAGTATAAAATTTCAAATGCAGGCAACGGCTACTAGGGGCATTTCAAAGGGGGGGGCACTTCCCGGGCTTTTCCTTGGAGGGAGACTGGCGATGCAAGAGGGATTTTGAAAGATGGAGGGAAACCCTCTGGGGTGTTGTAACTACCATTTCAAATTATGGAGGGAAAACTCAACAAGGGTGCAGGCAAGAGGGAAGCTGGTTCACTGACTACAACTCCATTTCCCTCCTAAAATCTGCTGTTTAAAAAGGAGGGGCAAGCCCTCCCCCAACCTGAAAGTCTTTACAAGAAAAACGGCTAAGGAAAAACAGGGGAAAACCCACCATTTCTGTTTTGCTGATGCTGCTGCTGCTGCTCCTGCTCCTGATTACTTCTTTCTACCTGAGAAGAGGGGGATCCATGTACATTGGCCACCTGGTTAGTGGTGCTTGAACGGCCTAGGGTCTTCAGCGTCGTCATCCTCATCGTCGCTGCCGCTGCCTGATGGGTCATCGTCCCTCTTCCGCTTAGTGCCCTGTGAGGACGACGGCAGGTCTGTGGTGCCCTCATCATCATCATCATCGACCTCATCTCTGTCTTCATCGACATCATCCGGGTCAGCGATATCAAAGTCCCCTGGACTCCCAACAGCCATGGCTTGGGGCGGCACAATTGGTTGAACAAGATATTCTGTATCTTCATCCTGAGCACATGAAAAAAAGAAATTATAAACTGTAAATGTGCTTCTGCTGTCAGATTTTAGATGCCACAGGGAAAAACAAGCATTATGATGTCATAACACAAAAACTAGAAAAGACATTTTTATCACAAACATTTAGCAAGATTAAATGCTCAGACGGTCAAGAATTAACACATAACAATCTGAACCCAAAAAAGAAACCAGAAAAGAAACCATGTGAAAGAACATCATACACAGCATAAAACTAATAAACAAGAGAATTCAATAATGCTTTCAAGTAGTTCATGATGAAATGCTAACGGTAACTTTATCTTCTAGCAGAAAAAAAGATCAGTTCATTTAAACCTGAATCAACATCATAACCATAACAAAACAGATACGCAATATGTTGAGATATATATCTAAGGATGACAGCATAACATGAGTTTTATTTTGAAAAGAGCATAATATGACTTGAGCGGTTAAAGAAGCAGCATAGCATGTAATCTATGCAAAAGAGAGTGCATGGCTTCATACAAATTAAATAACAGAAAATATAATACCTAAACAAGATAATGGCCATGGCTGGAAGCTAATTTTCAAGGAAATTTGGCACAAGAAAACTAATATGAAGAGAATTCATTTACTGAAACATGCATAAGCTGTTACATCAGTCTGAGCCAACAACTAAAAAATGTATCCATGCAAACCATGCAGTAATGCTAAAAATTAGTAAGATATGATGCGGATGCAGATATCAAATTAGGTCCTCAGAACATACAGAACACCATGTGTATCTGGTATATCCAAATTCTTTATTCGAAGCACACACAAAAATATTAGAAACACAGGCTAGAGAGAAAATCTACATTAAAAAAAGATAAGAATCAAGCTCCCCAAGCTGCTAACTACTCCCTACAATATATGTCTTATCATTTTGACACAATACTATCATTGAGGGCAGAGTTTTTCACATATCAAAAGAATTAGCTACATCCAGTAACAAATAAAAATTACAGAAGTCACCAGAATATGTTAACAACCATGTTAAGGCAATATTTTGGGGCCCAGTTGCCTTAAATCTCCATATGAGCAAGATTTCAACAAGATTATGAGTTGGGGATCTAACATATGAACTTCTCTAGTTTGGTAGTGTCCCAAAATTATGTGTTGACCACATAATCAGGAGATTTAACAAGCACGCATACTAACACATGAACTAGTAAATCTCGGTACCAAGAAACTAACCACAGTTCAAGTATACCTGGAAATAGAGTAGGGTGGTCAATAGTGATCTTGCTAAATAAAATGACTAGAACAATCAACCACAGATCAAACATGCATAAATTGCAAAAAGGTAAAGCACTTCAAAGGCTAGCAGGAAATTGATATATACCTCATCATCAGCATCTTCATCTTCGTTGCCCTCCTCATAAACCCTACTATCCTCCAATCTGTCCTCATCTTCCTCTCCAATCTCCCCATTCTCATTCTCATCATCATCGTCATCACCTTCACCTTGCTCATGCCCATCAATCTCTTCTCCAACGCCCCCCACCGCCACAGCAACCCTCCCACTACTCTCTGGCTCAGCCTCCTCACCATCATCCTCAACTTCCTCATCATCATCATCATCCTCATCTATGCCATCCTCCTCATCATCAGTACTGGGCACGTCAAGTACCTCAACAACCGCATCATCTTCATCACCGTCCTCATCGATCTCCTCTCCCAAATCATCCTCCTCCTCATACTCTTCGTCTTCATCGTCATCTTCATCCTCCACATCTTCATCATCCTCCTCAGGGGCAACCCCAACCGCTGCAACTCTGAAGCCGTTTGCCCGGTGGTGGTGCTCGGCTCCCCCATTGGGGACGACCTCGTCGGCGTCGCTCTCATCCTCGTCCACATCGATCACACCATTAACCTCCACCGGATGCGCTGCTACGCTACCTCGCGAGTGGGAGACGCCCCCGTTTGCCACCTCACCGCTTCCAGGATCCTCGTCATCGTCGTCCTCATCATCATCGTCTTCCTCGCCATCACCTTCGCCTTCCCCTTCCCCTTCCCCCTCACCCTCGTCGTCGTCGTCGTCCGACTCGGGGCGCTCGTTCTCGTCGGCGTCCATCTTGTCGAGGTACTTGAGAGTCCGGATCAAGCCGAAGACCCTGGATCTGTAATCCTTGACCCGCGTGACGGGGCACTCATAGAGGTCGAGCGAGACGAGGCGGAGGCGGGCGAGCGGCGCGAGGTCGTCCACATCTTGGATGCGATTGTTGCTGAGGTCGAGGTCCCGCAGCGAGCCGAGCCCCGCCTCGACGAGGTGCTCGAGGCCGCCGGCGATGCGGTTGTCGGAGAGCGTGAGCCGCGTGAGGTTCCGCAGGCGGGGGAACCCGGCGAGCGACGCGACCCCGACGCCCGCGATCGAGAGGTGCTCCAGGCTCTGGTGCCGCTCCAGTATCTCCGCCGCCGGCAACCGCCCGTGCATGCACTTGACGGCGCCGTCCAGGGTCAGGCTCCTGGCCGGCGAGGAGCTCCCGTCGCCGGCGGTGTGCAGCGCCGCCTCCACCGCCCGCTCCCACGCCTCGTCCATCTTCTCTCTCCCTCTCTCTCCCCCCTCCTCTTCTCGAAACCAAATAAATAAAAAAATCGGGGGCGTTTTGGCTGGGAAGGCTATTTGAAATACAGTGATTTATGCGTGGGAGGGGTGGTGTTTGTTTACCTCGCCATGGATGGGGAGGGGGGAGGAAGAAGGAGGGGGCGGTTCACGCGTCGCGCTGTGGACTCGGCGCAGGGACGAAGGCGGGGGTTATATGAGCCGGCCAATGGGAGTGCTCGGATGGCGCGGCGCGGATCGATGACGTGGCGGCATCCCAGGGGCGTGTGTTTCCTTTGAGAGGAGCGGGGGGGCGGAGAGGCGTGGTGGGCTGGATTGGATGCCGAGAGCATCTTTTTGCGGTTTCGGAAAATATTTTTCTCTTAAGGGCGAGATATTGTTGGTTAATTATGCACGCGGTGTCGCGTGACTAACTTTGGTTCTATGTGGGTACGTCGCTGACAGGATGGGTATCGACATGTGGGTCCCTGGACGAAGTTTGAGGGTGCTTTTCCTTCTTTTTTTGAGGGAAAAGGGTGTTGGTCTGTTTTGAGCAAGCGGGTACAGACCGTCTGATCGAGAGGTCGCGGTGCGGGCCGTAGGATCGTTGGGAGTTCACGTATAGGTTTCGTGTTGCCTACTTTTGCCTGGTTGAACAAGACTTGCAGACTGACAGTGGGGTCGGAGGAGGCTCTGGATGGTACGCGTTAGGTTTGGACCAGGATCTTTGGATTCGTTTGCCACGCGACGGTCGCAGATGCTATTTTCTTTACTTACTTTTTAGGCAGCGCTACGCGTTCATCATCGACTGGAGATTTTGAAGAAGACACACGAGAGCTGCGTTATACGTTCAGAGGACGGGCAGGAAAGGCCAACTGTATAGGTGGAAAGCCAGAAAAGGACCCCGCAAAAGCAGAAAAAAAGGGGAAAAATAAGGAGCAGCATGCGGATCACTCGCGGCATACAAGGTGGCCTGCGCCGGCCAACACCCAGGTGCGCAACTCATCGGAGATGAAGCGAAAGACGGCCTCAGGCGTCGATTCCGTGGTACGGAAGATCCTGGCGTTGCGCTCTCGCCAAACCGCCCATATGACGAGGAGCGCCGTGGAGCGGGAACGTTTCGCGGAATCCGGCCGACGGGAGAGGCCAAGAAGCCAGTCAACCTTAGACGCCCCTGGCGTCCAGCAGGTGGGGTCGAAATCCGGCAAATGCAGGGAAGTCGCCGCCAGGGCCCATAGGCGGCGGGACCAGGAGCACGAGATAATAAGATGCTCTGCTGTCTCCAGGTTCCGGTAGCAGAGAGGGAAGAAGTAGGAGTTAGGCCACTGGCGTGCAAGAAGTCGATCTGTCGTGAACAGTCTGTTGAGGCCGAACAGCCATCCGAGAAGGCGCATCTTGGCGGGTGCCCATGCTTTCCAGATGGGAGGGTGTAGCGCCGACCTGGTGGATCCCAGGAAGAAAAGGCCATACGCGGAGCTGACCGAGAAGGCCCGGTTTTCTGTGAGGCGCCACTGAAAGCTGTCGGCAGCGCCCTGGGTGAGCGCAACCCCGGCTACGGCGGCCCAAAGCTGCACGAACTCCGGGAGCGTGTCCGCCGTGATGCGGCCACGCAGGTCGTGCACCCAACGGCTACCGAAGAGAGCCTCCTTAACCGAGCGATGTTTGCGGCGAGAGGCAGCAAAGATCGTCGGAGCAATGATGAAGGGCGCGCGTCCATCGAGCCAGCTATCGAACCAGAAACGTGCACGCTCGTCCGAGCCCACGATAACGATGGTCGAGGCAGCGAATAGCTTCCTGTCGGCGGGAGAGCAGGGAATGGCAGTCCCTGCCAAGGCGGCGCGACGACCATCCGCTCTGCCCAGAGCCAACGCAGCCGGAGGGCGGTGCCGAAACGCTCAATGTCGATGATGCCGAGGCCACCAAGCTGCTTTGGCCTACAGATCCTACCCCAAGCCACCTTGCAGTGTCCGCCGTGGCAGGCCTCGTTTCCCCGCCAAAGCCAAGCGCGGCGGAGGCGATCGATCTCTGCCTTGGCCCAGGCCGGGAGGGAGAAGATGGAAAGCCAGTAGACCGGCAAGGCCGATAGCATAGAGTTAAGGAGGACGAGCCTCCCAGACATGGCCAAAAGCTTGAGCTTCCAGAAATCAAGCCGGGCTCGGAGCTTGTCGAGGAGGGGCTGTAGATCAATCTTGCGCAGCTTCCGGAGCGATAGCGGTAGCCCGAGGAACTTGCAGGGGAGAGATCCGACGGTGGCCCTAGGGGCTGACAATGTCCGTCACGTCGACCCCGTCGCATCTGATCGGCAGGACCGCCCTCTTGGAGAAGTTCACTCGGAGGCCCGTGACGTGCCCGAAGCAGGTCAACAGAGAGCGTACAGCAGCAAACTCATGCTTGACGGGGTTGACGAAAAAGGCCACGTCATCCGCGTATATCGCCGTTCGCAGCGGGGGGATGCGGCCACGAAGGGGGAGAGCGCCCCCGCCTCGACCGCCTTGTCGATAAGGCGTTGCAGCGGTTCCATCGCGAGGATGAACAGGAACGGGGATAGGGGGTCGCCTTGGCGGAGTCCTCGTCGATGGTAGATGGGGCGACCTGGCTCGCCGTTCATGAGGACCTTGGAGGAGGCCGTAGACAAAATCGTGGCAATCCACTCACGCCAGCGGGGTCCGAAGCCGCGTGCATTGAGCATGTCTAGGAGGTATGGCCAGGACACGGTATCGAATGCATTGGCGATGTCCATCTTGACGAGCATCATGGGCCTGCGCACACGGTGGAAGTGTCGAGCGAGGCCGCGAACGAACAGGAAGTTGTCCTGAATTTGGCGGCCGCGCAAGAATGCGCTTTGAGCGGGTCCGATGAGGTCGCCAATATGACGAGCAAGGCGGTTGGCGAGCACCTTCATGAAGAGCTTGGCGAAGGAGTGCACCAAACTGATAGGCCGAAACTTAGACATCTCGGAAGCATCCTCGCATTTGGGAATGAGGATGATGTTGGCAACATTTAGCTTGTATCGACTGGAGATTTGGAAAGAAAAAAAATCGTTGTTTGCGTAGTCATGTGTGGAATAAATTGTAGTCGTTCGATCTGCGTAAGCCTTTGCAACATGATCTCTCTTGCAAAAGCATCACATCCGAGAGAAAAAATATTTGCAGTAAAGGTTATGTTGCGGTAAAACCATTGCAATAGATTCTTTGTTGCAAAAGCATATATCACTGATTTGCGCATCCAAGAGACAAATCCTTTGCAACAACGACTATGTTGTGATTAAGCCATTGCAACGGGGCCTTTGTTGTACAGTTTTTTTCCGGTGCGTTTAACATCTTGCCTCGTACGATTTGCAACATCTGAAATCACACGTCGCCCCAGTTGTGTTGCAGCTCCGCCGCCACCATGCAACACCGCGTCCTTTGCTTGCTGGTGAGATCCGCGATCGCCGACGAGATCCATGGGTCACGGAACCACTGCGTTGCACTGCAGCTCCTCCACCGCAGCGAGATCCCCGGAGACGCAGCCACTGGCTTTGCAGCACCGGTGCCCGACATGGACAACAACCATGCTCCATCCCTTGTAGAGCTAGCGATATGTGGTGCTCGTTGTTGCTGCGTCTATGAAACCATGGAGTGAATGAGGATACGGTGAGAGAGAGAAAATGAATATAAGGTTGTTGTAGGAGATGAGATGGAGAGAGAGGAAGCGGACCGTGGGACCATGGGTTTGCAGAGGGCACGTAGTGTGACCACGCTTTGCAACATGACCGGTGTTGCAAAGGATTCTTTGCAACATCGAGTCAATTGCGAAGGATGTGCCCGTCGCATTGTTAGATCAAGATCTCATCCAACGATTATGGAGGCGGTGGACGGGCGCGCAAAGATTAGTCGGGTGACGAGGGGGTGACCCCACGACTCCTACAGATAGGCCTACCCGGTGTCCCTGAAGATAGAAGGCCCATGAAGACCCGCCTTGGCCCGCCTTGGCCCGCTAGTTGGCACCGACATAGGAGTCTGCGACTCACAAGGAAGGTGCGAAGACCTGTCGTACGGAGCAAGCTAGGGTTAGGAAAGCTTACCTGTAAACGTAGATGAACTCCCCGAGACCTAGCCCAGTATATAAGGGCTAGGAGGGACAAACGCCAAAGGCATCGAATATCATCTGTAACCCTAGCCTTGACCGCTTCGGCCTTGGCATCCACTGTAATCGCATCTCCCTCGTCAATAATATCGAGCAGGAACGTGTCCTCCTGTTTGCCGACGAGCTATCGTCCAACATGTGCTTCTCATGACTAACCCAGGGTCCCTGACCATGGGATTTGCCGGGGTGGATCCCATGGTCAGGGACCCTGGGTTAGTCATGAGACCTGGCGCAGTCGTGGACGGCGAGGACGCAACAGACCTGGCGCAGGTGGTAGCAGCAAGCCCATCAGAAGGCACAAGCACCAGCACACCCGATAGCAAAGCTCCGACAGAGCTCGAAGGACCTGTCTGGGCAAAACCGTTCCTCCGATTCCTAATCGACGGTACGCTATCGCAAGACGGTGATCAACAAGCAGCTATACAAACGCAGCATCACCCAGATACTCCAAAGGTGCATCAACGAAGAGGACGACAAAACCCTACTGCTCGAAATCCACGAAGGCACCTGCGGGCACCATGCGAGTAGTCGAGTACTCGTGTCCAAAGCATTCCGAGCTGGGTTCTATTGGCCCACATCCATGAAAAACGCAGAGGAAATCGTGTGACGTTGTGTCGCCTGCCAGAAATTCGCCAACAGGCCACACGCTCCCGCCTCAGAGCTCAAGACCATACCACTATCCTGGCCGTTCGCCACCTGGGGGCTCGACATGGTGGGCCCACTCAAGAAATCATCAAAGGGCGGAAGGACACACCTGCTCGTCGCAGTCGACAAGTTCACCAAATGGATCGAAGCAGTGCCCATCACCAGCTCCACAGCCCTCACGGCTGTCAACTTCATCAAATCGATCATCTTCAGGTTCGGAGTGCCACACAACATCATCACGGACAACGGCACGAACTTCACAGCCGCAGAATTCCAGAACTTTTGCGAAGAACTGGGCATCAAAATCAATTATGCATCAGTCGCGCACCCGCAGTCCAACGGCCAAGTACAAAAAGAAAACGGCCTTGTATGCGGGGGAATCAAGAAGCGCCTCCTCGCACCACTCGAGCAAGCCGCCGGCAACTGGGTAGAAGAACTCCCCGCGGTACTATGGAGCCTACGAACTACACCAAACACTTCGACCCAGTACACACCCTTCTTCATGGTGTACGGGGCAGAGGCAGTACTACCACATGACCTCAAGTTCGGAGCACCTCGGGTCACCGGGTACGAAGAAGAAGACGCAGAAGAAGCATTACAAGATGACAAAGATACAGCTGACGAAGCAAGAGATACAACCCTGGCAAAATCAGATGGATACCAGGACAAGCTACGCACCTACCAAAGCAGTCGCTTGCGCACTAGAACCTTCAACAAAGGTGACCTAGTCCTACGGCTGATACAAGAGAAGGTCCATAAACTTGCCCCCCAATGGGAAGGACCATTTATAGTCTCAGAAGTCATCGAAGGTGGCGCCTACAGGCTGAAGAACCCGAAGACAGACGAGGACGTGGGTAACCCATGGAACGTAGCAAACTTGCGACTGTTCTACCCATAGTCCCCATCGGCCAGACATGACTGGCGACTCATGTAGCCGCTCGACCGCAATAAAATAAATGTTGCCCAAATATTGCCATCTCAAAGCACTCGGGGGCTTAAGCATAAAATCCCCCGAGAGACGCTATCGCCTACGCGATCTTAACCAAAGCACTCGGGGGCTTAAGCATAAAATCCCCCCGAGAGACGCTATCGCCTACGCGATCTTAACCAAAGCACTCGTGGGCTTAAGCATAAAATCCCCCCGAGAGACGCTATCGCCTACGCGATCTTAACCAAAGCACTCGGGGGCTTAAGCATAAAATCCCCCCGAGAGACGCTATCGCCTACGCGATCTTAACCAAAGCACTCGGGGGCTTAAGCATAAAATCCCCCCGAGAGACGCTATCGCCTACGCGACCCTAACCAAAGCACTCGAGGGCTTAAGAATAAAATCCCCCCGAGAGACGCTATCGCCACTCAAGCGATCTTAACCAAAGCACTCGGGGGCTTAAGAGCAAAATCCCCCCGAGAGACGCTATCGCCACCTACGCGAACCCGCCTTAAAAACTCGGGGGCTTAGGCATAAGCATTCCCCGAGACACGCTATGGTCCTATCCAAAAACACCAAGCTAGCAATCTTCAAGTGTTCACCCGGACGACAAACAACCAAAACTCGGGAACTACTCCAGAGTTGAACCGCGAGGAAATACGCGAACTTTTAAGCCTACGTTTGACTCTACAACTCAAACATAGCCTCAGGGGCTACTCCCATCGGGAGCGCTGCCGCGCACCCGATAGAACACACTAGAAAGTTAAAGTCAGTGCATCACGGGAGGAGTCGAAGACATCTCACGCTATCAGATGAAGTCGAAGACATTCCGCGCTATCAGATGGAATCGAAAGAAGGAGTCGAAGACATGGCATCATAGGAGTCGAAAACACAGTTTATTGCAAGATCTCAAACCACAGCTTGAATTCAACCATAAAGGTATAAAAGGACTCAACTACATTTGGATAGAAGGCAGCTCCTGTTACAAGGGGAATCACCCAAGGAATTACGACTTCTACATGTGTGCCCATGAGGGGTAATCGACTCTAGTACAAGGGCCTCACCACAGACAAAGGAAAAAGAAAGCTAGCAGAGGATGTCAATGACATAACAAAAGGGTGAAGCTCGGCTTATTTGTCGATGCTCCACCATCTTCTTCTCCTGCTCCACCAGCTTCTTCTCCAGCTGCAGCTACACGCCTTCTTCTCCGGCGGCGCAGCTCCTTCTCCGAGTTGCCGGCGAAGATTAGGCCGCCTCCAGTTCTACAAGGTCGCTTGGCGCGCCCGCTTGATCGACGACTTGACGTTGATGTCTTCTTCGGAGCTGATGGAGACGGCATCACCACCTTAGGAGTCACCAGAAGACGGAGCTGTAGAAGATGCAGGCGTAGGACTCCTCGACCTTGTGGAGCTGTCGCTGCTCGACTCCTGCCAGTGCGGATCCATGCTGTTGCCGCTCGGGTCGAACGCGCGGACAGTGACAGTGCTTTCGCCGTCAAAACGACAACTGAGCATATCACCATCTCGCAAATTCAACCGCCGAGCAAACAAACTCCAACCAGAGCCAAGAAAAATCAAGCGGGAGCTATCAACCTCCAAGTCAACATAAGAAGGAGATCGACAGCTCCCTTGAAGATGCAGAAGCAAGCCATCTAAGCCACGTTCAGAGACAATGGCGGAAAAAGCAGAAGGAAGAAGAACGCGATTGGCGCTCTGGCCACGAACGCGTAAAAGAAAATCATAGCGCCAGAACCCCTCCTCCAAAGGAGAGGAGGAAGGCATTGGCGCCGTACCATGGCGACCACCACGACATGAGCGTGGTGTACGACCACCACGGCCACGACGAACACGGCCACGACCAACACCTCGCCTGGGAACCATGAGAGGAAGAAAAGAAGAAGGAAGAGGCAAAGCAGCAAGGTGGATAGAGGTGAAACGCCGTGGAAGAGAAAGGCTCATTTATAGAACAAAAATCTCCCAGCACAGAGAAGCCAAGACGACAGCAACAATTAATTCAAAGACCAAACGGCGCAGACGTCTCAGATTCCAAAGACCAAGATGCTTTCCCACGGGACGCACTGTGCGTGAGACGCGTCAATTCACGTGCGTTTCCAACACGCGTATCGGAAACTCAACCAGCGCCTGCCGCACGCCACAGCGGTCATCATTATGACCGGTCATGAAGACGTGACGGTTCACTGGCGGAGCATCCCTGACAGCCATCAAACAGAGGCATCGTTATCCTGACAAGCGGCGAAAGATACCAACAAACATCAAGAATGATTTCTTAAACACATTTTTCAAATATATTTAAACTCCCATCAGGAGCGTACCCACTCAAAACCAAGCCTCAGGTGAGCAGCCGCCTAAAAGTCAGCAATGTGCTCGAGTGACCACTCGCACTCACGAGAGTCTCGGGTGCTCCCTCAACCCGACGCAAGACAAACATGCATTCGCCAAGATCATACGACGCTAAGAATATCGGGTGCTCCCTCACCTCAAGAGCCGAAATGGAATTCGAGTGACCACTCGCGAAGAACCCCCCGTCTGAGCACTCGAAACAAGCTCCGCGGGTGAATGAGTGAACAACTCGCTTGATGTTTTTTCCAAGCGGGTGCAATACTATTAGGCTCCGCGCCTCAAAAACAAACATTCTTGGAACATGATACACTGTGCCCAGATGCCACACAATATTAGCGTGTAGGTAAGATCCCGCTGCGAAGTTCGGCCGGGCTGGGACTTGCCGAAGAGCGATTTCACTCCCAACCTTTTCCATGCACTGCGCATGATAGAAAAAGCCGGGCGGACGCGCCTTAGGCTATGCACATTACTGGCGGCAAATGAACACCGTAAGACCTGAAGCGGCAGCACTTTTGCTCGACACCAGTGTTCCAAGCTCACGTCGAGGGACGTGGGTTTGATTGGGCTACTGCGGTATTTGCCACTAGCGCAATTCACCAAAGCTCGACCAGTTGACTCCTTGGACCCTTTCAGCTTAGCATCCCTCGAAACAGGTTTTGTCATGGCCACCAGACTGCCAGCGACCCGCGGTTGTACCGCGCAGACAAACGACCAACAAATGGATGTACTCGAGTCCCTGCGCGACTCTTCGAGTCCCCCAGGCACTCGGGGGCTACTGACGAGGGGGTGACCCCATGACTCCTACAGATAGGCCTACCCGGTGTCCCTGAAGATAGAAGGCCCATGAAGACCCGCCTGGGCCCGCCTTGGCCCGCTAGTTGGCACCGACATAGGAGTCTGCGACTCACAAGGAAAGTGCGAAGACCTGTCGTACGGAGCAAGCTAGGGTTAGGAAAGCTTACCTGTAAACGTAGATGAAATCCCCGAGACCTAGCCCAGTATATAAGGGCTAGGAGGGACAAACGCCAAAGGCATCGAATATCATCTGTAACCCTAGCCTTGAACGCTCCGGCCTTGGCATCCATTGTAATCGCATCTCCCTCATCAATAATATCGAGCAGGAACGTGTCCTCCTGTTTGCCGACGAGCTATCGTCCAACCTGTGCTTCTCATGACTAACCCAGGGTCCCTGACCATGGGATTTGCCGGGGTGGATCCCCGTCATCGGGTGAGGGTGATTTTTTCCTTACTTTTTTTTGAGTTGCTCATTTTTCTACTTAGGGAAGGGATAAACTCATCTTACCATATAATAGGTTTTCGCCCCAACTATATGAATATAACAACCATACGATACATCAAATTTAACTGGAGCTGCAACACAATCAATTTCAAGGGGAAAAGGCGAGAGAACCAAAAAATAAAGAAAGAAAAGATCGACATCTGCAGATCAACGAAACGAGGAAGACCGGCAACTGTTGCACCCATCGGAGCATTCCCATCAGACTCCTAGCACTCCGACGCATCGAGTACCATGCAACACCTTCAGGAAAGTGTGTGACGATGATGTCGTTGTTGCCCAGACGTATCCTAGGGTTCACCCGGTACGCGGAGGGCGGTGAGGAAGGAGATCCCCGAGGCCCTTCAGGAAGGAAAGGTAGCACCCACAGGTATCACCACTTTAGGGCTGAACACGCGTGTTGCATGTACAACAGGCCGGTACGAACTTCCTCTTAAATATTGATATTGTCATGTCTTCGTTGCTTAGTCGGTTTCATCATAAGTATAGACCGGAGAAGAGGCATATGTGATATATGTGGGGAGAAGTATTTTTTCTCGTATACAAGGGATAATGGTGTTTCGCTTGTTGCTCGACTTGGTGTCGTTTTGAGTGTCCAGAGAACTGCGGGGTCTTCATCTAGCCATCGTCTACCGCATCCCTTCAATTTATCGAAAGTTTTGGTTCGGAGACCACGCAATACTTCAGCTCATATGGACATGTCAGAAGTTATTCTTCTTTAGCACAAGCTTATCGAGCGTGTGGTGTCTTCTCTCGGATGAACAATCCACAACAAATTGTTTCGTGTTATCACAATTGTAATACTCTCTTCTTTCAAAAGATCTTTCTTTGAAGTTCTTCCCCTTGGTAGCCATGGTTCCTGAATATTTCTTGATCAAGAGAGCTAAGTCTTCTTCAAAGTCATTTACCGGGAATGAGCTATCATCTTCATCTTCAAGCTCTTCAACCTTGAGGAGGGCACCGCCTTCTTAGCCTTCAAAAGCAAGGTTTGAGGCCTTCATCCCTAAAACAATGTCACGAGTTTTCTTGGATTTGGACTCCAATAGCATGAGAGTGGTAAAAGATTATACTACTCCCTCCGATCCATAATAAGTGTCGCTCATTTTGTACTAAGTTAGTACAAACTTTGTACTAGATGAGCGACACTTATTATGGATCTGAGGGAGTATTTGATTAGGTGCCAACCTCTCATAATACAAACGTTACTGGATATGTTGTCTAGTGACTCCGCAACTTTTTCTAACACCTCTTTGAAACAATTCTGAAGTTCTCTCTTATTTCTCCGATGATCTTGAATCTATCCATGGGCGTTGTGTACCCTTAAGCGTGCCACCTACGGTTCGGAAATGCTCCAAACATGATCGAGACACCTCTTCAATCAATGATCAACAACGGGATATGGAAACCGGTGATGGCCCAATGCTTTCCATGAATTAACTTCATCGCTTGAACCCTTAAATGTTGAGTCTTATTCCCTCTATCACTTCGATACTTGACCGAGATCTGATTGTTGCTATCACCATACCTAGCTCAATCTCGTTATCGACAAGTGTTACTTAACTCGTTCCTGTGATATTCCATCCTCCCGACCTAATGACATGCTACATCTTTACGGATATAATTTCATCGAATGGGCCCAGAGTATCTTTACGTCACGCGGAAGAACAAATCTCGATCTTGATACATACGCCTCAACGTATCCCTTCGGAATACCCAAGTGACACCATTATGATCACCTTGTTATAGTGTGACGGTTGATCTAATCAAGGCAGCCTCTGGTGATAGTGCTTGGATATGATCTCATGGTCTAAGGGGTAGTGACGGGGATGTACCCCGGCAAATCCCATGGTCAGGGACCCTGGGTTAGTCATGAGAGGAACAGGTTAGACGATAGCTCGTCGGCTAACAGGAGGATACGTTCCTTCTCGATGTTATTGATTGGAGATGGCGATTACATGGGAGCCAAGGCTAGGGTTACAGATTGTGTATTGCTTGCCCTAGACGTCTCTGCTCCTAGCCTTTATATACTAGGCTAGGTCTCGGGGAGTCCGTCCTGGATTACAGATGAGGTTTCCTAACCATGATCTCGTACCGTATGGCAAGTTTGCACCTTCCTTATGAGTCACGTACTCCTACGTCGGTGCCAGTAGTGGGCCAAGGCTGGGCCCAGGCGGCGTCTCAGTGGGCCTTCTGTCTTTGGGTACACCGAGTAGGCCCATCTATAGGAGTCGTGGGGTCACCCCCTCGTCAGTAGCCCCCGAGTGCCTGGGGGACTCGGAGAGACGCGCAGGGACTCGAGTCCATTCTTGCGACGTTTTGATGTATGCATGGTTCAACCACGGGTCGCTGGCAGTCTGGGGCCATGACAAAACCTGTTTCGAGGGATGCTAAGCTGAAAGGGCCCAAGGAGTCGACTGGTCGAGCCTTGGCGAATTGCACTAGTGGCAAAAATTGCAGTAGCCCAATCAAACCCACGTCCCTCGACATGAGGTTGGAACACTGCTGTCTAGCAAAAGTCATGCCGCTGTAGGTCTTACAGTGGTAAATTGCCTCCAGTAAAGTTCATAGCCTAGGCGTGTCCGCCCGGCTTTTCCTATCATGGAAAAGATTGGGAGTGAAATCGCTCTGCGGCAAGTCCCAGCCCGACCGATCTGCGCAGCGGGGTCTTACCTACACGCTAAGCTTGCGTGGCATCTGGGCACAGTGTATCGTGTTCCAGGAATATGTATTTTTATTGAGGCGCGGAGCCTCGTAGATAATGCACCCACTTGGAATAAACAATCAAGTGAGTTGTTTTAGCGGTCCCTCGCAGAGCTTTGCCGGGCGCTCAGGCGAGGAGTAATGTAGAGGAGTACTTGCTCGGGAGGTCTTCGAGTGTTCGGGTACTTAGAGTTATGCGAGTAATCACTCGAGTATCGCCTTCGCTCTCGGGGTGAGGGAGCACCCGTTACTCTGGGACCGTTCGATCTGGCGATTGCAAGTTGATACGTCCAAAAAGCATCACTATTTTATATTGTGATTTCACCCTATCCATTGATATATTCCACTTTAAAGTATTGTTCTTATGTTTTTTTGGCTTATTTTACACAGTTTACAACTTTCCTGTGCCGAAGCAGCAGAACCAGAATTCAGCGGTAAAAAGTGGATACCAAGTTGCTTAATCAGATCAAGTCCAAATGCGATGAAATTTTACGGGGAGCATTTTTATGAAGATTGACTGGGGATCACCGAAGGAGGAGGTGAGGGGACCCACCAGGCAACTAGAAGGGTGCCTGGCGCAGCCCCCTCCTAGCCGTGCCAGGCACCCTCCTGGGTGCCTGGTGGCCCCCCTCGGTGCCCCCTTTCGCCTATATAAGCCCCCTGGGGAGGAAACCCCTAAAAGAGAGTCGTTTCCGTGTTTCGCCGCCGCCACGGGGCGGAAACCTACAGAGGAGAAAAGCCATCTCCGGCGGGCAGATTCCGCCGGGGAGATCACCTCCCGGAAGGGGAGATCGTCGCCATCATCATCATCGTCGTCACGGGCATCATTGAGATCATCATCAACATCATCACCAACATCAGCACCATCTCCATCTCCATCCCATCTCATCTCACAATTGCAACTTGTGTTGTAATCCGTACTACTATCCTCTCTACTCTGTTGGTGTTGATTACTATTTTGTGGTGAATGATATTGAGTTTTGTTGGAGAAATATCATTGTGTCCAGATTGTTTACCACCCATCTATCACCTCTGATCATGATCTCTTTTATGTCTTGTGATTAGTTACTTTAGTTCTTGAGAACATGGGAAAAGTCTAGTTGTTAGTAGTCATATGATGCTGAAGTATTATGTGTTGTTTGATACTTAAGTTGTGTTGTTATTTCTCTAGTGGTGTTATGTGAGTCGAACACATAACACTTCACCTTTCATGGGCCTCGAGGAATACATTGTGCACAAAGGATGCTTATGGTGGGTTGCCGGAGTGACAGAAACCCGAACCCCAGTTCGCAGACTTTCGCACAAGGGAGTTATGGATCCTTGATCGTAATGCTGTGGTTAGGCTTATGCCTTAATTACTACCTTGTATTTGCGGATGCTTGCAAGGTGTGTAATCATAAGAGTACACTTATCTTAGTCTAGAAGGTGTACTAGCATTGATCCACCCACCGACACTTATCAACACGATACATATTACTTGGCGGAGTATGGTGAAAGTGACTTGACTATCTCTCCCGTGTTTTCCCGAGAACGCTTTAGCTTTTATAAGTTCAGTTCCTAGGCCTATCCTTGTGAAAGGATTGGGCCACTTGCTATTCCTCAGTTACCCTGTTCACTTTGCATGTCTTTTACTTTTCTGTTGCTTAAACCAAAAACACCTAAATATCTACCTTTGAGTGTTTGCAGCCCTTTCCTTATCCAGTGTCACTTATCAACACCTTCTGCTCCTCGTGGGATCGATACTCTTATTTATCGAAAAGCTACAATTGATCCCCTAGACTTGTGGGTTATGAAGAATCGTTTATTGGCGCGGTTAACAGGGAAGGCAACCCAACTAAACCTATTAACTTCTCCGCCATCACAAGTCTGCTTATCTTGTGTCGTGGTGAGGGAGCACCCGATACTCTCATGGGTGCGAGTAATCACTCGAGCACGTTTTTTACTTCTAGGTGAGGAGCACCCGATACTCTCATGGGTGCGAGTAATCACTCGAGCACGTTTTTACTTCTGGGTGAGGGAGCACCCGAAACTCTCATGGGTGGATACGCTCCCGATGGGAGTTAGATATATTTGAAAAATGTATTTAAACCATGTAAAAGCGGTGCGTGCAGGCTGTATTTTCTGTTCGTTGCGCCTTTGATTTACCTTTTGTTGGTGAGGATAACTATCTCCTTGCTGGAGGACCGTCAAAGATGCTCTGTCTGTTAACCGTCATGTCTTCATGACCAGTCATAATGATGGATTTTGGTGGCGTGCTGCAGCCGCCTGTTGAGTTATCGATGCGCGCATTGAAAACGCGCAAGATTTGACGCGTCCAGCGCCGCCCGTGTGAAGGCATCTTTCTCTCGGAATTCGAATCGCCTGGCTTGCTTGGCTTTTTGATTTAATTGCTGCCGTCGTCTGGTCTTCTGCATGCCCTTGGGGTTGTGCTATAAATAGACCCCTTTTCTTCATCTGGCAGTAGTGTTCGTCCTCCGCTCCTCTTGCTCCTCTTCTTCAACTCCTCATGGGGCCAGAACGAGGTATAGGTGTGACTAGCCGCGGCCGGGTTCACCGTGGTCGCGGTGGTTGTACTCCGCGCTCTTCTCGCGGTGGCCGTCGTGGTGCACCGTCGACGCCTTCCTCCTCTTCCTCGGAGTAGGGTTTCTGGCGCTATGATTTCCTCCTGCGCGTCCGTGGCCGGAACGCCGCTCGTATTCTGCTTCCTTCTGCATTTTCTGCCCTTGTTTCTGAGCGCAGTCTTGATGGCTTGTTGCTTCGTCTTCAGGGGTGCGCTCGATCTCCTTCTTATGTTAAGTTGGAGATCGATAGTTCCCGCTTGATTTTTCTTGGCTTTGGCTGGAAATCATTTGCTCGACGCTTGAACTTGCTTGATGGTGACACTCTTTGTTGCCGTTTTGATGGCGAAGACACTCTTATCATCCGCGCCTTTGACCTGAGCGGCAATCACATGGATCCGTACTTGCCGGAGACAAGCAGCGATGGTTCTGACAGGTCGAGGAGTCCTTCGCCTGCGTCTTCAACTGCTTCCTCCTCCGGCAACTCTTCGGGTGCTGATGCTGAGCCGTCTTCAACTGCTTCCTCCTCCGTCTCTGAAGAAGACCCCGACGTCAAGCCACCGATCAAGCGGGCACGCCAGGCGACCTTGTAGAACTGGAGGCAGCGGCGTCATCTTCGCCGGCAGCTCGGGTGGAGCTGGAGAAGAAGCTGGTGGAGCAGGAGAAGAAGCTAGTGGAGCATCGTCTTCGGTGCTCCGCAAATAAGTCGAGCTTCACCTTTTGTTATGTCATTGACATCATGAGCTGGCTGCTTCGACTCCTCCTTTGTCTGTGATAATGCTTGTTTTCTTGGTGCCAATCATCCCAGCATGGGCACACATGTAGAAATCATAATTCCTTGGGTGATTGATGTTGTAGGCTTATCGGCTGCTTGTGCCTTTTTGTAACTAGGTTAGTTCTCCATGTAGTGAGGATTGCCTTCGAGGAATCAGAGCTGCCTTCTATCCAATGTAATTCGAGTCTTTTTTGTACTGAGAATGATCTTCGAGTCCTTGTAATGCGAACTGTGCTTGAGTCTGTGTAATGATCTGTGGGTCCTTTGCAACTGAGAGCTGTCATCGAGTCCTTTGCAAACGAGAGTTGTCTTCGAGTCCATCAAATCTTTGCACTGTGGGTTCTATCGGGTGCGCGACAACGCTCCCGATGGGAGTAGCCCCCGAGGCTACGTTTGAGTCGGAGAGTCGAACGTAGGCTGAGATTTGTTCCCTTTGTCGTTCTTCCGTTAATTTCTGTCTTTTATCGGTGCGCGCCAGCGCTCCCGATGGGAGTAGCCCACGAGTCTTTAGGTGATTGTGGCGATCAAGTGAAGACTAAAAGATTGTCTGCGTCCTACGCTCCATCCATATTTCCTCCAGAGTACTTTGTGTTCCATCTGGTTGTAGCCGTGTCTTCCCTTTGATTCTGAACGGTTCTCAGCGGCTGGCGCCTGTCAGCGGTTTTTACTTCGTCCTTTATTTGTAAGTTACGAGTTGTGCGGGAGGTGGTAGTTTTTCTCCGAGGGGGATGTGCTCGAGTCCCTGGGCTTTTTGAGATAAAGATCGCGTGAGCGATGATAGCGTCTCTCGGGGGAGTTTGTACTCGAGCCCCCGAGTGCTTTGGTGAAAGATCGCGTGAGCGACGATAGCTTCTCTCGGGGGAAGTTCTGTACTCGAGCCCCCGAGTGCTTTTGGTGAAAGATCTCGTGAGCGATGATAGCGTCTCTCGGGGGGAGTTTTAAACTCGAGCCCCGAGTGCTTTGGGTATAGATCGCGTGAGCGACGATAGCGTCTCTCGGGGGGAGTTTTAAATTCGAGCCCGCGAGTGCTTTGGGTATAGATCGCGTGAGCGACGATAGCGTCTCTCGGGGGGAGTTTTAAACTCGATCCCCCGAGTGCTTTGGGTATAGATCGTGTGAGCGACGATAGCGTCTCTCGGGGGGAGTTTTGTACTCGAGCCCCCGAGTGCTTTGAGGTTTGTAGTATTTGGGCAACATCATTTTATTGCGTCGAAGGGTTACATGAGCTGCCAGTTGAGCATGATTGGTGGATACTATGGGTAGAACAGGCGTAGGTTCGCCACGTTCCATGGGTTTCCCACGTCCTCGTCAGTCTTCGGGTTCTTCAGTTTATAGGCGCCTCCTCCTATGACTTCTGAGATTATGAACGGTCCTTCCCATTGTGGCGCAAGCTTGTGGACTTTCTCTTGTATGAGCCGTAGGACAAGGTCAAGTTTGTTGAAGGTTCTGGTGCGCAGGCGACTGCTATGGTAAGTGCGCAGCTTGTCCTGGTACCCCTCTGACCTTGCTAGGGTTGTGTCTCTTGCTTCGTCTGCTGTATCCTTGTCATCTTGCAGTGCTTCTTCTGCTTCCTCTTCCTCGTACCCCGAGATCCGGGGCACCCCGAATTTGAGGTCATGTGGTAGCACTGTCTCCGACCCGTACACCATCAAGAATGGTGTGTACTAGGTTGCGGTATTTGGGGTGGTACGCAGGCTCCAAAGTACTGCAGGGAGTTCTTCTATCCAGTTGTCCGCGGCCTGCTCGAGTGGTGCAAGGAGCCATTTTCTGATTCCTCCGCATACTAGGCCATTTGCTTTTTCCACTTGGTCGTTGGACTGCGGGTGCGCGACTGATGCGTAGTTGATTTTGATGCCCAGTTCGTCGCAGAAGTTCTGGAATTCTGCTGCTGTGAAGTTCGTACCGTTGTCCGTGATGATGTTGTGTGGTACTCCGAACCTGAAGATTATTGACTTGATAAAGTTCACTGCCGTGAGGGCTGTGGAGCTGGTGATGGGCGCTGCCTCGATCCACTTGGTGAACTTGTCGACTGCTACTACCAGGTGTGTTCTTCCTCCCTTTGATGATTTCTTGAGCGGGCCCACCATGTCGAGTCCCCAGGTGGCGAACGACCATGATAGTGGTATGGTCTTGAGTTCTGAGGCTGGAGCGTGCGGTCTGCTGGCGAATTTTTGATAGGCGATGCAACGCCGCACGATGTCTTCTGCGTTTTTCATCGCAGTGGGCCAATAAAACCCTGCTCGGAATGCTTTGGACACGAGCACTCGACTGCTCGCGTGGTGCCCGCAGGTACCCTCGTGGGTTTCGAGTAGTAGGGCTTTGCCGTCTTCCTCGTCGATGCACTTTTGGAGTATCTGGGTGATGCTGCGCTTGTATAACTGTCTGTTGATCACTGTGAATGCCTTGGATCGAAGACTGATGCGCCGGGCTTCTGAAACGTCTTGCGGTAGCGTGCCTTTGATTAAGAATCGGAGGAACGGTTTTTTCCACGCTGGTCCTTCAAGTGTTGTTGAATTTGTAGGTTCGACCGCTTGGCTGCTGTTGCCTTCAGATTGGGCTTGCTGATGCCACCTGTGCTGGCTCAATGGTGTCGTCATCTATAGTTTCCTCGGGTGCTGCTGTTTTTACCTTGATGGATCTCTGGCTGATGCTTTCGAGGAAAACGCCGGGTGGTACCGGTCCTCGAGTCGAGCCGATGTTTGCGAGTTCGTCGGCTTCTGTGTTGTTTGTTCTGGGGATATAATTGAGCTCGCAACCGTCGAAACTTCCTTCGAGCGTGTTGTAGAGCTTCTGATAGGCCGCCATGTTGTCGGCTACTGCATTGCAGTCTTTCATTGCCTGCTGAACGACGAGGTTCGAGTCTCCGTAGATTACGAGGCGAGTGGCGCCGCATGTTTTGGCCATGCGCATGCCGTAGAGCAGTGCCTCGTATTCGGCTTCGTTGTTGGAGGCGTGGCTGAAGTTGATCTGGAGGACGTATTTGAGCTTCGTTCCTTTGGGGGAGACCAGAACAACTCATGCTCCGGCTCCTTGCTATCTTTTAGACCCGTCGAAAAACATTGTCCATGAGTTCGATAGGTCCGGGGGGCCTGGTGTCTGGACCTCCGTCCACTCGACCAGAAAATCTGGGAGAACTTGGGCCTTGATTGCTGTTGGGTGCTTGAACTGTAGGTCACGCGGGCTGAGCTCAATGTTCCACTCGGCGACTCGCCCAGTCGCTGCGGGGTTGTTGAGGATGTCCGCGAGTGGTGAGCTTCTCACGATTGTGATAGGGTGTTCGTCGAAGTAGTGTGACACCTTTCTTGAGGTCGTGATGATGGCCAGTATTAGCTTCTGGTAGTGCGGGTACCGCTGCTGGGATTTTGTCAAGAGCATGCTGAGGTAGTAGATCGGCCTTTGTATGCTCTGGACCTTGCCTTCTTCTGTGCGCTTGACGACGAGTGTTGTGCTTACCACACTGTTGCGTACTGCCACATAGAGGTACAACTTTTCTCGTTCTTTGGGTACCGCCAAGATTGGTGGGGTCGAGAGTGTCTTCTTCAGGTCCACGAATGCTTTGCGGGCTTCTTCGGTCCACTCGAATTTCTCCCCTTTTCTGAGAATCTGGTAGAATGGCAGTGTGCGCTCTCCCAATCTGCTGATGAAACGACTTAAGGCTGCGAGACTTCCGGTGAGATGTTGTACGCCTGTGATGTCGGTTGGCTCCTGCATCCTGGCGATTACTCAAACTTTCTCGGGGTTCGCTTCGATTCCTCGGGCGGAAACTATGTACCCGAGCAACTTCCAGGCCGGGACGCCGAATGCGCACTTCTTCGGATTGAGCTTGATTCTGTACTTGTTGAGTGCTGCGAAGGTCTCGCGCAGGTCGTCGAGCAACGTGCTTGCACTGTAAGTTTTGATGACGATGTCGTCCACGTAGACTTGCACATTTCTTCCGATTTGCTCTTTCAAGCAGGCTTGCATCATCCGCTGGTATGTGGCACCGGCGTTCTTGAGTCCGAAGGGCATTTTCCTGTAGCAAAATACGCCGTAAGGGGTGATGAATGATGTGTGCTCTTCGTCTTCTTCCTTCATTCTGATCTGATTGTATCCTGAGTAGGCGTCGAGGAACGATAGTAGATCGCATCCTGCTGTTGCTTGCGTGCGAGGTGATGATGATTTCTCGCCCTTCGTTGGTAAACCCCAAGAGGAAGGTGTGATGTAGCACAGCAGAAAATTTCCCTCAGTAAAGATACCAAGGTTTGTCTCCAGTAGGACTCCGGAGATGATAAGTAGGTGTCATCAGCGCAACTGACGCGGACCTGCACACAGACACAAATAACTTTGTTCCCAACGAAGTTCATAGAGGTTGTCAATCTCTCCGGTCTTGTTGTTCACAAAGGATCAAACACAAGGGATAATGATAGCAACTGAAAGTAAAAGCAGAAAATTAAATGAGTGTGGAAACATTAATGAGGATATGGACCGGGATACGTGATGTTCACTAGTGATGTCTCTCTCCCAAAAGACGATAAAACTGCTATGCGAGGTGAACAAATTACAGAAGGGCAATTGACAGGATTATGAACGCACCGCAATGCTAACTATGCTACAAAAGAAAGGAAGAGGCTCAAAAGCATGGGCAGAACGCCAAAATAAGTAGACCGAAATCCAACTGCATCTACTACTAATCATCCACCTTGAGATATCTATCCAGAACATCTCGCTGGTATTAAGTTGCGAGCCCCACCCAAAGTGTAAACCCAAAGCAACAGACAACTGCATTAAAAAGCACTTTGCATAAAGTAAACAATCCTTGCAACCGCGGTTACAAGCACCGCTGTTTTCCTCCTTGTGGCAACAACACATCCCCTAGACTCATGTTTCTGTCACTCAAGCGTGTCATCAGGGGGCATGAACCCACAATCGAGCATAACGTTCCCTCTTGGGGTCACTACCTACTACTTGGACAAAGCAATAAACAGCAACGGAGAACATGCAAGAATTACTTAAGAACAAAAATATAAAAGATAAGAACCAAATATATTACTCTATCACAATCTGAACATAATCTCATAATCCATCAGATCCCATCAAACTCAGCATAGCAACAGCAGAAAGATTACAAAAGTTCCTCGATCATGTAAGGCAGCTCACGAGGTCTAAACCATGAAGAACAAAGAGGGGAGGAGAACATCACATAGCTACTGATCACAGACCCATGGTCCAAAGAAAACTACTCACGGTACATCCGGGAAGCATCCATGGTGGAGAGGAGACTCCCGGAGGTCGGCCCTCCCTTCGGCAGGGTGCCGGGAAGAGGTCTGCTGGTGCTCCCGATCTCGGAAGCGCGGCGGCGACAGAACAGAGGCGAGATCGCGAAAAAGGGTTCTTCTTCTGAGGGTTTTCTCGTCACGGAGAATATATAGGCGAAGGGGGCCAGCCAGGGGGGCCACCAGGGGTCTAAGCGCCCCCCTGGCGCGGCCAGCCCCTAGGGCGCGCCACCAGGGCACCTGGGCCCCTGGTGGTGGCCCTCTGGCCCCACTCAGGTTCTTCCGGAAGGTTCTTCTGCGTTGATTTTTTATCTGATTTTCCCGAATTTTTGGAGCACTTTTTATATGGGGGAAAACTGAAATAGAAAAACACCAGAAAACAGGAACTGGCACTGTGGTGCACTGAGTTAATAGGTTAGTCCAAATATGATCAAAAAGTGTATGAAAGTGTATCTAGATCATAGCAATATCACACAAAACATGCATGGAGCAAGCAGAAATTATAGATACGTTTTGGACGTATCAGCTGTCGAGTCGATTATCTGATCGATTCTTGGCAAGGGAAAGTGATCCTTTGGGCAGTGTTTGTTGACTGGCCCGTAGTCGACACACATTCGTAGAACGTCTGTGTCTTTCTTGGGGACCAGCACAGGGTTGGCGATCCAAGTGGCTTTCTTCGTCTCTCGGATGAATTGGGCGTCGAGTAATCGGTTGACTTCCTCCTCGATTGCTCTGCGCTTGGGTTCTGAGAATCTTCGTAGTGCTTGCTTCACTGGCTTGGTGTTTGGCTTGATGCGCAGCGCGTGTTCTGCGAACTTGCGCGGTACTCCTGGCATGTCGGCTGGGCACCAGGCGAAGATTTCCCATGCTTCACGGAGGAAGGCGATGAGGGTCGTTGCTTGTTCTTCCAGGAGGTGGGCGTAGACGCGGACTGCTTTTTCTGGGTCCGTCGGGTGCACCTGGTGGGTGGCCGTGTCGCTGTCGATCCTGAAGTCTCGTCCATACTGTTTTAACTCGCTTCGGCTTGCTAGCGGAAAGATACTTTTGTCTGTCGCCATGGCTATCTCTGTGTGTTCTTGCTCAGCTCCAAAGGTGTCGAAGACTTTGTGGAAATCGCGATCGCATTGGTCTGACTTGGTGAAGCTCCCGTTGACTGTAATGACGCCCGCGGATCCTGGCATCTTGAGTTTGAGGTAGGCGTAGTGCGGAATCATCATGAATTGCGCGAATGCTGGACGCCCCAGTATGGCGTGGTATTGTGACTGCCAATCGAGTATTTCGAACTCGAGGGTGTGTCTTGCGAAATTGCGTCTGCTGCCAAAGACGACTTCGAGCTTGATTAATCCAAGGGAAGTAGCCGCTTCTCCTGGGACTACTCCGTATAACACGGTGCTTGATTTCTTCCATACTGATCGTGGGATCAACATCTTGCGTAGGGTGCTGACGAAGATTATGTTCATGCTGCTGCCTCCGTCCATGAAGATTCTATCCATGTCGTACCCTCCGATTTGAGCGTCGAGTATTAGGGGCGCGTGCCCCGGCCTTGGGACGACAGGCGGGTGATCATTGTCGGAGAACGTGATGCTGGTTTCTGCGTTGTGTAGCTGGTAGACTTTGACTGTGTTTAGGTTCTCGGCTGCTCTGGCTTGCAGGGTGTAGGCGTCCTGTTGGGCTTGCGATACCCTGCCTTCTTGGATCGTGTACACCTGTCCTTGAGTCAGCGACTGCTCGGTTCGTCGAGTGCGCTTGGTTTCTCGCTGTTTTTCTTCCTTGAGGCTGTCCGTGAGTTCGTTGAACAGGCGGCAGGATCCCAGAGTGTGACTCGATCTGATGTATCCCCAGTTGTCTTCGAAGCAGTGGATCGTGCAGGGTCCTTCTAACTGTTCCCTGACCGTGAGTTTTCTGGATCCGGCGTGTCGTTTCTTCCTTGAGATTCGGAAGAAAAGCGCGTGATCCGTTGGGTGCTCGTGAACTCACGGGTCAATTTCGATCCCCTCGCTTAGATTCTGGTTCCTTACGAGATTGGCGAATCCGTCTGGTCTTCGATCTGGGTCGTAGTACTCGCCGGTCCAAGTCTCGGAGTCGCTGTCCTGGCGGGCGACAACTGTCTGCGCGGCGGCGGGTCGTCGAGTGGTCGGCGAGCGCGTGGCTGTATAGTTCGAATCGTCGAGTGGGGTCTCTTCGTAGAATCCTCGCGCCTGTCTTCTGGGTCGTCGATTTCTTCCTCATTGGCGATGATCTTGGCGATCGCTGATCTCGAGCTCGGAGTCGGTGTCTTGTTGCGCGGCGGGTGCCTGGGTGGCGGTGGGTCGTCGAGTGGTCGGCAAGCCCTCTGCTTCGTGATGTAGCTCGTCGATCGGGATCTCCATGTGGAACCCTCGCGCCTTTATTTTGGGTCGTCGAGTTCTCTTTCGCTGGCGGTGGGCTCGATTGCCGCCGTAGTATTGGTCTTGGCACGGCTACAGGTTGAGCGATCTCGCTAGGGCGGCAGAGATGTTTGCCGTGATCTTGAATTCTTCGGGTGGATTGCATCTGGTTCTTGCTCTTGAGTTGTGGCTTGCTGAGGACGGAACCCCCGAGATCGTAATTCCAACCTGTGTAGTTCCCACAGACGGCGCCAATTGACGGGGATGTACCCCGGAAAATCCCATGTTCAGGGATCCTGGGTTAGTCATGAGAGGCACAGGTTGGACGATAGCTCGTCGGCTAACAGGAGGATACGTTCCTGCTCGATGTTATTGATTGGAGATGGCAATTACAGGGGAGCCAAGGCTAGTGCGCACAAGGCTAGGGTTACAGATTGTGTATTGCTTGCCCTTGACGTCTCCCCTCCTATCCTTTATATACCAGGCTAGGTCTCGGGGAGTCCGTCCTGGATTACAGATGAGGTTTCCTAACCATGATCTCGTACCGTATGGAAAGTTTGCACCTTCCTTATGAGTCGCGGACTCCTACGTCGGTGCCAGTAGTGGGCCAAGGCTGGGCCCAGGCGGCGTCTCAGTGGGCCTTCTGTGTTTGGGTACACCGGGTAGGCCCATCTATAGGAGTCGTGGGGTCACCCCCTCGTCAGGTAGTTTACTATATTTCCTAATTATCGCAACGCTAAACTTTTTGACTTGATCGCGTTGCAATACTTATATTGGGTGTGTGTCCATCACATCATCTATAATACCTAAATAGGTCATCCCACTAACCTATTTATCTTTACATGCAAACTATCCATATCATCAACTAGGTCCACCATATAAAAAATATTTTTTATTAACTCTTCATGCACATGCTCCCATTAACTTTGCATGCACATGCAAACTTGTCGGGACCCGGGGTTAGCGTATGCAAGTCCCACTACGACATAGTCATATGGAGAGCCGAGAACCGTACCCACTTTTCTAAGCAGACAAGGCCAAGCACAGAACGTTCTCGGATAGCATCATACGTGAGGGGCATCCCATCCAGGCCGGATGATCAACTGAGATGGGTCCTCATCGTCCGCACACAAGTCTAAATGATATGGGTGATGAACTCCCATATTCACAGACAAGTCGCCTCAACCATACTATCGACTATCTCATAGCTCTTACATAGACTTACTCCAGCCCGATCACTTAGTCGAGGTCTAGGGCGGGCTCGATCATACAACAAAGTGTGCACGAGACAGAGTCTCAAACAATCGCATCGCGATGCCCCAAGCTGCGCACATCTAAGGGCCACTTGGTGTATAAAAGACCGCCAGCCAGATCACAACTAAGGTCTCGAAAACCCAGACAAAGACATGCATGTTATAAACATACACGCAGCATACATGCCTTGCATGAACAGTAGGTATCACTGCAATTCTCTACAAAGTATACATTTTATTGATAACTCTCACAGAGTGCACACAGAGATCACAAGCATGTGATCCAACATTACAACATTCAACGGAAGCAGAGTAGGTCTGAGTACAGAGAAACTTAACCAATGGCTTAAGAAGCCTTATTTAAACACAAAGCCCTCCACGAGGGAACCAGTCTGCTGACTGGGACTACACTAGCTTGGTCTTCAGTCGTCGAGCTCGAGGAAGAATCCACCTTCGGGGTCAGTGGGTTCATCTAAAACATAGAATAAGAAAACGTGAGTATAAAGTGGTACTCAGCAAGACTTACATAGGAGCTATACTACTCATGCACATGTATCAAGGTAAAGGGAGGTGGGGTTCAATTGCAGAAGTGCCAGCTTTGACTTGGCTAGTCCTGGACTACGAGTACCAGACTTGAGGTAAGAAGCGTACACGAGTCCACTACATGTCTCCAACCAATTACACCACTATGGTGCCTTCCTCGACTTCCCCACGAGAAAGCACGCCATAACACTCACGCTTATCTTGGTAAGTTTTATAAGTATCCAGTTCAAGTTGTCTAATAATCAAGCTAAGCTTTCCAAGCAGTCCCTTAACGCGAACGCGGCTATTCGAATAGTTTTGTTAACCCTGCAGGGGTGTACCGCTACACACACATGACCATCAGTTACCGCCTTTGATCTCGACACCATTCAAGGGGTGTCAGCGAGGATGATCACCACAACTGTTACCTCATAGACGATCTAGTCCAAGAAAGCCGCCTACCTGGGTTGGCTACCACTATCGTGAACCCGACCGGTTTACCGAAGTGGACCCAGGTGATGTGTGTGTGGTGCATAAGCCGGTCTCGGTTGAGCCGTTCTCTCACTTAGCAGCCAGGCCACAAACCTACCAGAACTCCGAACTACTGCGACATCTGGACATCGAAAGGGATGAGTTAGTAGGTTGAGAGGGGTCAGTGAGCCCAATGTGTGGTTGTACTCTTCATCTTGGATCACCACACAAGAACTCGGACTTAGGGCGGTTTTCAACGATACAACCCACTGTGTACTCCTACACAGCCTCTCATCGTTCACCTTGTATTAGGGTAGATTCACCAACACGTTTCCACCATCATCAACATGATTGCTACCATCCCGACTCACATAATAGTATCAACATTGTATCACTCTAAGCATGCAATAAGCAGTAACAATTGCAGGGGCCACATGATATCAACCAACTCCTACATTTGCTAGGATTGTGGTTTGCTTACTACTGTGACAAATGATAGGTCATGCAAAGGAATGGGTTCATCTATGCGGTAGAAACGTAGCATGGTAGTCATCATATACAATGCATAAGCGAGACATGAGAGGGAGTGGGATTTTATCGACATGATCAATGGGGGTTTCCTTGCCTTGCTGACGAGGTTCAGTCTCGGGATCTTCAACGAAGGGGGCAACCTCCTGTTCCGGTTCAACTTCTTCTCGACAAACAACAAACAAGGTAGCAAAGTAAATACAATGCACAAACACATGGATGAAGTTTGAAACTTGATGTACATGCTTCTGATGTGTGAGGCAATTCCATTTAAATGGAGGGTATTGCAAATGAATTGCAAATTCAAACTCCAATTTGAATTTAAATGAATTCCATATGCATGTTTGCTTCTTTTCCCCCATTTTAAAACGGTCAAACATGAAAACAAAGTGCATATTCAGAATCCTTGCATTTTTCTGATAATTTTACATATATTATATGTTTAATTTGGAGTTAAAATGAATTAGTTATGAATTTCCAAAGTTTAATTCATTTTCTGGAATTTCTAGAATTGTTTTAAATAGAAAACTGATTTACTGCATCAGCATGAGGTCATGCTGACGTCAGGGGGTCTCTGACCACTGGGACCCACATGTCATTCTCTGTTCTGTTAATTAAAATGATTTGAATTAACTTGAGTTAACAGAGGGGATTAATTAGGGGCTGGGCCCACATGTCAGTGACTGCTGGGGGGGGGGGATTAGTGCTAAGTTAATGACGTCCACGTCATCTCGCCGGCGGCTAGTCGCCGGTGACCAAATCCCGCGGCAGCGCTGCTCGGGATGCTGATTCTGTGGTCCAAATCGAACGCCTTCCACCAGTTTGAAACCCTCGTCGTCGAGCTTCGATTGGAGCAGGCTGGGGGTGCGGGGGCGCTCTGTATGCTCGCTGATACGTCTCAAACGTATCTACTTTTCCAAACACTTTTGCTATTGTTTTGCCCTCGTTCTTGCATGATTTGGACGAAACTAACCCGGACTAACGTTGTTTTCAGCAGAGCTGCCTGTATGGTTTTATTGTGTGCAGGAAAATGGATTTTTAGACGTCCCAGAAAATTCCCAGAAAAATACCAGAAAATCCACGCACCCGATGAAGCCAGGAGCCAGAAGTGGGACCAGAGGGGAGCCCTGGGGCCCCCAGGCGCCTCCCTGGCGCGGCCAGGGGTGGGGCCGCGCCCTCTGGCCGCCTGGGCTGCTCCCCCTCCTCTGGTGCCCTACCGAGGCTCCTATTTATCCCCGTGACGAGAAAACCCCAGAACAGAAGTCGTTTCCCCAGTTTCCGTCGCGGAGCCGCCGCCACCCTCTGTTCTTCTTCGGGAGGGCTAATCTGGAGGCTAATTTGGCCTCCGGAGAGGGGAGATCGTCGCCATCATCATCACCATCACCACTCCATCCATCCTCCATGACTTCTCTTCACATGTCTGAGTAATTCCCTGCTATAGGCAAAGGGGATGGTAGGGATTGGATGAGTTTAATCATGTAATAGTTCGTCAGATTGTTGGGGGCATGTTGCCTATCATCTAGATTGGTGTTTATATTCTTTGCTACAACTTGTTGTTCTTAATTCTTGTCACTTTGGGCCCGAGTGCCATCTTTTCAGATCTGAACCTTATGTGTTTTCATGAATATATTTATGTTCTAGATCCTATCTATGAGTTGTATGCACCTATTATGGTCCGGAACCGGCGATCCCAAAGGTGACAGCTTGGGACACCAAAGGGGATGGTCCATGATTTGAGGATTCCATGTATCCATTGAGTTTATTGCTTTGTTCCGGTGCTCTTTGACAGGAGCGCCTTAATCTCCATAAGTTCCTTTTGGCCCCGTTCGTAGCGGGATGGTAGGACAAAAGATGTTGTGCAAGTTCTTATTGCAAGCACGCACAACTACCTATGGTATACATGCCTATTGTTTGATATTTGCCTAGATGATCATTGCTTTTCTGTGTGCCTTGCCCCGTGTTAGAATCTATTATATGTTTACTCCCATCCATGCAGCGCCCGACCATCCATCTCCCTAGCCTATAGTGTTTTCAATCCTGCTGGTTATTAGTTGTTACTTTTTGTTATTTACTTTTGCTGTTGCTATCATCACTATCATATCACCGTTACCACTTATCTATTGTTGCAAGCAAGTATATTTCAGGTGCGGTTGAATTGACAACTCAACTATCAAAGCTTATAAATACTCTTTGGCTCCCCGTGTGTCGAATCAATAAATTGGGTTAACTTACCCGCGAAGACTATCTCGATCCCTTACGCCTGTGGGGCATCAAGCAGCGTTTTCTGGCGCCGTTGCTGGGGAGCATAGCAATATTTACAAGTCTACTTGAAGTATCCTGCCTGCTGCATATCATCCGCTATGGGTAAGAAAGGAGACCCCAAGGTTCCGATCTTACCATCCCGTATAAGAAAAGGTAATGTTCTGAACACTAGTGCTACACTTGATTCACCTTCTGTTATGAGTAAGTTTACTTCACCACCACTACATGATGCTTCTATTGAGTCTGTCACTATGTCCGATACTTTTGATGAGTCTTCCACTACTCTTGATGATGCTACTTTTCTTGGTCACTATATTGAAACTCAGACTGCTAAGGCTGCAGCAAAATCCAAGACCGAGACCCCTGCTACCTATATTCCTACCTGCAAAACCTTTGGTTACCCGAGCTTAGATGAACTCAAGGAGAGAATCCTTGGTGTTGATTATGTTACTCTTGATGATGATTTTTGCAGGGAACTCAGAGAGTGTGTCGACTCTGACCCTGGTGCTGTTAAGGAGTTGCTCAAGAGGCACGCCATGAAGAACAAAGTTATTCCTGATCCTAAATTTTCCACGTCACCTATATGCATCACTGATCCTGATTATGATTTCTCTGTTGATCTTTCACTTATATCTACAGTCGAGGCTGACCCCTTTTATGGCAGAGAAAATGATGATGCTATAGCACACTTGACCAAACTCGCTAAGTTAAGCAACCTATTCACTACTGATGATAAGATACGAAACTTCTATGTGGCCAAGCCTTTTCCTTTTTCTTTGAAGGAAGACGCTAAATCATGGTACGATGCACTACCCTATGGTTCCGTTAAAAGTCCTCAGGACTTAGTCAAATTTTTTGTTGATAAATATTTTCCGGCTCATCTGCAACATGCTGCTTTGCAAAGAATCTATAACTTTAAACAATTGCAGGATGAGCACCTCCCTAAAGCTTGGGGGAGGTTTGTGATTTACTTAAGGTTATGCTGGGACATGGAATCCCCAAGAATGAATTTCTTGATATATTTTATGCTGGTTTAACCGATGAATCCAGAACCTATCTGGATAGTTGTGCTAGTTGTGTTTTCAGGGAAAGAACGCCGGACGATGCAGAAGAATTAATGTGCAAAATCGCCAAAAACTATGAAGACTGGAACGTTCCTGAACCACTTCTACCACCGAAAAAGAGGGGCATTCTTGTTCTGAACCCCGAAGATATGCAAGAAGCAAAGAAGTCTATAAAGGAGAAAGGTATTAAAGCCGAAGACGTGAAGAATTTACCGCCTATTGAGAAGTTGTGTGAGCCTACTACTCAACCTCCCTTGGTAGAGGTACACTCTCTATTAGACTTTACTGAAAGTGACATCCCTAAAGGTAAGCCTCCCGACCAATGTTTAGATGAGCTTGATAATTTTATTGTTAAGCAAGACCATTTTAACAGGATATTACAAAGTCAGTTGCATGATAATTCTGTTGCTATCAAAAGTTTGTGTGATGTTCTAGAAAGAACAGTTAATGATGTTAAATGTCTTGCTAAGCATTTTCATATGGTTCAAACTCATCTTGAACAAATTTCCAATGTGCAAAAATATTTGCTTGCTAATAATGCCAAACAGGACATACAAGCTTATGGAATTAAAACTAGGGGTGGAACACACACCCAGGACCCACTCTATCCCAGGGGCATCCAAAGAGGATCGAGCAAAATTCTCAAGTACAAGAAGAAGACGAGACGGTTAGCTCCCCGAAGAAAAAGAAGAAGAAGAAACACAAGAAGGCTGACAATCCCGATGATCCTATTACAAGTGAAAAGCCAGCTGTTGATCCTAACAACATATCTACCTCCGATGCTGAAACAGAAGACGGTGCCGAGCCTGAAGCAAAGGATGCGGAGAAGGATGATCCTCCCAAGGTAAGAGAAGAAGAAGCACCCGATAAACGCAAGAGGTACTCTAAAGAAGACTTCATCGCAAGGAGACATGTGAAGGAAAGAGAACCATGGATACAGAAACCCTTGCCCTTTCCAAGTAAGTCCCTCAAATCTAAAGAAGAAGAGCATTATAATAAATTTTGTGAATGGATGAAACCTCTTTTTCTTCAAATTCCTTTGACTGATGCTATTAAGTTACCTTCCTACTCGAAATATATGAAGGATATTGTTACTAATAAAAGAAAAGTTCCTAATGAGGCAATATCTACTATGCTTGCTAACTACTCTTTCAGTGGCAAGATTCCTAAGAAGCTCGGTGATCCAGGTATACCCACCATTCCTTGCTCCATAAAGAATAATTACGTCAGAACTGATTTATGTGATCTTGGGGCAGGAGTAAGTGTTACGCCTTTCTCTCTTTACAAAAGGCTTTGTTTAGAGAAACTAATCCCTACAGATATCTCCCTTCAGATGGCTGACAAATCAACAACTGTCCCAATAGGTATTTGTGAGGATGTACCCGTTGAAGTTGCTAACTGTTTGATCCTTACAGATTTTTTTGTGCTTGACATGCCCGAGCATGGGAGCATGTCCATTATTCTTGGTAGACATTTTCTTAACACCGCAGGTGCTATTATTGATTGCAATAAAGGAAAGGTCGTCTTCAACGTTGATGATAAAGAACACACGGTGTATTTTCCAAAGAAGATCGACAAGAAGCATGGCCTTAACTCTATAGAGAATATCGAGACCGTGAAGATTGGAGAATGGGACTGTCCACTACATATGCACCACAAATACAAAACCATTATGGTGGGGACAATGTCCATTAAAGTAAAGGTGCAATGATCACTTCATAAGAGGGTAGACTTCTTGTTCTATATATCGCCGGTTTGTTGGTAAGACTTGATCAACCTTACTAGTGAAGCTTGTTTTATATAGGTAAAAAGTCAAGCTTTTTATGTTTTCATTTGCTTTAGCTTTCATTCTCTTTGCTGTACCAAGTTTTTATGTTTTTAAAACTTCACAATACTAATCACCGCTTTAAGTTTTCAGAAAGTTTTGCAGCTTTTTGAACTCCGAGAAATTTTCAACAGTGAAGTTTTCAGAAAAATTCCAGAAAAATAAGAATAAAAATTTCCATGCCGGGAGTGACCCAGAGGCACCTGGGGCTGACCAAGGGGGGCCACCAGTGGCCCAGGCGGCCAGCTGGCGCGGCCTGCCCCCTGGCCGCGCCCACAGGGCACCTGGGGCCCACAGGCCCCACTTCCAGGTATGTCTTCTTCCTCCTCCTTCCTCTCTCTCCAAAAACACGAGTTCTGCACTTTGTTCTTGCGTTCTTGCTGTTCTTGGAGGCGAATTTCGATCTCTCTCTACAGCCCACCATTCGAGCTGAATTTTTGAGCAAATACTCCCTGGTATGTAACTCCTTCACCCCTCCAATTAGATTTTTGATTGGTGGCTTCATTTGTGAGTATTTTAAGTAGCTCTTGGTGCTGTTTATATGAGCTTGCATGCATGTGTAGAATTTTATTTTCCAAGTTTTGATGCAAGTTTATGCCTTAGGTAAGTGAGTTGAGTAGTTTGCCTTAACTCACTTGGTTTAAATCCTTGTTTTTGTAATTTGTCAAAAATTTCAGAAATGAGTTTGCTATGAAGAGCAAAGGGGTGGCTTGGGAAGAAGAGGCCCGAGCGCTCCGACCGAGTTACAAGAGCTGCAGCTTCACCCTCGACTGCTAGGGTGAGCTACAACGAAGATCATGTGCCCATAGAGTTGTTGGAGGACACAAATCAAGCACGTCCAATGACTTTCCCGTGCGATGAATTCCTGGAAGCTGCAGGAATTAGGGAGGAGTTCTATAATCTTTGTGCTAATGCAGGTTTGACGCGGCTCGCAACGTGCCGTGTTACTCAGTATCAAAAACTCACCTCCTGTTTTATTAACAGTTTTAGATATAACTTTGATGCTGGTTCTGTTGAGTTTAAAATTTACAATGATCTTTTGACCATGCCTTTGGAAAAGTTTTGTGAAATAATAGGTGTGCCGAACGTGGGATTGAAGGCGAAGATGAGCTCTCAGCCCTCCGAGCTGAGGACCATCTTCAACTCTCTCTGTAGCATGGATACAAGGGATATTCATCAGTCAAAGATCTCCAGCATCTTATTTCCACACCTCAGGTATTTTGCGTATTATATTGCTAGAGGAGTGTTAGCTCGTGACAACACGAGCAACATATCTGCGCCGGATATTGCTATCCTGGCAACCGCCCTTTCAGGGAGGTTTGATTATAATGTGGGTGCCTTGATTGCTCGACGCCTTGCTATGAACGGTAACAAGGGAGACTTATTTGGTGGCGTTTACGCCACACTTATCCTAGAGTCTCTTAATGGCACCCCACACCTCGATGATAAGCCTTTTACTTATTTAAGTTTTGATCTTGCTGCTATGAAAAGGCATAAGTTTGTTACCATGACTTCCGAGTTTGGTAACCTTGATTATATCTTGCGTTTCGGAGCCACCACGGAACGCAAGATCCGTCTACTTGCACCTCTTTTGTTTGATTTTTCTCGCAGGAACGGATGGTCCTTTGATGTTATCCAGTTCGATGAGTTCGTGGTCCAGCGTCGGTTCCATAACCCCATGGAGGGGGTTGTGCCCGACGAGAAGGAGCATGGTGAGTTCCCACCTTTCCAGGGAGAGACCGTCACTTAGTTTTGTGAAGGGTCTTCCTCTGCTTGGAGCGCGAATCCTTCTTCGTGGGAGGATCCGAGGACTTCGGTGTACGCACCGGAAGCCTCATACGACCCTTGGACTCACCCGTACTACCCTGGAGCAGGAGGCTCCTGGGGACATTAGCTACTACCAACTTAGGCCAAAAGCCTAAGCTTGGGGGAGTACGTGCCCTTCTCACTTTTCCATTGTATTATCCATTTTATTCGCTTTGATCTTTTCGAAGTTTTTGCCCGTTCTTCTTTCTTTCTTTCTTTGCAAAAACAACAAAAAGATTTTCTCTTTTCTATCACTTTCTTTTAACCTTTAAAAAACCCAAAAAGATTTCCTTTCTCTCTTTAGTTTGCTTTGTTTTCAGAGATCAGCCCGAGTTCGTGATGGCATTTGATTATATTTCCTACGTCCAATCGTGCAAGTGACCAGGAAGTAATGACGAAGATCGACGGAAAGGAAGCAACAAGGAAAACTGGTATGAACTCTTCTTGTTTCTACTTTTGTACATATGCCTGTACTTATGATCTAGAGACCAGCTTGTAGCGACATAGTGCTATGTTTACAATGCTTTCCCAGTATTCATGCTTTCCTTGTGGCTAGTCCCAAATAGCTAGAGTACATAATGTGTTGTTGAAATGATTTACATGCATTGCATTGTTCATGGTTTGGCACACTGGAGTGGTATTTCAATTCGGAGGAATTTTGGATTGACTTGGCACATGTTTACACATGCTTATGACTAGAAAGTCTATTTTTGCCTTGATGGTCTTTTTGTTTCAAAATAGTTATATCACTTTCATGCCCGATTCAATGATGTTTTGTCGCTCTGCATGATTATGACAGTTATTGCTCTCTAGTTGGCCGCTTCCCAGTCTTTTGCTAGCCTTCGCTCGCACTAAGCAGAATTCAGCTTGTGCTTCCAAACTCCTTTTTCAAACCCAGTTGTTCCATTTGGGTCCACCATACCTACCTATATGTGGTATTTACCGGCCACTCCTAACTTAGACATTCTTGTGCCATCTCGAAATTTATTCAAAAGCTTCCCTTTTTGTAACCGTACAAGCTCATGCTCCGGTGAGGGGAAATCAGTGTCTTTCATGCCAAAAATATTTTGACGGAAGTTTTAACTAGTCAAAACAGAAAAAGAAAAAATATATGAGAGTTACACCTCCCCCATACTCGATGATGGAGTGATATGGAACAAATGCTGCTTATGATAGGTGGAACGATACCCTCCTTCCATCCTTGAGGCAAAATAAAAGGTTCCATAGACCATCGAAGGATTCGTGGATAAGGGAATATGTGTAAGCAAAAGGCATTATATATGGTTGGCATGGGAGATATTGAGAGACCTTTACCGTTCACCGTTGACTGGAAAGTTGCATTCTCAAAAATGTTTTATCTCTCTTTCCAAAACCAAGAGCTCTGGCACATGTTTAGTCTTTGCTTCCTTTCACGGGTTTTCAACCTTGCCATCAAAAGCCAAGGTTCGAGAGTCTCCCCTTCTTTCTTCAAAGCACCAACTATGAGAGCATAATTGTCATTCTTAGTGTAACATGCATTGTCCCAAAGTATTACATTGTCTTCTGCATGCTTGTGTTATTGCTAGTCTGAAATACTGAGTTCTAGTCACCTTTAAGACTCCGGGGGAAACTCCGGGGGAGTTTCTGCATTTATGTTTTGCTTCACTCATGGAGGCTAGCGAAATGCCACTCAAGTATGTTCAAGCTATGTACATTGTGATCCTGTCTTGATTTTCAGTAGCTTATTATTTACTTTTAGTTGTTTGGGACTGATCACATGAAAGAAGAATTGCTTCTTGCATTGTCCTTATAGCATTGTTTCATTACTTGCTAAACTCTTTTCGTAGTACATGCTTATATACATCTAATGAAGCAAAAGAGTTTGTCAAAGTTTTCTTTGTCGCGTCCAGTTTGTTGAACTGAATTGCTTGAGGACAAGCAATATGCTAAGCTTGGGGGAGTTGATACGTCTCAAACGTATCTACTTCTCCAAACACTTTTGCTATTGTTTTGCCCTCGTTCTTGCATGATTTGGACGAAACTAACCCGGACTAACGCTGTTTTCAGCAGAGCTGCCTGTATGGTTTTATTGTGTGCAGGAAAATGGATTTTTAGACGTCCCAGAAAATTCCCAGAAAAATACCAGAAAATCCACGCACCCGATGAAGCCAGGAGCAAGAAGTGGGACCAGAGGGGAGCCCTGGGGGCCCCAGGCGCGCCCCTGGCGCGGCCAGGGGTGGGGCCGCGCCCTCTGGCTGCCTGGGCTGCTCCCCCCTCCTCTGGTGCCCTACCGAGGCTCCTATTTATCCCCGTGACGAGAAAACCCCAGAACATAAGTCGTTTTCCCAGTTTCCGTCGCGGAGCCGCCGCCACCCTCTGTTCTTCTTCGGGAGGGCTAATCTGGAGGCTGATTTGTCCTCCGGAGAGGGGAGATCGTCGCCATCGTCATCACCATCACCACTCCATCCATCCTCCATGATTTCTCTTCACATGTGTGAGTAATTCCCTGCTGTAGGCAAAGGGGATGGTAGGGATTTGATGAGTTTAATCATGTAATAGTCCGTCAGATTGTTGGGGGCATGTTGCCTATCATCTAGATTGGTGTTTATCTTCTTTGCTACAACTTGTTGTTCTTAATGCTTGTCACTTTGGGCCCGAGTGCCATGTTTTCAGATCTGAACCTTATGTGTTTTCATGAGTATATTTATGTTCTAGATCCTATCTATGAGTTGTATGCACCTATTATGGTCCGGAACCGGCGATCCCAAAGGTGACAGCTTGGGACACCAAAGGGGATGGTCCATGATTTGAGGATTCCATGTATCCATTGAGTTTATTGCTTTGTTCCGGTGCTCTTTGACAGGAGCGCCTTAATCTCCATAAGTTCCTTTTGGCCCCGTTCGTAGCGGGATGGTAGGATAAAAGATGTTGTGCAAGTTTTTATTGCAAGCACGCATAACTACCTATGGGATACATGCCTATTGTTTGATATTTGCCTAGATGATCATTGCTTTTCTGTGTGCCTTGCCCCGTGTTAGAATCTATTATCTGTTTACTCCCATCCATGCAGCGCCCGACCATCCATCTCCCTAGCCTACAGTGTTTTCAATCCTGCTGGTTATTAGTTGTTACTTTTTTCTATTTACTTTTGCTGTTGCTATCATCACTATCATATCACCGTTACCACTTATCTATTGTTGCAAGCAAGTATATTTCAGGTGCGGTTGAATTGACAACTCAACTGTCAAAGCTTATAAATACTCTTTGGCTCCCCGTGTGTCGAATCAATAAATTGGGTTAACTTACCCGCGAAGACTATCTCGATCCCTTACGCCTGTGGGGCATCACTCGTCGGCGACGCGTTTGGCGGCGGCAGTGGTAAGGCTGCGAGGCAAAACTCGCTACGGTGCACTAAAAGGAGCGGATTTAGGCGCGTTTGAAACAGAGGAGCACGGCGGTGACAACGGACAAGGTGGCAGGGTCGATTGCATAGCGTAGGCTCGTCGACGACGAGCACGACGACTCTGTACTCCGGCGTCCATGGAAGATCGAGCTAGAGGAGGCGAAGGGAGCCGCGGCTTGAGGGTAAACGCTCACCAGTACTCAGGGAGCACGACCAGGCAAACGGGAGCGGCGGGGAGGCTTCAACGGCGGCGAATCGAAGACGACGAGCTCGCGGGTCCGGCGGCGATCCGATGAACCCCGCGCCGCGTCTGGTCCAAATTGACGCGTCTCCTTCTGCTAGTCGACGAAGCCGATGACGGCGAGCACGGGAGACATCTTGGCTGGGCTCCTCGACGTCGATGGCCACGCGGGGGCGCTTCGGTGCTCCGGCGATCTCTCCTGTCGACGACGAACACGGCATGGGAGGAGGGGGAAGTTGCGCCGGAGGGGGGGGAATGGATTGGGACGTCTCCCAGACGTCTCCAGGCGAGGGGATAAGCTCTGGGCAGGCAGGCAACTGCCTGGCGCGCCCACGGCGCTCGCCGACGACCTGGGTGCCTGCCTGGCCGGGGTTGAAGACGCATGTGCCCCTGTGGGCTTGGCTGGGCCAGGCTGGGGGATGAGTTGGGCCCCTTCACAGGTAGGCCTCTTTTCTTTATTTCTTTCTTTATTTCTTTTTTGTATTTTTGTTTTGCTGTGCTAAATAAATAGCTAGGCATTTTATTAAATGCTAAAACTTTTTACATGGCCTCATAATATCATAGGCTAGCCACTTGTAAAGTTTGAACATTTTTAAAATTCAAACTATTTGAATTTTAATTCAAATAGGGATTTTTGATTAATTCCAAGGTCCTGTTTCAATATTTGAAAAATCCATGAGCATGGGGTTGGTCCCACATCACTTGATATGTGATCACACTCATTTATAAGACTTTTCAAAAATGCAAAAGGAATTTTTGGAGGAACTTTATTTCTGGCCATTTGAATTAATTCATCTGGGGGGTGTTCCTTCTCCCTTTTGAGTTTGAATTTGAATTCCAATTGATTTCTTTGAAATTTTTAACATGATGCAAGGTGACTTGCTAATCCTAGCACATACCTAACTTGGGGTTGTGACAACTCGCCCCCACTCAAAAGAATCTCGTCCCAAGATTCAGAAGTCTGCGGGAGGAAGGAGGGATACTCGGCACGGAGACAGTCTTCTCTTTCCCACGTGGCTTCTCTCTCAGAGTGGTGTGACCATTGCACTTTCAGAAACTTAATCTTCTGACGACGAGTGACACGCTCTGCGGAATCAAGAATACGAACGGGGTACTCTCGATAAGAAAGGTCATATTGGAGGTCAAGCATTTCGTGGTTGACTTCGCGGATGGGGTCCTTGAAGCAACGCCTGAGTTGTGACACATGGAATACATCATGTACTCGGGAAAGGTGCGGGGGTAGTTCAAGTTGGTAGGCAACTTCTCCACGTTTAGCAATAATGCGGAAAGGTCCGATGTAACGTGGGGCCAACTTGCCTTTGATACCGAAACGTTGGGTTCCCTTCAGAGGAGTAACCCGAAGGTAAGCCATCTCATCCAGATTGTAGCTCTCTTGCCTATGATGACGATCATAGTAGCTTTTCTGACGAGACTGTGCTGCTTTCAATTGATCACGAACAATGCGAACTTGCTCTTCTACTTCCTTGATCATATCCGGTCCAAAGAATTGTCTTTCACCGGTTTCTGACCAGTTTAGGGGTGTTCGACATCGTCGTCCATAGAGGATTTCAAAAGGATCCATGTTCAGACTAGATTGGAAACTATTGTTATACGCAAATTCGGCAAATGGAAGAGACTTCTCCCAATTCTTTCCGAATGAGATAACACAAGCTCTGAGCATGTCTTCGAGAATTTGGTTAACCCTTTAGACTTGACCGCTAGGCTGAGAATGGAAAGATGTACTAAAGGAGAGATGAGTTCCCATAGCATTCTGAAAGCTTCCCAAAAATCTAGAGGTGAAAAGGCTACCACGATCAGAATTGATTTCCAAAGGAACACCATGAAGAGACACAATTCTAGAGACATACAAGTCCGCTAACTGGCTCGCAGTTATAGACTCGCGAACGGGCAGGAAGTGAGCAACTTTGGAAAGCCTATCTATGACAACGAAGATGGCATCATTTCCTTTCTGGGTCTTTGGAAAGCCGGTGATGAAGTCCATACCGACTTTGTCCCATTTCCACTCTGGAATAGGCAAAGGTTGAAGTGTACCAGCAGGTCTTTGATGTTCTGCCTTAATGCGACGACAAACATCACATTCGGCAACAAATCGAGCAATGTCTCTCTTCATCCTAGTCCACCAAAATCTCTGGCGTAGATTTCGGTACATTTTCGTGCTACCGGGATGAATCGAGAGGGGTGTATCATGGGCTTCTTTGAGGATGAGTTGCCTTAGTTCCCTATTCTTAGGTACTACCAAACGATTTCCAAAGAATACCATTCCTTTACTATCTGTGGAGAAACATTTAGCAACTCCGCTAGCAATGTTCTCCTTGATCCGGCGAACACCTCGTGCATGCCTTTGGGCAACTATGATTTGATCCTCAAGAGTTGGTTTTGCCACCAAGGTAGAAAGATAGCCATGAGGAACAATCTCAAGATTGAGCTTGCGAAATTCCTCGTGAAGAAGTGGTTGATACTGTTGTAACATGAGGTTGTTACAATACGACTTACGACTTAGTGCATCAGCCATGACATTGGCTTTGCCTGGGGTGTAAGAAATTCCTACGTCGTAATCTTTTATCAACTCAATCCAGCGTCTTTGCCTGAGATTAAGATCTGGCTGGGTGAATATGTATTTGAGGCTTTGGTGGTCGGAATAGATCTCACAACGATTACCAAGGAGGTAATGTCGCCAAGTTATCAGGGCATGAACTACGACAGCGAGTTCAAGATCATGGGTAGGATAGTTCTCTTCATGTGGACGCAACTGGAGTGAAGCATAAGCTACCACATGTCTATCTTACATAAGTATGCATCCTAACCCTTGCCGTGATGCGTCGCAAAAGATCTCGAAATCCTTTTTGGTGTCTGGAGGCACAAGTACGGGTGCAGAAGTAAATCTTCTTTTTAGCTCTTGAAAGCTTTCCTCGCACTTGGGAGTCCATTGGAATTTCTTATCTTTCTTGAGGAGTTCAGTTAGAGGCTTTGCAACTTTAGAAAAGTTCTCGACGAAGCGACGGCAATAGCTGGCTAGGCCAAGAAAACTCCTAACTTGCTTAACCGATTCAGGTGGAGTCCAGTCAAGGACGGCCTGAACTCTCTCGGGATTCACAGCAATGCCTTTTGCAGAAATCACGTGGCCTAAGTAGGTCACTTCTGGTAGCCAAAATTCACACTTGGAGAATTTAGCATACAGGCGATGCTCTCTAAGTTTCATCAATACCAGCCTTAGATGTTCGGCATGTTCTTCTTCGTTCTTCGAGTAGATGAGGATGTCATCGAGATAAACCACAACAAGTTTATCTAAGTACTCCATGAAGATTGAATTCATCATGCGCGTAAAAGTGGCGGGGGCATTGGTCAAACCAAAGGACATGACGACGTACTCGTAAAGACCATAACGAGTAGTGACAGCCGTTTTGGGAATGTCCTCGTTTCGGATTTTGATTTGATGATAACCTAATCCCAAATCCATCTTGGAGAAGACCGAGGATCCAGCAAGTTGATCATAAAGATCATTGATCCTGGGCAATGGGTACTTGTTCTTTATCGTCGCTAGATTTAGCGGGCGATAGTCTACGCACATCCTTTCTGTTCCATCTTTCTTCGTTACGAACAGAACGGGGCAACCCCATGGAGATGAGCTAGGGCGGGTGAAGCCTTTTTCCAACAAAGCTTCAAGTTGGGTTTTAAGCTCAGCTAACTCACGTGGGGCCATTTTGTATGGGCGTCTAGAAATTGGTGCGGTTCCTGGCATAAGATCTACTATGAACTCTACACATCTGTCGGGTGGCATTCCCGGCAGCTCTTCAGGAAAGACATCCGGGAAGTCACGAACCACCGGAATATCTTTAAGGTCGGTAAGGGGAAGTACATTCAAAGAATGCACTTGGGTTCTTGTTCTGGGTGAGGTGTAGTTGACTGTCTTGCCTGAAGGGTGGGTTAGTTTCACTGATTTGCCTTTGCAATCAAGGTAGGCATTCTGCCTTGATAGCCAATCCATGCCAAGGATTACATCGATGTCTGAAGACTTGAGGGCTATGAGTGAAGCAAGGAATACTAAACCCTCAATTGCAATTTTATTACCATGGCTTAGGGCCAGTTCTTTTGCTGCTTTTGGCAGCTTATTGTGAAAAAAAGCTATAAGCCAAAAAGAACTGGATTTTGTCAAACCAGCTCAACTTATCTCCACCGAGGCTGCCTTCACGATGGAGAAAAGCTGGGCAGAGGCAGCGTCGTGCCGCTTCCCGCAAAGTGGCGAAAGGGTATAGCGAGTTGCCCCCGTCGACGCAACTATTTACGAAGAAAATGCCACCGAGTCCATTGACCTAACCAGCGCGGCCCGTCTCCCCCATCCTCTCCTCCCCTCGTCCTCACTCTCCCGTCTCCCTCTCCTCCTCCCAATATCCCGCCGCCGCCAGGGTTCACCGCCGCGCCTGACCCCGCCTGCCACCGCCGCGCCCCATCCTGCCTCCCTCTGCCGCCGGTGGCCGCCGTCTCCCGTCCATACCCGCCTCGTCCTCCCAGCTCCCAGTACGCCGCCGCCGCCAGCCTAGGGTTCGCGGACATCTCCCCGAGCTCGAGGTCGCCGGACCCCAGCCCCTGCACGAGCCTCTCCCCCGACCCACGCATCCGGCGGCCTGGTCGAACGCCGGCGAAGCCATCCTCTCCAGGGCAGGACAAGGTGAGGATATTATGTGATTTCTTCAGCCTCTGACATGGATTTCTTCAGTTTTTTTTGTATGAACGAAATTTTTGTAGTTATTATGTGATTTGTAATTAGTTAATGGTGTAGATAGGTACACAATTATAATTTGTGCAGCTACAATTTTTTATTTGTACTCAGTTTGTTGATGTCCTGTAGATGTACATATGTTTTATTTGAGGGGAGTAGCTGTGCATATGTGTGTGCTGAATTGTACAATTTGCTATATGTTTACATTCTTATATTAATTTGTACAATTGGTTTATACTGTTACGATGATAAATAGATGAAAGCACAATGGGATAGTTTGAGCCGTGCCATATATGTTGATATTCTTGTGGAAGAAGTGAACGCAAATAATCGTGCCAAAGATGGATATTTGACCAATATTGGGTACGAGAATGTGGTAAAAAAGTTTTTTGAGCGCACTAGAAGAGAATATTCACGCAAGCAATTCAAGAATAAGTGGGATGTATTGAAAAAAGAATACATTGTTTGGAAGACATTGAAGCAAAAGGCATCTGGTCTTGGTCTTGATCCTGTTACATTGACCATTGCGGCTCCCGATGAATGGTGGGCAATCGAGATACAGGTAGTTATATCTTCATATTTATGCTATAAATTTTCTTCCAATTGTTTACTAATTTGTGAGCTCAAAATTCAGAGAAATGAACTGGCGGCCAAGTTTCGACACGCTCCAATAGAGCACGAGGAGAAGATGAGTATGATATTTGATGATGTGAGTGTGACAAATGCGTATGCAAGGGCAGCACCTCCCTCGTCCCAAGCCGGTGCCTCTCAAATTCACATTGATGATGATGGCGCCGATGGCTCTGGATGTGATCTTTTTGAAAAGAGGGAGATTAGTCGCAATTCAGCAACATCTGAAATGAAGGTGGATCCTGTGAGAGATGAGATCAAAGAGATGAAGGACATGGTAGTCAAAGATGGAGCTCTTCCTGGAAGTGAAGTTTATTTCCATGCTCTACAACTCTTCACACAGAAGGAACATCGTGATGTCTTCAGTGCACTCAAGGAGGAGAAGGGTAGTGTGAGGCTTGAATGGATTGAGAGGACATGGGATACATTTCTCAAAAAAAATTAGAACTCCTGTCATTAGCTATTTGTATCATTGTGAACTTATTATTTGTTTGAGACCTTATTTGTATCATTGTGAACTTATTTGTACCGAACCTATTTATCTGTATTCTGATTATGTACTATCTATTTGTATTGAACCTATTTATCTGCTTTGTTGTGAAATTATTTCTTTATTGTTGTGGACAAATTGTAATGATATTTATCTTTCATTGTTTATGTCAGATGGATATATCCGTTGAGGAGGAGGATGATGAACTTGATTTTTGCATCATTGCAATGGCTCATTTTCTTGAAAACAAAGAGAATCTACCTTATGCACCGAGAAGAGTACCGATGATGACAGGATTGCAGTGGGTGGAAGAGAAAGAGAAGCAAGCAGAAACATTCTACACCATGTTCAGGATGCATCGGTCAGTATTTATTCCACTACATGCCCTTTTAGTTGAGAAGTATGGTCTGAAGTCAACTTGCAATATGTCAAGTAAAGAAGCATTAGCACAATTCTTATGGACTTTGGGCACATGTCAGACCACTGGCAATGTCGCTGATCGTTTTGAACATAGCCGATCTACCATTAACAAAAAGTTTAAGGAGGTATTGTTGTGTGTGTACCGTATGGCCGGTGATTTCATTCAACCCAAAGATCGATCTTTCACCCAAGTTCATGACTCGCTTACAAAAGATCGATTTTGGCCTCACTTCAAGGATGCGATTGGGGCCATAGATGGAACACACATTCCATGTGTTGTTCCCACGAGTGAGCAACCCAAGTATCGCAACAGGAAAGGTTCAACAACTCAGAATGTCATGGCAATTTGTGACTTTGATATGAGATATACGTTTGTGGTTGCTGGATGGCCTGGATCCGTTCATGACACACGTGTTTTGAATGATGCACGATGTGAATATTCCTACTTTCCACACCCCCAGAAGGTAACAAATTGTACATGTATTTTTTTACACTTATGTTTTGCGTCATCTCATTTTGTTTGACTGTTATTTATCACTCCAGGAAAATATTATCTCGTTGATTCTGGATATCCAAACAGAGTTGGATATCTAGCACCATACAAAGGACAACGCTATCATGTTCCTGATTTTCAGCAAGTACCACCACGAGGGCGAAATGAGACCTTCAATTATCGGCATTCATCACTACGAAATGTCGTCGAACGATCTTTCGGTGTTCTAAAGATGAAATGGCGCATCCTCCTGGGCGTCACACGGTACAAAGTTGATACACAAACTAAGATAATTACAGCATGTATGTGCCTTCATAACTACATTCGTGATAGCAAACTGAGCGATCAACACTTCGACACGATCGAGAATGGATCTTATGCTCATGAAGAGAACCTTTCTCATCCCTTTGCACCCATTGATGAAGGTGGTATGGGTGCCATACGTGATGCTATTGCCGCGAGTGTATTCCCTTGATAGTTAACATCTACTTTGAAGTACTCGTATATGACATATTTGTACGTGATACAACGATATTTTATTATATTTGTATGTGAGACTATTAAGTTTTATGATATTTGTATGTACGAAAATGTTTTATCTTTTGTTCGACTATATTTTTTATTTGCGGATGGACTATATTATTGCATGATGTTTGAAAAAGACATTTTATGTTCATATGAACGACAAAATGCTATCACATAACTAAATATTACAACAAATTATAATACATGGGCATTACAGACTTTCCACTAGATACATCAGAAATAAGCTCGAGACACAGAAACTGAAAAGAACTCGCCAGCTTATTCTCAGCAGCTTATTTCCACAGCAGCTTATTTGGAGCTTATTTCCACAGCGGCTTATCCATAAGCCGCAGCTCAAAAGAAATGGCCCTTACTCTATTAGTTTGCCATCTTGACCCTGGAGTTTGAATAATCATTGGGGTGGACAATTCAACAAAGGATAACTCATGTCGAAGTGCATAACTTTCCGACATGAATGAATGAGATGCTCCTGGGTCGAAAAGAACGGAAGTAGGGAACATAATTGACTGGGAGCGTACGAAGAATGACGTCAGTGGTGTCGTCAGTCTCTTCGGCGGCAATCTGATTCACACGTCCACGAGTGGCGGAAGGAGCGGGTTTGGTGGTGTAGACCTTCGGGGGTGGCTTGCCACGACCATTGTTGTTACCTCCGGCACGGAGTGGAGCATTCTGATTCTGGAGCTGGTTCTGGGGACACTCGCGGGAGTAGTGGCCTGCCTGACCACACTTGTAGCAGGCTCCAAAGACAGTGCGGGGAGATGGCTTGTTCGGTGGAGCGGGGTGGAACAAAGCTGGTGGACGAGGCGCCATATAGGATGGCCTCGGTGGGTTGTTCTGGAGAAACATGCTGTTGGGGATCCAGATCTTGCGCTTCTGAGAGCCTGAATTGGATGAACTATCGTCTCTAGGGTGTTTGCGGAAGTCATTGGGGGTGTTCATGTCCTCTGCCTTGATGGCCTTGTTGGCAAGGACCTGGAAGGTGGCAAAGTTATGTAGGTTGAGCTCACGACGGAGTCCAGAATTGAGTCCACGACGGAACCTCTCTTGCTTCTTAGCGTCGGTGGATACCTCTTCAGTAGCATAACGAGCCAGTCGGTTGAACTCACGACTAAACTCGTCAACAGTCCTTCTGCCTTGGGTGAGGTTGCAGAACTCCTCACGCTTGCGTTCCATAAGACCCTTTGGGATGTGGTGCTCACGGAATGAAGTGCAGAACTCATCCCAAGTGGTGGGCGGTCCAACGGGACGCATGTTCAGGAAATTCTCCCACCAAGAGCTAGCTGCACCCTCGAGGTGATAGGTGGCATAGCTGACCCTGTCACCATCCGCAACATGGCCTGCCTGGAGCTTCCTCTCGATGTTGCGAAGCCAGTCATCGGCGTCAAGGGGCTCGGTGGAGTAGCTGAAAACCGGGGGATGAAGCCGGATGAAGTCATTCAAAGACACCAACTCGTTGCGCTGCTGAGTGGTGTTGCAGGCAATGACCTCCATCAACTGGTGAGAGTCTCGGCGGTTCCTCTCAACCTCCTTCAGAACCTGAGCCATCGTGGGTGGGGGTGGAAGATTGCCTTCCTCCGGATCATTCCCACGACCATGGGCACGACCAAGCTGGCCACGGGTTCCTTGAGACATCCTGAAGGTGAAGACCAAAGTCAAACAGAGTTTATTGGAAGAGTCTAAACAAGGTATTGAAGGTACTGGAAGAATCACAGAGAAAAGGAAGTAATCATCTTGACAACATGGTGATAAAAGCATACAAGCCATATATTCACAAGATGTCATACAAACCATACATCGTTTTAGTACAAGCTCCAAGCTAATACAAACGTGATGAAGATGATACATCCTTCAGAGGCACTCTGACTTCCTATACATTATTTATCTAAGCCTCTGGAACTTAGAACACCTTGCGTACAATATACTAAAGACACTACTACATCCTCACTAAAGTAAGACCACAGACGGTCTCACTCATCTCCATCTCCATAGTAATCCTCGTAAAAGTTACCCGCGTAACCCGGTAGCTGAAGGTGACCATCGGAAAACACGGAGGCCTGTGGACCCTGGTATCCATTTGGGCAAGGATGGGGCCTAGGTACAGCGCAGGGTGGAAGCAGAGGACCACGGGGTGGAAAAATGCCTCCAATCTCGGGCCTAGCAACTCGAGAAGGCATATGTGTCCTGGCTGGGTAGATAGCATCGTACTCCACTGATACAACACTCACAAAAGGAGCCAGGAGTGTAAGTGCTCGATACAGACGGACACGGGTCGCGTGAAGCACAAAGCGAAGGGCACGTGCATCACGATCTCTATCACAAGCGTGCCGAGCAGTGATCTGAAGCAAAGTATCCTCCAGGGAGTGATCTGTGTACAATCCGGTGTAATATCCCTCTTCTCTTGGAAGTGCAGCAGGGATATAGCGGAAAGGTGATCCTGCAAGCAGTGCATGCTCCTCTCTCAGCAGGGTAATACATGAGTATGCAACATCCTGCACAACCATTTTCTCGGTCACACCAATGCCATGTCCAAAAAGGACAGGCTGAGAGACTCCAATGTGGTGCGGGTAAATCCTGACAGTGCAGTGGAACTGAGTCTGGTTGAAGTCAAGGAACTTCTCCTCAACGGTGTACTCAGGATACCATCGATAGCCAATGAAGGACATCATCTCGGTGAGCATGGCTGGATGCCCACGCACATCAAGGCACCTAGTCAAACGGACAATCTGCCGAGGGGGAAGATCCGCCATCTGAAACAGAAAGAAGGAGTTTGCAAATGCATCATATTATGAAGAAACTTGGAATGACTCGGGCAGCATAACGACTGTAATTGCAAGAAAAGACAATTTCTTACAACATGAAAACAAGACTTACATACGATGTAAGAAATCAGGAAGCATAACAACTATAGCAAACCGAACACGACTTTCCTACGGCTACAAGGAAGCAAACAACGAGATGGTCTAGCAAGACATAGATGAGCCTAGTCCTATCTTCCCATAGAACAAGATGAGGGTGACTAAGAACTCAGAACGATGAGGGTAAGGAGAAAAAAGAAGCCCTACGTTGTTCCCTTATATACCCAGAGTAACTATATAACTATAGCAAGCTAGACTCGACTTCGGCCAAGGCTGATAATCCTACAGCCAGTCCTGCTCTGATACCAAGTCTATCGGGACCCGGGGTTAGCGTATGCAAGTCCCACTATGACATAGTCATATGGAGAGCCGAGAACCGTACCCACTTGTCTAAGCAGACAAGGCCAAGCACAGTACGTTATCGGATAGCATCGTGTGAGGGGCATCCCATCCAGGCCGGATGATCAACTGAGATGGGTCCTCATCGTACGCACACAAGTCTAAATGATATGGGTGATGAACTCCCATATTCACAGACAAGTCGCCTCAACCATACTATCGACTATCTCATAGCTCTTACATAGACTTACTCCAGCCCGATCACTTAGTCGGGGTCTAGGGAGGGCTCGATCATACAACAAAGTGTGCACGAGACAGAGTCTCGAACAATCGCATCGCGATGCCCCAAGTTGCGCACATCTAAGGGCCACTTGGTGTATAAAAGACCGCCAGCCAGATCACAACTAAGGTCTCGAAAACCCATACAAAGACATGCATGTTATAAACATACACGCAGCACACATGCCTTGCATGAACAGCAGGTATCATTGCAATTCTCTACAAAGTATACATTTTATTGATAACTCTCACAGAGTGCACACAGAGATCACAAGCATGTGATCCAACATTACAACATTCACCAGAAGCAGAGTAGGTTCGAGTACAGACAAACTTAAAAAATGGCTTAAGAAGCCTTATTTAAACACAAAGCCCTCCACGAGGGAACCAGTCTGCTGACTGGGACTACACTAGCTTGGTCTTCAGTCGTCGAGCTCGAGGAAGAATCCACCTTCGGGGTCAGTGGGTTCATCTAAAACATAGAATAAGAAAACGTGAGTACAAAGTCATACTCAGCAAGACTTACATAGGAGCTATACTACTCATGCACATGTATCAAGGTAAAGGGAGGTGGGGTTCATTTGCAGAAGTGCCAGCTTTGACTTGGCTAGTCCTGGACTACGAGTACCAGACTTGAGGTAAGAAGCGTACACGAGTCCACTACATGTCTCCAACCAATTACACCACTATGGTGCCTTCCTCGACTTCCCCATGAGAAAGCACGCCATAGCACTCACGCTTATCTTGGTAAGTTTTATAAGTATCCAGTTCAAGTTGTCTAATAATCAAGCTAAGCTTTCCAAGCAGTCCCTTACCGCGGATGCGACTATTCGAATAGTTTTGTTAACCCTGCAAGGGTGTACCGCTACACACACATGACCATCAGTTACCGCCTTTGATCTCGACACCATTCAAGGGGTGTCAGCGAGGATGCTCACCACAACTGTTACCTCATAGCCGATCTAGTCCAAGAAAGACGCCTACCTGGGTTGGCTACCACTATCGTGAACCCGGCCGGTTTACCGAAGTGGACCCAGGTGATGTGTGCGTGGTGCATAAGCCGGTCTCGGTTGAGCCGTTCTCTCACTTAGCAGCCAGGCCACAAACCTACCAGAACTCCGAACTACTGCGACATCTGGACATCGAAAGGGATGAGTTAGTAGGTTGAGAGGGGTCAGTGAGCCCAATGTGTGGTTGTACTCTTCATCTTGGATCACCACACAAGAACTCGGATTTAGGGCGGTGTTCAACGAGACAACCCACTGTGTACTCCTACACAGCCTCTCATCGTTCACCTTGTATTAGGGTAGATTCACCAACACATTTCCACCATCATCAACATGATTGCTACCATCCCGACTCACATAATAGTATCAACATTGTATCACTCTAAGCATGCAATAAGCAGTAACAATTGCAGGGGCCACATGATATCAACCAACTCCTACATTTGCTAGGATTATGGTTTGCTTACTACTGTGACAAATGATAGGTCATGCAAAGGAATGGGTTCATCTATGCGGTAGAAACGTAGCATGGTAATAATCATATACAATGCATAAGCGAGACATGAGATGGAAGTGGGATTTTATCGACATGATCAATGGGGGTTTGCTTGCCTTGCTTATGAGGTTCAGTCTCGGGATCTTCAACGAAGGGGGCAGCCTCCTGTTCCGGTTCAACTTCTACTCGACAAACAACAAACAAGGTAGCAAAGTAAATACAATGCACAAACACATGGATGAAGGTTGAAACTTGATGTACATGCTTATGATGTGTGAGGCAATTCCATTTAAATGGAGGGTATTGCAAATGAATTGCAAATTCAAAGTCCAATTTGAATTTAAATGAATTCCATATGCATGTTTGCTTCTGTTCCCCCATTTTAAAATGGTCAAACATGAAAACAAAGTGCATATTCAGAATCGTTGCATTTTTCTGATAATTTTACATATATTATATGTTTAATTTGGAGTTAAAATGAATTAGTTATGAATTTCCAAAGTTTAATTCATTTTCTGGAATTTCTGGAATTGTTTTAAATAGAAAACTGATTTACTGCATTAGCATGAGGTCATGCTGACGTCAGGGGGTCTCTGACCACGGGGACCCACATGTCATTCTCTGTTCTGTTAATTAAAATGATTTGAATTAACTTGAGTTAACAGAGGGGATTAATTAGGGGCTGGGCCCACATGTCAGTGACTGCTGGGGGGGGGATTAGTGCTAAGTTAATGACGTCCACGTCATCTCGCCGGCGGCTAGTCGCCGGTGACCAAATCCCGCGGCGGCGCTGCTCGGGATGCTGATTACGTGGTCCAAATCGAGCGCCGCTTCCACCAGTTTCAAGCCCTCGTCGTCGCGCTTCGATTGGAGCAGGCTGGGGGTGCGGGGGTGCTCTGTACGCTCGCCGGCGACGAGTTTGGCGGCGGCAGTGGTACGGCTGCGAGGCAAAACTCGCTACGGTGCACTAAAAGGAGCGGGGTTAGGCGCGTTTGAAACGGAGGAGCACGGCGTTGACAACGGACAAGGTGGCGGGGTCGATTGCATAGCGTAGGCTCGTCGACGACGAGCACGACGGCTTTGTACTCCGGCGTCCATGGCAGATCGAGCTAGAGGAGGGGAAGGGAGCCGCGGCTTGAGGGGAAACGCTCACCAGTACTCAGGGAGCACGACGAGGCAAACGGGAGCGGCGGGGAGGCTTCAACGGCGGCGAATCGAAGACGGCGAGCTCGCGGGTCCGGCGGCGATCCGATGAACCCCGCGTCGCGTCTGGTCCAGATTGAGGCGCCTCCTTCTGCTAGTCGACGAAGCCGATGACGGCGAGCACGGGAGACATCTTGGCTGGGCTCCTCGACGTCGATGGCCACGCGGGGGCGCTTCGGTGCTCCGGCGATCTCTCCTTTCGACGACAAACACGGCACGGGAGGAGGGGGAAGTTGCGCTGGAGGGGGAGGAATGGATCGGGACGTCTCCCAGACGTCTCCAGGCGAGGGGATAAGCCCTGGGCAAGCAGGCAGCTGCCTGGCGCGCCCACGGCGCTCGCTGGCGACCTGGGTGCCTGCCTGGCCGGGGTTGAAGACACATGTGCCCCTGTGGGCTGGGCTGGGCCAGGCTGGGGGATGAGTTGGCCCCCTTCACAGGTAGGCCTCTTTTCTTTATTTATTTCTGTTTTCTTTTCTGTATTTTTGTTTTGCTGTGCTAAATAAATAGCTAGGCATTTTATTAAATGCTAAAACTTTTTACATGGCCTCATAATATCATAGGCTAGCCACTTGTGAAGTTTGAACATTTTTAAAATTCAAACTATTTGAACTTTAATTCAAATAGGGATTTTGATTAATTCCAAGGTCCTGTTTGAATACTTGAAAAATCCATGAGCATGGGGTTGGTCCCACATCACTTGATATGTGATCACACTCATTTATAATACTTTTAAAAAATGCAAAAGGAAATTTTGGAGCAACTTTATTTCTGGCCATTTGAATTAATTCATCTGGGGGGTATTCCTTCTCCCTTTTGAGTTTGAATTTGAATTCCAATTGATTTCTTTGAAATTTTTAACATGATGCAAGGTGACTTGCTAATCCTAGCACATACCTAACTTGGGGTTGTGAAAAAACTATCACATATAATAATTATTAAAAAACATTATGCACTCAACCTCATGATTTATAAGCAACTTTTTTATAAAAAATCAAATTATGAGTTAACTCACATTTTATTTTTATATGAGATAAATAATTATGAATGTACATATGTAGTGGTATCATTGTTTTAGGTTTAGTCAAGGGTTATGTCTTCATTGTCTCTACTCAACGTTGTTTTCGTCTAACCGATATATTATCAAGATAATAAATTAAGAAAATAAAAAATCACACTCATTTTTAGTTTTTTTCATTCAATTTCTTAGATTTTTACACTAAAGAATATTTTATTCAAAAAAGTATTTATATTCAAATTATACAATGTTTCATAAATTTTCTAATATTTCAAACATTAAGTTATTTGTTGACAATTTCCGCTGCAACGCGCGGGATATCATCTACTTGTTCAACTAATGATATGACCCTATTGTCAATAGACATAAATGCTCCATGATCAGGAAAATCTTGATCATCAGTTGACCAATGGACTAATTGAATATAGGCTACTAGGAATTTGGTTTGTTTACATACCACACGTATATTAATATTTTCGCGTAATATAGTTATAGCATGGCATAAAACATGTTATGAACTAATGAGATGTGATAATAAACACGATTTATTATTTGCCTCTAGGGCATATCTCCAACATCTGGTATCGAGCACCGACACGCCACTTCCCAATATTATAGAAAAGAGTGCTATCCAAGTATAGCTACCTGGATGCTATTGCACTACTTATCAAGTTATCATTGAATTTGAAGGAAAATTTTATGCATCTACATTCTTCTTTGCAAAATCTGTTTATTAAGCTTCCTAATTTCAATTACCCCAGATTAAAAAGGCTAGCTACTATTGTTCTCATGAATGAATTCTTTATACTGAAAGAAGCTACATACATCTTTGATTACTATGGGATTAATCGCAAACGCCATTCAATAGAATAAGTTCTGTATGATCAAGAAGACATGCATAAAATTAAATCTTATATCAACAAGTCATTGATTAAAGTGCTAGAAAGAAAATCTCATCCTCAACCTTCACCCATAGGTTATGTGAAGAAACTTATATCAAGCTTGATTCTCAGGACAATTAACACGAACAAATCAAATTAACCTTACTTAAACATGTTCCTAAAAACTTGCTTGAGGATGAGATAACTGAGGACCACGAGAGGAGGAATTATCACCTCCTGAAGTTAGGTTTATCAGTGAGCCACCTACTGAATATAGTCCATTCAACTATTTGATTTTGTCTCTTAGGCAAGTTCATGCGAAAAGAAGGAACTATGAAACGACCATACTAAACCACAATCGTTGATATGCCTTGCATTACACGTAGCTAATGGCGTTAAAGAAGCACTTACTGGGAGGCAAGACAAAAACATACTTTTATTCTTTTTTTGTGAGTCAACATGGTTGAGGATTTTGTTTTGATCGTGTTTGTATTTTTTATTTTGCTTATGTGCCAATTTTAGCCTTTAGGATGTGCTTTGTGCAAGTTATCTATGTGCTATCCAAAAAACATCCATTTTTTATGTTAGTAAAAAATTCCCTAAAAATCCAAGGACCTGGTAAAATCACGAATTTTTGACTATTAATGCACATGGTTATTGTAAAGTCCTATTTTTTAGAATCTTTCGAAGTATTTTTTATGATTTAATCTTTATAGACTATCTTGTTTTGGCTTTTGCTATCATGTTTTGCTAAGTTACTTTCTGTGGAGTTTCCAATGTTTATATTGGGGAATATAATGATGGGAATGTTAAACAACAATAGCTAACTTTTTGAATTTTCTAGTTAGTGGGTGCATATGCCCACGTGAGTCGTTTGGGATTTACGATTTAGAGAGCGGCTTTTTGGGTCATAGGTGCATTTGCTCCTATTAGTAATACGGACATCATTTCAAAAAGTAAACAAAACCAAAAAATTCAGATTTTTGTATGATGCAAGATGGTCATGTGTGCGAAGTCCATGCCAAAATTCGTGAAGTTTGAACATTCGAGTAATCCTCGGCAAAAATGACAAATTTTGGGACTATGAGGGTTTTTGCAAAATGGCACTGTTCATCAAGAATCAAGATGGTCATGGGTTTTTGGAAATGGAATGTCGAAATACCATGAAATTTTGCACGGATGTCACATGCATGAGCATGTTAGATTCCACAAAAATTCGGATTTTTTTGAATTGCTTTGCATTTTTTTTGAATTTTCTAGTTAGTGGGTGCATATGCCCGCATGAGTCGTTTGAGATTTCCGATTTAAATATGCTTATTGCCTTGGTAGTACGGAATTGCGATATTAGATTATCTATTTCACTAATGTTTCTCATTAGTTTCTGTAAAGTTGTGCGTGGATGAAGTTTTAACGTTCTAGCAGAGACATTGATACGCGAGGAACCAAGGGACGAAAAGAGTAAGCTTGTAGACACCCCGACATCCCGAAAGCATATCTAAATGAATAATAAAGTGTCTAAGCCTGGGGATGCCCCAGAAAGCATCAATTCTTTCGTTCTTCAAATATCGATACGTCTTATTTACCACTATGTTTTATTCATCAACATGATATGTGCTCGATTTGGAGTGTCTTTGGTTTGCTTTTTTTTAGATTTTGTTTACTGTTCTTCACGACCATATTTGCTCTGAATTTGCTTATTGAGGATGCCACACTCCTATCTGTCTATTTATAGAATGCACAATGTTCATCACTTAATCTTCACTTATACATGTTTGAGCTATCCTTTTTTAACAAATTTCTCTAGATCTTCACTCATACCCGTTAGAGTAAAGCAAAAGAATAATTTATTAAAATGATTAGACTCTCGTGCTTTACTTATATTTCTTTAGAAATTAATTGGAATGCACTGTTTTGTATATCTTATGATAGAAATGATATGAGTTGCATAGGTAATCCTGATCACTAGACTTGGATTAGGATACGTCGTAACAGTTTTGAGATATTAAATGAATAATGACGAATTTGTACGCATTTAAGGGCCAGTTCTTTTGGCTTGCGGCTTATGAATAAGCCGTTGTGGAGATAAGCCCTAGATAAGCTGTTGTGGAGATAATCCCATGAAAATAAGCCATCCAGTTCTTTTGTCTGAACTTATTTCTGAATTTTGTAGTGAAAAGTCTTTGCTACCCAGGGTCAATGTCCCCGTGCTGCACGCCTGAACCGTAGGAAGGGGATGCGAGCTACAGCGGCGGGAGATGGCCGCCGGCGGCTGCAGAGCGGGGAGAGGAGACGGCTGGAGACCGGGGCGAGTAGGAGAGGCGGCTGGAGACCAAGCCGCCGCCGGCGGCTGGCGCTTGGGGAGCTCGGAGGCTGGCTTGGCCGGCGTTTGACCAGAGTGAGGCCGTCGGATCTGAGTGTGTCGGGGCCTCGGGGGAGACGCGTGCGCCGGGCCTGGGATCCGGCGGCCTCGAGCTCGGGGAGGCGTCCATGGGGAACGAGGCGGTTACAGCGGCGGTGGGAGGTCCAGTTGGTGCCAACGACGACCCTATGCTGGCGGCAGCTGGAGACCGGGAGAGGAGGATAGGATGGGGGTGTCGGGTGCGAGGGGATGAGAGGAGAGGTGTGTGTGTGCGGGGGTATTTTCTGTGTAAATATGAATCGCGTAGGGGGCAGTTAGATGTACCGCTTGGCCACTTTGCGGGAAGCTGCGGGAAGCTGGTCGCCCCCAGGTTATTTCCATTGTGAAGGGAAGCCCGATGAAGATAAGTTAAACCCAACTATAAAAACGAGTTCTTTTGGGCTTCTAGCTTATTTTGACAATAAGCTGCTATAAGATGCAGAAGAACTGACCCGAAGCTTACCCAATTAGTGATATGTGTTGTATGTTGACTCAACGTGCCTTATTTTATATAAAAGAAATCTAGTTGGGAACTCGCACCTAAGTTGATCCACATCGACGCGGTAGCTATAAGCAACCCCTCATGTAGGATGGGACGAGATGCACAAGGATAATCAAACCCCCATACACTCTCCTCGGGATACACGAGTGTGTGTTATTTCCTCAAGTAGACCTAGAAATGTCGATAATAAGTGGACGAGATATTTATGACTAATGTGAGTATTCAATTTTCCCACACTTCTATCTATCCATATCTGCTAACCCCACCTCGAGATGCGGCGCATCTTTATCCGGTACATTCAAACATCATGGGATGACTCACTCTATCAAACATAAGCCTCATTATATCTTCCTCAAAATAACCATAATGCCTTTGTATCATGGTATTTTGATAGTCATTCTGAGATATATTACCATGCAAATTTCATCTATTTTCGTATGACTTATCCTTGTCATATTGCTTCACATGATCATAAAGCATGCAGTATAGTTGTGGCATAGCCACATGTTCTTCATTGTCTATATGTTGCGCTAGATCATTGCACATCATGGTACACTGTCAGAGACATTCATATAGAGTCATCATCTTTTGATTCGGAATTGTAAGTAAATAAAAGTGTGATGTTTATTAGAGTATGTCCCTACCGGTGAGGTATTAAAAAGAGGTTCAAAAGTGTCCACCAAAAGGAGGCCAAAAAAGAGGAAAAATGCCCAAATTAAAAAGATTAAGAAAGAAAGAAAAAGAGAGAGGGAACATTAATATCTTTTATACATACTTGTGCTTCAGAGTAGCACCGAGAGTGAGCTAACTCCAAAAACCTGTCCTCAGTTTTATGCTTCATATATTGATAGTTCATACACTTTATATTACATACTAATGGGTGATTTTTATATTATATAAATTTGTTTGTATATTTCGATGGTGAGCTTCCTCAGAACGCTTTAGATCTTCATAAGCAAGCAAGTTGGATGCATCTCTCACTTAAGTCATTTAGAGAGTTTTCAAACATTTATAACTCTAATGCATTTGTTGCATGACAATCTCTACTCTTTGCACCCAATATCTTTCATAAAACTTACTCTTTCCTAATGATTGTTGCGAGACTTTCTCATTTGGGAAATGTTTATTTTCCATCGACTGATTTCTCTCGCCTGTAAGTCTCCTCTGCGGCTCTGCTTCTTGACACGTGTCCCCGTGGGCCTGCCCACCGCTCGTGTCCACCTTATCTCTTTCGATTCATTTGTATTCTGGACCAAGCCATCTTCTTCGCCCCGCTTGCTAGCTCAAGTCGTCTGTGCTATGCTGTGACCCGGTGCCGTGAGACGGTGCGAGCTGCTCCCCGACGACAACCAGCGACGTGCCTGGGGCTCGGGGCCTCGTGCCAGGGGCGGGCTGCAATCCCTCCGACCACCAGGACAAGTGCCACTATTGCTGCAAGATGGGCGGCGTTGGGGAAGATTTGGGCGTCGAGACGCTGCATCGCGAGGCAACATCCATGGCTGAGATTGGGGACGACGCTGGAACGCAACATCCACGGCTTGCTCGCCGGCGACGGTGCTGCAACACAACATCCCATTGAGCGGGCGACGCGCTGCCGGCGACGCTGCTGCAATGAAGCAAGCGGTGGCGCATCACTTGAGTTTTCCTGCCGGCGGCGTTGCACCTGAGGGCTGCTGCCGGTGGCGCTGCAGTGCAGCGGACAAGCGCTGCTGGCGAGGGCGCTGGAATGGAACAAGCGACGGCACTGCGCTAGGAGGGATGTTGTCGGCGTCGCTGCTCTGAAGCGGGCAACGGCGTTGTGATGCTCCCTGCGTTGCAAGTCAGAGTCACTGCAACGGTGAGCGGGCGGCGCAATTAAGCCGAGACGGCGGTGCTGCAATGAAGACGGCGTGTTGCCGGCGATGGAACAAATCGATGTCGACGACGCTGCAATGAAGCTGGCGTGCTGTCGGGGACGCTGCAATGAAGCGTTGCTGTCGGGAGGCGAGTGCGGGATGGCTGCGCTGTCAGATACCGCAACTATCCGTGTAAGTAGGATCCGGCGGCCGTCTAGGCGGTTTAAAACTGGCTAATTTCAGCCGGTTGACGCCTAGCGTCGGCCTTCTCATTTTTTACTTTCTATCTCATCATTATTATTATTTCCATTTAAATACCAATTATCTTGCCCACGTTTATTCATTGCGTTAGTTGCTTGAAGTTGAAAGGAAATCATGTAACCCTATTTCTTCAATTTCTGAAATCTTGGATATAGCAGTCCTCAACTCCTCTAAATTTACACTACCACCAGCTCCGGTTTTCCTTTTTAACTCCTCGGAGTTTGGCGCGCTAAGAGTTTAGAGTGTTTTCGAACCGACCCTGAGTAGTGAGACATAACTAATGATATGAAAATAATAAAAATCCATTGAAAAAAGGCGTCACAGGTGAAGAAATACGTATTCAATATCGCACAAAAAGTGCTCAGAGGCCACTGCAGCGTGGAACAAAAGGTCCCCGATCTCCCGATCACACATATGGTGGTTAATTAGCTAATTGCCGTATATATATACTAATTTCTCATGAGAGATTCAGAGCTCGTCCCAGAAGTATTTCCCACAGAGGCGCGACGACATGACGATGAGGGCCACCGGCACGATGAGCACCAGCCCGGCGCAAACGCCCAGCTGTTCCAGCCCGAACGTGGAGCCGGCGATGTAGGCCATGAGCAGCGCCAGGACGTCGAGCGCCACGATGATCTCCAGCACCTTGATCTTGGCCAGCCTCCGCAGGTCCTGGCTGGCCACCAGGAGCACGATGGAGAGGGACAGCGCGAAGGCGGCCGTGTTGCAGTAGTAGAAGGTGGTGTACCTCGTGGGGCTCGTAGAGCGGAGGACGGGCGCCACCCTCTCCCCGTCGCCGCCTTGGAAGCCGCCGGGCGGGTTCAGCCCGGAGGCGTAGGTGATGGAGGCGATCACGGTTGCGAGCACCATCAGCCAGCCCCGGAGCTCCCTGGCGGCCTTGCGGTTGTGGGCGTCCTTATCCCTGGCCTGCTGAGCAGTCGGTGCGTGGTCTCCGTGGTGGGCGGGGACCAGCGAAGCCTGGACAACGGCCGGCGACGAGTCCGTCGTGGGCTGGACGACCAGCACATACATGCCTTTTGCCAAGGTTGCAGTAGGAAGCAGCAGTAGTGGACACGAGAGGCTGGTAGCATCTACCGCCGTCTCGGCTTCTGCATCTTCCTCTGCCGAGAGCGCGCGCACGGTGATCTCTACCTCGGCCCGCTGAGCCGGTGGATCAAGTTCGCCGGTGACGGTGGACGGTGCAACAGCAGGCGACATTGGCGTATGAACGTTCTTACTTATGTACGTACTCTTACTCTCAGTCAGTGGCTAATGTAGCTACTGTACTTACAAGGGCGTACGGGGTGTGGCAAGTGTTTATAGAGCAGGAAATCCTTCTTGATTAAGTGGCCAGAAAGTGGGAGGCAACGTCTTCTTCGGGGTAATAATCATTTCAAGTGGGGAATTTCTTCAGACAGAAGGCAAAGCACTCCAATTTGGAAAGGGTGTGGCGCTGTGGCTTGCCGCGCCAGCTTGCCGCGTTGCACTGCCCGCGCCACCCTGCAACTGCAACTGCAGCTGCATGCACCATCCTTTTTTTGTGTGTGATGTGCATGCACTGTCTTTGAGGGGCAACCAAAGCGCGACCCCTTTCTCCTAACCTTTGCACACGCCCTGCCTTGCTGGAAATTGACCCCTTTTTGTGGTGATTTGTACATTTCTCCCCTGTCTGTGGTTGCCAAAACAGTTTAGGCTTTTCTAGTTTTGTTATTAATGTTGATGGATTTTTGCCTCATAATAGTTGTTTCGATTCCGAGCAACTGCAGTGGATTTTCCCTTGATGCTTGATCCCGCGTTCCTTTCTGCTTGCTATAACTGTTATATTTCCATAATGGAAAGGGGTGTTTACCCGAATAAAAACATATATTTAAAACCATCATATACTAAGGCAGGGTAACAATTTAGTGTCACCTTTAAACCAATTCATCCAGAACCATCCATTTTATACTTAACCAATACAGAAAACACCGATCATTTCATAAACTTGCAAAAACAACTAAACTGGTTGGTTGGTCCCACATGTTGAGCTAAGTTAGCAATTATATGTGTACATTTTGCTGAGTGGATGTGGGTTCTACCTGTCAATGACTCGATATTTATGTTTTCCCATGTATTTTGTTCTTCTTCCCCCACTTCGTGTGGATATATTATCGAGCAGGTTATGGGCGGTGGGCGGCGATCCACTTAGCATGTAGGAAGAAGTTGTAGGGAGAAGTACCTACTGGCAGCAACGGGGAGAATCACGACGGCTGTGAAGGCGGTGGCGGTGTTGGGCCCCATGGGTGCCATGGTCGAGCGCGTTGTGAAGCTGCTCTGTATGGTGGCAGTAGAGTCAAGAGGCCTTGGACACGCTCGTGCTCACACACGCCACCACCGGGGGCAATCATCATCCAGTGCAGTCGCACCGGCGTGGGGCACCCACCTCGACCCATGTGGGATTGTTAATGTCCCAGGCCCAACTTCACACCTATGGTTTAGGTTTGGATGTTTCCGGTGTGCATCGAACACACCACTATAAGTACCACATCCTAGAAGACTAGTCTGAATGAAGGGTGTCACTCTTCCTTATGAGGTGGTTCTAGCCTCCTCATACAACCGAGAGGCCGGACTAAAATCACTAGCAACACCTAACAAACATGAGCCTAATACCCCATCCCCCCGGGAAGCCCTCAGGTGGGCATGGCAGACCTAGCTTTGATACCGATTGTTAGAGTTCCAGGCCCAGTTCCACACCTACGATTTATGTTCGGACGTTCCCGTGCACATCAAACACACCACTACAAGCAAAGAGCTCATCACATCCCAAAAGTGACCTGAAGGGAGGGTGACACTCTTCCTTATAAGGTGGTCCGGGCCTCCTCCTATAACCAACGTGGGGCTAAAGTCACAAGCAATACCCAACGACCAGGAACCTAACAGGGATCCAGTCATGAGCGCGTGCCAACCCATGCTCTACCACTACCCCAACCTCGACTAGCCACCTGCGTGCCACTGCCGGTAGCAACCCTTGTGCCGCCATCGGCAACTGCATGTGCACTCGGTCCCTCCTCCGCAGGTGTACTCGAACTACGACACGGGAAGATTTCACGGGTGGGGAAAAGAGAGGCGTCAGTAAACAAGAAAGAGGGGAAAACACTTGATTCATTGACAGGTGGAACCCTTGTCCACCTTAGCATATTTTCCACACAAGCACACCACATTAGCCTGACATGTGTGTTCAACATGTAAGTTTTTTTTAACTATTTTTGTGAGCTCCAGGGACGAATAATGCTTTCTATTATTAGTTGGGCACAAAATTGGTGGGTTTTTTGTGAGTTGTCCCAAATGTGATACTGAATTATTACCTTAGCCCAATATAAGATGGCTTTAAGTAGGAAATAGAAAGCCAACAAAGCACCCCTCTACCCTTTTTTGATATGTGTGGTACACCTTCATTTCATACTTCCTCCTATGTAGGTTTCAGAGAAATGAGATAGCTCAATGTTTGTGATTTTAGGTGAATTGAGCAGCTCTCAAGTCTCGAGGACTGACTCCACTTCCTTTGCATAGCCAAACATTACACGACTGTAAAAAACCTTGAGCCTAGGGCTAGCTAGACGCAAAACTTCCTATCAAGCTAGAGGGTTAAAAATGCTCTCCGTGTCGCTCCCCAGGGTGATGCTAGGGGGCCAACCTTGGCGTCTCCCTACAATTGAGATTGCAGGCGTCGACTGTGGTGTCTACGTTCATGGAATCGAACGTGACTGGGTGAGTGGTTTACGGTGGTGACCCCCTAGTGTGGTTAGGGTGGTGCCTACGGGGACATTACGTGCATCAAATAGTGCGGCAACCCATGATTGTGCGGTGGTAGATGTCGCCTCCATGGCCTATCTTGGCCATGGTTAGTGGCAATGGGTCGTGGATCTGATCCCTGCCAGAATCCATCGTTCTGTTGGCCAACAACATCGCATAGAAGTCTGGTGAGGGATTGTTGGATTCCCATTGCTAGTGTTTTGGCAGCTGTGTGATCTTTCATGGTACGGATCCAATCGGGTTCAGATTGGTCCGACTACAGATGAAAACCCTGCTGAATTCGATCATGGCGAACAGTGGTGATTTCTTAGGTGTCGCTTACTTGTTGAAGGTAGCATGGTTGCAGTCTTCATCGCCTCTCTTGGGCTGCTTTAGGGGAAACTATAGATCTGGATCGGGTGATGGTGGCACCTTCTGTTGGGATACGGGGCAGAAAACACACAAAAATTCATACCTACAATATCCGAACCCAAGATCTATGCTATGGCGATGTAAACTAACGGAGGGAATCGGAGTTCATACCTTTGAATACCGAAAGAGGGAAACGTTCTTGCGAACGTGGTTGGTGTAGAATCAGAACTACGACCTCCCTGTCGTGTTGAAGACCACCGGCGATGGAGACTCCCGGTTGACCTCCAACGATGAAGTAGCACCACAGGTGTAGTGCCTCGAAGAGATTATACACGTACGGTACAATCGATGTTCCCTCCGGGACCCGAACCAGGCGAGCAAAGGAAGAAAGACGGATTCGGATCCCGACTCCGGCAGAGCGACGACCAGCTATGGTGGAGAACTCCACACTAGGTGTAGCCTCCAAATAAGGGGAGTCCACTCACTAGATAGGAGAAGGAGAGGGAGAGAGATTTTGTTGTGTTGGAAAAGGGGGGTGTACCCCTCCTTATATAGGCCAAGGGGGGTGCCATCCTCCTCCCCTCCCCCATGTGGGACTAAACCCCAAGGGGGGGAGGTGCACCGGCCAAGGGAGGGGGATGGGCCCCACCCTTGGCACAAAGCCCAAGGGGGAAACCCCCTCCTCCCTAATGGTCCCATATGGCCCAATAAGCCTTTTTCCACTTTATAGATTGATTTAAATATATTTTAATATTTAATTCAGATAATTAAATAATAAAACATTATTAAATACGATTAATCTTTATTTTGAACCTTTCAAAATGTCCGGAACAACTTCCGCTCTCCTCCGGAACTATTCCGGTGATTTCTCCTATTTCACCGATGATCCCGAATCTATCCCCATGCATCGATTGCCCTTAAGTGTAACACCCTAACGGTCCGGGAAACAGCAGACATGATCAAGACACTCTCATTGATCAATGACTAGTCAGTTGGACCTGGTTACAATCCTTGATAGCCCCTGTTCTTCCATCGAATGAACTTCAATCGCTTTTGGAAACTGTTAACGACACGACGTAATCCCTTTGTGTTGTGGTACTTTGTTTGTCCGAGGTTTGATCGTCGGTATCCAACATACCGTGTTCACATCTCGTTCACAACAAAAAAGTTTACTCGTCCGTGCCTATTGCATCTCCTGTGACCTAGTCACTTGTTTGCAAGCTATTGATGCAATATCACCGAGTGGGCCCAGAGTACGTGTCCATTACTTGGACTGACAAATCCCTCTATGATCTATTAACATACTCATCAACCATCTATTTCGGAATACCCAAAGTGCAATGTTATAGCCAGCATATTTCAGTCAGGCGGTCATACAAATCAAAGTCTCCTCATAGATGAAAATTACGTATGATCATTACGGTCGAAGGACTAAGCCATACGTTACAAAGTCATCGCAATGCTGAACTATGTGACCGATCACATTACAATGCTTTGGGTTGGTGTGCGTCCATCACATCATTGTCCCAATGACATGACCTCATTGTCAATGGACTTAAGTGTCGCCATGATCAGGAAAGCTTGATCAATCAATTTCCCAATGAGATAATTTACCCGAGTTAAACTACGAACTTGTGTTTTATACCACACGTGTATTAGTATTTCCAAGTAATATAGTTATAGCATAGTATAAAACGTATTATGAACAAAACGGATATGTGACAAATATATTTATTAATTTGCCTCTAGGGCACATATCCAACAATCTCCCACTTGCACTAGAGTACAAATTACACTAGTTTACATCTGGTATGTATCTAACACCGATAGTCTCGCGGTGTTCCTCAAACTTGCCTTGTGGAAGAGGTTTAGTCATCGGGTCTGCTGCGTTCAGATCCGTATGTATTTTGTGAATCCTAGTGTGTCCATCCCTGACGTAATCCCGCGTCATATGGAACTTCCGAAGTATGTTATTGGCTGTAGAGTGAGTTCTTGGTTCCTTCGCGTTAGCAATGGCACCCATGTTGTCGCAGATGATACCCACCGGGTCAGTGCAGCTGGGAAAGATGCCAAGCTCGATCACGAACTTCTTCATCCACAACGCTTCATTTGACGCTTCTCAAGCGGCAATATACTCCGACTCCATTGTAGATTGGGCGACGACTGACTGTTTTCCGCTCCTCCAGCTAATTGCGCCACCGTTCAACATGAAAACATATCCCGTCTGGGACTTCGAGTCATCTAGGTCAGATCCAAGGCTAGCGTCAACGTAACCTTTTACGGTGAGCTCCTCATCAACTCCTCCATAAACGAGAAAGAGATCTTTTGTTCTTCTCAAGTACTTTAGGATGTTGTTTACTGTGGTCCAATGGGCCATTCCCGGATTACTTTGGTAGCGATTAGTCATACTAATAGCCAGTGCTAAATCCGACCGGGTACATAACATAGCATACATGAGAGAACCTATGGTTGAGGCATAGGGCTTTGAGGACATTTCCTCCTTCTCTTTTCCTGTAGTTGGGCATTGAGTCACACTTAATTTGATACCTTTTATAACTGGAAAGAGGCCTCTCTTGGAGTTATCCATACTGAACCTTTTCAATATCTTATCAATGTAAGTGCTCTGACTCAAAGCCAATAGGCGATTAGGTCTATCTCTATAGATCTTAATCCCAAATATGTACGCTGCTTCACCTAGGTCCTTCATGGAAAATTGTCCATTCAGATATTCCTTCACTTCTTCTAAGAATTTTCTATTGTTCCGTATTAGTAATATGTCATCTACATATAACACAAGGAATGCTACAGAGCTCCCACTCAGTTTTTATAGATGCAGAACTCTTCGGCGTTTTGGACAAATCCAAAAGCTTTAATGACCTCATCAAATCGAAGATTCCAGCTCCGAGATGCTTGCTTCAACCCATAGATGGACCGTTGAAGCTTTCACACCTTACCAACATTCCTTGGATCAATGAAACCCTCCGGTTGCATCATATACAACTCTTCCTCAATGTTGCCATTAAGGAACGCAGTTTTCACGTCCATCTTCCATATCTCGTAATCATGATATGTAGCTATTGCTAGTAGGATCCGAATAGACTTTATCATCGCTATAGGAGAGAATGTCTCCTTGTAGTCAACTCCTTGAATTTGTCGGAACCCCTTCGCGACAAGTCGAGCTTTATAGACAGATACGTTTTCGTCCGCGTCAGTCTTTTTCTTGAATATCCACTTATTCTCGACGGCCTTGCGGTCCTCGGGAATATCCACTGATGGCTTCTCGCCCTTCGTTGGTTACCCCAAGTGGAAGGTTTGAGATGTAGTCAGCAACAGTTTTCCCTCGGTGAAGATACCAAGGTTTGTCTCCAGTAGGACTCCAGAGATGATAAGTAGGTGTCAGCGGCGCAACTGACGCGGACCTGCATACAGACACAGATAACTTTGTTCCCAACGAAGTTCAGAGAGGTTGTCAATCTCTCCGGTCTTGTTGTTCACAAAGGATAAAACGCAAGGGATAATGATAACAAGTAAAAGCAGTAAAGTAAATATAGCTTGGAAATAGTAATGAGGATATGGACCGGGATACGTGATGTTCACTAGTGATGTCTCTCTCCCAAAAGACGATAAAAAATGCTATGTGAGGTAAACAAATTACAGAAGGGCAATTGACAGGATTATGAACGCACCGCAATGCTAACTATGCTACAAAAGAAAGGAAGAGGCTCAAAAGCACGGGCAGTACGCCAAAATAAGTAGACCGAAATCCATCTGCATCTACTACTAATCATCCACCTTGAGATATCTATCCAGAACATCTCGCTGGTATTAAGTTGCGAGCCCCACCCAAAGTGTAAACCCAAAGCAACAGACAACTGCATTAAAAAGAACTTTGCGTAAAGTAAACAATCCTTGTAACCGCGGTTACAAGCACCGTTGTTTTCTCCCTTGTGGCAACAACACATCCCCTAGACTCATGTTTCTGTCACTCAAGCGTGTCATCGGGGGGCATGAACCCACAATCTAGCACAACGTTCCCTCTTGGAGTCACTACCTACTACTTGGCCAAAGCAATAAACAGCAATGGAGAACATGCAAGAATTACTTAGGAACAAAAATATAAGAGATAAAAACCAAATATATTACTCTATCACAATCTGAACATAATCTCATAATCCATCAGATCCCTCCAAACTCAGCATAGCAACAACAGAAATATTACAAAGGTGCCTCGATCATGTAGGGCAGCTCACGAGGTCTAAACAATGAAGATCATAGAGGGGAGGAGAACATCACATAGCTACTGGTCACGGACCCATGGTCCAAGGAAAACTACCCACGAGACATCCGGGGAGCATCCATGGTGGAGAGGAGACTCCCGGAGGTCAATCCTCCCTCCGGCAGGGTATCGGGAAGAGGTCTTCTGGTGCTCCTGATCTTGGAAGCGCGGCGGCAGCGGAACAGAGGCGAGTTTGCGGAATAGGGTTCCTCTCCTGGAGTTTCCTCGTAACGGAGAATAAATAGGCGAAGGGGGGCAGCCAGAGGTGGTCCAGGGGCCCCAGGCGCCCCCCTGGCGCGGCCAGGGGTGGGGCCGCGCCGGGTGGCCGCCTGGGCCCCCTGGCTCCCCTCTGGCCCCTCCCAGGATCTTCTCGAAGCTTCCTGAACGCTGATTTTTCCTGTATTTTTCCCGGAATTTTTCTGGCACTTTTTATATGGGCGAAAACTGAAATAGAAAAACAGCAGAAAACAGGAACTGGCACTGGGGTGCACTGATTTAATAGGTTAGTCCAAATATGATCAAAAGTGTATGAAAGTGTATCTAGATCATAGCAATATCACACAAAACATGCATGGAGCAAGCAGAAATTATAGATACGTTTTGGACGTATCAACATCCCCAAGCTTAATTCCTGCTCGTCCTCGAGTAGGTAAATGATAACAACATAATTTCTGTGGTGACATGCTAGCAACCATAAAAGAACTTTGAAAAGTAAAGCAATCAAGGTTAGAGATTCAATTCAAGTCATAACATGCAAGAGTCTATATTAGCATTGAAACAAGTAACAAAAGAACAATAGGTGCAAGAGCTCTCGCTGTCCGTGACTCGAATGTCTCCAAATGGTGTTTGAGTGCAAGAAAGGGGGATAGGGAATACGAGAAAAAAGTAATTTTTTGTGTTGGGAACTCAATCTACTAAAGTTTCACACTTGGTATTCTTTGGAATCTTATCTTGACTCGTCCCCGGACCACTAGCCAGGTACAAGTCAGTTTGATCCACTCCTTTTCGATATTTTGAGCACTCATGCAATGGAGGAGCGTAAGCACGAGAGTTGACACTTAAGATGGCAAAGAGAGAAATAAGGTGGAGGAGGAAGACAAAAAGGATGAGAAAGGCTCACATCAATGAGGACAATCATAGGCAAGAGATGCCAATGATAGATATGATGTGAGGAGTAGGGATTTCCATGCAACGGATGCACATACGAGCTAGGAAGCTCTCCAATGGAACTAGTGGGGTGCATCTAACTTGCTCGCTCAAGAAGACCTAGAGCTCGTTTGAGGAGGCTCATCCTTGGAATATGCAAGTCAAGTTCTATAGTGTGAAGGTCCCCACATAGCTATATGCATAATGATCATCTCTATGGAGTACAAGGATATAGAGGGGGTACTAGTGTGGATCTCTCAAAAGGATAGTACTGTTGCCCCTTTCTCTCTTTTTATTTCTTTTTTCTCTTTTTTCTATTTTTTTGTATTTTTTTGGTGGCCTCAATGGCTCTTTCTATTTAACTCTCATTTGTCCTCTTTGGGATCTTTTAATGTGTCCACTTTGGGATATTTTCCTCACTTAAGGGCAACACTCTATTTTACAAGAAGGTAAAGGAGATCTTTCACACTTTATAAGGTACTCAAAACATAAAGAAGATGTAACTATCATGAAGTATGCAATGTATGCTGCTGCCAGTGTAGCAGGAACATGTATGACATGAAGATCAAGTCATGAAGAGGTGGATTTGCATGGCAATATAACTCGGAAAGGCTATGGAAATGCCTTGATAGGTAGGTATGGTGGCTGTTTTGAGGGAAGATATAAGGAGGTTTATGATGACAGAGCGTATCATGCCAAGGGTTTGGATGTACCGGCGAAGGTGGACACCAACTCTCGGAGTGAGAAGAAGGCAATGCACGGCACGGGAGAGGCTAGCAAAATATGGGAAGGTGGAAGTGTCAACTTTCAATACTTACATTAGTCCGAAGAACTCATGCACTTATTATCGGTAACTCTCAATCTAATAAGGAGGTTCACAAAGAGACAAGTACCCCGACGAGGAGTGTATTGGGGTTTGGTTATCCTTGCGCATCCTCGACTCATGGTACGTGAGTGTTCCTGATATTCGACCCCTCAGAAGAGTAGTGATCCATCTAGTAGCTAGAGTTCTCAACTAGTTTTGTAGGTTTTGAAAATACACACGGATTGCCCAAAATGCGACACCTATCACTAATAGGCAAGAGCTCTTGACACCAAAAGTTCAAACATTACTCACATCAATACCTCAAAACTATTGCAAGTTACTACTAAAATTAAATAGCAACCTCAATTACCTACTTTCAAGACAAAACACAACTCAGTGCAACAACCAACTCTCTTTAACAAGATAAACATGAAAACTAAAAAGAGTTCCAGCAACAAACTAAACAAAAGCCAAGGCTCTTGCTAAAGACAAACTAAGACTAAAACTAAACATGGTAGTAGCTATGAAAAGATAAAGAACACACAACAGCAGAAAGATAGGCATGAAAAATCCTATGATGTGTTCTAAATTTTGAAAGTGGAGCGCGTTTCTCTCCCACACAAAGTAAGACGGGATCTAACTTGTTATGAACAGCAAGCAAAGCTAAAGAAAACTAAAAACAAAACCTAAGAGCGAGACGCTCCAAGCATAGCACATAACGCATGAAGTGATAAAAATATAGTGAGACGAAGGACGAACTGATGATTGTTGATGGAGAAGGGGATGCACAGGGGAATCCCCAAGCTTAGACGCTTGAGTATCCTTTAATATTTGTTGGGGATGCATGGGGGCATCCCCAAGCTTGAGCGCTTGACACTCCTGGATCTTCTTTCATCATCTTCCATCACACACTTGAAAACTCCCTTCATACATAACTCATCATAAGCTGATTAGAGAGGTTAGTACCCTTAATAAGTAAAAAATTTCCACTGGATATAAATATATTCTTGAAGATCTACTGTTTCTCAAGAGTTCCAAAAAGTTTTTGCAAAGAAAAATCAAGCTTAAGGTTTGCAAAAGTTAGGAGAGACAAAACGTGGCAGAATCTGTGAAAAACAGAACAGCAGATAGTAAAGAATTTTTTAGGGGCACTTCTGCAACTCAGATAAAAAAACTCAGAACATACGGAAGTTTCGTAATTGTATAGAGCATACTGTGTAAAAATTTCAGCTCAAAAAGATGAACTGGGATTTTTATGGAATATTTCTGGTCACGAGGACAGAATCTGTTTTCTGGACAGCATGTCACAACTTTTACTTCCCTTGCCGTAAGAGGCTATAACTTGGCACAAAGCTGAAAAGTAGAGATAGAATGATGTTTCTACAGAAGTAAAAATCATCAAGACACAACAAAATCAAAAAGAAAAACCTAAATTCGTTGCGGGCTGCCTCCCGAAAGCGCTTCTTTAAAGCCATTAGCTAGGCATGATGCAAAAGAAGAATCAAGTTTTATCAAGAGAAAGAGAATAACTAGCCCGTGTAACGGACTCAAAAGGTAACTTGATTTTATTTCTAGGGAAGTGTTCCATCCCCTTTTTGAATGGGAATTGGAATTTAATATTCCCCTCTTTCATGTCAATAACCGCACCAACGGTGCGAAGAAAAGGACGTCCCAAAATATTTGGACACAAAGGTTCACACTCTATATCCATAACAATAAAATCAACGGGAACATAGTTGTCATTGACAATGATAAGAACATCGTCGATCTTCCCCAAAGGTTTCTTTATGGAAGAATCAACAAGACGAACACCAAAAGAACAAGGCTCAAAGGGGTTCAATTCAAACATATCAAATATTCTTTTGGGCATAACGGAGGTACTAGCTCCAACATCACATAAAGCATAGCAAGAGAAGTTATTTAATTTAATTTTGATCATAGGATCCCAACAATCATCTAGCTTCCTAGGTATGGAGGCTTCTACTCTAAGCTTCTCCTCCCTAGCTTTGATGAGAGCATTTGTGATATGCTGATGGCTTCTCGCCACCTTCGTTGGTTACCCCAAGTGGAGGGTTGAGATGTAGTGCAGCAGCAGTTTTCCCTCGGTGAAGATACCAAGGTTTGTCTCCAGCAGGACTCCAGAGATGATAAGTAGGTGTCAGCGGAGCAACTGACGCGGACCTGCACACAGACACAGATAAATTTGTTCCCAACGAAGTTCAGATAGGTTGTCAATCTCTCCGGTCTTGTTGTTTACAAAGGATAAAACGCAAGGGATAATAATAGCAACTTGAAAGTAAATGCAGAAAAGTAAATATAGCGTGGAAACAATAATAAGGATATGGACCGGGATACGTGATGTTCGCTAGTGATGTCTCTCTCCCAAAAGACGATAAATTTGCTATGCGAGGTAAACAAATTACAGAAAGGCAATTGACAGGATTATGAACGCACCGCAATGCTAACTATGCTACAAAAGAAAGGAAGAGGTTCAAAAGCACATGCAGTACGCCAAGGTAAGTAGACCGAAATCCATCTGCATCTACTACTAATCATCCACCTTGAGATATCTATCCAGAACATCTCGCTGGTATTAAGTTGCGAGCCCCACCCAAAGTGTAAACCCAAAGCAACAGACAACTGCATCAAAAAGAACTCTGCGTAAAGTAAACAATCCTTGTAACCGCGGTTACAAGCACCGTTGTTTTCCCCCTTGTGGCAACATCACATCCCCTAGACTCATGTTTCTGTCACTCAAGCGTGTCATCGGGGGGCATGAACCCACAATCTAGCACAACGCTCCCTCTTGGAGTCACTACCTACTACTTGGCCAAAGCAATAAACAGCAACGGAGAACATGCAAGAATTACTTAGGAACAAAAATATAAGAGAAAAAACCCAACTATATTACTCTATCACAATCTGAACATAATCTCATAATCCATCAGATCCTATCAAACTCAACATAGCAATAGCAGAAATATTACAAAGGTGCCTCGATCATGTTGGGCAGCTCACGAGGTCTAAACAATGAAGATCAAAGAGGGGAGGAGAACATCACATAGCTACTGATCACGGACCCATGGTCCAAGGAAAACTACTCACGGGACATCCGGGGAGCATCCATGGTGGAGAGGAGACTCCCGGAGGTCAATCCTTCCTCCGGCAGGGTGCCGGGAAGAGGTCTTCTGATGCTCCCGATCTTCGGAAGCGCGGCGGCGGCAGAACAGAGGCGAGTTCGCGGAATAGGGTTCTGCTTCTGGAATTTTCCCGTGACGGGGGATAAATAGGCGAAAGGGGGCAGCCAGAGGTGGGCCAGGGGTGGGGCCGCGCCGGGTGGCCGCATGGGCCCCCTGGCTCCCCTCTGGCCTCTCCCGGGATCTTCTCGAAGCTTCCGTCACGCTGATTTTTTATCTGAATTTTCCCGAATTTTTCTGGCACTTTTTATATGGGGAAAAACTGAAATAGAAAAACAGCAGAAACATGAACTGGCACTGGGGTGCACTGAGTTAATAGGTTAGTCCAAATATGATCAAAAGTGTATGAAAGTGTATCTAGATCATAGCAATATCACACAAAACATGCATGGAGCAAGCAGAAATTATAGATACGTTTTGGACGTATCAACATCCCCAAGCTTAATTCCTGCTCGTCCTCGAGTAGGTAAATGATAACAACATAATTTCTGTGGTGACATGCTAGCAACCATATAAGAACTTTGAAAAGTAAAGCAATCAAGGTTAGAGATTCAATTCAAGTCATAACAGGCAAGAGTCTATATTAGCATTGAAATAAGTAAGAAAAGAACATTTAGGTGCAAGAGCTCTCGCTGTCCGTGACTCGAATGTCTCCAAATGGTGTTTGCGTGCAAGAAGGGGGATAGGGAATACGAGAAAAAAGTATTTTTGTGTTGATAACTCAATCTACTAAAGTTTCACACTCGGTCTTCTTTGGAATCTTATCTTGACTCGTCCCCAAACCACTAGCGAGGTACAAGTCAATTTGATCCACTCCTTTTCGATATTTCGAGCACTCATGCAATGTATGAGCGTAAGCACAAGAGTTGACACTTAAGATGGCAAAGAGAGAAGTATGGTGGAGGAGGAAGACAAAAAAGGATGAGAAAGGCTCACATCAATGAGGACAATCATAGGCAAGAGATGCCAAATGATAGATATGATGTGAGGAGTAGGGATTCCCATGCAACGGATGCACATACGAGCTAGGAAGGTCTCCAAAGGAACTAGTAGGGGTGCATCTAACTTGCTCGCTCATGAAGACCTAGAGCTTGTTTGAGGAGGCTCATCCTTGGAATATGCAAGCCAAGTTCTATAGTGTGAAGGTCCCCACATAGCTATATGCATAATGATCATCTCTATGGAGTACAAGGATATAAAGGGAGTACTAGTGTGGATCTCTCAAAAGGATAGTAGTGTTGCCCCTTTCTCTCTTTTTATTTCTTTTTTCTCTTTTTTCTATTTTTTTGTATTTTTTTGGTGGCCTCAATGGCTCTTTCTATTTAACTCTCATTTGTCCTCTTTGGGACCTTTTAATGTGTCCACTTTGGGATCTTTTCCTCACTTAAGGGCAACACTCTATTTTACAAGAAGGTAAAGGAGATCTTTCACACTTTACAAGGTACTCAAAATCATAAAGAAGATGTAACTATCATGATGTATGCAATGTATGTCGCTGCTAGTGTAGCAGGAACATGTATGACATGAAGATCAAGTCATGAAGAGGTGGGAGTTGCATGGCAATGTAACTCGGAAAGGCTATGGAAATGCCTTGATAGGTAGGTATGGTGGCTGTTTTGAGGAAAGATAAGGGGAGGCTTATGATGACAGAGCGTATCATGCCAAGGGTTTGGAAGTACCGGCGAAGGTGGACACCAACTCTCGGAGTGAGAAGAAGGCTATGCACGACACGGGAAAGGCTAGGAAAACATGGGAAGGTGGAAGTGCCAACTCTCAATACTTACATTAGTCCGAAGAACTCATGCACTTATTATCGGTAACTCTCAATCTAATAAGGAGGTTCACAAAGAGACAAGTACCCCGAGGAGGAGTGTATGGGGGTTTGGTTATCCTTGCGCATCCTCGACTCATTGTACGTGAGTGTTCTCTAATATTCGACCCCTCAAAAGAGTAGTGATCTATCTAGTAGCTAGAGTTCTCAACTAGTTTTGTAGGTTTTGAAAATAAACACGGATTGCCCAAAATACGACACCTATCACTAATAGGCAAGAGCTCTTGACACCAAAAGTTCAAACATTACTCACATCAATACCTCAAAACTATTGCAAGCTACTACTAAAATTAAATAGCAACCTCAATTACCTACGTTCAAGACAAGACACAACTCAATGCAACAAACAACTCTCTTAACAAGATAAACATGAAAACTAAAGAGAGTTCCAGCAACAAAATAAAACAAAATCCACGGCTCTTGCTAAAGACAAACTAAAACTAAGACTAAACATGGCAGTAGCTATGAAAAGATAAAGAACACACAACAACAAGAAGATAGGCATGAAAAATCCTATGATGTGTTCTAGATTTTGAAAATGGAGCGTGTTTCTCTCCCACACAAAGTAAGACAGGACCTAACTTGTTATGAACAGCAAGCAAAGCTAAAGAAACTAAAAATAAAACCTAAGAGCGAGACGCTCCAAGCATAGCACATAACGCATGAAGTGATAAAAATATAGTGAGACGAAGGACGAACTGATGATTGTTGATGGAGAAGGGGATGCACGGGGGCATCCCCAAGCTTAAACGCTTGAGTCTCCTTGAATATTTATTGAGCATGCATGGGGGCATCCCCAAGCTTGAGCGCTTGACACTCCTGGATCTTCTTTCATCATCTTCCATCGCACACTTGAAAACTCCCTTCATACATAACTCATCATAAGCTGATTAGAGAGGTTAGTACCATTAATAAATAATTTTTCTCCACTGGATATAAAGATATTCTTGAAGAGCTACTGTTTCTCAAGAGTGCCAAAAAGTTTTTGCAAAGAAAAAGCAAGCTTAAGGTTTGCAAAAGTAAGGAGAGACAAAACGTGGCAGAATCTGTGAAAAACAGAACAGCAGATAGTAAAGAATTTTTTAGGGGTACTTCTGCAACTCAAATCAAAAAACTCAGAACATACGGAAGTTTCATAATTGTATAGAGCATACTGTGTAAAAATTTCAGCTCAAAAAGATGAACTGGGATGTTTCTGGAATTTTCCTGGTCACGAGGACAGAATCTGTTTTCTGGACAGCATGTCACAACTTTTACTTCCCTTGCCGTAAGAGGCTATAACTTGGCACAAAGCTGAAAAATAAAGATACAATGATGTTGCTACATAAGTAACAATCATCAAGACATAAAAAAATCAAAAAGAAAAACCTAAATTCGTTGCGGGCTGCCTCCCGAAAGCGCTTCTTTAAAGCCATTAGCTAGGCTTTAATGCAAAAGAAGAATCAAGTTTTATCAAGAGAAAGAGAATAACTAGCCCGAGTAACGGACTCAAAAGGTAACTTGATTTTCTTTCTAGGGAAGTGTTCCATCCCCTTTTTAAATGGGAATTGAAATTTTATAATCCCCTCTTTCATGTCAATAACCGCACCAACAGTGCGAAGAAAAGGACGTCCCAAAATAATTGGACATAAAGGTTCACACTCTATATCCATAACAATAAAATCAACGGGAACATAGTTGTCATTGACAATGATAAGAACATCGTCGATCTTCCCTAAAGGTTTCTTTACGAAAGAATCAATAAGACGAACACCAAAAGAACAATGCTCAAAAGGTTTCAATTCAAACATATCAAATATCCTTTTGGGCATAACGGAGGTACTAGCTCCAACATCACATAAAGCATAGCAAGAGAAGTTATTTAATTTAATTTTGATCATAGGGTCCCAACCATCCTCTAGCTTCCTAGGTATGGAGGCTTCTACTCTGAGCTTCTCCTCCCTAGCTTTGATGAGAGCATTTGTGATATGCTCCGTGAAGGCAAGATTAAGTGTGCTAGTGTGGCGGTCTCTAGACATTTTGTGTAGTAAACTAATAACTTCTGAGAGGGTACAACTATCAAAATCAATATCACTAATATCAAACTTGGTAGTAGTGCCATCTAGGCTCACTTGTTTGAAACCCTCTATGTTCATAGGAGTTTCTTTATCTATGGTTGAGGTATTAGCATCACCATTAATAGGTCCAACGGGACTAGGAGTGCATTGGGTGCTAATAGTTTGAGTGTCCTCAACAATTTGGAGAGTGGAAACTGTGTGGTGTGTAGGAAGGCTCTTAATTCTATCCTCTTCCTCTTTTTCTCTAGCCCATATTTCTTTAAGTTTAGCCATCATCCTAATGTTTTCATTGATTTGTAACTGGATAGCATTAATATGAGTGGCCTTATTCTCCTCAAGGGGGAGGTTCTAATTTTGAGCATCTCAATATCAAGGGCTAAGCTTTCTACCTTCAAAGAGAGATTATCTATTTTAGATAATTTCTCTTCTACATTTTTGTTGAAGGATTTTTGGGTAGTGATAAAGTCTCTAAGCATGCTTTCTAATTCAGAAGAGGGGTTCTTGTTGCTAGGGTAGGTGTTGTTGTTCCCATAGTTGGATGGAAACGGTCTAGGATTGCTAGCAAAATTTCCCCTATAAGCATTGTTGTTGAAGTTGTTCCTAGTAATAAAGTTCACATCTACTTGTTCTTGAGCAACCAAAGAATTTAAAGGAACATCATGAGGATCAATAGAGGGTTGCTTGGTAAGCAGAGACATAATTACGTCAACTTTTTCATTGAGGGAGGTAATTTCCTCGACAGAATTTACCTTCCTACCTGTTGGAGCGCGTTCGGTGTGCAATTGGGAATAATTGGTCATCATTTCATCGAGAAGCTTCATGGCAGCACCAAGTGTAGTTGACATAAAGGTTCCTCCCGCGGCCGTATCTAACAGGTTCTGCGAGGTAAAGTTCAAGCCTGCATAAAAAGTCTGGATAACCATCCAGGTAGTCAAACCATGTGTAGGGCATTTCTTAACAAGAGATTTCATTCGTTACCAAGCTTGGGCAACGTGTTCATTATCCAATTGCTTAAAATTCATAATATTACTCCTCAATTGGATAATCTTAGCAGGAGGGTAGTACTTCCCTATAAAAGCATCTTTGCACTTATCCCAAGAATCTATGCTATTTCTAGGCAAAGATTGAAACCAGATTTTAGCATCTCCCCTTAAAGAGAAAGGAAAGAGCTTGAGCTTAACAACATAACCTTCTACTTCCTTATACTTTTGCATATCACATAATTCAACAAAATTATTCAAGTGTAAAGCAGCATCATATCCAGCACCAGAGAATTGATCTCTCATAACAAGGTTTAGCAAAGCAGGTTTAATTTCATAAGAGGTAGCTGAAGTGGCAGGTGTGGCAATGGGAGTGCAGATAAATTCTTGGTTGTTGTGACTAGTGAAGTCACACAACTTGGTGTTTTCAGTGGAACCCATAGTAGCAGCAAGTGTGGCAGATTTTTTTTGTAGTTTTTGATAAAAGACACAAAGATAAAAACTGAAAGATAAACTAACAAGACTAAAAGACAAAGGTAAATTGTAGCGTGCAACTCCCCTATCTTAGCACTTGGAGTCCCCGGCAACGGCGCCAGAAAACTTTGCTTGATGGCTTCTCGCCCCCTTCGTTGGTTACCCCAAGTGGAGGGTTGAGATGTAGTGCAGCTGCAGTTTTCCCTCGGTGAAGATACCAAGGTTTGTCTCCAGCAGGACTCCAAAGATGATAAGTAGGTGTCAGCGGCGCAACTGACGCGGACCTGCACACAGACACAGATAACTTTGTTCCCAACGAAGTTCAGAGAGGTTTTCAATCTCTCCGGTCTTGTTGTTTACAAACGATAAAACGGAATTGATAATAATAGCAACTTGAAAGTAAATGCATAAAAGTAAATATAGCGTGGAAACAATGATAAGGATATGGACCGGGATACGTGATGTTCGCTAGTGATGTCTCTCTCCCAAAAGACGATAAAATTGCTATGCGAGGTAAACAAATTACAGAAAGGCAATTGACAGGATTATGAACGCACCGCAATGCTAACTATGCTACAAAAGAAAGGAAGAGGTTCAAAAGCACAGGCAGTACGCCAAGGTAAGTAGACCGAAATCCATCTGCATCTACTACTAATCATCCATCTTGAGATATCTATCCAGAACATCTCGCTGGTATTAAGTTGCGAGCCCCACCCAAAGTGTAAACCCAAAGCAACAGACAACTGCATTAAAAAGAACACTGCGTAAAGTAAACAATCCTTGTAACCGCGGTTACAAGCACTGTTGTTTTCCCCCTTGTGGCAACATCACATCCCCTAGACTCATGTTTCTGTCACTCAAGCGTGTCATCGGGGGGCATGAACCCACAATCTAGCACAACGCTCCCTCTTGGAGTCACTACCTACTACTTGGCCAAAGCAATAAACAGCAACGGAGAACATGCAAGAATTACTTAGGAACAAAAATATAAGAGAAAAAAAACAAAATATATTACTCTATCACAATCTGAACATAATCTCATAATCCATCAGATCCTATCAAACTCAACATAGCAATAGCAGAAATATTACAAAGGTGCCTCGATCATGTTGGGCAACTCACGAGGTCTAAACAATGAAGATCAAAGAGGGGAGGAGAACATCACATAGCTACTGATCACGGACCCATGGTCCAAGGAAAACTACTCAAGGGACATCAGGGGAGCATCCATGGTGGAGAGGAGACTCCCGGAGGTCAATCCTCCCTCCGGCAGGGTGCCGGGAAGATGTCTTCTGGTGCTCCCGATCTTCGGAAGCGCGGCGGCGGCGGCGGAACAGAGGCAAGTTCGCGGAATAGGGTTCTGCTTCTGGAGTTTTCCCGTGACGGGGGATAAATAGGCGAAAAGGGGCAGCCAAAGGTGGGCCAGGGGCCCCTGGCGCGGCCAGGGGTGGGGCCGCGCCGGGTGGCCGCCTGGGCCCCCCTGGCTCCCCTCTGGCCCCTCCCGGGCTCTTCTCGAAGCTTCCGTCACGCATATTTTTTATCTGAATTTTCCCGAATTTTTCTTGCACTTTTTATATGGGGGAAAACTGAAATAGAAAAACAGCAGAAAACAGGAACTCGCACTTGGGTGCACTGAGTTAATAGGTTAGTCCAAATATGATCAAAAGTGTATGAAAGTGTATCTAGATCATAGCAATATCACACAAAACATGCATGGAGCAAGCAGAAATTATAGATACGTTTTGGACGTATCATATGCTCCATGAAGGCAAGATTAAGTGTGCTAGTGTGGGGGTCTCTAGACATTTTGTGTAGCAAACTGATAACTTCTGAGAGGGTGCAACTATCAAAATCAATATCACTACTTTCAAAGGTGGTAGTAGTGTCATCTAGGCTCACTTGTTTGAAACCCTCTATGTTCATAGGAGTTTCTTTTTCTACGGTTGAGGTATTAGCATCACCATTAATAGGTCTAACGGGACTAGGAGTGCATTGGGTGCTAATAGTTTGGGTGTCCTCAACAATTTGGATAGTGGCAACTGTGTGGTGTGTAGGAAGACTCTTAATTCTATCATCTTCCTCTTTTTCTCTAGCCCATCTTTCTTTAAGTTTAGCCATCATCCTAATATTTTCATTGATTTGTAACTGGATAGCATTAATAGGAGTGGCCTTATTCTCCTCAAGGGGAGAGGTTCTAACTTTAAGCATCTCAATATCAAGGGCTAAGCTTTCTACCTTCAAAGAGAGATTATCTATTTTAGCTAATTTCTCCTCTACATTTTTGTGAAGGCTTTTTGGATAGTGATAAAGTCTCTAAGCATGCTTTCTAATTCAGAGGAGGGGTTCTTGTTGCTAGGGTAGGTGTTGTTATTCCCATAGTTGGATGGAAACGGTCTAGGATTACTAGCAAAATTTCCCCTATAAGCATTGTTGTTGAAGTTGTTTCTAGCAATAAAGTTCACATCTACTTGTTCTTGAGCAACCAAAGAATTTAAAGGAACATCATGAGGATCAATAGAGGGTTGCTTGGTAAGTAGAGACATAATTAAGTCAACTTTTTCATTGAGGGAGGTAATTTCCTCGACCGAATTTACCTTCCTACCTGTTGGAGCGCGTTCGGTGTGCCATTGGGAATAATTGGTCATCATTTCATCGAGAAGCTTCGTGGCAGCACCAAGTGTAGTTGACATAAAGGTTCCTCCCGCGGCCGAATCTAACAGGTTCCGCGAGGTAAAGTTCAAGCCTGCATAAAAAGTCTGGATAACCATCCAGGTAGTCAAACCATGTGTAGGGCATTTCTTAACAAGAGATTTCATCCGTTCCCAAGCTTGGGCAACGTGTTCATTATCCAATTGCTTAAAATTCATAATATTACTCCTCAATTGGATAATCTTAGCAGGAGGGCAGTACTTCCCTATAAAAGCATCTTTGCACTTATCCCAAGAATCTATGCTATTTCTAGGCAAAGATTGAAACCAGATTTAACATCTCCCCTTACAGAGAAAGGAAAGAGCTTGAGCTTAACAACATCACCTTCTACTTCTTTATACTTTCGCATATCACATAATTCAACAAAATTATTCAAGTGTAAAGCAGCATCATCTCCAGCACCAGAGAATTGATCTCTCATAACAAGGTTTAGCAAAGTAGGTTTAATTTCATAAGAGGTAGCTGAAGTGGCAGGTGTGGCAATGGGAGTGCAGATAAAGTCTTGGTTGTGGTGACTAGTGAAGTCACACAACTTGGTGTTTTCAGTGGAACCCATAGTAGCAGCAAGTGTGGCAGATTTTTTTGTAGTTTTTGATAAAAAAGACAAAGATAAAAACTGAAAGATAAACTAACAAGACTAAAAAACAAAGGTAAAGGGCACTGTGCAACTCCCCTATCTTAGCACTCGGAGTCCCCGGCAACGGCGCCAGAAAACTTGCTTCATGGCTTCTCGCCCTTTGTTGGTTACCCCAAGTGGAAGGTTTGAGATGTAGTGCAGCTGCAGTTTTCCCTCGGTGAAGATACCAAGGTTTGTCTCCAGTAGGACTCCAGAGATGATAAGTAGGTGTCAGCGGCGCAACTGACGCGGACCTGCACACAGACACCGATAACTTTGTTCCCAACGAAGTTCAGAGAGGTTGTCAATCTCTCCGGTCTTGTTGTTCACAAAGGATAAAACGCAAGGGATAATGATAGCAAGTAAAAGCAGTAAAGTAAATATAGCTTGGAAATAGTAATGAGGATATGGACCGGGATACGTGATGTTCACTAGTGAAGTCTCTCTCCCAAAAGACGATAAAACTGCTATGCGAGGTAAACAAATTACAGAAGGGCAATTGACAGGATTATGAACGCACCGCAATGCTAACTATGCTACAAAAGAAAGGAAGAGGCTCAAAAGCACGGGTAGTACGCCAAAATAAGTAGACCGAAATCCTTCTGCATCTACTACTAATCATCCACCTTGAGATATCTATCCAGAACATCTCGCTGGTATTAAGTTTCGAGCCCCACCCAAAGTGTAAACCCAAAGCAACAGACAACTGCATTACAAAGAACTTTGCGTAAAGTAAACAATCCTCGTAACCGCGGTTACAAGCACCGTTGTTTTCCCCCTTGTGGCAACAACACATCCCCTAGACTCATGTTTCTGTCACTCAAGCGTGTCATCGGGGGGCATGAACCCACAATCTAGCACAACGTTCCCTCTTGGAGTCACTACCTACTACTTGGCCAAGGCAATAAACAGCAACGGAGAACATGCAAGAATTACTTAGGAACAAAAATATAAGAGATAGAAACCAAATATATTACTCTATCACAATCTGAACATAATCTCATAATCCATCAGATCCCTCCAAACTCAGCATAGTAACAGCAGAAATATTACAAAGGTGCCTCGATCATGTAGGGCAGCTCACGAGGTCTAAACAATGAAGATCAAACAGGGGAGGAGAACATCACATAGCTACTGATCACGGACCCATGGTCCAAGCAAAACTACTCACGAGACATCCGGGGAGAATCCATGGTGGAGAGGAGACTCCCGGAGGTCAATCCTCCCTCCGGCAGGGTGCCGGGAAGAGGTCTTCTGGTGCTCCCGATCTTGGAAGCGCGGCGGCGGCGGAACAGAGGCGAGTTTGCGGAATAGGGTTCCTCTCCTGGAGTTTCCCCGTAACGTAGAATAAATAGGCGAAGGGGGGCAGCCAGAGGTGGACCAGGGGCCCCAGGCGCCCCCCTGGCGCGTCCAGGGGTGGGGCCGCGCCGGGTGGCCGCCTGGGCCCCCCTGGCTCCCCTCTGTTCCCTCCTAGGCTCTTCTCGAAGCTTCCTGTACGCTGATTTTTCCTGTATTTTTCCCGGAATTTTTCTGGCACTTTTTATATGGGGGAAAACTGAAATAGAAAAACAGCAGAAAACAGGAACTGGCACTGGGGTGCACTGAGTTAATAGGTTAGTCCAAATATGATCAAAAGTGTATGAAAGTGTATCTAGATCATATCAATATCACACAAAACATGCATGGAACAAGCAGAAATTATAGATACGTTTTGGACGTATCATCCACCAAAGTCCAAACTTTGTTGGTGTACATGGAGTCTATTTCGGATTTCATGGCTTCTAGCCATTTCTCGGCGGGTCCTTCCATTGCTTCTTTGTAACTCGTAGGTTCATCTGACTCAATAGCCGAGATTGCATTCACAAGTTGTCCGTAAAACTCAGGAGCTTGACGGACTCTTGATGACCTACGTGCAAAAATAGGTTCCTCTTCATTCTCATCATGATCATCATGTATGTCATGATCGTTATGAATGTCGTTATGGCATTCTCTTCAGCTTCCACTGTGGAAGAAGGTTTCGGAACAATTTCTGTTGCCGGTTCTTCCATTTGGAGTGATTGGTCAGTCACTTCATCGAGGTCTATTTTCCTCCCACTTAACTCTTTCAAGAGAAACTCTTTCTCGAGAAAGTGTCCAGTCTTGGCGACAAACATTTTGCCCTCGGACTGATTGTAGAAGGTGTATCCACAAGTTTCCTTTGGATAGCCTACAAAGATGCACTTATCCGCCTTTGATTCGAGTTTATCAGGCTGTAGTTTCCTAACATACACCTCACAACCCCAAATCTTCAGGTGAGACAACTTTGGTTTCGTGCCATGCCATTCCTCAAATGGTGTTGTCTTCACGAATTTGGATGGTGCCCTATTAAGAACGTAAGCGGCAGTTTCTAATGCATACCCCCAGAATGACACAGGTAAGTCGGTATGAGACATCATCGATCTCACACTATCCAATAGGGTCCGATTACGTCGTTCGGCTACACCGTTCCTTTGAGGTGTGCCTGCCGGCGTAAGTTGTGTTACAATGCCACAAGACTTCAAATGATCGCCAAACTCGTGACTTAAATACTCGCCACCTCGATCGGATCGAAGGTGCTTGATTTTCTTCCCGAGTTGATTCTCGACCTCATTCTGAAATTCCTTGAACCTTTCAAAGGTTTCAGACTTATGCTTCATTAAGTAAATATACCCATATCTACTCAAGTCATCAGTAAAGGTCACGAACTAATGAAGACCATTGCGTGTGGGGACTTTCATGGGTCCACATACATCTGTATGTATGATCCCCAATAAGTCATCCGCACGCTCCATTACACCATTGAATGGAGTCCATGTCATTTTGCCCATGAGGCACTGTTCACATGTATCAAGGGATCCAAAATCCAATGAATCAAGAAGTCCATCCTTATGGAGTTTCTCCATGCGCTTTATACCAATATGACCAAGTCGACAATGCCACATCGTCATGTGCTCTTCGCTACTACACTTTAATCTTTTGGCCTCTATATTGTTAATGTGACACACGTCACCATCGATATCAAGTACGAATAAACCACGTTGCTCCGGCGCGTGAACATAAAACACTTCATTCTTATAAATCGAACAACCAATTGTATCATACTTAAAAGAATAGTGGTCTCTCTTCAAGCAAGAGCCACTAACGATGTTCACACTCAATGCGGGTACATAGTAGCATTTATTCAGAATTAAAACTAATTCCAAAGGGAGACTAAGATGCATCGTGCCGACCGCCAGTACTTCAACTTGACAGTCGTTGCCCACGCGCATCGTCACTTCATCTCTCAGCAAGCGTCTCTTATTCCTTAGTCCCTGAGTGGAATTAGAAATATGAGCGACAGATCCTGTATCAAGTATCCAGGATGTGTTCCCGCGCTTGTCAAGAAAAGATCAACAATATGTATATCAAATATACCTTCGTGTCTCTTAGCGACCTTGCTAGCCTTCTTGTCCTTTAGGTACTTGGGGCAGTTGCGTTTCCAGTGACCTTCATCGTTGCAGTAGAAGCACTCAACTCCGGGATTGGGCTTAGGTGCCTTGGGAGGAACGACAACTGACTTGCCATCCTTCTTAGGGTTGCCTTTCTTTCCCTTTTCCGTTTGCTTGAACTCTTGAATTCAGTGGTCTTGTTGACCCTGAATACAGCGTGCTCCTTCTTGATCTCAACCTCAACACTTTTCAGCATGGCGAACAACTCAAAAGGGGTCGTAGTCATCCCCTGCATGTTGTAGTTCATCACAAAGCCTTTGTAGATAGGGGGAAGCGACTGCAACACCCTATCAACTGCAAGTTCATCTGGAATCTGACATTCCAGAGCATTAAAGCGTTGAACGTAGCCAGACATTTTTACCACGTGCTCACTCACGCTGATGTGCTCGTCCATCTTAGCCGAGAAGAAGGCTTCAGAAGCCTCGTACCGTTCAGCCCTGGCTTGAGGTGCAAAGACGGCCTTGAGGTCGGTGATAATGTCATATGCACCCATCCTCTCAAAGCGCTTTTGCAGCTCAACCTCCATGGAGTAGAGCATGCCACTCTGGGAAAGGTTGTAATCATCAGTTTTGGAGAGATATACATTCTTCTCCTCCTGAATGGAATCATCTGCTGGTGCGTCACCTAACGCGCCCTCTAGTACGTATGCCATTTTGAGGGGAACGGGGAGAATCCTCAGGGTGCGGAACTAGTTGGTGAAGTTGGACCCATCAGTTTTCAGTTTGTCTTTCTCTAGGAATGAGACTAAGTTGAACGAGGGGCGTGGTGCTGCCATCTACAATGGTGATTCACAAAGATACATATTTAGACTTTTGTTCATAATGTGGAGTTTTCAATTTAATCTTCAAAATTCTAGAAAGCTCCCACTTAGATAAACACCTCTCAATTTAACTAAGTGATTACACAATCCCAGACCCCATACCTCCCCCGATCGTCACGGCCATCAGTATGCGATCCAGGTAGGCCTCTAAGCCAATCACATCAGATATGTGACTCGTGCTCGATCTTTCGATCTACTGTGTTCCAGGCCCGCATCTACATACGTCAAGCCTGCCAATCCAACCTTGATGTTAGCTGTTCAGCAAGGCCATATCTGCATATGGCAGGCTCGCTGAACCCAACCTCATGCGAACGCCATTTAATATGTGTGACACCAGGTATGTACGGAATGTCGGCCATATGGGAGATCCTTCCAGGCGGTGCCCACCAAGGGAGAACACAATGTTGGTATTGTGAGAGATGGTCCTATTTGTGCTACCGTCGTCATATCTAGCATACTAGCATAAACATGAAGTAAAACTGTAAATCATACAAGCTATGATCCCCCTTCATGCAAAGCAAAGTTAAACGCCTTTCTACTTTAGCTTGTGCAAGTTTGACGTGGATGCTAGGGGTTTCGAGAGAGAGAACCGATTTCTATCCAGCGAAAAAACATGCCACAACAACGATCCCCAATCGTCTCTATTACACCCTTGACGGGGCCCTCCGTTGCAAACATCTTCACATCGCTAATGCAGAGAGACAGACACCCCCCAGCCACTTATATGGTACAAGCCATATGTCAAGCGTGGAACCAGTCTCGCGTAAACGCGTAAGGTCGGTCGGGGGCCGCTTCATCAGACATTGCCGCAACGCTAAATGAGTACATGTGGGAGGGTAACGAATAAAGATTCGATGCCCACATCCTAGATGTGTTCTACCCGTACAATACATCAACGCATAGCTAGCTCATGGTACCACTGTTGGGATACGGGCCAGAAAACACAAATTTTTTCATACCTACGATACCCGAACCCAAGATCTTGCTATGGCGATGTAAAGTAACGGAGGGAATCGGAGTTCATACCTTTTAAGACCGAATGAGGGAAATGTTCCTGCGAACGTGGCTGTTGTAGACTCAGAACTACGACCTCCCTGTCGTGTTGAAGACCACCAGCGATGGAGACTCCCGGTTGACCTCTAGCGATGAAGTAGCACCACAGGTGTAGTGCCTCGAAGAGATTATACACGTACGGTACAATTGATGTTCCCTCCGAGCCCCGAACCAGGCGAGCAGCGGAAGAAAGACGGATTCGGATCCCGACTCCGGCAGAGCGACGGCCTGCTATGGTGGAGAACTCCACACTAGGTGTAGCCTCCAAACAATGGGAGTCCACTCACTAGATAGGAGAAGGAGAGGGAGAGAGATTTTGTTGTGTTGGAAAAAGGGGGGTGTACCCCTCCTTATATAGGCCATGGGGGGTGCCATCCTCCTCCCCTCCCCCATGTGGGACTAAACCCCAAGGGGGGGGGAGGTGCGCCGTCCAAGGGAGGGGGGATGGGCCCCACCCTTGGCGCAAAGCCCAAGGGGGGGGGAAACCCCCTCCTCCCTAATGAGCCCATATGGCCCAATAAGCCTTTTCCACTTTTTAGATTGATTTAAATATATTTTAATATTTAATTTAGATAATTAAATAATAAAACATTATTAAATACAATTAATCTTTATTTTGAACCTTTCAAAATGTCCGGAACAACTTCCGCTCTCCTCCGGAACTATTCCGGTGATTTCTCCTATTTCACCGATGATCCCGAATCTATCCCCATCATCGATTGCCCTTAAGTGTAACACCCTAACGGTCCGGGAAACAACAGACATGATCGAGACACTCTCATTGATCAATGACTAGTCAGTTGAACCTGGTTACAATCCTTGACAGCCCCTACGCTTCCATCGAATGAACTTCAATCGCTTTTGGAAACCGTTAACGACACGACGTAATCCCTTTGTGCTTCGGTACTTTGTTTGTCCGAGGTTTGATCGTCGGTATCCAACATACCGTGTTCACATCTCGTTCACAACAAACAAGTTTACTCGTTCGTGCCTATTGCATCTCCTACTACCTAGTCACTTCCTTGCAAGCTATTGATGCAATATCACCTAGTGGGCCCGGAGTACCTATCCATTACTTGGACCGACAAATCCCGCTCTGATCTATTAACATACTCATCAACCATCTATTTCGAAATACCCAAAGTGCACCGTTATAGCCAGCATATTTTAGTCAAGCGGTGGCATACAAATCAAAACCTCCTCATAGATGACAATTATGTATGATCATTACGGTCGAAGGACTAAGCCATACGTTACAAAGTCATCGCAATGCTGAACTATGTGACCGATCACATTACAATGCTTTAGGTCGGTGTGCGTCCATCACATCATTCTCCCAATGACATGACCTCATTGTCAATGGACTTAAGTGTCGCCATGATCAGGAAAGCTTGATCAATCAATTGCCCAATGAGATAGTTTACTCGAGTTAAACTACGGACTTGTGTTTTATACCACACGTGTATTAGTATTTCCAAGTAATACAGTTATAGCATAGTATAAAACATTATGAACAAAATGGATATGTGACAAATATCTTTATTAATTGGCCTCTAGGGCACATATCCAACACCTTCGGTGTCGTTCACTCCCCTAGGGCATTATTTTGAAGCAGAAGTTGATAGAACACTAATAGAGAAATGCTTATCTAACTTTAATTGGCGGCCCGCCAAATTATAAAAACACTATCACTATTTTTTCCAAATAGTGCGACGCTAACTTTGTTTCATACGCGAGTTTTATATGACTACTGGTTGCGCGACAAATATGTGCAATGCCATCACTATGATACCAACTGTACTAGACAAATAAATAATAATGCAGGTGTGGTAAAACGTTACATGCCATAGGTACATGATATTTTTGTGGCGTTGATTTTGCTTAAAAATGCCATCAACGTTTTTCTCAACTAAGCTCGTAAAAAATATATTCAATTGGTGTTGGCCCAAACATCCCACGCCATCACCGTTTGTTTTATGAATTACCTAAGTTACCCTCTCTTATTTGAGTCACTCCACACACACCTCTCAAGCCGCCGCCGTCGCCCCCATCACCGTCAACAACGCTCCCGCCGCCATCTCCAACCCTGCCATCACCTCCAAGGCCCCGCCGCTGTCTCCAGCGCATCGAAGGTGAGCCTCTCTCTCTCTCTCTCTCTATCTCTCTCCGGACTAGCCATGCCCCCTCCACAGTCGTTGTCGTCAGTTTCTACCAACCCGTCGCGACCTCCATTTCTACCAACCAGCGGCCATCGTTTCTACCGATGCACCTTCGTTGTCTTCACATATGCCCCTCTGTCCATAGCCAAATATGAAAAAATAAGTGCAGAAAATTTTAGACATGCTTTGTGTAGAATTGGTATAGAAACGGGCTTACGAACTTGCTTGTGAACATGGGCATGGCCACAATCTGATTATAATTGTGTAAAATTCGATAGCATGCAATTATTGTAGAAATTTATTTATTGTTTATGAACAAATTGATTTGAAGCCATTATGCGATTGATATGCTTAGTTTACACTTTTGTAGAATTTAATAATATGCCGAGTATCACAACTTGATTTGAAGCCATTATACTTTCTATATGAAAATGAATGCATGTTAAGTGTGCGAATCAAGGTGCGCCACGAGACTTGCGATGACCACATCGTTTGGTGTTTACTTCCAGCCTTATTTTGTTCGCTCTATGGTAATCCACCATCCTCTCTGCTACATGATTCAAAAGATTTTTTTATTAGTTCTTAGTGCTTTTATCATTAATGAAATTTATGTTTATTTGTTTCTTGTTACACAGATAATCTCATGCAATATGAGGTTGGAACTCAATGAGATTACAGACGAAAGTGTGGAGTTCAACGATCATGGATGCCCCTACACATTGGAGCTATATAAAGGATCCACGAAAACCAAGATGGAAGGCATTTCATCACCCACAATTGGCTCACGGGGGGGGGGGGGGGGGTTGCTTAGTTTATCCTTTAGAAGGCGAAGATCGAGGATTGCTGTTATCTATCTCAATGGCACCGAAGACGAGGAAGAGCCAATTGAAAATTCCATCTTTGGTCGAATAATTAGACCCAATGATGCTGAGATACCACTTCTATGATAAACTTTCCCCACATCATTCGTCACCCATCTAACAAGGACCAATCTTGTTGTCCATGTCATAGTATGTTATCTAAATTCATTAATTTGTTTGGTGTACCATCTCATTTATATACTTAGTATAAAAATTATTTTGTGTAGAATTTGATTGATTATCTTAGTTATGAAATATGTTTGCAGTGCGAAGCTAGTTATTTGACATCCTGTATATATGTTGGTTTCAAAATGCCTAGGAGCTTAGCTTAGATCATGTATGAAATGTGTTTATGTTGGGGAGTTTGTTATTTGATATCTTTGATATATGTTGGTTTCAAAAAATGCCTAGGAGCCTAGCTCAGACCTGTAGTATCGTGGTGGATGGCCTTGCTGGAGTATGCCTTGGAGCAAGGGACACCCTCAGCACTTGTGCCTATAAGGTGGACTCGAATGGTCGTATTCTCTTAGGAGTGGAGGGCGGGTGGAGGGACATTCTCGTTGGGAAGAATCTGCAGATTTGACCGGGCATTCTCATCACTATCAGGAAGATGACACGACCCAACTTAAGGATGATCATCGTCATCGACACCATCTAAAAGTGAGGTGGCAAGTGGGACAAGTGTTAATAAGTATATGTGTGTTAATAAGTAATACTACTTGAACAATATATATATTGGATGCATGTGTTCGTTGTTTACGAACAATATGTGTTCGTTATCGTTGAACAGTATGGGTTTTGCTGTTAAACATTATATGTTATTTCATATGTGTTGATTTCATGCTGGGTACAAAATAATATCACGTTGTTTTTTAAATATAACATTTTTGTCGTTTGCATATCTGGCATGTCATCACTATAAAAGACAGTGTTGGCGTGGGCACTCAACGCCAACGGTAATTTGCATCACTTGCGCTATAATTGATGGCATTGGGTGCCACGCCAACAAATTATATTTTGGCATGCCATAGATATGTTTTCTCTATTAGTGAAAGGGTCCAAGAGGTGGAGCGGTGTTGCTTCTACCGCATCGTCAACGACGGCTCTCAATTGTGTGGCACAACAGAGTCTTGATGATGGACGCACTATGATAGACACATGCAAGGTGGTTGCGCTTTTTACCGTCGTGGCAGGGTGGACGATAGGCCTGTCAAGGGTTATGTGTGATTCCATGTCCTAAATGGTGGGGCTTCAGTGAGGGGTCAGGGCACTCAGCCCCAATCATGGCCAACCCCATTATTAAGTTTGTCGGGTAGCGACATCTGCTACAATGAAATGTGGCTTCAGATTGATCAATGCATTCTTTTTGTTAAGCATTGCTGGAAATAATCATAAAAATGTCGAGCCTAGGCCTAGGTAACTTTGTATCCCTGTTACCATCGATCTGCGATCATCTAGCTCAAGATATTCTAGTGAAGGATTTGCCGAAATTACTTGTGATACCTTGTACTACGGATCACGTCATTGCGTCGCCATGAGAAGGATGATGGAAATAACCCATTCACACCAAGAATGAGTTACTTGTATCATGATCATAGATGGATTTCCCCTGGAAGATGAATTTGGCCTTGTTTTCTCTCTACTACTTCGTCAGGCGCTTCTTGGTGCGAATGAGTTATTTCCCTCATCCTTCTCCCAGCGGCGCGGGGACGTGACCCCAAGCCATAGCCCGTTGATGATGAATTTTGCCTTCTTTTCTCTCCACTACTTCGTCACACGCTTATATCATGCATGGTGAGTCTCTCTCAGATAACTTTTGTGGAGCATCTATTCTAGGTCCTTGCTAGCTCATGGACATCTTCTAGTGACGAGAAGTCATTGTTGGCCGCGTGAAAAGAAGGAAAAAAATATGAAGAAAGGAGGAAGTAGAGAGAGACTTGCTTGTGGGCAGTGGCGGAGCTTGAACCGAATTCATGGGGGGGGCATAGGCTGTAGGGTGGGCAAACTTAATTGTTTTGAGTTGATTTTCACTAGAAAATGGGCCTAATACAAAGGGATGTATGAAAAAAATCTTGTGAGCTGGGGGGCCATGGCTCAGGTTGGCCCCCATGAAGCTCCGCCACTGCTTGTGGGGTCTATTTGGTTTGAGGAGTTAATTGTAAGAGTTGGTTTGATTTTTTAACTCCTCAAACTGATCGGTTAAGGTTTAAGGAAATGTTCGAGGAGTTATAATTTACGAGTTCGGTTAAAATTGTCATTATCAATGTCAACATCTCATATATATCTAAGGTAAAACCGCTATGGAATTTATAAAAGTTGCACTTTTTCACGATTTTTTTAATTTGATGGCATGCAATTTTAAGCGTTTGAGATTTTGCAAGAAAATAAAGTAAAATAATTGATTTCATGCCAAGAGAGGCGGAGAGGTGATGGGAGGAGGGGGAATGGACGTTGCGGGTTCCAGGGCGTCTCCAGGCGCGACTAGAAGGCTCGGGAGGCGCCAGGCAGGCAGGCTGGTGCTCGCCGGTGTCGACATGCCCTCCACCGAGGTGCTTGTCGACGCGGAGGGAAGACGACAAGGGGGGCTACGGGCTGGGCCAGGCTAGTGGGCCGCGGGCGATGAGTTGGGCTTCTTTAGGTAAGCTTTACTATTTTTATTTTTCTGTTTAATCTTTCTTTTCTTTTTTTGTTAATTTATTTTGTTGTGCTAAATAAATAGCTAGGAGTTGATCAAATGACCTGTTAAACGTCCTGGCACGTAAGCTCGCATGCCTGCCCTGGTACCAAAAAAAAAATCACGTGCGCGCCGCGTGAGAGGGGGGGGTTGTGTGTGTGCGCGCGCGCGCGCTTTACGCTTGCGCTTGCGCTTGAGCGTATCGAACCGGCCCGGCCTGTTGGCCAGCTCTACTTTCTTTTGTAGGCTAAAGAAAAAACTCTACTTTCTTTGACCCACGGACAACAAGCAAACACCCCTACGATCCTATCGAAGAATTTGATGAATTGCCTTATTTTATTTTGCCATTTGATGATTTATCATGGATTGTCTCAATGATAAATGGACCTAGGCTCTACTTGTCATTCTGAGAAGAGCTAATTATCAAATGGCAAAGTAAGCCGGGGCAAAAGATCAAATTTGCCGATCCTACCCGGCTTTTACATTCGACAGTCAGGACCGGCCGGAGGGGAGCAATGAAGGCCGTCACCGGCCACCAGTGCCACGGCGTCCACCCACCCTCGCCGACGCCGGCGACTAAGATCTCCATTCTTGTCTCCGCCAGCGGGGGCGCGGAGGCAGCGCTGCTCGGAAAGGGGCGGTACAAGGCGTGGGCCCTCGCAGCAATCGCCCTACTGGCGCTCTGGTCCATGTTCGCCGCCTCCGTCACCCTCCGCTTGTCCTCCGGCGACCTCGCGGCCGCCTCCCGGGACTTTAGTGACCCCCTCTTCGACGACCTCGACCCGCTCGTACGGCTCTTGCCCACATTCCCTCTCAGATCTTACCGTGACTTGGTGCCTATTCTGTTCCTGAGCCCTGATCTCAAATAAGCTTTAGAGTAGGAATGAAATGGGTGGTAGTACATTATTCATTTCAACAAACATTACTGGAACCGTGATAGCAGATCAAGCTTTGCGCAACGAATTAATTATCTGGACATATAGGTAGTTCAGATATACATATGGATCTTGTCAGATTCTGAATGTTCAGTTTCTTGCTGAGGAAATGCTATGTCCTATGCTGAAAACCTGAAACCATGATGTCGTGCTGAAACAGCATATGGTTTTTCATCCAGAAATAATTTAGGTGGTATATTACATTGATAGAGAACCGTCTGCCTTGTTCTTGATTAGAGTTATGACAACATGCTGACTTGTGATAGTTTTTAAGTAGCGTTTTAATCTTGATACTGTTACTGGCAGCAGAAAGCTAATCGGAAAGTACAAGCAACTGATATTATAAATATTTCTGGCTTTGTGTTTTTTGTAAGTAAGGAGTACTGAAGTATGCCTACTAATGAATTGAGTAGGAAATGGAGGAAAGAGAGAAACTAGTGCGCAGGATGTGGGACTTATACACGCGCACTGGTGATCATGTATGGCTTCCGCGGTTCTGGCAAGAAGCATTTGAGGCTGCATATGAGGAGCTTGCTGGTGATGATATGCCTGCAAGTGATGCAGCTGTATCTGAGATTGCCCGCATGTCAATTCACAGGCCTGAGCTTGAGCAGTCACGGAACAACAATTAGGTATGAATGAATGGGTGCTTTTGCTAATTTTGTTGCCCTGTGAGAATATTATTTTATCCTGTTTGAGATATGCAATTGAATCTTTATGTTTGCTTTGCCTACCGAACATTCTGTGCTCACAAGTTTGATTATCATCTCTGAATTGGCTATCCAATATCATGCACTTTATCAGTATATCTAAGTTGATGTAGCAAGCGAATCAAATTGCTGGATTCTGCAGCGTTGTCTTTACTTTTGTTAAGTTCATTGCTACAGCCAAGACCAAAACTGAGATTAATTACTGCCACGCAATGAGGGTTGTGACTTGTGATTGCTATTCCAGTTGTGGTCACTGGTTTAGACTATTGAGTATAGTCTGCAACTTCTCAACTCTGAGTGGATTTGATAGTGGATGAAGTGTAGGAAGACCATATAAGTTTCTAAATTGTGCCTATAATGGAGTACTACGAACTACATACGGATGTATGTGGATGTATTTTAGAGTATAGATTCATCCATTTTGCTTCGTATGTACTCCATAGTGAAATCTCTACAAAGACTTATATTTAGGAACGGAGGGAGTATATATGAGATGCTAGGCTAGGTGAGTGCATCCATGCCCACTGGCTCTGAACCTGGTTGTAACTTGAGGACATGTGCCGTTCTCTTGTATTAGTTTCCATGCTTGACTTTAGTAGTACATATACCTGTAAGTTGATCAGTATATGTTTATCAGTATATGCTTGGCTATCCAATATCATGCAGTTTATCAGTATATGTTTGTAAGTTGATGTAGCAAGCGAATCAAATTGCTGGATTCTGCAGTGTTGTATTTACTTTTCTTAATTTCATTGCTACAGCCAAGACCAAAACTGAGATCAATTACTGCTACGCAATGAGGGCTGTGATTGCTATTCCAGTTATGTGGTAACTGGTTTAGACTATTGAGTATAGTCTGCAACTTGTCAACTCTGAGAGTGGATTTGATAGTGGATGAAGTGTAGGAAAACCATATGGCAAATGATGTGCCTATAATGATGCATATATGGGATGCTAGGCTAGTTGAGTGCATCCATGCCCACTGGCTCTGAACCTGGTTGTAACCTGATGACATGTGCCGTTCTCTTGTATTATTTTCCATGCTTGACTTTAGTACATATACCTGTATAAGATGAGTGGTGGATGAAATGTGGTCATCGTTTTTCCCTAGCTATATTATCATGGTGTACTGGTACAACATAGTTTCATTTAAGTTACTATGGGATGTTATTTGCTTCAGTGCATCATTCCTACAATTAACAGTTTCGTGTAACCTTACCTGAATTGGTGCATCACTCAATCACTCATCACAAACTTGTAAGCTGACAATCTGGTTAAAAGCTGACTGGATACTATGAATGCCTAAATGGGAGAATATATGCTGACTTTCTCAGTTTTAAGACATTTCTTCCTTTTTTTTCTGCAGAAACAGTACACTTGCAAACATTTGAAGAACTGGAGGTCCAAGCCTCCAAGATGAATAAGTAGATGGTTCATGTAAAATTTGTCGTCCCATTTCAAGAGAAGACCACGTGCTAACTATGATCATCTCAGCATTCCAACTTGTCTATGTTGTCTTTGATCTTTGCTAGACTTACGGACATATCTTACGGATTGAATCCTACAGGCTGATGTGGCATGCTTTGATTGGAAATATACTGGCCCAGCAGTTGAAATCAGGGGGGAGGGGAGGGATTTGTCGGTGGACACGTCTGTCCGTAAACTGTTCTGGTAGGTATAGTATTTTGGTTGTCTTTCACTTGGCTTGTCAGTCGATGTCAAAGCTACTCCCTTATGCCGTATGCAAATGCAAAGTTAATTTTAATTTCATAAAGAAGACTGCATTCAGCATGTCCTCGTTATGTTCTTCATCGGCGCTATTTGTAACATGCCACTTCAGCGATGCATGACTGCTATGACACTCTGACACCTCCTGGAGTAGGCTTTGGTAGGAAGCCAGCTGATCATTTATCCAGATAGGTGGCAGGGAGACTTCCAATTCGTACTTTGTGAATGTTGTGTTTGGAGATTGTTTCCACTCATGTATGTTCTTCTTCTTTAGAGAATTGTTGTTCTAGAATCTTGATTGTATGATCCATTGGGTGGTTCCTAAGTACATATCCATGTCCACTAGAGCAAAATTGGACGCCGTGGGAAAAAATCAGTTGATGTGGTGACTTCGTGTTTCATACTTGGGTGTGGTCTATATATTCGATATGACTGAAGGATGAAGCATGGTGTTCATTTTGACCCCAGCCTCTGCATCATTTTCAGTTTGCACTCAAGCTGCCTTCTTCAGTGTATTGCTAGCTACAATACTTCTTTATGCTGGAACTGAAAATAGGTTCATGCAAAATTCATCGTCCTCTCTTTCATTCAAAGGTTACTTGCATGCAACGATTCATTTTTGAAGCTCTGTTGTTCTTTTTGCACTTACCAGCGGATCCAAAGGCACAGTTTCTGCGGTACGAAGAGTAGAGCAGAACCTGGATGAACCAAGGTAGTATTGTTGAGAAGTGATTTGCATTTAGTACATGTGGTGACACGCTGCAAACTCCTGAACATTCTCAACGGAATACAATTGTTGAGATCCTATTCCCATGCAGTATTGTATAGTGTTGCAGTGCCAATGAAACATGGAATCAAATCTACACGGCAGCAACTGTACACCACCATACAGTATTGCAGAGGATCTCAATCCCCTATTTTTCTTTTTCTTTTGCAAGGGTCACAACATATGTGCAGCAAGAACCCAACAAGAATATATGTGTTGTCCTTGTCATCCCAAGGAGGATGACAAGGTGTGAGCAATTTAGGGTTTGCTTAATCGTCAAAGCATACCTACCAAGTTGACCACTCTGCAAATTTCAACAATGTTTTAAAACAGTTTCAACGATGTTAGGTTCGTCAGCTCTGGCACATAAATGCTTACTGGCCTAAACCATTTGCAGCTTTGTTGTGTGCGTTTTCTTTCCTTGAAGAAAGCATTAGCAAAGAAAACTAAACCCAAATCATGCTGGTCTAAAGCAGCATCTTGTTTCTGAATATTTTTGCACAATCGGAAGCCAAAACTAAAAAATAAAGAGGAGCGTGCACGCTTGGAAGACCCAACCGTGTCTGCACCAGCTACTTACTAACTACCCCATTCAGATTCAACCTTCCATCTCTGGATTCTAAAAACAAAAATTCCCTAAACAAATCCACATCTCGCTCGTGCACAAACCATGACCAACCTTTCCAGTTCCACATCTTGAAGTTACATAAACAAACACACCAACCAATACGGCATGCAGTACTGATTAATATCGCCCCAATAAACCTGTAACAAGTATTTTTTGTTGTTGTTGATTGTTTATGAGATAGCTTTTTTTTGCGGATAATTTATGAGATAGTTAACCGCTCAACCCGAACGATACCTATAAAAATTATGTTAAATACATCCCTTAAGAATTCCCTGGACACCTATTTTTTGTACTATGCAAAATGTGTCTATCGTTAGTCCGTCACTTGAAGAGCATCTCCAACCGAAGTTGCTTAATTTGATCCCCGATTCGTCCGCAAACGCTTGTTTGAACCTTATTTGTTCGCGTTCGGATTGTGCCCCCATTTCTCAACTCTCAAATCAATACACATTCATTCAATGTTAACACATGGTAGATATAGCAATTCGGGGTAAGGTTAGGCGGATGTGACGAAGTGTACAAACATATGAGCTGAATTTGAAGGTGCCATGCGGCTCAAACATTTGGAAAGTTCGGTTGGGTGATTTTTTTTATCCGGTCTTAAAGAAGGAACAAGAAGTCCTGTTAAAGATGCTTTAATGTATAGCGAAGCTAGTACTATGTATCAATAAAATTTCAGAATTCATTCCTAGCGCATATGTGGTGTGTGACAGGAAGTGGGGCATTCGGGTGCTCTCCGAAAACATCACACACTACCTTGGAGCAATTTTAGCAGATTTGCTATAATCTCGGCGTTTGGCGTTTACGGTACGGATTTATGGCATTTGTTCCACAATGGTACAGATTTGTCACATCTGTTTCCCAGATACCATCTGGCACTGCAAATCATCATGACTTTGGACAATGTAATTTAAATAAAATCGGCAATACCAATCAAACTTATTAATATTATAATATCATACAATACAATAATTCTTTTAAATACAATAAATGTTCAAATTCGAATAACAAATGATCCAAAATTAAAATATTATTTAAATAACACATGAATACAAATTGATCACATTAATAAAATGGGTGCCGCCCACAGAAAGCAAAGCCGCAGTCGCCGCTCCTTCTTATCCAGAACGTCCTTCGCCTCCCCTAAAGCTCGGAACAGGTGGATTTTCCCGCAACACGACACCCCCTCGAAACTAACGGTTGGATCCATAGCGACGACAATCGTGGCCCGCTCGCGGCAAGACCGCCCCCCCTCCCCCCTTGGCTCTAGTTTTGTGGAGAAGATGCATGAGAGGATGGTGAAACTACCCTCCACATCGTGGGGTGGTCGGAGGATGCAAAAGTCATCGGAGATTTGAGGCGGGGGCAACGGTGCAACGGCGTGCGCGTGTGAAAATTTCTCTCCCATAAAGTCACATGCAAGATAGAGAACCCTGCAAAGGAGGGGAAACCGGGAAATTAGAGGGCTGCATGACTTTTTACATCAGGTTGCTAAAAAATTTGCGGAACGATAGGGTATACGATACATGTTCGAACCGTTTCTTTGATCTATACCGTATATCAACGGTTAATTTACAGATGAAACGGATATATCGGTTGTGCTAGAGTTGCTCTCACGCGCACATTAGGGGCCAGTTACCAAAGATTTCCTACACGAAATGAATCACCTATTAATCAGCATCCTGTTATCCCGTAAGAAGAAGAACCGTGCACACAACAATGTCACATGAGCACCTTTTTTCTTTCTGCCCTGATAGACCTTGATCAGTTACTACTTCTCTATCCGGTGCACCACTGCAAATTGACACGATTTAGGTTCAGAGAGACGGGGAGGGGAGGGGAGGGGATCAGCTGGCACCCGCCGACCGGCAGGCGGCCGGCCGGCCGGGCGCTCGAGCGCTCCCCATATTTAATGGCGTCACCACTTCCTCACGCCTCCAACGTCTTCTTGCATTCCACCCAAACCCATTCCTTCTCCATATCATCCATCATCACTCCGATCATGCCATCTGGTACCAGTAACGCCTAAGCCCCAACCCCACCGGCCCCCCTCTCCGATCGATCGAGCTCCCCTATAAGCTGATCAGCTCCCCCCGTCGTCTCCCCTCCCAAACCACGTGCTGGTTCTTGATTGCTTGCGCGATCACCATCCAGTTCACCACGACGATCTGACCTAGCCGCTCGCTCCAGAGCTAGGAGGCCATGGCCGCCGCCGCGGTGGGCGAGCAGCTGCGCCGGCCCAGCTGCACCGTCGTGCTCGGGTTGCTTCTCGCGGCCGCGTCGGCCGCCGGCGCCGAGTTCATCACGTGGGAGGACCTGACCATGCCGGTCGTGGCGGGGCTCCGCGGCATGCCGGGGGACCTCAAGTCGGCGGCGGCGAGCATGAGCACAAGCACGATCGTGGTGTCGCAGGACGGGACGGGCCACTCGCGGACCGTGCAGGGCGCCGTCGACATGGTGCCCGCCGGGAACTCGCGCCGGGTCAAGATCCTCGTCAGGCCCGGGGTGTACAGGTGAGGCGATCCGTCCGTCCAACACCGCTGCCCCTCCGTCTCTCGTCGTAGTAACTGCCTTCAAGAGTTAATGGGGCCATTAAGTTACAGTGTGTTCTTTCCTTCCTGCAACTAGCTTCTGAACTGCCACTTCTAGTCATATCCAGCAGCTAGCTACTAGTGATTTCCATTTCTATCTTAGTTCCTGCGGACTAGACAATGCCGGCTACTAAATCTGTAGACTATATGCTTCTTCTAATCAGGCAAAATACCGTATGCATTTTTACCATGTACGAATTGATGCAGAATGGGTTCAAAGACTTCAAACTACCAGTAGTAGGATTAGGATAGCTCCTATATATGCTGCACGGTGTAACAACTGAACTAACAAGCTAGGTGTGGGATATGCAGGGAGAAGGTGACGGTGCCGATCACCAAGCCGTTCGTGTCGCTGATCGGCATGGGGACCGGGCGCACGGTGATCACGTGGAACGCGCGGGCGTCGGACATCGACCCGGCGTCGGGGCACCAGGTCGGCACCTTCTACTCCGCCTCCTTCGCCGTCGAGGCCGACTACTTCTGCGCCAGCCACATCACATTCGAGGTACCTCCCCGTCCATGACCTTCGCCGGCGATCAGCTGCTTCGTGCATGCATCGAAATGTGACATGTGATGGGCGCAGAACTCGGCGCCGGCTGCTCCGCCAGGGGCGGTGGGGCAGCAAGCGGTGGCGCTGCGGCTGTCCGGCGACAAGACCATGCTGTATAGGTGCAGGATACTGGGGGCGCAAGACACGCTGTTCGACAACATCGGGAGGCACTACTTGTACAACTGCGACATCCAGGGATCCATCGATTTCATCTTCGGGAATGCGAGGTCCCTGTACCAGGTACGTACTGGAAGATCGTCCAAGATTTGGTCCTGTACATCAAAATGTTCTTGCGTATCAATGGATATTGACGAACAAAATTTTCTTTAAGGTTTTCTTGGTGTTGTTAGGTAGGGATTAGTTGTGCTGCTACTATTTTGATGTTGTTTTTTACCACCTTGCCATCTCCATGTCCTCCCTGCCATTCCATGGAACAGAATAATAGTTGTTGGTGTTGCACCGTGGCTTGCTATCACAAATTTCACAGTTCAGGCATGTACCAACAGCGGCAATTCCACTCCGTTTCTCACGGCAAGCACTGGTTTGACGCTTGGTTTCCTCACTTTTGTTTGACGTGTCTCGTCTGTAGGCTCTCTAGTGTCTAGTGTGGCACACACCTTGATCGATCAGCACTTGGATAGCTAGATTAGCCAGTGGAATAAATCCGGTAGCTATGCACAAACAATGCCCACAATGCTCTTGCACGAACCTATGATAAACACCTTTTGTGGTCACACACGTACACACTATTCGTAGTTCGTAGTGTCGGCAGCATGCACAACTGTAACCAGTGGCAAGTCGTCATACATTCTACAGCACGATTTTCGTTCTTTGACGTGAAGGGCGATTGATTGAGCATGGATGCTGATGCAGGGATGCGCGCTGCACGCGGTGGCGATGAGCTACGGGGCGATCGCGGCGTCGCAGCGGAGCTCGGCGACGGAGGAGTCGGGGTTCTCGTTCGTGGGGTGCAGGCTCACCGGCTCCGGCATGATGTACCTGGGCAGGGCGTGGGGGAAGTACGCCCGGGTTGTGTACGCCTTCTGCGACCTCGGCGGCATCGTGGTGCCCCAGGGGTGGAGCGACTGGGGCGACCGCGCCAGGACCAAGTACGTATCAAGCTGCTTCGTTCCCCTAGTACGTACGTCTGTGTGGTGCCGGAGAATCCATGGGAAAGTGACGCGTCTGGTTATCCATGGTTGCAGGACGGTGGAGTTCGGGGAGTACAAGTGCAAGGGACCCGGGGCGAGCTCGGGGGAGCGGGTGCCGTGGTCGCGGGCGCTCACCTACGAGGAGGCCCGCCCCTTCCTCGGCCGGGACTTCATCAACGGCGAACAGTGGCTCAGATTGTAGACGGACAGACACAAGCTGTGAAGCTATCTATATGTGGAGGAACTTGCTGCACATTGTTCGATCTCGATCTCTTCACTGCAGATAATGTAGTAGTACCTGGTAGTAGAAGCTCGGAATAGGGTGTGTCACGGACCTGACACATCCATATGTAAGTAACTTACATGAGGTTTGTTGCGCCTGTGAAAAGAAATCATTCTTGTTCATTTGTTGTACTACCAAGGCTTCTCACCGACGGGGAGGGCACCCTCGGGAGGTTGATGGCTGCTTCTCGGGGTAGCTCTTAATCACTGTTTTGACCTGTCTAATTAAGTTTAACACAAATTAATCTCACTTGCAAATAACTCAAAGCTCAACAATCGTGTTAGCAGATTAGTGATGGCCATATCTGCACTAGCTCTTAATTACTGAGGGATGAACAAAAGGCCTATCAGTGGCATTTGGTTGGTGTCGCCCCCTGAAGACATATATGCAGCTAATGTTGATGCAGTTTTTCACTATGACACTAAAAAGAAAGTTCTTCTGGCATTGTTTTTTGGGAGTTGAGAGGTGGGACACTACAAGTGGTTTTATAACAGTGACAAGTTTCAAAATTGAGCACATAGATTATACTCTCATGGCTTAAGGAATTGCAACAAGGGATGGCTTGTCGTTTGCTGAACATATGGGGCTTAACAGAATATTTCTTCACTCGAATAATGATGCGGTGGTTTAAGCTATGATCCAAGGGGGTTCCTCAGTAACGGCTAGCTCTGCAATATTTTGTGACTGTAACTTATGGGCGAGTAGCTTTGATGAAGTTTAATTTGTTCACTGTCAAAGGGAAGCCAACATAGCTGCACACGAGGTAGTTATATCTGTTTCTTTACTTCCTGAAGCTTGTACTTGGGTCGATGAACACCCTAGTTTCCTCTTGCCCTGACTCATAATTGATGCATCTTTGTTTAATAACCAATCAACCCCGCACCCCCAATTTAGGTGGTGATCGTGCACCAAGCCATGGTAATGGCCGGGTAATAAGCAAGATTGTGCAATTATCCTTTTTACAAGTAGTAAGGTAGCGATAACAACACAAGAGGTAATTGCATCATCGGTGCTTGAACTTGACACAAATGTTCACTTTAGTGTCTGAACTTGAAAAATACATCAAACTGATGGTAAAACTTGATACGAACGTGCAAATATGATCCTAACCTCATTCATATACGTAAAATGGGCCATTGTAGCGATGAGACAAGATTTAATTGAGTATTATGTGTCTCTATGATTAGTGTATCCTGACTGTCAGTATAAAAGAAAAAGTAGCATACAAATGTGCCCTCGAACTCGAAACAACAGCCTCAAATAACCACTATAACCCAATGACACAATTGATATCTATGGCACGTCAAGCCTAATAATCTATTTAACACAGATGCTTGTGGTATTTATATCGGGTTCGTCCAATCACTACAGGAAACAGGAGTTTTGCCGTCAGCTTTGGCTGACGGCAAACTTATGAAAAGCTGACGGCAAAGGCTTTTCCGTCAGCTCCACGACGGCAAACCTGTTGTCAGCTCATCAGTCGGCAGTGAGCTGCTTTGCCGTCAGCTCAAGATCGACCGACGGCAAAGCCTTTGCCGTCAGCCTTTTTGTACGGCCAGCTCTGACTTAACCCCCGTGGGCTGAGTTAACGGCGTGCATTGCCGTCAGCTAGCCGTCTGGCTGACGGCAAAGCCCTTGCCTGGGCCCACATGTCAGCAATTTGCCGTCAGCCAACCTACTCTTTGCCGTCAGCCGGTTGAAGGCCGACGGCAAAGCCGTGACCAAATGGTCACTGCCACAGCCCAGATTGCACAGGCTGCCGCCACGTGTCCGCTTTGCCGTCAGCTTGCTAACGGCAACGCCTTTGCCGTCAGCAAGCTGACGGCAAAGCTCTCTGTATCTATCTTTTTAATTTGTTTTTCTTTAATTCCCTGCATATAAACAATAATATATATATATATATAATATATATATATGTACAGAATGCCATCCATAAGTCATATATACAATCATAATGCTATCCACAAGTCACGTATACAAAAGAAGCCATCCACAAGTCATATATACAAAAAGAAGCCATCCACAAGTCATATAAACAAAAAGAAGCCATCTCCATGTTTAAAAAAGCAAGTCATCTCCATGTTTAAAACAGCAAGCCATCTCCAAGTTTAAAACAACAAGTCATCATATATACAAAAGGAAAGTGCCCAACATTATATACATCTACAAGTCATCTCCATCCTAACATACTATATCTACAACAAAGAAGCATCCATCCATGCATAAAGGCAAATCTGCAAAATGAAAACATAATCATATGTTACATACGGAAAAGAAGAAATCCAAAATGATGAAAAGATGAAAATAAAAAGGAAAAAGAAGAACAAGGAGAAGAAGAGTAAGGAGAAGAAGTGGAAGAATAAGAATAAGATGAAAGGAAGAAGAGAAGATGGAGAAAAAGAAAGAAGAGAAAAAGTAAGAATAAGAAGAACTTTTCTTCTTTTACTTTCTTTTTCACCTCTTTCTTCTTCACTTCTTTCTTTTCCTCCTATCCTTCTTCTTATTCTACAATACTTGTTCTTCTTAGACCTCAAGAGCTAAATATATCTCATTTTAGATCTAACTAAGTCATTAATTCATTTTTGAGCTTTATATGCGAAGTATAAGTCATTTTTAGGTTTATAAGCCACTTAAGCTAGTAAATTCATTATTGAGCTTTTATAAGACAAGTATAAGTCATTGTTGAACTTAATAAGCTTATAAAATCTAATTTGAGCTTTAAAAGCTTATAAATCCAAGTTTGAGCTTTATAAGCTTATAAAGTCACTATTGAGCTTTTAGAAGCCAAGTATAACTCAATTTTCATCGAACTACGCTATTAACATCATTTTTCAGCTTTATGAGCTTATGAAGTCATTGAGGAGCTATTATAAGCCAAGTATAAGTCATTTTTAGGTTTACAAGCTTATAAAGCCAAGTATAAGTTTTATAAGCTTATATAGTCATTTTTTAGCTTTTATAAGCCAAGAATAAGTAAATATTTATGTAACTAAGCTATTACTACCATTATTGAGCTTTATGAGCATATAAAGTCATTGATGAGCTTTATGTAACTTACCGGAGGCCACCTCAAGGCTGAGAAGCGCCGCCACGTGGGTTGCTCGGGGATTCACTAGGAGATTCTTGTGGGTTGTGAGATGCAGCTCCGGAATTATGCTGCAACAAAGGATGAGTTGCAATGTGGTAAGCATGATGACACTTGATGGTATAAGACCGGGATATATTGATCATTGAAAGAAACTTACCGTTCCGGGAGGAGAAACGATAGGCGTCGGCATCGGTGGAGGGGTAAGACCTTGCTTCTCCCACATACTCTGCGAGTTAGTTTTTGAGGACTCGAGCATATTAGCAAGTGAACCAAACATATGCATATGCATTCTTGGCGGATATATGCAAAAGTAGTAACTTACCGAGAAGAGGTCGTAGATGGCCTTCGTCTGGGCATTATTGCGTGCCCTCTCCTCCTCGAGTATCCTCTGGGTCCTCTCCTCCGCCAGCCGGTCCCTCTCCGCAAGCTGCTCCGACAACATCTCTTGTGTCGCTTGTCTCTCCCTCTGAATGGCGTCCTGCGAACACTCAACAATATAGCAATTATTGTCATCATCACTACGTAGTCTAAAGAACGGAAAGAAAAATTGAGACAAAGTTATACCTGGATAGCAATGTCCACTGGCCGCGGGCGAGGTCGTACAGCAGGAGCGGAGCTCGTTTGCCTCGCCTTGATCTGAGGTAGAGTCTCCGGGCAATGTACGAAGCCATTGCACATGGAGGTGCTGCCATGATGCTTACCGCCACCAGAAATCATCAAGGCCTCCGGATCCATCTCCTCCTTGCTCGGGTCAAACTGAGGACCGCGTAGCTCTTTCGCCACCTCAGAATAGGACATCATCTTGTGGTAGGCTGCAGCGCTGGTGTACGCCTCAACACCATCTAACTAAAATCTAACAACTAACTAACTAAAATATATAGAAACTAACTACTTGTAGAAAAGACTAGCTTTCCTAAGCCAACTAAAATCTAAGTAATATAACAACTAAAAACTATTAGGTAGCTATTTTTTCCTAAGCTAAGTAATATAACAACTAACTACTTTCCTAAGCTATTTTTTATTTTTATTAGCTAGGTAATATAACTACTGACTACTTTATTTTTATTAGTTGTATAGTTTTTATTAGTTGCATTGTTCTAACAATAAATAAAATTGATAAAGAACAAAAAACAGAGAAAAGAGAGATAGGGGGAGCTCACCTGCAGATCTGGTGGAGGCGGTCGAGCCCAACGGCGAGGAGTTGCAGCAGGAGCTTCCAGGGGCAGGGCGGAGGAGGTGGTGGTGGTAGCCGGCGAGGAGGCCACTGCCACCGGAGCCGAGGAGGAGGGGCAGGCGGCCGGCGAGGGAGGCGGTCGCGGCGGTGAAGTCGTGCAGAGGCCTCCTGGTCTTGCACGGGGGCTGGGCAGTGGCGGCGACGTCTTCCCGAGGCGCGACGGGGCGACGTCTTGCACGGGGGGGCGAGGTCTTCCAAGGGGGTGGGGGCGGGGCCAACCGGGGTGGTGGTGGGTGGCGGCGGCGGCGGTGCGCGTCGAGGAGGAAGGTGTGGTGGAGTGGGGGTTAGGGTAAGCCCACGAGGGGGGGTTATGGACCAGCTTTGCCGTCAGCCGGCTGACGACAACGTCTGCCGTTAGGCTAAGCCGTCAGCTGGCTGACGGCAAACCTTGGCGCCGTTACATCGGGGCTGGAAGGGACACGTGGCCTGCGGGTGGCCGTCAGCCGTCCTTTGCCGTCAGCTTTATTGGTTTTTGCCGTCAGCCAGTGGACGGCTTAGCCAAGGCTGACGGCATACCTGTCCTACGCCGTAAGCTGAACGTTTGCCGTCAGCTTGGCCCAGGGCTGACGGCATAGGAGCCTTTGCCGTCAGCCCCGATAGAAAGCTGACGGCAAACTGCCAAGCTCACGGCAAAACTCCTGTTTTCTGTAGTGAATGACCCATTTCGCACACGTTTTTTTTAAATGTGAACTTTCTGTAAATTGAAATTTTAATAAATAAAAGTTAGTTTCGAATATTAGTGTGTTATTAATAATTACATCAGAGTATACAAATATTCATGTGCACATTTTTTTTTCAAAATATACGATTAAGATTTCTATTTAAGAATATTTATTTAATAAAAAAGTAAAATGTCAATGAATACAAACATGGCTTATATTTAAATTATATAAATTATGGATAACAACCTTTAAAAAATATTTATGAATATTCACTAGTGTATAATTTCACTCATGGATTATTTTAATGAATTTTATATAAGATAAATACAATACACGAGTGGATATTCATATGAACATTTTAAATTTAAAAATATGATTTTTTGTAATTGTAGAGAACTTTACTTAAACATCGTACTAATGAATTATAAGACTGTGTGTATAATTATTCAAATATCATACTAATATTTATGTGCTTTAATTTTAAAAATATTTAAGAGATTCTTAAAAATATTCGTATTACTTTATAATATAAAAACATTGTTATCATTCATATATATTATTTGTATTTTTTTATATAATACATGAATACTTTTAAAATACATGAATTTTCAAAAATTTAGTTATTAATTGATTGTATAATATTTGTAATACTTGTATTACTGTGATTATAATTTAGAAACTTTTTACATTACCAAATACGTGTGTAAGTTGGCCATTGGGTGCAACTGTATCACATGATGAGGAGCTGTACTTGCCAACTCAATTACTGTGGTGGAATGGCTGGTTGAGGTTGTAAGCGAGCTACATATCTCATGTCAAATTTCGGAAAGAAATTTTGCCAATTTTTCTGCAGTATTGACACACGGGACCCATTAGTCATAGAGAGATTAGTAGCAATTAAATCTTGTCTCGTCGCTACAGTGGCCCATTTTACGTATATGAATGAGGTTAACACCGTATTTGCACGTTCGTGCCATGTTTTAAAACTAGTTCAACATATTTTTAAAATTCAGACACTAAAGTGAACATTCGTACCAAGTTCAAGCATCAGCGATGCAATTACCTCATTTTTTTCTCCAACCATTGTTAGATGTGCGCATGAGGGGACCTATTCCAAAGAAAAGTTTTCACCCCTCTTTATATATAAATCAATTGAGGGGACCTATTGAAGTGTTACATTTGTGGATGCTAACAATTGTGAAATTATGTCATTGTGATTGTGAAATTTTGATAAAATTACAAACTTGTAGTGGATATCAGGTGAAACGCCATGTGACTTCAGCACTTCCGTGGAGCACTTTGACGTTTGTTAACCAAGTGAAACACCACTACCCATAGCGGTTCTCCTATAGCACAAAGGAAATGCCACGACCCATGGCCTTGGGATTGAAGCACTTTGATATCGCCTGTGTTAACCTGGTGAAACATCATGACCCACATCATTTTACACCAAAGCACGTTCAAAATGTTCAAATAAGTCCACAAGAGTTTTTTTATCTATAATACTATAATAGTTCATCCCCACTAACTTATTTATCTTGACATGCAAGCTATCCACATCATCAAGTAGGTCCACCGTGCAAAAACTCTTCCACTAACTAATCATGCACATGTTCTCATTAACTTTGCATGTGCATGCAATCTCTCACAACTAAATAATAACTTTGTATGCACTCAACCTCACAATTTATAAGTAAGTTTTTTCTATAAAAAACAAATTATAAGTTACATTGCATTTTATTTCTTATGTAACATTTTTTATATATACACATCCATAGTTGCTATGATTGTTTTAGGTTTAGTCAAGGGTGGACACGTCTTCACTTTCTCTACTCAACTATGTTTTCGCCTCATATCATCTCGCTGATATATTGTCAAGTATCTAAATTAACAAAACAAAAATCAAACACAATTTTATATTTTTCATCAAAATTTCTTTCAAAAAATAATTTATAATAAATTATACTATGTTTCGTAAATTTTCACATGTTTTAAAACATTAAATTATTTCTCAACGGTTCCCGCAGCAACGCACGGGGTATCATCTAGTTTATAAAAAGACTGTAAGCGAACACCCTACAGTCAATAGGTGCAACAACTCCAAATTATAAGTACCGTGTCTTGAACCTAGGTGGGTAGGAATGTATCAGCTCTTTCCCACCACTAGGTTATGCCTTAGTCTGTAAGTCCACAAGAGTCAACACCAAAGACCTTGGTGTAAGATCAGGGGTGTAAAGTTCACGGACCGTAAATGTTGGATATGTGCCCTAGAGACAAATTAATAAAGATATTTGTCACATATCCGTTTTGTTCATAATACGTTTTATACTGTGCTATAACTGTATTACTTGGAAATACTAATACAGGTGTAGTATAAAACATGGTCCGTAGTTTAACTCGGGTAAACTATCTCATTGGGCAATTGATTGATCAAGCTTTCCTGATCATGGCGACACTTAAGTCCATTGACAATGAGGTCATATCGTTAAGGGGAATGATGTGATGGACGTACACCCACCTAAAGTATTGCAATGTGATCGAGTCACATAGTTCAGCGTTGCTATGACTTTGTAACATATGGCTTAGTCCTTAGACCGTAATGATCATACGTAATTGTCATCTATGAGGAGACTTTGATTTGTATCCCATCGCCTGACTGAAATATGCTGGCTATAACGGTGCACTTTGGGTATTCCGAAATGGATGGTTGATGAGTATGTTAATAGATCAGAGCGGGATTTGTCAGCCCTTGTGACAGGACAGGTACTCTGGGCCCACTCGGTGATATTGCATCAATAGCTTGCAAGCAAGTGACTAGATCACAAGAGATGCAATGATCATGGACGAGTAAACTTGTTTGTTGTGAACGAGATGTGAACACGGTATGTAGGATACCGACGATCAAACCTCGGACAAACAAAGTACCGCAGCACAAAGGGATTACGTCGTATCGTTAACGGTTTCCAAAAGCGATCAAAGTTCATTCGATGGAAGCGCAGGGGCTGTCAAGGATTGTAACCAGGTCCAACTGACTAGTCATTGGTCAATGAGAAGAGTCTCGACCATGTCTGCTGTTTCCCGGACCGTTAGGGTGTTACACTTAAGGGCAATCGATGCATAGGACAGTTACGGGATCAATCGGTGAAATATGAGAAATCACCGGAATAGTTCCGGAGGAGGACGGAATGGTTTCCGGACATTTTGAATAGTTCAAAATAAAGTTTAATTGTTTTAATAATGTTTTTATTATTTAATTATCTGAATTAAATATTTAAAACATATTAAATAAATTAAAAAATGGGGGAAAAGGCTATATGGGCCCATGGGGCCCATTAGGGGAGGAGGGGGTTTCCCCCCTTGGGCTTGGCGCCAAGGGTGGGGCCCATCCCCCCCTATGGCCGGCGCACCCCCCCCCCTTGGGGGTTTAGTCCCACATGGGGGAGGGGAGGAGGATCACACCCCCCCTTGGCCTATATAAGGAGGGGTAGACCCCCCTTTTTTCCCAACACACCAAATCTCCTTCTTTCTTCCTTCTCCTTCCCGGAAGTGGACTCCCCTTGTTTGGAGTCTGCACCAGGACTGGAGTTCTCCACCATAAGGCAGGCCGTCGCTCTGCTGGATTCAGGATCCGTAGCCATCTTTCTTCCGCTGCTCGCCTGGTTCGGGGCCCGGGAGGAACATCGATTGTACCGTACGTGTATAATCTCTTCGAGGCACTACACCTGTGGTGCTACTTCGCCGCTGGAGGTTTACCGGGAGTCATCCTCGCCGGTGGTGGTCTTCTACACGACAGGGAGGTCGTAGTTCTGAGTCTACGCCAACCACGTTCGTAAGAACGTTTCCTTCTTTCGGTCTTCAAAGGTATGAACACCGATTCCCTCCGTTACTTTACATCGCCATAGCATAGATCTTGGGTTCGGGTACCGTAGGTGTGAAAATTTTGTGTTTTCTGCCCCGTATCCCAACAGTAGAGCTTTCGTCGGGAGGAATTGCTAAGATCCTCAATTGTTTCCCTTGTGTGAGCTAGTCAATGGTGACTGCACAACTATCAGCTTGATTACCAGATTGGAAACACCATTGACCATGACATCTTTCGTGTAAACTATACGTCAAAGTGAGTGGTATTTTTTAAAAATTGTGAGTTCATAAAATACTTTGCAGCTCCGGTCATTTCGGTGCTAAACTCGATTACGAAGAACAAAATAGTTATTTTGGCCTCTTTTGCATATTTAAAACCCTAAAGAACAATATGTTAAACATTGGATGTAATAACTCAAAACCCATCCGATGTATTAAATATGTTGTACACTTGAGACCGAAACGGTTTTGACCTAATTTTTCTCTATTAGGAGATGGCGGCATAGCTTGTGAGATGCTCTCTTTTGCATAAAATAAAGGAAAAAGATTTCCCTCGCCCGATCGATCTTTGCACGCGCGTCCCCCATGGGCGAATGTATAGGGTGGACAGGGTGGGCCACCGGATTTTTGAACACAAGGATATACCTATGCAACCCAACCCAATTCAGCGAGAAGAAAACCCTCGTTCCTCTCTCCTCGCAGCAGACCCGAGCCCCCGACCCCGACGCCCAGACGACAGCCGCCTCGCCGCCGCCCACTCCCAGTCCCCTTCTCCGGCCAGGTTCTCCTGCCTCCCCTCCCTCACCCGTTTTCCCGCCGGCCGGTGGCCGCCCTGCCGGTCAAGGCCTGCGAGAGCGAGGCAGCGGCTCCCTGCGCGGCTGCGCGACCCGGCTTGGTTGCGCCCCTGCAGGCTGCAGCCAGCCCCGGCGACCCGGCGTCCTGCCTCCCCGTCGGCCCGGACTCCCCCCTCCCCTGAGTCCCCCTGCCCTGCAAGTGCAAAGCTTCAAGTCGTTGTTTCCCTGACAAATTTAAGGTATCCAAATGGTCTCAAACTCTCAATTTAATATTTAGGTTTTGCTGTGCTGAGATGTACATGAATAGATGAACTGATTAACAATTGTGATTTGTGCATTGTGTATTGATTAAAAGTATTTTTATTACATAATTGTTGAAGAATGAAGAGGGTTGGTGATATTGTTTCTCTTTTTGAGAGACAAGCTATGAAGATAGGGAAGAAAAAGAAGGCAGAGAATATACCGAATGTGGCCGAAGAGCAAGCGGAAAACGTGTCACCGGTTTTGATTGAAGAGCAAGCAGAAAATGTGTTACCGGTTGTGGTTGTGGTTGAAGATTAGTGTGTTGGTAAGACCATATTGATTTACTCCTTTCTGATATTGATAAATACTTAGATCATTCATATGTTATGTTGCTTTAAAAAAATCTTTGAGCGGACCACCCTGTGATCAAATGCTAGCTTCGCCACTGGCGTCCGCCACCCTCTTGGCCGTTGGATGAGATCTTGAACCAACAGCGCGAGCGACCACACCCCTTCGCAACTGACCGGCTGTTGCAAAGGACCCTTTGCAACAACTATCTTGTTGCAAGGCAAGGTCACGTGCGCACTATGAGCCCACGATCCCACGAACCGCTCAACATTATCTTTGTTTTTTTCATGCGAGCAGGTGAGCCACCCATTTTTTCCTCCGCCAAAACGTGATTCTCCCCTTTCTCCGTCTCGGTGCTGCAAGCCAGCCGGCCGCTTCCACAACGGCCCCCGCCGTCGAGACCCCCGCGGCGGCACCGCTGCTGTCCGCGGCTGGGGAGATCTCCGCGGTGGCGCCGACCAGGTCGCAGTGGGGCGTCCTGGGAGGTGGATGATTGGGAGTTACCCGTCTTACGCAAGGTCCCCAGCGACATCACCGCTGCTATCCATGGCAGGGGGAATCCCCGCGGTGGCGTCGATCGAGCCGCAGTGGGTGTCTTGGAGATGGATGACTGGGAGTTCGCGAACTAGAAGAACATGGTTGTTTCAAGGGAGATATGGATGCTTTTTGCAACAAAAGCCTTGTTGCAATGGTCTAATCGCAACAAAGCTTCTGTTGCAAAGACTTTCTTCCAGGGGTGCGCAGATCGACGATGTATGCTTTTTGCAACAAAGGCCCTGTTGCAATGACCCGATCGCAACAGAGGCTCTGTTGCAAAGGATTTTCTCTCTCGGGTGCGCAGATTGGACGATGAATACTTTTTGCAACAGAGATTATGTTGCAATGATCTAAACGCAACAACGCCTCTGTTGCAAAGGCTGCTCTCGGGTGCGCAATCGTATAGAATGACTACAACTTGTCCTATCGTACGGTTATGAAGCCGGCGGATGTTTTCTAATCTTCAACCGGCGGACGCGTAGCACTCGCCTAAAATAAATTGAGATAATGATATTTGCTATTTTTTGACCTAAATTTCACTATCGGGTCTTTATTTTTCACTCTGTACACCAAATTTCAGAATCCATGCTTCGCCGCTTTCCATGCCGTGTTCTAGAAAAAAAAGTGATCATGATGACTGCGAAGGGTTTGCATGGACGAAGGAACAGGGCAAACAGGCAATGCATCATGGGGGCATGGCCGTATCAGGGACATCAAGCCTAACATAACTGAATAAATGATGAGATCATGGGATGGCACTGGCACCCAGTACGATTTTACTTCAGAGCTCAGGATGCCATAAATAGATTTCTGCACAACTCGGGAGAGGGTAAATCCACTCATTTTGCAGCTTCTATGGAACAACATCGTGCAGCTGCAGTTCGTAGGACAGTCACCAGAATGAATCGTGTCAAATCATTGCACGGATTAAATGCAGGCCAACAACAACCACTCTTCTGGTGTAGCAGAAAGAAACTAGGACAAAGAATGCTCTTGCTCTCAAACAGATGCCCAACTTATGCAACTCTGGATCAACTTGAAGCAAAAGTCACTCAGGACGCTGTACAATATGACTGCTAAGGGTAACATTTAGTTTCCAATACATGTTGAGAGAACTAGGAGCAAAATACAAGAAACTAAATTTCGAGATATCAACGGCAGTTCCTGGTAAAAAAGCAGTGTCATCGACCAAAGTGTGAAGTATATTTGCGAGATCATCATATTGAATGTTCAGTTTGTTACTAGTAAAATGGCTTCAGAACTGTATCTCTATCTTGTCACCAATGTTGTAGGTTGGCATAGGCTGCCTCTGGGCGGCCCTATAAACTTAACTGAGAGATGCCTTCCAGGAGATTTCTTATTATACTTGGCTTCTGATAAGATTGATATGGAGTCTGCTTGTGGGCCTCAGCAGATTTTGGTACCCAAACATTTCAGTGCAAGGACAATTTGTCCGAGCTCAACTCTCTCGCTCTAGGCCTTCCCTGGCCGCGACTGAACTTGCACACCCACTGCGCAACTTGTCACGAGGTGATGAGGATGCTGAAATCATGAGGTTGGCGAGCTGCGACGGTGGCCGTGGGTTGCTGCGGGGGCTCGACGGCAAGCTGCAACCAGTGTGGTGGAGATATGCAGTCGGCATCGTCAAATACTGGGATGGGCATAACGGGGATTCACAACTGGCGTTGCGGGATGTTGGGGTTGGCACGGGCGAGCTGCAACCGGCTCAAAATACAGGTCGGTAGGTTGAGCCGGTGGTGGCGCACGAGCGTCGCAAAAATGGTTTTGCTGCAACTGGCTGTATGGTAGATGGCCGCTCGGGATTGGTTTTGCTGCAACTGGCTGTGGTGGCGCACGAGCGTCGCAAAAATGTTGGAAACAAGTGACCACAACTGCTACGACCAGCAAATGATCGTGCTACAATGTTGCAGGTAGTCAAGAGACGAGCGTGAGAGCAGTCACACACACGTGATTGGAAACAAGTGACGAGGAAGGATCGACTGCGTGCGAAGGGCACCAAGATCAAAATTTAGAAATCTTTTAATAATAAATTCTAACCGTTGGACCATTAAATAAGCAGTAATTTTATATGTGGATCCCACCTATCAATTTAATAGAACACATTGAAAAAATTAAAGTACACTGAAAAGATGGTGCAAGGATTTAAACTCACAACCTGCTAGAGGCGACTAAGTGAGAGCAACTAGTTGTAGAGTACTTGTTCACGACCCGGCTCAGCGAGTACTTTTCTAGGCTGACAGCGCGCCACGTGTCATATCCACAACGTTCCCTCGGTATTTTGTTTTTTAAATTTTTGTGTACGTATTTTTTCTGTTTAAAATTAATTTTTTCTGTGTTTTTTTTCAACTTTTCCGGATTTCGCACGCTTTTCCTATACATTTAGGTGAAGAAAAATTCACAAAAAAGAGAGGCACGAGTCGTGCTTCTGAAAAGGAGGCACGACCGTGCCTCTGCAGGAGCCACGAATATATTTGGCCGAGATGCACGCCGCATGCCCCAAAACAAGAAAAAAAGGAACCATCATATTGAGCCACTTGTCGTGCGCACAAAGCGCCACTTGTCATGCACGAAAGGAGTGGCGTTCGTTGCTATTATAATTAATGATTTCGTGAATAATTTTAATGGGTGATAAGGATACACCAACCTTATGTGATTTTATGCTTAAGCGGGTTTAAGGCCCATTTGCTCTGCGAGTTTTTTAATAGAAGTTTTATGAAAAATATATAAATTATAATCATGTGTTTCTAAATATATATATATTTATATAATAAGTAAAACTTTAAATTGTTCATGTATTGATTTAAAATCCATATATTTACATTATTAAATACAAACTATTAACTAATTATATGAAAAATCCTTATAATCAATTTATTAAATGAAAAATATATAATTATTATATGAAAAAAATCCATTGACATTAAATAAAAAAAATTAGCTTTAAAATTTGCACATGTTGGTTTATTGTGTGTGCGGTAAAGTACATGTAAATTTTATTTAATTATTTTAATTATATGGATATGCTTATAGTAATGTTTTATTTTTGCAAATACGAATATGTTTTTATTTATATAAGCATTTATTAAATTAAAGTTTTTTATATAAATTTTTTTCAATAAATTTTTCTTTATGGTAAAATTATCATGTTTTCAATGAAAAAATTGCATGAAAATAATGAATCTATAATATCTAAATAGTTCATCCCCGCTACCTAATTATCTTGACATGCAAGCTATCCACATCATCAAGTAGGGCCACGATGTAAAAATAAAAATTTCACTAACACTTCACGCACATGCTCCCATTAAATTTTCATGTGCATGCAACCTATAACAAATGGAATATTAAACTCTTTTATGCACTCAACTTCAAAATTTAGAAAATATTATTTTAACTAAAAATCAAATTATGAGTTACCTCGCATAAATATTTGTATATGCGACAAACTTTTTATATGTAATAGATTTAGCCAAGGGTGATGTCGCCAGTGTCTCTACTCAACATTATTTCGTCTCATTGCATCTCAGCGGTATATTGTTAAGGTAATAAATAAACAAAACAATAATCACATTCATGTTTTGTTTTTTCATAAAAAATACATTTTTACTCAAAACATATCTATTTAAAAAGAACTTATAATTAAATTATACTATGCTTCATAAAACAATTCGTATTTAAAAAAAAGTTATTTGCTAATAGATTCCGCTGCAACGCGCGGGAATCATCTAATATGTTTATAATAGTAGGTGATTATAAAAAAATGAACATTTGTTAAAATTATATTAGAATTTATTATAAAACATTTACAAACATATATTTTCATTTGATATTTTTAGTAAATATTCAAAATATTACATATATAGATTTTCAATTTGTAATATAGTTATATGGATAATTTTTAAATTATTTTTATTTAATTTATAAATATTATCTGTAATACACGATTATAATTGACGTGCATTATATACATTAAAAAAAAGGTGCAAGATGGGTTGCTTGTGCTACAACCCACTTAAACTTGACAAATGTATACACAATGTATCTACACATGTCATGGAACCTTCATGATTTTAGAGCAACTCTAGCAGATACGCTATAATGCGAGATGCCAAATTCAGTTTGAGGGTCGGCGCAAACGTAAAATGAAATACAAAAGATGCGCTAAATTTATACGGCATATTTACATGTTCGAAACTGAAAGTTTTCTACGATACAAAACCTACCGAAACATCACCAGAGTCTAAAAAAGGCGAAAAAAACTACATAGTCTAATCACCGGAAATCGCCGGGAGTCGTCGGTAGATCGATGCCTCGCTTTTTCGTCGGCTCGTAGAGGTAGTAGTGAAGATCTCTGCTAGCTCCAGCTCATCCTCATCCACCGCAACTGTAAGGCGATCGGCTGCGCTGTCCTCGCCGGCATCCACTACCTTTTTGGCGGGGAGGAGTTCCCTTTTCGACATCCGATGGCGATGCATAGCATGCCAGATGAGGTGGTCAACCGCATGGAAGCGCGCCCGCCTGCTGTGCTCGACGCGGGATAGGGCGTCGCGGATGCGGGCTTGCGCGGAGCGTCGAGAGCTTCCCGCCTCGTGTTCGTGTCGGCTTTCCTTGGCCGGCGGTGGCCCTCCCAGGCAACCGCGGTAGTTGCGACCGCCTAGAGCCGTCAAGATTGCTCGGCGGAGTGCGGATAAAAATGGAGAGGACGAAATTGGATGCGGTGGCGCCCGCACCGAGTACATATAGGGCGTGTTTGGATTCTTGCCTCGCATGTGTACCGCATCCGCCATGCAATATTGGTAGTGATTGGTAGCCTGCACATGTGTTTCAACCAGGCCCGACGGATGCAAAATACCCCCCTCAGCCAGGCTGAGCTCCCACGCAAATCTCGTCCGTTTCCGCGAGCCTGCACCCGCACCTGCAGCCTTTTCCTCCGCTCGGTCGTTTCCTCCCCCCAGTCTCGCTCCTCACGCGCTCGCTCCCCGGACGCCTCGCCCCTGACGCAGTGGATCTCGCCGGCCGCCCCAGCGACGTCCTCGCCGCCCGCCCCAGCGACGTCCTCGCCGCATATCTTCACCGGTGAGTTACCTGTCCTTCTCTCTTCCCCCACCCTCCATTCCCTGGATCTGGTCTTCCTTCTGCGTGTTCCCGTTTTGGATCTCGCCGGCCGCCAGATCTGTTCGTCAGTGCAAGCACAAGCCCTCGGAGAAGCCCTTACTCGCTGGGAGAGCCGCCGGACTCCCACACACATAGAAACTCCGTGCCGTACATGTGCGGTCTTGGATTTTGGTCATGGCTGCATCTCCATCGAACTCCCACGCACATAGAACTCCGCCAAATCCATCTAGACAAAATCCGCCGCTGGCCACTGCTAGTACATCTTGATAGCCGCCGTCGGCCACTGCTAGTACCACGCTGTCTCTCCTTCCCATCTAAATAAATCCAAAGAATGTACTAGTAATTAGTCAAGTAGACCAATGTTTGCTTCATGAATATGGCTTGATTAGATATGGCACTGCTTTCTGAATACTTTGTGCATATTTTATTTTATTTGATGATGCAAATGCTGCCTATATGTTATCTGCCCATGCCTAATTTGTAAATTTGTGCTAAATTTGTCTAGATGGATGACAACGGCAAGACACGAGAAAAGCTAATAGTGCAAGCTGCTAGTTTGGTTGTTGTATTGTGTGCCTATATGGCCACAATAGCTAGTAGGGCTAGAATTAGGAACTCGTTGGGCCATTCATCACCTCTTCAAGCTCAACGATGGAGTGCCCAAGGATGTGCCCAGCGGTGGAGTGTGAGCAATGTTGTGCTAATTAATCTATGGAAGCTGACCATATTTTATTGTATTTGGTCAGAAAAACCATGCCCCTATATATGTGATGCACGAGTGAAGTCTGTTTTAAACCTTGAAGTTGTACAGCTGGTCCAAATCAAACCTCCATCTTCAAATCCCTGAAGTTTGTACCCTGTACTTAGCAATCCCGGTCAATTTTAACCGAACCTGCTTGTACCAGTTTGACACACTACAAAAATACCGATCCCAGTCAGCCCGCGCTCTGCCGTCCGTGGCCGCGCCCAGCTCCGGCCAGCCCACGCTCCGCCGCCCGTCCGTGGCCGGGTCCAGCCGGCCGCGTTCCATCGCCCGTCCGTTGCCACGCCCCGCCGCCGCCCAGCCAGCCTTGTCCCGCTGCCAGTCCGTGGCCACCGCCTAGCCAGCCGCGCCCCGTCGCCCGTCCATGGCCGCGCCCCACCGACGCCCAGCCAGCCGCGCCCTGCCTCGCCGGACTCGCCCAGGACGCCCGCGCCCAGCCAGCCCGCGCTCCGCCGCCGCCTCTGGCCGCCCCTGCAGCGTCCATGGCGCCGCCCAGGCCGCCCGTGGCCGCGCCCGACAGCCTGTGGACTCGCCCGCCTCGTCCGTGGCGCCGCCCAGGCCGCCCGTGACCTCGCCCGACAGCCTGTGGACTTGCTCGTCTCGCCCGTGGCCGTCCATGGCGCCGCCCGGGCGCTTGTGGCCTCGCCCGTGGTTGTCCGTGGCGCCGCCCAGGCCGCACGTGGCCGCATCTGGCAGCCGTTGACTCGCCCGCGGGCATCCGTGGCGCCGCCCTGCTCGTACTCGCTTGTTGCAAGAGTCCACGGGCGCGACCAGCGCCGTCATGTGGTTCGGCTCCGTGCGCGAGACGTCGCTCCATATGAGTACACGCCGGCGAGACCTCCATGTGCCTACTGCTTCAGGAGAAAATTAGGGATAGAGGAAGAATATGACAAGTGGGGCAGGGGTGTAAGTGAGGGTAAACTTTGATTCTGCACGGGATTGATTTTTTTCCTGGTGTACCAAACAGGATGAAGGTTGAGATTGACCGGGATTAATGAGTATAGGGTACAGATTTCAGGGATTTATAAGTGAGGGTTCATATGCGACGAGGTCTATAACTTGAAGGTTTAAAACAGACTTCACTCGTGATGCACTGGAATGTAACTTGCACCTTAATTATGTTATATTTCTTTGTTGGACTGTAATCGATTCTAATATGGACAATATAGATTTGTGCAACTCTAAGATATAATGTATTGATATGATCCATGTGGACTTGTGTCTCTATAATATGTGATATCTTTAGATGTACTGGATACTTCATTTATGTGCACTCTTGATGATCTTGTGCAGATTTTAGCTATTTTCTACCATAAATTATTTATGTGTCATTTCACAGCGCGAATTACCGGATGATGCATCTCTCATACTACCCCTCATGCAACTTACCAAACAAAATCTGAGCTCAGCCTATGCCATATCATGTAGCACACCAAACACACATCTCTACTCATTTTTGCATCATCTCAACCAGGCCAGCCCCACCCAAGCTCCTTCATGCAATGCACCCTGGATGCATCCAGGAAACCAAACACGCCCATAGCGTACGGGAGGTGATTATGCGGGGTGCCCGTAAATTTTTTACGGACCGGACGCAGATATGTTCTGACCGAAAACGCGCATGTGCACCAAAATACCCATATAATACACGCCGGCAACGGGATGACATATCTGCTAGAGAGTTGCTCTTAATGATTAGCAGCCCATATGCTTGCATACATCATTTTTTTTGGAACACGGTACAACTCAGACGCTCACATAGATGAGTATACAATCATCCCTATGACGCATACACGCACACCCTACCCCTATGAGCATCTTTATAATACTGAGTCGATACGTCATCTTAAGATTAACGAAGTCACCACCTTGTTTTGCATACATCGTATTTGAACGCTCCTACAAATTGCAACATGAGTTTGATGTGTTTTATAAGTTTAGATATTAGGGTGTTGTTGACAAACAAATTAAGGCTCAATAAAAGTATCTTTTCAACTTGGCCTTGATTGATTAGCTTTGAAAAATAGACGGACGTTTTCTAAAACAACTCCTTGTGTAAACGACTCGGTGATACTTGCCGCCGTGTCGCTGGATGGAAATGAAACAATCCCCCCCAATACGACGAACCAAGGCGTCTTGGGCCGTTTCTCAACGTCCAAAAAGAAAGGATAAGGATGGCATAAAGAGTGGGATAGGATGGAAGGCGATCAGGAAAGATGATTTTGTGCAGCAACCAGGGAAAAAACAGAGCAGGAAAAGAAAGTGGGTTTGTCTGGGTCTGACCGGCCTGACCGCGCGGCTGTCTGACCGGTCTCCCCCTCCCCTCCCCTCCCCTCCAACGTTTGCTTTAACTTTAGCCTGTGGTAAGTTGGTAGATTACAGTAGATCATCACGCTGGCAAAACATCCATCCGTTGCAGCTGGTGCCTATGCACGCGCCGGTCATCCACCACCAGCGACGTCATGGAGGGGAAGGGCTCCTTTTTCTCGTGAACCGGCCGGCAAGAAAGAAATGCGTGCACATACTCCCCAGCTTCTTCTGAGGTGCCTAGCCTTCGTGTTTTGCTTCCAAGTTCCATGCATGCCCCGTCTGTCCTTTGGGCATCGGATCATGCGCCTTCGGAAAGGAAGCAAGGACCAGGGGGAAAAGCCGACCTCAGGCAGGCTCTCGCTCATGTTTGCCTTTTATTGCCACGGCTTCTCTTTTTCTTGGAGACCTAGAATTCAGACGAAATACATAATGCAACTTGAATTCTTTTTTTTGCGGCGAAATGCAACTCGAATTATTTGAGGCCCTCAGAAACGTTTTCATGATCCACGCGGTATAGGATTTCCTTTTAAGCATACTCAAAGTTTTACTGGATAAAACCAGGTTGAAGACATTCTTTTCTAATACACTTTTTTTTTGAAACTTTCAATGCTACCGACTCTGTTTGAAAGACGAAGGAATCGGAGGAGGAGCCTGCTTCATAGACGGATAAGTGGATTACTCATAGACGGAGGCGAACACCTAGGAGTCAAGCACTTACATCCAGCAGTCGAGGCGCGCACAACCATTAACTGGGTTTGTATAACCTACATTCGGGCTCGTACGCTAGGAAGCAAGAGCAGGACGTCGATAAGGTGGATAATTGATTGACCAATCCAAATAAGACGGGAAGAGGAGAAAGTTTTAATATGAGAAATGACGAATTATTGTGCGATGCGTGGTTAGCCACTCACATCGATTTGATCCATGGCATGGAGCAAAGCGGCGTAACATTTTGCTATAATATTTATGTTTGGTTCCATGAACACAAGTATTTGGAGCCTTATCTCGACCAATTTATTTGAGATCATGTGATAAAATCGCTGAACCATCAATGATACACCATCCAAAGTCTGCGCCAAGGGTTGTAGCCATCTCAAACAACTAGTCAACAAATGTCCAAGTGGTGCACAAATCAACGGGCATGTAATTTATTTTTGGTGTTGGTCAATTAACCGGACATGCAAATTCTTAATTGCATGCTCTTTGTATTGATCATTTGGACGGATATGCAAATTGTTGGTTGGATGATTTTTATCTTGATTATTTAGTTTGATATGTAAATTGTTGATTAGATGTTTTTAGTGCTGGTCCTTTAAACGGATATACTTGTTGCCAATGTATTTTTTTTGCTAGCTCTTCCGTGCTTGCACCTTGTATTTGAAGGAAAAGAAAAGCTTCGTCCCCATGCATTATTGGTTGAAGTTGAATGGCCAATCCAAATGACGACGATCCATTGCCAATATCTTCATAACCTGCAATGAAGACGAAGAAGGTGAACCAACCGTCCCAACAGAAAAGTTGTCCAAGAAAGTTATAAAGGGGTCTCGAGGAAAGAAGTGGGATGAGAAGATGATGTGAGAAGAGGCGGCAACCAAGATGACGTAGAGGTTTGAGAACATCTTGGCGAAGAAAGAGGGGACATGTGTCAAGCACAATTAGGTGAAGAAAGAAAAAGAAGGCAAAATGGTTTAGCATCTTCGCGGTGACGACTGAGAAGAAGATAAGGCTCGACAAGACGAACGTTGAGCTCGCGATCGCTTCGATGGATACACAATGTTGACTATGATGATGAAAGAGTTGAATCTCGATGTGGCGATGATCGTGAAGTTGCCCGTGTTCGAATGTTGAAGCGCACGAAGACCCATTTTGTGACCGAGTATGTAAAAAGAATGAACATTCGCAGTTTTTTTTATTGTGATCAAAAGTTATAATTTAATCATATTGTTATGCATTTCAAACCATGCTCATTTTGTTTATAATCGGACCAAACCAAACATTTAGGGGATGCAATTGAGTGACCAACTTTCGTATCAGTTTTCAGGAAGAGATTCAGATTGTCCACGAACGAATATTGTATCCCACGAACCAATACAATATCCGGTTTAAGGAACGACGTTGAAAATGCACTTGCGGGTCGTGGATGCCACTCTGAAATGCAGAAAATAGCAGAAGATTTAGCCATCGGCTTCATCTGGGCAAGATTACTGACATGATTGGAATTTGGAAAGACATAGTACTTTAGAAGAGCTTTGCATCTCAGGCCAACGAACTTACTAGTGCAAGCAACGATGAACCAAGTAGTTCAGCGGCGGTGACTATTCATAACTTTGCAATCATCAAAGTAACAGAAGATACACGTGACATTATTTACTTGAGAAGGGTTGGGCTTCATTACAAAATATAGCTGGTGGATTATCTTCTATGGAGATTAGCCATTAAAGTTTATCCAATGAAAGATGCGCCAAATTTACTCGTATCAGTAGCAAGGAAGAAATTTATGCCCGACCAGTTCATAATTCTACGTTTGTCTGGGTAAGAGGAGCGTCATACAAAACTAGCAACAGAAAATGTCTGGTAAGAGGACGCGTCCTGGGCGCGACATGGAGAACTAGCAACAGAAAATGTCTGGTAAGAGGACGCGTCCTGGGCGCGACATGCAAGATAAGCTAAAGAAAAAGAGATGGTGTGGTAGGAAGACGCATCCTTGGCGCGCGACAGGCAAGATAAGCTAAAGAAAAAGAGATGGTGTGGTAGGAGGACGCGTCCTTGGCGCGCGACAGGCAAAATAAGCTTCCAAAGGATCACCAAGTTGCAGATGCTTAACAGCTTAAGCGAGTATCATAAGCTTCAGATCAGCGGCCACGGATCGATACTGGAACTCTAACATGGCAAGTAGGGTGACCTGAAACAGTGAGACAAAGACGCCATCAGAACCGTATCAATTGCATCATAGTAGGTAGCACGGCAAGGAGTATATATGAGGAAGAGAGAAGATTAACGAGAGTCAATCACCTGCATGTCATCGTTCTCCACGGTGCGCGGCCCGCAAGAGCTGAGGCCTGCACCCCTGCCATCTTCACGCCCATGTCGAACAGCTCCTGCGGCGAGAGAGAGAGAATTCACCCGATTCAGATCAGTACAGGCCCAGGATCAAAAGACAAACCAACACCGTATGGTATACCTTGTACAGAGGCGAGCACGGTGCAGGGTTGAGACCGTTCGTAACTTGGCGCAGGAGCTCGCCTGACTCCCTAGCCACCACATGAAGCTTGGTCTGCAGTGATAAGCTCCTCTCCACTGGGTCAGGTCCTGCCGCACTCAGTGTGTGCATGTACATCGAGCGCACCTCGTCCAGCTTGGAACAGAAGTCATCCTTGCATCACATAAAAAAAAATCCTCTGTCAGTCGAACAACAAAGCCACGCAACTAGCTAGTAATATAACGAATGCATGTAATCCGAGATGATTACCGGATGGAAAACATCCGATTCCTCCTTGCCCAGAGCCGCAACCAGAATGCTCCTCGGCCTCATCACATTGGTATCCTGTCAAGAACAAAAATATTTAACCCACGGATTAGAATTAGAAACGAAATAACTAAAAAGTGGCAAAATAAAAGTACAGTTGTAGAAAGAAGAACACTAAACAGGATGCACATAGAAACAACTCATCAAACCGTCTCCAAGAACTCTCACGGAGAAGATAAATCTGTGGCAGAACTCAGGGTGGCAAGAAAAGAAAAATCATGAGTGTAGAAAAAGGACAAACAAGTTCACGCCAAACTGGGGCGCACCTTCTTTAATTTTCTCAAGACAAGTTCCTTTCATAGGCACAGCAAAAATCCGAAGATGGGGCAAAGAAAAATTAATAACACGTTAATCCCACACATCTCAGGAGGGTAACAGCAAACGGAAACATCTCACGAGGGTAGGGCATCAGCAAACGGAACGGAAGTGCTATGAAGGAAGGAACCCCGATCAAGAGCGCAGCATGCAGGACAAGTAACGGGTGCACGAGGAACCAACCGAAATCAAAGATCTACCAAAAACATAACACAGAAGCATCAGCCTAGGTCTCACAAAAGCGTCAACGCGACCGAGCGAGAGCAGAGCAGAGCAAGATGCGAGAGAAATAAAAAGAACGGAGAGAAATCGAAATCCAAGAACTGGACCACCGCACAAGGCTACAGCACACATGGCGTCGGACGAACAAGATGAGATCCCTACCTTGGACAGGAAGAGGTGGACCTCTAGTCCAGGCAGAGGGGAGGCTACCCCGCCGGCGAGGTGAGGCACCACCATCGGCGCCGCCGCCACCCTGGCCGAGCCCAGGACGGTCCGCGCGGCCGCGAAAAGCACAGCGGGAGAAGCCATGGCCATGGGATGGTTTGGGTGTGTCTGCTCGGGATGGACGGGTCGGGGAGGCACGCCTTTATATAGGCGCACCCACGCATTGGAGCTTCTTTTCTTTTCTTTTGAACCAGAGCTCTAAAATGGAGGAAATATCTAGTGCTCCCACTAGTTTAGGTGCTAGGCCCTAAAGAAAAACTAGTTTAAGTGCTACCAATGTTATCATTTATAAAAGCATTTCTAAAAGTTTCAAAAAATTAAGCGAAAAAGCGTGATAGTTCACAAAACATGCCTGAGCATATTCTAAAATTTTCAGCTCCAAATTCGAAATGTGCATTCAAAAACAAAAAAAAGACAAATCTAGAATGAATAGTCACATTTTCTTGCTTTTGTCTTTTTGTGACACTAATGACACTAATCATCCTAGATCTGTCTTTTTTATTTCTGAATGAACATTTCAAATTTGGAACTGAAAATTTTAAAACATGCTCAAGCATGTCTTGTGAACTACCAAATTTTCTAGCTGATTTTTTTGAAACTTTTAAAAATGTTTTTTTGAATGGTAGCATTTGTAGCACCATAAGGGGTGAGAGCACTAGATACTCTCTCATTTCGAATGCTAGGGAGGACGCTGTTTTCTCCTGCAGCATAAATCGTAAGAGCAACTCCAACGGGCGCGACACAAATGTCCGTTTTTTATCCTCCGGTGAGTGTTTGGGTTGCAACGGACAAAAAAAAATTCGGTCTAACGGGACGACGCAAACGGACCAATGTCCGTTTTTTGTCTGCCGCGACCTAATTCGGGCCCAAAATTACAGTCGATTTGGTTCGGCGCGAACTTGCAGCGGACGCGCTCGGTGTTCTCCCCTGGACCGTTTGTCTGTTCCTTCTCCACGCCACGGATTAACCTGGCCCGCCTGTCGGCGTCTCACTTTACCGGTCGAAGGCCCTGGTCGATCTGACTAGCCTGACACGCATGTCTGCGTCCCAGGCGCTATCAGCGGTGATTGTGTCCCCAATTTTTAGTCCCACCTCGGCGGTCCAGGGACTCCCGTAGGTGTTTATAAAGGGGGCCAGTTTAGATGAGTTGTCTAGTATTAAAGTTAGAAGAGGGCGTGATCTGACGAGTTTTATATTTGTGCTATACATGTGATAACACGAAATAAAAGGTATCATGTTAACACATGTATACCACCAAAATACATCTCCTACGTGAACGGTCTAAACTAACATTGCTACTATTTTTATGCTTTTAAAATAATATAGCAAAGTTAGTTTAATTGATGCGATGTGTACGTTCAAAACATACACATCACATCAATTAAATCTAATCTAACTATATTATCTCAACAATAGTCCATCACATCCTCAACTTATAAACACTTGCGGGCGTCCCTCGGCCGTCGAAGTGGGACTAAAAATTGGGGACACAATGACCGCTGTGAGCGCGTGGGACGTAGACAGGCGGAACGGGTTGGTAAGATCGAAATGACTGAAATGCGTGGCGCCCACACCGTTGGGCGGAGCGATCGGCGGACGACAGACATCAGTCTGTTTTGCGACCGAAACGGACAAAATGCGGACAAATTAGTGCTACGTTTAGGTCGCGCCATTGGAGTTGATCCAATATAGCAAATTAAGGGCATCTTCAAGGGAGACTAACTCCATGTATTCATTTGGATCATTTTTATCATCCAATGCGCGAACTGATCCGCATGTCTGTTTTCTCACAAATGTAAACCAATTCTAGGGGAGTTTTGAGGGAGTTCGGATCGCCGATGTTTCTACACCTCCGACCCACCCAAACCCCTCATTAGCCCGCAATTTCACCACTTCTTCCTTCCTCTGTATTCGCTTGCTTCATGGAGGACACCACCACTGCACCATCTCGCCCTTTCGCCGTGCATGTACCATCATTCCTTGTGGATGCTGTCTGTGGTTGTCGTCGATATGTGACGGCAGATGCCATGGGGATGGCTAAGGTGAGGGGAAGACGCGAGGAAGAAAGATGTCGATGGTGTAGGAATCGGGTTGGGTACAAACACGGTGACGGACACCACAGTGTACCCAGGTTCGGGGCTCTCCAGAGAGATAACACCCATACTCCTGCTTGTCTCTTATATATCAACGGAACTGAGCTACAATAACTGCTTCTCTATCTACTCAGGGGAAGGTGAGCACCGCCGTGGGCAAGGTTCTCTCCTGCTTCCATGAGGAGTAACTACAAGCAGTGAATGAACTGAGTGGCTTGTGAGTAATGGTGCGAATGAGAGGATCGTCCCCCACGCAGGAGGGGTACCCCGGGCTCTTATAGCATGAGGCCGGGGTAAATCGGTAACTTCACTGCCGATTGGGCCCAGCTGTCATCCTCTAATCGGCTGGGGCCCACCGACTGCTCCTCTCCGGGTGATCCGGACCCGACGAGCGGCGGCCCATGCTGTAGACTCGTAGGGCATGATGGTGAACAGTGGAGCTAGGAGGTGCGGTCTTGTCGTCCTGTCCGCGGAATCGGCGGAGAGGTCGACACCGCATCTCTGCCAGATCTTCGATGTGACTTGGCTTCTTTGCCACCCCGATCTCTCGGAATTGCGCATTTATGACCTCGTACTTGTACCCTCGACTGATCTCGGGGTCAACTTCTCCAGGGGTAGTAGGTTGTACCGATTGCGCCTGGGCCGACTGGTGGTTCCGGGCAAGGTCGATTGCCCTGGGCAATCGGCTATGCTGATGCCCACCTCGGCCCAGCTGCGGGCCAATCGGATAATTGTCTTGGTGATGAAAGGGTGGACCGGTTGCGCCTGGGCCGACTGCTGGCATTCGGTATGGCTGATTGCCTTGGAGCAATCGGCCGTACGCCTGCCCAGCTCGGCCCAGCTGCAGCCCAATCGGTCCATCCTTGTCTTGAAAGGTTGCTTTCGCTTGGGTGAGCCTACCCGGGTACCAATCCCCCGACAATAGCCCCTAAAGCTGTAAAGGTCCCGTGGTCATTTGACTGCGGGGCCTTTGCAGTTTTTCAATCTTTCTCCAATATCTTCCGAATGCTACGGCTTCCTCAAGTGCGTCATTCCGAGTTCGTCGACCGACTCGGAGCTCACACTCGGCTAGCCCAGATTTCATCCGATTTGATTTGAATCATGCCCGACTTTTGTCTTCACTTCTTGAGAATAATATCCTTCGCCGATTGCCTTCCAACAGTTACCTCCGATTATTCCGGGATACAGTCAATGAGCTGGGACCCACGACCCACGCGCGACTTGACGTAACCGCAGGCATCGACCCCCACGTCGCACGCCTCGGCTCCCACGCTGGGATTTCCTGCGCCGGTCTGCCGGTTGGTCTTCCTGTGGGCTAGGCCACACCGAGCCACACGGCCACAGGCGGATCCCACTCCCCTGCCCCGCCGCCCATATAAGCCACGGGGGAGGTCCCTTGCTTCTTCCTTCTCTCATAGCCTTCTTCCTCCTCCGCCCTTCTCTCTCGCACGCCATCGCTGCTCCGTTCGAAGCTCTCCGTCGCGCTCGCTGCTCCGCCTCCGCGCACGGGATTCGCTCTGGCCGCGCACTTGCGTGCTTCTCCGCCACCGCGGTAATATTTCACCGCTAGCTGCTCTTGCGCTCCTCGTCCTCCTTCTCCTTCCGCCCGCGAGCTCCATGGCGCCCCGGCGAGATACCTCTCAGGCCAGCCGCGGGTGCTAGAAAGGCTCCACTGTCACCGCCGGTGCCATCCAAGCTCTGGTTCGCGCCCGCAAGATGCCGGCCGAGGTCCAGTGGCGTGTTCCCAGCGCCGAGATCGTGCCCACCGCTCGTGCCGGCGAGCGAATCGTCTTCCTCGCTCACTTCGAGCGTGGATTCGGAATCCCCGCCAGCACCTTCTTCCGGGACTTCCTCAACTTCCATCGCCTGCAACCACATCACCTCGCGGCAATCTTTATCATGATCCTCTCCGGCTTCGTCACGCTGTGTGAGGGTTATCTCGGCTGCCGCCCAAGCATCGCTCTTTGGAAGCGATTCTTCAACCTCCGAGCTCACAATGCTCGGACGGGAGCGGTAGTGCCGTCTGCCACGGAAGGTGGTGAACTCACATATCCGACTGACATGACCGACTGCGGCAGTTGCCTTGTCGCAGCCGGCAAACCTAGGTATAAAAGTCCCGAGATCGTCCAGTCCTGCAAGAACTGGCATACCTCCTTCTTCTATGTCAAGTCGCCCGATCAAGGCCCCGATATCCTGAACCTGCCCGAGTTCTCCCTTGCCCGGCCGACTGAGAAACATCAGTGGTCGTTGAAGTACGGTGTCGGAGACCTCGACGTGGATGCTCAAGTCGCTCGGGTTGTTCAGCTGGAGCAAGAGGGGCTCCTGCCGACTGATCTTGTTGCCGCTTGGCTTCAAGCCCGAGTGCTTCCTTTACAACGCTGAGTGCACCGCATGTGTGACATGTCGGGCCCCCGAGATCCCACTCGGCTCTGCATGTGGCGAGTAAAGCTCGAAGACCTTTGCGTCAGGCTAAGGGCTATTACATCCAGTGCCTTGCCCGATCCTTTCCGCTTCGGCCTTGAGTACCTACACCGCCGACAGAAACCACTCGTGGTATGTCCCGACTGGTCCCTTTCTCCGATTGCTTTTGCTTCATACTCAATTTCTCTGACAACTTTCTTCTTCTTGCTCATCACTTCATTCAATACGATCTGATGGAAGACGGCCAAGTGGCCGGCACGTATGCCCCCGACCGCGAGGAAGATGATCCTGCAGACTTCGAGTACAATGGTGAGGCTCCTCCCTCTGACTCCGAGGATGACGATGGTGAATCCTCTGGGGAGTCATCCGAATCCGAGGATCCTGCTGCTGATGCCGACGTCGAGGCCGCCGACCCCGAGAACGCCGACACCCGAACTGCGGCTCAAGGGGGTACGCCTGACCCTTTCCTTGAGCAATTTCTGGTTGAATGGAGCGATGGCGATAGTGTCTCAAAGGTTGGTAATCCTGATGCAGCTCCTCACGCCAAGCCGCCGAAGGTGCCGACTAAACGCGCCTCGGCAACCAGCTCCTCTTCTGGTGCTGCTTCTAGCAAGGCCGTGAAGGCGGTGCTGACTACTCCCAAGGGAAAACAGCCTCAGGCGACGGCCAATCGAGTGCCGACTGCTCAAGCGCCTCTGAATGCCGTTGCGCTGAGATGTCGGATGCCCACGGGCGCGCCGAGAACAATCGGGTATGCCCTTATCTTCATGCTTTGGACCTCACTGTCTTCTCTTGTACTGATTGACCTCTTCTTTCTTCTTTCAGGGAGCCGATTGGTCTCGACGACATTGACACCGGCATTCCTGCCCGTGCCAACGTGGTCATATCACCCGCTGCGTCTGCTGCTGCCATCCGCAAACGGCCACCTGCTCCACATCGCACGTCCAAGGATGCCGAGCGCGCCTCCAAGAAGGCTCGCCTCGAGACTACCAAGAAGACTACCACTCCTTCCATTGCCTCCAAGATCTCCAAAAGCACGGCCGACCAGGGAGTTACTGGTGGCGAAGGAGCGCAACCGGTCGATCCAATTGCCCCATCTCTGCCATGCCGCTCCGACCCGGTCTCCGCCCCCATGACGACTGCCTCGCCGATTGTGATGTCCGCGCCACCAATTATGACGACCACGCTGCCAATCGTGGTGTCCGCGCCACCGATTATGACGACCACGCCGCCAATTGCGATGACCACCTCGACCTCAGCTCGTCCGATTGTACCGCAGCCACAACCGAATGCCTCCAGCCTTTTGGCGACATCGGCACCACCGGTTTCTACCATCATTACCTCTGCCGCAGTAATTCAAGCTTCACCACGACAGCCGACCTCTTCTGCGTCGGAAATTCTGATGCGCTCGGTGGACCAATTCCGGGCCGAGTATTCTCGCACCCGCCATGTCGGCACCGAGCCCGATGCTCCACCGCGCTCCCAAGATCCTTTGACGGCAGCCTACAGTCGGGTGAACGACTTTGCCACCGCCATTGCTCGGGACCTCCAACAGCTCGACCGCAATCATGCGGTAAGTTCTTCCAGTTTCCTTTATGGTTCTCCTTCAATCGGGAGACTTTTCTTCCGGTGGGTGCGCGCAAGCGCACCCACTGGGTGTAGTCCCCGAGATTTGGGCCGATTGTTAGCAATCGGTTCGGATCTTTTATGCTCTTTGCTTTTTCTCCTGCCTTCCTCCAATCGGGAGACTTTTCTTCCGGTGGGTGCGCGCAAGCGCACCCACTGGGTGTAGTCCCCGAGATTCGGGCCGATTGTTAGCAATCAGTTCGGATCTTTTATGCTCTTTTCTTTTTCTCCTGCCTTCCTCCAATCAGGAGACTTTTCTTCCGGTGGGTGCGCGCAAGCGCACCCACTGGGTGTAGTGCCCGAGATTCGGGCCGATTGCTTGCAATCGATTCAGATCTTCATTTGGTTGCTGCATCTCTAAAGTTCATCTCGCTTTTCTTCTCAGGCTGTTTTGGAAGAGAAGTGCGAGATCTTCGAGAAGCTGCTCGATGCCTATGCCGCTAGCCTCCGAACTCTCGCCCAGGCCCAGCTCGAGGTCAACAACCAATCGGCCGAGATCAATAGGCTGAGAGGTAATTTCTATATCATTTCTGTCTTCCCTCCGACTGATAATTTCTCTTGTATTAACATCTATATGCCTTCCTCTAGTTTCTGTTCCCATAGTGGATGATCTTCAGGGCCGAATCGCCGAATTGACCACTGAGCTTAACCAGCAAGGACCTGCACTTGCTGCAGCCAGGAAAGAGACAAACCGACTACAGGGGGTGGAAGCCGACTTGACTCGGACCATCAAGAGCCTCCACTCCGAGATGGCTGCTCTAGAAAAGAAACATTTGGACGATTTAGCCGCCGTGACTGCTGCTGGCGATGGGCTCCGTGCTGAGCGAGATGCAGCTGTGGCCGCCCGAGAAGCACTGCAGGCCGAGAGGGATGAAGCCGTTGCTATGCGAGATTCTCTCCGAAAGGACCGTGATGATCATATTGCCAAATATGAGGAGCTGGAGAAGCACAATTGTGAAGAAACAACCCGACTGCGCCGCAGGGCTAAGGGCCTCTGCGATACAATGAGCGAGATGGACGTCCTTCTTGGCGGTGAGTACTTCTTGCCTCCGATTGCGTTTCCGACTGCTTCCTTCTTTTATGCTATTACTCATACTTCTCTTCATGATGCAGAGGCCTGGCCTGAATCTGAAGCAGCTGCTTATGCAGCCGTGGCCAAATCCCGAGAGGCGACCGTCGCGGCCGGAGGGACCTGCCAGCTTGATGATGATGTCTGGACTCGGCACGAGTATCTGATTGGCACCGCAGCTCGCATTCCTGTCATCAAGGGGATTGCACTGTCTTTCAAACTTGGCATTCTGAAGATTGCCGAGTTCCTGTGGTCACCGACTGAGCTCAAGGTTGGACTCCAAAGGATGAAGCATGCTGCCAACTCCTCTGCCGAGGTCCGCAGGGCGGGAACTCAGGACGAAGAAGATTCTGACAAGGGAGAGGCTCCGAATGCTACCACCGAGCAGACTCGGATTCTTCTGAAGGCCATCCCACATCGGATCGACGTCTTGCTCAACTCCGCATGTCAGACTGGTGCTGAAACTGCTCTTCAGACTGTGCTGAGCTGGTACCCTCAAGTAAAACTTCCCAAGCTTTACAGCCTCCAAGAAAACACATCCGATGTGCTTGAGAAGACCTATGCTGAGGTGAATCGGCTTGCCAGCACCATGGTGAACTGGTTTTCTCCCTACGACTACACCCCGTATCTCGACGAGGGAGGAAACCCGCTGGCCGCAACTTCCATCTCTGGCTTGGCCGAAGAGCTTTCTGACAGCGGTTCTTCCCACACTTCTCCGAGGTCCAAACGAGCTGGTACCACATCTTCTGACGCGCAGTCGGAGCCTGATGCCACTATTGCACAAGCCGACCCGACTGCTCCGCCTGCGAGTTCTGCGCCATCAACTGCCCCGACTTCTTGAGCCGTGCCGCCGCCGACGCCATCTACCTCTGCCGCCGACATCTAATCGGTCTTATCTTATTTTTGCTTTCAGACTAGCCGCTTGTAAGACATTATTTTTAATTCCGCCGACACCCACTGGGTGTGGTTCGATGTAATAAACTTATTCGGCCTTGGGCCTGTTATTTATATGCGATCCGATTTCTCGTTGCAAGTTTTATTTGTGCGATCGACTTTGCGTCTTTGTCGGTTTCTTTTATCGGTCTGCACTTGGGGGTGTCATGCCTTGTCCATGTTGCCGCCGACATGCGGTCTGCAATCGGATCAAAGGTTGATTTCCAGCCAAGGCTCGATAAGTTTTTCGAATTTACACGACAAGGTTTAACGCAAAGGATTCTGCAATGTTAGGAGCCGATTGCTCGCTGCCGGCTGCTCGATGCACCGGTCCGTGGCACAATCGGTAGCTAACTTAGTCGGCTATGCCCTTTTTAGAGCGTTTCGATTTGCTTCTCGGGAATTTGTACTGCCGACTGCCCCAACTGCCACCCTTGTCAATGCCACAACCACTCTTGTGACTTGTGCTTGATCCAGGTGCTAAGTTGGATGCCAGCCCGCAGCCCCCGTGCCTCGTTGGCTTATTTTTCTGACCTCGTGGTCGGTCAGTCCCCGAGTGCGTTATTCACGTCTCGGGTATGACGAAGCATTGCCGACTTGGGCTAGCTTTCCGAATGAAATTATGCAAAGGTAATCGAATGCTCTTTTTCAGAGGCATGACATCTTTACTGATTGTTTTGCCGAATAGCATACATAAATTTCTGCCGCTCAACTATAGAACGGACATAAAATCTCGGTGTTCCATGGCCGCTCCGTTTCTACTCCTGATGTGTCCTTATGCCGAGTGCCCTTGGTGCAGTCGTTCAAATAATAGGAGTTGTTCTTGAGTGCGCGGCTGATGACGAATGGTCCCTCCCAGGGTGAGGATAGCTTGTGTTGCCCGTCTGACTTCTGAATTCGGCGTAGCACCATGTCGCCTTCTCGGAAGGCGAGAGGACGAATCTTCTTGCTGTGGTAGTGCCGCAACTTCTGCTGGTAAACTGGCAACCTGGACAAGGCCAGCAGACAAGCTTCTTCCTTGAGATCGACGCCGTCTTCTCGTGCTAACTTGGCTTCTTCCTCGGTGTATAAGGCATGCCGAGGTGAATCAAACTCGATGTCGGATTGAATGATTGCTTCTGATCCATACACCAGGAAGAATGGAGTGAATCCAGTCGACCTATTTGGTGTAGTCCTCAGGCTGAACAGTACTGCTGTGAGCTCTTCAATCCATGCTCCGGGTGCCCTCTTGAGTGGCTCCACCAATCGGGGTCTGATACCCGAGAGGATGAGACCATTTGCTCTTTCTACTTGACCATTCGACTGGGGATGCGCCACAGATGCAAGATCCAGCCGAATGCCCTGCTGAGATGCATATCGAGCCAGTGCCCCCTTTGCGAAATTGGTGCCGTTGTCGGTGATGATGCTATTGGGCATGCCGTATCTGCACACGATGTCGGCCACAAAGCGAACCGCAGTCGGTCCATCCAGCTTCTTGATCGGGCGGGCTTCAATCCACTTGGTAAATTTATCCACTGCCACCAGGAGATGTGTCATGCCACTTCGGGCCCTCTTGAATGGACCAACCATATCCAAACCCCACACCGCAAACGGCCATGCTATTGGGATTGTCTTCAATGCTGATGCTGGCTGATGACTTTTTGCCTTGAACCGCTGGCAGCCCTTGCAATATTTCACCAAATTCTCAGCCGCTGCGAGCGCAGTCGGCCAATAGAAACCATGTCGGAAAGCTTTGCTGGCAATGGCTTTTGCAGATGCATGATGACCGCATTCACCTTAATGGATGTCTCTGAGCAACTCCAAGACTCTGTCTTCTTCTACACATCTTGGAAAAACACCAGTTGCACTTTTGCGCACTAGCTCGTTGTTGATTATTGTGTATGCCCAAGATCGGTGGCTGATTTGTCTTGACTCTGCTTCGTCTTCTGGAAGGATTCCGTCTGCTAGGAAATCTCTAATCGGCTGTGCCCATGATGGCGCACTGACGACTACCATTACTGCTGCATGCTGAGGTGCAACTTCCTCTTGGATCTCGGCTTCTTGGCCATTGGCCTCTTGGATCTCGGCCTCTTGAACCTTTGTCATCTCGACTTCTGTCTCTGAACTGCCGATTGCGGCTCCTGGCACGCATTCGGCAGCCCCTGGTGGCGATTGCTCGTCTGGAGCTGGAACTTCTTCACTGCAATCGATAGTGCCTGACGTCATTGGTTCTTCTGAGGCTGTGCCATTTTGCACTGCCTCTGCTTGCTTCCCTTTGGCCTTGCTCATCTTGCTGCATTCGGCAGCCCCTGCTGCAGTCGGCTCTGCTGCTGCTGAAGCACCTTGGGCGCTTGACTGCTTCTTCAGAGTTGGAATTTTTGCCGGTTGAGCTTCTTTTGCCTTCTTCAACGCTTCAAGGTCGGTCTCTGAGATGAAGATGGATTCAGACTCTGGGGATGGCATGATGGACGGCTTCCTGATGTGCTCAAGTGATACGCCTGGTGGGATAGCTTGCCTTGTTGAGCCGAGCTTGTACAGTGCATCTGCTGCTTCGTTGTTTGCTCTCGGCACATGGTGGAACTCACATCCTTCAAAATACCCACTAATCTGCTGCACTAGGAAGCGATAGCTTGCCATATTTTCATCCTTTGCATCCCAGGTGCCTGTGCACTGCTGTACCACCAAATCGGAGTCACCAAAGCACTCAATATTCCGAATGCCGATTTCCTTGGCCAGCTTGAAACCATGCACAAGGGCTTCGTACTCGGCGACATTATTTGATGTTGCAAAGTGTATCTGGAGTACATACTGCAGTTGATATCCTCTTGGTGAAGTAAGCACTACCCCAGCCCCTAGGCCGCTCTTCATCTTGGATCCGTCGAAATGCATTCACCAGAAATCCGATCCTGGGAGCTGCGGCATGTATTGAGTTTCAGCCCAGTCCACCAGGAAATCGGCCAATGCTTGCGACTTGATTGCTGTTCTCGGCTCATACTGGATGCCATGATTGGCGATCTCGATTGCCCAATTTGCCACTCTTCCGGTTGCATCTCTGCTTCCTATGATGTCGATCAATGGAGCCGAGCTGACGACCGTGACCAGGTGGGCTTGAAAATATGGCTTCAATCTCTTGGCCGCCATGTACACTCCATAGCACATCTTCTGGTAGTGAGGGTAGTTTTGCTTGGACGCCGAGAGCGCTTCACTGATATAATACACAGGTCGCTGAATCTGCTGTGCCTTGTCCTTCTCGGGCCGCTCCACCACCATAATTGCACCGATCACCCGATTGGTTGCCGCAATGTACAACATCATTGGCTCCTTCTCAATCGGGGCAGCCAGAATCGGCGCAGTGGAGAGCATTCGCTTGAGCTCTCGGAATGCTTCGCTTGCCTGAGGTGTCTCGGTGAACTTCTCCGTCTTCTTCATCAGCTAATACAACGGGATTGCTTTTTCACCCAGCCGACTGAGAAATCGGCTGAGTGATGCGAGGCAGCCGGTGAACTTCTGTACCTGCTTCAGGTTCCTGGGCTGCTCCATTCGCTCGATTGCGGCTATCTTCTCGGGATTGCATTCGATTCCTCTCTCGGAAACGAGAAAACCCAAGAGCTTGCCCGCTTGGACTCCAAAAACACATTTCTCCGGATTGAGCTTGATCTGATAAGTTCTCAAATTTTCAAATGTCTCTTGGAGGTCGTCTAGGAGTGTGACTCCCTTTGCCGACTTCACCACTAAATCGTCCACGTAGACGTGGAGGTTTCTGCCGAGTTGGGAGTGTGTACACCTCTGAATTGTGCGTTGATAAGTGGCACCTCCATTTTTCAAACCAAAAAGCATGGTGATATAACAATAAGCCCCAAAAGGGGTTATAAATGCAGTTTTTATTTGATCTTCCACTGCAAGTTTGATCTGGTGATAGCCAGCTGTGGCATCCAGAAAAGACAAAAGCTCGCAACCGGCCGTAGAATCAATCACTTGATCGATACGGGGCAAAGCAAACGGATCCTTCGGGCACGCCTTGTTTAAGCAAGTGTAATCGATACACATGCGCCAGGTCTTGTTCTTCTTCATGACAAGGACTGGATTCGCCAGCCACTCGGGGTAAAACACTTCCATGATGAAACCTGCAGCTTGCAGCTTCACAATCTCTTCACCGATTGCCCTTCTCTTATCTTCAGAAAAAACGTCTCAGGGGTTGCTTGACCGGCTTCGAGCCTGGCCGAATATGCAGATTGTGCTCGGCAAGTTCTCTCGGCACACCAGGCATGTCTTGTGGAGACCATGCGAAGATGTCCTGATTCTCACGGAGGAACTCGACGAGCTCGCTTTCCTATTTGTCGCTAAGTCCAGCTCCGACTACAACGAACTTGGTTGAGTCGGAGGGATCTAGAGCGATCTTCTTGCTGTCCTTGGCTGACTGAAAAGCCGATTCCTCATCTGCTCTCTTGGCTGGGCCGACTGGGAGTGGACTCTTGCTCTGTGCTTGCGCCATTGCAATCACCTTATCGAGCTGACACTTCTCTATTTCAACCACCTGAGAATCAGCCAAACTGCCGCCAGCCGCCGTGCACTCGAGGGACTTCCTGAAGTCCCCGGTGACGGTGATGACATCGTTTGGCCCTGGGATCTTCATCTTGAGGTAAGTCTGATGTGCATTGAACATGAACTTGGAAAATGCGGGCAGTCCCAACAGAGCATGATAAGGACTGCTGAGGTCGGCGACCTCGAACCAAATCGGCTCCCTCCTGAAGTTCTCCTCTGTGCCAAATATGACGTCCAGCCGAATGCGACCCATGGGGGTGCAAGACAACCCAGGGACGATCCCATGGAAAGTCGTCCGACTGCGCTCCAGATCCTTCTCGGTGAGCCCTAGCTTGATCAAGGTGTCTCTGTACAGAATATTGATTGTGCTACCTCCATCGACGAGCACTCGGGAGAACTTGCATGAAAATATTGGTCCTGCGAACAGAGCATCAACCACAAGCGGATAATTGCCCGGATTCGGCAATATGGTGGGGTGATCTGCTCTGTCCCAGGATATAGGACACTCGGACCAATGCATGAACTGAGGAATCGGCGGCATGGTGGCATTGACTTCTTGAGCTCGGGCTCTCCGACTGCCCTTGTCGGTGGATTCACTTGTGAAAATCATGTAGGAGGCGTCTTGCCGCGGGAACTGATTCTGCTGCTGAGGTGGTCCTCTGTTCTGGGGTGGTGGTGGGGGTGGAGGTGGTAAAGCTTCTCCCTTTGCAATCCTTCTCACAAAATCACACTGCGGAGTTATGTGCGCAGATGGCCTGCCAGGAGTGCTGTGCAATTTGCACGGTGCATCCAACATATCATCAAACGTGTATTTGGGCTTCATCTGCCCCGGGGGCCTCACATTGGGTCTCATCTTTCGACTGCCTCCTGCAGCCCCTGGATCTTCTTCATTCTGGACAACGGCCACCTGCCGACTGCCGTACTGAGTGTCTGGCTGCTCATCCTTGCGCTTGCCATTGTTCTGCTGGTTGTTATTGTTGTTGTTGCGGTTGTTCTCTCTTCTTTCCTTCTGACTGAGGCCTTGGTTTCCAACGTCCGACTGCGGAGCCCCTGGTGACTGGATTACACCTCCAACTCCGAGCTGGATAGGGCGCATCGTAGAATCGGACACAACAAACGAGTTGGCCACCTTCATGAGCTCGGCGAGCGACGTGAAATCTTTGCAGAGCAACTTGTGTTTCAGCATTGAATCGGCCAGGCATCCATCTGTGAAGTATTGAATGGCTTGGATCTCATGGACTCCTTCACATGAGTTTTTCAGCTTGATCCACCGAGACAGGTAATCTCGGAGGGGTTCATCCTTGCCCTGCACACAAAGAGCCAACTGCCGCGGGAGGTTGGGCCGCTCATATGTGCTCGTGAAGTTGTGAATGAATGCACTTGTAAAATCCTCCCAGCAATTTACACTGTCCTTGGGCAAACTGTTCAATCAAGTCCGAGCTGAAACCTGCAGCATCAGGGGTGCATAGCGGACTGCCACGCGCCGACTGCCCCCCGCAATGCGAACTGCAGTTAGGTAATCGGACAACCAATCTTTTGGCTTCACAGAACCATTGTACTTGGGAGTGTCTCTCGGCAGCGTGAAGCCTTTGGGAAACTTCTCGGTCCGGATGCGATGACCGAAACACGACGGGCCAGCCTCTCCTTCTTCATCCTCTTGAGCCTCCTTCTCCAGGAGCTCAATGCGATGCCTGGCATCATTCTGACCGATTTGGCGAGGACCAAGTCGGGCACTGATTGCTGGTCTTGGTGCCGACTTCTGAGGCATGTCGTTGCGCCTGCTTTTAACAGCTGGCTCTTCAATTCTTCTGCTTGCCGCTGGGGGTGGCCGATTGCTTCTGACCCTGCTTTCATGCCGAGATGGGGCCGGTTGATGTCTGTTCTGGCGCGATGCATTCGGTCGCTGGCTAGCTTCCGGAATCGGCCTCACAGTTCCCCTTGATTCCCCAGGTCCCGCATTCTGATTCTCCATTGCCACAAGCCTTTGCTCCTTTGCAGCTGCCAGTAGCTCGCGCATTCGGCACGACTGCTCTCGCCGCTCATCTCCTTCTAGGTCTTCTAGCTCGATTGCTATCTGCTCGGCTGCCCTCAGGTTTTTGTCTGGAGTGCTGTATGTCGGCCTCTGGATGAACGCCGATTGCGCCGGCTGCTCCGGCTGCACCGGCCTCCTCGGCCGCTTCGGTTGCTCAGCTCCCGACAGCTGCTGGTTGACTGCTCGTCCTCGGCTTCTCAACTCTTCTAAGACCGCGGGCTCAATCGGCCGACGTGGTCCTGCATGCGCTGCATTGTATTCCCTTGTGATGGCTCCCAGCCTACGCTCTTCTGACAATACTTGCTCGGCCCTGCGAGCAAGAGCGAGCCGTGCCGTCTCCAGCTCGGTGTGCACTTGATCAGGGTCACCATTCCTGTTCACGGGTGTGTATAACACATCCCGCAACGCATTGGTGCCGACTCTCTCTGCGGCCTCCGCTGCCTCCTTGGCTCTCCTCGCCGCACTCGCTGCACCGCGATTGCTCGATGAAGACGCCCCCGCCATCATGACGGCTGCGTGCACTCGGCCATCCTCTCCGCCTGATGATGCACTGCAGCCCCTGGTCGAGAGCGGATCCGTGAAGCACGAGAAGACACGAATCTCCCTGGGATATGCCTCGGGGAAGCTGCCGATGAAGAGGCGATGATTGCTGACCTGCAGCGACACGCCGGGCGGCAGGGGTGCACCGGCCCCGTACCGCGCCGAGTAGTCCACCACGTAATCGATTGCCCCACGCCTAAAGATCAGGCCAGAGGCGTGGCTACCGCCTGACGCAGAGGAGAATCCCGTCCGGATCTTTCCTCCAGTCGACGCCTCGGTCTGCCCCACGGTGGGCGCCAACTGTCGTCGATATGTGACGGCAGATGCCATGGGGATGGCTAAGGTGAGGGGAAGACGCGAGGAAGAAAGATGTCGATGGTGCCGGAATCGGGTTGGGTACAAACACGGTGACGGACACCACAGTGTACCCAGGTTCGGGGCTCTCCGGAGAGATAACACCCCTACTCCTGCTTGTCTCTTATATATCAACAGAACTGAGCTACAATAACTGCTTCTCTATCTACTCAGGGGAAGGTGAGCACCGCCGTGGGCAATGTTCTCTCCCTGAGGAGTAACTACAAGCAGTGAATGAACTGAGTGGCTTGTGAGTAATGGTGCGAATGAGTGGATCGTCCCCCACGCAGGAGGGGTACCCCGGGATCTTATAGCATGAGGCCGGGGTAAATCGGTAATTTCACTGCCGATTGGGCCCAGCTGTCATCCTCTAATCGGCTGGAGCCCACCGACTGCTCCTCTCCGGTTGATCCGGACCCGACGAGCGGCGGCCCATGCTGTAGAATCGTAGGGCATGATGGTGAACAGTGGAGCTAGGAGGTGTGGTCTTGTCGTCCTGTCCGCGGAATCGGCGGAGAGGTCGACACCGCATCTCTGCTAGATCTTCGATGTGACTTGGCTTCTCTGCCACCCCGATCTCTCGGGATTGCGCATTTATGACCTCGTACTTGTACCCTCGACTGATCTCGGGGTCAACTTCTCCAGGGGTAGTAGGTTGTACCGATTGCGCCTGGGCTGACTAGTGGTTCCGGGCAAGGTCGATTGCCCTGGGAAATCGGCTATGCTGATGCCCACCTAGGCCGAGCTGCGGGCCAATCGGATAATTGTCTTGGTGATGAAAGGGTGGACCGGTTGCGCCTGGGCCGACTGCTGGCATTCGGTATGGCTGATTGCCTTGGAGCAATCGGCCGTACGCCTGCCCAGCTCGGCCCAGTTGCAGCTCAATCGGTCCATCCTTGTCTTGAAAGGTTGCTTTCTCTTGGGTGAGCCTACCCGGGTACCAATCCCCCGACAGTGGTGGTGAACTCGCCCGACTAGTGTTCGTCCAAATGCTAGTGCTAATTTTATTGACAATTTTCTCTCATATTTGAACAAGTGGATTCGGACACAATACATGTACAAGAACTCCACCGAGTTGTCGGACGATTCGTCCAATGAAGATGAATATGCAGATGAGACGGTGATGATGCAGACGACCCTTGCAGACGTGGAGCAAGTGAAAAAGCATGTTCTCAATTTCAAGGGATCGTTCAAAGTCTATAGAGTGATGAATCACAATAGGGCATTAGAGCCCTTGACGCGAGTGGACGATTACTTTGCTCCAAACGCCCTGTTTGTGGATAATTGTCATTGGTAATTTTGGATGCGGAGGAATGTGTTCGATTGCCTCAACAATGGTGTTTGATCCTACGAGTCGACGGTTGTGTTCAGCATAATCATCATGGATGAGAACAACGATTAGGACAACAATCCCTTCAACCGGAGTGAGTGATACGTCTCAAACGTAACTACTTTTCCAAACACTTTTGCTATTGTTTTGCCCTCATTCTTGCATGATTTGGACGAAACTAACCCGGACTAACGATGTTTTCAGCAGAGCTGTCTGTATGGTTTTATTGTGTGTAGGAAAATGGATATTTAGGTGTCTCAGAAAATTCCAGGAAAAATCACAGAAAATCCACGCACCCGAAGGACCAATATACCAGAAGTGGGGCCAGAGGGCAGCCAGGGGGGCCCCAGGCGCCCTGCTGGCGCGGCCCCACCCCTGGCCGCGCCAGGAGGCCGCCTTGGAGGGTCCTCCCCCCTTTGGTGCCCTACTTTTCCCCCTATTTATTCCCGTGGCGAGAAAAGCCCAGAACAGAAGTCGTTTTCCCAATTCTCGTCGCGGAGCCGCCGCCACCCTCTGTTCTTCTCCGGGAGGGTTAATCTGGAGGCTGTTTTGGACTCCGGTGAGGAGAGATCATCGCCATCGTCATCACCACTCCATCCTCCCTCCATGACTTCTTCTTCCATGTGTGAGTAAGTCCCTGCTGTTGGGAAAGAGGATGGTAGGGATTGGATGAGCTAGATCATGTAATAGTTTATCATCTTTTCTTCAACTTGTTGCTCTTAATGCTTGTCACTTTGGGCCCGAGTGCCATGTTTTCAGATCTGAACCCTATGTGTTTGCATGAATATATTTGTGTTCTTGATCCTATCTACGAGTTGTATGCACCTGTTATAGTCCGGAACTAGCGATCCCAAAGGTGACAGCTTGGGACACCAAAGGGGATGGGCTATAGTTTGAGGATTCCTTGTATCCATTTATTGTTAATGCTTTGTTCCGGTGCTCTTTGACAGGAGCACCTTAATCTCCATAAGTTCCTTTTTGCCCCTTGACGGGGATCAACCCCGGCAAATCCCATGGTTAGGGACCCTGGGTTAGTCATAGAGATAGGCACAGGTTGGACGATACTCGTCGGCTAACAGGAGAAGCACTTCCTGCTCGATATTATCACGTGAGGGGCGATTACAATGGAGGCCAAGGTGAGTTCTCGCAAGGCTAGGATGAGTAGATCCGTATTGAGATGATTCATACGTCTCCCCTCCTAGCCTTTATATATTAGGCCAGGTCTCGGGGAGTCCGTGCTAGCCTTGCCTTGTATGCCAAGTTGCACCTTCCATGTTAGTCGCGGACTCCTACGTCGGTGCCTGGTTGGGCCAATTGTGGGCTTGTCGCAGCTTCCCGGTGGGCCTTCTATCTTCACACGCACCAGGTAGTCTCACATGTAGGAGTCGTGGGGTCACCCCCTCGTCAGTAGCCCCCGAGTGCCTGGGGGACTCGAAGAGTCCCGCAGGGACTCGAATTCTTCCGCGCTTTATTGTTTGAAAGCGTGGCATCACCACGGGTCGCTGGCAGTTTTGAGCCATGACAATATTTGTTTCGAGGGAGTGTTAAGCTGAAAGGGCCCAAGGAGTCGACTGGTCGAGCCTTGGTGAATTGTGCTAGTGAAAAATACCATAGTAGCCCAATCAAGCCCACGTCCCTCGACATGAACTTGGAACACTGGTGTCAAGCAAAGTCATGCCGCTGCAGAACTTATAGGATCAATTGCTTCCAGTCTAAGCACATAGCCTGAGCGCGTCCGCTCGGCTCTTTCTATCATGCGAGCGCATGGAAAAGGTCGGGAGTGAAATCGCTCTGCGGCAAGTCCCGGACCGGCCGTTCTGCGAAGCGGGGTCTTACCTACACGCTAAGCTTGCGTGGCATCTAGGTACAGTGTGTCGTAGCCTAGGAATAATTATTTTTTGTAGAGGCACGGAGCCTGATTAGCGATGCACCCACTTGGAATAAACAATCAAGTGAGCTGTTTTAGTCGTCACTCGGTGAGCTTGTAGCAAACTCAGGCGAGGAAAATAAGATAGCACCCACTCGGAATGTCGTCGAGTGCGCGAGTAAGTCACGTTTTGCTGAATGGCTGAGCCTTTTTGCGAGTAGTCACTCAAATGCTTTTCTTCTTTTGGGGTGAGGGAGCACCCAAAATATGAGAGTATGTTGTTTCTGCTGGTGCAAGTGATCACTCGAGCACATTTTTGCCTTCTGGGTGAGGGAGCACCCGAACTCAAAAGAGTACTGCCGATGGGAGTAAGAATTTTTTAGAGTCAGAAAATTTAGACATATAACTGGCTCTTGGAATCGTTTGATTTTTCCCAACTGCTTTTACCTTGATCCGTTCCCTTTGGGATGCCGTTATGATATGCATTGTCATGCTGTTTGAGGACCTATGATGATGCTTGATTTCTTTGATCCATCACGTCTTCTGGACCGTCATAATGATGGTTTGGACGCCGCGCTGCCTGTTGCCTGTTGGGTTTCCAAGGCTTTGTATGGGAAACAAGCGAGATTTGACGCGTCCTGTAAATAATGCTGACCGTGTGGAGGCATCTTCATCTTGGAATTCGTAAAGCTCGGCCCGTTTGGTCTTTGATGCAATGATGGCGCCGCCTGAGCTTCTGTGTGTTTTTCCTAGTTTGCCCTTGGATTGTGCTATAAATACTTCCTTTGGTTGCCCTTCCTTGGCATCCATTCTTCGCGTCTTTCCCTTCTGCTTCTTCTTCATATGGCACCCAAACGTGGCAGCGGTTTAGCTGGGCGAGGCCGTGGTGTTGCAAGGTGTAGCCGCCGTGGTCGTGGTGGCCGCACCCCTCGTTCCTCACGCGGTGTGCGTCATGGTACTGCGTTGGCGCTGTCTTCTTCTTCCTCCATGGAAGAGGGATTTTGGCGCCATGATTTTCTTTTGCATGTTCTTGGGCGAAATGCTTCCCGGATTCCTCTTCCTGCCTCATTTGACTCCATCGCCTATGAGTGTGGCTTAAAGGGCTTCTGGCTCCGTCTTCATGGATGCTCTCGTTCTTCTTCTTGGGTGGAGCTGGAATTTGATAGTTCGTCTTTGATCTTCCTTGGGTCTGGATGGAGGACTTTTTCTTGTTAGTTGAATTTGCGCGGCGGGGACAACCTTTGCTGTCGTTTTGACGGCGAAGATACTGTTATTATCCGTACGTTTGATGCTGGTGGCAACCGTCTGAACCCATATTGTGAGGAGACGAGCAACAGCGATTCTGATGGTTCGAGTGGTGGTTCGCCTGCTTCTCCCGTGTCTTCGTCTTCGGCTGATCCCTCGGGCGATGGTGTTTGCTCCTCTAGTTCTAAGGAAGAACTGGACGTCAAGCCAGTCGTCAAGCGGCAGCGACAGTAGGCGATGAACCTTGTAGAACTGGAGGATAGCGAGCTTCTCCCTCGCCGGCTAGGCTGCTACTTTGTCTGTGATGATGCCCGCCTGGTTGTGGAACGAAAGTGCCAATTATCTCAGCATGAGCACACATGTGGAAGTTGAAATGTAGCCCAGCTTGTAGTTCCGCAGGTCCTTCTGTAATGGCAAACTGTTGTTTCGACTTCTTTGTAATGAAATATCTTCGACTCCTTTGTAATGAGAATGCCTTCGACTCCTAAGTAATGAAAATGTCTTCGACTCCTTTGTAATGAGAATATCTCCGAATCCTTTGTAATGAGAATGTCTTCGACTCCTTTGTAATGAAAATATCTTCGCGGGTGCGCGCAAGCGCTCCCGATGGGAGTAGACCTCGAGGCTGCGTTTGATTTGCAGAATCAAGCGTAGGCTTTATGAATTTTTCCAAGTTTGGATCGGGTGCGCGTCAGTGCTCCCGATGGGAGTAGCCCCCGAGTCTTTAGGCGATCGCTTGCGATCGGGTGAATACTAAAGAATCGTGAGCTTTTGATGCAACTTTGTTTGTCGAGAGTCGCGTTTTGAGCGAGGGTAACGTCTTTCAGCGGAAGTTGTATGCTCGAACCCCCGAGTCTTTTTAAGTAAAAGTCGTGTTTGCGAAGATAGCGTCTCTCGGGGGGGGGGGAGTTCTAGGCTCGAGCCCCCGAGTGCTTGTAAGAAAAAGTCGCGTTTGCGAAGATAGCGTCTCTCGGGGGGAGTTCTAGGCTCGAGCCCCCGAGTGCTTGTAAAAAAAAGTCGTGTTTGCGAAGATAGCGTCTCTCGGGGGGTGGGGGGGGAGCTCTAGGCTCGAGCCCCCGAGTGCTTGTAAGAAAAAGTCGCGTTTGCGAAGATAGCGTCTCTCGGGGGGAGTTCTGGGCTCGAGCCCCCCGAGTGCTTGTAAGTAAAGGTTGCGTTTGCGAAGATAGCGTCTCTCAGGGGGAGTTCTGGGCTCGAGCCCCCCGAGTGCTTGTAAGTAAAGGTCGCGTTTGCGAAGATAGCGTCTCTCGGGGGGAGTTTTGGGCTCGAGCCCCCGAGTGCTTGTAAGAAAAATTCGCGTTTGCGAAGATAGCGTCTCTCGAGGGGAGTTATGGGCTCGAGCCCTCGAGTGCTTGTGATTAGGATGCTTTGGGCAACATTATTTTATTCCTTCGAATTTTACATGTGTTGCCGATCGGTGCTGCTGCCGATGTCTCTGATAGTGCCTGGAGTGTTGGATATGTGCCCTAGAGGCAAATTAATAAAGATATTTGTCACATATCTGTTTGTTCATAATACGTTATATATTGTGCTAGAACTGTATTAAGCGGAAACATTAAGACACGTGTGATATATAACAACCTGGTCCCTAGTTAAACTCATGCATACTAGCTCATTGGGCAATTGATGATCAAGGTTTCCTAATCATGAGAACATAATAGTCTATTGACAATGAGTCATATCATTAGGAGAATGATGTGATGGACACACACCCACCTTAAGATTTGCAGTGTGATCAAGTCACATAAGTTCAACATTGCGATGACTTAATAACATAGTGACTGAATCCTTAGACCGTGATGATCATACATAATTGCTATCTATTAGGATGCTTTGAGTGCATTAACCGTTACACTGAAACATGGTAACTGAAAAGGTGTATCTTGGGTATTCCGAAGTAGATATGTTGAGGAGTATGAAATAGATCAGAGCGGGATTTGTCAATCCGAGTGACGGATAGGTACTCTGGGCCCACTCGGTGGTGTTGCATCAATAGCTTGCAAGCAAGTGACTAGGTCACAAGAGATGTAATATTCACAGACGAGAAAAAATGTTATGCCGGAGACGAGGAAGAACTAGGTATTGGATACCGACGATCATACCTCGGACAAACATAGTACCGAAGCACAAAGGGATCAAGTCATATTGTTAACGGTTCAACAGCGATGAAGTTTATCCGATGGAAGCGTAGGGGCACATCAAGGATTGTAACCAGATCCCACATGATGGTCATTGGTCAGAGAGTGTCTCGATCATGTCTACTGTTTCCCAGACCGTAGGGTGTCACAGTTAAGGGCAATCAATGCATTAAGGATTGATTCGGGATCATCGGTGAAAAGAGAGAAAACACCGAAAATGTACCGGGAGGTGCCGGAAGCTGTTCCGGATATGTTGAAAGGTTCAAAATAATATATATTAATGTTTAAATATGTTTTATTATTTAATTGACAGAATTAAATATTAAAAATTATTTAAATAATTAATTAAAAAGGTGAAAAGGTATTTGGGCCTTAAAAGGCCCATGAGGGGAAGGGGGAGCCTCCCCCTTGGGCTTGGCGCCAAGGGAGGGCCCCATCCCCCCTCCTAGCCGCACCACTCCCCCCCTTGGGGGTTTATTTCCACATGGGGGAAGGGGAGGGGGTGGAGCCCCTCCTTGGCCTATATAAGGAGGGGTGGGGGTGCCTTTTTTCAATAAAACATTGAGTTTCTCTCTCTCTCTCTTTCTCCGACCTAGAGCGGACTCCCCTGGTTTGGAGTTTGCACCTAGTTGGGGGTTTCACCATCATCCGGACGCTGTCGTGCTGCCGGAATCGGGATCCGGATCAATCTTCCTTCCGCTGCTCTTCTGGTTCGGAGCCCGGAGGGACGTCGGTTGCACCGTACGTGTGTAATCCCGCGAGGCACTACACGTGTGGTGCTACTTCATCGTCGGAGTTCTTCAACACGACAGGGAGGTCGTAGGATCAGAGTCTACACCAACCACGTTCGAGGGACGTTTCCCTCTTTCGGTCTTCAAAGGTATGAACACCGATTCCTTCCGTTACATACATCAGCATAGCATAGATCTTGGGTTCGGGACTCGTAGGTAGGAAAATGTTTGTTTTTTGCGCCGATCCCCAACAGTGGTATCATGAGCAAGGCTATGCGTAGATGTATTGTACGGGTAGAACACATCTAGGATGTGGGCATCAATTCTCCAATTGTTACCCTCCCACGTGTACCCGTTTAGCGTTGCGGCAATGTCCTAATGAAGCGGCTCCGACCGACCTTACGCGTTTACGCGAGACTGGTTCCGCGCTTGACATATGGCTTGTACCATATAAGTGGCTGGGGGGTGTCTGTCTCTCTAACATTAGCGACGCGAAGACATTTGCAACGGAGGGCCCCGACAGGGGTGTAATAGAGACGATTGCAGGATTGGTGTTGTGGCTTGTTTTCGCAGGATAGAAAGCGGTTCTCTCTCGAAACCCCTTAGCAGCCACGTAAAACTTGCAAAAGATAAAGTAGAAGGCGTTTTATCTTTAATTTGCATGTAAGGGGGATCATAGCTTGTATGATTTACAGTTTTACTTCCTGTCTTGCTAATATGCTAGATATGCGACGGTAGCGTGATATGATAATCTCCCTCAATACCATGATTGTATTCTCCCTTAGTGGGCACCGCCTGGAAGGATCTCTTTATGATAGGCAGGCCGTGACGATCGGGTGTCATACATACATTAGCGATCGCATGAGGTTGGGTTTGGCAAGCCTAGCATATGCAGATATGGCCTTGCTGAACAGCCATACACTAAGGTTCGACTGGCAGGCTTGACATATGTAGATATGAGCTTGGGATACGGATGACAGAAAGGTTAAGCATGAGTCATATAACGGATATGATGGGCATGATGGCCTACCTAGGGAGATGTGTCGTCGGCCGTGTGATATTCGAGGACGATCATTCAAACTAGGATTATGTTAATCACTTAATTTTTTTTGGAGAGATGTTTAACTAAGTGGGAGTTTTAGAATTAATTAAAATAGAACTCCAATTATGAACAAAGTCTAAATATGTGTTTTGCAAATAACCATTGTAGATGGCTGCACCTCACCCCTCATATAACTTAAGGTCATTTCTAGACAAAGACAAACTGAAAACCGATGGGTCAAACTTCACCAACTGGTTCCGCACTCTGAGGATTCTCCTCGTTCCCCTCAAGAAGGCATACATACTAGAGGCCGCGTTAGGTGACGAACCACCAGCAGACACTAGTCAGGATGAGAAGAATGTCTACCTCTCCAAGACGGATGATTACAACCTTGTCCAGAGTGGAATGCTTTACTCCATGGAGGCTGAGCTGCAGAAACGCTTTGAGAGGATGGGTGCATATGAGATAATCACCGACCTGAAGGCCGTCTTTGCACCCCAAGCCAGGACTGAACGTTATGAGGCTTCTGAAGCTTTCTTCTCAGCAAAGATGGATGAACATAGCAGTGTTAGTGAGCACGTGGTCAAGATGTCTGGCTACGTTCAACGCTTGAATGCTCTGGAATATCAGATTCCACATGAACTTGCTGTTGATAGGGTGCTACAGTCGCTGCCCCCTAGCTACAAAGGCTTTGTTTTGAACTACAACATGTAGGGGATGACTAAGACCCCTTCTGAGTTGTTCGACATGCTGAAAACTACTGAGGTTGAGATCAAGAAGGAGCATGTTGTATTCATGGTCAACAAGACCGTTGAACTCAAGAAGTCTGGCAAGAAGGAGAAGGGAAAGAAGGGAAGCCCGAAGAAGGGTGAACAGCCAGTTGTCACTCCTCGTAAGGCACCCAAACCTGGACCCAAGCCCGGCGTTGAGTGCTTCTACTTCAAGGGTGATGGTCACTGGAAACGCAACTGCCCCAAGTACCTAGAGGATAAGAAGGCTGGCAAGATTGTCAGAAGAGACAAAGGTATATTTGATATACACGTTATTGATCTTTTCTTAACAAGCGCTGGGAACAAATCCTGGATATTTGATACATGATCTGTTGCTCATATTTCTAACTCCTCTCAGGGGCTACGGAATAGGCGACGCTTGATGAAAGATGAAGTGACGATGCGCGTGGGAAACGGCTGCCGGATTGAAGTGATGGCGGTCGGCACGAAGCATCTTAGTTTCCCTTCGGGATTAGTTTCGATTTTGAATAAGTGCTACTATGTACCCGCATTGAGTGTGAACATCGTTAGTGGTTCTTGCTTGAAGCGAGACCACTATTCTTTTAAGTCAGATACAATTGGTTCTGCGATTTATAAGGATGACATGTTTTATGTTCACGCACCGGAGAAAAATGGCTTATTCATTCTTAATCTCGATTGTGATATACTTCATACTGATAACGTAGAGGCCAAAAGATTAAAACCTAGTGGCGAAGAACACATGACGATGTGGCACTGTCGACTTGGTCATATTGGTGAAAAGCGCATGAAGAAGCTTCATGATGATGGACTTCTGGAGTCATTGGATTTTGGATCCCTTGACACATGTGAACCATGCCTTTTGGGCAAGATGACAAGGACTCCATTCAATGGAACAATGGAGCATGCGGAAGACTTGTTAGGGATCGTACATTCAGATGTATGTGGACCTATGAACGTCCCCACACGCAATGGTCTTCGTTACTTCGTGACCTTCACAGATGACTTAAGCAGATATGGGTATATCTACTTAATGAAACATAATTCTAAAACCTTTGAAAGGTTCAAGGAATTTCAGAGTGAGGTCGAGGATCAACTCGGGAAGAAAATCAAGCACCTTTGATCCGATTGAGGAGGCGAGTATTTAAGTCACGAGTTTGGCGATCATCTTAAGACTTGTGGCATCGTACCACAACTTACGCCGGCAGGAACACCTCAGCGTAACGGTGTTTCTGAGCGACGTAATCGAACTCTATTGGATAGCGTACGATCGATGATGTCTCATACCGACTTACCTGTGTCATTCTGGGGGTATGCATTAGAAACTGCCGCTTACATTCTTAATAGGGCACCGTCCAAATCCGTAAAGACAACACCATTTAAGGAATGGCATGGAAAGAAACCAAAGTTGTCTCACTTAAAGATTTGGGGTTGTGAGGCTTATGTTAGGAAACTTCAGCCTGACAAACTCGAATCAAAAGCGGATAAGTGCATCTTTGTGGGATATCCAAGGGAAACCGTTGGATACACCTTCTACAAACAGTCCGAGGGCAAAACGTTTGTCGCCAAGACTGGATGCTTTCTTGAGAAAGATTTTCTTTAGAAAGAATTGAGTGGGAGGAAAATAGACCTCAACGAGATGATTGACCAATCACTCTAAGTGGAAGAAATGATAATGGAAGTTGTTCCGGAACCATCTTCCGTAGTGGGAGCTGAAGAGAACGGTCATCATGATATTCATAACGATCGTGACATACATGATGATCATGATCAAGATGAAGAGGATCCTATTGTACCCCGCAGGTCATCAAGAGCCCAAGTAAAAACTCAGTTTTATGGGCAACTTGTCAATGCAGTTATGTTATATGAACCTGACGAACCTGCGAACTACAAAGAAGCAATGGATGGACCCGAGTCCGAGAAATGGCTGGAAGCCATGAAATCCGAGATAGACTCCATGTATGCCAACAAAGTATGGACTTTGGTGGATATTCCCGAGGACCGAAAGGCCGTCGAGAATAAGTGGATATTCAAGAAAAAGACTGACGCAGACGGAAACGTATCTGTCTATAAAGCTCGACTTGTCGCAAAAGTTTTCCGACAAATTCAAGGAGTTGACTACGAAGAGACTTTCTCTCCCGTAGCGATGCTAAAGTCTATCCGGATATTGCTAGCAACTGTTGCCTATTACGATTATGAAATATGGCAGATGGATGTGAAAACCGCGTTCCTAAATGGCAACATTGAGGAAGAGTTGTATATGGTACAACCGGAAGGTTTTATTGATCCTAAGGACGCTGGTAAGGTATGCAAACTTCAACGGTCCATTTATGGGTTGAAGCAAGCATCTCGGAGCTGGAATCTTTGTTTTGATGAGGTGATCAAAGGTTTTGGATTTGTCCAAAATGAAGAAGAATTCTGTGTTTATAAGAAAGCGAGTGGGAGCTCTGTGGCATTCCGAGTACTATATGTGGATGACATATTATTGATAGGGAATGATGTGAAATTTCTAGAGGGTGTAAAGGAATATTTGAATGGACAATTTTCCATGAAGGACCTAGGTGAAGCTGCATACATATTAGGCATTAAAATCTATAGAGATAGATCAAGACGCCTATTAGCACTGAGTCAGAGAACTTATCTTGAGAAGATATTGAAGAGGTTCAATATGGATAACGCCAAGAGAGGCCTCTTGCCCGTTATGAAAGGAAGTAAATTGAGTGTAACTCAATGCCTAGCAACAACAAAAGAAAGGGTCGAAATGTCCTCAAAGCCCTATGCCTCAGCCATAGGTTCTATCATGTATGCTATGCTGTGTACTCGACCAGATGTGGCCCTGGCGGTTAGTCTGACTAATCGTTTCCAAAGTAATCCTGGAATGGATCATTGGATTGGAGTGAAGAACGTCCTTAAGTACTTACGAAGAACTAAGGATCTGCTTCTTGTCTATGGAGGATGTGAAGAAGAGCTCGCCGTAACAGGTTACGTCAATGCCAGTCTTGGTACTGATCCCGATGACTCAAAATCCTAGACGGGATACATGTTTATGTTGAATGGTGGTGCGATTAGTTGGAGGAGCGGCAAGCAAACAGTCGTCGCCCAATCTACCATGGAGTCGGAGTATATTGCCGCTTGCGAAGCGTCAAACGAAGCGCATTGGATGAAGAAGTTCGTCATCGAGCTTGGCGTATTCCCTAGTTGCACTGACCCTGTTAGCATTTATTGCGACAATACGGGTGCCATTGCTAATGCAAGGGAGCCGAGAAGTCACTCTACAACCAAGCATATTCTCCGGCGTTTCCATGTGACGCGGGACTATGTCAAGGATGGTCATACTAAAGCTTCAAAAAAAAGGATGGTCATACTAGGATTTGCAAAATACATACGGATCTGAATCCGTCAGACCCAATGACTAAACCTCTTCCATAAGCCAAGTTTGAACAACACCGAGAGAATATTGGTGTTAGATACATACCTGATGTAAACTAGTGTAATTTGTACTCTAGTGCAAGTGGGAGACTGTTGGATATGTGCCCTAGAGGCAAATTAATAAAGATATTTGTCACATATCTGTTTGTTCATAATACGTTATATATTGTGCTAGAACTGTATTAAGCGGAAACATTAATACACGTGTGATATATAACTACCTGGTCCCTAGTTAAACTCAGGCATACTAGCTCATTGGGCGATTGATGATCAAGGTTTCCTGATCATGAGAACATAATATTCTATTGACAATGAGGTCATATCATTAGGAGAATGATGTGATGGACACACACCCACCTTAAGCATTGCAATGTGATCAAGTCACATAAGTTCAGCATTGAGATGACTTAATAACATAGTGACTGAATCCTTAGAACGTGATGATCATACATAATTGCTATCTATTAGGATGCTTTGAGTGCATTAACCGTTACACTGAAACATGGTAACTGAAAAGGTGTATCTTGGGTATTCCGAAGTAGATATGTTGAGGAGTATGAAATAGATCAGAGCGGGATTTGTCAATCCGAGTGACGGATAGGTACTCTGGGCCCACTCGGTGGTGTTGCATCAATAGCTTGCAAGCAAGTGACTAGGTCACAAGAGATGTAATATTCACAGATGAGTAAACATGTTATGTCGGAGACGAGGAAGAACTAGGTATTGGATACCGACGATCATACCCCGGACAAACATAGTACCGAAGCACAAAGGGATCAAGTCATATTGTTAACGGTTCAACAGCGATGAAGTTTATTCGATGGAAGCGTAGGGGCACATCAAGGATTGTAACCAGATCCCACATGATGGTCATTGGTCAGAGAGTGTCTCGATCATTTCTACTGTTTCCCGGACCGTAGGGTGTCACACTTAAGGGCAATCGATGCATCAAGGATTGATTCGGGATCATCGGTGAAAAGAGAGAAAACACCGGAAATGTACCGGGAGGTGCCGAAAGCTGTTCCGGATATTTTGAAAGGTTCAAAATAATATATATTAATGTTTAAATATGTTTTATTATTTAATTGACAGAATTAAATATTAAAAATGATTTAAATAATTAATTAAAAAGGTGAAAACGTATTTGGGCCTTAAAAGGCCCATGAGGGGAAGGGGGATCCTCCCCCCTTGGGCTTGGCGCCAAGGGAGGGGCCCATCCCCCTCCTAGCCGCACTACTCCCCCCCTTGGGGGTTTAGTCCCACATGGGGGAAGGGGAGGGGGTGGAGCCCCTCCTTGGCCTATATAAGGAGGGGTGGGGTGCCTTTTTTCAATAAAACATTGAGTTTCTCTCTCTCTCTCTTTCTCCGACCTAGAGCGGACTCCCCTGGTTTGGATTTTGCACCTGGTTGGGGGTTTCACCATCATCCGGACGCCGTCGCGCTGCCGGAATCGGGATCCAGATCAATCTTCTTTCCTCTGCTCTTCTGGTTCTGAGCCTGGAGGGACGTCGGTTGCACCGTACGTGTGTAATCCCGCGAGGCACTACACGTGTGGTGCTACTTCATCATCGGAGGTTCTTCAACACGACAGGGAGGTCGTAGGATCAGAGTCTACGCCAACCACGTTCGAGGAACGTTTCCCTCTTTCGGTCTTCAAAGGTATGAACACCGATTCCTTCCGTTACATACATCAGCATAGCATAGATCTTGGTGTCGGGACCCGGGGTTTGCATATGTAATTCCAGTCACAATTCAATCATATGGAGAGCCGAGAGCCATACCCACTTGTCTAAGCAGACAAGGCCAAGTACAAGACACTCTCGGAAAGCTCGAACGTGAGGGGCATCCCATCCAGGCCGGATTATCAACTGAGAAGGGTCCTCATCGCCCGCTCACAAGTCTAAATGATTATGGGTGGTGAAATCCCATACTCATAGACAATTCGCCTCAACCATATTATCGATTGAATCATAACACTTACATAAACAGAGTCCAGCCCGATCTCTTAGTCGGGGTCTCGCGCGGGCTCAATCATACAACAAAGTGTGCCACGTGACAGAGTCACGAGCAATCGCATCGCGATGCCCCAAGCTGCGCACATCTAAGGGCCACTTGGTGTATGAAAGACCGCCAGCAAGAACTCAACTAAGCTATCGAATCCCACACTAAGACATGCACGTTATAATCATACACGCAGCATACATGTCTAGTGTAAACAGCAGGTAACACAACATGAACTCTACAAACTCATAGCTTTATTGCATCTGCTAAGCAGCGCAGATATAGTAGTGTTACAAGCAGAGATCACATCACTGTGATCCAACATTACATCATACAACAACGGAAGCAAATTATGTCTTAGTAAAGACAAGGTTAACAAATGGCTTAAGAAGCCTTTAAGAAAACACAACGACCCTCCAGAGGGACCAGGCTGCTGTCCGGGACTACATTACTTCGTCGACGTCGAGCTTGAGGGGGAGGCCACCTTCAGGGTTAGTGGTCTCGTCTCTAAAACATAGAATAAGCAAACGTGAGTACAAAGTCGTACTCAGCAAGACTTACGTCAGAACTATACTACTCATGCTCAAGTATCAAGGTAAAGGCAAGTGGGGTTGTAATGCAGAAATCTTTGACTTGGCTATCCTGTACTACGACAACATAGAGTTGAGATGAGAGGCGCACACGAGTCCATCTAATCTTGATCACCACATCAATACACAACCATGGATCCTTCCTCGACTTCCTCACGAGGAAGCAACCCAAAACACTCACACTTATCTAGCGATTTTTAGAGTATCCATTTGAGTTGTCTAATAATCAAGTAAAGATCTCCAAGTAGTCCATAACCGCGGACACGGCTATTCGAATAGTTCATTAACCCTGCAGGGGTGTACTTCTTCACATACGTAGCTACCACTTACCGCCTAGAACTCGTCACCTTCAAGTGGTGTCGGCGGGGATAGTACCACGACACTTACCTCACGGCTCCAACTCTAGTCCAGGGGATCGCCTATCTGAGTATGTACCCCAATCGGGAATCCGGCCGGGGTTTCCGTTCAGGACCCAGACGATGTATGTACGGTCCGACAAGCCCACCTCGATGGATGGTGCTGCGCTTGCCTAAAACCGTGCTACGTTATGAAAGCAAATAGAATAAAATTAACCCATGCGAATCCTGGACCATAGTCGGGGTGAGTTAATAGGTCGAGAGGGGTCAATGAGCCCAACATGTGGTAGTAATCTGTGTCTTGGATCACAACACAAGAACTCGGGGCCTAGGGCAGTGTAAATGAGATAACCCACTGTGTACTCCTACACAGCCTCTCATTGTTCACTTATATTAGGGTGACTTCATCAACACGATACCACCTTGTTGCATGTGTTCACTACCATCCCGATACATCACCCAGATGGATCAACTTCATTGCAAACAACTCTAGCATGGCATAGCATAACATGGATGAAGGGCCACATGATGAACACAAACAATCTTGTATCTGCTAGGTTGAGGTTTGCTTAATACTGTGGCAGCAATGATAGGTCATGCAAAGGATGGGTTCAACTAGCGATAGAACGGTAACATGTGAATCACCTAATCATGCATAAGAGAACAAGAGGGAAACTGGGTTTTTATAGATATGATCAAAGGGGGTTTGCTTGCCTTATTGTCGAGACTCGGGGGTGCCACTCTTCGGAGAAAACAGGGACTACGTTCGGCGATGGATCTATCGAGAAGAACCAAACACCGGGACAACAACAACGTAAACATCACATTGTAATGCACATTCAAGAAAGAATCATGGCATGGTACTGATGTGATCTAGGTTCAATTTGCAACAAGTTAACTGAAGTTGATTTGAATAAGAAATTCAAATTCAAACTCCAAATTTTGTTCAAATTATCCCAAGTTGCATTTGCTAATGTTTGGATATGGTAAACCATGTTGTCATGTGTATGATATGCCTCTGATGTTCATGTGATAAGGTTGGCATTGCAACGATTTAATTTGAAATGATTTAAACATTTATTTTGAATTATTCCAAATAACCCAAATAGCTAAATGCTACTGGTTCATAATCATAGATGTGTTTTTCATCCATGAAAATATGGTATTTGGAATCCTTGCATTTTTCTGATGATTTTTCATATATTACACTTTTGATTTGGAGTTATGGTTTAAAAGTTATTGAATTTCAAAGATTTAATCAATTTCTGCAATTTCTGTAATTATTTTTAATCTGGAAAAGGTTTACTGCATCCACATGGCATCATGCTGACGTCAGGGGTGCTGACTGGTCAAACTGACGCTTGGGACCCACCTGTCATTGACACAGGGGGTTAATCCCTTTTTAATTTAAAAACAAGGGGGTTATTAGGGCGCTGGGCCCCACCAGTCAGTGACCCAGGGTCAACTAACCACGGGGTTAGTCCCTAATCTAAACGGCCACGTCGACCGCTGCTGGCGTCTAGCCGCCGGTGGCCACTGGATGCGGCGGTGCCCACGCAGCAGGCGGCTCCTGCAACGGGAGGCCACGCGATGGGCACCGGGGTGCTCCTTGAGCTCGCCCGCGTCGCCCAGAGCACACGGAGGCCACCAGGAGGCACTAGAGGCACGCCGGCGACGAGAGGCGCGGCGGCCGGAGCTTGGGCTTGGCGAAGATGGCTACCGCGGCTCCAAAATTAGCGCAAGGAGAGGGGAAAGGACCGCCGGCTCACCAGGAAAGCATTGGAGGTGACGGCGTGGTCAACGGTGGCGCGATGACGACGGAATCGACGGCGAGGCCTTGCGGGTCCGGCGAGAGCTCGATGAAAAATCCGGCGGCTTGAGGACGAGGGGGCTTGCGATCTTCCTCTCGAAGACGAAGACGACGTCGCCGCGCTCCTTGGACAAACTTGTCGGGGCTTTTGATCTTGTTGGACGCGCGGATGCACGACCGTGCTCCGGCGAGCTCACGGGCGGAGCGGGGAAACGGCGAGGGAGGATGGGAAGAGGGAAACAGAGGGAGGGGAAAGAACAAGGGGGCTTCGAGGGGCTCCTCGGCGAAGAGATGAGGACGGGGAGCAGCTCCTTGGCCAGAAGCAGGAGGTGGCGGCCATGCGAGGCGCACGACTCGGCCGTCCCTCCTTCTGGCAGAGGAGGAAGAAGACAAGGAGGCTAGCTGGGCTGGGCCAAGCCTCTGGGCCAGATGGGCCAAAAGGTGAGGTTGCTCTGTCCTTTTTCTTTTCTTTAATGCTTTCTGTTTTTATTTGTTTTGTATTGGATAAAATACCCAAACATTTTAATAAAATCTCCAGATATTTTATTTGGACTTATGTGACATAGAACTAGTCACTCCCAAGATTTGAAGATTTTTGGAATTCAAATTATTTGAATCCAATTCAAATAGCATTTAAATTTAATTTCGAAGCCTCTGTTTGAATATTTGAAAAATCCATGAGCATGGGTTTGACTCCAAATCATTTTTAAAATGATCATACTCATTTATAGGACTTTTCAAAATTGTTTGGAGGAATTTTGGAAAAACTTTTTATCTGGCCTTTTATTTAAATTCCTTTTGAGGCTTTTCCAAATCCCCAATTCTTAAACCATAGAAATTAAACATGATGCAATTATTTCTAGTAATAAAAGCACATACCAAAACAAGGGTTGTGACACTTGGGTTCGGGACTCGTAGGTAGGAAATTTTTTGTTTTCTGCGCCGATCCTCAACATGGAGGACTATGGGTAGAACAGGCATAGGTTCGCTATGTTCCATGGGTTTCCCACGTCCTCGTTGGTCTTCGGATTCGCCAATCTGTATGCTCCACGTCTTATGACTTCCGAGATGATGAACGGCCCTTCCCATTGTGGGGCAAGTTTGTGCACTTTTTCCTGTATTAGCCGTAGCACAAGGTCTACTTTGTTGAACGATCTGGTCCGCAGATGACTGCTTTGATATGTGCGCAGCTTGTCCTGGCATCCTTCGGAACTTGTGATGGCTGTGTCTCGTGCTTCGTCTGCTATGTCTTTGTCGTTCTGCAGCGCTTCTTCTGCCTCTTCCTCTTTGTACCATAAGATTCTGGGTGCTCCGAATTTTAGGTCGTGCGGCAGCACTGCTTCTGCCTCGTATACCAAGAAGAAGGGCGTATACTGGGTTGAGCTGTTTGGGGTGGTGCATAGGCTCCATAGGACTGCGGGGAGCTCCTCTATCCAGTTGCCTGCGGCTTGTTCGAGTGGTGCTAGGAGTCGCTTCTTTATTCCTCCACATACTAGGACGTTTGCTTTTTCCACTTGGCCGTTGGACTGCGGGTGCGCGACTGATGCATAGTTGATTTTGACGCCCAACTCTTGACAAAAGTTTTGGAACTCTGCTGCTGTGAAGTTTTTGCCATTGTCTGTGATGATGTTGTGTGGTACTCCGAATCTGAAGATGATTGATTTGATGAAGTTGACTGCCGTGAGGGCTGTTGAGCTGGTGATTGGTACTGCCTCCATCCATTTGGTGAACTTGTCGACTGCGACCAGTAGGTGTGTTTTTACTCCTTTTGAGAATTTCTTGAGTGGGCCTACCATGTCGAGTCCCCATGTGGCAAATGGCCATGATAACAGTATGGTTTTGAGTTCTGATGCTGGGGCGTGCGGCCTGTTGGCAAACTTTTGGCAGGCAATGCAACGCCGTACGATATCCTCTGCATTTCTCATGGCGGTCGGCCAGTAGAATCCTTCCCGAAAGGCTTTTTCCACGAGTGCTCGACTGCTGGCATGATGTCCGCAGGTGCCTTCGTGAATTTCCAGTAGTAGGGCTTTGCCGTCTTCTTCGTCTATGCACTTTTGTAGGACCTAGGAAATGCTGCACTTGTAAAGCTTTCTGTTGATTAATCTGAATGCGTTGGATCATCGACTGATGCGTCGGGCTTCTACAACGTCTTGTGGTAGGGTGCCTTCGATTATGAATCGAAGAAAAGGTCTTGCCCAGGCCGGGTCTTCGAGTGCTGCTGGTGCTTCAACTTCGATTGCTTGACTGTTTGTAGCGTCAGCTACGCTCGTTGCTGCCACATGTGCTGGCTCATTTGCGTCGTCTTCTTCTGCGACTGCTTTGGGCTCCGCTGGCTTTGATTTTATTGATCTCTGCTTGATGCTCTCGAGGAAAACGTCTAGTGGTATTGGTCCCCGAGTCGATCCGATGTTCGCGAGTTCGTCTGCTTCTGTATTATTTGCTCCGGGGATGTAGTTGAGTTCACAGCCGTCGAATCCTCCTTCTAACGCATTGTAGAGCTTCTGGTAGGATTCCATGTTGTCTGCGACTGCGTTGCAGTCTCTCATCACTTGTTGGACGACGAGGTTGGAGTCGCCATAGATCGATAGGCGAGTGGCACCATAATTTTTTGCCATGCGCATGCCGTGAATTAGTGCCTCGTATTCTGCTTCATTGTTGGAGGCGTTGCTGAAGTTGATCTGAAGGATGTATTTGAGCTTTGTTCCTTTGGGGGAGACCAGGACGACGCCTGCTCCAGCTCCTTGCTGTCTTTTGGATCCATCGAAGTACATCGTCCATGAGTTGGATAGGTCTGGGGGACCTGGTGTTTGGAATTCTGCCAACTCGACCAGGAAGTCGGGGAGTACTTGGGCTTTTATTGCTGTCGGGTGTTTGAACTGTAGGTCTCGCGGGCTGAGCTTCATGTTCCACTCGGCGACTCGACTGGTCGCGCCGGGATTGTTGAGGATGTCCGCGAGTGGTGCACTGCTCACGATTGTGATGGAGTGTTCGTCGAAGTAGTGCGATACTTTCCTGGAGGTCATGATAATGGCGAGCAGGAGCTTCTGGTAGTGCGGGTACCATTGTTGTGGCTTCGTGAGTAGCGTGCTCAGGTAGTAAATTGGTCTTTGGATGCTCTGGATTTTGCCTTCTTCTGCACGCTCGACGACAAGCACTGTGCTCACGACGCTGCTGCGTGCTGCTATGTAGAGATATAACTTTTCCCTTTCTTTTGGCATCGCCAAGATTGGTGGGGTCGAGAGGGTCTTCTTCAAGTATGCGAATGCATTGCTGGCTTCCTCGGTCCACTCGAATTTTCCCCCTTTTCTCAGCAGTTTGTAGAAAGGTAGGGTCCTTTCGCCTAGCCTGCTGATGAAGCGGCTCAATGCTACGAGATTTCCTGTGAGATGCTGTATTCCTCTGATGTTGGTTGGCCTTTTCATTTTGGTGATTGCTTGAACCTTTTTTGGGTTTGCTTCGATTCCTTGGGAGGAGACCATGTACCCGACTAATTTTCTGGCTGGGACGCCGAACACGCATTTTTGGGGTTTAGCTTGATCCTGTACTTGTCGAGGGCCGCGAACGTCTCACGAAGGTCGTCGAGTTGTGTGTTTGCGCTGTAGGTTTTGATGACAATGTCGTCTATATAGACCTGGACGTTCCTGCCGATCTGGTCTCTCAGACATGCTTGCATCATCCGCTGGTACGTGGCTCCGGCATTTTTAGCCCGAAGGTCATTGTTTGGTAACAGAATACTCCGTAGGGGGTGATGAACGAGGTGTGCTCTTCGTCTTCTTCCTTCATCCTGATCTGATTGTATCCTGAGTATGCGTCGAGAAAAGATAGGAGGTCGCATCCTGCTGTGGAGTCGATTATTTGATCGATTCTTGGCAGGGGGAAGTGGTCTTTTGGGAAATGCTTGTTGATGGGCCCATAGTCGACGCACATCCTCAGTACCTCGGTGTCCTTTTTAGGGACTAGGACTGGGTTTGCTATCCATGTTGCTTTCTTTTTCTCTCTGATGAACCATGCGTCGAGTAGTCGATTGACTTCTTCTCCGATTGCTCTGCGTTTGGGCTCTAAAAACCGTCGCAGCGCCTGATTTACTGGCTTCGTGTTTGGCTTGATGTGGAGCGCGTGTTCCGCGAATTCTCGTGGTATCCCAGGCATGTCGGCTGGGCACCAGGCGAAAATTTTCCACTCTTCGCGAAGGAAGGTTATGAGGGCGGTTTCTTGCTCTTCTGGAAGGTGGGCATATACGCGGACTTTCTTCTCTGGATCTGTTGGGTGCACTTGGTGCGTGATCATGTCGCTGTCGATGCTGAAGTCGCGGCCGAACTCTTTTGACTCACTTCGGTTTGCCAGCGGAAATATGATTTTGTCTGTCACCATGGCTATTTCTTTGAGCTGTTTTTGGGCTCCAAACGTGTCGGAGACTTTGTGGAAGTCGCGGTCTCACTGGTCCGACTTGGTGAAGCTTCCCTTGACTGTGATGATTCCTGCAGGTCCCGGCATCTTGAGCTTGAGATATGCGTAATGTGGAACCTCCATGAACTGTTCGAACGCTGGTCGCCCGACTATGGCGTGATGCTGCGACTGCTAGTCGAGCACTTCGAACTCGAGTGCCTGCTTTGCGAAGTTGCGCTTGCTACCGAAGATCACATCAAGCTATATTGTTCCGATGGAGATGGATGCTTTGCCCGGGACTACAACATATATTGTGGTTCCTGACTTCTTCCAAACTGATCATGGGATTAACATCTTGCGTAGGGTGCTGGCGAAGATTATGTTTAGACTGCTCCCTCCGTCCATGAAGACTCTGTCCATGTCATATCCTCCAATCTGGGCTTCGAGGACCAAGGGTGCGTGCCCAGGCCTTCGGACTGCAGGCGGGTGGTCGCTCTGTGAGAAAGTGATGCTGGTCTCCGCGCCATGCAACTTGTAGATCTCTGTTGTCTTTAGGTCTTCGGCTGCTTCGGCCTGCAAGGTATAGGCATCTTTCTTTTCTTTCAAGGGTATTCCTTCTTCGATCATGCAGATTCGTCCATGGGATGTGGGGTATTGCCCCTCTGTACTTGGCGCGGGCGACTGTTCGCTTCTTCGGGTGCGTTTGGCTTCATGCTTCTTCTCCTCCTTCAGGCTGTTGGAGAGTTCGGCGAATAGGCGGCAATCTCCTAGGGTGTGGCTTGCTCTGAGATGTCCTCGACTGTCTTCAAAATAGTGGATCGCGCAAGGTCCTTCCAGCTGCTCTTTAGCCGTGAGCTTGCTGGAGCCGGCGTGCCTTCTTCTTCTTGAAATTTGGAAGATCTGCGAGGGGTCTTCTGCTCAGCTGTGGAATCTTGGGTCGAGTTCTATCCCGTCACTGAGTGATTGGTTTTGGATGAAGTTGGCGAATTCGTCTGGCCTTCGATCCGGGTCGTAGTAATCTCCGCCCTGGGTTTCGGAGTCGTTGTCTTGGCGCGTGGTGGGAGTCCGGGCGGCGGCGGGTCGTCGACTGGTGGGCGATGTGACGCCCCCAAAATCAATCTGTGTACAGTAATCATACACAAAGGGTACACGACTGAGATTAGGGTGCCACGGTGATAATATCACAGCACAACACTAAACACAAAAGCATAATCAAATATGTTACAATAGAGGGGGTCACGCGGACCCGAATACATAAGTCATACAAGCCATAATATCTGAGTACAGACATAGTTAGTCAAGTTTTGCCTTACGAAGGCTAGCACAAATCACATCAGAGATACAGATCGAAAAGGCGAGGCCTCCTGCATGGTATCCACCGAACTACTCCTGGTCAACGGGGAACTCGACGTCGTAGTAGGCGCCTAAGGGGTACTCCTACTCCTGGGCTCCAACGCCGACTGCAGCGGACGATCAGGCAAAGCGAAAAGGGGAAATAAAGCAAAGGTGAGTATCTAGCATACCCGCGAGTCTTACGTCCGCTACTAAGCATTATGCATTGTATCAACGGAAAGAAGAGGCTGTATATAGTGGACTGAAAGACAGAAATCCAGAACAAGGGTAAGAAGCTAGGCCTATCGAAGACTAGCATCTTCCGACGATGTCTTGCAGCATGAGGTAAGAATCAGCCAACAGTTATATAAAGCATAAAGTAACAATGCAGCAGAAGTTGCTGCAGCATTGTATAATAATAAGTTATAATAATTAACAATGCCTCCGAGTTCACCTCCTCGACATCCCCGCGAGGAAGAAAACCCAGAACCATACAGTTTAATAACAATAGTTTCTAGTGGTAAGATCCAGCTTCAGCATAAAGCGTCCTGTTACCGTGGAAACGGCTATTCGAATAGATTAATCTTCCCTGCAGGGGTGCACTTGTGTTACGCTACACGCACGGATCTCCAGGGTGGCGGGAACCTTGTTAGGGAACGCTCCACCGAGGCTATCCGACACTTCATAGCCCATCTTTCAAACTCAACAGAGAGGTCATCCGCCGGACTATACCCCGACATACTCCTGCACGGTGCGAGGCTGGCCGGTGAAGTTAAATCAAAGAAAATACAAATCACACTGCCGCGGCAAATAAGACAACACCACTTCCCGGCGCAGGCCGCGGTACTGCTGACGTCTGAAGAGTCCTCGGACGACACTACGAACCAGAGGAGCCCATAACTCATAATTCCCACGGGTAGGTAGTGCGTACATGGCATATAGCCAACTCAAGACATTCACTGAACCATTTAGTATTTTAACTAACCTGCGTGACAACCGTTATCGTTGCCTCGACTAAACTGATCCATGGACAACGATAGCAGCCAGGACCACCAGTACATCGGTGCCTGCCCTGTCGTCCCACCAAGTCACTGCGGTTACCAACATGGTGAACCATCTCCTTACCTTCTCTCGCGTGTGCTCCTGGAGGAGCTCGACTTTCGTAGTTTGGTAACTCTCGCGGCCATTGATCAGGGGCCAAGCACACCGGTACACTGGTCGTACCCTCCCTGTCGTCCCGTCGCAATACCTCTCGCGGGGACCGTTGGGTCGCCCGACTTCTTACCTGAAGGACAACCATTTCTCAGGTACCTAGAGCGGCTATACAGAGTCAGCAACGAGTGGAGTACAAGGATTACTCCTTGATAGCTCACACTTGATGGGGGCTCGGCAGAGCCGAGGTAGGGGCCTGAGGCGGTGTCTGCATTGTACCGTACCTGTGCAGTTATAATATTTGTACCCGCGTTCACTCCCCTGAGGGATCACGGCCCTCTATCTAATCCTAGCTAACAATGCGCAGGGCTCACTGCTGAATAATGCATAATAATAATAGGCAACATAGGATAAAGGAGGTACATCAAGGGGCGACAAAACAGGCTATGCAATTTAATAGGATTGTAACATAGCAGCAGCAGTAACAATGCCTAATGCAAGAAATTTATGGAAAGATAGGCGATATCTGGGGAAGAGAATGGCTGTGCTTTCCTGGAAGCTCGACGGTAGTAGTAGGGTCGTCGACGAAGTAGTCGTACTCAGCAGCGGTGTAGTCGACGGCAGCAGCGGGGTCTACCGGAGATTAAGGGGGGGGGGAGAAACAGTAATTACACAGCAAGCATATACAAACAGATGCATAACATGATAGATGAAATGTTAACGGTGTTCTAACGCAGTGCAATGCACGTTGCTCGGAGCGGGAATTCATCCGGGGATGAACGGCCAGCTCCGGGTGATTATCGGACAAGGTGTCCGGAGGGGGAAGGATCAAGCCGGAGTTGTCGTGGGTACCGGAAAAACATAAGGGGGGTGTATCCGTGCTAGTTGATCTATTCCGAGAAACATTCGTGTTCGGAATACATTCATCCGGGCACTCTAACAATACCGGACAATTTATCGGACTGCCGGTCCGGAGGGGAACGGTTCGATGTTCGTTGTGTTAGAGGGGTGGGATAGACATACGGAAAGCGTATTCGTATTCGTTATATTTTTCTGATCAATTTTCATGTATAAAGTTTTTGAATCTGAGTTACGGTTTAAAAGTTATTGAATTTCAAAGTTTTAAATTATGTAAATGATTTTCTGAATTTCTTTAATTATTTATTCAACATTATCCAGAACATTATCCAAAACATTATCCAAAATAGTGCCTGACATGTGGGACCCACATGTCAGCCTCTGTTTATTTATAAAACATTTTAGTAAATCAAAATAGCCTCTGGGCCCACTGGTCATAGACCCAACATTTTATAAAACCAATTTATTAAATAAAAACCCAGTGGGGCCCAGTTGTCATACACAGAGAGTTAACTAACAGTTTTATTTATTTAAACAGGCCAGGGGCCCACCTGTCATATGTCCAGGGCTTAACTTAATAGTTTCAATTAGCAAGGGTTAACAGGGGGTTATCTCCTCCATTAGTGCTAATCACACGGGCAGGTCCCACCAGTCAGTGAGCCAGCCCAGGCTGTGCTCGCCGGCGGCGACACAGGACGGCGGCGAGGCAAACATCGAGCACGGTTGGTCAAATCGAGCGGGAACGAGTGGAATCGGACGAGCAAACTACCACGCACCTACTGGAGCTTAAACCGCGACCTGAGACGGACTAGGGCGACGGCGGGGTCAAGCCGGGCGGCGGCCGAAGCACGGCAACGGGGGGACAGAGCTACGACGAGAATATGACGCGGGAAAAAGAGGGGAAGGACGCGGGCTGCTCACAGGGGACGAGTAGAGGAGGCAGTTTGGCCGGGGGAGCTCGGGGTGAAGCTTCCCGTCAACAATGGCGCGGCGGCCCAAGGAGGAAGAAGCGGTCGATTCCCATCCTATAGCGCGCCCCGTCTCGATTCGTTGCCGGAGGTGACGAAGACGTCAGCCGCGAACCTCCTAGACGTGGTGGCTCGGCCCACGGTGACCGGTGGCCACGAGCACGCCGGCAGCGCGGCCACGGGTGCGTTCGTAGACGGGGTAGAGTGAGGCAGAGAGTGAGCGAGGGGGGAACTAGGGTGGCCTCCGATCCAGACGGGCGTGGGCACGCTCTTGACCACGAGAGGGGGCAGGTAGGGCAGGTGGGAGGTGGGGGCACGACCACAGTGGCCATGGCCACGCCGTGTCCACGCCGGGGTACGGGAGCAGGTGGGGGGAAGGGGAGGGGGAAAAAGACAAGGGGAGATGGGCTGGGTGTGGGCCTCGCCCCAGGCGAGGAATAACCATTTTCTTTTATTTTCCTTTTTACCATTCTGTTACTGCTAGAAACAATTAATTTAAATGCTAAAACATTTTTATAAAAGGTGCCAGTGGTTTATAAATTAGGTGTATGTCACATGTAGGTGACACAAAAGGTTTGGTGCATTTTAAAACTCAGTGGGTATTTCTTTTAAATATTTTACGATTAAAAAGGACCTTACAAGCTACTGTTATAATTGTTTGGGATTTTTCATAACTCCAAAAATTACCAAAGTTGGTCCAACATGATTATAATGATTTTAGGCAATTTACAAAAATGCTTTCATGATTTTTGAGCAAGGTTTAATTTCCACCAAGTTTTTTATTATCCACCAAAAAGGGATTTTTGGGTTTTGACTTTGGGGTTTTTATCCTAAGGGCTCAAGTACATGGTGCATGGGGTGTTGATCACCCACATCAAGGTTTTGATCATTAGCATCACAAAGTTTGAACAGGATCAGGGAATCAACAGTGATAACTCAACAGTGGTGATCAACAGTAAGGATGGTTACTGTTACAAGCAACTGAGGGTGTTACAAATCTCCCCCACTTCAAGAATTCTCGTCCCGAGAATTTAAGTGGTTGCGAGGAAAAGATCGGGGTATTCATCGCGAAGACGATCTTCGCGTTCCCAAGTGGCTTCATCTTCAGAATGATTCGACCACTGAACCTTGAGGAACTTGACGGTCTTGTTGCGGGTTCGACGTTTAGACTGATCGAGAATGCGGCTCGGATGTTCTTGATAAGTCAAGTCTTGTTGCAGCTCGATCATATCATGCTCCACTTCGCGGATAGGGTCCTTGAAGCAGCGATGGAGTTGCGACACGTGGAAGATATCGTGGACTTGGGAGAGGTTCGGCGGCAATTCCAACCGATATGCCACGGGTCCACTCCTGGAAAGGATACGGAACGGGCCAATGTAGCGAGGAGCCAACTTGCCCTTGATACCGAAGCGATGAGTGCCCCTCATGGGAGTGACACGGAGGTAAGCGTATTCACCAGGTTGATACTCCATTTCCCGGTGTTTGCGGTCATAGTTGCTCTTCTGACGAGACTGTGCGGCCTTGAGATTTTCTTGCACAATGCGAACCTGATCTTCAGCTTGTTGGACAAGATCCGGTCCGAAGTAGGGTCGTTCCCCAATTCCTAACCAATTCAGGGGGGTTTGACATTTACGTCCATATAGAACTTCGAAGGGGGCCATCTTCAAGCTAGCCTGATAGCTATTGTTGTACGAGAATTCCGCGTACAGGAGAGATTCCTCCCATTTCATGCCGAATGAAAGGACACAAGCGCGAAGCATGTCTTCTAGCACTTGATTGACTCGTTCAACTTGGCCTTGCGACTGGGGGTGATAAGCGGTGCTGAGAGACAGACGAGTCCCGAGGGCTTCCATGAAACTATTCCAGTATCGTGAGGTGAAAAGGTTGCCACGGTCTGAACTGATCTCCAGTGGAATACCGTGGAGTGACACTATCCGGGAGATATACAAGTGTGCTAACTGACTAGAAGTGATCGTCTCCTTGACCGGCAGGAAGTGAGCAATCTTGGAGAATCGATCGATGACGACAAAGATGGCATCGTTACCTTTCTGTGACTTAGGAAAACCGGTGACGAAGTCCATCTCGACTTTGTCCCACTTCCAATCAGGAGGAGGGAGTGGTTGCAACCAGCCAACAGGTTTTTGATGTCCGGCCTTCACGCGGCTGCAAACGTCACATTGAGAAACATAGCGGGCGATGTCTTGCTTCATGTAAGGCCACCAGTACCGTTGGCGAAGGTCTTTATACATCTTGGTACTGCCAGGGTGGATTGACAAGGGAGAATTATGGGCTTCTTCCATGATATCCGGACCACAGTTAATGATGGCCGGGCTCACAGGAACTACTAAGCGGCCCTTGAAGTACACAGTATCACCATCATTAGCATCAATCGTAAAAGTGGAGGGCTTTCCTTCTGCGATGTCCTGCTTGATCTTCACAATGTCAGGGTCCAGAGATTGTCTACTCTTGATGAGGGCGTTGAGTTTTGACTCGAGAACCAGGTTATTGATGTAACCTTGAGGAACAATCTCGAGGTTCAACTTGCGAAACTCTTCATACAGAAGGGGTTGCTGCACCTGAACCTCAAGTTCAGAACAGTAAGCTTTGCGGCTCAAGGCATCGGCCATCACATTAGCCTTGCCAGGGGTATACAAAATATCCATGTTGAAGTCAGCTATTGTCTCGAGCCATCGTTGTTGACGAAGATTCAGGTCTGTCTGAGTAAACATGTACTTCAGACTTTGGTGGTCGGTGTAGACCTCGCAACGATTACCGACGAGGTAATGTCACCACAGCTTCAATGCATAAATTACTGCTGCCAATTCGAGGTCATGTGTTGGATATTTGTCTTCGTGAGCACGCAACTGACGAGAGCCATAAGCAATCACTTTTCGCTCTTGCATTAGGACACAGCCTAATCCTTGACGAGACGCGTCGCAATATATCACGAAGTCCTTCTGAGTATCAGGGGGAGCGAGCACCGGGGGAGAAGTTAGCTTGTCCTTGAGCGCTTGGAAACTTTCTTGACATTTATCTGTCCACTCAAACTTGACGCCTTTGTGAAGCAGATTAGTCAGAGGCCTGGCAATCTTGGAGAAATTCTCGACGAAACGGCGGCAATAGCTAGCGATCCCGAGGAAACTGCAGACTTGCTTGACGGTCTTGGGAGGAGTCCAGTCAAGAATAGCCTGGATACGTTCTGGGGTGACGGCAATGCCATCCTTGGAAATCACATGTCCAAGGTAGGTTACTTCGGGAAGCCAGAACTCACACTTAGAATACTTAGCGTAGAGTTTGTGTTCTCGAAGCTTCTCCAGTATAAGACGAAGATGTTCAGCATGTTCTTCTTCATTCTTGGAATATATCAATATATCATCCAGATAAACCACGACGAACTGGTCGAGGTACTCCATGAAAATATAATTCATCAATCTGGAGAAGGTGGCTGGAGCATTGGTTAAGCCAAAGGACATGACAGTGTACTCGTATGAACCATAGCGAGTAATGAAGGCAGTCTTCGGAATGTCCTCATCACGGACTCGGATTTGGTGATAATCCAACCTCAAGTCGAGTTTAGAAAACACCTTTGATCCGGCAAGTTGATCATACAGATCGTTGATCCGGGGAAGTGGGTATTTGTTCTGGATGGTAGCTTGGTTAATGGGCCGATAATCTTGGACCAATCGGTTTGTCCCATAGCTCTTCTTGACAAAGAGCGAAGGTGCTCCCCAAGCTGAGGAACTGGGGTGAATGTATCCTTTCTGAAGTGCCTTGTCGATTTCCTCCTTAAGTTCAAGGAGTTCATGTGGCGGCATCTTGTAAGGACGCTTGGCAATAGGGGTGGTGCCGGGCTTCAAGTCGATGACAAATTCGACTTCTCTGATCGGGGGTATTCCCGGCAGTTCTTCTGGGAAGACATCAGGAAAATCGCGAACGACTGGAACGTTCTCGATGCCTTCGAGGGGGGCGGCATTCAAAGCATTCATCATAAATATCTGTGTTTTAGCATTACGGGTAACTCGGGTGGTGTGGTTAACAATCTCGCCGGAGGGGTGAAAAAGTTGGACAGACTTGGTGCCACAATACAGTGCGGCATCGTGAAATTTCAACCAATCCATTCCCAGGATGAGGTCTATGGTGGAAGACTTCAAGAGGATGGGCGAAGCAAAGAATTCAACTCCTTCGATTTCAATGGTGGTGTTTGGCACTAGCATGGTGGTTCGGCATTGGCCTATCGGGGTGCGAACAACCATCGGGGGTTCCATCGTTTCGTACTTGAAGTTATGCGAAAATGAAAATGCTTCCGACATGAATGAATGCGATGCTCCTGTATCAAATAAAACAGTAGCAGGTACGGAATTAACGAGAAGGGTACCCATCATGGTAGCGGGTTGTTGCTGAGCTTCTTCAACATTGACGTTGTTAGCATGTCCACGAGCATAAGCAGCAGACCCAGTATTATAGTTGGGGGTCCTGTTGTTGCCACGACCATTTCCGCGTCCAGCGGGGTGAACTACCAGTTGCTTCTGTTTCTGGGGGCACTCCCTGGAAAAATGCCCAGGTTGGCGGCACGTGAAGCATAGTCCATCCTGAGGACGAAGGGGAGTAGCATTGGGTGGTGCAGGCAGAGCTCTTGGCATCTGCGGTGGCGGAGGCAGACGGGGTGCAGCATAAGACGACCTTGGAGCAGGGACAGCTGAATGGGTCACACTGGTAGGGAGCCAGATACGACGCTTCTGTGTTGCGCCCGAAGATGAGCCAACGTCACGATAACGCTTCAGAGAGTTCTTGTGCTCCATCTGGGCAGTCTCGACGGTGATAGCCTTGTTCACCATGGTGGCGAAGTTGGCGAAATCATGAACGGCAAGAGAGAGCCTGAGGTCTGGGTTGAGGCCACGCTGGAACTTCTGCTGCCTGCGAGCATCAGTGGTGATCTCTCCTTCCGCATAGCGAGAGAGGTTGAGGAACTCGCGCTGATAGGCTTCAACAGTCATTTCGCCCTGAGTGAGGTTGCGGAATTCTTCCGCCTTACGATCCATGATCCCCTGAGGAATGTAGCGGGCGCGGAAGGCAGACTGAAATTCATCCCAAGTGATGACTTCTCCAACTGGCAGGGAACGCTTGTGGGTGCTCCACCACTGAGCAGCGGCGCCTTTCAGATGATAAGACGCAAAGTTCACATAGTCGGCTGGATCGACATTAGCAGACTCCAGCTCGTGCATGATGTCGCGAAGCCAGTCATCAGCATCCAACGACTGAACAGTGTTGCGGAACATAGTGGGGTTGAGGCGGGTGAAATCGTGTAGAGTCACGGTGGCGTGTTGATGGTGGTGCCCATTCTGATTCGGCTGGGGGAACTGAGCCATGATATTCTGCATGAACTGACGGTTCATCTCGAACTGCTGCATCATCGCGGCCATGTAATCCGGCGGAGGAGGTGGGTCGTTGGCACCACGACCACGACCACGACCACCACGAACAGCCATCCTGCTAGAATTTAACAGGGGTATTTCAGCGATGAAAATTTAACGAGATACCGGAATCAAGCCTGAAGTAAAACGACAACGAAAAGGAGGCGTGGATATATTTAGGAGTAGTCATATAAGACATACACATTTACACACAGAGTCAATCGAAAATCGGGCAGCGTAACGTCGTAGAAGTTAAGGAAAAAGGACTCACTAGGCGGCGCGCAGACCGCGGTAAGGATTACACGACGCGACATAGATTCCACTATGTCAATCACGCCGCAAGAAAATTGTTGGCCACAGGAGTTAATGCCAGAGGACGCGCGGCCTGCCCAGAATGAGAATGGGATCCGCGGTCCGGGACCTGGGGTATGACTCCTGCGACACGACTCAATCAATGGGGAAGCACCAAAAACGCCGGGTGGAATCAAGAGAACGTGATCCTAATGTCAGAGTTTGTAAAACTTACCAGCAAGGATAAGAGAGCAGAGTCCTAGAGCATAGGTAAGGAGAAAAGGATCCTTATACCATAGATATCACACGTAGTGACATCGATGTGGGCCCTTAAGCCAAATATTAAGTTAGCAAAATAGTTTTCAAAGTCTAGACTCAACTTCGACCAGGTAGTGGTGGGGTGGCTTCCTACAGGCAGTCGGCTCTGATACCAACTTGTGACGCCCCCAAAATCAATCCGTGTATAGTAATCATACACGCAGGGTACACGGCTGAGATTAGGGTGCCACAGTGATAATATCACAGCACAACACTAAACACAAAAGGATAATCAAATATGTTACAATAGAGGGGGTCACGCGGACCCGAATACATAATTCATACAAACCATAATATCTGAGTACAGACATAGTTAGTCAAGTTTTGCCTTAAGAAGGCTAGCACAAATCACATCAGAGATACAGATCGAAAAGGCGAGGCCTCCTGCCTGGGATCCACCGAACTACTCCTGGTCAACGGTGAACTCGACGTCGTAGTAGGCGCCTCCGGGGTACTCCTGCTCCTGGGCTCCAACGTCGACTGCAGCGGCCGAACAGGCAAAGCGAAAAGGGGAAATAAATCAAAGGTGAGTATCTAGCATACCCGCGAGTCTTACGTCCGCTACTAAGCATTATGCATTGTATCAACGGAAAGAAGAGGATGTATATAGTGGACTGAAAGACAAAAATCCAGAACAAGGGTAAGAAGCTAGGCCTATCGAAGACTAGCATCTTCCGAGGATGTCTTGCAGCATGAGGTAAGAATCAGCCAACAGTTATATAAAGCATAAAGTAACAATGCAGCAGAAGTTGCTGCAACATTGTATAATAATAAGTTGTAATAATTAACAATGCCTCCGAGTTCACCTCCTCGACATCCCCGCGAGGAAGAAAACCCGGAACCATACAGTTTAATAATAATAGTTTCTAGTGGTAAGATCCAGCTTCAGCATAAAGCGTCCTGTTACCGTGGACACGGCTATTCGAATAGATTAATCTTCCCTGCAGGGGTGCACTTGTGTTACGCTACACACACGGATCTCCAGGGTGGCGGGAACCTTGTTAGGGAACGCTCCACCGAGGCTATCCGACACTTCATAGCCCATCTTTCAAACTCAACAGAGAGGTCATCCGCCGGACTATATCCTATGTACGCGGGGCTTTGGACCCTAACCCCGACGTAGTCCTGCATGGTGCGAGGCTGGCCGGTGAAGTTAAATCAAAGCAAATACAAATCACACTGCCGCGGCAAATAAGACAACACCACTTCCCGGCAGCAGGCCGCGGTACTGCTGACGTCTGAAGAGTCCTCGGACGACACTACGAACCAGAGGAGCCCCTAACTCATAATTCCCACGGGTAGGTAGTGCGTACATGGCATATAGCCAACTCAAGACATTCACTGAACCATTTCGTATTTTAACTAACCTGCGTGACAACCGTTATCGTTGCCTCGACTTAACTGACCCGCGGACAACGACAGCAGCCAGGACCACCAGTACATCGGTGCCTGCCCTGTCGTCCCACCAAGTCACTGCGGTTACCAACAAGGTGAACCGTCTCCTTACCTTCTCTCGCGTGTGCTCCTGGAGGAGCTCGACTTTCGTAGTTTGGTAACTCTCGCGGCCAACGATTAGGGGCCAAGCACACCGGTACACTGGTCGTACCCTCCCTGTCGTCCCGTCGCAATACCTCTCGCGGGCACCGTTGGGTCGCCCAACTTCTTACCTGAAGGACAACCATTTCTCAGGTACCTCGAGTGGCTATACAGAGTCAGCAACGAGTGGAGTACAAGGATTACTCCTTGATAGCTCACACTTGATGGGGGCTCGGCAGAGCCGAGGTAGGGGCCTGAGGCGGTGTCTGCATTGTACCGTACCTGTGCAGTTATAATATTTGTACCAGCGTTCACTCCCCTGAGTGATCACGGCCCTCTATCTAATCCTAGCTAACAATGCGCAGGGCTCACTGCTGAATAATGCATAATAATAATAATAATAGGCAACATAGATAAAGGAGGTACATCAAGGGGCGACAAAACAGGCTATGCAATTGAATAGGATTGTAACGTAGCAGCAGCAGTAACAATGCCTAGTGCAAGAAATGTACGGAAAGATAGGCGATATCTGGGGAAGAGAATGGCTCTGCTTTCCTGGAAGCTCGACGGTAGTAGTAGGGTCGTCGACGAAGTAGTCGTACTCAGCAGCGGTGCAGTCGACGGCAGCAGCGGGGTCTACCGGAGATTAAGGGGGGGGGAGAAACAGTAAATACACAACAAGCATATACAAACAGATGCATGACATGATAGATGAAATGTTAACGGTGTTCTAACGCAGTGCAATGCACGTTGCTCGGAACGGGAATTCATCCGGGGATGAACGGCCAGCTCCGGGTGATTATCGGACAAGGTGTCTGAAGGGGGAAGGATCAAGCCGGAGGTGTCGTGGGTACCGGACAAACATAACGGGGGTGTATCCGTGCTAGTTGATCTATTCCGAGAAACATTCGTGTTCGGAATAAATTCATCCGGGCACTCTCACAGTACCGGACAATTTATCGGACTACCGGTCCGGAGGGGAACGGTTCGATGTTCGTTGTGTTAGAGAGGTGTGATAGACATACGGAAAGCATATTCATATTCGTTATATTTTTTTGATCAATTTTCATGTATAAAGTTTTTGAATCTGAGTTACGGTTTAAAAGTTATTGAATTTCAAAGTTTTAAATTATTTAAATGATTTTCTGAATTTCTTTTATTATTTATTCAACATTATCCAGAACATTATCCAAAACATTATCCAAAACAGTGCCTGACATGTGGGACCCACATGTCAGCCTCTGTTTATTTATAAAACATTTTAGTAAATCAAAATAGCCTCTGGACCCACTGGTCATAGACTCAAAATTTTATAAAACCAATTTATTAAATAAAAACCCAGTGGGGCCCAGTTGTCATACACAGAGAGTTAACTAACAATTTTATTTATTTAAACAGGCCAGGGGCCCACCTGTCATATGTCCAGGGCTTAACTTAATAGTTTCAATTAGCAAAGCTTAACAGGGGGTTATCTCCTCCATTAGTGCTAATCACGCGGGCGGGTCCCACCAGTCAGTGAGCCAGCCCGGGCTGTGCTCGCCGGCGGCGACACAGGACGGCGGCGAGGCAAACATCGAGCACGGTTGGACAAATTGAGCGGGAACGAGTGGAATCGGACGAGCAAACTACCACGCACCTACTGGAGCTTAAACCGCGACCTGAGACGGACTAGGGAGACGGCGGGGTCAAGCCGGGCGGCGGCCGGAGCACGGCAACGGGGGGACAGAGCTACGATGAGAATCCGACATGGGAAAAAGAGGGGAAGGACGCGGGCTGCTCACAGGGGGCGAGTAGAGGAGGTAGTTTGGCCGGGGGAGCTCGGGGTGAAGCTTCCCGTCAACAATGGCGCGGCGGCCCGAGGAGGAAGAAGCGGTCGATTCCCAGCCTATAGCGCGCCCCGTCTCGATTCGTTGCCGGAGGTGATGAAGACGTCAGCCGTGGACCTCCTACACGTGGTGGCTCGGCCAACGGTGACCGGTGGCCACGAGCACGCCGGCAACGCGGCCACGGGTGCGTTCGTAGACGGGGTAGAGTGAGGCAGAGAGTGAGCGAGGGGGGAACTGGGGTGGCCTCCGATCCAGACGGGCGTGGGCACGCTCTTGACCACGAGAGGGGGCAGGTAGGGCAGGTGGGAGGTGGGGGCACGGCCACAGTGGCCATGGCCACGGCGTGTCCACGCCGGGGTACGGGAGCAGGTGGGGGGAAGGGGAGGGGGAAAAAGACAAGGGGAGATGGGCCGGGTGTGGGCCTCGCCCCAGGCGAGGAATAACCATTTTCTTTTATTTTCCTATTTCCCATTCTGTTACTGCTAGAAACAATTAATTTAAATGCTAAAACATTTTTATAAAAGGTGCCTGTGGTTTCTAAATTAGGTGTATGTCACATGTAGGTGACACAAAAGGTTTGGTGCATTTTAAAACTCAGTGGGTATTTCTTTTAAATATTTTACGATTAAAAAGGACCTTACAAGCTACTGTTATAATTGTTTGGGATTTTTCATAACTCCAAAAATTACCAAAGTTGGTCCAACATGATTATAATGATTTTAGGCAATTTACAAAAATGGTTTCATGATTTTTGAGCAAGGTTTAATTTCCACCAAGTTTTTTATTATCCACCAAAAAGGGGTTTTTGGGTTTTGACTTTGGGGTTTTTATCCTTAGGGCTCAAGTATATGGTGCATGGGGTGTTGATCACCCACATCAAGGTTTTGATCATTAGCATCACAAAGTTTGAACAGGATCAGGGAATCAACAGTGATAACTCAACAGTGGTGATCAACAGTAAGGATGGTTACTGTTACAAGCAACTGAGGATGTTACAGGCGAGCCTTCGACCACGTGTCGCGACTCCTCGAGTGGGTTTCTCGAGTAGCCTCCTCGTGCTTGTCTTCTGGGTCGTCGAGTTCTTTTCCGTCGGTGATGGATCTGACAGTTGTCTAGGTGCTGGACTTGGTTCGGCTGCAGGCTGAGCGATCCTGGCGGGGCGATGGAGATGCTTGCGGTGAACTTGAATTTCTCGAGCGGTCTAGATCTGGCTCTATTCCTCGAGTCTTGATCTGCCGAAGGCGGGACCGTCGAGATCGTGATTCCAACCCGTGTAGTTCCCACAGATGGCGCCAATTGATGGGGATCAACCCCGGCAAATCCCATGGTCAGGGACCCTGGGTTATTCATAGAGATAGGCACAGGTTGGACGATACTCGTCGGCTAAAAGGAGAAGCACTTCCCGCTCGATATTATCACGTGAGGGGGCAATTACAATGGAGGCCAAGGCGAGTTCTCGCAAAGCTAGGATGAGTAGATGCGTATTGAGATGATCCGGACGTCTCCCCTCCTAGCCTTTATGTATTAGGCCAGGTCTCGAGAAGTCCGTGCTAGGTTACAGTAGATGGTTTCCTAGTTCTAGCCTTGCCTTGTACGCCAAGTTGCACCTTCCATGTTAGTCGCGGACTCCTACGTCGGTGCCTGGTTGGGCCAATTTTGGGCTTGTGGCAGCTTCCCGGTGGGCCTTCTATCTTCACACGCACCAGGTACTCTCACATGTAGGAGTCGTGGGGTCACCCCCTCGTCAGCCCCGTTGGTACCGGGATGGTAGGACAAAAGATGTTGTGCAAGTTCTTATTGCAAGCACGTACAACTACCTGTGGGGTACATGCCTAATGTTTGATATATTCCTAGATGATCATTGCTTTTCTGTGTGCCTTGCCCCAAGTTAAATACATGATGTATCTCATCCATGCAGCACCCAACCATCCATCTCCCTAGCCTACAGTGTTTTTAATTCTGCTCGTTACTGGTTGTTTGCTTTTGTTGTTTTACTTTCGCTGTTTCACCGCCACTATTTCCGTTGCCACCATCACTTCCATATCGCGGTTACTATTAATATCTTGTTGCAATTAAGTGTATCTCAGGTGCGGTTGAATTGACAACTCCACTGTCAAAGCTTGTGGGTACTCTTTGGCTCCCCTTGAGTTGAATCTATAAATTGGGTTATTCTTACCCGCGAAGACTATCTCGATCCCCTGCAGTTGTTGGTTATCAGTGAGAAGGGCGACGAGTGGATTATGATTTAGGATTGTTTTATTCAAATTATTGTACAAATCCTAAAAATTAATGGAATTCAGAGGGGCATCCGAAGAGGATCGAGCAAGATTCTCAAATGCAGGAAATTGTTAGTTCTCCGAAGAAGAAGAAGAAGCACAAAGAAGCTGACAATTCCAATGATCCAATTGCAAGTGAAGAGCTTGTTATTGATCCAAATAGTTTATCTACCTCCGATGCTGAGACTGAAGACGGTGCTGAGCCTGAAAAGAATGGTGAAAAGAATGATCCACCCGAAGTTCGAGAAGAAGAAGCACCCGACAAACGCAAGAAATACACTAGAGAAGACTTCATCGCAAGAAGACATGGGAAGGAAAGAGAACCATGGGTACAGAAACCCATGCCCTTTCCAGGTAGGTCTCTCAAAACTAAAGAAGAAGAGCATTCCAATAAGTTTTGTGAGTGGATGAAACCTCTTTTTCTTCAAATCCCTTCGACTGATGCTATTAAGTTACCTCCCTATTCGAGATACATGAAAGATATTGTTACTAATAAAAGAAAAGTTCCTAATGAAGCAATATCTACTATGCTTGCTAACTACTCTTTTAGTGGCAAGATTCCTGAGAATCTTGGTGATCCAGGTATACCCACCATTCCTTGCTCCATAAAGAATAATTATGTCAAGACTGGTTTATGTGATCTTGGAGCAGGAGTGAGTGTTATGCCTTTCTCTCTTTACAAGAGGCTTTGTTTAGAGAAACTAATCCCTACATATATCTCTCTTCAGATGGCTGACAAGTCAACAACCGTTCCCATTGGTATTTGTGAGGATGATCCCGTTGAAGTTGCAAATTGTTTGATCCTTACTGATTTTGTTGTGCTTGACATGCCAGAGGATGGGAGCATGTCTATTATTCTTGGTAGACCTTTTCTTAACACCGCAAGTGCTATTATTGATTGCAATAAAGGAAATGTTACTTTTAATGTGAATGATAAAGAACACACGGTGTATTTTCGGAAGAAGCTGACAAAAGGCATGGCCTCAACTCTATAGAAATATCGAGACCGTGAAGATCGGTGATTGGGATTGTCCTCTACATGTGCACCACAAATATAAAACCATTATGGTGGGGACAATATCCATTAAAGTGAAGGTACCATGAATGCTTCATAGTAAGTGAAACTTTTTGCTCTATGTATTGCTTGTTTAGTAGTAGGACTTGATCAACCTTGCTATTAAATGAGTTTTATATAAGTAAAAAATTAGAGGTTGTTATGTTTGCATTTCTTTTAGATTTATCTTTCTTGCTATCCAAAGTTTTATATTTTTGTAGCTTCACGTAGCTAACCACTATTTCAAGTTTTCAGAAAGTTTTGCAGTTTTTGAACCTCGAAATTTTTTCAATAGTGAAGTTATCAGAAAAATTCTAGAAAAATAAAAATAAAAATTTCCATGCCGGGAGTGACCCAGAGGCACCTAGGGCTGACCAGGGGGGGCACTAGTGGCCCAGGCGGCCAGCTGGCGCGGCCTGCCCCCTGGCCGCGTCCATAGGGCTCCTGGGGTCCACAGGCCCCATCTCCAGGTGAGTCTTCTTCCTCTCTCTCTTTCTCTCCAAAAACACGAGTTCTGCACTTCCCCTAGCGTTCTTGCTGTTCTTGGAGGACATTTTCGATCTCTCTCTACAACCCATCTTTCGAGCTCTGATTTTGAGCAAATACTCCCTGGTATGTGACTCCTCCACCCCTCCAATTAGATATTTGATTGGTGGCTTCATTAGTGAGTATTTAGTAGTTCTTGGTGTTGTTCATATGTGCTTGCAAGCATGTGTAGAAATTTATTTTCCCAGTTTTGATGCAAGTTTATGACTTAGAGAAGTGAGTAGAGTAGTTTGCCCCAACTCATTTTTCTTAAATCCTTATTTTTGTGAATTTTCAAAAATTTCAGAAATGAGTTTCTTAGGAAAAGCAAAAGGATGGCTTGGGAAGAAGAAGCCCGAGCATACTGATAGAGTAACTAGAGCTGCAGCTTCATCCTCAGCTGTTAGGGTGAGCTACAATGAAGATGTTGTGCCCCTGGAGTTGCTGGAAGATACAAGCCCAGCACGGGCAATGATGTTTCCGTGCAACGATTTTCTTGAAGCGGCAGGTATTAAGGAGGAGTTTGATAACCTTTGTGCTAATGCAGGTTTGACACGGCTTGCAACATGCCGTGTTATTCAATACCGTAAACTCACCTCCTATTTTATTAACAGTTTTAGATATAACCATGATGCTGGTTTTATTGAGTTTAAAATTTACAATGATCTTTTGACCATGTCTTTGGAAAGATTTTGTGAAATAATAGGTGTGCCGAACGTTGGACGGACGGCAAAGATGAACACTCAGCCCACCGAGCTGAGAACGCTCTTCAACTCTCTTTGCAGCCAGGATACAAGGGATATTCGACGTTCAAAAATTTCCAGCATCTTGTTTCCCCAGCTCAGGTATTTCGCATATTATATTGCTAGAGGGGTATTAGCTCATGACAACACGAGAAACAATTCTGCGCCGGATATTGCTATCCTGGCAAATGCCCTCTCAGGGGAAACTACGTATAATGTGGGTGCCTTGATTGCTCGCCGACTTGCCCTAAATGGCAACAAGGGACATCTCTTTGGTGGCGTTTATGCCACACTTATTCTTGAGTCTCTCGAGAGCGCCCCACATCCCGATGATGAGCCTTTTCCTTTTATAAGCTTTGACCTTGCTGCTATGAAGAGGCATGAGTTTGTTACCAAGACTTCCGAGTTTGGTAACCTTATTTATGTTCTGAGGTTTCGACTAATCGATATTCGGGAGATCCATCTACCTGCTCCTTTTTGGTTTGATTCTACTCGCAGGAACGGATGGTCCTTCAACGTCATCCAGTTCGATGAGTTCGTGGCCCAGCAGCAGTTCCATAACCCCATGGAGGGGGTTGTGCATGATGAGGAGGAGGAGCCCATTACCCAGTGGGGTGAAGGGTCTTCTTTCGCTTGGAGCGCGGAGGCTTCTTCGTGGGAGGATCCCAGGACTTCGGTCTATGCACCTGAAACCCCGTACGACCCATGGACACACCAGTACTACCCTGGAGCTGGAGGCTCTTGGGGACCACAGTAACAGATACCAACTTAGGCCAAAAGCCTAAGCTTGGGGGAGTACGTGTCCTTCTCCCTTTTTCCATTGTATTATCCGTTTTATGATCGTTCGTTTTGATCTTTTCGAAGTTTTTGCCTGTTCTTCTTTAATTCTTTCTTTGCAAAAACAACAAAAAGATTTTCTCTTTCTTTTTCTTTCGTCTAACCTTTGAAAAATCCAAAAAGATTTCTTTTCTCTCTTTACTTTGCTTTGTTGCAGAGTTCAGCTCGAGTCCGTGATGGCACTTGCACTTGATTATATTTTCCTATGTTCGATCGTGCAAGTGACAAGGCAGTAATGACGAAGATCGACGAAAGGGATGCAACAAGGAAAACTGGTATGAACTCTTTTTGTTTCTACTTTTGTACATATGCTTGTACTTATGATTTAGAGACCAGCTTGTAGCAACATAGTGCTATGTTTACAATGCTTTCACAGTGGTTCATGCTTTCTTTGTGGCTAATCTCAAATAGCTAGGGTACATAATGTGTTGTTGAAACGATTTACATGCATTGCATTGTTCATGGTTTGGCATACTGAAGTGGTATTTCCCTTTGGGGAATTCTTGGATTGACTTGGCACATGCTTACACATGTTTAAGACTAAAAAGTCTACTATGCCTTGATGATCTTTGAATTTAAGAATAGTTATATCACTTTCATGCCCAATTCAATGTTGCTTTGTCGCTCTGCATGATTATGACCGTTATTGCTCTCTAGTTGGTCGCTTCCTAGTCTTTTGCCAGCCTTCGCTCGCACTAAGCGGAATTCTGCTTGTGCGTCCAAAATCCTTGAAACCGGTTATTCCATATGAGTCCACCATACCTTCCTATTTGGTATTTACCGGCCGTCCTAACGAATAATTTCTTGTACCATCTCGAAATTATTCAAATACACTCATGTGTTGTGCCTCTGCTTTAGCTCATGAGGAAGTAGTAGGTAATTCATGATCTTCTTATGTTAGACATGTTTTATCCCGGGATTGCATGTCTAATCTGCAAACCCCTAATACGAGGAGGGACTGGCATGAGTGTGCCCAGCTCACAAAATATAATCACAACCAACAAACCCTCCTTCACGCTTTGTTTATGAGAAATCAGAAAACTTTGGTAGTGATAAAAAAAGGAGATTAAGGGGATGTGATCGTCCCCATATTGGGGGCCGTTCCTCGAAGCATGTCTGGCATAAGAAGTGATTGGGTTGTCTACTAGCATTCGTTGACGAATCATGCACCTCCCAAAAAAAAATTATCTCTGATTTCAAAACCAAGAGCTCTGGTACATGTTTAGTCTTTTCTTCCAGACACGGGTTTTCAACCTTGCCATCAAAATCCACGGTTCGAGAGTCTCCACCTTCTTTCTTCAAAGCACCAACTATGAGAGCATAATTTTCATTCTGAGTGTAATGTGCATTGTCCCAAAGTACTACATTGTCTTCTGCATGATTGTGGTATTACTTATTCTGAAGTTCTTAGTTCTAGTCTCCTTTAAAACTCCGGAGGAGTTTCTGCATTTATGTTTTGCTTCACTCATGGAGGCTATCGAGATACCACTCTAATATGTTCAAGCTATGTGCATTGTAATCTTGTCTTGATTTTCAGTAGCATATTATTTACTTTTAGTTGTTTGTGATTGATCACATGAAAGAAGGATTGCTTCATGCATTGTCCTTATAGCATTGTTTCAATACCTTCTAGACTCTTTTCATAGTACATGCTTATATACATCTAATGAAGCAAAAGAGTTTGTCAAAGTTTTCTTTGTCGCGTTCAGTTCGTTGAACTGAATCGCTTGAGGACAAGCAATATGCTAAGCTTGGGGGAGTTGATACGTCTCAAACGTATCTACTTTTCCAAACACTTTTGCTATTGTTTTGCCCTCATTCTTGCATGATTTGGACGAAACTAACCCGGACTAACGACGTTTTCAGCAGAGCTGTCTGTATGGTTTTATTGTGTGCAGGAAAATGGATTTTTAGGTGTCTCCAAAAATTCCAGGAAAAATCACAAAAAATCCACGCACCCGAAGGACCAATATACCAGAAGTGGGGCCAGGGGGGCCCCAGGCGCCCTGCTGGCGCGGCCACACCCATGGCCGCGCCAGGAGGCCGCCTGGGAGGGTCCTCCCCCCTCTGGTGCCCTACTTTACCCCCTATTTATTCCCGTGGCGACAAAACCCCAGAACATAAGTTATTTTCCCAATTCTCGTCGCGGAGCCACCGCCACCCTCTGTTCTTCTCCGGGAGGGCTAATCTGGAGGCTGTTTTGGCCTCCGGTGAGGGGAGATCATTGCCATCGTCATCGTCATCACCACTCCATCCTCCCTCCATGACTTCTCCTTCCATGTGTGAGTAATTCCCTGCTATTGGCAAAGGGGATGGTAGGGATTGGATGAGCTAGATCATGTAATAGTTTATCAGATTGTTGGGGGCATGTTGCCTATCATCTAGATTGGTATTTATCATCTTTGTTTCAACTTGTTGCTCTTAATGCTTGTCATTTTGGGCCCGAGTGCCATGTTTTCAGATCTGAACCCTATGTGTTTGCATGAATATATTTGTGTTCTTGATCGTATCTACGAGTTGTATGCACCTGTTATAGTCCGGAACTGGCGATCCCAAAGGTGACAGCTTGGGACACCAAAGGGGATGGGCTATAGTTTGAGGATTCCTTGTATCCATTGATTGTTAAAGCTTTGTTCCGGTGCTCTTTGACAGGAGCACCGTAATCTCCATAAGTACCTTTTTGGCCCCGTTCGTAGCGGGATAGTAGGACAAAAGATGTTGTGCAAGTTCTTATTGCAAGCACGTACAACTAACTGTGGGGTACATGCCTAATGTTTGATATATGCCTAGATGATCATTGCTTTTTTGTGTGCCTTGCCCCAAATTAAATACATGATGTATCTCATCCATGCAGCACCCAAACATCCATCTCCCTAGCCTACAGTGTTTTTAATTCGGCTGGTTACTAGTTGTTTGCTTTTGTTGTTTTACTTTCGCTGTTTCACCGCCACTATTTCCGTTGCCACCATCACTTCCATATCGCGGTTACTATTAATATCTTGTTGCAAGTAAGTGTATCTCAGGTGCGGTTGAATTGACAACTTCAATGTCAAAGCTTGTGGGTATTCTTTGGCTCCCCTTGAGTCGAATCTATAAATTGGGTTATTCTTACCCGCGAAGACTATCTCGATCCCATGCAGTTGTTGGTTATCAGTGAGAAGGGCGACGAGTGGATTATGATTTAGGATTGTTTTATTCAAATTATTGTACAGATCCGAAAAATTAATGGAATTCAATTTGTTTGAATTTTATTTGAATTGTTGGGCGTTGGAGATTAGCTCAGAGAATTAGTGTTAGAGATGAATTCGACAAATCCCTCTGTAGGATAACCTAAGCTAGGCGTCTTGGGACGTTAGAGTGTATTAAAAGTACAAAGTACCGGGAAATTGAAATTTCTCATCTACGAGTCTGGCCCCTCGAATTATATAGTACACTAGGGTGTCTTAGGGTTTACAAAAATCCTAATCGTACGAGGAGGTAGATTAGTCCATGATTTGATCTTCTTGTTCTATAAGACAAGTTTTGTAGAACTTTCCTACTATATGTCATGGGTTGCCCAAAGCGACCAATGATAGAACTGATGACCCATAACTGTACGGATCTATCGTACTCCTTTCGATAAGTAAAATATAGTCTAAATCATTGGTGGCGCTTGTCCAGCTTCAAGGTCGTGGTCGTGTTCAGTGACCAGCTGACTCTCCGAAAGTGAAGGTCCGATCATCAACGATGTAGAGTAGGACATGGTGCACGAGCCGACTCACGGTACTCAAGGCGTCGTCACCTCCCATGCCTTGCTTTTCCACGTCAGAGTCCGTGGTATGAATGTCATAGGTCGATGTGAGGTCAACGACAGATCGATTATAGTTTGAGACCGGTACGTACATCAGGAAGCGATTTCGGCGCTAAGGGGTGTCGATCGCCCGTAGGATTCCACAACGGGTCACTCTGCCTTGTCTTCCTATACCGCAAGGGCTGTTGTGGCCTCTCACGCCCTCTGCATCATACGACATGCACAACGCACCACTAGAACTTCCTCATCGGTCAATGTATAAATGCGGGCGTTTATCTTCGACTCAACGCGCAATCAACGGGGTTGCGCCTTCGCCAAAACGTTTGGACGCTAGACGTATCACACCGTCTTCGGCAAGGCAGTGATAACGCTGTTGGATATGTGCCCTAGAGGCAAATTAATAAAGATATTTGTCACATATCTATTTGTTCATAATACGTTATATATTGTGCTAGAACTATATTAAGAGGAAACATTAATACACGTGTGATATATAACAACCTGGTCCCTAGTTAAACTCAGGCATACTAGCTCATTGGGCAATTGATGATCAAGGTTTCCTGATCATAAGAACATAATAGTCTATTGACAATGAGGTCATATCATTAGGAGAATGATGTGATGGACACACACCCATCTTAAGCATTGCAGTGTGATAAAGTCACATAAGTTCAGCATTGCGATGACTTAATAACATAGTGACCGAATCCTTAGACCATGATGATCATACATAATTGCTATCTATTAGGATGCTTTGAGTGCATTAACCGTTACACTGAAACATGGTAACTGAAAAGGTGTATCTTGGGTATTCCGAAGTAGATATGCTGAGGAGTATGAAATAGATCAGAGCGGGATTTGTCAATCCGAGTGACGGATAGGTACTCTGGGCCCACTCGGTGGTGTTGCATCAATAGCTTGCAAGCAAGTGACTAGGTCACAAGAGATGTAATATTCACAGACGAGTAAACATGTTATGTCGGAGACTAGGAAGAACTAGGTATTGGATACCGACGATCATACCTCGGACAAACATAGTACCGAAGCACAAAAGGATCAAGTCATATTGTTAACGGTTCCACACCGATGAAGTTTATTCGATGGAAGCATAGGGGCACATCAAGGATTGTAACCAGATCCCGCATGATGGTCATTGGTCAGAGAGTGTCTCGATCATGTCTACTGTTTCCCGGACCCTAGGGTGTCACACTTAAGGGCAATCGATGCATTAAGGATTGATTCGGGATCATCGGTGAAAAGAGAGAAAACACCGGAAATGTACCGGGAGGTGCCGGAAGCTGTTCCGGATACTTTGAAAGGTTCAAAATAATATATATTAATGTTTAAATATGTTTTATTATTTAATTGATAGAATTAAATATTAAAAATTATTTAATTAATTAATTAAAAGGTGAAAAGGTATTTGGGCCTTAAAAGGCCCATGAGGGGAAGCGGGAGCCTCCCCCCTTGGGCTTGGCGCCAAGGGAGGGGCCCATCCCCCCTCCTAGCCCCACCACTCCCCCCTTGGGGGTTTAGTCCCACATGGGGGAAGGGGAGGGGGTGGAGCCCCTCCTTGGCCTATATAAGGAGGGGTGGGTGTATTTTTCAATACAACATTGAGTTTCTCTCTTTCTCTTTCTCTGACCTAGAGCGGACTCCCCTGGTTTGGAGTTTGCACCTGGTTGGGGGTTTCACCATCATCCGGACGCCGTCGTGCTGCCAGAATTGGGACCCGGATCAATCTTCTTTCCGCTAATCTTCTGGTTCGGAGCCCGGAGGGACGTCGGTTGCATCGTACGTGTGTAATCCCGCGAGGCACTACACGTGTGGTGCTACTTCATCGTCGGAGTTCTTCAACACGACAGGGAGGTCGTAGGATCAGAGTCTACGCCAACCACGTTCAAGGAACGTTTCCCTCTTTCGGTCTTCAAAGGTATGAACACCGATTCCTTCCGTTACATACATCAGCATAGCATAGATCTTGGGTTCGGGACTCGTAGGTAGGAAATTTTTTGTTTTCTGCGCCGATCCCCAATTTTGGTATCATGAGAAAGGCTATGCGTAGATGTATTGTACGGGTAGAAAACATCTAGGATGTGGGCATCAATTCTCCAATTTTTACGCTCCCACGTGTACTCGTTTAGCGTTGCGGCAATGTCCTGATGAAGCGGCCCCGACCGACCTTACGCGTTTACGCGAGACTGGTTCCACGCTTGACATATGGCTTGTACCATATAAGTGGCTGGGGGGTGTCTGGCTCTCTAACATTAGCGACGCAAAGACGTTTGCAACGGAGGGCCCCGACAGGGGTGTAATTGAGACGATTGCAGGATTGGTGTTGTGGCTTGTTTTCGCAGGATAGAAAGCGGTTCTCTCTCGAAACCCCTTAGCAGCCACGTAAAACTTGCAAAAGATAAAGTAGAAGGCGTTTTAACTTTAATTTGCATGTAAGGGGGGATCATAGCTTGTATGATTTACAGTTTTACTTCCTGTCTTGCTAATATGCTAGATATGCGATGGTAGCATGATAGGATAATCTCTCTCAATACCATGATTGTATTCTCCCGTAGTGGGCACCGCCTGGAAGGATCTCTTTATGATAGGCAGGCCGTGACGATCGGGTGTCATACATACATTAGCGATCGCATGAGGTTGGGTTTGGCAAGCCTAGCATATGAAGATATGGCCTTGCTGAATAGCCATACACTAAGGTTCGACTGGCGGGCTTGACATATGTAGATATGAGCTTGGGATACGATGACCGAAAGGTTAAGCATGAGTCATATAACGGATATGATTGGCATGATGGCCTACCTAGGGAGATGTGTCATCGGCCGTGTGATATTCGAGGACGATCATTCAAACTAGGATTATGTTAATCACTTAAATTTTTTTGGAGAGATGTTTAACTAAGTGGGAGTTTTAGAATTAATTAAAATTGAACTCCAATTATGAACAAAGTCTAAATATGTGTTTTGCAAATAACCATTGTAGATGGCTGCACCTCGCCCCTCATTCAACTTAGGGTCATTCCTAGACAAAGACAAACTGAAAACCGATGGGTCAAACTTCACCAACTGGTTCCACACTCTCAGGATTCTCCTCGTTCCCCTCAAGATGGCATACGTACTAGAGGCCGCGTTAGGTGACGAACCACCAGCAGACGCTAGTCAGGATGAGAATAATGCCTATCTCTCCAAGACGGATGATTACAACCTTGTCCAGAGTGGAATTCTTTACTCCATGGAGGCTGAGCTACAGAAACGCTTTGAGAGGATGGGTGCATATGAGATAATCACTGACCGCAAGGCCGTCTTTGCACCCCAAGCCAGGGCTGAACGTTATGAGGCTTCTGAAGCTTTCTTCTCAGCAAAGATGGATGACCATAGAAGTGTTAGTGAGCACGTGGTCAAGATGTCTGGCTACGTTCAACGCTTGAATGCTCCGGAATGTCAGATTCCAGATGAACTTGCTGTTGATAGGGTGCTGCAGTCGCTGCCCCCTAGCTACAAAGGCTTTGTGTTGAACTACAACATGCAGGGGATGACTAAGACCCCTTCTGAGTTGTTCGCCATGCTGAAAACTGCTGAAGTTGAGATCAAGAAGGAGCATGCTGTATTCATGGTCAACAAGACCGTTGAATTCAAGAAGTCTCGCAAGAAGGAGAAGGGAAGCCCGAAGAAGGGTGACAAGCCAGTTGTCACTCCTCGTAAGGCACCCAAACCTGGACCCATGCCCGACGTTGAGTGCTTCTACTGCAAGGGTGATGGTCACTGGAAACGCAACTGCCCCAAGTACCTAGAGGATAAGAAGGCTGGCAAGATTGTCAGAAGAGACAAAGGTATATTTGATATACACGTTATTGATCTTTTCTTAACAAGCGCTGGGAACAAATCCTGGATATTTGATACATGATCTGTTGCTCATATTTCTAACTCCTCTCAGGGGCTACGGAATAGTCGACGCTTGATGAAAGATGAAGTGACGATGCGCGTGGGAAACGGCTGCCGGATTGAAGTGATGGCGGTCGGCACGAAGCATCTTAGTCTCCCTTCGGGATTAGTTTTGATTTTCAATAAGTGCTACTATGTACCCGCATTGAGTGTGAACATCGGTAGTGGTTCTTGCTTGAAGCGAGACCACTATTCTTTTAAGTCAGATACAATTGGTTGTGCGATTTATAAGGATGATATGTTTTATGTTCACGCACCGGAGAAAAATGGCTTATTCATTCTTAATCTCGATTGTGATATACTTCATATTGATAACGTAGAGGCCAAAAGATTAAAACCTAGTGGCGAAGAACACATGACGATGTGGCATTGTCGACTTGGTCATATTGGTGAAAAGCGCATGAAGAAGCTTCATGATGATGGACTTCTGGAGTCATTGGATTTTGGATCCCTTGACACATGTGAACCATGCCTTTTGGGCAAGTTGACAAGGACTCCATTCAATGGAGCAATGGAGCGTGCGGAAGACTTGTTAGGGATCATACATTCATATGTATGTGGACCTATGAACGCCCCCACACGCAATGGTCTTCGTTACTTCGTGACCTTCAAAGATGACTTAAGAAGATATCGGTATATATACTTAATGAAACATAAGTCTGAAACCTTTGAAAGGTTCAAGGAATTTTAGAGTGAGGTCGAGAATAAACTCAGGAAGAAAATCAAGCACCTTCGATCCGATCGAGGAGGCGAGTATTTAAGTCACGAGTTTGGCGATCATCTTAAGACTTGTGGCATCGTACCACAACTTACGCCGGCGGGAACACCTCAGCGTAACGGTGTTTCTGAGCGACGTAATCGAACTCTATTGGATAGCGTACGATCGATGATGTCTCATACCGACTTACCTGTGTCATTCCGGGGGTATGCATTAGAAACTGCCGCTTACATTCTTAATAGAGCACCGTCCAAATCCGTAAAGACAACACCATTTGAGGAATGGCATGGAAAGAAACCAAAGTTGTCTCACTTGAAGATTTGGGGTTGTGAGGCTTATGTTAGGAAACTCTAGCCTGACAAACTCGAATCAAAGCGGATAAGTGCATCTTTGTGGGATATCCAAGGGAAACCGTTGGATACACCTTCTACAACCAGTCTGAGGGCAAAACGTTTGTCGCCAAGACTGGATGCTTTCTTGAGAAAGAGTTTCTTTCGAAAGAATTGAGTGCGAGGAAAATAGACCTCAACGAGATGATTGACCAGTCACTCCAAGTGGAAGAAATGTCAATGGAAGTTGTTCCGGAACCATGTTCCGTAGTGGGAGCTGAAGAGAACGATCATCATGATATTCATAACGATCGTGACATACATGATGATCAAGATCAAGATGAAGAGGATCCTATTGTACCCCGCAGGTCATCAAGTGCCCGAGTGAAAACTCAGTTTTATGGGCAACTTGTCAATGCAGTCATGTTAAATGAACCTGACGAACCTGCGAACTACAAAGAAGCAATGGAGGGACCCGAGTCCGAGAAATGGCTGGAGGCCACGAAATACGAGATAGACTCCATGTATGCCAACAAAGTATGGACTTTGGTGGATATTCCCGAGGACCGAAAGGCCGTCGAGAATAAGTGGATATTCAAGAAAAAGACTGACCAGACAGAAACGTATCTGTCTATAAAGCTCGACTTGTCGCAAAAGGTTTCCGACAAATTCAAGGAGTTGACTACGAAGAGACTTTCTCTCCCGTAGCGATGCTAAAGTCTATCCGGATATTGCTAGCAATTGCTGCCTATTACGATTATGAAATATAGCAGATGGATGTGAAAACCGCGTTCCTAAATGGCAACATTGAGGAAGAGTTGTATATGGTACAACCGGAAGGTTTTATTGATCCTAAGGACGCTGGTAAGGTATGCAAACTTTAACGGTCCATTTATGGGTTGAAGCAAGCATCTCGGAGCTGGAATCTTCGTTTTGATGAGGTGCTCAAAGCTTTTGGATTTGTCCAAAATGAAGAAGAATTCTGTGTTTATAAGAAAGCGAGTGGGAGCTCTGTGGCATTCCTAGTACTATATGTGGATGACATATTATTGATAGGGAATGATGTGAAATTTCTAGAGGGGGTAAAGGAATATTTGAATGGACAAATTTCCATGAAGGACCTAGGTGAAGCTGCATACATATTAGGCATTAAAATCTATAGAGATAGATCAAGACGCCTATTAGCACTGAGTCAGAGAACTTACCTTGAGAAGATATTGAAGAGGTTCAATATGGATAACGCCAAGAGAGGCCTCTTGTCCTGTCGGGACCCGGGGTTAGCGTATGCAAGAATCGCTACAACACAATCATATGGAGAGCCGAGAACCGTACCCACTTGTCTCAGCAGACAAGGCCAAGAACAGAACGTTCTCGGAAAGCATCGAACGTGAGGGGCATCCCATCCAGGCCGGATGATCAACTGAGATGGGTCCTCATCGTCCGCACACAAGTCTAACTGATATGGGTGGTGAACTCCCATACTCATAGACAAGTCGCCTCAACCATACTATCGATTGTATTATAACCCTTACATAGACTTACTCCAGCCCGATCACTTAGTCGGGGTCTAGGGCGGGCTCGATCATACATCAAAGTGTGCACGTGACGGAGTCACGAACAATCGCATCGCGATGCCCCAAGCTGCACACATCTAAGGGCCACTTGGTGTATAAAAGATCGCTAGCCAGCTCACAACTAATGTCTCGAAAACCCATACTAAGACATGTATGTTATAATCATACACGCAGCACACATGTCTAGTATGAACAACAGGTATCATTGCAATCCTCTACAAAGTGTACAACTTTATTGATAACTCTTACAGAGTGCACACAGAGATCACGAGACCGTGATCCAACATTACAAAAAGCATGCGGAAGCAAATTATGTCTGGGTACAGACAAGTTTAAAAAATGGCTTAAGAAGCCTTATTTAAACACAAGCCCTCCACGAGGGAACCCGTCTTCTGACTGGGACTACACTAGCTTGGTCTTCAGTCGTCGATCTCAAGGAAGAATCCACCTTCGGGGTCAATGGGTTCATCTAAAACATAGAATAAGAAAACGTGAGTAAAAAATCATACTCAACAAGACTTACGTAGGAACTATACTACTCATGCACATGTATCAAGGTAAAGGGAGGTGGGGTTTCAATGCAGAAGTGCCAGCTTTGACTTGGCTAGTCCCGAACTACGAGTACCAGACTTGGCTAGTCCCGAACTACGAGTGCCAGCGTACACGAGTCCACTACACGTCTACAACCAATTACACCACTATGTTGCCTTCCCCGACTTCCCACGAGAAATCACGCCATAGCACTCACGCTTATCTTGGCAAGTTTTATAAGTATCCAGTTCAAGTTGTCTAATAATCAGGCACAACTTTCCAAGTAGTCCCTTACCGCGGACGCGACTATTCGAATAGTTTATTAACCCTGCACGGGTGTACTGCTACACACATGAAACTATCAGTTACCGCCGGGATCTCGGTACCCTTCAAGCGGGTGTCGGCGAGGATAATCTCCACAACTTTTACCTCACATCCAACTCAGGTTCAATGAAGACGCCTATCTGGGATGGTTTCCACATTCGTAACCCGGCCGGTTTACCGAAGTGGTCCCAGAAGATGTGTGCGTGGTGCATAAGCCGGTCTCGGTTGAGCCGTTTTGTCGGGACCCGGGGTTAGCGTATGTAATTCCGGTCACAATGCAATCACATGGAGAGCCGAGAGCCGTACCCACTTGTCTAAGCAGACAAGGCCAAGCACAGATCACTCTCGGTAAGCATCGAACGTGAGGGGCATCCCATCCAGGCCGGATGATCAACTGAGATGGGTCCTCATCGTCCGCTCACAAGTCTAAATGCTTATGGGTGGTGGATCCCATAATCATAGACAAGTCGCCTCAACCATGTTATCGATTGAATCATAACCCTTACTTAAACTTACTCCAGCCCGATCACTTATTCGGGATCTCGGGCGGGCTCGATCATACAACAAAGTGTGCCACATGAAAGAGTCACGAGCAATCGCATCGCTATGCCCCAGGCTGCGCACATCTAAGGGCCACTTGGTGTATAAAAGACCGCCGGCAAGAACACAACTAAGCTATCGAACACCACACTAAGACATGCATGTTATAAACATACACGCAGCATACATGTCCAGTATAAACAGCATGTAATCACAACATGAACTCTACAAACTCAGTCTTTATAACTTCTGCTAAACAGAGCAGACATAGTAGTTGTATTACAAGCAGAGATCACATGTTTGTGATCCAACATTACATCAAACATCAATGGAAGCAAATTATGTCTTAGTAAAGACAAGTTTAACAAATGGCTTAAGAAGCCTGAAAGAAAAATACAACGACCCTCCAGAGGGCACATGCTGCTTCCTAGAACTATACGACATTGGTCCACGTCGAGCTCGTGGTAGAGGCCACCATCAGGGTCAGTGTTCTCGTTTCTAAAACATAGAATAAGCAAACGTGAGTACAAAGTCGTACTCAGCAAGACTTACATAGGAACTATACTACTCATGCACATGTATCAAGGTAAAGGGAGGTGGGGTTTCACTTGCAGAAGTGCCAGCTTTGACTTGGCTAGTCCTGAACTATGAGTACCAGAGAGAGGTAAGAACGTACACGAGTCCAAGTAACAGTCTCCAATCAATACTCCACTATGGTGCCTTCCTCGACTTCCCCACGAGGAAGCACGCCATAGCACTCACACTTATCTTGGTGTGTTTTAGAAGTATCCGGTTCAAGTTATCTATGATCAAGTAAAGGTCTCCAAGTAGTCCATAACCGCGGACACGGCTATCCGAATAGTTCATTAACCGTGCATGGGTGTACTGCTACACACACGCCTCATCATTTACCGCCTGGGGATGGACCCTTCAAATGAGTACCGGCGAGGATGCTGCCACGACACTTCACTCACGGCACCATCTCTAGTCCTAGGGAGTCGCCTATTTGAGTTGGGACCACAATCGGAATCCGGCCGATTGTTCCGATGCGGACTCAAACGTTGTGTGACCGCCATCAAGCTCAACTCGATCATGATCACTTGATTCAACGTGCCCACAACCTACGCCAACCACTTACCTTGGTTCCACCTGCTTGAGATCGTTAAAGGGCGAACTACTTGCGACTCCTGGACTGGTCCGGGGTGAGGTACTAGGCCGAGAGGGATCAGTGAGCCCAATGTGTGGTCGTACTCTTTGTCTTGGATAACAACACAAGAACTCGGGCTTAAGGCAGTGTTCAACGAGACAACCCACTGTGTACTCCTACACAGCCTCTCATCGTTCACCTTTGTTTAGGGTAGATTCACCAACACGTTACCACCATCATTCACATGATCACTACCATCCCGACTCACATCAAAGTAGCCTCAGGTAACAACTCTAAGCATGCAATAAGCTGTAACAGTTGCAGGGGCCACATGATATCAACCAACTCCTACATTTGCTAGGATTGTGGTTTGCTTACTACTATGACAAAATGATAGGTCATGCAAAGGAATGGGTTCAATTAGCGGCAGAACGTATCATGGTGACATCCTAAATATGCATTTGCGAGAATGAGAGGGAACTGGGATGTTATCGACATGATCAAAGAGGGGGTGCTTGCCTTGCTGACGATCACAATGCAACACTCTTCTGACGTGAGGTTGAACTCGTCTCTGAGATCAACTCTACCGAGAAGATGCAATCACCGAAGCACTGGAAGTAAAGCACAATCAAAATAATACAATGCACATTCAATATGCAAAACATAGCATGGAAGTGTGCTGATGTGACCTATGTTTGAATTGCCACATTTTAATTGAAGTTGATTTGAAAAGGAAATTCAAATTCAAACTCCAAATGTTATTCAAATTTGGTCAACTTGCATTTGCTAATGTTTGTTCATTGTAAACCAAGGTATCATATGTGTGAAATGCTTCTGATGTATAAGTGAAGTGTGGTGCATTTCAAAGTTTGAAGTTGGAATAGAAATTGAATTGAATTTGAAATAATTCCAATTAAATCAAATAGCAAAAGCTACTGATCCCTTTTTAAGATCAACTCCAACATAGCTGAAAGTTGGAAATTTGGATAGAGGATTTTCTCCTGATAATTTTTCATATATTATATGTTAAATTTGGAGTTAAAATGAATTTTCTATGATTTTTCAAAGTTTCAGCCATTTTCTGGAATTTTACTGAATTTCTTTATTTCTTTTAAATGTTTTTCTGTTTACTGCGTCACTAGGACGTCAGCATGACGCAAAGGGGGGGGTTGACGTGTAGGGCCACCTTGTTAGTGGCTCTGTGGTTAAACCCGGTTTAGATTAGGTTAAGCAGGGTCATTAGGGGGGGCTTGGGTCCACTGGTCTGCGAGAGGAGGGGGGATTTAGGGGTCGGTTAGGTTTAACCGACCGGCGGCTAAACGCCGGTGGCATTCCGGCACGGCGGCGCTCCACGGGAGGGTGGCTCCGGCCACGGGAGAGGGAGATGGAGGCACGGGAGCGTGCCTCGCGCTCGTGCGCTTCGAGTGGAGCACGCCGGGGACCTCGGGGAGGCCTGGAGCCATGGCTACGTCGACGGGGGGCGGCGGCCGGCTACTGACTCCGGCGAACTCGCGCTGCAGAACACGGGGGAGAGAGCTAGGAGGGGGAAAACGAGCGGGAGCTCACGAGGAGGATGATGACGTGCTCGGGGAAGCTGGAGAGGGACTGGAAGCGGCGAATTCGTCGACGACGTCCACGGTGGCCGCCGGCGAACTGGAGAAGAGGGCGTCGTCGCTGGGGCCTCCGGGCTTGATTCCGCGTGTGGGGAGACGAAGACGTCGGCGGTGAAGGCTCTGGACAAGCTGGCTTGGCGAGCAGAGGCCATTGGCCATGCGGGCGCACGTCGGCGGCGAGACGAACTCCTCGGGCTTGCGCGGAACAGACGAGAGGGAGAGGGAGACGAACTGGGAGAGGGGGGGGAGAAGGACCTGGAGTCTCCAGGGCGTCGTCCAGCGCGAAGGAGAGAGGGGGGGAGAGCAGGAGGTGGCGAGGCGGTCGGCGCATGCTCGCCACCGAGCAGCATCGGGCCAGGGGAGGAAGACGACAGGGGAGGTCCCCCTGGTGGGCTGGGCCGGCTAGGCTGGAAGGCCAGGTGGGCTTCGCCCGTGGGCAAGGGGTAAGTCTTCTCTGTGTTTTCTTATTTTCTTTTCTGTTATTTGTATTGCCCTTTAAAATAAATAGCTAGGGCATTTATAAAAATCCCCAAACAATTTTATAAAACCTAGGTGACTATATAGAAGCCAACCCCAAGTTTTGGGAATTTTTGAAATTCAATGTATTTGAATTTCAATTCAAATAAGCAATTTATTTAATTTCCAAGCCACCTTTTGGATTATTGAAAAATCTATGAGCAAGGGATTAATCCCAAATCACTTTTAAAATGATTCCACTCATTTTTAGGATTTTTCAATAAATTCAAAAGAATTTTGGAAAAAGATTTATTTCTGGCCTTTTTATAAAATTCATTTAGGGCTTTTCTTTTCCCCATTTCCTTTTCTTTTGCAATTTTTTTATAAGATGCAAAAATGCAAGCTAGGTTAAACACAAACCTAATTTGGGGTTCTGACACGTTCTCTCACCCTGCATCCAGGCCACAAACCTACCAGAATTTCGAACTACTTCGAATCATTGAACTGAGAAGGGGTAAGTTAGTAGGTTGAGCGGGGGTCCGTTTGCCCAACATGCGGTAGTACTCTTCATCTTGGATCACCATACAAGAACTCGGGCTTAATGCGGTGTTCAACGAGAAAACCCACTGTGTACTCCTACACAGCCTCTTATCGTTCACCTTGTATAAGGGTAGATTCACCAACACATTTCCACCATCAACAACATGATTGCTACCATCCCGACATCACATAACAGTATCAACATTGTAACACTCTAAGCATGCAATAAGCAGTAACAGTTTTAGGGGCCACATGATATCAATCAACTCCTACATTTGCTAGGATTGTGGTTTTCTTACTACTGTGACAAATGATAGGTCATGCGAAGGAATGGGTTCATCTATGCGGTGGGTAATCATTCTAAACAATGCATAAGCGAGACTGAGAGGGAAGTGGGATTTTATCGACATGATCAATGGGGGTTTTCTTGCCTTGCTGACGAGGTTCGGTATCGGGGTCTTCAACAAAGGTGGTGATCTCGGGTTCCGGCTCCACCTCTATTCGACAAACAACAATCAATGGAGCAAATAAGTACAATGCACAATCACATGAGTTGAAGGTTGAAACTTGATGTATGTGCCACTGATGTGTGAGGGGATTCCATTTAAATGAAGTATATTGCAAAGGTCTTGCAAATTCAAACTCCAATTTGAATTTAAAAGGAATCCATATGCATTGTTCGCTCTGTTCCCCCATTTTAAAATGGTCAAACATGAAACAAAGTGCATATTCAGAATCCTTGCATTTTTCTGATAATTTTACATATATTATATGTTTAATTTGGAGTTAAAATGAATTAGTTATGAATTTCCAAAGTTTAAATCATTTTCTGGAATTTCTGGAATATTTTTAAATAGAAAAGCTTTTACTGCATCAGCATGACCTCATGCTGGCGTCACGGGGCCTCTGACCAGAGGGTCCCACATGTAAGTCTCTGTTTGTTTTAATCAACAGTTTAAATTCGATTTAAACTAACAGAGGGGATTAACAAGGGGGCTGGCCCACATGTCTGTGACACTGGGGGTGGGGCCAGGGTGATTAGCTTAGGGGGTTAGCTCTAATGGTGCCGCCGGCGAGCACTGTTCGCCGGAGTTGCTCGGGTTTGCGATTCAGTGGACGGGAGAGGGCATGGAGGCCATGGCTGGGTTCCTAGAGCTCCCGTGCGTCGATTGGTGGTAGTTGGGGCTCGCGGGGAAGTGCAGAGCAACGACGGCGACGAACTTGCCGGCGACTGAGAACCGGCGAGGTCGGAAGTGGGGCTAAAGGCCACGGCTTGAAGCTGGGATGGGCGCGTTCGATTGCTAGAGCACCTGGGAGTCAAACGTGCGCACTGGTTGAGTCGATGGGGCACTGGGGCGACCTCAACGTCAACCACGGAGGCGACGTGCTTCGGCCCTCATGGTGGATCAGGCTACAGCTGCGGGGAAGGCGCGGGACAAGAGGGGTTTTGCTCAGAAGCTCACCCTGAGTGCAACGGCGGTGATGGCTTGCTCGGGGAGGTCCTGTGGCTGATGGAATCGGCGACGATCTTCTCTGCGGTCGGCGAGAGCTCGGTGGCGATTCCGGCGGCTCGGGGACGAATTGACTCGCGAGTTTCTGCACGGCGACGAAGACGAAGACGGCGAGGAGGAAGGACAATCTCTGGAGGCCTAGCTCGGGCTCCGGCCACGAGTTTCCATGGCGGCCGCGCTGCGGTTCTTCTCGGACGACGGCGGGATCGTGCTGGGAGAGAGGGAAATGGCCAGGAGAGGGGGGGAATGCACTGGGCGTCTTCAGGCGTCATCGTGGCGAGGAGATAAGGCTTGGGGGGGCGCCAGGCAGGCTAGCAGTTGCCAACGGCGTTGGCATGCCCTCCAGCGAGGTGCTTGCCGCGCTGGGGGAAGACGACAAGGAGGGTAGGCGGATCTGGGCCGAGGGGCGATGAGTTGGGCCGAAATGGCCAGGTGAGCCCCTTTCCCTTTTTCCTTTTCTTTTTCTTTCTGTTATTTGTTGTGCCTTGCTAAATAAAATAGCTAGGCATTTTCTAAAATGCTGAAAAAATTTATATGGCTTCACAATATAATAGGCTAGCCACTTGTAAAGTTTGAAGATTTTTAAAATTCAAATTATTTGAACTTAATTCAAATAGGGGTTTAAATTTAAATCCATGCTCCTGTTTGAATATTTGAAAAATCCATGAGTATGAGATTGCTACCACATCACTTTATATGTGAACACACTCATTTATGTGACTTTTCAAAAATGCAAAAGGAATTTTTGGAACAACTTTTATTCTGGCCATTTGAATTAAATTCATCTGGGGGTGTTCTCTCTCCCATTTAATTTTCTTTTGAAAATTTTAACATGATGCAAAGGCCTAAGCTAACCCTAGCACATACCTAACAGAGGGTTCTGACAACTCGCCCCCACTCAAAAGAATATCGTCCCGAGATTCAGAAGTCTGCGGGAGGAAGGAGGGGTACTGGGCACTGAGACCGTCTTCTCTTTTCCACGTGGCTTCTTTCTCAGAGTGGTGTTGACGGGGATCAACCCCGGAAAATCCCATGGTCAGGGACCCTGGGTTAGTCATGAGAGGCATAGGTTGGACGATAGCTCATCGGCAAATAGGAAGGCACGCTCCTGCTCGATATTATTGATGGGGGAGATGTGATTACAGTGGATGCCAAGGCTGGAGCGCTCAAGGCTAGGGTTACAGATGATATTGGTTCCTCGGACGGCGGACAAGCGACACATGGGGCACGATTTACCCAGCTTCAGGCCCCCGGAGGGAAAACCCTATATGCTGCTTGTCTGATCTTGTATTGATGATGATGTATAGAGGTGCCGCGAGGGCTTTGGTGGAGAGAGATCTGTCTAGTTCTATGCGTGGGGGTTTAGGTGATGGATTGTGATCTGTCTAGAGAGGTGCCCATGCCTCGCTTTATATAGATACCCAGGTAGGGTTTACAAGAGTCCTAGTCAACTACGAATATGAGTCCTTGTCTTGCGCCTCAAGTCTTGGTCTTTATGTCTTACTCCGTCATGTCGATGTCCACGAGTGGTCCCCTGGTGGGCCGCCAGCCATGACACGCACCAGGTACCCTCACGTAGAGGATTCGTGGGGTCACCCCCTCGTCAGTAGCCCCCGAGTGCCTGGGGGACTCGAAGAGTCGCGCAGGGACTGAATCTGCAGTAGCCGCCGTAGTGCGTGTTGATCAGTTGCTGATGAACAGTCGAAGATGTCGTGAGTATGCTCCCGATGGGAGTATTTGGATGAAGCATCGAAATTGCAGTCTGGTTCATCTTCGTATTTCATCGTCGGGTGGGGAGAAGTTGCCTAGTCGAGCGGTCGTCGGGTGCGCGTCAGCGCTCCCGATGGGAGTATCCCCCGAGGCTATGTTCGACTGCTTGCAATCGAGCATAGACTCAAGACTTCTTCGCCGTCGAGTAATTTTCATCAGAGGAAGTGCTCGACTCGGGTCTTGCGTCGTAGGCGTGAGTTGTTGTAGGGATCAGTCGTGGACGAGGAGGTTGGCGTTGCCGCGTCATGAGGGCGCCCAGCCCCCGAGCGTCTGCTGAGAAGGAGAAAAAGGTGTAACTGTATTAAGGTGTACTTGTGCGAAAAACATTTGTAAGGTACGTGATTTTAGACATTGCACTTTTGTCGAGTGGAAAATGTAGCTGCATATATGGTTTAAGCGTGTCTTTTTGTGAGTAGGCCCTCCAGCAGCAAACTCCTGCCGGGTAACAGGGACGCGATGCCAGACTTGTTGAACCCGGAGACAAGAGCAGCCTTTGGTACCCAGACTCACTACTTTGACGAATGCAAATAAACAGCATATAAAATTGAGCATAATCCAAAGGATGGTTTTGTAGCCCTCAGATGTTTCTGCACGATTGCATAGTCGTCTTTGGCGATTGATCGAGAATGTATAAAGGTTTTGGAATGATAGCATAAGAATGTAACGAAAACTTAGCTGTAGGATCGACGCGGCGGAGGATGTCGAAGATGACAGTCGAGTAGTCGATGATGAGCAGTCGACGAGGCGAGAACGGAGTCGATGTGACGGCGACTGCGACTTTCAGCCCCCGAGTCCGCTAACCCCCGAGTCCGCGAGCCCCCGAGTGTTGAGGTGGCGGAGTTGCGCAGTGAAGTCGTCGTGATGAAGTTTCGCGGCGTGTATCCGCACTGGAGACGATGAAGTTGATGTCGAAAAAGTGCCAGCCCCCGAGCATCGAGTGCGCGTCGTGATTCGTCTGTGGTTGATGTAGAGGACGGAGTCGATGCCGCGGCCGTGGTCGATGTCGCGCCCGAAGCCGATGTAGAGGAAGGAGTCGACGCCGGGGCCGCGGCCGAGATGTTGCCAGTTTGTATTGGATCGTGACGATCGATCTTCGAGTGCTTCACGTAGACGTGCGCAGCCTGATTCCGCAATCTGTTGCAGCGACGGTTTCGACTGCGTTTTTTTTTCTTCTTCGATCTGGATCTTCATAGTGAATCATTGTTGATGTAGTCACCGAGTTGTCGATTGCTCGTCGTGTGTTGTTGTTGTTGCGGCTCGAGTCAATGTAGAAACATTGGTGAGTCATCCATGGCATGTCGAGTTGGAGTAGAAGCCTTGTGGGTCAACATTGAACCCGAATTCGCGATTGGAAATTCGCGATCTTGCGTAGATCCAAAAACGCGTTGCAGTGCGAGAGCCGCTGACGTAGATCTAACCGTTGGAATTTTCTGAAATGTTTTGTGCTGATGGGGGTTTTTTATCCCGCATGCTTTCACCGGAGGGATCGTCAAGTTGATGTCCGAGCTAATGTCAGGAATTTATTTGCTGGAGTCGCGCGGAGTTCCGTCAAATTCCGAGAGTGCTTCAGTGCGTGGGTCGCCGACGGAGATCCAGTCGTTGGAATTTGCTAAAATATTCACAGATTTTCGAAAATTGGATTTCGCATCTTTCCACCGAAGGGGTCGTCGAGATGAGCTCCGAGTCGCCGTCGCGAGTTCCCGCAACACAGATGTTTTTTTGTCCTGTAGGCTGCGCGTGAGCGCTTTTGTTGATGTCGATCTTCGAGTGGCGCGCTCGAAAATTTCTTGTTTTCTCCATGAGTTTGATGTAGATCTTGATGTAGTTGTTGAAGAAGCCGAGGGATCTGAACAGATCGGAACCTGCTCGAGTCATGGAGTCGACGAGTGCTGACGAAGTCGCTGTCTTGACGGTTGCTGGTGACGAGGCCGCCGAGATCGCGATTCCAACTTGTGTATTTCCCACAGATGGCGCCAATTGACGGAGATCAACCCCGGCAAATCCCATGGTCAGGGACCCTGGGTTAGTCATGAGAGGCACAGGTTGGACGATAGCTCGTCGGCAAACAGGAAGGCACGCTCCTGCTCGATATTATTGATGGGGGAGATGCGATTACAGTGGATGCCAAGGCTGGAGCGCTCAAGGCTAGGGTTACAGATGATATTGGTTCCTCGGACGGCGGATAAGCGACACATGGGCACAATTTACCCAGCTTCAGGCCCCCAGAAGGAAAACCCTACATGCTGCTTGTCTGATCTTGTATTGATGATGATGTACAGAGGTGCCGCGAGGGCTTTGGTCGAGAGAGATCTGTCTAGTTCTATGCGTGGGGGTTTAGGTGATGGATTGTGATCTGTCTAGAGAGGTGCCCCTGCCTTGCTTTATATAGATAGCCAGGTAGGGTTTACAAGAGTCCTAGTCGACTACGAATATGAGTCCTTGTCTTGCGCCTCAAGTCTTGGTCTTTATGTCTTACTCCGTCATGTCGGTGTCCACGAGTGGGCCCCTGGTGGGCCGCCAGCCATGACACGCACCAGGTACCCTCACGTAGAGGAGTCGTGGGGTCACCCCCTCTTCAGGTGTGACCATTGCACTTTCAGAAACTTAATCTTCTGACGACGAGTGACACGCTCTGCTGAATCAAGAATACGAACGGGGTACTCTCGATAAGAAAGGTCATCTTGGAGATCAAGCGTTTCATGGTCGACTTCGCGGATGGGGTCCTTGAAGCAACGCCTGAGTTGTGACACATGGAATACATCATGTACTCGGGAAAGGTGCGGGGGTAGTTCAAGTTGATAGGCAACTTCTCCACGTTTAGCAAGAATGCGGAAAGGTCCGATGTAACGTGGGGCCAACTTGCCTTTGATACCGAAACGTTGGGTTCCCTTCAAAGGAGTAACCCGAAGGTAAGCCTTTTCGTCCAGATTGTAGCTTTCTTGCCTATGATGACGATCATAGTAGCTTTTCTGACGAGACTGGGCTGCTTTCAATTGATCACGAACAATGCAAACTTGCTCTTCTGCTTCCATGATCATATCCGGTCCAAAGAATTGTCTTTCACCGGTTTCTGACCAGTTTAGGGGTGTTTGACATCTTCGTCCATAGAGGAGTTCAAAAGGAGCCATGTTCAAACTAGATTGGAAACTATTGTTATAAGAAAATTCTTTCCGAAAGAGATAACACAAGCTCTGAGCATGTCTTCCAAGATTTGATTAACCCTTTCAACTTGACCGCTAGACTGAGGATGGAAAGCTGTACTAAAGGAGAGATGAGTTCCCATAACATTCTGAAAGCTTCCCCAAAATCTAGAGGTGAAAAGGCTACCACGATCAGAATTGATTTCCAAAGGAACACCATGAAGAGACACAATTCTAGAGACATACAAGTCCGCTAACTGGCTAGCAGTTATAGACTCGCGAACGGGCAAGAAGTGTGCAACTTTGGAAAGTGTATCCACCACAACAAAGATGGCATTATTTCCTTTCTGGGTTTTTGGAAAGCCAGTGATGAAATCCATACTGACTTTGTCCCATTTCCACTCTGGAATAGTCAATGGTTGAAGTGTACCAGCAGGTCTTTGATGTTCTGCCTTAATGCGACGACAAACATCACATTCATCAATGAACTGAGCAATTTGTCGCTTCATCCTACTCCACCAAAATCTCTGGCGTAGGTCTCGGTACATCTTTGTGCTACCAGGATGAATCGAAAGGGGTGTGTCATGGGCCTTCTTAAGAATTAGCCTCCTAAGATTGTGTTTTCGTGGTACAACCATTTGAGTGCAAAAGATAACGACACCTTGATCATTCATGGAGAAACATTTAGCAATTTCGCTAGCAATGTTCTTCTTGATCTCTCGAATACCACTATCACATTTCTGGGCAGCTATAATTTTATCCTCAAGGGTTGGTTTCTCCACCAAGGTAGAAAGATAGCCATGAGGAACAATCTCAAGATTGAGCTTTCGAAATTCCTCATGAAGAAGTGGTTGAAACTGTTGTAACATGAGGTTGTTACAATACGACTTACGACTTAGTGCATCAGCCATGACATTGGCTTTGCCTGGGGTGTAAGAAATTTCTAAGTCATAATCATTTATCAACTCAATCCAGCGTCTTTGCCTGAGATTAAGATCTGGTTGGGTGAATATGTATTTGAGGCTTTGGTGGTCGAAATAGATCTCACAACGATTACCAAGGAGGTAACGTCGCCAAGTTGTCAGGGCATGAACTACGGCAGCGAGTTCAAGATCATGGGTAGGATAGTTCTCTTCATGTGGACACAGCTGGCGTGAAGCATAAGCTACCACATGTCTATCTTGCATAAGTATGCATCCTAACCCTTGCCGTGAGGCATCACAAAAGATCTTGAAATCCCTTTTGGTGTCTGGAGGGGCAAGTACGGGTGCAGAAGTCAATCCTCTTTTTAGCTCTTGAAAGCTTTCCTCGCACTTGGGAGTCCATTGGAATTTCTTATCTTTCTTGAGGAGTTCAGTTAGAGGCTTTGCAACTTTAGAAAAGTTCTCGACGAAGCGGCGACAATAGCTTGCTAAGCCAAGAAAACTCCTAACTTGCTTAACCGAGTCAGGTGGAGTCCAGTCAAGGACCGTCTGAACTCTCTCGGGATTCACAACAATGCCTTTTGCAGAAATCACGTGGCCTAAGTAGGTCACTTCTGGTAGCCAAAATTCACACTTGGAGAATTTAGCATACAGGCGATGCTCTCGAAGTTTCATCAATACCAGCCTGAGATGTTCGGCATGTTCTTCTTCGTTCTTCGAGTAGATGAGAATTTCATCAAGATAAACTACAACAAATTTATCTAGGTACTCCATGAAGATAGAATTCATCATGCGCGAGAAAGTGGTGGGGGCATTGGTTAAACCAAATGACATGACGGTGTACTCGTAAAGACCATAACGAGTGGTGAAAGCCGTTTTGGGAATGTCCTCGTTTCGGATTTTGATTTGATGATAACCTAATCTCAAATCCATCTTGGAGAAGACAAAGGATCCAGCAAGTTGATCATAAAGATCATTGATCCTGGGCAGTGGGTATTTGTTCATTATCGTCGCTAGATTTAGCGGGCGATAGTCTACGCACATCCTTTTTGTTCCATCTTTCTTTGTTACGAACAAAACGGGGCAACCCCATGGCGATGAGCTAGGGCGGATGAAGCCTTTTGCCAACAAAGCTTTGAGATTATTTTAAGCTAAGATAACTCACGTGGGGCCATTTTGTATGGGCGTCTGCAAATTGGTGCGGTTCCTGGCATAAGATCCACTATGAACTCTACACATCTGTCGGGTGGCATTCCCGGCAGCTCTTCAGGAAAGACATCCGGGAAGTCACGGACCATCGGAATTACTTCAAGGTCGGGAAGGGGAAGCGCATTCAAAGAATGCATCTGGGTTCTCGATCTTGCTGAGGAATAATCTATTGTCTGGCCTGAAGGATGGGTAAGTCTAATTGACTTGGCTTTACAATCAAGAAAAGCATTTTGTCTTGATAACCAATCCATACCAAGGATGACATCAATGTCTGAAGACTTGAGGGCTATGAGTGAAGTAAGGAATACTAAACCCTCAATTGCAATTTGATTACCATGGATTACTCTATTAGTTTTCCATCTTGACCCTAGAGTTTGAATTATCATTGGGGTGGACATTTCAACAAAGGACAACTCATGACGAAGTGCATAACTTTCCGACATGAATGAATGGGATGCTCCTGGGTCGAAAAGAACGGAAGTAGGAACATAATTGACTGGGAGCGTACCAAGAATGACGTCAGAAGTGTCGTCAATCTCTTCAGTTGATATCTGGTTCACACGTCCACGATTGGCGGAAGGAGCGGGTTTGGTGGTGAAGACCTTCGGGGGTGGCTTGCCACGACCATTGTTGTTACCTCCGGCACGGGGTGGAGCATTCTGATTCTGGAGCTGGTTCTGGGGACACTCGCGGGAGTAGTGACCTGCCTGGCCACACTTCTAGCAGGCTCCATAGACAGTGCGGGGAGCTGGGTTGTTCGGTGGAGCTGGGTGGAACGAAGCTGGTGGACGAGGCGCCACATAGGATGGCCTCGATGGGTTGTTCTGGCGGAACATGCTGTTGGGGATCCAGATCTTGCGCTTCTGAGAGCCTGAACTGGATGAACCATCGTCTCTAGGGTGCTGATGGCTTCTCGCCCCTTCGTTGGTTACCCCAAGTGGAAGGTTGAGATTTAGTGCAGCAGCAGTTTTCCCTCGGTGAAGATACCAAGGTTTGTCTCCAGCAGGACTCCAGAGATGATAAGTAGGTGTCAGCGGAGCAACTGACGCGGACATGCACACAGACACAGATAACTTTGTTCCCAACGAAGTTCAGAGAGGTTGTCAATCTCTCCGGTCTTGTTGTTCACAAGGATAAAATGCAAGGGATAATGATAGCAAGTAAAAGCAGTAAAGTAAATATAGCTTGGAAACAATAATGAGGATATGGACCGGGATACGTGATTTTCGCTAGTGATGTCTCTCTCCCAAAAGACGATAAAGTTGCTATGCGAGGTAAACAAATTACAGAAAGGCAATTGACAGGATTATGAACGCACCGCAATGCTAACTATGCTACAAAAGAAAGGACGAGGTTCAAAAGCACAGGCAGTACGCCAAGATAAGTACACCGAAATCCATCTGCATCTACTACTAATCATCCACCTTGAGATATCTATCCAGAACATCTCGCTGGTATTAAGTTGCGAGCCCCACCCAAAGTGTAAACCCAAAGCAACAGACAACTACATTAAAAACAAATCTCCGTAAAGTAAACAATCCTTGTGACCGCGGTCACAAGCATCGTTGTTTTCCCCCTTGTGGCAACAGCACATCCCCTAGACTCATGTTTTTGTCACTCAAGCGTGTCATCGGGGGGCATGAACCCATAATCTAGCACAACGTTCTCTCTTGAAGTCACTACCTACTACTTGGCCAAAGCAATAAACAGCAACGGAGAACATGCAAGAATTACTTAGGAACAAAAATATAAGAGGTAAAAACCAAATATATTACTCTATCACAATCTGAACATAATCTCATAATCCATCAGATCCTATCAAACTCAACATAGCAATAGCAGAAATATTACAAAGATGCCTCGATCATGTAGGGAAGCTCACGAGGTCTAAACAATGAAGATCAAAGAGGGGAGGAGAACATCACATAGCTACTGATCACGGACCCATGGTCCAAGGAAAACTACCCAGGAGACATCCGGGGAGCATCCATGGTGGAGAGGAGACTCCCGGAGGTCAATCCTCCCTCCGGCAGGGTGCCGGGAAGAGGTCTTCTGGTGCTCCCGATCTTCGGAAGCGCGGCGGCGGCGGAACAGAGGCGATTTCGCGGAATAGGGTTCCTCTTCTGGAGTTTTCCCGTGACGGAGAATAAATAGGCGAAGGGGGGCAGCCAGAGGTGGACCAGGGGCCCCAGGCGTCCCCCTGGCGCGGCCAGGGTGGGGTCGCGTCGGGTGGCCGCCTGGGGCCCCCTGGCTCCCCTCTGGCCCCTCCCGGGCTCTTCGCGAAGCTTCCTCCACGCTGATTTTTTATCTGAATTTTCCCGAATTTTTCTGGCACTTTTTATATGGGGGAAAACTGAAATAGAAAAACAGCAGAAAACAGGAACTGGCACTGGGGTGCACTTAGTTAATAGGTTAGTCCAAATATGATCAAAAATGTATGAAAGTGTATCTAGAACATAGCAATATCACACAAAACATGCATGGAGCAAGCAGAATTATAGATACGTTTTGGACGTATCAGGTGCTTGCGGAAATCATTGGGGGTGTTCATGTCCTCCGCCTTGATGGCCTTGTTGACAAGGACCTGGAAGGTGGCAACGTCATGTAGGTTGAGCTCACGACAGAGTCCAGAATTGAGTCCACGACGGAACCTCTCTTGCTTCTTGGCGTCGGTGGATACCTCTTCAGTAGCATAACGAGCCAGTCGGTTGAACTCACGACTAAACTGGTCAACAGTACTTCTGCCTTGGGAGAGGTTGCAGAACTCCTCACGCTTGCGGTCCATAAGACCCTTTGGAATGTGGTGCTCACGGAATGAAGTTCAGAACTCATCCCAAGTTGTGGGCGGTCCAGTGGGACGCATGTTCAGGAAATTCTCCCACCAAGAGATAGCTGCACCCTCGAGGTGGTAGGTGGCATAGTTGACCCTGTCACCATCTGCAACATGGCCTGCCTGGAGCTTCCTCTCGATGCTGCGAAGCCAGTCATCGGCGTCAAGGGGCTCGGTGGAGTAGCTGAAAACCGGGGGGATGAAGCCGGATGAAGTCATTCAAAGACACCAACTCATTGCGCTGCTGAGTCGTGTTGCGGGCAATGACCTCCAGCAACTGGTGAGAGTCTCTGCGGTTCCTCTCAACCTCCATCAGAACCTGAGCCATCGTGGGTGGCGGTGGAAGATTGCCTTCCTCCGGATCATTCCGACGACCATGGGCACGACCAAGCTGGCCTCGGGTTCCTTGAGACATCCTGAAGGTGAAAACCAAAGTCAAACAGAGTTGATTGGAAGAGTCTAAACAAGGTATTAAAGGTACTGGAAGAATCACAGAGCAAAGGAAGTAATCATCTTGAAAACATGGTGATAAAAGCATACACGCCATATATTCACAAGCTGTCATACAAACCATACATCGTTTTAGTACGAGCTCCAAGCTAATACAAACGTGATGAAGATGATACATCCTTCAGAGGCACTCTGACTTCCTATACAATATTTATCTAAGCCTCTGGAACTTAGCACACCTTGCGTACAATATACTAAAGATGCTACTACATCCTCACTAAAGTAAGACCACAGGCGGTCTCACTCATCTCCATCTCCATAGTAATCCTCGTAAAAGTTACCCACGTAACCCGGCAGCTGAAGGTGACCATCGGAAAACACAGAGGCCTGTGGACCCTGATATCCATTTGGGCAAGGATGGGGCCTAGGTCCAGCGTAGGGTGGAAGCAGAGGACCACGGGGTGGAAAATGCCTCCAATCTCGGGCCAAGCAACTCGAGAAGGCATCTGTGTCCTGACTGGGTAGATAGCATCATACTCCACTGATCCAACACTCACAAAAGGAAACAGGAGTGTAAGTGCTCGATACAGACGGACACGGATGGCGTGAAGCTCAAAACGAAGGGCACGTGCATCACGATCTCTATCACAAGCGTGTCGAGCAGTGATCTGAAGCAAAGGATCCTCCAAAGAGTGATCTGTGTACAATCCGGTGTAATATCCCTCTTCTCCTGGAAGTGCAGCAGGGATATAGCGGAAAGGTGACCCTGCAAGCATAGCGTGCTCCTCTCTCAGCAGGTTAATACATGAGTATGCAGCATCCTGCATAGCCATGTTCTCAGTCACACCAATGCCATGTCCAAAGAGGATAGGCTGAGAGACTCCAATGTGGTGCGGGTAGATCCTGACAGTGCAGTGAAACTGAGTCTGGTTGAAATCAAGGAACTGCTCCTCAACGGTGTACTGAGGATACCAACGATAGCCAATGAAGGACATCATCTCGGTGAGCATGGCTGGATGCCCACGCACATCGAGGAACCTAGTCAAACGAACAATCTGTCGAGGGGAAGATCCTCCATCTGAAACAGAAAGAAGGAGTTTGCAAATGCATCAGATTATGAAGAAACCTGGAATGACTCGGACAGCATAACGACTGTAATTGTAAGAAATGTCTTTTCTTGCAATGTAGAAACAACACTTACATACGATGTAAAAATCAGGAAGCACAACAACTCTAGCAAACCGAACACAACTTTCCTACGGCTACAAGGAAGCAAACAACGAGATGTTCTAGTAAGACATAGATGAGCCTAGTCCTATCTTCCCATAGAATAAGATGAGGGTGACTCAGAACTCAGAACGATAATGGTAAGGAGAAAAAAGAAGCCTTATGTTGTTCCCTTATATACCCAGAGTAACTATATAACTATAGCAAGCTAGACTCGACTTCGGCCAAGGATGATAATCCTACAGTCAAACCTTGCTCTGATACCAAGTCTGTCGGGACCCGGGGTTAGCGTATGCAAGACTCGCTACAACACAATCATATGGAGAGCCGAGAACCGTACCCACTTGTCTAAGCAGACAAGGCCAAGCACAGAACGTTCTCGGAAAGCATCGAACGTGAGGGGCATCCCATCCAGGCTGGATGATCAACTGAGATGGGTCCTCATCGTCCGCACACAAGTCTAAATGATATGGGTGGTGAACTACCATACTCATAGACAAGTCGCCTCAACCATACTATCGATTGTATTATAACCCTTACATAGACTTACTCCAGCCCGATCACTTAGTCGGGGTCTAGGGCGGGCTCGATCATACATCAAAGTGTGCACGTGACGGAGTCACGAACAATCGCATCGCGATGCCCCAAGGTGCGCACATCTAAGGGCCACTTGGTGTATAAAAGACCGCCAGCCAGATCACAACTAAGGTCTCAAAAACCCATACTAAGACATGTATGTTATAATCATACACGCATCACACATGTCTAGTATGAACAGCAGGTATCATTGCAATTCTCTACAAAGTGTACAACTTTATTGATAACTCTTACACAGTGCACACAGAGATCGCGAGACCGTGATCCAACATTACAACAAGCAAGCGGAAGCAAATTATGTCTGGGTACAGACAAGTTTAACAAATGGCTTAAGAAGCCTTATTTAAACACAAGCCCTCCACGAGGGAACCAGTCTGCTGACTGGGACTACACTAGCTTGGTCTTCAGTCGTCGAGCTCGAGGAAGAATCGACCTTCGGGGTCAGTGGGTTCATCTAAAACATAGAATAAGCAAACGTGAGTACAAAGTCGTACTCAGCAAGACTTACGTAGGAACTATACTACTCATGCACATGTATCAAGGTAAAGGGAGGTGGGGTTTCCATGCAGAAGTGCCAGCTTTGACTTGTCTAGTCCTGAACTATGAGTACCAGACTTGAGGTAAGAAGCATACACGAGTCCACTACATGTCTCCGACCAATTACACCACTATGTTGCCTTCCTCGACTTCCCACGAGAAAGCACGCCATAGCACTCACGCTTATCTTGGCAAGTTTTATAAGTATCCAGTTCAAGTTGTCTAATAATCAGGCACAACTTTCCAAGTAGTCCCTTACCGCGGACGCGGCTATTCGAATAGTTTATTAACCCTGCAGGGGTGTACTGCTACACATATGAAATTATCAGTTACCACCGGGATCTCGTCACCCTTCAAGCGGGTGTCGGCGAGGATAATCTCCATAACTTTTACCTCACAGCCAACTTAGGTTCAATGAAGACGCCTATCTGGGATGGTTTCCACATTCGTAACCCGGCCGGTTTACCAAATTGGTCCCAGAAGATGTGTGCGTGGTGCATAAGCCGGTCTCGGTTGAGCCGTTCTCTCACCCTGCATCCAGGCCACAAACCTACCAGAACTCCAAACTACTGCGACTCATTGAACTGAGAAGGGGTGAGTTAGTAAGTTTAGCGGGGGTCCGTTTTCCCAACATGCGGTAGTACTCTTCATCTTGGATCACCACACAAGAACTCGGGCTTAAGGCGGTGTTCAACGAGATAACCCACTATGTACTCCTACACAGCCTCTCATCGTTCACCTTGTATTAGGGTAGATTCACGAACACATTTCCACCATCAACAACATGATTGCTACCATCCCGACATCATATAACAGTATCAACATTGTAACACTCTAAGCATGCAATAAGCAGTAACAGTTGAAGGGGCCACATGATATCAATCAACTCCTACATTTGCTAGGATTGTGGTTTTCTTACTACTGTGACAAATGATAGGTCATGCGAAGGAATGGGTTCATCTATGCGGTGGGTAATCATTCTAAACAATGCATAAGCGAGACTGAGAGGTAAGTGGGATTTTATCGACATGAACAATGGGGGTTTTCTTGCCTTGCTGACGAGGTTCGGTATCGCGGTCTTCAACGAAGGGGGTGAACTCGGGTTCCGGCTCCACCTCTATTCGACAAACAACAATCAATGGAGCAAATAAGTACAATGCACAATCACATGAGTTGAAGGTTGAAACTTGATGTATGTGCCACTGATGTGTGAGGGGATTCCATTTAAATGAAGTATATTGCAAAGGTCTTGCAAATTCAAACTCCAATTTGAATTTAAAAGGAATCCATATGCATTGTTCTCTCTGTTCCCCCATTTTAAAATGGTCAAACATGAAAACAAAGTGCATATTCAGAATGCTTGCATTTTTCTGATAATTTTACATATATTATATGTTTAATTTGGAGTTAAAATGAATTAGTTATGAATTTCCAAAGTTTAAATCATTTTCTGGAATTTCTGGAATATTTTCAAATAGAAAAGCTTTTACTGCATCAGCATAACCTCATACTGGCGTCAGGGGGCCTCTGACCAGTGGGTCCCACATGTAAGTCTCTGTTTGTTTTAATCAACAGTATAAATTTGATTTAAACTAACAGAGGGGATTAATAGGGGGGCTGGCCCACATGTCTGTGACACTGGGGGTGGGGCCAGGGTGATTAGCTTAGGGGTTAGCTCTAATGGTTCCGCCGGCCAGCACTATTCGCCGGAGTTGCTCGGGTTTGCGATTCAGTGCACGGGAGAGGGCATGGAGGCCATGGCTGGGTTCCTGGAGCTCCCGTGCGTCGATTGGTGGTAGCTGGGGCTCGCGAGGAGGTGCAGAGCGACGACGGCGACGAACTTGGCGGCGACAGAGAACCGGCGAGCTCGGAAGCGGGGCTAGAGGCCACGGATTGAAGCTGGGATGGGCGCGTTCGATTGCTAGAGCACCTGGGAGTCAAACGTGCGCACTGGTTGAGTTGATGGGGCACTGGGGCGACCTCGACGTCAACCACGGCGGCGACGTGCTTCGGCTCTCATGGTGGATCCGGCTAGAGCTGCGGGGAAGGCGCGGGACAAGAGGGGTTTTGCTCAGAAGCTCACCCTGAGTGCAACGGCGGTGACGGCTTGCTCGGGGAGGTCCTATGGCCGGTGGTATCGACGACGATCTTCTCTGCGGCCGGCGAGAGCTCGGTGGCGATTCTAGCGGCTCGGGGACGAATTGACTCGCGAGTTTCTGCACTGCGACGAAGACGGTGAGGAGGAAGGACAAGCTCTGGAGGCCTAGCTCGGGCTCCGGCCACGAGTTTCCATGGCGGCCGCGCTGTGGTTCTTCTCGGACGACGGCGGGATCGTGCTGGGAGAGAGGGAAATGGCCAGGAGAGGGGGGGAATGCACTGGGCGTCTCCAGGAGTCGTCGTGGCGAGGAGATAAGGCTTGGGGGGGGGCGCCAGGCAGGCTAGCAGCTGCCGCCGGCGTCGGCATGCCCTCCAGCGAGGTGCTTGCCGCGCTGGGGGAAGACGACAAGGAGGGTAGGCGGGCCTGGGCTGAGGGGGCGATGAGTTGGGCCGAAATGGCCAGGTGAGCCCCTTTCCCTTTTTTCCTTTTCTTTTTCTTTCTGTTATTTGTTTTGCCTTGCTAAATAAAATAGCTAGGCATTTTCTAAAATGCTGAAACTTTTTATATGGCTTCACAATATAATAGGCTAGCCACTTGTAAAGTTTGAACATTTTTAAAATTCAAATTATTTGAACTTTCAAATAGGGGTTTAAATTTAAATCCATACTCCTGTTTGAATATTTGAAAAATCTATGAGTATGGGATTGCTACCACATCGCTTTATATGTGAACACACTCATTTATGTGACTTTTCAAAAATGCAAAAGGAATTTTTGGAACAACTTTTATTCTGGCCATTTGAATTAAATTCATCTGGGGGGTGTTCTCTCTCCCATTTCAATTTCTTTTGAAAATTTTAACATGATGCAAAGGCCTAAGCTAACCCTAGCACATACCTAACAGAGGGTTCTGACATGCTCGTTATGAAAAGAAGTAAATTGAGTGTGACTCAATGCCCAGCAACAGCAAAATAAAAGGAGGAAATGTCCTCAAAGCCCTATGCCTCAGCCATAGGTTCTATCATGTATGCTATGATGTGTACTCGACCAGATGTGGCCCTGGCGGTTAGTCTGACTAATCGTTTCCAAAGTAATCCTAGAAAGGATCATTGGATTGCAGTGAAGAACGTCCTTAAGTACTTACGAAGAACTAAGGATCTGGTTCTTGTCTATGGAGGATGTGAAGAAGAGCTCGCCGTAACAGGTTACATCGATGCCAGTCTTGGTACTGATCCCGATGACTCACAATCCCAGACGGGATACGTGTTTATGTTGAATGGTGGTGCGTTTAGCTGGAGGAGCGGCAAGCAGTCAGTCGTCGCCCAATCTATGATGGAGTCGGAGTATATTTCCGCTTGCGAAGCGTCAAACGAATGCATTGGCTGAAGAAGTTCGTCATCGAGCTTGGCGTATTCCCTAGTTGCACTGACCCTGTTAGCATTTATTGCGACAATACGGGTGCCATTGCTAACGCAAGGGAGCCGATGACTCACTCTACAGCCAAGCATATTCTCCGACGTTTCCATGTGACGCGGGACTACGTCAAGGATGGTCATACTAGGATTTTCAAAATACATATGGATCTGAATCCGTCAGACCCAATGACTAAACCTCTTCCACAAGCCAAGTTTGAACAACACCGAGAGACTATTGGTGTTAGATACATACCTGATGTAAACTAGTGTAATTTGTACTCTAGTGCAAGTGGGAGACTGTTGGATATGTGCCCTAGAGGCAAATTAATAAAGATATTTGTCACATATTTGTTTGTTCATAATACGTTATATATTGTGCTAGAACTGTATTAAGCGGAAACATTAATACACGTGTGATATATAACAACCTGGTCCCTAGTTAAACTCAGGCATACTAGCTCATTGGGCAATTGATGATCAAGGTTTCCTGATCATGAGAACATAATAGTCTATTGACAATGATGTCATATCATTAGGAGAATGATGTGATGGACACACACCCACCTTAAGCATTGCAGTGTGATCAAGTCACATAAGTTCAGCATTGCGATGACTTAATAACATAGTGATTGAATCCTTAGACCGTGATGATCATACATAATTGCTACCTATTAGGATGCTTTGAGTGCATTCACCGTTACACTGAAACATGGTAACTGAAAAGGTGTATCTTGGGTATTCCGAAGTAGATATGTTGAGGAGTATGAAATAGATCAGAGCTGGATTTGTCAATCCGAGTGACGGATAGGTACTTTGGGCCCACTCGGTGGTGTTGCATCAATTGCTTGCAAGAAAGTGACTAGGTCACAAGAGATTTAATATTCACAGACGAGTAAACATGTTATGTCGGAGACGAGGAAGAACTAGGTATTGGATACCGACGATCATACCTCGAACAAACATAGTACCGAAGCACAAAGGGATCAAGTCATATTGTTAACGGTTCAACGACGATGAAGTTTATTCGATGGAAGCGTAGGGGCACATCAAGGATTGTAACCAGATCCCACATGATGGTCATTGGTCAGAGAGTGTCTTGATCATGTCTACTGTTTCCCGGACCGTAGGATGTCACACTTAAGGGCAATCGATGCATTAAGGATTGATTCGGGATCATCGGTGAAAAGAGAGAAAACACCGGAAATGTACCGGGAGGTGCCGAAAGCTGTTCCGGATATTTTGAAAGGTTCAAAATAATATATATTAATTTTTAAATATGTTTTATTATTTAATTGACATAATTAAATATTAAAAATGATTTAAATAATTAATTAAAAGGTGAAAAGGTATTTGGGCCTTAAAAGGCCCATGAGGGGAAGGGGGAGCCTCCCCCCTTGGGCTTGGCGCCAAGGGAGGGGCGCATCCCCCCTCCTAGCCGCACCACTCCCCCCCCCCTTGGGGGTTTAGTCCACATGGGGGAAGGGGAGGGGGTGGAGCCCCTCCTTGGCCTATATAAGGAGGGGTGGGGGTGCCTTTTTAATACAACATTGAGTTTCTCTCTCTCTCTCTCTCTCTTTCTCCGACCTAGAGCGGGCTCCCCTGGTTTGGAGTTTGCACCTGGTTGGGGGTTTCACCATCATCCGGACGCCGTCGCGCTGCCGGAATCGGGATCCGGATCAATCTTCTTTCCGCTGATCTTCTGTTCGGAGCCCGGAGGGACGTCGGTTGCACCGTACGTGTGTAATCCCGCGAGGCACTACACGTGTGGTGCTACTTCATCGTCGGAGGTTCTTCAACACGACAGGGAGGTCGTAGGATCAGAGTCTACGCCAACCACGTTCGAGGAACGTTTCCCTCTTTCGGTCTTCAAAGGTATGAACACCGATTCCTTCCGTTACATACATCAGCATAGCATAGATCTTGGGTTTGGGACTCGTAGGTAGGAAATTTTTTGTTTTATGCGCCGATCCCCAACAAACGCGCCTCACACTGGATCCATGTGCCATCTGGGAAGTGCTATGGATTTCTGCTAGATCGATTTTGACTCCTTCCGAGAGTGACGAAGCACAATGCAGACGGCCATATCCTCCCTGTGTGTGCATGGGACGAACTTTCAGGCCATAGATCGTTTGTTGCAATCTGGACCCGCTACCCATAATGTTGTAGAAGAATGCAGATCGTCAATAGGAGAGCTTAGGGAGAGGTGGATTGGCTAGGGTATCATTCGACAGATGAAAATTAAACTAGTGGGAAAAACACATCCCCCCACCCCCGCACCGCCCCGTCTGGGTGACTTGGGGGGCGAAATCCTAAATTGCCTCGGCCTCTCCCCCATCTCCCTCCCCTCTCTCCGCCGGCTGAGGCTGCCGTCGGGCAAGTGTCGTGGTCATACCTAAGGCATACCCTTAAGTATCGCATATCATGGGGTACCCTTAACGAGATAATATAAATAAGATTGACATATGACCGAGTCAGGTGTTACTCGATGATTAAAGTATGATTACTCTTCCGAATAACAAAAAACTCAGGGCGGCATGCTACTCGTACATGAAGCTACCGAGTAACGAGCAACTCAGAAAAGAGGATGGTCAATAGTCACCGAAGCTATACAGTCAAGCATCGCACTACACCCATTATAATATGATTTAATGGAGGAGTTTCTATGTCTTAATCAGAAGCGTTATTCTAGCACTAAAAGACATTACTTAATGTAATAAGTAGCACTAGTAACCGCCGCGTTTATTAGGCACTAATCCCGCATTAATTCCCCATTTGTGTAATTTAACTGGAATGGGGGTGGCGCACTCTATATAAGCCATTCCCACCACTACCCAGGTGACGGGAATCGGCCCCGGCAAATCCCATGGTCAGGGACCCTGGGTTGATCATAGAGAAGGAACAGGTTGGACGATACTCGTCGGCTAACAGGAGAAACACTTCCTGCTCGATATTATTGCGTGAGGAAGCGATTACAGGGGAGGCCAAGGCGAGTTCTCGCAAGACCGGGAGAGTACATTGTGTATTGGATTGATCTAGACGTCTCCCCTCCCAGCCTTTCTATACTAGGCTAGGTCTCGGGTAGTCCGTACCAGATTACAAAGATAGTTTCCTAGTTCTAGTCTTGCCTTGTACGCCAAGTTGTGCCTTCCATATCAGTCGCGGACTCCTATGTCGGTGCTTGATTGGGCCAGCCGTGGGCCTGTAGAAGCTTTCCAGCGGGCCTTTTGTCTTCATACGCACCGGGTATCCTCATACGAAGGAGTCATGGGGTCACCCCCTCGTCAGTAGCCCCCGAGTGCCTGGGGGACTCGAAGAGTCGCGCAGGGACTCGAATTCGTCAGTGCTTTATTGTTCGTAGGCGCGGCATCCCCGCGGGTCACTGGCAGTTTTGAGCCATGACAATACCTGTTTCCAGGGATTGCTAACTGAAAAGGGCCCAAGGAGTCGACTGGTCGAGCCTTGTTGAATTGCGCTAGTGGCAAATACCGAAGTAGCCCAATCAAGCTCACGTCCCTCGACATGAACTTGGAACGACTGGTGTCTAGCAAAGTCATGCCACTGCAGGTCTTATAGGATCAATTGCTGCCAGTCTAAGCAAATAGCCTGAGCACGTCCGCTCGGCTCTTTCTATCATGCGAGCGCATGGAAAAGGTCGGGAGTGAAATCGCTCTGCGGCAAGTCCCGGCCCGGCCGTTCCGCGCAGCGGGGTCTTACCTACACGCTAAGCTTGCGTGGCATCTGGGTACAGTGTGTCGTAGCCCAGGTATAATTGTTTTTGTAGAGGCACGGAGCCTCGTTAGCGATGTACCCACTTGGAATAAACAATCAAGCGAGCTATTAGCAGTCACTCGCGGAGCTTGTAGCGTACTCAGACGAGGAAAGAAAGCGCCCACTCGGAAAGTCGTCGAGTGCGCGAGTAGATCATGTTGTCCAATATTTGTTGAGTCTTTTGCGAGTAGTCACTCGAATGCTTTACTGTCTTAAGGGTGAGGGAGCACCCGAACTCGGAAAGTACGTTGTTTCTTCTGGTGCGAGTGGTCACTCGAGCACGTCTTTTCCTTCTGGGTGAGGGAGCACCCGAACTCGAATAAAGGTACTCCCAATGGGAGTAAAAGCTTTTTGGAATAATATGAAAAAGCTTGTGAGGAGCAGAATGCTCACCGAGGGTGCGTGCTTAAGACGCATTGCTGAGATGTGATGTTGTCGGCCCGTCTGACAGGTTGAGTCGCCGTGTCATGTGAGAATGAAGTGACTTGACGTCTGCTGCCCGAAAATTTCGCGCTGCGCGATGATGGCCCTTGTTTTTCGCGCAGTGGGAGGTATGGTTAATGCGCCGGTTGAGTTTTCCATGTTTCTCGGCTATCGTGGTATCGCGCCACGTCCGATGGATTCCAAGATTAACGGTGATGACTTGTGTTCCCCTACTGCTGGTTAAATACCGGTGGGCCTGGTTTGTTTAGGTTTTCACCCAGTCTTTGCCTTCTGCTGCTAGCCCTTCTTCTTCCTTCTTCGTTTCTTGTCTCCTGCCTTTCTCTTTGCGCCGTTTGCTTAGTGAGATCCATGTCCAAGCGTCCTCGTAGTGCAGCACAGGAGTCGGCGAGGATGACTGGTAGATGGGAGCGATCTGCTTTTGGTACCGCAGATCTGGATGAGTTGGTGGAGGACGGCGTGGTGATGCATGGTGCAGCCCGGATTCCTGTGGATGAGGAGGTTCCTGCGCCCCGTCCAGATGAATGGGTATGCTTTCAGAGCTTCTTCCCTCGTGGTTTTGCGCTTCCCATTCATCCTTTTCTCCGGGGGTTGCTTTGTGCCTATCAATTGCAGCTGCATGACTTGACTCCCAATGGGATTCTGCACATTGCCTGCTTCATTACGCTCTGTGAGTGTTTTTTGGGGATCTATCCCCATTGGGGCCTCTGGAAACGTCTTTTCAATGTGAAGAAGGCTGCCTATTTTGATCTGGAGAAGCTGGACTCCGTTTTTTCATGGCGGAGGAGTTGGTTTTATCTGAAGGATCAGTGCGTTGAGGGTCAACGATTTGGTCTTGCCCCTTTCGATCCTGCTACGCGGGCGGTTAAGCGGTCTTCATGGGCACATCCTTTGTCTGCTCGCAAGTTGTCTCTTGTGGAGCCATTGGTGCAAAAGATCACTGCTTTGAAGGATGAATTGACGGGCGGCCATCTTATCTCCGTATTTGTCAGGAGACGCGTGCAGCCGCTTCAGCATCGGGTGCGTCCCATGTGGCAATACACTGGGTCCAATGACTCGACCAGGTGTTCGCCCGAGGAGTTCTCTGATGGTGACCTTTTGACCCGTGTTCAACAAGTCACAAAGTGTACTAGTATTGGGGAAGAGAGCCTCGCCCGTCCTTACTCTACTGATTTGCCTATTCCTCAGGTACTTGTCTTTGTTTTTCTATCTGTAATTTTGACTCATTTCTGTTGATTACTGATGTTTTTTCTGATCTGTAGGGTCACACTCCCTTGTTGAACAATCCGCCGCAGCCTGAAGATGCAGATATACTTGATGAACCTGGTGAGGCTGATGCTGATCCTATGCCTGCGAGTGACGCAGGTGCTTCGGGTGCTGATGCTGTTGGGTCAGCGGGTGGTCGACCGTCAATTGCGGATGACTCTGGGGATTCGAGTCCTCTGCGTGTCAAACGCACTCGCCCTTTGAGCGCAAGTGGTCGTGATGCGGCGGGTGACGGTGATGATTTGCCGACGGTCGTGCAGCCTGTTATGCCGTGTCCTCCTTCGGCTGCCCCGAAAAAAACGCAAGTTCGGGATATTGCTGCGTCCGGGTGCTGCGCCTGCTGGGTTAGTATAACTTTCCACTTTGTCGTTCTGATGTTTATTGTTTTGACCTGTGTTCTGAAGATATGTTGTTTATAGGACTGCTCCTATTCCGGCCGCTTCTTCTGCTAGTGCCGCTGCTAATGGTGCCCCTTCGACTGATTCTGGTGCGGCGCCTAATCGGCTGGTTGATTCCACTACTCCTGTGGCTTCAGGTGCGGGGACGACCCCTGTGACTGTAGGCGCGGAGGGAACTTCTGCGACTGCTCCTCCTGGGGGATCTGCTGCTGCTGCTGCGACTCCTAGAGGGGACTTACCTCCAGATGTTAAGCAAGTGATCCCTGAGGAGCACTTTTTGGAGAGGCGGTATCTGTCTGCTGAAGATAAGGCGAGGTTCTTTGATCGCATGGCGGAGCAGGTATGTGATTTCTTTGTCCTTCTGAACTTTGTTGGAGTAGCCCTCGAGGCTGCAAGCAATCACTTGTGATTGGTTGTAATCTTTAGCTTTCCTTTTGTCGATCTTATGAATTTTGGGAGCACGGCAGTGCTCCCAATGGGAGTAGCCCCCGAGGCTGCAAGCAATCATTTGTGATTGGTTGTAGTCTTGAGCTTGGTTTTCTTCTTTCCTAGGCTTTGACTGGTGCATTTACTTGAATCCATCCTTTATTCCGGATATGCGAACGTGTGCTGACTGAGACTGATCGGTGGCGATGTGCTCATGACTCGGTCCAGGGGAGCTTGACTGCTATGAGACGTGAGATCTTGCTTCTTGGTCTTTGTTTCTTTTGCTAGTTGGTTTTATCTGATTGGTGTCCGCTCCGCAGGTCGCAAGAAGGGTGCTGACAAGCGGGCAGAGGCCGCAAAAAAGGAGCTTGCTGAGCTTCGGACCGCTCTGGAGTCCAAGGAAAGGGAGCTGCAGGCGCAGCATGCCGAGCTCGAGCGGTTGCGGCAGGTGGAGGAGCAGTTTCTCCAGGTCGAGAAGGTTGAATGCGAGCGCCTGCGGGACTTGGCGGGCTCTTTGACTGGTTTGTGAGTTGTTCCTGTTTACTTGAGTTTGTTCGTTTCTTGGGTTTTCTGGGTATTTGAGTCTTTTCCCTCTTCCAGGTTCTTCGAGTGTTGGGGCGGTGGAGGTGGCTGCTGCAGGATCCGGCGCTCTCCGTGGCGCTGTGGATGCTGTCTCGGGCCCTGTTGTAGCTGTGGGGATGTCTGCGCTAGCGCTTCGACTCTTCTGAAGCTTCTTCATGAGCATATGTTACCGGATGAGGAGAAACGGCCCGAGGGTCTTGATTCTCTGGTTGCTGCCTTCGGTCCGGACGGTGATCAGCAGGAGGGCTTGGTTCGCGAGAACGTGGTAAGTGGGCTTGCCACGTCTATTGTTGTTCTTCTGGGCCATGGTGTTCCCATTGAGGATTCCATGGTGGATAGTTTGCCTGATTATACGGACGAGCAGAGTGCTCGAGCCACTCGGCTGGACCGCCAGCTGCAGCTGGTTGTGGAGGCTGATAACCGCAATTCTTCAGCCGAGGAGTAGGGAGAACTTGTTTTTGTTTTGAAACCTTGAGCTGTAATGTGCCTCCTACGGGATGGTGGAACTCTTTTATTTAATTCATCGAACTTCTTTGCTCTTTTGTGCTGCTTTTTTGTCTCGTTTCCTTTGACTTTTTCTTCTTTGCGGTAGGCAATCCCGGGCGTTTCTCGGGCTTCGAATTTGCTGAAGGAGGATGCTTGCGAGGGTGCCAACGAGTCTGTTTGGTTGAGGCTGAAAGGGGCCGAGCGTGAGATCGTTCGCCTGAAAGGTGTTGTTGCGGTCTATCGCTCGAAACGTGAACGTGCTGAAGCCGTCTTGGATAGCTTGGCAGCTTGGATGATAAAGTTGTCTGATCTTCTGAAGGGTGAGTTTGTCTCTCTTCGACCGCTCGACTGCGTGAGTTCTTTTCCTTATGCTTGCGGCTGATCTTTTGTTCTTCATTGCGAAGTGCTTTCTGGGTGTTCTCGCGAGGAAGAGGAGGCAGTGCAATCTGAGTTGTTGCGGCTGGAGGACCCGGTTATGCAGGCGAACAATCCTTTCTGGATGGATAGAGCGAGTGCTCGGGTGTTCGCTATTATGCGGATGCGGGTTGAGAGGGTACCGCGGGCTCTTGAGTATTGTTGCGGAGTGTTTGGCAGGATCTTTGCTGAGTTTTATCCTTTGGATCCTGTCCCGTCTTCTCTTGAAAAGCTTTGTCGGGTGTTTTCTCAGCCTGCGGATCTTCGGCGCGTAGTTAATCACTAGATATATGCAGGGGCTCGCTGTGCTTTTGCCTTTGTCCATAGTCATTGGCCGGGGGTGGACATTATGCTGGCAGCTCAAGGTCCTCCTGGTGGTCGAGCTCAGCCGATGGACGATCATTATGCTGTGGCGGACAAGCCTGCAAGTCATGTTGTGAAGTGGGTGGTCGAGGATAACGACCGTCGGCTGGGTGCTCCGTGTAAAGTAAAATCAGAGCCTGGAGATTAGTCTTTGCTTGGCACTGGTTCCTTTGCTGGACAACGTGTGTTGCTTTTCCCTTTTGTTTTTCGTTGTTTGTCTGTTGTAAATGAATCCTGTGTGGTACATGTTAGTCTTGTCGGCTGCTAAGTTTTTTTGGCGAGGAGCCCCCGTGTGCTAATTTTAGAGTCGCGTAAGCGAAGAACGCCTCGGTGTGGCTGCTGCGGCGAGCCCCCAGTGCCAATTTTAGAGTTGCGTAAGCGAAGAACGCCTCGGGGGTGGCTGCTGCGGCGAGCCCCCCAGTGCCAATTTTTAAGTCGCGTAAGCGAAGAACGCCGCGAGGGGTGGCTGCTGCGGCGAGCCCCCGAGTGCCAATTTTTAAGTCGCGTAAGCGAAGAACGCCTCGGGGGGTGGCTGCTGCGGTGAGCCCCCGAGTGCCAATTTTAGAGTCGCGTAAGCGAAGAACACCCCGGGGGGTGGCTGCTGCGGCGAGCCTCCGAGTGCCAATTTTAGAGTCGCGTAAGCGAAGAACACCCCGGGGGTAGCTGCTGCGGCGAGCCCCCGAGTGCCAATTTATCCCCTCCGATCAAATGTTGTTTTTATTTTTTATCTAAGCAATGTCCGAACAAGTTGTTCAGGCGTTTAAGGTGAATTTAGGCGCTTAGTTGTAGATACTCCTAGTCAAGGTAAGAGTGCCCTTAGACTTGACATACATCTCTTTTTTTTGGGGGGGGGGGGGGGGGGTATCTCTTTGAAGACACTGAAGATAATTACTGAAGCGAATCTGAATTGAGGGAGAGAAAGAAGCTGGGATACAACTATACAAGAGATGAGATTGGAGGGAAGCGTGAGCGACCCTCCCACTCAGACAGGCGCCAGTGTGTGGCTCTGTGGTCTGCAACGAGGTCTGGCAAGACTCGATCGGTTCCAGCGCGGCCCACGCAGTACCCTACGTAGGGCACCCACCAACCCTGCGCCTCCATCCATCTCCGTTCGCCTCTGCGCGCCTGCCGCCTGGTCTCCTCTTTCTTAGATTGGACCCCATCACGCATGCACGCTGGCACCACACACAGGAGAAAGAAGCGTCTGGTCGCGCGACTGCAGTGTGCGGCCAAAATACTCACTGATTTCACTTTATTACACACAAAGTTTAGCCCCGATAGATGAGAATGACTTTGTTTGTTCGACGGTAAAAGCCGCTAAGCTCAATGAAGGTTCATTCCTCATCACTCGCCACGTTAATTTCCATGGAAGTGAAGTTGGGCCAGGTTCATTGATAGGTACGTAGACGTAGTTCCTGAGTTTGGAACAGCAGAGTGCTCGACAAGTCTGACGTAGTAATAGTGGATGAAGATGCTACCTCCTTCTAGCGCACAACAATGTGCTAGTATATACTAGTACATACTACCACGAAATGGAAATTTTTACAAATTTAACCCTTATTTACATTTTAAACACAAAATGAACCCAAAATTTAAAATTTTCACAAACTAACCTTTTTTTATGGCGTCCGCCCCTATGGCGCCATGCTAGACACCATGGCGCCCTACGTCGGACCTGCCAGTGGGCCTGCCAGGACCATGACGCCTTTACCAATGACGCCATGCTCTCTACCATGGCGCCTTTACTAATGGCGCCATGCTCTCTACCATGGCTCCCTGGGCAAAGGAGTCATGGTACGTAAGTTTAATTTTGATGCTTCGTACTATAAACGGCTGCCGATTCTTCATACGAACTCCGATTTTAATGTTCTTGGACTTGTTGAACTCGTATTGACGAGAGCCTCATGTTGATATCATTGGATATTTATTTAGAGCATTTAAAAAAAATACCATTTTGGTACTTCCCAAATGGCTAAGTCTCGCACCGTAGGTCCTCCGGTTTGACTTCAATTTAATCTCTTTGAACATGTCATTGCCAAGACCATGCACATGCCAACAAACCTAAAAAATACCATAAAACAAAGAAATAAATAAAAAATAAATCTATGCAATAAAATTATAAAACTTAAAATATGAGAAACTATGCACTATTGATAAGGAAAACTGGTTGCATATGATATGAGGTATTTTGGCACCAAAATATGCTATGAAAATTGCGCATAAAATTCACTCATCATGCATCAGGCGCTGAGAACTCAGGGTATGAGGTTATTTTGGCACCACTTGAAACGCACGCCTGCCCGGGCATTTCAAAAACAAAATCTTAACCTATCCAAAATTGTAAGGGAAGCTTCCATATATCTTATTTTCTTCGACATAAGAGATATGAAAGCTTCCCTATAATTGAAGAACATGAGAGATATGAAAGCTTTCCTATAATTGAAGAACATGAGAGATATGAAATCTTCCTATAATTGAAGAACATGAGAGATATGAAAGCTCCCCTATGATTGAAGAACATGAGAGATACAGAAACTCCCCTGCAATTATGTATAGTTTAAGATTTTACTTTTAGAAAATAAATATATAATTAAATAGATATAGAAAACTCTTCCATGTCACATGGATCTTGGTATAGTGCATCAGAGCAAACATATGAATTAAAGAAGACATGTAGCATATGATTCTTACTTGAGAAAAATATTTACAACAAAATGAAATCATGATGTTAATGAGTGAGATGCATGACGAGTAAATTTTATGTGCAATTTTCATTGCATGACGAGTGAGATACATTATTGAAGACCAACGACGCTATTTTGCTCTCCAATCGTTTTCATCTTCAACACATCAGAGATGATACATTTCCCTCCCTTCGCTAGTCGACCCATTCAACCGTTCCTTATTTGATTTGCTTGTAAATAGTCCCGATCCCTGACTCTGTTATTTTCTTCTTAGGTTTGTTCTTTAAGCCTTCGTTGGATTTGAATCTAACAGTGTTCTCAGCGCCTGAGCGGATTAGGAGCATACCCTGAGTGAGATTCCTCTTTTCCCCTCAAGCCGGGCATCTCACTCAGGGTATCTTCCATAAAAAATAAGGCTGGCTTGAATACCCTGAGCGGATTAGAAGCACACCCTGAGTGAGATGCGTGATGAGTGAATTTTATGCGCAATTTTCATAGCATATTTTTGTGCCAAAATACCTCATATCATATGCAACCAATTTTCCTTATCAATAATGCATAGTTTCTCATATTTTTAAGTTTTATAATTTTATTGCATAGCTTTATTTTTTATTATTTTTTCTTTGTTTTATGGTATTTTTAGGTTTGTTGGCATGTGCATGGTCTTGGCAATGACATGTTCAAAAGGATTAAATTGAAGTCAAACCGGAGGACCTACGGTGCAAGACTTAGCCATTTGGGAAATATCAAAATGATTTTTTAAATGCTCTAAATAAATATCCAATGATATCAACATGAGGCCCTCGTCAATACGAGTTCAACGAGTCCAAGAACATCAAAATCGGAGTTCGTATGAAGAATCGGCGGCCGTTTATAGTACGAAGCATCAAAATTAAACTTAAGTACCATGACTCCTTTGTCCAGAGAGCCATGGTAGAGAGCATGGCGCCATTAGTAAAGGCGCCATGGTAGAGAGCATGGCGCCATTGGTAAAGGCGCCATGGTCCTGGCAGGCCCATTGGCAGATCCGACGTGGCGAGTTGTATGACGCCTTTTATCAGGGCGCCATGGTGTTTAGCATGGCGCCATAGGGGCGGGCGCCATGAAAAAGGGTTACTTTGTAAAAAAATTAAATTTTGGGTTCATTTTGTGTTTAAAATGCAAATAAGGGTTAAATTTGTAAAAAAATTCGCACGAAATATCCTGTCGGCTACAGGATGCTTTGGCTAGTGTACAAGTAAAATAAAACAAAACTGTTTAACAGACTGTGACTGTTTTTTGAGCAATGCTAGACTCAGGGGCTTTTACTAGGCTTTAGAATAAGTATAATAGAGCTGACTAGGCGGGCTATAAGGAATAAAATAATATATTATTGCTTAGTTAGAAGAGAAAGAAGAGGAGAGAGAAGAGAAGCGGGCTATTAGTTAACAGCCGGCTGTAACACGTGCTTCTAGACACTTTGTGTCACTAACATGTGGGCCATATATCAATAAAGTAATACATATTTACATCTAGCTATTGTATTTGTTGGCTATAAGATTGGATATAGATAACATGACAACACCTTATAGCCTATATTATTAACCATGCTCTTACGGGGTGTGATCAGTTTTAGCAGATTCTAATTGGATTAAAGGTGTGGATGAGCCCCACCTTAGTTGAATTCAAGGGGAATGGGGGGGGGGGGGGGGGTATTAATGAATTTTTGATGTTTTCTACCCTAGGCATCACATATCTGTCTAGGGATCTTCATACAGCATTAATTGGACAAACTGTTGCTTTATTGGGCAAAAACAAAATAACTTGCTGGGTTCAGACCGAGGACCTACCAACTCAAGCCTACCCACACGAACCGCAGTCTTTAAATCGGATAAGCTGCAAGCTGTGGTCACATGTCGTACGCTTGTAGCTGAAAAAGCTGAGCCATCGGATCAAAATAAGAAAAAAAGACTGTGTGCTTTCCGGTTAGTACAAGACCTCCAGTCCAGTTGTTCCAACATGGATCCATGTCCATGTCTATGCACGGCCATCGAGCACCTGCGATTGCGATCCCAACAAACCGTGCTGCCGGCCAGGAGGCCCACACGGGGTTAATGAACGGTCGTCCGTCGTCTGCACGATAATTGCATGGACCTGGGCGTACGCGTCGAGAATTCTAAACAAGTAGTGTAACTATTTGCCCTTTTTTTACGTCCTTATTTTTCTGCCATGAACTTTTGAAGCATTTCTCTTTAGCATTTGTCCCTTCTTCTTTTCTTTGTTCATACTTCATATAATATTTTATTATTCCTTCCTATCGAAAATACTTGTCACTAAAATGAATCTATGTAGCACTAAAATAGTATCCGATACATCCATTTAAAGACAAATATTTTCGATCGAAGAAAGTAGTTTTCTTAGTCCAAAGACACTATTAATCATTCACAGATGTTCACGGGCATACAAGAGTCTATCACACTTTTTTTGAGAAGCTTGTACCCCTTTATTGCTTGACAATCGATGATGAGAGGGATACAAGAGGGAATATGAGGACTAACGTACCAGGGGCGCCGTGGGCTCTGCGGCGAGCGGTGGCACGTGCGTGGTGGTGGTGGGGACCTGCTGGGCGTGGACTTGGCGCTGGCTCGGTGGCCAGCGGCACCATATTTGGCCGCCTCCTCCTTCACGGCTGGATGTGTTCCCACCTTCGGATCTGGGTCGGTTTCGACCTTCCTTCTCCGTGCTGCGGGTGGGACGGTGGTGTGGGGCTAGATCGGAGAAATCCTTGGCCGGCATGGCCGACCGCGACCTCGACGGCGCCCGCGAGTGCCGCTTCATCCTTGGAGGCATGGGTTTGATCTGCCTCCTCCACTCACCTTCCTCCTGCCTCTTGGGCGAAAGCCCAGCCTGATTGGGTGGCGGTGGCATTTTCAGCGTTGTTCTCCTTCTTGAAGGCGCCGCCTTTGGGGGCTGGCTGGGTGGTGTGTGCTGCGGGGATGCGTTTGGTGGCGGCATTGGTGAGTCCTGTTCGTCCAAGCCTGACACCTCCGGCGTGGTTTGGCTGTGGATTGTGTGGCGTGCTTTTCTCTGGAAGGACCCATCGGCATATGTGGTATGCTCTAATCCGTTTCGTGGATGCCCAGACGACTCTATCCTTGTTCAGGGTAAGTTTTCGTTCTTCGACGGTGCGGCGCCTTGCGAGCCAGGCGAGGAGGTTGTGGCCTCCTTCGGAGACGGAGCTGGATAGTGTCTTGCCGAGGTCCCTAGTGGGTGGTTGTGACGCCCCCAAAATCAGACCGTGTACAGTAATCATACACGCAAGGTACACGATCGAGATCAGGGACTCACGGTGAGATATCACAACACAACTCTACAAATAAAATAATACAAGCTGTTTAATACAAGCCAGGGGCCACGAGGGCTCGAATACAACAGCTCGAGAGCACAAGTCAGCGGAAGAAAATAGTATCTGAGTACAGACACAAGGATACAAGGTTGCCTTAAGAAGGCTAGCACAAATATCAACAACGATCGAAAAGGCAAGGCCACCTGCCTGGGAACCTCCAAACTACTCTTGGTCAAAGGGGAACTCGACGTCGTAGAAGGCATCGGGGATCTTCACGTTGCCGTGGTAGGCATCGGGGATCTCCTGCTCCTGGACTCCAAGGCTCCAACGTCGACTGCATCGGCCGATCAGGCAAAACAGTAAAGGAAATAAAGCAGGTGAGTATCTAGTATACCCGCGAGTCTTACGTCCGCTACTAAGCATTATGCATTTGTATCAAATGGAAAGGGGAGGCTGTATATAGTGGACTGCAAGATAGAAATCAGAATAAGGGTAAGAAGCTAGGCCTATCGAAGACTAGCATCTTCCAACGAGTCTTGCAGCATGAGAAGAGAAACAGCCAACAATTCATATAAAGCAATAAAGTAACAATGAAGCAGAAGTTGCTGCAACATTGTATAATATAAGTTGTAATGATTAATAATAATAATGCCTCCGAGTTCCCCTCCTCGAATTCCCTGCGAGGAAGAAAACCCGGAACCATACAGTTTAATAGTAATAGTTTGTAGTGGTAAGATCCAGCTTCAGCATAAAGCGTCCTGTTACCGTGGACACGGCTATTCGAATAGATTAACTCCCTGCAGGGGTGCACTACTGTTCAGCCTGCACGCTCGGATCTCCAGGGTGGCGTGAACCTTGTTAGGGAACGCCCCACCGAGGCTATCCGACACGACGCAGCCCATCCTAGGCTCAGCAGAGAGGCCATCCGCCGGACTATATCCTATGCGCCAAGGGGTCTAGGTCCCTCACCCTTGCACGCTCCTGCACGGTGCGAGTCTGGCCGGTGAAGAAAAAGCAAATCCAAACACACCTGCTGCAGCAAAAAGACAAGACCACTTCCCGGCGATCAGGCCGCAGTACTGCTGACGTCTGAAGATATTTCGGACGAACTACGACGCGGAGGGCCCACACCGTAATCCCACGTGTAGGTAGTGCGTACAGACCAACGGGTCTCTCAAGTCATCCGCCGAACCATTTAGCATTTTAATTAACCTGCGTGACAACCGTTATCATTGCCTCGACTTAACCGACCCGCGGTTAACGACAGCAGTCAGGCCCACCAGTACATCGGTGCCTGCCCTGTCGTCCCACCAAGTCACTGCGGTTACCAACAAGGTGAACCGTCTCCTTACCTTGTCTCGCGTGTGCTCTTGGTAGAGCTCGACTTTCGTAGTTTGGTAACTCTCGCGAGATACGAGAAGGGGCCAAGCACGCCAGTAACGTCAGTCGTACCCTCCCTGTCGTTCCCGACAATATACCTCTCGCGGGCACCGTTGGGTCGCCCGACTCTTACCTTTAAGGACACCAGTTGGTTCGAGTGCCTACCATTAAGTGAAACCAGGAGGTATCACCCTCGATGGCACACTTAAAGAGGTTTGACAGAGATATCAGCGGAATGAACTAAAGAGGTAAACCTCGTATCATTCCGGTGATGCTACGCTACTGAGCCGACGAGAGTGAAATACGAGTCCATTCCACTCGTAAGTCAAACTCGAAGCGACTCGGCAGAGTCTCGCCGTTGTAGGTTCCCTAGGGTGTCTGCATTGATCCGTACCTGTTGCAGTTGTATATATTTTGTATCCGCGTCACTCCCCTGAGTGGTCACGGCCCGCTATCTAATCCTAGCTAACAATGCGCAGGGCTCACTGCTGAATATATTATACAGATATAGCAGGCAGCATAGGATAAGGAAGGTACATCAAGGGGCGACAAAATCAGGTTATGCAATTGAATAGGATTGTAACGTAGCAGTAGCAGTAACAATGCCTAGTGCAAGAAATTACCGAAAGGTAGGCGATATCTGGGGAAGAGAATGGCTCTGCTTGCCTGCAAGCTCGGTAGTAGCGGTACGGTCGTCGACGAAGTAGTCGTACTCGACAGCGATGTAGTCGACGGCAGCAACGAGGTCTATCGGAGAATAAAAGGGGGGGAGAAATAATAAATACACAGCAATAATAGCAATACAAATGCAAGACATAGAAGTTACAAAGCAACGAGGCTCTAACGCAGTGTTAAGTATTTCAGGCGGCGTGGGAATTTATCCGGAGATGACTCATCGATACCGGTTGATTACCGGACAGATGATCCGAAGGGGGAAGGGATCATGCCGGAGGTGTCGTGGTCATCCGACAAAGATAAGGGGGGTGTATCCGTGTTAGTGGAACCATTCCGGACAACTTTCGTGTTCGAAATAAATTCATCCGGAGGGTTTATCGGTATCGGGCAATTATCAGACTGGCGGTACCGGAGGGGGACGGATCGATGTTCGGCATGTTAGATGGGTGTGGTGGGGGTATGGGTATCATATCCGAACTCGGTGATCCGTTCTAAGCAACTTTCGTATACAAAAGTTTTACATCCGGGCAACGTATATCGGTACCGGGAATTATCGACAAACGGCCGGGGAGGGGGGGTGTCGATGCCCGTCGTGTTAGGGGGGTGTGGTTGACATACGGATAGCGTATTCTTAACCGATCCATTTTTCTGAGCAACTTTGATGTATAAAGTTTGTGAATCCGAGCTACGGTTTATTTTATATGATTTTCTGAATTTTTAAATCATTAAAAACCATTTTAAGAATTTATTTTATTACTTATTAATTAAAAATTATCCACAATAGTGCTGACATGTGGGCTCCACATGTCAGCCTCACATTTTTAATAATTACATTTTAATTAATAAATAGTAGGGGTGGCCCACATGTCATTCATTGAGTACCATTTTAACTATTGTTTTAATTAAACAGTATAGATTAGTGGGACATGCCCACATGTCATAAGCAGGAGATATTTTATTTGTTTTTTTTAATTAACTAATAAGCAACAGGGCCCACTGTCATTGGGTCTATTAACTAAACAGGGGGTTATCCCTAATCTGTTTCAGTCCACGGGGTTAGGGGGATTAGCGGCAGGGGACCTTCACGCCGGCGATGTCTGCTCCAGCGAGGGGGCGCTGGTGCGGCAAGGTCGCGACCTCGAGCAGGCGCGCATGGGAGCGGCCACGGACCCAGGGCGCACGACGCGCGACCACGATGGCACGTCGGCGGCCTGAGCCATGGAGCGGCGAGCACACGGCGTAGAGGTTGCTAGCAGCCCCGCAGCAAGGTGCAACAGGGGGGGTGTGGCCTCGGGCGGGCTGGGCATGCAGCCGGGGTGGGCACCACGGCGGCAGGAGGGGGGGCGCGGCAACCGGAGCTATGGCGAGGGGGGGAGGAATTTGCGGGCGGCTCACAGGGGGAGCAGGGTCGCGGCTGGGCGTCGAGGAAGATCACCGGAGCCGCGTCGGCATCCATGGCGGGGCGAGCTCGAGGGGGGGGGTCCCTGGGTGGTGCTGCACGGCGGCCGGGCGTCGGGGTCACCGGGGCCGGCCAGAAACAACGGCGGCGTTGTGGCCTCGGGCTTCAGGGGATGGCCGAGGCCGGAGAGCGCCGGGGTTGAAGGGGAAGCTGGCGTGGGGGGGGCAGTGGCCTCCACGACGGCGCCGAGAGGGCTGGCGGCGGCCGCGGGAGTTGCTGGAGGGAGGGGATCGGGAGAGGAGGGGAGATCGAGATCCGGGAGGGAGGAGGGGTCGGGCGAGAGAGAGTTGACGGGGAGGGGGGGCGGCTTGGGCCAGCTTATCCATGCGCCCGGGGCAAGGTGGGCTGGGCCCAGCATAATTTCGCCCTGAGCGAATTTTAGTATTTTTCCAATTTTTTTATATATATTTGTTTTCCTTTTTGTACTTAATTGTTTTAGCCGTATTACATTTTAATAAAATATGTTTTGGTGTTTCTAAATTAGCATTGCACTGTATAACAGTGCCATAAAAGTTTTGGTGATTTTATAAAATCATTTAGTATTTTATTTAATTAACAAATGATTAAAATGGACTATTTAAGCTATTGTGTTAATTGTTTGATTTAATTGGTGGTTCAATAAATTTCCAGAACTATAGGGACATGATCAAATGATCATTATACGTTTTACAAAATTGATTTTACCATTTTTGAGCAAAGTTTAATTGTCACCTATTTTTAATATTCACCACAAGGCACTTTGAGTTTTGATTTGATTTCAATCCAAAGGGGTTAGACTTGTTGTGACTCAAGATGATCAAGGCCCATGGCCATATTGCTTTCAATAACATCACAAGGGAAAATTTGAATATTTGAACTGACCCAGGTTGATTGAATCAAAATTTTGATCAAGACCATTTTGAGTAATAGAGATTATCAACAGTGATTAGCAACAGTAATCCTGATTACTGTAGGCAATTACTGTAGCTTGACACCCGGGGTGTTACAAATCTCCACCACTACAAAGAATTCTCGTCCCGAGAATTAACAGTAGTGAAAGGGGTATGCTTTCGGTTTCGTATTCTAACGATTCTTCTAGTTGTTGTTTCCCTTCTCGATGAAGTTAATCCTTCCCGCTGAAGTCTTCATTTTTCCGCATCAGTGCATCTCGACGTGTTGTTATCCTTTCTTCGGGGTCTTCATCGTACTCACGGATAGGCTAGGAGTAAAAACTTAAGGGGGGTCGGATCGGCACCCGGTTAATCGATCGAGGTTGACCAAGGAAATGGGGTACAAAGTATCTTCCAAGTTTATACTCAGAGGAATACATCGAGAGAAACAAAAGAAGGTATGAAAAAAAATCAAGCAGGTAGGCATGCATTCGATGCCGATAACGGATGATGAAAAGGGGTCCAAAGCATCAGGAATAAGCACTGAGTCTATTGTCGAGCGGAAGATCACGAGGCAGCTGACAAGAGTCAGGTTTCGGTCCTGTGGAACCGTGGGTTATGGGCCCACCAAGAATAGGGAGGGTGGCGACATGTTATGCGATCACGACGCAAGGTTGTCAGAGAACAGTTTGTCAGCTATGTCAACATCAACATCGGTACCAGGAGCAGGGGACATTGAGAACCATTTTCCTGCTCGTTAATACGAGGCAGACCAATTGGCAAAGTTCTCGTCCCGGTGGCTACCGAAATGTCATCAACAATGGCAACAAGGGTTACTGACGAGGTAGTACACCGAGGTGTTTACATAAGCAGGGAATCATCGCTGCTCAGATAATTTATATCACAAGAAAGATTAAACAAACCAATGGAAGGTAAAACATGGTTGTCTGATCAAACAGACCAACGGAAAGGTAAATGTCATTGTCTGATCAACAGACCAAAGGACGGGAAAAAGTGATGATACACAAGTATCACATGTATAACCTTCCCAAGGGAAAGCAGAGCACGATATATATGATCAAGTTGTATTGGCATGGAGACAAGGGAGGTTGTCGACGATAACACAAATCATCGAGGGGCAAGGAGGGTATTTCACACGATGAATCCAATTGACACATGGAATAAGCCATGTAAGAATATTCGGATAGTAATCCACAAAAAGGTCGGATGGTTCGCAAAGGATCCGATGTGAGTATCGGCACTCAACCAGAAGGGGAAAAATGCAACGACATCGGATGATCGAAGAATCAGGATAATTCGATGCTTAAGTATACCGGAATTGTGATTCCCAGATCGGGAGGTGGATGAAAATACCCATACGGACTTATCGGTGATAGGGGGTTGCAAAGGCGATGAACACGTAGGATCTTGGGAATTCATCGGAGAGTAATCGTCGGAATCTTCAGGTGAATTAGGCGATCATCGCGAATGCAGAGTTCTCCGGGAGGAAGGAGGTACGTGAACCTAAGTCAGAGTTAGTAAAACTTTACCAGCAAGGATAAGAGAGCAGAGTCCCAGAGCATAGGTACGAAGAAAAATATCCTAACACCAAAGATATCACACGGGGTGATAACAATGTGGGCCCGTAAGCCAAACATTAAGTTAGCAAAGTAGTTTTGCAAATACTAGACTCGACTTCGACCAAGGAGTTGGATGGGGTGTCCTACAGGCAGTCAGCTCTGATACCAACTTGTGACGCCCCCAAAATCAGACCGTGTACAGTAATCATACACGCAAGGTACACGATCGAGATCAGGGACTCACGGTGAGATATCACAACACAACTCTACAAATAAAATAATACAAGCTGTTTAATACAATCCAGGGGCCACGAGGGCTCGAATACAACAGCTCGAGAGCACAAGTCAGCGGAAGCAAATAGTATCTGAGTACAGACACAAGGATACAAGGTTTCCTTAAGAAGGCTAGCACAAATATCAACAACGATCGAAAAGGCAAGGCCTCCTGCCTGGGAACCTCCAAACTACTCCTGGTCAAAGGGGAACTCGACGTCGTAGAAGGCATCGGGGATCTTCACGTTGCGGTGGTAGGCATCGGGGATCTCCTGCTCCTGGACTCCAAGGCTCCAACGTCGACTGCAACGGCCGATCAGGCAAAACAGTAAAGGAAATAAAGCAGGTGAGTATCTAGTATACCCGCGAGTCTTACGTCCGCTACTAAGCATTATGCATTTGTATCAAATGGAAAGGGGAGGCTGTATATAGTGGACTGCAAGATAGAAATCAGAATAAGGGTAAGAAGCTAGTCCTATCGAAGACTAGCATCTTCCAACGAGTCTTGCAGCATGAGAAGAGAAACAGCCAACAATTCATATAAAGCAATAAAGTAACAATGAAGCAGAAGTTGCTGCAACATTGTATAATATAAGTTGTAATGATTAATAATAATAATGCCTCCGAGTTCCCCTCCTCGACTTCCCTGCGAGGAAGAAAACCCGAAACCATACAGTTTAATAGTAATAGTTTGTAGTGGTAAGATCCAGCTTCAGCAAAAAGCGTCCTGTTACCGTGGACACGGCTATTCGAATAGATTAACTCCCTGCAGGGGTGCACTACTGTTCATCCTGCACGCTCGGATCTCCAGGGTGGCGTGAACCTTGTTAGGGAACGCCCCACCGAGGCTATCCGACACGACGCAGCCCATCCTAGGCTCAGCAGAGAGGCCATCCGCCGGACTATATCCTATGCGCCAAGGGGTCTAGGTCCCTCACCCTTGCACGCTCCTGCGCGGTGCGAGTCTGGCCGGTGAAGAAAAAGCAAATCCAAACACACCTGCTGCAGCAAAAAGACAAGACCACTTCCCGCCGATAAGGCCGCAGTACTGCTGACGTCTGAAGAGCTTTCGGACGAACTACGACGCGGAGGGCCCACACCGTAATCCCGCGTGTAGGTAGTGCGTACAGACCAACGGGTCTCTCAAGTCATCCGCCGAACCATTTAGCATTTTAATTAACCTGCGTGACAACCGTTATCGTTGCCTCGACTTAACCGACCCGCGGTCAAAGACAGCAGTCAGGCCCACCAGTACATCGGTGCCTGCCCTGTCGTCCCACCAAGTCACTGCGGTTACCAACAAGGTGAACCGTCTCCTTACCTTGTCTCGCATGTGCTCTTGGTAGAGCTCGACTTTTGTGGTTTGGTAACTCTCGCGAGATACGAGCAGGGGCCAAGCACGCCAGTAACGTCGGTCGTACCCTCCCTGTCGTTCCGGACAATATACCTCTCGCGGGCACCGTTGGGTCGCCCGACTCTTACCTTTAAGGACACCAGTTGGTTCGAGTGCCTACCATTAAGTGAAACCAGGAGGTATCACCCTCGATGGCACACTTAAAGAGGTTTGACAGAGACATCAGCGGAATGAACTAAAGAGGTAAACCTCGTATCATTCCGGTGATGCACGCTACTGAGCCGACGAGAGTGAAATACGAGTCCATTCCACTCGTAAGTCAAACTCGAAGCGACTCGGCAGAGTCTCGCCGTTGTAGGTTCCCTAGTGTGTCTGCATTGATCCGTACCTGTTGCAGTTGTATATATTTTGTATCCGCGTCACTCCCCTGAGTGGTCACGGCCAGCTATCTAATCCTAGCTAACAATGCGTAGGGCTCACTGCTGAATATATTATACAGATATAGCAGGCAGCATAGGATAAGGAAGGTACATCAAGGGGCGACAAAATCAGGTTATGCAATTGAATAGGATTGTAACGTAGCAGTAGCAGTAACAATGCCTAGTGCAAGAAAGTACGGAAAGGTAGGCGATATCTGGGGACGAGAATGGCTCTGCTTGCCTGCAAGCTCGGTAGTAGCAGTACGGTCGTCGACGAAGTAGTCGTACTCGACAGCGATGTAGTCGACGACAGCAACGAGGTCTATCGGAGAATAAAAGGGGGGGGAGAAACAATAAATACATAGCAATAATAGCAATACAAATGCAAGACATAGAAGTTACAAAGCAACGAGGCTCTAACGCAGTGTTAAGTATTTCAGGCGGCGTGGGAATTTATCCGGAGATGACTCATCGATACCGGTTGATTACCGGACAGATGATCCGGAGGGGGAAGGGATCATGCCGGAGGTGTCGTGGTCATCCGACAAAGATAAGGGGGGTGTATCCGTGTTAGTGGAACCATTCCGGACAACTTTCGTGTTCGAAATAAATTCATCCGGAGGGTTTATCGGTATCATGCAATTATCAGACTGACGGTACCGGAGGGGGACGGTTCGATGTTCGGCATGTTAGAGGGGTGTGGTGGGGGTATGGGTATCATATCCGAACTCGGTGATCCGTTCTAAGCAACTTTCGTATACAAAAGTTTTACATCCGGGCAACGTATATCGGTACCGGGAATTATCGACAAACGGCCGGGGAGGGGGGTGTCGATGTCCGTCGTGTTAGGGGGGTGTGGTTGACATACGAATAGCGTATTCTTAACCGAGACATTTTTCTGAGAAACTTTGATGTATAAAGTTTGTGAATCCGAGCTACGGTTTATTTTATATGATTTTCTGAATTTCTAAATCATTAAAAATCATTTTAAGAATTTATTTTATTACTTATTAATTAAACATTATCCACAATAGTGCTGACATGTGGGCTCCACATGTCAGCCTCACATTTTTAATAATTACATTTTAATTAATAAACAGTAGGGGTGGCCCACATGTCATTCATAGAGTACCATTTTAACTATTGTTTTAATTAAGCAGTATAGATTAGTGGGACAGGCCCACATGTCATAAGCAGGAGATATTTTTTTAATTAACTAATAAGCAACAGGGCCCACTGTCATTGGGTCTATTAACTAAACAGGGGGTTATCCCTAATCTGTTTCAGTCCAAGGGGTTAGGGGGATTAGCGGCAGGGGACCTTCACGCCGGCGATGTCTGCTCCGGCGAGGGGGCGCTGGTGCGGAAAGGTCGCGACCTTGAGCAGGCGCGCATGGGAGCGGCCACGGACCCAGGGCGCACGACGCGCGACCACGAAGGCACGTCGGCGGCCTGAGCCATGGAACGACGAGCACACGACGTAGAGGTTGCTAGCAGCCCCGCAGCAAGGTGCAGCAGGGGGGGTGTGGCCTCGGGCGGGCTGGGCATGCAGCCGGGGTGGGCACCACGGCGGCAGGAGGGGGGGGGGGCGCGGCAACCGGAGCTATGGCGTGGGGGGGGAAGGAATTTGCGGGCGGCTCACAGGGGGAGCAGGGTCGCGGCTGGGCGTCGAGGAAGATCACCGGAGCCGCGTCGGCATCCATGGCGGGGCGAGCTCGAGGGGGGGTCCCTGGGTGGGGCTGCACGGCGTCCGGGGCGTTGGGGTCACCGGGGCCGGCCAGAAACAGCGGTGGCGTTGTGGCCGCGGGCTTCAGGGGATGGCCGAGGCCGGAGAGCGCCGGGGTTGAAGGGGAAGCTGGCGTGGGGGGGGGGGGCAGTGGCCTCCACGGCGGCGCCGAGAGGGCTGGCGGCGGCCGCGGGAGTTACTGGAGGGAGGGGATCGGGAGAGGAGGGGAGATCGAGATCTGGGAGGGAGGAGGGGTCGGGCGAGAGAGAGTTGTCCGGGAAGGGGGGCGGCTTGGGCCAGCTTATCCATGCGCCCGGGGCAAGGTGGGCTGGGCCCAGCATAATTTCGCCCTGAGCGAATTTTAGTATTTTTCCAATTTTTTTTATATATATATATTTGTTTTCCTTTTTGTACTTAATTATTTTAGCCGTATTACAATTTAATAAAATATGTTTTGGTGTTTCTAAATTAGCATTGCACTGTATAACAGTGCCATAAAAGTTTTGGTGATTTTATAAAATCATTTAGTATTTTATTTAATTAACAAATGATTAAAATGGACTATTTAAGCTACTGTGTTAATTGTTTGATTTAATTGGTAGTTCAATAAATTTCCCGAACTATAGGGACATGATCAAATGATCATTATACGTTTTACAAAATTGATTTTACCATTTTTAAGCAAAGTTTAATTGTCACCTATTTTTAATATTCACCACAAGGCACTTTGAGTTTTGATTTGATTTCAATCCAAAGGGGTTAGACTTGTTGTGACTCAAGATGATCAAGGCCCATGGCCATATTGCTTTCAATAACATCACAAGGGCAAATTTGAATATTTGAACTGACCCAGGTTGATTGAAGCAAAATTTTGATCAAGACCATTTTGAGTAATAGAGATTATCAACAGTGATTAGCAACAGTAATCCTAATTATTGTAGGCGATTACTGTAGTGTGACACCCGGGGTGTTACAGTGGTGATGACTCGCCCTATAGATGCACTTCTGTCCCGTTTCGTAGCAGGCATTGTCTCCGTTCATGTATAGTCGTGTTGGAGGCATCATCATCTTCTCGTTGTGTTTCTTGTTAGATCCTTCCTGTGTGAAGTGTGTGAGGCTTGTTAGCTGCTTTCTAGCGCTTTTGTATCTTTCCGCTTTCTCTTGTTCGTCTTTCTTGTTGGTGTTACAGTTGTATCCTAGCCGGTTGATGGCTTTGTTAATTCAAAGTCGGACTAGGCTAGCGCCCCACTCGGGATCGGCTACATCTTCTCTCTAAAAAATATGAGATCAAATTTATGTGGATGAAGATGAACCATTATGGGTTGGAGCCAACGTCCTTATACCGCCCAACATATAAACTGAACTAGATGGAAAAGTCGCGCTCCGCCGCGCCCGGTATAGCAATGTACGTTCTCTTTAAAACAAATGTGCATATCCACCTCTATCAACACCAACTACACAATAGAGTAATTATACACAGACAAATAGACATGCAGAAAGCCAGAAACCCTGAAATTAACCAAATCATCAACCAATGATGACCATATGACTACAAAATCAATTAGATAAAAACCCAAATCTAACCACTCAAATCCACAGACAAATCATTGTCGCCCAACTCAATAGAAAAGGATACACATGCAACAAAGCATAGGGAACGACGACACTCACCTAGGATGGCATGGTTAGCCTAAAAAATCCTAGGACGGTCTGCTTACCCGTCATTGGCACGGATCAAAGAAGATAAGGTAGGGCAAGGAGGAAGACCGCCAAACATGTTAGTCCACAGCCACCACCATCGGCGATCAAACCCACAGAAGCAATCCCGTGAAAATACAACACTGCCCATCGGACAACGATCACACGGCTAGATCCTCACGAAGTAGAAGAAACGAACGGAAAGGACCAACAACGTTAGGATGCAATGACAACATCAAAACCCTCTGATTGGAAATGACCACGCCCGAAGCCACATTATTCAAACTTGAGCTATACCTGCAATTCAATCAGGACGGGAGCTTGTATCTTCAGAACCTGAGAGGTGGAGATTGAGCTCCCGTTTCACTGAAATATATGATGACTCTTTTCTTATAAGTGATTAACGGGGAACAAATTTTATGTACATACCTATATGTTTTTTCATAAAAGTAAACAATAGGAGTGCGGTGTTTTGGTCAAAGGGCTTCATGGAACTCGTATTAAAAAGTTAAAATAAAACTGAAATACACATAAAATGTGTCAAAAAATATCAAAAACATTTCTACAAATACATATATATATATATATATATATATATGCTCTTCAATTATGTGTAAAGTTTCACAAGCTAATCTTATAATTTACACGCTATACAAAATATGTTTTGGCCAAAATACAAGAAAGAAAAGGCCCCAGTTTAATCAGTGTATGGAATTTTGTATGTGTATATTAAAAATATTTTTCTACACGTATACTTTTTCCAGAATTTTAGAAATGTCAAAAAAAAAATTCGGTGAAAAAATATACCGACCTCCACATTTTGACTGAGTTTAATGCATTGTATATGTTGTGAGCTGGAGAACAATGCATGTTTGATGCACTCAAATATAATGGCAGCCAACCATGCACGGACCCACATGCCATAGAAATAACATGATCAAATGCCTTCAGAACGCTCAAAAAGAGCCACACATAAACTATAGAGGGATATGAAGATGTCGATCACATTGAATGGTTAGATCGGATTTATCCCCTCCGATCAAATATTTTTTTTATCTAAGCAATGTCCGAATAGGTTGTTCAGGCGTTTAGGGTGAGTTTAGGCGCTCGGTTGTAGATGCTCCTAGTCAAGATTAGAGTGCCCTTGGAATTGTGACTTGACATACATCTTTTTTGAGACACCGAGGCTCTGTTTAATTCGGTTGTGGATTTATGAAATTCTGTTGTGGAAAATCCGCTGCGGAAAATCGAAAGCACCTTCCGGGCAGATTTCAATTTTTCGCAGCAGATTTTCAGAAATCGTTCGAAGGTTTACTCTTTGGTTTGCTCGTACGTGTATTTTCCGGCTGCGCTTTAGTGAAATTCGATCATTTGACGATTTGCTTTTTAATGGGTTCAGCTATGGATTTATAAAATCTAATTAACAAAGCTGAACCAAATAGAGCCAGAAGATAATTACTGAAGCGAATCTGAATTGAGGGAGAGAAAGAAGCTGGGATACAAGAGATCGGAGGGAAGCGTGAGGGACTCTCCTGTCGCTGCCCGTTGTGGCCGGCCACTCCTCCTTTGATTGGCAGACAGGCGCCAGTCTGTGGCTCTGTGGTCTGCAGAGAGGTCTGGGGAGACTCGGTGACGAAGTCACCAGCGCAGTACCCTACGTAGGGCACCCACCAACCCTGCCTCCATCCATCTCCGTTCGCCTCTGCGCGCCTGCCGCCTTGTCTCTTCTTTCACCACACAGGAGAAAGAAGCGTCTGGTCGCGCGACTGCAGTGTGCGGCCAAAATACTCACTGATTTCACTTTATTACACACAAAGTTTAGCCCCGATAGATGAGAATGACTTTGTTTGTTCGACGGTAAAAGCCGCTAAGCTCAATGAAGGTTCATTCCTCATCACTCGCCACGTTAATTTCCATGGAAGTGAAGTTGGGCCAGGTTCATTGGGAGTTGGGACGTAGACGTAGTTCCTGAGTTTGGAAGAGCAGATCAGTGCTCGACGTAGTAATAGTGGATGAAGATGTCCCTCCTTCTAGCGCACAACAACGTAAGTGATACTCCTAGCTAGTCCTATACTAGCACGAAATGTCGCTACACGATGCTTTGGCTAATGTACAAGTAGAATAAAACAAATCTGTTTAACAGACTGTGACTGTTTTTTACCCTAGGCAATAGGCTCACATATCTGTCTAGGGATCTGTAAAAGTAGTAACTTGCTAGGTTCAGACCGAGGACCTACCAACTCAAGCCTACCCACACCACACGAACCGACAACTTTTTTTTTTGTATTTGCAGTCTTTAAATCGGATGAGCTGCAAGATGTGATCACATCTCGTGTGCTTGTGAGGGATCCATAATAAGTGTCGCTCATTTTGTACTAAGCTAGTATAAATTTTGTACTAGATGAACGACACTTATTATGAATCGGAGGAAGTAGCTGAAAAAGCTGAGCCATCGGATAAGAAAAAAGATACATGTGCATTTAGGTACTACAAGACCTCCAGTCCGGTTATTCCAAGCAACATGGGTCCATGTCCATGCACCTGGCGTAACCAACAGTAAAATAGAGGGTGTGCACATTAAAAGTTAAGTGCTATACTACTATATTTAGTTAAAAAATCTGTAAAATATGTCATGATATATAAAGAAAACTTTAAATTCTGGGTTTGCCACGGCCCACCCGTGTTACCCACTAGATACGCCACTGCCTGTGACTGTGATCCCAGCAAACCCTGCTGCCGGTCAGGGCCAACACACGGGGTTGATGAACGGTCGTCGTTTGCGCGATGCATGCATGGACCTCGGCGTACGTCTCGAGAATTCTAAACAAGCAGTGTATTTATTTGCTTGTTTTTTCATGTCTATATTTTTCTGCCATGAACTATTGAAGCATTTCTTTTTAGCATTTCTCCCTTCTTCTTTCCGTTGTTCATATAGTATTTTATTAGTTTTTTTGAGGTCTAAACACACTTTATTAATCATTCGCGGATGTTCACATGCATACAAGAATCTAAACACAATTTATTAATCATTCAAAGATGTTCAAAGGCATACAAGCTAGGTCTGGAATTGACCGTGACACATACATGGGCCTGGAGACCGAAATATGTGTCGTCACAGTTGCGGTGCGCAATAGTGGTGGTTAGTACCGCTATTCGTCAGTGGTGTAACCAGCCCAATAGGCCAGAGTGGTCCAACAATCAGCCCAATAGATTTGGCATTGTGCGATCTTCAGGAGGGATTGACGGCGACCGTCGGTAATCCTAGGATCGTGTCGCCTCAGTCCGATATGAGGACTCCCTGTGGATGAGGATGCAGGGGTTGAAGCGTCCTACAGTGGAGGGTCAACCCAGATCCAGGGATTGATGTAGGGCACTAAGTGGACAACTCTTGTTTACTCGACCTACCGGGGTTGAGGTGGAGGGTGTCTGGGCAGGAATGTTGGGGCGGCGGCCCTGGATGGTGGACCAGTCCGATAGGCACCAGAGAACATGCAAGACTACTCAAACATATCTATAATTTTTGCTTGTTCCATGCTTGTTTTGGTGATTTGCTATATGTTTTGATGCTTGTCATATCATTTACAACATATTTTGGACCAACCTATTAACCCAGTCACAGTGCCAGCTTTTGTCTGTGCATTGCAAAAAAGGTGAAAAATTAAAGTGCTTGGAAAATTCTAGAAAAAATCCTATTTTTTGTATCACTGAAGACTCCAGAAGCCCGAAGGAGAGCCGGAGGAGGCCACCCTCCGTCCAGGCGGCCACACGGCGTGCCCCAGGGGGGTCGCACCCTATGGTCGCCTGGACCACGGGGGCCACCCCCCGTCCAGGCGACCCCACGGCGCGCCTCAGGGGGGTCGCGAAATCTGGTCGCCTGGACCCGGGGGGCCACCTTCGACACCCCCTTTGGCATATATTTATCTCCCGTAATGGAAACCCTTAGGGAGGTCTCCGTTCCGCAAAAATACCTAATGTTTCGCCGCCACCGTAATTCCGATTTTGGGATCGCCTGAAGCTCCTGTCCCTGCACGCTGCCGGAGGGAGGATTGACCTCTCGAGACTCCTCCATCACCGTGATCGCCTTTGGGATGCTCCGTGAGTAGCCCCCCTTGGACCATGGGTCCATGATCAGTAGCTAGTAGATGTCTTCTCTCCAATATTGTGCTTCATTTGTCTAGCCCTTGTGAGCTGCCTATCATGATCAAGGCACCTATGTATGAATTCTTGTTTTGCTATGTTGTGTTTGCTGGGATCCGATGGATTATGAGATTAGGTTCAGTTTGTGATGAGTAATATCTTTGGTTTTCCCTTTATATTTTTGTTCTTGAGTAGTCTTGCATGTTCTCCGTTGCCATTTATTACTTTGGCCAAGCAGTAGATTGCAACTCCAAGAGGTAGCGTTATGCTAGATGATGGGTTCATGCCTCCCGATGTCTAGCTTGATTGACAAAAACATGAGACTAGGGAATGTGTTGTTGCCATTAGGGATAAAACATTGGTGCTTATGACTGTGTGTCATAAGGGTTGCTTACATTACGCATATAGTCTTAAGGCAGGTGTCCGTTGCTTTGAGCTTACAATTTTAGTTGGGGTTCGCAACTTAATACCAGCGATATGTTCTGGATAGATACCTCAAGGTGGATGATTAGTGATAGATGCTAATGAATAAACGATGTACTTGTCTTGGTGTAATTTCCATACGATTGAGCCTCTTACTCTCTAGTAGCATCATTATCATTGTGGTGCGTTTATAATTCTGTCAATTGCCCAAATTTGTTTACCCAACATAGTTGTTTACTGTATTTTGGGAGAGAGACACTACTAGTGAACGTTATGGTACCCTGGTCCATATTCTCATCATAGTTTACACCTTCACATTTACTATTTACTTTTCCTTTCAGTCGGACTATTATTACCCCCCTTGTGTTTGATTCTTTGTAAACAACAAGGTCAGAGAGATTGACAACCTCTTTGTACTCGTTGGGAGCAAAGTTATTTGTGTTCTTGTGAGCAGGTCCACGACAACTTAGCCATAAAGCTATTTCTGGCGATGTTGCCACCTACTTGTTGACTTCGGAATCCTACTGGATTGATAACCTTTGTATCTTCGCCGAAGGAAATTTGTTGCTATCTACATCATAACCTTCCACTTGGGGTAACAAACGAGGAGGTGTTATCTACACCCATCACGTGGTGGCTCCTCGGGTGTGTGTGCATCGGATGGGGGAGCAGCGAGTAGCCCGATCATTCCCTCTCTCGTAGGGGCGGTGACCTGATCTGGATCTGTGTATTAGACCTTCTCGCACTCCCTTTGGTGGCATCGGTGATACGGGTGAGTTGCCGAGCGAAAGCTTCGTGTCTCGGCACCGACGACAGCGACACCCATGGGTAACGCACTCTGCTTGAAAACGTCATCGTGGTTCTTATCTCCGTGTCAAGGCCCTAGGTAAAAGAGCTTTGTATGACTGGACTCGATAGCTGCGACGCTCTGTGCCGTCTTCCGTCTTGAGGGCGTGAAAAGTCTCAAACGCATCTATAATTTATGCTCGTTTCATGCTTATATGGGTGACAACGCTACATGTTTTGCTACACCTTCTACCTTTTTCAACATACTTGGACTAACCTACTGATGGCACTGAAGTAGTACTCCTCGATGGTTACCCCAAGTGGAAGGTTTGGAACTAGTAGCGGCTAATTTCCCTTACACGAGGACTGTAAGGTTTATCGAATCCAGGAGGACTCCAAGGATCAACAAGAAGATGTATGCTACTCTGGCGCTGACAGAAGACGTGGACATGCACATGAAAGCAAATAACTTTGCTGCCAACGAGTTCAGAGAGGTTGTCAATCTCCCCTGTCTTGTTGTTTACAAATGATCAAACACAAGCGGGAAATAGTGGCTGCGATTGCAACGGAAAGGAAATAAAAGCAGTAAATGGTTGAGGTGTAAACAATGGTAGAAATATGGACCAGGGTCCCATGATGTTCACTAGTGATGTCTTTCTCCAAAAATACGATAATTTTTTTATGTTGGGTGAACAAATTACAACAAGACAATTGAGAGAATTATATACGCACCGAAAAGGTAATTATGCTACAAGAAAGTTAGAGGCTCAACAGTATGGGCAGTACGCCAAGACAAGTAGACCGTTTATTCATCATCATCTACTCACTAATCATCCACATTGAGATATCTATCTAGAACATCTCGTTGGTATTAAGTTGCGAGCCCCACCCACAGTGTAAACTCAAAGCAACAGACAACTTCATTAACAAACTATGCATAAGGTAAACAATCCTTGCAACCACAGTTACAAGCACCGTTGTTTTCTCCATGGTGGCAACATCACATCCCCTAGTCTCATGTTTCTGTCAGTCAAGCTAGACATCGGGGGGCATGAACCCACAATCATGCATAACGCTCCCTCTTGGAGTTTCAATCTACTACTTGGACAAAGAAATAAAAAGAAACAGAGAACTTGCAAGAATTACCCAAGAACAAATATATAAAAGGAGAACCAAATATATGACTCATCACAATCTGAACATAATCTCATAATCCATCGGATCCCAGCAAACACAACATAGCAACACAGAAACTATTACATAAATGCATTGATCATGTAGGGAAGCTCACAAGGGCTAAGAATTGAAGCACAAGATTGGAGAGAAGACATAAAATATGTTGGATATGTGCCCTAGAGGCAAATTAATAAAGATATTTGTCACATATCCATTTTATTCATAATACATTTTATACTGTGCTAAGAACTGTATTACTTGGAAACACTAATACACATGTAGTATAAACATAGGTCTGTAGTTTAACTCAGGTATACTAGCTCATTGGGAAATTGATTGATCAAGGTTTCCTGATCATGGCGACACTTAAGTCCATTGACAATGATGTCATATCATTGGGGAATGATGTGATGGACACAAAACCCACCTAAAGCATTGTAATGTGATCGAGTCACATAGTTCAACATTGCGATGAATTTGTAACATATGGCTTAGTTCTTAGACCGTAATGATCATACGTAATTGTCATCTATGAGGAGGCTTTGATTTGTATCCCACCGCCTGACTGAAATATGCTGGCTATAACAGTGCACTTTGGGTATTCCAAAATAGATGGTTGATGAGTATGTTAATAGATCATAGCGGGATTTGTCAGTCCAAGTGACGGACAGGTACCCAGGGCCCACTCGGTGATATTGCATCAATAGCTTGCAAGCAAGTGACTAGGTCACATGAGATGTAATAGGCACAAACGAGTAAACTTGTTTTTTGTGAACGATATGTGAACCTGGTATGTTGGATATCAACGATCAAACCTTGGACAAATAAAGTACCACAACATAAAGGGATTATGTCGTATCGTTAACGGTTTCCAAAAGCGATTGAAGTTCATTCGATGGAAGCGCAGGGACTCTTAAGGATTGTAACCAGGTCCAACTGACTATTCATTGGTAAATGAGAATGTATCAATCATGTCTGCTGTTTCTCGGACCGTAGGGTGTTACACTTAAGGTGCAATCGATGCATTGAGATAGATTCAGGATCATCGGTGAAATAGGAGATATCGCCAGAATAGTTCCGGAGGAGAACGGAAGTTGTTCCAGATATTTTGAAAGGTTCAAAATAAAGTTTAATTGTATTAAATAATGTTTTATTATTTAATTATCTGAATTAAATATTAGAATACAATTAAATTAATTAAAAAATGGAAAAGGCTTAATGGGCCATGTGGTCCCATTAGGGGAGAAGGGGGTTTCCCCCCTTGGGCTTGGCGCCAAGGGTGGGGCCCATCCCCCCTCCCCGGCCAGCACAGTCCCCCCCCTTGGGAGTTTAGTCCCACCTCGGGGAGGGGAGGATGATGTCACCCCCTTGGCCTATATAAGGAGGGGTACACCCCCTTTTTCCAAGACACAGAAATCTCTCTCCCTCTCCTACCTAGAGAGTGGAATCCCCTTGTTTGGAGTCTGCTCCTGGTCTGGAGTTCTCCACCATAGCAGGCCGTCGCTCTGCTGGAGTCAGGATCCAAATCCGTATTTCTTCCGCTGCTCGCCTGGTTCGGGGCCCGGAGGGAACAACGATTGTACTGTACGTGTATAATCTCTTCGAGGCGCTACACCTGTGGCGCTACTTCATCATCGAAGGTCAACCGGGATTCTCCATCGCCGGTGGTCTTCAACACGACAGGGAGGTCGTAGTTCCGAGTCTAGACCAGCCACGTTCGCAAGAACGTTTCCCTCTTTCGGTCTTCAAAGGTATGAACTCCGATTCCCTCCGTTACTTTACATCGCCGTAACATAGACTTGGGTTCGGGTAACGTAGGTATGAAAATTTTGTGTTTTCTGCCCCGTATCCCAACAGTGGTATCATGAGCTAGCTATGCGTAGATGTATTGTACGGGTAGAACACATCTAGGATGTGGGCATCGAATCTTCATTTGTTACCCTCCCACGTGTACTCATTTAGTATTGCGGCAATGTCCTGATGAAGCGTCCCCGACCGACCTTACGCGTTTATGCGAGACTGGTTCCACGCTTGACATATGGCTTGTACCATATAAGTGGCGGGGTTGGGGGGGTGTCTGTCTCTCTAACATTAGCAATGCGAAGATGTTTGCAACGGAGGGCCCCGACAGGGGTGTAATAGAGACGATTGGGGAATCAGTGTTGTGGCATGTTTTTCCCAGGATAGAAATGGTTCTCTCTCGAAAACCCTAGAAGCCACGTAAAACTTGCATAAGCTAAAGTATAAAGGCGTTTAACTTTGCTGTTCATGAAGGGGTATCATATCTTGTATGATTACAGCTTTACTTCCTGTTTCTGCTAGTATGCTAGATATATCGACACTAGCATAAATAGGACCATCTCTCACAATACCAACATTGTGTTCTCCCTTGGTGGGCACAGTCTAGAAGGATCTCCCATACGGCCGACATTCCGTACATATCGGGTGTCACACTTATTAAATGGCGTTCGCATGAGGTTGGGTTCGGCAAGCCTGGCATATGCAGATATGGCCTTGCTGAACAACTAATATCAACATTGGATTGGCAGGCTTGACGTATGTAGATGCGGGCCTGGAATACAGTAGATCGAAAGATCAAGCACGCGTCACATACCTAATGTGATTGGCATAGTGGCCTACCTGAACCACATACTGATGGACGTGACGATCGGGGGAGGTATGGGGGTTTGGGATTGTAAAATCACTTAGTTAAGTTGAGAGGTGTTTATCTAAGTGTGAGCTTTCTAGAATTTTGAAGATTAAATTGAAAACTCCACATTATGAACAAAAGTCTAAATATGTATCTTTGTGAATCACCATTGTACATGGCAGCACCATGCCCCTCGTTCAACTTAGGGTCGTTCCTAGGGAAAGACAAACTGAAAACTGATGGGTCAAACTTCACCAACTGATACGTCTCAAACGCATCGATAATTTCTGCTCTCTCCATGCATGTTCTGTGTGATATTGCTATGATCTAGATACACGTTCATACACTTTTGATCATATTTGGACTAACCTACTAACTGAGTGCACCCAGTGCCAGTTCCTGTTTTCTGCTGTTTTTCTATTTCTGTATTTCCCCATATAAAAAGTGCTCCAAAAATCCGGGAAAAACCAGATAAAAAATCAGCGTGCCGTAAGCTTCCCGAAGCCCGAAGGAGGGCCAGGGGGCCCACACCAGGAGCCCAGGCGGCCACCTGGTGCGGCAAGGGGCCTGGCCGCGCCAGGGGGGGGGTGCCTGGACCCCTGGTGGCCCCCTGGCTGCCCCCTTCGCCTATTTAATCTCCATCACGGGAAAACTCCGAGGACAAAACCCTATTTCACAATCTCGCCTCTGTTCCGCCACCGCCGCGCTTCCAAGATCGGGAGCACCATCAGGACCCTCCGGGAGCTTCTCCTCCACCATGGACGCTTCCCGGATGTGCCGTGAGTAGTCTACCTTGGACCATGGGTCCGTGATTAGTAGCTATGTGATGTTCTCCTCCCCTCTTTGTTCTTCATGGTTTAGACCTCGTGAGCTTCCCTACATGATCGAGGCACATATGCAATTCTTCTGCTTTTCTATGCCGAGTTTGATGGGATCTGATGGATTATGAGATTATGTTCAGATTGTGATAGAGTAATGAAAGTCCAAGTATGTGATCAGAGGGGGAGGGGGTGAATGATCACTTCAAAATTTTCGACTGAAACTTTTGAAGTGAAGCATAAGTAGTGCGGAATAGCGAAGTAAAACTGAAAGCGAAACTAAATGCAGTGAATCACAACCCATTGAAGCATAACTGTGAAGCAAATGCAATACTGAAGGTAAATGTTTCAAGTAAAACGAACTGGGACTCGGCGATGTTTGTTCGACCAGTTCACGCTCTGCAAAGCGCTACGTCTGGTTGGAGGGACTGGTGATTGAACACCTGGAGCAAATCTCTCTCCGTCCGTTGCTCCATTGCACCAAACTCCTTGAGCTTGGTCAGTTCTTCACTCGTGGTTGATTATTGAGGAAATCACCGAAACCTTTGACAAACTGGACTTCGAGGCGACAATTACTCTTCGCTCTCTGAAGAACAACAATCTAACCGTCTAGGAGAATTGCAGTTCTCCAAGATAAAAAGGCTAGCAAGCTTTCACCTAAGTCATCTCAAATCTACTCAGATCAATGGGACTTAGGCTTCAGTATTATGGATTTTGGGTTTTGCTTCGGTGGCGTTTTGGGGTGCTCTCTTTAGTCTCTCTTGGAATGATCTCAGAGCAGCCCCCCGCAAAAGGAGGAGGGGGCAGCGTATTTATAGTTGGCGATCCCGAGGTGCGGAATGACCAAACTGACCCGAGGTGACAGCTTGACACGTGTCCACAATGGTCGGATTTGTCATCAATGCGCAACTTTACTTGAGGAACAAGTAAAGCTGACTCACGGACTTAGTTCTGCTTCAGAAGCCAAAGAACGAAGTCTTTGTTACCGAAGCTTAACTTAGTGCACATGAGATTTCTTCGCTCAGGCTTCTCACTTGGTTTGGATTTGATCTGAGCATTTTCTCAATGACTTCGATGTCCACAAACTAAATACCCCTCTTGATAGTACGGTTTGTCCTATGACTCAAGGAACAGAAAAATAACTACACAAAAACATCTAAGTCTTGCGCCGTCCTCTTCATTTCCTTCAATGAGTAGAGGTTCAGGACACCTTCATTTTGGGGGTCAACCTTCGTGATTTAGCTTCGCTTCGTGGGTTATGCTTCGATAACTTGAAGACCTTCCCTGAAGCTTTATCACATAGCTTGTCCTTCAGGAACCTATGCAACTGTTTATACTAGAAAACATTGTTAGTTCCTCTACTGTCTTGTCCAACAATATCCAAAACACACGGGGGCAAAACTTTGCTCTTACAATCTCCCCCTTTTTGGACTATTGTTGACAAAACAGGAATCGATAAAAGATATTGAAGTTTTTGTGAAGTGATGAGACAAACTCTAAGATATGAAGCTTTTGGCTCCTCCTGAATACAAGCATCGAAGATTTATATAATCGAAGTTAATGCTTGAGATAATTTTCTTCGGTGGAGAGCAAAACAGATATCTTAGCGAATACAATTGCATTGAAGATATATATCCAGGAATGTATGCAATTGCTTCTAACGACCTGTGACTTAGAAAATAATAACCACCTGCAAGATAGAAGATACGAAGCAATACTTGCAAGCAAGGGGTTATTAAAACTTAAGTGTAACACAGGAGTAGCATGACCGAAGTTAAACTTAAGTTACAACCCAATCAAAGAGAATGGAATGTTTGTTGTAACTTAACCAAACGAAGCAAAAGCAAATAGCAAACCCTTTCCCCGATGCAAAACTAACTCATCGATGCCCTCATTCTCTCCCTTTTTGTCAATGATTGGACAAAAGGTCGAGAAGAGGTTCGAGAGATCTATTGCACGGCATCAGCACCCTGAGAACCCGACGAAGCTGTGCTTGACGAAGACTCATCCGACGAAGACTGATCTCCTGAGGATTCTTCTTCGGAAGAAGACGTAGGAATAGATTCGTGGCGTGTCTGAGTGATGAGGTTGATGCCGAGGTCGCTGTCGTCGAGGCCGTCGTCATCCTTCGAAGTAATGGAGTCATTCTCGGAGACGGTATTTGGCCGGATGGGTTCAGGTTCGTTGACGAAGAATACTTCATCAATCTTGTGCAAGGGAGGGATCTTCTGATTCGGGCGGTCCACTGAGTCATCACGAGAAAAGTTTCACTGGAGGTGCGGATACTCTTTGTAGATGCGATCTTTACGAAGGCCTTTGACAGAGTTGAATTTCCGGAGCCCCTTCCAGGAATGACGCTTGAGCACACGCAAATACTGATTGTTGTTGAGAGAAATATTGCCAACTCTGTTTATCTCATCAGCAAGAAACTGCATCTGGCGCTGATTTGCTTCAATGAAGTTGTCAAGCATTTGCTGCGACCGAATATTAACTTCAAAGTGATGGCAGTCTTTCTGGAACTTCTTGGATAAGTTTCTCTCATTGACTTCATGGCGTACACCAACATATGTGGCAAATGGATCATTGGGTTTCCTCAGCAATTCCAAAGAGTCACGCACTGGTGGGAGGAAAAGCTTCGGATGATGGCGAGCCACAAAGTCTTCGTTCCTGTCATAGTCATAAACAACTTGCAGCCAGGGAGCATAAGGTTTCAGTGTGAAAGGTAGCTCTGCTGCATGAACCAAATTCCTAATGAAGCAATCCTCAAAGTCAAATATGAGACCATGTGTGAGCTTCATAATAGCATGCCTTGTCTCTGGATAAATGTTCGATTCTTCCGAAGCAGTACTCAAAGGGATCAATGAGTTGGACAAGATGTAGAACCAAGTCCTTGAAATGAAGTTCGAATGCTTCGGGCGAATGTTTTCAGGAATGTAGCTTGCAGTGACTTCGGGGTCCAACAGAGTAGCAAATTCTTCGTCAGTCAGATCAGATTCTAAGTGAATCTTTTCGTGGACTCCAGAATGCCTTGGTATATTGACAATTTCCATGAATTCAGCAGAGGACATCCTGAAGACTTTCCCTTGTATCATCCATTCCAGCGTCCAGGAGCTGGGTTCATTTGCTTCACCAGAAACATAGAGAGTTGCATAGAATTTCTTGATAAGTTCAGAATTGAAGGGAGTGCTCAAAGCAAACAACCGAGTCAAATTCTGATTCTCAATGGTTTTGGCGACGTTTTGAAAGCAAGTGGCAGTGGAAAGACTTCGCATATCCAGAAATTTATGCCTGAACAGAACTCCTTGCTGACAGAAGACTTTGGTGTATAAGATTTGATGTTCTGCAGTCCAAAAGCGAAGATCATCAGCAGTGCGGTCTGAAGCATATGGACTGACACCAAAGAAACGATGGCGCTTCTGATGCTGTTCCAAGTTGAAGTCCGGGCCATGTCTTGAAGAATAACCAGCACCCTTGAAAATAGGAAAAGTTTCACGAGGGTAATTGGAGTCAAGCTGGGTATCTTGGCAGGGGCGCGAACGCGCGCGAATCCTTTGCAGAGGAGCAATTGGGTTGGCTCTTGAAGGGCCAGCAGATTGAGCGACAATAAGCGCTTGCTCTTGCGATAGATTCAGAATCTGGACTTGTTCTTCTTCGTCATCATGTGCTTCAGTATGGGGCACATTTGCTTCGGAATCTTGAACAGTCCTGGCAGAGGAAAAGTCTCGGGATATATGAGTTCTGGAGTGGGTTGGTGATGGAGCATTAGCTTCACGGGGAGGTGATGGAGGTGGTGCGGGAGCAACTGGTGGAGTGGGAATTCTTTGTGGTTCGGGGGTTGGAGCACGGATGGGTGTGGGAACACGGGGTGGTATGGGTGAGGGGTTTCGTGCAGGCGTTGGGTGTTGGGGTTGGAGCTCTTTGTGGTGGAGTTTTTTTGGGGGTGGTTCTGGTAGGAGGAGGTGTGGGAGTCTTGGTGGGTGGAGCTGAAGGCTTAGGTGTGGGCTTAGATGGCTTTGGCTTCGGTGTAGGAGTGGGAACTGCTTCAGGAGTTTCCAGTGGTTGTTCATCACTGGTATCCATGTCTGCGGCTGAAGCCAAAGTAACCTTGCGCTTCTTGGTGGTCCTCTTCTTGGGTGAAGGATCAGATGCCTTAGATGCAGAAGGCTTGGGAGATGGTGCCGGAGCAACAACACGTTCAGCTTCGGGTGAAGCCTTGCGTTTCCGCGAATCTCTTTCCATAATAGATGCATTATGGGTCTTCACCATATCATCCACAGCGGCCTTGATTTTTCCTTTGAAGATTTTGATGTTGTTCTTGGTGGTGGAATTGACATCCGTCACTTGTTGAAGTAACTTCAGGGCGTGCTGTTTGAATTCTTCATCAGGTTCTGATCTAGCTCGCTTCTGATAGTTATGAATCTTTTTGATTTCAGCCCTATCTCTTGAATGCAGATCCTTCAGCTGACTGATCATTGTGGTGATCATTGCTTCGATAGATCTGGAGATGTAAACTTCTCCAAGATCAACAGCATCAGGATCTTCAGCTGCACACTTCTCCCAAAGGGCTTCAGAGATGCCCAACTGATCCCAGAGTTCGCCTTCACGAGGGTCAGGGAATTGATGGTCACTCTGACGATCACCTTCAGTTTGAGCTTCAGGCAGAGATATGCCTTTCTGCTTCGATGGAATAGAGGAGGGAGTCATGTCAACAACAGGCTTCTTCTGACTTGCCCTAGCAGCTTTCTCTGCTTTCTTTGTCCTGAGGCTGCCTAATGTAGCCTTTCGTTTAGCTTCATGCTCTGCCAGCTGTTTAGCTTCAGCGGCAGCTTTTTCTTCGTTTTTTGCGGCTTCGGCGAGCTTGCGCTTTGTCTCAGCCTTCTCCGCAGCCAATCTAGCGGAGTCCAACTCCTTTTGTTTTCTGGCAGCATCCTCATCTGCCTTTTCTTCTCAGCTGAGCTTCTGGTAAGAATGTTTCGCTCAAGTGCCTCTTCGAGGTCTTTCTGTCTCAATTCTTCTTCAGTGAGCTTGTGCTTCGCTGAAGGGTTTGTTGCAGCAGACTGCTTGGGCTTCGTTGATGCTGAAGCCTTTGCAGGTTGTTTCTTGGCGGGGTTGTGCTTCTGCTTCGTTCGCCTCTCAGTGTTGAGGGCATTAGCCGGTGGCTTGGAGGCCAAGGGCTTCGCAACCACCAAGTTTGACAAATCAATGGTGGGGCGAGTAGAAGACTTGTCCTTAGGGTCTTGAAACTTAAGCCCCTTAGCATCAGGTTTCTCTCCTGGCTTCTTCTTCAGAGGGATCCGAAGTCTTTTCTTCTTGGGATGAGCAGGATCATCAGATTCATCATCTGCTTCGAATTCTGATTCGTTGTCAGCAACATTTGATTCATCCATGATTGAATCTTCCAGAGCAGCTTGCTCTAGCCTAACATGCTCTTCATCTTCTGTGGTAGCATGGGGAGGAGAAGCAGATTTCTTCTTCAGCTTCTTCTTCTTCTTCGTGCTAGGCCCTTCATCATGGGCTTCAGCTTCAGCCATCATGGCTGCCTTCTTCTCTTCATTGAGTCTCTTGATTTCAGCAGCGATTCTCAAATGTTCTTGCTCTTCTGGATAATCATCTGGTGTCTTAAGAGTGTTGGGGTGAGGAAGCTTCGGTGGAACTGGGTAGTAAAGGTGGCGATTCTCTTCGGTGTACTGACTGCACATGGCCGAAGTATACTGATATGGTGGATTGATGGCAAACTGCATAGCCCACTTCCAGGTAGGGATGCTCTTGTACTTGTACCATCTAACAGCCCAGTATCGGCGAATGTTTTGCAATCGATTCTTGCGCTGATCCTTGGTTTCTCCAGGAGGCGTGTCATAACCCAGAGCAAGACGAATGGATTCGGGGATGCCTCTGGCGTTGTTGGTTTCCTTCGTTCTGCCTCCTTTCTTCTTCGGAGCAGACCGTTCTGCTTCGTTGATGTGGTCAAGATTGGGTGACTCATTTCCGAAGCCTAACTCAGCAGACATCCTGTGAAAAGCGCAAAGGTAGCGAGGGAAAAAGGCAAGTATGGAATGAGCACCAGCAAAAGTTTCGATCCAAAAACAAAAGTTTTGACAAGAGATTCAGTGAAGAATTTGGGTAAAGATTCTGGTCTGTTTTGATCTAGACTTAACCTTATGCAATGATAAGCCGAAACCCTAACACAGAACAGATGGATTCTAACCCTAACTTCTAACCTGAATCGGGATGGAAACCTTTTGCTAGCAGAAACAGATTTCCCAACAGTGCAACGATCCAACGGATCAAAGAAACCTAAGGAATTCATCCAAAAAGACTAAGAACACGGATCCAATCGGGAAACGGAAGAACAGATGGGATGGAGATTGGATCGTGGCTCGGCGTACCCTAACTCGGTGGCGTCGAGCAGCTACGGCGGCGATGAGCGGTGAGGACGTGCTCGTCGACGACGTGAAGTCCACGGCGCCGCTCTTCCGGCAGTGAAGCGGCGAGAACGGCGACGGGGACGAAGAGCTCGGCGGCGCTCAGGAGAGAGAGGGTTCCGGGGAGATGCGAATGAGGTGGGATTGATTCGCTGGGGTGGGATGCCTTATATAGGCCGGTCTGACATGAGCTGTCAGATCAGATTGAACGGCCCCCAGCGTCTGTCTCTCCGGATTCTACGACGAGGATTTCGTGGCGTATCGCGAGAAAATCTCAACGACCCGGATTTGATGAGATCTCAACGACCGAAGAATAAGTCCTCGACTTGAGTAAAAACTTCGATAAGAATTGGAAGCATTTGATTCGGAACTCAATGATGTTCGAAGCAAATGTTTTCCGTTTCAATTGTGCTCAACCATTTTGGACAGACAGAGTAAGAAAGAAAAAGAATAGAAAGGGTAGGGTCCGAAACTTATCACCTCGAAGAGAAACCAAACGAAGCAAAAAAGGTGATAAGCATAGAGGACTAAAACCAAGAGAAATAAAAATAAACTAAACGAAGCAAAAACAAACAACGAAACTAAATAGGTAAGAAGCGAAGTAAATGAATATATACAGAAGTAAAAAGGTTCGGCCTTACAGTACATGTCGTGAGTCCAATATATTGAGCTCACACCTTAACGTACAGAACCTTTTCTCATCCAACGGTTTCGTGAATATGTCTGCCAGTTGATCTTCAGTTCTGACATGACTAATAACAATATCTTCGCGCTGAACATAATCACGAAGAAAATGATGGCGAATATCTATATACTTCGTGCGAGAGTGCTGTACATGATTGTGAGCAATTTTAATTGCACTCTCATTATCACATAGGAGAGGGATTTTCTTCACATGAATACCATAGTCCTTCAGCGTTTGCTTCAGCCATAGAATCTGAGTACAACATGACCCAGCAGCAATGTATTCGGCTTCAGCAGTAGATATTGAAACACAGTTTTGCTTCTTTGAAGCCCAACACACAAGTGATCTTCCAAGGAAATGACTAGTCCCTGAAGTTGATTTCCTATCCACACGATCACCAGCCCAGTCTGAATCAGAATATCCAATAAGATCAAACTGAGCTCCCTGGGGATACCACAACCCCAAGGTAGGTGTGTGAGCAAGATAACGAAGAATTCGCTTTACAGCAGTATGATGTGATTCCTTTGGATTTGCCTGAAAACGAGCACAAATACATACTGAAAGCATAATGTCAGGTCTAGATGCACAAAGATATAAAAGGGATCCAATCATAGACCGGTATTTCTTCTGGTCGAAGGCTTTGGCCTTCTCATCTGCATCTAAGAAGCCATTGGTAGGCATGGGCGTCTTAATAGTTTTGCATTCAGTAAGACCAAACTTCTTCAGGCAATCCTTGAGATATTTTTCTTGAGAAATAAAGGTGCCATTCTTCTGTTGACGGATTTGAAGTCCAAGGAAGAACTTCAATTCACCCATCATAGACATCTCATATTTCTTCGACATCATTTTGGCAAATTCTTCGCTGATTTCAGTGTTAGTGCATCCAAAAATGATATCATCTACATATATTTGACATACAAACAAATCACCATTATAAGATCGAGTAAAAAGCGTTGGGTCAGTTGCTCCTGGTTTGAAGCCTTTCTTCAGAAGGAAATCCTTCAATGTGTCGTACCAAGCACGAGGTGCTTGCTTCAACCCATAGAGGGCCTTGTGTAACCTGTACACCATGTCGGGTTTCTTTGGGTCTTCAAGACCTGGAGGCTGCATAACATACACTTCTTCCTCGATTTCTCCGTTAAGAAAATCACTTATCACATCCATTTGATAAAGCAGAGTACCATTGAAATTTGCAAAAGCAAGCATGACACGAATGGATTCGAGACGAGCAACTGGAGCATAAGTTTCGCCGAAATCAATACCTTCGATTTTGGTGTAACCTTGTGCTACCAGACGTGCTTTGTTCCTTACCACTATACCGTCTTCATCTTGCTTATTGCGAAAAATGCACTTTGTACCAATAATGTTGTGCTTCGTGGGATCAGGTCTATCAACTAAGGACCAGACTTTGTTTCGCTCGGACTGGTTAAGTTCTTCGAGCATGGCAGTTAACCAATCTGGATCCTTCATGGCTTCATCAAACTTTGAAGGTTCTAGCATGGAGACAAACGAAAAGTTTCCACGGAAGTTAGCCAAACGAGTACGAGAGCGAGTTGTGGGACGACCTGGTTGATGAATTTCTTGAAGGATCGAATCAACATCAACTCTTCTTCGAACTCGTGATAAGGTTGAATCATTAGCTTCAGGCTCCTCTTCTGCTTCAGGATCTGCTTCACCTTCAGCTTCAGCATTTCCTTCGGGATTAGCATTTCCTTCGTTCCTTTGTTCTTCTTCGTCCTGTTCATCATTAGCTTCAGGATGTTGATCTCCAGCGCCCCGGGCTATGTGTGGGAACATTGGACCATCATCATCCCTAATAGCTTGACGAGCATCGGCTTCAACAGGACGAATCTCTCCAATAGCCATGGACCTGATCACTTCATCAAGAGGAGGTTCATCTAGATCATGAGGCAAATGCTCTTTTTGAGAGCCATTAGTTTCATCAAACCTCACATTCACAGTTTCCATAACTTTCCCAAAGTGAGAGTTATAGACTCTGTAGGTGTGAGAGTTTGAGCCATAACCTAAAAGAAAACCTTCATATGCCTTAGGGGCAAATTTGGAGCTATGATTCATATCTCTAATAAAGCATGGAGCACCAAATACCCTAAGGTACGAAACATTTGGTTTGTTACCAGTGATAAGCTCATGTGAAGTCTTCTTCAGAAATTTGTGAAGGTAAACCTTGTTGATGATATGACAAGCTGTGTTATTTGCTTCGGCCCAGAACCTAATAGGAGTCTTGTATTCAGCAAGCATGGTTCTGGCCATCTCAATGAGAGTTCTATTCTTCCTTTCGACAACACCATTCTGTTGAGGTGTATAAGCAGCAGAGAACTCATGAGTAAAACCATGATCATCAACAAAATCTTCAATATGAGTATTTTTGAATTCAGTTCCATTATCACTTCGGATATGCTTCAGAGATAATTCATATTCAGTTTGAGCTCTCTTAGCGAATGACTTGAAGATTTCAACAACTTTTCTCTTGTCATCCAAAAAGAAAACCCAAGTATAACGAGAGAAGTCATCAACAATAACTAGACCATATTTGTTTCCTCCCAGGCTTGCATAATTTTGAGGAACAAAAAGATCCATATGAAGCAATTCAAGAGGACGAGTGGTAGTCATAATAGTCTTCGCTGAGTGATGTTTCTTCGTAATTTTACCAGCTTCGCAAGCACTGCAGAGACGATCCTTATCGAATTTTACTTCACTAAGGCCAATAACATGATTCTTCTTCACTAAGTTATGAAGATTTCTCATCCCTGCATGACCAAGTCTTCGATGCCATAACCAACCAGATGAAGCTTTTGCCATTAAGCATGTGGATACAGCAGGGCCCGAAGAAAAATCAACAATGTATAAATCTCCTTTTCGGTAACCCTCGAAGACAAACATATAGTCATTCTGTGAAAAGACAACACAACGCGAAGCAGAAAATAGAACAAGCATACCCATATCACATAACTTCGAAATAGACATTAGATTATATCTAAGGGATTGGACTAGCATAACCTTGTCAATGTGCTTATCCTTCGATATGGCAACCTTACCCAAACCTAAAACTTTACCCTTGTTGTTATCACCGAAGGTAATGTACTTCTGAGAAGAGTGAGATAGTTTTTCTTCGGTGAATAACTCCTTGTCTCCGGTCATATGATTTGTGCAACCACTATCCATGACCCATTCGGATCCACCGGAGACATAGCCCTGCAGAAGAATTAGTTCTTCTTAACCACCCACAAACGAGCAGGTGACTGAGAAGATGTTGAAGCACTGGTTGAAGCAATATTAAAGCGAACAGGAGTGTATTGCTTCGGTGTACCATCAAGCACACCATAAATGTAAGTCCTCTGCGAATGGTTAGCATAAGAATGAGCATATGCAATCTTAGTATGATTATTATGAGGACGATAAGTATGACGACCAGTGCGATAGTATTGCTTCTGCGGAACATTTGATTCGGTCACCAGAGGATCATTTCTTGTTTCAAGAGAATAGAAATGATTCGGTGGTACCGAAGACTTTCCCTGCATGGTATGGTTAGCAGGCAGTTTTTCCACAAGTGCTTTCTGCACCCATATCTGCCTCTTATAGAAGCCATTCTTAGGAGGAGTACCAACATACTCAGCTGTAACCTTTCCCTGTTCATCTTTGATGAGCTTGTAGTCAGAATCAAGTGATTCATCTACAATAGCTTTGTTCATCTTGCAATCAAAAACTGAAAGGTTAGCTATATCAATGGGGTTCCCCTTTGCAAGGACCCAAACAGTCTTAGGATACTGCTCAGGTTCCCAATAGGTGCCATCAGGGTTTATCTTTCTTTCGAAACCAACACCTTCATTCCTAGGATTCCTGTGAAGGAGAGCCTTCCTCAGGATATCACAGAGATACTGGTGGCCTTGCACACTTTTGAACATGCCTGTTTCAAATAAGTTTTTCAACCTGAGGAGTTCCTCGGTAGCAGCAGGATTTTCCTCATCAAAGGCATTAGTATCATCAATAACAATAGGAGCTTTGCCTTTGGAATCAATTTTGCTTCATTCCAAACAATCCAAACAAGGTGATTCAGTTTTATGATTTGCTTCAGAACCTTGTTGAGCCATGAGAAAGAGATTGACATTTTCCAACTCTTCATGAGCCTCTTTCAGTTTTTCGAGAGCAATTTTCCTCTGAAGAAATTCATAGGTGAGCTTCTCATAATCAACTGAGAGAAGATCATGCCGAGAGGATAATTCTTCAAACTTTTCTTTCAGAGCTTCATGCTCATTAGTTAAAGTTTGACCTTTCTCTATCTCATCGATCAACAGGGTTTCTGATTTCTTAATGGTTTTGCTTAGTGAATCAAGTTCATCTTGTTGGATTGAAGCAATTTTAGCAAGTTTAGCATAGCTTATCTTTGAATCACTGTCATATGAGGAACAATCAGAAGTATCATAGTTAGATTTTGATGAAGATACCTTCGCCTTGGCCATGAAGCAATATGCAGGAGATTCATCTTCACTGCTGTTGTTGGTGAAGAATGAGCTCGAAGCTTTTGTCGAAGCATCTGCTGAAGAGAATGCCAAACCAGCAACACCATCTGATTCGGACCCAGACTCAGACCTTGAGCCTGATTCAGCTTCGGACCAAGAGGCTTCGTCTTCAGAGTTCATCTCATTTCCCAGATAGGCCTTGGCACGGTGAGAGCTGCTTCGATGAGACGAGTAAGTCTTCGATGAAGAACCCTCACGCTTCTTGTGATACTTCTTCCTCTTGTCATCATCAGAATATTTCTTCTTATCTCTTCTCGAACTGGAATCATGTCTCTTGGATTCATAGCTTCTGGAAGATCTGTGGGACTTGATTGAGGAGTCTCTGAGCAAATGCTTTGCTTTGTTCTCAGCTTCCCACAGAGGGCAATCAGCAATGTAGTGACCTGGCTTCTTGCACTTGTAGCAGCAGTTGTCCTTTGATGGAGAGCTTCTTGAGGATGAGCGGTGAGATGAGTGAGTTGAGCTTCTTGAAGAATAACTCTTCTTCGGTGAAGAAAACCTTTTCTATGGAAGCGGTTGAAGCGTCTCATGATCAGTGCTAAATCTTTTCCAATGCTTGCAGGATCATCTGATTCGACACCTGAAGCAGAACTGACTTCGGGTGAAGAATGACGCGAAGCTTTTGCTTTCAAGGCATGAGATTTTCTTCGAGAGCCATTTATGTCACGTTTCTCATCTTCTTCCATTTCAAAGGTATTGAGTCTCTCAAGAATATCAGCGGCAACAAGACGTCTGAAATCAGTCCTTTCCTTGATCATCAGCACAATGTGATCAAACGAGTCATCCAATGAGCGAAGCAAAGTTCTCACAACAGATTGAGGAGTAATGTCATCAGCACCGAGGGAAATCAACTCATTATCAAGAGCTGTGAGTCTGCTGTAAATGGAGCTGACTTTTTCACCCTTGTTTCTCTTGAAGCGATAGAATTTTCTTCGGAGTGTGTCAATTCTGGCATCTTTCTGGGTAGAAACACCTTCACCAATCTTTTCAAGATAATCCCAGACACCTTTGGCAGTTGGAATATTCTTCACTTCATGATACTTTTCTGGTGTCAAGTGATTGGTGATGAAAACCCAAACTTCAGAATCAAGATCAATCAGTTTTGCTTCTTCAGGGGTGATGGCCTTCTCATCGGCAACAGTGACTCCATACAAGACAACTTGCCAGGCACTCGAGTTGATAGCCATGATGTTTCTTTTCATCTTGTCCTTCCAGTAAGGGTAGTCCTTCCCATTGAAAACAGGAATAGGTTCGCCGGAGCGAATAGCTGCGAAAGACATACTTGAAGACACTCCAGGAGGTTAATCCAAAACACACAGAGTGTAGGGAGTGACTAGCTCTGATACCAATTGAAAGTCCAAGTATGTGATCAGAGGGGGAGGGGGTGAATGATCACTTCAAAATTTTCGACTGAAACTTTTGAAGTGAAGCATAAGTAGTGTGGAATAGCGAAGTAAAACTGAAAGCGAAACTAAATGCACTGAATCAAAACCCATTGAAGCATAACTGTGAAGAAAATGCAATAATGAAGGTAAATTTTTGAAGTAAAATGAACTAGGACTCGGCGATGTTTGTTCGACCAGTTCACGCTCTGCAAAGCGCTACGTCTAGTTGGAGGGACTGGTGATTGAACACCTGGAGCAAATCTCTCTCCGTCCGTTGCTCCATTGCACCAAACTCCTTGAGCTTGGTCAGTTCTTCACTCGTGGTTGATTATTGAGGAAATCACCGAAACCTTTGACAAACTGGACTTCGAGGCGACAATTACTCTTCGCTCTCTGAAGAACAATACTCTAACCGTCTAGGCGAATTGCAGTTCTCCAAGATAAAAAGGCTAGCAAGCTTTCACCTAAGTCATCTCAAATCTACTCAGATCAATGGGACTTAGGCTTCAGTATTATGGATTTTGGGTTTTGCTTCGGTGGCGTTTTGGGGTGCTCTCTTTAGTCTCTCTTGGAATGATCTCAGAGCAGCCCCCCGCAAAAGGAGGAGGGGGCGGCGTATTTATAGTTGGCGATCCCGAGGTGCGGAATGACCAAACTGACCCGAGGTGACAGCTTGACACGTGTCCACAACGGTCGGATTTGTCATCAATGCGCAACTTTACTTGAGGAACAAGTAAAGCTGACTCACGGACTTAGTTCTGCTTCAGAAGCCAAAGAACGAAGTCTTTGTTACCGAAGCTTAACTTAGTGCACATGAGATTTCTTCGCTCAGGCTTCTCACTTGGTTTGGATTTGATCTGAGCATTTTCTCAATGACTTCGATGTCCACAAACTAAATACCCCTCTTGATAGTACGGTTTGTCCTATGACTCAAGGAACAGAAAAAGAACTACACAAAAACATCCAAGTCTTGCACCGTCCTCTTCATTTCCTTCAATGAGTAGAGCTTCAGGATACCTTCATTTTTGGGGGTCAACCTTTGTGATTTAGCTTCGCTTCGTGGGTTATGCTTCGATAACTTGAAGACCTTCCCTGAAGCTTTATCACATAGCTTGTCCTTCAGGAACCTATGCAACTGTTTATACTAGAAAACATTGTTAGTTCCTCTACTGTCTTGTCCAACAATATCCAAAACACACGGGGGCAAAACTTTGCTCTTACAAGTAATATGATTGGTTCTTATCTTTTGTATTTTTGTTCGGAAGTAATTCTTGCATGTTCCCCGTTGCTATTTATTGTTCTGGCCAAGTGGTAGGTGGTGACTCCAAGAGGGAATGTTATGCTCGATTGTGGGTACATGCCCCCTAATGACACGCTTGAGTGATAGAAACATAAGTCTAGGGGATGTGCTGTGGCCACAAGGGGGAAAACAACGGTGCTTGTAACCGCGGTTGCAAGGATTGTTTACTTTACGCAAAGTCCTTTTAATGCAGTTGTGTGTTCCTTTGGGTTTACACTTTGGATGTGACTCGCAACTTAATACCAGCGAGATGTTCTGGATAGATATCTCAAGGTGGATGATTAGTAGTAGATTTAGATGGATTTCGGTCTACTTATTTTGGCATACTACCCATGCTTTTGAGCCTCTTCCTTTCTTTTGTAGCATAGTTAGCATTGCAGTGCGTTTATAATCCTATCAATTGCCCGTCTGTAATTTGTTTACCTCGCATAACAGTCTTATCGTCTTTTCGGAGAGAGACATCACTAGTGAACATCACGGGACCCCGGTCCATATTCTCATTATTGTTTACATGCTCATTTAATTTTCAGTATTTACTTTCAGTTGCTACCATTATCATTATCATTGTCCCTTGTGTGTTTGACCCTTTATAAACAACAAGACCGGAGAGATTGACAACCTCTCTGAACTTTTTTGGGAGCAAATTTAATTGTATTCTGTGCAGGTCCGCGTCAGGTGCGCCGCTGACACCTACTTATCATCGCCAGAGTCCTACTGGTCGATACTTAACCTCGGTATCTTCACCGAGGGAAACTTGACGCTACGCTGCATCTCACCTTCCACTTGGGGTAACCAACGAAGGGCGAGAAGCAATCCTCTCTCGCGTATCAAGAAAATTTCTGGTGCCGTTGCCGGGGACTCCAAGTGATAAGATAGGGAGTTGCCTACTACCTTTTACCTTTGCTTTTTAGTCTTGTTAGTTTACCTTTCTGTTTTATGTTTGTGTCCTTTATCAAAAATAAAAAAAGTATGTCTAGTTCCTTACTTGCCAATCAATGTATGAATTCTTTGAAACCAGATCTTATTGGAATGGAGGATTCACCGAGGATCAACAAAAGTGGTACAAGGAACACCGCTTGTCTCAAAAGGGGATACACTTATGGAAACAAATACATCAGCCGTATGAGTATGCTAGAAACTTGTGCTCAATATATAATATATCTTTCTGCAGGGATGAATCTTGTTGCTTTATGAGGCACAAACAACTTGCTTTCCAATGTGAGTACAATGATGATGACACCTTAGCTTCTTATGCTAATAGAAACTATGAATTTTATGATGGAGATGAAATAGAAGAATTTGTTGCTTATAAGGGTGCCTATGAAATTACTTCTCTTCTTAAAAATATTGATGATGCCCCTTACAAATATGAGACCCTTGCTATACTTAACTATTGTTTGGAAAATTACTATGCAAATTATTATATTACTGATCATCTTGAGAGAATCTCTCCCCCAAAGGAAGAGACTAATGATTTGCAAGACTCTATGGAAGAAGAAATTGCTGAACCTGAAAGATCCTTGGATGAAACAGAGGAGGAGAGTGACGAACAAAAGGAGGAAGAATGGAGCCATCCACGTCTGCCTTCTAATGAGAGTAACTCTTTGACTCTTACCTTATATGAGTGTTATGATCCCATGGATTCTTTAAAAATATCCCTTTTTGATGAAGTTGATGCCTTCTATGCTTATGGTCGTGATGCCACTATGGATGATGCTTACGGAGATGAACTTGCTATAGTTCCTCATGTTAAGCATATTTTTTTGCTATTGCACCCACACTTGATTGTCCTATTATCCTTTTGAAATATCCAACTCATATTCCGGAGAATTGTGCTCTTATCAAGGGTCAATGTGATGGGTTGCATTTATCTTATAATCCTAAAGACCGTGTTGAAAACTATACACGTGTGCTTGTAGGTCATGAACAACATGATTTATGTGATAGTTATATTCTTGATGTTGTTCATGATACTACTGAAAATTATATTGAGAGAGGGAAGTTTGGTTGTAGAAACTTCCATATTACTAAAACTCCTCTCTTTATATTGAAAGTTTTGAAGATGTTCTTGTTCCACCTTCCTATGCTGGTTTCTTTTTGCTTCTTTGATTTATTTTCTTATAAGATGCCTATGCATAGGAAGTGGGTTAGGATTAAATGTGTTTCAAATTTGATTCTTGATGCGCTCTTTTGCTCCAAATTCTTATTCTTATGTGAGCATCTTCTATAATCCGTATGCCTAGCTTAAGGGCGTAAAAGAAAGTGCTTGTTGGGAGGCAACCCAAGATGTTTTTACTTTTGTTTTTAGTGGTCTTGATGATTGTTACTACTGTAGCAACATCATTGTATCTTTATTTTCAAGATTTGTGCCAATATATAGCCTCATATGACAAGGGAAGTGAAAGTTGTGACATGCTGTCCAGAAAACAGATTCTGTCCTCGTGACGGGAAAAATCAAAATAAATCACCAGTTCATCTTTTTGAGCTAAATTCTTTACACAGCGTGCTCTATACAATCACGAAACTTTAGTATGTTCTGAGTTTTTGTTTATTTGAGTTGCAGAAATGCCCCTAAAAAATTCTTTACTACCTATTGTTCTGTTTTTCACAGATTCTGCCACGTTTTATCTCTCCTTACTTTTGCAAACCTTAAACTTGCTTTTTTATTTTCAAAAAACCTTTTGGAAATCTTGAGAAACAGTAGCTCTTCAAGAATATCTTTATATCCAGTGGGAAAAAATTATTTTATTAAGGGTACTAACCTCTCTAATCAACTTATGATTTGTGTATGAAGGGAGTTTTTTAGTGTGCGATGGAAGATGATGAAAGAAGATTCAGGAGTGTCAAGCGCGCAAGCTTGGGGATGCCCCCATGCATCCCCAACAAATATTCAAGGAGACTCAAGCGTCTAAGCTTGGGGATGCCCCCGTGCATCCCCTTCTCCATCAACAATCATCAGTTCGTCCTTCGTCTCACTATATTTTTATCACTTCATGTATTATGTGCTATGCTTGGAGCGTCTCGCTCATAGGTTTTATTTTTAGTTTTCTTTAGTTTTGTTTGCTGTTCATAACAAGTTAGATCCTGTCTTACTTTGTGTGGGAGAGAAACACACTCCACTTTAAAAATCTAGAACACATCATAGGATTCTTCATGCCTATCTTTTTGCTGTTGTGTGTTCTTTATCTTTTCGTAGCTACTGCCATGTCTAGTTTTAGTCTTAGTTTGTCTTAGGAAGAGCCTTGGCTTTTGTTTAGTTTGTTGCTGGAACTGAGAGTTGGTTGTTGCACTGAGTTGTGTCTTGTTTTGAGAAGTAGGTAATTGAGGTTGCTATCTAATTTCAGTAGTAACTTGCAATAGTTTTGGGGTATTGATGTGAGTAATGTTTGAACTGTTGGTGTCAAGATCTCTAGACTATTAGTGATAGGTGTCGTATTTTGGGCAATCCATGTTTATTTTTAAAAACCAACAAAACTAGTTGAGAACTCTAGCTACTAGATGGATCACTACTCTTATGAGGGGTCAGAATTAGAGTACACTCACGTACCATGAGTCGAGGATGCGCAAGGATAACCAAACCCCCATACAGTCCTCCTCGGGGTACTTGTCTCTTTGTGAACCTCATCATTAGATTGAGAGTTACTGATAATAAGTGCATGAGTTCTTCAGACTAATGTGAGTATTGAAAGTTGACACTTCCACCTCCTCATATTTGCTAGCCTCTCCTGTGCCGTGCATTGCCTCCTTCTCACTCCGAGAGTTGGCGTCCACCATCGCCGGTACTTCCAAACCCTTGGCATGATACACTCTGTCATCATAAACCTCCTTATATCTTTCCTCAAAACATCCACCATACCTACTTATGAAGGCATTTCCATAGCCTTTCTGAGATATATTGCCATGCAACATCCACCTCTTCATGACTTGATCTTCATGTCATACATGTTCCTGCTACACTGGCAGCTGCATACATTGCATACATCATGATAGCTACATCTTCTTTATGATTTGAGTACCTTGTAAAGTGTGAAAGATCTTTTGTACCCTCTTTTAAATAAGAGTGTTCCCCTTAAGCAAGGAAAAGATCCCAAAGTGGACAAAATAAAAGATCCCAAAGAGGACAAATGAGAGTTAAGTAGAAAGAGCCATTGAGGCCACCAAAAGAATACAAAAAATAGAAAAAAGAGAAAAATAAATAAAAAGAGAGAAAGGGGCAACACTACTATCCTTTTGAAAGATCCACACTAGTACTCCCTCTTATCCTTGTACTCCATAGAGATGATCATTCATGCATATAGCTATGTGGGGACCTTCACACTATAGAACTTGGCTTGCATATTCCAAGGATGAGCCTCCTCAAAAGAGCTCTAGGTCTTCATGAGCGAGCAAGTTAGATGCACCCCCATTAGTTCCATTGGAGAGTTTTTCAGCTCATATGTGCATCCGTTGCATGGCAATCCCTACTCCTCACATCATATCTATCATTTGGCCTTCTTGCCTATGATTTTCCTCTTTGATGTGAGCCTTTCTCACATTTTTTTCTTCCTCCTCCACCATATTTCTCTCTTTGCCATCCTAAGTGTCAACTTTCGTGCTTACGCTCATCCATTGCATGAGTGCTCAAAATATCGAAAAGGAGTGGATCAAATTGACTTGTACCTGGCTAGTGGTCTGGAGACGAGTCAAGATAAGATTCCAAAGAAGACCAAGTGTGAAACTTTAGTACATTGAGTTCTCAACACAAAAATACCTTTTTCTTGTATTCCCTTTCCCCTTCTTGCACGCAAACACCATCTGGAGACATTCGAGTCATGGACAGCGAGAGCTCTTGCACCTAATGTTCTCTTGTTACTTGCTTCAATGCTAATATAGACTCTTGCATGTTATGACTGGAATTGAATCACATACCTTGATTTCTTTACTTTTCAAAGTCCTTATATGGTTGCTAGCATGTCACAACAAAAATTATGCTTATTATCATTTACCTACTCGAGGACGAGCAGGAATTAAGCTTGGGGATGTTGATACGTCTCAAACGTATCGATAATTTCTGCTCGCTACATGCATGTTTTGTGTGATATTGCTATGATCTAGATACAATTTCATACAATTTTGATCATATTTGGACTAACCTACTAACTCAGTGCACTCCAGTGCCAGTTCCTGTTTTCTGCTATTTTTCTATTTCAGTTTTCCCCATACAAAAAGTGCTCCAAAAATCCGGGAAAAACTAGAAAAAAAATCAGCGTACCGAAAGCTTCCCGAAGCCCGCAGGAGGGCCAGGGGGCCCACACTAGGAGCCCAGGCGGCCACCTGGTGCGGCCAGGGGCCTGGCGCGCCTGGACCCATGGTGGCCCCCCTGGCTGCCCCCCTTCTCCTATTTAATCTCCGTCACGGGAAAACTCTGAGGACAGAACCCTATTTTGCAATCTCGCCTCTGTTCCGCCGCCGCCGCGCTTCCAAGATCGGGAGCACCATCATGACCCTTCCCGGCACCCTGCCGGAGGGAGGATCGACCTCCGGGAGCTTCTCCTCCATCATGGATGCTTCCCGGATGTGCCGTGAGTAGTCTACCTTGGACCATGGGTCCGTGATCGGTAGCTATGTGATGTTCTCCTCCCCTCTTTGTTCTTCATGGTTTAGACCTCGTGAGCTGTCCTACATAATCGAGGCACATATGTAATTCTTCTGCTTTTGCTATGCTGAGTTTGATGGGATCCGATGGATTATGACATTATGTTCAGATTGTGATAGAGTAATATAATTGGTTCTTATCTTTTGTATTTTTGTTCGGAAGTAATTCTTGCATGTTCTCCATTGCTATTTATAGCTTCGGACAAGTGGTAGGTGGTGACTCCAAGAGGGAACATTATGCTTAAGTGTGGGTACATGCCCCCTGATGACACGCTTGAGTGACAGAAACATGACTCTAGGGGATGTGCTGTGGCCACAAGGGGGAAAACAACGGTGCTTGTAACCGCGGTTGCAAGGATTGTTTACTTTACGCAAAGTCCTTTTAATGCAGTTGTCTGTTGCTTTGGGTTTACACTTTGGGTGGGACTCGCAACTTAATACCTGCGAGATGTTCTGGATAGATATCTCAAGGTGTATGATTAGTAGTAGATGTAGATGGATTTCAGTCTACTTATTTTGGCATACTGCCCATGCTTTTGAGCCTCTTCCTTTCTTTTGTAGCATAGTTAGCATTGCGGTGCGTTTATAATCCTGTCAATTGCCCGTCTATAATTTGTTTACCTCGCATATCAGTCTTATCGTATTTTGGGAGAGAGACATCACTAGTGAACATCACGGGACCCCGATCCATATTATCATTATTGTTTACACGCTCATTTACTTTTCAGTATTTTCTTTCAGTTGCTACCATTATCATTATCATTATCCCTTGTGTGTTTGACCCTTTGTAAACAACAAGACCGGAGAGATTGACAACCTCTCTGAACTTCGTTGATAGCAAAGTTAATTGTATTGTGTGCAGGTCCGTGTCAGGTCCGCCGCTGACACCTACTTATCATCGCCAGAGTCCTACTGGTCGATACTCAACCTCGGTATCTTCACCGAGGGAAACTTGCCGCTACGCTGCATCTCACCTTCCACTTGGGGTAACCAACAAAGGGCGAGAAGCAATCCTATCTCGCGTATCACCAACTGGTTCCGTACTCTGAGGATTCTGCTCGTTCCCCTCAAAATGGGATACATACTAGAGTCCGCGTTAGGTGACGCACCAGCAGATGATGCTAGTCAGGATGATAAGAATGTCTATCTCTCCAAGACTAATGATTACAACCTTGTCTAGAGTGGCATGCTGTACTCCATGGAGGCTGAGCTGCAGAAGCATTTTGAGAGGATGGGTGCATATGAGATTATCACCGACCTCAAGGAAGTATTTGCACCTCAAGCCAGGGCTGAATGATACGAGGCTTCTGAAGCCTTCTTCTCAGCCAAGATGGATGAGCACATCAGCGTGAGTGAGCACGTGGTCAAAATGTCTGGCTACGTTCAACGCTTGAATGCTCTGGAATGTCAGATTCCAGATGAACTTGCAGTTGATATGGTGTTGCAGTCGCTTCCCCCTAGCTACAATGTCTTTGTGCTGAACTAGAACATGCAGGGGATGACTAAGATCCCTTCTGAGTTTTTTGCCATGATGAAAAGTGCTGAGGTTGAGATCAAGAAGGAGCACGATGTATTCATGGTCAACAAGACCACTGAATTCAATAAGTCAAGCAGACGGGAAAAGGGAAAGAAAGGCAGCCCCAAGAAGGATGGCAAGTTAGTTTTCATTCATCCTAAGGCACCTAGACCCAAGGCCGGAGTTGAGTGCTTCTACTGCAAGGGTGAAGGTCACTAGAAGCGCAACTGCCCCAAGTACCTAAAGGACAAGAAGGCTGGCAAGGTTGACAAGAGAGACGAAGGTATATTTGATATACATATTGTTGATCTTTTCTTAACAAGCGCCGGGAACACATCCTGGATACTTGATACAGGATCTGTCGCTCATATTTCTAATTCCGTTCAGGGACTAAGGAATAAGAGATGCTTGCTGAGAGATGAAGTGATGATGCGAGTGGGCAACGACTGTCAAGTTGAAGTATTGGCGGTCGGCACGATGCATCTTAGTCTCCCTACGGGATTAGTCTTGGTTTTGAATAAATGCTACTATGTACCCGCATTGAGTGTGAACATCGTTAGTGGCTCTTGCTTGAAGCGAGACTGCTATTCTTTTAAGTATGATACAATTGTTTGTTCGATTTATAAGGATGATGTGTTTTATGTTCATGCACCGGAGCAACGTGGTTTATTCATACTTGATCTCGATGGTGACGTATGTCACATCAACAATATAGAGGCCAAAAGATTAAAGAGTAGTGGCGAAGAGCACATGACGATGTGGCATTGTCTACTTGGTCATATTGGTATAAAGCGCATGGAGAAGCTCCATAAAGATGGACTTCTTGATTCATTGGATTTTGGATCCCTTGATACATGTGAACCATGCCTCATGGGAAAAATGACAAGGACTCCATTCAATGGAATAATGGAGTGTGCAGATGATTTATTGGGGATCATACATACTGATGTGTGTGGACCCATGAACGTCTCAACACGCAATGGTATTCGTTACTTCGTGACATTTACTGATGACTTGAGTAGATATGGGTATATTTACTTGATGAAGCACAAGTCTGAAACCTTTGAAAAGATCAAGGAATTTCAGAGTGAGGTCGAGAATCAACTCGGGAAGAAAGTAAAGCACCTTCGATCCGATCGAGGTGGCGAGTATTTAAGTCATGAGTTTGGCAATCATCTGAAGTCTTGTGGCATCGTACCACAGCTTACGCCGGCAGGCACACCTCAAAGAAACGGTGTAGCCGAATGACGTAATCGAAACCTATTGGATAGTGTGCGATCGATGATGTCTCATACCGACTTACCTGTATCATTCTGGGGGTATGCGTTAGAAACTTCCACTTACGTTCTTAATAGGGTACCATCCAAATCCGTGAAGACAACACCATTTGAGGAATGGCATGGCACGAAACCAAAGTTGTCTCACCTGAAGATTTGGGGTTGTGAGGCTTATGTTAGGAAACTACAACCTGACAAACTCGTATCAAAGGCGGATAAATGCATCTTTGTGGGATATCCGAAGGAAAATTGTGGATACACCTTCTACAATCAGTCTGAGGGCAAAACATTTGTCGCCAAGACTGGGCACTTTCTTGAGAAATAGTTTCTATCGAAAGAGTTGAGTGGGAGGAAAATAGACCTCGATGAAGTGACTGACCAATCACTACAAATGGAAGAACCGGCAACAGAAATCGTTCTGGAACCATCTTCCACAATGGGAGCTGAAGAGAATGGCCAGGACGACATTCATAACGATCATGATGAGAATGAATAGGAACCTATTTTTGCCACGTAGGTCATCAAGAATCCGTCAAGCTCCTTAGTTCTACAGACAACTTGTGAATGCAATCTCGGCTGTTGACCCAGATAAACCTACGAGTTACAAAGAAGCAATGGAGGGACCCGAGTCCGAGAAATGACTAGAAGCCATGAAATCCGAAATAGACTCCATGTACACCAACAAAGTTTGGACTTTGGTGGATATTCCCGAGGACCACAAGGCCGTCGAGAATAAATGGATATGCAAGAAAAAAAACTGACGCAGACGGAAACGTTTCTGTCTACAAAGCTCGACTTGTCGCGAAAGGGTTCCGAGAAATTCAAGGAGTTGACTACAAGGAGACATTCTACTAGCAATAGTTGCATATCATGATTACGAGATATGGCAGATGGACGTGAAAAATGCATTCCTTAATGGCAACATTGAGGAAGAGTTTTATATGATGCAACCGGAAGGTTTCATTTATCCAAAGAATGCTGGTAAGGTGTGCAAGCTTCAACGACCCTTCTATGGGTTGAAGCAAGCGTCTCGGAGCTAAAACCTTCGATTTGATGAGGTCATCAAAGCATTTGGGTTTGTCCAAAACGTCGAAGAGTTCTGCGTCTATAAGAAGCAGAGTGGGAGCTCTATAGCATTCCTTGTGTTATATGTAGATGACATATTGCTTATAGGAAAACGATAGAAAATTCTTAGAAGCAGTGAAGGAATATCTTAATGGACAATTTTCCATGAAGGACCTAGGTGAAGCTGCGTACATATTAGGGATTAAGATCTATAGAGATAGACCTAATCGCCTATTGGCTTTGAGTCAAAGAAATTATATTGATAAGATATTGAAAAGGTTCAGTATGGATAACGCCAAGAGAGGTCTCTTGCCAGTTATAAAAGGTATCAAAATAAGTGTGACTCAATGTCCAGCAACCACAAAAGAAAAGGAGGAGATGTCCTCAAAGCCCTATGCCTCAGCCATAGGTTCTATCATGTATGCTATGCTATGTACTCGGCCGGATTTTAGCGCTGGCAATTAGTATGAATAATCGCTACCAGTGTAATCCAGGAATGATCCATTGGACCGCAGTAAAGAACATCCTGAAATACTTACGAAGGACGAATGATCTCTTTCTCGTTTATGGAGGAGTTGATGAGGAGCTCACCGTAAAAGGTTACATTGACGCTAGCCTCGGCTCTGACCTAGATGAATCGAAGTCCCAGACAGGATATGTGTTCATGTTGAACGGTGGCGCAATTAGATGGAGGAGCGGCAAACACTCATTCGTCTCCCAATCTTCAAGGGAGTCGGAGTATATTGCCGCTTGCGAAGCGTCAAACGAAGAGCTTTGGCTGAAGAAGTTCATGATCGAGCTTGGTGTCTTTCCCAGCTGCACTGACCACGTGGGAATCTTCTGCGACAACACGGGCTCCATTGCTAACAAGAGAGAACCAAGAACTCACTCTACAGCCAAGCACATTCTCCGAAAGTTCCAAGTGACGCGAGACTACGTCAGGGATTGTCATACTAGGATTCACAAAATACATACGAATCTGAACGCAGCAGACCTGATGACTAAACCTCTTCCACAGGGAAAGTTTGAAGAACACTAAGAGACTATTGGTGTTAGATACATACCTGATGTAAACTAGTGTAGTTTGTACTCTAGTGCAAGTGGGAGACTGTTGGATATGTGCCCTAGAGGCAAATTAATTAAGATATTTGTCACATATCTGTTTTGTTCATAATACGTTTTATACTGTGCTAAGAACTGTATTACTTGGAAACACTAAGACACGTGTAGTATAAAACACAGGTCCCTAGTTTAACTCAGGTATACTAGCTCATTGGGCAATTGATTGATCAAGAATTCCTGATCATGGCGACACTTAAGTCCATTGACAATGAGGTCATATCATTGGGGAATGATATTATGGACACACACCCACCTAAATCATTGTAATGTGATCGAGTCACATAGTTCAACATTGCGATGACTTTTTAACATATGGCTTAGTCCTTAGACCGTAATGATCATACGTAATTGTCATCTACGAGGAGACTTTGATTTGTATCCCATCGCCTGACTTAAATATGCTGGCTATAACGGTGCACTTTGGGTATTCCGAAATAGACGGTGGATGACTATGTTAATAGATCAGAGCGGGATTTGTTAGTCCAAGTGACGGACAGGTACTTTGGGCCCACTCAGTGACATTGCATCAATATCTTGCAAGCAAGTGACTAGGTCACCAGAGATGTAATAGACACAGACGAGTAAACTTGTTTGTTGTGAACGAGATGTGAACCCGGTATGTTGGATACCGATGATCAAACCTCGGAAAAACAAAGTACCACATCACAAATGGATTATGTCGTATCGTTAACGGTTTCCAAAAGCGATTGAAGTTCATTCGATGGAAGCGCAGGGACTGTCAAGGATTGTAACGAGGTCCAACTGACTAGTCATTGGTCAATTAGAATGTCTCGATCATGTCTGTTGTTTCCTGGACCGTAGGGTGTTACACTTAAGGTGCAATCGATGCATTGCGATAGATTCGGGATCATCGGTGAAATAGGAGATATCGCCGGAATAGTTCCAGGGGAGAAAAGAAGTTGTTCCGGATATTTTGAAAGGTTCAAAATAAAGTTTAATTGTATTTAATAATGTTTTATTATTTAATTATGTGAATTAAATATTAAAATATAATTTTTTTTGCAAAAGGCTTAATGGGCCATGTGGGACCATTAGGGGAGGAGGGGGTTTCCCCCCTTGGGCTTGGTGCCAAGGGTGGGGCCCATCCCCCCTCCCTGGCCGGCGCACTCCCCCCTTGGGAGTTTAGTCCCACCTCGGAGAGGGGAGGAGGATGGCACCCCTCCTTGGCCTATATAAGGAGGGGTACACCCCCTTTTTCCAAGACATAAAAATCTCCCTCCCTCTCCTTCTCCTACCTAGAGAGTGGACTCCCCTTGTTTGGAGTCTGCTCCTGGTCTTGATTCTCCACAATAGCAGGCCGTCGCTCTGACGGAGTCGGGATCCGAATCCGTCTTTCTTCCGCTGCTCGCCTGGTTCGGGGCCCGGAGGGAACATCGATTGTGCTGTAAGTTTATAATCTCTTTGAGGCGCTACACCTGTGGCGCTACTTCATCGTCGGAAGTCAACCGGGAGTCTCCATCGCTTGTGGTCTTCGACACGACAGGGAGGTCATAGTTCCGAGTTTACACCAGCCACGTTCGCAAGAACGTTTCCCTCTTTTGGTCTTCAAAGGTATGAACTCTGATTCCCTCCGTTACTTTACATCTCCATAGCATAGATCGTGGGGTTCGGGTAACGCAGGTATGAAAATTTTGTGTTTTCTGCCCTGTATCCCAAAAAAATAGCAACTGGTCATGGACCCATATGGTCAAGGGGGACTACTCACGGCACATCCGGGAAGCGCTCATGGTGGTGGAGAACCTCCCGGATATCGATCCTCCCTCCGACATGGTGCAGGGACATGGTTTTCTGGCGATCCCGATCTCGTGATCGCGGCGGCGGCAGAACAGTGGGGAAAATCGCATAACGGAGGACCTCTCAGGTGTTTTTACCCTGAAGGCTAAATATAGGTGGACAGATGGCACCGGGGGAGGCCTGGCCCCACCAGGCGGGTCCCTGGCGCTGCCTCCCCCCTGACCGCGCCTAGTGGCCTCCTGAGAGGGGGGGACACCCCCTCCAGCTCTCCTTTGGGCTTCGAGAAGCTTCTAAACTTCTGAAATTCGCGATATGGAGTGTCTCCCGAGGGTTTACGGAACAGGGGCTAAATATAGGTGGAAGGGTGGCTTGACGGGAGGTCCCACCACTCGGGGAGGCCTCCTGGCGGGGGCCTAGGGTAGGGCCGTGCCACCTGGCCGCCCCGGAGGAGGGTGGCCCCCTTTCGGCTCTCCTTCGGGCGTCTGGAGTCTTCTAGAACACTGATTTTTTTTATATATTTTTTATGGAATTTTCCAAGCACTGAAACCTGCAATGCACGGACATCAACAGACAGAAACTGGCACAAGGTGCACTCAGTTAGTAGTTTAGTCAAAATATGTTGAAAAAGTTATGAAAGTGTAGCAAAACACATAGCAATATCACCCATATAAGCATGGAACAAGCAAATATTATAGATTCGTTTGGGACGTATCAACATCCCCAAGCTTAATTCCTGCTCGTCCTCGAGCAGGTAAATGATAACACATATAATTTCTATGGTGACATTCTACCAACACATATGAACTTTAAAGTAAAGCAAGTAAGATATGCAATTCAAGTCAAGACAATAACAAGAAAGAGTCCATATCTAGTATTAAAACTAGCAACATAAAAACATAAAGGTGCAAGAGCTCTCGCTGTCCGTGACTCGAATGTCTCCAAATGGTGTTTGTGTGCAAGAAGTGGGAGATTGGTTTAGAGCATAAAAATACTATATAGTTTAATTGAGAACTCAATCTACTAAAATTCACCTTGGTCTCCTTCGGAATCTTATTTTGGCTCATCCCTAGACCACTAGCCAGGCACAAGTCAAACTGATCCTATGGCTTTTGACTTTGAGAGATCATGCAATGGATGAACGCAAGCAAGATATGTTGGCACTTAGGATGGCAAAGATAATAATGATGGGGAAGAAAGACAAAAAGGGTGTGAAAGGCTCACATCAATGAGGACAATCATAGGAGAGAGAAAGCCAAATGATAGATTTGATGTGAGGAATAGGGATTGCCATGCAATGGATGCACATGTGAGCTATGGAATGCTCTCCAATGAAACTAGTGGGGGTGCATCCAACTTGCTTGTTCACGAAGATCTAGAGCTCATTTGAGGAGGCTCACCCTTGGATTATGCAACCAAAGTTCTATAGTGTAAGGATCCCCACATAGTTATGCATGAATGATATGAAAATCTCTATGGAGTACAAATATTACTTGGGAGTACGAGTGTGGATCTTTCAAAAGGAATAGTAGTGTTGCCCCCTTCTCTGTCTTTTTATTTTTGTGGCCTCATTGGCTCTTTCTATTTATCTCTCATTTGTCCTCTTTGGGATCTTTTAAATTGTCCTCTTTTGGGATCTTTTATTTGTCCTCTTTGGCATATTTTTCTCACTTTAAGGGCATCACTCTATATTTTACAAGAGTATAGAAAATCTCACACTTTACAAGAAGTACTCAACATAAAGAAAACTGAAAACTATCATGATGTATGCAAATGAATGTCTCTGCCAGTGTAGCAGGATATGCAATGATACTAGCGTGTCATGTATCAATGATAAGCGCAAGGCCCAACTAGCATGCGACTTTTCGATCAAGAAAAAGCATGTATGACATGAAGATCAAGTCATGAGATGATGGATGTTGCATGACAATGTATCTCGGAAAGGCTATGGAAATGGATTGATAGGTAGGTATGGTGGTGATGGTACGAATTAACGCCCCCTCGTTGGTTACCCAAAGTGGAAGGTTGAGATGTAGACAGCGGCAATTTCCCTCGGTGAAGATGCCAAGGTTTTTCTCCAGTAGGACTCCGGCAACGACAGGAAGGTGACAACGGCGCCAGAGATTGGCGGCTGGCGTGGACCTGCACACACAGATAACTTTGATCCCAACGAGTACAGAGGGGTTGTCAATCCCTCCGGCCTTGTTGTTTACAAAGGATAAAACGCACGGGATAATAATGATAGTGATAGCAATAGAAAATTAAAGTAGTAAATTGATAGCGGGTGTAAACAGTATTGGAAATATGGATCGGGGTCCCATGATGTTCACTAGTGATGTCTCTCTCCCAAAAGACGATAAAATAGCCATGCGAGGTAAACAAATTACAACTGGGCAATTGACAGGATTATGTGCGCAAACCAATGCTAATTATGCTATAAAGAAAAGAAGAGGCTCAAAAGCATGGGCGGTACTCCAAGACAAGTAGACCGAAATCCATCTACATCTACCTACTAATCATCCACCTTGAGATATCTATCCAGAACATCTCGCTGGTGTTAAGTTGCGAATCCCACCCAAAGTGTAAACTCAAAGGAATGGACAACTGCATTAAAGAACTTTGCGTAAAGTAAACAATCCTTGCACCCGCAAGTACAAGCACCGTTGTTTTCCCCCTTGTGGCAACAACACATCCCCTAGACTCATGTTTCTGTCACTCAAGCTAGTCATCGGGGGGCATGAACCCACAATCATGCATAACGCTCCCTCTTGGAGTCACTACCTACTACTTGGCCAAAGCAATAAACAGCAACGGAGAACATGCAAGAATTACTCAAGAACATAAATATAAAAGAGGAGAATCAAATATATTACTCAAACACAATCTGAACATAATCTCATAATCCATCGGATCCTAGTAAACTCAGCATAGCAACAACAGAAATATTACATAAGTTCCTCGATCATGTAGGGAAGCTCACGAGGTCTAATCCATGAAGAACAAAGAGGGGAGGAGAACATCACATAGCTACTGATCATAGATCCATGGTCCAAGGTGGAATACTCACAGTTCATCTGGGAAGCATCCATGGTGGTGGAGAAGCTCCCGGAGGTGGTTCCTCCCTCCGGCAGGGTGCCGGGAAGAGGTCTTCTGGTGCTCTCGATCTTGGAAGCGCGGCGGCGGCGGAACAGAGGAGAGATCGCGAAAAAGGGTTCCTGTCTCGGGGTTTGTGCGTCACGGGGAATAAATAGGCGAACGGGGGCAGCCAGGGGGGCCACTAGGGGTCCAAGCGGCCCCTGGCGCGGCCCCACCGTAGGGCGCGCCGGGAGGGCGCCTGGGGCCCTGGCGGGTCCCCTCTGTCCCCCCCTCGGTGATTCCCGAAGCTTCCTGTACGCTGATTTTTATTGGATTTTTCCCAAATTTGTGGAGCACTTTTAATATGGGGGAAACCTGAAATAGAAAAACAACAGAAAACAGGAACTGGCACTGGGGTGCACTTTTAGTATGGAAGTTCATCAATATCGTAGCAATATCACACAAAAGAGGCATGGAGCAATCAGAAATTATAGATACGTTTTGGTCGTATCAGGTGGCTGTTTTGAGGAAGGAGATAATGAGGTTTATGATGACAGAGCGTATCATGCCAAGGATTTGGATGTACCGGCGAAGTTTTCACCAACTCTCAAGATGAGAAAGGGAAATGCACTGTACCGAAGAGGCTAGAAAAATATGGATGGTGGAGGTGTCAACAATCGAATACTCACATTAGTCAAAGGAACTCATGCACTTATTATCCATAACTCTCTATCTAATCATGAGTTTCACAAAGAGACAAGTATCCCGAGAAGGAGTTTATGGGGGTTTTGTTATCCTTGCGCATCCTCAACCCATGGTACGTGAGCGTACTCTATAAATTCCAACCCCTCTAGAAGTTAGCGATCCATCTAGTAGCTTGAGTTCTCAACTAATTTTTTTTGTAGTTTTCGAAAATAAAAACAGATTGCCCAAAATACGACACCTATCACTATAGGCTCAAGCTCTTGACACCAAAATTCCAAACATTAATCAAATCAATACGTCAAAACTATTGCAAGTTACTACTATACTTATAATAGCAACCTCAGTTACCTACTCATGTTAAGACACACAACTTAGTGCAACAGACCAACTCTCTGAACAAGATAAGAATGATAACTCAAGAGAGTTCCAAAAGCAACAACCTAAATAAAATATCTTAAAAATATAAGCATGAAAACTAAGAGCTAAGCATGACAACATCTATGAAAAGATAAAGAACACACAATCAAAGATAAGCATGAAAACCTATGTTGTGTTCTAGGGTGGAGTGGAGCGTGTTTCTCTCCCAAACAATGTAGGCTAGGGTACAAATTGTTATGAACAAAAAAAAACAAAACAAACTAAAAAGTCAAGAGCGAGACGCTCCAATCATAGCACATAACATATGAAGTGATAAAAATATAGCGTGGAGAAGGACAAACTGATGATTGTTGATGGATAAGGGGATGCATGGGTCATCCCCAAGCTTAGACGCTTGAGTCTCCTTGGATATTTATTGGGGGTGCATGGGTGCATCCCCAAACTTGAGCTGTTGACACTCCCAGATCTTCTTTCATCATCTTCCTTCGTACACTTGAAAACCCCCTTCATACGAAACTCATCATAAGCTGATTAGAGTGGTTAGTACCCATAAATACATAATTTTCCTTTAATAGAAATAAATATTTTCATGAATAGCTACTATTTCTCAAGATTGCCAAAAAGTTTTTGAAAAAAAAGCAAGCTTAAGATTTTCAAAATGGTGAAAACACAAAACGTGGCAGAATCTGTGAAAAACAGACCAGCAGGTAGTAAATAGTTTATTAGGGGCACTTCTACAACTCAAATAAAAAAACTCAGAAAAGACCGCTGAAAGTCAATTGTATAGAGCATACTTTCAAAAAAATTCAGATCATAAAGAGGATCTGGTGCTTTTAGGAGAATTTTTCCATCAAGCAGACAAAATCTTTTTTCTGGATAACATGTCACAAGTTTTGATCTTTCTTGCAATCAGAGGCTAAAACTGGGCACCAAGATTGAAAATAAAGATACAATGATGTTGCTACAGTAGTAACAAGCATCAAGACCACTAAAACTGAAAGTAAAAACATTTTTTGTTGCCTCCCAATAAGAGCTTTCTTTTATGCCTTTTAGCTAGACATGATGCAACAAAATCAAGTTTTATTAACTTCAAAGGAACTTGCCCGTATAATGGAATCAAATGGCAACTTAGTCTTGTTTCGAGGGAAGTGTTCCATGCCCTTTTTGAGGGGGAATTGGAATCTAATAGTCCCTTCTTTCATATCAATGATAACACCAACGATGCAGAGAAAAGGACGTCCCAAAATAATTTGCCATGAGGGATCACACTCAATGTCCATGACAAGAAAATCAACGAGAACATAATTATCATTGACAACTATAAGAACATCATCAATACTTCCCAAAGGTTTCTTTACGGAAGAATCAACAAGACGAACACCAAAAGAACAAGGATCAAAAGGTTTCAACTCAAGCATACCAGACATTCTTTTGGGTAAAACGGAGGCACTAGCTCCAACATCACATGGAGCAAAGCAAGAAAAAATATTCATTTTGATTTTGACCATAGGATCCCAACCATATTCTTGTTTTTTAGGAATAGAAAGCTCTAATTTAAGTTTCTCCTCCCTAGCTTTGATAAGAGCATTGGTAATATGCTCGGTGAAGGCAATGTTGAGTGAACTTGTGTGGGGGTATTTGGCCATTTTTTGCAAAAATGTGATCACTTCAGAAAGACTAAAATTATCTAAATCAAGTACACTACCATTGATTAAAGTGGGGGTGATGTCATCTAAGCTCATTCTTTTGGTAGTCTCTAGGTTCATGGGACCTTCTTTTCCTAAAGTTGAGGCATTAACATCACCATTAATAGGTCCATTAGGTGGATTAGGGATGTGTTGGGTGCTAAAGGTTTTGAGATCATTAACAAGTTGTATAGTAGAAATATTAGTGTGTGTAGGATGTCTCTTAATTATATCTTCCTCTTCTTTCTCTCTAGCCCATCTATCCTTAAGTTTGGCTAGCATTCTAATATTATCATTAATTTGCACTTGAATAACATTCATAGGTGTAGTTTTCCTTTCCTCAAGGGGATAAATTCTAGTTTTAAGCATCTCTACATCATGATCTATGTTATCTACCTTCAAAGAGAGACTATCTAATTTGTCTAATTTCTCTTCTATATTCTTATTGAAGGATTTTTGAGAAGTGACAAAGTCTTTAAGCATGATCTATAATTCAGAAGTGTAGTTTTTGGTGCTAGGATAAGTGTTGTTGTTCCCATAGTTGTTGGATGGGAACGGTTTAGGGTTGCTACCAAAGTTACTCCTATAAGCATTGTTGTTGAAGTTGTTCCTAGCAATAAAATTAATATCTTCCTAATTTGGACAAGTTGACCCATGATCTTCTTAATTTGGACAAGTTTTATCTTGGGATTGCATGTCTAATCTGCAAACCCCTAATACAAGAAGGGACTGGCATGAGTGCCCAGCTCGTAAAAGATAAATACTAACACACAAGTTCCTTCGCCCTTTTACGAGTGATAAACAAAGGAATCCAAGGGGATGTGATCGTCCCCACATGGGAGCCGTTCCTCGAAACTTGTCTAAATCATGAAGTGAGTGAGTTATCTATCAGCAGTCGTTGACGGATCATGCACCTCCCAAAAGTTTGTTTTTATTCTGTTTGATCTAGAGATGGCACATAAGTTTTCCCTGCTTACCCTTTTGCACGGGGTTTATCTTTATTTTGTGCCGAGTCACTCCTTCCTACTTCCTTCCTTTCTAGAGAGAGAACAGACACTTGATGTTGATAAAGATGCTTGCATATAAAGTTGCATTGAAATCTAGCATGTTACATCTTTGTTGACATTATCATTTGATAAGTGAGTTGTTTACAAAAGCTTATGCTTAGTAAACATCTTCCTTTGTGTTGATATGTGCACTTCTTGAATAATAGCATGTTCTTTCAAAACTTCAACTGTTCCATTATAATTGAAAGAGCAAAAGTAAAAGTTATTAGTTGTTCCTTGACCAAGGCTATGTTTGTCATGATTTGATGAGTTTTCCAGGTCCTACTTTGTTATAATTGTTACTACTTTCTCATAAGGACCTTATGAGTTGAGGTTGCTGTTGAGGATGTTTAAGTTTGGTGAGGAATCTTGATGCTTCTTGTTCGTATTCTTTTATCGACACTTCACTCTCTAAACTTGTGGACAGGTTTACCGAGCTCAGCAATCGCTTGAGGACAAGCGAGGTCTAAGCTTGGGGGAGTTGATACGTCCAAAAAGCATCACTATTTTATATTGTGATTTCACCCTATTCATTGATATATTCCACTTTAAAGTATTGTTCTTATGTTGTTTTGGCTTATTTTACACACTTTACAACTTTTCGGTGCCGAAGCAGCAGAACCAGAATTCAGCGGTAAAAAGTGGATACCAAGTTGTTGAATCAGATCAAGTCCAAATGCGATGAAATTTTACGGGGAGAATTTTTACGAAGATTGACTGGGGATCAGCGAAGGAGGAGGTGAGGGGACCCACCAGGAAGCCAGAAGGGTGCCTGGTGTGGCCCCCCTCCTGGCCGCGCCAGGCACCCTCCTGGGTGCCTGGTGGCCCCCCTCGGTGCCCCCTTTCGCCTATATAATCCCGCTGGGGTAGAAACCCCTAAACGAGAGTCGTTTACGTGTTTTGCCGCCGTCACGGGGCGGAAATCTACAGAGGAGAAAAGCCATCTCCGGCGGGCAGATTCCGCCGGGGAGATCACCTCCTGGAAGGGGATATCGTCGCCATCATCATCATCATCATCGTCACGGGCATCATCGAGATCATCATCAACATCATCCCCAACATCAGCACCATCTCCATCTCCATCCCATCTCATCTCACAATTGCAACTTGTGTTGTAATCCGTACTATCTATCCTCACTACTTAGTTGGTGTTGATTACTACTTTGTGGTGAATGCTATTGAGTTTTGTTGGAGAAATATCATGGTGTCCAGATTGTTTACCACCCATCTATCACCTCTGATCATGATCTCTTTTATGTCTTGTGAGTAGTTACTTTAGTTCTTGAGAACATGGGAGAAGTCTAGTTGTTAGTAGTCATATGATGTTGAAGTATTATGTGTTGTTTGATACTTAAGTTGTGTTGTTATTTCTCTAGTGGTGTTATGTGAGTCGAACACATAGCACTTCACCTTTCATGGGCCCAGAGGAATACATTGTGCACAAAGGATGCTTACGGTGGTTTGCCGGAGTGACAGAAACCTGAACCCTAGTTCGCAGACTTTCGCACAAGGGAGTTATGGATCCTTGATCGTAATGCTGTGGTTAGGCTTATGCCTTAATTACTACCTTGTATTTGCGGATGCTTGCAAGGTGTGTAATCATAAGAGTATACTTATCTTAGTCTAGAAGGTGTAATAGCATTGATCCACCAACCGACACTTATCAACACGATACATATTACTTGGCGGAGTATGGTGAAAGTGACTTGACTATCTCTCCCGTGTTTTCTCGAGAACGCTTTAGCTTTATAAGTTCAGTTCCTAGGCTTATCCTTGTGAAAGGATTGTGCCACTTGCTACTCCTCATTTACCCTGTTTACTTTGCCTGTCTTTTACTTTTCTGTTGCTTAAACCAAAAACCCCTAAATATTCACCTTTCCTTATCCACTGTCAATTATCAACACCTTCTGCTCCTCGTGGGATCGATACTGTTATTTATCGAAAAGCTACAATTGATCCCCTAGACTTGTGGGTTATCAAGAATCGTTTATTGGCGCGGTTAACAGGGAAGGCAACCCAACTAAACCTATTAACTTCTCCGCCATCAACGAGATTTTCTGGCGCCGTTGCCGGGGAGTGTAGCGCTATTGGTAAGTGAAGCCGTTAAGGGAACTTTTATTTTCTGTTGTTACTTTTAGTCCTTATGGACTCTTCTGCTGTTGGTTCGTTGCTGGTAAGGAGCCGCCCCACGACTGTTGTGGTCACTTCTACCCCTACTTAAATTGTTCCCTATAAAATACCATCTGGTATTGTTGATTATGTCTTGGGTAATCGTTATACAGGAGAAGGACATCCGAGAGAACACCTGCTATATTTATCACAATTATGTTCTTTATTTAAGCTTGCAGGTGTGACGATGGAGTTCATCATGAAGAAACTATTCTCCATATCACTCAAGGATAAAGCTTCAGATTGGTATAAGCTACTCGATAACTCTGATCTGCTTGAATGGCCAGAGCTTATGTCTCTCTTTTATGCAAAGTTTTATCCTCTTCTTGAAATTCACCAAGACAGGAACTACATCTACAAATTTTGGTCTCGCGACGGAGAGAGCATCGCTCAAGCTTGGGGGAGACTGAAGTCCCTAATGCTCAAATGCCCAAACCATGAGCTGCCCAAGGAAATGATACTTACAAATTTTTATGCCAGGCTTTCTCGTCAGGACAAGGAGATGTTGGATGCCTCCTCTAGTGGGGTATTCCAGACCAGAAGTATGGAAGAGAAATGGGATCTTATAGAAAGGATCCAGAAGAACACTGAAGACTGGGAAATTGATAAAGGTATTGAACCCGCTATAAACTATGAGCATGACTACATTGAGAGTTATGTGAAGACTGATTACTTTAATACCTTTTGCTCTAAAATTTGTCTTGATTCCCAGCTAATGGTTGACTTTTGCAAGGACTTTGCTTCTCATATTGATTCTTCCAGGAAGAAGGAGAGTCAACATCATCAAACTTTCAAGGAGTCACCAATTGAGATTAATGTTACTGATCCTGTTTTACCTGTAGTTGTGTATGAACAACCTCCTTATCCCTCCAGGATAAAGGAGCACTCTTTTGTTACAGGTATCCTAAACAAGAATAAAAGGACCACTGACGAACCTGAGGACATGATCAAGGTCCAGCCTCAAGTTGCAATGGTCAAGGATCTGGTAACCAGTGATATCGAAGAATCCACTATTAGTTTTTGTGCTGTTGCCACTAACATTGTCACAGCCAGGAACAAAGGCCCAATTCCAGGTACACCAGTTGTATCTGTCAAAATAGGAGATCATAATTACTATGGGCAATGTGATTTGGGATCTAGCGTCAGCGCTATTCCCTTCACACTTTATGAAGAGATCATGCACAAGATTCAGCCGTGTGAGATCAAGGACATAGATGTCACTATCCATCTTGCAAATAAACAAACAATCTCTCCAGTTGGGATTGTAAGAGATGTTGAAGTACTCTGTGGGAAGGTAAAATATCCTACAGACTTTCTTGTACGTGGTTCAGTGCAAGATAGTTTTTCCCTATTATCTTTGGTAGGCCCTTCCTCAGCACTTGCGGAGCTATAATAGATTGCAAGAAAGGTAAATTTTCTGTTGAATTCAACGGTGAGCTGTATGAATTCAATTTTTCTAAGTTTTCTAAGCAGACTCGTGGTCCTGACCTGTCAAGTAATGACAAAATTATTGAAGAAATTGCTTCCATTTCTATTCCTCCTAATGACACTTTGCAGCAATTTATGGAAGACCACGAGAATGATATACATATGAAGGAGAGGGATGAACTAGAAGACATATTTTAAAGACAAACTCCCATCGTGAAGCACAACCTTCCGGTTGAACCTTTAGGAATCCTCTCGCAACCGAAAGAAGATCCGGTGTTCGACCTAAAACCACTACCCGATACGCTCAATTATGCTTATTTAGATAAAAAGAAAGTATATCCTGTTATTATCAATTCTAACCTTTCAGGGTATGAAGAAGAGCGATTATTGGAGACACTCCGCAGACACCGAGGTGATATTGGCTATACTCTTGATGATCTCAAGGGTATTAGTCCATCCATTTGCCAACATACTATCAATCTCGAGCCCGATGCTGAACCGGTTGTTGATCATCAACGACGATTGAACCCAAAGATGAAGGACGTGGTTAGGACGGAGGTTCTCAAACTTCTAGCCGCAGGTATCATCTATCCTATAGATGATAGTAAGTGGGTAAGTCCCGTTCATTGTGTTCCTAAAAAGGAGGTATGACTGTTCTTCCTAATGATAAAAATGAACTAATACCTCAGAGGACTATTATTTGATATAGAATGTGTATCGATTTCAGGAAGTTAAACAAGGCCACCCGGAAGGACCACTATCCTTTGCCCTTTATTGATCAGATGCTCGAGCGGTTTTCTAAAAAAAAACCCACTTCTGCTATCTTGATGGGTACTCTGGCTTCTCCCAGATTCACGTCAACACCGCGGATCAACAGAAGACCACTTTCACGTGTCCTTATGGTACTTATGCTTATAGGCGCATGCCTTTCGGTTTGTGTAATGCACCTGCTACTTTTCAGAGGTGTATGTCTGCAGTATTTCATGGTTTCTGTGAAGAGATTGTAGAAGTTTTCATGGACGACTTTTCCGTCTATGGAAACTCCTTTGACCACTGTCTCCACAAACTTAATAAAGTTTTGCAGAGATGTGAAGAAACAAATTTGGTGCTCAATTGGGAGAAGTGCCATTTCATGGTTAACGAAGGGATAGTTCTTGGACACAAGATTTCCGAAAGGGGAATTGAAGTGGACAATGCAAAAATTGAAGATATTGAAAGGATGCCTTATCCAAGGGACATTAAAGGTATTCGTAGTTTTCTAGGTCATGCTGGTTTCTATAGAAGATTTATCAAGGACTTTTCTAATACCTCGAGACCCCTTACCAATCTTCTCCAGAAGGATGCTCCTTTTGTATTTGATGAAGATTGTAAGGAAGCTTTTGAAGTTCTTAAGAAAGCCTTGATAACCGCTCCTATAGTACAACCACCTGACTGCAATTTGCCCTTTGAAATTATGTGTGATGCTAATGATTTTGCTGTTGGAGCTGTTTTAGGACAAAGGGTTGACAAGAAGTTGAATGTCATCCACTATGCCAGCAAAACACTTGATAGTGCTCAAAAGAATTATGCTACTACCGAGAAGGAATTCTTGGCAGTTGTGTTTGCTTGTGATAAGTTTAGGCAGTATATTGTTGATTCTAAAGTTATTATTCATACTGACCATGCGGCCATTAAGTATCTTATGCAGAAAAAGGATGCCAAACCAAGACTCATTAGGTGGGTACTCCTTCTTCGAGAATTTGATTTGCAGATTGTCGATAGAAAAGGAGAAGACAATCTGGTGGCGGATAATCTTTCAAGGATGGAAGATATCCCGCACGATCCTATTCCAGTCAACGACAGTTTCCCAGATGAACAGCTTGCTGTTGTAAAAGTACAATCTCATTCCGACCCTTGGTTTGCAGATTATGCTAATTTTATCGTTGCAAAGTTTTTGCCTCCAGGTTTCACATTTCAGCAGAGGAAGAAATTCTTCACGGATTTGAGGCACTACTTTTGGGATGATCCACATCTTTATAAAGAAGGTGTGGACGGGATCGTAAGAAGGTGTATACCGGAGCACGAGCAGCAGGACATTCTTCGACAATGTCACGATAGTCCCTATGGAGGACATCATGCCAGTGAAAGGACGCACATAAAGTTTTACAATCAGGTTTTTATTGGCCTACTCTCTTTAAGGACGCCCGAAGGTATGTTCTATCTTGTGATAAGTGTCAGAGAGTTGGTAATATTAGCAGGAGAAATGAGATGCTTATGAATTACTCACTAGTGAGCGAACCTTTCGACTGCTGGGGTTTTGATTTTATGGGTCCTTTTCCTCCTTCACACAAGTACACACACATCTTAGTTGCTGTTGATTATGTAACCAAGTGGGTTGAAGCAATCCCCACTGAGAGTGTTGATCACAAGACATCTTTGAAAATGCTCAAAGATGTAATTTTTCCTAGGTTTGGAGTACCAAGATACCTCATGACAGATGGAGGGTCACACTTCACGCAGGGAGATTTTAGGAAAGCTCTAGCCAAGTACGATGTCAATCATAGGATTGCATCACCGTACCACCGTCAACTAGTGGGCAAGTTGAGCTCACCAATAGGGAGATCAAGTTGATCTTGCAGAAAACAATAAACAGTTCTAGAAAGGACTGGTCAAAGAAGTTAGGAGATGCTTTGTGGGCGTATAGAACTTCTTACAAAAACCCCATGGGCATGTCTCCGTATAAGATGGTCTATGCCAAGGCTTGCCATTTACCATTAGAGTTAGAGTATAAAGCTTTCTGGGCTGTCAGAGAGCTGAATGCTGACCCAAAGTTTGCTGGTGAAAAGCTTCTCATGAACTTGACTTCTCTAGATGAGTGGAGAAGTGAAGCTTACGAGAGCGCTAAAATGTTCAAGGAAAAGGTAAAGAAGTGGCACGATAAAAGAATTCTGAAACGTGAATTTAATGTTGGTGATAAAGTTTTGTTGTTTAGATCTCGTTTCAGGTTTTCTCCAGGTAAACTAATTTCCAGATGGGAAGGACCTTTTCATATTGAAGAAGTATATCGGTCGGGTGCAATCAAGATCAATAATTTCGAAGGCACCAAACCTCAAGTTGTGAATGGACAAAGACTCAAACATTATATGGCAGGTGATCCGATCAATGTGGATGCAAACATGATATATACAAGTACTCATGAAGAACATGTTGCAGCCCAGTTTCAGACTCCGGCAGGAGCAGAATTGGAAAAGGTATGAATTATGGTAAGAAAACACCGCGAACGTCAATAAAAGTTAACTTTTCAGAGTTTTTGCAAAATTAGGAAAATTCCAAGCCCGAGAGGAGCCCGACAGGAGCTCCAAGGAGGCCAGGAGGCCCTCTGGCGCGGGCCCCCTCCTGGCCGCACCGGGCACCCTCCTGGCTGCCCTGGACTCCTCCTCCGACTCCACCTAGGCTTGAAATCTTCCTTCTGTTGCGGAAATTTTTACTATATATTTTCCCGGATCATCCCGGCACCGTATCTCTCGATTTCGCGTGTTTTATTTCTCGGTCTTTTTCTGCCAGGAAAAATTTCAGTAGATCTAGGTGCCATGGCTTCCCCAAGTTCCCCCAAGGACAAGTTCATCGTCAACATCATCAACCCTTACCTCGCTGAGGTGAGGAAGCACCCCCAGGTCCTTCGTGTGGAGGACGGTGTTCTCCACAAGGAAGATCTGAAGGGACCAGTCAAGGAAGGGAGCACCGAGGAGCGGCTGAAGGAGATGGAACATGAGGTCTTCAAGTTCAAGAAGATGGTGGAACGTGGTGTTGAAGCTAACTTTGACATCATGAACAAGATCGAGGCTTCCCACAAGAAGGATATGAAGGAGATGTGGTCAAGTTTGTCCGCACTAGAAGAAAAAGTTTATGGGCTCCAAGCACAGATCTATGATCTGCACAACCAGAACTGTGAGTATGAACTAAAGTTTCTGCGCATGGGTTTAGGTGCTGAGTGCAGGATCTTGGAGACGGGAATGTCCTTCGAGACTGGAGAACAGCTGCCATGGAAGCGCTTCGCCAAGGAGTACCTGACTGAGAAGAACAAGAATGAGGAGTAAATCTCCTCGGGTAATGGCACCCCCTTAGCTTATTCCAAGCTTGGGGGAGTGCCCGGTATCTTTATCTTTATCTTTGTCTTTAGGAGTCAAGTAGAGTCATATCATGTCTAGGGAAGTCACTTTATGAAATAGGTGTTGCTTTGAGGTCTATCACTCCTTTTGTGGAGAGCTTTGTACCCGTGAGTGTGGAGTCGTCTATGAAGGAATATTAATGAGAAGTCTATTGGTTTCTTCGCTGCACTTGGTATTCTCTTCACGCAATCGACATTATGAGCTGATTCTTATGAGGAGTATTGACCTTATATCAGATATGGCTTCGAAAACTTTATTTAATCTTGGCAAGTATAGCTTTGGTCATAGCAACAAGCATGTTTTTCTCAAAGTAGCGACATAGCCAAAACCTTTGTGTTATTATGCTTGAAGTGTTATGTTGACAAGGAAGACAACTTGATGTTTCATGCTAGTTTTAATGTTTACGCATTGTATTGCTTGCATCAAAGATTTCATCAATTGTCTGCTCTCTCAAAGCCTTGCTAGCCAAAACTCTGTACTAAGCAGAATTTTGCTTGTACTTCCATACCTTGAAACCAACTTCTTCCACTTGAGTCCACCATACCTTCCTACTTGTGGTATTCCTCTACCACTCCTAAAGTATATAATTTATGTCATATCTTTTGATGTTCAAAATCTTCTGTTTTGTGCCACTGATTCAGCTCATGAGGAAGTGGTGGGTGACCCATGATCTTCTTAATTTGGACAAGTTTTATCTTGGGATTATATGTCTAATCTGCAAACCCCTAAAATGAGAAAGGACTGGCATGAGTGCCCAGCTCGTAAAAGATAAATACTAACACAAAAGTTCCTTCGCCCTTTTACGAGTGATAAACAAAGGAATCCAAGGGGATGTGATCGTCCCCACATGGGAGCCGTTCCTCGAAACTTGTCTAAATCATGAAGTGAGTGAGTTATCTATGAGCAGTCAATGACGGATCATGCACCTCCAAAAAGTTTGTTTTTATTCTGTTTGATCTAGAGATGGCACATAAGTTTTCCCTGCTTACCCTTTTGCACGGGGTTTATCTTTATTTTGTGCTGAGTCACTCCTTCCTACTTCCTTCCTTTCTAGAGAGAGAACAGACACTTGATGTTGATAAAGATGCTTGCATATAAAGTTGCATTGAAATCTAGCATGTTACATCTTTGTTGACATTATCTTTTGATAAGTGAGTTGTTTACAAAAGCTTACGCTTAGTAAACATCTTCCTTTGTGTTGATATGTGCACTTCTTGACTAATAGCATGTTATTTCAAAAGCTTCAACTGTTCCATTATAAGTGAAAGAGCAAAAGTAAAAGTTATTAGTTCTTCCTTGACCAAGGCTATGTTTGTCATTATTTGATGAGTTTTCCAGGTCCTACTTTGTCGTCAATAAGTAACGGCAGATGCCATGGGGATGGCTAAAGAGGGGGACAGACCGAGGTTAGTATCGCTGGCACCGGAAACGAGAATGGGACACACGGTGAGACACCACGATGTACCCAGGTTCGGGGCTCTCCGTAGAGATAACACCCCTAGTCCTGCCGAGCTAGCTATATGCAATAACTCTGGCTACAATGAATGCTCCTTGAGCTGTTTGAGAGGAAGAAGAAGAGGGCCTCAGGTCTCTACTCTCTCCTTGCTCTCTCTGGTGGGTGAGATTGCAATAACTACTCTGCCGTCGTCCCTCACACAGGAGGGGTACCCGGGGCTCTTATAGGCCGAGCCCAGGGTACAAAGGTAAATACACAAGAGGAAGGGCCCAGCTGTCTATCTCAGATCGGCTAGGGACCTAGCATCGTGCTTCTTCGGATGACCCGGTGTAGACTTGCGGCTCGCCATGCCGCTATCCCGTAGACCTCGGCTATGAACAGTAAGGCTAGGTACTTAGGCCTGTCGGCCTGTCCGCGTGATCGGCGCTGGAGGAGACCGCACGCCTCTCACAGTCCCGACCTTCAGGGATTGCGCATTGAATGCTCTTGTACCAGGTGTCCGATCTGGACCTCTGATCGGACGCTGCTCTTCTTACTACGGCCGGATGCTCCTAGATGAGGCCGATTGCGCCCTCTCCGCGGCAATCGGCCCTCACTTGGCGCCGTTCGGCCCACTTCTTGGTTTCTCTTGTTTAGCTCGGCCTTGAATAGATCAGTGAACTCCAGCTCGGTGATCTATGTTTTGATGAACTATTTCCCCTGGGTGACCCTACCCGAGGGTCATTCCCCCGACAGTAGCCCCTGAAGCTGCGGAGGTCCCGCCGAACTCAGAGATGGCGAGGCTTGCACAGGTTCCTTAAAAATTCGTTCCTTGTCTCTGACCGATTGCTCCAATAGGATGGTTGCTTGCTACCTGCCGATTGCTCTTGATCTTCCGATTGCTTCTATTCTTCCGATTGCTCTTGCTCTTCCGATTGCTCTTGATCTTCCGATTGCTCTTGATCTTCGTATCAACTACTCTCAACAAGCCGATTGCACTTAATTTGCTGATTGGTCTTGACTTCCTCGACCGATCCGTCCAACGGTTGGTTTGACTGGAATATTGACCCAACTTGCCGCTTCGAATTCTCCGAAAAATACGGGACGTCGTGCCATGACTTGACATGCCATAACCGCTGCCTCGACTCACGCGCGCACGTCCCGTCCCATCCGCCGGATCTTCTGTGCTCCGAACTGACGCTGTTCTGTGGATACACGCGGCCACACCGCCTGTTAGATCGGCACAGCCGATCCCACTACCTCTTTACCGCGTCTTTAAATACTCGACGGGGTGAGAGATGCGGCTCGCACCCCTCACTCCATCTGCTTCCTCGAGCTCTTCTCCGTTGCTTCCGCTGCCGCACCGCTCGCCCCGCCGTGCTGTTGCCACTTCCTCCCGGCGCCCAGAGCCGCCGCGCCTCACCGCCATTGCCACCGCTCCTCCTCCATCACCATAGGTGGGCTTGGATCTAGATTTCCTCCGCCTTCGCCGCCGTCGTCTCCACCGCCGCCACCTTCTTCCTCATCTTCGCATCACTCCTCCTCGCCCACCACGGAGTCCGACGCCTCCATGGGGGACGACGCCGCCGCCGGCTCCTAGAGGGGAGCTTGGAAGGGTTCCAACGTGACAGAGATGCAAGTCACGCTCCTCCGCCGGTCTTGCAAGATCCCGGCGGACCTCGATTTCCGCATTCCCGGCGACGAGATCGTGCCCATGCCCCGGGATGGCGAACGCGTTTTCTTCCTTGTGCACTTTGAGCGCGGGTTTGGGCTTCCGGTGAGCCAATTATTTCACGATTTCCTTGCCTTCTACCGGATGCATCCGCATCACCTTGGAGCCAATGCTATCATGCTGCTCTCCACTTTCGTATCCTTGTGCGAAGGCTATCTCGGCGTCCGGCCCACCATTGGGCTCTGGTGCCGGATCTTTTACTTCCGCAGTTTCCAAGTGGGCACTGGTGTGCACACTATCAACCCCAAGACCAAGAAAAGAGAAGAATTCAAGGTGATGGCCGAATGCGGCGGCGCCACCATCTACCTCCGCCAGGTCGGCCTCTATCCTCATCCCCAACTGCCTCAGTCCATCAAGAACTGGCAGACAGGGTTCTTTTACGTTTCCTCGCCGCGGAATCGGGACTTGCTGAATCTGCCCGAATTTTCTCTGCCCCCACCGACTGCGAAGTATCATTGGGCTGAGAAACCGGGGGACGGGGACACCGATCTGGATCGCCAGATGGCGTATATCCAGAAGCTGATGGAGCAAGGGCTGCAGCCCGCTGATCTGGTGGCGACCTGGATCTTCCGCCGAGTGCTCCCACTACAACGCCGCTGCCACCGGATCTGCGATATGCACCTGCGTCTCGACCCCACTCGGATTTCCACATTCCGAATAGACGAGAAGGAGTTCTTCCACCGAATCAACATCATTACCAATCTTGAGGTTACTGAACCTTTCGAGTTCGGACTGAAGCCGTTCAGCCGATCTCGGCCTTGCCCCGAGGTATGCTACAATTATGATTCTTTTCTCTAGCTTTTTCCTTTCCTCCGTATTAATTCTGATCGGATCCTTTTCCTCATGAATTCCTAGCCTCTAGGCTCATGCAGGACGGACAGTCCGCTTCGGGCTACCACCCTGACCGAGCTGAAGAAGACGCCCAGGACTTGGAGCTTGACGAAGAGACCGAATCCGAGACCGAGGCCCGGACTGCTTCCCTCGGACTCGGCTTCAAGAAGCCGGGTGAGTCCGATTACTTCGTCAAACGCTTCATGGCCGAATGGAGCAGTGATTCTGATCATCTTGGTGACCTCGGCGCAGAATCTGAACCTGGAGAACAGACACTGCCCAAAGGGAAACGCCCCCGACCTGATGATGCCGGCCCTGCCAAGATTGTCAAGAAGAAAGGGAAAACGGGCCCTGTAAGGCCCGATATGCGGTACTGTTCCAGATCTAGATGTTTCCATCCAGATCCGGGGACGAAGCACATATCGGTCCCACCGCGACATATGACAAAGCCATATGCCCCGGATTTCCAACATGATATCACAACATTACAGATACAAGGATACAAAATCTCATACAATCGGCATACAACTGCCTCAAATACAATACAACAGCGGAATATACATGTCTGGGTACATACTACAATCAAATGCCTACTGGCAAAGAGAAAACATCGATCCCATAACCACACGGGTCCAGGCCCTCCGCCGGGATCCGCCTAACTAGTCGTCGTCGAGTCTCCACGTGAAACGTCGATCACCATACCTGTTGTCGATCAAGAACCCTGAAAAGAGTTTGGGGGTAGTATCATGAGTACAGAGGTACTCAGCATCCAACTGTAGTGGTCATCTGACCCAGCAAGGACTTCATCACTCGTCATTCTAGGAAAACTAGTAGTTTACGGTAAGGAAGGGGTAGATGGTGAGGTTGCTGCCGCACTAGCATTTGTGAAGTGGCTAATGATCTAGAGAGTAAGGTAAGAAGCCAAGAATTCGATGAGGAATCGCCTCCGTCAATCGCCTTCAACTAGACTCGACTTCGGCCAGAGAGGGGATCCTACGGTCGGTAAGGCTCTGATACCAAGTTGTAAGGCCCGATATGCGGTAATGTTCCAGATCTAGGTGTTTCCATCCAGATCCGGGGACGAAGCACATATCGGTCCCTCCGCGACATATGACAAAGCCATATGCCCCGGATTTCCAACATGATATCACAACATTACAGATACAAGGATACAACATCTCATACAATCGGCATACAACTGCCTCAAATACAATACAACAGCGGAAGATACATGTCTGGGTACAGACTACAATCAAATGCCTACTGGCAAAGAGAAAACATTGATCCCATAACCACACGGGTCCAGGACCTCCGCCGGGATCCGCCTAACTAGTCGTCGTCGAGTCTCCACGTGAAACGTCGATCACCATACCTGTTGTCGATCAAGAACCCTGAAAAGAGTTTGGGGGTAGTATCATGAGTATAGAGGTACTCAACATCCAACTGTAGTGGTCATCTGACCCAGCAAGCACTTCATCACTCGTCATTCTAGGAAAACTAGTAGTTTACGGTAAGGAAGGGGTAGATGGTGAGGTTGCTGCCGCACTAGCATTTATGAAGTGTCTAACGATCTAGAGAGTAAGGTAAGAAGCCAAGCATTCGATGAGGAATCGCCTCCAACAAGTCTTTCTATCAACTACTTACGCAAACATAACACCTATCCTATCCTTGTCCTCCTCTTCGCATCCCGACGAAGAAGAAGCAATCAAGGCTCACACACACGTTGATCAAGTTATATTAAGATTATCTCAGTTGTTGTTGTCTATGAACAAGGAGTAGGTCTCAAGTCGTCCATAACCGTGGACATGGCTTCTCGAAAATATTTAACCCTGCGGGGGTGTACCAACTGCCCATTACGAGGCGTCGCATGCTCGCCCATCTCTCTCAGTTGCTACCCATTATAGGCAACCATTTTATGATTTGGTTCCAAGAGATCCGAAACGACAGGTCCCTCTAACTAACAACGCACAAATCCGGGTGGCCCCCGGGGAGTCGACACCCAATCCAAAAGTTGGCCACGCTCTCAGATCAGACTCTTCCGTAAGGCTAAGGTCGGGGTTAGTCTCGCCTATATAACAGGGGACTTCCCTAGCTCACCAAGTGTGGACCAACAGAGGAACTAAGTCTCCGCTGGAAACTACTGGCAGCTGACCAACACACACACGGTTTCAAATGGTAAATCAGCTTGGGCCACCTCTAGAAATGTTTGAAGCTAGGTAGTTAAGAAGAGGGGACCCCATAAAATTCCACACGCGATTAGGCACGCTCAGTCTTAAAACCAATACCCGGAACTCGGGTCCTAGGTGACTCGAATGGAACAAAGCGTCGGGGCGGGATAACCTAGACCTTCCATCCTTCGTCGAATATAGCCAACATTATAATAATCATATCATCAACAACAATATAATAATGTGATATCCCAAACCAAGGAGTAACAGGGTAACATCGTAACATCCTAAGCATGCATACTAAGCAGGGGCTGAGCAACGAGCAATAGTAACATAGCAGTACAAGGTTTGCTGGGAAGGGACATGGCTGTATCGGTTTGAAAGAGGCTGTAAACATGTGGTAGGATCAAGCATCGAACATAACCTAGACTAGCATGCAAACCGCTGGTTGAAATAGAATGGATCATAAGTAATGTATAGTCCTTGCCTGTTGATAAGTCGGATTCCGAAGGTGTAGTTGATCGCAAGCTCGCATCGTCTCCGAAGGTATCCGCGGAAGCACACAAGAGGGTAAACACTGGAAAGCAATCAACGAGCAAGCACTCTATTACTATGAAGCAAACACGAGCAAGAATCAACAAGAAGATAACACGAGACATCGCACTTACCGTCGAGAGCGGTTACTAACAGGTTAAGTGGAGTACTCGTCACACACGACGATACCGCACATTTAGAGAGGTTCAAGTTGTTTATCTACAGGTGATGAACAAAGTTGTTAACATGGCAACTCAAGCAAGCATGGCATATCACACAAACATGGCAAAAGGTGAAGCACAAAGTAAACTATCTATGCTAGTCAATTAAGTGAGGCACAACCTAAACATGGCATAACACTAAGTGTCGCACGATGATTAAAACATTTGGTACTGTTCTTCCCTAAACCATATTTTAGGTTGGTTAAAAACAGCAAAAAATAGCATAAACACAAAGTACACAAAAAACTAATCAAGTTACATATAAGGCACACTCCAAACGGAGTTACGGTTAAAAAGATATAAGCAAAACAAGTTACGAGCACAATCTGCCAACATCAGGAAGCACACTTTAGAGCAATGCATAAACAGGATAATCAATGCAAACATGCTCACAAATGATATGAAACTAAAGTAGACATGACAGGGAAGGCATGTCAGAAATAATCATGAAAAAAGGCATCATAGATCAAAAGATATTAAGCAAACAACATGGCATCGGAACGTTACAGACTTAGAGAAAAACATACGTGGCTGTCAAAAACAGCAGCATAGCAACTTTGCAGCTCAATAACTATATGACCAGCAAGCATATCATGGCAATGCAATACATATAATGAAAGTAGACATGATGCTTAACAATATGCAATTAGAATCACTCAATTCCGATAAACGGTCGCGACACACTCGTCGACCGAAGTTGCAACAAAATAACAGTTTTCAGTACAGCAGCACATTAACATCAGGATCACCACTTTGGAGCAAGATTTAATATAGCTAAAGGACCCAAACATGACAAGTTAAAGCATGGAAATGAAGTACACATGATGCTTAACACATAGGAGAAAGAATCAATGCAGTAGGCCTCATGGATGTGTCACAATCATCATGCAAAGTTGCAATAAAATATAAACAACAGCACTTAACAAGAAATAATAGCAGTTTAACGGCATGATGCCCACTTTAGCACACAATTACACAATCAAGATGATCTCAAATGCAAATGCTCACGAAAGATGAATTAAAGTACACGCAATTCTAAGCAACTTTCGTTTTGGGGGAACGTTCATTGGAGCTACGGATTAACGGGAAAACACGTTGTAAAAACATATCAGCAGCATATTTAACAGACTTAGCAGAAAAATAAAAAACTGCAGACGAAAAAAAACCGGGGTCTCACCCCTAGTGGGCCTCGGCCCACTGGCACGGGCTGTTCGGGTGGAGGTGGGCTGCCTTGGAGCTGGGCCGTGGGGGCGCATCCAGCCCAGCAGGCGGATCGAGCGGTTCCAGCTCGGCCTCGTCGTGGCCGGCGACGGCAGCTGGCGTCCCAGCCGGCGAGGGGCGGCGCCATATGGGGGAGGCGGTCGAGGGGGGCGCAGCGCGGGCGGTCCAGGCGGAGGAGGGCCGCAGGCGGGCGTGCTTGGGGCGGCGCGGGAGCTCCTGGCCGGCTCGGCTTGGGAGGAGGCACACCGGCCATGGCGGCTGGCGGCGGCCGGCCATGGACCTGCACGGAGGGAGGAGAGGCGGGGTGAGCGGGAGGAGAAGGGGAAGGAGAGAGGGGCGCGGGAAGGAGGAGGAGGCCTGGCCGGAGCGGCTGCTGGTCGCCGGCGGCGCATGCGGCGGCCGGCCGAGGTGGAGGCGGCGGCGTCCACGAGTTGAGGAGAGAGAGAGGAGAGAGAAAGGTGGAAGGCTGGCCAGATCCGATCTGGGCCGTCGGATCTCCGGATCTGATGGTCCAGAACTCATTGGGCAGAAAACTGATCAAAATTTGGGGTGTGGCTGCAATTTTGGCTTAGGGAAACCCTAGAAAGGGGTGGAGGTGAGGTGGTCTTTATATAGCCCAGGTGGCTGGCAGTTTGCAAAAACATCCCCGGTTTTCTCTCGCGCGCGCGGTGCTCACGTTTCTGACCGCTGGGGGTCCGCAGTACCTCCGATTCGGGTAAAACTTCGAACTGCGCGATCAGCGTGTCGAGCCGGAGGCGTTCACCTTGCGCTGGAACCGTTCCGAGAACACTTTCCGGCCCGCTATAAAAATATCCCATTTAATTATTAAACGGGTTTTTTCGTTCCGTTGGCTGCGGCTGGTCTCGTGCGGTTTCGCGACGGTGATCGGGCAAAACCCGATTTCGCAAAGGTCGAGTGTCAGGGTGGCAAGGGTCGGTCTCCGTCCGGTACGAGATAAGAGGGGGAAAAATAATCGCCGATCGATAAATCGGGGATGCAAACACCGCAAACAAATCAGACAATCAAACAATTCGAAAACAAAAATTTTAAATTTTTGTGAAAACTGGGCTGTTGCAGGCCCGCGCCGAACTGCCCCTGAAGTTAGTGGCCCTGTGCTTTCTCCTACCCCACTGAGCATCGCTCGCCCTGGATTTTCCATGGCCAAATTTGCTGCTCAACTTCCTCGAGCTCCCGGGTACATATCTTCACCTCTTGTTTTTCTTGACTTTTCCTGAGCTGCCTTGCTCACTTGTACTCTTTTATCGCAGGGCTACCCGATCTTTGGACCCTACCGGACCTGGGGGTGCGCCGATTGCTCCCCCTGCCCCTTCTGCTGCTCCTGGCTGCACGACCCCGGCAAACTCGGCCACCTCCAATGTGTCCGTGCCTGCACGCAAGAAAGGTGTCGCGAGCACCCACAAAGGCGAGCGGGCCAAGAAGAAAATCGCTGCTGCCGCGGCTCACCCGCGACCGATTGCTCCGCCACCGTCCTCTGCTGCTCTTCCCACTGCTGGCACGCAGTCGGACTCTCCTATTCCAACCATTGCCGCTGCTTCTTCAATTCTGCTGGACCATTCTGGCATCGCACATGTCGATGTGTCGATGCCAGATCGGCCTAGCGCTAATCCACCTCAGCCTGACGCTTCTCCAGCCCAGGCCACTGCCGCTGATCCCTCCCCCGCTGCTGGCTTGGGGAGCGCCGCTTCCATCTCCACCGAGCCCACTGCTGTTCCACCTGCTGCTCCACCTGCCACTCATGCCGCTGCCGGACCCAGTGCTTCTACAACACCGTCCTCCGGTGCTCTTGTTCGCCAACCGCCATCCGGCCGCCAGCTCGTACTGGCCGACCAGTTCCGCGAGGCGTACCTTGGCACCTCCGACGTTGCGCCTGTCCGACCACTTGCCGATTCGGCCACTCCTCCGCCTCGTGGCTCCGAAGACCAACTTCCGTCCTAGCTTCTGGACCGGCTAGGTGGTCTTGCCACCGACATCCGACGCTTCACCGACGCCTCGCTGGGACAAATTCCTGCATCCAACCAGTCTGTTACTGTAAGCTTTCTTTTCAGTGGGGGCACGCCTAGCGCACCCACTGGGTGTAGTCCCCGAGATTCAGGCTGATTGCTTGCAATCTGCTCGGATCTTCATTTCTCTTTGTTACTTTATGCTCTTGCTTTAACTTTGATCTGCCCATTTTTCAGGCTATCTGTGATAGACGTAAAGCTATATTTGAGGAGCTTCTGGCCGCTTATTCAGCGGGTCAGAAGTCCATTGCCGCTCTCAAGAAGAATGCTGATGCCCAAGCTGCCAAGATTCAGGAACTCACAGGTGCATTATGCCTGCCCTTTCTTTCTTTCTCCGATCATTATTGTATCCTTACTGCATCGCACACTTGCAGCTGCTGCCATTCGTTCTTCCGAGCTGGAGGCTGCTCAGAAGAGAATCGCCGAACTAGAGATCCAGCTCGATGAGAAGAATAACCAGCTCGGCCTTGCCGAACAAAACAACCAGCGCCTCGCCGCCGCCGAAACTGAGCTTGAAGACAAACTTCAGCAAGCTGTTGATGACCTCGCCGCTGCCCGACGCAGTCATGAATATGAACTCCAGAGGCTCTCCGATGCCCGAATTGAGGTTGAGGGCCAACTTATGAAGGAAAGGGATGCCGCGGTTAAACGTGCTGAAGACATGGATGTCCAGCAAACCATCGAGATCCAGCGCGCCCAAGCTAGTGTTGACCTTTCCCACACCTTCCTTCACCGAGTGGATCTTGCTCTTGCAGGTAGTTCTTGCTTTTGCCACTCCGATCTAAATTTGCCCCGACTGGACTAACTTCCTTCTCCGATTGCTTCTGCCAAATGCCTAGCCTCATTCCAACGCCACTGCCGACGAAGCAGTTTCCGCAGCCCGCCGAGTGCGGGGTGTGGTAGTTGCTGCTGATGCCGGCTGGGACGCCGAAGACTTTGTGGTTGCCTTGGATGCTCGGATTCCTTATGTGAAAGGTGCCCTGTGCACATACAAGACTTGCATCCAGAAGTTGAATGACAAGCTGTTCAAGGGCAAGCAAAAGACCATTGCATTTGACAAGCATGAAGATGTTGCTCGGAGTCTGAAAGCTGTAGGCCGCCAGGTTGACCATATGCTTGATTCTTCCTTCCGATCTGGGGTGCAGGCTGCCCTCTCTATCGCGAAGAGCTGCTATCCAGGACTTGATCTACAACTGATGACTGCCCTACGGGAGGGCTCAGAAGAATCCATCGGTGAGCTCTGGACTCAGATCTGTCATATTGCCCAGGAGCTTGCCAATGGTATAGATCTCCTGGAGGTCACTCCCTATGTTGATTCTGCTGGACAGCCGACTGGAGTTGCCTCCTTCATCGACCTTCTGTATACCACGAGCGAGGAAAAAGCACCTCAGTCCCGACCTGCTCTTCAGGTCGGCAGCGAGAACTCCCATTCTTCAGATTACGCCGATGATGATGCTGAGGACGAGAGCGAGGGTTCCTCCGACGGGCACTCGGTGAGTGCCGCCAAGGAGCCCCCTCGCGATCAAGCCAAGACCACTCCCTCTTCTGATCCCGAAGGTGCCGCCAATACTACTCCGACCGCTCCCTCTGCGCCAGATGCCCCGGATGCTCCAGATGCCCCCCCTGCGTGAGCTCGGCATGCCGAACTCGTTTCCTGCTTTTGCTTAAAAAACAATTAAATTCCAAGTGTGCCCATCGAGGGCCACTTTCATGTAATGAACACAATTCGGCCGACTGGCCCTATCTTTGCTTGTGAACCTAGTATTTTCTTAAATGATCATAGCACTCCGCCTTTGCGTTTTTCAACCGATTGCCTTTTTCTTTGCCACTTGTTCTCTCTTGGTCAAAAATTCTCACCAACCTTACAGCCGACCCGCGGTCTGTGGTTGCATCGGAGAATAGGCCTTAAAAGGATTTTTGACAAATACTTCTAGGTTCCGGGATTCTTCTCGCAAAGGTGAAAATTTCGTGGCTGAGCCGCTTACAACCTGCCGGTTGCTTGGCCATTCAGCCTGGTCGCAATCGGCGAATTGTGAATGGCTTGCTCCGAACTGGATATACCTTGAGTATAAACTTTCCGATTGATCATTCTGTTCGGCCTCATCCCCCCGACATTACAGCCTACCTGCGGTCTGCATTCGATTCGGACCGGCTTTCGCAAAACTCTTCACTCGTTTCGCTTTGTCTCCAAGTATACCCTTTTCGGGGCAACCAGCCAGGCCTCGGGTCTGCTTTTGCTGACCCCAGGACTAAAACATGCTAAAACAAAGGATTTCATACTCCTGCCGAATGCAATTTTATGGACGCACGACTATTCTCATTGATAACAATTCCACAAAGGGAGGGGATACAACAATACCATTCAACTGTAAAATGGACATAACAGCTCCGGGTTCCAATGACGCTCCGTTTCTTGCCCCGAAGTATCCACGTATCGGGTTGGCTTCCTGAGATCAATGAGGTAATATGCATTGTTTTTGAGTGCTCGACTGACGACGAATGGACCTTCCCAAGGAGAGGATAACTTGTGCTGGCCACCCGATTTCTGGATTCAGCGCAACACCAAGTCACCCTCACGAAAAGCTAGGGGACGGATCTTCTTGTTGTGGTAGTGACACAGCTTCTGCTGGTATATTGCCGACCTGGACAAAGCCAGGAGGCATGCTTCTTCTCTGAGATCAACGCCATCCTCACGAGCTTCCTTGGCTTCTGCTTCTGTGTACATGGAATGACGAGGTGAATCGAACTCAATGTCGCAAGGGAGCATTGCTTCGGCACCATATACAACGAAGAAATGAGTGAATCCAGTTGAACGGTTGGGCGTGGTGCGCAAACTCCATAGTACTGCTGGTAGCTCATCAATCCATGCGCCAGGTGCTCTTTCCAGCGGCTCTACCAATCTTGGCTTGATTCCGGACAAAATGAGACCATGCGCCCGCTCTGCCTGGCCATTTGACTGTGGGTGAGCCACAGATGCGACGTCCAGCCGGATGCCCTGCTGGGAGGCAAACCGAGCTAGCGCCCCCTTTGCAAAGTTTGTTCCATTGTCAGTGATGATGCTGTGTGGCACTCCATATCTGACCATGATGTCTGCTATGAACCTGACCGCAGTCGGCCCGTCCAGTTTCTTGATCGGCCTTGCCTCTATCCACTTGGTAAATTTGTCCACTGCTACCAGTAGGTGTGTCATACCACCTCTTGTTGTTTTAAATGGCCCTACCATATCCATACCCCAGACTGCAAACGGGCATGTGATCGGAATTGTCTTCAGTGCTGAAGCTGGTAGGTGGCTCTTTTCTTTAAACCTTTGACACCCGTTTCAATGTTTGACCAGATCTTCTGCCGCTGTTTTCGCGGTTGGCCAATAGAAACCATGGCGAAAAGCCTTGGCGACTATTGCTATTGCTGATGCATGATGACCGCATTCACCTTGGTGGATGTCTCGGAGCAGTTACAGCCCCTTGTCCTCCTCCACACACCGCTGAAGAACTCCTGTTGTACTTCGGTGCACCAGTTCATTATTGATGATGGTGTATGCTCCAGATCGGCGCTGGATTTGCCGAGCTTCTACTTCATCTTCTGGGAGTATGTCGTCTACCAGGAAATCTCTGAATGATTCTGCCCATGACAGCGCCACCACAATCACCATTACAGTAACTGTTTCTTGCTCTGGTTGTGCGTCTTCCGCTACTGGCAGCTCGGAGGAGGAAGAGCCGAATGCATCTGGCATGGTTTCCTCAGTCCCCGAACTGACGACAGCAGCCCCTGGTGCTGCCGAATGCTCCTTTCCTTTTTTCTTTTTTTGCCTCTAGTTCTGCCATCTTCAGGTCGGCCAGAATAAAGATTGACTCTGATTCTGGGGAAGGCTTGATGGATGGCTAGTGGATATTTTCTAGCGATATTCCTGGAGGAACTTCCTTTTTGGTAGATCCCAACTTGGACAGTACGTCTGCTGCTTCATTTTAAGCTCTGGGAATGTGGTGGAATTCACACCCCTCAAAGAATCCAGATAACTGCTACACCAGGAATCTGTACCGCGCCATGTTTTCATCCTTCGTATCCCAAGTGCCAGTGCATTGCTGCACCACCAGATCAGAATCACCATAACATAGAATTCGCCGAATACCAATCTCCTTGGCCACTCGGACGCCATGCACCAAAGCTACGTATTCGGCCACATTATTTGACGCTGCAAAGTGAATCTGCGGTACATATTCAAGCTTGTCTCCTTTTGGGGAAGTGAGAACAACACCAGCCCCTAGTCCGGTCATCATCTTGGAGCCATCGAAGTGCATTTGCCAGAACTGAGAGTCCGGACAGGGGGGGGGGTATATATTGAGTTTCTGCCCAATCTACCAAAAAATCTACCAGAACCTGAGACTTGACCGCCGTCCGAGGCTCATACTTGATCCCATGTGTTGCGATTTCTATGGCCCATTTTTCAACCCGACCGGATGCGTCCCGACTGCCAATGATTTCTGCCAATGGAGCCGAACTGACCACCGTGATCGGATGCGCCTGGAAATACGGCTTCAACTTTTTTGCCGCCATGTACACACCATAGCACATCTTCTGATAGTGGGGATAGTTTTGCTTGGAGGTGGAGAGCACTTCACTGACATAATACACTGGCCTCTGGACCGGTTGTGCCTTGTCCTTTTCAGGACGCTCGACCACCATGACAATACTAACCACCCGATTGGTTGCTGCAATGTACAACATCATTGGCTCTTTTTCCTTCGGAGCTGCCAACACTGGAGCAGTGGACATCATACGCTTGAGCTGCTTGAATGCCTCGTCCGCCTGCGGTGTCCAGCTGAACTTGTCCGTTTTCTTCATTAATTGGTATAGTGGGATTGCCTTCTCTCCCAGCCGACTGAGAAATCGACTGAGCGATACCAAGCATCCGGTGAACTTCTGCACATCTTTAAGGTTCCTGGGTTTACCCATCCTCTCAATTGCTGCAATCTTCGCAGGTTTGCACTCTATCCCTCTTTCGGATACCAGGAAACCAAGCAACTTGCCGGCTGGAACGCCGAACACGCACTTCTCTGGGTTGAGCTTGATCTGGTATGCTCGTAAATTTGCGAATGTTTCCTTGAGATCATCCAACAAGGTTGATCCCAGCACTGATTTGACTACGAGGTCAACCACATATACATGTATGTTCCGACCTAACTGAGGCTGAACACACCGCTGCATGGTACGCTGATAAGTCGCGCCGCCATTTTTCAGGCCGAATGGCATGGTGATGTAACAATAAGCCCCGAAAGGGGTAATAAAAGCTGTTTTAATTTGATCGTTTACATCAAGCTTAATCTGGTGAGAGCCTGCTATGGCATCCAGAAAGCACAGGAGCTGACAGCCAGCCGTAGAATCAATCACTTGATCAATACGGGGCAACGCAAAAACATCCTTGGGGCAGGCCTTATTCAGGCAAGTGTAATCTATACACATGCGCCAAGTTCCATTCTTGTTCGGAACCAGAACTCGATTAGCTAGCCAGTCTGGGTAGAACACTTTCTTGATAAATTCTGCTGCGAGCAGCTTGGCTATCTCGTCGCCGATTGCTCCTCTCTTCTCTTCTGAAAAACGCCGAAGTGTCTTCTTGATCGGCTTGGATCTAGGTCGGATATGAAGCTTGTGCTCGGCAAGTTCCCTCGGTACACCAGGCATGTCCTGTGGGGACCATGCAAAGATGTCACGGTTCTCACGGAGGAACTCGACGAGCTCGCCTTCCTATTTGCTGCTGAGTCCGGCCCCAACAATGACGCACTTGCTCGGGTCGGAGGGGTCCAGGGCGATCTTCTTGCTGTCCTTTGCCGCTTGAAATATGGTCTCATCATCCGCCCTCTTGTCCTTCATGCTCGGCATGGGGTCATTCATCTGGGCTTGGACTGCTGCCACTACATTGTCCAGCTGGCGCCGTTCTGCATCTATGACCAGAGCGTCAGCTAGCTTGGAACCAGCGGATGAACACTCCAGTGACTTCCTGTAGTCACCACACACAGTGATTGGACCATTCGGCCCTGGGAGCTTCATCTTCAAATATGGTTGCATGATGTTGAACATGAACTTGGTGATTGCAGGAGACTCGAGCAGAACATGGTATGGGCTGCTCAGATCGGCCACCTCGAACCAGATCGGCTCTCGGCGGAAATTATCTTCCGACCCGAACACTACCTCGAGCCGAATGCGGCCTAACGGGGTACATGACAGGCCGGGCACTATCCCATGGAACGTAGTTCTGCTGGGCTCTAACTCGCTGTCGCTGATGCCGAGCTTGATCATTGTGTCTCTATACAGAATGTTGATGGCACTGTCTCCATCAATAAGAGTCCTGGTGAACTTGCATGAATACAATGGTGCCGCCAAGATTGCATCCACTATGAGCATATAACTTCCCGGGTTGGGCATTACGCTCGGGTGGTCTTCTGGGACCCATGTTATGGCATTGTCCGACCAGTTCAGCCTCTGAGGAATTGCCGGCATGGTGGCACTGACTGCCTGCCCACGGGCTCTCCGACTGCCCTTGTCATCTGAATCGCTGGTGAAGATCATATATGCTGCATCATGACATGGGAACTGCTGCCGAGCATTTGCTGGGGGTGGGCCTGGGGGTGGTGGTGGCGGTGGGGGTGGATTTCCTGCCCCTCCCTTTGCCAGACGCTCGACCCAAATGCACTGCCGAGTGGTGTGCGATGCGGGCTTTCCTACTCCACTGTGCATCTTGCACGGCTGGTTCATCATATCCTCGAACGTGTACGGGGGCCTGGGTTGACCTGGCGGTCTCTCTGCAGGCTTCATCTTCCGACTGCCTCCCGCAGCCCCTTGTTCCTCTTGGTGTTGCACTGTTGCTACCTGTCGATTGCCATATTGGGCATCCGGCTGCTCATCCTTCCTCTTGTTGAAACCAGTGTTGTTGTTGTTGTTGTTGTTGTTGTTGTTGAAATTGGGGTTGTTGTTGTTGTTGTTGTTGAAATTTTTGTTCCTCTGGATCTCGCGCCTCTCGCGCCGGTTGGGACCATTTGCTTCTGCCGATTGTTGCCATCATCCGGATGTCTGCCCTTGGATGAAACCGCTGGGACTTAACGTGATCGGGCGCATTGCAGAGTCAGATGCGGCGAATGAATTGGCTATCCTCATCAGATCGGCCAAAGATGTTATTTCCTTGCGCAGGAGCTTGTGCTTCAACAAAGACCCGTCCAAGCAGCCGTCAGTGAAGTACTGGATGGCTTGGATTTCATGAACTCCCTCGCAAGTGTTCCTGAGCTTATCCACCGCTGAAGGTAATCGCGCAGGGGCTCGTCCTTTGCTTGTACACAGAGAGCCAGGTGCCGAGGCAAACCTGGGCGCTCATAAGTACCCGTGAAATTACGGACAAATGCGTCCTCAAAATCCTTCAAGAAATTGACACTGTTGCTGGGCAAACTATTCAACCAGGACCGAGCTAAACCTCGGAGCATGAGTGCAGCATAGCGTACGGCTACACGCCGACCACCTCCTACGATACCAACAACTGTCATATAATCGACCAACCAATATTCTGGTTTGACTGATCCATTGTACTTGGGGGTGTCCCTGGGGAGTGTGAAACCTTTGGGGAACTGCACTTGCCGAATGCGGGGTCGAAACATGCTGGACCCACCGGCGCATCATCTTCAAGTTGCTTATCCTGCTGCAGCTGCTCGATTCGGTGTCTTGCGTCGTTGTCTGCGATTGCTCGGGGACCTAACTGCTGGCTGATTGCTGGCCGGACTGATGCCGCCGGTTGCTCATTACGCCTGCTGTTAACTGTTGGCTCGTCCCTCCGACTGCCGCCTGCAGCCGCTTGATTATTCCGACTGCGGTGCAAACTGCCATGTGGTGAAGATGCTTGCCTTTGCTGCCGCTGCAGCGTATTCGGCTGATTCGCACCCGCAGTTGCCCGAAGTGATTTGGATGCTGCTAGTGCTTGCTGCTCGGTGGCCGCCCTTTGCTGCTGGTTTGCTGTGGTTATGAGGTCGCGCATTCGGCTCGTCCTCTCCCGTAGCTCTTCTCCTTCCAGATGCTCCAGCTCGGTGGCGATCTGTTGGGCAGCTCTCATGTTCTTCACAGGAGAACTGTATGAAATCTGTGGTGCCACAATGATGGACGCTACAGGCTGTTGGGCTCCTCCCAGCTCTCTGCCGACCTCTCGGCCTGCTGCCCGAAGCTCCTCGATGACTGGGGGAGGGATAACATGTTGCCAAATGCCATGCGTTGCGTTGTACTCCCGAACTGATGCCTCCATTCGGCGTTCTTCATCATCGATCCGATCTGATTGCTCCTTCAACGCTTGACGCACATTCTCCAGCTCGGCGTGAGCCATAGCTGGATCGGCATGAAGATCCACAGGAGTGCTGAGCACGTCCAGTGGGTTGCATGGTCCTCCCGCTGCTGCCCTCGCGGCTCGGGAAGCTGAAGTGGAACTGTGGCGACTTGACGCCCCTGCCATCATGACCTCCGCACGGATGTGCGCAGTCGTGCCTTCTGCTCCCATGGCATCCGGCCCTCCTGGCAGCGGATCCGTGAGCTCAGAAAACACCCGAACCTCCCTGGGAAACATGTCAGGGAGTGCTGCAACGAAGACGCGATCTCCGCCGAAAGGAATGATGACGCCGCGCGGTAGAGGCATTCCAACCCCAAACCGCGAGGCTTTGTCGATGACGAAATCCCATGCTCCGCTCCTCATCACCAGGCCGGAGGCGAAGCGCACGCGCGATGCAGATGATGGTCCCGTCCGGATCAGAACTCCAGTCGACGCCTCGGCCTGCCCCACGGTGGGCGCCAACTGTCGTCGATAAGTAACGGCAGATGCCATGGGGATGGCTAAAGAGGGGGACAGACCGAGGTTAGTATCGCTGTCACCGGAAACGAGAATGGGAACACACGGCGAGACACCACGATGTACCCAGGTTCGGGGCTCTCCGTAGAGATAACACCCCTAGTCCTGCCGAGCTAGCTATATGCAATAACTCTGGCTACAATGAATGCTCCTTGAGCTGTTTGAGAGGAAGAAGAAGAGGGCCTCAGGTCTCTACTCTCTCCTTGCTCTCTCTGGTGGGTGAGATTGCAATAACTAATCTGCCGTCGTCCCTCACGCAGGAGGGGTACCCGGGGCTCTTATAGGCCGGCCCAGGGTACAAACGTAAATACACAAGAGGAAGGGCGCAGTTGTCTGTCTCAGATTGGCTAGGGACCTAGCATCGTGCTTCTCCGGATGACCCGGTGTAGACTAGCGGCTCGCCATGCCGCTATCCCGTAGACCTCGGCTATGAACATTAAGGCTAGGTACTTAGGCCTGTCGGCCTGTCCGCGTGATCGGCGTTGGAGGAGACCGCACGCCTCTGACAGTCCCGATCTTCAGGGATTGCGCATTGAATGCTCTTGTACCAGGTGTCCGATTTGGATCTCTGATCGGATGCTGCTCTTCTTACTTCGGCCGGATGCTCCTAGATGAGGCCGACTGCGCCCTCTCCGAGGCAATCGGCCCTCACTTGGCGCAGTTCGGCCCCCTTCTTGGTTTCTCTTGTTTAGCTCGGCCTTGAATAGATCAGTGACCTCCAGCTCGGTGATCTATGTTTTGATGAACTATTTCCCCTGGGTGACCCTACCCGGGGGTCATTCCCCCAACATACTTTGTTATAATTGTTACTACTTTCTCATAAGGACCTTATGAGTTGATGTTGCTGTTGAGGATGTTTATGTTTGGTGAGGAATCTTGATGCTTCTTGTTCGTATTCTTTTATCGACACTTCACTCTCTAAACTTGTGGACAGGTTTACTGAGCTCAGCAATCGCTTGAGGACAAGCGAGGTCTAAGCTTGTGGGAGTTGATACGTCCAAAAAGCATCACTATTTTATATTGTGATTTCACCCTATTCATTGATATATTCCACTTTAAAGTATTGTTCTTATGTTGTTTTGGCTTATTTTACATAGTTTACAACTTTTCGGTGCCGAAGCAGCAGAACCAGAATTCAGCGAAAAAAAGTGGATACCAAGTTGCTGAATCAGATCAAGTCCAAATGCGATGAAATTTTACGGGGGAGCATTTTTACGAAGATTGACTGGGGATCACCGAAGAAGGAGGTGAGGGGACCCACCAGGAAGCCAGAAGGGTGCCTGGCGTGGCCCCCCTCCTGGCCGCGCCAGGCACCCTCCTAGGTGCCTGGTGGCCTCCCTCGGTGCCCCATTTCGCCTATATAAGCCCCCTGGGGTGGAAACCCCTAAACGAGAGTCGTTTCCGTGTTTCGCCGCCGCCACGGGGCGGAAACCTACAGAGGAGAAAAGCCAACTCCGGCGGGCAGATTCCGCCGGGGAGATCACCTCCTGGAAGGGGAGATCGTCGCCATCATCATCATCGTCACGGGCATCATCGAGATCATCATCAACATCATCCCCAACATCAGCACCAACTCCATCTCTATCCCATCCCATCTCACAATTGCAACTTGTGTTGTAATCCGTACTATGTATCCTCTCTACTCTATTGGTGTTGATTACTACTTTGTGGCGAATGCTATTGAGTTTTGTTGGAGAAATATCATTGTGTCATGATTGTTTACCACCCATCTATCACCTCTGATCATGATCTCTTTTATGTCTTGTGAGTAGTTACTTTAGTTCTTGAGAACATGGGAGAAGTCTAGTTGTTAGTAGTCATATGATGTTGAAGTATTATGTGTTGTTTGATACTTAAGTTGTGTTGTTATTTCTCTAGTGGTGTTATGTGAGTCGTACACATAGCACTTCACCTTTCATGGGCCTAGAGGAATACATTTTGCACAAAGGATGCGTATGGTGGGTTGCCGGAGTGACAGAAACCTGAACCCCTGTTCGCAGACTTTCGCACAAGGGAGTTATGGATCCTTGATCGTAATGCTGTGGTTAGGCTTATGCCTTAATTACTACCTTGTATTTGCGGATGCTTGCAAGGTGTGTAATCATAAGAGTACACTTATCTTAGTCTAGAAGGTGTACTAGCATTGATCCACCCACCGACACTTATCAACACGATACAAATTACTTGGCGGAGTATGGTGAAAGTGACTTGACTATCTCTCCCATGTTTTCTCGAGAACGCTTTAGCTTTATAAGTTCAGTTCCTAAGCTTATCCTTGTGAAAGGATTGTGCCACTTGCTACTCCTCAGTTACCCTGTTTACTTTGCCTGTCTTTTACTTTTCTGTTGCTTAAACCAAAAACCCCTAAATATTTACCTTTGAGTGTTTGCAGCCCTTTCCTTATCCACTGTCACTTATCAACACCTTCTGCTCCTCGTGGGATCGATACTGTTATTTATCGAAAAGCTACAATTGATCCCCTAGATTTGTGGGTTATCAAGAATCGTTTATTGGCGCGGTTAACAGGGAAGGCAACCCAACTAAACCTATTAACTTCTCCGCCATCAACGAGCTTTTCTGGCGCCGTTGCCGGGGAGTGTAGCGCTATTGGTAACTGAAGCTAGTAAGGGAACTTTTATTTTCTGTTGTTACTTTCAGTCCTTATGGACTCTTCTGTTGTTGGTTCGTTGCTGGTAAGGAGCCGCGCCACGACTGTGGTGGTCACTCCTACCCCTACTGAAATTGTGCCCTATAAAATACCATCTGGTATTGTTGATTATGTCTTGGCTAATCGTTATACAGGAGAAGGACATCCGGGAGAACACCTACTATATTTATCACAATTATGTTCTTTATTTAAGCTTGCTGGTGTGACGATGGAGTTCATCATGAAGAAACTATTCTCCATATCACTCAAGGATAAAGCTTCAGATTGGTATAAGCTACTCGATAACTCTGATCTGCTTGAATGGCCAGAGCTTATGTCTCTCTTTTATTTAAATATTTATCCTCTTCTTGAAATTCACCAAGACAGGAACTACATCTACAAATTTTGGTCTCGCGACGGAGAGAGCATCGCTCAAGCTTGGGGGAGACTGAAGTCCCTAATGCTCAAATGCCCAAACCATGAGCTCCCAAAGGAAATTATACTTACAAATTTTTATGCCAGGCTTTCTCGTCAGGACAAGGAGATGTTGGATGCCTCCTCTAGTGGGGTATTCCAGACCAGAAGTATGGAAGAGAAATGGGATCTTATAGAAAGGATCCAGAAGAACACTGAAGACTGGGAAATTGATAAAGGTATTGAACCCGCTATAAACTATGAGCATGACTACATTGAGAGTTATGTGAAGACTGATTACTTTAATACCTTTTGCTCTAAAATTGGTCTTGACTCCCAGCTAATGGTTGACTTTTGCAAGGACTTTGCTTCTCATATTGATTCTTCCAGGAAGAAGGAGAGTCAACATCATAAACCTTTCAAGGAGTCACCAATTGAGATTAATGTTACTGATCCTGTTTTACCTGCAGTTGTGTATGAACAGCCTCCTTATCCCTCCAGGATAAAGGAGCACTCTTTTGTTACAGGTATCCTAATCAAGAATAAAAGGACCACTGACGAACCTGAGGACATGATCAAGGTCCAGCCTCAAGTTGCAATGGTCAAGGATCTGGTAACCAGTGATATCGAAGAATCCACTATTAGTTTTTGTGCTGTTGCCACTAACATTGTCACAGCCAGGAACAAAGGCCCAATTTCAGGTACACCAGTTGTATCTATCAAAATAGGAGATCATAATTACTATGGGCTATGTGATTTGGGATCTAGCGTCAGCGCTATTCCCTTCACACTTTATCAAGAGATCATGCACGAGATTCAGCCGTGTGAGATCGTGGACATAGATGTCACTATCCATCTTGCAAATAAACAAACAATCTCTCCAGTTGGGATTGTAGGAGATGTTGAAGTACTCTGCGGGAAGGTAAAATATCCTACAGACTTTCTTATACTTGGTTCAGTGCAAGATAGTTTTTGCCCTATTATCTTTGGTAGGCCCTTCCTCAGCACTTGCGGAGCTATAATAGATTGCAAGAAAGGTAAAGTTTCTGTTGAATTCAACGGTGAGCCGTATGAATTCAATTTTTCTAAGTTTTCTAAGCAGCCTCGTGGTCCTGACCTATCAAGTAATGACAAAATTATTGAAGAAATTGCTTCCATTGCTATTCCTCCTAATGACACTTTGTAGAAATTTATGGAAGACCACGAGAATGATATACATATGAAGGAGAGGGATGAACTAGAAGACATATTTTTAAGACAAATTCCCATCGTGAAGCACAACCTTCCGGTTGAACCTTTAGGAATCCTCTCGCAACCGAAAGAAGACCCGGTGTTCGACCTAAAACCACTACCCGATACGCTCAAGTATGCTTATTTAGATAAAAAGAAAGTATATCCTTTTATTATCAATTCTAACCTTTCAGGGTATGAAGAAGAGCGATTATTGGAGACACTCTGCAGACACCGAGGTGCTATTGGCTATACTCTTGATGATCTCAAGGGTATTATTCCATCCATTTGCCAACATACTATCAATCTCGAGCCCAATGCTAAACCGGTTGTTGATCATCAACGACGGTTGAACCCAAAGATGAAGGACGTGGTTAGGACGGAGGTTCTCAAACTTCTAGCCGCAGGTATCATCTATCCTATAGATGATAGTAAGTGGGTAAGTCCCGTTCATTGTGTTCCTAAAAAAGGAGGTATGACTGTTGTTCCTAATGATAAAAATGAACTAATACCTCAGAGGACTATTATTGGATATAGAATGTGTATTGATTTCAGGAAGTTAAACCAGGTCACCCGGAAGGACCATTATCCTTTGCCCTTTATTGATCAGATGCTCGAGCGGTTGTCTAAAAACACCCACTTCTGCTATCTTGATGGGTACTCTGGCTTCTTCCAGATTCACATCAACACTGCGGATCAAGAGAAGACCACTTTCACGTGTCCTTATGGTACTTATGCTTATAGGAGTATGCCTTTCGGTTTGTGTAATGCACCTGCTACTTTTCAGAGGTGTATGTCTGCAATATTTCATGGTTTCTGTGAGGAGATTGTAGAAGTTTCCATGGACGACTTTTCCGTCTATGGAAACTCCTTTGACCACTGTCTCCACAATCTTAATAAAGTTTTGCAGAGATGTGAAGAAACAAATTTGGTGCTCAATTGGGAGAAGTGCCATTTCATGGTTAACGAAGGGATAGTTCTTGGACACAAGATTTCCGAAAGGGGAATTGAAGTGGACAATGCAAAAATTGAAGCTATTGAAAGGATGCCTTATCCAAGGGACATTAAAGGTATTCATAGTTTTCTAGGTCATGCTGGTTTCTATAGAAGATTTATCAAGGACTTTTCTAAGACCTCGAGACCCCTTACCAATCTTCTCCAGAAGGATGCTCCTTTTGTATTTGATGAAGATTGTAAGGAAGCTTTTGAAGTTCTTAAGAAAGCCTTGATAACCGCTCCTATAGTACAACCACCTGACTGGAATTTGCCCTTTGAAATTATGTGTGATGCTAGTGATTTTGCTGTTGGAGCTGTTTTAGGACAAAGGTTTGACAAGAAGTTGAATGTCATCCACTATGCCAGCAAAACACTTGATAGTGCTCAAAAGAATTATGCTACTACCGAGAAGGAATTCTTGGCAGTTGTGTTTTCTTGTGATAAGTTTAGGCAGTATATTGTTGATTCTAAATTTATTATTCATACTGACCATGCTTCCATTAAGTATCTTATGAAGAAAAAGGATGCCAAACCAAGACTCATTAGGTGGGTACTCCTTCTTCGAGAATTTGATTTGCAGATTGTCGATAGAAAAGGAGAAGACAATCCGGTGGCGGATAATCTTTCAAGGATGGAAGATATCCCGCACGATCCTATTCCAGTCAACGACAGTTTCCCAGATGAACAGCTTGCTTTTGTAAAAGTACAATCTCATTCCGACCCTTGGTTTGCAGATTATGCTAATTTTATCGTTGCAAAGTTTTTGCCTCCAGGTTTCACATTTCAGCAGAGGAAGAAATTCTTCACGGATTTGAGGCACTAATTTTGGGATGATCCACATCTTTATAAAGAAGGTGTGGACGGGATCGTAAGAAGGTGTATACCGGAGCACGAGCAGCAGGACATTTTTCGACAATGTCACGATAGTCCCTATGGAGGACATCATGCCGGTGAAAGGACCGCACATAAAGTTTTACAATCAGGTTTTTATTGGCCTACTCTCTTTAAGGACGCCCGAAGGTACGTTCTATCTTGTGATGAGTGTCAGAGAGTTGGTAATATTAGCAGGAGAAATGATATGCTTATGAATTACTCACTAGTGATCGAACCTTTCGAATGCTGGGGTTTTGATTTTATGGGTCCTTTTCCTCCTTCACACAAGTACACACACATCTTAGTTGCTGTTGATTATGTAACCAAGTGGGTTGAATCAATCCCCACTGAGAGTGCTGATCACAAGACATCTTTGAAAATGCTCAAAGATGTAATTTTTCCTAGGTTTGGAGTACCAAGGTACCTCATGACAGATGGAGGGTCACACTTCACGCATGGAGCTTTTAGGAAAGCTCTAGCCAAGTACGATGTCAATCATAGGATTGCATCACCGTACCACCCTCAAACTAGTGGGAAAGTTGAGCTCACCAATAGGGAGATCAAGTTGATCTTGCAGAAAACAATAAAAAGTTCTAGAAAGGACTGGTCAAAGAAGTTAGGAGATGCTTTGTGGGCGTATAGAACTTCTTACAAAAACCCCATGGGCATGTCTCCGTATAAGATGGTCTATGGCAAGGCTTGCCATTTACCATTGGAGTTAGAGTATAAAGCTTTCTGGGCTGTCAGAGAGCTGAATGTTGACCCAAAGTTAGCTGGTGAAAAGCGTCTCATGAACTTGACTTCTCTAGATGAGTGGAGAAGTGAAGCTTACGAGAGCGCTAAAATGTTCAAGGAAAAGGTAAAGAAGTGGCACGATAAAAGAATTCTGAAACGTGAATTTAATGTTGGTGATAAAGTTTTGTTGTTTAGATCTCGTTTCAGGTTTTCTCCAGGTAAACTAATTTCCAGATGGGAAGGACCTTTTCATATTGAAGAAGTATATCGGTCGGGTGCAATCAAGATCAATAATTTAGAAGGCACCAAACCTCAAGTTGTGAATGGACAAAGACTCAAACATTATATGGCAGGTGATCCGATCAATGTGGATGCAAACATGATATATACAAGTACTCATGAAGAACATGTTGCAGCCCAGTTTCAGACTCCGGCAGGAGCAGAATTGGAAAAGGTATGAATTATGGTAAGAATACACCGCGAACGTCAATAAAAGTTAACTTTTCAGAGTTTTTGCAAAATTAGGAAAATTCCAAGCCCGAGTGGAGCCGGAGAGGATCTCCAGGGAGGCCAGGAGGCCCTCTGGCGCGGCCGCCCTCCTGGCCGCGCCGGGCACCCTCCTGGCTTCCCTGGACTCCGCCTTTGACTCCACCTAGGCTTGAAACCTTCCTTCTGTTGCGGAAATTTTTTCTATATATTTGCCCGGATCGTCCCGGCACCGTATCTCTCGATTTCGCGTGTTTTCTTTCTCGGTCTGTTTCTACCAGGAAAACTTTCAGTAGATCTAGGTGCCATGGCTTCCCCAAGTTCCCCCAAGGACAAGTTCGTCGTCAACGTCATCAACCCTTACCTCGCTGAGGTGAGGAAGCACCCCCAGGTCCTTCGAGTGGAGGACGGTGTTCTCCACAACAAATATATAAAAGGAGAACCAAATATATAACTCGTCACAATCTGAACATAATCTCATAATGCATCGGATCCCAGCAAACACATCATTGCAACACATAAACTTTTACATAGATGCCTTGATCATGTAGGGTATCTCACAAGGGCTAAGCACAAGATTGGAAAGAAGACATAAAATAGCTACTGTTCATGGACCCATGGTCCAAGGGGGACTACTCACAGCTCAACCGGGAAGCGCTCATGGTGGTGGAGAAGCTCCCGGGGATCGATCCTCCCTCCGGAAGGGTGCCGGGACAGGGTCTTCTGGTGATCCCGATATCGGAATCGCGGCGTTGGCGGAATAGTGGTGAAATTCCTGATACAGAGTGCCTCCCGAGGGTTTACGGACGGGTGCTAAATATAGGCCGAAGGATGGCTCGAGGGGAGGTCCCCTCGGGGCGGCCTCCTGGCATCGCCTTGGTTGGGCCGGCGCCACCTGGACACCCCGGAGGAGGGTGTCCCTCCTACGGCTCTACTTCGGACATCAGGAGTCTTCTAGAACACTGATTATATATATATATTATTTTTTTATGGAAGTTTCCGAGCACTGTAAATATGGGTAAAAACCTGCAATGCATGGACATCAGCAGACAGAAACTGCCACTTGGTGCACTTAGTTAGTAGGTTAGTCCAAATATGTTGAAAATTGTATGAAAGTGTAGCAAAACACATAGGCATAGCAATATCACCCATATAAGCATGGAACAAGAAGAAATTATAGATACATTTGGGACGTATCACCTACTAACTCGGTGCCCCACTGCGAGTTTCTGTCTGCTGTTGTCCGTGCATTGCAGGTATTTCCCAATATTTAAAGTGCTCAAAAAATCTAGAAATATTATATAAAAATCAGCAGTTCAGAAGCTTCCGGAAGCCCAAAGGAGAGCTGGAGGGGGTGCCCCCCCTCCCAGACGGCCCCCAGGCGCGGTTAGGGGGGAGGTCTGGCCAGGGACCCGCCTGGTAGGGTAGGCCTCCCCCGATGCCATCTTTCCGCCTATATTTATCCTTCAAGGTAAAAACACCCAAGAGGTCCTCCGTTACGTGACTTTCCCCACTATTCCGCCGCCGCCGGGATCCAGAGATCGGGATCGCCAGAAGAACCTGGCTTGGCACCCTTCCGGAGGGAGTATTGATCTCCGGGACCTTCTCCACCACCATGAGAGACTACCTGTTGGTATGTTTTCCCAGATTCTGCCCTATTTTGTGTTTTCACCGTTTTGCAAATCTTAAGGTTGCTTTTTCTTTCCAATTTTATTTGGCAATCTTGAGAAATAGTAGCTCTTCTTGAAAATCTTTATTTCCAGTAGATGAAAATTATTTTATTATGGGTACTAACCACCCTAATCAGCTTATGATGAGTTTCGTATGAAGGGAGTTTTCAAGTGTGCGAAGGAAGATGATGAAAGAAGACCCGGGAGAGTCAAGAGCTCAAGCTTTGGGATGCCCCCATGCACCCCCATGCACCCGCAATAAATATTCAAGGAGACTCAAGAGTCTAAGCTTAGGGATGCCCCCGTGCATCCTCTTCTCCATCAATAATCATGAGTTCGTCCTTCTCCACACTATATTTTTATCAATTCATATGTCACGTGCTATGCTTATACGTCCCAAACATATGTATAATTTCTTCTTGTTCCATTCTTCTATGGGTTATATTGTTATGTGTTTTACTACACTTTCGTACCCTTTTCAACATATTTGGGCTAACCTACTAACTCAGTGCACCCAGTGCCAGTTTTTGTCTGCTGATGTCCGTGCATTCCATGTTTATTTCCATATTTAAGTGCTCAGAAAATTACATAAAAAATATATAAAAAATCAGCATTCTAGAAGACTCCAAACGCCCGAAGGAGAACCGTAGGGGGGCCACCCTCATTCGGGGCTGCCAGGTGGCGCGGCTGCACCCTGGGCCGCGCAAGGAGGCCACCCCGAGGGGTGGGACCTCCCCTCGAGCCCCGTTCGGACTATATTTAGCCCCCGTTCCGTAAACCCTCGAGAGGCACTCCATATCAAGAATTTCACCACTGTTCCACCGCCGCCATGATCCTGAGATAGGGATCACCAGAAGACCTTGTCCCGGCACCCTTCCGGAGGGAGTATCGATCTCCGGGAGCTTCTCCACCACCATGAGCTCTTCCCGGATGTGCCATGAGTAGCCCACTTGGACCATGGGTCCATGACCAGTAGCTATGTGATGTATTCTCTGCAATATTGTGCTTCAATTCTTAGCCCTTGTGAGATGCCCTACATGATCAATGCATCTATGTAATAGTTTCTGTGTTGCTATGATTTTTTGCTGGGATCCGATGGATTATGAGATTATGTTCAGATTGTGAGGAGTTACATATTTGGTTCTCGTTTTATATACTTATTCTTGAATATTTCTTGCACGCAAAAACCATTTGGAGACATTCGAGTCACGGACAGCGAGAGCTCTTGCACCTTTATGTTCTTACTTTGCTAATTTCAATACTAGATATATATTCTTGCTTGTTATTGACTTGAGTTGAATCACATACCTTACTTGTTGTACTTTAAAGTTCATATATGTGTTGGTAGCCTGTCACCACAGAAATTATATTTGTTAGCATTCACCTGCTCGAGGACGAACAGGAATTAAGCTTGGGGATATTTATACGTCCCAAACGTATCTATAATTTCTACTTGTTCCATGCTTATATGGGTGACTTTGCTACATGTTTTGCTACACTTTCATACCCTTTTCAAAATATTTGGACTAACCTACTAACTCAGTGCCCCAGTGCCAGTTTTTGTTTGTTGTAGTCCGTGCGTTGTAGGTATTTCCCAATATTTAAAGTGCTCAAAAAAATCTAGAAAAATTATATAAAAAATCAGCAGTTCAGAAGCTTCCGGAAGCCCAAAGGAGAGTCGGAAGGGGGTGGCCCCCTCCTAGGCGACCACCTGGCGCGGCCTGGGGGAGGCCACGCGAAGGACCCGCCTGGTGGGGCCAGGACTCCCCCGGTTCCCTCCTTCCGCCTATATTTAGCCCTCGGGGTAAAAACACCCGAGAGGTCCCCCATCATGAAAACCCTTGAGAGGCACTCCGTATCGCGAATTTCACCACTGTTCCGCTGCTGCCGCGATCCCGAGATCAGGATTGCCAAAAGACCCTGTCTCGAGAGCCTGCCGAAAGGAAGATTGATATCCGGGAGCTTCTGCGCCACCAGGAGCACTTCCCGGATGTGCTGTGAGTAGTCCACCTTGGACCATGGGTCCATGAACAGTAGTTATGTGATGGTTTCTCTCCAATATTGTTCCTCAATTCTTAGCCCTTGTGAGCTGCCCTACCTGATCAAGGCATCCATGTATTAGTTATGCTGTTGCTATGCTGTGTTTGCTGGGATCCGATGGATTATGAGATTATCTTCAAATTGTGATGAGTAATATATTCTGTTCACCTTTTATGTTTTAGTTATTGAGTATTTTTGCATGTTATCCGTTGCTATTTATTGCTTTGGCCAAGTAGTAGGTTATAACTCCAAGAGGGAGCGTTATGCATGATTGTGGGTTCATACGCCCCGATGTCTAGCTTGAGTGAAAGGAACATGAGACTAGGGGATGTGTTGTTGCCACCAGGGAGAAAACAATGATGCTTGTAACTGTGGTTGCAAGGATTGTTTACCATACGCATAGTTTGTTAATGCAGTTGTCTGTTGCTTTGAGTTTACACTTTGGGTGGGGCTCTCAACTTAATACCAGCGAGATGTTCTGGATTGTAAGAGCAAGTTTTTCCCCGAAGGTTTTGGAGATTGTTGGAAAAATCAGTAGTGGAACTAATATTGTTTTCGAGTATAAACAAATACTTAGGTTCCGAAAGAATGGAGATTGCAAGTAGAAGGTCGAAGGACAACTCACTGCAGTGAAGCTGCAGTCATCTACCGAAACCTTTGTAGGAAGGCGACCCCCAAAAATGTCGTCGAAAAAGAAGACACTCTCGAGTAAAAGCGCAACGAAGAGAAAGCTGAAGCTGGTCGAAGACTTAGTCTTTTTACTAGTTTCTCTTTATTTTCTTGAGTCGTAGAAAAAACGTACTATCAAGAGGGGTTTGCTAGTTGAGATCTTTGTCGAAGTGAATTTGCTCTGCTCAACATAAACCCACAAAAGCCTACCGAGAGGAATCTTACTGAGTCGAGTGAATAGCTCGAAGGAAAAGTCATCGCACTTCGTTCCTTCAAGAGAGAACTCGTTCGGTAAGTAAGCTTACTTGTTCCTCAAGTAAAGTTGCGCAGTGATTGAAATCCGACCGTTGTGGACACGCGTCAAGCGGTTGCATCGGGTCACTTCAGTCATTTTACCCATCGGGATCGCCACCTATAAATACCCCACACCTACCTGCCATTTCGGGTTGGCTTCTCCACTGAAGATTCTAAGACAGAAGTACTGTGAGCATCACAAGAGAGATTCATCGAGTGAAAACCAAAACCCAAGTCTGAACTGAGTTGAGAAATTCATAGAGACTTAGGTCGAGATTAGTCGATCTTTTTATCTTGGAGAACTGCAAGTCTCCTAGACGGTTAGGCGTCGCCTGTCAAGCAGTCGAAGAGAAATTGTCGCTGCTGAAGGAAGTTTTTAAAGGTATCGGAGATGTCCTGAATCATCTACCACGAGTGAAAACTGGACAAGCTTGAGGAGTTTTTTGCAGTGGAGAATAGGAAGGAGAGAGTTTTGCTCCAAGTGTTCAATAACCAATCCCTCCAACCAGACGTAGCACTTTGCAGAGTGTGAACTGGTTTACCAAACATCGTCGTGTCAGGATCGTTTTCCTTCTCGCATTTACATTCAGTATTTACTCGTTGCATGTTTGTCTTAGATGTTTTCCCTCGCTCGCAATCCTTTCGACCCATGCATGTCCTTCGATACTGTAATTCCTTCGAGATGCCTATAGTCCTTCGCAATTCGCATGAATTCCTTCTAAGTTCCTTAGAATTTTTAGAAGTGATCATTCACCCCCTCCCCCTCTGATCATTTTTGAGCTTTCAATTGGTATCAGAGCAAGGCACTCCCTACGCTCTACGTATTTTGGTCTAACCACCTGGAGTATTGTCAAGAATGTCGTTTGCAGCTGTTCACTCGGGGGAACCGATTCCTATCTACAATGGGAAGGACTATCCTTATTGGAAGGACAAAATGAAGAGGAACATCATGGCCATCAACTCTGCCGCTTGGGATGTTGTCAAGAATGGTGTAAATGTCAAAGACAAAAATGCTATCACTCCTGAGGAGGCAAAGAAGATGGATCTTGATTCTGAAGTCTGGGTGTTTATCACAAACCATCTGATTCTAGAAAAATATCATGAAGTCAAGAATATTTCTACGGCCAAAGGTGTCTGGGACTATCTAGAGAAGATTGGTGAAGGTGTCTCTACTCAGAAAGATGCTTGTATTAACACCCTTCGAAGCAAATTCTATCGATTCAAGAGGGACGAGGGAGAGAAAGTTAACTCCATATAAAGCAGACTCATTGCTCTGTCAAATGAACTGAATTCTCTCGGTGCCGAAGACATTACCAATCGGATTATTGTCAAAACTTTGCTCCGTTCCCTTGATGATTCCTTCGATCACATTGTGTTGATGATTAAGGAAAGGACTGATTTCAAGGATCTTGTTGCCGCTGATATTCTCGATAGACTCAACACCTTCGAGATGGAAGAAGAACAAAAACGAGATGTTAATGGAACTCGAAGAAAAGCTCATGCACTCAAGGCCAAAGCTTCACATCATTCCTCTCCTGAAGTTAGTTCTGAATCTGGTGGTGCCTCAGATGACCCCGAGAACATTGAAAAAGATTTTGCAGTTGACACTGATAATGAAAATATTCAGCCGCTTCCAGAGAAGAAATTTCTCTTCACCGAAGAAAAACTACTCTTCAAGACATTCGAGCAATTCATCACAACATCGATCATCATCCAGAAACTCTTCAGCGAAAGATAACTGTTGTTACAAGTGCAAGAAGCCAAGTCACTTCATTGCCGATTGTCCTCTCTGGGAAATTGAACATAGATCAAAACATTCTCACAGCAACTCTTCGAGCAAGTCACACAGATCGAGCAAAAACTATGAGTCGAAGAGATATGATTCAAAGTCCAGAAAAGACTAGAAAGATGGTTCTGATGATGACAAGAAGAAGAAGTACCACAAACATCGTGAAATTTATTCCTCGAAATCACATTCCTCTCAATGCAATAATTCTCACCGTGTCAAAGCCTATTTGGGTAAAGAGATGAACTCTGAAGATGAAGCCTCCGGTTCTGAAGCTGAATCAAACTCAAGATCTGGTTCTGGTTCTGGTTCTGAATCTGATGGTGTTGCTGGTCTAGCATTTGCTTCGAACAAGAATTCAAGTTCATTCTTCACCAACCAAAGCAGTGAAGATGAATCTCCATCTTACTGCTTCATGGCCAAGGCTAAGGGCTATGTCTCCGGTGGATCCGAATGGGTCATGGATAGTGGTTGTACAAATCATATGACCGGAGACAAAGATTTGTTCACCGAAGACAAACTTACTGAATCTTCTCCGAGATATATTACCTTCGGTGAAAACAACAAAGGAAAAGTACTTGGTTTGGGTAAGCTTGCTATATCGACGGATAAGCATATTGACAAGGTCATGCTTGTTCAATTTCTAGGATATAATTTCATGTCTATCTCAAAACTTTGTGATATGGGTATGCTTGTACTGTTTTCTGCTTCTCGTTGTGTTGTCTTTTCAAAGGATGATTATTCCTTCGTGTTCGAAGGATATCGCAAAGGTGATCTTTATATTGTTGATTTCTCTTCGGGACCTGCAGTGTCCACATGCTTAATGGCTAAAGCCACATCTAGTTGGTTATGGCACCGAAGACTTGGTCATGCAGGAATGAAAAATCTTCAAACTCTTATCTCGAAGAAGAATATCGTTGGAATTGATAATGTGAAATTTGATAAAGATCGTCTATGCAGTGCCTGTGAAGCAGGAAAGATTGCCAAGAAACATCACTCAGCAAAATCTATCATGACTACTACTCCTCCTCTTGAATTGCTTCATATGGATTTATTCGGTCCTCAAAATTATGCTAGCCTTGGAGGTAACAAGTATGGTCTGGTTATTGTTGATGATTTCTCTCGATATACTTGGGTTTTATTTCTAGATGACAAGAGCAAGGTTGTTGAAATTTTCAAAAATTTCGCAAAGAGAGCTCAGACTGAATATGAATTATCTCTCAAGCATATCAGAAGTGATAATGGTACAGAATTCAAAAACACTCATATCGAAGAATTTCTTGATGAATATAGCTTTACCCATGAATTCTCGGCTGCTTATACATCACAACAGAATGGTGTGGTCGAGAGAAAGAATCGAACACTTATTGAAATGGTCAGAACAATGCTTGTTGAATACAAGACTCCTATCAGGTTCTGGGCCGAAGCAATTAACACTGCATGTCACATCATCAACAAGGTTTATCTGCACAAATTTTTGAAGAAAACTTCACATGAGCTTATCACTGGTAAAAAGCCGAATGTTTCATATCTCAGGGTTTTTGGTGCTCCATGTTATATCAGAGATATGTATCACAGCTCCAAGTTTGCCCCAAAGGCACACGAAGGTTTTCTCCTAGGTTATGGTTCAAATTCTCACACTTACAGAGTTTACAACTCTCATCTAGGAAAAGTTGTAGAAACTATAAATGTTCGATTTGATGAAACTAACGGCTCTCAAAAGGAGCAATTACCTCTTAACCTGGATGAACAACCTTTGGATGAAGTTATCAGGTACATGGCTATTGGAGATATTCGGCCTATTAAAGGAAATGCACATCAAGCCAACAAGGATGATGATGGTCCAATGTTCCCACACATAGCCCGGGGCGCTGGAGATCAACATCCTGAAGCTAATGATGTACAGGTCGAAGGAGAACGCGTAAACGAAGAAAATGCTCAACCCGAAGGACATGCTGATCCTGACGGTCAAGCTGATCCCGAAGAACAACCGGATCCTCTAGCTGTTGAAGAAGCTTTACCTCGTGTTCGAAGAAGAGTGGACGTCGACTCAATACTCGAAGAGATTCTTCTACCAGGTCGTCCCACCACTCGTTCTCGCACTCATTTAGCTAACTTCTGTGGAAATTTCTCGTTTGTATCCATGCTAGAACCGTCAAAATTCGATGAAGCCATGATGGACTCAGACTGGATGACTGCTATGTTCGAAGAACTTAACCAGTTCGAGAGAAATAGAGTCTGGTCCCTTGTCGATAGACCTGATCCCAAGGAGCACAATATCATTGGTACGAAGTGGATTTTTCTCAACAAGCAAGATGAATATGGTATTGTGGTAAGGAATAAAGCTCGAATGGTTGCACAAGGTTACACCCAAATCGAAGGTATTGATTTCGGTGAGACTTATGCTCCAGTTGCTCGACTTGAATCCATTCGTGTCATGCTTGATTTTGCAAATTACAATGGTATATTGCTATATCAAATGGATGTCAAAAGTGCATTTCTTAACGGTGAAATCGAAGAAGTATATGTTATGCAGCCACCAGGTTTTGAAGACCCGAAGAATCTTGATAAGGTGTACAGGTTGCACAAGGCCCTATATGGGTTAAAGCAAGCACCTCGTTCTTGGTATGAAACATTGAAGGATTTTCTTCTGAAGAAGTGATTCAAACCAGGAACAACTGATCCGACTCTTTTTACTCATGCATACAAAAATGATCTTTTTGTGTGTGAAATTTATGTCGATGATATTATATTTGGCTGCACTAACCCTTATATCAGCGAAGAATTTGCTCGTATGATGTCGAAGAAATATGAAATGTCTATGATGGGTGAATTGAAGTTCTTTCTCGGACTTCAAATCCGTCAACAGAAGAATGGGAATTTTATCTCTCAAGAGAAGTATCTCAGAGATTGCCTGAAGAAGTTTGATCTTGTAAATTGCAAAACTATCAAGACTCCAATGCCTACTAATGTTCATCTAGATGCAGATGAGAAGGGCAAACCTTTCGATCAGAAGAAATATAGCTCGATGATCGGTTCGCTTATTTACCTTTGTGCATCTAGACCTGACATTATGCTATCAGTTTGTATGTGTGCTCGTTTTCAGGCAAACCCGAAAGAATCACATCATATTGCTGTCAAGAAAATTCTTCGATATCTGGCTCATACACCTATCTTGGGACTATGGTATCCCAAAGGTGCCCAGTTTGATCTTGTTGGATATTCTGATTCTGAATGGGCTGGTGATCGAGTCGACAGGAAATCTACCTCAGGCACATGTCATTTTCTCGGTAGATCTCTTGTCTGTTGGGCTTCGAAGAAACATAATTGTGTATCAATTTCTACGGCTGAAGCTGAGTATATTGCTGCTGGTCATGCTGTACTCAAATTCTGTGGCTCAAGCAAACGCTGAAAGATTAGGGTATTCTTGTGAAGAAAATTCCATTTCTATGTGATAACGAGAGTGCTATCAAAATTTCCCATAATCCGGTGCAACACTCTCGAACGAAGCATATTATATTCGCCTTCATTTTCTTCGAGATCACATTCAGCGAGAAGATATTGTTATTAGCCATGTTCGCACCGAAGATCAATTGGCTGATATCTTTACGAAGCCCCTGGATGAGGAAAGGTTCTGTGCACTTAGGTGTGAGTTGAACATATTGGACTCACGCAATGTGCAGTAAGATCATAACTATCGGTACTCTGTATTATATATTTTCTTTCTATAAGTAGTTTACTTTCATTGGTTTTCTATCGTGTTTTTTTATTTTGTTTTTGTTCATTTGGTGTTGTCCTATACACTTATCACTCCGATTTTTTCCCATTGTTTGTTCCCTCTCGGATTGATTAAGTATCGGACCCTGTTTTCCCTCTATTCTATCCCTACTCCATCTCTGCTTTTCTCTCGTGAACATTTATATTTGTTCTCGATCAAGATTCCCTTCGAATTTCATTAATTCCGAAGGAAAATCTATCGAACTTTTATCTTCTTTTATACTCAATGTTCGACGAGTTTGGTCTTGGATGTAGAGAAACTTTTTTTCGGTTCGTTGGGATTTTCCCTCGATTTCCGCCACAAAATCCGTCCGTTGAATTCGGAGAGACGCGGAATCTGCGCCGTTGGATCGGATTTGACGGTCATGTCAGAACCCTCCCCTATAAATACGGATCCACCTCCTCTGGCACATATGTCGCATTCCCTCTACTTCATCTCTCCGCTCCCGAGCTCTCTCGCACGTCGCCGTGCTGTTCGTCGCTGTCGATTCCCTCGCCGCTGTGCTGCCGGAAGGAAGTCGCCGGAGACCTTCCCGTCAACGAGGATTTTCATCCGCGCCTCCGTAGCCGCCGCACATCACCAAGTTAGGGTATGTGAGGCTCTGGACTCGATTCCAATCTCATCTGTTCATCGAGCCCCGGTTTTGTTCTTGATTTTCTCTTATTTGTTTTAGGTCTGTTTGATCCGTTTGGATTATTGAAAGTTGGGAAATCAGTTTCTAATGTTTTCATTCGATTCCCCATCCGATCTAGGTAAGAAATCCCTCGGAATTTCTCACTTAGACAAATCCCTCCGATGCATATCGATAGATTTACACTTGTGCAACTATTTCATACAAGTTCTTCGTTAGATTTGCACCTGATGAAAATCTAGCCTAGCACTTCCATAAAAACTTGCGTCAAGACAAATTTCTCGATATGTTTGCTGCGTTCAAAATCTTTTTCCTGGAAAATGGCTGGTACTTGTTCACAACTTTTCTATATTCCCTCTTACCTATCTTTTTCGCAGGAAAATGTCTGAGAACGAAGGAAATTTCAGAGAGCCCAAGCGTGTTGGAGGTCGTACAAGAATCACCAATAATTCTGAAGGCCTGTCAGAGGAACTAATTATTGAGAAAAAGTTGAGAACTCCAGAAGGATCAGTTGAAGATGATCGAACGAGAGAAAATCGACTGCAAGAGATTCGAAGGCATCAAGCGCTTCGATGGTATGAATACAAGTCACTTATTCCTCGCTGCGACACATTGTTTGCACTGAATAATCCCTGGTCTGATGTCAAGTCATTGAGGCACAAGTGGACGAAGGAAAATAGACCACCTGCTCCACCCAATGCTCACCCATCCTCTCTCAAAACTCCGGAAGATTTCAAAGAGTTGGTTGCTGCTCGAGTTGCCCGAGCAGAAAAGCAAAGGAAGCCAAAGCCAGGAAGGCTACTACTGCTGAGGATACCGAGGAAGTTGGACCAAGCGCTAAACCGAAGGCTGGCAAGAAATCTGCCAAGCGAAAGAAAAAGGAAGTCGTTGTCTCTCCACCAGAGGAAACTTCTGACGAAGAAGCCAACTCCGATGGTCAAGACCCTGGCACAGAGGCTAACGTCGAGGATATTTCTCCGAAGAAATAGCCGAGCAATAAAGGCATCAGGATCCAGGAGCCAACTGCTAAAGCTCCTCGAGCAACAATTGACATGACCAACTTGGTCACAGATCCACCTATTTCCTCTGCTCCCCCAGTGCCACCTCGTGGACAAGAACCTTCGACTAAAGCGAAGGGAAAGCAAGTTAGGGTGACCGAAGACGATGAAACCCTTATCCAGAGACAGGAAAGGCTGGCCAAACAAAAGGAACTTGAATCACAAGATTTGATAAAGTCCAAGCTACTCAACTTCTACAGTCAACCCGAGCATAAAAAGGCCGAGGTTGCTAAACAATTGGGCATTTTGCATCTGGTAAGCGAGAAATATAGACGCCATATTGAAGGAGGCACTGTACCCAGTGCTCCGAAGGAAAAGGTCATGGCCTCAAGTGCCACCGAGAAAGTGGTGACTCCCACAATCACGAAGGATAAGGATGCAGCCGCTAGTGCTGCGAAGAAAAATTGTGAGGCCCCTAGTGCCTCGAAGGATAAAGTTGCGGCCCCTAGTGCCATAACAAAACCCGTTGCTTCTGGAAAGGCCACCAAGGAGGCCGAGAAGAAAGCCCAAGAGGCTAGGAAAAAGGCTCAGGATGCTCCAGTTCCTCGAGCTGCTCCTGCTCCTGCTCCTGCTCCTGCCCCTGCCCCTGCTGCACCATTTGTGTCCGACCCTCGTGCCGATGAAGAAAGCTCCAACGAAGGAGAATCAATTTCAAATGCTCTATGGGATGCTGATCATATCTCACATATTCTCTGGAAGATGGCCACTACTCCCTGCAAATTCACTCGTGAGGATGATGTTCCACCTGAAATCCAAGACCGAGTTGCTCGCTATATGATCCGATGGGTAGGCTATCTCACCCAGGATCGCAAGGATCGAGAAGGAGAAATTTTCTATACAAAGCAGCTTCGAGAGGAAACTGAAGATCTTGAGTCCCGACAGTTTTTCAAGTCCAAGCTTGCAACACTTGCTGAATCCAGAAGGACACAGAAAGAAAACATCTCTGCTATCAACGAAAAGGTTCGACAGATAGTTTCCGATATGTGCAAGGAGCACAATGGATCCATCACCGAAAGACAATCTCGAAAGAGAAAGTATGCTGCCTCAACCTCTGCGCGTGGGATGCCAGAGATCGAGAAAACTGCTAAGAAGAAAAAGTTTGCTGAGGTCGTTGCTGCAACAGCACGACAGGAAACTGCCCCAACCCTCGCCAAGAAACCCACTCCACCCCGTACGAAAACTCCACCTCCGCGCCAAACCACTCCACCTCCTCGCCAAACAACTCCTCCACCTCATCAACCATCACCACCAAAAGCTTCGTCGCCACCACCCAACCCACCATCACCACCTCAAATCATTCCATCATCCACCCCAGCCATCGATCCCCAAGCTCAAGTTCAGACCGAGCAACCTGCTCAGGTCGATCAAGAACACCATGTCCCAATTCCATCTGCGCAGAAGGATTATTCCTCTGCCCAGACTCTGAATGAAGGAGAAGATGCAGAAGTTGATATAACAACTGTTTCTTCTCGACAAGATGTTGCCGAAGGAAATAGCTCTGGAGATGCTAGTTCAAGTGAAAGTTCTTCCTCCTCCTCTTCAAACTCTTCGAACGAAGAGATGGTTGATGCCTTTGCACAACTTGATGAAGATCTTGATGCAATGGAGACAGAGGAGGCCACCCAAAATTCCAATGCCGACGAAGGAGTTGCCGTCGAAGAGCAGGCCGAGGAAAATGCTCATGCAACCATTCCAGCTCAGGACATCGTAAATGTTCCATCTTCAGTTCCTCGTCCTCCTGAACCAATTTACCAAATTCCATATAATGCTGCTGAATTTTTCCAGTTGATGAGCTGCTACATTCTACGCATCCGAGAGAGATGATACCTTTGTTCCGCCCCGATGTTCCTCCAGGAGGCCCTATCTTCAAGAGGCGGGAACACAAGCCGTTTTTCTTCGGGCCCAATCCCTACGAGAAGCGAATTAATGCATATTCTCTTCGGTTTTGGACCCAGGAACAAGCTATCTATTATACTCGAGTGCTGTACAACAAGGCTAGAGTTTTCCAACATAAATATCTTGATATGCCTTCGGTGTACTCCACATCATGTGTTTGAGAATGTTCCCGAAACAATTGATGGCCTGCATGCTCACAAGATGTTTGCTCTCGATTGTGGCTATAATCCAGAGCTCATCAAGAAGTTTTATGCCACCTTGTATGGCACTGGTGATCCTGAGAACTCGAAGACGTGGAAATTTAATTATATGATTCAAGGCCAAGTATTCCATATGACTGTCGATCAATTTCTGGCCATCATCAATTTGCCTCGTTTCGAGGGATTACCACACAAGCTTCATGATCTTCCTGCCCCAACTCCAGCTGAATTTTCTTCGTTGATGAATCCAGATGTCGTAGGAGATCACTACCCAACTGAGCCGAAGCGAAGGCATCTTGTCTTTGAAGCAAAGGCATGGTTCTATATTCTTTCGAAAACTTTGATGCCAATGCTCGATGTGCACGATGATTTTCCCATTCCCCATGATGTGAAACTTGCTCTGTTGAAGTTAGTCCATGGTCATCCCTTCGATTTTGAAGACTACTTCATTCGCACGTTGGTGTCCTGTGCTGATGATCACAATTCTCACAAGCCCTATACACCCTGGATGATGGCGATCTGCAATTACTCTCGGGATGTGCCATTCCCCGTATCTATATTCCCCAAGATTTTCACTCCACCAGTAAGGGAAGTTTTGCAGATTATTACTCGACCCACCGATTAGTATGCTGAGCACACTGGCATCCGCGCCCACATGACTGAGCGCAATATTCGCTCGAAATTTATCAAGCCAGTTCATCACATGGAAGTATCTCTTCGGACCCAGCAAATGCTTCAACACCACATTGACCAAGATTTCCTTCAGAAGCAAAAGATGATGGATGAAATCAACCATCTCTGCAACATTGCCATGAACAATAATCAGATGCTGCGTGAATGCCTTCGCCGCGATTGGAAAGGGTTGCGCAAATTCAATTTCCTCGGTCAACTTCAGCACTGCGGCTTTGAAGTATATCCTCCGCATCTGAACAGGAACTGGACTAATGATGATCGGGTCGATCGACCAGAGTTCAATATTCCTTTGCTGCCGAAGAACAGGGACGTGCTCAGTGTTGATGATTACTATCACATCACGGTGAACACCATTTCCTCCGAATCCGACCAAGATGAAGAACCTCGACGTCAAGCGAGAGTTTTGTCTCCATTTCCTCGAAGCCCCAGGACCCTGCCGGAATCGCAACTGGAATCTTCTAGAAATCACCATTCCTTCAGAACGAAGATTACTCCTCCAGCCGGACGCCCAATTCGTCGTGCTCCAACGCTCGCCGAATCTTCTCGACGTCGCCAGCGCCGCCCAAGCGAGTAGGGATTTCTTTCGACCCTATTCTCTCGACTTTTTGTACGTTGTGACAAAAAGGGGGAGATGTAGTGGCATCGAAGAAATTAGTTTGCCTTCGGGGTTAAGGGCTTTGCTTTTTTGGTCGCTGAACTTTTAAACCTTGAGTTTCTGAGTAGTTTCAACAAACTTTCGATTCATATTCGATCTGGTTGTAACTAACTCTAAGTAGGTCTGTGAACTGCTACTTTTATCGTAAGATATCTATCTGCTGCTTGCGATACTTAACCTTTTGCAGGAAGTTATCTTTCATATAAGTTCACATGTGATTCGAGGAGATTGCATATCTTTTCATTGGATATTATCTGGATTTGCAATTTCACTCGCTAAGATTATGATGTTTTTCCCTCGACACATTACTTGTCAAATATGCACTTCATAGGAAATACATATCTTCCGTGCATACATCAAGGGGGAGTATTTCATCGATCTTAGCACTGGTTTATCATCGAAAACTCAAAACTCTTTCAATTATTTATCGATGCCTGTTTTGTCAACAATCGTCCTAAAAGGGGGAGATTGTAAGAGCAAGTTTTGCCACCGAAGGTTTTGGAGATTGTTGGACAAAGCAGTAGTGGAACTAATATTGTTTTCGAGTATAAACAAATACTTAGGTTCCGAAAGAATGGAGATTGCAAGTAGAAGGTCGAAGGACAACTCACTGCAGTGAAGCTGCAGTCATCTACCGAAACCTTTGAAGGAAGGCGACCCCCAAAAATGTCATCGAAAAAGAAGACACTCTCGATTAAAAGCGCAACGAGGAGAAAGCTAAAGGTGGTTGAAGACTTAGTCTTTTTACTAGTTTCTCTTTATTTTCTTGAGTCGTAGGAAAACCCGTACTATCAAGAGGGGTTTGCTAGTTGAGATCTTTGTCGAAGTGAATTTGCTCTGCTCACATAAACCCACAAAAGCCTACCGAGAGGAATCATACTGAGTCGAGTGAATAGCTCGAAGGCAAAGTCATCGCACTTTGTGCCTTAGAGAGAGAACTCGTTCGGTAAGTCTGCTTACTTGTTCCTCAAGTAAATTTGCCCAGTGATTGAAATCCGACCGTTGTGGACACGCGTCAAGCGGTTGCATCGGGTCACTTCAGTCATTTTACCCATCGGGATCGCCACCTATAAATACCCCGCACCTACCCGCCATTTCGGGTTGGCTGCTCCACTGAAGATTCTAAGACAGAAGTACTGTGAGCATCCCAAGAGAGATTCATCGAGAGAAAACCGAAACCCAAGTCTGAACTGAGTTGAGAAATTCACAAAGACTTAGGTCAAGATTAGCCGATCTTTTTATCTTTGAGAACTGCAAGTCTCCTAGACGGTTAGGCGTCGCCTGTCAAGCAGTCGAAGATAAATTGTCGCTGCTGAAGGAAGTTTGTAAAGGTCTCGAAGATGTCCTGAATCATCTTCCACGAGTGAAAACTGGACAAGCTCAAGGAGTTTGTTGAAGTGGAGAATAGGACGGAGAGAGTTTTTCTCTAGGTGTTCAATCTCTAGTCCCTCCAACCAGACATAGCACATTGCAGAGTGTGAACTGGTTTACCAAACATCGTCGTGTCAGGCTCGTTTTCCTTCTCGCATTTACATTCAGTTTTTACTTGTTGCATGCTTGTCTTAGATGTTTTCCCTCGCTCGCAATCCTTTCTACCCATGCATGTCTTTCGATACTGTAATTCCTTCGAGATGCCTGTAGTCCTTCGCAATTTGCATGAATTCCTTCTAAGTTCCTTAGAATTTTTAGAAGTGATCATTCACCCCGTCCCCCTCTGATCATTCTTGAGCTTTCATGGATAGATATCTCAAGGTGGATGATTAGTGAGTAGATGTTGATGAATAAACGGTCTACTTGTCTTGGCGTACTTCCCATATGATTGAGCCTCTAGCTTTCTTGTAGCATAATTAGCATTGCGGTGCGTTTATAATTTTTTCAATTGCCCAGCTGTAATTTGTTCACCCAAAATAGTTATTTATCGTCTTTTGGGAGAGAGACATCACTACTGAACATCATGGGAACCCGGTGAAAGGACGTGGATGTCGCCTAGGGGGGGTGAATAGGCGTTTAAAATAATTACGGATTCGGCTTGAACAAATGCGGAATAAAACTTAACGTTTAATTTTCCAAGCAAGAAACCTAAATAAGCTAGGCTCAACTATGTGCACCAACAACTTATACTAATCAAGATAAACAACTATGTGGTAGCAAGATATATGACAAGAGCACTATGGCTATCACAAAGTAGGTGCACAAGTAAATAGGTTGACTAGAAGAACAACCTATGGGACAAGCAAGTACAATAATATGAGCAAGCACAAGATAAACAATGTAATAAGCTTGCTCAAATAAAAGGTAGAGATAACCGCAAGTGGAGCCGATGGAGACAAGGATTTTTTACCGAAGCTCCTTCTCTTGCGAGAAGTACGTCTCCGTTTGGAGAGGGTGACGAGCAAAATGCTCACACGAAGCCAACGAGGGCCACCCAATTTCTTCTCACGCTCTTACCAATGCAAGATGCCGTGATTCCACTATTAGGACACTTGAGGGCGGTCACCGAACCCGTACAAATGGCAACCCTTGGGGGCGGTCACCGAACTCGTACAAATGCTCGGGGCAATCTCCACAACCGAATTGGAGGCTCCCGTAGTGTCCCGAAGCTTTCCACCACAATGATTGAGCTCCGCAACAACAAGCCTCTGGGTGCCAACGCACCCACGAGGTACAATCTCTAGAGTGCCAATGCACTCAAGAGTAGCTATTTGCTCTACTTCATTCACTACAAAGAATCCTCGGAGATAACTCAAACTGATGCACCAAATGCAATGGCAAGAACACACGAAGTGCTCAAGTTCCCAACTCTCAAATCCCACCAAAGCAACAAAAGCTATGGAGGAATATGTAAGGAAGAACAAGGAGAACACAAAGAACTCCAAGATCTAGATCCACAAGGTTCCCCTCACTTAGAGGATAGATGGCTTGGTGGAGAATGTGGATCTAGATCTCCTCTCTCTTTTCCCTCAAAAAGGAGCAAGAATCATGGGAGGGAAAGAGAGTAAGCAAGCTCAAAGAGGTCAACAATGGGGGGAAGAACTTGCAAGGAACCGGTAGAGACAAAGGAGGAAGAAGACCCCCTTTTATATGTCCCCACGAAATCTGACCGTTATGCACAGAAAAGCACAGACCGGTACAACCGGCCTGCACCCCCGGTACAACCGGTCCACCCAGAGAAAACCACACTCTTTAGAACCCTAGCTAGTGGCAGAGAGGGCAGGGAGGTACAACCGCTCCGACAACCGGTAGTGCCGGATTTACCGGTAGTACTGGATTTACCGGTAGTATCGGATTTACCGATACAACCGGTAAGCTACCGCTCTGCCACCGGCCCAGGTCAGAAGGAAAATGGCTATCTCCCGGTGGTTGTTCCGGTACAACCGTTCCCCTAAACCCTAGCCGCTGGTGGGGGAGGGCGAGCGGTACAACCACTCCTAGCACCGGTAGTACCGGTTTTACTAGTACAACCGTGCTGCCACCGCCCCGCCACCGGCCTAGATCAGAGGGGAAAGGCTCCCAGCCCGGTGGTACCGTCCCCTGGCAAGGGCGGTACAACCGGCCCAACAGACCAGTACAACCGCCCGGCAGGAACTGCCATCACCAGGAAAACCAGAACAGCCACAACTTCTGCATATGAAATCCGATTGAGGCAAACTCAAGCTTGATGGAAAGCTAACGAACAGAGCTGCCTAATAACCTCTAAACGAGAACTCCGATTGAGGCATATTAAATATTAAGAAGTGTCAAGAGAGAAATGCCAAACAAATAGAGGTGTGAAACCTCTAAACGAGAAGAACCGACAAATCTCCCACATCGAAGAACACAAGAGAAGATGCATATGAAATCCGCTTTTGATGAACACGAGCTTGTCAAGAGGAATACCACAAGCTCCAAAACTCACGAGGAGAAAAACCAAACAAGAACCAATAGAGATGATGCCAAGGATGCAAAGGTTTGCGCTCTCCACGGACGATTCAGACTAGCCTATAACCCGGTCTCCTAACTACCACCAAGAGACCGGTAAACAAGACACCTATCTATGTCAAACCTTTGTCTTGCACATAATCCACTTGAGCTTGATGATGACGATCATGCCCGCCTCAAGTTGGAACATCTTCCTTGATTCCACCGGCTCGATGAATACTAGTAGATTGCTCCCCCATACTCCATTATGGGTGAGCCTCTTTTAGGCACATCTTCACAAGACCATTATCACCAAATGGTCGGCAAGCTCCAAGCATATGATATCTTTGTGATGCTCCTCTTGAACTTGCACGCGTCAGTTTGACCAATCTTTGGATAGCTCCATGAAGAACACCTTGGTCAACACGTAATCTTCATCCTACAACCTTGAAGCTACCATATGATCTTCAAGCGTTGCCTATGGACAAACCTTAAAGTATAACTCAAGGATACCATTAGTCCATAAAGATTGTCATCAATTACAAAAACCAAACATAAGGGCACATGCCCTTTCACCCGGTCCAAATTTCCACCATTGTTTACTCCTCAATAATTTACTACTTTTATTTCCTTTTTGTTGCAATTACCACTACTATTCCCGCCCATATTTTGATCCTTTGTAAACAACAAGACCGGAGAGATTGAAAACCTCTCTGAACTCGTTGGGAACAAAGTTATTTGTTGTTGTGTGCAGGTCATCTCAAGTAAGAAACCTCAAGGTTGTAAACGACGCCATTGTTTTCTTGCCACCTACTCGTAGCACTTGGAGTCCTACTGGAGACATAAACCTTGGTATATTCACCGAGGGAAACTTACTGCTGTCTACTTCTTAACCTTCCACTTGGGGTAACCAACAAGGGGCGAGAAGCCATGATACGTCCCAAACGTATCTATAATTTCTGCTTACTCCATGCATGTTTTGGGTGATATTGCTATGCTTTTGATACACTTTTGATCATATTTGTACTAACCTATTAACTCAGTGCACCACAATGCCAGTTTCTGTTTTCTGCTGTTTTTGTATTTCAGGTTTTCCCATTACTTAAAGTGACCAAATACTTACGGGAAATTATATAAAGAACCAGCGAGACGGAACCTTCCAGATGCCCGAAGGGGGCCCAGAGGGGCCCCACCAGGCGTCCAGGCGCCATGGTGGCCGCGCCAGCAGGGTGTCTAGACCCCTGGTGGTGGCCCTCTGGCCCCACACAGGTGATTCCGGAAGGTTCTTCTGCGCTGATTTGTTATCTGATTTTCCCAAACTTTTGGAGCACTTTTAATATGGGGGAAACCTGAAATAGAAAAACAAAAAAAATAGGAACTGGCACTGTGGTGCACTGAGTTAATTAGTTAGTCCAAATATGATCAAAAGTGTATGAAAGTGTATCTAGATCATAGCAATATCACACAAAATATGCATGGAGCAAGCAGAAATTATAGATACGTTTGAGACATATCAGATGTCGACTTGTCGAATACAAGGATGCAGAATCGCTACCTATGCCTCGAGAGGATCTAAGTTGAGTCCTCTTTTTGTGTCCAAGGGCTCCGACTTATATAGATGCCAGATCCCTAAGACCACATGAGTCTGATTTCTACATGAGGTGGAGTCCTGCTCTAGTTATAGGTGGTTTCCTTGTTCATCAAGGTAGGTCTAATTCCTTCTAGGGGCTTCGGGATTTACGCCTGGTACGACCCGGCCCAAAATCGGGTCCCCCTCTGGGCGTTCTTTTAAACAAGTCGGTCTGGGTCTTCTGTATGCGGGGTTATGGTCTTGATCCATCCCCCCAACATTAGCCCCCAAGATTGATGCGACGCTTTAGCTTCACGGCGATCTTCCTGACTCCCTTTTGCAATTATCCATGACGACTCTTAGAAAGCCGACTCCTGTTGATCTACATAAGTGCATTTATGGTAACAAATCTTGTTCTCCATTTATTACGGAGATTCCCAAAACGATCCCCTCCATTGCTTTGGTCACATTAATAAATGTATTGTTTTAATGCTGCAAGGATCTAGGGGACTTTCTGTTGGGCTGCTCTTTGCGGTGCCTTGATTTTCGGCTGGTCGACCTTATAAATGGACCTCCTTAATTTACGTCCCCTTTATTCTATCTCAGACGCCATCTCCTCTTCTTCTTCTTCCTCACGCCCTGAAGATGAAGTTCTCAACCTCCTCCGCCGTCACGTCGAGCGTACTCTCCAACTCCGGTGACACGGAGGAGATCTGGGACCTTGCCACTCCCGTTCATCATGCGAGTAAGCTCCTTCCCTGCCTTCTCTCTTTCATCGTGATTCGTTTGTTCATGTCTCCATTGTTGTTTCACACTCAAGCTCGGTATACACGAGATGAATCAATGACGGCCTCTATAGATGCTATAGATTAGTTAGAATCTATCCATGAAGCATCATTAGGTCTGTTGATTTCATTTCTCAAGTGCTTCATTCAGATATTTTTATAGATAGATCGCAATAATCTTTGTCTCTCATAAGCATTGGAATAAACTCCACTTTTTCACATGTATTTTCTAGGTTTCGTAGATCCGTTTGCCTTACTGTTTTGTGCAAACCCTGTTTGTGTTTAACTTTTAGCTTCTCGAAATCCAAATTATAGACAATGTATTTAAATCATGCGGTAGCTTTAGTCGTCCTTTTCTTCAACCGACTTAGCATGTCTACAAAAATAGGTCTTTTTTTCCTTCACCATGGGGAAGAAAACCGCTGGTGTAGGTCGCAAAGGCCAAAAGGGAAAACCTAAGGAAAAAACCATCTCCAAAGAATACTTTCGAAGCCAACTGGATGAAGTCGGAGATGACCCAATTCAGGTTGGAAGAGATGGAGAATGCTAAGATTTTGCCTCCTCAGTTGGAAATTAAGTGGCGAGCCCCTGGGGAGGAGACCCGGCCACAGCCTCAAGAGGGCGAAGTGGTTGTTTTCGCTGATCACATATACCGGGATTACGTCCTACCGGTCCAAGTTTTTTAGGAGCTTTCTGCACGCATACGGCTTACACCCCCAAGATCTGGCTCCCAATTCTATTCTCCACATCTGCCACTTCCAAGTCTTTTGTGAAGTATATTTTACAGAGGAAGCTAACCGTGAATTTATTCGCCGAGTTCTTTTACGGCAATAATAAAACTGAGCACAACGGAGCTCCGCTTCTGAAGTGTGGAGGAATCTCCATCTAGAGGCGACAGAGAAGTATGTACCCGTCCTTGAGGTTATCCACTCATGCGAAAACCTGGCAGAAGTCGTTTTCTACTGCACTATCAAAGTCCCAGAGGGCGAGCCCCCTTCCTAGCTTCCATGAAAGCCGACTTGTTTATCATGAGGACCTGAATGCTTATCCGGACGATAAAAAAGGAGAAACTCGAACCTTTGTTCGCCCGAATGAAAGAATTGCTCGCTCATGGACTTCTTGGCACAGACCTGATCCGGTGCTGGGTTGGTTGGCAAATCCATCCTCTCAGCGTGAGGGGCTGGCTTCTGTGTGAGTATTCAGGTCTGAAGGACGTCATCCATTATGCACACGCAGAATTAGGGCCGGCTGCTCTTGTGTGGCACCCCGGCTCAGAGGACCGGGACGCCCCGTGCACCAGCCCAGAGATCAAGTCTTCTGGAACACGGCACTGATTGGCATAGAACTGAACAACTTTCTATTACCGAAGATAGGCGTACACGAGGTCTATTACAACGCTAGCGGAGACACAACTTGCTCCTCAGGCTAGCCTCAGCTCTACACCAAGCAGCAACATAACTCTAGCAGCGGAATAACGACGGCAGCGGAACAACAACGGCGATGATGAACTCCAATCCACAGGGACACTGGTTGGGACACCTCCTAGCTCGCAAACACCAGGAACGTCGTCCTACGCATCCAAAGCACGCCCTGCAAATCTGGCATAACACGCCAGGTCAGTACAATGAATGTACTTGCAAGCTCACAACAACCATGCAACAAGGAAAAACAATAACATGGCAACAGGATAAGGTATATTAGTGAATTAAACAGGTGAGAAACAATATCATGCAAACAGATATTCATTAAGCATATATCAGCATTAAGACTAATGCACACACAATGGATCCCACACGATCGTCGCATGATCGCGTGGCTTACCTCGGAGTCCTTACAGACTCCAGCACCGGGTCACTTCGTGACCAATCACTTCCACGGGTCGTGGCGTGACCAAATGAGTCATCGCACGACCATGCAACGGGTTAGGTGTCCCTCGTTACCACCCAAGCAATCCACTTATCGTACAACCATCCACTTACCATAAACTTACCATCGTACTCTAGTTTATCATATGGTGTGACCTAGTACGAACTGTGTCCCATGACCGAGGACGCGGCTATTCGAATAGATTTTGACTCTGCAGAGTTTGTGCACGTTACCCACATTATGGAGTTCTTCCTCCATCCAGCACCTCGGTACTTGTCCCACAGGATCCTTGGAACTCGTACCGCAGGAGTGGACTAGGACTTCTCCAACGAGACTGATACTACCGTGTGACCCTCTTACCGTATCACCGACATCCCGTCTTGGGTAGCCCCCATGGTTAGGTGTCCTTCGTTACCACCAGAACCACCTGTGGTTAGGTGTCCAGGTTACCACCAGAACCACTCTTAAACTTTGACCCCCGTCGGGGACCGCGCGCAAAACATACTTGGGTTGTCAAGACTATCGCCGTTTACCCGGCCAAAGGCAACTGCCGCGCATAGCCTCCCCTCTTTGGTGATACAAATAAGAGACCCACCGGCAGACCGAATCAAGGCCCGCCCATACAAGCAAATGTGGCTGCACGGATAAGTCCGGTTCGGTGGCACCTGATCAACTTGTTACGAAGCATATCTCCAACAGCGAACACAAGCATCAGGTGCAACATGAGTATCAGATCATAACAATGCATATATTAACATGATAGTTTCATATATGATCAAGCACTTTTTAGATGGTGAACTTATCCGTGTTACAAAGATCAAGTTATTTAACATGGCAACATTATGAATGCAGTTAAGAATGACTTAGGCATAGCATGAACCAGCATAGAGATGACATGATCAACTTGACATGGTGTTCGTATGTGGCGGTTACGATGGTGCCGAGTATAACATGGAAATGACATGATTAAAACATAGCAGGAATATAACATGGCAAAACATAGCATAGCATGGCAATGATAACATCAATCATAGCATAGCAACATGATCATAATCACCGATATAAGCATATCATCGAACAACAGTTTTTAAAGACACGTCAAAGCTTTGCAAAGGTGCAAAGGGTATTGTGGCTTGCCTTTCACCAGAGGAGTGTGGAACAGTCCCGGTCTTCAACACCAACAAATCCCTGCAAAAATATTTCAAATAAAGCAACGGGCAAAAGGTCAAACGCCATCTTTCTTTGACCAGAAAATAACAACATAAAAACATGGATGAAACATATGCCAAGGTGAAGAGGAGCTCGATACGAAAACAACGCAAAAAGAATCACCGCGTTTGGACTTACGGTTGCGAAGATACGGATGAAACGGTGTCGGGGGCTATTGTTTTGGAGAGAATACGCTTTCAGAAAAGTGAAAGCGTACTTTGGGCTTCTGAACACAAAAGTACGCTTTCTGTGCGGGAAGGCGTACTTCGGGATGAAAAAGGAAGAAATACGCTTTCGTTTAACGAAAGCGCCTTCTAGGCTGAAGGATCTGGAGTACGCCTTCACAGAAGTGAAAACGTATGACGAGGCGTACGCCACCGCTTGAACTGGATCGGGCCCGGCTGTCAATCTCGTTGCAGCCACTTCCACGTGGGACCCGCGGGAGCGCCTCCCTCCTCCCCTGCTCCTGCCGAACCAGAGCGCGGGCCGCGGCCGGGCCGGCTCGCCGCCATGGATGGGGCACGGGAGAGCTCGAGGTGGGGGCGCGGGGCGCGGCTCGCCTAACTTGCCCGCCGGAGGCAGCTGGGTCCCGCGGGGCAGCTCGCTGTGCCGTGCCCCCACGGCTAGGCGGGGCGGCCACGGGTACAGCGGGGCCACGGGAGGAGCGCTGCTCCAGCGAGGCCGCGGGGAGCTGGCGGCGGTGAGGGAGGTCAGGGAGGGGGTCTCGGGGCCGGCTGGGAGGAAGAGGGGCTCCAGCGGCTCCAATTTGGCCAGAGGGAGAGCGGCGGCTACGGCGGCCGTGGGGCGCAGTGGCGGCCTCCGGCGACGAAATCGGGTAGGGGGAAGAAGCTAGGAGAGGCCTTGGGAGCTGCTGGTGCTTCTCAAGCTCGGGGGCAAGCCCTATTTATAGGGGGAAGAAGGATTCGGTGCTCCGGGTCGCGACAATGGGGCGGCGGCCACGGCGTGCGGGTGAACAGGCGGCTCGGGAGGCTTCGAGACGGGGACGTGGCGCAGGCGTGCTCAGCAAAGCCGGGCGGCGCGGATTGACAACAAGAAGAGCGCGCAGGCGTGCTCTGTAGCACAAGGTGGACATGTCGAGCACGCGCGGAGCGCGTCCAGTGCACGCCGTGTGCGTCCAAGCGCGTGGCCACCAAATTTAGGATAAGACCCTGCGTGGCCAACCATGTCTACAGTGGAGTCCTTTGAGAGTAGATCACATGGGTGCAGGTGGATGGCCAAAAGCATGAACAGGGTGATCTCTAGCTCATCACAAAGTTGGATACAGCAATCTTGGGGCTTAAGTTGTGCTCACATGGTGGGGCTCTGGATAGGACCAAGCTGTCTTTTGGCTTTATGATAGGAGGGACTATGTTTCTGGAAAGTTTGGGCTCAATTAAGCAAATGCACATGGCACTTCCTTTGTAAATGGCACAATGCTGCAAAAGGTGTTTGTATTGTGGTGTGGCTTGTACATTGCTCCCCTAGGGATGATATTTTGCATAGCTCAATCATACACTAGGATGAGTATGTACACCAAGTTTCATCTCATTTGGATCAGGCTAGCTAGCACTTCCTTTACAAATGCCCAATTGGACCAGAGATGCAATGTTGAAGCTAGCATCTCATAGTTTTGGTGTAATTGGATGAAAATTGGTTTACTGGGGTTATTTGGCATGTTGCATATGTGTATAAAATTTCATAGCCATTGGACAAGCCTAGGTAGCACTTGCTTCACAAGGTGTCCTGCTGACCAGAAACTTAAACATGATGGTGCACACACATGGATGATTGGATTTGGCTCAACTCTGGTTTGGTGGGGTTATTTGGTGGTATTATCATGCTCAAAAAGTTTCGAGGTAAATGGGATCCCCTATCATGCACTTGCTTCACAATGCCCCCTTACTGCACCCAAACTTTGGGAATTTATTGTGGGAGTTTGGCTAAGCAGATGGTGGTGGAATTTGGTGGAGATCAATGATATGATCATATGAGATTGCACAAAAAGTTTCACCAGCAATGGATCAATATAAATGGCACTCCCTTCACAAAGCTCCATTCTGCCCCCACAGACAAATGAATTTTTCTAGAGGAAAAAAATCCACTTGGTCTATGAATTTTTTTTGGAGAATTTGGCAAGATATGATGTCAAGGACATCTGGGAATTATTTGGGGATTTATGGAGCAACATAAATAGGGATTGCTTCACAAACCTCAATTAATAGGAATATCCCTTTTATTGGAAAAAGGAATATAGGGCTTGCATAAAATGGTGGCTCGGATGAGATGGGTCCATGGAATGGCAATGGAAAGGTTTGGATCAAGGTCCACCTGAGCATGGAAAGAAAATATTCTCAAGTTTCAAGTCCAACGAGGTGATCAAAATCAAATCCAATCGCAAATCCAGAAATAAATCCGAAAAGTTTTGAAAAAGGAAAGTTCCAAAATCCATGGTGTCACAAACCTACCCCCCTTAGAAAAATCTCGTCCTCGAGATTTGGTTGCTCAGGGAACCATCGCAAACTTACCGTCCTTCGAAAACTTGCTGCTTCTCGGATTTCCTTTTTACCTCATACTGTTCCCATGGTAGCATCCAATATATCTCTGCTGAGTGGGTTTACTTCACCCGATCTGTAGCTCTGACAAACTGTTCTTCCTTGATACCTCACATCCTTTCCTGCTGATTTCAATCCTCATATCTTCTGACTTGTATGGTAACGGAATGTCTTGTTATCGGCTGAATGCTGACGATACCCATGCTGTGTTTAGGGTACCTCGGGTTTTACTCGTGGTACGGTCTTGAATCTTTGTGTTGGCCTTCATCGGTAGTTGGTATCTCAGAATAATTACTATCAGGACCTTGACTGACGGCACTTTGGGTTGCCTCACATTTCTTTTGGGCATGTCCACCGTACTCACGGATTCGGAGCGGGGCACAAATTCTGGACATTCACTTATGCTGAGTTTTGCCTGACAGGTGGCCCTATCCGGGTGGCGATGGGTCATGAGATGCTTCAATCCGGTTCTTGTATTTGAAATGCCGAGCTGCGCGGGTGACCTTCAATGAAGCAGACTAGGGTATCTTGGCCAGACGGACGATCCTGAACTTGAGTAACTGCTCAGGCTAACTGGATCGGTACACGGTCCTTGTCCCATAGTGAATGAGCTTTCTTTGTTGCCGGGATCCATGGTGGTCCACATGACTTCAACTGATCGCGGAAAATTTGACTTGAGGTCCATGCGATTCATTCAGCCTAACCCGTCGCGCTCGAGAGTTCCATTCCTCTGACAACTTGCGAGGTTCCACGCTTGCTCAGATTGCAGCAAGGTTTGACATCTGCCATGTGTGTTTGTCCTGGGTCTTTCCTCTGCGGCAATCACCTTGCTTGTACTGGCCTTTCTTCGGTCAGGGTTCTTCTCTTCTTGCATCGCGGCTTATTGTTCTGCCGCAATCTTTGAGATAGACAGGTTACCATCACCTTTTGTCTCTTGTTTCATCCTGACAACCTTGGTTGCAATGAACGGGGTCTCCAGATTATTATGCTTCGGGGCCTTGTCGGTCCTGATGAGCTGACCTTCATGACGGAAGAAGGATTCAAAGCTCCTTGCTTCCTTTCTTCAAGGTGTTTCTTCATGACTCTGTCAGTCTCTCTTCCAGGCTGAGATGTGTATCCGCCTCTTCTGCTGACTTGTTTCCCGAGAGTTTCGGTTCTTCACCGTTGTTCATGTGCATAATTCTTCCTTGATTGCGAGCATGGTGGTATCCGGACCGGTGTAGCTCTCATACTTGATAAGAATACCCATAACCATATGCGGTTCCTGACGATGTTGAAGTCTTCACTGTCCTGCATGGATGGATTTCTGACAATATCGTTGCGGGTATGATGACGTGTCGAGGAAGACTGGTATCTTGTCCGCGAAGCTTGGGGTAGCTTGCTGGGGAAGGTTGGGTACCATACCCCGGAAGCTTGCTCTGGTGGCGTGTCGAGGAAGGCGGGGTGTCGTACACGGGAAGCTGCCTCGATAGCTTGCTGAAGAAGACTGGGTGCCTTGCCTTGGAATCTTTCTTAATAATTTACTGACGAAGATGGGTTGTCTTGTCACGGAAGTTTGCCTCTTGCGTTGTGGACCTACCAGCCCCTTCTGCTGGAAGTTTCCGCGGCAATTCACTTTAGACGACCGAGCGGCTTGTGCTGGAGTCCATCCCTATGGCGTACCGAGAACGATCGAGTGTCTTGCACTATAAGCTTTTGTCGGAAGGCTGACGGTCTTGGCTGAGAATATATCCTGGTAGCGTATTGAGGAAGGCTGAGGTTCCTTCTGTCCGAAGCTTTCCCTCAATAACGTGGAGGCAAATCTGACCACGGTGTCTGATAGGATTCTGATTGCCGGCTGGTGACGGGAAAACATCCTTACGATCAACTGGGCTTCCTGATATGTCTTGGCCACCTTCCGGAATATATCGAAATAATTTGTATTGCATAGGACTGTAGCTGGTGTTTGTCCTGCCTTGGGTGCATATGCTCGGGTCACAGTCTTTGCTTATCTTTGTATGAACCTTTGCGGCTGTTGTAGTCAATGTAGAAGGGACTCATTGGATAGCTTGGAGAGTATCCATTTGTGAGCCGCTTGCTTCCAACGCAACTGGGTAAAATTCCTGTTTGACTTTCTGATTTCCCGCATTATTGCGGCCTTTAATTGCCTGAGTCTTCAGGCTGTTCTGGTTGAAGGCCTGATGGTTGCCATATGCTTCATACTTGAGAAAAAGCGTGTGAGATGCAACCGGGTATGCGTCATTCCTGTCTTGTTGATTTCCTTATTTCTTTGCGGTCTTCCACTGATAGAATCTTCATGACTGTAACATCCACCGGAAAAGTGCTGACTTGGTCCATTCAGGCAGAACTCATATGGGGTTGAATACTCCTGCTGCCAGCTGGTGTGGGCCCTTGACTTGGTGTCTTCTTGCTGCTTTGCGGTATTTCAATGGTTCTTCGAGGTATGTAGGGTTATGAGCAACTTTCCATTGGGGTGGAGCAAGTGACGCCAAAGAACCAAAAGAAGAACCAACGAAGAAAACCACGGGGCAAAAGCAAACGAGAAGCGGCTTGCTACTTCATCAGCTTTAGCGGTGGTCGATGACTATTCAGACTTCTTGCCAAGAAAACAGCGAATAACCCAGTAGCCACCAGAACGGTCTTTACAACTCAGATCTGGGACTTGTACTAGAAAAGCTCAAGCATTGCTCAAGACAGCCGACCGAAATCAGCTCAGAGCATGAGGCAATGTTGATAAAAAGAATGCAGAGGTCCCCTAAGACGACCGAGAAAACAGCGCAGAGCATAGGGTCTCCACTGCGAAAAGAAACTCAACAACTACCCGAGACGGCCGAAAAGCAGCTCAGAACACGGGTCGGTTGTTGAAAAGAGAAATATAAAACAGGCATCCACTCCGGACGGCCGACAATACATCAGCTCAGAACCAGACGTGGTGCCAATATCGAAGAACAACAAGCAAGGGTCCGTCCAAGTCATCTAGCACCTGCCAAAGCAGAGTTAGTAACCGCCGAGGAAACTGAACAAAGAACCAACAACGAGAACCAACTAAGCAGGAGAAGCAATACTAAACAAGCACTGAGATCACACGCGGGATCTCAACTTATTGCTACACACATCAACATGCAACAAGCAACATGCAACACTACTACTCGTGCATCACGAACTACGCGAAGCTTAGGCGTTCTGATCTGACGGCGGGTTGCCTGGGATCGCGGGAGTGGGCGAAGTAGTCATCAACGATAGGGCTGCGGCAAGAGCTCTCCTTGCATCCCTTGCATCACGGACTAGCTTGACGATGAGGGCGTACTAGGAGATCATGTAGCGGGACATGGTGATCACCGCTGCATCGGCTTCCGCCAGAGGGCGAGGAAACCTTACTTGCCGCGGAGTCGCACCCAAGGTGGGGTAGAAATGGAAGGCGCGATTCTGATGCATCGCACTTTCCTGGTGACGGAGGCCTAGGAGGCCCTCCATCGCGGCAAGATGAATGGCACGATCCGGGGTAGAAGCGGGTCCACCCTGGAAGTTGTGTAGCGACCCAATTCACACAGAATTGAAGTCTCTGTGCTCAAGTGTCAGTCCCTGGATCGAACTCGCTGGCACACACAGTATTATAGATGTATATCAAAGTACAAGTGCATCATTATTACAACATATGATCCAGAGTAAATAAATAACAAATTGCATAGCTCAAGGCTAGCTTATTCAATATAAATATAGCGGAAGCAAAAGCAAGTAACGTGGAGTCCCATCAACAGCCACATGCGAACATGCTGAGTGTAGACTCGCAACCCCTAAACGAACCTTACTGATTGTCTGAAAAACCTACAACACCGAAGGTTACAGCCCGACAACGGGTCAGTACATCTGATTTGTACGGCAAGTGACACGGAAAAGTTTATATAAAGGACTTACAACTACATGCAAGGTAAGTCAAAGGAAAGGCTTATGGTTTAGTTTTGCAGAAAGCCAATTTTCTCCTGAACTAAACTAGTCAAAATTTTAAGTTGAACTTACTACTTAAGAACGAACTGGGCACACCAGTTCCAACACCACACCCTTTATTTAATCTTGCGCACTCAAATTATTATGGTGATTCATATGTCAAGATCCTCCAGTAACAGTAATGTCTAGTAGCTCAAGGATGTCCATAACCGGGGACACGGCTAATCATGATTAGTTTTTACTCTACAGAGGTTAGTACACTTTCCCCGCTGGACTCAACCCGAAGATTGAGACGAAGTCTTTCAGAAGAGGTCACCTACACCCAACGGCAAGCCGGTACACCCTATCACATCTACATCTGCTAGTCACCAAGTATGTCCATATGGCCAGCGGCTGTACATGGAAGCTCCTAGTCACCAAGTATGTCTGATCTTTTTGAGCCTGTACGGCGCCCTCTTACGTTCAGACGGTAGCACCATGACGTACTGTCAACCACCAAACCAACCATTAGGGGTACAACCCGGTCTCGCCCTTAGATAAGGCACGAGCCCCCAGGAAGCACTCCCTGCACGTCCAGAGGTGATTTCTACTTATGATAAAGTTGCTACACAAATTATTAAATAGCTCACATGTACTCCATGAATTTACACAACCCAAACCATGTCTACAAAGCATAGCAATAAAGCAACAACACGGCTAGGTTGATCTAAGCTAGACAAGTCAAGACATGTGGCTATCCTAACTGGTTTTGCAGCAACAGTAAAATAAACTACCTATCATGCAATAGGGTGATATTTCTTAACATAATGCATATAGTAAATATAGGTATGAGTATGGTCAAAGTATCACTTGCCTTCTTGCTGGTCCTGACGGTCACAATCCTCAAAATACGAGGCGGCACACTCCGGACAATCTATACGAGAAAACATAGCACCAATCAATCATATGTTCAATAAAAATATGCACAAACAGTAATAAACATTCAAAGAACAGAATCAAAACTTGCCTAACAGTAGCTAAACTTAAAGTACTTGTCAAAATAAAACCAACGCAACAAGAAACGGCGCAAATGGGCGCACCGGTAAAAAGTTACGGCTGCCGGAAGTTCAAATTTGGATATGCTTGGGAGTCAAATTTTAAAACTTCAAACTTCTGTAAAACTTGGTCTACTTGCTAGGAAATTTCTACACGGTCGCAACGCAGCTGGAATCGCCCAATTCCGAGTTGCGGTTAAAAAGTAGCCGCGAAAACGGTATCGGGGTGACACCGGGGGTACCGGGGTCCTCCATTGTAAAAAGGACCCGGACGTAAATAAAAATAACATAAAAAACGCGATCGGGTCCCTGACGGTTTTGGATCCAGATCTGGAAGTTTTTTCTCAACGCGTTTTTTTTTCGCAACTCCTCACGAACAAAGCCACGGCCATGGCCTTGGAGCTTGGCTCCGGCGAGGCTGGCTGCTCCGGCCGAGGGCCGGCTACGTGGCAGCCAAGGCCGGCGGCGGGGGCGGGGTGGGCGGCGGGGTGCCGGGGCGCGGCGGCGGGGTGGGCGGTGGCCGGGCGCGGGGCGGGCGGCGGCGGCTCGGCCGGCCAGGCAAGCTCGCCGGCTCGCCGGCGGCGGCGCGGCGGCTACGGTGGCGGGGCGGCGCGGCTAGGGCGGCGGGGTCGAGCGCGGTGAGGTCGGGACGTAGGCGGGGACTCACCGGCGGCGAAAAGTCGAAAATCCGGCGAACTTTCGCGGTGGTCCGGCGAACTCCGGCGAGATTCCGGCGAAACTCCGGCGATGATGTCGGCGGCGGCGGGTCCCGCGGATTAGATTAGGGCTAACCTAAAAACGCTAAAAGAAAATAATTTAGCCCTAAACGGGGCTATTTATTGACAGCCTCTAATCCCCTTTTTTTTCTTTTTAAATCCGAGATAAATACAAAATCGGTCTGCGGGAAAAAAACAGAACCGGCCCAATAGGCCCAAAACAATTTTAGAAAAAACACAGAAAATTATTTTTAAATTCCGTCTTCGCCAATATTTTTAAAATAATAAAAATGAATTTTTGGCTGTACCAAAATATTAAATAAAAATAAAAACTTTGCAACTTATTTTTTAAATATTTTTAAATACTTTTTTGGCATTTTAAAAATACCGAAAACTCCGAAAATTGATTTAAAACTTTTCCGGAGCATAAATAAATTCCCATAATATTTTTAGAAAATATTTATAACTCCAAAGTAAATTTAAAAAGTCTCCCAAAAATATTTTAAACTATTTTCCAACAAATTAAAAATGGGCAAAAGTCCTTTTATATCCTCTCCAGCGAACTGCCATGTGTTGAAAAATGTTTAAAAATATTTTAAAACTCCAGAAAGATGTGGAAGCAACATGAGATGCATATGATGATCTATTCACATCCAAATTTAGAAAATTGGGATGTTACAAACCTACCCCCCTTCAGATGAATCTCGTCCTCGAGATTCGGGCTGGCTAGCAAAGAGATGCGGGTGGTCTTGCTTCAGATCTTCCTCACGCTCCCAAGTTGCTTCCTCTTTGGTATGATGATCCCACTGAACCTTGCATATCCTGATAGTCTTGGTGCGGGTAACTCTTTCTGCAGTCTCCAGAATCTTCACAGGTTTCTCCTCATAAGTCAAGTCACTCTCCAACTGAATTGCCTCAAGTTGCACTGTATCTCTCAAAGGAAAATCTGCCATCTCTGCATGACACTTCTTCAGCTGGGATACGTGAAACACATCATGAACTCCTGACAAAGCTTCTGGCAACTCCAACTGATAAGCTACCTCTCCTCTGCGCTCCAAGATCTTGTAAGGCCCCACAAAACGTGGTGCTAACTTGCCCTTGATTCCAAACCTCTTGATTCCGCGAATTGGTGAAACTCTGAGATACGCACGGTCTCCAACCTCATAGGTTACATCCTTGCGCTTAGCATCTACATAACTCTTCTGCCTGGACTGTGATATCTTCAGTCTATCACGGATCAACTTGACTTTCTCTCAGCATCTCTGATCAGGTCTGGTCCAAACAACTGACGCTCTCCTACCTCATCCCACATCAACGGAGTCCTGCTCTTCCTGCCATACAATAACTCGAATGGTGCCATCTGAAGACTAGCCTGGTAACTGTTGTTATAAGAGAACTCAGCATACGGTAAGTTATCATCCCAACTCGAACCATAATCCAACGCACAAGCCCTCAGCATATCCTGCAAGATCTGATTGACTCTCTCGGTCTTCCCATCTGTCTGAGGATGGAACGCTGTACTGAACTCCAGCCTAGTGCCCAAGGTCTCATGCAACTGACGCCAAAACTTCGAAGTAAACTGAGTACCTCTATCAGACACAACCTTTCTTGGAACTCCATGCAAAGACACGATCCTGGCCATATAAATCTTGGCTAGCTTGGCACTGTTATAAGTTGTCTTCACTGGAATGAAGTGAGCAACCTTGGTGAAACGATCAACAATCACCCAAATAGAATCATATCCTGACCGAGTCCTGGGTAAACTAGTAATAAAGTCCATACCTATCTGATCCCACTTCCAATCTGGTATAGGCAATGGCTGCAACAATACTGCTGGCTTCTGATGCTCAGCTTTGACTCTTTGGCAAACATCACACAAAGCAATATACTGGGCTATCTCTCGCTTCAGGCTAGGCCACCAAAATCTCTCCCTCAAGTCCAAATACATCTTGGTATTCCCGGGATGAATATAATAAGGTGAATCATGTGCCTCCTGAAGAATCTACTTCCTAATCTCTGCATCTTGCGGTACACAAATGCGCTTCTCAAACCAAATGGCTCCATGCTCATCCTCACGGAAACCCTCTGCTTTTCCCTTGGTCATATTCACTTTTATCTCATCAATTTCTGCATCACTCTTCTGAGCTTCTCTGATTCTTTCCAACAGATTGGGCTTCACTTCCAATGTTGCCACATATCCCTTAGGAACTATCTCCAACCTGAGATTCTTGAACTTCTCACATAACTCACGCGACATATCCTCAACATTAGCAACATTGATATGACTCTTACGGCTCAATGCATCAGCAACCACATTCGCTTTACCAGGGTGATACTGTACGTTCAAATCATAATCCTTAATAAGCTCCAGCCATCTACTCTGCCTGAGATTCAAATCCTTCTGAGTAAACATATACTTCAAACTCTTATGATTAGTAAAAACATCACAATGATTACCAACAAGATATTGCCTCCATGTTTTCAACGCATGAACAACTGCAGCTAACTCCAAATCATGTGTAGGATAGTTCTGCTCATGGTTATTAAGCTGACGAGAAGCATATGCAACAACTCTACCTCCTTGCATCAAAACACAACCAAATCCTCGACGAGATGCATCACAATATACTTGGAAATCCTTATGTATATCAGGCAAACATAAAACAGGTGCAGTTACTAACCGTTTCTTCAACTCCTGAAAGTTGGTTTCACAAGCCTCACTCCAAACAAACTTATTCTCCTTCTTCAACAGCCCAGTCATTGGTTTTGCAAGCTTGGACAAATTCTCAATGAACCTCCTATAATATCCTGCAAGACCCAAGAAACTGCGAATGTCCCCAACTGTCGCGGGTGTCTCCAATTCTGTAACTGTTGAAACCTTGGATGGGTCCACGGCTACTCCTTCTCCTGACACAACATGTCCGAGGAATCCAACCTCCTTCAACCAAAACTCACACTTGCTGAACTTGGCATACAACTTGTGCTCCCTGAGCTTCTCCAATACCAAACGCAAATGTGCCTCATGCTCTTGCTCATTCTTGGAATACACCAATATATCATCAATGAATACCACAACTAATTTATCCAAGAACTCCATAAACACCTTGTTCATCATATTCATGAAGTATGCAGGAGCATTAGTCAATCCAAATGAAATAACAGTATACTCATACAACCCATACCTTGTAGTAAAAGCAGTCTTTGGAATATCCTTCTCCCGAATCTTCACTTGATGATAACCAGAACGAAGATCAATCTTAGAGAATACACAAGCTCCCTCCAACTGGTCAAATAGATCATTAATCATAGGTAAAGGATACTTGTTCTTGATAGTAACATCATTCATAGAACGGTAATCAACAGACATCCTCTGGGTTCCATCCTTCTTCTCAACAAACAACACTGGAGATCCCCAAGGTGACGAGCTTGGGCGAATGAACCCCTTTTCTTGCAACTCTCTGATCTGTTCCTTTAACTCTGCAAGTTCATTAGCGGGCATCCTATACGGTCTCTTAGCAATAGGCCCAGTGCCTGGTATTAAATCAATAAGGAACTCAATCTCCCTATCCGGTGGCATACCTGGCAACTCCTCCGGAAACACATCCGGATAATCCCTCACAACACGCACATCATCCAGGCTACCCACCTTAAGAGAACTCACCTGCGCATGCTGATGCTTATACTTGGACACATATCTGATCTTCTGTCCACTCGGTGTACTGAGAGTGATAGACCGTCTGGCACAATCAATAACACCTTGGTACATGGCTAACCAATCCATGCCCAAAATAATATCCAAACCTTGTGACTTCAACACAATCAAATCTGTAGGAAAAACATGCTTCCCTATGGCTAATCTCAACTGATAGCATCCCAAACTAGGTGAAATCTCCGCTCCCGGTGAACTTATGAGCATAGATGACTTAAGAACTACGGTAGGTAACTCATGCTTATCCACAAATACCCTCGATATGAAAGAATGCGATGCACCAGAATCAAAAGAACAAGTGCGGGTACTGAATTGATAAAGAACTTACCAATCACAGCATCAGGCTCATCATAGATCTCCTCCACGTTGACATGGTTCACATGCCCCTTGTTGAAAGGATTGGGCTTGCTGACTCCAGAATTCCCATTGTTGTCCTTGTTCTCCGGGCACATGTTGGAGTAGTGTCCCATCTTCCTGCACTTGAAACATTGAACTCGACTAAGGTCCTTCTGAGCATTCACCACTTGACGGTTCTGGTTGTAGTTCTCTCCATTTCCATTTCCTTTCCCATTGCCATTGTCATTGCCATTCTTATGCCCATTGTGATGATTGTGGCCATTATGGTTGCGACCATTCCCTCCATTATGATGGTTGTGTCCTCCACTGTGAACATGGCCATTCCCACCATGATGGTTGTGTCCATGGTTATGTCCTCCATTTCCACCATAAGAATTGCGTGGCTTCTGATGCGGTCCAGAGTTATACTTGCCACCATTGTTGTTGTTGTAATTCCTCTTGCGGTTCTCCATGGCCTGCTGCTTGCCTTCCAACACAATAGCCTTGTCGATGAGCGCCTGGCAGTTAGCAAAAGTAGCCACTGTCAACTGGACTCCCAACTCATCATTCAGCCCTTCCAAGAACTTCTCCTGCCTTGCAGCATCATTCCTGACATCATCTGGAGCATATCTGGCAAGCTTGTTGAACACCTCAACATATTCTGCCACTGAACGACCTCCCTGACGCAAACTGCGAAATTCCTTCTTCTTCAAGCTCATGGCGCCCGCTGAAACATGTGCGGCGCGAAAGGCAGACTGGAACTGCGCCCAAGTGATGGCGTCGATGGGGTAAGTCAGCAGGTAGTTGTCCCACCAAGCAGCGGCAGGACCCTCCAGCAAATGTGAGGCAAACCTCACTCTCTCTGCCTCAGTGCAGCCAACTGTCTCCATATTCCGGCCCACTGAATGAAGCCAGTCATCCGCCACTATGGGCTCAGGAGTGCTAGAGAACCTCTGAGGATTCAACCTCAGAAACCTTGCAAGCATGTGCACAGGTGGTGGTGGTGGCGCATTGTTGTTGTTGCCCATGTTCTGAGTGAGCAACTGGATCAGCTGATCTTGTCCTTGAAGTAACTACTGCATGTAAGCTGGCACTCCATTGTTGTTGTTCTCATTCCCTGTGGGATCACGTCTCGGCGGCATCTGATGGGCAAGAATAGGTAAGTTTTAGACAGAAAGTAGCTAGGGAAATATACTCCTACCCATATGCTTATGATGATCATGGCAAGCATTATATATACAATACAATACATATATCACCAATCAACTTCACCAAACAATATCACCATAGCATCAAACATATAACAATCATCAACCAATGCACTCATACGGAAAACCATCACATATCACACCATATAGTTTAAAATATCTTTTATAACTGATATAAGATCCTCATAACAACCACGGGTAATATAAGATTCTCAACACAATCACGAATAACATAAGAGTATATGAAGCAACCTAGTATTGCCACACCGAATAAGTCGACATGGTCAAATACACTAACACGATAACGCTAGTAAACTAATAGCCGGTGAAGTAATTCTTAATGTTGTCTTTGCTAAACAGCATGCGGTATTCGCGCCCGCTAATGCGGTTGCGCCTTTTGGGACTCGGCTCTTCTTCTTCTGCCGAGGTGTCTACTTCTGGCTCCTCTTCTGGTTCTTCAATCCCATTGGCCTTCATCTTCTCCTTCAGCCTTGTCATCTCTGCTTGCATCTCCAACTTCTCCTTCTTCAGCTTGTTGTTGTGCCTCTTGAGCCTAGTGTTCTTCTGCTGCAACTCAGTAATGGTGTAGAGGTCTGATTGAGTGCACTTCTCCAGGCAATGAATGTTCTTCTCCAGGCTTTGGATGATGTAGCTGGTTGTACCTGGCCAAATGGCCCCAGGCACATACCTGAACCTTTTTGGTATTATGTTCCCCGATGGGAGAACCTTGGCCATCTCCGCGTACACCGTACCCTTTAGTCGGGCTTAATACGTCTCCACAATGCGTCCAAGAGCTATGTGAGCGGCCATTCGCACACACCACTCCTTCTCCTGGGCATGCACCTCGAATGACTCAGTGATCACCCTTTCCTCATTCTTCATGCTTCCAAGGATGAAAGTCTCCACTTGCCAGTAGTCATCAGCTCCCCTTGTCTCCATGTTGTCCGGCTGAAAGACCGGCACGTAGATGTTCAGGAAGTGGCAAATCCCCCTGAGCTCAGGTCCAAACGCCATAGCGCGGTAGGACAAAGTAGTCATCTAGAATCAAGAGAGGTAAGGCAAGATTAGAACAGGTATGAATACGAGATAGAGAAGGTAAGTAAGTACAAGACAGAGTGATATAAAGTAATATTTTTATTCCTATGGCTTTTCTAGTCCATTTTCTAGGGTCACGTCCTACAGTCAACACACTGCTCTGATACCATCTGTAGCGACCCAATTCACACAGAATTGAAGTCTCTGTGCTCAAGTGCCAGTCCCTGGATCGAACTCGCTGGCACACACAGTATTATAGATGTATATCAAAGTACAAGTGCATCATTATTATAGCGTATGATCCAGAGTAAATAAATAACAAATTGCATAGCTCAAGGCTAGCTTATTCAATATAACTATAGCGGAAGCAAAAGCAAGTAACGTGGAGTCCCATCAACAGCCACATGCGAACATGCTGAGTGTAGACTCGCAACCCCTAAACGCACCTTACTGATCGTCTGAAAAACCTGCAACACCGAAGGTTACAGCCCGACAACGGGTCAGTACATCTGATTTGTACGGCAAGTGACACGGAAAAGTTTATATAAAGGACTTACAACTACATGCAAGGTAAGTCAATGGAAAGGCTTATGATTTAGTTTTGCAGAAAGCCAATTTTCTCCTGAACTAAACTAGTCAAAATTTTAAGTTAAACTTACTACTTAAGAACGAACTGGGCACACCAGTTCCAACACCACACCCTTTATTTAATCTTGCCCACTCAAATTATTATGGTGATTCATATGTCAAGATCCTCCAGTAACAGTAATGTCTAGTAGCTCAAGGATGTCCATAACCGGGGACACGACTAATCATAATTAGTTTTTACTCTGCAGAGGTTAGTACACTTTCCCCGCTGGAATCAACCCGAAGATTGAGACGAAGTCTTTTAGAAGAGGTCACCTACACCAAACGGCAAGCCGGTACCACCTATCACATCTACATCTGCTAGCTTTGCACAGGAGAGGCTTCCGGCATCATACTCAACTAAGCCAGAGCCCATATGGCCAGCGGCTGTACATGGAAGCTCCTAGTCACCAAGTATGTCTGATATTTTTTAGCCTGGACGGTGACCACTTACGTTCAGAGGGTAGCACCATGACGTACTGTCAACCACCAAACCAACCATTAGGGGTACAACCTGGTCTCGCCCTTAGATAAGGCACGAGCCCCCAGGAAGCACTCCCTGCCCGTCCAGAGGTGATTTCTATTATTAAATAGCTCACATGCACTCCATGAATTTACACAACCCAAACCACGTCTACAAAGCATAGCAATAAAGCAACAACACGGCTAGGTTGATCTACGGTAGACAAGTCAAGACATGTGGCTATCCTAAATGGTTTTGCAGCAACAGTAAAATAAACTACCTATCATGCAATATGGTGATATTTCTTAACATAATGCATATAATAAATATAGGTATGAGTATGGTCAAAGCATCACTTGCCTTCTTGCTGGTCTTGACAGTCAGAATCCTCACAATACGAGGCGGCACACTCCGGACAATCTATACGAGCAAACATAGCACCAATCAATCATATGTTCAATACAAATATGCACAAACAGTAATAAACATTCAAAGAACAGTAGAAAAACTTGCCTAACAGTAGCTAAACTTAAAGTACTTGTCAAAATAAAACCAACGCAACAAGAAACGGCGCAAACGGGCGCACCGGTAAAAAGTTACGGCTGCCGGAAGTTCAAATTTGGATCTGCTTGGGAGTCAAATTTTAAAACTTCAAACTTCTGTAACACTTGGTCTACAAGCTAGGAAATTTCTACACGGTCGCAACGCAACTGGAATCTCCCAATTCCGAGTTGCGGTTAAAAGTAGCCGCGAAAACGGTATCGGGGTGACACCGGGGGTACCGGGGTCCTCCACTGTAAAAATGACCCGGACGTAAATGAAAATAACATAAAAAACGCGATCGGGTCCCCGGCGGTTTAGGATCCAGATCTGGAAGTTTTTTTTCTCAACGCGTTTTTTCCGCAACTCCTCACGAACGAAGCCACGGCCATGGCCTTGGAGCTTGGCTCCGGCAAGGCTGGCTGCTCCGGCCGAGGGTCGGCAACGCGGCAGCCAAGGCCGGCGGCAGGGCGCCGGGGCGCGGCGGCGGGGTGGGCGGCGGCCGGGCGCGAGGAGGGCGGCGGCGGCTCGGCCGGCCGGGCGAGCTTGCCGGCTCGCCGGCGGCGCGGCGACTACGGTGGCGGGGCGGCGCGGCTAGGGCGGCGGGGTCGGGCGCGGTGAGGTCGAGACGTAGACGGGGTCTCACCGGCGGCGAAAACTCGAAAATCCGGCGAACTTTCGCGGTGGTCCGGTGAAATCCGGCGAGATTACGGCGAAACTCCGGCGATGACGTCGTCGATGATGTCGGCGGCGGCGGGTCCCGCGGATTAGATTAGGGCTAACCTAAAAACGCTAAAAGAAACTAATTTATCCCTAAACGGAGCTATTTATTGACAGCCTCTAATCCCCTTTTTTTTCTTTTTAAATCCGAGATTAATACAAAATCGGTCTGCGGGAAAAAAACCCAGAATAGGCCCAATAGGCCCAAAACAATTTTAGAAAAAACACGGAAAATTATTTTTAAATTCCGTCTTCGCCAATATTTTTAAAATAATAAAACTGAATTTTTGGCTTTACCAAAATATTAAATAAAAATAAAAACTTTGCAACTTATTTTTTAAATATTTTTAAATACTTTTCTGGCATTTTAAAAATACCGAAAACTCCGAAAATTGATTTAAAACTTTTCCGGAGCATAAATAAATTCCCAAAATATTTTTAGAAAATATTTATAACTCCAAAGTAAATTTAAAAAGTCTCCCAAAAATATTTTAAACTATTTTCCAACAAATTAAAAATGGGGATAAGTCCTTTTATATCCTCTCCAGCGAACTTCCATGTGTTGAAAAATGTTTAAAAATATTTTAAAAGTCCAGAAAGATGCGGAAGCAGCATGAGATGCATATGTTGATCTATTAACATCCGAATTTAGAAAATTGGGATGTTACAAGTTGTAGGAGCGCACGCCGATGGGGATGGTGGCTGAGATGTAAACGTTGGCACGGTACTCAAACAACTGCCCTCCGATCGGCGTCTAGGGAACTTGGTACCTTGGAAGCTCTCCACTGGGGTAGAGAGTCCACCATACATCTGCAAGGAGGTAGTCAAAGTTTGTCGCGGATGAGGATCCTGTGTATCCCACTGGATATTCCGCCATCTACACTCGTCAGATCAGATCGTTAGCGAAAACACAGCGTCTATATGCAGCAAACAAATGCAGCAGGCAATAGCATCACACAAACAAGCTATACACTAGCTCTAACGTCAATCTAACGTCCTTCTAACGTTCGCGCGGGCTATCGGGTCCTATAGCCAGTCCAGCTCTGATACCAACCGTTGTGGCACCCCGGCTCAGAGGACCGGAACGCCCCGTGCACCAGCCCAGAGATCAAGTCTTCTGGAACACGACACTGATTGGCATAGAACTGAACAACTTTCTATTACCGAAGATAGTACACGAGGTCTATTACAACGCTAGCGGAGACACAACTTTCTCCTCAGGCTAGCCTCAGCTCTACACCAAGCAGCAGCATAACTCTAGCAGCGGAATAATGACGGCAGCGGAACAACAACGACGATGATGAACTCCAATCCACAGGGACACTGGCTGGGACACCTCCTAGCTCGCAAACACCAGGAACGTCGTCCTACGCATCCAAAGCACGACCTGCAAATCTGGCATAACACGCCAGGTCAGTACATTGAATGTACTTACAAGCTCACAACAACCATGCAACAAGACAAAACAATAACATGGCAACAGGTTAAGGTATATTAGTGAATTAAACAGGTGAGAAACAATATCATGCAAACAGATATTCATTAAGCATATATCAGCATTAAGACTAATGCACACACAATGGATCCCACACGATCGTCGCATGATCGCGTGGCTTACCTCGGAGTCCTTACAGACTCCAGCACCGGGTCACTTCGTGGCCAATCACTTCCATGGGGTGGTCGCGTGACCAAACGAGTCATCGCACGACCATGCAACGGGTTAGGTGTCCCTCGTTACCACCCAACCAATCCACTTATCGTACAACTATCCACTTACCACAAACTTACCATCGTACTCAAGTTGATCATATGGTGTGACCTAGTACGAACTGTGTCCCATGACCGAGGACGCGGCTATTCGAATAGATTTTGACTCTGCAGAGTTTGTGCACGTTACCCACATTATGGAGTTCTTCCTCCATCCAGCACCCCGATACTTGTCCCACATGATCCTTGGAACTCGTACCGCAGGAGTGGACTAGGACTTCTCCAACGAGACTGATACTACCGTGTGACCCTCTTACCGTATCACCGACATCCCGTCTTGGGTAGCCCCCATGGTTAGGTGTCCTTCGTTACCACCAGAACCACCTGTGGTTAGGTGTCCACGTTACCACCAGAACCACTCTTAAACTTTGACCCCCGTCGGGGACCGCGCGCAAAACATACTTGGGCTGTCAAGACTATCGCCGTTTACCCGGCCAAAGGCAACTGCCGCGCATAGCCTCCCCTCTTTGGTGATACAAATAAGAGACCCACCGGCAGACCGAATCTAGGCCCGCCCATACAAGAAAATGTGGCTGCACGGATAAGTCCGGTTCGGTGGCACCTGATCAACTTGTTACGAAGCATATCTCCAACAGCGAACACAAGCATCAGGTGCAACATGAGTATCAGATCATAACAATGCATATATTAACATGATAGTTTCATATATGATCAAGCACTTTTTAGATGGTGAACTTATCCGTGTTACAAAGATCAAGTTATTTAACATGGCAACATTATGAATGCAGTTAAGAATGACTTAGGCATAGCATGAACCAGCATAGAGATGACATGATCAACTTGACATGGTGTTAGTATGTGGTGGTTACAATGGTGCCGAGTATAACATGGAAATGACATGATTAAACCATAGCATGAATATAACATGGCAAAACATAGCATAGCATGGCAATGATAACATCAATAATAGCATAGCAACATGATCATAATCACCGATATAAGCATATCATCGAACAACAGTTTTTAAAGACACGTCAAAGCTTTGCAAAGGTGCAAAGGGTATTGTGGCTTGCCTTTCACCAGAGGAGTGTGGAACACTCCCGATCTTCGACACCGACAAAGCCCTGCAAAAATATTTCAAATAAAGCAACGGGCAAAAGGTCAAACGCCATCTTTGTTTGATCAGCAAATAACAACATAAAAACATGGCATGAAACCTATGCCAAGCTTAAGAGGATCTCGATACGAAAACAACGCAAAAAGAATCACCGCGTTTGGACTTACGGTTGCGAAGATACGGATGAAACGGTGTCGGGGGCTGTTGTTTTGGAGAGAATACGCTTTCAGAAAAGTGAAAGCGTACTTTGGGCTTCTGAACACAAAAGTACGCTTTCTGTGTGGGAAGACGTACTTCAGGCTGAAAAAGGAAGAAGTACGCTTTCGTTTAATGGGCTAGGAGAGGCCTTGGGAGCTGCTGGTGCTTCTCAAGCTCGGGGGCAAGCCCTATTTGTAGGGGGAAGAAGGATTCGGTGCTCCGGGTCGCGACAATGGGGCGGTGGCCACGGCGTGCGGGTGAACAGGCGGCTCGGGAGGCTTCGAGACGGGGACGTGGCGCAGGCGTGCTCAGCAAAGCCGGGCGGCGCGGATTGACAACAAGAAGAGGACATGGGCGCTCTGTAGCACGAGGTGGACAGGTCGAGCACGCGCGGAGCGCGTCCAGTGCACGCCGTGTGCGTCCAAGCGCGTGGCCACCAAATTTAGGATAAGATCCTGCGTGGCCAACCATGTCTACAGTGGAGTCCTTTGAGAGTAGATCACATGGGTGCAGGTGGATGGCCAAAAGCATGAATAGGGTGATCTCTGGCTCATCACAAAGTTGGATACAGCAATCTTGGGGCTTAAGTTGTGCTCACATGGTGGGGCTCTGGATAGGACCAAGCTGTCTTTTGGATTTAGGATAGGAGGTACTATGTTTCTGGAAAGTTTGGCTCAATTAAGTAAATGCACATGGCACTTCCTTTGTAAATGGCACAATGCTGCAAAAGGTGTTTGTACTGTGGTGTGGCTTGTACATTTATTCCCTAGGGATGATATTTTGCATAGCTCAATCATACACTAGGATGAGTATGTACACCAAGTTTCATCTCATTTGGATCAGGCTAGCTAGCACTTCCTTTACAAATGTCCAATTGGACCAGAGATGCAATGTTGAAGCTAGCATCTCATAGGTTTGGTGTATTTGGCTGAACATTGGTGTACTAGGGTTATTTGGAATGTTGCATATGTGTATAAAATTTCATAGCCATTGGACAAGCCTAGGTAGCACTTACTTCACAAGGTGTCCTGCTGACCAGAAACTTAAACATGATGGTGCACACACATGGGTGATTGGATTTGGCTCAAATCTGGTTTGGTGGGGTTATTTGGTGGTAGTATCATGCTCAAAAAGTTTCAAGGCAAATGGGATCCCCTATCATGCACTTGATTCACAATGCCCCCTTGCTGCACCCAAACTTTGGGAATTTATTGTGGGAGTTTGGCTAAGCAAATGGTGGTGGAATTTGGTGGAGATCAATGATATGATCATATGAGATTGCACAAAAAGTTTCACCAGCAATTGATCAAGATAAATTGCACTCCCTTCACAAAGCTCCATTCTTCCCCCACAGACAAATGAATTTTTCTAGAGGAAAAATCCACTTGGTCTATGAATTGTTTTTGGAGAATTTGGCAAGATATGATGTCAATGACATGTGGGAATTATTTGGGGATTTATGGAGCAACATAAATAGGGGTTGCTTCACAAACCTCAATTAATAGGAATATCCCTTTATTGGAAAAAGGAATATAGGGCTTGCATAAAATGGTGGCTCGGATGAGATGGGTGCATGGAATGGCAATGGAAAGGTTTGGATCAAGGTCCACCTGAGCATGGAAAGAAAATATGCCCAAGTTTCAAGTCCAACGAGGTGATCAAAATCAAATCCAATCGCAAATCCAGAAATAAATCCGAAAAGTTTTTGAAAAAAGAAAGTTCCAAAATCCAGGGTGTCACATCTTGTGGCAGTCTGTAAGAAGTATCTTGCAGAAAGAAAGAAAGATATTGCAATGGTTGGCATCACCCCTGTCTACACTGATAACCCAGCTCCAGAGGTATGTTGATCACCAAATGTACGCATTTTAGTATAAAACAAATCTTGCATTGTCTAGTTATTTTGACGCTCCATCTTTTGCCATATCTTTATAGGCAAATGTCCCATGGTGGGTCACCAGTCAAGAGCCCTCTATTATTGAGGAAGAGGCGGGTGTCCACATCCCGAGTCATAACGTAAGTAATAATTTAAACGGTCCTTGCGGGATGACTCTCTCTGTCTCTCTTATCTGCCTCTGTTCATATGTAACAGCCCAGAAATTCCACCCTAATTAAAAAAATTGTTTGTTGCGCTGCTGTGTTGATGCCTGAGTTGTTTGCAGTGTTTGATTCACCGAATTAATAATCGGTGAATATTCTCCCCCTTCTTCCTCGTACCGGCATGCGTGACTAAACCTTTTTCCCCAAACGGCACACGACCTTTGCGACACCGGGAAAGTCACCCGATCACCGTCGTAATTTTCGGCACAAGACCAGCCTTCACCAAAGGTGCGGAAAAACCCCATTTATATTTAAATGGGTTATTTTATCGGGAGGTATTCAACGTTCTCTTTTGGCGTTAAATGATATCTAAGACGTCAGTTCGGTGCTTTGAGGCGGTGTTTTCGATTTCGCACAATTCCGACTTCGTCGGGTAGGTGAACGTTCGGATGTGCCATGCATAGTAGCCGGTATAAGTCCGACGGGCGTATTTACAAAATGCCGTGCACACTATTAGCTGGACCCCCGGATTCCCCTCTTATCTTCGGATTCTAGCCCACCCGAAAAACCGGACCCGAAACGGGCCATTTTTTGGCCCAAGCACCCCCTAACAGCCCCTTGCTATAAATAGCAGGTGCTAACCTACCAAAACAGGCAAATCCTAGAAATCTTCCCTCAATTTCCACACCAAACCTCTCCCCCACCGCCACTTGGAGTGCCACCAGCCAGCAAGCCAGCAGCCCCGGATTTGGAGAGCCCCCTGCACGATCTGGACCGTCGGATCAACTGATCCAACGACCAAGGAAGGCCTGGATCTCCCCCGTCCTCTCGTCCACGCCCGTGAGCTCCCAAGCCGTCGTTCCCGCGCCGTGGAGCTCCTCCGACGAGCAGTGCCGCCGCCAGCCCAAGGTCGCCTCCTCCTTGCGCCCCCGCCGCCTAGAGTGACGCTGCTCTATCTCGCGCCCTCCCCCGACTGGGCCTTGGCCCATGGTGAGGCGCCCCCTTTTTTTCTTTTTTTACTTAATTGCTGCTGTGCATTGTTGGACTTGGCCCAATAGCCTTGCTCCTGTGTAGTGCCCTTGGGCGTATTTTATTATCTTGCGCCCTGCTGTTAGGCCCAGCAATACTAGGTTCGGCCCAGGAGACGTTAGTTCTTTTTTTCTGTTTATAATTTTGGCAGATTGTATTTTTTTTGCGAGTGCTATATTTTTTCACCTTTAGCTCGGATGGAGATGCTTTCTACATGAAAGTTGCTCCATTTTTCGCGTAGATTATTAAAATGTGCTCCTTTGCCATGTTTGAACTTGTTTACATGTTGTTTGACTACTATTTATATTGCATGCCACTGTAAACTGTAATAGTCATAACTTTTTAAACGTTGCTCGGATTAAAATGTTTCTTACATGTAACTTGACTATAATTGCATGTAGAATGTATTTATGCTATTCTTGCTTGCTAATAAAAATAATAAAATATGCTTAGGGCAAAACAATACCAAATGATATAATTATCATGAGGTAAATAGTGATATGCATGTTTAGGTTTCACCCCATTTAAATTGACTAGCTTAGGTATTTTATTTATGTTTCACCTCTTTCCATGCTTGAGTGATATGTCATGTTAACAACCTTTGCTCATGTTGTGTAGCTAAACAACTTTAACCATCGTAAAACATGCAGTACCGTCGTGTGTGACAAATACTCCACTTAACCTGTTAGTAATCGCTCTCGACGGTAGATCCATATCGTATTGGCGTGCCTTGTGTTGCCTTCTTGTTGATTCTTGCTCGTGATTGCTTCATAATAATAGATGCTTGCTCTTCGATTGCCTTTTCCAGTGTTTACTTCTTGTGTGCTCCCGCGGATACTCTCGGAGACGATGCGAGCTTGCGATCGACTACACCTTCGGAACCCGACTTATCAACAGGCAAGGACTATGCATTACTTATGATCCATTATACTATAACCAGTGGTTTGCATGCTAGTCTAGGTTAGGTTCGATGTTTGATCCTACCACATGTTTACAGCCTCTCTTAAACCGATACAGCCATGTCCCCTCCCACCAAACCATGTACTACTATGTTACTATTGCTCGTTGCTCAGCCCCTGCTTAGTATGCATGCTTAGGATGCTACGAATGTTACCTGTTACTCCTTGGATTGGGCAATCACATTATTATATTGATGTGGATGATATGATTATTATAATGTTGACTATACTCGACGAAGGATGGAAGGTCTAGGCTATCCCGCCCCGACGCTTTGTTCCTTTCGAGTCACCTAGAACTCGAGTTCCGAGTATTGTGTCTCTTGACGAGCGTGCCTAACCGCGTGTGGGATACTATGGGGTCCCCTTGTCTTACCTATATAGCTACAAACGTTTCTAGTGGTGGCCCAAGCTGATTTTACCATTTGAGAAACCGTGTGCGTAACTGGTCTACAAACAGTGGATTTAAAACAAATCGGGCCAGTGTGATGGTATATCCTATTGGTCCACCTCAGGGAGCTAGGGGTGCCTGCCCGGGCGAGGGTTAGCCCTCCCGACCTCATCCAGATGGTATAGACTGATTCGAGAGCGCGACCGGCTTTTGAGTTGGATGTCAACTCACCGGGGGCCACCCGGATTTGTGCGTTTTTAGTTAGAGGGACCTGTTGTACCGGATGTCTCGGAATAACTCTTCAATGAGTGTCTTTAACGGGCCTGACTGAGAGAGATGGGTGTGCGTGCGGAGCCTTGTAATGGGCAGTTGGTACAGCCCTGTAGGGTTAAATCTTTTTCAGAAGCCGTGTCCACGGTTATGGACGACTTGAGACCTACTCCTTGTTCATAGACAACAACAACTGAGGTAATCTGTATGTAAGTTGATCAACGTGTGTGTGCCTTGACTGCTTCTTTTCGACGGGATGCGAAGAGGAGGACAAGGATAGGATAGGTGTTATACTTGCATAAGTAGGAGGATAGCAGACTTGTTGGACACGATTCCTCATCGAATGCTTGGCTTCTTATCCTACTCTCTAGATCGTTAGCCACTTCATAAATGCTAGTGCGGCAACAACCTCACCACTTACCCCATCCTTACCGTAAAATACTAGTTATCCTAGAATGACGAGTGATGAAGTCCTTTCCGGGTCAGTTGACCACTACAGTTGGATTCTGAGTACTTTTGTACTCATAATACTACCCCCAAACTCTTTTCAGGGTTCTTGGTCGACAACAGGTATGGTGATCGACATTTCACATGGAGACTCGACGACGACTAGTTAGGCGGATCCCGGCGGAGGGCCTGGACCCGTGTGGTTATGGGGATCGATGATTTTCTCTTTTCCACTAGGCCATTGATTGTAGTCTGTACTCATACATGTATCTTCCGCTGATGTAATGTATTAAGGCAGTTGTATGCCGATTGTATCAGATGTTGTATCCTTGTAGCTGTAATGTTGTGATATCATGTTGGAAATCCGGGGCATATGGCATTGTCATATGTCGCGGTGGGACCGATATGTGCTTCGTCCCCGGATCTGGATGGAAACATCCAGATCTATAATATTACCGCATATCGGGCCTTACAACTTGGTATCACAGCCTTACCGACCGTATGATCCTTTTCTGGCCGAAGTCGAGTCTAGACAAAAACTATTTTGTAGTTACTAAGTTAGTTACCGGAGATTAGAAATCTTTTTACTCCTTACCCTTGCTCTGGTCAGGACAAGTGACGTAAGTGTTTTAATTCTCGTCTCATCCCCTTCAAACTATAGGATCTCGAGTGTTTGGAGTATCGGAACCATTACAATGCCTTACTTGCAGTGTATTGTCTCGATTCTGATCTCAGGTTTGGGAAATCCTGTAGTACCTTTAGGTCTTCCGACTCTGGGTAAACATCTTGTTCGTATGTTGACTTCAGTACTCTTGCCTAGTATCCTCACGATTCGAGTGAGAGTACTTCCCTTGATCGTCATTTTGAATTGTCGTTCTTCCTCTTGATCTCCTGATTGTTCCGTTCTTCGACGTCGCCATCTCTCTGAGGAAAGTTTCTCGACGGAAGATCCTCGTTCGACATGGAGCAGAGTCCCTTGTTGGTGGTGTTGAAGATTGTCGACTCTCTTTTCTCCCCCTCTCTCCCGGATCATCCAGGATCTCGGGACGAGATCCCTTATTGGTGTTGTTGTATTGTAACAGCCCAGAAATTCCACCCTAATTAAAAAAATTCTTTGTTGCGCTACTGTGTTGATTGCCTGAGTTGTTTGTAGTGTTTGCTTCACCGAATTAATAATCGGTGAATATTCTCCCCCTCTTCCTCGTACCGGCATGCGAGACTAAATTTTTTTCCCCAAACCACACACGACCTTTGCGACACCGGGAAAGTCACCCGATCACCATCGTAATTTTCGGCACAAGACCAGCCTTCACCAACGGTGCAGAAAAACCCCATTTATATTTAAATGGGTTATTTTATCGGGAGGTGTACGACGTTCTCTTTTGGCGTTAAACGATATATAAGACGCCAGTTCGGTGCTTTGAGGCGGTGTTTTGGATTTCGCGCAATTCCGACTTCGTCGGGTAGGTGAACGTTCGGATGTGCCGGGCATAGTAGCCGGTATAAGTCCGAGGGGCGTATTTACAAAATACCGTACGCGCTATTAGCCGGACCCCCGGATTCCCCTCTTATCTTCGGATTCTATCCCACCCGAAAAACCGGACCCGAAACGGGCCATTTTGTGGCCCAAACACCCCCTAACAGCCCCTTGTTATAAATAGCAGGTGCTAACCTACCAAAATAGGCATACCCTAGAAATCCTCCCTCAATTTCCGCACCAAACCTCTCCACCGCCGCCACTTGGAGCGCCACCAGCCAGCAAGCCAGCAACCCCAGATTTGGAGAGGCCCTGCACGATCTGGACCGTCGGATCAACTGATCCAACGACCAAGGAAGGCCTGGATCTCCCCCGTCCTCCCGTCCACGCCCGTGAGCTCCCAAGCCGCCGTTCCTGCGCCGTGCCGCCGCCAGCCCAAGGTCGCCTCCTCCTCGTGCCCCCTCCTCCTAGAGCGACGCTTCTCTATCTCGCGCCCTCCCCCGACTTGGCCTTGGCCATGGTTAGGCGCCCCCTTTTTTCCTTTTTTTACTTAATTGCTGCTGTGCAGCGCCCGTGGGCGTATTTTATTATCTTGCGCCCTACTGTTAGGCCCAGCAGGACTAGGTTCAGCCCAGGAGACGTTAGTTCTTTTTTTTCTGTTTATAATTTTGGCAGATTGTATTGTTTTTTTTGCGAGTGCTTTATCTTTTCACCGGTAGCTTGGATGGATATGCTTTCTACATGAAAGTTTCTCCATTTTTCGCGTAGATTACTAAATGTGCTCCTTTGCCATGTTTGAACTTGTTTACATGTTGTTTCACTGCTATTTACATCGCATGCCACTGTAAACTGTAATAGTCATAACTTTTTAACGGTTGCTCGGATTAAAATGTTTCTTACATGTAACTTTACTAGAATTGCATGTAGAATGTGTTTATGCTGTTCTTGCTTGCTAATAAAAATAATAAAATATGCTTGGGGAAAAACAGTACATAACGATATAATTATCGTGAGGTAAATAGTGATATGCATGTTTAGGATTTCACCCGATTTAAATTGACTAGCTTAGGCAGTTTATTTATGTTTCACATCTTGCCATGCTTGAGTGATATGCCATGTTAACAAACTTTTCTCATGTTGTGTAGCCAAAAAACTTTAACCATCGTAAAACGTGCAGTACCGTCGTGTGTGACGAATACTCCACTTAACTTGTTAGTAATCGCTCTCGACGGTAGATCCATATCGTATTGCCGTGTCTTGTGTTGCCTTCTTGTTGATGCTTACTCGTGATTGCTTCATAGTAATATATGCTTGCTCGTCGATTTCCTTTTCCAGTGTTTACTTCTTGTGTGCTCCCGCGGATAATCTCGGAGACGATGCGAGCTTGTGATCGACTACACCTTCGGAACCCGACTTATCAACAGGCAAGGACTATGCATTACTTATGATCCATTATACTATAACCAGTGTTTTGCATGCTAGTCTAGGTTAGGTTCGATGTTTGATCCTACCACATGTTTACAGCCTCTCTTAAACCGATACATCCATGTCCCCTCCCACCAAACCATGTACTGCTATGTTACTATTGCTCGTTGCTCAGCCCCTGCTCAGTATGCATGCTTAGGATGCTAGAATGTTACCTGTTACTCCTTGGATTGGGCTATCATATTATTATATTGCTGTGGATGATATGATTATTATAATGTTGACTATACTCGACGAAGGATGGAAGGTCTAGGCTATCCCGCCACGACGCTTTCTTCCATTCGAATCACCTAGGACCCGATTTCCGGGTATTGTGTCTCTTGACGAGTGTGCCTAACCGCGTGTGGGATCCTATGGGGTCCCCTTGTCTTACATATCTAGCTACAAACATTTCTAGTGGTGGCCCAAGCTGATTTTACCATTTGAGAAACCGTGTGCGTAACTGGTCTGCAGGCAGTGGATTTAAAACAAATCGGGCCAGTGGGATGGTATATCCTATTGGTCCACCTCAGGGAGCTAGGGGTGCTTGCCCGGGTGAGGGTTATCCATCCCGACCTCATCCAGACGGTAGAGACTGATTTGAGAGCGCGACCGGTTTTGAGTTGCATGTCGACTCACCGGGTCCACCCGGATTTTGCGTTGTTAGTTAGAGGGACATGTCGTACCGGATCTCTCGGAACAACTCTTAAATGAGTGTCTTTAACGGGCTTGACTGAGAGAGATGGGCATGCGTGCGGAGCCTTGTAATGGGCAGTTGGTACACCCCTACAGGGTTAAATATTTTCGAGAAGTCGTGTCCACGGTTATGGACGACTTGAGACCTACTCCTTGTTCATAGAAAACAACAACAACAACTGAGGTAATCTTAATGTAACTTGATCAACGTGTGTGTGCCTTGACTACTTCTTCTTCGTCGGGATGCGAAGAGGAGGACAAGGATAGGATAGGTGTTATGCTTGCGCAAGTAGGTGGATAGCAGACTTGTTGGAGGCAATTCCTCATCGAATGCTTGGCTTCTTATCTTACTCTCTAGATCGTTAGCCACTTCATAAATGCTAGTGCGGCAGAAACCTTACCACTTACCCCATCCTTACCGTAAACTACTAGTTATCCTAGAATGACGAGTGATGAAGTCCTTGCTGGGTCAGTTGACCACTACAATTGGATGCTGAGTACTTTTGTACTCATGATACTACCCCCAAACTCTTTTCAGGGTTCTTGGTCGACAACAGGTATGGTGATCGACGTTTCGCGTGGAGACTCAACGTTTCGCGTGGAGACTCGACGACGACTAGTTAGGCGGATCCTGGTGGAGGGCCCGGACCCGTGTGGTTATTGGGATCGATGATTTTCTCTTTGCCACTAGGCAATTGATTTTAGTCTGTACTCAGACATGTATCTTCAGCTGATGTAATGTATTAATGCAGTTGTGTGCCGATTGTATGAGATGTTGTATCCTTGTAGCTGTAATGTTGTGATATCATGCTGGAAATCCGGGGCATATGGCATTGTCATATGTCGCGGTGGGACCGATATGTGCTTTGTCCCCGGATCTGGATGGAAACATCCAGATATGTAACAGTACCGCATATCGGGCCTTACACCATACAGGAGGACTCGGAAGAAGAAGATGATGATGATGAGGAAGAAAATATCCCTGCAAGAACCGACTCCCCCAGAGCGGAGAAATACCAAGTTCTTGAGCAAAGGTACTATTCACCATTTTCCAAATTATTTTTGTGATAATATACACCTTATATATGCATTGCTGCAGGAACAACAGAGTAAAAGGCGGACTCGTAGCTCTGAGTCTGCCGTCCCCCTTGACGCCGGACTTCCCAATTCTCCATGACATACTCATCAGAAAGTCGGTGCTGGGTCAAATCCTGCCGAACAGCAGCAACCCGCTACCGACACCGTAGAGAGAGATCCTTCTTCTGGGGATTCGTCTGTGTGGCTCCCTAGCAGGTTTCCCATCAACCGTGGGTAAGTGCTTTTGGTCATAGAGATAATATTTCTTATTTGTCTGAATTGACGAGTCGTGTTTTACCTTTAGGACTCAAGCTAAGAGTAAAGCAAAGCCCGACTCGTAAACAACAAAGGAGCCAGTTGTAGTAGAGAAAAAACCTAGAGTTTCTGAAGAGAAACAAATGAAAGGTTTCACCCCTGACGAATCAAGCCCATCTGAGATGTACAAGGATGATTCTCCCAGGGGTGGAGCTGAGGATCCGGTTTCCCATCCAAGGAGGCAGCCGATACCCAAGATCCAATTCCGACTCCTTCATATGACAAATCTGTGGCTGAGGAGGAGGTTTTTGTCACCGGGGATCGCACTGTTGAACCGACTTCCACAGTGGTGGAGAAGAAAGCAGATGGGTAGAGACAGTCTACGAGTCAGCCCTTCGTGGCGACTTTTGAAAAAGTTTCATTTGAAGATTTGTGTTTTGTGTCGATGAGTCATCTCGGCCAACAGCGTGACTTGATCGTATGCATCAAGCAACGTTATGAGGTATGCCTATTGTATTTTTTATTCGTATGTAGCTCTTTCTATAAGGGATATCTATATTGATGTAGCCCCCAAGTGCCGGGTTGTCTTACCTGTAGTGACCCGGAACTTGTATTTATGCTTTTTTGTTTCGAAGTAATGTAGCCCCCAAGTTCCTGGTTATATACTTGTAAAACACAGGGACTTTATTGTTTTATGCAGGCTTTGGCTTTGGAAGCCTACCATGCGACTAATCAATTGGAGGAGAAACTTCAAACCAAGTCTGAGAAGAGGCAGCAAGCTGAAAAGGAGATTAGTCGGCTTCAAGATGAGCTGAAGAAGAAAGAGGAGGAACTGGAGGTGGCAAAGTCTCATCATGCTGAGGTCCAGAGTACTTTGAGTCAGGCTACCGACGACGCCGTGTCCAAGTTCCAGGAAATAGATAAAAGAATGAATATTCTCAAAAAGAGTATTCACCAGTTCTTGATATCAGTCTTTGGTAAGTCGGTTTAGTCTATGTAAATTTTGGACTATTATCATATAGTCATGGTTTCTTGCTGACTTGGTGATCTTTGGTACATGCAAGCAGCATCCGGCTCTCCAGGAGTCGCCAGGTATGAAACTGACCGTGTTGTACACACTGATCAAGAAATTGTGTAAAGGAGTTGTGAAAGCTATTGCCGCGACTCAGAGTAAGCCTACCATCACACCCAAGCTAGCCGGAATGATCCAGTCTTTCTCGATCGTAATGGCTTGGGTGAATCTACTGAAACGCTCGGCATGTCGTTTGGAGTGATGCGCGGCCTAGAGCTTGCCAAATCTTACCACCCTGACATGAAGCCAGAGTTACTAGCTGATGGCTTTCTTGAGCTAAATGTCGACGGGTCCCAGTTCTCCAAGGACGAGTACTATCGTGGGAAAACCACGGCAGATGTCCGAAGAGTCGAACTTGACATGGGACCTTTGCTGCGAGGCGATTTCGTGGAGAGAGTCGACATGGACAAGAGACTCGGCGATTTAGCCAGATTTCAGCCCCTCTTTGTCTCGAGATAAAATCCTATCCTACTTCCTCTTATTATGGGTTCAGACTCTCGAAAGAAGAGTCGGTTTATCAATTACAAGAGAGTCGGCTCGTAAACTTAGTCTCGATGAGATCTAGGTTACGCCGACAAGTGTCTTGTCCTATCTTAGGTTGAGATTGTTCTCTGGCCCTAGATCCCATGGACCTTGGCTTATAAAGGAGTCGGGTCTTGGGATTCCACGAGTCCGATTCTGACAAGAGGTGGAGTCCTATTCTACTTTTACAAATATGCTATGTGCTATACAAGGTAAGTCGAATTCCTTCTACAGCTTCTATCTTCTTTCCTTGGCACAACCGGCCCTGAAAGTGCAATATATCGACCAGAGGGGGGGTGAATGGGAGATTTTCAATTTTACTACCATATTTTGGTTTTCTTCAGGACTGAAGCAATCATGAAGCTGAAGAAGTAACCAAAATCATGAAGAAATAAAACTTCACAGAATGTAATCATTAGGGCAGCTCATCATAATGCAATAGAAATAAATCAATTCAGATAAGCAGAAGTGATTCAGATGCATAGTATGAAGACAAAGAGCAGAGGGAGAGCTGAAGCATAAGAGGTCAACATAGAAAATACTGAAGCTTAAGAGGTTGAAGATATAGCACCAGAGATTGAAGACATTGGTTTGGTAGACCAGTTCAAGTTGCTGTGACAACTCTACGTCTGGTTGGAGAGGCTGAGATTGAACTCAGAAGACATAGTCTTCACCTTCTTCTCCTTGTACTAGAGTCCTCAGACTCCGTCCAATAACTCAGGTGAGTCTTCAAGGTAGACTCCCGAAACCTTCACAGACTCAGTCACTCAGGGGAGTCACAATTTCATCTTGACTTCCTTAGACTGAAGACTTCTACACCGGCTGGAAGATCACAGTCTTCAAGAGTAAAAAGCTTCGGATCACTCGAACCGACTTCCTCAGAAATGCTCAACTACTCAGGCTGGTGGTTTTCCTCACATAGGTAGTTCAGTTTCCTCAGAGGTGGGTTGCTCTCAAATGACAAGTGTCAGTTTTTCTCTCGGAGCAGCCAACCCACAAATGGGGCTGGGGGTGGCTATTTATAGTCGCGGAGCAACCCGAGGTAAAAGGAAATAAATGCCCATGCATGCAATTACTCTCATGCCCTCGGAAATGACCGTTGCTAGACAAGTTCTAGCCTCTCAGCACGCAACACGTGGCACGGTCAAAGTATTCTCTCTCCTCATGATTTTCAGAAGAGTCGCACTGGCGATCTCCAGACTCCTCAACCGAAGTTAGTTACCTCAGTGTCCTGAAGAACAACGTCTCAGACACCCGAGGACTGAACTTCTACTGCAGAAGATTTCCTCAGGGTTTTTCTTCAGGATTCCTAGTTGAGCAATTCCTCAGACCTTCGGAACTCGTTTTCTTCAACCCCTCCAACAGTGCGGTGTTTTCCTACGACTCAAGAAAAAAAAAGTCTTAGCGAAGACTACGCTTCAACTTTGTCTTCAGCGCGAACGTCCTCAGGATCGTCCTCAGCTTCAGCTTCAACCGAACGCTTCAGGATCTTGATTCCTCAGGATTTCGCGCAACTTCATTCTTCAGGAAACGCACCGATTTCTCCAATGTTCCTCAACATTTTGGGGGGTCGACATTGGTGGTTAAACACCTCATCAGGGACTGTTCTCCTGTGTATACTCACAAACACATCAATTCCTTAACCGTTTTGTCATCAAACTCCAAAACCTCAAGGGGAGGGCACTTGATGCACTTACAATCTCCCCCTTTTTGGTGATTTGATGACAATCAGGTTAAGCTTCAACGGGGATAAAATTATGAGTTTGAAGAATAAAAACTTTGAAGAACATTTCTATCATTAAGCTGGATATAATGAAGCTCCCCCTGAGGATATGCATATGAGTTGACGAATTTTTAATATCTAAAGCATTTTGAGGTATATGAGGAGCTCCCCCTATATCCAGGCATTTTTGAAGCAGTGCATGTTATGAAGTGTTTGAGGAATTTAAACAACACACTGAGAGAGGTGTTTGCAGAGATAATCATATGCATATATGATAAACTTGAGGAAATAGCATGAGGTAACTGAAGAATACTATCAGGGAAACACCAAAATAACAGTTTACAACTCGTTACAAAAAAAAATCTGAAGAACGAGAGTTGTAACTGAAGAAACTCCTAACTAAAACCCGCTTGAAGACTAACAAATTTCTCCCCCTTTGTCATAAAATGAAAAAAAGGGAAAAACTGAAGCTAACGCCCCTTTGAAGATGCTTCAAGGCTGAGGTGAGTCACGCCTGAGGAAATCTGTGGCAGTGTGAGGGCAGGCAGCAGTGTCTTCAGCTTCTTCAGCAGTCATCTCCTGGTTTGAAGAATAAGAGTCCATGGCCAGAGGAGGAGTTGTGCAGCGTCTGAATTGCCTCGGGGGTTTGATTGCAGGAATCGGAGGCTTTTGAAGATCCAAATTTGCAAGGTCTTCAGGGGTGATTACTTCTTTCATCAAGGCATCGAGATGTTGATATGTGTGATGAGTGTACTGATGCACTTTCTTCACTGAAGAATGCGTCTGAGCCATGTAGCTGAGTATTTCAGAAAACTGACACTTCACCCAGTCATGATTTCGGTCAACCTTCTGATGAAGACTAATCAGAAGCTCTCAGTCAGTCATCACTCGAGCCTGAGTTGTCTCCTCAGTAGAGGCATGAGTTCTGGTTTCATCAGTAGTGCGAGACTGAGGATGACGAATGTTTCCACCAAGGGAATTGGTCGGGAGAACTTCTTCATAGCATATGCCTTTTCCCTTAACATTTGAAGCAATCGTATGCTGAAGCACTTCGACAGGCGGTAAATAAGTCTGATGATTCGGGTGATCAGGTTGGAAATCAATACCAGTCGTGGCTCGGATGAGCTTCATGATCCATGGCGCGTATGGCTTCAGGATATGAGGATTCTGTGCTGCATCCACCAGAGTTCTAAAGAAGAAGTCAGGAACGTTGATTGGCCCAGACATGCAGAGGTTGTGGAGTATGTTCTTCATGATGCCAATGACTTCTTCAGCAGTGGATTCATAGCCTTTAATGGGGCAGAAGGTCTTCGCCAGAATCCGATACAGTGTACTTGGCAGATACAGAAGCTCAGAAACTGGAAGCTTTGTGCGAGCAGGGGCTTCAGGTGTCTGAGGCTTCATAAGCATGTTCATCAGGTCATTTCGAAGAATTTGAGACCCATAGGAGCAAGCAGTTGAGGAAGTGCACTGAGGCAACTCAAGAATGTCAATTGCTTCAGGAATAGTGATGGTGTAGTGATGATGCTCAGTCATCCACTCGAGGACCCAGGTGGTGATATCCAGAGGATCTCCTGAAACATACAAAGTTGCATAAAACTGAAGTACAAGCTCTTCGTTCCATTGGATGCATTCGGAGCAGAACTGAAGCAGCTTGGCATGATGTAGATCCTGAAGCACACTGTTGAAGCAGGGAAGGGCTTCCATATCCATTAGAGGAATATGCTTGTGAGGAAACAGTTTGTTTTTCTTATAGAGAACTGAAGCATAATAGTTCTTCTGAGTGGCAGTCCAGAACCTCAGCAGCTTTCGAGGTGGAGCAGAATGATATGGATTGTGAATTTCCTCTTGGAAGAAACTCATGGCATTGAAGAAATCAGTAGCATCGAAGCTTGGGGTATCATCAGCTTCAAGGTCACGGAAGAATGGTTGCTTCTGCTTCGGACACAAGGACCGAGCTTGAACTGGGCCTTGAGGTGGTGTAGGCGCTTGAGGCACTTCAATCTAAAGAGAGGTTTGAGGCTGAGGCGGAGCCTCTGCAGGTTTTTCAGGCACAGACGTGTTAAGGTCCTTGGGAAGACGAGGTGATGTTGCCTGTTTGTCTTCAGATCCATCCTTTGAGGCTTCAGGATGAGCATTTGTACTGTTTTCTGCTTCAGGAGGAGCATTTGTACTGTGCTCGGCTTCAACTTCAGTTTCAGGGAGATCTGTCTTAGGATGAGCAGTGGTTGGTTCCGCAGCATCAGTATCAGCAGTAGTGGTGGCTGCAGCATCAGTTTCAGCATCAGAATTTGTGGGAGCACTGGTGGCTATTGGTTCATCAGTATCAGACGCTGAGGACGATGCACCAACTGATTCTTCAGACTGCAGAGAAGTATCAGGAAGCACCTCGGTCACGGTGGGGGAGTGAGGCTCAGGTGAGAAGATAGTATGAGTGGGTGAGTTGGTCAGCCCATAATCCTCATCATGGACGCGAGGAGTTCCATGATCCATAATGTCGACGTCCATGTCCTCAACTTCAGTGATAGTCGGTGGCGGTGGGGACGGAGGAGTTGGAACAATGGGTGTTGCAGCAGGGGGTGGAGTGAAGACGATTAAGCTGCGCTGTGGATTTGGAGGTGGAGTTGAGGCAGCAGTAATGAGAACGGTGGTATCAGCGGCCTTTGATGCCGGAGGAGCTGAGGAAAGTGGTGTAGCATCAATGGGGTCCTCAACAGTAGGCTTCTTCGCAGCAGGTGGAGTTGAGGGTTGGGCTTCAGGCAGGCGCTTGAGGCTTTTGGCAGAGACAGCAGGGGGTACTGAGGAAGCAGGCTGTCGAAGCTTCATCAACTTTGCCATCTGCTGAGACATCCGTTCCTTGGATTTGCCTATATAAGCACGGTTGGCAGCGCACTCAGTGTTTAGGCGTTGAACTTCACATTGATGCTCTATAAACTCCTGAGGAGTAACATCAGTGATAGGTTTCTTTTTGAAGTCACTGAGGACTTTCTTCAGTTTGGCCTTCAACTGTTTCTGAAGATCATGTTGATACATCTCATTTATGAGGAACTGTTGAACATAGAACTTGATGTCTTTAGGAATGTCCAAATCATCAAGAGGAGTGTTAGGCTTGACAGACCAAATTTCAATGTACTCCAAGATCTTCTTGGGATCAAGGAGAAGCGGGATTTCTGAACCCATTGCTTCAGCTTTGCGTCTGGCCGCAGCACGCACATATTCAATCTTATCAGCTTCATTGGCGACGAAGCCGGCCAAATCCTCAAATTCATCTTCATCATCAGAGGTTTGAGGAGTATGATGAATGGCGCCACGCATAGCAGTTTTCTTTGGTGAGGGGCGTGGGCCGCGTTGAAGGACAGTTTTGGTCTTCAGCTGAGACTGAGGCATTGTGGTTGAGGCCTCAGGTGTCTTACCAGATTCATTAGTGTGAATCCGTGAGGAGGGAGCAGCACCATCCGTGAGTTGACATGAGGAACCAATAACTTGAGGCTTAACTAAGAACTTCTGGGAGGGCTTCATGCCAGGAGCCTTTTTGCGGTGCTGAGGCGGAAGTTGTGGCCTGGGTTGAGACTGATCCTGAGGCGGAATCTGTATTGATGCAGTCAAGTCATGGACCAGATCCTTGACACGGCTGCGACTGCGCTTGAGGTATTGCTCATATGCCTCAGGAAAGTCATTCGGGGTGTGCATTGTTGTGGGATCAGGAGTGACGCCTGGTGCAGGTGGAGGTCGAGCCTTGATACCCAAGGTCTTCAGCGGCGGATTGACAGCAAACATTTCCTCATGTTGAGGATTAAGCCATTGATATGCCACCCAACGCTTGGCCCATTCTCTTGTAATCTTCTGGACCCTTTTCTTACGATCATCAGCAGTTTAACGTTCAGGAGTCTTCAGCTTCTCATAGAGCTCAGGAGGTAGGTCTTTAGCAGTATCAGTGAGCTTACGCCGAGGAGCCATTTTCTTCAGTGGTGGAGACTGAGGAATGGTTCGTTCAAGCTGAGCTGCAAATGAAGTGAGACTATGAGAACCATACGATTCCTCAGCAGACATGTACCTGTGACAGAGTTAAGTTGCGAGGGAAGTGGGGTACGGTTATACGCGTTCATGAGGAATAGGCTGAGGAAACCAAATGAATGAGGCATAGGAATAGGTCTCAGAAATCTAGCACTACATTTGAGGATTAAATGGCTTGAAGACACAACAGTACTGAGGAATGAGACACTAAGGAATAAGCCACTGAGGAATAGGCATACCAGAACTAAGGCGAATGCTGAGGAACCACGAGTCTTCGTCCCCGGCGACGGCGAACTCCGGCGACGTTAGCACGAGAGCTTGAGGAGCTCAAGGGCGGCGCGAGAGTGAGAGAAGCGTTGGGGGGAATTGACCGGGGGGGTAGAGTGCTATTTATAGAGGGGTGAAAGCTGAGGGGTTGCGAAATTTGTGGACCAGATTGCCCTTGATTTTTGGGATCCTCAGTGGATATCCTAATGGTGGATAAGCACGACGTGCGGTAAAATCGCAACAAATTGAAGACAGTTGTAACTATAAATCCTTGATTTTAGGAACTTGAGGACAAGGGCTGAGGATGAAGACAAATGGTCTCAGGCTGATGATGAAGACTAATGGTCTCAGCCTGAGGAATACATGATTTCCGGATGAACGCATATGAGATAGACAGATTAGATAAGTGAGAACGGAGGGACGGGTCCGATCACGTTCACCTAGATGAAGAAGCAAAAGCTGAAGAACAATAACTATAGGTGAACGCTGTTGAGGACAAACACGGAAATCATCAGTAATGAAGACTTCAAATACCGAGGAAGCTGAGGAACAACAAATCCTGAGGTGTTTGGGCGGTGGCGCTACCCACCTTATAGGGAATGAGACACTTGATACCATACAATGGTCGTATGGATCTTGAGTCAATTCCACGTTAATTTCTTCACACTTAGCAAGGTAGTTCCTCATGACTTGAGGAGTACGACGCATCGTGTGTTGTACATCAGGATTCTTCAATATTGTTTAAGCGTTAGGATGTGTGTCCATTCACTGGACGTTTGAGGAATCTAAGATATTTAGCTCACACCTCAGAAAGCTAAATCGCTTCTCATCCAAAGGCTTAGTGAATATATCAGCAAGTTGGTCTTCAGTCTTCACGTGAATGATGACGATATCTTCCTTCAAAACATGATCCCGAAGAAAGTGATACCGAATCTCAATGTGCTTTGTCCTCGAGTGCTGTACTAGATTCTGAGAGATCTTGATGGCGCTCTCATTGTCACATAGTAGTGGTACTTTCTTCAAGTTGATGCTGTAGTCCTTCAGAGTTTGCTTCATCCAAAGAAGCTGTGAGCAGCTAGCACCAGCAGCAATGTATTCAGCTTTAGCAGTGGAGACGGAGACGCAGTTCTGCTTCTTCGCTGACCAGCACACTAGAGAACGTCCGAGGAAATGACATGTTCCTGAGGTAGACTTCCGATCCACTCGATCTCCAGCATAATATGAGTCTGAGTACCCAACGAGATCTAGCTGTGTGCCTTTTGGATACCATAAGCCTAGCGACGGGGTGTGAGCCAAATATCGAAGAATTCGTTTCACCGCTTGGTGATGCGATTCCTTAGGTGCCGCTTGGAATCGGGCACACATGAAAACGCTCAACATTATTTCAGGCCCTTATGCACATAGATATAGCAGAGAACCTATCATGGAGCGGTATACCTTTTGATCGTAGTCCTTGCCATTTTCACTAGGGCCAAGTTGTCCATTAGTAGGCATCGGTGTCTTGATGCCCTTGCAGTCTTGCATCCCGAATTTCCTCAGGCACTCCTTGAGGTACTTCTCCTGAGAGATGAAGATGCCGTTGCGTTGTTGACTAATTTGGAGCCCTAAGAAGAACTTTAGTTCGCCCATCATGGACATCTGATACTGTTCACTCATCAAGAATGCAAATTCTTCACTGTATTTCTTGTTAGTGCATCCAAATATTATGTCATCAACATAAATTTGACATATGAATAATGCATCATCATATCGTTTTGTGAAAAGAGTTGGATCGAGGGAACCAGATTTGAAGCCCTTGCTGATGAGGAAGTCCCTTAGTGTGTCATACCAAGCCCGAGGGGCTTGCTTCAGTCCATAGAGGGCTTTCTTCAATCTGTACACCATATCAGGTTTCTTTGCATCTTCAAAACCTGGAGGTTGAGCAACATATACTTCTTCCTCGATATTACCATTGAGGAAAGCACTTTTCACATCCATTTGATATAACTTGATATTATGATGGTTAGCGAATGCAAGCATAATACGAATGGACTCAAGTCTAGCAACAGGAGCGAAGGTTTCACCGAAGTCGATCCCCTCGACTTGTGTATATCCTTGAGCTACGAGACGAGCTTTGTTTCTGATGACTTGTCCATCTTCATCGAGTTTGTTGCGGTAAATCCACTTGGTGCCGATGACATTGTGAACTCGAGGATCAGGACATTTGACTAATTCCCAAACATCATTCAGTTTAAACTGAAGAAGTTCGTCTTGCATTGCCTGAATCCATTCCGCTTCTTGGAATGCCTCAGTGACTTTGGTGGGTTCTGAAATGGATACAAACGAGAAATGCCCACAAAAGTTAGCTATACGATTAGCTCTTGCACGAGTAAGAGGACCTGGTAGGTTGACGTCAACGCGGATTCTGTCCACTTGAACTTCATTTGCCACACGAGGAAGTCGAGGAGGATGATCTTGAGGCGCATCTTCGTCACTGTTGTCAGATTCATTTGCATCTACATCAGGTGCTTCAGGAGCTTCAGGGGTATCAGGAGCCTCAGGATCAGGATCGTCATCAGGATTATTTGCATCAGGAGTTGGATGCTCTTCAGGAGCAGGAGGTATGTGTGTTTCTTCAGGATGATCTACAGGAATGATATCACCAGCACCCATTTTATTGATCTGTTCTTCAGGTGGAGCTTCATCTAAATCATGTGGCAGGTGCTCCCTTTGGGAGCCATCAGATTCATCAAACCGTACGTCTACAGTTTCAAAAAATTTGTGATGATTTTTGTTGAAGACTCTGTAGGTGTGCGATTCGAGGCCATAGCCAATCATGAAGCCTTCATAGGCTTTAGGCTCAAATTTTGATTGATGATGAGGCTCACGGATCCAACAAGGTGCGCCGAAGACCTTGAAGTAACTTACATTGGGTTTCTTACCAACCATTAGCTCGTATGAAGTTTTCTTGAGGAACTTATGAAGATACACCCGATTGACGATGTGGCAGGCAGTGTTGATTGCTTCAGCCCACCATATGAGAGGTGTGTTGTATTCAGCAAGCATCGTTCGAGCCATGTCGATGAGGGTTCAGTTCTTCCTTTCAACAACTCCATTTTGCTGAGGAGTGTATGGAGCTAAGAACTCATGAGTGATGCCCATCTCATCGAGGAATTCCTGAACGCCAGAGTTCTTGAATTCGGTGCCGTTGTCACTTCGAATGTGCTTGATCTTTAGGCTGTAGTTTTTCATGACGCGCTTGGCGAAGCGTTTGAAGACAGCTTGGGTTTCTGACTTAAAAGTGAGGAAATGCACCCAAGTGTAACGTGAGAAGTCATCAACAATAACTAGACCATAGAAATTTCCTCCGAAGCTTGAGTACTTAGGAGGACCGAAGAGGTCCATATGAAGAAGCTCAAGAGGACGAGTAGTAGTCATGATGGTCTTGGCAGGATGCTTGGCCTTGGTCATCTTTCCAGCTTCGCAAGCACCACATAGCCGGTCCTTCGTGAATCTGATTTCCTCAATTTGTACTTTGAAAGAGATGGCCCAGTTTGTACACGAAGTGCATCCAGTTTTTGCCGTAATCCTCTCAACTTTTGCACACATGTTATGTGGGTCAAATGATGATACCTTGCCAAGTTTCAACATTTTCTGAGTTCAGTTCTAGTGCTTTCCAAATTCAAGGTCATTTAGCTCAAAATAAATAATTAAATGCATGAAAAAATAGCAAATGAAGTCAGAAAGGGTTGAAATTTTAGTACGTGGCTTTGAATGGTGCATATTGAATGCAAAAAAAGGCTTGAGTTGAAATAAGTTTAGAAAAATGAAATGTCTTTGTAACAGATGAGTTTTCGTTTGAAACCCTTATACTTTGAAAGAGATGGTCCAGTTTGTACACGAAGTGCATCCAGTTTTTGTCGTACTCCTATCAACTTTTGCACACATGTTATGTGGGTCAAATGATGATACCTTGCCAAGTTTCAACCTTTTCTGAGTTCAGTTGTAGTGCTTTCCAAATTCAAGGTCATTTAGCTCAAAATAAATCATTAAATGCATGAAAAATAGCAAATGAAGTCAGAAAGGGTTGAAATTTTAGTATGTGGCTTTGAATGGTGCATATTAAATGCAAAAAAGTCTTGAGTTGAAATAAGTTTAGAAAAATGAAATGTCTTTGTAACATATGAGTTTTCATTTGAAACCCTTGTACTTTGAAAGAGACGGTCTAGTTTGTACACGAAGTGCTTCCAGTTTTTGTCGTAATACTTTCAACTTTTGCACACATGTTATGTGGGTCAAATGATGATACCTTGCCAAGTTTCAACCTTTTCTGAGTTCAGTTGTAGTGCTTTCCAAATTCAAGGTCATTTAGCTCAAAATAAATCATTAAATGCATGAAAAATAGCAAATGAATTCAGAAAGGGTTGAAATTTTAGTATGTGGCTTTGAATGGTGCATATTGAATTCAAAAAAAAGTCTTGAGTTGAAATAAGTTTAGAAAAATGAAATGTCTTTGTAACAGATGAGTTTTCGTTTGAAACCCTTATACTTTGAAAGAGATGGTCCAGTTTGTACACGAAGTGCATCCAGTTTTTGCCGTAATCCTCTCAACTTTTGCACACATGTTATGTGGGTCAAACGATGATACCTTGACAAGTTTCAACCTTTTCTGGGGGCATATGTCTTGGTTCCAGACAAGAACCGGGACCAATGCAACTCGCTCCTGGCCCACAAGCAGTAGTTCCGGTTTGTGGCTCGACCCGGGAATAAAGTCACGCCGACAAGCATTAGTCCAATTTTAGGGTCATTTAGCGCAAAATAAATCATTAAATGCATGAAAAAGAGCAAATGGTGGAGGCGACGCGGCAAACTTAAAACATTCAACAAACTTAACATCTCAAACCTAGAACATAAAAAAACTACTCCTCCTCGTCGTCGGAGAAATCGTCTTCGGTGTCGGAGCTGATGTCATCCTCCAGCGCTATCCAGCGGGGGTCACCGAGGGGCCAGTTGGCGGCGCCTCTCGCCAGTTCCTCCTCCGTCATCGCCTTGGCCACCCGCCGCTCCTCCCGCCATTCATGACGCTCCTGTCGCCGCTCCGCGCTCTCGGCCGCCAGCCTCGTCCAGTGTTCCGCCTCCTCCGAGGCTTCATGGGGATGGCTCGCGGACCAATCCTGCACGACACGCTGGTCCTGCTCCGAGGTGAGGCCGAGCACCGCTCGTCGACGATGGAGGCGGTGGTCCTCTTCAGTGAGGAGGAGCGGCGGATTTGCCATGTCCTCCGCCTCTTCCAAGCTGCGATAGTGGCGGTTATTCATCTCCGCGCGCGGGCGACCGAGCCTCCACGCCGCAACGTCGTACGCGCGGGCGGCTAAATATGCATGCCAGAACCTGCCGAGACACACACGCTCGTTGTTGGCGCAAGTGATCACCGCCATGCCTTGCAGAGCTTCCCGCGCCGGCTTCTGGTGATCCTTCTAGCGGCGAATCCCTCCATGCCTTGCAGAGCTCCCTCCAGAATCTCAACACCTGCGAGCGCTGGCCCCATGGTGGGCGCTAAATGTCGTGGGAAAGTCACGACAGATGTCCGAAGAGTCAAACTTGAGATGGGACCTTTCCTGCGAGGAGATTTCGTGGAGAGAGTCGACATGGACAAGTGACTCGGCGATTTACCCAGATTTCAGCCCCTCTTTGTCTCGAGTTAAAAGCCTACTCCTGCTTCCTCTTATTATGGGTTCCGACTCTCGAAAGAAGAGTCGGTTGATCAATACAAGAGAGTTGGCTCGTAAACTTAGTATCGATGAGATCTAGGTTACGCCGACAAGTTTCTAGTCCTATCTTAGGTTGAGATTTATCTCTGGCCCTGGATGTTGGGATACGGGGCAAAAAACACAAAATTTTCACACCTACGGTACCCGAACCCAAGATCTATGCTATGGCGATGTAAAGTAACGGAGGGAATCGGTGTTCATACATTTGAAGACCGAAAGAGGGAAACGTTCTTGCGAACGTGGTTGGCGTAGACTCAGAACTACGACCTCCCTGTCGTGTAGAAGACCACCACCGGCGAGGATGACTCCCGGTAAACCTCCAGCGACGAAGTAGCACCACAGGTGTAGTGCCTCGAAGAGATTATACACGTACGGTACAATCGATGTTCCTCCCGGGCCCCGAACCAGGCGAGCAGCGGAAGAAAGATGGCTACGGATCCCGACTCCAGCAGAGCGACGGCCTGCCTTATGGTGGAGAACTCCAGTCCTGGTGCAGACTCCAAACAAGGGGAGTCCACTTCCGGGAAGGAGAAGGAAGAAAGAAGGAGATTTGGTGTGTGTTGGGAAAAGGGGGGTCTACCCCTCCTTATATAGGCCAAGGGGGGGTGTGATCCTCCTCCCCTCCCCCATGTGGGACTAAACCCCCAAGGGGGAGGAGGTGCGCCGGCCATAGGGGGGGATGGGCCCCACCCTTGGCGCCAAGCCCAAGGGGGAAAACCCCTCCTCCCCTAATGGGCCCCATGGGCCCATATAGCCTTTTTCCCATTTTTTTAATTTATTTAATATGTTTTAAATATTTAATTCAGATAATTAAATAATAAAACATTATTAAAACAATTAAACTTTATTTTGAACTATTCAAAATGTCCGGAAACCATTCCGTCCTCCTCCGGAACTATTCCGGTGATTTCTCCTATTTCACCGATTGATCCCGTAACTGTCCTATGCATCGATTGCCCTTAAGTGTAACACCCTAACGGTCCGGGAAACAACAGACATGGTCGAGACTCTTCTCATTGACCAATGACTAGTCAGTTGGACCTGGTTACAATCCTTGACAGCCCCTGCGCTTCCATCGAATGAACTTCGATCGCTTTTGGAAACCGTTAACGATACGACGTAATCCCTTTGTGTTGCGGTACTTTGTTTGTCCGAGGTTTGATCGTCGGTATCCCACATACCGTGTTCACATCTCGTTCACAACAAACAACTTCTCTCGTCCATGATCATTGCATCTCTTGTGACCTAGTCACGTCCTTGCAAGGTGTTGATGCAATATCATCGAGTGGGCCCAGAGTACCTGTCGTGTCACAAGGACTGACAAATCCCGCTCTGATCTATTAACATACTCATCAACCATCTATTTCGGAATACCCAAAGTGCTTCTTTATAGCCAGCATATTTCAGTCAGGCGGTGGGATACAAATCAAAGTATCCTCATAGATCGTGATTACGTATGATCATTACGGTCTAAGGACTAAGCCATACGTTACAAAGTCATAGCAACGCTGAACTATGTGACTCGATCACATTGCAATACTTTAGGTGGGTGTACGTCCATCACATCATTCCCCTTAATGATATGACCTCATTGTCAATGGACTTAAGTGTCGCCATGATCAGGCAAGCTTGATCAATCAATTGCCCAATGAGATAGTTTACCCGAGTTAAACTACGGACCATGTTTTATACTACACCTATATTAGTATTTCCAAGTAATACAGTTATAGCACAGTATAAAACGTATTATGAACAAAACGGATATGTGACAAATATCTTTATTAATTTGTCTCTACATATCCAACAGTCTCCCACTTGCACTAGAGTACAAATGACACTAGTTTACATCAGGTATGTATCTAACACCAATGGTCTCTCGGTGTTCTTCAAACTTGCCCTCTGGAAGAGGTTTAGTCATCGGGTCTGCTGCGTTCAGATCCGTATGTATCTTGTGAATCCTAGTGTGTCCATCCCTGACGTAGTCTCGCGTCACATGGAACTTTCGGAGGATGTGCTTGGCTGTAGAGTGAGTTCTTGGCTCCTTCGCGTTAGCAATGGCAACCGTGTTATCGCAGAAGATCCCCACGGGGTCAGTGCAACTGGGAAAGACGCCAAGCTCGATCACAAACTTCTTCAGCCACAACGCCTCGTTTGACGCTTCGCAAGCGGCAATATACTCCGACTCCATTGAAGATTGAGCGACGACTGACTGTTTGCCGCTCCTCCAGCTAATTGCGCCACCGTTCAACATGAAAACATATCCCGTCTGGGATTTCGAGTCATCTAGATCTGAGCCGAGGCTTGCGTCAACGTAACCTTTTACGGTGAGCTCCTCATCAACTCCTCCATAAACGAGAAAAATATCCTTGGTTCTTCTTAAGTACTTAAGGATGTTCTTTACTGCTGTCCAGTGAGCCATTCCCGGGTTACTCTGGTAGCGATTATTCATACTAATGGCCAGCGCTAAATCCGGTCTGGTACATAACATAGCATACATGAGAGAACCTATGGCTGAGGCATAGGGCTTTGAGGACATCTCCTCTTTCTCTTTTGCTGTGGTTGGGCATTGAGTCACGCTTAATTTGACACCTTTTATAACTGGCAAGAGACCTCTCTTGGAGTCATCCATTTTGAACCTTTTCAATATCTTATCAATATAAGTGTTCTGACTCAAGGCGAACCGTCGATTAGGTCTATCTCTATAGATCTTAATCCCCAATATGTACGCAGCTTCACCTAGGTCCTTCATGGAAAATTGTCCATTCAGATATTCCTTCACTTCCTCTAAGAATTTCTTATCGTTCCCTATTAGTAATATGTCATCTACATATAACACAAGGAATGCTACAGAGCTCCCACTCAGTTTCTTATAGACGCAGAACTCTTCGACGTTTTGGACAAATCCAAAAGCTTTAATGACCTCATCAAATCGAAGATTCCAGCTCCGAGATGCTTGCTTCAACCCATAGATGGACCGTTGAAGCTTGCAAACCTTACCAGCATTCCTTGGATCGACAAACCCCTATGGTTGCATCATATACAACTCTTCCTCAATGTTGCCATTTAGGAATGCAGTTTTCACATCCATCTGCCATATCTCGTAATCATGATATGCAGCTATTGCTAGTAGGATCCGAATAGACTTTATCATCGCTACAGGAGAGACTGTCTCCTCGTAGTCAACTCCTTGAACTTGTCGGAAACCCTTCGCGACAAGTCGAGCTTTATAGACAGATACGTTTCCGTCTGCGTCAGTCTTTTTCTTGAAAATCCATTTATTCTCGACGGCCTTGCGATCCTCGGGAATAACCACCAAAGTCCATACTTTGTTGGTGTACATGGAGTCTATTTCGGATTTCATGGCTTCAACCCATTTCTCGGACTCGGGTCCCTCCATTGCTTCTTTGTAACTTGTAGGTTCATCCGACTCATCAGCCGAGATTGCATTCACAAGCTGTCCGTAAGACTCAGTAGGTTGACGGACTCTTGATGACCTACGGGGCATAAAAGGTTCCTCTTAATTCTCATCATGATCATCATTAATGTCATGATTGTTATGAATGTCGTTCTGGCCATTCTCTTCAGCTCCCACTGTGGAAGATGGTTCCAGAACAATTTCCGTAGCCGTTTCTTCCAATTGGAGTGATTGGTCAGTCACTTCATTGAGGTCTATTTTCCTCCCACTCAACTCTTTCGCGAGAAACTCCTTCTCAAGAAAGTATCCCGTCTTGGCAACAAACGTTTTGCTGTCAGACTTGTTGTAGAAGGTGTATCCACAAGTTTCCTTGGGATAGCCCACAAAGATGCACTTATCCGCCTTGGATTCAAGTTTGTCAGGATGTAGTTTCCTAACATAAGCCTCACAACCCCAAATCTTCAGGTGAGACAACTCAGGTTTTGTGCCATGCCATTCTTCAAATGGTGTTGTCTTTACGGATTTGGATGGTGCCCTATTAAGAATATGAACGGCAGTTTCTAATGCATACCCCCAGAATGACACAAGCAAATCAGTATGAGACATCATCGATCGTACACTATACAATAGGGTTCGATTACGTCGCTCAGCCACACCGTTTCTCTGAGGTGTGCCTGCCGGCGTAAGCTGTGGTACTATTCCACAAGACTTCAGATGATTGCCAAACTCGTGACTCAAATACTCGCCACCTCGATCCGATCGAAGGTGCTTGATTTTTCTTCCGAGTTGATTTTCGACCTCATTCTGAAATTCCTTGAACTTTTCAAAGGTTTCAGACTTGTGCTTCATCAAGTAAATATACCCATATCTACTCAAATCATCAGTAAAGGTGACGAAGTAACAAAGACCATTGCGAGTGGGGACGTTCATGGGTCCACATACATCCGAGTGTATGATCCCCAATAAGACATCCGCATGCTCCATTACGCCATTGAATGGAGTCCTTGTCATTTTTCCCATGAGGCATTGTTCACATGCATCAAGGGATCCAAAATACAATGACTCAAGAAGTCCATCCTTATGGAGCTTCTCCATGCGTTTTATACCAATATGACCAAGTCGCCAATGCCACATCATCATGTGATCTTCATCATTCTTCAATCTTTTGGCCTCAATATTGTTAATGTGACACACGTCACCATCGAGATTAAGTACGAATAAACCATGCAACTCCGGTGCGTGAACATAAAACATTTCATCCTTATAAATCGAACAACCAATTGTATCAGACTTAAAAGAATAGTGGTCTCGCTTCAAGCAAGAGCCACTAACGATGTTCACACTCAACGCGGGTACATAGTAGCAATTATTTAGAACTAAAACCAATCCCGAAGGGAGACTAAGATGCTTCGTGCCGGCCGCCAAGACCTCAATCCGACAGCCATTCCCCACGCGCATCGTCACTTCATCTTTGAGCAAGCGTCTCCTATTCCTTAGTCCCTGAATGGAATTAGAAATATGAGCGACAGATCCTGTATCAAATATCCAGGATGTGTTCCCAGCGCTTGTCAAGAGAAGATCAACAATATGTATATCAAATATACCTTCGTCTCTCTTGGCGACCTTGCCAGCCTTCTTGTCCTTTAGGTACTTGGGACAGTTGCGTTTCCAGTGACCTTCACCCTTGCAGTAGAAGCACTCCACTCCGAGTTTTAGGCTTGGGTGCCTTGGGAGGAGCGGCAACTGACTTGCCATCCCTCTTGGGGCCACCTCTCTTGGCCTTCTCCCGCCTACTTGACTTCTTGAAGTCAATGGTCTTGTTGACCATGAAGACGGTGTGCTCCTTCTTGATCTCAACCTCGGCGATCTTCAGCATGGCGAACAACTCAGAAGGGGTTTTGGTCATCCCCTGCATGTTGTAGTTCAGCACAAAGCCTTTGTAGCTAGGGGGAAGCGACTGCAACACCCTATCAACAGCAAGTTCATCTGGAATCTGGCATTCCAGAGCATTCAAGCGCTGAACGTAGCCAGGCATTTTGACTACGTGCTCACTCACGCTACCGTGCTCGTCCATCTTTGCTAAGAAGAAGGCTTCAGAAGCCTCGTACCGTTCAGCCCTGGCTTGAGGTGCGAAGACCGCCTTGAGGTCGGTGATAATCTCATATGCACCCATCCTCTCAAAGCGTTTCTGCAGCTCAGCCTCCATGGAGTAGAGCATGCCACTCTGGACAAGGTTGTAATCATCAGTCCTGGAGAGATAGACATTCTTCTCGTCTTGACTGGCATCATTTGCTGGTGCGTCACCTAACGCGTCCTCTAGTACGTATGCCATTTTGAGGGGAACGAGGAGAATCCTTAGGGTGCGGAACCAGTTGGTGAAGTTTGTCCCATCTGTTTTTAGTTTATCTTTCTCTAGGAATGATCCTAAGTTGAACGAGGGGCGAGGTGCTGCCATCTACAAGGTTGATTCACAAGGATACATATTTAGACTTTTGTTCATAATGTGGAGTTTCAATTTAATCTCAAAATTCTAGAAAGCTCCCACTTAGATAAACACCTCTCAATTTAACTAAGTGATTACAAAATCCCAGCCCCCATACCTCCCCCGATCGTTACGGCCATCAGTATGCGAACCAGGTAGGCCTCTAAGCCAATCACATCAGGCATGTGACCCGTGCTCGACCTTTCAGTCTTCTGTGTTCCAGGCCCGCATCTGTAGGAGATATGCCCTAGAGGCAATAATAAATGTTATTATTTATCCCCATGTTCCTAATTATGTTTATATTCCATGCTATAACTGCTATGGTTCTCGAGTCTGCAATAACCACGAGGCTCGGAGGAAGACTCATATGCACGTGTGGAATAATAAACGGATAAAAAATATATATTCCTAGTCTCGCCTCTAAGACTAGCTCAAGTGTTGCATGATGGTTCTGTTTTCCTGATCATGGGCATGACTATGCCGGCAATTTTGAGGGCACAATGTTAGAAGAACATTTGTGTTGAATCGACCCGAATTGATGTTATGCTATGAGATACATTCGTCACAAGTTAATGGTTAATAACACAGAGAAAGTTGTGCGTTTGCATAATTCCTTAGACCATGAGAGTATCGAGTTCCTTCGTACTTGCTTCGTGAACTTTGGGGTTTTGTTAAACGTCATCTGTAAAAGGGTGGCTATTACGGCAGCTTGCGGGTTCACGGAAAAGTATGACAAGGAACTAGGTAGCTCGAGATTGGGATTTTCTCCTCCGTCGTTGGATAGATATTCTTAGGGCCCTCTCGGTGTTACGGTATCCACCATCGTCTGGCCAGACACAGTGTGATTTGATCACAGGGATGCCGGAACGCGGGAACGAGAAAAGAGAACAATACCAGGAACGAGGTAACTGGCATAGTGGACAATTTGTTGATTCACGGGGATGCCAATAAGTCTCACCTCGGGTATTTGTAATATATCGCGAAGCAACAGGAATAGCACACAGCAACTAAAGGTTCACTCGAATAATTCTTCGTATGGGTATAGGGATCAATATGGATGTCCTCGGTTCCGCTATTGATCATTGATCGGAAAGTGTTCCGGTCATGTCTATACTTCATCGAACCTACAGGGTCACACGCTTAAGGGTCATCTATCTGTTGAATACTAGACAGGGAGTCTGAGATAAAGTCACCGGAAAGGTTTCGGAGACGGCGGAAAAGTTCCGAGAGAGAAAACCGAAAAGTTGTTTCGGGGTAAACCACTAAGCCGAAAAGGTTTCGGAGAGCACCTGGTAATTTTGGAGAGTGCCAGAATTGTTCTGGTAACTTCTGGAATTTTTCTGGAGAAAAGATTAAAATATTTTTTTCGGAAATATTTCGGAGCTGCCGGAAATGTTCCGGAGCTGCCGGAAATGCTTAGGTTGCTTTTCACAGATGAAAATCACTAATCCGGAATTGTTTCGGAATGCGCCCAAAATCATTTTAGTGGGTGTTGGAATTATTCTAAGACCCACAGAAATATTTTTGGAATTTTCGGACGCGAAAAAGTGGTGTCATGAATAGTAAAAAGTACTACTTGAGATATTTTTGGAAAGCCTTCTAGAAGGACTTGGGAGCCAAGAAAGCCCCCTTGGGTTTCCTATAAATAGAGGTGTGAGGGCAGCCCCATATCCTTGATCCAAGCTCTCCCTTGAGTTCAATACACAAGCCATGCATGATCTGGCATTCTCTCTCCCTCCCCGCGAAATAGTTTCGTAGAGCCGAAAGGCTGTCTGGGTTCCGGCAGGAACTAGTTCTGGACGGCGAAGCCCTGCCGGATAGATGACACCGTATGTGTGCAACCCCGTAGAGAGGTCGTAGTTTCGATCTTTTGCCCGAGGGGCTGTTCGAGGGTCCTCCCGAAGGGCTGTCCAAATTATCGTTCGAGTTTCAAGGGTCCTCCCGAAGGGCTGTCCGAGTTACCGATCGAGTTTCGAGGGGCCTCCCGAAGGGCTGTCCGTGACATCGTCCGAGGGACTGTCCGACCGCCTCCCTGAGCGCTGTCCGAGGAGCAGACGAGGGAATACATTCTCGCGGTTGAGAGGTTGTAAATCCTAGCTGCGGGGATCTGCATCGACGATCTACATCGACTCTACTTCCGCTGCGCTACGAGTCGGTAACGATCAGATCAAAAACCTTGTATGCAGTCTCCATAGTGGTCCTGGGCTGTTCGTAGTGCGGAATTTTTTTTGTTTTCTGCCGCGTTCCCCTACAGTGGCATCAGAGCCGTGCTATGCGTAGATGCATGTTGCGATCTAGAATACATAGAGATGTATGGGTATTGCATAATATAATTTTGGAGTAGATCAGATCTATTGCTGAAAATTATTTATGCGGGTGGCAGATGAAATCTGTTACCCGATGTTCTTGTTGCTTCCCTGGAATTTGTGTATTTCTGATCTCAATAACAGTATGGTGGAGTTTCAAAGTTCTGGCAATCTGCGATCCTGATTGATCAAAGAAGTGCTAACAGTTCGTTGAATTCCACCATAGTTAGAGAAAGAAGAAATTCTGCAGACTAAAGGGCAATGCAGATATGATCTGCACGGGGATCACGCGTATGACGAAGTTCAGTATGGGGCTCGAGATTTTATTATCTCGTGTTTCATACACCCCGCAAAGTTAATCTAGCGACTTGAATAATCATGCTTGATGATAAACGTTGGTAGTTGCGGTTTAAGTCAAAACCTTAGAAGCCACGTAAAATAAAATTTTGCATAAACCGATTAGAGGCGTCTAACTTGGTTTTGCAGGATGTGCATGTGATGTGGTATAGCAAAGCTCATATTAATTTGATTATGTATGAGATGACTATATAATGTAAATTTATTAACATGACCTGCGTGTCATGATTCGGCATGATGGCTGGAGCCATATGATTGTCACTTTAATGACCTGCGAGTCAACCTTATGTAATGCACTTATTTTATTAGCTATAAAGATAGCAATATTATTTGGTGCATCGACAAGGTGGTGGCAAACTTCGCGAAGGTGAACTCCGACGCAAATGCCCAAGACGAAGAAATACTTGACTTCTCCGTCAGAAGGGGCTATACCATATCATGCAATTATGAATTACCTGAGATGTTTATCCCTTAAGTTGCACCCTTCTTGATTGCGCGGTAGTCGCTTTTTATTAGGGTGATCTCTCACTTAAAATATCAAGTAGTTAGTGTTCTCCCAAATGTAGCACCGTCACAGCATCTATCCTTTCGGGGTGCGCCATGGATACATGGGTACGAACGATTGGAGAAATGTAAGGCGGGTGAGGTCAGACCTCGCAGCAAGATCACTTGGTTGTCTTGACGTTCATGGCAGGATCGTCCTGAGCTCGGAACACATGCATCGAAAGATGAACAAGAGTCACATAGAGATGTGATCGGCAAGTTGGCCTACCAAATCAAAATCCTCGTCATGAGATGATGATTCTATGGCGTTGTATTAATATTTGGATCTTGAATCACTCATAATCAATTTTGAGAGATATTGATTTGAGTGGGAGCGCATTTTAGAATTAACTTGTTTAATTCTGAGTGCAATTAATTATGAACACTGTCTAAGTATAATTTGCTAATAGTTGTAGAATAATGGCTCGCGTTTCCACCTTCCCTATTAAAATTGAATAAGCTGTTAAATATCTGGTTAAAACTTTACGGTTGGTAACGTAATGCGAGGATTGTCCTCAAGAGTGCCGAGAAGGATTTTGTCCTATCGCATGCTTTCGGTGTCCTCCCGCTAATGCTATGGATGATGTGACTCTCGTCCTTCGATCCAAAAGCTAGAATTCCATTGTGGTCAAGTGCAATACGTTTGCTTCCATAAGACCCGAACTTCACAAGTTTGGGATAGTTATGTAATATTCATGGAACTGAAAATTGTTTTCAGATACAGACAAAGGCTAAAAGATATGAGATATCCAAAGCAATATTTGTTTGCAAAGTATTAGTAAAGTGTTTACTGGGCATTTGACTGATAAGAGAGGGATCCAGAAGAACGCCTGTCATATGATGAAGGTGAATAAAACAAACAACTTAAAGAGAAAGGAAATGTCCAAAGGGTGTTAGTATGACTCACACGCCTAGGAAGTCCGGGGCTAACGCCACTCTTAAAGTTGGGTGCTTCTTCTGAGAGTAGGAGAAATATATTGAAAGTTAAACTGTTAAAAGTATAAGGGCAAAAAGAAAGAAGACTGGAATGTCCAGCTCATGTATAAAAGTCATGAAAGTTATTGATGTATGGAAGGCTGGTCAAAAATAAATAGTTCTTGGGAATTGTGATTAAACAGTTAGTCCATAATTCTTGGGTATTATGATTAAAAGTTGATCACAGGAATACCCGCTCGATTGAATTCTGTTGCAACTCGATGCAAGAACCACTACGGCCTAAAAGACTTGCCAGTAATGAGGTTTAGATACGCGCTGGGAACATAGTAAAAGTTACTATACCTTCCATCGGTGTATCACCATCTGTATTTATTTTCATAATTCGTTTTAGAGTTTTATACACTCTAGCCGATTGCATAAAGTATGTTGCAAGAAGGTTTTTCATAAAAGAACAATTGTTGTTCAGTATTATGAATAACATAAAGGGCCATGCTTCCATCGGGGATGGGATGTATGTTACGAATATTGATAGTAATAGGATACATCCATAACAATGACGCTAAATGTCGAAAGACTAAAAGAATACCACATATGTGTGGCACTGCATTTGGTCACATTGGAGAAACCCGCATGGAGAAATTCCACAATGATGGATTTTGAAGTCATTTGATTATGAATCATCTCACACTTGCAACTTTCGTCCGAAAAGTTAAGTGACTGAAATACCGTTCACAGGCCATGAGGAACGAACAACAAACTTATTGGTGATCATACATTTGATGTGTGTAGTCCGTTAAATGTTGTAAGTAGTGGATTTATCTATCTTCAGAAAAGACTCAAGTAGATATATGGATATTTACTTGATGAGACGTAAGTCTGGATCTTTTGAAATCATTTGAAAGGTTTTCAAAAATGAAGTGAAAGTTATTGTGACAAGAAAATTATGTTTCTACAATTCGATTGCAGAAAGGAATTTTTGAGTTACAAGTTTAGCCAATGTCTGATGAGTTGTGAAAAGAGCTTTCATAACTTGCACCTCCCGGAGCACCACTACAAGTGGAATGTCCTTGAAGATGTAATCAAACCATTTATGACATGGTAAGATCAAAGATGACATAAATCAATTTGCCATTATCCCTTTTAATGTAATGCTTTAGAGACTACGGCTTTTACACTGAAAGGAGCGCCATCAGGTCTGTTGAAATGACGCCATGGTATGGTACGCCCAACCATGTTTTATCTTTTCTTAACATTTGGAATATGGGGATTGTGTAAACTGTTTACAAACCTATTCCAAATCAGACAAGTGCTACTTTGTAGGTTATCCCAAATTATTGGGAATTCCTCCACCACTATACCGAGGCAAAAGGTTTTGCCACAAAGAACGGTATGCTTTTAAAGAGAATGGTTCTTGAAAAAAGGTGAGTGGGAGGACAGTGCAACTCGACGAGATAACAGTATCTTCGTCATCAGATCAAAGGAAAGGAACCTTGGAAGTGATTCCAGAGTTTCCTACTGTAACTGATACGGAAGCCTCTACATGAGATGTATGGACTTCGGTCAAACTTGCAACTGAGCCACGTAGGCAAAACTCGTGCAAACCTCTCAGGTGCGCAAACGAGATATTGTTGTTAGACAACAGCATACCTACGATAATCAAGGAAGCGATGATGGGCCCTGACTCCGGAATTGGCTAAATGCCAATACAAATCCGAGATAGTTTCCATATACGTAATTCAAGATTGTATCTTGATGGACCATTCGGAAGACTTAGAGTCTAACGAATATTAATGGAACTATAAACTGATACGGATAAAAATGTTTTATCCATAAAGCTCGACTTGTTGCTTATAACAATTTCAAGGAATTAACTACGGCGAGATTGTCTCTCCGTAGCGATGCTTAAAGTCGGTTCGGGTTAAACTAGCAATTAATACGTATTTCATTCATGAGATATGAAACATGGATGCCAAAAGGATTTCCATGAGATGGAAATACTGCCTTGGAGATCCAGTCCAAGGTATTTTGTCAGTCCAGAGGATGCTAGTAAGTATGCAAACTTCAGAGTTCCTGCGATGGACAAAAGAGAGCATAATGGAGTTGGAATCTTCGTTTTTGATGAAATATTCAAAAGAGTTTGATTTCATCAATGGATAACGAAGATGCTCGTGATTGCAAGAAAGTAAGTGGGAGCATAATAATATTTCTAAAAACCTTGTGTGTGCTTGACACATTGTTAATTGGAAATAATATAAATTTCTTGACATGAATTAGGACTTCATTGAAAATAGTTTTTTGATGAAGTGCTTGGGTTAAGTAGCCTTGATATTAGGCATAATTATCTAAGAGATAGAATTGCCTAATAGGGCTAAGCCAAAATACATACTGACAAGATGCCAAAACAATTTAGCATTAAAAACGACAAGGAGTGATTCTTGCCAAAGTCACATGGAAAGAGTTTTTGCAAGACTCAGTGTCCCAAAACACTGATGAGCAAATTACATGATGGAGATTCCACACACCTTCGTGTTGGGATTAATCATGTATTCCATGGTATGTAAAACAACCAGATATGTCCAATACTCCAAAGTTGTTGCGAGTATAGATACCAAAGTGATCAAAGAACTGATCGTGGGACAACAGTGAAAAATGTCATTGAGTACTAAAGTAGCACTGATGACATGTTTTCTCGCAAGAAGAGATTATGAAGTACTTGTTGTAAGTAATTACATCGATACGGTCTTCGTCAATGCTCCATGCGATTTTCGATTTGAGTTAAAGTTTTTTTGTGTGTAATACACAATATGGTGGCACAGTAAGTTGGAATTGTTCATAATAGGTTACTGTGGCGAAATTCTATAACAAATGGCTATGTATGTTGCTGCTTTAGAAGCAACAAAGAAAATGTTGAATCATATAGTTCATTCATGAACTTAGTATGGTTCCAATATGGCTTTGGTCAATGGAACACTATTGAAGATAGTTGCTCCATAGCTCAGTCTGAGGAATCAAGGTTCGACCAGTGATTCGCATATATACAAAGCCAAGTCCACACAAAATATGAATTTTGTGAAAGCGTGAAAACGCGAAGATATGCAAAGATACACACGGAGTTGAAATTGTCAGATCCGTTGGACATCAGGCTATACCACATGTGAAGCATATTTTACACCAGTATGCCGTAGGTGTAAAGTGCATTAGCATTGACTAGATTATTGACTCTAGTGCAAGTGGGAGTCTGTAGGAGATATGCCCTAGAGGCAATAATAAATGTTATTATTTATCCCCATGTTCCTAATTATGTTTATATTCCATGCTATAACTGCTATGGTTCTCGAGTCTGCAATAACCACGAGGCTCGGAGGAAGACTCATATGCACGTGTGGAATAATAAACGGATAAAAAATATATATTCCTAGTCTCGCCTCTAAGACTAGCTCAAGTGTTGCATGATGGTTCTGTTTTCCTGATCATGGGCATGACTATGCCGGCAATTTTGAGGGCACAATGTTAGAAGAACATTTGTGTTGAATCGACCCGAATTGATGTTATGCTATGAGATACATTCGTCACAAGTTAATGGTTAATAACACAGAGAAAGTTGTGCGTTTGCATAATTCCTTAGACCATGAGAGTATCGAGTTCCTTCGTACTTGCTTCGTGAACTTTGGGGTTTTGTTAAACGTCATCTGTAAAAGGGTGGCTATTACGGCAGCTTGCGGGTTCACGGAAAAGTATGACAAGGAACTAGGTAGCTCGAGATTGGGATTTTCTCCTCCGTCGTTGGATAGATATTCTTAGGGCCCTCTCGGTGTTACGGTATCCACCATCGTCTGGCCAGACACAGTGTGATTTGATCACAGGGATGCCGGAACGCGGGAACGAGAAAAGAGAACAATACCAGGAACGAGGTAACTGGCATAGTGGACAATTTGTTGATTCACGGGGATGCCAATAAGTCTCACCTCGGGTATTTGTAATATATCGCGAAGCAACAGGAATAGCACACAGCAACTAAAGGTTCACTCGAATAATTCTTCGTATGGGTATAGGGATCAATATGGATGTCCTCGGTTCCGCTATTGATCATTGATCGGAAAGTGTTCCGGTCATGTCTATACTTCATCGAACCTACAGGGTCACACGCTTAAGGGTCATCTATCTGTTGAATACTAGACAGGGAGTCTGAGATAAAGTCACCGGAAAGGTTTCGGAGACGGCGGAAAAGTTCCGAGAGAGAAAACCGAAAAGTTGTTTCGGGGTAAACCACTAAGCCGAAAAGGTTTCGGAGAGCACCTGGTAATTTTGGAGAGTGCCAGAATTGTTCTGGTAACTTCTGGAATTTTTCTGGAGAAAAGATTAAAATATTTTTTTCGGAAATATTTCGGAGCTGCCGGAAATGTTCCGGAGCTGCCGGAAATGCTTAGGTTGCTTTTCACAGATGAAAATCACTAATCCGGAATTGTTTCGGAATGCGCCCAAAATCATTTTAGTGGGTGTTGGAATTATTCTAAGACCCACAGAAATATTTTTGGAATTTTCGGACGCGAAAAAGTGGTGTCATGAATAGTAAAAAGTACTACTTGAGATATTTTTGGAAAGCCTTCTAGAAGGACTTGGGAGCCAAGAAAGCCCCCTTGGGTTTCCTATAAATAGAGGTGTGAGGGCAGCCCCATATCCTTGATCCAAGCTCTCCCTTGAGTTCAATACACAAGCCATGCATGATCTGGCATTCTCTCTCCCTCCCCGCGAAATAGTTTCGTAGAGCCGAAAGGCTGTCTGGGTTCCGGCAGGAACTAGTTCTGGACGGCGAAGCCCTGCCGGATAGATGACACCGTATGTGTGCAACCCCGTAGAGAGGTCGTAGTTTCGATCTTTTGCCCGAGGGGCTGTTCGAGGGTCCTCCCGAAGGGCTGTCCAAATTATCGTTCGAGTTTCAAGGGTCCTCCCGAAGGGCTGTCCGAGTTACCGATCGAGTTTCGAGGGGCCTCCCGAAGGGCTGTCCGTGACATCGTCCGAGGGACTGTCCGACCGCCTCCCTGAGCGCTGTCCGAGGAGCAGACGAGGGAATACATTCTCGCGGTTGAGAGGTTGTAAATCCTAGCTGCGGGGATCTGCATCGACGATCTACATCGACTCTACTTCCGCTGCGCTACGAGTCGGTAACGATCAGATCAAAAACCTTGTATGCAGTCTCCATAGTGGTCCTGGGCTGTTCGTAGTGCGGAATTTTTTTTGTTTTCTGCCGCGTTCCCCTACAGCATCTACATACGTCAAGCCTGCCAATCGGACCTTGATGTTAGCTGTTCAGCAAGGCCATATCTGCATATGCCAGGCTTGCCAAACCCAACCTCATGCGAACTCCGTTTAATATGTAGGACAACTCCGGTATGTACGGAGCATCAAGCCATATGGGAGAACCTTCCAGGCGGTGCCCACCAAGGGAGAACACAATGTTGGTATTGTGAGAGATGGTCCTGTTTCGTGCTACCGTCGATATATCTAGCATACTAGCATAAAACAGGAAGTAAAAGTGTAAATCATACAACCTATGATCCCCCTTCATGCAAAGAAAAGTTAAACGCCTTTCTACTTTAGCTTGTGCAAGTTTTACGTGGCTGCTAGGGGTTTCGAGAGAGAGAACCGTTTCTATCCTGCGAAAAACATGCCACAACACCGTCTCCCATCCGTCTCTATTACACCCCTATCGGGGCCCTCCGTTGCAAAAATCTTCGCAACGCTAATGCAGAGAGACAGACACCCCCCCATCCACTTTATATGGTACAAGCCATATGTCAAGCGTGGAACCAGTCTCGCGTAAACGCGTAAGGTCGGTCGGGGGCCGCTTCATCAAACATTGCCGCAACGCTAAATGAGTACATGTGGGAGGGTAACGAATGAAGATTCGATGCCCAAATCCTAGATGTGTTCTATCCGTACAAAACATCTACGCATAGCTAGCTCATGATACCACTGTTGGGATACGGGGCAGAAAACACAAATTTTTCACACCTACGGTACCCGAACCCAAGATCTATGCTATGGCGATGTAAAGTAACGGAGGGAACCGGTGTTCATACCTTTGAAGACCGAAAGAGGGAAACGTTCTTGCGAACGTGGTTGGCGTAGACTCAGAACTACGACCTCCCTGTCGTGTAGAAGACCACCACCGGCGAGGATGACTCCCGGTAAACCTCCAGCGACGAAGTAGCACCACAGGTGTAGTGCCTCGAAGAGATTATACACGTACGGTACAATCGATGTTCCTCCCGGGCCCCGAACCAGGCGAGCAGCGGAAGAAAGATGGCTACGGATCCCGACTCCAGCAGAGCGACGGCCTGCCTTATGGTGGAGAACTCTAGTCCTGGTGCAGACTCCAAACAAGGGGAGTCCACTTCCGGGAAGGAGAAGGAAGAAAGAAGGAGATTTGGTGTGTGTTGGGAAAAGGGGGGTCTACCCCTCCTTATATAGGCCAAGGGGGGGTGTGATCCTCCTCCCCTCCCCCATGTGGGACTAAACCCCCAAGGGGGAGGAGGTGCGCCGGCCATAGGGGGGGATGGGCCCCACCCTTGGCGCCAAGCCCAAGGGGGAAAACCCCTCCTCCCCTAATGGGCCCCATGGGCCCATATAGCCTTTTCCCATTTTTCAATTTATTTAATATGTTTTAAATATTTAATTCAGATAATTAAATAATAAAACATTATTAAAACAATTAAACTTTATTTTGAACTATTCAAAATGTCCGGAAACCATTCCGTCCTCCTCCGGAACTATTCCGGTGATTTCTCCTATTTCACCGATTGATCCCGTAACTGTCCTATGCATCGATTGCCCTTAAGTGTAACACCCTAACGGTCCGGGAAACAACAGACATGGTCGAGACTCTTCTCATTGACCAATGACTAGTCAGTTGGACCTGGTTACAATCCTTGACAGCCCCTGCGCTTCCATCGAATGAACTTCGATCGCTTTTGGAAACCGTTAACGATACGACGTAATCCCTTTGTGTTGCGGTACTTTGTTTGTCCGAGGTTTGATCATCGGTATCCCACATACCGTGTTCACATCTCGTTCACAACAAACAACTTCTCTCGTCCATGATCATTGCATCTCTTGTGACCTAGTCACGTCCTTGCAAGGTGTTGATGCAATATCATCGAGTGGGCCCAGAGTACCTGTCGTGTCACAAGGACTGACAAATCCCGCTCTGATCTATTAACATACTCATCAACCATCTATTTCGGAATACCCAAAGTGCTTCTTTATAGCCAGCATATTTCAGTCAGGCGGTGGGATAAAAATCAAAGTATCCTCATAGATCGTGATTACGTATGATCATTACGGTCTAAGGACTAAGCCATACGTTACAAAGTCATAGCAACGCTGAACTATGTGACTCGATCACATTGCAATACTTTAGGTAGGTGTACGTCCATCACATCATTCCCCTTAATGATATGACCTCATTGTCAATGGACTTAAGTGTCGCCATGATCAGGAAAGCTTGATCAATCAATTGCCCAATGAGATAGTTTACCCGAGTTAAACTACGGACCATGTTTTATACTACACCTGTATTAGTATTTCCAAGTAATACAGTTATAGCACAGTATAAAACGTATTATGAACAAAACGGATATGTGACAAATATCTTTATTAATTTGTCTCTAGGGCACATATCCAACACTGGATCCCATGGACCTTGGCTTATAAAGGCGTCGGTTCCCGGGATTCCACGAGTCCGACTCTGGAACGAGGTGGAGTCCTATTCTACTTTTACAAATATGCTATGTGCTATACAAGGTAAGTCGAATTCCTTCTACGGCTTCGATCTTCTTTCCTTGGCGCAGCCGGCCCGTGCCCGGGTCTTCTCTTTTGGGCCTTCTGTAGGTGAGTCGGCCCATAGATCTAATGCAAGGTCATGGGCTTGGTCCATCCCCCCGAAAAGTACGCCAAGATTATCAAAGAGAGGCGCATGTTCGCAACAAAGATTGCTGATGAGATTGATCTGTCTGAGATGGAACCCGGTTACAACGAGCACAACAAGAGACGGAAGCTTGCTCCTCCCGAGACAATTGAATTCTCTGTGCTTCCTCCGTCCAAGACAAAGATTGCATAATCGGGAACTTCGACCGAGCCGGCTTCAGGTGAGGAAGGAGATGATCGGAAGATCGAAGATCTCTCAGCTGTTGTATTATATGAAGGCTGCGATAACCTCGTAGAACCTGCAGGTAGTACTGGAGTACAGACCTGAAGATAGAGCCGGCAAGGAAGATGAGCTCTAGTTTTTTGAACTGCTGCTGCCAAGTTTAATCTGGGTTTCTCTTGGGTGGAGGAACCATGGAATGAAAACATTTGAGACGCCATACCTGTTGGCTTTATGTAATAACGAACTATTTCATGCATTCGTGCTTGAGATGCACTTGAACCTTTTTTGGTACTTGTTAAACTGTCTTTTGGCTTTTGAATGCTTGGATGCCAATTCCCTTTAGCGTTTGTGTTTTTTTATGTAAGTTGGTTATGTGGCCACTAGTTGCGAAGTCTTGGATATGTTTTCCTGCTTCTAAGTAGATATGATATGCTAGGTTGTATTCCTAGCTCTGAGTAGTTTGATATCTTGTGTATCGGGTTTTAACGAGCCGGAATAAATGTAAAACGACTATTATATTGTTTAACAAGCGGCTTATGATGAAGCCGGGTTTGATAAGGAGTCGCCCAAACGTGTGGCGTATACCAGTGTTTCCTTTGACAAGCCTAACTATCACCGTGTCCTCGAAATGAGAGTCAGTGTATACTGACTTGTCATGGTATCAGCTGGGTCACATATGTGCGTGTAGGCACAAGCATTAGTATACCTGTGTCATGTTAGATCAGAAAAATCAACATGTAGCCCCCATGAGTCGGCATAGACAATTATATGTCATGTCGAGTCATAGTAAAGCCAGCATGTAGCCCCCATGTACCAATTTTTAGTACTTTTGATAAAGTTTATTCAAGTCAGTAAGATGGAGAAAAAGTCTATAATTATTGGAAAGATAAATGACTGAAATTTAAGCTTATATATGCGAGAAATGTAAAGAGCTCATATAGAAGCCGGTCGTGCGCGTGACTGTCACAACATTCTTTAACAATAAAAGTTCAGCACTAACCGACTCTTTTAAATAGGAGGTTTATGTCTGTCTTGTAGAAAATAATTGCTGGTCACCTAATTGCGTGTAAGTCGAAACTTCTCTGTAAGCAAGCATCACATGACTTATTCTAGTGTTCTCTGTAATAGAATAAAAGTCAACAGGCGTCTGATAGAGCCAGCTGGCGTTTGAACTAAGACGGGTCACGTAGGTCATAGAAGTGCGAGTTTGCATCAACTATACAGGCAAAGATAATGCCATAGTAGGCCAATTACATGTATTTGCCGAGTCCCCAGTTGAAGAGTTGAATTAGAGAAATTTCAAGTCCCCAGGGTCCCTAAATAAAACAATATACATGCCTGGTACCAGGGAAAGGGGTGATCAAGCCCTCTAGGTTTCCAAGGGTTGAAATGCAAGAATGTAATGCAAGAAAAATGACAGAAAAGTAAGAGTCGGTATGTAATAGTTGACTTTTGTATTTTATTAATGTTTTTTTAACAAGTGCCCAGGGACATCCCTGGCATATTTAGATACAATAGAGACAGAGTTGTGCAATATCCCACGGCTTCGTGAGTCTCCTTATTGGACAAGCGCATGGTCGCCGGCTATCGCTTATTGACTAAACGACAAGTTTCACTGGGCAAACTTGTACTCACCGTAGGGGGTGTTTCTGTTCATAACCCTCAACTGTAGGGGACCGAGATAGTCTTCGCGGATAAGATAACCCAATTTATTGATTCGACACAAGGGGAGCTAAAGAATATTTATAAGCTTTAACAGTTGAGTTGTCAATTCAACCGCACCTGAAATACACTGCTTGCGATGGAATATTAATAGCAACGGTGATATGGAAGTGAAGGTGGCAACGGGAATAGTGGCGGTGAAACAGAGAAAGTAAAACAGCAAAATTAAACTACCAGTAACCAGCAGGATTAAAACACTGTATGCTAGGGAGATGGATGGTTGGGCACTGCTTGGATGAGAGTGAATATGTAATAGATTCTAACACGGGGCAAGGCACACAGAAAAGCAAGGATCATCTAGGCAATATCAAACATTAGGCATGCATCCCATAGGTAGTTGTACGTGCTTACAATAAGAAATTGCACAACATCTTTTGACCTACCATCCCGCTATGAACAGGGCCAAAAGTAACTTATGGAGATTAAGGTGCTCCTTTCAAAGAGCACAGGAACAAAGAATTAACACTCAATGGAAACATGAAATCCTCAAATTATAGTCCTTCCCCTTTGGTGTCCCAAGCTGTCACCTTTGGGATCGCCGGTTCCGGACCATAACAGGTGCATACAACTCATAGATAGGATTAAGAACACAAATAAACTCATGAAAACACAAGTAGTTTAGATCTGAAAACATGGCACTTCTACGGTCACAGGTGCAAGCCGACGGTCCATGCCCGCGTAATATCATTTGGCTGAGCCTCTCGTGAATATTGACTGTGCATTTTCGTGGAGTTGTTGTGTTCCCAAGCTATTTCCCTTTGTAGCCATGCGGCCCTTTCTTGGTATTCTCTTAGCTGCTCGTGGTACTCGACCCGACTTTCTCTGGTTGTTAGGGCTGCTAGGAACACAAGTCGTGTGTCTGTGACCGTTGTCCAGCCGGTTTTGAGTCCCTTTGTTATTTACAAAGGATCCGGGCTCTCGTTAGAGAAACGATCCGGACTTTTTACGATTGGGATCCTGAACTTGATTGTGTCAGGAGGATTTTCTTGAATCCTTTCGTGGTGGGTTTCTTCAAGAGGGCTTGCTATTCTCATGTCGTTGCGGTCTTCTTCGTCTAAAAAAAGACTTTTTCTAGGAAATGTGAAACGTTCTCCCCTTCCATGGTGTCGCCAGAATGCTCTGGTGCGGGAGATCCATGGGTGAACCCAACGAAATTACGAGTGGAGACGGTTGGTTTCTGATGACCAAATACCTTGGAGTCGGTACGGGGACTTGTGATGGAGCGTCAGGGTATCTGAAAGGAAGGAAAATCTGGATCATAATCTTCTAGCCCAGGCCAGAGTCGGTCACTTTCAATGGGGCAGATGGACTCGGCATCGGAATGCCTTCCTTTTCTGGGACATGAATCGGCATCAGAGAGTTCCGCCGAGTTGTCATGCGACAAGATCTTGGCAGAGCGCGCCGGCTCTAAAGATCGAAAAACGACACCGACGAAAGCAGGTCGGGAGCCAGTTCGCAGCCGGCTTGTTGCCTCTGTAGGGACATCACGATCTGGTTTAGGCTTGGATCCGTTCGATCCTTCAAGGAGGTGTATGGAACCGACCGGGATCCGATGAGTCGACTCGACAGAGTCGATCTCGGGAGTCCAGATGGTGTTGTCGATGCGAATCTTTTTGTGTCGGTTTCTGGTGATCCGACCGGTGGTGAAGTCGTCTATGTCTCGCCGAGTGCCTCCCATAATTACGGTGCCTGCGTGCGCAGGCCCCACGGTGGGCGCAAACAGTCGTGTGATGGCTTATCGCCCCTCATTGGTTACCCCAAGTGGAAGGTTGAGATGTAGCGTAGCAGCAAATTTCCCTCGGTGAAGATACCGAGGTTTAGGTCTCAGGCGGACTCCGAATTCTGCAAGTAGGTGTCAATGACGCCAGAGATACTTGATGACGCGAAAGTTGACGTGGAACTACACACAGAAACAAATAACTTTGCTCCCAACGAGTACAGAGGGGTTGTCAATCCCTCTGTCCTTGTCGTTTACAAAGGATCAAACGTAAGAGGATAGTGGTAGTGATAATTGCAACAGAAAGTAAAAGAGGAAAATAAAGTGGAGGTGTAAAAAATGGTGGAAATATGGACCGGGGTCCCATGATGTTCACTAGTGATGTCTCTCTCCCAACAATCGATAAAATATCTAAGTTTGGTGAACAAATTACGGTTGGGCAATTGACAGAATTATAAACGCACCGCAATGCTAATTATGCTACTAGAAAGTTAGAGGCTCAAAAGTATGGGCAGTACGACAAGACAAGTAGACCGAAATCCATATGCATCTACTCACTAATCATCCACCTTGATATATCTATCCAGAACATCTCGCTGGTATTAAGTTGCGAGCCCCACCCAAAGTGTAAACTCAAAGCAACAGACAACTGCATTAACAATCTATGCGTAAGGTAAACAATCCTTGCAAACGCAGTTACAAGCACCGTTGTTTACAAGCACTTGTGACGCCCCCAAGATCGAAACGTGTACAGTAATCATACACGCAAGGTACACGATCGAGATCAGGGACTCACGGTAAGATATCACAACACAACTCTACAAATAAAATAATACAAGCTGTTTAATACAAGCCAGGGGCCATGAGGGCTTGGATACAATAGCTCGAGAGCACCAAGTTAGCGGAAGCAATAGTATCTGAGTACAGACACGAGGTACACATGATCTTCCTTAATAAGGCTAGCACAAAAAAAACAACGATCGAAAAGGCGAGGCCTCTTGTAACATCCCAATTTTATAAATTCGGATGTTATAGATCATCATATGCATGTCATGCTGAAGTTTTGCATTATTTGGATTTTATGAATATTTTAAACATTTTTTAACTTAAGGCAATTTTATTGGAGATGATATAATATGACTTATCCCCATTTTAAAATAAAGTTGAAAAGTTTTGAAAATATTTTTGGGTGTTTATAAACTGTGTCATAGGAATTATAAATGACTCAAATTTATTTTTGGGATTTTTATATTTTTTCTACGAAGTTTATTGCATAAAAGTTATTTATGAAAAATTGCATAATAGCTCAAATAATAATTTCGGCAAAAACAATTATTTTTATTATTTTATTTTATTATTGTGACATTTTTATAATTCATATTTTATTATTTAAAAATATTCTGCGTAGTTGGATGACCAAATAAAATTTTTAAAAATGAGTTTTCGTTTTGGGCCTTCCAACGGTCCAGTCTGCTATTTTGCGCCGCGTGCAATTTGAGTCCGTTTCGGACTCAGAAAAATATATATTTTCCGGGCCTATATATATTTTTCTATTTTTTTGTTTTTTTGCTAAACCTAATTTTTCCGCGCGGGCCCCACGTCAAAATCGCCGCCGCCGCCGTTTCCCGCCGCCGCCGCCAACTCGCCGTCGCTGGGACGCCGATGCCGCCCCGCTCCACACCCCGCGTCGCCCCGTCCGCGCGCCTCGACGTGCCGCCGTTGTCGCCGGTTCGCCGGTCGTCCGCCGGCCGTTCCCGGCCGTCGATCCGTAAACGGACGGCCCGGATTAGATCGAGCAAATCTTAGATCTAGGGTTTCATTTTTTTTTGTTTTCCGGTTAACCGGCGTTGACTCCGGTTTATTCCGGTTAACCGTGGAATTTTATTTAGGGAACGCCCGCCGCACTGTTCGCCGGAGTGAACGTCGTTCACTTCGTAGCCGAGGACCTGTTCGCGGCAGAAAAGTTATTTTATTCACGATTAGGCCTTTTTTCAAAGATTTTACCCTAGAACGGTATTAGCTATATCTTTCAAACCGTAGCTCTGTTTTAGGTGATTATTTTTTCTTTGCGACCGTTGTGAAGTATTGTTTACAGTAGAGTGCAATTTGCACTGTTACACTTTTAGAATTTGAATTTTGTACATATTTAAATTCAAACTTCCGGTGACCGTATGTTTTATACGGTGTATCCGTTTTCGCCGATTCCAGTTGCGTTGGGATCGTGGTGATTTGTAGTTATTGTTTAGCTACTATTTAGTTTTTTTCTTGCTGTTCATTTGGTTCTTTTACTGTTGCATTGTTTATGTGTTATATGGTGTATTGAATGCTATATTGTTTGATCGTCTAGACTGTCCGGAGTGCAAAGTTTCGTTCTGTGAAGAGTGTGATCGTCAGGAGCAGGATCAAGGCAAGTCATACTTTGACCATTTCACAACCTATATTTTTACTTATGCATGTAGCAATATCACCCTATGCATTTGTAGGAAGGTTTATATTATTATTGTTGCAAACCTGGTAGGGTAGCCATATGATCTTATCCTGTTTTCTTAGACAACCTAGCACGTGCTTGCTATATATTTTCTATGCTTGTAGACGAGGATTGGTTTGAGATTACATTGAGCTATGTGTGGATTTAATGACTTGACTAGAAATCCTTTAATTAGAATACACCTCTGGACGGGTAGGGAGTGCTTCCTTGGGGCTCGTGCCTTATCTAAGGCGAGACCAGGTTGTACCCCTAATGGATGCTTTTGGTGGTCGAAAGAACGTCATGGTATCTCCCCTCTGAACGTATGTGGGTGCCGTCCAGACTCAAAAATATCAGACATACTTGGTGACTAGGAGCTTCCATGTACAGCCGCTGGCAATATGGGCTCTGGCTTAGTTGAGTACGATGTAGGAAGCCTCTCCCGTGCAAAGCTAGCAGATGTAGATGTGTTAGGTGTACCGGCTTGCCGTTGGGTGTAGGTGACCTCTTCTGAAAAACTTCGTCTCAATCTTCGGGTTGAGTCCAGTAGGAAAAGTGTACTAACCTCTGCAGAGTAAAAACTAGTCAGGATTAGTGATGGCTTCTCGCCCTTCGTTGGTTACCCCAAGTGGAAGGTTTGAGATGTAGTGCAACAGCAGTTTTCCCTCGGTGAAGATACCAAGGTTTTTCTCCAGTAGGACTCCAGAGATGATAAGTAGGTGTCAGCGGCGCAACTGACACGGACCTGCACACAGGCACAGATAACTTTTTTCCCAACGAAGTTCAGAGATGTTGTCGATCTCTCCGGTCTTGTTGTTCACAAAGGATAAAACGCAAGGGATAATGATAGCAAGTAAAAGCAGTAAAGAAAATATAGCTTGGAAATAGTAATGAGGATATGGACCGGGAAACGTGATGTTCACTAGTGATGTCTCTCTCCCAAAAGACGATAAAACTGCTATGCGAGGTAAACAAATTATAGAAGGGCAATTGACAGGATTATGAATGCACCGCAATGCTAACTATGCTACAAAAGAAAGGAAGAGGCTCAAAAGCACGGGCAGTACGCCAAAATAAGTAGAGCGAAATCCATCTGCATCTACTACTAATCATCCACCTTGAGATATCTACCCAGAACATCTCGCTGGTATTAAGTTGCGAGCCCCACCCAAAGTGTAAACCCAAAGCAACAGACAACTGCATTAAAAAGAACTTTGCGTAAAGTAAACAATCCTTATAACCGCGGTTACAAGCACCGTTGTTTTCCCCCTTGTGGCAACAGCACATCCCCTAGACTCATGTTTCTGTCACTCAAGCGTGTCATCGGGGGGCATGAACCCACAATCTAGCACAATGTTCCCTCTTGGAGTCACTACCTACTACTTGGCCAAAGCAATAAACAGCAATGGAGAACATGCAAGAATTACTTAGGAACAAAAATATAAGAGATAAAAACCAAATATATTACTCTATCACAAAATGAACATAATCTCATAATCCATTAGATCCCTCCAAACTCAGCATAGCAACAGCAGAAATATTACAAAGGTGCCTCGATCATGTAGGGCAGCTCACGAGGTCTAAACAATGAAGATCAAAGAGGGGAGGAGAACATCACATAGCTACTGATCACGGACCCATGGTCCAAGGAAAACTACTCACGAGACATCCGGGGAGCATCCATGGTGGAGAGGAGACTCCCGGAGGTCAATCCTCCCTCCGGCAGGGTGCCGGGAAGAGGTCTTCTGGTGCTCCCGATCTCGGAAGCGCGGCGGCGGCGGAACAGAGGCGAGTTTGCGGAATAGGGTTCCTTTTCTAGAGTTTTCCCGTGACGGAGAATAAATAGGCGAAGGGGGGCAGCCAGAGGTGGACCAGGGGCCCCAGGCGCCCCCCTGGCGCGACCAGGGGTGGGGCTGTTGCTTCCAGACGATGCTTTTCAGCGTCTATCCAATCTGATTGCTCCTTCAGATCCTGGTGCGCATTCTCCAGCTCGGAGTGCGCTACTGCTGGATCGGCGTTCAGCTCCACGGGAGTGCGAAGCACATCCGATGGGTTGCTTGTGCCTGCTGGTGCAGTTGCTGCTTCCCTCGCGGCTCCGGTCGCTGAAGTAGAACTGTGGCGACTGGATGCTCCCGCCATCAAAACCTCTGCACGAATGTGCGCAGTCGTGCCCTCTGCTCCCACGGCATCCGGCCCTCCAGGCAACGGATCTGTGAGCTCAGAAAACACCCGTACCTCCCTTGGGAAAACCTCATGAAGTGCTGCGACGAAAATGCGATGACCGCCAAAAGGAATGATGACGCCGCGCGCGGCATTCCTGCCCCCAAACCGCGAGGCGTTGTCGATGACATAGTCCCACGCTCCGCTCCTAAGAACCAGGCCGGAGGTGAAGCGCACGCGCGATGCAGATGATGGTCCCGTACGGATCAGAACTCCAGTCGATGCCTCGTCCTGCCCCATTGTGGGCGCCAACTATCGTCGATATGTAACGACAGATGCCATGGGGATGGCTAAAGAGGGGGACAAACCGAGGTTAGTGCCACTGGTATCGGAATCGAGAATGGTAACACACAGTGAGACATCGCGATGTACCCAGGTTTGGGGCTCTCCGTAGAGATAACACCCCTAGTCCTACCGATCTAGCTATATGCAATAACTCTGACTACAATGGTTGCTCCTTGAGTTGTTTGAGATGAAGGAGAATAGGGCTCTAATCTCAACTCTCTCCTTGATCTCTCTCTCTCTGGTGGGTGAAGTTGCAATAAGTGCTCCGTCGTACCTCACGTAAGAGGGGTACCCGGGGCTCTTATAGGCCGAGCCCGGGGTACAAAGGTAAATATACAAAGGGGAGGACCCAGATGCCAGTCTCAGACAAGCTAGGGTCCTCACATCGTGCTCTTCCGGATGACCCGGTGTAGACTTGCGGCTCACCATGCCACTATATTGTAGACTTTGCTGTTGAATAGTGGAGCTAGGAACTTATACCTGTCGGCATGTCCGCGTGATCGGCACTGGAGGATACCGCACGCCTCTGACAGCCCGGTTCCTCTGGGATTGCGCATTGAATGAACTTGTACCAGGTGACCGACCTGGGACTATGCTCGGAGGTCACTTTGTTCTCTTCGGCCGAATGATCCTAGGTGAGGCCGATTGCTCTCTCTTGGGGCAGTCGGCCTCCGACCTGATCAGTTCGGCCCATTGTTTTCTAACTTTTGATCAACTCGGCCTTGATTAGATCGGCGACCATCAGGTCGGTGATCTTTGCCTTGATGAAATGTTTCCCCTGGGTGACCCTACCCGAGGGTCACTCCCCCGACAGAAAATTTAGTAGATTGAGTTCTCAACAAAAATATTGTTTTCTCGTATTCCCATATCCTCCTTCTTGCACGCAAACACCATTTGGAGACATTCGAGTCAGGACAACGAGATCTCTTGCACCTAATTTTCTTTCGTTGCTTGTTTCAATGCTAATATAGACTCCTGCATGTTATGACTTGAATTGAATCACATATATTGATTGCTTTACTTTTCAAAGTTCTCATATGGTTGCTAGCATGTCACCACAGAAATTATGCTTGTTATCATTTACCTACTCGAGGACGAGCAGGAATTAAGCTTGGGGATGTTGATACGTCCCAAACGTATCTATAATATCTGCTTGCTCCATGCATATTTTGTATAATATTGCTATGATCTAGATACACTTTCATACACTTTTGGTCATATTTGGACTAACTTATTAACTCAGTGCACCACAGTGCAAGTTCATGTTTTTTGTTGTTTTTTTATTCCAGGTTTCCCCCATATTAAAAGTGCTCCAAAAATTTAGGAAAAATCGGATAAAAATTCAGCGCAACGGAACCTTCCAGACCCCGGAAGGAGGGTCAGAGGGGCCCCACATGGTGCCCAGGCGGCCAGGTTGCGCGGCCTAGGGTAAGGCCACGTCGGGTGGCCGCCTGGACACCAGGTGGCCCCCCTGGCTGCCCCCCTTCGCCTATTTAATCTCCGTGATGCGAAACCCCCCAAGACAGACCCTTTTTCGCGACCTCGCCTCTTTTCCGCCGCCGCCGCACTTCCAAGATTGGGAGCGCCAGCAGACTTCTTCTCTGCACACTGCCGGAGGGAGGATTGACCTCCGGGAGCTTCCCCTTCAACATGGACGCTTCCCGGATGTGCCGTGAGTAGTTTTCTTTGGACCATGGGTACGTGATCAGTAGCTATGTGATCTTCTCCTCCCCTCTTTGTTCTTCATGGTTTAGTCCTCGTGAGCTGCCCTACATGATCGAGGCACATATGTAATCTTTATGTTGTTGCTATGCTGAGTTTGCTGGGATCTGATGGATTATGAGATTATGTTCATATTGTGATAGAGTAATATATTTGGTTCTTATCTTTTATATTGTTGTTCTTAAGTAATTCTTGCATGTTCTCCGTTGTTGTTTATTGCTTTGGCCAAGTAGTAGGTAGTAACTCCAAGAGGGAACGTTATGCTTGATTGTGGGTTCATGCCCCCCGATGACACGCTTGAGTGACAGAAACATGAGTCTAAGGGATGTGTGGTTGCCACAAGCGGGAAAATAACGGTGCTTGTAACCGAGGTTGCAAGGATTGTTTACTTTACGCAAAGTGCTTTTTAATACAGTTGTCTGTTGCATTGGGTTTACACTTTGGGTGGGGCTCGCAACTTAATACCAACGAGATGTTCTGGATAGATATCTCAAGGTGGATGATTAGTAGTAGATGCAGTTGGATTTCGTTCTACTTATTTTGGCGTATCGCCCATGCTTTTGAGCCTCTTCCTTTCTTTGTAGCATAGTTAGCATTGTGGTGCGTTTATACTTCTGTCAATTGCCCAGCTGTAATTTGTTTACCTCGCATAGCAGTTTTATCTTCTTTTGGGAGAGAGACATCACTAGTGAACATCACGGGACCCCGGTCCATATTCTCATCACTGTTTACATGCTTATTTATTTTCTTTCTTTTACTTTTAGTTGCTATCACCATTATCCCTTGCGTTTTATCCTTTGTAAACAACAAGACCGGAGAGATTGACAACCTCTCTGAACTTCGTTGGTTGGAAAGTTATTTATTTTTGTGTGCAGGTCCAGGAGAAGCAAGTGATTTTCTTCAGACGGCGCATCACTTGCCGAACCACCTACTTATCATTATCGGAGTCCTACTGGTTCGATACGCAACCTTGGCATCTTCACCAAGGAAAATTTGCTGCTATCCTACATCTCACCTTCCACTTGGTGTAACGACCCGGTCCCGAAGGGAACCAAGTCTACTGTGCTTCGGTGCTATCCCTGGATCGGTATGCTACCACACACAGGTACTCGATGAAATACCATAGTATCACATGTCATAAATTAACGTAAATACATGGTATTTATTACCTTACAGCCCTTGGGCTAGAATACACAGCAGAACAATCAATATATATGTGGAGTCCCATCAATGCCAACGGCAAAGTTGAGTGTAGACTTCACGACCCTATATCGTATCAATTACTCGTCGTATTTAAATCCTGCAACACCGAAGGTTACAACCCGACAACGGGTCAGTACATTTGAATGTACGGAAAATCATATCCCAGAAAGAAGTAAAATTTCCTACAATACATGCAATTTGGCTGGTGGAGCTTCTACATTTATTTTTGCAAAAAAGCTAATTTTCCCTATAGAATAATAATAACTACGTTCTACAATAACATACAATTGAGATGGGAACCCCCACTCAATCTATCCCAAAGTGATTAAACCAATCAATTAATTAAAGATGATGAGACAAATCAATATTTCCACAACTAGTTGCTCAAATTGTCCATAACCGGGGACACGGCTAATCGATTAGTTTTATACTCTGCAGAGGTTTGTGCACTTTTCCCCACAAGACTCGATCGCCTCCTTTGTAGTTTGTCACACTGCATGGTGTATGACAACCGGAAGATCGAGACATGGTCTTTCAGCAGAGTTTCCCTTACTCCGGTAGCACCCATCCCACCTACTCACAACTACTTTCGTAGCGCTACCTAGTAAGAGTCCCTACAACTGATCAACCAAGCCAGAGCCCATAGTACCTTGTGGCTGCACACGTAAGCTTCTAGGTATGTCAATACAAACAATCCCTTTGAGCCTAGGTGGCTTTCCGCAGTCATCATTGGCCACCCCTAGGATACTCGCAACCATTCCACCCAGGTAGTTCATTAACTTTATCTTGGTCCTAATTACTACATTATCACTCATACCTCATAATGATTCACCTCCCAATCCACGTCTACTTAGCATAGCAATATCATATTATACGATGGTGACAATGATGTAAGGATCAGACCTACCTCAATGAACTACTGGGTGTAATAGCATAGCATAATCTATCATGCAACCTAAAGAAGAAGAAGTAATGCATTGAAAACATAGGTAATGGGGAGTATGATCAAAGATATGACTTGCCTTGAATCTTGATGAAGTTATTCGCGCTCATAATTCCGACAATTCTAATCGTCACACTCCGAGCAATCTATCGTAACCAAGCAAACAAGGTTGCACACAATAAATCAATAATCCAAGAGAAGGCAAACAATTTTTTTTTTAAACTCCAAAAGAAAAACCAAATAAAAGATTTTTCAAAACATAACACAAATGCATTCAAAGTGGGTTTCCAGGTGTCTAGAATATAGGGTTTAGCTAGGGTTTTAGTTTGCAAAAAGAATCAATCAAATCCGAGTTGTAAACAAAAGATACGATCAAAAGAAACTTAATTTTTAAACTGATCAGATATGATTATTTTCGAAAATCACAAATAAAATTTTAGGGTGGTACTGGATAGACGATTCCGAAAGAAAACCGTGGGCTTTGGAATCACGCAAAACGGATCTACGAGTAAAAAGATATTACTAGAACGGTTTTGCATAGGATTTAGGAAAAAAAGATATTTTTTCTCAAAACTTGGATCTACAGTACCCAATATTTAGAGGGTTTTAAAACAACGAGTTTGCCACTGGTTTCGTCTAAAACGGAGTAACGGATAAAGTTACGGCGCTTTTACTAACCGCGGCGTGTAGATTAGACGCGACGAAGACGACAATTCCGGCGATCTTCGGCGTCAACGAGGACGCCTAGGATGTAGGGCTTGATTAGAAGATCACAACGGTGGTGGTGATGATCTCCAACGTCGTCCGTACGGGCGTGGCAACGCGGTGAACCGAGCGCGCTCCGATAAACTCCCGCGGTGCGCATACAATTTGGGGATCAATCTTGCGCAAGAAAATAGAGAGGGAAAAGATGTCAATAAGATGCACAACGAAGAGAGGAGTCGACCTGCAGAATTTGGGGTCAAGGGGAGGCTCACCGGTGACAAAATTCGTCCAACAATGGAGCTTCGTTGGACCTAGATCTACCTCGAAATTAGCTCGATTTGGAACGGTTTGCTGCGAAATTTTGTGGGGAATCGGTGGAGAGGGATGTGGTGTATTTATGGAACAAGATTGCTTGGCAAAAGGGCAACCGGAGATGGAGTCCCGAGCGGACACGGCGAGCGGCGCCGCATATAGAGTCCGACTCGTTTCGTGCTTGGAGAACGAGTGTGCCCACGTGCGGGAGCTGGCTGAGCCACGCTAGCTTGGCGGCTGCTCGCCTCACTCGGTCGGCCTGGCGATGGTTGGCCGCTGGCCGCTGGCTGGTTCGGCTGGGCCGGCCTCGGCTCGGCTGGCGCGCCCGTTTTTTTCTTCTTTTACGATTTTTTTTTAATTTTTTTTTGAGAAACTTTTTATTGAGATATTTTTAAAATAATTAAATAACTCTAAAAAATAACGTAAATTTTTTTAAAAAATAAAAATAATATAAAATATATTTATTTACTTATTTTTAACACAACTTCAAAGAGTTTTGTAAAATAATTTACAACTCCAAAAATTCCCAAATAAATTTCTAAAATCTTAGAATAATTTAAATAGAACATTTAATAACTTTTTATCCAAAATAAAAGGATTCAAAAAAACATTTTCTAATAAATCCAAATAAAACCAAAATAAGGTTTTAAATCATTTTCAAATAAAATTAAAGAAGCCATGTTATCTTACCTCCTTTAAGTATTTTTATTTTAAATATAAAATTATTAAAAATAAGATCCAATAAAATACAACTTCTATTGAAAACATTTTTCCAACTTTTATTTTATTTATTGAAGGAGTCATATTACCTTCTCTCTATTTTTATTTGTTGGATTTATTTTTAAATAATAAATGTAAAAAACAAAAATGAATATTAGGGAAAGTCCTTTTATTCCCTCTCATTTTTAATATTCATTTAAACACCAAAAGTTTCAGATCCTAGTCTATCTCACTCAGATCAAATTCACACAAATCAAACAAGACAATCATAATTATCTAATTATTATAACATTCCAAAATTTAGAATTTTGGGATGTTATAAATCTACCACCCTTAAAATGAATCTCGTCCTCGAGATTCGAATAGGCTAGAAAGGAAAAGGTTAGGTTTGGGGTCTTCCGTCTCCGAAATCCACTGATCCTCTGAAGTTCTAGGGTGCTACCACCCTTAAAAGGAAATTCCCAGGTCTTCATGAATCTTGCACTTTCGATGAATTCCTTCTTACATATACCCCTTCTCCTTTGAGGTGTTGAATCCTTTATCAATATAATCGGTCCTCCATATATTGTACCTTCATGAATGACAGGTCGAACGCCAATACTAACAAATATCGGTACTCTCATGGTGGTCAACAAGAGGGTTCCCTGCAGAAAACTGGTCTTGGCTTATTGTCACCGTATTACTTATGACTCGCGAGAGTTGCAATGTACAGTGGTCACAACATCGTACCATTCTAAAGTTTAGGCTTAGCGTCGTCGTCTTTCTCTATTATAGGTAAGTCACTCTAGATTTACCATCCCACATAACAAAGCAAATAATAAGAGTAATCGTTATGGTGGTCAATCCATTCCACACCCAAATCATTATCTTGTATATGGTTTAGCGAATCTCGTATTCTAACACTCGGGCATCCTCACAAGCACTGCAAAATTACCTTCTCCACGAACTGAGTTCGGGTAAATCCATGGTTTCTGCATGCCAAACAAAACAGCTATCGTTTCTTCAGAACTCTCCGGTTTTACGTATACTCCTATAAGATTCTCGATTGGCAAAGTCGTAGCTTCCTCCATGGTCCCTCTTTCCGCAAGAGCGTGCTTGATTCTTATCCGATCCTGGAGCTTGGGGGTTATGGTCCACCTCATCTATTGCAAATCTTAACTCCTCCTTGGGTTGTAAATATTCTCCATCTCAATCATAAGTCTTGTTTCTCATTCTTAAAATCCAACTATACTTCTTCCTTAATATCTTAATGCAGACTATCACATCTCCAAACGGACTCACGATTTACTTGTCAAAACTCCATTATGAGGTCCGATGTAGTTAACACTTCGATCATTCTTCGGATAGTAATACTACCACCCTTAAAATAAAAATCCAGGGTCTCTTCCTTATCTTTACATTAGCTTCCGAATCACTTCTCCTTGCTTGTAGTGTTACTACTCATAAATATCCGATTCACACTTGTGGTTGTTTCCTGACCAAAGGCGCATACTAGCTCTATTGAATCTCACATTGATCATTGCAATCTCATAGAATTACACATCTCCATCCGACGTTTCTATTTAAAAAAACATTTCCTCCTACTCTTATTGCATGCTTCGCAACTACTATCTCAGCATAAGACTTCTATCCATTACGATATTCTCTGGCAAAGTGATCTTTCTCATTGCAGCAAAAACACATTACTCCTTTTCAATCTCGGGGTCTGATTGTGATTACTTAAACTCCTCGAGTATTTGTCTTCCTTTCGAGGCATTTGGTAGAGTAGTGTCCTGCTTCTCTGCACCTAAAACAAATGACTTGACTCCGATCCTTCTTTACAGAAATTGGGTTCTTCCGGGGATACACACTGCTTTCATCATCTCTATCCTTGGATTTCTGGGATGCATTCTTCTCCTCTATATTATTGACGTCTTTAACATAAGCCGTGTTCTCCGGGGTGTAAGGCTTCTTCTGTGAATCTTGAGTCATCCTCTTCTTCTTGGTCTGGGGTTTTTCGTCTTGCAAGAAGGTCGTAGTCTTTACAAGGGCAACCAGGTGTATAATGTCCATCCTTGTTACAATGCCAACACATGACACTTCCAAACACCTTGTGTTTCTTTCTCGACTTTTCTATGTTGCTCCAATCTTCTATTTCGTGTTGGTCATACTCCACTTCTATTGTCGGGAATTTACCCAAATACTCTTTCCCCTTCTTCATGCAATTTTGTGAAATATGCCCTTCTTCTCCACAGGAGTAGCACGACTTCGAGCAAAATGGGGTTGATGTTTCTTCAAGAGGGTCTTTAACATCTTCCTTCATCATGAGTACATTTATCTGTTTACTAAGAGCTTCTCTGTACCATGGGGTATAAGTTACACTGAGCAGGGTAATGGGTAGTTCCTTCACATAAGACACAGGTAACCTGCATAGTGGGACATTCTTCAGCTAGGTGACTTTCTTCATAATAGGGGCATTTATCTTGACGTTCCTCGTGGGCGTGTCCTATTTCTCCACAGATCTTGCATGCGCAAGGTTTCTTTAGATCGTTTACACTAGGCTTCCTTCTTCGGGTGACAAGGAGAGATCTTAATAGAGTCAGTTTGAATTCTTCCCAAATGATTTCTTCTCGCCATCCATTGATATCTTGGTACATCCTCCACCAAGTAGCGGCACCTTTTTCAAAGTACTGAAGATCGTATTGCACCATGTCGTTTCTTCCAACAATGTTATCCTTCATGTGATCCTCCATGTTCTGAATCCATTGTTCGGTCTCCAACCGAGTCATCGCTCCGGAAAAGATGAGTTCATCTCCATACACCATCTATGGGGTCCAAGGGTTTTGGTTTCGGGAATAAGTTTGGAGGGGGGAAGAACTACACAAAAGATAACACACAATTCACCGCATCTAACGTGAGCATATAACAGGGGTTTAGTCCTCTAAAGGTCATGGGTAGTCTTGGGATCTTCAGAGTCTTAAAAAAAATCTTTGAGTCTTCAAAGTCTTTGATACTTCTAGTTGGTAACTTCCATTCTTCCAATGCACGGTATAATCCCCTTTACACTTAATTGATCATGAGTCCAAATAACTTGTCCTTCTCGACATAGCGTAAGATGATCCTTCCAAGTAGTCAAATGGCACGGGTATAGTCTAACTTGTTTGGGGGTAAGAGGGAGTGTTTAAAAAAAACTCAAAAAAGATGAGGAGTAATGGATTTTTTTTTCAAAATAATATTTTGAGAAATAGAATTCCCTATGGCTTTTCAGTTTCTAGGGTCACGACCTAGAGTCAACATGTGCTCTGATACCATCTTGTAACGACCCGGTCCCGAAGGGAACCAAGTCTACTGTGCTTCTGTGCTATCCCTGGATCGGTATGCTAGCACACACAGGTACTCGATGAAATACCATAGTATCACATGTCATAAATTAACGTAAATACATGGTATTTATTACCTTATAGCCCTTGGGCTAGAATACACAGCAGAACAATCAATATATATGTGGAGTCCCATCAACACCAACGACAAAGTTGAGTGTAGACTTCACGACCCTATATCGTATCACTTACTCGTCGTATTTAAATCCTGCAACACCGAAGGTTACAGCCCGACAACGGGTCAGTACATTTGAATGTACGGCAAATCATATCTCAGAAAGAAGTAAAATTTCCTACAATACATGCAATTTGGCTGGTGGAGCTTCTACATTTATTTTTGCAAAAAGCTAATTTTCCCTATAGATTAATAATAACTACGTTCTACAATAACATACAATTGAGATGGGAACCCCCACTCAATCTATCCCAAAGTGATTAAACCAATCAATTAATTAAAGATGATGAGACAAATCAATATTTCCACAACTAGTTGCTCAAATTGTCCATAACCGGGGACACGGCTAATCGATTAGTTTTATACTCTGCAGAGGTTTGTGCACTTTTCCCCACAAGACTCGATCGCCTCCTTTGTAGTTTGTCACACTGCATGGTGTATGACAACCGGAAGATCGAGACATGGTCTTTCAGCAGAGTTTCCCTTACTCCGGTAGCACCCATCCCACCTACTCACAACTACTTTCGTAGCGCTACCTAGTAAGAGTCCCTACAACTGATCAACCAAGCCAGAGCCCATAGTACCTTGTGGCTGCACACGTAAGCTTCTAGGTATGTCAATACAAACAGTCCCTTTGAGCCTGGGTGGCTTTCCGCAGTCATCACTCGCCACCCCCAGGATACTCGCAACCATTCCACCCAGGTAGTTCATTAACTTTATCTTGGTCCTAATTACTACATTATCACTCATACCTCATAATGATTCACTTCCCAATCCACGTCTACTTAGCATAGCAATATCATATTATACGATGGTGACAATGATGTAAGGATCAGAGCTACCTCAATGAACTACTGGGTGTAATAGCATAGCATAACCTATCATGCAACCTAAAGAAGAACTAATGCATTGAAAACATAGGTAATAGGGAGTATGATCAAAGATATGACTTGCCTTGAATCTTGATGAATTTATTCGCGCTCATAATTCCAACAATTATAATCGTCACACTCCGAGCAATCTATCGTAACCAAGCAAACAAGGTTGCACACAATAAATCAATAATCCAAGAGAAGGCAAACAATTTTTTTTTTGAAACTCCAAAAGAAAAACCAAATAAAAGATTTTGCAAAACATAGCAAATGCATTCAAAGTGGGTTTTCAGGTGTCTAGAATATAGGGTTTAGCTAGGGTTTTAGTTTGCAAAAAGAATCAATCAAATCCGAGTTGTAAACAAAAGATACGATCAAAAGAAACTTGATTTTGAGTCTGATCAGATATGATTATTTTCGAAAATCACAAATAAAAGTTTAGGGTGGTACTGGATAGACGATTCCAAAATAAAACCGTGGGCTTTGAAATCACGCAAAACGGATCTACGAGTAAAAAGATATTACTAGAACGGTTTTGCATAGGATTTAGGAAAAAAAAGATATTTTTTCTCAAAACTTGGATCTACAGTACACAATATTTAGAGGGTTTTAAAACTACGATTTTTCCACTGGTTTCATCAAAAACGGAGCAACGGATAAAGTTACGGCGCTTTTACTAACCGCGGCGTGTAGATTAGACGCGACGAAGACGACAATTCCGGCGATTTTCGGCGTCAACGAGGACGCCTAGGATGTAGGGCTTGATTAGAAGATCACAACGGTGGTGGTGATGATCTCCAACGTCGTCCGTACGGGCGTGGCAACGCGGTGAACCGAGCGCGCTCCGATGAACTCCCGCGGTGCGCGTACAATTTGGGGATCAATCTTGCGCAAGAAAATAGAGAGGGAAAAGATGTCAATTAGATGCACAATGAAGAGAGGAGTCGGCCTGCAGAATTTGGGTTCAAGGGGAGGCTCACCGGTGACGAAATTCGTCCAACAATGGAGCTTCGTTGGACCTAGATCTACCTCGAAATTAGCTCGATTTGAAACGGTTTGCTGCGAAATTTTGTGGGGAATTGGTGAAGAGGGATGTGGTGTATTTATGGAACAAGATTGCTTGGAAAAAGGGCAACCGGAGATGGAGTCCCGAGCGGACACGGCGAGCGGCGCCGCGTATAGAGTCCGACTCGTTTCGTGCTTGGAGAACGAGTGTGCCCACGTGCGGGAGCTGGCTGAGACACGCTGGCTTGGCGGCTGCTCACCTCGCTCGGTCGGCCTGGCGCTGGCTGGCCGCTGGCCGCTGGCTGGTTTCGGCTGGGCCGGCCTCGGCCCGGCTGGCGCGCCCGTCTTTTCCTTCTTTTACGAATTTTTTTTAATTTTTTTTTGATAAACTTATTGTAGAGATATTTTTAAAATAATTAAATAACTCTAGAAAAATAACGTAACAATAAAATGATATAAAATATATTTATTTACTTACTTATTTTTAACACAACTTCAGAGAGTTTTGCAAAATAATTTACAACTTCAAAAATTCCCAAATAAATTTCTAAAATCTTAGAATAATTTAAATAGAACATTTAATAACTTTTTATCCAAAATAAAAGGATTCAAAAAAACATTTTCTAATAAATCCAAATAAAACCAAAATAAGGTTTTAAATCATTTTCAAATAAAATTAAAGAAGCCATGTTATCTTACCTCCTTTAAGTATTTTTATTTTAAATATAAAATTATTAAAAATAAGATCCAATAAAATACAACTTCTATTGAAAACATTTTTCCAACTTTTATTTTATTTATTGAAGGAGTCATATTACCTTCTCTCTATTTTTATTTGTTGGATTTATTTTAAAATAATAAATGTAAAAAAAATGAATATTAGGGAAAGTCCTTTTATTCCCTCTCATTTTTAATATTCATTTAAACTCCAAAAGTTTCAGATCCTAGTCTATCTCACTCAGATCAAATTCACACAAATCAAACAAGACAATCATAATTATCTAATTACTATAACATTCCAAAATTTAGAATTTTGGGATGTTACACTTGGGGTAACCAACGAAGGGCGAGAAACCATTATCATCATCTCGCACATCAGCAAGATCGATCAAAACTTGTGTAGTCGGTGTCGCATGTGTTTCCGATCGTGAAGAGACCTCTGCATGGGGCTATACGATGCCAAAGTGTGCACGTGGCTTGTTGCTTTTTCAGGGTGTGCACGCTATGTGCGCGTTTCGTGTTGCTATATATACATCACGCACGATTCCGCCAAAACCTTGCGCGATCGGTCCCACGTGTTACCAGTCCTTCATAGACCTCTCCGCATGCATCGGGTGTGCATGCAGCTTGTTGTCTAGATGTGCACACGGGGCGTGTATTGCGTGTTGCTCGAGCGCGCATGGTCGGCCTAAACCTACATGGTCGGTCCCATGTTGCCAGTCGTTGAGAGAACCTCCACGCTGACGCCATTGCATGTTACAAGGGAGTGCGCGGTCCTTAAGAACGTTCGTGGTCGCCGTTGCGTGCCGCCGGTTCGTCATTGCGTGGTGACACTATGAGAATATAGGCGGAGTATCAAGGCGTCAGACTACACAGAGGTCATCCATCTTGCATTAGACGACACTTAAGTGATCACATCTGGTTTGATAACTCTGTGCACGGAAATATTGTTTTGCATACACATTGGATAAGTAGTGTACACATGACATTGGGATATGCTATTATAATTAAGATGGTGCTTGCAAAAGATATGAGTTGCTTCGAAGGTGAACACGAGTTTGAAATTCAAATTTTAGGTTCATTAACTAGCGATCACTAGACTTGATATAAAAAGAGACATGAAAAGTATCAAGAGCAACACGATCAAGCGTATGGGTTGAACACCCATGAAAGCATGAACTTCACACACATAATTTATATCGAATTCTTATAGTATTTATATTCAACAAGCCTCATTAGGTATACCATAGGAGATGCAAACAATCGGTAATTTTAAAATCCAATGTGTCATATATGTTGTCTGCATTAAGAGTTCAAAAGGATGGACCATGCATGGTTGATTGTGTCATGTTGATAGTGGGTCGATCACAAGGTTTCTTAGTTACATGCTATCGGGAAGGAGTAATAAGAATCAAGAGCCACACAATCAAGCGTATGATGGCATTGAACTCCCATTATGACAACATGACATTTCACATGATACATCTCCTCATTATAGTGTTGATCTAACATGTACAATTACTAGAAGATTGTATGTATGAATCATAATTCATTAATCGTCAACGATTCATCGTGAACATGGGAGGATCATGCTTGTATATAAAATATGTACGAGCAATGCATTGGTTCAATTTATACCATTTTCATATTGCCAAAGATATATATGACCCCAGCCATAACTTCAACTTTTTGCAAAGATTAATAAGTGTTTTTTGAATATATTTAAATAAGAAATTCATAGACAGAACACAAAATACGAAAGGACAAGTAAATCATCTGATATTTCAAATCTCTTTCTTGAAAATCTGCGTTCCCGCCTAGGTACTAGAATTTTCCTTGAAAATTGTTGTTCCCTCCTTGGTACTAGATTTTCCCTTGGAAAATTCCCTTCCCTCCTTGGTAGTACTACATTTTCCGTTGGAAATTTTTGTTCCTCCACTATGTTTCAGCGGCCCACTCTATCAACCCCACCCATCCTTAAATACCGCATATCCTTTTAACTGCACCCACATCTCCTTCCAACAAACAAAGAGTCGCCTCGTATCTCTCGTCTGACCTTCATCATCCCCCTCGCCGCCGGTGGATGTAGCGTCTGCCTATACAAATCGTTATGCATCCCCCTCCCCTCCTCGCGGCGCGCGACATGAACGACAGTGTTCTGATCGGCTCCATCAGCTCTCAAGGTAAAAGCTCATTTTTTGTGTACATGCGTATAGATCCGTGCATGCAGTTCTTTTTGTGTGTGCGTGTGTGCATACGTATAGATTTGTCCCTGTAGTTCCTTTTTGTATGGCAAATGTAATGTAAGATGGTGTTACTTCAAGAAGAACTAACCTGTACTGGTTTCTATTAGGTGTTAAGAATGATGTTCTTTCTATCTAGGGTTCTACTTTGGGTACAATGTTATAAATAAATCGAGGTGATATAGTATAATCTACCAAGTAATTACTGTATTTGCTTCAATGACGAGCGTCTTGCTTTATTCAAACTTTGATTGTATGTTCTGGTTTAGGCCCTGTTTGGAATCTCGTTTTTTCTGTAAATACACTTGTAAGAAAAATACAGATCGACCTCGGTCGGCTTGTAAAATACACTTGTAAATTAGACACCTCTTGATTAAATACATCCTATCCAAGCGCATCCGTGTTTATGTCCTTTCATATTGCTTTCGGTTTGCAGTTAATTTATCCCATATAATAGTAAGTACCTACATGTTTTCTCAATTTTAATTTTCAACTCGTTTCATGCCTACTGTTTACTTGTTATCATCATTTAACAGCAGCTTCTAAGAAGCTTGAGGACAAGGGAATGTTTCAAGGATTTGCAATGCCTAGCATGTTCCATACTAGTTGATGACGTACCAGAGGAGACTAAGAACAGCAGTCAAGTCATTGACTCTGATCATATCTATGAACCAACTGCCGAGGAGTTGGCATAGTATAGAGCCATCATGGAGGATGAATGTGTACATGAGGTGACAATATGTTTATGCACTGTTACATGCAAAGGTAGTTCAAACTATAGAATAAAATCTAACATATTTAAATACATCATAATAGACGACTACATCCTATGAAATGTCAAGATCAAAGAGGGTATGTAAATAAGCCTAGGCACATTGAAGAGAACGCAATTTATAATGGTTAGTTGACATACTTTTTATTGTAGTCATGTATAAATTTCAGCAAATGCGTCTTTACTTTAGATTCTGCCACACTTTATTACTATATAAAACATTAAACTAGATATATGATTCGTTGTAGGGAGATATGGAATTCACAAATGTTGAGCATGAAAAGGATCAAAATAACAAGGTGGACATAACAAAGCAGCTTGAAGAGACTTGGTGTATATGGCCGAAGGGGCGATGGCCCAGGACCCAAGCTGAAGGGGCACCCATTATGTATACTGTATACAAAGCATAGCCCAATAAAAATAGAAAAAAAAAACTACATACGAAAAAGTCCCGAACGCACGCCCGCTCGTTCGTTGGTTCACCTTCGTCTCTCTTCGACTGTACGAGTTTTGCGCCTCGCTCTTGCTGCCTCGCCGCCTCGGTCCACCGGCCGTCGATCGGCGCCTTGCGCCGGCTCGGCCGGCGGCTGCCACGCCTGCGCGGCTGGCCGGCTACGCCATGCCGGCTGCATCCCTGCCTCTGGACTAGCCGAGGTCGACCAGGTTCTGCCATTTTGGTCTTCTGGGGTCTGGATTTGTACGTGATCCATCAACCGCTGCAACCTGTTCTGTAGACTTGTACGTGATCCATCAATCTAATTCATTGAACCATAATACTATACTAGATAGTACGGCGTGCTCCGCCGTGCCCGTAATAGTTCGTTGAGCATAGCCTCAAATAAGTTATTTGACATTTTCAATATTGATTTTCACTTTAAAAACTGCTCAAAAAGCTCCAACGATTATGCTCGTTCTCTTTTGGGTTTACGCTGAATTTTCTTAATTAACATGCATACATTTTTAGGCAAGTATGTAATGTAGACAATCATGTATCTTGCTGTGTTTGCACAATAAATCTCTTTCCAACACGGAGGTAGTATGATGGTCAGTTTTATAGCTTTTAGTTTGTAGGAAGTGAAAGCTCTTAGTCTGCATCTAAGGATGATCACGAAAAGAAAATAGATCTAACCCTCCCACGTTGATCCGGTGGGTGACGTGGAGGGTGCTCCGCCTCCAGCACCCTCCTCTCCATCTCTTCTCCCTCACCATCGTCAGAGGATGCGTCCGGGTAAAGCATTGCCGGCTTCGTCGGTGACAGCGGCTGGGCGTTTTGCCTCATTGCAGAGGGCCTCCACCATAGGGCGGGGCGACTGGGCCGGGATGGCGAGTGTCGCTATGATGCGGAGGCAGATCCCCACGGTGGCAACACTTGGAACCGAAGGCGCACGGTTGGTTTCAAGGTGGCGGATCATGCAGGCGAGGGCCGCGGTGATACGGCGGTGGATCTCCACGGCGGTAACACTCGGGACCAATCGCGCACGACGGGCTTCGAGTTGGCGGATCATGTAGGCGAGGGGATGACAATGGATCGGGTTCCGCCCCGATTTAGTGTCCATCTTCAGGCGGCGGCGTAGGCTGTGGACAATGCATGTCGGTATCCTCCTCTGTGGCGGCGGTGGCATCAGCGTGGTGGTGGTCCTAGAGCTCTTCTCGCATCACTGCAACGATCTGCATGATCGATCCTACCCGATCTGCATGTCGACGTGTTCCGAAATTTCTATCGAAGATCTTGCCCAAAGATATTTTGATCGGATAGAATCCGATCATGCGCGTCCATACCAGCCTACATGATTCCATGAGGGCGCAATGCGAAGCTCTGTTGTTTGTTGATACCACGGGACATATCGGCATATCGGTTTTCATGGTGTAGACAGCGGTCGGGAAAGTCATGGTGGCAGAGACCAAAGGATCGGTAAGGCGGAGGGACCTTGGAGACGGTGAAGTCAGTCAAATGTTTGATAACTTTCAGAAGCACCAATGATAGGTGGGGTCGGCAACACTGTAGGATTTCATTTTTGGTGGTGCTCCTCGGGTATCGAGTTATGATTTTCAGGGTGAAAACCTAAGATCTGACCTTCATTGGTTGTGCCTGACAATTGTCTGTTTGAAGGTAATATTTTAATAGCTTTAACTTTCTCTACTCTTGAATCGGGCAAAGATGACACTTGAGGACTGTTTTTTTCATGGAAGTGTAACTTTTGAAGATCTTTATGTTTCCCGTATGTTGTTTTTTGTAGTGGTTTGTCTACCGTAGGCAATTTCAAAGCTATGAACTAAATAGAGATCTCATCATGACAAATGAAATTCTGCAAATAGTTGTACAAAATATTTTAGTAATTGATTTAAATTGTGTACACATAATTTTGATAAATGACCAGAAAGATAAAGTCAGCATAATTTCTTTTAGGGAAGGGTACAGTTTCAGCCGGAAAATGCTAATGTCGCATGAGCTACATGTAGCCCGTTTCTTCGAAAAAATCATAAAAAATATTTAAACAGTTAAAAATGATTTTTGTTGAATATACATACGTATGTATAGAACATTTGTGTAAATTTTCATACCATTATACTTTAATACGCCACGGGAATAAAAATGACAAATCTTTCATTTATATGGGCCTCTTTTTTCTCTGCTTTTGGGCTGATTTTTTTGTGTGCAGACTGCATATTACAATATTTTCAAACAAAATTTTACACATTCATGCGGAATACATATAAGTTTGCAGGAAAAAAATTGATTTTTTAAACTTTCTTTTTCGTTATAATGACCAGCTACATGTAGCAATTCGCTTTCCAGTTTCACCGGCTTATGTGAATCCTTCATTAATCAGGTGTTGCGTCATAAGATTTTCAATTATTATGAAGCCAGAAAGATGCTAACAATCCTATGTCCGGCAAGACCATGCCAGAGCATCATCAATTCATCACGTCCAGGTTAGCAGATTTACCATGACGTGCGTCACTTTGTATGGGCCTGTGCATAGAAGGAGTCGTGAAGAGATTTATCTAGTATGGGCCCACAGGTCAGCGACCCGTCAGCGGCAGAGGCCTCAGCGAGCGCCTAGCCAGACGCGCTTAAATCTATAGGGGATGTAATACATCCATCCCCTAATAACCTAATTTCAGATTCTGTAAATTGTAATGAGTATTCGGTAGTTTATTTCTTTTTTGTATGTATTTAACTATTCATCTATGATCCATCTATTTCAATCTTTTACAGTATATATTCAATCATCTTAATTTTTATCATTATATGTACATGTTTAGGGTTTCAATCAAAAGTTCTTTGAATAGCCCGCCATGTTGCCTAAGAAGCCTTTGATCTTGACTTTGCCCTTAATGACTTTGCATCAAGAAACACCCAAAGAATTTTTATTTTTGAAGCATTGAAGTATTATTATTGTCGATGAAATCGATCAAATTTGGTTCTTGTTTAAGGTAATCATGTCATGTTTTTTTAGGGAGATAATCGTGTCATGTTCTTGTTTAAGGTAATCATGCCATGTTAGTTTATTTTGTTATCTTTTTAGTATTTCTATCGTAAATACGGTGATGTGTGATTGAAAATTTAATCTTAATATTATACAAATAAAGGTAATCATGTCATATTAGTATCACCCACACACATACATATATATGGTCTTAGTACATATGGGCTCATATTGTCGAGTTCGCCTAGGGCCTCTCGAAACATAGGACCGGCCCTGAACATGGCAAATCAGCTTGAAGAGACTGAAGCTGGCAAGAAGAACATGGAAAATCAGCTTGAAGAGACTGAAGTTGGCAAGAAGAACATGGCGAATCATCTTGAAGAGACTGAAGCTGGCAAGAAGACCCTGCCAATGCAGCAGTTAGACCTTGAACCTGTCCAAAAGGCCTTGAAGAAGCAGCAGGTAGACCTTGAAGCTTTTCAGAAGACCATGGAGAAGCAGCAGGTAGACCTTAAAGCTGTCCAGAAGGCCATGGAGAAGCAACAGAAAGAAATTGAAGCTATCAAGGCGGCCCTCAAAGAGCAGCAGCAAGTACTTGAATCTCTCAACTATGCCCAGCAAGAGCATAAGGATGGACATGTTGACATCAATGAAGAAGTTGTAAGGCCCTATTAGATCAATAAGAAGTTGTGTGTTACTATGTCTTGTGGTTCTTGTAATGTTGCTTAGACTCTGTGTGGCAGATTTATGGTTTATGTTTTAATCAATTATATGAGAGTTAATTTTGCATTAAAATTTAGTTTTTCATAAGTATGAATTTCATTAAAATCTGGCAACAAATAAAAACAGAAAACAACCTTCAAACTGTGACGTTCATACGTACCGGCACCAACATTGCATGTGGGCCCATATGTTAGCACAGTTGACTGGTCAAAACTAACGGTAAATCACATACGAACCCACATGCAAGGAGCCACGTTAGCAAAAAAGAGGCCCCACTCGTCGAAAAGCTGACTAGTCAAACTACCAGAAATAATTTCTAGCGACGGGTTTATCGTCAACGAAGATGAATGAAGGTGACAAATTGGGTTTATTAGGCGATTGTTCAACCCCATCATAGTAGATGGAAATTCTTGACGAGCTAGGCATTGTCGCCAAAGAAGCGACATTTAAAGACGGAAAAAGTGGTACCATCGTTATTTTCATTCTTTTTTTACAGCGCTCCAGTGACAGGTCGATTGACGGAGGCCATTCGCCATTAGGATATTATTATTGACGAAAAATGCTTTTCTATGACACAAATAGCCCGTCAACTGATATCGTAGATTTTGTAGTGCGTGTCGCGTGTTGTGCTACCTCAAGATTTTTATTTTTACTTTTTTGTGTACGCGTTTTCAAAATTTAGATGAGTTTTTTTAGGGGGTTTTTCGTTTTTCAGTTTTTGCACGACTTTCCTTACAATTTGGAGAAATTTATTGATTTTTAGGCGAAAAACACTTTTTTTTACGACAGACATGATCGTGTGTCGCCTAGAGGCACAGATTTGCTTGTTTCCTGGGAGTCACCCCTGTTCCTCTAAAAATGAAGAAAAGCGTGTTTTCTTTTTGGGGCTGGCTACACAGTGCCCGGACACTTTTTAGCTTCTGGAGTGCCCCCTTTCCTTAAATGGAAGTGACGTGATTCCCCCGTCTAGCTTTCCTTAATCTGCAAAAAAATCCCCCAAAGCCCACCTTGCTTTTCAGGCAACTCACCTGCTACCCGATCGCACATCCCCTTCTTCTAAACCTCATTATCCCCTCCACCAAATCTGGAGCCGACGCCATGAGGCAAACTCCCTGTAGTTTCTATACACTTGGAAAACTACATCCCATGACTGAGAAAAGAAAAATTGCACATGTGAATTCTCCTGATCCCCATATGCTTTCTCATCCATACTCATCCTCCTCCTTTTCCAATCTACTCTTTTTCCCTCCCCCACAGGGGAACTACTACATCCAGGATGAATCTATTGATCAAAATCATATTGAAGACTGCAAGCAAAAAAAAGTGGATGCAACAAAACACAAAAAGAGAGAAAGTGTATAAAACATGTTTCTACAACCTAGTTGATGTAACAAAATCACAAACTTCTTGGGTTGTAGCTTCCAGGGGAAGTAAACCATAACCAACATAAATTTAGAGGGGCTAAAACTTTGGAGAATGTAACAGAAAAAGAGAGAAATATGTGTGTTTATAATCTCCCATATTCATTGTTCCTGCTGATGTAACAAACTATGGGGGATGTAACAACGTAAAATCATGGTTTAGGTGGATGGATGAACAATGTATTTTGTGCACACTTTTGATTCCTATGTAGCTCCATTAGGGGGACCTGTATTCTTTTGAACAATTTTGTTCCACATAGCTTTAGTAGTGAAAAGAAAGTATCCATTGTTTCTGGAACATTGATGATGTACAAAAAATTTTATAAAGTGATGGACTAAACGGCAGGGGATCCCTATTGGTTCTAACAGAGGATATATGAACCTAGACACAATGTTCAGAAGCACTGATATGGATGTAGGAAAAAGACACTGACATGGTGTAGAAAAATAAAATCATGATATGCCACATAGAAGAGCTACATCTTTTGTATAAAAATGCTTAAAACTACATCATATCTCCATAATATTGTAGCTGTTTGCACCATATTTTAGAGTAAAACTACACTAAGATAAAGGTACATCTAGGTTCGTTGCTAAAATACACAGAATTTGTATCCAAGACAGCTACTAAAACCATGCTTAAATAGTTGCATTATAGCACTCCCCTTGTTTTAGTGGCTATGTGAAAAAGATGTAACAATAACATGTTTCCGTTACTAAAAGAACATGCATTCAGATATATTCTAGAGTAGTGTTTATGCTAAGGAAAACTTCTTAGAAAACAAGAGCAGGGTCCTAGCAACTAGCCTGTTGCTGAGAGTTCCATCCAACAAATCTAAAACTTCTTTGGTCATCGCTTTTTGATGTATTAAATCAAAGCCAGTGATGTAAGAACGACACCATCGGCTTGGGTAAAAATTACATCGAGTGCAAACACAAAAAATAGAAAAAAGAGCAAAGCAGTAGTGAACCTAGTTGTATATAGATCATTCTATGTATTAAGATAAACAGATTGATATAAGAAGAGTACTATCGACTTTGATAAAAATTACATCGCGTGCGAACACAAAAAATAGAAAAAAGAGCAAAGCAGCAGTGAACCTAGTTGTACATAGATCATTCGATGTATTAAGCCAAACTGATTGATATAAGAAGAGTACTATCGACTTGGATAAAAATTACATCGCGCGCAAACACAAAAAATAGAAAAAAGAGCAAAGCAGTAGTGAAACTAGTTGTACATAGATCATTGGATGTATTAAGCCAAACCGATTGATGTAAGAACAATACTATCAACTTGGATAAAAAATTACATCAGGTGCAAACACACAAAATAGAAAAGAGGAGAGTGGTAATGATGGACCTAGTTGCACATTATTGGATGTATTAAACCAAATCCAATGATGTAAGAACCAAGCATACCAAAACAACACCACTGAAAAATATTACATCTAGGGACTGAAACCACTCTGGGTATCCTGACTAAATGAGAAAAACGTTACATGTACAGAAACACGCAGCTAGCTTCACCAAGGCTTACGGGATGCGTCATGATTTTGAAACTGGTATTGTAGATCTTGCCCTACTAATTGGATGAATTGTTGTTACAGTCTTACATAGGAGCGTTCAATGAACAACTGAACATGTATTGCATCTGATAAGTTCAGGGTTCAGGACCCAGCCATGCATATAAGCCATGATATATGAACCTGCACATAATGTAAAAACTGGCTGCAAATCTATCCCCACCAAGATGCCATGACATTTTTGGCCCTTTTATTACTTACATCTACTGTGGGACGAAACTAAGAACCGGTTGCGACACTAGCAATCTTCACCAAGATGTGCATATTTGCTTGGGATGATATTCATAACAAAAACTTGAAAAAATCCAACACCTCGAACTAGAGTAGGGACGAATTGCTCACTCCCTTGCAGATGATCTTGAATTGCAGATCCACTCTTCTTGAGCAAGGTTGTTCCTGTTTGAGGGAGCAAATAATTTGGTCATCAGCCAAACAAAGTGAACCAAAAATGAGGGAAAATTAAATGCCAGGGAGGGAGGGGGCTGACCAAATTGCTGCAAGATCTGCAACGTTGCCCTCTGTCTAAGTGACCTGAGCAAGCAAAGCTAGAAAAAAAACTAGAGTCACCCGCATCTTTCATCTCCCAGTGACCACCTGAAATATGAACGGGAGTGTATGAATCTGTACAAGGGGAAAATTGCTTTATGTTGAGTTGTTGACTGTAGCTACGTGAATCCTCCATCTCCTTCCTTCCACCACTCCGGTGACGAGAACAAAAAATAGACCGCCGGACAGGGCAAAAGAAGGACGACCGCACTCATCGGTTTTCCTGCTCGCCGCCTTGTCCGCGCACGACTGCAGCAGTGGGTTGCCCCCCGATTGTCTCCATCCCCTTTCTGCTGCGCTTGCCACCAGAACGGGCCGGCTTGCCAGCGGCCGGCGAACAGCGATGGAGGATAAGGTACAGGGGAGAGAGATGGGGCGAGAGGGAGACGAAGAGGAAATTTCTGGATGGTGGTAGATTTCTCTCTCGTTAGTACTGTAGCGGATTATTTCCTCGCTGGTGAAAGAACTGTGAGCTCTCCTGCGCGTCCGACAAAAACCCACCTGGTATCCTCGGACAGCCTCTCCCCATCATCTGGACCGTACGATTTAGATCGTACGTGCGCGAACTGTGAGCACGTCGCAGGGCGAGACGGTACGCGGTAGTGAATTAGATTTGGGGTTTCTTTTTTTATTTGGAGATGCACAATCATACCTCTCTTAATGCACCTACGTGTCTCCCAAAATGAAAAAAACACATTTATTTTTTCGAAAAGGCATGAGCATACCTCTCATGGATCCATAGGTTTGCTTCCGCGAAAGGCACAACCCATGCTTTAAAAACAGAAAAACACATATTTTTTAAGAGACATGATTGTGCCTCTCATTGATGCACAATTTTGCTTCCAAGAGAGGCACACCCTGTGCCTCTAAAAAACACATTTGCTTACGTGAGAGGCACGACTGTGCCTTTCAATAAAGAAAACTATGTTTTTTTAGAGGCGCGATCGTGCCTCTCATAAAGGCATTGATTTGCTTCCGCGAGAGGCACGCTCCGTACCTCCTCATAAAAAAAGTTTGTCAAAACCTACTAACATGGGATCTAGTTTCGAAGATCTCAACGCGAGTAATCCAACAGTGAAAATGGTTCGTGATTTGGACGCACGTTAAAGAGTTAAAACATTTTAAAGAATCGAATCTATGAAAAAAAAAGGGAAACTCTAGATTACGATAAGTGATGTGCTTGCAATGTACCACTTGTCAACCGCAAAGGAGGTGGGAGTATTCGATGCAACGAATACTCTTAACTAGTGATTTTGCTTTGCGGGAGTCTGGACCGCAAACAGGTTTTATCCCTACAACTTGACCCCACCTAAATGCCCCCCACACCAAATTCATCCACGCGCGCGAAATATTTGGCGGCTGGCCTCTATTGTACAATGCCAGAGAGACGCGAGTGGAGATCTCCGGTCAGAGCTTCATTCTCCGTGTGCGTGTTAACGTCTGAGAGACATGATGGTACTGCTCTAAAGCCATAACGATGCCATCAACACAATGTTGTTTGTGTTTGTTCAATGCCAGAGATGCAACGGGGAAGATTTGAAGAGATGATGATGCTTTAATATGGACGCGTCGGTCGAGAAGCCTACCCCGATGGCATTGAGGCCGGCTTCCCGCTCGTCCTCTTGCCCCGGCGACCATCTATGCCTCTCTATGTCTTCCTACGTTCCCTGCTTCGTGCACTCCGTCTCACATGACATTTTTGAGGTACTAGCCGGTCACTGAGCTGGGGCAGAGCGCGAGGTGGGGATCCGAATTGGCATAATTCCCTGGTCGGCTTCTACCGGCCGCGATGGCGACCACGACTGTGGGCGCCGATTTTCTTCCTAGAGGTGCCGCTCGGTTCCTCCCTACCTTTCCCACTTCACTGCTTCTCGGGTGAAAACCCTAAGTGCGATGTGCGGTGATGACGCTTATGGCGTCGTGTCCTTCTTGAAGGCCTCGTCATGAGAGCTATGTGTTGCGGTTCGTGGGCAGTTACAGATTGTGTGCCCCTTTTCTTCTAGGGGACATATGTTCCGGGGGAGACCCCAGATCTAGGTCTCCCGGGTCGGATGATAACGGAGACATGTTGTTTTCCCGTTGGGGGATATTGTTTTGGAGCAGAGGTTCACTGGAGGGGCCAACTGGTGGAGCAGTGTTACTTCGACCACAGTGACGATGGAGGGTCTCGACGGCGTGGAGCAGTGGAGTCTTAGCGTTGGACGCGGTTCGATAAACACGCGCAGGCGGATGGCATTGTCTCACATCGTGGTGACGTCGACGGCAGTTGGGACGGGCAAGATCTATGCAATGATCCTTCGTGAAGATGGGACTGTGAAAGATGGGGACACTGGATCCTAAAGCGTGCCCATGCGATTCTCATTGTGGGACTCCTAGACTAGTTGGTACTTTCAGCTTGCCAAGCTGGCGGCTTCTTGAGGCCACTGGATTAGATCGTGTCGTTGATGCGGTCAAGGCACAGCTTTATTTTTGTAACTGTAGTGATTTTGTTCGCTTCAAAAATGGTTTTGGGTTGATTTTTGTATTATTTTTATCAGATTCTAATGAATAAATTAATAAAAACCGTTCAAAAAAAATTAATAAAATTGACAGCATGCATCATTTTGATGCAAAAAACAGAATAATCCTCATTTTCTAAGAAAACATGTACTGAAAGTCATGGAACACCATTCATTCTCCATTATAGTACTCCCTCCGATCCATAATAAGTGTCGCACATTTTGTACTAGCGACACTTATTATGGATCGGAGGGAGTATCTTTTTTGGTTGCCACTTCCCAGTGAGTCTCGAGGTAGATGATTCATGTGTGGCAAAAGGCCATCTGCATCTGCAGGAACGCGACTTAATTTAATTACCTTACGAATGAGGAAATGCATCCTTCATCAGTTTGGAAACATACGATTCTGCACGCACCAAACCACTCCAGAGAGTAAAATCCATTATCTTCTGCTAGAGAAAACATATACTATTAGAACATGGAAAAATATTTGTTATTGAACACAAAAATATATACAAACGATGCGCGCGCGCACACACACACCAAGGTGTACCCTGCGGGCAGAAATTTGTTGCAATAGCATGTACTAGTAGTACTCTATTAAGTATCATATGACTGCAAACATGGAAAAAAAATACACACTGCACACGCACTGTGGAGTAGCTGTTAATTTAAATTTATATTGCCACAGGATGTTGGTAGTTAAAATGATGAGGGGAAATGTTAATGGGACAAAAAAGTATACCTCATGTGCATCATCTCCTTTAGCCACCAAAGTTTCGAATAATAAAACATTAATCTTCTTGCTGAACTCGTGGTAATCTCTAACTAACTGATTGTTTATCATATTTTTCAAAGGACCATCTTTGAGTTTAATCATGCTGTCTTCAACCATGATATGAGCAATTGCCCCTAAACATCGAAGAGCCCCGAGAAACGAAATGACCGTGTCCACCTTGACACCCTTACGGCAGGCTTCCTCGGCGGCGTTACAAAAGATTGTTGCATACATCCTAACCATCTGTATTTTTGGAAAAGATCAGTGTGTTTTTACTATAACCAGATGTGCAACGAAAATATCTCAAATTGCTCCTTTACCTGGTCTGTTGTATGTCTAGAAATTTGTGTTGTACCCAAGCCTAATGATGCAATATCCTGTGTTATTTTGATACAGTTTAAGTGGTTATTCACCAGCCGTAAGTGAGAAAATAATGCATTACAGGCATGGAGTATAAACTAAGAATATGAAGTAATTCAGTTGCCACTTACCATGACCATGGAAGCTAAATCAAGAGCTGATCGTGCTTTCTTACAGACCCTCAAGGCCATCTTATTTTTTCTTGCACCCTACAATCGACAACCAGGGATAAAGAATAAGTCAATGATCTGGAGTACCCCTTAATTCATTTGTAAAATGTGTTTTATTTATCCACTATATACCCCCACCGTTCCATATTATATGTCGCTAAAATGGATATATCGGAGGGAGTAAGACTTAAGACTAAGCCACTTAAGACAGCCCCAAACAATGTAGGCTTCTACTTTTTTCAGAGTGGCTTCTAAATAGTGTCGGGAGAAATGTATCAACCTTGTAAACAGAAGGGCAAATAAGTCTTCTTTCCACTCACATGGTGAACCAAATTAACATGTATGATAATTCAATTAAGACTAACCTTGGAACGCAAGATCTTCATTTGGTCAAAAATTTCATCATTCTGTTTATCGAACATCTTAGGTGGCACGTGCTTTCCAAAGAAAAACAACAAAGGCATTAGAAAAACAATATTAAGTCCAGCAATATAAAAAAACTGTGAAAATAATTAAGTCTCTTCTAATGAAACATGGTTATTATTTTCACTACGTTATGTAATCTAGTCTTAAACGTGCATTTGTTTTCTCCGAAAAGGAGGCTGAACCTCTCAGCTTCTGCATCATTGTGATGCGCACAATCATTTTATTAAAATTGATGTGAAGCAACAAATCGAAATCATCAACAAATAGAGTACAAAACAAAGTCAACTACGATAAAATCGTTACAATATATGAATAAAACACATATGACTAGATCAACTTTTCATCCACAACTACACCTTTAAGAAGGATAAATGACCTCACACCATCATCACCATGTCCAACTGTAGACACACAAGACAAGGATTTTCATACTGATTGCTGTGACCAACCACTCAAGATCAGCACAACAGCATACAAGTCTGACGTGATATCTCGCACTTTCCCTCATTTAATTGCCACCTATTCAAGTAGTATGATGCTCCTACTATGGTTTTGATTGCTTGGCTCTTGAATGGCTTAACTGACAATTACATAGTTTCAGCTTGCACCCGCATCGCAATTTTCGATTATACGTAGATGCAATGCATTACTTGAGATATTGCAATTCACGCTAACTAACGAATTAGCAACCAGAAATTGTACTAGAACACATTACTGATAAATTTAAACTAGCTGCCACAGTGTGATCAAGTCCTACCAGACCCCACTTGGCTCTCTCCACATCCATATGCTTCTCCAGATCCTCGATGAAGATGTCTAACTGAAGAGAAATTAACTGTCAAACATTAGTACTACAGCAAGCAACCCCGCAAAAACAAAGTACCTCGAGCAGGGAAGAAAGAAAATCAAGGCATAAATATGCAGCTTACTGCTTACCGCGTCTGGACCGCCGTCCTCTCGCTCCCGCTCAGGGTCAGGATGGTGATCCGCGCCCTTCTGGCACCGGGAGACGACTAACGCTCCGCGCGGGCGTCGCCCCAGCTGGATCCTTAGAGCATCTCCAAAAGCACGTCTATATGGACGTGTATACAGAATTTAGACAACGTGAACCCAAAATTGGCTTCCAGCAGCTCGTCTAAGCACACGTCTAAATATAGACATCGTCTAAATAAGGCTCGACGACGTCCACGCATAGACGATGTGAATCATCGTCCAAACTCAACGACAGCCTAGATTTTTCCCTCCCGCCAAGAGCAGGAAGAGAAGTTCCACCTTCGTGAGAACTCCGGCATGCTGCACCAACCAGAGAGTCGTCGCCGCCGCCACGCTCGGGGGAGGGGCGCTGCGCAGGGGAGAGCTTGAGGGAGGGGCGCCGCACCGCTCAAGGGAGGCCTCGATCCGGCGGGCGCCGCCGCGCTTGGTAGCCACGCAGGGGGTGGGAGGAGCAGGGGGGTCGCCGTCGGCGGCTAGATCCACTGGAGCATGGGTCGCCGCGCAGGCAAGGGGGAGGAGCAGGCGCTCGTCACGCAGGAGGGTGGGAGGAGCACAGGAGGATGGCTGTGTCCAGCAGAGTTCGCCGGCGGCGGCTGGATCCAGTCTCCTTGGCTGGACTGGGGCTTGGGGGTTTGCTTTGGCAGGGAGGGAGGTTGCTATATTCAGCCTGAATATATGTTCAGTGCTACGGAACAACATAGACTGAATATGTTTAGTGCTACTTGATTTATAAATTTGCTAAAATGAAATTTAGTTAGATATTTTTCTAAACAAAATTTGTAAATTTTGCAGATGGAATCTAATGATAGTTTTTTTAACATGATTGGTAGTTACAAAATAATGTTATAATATAGGAAAGAGCATATATACAATGTGTATATAGACAATCTGCTGCAAAACTGAACGTGTATATGAAAGAATCTTTATAGACCATTGTCTATATGAGCATATAGACATTCGAATATAGACATGCTGTTGGAGATGCTCTTAGCAGTGGCGCCGCCGACGGGGGCCGCCGCCCACACGAAAGCGCGTGCAGGGTCACGCGAGCCGGACGGGCGGCGGCAACGGTCACGGGAGGTGCCCAGGGCCAGGAGGTGCAGAGCGAGGCCATGTGTCGAGTTTTCGAGCTTTGAGCTGGGAGCTAGGGCGCGCGTGTCTATAAGCGAAGTCGGAGGCGACACCAAGGGAAAAAAGTACTGCTGCTGTACACGGCAGGACGAAATATTTATCTGTTCAGAGGAGCAGCAGTTCGGTCCAGATTCTCGGCCTTTTGTTGAATCCTGATTGGTTTGGTAACCCCTTGCTGGAACTTGGGGCAACTCCAGCGCTTGGCGGTCTCTTTTTTTTTGACCCATAATAGAAGAGCTGTTATATTCATTTGTAGAAGAAGATGGTACGAGGATCTGAATTGCTCGATTTATTAAAGGAAAACCGGACGAAAACCTGAACAGCGGCAAAGCCACACCTAAAACACCACGTTACATACAAAACGCCAGAAGGTCAGACCCATCATATGGGTTGCCACACGCATATCTTCCAACATCGTATCAATGGAGAGGAACGGTATGTCTTAGGGGTGAACATATGCCACTCCGTTCCTACGAGGCTAATAGACATAGCATGCCCGTCGCACTTGCATGTGAAGGATGCTCTGACTGCTGCTGCCAACGGGGAGACCCCCATCGGCCCCAAGAGCCACTCCTCTAGCCACAAGTCCCTCTGACCGGATCAATCTTCAAAATGATGCCCTCGAGAGGGGATTCGACGCCAAGCAAAACTAGAACGCCGACATCATCCGATCTGGTAAACCAGATCTAAGGTTTCCCCCGGAGCATACCGGAAAGGGAGGCGAAAACTGCTACATCGATGCCTTCAAGAAGTAAAACAACGCCCGAAGACGCCATCATCGACAACTCTGACCATCGCCGGAGTACGGCTTTCACCGGCAGCGTTCCCTCCCAGCACCGAGATCCAACCATCCCTCATCAAACCTCCACCTTGAGCATCAACCTGGATCAGGCCTAGGTCAGATCGGCCGATCCAGATCCGCCCCACCAGGTCGCGCATGGCCCTCAGCAAGCACCCGCGCCCCGTGCCCTGCCGCAGCAGACCACGCCCGAGCCTGGCCACTCCCGCGTCCGCACGTCGCCGCGCTTGGTCGCCCCCGCGCCAGCGCCTGGCCGCTTCCTCGCCTGGCCGCGCTCGCGCTCGCCGCGCACGACGACGCTGGCGCCGCCCGCCCGGCCAACGCTCGCTGATGCCAGAGCACGGGCGGATCTGGCCCTGCCCGCCAACGCCCGCGTCGCCCAAGCCAGGGAAGAGAGGAGCCCCGCCGCCACCTTCCTTGGGGCCGTCCCGGACTTAGCCGGGGGCACCCTCCGGCGGCGGCAAGACTAGAATGGAGAGGAAGGAGGTTTGCGGCGGCTAGGGTTTGTCCCCTCGATCCGCCAAGGAGGCGACGCGAGGGGGAGGGGTGTGTGTGTCGAGCCCCCACAAGGGGCAAGTATCAGCGCTCGGCGGTCTCATTTCGTCTGTTTCTGCTTGTTTTTGTCTGTTTGCATACGCGCGAATAGAAATCATGACCTAATGCACTAACGCAAACAGATGCGCATTTATTTTTTGTGTTTGCCTTAATTCCATTTAGTTTAAATTTGGGTTAAGTTTGCATCGATACGGACACGCAACGAATGTCTGTGGTGCGTCCCCTTCTCTTTTTTTAACCCGGCGGTCATAGGCAAAACGATCACTTCCTCCCACTATCTTCTAGGCGCGGGAACCTTACTCCAGCACCGCCGCAGCCGTCGCCGCTACTTCCCCGCCGACTATTGGACGATCCCTATCCCCCTCTTCACCTACGCCCGTAGACGAGGCGCCTTCGCATTGCTTCGTTGTCGTAGACGCTGCGCCTCCGCTCCGACACACCCCGTTGGTCGTTCGCCGCCGCTGTTGCACCACGCCCGCAAGGTGTTTAACACTTTACCCACAAGGTACCATGGATAGTAGAGATGAGTTCTTTTTCGAGAAATTCATGTATTCATCGGATGATTCATCAGATGATGAAGATTTTGTGGTGGCTACTTTGGTCATCAATGACCACATTGCGAGGCAACAGTCGAGGTTTAGAGGTTCGATCACAAGCCATGAACCTGGTTGAATCGCAACCGCCAGACTAGCCACCTCCTTCTCCATGATGATTATTTTGAGTGTCATCCCCGTTGTTCAAATTCAAGTATTTTCGTCATTTGTTTTGGACTTTCTGTTGTCCATGAGGAGCACCCCTCCCCTCTAATTTTTTGAACACAGTACAATCACAGACGCTCACAACACGTACATATACTCGGCAACAGTCGAGGTTTGGAGGTTCGATCACAGACCATGAACCTGGGTTGAATCGCAACCGCCAGACTAGCCACCTCCTTCTCCATGATGATTATTTTGAGTGCCATCCCTGTTGTTCAAATTCAAGTATTTTCGTCGTTTGTTTTGGACTTTCTGTTGTCCCTGAGGAACACCCTTCCCCTCTAATTTTTTGAACACAGTACAATCACAAACGCTCACAACACGTATATATACTCATTCCTATGAACGCATGCACGCAAACTCTACTGTATGAGGGCCTACGAGATACTGAGTCGGCATCACATCTTGAAATTGGCAAAGTCATCACAAGTGTATTCATAGTCGAACATTACCGGAATTCCTAAAATAAATTCAGAAATCTCTACCCCTAAAGGGGGAGTTGGTACGTTGTTCGTCGAACGCCCAACTCCCCCCTCGATCGATAACCTCCTCGCGCAACGATTTTTTTCTCTTTGCACCGATTTTTTTTGTCGATCGACCCTCTGCCAAGTCTGAAAAACCAGAAACCCCAGCTGCAAACAAGGCTAATGATGGTGGCCGGCCGACCGGCCAAAGCGTACGTGCCGGTCGGTCAGGTCCACTTGTGCCCACTTTCCCGCTTTTGCTGCATTTGACATATGATAAATGTTGCAACCGTATTATAAAATGCTACTATCTGTACTACTATTATACAAATATTATTATATTGATTTATATTATTTTTTGCTAAACGGATGTATTTAATAGTATTTTAGTGCTAAGTGCATTCATTTGGTAGCATGATATGAAAAAGTTACTAATGATTTTTGCTACAACAAAAAAGATGAAGTGTGATCGGTGATGATGGGTCCCGAATTTTGTTGCAACCATTATAAAAAAAGCTACAAGCGTAGATTAAATTTGATGCAACGAATTGATGGTAAATATGGTACGTAATTTTTATTAGATTTTTTGTTGCAACAGTGAAAAAAATGCACACAATAATTTTTTGTTGCATCCATATACCAAAAAAGTTGCAATCGATAGTAAAAGATGCTACCGCCAGCGATTAAAATTTGTTACCATAATTATTTTTCTGCAAACAACACCAAAAATAAAAAATGTTGCATCCATATACCAAAAATGTTGCAAATATACCGTAAATGTTGCAAAGGTACCGCAAATGTTGCAGTCAAAACGAAGGGATACGCGCAAATCTGGACCGTTAAATCGCGGAGATCGGACGGTTGCGGTAGTGCCGGTCAACCGGCGCCTATCACTGGCCTACAAACAATGCACCCACGTCCCACGAGGCCACGACCTCTGCCTCCCCATCCACCCGCCGCCTCCCTGCGCCGCCCGCCGGCCACCCCCGTCGGCCGCCCCCTGCAGCTCCGTCCAGTCCCGCCGACCGGCCGCCCGCCCCCGCTCGTGTCGCTCTGCGGCTGGTGCGTCCAGTACGAGCCCACCCCTCCCGTCCTCCCGCCCCCAAAACGCAACCCCATCGCTCTCGATCGGATCCCTATTCGAAGAAATCTCGCAACCGCCGGCCTGCTCCAATCCCACCCCCGCCCATCCTCCCACGCCCCTCCAACGGCGCCCTAGCGTCTCTGTTAGCGCCCCCACCTTAGCGCTCGTACGCCCCATCATCGGAGAAGGAGAGGCCCGTGGCGCTGCGCAGTGGGCACATGATTTATTAGTTGTAGGAGCACTATGTCTTTGATTCCGACTTAGGAATCTAATTTAGAGGCAAGTTTTGATTTTGTGTATTTGGGGATTTCTGAATTGTGATTTGTAGGTTGGAGGCGGAGACATCGGGCTGTCGAGAGGGCATTAAGAAGGGAGGTAGAAGAGCAGGAAGAGTCATGAATGGCAGCCACACGCTCAACACCTGTCATGGATAGGACACTAGGATCCTCCGGGTTAGTGCTCTTTTTCTTGTCCAGGTTAGTGATCTCGTGCAATTATATATGCATGTCGGGTGTATTTCTCCAAACAATCAGGATTTGGACTAACCATGCTATTGTAGTTTATTCATAGGAGATTCAATCTTTCAAGATATAATTGCTTGGAAACTGGCAACTTTATACATAAGGTACAAGCCTACAACCAGCTCTTGATTAATCCTTTTTAAACAAGCACACTTGATCAATTCTAAGTGTGTTATGGTTTTGTTGTTCCAGTTTTTGCCCCCATTACTTTTGCGGCGGCAACTGCGGTGGCAAAGGTGCAAACCTTCTTCCTATCTTTCTTCAATAACAATGCCTCGCCGAGAAGCGCATCTCTTATGAATCACCGTGTTACGTTACTGAGTCTTATGTTTTTCGTGTGTGTGAGAGAAATAGTAATTCTTTATCTTATTGTGAGAGAAATTATTTTTGTGTGTTTTTCGCTCTCATGTGTTGAGTGCCTAATTTGTTTTTTGTTATAGGTCGGCACCCTGCCAAATGTGCTGGATAGCCTCGGTGGGACAACTATGGCTGCCCAGCAACCATCAGCAGGTACGAGGTAGTGAAAGATAGGGGAAAGAGTAGATGGAGATGCGACGATGGGCAGACGGGCGAGGTTCACTTGCCGGCATCAGCCTGCCCCGGCGTGGTCAGGTGCGACCTGGCATCCATCCTCCCGTGCTCCACCTCCTCGGGCTCTCCTTCCCTGACCTTGTTGATTTTGTAGGGTTCATGCTGGTCGTTCAGCATGTCAGGGGCATTGGAGGGGCCCAACTACATGGCCACGGGCAAGTTGGAGGTGCTATCCGAGAAGGTTGTCGATTGCAACCATGAGGTGAGGCTCCTTTTTCTTTAATTTTCTTCTTTTATTTTTGGTGATTGGTTGATTATTTGCAACATAGCTTGGAATTTTGTGGCATATCACAATGTTTTGACTATTACCTTTATATTAGGCTTCTCAATAGTGTTTATCTCAATGCACCAGGTGAGTGATTGTTGTTTCTTATTCTTTAGCTTGTTGTGCCAAGTTGATTATTACTCTCAACTGAACTTATATAAGAGCTTGAATTGTTCCTGCATTCTGGGACAAAGTAAGGAGATGCGCTCTGTGATTTTTCTATTGCTCTATCATAATAAATAAATTTAGTAAGTAATGTAATTTCCTGACAGATTGTGGGTTAGTATTTATGAGTCTATGTTGGTTTGTGTTTTGAAACATCTGATGTTTAACACAACAAATACATCTTTAGGGCATCAGTAGTTTATCTTTTTAACAGCATTGTGGTCATGGATGTGTAACCCAGGAATCTGACGCGTGCAAGTGTGGAGGTACTGCTTGCTGTGCTCGCCGAGTAGGGCAGGACGGGCAGTAGCTCGAGGAGCTCGAAGCAGCAGCTTGCGCAAAAGGATCGGCGACGGCGACAATCTACTACCCCATATCTTCTGATAGATGCCCTCTTCCTGTCAGGTGATTCGAGGCTTCTCATCTTGTTCCCTTGTTTTGCTGTGGGATAAATTTACTGCTAGCTCGCGATTCACCACTTGGAGGATTGATTTTTTGTGTTGTATGCTCATCACATTTTTCCTCATTTTAACAGTGCCATTCTTAGTCATTATCTTCTATCTTCACCCATTCAGTGGTCATGTATCAACGGAAGATATGGCTTGGGAAAAAGGTATGAAGTAAGGGCTTCGAAAATATCTGCCCAGACAAGAAGAATGACATGAAACTAATATACGATGTTTTATGCCTTCCCTTGCTCTATCCTTAATGTTGATTTTATTTCTTTGTTTCTTGACAATAAGTTACTGTTATTCCAAGAACTATTGGATTACCGGTCCCCATGTTTGTTAGTTTCTCTTCATAATATAATAGTGCTCTGGATAGCTGCGAGTACAATTTTAGTTGTTAGATGTGGAGTTAGAATATTGAGTTGATTTGATATGATAGGTTTCCTAAATATATACGTACTAAGAAAGGATGTTCTTCTTTTCTTTAACATGAATGTGCTTATTTCTCCATCCCTATGCACTAGACTAGGGCGGTAGCATTGTCAACTCGATGTTTAGCAAGGTCACCAGAACTATGATGTGATCATGTAGACATCACATATCTTGACTTTCATTCCTCAAGTGTTCCCCAATAATATTATTACTGTTTGAATAGTTTCTTGGTTGAATATCCCATATCTTTCTTGATGTTTGTTAATTCATCATACTACTATTATATATGTCCACAATAGGTTCTTCAGTTATGCCGGTGCCAATCCATTGCTTCAGGTGATGTCATGTGCAAGATTATCCTCATGGAGGCAGTTGCCATGGTGGCACCCTCCGCGACCTGCTGAAAGGCTACCTTCAAGATGCACAATGAAAAGTAAGTTTCTTACCAGACTAGCATAAGCTCAGCAAGAACACTCCTAGCAGAACAAATTTTAATGTGTGGTTTTGTCGGTGTGATTAATTCCTTCTCTTTTAACTTTTTCATGTCATGTGATTTCTGTGATGGAAAGGGTAAATTATTACCCAGTTTTGGTACTATCAGTTTCCGCCTTCATCTCGAGCGCGATGGCTCCCAGCTCATGCACTCGTCCTCTCCCCCACCTCCTCTGTTCCGGCGGCCAGGCTCGAGCCCAACGCCGGCCAAGCCACCCGCTGGCATCCGGGTCCTAGCAAGGTGAGGCCCCTCTACCTTGTCTTTCTTTATTTTTTCCAGAATTTCTTGTATGGACGAGCTGACATATGTTATGCTCCCGTGTACTAATAATGTTCTATCAACAGGAAGACAGTCCAAGATGGTCTTCAGTCCATCGACGCCATCCAGTAACTCCGAGAGCGTCGACACGACTGTCATCATCTAATGAGCACTTTAGGGCGGCCACCAACAAGAACCCGAGCTGCTGCCACTATGCAGAGGCTCCCGGCTATAGTGAGATAGAAACTTCAGAATCGTAACACCTATAACTATATTGCATCTCCTTTTTCTGCTGGGCTTCATATTCATTGGTTGATATGAGTTTTTCGGTTAGGATAAATCGCAGCCTGTACATGAAAATCTCATCATATTCACATCTTATATTTACTGGAGTTCAACTGTAGTTGGTATCTTCGGTGTTAAACTATGATTAGGACACTAAATTTATCCTCAGTTTTGTGATGTTTGTGCGACTTGACATGAAGTGTTCCATTATTTTGCCGCTTATGTGTATATTTCATGATTCCTAAATTTCCTTGACATTTATGAATTGTTCTCCATCTTTTGGAGTTATTTGTTCCATTCTCACATTTCATGGATTTTGTAAGAAAAAATAGTGAATTTTAAATTACCTTTTAACTGATATGTTGTTTTCTGTAAAAAAAATGTAGATAGTTTACGTGGTTTTGTTTTAGTAAAAATTTGGGTGTTGTTTTCGTAAAACTGAAAAGATATTGTGCATCACACTTGCTTGTCAGTTGTCATGAAGAATGTTCGTATTATGGTAAAGAATACACACGAGGACGAGAAATATAAACTGATTGATTGGATTGTAAGGGAAAAGGAAAAGCTAGGAAGAAGTTTATTCTTGTTAAGCTATGGTTGGAAATTTCATGTTAGCAACTAAGCATTACCAATCTATCTATCTGGCTATCTATCAGAATAAGATCGTAGTTAAATGTTGATGACAAGAGCGGCGCGATGACAACTCAAATAATGAGCAGGAGTGGCTAGGAGGACATAAGCGAGAAAGCAAGCGGGGGTGAGAACTCAATGATTTGGGGTGGTACGAGTGCTCCGGGTGATCGAGAAATACAAAATCCGCGGTTAGGTCGTGCTAGACAGGAACAGTCGGGTAGGACGGCAAATGTCCGTCATCAACAGTGGTTGACATAATTAAGGAGTTAGTGTTGAAAGACGATATTTATCTCAACACAATCATAAATTAAAATGATATTGGATATCAATGTTGTTACATTTAAATTTATTGTTCCGTGGCAACGCACGGACATTTAGATAGTATGCATAATCCATGACTTGAACCATGGTGGGTTGGTTCCACCACAAGGACCCCAACCAATTGAGTTAGGCTCAATTTTCCCTCCCTCTATTTATATTTTTTTGGAAAAGGGGAATATATTAGTATCACAGGGATACTTTAACACCCTCTGTGTCTTATAACAGTAATCCTTTTGCTGATGACAAATTACTGTTCCTCATATTGCCTTGATCCTCTTTAAATCAAAACCAATTCAAAATCCTTTTGATTAATATTAAAAACAACGTGGTAAATAAACCCTTGCCCAAAATCTTTGCAACCAATTTTGTAATATGTCTAATAATCAGCAGGTCTTGTTAATAATGACATGGGATTTATTACAATGTCTAAATAAATTAAAGAAATAAAAACAGTAGCCAACAACCAATATTTAATTCATTTAAATACAACCAGAGGGCTAAAAGATTTTATTAAATGCCCAAACTTTTTGGTAGCCTTATAATAATGTGCAAAAATGATATTGAAGCTTCTTTTGCATTTAACAAAAATCAAATGATGAATTAGCAAAATAGAAATAGAAAGCAAAAGAGAAAGAAATAAAAAAATGCAAAAAACCTATCTTAACGCCCTGGGCAGAGAGCACCCACGGCCCAGCCCACCCTCGCCCTCATCCCCTTCATCTGTTCACGGGGGAGGCACGGCGCGCATCCTGCGGCCAGCCACGTCGTGACCCCGCCGTGGAGGCTATTCGCCGGCTAACCGGCGGGGTTAAGACCCCGAAGCCCCGAGTGCCTCCCGAACCCTAGATCGAGCCTAGGTCTTTCCCCCTCCTCGCGCCTCCCTCTCCACTGTTTGAGCGCCGAGCCCGCTGTCGCCGTCGTGGCCACGCCGCCGCGAGCCCGCGCGGCCACCGGCCTCCTCCCGCTCGGAGGACCTGTCCAGCAGGCTTCCCGCGGTCATCTCCTCCGCCGTGTGCACTCCGTCGTCGCTCGCACGCACCATGGAGCGACAATCGCGCCGCCTCCTTCCGCCGGCCTCGGTGCCCGTCGTCGTCGATTGCAACGTCGCCGCCACACCCCGGCAGCCCCGAGCCCCTGGCCTGCCCCGCTGCTCGATGTGAGCTCCCCCTCTGCTTCCCCTCGCCCCTCTTGTCGTCCCCTCGTCCTCGCCGCCGTCTGGGCTCACCGTGGACGCGCCGGTTGAGCTCGGCTCGCCGCGCACCCGCTCCCCTCCCCCCCCTGCGCGCACGCGCGCAGGTCGCGCCTCGACCGCGCTTTGCGCGTGCTCGCACCCACACCGCGCCTCCCGTGGCCACTCGTGGCAAACGTCCCCTGCTCGCCGCCGGCGAGGCCACGGCTGGGTTAGCCATGGGCTAACCTCCTCCCCCCTGTTAATTTGATTAACCACCCCTGTTAGTGCTAGAGCAAAGGACATGTGGGCGAGGTCCCTTTAAACTAATCCTAGATAAAATAAAATAAAATAAGTTAAAGTACCCCTCTGGGCCATTGACAAATGGGCCCCAAGACTTTGTTAAAATAAATAAACTGTTAAATGCCATGTGTCACTGACAGACTGGCCTCACTGCTATTTTAAATTATTTAGGATTAATAAAATAGATTTATCAAAATATGTCACTGACCAGTGAGACCCACTGGTTAGGTTTGACCAGTCAACCTGTTGATAGGTGGGCCCCCATTGTCAGTTGACTGGTCAAACCCCACTGTTTTGGATAATGTTGAGTTTATTAATAAAAGAAATTCCAGAAATGTTTAAAATTGATTAAAAACTTTGAAAATCAATATCTTTTAAACCGTAACTCTGATAAAAAATACTTTATACATGAAAGTTGCTTAGAAAAAAACAACGGTTAAGAATACGCTACCCGTATGCTCACCACCCCCCTTCAACATACCGAACATGGAACATTCCCCCTCCGATTGCACCGTCCGGTAATCGTTCGGAGCCGGTAAAATTCCCGTTTCGCCTGCAACGTGTAGCGCCACGTTAGTTCACCCCTAACACTGCGTTTGACATGACTTGTATTTGTATTTCTATTATTGCCGTGTATTTATTGTTTCTTTCCCGCTCTCTTATTGTCCGGTAGCCCCGACGACCGCTGTCGGTGCCCCTGTGATCGACTACGCCGTCGACGACCGTACCCTTACCGTCGAGCTTCCAGGCAAGCAGAGCCATTTTCCTTCCCCAGATATCGCCTATCTTTTCGTATGTTTCTTGCACTAGGCATTATTACTGCTGCTATGTTACAATCATATTCTATTGAATAGCCTGTTTTTGTCGCCCTTTGATGTACCTTTCTTTATCCTATGTTGCATATAAATATATATAGTAATCCTCGTACTCCACTCGTTGCTGACTCTGTATAGCCACCCTAGGGTCCTAAACAACCGTTGTCCTTAAAGGTAAGGAGTCGGGTGACCCAATGGTGCCCGCGAAAGGTATTGTATCAGGACGGCAGGACAGGAGGATACCATCGTGGGCCTGGTCCTTGCTCGTTGGCCGTGAGATACCAAACCACGAAAGTCGAGCTCTCCCAAGAGCACACGCGAGACAAGGTAAGGAGACGGTTCACCTTGTCGGTAACCGCAGGGCTTTGACGGGGTGACAGGGCAGACACCGATGTACTGGTGATCCTGGCTGTTGTTCGTTGTCCGTTGTGTTAACTAGTCAGGAAACAATAACGGTTGCCCGCGAGATAATAATAAAACGACTAATGGTTCAGGTGGATGACTTGAGAGGCTGCAAAGGCCTGTACGCACTACCTTCACGTGGGATTACGGTGTGGGCCCGCGTTGTGGTCTCGTTCGAAAGTTCTGAAAGACGTTCATTTCAGCATTGCGGCCGCGGCGGATCGTGCCACCCAGTTGGGGGTGGTGCTGGTATCCCCACTACGCGCAACGACCCGGAGTGCGAGGGGCGACGACCCAAGACCCCCGAACGCTTAGGACTTTAGACCGGCGGGGACCTCTCTGATGAGCCGTAGGATGGGCCTCGGTGTGTCGGATAGCCTCGGTGGGGCATTCCCTAACAAGGTGTACGCCACCCTGGAGATCCGAGCGTGCAGGATGAACAGTAGTGCACCCCTGCAGGGAAGATGATCTATTTGAATAGCCGTGTCCACGGTAACAGGACGATTTATGCTGAAGCCAGAGCCTACTACTACAAACTACTACTATTAAATTGTTGGTTCCGGTTTCTCTTCCTCGCAGGGAAGTCGAGGAAGGGATCTCGGAGGCATTGATAATTGTTAATAATTACAACTTACTATTAAACAATACTGCAGCAACTTCTGTTGTATTCTTACTTTATGCTTTATATGAACTGTTGGTTATTCTCTTCTCATGCTGCAAGAACCGTCGGAAGATGCTAGTCTTCGATAGGCCTAGCTTCTCTTCCTTATTCTGACTTTCTACCATTCAGTCCACTATATATAGCCTCCCCTTTCCATTTGATATAAATGCATAAATGATTAGTAGCGGACGTAAGACTCGCGGGTATGCTAGATACTCACCCTTGTTTTATTTCCCCCTTTGTTTTATATACCCAACCGGTTGCTGTCACCGGACGTTGGAGCCCAGGAGCAGGAGATTCCAGGAGGAGCCTACTACGACGTCAAGTTCTTCGTTGACCAGGAGTAGTTCGGTGGATCCCAGGCAGGAGGCCTCGCCTTTTCGATCTGTATCTCTGATGTTATTCGTGCTAGCCTTCTTAAGGAAAAACTTAGCTAACTATGTCTGTACTCAGATATTATGATTGTATTAGTAGAGTGCCCGTGCGTTGCGACGGGCTTTTGAAATATTTTACAGGAGTTATATATAAATAGCCAGTAACAATCGAGTAATAATTGAAATCCACGAAGAAACTCTTATATAGGTGTTCTTCATTGATCAAGCCTTACCATCTACTGAAATATTTGCGTTCATTTTAAAAATAAAAGAAAATGATTATCCACAGTTGTTATGTATGCAAACTTTTTCCGACTGAAGTTTTAACATTCAATCCAACGGCCTTGAGAAGCTGGCCACATATTTAAGTATAACATTTTTTATGCTCTTGGAAAATTTGTTCTTCTTTATTGAAACAAAAGCACGATGCTCCTGTTAATAGTGGGACAAACATAAACTTACATACTTTTTCTTTTGCGGATATGCCCAAATCTGGCCACATATGTAAGTATAACATTTCTGATGCACTTGGAATATTTGTTCTTTATTGAAACAAAAACACGATGCTCCTGTTAATAGTGGGACGAACATAAACTTACATACTTTTTCTTTTGCGGATATGCCCATGTGTTGTAAAGGAACAACATAGCATTTTCTCTTTGGTAGTATTAGTTTCACAACTTCATCTCTTCTTTCATTGGTTCTATATTTTTTAGATACACACCAACATTCCTCATACCCACCAACAAGACAAACATTGCTCTTCCTTCGCCCTCTTCTATCTTGATATACTTCTTGCTTCATATTTAGGCACATGCTTCTCAATTATTTAGATTTTGGACTACCATTCAAATAAATGACTCGTTCTTGAGCTGAAATTATTGTCGTTCTCTGGTCAAAGCAAGTGTAGCAAAAACATATGGAAGATGAAAACAAGTTATGCACAAACTTTTACTGAATTCTCATGACAATATATAGGAACTAAAGATAGTTCCATCAGTACATGCCTAACCACCAAATGTAATTTGAACCACAACGACATGTGAAAAATAATTTAAGTGCATATTGAACCCCATATTATTTATTTACAAAATCTAGTGAAGTTTGCGGACCAAGTATTGAACCAATTGGTCTTTCTTCCCACATTTTAAATTTCGTACACAAACTCTGATGTCTTTCTCCCACTTCGCTCCATTCTCGGTGATCATCATGTTTGTTTCACCAAATGTAAGCCCCGCCCGAAACACAAATAGGTAAAGTTTGATGATGGTCTTCATCTTCCTTCACTACTTCTCTGTCCAGGCATCATATGTGCCTTCGGCTCGAAGTACCTTCTTTCTTATATGTGCATTTATTCCAACTTCAAAGAATTATTGTCGAACTCTCAATGTTTTCTACAAGAATGGTACACGTGAAGGGCACACATAAATATAGGAAATCAAGAAAGACATGTGACAATCACAATATCCCTGCAACCCACACTCAATAATGTGAACAAATGTGCAACCAAATTTGCCTCAGGCTTCACAACAACCAATGGTTCAGTGGGGGTGAATTGTTTAGAAAAATGTTTAGAATGCAAACGAAATGTATATCGACCATGCTACAAGATTTCAAGAGAAAGTTTTAAACAAAAAGTAGCAGTCACCTAAGCTCTATGAATTTGTCATTCTGTATCCAGGCTCATGATTTTGTATACCAGAAATAGTCGAGGGAAGATGATCAGTTCATCACCATGATCAATTATATTTCAGTAAAAAGAGTATGACCGAGTAATAATCTTGGAGTACAAACATAAAAAATGATCTTGTACCTTATGATTAAAGTATATACTCTCCTCTCGGATAATAAGTCAATATTCTCTCCTACATATCTTCTCATTGCGGGCAATAAGAAGCTAGCATTCCTTGCTCATGCATTGAGGCCAAAATTTAAATTATGTAAGAAGACCAGAGTAAAATAAAATTAAAAGCTTCTCTAATGAACTTCGAACTTCAAACCACAGGTATTAAGAAGCTACCATTCCCTGCTCGTGCATTGACTACATTATTGTTTTTACTGATGCTTCAAACTTCACACCATAAGAACTTCCTACAATATTGAAGCGGTCGATGAACACTGCAATATGAGCATTGTAGCATATACCAAACATGCCTCTTTTCATTATCTGTACAAAGCTCCATCTGGCCTCTGATCAGCTCCTTTCCTCATGGCCGCTTATGAAGTTATCCCTTCACGCCAAAATACATATGTACTAAAATTAACAGGAAAATACATCAAGAACTTCTAACTCATGTCAAGAATTACATACCTTATTGGTTGCAGTTACATTGAACCATGATTAGCATCAATGCAATTCCTACAGTGCATCAAGTTCATGTACTGAAAAATGATCATGTAACTAAGAGATTGTGACTATGTAACCTGCATATACATCAAAACAAAAAAATGCTCATTTATATCAGGTTAAGCTCACAGTAAAAAAAACTTCAAATAACAACTAACTGATGTTGTTCAATACCTCACAAAAACTAATGTTGTGTAACTTGTAAGTTCATATATGAACATAACTAAAATATAGCCCCGGCCTCCATACACCAAACAATAACTACATATGTTATTTCCAACCATGTCAGACAATTTTACCAACCATGTCAGTGCAAAAAAGAAGTTAGTAGAAATATTTGGGGGAACTGGAGAAGAAGTTAAGGGTGAAGAAGTTGCGTTGGGATAAACCTGGGGTGATTGCATATAACGTCTTAAACCTCAGGCTGGGAGAGGGAGACACATCGATGTCGGTATAGTCCTAGCAGTCAGGGCAGATGCGGACATGCTTGGACATGAAAGCGGTGGGGTCCAAGAGAGGCGAGAACATGTGTCGGGTTGCCGTAAACTGATTCCATGGTCCTTCGCTTCAGCATCCACATCTACGGATCCCCACCGACCACGTCATAGACATGGCGGATAAAAATTTAACTGACAAATGAAATCTTTTTAATTTATACTCGAACTGAAAAGGATATATATATATATGTGTGTGTGTGTGTGTGTGTGTGTGTGCATCTTCAGAATCAGTCCTCACACGGATTAACCAGTGACAACAAAACTTACAACTCAAATCTTATTCATGGAAGTAAATGAAAATACAGGATAACATCTCATCGGAATCCTAGTATGTATATGGCCTCCAAATTACTGTACTATTCTGTACTGCTATTCAGCAGCAGTCCAATAGAATCAACATTTTTTATATCTGCTATAATTGTACAAACTAAATCACTGTCAAGTGAGGTAAATACTGAACTTTCTGTTAGCTGTATGTCTTTGTTTCCTATATTCTTCTTTTTATTAAAGATATACTTTCTACAGATAATTGTATAAAAATGGCATCCGAGGAAGTTTCTGTTAGTTCTGTTAGTTTATGCATAAAATTTCACCGTACAGGTTAAGGGATTTGAAAATAAGTTTATTACCCCCCTTGGTAAGAAACATGATGATTTCTTGGGTACTTCTCAACAACAAAAATAACTACATAGGACAAGATTTGCTCCATTTTTAGTTAACTAACTTCTCTAGATCTAAATTTCGAATAACAAAATGTTAGATGAATCCAGCATGTAAATTAATGGATATGAAATATACCTTAGTTGCATGGAATGCAGCAAGTTGTGAAGCACCAAGATTATTTCTTGTTGCAAGAAAGGTTAGCGTCTTTTCACAATTAAAAGATGAATGTTTTGCAAATTCCTTGGCTGCTTTAATTATTCCGAAACACTTCTATAGATTGCCAAAAATCGCTTGCTGCTATCCTGTTTCAGAAAAGTGATTCACTTGAAGAACATAACAAGATAACATTAAAAACTGAAGTAAGTTCTGCCACTATACCTCAACGTGATTGTAGATAGAGTAAGGGCTCCGTATGGCTGTCAAATCTGCGCTTGTGTCCCTCGCTCGCAAGATCACCATCCACTCGCGTCCATCCAACACCACGTAGGAGGAGAGGAAGGCTGGGGCTCTACAACAACGAGTACATGAATCCAAGATAGATGGGAGTGTGCCCAGCCCGGAAGAGATGTGGTGGGTGTGAAGGCGCCAGCGTGACGTTGAGCGTTCCAGATCTCGTCAGGGAGGAGTGGCAGCGGTGGCCGACGACCAAATCCTTGCCTCAGCCACAGGAGTTGGGCGGTTGCGGGTGACCCGATACCGTGCTCGCACCGTGGAGGAGGGGAGGGTCATCGGGACCATCGAGGCCGAGGTAGGCGACGACTGGTGAAGGGATGGGGAGGGATCGAAGGACCTTCCGTCGCTGGATGATCACACGGCTGCCATTAGTAATTCTTCGCCATGCAGGCACGCACCGAATCAATGCTCGATTTTCACGGACGAGGAGAAGATGAAATCAATTGAATTCAATTGCGTTTTACCTGTGGGATGGCGAGACGCGGAGCCGATAATGTAGCCGCCGGTGGCGAAGGAGGGCGCGCCGAGGTAGCTCTTGCCGATGGACACAGACTTGACGGTGTCGTGGATGATGCCCACGATCCGGAGCAGACGTCTCAGTTACCTTCCATGTCAAAATCAACATAGTTGAGGATTAAATCAACCCACGTTGGTCGCCGACGGGGAGGTAGATTGACGGGTCGGGAAAGGCGATGCTCCCTTTTCCCCTTTCCTGCGTTGGCCTCGCCTGCAGCCCCGCCACAACGTCGGACAGGGCAAGTGTCGCCCGCGGCACCGGCGACTTTGTCGCACTGCATCAGGTTCTTGAAGAAGGCCACATGGATTTCGTCTTCGCAGAATGATCAAGGCGGCGCTACTGGCGCGGCGGCAGCCTCTAGATAGATCGGGGGTGGGGAGGAAGAGAGTTTAGGGATAGGGTTTGCGTACATGGTGAGGGATGAGTTCTATTAGCCGGTTTTTTTACACGGGGTGGGGTGTCTTCCTCGATAAAAAAAATCGGTGGAAAGGGGTACGTTCGACGGGGGAGCTGGTATGTTCAACGAACGACGTACCAACTCCCCCTTTAGGAGTAGAGATAACTTATGTTTTCGGATCCTCGTGATCCCTGATTTGTAACTTAAAATTTTATCTTATTTGTGTCTAGTGTTGTGCTGTGATATTCTCATTGTGGCACCCTGATTTCGGTCGTGTACCCTACGTGTATGATTATTGTACACGGTTTGATTTTGGGGGCGTCACAGATACCAATTACACCCAATCTTTGCACCAACAAGATGTCCAAAGACCTCCATGATGCAAATAGCCAAGAACAAAATAAAAAGAGAGAATATAAAAATAAAAGCCCCGTCGCGGTGTATAACCACTCGCAACAGAAGTACTCTAACCACCATCGAATACAACACATATACTACACACTAGGCTATCGAAAGGCAATGCCTCTATTTATATGGGGCCAAGGGGTAGCCAACTTGAAGTATGAGCCCGTGATAACCCACAAATATAGGGAATTGTAATAAATTCTAACATCTATTCTCTCCAGGGGCGGAGCAAGGATTTAAACATAGGGGGCCAAGCCAAGTCGATACAAAAATATCCAATGAAAAACATAGACATATAATATTATAAAAAGGTATCACATCACTGTTATAAAAACATCGTCATATTTAAATTAGTTTGTTTTTTTCTATGGTCACCAGTAAAATAAAATATATTAGTACTTTTATCGTTCAATGTAGCCTATGTGCAATGACAAAGCAAGTTATCTCACATTTTACAGCAAAGATTGTCCTGACAATTTTTGTGCTCGCCACTGAGACTTGATGGTTAAAACTAGTTGCAGCAACAAGCTTAAAAAAATTAATGTCAATGATGTTTAGCGGCCCTTTTCTTTTCTATCTAGATTAGCATTAGGGTGATTTCTAGAACACGTACAAGATCAAAACTTTTCACAGTACCACAGATCAAATAAACAAAATAATCAACATCTCACGTATAAAGTTTGATCCGTACAAAAAAAAGAATTATGAAAGATTAGTAGAAAACTTTCGCTAGTTTAGCAGTTCATTTCACTGGAGCCTGGAGAGTCGACAAGGAATGAAGCATTGGATCAGAACAATGTATCCTTTTTATTGAAGGGATAACTTCTAATCTCCATGTTTAATCTACATTGAATTTTGTAAACTTTTTTAGGGGGTCAAAACTTTCAGGAAAAATAAATTCAACATATGTATTGAAAGTCATGGAACACCATTCATTCTCCATTACAATATCTTTTTTTGCTTGCCACTTCTAAGTGAGTCTCGAGCTAGGTGATTCATGTGAGGTAAAAGGACATCTGCATCTGCAGGAACGCGACTCAATTTAATTACCTTACCATTGAGGAAATGCATCCTTTATCAGTTTGCAAACATACGATTCTGCATGCACCAAACCAGTCAGGAGTGTAGAATCCATTATATTCTGTTAGAGAAAACATATACTATTAGAACATGGGAAAATATTTGCTATAGAACACAAAAATATGTACACACGATACCCGCGCGCGCACACACACGGCGGTGTACCCTGCGGGCAGAAATCTGTTGGCCATATTAAGTACGAGTAGTACTCTATAAGTATCATATGACTACAAACATGGGAAAAAAAACTTACTATAGAAACACAAAAATATGCATTACAATACTTATTATAGAAACTAAAAAATATGCGCTGCACACACACAATGTAGTGTAGCTATAGACATAATTTGTATTGCCATAGGAAATATCATATGATATTGGTAATTAAAATGATGAGGGGAAATGTTAACGGGACCAAAAAGTATACCTCATGTGCATCATCTCCTTTAGCCACCGAAATTTCCATTAATAAAACATTCATCTTCTTGCTGAACTCGTGGTAATCTCTAACTAACTGATGATTTATCTTATTTTTCAAAGCACCGTCTTTCAGTTTAACCATGCTGTCTTCAACCATGATATGAGCAATTGCCCTAAACATCGAAGAGCCCCGAGAAACGAAATAATCGTGTCCACCTTGGCCCCCTTATGGAATGCTTCGTCGGCAGCGTTACAAAAGATTGTTGCATACATCCTAACCATCTGCATTTTAGGAAAGATCAGTGTGGTTTCACTATACCCAGATGTGCAACGAAAATATCTCAAGTTGATCATTACCTGGTCTGTTGTATGTCGAGAAATTTCTGTTGTACCGAAGCCTAGTGATGCAATATCCTGGATTATTTTGATACAGTTGTAAGTGGTTATTCACCAGCCGTAAGTGAAAACTAATGCATTACAGTCACCGAGTATAAACTAAGGATATGAAGTAACTCAGTTGCCACTCACCATGACCATGGAAGCTAAATCAAGAGCTGATCGTGCTTCATTACAGACCCTCACTGCCATCGTATTTTTGAATGCACCCTGCAATCGACAACCAGAGATAAAGGATGAATCAATGATCTGGAGTAGTCCTTATTTCGTTTGCAAATGTGTTCTATTTATCCACTATATAAGACTTTAAGTCATGGTCGCCAAACAATGTAGGCTCCTATTTTTTTTTGTAGAGTGGCTTCTAAATAGAGTAGGAAGAAATGTATCAACCTTCTAAAAAGAAGGGCAACTAAGTCTGTTTTCCACAATGCGGTTGGTGGCTGTTATCTTTTATGTGTACATATTTGTAATAATGGTTTTTTTTCACACAGTGAACTAAATTAACATGTACTCTGTATGATGATTCAACCAGGACTAACCTTGGAATACAAGATCTTCAATTGGTCCCAAATTTCATCACTCTGTTTACAAAACATCTTAGGTGGCACACACTTTCCAAAGAAAAACAACAAAAGCGTTAGAAAAAACAAGATTAAGTGCAGCAATTAAAAACTGTAAAAATAATTGAGTCTCTTTTAATGAAACATGGTTATTATTTTTACTATCTTATGTAATATAGTCTTGAACATGCATTTTTTTTCTTTCAAAAAGAAGGTTAAACCCCTAGACTCTGCATCATTGTGATGCATATAACCATTTTATTAAAATTGATGTGAAGCAACAAGTTCAAAATCATCGACGAGTAGAATACAAAACAAAGCAAACTACGACAAAACCGTTACTCGCGCACTTCAGGCTATGCCCGGCCTGGCCGCCAACACGGCGGCTTGAGACCATATGGCCAGAGACGCGCCCCAGATTGGAACGGCGACCGCGGCATCTCCGCTGCCTTTGAGTGTGGCCTTATCTAATCTAATCTTGAAGTTGCATACAAGTCTGATGAGATATATCGCACGTTCCATTGTTTAATTGTTACTACTCCCTCCGATCCTAAAAAAGTGTCTTGGAAAACAACTAGGATAGTTATAACTTATAGTATAACTTGTGACATTTTTTTAGGATCGGAGGGAGTACCTATGATAGTGATACTATGGTTTTGATTGCTTGGCTCTCGAATGGCTTAACAGTTAACAGACAGCTACATACTATCAGCTTGCACCCACATTGCAACTTTAGGTTACAATTGCAATGCATTAGTTGAGATATTGCAATTTGTGCTAACTAACAAATTGGCAAGCAGAAATTGCAAGACATTACTGACAAATTTAAACTAGCTGCCACAGATCAAGACTTACCACACCCCACTTGGCTTTCTCCACATCCATATGCTTCTCCAGATCCTTGGTGAATATGTCTAACTGAATAGAAATTAACGGTCAAACATAAGTACAGCAAGCAGCGAAGAAAGGAAATCAAGGCATAAATATGCAGCTTACTGCTTACCACGTCTGAACCGCCGTCCTCTCGCTCCCGCTCAGGGTCAGGGTCAGGATGGTGATCCGCGCCCTTCTGGCGCCGGGAGACGACGAACGCGCCGCGCGGGCGCCGCCCCAGCTGGATCCTCAGCAGCGGCGCCGCCGACGGGGGCCGCCGGCCACACGGAAGCGCGTGCAGGGTCACGCGAGCCGGACGCGCGGCGGCGACGGGCACGGGAGGTGCCCAGAGCCAGGAGGTGCAGAGCGAGGCCATGTGTGGAACTGCGTCGAGTTTTCGAGCTTTGAGCTGCTGGGGCGCGCGTGTCAAGTCACGAAAGCGAAGTCGTGGCGACACCAAAGTGAAAAAAGATAGTACGACAGGGCTTAACGGAAAAAGTACGTTATATCTGTTCGGAGGAGCAGCAGTTCGTTCCGGATTCTCGCTTGTTTTTGTTGAGAATTCTGATCGGTTCGATAACCCCCTGTTGGGACAACTTTCCAAGGAACATAATCAGTCGCTCATCTTGATGTCCGAACATGCAATGGGTTCGCAACTGGCTGCAAGCCATCCGGTGCAAAGGTGTGCCGATGGAGAGATTGAAACTACGATCGATCAACTAGAACTAGCGAAGTTAATTATAGTGGGCACGTCCACCAATCATTATTAACATCATTAGTTCTGGGTAGTTCAGATATGTCGCGGTGTCAAAGACTGTCACGGTCTCGATCCACACCGGACGATGGAAAGACGTCAAAATTTAAAAAAAAATCTAGTTGTTCTCGTCCTTGCAACACGCTAGGCAGTACCGAGTGACATGACCAAAATAATGGGACGTGTGGAATTGCCGGCTTCGTTACATACAAGTGATAATAAAAAAAAAGTTTTCTTTTATTCCCACTGAGGTGGTTGAACAGAAAGGTATGTGGTAGACTTATATGCATCGATCATGTTTCTCGAATATGTATCGTATGTAACATATCGTACATGATTTATATCGTTTTTGTCGTACGCGCTATATAATTGATCGCCCAGGTTTTTTTTTTGGCACACCGATCAATTTTTATACCATGCGCTTTATCAACATCGTACACAGTTCTATGCTATCACATGCGGCAGGGGGCCTTAATAGATGCGCCCGGTACTAGTGTAATGACCATAAACAATGAAGCGACCCATGCAAATAGGCAAGAGTATGTTGGTTTTTATTGTGGTTTCTCCAAATAGTAATAGAAGATACAGTGGAAAAGATAAGATAAAATCATCATAAGCAACCCATGCAAATAGGCAAGAGTATGTTGGTTTTTATTGTGGTTTCTCCAAATAGTAATAAAAGATACAGTGGAAAAGATAAGATAAAATCATCATTACCGACAACATTTTTATTATAATTATCGTGCTAAGATATTGTCAAGTTTCTAGAACTTATTGCCAATAGGCTATGTTGAAACTAACCTCTTAAGTCATAAAGAGAGGCACACCTAAAAGAACTGAGTCGAAAGAGATGTCCAGAAGCAAAGACGGTGTATGATACAATCCAGCCATCTCATACGAGCGATCATACCGCAGAAAAGAGGATGCTCCATGAGTCTAGAGAGATTGCTCATACCGCAGAAAATCTGAATGAAAATTTTAGAATAAAAGTTTAAACAAAAAACATGATGCTAATCTAATCATTTTACTGTCAAACATACAAAAAATACATGTTTGGACACCAAATCTCTTTACTCATATGCTAATGTATTCTTTATCAGTATAACCTGCAAAACACATCGTCAGATCGGATTAGCATAGACCCCTTCATAAAAAGTACAGGCTAGTCATATTTAAAAAGTCAACTATGCGGACGCCTTACGCGGCCGTTGTACGACCATACACGCCCCGATGTACGTGTTTGTGTGGCGTACGTGACGTATGTGGGTGGTCAATTGCCGCGCCGAGGTGGTTAGTGTGCTATTAATCTGACTACCCGCTCGTTTACCAGTCGCCTTTACTTTGCGCGAGTTCGCGAGCGGCATAGATTCACACGACGGTCGCTCGCCTGCAACACACCACCGGCCGCCATTAATCACCCCTCCATCTACCGCCCTTCTCACTGCTAAAAATTCCACCCCGCATCGTCTCTAGCCCTATCTTCCCTGCAGATCGCCATCCCTTATTGTGCACTTCTCTCCGCCGGGGATGGCGAGCCCCAACCTAACGATGAAGGAGCCGGAGGAGCGGGCGCACTTTGGAATTCCACCACGGAGAACGTGTGAATGTAGTCATGGCGCCGACTGAGCGTGGCGGCAGGGGGGGGGGCTCACCGGAATTCCAAGCGTCCATCCGCGCATCGACAAAGTGCATGATAATCGAAAAAAGAATGCAAATCGCCAGACCTTTTATCGTTCTGACGCAAGCCAGGCGTCGATGGTGTGTTAGAGGGGAGGAGCGCTGACGCCAAAGTGTTGGTGACTTCCACCAAGGGCGTGGATGCGAGAGGGAGGCATGGCAAGCTGGCGCCAGAGCGGACCATGGTGTGCTGATGCTGGAAAAGGTGGTGATTGGTGTGCCGACCAGCCACGTAAGCCACGTACGCCACACATGTCACATACACCGGGGCGTGTACGTGCATACAACGACTGATGCACTTGGCGCCCAACGGGCGTTGACTTTTCAAATATGACATCCTACATTTTTTATAAATGGGTATTGGCTGATCTGATCCGTTGAAGTGTTTAGGGATTTCACCGAAAAAGAATACAATAGAATATGTGTAACGAGGGTTGGTGTCTAAACCTATATTTTTATATGTTTGGAGGCAAAATAATTATATTAGCATCTTGTTTTTCATCCAGATTTTTTTAACGCCACATGAGTATTTTGAGATAGTATTAAGGAGGAATACACGTCCTTGTGTTTTTTTCTATTGCTATAAAAGGAACATGGAGGAAGGAATTGATGTTGTCGTCTTGATTTAAATAATTATGCTGTGAGCATAAATGGAAGCACAAAACGGAAGTAGACGAGCCCCATCCTACGCCGATGTTTTTGTCTGCATGGCACGAATGCTCCATGTTTTTGTACGGAATGAGCTTGACCTAAAATAACGCTCTTGCACTCTCTCTTATGAGCGACGGTGATACATGAAGGGGTAGTTACAAATAGGCGAAACAACCTATAGAAACCCGAATATAAATCGGTGAGGAGAGGAAGGGTGCGTTGTACTTGAAGAAAAGCCAAGATAGCAGCGAAAGATTGCACGAGGTAAGTGGTAACCGTTACGATACCAAACTACCATCTAATAGTAACTAGTAACCACGCCCAGTCGCCGCCATGACTACATTCACACGTTCTTCGCGGTGGAATTCCAAAGTGCGCCGACTTCTCCACCTCCTCCATCGTTAGGTTGGGGCTTGCCATCGTCGGCAAGGAGAAATGCACAATAAGGGATGGCGATCTGCGGCAAAGATAGGGCTAGAGACGACGTGGGGTGGAATTTTTAGCGGTGAGGAGGGCGGTAGATGGAGGGGTGATTAATGGCGTCCGATGGTGTGTTGCAGGCGAGCGATCGTCGTGTGAATCTATGCCGCTCGCGAATTCGCACAAAGTAAAGACGACTGATAGACGAGCGGGTAGTCAGATTAATAGCACACTAACCGCCTCGGCGCGGCAATTGACCACCCAGATACGTCACGTACGCCACACAAACACGTACATCGGGGCGTGTATGGTCGTACAGCGACCGCGCAAGGCGTCCCGCGTAGTTGACTTTTTAAATATGACTAGCCTACATTTTTTATGAAGGGGTCTATGCTAATATGATTCGACGATGTGTTTTGCAAGTTATACTGATAAAGAACACATTAGCATATGGGTAAAGAGATTTGGTGTCCAAACATGTTTCAAAAAAAAAAACTACCATCTAATAGTAACTAGTAAGAATGATGTACCGAAAAGAAATGCAAACACAAATGACACAAAAGACATGTAAAACCATTATTTTCCTTCGCGAATAAAACCTTGAAACAACTCATCCCGTCAGTGTCACGTCACATCTGTCATTTTTTCTTTTCTTTTCTTTTTGAGATACTGTTTTTGAACTTGTTTTTTTAGATGCTGTTTTTTTTACCTTTGTTTTTTCAAGTTTTATTGCAAGACCAAAAAAACCTTGACACTTTTCACGTTCACCCCCAAGGAAAACAGCGCGATACAGAGAAGCCCGAAAAGAAGAGGGCGAACACCGTAGATTCCCTTTTCAGCATCCAGCCCCCTCCCTCACCCATCACCCTCCTCGCCGCCTCCCCTCCCACCTGTCCGCCTCTCCTCCCACCTCCCTGCTCGTTCCTCCTCCGCCGCCGCCCCCGCCTCCTCGGAGAGGGGCGCCTACACGCAGACCGCCTCCCTCCCGCTGGTTTTCTGCCGCCGCCTCCGCCGCCGCCGCCATCTTTGTTGGAGTAATTTATTGAAAATTTCTGGTTTTCCTTTGGGGCAAGCCCGCCCAAGAACCCGCTCGCTGCTGACCCTGGCTCCATGGAAGGCTTCTTGGTCAGCCTGAACCCCTTCCGATTCAAGCCGATTTGGCCAGCAAGAACTGCCCCCAAGTCCCTTTGAACCCCCAGAAATCCTCCTCCCCCGGGGATTGCAAGGAATCCCCGGCCGCCGTTCCCCGCCCCCCTTGCTTTCCACGTTAATCTGAAGCTCCCCGTGCAATTCCTGCGTCCTCCTAGGTTTTGGAGAGGCGCCTCCCGCTTCCCCTTCTTCCCCGAGAACCCTAAAGCCGTTTTCTTCGTTTTGAGGACCCCCCCTCCCCCCCCCTCTCCCGGCGGAAGGACATGAGCCTGTTGCCAAAGGCCCCTTCCTCTGTTTAGTACTCCGGGCTGGGGGTGCGTCCTGTTGGTAACTGCGGCAAGCATGGCGAGGGAGGGCCTTCCGGAGTTCGTTAGGTGGAGGGAGGAGTTCCTCTCGCAGGAGAGGGGCAGCAGAGTCGTGCATTACTACTTGGAAGACGCCAAGGGCGTGTCTCACCTCGCAGTCGTGGGCAGGGAGCGGAGCCTGCGCCACATGCTCTACGTCGTGTCAGAGGACTTCCATGGGCCGCAGGGAAGCGGTGGTGCTGATGGTGGGCAGGGGATGTTTGCACGCAAGTGGCGATCGCGCCGTGAGGTGGTGGATTGGCTCGAGTCCTTTCTTCCGGCGAAGACCCTCACCTCAAGTAATTCCCACCTTCTCTGCTTGTAGCATTTCATGCATGAATTCGGCTGACACTAAGCATTCCTACCTGTTATTGTTTCTTGAATTTAACATGTTATGTATGTTGAGTAGTGTTTCTGGAACATGCACACTTAGCCATAAATATGTCTTACCTAGAGATCATGTCTACACATTTTACCGCATCGGCCTGCAGTACAGAAGCTTGCTTTGCAATAGACACAGTCAGGCGTTTCTCAAACCTTGAAGGATATGTCCGGCTGTAATGCAAAAAATCTCCGGATGACAAAATATGTCAAAATTTAGGTTCTCCTGTCCAATTGTATCTCAAGTTGAAATGTGGTAACATTAATTAGCATAAATGTTTGGATAACCAATAGTTGATATCTTAGCTTTTGTGCTTTACCTGTTTTGGGTGATAGTAACATGTGATATTTGATGACATGGTTTTTATTGCACTTTACAGACCAATAAGTCCTTTCCTTCATCGTTTTACAGAGGGGGAGGGGAGGGGGGGGGGAGTAGGCATGTCCGTTCCTTAATTTTAGGGTCCGCTTGGATTGTTGTTTCACAAAAAGTTTACATTTGTAACAGCTTCTGGTGGTATTAAACAGGCAGCCGTAAAATCCAAGCAGGCCCTTACATAAAAAAAAAACGGAGGATGAAGGGGTGTACTCTTCCGGATGGAAGGCACAAGACTGCCTGGTTTTGTGGATCTAAACGGCCAACCAATCACTTGTTTTCCGGACGCACGTACTAATTTCCTCCCTGGATATTTTACACCCGTAGTCGTCGATCGAACGACAATCCAAGCAGGCCCTTACAGATTGACCAAACCGGGTACCTATTGTTCATGCACAAGCAAACCATACCTGCATGAATGCAAGATTATACACTAGGCCACCAATTTGGGAGTTTGTCAGGTCTTAGAAACTACTCCCTCCGTTGCGTATTATTTTTCTCTAATTTAGTACAAAGTTATACTAAATCAGCGACAACTAATATGGAACGGAGGGAGTAGCAATTAACACTCCTATGGGAAGTGTAAAATTAAATATTATGGAAACCGGAAAGGTCAACACTTATTGTAGTTAATGAGTGTGTACTTTATTGCAAAATCATAGTAGGACCAGCCACCGGGAACAGTTTTCAAACAATAATAAGGTTTAATGTAGCAAACTGATTGTTGATCTAAATATCTAATTCAAATCACCTCTTTAGGAACGTAGAATCACAGAACTAAGGTCTAAAGCATAAACCATTGGGGTTAATTCAGTTCGCTCACTATGATAAATCTTCATACCAGGGGTATGTTTGGTTTTAGCAAAAGTCTAGCTCACCAAAAAGTGGTTTGGTCAAGGTTTTGTCCCTAATTTGGCCATATTGGCGAGAAAAATGAACTAGAATGAATGCCAAGGACTTGGCAACCATCCAAACAAGGTACACAGTTTTGTTCATGACCGGAAATTTGGTAAGGTGTGTATTGGACACAAATGAAACATACCCTAGTTTTTTTAGAGAAAAAAGACCATCGTTGTCTAACTTTGATTAGAAATCTAGACAAAGGGGCCTTGCATAACAACATGGAGCCTGTGAGAGAAGTATTATAGTGATAACGGGAGCTATGCCAGACATGAACCTGTGCAGATTACAACTCACTACTTAGAGCTATAGTGATAACAGGAGCTATAGTGATAACAGCAGCTGGCTATATAAGACTGCCTTGTAATCAGGAGCCTACATTATTAATCACTCATATAATAGGGTTGGCTATAAGGTTGACTATTATGTTAGTCCTTTTTTCCACTTTCTCTCTTTCCATTTCCTCTCATTTCCTCTTTTACCTATTAGGGCATGGCTAATAGTATAGCCAGCAGCTGGCTATATATATGGTTGACATGTCATCAAAATCATCGTTATTAATCACTCATATAATAGGGCCGGCTATAACGTTGGCTATTAGGTTAGTAATCCTTTTCACTTTCTCTCTTTCTCTTTCCTCTGCATTTACTCCATTTGCCAAGGAGCACGTGTAGAGGTTGACTCTTGCATGAGAGCTCACTCCTTACATTTTTCCTTGTGGGAGCTAGGCTGTAGCCTAGTGGCAAGGGATCGCAGTGGCGCATCCAGCAACCAGGGTTCGATTCCCGCCAGGGACGAATTTCTGGTCCTCTCATGAGGGATGCTTCTTCTATAAAAATATCCTGGGTGCTAGTGCCCATTGACCTCATTTTTTTCTTACATTTTTCCTTGTCTCTCTCCTCCACATAAGCAAAAGTGCCATGTAAGCAAGCTTATGGCTCCTTATTATACTTGCTCTTAGCAACTAACAGCCACTAAGAATGCCAATACTAACTTCTCAAAGAGCACCCATCAACAGCTGAGAGCTTTAATCCATTCCAACCTCGCTGCGTCGTCCCTTGATCACCAAAGCTCGGCCTGCACCACCACCTTTGAGACGACTCCCCGTGGCCGCAAGCGTCTTCACACTAGTTAAGATTCAGTTGCACTCCGTCAGCTATCTGGATTCATTTGCTGCTGAAGATATATACTGTCTGTTTTTTATCAATCATTATTGCACTTGTTGGTGATAGGAGTTTCAATGGGTTGGAATAATTAATTATGTGTCTTTTTCTCATCCTAATATGAAAAATGGCATCTTTTTTTGTGATATGAGAATGCCATATTTTTTTGAATGGGATGAAAATGCCATAGGAGCACCCAACTGGATTGAATAGTTTCGTATTAAAAGGAAAACACATACACTGGATGTGACATGCAAGTTTAACAGGTGAAAGCTGAGTCACACTCACACCAAGTTGAAGCTGTAAGCACTCTAGTGACAGTCTGTCCTCATTTTTGGCAATACAAGGCAAATTAGCTCCTATATTCATATGTTTTAATTAGTATGCCAGGATTCGATTTGAGTGAATTGCTTCTTTGCATTTATTTTACATTTGGTAGATTGTCATCCCATTTGAGGGAGATGGACCTTCTGAGACTTTTCACATCCCTTGTGACTATTCTTTTCCTGGCTGCAGTTCTTAGCCATAATGTTTAGACCACCTGTCAGGCCAGTCCCGTTCAGCATATAAGCATATAACTTGTATTATCGACACATGTATTATTTTGTTTCAGATTGTTCCTCATTGTTGTTGTTGTTGTGTTGTTGTTGTATTGTTCCTCAGTGATATTAATATCTAGTTGCTTGTTGTTTATTCCAGATTTTTCAAAATTTGGATCTCATATGGGCAATGATGTTGGATTAGATGGATACAGTGAAACTGATAGCTATGTGTGTCACAATATGGTACGCAGTCACCTGTAACTTTGCCTACAGTTTCGCCGCATCTTCCTTGAACATATTGATAAATTTTCAATTCTATTATTAGGGTACAACTTGCAGTACAGACATTATGTGGTCTGGTCCATTCTGGACTTGTAGCAAGCAGCTTCAGCACTATCAAGCCTTTTGTCGTAATGGAACCACAATATCTGTAAGTTTTATATGACTGTATGCACACCTAGTTACCAATAATCATCTTCTAATTTTATATGATGTCTCATTTGTCAGACCCACACTTTTGCACTTGTCATGTCTGAGGAGGAAAACCGTTATCTTGCATACTTGGAGGATATGTATGAAGATAAGAAGGGACTCAAGAAGGTTAAAGTGCGATGGTTTCATCAGAATCAGGAATTTGCTTGTGCTATACCTCCTCCTGCTCCTCATCCTTGCGAAGTTTTCATCACCTCTTATTCTCAAGTAATCAGTGTTGAGTGTGTCGATGATATTGCTACTGTTTTAACCCCAGAGCATTATGAAAAGTATGCGGACACTTTGCCAAATAGTTCTTTGGTGGGAATCCGTTTCTGCTTTCGTCAGTACAGCAAAAATAAATTTAAGCATTTTGACTTGAGAACATTGCGTGGATATTTTAATCAAGCTGCTGTCCTATCTTTGAAAGTTTCACCTGAACAAGAAAAGGATGGTTCTGATAGCATAAAGGTAGTCAAACATTGTTCACCTGGGAAGACCAAATATTCAAAGCAGTTCGAGAGGATTTATTCGAAATGTGTGGGTACCAAAATCTGCCGAGGCCCACAAGCAGACTCCATACCATCTTATCAGAAGCCAAGTAATAAGCAATCTCCTGGAAGGCATCTCTCAGTTAAGTTTATAGGGCCCCAGAGTCAGCCTATGCCAACCTACAACGTTGATGACAAGATAGAGGTCTTGTCTCAGGACAGTGGCATTGTGGGCTGCTGGTTCAGGTGTACAGTTCTGAAGCCATGTACTAGTCATAACAAACTGAAGATTCAATATGATGATCTCCAAAATGCTGATGATTGTGGTAGATTGGAGGTATGACTAACTGATCTTAGTATGGATTTTCTAAGTTGGATTGTGCATTTGAAGTGATAATATATCATAATATTTGGCATCCTGCCATCCCTTTTATTTTCCCCAAAATCGTGATCTACTCTGTTCTTTTCCATAAGCATGTATTTTTATATAGCACCAATGAGGTTATTTCTTGACATGCCAATTGGACTTATTTTATGCTTCCATGTAGGAGCGTGTACCTGCATCTACATTGGCTCTTCCTGATAAACTTGGACTAAGATGCCCAGGCCGGCTCAGAATTAGGCCACGTCCTCAACAAAAGACTTTGTTAGATGGCACTGCTTTTTTACCTGGAACCGCCGTTGATGTCTGGCAATTCAGTGGCTGGTGGGAAGGAGTTTTAGTGAGTACAGATGCCGGTTCATCTGATAACCTGCAAATATACTTCCCAGGTGCTTTCTCTTGCTGAACTGATGTTTTCCCATCTTATGCTGCCTACGAAATACAAAACTGTCTTCATAGGATATTCTTGTTATAGTGTTATACGCAAGTAAGAGGACATAATCTAAATAGTTCATGTACCAACATGTTGTTTTCTGCTAAATCAACGGTTCCCATGATGTGATAAATAAGTAAAGAGCTTTTGTAAATCTGAGAGGGGAGCATGATTGTGCTTTTTGTCCTGCCATGGTGTTGGTATGACAGTAACAAGGACAGTAATTTTGCTGATTTTACAAAACTATCACTGTCGGTACCTGAGAAGAAAAACACACGCAATTTATAAAGTGCATTGTGTGATAGGTAAACATCCAGTTTGGAGTCTTGTTCGTTATTCTACTTCAATTCTCTGGCATTCAGTGAGTCACGAGGATTACACTGAATTGTGTTGAGACTTGCTGTTTTGCTAAATGCTGAGGTACTTCATGGCATTTAGCTCTACAAATCTTTTGCTTCTGTTACTGTTTAGGTATAAATCAGTATGTAAACTCCAAAAATACTGACTTTCCAAAAGTTATATCATGATTCATCATCTATATCATGACGTAGAACTGCTTGCAAATTGTGGAAGCAATACGTTAGATGGAGAAGGAATGTTATCTTGGTATTCCGTGTGATAGAAATTAGAACTGCATGTGCCTCATTTTCTACCAATGCCCCTATGTTTTCTGTATTCCTTCTTCAAGTTACTTCTGCAAGTTCCAACAGAAGGAATCACTGACACTTATATTATGACTGTTCCAGGTGAAAACTTCTTTCGTGTATGCCAGCCAAATGATATAAGAATCTCAAAAGATTGGGTCAAGGGCCGTTGGGTACATATAGAAAGGAAGCCAGACGTGTTGTCGAGAATACCTTTGGTTGGTGTCCAAACTAAGCAACCTGATAACGTGACATCCACTGGTCGTCTGGACTCCAATTCTGCAATATCTGATCAAGAGATCGTAGTTGTGCAAGCAAACTCGAGTGGAGATAAACAGACGGGAGTCAGTATGCAAACCGAGGTTAGTTTGATTGACAAGGCCCCTGCTTCTATCGATGATGAGAAGCAAACAATATTAGGGAAGCGATATGCTGAACACGACTGCAATGGGACAGAAGCAGGAGCTGATAAGCAAACGGAGGCTAGTTTAACTGATATGGCCTCTGCAGCTGCAGAGATTGAAAAGCAAATGAAGTCAGAAAAGCGGCTTAGGGGCAGTACTGCAGAACAGAACTGCAATGGGCACATGTTTAGTTTGACTGATAACGGCTCTGCTTCTGTAGAGGATGATGAGAAGCAGACAGTATTAGTGAAGCGAATGAGGTATGATGATGCTGAACAGGACTGCAACGGGGAACGAACAGGAGCTTATACACAAACTGAGGTTAGTTTAACTGACACAGCCTCTGCAGCTGTAGAGGATGAGAAGATAACGATATTAGGGAAGCGGCCTAGGGACGATGCTGCGGAACAGAACTGCAATGGAAAAGTGTTCTGTTTTACTGATAAGGGCTCTGCTTCTCTAGATGATGATGAGCAAACAGTATTAGGAAATGGACCTAGGAGGGATGGTAATGCTGAACAGCACTGCAACAATGAAGTATTTAGTTTGACTGATAATGCAGCTACTTGTGTAGAGGATGAGAAGGAGACAATACTAGGGAAGCGGCCAAGGGATGATGATACTGAGCAGCACTGCAACGATGAAGTATTCAGTTTAATTGGTAAGGCCTCTCCTCCTGTAGAGGATGAGAAGCACACAGTATCAGGAAAGCGACCTAGGGACGATGATGATGAACAAGAGTGCAACGGGGAAGTAGGCGTAGACGTAGATGTCAGCAAATCGTGAAGTTCCGGAACTTCAGCCTCGTTGGACTTTGTGTACATAGCTATAGATATGGTAATGTATAACCCCAGTGGAGGGGTTTTACTAGGTCTCCGATAGCAGAGGGTGTCGACTTCACGTCTCATACGCATATTTTTCCTAGTTTCTTGTATTTTGCTCCTAGTTCTCTCATATGTGTCACCAGATACATGTATTGGAATTTGGAAACTAAATGTTACCTTAGCAGTCATATTGTATAGCGTCCTGAGTGACATTTGCTTCAAGTTGATCCTGAGTTGCATAAGTTGGGTGTCTGTTTTGAGAACAACAGCGTTCTTGTCCTAGTTTCTTTCTGCTACCCAGACGAGTGGTTGTTGATGGTCTGCATTTAATCTGTTCAATGACACGATTCATTCCGGTGACCGTTCATAGCAATGTTGTTCCATAGAAGCTGCAAAATGAGTGGATTTTCCTTCTCCTGAGATGTGCAAAATCTATTTGTGGCATCCTGAACTCTGAAGACAAATCGTCCTGGGTGCCAGACTGCCAGTGCCATCCCATGATCTCATCATTTGCAGTTATGTCAAGCTTGATGTCCCTGATACAGCCATGCCCCATGATGCATTACTTGTTACTTCGTCCATGCAAACCCTTCACAGCCATCATGATCATTTTTTTCTAGAACACGCCATGGATTCGGAATTTGAGTGTATAGAGTAGAAAAGAAAGACCCAATGGCGAAACATTAGGTCAAAAATTAGAAATATCATTGTCACAGCATATTTTATGCAAAAGAGAGCATCTCACAAGCTATGCCGCCAATTTTCCCAATAGAGAAAAATCATGTCAATACATCGGATGGGTTTTGAATTATTACATCCAATGTACAACTATTTTTTTCCATAGGGTTTTGAATATGGAAAAGAGACCAAAATCTCTATTTTGTTATTCGTAATGAAATGACCCCACTTCCAAAGTATTTTACAACCTGCCACTTTTCTAAAATGCCACTCACCTTGATGTATAGTTTACACGAAAAACAACATGGTCAATGATGATTTCAATCTGATAGTCGTGCAATCACCGTTTTTTCTTTCGAATGTTGGCATGAAAACTGATAAATTCATTGATTAGAAAGCGATATTACAAGTAACGCCCCCAAAGAAGGAATGCACTTCAAAGGCTAGTGCCAAAAAAGAAGAACAGGAAAAGATTTGTTCGGTTTATCGAGGAAAACCAAAAAAAACCCTAAACAACGCCTAACATACTAGGTCTGTCGTGGGAATGACCCCCGGGTAGGGTCACCCAGGCGAAATAAACTTTCAAGACGAAGATCACCAATCTAATGACCGTCGATCTAAGCAAGGCCAAGCTAATCTGGGCCGATCTGAAGAAGTCCGGTCTGCTCAAGGCCGACCTGAAGACCGCCGATCTAGAGAAGACCAAGCAGAACAAGATTGATCTCCAGAAAGCCGAGCTGATTAGGTCGGAAGCCGATTGCCCTGGGAGAGAGCAATCGGCCTCACCCAAGTTCATTCGGCACAAGTAGATGCAAGACTATCTGAGCTAACCCACGAGAGTTGACCCTGGGCCGGATGGACGCACTCGGCCCGAGGTCATCAATAGGTGATCCCGAGAGATCCACGTGGCAGACAGAAGCAGTACCATGCCGACTTGTCAGACGCACGATGTTTCCTCGACACATCATCTGACAGGTCGGCGGAGGCGACAAGGCACCGAGGCAGCCGCAAGGCTAGACGTAGAGCACTCCAGGCCTACACAACAAGATTCCACAACAAAGTAGGGCTATAGCTTTCCGCCGCCTGGCACCCGTAAAGGGCGCAGTCGGCGGGACCCAGCAGCTCTCCAGAGGCTTACAGCTAGGCCATGGACCAACCGGAAGTTACTGTACTACCCTGGGCTCGGCTTATAAGAGCCCCAGGGATCCCTCCTATGTGAGGGGACGATCACATTTATTTCATTCTCACCCACCAGACAGAGAGCAAGGGGAGAGTTGTGCTTAGAGCCCTCTCCCCTTCCTCTGATACAGCTCACGAAGCATTCATTGTAGCCCGAGTTATTGCTTATAGTCAGCTCGACAGGAGTAGGGGTGTTATCTCTACGGAGAGCCCCGAACCTGGGTACATCGCGGTGTCTCACTGTGTTTGTCCCCACTCTTGACTCCGGCACCAGCGACACTAACCTCGGTCTGTCCCCCTCTTTAGCCATCCCCATTGCATCTGCCGTTACATATCGATGACAAGGTCTAAAACAACACAATACATACAACACGCTAGAAGGCCAACACCCCACAACACATCCGTCGGGCACTCGAGCGCGTTTGCCACTACTAGAGTGCGCATAAAAAACTGTTGCATCAATCCGGGCTGCCACAAGCATCAACATGCCAGTCGTCCAGTCACCATTGACCAACTTAGTTAGCACAAGGTAAACGATTGAGGATCTTGGAGTTCCCCCCTAACGAAAACTCCATATTCCATGTCCTCTACACCCTGGCCTATACGTCAAGATCGTTAGTGTTGACTCTCGTGGACTTATTTGAACATTTCAATTGTACTTTGGTGTAAACTTTGTGGGTCGTGACGTTTAATCAAATCAACAAAGGCGATATCAAAGTGCTCCAGGCCCAAGGCCATGAGTCGTGGTGTTTCCTTCGTGCTCTAGGAGAAACGTCATGCGTAGTGGGTTTTACTATGTTAATGAATGTCAAAGTGCTCCAGAGGAAATAGCACAACCTGTGACATTTCATGCTCCAGGAAAATGTCAAAGTCCATGGCGTTTCACATGATATCCACTAATAGTTTATAACTTTATCAAAATTTTACAATCAAATGACATAACTTCACAACTATTAACATCCACAAGAAAAAAAACGATAATTGCACAATCTTGATTATTACCCACTGGCACACAACGAGTCTAGTCGTACTCATCATCAAGGACCTTGTAGTACATGTTAGAGGTGTAAACGCCATGGATGCCGACATTTTCATAGGTTTGGGGGGGGGGATCACTATCCTCAACATCCCCCCCTGGCGAGGATATTCCTTACCTGGTAGGCTTACGGAGGAGTACAGTTATCAACAGGTCCAAGCCCATAAATAGCAACAGAAGCCCAAGATCATTATCCCAGGGTGAATCACTAGTCGGTCATTAGCTGGATATATGTTGTCACTCGGTTTTCAGCCATTGGATTCCTAGAAGCCACTCGAGTTAAAAGGCAACATCCGATTGTCTGAGTAACAATTGATTATTGCTATAACCATCTATTGTGTCATTATTGTATCAGTTACTAGCTAGTGGAGCACTAGTGTTAGTCTTGATTAGCCATACGTTTCACATCACCCCCTTCAATGCGAACTCTATATAATCCTTAGAGGAGAGCTTGGACAAAGGTTAGACTCCTTGTATTCAAACATACGAAAAATAAAAAACAACTCCCGCGAGATAGGCTGAGGATTTTTACCTCATCATCAAGGGGTCCGAACCTTTATTCTTCGTATGTGACGCATGTGCTACAACAAATCAACCTCCTTGCTGCCCCTCTCTTACTGTTGAAATTAGAACCACGATGGTTGGCTCCCATTGTGGGGTTCACATTCGTTAAGCAATGTCATAGGTGAATTTTTCGTCTTCAAGCTACGACCTCCAGTTGATTCTTGAGCAACATATCTTCTTCGGTTTGATTGGTTTCACGTGTGATGATTATGTCTGGCTCCCCGAGCCCCCCTTGCTTTGTGGTTGGTTACCCGCTCAGGGTAGTATCCACTTCTGAGAGGATTCTACGGGAGTACCCTTCCTTTAGAAGCCGATTTCACACCGCCCGACTGAAGCCTTGTGACGTGCCGCCAACGCAAGCGCTCCGGCAAGACGCGACCACATTTCAATTCATCCCGCCATTTGGTTCAGAAGGTATGTATGGTGCATCCTACTGAGTCAGTGCACAATATTTGTGAAGAAGAAAGTTGTGACATTCCACCTTCCATGGTAGAAGGTTATATGGCCAACCCCCCCTCTCCAGATGCTGAAAATCGAATGGTCGCAGGTGATGTTGTTAATCATGGAGCTGCTGGTGATGCAACAAACTGTCGTGCTGTAAGCGATGGCGAGGCTAGTAGATTCATAACAAGCATGATGCCCCGAAAGAAATTGATAATTTGGCCTGAGAAGGAGAAGTTTCTCTCAAGTCTCAACACACCGTTGGATATATCGACTTCAAATGGTCGCCGACTGGAAGGTTCTCGCATCGCTACTTTTGCCGATCGTGAGCGACTCAGTAGGCTGAATGAGTCATTGCAACCAAGGCACGTGCTCATAACGGTATAGGTAGTCGGGCTCACATGCAGTTATCTTCCACTACTGGCGGAGGGAGTTTCCCAGTACATAGCAAAGATTTGTAAAAAGAATATTACATGGTGAATTTTGGGAACATATTTTAACCATTTTTTAAATACACAAGTAATATTTTTAATACATGACAAATATTTTTAATACATAGCTACAGGTATTTCGAAACAAAGGGTATACTAGGCTGCGCTATGGATGACCATATAAGAGGGGAGTGAGCGTTTGGCACTTGGACGAGATATGCCACGCTTCTAATTAAAATCACCAGTTGAAGTTGAAGTGTACCTTCAGCGAAGGTTACTAAAATCTTCCGTGTTGATAAGTGGTGTAATGTATGTGTACCACTTGTCGTATCGAGAGAGTTCTAAACATTTTTTCATCCCATGTGTGAGGATAGGGATGTAAAAGTTTGTGCTTTTTTCCGTAGATCCGTTTTTACAAAACATTTTATCTCTTGAATCGTTCATTTCAATTACATACCATTTTTACCGTTGTCCTCACATTGAGATCTTTATAACTAGATCCTATGTTGATAGATAGGTTTTGACAAAAGAAATTGGAGCCACAGTTTGCATCTCACACAACCACATGTTTAGTTTACGTGCATCTTTAATTTTAGTTTACGCGCAATCACTAGCGGGGGGGGGGGGGATCACTATCCTCAACATCCCCACTGGCAAGGATATTCCTTACCTGGTAGGCTTACGGAGGAGTACAGTTATCAACAGGTCCAAGCCCATAAATAGCAACAGAAGCCCAAGATCATTATCCCAGGGTGAATCACTAGTCGGTCATTAGCTGGATATATGTTGTCACTCGGTTTTCAGCCAATTGGATTCCTAGAAGCCACTCGAGTTAAAAGGCAACATCCGATTGTTTGAGTAACAATTGATTATTGCTATAACCATCTATTGTGTCATTATTGTATCAGTTACTAGCTAGTGGAGCACTAGTGTTAGTCTTGATTAGCCATACGTTTCACATCACCCCCTTCAATGCGAACTCTATATAATCCTTAGAGGAGAGCTTGGACAAAGGTTAGACTCCTTGTATTCAAACATACGAAAAATAAAAAACAACTCCCGCGAGATAGGATTAGGATTTTTACCTCATCATCAAGGGGTCCGAACCTTTATTCTTCGTATGTGACGCATGTGCTACAACAAATCAACCTCCTTGCTACCCCTCTCTTACTGTTGAAATTAGAACCACGATGGCTGGCTCCCATTGTGGGGTTCACATTCGTTAAGCAATGTCATAGGTGAATTTTTCGTCTTCAAGCTACGACCTCCAGTTGATTCTTGAGCAACATATCTTCTTCGGTTTGATTGGTTTCACGTGTGATGATTATGTCTGGCTCCCCGAGCCCCCCTTGCTTTGTGGTTGGTTACCCGCTCAGGGTAGTGTCCACTTCTGAGAGGATTCTACGGGAGTACTCTTCCTTTAGAAGCCGATTTCACACCGCCCGACTGAAGCCTTGTGACGTGCCGCCAACGCAAGCGCTCCGGCAAGACGCGACCACATTTCAATTCATCCCGCCATTTGGTTCAGAAGGTATGTATGGTGCATCCTACTGAGTCAGTGCACAATATTTGTGAAGAAGAAAGTTGTGACATTCCACCTTCCATGGTAGAAGGTTATATGGCCAACCCCCCCTCTCCAGATGCTGAAAATCGAATGGTCGCAGGTGATGTTGTTAATCATGGAGCTGCTGGTGATGCAACAAACTGTCGTGCTGTAAGCGATGGCGAGGCTAGTAGATTCATAACAAGCATGATGCCCCGAAAGAAATTGATAATTTGGCCTGAGAAGGAGAAGTTTCTCTCAAGTCTCAACACACCGTTGGATATATCGACTTCGAATGGTCGCCGACTGGAAGGTTCTCGCATCGCTACTTTTGCCGATCGTGAGCGACTCAGTAGGCTGAATGAGTCATTGCAACCAAGGCACGTGCTCATAACGGTATAGGTAGTCGGGCTCACATGCAGTTATCTTCCACTACTGGCGGAGGGAGTTTCCCAGTACATAGCAAAGATTTGTAAAAAGAATATTACATGGTGAATTTTGGGAACATATTTTAACCATTTTTTAAATACACAAGTAATATTTTTAATACATGACAAATATTTGTAATACATAGCTACAGGTATTTCGAAACAAAGGGTATACTAGGCTGCGCTATGGATGGCCATATAAGAGGGGAGTGAGCGTTTGGCACTTGGACGAGATATGCCACGCTTCTAATTAAAATCACCAGTTGAAGTTGAAGTGTACCTTCAGCGAAGGTTACTAAAATCTTCCGTGTTGATAAGTGGTGTAATGTATGTGTACCACTTGTCGTATCGAGAGAGTTCTAAACATTTTTTCATCCCGTGTGTGAGGATAGGGATGTAAAAGTTTGTGCTTTTTTCCGTAGATCCGTTTTTACAAAACATTTTATCTCTTGAATCGTTCATTTCAATTACATACCATTTTTACCGTTGTCCTCACATTGAGATCTTTATAACTAGATCCTATGTTGATAGATAGGTTTTGACAAAAGAAATTGGAGCCACAGTTTGCATCTCACACAACCACATGTTTAGTTTACGTGCATCTTTAATTTTAGTTTACGCGCAATCACTAGCGAAATCAGAGATTTAGTTCACGCACAGTCACATGCACAACCACAACCACGGGCGCAACCACAGACACAACCACAACCACATGGCGTAGTCATAGGTGTAGCCACATCCACGGGCGCAATCACAACCACAACAATGGACGCAACCACAGTTCTTATATCCACAAGCGCAATCACAATTCGAGCGTAGCTACATGCGCAATCACAGTTTGCGCGCTTCCAGAATGCGACACATGACGACTTCTAGATGTACCAGAAATAACCTTTCTAGGTGCTTCCCGAAGGGGTACTAGCTAATTAGTTTCTCTCTCTTCTAACGAGAGGAGACTGAAGGTGGTCTCGCCTGAAGGACGTCTTCCCATCACTACTATTGGGCCAATCTAAGTGGTTTCATTTTTCTTCTCTTTTTTTCTTTTGTTCTTATTTTGTTTTCATGTTCATATTTCCGAAAGTATTATATATTATAATATATATATTGAAAGCTTAAATTACTCGAACAATTAAAATCATGAATTTTATAAATGTTAATGTAGATTTCTTTGGTTAACGTCTTTAACAAAAATTACATTCAATTTTTTTTACAACAAATTTATACAATGCAAAAGAATGTTCGCGTAATTTTAAAATAAATAAACCATTCAAAAAATGTATGTTGCATTCACGTGTTTCAAAAAATAGTTCGGGACATTTAGACAAAAGTTAGTTATACAATGCAACAAAATGATCATGTAACTTATAATTTTTTTCAACATGTACTTGAAAAATATTTAACTATTACTCAAATAAATGCAAAGTGAAAATTTTCAACATGTATACAAAATCTTTTAGATATACAATTTTTATATAAATATGTTGAAAAGTTAGACATGTATTAAAAAAAAGAAAAAACCAAGGAAAAATCAGAAGAACAATAAAAAATAGTAAAAAACACACAAAACCAGAAAAATAAGAAACATCACATGAAAGATTCTAAAGTCAGTTTAAACCGATCCATAAAATCTTGTACAACCACAACCTTTTTTTCGAAATGAAGACATAAGCTTTGCCTCATCTATTAATTAAAAGGAGAATAGAGTTTTTGTGAAATTACAACACCATTACAACGACATGAAAAATTACTCGTGTAAGATAAGCACCCATACATGTTTCACACCCGCGGTTATCCACAATCTCGACTCTTCAATGACTATGTCAAGCAATACCGTTGGCGGCACACTTCTCTGCCGAAACACCCTCACATTACATTCATTCCAAATGGTCCAATAGACCAACATGGTGAGGGAAGCCATAGCCTTACTATTCGGAGAGTTGTTTTCCACCCTATTGAAACACCAAGCCTTGACCATGTCGTGGCCTTACCACGTAGAGGTGTTGATATGTTGATGAAGGTGAAACTTTTCCTTAACCAAGCGCCACAACCGTAAGGTGAAGCAACACTTGGTGAAAATATGTGTCCCGGATTTCACCTCCCGCTTGCATAAAGGGCAAGGTCCACAATTTGGCCATCCACGCTTCTTCAATCTTTCTGCGGTCCAAATCCTATCTTGTATGGCCAACCAAGCAAAGAACTTGACTTTCGGTGGTGCCCAATTCCTCCAAACCATTTGATCCAATGGGGGATTTTGTCCCAAGAATTTCCATAAGTACAAAGAAGTAGATGGTGAAATTGTTAAGCTTAAGATTTTTCCTTTCTCTTTAAGGGATGAAGCTAAAATCTGGTTTCAATCCTTGCCTAAGAATAGCATAGATTCTTGGGATAAGTGCAAGGATGCTTTTATCGGGAAGTACTATCCCCCTGCTAAAATTATTCAATTGAGGAGTAACATTATGAATTTCAGGCAATTGAATAATGAACACGTTGCCCAGGCATGGGAACGTATGAAGACGCTTGTCAAGAACTGCCCCACACATGGACTGACTACCTGGATGGTTATCCAGACTTTTTATGCAGGCTTGAACTTTACCTCGCGGAACCTGTTAGATTCGGCCGCGGGAGGAACCTTTATGTCGACCACACTTGGTGCTGCCACAAAGCTACTTGACGAGATGATGCTGAACTACTCTCAGTGGCACACCGAATGATCTCCAACTGGTAAGAAGGTAAATTCTGTCGAGGAGATCTCCTCTCTAAATGAAAAGGTTGACCTTATCATGTCTCTACTTACCAAGAAAGCTCCTATTGATCCTCAGAATGTTCCTTTAAATTCTTTGGTTGCTCAAGAACAAATAGATGTGAACTTTATCTCCAGAAACAACTTCAATAATAATGCTTATAGGAGTAATTTTGGTAGCAACAATCCTAGGCCTTTCCCATCCAACAACTATGGGAACAACAACACTTATCCTAGCACCAAAAACTCCACCTCTGAACTAGAGAGTATGCTTAGAGACTTTATCACTACCCAAAAATCCTTCAACAAGAATGTGGAAGAAAAACTAGCTAAATTAGATAATCTTTGTTTGAAGGTAGATAACTTAGCCCTTGATGTTGAGATGTTAAAAATCTGAACCTCTCCCCTTGAGGAGAGTAAGGTCACTCCTATTAATGCTATCCAGTTACAAATCAATGAAAACATTAGGATGATGGCTAAACTTAAAGAAAGATGGGCTAGAGAAAAAGAGGAAGAGGAAAGAATTAAGAGCCTGCCTACCTACCACACAATAGCCACTATCCAAGTAGTTGAGGATGTCCAAACTGTTAGCACCCATCACACCCCTAGTCCCACTGGACCTATCAATGGTGATGCTACCACCTCAACCATAGATGAAGAAACATCTATGAACGTAGAGGCTTTTAAACAAGTGAGCTTAAATGATATCACTACCTCCTTGATAGGTAGTAGTGATCTAGACTTTGACAACTGCACTTTACCTGAAGTTATTGGTTTCCTACACAAGATGTCTAGAGACCCCCACACTAGCACACTTAATCTTGCCTTCACAGAGCATATCACCAATGTTCTAATCAAAGTTAGGGAGGAGAAGCTTAGACTAGAAGCTTCCATACATAGGAAGCTAGAAGATGGTTGGGATCCTATGATAAAAATCAAATTGAATAACTTCTCTTGTTATGCTCTTTGTGATGTTGGAGCAAGTACCTCTGTTATGCCCAAAAAAATGTATGATATGCTTGAATTGAAACCTTTTGATTCTTGTTATTTTGGTGTTCGTCTTGTTGATTCTTCCGTAAAGAAACCTTTGGGGAAGATCAACGATGTTCTTATCATTTTCAATGACAATTATGTTCCCGTTGATTTCACTATTATGGACATTGAATGTGAACCTTCTTGTCCAATTATTTTGGGACGTCCTTTTCTTCGCACAGTTGGTGCTGTTATTGACATGAAAGAGGGGAATATCAAATTCCAATTCCCTCTCAAGAAAGGGATGGAACATTTCCCTAGGAAAAATATTAAGTTGCATTTTGAGTCCGTCACACGGGCTAGTTATTCTCTTGAAAAAACTTGATCTTCTGCTTTAAGCCTAGCTAATGGCTCTAAAGAAGCGCTTTCGGGAGGCAGCCCGCAACGAATTTAGGTTTTTCTTTTTTCTTTGCTTCTGTTTTTAGTTATCTTGATGATTGTTACTACTGTAGCAACATATTTGTATCTTTACTTTTCAAGCTTTGTGCCTTTTATAGCCTTATACGACAAGGGAAGTGAGAGTTGTGACATGCCGTCCAGAAAACAGATTCTGTCCTCGTGACTAGAAAAATCATGGAAAAATCCCAGTTCATATTTTTGAGCTTAATTTTTTACGCAGCGTGCTATATACAATTACGAAACTTGCGTATGTTCTGAGTTTTTTGATTTGAGTTGTAGAAGTACCCCTAAAATTTTTGTTTCTACCTGCTGTTCTGTTTTTCACAGATTCTGCCACGTTTTGTCTCTCTTCACTTTTGCAAACCTTAAGCTTGCTTTTTCTTTGCAAAAACTTTTTGGCAATCTTGGGAAACAGTAGCTCTTCAAGATTATCTTTATTTCCAGTAAGAGAAAAATTATTTTATTAGGGTACTAACCTCTCTAATCAGTCTACAATGAGTTATGTATGAAGGGAGTTTTCAAGTGTGCGATGGAAGATGATGAAAGAAGATCCTGGAGTGTCAAACGCTCAAGCTTGGGGATGCCCCTGTGCACCCCCAGTAAATATTCAAGGAGACTCAAGCGTCTAAGCTTGGGGATGCCCCCGTGCATCCCCTTATTCATCAACAATTATCAGTTCGTGTCTCGTTGCACTATATTTTTATCACTTCATGCGTTATGTGTTATTCTTGGAGCGTCTCGCTCTTAGGTTTTGTTTTTAGTTTTCTTTTGCTTTGTTTGTTGTAGTAACAAGTTGGATCCCAACTTACTTTCTTTTGTGTGGGAGAGTTACACGCCCCGCTTGAACTATAACTCCTCATAGGATTTGCTTGCTTATTCTTTTAGCTGTGAGTTGTTCTTTTTCTTTTCTTAGCTGCTTCTCTGTTTAGTTGTAGTGCTTTAGTTTTCCTAGAGCTTTTCTTTCTTTTAGGTTGAACTTTCTATAGGTTGCATGTTTTATATTGTTAGAGAGTTTGCCTGTTGCACTGAGTTTTGTGTCTTGACTAGAAGTAGGTAGTTGAAGTTGCTTTTCTCTTTGTAGTAGTAACTTGCAATAGTTTTGAGGTATTGACTAGAGTAATGTTTGAACTTTTGGTGTCAAGAGCTCGAGCCTATTAGTGATAGATGTCGTTGACGGGGATGTACCCTGGCAAATCCCATGGTCAGGGACCCTGGTTTAGTCATGAGAGGCACAGGTTGGACGATAAGCTCGTAGGCTAACAGGAGGATACGTTCCTGCTCGATATTATTGATTGGAGATGGCGATTACAGGGAAGCCGAGGCTAGTGCGCACAAGGCTAGGTTAGAGATTGCGTATTTCTTGATCTCGGCGTCTCCCCTCCTAGCCCTTATATACTAGGCTAGGTCTCGGGGAGTCCGTCTTCATTACAGATGAGGTTTCCTAACCATGATCTTGTTCCGTACGACAAGTTTGCACCTTCCTTATGACTCGCGGACTCCTACGTCGGTGCCACTAGTGGGCCAAGGCTGGGCCCAGGCGGCATCTTTGTGGTCCTTCTGTCTTCTGGTACACCGGTTAGGCTCATCTATAGGAGTCGTGGGGTCACCCCCTCGTCAGTAGCCCCCGAGTGCCTGGGGGACTCGAAGAGGCGCGCAGGGACTCGAGTCCACTCTAGCGTCGTTTTGATGTATGCACGGTTTAACCGCGGGTCGCTGGCAGTCTGGGGCCATGATAAAACCTGTTTCGAGGGATTCTAAGCTGAAAGGGCCCAAGGTGTCGACTGATCGAGCCTTGGTGAATTGCACTAGTGGCAAAAGCCGCAGTCTCCCAATCAAACCCATGTCCCTCGACATGAGCTTGGAACACTGGTGTCTAGCAAAAGTCATGCCGCTGCAGGTCTTACAATGATCAATTGACGCCAGTAAAGTTCGTAGCCTAGGCGCGTCCGCCCGGCTTTTTCTATCATGCATGCGCATGGAAAAGGTTGGGAGTGAAATTGCTCTTCGGCAAGTCCCAGCCCGGCCGATCTTCGCAGCGGGGTCTTACCTACACGCTAAGCTTGCGTGGCATCTGGGCACAGTGTATCGTGTTCCAGGAATATGTATTTTTATTGAGGCACGAAGCCTAGTAGATAATGCACCCACTTGGAATAAATAATCAAGTGGGCGGTTTTAGTGGTCACTCGTGGAGCTTCTCCGAGTGCTCGGGTGTAAAGGGATATTTGCTCGGGAGGTCATCGAGTGCTTGAATATATAGAGTTTTTCGAGTAATCACTCGAATATCGCTTTTGCTCTCGGTGTGAGGGAGCACCCGATACTCTAGGACCGCTCGATCGGGCGAGTGCAGGTCTGCTTGTCTTGCGTCGTGGTGAGGGAGCACCCGAAACTCTCATGGGTGCGAGTAATCACTCGAGCACGTTTTGCTTCTAGGCGAGGGAACACCTGAGACTCTCATAGGTTCGAGTGATCACTCGAGCACATTTTTTCTTCTGGGTGAGGGAGCACTCGAAACTCGCGCAGGTGGATATACTCCCGATGGGAGTTAGATATATTTGAAAAATGTATTTAGAATTTATGCAAAAAATTGTGTTTGCAAGCTGCCTCTTCTGCTGACTGCCTATTTAATTTACCTTTTGTTTGGTGAAGATAACTATCTCCTTGCTGGAGGACCGTCAAAAGATGCTCTGGCTGCTAACCGTCATGTCTGCATGACCAATCATAATGATGGCTTTTGGTGGCGTGCTGCAACCGCCTGTTGAGTTATCGATGCGCGCATTGAAACCGCGCGAGATTTGACGCGTCCAGCGCACTGTGCCTCCCGTGTGAAGGCATCTTTGTCTCGAACTTCGAATCGCCCGGCGTGCTTGGTCTTTGGATTAATGGCTCCCGTCATCTGGGCTTCTATGTGGGGTTTGTGCTATAAATAGGCCCCTCTTTTTCTTCTAGCGGCGGTATTCGTCCTCTGCTTAGCTTGCTTCTCTTTCTCTTCCTCTTTTCATGGCGCCCAAGCGCGGAGCTGGTGTGACTGGCCGCGGCCGGGTTCGCCGTGGTCGCGGTGGTCGTACTCTGCGTTCTTCTCGCGGTGGCCGTCGTGGTACACCGTCGACACCTTCCTCCTCTTCTTCGGAGGAGGGTTTTTGGCGCTATGATTTCCTCCTGCGCGTCCGTGGCCGGAACGCTGCTCGCATTCTGCTTCCTTCTGCTTTTTCTGCCCTTGTTTCTGAGCGCAATCTTGATGGCTTGCTGCTTCGTCTTCAGGGTGCGCTCATTCTCCTTCTTATGTTAAGTTGGAGATCGATAGTTCTCGCTTGATTTTTCTTGGCTCTGGCTGGAAATCTTTTGCTCGTCGGTTGAACTTGCGTGATGGTGACACTCTTTGTTGCCGTTTGATGGCGAAGATACTCTTGTCAACCGTGCTTTTGACCCGAGCGGCAACCGTATGGATCCGTACTGGCCCGAGACAAGAAGCGATGGTTCCGGCAGGTCAAGGAGTCCTTCGCCTGCGTCTTCAACTGCTTCCTCCTCCGGTGACTCTTCGGGTGGTGATGCGGAGCCGTCTTCAACTGCTTCCCCCTCCGGTTTTGAAGAGATTCTCGATGTCAAAACACCAGTCAAGCGGGCGCGTCAGGCGACCTTGTAGAACTGGAGGCGGCAGCGTCATCTTCGCTGGCAGCTCGGGTGGAGCTGGAGAAGAAGCTGGTGGAGCAGGAGAAGAAGCTAGTGGAGCAGGAGAAGATGCTGTTGGAGTGTCGTCTTCGACTGCTCTGCAAATAAGTCGAGCTTCACCTTTTGTTATGTCATTGACATCGTGAGCCTGCTGCTTCGACTCCTCCTTTGTCTGTGATGATGCTCGCTGTCTTAGTGCCAGTCATTCCAGCATGGGCACTCATGTAGAAGTTATAATTCCTTGTAAGCTTATCCGCTGCTTGTGCCTTTGTACCTAGATTAGTTCTCCATGTAATGAGGATTGCCATCGAGCAATCAGAGCTGCCTTCTATCCAATGTACTTTTCGAATCTTTTATACTAAGAATGATCTTAGGGTCCTTGTAATGCGAACTGTGCCTGGGGCTTTGTAATGGAATCTGTCTTCGAGTACTTTGCAAACGAGAGTTGTCTTCGAGTCCTTGGCGATCGAAATCTGTCTTCAAGTCCATTAGAACTTCGCTTTGTGTGTTCTATTGGGTGCGCGATAGCGCTCCCGATGGGAGTAGCCCCCGAGGCTACGTTTGAGTCGAAAAGTCGAACGTAGGCTGGGATTTTTTTCCTTTGTCATTCTTCCATTATTTCCTGTCTTTTATCGAGTGCGCGACAGCGCTCCCGATGGGAGTAGCCCCCGAGTCTTTAGGTGATCGTTGGCGATTGGGTGAAGACTTAAATATTTGTCTGCGTCCTGTGCTCTGTCCGTATTTCTTCAGAGTACAGGGTGTTCCATCTAGTTGTAGCCGTGTCTTTCCCTTTGATTCCGGACAGAGTTCAACGGGTGACGCTTGTCGATGGGTTTTTGCTTGGTCCCTTTTGAGCTTTGGGCTGCGTGAGCTATGACGATGTCTCTCGGGAGGAGTTGCTGCAAGCGAGCCCCCGAGTGCTTTTGAGAAAGATCGCGATTGCGAAGATAGCGTCTCTCGGAGGGTTTTTTTGCTCGAGCCCCCGAGTGCTTTTGTGAGAGATCGCGATTGCGACGATAGCGTCTCTCGGGGGGAGTCTTTGTGCTCGAGCCCCCGAGTGCTTTTGTGAGAGATCGTGATTGCGACGATAGCGTCTCTCGGGGGGAGTGTTTGTGCTCGAGCCCCCGAGTGATTTTGTGAGAGATCGCGATTGCGACGATAGCGTCTCTCGAGGGGAGTCTTTGTGCTCGAGCCCCCGAGTGCTTTTGTGAGAGATCGCAATTGCGATGATAGCGTCTCTCGGGGGGAGTCTTTGTGCTCGAGCCCCCGAGTGCTTTGGTAAGAGATCGCGATTGCAACGATAGCGTCTCTCGGGGGGAGTCTTTGTGCTCGAGCCCCCGAGTGCTTTGGTAAGAGATCGCGATTGCGACGATAGCGTCTCTCGGGGGGAGATTTTGTGCTCGAGCCCCCGAGTGCTTTGTTGTGGTAGGATTTGGGCAACATCATTTTATTGCATCGAAGGTTTACATGGGCTGCCAGATGAGCATGACTGGTGGAGACTATGGGTAGAACAGGCGTAGGTTCACTACGTTCCATGGATTTCCCACGTCCTCGTCAGTCTTTGGGTTCTTCAGTCTATAGGCGCCTCCTCCTATGACTTTTGTGATTATGAATGGTCCTTCCCATTGGGGGGCGAGCTTGTGAACTTTCTCTTGGATGAGCCGTACGACAAGGTTGCCTTTATTGAAGGTTCTGGTGCGCAGGCGACTGCTTTGGTAAGTGCGCAGTTTGTCCTGGTATCCCGCTGATTTTGTTAGGGCTGTGTCCCTTGCTTCGTCTGCTGTGTCTTTGTCATCTTGCAGCGCTTCTTCTGCTTCCTCCTCTTCGTACCCTAAGATCCGGGGTGCCCCAAATTTGAGGTCATGTGGTAGCACCGCCTTCGACCCGTACACCATAAAGAAAGGTGTGTACTGGGTTGCAGTATTCGGGGTGGTGCGTAGGCTCCATAGTACGGCAGGGAGTTCTTCTACCCAGTTGCCCGCGGCCTGCTTGAGTGGTGCGAGGAGGCGCTTTTTGAGTCCTCCGCATACTAGGCCGTTTGGTTTTTCCACCTGGCCGTTGGATTGTGGGTGCGCGACTGATGCATAGTTGATTTTGATGCCTAGTTCTTCGCAGAAGTTCTGGAATTCTGCTACTGTGAAGTTTGTGCCATTGTCCGTGATGATGTTGTGTGGCACCCCGAACCTGAAGATGATTGATTTGATGAAGTTCATCGCCGTGAGGGCTGTGGAGTTGGTGATGGGCACTGCTTTGATCCATTTGGTGAACTTGTCGACTGCTACTAGCAGGTGAGTTCTTCCTCCCTTTGATGATTTCTTCAGTGGGACCACCATGTCGAGTCCCCAGGTGGCGAAGGGCCATGATAGTGGTATGGTCTTGAGTTCTGAGGCTGGGGCGTGCGGCCTGCTGGCGAATTTTTGATAGGCGATGTAGCGTCGTATGTTGTCTTCTGCGTTTTTCATCGCAGTGGGCCGGTAGAAACCTGCTCGGAATGCTTTAGATACGAGCGCTCGGCTGCTCGCGTGGTGCCCGCAGGTGCCTTCATGGATTTCGAGTAGTAGGGCTTTGACGTCTTCTTCATCGATGCACTTCTGGAGTATCTGGGTGATGCTTCGCTTGTATAACTGTCTGTTGATGACTGTGAATGCCTTGGATCGGCGGCTGATGCGTCGAGCTTCTGAGACGTCTTGCGGTAGTGTGCCGTCGATTAGGAATCGGAGGAACGGTCTTGTCCATGCTGGTCCTTCAAGTGCTGTTGACTCCGTAGGTTCGACCTCTTGTCTGCTGTTCCCTTCAGATGGACTTGCTGATGCCACTTGTGCTGGCTCTGTGGTGTCGTCATCTACAGCTGCCTCTGGTGTTGCTGGTTTCTCCTTGATGGATCGCAGGCTGATTCTTTCAAGGAAGACGCCGGGTGGTACTGGTCCTCGAGTCGAGCGGATGTTTGCGAGTTCGTCGGCTTCTGTGTTGTTTGCTCTGGGGATATAATTGAGCTCGCAACCGTCGAAACTTCCTTTGAGTGCGTTGTAGATCTTCTGATAGGCCGCCATGTTGTCGGCTACTGCATTTCAGTCTTTCATCGCTTGCCAGACGACGAGGTTGGTGTCTCCGTAGATTACGAGGCGAGTGGCGCCGCATGTTTTGGCCAAACACATGCCATAGAGCAGTGCCTCGTATTCGGCTTCGTTGTTGGAGGCGTGATTGAAGTTGATCTGGAGGATGTATTTGAGTTTGGTTCCTTTGGGGGAGACCAGAACGACTCCATCTCCGGCTCCTTGCTGTCTTTTGGACTGATACGTCCAAAATGTATCTATAATTTCTGCTTGCTCCATGCATGTTTTGTGTGATATTTCTATGATCTAGATACACTTTCATACACTTTTGATAATATTTGGACTAACCTATTAACTCAGTGCACCCCAGTGCCAGTTCCTGTTTTCTGCTGTTTTTCTATTTCAGTTTTCCCCCATATAAAAAGTGCCAGAAAAATTCCTGGAAAAATATAGGAAAAATCAGCGTACAGGAAGCTTCTAGAAGAGCCCGGGAGGGGCCAGAGGGGAGCCAGGGGGGGGGGGGGGCAGGCGGCCACCCGGCGCGGCCCCACCCCTGGTCGTGCCAGGGGGCGCCTGGGGCCTCTGGTCCACCTCTGGCTGCCCCCCTTCGTCTATTTATTCTCCGTCACGGGAAAACTCCAGAAGAGGAACCCTATTCCGCGAACTCGCCTCTGTTCCGCCGCCGCCGCGCTTCCGAGATCGGGAGCACCAGAAGACCTCTTCCCGGCACCCTGCCGGAGGGAGGATTGACCTCTGGGAGTCTCCTCTCCACCATGGATGCTCCCCGGATGTCTCGTGAGTAGTTTTCCTTGGACCATGGGTCCGTGATCAGTAGCTATGTGATGTTCTCCTCCCCTCTTTGATCTTCATTGTTTAGACCTCGTGAGCTGCCCTACATGATCGAGGCACCTTTGTAATATTTCTGCTGTTGCTATGCTGAGTTTGGAGGGATCTGATGGATTATGAGATTATGTTCAGATTGTGATAGAGTAATATATTTGGTTTTTATCTCTTATATTTTTGTTCCTAAGTAATTCTTGCATGTTCTCCGTTGCTGTTTATTGCTTTGGCCAAGTAGTAGGTAGTGACTCCAAGAGGGAACGTTGTGCTATATTGTGGGTTCATGCCCCCCGATGACACGCTTGAGTGACAGAAACATGAGTCTAGGGGATGTGCTGTTGCCACAAGGGGGAAAACAACGGTGCTTGTAACCGCGGTTACAAGGATTGTTTACCTTATGCAAAGTTCTTTTTAATGCAGTTGTCTGTTGCTTTGGGTTTACACTTTGGGTGGGGCTCGCAACTTAATACCAGCGAGACGTTCTGGATATATATCTCAAGGTGGATGATTAGTAGTAGATGTAGATGGATTTCGGTCTACTTATTTTGGCGTACTGCCCGTGCTTTCGAGCCTCTTCCTTTCTTTTGTAGCATAGTTAGCATTGCGGTGCGTTCATAATCTTGTCAATTGCCCTTCTGTAATTTGTTTACCTCACATAGTAGTTTTATCGTCTTTTGGGAGAGAGGCATCACTAGTGAATGATACGTCCAAAACGTATCTATAATTTCTGCTTGCCCCATGCATGTTTTGTGTGATATTGCTATGATCTAGATACACTTTCTTACACTTTTGATCATATTTGGACTAACCTATTAACTCAGTGCACCCCAGTGACAGTTCCTGTTTTCTGCTGTTTTTCTATTTCAGTTTTTCCCCATATAAAAAGTGCCAGAAAAATTCGGGAAAATTCAGATAAAAAATCAGCGTGACGGAAGCTTCGAGAAGAGCCCGGGAGGGGCCAGAGGGGATCCAGGGGGGGCCCAGGCGGCCACCCGGCGCGGCCCCACCCCTGGCCGCGCCAGGGGGTGCCTGGGGCCCCTGGCCCACCTCTGGCTGCCCCCTTTCGCCTATTTATCCCCCGTCACGGGAAAACCCCAGAAAGAGAACCCTATTCCGCGAACTCGCCTCTGTTCCGCCGCTGCTGCGCTTCCGAAGATCGGGAGCACCAGAAGACCTCTTCCCGGCACCCTGCCGGAGGGAGGATTGACCTCCGGGATTCTCCTCTCCACCATGGATGCTCGCCGGATGTCTCGTGAGTAGTTTTCCTTAGACCATGGGTCTGTGATCAGTAGCTATGTGATGATCTCCTCCCCTCTTTGATCTTCATTGTTTAGACCTCGTGAGCTGCCCAACATGATCGAGGCACCTTTGTAATATTTCTGCTATTGCTATGTTGAGTTTGATAGGATTTGATGGATTATGAGATTATGTTCAAATTGTGATAGAGTAATATATTTTGTTTTTATCTCTTATATTTTTGTTCCTAAGTAATTCTTGCATGTTCCCCGTTGCTTTTTATTGCTTTGGCCAAGTAGTAGGTAGTGACTCCAAGAGGGGGCGTTGTGCTAGATTGTGGGTTCATGCCCCCCGATGACATGCTTGAATGACGGAAACATGAGTCTAGGGGATGTGCGGTTGCCACAAGGGGGAAAACAACAGTGCTTGTAACCGCGGTTACAAGGATTGTTTACCTTACGCAGAGTTCTTTTTAATGCAGTTGTCTGTTGCTTTGGGTTTACACTTTGGGTGGGGCTCGCAACTTAATACCAGCGAGGTGTTCTGGATAGATATCTCAAGGTGGATGATTACTAGTAGATGAAGTTGGATTTCAGTCTACTTATCTTGCCGTACTGCCTGTGCTTTTGAACCTCTTTCTTTCTTTTGTAGCATAGTTAGCATTGCGGTGCGTTCATAATCCTGTCAATTGCCTTTCTGTAATTTGTTTACCCCGCATAGCAATTTTATCGTCTTTTGGGAGAAAGACATCACTAGCGAACATCACGTATCCTGGTCCATATCCTTATCATTGTTTCCCCGCTATATTTACTTTTCTGCATTTACTTTCAAGTTGCTATTATTATCCCTTGCATTTTTATCCTTTGTAAACAACAAGACCGGAGAGATTGACAACCTCTCTGAACTTTGTTGGGAACAAAGTTATCTGTGTCTGTGTGCAGGTCCGCGTCAGTTGCGCCGCTGACACCTACTTATCATCTCTGGAGTCCTACTGGAGACAAACCTTGGTATCTTTACCGAGGGAAATTTGCTGCTGTGATGCATCACGCCTTCCACTTGGGGCTCACCAACGAAGGGCGAGAAGACTATACCCGTCAACCCTCGCGCCATCAAGCAAATTTTTGGCTCCGTTGCCGGGGACTCCAAGTGCTAAGATAGGGGAGTTGCACACTACCCTTTACCTTTGTTATTTTAGTCTTGTTAGTTTATCTTACAGTTTCTATCTTTGTGTCTTTTATCAAAAACTACAAAAAAATCTGCCACACTTGCTGCTACTATGGGTTCCTTTGAAAACAACAAGTTGTGTGACTTCACTAGTCACAACAACCAAGACTTTATCTGCACTCCCATTGCCACACCTGCCACTTCAGCTACCTCTTATGAAATTAAACCTGCTTTGCTAAACCTTGTTAGGAGAGATCAATTCTCTGGTGCTGGAGATGATGCTGCTTTACACTTGAATAATTTTTGTTGAATTATGTGATATTCAAAAGTATAAGGAAGTAGAAGGTGATGTTGTTAAGCTCAAGCTCTTTCCCTTCTCTTTAAGGGGAGATGCTAAAATCTGGTTTCAATCTTTGCCTAGAAATAGCATAGATTCTTGGGATAAGTGCAAAGATGCTTTTATAGGGAAGTACTACCCTCCTGCTAAGATTATCCAATAGAGGAGTAATATTATGAATTTTAAGCAATTGGATAATGAACACGTTGCCCAAGCTTGGGAACGGATGAAATATCTTGTTAAGAAATGCCCTACACATGGTTTGACTACTTGGATGGTTATCTAGACTTTTTATGCAGGCTTGAACTTTACCTCGCGGAACCTGTTAGATTCGGCCGCGGGAGGAACCTTTATGTCAACTACACTTGGTGCCGCCACGAAGCTTCTCGACGAAATGATGACCAATTATTCCCAATGGAACACCGAACGCGCTCCAACAGGTAGGAAGGTAAATTCTGTCGAGGAAATTACCTCCCTCAATGAAAAAGTTGACTTAATTATGTCTCTACTTACCAAGCAACCCTCTATTGATCCTCATGATGGTCCTTTAAATTCTTTGGTTGCTCAAGAACAAGTAGATGTGAACTTTATTGCTAGAAACAACTTCAACAACAATGCTTATAGGGGAAATTTTGCTAGCAATCCTAGATCGTTTCCATCCAACTATGGGAACAACAACACCTATCCTAGCAACAAGAACCCCACTTCTGAATTAGAAAGCATGCTTAGAGACTTTATCACTACCCAAAAAGCCTTCAACAAAAATGTAGAAGAGAAATTATCTAAAATAGATAATCTCTCTTTGAAGGTAGAAAGCTTAGCTCTTGATATTGAGATGCTCAAAATTTGAACCTCCCCCCTTGAGGAGAATATGGCCACTCCTATTAATGCTATCCAGTTACAAATCAATGAAAACATTAGGATGATGGCTAAACTTAAAGAGAGATGGGCTAGAGAAAAATAGGAAGAGGATAGAATTAAGAGCCTTCCTACACACCACACAGTTGCCACTATCCAAATTGTTGAGGACACTCAAACTATTAGCACCCAATGCACTCCTAGTCCCGTTGGACCTATTAATGGTGATGCTAATACCTCAACCATAGATAAAGAAACTCCTATGAACATAGAGGGTTTCAAACAAGTGAGCCTAGATGACACTACTACCACCTTTGATATTAGTGATATTGATTTTGATAGTTGTACCCTCTCAGAAGTTATCAGTTTACTACACAAAATGTCTAGAGACCCCCACACTAGCACACTTAATCTTGCCTTCACAGAGCATATCACAAATGCTCTCATCAAAGCTAGGGAGGAGAAGCTTAGAGTAGAAGCCTCCATACCTAGGAAGATAGAGGATGGTTTGGACCCTATGATCAAAATTAAATTAAATAACTTCTCTTGCTATGCTTTATGTGATGTTGGAGCTAGTACCTCCGTTATGCCAAAAGAATATTTGATATGTTTGATTTGAAGCCCTTTGAGCCTTGTTCTTTTGGTGTTCGTCTTGTTGATTCTTCCATAAAGAAACCTTTGGGGAAGATCGACGATGTTCTTATCATTGTCAATGACAACTATGTTCCCGTCGATTTTATTGTTATGGATATAGAGTGTGAACCTTTATGTCCAATTATTTTGCGACGTCCTTTTCTTCGCACTGTTGGTGCGGTTATTGACATGAAAGAGGGGAATATAAAATTACAATTACCATTTAAAAATGGGATGGAACACATCCCTAGAAAGAAAATCAAGTTACCTTTTGAGTCCGATAGTCGGGCTAGTTATTCTCTTTCTCTTGATAAAACTTGATTCTTCTTTTTGCATTAAGCCTAGCTAATGGCTTTAAAGAAGCGCTTTCGGGAGGCAGCCCACAACGAATTTAGGAGTTTTCTTTTTTGCTTCTGTTGTGTATTGATGATTGTTACTTCTGTAGCAACATCATTGTATCTTTATTTTTCAGGTTTGTGCCAAGTTATAGCCTGTTACGGCAAGGGAAGTAAAAGTTGTGACATGCTGTCCAGAAAACAGATTCTGTCCTCGTGACCAGAAAAATTCCAGAAAAATACCAGTTCATCTTTTTGAGCTGAAATTTTTACACAGTATGCTCTATATAATTACAAAACTTCCGTATGTTCTGAGTTTTTTGATTTGAGTTGCAGAAGTAGTCCTAAAAAATTCTTTACTACCTTCTGTTCTGTTTTTCACAGATTCTGCCACGTTTTGTCTCTCCTAACTTTTGCAAACCTTAAGCTTGCTTTTTCTTTGCAAAAACTTTTTGGAACTCTTGATAAACAGTAGCTCTTCAAGAATATCTTTATATCCCATGGAGAAAAATTATTTATTAAGGGTACTAACTACTTTAATCAGCTTGTGATGAGTTATGTATGAAGGGAGTTTTCAAGTGTGCGATAGAAGATGATGAAAGAAGATCCAGGAGTGTCAAGCGCTCAAGATTGGGGATTCCCCCATGCATCCCCAATAAATATTCAAGGAGAATCAAGTGTCTAAGCTTGGGGATGCCCCCGTGCATCCCCTTCTCCATCAACAATCATCAGTTCGTCCTTCGTCTCACTATATTTTTATCACTTCATGCGTTATGTGCTATGCTTGGAGCGTCTCGCTCTTAGGTTTTATTTTTAGTTTCTTTAGATTTTATTTCTGTTCATAACAAGTTAGATCCTGTCTTACTTTGTGTGGGAGATAAACACGCTCCACTTTCAAAATTTAGAACACATCATAGGATTTTTCCTGCCTATCTTCTTGCTGTTGTTTGTTCTTTATCTTTTCATAGCTACTGCCATGTTTAGTCTTAGTTTTAGTTTGTCTTTAGCAAGAGCCTTGGCTTTTGTTTTAGTTTGTTGCTGGAACTCTCTTTAGTTTTCATGTTTATCTTGTTAAGAGAGTTGGTTGTTGCACTGAGTTGTGCCTTGTCTTGAAAGTAGGTAATTGAGGTTGCTATTTAATTTTAGTAGTAGCTTGAAATAGTTTTGAGGTATTGATGTGAATAATGTTTGAACTTTTGGTGTCAAGAGCTCTTGCCTATTAGTGATAGGTGTCTTATTTTGGGCAATCCGTGTTTATTTTCAAAACCTACAAAACTAGTTGAGAACTCTAGCTACTAGATGGATCACTACTCTTCTGAGGAGTCGAATATTAGAGTACACTCACGTACCATGAGTCGAGGTGTCACAACCCTAGTTTTGGTATGTGCTTTTATTACTAGAAATAACTGCATCATGTTTAAATTCTTGGTTTAAGAATTGGGGATTTGGAAAAGCCTCAAAAAGTTTTTTTAAATAAAAGGCCAGATAAAAAGTTTTTCCAAAATTCCTCCAAACAATTTTGAAAAGTCCTATAAATGAGTATGATCATTTTTTAAATGATTTGGAGTCAAACCCATGCTCATGGATATTTCAAATATTCAAACAGAGGCTTGGAAATTAAATTTAAATGCTATTTGAATTGGATTCAAATAATTTGAATTCCAAAAATCTTCAAAACTTGGGAGTGACTAGCTTTCTGTCATATATGTCCAAGATAAAATTTTGAGGATTTTTAAAAATGCTTTGATATTTTTTCAGAGCAAAACAAATATTACGGAAAAAAAAACAAAAGAGAAAAGAATAAAAGGGCCGAAGCCACCCACCTCTCTTACCTCCGACCCACCTGGCCCAAGCGCAGCAGAAGCCGGCCCAGCCTGCCAGGGGCAGGGGCGTCTTCAACCTCTGCCTTCTGGCAGAGGCGTGGAGCGCATGCCCGCCGCGGCTGCCACGTCCTGCTCGCTCGGGGACCCCCACGTCGTCATCTCTTTGCCAGGAGAAGCGGCTGGAAGCCCTCCTCCATTTCCCCCCCTCTCTCTGCTCGTGCCCCCTTCGTCCTCGCCGATTTGGCACGCGCCCGTAGCTCGCCGCTGGCCACCCCCTGCGAGAAGACGCGACCATCGAGCTCCCCACGCCGAACCAAGTTGTCCACGAGGTGCGCGCCGTCGAGAGGAACCGCCCCGCTGAAGATTGGGACCCCGGACGCCTTGTCAACGACGCCAGCTTCGCCGAAGCGCTCCGGCCGCCGTGGTTTTCCTCCGACGAATTCGTCGCCGCAGCTGCTCCTCTGCCTCCGCCGGCCGCACTGCTGTGCTCGGGGTGAGGTTCTCTTCAAAACCCCCCACTCCATGCTCTGTTTCGTGCCCCGTCGCATTTTTTCCGTCGAGCCCGAGCACGGCCGTCGTGCTCTTCCGTCGCCGACGCGTCTGCAGTGCCTCCTGGTGGCCCCCGAGTGCTCTGGGCGACGCGGGCGAGCTCAAGGAACACCCCGGTGCCCTTGGCGTGGCCTCGCGTGGCCGGAGTCGACGGCTCCAGTGGGCACCGCCGCGGCCAGAGGCCACCGGCGGCTAAACGCCGGCCGGCATGGCTAACCCCCCCTCTAATCCCCTCTCTCTCTCACTGACGGGTGGGACCCAACCCCCCCTAATCCCCTGTCAAATTAAATTAAAACAGAATTAACACCAGAGGCAATGACAGGTGGGTCCCAGGCGTCAGGTTGACTGGTCAGCGCCCAGTGATGTCATGCTGATGTCATGCTTGCGCAATAAACCTTTTTCTATTTAACAGAATTTCCAGAAAATGCTTAAATCTTTGAAATTCAATAACTTTTGATCCATAACTCCAAATCAAATAAATTATATATGAAAAATCATCAGAAAAATTCAAGGATTCCAAATATCATACTTTCATGGATGAAAAACACGTCTATGATGATGAAACAGTAGCATTTAGCTATATGGCTTATTGGGAATAATTCAAAATAAATGTTTAAATCATTTCAAATTAAATCTTTGCAATGCCAACCTTATCACATGAACATCAGAGGCAATTCATACACATGACCACATGATTTACCTTATCCAAACATTAGCAAATGCAACTTTGGCTAAATTGAACCACATTTGGAGTTTGAATTTGAATTTCTTATTCAAATCAACTTCAATTAAATTGTTACAAATTAAACATAGATCACATCAGTACCATGCCATGTTTCATTCTTGAATGTGCATTCCAATGTGATGTTTATATTTTGTTGTCTCGGTGTTTGCTTCTTCTCGATAGATCCATCGCCGGACGTAGTCCCTGTTTTCTCCAAAGAGTGGCACCCCCAAGTCTCGACAATAAGGCAAGAAAACCCCCTTCGATCATATCTATAAAAACCCAGTTTCCCTCTTGTTCTCTTATGCATGTTTAGGTGATTCACATGTTACCGTTCTTCCGCTAGTTGAACCCATCCTTTGCATGACCTATCATTGCTACCACAGTATTAAGCAAACCTCAACCTAGCAGATACAAGATTGTTTGTGCTCATCATGTGGCCCTTCATCCATGTTACGCTATGCCATGCTAGAGTTGTTTGCAATGGAGCTGATCCATCGGGTGATGTATCGGGATGGTAGTGAACACATGCAACAAGGTGGTAACGTGTTGATGAAGTCACCCTAAAATAAGTGAACAATGAGAGGCTGTGTAGGAGTACACAGTGGGTTGTCTCATTTACACTGCCCTAGGCCCCGAGTTCTTGTGTTGTGATCCAAGACACAGATTACTACCACATGTTGGGCTCATTGACCCCTCTCGACCTATTAACTCACCCCGACTAAGGTCCAGGATTCGCATGGGTTAACTTTATTCTATTTGCTTTCCTAACGTAGCACGGTTTTAGGCAAGCGCAGTACCATCCGTCGAGGTGGGCTTGTCGGACCGTCCATACATCGTCTGGGTCCTGAACGGAAACCCCGGCCGGATTCCCGATTGGGGTACAACTCAGATAGGCGATTCCCTGGACTAGAGTTGGAGCCGTGAGGTAAGTGTCGTGGTACTATCCTCGCCGACACCGCTTGAAGGTGACGAGTTCTAGGAGATAAGTGGTAGCTACGTATGTGAAGAAGTACACCCCTGCAGGGTTAATGAACTATTCGAATAGCCGTGTCCGCGGTTATGGACTACTTGGAGATCTTTACTTGATTATTAGACAACTCAAATGGATACTTTAAAAATCGCAAGATAAGTGTGAGTGCTTTGGGTTGCTTCCTCGTGGGAAAGTCGAGGAAGGATCCATGGTTGCGTATTGATGTGGTGATCAAGATTAGATGGACTCGTGTGCGCCTCTCATCTCAACTCTATGTAGTCGTAGTACAGGATAGCCAAGTCAAAGCTTTTTGCATTACAACCCCACCTGCCTTTACCTTGATACCTGAGCATGAGTAGTATAGTTCTGACGTAAGTCTTGCTGAGTACGACTTTGTACTCACGTTTGCTTATTCTATGTTTTAGAGACGAGACCACTGACCCTGATGGTGGCCTCCCCCTTCAAGCTCGACATCGACGAAGTTATGTAGTCCCAGACAGCAGCCTGGTCCCTCTGGAGAGTCGTTGTGTTTTCTTAAAGGCTTCTTAAGCCATTTGTTAATCTTGTCTTTACTAAGACATATTTTTCTTCCGTTGTTGTATGATGTAATGTTGGATCACAGTGATGTGATCTCTGCTTGTAACACTACTATATCTGCTCTGTTTAGCAGATGCAATAAAGCTATGAGTTTGTAGAGTTCATGTTGTGTTACCTGCTGTTATACACTTGACATGTATGCTGCGTGTATGTTTATATCGTGCATGTCATGTGTGGGGTTCGATACCTTAGTTGTGCTCTTGCCGGCGGTCTTTTGTACACCAAGTGGCCCTTAGATGTGCGCAGCTTGGGGCATCGCGATGCAATTGCTCGTGACTCTGTCACGTGACACACTTTGTTGTATAATTGAGCCCGCCCGAGACCCCGACTAAGAGATCGGGCTGGAGTCTGTTTATGTAAGTGTTATGATTCAATAGATAATATGGTTGAGGCGACTTTTCTATGAGTATGGGGTTTCACCACCCATAATCATTTAGACTTGTGAGCGGACGATGAGGACCCATCTCAGTTGATCATCCGGGCCTGGATGGGATGCCCCTCACGTTCGAGCTTTCCGAGAGTGTCTTGTACTTGGCCTTGTCTGCTTAGACAAGTGGGTATGGCTCTCGGCTCTCCATATGATTGAATTGTGACTGGAATTACATACGCATATTCTGGGTCCCGACAGACTTGGTATTAGAGCAGGACTGCCTGTAGGATTATCAAACCTTTGGCCGATGTCGAGTCTAGCATTCTATAGTTATATAGTTACTTTGGGTATAAGGGAACAACGTAAGACTTCATTTTTCTCCTTACCCTTATCGATCTGAGTTCTGAGTCACCCTCATCTTGTTCTACGGGAAGATAGGACTAGGCTCTTCTATGTCTATACTAGAACATCTCGTTGTTTGACTCTCCTTAGCTGTAGGATTGTTTTGGTTGTCTAGAGTCACCATTCCATCAAGCCTTTTGAGAAGGTTCTGATCATTCTTGCAGATTGATTCATTTTTCCACCCCGGTACAGCCGTTATGCTGTCCGATTTGTCCCGTGTTTCCAGTGATTCCAATGCTTTTGCATTACAATCTTGTCCGCTCTTGAATTGTATCATCTTTGCTTTGATTCCATCATAAATCCTACTCTGATTGTTGATTTTTATCACACAGAATGTCAGGTGGAACTAGATGTGTTGAATCTGGTCACAATAATCAAAGTGGTGATGATGATCCTCCTTCACCGCCTTCTGCAGCGGAAATCATGATGGAGGCTGAGCGAAATCGACGTGATCAAACACGCATTTTGGAGCTCATTGAGAAGAATACTTCTCTCCAGCGAAATGCGGTAATATCCATCCAGGATTTTATCCTTTTGAACCCGCCGGTATTTCGATGTTCATCTGAGATCCTTGATGCCGACGATTGGCTCCGTTCCATCGAGCGTAAGCTTGAGACGGCGCATGTTTCTCCAGACGATCGTGTGATGTTTGCGGCATACTTTCTGGAAGGTGCTGCTGGCGAATGGTGGGAAATTTTTGTTGCAATGCAGCCTGATGGTCACGTAGTGACTTGGCAGGAGTTCCGTGATGCCTTCCAAGGGTACCACATTCTGGATGAACTGATGGAAAGAAAGAAGGAAGAGTTCTGCACCCTATCTCAGGGAAATATGACTGTTCATCAGTACAGGACTGAGTTCAACCGACTTTCTCGTTATGCCCCTGAGAAGATATCAACCGATGCCAAGAAGCAAGCAAGGTTCCGCAAAGGACTTAGCCCTGTCCTTCGTCATGATCTCAATCTCCTTGAATTCGTCAACTTCAAGGATTTGGTCAATAGATCATTCAGAGATGAGCATGGAAATGAGGTCTTTGAAGAGTCTCGCAAGCGTGATCGTGATCTTGCTTCCTCTTCTAGTTTAGGTTCTCAGAAACGTCGATTTTGGATCCCAACTAGTGCCATTCCTTCGCACTTGATTCCAAGACCATCTCCACAAAGCAAGAAAACCCAGAAAGATAGTAAAGAGCTTGCCATACAAACCCCACAACCTAACACCCGTTTGTGCTACAAGTGTGGTAATCCTGGACACATTGCACGACAGTGTTCATTGCAAGAGAATGTTTCTCCTCGTCCAAAACCTAAAACCAAAGCTAAGCCATCAAAGCCTTCCAAAGCCAAGTCCGCTATTGTTGAATACGGACGTGTGAACCATGCCACCATCAAAGAAGCCCAAGAGGATACGAAGGTTGTACTTGGTACCCTCCCTGTCAACTCCAAACCTGCTTCTATTCTATTTGATTCTGGAGCTTCTCATTCCTTTTTGTCTGAAAAGTTCGCACTCCTGCATGACATTTCATTTGAGGAGTTGCCTACCCCTTTCATGATTAAAACTCCAGGATCCACATGGCGTACCAGTAGGGTAAGCCATGACAATGAGATTGCTGTTGAGGATGTTGTATTCCTTGCTTCTCTCATAGCCCTCAAATCTTCAGATATCGATATCATCTTAGGTATGGATTGGTTGTCCAAACACCGTGCCAAGATTGAATGTGCCACTAAATCAGTCCAACTCACTCATCCTTCCGGCAAGATAGTCCATTTCACATCTCAAGGTTCAGAAACCCAGCTGTATTCATTGAATGAACATCCCCTTCCTAACCTTGACGATATTCCGATAGTTTGTGACTTTCCGGATGTCTTTCCTGAAGAGCTGCCGGGAATGCCACCCGACAGGTCTGTGGAATTCATAGTGGATCTTATACCAGGCACAGCCCCAATTTCCAGACGCCCATATAGGATGGCCCACATGAGTTAGCTGAGCTAAAAACCCAACTTGATGCTTCGTTGGCAAAAGGCTTCATCCGCCCTAGCTCATCGCCATGGGGTTGCCCCGTTCTATTCGTAACGAAGAAAGATGGAACAAAAAGGATGTGCGTAGACTATCGCCCACTAAATCTAGCGACGATAAAGAACCAGTACCCACTTCCCAGGATCAATGATCTTTATGATCAACTTGCTGGATCCTCTGTCTTCTCCAAGATGGATTTGAGATTAGGTTATCATCAAATCAAAATCAGAAACGAGGACATTCCCAAGACGGCTTTTACTACTCGTTATGGTCTTTATGAGTACACCGTCATGTCCTTCGGTTTAACCAATGCCCCAGCCACTTTTTCGCGCTTGATGAATTCGATCTTCATGGAGTACTTAGATAAATTTGTTGTGGTTTATCTTGATGATATCCTCATCTACTCGAAGAACGAAGAAGAGCACGCAGAACATCTTAGGCTGGTATTGATGAAACTTAGAGAGCATCGCCTTTATGCTAAATTCTCCAAGTGTGAATTTTGGCTACCAGAAGTGACCTACTTAGGCCACGTGATTTCTGCAAAAGGTGTTGCAGCCAATCCCGAGAGAGTTCAGGCCGTCCTTGACTGGACTCCACCTGAATCGGTTAAGCAAGTTAGGAGTTTTCTTGGCCTAGCAAGCTATTGTCGCCGCTTCGTCGAGAACTTTTCTAAAGTTGCAAAGCCTCTTACTGAACTCCTCAAGAAAGATAAGAAATTCCTATGGACTTCCAAGTGCGAGGAAAGCTTTCAAGAGCTAAAGAGAAGATTGACTTCTGCACCCGTACTTGCACCTCCAGACACCAAAAGGGATTTCGAGATCTATTGTGATGCTTCACGGCAAGGGTTAGGATGCATACTTATGCAAGACCGACATGTGGTAGCTTATGCTTCACGCCAGTTGCGTCCACATGAAGAGAACTATCCTACCCATGATCTTGAACTCGCTGCCGTAGTTCATGCCCTGAAGACTTGGCGACATTACCTCCTTGGTAATCGTTGTGAAATCTATACCGATCACCAAAGCCTCAAATACATATTCACCCAGCCAGATCTTAATCTCAGGCAAAGACGCTGGATAGAGTTGATAAAATATTACGACTTGAGTATCTCTTACACCCCAGGCAAAGCCAATGTCATGGCTGATGCACTAAGTCGTAAGTCGTATTGTAACAACCTCATGTTACAACAGTATCAACCAATTCTCTATGAGGAATTTCGAAAGATGAATCTCGAGATTGTTCCTCATGGATTCCTTTCCACCTTGATTGTGAAACCAAACCTTGAGGATCAAATCAAAGCTGTTCAACAACGTGCTCGAGGTATCCGACATATCAAACAGAACATTGCTAGCGGCAAGGCAAAATGTTTTACCCTAGACAATGAAGGTACTGTGTACTTCGAGAATAGGATGGTAGTTCCGAAGAATAGAAATCTAAGGCAGCAAATCCTTAAGGAAGCCCATGACACCCCTCTCTCGATTCATCCTGGTAGTACTAAGATGTATCAAGATCTACGCCAGAGATTTTGGTGGACTAGGATGAAGCGAGAAATCGCTCAATTTGTTGCTGAGTGCGATGTTTGTCGTCGTGTGAAAGCAGAGCATCAAAGACCTGCTGGTACTCTTCAACCTTTAACCATTCCTGAGTGGAAATGGGATAAAGCCAGTATGGATTTCATCACTGGCTTTCCAAAGTCTCAAAAGGGAAACAATGCCATCTTCGTGGTCATTGACCGTCTTTCAAAAGTTGCTCATTTCCTTCCTGTTCGCGAGAGTATAACTGCTAGCCAGTTGGCGGATTTATATGTCTCCCGGATCGTTTCTCTCCATGGTGTTCCTTTGGAAATCAATTCAGACTGTGGAAGTCTTTTCACCTCTCGATTTTGGGAAAGTTTTCAAAATGCTATGGGAACCCATCTCTCCTTTAGCACCGCCTTTCATCCCCAGTCAAGTGGTCAAGTAGAAAGAGTCAATCAAATTCTCGAAGACATGCTCAGAGCCTGTGTTATCTCATTCGGAAAGAGTTGGGAGAAATCTCTTCCATTCGCCGAGTTTGCTTATAACAACAACTTCCAATCTAGTTTGGGCATGGCACCCTTCTAATTTCTCTATGGACGAAAATGTCGAACGCCATTGAACTGGTCAGAAACCGGTGAAAGACAATTCTTTGGACCGGATATGATCCAAGAAGCAGAAGAGAAGGTTCGCATTGTTCATGAGCAATTGAAAACAGACCAGTCTCGTCAGAAAAGCTATTATGATCGTCATCATAGGCCAGAGAGCTACGAGCTGGACGAGAAGGCCTACCTCCGGGTTACTCCTCTGAAGGGAACCCAACGTTTCGGTATCAAAGGCAAATTGGCCCCACGTTACATAGGCCCCTTTCGCATTCTAGCTAAACGTGGAGAAGTTGCCTACCAACTTGAACTACCGCCGCATCTTTCTCAGGTTCACGATGTCTTCCACGTATCTCAACTCAGGCGTTGCTTCAAGGACCCCATCCGCGAAGTAGACCACGAAACGCTTGATCTCCAAGAAAACCTGTCGTATCGAGAGTATCCCGTCCGTATCCTCGATGAAGCTGAGCGCACCACCCGACGTCAGAAGATCAGGTTCCTCAAAGTGCAGTGGTCCAACCACTCTGAGAAGGAAGCCACCTGGGAACGAGAAGACCGTCTCCGAGTCGAGTACCCCACCCTCTTCCCGACTACTTCTGAATCTCGGGACGAGATTCTTTTGAGTGGGGGCGAGTTGTCACAACCCTAGTTTTGGTATGTGCTTTTATTACTAGAAATAACTGCATCATGTTTAAATTCTTGGTTTAAGAATTGGGGATTTGGAAAAGCCTCAAAAAGTTTTTTTTAAATAAAAGGCCAGATAAAAAGTTTTTCCAAAATTCCTCCAAACAATTTTGAAAAGTCCTATAAATGAGTATGATCATTTTTAAAATGATTTGGAGTCAAACCCATGCTCATGGATTTTTCAAATATTCAAACAGAGGCTTGGAAATTAAATTTAAATGCTATTTGAATTGATTCAAATAATTTGAATTCCAAAAATCTTCAAAACTTGGGAGTGACTAGCTTTCTGTCATATATGTCCAAGATAAAATTTTGAGGATTTTTAAAAATGCTTTGATATTTTTTTCAAAGCAAAACAAATATTACAGAAAAAAAACAAAAGAGAAAAGAATAAAAGGGCCGAAGCCACCCACCTCTCTTACCTCCGGCCCACCTGGCCCAAGCGCAGCAGAAGCCGGCCCAGCCTGCCAGGGGCAGGGGCGTCTTCAACCTCTGCCTTCTGGCAGAGGCGTGGAGCGCATGCCCGCCGCGGCTGCCACGTCCTGCTCGCTCGAGGACCCCCACGTCCTCATCTCTTCGCCAGGAGAAGCGGCTGGAAGCCCTCCTCCATTTCCCCCCCTCTCTCTGCTCGTGCCCCCTTCGTCCTCGCCGATTTGGCACGCGCCCGTAGCTCGCCGCTGGCCACCCCCTGCGAGAAGACGCGACCATCGAGCTCCCCACGCCGAACCAAGTTGTCCACGAGGTGCGCGCCATCGAGAGGAACCGCCCCGCTGAAGATTGGGACCCCGGACGCCTTGTCAACGACGCCAGCTTCGCCGAAGCGCTCCGGCCGCCGTGGTTTTCCTCCGACGAATTCGTCGCCGCAGCTGCTCCTCTGCCTCCGCCGGCCGCACTGCTGTGCTCGGGGTGAGGTTCTCTTCAAACCCACCCACTCCATGCTTTGTTTCGTGCCCCGTCGCATTTTTTCCGTCGAGCCCGAGCACGGCCGCCGTGCTCTTCCGTCGCCGGCGCGTCTCCAGTGCCTCCTGGTGGCCCCCGAGTGCTCTGGGCGACACGGGCGAGCTCAAGGAACACCCCGGTGCCCTTGGCGTGGCCTCGCGTGGCCGGAGTCGACGGCTCCAGTGGGCACTGCCGCGGCCAGAGGCCACCGGCGGCTAAACGCCGGCCGGCATGGCTAACCCCCCTCTAATCCCCTCTCTCTCTCACTGACGGGTGGGACCCAACCCCCCCTAATCCCCTGTCAAATTAAATTAAAACAGAATTAACACCAGAGGCAATGACAGGTGGGTCCCAGGCGTCAGGTTGACTGGTCAGCGCCCAGTGATGTCATGCTGATGTCATGCTTGCGCAATAAACCTTTTTCTATTTAACAGAATTTCCAGAAAATGCTTAAATCTTTGAAATTCAATAACTTTTGATCCATAACTCCAAATCAAATAAATTATATATGAAAAATCATCAGAAAAATTCAAGGATTCCAAATATCATACTTTCATGGATGAAAAACACATCTATGATGATGAAACAGTAGCATTTAGCTATATGGCTTATTTGGAATAATTCAAAATAAATGTTTAAATCATTTCAAATTAAATCTTTGCAATGCCAAACTTATCACATGAACATCAGAGGCAATTCATACACATGACCACATGATTTACCATATCCAAACATTAGCAAATGCAACTTTGGCTAAATTGAACCACATTTGGAGTTTGAATTTGAATTTCTTATTCAAATCAACTTCAATTAAATTGTTACAAATTAAACATAGATCACATCAGTACCATGCCATGTTTCATTCTTGAATGTGCATTGCAATGTGATGTTTATATTTTTTTGTCTCGGTGTTTGCTTCTTCTCGATAGATCCATCGCCGGACGTAGTCCCTGTTTTCTCCAAAGAGTGGCACCCCCGAGTCTCGACAATAAGGCAAGCAAACCCCCTTCGATCATATCTATAAAAACCCAGTTTCCCTCTTGTTCTCTTATGCATGTTTAGGTGATTCACATGTTACCGTTCTTCCGCTAGTTGAACCCATCCTTTGCATGACCTATCATTGCTACCACAGTATTAAGCAAACCTCAACCTAGCAGATACAAGATTGTTTGTGCTCATCATGTGGCCCTTCATCCATGTTACGCTATGCCATGCTAGAGTTGTTTGCAATGGAGCTGATCCATCGGGTGATGTATCGGGATGGTAGTGAACACATGCAACAAGGTGGTAACGTGTTGATGAAGTCACCCTAAAATAAGTGAACAATGAGAGGCTGTGTAGGAGTACACAGTGGGTTGTCTCATTTACACTGCCCTAGGCCCCGAGTTCTTGTGTTGTGATCCAAGACACAGATTACTACCACATGTTGGGCTCATTGACCCCTCTCGACCTATTAACTCACCCCGACTAAGGTCCAGGATTCGCATGGGTTAACTTTATTCTATTTGCTTTCCTAACGTAGCACGGTTTTAGGCAAGCGCAATACCATCCGTCGAGGTGGGCTTGTCGGACCGTCCATACATCGTCTGGGTCCTGAACGGAAACCCCGGCCGGATTCCCGATTGGGGTACAACTCAGATAGGCGATTCCCTGGACTAGAGTTGGAGCCGTGAGGTAAGTGTCGTGGTACTATCCTCGCCGACACCGCTTGAAGGTGACGAGTTCTAGGAGATAAGTGGTAGCTACGTATGTGAAGAAGTACACCCCTGCAGGGTTAATGAACTATTCGAATAGACGTGTCCGCGGTTATGGACTACTTGGATATCTTTACTTGATTATTAGACAACTCAAATGGGTACTTTAAAAATCGCAAGATAAGTGTGAGTGCTTTGGGTTGCTTCCTCGTGGGAAAGTCGAGGAAGGATCCATGGTTGCGTATTGATGTGGTGATCAAGATTAGATGGACTCGTGTGCGCCTCTCATCTCAACTCTATGTAGTCGTAGTACAGGATAGCCAAGTCAAAGCTTTCTGCATTACAACCCCACCTGCCTTTACCTTGATACCTGAGCATGAGTAGTATAGTTCTGACGTAAGTCTTGCTGAGTACGACTTTGTACTCACGTTTGCTTATTCTATGTTTTAGAGACGAGACCACTGGCCCTGATGGTGGCCTCCCCCTTCCAGCTCGACATCGACGAAGTTATATAGTCCCAGACAGCAGCCTGGTCCCTCTGGAGAGTCGTTGTGTTTTCTTAAAGGCTTCTTAAGCCATTTGTTAATCTTGTCTTTACTAAGACATATTTTGCTTCCGTTGTTGTATGATGTAATGTTGGATCACAGTGATGTGATCTCTGCTTGTAACACTACTATATCTGCTCTGTTTAGCAGATGCAATAAAGCTATGAGTTTGTAGAGTTCATGTTGTGTTACCTGCTGTTATACACTTGACATGTATGCTGCGTGTATGTTTATATCGTGCATGTCATGTGTGGGGTTCGATACCTTAGTTGTGCTCTTGCCGGCGGTCTTTTATACACCAAGTGCCCCTTAGATGTGCGCAGCTTGGGGAATCGCGATGCGATTGCTTGTGACTCTGTCACGTGACACACTTTGTTGTATAATTGAGCCCGCCCGAGACCCCGACTAAGAGATCGGGCTGGAGTCTGTTTATGTAAGTGTTATGATTCAATAGATAATATGGTTGAGGCGACTTGTCTATGAGTATGGGGTTTCACCACCCATAATCATTTATACTTGTAAGCGGACGATGAGGACCCATCTCAGTTGATAATCCGGGCCTGGATGGGATGCCCCTGACGTTCGAGCTTTCCGAGAGTGTCTTGTACTTGGCCTTGTCTGCTTAGACAAGTGGGTATGGCTCTCGGCTCTCCATATGATTGAATTGTGACTGGAATTACATACGCATATTCCGGGTCCCGACACGAGGATGCGCAAGGATAACCAAACCCCCATACACTCCTCCTCGGGGTACTTATCTCTTTGTGAACCTCCTTACTAGATTTAGAGTTACCGATAATAAGTGCATGAGTTCTTCGGACTAATGTAAGTATTGAGAGTTGACACTTCCACCTTCCCATATTTTGCTAGCCTTTCCCGTGCCGTGCATTGCCTTCTTCTCACTCCGAGAGTTGGTGTCCACCTTTGCCGGTACATCTAAACCCTTGGCATGATACGCTCTGTCATCATAAGCCTCCTTATATCTTCCCTCAAAATATCCACCATACCTACCTATCAAGGCATTTCCATAGCCTTTCCGAGTTACATTGCCGTGCAACTTCCACCTCTTCATGACTTGATCTTTATGTCATACATGTTCCTGCTACACTGGCAGCGGCATACATTGCATACATCATGATAGTTACACCTTCTTTATGATTTTGAGTACCTTGTAAAGTGTGAAGATTTCCTATACCTTCTTGTAAAATAGAGTGTTGCCCTTAAGTGAGGAAAAGATCCCAAAGTGGACACATTAAAAGATCCCAAAGAGGACAAATGAGAGTTAAATAGAAAGAGCCATTGAGGCCACCAAAAAAATACAAAAAAATAGAAAAAAGAGAAAAAGAAATAAAAAGAGAGAAAGGGGCAACACTACTATCCTTTTGAGAGATCCACACTAGTACTCCCTTTATATCCTTGTACTCCATAGAGATGATCTTTATGCATACAGCTATGTGGGGACCTTCACACTATAGAACTTGGCTTGCATATTCCAAGGATGAGCCTCCTCAAAAGAGCTCTAGGTCTTCATGAGCGAGCAAGTTAGACGCACCCCCACTAGTTCCATTGGAGAGCTTCCTAGCTCGTATGTGCATCCGTTGCATGGAAATCCCTACTCCTCACATCATATCTATCATTTGGCATCTCTTGCCTATGATTGTCCTCATTGATGTGAGCCTTTCTCATCCTTTTTGTCTTCCTCCTCCATCATATTTCTCTCTTTGCCATCCTAAGTGTCAACTCTCGTGCTTACGCTCATCCATTGCATGAGTGCTCGAAATATCGAAAAGAAGTGGATCAAATTGACTTGTACCTGGCTAGTGGTCTGGGGACGAGTCAAGATAAGATTCCAAAGAAGACCAAGTGTGAAATTTTATTAGATTGAGTTCTCAACACAAAAATACTTTTCTCTCGTATTCCCTATCCCCCTTCTTGCACGCAAACACCATTTGGAGACATTCGAGTCACGTACAACGAGAGCTCTTGCACCTATTGTTATTTTGTTACTTGTTTCAATGTTAATATAGACTCTTGCATGTTATGACTTGAATTGAATCTCTAACCTTGATTGCTTTACTTTTCAAAGTTCTTATATGGTTGCTAGCATGTCACCACAGAAATTATGTTGTTATCATTTACCTACTCGAGGACGAGCAGGAATTAAGCTTGGGGATGTTGATACGTCCAAAACGTATCTATAATTTCTGCTTGCTCCATGCATGTTTTGTGTGATATTGCTATGATCTAGATACACTTTCTTACACTTTTGATCATATTTGGACTAACCTATTAACTCAGTGCACCCAAGTGCCAGTTCCTGTTTTCTGCTGTTTTTCTATTTCAGCTTTTCCCCATATAAAAAGTGCCAGAAAAATTCGGGAAAATTCAGATAAAAAATCAGCGTGACGGAAGCTTCGAGAAGAGCCCGGGAGGGTCCAGAGGCGAGCCAGGTGGGGCCCAGGCGGCCACCCGGCGCGGCCCCACCCATGGCCGTGCCAGGGGGCGCCTGGGGCCCCTGGCCCACCTCTGGCTGACCCCTTTCGCCTATTTATCCCCCGTCACGGGAAAACCCTAGAAAGAGAACCCTATTCCGCGAACTCTCCTCTGTTCCGCCGCCGCCGCGCTTCCGAAGATCGGGAGCACCAGAAGACCTCTTCCCGGCACCCTGCCGGAGGGAGGATTGACCTCCGGGAGTCTCCTCTCCACCATGGATGCTCCCCGGATGTCTCGTGAGTAGTTTTCCTTGGACCATGGGTCCGTGATAAGTAGCTATGTGATGTTCTCCTCCCCTCTTTGATCTTCATTGTTTAGACCTCGTGAGCTTCCCAACATGATCGAGGCACCTTTGTAATATTTCTGCTATTGCTATGTTGAGTTTGATAGGATCTGATGGATTATGAGATTATGTTCAGATTGTGATAGAGTAATATATTTGGTTTTTATCTCTTATATTTTTGTTCTTAAGTAATTCTTGCATGTTCCCCGTTGCTGTTTATTGCTTTGGCCAAGTAGTAGGTAGTGAATCCAAGAGAGAGCGTTGTGCTAGATTGTCGGTTCATGCCCCCCGATGACATGCTTGAGTGACAGAAACATGAGTCTAAGGGATGTGCTGTTGCCACAAGGGGGAAAACAACGGTGCTTGTAACCGCGGTTACAAGGATTGTTTACTTTACGCAGAGTTCTTTTTAATGCAGTTGTCTGTTGCTTTGGGTTTACACTTTGGGTGGGGCTCGCAACTTAATACCAGCGAGATGTTCTGGATAGATATCTCAAGGTGGATGATTATTAGTAGATGCAGTTGATTTCGGTCTACTTACCTTGGCGTACTTCCTGTGATTTTGAACCTCTTCCTTTCTTTTGTAGCATAGTTAGCATTGCGGTGCGTTCATAATCCTGTCAATTGCCTTTCTGTAATTTGTTTACCTCGCATAGCATTTTTATCGTCTTTTGGGAGAGAGACATCACTAGCGAACATCACGTATCCTGGTCCATATCCTTATCATTGTTTCCCCCCTATATTTACTTTTCTGCATTTACTTTCAAGTTGCTATTATTATCCCTTGCGTTTTTATCCTTTGTAAACAACAAGACCGGAGAGATTGACAACCTCACTGAACTTCGTTGGGAACAAAGTTATCTGTGTCTGTGTGCAGGTCCGCGTCAGTTGCGCCGCTGACACCTACTTATCATCTCTGGAGTCCTACTGGAGACAAACCTTGGTATCTTTACCGAGGGAAATTTGCTGCTGTGATGCATCACGGCTTCCACTTGGGGCTCACCAACGAAGGGCGAGAAGACTACACCCGTCAACCCTCGCGCCATCAGTGAACGTCACGTATCCCGGTCCATATCCTCATTATTATTTCCAAGCTATATTTACTTTACTTCTTTTACTTGCTATCATTATCCCTTGCGTTTTATCCTTTGTGAACAACAAGACCGGAGAGATTGACAACCTCTCTGAACTTCGTTGGGAACAAAGTTATCTGTGTCTGTGTGCAGGTCCGCGTCAGTTGCGCCGCTGACACCTACTTATCATCTCTGGAGTCCTACTGGAGACAAACCTTGGTATCTTCACCGAGGGAAAACTTCTTCTGCACTACATCTCAAACCTTCCACTTGGGGTAACCAACAAAGGGCGAGAAGCCATCAAGCAAAGTTTTCTGGAGCCGTTGCCGGGGACTCCGAGTGCTAAGATAGGGGAGTTGCACACTACCCTTTACCTTTGTTATTTTTAGTCTTGTTAGTTTATCTTTCAGTTTTTATCTTTGTGTCTTTTATCAAAATTTACAAAAAAATCTGCCACACTTACTGCTACTATGGGTTCCACTGAAAACACCAAGTTGTGTGACTTCACTAGTCATAACAACCACGACTTTATCTGCACTCCCATTGCCACACCTGCCACTTCAGCTACCTCTTATGAAATTAAACCTGCTTTGCTAAACCTTGTTATGAGAGATCAATTCTCTGGTGCTGGAGATGATGCTGCTTTACACTTGAATACTTTTGTTGAATTATGTGATATGCAAAAGTATAAAGAAGTAGAAGGTGGTGTTGTTAAGCTCAAGCTCTTTCCTTTCTCTTTAAGGGGAGATGCTAAAATCTGGTTTCAATCTTTGCCTAGAAATAGCATAGATTCTTGGGATAAGTGCAAAGATGCTTTTATAGGGAAGTACTACCCTCCTGCTAAGATTATCCAATTGAGGAGTAATATTATGAATTTTAAGCAATTGGATAATGAACACGTTGCCCAAGCTTGGGAACGAATGAAATCTCTTGTTAAGAAATGCCCTACACATGGTTTGACTACCTGGATGGTTATCCAGACTTTTTATGCAGGCTTGAACTTTACCTCGTGGAACCTGTTAGATTTGGCCGCGGGAGGAACCTTTATGTCAACTACACTTGGTGCTTCCACGAAGCTTCTCGATGAAATGATGACCAATTATTCCCAATGGCACACCGAACGCGCTCCAACAGGTAGGAAGGTAAATTCTGTCGAGGAAATTACCTCCCTCAATGAAAAAGTTTACTTAATTATGTCTCTACTTACCAAGCAACCCTCTATTGATCCTCATGATATTCCTTTAAATTCTTTGGTTGCCCAAGAACAAGTAGATGTGAACTTTATTGCTAGAAACAACTTCAACAACAATGCTTATAGGGGAAATTTTGCTAGTAATCCTAGACCGTTTCCATCCAACTATGGGAACAACAATACCTACCCTAGCAACAAGAACCCCTCCTCTGAATTAGAAAGCATGCTTAGAGACTTTATCACTACCCAAAAAGCCTTCAACAAAAATGTAGAGGAGAAATTAGCTAAAATAGATAATCTCTCTTTGATGGTAGAAAGCTTAGCCCTTGATATTGAGATGCTTAAAATTAGAACCTCTCCCCTTGAGGAGAATAAGGCCATTCCTATTAATGCTATCCAGTTACAAATCAATGAAAATATTAGGATGATGGCTAAACTTAAAGTAAGATGGGCTAGAGAAAAAGAGGAAGAGGATAGAATTAAGAGCCTTCCTACACACCACACAGTTGCCACTATCCAAATTGTTGAGGACACCCAAACTATTAGCACCCAGTGCACTCCTAGTCCCGTTGGACCTATTAATGGTGATGCTAATACCTCAACCGTAGAAAAAGAAACTCCTATGAACATAGAGGGTTTCAAACAAGTGAGCCTAGATGACACTACTACCACCTTTGATAGTAGTGATATTGATTTTGATAGTTTCACCCTCTCAGAAGTTATCAGTTTGCTACACAAAATGTCTAGAGACCCCCACACTAGCACACTTAATCTCCTTCACAGAGCATATCACAAATGCTCTCATCAAAGCTAGGGAGGAGAAGCTTAGAAGCCTCCATACCTAGGAAGCTAGATGATGGTTGGGACCCTATGATCAAAATTAAATTAAATAACTTCTCTTGCTATGCTTTATGTGATGTTGGAGCTAGTACCTCCGTTATGCCCAAAAGAATATTTGATATGTTTGAATTGAAACCCTTTGAGCCTTGTTCTTTTGGTGTTCGTCTTGTTGATTCTTCTATAAATAAACCTTTGGGGAATATCGACGATGTTCTTATCATTGTCAATGACAACTATGTTCCTGTTGATTTTATTGTTATGGATATAGATGTGAACCTTTGTGTCCAATTATTTTGGGACGTCCTTTTCTTCGCCCCGTTGGTGCGGTTATTGACATGAAAGAGAGGAATATAAAATTCCAATTCCCATTCAAAAAGGGGATGGAACACTTCCCTAGAAAGAAAATCAAGTTACCTTTTGAGTCCGTTACACGGGCTAGTTATTCTCTTTCTTTTGATAAAACTTGATTCTTCTTTTGCATTAAGCCTAGCTAATGGCTTTAAAGAAGCGTTTTCGGGAGGCAGCCCGCAACGAATTTAGGTGTTTTATTTTTGTTTTTGTTGTGTCTTGATGATTGTTACTTCTGTAGCAACATCATTGTATCTTTATTTTTCAGCTTTGTGCCAAGTTATAGCCTCTTACGGCAAGGGAAGTAAAAGTTGTGACATGCTGTCCAGAAAACAGATTCTGTCCTCGTGACCAGAAAAATTCCAGAAAAATCCCAGTTCATCTTTTTGAGCTGAAATTTTTACACAGTATGATCTATACAATTACGAAACTTCCGTATGTTCTGAGTTTTTTTATTTGAGTTGCAGAAGTGCCTTTAAAAAATTCTTTACTATCTGCTGTTCTGTTTTTCACAGATTCTGCCACGTTTTGTCTCTCCTAACTTTTGCAAACCTTAAGCTTGCTTTTTCTTTGCAAATTTTTTTTGGCACTCTTGAAAAACAGTAGCTCTTCAATATTATCTTTATATACAGTGGGAAAAATTATTTCTTAAGGGTACTAACCTCTCTAATCAACTTATGATGAGTTATGTATGAAGGGAGTTTTCAAGTGTGTGATGGAAGATGATGAAAGAAGATCCAGGAGTGTCAAGCGCTCAAGCTTGGGGATGCCCCCATGCATCCCCAATAAATATTCAAGGAGACTCAAGCGTCTAAGCTTGGGGATGCCCCCGTGCATCCCCTTCTCCATCAACAATCATCAGTTCATCCTTCGTCTCACTATATTTTTATCACTTCATGTGTTATGTGCTTGGAGCGTCTCGCTCGTAGGTTTTGTTTTTAGTTTTATTTAGCTTTGCTTGCTGTTAATAACAAGTTAGATCCCTTCTTAGTTTGTGTGGGAGAGAAACACGCTCCACTTTCAAAATTTAGGACACATCATAGGATTTTTCCTGCTTATCTTTTTGCTGTTGTGTGTTCTTTATCTTTTCATAGCTACTGCCATGTTTAGTTTTAGTTTTAGTTTGTCTTTAGCAAGAACCTTGGATTTTGTTTAGTTTGTTGCTGGAACTCTTTTTAGTTTTCATGTTTATCTTGTTAAAGAGAGTTGGTTGTTGCACTGAGTTGTGTCTTGTCTTGAAAGTAGGTAATTGAGGTTGCTATTTTCTTCTAGTAGTAACTTGCAATAGTTTTGAGGTATTGATGTGAGTAATGTTTGAAATTTTGGTGTCAAGAGCTCTTGCCTATTAGTGATAGGTGTCGTATTTTGGGCAATCCGTGTGTATTTTCAAAACCTACAAAACTAGTTGAGAACTCTAGCTACTAGATGGATCACTACTCTTCTGAGGAGTCGAATATCAGAGAACACTCACGTACCATGAGTCGAGGATGCGCAAGGATAACCAAACCCCCATACACTCCTCCTCGGGGTACTTGTCTCTTTGTGAACCTCCTTATTAGATTGACAGTTACCGATAATAAGTGCATGAGTTCTTCGGACTAATGTAAGTATTGAAAGTTGACACTTCCACCTTCCCATATTTTGCTAGCCTCTCCCGTGCCGTGCATTGCCTTCTTCTCACTCCAAGAGTTGGTGTCCACCTTCGCCGGTACATCCAAACCCTTGGCATGATACGCTCTGTCCTCATAAGCCTCCTTATACCTTCCCTCAAAACAGCCACCATACCTACCTATCAAGGCATTTCCATAGCCTTTCCGAGTTATATTGCCATGCAACTTCCACCTCTTCATGACCTGATCTTCATGTCATACATGTTCTTGCTACACTGGCAGCGACATACATTGCATACATCATGATAGTTACATCTTCTTTATGTTTTGAGTACCTTGTAAAGTGTGAAAGATCTCCTTTACCTTCTTGTAAAATAGAGTGTTGCCCTTAAGTGAGGAAAAGATCCCAAAGTGGACACATTAAAAGATCCCAAAGAGGACAAATGAGAGTTAAATAGAAAGAGCCATTGAGGCCACAAAAAAATACAAAAAAATAGAGAAAGAGAAAAAAGAAAAAAAAAGAGAGAAAGGGGAAACACTACTATCCTTTTGAGAGATCCACACTAGTACTCCCTCTATATCCTTGTACTCCATAGAGATGATCATTATGCATATAGCTATGTGGGGACCTTCACACTATAGAACTTGGCTTGCATATTCCAAGGATGAGCCTCCTCAAAGGAGCTCTAGGTCTTCATGAGCAAGCAAGTTAGATGCATCCCCACTAGTTCCTTTGGAGAGCTTCTTAGCTCGTATGTGCATCCGTTGCATGGCAATCCCTACTCCTCACATCATATCTATCATTTGGCATCCCTTGCCTATGATTGTCCTCATTGATGTGAGCCTTTCTCATCCTTTTTGTCTTCTTACTCCACCATACTTCTCTCTTTGCCATCCTAAGTGTCAACTCTCACGATTACGCTCATCCATTGCATGAGTGCTCAAAATATCGAGAAGGAGTGGATCAAATTGACTTGTACCTGGCTAGTGGTCTGGGGACGAGTCAAGATAAGATTCCAAAGAAGACCAAGTGTGAAACTTTAGTAGATTGAGTTCTCAACACAAAAAATACTTTTTCTCGTATTCCCTATCCCCCTTCTTGCATGCAAACACCATTTGGAGACATTCGAGTCACGGACAGCGAGAGCTCTTGCACCCTTTGTTCTTTTGTTACTTGTTTCAATGCTAATATAGACTCTTGCATGTTATGACTTGAATTGAATCTCTAACCTTGATTGCTTTACTTTTCAAAGTTCTTTTATGGTTGCTAGCATGTCACCACAGAAATTATGCCATTATCATTTACCTACTTGAGGACGAGCAGTAATTAAGCTTGGGGATGTTGATACGTCCAAAACGTATCTATAATTTCTGCTTGCTCCATGCATGTTTTGTGTGATATTTCTATGATCTAGATACACTTTCATACACTTTTGATCATATTTGGACTAACCTATTAACTCAGTGCACCCCAGTGCCAGTTCCCGTTTTCTGCTGTTTTTCTATTTCAGTTTTCCCCCATATAAAAAGTGCCAGAAAAATTCCGGGAAAAATACAGGAAAAATCAGCGTACATGAAGCTTCGAGAAGAGCCCGGGAGGGGCCAGAGGGGAGCCAGGGGGGGGGGGGCAGGCGGCCACCCGGCGCGGCCCCACCTCTGGCCGCGCCAGGGGGGCGCCTGGGGCCCCTGGTCCACCTCTGGCTGCCCCCCTTAGCCTATTTATTCTCCGTCACGGGAAAACTCCAGAAGAGGAACCATATTCCGCGAACTCGCCTCTGTTCCGCCGCCGCCGCGCTTCCGAGATCGGGAGCACCAGAAGACCTCTTCCCGGCACCCTGCCGGAGGGACGATTGACCTCCGGGAGTCTCCTCTCCACCATGGATGCTCCCCGGATGTCTCGTGAGTAGTTTTCCTTGGACCATGGGTCCGTGATCAGTAGCTATGTGATGTTCTCCTCCCCTCTTTGATCTTCATTGTTTAGACCTCGTGAACTTCCCTACATGATCGAGGCACCTTTGTAATATTTCTGCTGTTGCTATGCTGAGTTTGGAGGGATCTGATGGATTATGAGATTATGTTCAGATTGTGATAGAGTAATATATTTGGTTTTTATCTCTTATATTTTTGTTCCTAAGTAATTCTTGCATGTTCTCCGTTGCTGTTTATTGCTTTGGCCAAGTAGTAGGTAGTGACTCCAAGAGGGAACGTTGTGCTAGATTGTGGGTTCATGCCCCCCGATGACACGCTTGAGTGACAGAAATACGAGTCTAGGGGATGTGCTATTGCCACAAGGGGGAAAACAACGGTGCTTGTAACCGCGGTTACAAGGATTGTTTACTTTACACAAAGTTCTTTTTAATGCAGTTGTGTGTTGCTTTGGGTTTACACTTTGGGTGGGGCTCGCAACTTAATACCAGCGAGATGTTCTGGATAGATATCTCAAGGTGGATGATTAGTAGTAGATGCAGATGGATTTCGGTCTACTTATTTTGGCGTACTGCCCGTGCTTTTGAGCCTCTTCCTTTCTTTTGTAGCATAGTTAGCATTGCGGTGCATTCATAATCCTGTCAATTGCCCTTCTGTAATTTGTTTACCTCGTATAGCAGTTTTATCGTCTTTTGGGAGAGAGACATCACTAGTGAACATCACGTATCCCGGTCCATATCCTCATTATTATTTCCAAGCTATATTTACTTTACTTCTTTTACTTGCTATCATTATCCCTTGCGTTTTATCCTTTGTGAACAACAAGACCGGAGAGATTGAAAACCTCTCTGAACTTCGTTGGGAACAAAGTTATCTGTGTCTGTGTGCAGGTCCGCGTCAGTTGCGCCGTTGACACCTACTTATCATCTCTGGAGTCCTACTGGAGACAAACCTTGGTATCTTCACCGAGGGAAAACTGCTGCTGCACTACATCTCAAACCTTCCACTTGGGGTAACCAACGAAGGGTGAGAAGCCATCATGGACCCGTCGAAGAACATTGTCCATGAGTTCGACAGGTCCGGGGGGCCTGGTGTCTGGACCTCCGTCCACTCGACCAGTAAATCTGGGAGTACTTGGGCCTTGATTGCTGTTGGGTGCTTGAATTGTAGGTCCCGCGGACTGAGCTCAATGTTCCACTCGGCGACTCTCCCAGTCGCTCCGGGGTTGTTGAGAATGCCTGCGAGTGGTGCGCTACTCACGATTGTGATGGGGTGCTCGTCGAAGTAGTGCGATACCTTTCTAGAGGTCGTGATGATGGCCAGTAGTAGCTTCTGGTAGTGCGGGTACCGCTGCTGGGACTTTGTCAAGAGCATGCCGAGGTAGTATATTGGCCTCTGTATGCTCTGTATCTTGCCTCCTCTGTGCGCTCGACGACGAGTACTGTGCTTACCACGCTATTGCGTGCTGCTACGTAGAGGTATGGTTGTTCTTTTTCTTTGGGTACCGCCAGGGTCGGTGGGGTCGACAATGTCCTCTTCAGGTCCGCGAATGCTTTGCGGGCTTCTTCAGTCCACTTGAATTTCTCTCCTTTTCTCAGCAACTGGTAGAATGGCAGCGTGTGCTCTCCCAATCTGCTGATGAAACGACTCAGGGCTGCGAGTGTTCCGGTGAGCTGCTGCACGCCTGTGATGTTGGTTGGTTCCTGCATCCTGTCGATTTCTTGAACTTTCTCGGGGTTCGCTTTGATTCCTCGAGCAGAGACCATGTACCCGAGAAGCTTCCCGGCTGGGACGCCGAACGCGCACTTCTTCGGGTTGAGTTTGATTCTGTATTTGTTGAGTGCTGTGAAGGTCTCACGCAGGTCGTCGAGTAGTATGTTTGCGCTATAGATTTTGATGACGATGTCATCCACGTAGACCTGTACATTTCTTCCGATTTGCTCTTTTAAGCATGCTTGCATCATTCGCTGGTATGTAGCGCCTGCGTTCTTGAGTCCGAAAGGCATTGTTCTGTAGAAGAATACGCCGTAAGGGGTGATGAATGATGTATGTTCTTCGTCTTCTTCCTTCATCCTGATCTGATTGTATCCTGAGTAGGCGTCGAGGAACGATAATAGATCACATCCTGCTGTTGAGTCGATTATCTGATCGATTCTTGGCAGGGGAAAGTGATCCTTTGGGAAGTATTTGTTGATTGGCCCGTAGTCGACGCACATTCGCAATACATCCGTGTCTTTCTTGGGGACCAGCACAGGGTTTGCGACCCAAGTGGCTTTCTTCGTCTCTCGAATGAATTGGGCGTCGAGTAGTCGGTTGACTTCCTCCCCGATTGCTCTGCGTTTGGGTTCTGAGAACCTTCGTAGCGCCTGCTTCACTGGCTTGGTGTTTGGCTTGATGCGCAGCGCGTGCTCTGCGAACTCGCGCGGTACTCCTGGCATGTCGGCTGGGCACCAGGCAAATATTTCCCATTCTTCGTGGAGGAAAGTGATGAGGGCCGTCGCTTGCTCTTCCGGGAGGTGGGCGTATACGCAGACTGTTTTTTCTGGGTCTGTCGGGTGTACCTGGTGGGTGACCGTGTCGCTGTCGATCTTGAAGTTCCTTCCATACTCTTTTGACTCGCTTCGGCTTGCTAGCGGAAAGATACTCTTGTCTGTTGCCATGGCTATTTCTGTGAGTTCTTGCTCTGCTCCGAAGGTGTCAGAGACTTTGTGGAAATCGCGGTCACATTTTTCTGACTTGATGAAGCTCCCGTTGACTGTGATGACGCCCGCGGATCCTGGCATCTTGAGTTTGAGGTAGGCGTAGTGCGGAATCGCCATGAATTGTGCGAACGCTGGACGCTCCAATATGGCGTGGTACAGTGATTGCCAATCGAGTACTTCAAACTCGAGGGTGCGTCTTGCGAAATTGCGTCTGTTGCCGATGACGACTTCGAGCTCGATTAATCCAAGGGAAGTAGCTGCTTCTCCTGGACTACTCCGTCTAACACGGTGCTTGATTTCTTCCATACCGATCGAGGGATCAGCATCTTGCGCAGGGTGCTGACGAAGATTATGTGCATGCTGCTGCCTCCGTCCATGAAGATTCTGTCCATGTCGTATCCTCCGATTTGAGCGTCGAGGACCAGGGACGCGTGCCCCGGCCTTGGGACTGCAGGCGGGTGGTCACTCTGGGAGAACGTGATGATGGTTTCTGCGTCGTGTAGCTGGTAGACTTCGACTGCGTTAAGATTCTCGGCTGCTCTAGCCTGTAGGGTGTAGGCGTCCTGTTGGGCTTGCGATACCTTGCCTTATTGGATTGTGTACACCTATCCTTGAGTGGGCGCCTACTCGGCTCGTCGGGCGCACTTGGCTTCTTGCTGTTTTTCCTCCTTGAGGCTGTCGACGAGTTCATTGAACAGGCGGCAGTCTCCCAGAGTGTGGCTCGATCTGATGTTTCCCCAGTTGTCTTCGAAACAGTGGATCGTGCATGTTCCTTCTAGCTGTTCCCTGACCATGAGCTTGCTAGACCTGGCGTGCCGTTTCCTCCTTGAGATTCGAAAGAATAGCGCGTGGTCCGCTGGGTGCTCGTGAGCTCGCGGGTCGACTTCGATCCCTGCACTTAGATTCTGGTTCCTTATGAGATTGGCGAATTCATCTGGCCTTCGATCTGGGTCATAGTATTCGCCGGTCCAAGTCTCGGAGTCGCTACCCTGGCGGGTGGTGGCTGTCCGCGCGGCGGCGGGTTGTCGAGTGGTTGGCGATCGTGTGGCTGTATAGTTCGACTCGTCGGGTGGAGTCGCTTCGTAGGATCCTCGCGCCTGCCTTCTGGCTCGTCGATTTCTTCCTTGTTGGCGATGATCTTGGCGGTCACTGATCTCGAGATCGGAGTCAGTGTCTTATTGTGCGGCGGGTCCCCGGGTGGCGGTGGGTCGTTGAGTGGCCAGCAGGTCCTCTTCTTCATGTTGTAGTTCATCGATCGGGGTCTTCGTGTAGAACCCTCACGCCTTTCTTTTGGGTCCTCGAGCTCTCCTTCGCTGGCGGTGGGCTCGGTTGCCTCCGTAGTATTGGTCTTGGCACGAATGCTGGCCGAGTGATCCTGCCGGGGCGGCAGAGATGTTCGCCGTGATCTTGAGTTCCTCGGGTAGATTGCATCTGGTTCTTGCCCTTGAGTTCCGGCTTGCTGGAGACGGAACCGCCGAGATCGTAATTCCAACCTGTGTAGTTCCCACAGACGGCGCCAATTGACGGGGATGTACCCCGGAAAATCCCATGGTCAGGGACCCTGGGTTAGTCATGAGAGGCACAGGTTGGACGATAAGCTCGTCGGCTAACAGGAGGATACGTTCCTGCTCCATATTATTGATTGGAGATGGCGATTATAGGGAAGCCGAGGCTAGTGCCCACAAGGCTAGGTTACAGATTGCGTATTGCTTGATCTCGACCTCTCCCCTCCTAGCCCTTATATACTAGGCTAGGTCTCGGGGAGTCCGTCTTGATTACAGATGAGGTTTCCTAACCATGATCTTGTTCCGTACGGCAAGTTTGCATCTTCCTTATGACTCGCGGACTCCTACGTCGGTGCCACTAGTGGGCCAAGGCTGGGCCCAGGCGACATCTTTGTGGGCCTTCTGTCTTCTGGTACACCGGGTAGGCTCATCTATAGGAGTCGTGGGGTCACCCCCTCGTCAGTCGTATTTTGGGTAATCCGTGTGTTTTTCAAAAACCAAAAACCCCTGTTGAGAACTCTAGCTACTAGATGGATCACTAACCTCTGGAGGGTTCGAATATTAGAGTACACTCACGTACCATGAGTCGAGGATGTGCAAGGATAACCAAACCCCCATACACTCCTCCTCGGGGTACTTGTCTCTTTGTGAACCTCCTGATTAGATTGAGAGTTACCGATAATAAGTGCATGAGTTCTTCAGACTAATGTGAGTATTTGAAAGTTGACACTTCCACCCACCTATACTTTTTCTAGCCTCTTCGTTACCGTGCATTGACCTTTCTCACCTCGAGAGTTGGCGCATACTTCGCCGGTGCATCCAAACCCTTGGCACGATACACTCTGTCATCGTAAGCCTCCTTATATCTTTCCTCAAAACAACCACCATACCTACCTACAAGGCATTTCCATAGCCTTTCCGAGATACATTGCCATGCAACATCCATCTTCTCATGACTTGATCCTCATGTCATACCTTTGCATCATGATAGTTATATCTTCTTTATGTGAGTACCTTTGTAAAGTGTGAAATATCTCCTATATTCTTGTAAAATATAGAGTGTTGCCCCTAAGTGAGGAAAAGATCCCAAAGAGGACAAAATCAAAAGATCCCAAAGAGGAAAAATGAGCGTTAAATAGAAAGAGCCATTGAGGCCACCAAAAAATACAAAAAAATAGAAAAGAGAGAAAAATAAAAAATAAAAAGAGAGAAGGGGGCACACTACTATTCCTTTTGAGAGATCCACACTAGTACTTCATCATCTATCCCTTGTACTCCATAGAGATCATCATCATGCATATAGCTATGTGGGGACCTTCACACTATAGAACTTGGCTTGTATATTCCAATGATGAGCCTCCTCAAACGAGCTCTAGGTCTTCTTGAGCAAGCAAGTTAGATGCACCCCACTAGTTCCCTTGGAGAGATTTTAGCTCACATGTGCATCCGTTGTATGGCAATCCCTACTCCTCACATCATATCTATCATATGGCCTTATCTCGCCTATGATTTTCCTCATTGATGTGAGCCTTTCACACCTTTTTGTCTTCATCCTCCACATTCTTTCTGTTTTGCCTTTTAGGTGTCAACTTTCTTGCTCACGCTCATCCATTGCATGAGTGCTCAAAATATCGAAAGGGAGTGGATCAGTTTGACTTGTATCTGGCTAGTGGTCTGGGGATGAGTCAAGATAAGAATCCAAAGGAGACTAAGTGTGAAACTTTAGTAGATAGTTGTTCTCAACAATTACCTTTTTTTATCTCGTATTTCCCTATCCCCTGCTTGCACGCAAACACCATCTGGAGACATTCGAGTCACGGACAGCGAGAGCTCTTGCACCTTTTGTTCTTTTGTTGCTTGTGTCAATGCTAATATAGACTCTTGCTTGTTAAGACTTGAATTGAATTGCATGCTTTGATTGCTTTACTTATAAAGTTCTTATATGGTTGTGTGGCATGTCACCACAGAAATTATGCTTGTTATCATTTACCTACTCGAGGACGAGCAGGAATTAAGCTTGGGGATGTTGATACGTCCCAAACGTATCTATAATTTTTGCTTGCTCCATGCATGTTTTGTGTGACTTTGCCATGATTTTCTTGAACTTTTATACACTTTTGAGCATATTTGGACTAATCTATTAACCCAGTGCACCCAGCTACCAGTTGTTGTTTTATGCTGTTTTTGTATTTCAGGTTTTCCGGGCATTAAGAGTGCTCCAAAAAATCCGGAAAAATCAGATAAAAAATCAGCGACACGGAAGCTTCCGGAAACACCAAAGGAGGGAAGGGGGGCCACTACAGGGACTCCAGAAGGGTCCCTGGCGCGGCCCCACCCTAGGCCGCACCAGGGGGCCTCCTGGCTGCCCTGTGGCCCCTCTCGGTGCCCCCGTTCGCCTATATTTACCCCCCGTGACGGAAACCCCTAAGACGAATCCCTTTTCCGCGATCTCGCCTCTGTACCTCCGCCGCCGCCGTTTCTAGATCGGGGTTGCCTGGAGAAGCTGCTCCGGCACCCTACCGGGAGATGCTACCCCCTCCGTAAGACCATCCATAGCTATGGACGCCTCCCGTATGTACCGTGAGTAGTTCCCCTTGGACCATGGGTCCGTGACCAGTAGCTATGTGATCTATCTCTCCCCTCTTTGTGCCTCCACTTTCGAGACCTCGTGAGCTGCCTCACATGATCGAGGCACCTTTGTAATTTTCTGCCGTTGCTATGCTGAGTTTGTTGGGATCTGATGGATTATGAGACTATGTTCAGATTGTGATGAGTAATATATTTGGTTCTTCTCTTTTATATTTTGTTCTTGAGTCAATTCTTGCAGCATAGTTAGCATTGCGGTGCCTTCATAATCCTGTCAATTGCCCAACTGTGATTTGTTTACCTCGCTAGCACTTTTATCGTCTTTTGGGAGAGAGACATCACTAGTGAAAATCACGGGACCCCGGTCCATCTTCATATCACTGTTTACATCCTTAGTTTACTTTTCAGTTGCTATCACTATCATTATCTTTTGCGTTAATCCTTTGTAAACAGCAAGGCCAGAGGAATTGACAACTCCTCTGTACTCGTTGGGAGAAAAGTTATTTGTATCTGTGTGCAGGTCCAGGTGAAGTTAGCAACCCCCGGTTGTGAACGGCGCCATTGTTCACTTTACCACCTTCTTGTATCTCTGCGAGTCCTACGGGAGACAAACCCTATCCTCTACATAGGGGAAATTTGCTGCTACGCTACATCTCACCTTCCACTTGGGGTAACCAACGAGGAGTGAGCGATCCTCACCGTATCAATGTTCTCCTCCCCTCTTTGTTCTTCATGGATTAGACCTCGTGAGCTGCCCTACATGATCGAGGCACATATGTAATATTTCTGCTGTTGCTATGCTGAGTTTGCTGGGATCCCATGGATTATGTTCAGATTGTGTTTGAGTAATATATTTGATTCTCCTCTTTTATATTTATGTTCTAGAGTAATTCTTGCATGTTCTCCGTTGCTGTTTATTGCTTTGGCCAAGTAGTAGGTAGTGATTCCAATAGGGAGTGTTATGCATGATTGTGGGTTCATTCCCCCCGATGACTAGCTTGAGTGACAGAAACATGAGTCTAGGGGATGTGCTGTTGCCACAAGGGGGAAAACAACGGTGCTTGTACTTGCAGGTGCAAGGATTGTTTACTTTACGCAAAGTTCTTTAATGCAGGTATCCGTTGCTTTGAGTTTACACTTTGGGTGGGATTCGCAACTTAATACCAGTGAGATGTTCTGGATAGATATCTCAAGGTGGATGATTAGTAGGTAGATGCAGATGGATTTCGGTCTACTTGTCTTGGCGTACCGCCCATGCTTTTGAGCCTCTTCCTTTCTTTATAGCATAATTAGCATTTGTTTGCGCACATAATCCTGTCAATTGCCCAGATGTAATTTGTTTACCTCGCATGGCTATTTTATCGTCTTTTGGGAGAGAGACATCACTAGTGAACATCATAGGACCCCTGTCCATATTTCCAATACTGTTTACACTATCAATTTACTTTCAGTATTTACTTTTCCGTTGCTATCACTATCATTATTATCCCGTGCATTTTATCCTTTGTTAACAACAAGGCCGGAGGAATTGACAACTTCTCTGTACTCGTTGGGAAGCAAAGTTATTTGCTATGTGTGCAGGTCCAGGTGAAGTAAGCAACCTTGAGTTGTGAACGACGCCATTGCTCACTTCACCACCTTCTTGTATCTGTTGGAGTCCTGTTGGTTCGACACTCAACCTTAGCATCTTCGCTAAGGGAAATTTCCGCTGTCTACATCTCAACCTTCCACTTTGGGTAACCAACGAGGGGGCGTTAATTCGTACCATCAAAAGCAATTTCTGGCGCCGTTGCTGGGGACTCCACTCTTCAAGATAGGGGAGTTGCACACTATCTTTTATCTTTGCTTTTTAGTCTTGTTAGTTTACCTTTCAGTTTTTGTCTTTGTGTCCTTTATAAAAAATCCAATAAAATAATATAGAAGTCTAGTTCCTTACTTGCCAATCAATGTCTGACTTCTTTGAAACCAGATCTTATTGGCATGGAGGATTCACTGAGGATCAACAAAAGTGGTACAAGGAACACCGCTTGTCTCAAAAGGGGATGCACTTATGGAAACAAATACACCAGTTGTATGAGTATGCTAGAAACTTGTGCTCAATATACAGTATATCTTTCTGCAGGGATGAATCTTGTTGCTTCATGAGGCACAAACACCTTGCTTTCCAATGTGAGTATAATGATGATGAAACCTTAGCTTCTTATTCTAAGAGAAATTATGATTTTGATGATGCAGAGCAAATAGAAGAATTTGTTGCTTATAAGGGCGCCTATGAAATTACTTCTCTTATTAAAAATATTGATGATGCCCCTTACAAATCTGAGAGTCTTGCTATACTTAACTATTGTTTGGAAAATTACGATGCAAATTATTATATTACTGATCATCTTGAGAGAATCTCTCCCCCAAAGGAAGAGACTAATGATTTGCAGGACTCTATGGAAGAAGAAATTGCTGAACCTGAAAGCTCCTTGGATGAAAAAGAGGAGGAGAATGACGAACAAAAGGAGGAAGAATGGAGCCATCCATGTCTACCTTCTAATGAGAGTAACTCTTTGAATCTTACCTTATATGAGTGTTATGATCCCATGGATTCTATTGAAATATCCCTTTTTGATGAAGTTGATACCTTTTATACTTTTGGCCAAGATGCCACTATGGATGATGCTTACGAAGATGAACTTTCTATAGTTCCTTACGTTAAGCATGAAATTGTTGCTATTGCACCCACGCTTGATTGTCCTATTATCCTTTTTAAATCTCCAACTCCGGAGAACTGTGCTCTTATTAAGGCTCAATGTGTTGGGATGCATTTATCTTATGTTCTAGACCGTGTTGAAAACTATACACGTGTGCCTGTAGGTCATGAACAACATGATTTATGTGATAGTTATATTCTTGATGTTTTTCATGATACTACTGAAAATTATTTTGAGAGAGGGAAGTTTGGTTGTAGAAACTTCCATATTACTAAAACTCCTCTCTTTATGTTGAAAGTTTTGAAGATGTTTTTGTTCCACCTTCCTATGCTGGTTTCTTTGTGCTTCTTTGATTGATTTTCTTACAAGATTCCTATGCATAGGAAGTGGGATAGGCTTAAATTTGTTTCATATTTTCTTCTTGATGCTCTCTTTTTCTTGAAAATTCTTATTCTTGTGAGAGCAAATCTTTTTGCCTAGCTCAAAGGCGTAAAAAAAGCGCTTGTTGGGAGGCAACCCAAGATGTTTCTCTTCTGTTCTTAGTGGTCTTGATGATTGTTACTACTGTAGCAACATCATTGTATCTTTACTTTTCAAGCTTTTTGTCAATTATAGCCTCATATGAACAGGGAAGTGAAAGTTGTGGCATGCTGTTGAGAAAACAGATTCTGTCCTCGTGACTGGAAAAATCACAGAAAAATACCAGTTCATCTTTTTGAGCTGAAATTTTGGCACAGCGTGCTCTATACAATTACGGAACTTTCGTATGTTCTGAGTTTTTTTATTTGAGTTGCATAAGTATCCCTAAAAAATTCTTTACTACCTGCTGGTCTGTTTTTCACAGATTCTGTCTTGTTATGCCTTTTCTTCGTTTTGCAAACCTTAAGCTTGCTTTTTCCTTGCAAAAACTTTTTGGAAATCTTGAGAAACAGTAGCTCTTCAAGAATATCTTTATTTCCAGTAGAGGAAAAATTATTTTATTATGGTTTCTAACCTCGCTAATCAGATTAGGATGAGTTATGTATGAAGGGAGTTTTCAAGTGTGTGAGGGAAGATGATGAAAGAAGATTCAGGAGTGTCAAGCGCTCAAGCTTGGGGATGCCCCCATGCATCCCCAAGAAATATTCAAGGAGACTCAAGGGGCTAAGCTTGGGGATGCCCCCGTGCATCCCCTTCTCCATCAACAATTATCAGTTCGTCTCTCGTTTCACTATATTTTTATCACTTCATGCATTATGTGCTATGCTTGGAGCGTATCACTCTTAGGTTTTATTTTTAGTTTTCTTTAGCTTTGCTTGCTATTCATAAAAAGTTAGAACCCAGCTTTCTTTGTGTGGGAGAGAAACACGCTCCACTTCCAAAATCTAGAACACAACATAGGACTTTTCATGCTTATCTTTGCTGTGTGTGTTCTTTATCTTTTTCATAGCTGTTGTCATGTTTAGCTCTTAGTTTTCATGCTTATCTTTTCAAAGAGCTTTTGTTTAGTTTGTTGCTGGAACTCTCTTGAGTTTTCATGTTTATCTTGTTTAGAGAGTTTGCCTGTTGCACTGAGTTTTGTGACTTGACTTGAAGTAGGTAATTAAGGTTGCTATTCTTTTGTAGTAGTAACTTGCAATAGTTTTGAGGTATTGTTTTGAGTAATGTTTGGAATTTTGGTGTCAAGAGCTTTAGCCTATTAGTGATAGATGTCGTATTTTGGGAAATCCGTGTTTATTTTCAAAACTTACAAAATTAGTTGAGAAGTTTAGCTACTAGATGGATCACTACTCTTCCGAGGGGTCGGATATTAGAGTACACTCCCGTACCATGAGTCGAGGATGCGCAAGGATAACCAAACCCCCATACACTCCTCCTTCTTGTCTCTTTGTGAAACCTCCTTATTAGATTGAGAGTTACCGATAATAAGTGCATGAGTTCTTCGGACTAATGTGAGTATTCGAAAGTTGACACTTCCACCTTCCCATATTTTTCTAGCCTCTCCTGTGCCGTGCATTGCTTTGTTCTCACTCTGAGAGTTGGCGTCCACCTTCGCCGGTACATCCAAACCCTTGGCATGATACGCTCTGTCATCATAAACCCCCTTATATCCTTCCTCAAAACAGCCACCATACCTACCTACCAAGGCATTTCCATAGCCTTTCCGAGATATATTGCCATGCAACATCCATCTTCTCATGACTTGATCTTCATGTCATACATGCTACTTGCTTGATTGATGAGCCGCATGCTAGTTGGGCCTTGCCCTAATCATTTGTACATGACGCGCTAGTATCATTGCATATCCTGCTACACTGGCAGAGGCATACATTTGCATACATCATGATAGTTACATCTTCTTTATGGTTTGAGTACTTTGGTAAAGTGTGAAAGATCTTCTATACTTCTTGTAATATATAGAGTGTTGCCCCTAAAGTGAGGAAAAGATCCCAAAGTGGACAAATTAAAAGATCACAAAGAGGACAAAATTAAAAGATCCCAAAGAGGACAAATGAGAGAAATAGAAAGAGCCATTGAGGCCACCAAAAAAATACAAAAAAATAGAAAAAAGAGAAAAATAAATAAAAAGAGAGAAGGGGGCACACTACTATTCCTTTTGAGTAATCCACACTCGTACTCCCTCTTATATCTTGTACTCCATAGAGATTATCATTTATGCATATAGCTGTGTGGGGACCTTCACACTATAAAACTTGGCTTGTATATTCCAATGATGAGCCTCCTCAAATGAGCTCTAGGTCTTCTTGAGATAGCAAGTTGGATGCACCCCCACTAGTTCCATTGGAGAGCTTACCTTAGCTCATATGTGCATCCGTTGATTGGCAATCCCCACTCCTCACATCATATCTATCATTTGGATTTCTCTCGCCTATGATTGTCCTCATTGATGTGAGCCTTTCACACCTTTTTGTCTTCCTCCTCCACCATATTCTCTCTTCGCCATCCTAAGTGTCAAATTTCTTGCTTACGCTCATCCATCGCATGAGTGCTCAAAATGTCGAAAAGGAGTGGATCATTTTGACTTGTACCTGGCTAGTGGTCTGGGGATGAGTCAAGATAAGATTCCAAAGAAGACCAAGTGTGAAACTTTAGTAGATTGAGTTCTCAACACAAAAATACTTTTTTATCGTATATCCCTATCCCCCTTATTGCACGGAAATACCATTTGGAGACATTCGAGTCACGGACAGCGAGAGCTCTTGCACCTTTATGTTCTTATGTTGCTCTTTTCAATACTAAATATAGACTCTTGCCTGTTATGACTTGAATTGAATTACATGCCTTGATTGCTTTGCTTAAAAGTTCTTTTATGGTTGCTAGCATGTTACCACAGAAATTATGCTTTTATCATTTACCTACTCGAGGACGAGCAGGAGTTAAGCTTGGGGATGTTGATACGTCCAAAATGTATCTATAATTTCTTCTTGCTCCATGCCTCTTTTGTGTGATATTGCTATGATATTGATGAACTTCCATACACTTTTTATCATATTTGGACTAATCTATTAACTCAGTGCACCCCAGTGCCAGTTCCTATTTTCTGCTGTTTTTCTATCTCAGGTTTCCCCCATATTAAAAGTGCTCCAAAAATTCAGGAAAAATCCAATAAAAAATCAGCGTAGAAGAAGCTTCGGGAATCACCGAGGGGGGGGGGGGAGAGGGGACCCACCAGGGCCCCAGGTGCCCTCCCGGCGCGACCTAGGGTGGGGCCGCGCCAGGGGGCTGCCTGGACCCCTGGCTGCCCCTCTTCGCCTATTTATTCCTCGTGACGAGAAACCCCCGTGACGGGAACCCTTTTTTCACGATCTCTCCTCTGTTCTGCCGCCGCCGCGCTACCAAGATTGGGAGCACCAGAAGACCTCTTCCCGGCACCCTGCCGGAGGAAGGAACCACCTCCGGGAGCTTCTCCACCACCATGGATTCTTGCCGGATGAACCGTGAGTAGTCCACCTTGGACCATGGGTCTATGATCAGTAGCTATGTGATGTTCTCCTTCCCTCTTTGTTCTTCATGGATTAGACCTTGTGAGCTACACTACATGATCAAGGCACATATGTAATATTTCTGCTGTTGCTATGCTGAGTTTGCTGGGATCCGATGGATTATGAGATTATGTTCAGATTGTGTTTGAGTAATATATTTGATTATCCTCTTTAATATTTATGTTCTAGAGTAATTCTTGCATGTTCTCGTTGCTGTTTATTGCTTTGGCCAAGTAGTAGGTAGTGACTCCAAGAGGGAGCGTTATGCATGATTGTGGGTTCATGCCCCCCGATGACTAGCTTGAGTGACAGAAACATGAGTCTAGGGGATGTGCTATTGCCACAAGGGGGAAAACAACGGTGCCTGTACTTGCGGGTGCAAGGATTGTTTACTTTACGCAAAGTTCTTTAATGTAGTTGTCCGTTGCTTTGAGTTTACACTTTGGGTGGGATTCGCAACTTAATACAAGCGAGATGTTCTGGATATATATCTCAAGGTGGGTGATTAGTAGGTAGATGCAGATGGATTTTGGTCTACTTGTCTTGGCGTACCGCCCATGCTTTTGAGCCTCTTCCTTTCTTTATTGCATAATTAGCATTGGTTTGCGCACATAATCCTTTCAATTGCCCAGCTGTAATTTGTTTACCTCGCATGGCTATTTTATCGTCTTTTTGGAGAGAGACATCACTAGTGAACATCATAGGACCCCGGTCCATATTTCCAATATTGTTTACACTATCAATTTACTTTCAGTATTTACTTTTCCGTTGCTATCACTATCATTATTATCCCGTGCGTTTTATCCTTTGTAAACAACAAGGCCGGAGGAATTGCCAACTCCTCTGTACTCGTTGGGAAGCAAAGTTATTTGCTGTGTCTGCAGGTCCAGGTGAATCAAGCAACCTTGAGTTGTGAACGGCGCCATTGTTCACTTCACCACCTTCTTGTATCTGTTGGAGTCCTGTTGGTTCGACACTCAACCTTAGCATCTTCGCTAAGGGCAATTGCCGCTGTCTACATCTCAACCTTCCACTTTGGGTAACCAACGGGGGGGGGGGGGGCGTTAATTCGTACCATCACCCCCCTCTGGCCCTCTTTTCCGTGTCTTCGTCATCCTTCTGGAAAATGACATCCGTCGATTTTCAGATAATTTTGAGGTCTTCTCCTTCAGCAACTCAGCGTCCACTTTTTACCGCTGAATCCTGCGTCTCCTGCTTCGGCATCGGAAAGTTGGAAACTGTGTAAATTAAGCAAAAACAACATAAGAATAGCATCATATCATGAAATATATCAATGAATAAGAAAGAATTACTATATAAAATAGTGATACATTTTGGACGTATCAACTCCCCCAAGCTTAGACCTCGCTTGTCCCCAAGCGAATACTGAGCTCGGTAAACCTGCCCACAAGTTTAGAGAGTGAAGTGTCGGTAAATAGAATACGGACAAGAAGCATGAAGGTTTCTTCACCAAACTCAAGCATCATCAACAGCAACCTCAACTCATAAGGCCCTTATGAGAAAGTAGTAACAATTATAATCAAAAGTAGGGCTGAGAAAACTCATCAAATTATGGCAAACATATCCTTCGTCAAAGGACAACTAATAACTTTACTTTTTCTCTTTCACTTTTTAATGAAACAATTTGAAGATTTTGAAAGAACATGTTATTAGTCATGAAGTGCAAATGCTAACACAAAGGAAGATGCTTGCTTGGAAAAAGATTTTTCAAACAACTTACTTATCAAAAGATAATGTCAACAATGATGCGGCATGGCAAAACTTAATGCAGCATTATATGAATGAATCCTCATCAGCATCAAGTGTCTGTTTTCTTTGGGAAAAGAAGGAAGTGGGACAACTGACTCAACACAAAAGTAAAAGAAAGGCCTTGTTAAAGGAAAGTAGGGAAAACTCATGTGCTATCCTTAAATAAAAAAGAATGAAAATAAACTTTGGGAGGCGCATAGTTTGTCAACGAATGCTAATAGATAGCTCAATTACTTCTCAAGATGGACAAGTTTCGAGGAACGACTCCCAAGTGGGGACGATCACATCCCCTTAATCTCCTTTGTTTATCACTGCCAAAGTTTCTGATTTCTCATAGACCAAGCGTGAAGGAGGGTTTGTTTAATCTCCTTTGTTTATCACTGCCAAAGTTTCTGATTTCTCATAGACCAAGCGTGAAGGAGGGTTATATTATCTTTCGAGCTGGGCGCACTCGTGCCAGTTCCTCTTCGTATTATGGGTTTGCAGATTAGACATGCAATCCCGGGGTAAAACTTGTCCAACTTAAGAAGATCGTGGATTACCTACTACTTCCTCATGAGCTCAACAAGAAGCACAAAACAGAACATTTTGAATATTTAAGGATAACACATAAATTCTATACTTATAGGAGTGGTAGGGGAATACCACAAATAGGAAGGTATGGTGGACTCATATGGAAGGTATTGGTTTCAGTGTATGGATGCACAAATAGAAATCTGCTAGGCAAGGAGTTTGGCTAGCAAAGGCTTTGAGAGAACAGACAATTGATGCTAACTTAGATGCAAAACATATAAAGCATAAACATTAAGGTAATCATAACACATCAAGTTTTCTTCCTTGTCAACATAACACTTCAAGCATAATAACATAAAGGTTTTGGCTATGTCGCTACTTGGGAAAACATGTATGTTGTCAAGACCAAAGCTATGTTTGCCAAAATTAAATAAAGTTTTCAAAGCCATACCTGATATAAGGTCAATACTTCCTATAAGAATCGTCATATAAGGACGATTGCATGAAGAGAATACCGAGTGCAACGAAGGAACCAATAGAATTCTCATTAATATTCCAACATAGACGACTACGCACTCACGTGTACAAACTCTCCACAGAAGGAGTGATAGACCTCAATGCAAACACCTATTTCATATAATAACTTCCCTAGACATGATACGACTCTAGTTGACTCTAAACGACTAAGATAAAGATAAAGATACCGGGCACTCCCCCAAGCTTGGAACAAGCTGAGGGGGTGCCATTACCCAAGGAGATTTACTCCTCATTCCTGTTGTTGTTGATTCTTCAGATCCCTGATGACACGGCAAAGGGTTCGATTTTCTGATTCCAAGACTTCCACTTGTACTTTCAGTACACGAAAATCTTCACAGAGTTGGTTGGTGATGCGGTAAGCCTCGGAGATGGTGGAGATCATACGTTGATCTTCAAGTGAAGTGGGAGGCCCTGAAAGGTTAAGAGAAAGATCATATTGAGGTTGGAAAGATCCCACCATGATGGGATTGCTTGGACCTCCTTGTTGTTGGGTAGTAATAATCTTGACTTCCTCTCTCACGGAGCGCTCCATCTCCGCTTGCCTTGCAGCGATCTCTTCTTCCGTAGCCCAATCAATGTACTTCCCTTGGTTGAGATCCTGCTGGACTTGATGGAGACATCGCCCCAAAAAGTCTTCTCCGCTCGAGCCACCAGAAGACATCTCTAGCAATAGCCCTTTTATCCTGGCAGAAGCAGCTCGAGAAGAAAACACACGAAATAGCAAGATACGGTGCCAGGACTATCCTGGCAAATATATAGCAAAAATTTCTGCTACAATAGGAAGGTAACGAACCAAAGTGGAGTCGGAGACGGGCTCCAGGGTGCCCAGGCGGCCACCCGGCGCGGCCAGGAGGTAGGCCGCGCCAGGGGGGCGCCTGGGCCCCCTGGAGCTCCTCTCGGGCTCCAATTAGGCTCTGAATTTTCTATATTTTGCAAACTCATAATCTGGAACTTTTATGGAGGTTTCGCGATGTTTCCTTACCGTAATACATACCTTTTCTTATTCCGCTTTTGTTGGAGTCTGAAACGGGGCTGCAACATATTCCTCATGTGGGGTTGTGTGTATTTTATTTACATCAACGTTCACGGGAACTCCCGCCATGTAATGCTTGAGTCTTTTCCCATTCACAACTAGAGGTTTGGTGCCATCAAAATTATTAATATTTATTGCACCTGACCGGTAGACTTCTTCGATATGAAATGGTCCTTCCCATCTGGAAAGTAATTTACCTAGAGAAAACCTGAAACGTGATCTAAACAATACAACTTTATCACCAACATTAAATTCACGTTTCAGAATCCTTCTATCATGCCACTTGTTTACCTTTTCCTTGAACATTTTAGCACTCTCATAAGCTTCACTTCTCCCCTCATCTAGAGAAGTCAAGTTCATGAGGCGCTTTTCACCAACTAACTTTAGGTCAGCATTAAGCTCTCTAACAGCCCAGAAAGCTTTGTGTTCTAATTCTAATGGAAAATGGCAAGCCTTGACATAGACCATCTTGTACGGAGACATGCCCATGGGGTTTTTGTAAGCAGTTCTATACGCCCACAAAGCATCTCCTAACTTCTTTGACCAGTCCTTTCTAGAACTGTTAACTGTCTTTTGCAAGATCAGCTCGATCTCTCTATTGGTGAGCTCAACTTGCCCACTAGTTTGAGGATGGTACGGTGAAGCAATTCTATGATTGACATCGTACTTGGCTAGAGCTTTTCTAAAATCTCCATGCGTGAAGTGTGATCCTCCATCAGTCATAAGATACCTAGGTACACCAAACCTAGGGAAATTAAATCTTTCAGCATTTTCAAAGATGTTTTGTGATCAACACTATCAGCGGGGATTGCTTCAACCGACTTGGTTACATAATCAACAACTACTAAAATGTGAGTGTACTTGTGTGAAGGAGGAAAAGGACCCATAAAATCAAAACCCCAGCAATAAAAGGCTCAATCACTAGTGAATAATTCATAGGCATCTCATTCCTCCTACTAATATTACCAACTCTCAGACACTTATCACAAGATAAAACATAATTTCTAGCATCTTTAAAGAGAGTAGGCCAATAAAAACCTGATTGGAGAACATTATGTGCGGTCCTCTCACCGGCGTGATGTCCTCCATAGGGACTATCGTGACATTGCTTCAGAATGTCTTTCTGCTCATGTTCCGGTATGCATCTTCTCACGATCCCGTCTGGACCTTCTTTGAAAAGATGAGTGTCATCCCAAAAGTAGTGCCTCAAATCATGAAATAACTTCTTCCTTTGCAATGATAAAATTAGCATAATCTGCAAACCAAGGATCGGAAAGAGATTGTACTTTTACAATGGCAAGTTATTCGTCTGGAAAACTGTCGTTGTCTGGGATGGGGTCATGCGGTATATCTTCCATCCTTGAAAGATTGTCCGCCACTGGATTGTCTGCTCCTTTCCTATCAACAATCTGTAAATCAAACTCTTGAAGAAGGAGTACCCACCTGATGAGTCTTAGTTTGACATCCTTCTTTCCCATAAGGTAGTTAAGAGCAGCATGGTCAGTGTGAATAATAACTTTTGAATCAACAATATAACGCCTAAATTTATCGCAAGCAAATACTACTGCTAAGAATTCATTCTCAGTAGTAGCATAATTCTTTTGAGAACTGATGACCCTCAACTGTAGGGGATCGTTTGTAGAGTTTTCGATAAATAAGAGTGTCGAAACCAACGAGGAGTAGAAGGTATTGGTAAGTGACTTTGGTAAAGAAATAGCTGCAGGAACTGAAAGATAGCTTTTTAGGGGGTTTTCGACATAAGCAACAAAAAGGATAAAAGCAAGCAAATTAAAGAGCATTGAGGAGTAACAAGTGGCCCGATCCTTTTTTCAGAAGGATAGGCCTAGCAACTGGATTTATAAAGGCTAAATCATTCTTGAGGACACACGGGAGAAATAGTGATGTGCTTTCGCCACATTCCGTATCGGTACTATGTGCCGTGTTGATAAGTGTTGAGTGGGTGGATCTATGCTAGTGCACCCTCTAGACTAAGATAAGCGCACTCTTATGATTAAACACCTTGCAAGCATCCGCAAATACAAGGTAGTAATTAAGGCAAAAGCCTGACCATAGCAATACGATCGATGATCCATTGTTCCCTTGTGCAAAAGCGTGCGAACTGGGGTTCAGGTTTATTTCACTCCGGCAACCCACCGTAAGCATACTTTGTACACAATGTAATCCCCTAGGTCCTTAATAAGGCGAAGTGTTGAGTGTTCGACTCACACAACACCACTAGGAAAATAACAAGACAACTTAAATATCAAACAACACATATTACTTCAACATCATATGACTATTAAAAACTAGACTTCTCCCATGTCCCCAAGAACTAAAGTAACTACTCAGAGGACATAAAAGAGATCATGATCAGTGGGGATAAATATATGATAAACAATCTGGACACAATGATAATTCTTCAACAAAACTCAATAGCATTCATCACACGGTAGTAATCAACACTGGTAGAGTAGAGAGGATAGATAGTACGGATTACAACACAAGTTGGACTTGTGAGGTGAGATTGGATGGTGGTGGAGATGGTGCTGATGTTGGGGATGATGTTGATGATTATCTCGATGATGTCCGTGACGATGGTGACGACGATGGCGACGATCTCCCCTTCCGGGAGGCGTTCTCCCCGGCGGAATCTTCCCGCCGGAGATGTCTTTTATTCTCTATAGGTTTCCACCACGGAGCGGCGGCGGAACTCCGGAAACTCTCTCTATTTTAGGGTTTCTGATATGTGTGCGATATATAGGCCAAATGGGGAGACAGGAGTGATCCCAGGGCCCCAAGCGCCCTCCTGGCGCGGCCAGTGGTGGGGCCGCGCCGCGTGGCCGCCTGGGCACCCTGTAGCCCCCCTCTGGCCCCTCTTCGGCGTATCTTCGTTAATCTTCTGAAAAATTCCCTCCGTCGATTTTCAGTTAATTTGGAGGTATTCTTCTTCAGCAACTCAGCGTCCACTTTTTACTGCTAAATCCTGCGTCTACTGCTTCGGCATCGGAAAGTTGCAAACTGTGTAAAATAATCCAAAACAACATAAGAACAACATCATAACATGAAATATATCAATGAATAAGAAAGAATTACTATATAAAATAGTGATGCATTTTGGACATATCAACTCCCCCAAGCTTAGACCTCGCTTGTCCCCAAGAGAATGCTGAGCTCGGTAAACCTGTCCACAAGTTTAGAGAGTGAAGTGTCGATAAATAGAATACGGACAAGAAGCATCAAGGTTTCTCCATCAAACTCAAGCATCCTCAACATCAACCTCAACTCATAAGGTCCTTATGAGAAAGTAATAACAATTATAATCAAAAGTAGGGCTGAGAAAACTCATCAAATTATGGCAAACATATCCTTGGTCAAAGGACAACTAATAACTTTTACTTTTTCTCTTTCTTAATAAGATGAAACAAATATAAGGTTTTGAAAGAACATGTTATTAGTCATGAAGTGCAAATGCTAACACAAAGGAAGATGTTTGCTGGGCAAAAGCTTTCGCAAACAACTTACTTATCGAGAGATAATGTCAACAATGATCTGGCATGGCAAAACTTAATGCATCATTATATGGATGAATCCTCATCAGCATCAAGTGTCTGTTCTCTTTGGGAAAGGAATAAGTAGGAAAACTGACTCAACATAAAAGTAAAGGGAAGGCCTTGTTAAAGGCAAGCAGGGAAAACTCATGTGCTATCCTTAAATCAAACAGAATGAAAATAGATTTTGGCAGGTGCATAGTTTTTCAACGAATGCTAATAGATAACTCAATTACTTCTCAAGATGGACAAGTTTCGAGGAACGGCTCCCAAGCGGGGACGATCACATCCCCTTAATCTCCTTTGTTTACCACTGCCAAAGTTTCTGATTTCTCATGGACCGAGCTTGAAGGAGGGTTTGTTTGTTATATTATCTTTCGAGCTGGGCGCACTCATGCCAGTTCCTCCTCGAATTATGGGTTTGCACATTAGACATGCAATCCCGGGGTAAAGCTTGTCCAACTTAAGAAGATCTTGAATTACCTACTACTTGCTCATGAGCTAAACAAGAGGCACAAAACAGAAGATTTTGAACATTTAAGGATAACACATAAATTCTATACTTATAAGAGTGGTAGGGGAATACCACGAATAGGAAGGTATGGTGGAATCATATGGAAGGTATTGGTTTCAGGGCATGGATGCACAAGAAGAAATCTGGTAGGCAAAGACTTTGGCTAGCAAAGGCTTTGAGAGAACAGACAATTGATGCTAACTTAGATGCAAAACATATAAAGCATAAACATTAAGGTAAGCATAACACATCAAGTTGTCTTCCTTGTCAACATAACACTTCAAGCATAATAACATAAAGGTTTTGGCTATGTCGCTACTTGATAAAATATGCATGTTGTCAAGACCAAAGCTATGTTTGCCAAAATTAAATAAAGTTTTCAAAGCCATACCCGATATAAGGTCAATACTCACCATAAGAATAATCATATAAGGTCGATTGCGTGTAGAGAATACCGAGTGCAGCGAAGGAACCAATAGACTTCTCATTATTATTCCAATATAGACGACTCCACACTCACGGATACAAACTCTCCACAGAAGGAGTGATAGACCTCAATGCAAACACCTATTTCATATAATAACTTCCCTAGACATGATACGACTCTACTTGACTCTAAAAGACTAAGATAAAGATAAATATACCGGGCACTCCCCCAAGCTTGGAACAACCTGATGGCATGCCATTACCCAAGGAGATTTACTCATCATCTTGTTGTGGTTGTTTCTTCAGATCCCTGATGACACGGCGAAGGGTTCAGTTTTCTGACTCCAAGACTTCCACTTGTACTTTTAGTACACGGAAATCTTCACAGAGCTGGTTGGTGATGCGGTAAGCCTCGGAGACGGTGGAAAGCGTATGTTGATCTTCAAGTGAAGTGGACGACCCTGAAAGGTTAAGAGAAAGATCATATTGAGGTTGGACAGATCCCACCATGATGGGATTGCTTGTAACTCCTTGTTGTTTGGTAGTAATAGTCTTGACTTCCTCCCTCACAGAGCGCTCCATCTCCGCTTGTCTTGCGGCAATTTCTTCTTCGTTAGCCCAATCAACGTGCCTCCCTTGATTGAGATCTTTCCGGACTTGACGTAGACACCATACCAAGAAGTCATCTCTGCTCGAGCCACAAGAAGACATCTCTAGTAATCAACTTCTTGTCCTGGCAGAAATAGCTCGAGAAGAAAACACGCGAAATCGAGAGATACGGTGCCGGGACTATCCGGGCAAATATATAGCAAAAATTTCTGCAACATAAGGAAGGAAACGAGCCAAAGTGCAGTCGGAGACGGGCTCCGGGGTGCCTAGGCGGCCTCCCGGCGCGGCCAGGAGGTAGGCCGCGCCAGGGGGGGGAACCTGGCCCCCCTGGAGTTCCTCTCCGGATCCAATTAGGCTATGAATTTTCTATATTTTGCAAAAAAACGCGTAATCTGAAACTTTTATGGAGGTTCGTGATGTTTCCTTACCGTAATACATACCTTTTCTTATTCTGCTTATGCTGGAATCTGAAACGAGGCTGCAACATAATCTTCATGAGTTGTTGTGTGTATTATATTTACATCAACGTTGACGGGATCTCCCGCCATGTAATGCTTGAGTCTTTGCCCATTCACAACTTGAGGTTTGGTGCCATCAAAATTATTAATCTTAATTGCACCTGACCAGTAAACTTCTTCGATATGAAATGGTCCTTCCCATCTGGAAAGTAATTTACCTGGAGAAAACCTGAAACATGATCTAAACAATAAAACTTTATCACCAATATTAAATTCACGTTTCAGGATCCTTCTATCATGCCACTTCTTTACCTTTTCCTTGAACATTTTAGCGCTCTCGTAAGCTTCACTTCTCCACTAATCTAGAGAAGTCAAGTTCATGAGACGCTTTTCACCATCTAACTTCGGGTCAGCATTAAGATCTCTAACAGCCCAGAAAGCTTTGTGTTCAAATTCTAATGCCAACTGGCAAGCCTTGCCATAGACCATCTTATACGGGGACATGCCCATGGGATTTTTATAAGCAGTTCTATAAGCCCACAGAGCATCTCCTAACTTCTTTGACCAGTCCTTTCTAGAACTGTTGAGTGTCTTTTGCAAGATCAACTTGATATCTCTATTGGTGAGCTCAACGTACCCACTAGTTTGAGGATGGTACGGTGAAGCAATCCTATGATTGACATCGTACTTTTCTAAAAGCTCCATGCATGAAGTGTGATCCTCCATCAGTCATAAGATACCTAGGTACACCAAACCTAGGAAAAATTACGTATTTTAGCATTTTCAAAGATGTTTTATGATCTACACTCTCAGTGGGGATTGCTTCAACCCACTTGGTCACATAATCAACAACTACTAAAATGTGAGTGTACTTGTTTGAGGGAGGAAAAGGACCCATAAAATCAAAACCCCAGCAATCAAAAGTCTCAATCACTAGTGAGTAATTCATAGGCATCTCATTTCTCCTACTAATATTACCAACTCTCTAACACTTATCGCAAGATAAAACATAATTTCTAGCATCTTTAAAGAGAGTAGGCCAATAAAAACCTGATTGGAGAACCTTATGTGCGGTTCTCTCACCGGCGTGATGTCCTCCATATGGACTATCGTGAAATTGCTTGAGAATGTCCTTCTGCTCGTGTTCCGGTATACATCTTCTCACGATCCCGTCGGGACCTTGTTTGAAAAGATGAGGGTCATCCCAAAACTAGTGCCTCAAATGATGGACGAACTTCTTCATTTTCTGAAATGTCAAACCTGGAGGCAAATACTTTGCAACGATAAAATTAGCATAATCTGCAAACCAAGGATCGGAGAGAGATTGTACTTTTACAATGGCAAGTTGTTCGTCTGAAAAACTGTCGTTGACTGGGATGGGGTCATGCGGTATATCTTCCATCCTTGAAAGATTGTCCGCCACCGGATTGTCTGCTCCTTTTCTATCAACAATTTGTAAGTCAAATTCTTGAAGAAGGAGTACCCACCTGATGAGTCTTGGGTTGGCATCCTTCTTCGCCATAAGGTACTTAAGAGCAGCATGGTCAGTATGAATAATAACTTTCGAATCAACAATATAAGGCCTAAACTTATCACAAGCAAATACTACTGCTAAGAATTCCTTCTGAGTAGTAGCGTAATTCTTTTGAGCACTATCAAGGGTCTTGCTAGCATAATGTATAACATTCAATTTCTTAGCAACCCTTTGTCCTAAAACAGATCCAACAACAAAATCACTAGCATCACACATAATTTCAAAGGGCAATTTCCAGTCAGGTGGTTGTACTATAGGAGCGGTTATCAAAGCTTTCTTAAGAACTTCGAAAGCTTCCTTACAATCTTCATCAAATACAAAAGGAACATCCTTCTTGAGAAGATTGGTGAGGGGTCTCGAGGTCTTAGAAAAGTCTTTGATAAATCTTCTATAGAAACCAACATGATCGAGAAAACTACGAATACCTTTAACGTCCCTTGGATAGGGCATTCTCTCGATAGCTTCAATCTTCGCCTTATCCACTTAAATTCCCCTCTCGGAAATTTTGTGACCAAGCACGATCCCTTCGTTAACCATGAAGTGACATTTTTCCCAATTTAGAACTAAGTTTGTATCCTCGCATCTCTGCAAAACTTTATTAAGATTGTGGAGACAGTGGTCAAAGGAAGTTCCATAGACTGAGAAATCGTCCATGAAGACTTCCACAATCTCCTCACATAAACCATGAAAAATTGCAGACATACATCTCTGAAAAGTTGCAGGCACATTGCATAAACCAAAATGCATACGTCTGTAAGCATAAGTACCGTAAGGACACGTGAAGGTGGTCTTCTCTTGATCGGCGGTGTTGGCATGAATTTGAGAGAAGCCAGAGTGATAGCAAAAGTAGGTGTTTTTATACAACCTCTCTAGCATCTGATCAATAAAGGGCAACGTGTAGTGGTCCTTCCTGGTCGCTTTGTTCAACTTCCTGTAATCAATACACATTCTATATCCAACAACAACTCTTTGAGGTATTAGTTCATTTTTATCATTGGGAACAACAGTCATACCTCCTTTCTTAGGAACACAATGAACTAGACTTACCCACCTACTATCAGCTATAGTATAGATGATACCTGCGGCTAGAAGCTTGAGAATCTCCGTCCTAACCACGTCCTTCATCTTTGGGTTCAGCCGTCGTTGATGATCAACAACTGGCATAGCATCGGGCTCGAGATTGATAGTGTGTTGGAAAATCGATGGACTGATCCCCTTAAGGTCATCAAGGGTATAGCCCAAGGCAAAACTGTTGGGGTGCGCAGCGGAAAACACAAATTTTTCCTAACTAGCGTTTCCCATAACCCAAGATCTAGCTAGCCGTATTACCGTAACGAAAAGGAGTGAGGAATAACATACCTCGGGGTGTAGTCCGTTGCGCGGAAAACGTTCCCGCAAACGTGGCTGGTGTAGTCGAACAAGTTTCAAAGCCCCCTGGCTGTGTTGAGTGATGGCTTCTCGCCCTTCGTTGGTTACCCCAAGTGGAAGGTTTGAGATGTAGTGCAGCAGCAGTTTTCCCTCGGTGAAGATACCAAGGTTTGGCTCCAGTAGGACTCTAGAGATGATAAGTAGGTGTCAGCGGCGCAACTGACGCGGACCTGCACACAGACACAGAAAACTTTGTTCCCAACGAAGTTCAGAGAGGTTTTCAATCTCTCCGGTATTGTTGTTCACAAAGGATAAAACGCAAGGGATAATGATAGCAAGTAAAAGCAGTAAAGTAAATATAGCTTGGAAATAATAATGAGGATATCGACCGGGATACGTGATGTTCACTAGTGATGTCTCTCTCCCAAAAGACGATATAACTGCTATGCGAGGTAAACAAATTACAGAAGGGCAATTGACAGGATTATGAACGCACCGCAATGCTAACTATGCTACAAAAGAAAGGAAGAGGCTCAAAAGCACGGGCAGTACGCCAAAATAAGTAGACCGAAATCCATCTGCATCTACTAATAATCATCCACCTTGAGATATCTAACCAAAACATCTCGCTGGTATTAATTTGCGAGCCCCACCCAAAGTGTAAACCCAAAGCAACAGACAACTGCATTAAAAAGAACTTTGCGTAAAGTAAACAATCCTTGTAACCGCGGTTAAAAGCACCGTTGTTTTCCCCCTTGTGGCAACAACACATCCCCTAGACTCATGTTTCTGTCACTCAAGCGTGTCATCGGGGGGCATGAACCCACAATCTAGCACAACGTTCCCTCTTGGAGTCACTACCTACTACTTGGCCAAAGCAATAAACAACAACGTAGAACATGCAAGAATTACTTAGGAACAAAAATATAAGAGATAAAAACCAAATATATTACTCTATCACAATCGGACCATAATCTCATAATCCATCAGATCCCTCCAAACTCATCATAGAAACAACAGAAATATTACAAAGGTGCCTCCATCATGTAGGGCAGCTCACGAGGTCTAAACAATGAAGATCAAAGAGGGGAGGAGAACATCACATAGCTACTGATCACGGACCCATGGTCCAAGGAAAACTACTCACGAGACATCCGGGGAGAATCCATGGTGGAGAGGAGACTCCCGAAGGTCAATCCTCCCTTCGGCAGGGTGCCGGGAAGAGGTCTTCTGGTGCTCCCGATCTCGGAAGCGCGGCGGCGGCGGAACAGAGGCGAGTTTGCGGAATAGGGTTCCTCTTCTGGAGTTTTCCCATGACGGAGAATAAAAAGGCGAAGGGGGGCAGCCAGAGGTGGACCAGGGGCCCCAGGCACCCCCCCAGGCGCGGCCAGGGGTGGGGCCGCGCCGGGTGGCCGCCTGGGCCCCCTGGCTCCCCTCTGGCCCCTCCCGGGCTCTTCTCGAAGCTTCCTGTACGCTGATTTTTCGCGGAATTTTTCTGGCACTTTTTATATGGGGGAAAACTGAAATAGAAAAACAGCAGAAAACAGGAACTGGCACTGGGGTGCACTGAGTTAATAGGTTAGTCGAAATATGACCAAAAGTGTATGAAAGTGTTTCTAGATCATAGCAATATCACACAAAACATGAATGGAGCAAGCAGAAATTATAGATACGTTTTGGACGTATCAACATCCCCAAGCTTAATTCCTGCTCGTCCTCGAGTAGGTAAATGATAACAACATAATTTCTGTGGTGACATGCTAGCAACCATAAAAGAACTTTGAAAAGTAAAGCAATCAAGGTTAGAGATTCAATTCAAGTCATAACATGCAAGAGTCTATATTAACATTGAAACAAGTAACAAAATAACAATAGGTGCAAGAGCTCTCGCTGTCCGTGACTCGAATGTCTCCAAATGGTGTTTGCGTGCAAGAAGGGGGATAGGGAATATGAGAAAAAGTAATTTTTGTGTTGAGAACTCAATCTACTAAAGTTTCACACTTGGTCTTCTTCTGGAATCTTATCTTGACTCGTCCCCAGACCACTAGCCAGGTACAAGTCAATTTGATCCACTCCTTTTCGATATTTTGAGCACTCATGGAATGGATGAGCGTAAGCACGAGAGTTGGCACTTAGGATGGAAAAGAGAGAAATATGGTGGAGGAGGAAGACAAAAGGGATGATAAAGGCTCACATCAATGAGGAAAATCATAGGCAAGGGATGCCAAATGATAGATATGATGTGAGGAGTAGGGATTGCCATGCAACGGATGCACATACGAGCTAAGAAGCTCTCCAATGGAACTAGTGGGGGTGCATCTAACTTGCTCTCTCATGAAGACCTAGAGCTCGTTTGAGGAGGCTCATCCTTGGAATATGCAAGCCAAGTTCTATAGTGTGAGGGTCCCCACATAGCTATATGCATAATGATCATCTCTATGGAGTACAAGGATATAAAGGGAGTACTAGTGTGGATCTCTCAAAAGGATAGTAGTGTTGCCCCTTTCTCTCTTTTTATTTCTTTTTCTCTTTTTTTGTATTTTGTGTGTGGCCTCAATGGCTCTTTCTATTTAACTCTCATTTGTCCTCTTTGGGATCTTTTAATGTGTCCACTTTGGGATCTTATAATCTGTCCACTTTGGGATCTTTGCCTCACTTAAGGGAAACACTCTATTTTACAAGAAGGTAAAGGAGATCTTTCACACTTTACAAGGTACTCAAAACAGAAAGAAGATGTAACTATGATGATGTATGCAATGTATGCCGGTGCCAGTGTAGCAGGAACATGTATGGCATGAAGATCAAGTCATGAAGAGGTGGAAGTTGCATGGCAATATAACTCGGAAAGGCTATGGAAATGCCTTGATAGGTAGGTATGGTGGCTGTTTTGAGGGAAGATATAAGGAGGCTTATGATGACAGAGCGTATCATGCCAAGGGTTTGGATGTGCCGGCGAAGGTGGACACCAACTCTCGGAGTGAGAAGAAGGCAATGCACGGCACGAGAGATGCTTGCAAAATATGGGAAGGTGGAAGTGTCAACTTTCAATACTTACATTAGTCCGAAGAACTCATGGACTTATTATCGGTAACTCTCAATCTAATAAGGAGGTTCACAAAGAGACAAGTACCCCGAGGAGGAGTGTATGGGGGTTTGGTTATCCTTGCGCATCTTCGACTCATGGTACGTGACTATTCTCTGATATTCGACCCCTCAGAAGAGTAGTGATCCATCTAGTAGCTAGAGTTCTCAACTAGTTTTGTAGGTTTTGAAAATACACACGGATTGCCCAAAATACGACACCTATCAAAAATAGGCAAGATCTCTTGACACCAAAAGTTCAAACATTACTCACATCAATACCTCAAAACTATTGCAAGTTACTACTAAAATTAAATAGCAACCTCAATTACCTACTTTCAAGACAAGACACAACTCAGTGCAACAACCAACTCTTTTTAACAAGATAAACATGAAAACTAAAAAGAGTTCCAGCAAAAAACTAAACAAAATGCAAGGCTCTTGCTAGAGACAAACTAAGACTAAAACTAAACATGGCAGTAGCTACGAAAAGATAAAGAACACACAACAGCAAAAAGATAAGCAGGAAAAATCCTATGATGTGTTCTAAATTTTGAAAGTGGAGTGTGTTTCTCTCCCACACAAAGTAAGACGGGATCTAACTTGTTATGAACAGAAAGCAAAGCTAAAGAAAACTAAAGACAAAACCTAAGAGCGAGACGCACCAAGCATAGCACATAACGCATGAAGTGATAAAAATATAGTGAGACGAAGGACGAACTGATGATTGTTGATGGAGAAGGGGATGCACGGGGGCATCCCCAAGCTTAGACGCTTGAGTCTCCTTGAATATTTGTTGGGGATGCATGGGAGCATCCCCAAGCTTGAGCGCTTGACACTCCTGGATCTTCTTTCATCATCTTCCATCAGACACTTGAAAACTCCCTTCATACACAACTCATCATAAGTTGATTAGAGAGGTTAGTACCCTTAATAAATAATTTTTCCCACTGGATATAAAGATATTCTTGAAGATCTCCTGATTATCAAGAGTGCCAAAAAGTTTTTGCAAAGAAAAAGCAAGTTTAAGGTTTGCAAAAGTTAGGAGAGACAAAACGTGGCAGAATCTTCGAAAAACAGAGCAGCAGATAGTAAAGAATTTTTTATGGGCACTTCTGCAACTCAAATAAAAAAACTCAGAACATACGGAAGTTTCGTAATTGTATAGAGCATATTGTGTATAAATTTCAGCTCAAAAAGATGAACTGGGATTTTTATGGAATTTTTCTGGTCACGAGGACAGAATCTGTTTTCTGGAAAGCATGTCACAACTTTTACTTCCCTTGCCGTAAGAGGCTATAACTTGGCACAAAGCTGAAAAATAAAGATACAATGATGTTGCTACAGAAGTAAAAATCATCAAGAAACACCAAAAGCAAAAACAAAACACCTAAATTCGTTGCGGGCTGCCTCCCAAAAGCGCTTCTTTAAAGCCATTAGCTAGGCATGATGCAAAAGAAGAATCAAGTTTTATCAAGAGAAAGAGAATAACTAGCCCGTGTAACGGACTCAAAAGGTAACTTGATTTTCTTTCCAGGGAAGTGTTCCATCCCCTTTTTGAATGGGAATTGGAATTTTATATTCCCCTCTTTCATGTCAATAACCGCACCAACGGTGCGAAGAAAAGGACGTCCCAAAATAATTGGACACAAAGGTTCACACTCTATATCCATAACAATAAAATCAACGGGAACATAGTTGTCATTGACAATGATAAGAACATCGTCGATCTTCCCCAAAGGTTTCTTTATGGAAGAATCAAAAAGACGAACACCAAAAGAACAAGGCTCAAAGGGCTTCAATTCAAACATATCAAATATTCTTTTGGGCATAACGGAGGTACTAGCTCCAACATCACATAAAGCATAGCAAGAGAAGTTATTTAATTAAGATTTGATCATAGGGTCCCAACCATCATCTAGCTTCCTAGGTATGGAGGCTTCTACTCTAAGCTTCTCCTCCCTAGCTTTGATGAGAGCATTTGTGATATGCTCCGTGAAGGCAAAATTAAGTGTGCTAGTGTGGGGGTCTCTAGACATTTTGTGTAGCAAACTGATAACTTCTGAGAGGGTGCAACTATCAAAATCAATATCACTACTATCAAAGGTGGTAGTAGTGTCATCTAGGCTCACTTGTTTGAAACCCTCTATGTTCATAGGAGTTTCTTTTTCTATGGTTGAGGTATTAGCATCACCATTAATAGGTCCAACGGGACTAGGAGTGCATTGGGTGCTAATAGTTTGGGTGTCCTCAATAATTTGGATAGTGGCAACTGTGTGGTGTGTAGGAAGGCTCTTAATTCTATCCTCTTCCTCTTTTTCTCTAGCCCATCTTTCTTTAAGTTTAGCCATCATCCTAATGTTTTCATTGATTTGTAACTGGATAGCATTAATAGGAGTGGCCTTATTCTCCTCAAGGGGAGAGGTTCTAATTTTAAGCATTTCAATATCAAGGGCTAAGCTTTCCACCTTCAAAGAGAGATTATCTATTTTAGCTAATTTCTCCTCTACATTTTTGTTGAAGGATTTTTGGGTAGTGATAAAGTCTCTAATCATGCTTTCTAATTCAGAGGAGGGGTTCTTGTTGCTAGGGTAGGTATTGTTGTTCCCATAGTTGGATGGAAACGGTCTAGGATTACTAGCAAAATTTCCCCTATAAGAATTGTTGTTGAAGTTGTTTCTAGCAATAAAGTTCACATCTACTTGTTCTTGGGCAAGCAAAGAATTTAAAGGAACATCATGAGGATCAATAGAGGGTTGCTTGGTAAGTAGAGACATAATTAAGTCAACTTTTTCATTTAGGGAGGTAATTTACTCGACATAATTTACCTTCCTACCTGTTGGAGCGCGTTTGGTGTGCAATTGGGAATAATTGGTCATCATTTCATCGAGAATCTTCGTGGCAGCACCAAGTGTAGTTGACATAAAGGTTCCTACCGCGGCCGAATCTAACAGGTTCCGCGAGGTAAAGTTCAAGCCTGCATAAAAAGTCTGGATAACCATCCAGGTAGTCAAACCATGTGTAGGTCATTTCTTAACAAGAGATTTCATTCGTTCCCAAGCTTGGGAAACGTGTTCATTATCCAATTGCTTAAAATTCATAATATTACTCCTCAATTGGATAATCTTAGCAGGAGGGTAGTACTTCCCTATAAAAGCATCTTTGCACTTATCCCAAGAATCTATGCTATTTCTAGGCAAAGATTGAAACCAGATTTTAGCATCTCCCCTTAAAGAGAAAGGAAAGAGCTTGAGCTTAACAACACCACCTTCTACTTCTTTATACTTTTGCATATCACATAATTCAACAAAAGTATTCAAGTGTAAAGCAGCATCATCTCCAGCACCAGAGAATTGATCTCTCATAACAAGGTTTAGCAAAGCAGGTTTAATTTCATAAGAGGTAGCTGAAGTGGAAGGTGTGGCAATGGAAGTGCAGATAAAGTCTTGGTTGTTGTGACTAGTGAAGTCACACAACTTGGTGTTTTCAGTGGAACCCATAGTAGCAGCAAGTGTGGCAGATTTTTTTGTAAATTTTGATAAAAGACACAAAGATAAAAACTGAAAGATAAACTAACAAGACTAAAAAAAAGGTAAAGGGTAGTGTGCAACTCCCCTATCTTAGCACTCGGAGTCCCCGGCAACGGCGCCAGAAAAATTGCTTGATGGCTTCTCGCCCTTCGTTCGTTACCCCAAGTGGAAGGTTTGAGATATAGTGCAGCAACAGTTTTCCCTCGGTGAAGATACCAACGATTGTCTCCAGTAGGACTCCAGAGATGATAAGTAGCTGTCAGCGGCGCAACTGACGCGGACCTGCACACAGACACAGATAAATTTGTTCCCAACGAAGTTCAGAGAGGTTGTCAATCTCTCCGGTCTTGTTGTTCACAAAGGATAAAACGCAAGGGACAATGATAGCAAGTAAAAGAAGTAAAGTAAATATAGCTTGGAAATAATAATGAGGATATGGACCGGGATACGTGATGTTCACTAGTGATGTCTCTCTCCCAAAAGACGATATAACTGCTATGCAAGGTAAACAAATTACAGAAGGGCAATTGACAGGATTATGAACGCACCGCAATGCTAACTATGCTACAAAAGAAAGGAAGAGGCTCAAAAGCACGGGCAGTACGCCAAAATAAGTAGACCGAAATCCATCTGCATCTACTACTAATCATCCACCTTGAGATATCTATCCAGAACATCTCGCTGGTATTAAGTTGCGAGCCCCACCCAAAGTGTAAACCCAAAGCAACAGACAACTGCATTAAAAAGAACTTTGCGTAAAGTAAACAATCCTTGTAACCGCGGTTACAAGAACCGTTGTTTTCCCCCTTGTGGCAACAACACATCCCCTAGACTCATGTTTCTGTCACTCAAGCGTGTCATCGGGGGGCATGAATCCACAATCTAGCACAACGTTCCCTCTTGGAGTCACTACCTACTACTTGTCCAAAGCAATAAACAGCAATGGAGAACATGCAAGAATTACTTAGGAACAAAAATATAAGAGATAAAAACCAAATATATTACTCTATCACAATCTGAACATAATCTCATAATCCATCAGATCCCTCCAAACTCAGCATAGCAACAGCAGAAATATTACAAAGGTGCCTCGATCATGTAGGGCAGCTCACGAGGTCTAAACAATGAAGATCAAAGAGGGGAGGAGAACATCACATAGCTTCTGATCACGGACCCATGGTCCAAGGAAAACTACTCAAGAGACATCCGGGGAGCATCCATGGTGGAGAGGAGACTGCCGGAGGTCAATCCTCCCTCCGACAGGGTGACTGGAAGAGGTCTTCTGGTGCTCCCAATCTTGGAAGCGCGGCGGCGGCGGAACAGAGGCGAGTTTGCGGAATAGGGTTCCTCTTCTAGAGTTTTCCCGTGACGGAGAATAAATAGGCGAAGGGGGCAGCCAGAGGTGGACCAGGGACCCCAGGCGCCCGCCTGGGCCGGCCAGGGGTGGGTCCGCGCCGGGTGGCCGCCTGGGCCACCCTGGCTCCCCTCTGGCCCCTCCCGGGCTCTTCTCGAAGCTTCCTGTACGCTGATTTTTCCTATATTTTTCCCGGAATTTTTCTGGCACTTTTTATATGGGGGACAACTGAAATAGAAAAACAGCAGAAAACAGGAACTGGCACTGGGGTGCACTGAGTTAATAGGTTTGTCCAAATATGATCAAAAGTGTATGAAAGTGTATCTAGATCATAGCAATATCACACAAAACATGCATGGAGCAAGCAGAAATTATAGATACATTTTGGACGTATCATTGAGCACCCGGATGGGTGTAGTGCCACACGTGTAGAACCTCGTAGTACTCGCACATGTACGAGACTCGATGACGACCTCCGATCTCCGATCCAGCGAAGGTGGCGGAAGCAGACCTCCGGACGGAGCTTCGGAAGCAGGACGACCTCCGATTCTAGCAGAGATGCCTCAATTCCACTACAAGCTCACACTAGGGAGCCCACCGTGTAAGAGACGAGGAAGGGGAGAAGACCGGATAAAACCGATCTCAATTCGGAGTAATATTTTTTTTCTCACGAATTTCTGTGTATTAAATATGTGCAATTGAGGCCTTAAGTCTCTGATAGTTCCGAAAAGGTCTCTGATTTCATCGAGCCCTTAAGTGTGTTACCCTATGGTCCGAGAACACTCCAGTCATGACCGAGATGAGGCTACGGTCAATGATCATCAGCGGGACCTGGATGCCCATAATGACCGCTATGCATTCCGGATATCAACACCGATTGGACCTTACGTCGTATAGCATTCCCTTTGTCAGCGATACTGGATTGTTCCGAGAATCGATCAATGACATCCTATGTCTGGTTCAACCTCGTTATCGACGAATCCTTATTCACTCGTTCCCGTGATATTCATCCCCGTGACCTAGTCACACGCTGCGCAGCTTTATGGATGGAATCTCACCGAGTGGGCCCTGAGTATCTATCCATCACATGGATTGACAAATCCCGCTCTTGTAACAATACTCCTCAACATATCTCCATGGAATACCCAAGATACAACCGTTATGACCCGCATATTTCAGTCAGGTGGTGGGCTGTAAGTCAAAGCATCCGAGTAGATAGTAATTATGCACGTCCTCACGGTCAAAGGAACGGTCTACTACGTTCTGTAATTAGAACACTGAACCTTCATAAGTTTGATCATGCTGTAATGCTTACTTTGGGTAATATTCATCACGTCACTCATCCAGTGAGGTGACGTCATAGTCAAGAGACTTAATTGTCCATGATCGCGAAACCACGACTATCATGTTGACCATGAACTAGTTATTGAAATAGAGGCTAACAAGGAACTCTGGGGGTTTCTATACCACACCTGTATCATTGTTTCACTGATACAGTTCTAGCACGGTATGAAACTGGTTATGAACTTTCTTAGATATATATTGGAATAATCATATATTATTTGCCTCTAGAGCATATATCCAACAGTCTCCCACTTGCACTAGAGTGCTAATAATCTAGCTGCATTTTCCCGATCATAACCAGCTTATCACATAAGTGTTCATTGATCATGCTTGCTCATGGAAGAGTGTTTGTCAATGAACTGCACCAATTCAGATTCGTATGTTTCCTTTGCAACTGGCATAGGTCAACTAGTTTGACATGCCACTCATTATCATATAATGGTTGGATGTAAGTTTCGCGGGAGAGTGAGACTATTATTTCACAGTATCCTTCAGTGATCCTTTGGTTCAGTCTTCAGAAGACTTATCCAACGTCACATATATTGGGAAATACACTCAGCCAGAAGTCCAAACTTCTTACGCTAAACTTTTATCCATACGTCTACTTTCTTAAGTAGTATTTTGTTTGTAGTGCCGTGAATCTTGCTCACATTTCCTTCATGTCTTTGGTGATGTCTCTAATTCCATATTGGCCCATAATATGGCTTTCAATTGTAATCTTGCATTACATTCAAGTCTATTATCTTTCTATACTTTAGAGCACAGTCCTCAGTATTCCTCATATACTGAATTCATGGACTTATTCAGATTCCGTGTTTTACTCCTAAAGCACATCGGAATCTGTTCTTCTTCCAAGAACTTTTGAGTCATTATGTTGTTGGATTCACAATGCATGTTATATGGTAGAATCATATGTCAAAGTACATATGAGATCACATGTCCTAGTACATGGTGCATCTCTATTCTTCCATCAAGACATTGCTTGTGATATTTGGATTTCATCCTTATATAATTTCTAGCTACAAGAACCTGTTTCTTGTCTAGAAGATTATTCCAAATTTTCTTTGTTTCATCATGAGTATCTATCACTATAGATTTCAACGTGTGATGTGTTTAGTACTTCATATAAAGGAAGATTCTTGTAATCTTGCGTTATATCTACCTTATGTTATATATATATATATCATAATGCATATACGTGCATATGAGACGATTCTCCATATACATATATCATTCGCATGTCCATATATACATACACGTGATCATTCTCCATATATGTCATAACATGCATGTATGAGATAATGATCATGCTCCCACTCAAATATATCCATCATATACTCATATATTTGTGGTTCAGCTTTCATCAAGTCATTGTATTGTTACTATGTCTTACATAATGACAATGCTCCCAAAGCTCCCACTCAGAAAATGCCCTCTGCATTCTAAGTTTCCGGAAGTCTTCAAAGTCCCACTCAGTTTCATGAAACTGCAGTCCCACTCAATATTTTGGTCATTCACAAAAAATCACTTGATCAAATCAAGGTTGAGGGTTCCTATCTTGAGGTACTACAGTCCACCCTTCCAACGAAAAAACCTTCGTCATGCCCATTGCAATTCTCTTTCAAATCCCAATTTGACCAAGACACAATTTCAGGCTATGGTCCATTTTAGTGTAAATGAAATATTTTATTGATTAAAGTGTTCCTACATTTCCGCAGTCAATCACCATTGAACTTTGGTCACAACTGTTTTATGAACCAAAATTATTCCTTATCCCTGTTACATTATTCTCAATAACCTTCTAGTTTATCCATAATATGAAATAACCGATTTATTTCACAGGACGTGAGCCATCCTTTATGTAACTCAATATTGTTTCATTTCTAGTCGTGTTCTAGGCTACCATCATTCCTTTGCATTTCAGGCAATGTTATTCCTTTTGTTTTATTAAGAAGACTCATGATTATTGTTCTGTACAGAACGTATTCATGGCAACCTTCTAAATTCAACTAAGGCTTCAACTCATATACCAAGACAAACCGTCTTTGGCATATCCTTCCTTATACAGCGTCATTACAGCGAAACACGCTTCCATTGCAATACTCTGATATTCTGAAGGAAAGGTCCAATACCTTGGTCAAAGTTTCCATTATCTCCCATTGAATCCGTGTCGAGAGACTTATTCTCGAACTACCAATCAAGCAACACAAATTTTTCTATTCGGGGAGAATATGTAATTTCAATTGCTTGTAGCTTTATCACAAAGAAGTTCTTTCTTTGGAAACCTTATAATACCATCAATTATGGAGTTATCTTGTCTCATTAGATTCAGGATGGTTTCCTATTCATGAAGTGGGTGTTTTAACTTAATGAATTAAACAACCTTGTTCGTTAATAATTTTAGTGCTAGGGGAAAGAACGTTTAGACCATACTACAATTTAGTATGACTACAAATGGTTTAAGTAGTCTAGCACTTCCATCGTAATTTGTGGTACAACTTCCACAAGTCTCCCATTATGTCAACTTTAATACTTATCACTCAGATCATATCTTAGTGATTTGTATCCTTATATTCTTACTTCACACTGTGATTCCTGGATCTTAGTTTTATGATCTCAATTGAAAACAAGCTTTCAATTAATCATATGAAGTATTTAATGATAACTCTTGTGCCCATTTAGTACATCATTTATGTATAATGATTGGCACAAGTTCTACTTGCTAGAACATTGTCTTGGTCATATTTATTGCAGAGGTTCATAGATCGTGTATCTAATCCATCTGACGCAATCATGTTGTGACTTTCATTCGGTAATGAACTCACAAGTTGATAGATCATGCATTTAATGAATTCATCAGTTATGAAATCACCTTATGCAATCAAATCTTTGACTTGTTATAATCAAGACAACTTTATCATTAAACATTGAATATTACTTGACAATAATAGCAGTATTATAAATGCTTTCTATCATAACATAAATCAATACGTAATCAAAGTATAAGCACACTTTTATTCATAAAGATAGAACAACTGACTTGTCTCATTACATGAATAACTTTGTCTCGCGAGATGCAAGACACACAACTAAGTGTTCATACTATAATGATTACATAAGATTTATATAATACTCTAAGTATATCCTATGATAGATGTCTCGGCGGAATCCATGCTGGCCATCAACTGACTTGATATCCATCAATCCTTGATTTCACCTCTTCCCGTCCATGCAACGGCATGTCTTGTTTTCATAAAACAGAATAAGTATCATATACTCATTTACTGTAGGTGTTGTATAAAGGGGAACAAACATTTATAAAGTATATCAAGTATATACCTTCTCCATCGACAACTTCTCCTTCAATGGGTTCAACTTCCAGATACTGAAGTCTATCCATGAAGTCAGAGAACTCGAGGCTTTCACCTCTGCCGACATAGCCATGGACATGGAATGTATAGCTCGGTGGAAGCGAGTGTAACACCGTTTATATTGCAGACTCATCTGTGGTCCAATAGTAAAAGTCATCTACGAGGCTCAGATGTATCTCATGCATCTTGGCCAAGTGTGCCTTCAGGCAAGAGCCTTCTTCCATCTTTGTAGAGAGAAACTCAATTTCTAACTCAAATCTGGCAACTCTAAACTGATGAAGGTATAATGACTTCAGCTCATCTATAATATCATATGTATCCAACTCAGCATATTCCTCACGCAAGGCTTGCGGAATGCTGGTTTCTATGACACCTTTAGATATGGCGTATGTCCTCCGACGATTCTGATAATCAGTCGCTGCTCATGCATCCATGTCGTTTGCTGGAGGGTTTACCACATGCTCTTTTGTTAAGAACGAAAGGTTGGCTCTCTTGAGCACAACTCTAAGGTATAAGTATCAACTAATGAAATTTGACCCATTTTCTTTAAGACTTTCACGACGTAAGAAAGAAACCAATTCAAGATACTGGGGTGTATCCATTTTCTACAAACATAATTTGCAAGGAACATAATTAAGACTAGTTCACAACAATGAGTTCATATAATCACATTATAAATGAGCTCGCACTAAAACAATCATCCCTAAGAAATTTTAGTGATTACATGATCCAGATTCACTGCCCGCCCTCGAATATCACACGGCTGACGGGTCAGTTTCAAAGGTAGACAACAACTTGTGCGATCACATTATCTGTATATTGTGACTCATGCTCGATCTTTCGATCTCTAGTATTCCGAGGCCATATCTTCATATGCTAGGCTCGCCAAATTAACCTCCATATTATATGCTTCTCAGCAAGGCCATATCTGCATATGCTAGGCTTTCCGAACCCAACCTCATGCGAACGCCGTTTAATATGTGTGACACCCGATATGTACGGAATGTCGTCCATATGGGAGATCCTTCCAGGTGGTGCACACTTTGGTAGAATACTTGTGTTTGGCTTTGTTAAGGGATCATCTTATCACATGCTACCGTCGTGTATCCTATACTAGCAAGTTTTAAGATGTTGGACTATGGAAACACTAAGTCTACAGTGTCTCCATTTGAGTTTGTTTTATCATGATGACGTTTACTACTTACTAGTAACACATAGCAAAGCTATCACTACATCACAATCAAACAAACGATAGCCCCCACTTAGGAATACAAAGTTTAGACGATCTAGTTGTATATTGCAGGTTTTACGTGGCTGCTAGGGCTTTCATAGTTAAACAGGTTTTAACCTACGAGTCAACCACAACGTCAACCATACGATTGTCTCTATTACACCCCGCACGGGACCCTCCGTTGCAAATGCCACATCCGCTAAAGTAGAGAGACATACACCCCCCAGAGCCACTTTATACGGTACAAGCCGCATGTCAAGCGTGGAACCAGTCTCGCGTACGAGTACGCGTAAGGTCGGTCGGGGCCGCTTCATCAAACGATGCCGCAGATGTGAACAAGTACACGTGGGAGGGTAACAATCATACAATCAGCAACCACATCCCCGATGTGTTCTATCCGTACAGTAATACTAAGCATAGACCTAGCTCTGATACCACTGTTGGGGTGCGCAGCGGAAAACACAAAATTTTCCTAACTAGTGTTTCCCATAACCCAAGATCTAGCTAGCCGTATTACCGTAACGGAAAGGAGTGCGGAATAACATACCTCGGGGTGTAGCCCGTTGCGCGGGAAACGTTCCCGCAAACGTGGCAGGTGTAGTCGAACAAGTTTCACAGCCCCCTGGCTGTGTTGAGCACCCGAATGGGTGTAGTGCCACACGTGTAGCACCTCGTAGTACTCGCACACGTACGAGACTCGATGAAGACCTCCGATCGCCGATCCAGCGAAGGTGGAAGAAGCAAACCTCCGGACGGAGCTTCGGCAGCACGACGGCCTCCGATTCTAGCAGAGATGCCTCAATTCCACTACAAGCTCACACTAGGTAGCCCACCGTGGAAGAGACGAGGAAGGGGAGAAGACCGGAGAAAACATATCTCAATTCGGAGTAATATTTATTTTGTCATGAATTTCTGTGTATTAAATATGTGCGCCCTGCCCATCTATATATAGGTAGAGGGGAGGGAGTCAACCCCTCTCCCCTAGCAAGGTGGGACTAAAGTCCCTTGCTAGGGAAAGGTGGCCGACCAAGGGGGGAGGGGGGTGTTGGGATACGGGGCAGAAAACACAAATTTTTCATACCTACGGTACCCGAACCCAAGATCTATGCTATGGCGATGTAAAGTAACGGAGGGAATCGATGTTCATACCTTTGAAGACCGAAAGAGGGAAACGTTCTTACGAACGTGGTTGGCGTAGACTCAGAACTACGACCTCCCTGTCGTGTAGAAGACCACCACCGGCGAGGATGACTCCCGGTAAACCTCCAGCGACGAAGCAGCACCACAGGTGTAATGCCTCGAAGGGATTATACACGTACGGCACAATCGATGTTCCTCCCGGGCTCCGAACCAGGCGAGCAGCGGAAGAAAGACGGCTACGGATCCCGACTCCGGCAGAGCGACGGCCTGCCTTATGGTGGAGAACTCCAATCCTGGTGCAGACTCCAAACAAGGGGAGTCCACTTCCGGAAAAGGAGAAGGAAGAAGAAGGAGATCAATTGTTGTATGGAAAAAGGGGGGGTCTACCCCTCTATATAAAGGCCAAGGGGGGGTGTGATCCCTCTTCCCTCCCCCATGTGGGACTAAACCCCCAAGGGGGGGGGGGGAAGGGCTCCGGCCAAGGGGGGGTTGGGCCCCACCCCTTGGCGCCAAGCCCAAGGGGGGGAACCCCCTCCTCCCCTAATGGGCCTCAAAGGCCCATATAGCCTTTTTCCATTATTTTTAATTATTTAATAAGTTTTAAATATTTAATTCAGATAATTAAATAATAAAAACATTATTAAAACAATTAAACTTTATTTTGAACTATTCAAAATGTCCGGAAACCATTCCGTCCTCCTCCGGAACTATTCCGGTGATTTCTCCTATTTCACCGATTGATCCCGTAACTGTCCTATGCATCAATTGCCCTTAAGTGTAACACCCTAACGGTCTGGGAAACAGCAGACATGGTCGAGACTCTTCTCATTGACCAATGACTAGTCAGTTGGACCTGGTTACAATCCTTGACAGCCCCTGCGCTTCCATCGAATGAAATTCGATCGCTTTTGGAAACCGTTAACGATACGACGTAATCCCTTTGTTCTGCGGTACTTTGTTTGTCCGAGGTTTTGATCGTCGGTATCCCACATACCGTGTTCACATCTCGTTCACGACAAACAACTTCTCTCGTCCATGATCATTGCATATCTTGTGACCTAGTCACGTCCTTGCAAGGGGTTGATGCAATATCACCGAGTGGGCCCAGAGTACCTGTCCTGTCACAAGGACTGACAAATCCCGCTTTGATCTATTAACATACTCATCAACCATCTATTTAGGAATACCCAAAGTGCTCCGTTATAGCCAGCATATTTCAGTCAGGCGGTGGGATACAAATCAAAGTCTCCTCATAGATCGTGATTACGTATGATCATTACGGTCTAAGGACTAAGCCATACGTTTCAAAGTCATAGCAACGCTGAACTATGTGACTCGATCACATTGCAGTACTTTAGGTCGGTGTCTGTCCATCACATCATTCCCCTAATGATATGACCTCATTGTCAATGGACTTAAGTGTCGCCATGATCAGGAAAGCTTGATCAATCAATTGCCCAATGAGATAGTTTACCCGAGTTAAACTACGGACCATGTTTTATACTACACCTGTATTAGTATTTCCAAGTAATACAGTTATAGCACAGTATAAAACGTATTATGAACAAAACGGACATGTGACAAATATCTTTATTAATTTGTCTCTAGGGCACATATCCAACAGTCTCCCACTTGCACTAGAGTACAAATTACACTAGTTTACATCAGGTATGTATCTAACACCAATGGTCTCTCGGTGTTCTTCAAACTTGCCCTGTGGAAGAGGTTTAGTCATCGGGTCTGCTGCGTTCAGATCCGTATGTATCTTGTGAATCCTAGTGTGTCCATCCCTGACGTAGTCTCGCGTCACATGGAACTTTCGGAGGATGTGCTTGGCTGTAGAGTGAGTTCTTGGCTCCTTCGCGTTAGCAATGGCACCCGTGTTGTCGCAGAAGATTCCCACGGGGTCAGTGCAACTGGGAAAGACGCCAAGCTCGATCACGAACTTCTTCAGCCACAGCGCCTCATTTGACGCTTCGCAAGCGGCAATATACTCCGACTCCATTGAAGATTGAGCGACGACTGACTGTTTGCCGCTCCTCCAGCTAATCGCGCCTCCGTTCAACATGAAAACATATCCCGTCTGGGACTTCGAGTCATCTAGGTCTGAGCCGAGGCTTGCGTCAACGTAACCCTTTACGGTGAGCTCCTCATCAACACCTCCATAAACAAGAAATTGATCCTTGGTTCTTCTCAAGTACTTAAGGATGTTCTTCACTGTTGTGCAATGGGCCATTCCCGGATTACTCTGGTAGCGATTAGTCATACTAATGGACAGCGCTAAATCCGGTCTGGTACATAACATAGCATACATGAGAGAACCTATGGCTGAGGCATAGGGCTTTGAGGATATCTCCTCTTTCTCTTTAGCTGTGGTCGGGCATTGAGTCACGCTTAGTTTGACACCTTTTATAACTGGCAAGAGACCTCTCTTGGAGTCATCCATTTTGAACCTTTTCAAAATCTTGTCAATATAAGTATTCTGACTCAAGGCCAACCTCCGATTAGGTCTATCTCTATAGATCTTAATCCCCAGTATGTACGCAGCTTCACCTAGGTCCTTCATGGAAAATTGTCCATTCAGATATTCCTTCACTTCCTCTAAGAATTTCTTATCGTTCCCTATTAGTAATATGTCATCTACATATAACACAAGGAATGCTACAGAGCTCCCACTCAGTTTCTTATAGACGCAGAACTCTTCGACGTTTTGGACAAATCCAAAAGCTTTAATGACTTCATCAAATCGAAGATTCCAGCTCCGAGATGCTTGCTTCAACCCATAGATGGACCGTTGAAGCTTGCAAACCTTACCAGCATTCCTTGGATCGACAAACCCCTCTGGTTGCATCATATACAACTCTTCCTCAATGTTGCCATTTAGGAATGCAGTTATCACATCCATCTGCCATATCTCGTAATCATGATATGCAGCTATTGCTAGTAGGATCCGAATAGACTTTATCATCGCTATAGGAGAGAACGTCTCCTCGTAGTCAACTCCTTGAATTTGTCGGAAACCCTTCGCGACAAGTCGAGCTTTGTAGACAGATACGTTTCCGTCTGCGTCAGTCTTTTTCTTGAAAATCCATTTATTCTCGACGGCCTTGCGGTCCTCGGGAATATCCACCAAAGTCCATACTTTGTTGGTGTACATGGAGTCTATTTCGGATTTCATGGATTCAAGCCATTTCTCGGACTCGGGTCCCTCCATTGCTTCTTTGTAACTCGTAGGTTCATCCGACTCAACAGCCAAGATTGTATTCACAAGCTGTCCGTAAAAATCAGTAGGTTGACGGACTCTTGATGACCTACGGGGCATAAAAGGTTCCTCTTCATTCTCATCATGATCATCGTGAATGTCATGATCGTTATGAATGTCGTTCTGGCCATTCTCTTCAACTCCCACTGTGGAAGATGGTTCCAGAACAAATTCCGTAGCCATTTCATCCAATTGGAGTGATTGGTCAGTTACTTCATCGAGGTCTATTTTCCTCCCACTCAACTCTTTCGCGAGAAACTCCTTCTCAAGAAATTGTCCCGTCTTGGCAACAAACGTTTTGCTGTCAGACTTGTTGTAGAAGGTGTACCCACAAGTTTCCTTGGGATAGCCCACAAAGATGCACTTATCCGCCTTGGATTCAAGTTTGTCAGGCTGTAGTTTCCTAACATAAGCCTCACAACCCCAAATCTTCAGGTGAGACAACTCAGGTTTAGTGCCATGCCATTCTTCAAATGGTGTTGTCTTTACGGATTTGGATGGTGCCCTATTAAGAATATGAATGGCGGTTTCTAATGCATACCCCCAGAATGACACAGGCAAATCAGTATGAGACATCATCGATCGTACACTATCAAATAGGGTTCGATTACGTCGCTCAGCTACACCGTTTCTCTGAGGTGTGCCTGCCGGCGTAAGCTGTGGTACTATGCCACAAGACTTCAGATGATTGCCAAACTCGTGACTCAAATACTCGCCACCTCGATCCGATCGAAGGTGCTTGATTTTCCTTCCGAGTTGATTTTCGACCTCATTCTGAAATTCCTTGAACTTTTCAAAGGTTTCAGACTTGTGCTTCATCAAGTAAATATACCCATATCTACTCAAGTCATCAGTAAAGGTCACGAAGTAACGAAGATCATTGCGAGTGGGGACGTTCATGGTTCCACATACATCCGTGTGTATGATCCCTAATAAGACATCCGCACGCTCCATCACACCATTGAATGGAGTCCTTGTCATTTTGCCCATGAGGCATTGTTCACATGTATCAAGGGATCCAAAATCCAATGAGTCAAGAAGTCCATCCTTATGGAGCTTCTCCATGCGTTTTACACCAATATGACCAAGTCGGCAATGCCACATCATCATGTGATCTTCATTATTCTTCAATCTTTTGGCCTCAATATTGTTAACGTGACTCACGTCACCATCGAGATTAAGTATGAATAAACCATGCGACTCCGATGCGTGAACATAAAACATATCATCCTTATAAATCGAACAACCAATTGTATCGGACTTAAAAGAATAGTGGTCTCGCTTCAAGCAAGAACCACTCACGATGTTCACACTCAACGCGGGTACATAGTAACATTTATTCAGAACTAAAACCAATCCCGAAGGGAGACTAAGATGCTTCGTGCCGACCGCCAAGACTTCAATCTGGCAGCCATTCCCCACGCGCATCGTCACTTCATCCTTGACCAAGCGTCTCCTATTCCTTAGTCCCTGAATGGAATTAGAAATATGAGCGACATACCCTGTATCAAATATCCAGGATGTGTTCCCAGCGCTTGTCAAGAGAAGTTCAACAATATGTATATCAAATATACCTTCGTCTCTCTTGGCGACCTTGCCAGCCTTCTTGTCCTTTAGGTACTTGGGACAGTTGCGCTTCCAGTGACCTTCACCCTTGCAGTAGAAGCACTCCACTCCGAGTTTAGGCTTGGGTGCCTTGGGAGGAGCGGCAACTGACTTGCCATCCCTCTTAGGGCCACCTCTTCTGGCCTTCTCCCGTCTGCTTGACTTCTTGAAGTCAGTGGTCTTGTTGACCATGAAGACGGCGTGCTCCTTCTTGATCTCAACCTCAGCGCTCTTTAGCATGGCGAACAACTCAGAAGGGGTTTTGGTCATCCCCTGCATGTTGTAGTTCAGCACAAAGCCTTTGTAGCTAGGGGGAAGCGACTGCAACACCCTATCAACCGCAAGTTCATCTGGAATCTGACATTCCAGAGCATTCAAGCGCTGAACGTAGCCAGACATTTTGACCACGGGCTCACTCACGCTGCCGTGCTCATCCATCTTTGCTGAGAAGAAGGCTTCAGAAGCCTCGTACCGTTCAGCCCTGGCTTGAGGTGCGAAGACCGCCTTGAGGTCGGTGATAATCTCATATGCACCCATCCTCTCAAAGCGTTTCTGCAGCTCAGCCTCCATGGAGTAGAGCATGCCACTCTGGACAAGGTTGTAATCATCAGTCTTGGAGAGATAGACATTCTTCTCATCCTGACTGGCATCATCTGCTGGTGCGTCACCTAGTGCGTTCTCTAGTACGTATGCCATTTTGAGGGGAACGAGGAGAATCCTCAGGGTGCGGAACCAGTTGGTGAAGTTTGTCCCATCTGTTTTTAGCTTATCTTTCTCTAGGAATGATCCTAAGTTGAACGAGGGGCGAGGTGCTGCCATCTACAAGGTCGGATTCACAACGATACATATTTAGACTTTTGTTCATAATGTGGAGTTTCAATTTAATCTTAAAATTCTAGAAAGCTCCCACTTAGATAAACACCTCTCAATTTAACTAAGTGATTACACAATCCCAGCCCCCATACCTCCCCCGATATGTACGGCCCAGTATGCGAACCAGGTAGGCCTCTAAGCCAATCACATCAGGCATGTGACTCGTGCTCGACCTTTCGGTCTTCTGTGTTCCAGGCCCGCATCTACATACGTCAAGCCTGCCAATCGAACCTTGATGTTAGCTGTTCAGCAAGGCCATATCTGCATATGCCAGGCTCGCCGAACCCAACCTCATGCGAACTCCGTTGAATATGTAGGACAACTCCGGTATGTACGGAGCATCAAGCCATATGGGAGAACCTTCCAGGTGGTGCCCATCAAAAGGGAGCACACAATGTTGGTATTGTGAGAGATGGTCCTGTTTCGTGCTACCGTCGATATATCTAGCATACTAGCATAAAACAGGAAGTAAAACTTTAAATCATACAACCTATGATCCCCCTTCATGCAAAGCAAAGTTAAACGCCTTTCTACTTTAGCTTGTGCAAGTTTTACGTGGCTGCTAGGGGTTTCGAGAGAGAGAACCGATTTCTATCATGCGAAAAACAAGCCACAACACCGTCTCCCATCCGTCTCTATTACACCCCTGTCGGGGCCCTCCGTTGCAAACATCTTCGCATCGCTAATGCAGAGAGACAAACACCCCCAGCCACTTTATATGGTACAAGCCATATGTCAAGCGTGGAACCAGTCTCGCGTAAACGCGTAAGGTCGGTCGGGGGCCGCTTCATCAAACATTGCCGCAATGCTGAATGAGTACACGTGGGAGGGTAACGAATGAAGATTCGATGCCCACATCCTAGATGTGTTCTATCCGTACAATACATCTACGCATAGCTAGCTCATGATACCACTGTTGGGATACGGGGCAGAAAACACAAATTTTTCATACCTACGGTACCCGAACCCAAGATCTATGCTATGGCGATGTAAAGTAACGGAGGGAATCGATGTTCATACCTTTGAAGACCGAAAGAGGGAAACGTTCTTACGAATGTGGTTGGCGTAGACTCAGAACTACGACCTCCCTGTCGTGTAGAAGACCACCACCGGCGAGGATGACTCCCGGTAAACCTCCAGCGACGAAGCAGCACCACAGGTGTAATGCCTCGAAGGGATTATACACGTACGGCACAATCGATGTTCCTCCCGGGCTCCGAACCAGGCGAGCAACGGAAGAAAGACGGCTACGGATCCCGACTCCGGCAGAGCGACGGCCTGCCTTATGGTGGAGAACTCCAATCCTGGTGCAGACTCCAAACAAGGGGAGTCCACTTCCGGAAAAGGAGAAGGAAGAAGAAGGAGATCAATTGTTGTATGGAAAAAGCGGGGTCTACCCCTCTATATAAAGGCCAAGGGGGGGTGTGATCCCTCTTCCCTCCCCCATGTGGGACTAAACCCCCAAGGGGGGGAAGGGCGCCGGCCAAGGGGGGGTTGGGCCCCACCCCTTGGCGCCAAGCCCAAGGGGGGGAACCCCCTCCTCCCCTAATGGGCCTCAAAGGCCCATATAGCCTTTTTCCATTATTTTTAATTATTTAATAAGTTTTAAATATTTAATTCAGATAATTAAATAATAAAAACATTATTAAAACAATTAAACTTTATTTTGAACTATTCAAAATGTCCGGAAACCATTCCGTCCTCCTCCGGAACTATTCCGGTGATTTCTCCTATTTCACCGATTGATCCCGTAACTGTCCTATGCATCAATTTCCCTTAAGTGTAACACCCTAACGGTCCGGGAAACAGCAGACATGGTCGAGACTCTTCTCATTGACCAATGACTAGTCAGTTGGACCTGGTTACAATCCTTGACAGCCCCTGCGCTTCCATCGAATGAGCTTCGATCGCTTTTGGAAACCGTTAACGATACGACGTAATCCCTTTGTTCTGCGGTACTTTGTTTGTCCGAGGTTTTGATCGTCGGTATCCCACATACCGTGTTCACATCTCGTTCACGACAAACAACTTCTCTCGTCCATGATCATTGCATCTCTTGTGACCTAGTCACGTCCTTGCAAGGGGTTGATACAATATCACCGAGTGGGCCCAGAGTACCTGTCCTGTCACAAGGACTGACAAATCCCGCTTTGATCTATTAACATACTCATCAACCATCTATTTCGGAATACCCAAAGTGCTCCGTTATAGCCAGCATATTTCAGTCAGGCGGTGGGATACAAATCAAAGTCTCCTCATAGATCGTGATTACGTATGATCATTACGGTCTAAGGACTAAGCCATACGTTTCAAAGTCATAGCAACGCTGAACTATGTGACTCGATCACATTGCATTACTTTAGGTGGGTGTCTGTCCATCACATCATTCCCCTAATGATATGACCTCATTGTCAATGGACTTAAGTGTCGCCATGATCAGGAAAGCTTGATCAATCAATTGCCCAAAAAGATAGTTTACCCGAGTTAAACTACGGACCATGTTTTATACTACACCTGTATTAGTATTTCCAAGTAATACAGTTATAGCACAGGATAAAACGTATTATGAACAAAACGGATATGTGACAAATATCTTTATTAATTTGTCTCTAGGGCACATATCCAACAGGGGGCGCACCCCTCATGGGCCCTAGGGCCCATGGCGCCTCCCTCCCTCTCTCTCTCTCTTTTTCATTTTCCCTTTATTTCCCCTAATGGGCCTCTTTCATAAATAAGGCCCATAGCACTTTTTAATTATAAATAAAATGTTTTTATTATTAATTCAATTAATTAATAACTAAAATATATTATTCCTTCTCCCGGTGCTCCGGAACACCTTCCGGCTCACTCCAAAACTCCTTTGGGTCAACACAGAACTTTTCCGATGCTGTTTCCTTTATTCTCCGGAAACTCCGATAGTTCCGAAAAGGTCTAGGATTTCATCGAGCCATTAAGTGTGTTACCCTACGGTCCGAGAACACTCCAGTCATGACCGAGATGAGGCTACGGTCAATGATCATCAGCGGGACCTGGATGCCCGTAATGACCCCTGTGCATTCCGGATATCAACACCAATTGGACCTTACGTCGTATAGCATTCCCTTTGTCAGCGATACTGGATTGTTCCGAGATTCTCTCAATGACATCCTATGTCTGGTTCAACCTCGTTACCGACAAATCCTTATTCAATCGTTCCCGTGATATTCATCCCCGTGACCTAGTCACACGTTGCGCAGCTTTATGGATGGAATCTCACCGAATGGGCCCTGAGTATCTATCCATCACATGGATTGACAAATCCCGCTCTTGTAACAATACTCCTCAACATATCTCCACGGAATACCCAAGATACAACCGTTATGACCCGCATATTTCAGTCAGGTGGTGGGATGTAAGTCAAAGCATCCGAGTAGATAGCAATTATGCACGAACTCACGGTCAAAGGAACGGTCTACTACGTTCTGTAATTACAACACTGAACCTTCATAAGTTTGATCATGTTGTAATGCTTACTTTGGGTAATGTTCATCACGTCACTAATCCAGTGAGGTGACCTCATAGTCAAGAGACTTAATTGTCCATGATCGCGAAACCACGACCATCATGTTGACCGTGAACTAGTTATTGAAATAGAGGCTAACTAGGAACTCTGGGGGTTTCTATACCACACCTGTATCATTGTTTCACTGATACAGTTCTAGCATGGTATTAAACTGGTTATGAACTTGCTTAGATATATATTGGAATAATCATATATTATTTTCCTCTAGAGCATATATCCAACAAAAACAGTGTCTGCGAAGTGTCTCCAATAATCGCTCTTCTTCGAATCCTGAAAGGTTAGCATTGATAATGACAGGATATATTTTCTTTTCATCTAAATAAGCATACTTGAGTGTATCGGGAAGTGATTTGAGGTCAAATACCGGGTCTTCTTTTGGTTGTGCTAGGATTCCTAAAGGCTCAACTGGAAGGTTGTGCTTCAGGATAGCAGTTTGTCTTGTGAATATTTTGTCCAACTCATTTCTTTCCTGCATATGCATATCATTCTCGTGGTCTTCCATATATTGCTGCAAAGGATCATTAGGAGGAATAGCAATAGAAGCAATATTTTTGATAATTTTATCATCACTAAGTAAATCAGTACCACGAGGTTGCTTGGGAAATTTAGAGAAGTTAAATTCATATGGCTCACCATTGAATTCAACAGAGACTTTACCTTTCTTACAGTCTATTACAACACCACAAGTGTTGAGGAAATGTCTACCAAGGATAATAGGGAAAAAACTATCTTGCACTGAACCAAGTACGAGAAAGTCGGTAGGATACTTTACCTTTCAACATAGGACTTCAACATCTCTCACAATTCCGATGGGAGAGATAGTTTATTTGTTTGCTAGATAAATGGTAACATCAACTTCTTCAAGTTCACAGGGTGAAATTTCACCCATGATCTCCTGATAGAGTGAATAAGGAATAGCGCTAGCACTGGATCCCAGATCGCAGAGCCCGTAATAGTTGTGATCTCCTATCTTGACAGATACAACTGGTGTACCTGAAATTGGACTCTTATTCTTGGTTGTGACAATGTTAGTTGAAACGGCACAAAAATTTATCTTGGAATCTGAAATATCATTAGTGACTAAATCTTTAATCACCGCAACTTGAGGATCGACCTTGATCAGGTCCTCAGGTTCGTTAGTTCTTCTCTCACTCTTATTCATTATGCCTGTCACAAAGGAGTGCTCCCTCATTCTTGTAGCAAAAGGGGGCTTTTCATAGAAAACTGCAGGAAGAATAGGGTCAACGACATTTATATCAACAGTTAATTCTTTAAAAGGTTTATGATACTGAGCCTTCTCTTCTTTCAAAGAGTCAATGTGAGAGGCAAAGTTCTTACAGAAATCAATCATAAGCTAGGAATCAAGACCAATCTTAGAACAAAAGGTATTAAAATAATCAGTTTTCACATAGCTCTCAATATAATCGTGCCCATAATTTATAGCGGGTTCAATACCTCAGTATTCTTCTGGATCCTCTCGATAAGATCCCAATTTTCTTCAATGCTTTTTGTTTGGAATACCCCACTAGAGGAGGCATCCAACATCTCCTTATCCTGACGAGAAAGCCTAGCATAAAAATTTGTAATTATAATTTCTTTGGGGAGTTCATTAATAGGACATTTGAACATTAGGGATTTAAGTCTCCCCCAAGCTTGAGCGATACTCTCTCTGTCGCGAGACCAAAAGTTGTAGATGTAGTTCTTGTCTCGATGAATTTCATGAAGAGGGTAAAACTTTGTATCAAAGAGAGACATAAGCTCTTCCCAATTGAATAGATGTGAGTTATCAAGGAGCTTATACCAATATTAAGCTTTACCTATAAGCGATACAGAGAATAATTTCTTCATGACGAATTCCAGTGACACACCTGCAAGCTTAAATAATGAACATAGTTGTGATAAATGAAGCAAGTGTTCACCTGGATATCTATCTCCTGCATAACGATTAGCTAAGACATCATTGATAATACCAGATGGTATTTTGTAAGGCACAATTTCAGTAGGGGTAGGAGTGACCACCACAGTTGTGGGGCGTTTCCCCATAAACAACGATCAAAGAGTAGAGGTGTCCATAAGGACAAAAGCAACAATAGCAAAATAAAAACATAAATATAAAGACTTCCTTACCAGCTTCACTTACTAATAGCGCTACGCTCCCTGGCAACGGCGCCAGAAAACAATACTTGATGACCCTCAACTGTAGGGGATCGTTTGTAGCGTTTTCGATAAATAAGAGTGTCGAACCCAATGAGGAAAGGTATTGGTAAGTGACTTTGGTAAGGAAATAGCTGCAGGAACTAAAAGATAACCTTTTAGGGGGGTTTCGATATAAGCAACAAAAATAATAAAAGCAAGCATAGTAAAGAGCACTGAGGAGTAACAAGTGGCCCGGTCCTTTTTTCAGAAGGATAGGCCTAGCAACTGGATTTATAAAGGCTAAAGTGTTCTTGAGGACACACAGGAGAAATAGTCATGTGCTTTCGCCATATTCCGTATCGGTACTATGTGTCGTGTTGATAAATGTTGAGTGGGTGGATCTATGCTAGTGCACCCTCTAGACTAAGATAAGTGCACTCTTATGATTAAACACCTTGCAAGCATCCGCAAATACAAGGTAGTAATTAAGGCAAAAGCTTGACCATAGCAATACGATCGATGATCCATTGTTTCCTTGTGCAAAAGCGTGCGAACTAGGGTTCAAGTTTCTTTCAGTGCGGCAACCCACCGTAAGCATACTCTGTACACAATGTATTCCCCTAGGTCCTTAATAAGGCGAAGTGTTGAGTGTTCGACTCACACAACACCACTAGGAAAATAACAACACAACTTAAATATCAAAAAACACATATTACTTCAACATCATATGACTATTAAAAACTAGACTTCTCCCATGTCCCCAAGAACTAAAGTAACTACTCAGAGGACATAAAAGAGATCATGATCAGTGGGGATAAATATATGATAAACAATCTGGACACAATGATAATTCTTCAACAAAACTCAATAGCATTCATCACACGGTAGTAATCAACACTGGTAGAGTAGAGAGGATAGATAGTACGGATTACAACACAAGTTGGACTTGTGAGGTGAGATTGGATGGTGGTGGAGATGGTGCTGATGTTGGGGATGATGTTGATGATTATCTCGATGATGCCCGTGACGATGGTGACGACGATGGAGACGATCTCCCCTTCCGGGAGGTGTTCTCCCCGGCGGAATCTTCCCGCCGGAGATGTCTTTTCTTCGGAAACTCTCTCTCTTTTAGGTTTTCTGATATGTGTGCGATATATAGGGCAAAGGGGTAGCCGGGAGTGGTCCTAGGGCCCCAGGTGCCCTCCTGGCGCGACCAGGGGTGGGGCCGCGCCGGGTGGCCGCCTGGGCACCCTGTGGCCCCCTCTGGCCCCTCTTCAGCATATCTTCGTTAATCTTCTGAAAAATTTCCTCCGTCGATTTTCAGGTAATTTGGAGGTATTCTTCTTCAGCAACTCAGCGTCCACTTTTTACCGCTGAATCTTGCGTCTGCTGCTTCGGCATCGGAAAGTTGCAAACTGTGTAAAATAATCCAAAACAACATAAGAACAGCATCATAACATGAAATATATCAATGAATAAGAAAGAATTACTATATAAAATAGTGATGCATTTTGGACGTACCAAGCACTATCAAGGGTTTTTCTAGCATAATGTATAACATTCAATTTCTTATCAACCCTTTGTCCTAAAACAACTCCAATAGCAAAATCACTAGCATCACACATAATTTCAAAGGGCAATTTCCAGTCAGCCGGTTGTATTATAGGAGTGGTTATCAAAGCTTTCTTAAGAACTTCGAAAGCCTCCTTAAAATCTTCATCAAATAAAAAAGGAACATCCTTCTGGAGAAGATTAGTGAGGGGTCTCAAAGTCTTAGAAAAGTCTTTAATAAATCTTCTATAGAAACCAACATGACCGAGAAAACTACGAATACCTTTAATGTCCCTTGGATAAGGCATCCTTTCAATAGCTTCAATCTTCGCCTTGTCCACTTCAATTCCCCTCTCGTAAATCTTGTGACCAAGCACGATCCCTTCGTTAACCATGAAGTGGCACTTTCCCCAGTTTAGAACTAAGTTTGTGTCCTATCATCTCTGCAAAACTTTATTAATATTGTGGAGACAGTGGTCAAAGGAAGTTCCATAGACGGAGAAATCGTCCATGAAGACTTCCACAATCTCCTCAGAGAAATCATGAAAAATTGCAGACATACATTTATGAAAAGTAGCAGGTGCATTGCATAAAGCAAAAGGCATACACCTGTAAGCATAAGTACCGTAGGGACACGTGAAAGTTGTCTTCTCTTGATCGGCAGTGTTGACATGAATTTGAGAGAAGCCAGAGTACCCATCAAGATAGCAAAAGTGGGTGTTTTTAGACAACCTCTTTAGCATCTGATCGATAAAGGGCAGCGGGTAGTGGTCCTTCCTGGTTGCCTTGTTCAACTTCCTGTAATCAATACACATTCTATATCCAATAACGACTCTTTGAGGTATTAGTTCGTTTTAACCATTAGGAACAACAGTCATACCTCCTTTCTTAGGAACACAATGAACTGGACTTACCCACCTACTATTAGCTATAGGATAGTTGATACCTGCGGCTAGAAGCTTGAAAATCTCCGTCCTAACCATGTCCTTCATCCTTGGGTTCAGCCGTCGTTGATGATCAACAACTGGCTTAGCATCGGGCTCGAGATTGATAGTGTGTTGGCAAATCGATGGACTAATCCCCTTAAGGTCATCAAGGGTATAGCCTAAGGCACCAGGGTGTCTGCGAACTGTCTCCAATAGTCGCTCTTCTTCAAATTCTGAAAGGTTAGCATTGATAATAACAAGATATATTTTCTTTTCATCTAAATATGCATACTTGAGCGTAGCGGGCAGCGGTTTGAGGTCAAACACCGGGTCTTCTTTTGGTTGTGCTAGGATTCCTAAAGGCTCAACTGGAAGGTTGTGTTTCAAGATAGCGGCTTGTCTTGCAAATATTTCGTCTAAATCATTTCTTTCCTGCATATGCATATCATTCTTGTGGTCTTCCATATATTTATGCAAAGGATCATTAGGAGGAATTGCAATAGAAGCAATATTTCAGTAATTTTATCATCACTAAGTAAATCAGTACCACGAGGTTGCTTGGAAAATTTAGAAAAATTAAATTCATATGGCTCACCATTGAATTCAACAGAAACTTTACCTTTTTTACAATCTATAATAGCACCACAAGTGCTGAGTAAAGGTCTACCAAAGATAATAGGGCAAAAACTATCTTGCACTGAACCAAGTACGAGAAAGTCGATAGGATACTTGACCTTTCCACATAGGACTTCAACATCTCTCACAATTCCAATGGGAGAGTGATACGTCCCAAACGTATCTATAATTTCTGCTTGCTCCATGCATGATTTGTGTGACTTTGCCATGTTTTGATTGAACTTTCATACACTTTTGATCATATTTGGACTAACCTATTAACTCAGTGCACCCAGTTGCCAGTTCCTATGTTCTTCCATTTTTATATTTCAGGTTTTCCGGCCATTAAAAGCGCCAAATAAATTCTGGAAAAATTATATAAAAAATCAGCGTCCCGGAAGCTTCCCGAAGAACCAAGGAAGGAAGGGAGTGGACCCACCAGGGCCCCAGGAGGGTCCATGGTGCGGCCCCCCTAGGGCACGCCGGGCACCCTCCTGGCTGCCCTGTGCCCCCCCTCGGTGCCCCCCTTGGCCTATATTTATTGCCCGCGGAGGAATCCCCTAAAATCGATCTGCTATTCCCGTTCTCCTCTCTGTACCGCCGCCGCCGCCGTTTCAAGATCGGGGATACCAGGAGAAGCTTCCCCGGCACCCTGCCGTAAGGAGGAACCCCCTCTGGGAGACCATCCATCGCCATGGACGCCTCCCGGATGTGCTGTGAGTAGACCCCCTTGGACCATGGGTCCATGACCAGTAGCTATGTGATGTTATCCTCCCCTCTTTGTGCTTCCACTTTCGAGACCTTGTGAGCTGCCTCACATGATCTAGATACCTTTGTAATTTTCTATGTTGCTATGCTGAGTTTGCTGGGATCTGATGGATTATGAGACTATGTTCAGATTCTGATGAGTAATATATTTGGTTCTCTTTTATATTTGTGTTCTTGAGTTAATTCTTGCATGTTCTCCGTTGCCGTAGTTTGCTTTGGCTAAGTGATTTGTTTCAACTCCAAGAGGGAGCGTTATGCTTGATTGTGGGTTCAGCCCCCTGATGTCTAACTTGAGTGACAGAAACATGAGACTAGGGGATGTGCTATTTCCACCAGGGATAAAACAATGGTGCTTGTACCTGCGGGTGCAAGGATTGTTTACTTTACGCAAAGTTCTTTTAATGCAGTTGTATGTTGCTTTGAGTTTACACTTTGGGTGGGATTCGCAACTTAATACCAGCGAGATGTTCTGGATAGATATCTCAAGGTGGATGATTCGTAGTAGATGCAGATGGATTTCGGTCTACTTACCTTGGCGTACTGCCCATTGCTTTTGAGACTCTTCCTTTCTTTTGTAGCATAGTTAGCATTCCGATGCGTTTATAATCTTGTCAATTGCCCAGCTGTGATTTGTTTACCTCGCTAGAACTTTTATCGTATTTTGGGAGAGAGACATCACTAGTGAACGTCATGGGACCCCGGTCCATATTTCCTCCATTGTTTACACCCTCAATTTACTTTCAGTTCTTACTTTCCGTTGCCACTATTATTATCTCTTGCGTTGAGCCTTTGTAAACAGCAAGGCCGGAGGAATTGAAAACTCCTCTGTACTCGTTGGGAGCAAAGTTACTTGTTGTGTGTGCAGGTCCACGTCAAGCGCCGTGACACCTTCTTTTATTTCTGCGAGTTCTACTGGAGACAAACCTTGGTATCTTCGCCGAGAAATTTTCTGCTACGCTACATCTCACCTTCAACTTGGGGTAACCAACGTGAAGTGAGAGAACTATCTTCCTCACCGTATCAGAGAGATAGTTTCTTTGTTTGCTAGATAAATGGTAACATCGATCTCTTCAAGTTCACAGGGTGAAATCTCACCCATGATCTCCTGATAGAGTGAATAAGGAATAGCGCTAGCACTAGACCCCAGATCTCAAAGCCCGTAATAGTTGTGATCTCCTATTTTGACAGATACAACTGGTGTACCTGAAATTGGGCTCTTATTCTTGGCTATGACAATGTTAGTTGAAACAACACTAAATTTATCTTGGAATCTAAAACATCATTAGTAACTAAATATTTAACCATCGCAACTTGAGGATCAACCTTAATCAGGTCCTCAGGTTCGTCAGTTCTTCTCTCACTTTCATTCATTATGCCTGTCAAAAAAGAGTGCTCCCTTATCCTTGTAGGAAAAGGTTTTTGTTTCATAAAAGACTGCAGGAAGAATAGGGTCAGCAACATGAATATCAACAGGTAACTCTTTCAAGGGTTTATGATATTGATCCTTCTCCTCCTTAGAAGAGTCAATGTGAGAGGCAAAGTTCTTACAAAAATCAATCATAAGCTGGGAATCAAGACCAATCTTAGAACCAAAGGTATTAAAATAATCGGTTTTCACATAGCTTTCAATGTATTCATGCCCATAATTTATAGCAGGTTCAATACCTTTATCGATTTCCCAGTCTTCAGTATTCTTCTGGATCCTCTCGATGAGATCCCACCTTTCTTCGACACTCCTTGTTTGAAATACCCCGCTAGAGGAGGCATCCAACATCTCCTTATCCTGACGAGAAAGCCTGGCATAAAAATTTGTAATTATAATATATTTGGGGAGTTCATGGATAGGACATTTGAACATTAGGGATTTAAGTCTCCCCCAAGCTTGAGCGATGCTCTCTCCGTCACGAGACCAAAAGTTATAGATGTAGTTCCTATCTCGATGAATTTCATGAAGAGGATAAAACTTTGTATAAAATAGAGACATAAGCTCTTCCCAATTAAGTAGATGTGAGTTATCGAGGAGATTATTCCAATCTGAAGCTTTATTTATAAGCGATATGGAGAATAATTTCTTCATAACGAACTCCAGTGACACACCTGCAAGCTTAAATAATGAACATAGTTGTGATAAATATAGCAAGTGTTCACCTGGATGTCTGTCTCCTGCATAACGATTAGCTAAGACATAATTGGTAATACCAGATGGTATTTTGTAAGGCACAATTTCAGTAGGGGTAGGAGTGACCACCACAGTTGTGGGGCGTTTCCCCATAAACAATGATCCAAGAGTAGAGGTGTCCATAAGTAACGAGGGGGTCACCCCACGACTCCTGCGTGTAGGGATACCTGGTGCATACAAGGACAAGAGGCCCGCTGGAAGCTTCGACAGGCCCACGACTGGCCCGTTCCAAGCACCGACGTAGAAGTCCGCGATCAATATGGAAGTCACGACTTGACGTTTAAGGCAAGGATAGAATTAGGCAAGCACCCCTGTAAACCTGAGACGGACTCTCTGGGACCTAGCCTAGTATATAAAGGCTGGGAGGGGGGGACGTCTCAGGACATCCAATCTACAATCATCGCCTCTAGTCTTGCGCGAACTCGCCTTGACTCCCACTGTAATTCGCTCCCTCGCATAATACAATTGAGCAGGAAGTGCTTCTCCTGTTAGCCGACGAGTATCGCCAACCTGTTCTCTCTACGATCTAATCCAGGGTCCCTGGCCATGGGATTTGCCGAGGCTAATCCTCGTCAATTGGCACCGACCGTGGGGACTACATAGGTTGGAATCACGATCTCGTCGGTCCCATCTCCAGCAAGTCGCAACTCAAGGACTCGAACAAAATCTAGCCCACTCGAGGAATTCAAATTCATCGCAAACCTCTCCGTCGCTCCACCAGGATAGCTCGGCCCGCAGCTGAACCAAGTCCAATATTTCGGCGACTGCCAAAGTCATCATCGACGGAAAAGAACTCGGCGATCCAGAAGTCGAGCACAAGACACGTCCGCGAAGCCAACCAAGACGCTGGAACAAGCACAAGAATTCTGCGCAGGAATCCCACTCGAGGAGTCGCAACATGTGACAGAAGCCTCGCCATCCACTCGAAGACTCGCCGCCACCCGGACACCCGCCGCGGGACATGACAGCGACTCCGAAACCCAGACCAGCGAATACTACGACCCAGATCGAAGACCAGACGAATTCGCCAAATTCATCCATAACCACTCGATCAACAACAGAATAGAAATATACCCAAGGTTCCACTCCCGCTCAGAAGACCTCTCACAGTCATTACAAGTCATGCGAAGAAGAAGGCACGCCGGATCAAGCAAGCTCTCAGCCAAAGAACAACTGGATGGACTGTGTACAATCCATTGTTTCGAGGATGACTGGGGACACCTTCGAGCAAGCCACACCCTAAGAGAGTGTCGTCTATTCGCTAAACTCTCCAACAGCTTCAAGGAGGAGAAGCAGCGCGAAGCCAAACGAACCCGAGGAACCAAGTAGTCGCCAGCACCAAATACGGAAGAGCAGTATCTCGCGTCACACAGACGAGTCTGCATGATCCAAGAAGGGCGACCCTCCAAAGCAAAACAGGACGCCCACACACTGCAAACCCGAGCAGCCGAGGGCCTCCAAACAGCAGAAATCTACCAACTGTATGACGCAGATACCAACATCACCTTCTCACAAAGAGACCACCCAACCACAATTCCAAGACCAGGACACGCACCACTGGTACTCAAAGCTCAGATCGGTGGCTACGACATGGAAATAATCTTCATGGACGGAGGCAACATCTTAAACATAATCTTCACCAGCACCCTGCACAAGATGCTGATCCCACGGTCAGCCTGGAAGAAGTCAGGTGTCTCAATCTACGGTGTAGTGCCAGGAGAGGCAGCCTCCTCCCTCGGAGCAATCGAGCTCGATGTCGTCTTCGGGAGCAAGGGAAACTTCGCAAGAAAAGTCCTCAAGTTCTAAGTACTCGACTGGCAGTCCCAATACCACGCCATACTAGGACGACCCGCATTCACACAATTCATGGCGGTCCCGCACTACGCATACCTCAATATCAAGATGTCAGGACCCTCGGGGGTCATCATGGTCAATGGAAGCTTCATCAAATCAGACCAGTGCGACCGTGACTGTCACGAAGTTTCTGACACGTTTGGAGCCTAGCAACAGCTCGAAGAGATAGCCATGGCAACAGAAAGAAGCATATTTCCACTAGCAAGCAGAAGTGAGTCAAAAGAATTCAATCGCGACTTCAGCGTCGACAGCGACACAGTCACCAACCAAGTTCACCCAACGGACCCGGACAAGACGGTTCCGATCTATGCGCACCTCCCGGAAGAACAAGCAGCTTCCCTCATGGCCTTCCTCCGCCAAGAGTGGAAATATTTTTCCTGCTGCCCGGCTGTCATGCCAAGAATACCAAGAGAGTTTGTAGAACACGCGCTGCATATACGTCCAAACAACAAAACGGTAAAGCAGGCGTTGCGCCGATTCTCAGAACCCAAGCGCATAGCCATTGGAGAAGAGATTAACCGACCACTCGACACGCAATTCATTCGAGAGACGAAGAAGGCCACCTGGATCGCAAACCCAGTCCTGGTACCCAAAAAGGACACCGACGTACTACGGATGTGCGTCGACAACGGGCCCCTCAACAAATTTTTCCTGAAGGACCACTTTCCCCTGCCAAGGATAGACCAGATAATCGACTCCACTGCAGGATGCGACCTCCTATATTTCCTCGACACCTACTCAGGATACAACCAACTCAGGATGAAAGAAGAAGACGAAGAACACACCTCGTTCATCACCCCCTATGGAGTATTCTGCTACAAAACAATGCCTTTCGGATTGAAAAATGCCGGAGCCACGTACCAACGGATGATGCAAGCGTGCCTGAGAGATCAAATTGACATAAACGTCCAAGTCTATGTTGACGACATCCTCATCAAAACACACAGCGCAGACACACTACTCGACGACCTCCGCGAAACCTTCGCCGCTCTCAACAAATATAGAATCAAGCTCAACCCAAAAAAGTGCGTGTTCAGCTTCCCAGCCGGAAAATTACTCGGGTACATGGTATCCGCCCGGGGAGTCGAAGCAAACCCTGAAAAATTCCAAGAAATCGCCAAGATGCAAGAACCAGTCAACATCCGGGGCGTACAACAACTCACATGAAAACTCGCAGCAATGAGCCGCTTCATCAGCAGGCTGGGAGAAAGGACCCTACCATTCTACCAGATGCTCAGAAAAGGAGAAAAAATAGAGTGGACTGAGTAAGCCCGCAACGCATTCGCAGACTTAAAGAAGACCCTCTCGACACCACCAATCCTGGCGGTGCCCAAGCAGCAAGAACCACTCTACCTCTACATAGCGGCACGCAGAAGCGTAGTCAGCACGACGCTCATCATCGAGCGCATGGAAGAAGGCAAAATACATAGCATCCAAAGGCCAATCTACTACCTAAGCATGCTTCTCACAAAATCTCAGCAACGGTACTCGCACTACCAGAAGCTCGTATACGCCATCGTCATGACTTCAAGGAAAGTAACACATTACTTCGACGAGCACCACATCACGATCGTGAGCAGCGCACCACTCGCGGACATCCTCAATAATCCTGGAGCAACCGGCAGAGTCGCCGAATGGAACATTGAGCTCAGTCCCCGCGATGTACAATTCAAGCACCCAACAGTGATCAAAGCCCAAGTACTCCCAGACTTTCTGTCCAGTGGGTAGAAGTACAAACACCGGCCCCCCGACACCTGTCCAACTCATGGACAATGTTCTTCGACGAGTCGAAAAGATAGCAAGGAGCTGGAGCAGGCCTCGTTCTAATCTCCCCCAAAGGAGCCAAACTAAGATACGTACTTCAGATCAAATTCAACAATGTTTCAAACAATGAAGCAGAGTACGAGGCACTACTCCATGGCATGCGCATGGCGAAAGCTTGCGGCGCCACTCGCCTCTCCATCTACGGCGAATCCAACCTCGCCGTCCAGCAGGCAATGAGAGATTGTGAAGCAGTCGCAGAAAACATGATGGCTTACCAAAAGCTCTACAACATCCTGGAAGGATGATTCGACGGCTGCGAGCTAAACTACATCCCCAGAGCAAATAACACAGAAGCAGACGAGCTCGCAAACATCGGATCAACCTGAGGACCCATCCCTCCAGGCGTTTCCCTAGAAAGGATCAGCTAGAGGTCAATCAAAACCAAGGCACCCGCATTAGAGGCAGTCGCAGAGGACGACAACGCAAATGAACCAGCACAAGTAGCGGCGGCGAATCCTACAGACGATGCAGGCCACGAACCAGCCGAAGAAGCAGAACCAGCCGCCCCCGAAGGCCCAGCTTGGACACAGCCGTTCCTTCGATTCCTAATCGAGGGCACCTTACCAAAAGACGTCGTAGAAGCCCGACGCATCAGCCTACGATCTAAGTCATTCACAGTAATCAACGAACAACTCTACAAGCGCTGCATCTCTCAGGTCCTACAAAAGTGCATCGAGGAGGAAGAAGGCAAGGCCCTATTGCTCGAGATCCATGAAGGCACTTGCGGGAAGCTGATGGCGCGAGGGTTGATGGTTGTAGTCTTCTCGCCCTTCGTTGGTGAGCCCCAAGTGGAAGGCGTAATGCAGCACAGCAGCAAATTTCCCTCGGTAAAGATACCAAGGTTTGTCTCCAGTAGGAATCCAGAGATGATAAGTAGGTGTCAGCGGCGCAACTGACGCGGACCTGCACACAGACACAGATAACTTTTTTCCCAACGAAGTTCAGAGAGGTTGTCAATCTCTCCGGTCTTGTTGTTTACAAAGGATAAAACGCAAGGGATAATAATAGCAACTTGAAAGTAAATGCAGAAAAGTAAATATAGCGGGGAAACAATGATAAGGATATCGACCGGGATACGTGATGTTCGCTAGTGATGTCTCTCTCCCAAAAGACGATGAAATTGCTATGCGAGGTAAACAAATTACAGAAAGGCAATTGACAGGATTATGAACGCACCACAATGCTAACTATGCTACAAAAGAAAGGAAGAGGTTCAAAAGCACAGGCAGTACGCCAAGGTAAGTAGACCGAAATCCACCTGCATCTACTACTAATCATCCACCTTGAGATATCTATCCAGAACATCTCGCTAGTATTAAGTTGCGAGCCCCACCCAAAGTGTAAACCCAAAGCAACAGACAACTGCATTAAAAAGAACTCTGCGTAAAGTAAACAATCCTTGTAACCGCGGTTACAAGCACCGTTGTTTTCCCCCTTGTGGCAACAGCACATCCCCTAGACTCATGTTTCTGTCACTCAAGCATGTCATCGGGGGGTATGAACCCACAATCTAGCACAATGCTCCCTCTTGGAGTCACTACCTACTACTTGGCCAAAGCAATAAATAGCAACGGGGAACATGCAAGAATTACTTAGGAACAAAAATATAAGAGATAAAAACCAAATATATTACTCTATCACAATCTGAACATAATCTCATAATCCATCAGATCCTATCAAACTCAACATAGACTTATAAGAAATATTACAAAGGTGCCTCGATCATGTTGGCCAGCTCACGAGGTCTAAACAATGAAGATCAAAGAGGGGAGGAGAACATCACATAGCTACTGATCACGGACCCATGGTCCAAGGAAAACTACTCACGAGACATCCGGGGAGCATCCATGGTGGAGAGGAGACTCCCGGAGGTCAATCCTCCCTCCGGCAGGGTGCCGGTAAGAGGTCTTCTGGTGCTCCCGATCTTCGGACGCGCGGCGGCGGCGGAACAGAGGCGAGTTCGCGGAATAGGGTTCTCTTTCTGGGGTTTTTCCCGTGACGGGGGATAAATAGGCGAAAGGGGGTAGCCAGAGGTGGGCCAGTGGCCCCAGGCGCCCCCCTGGCGCGGCCAGGGGTGGGGCCGCGCCGGGTGGCCGCCTGGCCCCATGGATCCCCTCTGGCCCCTCCTGGGCTCTTCTCGAAGCTTCCGTCAGACTGATTTTTTATCTGAATTTTCCCGAATTTTTCTGGCACTTTTTATATGGGGAAAAACTGAAATAGAAAAACAGCAGAAACAGGAACTGGCACTGGGGTGCTCTGAGTTAATAGGTTAGTCCAAATATGATCAAAAGTGTAAGAAAGTGTATCCAGATCATAGCAATATCACACAAAACATGCATGGAGCAAGCAGAAATTATAGATACGTTTTGGACGTATCAACATCCCCAAGTTTAATTCCTGCTCGTCCTCGAGTAGGTAAATGATAACAACATAATTTCTGTGGTGACATGCTAGCAACCATATAAGAACTTTGAAAAGTAAAGCAATCAAGGTTAGAGATTCAATTCAAGTCATAACATGCAAGAGTCTATATTAACATTGAAACAAGTAACAAAATAACAATAGGTGCAAGAGCTCTCGCTGTCCGTGACTCGAATGTCTCCAAATGGTGTTTGCGTGCAAGACGGGGGATAGGGAATACGAGAAAAAAGTATTTTTGTGTTGAGAACTCAATCTACTAAAGTTTCACACTTGGTCTTCTTTGAAATCTTATCTTGACTCGTCCCCAGACCACTAGCCAGGTACAAGTCAAAGTATCCACTTCTTTTCGATATTTCGAGCACTCATGCAATGGATGAGCGTAAGCACGAGAGTTGACACTTAGGATGGCAAAGAGATAAATATGGTGGAGGAGGAAGACAAAAAGGATGAGAAAGGCTCACATCAATGAGGACAATCATAGGCAAGAGATGCCAAATGATAGATATGATGTGAGGAGTAGGGATTTCCATGCAACGGAAGCACATAGGAGCTAGGAAGCTCTCCAATGGAACTAGTGGGGGTGCATCTAACTTTCTCGCTCATGAAGACCTAGAGCTCTTTTGAGGAGGCTCATCCTTGGAATATGCAAGCCAAGTTCTATAGTGTGACGGTCCCCACATAGCTATATGCATAATGATCATCTCTATGGAGTTCAAGGATATAAAGGGAGTCCTAGTGTGGATCTCTCAAAAGGATAGTAGTGTTGCCCCTTTCTCTCTTTTTATTTCTTTTTCTCTTTTTTGTATTTTTTTGGTGGCCTCAATGGCTCTTTCTATTTAACTCTCATTTGTCCTCTTTGGGTTCTTTTAATGTGTCCACTTTGGGATCTTTTCCTCACTTAAGGGCAACACTCTATTTTACAAGAAGGTATAGGAAATCTTCACACTTTACAAGGTACTCAAAATCATAAAGAAGATGTAACTAAATGATGTATGCAATGTATGCCGCTGCCAGTGTAGCAGGAACATGTATGACATGAAGATCAAGTCATGAAGAGGTGGAAGTTGCATGGCAATGTAACTCAGAAAGGCTATGGAAATGCCTTGATAGGTAGGTATGGTGGCTGTTTTGAGGAAAGATATAAGAAGGCTTATGATGACAGAGCGTATCATGCCAAGGGTTTGGAAGTACCGGCGAAGGTGGACACCAACTCTCGGAGTGAGAAGAAGGCAATGCACGGCACGGGAAAGGCTAGCAAAATATGGGAAGGTGGAAGTGTCAACTCTCAATACTTACATTAGTCCAAAGAACTCATGCACTTATTATCGGTAACTCTCAATCTAGTAAGGAGGTTCACAAAGAGACAAGTACCCCGAGGAGGAGTGTATGGGGGTTTGGTTATCCTTGCGCATCCTCGACTCATGATACGTGAGTGTACTCTAATATTCGAATCCTCAGAAGAGTAGTGATGCATCTAGTAGCTAGAGTTCTCAACTAGTTTTGTAGGTTTTGAAAATAAACACGGATTTCCCAAAATACGACACCTATCACTAATAGGCAAGAGCTCTTGACACCAAAAGTTCAAACATTACTCACATCAATACCTCAAAACTATTGCAAGCTACTACTAAAATTAAATAGCAACCTCAATTACCTACTTTCAAGACAAGACACAACTCAGTGCAACAACCAACTCTCTTAACAAGATAAACATGAAAACTAAAGTGAGTTCCAGCAATAAACTAAAACAAAATCCAAGGCTCTTGCTAAAGACAAACTAAAACTAAGACTAAACATGGAAGTAGCTATGAAAAGATAAAGAACACACAACAGCAAGAAGATAGGCAGGAAAAATCCTATGATGTGTTCTAAATTTTGAAAGTGGAGCGTGTTTCTCTCCCACACAAAGTAAGACAGGATCTAACTTGTTATTAACAGCAAGAAAAGCTAAGGAAACTAAAAATAAAACCTAAGAGCGAGACGCTCCAAGCATAGCACATAACGCATGAAGTGATAAAAATATAGTGAGACGAAGGACGAACTGATGATGGTTGATGGAGAAGGGGATGCACGGGGGCATCCCCAAGCTTAGACGCTTGAGTCTCCTTGAATATTTATTGGGGATGCATGGGGGCATCCCCAAGCTTGAGCGCTTGACACTCCTGGATCTTCTTTCATCATCTTCTATCGCACACTTGAAAACTCCCTTCATACATAACTCATCACAAGCTGATTAGAGAGGTTAGTACCCTTAATAAATAATTTTTCTCCACTGGATATAAAGATATTCTTGAAGAGATACTTTTTATCAAGAGTGCCAAAAAGTTTTCCAAAGAAAAAGCAAGCTTAAGGTTTGAAAAAGTTAGGAGAGACAAAACGTGGCAGAATCTGTGAAAAACAGAACAGCAGGTAGTAAAGAATTTTTTAGGGGCACTTCTGCAACTCGAATAAAAAAACTCAAAACATACGGAAGTTTCGTAATTGTATAGAGCATACTGTGTATAAATTTTAGCTCAAAAAGATGAACTTTGATTTTTATGGAATTTTTCTGGTCACGAGGACAGAATCTGTTTTCTGGACAACATGTCACAACTTTTACTTCCTTTGCCGTAAGAGGCTATAACTTGGCACAAAGCTGAAAAATAAAGATACAATGATGTTGCTACAGAAGTAACAATCATCAAGACACAACAAAAGCAAAAACAAAACTCCTAAATTCGTTGCGGTCTTGCTCCCGAAAGCGCTTCTTTAAAGCCATTAGCTAGGCTTAATGCAAAAAGAAGAATCATGTTTTATCAAGAGAAAGAGAATAACTAGCCCGAGTAACGGACTCAAAAGGTAACTTTATTTTCTTTCTAGGGAAGTGTTCCATCCCCTTTTAAAATGGGAATTGGAATTTTATATTCCCCTCTTTCATGTCGATAACCGCACTAACAGTGCGAAGAAAAGGACGTCCCAAAATAATTGGACATAAAAGTTCACACTCTATATCCATAACAATAAAATCAACGGGAACATAGTTGTCATTGACAATGATAAGAACATCGTCGATCTTCCCCAAAGGTTTCTTTATGGAAGAATCAACAAGACGAACACCAAAAGAACAAGGCTCAAAGGGCTTCAAATCAAACATATCAAATATTCTTTTGGGCATAACAGAGGTACTAGCTCCAACATCACATAAAGCATAGCAAGAGAAGTTATTTAATTTAATTTTGATCATAGGGTCCCAACCATCCTCTAGATTCCTAGGTATGGAGGCTTCTACTCTAAGCTTCTCCTCCCTAGCTTTCATGAGAGCATTTGTGATATGATCTGTGAAGGCAAGATTACGTGTGCTAGTGTGGGGGTCTCTAGACATTTTGTGTAGTAAACTGATAACTTCTGAGAGGGTACAACTATCAAAATCAATATCACTACTATCAAAGGTGGTAGTAGTGTCATCTAGGCTCACTTGTTTGAAACCCTCTATGTTCATAGGAGTTTCTTTATCTATGGTTGAGGTATTGGCATCACCATTAATAGGTCCAACGGGACTAGGAGTGCATTGGGTGCTAATAAATTGAGTGTCCTCAACAATTTGGATAGTGGCAACTGTGTGGTGTGTAGGAAGGCTCTTAATTCTATCCTCTTCCTCTTTTTCTCTAGCCCATCTCTCTTTAAGTTTAGCCATCATCCTAATGTTTTCATTGATTTGTAACTGGATAGCATTAATAGGAGTGGCCTTATTCTCCTCGAGGGGGGAGGTTCTAATTTTGAGCATCTCAATATCAAGGGCTAAGCTTTCTACCTTCAAAGAGAGATTATCTATTTTAGATAATTTCTCTTCTACATTTTTGTTGAAGGCTTTTTGGGTAGTGATAAAGTCTCTAAGCATTCTTTCTAATTCAGAAGAGGGGTTCTTGTTGCTAGGATAGGTGTTGTTGTTCCCATAGTTGGATGGAAACGGTCTAGGATTGCTAGAAAAATTTCCCCTATAAGCATTGTTGTTGAAGTTGTTTCTAGCAATAAAGTTCACATCTACTTGTTCTTGAGCAATCAAAGAATTTAAAGGAACATCATGAGGATCAATAGAGGGTTGCTTGGTAAGTAGAGACATAATTAAGTCAACTTTTTCATTGAGGGAGGTAATTTCCTCGACAGAATTTACCTTCCTACATGTTGGAGCGCGTTCGGTGTGCCATTGGGAATAATTGGTCATCATTTCATCGAGAAGCTTCATGGCAGCACCAAGGTAGTTGACATAAAGGTTCCTCCCGCGGCCGAATCTAACAGGTTCCGCGAGGTAAAGTTCAAGCCTGCATAAAAAGTCTGGATAACCATCCAAGTAGTCAAACCATGTGTTGGGCATTTCTTAACAAGAGATTTCATCTGTTCCCAAGCTTGGGCAACGTGTTCATTATCCAATTGCTTAAAATTCATAATATTACTCCTCAATTGGATAATCTTAGCAGGAGGGTAGTACTTCCCTATAAAAGCATCTTTGCACTTATCCCAAGAATCTATGCTATTTCTAGGCAAAGATTGAAACCATATTTTAGCATCTCCCCTTAAAGAGAAGGGAAAGAGCTTGAGCTTAACAACATCACCTTCTACTTTCTTATACTTTTGCATATCACATAATTCAACAAAATTATTCAAGTGTAAAGCAACATCATCTCCAGCACCAGAGAATTGATCTCTCATAACAAGGTTTAGTAAAGCAGGTTTAATTTCATAAGAGGTAGCTGAAGTGGCAGGTGTGGCAATGGGAGTGCAGATAAAGTCTTGGTTGTTGTGACTATTGAAGTCACACAACTTGGTGTTTTCAGTGGAACCCATAGTAGCAGGAAGTGTGCAGATTTTTTTTGTAGTTTTTGATAAAAGACACAAAGATAAAAACTGAAAGATAAACTAACAAGACTAAAAAACAAAGGTAAAGGGTAGTGTGCAACTCCCCTATCTTAGCACTTGGAGTCCCCGGCAACGGCGCCAGAAATTTTCTTGATGGCGCGAGGGTTGACGGGTGTAGTCTTCTCGCCCTTCGTTGGTGAGCCCCAAGTGGAAGGCGTGATGAAGCACAGCAGCAAATTTCCCTCGGTAAAGATACCAAGGTTTGTCTCCAGTAGGACTCCAGAGATGATAAGTAGGTGTCAGTGGCGCAACTGACGCGGACCGGCACACAGACACAGATAACTTTGTTCCCAACGAAGTTCAGAGAGGTTGTCAATCTCTCCGGTCTTGTTCGTTTACAAAGGATAAAACGCAAGGGATAATAATAGCAACATGAAAGTAAATGCAGAAAAGTAAACATAGCGGGGAAACAATTATAAGGATATGGACCGGGATACGTGATGTTCGCTAGTGATGTCTCTCTCCCAAAAGACGATAAAATTGCTATGGGAGGTAAACAAATTACAGAAAGGCAATTGACAGGATTATGAACGCACCGCAATGCTAACTATGTTACAAAAGAAAGGAAGAAGTTCAAAAGAACAGGCAGTACGCCAAGGTAAGTAGACCGAAATCCAACTACATCTACTACTAATCATCCACCTTGAGATATCTATCCAGAACATCTCGCTGGTATTAAGTTGCGAGCCCCACCCAAAGTGTAAACCCAAAGCAACAGACAACTGCATTAAAAAGAACTCTGCGTAAAGTAAACAATCCTTGTAACCGCGGTTACAAGCACCGTTGTTTTCCCCCTTGTGGCAACAGCACATCCCCTAGACTCATGTTTCTGTCACTCAAGCATGTCATCGGGGGGCATGGACCCACAATCTAGCACAACGCTCCCTCTTGGAGTCACTACCTACTACTTGGACAAAGCAATAAACAGCAACGGGGAACATGCAAGAATTACTTAGGAACAAAAATATAAGAGATAAAAACCAAATATATTACTCTATCACAATCTGAACATATTCTCATAATCCATCAAATCCTAACATACTCAACATAGCAATAGCAGAAATATTACAAAGGTGCCTCGATCATGTTGGGCGGCTCACGAGGTCTAAACAATGAAGATCAAAGAGGGGAGGAGAACATCACATAGCTACTGATCACGGACCCATGGTCCAAGGATAAATACTCACGAGACATCCGGGGAGCATCCATGGTGGAGAGGAGACTCCCGGAGGTCAATCCTCCCTCCGGCAGGGTGCCGGGAAGAGGTCTTCTGGTGCTCCTGATCTTCGGAAGCGCGGCGGCGGCGGAACAGAGGCGAGTTCGCGGAATAGGGTTCTCTTTCTGGGGTTTTCCCGTGACGGGGGATAAATAGGCGAAAGGGGCAGCCAGAGGTGGGCCAGGGGCCCCTGGCGCCCCCCCTGGCGCGACCAGGGGTGGGGCCGCGCCGGGTGGCCGCCTGGGACCCCCTGGCTCCCCTTTGGCCCCTCCCGGGCTCTTCTCGAAGCTTCCGTCACGCTGATTTTTTATCTGAATTTTCCCGAATTTTTCTGGCACTTTTTATATGGGGAAAAACTGAAATAGAAAAACAGCAGAAACATGAACTGGCACTGGGGTGCACTGAGTTAATAGGTTAGTCCAAATATGATCAAAAGTGTAAGAAAGTGTATCTAGATCATAGCAATATCACACAAAACATGCATGGAGCAAGCATAAATTATAGATACGTTTTGGACGTATCAGAAGCACGCGAGCAGTCGCGCACTCGTCGCCAAATCCTTTCGCGCAGGGTTTTATTGGCTAACCGCAATGAAAAATGCGGAAGACATCGTACGACGCTGCATCGCCTGCCAAAAATTCGCCAGCAGGCCGCATGCCCCAGCATCAGCACTCAAAACCATACCACTATCCTGGCCGTTCGCCACCTGGGGACTCGATATGGTAGGGCCACTCAAGAAATCTTCAAAAGGAGGCCGAACACATCTATTAGTAGCGGTAGACAAGTTAACGAAGTGGATCGAGGCGGTGCCAATCACCAGCTCAACAGCCCTCGCGGCAGTTAACTTCATCAAGTCCATCATCTTTAGATTCAGCGTACCCCACAACATCATCACAGACAACGGCACAAACTTCACAGCAACAGAATTTCAGAACTTCTGCCAAGACCTGGGCATCAAATGCAACTACGCGTCAGTCGCGCACCCACAATCCAACGACCAAGTGGAGAAAGCAAACGGTTTAGTGTGCAGAGGTATAAAAAAGCGGCTCCTCGCACCACTCGAACAAGCTGCAGGCAACTGGGTAGAAGAACTCCCCGCAGTCCTGTGGAGCTTGCACACTACACCCAACACCTTGATAACCCACAAGTGTAGGGGATCACAACAGTCTTCGCGGGCAAGAATAACCCAATTTATTCATTCGACACAAGGGGTGCCAAAGAATACTTATAAGCCTTAGCAGTTGAGTTATCAATTCAATCACACCTGAAAAAGCACTAGACAAGATATAAGTAGCAACGGTGTGTTGACGGGTGTAGCCTTTAAGACTTCCCCAATCACCAACACCACAAAGTAGTAACAAAGTAGTAGGAGCAGCAAAGAAAGTAAAAGTAACAACGAAGGCAATGAAGGTGAAAGATGGACCGGGATTCAAGGTTTCACTAGTGGTACCTCTCAAGCAAAAGAACAAGGTGTTGGGTGAACAAATTATAGTTGGGCAATTGACAGAATTGCACCAACTCTAGCCAAAGAACAAACTAGAGCATCCTAGTCTAAGAACTAAACGTAGGCATGTGTTCCGTATGTAGTTGTACGTGCTTGCAATAAGAACTTTGCACAACATCTTTTGTCCTACCATCCCGCTACGAACGGGGCCACTTAAGGAACTTATGGATATTAAGGCGCTCCTGCGGCGGAGCACCGGAACAAAGCATTAACACTTCATGAACACATGTGATCCTCAAATTATAGCCCATCCCCTTTGGTGTCCCAAGCTATCACCATTGGGATCGCCGGTTCCGGACTATAATAGGTGCATACTACCGTAGATAAGATCTAGAACAACAATTATAATCATGCAACCATAACGTGCTCAGATCTGAGATCATGCTACTCGTGCACTAGTAACAAGCATTAAGAACAACAAATTGCAGCAACAATAATTCATAAACCTATTAGGACTGAACAAGGTAACAATTCATCGGATCCCAACAAACACAACACCAATTACATCATATGGATCTCAATCATGTAGGGCAGCTCATGAGAACATTGTATTGAGGATCTAGGGGGAGAGAATACCACATAGCTACTGCCAAGAACCCGTAGTCCAAGGAGGAACTACTCAAGAAGCATCATGGGGGAAGGAGAGTCGATGAAGATGGCCCCGGGAGCCAAGGCCCTCCCCGGCAGGGTGCCGGAGCAGGATCCTGGTGACCCCCGAAGCTAGTTTTCGATGGCGGCGGAGATCGGAATCGCTTCTGGCAAAAGTACTTCGATATTAGGGATTTCCTCCTCGGGGGTAAAAATAGGGGCCAAAGGGGGCACCGAGAGGGGCCACCAGGCAGCCAGGAGGGTTCCTGGCGCGGACTAGGGCTGGGCCGCGCCATGGACCCTTCTGGAGTCCTGGTGGTGGCCCTCCCTTCCTTCCTTGGTGTTTCCGGAAGCTTCCGGGACGCTGATTTTTTATATAATTTTTCCGGAATTTTTGGAGCACTTTTAATGGCCGGAAAACCTGAAATACAAAAACAGAAGAAAACATGAACTGGCAACTGGGTGCACTGAGTTAATAGGTTAGTCCAAATATGCTCAAAAGTGTATGAAAGTTCAAGCAAAACATGGAAAAGTCACACAAAACATGCATGGCACAAGCAGAAATTATAGATACGTTTGGGACGTATCAACATCCCCAAGCTTAATTCCTGCTCGTCCTCGAGTAGGTAAATGATAACAAGCATAATTTCTATGGTGACATGCCACACAACCATATAAGGACTTTTAAGTAAAGCAATTAAAGCATGCAATTCAATTAAAGTCTTAACAAGCAAGAGTCTATATTAGAATTGACACAAGCAACAAAAGAACATAAGGTGCAAGAGATCTCGCTGTCCGTGACTCAAATGTCTACAAATGGTGTTAGCGTGCAAGAAGGGGAATTTGGGAATACGAGACAGAAAACTTTTTATTGTTGAGAACTAAATCTACTAAAGTTTCACACTTAGTCTCCTTTGAAGTCTTATCTGGACTCATCCCCAGACCACTAGCCAGGTACAAGTCAAACTGATCCACTCCCTTTCGATATTTTGAGCACTAATGCAATGGATGAGCGTGAGAAAGAAAGTTGACACCTAAACGGAGAAATAGAAAGATGGTGGAGGAAGAAGACAAAAAGGTGTGAAAGGCTCACATCAATGAGGACAATCATAGGCGAGAGAAAGCCATATGATAGATATGATGTGAGGAGTAGGGATTGCCATGCAACATGCGGATGCACATAGAGCTATAAGTGTATGAAAGCCCTCCAATGGAACAAGTGGGGGTGCATCCAACTTGCTTGCTCATGAAGACCTATAGCTCTTTTGAGGAGGCTCATCCTTGGAATATGCAGGCCAAGTTCTATAGTGTAAGGATCCCCACTTAGTTATGCAAGTAAAACATGAAAACTCTCTACAAACTGAAGTACATGTGCTACTATGAAGCACAAGTGTGGAATAAAGGATAGTAGTGTTGCCCCCTCTCTCTTTTTTGGTATTTTTTTGATTTTGGGTGGCCTCCATGGCTCTTTCTTTCTCTCTATTTTTTTATTTCGTCCTCTTTGGGATTATTTTTTTGTATTTTGTCCACTTTGGGATCTTTAATTCCTTTCCTCACTGTAGGGGCAACACTCTAGAAGAACATCAACACACTTTTATCTACTTACAACTCTGAATCAAAAAGTAATTACTCTATATGAATGCCTCTGCCAGTGTAGCAGTATGTGCAATGATCAAGCGCAACATGCAGCAAAAATATGAATAGCGGGCAAAGCCCAACTACATGCAGGATATGAGATCATGCAAGGCAATATGACAATGAAGGATAAGTCATATGAACATGAAGAACAATGGATGTTACATGGCAATGTATCTCGGAAAGGCTATGGAAACGCCTTGTAGGTAGGTATGGTAGCTGTTTTGAGGAAAGATTTAAGGAGGCTTATGATGACAGAGCGTATCGTGCCAAGAGTTTGGATGCACCGACGAAGTATGCGCCAACTCTCGAGGTGAGAAAGGGCAATGCACGGTACCGAAGAGGCTAGAAAAAGTATAGGTGGGTGGAAGTGTCAACTTTCGAATACTCACATTAGTCTGAAGAACTCATGCACTTATTATCGGTAACTCTCAATCTAGTCAGGAGGTTCACAAAGAGACAAGTACCCCGAGGAGGAGTGTATGGGAGTTTGGTTATCATTGCGCATCCTCGACTCATGGTACGTGAGTGTACTCTAATATTCGACCCCTCCAGAGATTAGTGATCCATCTAGTAGCTAGAGTTCTCAACAGGGTTTAGGTTTTTGAAAATCACAAGGATTTCCCAAAATACGACATCTATCACTAATAGGCTAAAGCTCTTGAAACCATAAGTTCAAACATTACTTAAGTCAATACCTCAAAACTATTGCAAGTTACTACTACAAAGAGAATAGCAACTTCAACTACCTTCTTTCTAGTCAAGACACAAAACTCAGTGCAACAGGCAAACTCTCTAAACAAGATAAGCATGCAAACTATAGAAAGTTCAAGCCTGAACCAATTAAAAGCTCTAGAAGAAAACTCTAAAGCACATGAACTAAACAGGGAAGCAGCTAAAGAAAAGATAAAGAACAACTCACAACAAAAATAAGCATGAAAATCCTATGAGGTGTTCTAGTTTAAGCGAAGCGTGTATCTCTCCCAATCAAGCATGTTAGGTTCCGACATTGTAATGACCAGCAAACAAAACAAGAGAACTAATAAAAGTAAAGAGCAAGACGCTCAAAGCATAGCACATAACGCATGAAGTGATAAAAATATAGTGGAACGAGGGACGAACTGATAATTGTTGATGAAGAAGGGGATGCACGGGGGCATACCCAAGCTTAGACGCTTGAGTCTCCTTGAATATTTATTGGGGGTGCACATGGGCATCCCCAAGCTTGACCGTTTGACACTCCAAGATCTTCTTTCATTATCTTCCATCGCGCACTTGAAAACTCCCTTCATACATAACTCATTGTAGACTGATTAGAGAGGTTAGTACCCAACCAAAATAATTTTTCCTCTACTGGAAATAAAGATAACCTTGAAGAGCTACTGTTTCTCAAGATTGCCAAATTGTTTTTGCAAAGAAAAAGCAATCTTAAGGTTTACAAAACGAAGAAAAGGCAAAACAGGACAGAATCTGTGAAAAACAGACCAGCAGGTAGAAACGAATTTTTTAGGGGTACTTCTGAAACTCAAATAAAAAAACTCAGAACATACGAAAGTTTCTTAATTGTATAGAGCATGCTGTGTAAAAAATTCAGCTCAAAAAGATGAACCGGGATTTTTCTCTGATTTTTCTAGTCACGAGGACAGAATCTGTTTTCTGGACAGCATGTCACAACTTTCACTTCCCTTATCGTATGAGGCTATAAAAGGCACAAATCTTGAAAAGTAAAGATACAATGATGTTGCTACAGTAGTAACAATCATCAAGACCGCTAAGAACAGAAGAAAAGAAAAATAAAAACCTAAATTCGTTGCGGGCTGCCTCCTGAAAGCGCTTCTTTAAAGCCATTAGCTAGGCATGAGTGTAACGATGCTCACAAGAGAATAAGAGTTGAAGCGCAAAAGAGAGCATCAAAGGAGCAAATACAAACCACATTTAAGTCTAATACGCTTCCTATGCATGGGCAACTTTAAGAAAAATAAATAGATGAAGCGCGAAGTAACAAGCATAGGAAGGTAAAACAAGAGCACCTTCAAGATTTTCAACATGGAGAGGGGTGTTTTCCTAACATGAAAATTTCTATAACCATATTTCCCTCTCTCATAATAATTTTCAGTAGCATCATGAACAAACTCAACAATATAATTATCACACAAAGCATGCTTTTCATGATCTACTAGCACATAATCATGTAGACTTTCTAAGCAAACCTCATCATCATTAAGAACATCCATAGTAGGCAAAAATAGAGGTTTATCATAAGATTTATCAAGATAGCAAGGTTTATCATAAAGAACAGTAGCAAAATCATCCTTGCAAGTATCATTCATAGGGGCATCGTGGCCACAAGCATCAATTTCATCAAAAAGGGATATTTCAAAAGAATCCATAGGATCATAGCAATCAATATAGCATTCATCCTCCTTTGGTAAGCATGGAGGGAAATCATATAAAGTAAGAGTCAAAGAGTTACTCTCATTAGTAGGTAGAGATGGGTAGCTACTCCATTCTTCCTCCTTTTGTTCGTCACTCTCCTCCTCTTTTTCATTGAAGGAGCATTCAGTTTCAGCAATTTCTTCTTCCATAGAGTTCTGCAAAGCATTAGTCTCTTACTCTTGTGGAGAGAACCTTTTGAGATGGTCAATAATATAATAATTGTCATTAAAATCCTCAAAGAAATAATTAAGTATTTTAAGACTCTCGGATTTGTAAGGGGCATCATCAATATTTTTAAGAAAAGAAGTAATTTCATAGGCACCCTTAAAAACAACAAATTCTTCTATTTGTTCTGCATCATAAAAATCATAATTTCCCTTAGCGTAAGAAGCTAAGGTTTCATCATCATTGTACTCACATTGGAAAGCAAGGTGTTTGTGCCTCATAAAGCAACAAGATTCATCCCTGCAGAAAGATATATTATATATTGAGCACAAGTTTCTAGCATAGTCATACAACTCCTGTATTAGTCCCCATGAGTGTATCCCTTTTTGAGACAAGAGGTATTCCTTGTAATATTTTTGTTGATCCTCCGTGAATCCGCCTTGCCAATAAGATCTAGTCTCAAAGAAAGTAGCCATTAGTAGCAAACAGAGTAATAAGAAAAAGTGTACTTATCAAGTGAACTTATAAGTAAAGCTATGCTCCCCGGCAACGGCGCCAGAAAATAGTCTTGAAACCCACAAGTGTAGGGGGTCGCAACAGTCTTCACGGGTAAGAATAACCCAATTTATTGATTCGACACAAGGGGAGCCAAAGAATACTTATAAGCCTTAGCAGTTGAGTTGTCAATTCAACCACACCTGAAAAAGCACTAGACAAGATATAAGTAGCAACGGTGTGTTGACGGGTGTAGCCTTTAAGACTTCCCCAATCACCAACACCATAAAGTAGTAGCAAAGTAGTAGGATCAGAAAAGAGAATAAAAGTAACAACGAAGGCAATGAAGGTGAAAGATGGACCGGGATTCAAGGTTTCACTAGTGGTACCTCTCAAGCAAAAGAACAAGGTGTTGGGTGAACAAATTACAGTTGGGCAATTGACAGAATTGCACCAACTCTAGCCAAAGAACAAACTAGAGCATCCTAGTCTAAGAACCAAACGTAGGCATGTGTTCCGTATGTAGTTGTACGTGCTTGCAATAAGAACTATGCACAACATCTTTTGTCCTAACATCCCGCTACGAACGGGGCCACTTAAGGAACTTATGGATATTAAGGCGCTCCTGCAGCGGAGCACCAGAACAAAGCATTAACACTTCATGAACACATGTGATCCTCAATTTATAGCCCATCCCCTTTGGTGTCCCAAGCTGTCACCATTGGGATCGCCGGTTCCGGACTATAATAGGTGCATACTACCGTAGATAAGATCTAGAACAACAATTATAATCATGCAACCATAACGTGCTCAGATCTGAGATCATGCTACTCGTGCACTAGTAACAAGCATTAAGAACAACAAATGGCAGCAACAATAATTCAAAAACCTCTTAGGACTGAACAAGGTAACAATTCATCGGATCCCAACAAACACAACACCAATTACATCATATGGATCTCAATCATGTAGGGAAGCTCATGAGAACATTGTATTGAGGATCTAGGGGGAGAGAATACCACATAGCTACTGCCTATAACCCGTAGTCCAAGGAGGAACTACTCAAGAAGCATCATGGGGGAAGGAGAGTCGATGAAGATGGCCCCGGGGGCCAAGGCCCTCCCCGGCAGGGTGCCAGAGCAGGATCCTGGTGACCCCCGAAGCTAGTTTTCGATGGCGGCGGAGATCAGAATCGCTTCTGGAAAAAGTACTTCGATATTAGGGATTTCCTCCTCGGGGGTAAAAATAGGGGCCAAAGGGGGCACCGAGAGGGGCCACCAGGCAGCCAGGAGGGTTCCTGGCGCGGCCTAGGGCTGGGCCGCGCCATGGACCCTTCTGGAGTCCTGGTGGTGGCCCTCCCTTCCTTGGTGTTTCCGGAAGCTTCCGGGACGCTGATTTTTTATATAATTTTTCCGGAATTTTTGGAGCACTTTTAATGGCCGGAAAACCTGAAATACAAAAACAACAGAAAACAGGAACTGGCAACTGGGTGCACTGAGTTAATAGGTTAGTCCAAATATGCTCAAAAGTGTATGAAAGTTCAAGCAAAACATGGCAAAGTCACACAAAACATGCATGGCACAAGCAGAAATTATAGATACGTTTGGGACGTATCACACTTCAACCCAATACACACCCTTCTTCATGGTGTACGGAGCAGAAGCGGTACTACTGCATGACCTCAAGTTTGGAGCCCCCCCCCCCGAATCTAGAGATACAAGGAAGAAGAGGCAGAAGAAGCACTCCAGGATGATAAAGACACTGCAGATGAAGCAAGGGACACATCCATAGAAATGTCAGAAGGATACCAGGACAAACTACGCACATATCAAAGCAGTCGCCTGCGGACCAGAACTTTCCGCAAAGGAGATCTCGTCCTGCGACTAATACAAGAAAAAGTGCACAAACTTGCACCGCAGTGGGAAGGACCCTTCATAATCTCCGAGGTCATAGGAGGAGGTGCATACAGGCTGAAGAATCCGAAGACTGGCAAAGACGTGGGAAACCCGTGGAACGTGGCAAACTTGCGCCTGTTCTACCCATAGTCTACTCATAATCCCCAGCAGGAGTATCAGCAGCAGCACCGATTGGCAGCTCTTGTAAGAACTCACAAGCAATAAAAGGTCGTGCCCAAATAATACCACTAAAGCACTCGGGGGCTCGAGCACAAACTCCCCCCAAGAGACGATATCTTCGCCTACGCGACATTAACTAAAAGCACTCGGGGGCTCGAGCACATACTCCCCCAGAGAGGCGCTATCTTCGCCTACGCGACACTACCTAAAAGCACTCGGGGGCTCGAGCACGAACTCCCCCCGAGAGATGCTATCTTTGCTTACGCGACACTACCTAAAAGCACTCGGCTCGAGCACAAACTCCCTCTGAGAGACGCTATCTTTGCTTATGCGACACCACCTAAAAGCACTCGGGGGCTCGAGCACAAACTCCCCCCGAGAGGCGCTATCTTCGCTTACGTGAGACCACCTAAAAGCACCCCAGGGCTCGAGCACAAACTCCCCCCGAGAGACGCTATCTTCTCTTACGCGAGACCACCTAAAAGCACTCGGGGGCTCGAGCACAAACTCCCCCCGAGAGACGCTATCTTCGCTTACGCGACGCTACCTAAAAGAACTCGAAAGCTCGAGCACAAAAACTGCTCCCAAGAGACGCCATCCTCGATTACGCAATACTCCCCCCGACGGACAACATATTTCTCTTACACAGCCACAAAAAACTTATTCAGGCACGCTTTAAAGATAAGGACAAAGCAAGAAAGAAAGATTCCTTAGTATTCACGTGATCGCAAAACGATCACCTAAAGACTCGGGGGATACTCCCATCGGGAGCAATGCCGCACACCTGATAAAAAGTTTGGAACAACTAAGAAGCCACAAGAAAGGACAGCCCAGGTAGACAAAAGCTCGCAGCCTACGTCTGATTCTACAAATCAAACATAGCCTCGGGGGCTACTCCCATCGAGAGTGTTGCCGCGCACCTGACAAACCATTACAAATAAGTCAAAGACAATTTTCCATTACAAAGGAATCAAAGACAATTTTCCGTTGCAAAGGAGTCGAAGGCAATTTTCCATTACAAAGGAATCGAAGACAATTTTCCATTGTAAAGAAGTCGAAGGCAATTTTCCATTACAAAGGAGTCAAAGACAATTTTTCATTACAAAGGAGTCGAAGGCAATTTTCCATTACAAAGGAGTCAAAGACAATTTTCCATTACAAAGGAGTCGAAGACAATTTTCCATTACAAAGGAGTCGAGGACAGTTTTCATTACAAAAGGACTCGAGAAGCTACTAGACGGGTTACAATACCAGTTATCACAGGGAATTATGACTTCTACATGTGCGCTCATGCTGAGATAATTGGCACTTTCGTCCCACAACCTGACGAGCATCACCACAGACAAAGTAACAACTAAGCCTGCGAAGAAGCAAGTCGCCGCCCTCCAGTTATACAAGGTGCCCCACTTACTAACACGCCCGCTTGACGACCGGCTTGACGTCGAGTTCATCCTTAGAACTAGAAGAGCAAGCACCACCAGACGAGGAGTCGGCAAAAGACGAAGTCACAGGAGAAGCAGGCGAACCACCCCTTGACCCATCAGAACTGTCACTGCTTGTTTCCTCCCAGTACGGATCCAGACGATTGCCACCGGCATCAAACACACGAACAATGAGGGTATCTTCACCATCAAAACGACAGCAAAGACTATCCCCATCACGCAAGTTTAGCCACCGTGAAAACGACCTCCAACCAGCATCAAGAAAAATCAAGAAAGAGACATCAACAGAAAGCTCAACCCAAGCAGGAGACCGAGCGCACCCTTGAATCCGAAGCCACAAACCCCTAAGATTAAGCTCAGAAATCATGGAGGCAAATGAGAATGGAAGAGGGATCCGAGTAGCAGTGCGACTAAGAATGCACAGAAGGAAGTCATAGCGCCAAACACCCTCATCCACACAAGATGAAGGGGGCGTCGCCACAGCGCCACAGCGCCCACCACGAGAAGAGCGAGGGGTACGACTAACATGACCGCGCAGGCCACGAACGCGGCCAGACACAACATCACCCCGCTTGGGAGCCATAGGAAGAAGAAGAAGATGGGAGAAGAATGGATGACCAAACCCAAAGCAACGGGTATTTATAGCGCAGCCCTGGGGGCAAACCAGGAAAAAACGCAGAAACCCAGGAGGCGCCATCATCAAATAAAAGACCAAAACACGCCAGGTGTTACGAATTCCAAGGCAAGATGCCTTCACACGGTCAGCAATATTTAAAGGACGCGTCAAATCTCGCCTGTTTCCCATACACGCCTCGGAAATCCAGCAGGCACCAGGCAGCACGGCGTCCAAGTCATCATTACGACTGGCCAGAAGACGCGACGGATCAAAGACCAAGCATCATCATGACAACACCTATCAACGCGACATCCCAAGAAGGACGGATCGAGATAAAAACAATTGGAACAAACAAAGAATGAAAAAGGTTAACTATCTCTCGGTGCCAAAATATTCCGATTCCAAAATCTTTTACTCCCATCGGGAGCACATTTATCAGAGTTCAGGTGCTCCCTCACCCAGAAGGCAAAGACGTGCTCGAGTGGCCACTCGCACCAATTGTGATCACGACATCTACTGAGTTCGGGTGATCCCTCACCCCGAAGGCAGCAAAGCAATCAAGTGATTACTCACAAGGACTCAACAATTATTCGACAATATAGACTACTCGCATACTCGACGACTTTGCGAGTAGGCGCTTTCTTATTTACCTCCCTCGAGTTCGTGAAACAGCTCCGCGAGTGACCACTAATAGCTCACTAGATCGTTTATTCCAATTGGGTGCATCACTAATTAGGCTCTTTCCTCTATAAAAAAGATGCCTCGGCTGCGACTTGTTGTACCCAGATGCCACGCAAGCTTAGCGTGTAGGTAAGACCCCGCTGCACAGACGGCCGGGCCGGGACTTGCCACAGCGCGACTTTATTCCCGACAATTTCCATGCGCTCGCATGATTGAGAGATGAGCCGATAACGGACGCGTTAAGGCTATAGGAACTTTGCTGGACACCAGTCGTTCCCAAGTTCGTGTCGAGGGACACATGCTTGATTGGGCTACTGAGGTATTTTCCACTAGTGCAATTCACCAAGGCTCGACCAGTCGACTACCTTGGGCCCTTTCAGCTTAGCATCCCTCGAACTAAACATTTTTCATGGCTAAAGCTGCCAGCGACTCGCAGCTGAACTGCGCAAAACGAACGAGGACGAATTCAAGTCCCTGCGCGACTCTTCGAGTCCCCCAGGCACTCGGGGGCTACTGTCGGGGGGGGGTGACCCCACGACTCCTGCATGTAGGGATACCTGGTGCATACAAGGACAAGAGGCCCGCTGGAAGCTTTGACAGGCCCACGACTGGCCCGTTCCAAGCACCGACGTAGAAGTGTGCGATCAATATGGAAGTCACGACTTGGCGTTTAAGGCAAGGATAGAATTAGGCAAGCACCCCTGTAAACCTGAGACGGACTCTCCGGGACCTAGCCTAGTATATAAAGGCTGGGAGGGGGACATCTCAGGACATCCAATCTACAATCATCGCCTCTAGTCTTGCGCGAACTCGCCTTGACTCCCACTGTAATTCACTCCCTCGCATAATACAATTGAGCAGGAAGTGCTTCTCCTGTTAGCCGACGAGTGTCGCCAACCTATTCTCTCTACGATCTAACCCAGGGTCCCTGACCATGGGATTTTCGGAGGCTAATCCTCGTCAATAAGAACAAAAGTAGCAACAGCAAAACAAAAACAAAAATATAAAAACTTCCTTACCAACTTCACTTACTAATAACGCTACGCTCCCCGGCAACGGCGCCGGAAAACAGTACTTGATGACCCTCAACTGTAGGGGATCGTTTGTAGCATTTTCGATAAATAAGATTCTCGAACCCAACGAGGAGCAGAAGGTATTGGTAAGTGACTTTGGTAAAGAAATAGCTGCAGGAACTGAAAGATAGCTTTTTAGGGGTTTTCGGTATAAGCAACAAATAGGTAAAAGTGAGTAAAGTGAAAGGCACTGAGGAGTAACAAGTGGCCCAATCCTTTCGAGCAAAGGAGAGGCCTAGCAACTGAACTTATAAAGGCTAAAGCGTTCTTGAGGACACACGGGAGAAATAGTCACGTGCTTTCGCCATATTCCGTATCGGTACTATGTGCTGTGTTGATAAGTGTTGAGTGGGTGGATCTATGCTATTACACCCTCTAGACTAAGATAAGTGCACTCTTATGATTAAACACCTTGCAAGCATCCGCAAATACAAGATAGTAATTAAGGAAGAAGCCTAACCATAGCAATACGATCGATGATCCATTGTTCCCTTGTGCAAAAGCATGCGAACTGGGGTTCAAGTTTCTGTAACTCCGGCAACCCACCGTAAGCATTCTTTATACACAATGAATTCCCCTAGGTCCTTGATAAGGCGAAGTGTTGAGTGTTCGACTCACACAACACCACTAGGAAAATAACAACACAACTTAAATAGCAAACAACACATATTACTTCAACATCATATGACTACTAACAACTAGACTTCTCCCATGTGATACATCCAAAACGTATCTATAATTTCTGCTTGCTCCATGCATGTTTTCTGTGATATTGCTATGATCTAGATACACTTTCATACACTTTTGATCATATTTGGACTAACCTATTAACTTAGTGCACCCCAGTGCCAGTTCCTGTTTTCTGCTGTTTTTCTATTTCAGTTTTCCCCCATATAAAAAGTTCCAAAAAAATTCTGGGAAAAATACAGGAAAAAATCAGCGTACAGGAAGCTTCGCGAAGAGCCCGAGAGGGGACAGGGGGGCCCAGGCGGCCACCCGGCGCGGCCCCACCCCTGGCCGCGCCAGGGGGGCTCCTGGGGCCCCTGGTCCACCTCTGGCTACCCCCCTTCGCCTATTTATTCTCCGTCACGGGGAAACTCCGAAGACAGAACCCTATTTCGCAAACTCGCCTCTGTTCGGCCGCCGCCGCGCTTCCGAGATCGGGAGCACTAGAAGACCTCTCCCGGCACCCTTCCGGAGGGAGGGCCGACCTCCGGGAGTCTCCTCTCCACCATGGATGCTCCCCGGATGTCTCGTGAGTAGTTTTCCTTGGACCATGGGTCCGTGATCAGTAGCTATGTGATGTTCTCCTCCCCTCTTTGTTCTTCATGGTTTAGACCTCGTGAGCTTCCCTACATGATCGAGGCACTTTTGTAATCTTTCTGCTATTGCTATGCTGAGTTTGATGGGATCTGATGGATTATGAGATTATGTTTAGATTGTGATAGAGTAATATATTTGGTTTTTGAAAGTGCAATATATCGACCAGAGGGGGGGTGAATGGGATATTTTCAACTTTACTACCAGATTTTAGTTTTCTTCAGGACTGAAGCAATCATGAGGCTGAAGAAGTAACCAAAATCATGAAGAAATAAAACTTCACAGAATGTAATCATTAGGGCACCTCATCATAATGCAACAGAAATAAATCAATTCAGATAAGCAGAAGTGCTTCAGATGCATAGTATGAAGACAAAGAGCATAGGGAGAGCTGAAGCATAAGAACTCAACATAGAAAATACTGAAGCTTAAGAGGTTGAAGAGATAGCACCAGAGATTGAAGACATTGATTTGGTAGACCAATTCAAGTTGCTGTGACAACTCTACGTCTGGTTGGAGAGGCTGAGATTCAACTCAGAAGACATAGTCTTCACCTTGTTCTCCTTGAACTAGAGTCCTCAGACTCCGTCCAATAACTCAGGTGAGTCTTCAAGGTAGACTCCCGAAACCTTCACAGACTCAGTCACTCCGGGAAGTCACAATTTCATCTTGACTTCCTCAGACTGAAGACTTCTACACCGGCTGGAAGATCACAGTCTTCAAGAGTAAAAAGCTTCGGATCACTCGAACCGACTTCCTCAGAAATGCTCAACTACTCAGGCTGGTGGTTTTCCTCACATAGGTTCTTCAGTTTCCTCAGAGGTGGGTTGCTCTCAAATGACAAGTGTCAGTTTTTCTCTCGGAGCAGCCAACCCACAAATGGGGCTGGGGGTGGCTATTTATAGACGCGGAGCAACCCGAGGTGAAAGGACATAAATGCCCATGCATGCAATTACTCTCATGCCCTCGGAAATGACCGTTGCTAGACAAGTTCTAGCCTCTCACAACGCAACACGTGGCACGGTCAAAGTATTCTCTCTCTAGACTCCTCAACCGAAGTTAGTTACCTCAGTGTCCTGAAGAACAACGTCTCAGACACATGAGGACTGAACTTCTACTGCAAGAGATAACTCTCTCTTCAGGAGAACTGCACTCGCAGTCTCCAGACTCCTCAACCGAAGACAGATTCCTCAGTGTCCTGAAGAACAACGTATCAGACACCCAAGGAACTGAACTTCTACTGCAGGAGATTTCTTCAGGGTTTTTCTTCAGGATTCCTAATTGAGCACTTCCTCAGAACTTTGGAACTTGTTTTCTTCAACCCCTCCAACAGTGCGGTGATTTCCTACGACTCAAGAAGTATAAAAAGTCTTAGCGAAGACTACGCTTCAACTTCTTCTTCAGCGCGAATGTCCTCAGGATCGTCCTCATCTTCAGCTTCAACCGAACGCTTCAGGATCCTGATTCCTCAGGATTTCGCGCAACTTCATTCTTCAGGAAACGCACCGATTTCTCCAATGTTCCTCAACATTTTGGGGGGTCGACATTGGTGGTTAAATACCTCATCAGGGACTGTTCTCCTATGTATACTCACAAACACATCAGTCCATTAACCGTTTTTTTATCAAACTCCAAAACCTCAAGGGGAGGGCACTTGATGCACTTACAGTTTTTATCTCTTATATTTTTGTTCCTAAGTAATTCTTGCATGTTCTCCGTTGTTGTTTATTGCTTTGGCCAAGTAGTAGGTAGTGACTCCAAGAGGGAACGTTATGCTCGATTGTGGGTTCATGCCCCCCGATGACACGTTTGAGTGACAGAAACATGAGTCTAGGGGATGTGTTGTTGCCACAAGGGGGAAAACAACGGTGCTTGTAACCGCGGTTGCAAGGATTGTTTACTTTACGCAAAGTGCTTTTTAATGCAGCTGTCTGTTGCTTTGGTTTTACACTTTGGGTGGGGCTCACAACTTAATACCAGCGAGATGTTCTGGATAGATATCTCAAGGTGGATGATTAGTGGTAGATGCAGTTGGATTTCGGTCTACTTATTTTGGCGTACTGCCCGTGCTTTTGAGCCTCTTCCTTTCTTTTGTAGCATAGTTAGCATTGTGGTGCGTTCATAATCCTGTCAATTGCCCTTTTGTAATTTGTTTACCTCGCATAGTAGTTTTATCGTCTTTTGGAGAGAGACATCACTAGCGAACATCACGTATCCCGGTCCATATCCTTATTACTGTTTCCACGCTACCTTTACTTTTCTGCTTTTTACTTTCAATTGCTATCATTATCCCTTGTGTTTTACCCTTTGTGAACAACAAGACCGGAGAGATTGACAACCTCTCTGAACTTCGTTGGGAACAAAGTTATCTGTGTCTGTGTGCAGGTCCACGTCAGTTGCACCGCTGACACCTACTTATCATCTCTGCAGTCCTACTGGAGACAAACCTTGGTATCTTCACTGAGGGAAACTTGTTGCTGCGCTACATCTCAACATTCCACTTAGGGTAACCAACGAAGGGCGAGAAGCCATCACCATGTCCTCAAGAACTAAAGTAACTACTCACAAGACATAAAAGAGATTATGATCAGTGGGGATAAATAGATGATAAACAATCTGGACACAATGATGTTTCTCCAACAAAAGTCAATAGAATTCGTCACATGGTAGTAATCAACACCGGTAGAGTAGGGAGGATAGATAGTACGGATTAGAACACAAGTTGGACTTGTGAGTTGAGATTGGATGAAGATGAAGATGGTGCTGATGTCGGGGATGATGTTGATGATGATCTCGATGATGCCCGTGACGATGGTGATGATGATGGCGACTATCTCCTTTTCTGGGAGGTGTTCTCCCCGGCGGAATCTGCCCACCGGAGATTTCTTTTCTCCTCCGTTGGTTTCCACCACGGAGAGGCGGCGGAACTCGCGAAAACTCTCATCTTTTAGGGTTTTCGTATAACGAGTGATATATAGGCCAGAGGGGGAGCCGGGAGTGGCCCCAGGAGACTAGGCTTGGGATAGACTTTTCGAAGCACATAAAAGAATTATGCCTTGGATACCTATGCAAGTTTTTCTTATAAATTTTTATTATGGTGTCTTTAGGTGGGAGTGCGAATTTTTTACCAACACAAGCGATACATGTCATATCCACACCATTCATCCGTGCATTGAGATCCGCGTTGCACCTAAGCAGATTTATTTGGTGCACATTGTTAATTTAGAAAAATCAACACATCAACACGAATTGTACCCGGATATTCTACTAGTGTGCACAAAAATACTAGTATGACTTTATGCAATCCATGGTGCACGGCTGCACAGATCTGGAAGCAACATGTTTTTTAGTGAATGGTGTGGATATGACATGTATCGCTTGTGTAGGTACATATACATTTCCCCTTTAGGTGGTGTAAACATTTTATGGATTTATTGGCTAGAGAAGATTTTATAGAGTGTGAAGAGACTAAGGCTCCTGATATTATAAATGGTTTATCTAGTTTTTTGTTTATGATCACGGAGTTGATGTTATCACAAATATACTTGATAATATTGAGAGAAATATTGATGCTTTAAATTTGAAGGAAGTAGAGATACCCACACAAGGTGGGAAAGATCTTTTAGAAATGGAATATTATTGTGAACCCTTCATTATGATTAGTATTTTCGACCAAGACTTGGTTGCTTTTTGTGATATTGGATCCAAGGTTTCTACCTTGCCCCAAACTTTTTATAATTCTTTACATCTTGAAAGTATGGTTGATTTTCCCTTCTATCATGCAAATGCTAACAGTGGTATCTCTAGGATTTTAGGGAAGATACATGATGTCCAAGTCACTTTCAAGGAAATAAACACTCCAATTGATTTCACAATTTTTGGAGTCAACAAGTCAAGGGAACATAGTACTTGGAAGGACCTTTCTCAAAGCTATGAAGTGCTTTATTGATGTAAAGAAGGGACATATACATTTCCGTGGGAAGGTCAAAGGTAAGTATCTCTTCCCAAAAAGAAATAAATAAGAACTCATTGAAGAGTTATTTGCTTATTTTGATGATCCTTATGATGGTCCAATCAATAAGATTTGATATTGAGCTTTATGCCTAGCTCAAATGCATTAAAGAAAGCGCTTATTGGGAAATGTTTTTTACTTTCAGTTTTTTTCTTTTTCTTTTAGTGTGTCTTGGTGTTTTTACTACTTTAGCAACTCCATTGTATCTTTATTTTCAAGTTTTTTTTTCCAAGTAGCCTCTAATGACAGGGGAGACAAAAGTTGTAACATGCTGCCAGAAAACAGATTATGTACGCTTCAGTGCAGAAAATCGCAAAAATCACGAGATCATCTGTTTGATCTAATTTATTAACACATCATGATCTATACAATTGTTGAACTTTCATTAGTTTTGAGTTTTTCGATTTGATCTACAAAAGTTCCCGCTTTTATGCGAGTTTCACAGACTGTTCTGTTTTCCTAGATTGCTACCTTGTAATTGCATTTGCTTCTTTTGTGCACTTTGTTCATGGTTTTTGGGGGGAAACTTAAACAAAGTTGGAGAACAGTAGCTATTTTTGGTGGGAAATGTTCTTCATTTTACATAATGAAACCATTTCATTAGTACCAACCCACAGAAATACAATCTCTATGAGATATACGATTTATGCCGGAAAGGTACGAAGTTGGGCTAATTTGGAAACATTGGTCAATTTGCTTTATACCTAATATTATGTCTGCTTTTTGGTTTCTAGTCTGATTTTATTAGTTGCTATGATTGGGGCTATAGTACTTACTATGCATAGGACTACAAAGGTTAAAAGACAGGATGTATTTCGACGAAATGCCTTGGATTCTAGGAGGACTATAATGAGGAGGACGACAAACCAAATCACGATCTACTAAAAGGAGAAATTGTGGTTCGAGTCCACGCCGTGAGAAAGAAAGAGCTAGACTGACTAGAAACCTTATATTTTCCATTACAAATCATTTATGTACTTTAGTGTTCCTAACCCTTCACTAACTTTTTTTGGATTCTTCTTATGGATTATAAGTTATAGTAATAACTAGGAGTATTCTAGTGATAGTTTTCCATAATCGTGAATCCCTTATTCTTGCTCGCTTCAAGATATGATGACTAATTAAAAAAAATATCAACCTTGGGATAAATAGTTTACACTGCTTATGTTTACTTCCACTTTTTTGTTGTATGTATGTTTAACTTGAGTGTTCCAATGTGTTCCAACAGTACCCAAGTGCAACTTTATTTATTTTTGGCACTAACCGCCGATATGTCCCAAACACATCTATAATTTCTGCTTGTTCCATGCTTCTTTCAGTGACTTTGCTATATGTTTTGATGTAATTTTATATCCTTTTATAATATATTTTGGAACTAACCTATTAATAGTTGCAAGAGTGCACAAGTTATTTTTTTTTGTAATTTATGTGTAGGAATTACTTGGATAAAAAGAGATCACAAAAGGAGCCTTGTTGGAGTTGGACTCTAACTCTCCCGAAATCTGTCCCCACCAAACAGGTTTTACAGATTGCCTCGGAAACACTAGAAGACGATGTCAAACAAAAAAACATAAAACTACAGAGTTGTAGAGAATTTTTTTTTCGTTGGTTCTGGATATAAAATTCGGCCCAATCCGAGTTCGTATTCTCCCTCTAAGCCCGTTCTACTGAAGACCTAATCTAGGTGATGGAAATCCAAAAGTCTTTATAAAGAGAGGAAACCTAGGTCAAAGACCACCACGAAAATCCTCCGCCAAGGCAGCCGTCTTGAGGGGGAGATCAATCTCCACTGTAGCACCATCTCCAAGGAAGAAAAAGGGGGCCAAGGGCCGTGGCCGCCGCCGCCGCTGTCTCCTTCATCTCCTCCGGGCTGCACCTCTCCATCAACAAATCTCTCTTTCTCACCATGTCTATGTGTGAGTACTTCATCCTTGGGGATGAGGCTTGTACTTTGATCTATGTGGTTATCTCTCTCTCCCATGATGTGATCTTTGTTGTGATCATTGGCTATGTTAATCTAGTTGTCTTCCATGATGTTTCCCCTTCTTCTATGTATTGGATTGATGTACTCACTTGGCAATATCTAGTCTCCGAGACCTGACATTGGGTCTATTGGAAATAGATTAGAAGAATATTTTCATGAGTTCTTTATTACATTGTGAATTGATTGAAGATTGAGAGTCTCCCGGTGCTTGCCTTTGACTGTCCTTGAGATATGTTGTGGTGATTGTAGTACTCTCTTTGAATTGACGCGTTGACATTGGAAAATTCATAGATGTAATACACAAACTCTAAGGTCCGCTCTTTTAGCCCTACACAATTCTCGTCCTCTCTTGATCACAAAAGAATGATCTCCGAGTTACGTCTCCTTGCATATTTTTGGTGGAAATATCATGTGTTTCAATTATGTTAATGTTGTTGGGAGTTGCCACTAGTGAAAGTATGAAGCCTAGGCCTTGGGTCCATGATCAGTAGCTATGTGATGTTCTCCTCCCCTCTTTGTTCTTCATGGATTAGACCTTGTGAGCTGCCCTACATGATCAAGGCACATATGTAACTCTTTCTGCTGTTGCTATGCTGAGTTTGCTGGGATCTGATGGATTATGAGACTATGTTCAGATTGTGACTGAGTAACATATTTGGTTCTTATCTTTTCTATTTTTGTTCTTGAGTAATTCTTGCATGTTCTTCGTTGCTGTTTATTGCTTTGGCCAAATAGTAGGTAGTGACTCCAAGAGGGAGTGTTATGCATGATTGTGGGTTCATGCCCCCTGATGACTAGCTTGAGTGACAGAAACATGATTCTAGGGGATGTGTTGTTGCCACAAGGGGGAAAACAAAGGTGCTTGTAACCGCGCTTGCAAGGATTGTTTACTTTACGCAAAGTTCTTTTAATGCAGTTGTCCATTGCTTTGGGTTTACACTTTGGGTGGGGCCCACAACTTAATACCAGCGAGATGTTCTGGATAGATATCTCAAGGTGGAGGATTAGTAGTAGATGCAGATGGATTTCGGTCTACTTATTTTGGCATACCGCCCATGCTTTTGAGCCTCTTCCTTTCTTTGTAGCATAGTAAGAATTGGTTTGCGCCCATAATCCTATCAATTGCCCAGTTGTGATTTGTTTACCTCGCATAGCAGTTTTATCGTCTTTTGGGAGAGAGACATCACTAGTGAACATCATGGGACCCCGGTACGTATTTCCACCACTATTACACACTCAATTAACTTCCTGCTTTTACTTTCTAGTTATAGCTATCACTATCTTTTATCTGTTGGGTTTGACCCTTTGCAAATAGCAAGGCCGGAGAGATTGACAACCTCTCTGTACTCGTTGGGAGCAAAGTTATTTGTATCTTTGTACATGTCCAGGTTAAGCAAGTGATTCTATTCAGATGGCGCATCACTTGCCGAACCACCTACTTGTGGTCGTTGAAGTCCTACAGGAGACATACCTTGGTATCTTCACTGAGGGAAATTACTCTACGCTACATCTCAACCTTCCGCTTGGGGTAACCAACGAGGAGTCAAGATAGGGGAGTTGTACACTATCTTTTACCTTTGCCTTTTAGTCTTGTTAGTTTACCTTTCATTTTTTATCTTTGTGTACTTTATCAAAAATCACAAAAAAATTGCTTGTCCTACTTGCTGCTACTATGGGTTCCACTGAAAACACCAAGTCGTGTGACTTCACTAGTCACAACAACAATGATTTTATCTGCACTCCTATTGCTACACCTGTTACTTTAGCTACCTCTTATGAAATTAAACCTGCCTTGTTGAACCTTGTTATGAGAGATCAATTCTCCGGTGTTGGAGATGATGCTGCTTTATATTTAAATAATTTTGTTGAACTCTGTTATATGCAAAAGTATGAAGAAGTAGAAGGTGTTATTGTTAAGCTTAAGCTTTTTCCTTTCTCCTTGAGGGAAGGAGCTAAAATCTGGTTTCAATCCTTGCCTAGGAATAGCATAGATTCTTGGGATAAGTGCAAGGATGCTTTTATTGGGAAGTACTACCCACCTGCAAAAATTATCCAATTGAGGAGTAATATTATGAATTTTAAGCAATTTGATAATGAACATGTTGCCCAAGCTTGGTGACACATGAAATCTCTTGTTAATAAATGCCCTACACATGGTTTGACTACTTGGATGGTTGTCCAGACTTTTTATGCAGGCTTGAACTTTACCTCGAGGAACTTGTTAGATTCGGCCGTGGGAGTAACCTTTATGTCAACAACACTTGGTGCTGCCACAAAACTATTAGATGAGATGATGACCAACTATTCCCAATGGCACACCGAACGTGCTCCAACAGGTAGGAAGGTATACTCTATCGAGGAGATTTCCTCCCTAAATGAGAAAGTTGACTTAATTATGTCTCTACTTACCAAGCAACCTCCTATTAATCCTCATAATGTCCCTTTAAATTCTTTGGTTTCTCAAGAACAAGTAGATGTGAACTTTATCTCTAGAAACAAATTCAATAATAATGCTTATAGGAGTAATTTTGCTAGCAATCCTGGACCGTTCCCATCCAACAACTATGGGAACAACAACACTTATCCTAGCAACAAGAACTCCAATTCTGAATTAGAAAACATGCTTAAAGAATTTATCACTACCCAAAAAGCCTTCAACAAGAGTGTAGAGGAAACATTAGACAAATTAGATAATCTCTCTTTGAAGGTAGACAACTTAGCCCTTGATATTGATATGCTTAAAATTAGAACTTCTCCCCTCGAGGAGAGGAAGGACACTCCTATTAATGCTATCCAATTGCAAATTAATGAAAATATTAGGATGATGACTAAACTTAAAGAGATATGGGCTAGAGAAAAGGAGGAAGAAGATGGAATTAAGAACCTTCCTACACACCACACTGTTGCTACTATCCAAGTTGTTGAGGATACCCAAACTTTTAGCACCCAACACACTCCTAGTCCCATTGGACCTATTAATGGTGATGCTATTACCTCAACCATAGAAGAAGAAACTCCTATGAACATAGAGGCTTTCAAACAAGTGAGCCTAGATGACACCACTGCCACCTTTGATAGTAGTGACATTGATTTTGATATTTGCACCCTCTCAGAAGTTATTAGCTTACTACACAAAATGTCTAGAGACCCCCACACTAGCACACTAAATTTTGCCTTCACGGAGCATATCACTAATGCTCTCATTAAAGCTAGTGAGGATAAGCTTAGAGTAGAATCCTCCATACCTAGGAAGCTAGAATATAGTTGGGATCCTATGATCAAAATTAAATTGAATAATTCTCTTGCTATGCTTTATGTGGTGTTGGAGCTAGTACCTCCGTTATGCGCAAAAGAATGTATGATATGTTTGAATTGAAACCTTCTGATCCTTATTCTTTTGGTGTTCGCCTTGTTGATTCTTCCGTAAATAATCCTTTGGGGAAGATTGACGATGTTCTTATCATTGTCAATGACAATTATGTTCCCGTTGATTTCACTATTATGGACATGGAGTGTGAACCTTTATGTCCAATTATTTTGGGATGTCCTTTTCTTCGCACCGTTGGTGCTGTTATTGACATGAAAGAGGGGAATATAAAATTTCAATTCCCTCTCAAAAAGGGGATGGAACACTTCCCTAGGAAGAAGATTAAGTTGCCTTTTGAGTCCGTCACACGGGCTAGTTATTTTCTTGACAAAACTTGAACTTTTTCTTTATGCCTAGCTTAAAGGCGTAAAAGAAATCGCTTGTTGGGAGGCAACCCAAGATGTTTTTACTTCTGTTTTTAGCGTTCTTGATGATTTTTACTACTGTAGCAATATCATTGTATCTTTATTTTCAAGCTTTGTGCCAAGTTAAGCCTCCGGTTGCAAGAAAGTTCAAAAGTTGTGACATGTTGCCCAAAAAACAGATTATGTCCTTGGACAGAAAAATTAGCCTAAAATCACCAGATCAACTTTTTGATCTGAATTGTTTTGACAGCGTTCTCTATATAATTGACTTTCGAGCGTCTGTTCTGAGTTTTTTGATTTGAGTTGCAGAAGTACCCCGAAACAATTATTTACTACCTGTTGTTCTGTTTTTCACATATTCTGCCACGTTCTGCGTTTCCTTACTTTTGAAAGACTTGCGCTAGCTTTCTATTTGCAACAACTTTTTGGAAATCTTGAGAAACAATAGCCCTTCAAGAAAATCTTTATTTCCAGTAGAGGCAAATTATTTTATTAAGGGTACTAACCTCTCTAATCAGCTTATGATGAGTTATGTATGAAGGGAGTTTTCAAGTGTGCGAAGGAAGATGATGAAAGAAGATCCGGGACTGTCAAACGCTCAAGCTTGGGGATGACCCCATGCATCACCAATAAATATTCAAGGAGACTTGAGCGTCTAAGCTTGGGGATGACCCCGTGCATCCCCTTCTCCATCAACAATCATCATTTCGTCCTTCGTCTCACTATATTTTTATCACTTCATGCGTTATGTGCTATGCTTGGAGCGTCTCGCTCTTTAGTTTACATTTTAGTTTTATTTAGCTTTGTTTGTTGTTCATAACAAGTTAGAACCTAGCTTTCTTTGTGTTGGAGAGAAACACGCTCCACTTCAAACTAGAACACATCATAGGATTTTCATGCTTGTCTTTCTTTTGTTGTGTGTTCTTTATCTTTTCGTAGCTTTTGTCATGTTTAGATCTTAATTTTCATGTTTATCTTTTTCAAGAGCTTTAGTTTAGTTTGTTGCTGGAACTCTCTTAAGTTTTCATGTTTATCTTGTTAAGAGAGTTGGTTGTTGCACTGAGTTGTGTCTTGCTTTAGGTAGGTAATTGAGGTTGCTATTCAATAGTAGTAATAAATTTCACTATTTTTGAGGTATTGTTGTGAGTAATGTTTGAACTTTTGGTGTCAAGATCTCTAGCCTATTAGTGATAGGTGTTGTATTTTGGGAAATCCGTGTTTATTTTCAAAAAACTACAAAAACTAGTTAAGAACTCTAGCTACTAGATGGATCACTAATCTTTGGAGGGATCGGATATTAGACTGCACTCACGTACCATGAGTCGAGGATGCGCAAGGATAACCAAACCCCCATACACTCCTCCTCGGGGTACTTGTCTCTTTGTGAACCTCCTAACTAGATTGAGAGTTACAGATAATAAGTGCATGAGTTCTTCGGACTAATGTAAGTATTGAAAGTTGACACTTCCACCTCCTCATATTTGCTAGCCTCTTCGGTACCGCGCATTGCCCTCTTCTCACTCCGAGAGTTGGCGTCCACCTCGCCGGTGCATCCAAACCCTTGGCATGATACACTCTGTCATCATAAACCTCCTTATATCTTTCCTCAAAACAGCCACCGTACCTACCTATAAAGGCATTTCCATAGCCTTTCCGAGATATATTGCCATGCAACATCCACCTTCTCATGTGTATAGCTACGTGGGGACCTTCACACTATATAACTTGGCTTGTATATTCCAATGATGAGCCTCCTCAAACGAGCTCTAGGTCTTCTTGAGCGAGCAAGTTGGATGCACCCCCACTAGTTCCATTGGAGAGCTTTTCTTAGCTCGTATGTGCATCCGTTGCATGGCAATCCCTACTCCTCACATCATATCTATCATTTGGCCTTCTCTCGCCTATGATTGTCCTCATTGATGTGAGCCTTTCACACCCTTTTTTTCTTCCTCCTCCACCATCTCTCTCTCTCTTTGTCGTCCTAAGTGTCAACTCTCGTGCTTACGCTCATCCATTGCATGAGTCCTCAAAATATCGAAAGGGACTGGATCAAATTTACTTATACCTGGCTAGTGCTCTGGGGATGAGTCAAGATAAGATTCCAAAGAAGACTAAGTATGAAACTTTAGTAGATTGAGTTCTCAACAAATAAATATTTTCTTTCTCGTATTCCCATCTCCCACTTCTTGCACGCGAACACCATCTGGAGACATTCGAGTCACGGACATCGAGAGCTCTTGCACCTTTATGTTATTATGTTGCTTGTTTCAATGCTAATATAGACTCTTGCTTGTTATGACTTAAATTTAATTACATACCTTGATTGCTTTACTTAAAAGTTCTTATATGGTTGGTAGCATGTCACCACAAAAATTATGCTTGTTATCATTTACCTACTCGAGGACGTATCTATAATTATGCTTGTCACCACAGGAATTAAGCTTGGGGATGTTGATACGTCCCAAACGTATCTATAATTTCTGCTTGCTCCATGCATGTTTTGTGTGATATTGCTATGTTTTAGATACACTTTCATACACTTTTGATCATATTTGGACTAACCTATTAACTCAGTGCACCCCAGTGCCAGTTCCTGTTTTCTGCTGTTTTTCTATTTCAGGTTTCCCCCGTATTAAAAATGCTCCAAAAATTCCGGGAAAGTACAATAAAAATCAGCTCTTCAGAAGCTTCTGGAAGCCCGAAGGGGGGCCAGAGGGGAACCACCAGGGCCCCAGGCGCCCTCCCGGTGTGGCCCGGAGTGGGGTCGCGCTAGGGGGCCGCCTGGACCCTTGGTGCCCCCCCTGGAAGCCCCCCTTCGCCTATTTATTCTTCGTCCTTCGAAACCCTCAAGGACAGAACCCCTTTTCGCGATCTAGCCTCTGTTCCGCCGCCGCCGCCGCGCTTCCAAGATCGGGAGCACCAGAAGACCTCTTCCCGGCACCCTGCCGGAGGGAGGATTGACCTCCGGGAGCTTCTCCACCACCCTGCACGCTTCCCGTATGATCCGTGAGTAGTCCACCTTATACCATGGGTCCATGATTAGTAGTTATGTGATGTTCTCCTCCCCTCTTTGTTCTTCATGGATTAGACCTTGTGAGCTGCCCTACATGATCAAGGCACATATGTAATTCTTTCTGCTGCTGCTATGCTGAGTTTGCTAGGATATGATGGATTATGAGACTATGTTCAGATTGTGATTGAGTAATATATTTGGTTCTTATCTTTTATATTTTTGTTCTTGAGTAATTCTTGCATGTTCTCCGTTGTTGTTTATTGCTTTGGCCTAGTAGTAGCTAGTGACTCCAAGAGGGAGCGTTATGCATGATTGTGGGTTCATGCCCCCTCATGACTAGCTTGAGTGACACAAACATGAGTCTAGGGGATGTGTTGTTGCCACAAGGGGAAAACAACGGTGCTTGTAACTGCGGTTGCAAGGATTGTTTACTTTACGCAAAGTTATTTTAATGCAGTTGTCTGTTGCTTTGGGTTTACACTTTGGGTGGGGCTCGCATCTTAATACCAGCGAGATGTTCTGGATAGATATCTCAAGGTGGATGATTAGTAGTAGATGCAGATGGATTTCGGTCTACTTATTTTGGCGTACCGCCCATGCTTTTGAGCCTCTTCCTTTCTTTGTAGCATAGTTAGCATTGGTTTGTACCCGTAATCCTGTCAATTTCCCAGATATGATTTGTTTACCTCGCATAGCAGTTTTATCGTCTTTTGGGAGAGGTACATCACTAGTGAACATCATGGGACCCCGGTCCATATTTCCACCACTGTTACACACTCAATTTACTTCCTGCTTTTACTTTCTAGTTATAGCTATCACTATCTTTTATCTTTTGCGTTTGACCCTTTGTAAACAACAAGGCCGGAGAGATTGACAACATCTCTGTACTCGTTGGGAGCAAAGTTATGTGTATCTGTGTGCAGGTCCAGGTTAAGTAAGTGATTCTATTCAGACGACGCATCATTTGCTGAACCACCTACTTGTGGTCGTTGGAGTCCTACGGGAGACATACCTTGGTATCTTCACTGGGGAAATTACTCTACTCTACATCTCAACCTTCCGCTTGGGGTAACCAACGAGGAGTCAGCATCAACACTTCCACCTATCCTTATATTTGCTAGCCTCTTTGGTATCATGTATTGCCCTTCTCATGGGAGTTGGTGAAAACTTTGCCGGTGCATCCAAATACTTGGCATGATACGCTCTGTCATACATAAGCCTCATTATATCTTCCTCAAAAAATCCACCATACCTACCTATCATGACATTTCCATAGCCATTCTAGGTACATTGCCATGCAACATCCATCTTTTTCATGACTTGATGCTATCCTTCATTGTAATATTTCTTTTGCTTGATCATAAAGCCGCAAGATAGTTGGGCTTTTCCCTTACATCTTTTTGTTACATGTCGTGCTAGTATCATTGCATATCCTGCTACACTGGCAGAGGCATACATTGCATACATCACGATATAGTTCCAGTTTCATTATGAGTACCTTGTAAAAGTGTGTTGATCATGTTCATCCTTGTATATATAGAGGCCACAGAAAGAAAAATATAACAAAAGAGAAAAATAAAATAAAAATAGCGAAAGTGGAAACACTACTATTCTTCTTCTTAAGATCCACACTTGTGCTTCAAAGTAGCACTTGTACTTCATAGAGAGTTTTCATATCATTCATGCATAACTATGTGGGTAACCTTTACACTATATACTTGGCTTGTATATTCCAATGATGAGCCTCTTCAAAATATCTCTAGGTCTTCTTGAGCAAGCTGGTTGGATACACCCCACTAGTTCCGTTGGAGAACATCATATACTCATAGCTCTATGTGCATCCGTTGCATGGCAATACCTACTCCTCACATCATATCTATCATTTGGATTTCTCTCGCATATGATTGCCCTCATTGATGTGAGCCTTTCTTACTTTTTGACTTCCTATCCCATCATTTATTATCTTCTCCATCCTAAGTGCCAACTAATCTTGCTTGCACTCATTCATTGCATGAGAGGATAAAATTGTCTTGTACCTGATCGACGATTTGGGGATGAGTTATAATAAGATTCCAAAGAGACCATGTGTGAAAATTAGTAGATTGAGTTCTCAACAACTAATAATTATTTTTATGATCTAAACCTTCCCCACTCTGCATGGGAACACCGATTGGAAACATTCGAGTCATGAACAACAAGAGCTCTGCCACCTTCATGTTCTTACTTTGCTAGTTTCAAGACTAGATATAGACTCTTGATTGCTATTATTTAGACTCCATTTACATGTCTTGATTGTTGTACTTATTGTTTTTCTTGTGTTGGTAGCATGCAACCATAAAAATTATCTTGGTTATCATTTACCATTCGAGGACGAGAAGGAATTAAGCTTGGTGATGCTGATACGTCCTAAACATATCTATAATTTTTGCTTGTTCCATGCTTGTTTTGGTGAGTTTGCTATATATTTAATGCACTTTCATACCTTTTTACAACATATTTGAGACTAATCTATTAACCTAGTTTCATGTGCCAGTTTATGTCTATTTTTGTCCGTGCATTGTAGAAATAGGTGAAAAATAATTATTGCCGAAAAATTCCAGAAAAATTCCAGAAATTCTTATATGAAGGAAGCTTCCAGATGCCCCCTCGTCGCCTGGCCATGTGAGACCTCCCCTGGTTCTCTACTTTGGCTCTATTTATTCCTCGCGGTCGAAATGACCCGAGAGAGGACTTCTTTTCTACGTTTATGCCACTGTTTCTCTGCCATCGTGATCCAGAAATCGAGATCACCAAAAGTTCATGTCCTAGCATCCTGTTGGAGAGAGGATTTATCCCCAGAGGCTCCTTCATCACCATGTTGGACCTGCGCGGCGGCGGCGGCAACGGGTAGTAGCATGGCGGCACGATTAAGGATAGTTGATTACATGCAAACACGTTCCCAACAATCCACCCACGTGCGCCTTTAAAAATCATATTATGTAAGCTCAACAGTGTTTGCACAACCAAACAACCCGACACCTAAAAATATTACATACATCGGATCTAATTGGGTTGTATGCAGGTAACCAAACATGATTCATACATTTTTGGCACACAATGGCTTCCACACATGACACTCCATCCATGACCACAACTGATGCACCCGAGGAGGATTGGGGGGAGATTTTGTCGACGGTGTGGTGCTGCTCTGGCGGCGACTTTTTTTTGTGCCCATGGCAATTTCTATTCATAGGACATTGCAATTTCTATTCACAGGACGTGTCAATTCTAATATATAGGACATGGCAATTTCTATTCATAGGACATGACAATTCTAATTCATAGGACATGGCAATTTGTATTCATAGGACATGGCAATTCTTATCCGTAAGACTAGCGTCTACAACTTCAAGTTGCCACCCTCACATAACTAAACTTGCCATAAAAAATATCAGCAATTGCCATGTTTCGTATCACACATGTGGTAGTTATCAGCATTGCCATAAAAACGTGCAACACGTGTGGGCGGAAAGATGGAAAACCCACACGCTTTGATGGCAACTTTAGCACATGTAAGATGGCAACTTCGTTAAATACATGACAACTTTGGCTAATAATTGCCATCTATGTACACCTAAAATTAGCATCTAAAAACGTGTTGGCGGAAGTGCCTCCGATATACAGCAATTTTATTCATAGGACATGGTAATTCTTATTCATAGGACATGTCAATTCTTATTCATATGACATGGCAATTCTTATTCGCGGGACTAGCGTCTACAACTTGAAGTTGTCACCCTCACATAACTAAACTTGCCATCAAAAACATCAGGGATTGCCATGTACTCGTGTCACACATGTGATAGTTATCAGCATCCCAAGTTTTTTTTATCTACCAATGACAAACTATTTCCTTTTTGTGTCCATGGAAAATTTAACATATTTCGCCATGGCAATTTAAGATGTGTTTTTACCACGGCAAAAACAACATGTCTTTACGCAAGGTAAGTTTATAAAGTTTTATTTTATGAATTACGACAAATTTACATAGAACGTTGAAGAAAAAGTGAAAAAAAACGTAGTTGAAAGAGAATGATGGTAATTTTAGTGCAAACAACATGGCAATTTTAGTGCAATAGATTTCAACCCAATTTTTTTTTGTCAAAACATATCGATATGGGATCTAGTTTCGAAAATCTCGTCGCGACGAATTTAATAGTAAAAACAGTTCTTCAATTGAATTATTTATTTAAGAGATAAATTATTTTTAAAAACTGAAAATGCAAAAGATGTTGCTGACGTCATACAACGCATGCATGCATGCATGCATGCACAGCCTGTGCGTTCGGACAGCCAAGTCTTCACCTGACGTTCAGTGAATATCACGGTCCTAAAAATATTACATACATTGGATCTAATTGGGTTGTATGCAGGTAACCAAGCACGATTCATACATTCTTGGCACACAATGGCTTCCACACAAGACACTCCGTCCATGACCACAACTGATGCACCGAGGAGGAACTTTGTCACGACATTCCTGTGTATTCATATGACATGGCAATTCTTATTCGCGGGACTAGCGTCTACAACTTGAAGTTGTCACCCTCACATAACTAAACTTGCCATCAAAAACATCAGGGATTGCCATGTACTCGTGTCACACATGTGGTTGTTATCAGCATCCCAAGTTTTTTTTATCTACCAATGACAAACTATTTCCTTTTTGTGTCCATGGCAAATTTAACATATCTTTCGCCATGGCAATTTAAGATGTGTTTTTACCACGGCAAAAACAACATGTCTTTACGCAAGGTAAGTTTATAAAGTTTTATTTTATGAATTACGACAAATTTACATAGAACGTTGAAGACAAAGTGAAAAAAAAACGTAGTTGAAAGAGAATGATGGTAATTTTAGTGCAAACAACATGGCAATTTTAGTGCAATAGATTTGAACCCAATTTTTTTTTGTCAAAACATATCGATATGGGATCTAGTTTCGAAAATCTCGTCGCGACGAATTTAATAGTAAAAACAGTTCTTCAATTGAATTATTTATTTAAGAGATAAATTATTTTTAAAAACTGAAAATGCAAAAGATGCTGCTGACGTCATACAACGCATGCATGCATGCATGCATGCACAGCCTGTGCGTTCGGACAGCCAAGTCTTCACCTGACGTTCAGTGAATATCACGGTCCTAAAAATATTACATACATTGGATCTAATTGGGTTGTATGCAGGTAACCAAGCACGATTCATACATTCTTGGCACACAATGGCTTCCACACAAGACACTCCGTCCATGACCACAACTGATGCACCGAGGAGGAACTTTGTCACGACATTCCTGTGTATTCATATGACATGGCAATTCTTATTCGCGGGACTAGCGTCTACAACTTGAAGTTGTCACCCTCACATAACTAAACTTGCCATCAAAAACATCAGGGATTTCCATGTACTCGTGTCACACATGTGGTTGTTATCAGCATCCCAAGTTTTTTTTATCTACCAATGACAAACTATTTCCTTTTTGTGTCCATGGCAAATTTAACATATCTTTCGACATGGCAATTTAAGATGTGTTTTTACCACGGCAAAAACAACATGTCTTTACGCAAGGTAAGTTTATAAAGTTTTATTTTATGAATTACGACAAATTTACATAGAACGTTGAAGACAAAGTGAAAAAAAAAACGTAGTTGAAAGAGAATGACGGTAATTTTAGTGCAAACAACATGGCAATTTTAGTGCAATAGATTTGAACCCAATTTTTTTTTGTCAAAACATATCGATATGGGATCTAGTTTCGAAAATCTCGTCGCGACGAATTTAATAGTAAAAACAGTTCTTCAATTGAATTATTTATTTAAGAGATAAATTATTTTTAAAAACTGAAAATGCAAAAGATGCTGCTGACGTCATACAACGCATGCATGCATGCACAGCCTGTGCGTTCGGACAGCCAAGTCTTCACCTGACGTTCAGTGAATATCACGGTTCTAAAAATATTACATATATTGGATCTAATTGGGTTGTATGCAGGTAACCAAGCACGATTCATACATTCTTGGCACACAATGGCTTCCACACAAGACACTTCGTCCATGACCACAACTGATGCACCGAGGAGGAACTTTGTCACGACATTCCTGTGTATCCTGAACTTCCGTAACCTGGCGTGTCCAGGCCCGCCTCTGTCGTGTTGGGCCATCTGCAACAGACGTACTTTTCTCGTTCTGTTGCCTCACTCAACAAGGAGGCGACGTTGTACCTTGTACGTACGCGGCAATCCCCAAAACCTCCTCCCTCGCGCAAAGTTCAAACAAAAAAAGAAACTCCCTCGCGCAGGCCATGCAAAACCAGCTTCTCCCAAGCGCGGCCGCGGCGGCCTGCTGGTGCGCGCAGCCGCGGCCGCCATGCCGGCTCTCCGTGCGCGCCTCCGGAGCGTCGCCGTCGGCGCCTCGGCGGGAGACCGACCCGAGGAAGCGGGTGGTGATCACGGGGATGGGCCTGGTGTCGGTGTTCGGGAACGACGTGGACGCGTACTACGCGCGGCTCCTCGCCGGGGAGAGCGGCGTCGCCACCATCGACCGCTTCGACGCCTCCGGCTTCCCCACCCGCTTCGCCGCCCAGATCCGCGGCTTCTCCTCCGAGGGCTACATCGACGCCAAGCTCGACCGCCGCCTCGACGACTGCCACCGCTACGCCCTCGTCGCCTGCAAGAAGGCCCTCGAGTCGGCCGGCCTCGCCGCCGGGTCCTGCGCCATGGAGAAGGTCGACAAAGAACGCGCCGGCGTGGTGGTCGGCTCCGGCATGGGCGGCGTCACGTCGCTCTCGGAAGGCGTCGTGAACCTCGTGACCAAGGGGCACAAGGACATATCTCCATTCTGCATCCCGCTCGCCATAACCAACATGAGCGCCGCCATAGTTTCCATGGACGCGGCCGGCTTCCTCGGCCCGAACTACTCCATCTCCACCGCATGTGCCACCTCCAACCACTGCTTCCACAGCGCCGCCGACCAGATCCGACTGGGCCGAGCCGACGTGATGATCGCCGGTGGCGCCGAAGCTGGCATCCTCCCTATCGGCCTCGGCGGGTTCTTCGCGTGCAGGGCGCTGTCGCAGAGGAACGACGACCCTGCCACGGCGTCGAGGCCGTGGGACAAGGACCGCGACGGCTTCGTCTTGGGTGAAGGAGCCGGAGTACTGGTACGTTTGACATTTACTTATACTGTAATAAAAAAGAAATCAGTACTGTACTTTTTTTTAGATGGCAATGTACATATTTTTGACAGAGTAGGGCACACGTACACTTCACTCATGCCCAACACCACTAGAATGTCAGTACTACGGACTATATATATTGTGTTGGTCCGGCTTCAGCCATAAATTATGTAGCTGTGTGAACATTAAATGAGTAAATACCAAAAAACTATCATCTTACGAACTAAGGCACAAAAAAACTGACTATTTTCTTAAATTTAAAAATATATATCACTTTTTCGGTAAGCTATGAAAAAAAAATCCCGTAAATTTTAACCACACTTATGACAACTTTGACCCATTTATCAGGCTTCACGTGGCATAAAAGTCAACTCCGTTAGCTTTGATCGTTAAGTTGCCCATTATGGCACATGAAGACCACATGTGAGTGAAAAAAAACCTGAAACTATCAGTTTTTTATGGGGAAAATAATTTTTAATGGAAAATATCAATATTCTATGGGAAAAACTTTACCAAAAGAATATCAATTTCCAGCCAAAAAATATTATTCCCCCTTTTCTTATCCGAAAAAAGAATTTCCAAAACTAAAAATTAATTTTTTTCAAAAAAGATTCCGGGGAAAAACCTGAAAACGATCACCCCCCTAGAAAAAAATTACCCCAAGAAAAGTATTTTTAACCAAAAAATGGTCTTCCACAAAAAAATCCGAAAAGAATTTCCTGAAAAAAATCAATTTTCAGAGGGAAAAACAATTTTACCAAAAAAAAGCATTTTACCTGAATTTGTTTTTAAGAAAAACAATTTTACCACAATTTTTTAACCCAAAAAAATTAACCGAAAAATGATTTTCCAATAGTTTTTATGTCCGTTTCAACAATTCCGGAAAAAACTGTTTTTGGATAATGAAAGGGACTGACATGTGAGCTTCATCTATCATAAAGCTGACGGTGTTGACTTTTATGCAAAGTCAACCCTAACAGTTGGGTCACATATGTCATGAACGTGGTTAAATTTAACCGCTGGGAGAGTTTTTTTTCATAGCTTACCAAAATAGTGGTAGAATTTTGAAAAATTAAGAAAGGGGTAGTTTTGTTGTAACCTAGTCCGTAATGTATTAGCTTTTTTCTATTTACTCACATTAAATCTTAAACTTCTTAACAGTTTGAAATGAACCATAGGCTAGTTTTAATAGTGTTTTTGTACTGCGATATTCCATGCTCATCAAGTATATGGATACTTTTGTCATTTAAACAAATGAGAAGAGAAATTCTTGTCTTTAGGGTATATCGGTATATAGTTTGATGATTCTTAATAGTCAAGACTCATGGATTATTTTTAGAACATCAGAATGCGAAACCAACCTCCGAACATCCCCCTGCATATTTGGAGAACAATTGGGTATATAAAAAGCTACAAGAAAGAAGTTCAACAAAAAGATGTGACCATTTATGTTCCATCAAAAAAGACTAGCAATATACTCATCTCTTTTTATTTCAAGTGACACAAACAATTCGAGTTTTTTATGAACACTTGCACATTATATAAGCATTCGCTACAGCTATGAACGGTGCAACATCTTTTGGAAATAAAGAAGCAAAAAACTACTACATATATTCGGGCTAGGTTGAAATTCAACATGTTCAAATAGTCAAGGGTTCAATATGGATCGTTTCATGCTATGGTTCCAAATCGGACTTGACACTATTATTCCACGTTTAAAATATGCCCTTTTTCCAATCAAACAACATTGTGTTTTATTCAACTCTGCTATTATTTAGTTCCCCGATTCTTGTACATGGGGTGGGGTTTTCTTAGCCTAAGTGGACAAAACTCGTGGGCAATGGTCGACGAGCTAGTGTAAGAACTTGTTTCACGATGTCCATGTGCCTGTCAACAAAACTGGAGGAGGCCCTAGGGTTTATCGTTATAAGAGGGTGTGTTAGATAATTAAAAGCTTGAAGCATGAAATATGGAACATCAATTCCATTGTAAAACGGGAACAAAAGTACCATGACGGAAAATAAACCATGAAACTATTGTTGGGGATCAGCGCAGAAAACAAAATTTTCCTACCTACGAGTCCCGAACCCAAGATCTATGCTATGCTGATGTATGTAACGGAAGGAATCGGTGTTCATACCTTTGAAGACCGAAAGAGGGAAACGTTCCTCGAACGTGATTGGCGTAGACTCTGATCCTACGACCTCCCTGTCGTGTTGAAGAACCTCTGACGATGAAGTAGCACCACACGTGTAGTGCCTCGCGGGATTACACACGTACGGTGCAACCGACGTCCCTCTGGGCTCCGAACCAGAAGAGCAGCAGAAAGAAGATTGATCCGGATCCTGATTCCGGCAGCGCGACGGCGTCCGGATGATGGTGAAACCCCCAACTAGGTGCAAACTCCAAACCAAGGGAGTCCGCTCTAGGTTGGAGAAAGAGAGAGAGAGAAACTTAATGTTGTGTAGAAAAAAGGCACCCCACCCCTCCTTATATAGGCCAAGGAGGGGATCCACCCCCTCCCCTTCCCCCATGTGGGACTAAACCCCCAAGGGGGGGGGGAGTGGTGCGGCTAGGAGGGGGGATGGGCCCCTCCCTTGGCGCCAAGCCCAAGGGGGGAGGCTCCCTCTTCCCCTCATGGGCCTTTTAAGGCCCAAATACGTTTTGTAACGACCCAATTCACTTAGAATCGGAGTCTCTGTGATCAAGTGCTAGTCCCTGGATCGAACTCGCTAGCACACACAGTATAATAGATGAATATCAAAGTACAAGTGCATCTTTATTACATCGTATGATCCAGAATTCAAAACAATAACAACTTGCATAGCTCAAGGCTAGCTTATTCAATATCACTATAGCGGAAGCAAAACTAGTAGCGAGGAGTCCCATCAACATTCACAAGCGACAATGCTGAGTGTAGACTCGCAACCCTATCATAACACACTAATCTTCTGAGAAACCTGCAACACGAAGGTTACAGCCCGAATACGGGTCAGTACATCTGATTTGTACGGCAAGTAACACAAGTGATAAAGCAATCCTACAACTAATTTCAAATCAATAACACGAATCAAGCTTGGTTTGTTGTACATAAAGTTGGTATTCTTCTACTTCTACTTACTACTCAACATTTTTATCATCTCAAGTTAATATCAACCCACAAAGGACATTATCTAACTAAACCGCCTATGAGAGCCCTCAGGATACGATGCCACTACAAACACATTCGTGACTGTTACAGAGCCCTCAAGATGCAACATCACCCTATCAGCCATGAGAGCCCTCGGGATCATGGTTTCGTGAGTATTGTAGAGCCCTCAGGATACAATAGCACACGTACCTCCTATTCGTGAACATCATAGAGCCCTCAGGATACGATGTCACTACAAACACATTCGTGACTGTTACAGAGCCCTCAGGATACAACATCACCCTATCGTGAACACTGTAGAGCCCTCAGGATACAGTGCCGCTACCTAGACACTAAGTGAACATTGCAGAGCCCTCAGGGTGCAATGCCACACAAACAATCATACGTGAATATTATAGAGCCCTCAGGATGTAATACCACACTATAGTACCTCAATCGCACGTTACTATTTTACTAATAATAATGTTGTCACAACAATTGAATAACACAATAATTCCCCCCATGAGTATCATTGCAACAGTAAGCATATAATCACATAGCACAAGAGATATTAAAACATAACACGTTGGATATAATGATCAATTAAAGCATGTGGCTATCCTACCAGGTTTCAGCATAACATAACGACGTTCACATGCACAGAAACATAGTATGTGCATAATCAAAAGTGAGGCGCAACCAAAAGTGAAACTTGCCTTGAACGGTGTTGAAGTACTCTAACACTTATTTCTGATCCTTTCTTCACTCCAGACAATCGCTGACGTGGCGATGGCACGGAAACCGAGGTTCGCCGGGCACGGAAATCGAGGTTCATCGAGCACGGAAATCGAGATTCGTCGGGCACGGAAACCGAGGTTCACAGGCACGAAAACCGAGGTTCGCCCGGCGGCGCGCGGAAATCGAGACGGCGCGTCACGGAAATCGAGGTTCGTTGGCGGCGCGGATCCCGAGGTTCGCCTGCGGCGGCACGAAAATCGAGGCGTGGGCGATTTAGGGTTTCTAAAAAACGAAAAAGAAAAATTTCGAAATCTTACATAACCCAAAAATATATATTCAAATCCGTCTCTGGCTCAAATTGCGCCCGCGGCGAGAAAGGGCTACTGGGCCGACTCGGTACAGTTTTTTTTTCTTTAAATCTGAAACTTATAACTATATTACAAAAATAAATACACATCAGAAAAATATGAAATAAATTTCTAAATTCTTCAAATAATCTAAAGAAAATTATGCAATGAACATATTTTCCAAAAAATAAATACATTTTTCAGTGACCTTATTTAATTATCAAATATTTTAGAAATTCACAAAATGTCAAATAATTATTTAAATAGTTTTCACTCAATTTTTCTGAAGAAGTCATTTTATCTTCTCTCATGTTATTATTATTTTTGAATGGAAAATTATTTAAATAACTCCAATTAAATTAAAATAAAATCACACTAAAACATTTCTAACTTTCTTTTATAATGATGGAGTCATATTACCTTCTCCCATTTTAATTTGTTGGATTTGTTTTAAATAATAAATTCCAAAACACCTAAAATGAATAACAGGGAAAGTCCTTTTATTCCCTCTCATTTTATTATTCAATTAAAATGCAAAAGTTTCAGATCCGAGTAAAAGTCAAACATATCAAGCAAACAAACATTAATATAATTTACATAATTAACATTCCAAAATTTGGGAAATTTTGGGATGTTACACCTTTTCACCTTTTTAATTAATTATTTAAATCATTTTAATATTTAATTCTGTCAATTAAATAATAAAACATATTTAAACATTAATATATATTATTTTGAACCTTTCAAAATATCCGGAACATCTTCCGGCACCTCCCTGTACATTTCCGGTGTTTTCTCTCTTTTCACCGATGATCCCGAATCAATCCTTAATGCATCGATTGCCCTTAAGTGTGACACCCTACGGTCCAGGAAACAGTAGACATGATCGAGACACTCTCTGACCATTGACCATCATGTGGGATCTGGTTACAATCCTTGATGTGCCCCTACGCTTCCATCGAATAAACTTCATCGTTGTTGAACCGTTAACAATATGACTTGATCCCTTTGTGCTTCGGTACTATGTTTGTCCGAGGTATGATCGTACGTATCCAATACCTAGTTCTTCCTTGTCTCCGACATAACATGTTTACTCGTCTGTGAATATTACATCTCTTATGACCTAGTCACTTGCTTGCAAGCTATTGATGCAACACTACCGAGTGGGCCCAGAGTACCTATCCGTCACTCGGATTGACAAATCCCGCTCTGATCTATTTCATACTCCTCAACATATCTACTTCGGAATACCCAAGATACACCTTTTTAGTTATCATGTTTCAGTGTAACGGTTAATGCACTCAAAGCATCCTAATAGATAGCAATTATGTATGATCATCACGGTCTAAGCATTCAGTCACTATGTTATTAAGTCATCGCAATGCTGAACTTATGTGACTTGATCACACTGCAATGCTTAAGGTGGGTGTATGTCCATCACATCATTCTCCTAATGATACGAACTCATTGTCAATAGACTATTATGTTCTCATGATCAGGAAACCTTGATCATCCATTGCCCAATGAGCTAGTATGTCTGAGTTTAACTAGGGACCATGTTGTTATATATCACACGTGTATTAATGTTTCCGCTTAATACAATTCTAGCACAATATATAACGTATTATGAACAAACAGATATGTGACAAATATCTTTATTAATTTGCCTCTAGGGCACATATCCAACAGTCTCCCACTTACACTAGAGTACAAATTACACTAGTTTACATCAGGTATGTATCTAACACCAATAGTCTCTCGGTGTTGTTCAAACTTGGCTTGTGGAAGAGGTTTAGTCATTGGGTCTGACGGATTCAGATCCGTATGTATTTTGCAAATCATAGTATGACCATCCTTGACGTAGTCCCGCGTCACATGGAAACGTCGGAGAATATGCTTGGATGTAGAGTGAGTCCTCGACTCCCTTGCGTTAGCAATGGCACCCGTATTGTCGCAATAAATGCTAACAGGGTCAGTGCAACTAGGGAATACGCCAAGCTCGATGACGAACTTCTTCAGCCAATGCGTTTTGTTTGACGCTTCGCAAGCGGCAACATACTCCGACTCCATCGTAGATTGGGCGACGACTGACTGCTTGCCGCTCCTCCAGCTAATCGCACCACCATTCAACATAAACACGTATCCCGTCTGAGATTTTGAGTCATCGGGATCAGTACCAAGACTGGCATCGACGTAACCTGTTATGGCGAGCTCTTCTTCACATCCTCCATAGACAAGAACCAGATCCTTAGTTCTTCTTAACTACTAAAGGACGTTCTTCACTACAATCCAATGATCCATTCCAGGATTACTTTGGAAATGATTAGTCAGACTAATCGCCAGGGCCACATCTGGTCGAGTACACAGCATAGCATACATGATAGAACCTATGGCTGAGGCATAGGGCTTTGAGGACATTTCCTCCCTTTCTTTTGTTGTTGCTGGGCATTGAGTCACACTCAATTTACTTCCTTTCATAAAGGGCAAGAGGCATCTCTTGGCGTTATCCATATTGAACCTCTTCAATATCTTCTCAAGGTAAGTTCTCTGACTCAGTGCTAATAGGCGTCTTGATCTATCTCTATAGATTTTAATGCCTAATATGTATGCACCTTCACCTAGGTCCTTCATGGAAAATTGTCCATTCAAATATTCCTTTACCCCCTCTAGAAATTTCACATCATTCCCTATCAATAATATGTCATCCACATATAGTACTAGGAATGCCACAGAGCTCCCACTCGCTTTCTTATAAACACATAATTCTTCTTCATTTTGGACAAATCCAAAAGCTTTGATCACCTCATCAAAACGAAGATTCCAGCTCCGAGATGCTTGCTTCAACCCATAAATGGACCGTTGAAGTTTTCATACCTTACAAGCATCCTTAGGATCAATAAAACCTTCCGGTTGTACCATATACAACTCTTCCTCAATGTTGCCATTTAGGAACGCGGTTTTCACATCCATCTGCCATATTTCATAATCGTAATAGGCAGCAATTGCTAGCAATATCCGGATAGACTTCAGCATCGCTATGGGAGAGAAAGTATCTTCGTAGTCAACTCCTTGAATTTGTCGGAAACCTTTTGCGACAAGTTGAGCTTTATAGACAGATACGTTTCCGTCTGCGTCAGTCTTTTTCTTGAATATCCACTTATTCTCGACGGCCTTTCGGTCCTCGGGAATATCCACCAAAGTTCATACTTTGTTGGCATACATGGATTCTATCTCGGATTTCATGGCTTCCAGCCATTTCTCGGACTCGGGTCCCTCCATTGCTTCTTTGTAGTTCGCAAGTTCGTCAGGTTCATTTAACATGACTGCATTGACAAGTTGCCCATAAAACTGAGTTTTTACTCGGGCTCTTGATGACCTGCGGGGTACAATAGGATCCTCTTCATCTTAATCATGATCATCATGTATGTCACGATCGTGAAGAATATCATGATGACCGTTCTCTTCAGCTCCCACTACGGAAGATGGTTCCGGAACAACTTCCATTGCCATTTCTTCCAGTTGGAGTGATTGGTCAATCATCTCGTTGAGGTCTATTTTCCCCCCACTCAATTCTTTCGAAAGAAACTCTTTCTCAAGAAAGCATCCCGTCTTGGCGACAAACGTTTTGCCCTCAGACTAGTTGTAGAAGGTGTATCCAACGGTTTCCCTTGGATATCCCACAAAGATGCACTTATTCGCTTTTGATTCGAGTTTGTCAGGCTGAAGTTTCCTAACATAAACCTCACAACCCCAAATATTTAAGTGAGACAACTTTGGTTTCTTGCCATGTCATTCCTCAAATGGTGTTGTCTTTACGGATTTGGACGGTGCCCTATTAAGAATGTAAGCGGCAGTTTCTAATGCATACCCCCAGAATGACACAGGTAATTCGGTATGAGACATCATCGATCGTACGCTATCCAATAGAGTTCGATTACATCGCTCAGAAACACCGTTACGCTGAGGTGTTCCTGCCGACGTAAGTTGTGGTACGATGCCACAAGTCTTAAGATGATCGCCAAACTCGTGACTTAAATACTCGCCTCCTCGATCAGATCGAAGGTGCTTGATTTTCTTCCCGAGTTGATTCTCGACCTCACTCTGAAATTCCATGAACCTTTCAAAGGTTTCAGACTTATGTTTCATTAAGTAGATATACCCATATCTGCTTAAGTCATCTGTGAAGGTCACGAAGTAACGAAGACCATTGTGTGTGGGGACGTTCATAGGTCCACATACATCTGAATGTATGATCCCTAACAAGTCTTCCGCACGCTCCATTGTTCCATTGGATGGAGTCCTTGTCATCTTTCCCACAAGGCATGGTTCACATGTGTCAAGGGATCCAAAATCCAATGACTCCAGAAGTCCTTCATCATGAAGTTTCTTCACGCTTTTCACCAACATGACCAAGTCGACAATGCCACATCGTCATGTGTTCTTCGCCACTAGATTTTAATCTTTTGGCCTCTATGTTATCAATATGAAGTATATCACAATCGAGATTAATAATGAATAAGCCATTTTTCTCCGGTGCGTGAACATAAAACATATCATCCTTATAAATCGCACAACCAATTGTATCTGAATTAAAAGAATAGTGGTCTCGCTTCAAGCAAGAACCACTAACGATGTTCACACTCAATGCGGGTACATAGTAGCACTTATTCAAAATCAAAACTAATCCCGAAGGAAGACTAAGATGCTTTGTGCCGACCGCCGCCACTTCAATCCGACAGCCGTTTCCCACACGCATCGTCACTTCATCTTTCATCAAGCGTCGCCTATTCCGTAGCCCCTGAGAGGAGTTAGAAATATGAGCAACAGATCCTGTATCAAATATCCAGGATTTGTTCCCAGCGCTTGTTAAGAAAAGATCAATAACGTGTATATCAAATATACCTTTGTCTCTTCTGACAATCTTGCTAGCCTTCTTATCCTCTAGGTACTTCGGTCAGTTGCGTTTCCAGTGACCATTACCCTTGCAGTAGAAGCACTCAACGCGGGGCTTGGGTCCAGGTTTGGGTGAGTTACGAGGAGTGACAACTGGCTTGTCACCCTTCTTCGGGCTTCCCTTCTTTCCCTTCTCCTTCTTGCCAGGCTTCTTGAATTCAACGGTCTTGTTGACCATGAATACAGCATGCTCCTTCTTGATCTCAACCTCAGCAGTTTTCAGCATGGCGAACAACTCAGAAGGGGTCTTAGTCATCCCCTGCATGTTGTAGTTCAACGCAAAGCCTTTGTAGCTAGGGGGAAGCGACTGCAGCAACCTATCAACATCAAGTTCATCTGGAATCTGACATTCCAGAGCATTCAAGCGTTGAACGTAGCCAGACATCTTGACCACGTGCTCACTAACACTGCTATGCTCATCCATCTTTGCTGAGAAGAAAGCTTCAGAAGCCTCATAACGTTCAGCCTTGGCTTGGGGTGCAAAGACGGCCTTGAGGTCGGTGATTATCTCATATGCACCCATCCTCTCAAAGCGTTTCTGTAGCTCAGCCTCCATGGAGTAAAGCATTCCACTCTGGACAAGGTTGTAATCATCCGTCTTGGAGAGGTAGACATTCTTCTCATCCTGACTAGCGTCTGATGGTGGTTCGTCACCTAACGCGGCCTCTAGTACGTATGCCATCTTGAGGGGAACGAGGAGAATCCTTAGAGTGCGGATCCAGTTGGTGAAGTTTGACCCATCGGTTTTCAGTTTGTCTTTATCTAGGAATGACCCTAAGTTGAATGAGGGGCGAGGTGCATCCATCTACAATGGTTATTTGCAAAACACATATTTAGACTTTGTTCATAATTGGAGTTCAATTTTAATTAATTCTACAACTCCCACTTAGTTAAACATCTCTCCAAATTTACTAAGTGATTAACATAATCCTAGTTTGAATGATCGTCCTCGAATATCACACGGCCGACGACACATCTCCCTAGGTAGGCCATCATGCCAATCATATCCGTTATATGACTCATGCTTAACCTTTCGGTCATCCGTATCCCAAGCTCATATCTACATATGTCAAGCCTGCCAGTCAAACCTTAGTGTATGGCTGTTCAGCAAGGCCATATCTGCATATGCTAGGCTTGCCAAACTCAACCTCATGCGATCGCTAATGTATGTATGACACCCGATCATCACGGCATGTCTATCATAAAGAGATCCTTCCAGGCGGTGCCCACTAAGGGAGAATACAATCATGGTATTGAGAGAGATTATCCTATCATGCTACCGTCGCATATCTAGCATATTAGCAAGACAGGAAGTAAAACTGTAAATCATACAAGCTATGATCCCCCCTTACATGCAAATTAAAGTTAAAACGCCTTCTACTTTATCTTTTGCAAGTTTTACGTGGCTGCTAAGGGGTTTCGATAGAGAACCGCTTTCTATCCTGCGAAAACAAGCCACAACACCAATCTTGCAATCGTCTCTATTACACCTCTGTCGGGGCCCTCCGTTGCAAACGTCTTCGTGTCGCTAATGTTAGAGAGACAGACACCCCCCAGCCACTTATATGGTACAAGCCATATGTCAAGCGTGGAACCAGTCTCGCGTAAACGCGTAAGGTCGGTCGGGGCCGCTTTATCACGACATTGCCGCAACGCTAAACGAGTACACGTGGGAGGGTAACAATTGGAGAATTGATGCCCACATCCTAGATGTGTTCTACCCGTACAATACATCTACACATAGCCTTGCTCATGATACCATTGTTGGGGATAGGCGCAGAAAACAAAATTTTCCTACATACGAGTCCCGAACCCAAGATCTATGCTATGCTGATGTATGTAATGGAAGGAATCGGTGTTCATACCTTTGAAGACCGAAAGAGAGAAACGTTCCTCGAACGTGGTTTGCGTAGACTCTGATCCTACGACCTCCCTGTCGTGTTGAAGAACCTCCGACGATGAAGTAGCACCACACGTGTAGTGCCTCGCGGGATTACAGACGTACGGTGTAACCGACGTCCCTCCGGGCTCCGAACCAGAAGAGCAGCGGAAAGAAGATTGATCTGGATCCCGATTCCGGCAGCGTGACGGCGTCCGGATGATGGTGAAACCCCCAACCAGGTGCAAACTCCAAACCAGGGGAGTCCGCTCTAGGTCGGAGAAAGAGAGAGAGAGAAACTCAATGTTGTGTAGAAAAAAGGCACCCCACCCCTCCTTATATAGGCCAAGGAGGGGCTCCACCCCCTCCCCTTCCCCCATGTGGGACTAAACCCCCAAGGGGGGGAGTGGTGCGGCTAGGAGGGGGGATGGGCCCCTCCCTTGGCGCCAAACCCAAGGGGGGAGGCCCCCCCTTCCCCTCATGGGCCTTTTAAGGCCCAAATACCTTTTCACCTTTTAAATTAATTATTTAAATCATTTTTAATATTTGATTCTGTCAATTAAATAATAAAACATATTTAAACATTAATATATATATTATTTTTAACCTTTCAAAATATCCGGAACAACTTCCGGCACCTCCCGGTACATTTCCGGTGTTTTCTCTCTTTTCACCGATGATCCCGAATCAATCCTTAATGCATCGATTGCCCTTAAGTGTGACACCCTACGGTCCGAGAAACAGTAGACATGATCGAGACACTCTCTGACCAATGACCATCATGTGGGATCTGGTTACAATCCTTGATGTGCCCCTACGCTTCCATCGAATAAACTTCATCGCTGTTGAACCGTTAACAATATGACTTGATCCCTTTGTGCGTCGGTACTATGTTTGTCCGAGGTATGATCGTCGGTATCCAATACCTAGTTCTTCCTCGTCTCCAACATAACATGTTTACTCGTCTGTGAATATTACATCTCTTGTGACCTAGTCACTTGCTTGCAGGCTATTGATGCAACACCACCGAGTGGGCCCAGAGTACCTATCCGTCACTCGGATTGACAAATCCCGCTTTGATCTATTTCATACTCCTCAACATATCTACTTCGGAATACCCAAGATACACCTTTTCAGTTACCATGTTTCAGTGTAACGGTTAATGCACTCAAAGCATCCTAATAGATAGCAATTATGTATGATCATCACGGTCTAAGCATTCAGTCACTATGTTATTAAGTCATCGCAATGCTGAACTTATGTGACTTGATCACACCGCAATGCTTAAGGTGGGTGTGTGTCCATCACATCATTCTCCTAATGATATGACCTCATTGTCATTAGACTATTATGTTCTCATGATCAGGAAACCTTGATCATCAATTGCCCAATGAGCTAGTATGCTTGAGTTTAACTAGGGACCAGGTTGTTATATATCACACGTGTATTAATGTTTCCGCTTAATACAGTTCTAGCACAATATATAACGTATTATGAACAAACAGATATGTGACAAATATCTTTATTAATTTGCCTCCAGGGCACATATCCAACAACTATTATTTCTTATTTGTTGGTTGTAGATAGAATGAAACCGTGGTGGGATAGACATATTGCTCGAATAAAGTAGAGGGAACAATAAGGCATGCTAAATTGAAGACATGACTTAGGAAGTGAACCAGTTGAGGTTTGAGAACATTGTTTCTCGCACTAGAACACTGGTAAAGCTTGGCTCCTGCAAAAGTCATTGTGTTTTTTTTTCTCTTCTCTATCCCTCTTAATTTGTCTCTGAGTGAGTGACTGGTTGTATTTTTTAAAGATAGTTAAATGTCACAACAATCATGCTTCCTATCTAGGCGTTTCATGTGTTAGTCATGATTGGGCAATCATATGAACTTTAAATAAATTACAAATAAAGTTAGAAGAACCCTTTTATACATATAATTTGATTAATGTTGCACAGAAATATTGCTGACAAAATTATTTCTAATTTTTTGGAAGATCATCTTTTTGAGGAACCCTAAACATTTTTATGTTATTGTGGTTTCATGTGATGTAGCATGATTCACTTTGTTTGTATTCCCCATAAACATAATTAGCCAACATAATACAATTAAGTACTTTCAAAATAAAAGCAAACAAATAACATTTATTATGTAAACGATAAAAGTATTAATTTGTTTTGAAGTCAAAACTACAAAGTCTAGCCCATTTCATTTTTTGATATCAAACAAATTAGTTAACAATTATGAATGTTGCTACCATTCATGTGAGATCAACTTCTTAAATCTCAAATTTAGAATTTAAAAGTTACTCTTACATTTTAATACTCATCGACATAGGGTCAAAGTAAGTTTTTTTAGTATTTTGTTCAAATGACTACTCTTGGAATTTATTTATGTTAGTTTATTATATGTTATGCAAATGCATTTTTGTTAAATCATTTCATGTTATTTTTTTCTAATGACTGCCTCCAATATCTAGCACACATCATGTCAATCATACTATACACTTTGTGAGAGTCTACACTCTCGAGGAAAACACAATCTCATGATGATACCATAATGCTTATTAGCTATTATCCCTATTTATGACATACTCTCATAGCCATACCTTGGATCATGCTTGGTAGCCATTGGATTCTTGGCACATGTCAAGATCCTACCATTATTTATAACAAATTATCTATCAAGAGCATTCTTGATAAATCTTCTCTACATATTAATTCTACCATTGGATTCTTGGCGCATGTCAAGATCCTACCCTTATTTATAACAAATTATCTAGCAAGAACATTCTTGATAAATCTTCTCTACATATTAATTCTACCATTGGATTCTTGGCACATGTCAAGATCCTACCCTTATTTATAACAAATTATCTAGCAAGAACATTCCTGATAAATCTTCTCTACATATTAATTCTAAAATATCAAGTTACATACAAAAAAAGAGTTACATACCATTTTGTTTTAGTTTGTTAAATACTTATAGAAGCTTCTCACTTGCCATGAAGACTCACTCTCATGTCTTCCATGGGAAATATCAAGTTACTCGTCAGATTTCATGAAACTTTTGAAAGTACTTACATAGGCATTGCATATTCTCAACATCTATAGTTGACATAATTTTAGGATAAATTTGATGTAATCTTCTCATTTTCTTTTGCACACTAAGATGAAACAACTAGGCATATTGTGTGTAAATGAAAGATAATCATGGAAGTAGTAACTTTGACACATGTATCGTATGTATGCCATTAATCCAATCTATTCGTTATGTCGATTTGTTTCTACAGTGGTCAACTTTGATAGAATTTTGAAACAAAAGAGTATAAACGAGTACCTAAACCGTTCCAAGCTCAAAGTTCAACTATTTGTAAATAGTCAAGGGTTTATAATGATGGTTTCACATGGTCCAGGTTGAAAACAAGAATTGGCATCAATATTTTAAATTCAATATAAACATTTCCCATTTGAGAACATCACTTACCTCTACTTCACAAAAAGTGACGCTTTGAATGTTCTTCAAAATGTACCTTTGACCACTAGTCTGCTGCAATATATTTATAGTGACCAACAAGTTATTTGAAAGATTATGGAGGCAAATATGTGTGGATAAACTTCAAATCTGCAATATTCTAAATTTTACTCGAAACATGTCTAAAGTGCCATTATTTTTGGGAACTGAAAAGAGTCCAGTTGTGTGAATCTTTTTGAATGGGGATGTCAGGTTTGCTCGCCATCGTTTGTCAAGAACACATGCTTCTCTTGAACTTACAAGCATAAAATGGGAATAGAAGTGGAATACATTACCATGAGACTAGCCCATATATGATCCTTTTTATTCCCCGATGTACATCATTAAACTGTGATTTCATTTGCAGATCATGGAAAGCCTCGAGCATGCAATGAGACGCGGTGCTCCTATTCTCGCGGAGTACCTGGGAGGCGCCGCAAATAGCGACGCTCACCACATGACAGAACCGAGACCTGATGGGAGTGGTGTTTCTTCATGCATAACAAGGAGCCTCGAAGACGCAGGTGTGGCACCAGAGGAGGTGATGACCACCAAATTTTTTATACAATTTAGAGATTAACTTTGATATTCTGAACTGGCTAGAGACGGTGCACACTTAATTATTTGCATTGCAGAGCAGGTCAACTACATAAACGCCCATGCAACCTCGACCCTTGTTGGAGACCTGGCAGAAGTGAAAGCTTTGAAGCAAGTCTTCCATGACACATCCCAGATTAAGTTGAATGCAACCAAGGTTAATTTCTTATATGTAGATCTTTATCATTCTAAGGATACATTTTACGTACCTATGCAACTTTCACTTGAGAGATATACTCCGGTGAGATGGCATTTCTGAGGTCTTGATGCATGCAAACCTGTGTTTCCAGTCCATGATTGGCCATAGCCTTGGCGCGGCAAGTGGCTTGGAAGCCATTGCCACCATCAAAGCAATCACCACCGGATGGGTGCACCCAACTATAAACCAGTTTGTAAGTATATATGAAACTCTAACAAACTATTAAAATAGTGAGTAGTGACCATGTATATAATGATGATTGACGCTCAACCATATGGAAATTTTTGTTTATGTTCACGTAACTAAAAGTTGTTGATGACATATCAAACGCAGAATCCAGACCCGTTAGTTGATCAATTTGACACGGTGTGTAACGTGAAGCAACAACATGAAGTAAATGTTGGTGAGTATGACATGCAAATGAGAAATACAAATAGAACAGTGTACACCCTATAAACTCTCACTAATTCATATATGCCCTTAAATTGCAGGCATCTCTAATTCATTTGGATTTGGTGGACACAATGCAGTGGTGGTGTTTGCACCGTTTAAGCCATGATCCTGTTGTTTGCACGATCTTATGATAGAAATTATGTCTTGGATAGAACTTTGAACTACTTTCCTAGAGATGTCATCCAATAAATTACTAAATGCAAGGAATTCAAAGGGCTACGACATATTGCATCTTTTATAGTAAAACATGCATATATTTGGCTCCACTCAAACGAATTTGTTGCAAAAGTATACTCGACACTGTTGAAGCTAGAAGGGTGACCCATGTATTTGTGCAAATATATATTATTTTTATATAACATTGTATTTTGTGTTGACATGTTTATTATTATTTTTAGATGTTAGTGTGTGATAGTAGGTAGACATTTAGATTGTAGAAACCCTATATGAGCAAGTTCTATCATACCAAAAAGGGTGTGACTATCTCTCATCTAGATGAGAATTAACTAACTCACATCTAACTTCTACATCATTTGATTTTACGTGAAGATTCATGCAAGTTTTTGTTTTTTAATTTAATTAATCAAATGTTGTAGAAGTTATATTAGACATGGTTAATTATCATTTAGATGATAAAAACAATACTCCAGGTTGTTATCTCTATCAATACTTCACTCGTCATTTCTGCTACACTTTTTTCCTCCCTCGCTTCATCTGCTTCCAGGTGTACCGAGGGACCCAAACCGCACCACCAAGCTTGTTCAACTGCAACTCCCCTACCGTCGCTGCCACCGGCTCCGTGCGTGGTGGCAGCAGACCTCGTTCCCAAAGGAACAGTGTCCTATGGTCATTCCTTACGGACTCGATGGAGAGAAGGAGTTCTGTGGTGGACCTGGTTGTTCTCGATGCCAGCGGCCAACCGTGGTCGTGTGAGTAACGTGGCATATGGATCCAATGGTGGAGCATCCCTGCGGCTTGTAGTGATGCTCGCTGGACTGCGACATTGGGTCGTTCTCCGGTTTCCGGTGACACAACCTCTAATTGCAATAGCTTGCGTGCAACTTCTCATTCTTCAAAAGTTAAACTTTGCTAATTTTGACTATATGTACATTAAAAAATATCAACATCTATAAAATAAAAATAAAATAAAAAATATATTTCATGATGAAGCTAAGACATAGATTTTGTCTTGTGAATGTTAATATATTTTTCTGTACACTTAGGCACTGCTTGTTTGGGCTTTTGCTTCTGCTTTTGCGGCTTTTCCGTTTTGACCAAGAAGTCATAAAAGCTCCAAAAGCACCTATTTAGGAGCTTTTATGGGTTTTGATGAATCAATATAATAATATTTTGCTCCAAAAGCCATAAAATCTCCAAAAACATCTATTTAGGAGCTTTTATGCCTTCTTGGCCAAAATGAAAAGGCTGCAAAAATAGAAGGCCAACCCCAAAAAAAACAGGGCCTTAGTCAAACTTTGAAGAGTTTGACTTTAGATAAACCTAACACGCAAAGTAAAAAAAGCGAAGGGAGTATGAGGTAAGCATGATGTAGCATCCCCAGATTTTCTTAGGGCATGTAAAATGGTTGCTAAGTCAGACTTATCTTTATCCCCTTACATAATCTAGACAAGGTAATAATAAAAAATTGTAAAATAGGTGATCGCTTAATTTTCTCTCTGGTAACTAGATATTCCTAAATATGTGGTGACAAAAGATTATTACTGAAAGATCAACTCTTAATTAAGAGAAGTAAAGTCATTTTTATGGTTTCTTTTTTCCCCTGCCTCGACAATTATCCTACATGCATGGCACTCATAAGATATTAGCATTGTACACCCCCTTAATTTTGTAACTGCCCTTTACAAACATGTCCTAAGAGATTATTGCCATAACATTGGTTCTCAATGACCACATATTACATGCTATCATATCTCGGTCTTTTTTTTAGTGCATAGAAATTAAATTTTTATTTCTACTACTTTTCTCCAAATGCTAATTTTTATGCAAGAGTTTCTTTAAATAACTATATTTGTATGGACTATACATGGGGTTCGTACCTACATAGACAAGTTTTCTCTGTTACAAAAATTCATATGAAAATTAGAGTTGTAGTCTTCAATCCAGCTTAAATTGCTCCGTAGAAACAATTCTATATCTAAGCTATTTATCGATTTATTGTTTGAAATATTCCCTAGAAGAAATAATAAGATGTTTATTACATTTTCTGTTCATAAATAAGTTTATATTTCTACGCTATAATTCTCTTGGCTCTTGAATATGAGATTAAGAGGAAAAATGAATTGCATGTGTGAAAACATAAACACAAAAGTCGATCCCTAGTCATGCCTTTAGGACTAGATCTTTCATTGATGATGATCTTGTTTCTTTGATGATGAGCATTGTTAATGTAACAATGATGACAACAATAATGAGCATACATTGTTGACAGAACAATGATATTGGATAAACCCAACTTACGAATTACTGGGAGATCACATCGTCATTATGTTGTCGATATTTTTATATATAGTGTTAACTTTTACTTGCGTCATCAGACCATGAGAATACTATATGCCAATATATTGGATGTTTACTTTGGGATTGCCAAATTAAATGTCACAACATAACTGGGTGATGAAGAGAACAAAACAGTAACAAGGACAACGAGCATAATGATCAAGTTGTTGATCATGAGGATACCGATAATATCTGGCCACATGTTTTGTACGTAATGTATCATGAAGGGGTATGTATTAAAAAATCATTTAGTAAATACAATTGTGAATGTGTGGGAATTAATAATGGTTTCCAAATCTCATTATTAATTATCGACCGGAATGTGTTCCGGTCATGTCCACTTATTCTCGAACCTAGAAAATCACACGCTTACAGATAAATAATTTGTATGATAACTAAGATATAAAACAGAATAAGAAAATGCGCTCTGAATGTGTTCAAAATAGTTCCAGATGGTCGGGAGTGTTTTGGAAATGCTTGGGATGGTCCCAATTTATTTTTGCCAAGTCCTAAAGGTTACCGAAAACCTCAAAAATCTTTCAGTTTGTTTAAAACATTTTATAATTATGAACGGAGGTAGTATTTTAAAATGGATGTTTTACTTGTAGCCTGCTTTAACCATTGTTTAGTCTTGTCGAGATTTAAGTTAGTCTTGTTGATAAAATCTCGACAAGACAAAAACAATTGTTAGAGCAGGCTACAAATAAAACATTCATTTTAAGACACCCCCTTGACTCACAATTATAAGATGTTCTAAAAAAATCAACAATTAGTCTTGTTGATAAAATCTTTCACACATTTATATACCCTCATTTCAGGGTATATAAATGTGTTTGTGCACTCATTTCAGTTTATATGTGCTTTATAGTGAAATATGTGAAACATCTTATATTTGTGAACAGTTGGAGTATGTTTATTTAGAAGAAAATATACTCCATGGATTGATGAAGGGGGCAGTGAACTGCATGTGATTCATCTCCTGTGTGAATAGATGCAATAAATATGCAAAACTAAACGCAATAAATCATCAAAACATGGAAAATAAAAACAAAACACCAAAGGATCACTGACATCAATTGGACAACTACATATGTGTTTAAAATCACGGGAAGATAGTGAGGGTCGTTCTCTTTGTGGAATACCCCAAAGCTAACCTAGCTTATGTCCAAATCACGTGTTAATTAATTGCCTGATTGGGTGCTGGCCTAACCAAATTAGGGATATAGTAATAGCTAGAGCAGCACTCGTAGATTCATCGTGGGCAAACGTTCCTTCCACCCTGTCTCATGTTCAACGGCATTTGATCTTTTTGGTTTCATGGATCAACTCTTCTAGATGACAATGGTCGACCATTAGGACATCTTTGATGTTGACTAGTTAAGACTAATCCATATGCTATTTTCAAGGCACTGTCAGTGAGGGATTATTGAGGGGCATATAGTAATAAATTTGTAAAGAAGCAAAACACTTCATTTCTCTTATTTTTTGTCTTTCAAAATAATGTTTCTTCACAAAATATCGACGGTGGGATATCAAAAGAAAGACATGGGTGTGGTGTATCGTCGGGGCGTAGCAGCTACGGGCGATCGTACCGGGAGAGTAGTCCGTTGTGGTTCCTGTGGCTTAGTCTTTGTACATACTCTTTATCTTTACTTAATTAATGAAAAGGCAAAGGTTGTACTGTACAGCACAATACAGTGAGTGCATGTTGCTTGCATTTAACTCGGTCGAATCTTCTTTTCTTCTTAAAAAGCGGCACTGAGTGATAGAGCCAAGACTTGGTGACATAATTTCATGCCGACTTAGCAAAAATGATTTTACTATTTTCAGAAATACATTAAACCAACTCCATACTTAGCTATTTCTTTCGAGAAATATATCAAACCAACTTCATACTGAGCTAATTTTCTACCAGAAATATATTAGACCAACTCCATACTTAGATTCTGTAGTGGGAAAGGGAATGTGGAGTAGACTTGGCAACTTGACTCCAATAGAAGATTTTTTTTCTCTCTTGTTCTCAACCTTCTTGGACGTTGGCATCCCACCACAATTGGATGCCGCATCACTTGCCATCTACCCATCAAGACCGTTGCTTATCTGAATCCCACAAAGTCCTGTTTCTCCTTCATGTGCTGACTTCTGAACAATGTTTCTACGTACTACTAGATGACCTATCTACTCTGCCACCAATGCATGTCGACCATTTCTCCGACACCGAGGTTGGTGGTCAGAATAATCTCCGCCCTATAAATACTCCCACCGTGTCCGGTCTCCACTCTCCAGGCGTGAGTGACTGAGTGTACCTGAGAAACAGAGAAACCATGAGGAGGACCGTGCTGACATTGTTGCTGGTCGCAGTGCAATGCCTCGCGCTGGGCTGCGGCACGGCGGCGGCGCCGAGGGCGCGGCAGGGCGACTACCTCCGCCGGCTGCGCTGGTCGCCTTCCACGCGCCGGTCGTCGCCGCTGCCGGCCGTGGAGGAGACGACGAAGTCGAGGGCTAGCGGAAGACCCAAGCCCGTGCCGGCGGCGGAGGTCGGGCGCAAGGAGGCCGACCGCGTGGAGGCGCTGCCTGGGCAGCCGCGCGGCGTGGACTTCGCGCAGTACGCCGGGTACGTGACGGTGGACGCGGCCGCCGGGCGCGCCCTCTTCTACTACCTCGTCGAGGCCGTCGGCGGCAACGGCGACGGCAAGGGCAAGCCCCTCCTCCTGTGGCTCAACGGGGGGCCCGGGTGCTCGTCGCTGGGGTACGGCGCCATGGAGGAGCTGGGCCCGTTCCGCGTCATGAGCGACGGCAAGACGCTCTACCTCAACCCCTACTCCTGGAATCACGGTACGCACGGCCACCTACATCACGCTCGTTTCACCGTGAAATCCGATGATCCCACCGGCCGGCGAGTGATCATGGTGATGATGCAGTGGCGAACGTGCTGTTCCTGGAGAGTCCGGCGGGGGTGGGGTACTCGTACTCCAACACGACGGCGGACTACGACCAGAGCGGGGACAGCCGGACGGCGGAGGACGCGTACGTCTTCCTGGCCAGGTGGATGGAGCGCTTCCCGGAGTACAAGGGCCGCGAGTTCTATATCACCGGCGAGAGCTACGCCGGCCACTTCGCGCCGCAGCTGGCCCACGCCGTCCTCCGCCACGCCTCCCAGTCCCCGGCCATCAACCTCAAGGGCGTCATGGTACGTGATAACTGCCACACGCCATTACGTCAAGCCTGGATTACTTTGTCGTCGCTGAATGATCTGCGCCCTACGTGCCGTGTGAATCAAGATCGGGAACGCGGTGATCAACGACGGGACGGACAAGAAGGGCACGTACGACTTCTACTGGACGCACGCGCTCATCTCCGACGAGACGGCCGACGGCATCCACCAGAACTGCAACTTCACCAACGGCGCGGAGTCCAATGATCTGTGCGACCGAGCCCACGACGACGTCTACCGGAGCCTCAGGGACATCGACAACTACAACATTTACGCGCCAAACTGCCCCGCGGAACGGCTCGTCACGCCGCCTATTACCCCCTCGGTATGTACGTCTACGTCAATATCACAAATCACAATATGTTTCTTTTATGAACCTCAATACGATTACACATGGCTCTACGCCTCAAAAATCTTGTCGAAGCTGCAACCAAATTCATCAACGCTGCACCACCATAGCTATTGTCGGCGATATATAACATTAACATCCAGAAATTTCGCCACCAAAATGTTTGCAAATACAAATACCTTTTGAGGATCAAACCCAATAATATGAATATCGGCGGAGGCACCATCCCAGTCTAGTTTAAGTAGTCACGTCAGCATTTCTAGACTAGGTTCCCATAGGTCAAAGCAAGAGGTTGCTGAAGAATAACCAAGTCAACCAACCCATTGTCCATGAAGGTTGGTGGAGACAAAAACTTCCAAGATCCCCGGCAACCATCCACTCCTCCGTCCCCACCATGCACGGAGCGATGGCTCAAGGAGAAATTGGACATGGAGGGGACGGTGGCGTCCATCACTATCAGTCTATGGTTTCTTTCTTCCACAGGGTGACTAGTTAATTCACAACACACGGTACTTGCTTTTTTAGTAGCGCAGTGATCAAAGTTGCTATGTAGTATATGGGACTAGGCGATGTATTCTAGACCATCCTAACTGGTTGCTTCAACTTTTGGGAGTGCACAATAGGAACGAGCACGAAGAGCACTAGCGTTCAAATGATCGTAGTAGTCAAACACACACAAAAAGTGAAACTCGTATGTATTACATGAAGATCACATTTTCCTCTGTCTCCTTTTCACAAATGCAGGATCAACGTTAGCCTCAAATCATGGGTAAGCATAGAAATAGCAATGACCACACAGGCTAAGAGAGGGAGGTTCAAGTGCGGACTAAGATAGGGTGGGTCATCGAAGGAGGAAGAAAAAGAAATTGACTATCTCGGATGAAAGGAAATGGTGAAGGGTCTGCCAGACAAAAGTCGGTCTGAGTGCTTAAGTAATATGGTAGAGTAACATATAGGCCATACGACCAAGCAATAAATGACGGACGATAAGAGTAACAGGAGCCATACACTCCATCATTTCATTTCGAAAATCCTGGGCATGAGCCAAGTTGGCCTCACACCAAGGAGATCACCGACATATTGTATTGGTGGTTGTTGGAATTAGGGAGGGGCGGTTAGACCATATACAATGCAAGGTGCTTAGAAGAGGTGCTTAGAGAAAAACCAGATTATTCTTTAAGCACTGGTGCTTAGATGTAAAGGGTATACGCTTAATTAGGCACCTCTCCTATAGAAATAAGCATTAGTGTTACAAAAAAATCGGTTTATTTTGCTAAGCACTACCTTGCATTGTACAAGGCCTTATGAAGCGAAATTGCAGCGATGCTGACCACGGGAAAGAAAGAGAAATTATAGATGTTATAGGAAAAATAAATAAGAAACATGATATATATAGTGGTTTAAAAATCCTATCAGGTGAAGTGAAAATTCGAAGTATTGCTAGTGAGTTAAGGTTTACAACAGAGAAAGCATGTCTTGTTTACTATACATAAGAGATATTTAGGGGACATGATCTCAACATGCCAAGTTACACATTTTTACTTGGAAAGGAAGATTAACTTCCCGATCAATTCATTATCAGTTGCACAAAACCATAATTGTATGAAAGAAGTGGCCAAAACATCAGCTTACTACCAGAGCTTGTGAAGTAGACAACAATGCAATAATCTTGAAAATATGGAGAGAAAAATATACAACTAAGTCGTTATTATTCTGTGACAATGCCTTCAAGAAGGGAAAACACAAATGTGTTGATGTCACTTGGTCCAACCTATGAAGGTGAAAAAAAATTCATCCTGTGGATGCCAAGTCAAATTGATGAAGGTCAGACCATCGAAACAAAGTCAAGGCCTTCACCAAGTAGACGATGTAGATGCCACATTATCAGGTCCGGCCAATGAAAGTCAGATCACATGTTTTCACCCCAAACATTATGTGTTTTTCTAGGCACCATCCCGGATACAAATCCTACGTAAATTGTGTCACCCAGACCCCGATTGACTCCATTCTGGTGTCCTCCGGAGCTATCGCAATCGCATGGTACAAAACCTCCAAAACTCTTCTCGACTGTGACCCCCATAAAGGCCATACTCCGAAACAAAGCCATCATTCTAACCATCTCCAAAGGAGAAGACTCCTACCACTAGTGGCGGCAACAAAGTGAAGGGTTGGTGTTAGCGAATATCCGCACATAACATTTCACATCCATTCCTTCTATCGGCTACCAGAAGGTAGCCAAACACCACGAGTCATCGCCTGATTCACATAGGAATCTATGGGCCTGATGGCTGACATGGCAGAATCACATATCGCCAATTGACCCGGAGCCATGTGTAGCCACCCACTCTGGGGAGGCATGACATTCTCTCGGATCTAGATGTGTACAAGATGAAAGTTTTCCACTACAACTCATTGTTGATCTTCGAATCACACACAAGGGTCTTCAACTACCTAGATCCATGGGAATGGGCACAAGAGCGGCAACAAGCGCTGCCACATGTCGGTAAGGACACCACCCCACTAATGGAGGACACAACGGGTGTCTGCCGCATGTCAGGATAACACCACAACCAATTTTGTCGTGCACATGAAAACTTCGGTAACATCAGTCGCGAGAGACCTCCCTACCATGTTCTTTCACACACAGTTTTGTCGGTGGCATCCTTCGATGATGAGAAGGAGAGAGAATGAGAAGGTGGGAAGCATATACAACCGCTAGGGTTCTCTTGTGTCACCATGTGGGATCAACGCAGAGCTACATCATAAATAAAAAGTTGAATGTCGCGCGAGAACAAGTATTCATCCCAATTTTAGTACAAAAGCATAACAATCTTTTGTTTCGTGCTTGACATCGTGAGATGTGCTCTTGATATTCGTATGGTTCATACATTGGCGGAGTGTGAAACAAAGACAAGAACGAGCATGGTTAATAGTATATCTAGTTGTTGGCTATAAATGTTGCCATGTCATCTATAGCCAAGCTTACAACTAGCAAGTATAATAGTTAGATATAAATATGTACTAATTTATTGATACATGATCCACATGTCTCTCTCACAAAATTTCTAAGAGCACGTGCTACAGTTGGCTACTAATCTGTAACTCGCTTCTCTTCTCTCTCCTCTCCTCTCTCCTCCAACTCACAAAAATATAATATTTTAATACTTACAGCCTGCTGGTTGTACCTTATTAAACTTGCTCTAGGGATGGGGCAATAGCTTGCTCATTAGGCTATCTTTTGTTATTTGACCAAATTTGATTCAAATCTTAGGAGCGAATTCAAAGAAAAAGGGTGATTCATGGGGGATTTTGGTCCCCACAACACTTTGCCTATGAGTGCATGGGTTTAACATAATGACAATTGATCTTGGTGACTGGATAGGGTATAAGCTTGATCTTCCCATTGCTTGAGTGTATTTGCGACCAATAAGAGTAGCACGAGAAACTTACCACACCAACATTGATATATGTTTTCTTTCTTAAGTTTGTGGAACTGAATTAACTTGGGTTATTTCTTACGTGTGCCTAGATCGAGAGATTTGATACATGCACAAGCTATTATGTGGAGGCCTACCTCAACAAGCCGGATGTACAAAAAGCTCTCCATGCAAATGTCACCCACCTACATCACCCTTGGCTGGCTTGCAGCAGGTACATCCACATGTTATTTGTAGTGAACATATTTTTTCACTAAAGGTGGATTTTATTATCTCAAAATAAAGCATCAAGCAGATACAAACACAATGAGTACACATCCAACCTCTACATAGCTAAGATGCATACAGTCAATACAAACGCCGACACAACCAAACACGTTGGTAAATAGCAAAGTCATGCAAGATCAGCAATATGCCTTAGCATGAAAAATTAAAAACCCCGAAGCGATCAGAAAGATGATCGACAAACTATAAGAGAACATATTATCTCTTATACCCTCTCTGTTTCAAATTAGTTTCGACCATTATTTTTGCCCTAATTTGAATCTCAATAAGTTTATAGAAAAACATATCGACATATGTAACACAAATTTAGTTTTATTAGATGTATCATAAAAATAATCACCAGATGTATTCGATGTTGTTGATATTATCATATTTTCTACAGGTTTGGTCAAGTATAGAGCATTAGCAGTTTGACTTAGAAGAAATCTAGAACTTTGATTAATTTAGAGTGTTAACATGCATAATATAATGTTGCTACAAAATGTACGTCAGGCCTTTAGTAAGGGTTTCTGGCTAAACATGATTTTTTTTTTGCGAATATGGCTAAACATGATATTTGTGCATGATCTCTCATGATCCAGAGGATGCAAGTTTGGTTCGTCAATATGAAGGACAAACAACCCAATATATATTTAGTCATTTACCACAAATCAAAAGGTTTCTAAACGACTAAAAAACGCTATTTAATTTTGCTCATTTTCAGTGAGGTCTTCACAGGTTGGGTGGACTTCGCCCCAACTGTTCTGCCTATTATCCGGGAGCTCATGAAAAATAACATCAGGGTCTGGGTGTACAGGTACGCATCACCCATGCATCATGGCACCCTTCAGATACGCATGCGAAGCATGAAAACCTAATCTCTGACCTTCACAACAGCGGAGACACCGACGGGAATGTGCCGGTCACTGCCACGAGATACTCCATCAACGAGCTCCAGCTCCCCGTGTCTGCAAAATGGAGGCCGTGGTTCAGCAGCGCCAAGGTGCTCACTCGGCTCATCTCCTCCTACCCTAGCATGCTCACTGCGACGGCACCGCTTAGCAGCAACTAAATTCCTATCTGTTCAAAAACCTGGAGAATCTGTGATGATCTTTTCTATCTTGTGTGTGATTGAAATTCAGGGTGCTGAAGAGGTGGGTGGATACGTGGTGCAGTATAAGGGCGGCCTCAGCTTGGTGACCGTTAGAGGAGCAGGCCACGAGGTCCCCAGCTACCAGCCGCAGCGAGCGCTGCTGCTCGTCCAATGTTTCCTCGCGGGCACAACGCTCCCTGACTGCAAAAAATGCTGAGAGGAAGATACTAAAAGATAGTACTAATTCATCAGCAGCTTCAGTCACAGGTTGTAAGGTCTTGCAGTACAAAATAGTGCAAGAAATAAGCGAAATCCTGTTATGTTGAATACAGACATCGACTACTGCAGGTTAACAAATGCTTGCATGTTGCAGTTTATCAAGTCTGAAGATTGTTTACCAAAATGGCATGCTGAAACTGAAAGACTGGTCCTCGCGTGTGTTACGATGATGGATCAGGAGAGTGGCATTTGATATGTTGGCCCCAAATCAGAGGATAATTCAGAATCTTTGGATTTGGCTTCCGTGCCGTGCGTAAAGAAGCATCAAAGCGTTGCATCAGCGACAGTAATCCTCGCACACACAGAGAGTGTACATATGAAAATCTCCTCCCAGTTAAGAAAACCACTTGCTTTCGCGTTGCATAGATGAGAAGCGCAAGGTTTGTTTTCCACCAAAGTGCCCAACAATTATGTTGCGCGTTCCTGCACAACACCAACCAATGGCTTTGCTTCAGTCTTCGTCCTCACGTGCACGCATTACACAAACCGTCTACGTGACCCCTTTACAAGAGTGTATCCTTGAAAAATCACAACCCAATAAATAGTAAGGATGCGTTTGATTGTTGGGCTATCCCACTCTGGGACAAGAATAGCCAATTTTTACATGAATAGCAGTTGTTTGGTTCATGGGTGAGCAAGGATAGAGATAGCCAAATGCTTAGGATATTCTCTATAAAACGGGATAGGCTCCTCCGCCAAAATGTTACGGACCTGGTTATCCCAGGAAAAGCGCGAGGTGGAGGAGGACGAGGCCGGCGAGGCCTAGCGCGGCGATGAAGGAGGGAGGCGGAGGACGTGCGGGGCTGGCCGGCGAAGGAGGAGGCCAGGCGCAAACAAGCAAAAAATGGGCTATCTTTATCCCATACAACCAAACAAAAAAATAGCTATTCCTAGCCAGGTGATTGGGGATACCCACATCCACTAAAATCTATCCCCTCAACCAAACACACTTTAAGTAGAGTTAATCTTCACATTCTTTTTTTTAGTGGTAATTCTACCTCTATCTGTACTGTTATTTTACGGCTTCTATTTGTAATGTTAGATACCTCCGGTTAGAGAAACTCTAGCAGATCCGCCAAATATGCTTACTGCAAAAGTCAAATGACGCTCGCCCTATAAAAGATATGTGATACGAAATTCAACTTGACAGAACAAATACGCCATCGCATACGCTATATTTTTAGAAAATTTAACATAAATATTTCATGGTTACATTTATAGCCAGAACTACGCTGGAATGCGAAAAGATAGCAACAAAATAAAATCTACGCCAAAAACCGAAACGCCGTTGCCGTCGTAGCCGGATCACTGACCGTCATGGATGTGAAAGTCGAAAGCCGACTCCATGAGGACGTACGAGAGGCTGTACTCCTCCCATGCGGTCTTCAGACGGTCGCCGGTGTCGTCTGCGTCCGCCGCCGTCACGACCCTGCCTCCTTGGCGTCCATGAGCTCACGCTCCACGGATTGGAATCGCACCGTTGACGGCTAGATGTGATCGCTGAGCTCGTAGAACCGCGCACAGTGGCTTCTTCAATTGCGGGAGAGGACGCCGCAGGCACGACAACCAGATGTGATCGTTGAGCTCATAGAACCGCGCCCAATGACTCCTTCGATTGTGGGAGAGGGCGCCGCGGTACGGGCTTGCTATGCACCAACTATAGAAGATTTTGATGCAACATGCACCATCCTGTCACAATCTAACTTATCATTTCCCTAGCTAGAGTAATCCTTGGGCACACCTATAGCCGTAGGCCTATGTTTAGTGTACCATCAGTCACGGCCAAACGTGCAAGAATCGCCTTTTGGGTCAGCTCACGGTGCCATTGCCTCTCGGCGCCAACTAGTGCGCGGTGACGTGCGTGCGACAGGCGCCACATCCGTATCCACGCAGCAATCATATAGCCGTGTTGAGACCGACGGCGACGGCGACGGCGACCGGATTCGGACGTCACGGTCGCGGCCGCCCGGCACTAGCTAGCAACGACGACCCGTCACACCAACGACTCGCTCGCGCGTCTGAATCGGGCAGCGGTAGTAGGCCGGCTCCTTCGCCCGTCACCCGTAAGTGCGAACCCTGTCGATCATCACATGGGACGCCGCCGCTCGCTGCACCGTTGAACACGGCGTCGTCGTCGTCGTCTCCAGGATGCCATTGCCAGGTGCACCAAGGTTGGGCTTTAGCCGTGTCTGTGCGCGGGTGCACGCACGGCGGGCCCGAGCACGAGCAAGCGCGGCTCATGGTGGAGCGGTTCCTCGGCAGATCTATGGATGGGTACAGCAAATCCGTTTCTTCGAACATCCGCTGACCGATCATCTTATAAAAAAAACTTTACTACATTTATCAATTTCATATTTAATGCTTTAAATCCATATAAACCATGCAAAATAATTTTACGTATTACGTACATAAACCTAGCTACTCATATACTACTCGGGGTGATCTTCACCTCCGGCCCGTCCTCGCCCTCCATATCAGCCAACACCTGGTCGAGCTCCGCCCTCTGCAGCCAAAGGTAACACCGGTTAGGCTTTGATTGTATGCAATCGAGGATGACTTGTTGTTCCACCACCAGTGGGTTGGACATGACGTTTGGAGGGGTCCGATATGCCTCTCATGCATGCGTCCCCCTCCTTCGGATTCATGTTCGCCATGGCCGCGTCCTGTGTCTTGCTCCACCTCCTCCTGCAACGAGCCAGGAAGCAGACCGACTGCAAATTGTGCATCACGCCTAGCCCAGTGCTCCTCAAGTAGCTGCAGACGTCACTCCAGGGTGAGCATATTGTTGGTGGTGATGAACTGGCCAGGCATGGTTTTATTTCGGGTGGAAGAGGAAAGAAATGAAAATGAAAGTACCAGCGATGAATGAGAAAGGAGTGAAATGGGGACGAGATAGGGTTTGGTTGCAACTTGGGCGGTTTAAATAGCCGGACGATGCCCCTCGGGCAGCGCTTTGGCAGAACACCACGCCCTGCCCTTAGTGCGTTCTCACCGGTCGATCATCGCACAGTTGATCTCCGCATGGGACCCCATCACCGGTCTGACATGGCGAACATAGTAGGGCTCGCACAGGAATGATCATAATATTCGCATGGAATAATTTGAAGCTTGGATATGTTAATTGATTCGACATGGACATATAATTGATCCAAACCAATATTGTAAATAATAGTAGCACAATACTAGAAGCAATTTCCACGCTTCATCGCAGCGTTTTACATCGACATACATATGGGAAACAGAGAATCACTCTTGCTCACACTGGACACTACAGCATGTCATGGGCATAAAGTTTCGCATACAAAAAACGATGGATCTGTCAGATGAATACTTTATCCATTTTAAAATAAATGTCTCAACTTTAATACGTACAAAATTGTTTCAGAACAGAGAAAATAGTAGTACATGCTACCTCTATCATATAATATAACTAGAAGATTACCCGCGCGTTGCAGCGGATATTTCCATAAGAACTCTACAATGGATGATGTGGATAATTTTTGAATAGCTAAAAATAGATTATGTGCATATCTTGTATATAGATTGTAGACATCGACTATTATATTAATAAATGTTGGTAGAGATGATATGAACAATTGCTTGGTTGATAGTTCATAGACCCGCGTGTTGCGGCATAAATCTTTTTAAGGATTTTATTGTTAAACAAAATGAGTTAAAGATGTATGAAATATGAAGTTTTTGTTATAGACGCATGCAAGATTCAGTTGATCACAATAGTCTATATCTCTATAAGAACTTTACAATGTAAATTGAAAAGCTATAAGATGCATGTAAATAAAACTGGATGGCATGGACAAATGATTGGCTAAAATAGTGGGTGATGTGGATAAATTGCATGTTCATATAGATAACATAAATTCATCTTAGTATGACATGGACAAATGATTGGCTATAGTAGTGGATGATGTGGATAGCTTGCATGTTGAGATAGACACTTTAAATGCATCTTAGTGGGGTTTTATCTTATAAGAGATATAGATACAAGATGTTTTTTGTAAGCTAGTTTAGCTTGCAAAAACGTCTTACATTATGAAACGAACGAAGTAGTAGATTATCCATCCATGAAATCTTGGTGGGAAATGGGAATGGTGAGGGAACCACAACAAAATCCAGAGTAGATTAGTGAGAGGTTTTTTTTTCTTTTGACCTAGGAAAATTTATTCCATTAGTGAGAGGTTATTAGTGAGATTAAACTCGGAAAGTTTCCATCCGCGTTTGTGCAACGGGAGTGTTTGTCCACAGCGAATGCAAGAATCTCCCAACCGTAGGGGCCAATTGCTGCGCGCCGGCGGTGATGTGCGTGCGATGCGACCCGCGCCGCCTCCGTATCCACTCAGCATGTAGTAGTAGGTGCGTGGAGGCTCGAGAGCGACGGCGACGGCGACCGGACGTGGACGTCAGCCGGGTTGAGGCTACACCGTCGTTGGGCATTAGTTGTGAAATTGAGCAATCTGGCTGCCAGACTCGATCGGCCTGGCCAAGCTTGCGTCCAAATCTGGCCGTAATCGATTGCCTAATTGCGAGATATATATAGCAGCCATGGCCATTAGCCGGCAGGTTCGCAGTACGTGGGCGGAAAGTCATTTCCACCTTCACTCACTCGTGTACAGCACAACGGCCAAAATGCACAAGGTGCACCAGCTACCGCGTACATGCGTTGCCGATAAAGACACCACCATCTGGTAAGTAATAAGGTAATTGATCCCCTTTTGCTCTATTCTAGCTGAATGGATGAGCACTTCTAGATGATTATGACTGATCACGATGTCACTGAGGTTGACCGATTAAGACTCCTCCATCACCTCCATGTGTTATTTTCGACACCCATCGCAGGCAGGCTCCATGTTTCATTATAATTAATTAAGCAGAAACCAACCCCTTGAAAAGAAAAGATATTTTTTCCCATTCATCTGGCGATAAGATGGTTCTCAAACTTTTCAACAGTGGATCGGTCAAATCCACGTCTCCACCCACACACACAAATCACGATTTGTGACCGACAGCACCACCTAAGATTCCTTCCTAACCCAACGAACGGCTACTACTTGGTTTCCTGATGACAACGTACGGCGTCCGTGACCAAGTTTTTGGGTGCACGACTGATTTAACTCAACCAATGGATTCTGAGTTTGTGACCAAGGAAACCATCGATCCCGACCTTTATCTCATCAACAACAAAATCCGGGCGATCTTTGATACATGCTTGCAAGTTGCAACTTCACTGCTCCCTTCTCTCTCGAGTCACAGCAAAATGGGACTCAGCAGTCGTAGTCGCGCGTAATAACAGAAATAAATTCATTATCATGAAAGCATGCGCCTAGTGGACGCATGGAGGATCAGGAAAAAAATCTGGAGTATTCCTTGGAAATTAGTTATCGCTGAAATTAATGTATTTATAACTTTGAAAAAACGTCTAGATACATCGGTTTGAACGGATACTGTATCTTGTAATTCTGTTGGGTGATATAGCGGAAGAAATTCATAGCATATGCCTAGTGGACGCATGGACGGGGCAAATGGATGATGGATCTATCTATCTTCTAGTATTGGATGAGAACCGTGCCACCGGCGTGTTCCTTCCTACCTGTCATCATTTGTCCCGCGTCCAATTTAAATTGGCGGCCTCCGATTCCCGCCCTATAAATACAGACCCAGATCGACGCAGCCACCCGCCGACCGCAGTCCAGTCCAGTCCACCTTGCTCGCTCCGACCACCGTCCGATCGATCGGTGCCGGCGCCATGAAGAGCGCGGCGGCGGTACTCCTGCTGCTGGTGGCGGTGCAATGTCTGGCGCTGGGGCCCGGCGCGGCCGCGGCGGCGAAGCTCCGGCGGGCACGGCAGGGCGACTACCTGAACCGGCTGCGCGGGTCGCCGTCCTCGCGCGCGGAGTGGGAGTCGCTGGCCGCCGTAGAGGAGACGACGCCGACGGCGACGGGTAGCGGAACGCCGGCATCGGCGGCGGAGGTCGGGCGCAAGGAGGCCGACCGCGTGGAGGCGCTGCCCGGGCAGCCTCGCGGCGTGGACTTCGCGCAGTACGCCGGGTACGTGACGGTGGACGCGGCGGCCGGGCGCGCGCTCTTCTACTACCTCGCCGAGGCCGTGGGCGGCAACGGCGACGGCAAGGGCAAGCCGAAGCCCCTCCTGCTGTGGCTGAACGGCGGGCCCGGGTGCTCGTCGCTGGGGTACGGCGCCATGGAGGAGCTGGGCCCGTTCCGCGTCATGAGCGACGGCAAGACGCTCTACCGCAACCCCTACTCCTGGAACCAAGGTACGCACGGTCACCACGCTCTCAGGCTCAGTTCGCAGGCGACGTCTCCGGCCTGCGATCCAGCCATTGACGGCTACTGACAAGTGATCTGATGCAGTGGCTAACGTGCTGTTCCTGGAGAGCCCGGCGGGGGTGGGGTACTCGTACTCGAACACGACGGCGGACTACGGGCGGAGCGGGGACAACAAGACGGCGGAGGACGCGTACCTGTTCCTGGCCAACTGGCTGGAGCGCTTCCCGGAGTACAAGGGCCGGGAGTTCTACATCACCGGCGAGAGCTACGCCGGGCACTACGTGCCGCAGCTGGCCCACGCCATCCTCCGCCACGCCTCGCCGGCCATCAACCTCAAGGGCATCATGGTAAGCGATTACTAACTCGATCGGTCCGCCGCCGCACACGTCGACCTCTGCCGTAGCCAAAAGTCTCACTGAACTGGTTGTAAAAAACACACAAGATCGGGAACGCGGTGATCAACGACTGGACGGACACCAAGGGCATGTACGACTTCTTCTGGACGCACGCGCTCATCTCCGACGAGACGGCGGACGGCATCACCAGGAACTGCAACTTCACCTCCGGCGCCGGGGAGTCGAGCTCGCTGTGCGACGACGCGTCGGACGAGGCCGGCCAGAGCCTCCAGGACATCGACATCTACAACATCTACGCGCCCAACTGCCAGTCCAGCAAGCTCGTCTCGCCGCCCATCACCCCATCGGTACGGCACAGCACACTACTCCTGCTAAATGATTGATTGATGAAGCTGTTTTAGTAGATCATAGGGATATCGATTATTAGTTGGTTAACACTATAATGAGTTTGCTTGGGTTCTACGTGTGGCCGGGCAGATCGACAACTTTGATCCGTGCACGGATTACTACGTGGACGCGTACCTCAACCGCCCGGACGTGCAGAAGGCGCTGCACGCCAACGTCACCCGCCTTGGCCACCCCTGGTCCGCCTGCAGGTACACCATTTTCCCCTGACAAACATATGTAATTGGCCATTTTTAGGTGCCAAGTTCATTAGTGTTGAGACTTGAGAGCATGCATCTCACAGACTAGTACTCTATGATTCAGACACCTAGGCCCGAAAGAACCCTATATCTTTCATTTTCGTTGAAGAAAAAAATATCTTAAGCTGGCAGTCGCTTGCATCGACCAGAGAGCCTTGGAATTGCCCTGTTAGGCTTAGGCATCGATCGACAGCAGTCGCACTAGTGTCCCTGATGACCTAAGCCTACAATAACCCTGACACCGACCGATCGAGGGGAACCCAATCAGGGATCGACATGGCAACTCCATTATTGGAATTCCTTTTAGATTGTTGCTTGGTGCACAACCTGGAGCACAGGAGGAGGCAATCATATATTCCAATGAACCCTTGCTCACGCTAACCACACACCACACTAATCAATAGCCTTGCACGAAAAGTGCTCATCCACCAGACCAGGTAGACCAACACTTCATTCCACTATGCATTCATGCATGGTTTTTCTCTGCGACAACAAGACGATTGTGGTAAGTGGTACTAATAACTACTACCTCCGTATCAGAATATATATAAGACGTTTTCTAAGCTAAACTTACCTACAAATACATCTTATATTTTGATACAGAGGTAGTATTTTATATGCCCTGCCGTCCATGGAACGGTAGTAGTAGGTAGGTGCATCACAAGAAAGTGGATGCAAACTTGTAATTGTAATCAACAATGTGGTAAAGATAGTGTTCAATACTATAGTATGCCGAAAAGGTTGGTTGGTTGCTCAAACTTGCGGCACATGATCTAGATGCAGATGCAGATGTAGATCAACGAGTTGCCGCCCAGCAATTTTTGTTCTTTCGAGTTAGTTAACAAATCAAAAGATAGGTCATGCCGCGTGGTACCAGTTTCGCGCCACCTAATTTACTTATATTGCATGCTCTCCAGGAAAGATAGTGTGTTCATACCATGATCTGATAGCAGTTCAAAAAATTAATAATAATCTGATGGTGCTATCACCTGCATCATCTGCTTAGTACTTTCCTATTCACGGCGTGATCCAATGCACATGGTGAATTGCATCTACCACCATGTGTTCTTGCTTTGTTTAATTTGTGTGCACATGCGTTAGCACACCATGAGCCCAATTATTAGGGGTTTTGTTTTCATCTTGCTAGCTAGTTGCCCATGCTGATGACTGGTTGTGGCCCATGTGGAATCCCGTCCAGATCACATTGACAGATCAAGTGTTTTTTGTTTTTCTTCGAGCCATGGTGTTATTCGCAAAATTAATCTGTCGATTTTGTTTTCAGCGACGTCTTGACACGGTGGGTCGACAGCGCCAACACGGTCCTGCCTATTATCCGGGAACTGATGAAAAACAACATCAGGGTCTGGGTTTACAGGTGTGTGTCGTGACCATTTCCAGATACTACTTGATTAGAGTCTGTGATGTGACATTTCAGAATGGAAGTGAAATGATTTTTGTGGTATACATCAATGCTGAAAATAATAGCCACTGACCTCTGTTTGCAGTGGAGACACTGACGGGAGAGTGCCCGTCACTTCCAGTAGACTCTCCGTCAACCAGCTCCAGCTCCCTGTGGCGGCAAAATGGAGGTCATGGTTCAGCAGCACCAAGGTGCTTACTTACACTCACCACTACCCTCCCCAAATGTCTTAACCGCAAATTATAGCTAACACTCATAATTCAGTTGCTAGAGAAGAGTTCGAACCCGATAACAAAATAGGGAGAATTTGGAACCTTCAAGCTCCCGTATCATGATTATTACCTGTTTTTGCTCAGACTCAGCAGATATAATGATCTCTGTTTGATCTTGTGAACGCAGGGTGCCGGAGAGGTGGGTGGATACATAGTGCAGTACAAGGGCGGCCTCAGCTTGGTAACTGTTAGAGGAGCAGGTCATGAGGTCCCCAGCTACCAGCCGCAGCGAGCGCTCGTGCTTGTCCAGAATTTCCTCGAAGGCAAATCTCTCCCTGACTGCAAAGATTGCGGACTGGATTAATAGAAGATAAGAAGTTTCTACAGTACAAAATAGTACAACAGGTTGTATCATTTGAATCAGTACAACAAACAGGCAAATTCAAGTAAAGTTAGACACAGAAACTCATCGACCCATGCGCTCCGCAGATCATGTAACTGCAGATAAGCAAATGCTTTCATATAGATAGGAAAGTGTACGGTGTAATTTGTTAAGTCTGAAGATCAATGCCAAAATGGCATGTTACAATACAGGTGCCTCCTAAGAATGCTGTGCCTCCATGTGTTACAGTGACTAACCAGGAGAAAGAAATTTATATTTGATTCCAAACAAGGGGATACTGTACTCTGTAACCACAAGCTGCATTGTCTCCTGTTGCTGCATCAATTTCATTCAGTACAAGAAATAAGCAAAATCAAGTGAAGTAAGATATAGAAAGCCATCAAAGTATCAAACCCACGTATTTCGCAGATCATGAACTGCAGGCCAGCAAAATGGTTTTACATACATATAAGACTATATGATGTACTGAAGAATGATTGGCAAACTCGCTTGATGAAAAGCTTGGGCCTCCATGTGTTACAAATTTACACTGACTAACCAGGAGTATAAAATCTGAATATTTGATTTCCATGTGTTAAGAAGCATAAAAGCACTGGAACTTGCATTATGATTCAGGCTCGGATATCTCAAAGCATCAGTAACAACAATTCTTGCAGAAATCTGCTAGAAACTCAGATCAGAACACATGAATATACTCCTTGAAGAAAGTGATACTAGTATTTTTGCGTCCACACAAAATACAACCAATGAATAATGGGAATTTCTTTTCTATTGTGCAGAGGATGAAAATGGGACAATGTGTCTTCCTCAAATGTGCCAAACAATCATATCCTCCTTCCAGCACAGCATTACAACCAGTGATAACACAGTATAATAACTCACTGATTCTTACAAGATCATTGAAAAATGTGTACTCGTGCAAAGGCACACTTTCTATTTTTGGATGGCCATAATGGTGGCAGCATCACGCTGTCTGATCTTGTAAGGATCACAACGATGCACAAATGTTGTGAGATGAATTATCCTACAGCTCACTCAGAATCTTGCAACTCTAAGTGGTCTAAGGTTGGAGAATCTATCCCTCATTGCCCCTTTTTGCAGACATAAATATAATGGGAGTCAGGATCCTCCGGAATAAAGCCGTCAGGCAATCTACCACTCTCAGTCAGTGGAACAGGATCGAAGACAGACCTTCTTGTGGTTCCCTTGAATCCGGGTCTTGCTGCAATGCATTAAAAAATAATCATACTACAGTTCTGTTTTGATCCTTGTAAGTTCTTATGAACTACAATACTCTGTGAATAAAGTGGCAGACACAAGTTAAAGCTTGAATTTCCATATAGAGTGGGTCAAGCCCTATTCATGGGAAATAAAGCAGAAATTCTATTTTTGTTAAGCAGGGAAAGTTGTCAACAGAGCAGAATGAAATTGAACATGTCTGACGTGCAAAAAGGACCAAACTGATAGAACACTAATACGTACGGAGAATGTACAATACAATTTTCCAATTGCATACTGGTTGGTTCAAGTGAGGAATCCGCGCTGATGGATCACCATAAGTTATCTAGCGATTCACAAAGAAAAATTTAATCATTATTATCAGTGGCAGAAAATAACACATTAAAGCTGCACTACGAAGAAACTTATCCAAATTGCATACCAACATAAAGACTCCCCCTGGTTTAAGAAGCCTGCAAGCAGAAGGTACCACTGATAAGAATGCTGGAATGAACTAATGGTATACATAGACTAAGTGATACTTCAATGGGGGTGAAGGTATTAAAAACCTGTCCACTTCCAGGACCATCTGAGCTGCAGCAAGAGGAGCCTCCACACCACACTGTGGAAGTAGCAAGACCACAATGTTGAAGAAGTACCAAAGTAAGGAAAGACACAATGACAGAATATTACTACTTACCATCAAAGAGTCCAAAGTACCTTTAAGAAATACACAAAAAGAACAAGCGGCATTAAGCACAGCGTGTTATAATAGACTCAATACTCATTAGAAAGCCACTGTAGCATAAAGAAACTCTTACCACAATCAAATGATTCATCAGAAAATTTACTCATATCCCTAACATCCATTTGCATGTCTACAGATCATAAGGAAATCAACAGACGCCAGATTGCACTTCCCAAACAGAAGGGGACCAAAATCTATTCAAGGATACATTGTAGCTGTGGAAGATCGGAGTACTTCTTTTTCATCATCTCAATTAAGACCGAAGAAATGTCGATGTTTATTATCTCCATGTAGCCATCAGCGGCCATATCCTCTGACATAACTACAAACAGCAGAGCACGGGAAGAAAATTAAATTAGCACAGGGAATGTAACCACTGATGTTCCTGAGCCTATATTTAGAAGCACAGCCCAGTCTCTATACTGAGCAGTCAGCAGCCAATCCAGGGTGCAAAACCTAACCCCTAGTGCGTACGCATAAGCATTGGCATATCTGTAACAAGAATATGAGTAATGTAACACAATAGGACACAGAAGTAGTGAAAATAAAATGTACTGCAGTGGTATTAACGCGTCGAGATGCTATGTGATCCAGTACAGATACTAAGCCCAAGAAACACTGAGTTTCTGGGGAACAAGTCAGATCAAGGCTTGTTTTAGACGTGTGCTTCGGTAGTCCCTCTTAAGACATTTAACTTTGAGACACATGTCGCTGCCCCATTAGCACATGCCAATTTACAATGACTGCTTTTGTGAGGCTCAACATCACGACCCTGTCAATTCACACACACAACACTGCCTAACTGTAGCAATATAGCACAGTATCCCATCGGGAGTATAGATATCAGATTACGGGTGGTGAATGTTGTTATATGCTAGCTTGTGGACTGATAGAGTGGCATTATCTGATTGCCATGTTAGTACTAATAGATACAGAAAGAATTGCAGCTATACCACCACCTATCTAGTAGGAACTTTCCACAAAACTGTTGTGCAGCTATTCAGTGACAGCAATTTCTGTCCAAATAGACGCCGAGTGTGCTCTGTGCAAGCAGCTAATCCAAACGATCACTCACTCACTCACTCACTGGTCGGTCCGTGCCAATCACCCCAATTCACAAATCACAGATCACAATCACGCACCTATTTGAGTACATAAAACCTGAAAAGGGGGAGAGGAAAAGGAAAGGAAATTTCTACTTCCGGAGAAAAGAGACATGTACACTAGCATTAGCACGACGAGCGCAATTGCTGCTCGAGCTCGAGCACTGGTCAAGCCCAGCTTCTATGGAGGCGGAGCAATCAAGGGAACTCGTGGGAGGAGAGTGGAAGAGTTATAGAGAGAGGATGGGAGGACGTACGCGCGGAGCCGCAGCCGATCATGAGGAGGCGGGAGGCCGGCGGCACGAAGAGGCGGACGAAGGGGCGCAGCGCGGCGTAGCGCTGGTACCAGTCGTAGGGCGCGCCGCCCTCCTCCACGTAGCGCGCGTCCCAGTACCCTGCCTCCCCGTAGCTGAACACCGTGACGCCGCCGCCGCAGCCGCTCCCTGTGCCCCCCTCCTCCTCCGGCCCGCGAGGCGACAGCGGCGGCGACGACGACATCGCCGGGGGGCGGAGGGACGAGTGAGCGGGTCGAGGGAGGTGGGGTGGATAGAGAGGGGGGAGAGGGTATTAGGTGAGCTGCTGTGGGCGGGGGGAGTGGGCGGAGCATCGGCATCGGTACCGGTGTGCTCGAGCTTGGGACCAGCCGCCACCACACGTCGCCGTCGGCGCCAGCCGATGCGCATTTTCTTTTCGCGGTTTCCTTTTGGCCCCCTCTCGGAAATTTCTCCATTCCATTCTCTCTGTCGACATATCTTCTTCTTGCTGACTTTTCTGATGTCTCTCATCTCATCTTCGGTGGCTGTTAATGTGATTTTGTGGCTTGGAATTTCTTCACTTTCTTCCCCGTTGGACTAAAATGGATTTGCATTTCTGTCATTTCCTTGTCTACTAGTCAAATCATTTTTTTTCTAGCTTCTATAATTTCTTGGGTTTTAAATAAGTTTGTTCAGCTAAGATGAAAGCCCATACGCGACAACAAACCTTCCTCATGGTGCGCACCGATAGATGCATGAGATAAAAAACTTTGATGCTCCCAATAATTTGAATGTACTGTATTTTTTTAATTTTTGTGATAGTGTATTTATAAAGGTCTATGTACTTAATATATGGAAAAAGTAGATAATGTAACTATCTCTGGAATACACGGATGTCACACGCATGAACATATTTTATTCCATAAATATTCATATTTTTTGAATTTGTTTACAACTTTTTTGCTTTTACTAGTTAATGGGTGCATACGCTCCCGTGAGCCGTTTGAGATTTTTGATGAAAAACTACAAAAGTCTCGCCTTGGGATTTGCAACATACTGCGAAGCAAAAAGAATTTTATGCAATAGTACAAGGTTCATTTGATGATATGTGGAAATTATTATGGGTGTTCAGAAACAGATCATAATCGTTGATTGGAAGATGTTTCAAACAAGTACACATATGCTCGAATATATAGGGTCACGCGCCTAACGACTAGTAGCATGTAAAAGTATTATAAGATAATGAAAAATGAGAAAGAATGGTTTCAAAAGTGCCTCGGTTGATTTCAGAAGTATTCCAGAAAAATTCAAGAGTGTCCCTGTGATAAAAAATAGTGATTCAAAATATATTGGAAGGTGGCTAAAGCTTCAAAAGGGTCAAAAAAAACTTTTGAAACATCCTGAAATGTTCCTAATGGTCAACCCCCAACGCCTTGATGGACAAGGCGGCCCGACTTGCCAAATTTGGTCAACCCTCTTATTTCTTGGGGAAAGCCGCCCTGGAGAGGAGTCCTAGGAAGAATCTTCCATCCCAAGTCGCGTGCCCCCTTTCCCCTCCAACTATATATAGCTGAGGAACTTCAGGAGGACATAAGAGACCCAGAAAACCCCATCCTATGCTAAGAGCATTTTGAATATGTGATGTAAAATAAGGCATTTGATGTATAAACCATTTTATGCATCACCTAGACCAAGAAAACGAGCTTCAACGTATAATTTTACGGTTTCATTTTAGGGATGCCCAAAAAACACTCGTAGTTGATGCAAATTTTCATGCTAACTGGTATGGGCATACCCTACAGGTCCTCACCGTGACCCTACCTGGTGCGCATGAAGACGGAGCCCACGGTGAAACAAGAGATGAAGCCCAACTCGAAGACTTGAAATACAAGACAAGGAATCCAATTCATAGTAAATTAGGACTCATGTAAACCCTACATTGCTATCTATATAAAGTCAGGCAGGGGCATCCAAAAGACAACGAACCAACTAGACACGCGATTCTCACGCACAACTCACTGTAACACCTCCACCTCGCCATCACCTATACAAGATTAGACAAGCAGCATGTAGGGTTTTTCCTTTGTGGGCCTAAAGGTTGATGGAGGTCACCTTATCTAATGAGCCTGACTCATTCGGATGGACACTGTCGATTTCAGGTGGGTTTTCCTTTAATCAATGTGCATGGACTTGATTATATTGAATTGGTTATTCGGTCACTTCATATATGGAAAACCAAATTTCTCTAAAGATTAAGATTTTCATGTGATTTATGCATAAGGGTGTGATCCTTACAAAGTATATTTGAGAAAATGTAGGTGGAAAGATAGTAAACCATGTTATTTCAGTGACGACAAAAAAAATCAACATTATGTCTTCAATGCTCACTTGTATTGATAGGCGTCTGTGACAAAAAATACATCTATCTTTTAATGTATCATCATCTACTAGCATATCAATTTTTTTTGATAATTGGTTAGGTGGGGGTGGAGCCTAATATTGTGGCACAAATCTATGTGGGGTTAAGGATGAAAGTGGTTAGGATAATTTCCTTCTGAAACTATTTCTAAATCCGTTTCTATAGGATACGAGACCATATTTTTTACATCCGGTAACAATCCAATCCAAATCTAATAACGATTGATATATTGGATACGTGTAGGATACAATATTACTAGTATGCGATATAATATGATAAACCCCTTTTTCTAGCCGGATAATCCGACCTTTTCAATTCTGAATCCGATTGATGGGTGGATTTTTAAGTACTAACGATTGATATATTGGATACGTGTAGGATACAATATTACTAATATGTGATATAATATGATAAACCCCTTTTTCTAGCCGGATAATCCGACCTTTTCAATTCTGAATCCGATTGATGGGTGGATTTTTAAGTACTCCCTCCATTCCTAAATATAAGGCATTTAGTTTATTTTAAAAAGTCAAACTTGTAAAATTTTGACCAAATTTGTAGATAATTATATTGATATAAATTATACCAAAATGGAATCATCAAACTCATCTTGAATGGTATTTTCATATTATATTTATTAAATATCATAGATATTGTTTTTTTTGCTATAAATTTGGCCTAGTTTATAAGACTTTGATTTTTTGAAAGAAACTATACACCTTATATCACGGAACGGAGGGAGTATTAAGTAGCACCACGTGGATGCCATCTTTATTTATGAGACAAGATATATACTTGTTAGTGATTTTGGATTATTTCATTAGTACCTACTAATTTATGTGTTCTTAAAGCGTAAAAGTATTGATGTTTGCTTATATTTTATGTTTAATTTTAGTTTAAAGTTATTATATATTCCTCATTTGCGAATATTGGTAAATCATCATTTTTGGTATGATGTCGTTCTATTACCATATCACGTTCGGTTTCGTATAATCAGGTATTCGAATCCACATAATTCGGTATTCGTATCCACATCTGTTTCGTTTCTGAATTTAAAATAAATATGAAATACGATACGGTATAAGGATTATCCATCTGAATCATGATCCAGTTTCATCCTTATGTGGAAGTTTGTGCATTGCTTTGAGCTATTTAGAACTATCGGAATAAGCTTGTGTTTAACAGAACACTTTTTGTTAAGGCTGTGTGCATCGATTGATGCAGAGGCCGGGGCTATGCCTCCTTTTCTAAAAAAAAACAGAACACTTCTTGTTAAAAAAATAAGGTTATCTACATAGTGTTTGAATAGACCCGAACATGGTCAGTACTACTCCATGCAAAAGCGAAGGGGCTTATGGCCTATGGATGCAATCGATAGAAGATGGCAGCACAGGTTATGCGTACAACAGGTTTGAATGGCGCCACGGTCCAATAATTGGGTATGTGTGAAGACATTTTGTTATATTTTTATCGGTTGTGCCATTTTGTCTTGTTATTTTTACTTTTCTTTTACAGGAGCTTACTACTTGGAACTTGATTAATTCATACTTCTTACTCAATGTTTGTGTGCATCAATTAATGCGGAGGCCCGATACTCCTGTTTTTTAAATGATAAAAAAATTGAACATAAAGTTAAGTTTTGATTATTAGGAAAGTGTTTGGATATCAAGCTAGTGATCACAATCGAGCAAAGCATGAAGTATTTCTGCATTTCTTTGTGTGAATTTTCCATGGGCAGTTAGGGCATGTACAATAGTGCTATTTTAGTCTTATCATGCTAATATGGAGGAGAGAGAAATTAAAAAAAAAGCTTTGTCTTTTCTTATTTAAGAAATCATCTTTTAGCAATAATTCTCTCACCGCAAATTTAGGAACCTCTAGTTATCATAGCTAAGCTAAGATAGAACCATTGTATATCACTTTTTTTTGTCATATCTAAATTATGTGGCGGCGCTAAGATAGAACAATCTTATTAGCCATTATACATGCCCTTGGTCATGCAGCTGGACAGCTGGTCCACGGTTATCATTGGGTGCTCAGTATTCTAAAATTCCATCTGGTGTCCAAGTGTTTGGTGAATAGACTACGACCTTTCCTTGATGATATCATCTCCCGAGAACAGAGTGCATTTATATCTGGTAGAATGATTACTGATAATGCCTTAATGGCCTTTGAGTGCATTCACCATATCAAACAAGAGAAAGATCCTACAAGGAATTTTTGTGCATACAAGCTTGATATGTCGAAAGCTTATGATAGGGTGGACTGGGATTTCTTGACGCAAGTGATGCACAGGTTAGGTTTTGCTCGTCGGTGGGTCGACTGGATAATGACATGTGTGACCTCGGTGAGATACTCAGTAAAACTTAATGGAACCATGTAACACCCTCAGAATCAGTAACAATAATCACTACACTGATTCCACTATTAGTGATCATTACTGTTGATGATCAAGCCATGATCACCTTGATCATAGCTCTGTCAGATTCCCACCGTGATAAAAAAAATTAATACTTGTGGATTGTAAATCTTGCTCCAAGGATTGTGGATGCATGTTAATCAACTTGATCATGGTCAAACCAAAACCACCTTAGCCATTTGCATAATCCCCAGGTCTATGATATTTATAAAACCAATAATGGGTGGGTTATTAAATTTCCTTGTCATCATGATCACCCTTGTTTAAAATTTCCATTAAGGAAATAACTCAACTTCCTTTTTGAAATGCAACTGCTAGTCAAGGGGAAAACTTTTCAAATGACTGGAATAAAATTTGTTCTTAATATGGTAGTGATCCCAAGAAATTGAAACAAATAAAACTAATGATATTGGGATAGTAAAATTGCCCTAGAATTAAAATAAAACTGACATATAAAATCTGCACAAATTTTAGGGTGAGATATTTTAAAGTGCCAAATAGTCAGTAGGTCACCTTAAAGTGATTGGGGGTTTTTATTAAAGTGATTTGGTAATAATAAGGAATAAAAACAATTACTTAGTGATTATTAGTTTGCCAGGGAAATTATAATAAACATGTTGGAATTTTAAATGAACAAAAAAATGGTGCAAACAATTTTATAAAATACCTAAAAGTTAGTAGATCAATATGCCATGGTTAAGAATATTTATTATAATATTTAACTATCTTAAACAATTGAAACAGTAGCTAAAAGGCCCCCATTTAACCCTTTAAAATATATAACAAAGTTAAAATGATTTTTGTTTGGGCTCAAACTTTTTAGAACATTGCAATAATAAGCAACACAAGTATTGGGTCCATATCCATATTTTACAAAACTCTATTGGTAGCTAGACTAAATAAAACAGAAAGAAAAGAAAAAGAATACAAAAAAAACCCTATACTACGCCGGGGGCGAGGCCCACCCCGGCCCCAACCCGGCCGCCCCCTTCCTCTCTCCTCCTTCTCCCTCCCACCAACCTCCCCTGCCCCCATCCCCCCCGCTGTAGCCATGGACAGAGGGCAGCGCGTCGGCCCCTCCCCTCACCTGCCCCCTACCTGCCCCCCCTCCCCCGATGGATAAGAACGGTGCCCCGCGCCCCCCTCTCGCCCTGGAAACCCTAGTCGCGCCCTCCCAACTCTCCCCATCGTGCCCCCTCTCTCGATCTCGCGCGCCCGAGCCCAACCGTGGCCGCTGTCACGCGCCGTCGCGGCCAACGACAACGACAAGTGCCGCCACCTTGTACGGAGGCCGCCATGTGGTCGTCTGCACCACCTCCGAGGAGGAATCGACGCAGACCGCGCCGTGGACGCCGCCCTCCGCCTGCATCCTCCGCGACAGCCGCCGTCTTCCGCGCCAAATTCTCCCTCTCCGAGTCTTCCCCGAGCTCACGGCCACCTCCTGCAGACTCGGGGTGAGCATCTTGATCGACCGCCCCTCTCCCCTCGCCATACCGCCGTCGTGTCTTCCCCCTCCGTGGCTCCGGCCACGTGGGAGCCTCCATGGCCGCGCCACCACCTGCCTCTCCCCCGCGCCCCCTTGGCTGCTCCCATAACCCTCCTGCGCGGCGCACACGCCCGTGTGCATGCCCTTTCCCGTAGATGGTCGCTCCCTGCTGCGCTCCCCTCGCCGGCACGGGCCTCGCCGTGCCTCGGTTCGTCGCCGACGATACCGTTGCCGAGTACGACTACTTCATCGATGATCCTACCCCTACCGTCGAGCTTCCAGGCAAGCAGAGCCATTCTCTTCTTCAGATATCGCCTATCTTTCCGTACATTTCTTGCACTAGGCATTGTTACTGCCGCTGCTACGTTGTTTACCTATTCAAATGCATAGCCTGTCATTGTAGCCCCTTGATGTACCTTCCTTTAATCCTATGCTGCATATTATTACTTATGCATTGTTCAACAGTAAACCCTGCGCATTGTTAGTTAGGTTTAGAATAGCGGGCCGTGATCACTCTGGGAGTGATCGCGGGAACGATATATTACATCTGCAACAGGTACGGATCAATGCAGACGCCCTAGGGAACCTACAACGGCAAGACTCTGCCGAGCCGCTTCGAGTTTGGCTTACGAGTGGAATGGATTCGTATTTCACTCTCGTCGGCTTAGAAGCGTAGCATCACCGGGATGATATGAGGTTTACCTCCTTAGTTCATTCCGCTGATGTCTCAGTCAAACCTCTTTAAGTGTGCCATCGAGGGTGATACCTCCTGGTTTCACTTAATGGTAGGAACTCGAACCAACTGGTGTCCTTAAAGGTAAGAAGTCGGGCGACCCAACGGTGCCCGCGAGTGGTATTGCGACGGGACGACGGGGAGGGTACGACCAGTGTACCGGTGTGCTTGGCCCCTGATCGTTGGCCGCGAGAGTTACCAAACCACGAAAGTCGAGCTCCTCTAGGAGCACACGCGAGACAAGGTAAGGAGACGGTTCACCTTGTTGGTAACCGCAGAGACTTGGTGGGACGACAGGGCAGGCACCGATGTACTGGTGGTCCTGGCTGCTGTCGTTGTCCACGGGTCAGTTAAGTCGAGGCAACGATAACGGTTGTCCCGCAAGTTAATAAAATGACTAATGGTTCAGTGGATGTCTTGAGTTGGCTATATGCCATGTACGCACTACCTACCCGTGGGAATTACGAGTTATGGGCTCCTCTGCTTCGTAGTGTCATTCGAGGACTCTTCAGACGTCAGCAGTACTGCGGGCTGATTGCCGGGAAGTGGTGTTGTCTTATTTTCTCGCGCGGTGGTGTCTTATTTGGATTTGCTTTAACTTCACCGGCCAGCCACGCACCGTGCAGGAGTACGTTCGGGTTGGGGTCCAAGGCTCGGCGTACTTAGGATTTAGACCGGCGGATGGCCTCTCTGTTGAGTTTGAAAGATGGGCTATGGAGTGTCGGATAGCCTCGGTGGAGCGTTCCCTAACAAGGTTCCCGCCACCCTGGAGATCCGTGCGTGTAGTGTAACACAAGTGCACGCCTGCAGGGAAGATTAATCTATTCGAATAGCCGTGTCCACGGTAACGGGACGCTTTATGCTGAAGCTGGATCTTATCACTACAAACTATTATTATTAATCAGTATGGTTCCGGGTTTTCTTCCTCGCTGGGATGTCGAGGAGGGGATCTCGGAGGCATTGTTAATTATTACAACTTACTATTATACAATGATGCAACAACTTCTGCTGCATTGTTACTTTATGCTTTATATAAACTGTTGGCTATTCTCTCCTCATGCTGCAAGACATCGTCGGAAGATGCTAGTCTTCGTTAGGCCTAGCTTCTTATCCTTGCTCTGATTTTGTACCTTGCAGTACACTATATACAGCCTCCCCTTTCCATTTGATACAATGCATAAATGCTTAGTAGCGGACGTAAGACTCGCGGGTATGCTAGATACTCACCTGCTTTATTTTCCTCTTTTATTGTTTTGCCCGATCGGCCGCTGCAGTCGACGTTGGAGCCTTGGAGTCCAGGAGCAGGAGATCCCCGACGCCGACCACCACAACATGAAGATCCCCCGATGCCTTCTACGACGTCGAGTTACCCTTTGACCAGGAGTAGTTTGGAGGTTCCAAGGCAGGAGGCCTTGCCTTTTCGATCGAGTGTTGATTTTTGTGCTAGCCTTCTTAAGGCAACCTTGTATCCTTGTGTCTGTACTCACATACTATTGCTTCCGCTGACTATGTGCTCTCGAGCTGTTGTATTCGAGCCCTCGTGGCCCCTGGCTTGTATTAAACAGCTTGTATTATTTTTATTTGTAGAGTTTGGTTGTGATATCTTACCGTGAGTCCCTGATCTCGATCGTGTACCTTGCGTGTATGATTACTATACACGGTCTGATTTTGGGGGCATCACAAGTTGGTATCAGAGCCGACTGCCTGTAGGAAGCCACCCCACCACTACCTGGTCGAAGTTGAGTCTAGACTTTGAAAAAACTATTTTGCTAACTTAATATTTGGCTTACGGGCCCACATCGATGTCACTACGTGTGATATCTATGGTATTAGGATCCTTTTCTCTGTATCTTTACTCTGGGATTCTACTCTCTTATACTTTCGGGAAATTTTGCTAACTCTGACATTAGGATCTCGTGGCCGCATCTACCCGGAGAGCCGTTTTCTCAAGATGATCGCTGGATTCACCTGAAGATTTCGAAGATTACTCTTCGATAAATTCCCTAGAACCTACTTGTTCATCGCCTTTGCAATCCCCTGCCACCGATATGTCTGTATGGATAATTACATCCACCTCCCGATCTGGAAGTCATAATTCCCTTGTACTTAAGCATCAAATTATTTCGATGCTTCTATCACCCGATGCCTTTGCAATCTTTCTCCTTCTAGTTGAGTGTCGATACTCACATCAGATTCTTTGCGTACCACCCGACCTTTGGTGGATTATTATCTGACCAATCTTACATGGCTTCTTCCATGTGTCGATTGGATTCATCGTGTGAAATACCATCCTTGCCCCTCGATGATTTGTGTTATCATCGACAACCTCCCTTGACTCTCTGCCAATATAACTTGGTCGTGTATATCGTGTTGTGCTTTCCCTTGGGAAAGATATACACCTGATACTTGTGTATCATCACCTCTTCCTTTCCATTGGTTTGTTTAAACTTTCTTGTAATATATCTTATCTGAGCAGTGATAATTCACCTACTTATGAAAACACCTCGGTGTACAACCTCGTCAGTAACCCCTTGTTGACATTGTCGATGACATTTCGGTAACCACCGGGACGAGAACTTTTCCAATTGGTCTGCCTCGTATTAACGAGCAGGAAAATGGTTCTCAATGTCCACTGCTCCTGGTATCGATGTTGTTGCCGACATAGCTGACAAGCTATTCTCTGACCATCCTTGCATCGTGATCGCGTAATATGCCACCACTCTAAGCCACTGTTCCACCGGATCGAAACCTGACTCTTGTTATCTACCTTGTGATATTCCGTCCGATATCAGACTCAGTGCTTGTGTCTGATGATCGGGGCCCCTTTCCCATCATCCGTCCTCGGCGTCGAATGCGTGCCTATCCTCTTAAAACTTCTCTCGATGTACTTCCCTGAGATTAAACTCGGAAGGACTTTGTACCCCATAACCTTGAGCAACCCCATTTGATTAACCTTGTATTGATCCTACCCCCTTAAGCCTTACCTCTTACCCTGTTCGTAAGTGCGATGAAGCCCCCAACGAAAGGATGAAAACCCATCGAGATGCACCGATGTCGTGCAGTGAAGGCCTCAACGCGAAGGATTAATTTCTTCGAGTAGGACAACAAGAACCAGAAGATTTGTTAGAAGGCGAAACCGAAAATCTACCCCTTACACTACTTTTAATTCTCGGGACGAGAATTCTTTCTAGTGGTGGAGAATTGTAACACCCTCAGAATCAGTAACAGTAATCACTACAGTGATTCCACTGTTAGTGACCATTACTGTTGATGATCAAGCCATAATCACCTTGATCATAGCTCTGTCAGATTCCCACCCTGATAAAATTTTTTAATACTTGTGGATTGTAATTCTTGCTTCAAGGATTGTGGATGCATGTTATTCAACTTGATCATGGTTAAACCAAAACCACCTTAGCCATTTGCATAATCCCCAGGTCTATGATATTTATAAAACCAATAATGGGTGGGTTATTAAATTGCCTTGTCATCATGATCACCCTTGTTTCAAATTTCCATTAAGGAAATAGCTCAACTTCCTTTTTGAAATGCAACTGCTAGTCAAGGGGAAAACTTTTCAAATGACTGGAATAAAATTTGTCCTTAGTATGGTAGTGATCCCAAGAAATTGAAACAAATAAAACTAATGATATAGGGATAGTAAAATTTCCCTAGAATTAAAATAAAATTGACATATAAAATCTGCACAAATTTTAGGGTGAGATATTTTAAAGTAGCAAATAGTCAGTAGGTCACCTTAAAGTGGTTGGGGTTTTTATTAAAGTGATTTGGTAATAATAAGGAATAAAAACAATTACTTAGTGATTATTAGTTTGCTAGGGAAATTATAATAAACATGTGGAAATTTTAAATGAAAAAAAAATGGTGCAAACAATTTTATAAAATACCTAAAAGTTAGTAGATCAATATGCCATGGTTAAGAATATTTATTATAATATTTAACTATCTTAAACAATTGAAACAGTAGCTAAAAGGCCCCCATTTAACCCTTTAAAATATATAACAAAGTTAAAATGATTTTTGTTTGGGATCAAACTTTTTAGAACATTGCAATAATAAGCAACACAAGTATTGGGTCCATATCCATATTTTACAAAACTCTATTGGTAGCTAAACTAAATAAAACAGAAAGAAAAGAAAAAGAAAAAGAATACAAAAAAACCCTATACTACGCCGGGGGCGAGGCCCACCCCGGGCCCAACACGGCCGCCCCCTTCCTCTCTCCTCCTTCTCCCTCCCACCAACCTCCCCTGCCCCCACCCCCCCCCCCCCCCCCCCGCTGTAGTCATGGACAGAGGGCAGCGCGTCGGCCCCTCCCCTCACCTGCCCCCTACCTGCCCCCCTCCCCCAATGGATAAGGACGGTGCCCCGCGCGCCCTATCGCCCTGGAAACCCTAGTCGCGCCCTCCCAACTCTCCCCATCGCGCCCCCTCTCTCGATCTCGCGCGCCCGAGCCTAACCGTGGCCGCCGTCAGGCGCCGTCGCGGCCAACGGCAACGACAAGCGCCGCCACCTTGTACGGAGGCCGTCCCGTGGTCGTCTGCACCACCTCCGAGGAGGAATCGACGCAGACCGCGCCGTGGACGCTGCCCTCCGCCTGCATCCTCCGCGACAGCCGTCGTCTTCCGCGCCAAATTCTCCCTCTCTGAGTCTTCCCCGAGCTCACGGACACCTCCTACAGACTCGGGGTGAGCATCTTGATCGACCCCCCTCTCCCCTCGCCATACCGCCGCCGTTTCTTCCCCCGCCGTGGCTCCGGCCACGTGGGAGCCGCCATGGCCGCGCCACCACCTGCCTCTCCCCCGCGCCCCTTGGCTGCTCCCATAACCCCCCTGCGCGGCGCGCACGCCCGTGTGCATGCCCTTTCCCGTAGATGGCCGCTCCCTGCTGTGCCCCCCTCGTCGGCACGGGCCTCGCCGTGCCTCGGTTCGTCGTCGGCAAGCACGAGAGGTGGCTTGGGCCACTGCCCCGTGGGCTAGGCAGATTTGCTTAGGGGCTAACCCCCCCCCCCCCCACTTAACCAACCCCCTATTAGATTAACACTAATACCCCTTGGGTCACTGACTAGTGGGCCCACGAACACCCCTCTAACACCACGAACATCGAATCGTCCCCCTCCGGACCGACTGTCCGATAAATTGTCCGGTACTGCTAAAGTACCCGGATGAATTTATTTCGAACACGAAAGTTGTTCGGAATAGATCAACTAACCCGGATACACCACCCACACATGTGTCGGATGTCCACGACACCTCCGGCATGATACCTTTCCCTCTGGATCATCTGTCCGGTAATCACCCGGAGCCGGTAGTTCATCCCCCGATGAATTTCCGTTCTGAGCAACGTGCATTGCTGATGACCCTAAACGTAGAGGGATCTATTGCAGTGTTTTCGATAAGTAAGAGTGTCGAACCCAACGAGGAGCAGAAGGTAGTAGCTAGTGACTTTGGTAAGGAGATAACTGCAAGCACTGAAAGATAACTTTTTAGGGGTTTTCTTGGTATAAGTGACAGGAAAGTAAAGACGAGCAAAGTAAAAGATACTGGATAGTAAAAAGTGGCCCAATCCTTTCTGAGCAGGAGAGGCCTAGCAACTGAACTTATAAAAGCTAAAGTGTTCTTGAGGACACACGGGAGAGGTAGTCATGTGCTTTCGCCATATTCCATATCGGTACTGTGTACTGTGTTGATAAGTGTTTGGTGGGTGGATCTATGCTAGTGCATCCTCTAGACTAAGATGAATGCACTCTTATGATTAAACACCTTGCAAGAATCCGCAAATACAAGATAGTAATTAAGGCAAAAGCCTAACCATAGCAATACGATCGGTGATCCATTGTTCCCTTGTGCAAAAGCGTGCAAACTGGGGTTTAGGTTTCTGTCACTCCCGCAACCCACCGTAAGCATTCTTTATACACAATGCATTCCCCTAGGTCCTTGATAAGGCGAAGTGTTGAGTGTTCGACTCACACAACACCACTAGGAAAATAATAACACAACTTAAATATCAACCAACACATATTACTTCAACATCATATGACTACTAACAACTAGACTTCTCCCATGTCCTAAAGAACTAAAGTAACTACTCACAAGACATAAAAGAGATCATGATCAGTGGGGATAAATAGATGATAAACAATCTGAACACAATAATATTTCTCCAACAAAACTCAATAGCATTCACCACAAAGTAGTAATCAACACCGATAGAGTAGAGAGGATAGATAGTACGGATTACAACACGAGTTGCAATTGTGAGACAAGATTGGATGAAGATGGAGATGGTGCTGATGATGGGGATGATGTTGATGATGATCTCGATGATGCCCGTGACGATGGTGATGACGATGGCGACGATCTCCCCTTCCGGGAGGTGATCTCCCCGGCGAAATCTGCCCGCCAGAGATGGCTTTTCTTCTCTGTAGGTTTCCGCCACGGAGCGGCGGCGGAACTCCGGAAACTCTCTCTTTTTTAGGGTTTTTGGACGACGAGGGGTATATAGACCAGAGGGGGGAGCCGGGAGTGGCCCCGGGGGTCCAGGCGCCCTCCCGGCGCGGCCAGGGGTGGGTCCGCGCCAGGTGGCCGCCTGGGAACCCAGTGGCCCCCCTCTGGTTGCTCTTTTGCGTGTCTTCGTGATCCTTCTGGAAAACAACCTCCGTCGATTTTCAGGTAATTTGGAGGTGTTCTTCTTCAGCTACTCAGCGTCCACTTTTTACCGCTGAATCCTGCGTCTGCTGCTTCGGCACCGGAAAGTTGCAAACTATGTAAAATAAGCCAAAACAACATAAGAATAGCATCATATCTTGAAATATATCAATGAATAAGAAAGAATTACTATATAAAAAAGTGATGAAATTTGGACGTATCAACTCCCCCAAGCTTAGACCTCGCTTGTCCCCAAGCGAATACTGAGCTCGGTAAACCTGTCCACAAGTTTTAGAGAGTGAAGTGTCGATAAATAGAATACGGACAAGAAGCATCAAGGTTCCTTCATCATACTCAAGCATCCTCAACGGAAACCTCAACTCATAAGGCCCTCATGAGAAAGTAATAACGATTATAATCAAAAGTAGGGCTGAGGCAACTCATCAAATTATGGCAAACATAACCTTGGTCAAAGGACAACTACAAACAATTTGAAGCTTTTGAAAGGACATGTTAGTAGTCATGAAGTGCAAATGCTAACACAAAGGAAGATGCTCGCTAGGAAAAAGCTTTCGCAAACAACTTACTTATCAAAAGATAATGTCAACAAGGATATGGCAAGGCAAAACTCAATGCAGCTCTATATGGATGAATCCTCATCAACATCAAATGTCTGTTCTCTTAGGGAAAAGAAGGAAGTGGGAAAACTGACTCAACATGAAAGTGGAAGAAAGGCCTTGTTAAGGCCAAGCAGAGAAAACTCATGTGCTATCCTTAAATCAAACAGAATAAAAATAGATTTTGGGGCGGTGCATAGTTTGTCAACGAATGCTAATAGATAACTCAATTACTTCTCAAGATGGACAAATTTCGAGGAACGGCTCCCAAGTGAGGACGATCACATCCCCTTAATCTCCTTTGTTTATCACTACCAAAGTTTCTGATTTCTCATAGACCAAGCGTGGAGGAGGGTTTGTTTGTTATATTATCTTTCGAGCTGGACGCACCCATGCCAGTTCCTCCTCGTATTATGGGTTTGCAGATTAGACATGCAATCCCGGGGTAAAACTTGTCCAACTTAAGAAGATCATGAATTACCTACTACTTCCTAATGAGCTAAACAAGAGGCACAAAACAGAAGATTTTGAACATTTAAGGATAACACATAAATTCTATACTTATAGGAGTGGTAGGGGAATGCCACGAATAGGAAGGTATGGTGGACTCAAATGGAAGGTAATGGTTTCAGGGTATGGATGCACAAGCAGAAATCTACTTGGAAAAGAGTTTTGGCTAGCAAAGGCTTTGAGAGAACAGACAATTGATGCTAATTTAGATGCAAAACATATAAGGCATAAACATTAAGGTAAGCATAACACATTAAGTTGACTTCCTTGTCAACATAACACTTCAAGCATAATAACATAAAGGTTTTGGCTAAGTCGCTACTTGAGAAAACATGCATGTTGTCAAGACCAAAGCTATGTTTGCCAAAATTTAAATAAAGTTTTCAAAGCCATACCTGATATAAGGTCAATACTCCCCATAAGAATCGTCATATGATGCCGATTGCGTGAAGAGAATACCGAGTGCAGCGAAGGAACCAATAGACTTCTTAGTAATATTCCAATATAGACGACTCCACACTCACGGATACAATCTCTCCACAGACGGAGTGATAGTCCTCAATGCAAACACCTATTTAATATAATAAACTCCCTAGACATGATTCGACTCTACTTGACTCTAAAAGACTAAGCTAAAGATAAAGATACCGGACACTCCCCCAAGATTGGAACAAGCTGAGGGAATGCCATTACCCGAGGAGATTTACTCCTCATTCTTGTTCTTCTTGATCAGGTATTCCTTGGCGAAGTGCTTCCATGGTAGCTCCTCTCCAGTTTCGAAGTACATTCCCGTCTCCAGGATTCTGCACTTAGCACCTAAACCCATGCGCAGAAACTTTAGTTCATACTCACAGTTCTGGTTGTGCATATCATAGATTTGTGCTTGGAGCTGATAAACTTTTTCTTCTAGTGCGGACAAACTTGACCACATCTCCTTCATCTCTTTCCTATGGGAAGCCTCGATCTCGTTCCTGATGTCGAAGTTGGCTTCAACACCATGCTCCACCATCTTCTTGAACTTGAAGACCTCATGCTCCATCTCCTTCAGCCGCTCCTCGGTGCTCCCCTCCATGACTGGTCCCTTCAGATCTTCCTTGTGGAGAACACCGTCCTCCACACGAAGGACCTGGGGGTGCTTGTTCACCTCAGCGAGGTAAGGGTTGATGACGTTGACGACGAACTTGTCCTTGGGGGAACTTGGGGAAGCCATGGCACCTAGGTCTAGCTAAAAGATTTCCTGGCAGAAACATATTGAAGAGAAAACACACGAAATCACCAGATACGTTGCCGGAACGATCCGGGAAAATATATAGCAAAAATTTCTGCAACAAAAGGAAGGTAACGAGCCAAAGTGGAGTCGGAGACGGACTCCTGGGTGCCCAGGCGGCCTCCCAGCGCGGCCAGGAGGTAGGGCGCGCCAGGGGGGGCGCCTGGGCCCCCTGGAGCTCCTCTCCGGCTCCCCTTAGGCCTCGAATTTTCCTAATTTTGTAAAAAATCATAATATGGAACTTTTATGGCGGTTCGCGATGTTTCCTTACCGTAATACATACCTTTTCTTATTATGCTTCTGTCGGTGTCTAAAATAGGGCTGCAACATGTTCTTCATGAGTTGTTGTGCGTATTATATTTACATCAACATTGACGGGATCTCCCGCCATGTAATGCTTGAGTCTTTGCCCATTCACAACTTGAGGTTTGGTGCCTTCAAAATTGTTAATCTTAATTGCACCTGACCGGTAGAATTCTTCGATATGAAATGGCCCTTCCCACCTGGAAAGTAGTTTACCTGGAGAAAACCTGAAACGGGATCTAAACAATAAAACTTTATCACCAACATTAAATTCACGTTTCAGAATCCTCCTGTCATGCCATTTCTTTACCTTTTCCTTGAACATTTTAGCGCTCTCGTAAGCTTCACTTCTCCACTCATCTAGAGAAGTCAAGTTCATGAGACGCTTTTCACCAGCTAACTTTGGCTCAGCATTAAGCTCTCTAACAGCCCAGAAAGCTTTGTGTTCTAATTCTAATGGCAGATGGCAAGCCTTGCCATAGACCATTTTATAGGGAGACATGCCCATGGGGTTTTTGTAAGCAGTTCTATACGCCCACAAAGCATCTCCTAACTTATTTGACCAGTCCTTCCTATTTCTGTTAACTGTCTTTTGCGAGATCAACTTGATCTCTCTATTGGTGAGCTCAACTTGCCCACTAGTTTGAGGATGGTACGGTGACGCAATTCTATGATTGACATCGTACTTGGCTAGAGCTTTTCTAAAAGCTCCATGCGTGAAGTGTGATCCTCCATCAGTCATGAGATACCTAGGTACACCAAACCTAGGGAAAATTACATCTTTGTGCATTTTCAAAGATGTTTTGTGATCAGCACTCTCGGTGGGGATTGCTTCAACCCACTTGGTCACATAATCAACAGCAACTAATATGTGAGTGTACTTGTGTGAAGAAGGAAAAGGACCCATAAAATCAAAAACCCAGCAATCAAAAGGCTCAATCACTAGCGAGTAATTCATAGGCATCTCATTCCTCCTACTAATATTACCAATCTCTAACATTTATCACAGGCTAAAACATAATTTCTAGCATCTTCAAAGAGAGTAGGCCAATAAAAACCTGATTGGAGAACCTTATGTGCGGTCCTCTCACCGGCGTGATGTCCTCCGTAGGGACTATCGTGACATTGCTTGAGAATATCCTTCTGCTCGTGTTCCGGTATGCATCTTCACACGATCCCGTCCGGACCTTCTTTGAAAATATGTGGGTCATCCCAAAAGTAATGCCTCAAATCATGGAAGAACTTCTTCCTTTGCTGAAATGTTAAACCTGGAGGCAAATACTTTGCAACGATAAAATTAGCATAATCTGCAAACCAAGGATCAGAAAGAGATTGTACTTTAACAACGGCAAGTTGTTCGTCTGGAAAACTGTCGTTGACTGGGATGGGATCATGCGGTATATCTTCCATCCTTGAAAGATTGTCCGCTACAGGGTTGTCTGCTCCTTTTCTATCAACAATCTGCAAATCAAATTCTTGAAGAAGGAGTACCCATCTGATGAGCCTTGGTTTGGCATCCTTCTTCGTCATAAGATACTTAATGGCAGCATGCTTAGTGTGAATAATAACTTTAGAATAAACAATATACTGCCTAAACATATCACAAGCAAACACTACTGCTAAGAATTCCTTCTCAGTAGTAGCATATTCTTTTGAGCACTATCAAGGGTCTTACTGGCATAATAAATAACATTCAACTTTTTGTCAACCCTTTTTTCCTAAAACAGCTCCAACAGCAAAATCACTAGCATCACACATAATTTCAAAGGGCAACTTCCAGTCAGGAGGTTGTACTATAGGAGCGGTTATTAAAGCTTTCTTAAGAACTTCGAAAGCCTCCTTACAATCTTCATCAAATACAAAAGGAACATCCTTCTGGAGAAGATTAGTGAGGGGTCTCGAGGTCTTAGAAAAGTCTTTAATAAATCTTCCATAGAAACCAGCATGACCGAGAAAACTACGAATACCTTTAATGTCCCTTGGATAGGGCATCCTTTCGATAGCTTCAATCTTCGCCTTGTCCACTTCAATTCCCCTCTCGGAAATCTTGTGGCCAAGCACGATCCCTTCGTTAACCATGAAGTGGCACTTTTCCCAGTTTAGAACTAAGTTTGTATCCTCGCATCTCTGCAAAACTTTATTAAGATTGTGGAGACAGTGGTCAAAGGAAGTTCCATAGACGGAGAAATCGTCCATGAAGACTTCCACCATATCCTCACAGAAACCATGAAATATTGCAGACATACATCTCTGAAAAGTAGCAGGGCTATTGCATAAACCAAAAGGCATACACCTATAAGCATAAGTACCATAAGGACAAGTGAAAGTGGTCTTCTCTCTATCGGCAGTGTTAACATGAATTTGAGAGAAGCCAGAGTACCCGTCAAGATAGCAAAAGTGGGTGTTTTTCGACAGCCTCTCAAGCATCTGATCAATAAAGGGAAGCGGGTAGTGGTCCTTCCTGGTTGCCTTGTTCAACTTCCTGTAATCAATACACATTCTATATCCAATAATAATTCTCTGAGGTATTAGTTCATTCTTATCATTAGGGACTACAGTTGTCCCTCCTTTCTTAGGAACACAATGAACTGGACTTACCCACTTAATATCGGCTATAGGGTAGGTAATACCTGCAGCTAGAAGCTTGAGGATTTCGGCCCTCACAACATCCATCATCTTTGGGTTCAACCGTCGTTGATGGTCAACAACAGGTCTAGCATCGGGCTCGAGGTTGATAGTATGTTGACAGATAGATGGACTAATCCCCTTAAGGTCATCAAGGGTATAGCCAATTGCACCACGGTGTTTACGAAGTACTTCCAATAATCGCTCTTCTTCATATCCTGAAAGGTTAGAGTTGATAATAACAGGATATACTTTCTTTTCATCTAAACAAGCATACTTGAGCGTATCGGGAAGAGGTTTGAGATCAAACACCGGGTCTTCTTTTGGTTTGGATAAAATTCCTAAAGGTTCAACCGGAAGGTTGTGCTTCAGGATAGCAGGTTGTCTCAAGAGGATTTCGTCAATTTCATTTCTTTCCTGCATATGAGTATCATTCTCGTGGTCCTCCATGTATTGCTGCAAAGGATCATTAGGGGGAATAGCAATAGAAGCAATACTTTCAATAATTTTATCATTACTAGGTAATTCAGTACCACGAGGCTGCTTGGAAATCTTAGAAAAGTTAAATTCATATGGTCACCATTGAATTCAACAGAAACTTTGCCTTTCTTGCAATCTATAATGGCTCCACAAGTTCTGAGAAAAGGTCTACCAAAAATAATAGGACAAAAACTATCTTGCACTGAACCAAGTACGAGAAAGTCGGTAGGGTACTTTACCTTTCCGCATAGGACTTCAACATCTCTCACAATCCCAATAGGGGATATAGTAGCTTTGTTTGCGAGATCAATAGTAACATCAATCTCTTCAAGTTCACAGGGTGAAATCTCACTCATGATCTCTTGATAAAGCGAATAAGGAATCGCGCTAGCACTTGATCCCAGATCGCATAGCCCGTAATAATTGTGATCTCCTATTTTAACAGATACAACCGGTGTACCTGAAATTGGGCTTTTATTCTTGGCTGTGACAATGTTAGTTGAAACAGCACAAAAATTTATAATAGAATCTGAAACATCATCAGTAACTAAATCTTTAACCATAGCAACTTGAGGATCGACTTTGATCTGGTCTTCAGGTTCGCCTGTTCTTCTCTCACTTTTATTTATGATGCCTGTCACAAAAGAGTGCTCCCTTATTCTTGAAGGAAAAGGGGGCTGTTCATATATAACTGCAGGCAAAATAGGATCAACAACATGAATATCAATAGGCACTTCTTTGAAAGGCTTATGGTACTGATCCTTCTTCATCTTAGAAGAATCAACATGAGAGGCAAAGTTCTTACAAAAATCAATCATTAGATGGGAATCCAGACCAATCTTAGAACAAAAGGTATTGAAATAATCAGTTTTTACATAGCTCTCAATATAATCATGCTCATAATTTATAGCAGGTTCAATACCTTTATCGATTTCCCAATCTTCAGTATTCTTCTGGATCCTTTCGATGAGATCCCATCTTTCTTCAACGCTCTTTGTCTGAAATACCCCTCTAGAGGAGGCATCCAGCCTTTCCTTGTCCTGACGAGAAAGCATGGCATAAAATTTTTTAAGTATAATATCTTTGGGGAGCTTATGGATAGGACATTTGACCATTAGGGATTTAAGTCTCCCCAAAGCTTGAGCGATGCTCTCTCCGTCGCGAGACCTAAAGTTATAGATGTAATTCCTGTCTCGATAAACTTCATGAAGAGGGTAAAACTTTGTATAAAAGAGAGACATAAGCTCTTCCCAATTAAGAGAATGTGAGTTATCGAGGAGCTTATACCAATCTAAAGCTTTGTCTGTAAGCGATACGGAAAATAATTTCTTCATAACGAACTCTAGTGACACACCTGCAAGCTTGAATAATGAGCATAGTTGTGATAAATATAGCAAGTCTTCACCTGGATGTCTGTCTCCTGCATAGCGATTAGCTAGGACATAATCGATAATACCAGATGGTATCTTATAAGGCACAATTTCAGTAGGGTCAGGAGTAACCACCTTAGTTGTGGGGCGGCTCCCCAAGAACAACGATCCAAGAGTAGGGGTGTTCATAGGAACAAAAATAGCAACGGCAAACTAAAAACAGAAATATAAAAACTCCCTTACCAGCTTCACTTACTAATAGCGCTACACTCCCCGGCAACGGCGCCAGAAAACGTAGCTAGATGACCCTCAACGTAGAGGGATCTATTGCAGTGTTTTCGATAAGTAAGAGTGTCGAACCCAACGAGGAGCAGAAGGTAGTAGCAAGTGACTTTGGTAAGGAGATAACTGCAAGCACTGAAAGATAACTTTTTAGGGGTTTTCTTGGTATAAGCGATAGGAAAGTAAAGACGAGCAACGTAAAAGATACTGGATAGTAAAAAGTGGCCCAATCCTTTCTGAGCAAAGGAGAGGCCTAGCAACTGAACTTATAAAAGCTAAAGTGTTCTTGAGGACACACGGGAGAGGTAGTCATGTCCTTTCGCCATATTCCATATCGGTACTATGTACTGTGTTGATAAGTGTTTGGTGGGTGGATCTATGCTAGTGCATCCTCTATACTAAGATGAATGCACTCTTCTGATTAAACACCTTGCAAGCATCCGCAAATACAAGATAGTAATTAAGGCAAAAGCCTAACCATAGCAATACGATCGGTGATCCATTGTTCCCTTGTGCAAAAGCCTGCAAACTGGGGTTTAGGTTTCTGTCACTCCGGCAACCCACCGTAAGCATTCTTTATACACAATGCATTCCCCTAGGTCCTTGATAAGGCGAAGTGTTGAGTGTTCGACTCACACAACACCACTAGGAAAATAACAACACAACTTAAATATCAACCAACACATATTACTTCAACATCATATGACTACTAACAACTAGACTTCTCCCATGTCCTCAAGAACTAAAGTAACTACTCACAAGACATAAAAGAGATCATGATCAGTGGGGATAAATAGATGATAAACAATCTGAACATAATAATATTTCTCCAACAAAACTCAATAGCATTCACCACAAAGTAGTAATCAACACCGATAGAGTAGAGAGGATAGATAGTACGGATTACAGCACGAGTTGCAATTGTGAGACAAGATTGGATGAAGATGGAGATGGTGCTGATTATGGGGATGATTTTGATGATGATCTCGATGATGCCCGTGACGATGGTGATGACGATGGCGACGATCTCCCCTTCCGGGAGGTGATCTCCCCGGCGGAATCTGCCCGCCAGAGATGGATTTTCTCTCTGTAGGTTTCCGCCACGGAGCGGCGGCGGAACTCCGGAAACTCTCTCTTTTTAGGTTTTTTGGACGACGAGGGGTATATAGACCAGAGGGGGGAGCCAGGAGTGGCCCCGGGGGTCCAGGCGCCCTCCCGGCGCGGCCAGGGGTGGGGCCGCGCCAGGTGGCCGCCTGGGCACCCTGTGGCCCCCCTCTGGTTGCTCTTTTGCATGTCTTCGTGATCCTTCTGGAAAACAGCCTCCGTCGATTTTCAGGTAATTTGGAGGTGTTCTTCTTCAGCAACTCAGCATCCACTTTTTACCGCTGAATCCTGCGTCTGCTGCTTCTGCACCGGAAAGTTGCAAACTGTGTAAAATAAGCCAAAACAACATAATAATAGCATCATATCTTGAAATATATCAATGAATAAGAAAGAATTACTATATAAAATAGTGATGCAATTTGGACGTATCAATTGAACTGCGTTAGAACAACGTTAACATTGCATATGTCATGTCATGCATCTGTTTGTATATGCTTGCTGTGTATTTACTGTTTCGCCCCCCCTTTTTATTCTCCGATAGACCTTGTTGCTGCCGCCGACGATACCGTTGCCGAGTACGACTACTTCGTCGACGATCCTACCCCTACCGTCGAGCTTCCAGGAAAGCAGAGCCATTCTCTTCCCCAGATATCGCCTATCTTTCCGTACATTTCTTGCACTAGGCATTGTTACTGCTGCTGCTACGTTGTTTACCTATTCAATTGCATAGCCTGTCATTGTAGCCCCTTGATGTACCTTCCTTTAATCCTATGCTGCCTATTATTACTTATGCATTGTTCAGCAGTAAACCCTGCGCATTGTTAGTTAGGTTTAGAATAGCGGGCCGTGATCACTCTGGGAGTGATTGTGGGAACGATATATTACATCTGCAACAGGTACGGATCAATGTAGACGCCCTAGGGAACCTACAACGGCGAGACTCTGCCGAGTCGCTTCGAGTTTTGCTTACGAGTGGAATGGACTCGTATTTCACTCTCGTCGGCTCAGAAGCGTAGCATCACCGGGATGATATGAGGTTTACCTCTTTAGTTCATTCCGCTGATGTCTCTGTCAAATCACTTTAAGTGTGCCATCGAGGGTGATACCTCCTGGTTTCACTTAATGGTAGGAACTCGAACCAACTGGTGTCCTTAAAGGTAAGAAGTCGGGCGACCCAACGGTGCCCGCGAGTGGTATTGCGACGGGACGACGGGGAGGGTACGACCAGTGTACCGGTGTGCTTGGCCCCTGATCGTTGGCCACGAGAGTTACCAAACCACGAAAGTCGAGCTCCTCCAGGAGCACACGCAAGACAAGGTAAGGAGACGGTTCACCTTGTTGGTAACCGCAGAGACTTGGTGGGACGACAGGGCAGGCACCGATGTACTGGTGGTCCTGGCTGCTGTCGTTGTCCGCGGGTCAGTTAAGTCGAGGCAACGATAACGGTTGTCCCGCAAGTTAATAAAATGACTAATGGTTCAGTGGATGTCTTGAGTTGGCTATATGCCATGTACGCACTACCTACCCGTGGGAATTACGAGTTATGGGCTCCTCTGCTTCGTAGTGTCGTCTGAGGACTCTTCACATGTCAGCAGTACTGCGGGCTGATTGCCAGGAAGTGGTGTTGTCTTATTTTCTCGCGCGGTGGTGTCTTATTTGGATTTTCTTTAACTTCACCGGCCAGCCACGCACCGTGCAGGAGTACGTTCGGGTTGGGGTCCAAGGCTCGACATACTTAGGATTTAGAGCGGCGGATGGCCTCTCTGTTGAGTTTGAAATATGGGCTATGGAGTGTCGGATAGCCTCGGTGGAGCGTTCCCTAACAAGGTTCCCGCCACCCTGGAGATCCGTGCGTGTAGTGTAACACAAGTGGACCCCTGCAGGGAAGATTACTCTATTCGAATAGCCGTGTCCACGGTAACGGGACGCTTTATGCTGAAGCTGGATCTTATCACTACAAACTATTATTATTAAACAGTATGGTTCCGGGTTTTCTTCCTCGCTGGGATGTCGAGGAGGGGATCTCGGAGGCATTGTTAATTATTATAACTTACTATTATACAATGCTGCAGCAACTTCTGCTGCATTGTTACTTTATGCTTTATATAAACTATTGGCTATTCTCTCCTCATGCTGCAAGACATCGTCGGAAGATGCTAGTCTTCGTTAGGCCTAGCTTCTTATCCTTGCTCTGATTTTCTACCTTGCAGTCCACTATATACAGCCTCCCCTTTCCATTTGATACAATGCATAAATGCTTAGTAGCGGACGTAAGACTCGCGGGTATGCTAGATACTCACCTGCTTTATTTTCCCCTTTTATTGTTTTGCCTGATCGACCGCTGCAGTCGACGTTGGAGCCTTGGAGTCCAGGAGCAGGAGATCCCCGATGCCGACCACCACAACATGAAGATCCCCCGATGCCTTCTACGACGTTGAGTTCCCCTTTGACCAGGAGTAGTTTGGAGGTTCCCAGCCAGGAGGCCTTGCCTTTTCGATCGAGTGTTGATTTTTGTGCTAGCCTTCTTAAGGCAACCTTGTATCCTTGTGTATGTACTCAGATACTATTGCTTCCGCTGACTTTGTGCTCTCGAGCTGTTGTATTCGAGCCCTCGTGGCCCCTAGCTTGTATTAAACAACTTGTATTATTTTTATTTGTAGAGTTTGGTTGTGATATCTCACCGTGAGTCCCTGATCTCGATCGTGTACCTTGCGTGTATGATTACTGTACACGGTCTGATTTTGGGGGCGTTACAAGTTGGTATCAGAGTCGACTGCCTGTAGGAAGCCACCCCACCACTACCTGGTCGAAGTTGAGTCTAGACTTTGAAAAAACTATTTTGCTAACTTAATATTTGGCTTACGGGCCCACATCGATGTCACTACGTGTGATATCTATGGTATTAGGATCCTTTTCTCCGTACCTTTACTCTGGGATTCTACTCTCTTATCCTTTCGGGAAATTTTGCTAACTCTGACATTAGGATCTCGTGGTCGCATCTACCCGGAGAGCCGTTTTCTCAAGATGATCGCTGGATTCACCTGAAGATTTCGAAGATTACTCTTCGATAAATTCCCGAGAACCTACTTGTTCATCGCCTTTGCAATCCCCTGCCACCGATATGTCCGTATGGATAATTACATCGACCTCCCGATCTGGAAGTCATAATTCCCTTATACTTAAGCATCAAATTATTTCGATGCTTCTATCACCCGATGCCTTTGCAATCTTTCTCCTTCTGGTTGAGTGTCGATACTCACATCAGATTCTTTGCGTACCACCCGACCTTTGGTGGATTATTATCACATGGCTTCTTCCATGTGTCGATTGGATTCATCGTGTGAAATACCATCCTTGCCCCTCGATGATTTCTGTTATCATCGACAACCTCCCTTGACTCTCTGCCAATATAACTTGGTCGTGTATATCGTGTTGTGCTTTCCCTTGGAAAGATATACACCTGATACTTGTGTATCATCACCTCTTCCTTTCCATTGGTTTGTTTAAACTTTCTTGTAATATATCTTATCTGAGCAGTGATAATTCACCTACTTATGAAAACACCTCGGTGTACAACCTCGTCAGTAACCCCTTGTTGACATTGTCGATTACATTTCGGTAACCACCGGGACGAGAACTTTTCCAATTGGTCCGCCTCGTATTAACGAGCAGGAAAATGGTTCTCAATGTCCATTGCTCCTTGTATCGATGTTGTTGCCGACATAGCTGACAAGCTATTCTCTGACCATCCTTGCATCGTGATCGCGTAATATGCCACCACTCTAAGCCACAGTTCCACAGGATAGAAACCTGGCTCTTGTTATCTACCTTGTGATATTCCGTCCGATATCAGACTCAGTGCTTGTGTCTGATGATCGGGGCCCCTTTCCCATCATCCGTCCTCGGCGTCGAATGCGTGCCTATCCGCTTAAAACTTCTCTCGATGTACTTCCCTGAGATTAAACTCGGATGGACTTTGTACCCCATAACCTTGAGCAACCCCATTGCATTAACCTTGTATCGATCCTACCCCCTTAAGCCTTACCTCTTACCCTGTTCGTAAGTGCGATGAAGCCCCCAACGAAAGGATGAAAACCCATCGAGATGCACCGATGTCGTGCAGTGAAGGCCTCAACGCGAAGGATTAATTTCTTTGAGTAGTACAACAAGAACCAGAATATTTGTTAGAAGGCGAAACCGAAACTCCACCCCTTACACTACTTTTAATTCTCGGGACGAGAATTCTTTGTAGTGGTGGAGAATTGTAACACCCTCAGAATCAGTAACAGTAATCAGTATAGTGATTCCACTGTTAGTGATCATTACTGTTTGATGATCAAGCCATGATCACCTTGATCATAGCTCTGTCAGATTCCCACCCTGATAAAAAAATTTAATACTTGTGGATTGTAAATCTTGCTCCAAGGATTGTGGATGCATGTTAATCAACTTGATCATGGTCAAACCAAAACCACCTTAGCCATTTGCATAATCCCCAGGTCTATGATATTTATAAAACCAATAATGGGTGGGTTATTAAATTTCCTTGTCAGTATGATCACCCTTGTTTAAAATTTCCATTAAGGAAATAACTCAACTTCCTTTTTGAAATGCAACTGTTAGTCAAGGGGAAAACTTTTCAAATGACTGGAATAAAATTTGTTCTTAATATGGTAGTGATCCCAAGTAATTGAAACAAATAAAACTAATGATATAGGGATAGTAAAATTGCCCTAGAATTAAAATAAAATTGACATATAAAATCTGCACAAATTTTAGGGTGAGATATTTTAAAGTGGCAAATAGTCAGTAGGGCACCTTAAAGTGATTTGGGTTTTTATTAAAGTGATTTGGTAATAATAAGGAATAAAAACAATTACTTAGTGATTATTAGTTTGCTAGGGAAATTATAATAAACATGTGGAAATTTTAAATGAACAAAAAAAATGGTGCAAACAATTTTATAAAATACCTAAAAGTTAGTAGATCAATATGCCATGGTTAAGAATATTTATTATAATATTTAACTATCTTAAACAATTGAAACAGTAGCTAAAAGGCCCCCATTTAACCCTTTAAAATATATAACAAAGTTAAAATGATTTTTGTTTGGGCTCAAACTTTTTAGAACATTGCAATAATAAGCAACACAAGTATTGGGTCCATATCCATATTTTACAAAACTCTATTAGTAGCTAAACTAAATAAAACAGAAAGAAAACAAAAAGAAAAAGAATACAAAAAAAACCTATACTACGTCGGGGGCGAGGCCCACCTCGGGCCCAACCCGGCCGCCCCCTTCCTCTCTCCTCCTTCTCCCTCCCACCAACCTCCCCTGCCCCCATCCCCCCCGCTGTAGCCATGGACAGAGGGCAGCGCGTCGGCCCCTCCCCTCACCTACCCCCTACCTGCCCCCACTCCCCCGATGGATAAGAATGGTGCCCCGCGCCCCCCTCTCGCCCTGGAAACCCTGGTCGCGCCCTCCCAACTCTCCCCATCGCGCCCCCTCTCTCGATCTCGCGCGCCCGAGCCCAACCGTGTCCGTCGTCACGCACCGCCGCGGCCAACGACAACGACAAGCGTCGCCACCTTGTACGGAGGCCGCCCCGTGGTCGTCTGCACCACCTCCGAGGAGGAATCGACACAGACCGCGCCGTGGACGCCACCCTCCGCCTGCATCCTCCGCGACAACCGCCGTCTTCCGCGCCCAATTCTCCCTCTCCGAGTCTTCCTTGAGCTCACGGCCACCTCCTACAGACTCGGGGTGAGCATCTTGATCGACCCCCTCTCCCCTCGCCATACCGCCGCCGTGTCATCCCCCGCCATGGCTCCGGCCACGTGGGAGCCGCCATGGCCGCGCCACCACCTGCCTCTCCCCCACGCCCCCTTGGCTGCTCCCATAACCCCCCTGCGCGGCGCGCACGCCCGTGTGCATGCCCTTTCCCGTGGATGGTCGCTCCCTGCTACGCCCCCTCGGCGGCATGGGCCTCGCCGTGCCTCGGTTCGTCGCCGGCGAGCACGAGAGGTGGCTTAGGCCACGGCCCCGTGGGCCAGGCAGATTTGCTTAGGGGCTAACCCCCCCACTTAACCAACCCCCTATTAGATTAACACTAATAACCCTTGGGTCACTGACTAGTGGGCCCAGCCCTTAAATAACTCTTTGGTTAATTAGAAATTGTTTAATTAAAATTGTTAGGCTGACACCTAGGCCCCACTGCATGGTTAGTTTTAAATAAATGAAGCTGGTAAGGAAGTTTTTATATTTCTGTTTTAGTTTGTCGTTGCTATTTTTGTCCTTATGAACACCCCTACTCTTGGAACGTTGTTCTTGGGGAGCCACCCCACAACTAAGGTGGTTACTCCCGACCCTACTGAAATTGTGCCTTATAAGATACCATTTGGTATTATCGATTACGTCCTAGCTAATCGCTACGCAGGAGACAGACATCCAGGTGAACACTTGTTATATTTATCACAACTATGTTCATTATTCAAGCTTGTAGGTGTGTAACTGGAGTTCGTTATAAAGAAATTATTCTCCGTATCGCTTACAGACAAAGCTTCAGATTGGTATAAGCTCCTCGATAACCCACATTCTCTTAATTGGGAAGAGTTTATGTCTCTCTTTTATACAAAGTTTTACCCTCTTCATGAAGTTTATCGAGACAGGAATTACATCTATAACTTTAGGTCTCGCGACGGAGAGAGCATCGCTCAAGCTTGGGGGAGACTTAAATTCCTAATGTTCAAATGTCCTATCCATAAGCTCCCCAAAGATATTATACTTACAAATTTTTATGCCATGCTTTCTTGTCAGGACAAGGAAAGCCTGGATACCTCCTCTAGCGGGGTATTTCAGACAAAGAGCGTTGAAGAAAGATGTGATCTCATCGAAAGGATCCAGAAGAATACTGAAGATTGGGAAATCGATAAATGTATTGAACCTACTATAAATTATGAGTATGATTATATTGACAGCTATGTGAAAACTGATTATTTCAATACCTTTTGCTCTAAGATTGGTCTGGATTCCCATCTAATGATTGATTTTTGTTAGAACTTTGCCTCTCATGTTAATTCTTCTAGGATGAAGAAGGATCAGTACCATAAGCCTTTCAAAGAAGTGCCTATTGATATTCACGTTGCTGATCCTATTTTGCCTGCAGTTATATATGAACAGCCCCCTTTTCCTTCAAGAATAAGGGAGCACTCTTTTGTGACAGGCATCATAAATAAAAGTGAGAGAAGAACAGGCGAACCTGAGGACCAGATCAGAGTCGATCCTCAAGTTGCTATGGTTAAAGATTTAGTTACTAATGATGTTTCAGATTCTTTTATAAATTTTTGTGCTGTTTCAACTAACATTGTCACAGCCAAGAATAAAAGCCCAATTTCAGGTACACCAGTTGTATCTGTTAAAATAGGAGATCACAATTATTACGGGCTATGCGATCTGGGATCAAGTGCTAGCGCGATTCCTTATTTGCTTTATGAAGAGATCATGACTGAGATTTCACCCTGTGAACTCGAAGAGATCGATGTTACTATTCATCTTGCAAACAAAGCCACTATCTCTCCTATTGGGATTGTGAGAGATGTTGAAGTCCTATGCGGAAAGGTAAAGTACCCTACCGACTTTCTCGTACTTGGTTCAGTGCAAGATAGTTTTTGTCCTATTATTTTTGGTAGACCTTTTCTCAGAACTTGTGGAGCTATTATAGATTGCAAGAAAGGTAAAGTTTCTGTTGAATTCAATGGTGAACCATATGGATTTAACTTTTCTAAGATTTCCAAGCAGCCTCGTGGTACTGAATTACCTAGTGATGATAAAATTATTGAAAGTATTGCTTCTATTGCTATTCCCCCTAATGATCCTTTGCAGCAATACATGGTGGACCACGAGAATGATACTCATATGCAGGAAAGAAATGAAATTGACGAAATCTTCTTGAGACAACCTGCCATCCTGAAGCACAACCTTCCGGTTGAACCTTTAGGAATTTTATCCAAACCAAAAGAAGACCCGGTGTTTGATCTCAAACCTCTTCCCGATACGCTCAAGTATGCTTATTTAGATGAAAAGAAAGTTTATCCTGTTATTATCAACTCTAACCTTTCAGGATATGAAGAAGAGCGATTATTGGAAGTACTTCGTAAACACCGTGGTGCAATTGGCTATACCCTTGATGACCTTAAGGGAATTAGTCCATCTATCTGTCAACGCACTATCAACCTCGAGCCCGATGCTAAACCAGTTGTTGACCATCAACGACGGTTGAACCCAAAGATGATGGATGTTGTGAGGACTGAAATCCTCAAGCTTCTAGCTGCAGGTATTATCTACCCTATAGCCGATATTAAGTGGGTAAGTCCAGTTCATTGTGTTCCTAAGAAAGGAGGGACAACTGTAGTCCCTAATGATAAGAATGAACTAATACCTCAGAGAATTATTATTGGATATAGAATGTGTATTGATTACAGGAAGTTGAACAAGGCAACCAGGAAGGACCACTACCCGCTGCCCTTTATTGATCAGATGCTTGAGAGGCTGTCCAAAAACACCCACTTCTGTTATCTTGACGGGTACTCTGGCTTCTCTCAAATTCATGTTAACACTGCCGATCAAGAGAAGACCACTTTCACTTGTCCTTATGGTACTTATGCTTATAGGCGTATGCCTTTTGGTTTATGCAATGCCCCTGCTACTTTTCAGAGATCTATGTCTGCAATATTTCATGGTTTCTGTGAGGAGATTGTGGAAGTCTTCATGGATGATTTCTCCGTCTATGGAACTTCCTTTGACCACTGTCTCCACAATCTTAATAAAGTTTTGCAGAGATGCGAGGATAAAAACTTAGTTCTAAACTAGGAAAAGTGCCACTTCATGGTCATCGAAGGGATCGTGCTTGGCCACAAGATTTCCGAGAGGGGAATTGAAGTGGACAAGGCGAAGATTGAAGCTATCGAAAGGATGCCCTATCCAAGGGACATTAAAGGTATTCGTAGTTTTCTCGGTCATACTGGTTTCTATAGAAGATTTATTAAAGACTTTTCTAAGACCTCGAGACCTCTCACTAATCTTCTCCAGAAGGATGTTCCTTTTGTATTTGATGAAGATTGTAAGGAGGATTTCGAAGTTCTTAAGAAAGCTTTAATAACCGCTCCTATAGTACAACCTCCTGACTGGAAGTTGCCCTTTGAAATTATGTGTGATGCTAGTGATTTTGCTGTTGGAGCTGTTTTAGGACAAAGGGTTGACAAAAAGTTGAATGTTATTTATTATGCCAGTAAGACCCTTGATAGTGCTCAAAAGAATTATGCTACTACTGAGAAGGAATTCTTAGTTGTAGTGTTTGCTTGTGATAAGTTTAGACAGTATATTGTTGATTCTAAAGTTATTCTTCATACTGACCATGCTGCCATTAAGTATCTTATGACGAAGAAGGATGCCAAACCAAGGCTCATCAGATGGGTACTCCTTCTTCAAGAATTTGATTTGCAGATTGTTGATAGAAAGGGAGCAGACAACCCTGTAGCGGACAATCTTTCAAGGATGGAAGATATACCGCATGATCCCATCCCAGTCAACGACAGTTTTCCAGACGAACAACTTGCCGTTGTTAAAGTACAATCTCTTTCCGATCCTTGGTTCGCAGATTATGCTAATTTTATCGTTGCAAAGTATTTGCCTCCAGGTTTAACATTTTAGCAAAGGAAGAAGTTCTTCCATGATTTGAGGCATTACTTTTGGGATGACCCTCATCTTTTCAAAGAAGGTCTAGACGGGATCGTGAGAAGATGCGTACCGGAACACGAGCAGAAGGACATTCTCAAGCAATGTCACGATAGTCCCTACGGAGGACATCACGCCGGTGAGAGGACCGCACATAAGGTTCTCCAATCAGGTTTTTATTGGCCTACTCTCTTTAAAGATGCTAGAAGTTATGTTTTAGCCTATGATAAATGTCAAAGAGTTGGCAATATTAGTAGGAGGAATGAGATGCCTATGAATTACTCACTAGTGATTGAGCCTTTTGATTGCTGGGGTTTTGATTTTATGGGTCCTTTTCCTTCTTCACACAAGTACACTCACATTTTAGTTGCTGTTGATTATGTGACCAAGTGGGTTGAAGCAATCCCCACTGAGAGTGTTGATCATAAAACATCTTCGAAAATGCTCAAAGATGTAATTTTCCCTAGGTTTGGTGTACCTAGGTATCTCATGACTGATGGAGGATCACACTTCACGCATGGAGCCTTTAGAAAAGCTTTAGCCAAGTACGATGTCAATCATAGAATTGTGTCACCGTACCATCCTCAAACTATTGGGCAAGTGGAGCTCACCAATAGAGAGATCAAGTTGATCTTTCAAAAGAAAGTTAACAGAAATAGGAAAGACTGGTCAAGCAAGTTAGGAGATGCTTTGTGGGCGTAAAGAACTGGTTACAAAAAACCCATGGGCATGTCTCCCTATAAAATGGTCTATGGCAAGGCTTGCCATTTGCCATTAGAATTAGAACACAAAGCTTTCTGGGCTGTTAGAGAGCTTAATGCTGACCCAAAGTTAGCTGGTGAAAAGCGTCTCATGAACTTGACTTATCTAGATGAGTGGAGAAGTGAAGCTTACGAGAGCGCTAAAATGTTCAACGAAAAGGTAAATAAGTGGTATGATAGGAGGATTCTAAAACGTGAATTTAATGTTGGTGATAAAGTTTTATTGTTTAGATCCCGTTTCAGGTTTTCTCCAGGTAAACTACTTTCCAGGTGGGAAGGGCCATTTCATATCGAAGAAGTCTATCGGTCTGGTGCAATTAAGATTAACAATTTTGAAGGCACCAAACCTCAAGTTGTGAATGGGCAAAGACTCAAGCATTACATGGCGGGAGATCCGTCAATGTTGATGTAAATATAATACGCACAACAACTCATGAAGAACATGTTGCAGCCCTGTTTCAGACGCCGACAGAAGCAGAATAAAGAAAAGGTATGTATTACGGTAAGGAAACATCGCGAACCGCCATAAAAGTTCCATATTATGAGTTTTTACAAAATTACGAAAATTCGAGGCCTAAGCGGAGCCGGAGAGGAGTCCTAGGGGGCCCAGGCGCGCCCTACCTCCTGGCCGCGCCGGGAGGCCGCCTGGGCACCCAGGAGTCTGTCTTCGACTCCACTTTGGCTCGTTACCTTCCTTTTGTTGCAGAAATGTTGCTATATATTCACCCGGATCATTCCGGCAGCGTATCTCGCGATTTCGTGTGTTTTCTCTTCAATCTGTTTCTGCCAGGAAATCTTTTAGCTAGACCTAGGTGCCATGGCTTCCCCAAGTTCCCCCAAGGACAAGTTCGTCGTCAACTTCATCAAACCTTACCTCGCTGAGGTGAAAAAGCACCCCCAGCTCCTTCGTGTGGAGGACGGTGTTCTCCACAAGGAAGATCTGAAGGGACCAGTCATGGAGGGGAGCACCGAGGAGCGGCTGAAGGAGATGGAACATGAGGTCTTCAAGTTCAAGAAGATGGTGGAGCGTGGTGTTGAAGCCAACTTTGACATCAGGAACGAGATCGAGGCTTCCCATAGGAAAGAGATGAAGGAGATGTGGTCAAGTTTGTCTGCACTAGAAGAAAAAGTTTATCAGCTCCGAGCGCAAATCTATGATCTGCACAACCAGAACTGTGAGTATGAACTAAAGTTTCTGCGCATGGGTTTAGGTGCTGAGTGCAGGATCCTGGAGACGGGAATGTCCTTCGAAACTGGAGAGGAGCTACCATGGAAGCGCTTCGCCAAGGAATACCTGATTGAGAAGAACAAGAATGAGGAGTAAATCTCCTCGGGTAATGGCATTCCCTCAGGTTGTTCCAAGCTTGGGGGAGTGCCCGGTATCTTTATCTTAGTCTTTTAGAGTCAAGTAGAGTCGTATCATGTCTAGGGAGTTTATTATATAAAATAGGTGTTTGCATTGAGGTCTATCACTCCGTCTGTGGAGAGATTGTATCCGTGAGTGTGGAGTCGTCTATATTGGAATATTACTGAGAAGTCTATTGGTTCCTTCGCTGCACTCGGTATTCTCTTCACGCAATCGGCATCATATGATGATTCTTATGGGGAGTATTGACCTTATATCAGGTATGGCTTTGAAAACTTTATTTAAATTTTGGCAAACATAGCTTTGGTCTTGACAACATGCATGTTTTATCAAGTAGCGACTTAGCCAAAACCTTTATGTTATTATGCTTGAAGTGTTATGTTGACAAGGAAGACAACTTGATGTGTTATGCTTACCTTAATGTTTATGCCTTATATGTTTTGCATCTAAATTAGCATCAAATGTCTGTTCTCTCAAAGCCTTTGCTAGCCAAACTCTTTGCCAAGTAGATTTCTGCTTGTGCATCCATACCCTGAAACCATCACCTTCCATTTGAGTCCACCATACCTTCCTATTCATGGTATTCCCCTACCACTCCTATAAGTATAGAATTTATGTGTTATCCTTAAATGTTCAAAATCTTCTGTTTTGTGCCTCTTGTTTAGCTCATGAGGAAGTGGTAGGTAATTCATGATCTTTTTAAGTTGGACAAGTTTTACCCCGGGATTGCATGTCTAATCTGCAAACCCATAATACGAGGAGGAACTGGCATGGGTGCACCCAGCTCGAAAGATAATATAACAAACAAACCCTCCTTCACGCTTGGTCTATGAGAAATCAGAAACTTTGGCAGTGATAAACAAAGGAGATTAAGGGGATGTGATCGTCCTCACTTGGGAGCCGTTCCTCGAAATTTGTCCATCTTGAGAAGTAATTGAGTTATCTATTAGCATCCATTGACAAACTATGCACCGCTCCAAAATCTATTTTTTATTCTGTTTGATGTAAGGATAGCACATGAGTTTTCCCTGCTTGCCCGTAACAAGGCCTTTCTTCCACTTTCATGTTGAGTCACTTTTCCCACTTCATTCTTTTCCCTAAGAGAACAAACATTTGATGTTGATGAGGATTCATCCATATAGAGCTGCATTAAGTTTTGCCTTGCCATATCCTTGTTGACATTATCTTTTGATAAGTAAGTTGTTTCCGAAAGCTTTTGCCTAGCGAGCATCTTCCTTCGTGTTAGCATTTGCACTTCATGACTATTAACATGTTCTTTCAAAAGCTTAAAATTCTTTTTAGTTGTCCTTTGACCAAGATTATGTTTGCCATAATTTGATGAGTTTCCTCAGCCCTACTTTTGATTATAATTGTTATTACTTTCTCATGAGGGCCTTATGAGTTGAGGTTGCTGTTGAGGATGCTTGAGTATGATGAAGGAACCTTGATGCTTCTTGTCTGTATTCTATTTATCGACACTTCACTCTCTAAACTTGTGGACAGGTTTACCGAGCTCAGTATTCGCTTGGGGACAAGCGAGGTCTAAGCTTGGGGGAGTTGATACGTCCAAATTGCATCACTATTTTATATAGTAATTCTTTCTTATTCATTGATATATTTCATGATATGATGCTATTCTTATGTTGTTTTGGCTTATTTTACACAGTTTGCAACTTTCCGGTGCCGAAGCAGCAGACGCAGGATTCAGCGGTAAAAAGTGGACGCTGAGTTGCTGAAGAATGACACCTCAAAATTACCTGAAAATCGATGGAGGATGTTTTCCTGCAGGATCACGAAGACACGCAAAAGAGCGACCAGAGGGGGGCCACAGGGTGCCCAAGAAGCCACCTGGCGCGGCCCCACCCCTGGCCGCGTCGGGAGGGCGCCTGGACCCCCGGGGCCACTCCCGAATCCCCCCTCTGGCTTATTTACCCCTCGTGATCCAAAAACCCTAAAAAGGAGAGAGTTTCCGGAGTTCCGCCGCCGCTCCGTGGCGGAAACCTACAGAGAAGAAAAGCCATCTCTGTCGGGCAGATTCCACCGGGGAGATCACCTCCCGGAAGGGGAGATCGTCGCCATCGTCATCACCATCGTCACGGGTATCATCGAGATCATCATCAACATCATCCCCATCATCAGCACCATCTCCATCTTCATCCAATCTTGTCACAATTGCAACTCGTGTTGTAATCCGTACTACCTATCCTCTCTACTCTATCGGTGTTGATTACTACTTTGTGGTGAATGCTATTGAGTTTTGTTGGAGAAATATTATTGTGTTCAGATTGTTTATCATCTATTTATCCCCACTGATCATGATCTCTTTTATGTCTTGTGAGTAGTTACTTTAGTTCTTGAGGACATGGGAGCAGTCTAGTTGCTAGTAGTCATATGATGTTGAAGTAATATGTGTTGGTTGGTATTTAAGTTGTGTTGTTATTTTCCTAGTGGTGTTGTGTGAGTCGAACACTCAACACTTCGCCTTATCAAGGACCTAGGGGAATGCATTGTGTATAAAGAATGCTTACGGTGGGTTGCCGGAGTGACAGAAACCTAAACCCCAGTTTGCACGCTTTTGCACAAGGGAACAATGGATCACCGATCGTATTGCTATGGTTAGGCTTTTGCCTTAATTACTATCTTGTATTTGCGGATGCTTGCAAGGTGTTTAATCATAAGAGTGCATTCATCTTAGTCTAGAGGATGCACTAGCATAGATCCACCGACCAAACACTTATCAACACAGTACATAGTACCGATACGGAATATGGCGAAAGCACATGACTACCTCTTCCGTGTGTCCTCAAGAACACTTTAGCTTTTATAAGTTCAATTGATAGGCCTCTCCTTTGCTCAGAAAGGATTGGGCCACTCTTTACTATCCAGTATCTTTTACTTTGCTCGTCTTTACTTTCCTGTCGCTTATACCAAGAAAACCCCTAAAAAGTTATCTTTCAGTGTTTGCAGTTATCTCCTTACCAAAGTCACTTGCTACTACCTTCTGTTCCTCGTTGGGTTCGACACTCTTACTTATTGAAAACACTGCAATAGATCCCTCTACGTTGAGGGTCATCAGCCCCACTGCATGGTTAGTTTTAAATAAATATAATTATTGGAATGAGTCAATAACATGTAGGCCCCACTGTCATTTAAATTAATTTAAATTGAATTATTAAAATGTGAGGCTGACATGTGGGACCCTTTAAATTGAATTATTAAAATGTGAGGCTGACATGTGGGACCCACTGGTCAGTATGTCCCACTTGTCAGTGTTGACTGGTCAAATGCACTGTTGTGGATAATGTTGGGATTAAATATTAAAGAAAATCTAAAATTATTTAAAAATGATTTAAACTTGGAAATTCAATATCTTTTAAACCGTAACTCGGATTCAAAAAATTTATACATGAAAATTGATCAGAAAAATATAGCGAATACGAATACGTTATCCGTATGTCTATCACACCCCTCTAACACCACGAACATCGAACCGTCCCCCTCCGGACCGACTGTCCGATAAATTGTCCGGTACTGCTAAAGTACCCGGATGAATTTATTTCGAACACGAAAGTTGTTCGGAATAGATCAACTAACCCGGATACACCACCCACACATGTGTCGGATGTCCACGACACCTCCGGCATGATACCTTCCCCTCCGGATCATCTGTCCGGTAATCACCCGGAGCCGGTAGTTCATCCCCCGATTAATTTCCGTTCCGAGCAACGTGCATTGCATTGCGTTATAACAACGTTAACATTGCATATGTCATGTCATGCATCTGTTTGTATATGCTTGTTGTGTATTTACTGTTTCTCCCCCCTTTTTATTCTCCGATAGACCTCGTTGTTGCCGCCGACGATACCGTTGCCGAGTACGACTACTTCGTCGACGATCCTACACCCACCGTCGAGCTTCCAGAAAAGCAGAGCCATTCTCTTCCCTAGATATCGCAGCCGAGTCGCTTCGAGTTTGGCTTACGAGTGGAATGGACTCGTATTTCAGTCTCATCGGCTCAGAAGCGTAGCATCACCGGGATGATATGAGGTTTACCTCTTTAGTTCATTCCGCTGATGTCTCTGTCAAACCTCTTTAAGTGTGCCACCGAGGGTGATACCTCCTGGTTTCACTTAATGGTAGGAACTCGAACCAACTGGTGTCCTTAAAGGTAAGAAGTCGGGCGACCCAACGGTGCCAGCGAGTGGTATTGCGACGGGAAGACATGGAGGGTACGACCAGTGTACCGGTGTGCTTGGCCCCTGATCGTTGGCCGTGAGAGTTACCAAACCACGAAAGTCGAGCTTCTCCAGGAGCATACGCGAGACAAGGTAAGGAGATGGTTCACCTTGTTGGTAACCGCAGAGACTTGGTGGGACGACAGGGCAGGCACCGATGTACTGGTGGTCCTGGCTGTTGTCGTTGTCCGCGGGTCAGTTAAGTCGAGGCAACGATAACGGTTGTCCCGCAAGTTAATAAAATGACTAATGGTTCAGTGGATGTCTTGAGTTGGCTATATGCCATGTACGCACTACCTACCCGTGGGAATTACGAGTTATGGGCTCCTCTGCTTCGTAGTGTCGTCCGAGGACTCTTCAGACGTCAGCAGTACCGCGGGCTGATTGCCGGGAAGTGGTGTTGTCTTATTTGCTCGCGCGGTGGTGTCTTATTTGGATTTGCTTTAACTTCACCGGCCAGCCACGCACCGTGCAGGAGTACGTTCGGGTTGGGGTCCAAGGCTCGGCATACTTAGGATTTAGACCGGCGGATGGCCTCTCTGTTGAGTTTGAAAGATGGGTTATGGAGTGTCGGATAGCCTCGGTGGAGCGTTCCCTAACAAGGTTCCTGCCACCCTGGAGATCCGTGCGTGTAGTGTAACACAAGTGCACCCCTGCAGGGAAGATTAATCTATTCGAATAGCTGTGTCCACGGTAACGGGGACGCTTTATGCTGAAGCTGGATCTTATCACTACAAACTATTATTATTAAACAGTATGGTTCTGGGTTTTCTTCCTCGCTGGGATGTCGAGGAGGGTATCTCGGAGGCATTGTTAGTTATTACAACTTACTATTATACAATGCTGCATCAACTTCTGCTGCATTGTTACTTTATGCTTTATATAAACTGTTGGCTATTCTCTCCTCATGCTGCAAGACATCGTCGGAAGATGCTAGTCTTCATTAGGCCTAGCTTCTTATCCTTGCTCTGATTTTCTACCTTGCAGTCCACTATATACAGCCTCCCCTTTCTATTTGATACAATGCATAAATGCTTAGTAGCGGACGTAAGACTCGCGGGTATGCTAGATACTCACCTGCTTTATTTTCCCCTTTTATTGTTTTGCCTGATCGGCCGCTGCAGTCGACGTTGGAGCCTTGGAGTCCAGGAGCAGGAGATCCCCGATGCCGACCACCACAACATGAAGATCCCCTGATGCCTTCTACGACGTCGAGTTCCCCTTTGACCAGGAGTAGTTTGGAGGTTCCTAGGCAGGAGGCCTTGCCTTTTCGATCGAGTGTTGATTTTTGTGCTAGCCTTCTTAAGGCAACCTTGTATCTTTGTGTCTGTACTCAGATACTATTGCTTCCACTGACTTTGTGCTCTCGAGTTGTTGTATTCGAGCCCTCGTGGCCCCTGGCTTGTATTAAACAACTTGTATTATTTTTATTTGTAGAGTTTGGTTGTGATATCTCACCGTGAGTCCCTGATCTCGATCGTGTACCTTGCGTGTATGATTACTGTACAAGGTCTGATTTTGGGGGCGTCACAAACCATCCTTGATTCGTTTGCACCGTCGCGTGGTCTTCGGCAAGGTGACCCTTTGTCCCCGTTCCTATTCTTGTTTGTGGCTGATGGTCTATCAGTGCTGTTAAATCAAAAGGTGAACTCTCAGGACCTTTTGCCCCTCAGAATTTGCTGTAATGCCCCTGGAATATCTCATTTACTTTTTGCGGATGATACGATGTTGTTCTTTGAGGCTTCTAGAAATCAAGGGAACATTGTTAAAGACTACCTGGAGAGGTTTGCGTCTGCTACTGGACAATCCCTGAACTATAACAAGTTCTCTATTCTTTTTAGTGACCAATGCCCGCTTGAGAAACAGGAGGATGTGAAAGAAGCCCTCAGTATCACTGCCACCCAGTTTGAGGAGAAATATCTTGGTCTCCAAACCCCGGATGGTAGAATGTCTAAAGGAAAGTTTCAGAACTTACAGGTGCAACTTCTGAAGCGAATCATGTTATGGGGAGATGGCTTCTTGGCTCAAGCTGGTAGAGAAATGCTCATCAAATCAGTAGAGAAGCACTACCTACTTACATCATGGGTATCTTTAAGCTTCCTTTCTCTGTTTGTGATGACCTCACTTCGTTGGTGAGGAATTTCTTTTGGGGTGCTGAGAAGGGGAAGTGGAAAGTACACTGGAAGGCATGGCCTAGCCTTCAGCAGCCTAAAAGCAAGGGTGGCCTCGGTTTCCGGGACTTCAGGTTCTTCAATCAAGCTCTTCTGGCTCGTCAGGCGTGGAGGTTGTTAACCCGACCGGATAGCCTGTGTGCACGACTTCTAAAGGCCAAATACTACCCGAACGGGCGCTTGGAAGATACGGTATTCTCTGGTAATGCTTCTTCAACCTGGACTTCTATAAGCTATGGACTAGAGTTGCTTAAAAAGGGTTTGATCTGGCGTATTGGAGATGGTACGAAAGTGCGTGTGTGGCGTGATATTTGGATACCCAGACCGTATTCTTTCAAACCAATCAGCCAACAAGGGAGGTGTAGAATCAGATTTGTTTCTGGTTTTTTTAACTCGGATGGCTCATGGAATATGGCGCTGCTAAGGGAGAATTTTATCCCATATGATGTCAGTGAAATCCAGAAGATTCGAACCAACTCCAGTGTTGCAGATTCGTTGGCTTGGGGACCGGACAGATTTGGTGCTTTCTCGGTGAAGTCAGCTTATGATTTAGGGTTCGAGGAACTTCATCTCCAATGGCTGACGGGCTCTAGCTCAATCCCGGATTGGCAACGTGCCTGCTGGAAGTTGATTTGGAAGGGTATGTCGCCACCTTCAGTCAAGAACTTTGCCTGGAGAGCCTCCACCAACTCGCTTGCTGATACGTCCAAAACGTATCTATAATTTCTACTTGCTCCATGCATGTTTTGTGTGATATTGCTATGATCGAGATACACTTTCATACACTTTTGATCATATTAGTACTAACCTATTAACTCAGTGCACCCCAGTGCCAGTTCCTGTTTTCTGTTGTTTTTCTATTTCAGTTTTCCCCCATATAAAAAGTGCCAGAAAAATTCGGGAAAATTCAGATAAAAAATCAGCGTGACGGAAGCTTCGAGAAGAGCCCGGGAGGGGCCAGAGGGGAGCCAGGGGGCCCAGGCGGCCACCCGGCGCGGCCCCACCCCTGGCCGCGCCAGGGGGGCGCCTGGGGCCCCTGGCCCACCTCTGGCTGCCCCCTTTCGCCTATTTATCCCCTGTCACGGGAAAACCCCAAAAAGAGAACCCTATTCTGCGAACTTGCCTCTGTTCCGCCGCCGCCGCGCTTCCGAAGATCGGGAGCACCAGAAGACCTCTTCCCGGCACCCTGCCGGAGGGAGGATTGACCTCCGGGAGTCTCCTCTCCACCATGGATGCTCCCCGGATGTCTCGTGAGTAGTTTTCCTTGGACCATGGGTCCGTGATCAGTAGCTATGTGATGTTCTCCTCCCCTCTTTGATCTTCATTGTTTAGACCTCGTGAGCTGCCCAACATGATCGAGGCACCTTTGTAATATTTCTGATATTGCTATGTTGAGTTTGATAGGATCTGATGGATTATGAGATTATGTTCAGATTGTGATAGAGTAATATATTTGGTTTTTATCTCTTATATTTTTGTTCCTAAGTAATTCTTGCATGTTCCCCGTAGCTGTTTATTGCTTTGGCAAAGTAGTAGGTAGTGACTCCAAGAGGGAGCGTTGTGCTAGATTGTGGGTTCATGCCCCCCGATGACACGCTTGAGTGACAGAAACATGAGTCTAGGGGATGTGCTGTTGCCACAAGGGGGAAAACAATGGTGCTTGTAACCGCGGTTACAAGGATTGTTTACTTTACGCAGAGTTCTTTTTAATGCAGGTGTCTGTTGCTTTGGGTTTACACTTTGGGTGGGGCTCGCAACTTAATACCAGCGAGATGTTCTAGATAGATATCTCAAGGTGGATGATTAGTAGTAGATGCAGATGGATTTCGGTCTACTTACCTTGTCGTACTGCCTGTGCTTTTGAACCTCTTCCTTTCTTTTGTAGCATAGTTAGCATTGCGGTGCGTTCATAATCCTGTCAATTGCCTTTCTGTAATTTGTTTACCTCGCATAGCAATTTTATCGTCTGTTGGGAGAGAGACATCACTAGCGAACATCACGTATCCCGGTCCATATATTTATCATTGTTTCCACGCTATATTTACTTTTCTGCATTTACTTTCAAGTTGCTATTATTATCCCTTTCGTTTTATCCTTTGTAAACAACAAGACCGGAGAGATTGACAACCTCTCTGAACTTCGTTGGGAACAAAGTTATCTGTGTCTGTGTGCAGGTCCGCGTCAGTTGCGCCGCTGACACCTACTTATCATCTCTGGAGTCCTACTGGAGACAAACCTTGGTGTCTTTACCGAGGGAAATTTGTTGTTGTGCTGCATCACGCCTTCCACTTGGGGCTCGCCAACGAAGGGCGAGAAGACTACACCCGTCAACCCTCGCGCCATCAAGAAAATTTATGGCGCCGTTGCCGGGGACTCCGAGTGCTAAGATAGGGCAGTTGCACACTACCCTTTACCTTTGTTTTTTAGTCTTGTTAGTTTACCTTTCAGTTTTTATCTCAGTGTCCTTTATGAAAAACCACAAAAATATTTGCTACCTTTTGCCTTTGTTTTGCTTTGCCTATTTATGCTATCCTCACCATGGGTGATGAACCACCCAAATATGGTAGGATGGACATGTTTCACTTGGATCGTCTTCGATCAATTTGTGCTCACGCTAAAAACCCGACCGACTTGGTTGAGGGAAAATCATTGGATGAGCATGCTCATTATACGCGGCACCGCCTATCTCAGAAAGGGAAACACTTATGGGATCAAATACATGTTTCTTATTGCCATGCTAAACTTTTGTGCCACATTTATGATTTCACTTGCTGTTCTAATATAGATCATAAACACCTCCCTTTCCAATGTGAGTTTAATGAAAATGAGATCTTATCTTGTTATGCTAAAGGTGTTTATGATTACTTTGATGTTGAAAAGATTGAAGAGTTTGTTGCTTTTAAATGTGCCTATGAGATTGCTTCTTTGATTGAAAAGTATCACGATACTATTTTCGAGTCTAAAAACTTTGCAGTTCTTGCTTATTGCTTCGAGAATTATACTTCCAATTCTTATATTGAGGATTTTAAAAATAAAATGCTTGCTGCCCAAGAAGAGTCCAATGATTGCTTTGAGGAGGAATCCCATGATTCCGAGGACTCAATTGAAATATCCCTTTCTGATGATTTTGATACTTGCTTTGTTGATGGCCATGATGCCACTATGGATGATGCCTACGAAGATGAACTTGCTATAGTTCCTTATGTTAAGCATGAAATTATTGTTGTTGCACCCACACTTGATTTCCCTATTATCCTTTTGAAGTCTCCAACTATTCCAGAGAATTTTTCTCTTATCAAGGCTCAATGTGATGGGTTGCATCTATCTTATCATCCTAAAAACCGTGTTGAAAACAATACACGTGTGCTTGTAGGTCATGAACAACATGATTTATGTGATAGTTATATTCTTGATGTTGTTCATGATGCTACTGAAAATTACTTTGAGAGAGGAAAGTTTGGTTGTAGAAACTTCCATGTTACAAAAACACCTCTCTTCATGTTGAAAATTTTAAAGTTGTTCTTGTTCTACCTTCCTATGCATGTCACTTTGTGCTTCTTTGATTTATTTTCTTACAAGATACCTATGCATAGGAAGTGGGTTAGGCTTAAATGTGTTTCACATTTGCTTCTTGATGCTCTCTTTTGCTTCAAAATTCTTATTCTTGTGAGAGCATCTTCTATAATCTTTAAGCCTAGCTAAGGGCTCTAAAGAAGCGCTTTCGGGAGGCAGCCCGCAACGAATTTAGGTTTTCTTTTTGCTTTTGTTGTGTCTTTCTGTTTGTTACTACTGTAGCAACATCATTGTATTTTTATTTTTCAGCTTTGTGCCAAGTTATAGCCTCTTATGATAAGGGAAGCAAAAGTTGTGACATGCTGTCCAGAAAACAGATTCCGTCCCTTGACAGAAAAATTCGAATCAAATCACCAGATCATCTTTTTGATCTGAATTTTTTTGACAGAGTGCTCTATACAATTACGAAACTTTCGTATGTTCTGAGTTTTTTGATTTGAGTTTCAGAAGTATCCCTAAAAAATTCTTTACTACCTGTTGTTCTGTTTTTCACAGATTCTGCCACGTTTTGTCTCTCCTAACTTTGGCAAACCTTAAGCTTGCTTTTTCTTTGCAAAAACTTTTTGACACTCTTGAGAAACAGTAGCTCTTCAATAATATCTTTATATCCAGTGGGGAAAAATTATTTTATTAAGGGTACTAACCTCTCTAATCAGCTTATGATGAGTTATGTATGAAGGGAGTTTTCAAGTGTGCGATGGAAGATGATGAAAGAAGATCCAGGAGTGTCAAGCGCTCAAGCTTGGGGATGCCCTCATGCATCCCCAATAAATATTCATGGAGACTCAAGCGTCTAAGCTTGGGGATGCCCCCGTGCATCCCCTTCTCCATCAACAATCATCAGTTCGTCCTTCGTCTCACTATATTTTTATCACTTCATGCGTTATGTGCTATGCTTGAAGCGTCTCGCTCTTAGGTTTTATTTTTAGTTTTCTTTAGCTTTGCTTGATGTTCATAATAAGTTAGATCCTTTTTTACTTTGTGTGGGAGAGAAACACGCTCCACTTTCAAAATTTAGAACACATCATAGGATTTTTTCCTGCCTATCTTTTTGTTGTTGTGTGTTCTTTATCTTTTCATATCTACTGCCATGTTTAGTCTTAGTTTTAGTTTGTCTTTAGCAAGAGCCTTGGCTTTTGTTTTAGTTTGTTGCTGGAACTCTCTTTAGTTTTCATGTTTATCTTGTTAAGAGAGTTGGTTCTTGCACTGAGTTGTGTCTTGTCTTGAAAGTAGGTAATTGAGGTTGCTATTTAATTTTAGTAGTAGCCTGCAATAGTTTTGAGGTATTGATGTGAGTAATGTTTGAACTTTTGGTGTCAAGAGCTCTTGCCTATTAGTGATAGGAGTCGTATTTTCGGCAATCCGTGTTTATTTTCAAAACCTACAAAACTAGTTGAGAACTCTAGCTACTAGATGGATCACTACTCTTCTGAGGAGTCGAATATTAGAGTACACTCACGTACCATGAGTCGAGGATGCGCAAGGATAACCAAACCCCCATACACTCCTCCTCGGGGTACTTGTCTCTTTGTGAACCTCATTACTAGATTGAGAGTTACCGATAATAAGTGCTTGAGTTCTTCGGACTAATGTAAGTATTGAGAGTTGACACTTCCACCTTCCCATATTTTGCTAGCCTTTCCCGTGCCGTGCATCGCCTTCTTCTCACTCCGAGAGTTGGTGTCCACCTTCACCGGTACTTCCAAACCCTTGGCATGATACGCTCTGTCATCATAACCCTCCTTATATCTTCCCTCAAAACAGCCACCATACCTACCTATCAAGGCATTTCCATAGCCTTTCCGAGTTACATTGCCATGCAACTTCCACCTCTTCATGACTTCATCTTCATGTCATACATGTTCCTGCTACACTGGCAGCGGCATACATTGCATACATCATGATAGTTACATCTTCTTTATGATTTTGAGTACCTTGTAAAGTGTGAAGATTTCCTATACCTTCCTGTAAAATAGAGTGTTGCCCTTAAGTGAGGAAAAGATCTCAAAGTGGACACATTAAAAGATCCCAAAGAGGACAAATGAGAGTTAAATAGAAAGAGTCATTGAGGCCACCAAAAAAATACAAAAAAATAGAAAAAAGAGAAAAAATAAATAAAAAGAGAGAAAGGGGCAACACTACTATCCTTTTGAGAGATCCACACTAGTACTCCCTTTATATCCTTGTACTCCATAGAGATGATCATTATGCATATAGCTATGTGGGGACCTTCACACTATAGAACTTGGCTTGCATATTCCAAGGATGAGCCTCCTCAAAATAGCTCTAGGTCTTCATGAGCGAGCAAGTTAGATGCACCCCCACTAGTTCCATTGGAGAGCTTCCTAGCTCGTATGTGCATCCGTTGCATGGCAATCCCTACTCCTCACATCATATCTATCATTTGGCATCTCTTGCCTATGATTGTCCTCATTGATGTGAGCCTTTCTCATCCTTTGTGTCTTCCTCCCCCACCATATTTATCTCTTTGCCATCCTAAGTGTCAACTCTCGTGCTTACGCTCACCCATTGCATGAGTGCTCGAAATATCGAAAAGGAGTGGATCAAATTGACTTGTACCTGGCTAGTGGTCTGGGGACGAGTCAAGATAAGATTCCAAAGAAGACCAAGTGTGAAACTTTAGTAGATTGAGTTCTCAACACAAAAATACTCTTTTTTTCTCGTATTCCCTATCCCCCTTCTTGCACGCAAACACCATTTGGAGACATTCGAGTCACGGACAGCGAGAGCTCTTGCACCTAATGTTCTTTTGTTACTTATTTCAATGCTAATATAGACTCTTGCCTGTTATGACTTGAATTGAATCTCTAACCTTGATTGCTTTACTTTTCAAAGTTCTTATATGGTTGCTAGCATGTCACCATAGAAATTATGTTGTTATCATTTACCTACTCGAGGACGAGCAGGAATTAAGCTTGGGGATGTTGATACGTCCAAAACGTATCTATAATTTCTGCTTGCTCCATGCATGTTTTGTGTGATATTGCTATATCTAGATACACTTTCATACACTTTTGATCATATTTGGACTAACCTATTAACTCAGTGCACCCCAGTGCCAGTTCCTGTTTTCTGCTGTTTTTCTATTTCAGTTTTCCCCCATATAAAAAGTGCCAGAAAAATTCAGGAAAATTTAGATAAAAGATCAGCGTGACGGAAGCTTCGAGAAGAGCCCGGGAGGGGCCAGAGGGGAGCCAGGGGGCCCAGGCGGCCACCCGGCGCGGCCCCACCCCTGGCGGCGCTAGGGGGGCGCCTAGGGCCCCTGGCCCACCTTTGGCTGCCCCCTTTCGCCTATTTATCTCTGTCACGGGAAAACCCTAAAAAGAGAACCCTATTCCGCGAACTCGCCTCTGTTCCGCCGCCGCCACGCTTCCGAAGATCGGGAGCACCAGAAGACCTCTTCCCGGCACCCTGCCGGAGGGAGGATTGACCTCCGGGAGTCTCCTCTCCACCATGGATGCTCCCCGGATGTCTCGTGAGTAGTTTTCCTTGGACCATGGGTCCGTGATCAGTAGCTATGTGATGTTCTCCTCTCCCCTTTGATCTTCATTGTTTAGACCTCGTGAGCTGCCCAACATGATCGAGGAACCTTTGTACTATTTCTTCTATTGCTATGTTGAGTTTGATAGGATCTGATGGATTATGAGATTATGTTCAGATTGTGATAGAGTAATATATTTGGTTTTTTTCTCTTATATTTTTGTTCCTAAGTAATTCTTGCATGTTCCCCGTTGCTGTTTATTGCTTTGGCCAAGTAGTAGGTAGTGTGTCAGAACCCTCTGTTAGGTAATGTGCTAGGATCAAGTAACCTTGCATCATGTCAAGTTTTCAAAGGAAATCAACTTCAAAATCCAAATGGGAGAAGGAACACCCCCCAGATGAATTAATTCAAAAGGCCAGATAAAAATCTTCTCCAAAAATTCATGTTAGATTTTTGAAAAGTCTTATAAATGAGTGTGATCACCTATCAAGTGATGTGGGACCCACCCCATGCTCATAGATTTTTCAAATATTCAAACAGTGCCTTGGAATTAAAGAAATAACCCTATTTGATTTAAAATTCAAATCATTTGAATTTTAAAAATGTTGAAAGTTTATGAGTGGCTAGTCTATATTATTATGAGGCCACATAAAAGTTTTCAGCATTTAATAAAATGTCTAGCTATTTATTTTAGCTAAACAGAACAAATGACAGAAAGAAAAACAGAAACAAAAAAAAAGGAAAAGAAGGCTGACCTCAAATGGGCCCAACTCACCGAGGCAGCCCGGCCCAGGGACAAGGCCGTCTTCTTCCTCGCGCCAGGCAGGCTGCTGCCGCCGTGGCGAGCATGCCGTCGTCGCTGGACACCTCCTGCTTCCCTCCCCGTCCACGTAGTCGCGTCTGGAAGCATCCTGGAGCCGCCACAGTTCATTCCCCCCCCCCCTCCAGGAGCTCCCTCCTCTCCTCTCTCGCCCGTTTCATCGCCGCCCGAGAAGCACACCGGAGCGCCGTCGAGCACACGCGTGGCTATTGACGCCTAGAATCCCCAAGACTGTGTCCAAGCGCTTCGTCGTCGTCGTCTTCACCGAGTTGCAGAAGGAATCGAGCCCGGAGCCCACGTAGACGCCGGATTCTTCCTCGAGTTCCCGCCGGCCGCCGTGAAGGACTTCGTCGATTACGTCGCCGTTGAGCCACCCCAGCCCTCGCCACCACCTCTGCTGAGCTCCTGGTGAGCTTGGGGTCAAAACCCCTCACTTTTCCCCTTCGATTACTCCCTGTAGCCGTGACCGCCATGAGAGCCGAAGCTCCTCGCCGCCGGGATCCATGGCGAGGTCCACCCGTTAAGTAATCGAGCCCGCCTTGTTGTCCATCTTGTTCCCCGTGTTCTTCCTCGTCGAACCAGCCTAGCCTCGCCTCAAGTCATGCCCTGGAGCCAAATCTCGATCATGGCCGTAGCTAGGTCGCCGCAAAAGTTGACGCCGGCGAGCGTACGGTGCACCCCAGTGCTTGGTTTTGGTCCCGTTCGACGCGCGCGAGTAAGAGATTCAAGATGGTGGTCTTCGCGCTCCAAATGATGGCCGGATTTTCCCTCCCCGTGCAGCGCCGCCGCGGTCCAATCGCCGGCGTTTAGCCGCCGGCGTGTCAGCTCTAACCCCCCCTGTTAAGCACCCAGTTAGTGACCCCTGGGTCACTGACCAGTGGGCCCAGTGGCTTAATTAAGCCACTGGATTAATTTAACCCACGGGTTAATTAAACCCAGCCACTGACAAGGTGGCCCCACATGTCAGCCCCCCCCCTGACGTCAGCACCTGCGCAATAAATCATTTAAATGAATTTCCAGAGATTATTTGAATTAAAAGAATTCCAGAAATTCCAGAAAATACCCCAAACTTTGGAAATTCATAGAAAATTCATATTAACTCCAAATTGGACAAATAATATATGAAAAATGATCAGGAGAAAATTATCTTTCCAAATATGCAACTTTCAACTATGTTTGAGTTGAATTTAAATTGGGACCAGTAGCATATGTCATTTGGTTTATTTGAATTTAATTCAAATTCAAATCAAATGATCTTGCAACTTGGACCATGGAATTAAGCTACAATTCAACCACACTTCAGAGGCATATCATACACATTTGAAAATAATTCAAAATGATCAATCAATGTCACATGCAACTTGGTAAATGTTGAATTCAAATGTGGAGTTTGAATTTGCAATTCAAATTGCAATATACTCCATTTAAATGGAATGCTCAACACATCAGTACCATGAACATCACCCTTTCAATCTTATTCATGTGATTGTGCATTGTACATCATGTTGATCCTATGATTGTCATGTTGCTGATAGACGTGGAGCCGGAGCCCGAGGTCACCCCCTTCGTTGAAGACCCCGAACCCGAACCTCGTCAGCAAGGCAAGCAAACCCCCATTGATCATGTCGATAAAATCCCACTTCCCTTACATGTCTCGCTTATGCATTGTTTAGGATGATCACCATGCTTCGTTTCTACCGCATAGATGAACCCATTCCTTTGCATGACCTATCATTTTGTCACAGTAGTAAGCAAACCACAATCCTAGCAAATGTAGGAGTTGTTTGATATCATGTGGCCCCTGCAATGTTACTGCTTATTGCATGCTTAGTATGATACCATGTTGTTACTGTGATGTGAGTCGGGATGGGAATGATCATGTTGATGATGGTAGAAAAGTGTTGGTGAATCGACCCTAATACAAGGTGAACGATGAGAGGCTGTGTAGGAGTACACGGTGGGTTGTCTCGTTGAACACCGCCCTAGTACGAGTTCTTGTGTGGTGATCCAAGATGAAGAGTACAACCACACATTGGGCTCACTGACCCCTCTCAACTTACTAACTCATCCCTTTCGATGTCCAGATGTCGCAATAGTTCGGAGTTCTGGTAGGTCTGTGGCCTGGATGCTAAGTGAGAGAACGGCTCATCCGAGACCGGCTTATGCACCACGCACACATCACTTGGGTCCACTTCGGTAAACCGGCCGGGTTCACGATTGTGGTAACCAACCCAAGTAGGCGGCTTTCTCGGACTAGATCGGCTATGAGGTAACAGTTGTGGTGAGCATCCTCGCCGAAACCTCTTGAACGGTGTCGAGTACAAAGGCGGTAAATGATGATCATGTGTGTGTAGCGGTACACCCTTGCAAGGTTAGCAAAACTATTCGAATAGCCGCGTCCGCGGTTATGGACTGCTTGGAAAGCTTAGCTTGATTATTAGATAACTTGAACCGGATACTTCTAAAACACACCAAGATAAGTGTGAGTGCTATGGCGTGCTTCCTCGTGGGGAAGTCGAGGAAGGCACCATAGTGGTGTATTGGTTGGAGAAAGTAGTGGACTCGTGTACGCTTCTTACCTCAAAGTCTGGTATTCGTAGTTCAGGATTAGCCAAGTCAAAGCTGGCACTCCTGCAAGTGAACCCCACCTCCCTTTACCTTGATACATGTGCATGAGTAGTATAGCTCCTATGTAAGTCTTGCTGAGTACGACTTTGTACTCACGTTTGCTTAATCTATGTTTTAGATGATGCCACTGACCCCGAAGGTGGCTTCTTCATCGAGCTGGACGACTGAAGACCAACTAGTCTAGTCCCAGTCAGACGACTGGTTCCCTCGTGGAGGGCTTTGTGTTTAAATAAGGCTTCTTAAGCCATTTGTTAAACTTGTCTGTACTCAGACATAATTTGCTTCCGCTTGTAATGTAATGTTGGATCACATGTATGTGATCTCTGTGTGCACTCTATAAGAGTTATCAATAAATATGTACACTTTGTAGAGAATTGCAATGATACCTGTTGTTCATACAAGGCATGTGTGCTGCGTGTATGTTTATAACATGCATGTCTTTGTATGGGTTTTCGAGACCTTAGTTGTGTTCTGGCTGGCGGTCTTTCATACACCAAGTGGCCCTTAGATGTGCGCAGCTTGGGGCATCGCGATGCGATTGCTCGAGACTCCGTCTCGTGCACACTTTGTGGTATGATCGAGCCCGCCCTAGACCCCGACTAAGTGATCGGGCTGGAGTAAGTCTATGTAAGAGTTTTGAGGTAGTCGATAGTATGGTTGAGGCGACTTGTCTTTCAATATGGGAGTTCACCACCCATATCATTTGACTTGTGTGCGGACGATGTGGACCCATCTCAGTTGATCATCCGGCCTGGATGGGATGCCCCTCACGTACGATGATTTCCGAGAATGTTCAGTGCTTGGCCTTGTCTGCGTAGACAAGTGGGTACGGTTCTCGGCTCTCCATATGGCTATGTCTTAGCTTTACTTGCATACGCTAACCCCGGGTCCCGACAGACTTGGTATCAGAGCAGGACTGACTGTAGGACTAGTAGCCTTGGCCGAAGTTGAGTCTAGCTTGCTATAGTTATATAGTTACTCTGGTTATATAAGGGAATAACGTAAGGCTTCTTTTTTCTCCTTACCCCCTTCGTTCTGAGTTCTAAGTCACCCTCATCTTATTCGACGGGAAGATAGGACTAGGCTCTCCTCTGTCTGATTAGAACATCTCGTTGTTTGCTTCCTCATAGCCGTAGGAAAGTTGTGATCGGTTTGTTAGAGTGGTTATGCTCCCTGTTTTATTACATCGTATGTAAGTGCTGTTTCCATGTTGTAAGAAATTGTCTTTTTCTTGCAATTACAGCCGTTATGCTGTCCGAGTCATTCCAGGTTTATCTCATAATCTGATGCATTTGCAAACTCCTTTCTGTTTCAGATGGCAGATCTTCCCCCTCGGCAGATTGTTCGTTTGACCAGGTGCCTCGGTGTGCGTGGCCATCCCGCCACGTTGATCGAGATGATGTCCTATGTGGGATATCGGTGGTACCCTGAGTACACCGTTGAGGAGCAGTTTCACGACTTCAACCAGACGCAGTTCCACTGCATTGTCCGGATCTATCCGCACCACGTTGGAGTCACCCAGCCCATCCACTTTGGACATGGCATTGGCGTTACCGAGAACATGGCTGTGCAGGATGCTGCATACTCATGTATGACACTGCTGAGAGAGGAGCACACTTTGCTGAGAGAGACTTCTTTCCGCTATATCCCTGCTGCACTTCCAGGAGAAGAGGGATATTACACCGGACTCTACTCAGACCACTCTGCAGAGGATCCAGCACTTCAGGTGACTGCTAGGTTTGCTAGTGATCGAGATCGTGATGCACGCGCTCTCCGTTTTGAGCTCCACGCCACCCGTGTTCGTCTGTATCGAGCACTGACACTCTTGGCACCCTTTGTGAGCGTGGGATCAGTTGAGCATGATGCGATCTACCCAGTGAGGACTCAGATGCCTTCTCGAGTTGCTTGGCCCGAGATTGGAGGCATTTTTCCACCCCGTGGTCCTTTGCTTCCACCCTACGCTGGACCTAGGCCCCATCCTTGCCCAAATGGATATCAGGGTCCACAAGCCTCCGTGTTTTCTGATGGTCACCTCTAGCTACTGGGATACGCGGGTAACTTTTATGAGGACTACTATGGAGATGGAGATGAGTGAGACCGCCTGTGGTCTTACTTAGTGATGATGTAGTAGTATCATAGTATATTGTACGCAAGGGTCTAAGTTCCAGAGGCTTAGATAAATAATGTATAGGAAGTCAGAGTGCCTCTGAAGGATGTATCATCTTCATCACGTTTGTATTAGCTCGGTGCTTGTACTAAAACGATGTATGGTTTGTATGACAGCTTGTGAATATATGGCTTGTATGCTTTATCACCATGTTGTCAAGATGGTTACTTCCTTTGCTCTGTAATCCTTCCAGTACTTCAATACCTTGTTTAGACTCTTCAAATCAACTCTGTTTGACTTTGGTTTTTCACCTTCAGGATGTCTCAAGGAACCCGTGGCCAGGTTGGTCGTAACCAAGGTCGTGGGAATGACCAGGAGGAAGGCAACCTTCCACCCCCACCCACGATGGCACAAGTTCTGATGGAAGTCGAGAGGAACCGTCGTGACTCTCACCACCTGCTGGAAGTCATCGCACGCAACACCACTCAGCAGCGCAATGAGCTGGTGTCCCTGAACGACTTCATCCGTCTTCATCCCCCGGTCTTCAGTTACTCCACCGAGCCCCTTGACGCCGATGACTGGCTTCGCAGCATCGAGAGGAAGCTCCAAGCAGTCCATGTTGCAGATGGCGACAAGGTCAACTATGCCACCTATCACCTCGAAGGTGCAGCTAGTTCTTGGTGGGAGAAATTTCTGAATATGCGTACCGTTGGACCACCTGCATCTTGGGAGGAATTCTGCACGTCCTTCCGCGAGCACCACATTCCCAAGGGTCTTATGGACCGCAAGCGTGAGGAGTTCTGCAACCTCACTCAAGGCAGAAGGACCGTTGACGAGTTTAGTCGTGAGTTCAACCGACTTGCTCGTTATGCTACCGAAGAAGTCTCCACCGACTCCAAGAAACAAGAGAGGTTCCGTCGTGGCCTCAACACTGGACTCCGTCGTGAGCTCAATCTTCATGACTTCGCCACCTTCCAGGTCCTTGTCAACAAGGCCATTAAGGCCGAGGACATGAACACCCCCAACGATTTCCGCAAACACCCTAGAGATGACAGCTCATCCAGTTCTGGCTCCCAGAAGCGCAAGATCTGGATCCCAAACAGCATGTTCCGCCAGAACAACCCCCCGAGGCCATCCTATGTGGCGCCTCGTCCACCAACCCAGTTTCACCCAGCTCCACCAAACAACCCAGCTCCACGAACTGTTTTCGGGGCCTGTTACAAATGTGGTCAGGCAGGCCACTATTCTCGTGAGTGTCCCCAGAACCAGCTTCAGCACCAGAATGCTCCACCCCGTGCCGGAGGCAACAACAACAACAACAATGGCCGTGGCAAGCCACCCCAGAAGGTCTACACCGCCAAACCCGCTCCTCCCGCCACTCGTGGACGTGTGAACCAGATTGCCGCCGAAGAGACTGGCGACACCACTGACGTCATTCTTGGTACGCTCCCAGTCAATTATGTTCCTACTTCCGTTCTTTTCGACCCAGGAGCATCTCATTCATTCATGTCGGAAAGTTATGCACTTCGTCATGAGTTACCTTTTGTTGAATTGTCCATCCCAATGATTATTCAAACTCCAGGGTCAAGATGGCAAACTAATACAGTAAGCCATGATAATCAAATTGCAATTGAGGGTTTAGTATTCCTTGCTTCACTCATAGCCCTCAAGTCTTCAGATATTGATGTCATCCTTGGCATGGATTGGCTATCAAAATAGAATGCCTATCTGGATTGCAAAGGCAAATCCGTGAAACTCACCCACCCTTCAGGCAAAACCGTCAACTATACCTCACCCAGAACAAGAACCCAAGTGCATTCCTTGAATGTACTTCCCCTTCCCGAACTTGAAGATGTTCCGGTGGTTCGTGACTTCCCGGATGTCTTTCCTGAAGAGCTGCCGGGCATGCCACCCGACAGATGTGTAGAGTTTATAGTGGATCTTGCCCCAGGAACCGCACCAATTTCTAGACGCCCATACAAAATGGCCCCACGTGAGTTAGCTGAGCTTAAAACCCAACTGGAAGCTTTGTTGGAGAAAGGTTTCATCCGCCCTAGCTCATCGCCATGGGGTTGCCCCGTTCTGTTCGTAACGAAGAAATATGGAACAGAAAGGATGTGCGTAGACTATCGCCCGCTAAATTTAGCGACGATCAAGAACAAGTACCCATTGCCCAGGATCAATGATTTTTAGGATCAACTTGCAGGATCCTCTGTCTTCTCCAAGATGGATTTGAGATTAGGTTATCATCAAATCAAAATCCGAAACGAGGACATTCCCAAAACGTCTTTTACTACTCGTTATGGTCTTTACGAGTACACCGTCATGTCCTTTGGTTTAACCAATGCCCCCGCCACTTTCTCACGCATGATGAACTCAATCTTCATGGAGTATTTGGACCAGTTCGTCGTGGTTTACCTCGATGACATCCTTATATACTCGAAGAACAAAGAAGAACATGCCGAACACCTAAGGCTGGTATTGATGAAACTTAGAGAGCATCGCCTGTATGCTAAATTCTCCAAGTGGGAATTTTGGCTACCAGAAGTGACCTACTTAGGCCACGTGATTTCTGCAAAAGGCATTGCTGTGAATCCCGAGAGAGTTCAGGCCGTCCTTGACTGGACTCCACCTGAATCGGTTAAGCAAGTTAGGAGTTTTCTTGGCCTAGCCAGCTATTGCCGTCGCTTCGTCGAGAACTTTTCTAAAGTTCAAAGCCTCTAACTGAACTCCTCAAGAAAGATAAGAAATTCTTATGGACTCCCAAGTGCGAGGAAAGCTTTCAAGAGCTAAAAATAAGATTGACTTCTGCACCCGTACTTGCACCTCCAGACACCAAAAAGGATTTCGAGATCTATTGTGATGCATCACGGCAAGGGTTAGGATGCATACTTCTGCAAGATCGACATGTGGTGGCTTATGCTTCACGCCAGTTGCGGCCACATGAAGAAAACTATCCTACCCATGACCTTGAACTCGCTGCCGTAGTTCATGCCCTAACAACTTGGCGACATTACCTCCTTGGTAATCGTTGTGAGATCTATTCCGACCACCAAAGCCTCAAATATATTTTCACCCAGCCAGATCTTAATCTCAGGCAAAGACGCTGGATTGAGTTGATAAAAGATTACGACGTAGTAATTTATTACACCCCAGGCAAAGCCAATGTCATGGCTGATGCACTAAGTCGTAAGTCGTATTGTAACAACCTCATGTTACAACAGTATCAACCACTTCTTCATGAGGACTTTCGCAAGCTCAACCTTGAAATTGTTCCTCATGGCTATCTTTCTACCTTGGTGGCGAAACCAACTCTTGAGGATCAAATTATAGTTGCCCAAAGGCGTGCACGAGGTGTTCGCCGGATCAAGGAGAACATTGCTAGCGGAGTTGCTAAATGTTTCTCCACAGATAGCAAAGGAACGGTATTCTTTGAAAATCGTTTGGTAGTACCTAAGAATAAGGAACTAAGGCAACTCATCCTCAAAGAAGCCCATGACACACCCCTCTCAATTCATCCCGGTAGCACAAAAATGTACCGAGATCTACGCCAGAGATTTTGGTGGACTAGGATGAAGAGAGACATTGCTCAATTTGTTGCCGAATGTGATGTTTGTCGTCGCATTAAGGCAGAACATCAAAGACCTGCTGGTACGCTTCAACCTTTGTCAATTCCCGAGTGGAAATGGGACAAAGTCGGTATGGACTTCATCACCGGCTTTCCAAAAACCCAGAAAGGAAACAATGCCATCTTCGTTGTCATAGATAGGCTTTCCAAAGTTGCTCACTTCCTTCCGGTTCGCGAGTCTATAACTGCTAGCCAGTTAGCAGACTTGTACATCTCTAGAATTGTATCACTTCATGGTGTTCCTTTGGAAATCAATTCTGATCGCGGTAGCCTTTTCACCTCTAGATTTTGGGGAAGCTTTCAGAATGCTATGGGAACTCATCTCTCCTTTAGTACAGCTTTCCATCCTCAGTCTAGCGGTCAAGTCGAAAGGGTTAACCAAATTCTTGAAGACATGCTCAGAGCTTGTGTTATCTCATTCGGAAAGAATTGGGAGAAGTCTCTTCCATTTGCCGAATTTGCTTATAACAATAGTTTTCAATCTAGTCTGAACATGGCTCCTTTTGAACTCCTTTATGGACGACGATGTCGAACACCTTTAAACTGGTCAGAAACCGGTGAAAGACAATTCTTTGGACCAGATATGATCAAGGAAGCAGAAGAGCAAGTTCGCATTGTTCGTGATCAATTGAAATCAGCCCAGTCTCGTCAGAAAAGCTACTATGATCGTCATCATAGGCAAGAGAGCTACAATCTGGATGAGAAGGCTTACCTTCGGGTTACTCCTCTGAAGGGAACCCAAAGTTTCGGTATCAAAGGCAAATTGGCCCCACGTTACATCGGACCTTTCCGCATTATTGCTAAACGTGGAGAAGTTGCCTACCAACTTGAACTACCTTCGCACCTCTCCCGAGTACATGATGTATTCCATGTGTCCCAACTCAGGCGTTGCTTCAAGGACCCCATCCGCGAAGTCGACCATGAAACGCTTGATCTCCAAGATGACCTTTCTTATCGAGAATACCCCGTTCGTATTCTTGATTCCGCAGAGCGTGTCACTCGTCGTCAGAAGATTAGGTTTCTGAAAGTGCAATGGTCACACCACTCTGAAAGAGAAGCTACGTGGGAAAGAGAAGACCGTCTCATTGCCGAGTACCCCACCTTCCTCCCGCAGACTTCTGAATCTCGGGACGAGATTCTGTTGAGTGGGGGCGAGTTGTCAGAACCCTCTGTTAGGTAATGTGCTAGGATCAAGTAACCTTGCATCATCTCAAATTTTCAAAGGAAATCAACTTCAAAATCCAAATGGGAGAAGGAACACCCCCCAGATGAATTAATTCAAAAGGCCAGATAAAAATCTTCTCCAAAAATTCATGTTAGATTTTTGAAAAGTCTTATAAATGAGTGTGATCACCTATCAAGTGATGTGGGACCCACCCCATGCTCATAGATTTTTCAAATATTCAAACAGTGCCTTGGAATTAAAGAAATAACCCTATTTGATTTAAAATTCAAATCATTTGAATTTTAAAAATGTTGAAAGTTTATGAGTGGCTAGTCTATATTATTATGAGGCCACATAAAAGTTTTCAGCATTTAATAAAATGTCTAGCTATTTATTTTAGCTAAACAGAACAAATGACAGAAAGAAAAACAGAAACAAAAAAAAGGAAAAGAAGGCTGACCTCAAATGGGCCCAACTCACCGAGGCAGCCCGGCCCAGGGACAAGGCCGTCTTCTTCCTCGCGCCAGGCAGGCTGCTGCCGCCGTGGCGAGCATGCCGTCGTCGCTGGACACCTCCTGCTTCCCTCCCCGTCCACGTAGTCGCGTCTGGAAGCATCCTGGAGCCGCCCCAGTTCATTCCCCCCCCCCTCCAGGAGCTCCCTCCTCTCCTCTCTCGCCCGTTTCATCGCCGCCCGAGAAGCACACCGGAGCGCCGTCGAGCACACGCGTGGCCATTGACGCCTAGAAGCCCCAAGACTGTGTCCAAGCGCTTCGTCGTCGTCGTCTTCACCGACTTGCAGAAGGAATCGAGCCTGAAGCCCACGTAGACGCCGGATTCTTCCTCGAGTTCCCGTCGGCCGCCGTGAAGGACTTCGTCGATTACGTCGCCGTTGAGCCACCCCAGCCCTCGCCACCACCTCTGCTGAGCTCCTGGTGAGCTTGGGGTCAAAACCCCTCACTTTTCCCCTTCGATTACTCCCTGTAGCCGTGACCGCCATGAGAGCCGAAGCTCCTCGCCGCCGGGATCCATGGCGAGGTCCACCCGTTAAGTAATCGAGCCCGCCTTGTTGTCCATCTTGTTCCCCGTGTTCTTCCTCGTCGAACCAGCCTAGCCTCGCCTCAAGTCGTGCCCTGGAGCCAAATCTCGATCATGGCCGTAGCTAGGTCGCCGCAAAAGTTGACGCCGGCGAGCGTACGGTGCACCCCAGTGCTTGGTTTTGGTCCCGTTCGACGCGCGCAAGTAAGAGCTTCAAGATGGTGGTCTTCGCGCTCCAAATGATGGCCGGATTTGCCCTCCCCGTGCAGCGCCGGCGCGGTCCAATCGCCGGCGTTTAGCCGCCGGCGTGTCAGCTCTAACCCCCCCCCCCTGTTAAGCACCCAGTTAGTGACCCTTGGGTCACTGACTAGTGGGCCCAGTGGCTTAATTAAGCCACTGGATTAATTTAACCCACGGGTTAATTAAACCCAGCCACTGACAAGGTGGCCCCACATGTCAGCCCCCCCCCCCCTGACGTCAGCACCTGCGCAATAAATCATTTAAATGAATTTCCAGAGATTATTTGAATTAAAAGAATTCCAGAAATTCCAGAAAATACCCCAAAATTTGGAAATTCATAGAAAATTCATATTAACTCCAAATTGGACAAATAATATATGAAAAATGATCAGGAGAAAATTATCTTTCCAAATATGCAACTTTCAACTATGTTTGAGTTGAATTTAAATTGGGACCAATAGCATATGTCATTTGGTTTATTTGAATTTAATTCAAATTCAAATCAAATGATCTTTCAACTTGGACCATGGAATTAAGCTACAATTCAATCACACTTCAGAGGCATATCATACACATTTGAAAATAATTCAAAATGATCAATCAATGTCACATGCAACTTGGTAAATGTTGAATTCAAATGTGGAGTTTGAATTTGCAATTCAAATTGCAATATACTCCATTTAAATGGAATGCTCAACACATCAGTACCATGAACATCACCCTTTCAATCTTATTCATGTGATTGTGCATTGTACATCATGTTGATCCTATGATTGTCATGTTGCTGATAGACGTGGAGCCGGAGCCCGAGGTCACCCCCTTCGTTGAAGACCTCGAACCCGAACCTCATCAGCAAGGCAAGCAAACCCCCATTGATCATGTCGATAAAATCCCACTTCCCTCTCATGTCTCGCTTATGCATTGTTTAGGATGATCACCATGCTTCGTTTCTACCGCATAGATGAACCCATTCCTTTGCATGACCTATCATTTTGTCACAGTAGTAAGCAAACCACAATCCTAGCAAATGTAGGAGTTGTTTGATATCATGTGGCCCCTGCAATGTTACTGCTTATTGCATGCTTAGTATGATACCATGTTGTTACTGTGATGTGAGTCGGGATGGGAATGATCATGTTGATGATGGTAGAAAAGTGTTGGTGAATCGACCCTAATACAAGGTGAACGATGAGAGGCTGTGTAGGAGTACACGGTGGGTTGTCTCGTTGAACACCGCACTAGTACGAGTTCTTGTGTGGTGGTCCAAGATGAAGAGTACAACCACACATTGGGCTCACTGACCCCTCTCAACTTACTAACTCATCCCTTTCGATGTCCAGATGTCGCAATAGTTCGGAGTTCTGGTAGGTCTGTGGCCTGGATGCTAAGTGAGAGAACGGCTCATCCGAGACCGGCTTATGCACCACGCACACATCACTTGGGTCCACTTCGGTAAACCGGCCGGGTTCACGATTGTGGTAACCAACCCAAGTAGACGGCTTTCTCGGACTAGATCGGCTATGAGGTAACAGTTGTGGTGAGCCTCCTCGCCGACACCTCTTGAACGGTGTCGAGTACAAAGGCGGTAAATGATGATCATGTGTGTGTAGCGGTACACCCTTGCAAGGTTACCAAAACTATTCGAATAGCCGCGTCCGCGGTTATGGACTGCTTGGAAAGCTTAGCTTGATTATTAGATAACTTGAACCGGATACTTCTAAAACACACCAAGATAAGTGTGAGTGCTATGGCGTGCTTCCTCGTGGGGAAGTCGAGGAAGGCACCATAGTGGTGTATTGGTTGGAGAAAGTAGTGGACTCGTGTACGCTTCTTACCTCAAAGTCTGGTATTCGTAGTTCAGGATTAGCCAAGTCAAAGCTGGCACTCCTGCAAGTGAACCCCACCTCCCTTTACCTTGATACATGTGCATGAGTAGTATAGCTCCTATGTAAGTCTTGTTGAGTACGACTTTGTACTCACGTTTGCTTAATCTATGTTTTAGATGATGCCACTGACCCCGAAGGTGGCTTCTTCATCGAGCTGGACGACTAAAGACCAACTAGTCTAGTCCCAGTCAGACGACTGGTTCCCTCGTGGAGGGTTTGTGTTTAAATAAGGCTTCTTAAGCCATTTGTTAAACTTGTCTGTACTCAGACATAATTTGCTTCCGCTTGTAATGTAATGTTCGATCACATGTATGTGATCTCTGTGTGCACTCTATAAGAGTTATCAATAAATATGTACACTTTGTAGAGAATTGCAATGATGCCTGCTGTTCATACAAGGCATGTGTGCTGCGTGTATGTTTATAACATGCATGTCTTTGTATGGGTTTTCGAGACCTTAGTCGTGTTCTGGTTGGCGGTCTTTCATACACCAAGTGGCCCTTAGATGTGCGCAGCTTGGGGCATCGCGATGCGATTGCTCGAGACTCCGTCTCGTGCACACTTTGTGGTATGATCGAGCCCGCCCTAGACCCCGACTAAGTGATCGGGCTGGAGTAAGTCTACGTAAGAGTTTTGAGGTAGTCGATAGTATGGTTGAGGCGACTTGTCTTTGAATATGGGAGTTCACCACCCATATCATTTGACTTGTTTGCGGACGATGAGGACCCATCTCAGTTGATCATCCGGCCTGGATGGGATGCCCCTCACGTACGATGCTTTCCGAGAATGTTCAGTGCTTGGCCTTGTCTGCGTAGACAAGTGGGTACGGTTCTGGGCTCTCCATATGACTATGTCTTAGCTGTACTTGCATACGCTAACCCCAGGTCCCGACATAGTGACTCCAAGAGGGAGCGTTGTGCTAGATTGTGGGTTCATGCCCCCCGATGACACGCTTGAGTGACAGAAACATGAGTCTAGGGGATGTGCTGTTACCACAAGGGGGAAAACAACGGTGCTTGTAACCGCAGTTACAAGGATTGTTTACTTAACGCAGTGTTCTTTTTAATGCAGTTGTCTGTTGCTTTGGCTTTACACTTTGGGTGGGGCTCGCAACTTAATACCAGCGAGATGTTCTGGATAGATATCTCAAGGTGGATGATTAGTAGTAGATGCAGATGGATTTTGGTCTACTTACCTTGGCGTACTGCCAGTGCTTTTGAACCTCTTCCTTTCTTTTGTAGCATAGTTAGCATTGCGGTGCGTTCATAATCCTGTCAATTGCCTTTCTGTAATTTGTTACCTCGCATAGCAATTTTATCGTCTTTTGGGAGAGAGACATCACTAGCGAACATCACGTATCCCGGTCCATATCCTTATCATTGTTTCCACGCTATATTTACTTTTCTGCATTTACTTTCAAGTTGCTATTATTATCCCTTGCGTTTTATCCTTTGTAAACAACAAGACCGGAGAGATTGACAACCTCTCTGAACTTCGTTGGGAACAAAGTTATCTGTGTCTGTGTGCAGGTCCGCGTCAGTTGCACCGCTGACACCTACTTATCATCTCTGGAGTCCTACTGGAGACAAACCTTGGTATCTTTACCGAGGGAAATTTGCTGCGGTGCTGCATCACGCCTTCCACTTGGGGCTCACCAACGAAGGGCGAGAAGACTACACCCGTCAACCCTCGCGCCATCACTTGCTACCTGGTCCAATATGATGAAGCGCACACTTGTTACTGATGAAACATTCCCTATCTGCCGGAAGGAACCAAAGAGCATTTTTCATGCCTTATGCCGATGTCCACTGTCGGTTTGCTTCTGGGATTGCATGCGTCAAGTGTGGCCAATACCGGATCTGGCAGATGTAATACATAATGGGGATGAATGGCTACTGGAACTGTTAGCAGGGCTGGATGAATTGCAACGGACTATGGTCATGCTTCTTCTCTGGAGGAATTGGTATATTCGCAATGAAATCACACATCAGAAGGAACCGCCGCCAACCAGGGTATCCAAGGACTTCCTAACTGGATACATCTCGTCAATTCTAGCTTTGAATCTCCCAAGCAATGACAGGAAAGGCAAATCGGTTGTGACTTGGGAACAGAGGAAGGCGCATGTGACACCAGCAGCTACTTCGAAGGAAATGTGGATCGCTCCCCCCGCTGATCAGGTCAAGTTGAATTGTGAGGCTTTTACCTCAAGGCCTCGAGCTGGATGTGGTATGTTGCTAAGAAATCACGTTGGAGAGATTCTTTTCTCGGCATGCAGAGAGATTCCTACATGCAATGATGAACTAGAAGCATTGCTTCATGCAATAAAGGAGGGCCTGTCAATTGCAACTCATAGAACTCATTCGCCGATAATTGTTGAATGCTCCTCACAGATGGTGATCAAACTTATGGAGGGAACTGAAGCTCATAGATCAATCTTCGCATCTTTGGTGGCAGAAATCAAGCAGTTAATTGTCCCTAGGGATAGTTCTTGTTTTTCCTTTAGTACCAGTAATTTTCCTTCTCGTTTACTAGCTAAGTTGAGTTTGTCCGAGTCCGGAACTTCGGTCTGGCTCGGTTCTAGTTCTAGCCCTGTTAATGTTCTTCATGCTTGTACTTTGGAGAGACCCGTTGTGGGTGGGGTGTAATGGAGTTTTAAAATCGCAAAAAAAAAATTCCATCTGGTGGGAAAGTTAACGCACGTTCCAGTTTGGAGAATTGATATCTCGCGTCAGTGGGAAAGAAGTAGCACAATCTTTCATCAGAAGCAACCCAACAGTCTTATACAATTTCACTGGTTCAATCAGAGGTGTTCTAGATGTTAAGATCTTTAGGGTTTAAAATTTAGAACTCTGTTGAAATTCCCATGGCATCAGATGCGTGCACATCCATGCATGTAGCCCACGCGCCAAACTTGGAGCAGACTACTCCTCGCTGGCAATGCGCCCCGCCCGGCTCCTATAAATACCCCTGCCTGTGCGCCATGGTCGCCACCATAAGCCCGTACGAGAAAGCTCTCGCAGCCAGCTACGTAGTTTTCTCAGACTGTGCTAGCAATGGCGCACAGGGTCCTGGAGCTAACGCTCGTCTCGGCGAGCGACCTGCAAAACGTGAACCTATTCAGCGCCATGGAGGTGTACGCTGTGGCGTCCGTCTACGGCGACCCTCGCACGCGCCAGCGCACCCATACGGACCGGGAGGGCGAGACGGACCCGGCGTGGAACCACACGCTCCGGTTCGCCGTCTCGCCCACGGCCGCCGCGGCAGGGCACGCCTACCTCCACGTGCTCCTCCGCACCGAGCGCTCCTTCGGCTTCGACGACCGCGACGTCGGTGAGGTGTTCGTCCCCGTCGCCGACCTGCTCGCGGGCGCCGCCTGCGCCGCCGGAGGCACCCCTCGGCTGTGCGCGTCGTACCCGGTCCGAGAGGTGAGGAGCACCAGGCACCGCGGGACGCTCAGCATTGCGTATCGCGTCGGCCCCGTCGTGGCGCCGCTGCCGCTCCACCCGGAACCCGATTGCCACGCGATCATGCCGCGGCGGCCGGCGCGTAGGAATCTCAACAGGAACGGCCGCTTCGCTTTGGGGCTCGTCGCGGGGCTGCACGGCGGAGGCTTCGTCGGCGGGATGCTGTTCGGCGACATGCCCTCGTCCAACACGGCGGCATATTAATCCGATCGAGGGGCATAAGGATACATAAGTACGTACGTCAAGCATGAATAATACTCCAGTATGACACCATGAGATTTGATGGATATGCATGGCAGTGTGTTTTTCAGTTTTTCTTGTAAAAATGGAAGAGGTTACTCCGCCGTGGCTCCATGGCAATGTGTTTTTCTTGCAAAAATGTGTTTCAAGATGCCGCTATAATGATGTCTTTCATTCAGAGAAGAGCAAAACACCACAGAGCGGTGCAGTGCAGCCGAGTTAGTTACAGGGCAAAATGCTAAAACTACGGACAACCTACAGAGTTTCTACGGACCGACTCTCAATAACCTTAACCGCCCCCTGAATTAGCCTGGGTGGGGCCTATCCCTCTCCATTAGACCAATCACATTACTTTAAAAACGATTCAACCTGCAATCTTCTGTAAATTTCTGTACGTGTAGCATTGCTGGTTACAGAGAACAGGGAAAAAGGGAAAGGAAGAGCCTGGGATATACAACCACTCAAGTGTATAGGGAATCAACCTACTCCAGTCCATTGCATCAACTCCTCAAGGATGCCATTAATGATTTGAATGAAGATCTGAACCATAACATTAAAAATCATGTTATTCCTTTCTTTCCAAATATGCCGCCAGATGATCATTATAGGGGTAGGAGGAGGGAGGGGGGGAGATCTTGATTTTCCAGATGAGTTGCTTGAAAGGGAACTCAATCCTTCCTACCACAAAACTGATAAACAGACAACGTGTTTAATTCCCATCAGAGGTCCATTTCTATTTAAGCACATCCTCCCTTTTCGACAGCAAGATCACTTGAGTGTGGTGCCAAAGATTGATATAATCAAAGAACCTTCATGTCCGTGCTGTGCTTGATCAAAGTAATCCACTTACGGTATCTTCAATGCAAACCCTTAAACCTTTCACATCCGTTTAGATTGGATTGTTCGGACCAGTTTTGCCATTCAACGCGGCCCGGTATCCATCCGCGGGCTGGTCCGTATGTTCGTTTTTTCGCAAATCTGATCCAAACCAAGAGGACTTTGCCGGAAGTTCAAAAAAAGGGGGACTTTGCCGGAGTCCGGACCGCAAACACGTCACCTCTTGACACCCTGACCCCACCCAAATGCACTTCGAGCCAAAATCCATTCCCGCACGCGAAGCGGTCGTCGCGCATTCATGCAGGTCGCTGGCATTGGATGCTGCCGGATGCATGCGAGATGGGCCACTGTGACCGGCATTAATGCTCAGCTAGTGCCGACACAACCGCTCGCCAATCGAGAGCCACGATCTCCACGCCTATTCAATCTCAGAGAGACGCGGTGCGATGGCTACCACCCGTCACCCTTCCAGCAATAAACCAGTGTGGTGGTCGAGAAACTCACTCCGGCGCCTGTCGTTCAAATTGCCTCTGTCGTGGTAATACCAAAGGCATACCCCTAGGCGAGGGAAACCCAGGGGTATCCTTAAGCCCCGGGTTTCCCCAAAGCACATCAAGCAAAACACGAAGCATTGGCAGTCCCCGAATAACATGTTACTCGGAGACCAGAAGTCGCTTCTAAGTACGCAACTACTCGGAAGCCCAGCAAGATCCGAGTAGACCGATACCTAGAAGCAATCGGCGAGGCCCCCCTACTCGAAGGATGGGAAGCGTAACGGACGGGAGGCATTTAATGTTGAAGGCGTTTCCTCCCCTTTTATTAGTAGTAATGGGCAGACCGTTTTGTATTTAAGTACATATTCAATCATGTAATTAAGACCCATTTAAGCCAAGGTATTAAAGAGGCAGGGGCGCACTCTATATAAGCCACCCCCTCCCCTTCGGCATGGGCACGCGCACACTTTTCCCCTTCTCAGTATTCTGAAGAAAGAACACCCCAGTAAGTCTGGGACAGGACTAAGGTTTTTATCTCCACGGAAAGGCCTAACATGTATAATCCTCTTGCGTCAACCCACTCTACGTACAGATTCATTTAGCTCCTTTCATACCCCTATACTCATTGTCAGATTTACATCCACGACAGTTGGCGCCCACCGTGGGGCTGAGTTGATCAGCAATCGTAGAGATGGCATTTTCCTCATCCTTTTCGTCGACTCGCGGCTCTGAGCTCATCGTCGGAGAGGTTTTCTGTTTTGGATCGTTGGCTTTCATAGCTGACGATTCGACTTGGTTAGCAGATTCCCCGCTCCAGGCACAATTGCTGCCCTCAAGGGGCAGCGTCCACTTCCGAGCTGACGAATCGGGGGCCCTGCGCCTCCAGCTATCGGCTCATCATCAAGCGCCCGCGCTGCGATCTGTCCGCCACAAGAAGAGGCGCTCGGGCCGTCCGCGCGCTCACCATCATGGAAATTCGGTCAAGGTCCGGCAGGTGGCGGTCATCAACTCAGTGGAGTCCGCCCACAAGGCCTTGGACGAACTGATCGCAAGAGAAGGCTCCACGGCTTCTCTCTTGCCTCTGTTCGACCTGGTCGAAGAAGAAGGCATGGCAGCGTCTGACCCCGAGTCAGGCGCCGAACAAGAAGGCAGCAGCGGCACCCCCGTCGCGGTTGCGGAAGTATGTATGGTTGAGACTCCGCCCTCTCAGCCATCGCCAGCTCGGGACACTAGTGCCCGAGACGAGACGAACAGCCCGTCCAAAACCGGCACTCGGGAGCCGACCCGACGTGTTTCAGCCTTCCGAAGGTTGGAGCTCGGAGATTCAAGTCGGCAACCTCGTCCACCCACCTGGGAGGAGCGGGAAGAGGCAGAAGCGGCCGAGCGACTGCTTAATACCCCAATTGACACAAGCACTCCAGAAGGGTGAGGCCTGGAGGCAGCCAGATTAACCAATTTGGCTGAGCGGGGGCGTCTGGCCGAGTTGGAAAACACTCTCGAGCGTCAAGCCCGGGAGGTAGCTCGGCTCAGACAAAGCAGAACCAGTCGTCAACTGCGGGGCCCAGGTCGAGAACCTTTCCGAGCTATGGGCACCCCAGTCGAAAATCTCATAGCGGCAACTCGGATCGCGAACTCTCTGCAGCCCAGTGGATCGGCGGCAGAAGAAATTCAGCACCTGGCGTTCCTCTTGCAAGCCGCAGTCGATCAAAACGCTGCTGTCAGTCAATCACAGCAGCGGATCCATTCCCAAGTTCCCCCTGTGAGGACGTCACTGTCAGTGCACACGCCCTACGGGGATGCTCGGAGGAACAGAAACAGTTCGCCTCGGCGCAGAGATGAACCTCGAGGAGATCATCGCCGAGAGCAATATCGGCATGAAGACCTCAGAAGAACGTAAGCCCGTGGGATGGGTCAGCCCGCACCTCGGAGGGAGGAGTTCCCGCGACGCCGAGACGACTGTTATTTTGACATTGAAGACGACGCCTGAAGCCATCTTGTTCAGACACGAGTCGACCGCGCCAGAACTCATCGTCAGGATCAAGCTCGGCCCTCAATGGCCACAGGACCGGTCTGCTTCAGCGAAAGGATTCGGTCTACCCCCATCCCGCCACACTTCAGGATAGCCCAGGGGTGGAAAAATACCGAGGCAATGCTAAACCCCAAACATGGTTGGATGATTACAGAATAGCCGTGCAGATCGGAGGGGGCGGTGACGAGATAGCCATGATGCACCTGCCGTTGATGTTAGAAGGCTCGGCTCGGGCGTGGCTGAATCAGCTCCCCCCAAGCAGCATCTGGGTTTGGGAAGACCTCGAAAGAGTATTCATCAAGAATTTTGAGGGGACCTACAAGAGGCCCAGAGGCCTGACCGAGCTGCAATTGTGCATCCAGGGCAACACCGAGACAACTTGGGACTACATCCAGAGGTGGATCACACTCCACAACTCGGTCGAAGGGGTCTCCGAGTTCCAGGCCATTCACGCTTTCAAGCAGGGGGTCAAGTACAAGGAATTAAGCCTCAAGCTGGCAAGGTCACCACACGTCCCCTCACTCGGGAAGTTGATGGAGATAGCAAATAAGTATGCCAATGGCGAGGAAGAAATCTGGCAGAAGAATCAGCAGCATAGAGGAGGTGGCAGCTCGGCACCGAACCCGAAGCAGAAGACCGCAAACAACAAGATAAAGGCGGATGACGCCCCAACAGACGCAGAGCTGGTAGCGGCAGCAAATGCTTCAGGCCTTCATGGCAAGGGTCAAGCGCGAAAGGAGTGGCAACCGCGGCAGAAAAACCCGTCCAACGACGATGAAGTTCTGGATCAGCCCTGTCCTCTCCACACCACCCGCGATGCCGAGGGAAAGGTGGTTATCCCAAAGCATACAGCTCGGTAGTGCCGCCTGATTAAGAGAGCAGCCCAGAATGCAAGAACAGGCCCCCAGCAAGACAAGGAGACCGGGAAAAAGAAAGCACCCAGCCCGGAACTGGACAGTGAAGGTTTCCCGCGGGAGGACGGAGTGTTGGTTATCTTCGCAGGACGAGAATCGAAGAGGGTGGAAAAAATAAGGTTTAGAGAAGTCAACTCGGCGGCTCCGGCAGTTCCGAGTTATATGAAGTGGGCCGACGTCCCCATCACTTTCGATCAGTCGGACCACCCTCCTCACATTCCTCACCCGGGAAGACACGCACTGATTGTGGACCCTTTGCTGGAAACGGGAAATGGTAACTTTAGGATCAGGAATGTCTTGATGGACGGTGGCAGCGGAATTAACATCCTGTACGCAAGCACTCTGAAGAGCATGAACATCCCGATGTCCAAACTCCGCAAAAGCTACCTGGAATTTCATGGGATAATCCCGGGGAAAAAAGCGTACTCACTCGGAATGATCTCCCTCAATGTGGTCTTCGGTACTCCGAGTAACTTCCGGAAAGAGAGGATCACCTTTGAAGTAGTGGACTTCCCGAGCGCGTATCATGCTTTACTCGGAAGGCCGGCCTATGCAAAATTTATGGCCATTCCCTGTTACGTCTACTTGAAGCTCAAGATGCCCGGCCCTCATGGCGTGATCACTGTCTCAGGAGACTACAAGCAAGCTGAAGACCTGCTACAGAAGGGATCCCTGATAGATGATCAGCAGATGGCCGAGGTCGAATTGGCCGAATACAAGAAGGTCGTCGACTCATCCGAGTTGCTGCAGCCAAACAAGACATCGTCATTCGAGTCGGCCGGAGAAACCAAGAGGGTGCAGATACACCCAACAGATGAAGGCAAGTACACCAACATCGCTACCGATCTGGATCCCCAATAGGAACTCGAGCTCGGCAACTTCCTCCGTGAGAATTGGGACATTTTCGCGTGGAAGCCCTCCGACATGCCTCGAGTCCCAAGGGAGTTGGCCGAGCACAAGTTGCATGTAGATCTGAAGGCAAGACCGGTAAAAGAGTCCCTCCGACGGTTTTCCTCTGAGAAAAGTAAGGCCATCGGGCAGGAAATAGCTAGACTATTAGTAGCCGGATTCATTAGGGAAATCTTCCACTCCGAGTGGTTAGCAAATCCTGTAATGGTTCCGAAGAAAGACAAATCTTGGAGAACTTGTGTTGATTTTCGCCATATCAATAAAGTTTTTCCCAAAGACCATTTCCCTCTTCCTCGTATCGACCAGATTGTGGACTCCACATCAGGTTGCGAGAGATTATGTTTCCTCGATGCATACTCGGGTTACCACCAAATCCGACTATATGAACGACACGAACTTAAAACGGCGTTTATAACCCCATTCGGATGTTTTTGTTACATCAAGATGCCATTCGGACTAAGGAACGCAGGCGCCACGTACCAGCGCATGATGCAGAATTGTCTGATCTGGCAGATCGGCAGGAACGTGGAAGTCTACGTGGATGACATCGTAATCAAATCGGCTAAAGGGAGTAGTTTGCTAGCAGACCTAGCAGAAACCTTCCAGAGCCTCCGAGCCTACAGTATCAGGCTTAATCCTGAAAAGTGCGTTTTCGGCGTGCCAGCAGGGAAGCTACTCGGATTCATAGTCTCCGAGCGAGGGATAGAAGCCAACCCGGAAAAATTGCGGCAATTCAGAACATGAAACCTCCCAAGCAGCTCCGAGACGTCCAAAAGTTAACAGGCTGCCTCGCAGCACGCAGTCGATTTATTTCCAGATTGGGAGAGAAAGCCCTACCTCTCTACCAACTGATGAAAAAATCGCCGAATTTCGTCTGGACGGAAAGGCTCAAATGGCTTTCGAAGAACTCAAGAAGCAATTGTCAACTCGGCCAGTCCTGGCAGCACCCCAGGAAAAAGAGCCGCTCTTGCTGTATATTGCTGCCACAAGCCGAGTTGTCAGCATAGCCATAGTGGTGGAGAGAGAAGAAGAAGGAAGAGGACAGAAGGTGCAAAGACCGGTGTACTACATCTCCGAAGTCCTCACACCATCCAAGCAAAGATACCCTCACTACCAGAAGATAGCAATGGGAATCTACCTGGCGTCTCAGAAGCTCGCACATTACTTCCAGGATCATTCCATCACAGTGGTCTCTGAAGCCCCCCTGGCAGAAATTATGAACAACAGATATTCAACAGGCAGAATAGCAAAATGGAGTTTGGACCTACTCCCCTTTGACCTCAATTACCAAGCTAAGAAAGCAATCAAGTCACAAGCACTGGTGGACTTCCTAGCCGAGTGCATTGAAGTCCAACACCCCCCATAGCCAATACCAGAACATTGGACAATGTTCTTTGATGGCTCCAAGATGCTGCGTGGCGCAGGGGCAGGGGTGGTACTAGTCTCACCCAGAAAGGATGAGATGCGATACGTCCTCCAAATCCATTTCCCAGCAACAAACAACGAGGCAGAATATGAAGCTCTTCTGTATGGCATGCGGATAGCTATCTCACTCGGAGGCAGAAGACTTATGGTATTCGGAGATTCAGACTTGGTAATCAACCAAGTAATGAAAGAGTGGGACATCCGAAACCCAGAAATGACAACCTACTGTGTAGCAGTGAGAAAATTGGAGAAATTTTTTGATGGACTAGAGCTCCATCACATCCCAAGGGTTAAGAATCAGGTAGCAGACGACCTTGCCAAACTGGGTTCCACCCGCGGACAGATCCCACCAGGGATCTATCTAGAACACCTCCATTCCCCTACAGTCAAAGAAGATCCCTTCCTGGAGGCAGATCCAAACATGCTTCCTGACAAGAACATTCCTAGCAAAGAAGACATACCCACAGTAGTTGACATGGTGTTTGATGTGGAGGTCATTCCCCCCGAGTGGACACGCCCAATCCTTGACTATCTGCAAAAACAAGAGTTGCCCGACGACGAGCTAGAAGCCAAACAGATAGTCCGCAAGTCCAAGTCCTACTCGGAGATCAACGGAGAGATGTATAGGAACAGCATCACTCATGTCCCCCAGCGATGCATCTCCGAGGAAGAAGGCCGCTGCATACTGCAAGAAATCCACTCGGGAGATTGTGGCCATCATGCTTCAAGTCGGACGTTAGTGGCAAAAGCTTTCCGAGCTGGTTTCTTCTGGCCCGACGCCCTCAGCGATGCCCGGTACATCGTGCACCATTGCGAGGGCTGCCAGTTTTACGCCAACCAGCCTCGCAAACCAGCTTCCGAGCTGAAGACCATCCCCCTAGCCTGGCCATTTGCAGCATGGGGATTGGATATGATTGGGCCACTCCGAACGGGCAAGCATGGCTTCACCCACATTCTGGTCGCCATAGACAAGTTTACAAAATGGATAGAAGCAAAGCCTATCAAGAACCAAGACTCTGCTACAACAGTCAGCTTCATGCAGGGCATCATCCATCGGTTCGGCGTCCCACATGACATCATTAATGATAATGGATCGAACTTCAACTCAGCCGAATTCAAGAAATTCTGTTGGTCCAATGGCATCCAGGTCAACTTCGCCTCAGTCGCACACCCACAGTCCAATGGCCAAGTCGAACGAGCCAACGGACTAATACTCAAAGGAATCAAGCCTCGGCTTCTCCAGGAACTAAAGGAAGCAGCGGGCGCCTGGGTTGATGAACTCCCTTCAGTCTTGTGGGGATTGCGCACCACTCCCAATCGCTCAACTCGGTCAACCCCCTTCTTCCTCGTCTACGGCTCAGTAGCAGTCCTTCCGAGTGACCTCAAGCACAATGCACCCCGTATAAGCCAGTACACAGAAGCTGAAGCCGAACAAGCACGGCAAGACGGCGTTGACCTCCTGGAAGAGGAACGAAATTTAGCTCTCACCCTCTCGACGTTTTATCAGCAAGACCTTCGCCACTATCACGACCGACACGTCCGAGCTCGCTCCTTCCAAGAAGGTGACATAGTACTTCGCATCAAGCAAACTTCGGATCACAAATTAGCTCCCCCATGGGAAGGCCCGTTTATCATCTCCAGAGTACTGCACAATGGGGCCTATCACCTGTATGATGTAACCAATAAGATTGAAGAGCCTCATGCCTGGAACGCCCAGTTACTGCGCCGATTCTATGCATGAGCAAGCTTGTAAGATATGAATAAAAATTACTTGTACGCCTAGTGCGCCTTATTCCATTCGTTTTCATTACATAAAATCAGGTTTTTTTCCGAGCTGCGCGCAGCTCGGACGAACACTATTAATCAGGTTCCATCCGAGCTGTGCGCAGCTCGGAAGAGAACTTAGAAAACCAATGTTAAGTGCTCACCAACGCCCCAAAGGCTTGAGGAAGCACAACATCATCTGCATTGAGGACCTTGTATACAAGATCTTCAATAGAAAAAATTTCTAAGTACTCTCAAGCCTCAAGAGGCTTGGGGAGCCTCAAGAGGCTTGGGGGCTGCTTAAAGCCATAGAAACAGGTTTTCTTCCGAGCTGCGCGCAGCTCGGACGAACACTATTAATCAGGTTCCATCCGAGCTGTGCGCAGCTCGGAAGAGAACTTAGAAAACCAATGTTAAGTGCTCACCAACGCCCCAAAGGCTTGAGGAAGCACAACATCATCTGCATTGAGGACCTTGTATACAAGATCTTCAATAGAAAAAAATTCTAAGTACTCTCAAGCCTCAAGAGGCTTGGGGGCTGCTTAAAGCCATAAAAACGGGTTTTCTTCCGAGCTGCGCGCAGCTCGGACGAACACTATTAATCAGGTTCCATCCGAGCTGTGCGCAGCTCGGAAGAGAACTTAGAAAACCAATGTTAAGTGCTCACCAACGCCCCAAAGGCTTGAGGAAGCACAACATCATCTGCATTGAGGACCTTGTATACAAGATCTTCAATAGAAAAAATTTCTAAGTACTCTCAAGCCTCAAGAGGCTTGGGGGCTGCTTAAAGCCATAAAAACAGGTTTTCTTCCGAGCTGCGCGCAGCTCGGACGACACTATTAATCAGGTTCCATCCGAGCTGTGCGCAGCTCGGAAGAGAACTTAGAAAACCAATGTTAAGTGCTCACCAACGCCCCAAAGGCTTGAGGAAGCACAACATCATCTGCATTGAGGACCTTGTATACAAGATCTTCAATAGAAAAAAATTCTAAGTACTCTCAAGCCTCAAGAGGCTTGGGGAGCCTCAAGAGGCTTGGGGGCTGCTTAAAGCCATAGAAACAGGTTTTCTTCCGAGCTGCGCGCAGCTCGGACGAACACTATTAATCAGGTTCCATCCGAGCTGTGCGCAGCTCGGAAGAGAACTTAGAAAACCAATGTTAAGTGCTCACCAATGCCCCAAAGGCTTGAGGAAGCACAACATCATCTGCATTGAGGACCTTGTATACAAGATCTTCAATAGAAAAAAATTCTAAGTACTCTCAAGCCTCAAGAGGCTTGGGGGCTGCTTAAAGCCATAAAAACGGGTTTTCTTCCGAGCTGCGCGCAGCTCGGACGAACACGATTAATCAGGTTCCATCCGAGCTATGCGCAGCTCGGAAGAGAACTTAGAAAACCAATGTTAAGTGCTCACCAACGCCCCAAAGGCTTGAGGAAGCACAACATCATCTGCATTTAGGACCTTGTATACAAGATCTTCAATAGAAAAAATTTCTAAGTACTCTCAAGCCTCAAGAGGCTTGGGGGCTGCTTAAAGCCATAGAAACAGGTTTTCTTCCGAGCTGCGCGCAGCTCGGACGAACACTATTAATCAGGTTCCATCCGAGTTGTGCGCAGCTCGGAAGAGAACTTAGAAAACCAATGTTAAGTGCTCACCAACGCCCCAAAGGCTTGAGGAAGCACAACATCATCTGCATTGAGGACCTTGTATACAAGATCTTCAATAGAAAAAAATTCTAAGTACTCTCAAGCCTCAAGAGGCTTGGGTGCTGCTTAAAGCCATAAAAACAGGTTTTCTTCCGAGCTGCGCGTAGCTCGGACGAACACTATTAATCAGGTTCCATCCGAGCTGTGCGCAGCTCGGAAGAGAACTTAGAAAACCAATGTTAAGTGCTCACCAACGCCCCAAAGGCTTGAGGAAGCACAACATCATCTGCATTGAGGACCTTGTATACAAGATCTTCAAAAGAAAAAAATTCTAAGTACTCTCAAGCCTAAAGAGGCTTGGGGGCTCCTTAAAGCTATAAAAACAGGTTATTCTTCCGAGTTGCGCGCATCACAAACCTCGAACCTTCACAAAGGCAAGTCGGAAGAAGAATTCATTCCAAGCAAAGAAACAGAGCACGAGTTCATCACCCAAACGACGGAATGTCGCGACACAACCACAAAGTGCGACTTATTACAAACCCACTCGGCATACCGAGGCAAATATCAAGCAACTGTTTTTCAAGACAATCCATTCATTCCTCGCCCGCCTCGTCCGACTCACTGGTCACTCCAGTTGACTCAATGAAGAAATCAAGATCGGGCATCAGTGCGATTCGGCTAGCAGTCTCAGCATAGCGCGGCAAGAAGGAGGTGCAGCTTTGACCTTCTTTCGGATCTCCACCACCAACTCATTCCAGATTATGGACCCGCTCCGGAAAATGCGCCTTGGTCAAAGACAGTGCGTAATTCGCACCGCTCCGCGCCGCTGAGCGTTTCCAGCGGGCCACCTGATGTGGAGCCTCCTGCAGAACGGGTACAGCAGTATCCAGCTTCACTCTGCTCTCTTCTTCAGGCGACAACTTGCTCTTCAAAGCCAGAGTAGCACCCATAACCTCCTTAGCAAATTTCTTCGCTTTGGCGCACCTCATGGTCAGCAATCCCCGAGCCAAAGGAAATTCTGTGGTAACTGGAGTATAGTTATCTCTCTTCATGATTTCAGCAAAGTCAGCCATGCGCGCCCGCTCGGCATCTGGATCTGTACCATACGCTACACCAATAGAGCGGACGGGTAAATAATCTAAGAACGAATCACAACTCCTTACCACAGCTCGGACAGTAAAATACTCACCAGACAAGGTCTCACTGAAAACGGTGAACCGCCCAGCGCAATACTCTTCAACTACCTTCACTGCTTTCCGAGTGGTTTCCAACTCGGCTTCATGTTTCTTCGCATCCTCGGCACGCAGCTCGGAAAGCTTTTCCAAGTCAGACTCCAGCCTAGAAATGCAAGCCTCATTCTCCTTCACCGCCTGCTTATAGTAATGGAGACTGGTCTCCAAAGCTTTGTGAGCCTTGACTCTCTTCTCAACCTGGTCTATTTCCTTCTTCATCTTGGCAACAAAATCATCGTTCTCCTTTACTTTTGCATCAAAGGCCTTCTTCGCCGCCTCTGCAAGCAAAACGTCAGACGCAAGAACAAGAGGAAGAACGATGGCAGTTTGGAAACTCAAGAACTCTTACCATTATCCTCAGCATGCTGCTTCTTCAGCCTGTTATGCTCTTCAAGAAGCGCCTCGTATGCACTCTTGGTGGCAACACCTTCCTCCTACAACTTCACGAAGGCCGACCCAAGCTTGCATGCCTCCTATGGAGACAAGAGGAATACCACAATCAAATAAAAACTCCCTATCAAAAGACTCCGAATAACTTCACGAAGTTACTCGGAGCCTTGGGGGCTACACCCAGTGGGTGCACTAAGAAGTGCTCCCACTGGAAGGTCGTCAAATAAAAACTCCCTACCAAAAGACTCTGAATAACTTCACGAAGTTACTCGGAGCCTTGGGGGCTACACCCAGTGGGTGCACTAAGAAGTGCTCCCACTGGAAGTTCATCAAAAATACTAACCTCCTATCAAAAGACTCCGAATAACTTCGCAAAGTTACTCAGAGCCTCGGGGGCTACACCCACTGGGTAGGAAAACTTACGTAAGTACTTACGTGCATGTTGGACTTCACCAACTCAGCCTCAGACGCTAGCTCCCGCACCCGCAGCTCAAACTGGGCCGCCTTGACCAAATACTCCTTCAAACCGCCAATGATAGTACTCTCCACTGGGGTTCCGACGGGAATGGCCCCCGAACTAGCAGGCTCACTCCCCCGAAAAGCCGCCGAGGCGACAGGGGTCCCCTTGACAGCCTCCCCAGCCGGAGCATCGGGTGAGGCAGCTCGGGAACCAGACCTAGAGGCTACCGTTCCCTCAGGAACAGTCACCTCAGGAGGATCAACAGCAGGATCAACATCCATGTCTGCAGCAGAAACAACAAACAATTAAAAGCGAAAGACGACAGCAACAAACGCCTCAACAAAGAAAACAACGAAGAATTCTCACCAACAATCGCAGTATCTTCTGGAATAGCGCCCATCCCAGGAAAATCAGTCACCTCACAAGTGCTAGCGTCCTCCATAGCTTCAGCCTCGGGATCCTCCTCGATCCCAGGCAACGTCTCAGAACCACTCGGACGAACACTGCAAAAAGGACAGCTAATGATGAGCCTGAGAAGCTAACAGAGCCTTAAAAGCACGCGTTAAGCAACAACATTACGGGTGAACGGTCTTCAAGCTACGCCTTGGGGGAGCAACCCTGGCCGAACTAGATCCACCCCCTTGGCCTTTTCAGCAGCAACACCTCCTGCGGGATTAGCCTCTCGACCCCCAAGAGTGACAAGTTTCTTCTTCTTCATGGGCACCACCTTCCCGGAGCTGAGGCCCAAGGGAGGAAGCTTACCGCTGTCTTCCTCACCACTCGGAGTGTGCCCCCTTTTACGGGTCCGAGTAAGCCCCTCCCGCGCCGACTCGCGATCCTGGTTGTTCTTCGAGCGTTGCTCGGACGCCGCTTGAACCCGAGCCACCTCGGACTCCAGCTCCTCCCCCACCTCAACTCCGACCCCTGCGCCAGCAGTACTATCTTCATCTTCCTCGGCGGGATGCTGCGGAGCCAGAGGAATAGGGCAGCGGAACTGGGTAAAATCCTAGGCAACAAACAAAGAGGTCCGAGTTAAAGCCAAAAAATGAAGCACATTCAAGAAACATACGACTCGGCATACCAAGGTGGGAGGATTGTCGACGCCGAGGGGTCTCACTCGGCCAGTTGCCTGAAACCCCTGAGTCACGCTTGTTATTATCTTCATCTGAAGTTCGAACTCATCCAAGGGCATCTCAGTGTTACTGTAACGGGTGTCATCCTGTAACCCGGAGTATGTCCACATCCCCCGAGCTCGGGCCTGGAGCGGCTGAATCTTTCGAATCACGAAAGCAGCTATCAGATCTATGGCATCCAACCCATTCTTCTTCAACCTAATGACTTCACGCATCAGGGGGAGTACTTGCTCCTTATCAGTATTGGTGAGCCGGGGGTTCCAGCCCTGAGAGTTAGTCAGCCTAACGTCCGAGTAAGGAGGCAAGGTACGCGCCCCCGGTTCCTCGGCCACTTTGCAGTAAAACCAGCTATTCTGCCAGTTCTTGACAGAATCAGGAACACAAGAAGCAAAGTACTGCACTCCTTGCTTTTTGGCCAAAAACAGACCGCCACAAAGATGATTAAACTCAACGCCGCCGCCCTCCCCAGACTTTTTTGCCTTTTGAGGCTTGATGGCGTATATACTACAGAAGAGATGCCAGTGGGGTTCTATGCCTAAAAATCCCTCGCAAAGGGTGAAAAAGCTGGAGAGAAGGGTAACCGCGTTGGGGATGACGTGGTGAAGCTGAGCGCCCGTAAAAGCCAAGAAATCCAAGAAGAAGGGATGTGGGGGAAGAGAAAAGCCGCGATACACATGCGAAAGTAAAATTACCCTCTCACCATCCCGCGGTGCAGGCTTGTCTTCCCCCGCCGCGGGAAGACGGCAACCCTCCCGGGGAACCAGGCCGGCGTCCTGGTACCCCAGTAGCATGTCTTCCGTCACAATCGAGGGCAGCCACTCCCCCGCAGACATGGTCACGGCGGCGGAAGAGGGGCAGTACGAGTGACGACCTCCCAGGACGGACCTCGAGCGGCCGGCGGAGACGTCCCGACGGCGAGATGCAGCAGGCAGAGGAAGAGGCGGAGCAGGAGAGAGAAGCGGGAACGGCTGCGCGGGGGAAAATGAGTGGAGACGTTCCAAACCGCAAGGCAAGGGGCCCCTTTTTATAGCTCAGGATGGCAACCGCCTCGCGTCAAATCCGCACCCAACTAATGGGTTTGCCGGTCGCGCTTCCCCATGAAAACCGCCCCACTTCCCCATAATCCCTCCCACTTCCCCCGCGGACAGTTAATTATTACTATCCTATGAAACCGCCGCGGGAATCGAGGAGACAAACCCAAACAGTGCGCCCACTCACCTGGTAAGGAGATTCTCTGACAAGATAAGATCTCCTGGGGAAAAACCAAATCTGTTTTCAACCCGAAGTTTGGAATCGACACCAACTACTCGGAAGATGCGAAGCGCAACGCGCATCGATCAAACTCTCCGAGTACGCCATCACTCGGAAGAAATCGCAAAGCTCCCGCAACGTCCGAGTAAGCTGCCACTCGGAGGCACCACGAAGAGAACCACTCGAAGGTTCCCCGTGAAACGAAGAATCTCGCACTCGGTTACTCGGGTAGAAATCCGAGCAGCTAGCTCGCTGGTGGCCCGTCTCTGACGAAGAATGCCAGGCCACCAGTAAGACCCGGCGCAGGGGGTAAAGAATCAATGTCCCACGTGGCATGGCCTAGGATTCGGCACGATGTCCTAGGGCATTGAACTTTACAAATTTGGTTCATATGGAGTTTAAGGCCTTTTACTCCGAGACACGCCTTCCGGGGCCTCAGTCCACCTCTTCCGAGAGACGTTTGAGTGTCGCCAAATTTTTTCCGCTAACCTGCCCAACTCACGCTCGAGGGAAAAGTCCGAACATCAATAAAGCCCTTCCGGGCCTCTTACTGAGTTCAATCTTCACATACCTCAGAAAGACTAACAAACGTCAGCCACCTCACTTACGAGCACCCGAAAGCGCTTGGGGGCTACTGTCGTGGTAATACCAAAGGCATACCCCTAGGCGAGGGAAACCCAGGGGTATCCTTAAGCCCCGGGTTTCCCCAAAGCACATCAAGCAAAACACGAAGCATTGGCAGTCCCCGAATAACATGTTACTCGGAGACCAGAAGACGCTTCCAAGTACGCAACTACTCGGAAGCCCAGCAAGATCCGAGTAGACCGATACCCAGAAGCAATCGGCGAGGCCCCCCTACTCGAAGGATGGGAAGCATAACGGATGGGAGGCATTTAATGCTGCAGGCGTTTCCTCCCCTTTTATTAGTAGTAATGGGCAGACCGTTTTGTATTTAAGTATGTATTCAATCCTGTAATTAAGACCCATTTAAGCCAAGGTATTAAGGAGGCAGGGGCACACTCTATATAAGCCACCCCCTCCCCTTCGGCATGGGCACGCGCACACTTTTCCCTTTCTCAGTATTCTGAAGAAAGAACACCCCAGTAAGTCTGGGACAGGACTAAGGTTTTTATCTCCACGGAGAGGCCTAACCTGTATAATCCTCTTGCGTCAACCCACTCTACGTACAGATTCATTTAGCTCCTTTCATACCCCTATACTCATTGTCAAATTTACATCCACGACAGCCTCCTCCGCTCCTCTACCCGGCAACGACTATTTAAATGAATCCTCGCAGGACCGTGAAACACATTACACACAATTGTTCCATTTCTTCTTCATCCACCTCCGCCATGACTTTGAGCTCTAGGCTCTTGCGTGGGATAGAGGTCGGTTCACTGATCGAGCAACATCGATTGCGTACAGCAGTTCAACAAGCCGGGTGTAGTGGTCGTGCAAGTTACGATTAGGGGCAACACCTCACCTCACGTGAGGGTTGCACGCTGGCTTTTACCCCATGAAGGCCACCACTTCTACCCTCCTAAGAATGTTAATGATGAGCCGACCAAGCCGCTAGGTCGGGAAGATGGAGGGTGGTCTTCTAATACAGCACTGGTCGACGCTCCCCTTATACATATAAACGTAAGGACTGACAGGAGCGCGCCGGTCAGGAAGACTTGGCGGATGAGCGTCGTTTCTGTAGACGACCGACGTACCTCACTAGATATCAACTGCACTGAAGCTCTTCGCCACCAGGAGCCCTAGAGCTAGTGAAAAGCAAGTATGGTCTATCTGGTCGCCGGCATAGTTTTAGACTAGGTTAAACTCATGCATTTCATCCGGTTTGACTGGAATACGTTCGGTTTATGTAAATTACACCCGAATCTGAATGAAATCCTTTCAATTTGGTTACACTAATCTCCTAGATGTAAAGATATCTATCTAGCTCTCATGGCTACTTTATCTATTACTGACTTATATATATGCATGATGTATTTATCATTTTCAAACTTCATACTCCACTACTCGAACCAAAACAGGTTTTGGCTTACAATTTGTGTGTGGTTCTTTGCTATGGAGTTTATTTTAGGAGCCAAAATAGGTCATGATCAATAACAAAACATGTTTCCATCATCCATCCTAATTGAAACCGCATGCACTTGATACCACTACTTGAACCAACAAGTCTATTAGACCTAAGAAAAACGCAACACACTACTTTATTGCATATCAAGTGGATTCCTCTATTCAATTACATAACACTATTGTAGATCAACAGGGTTCGCTCCTTAGTTACAGATCATTATGTTGAAAAATGAAATGAAGACAAGACCAAACTACAAGAAAGCACAATACATTAAAGCATTGCAAGCAAATATGTATGAGTTAATTTTTATCCCTAACAACTAAGTTTCAAAATAGATGGACGCAACAACGCGCACCATAAACGAGCTAGTTTGTCGTATGGCATGTGTGTGTGCGTAGTATTATGCTGCTAGCTAACAGATTAGCACTAATATAAAAACGTGAATTGTTCAATTAATCCTTATAGCACGAGAAAAGACAGCAACAGACAACAATGCGTGCTCTCATTCACTCATCCACCTCACGCCATGTCACACAACATGTACACGCTAGTAGAAAACAGGGCTTTTGTTCACCCCTGATCGGAGCAATTTTCCCGGTCGGGTTACGAACTAGTTCTAATAAGTGCATTAGTCCCGGTTTGTGCGGCCAGGACGCCTGACAGGGCTCGGTTTACATTAGTATCGATTCGTGTGGGACCTTTAGTCCCGGTTTGAGACACGAACCGGGAAAAAAGGAGTTGTGTCAGGGACACAACTCCTTTTTTCCCGGTTCGTGTCTCAAACCGGGACTAAAGGTCTCTCTTCTGGCCCGGCTTTAGGCACCAACCGGGACTAGAAATTTCTATATATACTCGCCCTACACCGCCCCATATCCTCTGTTTTTGGCCAGATTGAAGGTGTAGGTGTGTGCTACTTTCCCCCCTTCTCCTATGCACAAGAGGTGTTTGATGAAATGCCTGAGAGCATGACACTTGCTCAAATTAACTTTTTGCATATGTGTAGGTGTGAATTAGGGTGCCTTTCCGTCCTCGTCCTCACCGCCGTCGATCGCCCGCGCTGATCTCGTCGCCGGCATCACCGTGTTGAGCCTCTTGTTCCGATCTCGGTGCGTCAAGTATTTGAAGTTGGATGAAGAAAGATACTTCTCCATCACGCTTAGGGAGGACTTCGAATTTCAAACGGTATACAACTTCTGCGACATCTTCTTATTTAAGCATGCTTCACTTAGTTTTAGTTTTGACGTGCGATTTTTTTATAATCAACTAGCACATCCCTTGCTATGCAAGACCTCACGTCTGCGACTTTGTCAAAATCAATGATTGGCGCGAGAATGGAAAAAAAGATGTCAAACTTAAGACGAAACATGGTATAACTTTAAGGTCGAGGTCTTTAATGAACCAAACAACACATATTTTGATTGTCCAAATTGGTATGCACTATGCATGGCATATGCATTAGAGGATAATATGCAAATAACATTTGTCCCGGTTCGTAATTCAACCGGGACTAATAATCGGGACCTTTAATTCTGATTGATTTGTCTTGGTTGGAGAACCAGGACTAAAGGCCCTCTGAAACCGGGACAGAAGTCTTGTTTTCTACTAGTGACAAATCGTGTTTTATGAATTGAGTTCGTGCTAATGTTATGCAATTTGCTGGAAGAACTATTCTTTTTGCACTACAATGCACTGCCTAGCTCTTTGTGCACATGTCAACACCTCAGCTCCTGATGACCACGTTTTGAAACTGCAGAGTTTTCTTCCGCCACGTGATGTCTCATGTCTTCTCTTTCCTCACACGTATCTCCTATAGATTTAACCGTGGCTGCCTAGGCCAACGCTCGAGCCATCATCACGTTTATGGTGGCTGACAAGTGGGCCGTCGTACTCTAGCGCGGGCCTCCAGCTCTGTTCTGTCGTATTCTTCCTCTGTTTGCCGCGTGACCGGCTGGTGGCGGGTGGGACAGCTGATGCGTTTATCGCTGGGTGGTAGACCAGTGGTCGTATCTCAAATCGTGGCTGGGTGGTAGACCAGTGGTCGTATCTCAAATCGTGGCTGGGTGGTGGACAGCCGATGCTGATCACAGCGGAGGACTATGCTCAGCTCTCTTCTTCGAAACTCGGCAAGGTGGTGGCCGAGGCCCGATGGCACGCACCTGTTCGAAGTTATGGACGACCCATGCAATGCATTTGGTTCCCACTTGGCATCCATATATGGTGTGTTTGGTTGTCTGTGTGAATTTAGGCTGCATTGCATGAAAGAACCTGGGTGACACTAGCCTGGTTGATCTGATGCAACATTAAACTCGGATGGCTGTTTGGTTATCTTGTATCATATGCCTGCATGGGGCAGTGGCGAGAAAACCTCCGGGGCACGGAGGAGAAGCAACCGGGGCGCATAGACCAGCAGGCGACAGAACCGTGGTGACGAGGAAGCCGGGGACGGAGGCCAGCCGGCAGCGCTCGAAGCATGGAGGCGGACGGGCGCTGCCAGCGGTGAGGCGGGAGGCGGCTGGAGCCCGGCCGACGAGGAGGCAGGCGGGCGCGACCGGCGAACTCACGTGGCCCGCCATGGCGCCCGCAACGAACAAGTGGCAAGGCGGGAGGCGGGCGCTACCGGCGAACTCCCGTGGCCCGCCATGGCGCCTGAAGCGGACCACGGCGTCGCCTCCAAGCGTCGCTCCATCCACGGCAGGTACACGACGGCGCGACGGGATTTGCGGCGGCGCAGCGGGATCCGGGGCGGCGCGACGGCTGGATCGGCGGGGCGGAGGCTGAATCAGGGCGCGGGGGCACACGAGGAAGAGGGAGTTGCCAGAGCTAGACTTGCATGCGGGATATGCAGGAAACTTGCGTTTCCTTCAGCCCTTTTTTGCATCCCTTGGGCCAGGCTGAAAGGCCCATACAATTTACCAAACAGATAATTTTTGCATTGTGGGTGCAAGCCAGATGCAGTACAGGCAACCAAACACCCCCATAGTGTGGCACCAGCAATTTTTTGGAGAAATCACGTGGCTGTTGTACGGACATTTTGCATGAGCATTCACATGTCTTTTTTTCACCAAGGTCTTTTGTACATAAATCTATCTAGCCGAAATGGCCTGAGAGCTGTCACATGTGTAAACGAAACTAAGGGGAACCCATTGAAACGAGTTTGTGTGTCAAATGAATCGGTTTTTAATTAAGTTTATGGATCAAAGTGAGCATTATAGACAAGTTCATGTACCATTTGTACATTGTGTATGGAGATTTTTCATGGTGCATTCGCAGGCATGTATACCCGGTTGTGTGGTTAGAGGTGGATGCGTTTTGCTTTATCAGACTATGTATAAGGTAGAGCCTAAACCAAGCTCTCACAGCGATTTGCATTCTTGACCGTTCGTTTTCGCGATTTAAGAGCTTCTGGCCGTTAGATCTTATCTGTAGAGCCATTTGTTTCGCAATATACCAAATGTGGCCCAACTGTCCTATGGGCTGCTACTCTGGAGGCCGAAACGCAGGCATGTGGTAAACTGGGCCGTCGGTGAGCCCACTACAGCCTTCGGAGTCCGTCACCATCGGCCCAGATAGAGCATCGGCTGGTTCGATCCCAATCGTGGAGGGGGATCGGAGATGAGCTGGATCTCAATGTGGAGTTCCCGGCCGACTCTGCTCGATTTACTCCGCGGATGGTGGCGGCGGCGTCCGTCTTTCGGTTCGACCTGGTCGGGAGTGCTGGTGATGACGATGGAGGGATGGCGGCGGCCGCGTCCAGGTTCGTCGCGGCAGCCGTGGCGCTGGCGCAACGGGTGGCGCCCATCCTCCATTCGCCATGATAGTGAAGACCACGACGATGGCCTTCCCCTCTCTTCCCCGACGATGGTAGATGGATTGGTATGCGCCTATGCCTCTCTCCCCCTCACCACCAACAAAATCCAAAGGTATTCCTCCCCTTCTCCTCCGCCACACCCTATTTACTGTCCTCAGGTTGTTTGTAATTTCCATCTTGATTCCCATTTCCTTGGGTTTAACAGGATCTGTGGTCAATTGCTCGGGAGGAGCCCCACATGCAACATGTTACTCGCTGCAAGATCGATGTACAGTTCGTTCAACACATTACAGCTGCGAAGAACATGCAGATGTTTTATTTTCCCCGTTGTGTACAGTACCAATTAACTACTGAAAAAATTGCAGGAGCAAGTTGTACAAGAAATTTTGTAATCACCACCAGATGCAATCTTATCATCCTGGCTAGCAGCTAAGCTCAGAAGGCTCCTTGTAGGAGATTGCTCACATGTCTACAGCAGTCCAACCGCATGAAGCAAAAAGCTGGTGAGTCAGGATACTCATCTTTATTTTGCATAACAGAACAATTTACTTTTTTATTACTGGTACTATATAGAGTTGATTTTCTGCATTAAGAATCAAGATCCTCCCAGTCAAAAATAAATAAATCAAGATCCATGGGGACGTTATATGTTGTTCTCATTCTATTCTATCAAACGATCATCTAAGTTATTTTCCAGTTTATGAGTTTTCTCTTTAACTTTTCTGTCAAAAAATGTGGTTAACTAATAATATATGTTGGCTGGATTGGACATCGCAACTGTTCTAGAACACAAGCTAAATAGTTGATATAGTAGCCTACCATTTTTTGGAATAAAGACATAGTTTATATTAATGTGATTGGTGTTTTTGTGGCGTCGAATGGTGATATTTTGTATTTTGTAAGTATTATCCATTATATTTGTAATTGGAAGATCATGTTGTGTTGTGTTTTTATTTTATATTTTGTTTTCGTTGTTATCTAGCTTCACATTAGATTGTCATGTATGTTGTCACCAAGCCAGTTTCTCTGTGAGTGAAATTCCCTTAACTTCATGATTCATGATTGGGTTTGTTTATGCAAATTTATATTATATGATTCATATGTAATATATTATAATTCTTATAATTTTATTATACAAATAGACGGGAGCACAACACACGTTGAGAGGTGGTGCCTATCATGACTAGCCATATCGTCCACCGGCGGGGCTACCAAACTCAGCATCACCATGTGCACTGCCGTCCAGCATGGCTGTCGCCTTGCCGCACTTGCTACAGGTACAACTTGCCTTTCCCACCATAACACTAGAATCGCATGGAGCATGGCTGCAGATGCTCTCACGCAGTCTGTTAGGAACACATATACAATCGATCGATTGAATCATGTGAGTTCCATAATATATTTACAATATTATTTGTCTACTTGTCCTAAGAATTCAAAATAAACTTAAATTTCTCTATTTTATTTAATTTATGATAAAATTGTCAGTTTAAAGTGTAATTTATGTTGGTGATAAGTTTTTAATTGACTCTTTCTCTTTTACGAAATTAATCAAAAAGAAGAGGAAAGCTTTTGCTTTAGTTTAGCGAAGAAAGGTTGGAACTTTGATGCCACTTCAATTCTGTCAGATGAATGTATGCCCAAATGTCTTATGCTTTAACTCCGAGAGGAAATCACATCAAGAGAAATTCATGAAATAGTTGTCGAACATGGTGTACTAAACATTTATGCATTTCATTGCTCAATTTTATTTCTCTCTTCATCTCTTGAAATTAGTACACAAACCAAACATCTTTCCAAACTGTTGTGTGGAAAATATATTCTAAGTTGGCATGCACCATGAGTATGTTTATCTGGTTCTTTAACTCATCCAATGTCACGTTAATTCCTTTCTTGGTCGGTCGTGAGAAAACACAAATTCACTGCTTCCAAAGGAAGTGAGCTGACTCAGTTTTACCTGCATTCTTCATCACAGATCTGCAAAATCATCTATATATTTTTCTTTTATTTTCTCCACAAGGTATCTGGTTTTGGTTTATATACAAGATTGCACAAGTTAATGTTCTTTGTGACTGGAGGGGCACCTAAATACGCTAATTTAGTTAATTAGTTTCAGAGAGGAAGTGCATCATGCTTGTTTTTTTTGTAGACGTATACCAAAATATTCTTGTCGTTCTAAAGGGCAGAGTTCAAGCAATTTTTGACCAATTTGAGCAAAAAAAAAATCTGCAGAATTTCGCTACAAACCTTGATCTATTTTAGAAAAGGTGAGCACACTGACCTCAATTGGTATGCATGGGGGAGGGTTTTACAGAACAAGAATCTAAATGTGATGCTGTCTTTTGAAACTATTATCTTTTCTGAATTTGTCTTCTGTCATCCATCAGTTGGTGCCCTGTACTATAAATCTTCCTACCACTTTGTCCGCCACAACCCATTTTTTCAAGCTTTTGACTTGTTTTCACTCCGAAATTCATAGATTCTGCTCACTCTGCTGTTTACAATGTACTTTGATGCTCTTGATAGTTGAAAAATGGGAATACCCAGAACGTCTCAAACACCCAATTCAAGCCCCTCACGTGTGACACCTAAAGCTGAAGAAAATTCAAGTTGAGACCTATGTTAAAAAAATCCAGTCCTCTCCTACCACGGTACTACTTGGCTCTTTTCTATTGCCTTCCATATATGTGCACTTTGTACAAATGTTATTTCAATGTTTTTACGTCACTGTGTTTTCTGACAACATGTTTTCTGACTATATTTATAAAAAGCTTATCATTTTCATTGGAGAAATAGATGGGCGCAGCAACGCGTGCCATCCACGATCTAGTTAGAGGTGATGAAAGTTATGGCCGGTCGTGCATGTGCTGCTTGTGCTCGACCTCATCGCCTCTTGCATGGTCAGAACGAAGCTTTGATCAAACTACTGGATGACGCCCTTCATGATAGCTTGTGCCTCTCGCTGCCTTCAATAGTAACGTGAATTAGTTTATGTCTGTCAAGCGAACTAGCCAATTCCTTTTAGCCTTGACTGATGAACCTGCTTTTGTTCTCATTGTATTATGTATCTCTACTCCTAAAGAGGAGTTGGTACGTACAGCCAACTCCCCCCATCGAGCAAAATCCCTCCCACCGATTTCTTTTATCGAAGCGACAGCGCAAGCCGTCCGCGCTAAAAAAACCATTGGAGAAAACCAGCCACTTGCCCCGTCCCCCTCCGTGATCTCGATCCCTAATCGATCTACAAGGCTCCTTCCGCCTCGGCTGGGCGGCGGCCTCGTCCCCCTCCCTCTCCCCTCTTTCCAAAATCTAGAAGAGGCAGCCCCATGCACGCTGCAAGCGCCACCCAACACGGCCACGCCCCTTTGCATCGCGACCAACGGAGGCTCAGGAGAGAGAAGAGGTAGATGGAGATGGATCCCATGGATGCGGACGAGCAAGACAAACAGCCGCCAAGGAGGAGTCGTACTCCCTCTCTGAGTTAATCTCTCCGACACCTCTGTCTCCCTCGAGCTTCGGCCTCCCCGGTGGACTTCCCTCATGTCCAAGCCCAGGTGAGGCATGAGGGCGGCGGCAGCGGCAAGGTCGCCCTCTCCGTCGACCTCCCCAGAGGCCTTCTCTCCTGTTCCTCAAATCCATGCGAGGCATGAGGACGACGGCGGTGGCAATCAAAATCTTCATGACATTGCCACTGGTGAAGAGGTGCTGATGGGCAAAGCGAGTAGGCGGGGTTGTGTGTGCATAGGGTGTCTCCCGTAGATCTGGGTAGGGAGGACCCACCGTGCGCATCCGTGTACGATCCGATACTCAGCGCCACCATCGAGGATGGGTGGAGGAGCATGTGGTTGTTGCTTGGTTGTAGAGGATAGTATCAGGATAAATCATGGGCAGATGGAGGTCTAGGGAGCACGGGGTAGTAGAGATGATTGGACAGTAGAGAGAATTAGACTCTGATTATGCACATTGTTTGATGATTTAGTCTCTTTTTTAAATTTTCATCATCTCTTTTTGCATTTTCTGTTCCGAACAGGATTTGTGCCCATAGGTTGATTGAGTTCAAGTTCTTGCTCCAAGATTCCTTTGGAATGTTCCATTGGCGGAATGGGCCTAAGAGAAGCCTACAAACGGGTGATGTTTGCAGTCTACAAAGTAGCAAAGGAGGGTGGCAAAGATTGGGCTGATGACAACATGGATACGGTGATGTGGGCTTGAAGAAGCTTCTGTTGAAGATATGCATTGAAAAGTATCCGCCCAATAGCTCGTTGATCTCACTGGTATCGTTTAACCAGAAGCCGACCAAGAGCTGCCCGAGCACCTAGAAAGTTGAAAAGACGCCCAGAGACGCGCGATGTCGTTTAACCAGGAGCCAGCGACCGAAGTAAGACATGTCCCTTAAAAACATGTGCTGGAGGGTGCAGGCGGCGCAGCGGTCTGGTTTTGACGCCGCAGTCATCTACGACGATGAGGATAAGGCCAACATCTACTCCAGTGAGTGTCCGCCACCGCCCTTATACTCTACCCCTCTTCCTTGCTCTGTTCTGACTGTAGCCCAGTATCAGTTTACTTCAACACTTGATTGCTTGTTCTCTTGATCTGAAACTAGCTTGAAACTATATGCTCACTTTGTCAGACACCGAAATACAGAATGGATTTGACTTTCACTGCCTTTCAAGTTATAATTTGAAGCACATAGTTGGATTCGACGGTAATTGGTTTATGTGTCAGTATTCTTAGGTTGAAGGCGAAACAGACGCCGAGAAAGTGGTTAAGAGAATGAATTAATTAGAAGTCATGTTGGGGGTACAATCATGAAAACTAACTTACAGCCCTCCCTGTTAGTGTTCTACTAGAAATCTTCTAATGTCATAGTTGTTTGTTCGCTATTTGCTCCACTCTTTTTTAGGTAGTTTTGTGATGTTTGACTGCAAGTCGGTGATACTTCTTCTGACTCGCCATAGTTCACAAACTATGAAGTACAGTCAATGGCTCTGTATTTTCTATCTTTTTAGGTACCTTTTGTGTTCTGACTACCTTCTCAATCGACAACACAGAGGTTAAAAACTTCTCTGCCAAAACCTGATGCTATTGTGCCATCAACACACTTCACTCCATCTAATACTGCTACTCAATATCACTTCTCTTCAACTTGTTTTGTCCAGTCCAGAGGTCGATGGACTTGGGGCCATGTTACAAAACATTATCGTACAACCACTTGCCGTACTTTCTTCGGCGCTATTATCTTGTGAATTTGTGTGAACATGAAAAAAGCTTCCACTAGGTTGATGCCTGAATTTGTGTGAACATGAAAAAAGCTTCAACTTGTATATATTAGTAGAGAAAAAGGAATAACTTGAGTATTGTAGGACTGTGTTCTGGATTAAGTAGATAGGTAATGTATGTATTCTTGACGCTATCGCTCCTGAGCCCTTGGTCAGATGCGGAGCCCATTGACATGAGTAGAAGCAAGCAGCCGCCACCATCGTTCCTATCTTAGTTTTTGATTTTGCAAAAATATGTACAGACATCTGCAGTATTCGATGTCTTTTTTTTAGAAGAGTATCCGATTTCTTTCGATGTGATTGCCATATGTCAATTGATATTTGATTCTGCGTTTTCAGGATATTGCGCTGATAGTCACTTTCAGCCAAATCATCAGAGCGCCTAACTCAAGGTAATATAGCTGACCTTTAATTGTAGGATTCAGTTTTAACATGGCATTCAGATTTGGTATGAGTTTACAACTTTTTCCTCATGGCGGTGATCAGGTCGGTTTGGTCTTCTGAGTTGTGCGTTCATGTATGACATCTTTGGGTATTCGCGGTCTCAACCTTCTCCTTCGGCTTCCTCGTGAGTCCCCTCCTGATCCTCTCGTTTTGTGTGTTCTCTTCTGTGTAGAATAGGGATTTGTCAAGCCAATGCATATGCTTTTACAAAATCTGATTTGTGAAGGCTCCATGGATTTATTTTGTTTGCATTTCTGAAGCATGTGATTTTCTTTTTTCTGCTGGTTAGTAAATATTTATCATTTTTGGATACTTGCAGAAATTCAAGGAATATCTATCGTCAAAAGATTTTATTGGGATCCACACCCCGGAACTGATTTCAGGGTCAAGTGAAGGTGGAGCAGCAGTATTCAAACTTGAATATACTAATGGCAAGCCTCCTTATTTAGTACAATCCCCTCAGCTACACAAACAGTTGACTGTCTATGTTGGGTTTCGTGGTGTATTTGAGGTTGGGCCCGTGTTTAGGGATGAAAATTCCCACACACACATAGGCATCTGTGTGGGTTTGTTGGTTTGGATGCTGACATGGAGATTATGGGGTGCTATTTTGAGGCGAGGAAGATTGGTAAACTATTGTCCACTTACAAACACGACAATGGTTGAACTTGTTTCTTACATGTTTCCAATATTGCAGATGGATTAACCGTACAATTGTTCAGACACTTGAATAAAAATTGCAAGAAGGAACTTGAGGCGATTAGCATGCGGTATCCATTTGAACCACTGAAATGTAAAAAAATTCTTCCAGTTATGTTAAATTATCTGGGTTTTGTAGCTCAAGATGTCGACTCATATTGTGTTAATTTATGCAGCAGTACCTAGAGAGTACCTTGAGGCCCAGTTATGAGGAAGGAATACAAACGTTGAAACTACAAACATGTAGCTATTTCATTGCCACCCTGATGTTTTCCTCTTTTCATTTGAATTTTATGCCATTTTCGTGCAGTATATAATTGCTACTTCAACTCTATTGTACACACCCTGATGTATGACATCATAATAAAAAGTAATTAAACATAGGTGATTTTTTTGCTTGGTTGGAAGCTAGAACAAAAATCGATCCTATAAGTGACCTCAACACTGATATATTTGGGCATTATGAGTAACCTACTTCCCTTTGATGTAATATTTTTAGGTATGACACTGATTTTATTTTTCATTCTCTATCAATATCCTTGGGTGGCACTCCCTTCTACATCATGCCTTGTTATGAAAACTCAGCTGAGAGAGTTGCGTCTAGCTTGGACAGAGAAGAAGTGTTTCAAACCTGAAGTATCTCAGCTGAGAGAGTTGCGTCTAGCTTGGACACAGAAGAAGTGTTTCAAACCTTAAGCAAGTCTCGATAATTAAGCAAGTCTTTCCAGCGAGCGGAGCTGCGGGGCTTGTAGCCGTAGCCATAGGTGCTGAGCAGGCCGACGACTTAGCGCAGGTGATAGTGCTCACCCGTCGACGGTGTGATTGGCCTAAAGTTTACAATGGAGAATACCCTGATGGTCAGCAACACATCTAGATGACGGGGACGCAGGTTGTGTTCGCGGGGAAGCAGGGCAGCTTCTGCAACGACCTGCCAGACCTGCTATGGGCCCTGTCTAAGGTGCTCGAGAAGGGGCGCGAGACGACGTACAAGGCAGAGATCCTTAGGATGGAAGCGACAACAACAACGGACGAGTGTGTCGGTGAGTTCTTCTCTGTTGAGGCACCGGGTGGAATACCACGACCTGATCTAATACCACGACCTGATCTGTATACCACGACCTGATCTAATACCACGACCTGATCTGTCTGTAACGACGGAGCTCAATCGCTCGTCACGAGAAGGACGTTGAGTCCGCTGTCATCTAATCGTGAGTAACAAACTGGTATATAGAAAAACCACTATTACTGTTTTTTATAAAAACTAGAATTTTTTTGTGGAACTCAATTTAAGATATTCATAATATTGTTAGAAAAGCCAAACAAGTTTTGAGGTTGTTATAACAAAAATCATGTTTATAGATAACTGGTTCTCCAAAAATTAGCTATCCAAACAACCTCTTAGCATTGAGAATATTCAAGGTAACACCTATTGCAGCATCAAAATCTAGGAAAAGTAGGTCATAATAAGAGACGATGAATCAACAGATATCTTTTCGTAGGGTCAAATTTTCGTTGACCAAGCTTACAATTTCTCACGAACTTCACAGTAAGCAATCTTGTATTACCTCCGACTCATATTAATGTACTCAACTTTGTCTAGATTCGTATGTATCTAGTTAAGTATTTAAACTAGATGCATGTGTATCTAGACAAACTTAAGTACATTAATATGGATCGGAGGGAGTATGTTTATTTACGCCCTTTTCTTACTTAATAGGTGGATTTTCTCCAGTTATTCTACGGCTCTTGAGGGGGTGAGGTTTGTCACTACAGTTTGTTTGGTTATCAGTCAACAATGTGTGGTAGTAATCTGCACTACTACTAAGTGCATTGTATGAACTATTACAAGCATCAGTCATGTATATTTTGAACAATCTGGTTTTGCAAGTCATCAAGTGATGCATGTAGGATTCCTAATGGACGCAATCATAAATCATGCTCTTACTTTAATTCTTTAGGCAAGAAGACCTTTTTTGAATTTATTTCAGTATTGTTGAGCCTCTTCTATTTTGTCCTTTTGGCATGGACGAGGATTCACATTGAATACTACTCCCTCCGATCCAAAATAAGTGTCGCTCATCTAGTATAAAGTTTGTATTAGCTTAGTACAAAATGAACGACACTTATTATGGATTGGAGGGAGTATTATTTAGAGTACATGTCTATAGATAGCATGGAGCCATAAAACTTTTGTCATCTGCACTTGATGTTTCATATGATTTATTTGCAATATGGTCTATGACCAAAAATTGTTTCATGGGAGAAGTTGTACTAGGACATTTTTCAAACGTAGAGAGCCTATTTTCAAGGAACAAGAGAAATGAAGTACACAATTGTGATATGGAGCTTCTCATTTAAAGTTTTTTTTGCATCCTTGCTTCTATGCAATCAAGATCAACGTGCTGCTAGAACTGGGTTCAAGTTTTATGTTAAACTGGAAACTTGCATATTGAAAGGTGTGTAACCCAGTTCTCGACGCTACAAACAGAACCTTGCATTTCATGAGTTAAAACTGAGAAGCCTTAATATATGGATACCTATCTTTGAATCGAAATTGATTTTCCTTCTCTTCTTGAACTGAACAGGGTAAGATGTCATTCTATTTTACCTCTCTGCACTGCTGCCTATTGAATAGTTCATTAAGCGAATGATGTTAGATGCTTCAAGATTTTGCTAATTATAACCCCAGGTGCATCCAAACAAAATTTTTAAGTAATGAATGGATTATTGAACAAGAAAACATTTTTTATCTATTATGCATTCCAAAATAACAAGAGAATATTAGGAAATTTTTTGGATGACATCAGGTGCGGCAAAAAAAGAAAACTGATACCATAGAAGGCAAGATAGATCGACATGAGAGTTGCCGGTCTCAAATATTCAATTGATCTTTTCTATGTTATTTATAACCGTGATTAATTATTTTATTTATATGTGATTGTAGCCCGTAGCAACGCACGGACATTCTACTAATTGATAATAATTTAGAGATTTTTTGTGCATGGATTTGTGCATGACATTTTTCATTAGCGCTACTTAAACCAAGCCTAACAAAAATCATATATGATGAGCCCCTAAAGCCGGGCGTGGCGGAACGCGCCGTTCCATCTAGTATTTTTGAAAATGAGATGCAGAGGGGAACGCATAACACAACACACTTTGCCGAAGTTTCTCTGTATTGAGTTGTTTATCCGGTGACCCCATCTCGGTGACTACATGCATATGCACAAACGCTCGGTGAGTAGGCCCTAGAAACTCTAGCTCTTAGAATATTCCCCGGATGAGGTAGTACCATAAGAGTTTTGTGGTGAGTCTCGCCACGGCTGCTTGCTTTTGTTTAACTACTCTATCCGTTTTAAATTAGATAATTTCTATTTATATACACATGTGAACAAATGTAAACCATTTAATTTAGAACGGAGGGAGTATAATATATCTATCCACAACACCGATCCGCGTGCTTCGATTACTTCGTCTATGTCAGATGGCCATCGCGGCTCAAAACGGTGCTGCATCGGTGCTCTCATATTTTTGTCCCTCTTTCTCTTGACATTTGACATGTATCACTGATTCATATGTGTGCGTGCTAAATGTTTCTAGTGGTGTATGGTTCTATATTTATGTCTTCCAAAAAAAACTAAATTAATTTTTTTTGCATAATCCTCTCACATATGATGGATGTCGCGTGACCTGGGGATGAACATTGGACCGAGAGCAATTAGTTAGCGAACACTCCTTCGAGACCCACGTAAGGATCACTCTAAGAGCGCGTCGAGCACTTTTCTCATGTGTTTGTTCTTTTATTTTTTGTGTACGAATTTAGGTATTTAAATTGGTTTTTTTGGGGGAGGGGGAAGGAGGGGGGGGGGGGTCGTTTTTTCGGTTTTCGCGTGGTTTTTCTTACATGATTTTTTGAAAGCACGATCGTGCATCTATTGCAGGCACGAATTTGCGTCCACAAGAGACACGTCATGTGCCTCTAAAAAAAGGCACGATCATGCTTTTCCTGGAGGCGCGAGTATGCTTTTGCGAAAGTCACACCGCGTGCTTCGAAAAAAGCACGCCTCATTCCTCCAAAAAGACATGAATGTGCTTCTCGTGGAGGCACGAATATGCTTTCGTGAAAAGGCACACTGCGTGCCTCTAAAAAGAGAGAAAAAAGAACCTTCAGATCGTGATAAATGACGTGCGTACCGTGCAGTGCTTGTCAAGCATGGAAAGGATAAAAGCGTTCGTTGAAAGAAGTACTCGTCAATTAGCGATTTTGGATTGGACAAAAGTAAAATGTGAACGCTGCATCACCGGCCAACTTCTGTCCAGCCCAGTCTAAAGCTTCAAGGCCTAGCCCAGCAACCATTTTTGTTATATCTAGCAGCCAACCTATAAACTTTAAGCTCACTCTCCATTTTTTTTCTAGATTCACCACTGATAGACCTAGTGCTGGAGACGTCGTCGGACCATCCGCCGAGGCCAGCCAAGGTTGTCAATCATCATTTCCACGTCATGAACATTGCTATTTTTTTAGAATACAGAATAGCATGTGTATCATATATTAAAGAGAGAGCAGAAAAGATTCCCTAGTCCACAAAAGTACAACGCTCAGCTCCTTCTTACATAGGAGACCGAGCACACCACCCTACTCCATCCTTACACGCAAAAACTCCTATCTTGTAGAGACCCACAAATCCGCCCCTCTGAGAGCCTCCTTGAGGAGTCCCGCGCGCCTCCAAGCCTCGCCTTCCTCATGGATCCCTTGCAAAACCACGGACGAGGACGAGGAAGGCGTGGCGCCATATCTCACATAGACCCAACATGCAAATTGTCCTGGTCTCTTTCCTCTCCCCACCCCGCATATCACACCGGGCAATCTAGTTCAACATGTGCTCGCCTAGGTGCGGCACCAGGTCCAGCCGTTCAACCGTTGATAGAGTCATGTGCCAAACCTCGCAGGAAAGAACGCAACCCACCAGGAGGTGAGAGATGTCCTCCGAGTGCTGATCACAGAAGAGGCAGGCCGCCGGGTGCGGCAACCCTCTCCTCGCGAGCCTATCCGCCGTCCAATATCTATCCTTGAGGGCCAACCATGCGAAGAATCGACAACGCAGCGGGGACCTTGACCTCCACATAAACTCCGCCGAAGGCGAGACCTTCAGACTGACAAACTTCATCGCAAAGGCCGTCTGCGCGGAGAAGCGGCCATCCCTCTCCCAAGACCAGGCAAACTTACCCGGGATGTCATTTGTTTTTTTTGAGGGGTTTTCAAAACTTTACTGCTCACCATCCACAACCATACCGATACAACCAATGTCATGAGGGTTTACAAGCCACACATGGCGAACCTTTGGTAACGAAAGAGAAAACTTAGCTAAATTATGCGAGTCTAAATTCGAAAAGCGACTTTCAAAGATAAAATTACAGCTAGAAAACGTGCTTCGGCGCGCCAAAATTTCCTTGATGATCGTGAAATTTGCACCTCCCTCCGAAGCATGAAGCTCATCCACCACCGTCTTGCAATCGCTCGAGATAATAATGCTTCGCTTGTAATGATCATCCGCCAGACACTGACCTTCACAGATTGCAATTGATTCAAGGATTTTCGGATCCGACGCGCCTTCCACCACCAACGACGAGGAGCCCAGAAACAGCCTTGTGTGATCACGGCACACAGCTGCAACTGCACCTACTCCCTCGCCCAGCGCCGCGTCCACTTTCACCTTCATCACACCCTCGGACGGAAGCCTCCAGCTGTTGCGCCTTGCATGTGACGATGCTCGAATCCCAGCAGCTTGAGGTAGGCTACTCACCACCGGGTGCCCGTCCTTCTGCTTGATAACGTCCAGCTCCGTGATGAAGCCCTTGACAAACATATGAGTTCCCAGGGGGATTTGGTAAATCGATTCATGGATAATCTTCCTCCGTGCCGTCCAGATAGCCCAGAGTGTGAAAGCCATCTTCACAAAATCAGCATGTGATAACAAATCCTGGAGATGAAAGAGCCATTGCCGAGCACTAGGCTGGTGAACATCCATCATTATCTCCACAAGATTGTCTCCTGCTAAGGCCCACACACACCTAGACATTGAGCACTCCAGTAAAGAGTGAACCCAAGAGTCATTATTGCCGCATAGAGGGCATAGATCATTAGTCGCCATATTCCGGTGGTGCCTCACATCTTCCGTTGACAGTGATTGTCTTGCCAATCTCCACAGAAAAGTTCTAATTTTCCCAGGCACAAGCGTGTTCCACAAAGCCGACCACACTTTCTTCTCAGTATCTAAGTCAGACATAGACGCTCGACCATCACGTAGGTCATTCTGCTCGTTTCTGGTCTGCACCAACAGGCGGTAGCACAACTTCACGGAGAATTGTCCTTTCTTCTCATATTACCACGCCCAAAAATCCTCCATTGTCATGGTTGTAATATGTAACACCCTCACTGTCAGTGAACAGTAATCACTGTTACTGTTCATCTGTACCGTTCAAATTTTTTGCTTTAATCAAATGGTTCAGTTCAAATTCAAATTCCCCTTTGATATGGTGGCAAGCAAAGTGAACCATGGACCTTGATCATCATGGATGAAAACAAAGTCCAAGCCATTTGAGTTGAAATTCAAACAAACCCTAAAATGCCTTCTTATGAATATTAAAAATTATGGTGACAATAAATATTTTCCAAAAATCTTGGAACCACTTTTATAAATTCTCAGATAATCACTGGACCAAAACCATATGGGTTTGGGTATTTATAGTGCTATGGAAAATTCTTAACAATTCAAAACAGTGGCCAAAATCCCTATTTAAATCATTTAATATTTAAATCAAATATTAAACGACTTTTATTATTGCCCAATCTTTTTGTGGCAGTAATATATAGTGTGACAATAAATGTGGGATACATCCCATATTTTACAAAATGCCTAGATGAATAAAATTATTACAAAAGAAATAAACAGAAAAGAATATAACAAAAATAAAAGAAAAAGGAACCTAGCCTACCCAACCCCTCTCCTACTGGGCCACCCCGGCCCAGCTAACCCCAGCCCACGCCGAAACCGGCCTGAGTGGCCCAACCCCCATCTATCCCCTACCTCCCGCTACAGTGGGATGGCCATGGCGTGGAGGCCATCCCCTGGCTGCACACCGGCCGGCTGCCGTCGTGGCGCCCATCCCCTGGTTGCCGTCGACGATAAGGAGGCCCCGTGACCCAACCCTAACCCTAGAACCCGCCCTCCCCATCTCCTCGCCCCCTGTTCTTCTCGCCCGCCCCGCCCGAGCCCGCCCGTGGGCACGCGGTTGACGCCGGCGTGGCCACCGGCCACCTCAGCCCGCGCCACCAAGCCCGGAAGCTTCGCCGTGCTCCGCGCAGTTGAACCCCCCTTCCAATTCGGGCAGGGGCGCCTCCAAGCCGACGCCACGGTCATCTTCTTCCGCTCCGGTCACCACGGCGCCGACGCAGGATTCGACCTCCCCAAGCCTTCCCCGAGCCCGCCTTGCTCCTCTACACGACCTCTGTGAGCTGCTGAGTCGAACGCCCCTCTTCCCCCCTCGTTTAGCCGCCCGGGGCGTCGTGCCCGTGAGCCCCCTGCACCGGCCACCGCGGGCCGTGTCGCCGCCGTCGTGCCACGCCTCCTCCGCCCGCGCTAGCTACGTGAATGGGTGCGGCTCGTTCGGCTCGTTCGAACGAGCCCTCCCACGCTTCTTTTGGTCGCCGGGCTCGGGCGCTAGGTCGCCGCCGGTGAACCCCCTCGCCGCCGGCGTGGTCGCGACGGGCTGGCAGTGGCCTGGGTGCCACTGACCCGGGGGCCCCGCCTCGCTAATCCCCTGTGAGTTGGCTAACCAGACACTGACAGTGGGCCTACCCCCCTTAAACCCCATTTAATTAAACCATATAACTGTTAATTAGTCCCTGTTAGGATGATAGATGGGTCCCACTTGTAAGTAGTTAAAGGAAATGAATTTATAATAATATTAGTGTATGACATGTGGGCCCTGGCATTTTTTTAATTAATCTAAAATGATTTATCACATGCGAGGCTGACCAGTGGGTCCCCTCTGTCAGCTTGACCAGTCAACTGTGTTATGGATAATGTTCTGTTTAATAAATAAAAGAAATGCAAAAATGATTATAAATTGATTTAAAAGTGATATAAACTTTGAAAATTCATATAAAATAATCCGTATATCGGATCGAAAAACTTTATACATGAAAGTTGATCAGAAAAATATAAAGAATACGGTTACGCTATCCGTATGTCTGCCACACCCCCCTAACACACCGATCATCGACATTTCCCCCCCCCTCCTCCGGGCTGTCTGTCGATAATTTCCGGTACCAATAAAAAGTACCCGGATGAATTTATTCCGAACACGAAAGTTGTCCGGAAGGGTTCAACTAACACGGATACACCCCCCTTATGTTTGTCCGGTACCCACGACACCTCCGGCTTGATCCTTCCCCCTCCGGACCCCTGTCCGATAATCACCCGGAGTCGGTAGTTCATCCCCGGATGAATTCCCGCTCCGAGCCTGATACCTCATACTGCGTTAGAACACCGTTAACATTTCATCTGTCATGTCATGCATATGTTTGTATATTATTGCTGTGTATTTACTGTTTCCTCCCCCCTTAATCTCCGGTAGACCCCGCTGCTACCGCCGACTACACCGCTGCCGGGTACGACTACTTCGTCGACGACCCTACCCCTACCGTCGAGCTTGCAGGCAAGCAGAGCCATTCTCTTCCCCAGATATCGCCTATCTTTCCGTACTTTCTTGCACTAGGCATTGTTACTGCTGCTGCTACGTTATACTCCTATTCAATTGCATCGCCTGATTTTGTCGCCCCTAGATGTACCTTTCCTTTATCCTATGTTTCCCATTATTACTTATGCATTATTCAGCAGTGAGCCCTGCGCATTGTTAGCTAGGAATTGATAGCGGGCCGTGATCACTCAGGGGGTGAACACGGATACAATATATACAACTGCACAGGTACGGTACAATGCCGACACCGCCAAAGGCCCCTATCTGGGTTATGCCTAGTCGCCTCAAGTGTGAGCTATCAAGGAGTAATCCTTGTACTCCACTCGAGGCTAACTTTGTCTTGCCGCCATAGGGTCCTGGACAGCGGTTGTCCTTAAGGTAAGAAGTCGGGCGACCCAACGGTGCCCGCGAGAGGTATATCGTCGGGAACGACAGGGAGGGTACGACCGACGTTACTGGCGTGCTTGGCCCCTGCTCGTATCTCGCGAGAGCTACCAAACCACGAAAGTCGAGCTCTACCAAGAGCACACGCGAGACAAGGTAAGGAGACGGTTCACCTTGTTGGTAATCGCAGTGACTTGGTGGGACGACAGGGCAGGCACCGATGTACTGGTGGTCCTGACTGCTGTCGTTGACCGCGGGTCGGTTAAGTCGAGGCAACGATAACGGTTGTCACGCAGGTTAATTAAAATGCTAAATGGTTCGGCGGATGACTTGAGAGGCCCGTTGGTCTGTACGCACTACCTACACGTGGGATTACGGTGTGGGCCCTCCGCGTCGTAGTTTGTCCGAAAGCTCTTCAGACGTCAGCAGTACTGCGGCCTGATCGCCGGGAAGCGGTCTTGTCTTTTTGCTGCAGCAGGTGTGTTTGGATTTGCTTTTACTTCACCGGCCAGACTCGCACCGTGCAGGAGCGTGCAAGGGTGAGGGACCTAGACCCCTTGGCGCATAGGATATAGTCCGGCGGATGGCCTCTCTGTTGAGCCTAGGATGGGATGCGTCGTGTCGGATAGCCTCGGTGGGGCGTTCCCTAACAAGGTTCACGCCACCCTGGAGATCCGAGCGTGCAGGCTGAACAGTAGTGCACCCCTGCAGGGAGTTTAATCTATTCGAATAGCCGTGTCCACGGTAACAGGACGCTTTATGCTGAAGCTGGATCTTACCACTAGAAACTATTATTATTAAACTGTATGGTTCCGGGTTTTCTTCCTCGCGGGGATGTCGAGGAGGTGAACTCGGAGGCATTATTATTATTGTTAATCATTACAACTTATATTATACATTGTTGCAGCAACTTCTGCTTCATTGTTACTTTATTGCTTTATATAAACTGTTGGCTGATTCTTACCTCATGCTGCAAGACATCGTCGGAAGATGCTAGTCTTCGATAGGCCTAGCTTCTTACCCTTATTCTGATTTCTATCTTGCAGTCCACTATATACAGCCTCTTCTTTCCGTTGATACAATGCATAATGCTTAGTAGCGGACGTAAGACTCGCGGGTATACTAGATACTCACCTGCTTTATTTCCTTTACTGTTTTGCCTGATCGGCCGCTGCAGTCGACGTTGGAGCCCAGGAGCAGGAGTACCCCGGAGGCGGATACTACTACGTCGAGACCCCCGCTAACCAGGACCAGGAGTAGTTTCGGAGGCTCCTAGGCAGGAGGCCTTGCCTTTTCGATCTGTATCTCTGATGTTATTTGTGCTAGCCTTCTTAAGGCAAAACTTGACTAACTATGTCTGTACTCAGATATTATGGTTTGTATGACTTATGTATTCGGGTCCGAGTGACCCCCCCCTTTATTGTAACTTATTGGTTTATCCTTTTGTGTTTAGTGTTGTGCTGTGATATTCTCATCGTGGCACCCTAATCTCAGCCGTGTACCCTGCGTGTATGATTGCTGTACACGGATTGATTTTGGGGGCGTCACAAGTTGGTATCAGAGCCGACTGCCTGTAGGAAGCCACCCAACCACTACCTGGTCGAAGTTGAGTCTAGACTTTGAAAAACTATTTTTCTAACTTAATATTTGGCTTACGGGCCCACATCGATGTCACTACGTGTGATATCTATGGTATTAGGATCCTTTTCTCCTTACCTATGCTCTGGGAATCTGCTCTCTTATCCTTGCTGGTAAGTTTTACAAAATCTGACATTAGGATCACGTTCTCTTGATTCCACCCGGCGTTTTGGTGATTCCCACATTGATTGAGTCGTGTCGCAGGCGTCGTACGCCAGATCCCAGACCGCGGATCCCATTCTCATTCTGGGCAGGCCGCGCGTTCTCTGGCATCAACTCCTGTGGCCAACAGTTTTCTTGCGGCGTGATTGACATAGTGGAATCTATGTCGCGTCGTGTAATCCTAACCGCGGTCTGCGCGCCGCCTAGTGTGTCCTTTTTCCTTAATTTCTACGACGTTACGCTGCCCGATTTTCGATTGATTCTATGTGTGGATGTGTATGTCTTATATGACTACTCCTATATATCCGCGCTTCCTCTTTGTTGTCGCTTTACCTCTTACTCGTTTCCGGTATCTCGTTAAGATGTTCATCGCTGAAATACCCCTGTTAAATTCTAGCAGGATGGCTGGTCGTGGTGGTCGTGGTCGTGGTCGTGGTGCCAACGATCCACCTCCGCCGCCGGACTACATGGCCGCGATGATGCAGCAGTTTCAGATGAACCAAGTTTTTATGCAAGGAGTCATAGATCAGCTCCAGAATCAGAACCAGAACCAGCACCAGAACCAACCGCCTGTGGTTACTCTGCGGGATTTCATGCGTCTCAATCCCCCTCTCTTCCACCAACCGGAACAGCCACTGGATGCCGATGATTGGCTTCGTGACATCACTCGTCAGCTGGAGTTCGCTAATGTGAGCATTGCTGATTATGTCACCTTCGCGTCCTATTTCCTGCGTGGTCCCGCTGCTCAGTGGTGGGACACTTACAAGGGCTCGCTAGCTGAAGGGACTGTCGTCACCTGGAACGACTTCAAGACTTCCTTCCGTGCTCGTTATGTCCCCCAGGCGATTATGAACCGTATGAAGGCCGAGTTCCGCAACCTCGTTCAGGGCAACAAAACTGTCGAGGCTTACCAGAGGGAATTCCTCCGCCTCTCCCGCTATGCTGCAAGTGACCTACCCAATGATGCAAGTAGGCAAGAGAAGTTCCGTGATGGACTCAACCCAGATCTCCAGCTTGCACTGGCTTTGCACGTCTTCCCCGACTTCGCCACCATGGTGAATCAGACTATCACTCTGGAGACCGCTCAGCTTAAGTTCGGTGGTTTGCCCAAGCGCCCCCGTGATGCTGGCTCATCTTCGGGCACAGCACAGAAGCAGCGCGTTTGGCTTCCACACAGTGTGTTTCGTCCAACTGCCCCGGCAGCAAGGCCGTCGTATGTTGCACCCCGTCTGCCTCCGCCCCCGCCGAGACAGCCGAAGACTGAGACTGCAACTCTCCGTCCGCAAGATGGCCTGTGTTTCAAGTGCCGTCAGCCAGGCCATATTTCCAGAGACTGCCCTCAGCGACAGAATCAACTGGTAGTTCACCCTGCTGGCCGCGGAAATGGCCGTGGCAACAATGGGACCCTCAACTATAATACTGGGTCAAATCCTCATGCTCGTGGTCATGCTTACAACATTGATGTTGAGGCAGCTCAGGAACAGCCCGCTACTGTGATGGGTACACTCCTCGTTAACTCAATACCTGCTTCTGTTTTATTTGATACAGGAGCATCGCATTCATTTATGTCTGGAGCATTTGCTTCTAATCATGGCATTTACCACGAAAAGATGCATACCCCCTTAATAGTCCGGACTCCCGGTACCCAGTGTCGTGTCGACATGGTTGCACCTAACCTCACTGTCGAGATCGAGAGATTTGAGTTCATGGTTTCTCCGCACATTCTGAAAACCTCCACCATCGACCTTATCCTTGGCATGGATTGGCTAAAAACCCACAATGCCGCACTTTATTGTGGCACCAAGGTCATCCAACTTTTTCATCCTTCTGGCGCGATTTTGAGTCACACTGCCGTTGTGTCGATGAATGCCGAAGCTCGTATATATGCTCTGAATGCCTTGAATGTCGCACCTCTCGAAGGGATTGAGAAAGTCCCAATCGTTTGTGATTTTACCGACGTATTCCCAGAAGAACTGCCAGGGATACCCCCGATTAGGGAAGTTGAATTCGTCATCGACTTGAAGCCTGGTACGATCCCTATTGCCAAGCGCCCATATAAGATGCCACCTCACCACCTCCTTGAATTGAAGAAGGAGATCGACACGGCCCTTGAGAAAGGCTTCATCCGTCCTAGTTCCTCTGCTTGGGGAGCACCTTCGCTCTTTGTCAAGAAGAGTGATGGCACGAACCGTTTGGTCCAAGATTACCGACCTATCAACCAAGCCACGATACAGAACAAGTACCCCCTCCCTCGGATCAATGATCTTTATGATCAACTTGCTGGATCCACGGTGTTTTCAAAACTCGACTTAAGGTTGGGTTACCATCAGATCCGGGTCCGTGATGAGGACATCCCGAAGACTGCATTCATTACTCGCTATGGGTCATACGAGTACACTGTCATGTCCTTTGGCTTGACGAATGCACCAGCCACCTTCTCCAGATTGATGAACTATATATTCATGGAATACCTCGACAAGTTTGTCGTGGTTTATCTGGATGATATATTGATTTACTCCAAGACCGATGCAGAACATGCTGAACATCTTCGCCTTATACTTGAAAAGCTTCGAGAACACAAACTGTATGCTAAATACTCTAAGTGTGAGTTCTGGCTTCCTGAAGTAACCTACCTTGGTCATGTGATTTCCAAGGATGGCGTTGCCGTCAACCCCGAACGTATTCAGACTATTCTTGACTGGACTCCGCCCAGGACTGTCAAGCAAGTCAGAAGTTTCCTCGGCCTTGCCAGCTATTGCCGCCGTTTCGTCGAGAACTTCTCCAAGATTGCCAAGCCTCTGACTAATCTGCTTCACAAAGGCGTCAAGTTTGGGTGGACTGATAAATGTCAAGAAAGTTTTCAAGCTCTCAAGGACAAGCTCACTTCACCCCCAGTGCTTGCTCCGCCTGATACTCAGAAGGACTTCGTGATATATTGCGACGCGTCTCGTCAAGGCTTAGGCTGTGTCCTAATGCAAGAGCGCAAAGTGATTGCTTATGGCTCTCGTCAATTGCGTGCTCACGAAGAAAACTATCCAACACATGATCTCGAATTGGCAGTAGTAATTTATGCATTGAAGCTGTGGCGACATTACCTCGTCGGTAATCGTTGCGAGATCTTCACCGACCACCAAAGCCTGAAGTACCTGTTTACGCAACCAGACCTGAATCTCCGCCAACAGAGATGGCTCGAGACAATAGCCGACTACGACATGGGAATTTCTTACACCCCCGGAAAAGCTAATGTGGTGGCCGATGCCTTAAGCCGCAAAGCCTATTGTAGTGAACTTGAAGTTCAGGTGCAACAGCCACGTCTGTATGCAGAACTCCGCAAGCTGAACATCGAAATTGTTCTGCAGGGATATGTGAACTCCCTGGTGGTCCAACCAGACCTCGACACCCGCATCAAGACGGTACAACATTATGACTCTGACATTTGGAAGATTAAGCATCGTGTCGCGCGCGGAGAGCCCTCATTCTTCACTATTGATGCAAATGATGATAATGCGGTGTACTTCAAGGGTCGTTTAGTGGTTCCGGTAGCCAAGGCCAACCTGAATTACGCCTCTGATGTCATGAAAGAAGCTCATGATACACCTTTGTCGATTCACCCTGGTAGTACCAAGATGTACCAAGACATTCGTCAGCGGTACTGGTGGTCCAACATGAAACAAGACATTGCTCGTTATGTTGATGAGTGTGACGTTTGTCGTCGCGTGAAAGCCGAACATCAAAGACCTGCTGGTACTCTGCAACCACTCTCTATTCCTGAATGGAAATGGGACAAGATTGAAATGGACTTCGTCACCGGATTTCCCCGATCACAGAAAGGTCATGATGCCATCTTTGTCGTCATCGACCGATTCTCCAAGGTTGCCCACTTTCTGCCTGTCAAGGAGACGATCTCTGCTAGTCAGTTGGCAGACTTGTATGTTTCCAGAATTGTTTCCCTCCACGGTATTCCGTTGGAGATCAGTTCAGACCGTGGCAGCATTTTCACCTCGAAGTTCTGGGATAGTTTCCAAGAAGCTATGGGCACTCACCTAAATTTCAGCACCGCTTACCACCCCCAGTCGCAAGGCCAAGTCGAACGAGTCAACCAAGTACTTGAAGATATGCTTCGAGCGTGTGTCATTTCATTCGGTAAGAAGTGGGAGGAATCTCTTCCATTTGCCGAATTCTCGTACAACAATAGCTATCAAGCTAGTCTGAAGATGGCACCCTTTGAAGTTCTCTATGGACGTAAGTGTCGAACCCCCCTGAATTGGTCCGAAACTGGAGAACGAACTCTCATTGGTCCGGACATCATACAGCATGCCGAAGATCAGGTTCGCGTTATCCGTGAACACTTGAAAGCTGCTCAGTCTCGTCAGAAGAGCAACTATGATCGCAAGCACAAGGAAATGGTCTATCAACCTGGCGAATATGCATACCTCCGTGTCACCCCGATGCGAGGCACTCACCGCTTCGGGATCAAAGGCAAGTTAGCTCCTCGCTACATTGGCCCATTCCGTATTCTTTCCAGAAGTGGACCAGTGGCATACCGTTTGGAATTGCCGCTGAACCTCTCTCAAGTCCACGATGTATTCCACGTGTCACAACTCCGACGCTGCTTCAAGGACCCTATTCGCGAAGTGGAACATGATATGATTGAGCTGCAGCAGGACTTGACTTATCAAGAACATCCGAGCCGCATTCTCGATCAGTCTGAACGTCGAACCCGCAACAAGACCGTCAAGTTCCTCAAAGTTCAGTGGTCGAATCATTCTGGAGATGAAGCCACTTGGGAACGCGAAGATCGTCTTCGTGAAGAATACCCCGATCTTTTCACCTCTACCACTTAAATTCTCGGGACGAGAATTCTTTTAGTGGGGGAGATTTGTAACACCCTCACTGTCAGTGAACAGTAATCACTGTTACTGTTCATCTGTACCGTTCAAAATTTTTGCTTTAATCAAATGGTTCAGTTCAAATTCAAATTCCCCTTTGATATGGTGGCAAGCAAAGTGAACCATGGACCTTGATCATCATGGATGAAAACAAAGTCCAAGCCATTTGAGTTGAAATTCAAACAAACCGTAAAATGCCTTCTTATGAATATTAAAAATTATGGTGACAAGAAATATTTTCCAAAAATCTTGGAACCACTTTTATAAATTCTCAGATAATCACTGGACCAAAACCATATGGGTTTGGGTATTTATAGTGCTATGGAAAATTCTTAAAAATTCAAAACAGTGGCCAAAATCCCTATTTAAATCATTTAATATTTAAATCAAATATTAAATGACTTTTATTATTGCCCAATCTTTTTGTGGCAGTAATATATAGTGTGACAATAAATGTGGGATACATCCCATATTTTACAAAATGCCTAGATGAATAAAATTATTACAAAAGAAATAAACAGAAAAGAATATAACAAAAATAAAAGAAAAAGGAACCTAGCCTACCCAACCCCCCTCCTACTGGGCCACCCCGGCCCAGCTAACCCCAGCCCACGCCGAAACCGGCCTGAGTGGCCCAACCCCCATCTATCCCCTACCTCCCGCTAGAGTGGGATGGCCATGGCGTGGAGGCCATCCCCTGGCTGCACACCGGCCGGCTGCCGTCGTGGCGCCCATCCCCTGGTTGCCGTCGACGATAAGGAGGCCCCGTGACCCAACCCTAACCCTAGAACCCGCCCTCCCCATCTCCTCGCCCCCTGTTCTTCTCGCCCGCCCCGCCCGAGCCCGCCCGTGGGCACGCGGTTGACGCCGGCGTGGCCACCGGCCACCTCAGCCCGCGCCACCAAGCCCGGAAGCTTCGCCGTGCTCCGCGCAGTTGAACCCCCCTTCCAATTCGGGCAGGGGCGCCTCCAAGCCGACGCCACGGTCATCTTCTTCCGCTCCGGTCACCACGGCGCCGACGCAGGATTCGACCTCCCCAAGCCTTCCCCGAGCCCGCCTTGCTCCTCTACACGACCTCTGTGAGCAGCTGAGTCGAACGCCCCTCTTCCCCCCTCGTTTAGCCGCCCGGGGCGTCGTGCCCGTGAGCCCCCTGCACCGGCCGCCGCGGGCCGTGTCGCCGCCGTCGTGCCACGCCTCCTCCGCCCGCGCTAGCTACGTGAATGGGTGCGGCTCGTTCGGCTCGTTCGAACGAGCCCTCCCACGCTTCTTTTGGTCGCCGGGCTCGGGCGCTAGGTCGCCGCCGGTGTGGTCGCGACGGGCTGGCAGTGGCCTGGGTGCCACTGACCCGGGGGCCCCGCCTCGCTAATCCCCTGTTAGTTGGCTAACCAGACACTGACAGTGGGCCTACCCCCCTTAAACCCCATTTAATTAAACCATATAACTGTTAATTAGTCCCTGTTAGGATGACAGATGGGTCCCACTTGTAAGTAGTTAAAGGAAATGAATTTATAATAATATCAGTGTATGACATGTGGGCCCTGGCATTTTTTTAATTAATCTAAAATGATTTATCACATGTGAGGCTGACCAGTGGGTCCCCTCTGTCAGCTTGACCAGTCAACTGTGTTATGGATAATGTTCTGTTTAATAAATAAAAGAAATGCAAAAATGATTATAAATTGATTTAAAAGTGATATAAACTTTGAAAATTCATATAAAATAATCCGTATATCGGATCGAAAAACTTTATACATGAAAGTTGATCAGAAAAATATAACGAATACGGTTACGCTATCCGTATGTCTGCCACACCCCCCTAACACACCGATCATCGACATTTCCCCCCCCTCCTCCGGGCTGTCTGTCGATAATTTCCGGTACCGATAAAAAGTACCCGGATGAATTTATTCCGAACACGAAAGTTGTCCGGAAGGGTTCAACTAACACGGATACACCCCCCTTATGTTTGTCCGGTACCCACGACACCTCCGGCTTGATCCTTCCCCCTCCGGACCCCTGTCCGATAATCACCCGGAGTCGGTAGTTCATCCCCGGATGAATTCCCGCTCCGAGCCTGATACCTCATACTGCGTTAGAACACCGTTAACATTTCATCTGTCATGTCATGCATATGTTTGTATATTATTGCTGTGTATTTACTGTTTCCTCCCCCCTTAATCTCCGGTAGACCCCGCTGCTACCGCCGACTACACCGCTGCCGGGTACGACTACTTCGTCGACGACCCTACCCCTACCGTCGAGCTTGCAGGCAAGCAGAGCCATTCTCTTCCCCAGATATCGCCTATCTTTCCGTACTTTCTTGCACTAGGCATTGTTACTGCTGCTGCTACGTTATACTCCTATTCAATTGCATAGCCTGATTTTGTCGCCCCTAGATGTACCTTTCCTTTATCCTATGCTGCCCATTATTACTTATGCATTATTCAGCAGTGAGCCCTGCGCATTGTTAGCTAGGAATTGATAGCGGGCCGTGATCACTCAGGGGGTGAACACGGATACAATATATACAACTGCACAGGTACGGTACAATGCCGACACCGCCAAAGGCCCCTATCTGGGTTATGCCTAGTCGCCTCAAGTGTGAGCTATCAAGGAGTAATCCTTGTACTCCACTCGAGGCTGACTTTGTCTTGCCGCCATAGGGTCCTGGACAGCGGTTGTCCTTAAGGTAAGAAGTCGGGCGACCCAACGGTGCCCGCGAGAGGTATATCGTCGGGAACGACAGGGAGGGTACGACCGACGTTATTGGCGTGCTTGGCCCCTGCTCGTATCTCGCGAGAGCTACCAAACCACGAAAGTCGAGCTCTACCAAGAGCACACGCGAGACAAGGTAAGGAGACGGTTCACCTTGTTGGTAATCGCAGTGACTTGGTGGGACGACAGGGCAGGCACCGATGTACTGGTGGTCCTGACTGCTGTCGTTGACCGCGGGTCGGTTAAGTCGAGGCAATGATAACGGTTGTCACGCAGGTTAATTAAAATGCTAAATGGTTCGGCGGATGACTTGAGAGGCCCGTTGGTCTGTACGCACTACCTACACGTGGGATTACGGTGTGGGCCCTCCGCGTCGTAGTTTGTCCGAAAGCTCTTCAGACGTCAGCAGTACTGCGGCCTGATCGCCGGGAAGCGGTCTTGTCTTTTTGCTGCAGCAGGTGTGTTTGGATTTGCTTTTACTTCACCGGCCAGACTCGCACCGTGCAGGAGCGTGCAAGGGTGAGGGACCTAGACCCCTTGGCGCATAGGATATAGTCCGGCGGATGGCCTCTCTGTTGAGCCTAGGATGGGCTGCGTCGTGTTGGATAGCCTCGGTGGGGCGTTCCCTAACAAGGTTCACGCCACCCTGGAGATCCGAGCGTGCAGGCTGAACAGTAGTGCACCCCTGCAGGGAGTTTAATCTATTCGAATAGCCGTGTCCACGGTAACAGGACGCTTTATGCTGAAGCTGGATCTTACCACTAGAAACTATTATTATTAAACTGTATGGTTCCGGGTTTTCTTCCTCGCGGGGATGTCGAGGAGGTGAACTCGGAGGCATTATTATTATTGTTAATCATTACAACTTATATTATACAATGTTGCAGCAACTTCTGCCTCGTTGTTACTTTACTGCTTTATATAAACTGTTGGCCGATTCTTACCTCATGCTGCAAGACATCGTCAGAAGATGCTAGTCTTCGATAGGCCTAGCTTCTTACCCTTATTCTGATTTCTATCTTGCAGTCCACTATATACAGCCTCTTCTTTCCGTTGATACAATGCATAATGCTTAGTAGCGGACGTAAGACTCGCGGGTATACTAGATACTCACCTTTGCTTTATTTCCCCTTTTTTCGCTTTGCCTGATCGGCCGCTGCAGTCGACGTTGGAGCACAGGAGCAGGAGTCCCCCGGAGGCGGATACTACTACGTCGAGACCCCCGCTGACCAGGACCAGGAGTAGTTTCGGAGGCTCCCAGGCAGGAGGCCTGGCCTTTTCGATCTGTATCTCTGATGTTATTTGTGCTAGCCTTCTTAAGGCAAAACTTGACTAACTATGTCTGTACTCAGATATTATGGTTTGTATGACTTATGTATTCGGGTCCGAGTGACCCCCCCCTTTATTGTAACTTATTGGTTTATCCTTTTGTGTTTAGTGTTGTGCTGTGATATTCTCACCGTGGCACCCTAATCTCAGCCGTGTACCCTGCGTGTATGATTGCTGTACACGGATTGATTTTGGGGGCGTCACATAATAGGAATATTTAGGATGATCTCCTGATCGGCCGGCAGAAAGAAGCGCTTCACCTTGCCCGTGTTCCAGGATGCCGTCGATCTGCCAATAAGGTCCCCCACAAGCGTCGGAACCTCATTGGACAAACAAACAATAGGTCTCATATTAGAATCTCTCGGAAGCCAATTGTCCTCCTTAATTCTGGTCGAATTTCCGTCGCCAATTATGCGAATCAAACCAAGTTTTAGAGCTTCTTTTCCTTCATGAACCGCTCTCCAGACTTGCGACGGTGTGCTCCGAGTTCAGCATCAAGAAACATTGTTGAGGGATAGTAAATAGCTTGTAACATCCTGCTGCAAAGCGATGAAGGGCTTTGTAGGATGCGCCAGGCCTGCCTTGCTAAGCGAGCAATGTTGAAGATTTCCATATCCCGAAAGCCAAGCCCCCCATCACTTCTTGGTTGGGTCATCGCTTGCCAGGAGACCCAATGAGGCTTGCGACTCCCTTCTCTGCTACCCAAAAAGAACTGCCTGATCAGTTTGTTAAGTTGTTCGCAAAGACCCCTTGGTAACTTAAAGCATGACATGGAGTAGACAGGGACTGCCTGCGCCCGGGATGTCATTTGTAAGGTGCACCTTCTGAATCCTGGGCCAAATCAGCAATAATTGCCACATCTCATCCGCCCGCAGGTTAGGACCAAGACATTGCGCCCAACGAGCCCCCTCCAGGGCCATAGACACCGACATTGAGGCCCTCACTTTACTAGGGACCCACGCATAGAGCAAGGGGGCCACCTCGCAAAGTCGCAGGTCGTCCAGCCATCAGTCCTCCTAGAAGATGATTGTGGAGGCACCATCCCCAACCGTCGCCCTGGACGCCGCCCGGAAGAGATCCATGGACTCCAGGGGAGCATAGATATGGAATTCGCCCAAGGCCTCCCACATCGGTCCGACTAAGCCAAGGCCATCGCGCGAAGCGCCGGGTTCAACCAACTGAGGTTAGACACTCCCAGGCCACCAGCCCAAGCGGGCCTGCGCACCGCATAGTTTCCACCCTTCGCCTCAGCACCACACCACCACAGGAAGCTTCTGTAGATTTTGATCATGGCCCCAATCGTCTTCACCGGAAGGTCCAGGGCGAGCATAGTATGAATAGGGACCACACACAACACCGATTGACAAGGGCAGACGACCACTGTTCGGAAGCAGAGCCGCCCGCCAGCGAGGGAGGCAGCCGGCCAGGCGGTCCACCAAACCCTGCATCTGTGTTGCCGTGGGCTTCCTAAGAGTGATGGGCAAACCCAAAAATGCCTAACGTAGACCGAGCTACACGTAGCCCTTTATTTTGAACAAGGCATAAAATATATTTATATTATCCAGAAAATATTGAATTTTTTATGAATACACATACACATGTATATAACATATGTGCAAATTTTCATACCATTATACTTTCACATGTGGCGTATGAAAAAAAGACAAAAAATTGATTTTAAATGAGCTTTTTGTTGTTGTTTTTGGGCTGAAAATTTGTTTTTTATGTGTAGGCTTCATATTAAAATATTTTAAAACGAAATTTGACATGTTCATATGAAATACATATAAGTTTCCACAGAATTTTTTTTGAATTTTTTTAAAAAAAATTAAATATGTTTTACGATCTTTTCAAAATAAAGGGCTACGTGTAGCTCGGCCTCCAGAAATCCGCACTCGGGCAAACCCAAGTACTTGCAGGGAAAGTCAGCAGCTAGGCACCCAAGGGAGGCGCAGAGTGAGGCAATCTCATCACAAGTGCACCGGACGGACGGGGATAGCCGCGCTATTACCCATGTTGACCCGAATTCCAGCCGCATCCCCAGATAGCTGTAGGATGGCTCCACAAGTCGCCGCCTCAATCCCGCTTGGGCGAGAACACCATGACATCGTCCATAAACATCAGCACTCTATGTTGTAACCCCGTCCTCGCCAAGGGGGCGAGAAGGGCCCTAGTCACAGGCTCACAGCCAGCTCAAAGAGGCAGTGCAGCGGCTCCATGCAGAGGATGAAGATCATCGGCGCGAGAGCGGATCACCCTGATGCAAACCTCTGCAGCTCAGAATCAGGGCGCCAGGTGTCCCATTGACCATAATCCACGCTGCTAATAATCCTTTCCTTTTTACGCTATCCTAGTCGCGCGTAACAGGACGAACCTGAAACTTGAGAGGTTACGTTGCTACTATACGTAATGTTCTGAATAAGTCGTTCCTTCCTACACTGTTCTGAGTAAGTTCTGAATATCTTGAAACATGAGCATGTATGCTCTCACAAGTGTGGCATGACGGACTCCTCGTGCTCGGGGCGGTGGAGGTTGTGCAGGATGTAGAGGGAGGCCGAGGAGAGGAAGATGCAGACGGAGTAGCTGAGCAGGTCCAGCCCAGTGGTGATCTTCACCATCTTGCTCCGCTCGAACATCTTCACCAGCAGGATCATCACTATGACGTGCCCCACTTTCGTCTTGAGCTCGTCCAGGGACGTGATCTTCATCCACTTCGGCCTCTCCTGCAACAACAACACCAACAAGTTCAGGTTTCTGAATCTGAACTTGCAGCTGCCTATATGTTTTTGTTAGTGATCGATGAAATCTCACCTTCAGGGCGAACATCCCAAACAGCGACGATCCCTGCAGAGCCCTGTCGGAGCCAGATGGCAGATCGTTGGACGCGTTGCTGATGAACAGCCCGTAGAGGCCCATCCCGAAGATCAGCATGACGGTTCCAGCAAGATACACATCTGCAACAGCAAAGTGCAAAAACTACAGCGTCAGCAGCAGTTAGTGACTGTAAATCATCCCAGTCATCATGTGATGTGCACCAGTTCGATAGCAGAGTAGTATCTCACTCACCAATGGCCTCGACAACTTTGAGGACCATCTGCCCTGTGTGGACTCCTTTGGCGCAGCTCGTCCAGTAGACGCAGTACGCCTCTTTTATGTACACGCATCCCTGATGATGGACAACAGATGAGCAGATACGAGATGCTTAACTGGATGATCCATCTCAACGAACGATGTTGATCAGTGAAAACAAGTACTAGTGGAATTCCGTTTGGTTATCTGAATCCCGAGGAGGTGCACAGATCGGGTTGAGGGAAGTTACGTTGAGGAAGCAGAGGAGGGAGCCCGCCAGCGACCCGGCGACGGCGAGCAGGGCCAGGAACCGGAAGTCGAAGATGATCTGCGCGGAGAAGAGCACCAGCCCACGCAGACGATAAGCATGAGGATAATCTTGGATGAGGCGCGTGCTTAGCTTAGCTTACCCTCTCGACGGTGGTCTCGATGGAGGTGGACTTGGCGGTGCCGGAGAGGGCGCCGTTGGTCCCGCCGTAGTCGCGCGCCTTGGCCTTGGAGTTGGACGCCTCCGAGCCACGCAGCACCGCGTCCACCGCGGCGTCGCTTCCGGACGGCGAGGACGCGGCGGCAGAGGCGACGACCGCGCCGAACCTGGACGGCCGCCGGTAACTAAGCCGGCTCGTCGTATCCGGTCGCCGGAAAGACGGGGAGGCGGTGCCGTGGACCGGGGCGAGGCAGCCGGAGAGCAGCAGCAGAGCCATGGCCCGCACGCCGGACAATGCGCGCGTGTGAGGAGTGAGGCGAGGCGAGGCGACTGGCTGCCGAGGGCGGGGCGGAGTGTGTGGCTCTGGCTGACACCGTTCTTTTTTTCTCCACCAGTGGAGTGGAGTGGCGTGAACCGAGCGATCCGGAGGAGAGAGAGGGGTTTATCGCGGGCATGAACGACGACGACGTCGCTGTCGGCGATGTGGTTTGTAGCACATGGCGGGGAGCAGTTGTGTGGCGCGCAGGTTTGTTGGTTCTCGGGGCAGGATGACCTGACGGGCCGACATCACTGAATGGGCGGTTATGAACTGAGCTTGATCAACTTGAAAGGCACTAGTCAAAGATCCCTTATAATTACGTTCAAAAAAAGAAGACCCCTTATAATTTCAGTTTAGCTGCATGTGAGTAGTCTGAAAATCACATTTGAATCTATCAATTTTGAATGAAGGAAGGAGTTACCGCCTAAAGGAAGGAAGGAGGAGGCGCCGACTCACCAAAGAAGAAGCAACCTCTGGATCTATCTTAAGGTGGCAGGCTCGCCGAATGACTATCTTAGAAGTGCGGAGGTGGTGATCTTTGCTGGAAAAATCCGTAGGTTTGTCGGGGTTTGAGGATGTCTGGCGGTGACGACAAAACCAAGATAAGGGGAGATCTAGGGGAGGGTTAGAGGCGAGGGGCAAGATGGTCGCGGGAATACCGCCGGCCGAGGGCGACGAAGGTAGGCGGCCCGATCGATGGCAGGCGAGACGGTTGGGTGAAGAAGAAAGTTGTAAGGTTGAAAATGGTCCATTGACCGTGGTTTGGCATCCATCAGATGTAAATGAAACGATCGGCCTTTTTTTCTTCAGTTGTTTGAATACAAGCCTATCACTTATAATTTAGCCCTGAAACGGCTCTTGTAACTTAATTTTTCTATATATGAGCAACTAAAGAAATACGAGCCTAACTAAACTTTCAAAATTAACTTCTCAAACGAACTAGACATCACATGGTAGCCTCTCTCCCTCTACGTCTTCTTCATTCTTCTTTCTTCTTCCTTTCATGAGATCAACTATGAATTTCCAGAATTTGACAATTTTTATGAGCTAGGTACTACCTAGAACAAATGCTCCGCAAAAGTAACTTGGCAGCCTTATCGTGCATGATGTAAGCGTGTAACGAAGTAGTAGATAAAGCAGTTGAAATTAGTTCTCCAAGGGCCATGACTTGAGCACTTCCTCATCTGGATGAATTCTTCCCCTCATCCTTATGCGATGACATTGCTCGGAGTGCAAGGATTCAATGGAATCGGTCATGGCGACCAACGACCACTCTTCCTATATGATTTTTCATGTAGGTGTCCTTCGCATATTGAAAATATGTCTTCAAGGCAATAATAAAATATTATTATTTATTTTTATGTTCATAATTAACGTTTATATTTTTGTATTATAACTGCAATGATCATGAGTATGAGGTTCAGAAGAAACTCATTGGTATGTGTAGAAATATAAAGACAAAAGAGTTCATAGTCTAGCCTTTAAGACTCATGTGTTGTGTGATGATTAAGTTTTTGGATCATAGGGCATCGTTAATGTGATGAGGATACCAGTAACAATGAGAGCATACTACTAACAGAACAATAATGTTGAACGGATCCAACTTAATGACATAGTTTGATATCACATCGTAACAACATTATAAGTCATATCATATAATTCTTATCATACACATAATTTCTTAGAACATGAAAATATCAAGTTACTTCACACTGGATGATGAAATTTTGGGCTTATCAAACATTACCCGTTACTGAATGGCAATAATGGTAAGTTTCTAGATGCATCAAAAAGTGTATCTAGTGATCGGGATAGATCGTGATTGGGATTTTCTTCTCCATGATGGAGAGATATTTTCGTGGGCCATGTTGGTATTACAGCATCTATTATAGTCTGGCCATGCAAAATGTGATTTAGTCATGGGGATACAGAAATGTAAGAACAAGTAATAGAACAAATTGATATTGAGGATAACAAGTCGTTGTGATCAAGCGTTGCTTCGCAAGAAATACCACTTGCTCGCCTCGGGTTTTGGTATATATCATGAAGCAAAAGGAATGATGCATCTTTAATAAGAAGGTTCGCTCGATGCTTATTAGTGTATATGTGGCACTCAATGTGGGTGCTCAGATCTCGCTATTTCTTATTGATCGGAAAAGGTATTTCGGGTCATGTGCACATAATATTAAACCTATTGGATCACACACTTAATGGATAGTAGTCTGATAGATCACTAGAATGAAAAACGAATTGAGGATGGGCATGAAAAATGTTCCGCGGGGCTCAAGAAGTGTTCTGAATATGTTAGGATGGTCCCAAAATGTTCGGGAATGGTCGCATATGATTTCGAAATATCTGATAATGGTCCTTGGATATCCTGGATTGTTTGGAAATGTTACTGGTTGATCGCAGCGTGTCCCTAAGATGAGATGCGGCTCACGATATCTCTCAGGTGGTAACCTGAATGTTTCTGAAAGCATATCCAGATGGTTCCATAAAATTCGAAAACGGTCCCGGATGGTCCTGAAACATCTCGAAAGAATTTAAAAGGTTGGAACTTTCTGAAGTAGCCCAGAATGGTCCTAAAAGGTCTCGTAAGCTTCTTGAAGCTTCCAAAAGCTTCTGAAATATTCAAAGGCACACTAGTGGTTCGCTTGCACCCTCAACAATTTTCTTGTGTAGGTGGGGACCTCGTATTTTCGGAGTCCTTATGCGAGGAATTACAAAATAAATATTTTTAGAAAAAATGTGAATTAGGAAGGATTGGTCGACGAAATATGAATCGGAGACTTAATCTTGATATACCTCAGAACAATATATTCTTGTTACCACGAGATGTATTGGCCGCTATGGATCATTTGATTGGAATGAAATTTGGAACGAGTATACTTGACGATGACAATATGAATCACTTAAAAAAATAAACGTATTCGTTCGGTTGCAGATTTGTTACAAGTTCAATTCGGATTAGGTCCCCAAGCCGGCTAGGCTAGGGGAGTCCTAGTGAGACTAGGAGTCCCAGGTGTAGTCCTAATAGGATTTCCCACCTCGAAGGTTGAGTCCCACAAGGCCTCCCTCCCCAGGTCGATCGACCTCCCCCTTGCTTGTCCACCTATATATAGATGGATAGGGGCACACCAAGCACCAGAAAATCTCTAAGGTTGTGTCCTTTTGAAAGGGCATGTTCCCTCATGTTTGGTTTTGGTAATTGATTATAATCTCTATGGACTAATGGTTTGATTAAGTTATACTTTAAGGTTTGTCCATAGGCAATGCTTGAAGATCATATGTTGGCTTCAAGGTTGAAAGGAGAAGACTATGTGATGACCAAGGTGTTATTCATGGAGTTATCCAAAGATTGGTCATGTGAAAGTTGAGCGTATTGCAAGCATCTATTGAAGAAGAAGATTGTGTGAACATTCATTATTCAAGACATCATCTTCATAGAAGATTGATCATATGAGAGTTGAGCGTATTGCAAGAATGTCTTGGAGAAGAAGATTGTGTGGACATTCATGTTTACCTTCAAGACAACATATTAATAAAGAGTGTTGGAAACATTCAAGTGGGTTGATCAACACACAAAGCATAGAAGATGTACCTTGTGGGATCATGTGATCTCACAGTATGGTAAGCATTGTCCAGTCTGCTTTGTGTACTAACCCATGATCTATGTGTGTGGTGTTTCTATGAGGGGTTATGGATCTTTCCATGGTCTTGCATCAAAAGGAAGATTTCATATTACCCAAGGGAGGGTGGTTTCAAGTGGGTTGATCAACACACAAAGCATAGAAGATGTACCTTGTGGGATCATGTGATCTCACGGTATGGTGAGCATTGTACATTACGCTTTGTGAACTAACCCATGATCTATGTGTTTGGAATTTCTATGTGGGGTTAGGGATCTTCCCATGGGATTGCTGATACGTCCCAAACATAACTATAATTTCTTCTTGTTCCATGCTCATTTGGGTGATATTGCTACGTGTTTTTCTACATTTTCATACCTTTTTACACATATTTGGACTAACCTACTAACCCAGTGCACTCAGTGCTAGTTTCTATCTGTTGATGTCTGTGAATTACAGGTTTTTACCCATATTTAAAGTGCCCAAAAATTTCCAAGAAAAATATATAAAAACCAGCGCGACGGAAGCCTCCAGAATCCCAAAGGGCAGTCGGAGGGGGGTCACTCCCCTCCCAGGCGGCCACCTAGCGCGGCCAGGGGTGGGGTTACACCCATAGGCCGCCTGGGAGGAGAACACTTCCCTCGGTGCCCCCTTAGGCCTATATTTACCTCCCGATGCAGAAACCCTAAAAAGAGCCCCCGCATCGAGTAGTCCCCCTTAGACCATGGGTCCATGACCAGTAGCTATGTGATGTCTTCTCTCCAATCTCGCGCTTCAATTCTTAGCCCTTGTAAGCTGCTGATGGCTTCTCGCCCCTCGTTGGTTATGTTGGAAATATGCCCTAGAGGCAATAATAAAATGTTATTATATATATATTTCCACGTTCGTAATTAATGTTTATATTTCTGTGCTATAATTGCAATGACCCTGACTATGAGATTCAGAAGAAAACTCACTTGCATGTGTGGAAATGTAAACACCAAGAGTTCCTGGTTTAGCCTCTAAGACCAGCTCATGTGCTAACTGATGATTGCGTTTTCTTAATCATGGACATTGTTCTTGTAACAAGGATGTCAGTAGCAATGGGAACATATTGTTAGCAGAACAATGATGTTGAACCGACCCCAGTATTGAATGATATACTTAGAGATCACATCGTAACTACGTTATAAGTCATATCATGAAATGTTTTCATATACGTAATTCCTTAGACCATGAGAGTATCGAGTTGCTTCACACAGGAAGACATGCTTTGGTTCTTAGATGAATCCTCCCGTAAATGGGAAGTAGTAAAATAAGTTCTGGGTATGTCAGATGGTGTGGCTAGTGACTGTGATAGTTCAAGAATGGGATTTGCTCCTTCACGATGAAGAAGATATTCACTTCGGGCCCACTCGGTATGACGGTATCCATTATAGTCTGGCCAGACGCATTGTGATTCAGTCACGGGGATACCGGAATACGATAACGAGAAAAGGGACAAACGAGCAAAGAGGATAACGAGTGGCTTGTGTTCAAAAGTTGTTACACATGGGTGCCAAACTTCTCTCCTCTAACTTTGTCATATATCGCGAAGCAAAGGGAATGGTACATGACTAAACATAATGGTTCACTCGAAGTTTCTTCGTGTATGTGCGGGAGTCAACATGGGTGTCCATGGCTCCGCTGTTGATTATTGGCTATTGACAAAAGGCTGTTGACCTATGTCCGGAAGATGTTCTGAGTCATGTCCGCATTATACCGAACCTATTGGGTCACACACTTAACGAGCAGTAGTCTGTTAGAATACTAGTATGGTAGAAGGTTTAGTGGAAGCAAAGCAGAATAGTTCATACGGGTACCGGAAGTAGTTCCGGAGATTTATGGAATTGTTCATAAGGGCACCAGAAGTAGTTCTGGGTATTTAAGGTTATGTCCGGATCACTCTGGAGTAGTCCCGGGTGGTTCCGGAACATATGAGAATGGTACTGGGGAAGTCCTGGATCAACCGGAATAGTTTCCGGATAATCGCTGGGCGTCCCGACAACCTTCGCGGTCATCCGGTGGCTTAAACTGTAACTCGGATGGTCTTGGAAACTATCCGGATGGCTCCGGAACGTCCGAGAACGGTCTCGGAAGGTCCTGGAAGTGCTCCAGAAGTGTCCGGAATGTCCCGAAACGGTCCCGGTATGTCCCGAAAGGTCCTGGAAGCTTCTAGAAGGTCATGGAAGGTTCCAAAAGGTTCCGGGCAGTACCACCCACTCCCCTGCGCCCCTAGCCTTGGGGGGCAAGCCACCTAGGCTGCCCTGGCCGGCCAAGGGGTGGGGGGCGCACCAAGGGGAAGGAATCCCCCTCCAGGTGGAAAGTCCAACTCTCCAATATGGCAGGTTTCCGGTGGGAAGGTTTGGGAGGTTTGGGAGTCCAAGTTGGACTCCCCACCCCCCTTATTGCGCCCCAAGGGCCTCTTGGCCACCTATATAATGTGGGGGAGGGGTGGGGGGCGCAGCACAACTTGTCCGCCAGGCCTATGCGCCACCCTCCCTCCTCTAAACCCCGTTGCTCCACTTTTAGACCCCGGTTTAGACGCTGTTCTAGATCGGAATCCGTTAGGGTTTTCTCCCTCTAGTTTTCTCGGTGGCGTTCATCTCTGGACGGCGGAGCGCTGCTGGATTGCTGCTACGGGATGTGTGGATACTAATGGAGGGGTCGTACCTTCGACCCTTCTTCGAGGAGCTTGTTCATGGGACTTGTCCGTGGGACTAGATCGCAGGACTTGTTCGTGGGATTGATCAAGGGACTGTTCGTGGGAGAACTTGCGAGATCTAATTCCACTACGTCCACGAGCTTCACCAACTCTACTTCCGCTACAACGGTTGGTGAGCCATGACCTAAAACCTTGTATGCAATCTTCTTGGATGATCTTGGGTTCTTGATTCGTAGGCCGAAATTTTTGTTTTCTGCTACGTTTCCCAACAGGTTACCCCAAGTGGAAGGTTGAGATCTAGTCAGCAGCAGTTCCCTTACACGAGGACTGTAAGGTTTATCGAACCAGGAGGACTCTAAATTCTTCAAGTAGGTGGAAAGGAAAAAATGGCGCGGTTTACAACCAAGGGTTTCTTACTTGACCTGGACATGCACACAAAGCAAATAACTTTGCTCCCAACGAGTTCAGAGAGGTTGTCAATCTCTCCGGCCTTGTCATTTACAAAGGATCAAACGCACGATGGAAATAGTGATGGTGATTGCAACTAGCAGTATAGAGTTGATGTGTAAACAATGGTGGAAATATGGGCCGGGGTCCCATGATGTTCACTAGTGATGTCTCTCTCCCAAAAGACGATAAAACAACTAAGCTGGGTGAACAAATTATAGCTGGGCAATTGGCAGAATTATAAATGCAACGCAATGCTAATTATGCCATAAGAAAGTTAGAGGCTCAAAAGTATGGGCAGTACGCCTAAACAAGTAGACCGTTTATTCATCAGCATCTACTCACTAATCATCCACCTTGAGATATCTATCCAGAACATCTTGCTGGTATTAAGTTGTGAGCACCTCTTGGAGTTACTATCTACTACTTGGCCAAAGAGGCACCTATGTAATTTTTCTGCCCTACATGATCAAGGCACCTATGTAATTTTTCTGGCCTCCATGATCAAGGCCAAAGTAGTAGATAGCAACTTCAAGAGGGAGCGTTATGCTTGAGTGTGGGTTCATGACCCCCGATGTCTAGCTTGAGTGACAGAAACATGAGACTAGGGGATGTGATGTTGCCACCACGGAGAAAACAACGGTGCTTGTAAACGCGGTTGCAAGGATTGTTTACCTTACGCAAAGTTTGTTAATGCAGTTGTCTGTTGCTTTGGGTTTACACTTTGGGTGGGCCTCGCAACTTAATACCAGCGAGATGTTCTGGATAGATATCTCAAGGTGTATGATTAGTGAGTCGATGTTGATGAATAAATGGTCTACTTGTCTTGGCGTACTGCCCATACTTTTGAGCCTCTAACTTTCTTGTGGCATATTTAGCATTGCAGAGCGTTTATAATTCTGTCAATTGCCCAACTGTAATTTGTTCACCCAGTTTAGTTATTTTATCGTCTCCTAGGAGAGAGACATCACTAGTGAACATCATGGGACCCCGGTCCATATTTCCCCCATTGTTTACACCTTAACTCTTTACCGCTTTGTTTCCTTTCAGTTGCAATCACCATCACTATTTTGTAACACCTCGGGTGTCATGCCACAGTAACTCAACTGTTGTCACCTTGTTAATGTTCATGTCATCATGATTAAGCAAGGGTTAATCAACCTTGATTAACTTGAGCTCAAATTCAAACCCAATTGAATTTCCAAAACAATGTGGAAAATAAAGTTAAACTAAAAATTGTGCCAACGATTTTATTAAATGCCTAATAATCAGTGGGTCATATAAAAATAGAAATGGGATTTTATTAAGCTATTTAAATAATGCAAATAAATGTAAACGGTAGCAAAACAATAGCTTATGCTCCATTTTAAATGATTCAAAAATCCAAATGATTTTATTTTCCAGCCAAACTTTCTGCTGCATCACTATATAGTGTAATGCTAATAATGGAACACTTAGCAATTTTTATAAAAGTGCTATACTAGCTAATCAAAATAAAACATCAAAGGAAGCACAACTGGCAGAACAGAAATTAGAAAAATGCTATATTCCGCGCAGTGCAATGCTTCCCCGTCCCATACCAACCAGACCACCTTCCCCTTCCCACTAGGCCAGGCCCGCCTAGCCTCCCCGGTATCCTACCCTGTTCATGAGCGTGCGTGGCGGCCATCCCCCGGACGGCCACGCCGTGGGCTCGCCGTGGCGGCCATCGGCGGCTTGCCGGAGTGGTTGTAACGCCCCGGCCACACCCACCGGTTCCCGGCGTACGCCTGGCGGGATCTAGACTGTCCCCACAGACCAACACTAGTCTTTCCTACGCACTTTGTCCTCACTCATGCGCACCCGGGAACAACTTCCCGGTCGGTCACCCATCCTCAAATCGCTCCAAGCCAAGCACGCTTAACTTTGGAGTTCTTTGGATCTGGGCTCCCGGAAAAGAAGGTGCACCTTGTTGATATGAGTATCCTATCATTCCTACTAAGCCAGGATGTCACATACACCCCCACTCAAAGGAACCGATGTCCTCATCGGCCCACAGGAACGTTCCCTCTTGGCACACGTCTATGCGTCCAGTGCTGACACATGTCCCACATGTTCGCGCACTGACCCACACACGCCCGTATAACCGCAAGGGTCGGCTCTGATACCATTTGTAACGCCCCGGCCACACCCACCGGTTCCCGGCGTACGCCTGGCGGGATCTAGACTGTCCCCACAGACCAACACTAGTCTTTCCTACGCACTTTGTCCTCACTCATGCGCACCCAGGAACAACTTCCCGGTCGGTCACCCATCCTCAAATCGCTCCAAGCCAAGCACGCTTAACTTTGGAGTTCTTTGGATCTGGGCTCCCGGAAAAGAAGGTGCACCTTGTTGATATGAGTAGCCTATCATTCCTACTAAGCCAGGATGTCACAGGGGTATAAGACCCCGAGGCCACCCCCCCACAACCTCACTGGAACCCTAGAAACCCCTCCGCCAGATCTTCCCCTCCCAGGTGTCTTCCCATCTCGACCCAACCTCGTCCGTGGGCGCCCAGTCGCCGCGTCAACGTCTCCGGCGTGTCCACCGGCCACCTCAGACCGCGCCAGGTTGTCCAGGAGGACCGCCATCGACGACTCCTTCGGCTCCAGCGCGGAATCGGCCGGCAGCGCTCCGTGGACACCGCCCCTGTCTTCTTCTCTGGCCACGGCCACCGCGATCCCGCCGCTCGATTCACGGCCACCACAGTACCCCAGCGTCCCCGAGCTCGTCAACGCGACCACAGTGAGCTTCCACGCCGCCTTCAACTCTCTCTGCAGCCTCCCTCTCGCTGTGTCCCGATCCGCCATTGGAGCCGGAGCTCGCCGCCGTGGTGGAGCTCGGCTTCGTGGCGTGGAGCGTGCATGTGGCGCGCCAGGCGCGTCATAGTACTCCTGGCGTCCCCAGGAGCCCGTTCCCGTAGCGCACGCCCGAGCTAACTAGCTAGTTCTTCGCCCTCTGCGTCGCCCGTGTACGGTCCGCCGCCGCGCACGTCGCCGTCGTCCCTTCGGCGATATTTCAGCGAAGCCAACGCTACCATTGGACGCGGCTATGTCCCAGGAACCTGTAGAACGAAACCGTGGTCGATTTGGTGCCCTGTGGTACTATCGAAGTATCCGGATGAATTTATTCTGAACACGAAAGTTGTTCGGATTGTTTCAACTAGCACGGTTACACAATCCACACGTTTGTCGGATGTCCGCGACACTTCCGGCATGAACCCTTCCCCCTCTGGACACCCTGTCCGGTAAGCACCTGGAGCTGGCAGTTCATCCCCGGATGAATTCCCGCTCCGAGCAATACACCTTGCACTGCGTTAGAACACCGTTAACATTGCGGTTGCCATGCCTTGTATTTGTATTGCTATTATTGTTGCGTGTTTATTGTTTCACCCCCCCTCTCTTATTGTCCGGTAGTCCCAACGACCAATGCTGATGCCCCGGTGATCGACTACGTCATCGACGACCGTACCCCTACCGCGAGCTTCCATGCAAGCAGAGCCATTCTCTTCCCCAGATATCACCTATCTTTTCCGTACATTTCTTGCACTAGGCATGTTTACTGCTGCTGCTACGATTACAATCCTATTCAATTGCATAGCATGTTTTTGTCGCCCCTTGATGTACCTGCCTTTATCCTATGATGCCTTATAAATATATATTATATTCAGCAGAGAGCCCTGCGCATTGTTAGCTAGGATTAGATAGCGGGCCGTGACCACTCAGGGGAGTGAACGCGGATACAAATATATATACAACTGCATAGGTATGGTACATTGTAGACACCGCCTAAGGCCCCCTAGCTCGGTGATACGTCTCAAATGTATCTACTTTTCCAAACACTTTTGCTATTGTTTTGGCTTCATTCTTGCATGGTTTGAACGAAACTAACACGAACTGACGCTATTTTCAGTAGAGCTACCAGTGTTGTTTTATTTTGTGCAGGTTTCTGGATATTTAGGTACGCTCAAAAAATCCCAAAAATATATATAAAAAATCAGCGTTCCGGAAGCTTCCGCGAGTCCAAAGGGGGGCCACAGGGCAGCCAGGGGGCAGCCAGGAGGGTGCCTGGCGCGGCCCAGCCCCTGGCCGCGCCACCTACCCTCCTGGCTGGGTCCCACACCTCCTGGTGGCCTACCTTGGCCCCTATTTATTCTCCCGACGCGGAAACCCCAGAACAGAAGTCTCTTTTTACAATCTACGTCGCGGAGCCGCCACAACCCTCTGTTCTTCTCCGGGAGAGCTAATCTAGAGGCTGATTTGGCCTCCGTTGAGGGGAAATCATCTCCATCGTCATCATCATCGCCTCTCCATCACCCCTCCATGACTTCCTCTCTCATGTGTGAGTAATTCGTTGCTGTAGGCAAAGGGGATGGTAGGTATTGGATGAGTTAGATCATGTAATAGTTCAATCAGATTGTTGGGGGCATGTTGCCTATCATCTACTTGGTGTTTATCGTCTCTGTTACAACTTGTTGCTCTTAATGCTTGCCACTTTGGGCCCGAGTGCCATGATTTCAGATCTGATCACCCTTTTGTTTCTTGAGTTTGTGGTGTTCTTGATCCTATCTATGAGTTGTATGCACCTATTGTAGTCCGGAACCGGCGATCCCAATGGTGACAGCTTGGGACACCAAAGGGGATGGACTATAATTTGAGGATTCCGTGTATCCATGAAGTGTTAATGCTTTGTTCCGGTGCTCTTTGACAGGAGTACCTTAATCTCCCTAAGTTCCTTTTGGCCCCGTTTGTAGCGGGAGGGTAGGAAAAAAGATGTTGTGCAAAGTTCTTATTGCAAGCATGTACAACTACCTTGGGATACACGCCTGATGTTTGATATTTTCCTAGATGATCCTTTCTTTTCTGTGAACCTTGCCCGTGTTAGAATCTATTAAATGTTTGTTCTCATCCAAGCAGCGCCCAACCATCCATCTCCCTAGCCTACAGTGTTTTCTTTCCTGCTGGTTACTAGTTGTTTACTTTTGCTGTTTTACTTTTGATGTTTCACTACCACTATCATCACTATTATCACCACCACTACTACTACCATATCATAGTTGCTACTAATACCTTCGTGCAATCAAGTGTTTATTTCAGGTGCGGTTGAATTGACAACTCAATTGTCAAAGCATGTATGTATTCTTTGTGTCCCCAAGTGTCGAATCAATAAATTGGGTTATCTTGCCCGCGAAGACTATCTCGATCCCCTACAGTTGAGGGTTATCAAGTACTGTTTTATGGCGCCGTTGCCGGGGACCATAGCTTTATTTACAGGTCTACTTGAAGTATCCTACCTGCTGCACGCTATCCACTATGGGTAAGAAAGGAGACCCCAAGGTTCCGATCTTACCATCCCGTACGAGACGAGATACTACTCTTAGCACTAGTGCTAAAATTGATTCACCTTCAGTTATGAGTCGGTTTGATTCACCTCAGTTACATGCTACTTTTGCTGAGTCTGGCAATATGTTAGATACTTTTGATGATGCTTCTACTATCTTTGAGACTACAGTCACTTGGTTCTTTTATTGAAGAACAGATTGCTGCTGCTGCCCGATTCTCGCGTGTTGAAATTCCTGTTACCCAAACACCTATTGGAAAAATTCATGATCTTGCTGGCCTTAAGGAGAAACTCCTTGAGGACGATTATGTTATACTTGATGATGATTTATGCAGGGAGCTAAACGAATGTGCTGATTCCGACCCTGCTACTATAAAGAAGTTGCTAGCAAAGCATTCCCTGAAGAACAAGTTTACTCCTGATCCTACCTTTGCTACGTCTCCTATATGCATCATTGATCCTGATTATGATTTCTCTGTTGACCTTTCACTTATATCCACAGTTGAAGCTGATCCCTTTTATGGAAGAAAAAATGATGTCGATATCGAGCACCTGACCAAACTCACCGAGTTGGGTGTCTTGTTTACTACTGATGAAAGGATTCGGAACTTCTATGTGAACAAGCTTTTTCCTTTTTCCTTGAAAGGAGATGCTAGAGCATGGTATGATGCACTACCATGTGGTTCCATTCAAAGTCCTCAAGATATGGCTATATCTTTCGTTGATAAGTATTTTCCTGCTCATATGCAACATGCTGCTTTGCAAAGAATTTATAACTTTAAACAGTTGCAGGATGATGTCGGGACCCGGGGTTAGCGTATGCAAGTCCAGCTAAGACATAGTCATATGGAGAGCCGAGAACCGTACCCACTTGTCTAAGAAGACAAGGCCAAGCACAGAACGTTCTCGGAAAGCATCGTACGTGAGGGGTATCCCATCCAGGCCGGATGATCAACTGAGATGGGTCCTCATCGTCCGCACACAAGTCTAATGATATGGGTGATGAACTCCCATATTCAAAGACAAGTCGCCTCAACCATACTATCGACTATCTCATAACTCTTACATAGACTTACTCCAGCCCGATCACTTAGTCGGGGTCTAGGGCGGGCTCGATCATACCACAAAGTGTGCCCGAGACAGAGTCTCGAACAATCGCATCGCGATGCCCCAAGCTGCGCACATCTAAGGGCCACTTGGTGTATGAAAGACCGCCAGCCAGATCACAACTAAGGTCTCGAAAACCCATACAAAGACATGCATGTTATAAACATACACGCAGCACACATGCCTTGTATGAACAGTAGGTATCATTGCAATTCTCTACAAAGTATACATTTTTATTGATAACTCTTATAGGGTGCACACAGAGATCACAAACATGTGATCCAACATTACAACACAAGCGGAAGAAAAGTATGTCTGAGTACAGACAAGTTTAACAAATGGCTTAAGAAGCCTTATTTAAACACATGCCCTCCACGAGGGATCCAGTCATCTGACTGGGACTAGACTATCTTGATCTTCAGTCGTCCAGCTCGATGAAGAAGCCACCTTCGGGGTCAGTGGTTTCATCTAAAACATAGATTAAGCAAACGTGAGTACAAAGTCGTACTCAGCAAGACTTACATAGGAGCTATACTACTCATGCACATGTATCAAGGTAAAGGGAGGTTGGGTTTCACTTGCAGAAGTGCCAGCTTTGACTTGGCTAGTCCTGAACTACGAGTACCAGACTTTGAGGTAAGAAGCGTACATGAGTCCACTACTTTCTCCAACCAATTACACCACTATGGTGCCTTCCTCAACTTCCCCACGAGAAAGCACGCCATAGCACTCACACTTATCTTGGTGTGTTTTAGAAGTATCCCGTTCAAGTTGTCTAATAATCAAGCTAAGCTTTCCAAGCAGTCCTTAACCGCGGACGCGGCTATTCGAATAGTTTTGTTAACCCTGCAGGGGTGTACCGCTACACACACATGATCATCGGTTACCGCCTTTGTACTCGACACCGTTCAAGAAGTGTCGGCGAGGATGCTCACCACAACTGTTACCTCATAGCCGATCTAGTCCGAGAAAGCCGCCTACTTGGGTTGGCTACCACTATCGTGAACCCGGCCGGTTTACCGAAGTGGACCCAAGTGATGTGTGCGTGGTGCATAAGCCGGTCTCGGATGAGCCGTTCTCTCACTTAGCATCCAGGCCACAGACCTACCAGAACTCCGAACTATTGCGACATCTGGACATCGAAAGGGATGAGTTAAGAAGTTGAGAGGGGTCAGTGAGCCCAATGTGTGGTTGTACTCTTCATCTTGGATCACCACACAAGAACTCGGACTTAGGGCGGTGTTCAACGAGACAACCCACCGTGTACTCCTACACAGCCTCTCATCGTTCACCTTGTATTAGGGGTAGATTCACCAACACTTCTCTACCATCATCATCATGATCACTACCATCCCGACTCACATAACAGTATCATCATGGTATCACTCTAAGCATGCAATAAGCAGTAACAATTGCAGGGGCCACATGATATCAATCAACTCCTACATTTGCTAGGATTGTGGTTTGCTTACTACTGTGACAAAATGATAGGTCATGCAAAGGAATGGGTTCATCTATGCGGTAGAAACGTAGCATGGTAATCATCCTAAACAATGCATAAGCGAGACATGAGAGGAAAGTGGGATTTTATCGACATGATCAATGGGGGTTTTCTTGCCTTGCTGACGAGGTTCGGGTTCGGGGTCTTCAACGAAGGGGGCAGCCTCCTGCTTCGATTCCACCTCTACTCGACAAACAACAAACAAGTTAGCAAATTAAATACAATGCACAATCACATGATGGAAGGTTGATACTTGATGTATATGCTTTGATGTGTGAAGCAATTCCATTTAAATGGAGTATATTGCAAATTGAATTGCAAATTCAAACTCCAATTTGAATTCAAACTTAGCCAAGTTACATGTGACATTGTTTGATCAATTTGAATCATGTTGAAAAGTGTATGATATTCCTCTGATGTGTAAATGAAATGTAGCATGTTGCCATGGTTCAAGTTGCAAAAACTTTTGAATTGAATTTTATTTAATTCCATTTAAATCAAATAGCAAATGCTACTGATCACCTTTTAAATTCAACTCAAACAAAGTTGAAAGTTGGATATTTGGATAGCTTATTTTCTCCTGATCATTTTTCATATATTATTTTTCCAATTTGGAGTTAATATGAATTTTCTATGAATTTCCAAAGTTTGGGCTATTTTCTGGATTTTTTGGAATTCTTTAAATCATTTCTAATTTCTGGAAATTCATTTACTGCATCAGCATGACCTCATGCTGGCGTCAGGGGGGGCTGATGAGTGGGCCAACCCTGTCAATGGGTCTGGGGTTAATCCCCGTTTAAATTAAACTGACAGGGGGGTTAAGGGGTCCAGGGCCCCACCTGTCATAGGCTGTGGGGGGTCATTAGGGGGTGATTAGTCGGGGCTTAGCTTGACAGGCCGGCGGCTAGCCGCCGGCGGTCCTGTATGCGGCGACGCTGTACGGGGTCGCGCTCTGGACGTGCGGTTGGCACGCCAGAGGCACCAAACGGCTGCTGGGAGGACACCGCGTCGAATGGAGCCAGCCAAGGGGGCTGGAACTCACCGGAGCGTCGCCGTCGTCAAGCCCTAGCGGCGGCCGTGGCTCAGTCTCGAGGAAAAGCTCGCTGCGGTGCTCCACTTGAGCCGGTGATGCACGCAAACGACGCAGAGGAGCATGGCGAAGACGAAGGACATGCGTTCGAGCTCGTTTGCGTTACGGGTGCTCGACTACGACGACCGTGGCGGCGAGGCACTTCTGCTCCCATGGCGGATCACCAAGGAGACAACGATAAGGGGCGGGGAGAGAGGGGTTTGAACCGCCTGCTCACCAGGAACTCGACGGAGGTGGCGGCGAAGGCTGAGGTGGCTCGACGGCGAAGAAATCGACGATGGCGTCCTTCGGGTCCCGCGACGGCTCGAGCTCGATTCCGGCGACTAGGAGGGATCCGGGTTCAATTCGCTGCACTGGGAGACGTAGACGACGGCGGGGAGGAGGATGGACACGGCGGTGGCGCTCGACAGGCTCACTGGCCACGCAGGTGCGGCGGCGCGCTCCGGCGTTCTTCACGGTTGTCGGTGGAATCGGCGAGGGAGACAGGGAGGGAGTTCATGGAGAGGGGAAATGGAACGGGGAAGCCTCTGGGCGTCTCCAGGCGTGAAGAGGTGGCGCGGGGGAAGCAGGAGGTGGCCAGGTGCTCGTCGGCGGCCACGGCATGGTCGCCACGCAGCAGTGCCCCTGCTTGAGGAAGACGACAGGCGCGGGAGGTGGGCTGGGCCGGCTGGGGGATGAGTTGGGCTCCTTTGCAGGTAAGCCCCTTTTACTTTTCTGTTTTCTTTTTCTTTTCTGTATATTTGTTTTGCTTAGCAAATAAATAGCTAGGCATTTTGATAAATGCTCAAATCTTTTATATGGCATTACATGACCAGTAGCTAGTCATATCCAGAGTTTGAACATTTTTGAAATTCAAAATATTTGAATTCAAATTCAAATAGGGGTTTTTGATTAAATCCAAGGCACTGTTTGAATATTTGAAAAATCTATGAGCATGGGGTGGGTCCCACATCACTTGATATGTGATCACACTCATTTATAAGACTTTTCAAAATCTAACATGAATTTTTGGAGAAGATTTTTATCTGGCCTTTTGAATTAATTCATCTGGGGGGGTTCCTTCTCCCATTTTGCTTTTGATTTTGATTTCAAAGATTTCTTTTGAAATTTTAACATGATGCAAGTGACTTGCTAACCCTAGCACATTACCTAACAGAGGGTTCTGACAGATGAGCATCTCCCTAAAGCTTGGGGGAGATTTTGCAGTTTGCTGGAGGCTAGACCGGGTCATGAGATCCCTAAGAATGAATTACTTGATATATTTTATGCTGGTCTAACCGACGGGTCTAAATCCTATCTAGATAGTTGTGCTGGTTGTGTTTTCAGGCAAAGAACACCGGACGATGCGGAAGAATTTATGGGCAAGATTGCCAAAAACCATGAAGATTGGTCTGTGCCTGAACTACCTCCACCACCAAAGAAGAGGGGCATGCTTGTCCTAAGCCCGAAGATATGCAAGAAGCAAAGAAGTCTATAAAAGAGAAAGGAATTAAAGCTAAAGACGTGAAGAATCTACCCCCAATTGAGAAGCTGTGTGAGCCTACCACTCACCCACCTATGGTAGAGGTACACTCTCTTTTAGATTTCAATGCAAGTGACATCCCTAAAGGTAAACCTCCTGACCAATGTTTAGATGAGCTTGATAATTTTATTATGAAGCAGAGTCACTTCAATGAGAAGATACAAGGTCAGTTGCATGATAATACTCTTGCTATCAAAAGTTTGCTTGATGTTCTAGGAAGAACAGTTAATGATGTTAAATGTCTTGTGAAGCATTTTAATATGGTTCAAACTCAGCTTGAACAAATTTCTAATGTGCAAAAAGATTTTCTTGCTAATAATGCCAAACAGGACAATTTACAGGCTTATGGTATAAAGACCCGGGGTGGAACACACACCCAGGACCCTCTCTATCGAGAAGGTCATCCAAAGAGGATCGAGCAAGATTCTCAAGTGCAGGAAGAAGAAATTGTTAGCTCTCCAAAGAAGAAGAAGAAGAAAAAGAAACACAAGGAAGCTGACAATTCAAATGATCCAATAGAAGAAGGAGAACAAGCTGTTGATCCAAACAACATATCTACCTCCGATGCTGAGACTGAAGACGGTGCTGAACCTGAAAAAGATGCTGAAAAGAATGATCCACCCGAGGTTCGTGAAGAAGAAGCACCCGATAAGCGCAAGAGGTATACTAGAGAATAATTTCTTGCAAGGAGACATGGGATGGAATGAGAACCATGGGTACAGAAACCCATGCCTTTCCCAAGCAAGTCCGTCAAAACCAAAGAAGAAGAGCACTACAACAAGTTTTGTGAGTGGATGAAACCTCTTTTTCTTCAAATCCCTTTGACTGATGCTATTAAGTTACCTCCTTACTCTAAATATATGAAAGATATTGGTACTAATAAAAGAAAAGTCCCTAATGAGGCAATATCTACTATGCTTGCTAACTACTCTTTCAGTGGCAAGATTCCTGAGAAGCTCGGTGACCCAGGTATACCCACCATTCCTTGCTCCATAAAAAATAATTATATTAGAACTGCTTTATGTGATCTTGGTGCAGGAGTGAGTGTTATGCCCTTTTCTCTCTACAAAAGACTTTGTTTAGAGAAACTAATTCCTACAGATATCTCTCTCCAGATGGCCGAGAAGTCCACGACCGTCCCGATCGGTATTTGTGAGGATGTTCCTGTTGAAGTTGCCAATTGCTTAATACTTACTGATTTTGTTGTGATTGACATGCCCGAGGATGGGAGCATGTCCATTATCCTTGGTAGACCTTTTCTTAACACCGCATGTGCGGTTATTGATTGCAATAAAGGGAAGGTTACCTTCAACGTGAATGACAAAGAACACACGGTGTATTTTCCGAAGAATATCGACAAAAGGCATGGCCTTAACTCCATTGAGAATATCGAGACCGTGAAGATTGGAGAATGGGATTGTCCACTACACGTATAACACAAATACAAAACAATTATGGTGGGGACAATGTCCATTAAAGTGAGAGTGCAATGATCACTTCATAAGAGGCGAGACTTTCTGCGCTATATACCACAGGTTTGTTAGTAAGACTTGATCAACCTTGCTAACTAGCATGTTTTATATAGGTAAAAAGTTGAGCTTGGTATGTTTTCATTTCCTTTAGATTTTATTCTCCTTGCTATACCCAAGTTTTTGTGTTTAAAGCTTCACTTGTTCTAACTTTTGTCTCAAGTTCACGAAAGTTTTTGCAGCTTTTTGAACTTTGAAAAATTCTCTACAGTGAAGTTGCCCAGAAAATTCCAGAAAAATCAAAATCAAAATTTTCAGGTAAAAAGCTATCAGGAGGCACCCGTGGCTGACCAGGGGGGTCCACCCCTGGCCCAGGAGGCCAGGTGGCGCGGCCCAGCTCCTGGCCGCATCACCCACCCTCCTGGGGCCCACAGGCACCCCCTGCTGGCATCTCTTTGTTGATGGCTGTTTTTGGCATGACAATAACCTTATATAAGATGACTTCAAATGGAGAGGTGCTCTACATGAAAAAGTTGGGTGTTGTTGATATTAACATTTTTGTAGTTCGAGCCATCGCCATCCAATTCCATCTTAAAGGCCGAAACTATGTTCGAAGCAATAAAATCAAAATAACTGAAGCACTATTCTGCCAATAAGGCCTTCAAGAAATCCTCAAATGGAAAAGTGTTCTACATGAGGCGGCTTCGTCTCGTCGAACCGGTCGATTTTGATATTTGAAACGTCCAAATCCGAGTTCGTATGAAGAAGTTACGACCAAAACAGTGCAACGCTGAAAAATCAGGTCGGCCCATCCGAGATGGAAACCGGACCGTCCGGGCTAAGGTCGGACCGTCCGAACTCGAAGTCGGACTGTCCGACTTGACGACCCCGTTTACAGAAAGATTTTGGCCCACGTCGGACCGTCCGGACCCCAAGTCGGACCGTCCGACTCCGAAGCCGGACCGTCCGACTTGAAGACCCCAGTTACAGAAGGATTTTGACCCTTAGCTCGGACCGTCCGACCCTGCGGTCCGGACCGTCCGGGATAAAGTCCGGACGTCCGGCTCCCCCGATCCGGGTCTGATTTTGATCGTGATTTTTGCAGTTTTAACGCGGATTTGAGTCCTTTTCTTGTAGGGAAAGTCCAACCCCCTCATAAATAGATGAGGCGACGGCCGATTAGAAAACACAATCGACATATACCCAAAAACACATCTACTTTTCAAGTTCTTCTACTTTTTGTCTAGTTCTAGGTCATCTTTGGTGTTTTGCTCGTAAAGCACCCGTTTCTTCTCCGAAATTGAAGATCTCTTTGTTGATTTTCTTGTAAATCATCCGTTCTTCATAACGTAAAACGAAGTGGCGACTCCCTTACTCTAAACAATTGCGGGGTGCAAGTCTTGTGCTGCGTTGAACAAATTCTTCGTCAACACTCTTCTTCCACTTTCTCTCCTTCAACCCAAAAACTCGTGTTCTTGCTCTGGTTTCGTGTTCTTGATGTTCTTGAGCACGGAACTTCGATCTCCCTCTAGAGCCACTCGTTTGAGCTAAAATTTGGAATAAATACTCTCTGGTATGTAACTCCCTCACCCCTCCAATTAGTTTTCTAGTTGGTGGCTTCATTAGTGAGTATTTAGTGGTTCTTGGTGTTGTTTAGTTGAGCTTAAATGTTTATGTAGAAATTTATTTTTCAAGTTTGTTGCTAGTTTGAGCCTTGGTAAAGTAAGTAGAATGTTTTGCCCAAACTAGTTTTGCTTAAATCTTCGTTTTTGTGAATTGTTAAAAAAATCAGAAATGGAGAGGCTAGGAAAGTGGCTTGGGAAGAAGAAACCCGAGCGCTCTAGCCGTGTTACGCGTTCCGCAGCTTCACCTTCGACCACGACGGTGAGCTACAATGAAGATATCGTACCCATAGAGATGTTGGATGCGTCACCCGCGAGAGCCATGGCATTTCCATGCGAAGATTTCATGGAGGATGCCGGCATACAAGAAGAGTTCTATGCTCTGTGTGCCAATGCAGGTTTGACACGGCTTGTTACGAGCCGTGTACCACAGTACGAGACACTCACCGCTATTTTTGTTAACAGTTTCAGGTTTTATTCTAACAATGATATTGTGGTGTTTCGACTTTATGAAAGATTGCTGACCATGCCTATGAGTATATTTTGTGAAGCTTTAGGTTTACCAGGCTTGGTCGAGAAGAAGAAGAGGAAAAATTTCCAAATTGTTGCACTCAACACCCTCCTCGACTCGTTCTGTAACACTGAACTGAGGTCATCCAACCGTCAGAAGATTTCCAACATTATGTTCCCTCACCTCAGGTATTTCGCCTATTATATTGCTAGAGGAGTGTTGGCTCGAGACAACACGAGAAGCACTTCTACGCCTGATACTGCTATCATGGCGAATGCCCTCTCAGGGAAGCACGAGTATCATGTGGGTTCGCTTATTGCAAAACTCCTTGCTACTAATAGTAACATGGGGACCTCTTTAGTGGCGTCTATGCCACACTTCTTTTGCAGTTTCTCCAAGGAGAACCGCGCCCATATGATACAGTCTGTCCTTTTGTTAGCCTTGACTTGGCTGCCATGAAGAGGCATTTCTTTGTTACTAAGGCCTCTGACCGCTATACACTTGATTATATTTTGCGGTTTAAAGACGGTGCGGCACGCACTTGTCGGGACCCGGGGTTAGCGTATGCAAGTACAGTTAAGACATAGTCATATGGAGAGCCGAGAACCGCACCCACTTGTCTAAGCAGACAAGGCCAAGCACTGAACATTCTCGGAGAGCATCGTACGTGAGGGGCATCCCATCCAGGCCGGATGATCAACTGTAATGGGTCCTCATCGTACACACACAAGTCTACTGATATGGGTGGTGAACTCCCATATTCAAAGACAAGTCGCCTCAACCATACTATCGACTATCTCTAGACTCTTACATAGACTTACTCCAGCCCGATCACTTAGTCGGGGTCTAGGGCGGGCTCGATCATACCACAAAGTGTGCCCGAGACCGAGTCTCGAACAATCGCATCGCGATGCCCCAAGCTGCGCACATCTAAGAGCCACTTGGTGTATGAAAGACCGCCAGCCAGAACACAACTAAGGTCTCGAAAACCCATACAAAGACATGCATGTTATAAACATACACGCAGCACACACGCCTTGTATGAACAGTAGGTACCATTGCAATTCTCTACAAAGTGTACATTTTATTTATAACTCTTATAGAGTACAAACAGAGATCACATACATGTGATCCAACATTACAACACAGAACGGAAGCAAATTATGTCTGAGTACAGACAAGTTTAACAAATGGCTTAAGAAGCCTTATTCAAACACAAAGCCCTCCACGAGGGAACCAGTCTGCTGACTGGGACTAGACTAGCTTAACTTCAGTCGTCCAACTCGATGAAGAAGCCACCTTCGGGGTCAGTGGCGTCATCTAAAACATAGATTAAGCAAACGTGAGTACAAAGTTGTACTCAGCAAGACTTACATAGGAGCTATACTACTCATGCATATGTATCAAGGTAAAGGGAGGTGGGGTTCACTTGCAGAAATGCCAGCTTTGACTTGGCTAGTCCTGAACTACGAGTACCAGACTTGAGGTAAGAAGCGTACACGAGTCCACTACTTTCACCAAACAAATACACCACTATGGTGCCTTCCTCGACTTCCCCACGAGAAAGCACGCCATAGCACTCACACTTATCTTGGTGTGTTTTAGAAGTATCCGGTTCAAGTTATCTAATAATCGAGCTAAGCTTTCCAAGTAGTCCATAACCGCGGACGCGGCTATTCGAATAGTTTTGTTAACCTTGCAAGGGTGTACCGCTACACACACATGATCATCATTTACCGCCTTTGATCTCGACACCATTCAAGGGGTGCCAGCGAGGATGCTCACCACAACTGTTACCTCACAGCCTATCTAGTCCAAGAAAGCCGCCTACTTGGGTTGGCTACCACTATCGTGAACCCGGCCGGTTTACCGAAGTGGACCCAAGCGATGTGTGCGTGGTGCATAAGCCGGTCTCGGATGATCCGTTCTCTCACTTAGCATCCAGGCCACAAGCCTACCAGAACTCCGAACTACTGCGACATCTGGACATCGAAAGGGATGAGTTAATAAGTCGAGAGGGGTCAGTGAGCCCAATGTGTGGTTGTACTCTTTATCTTGGATCACCACACAAGAACTCGGACTTAGGGCGGTGTTCAACGAGACAACCCACCGTGTACTCCTACACAGCCTCTCATCGTTCACCTTGTATTAGGGTCGATTCACCAACACTTTTCTAACATCAACAACATGATTATTCCCATCCCGACTCACATCACAGTAACAACATGGAAACATACTAAGCATGCAATAAGCAGTAACATTTGCAGGGGCCACATGATATCAAACAACTCCTACAGTTGCTAGGATTGTGGTTTGCTTACTACTGTGACAAAAGATAGGTCATGCAAAGGAATGGGTTCATCTATGCGGTAGAAACGAAGCATGGTGATCATCCTATACAATGCATAAGCGAGACATGAGAGGGAAGTGGGATTTTATCGACATGATCAATGGGGTTTTGCTTGCCTTGCTGACGAGATTCGGGCTCTGGATCTTCAGCGAAGGGGGTGACCTCTTGCTCCGGTTCAACCTCTACTCGACAAGCAAGTACAATTAGCAATCAATATGAATGCAATGCTCAAGCACATGATAGAATGTTTAAGCTTGAAGTACAAGTTTGATGTGTGAGGAAATTCCATTTAAGTGGAATATATTGCATTTTTAAAATGCAAATTCAAATTCCACATTTGAATTCAACCTTAACCAAGTTATACATGATATAGTTTGATCAATTTGAATTAAGTTCAATGTGTATGATATGCCTCTGAAGTGTGGTTGATTTGCAACATAAATTCATGGTCCAAGTGGCAAAATCATTTGGTTTGAATTTGAAATAAATTCAAATAAAGCAAATGATATATGCTACTGGTCCCATTTTAAATTCAACTCAAACAGATTTAAAAGTTGCATATTTGGAAAGATAATTTTCTCCTGATCATTTTTCATATATTATTTGTCCAATTTGGAGTTAATATGAATTTTCTATGAATTTCCAAAGTTTGGGTGTTTTCTGGATTTTCTGGATTTCTTTTTAATCATTTTTGGTTTATTGCGTCAGCAGGGGGGTTTGACCAGTCAAACTGACGAGGGGGTCCCACCTGTCTGTGACTTAGTGTTTAATCCCGTGGTTAAATTTAAACCAGTGGCTTAATTAAGCCACTGGGCCCACTGGTCAGTGACACAGGGGTCACTTAACTCGTGATTAGTGGCTAAGCCACCGGCGGCTTGACGCCGGCGACGAGAACCACGGCGGCGACTCGCCGGAATTCGTTACAGGCCACGGGAGAGCACGGGGAGGGCACCATCTTGCTCCTGGAGGTCTTCCGCGTCGTCTGGTGGCATCGGAGGTTCTCGGGGTGGTCGGAATCGGCGACGGCGACGACTCCGGCGGGAACAGAAGAACGGCGAGGTCGTAGCCGGAGCTAGGAAGCACGGTTTGGGTCCAACTTGAGCGCGTTCGAATGCTGGCAACACGGGAAGCCAAACGCACGCACTGGGGGTTCACGAAGGGCTCTGGAACGAGGAGGACGACGACCACGGCGGCGAGCTTGCTCGGAATCCATGGCAGATCCAGCTAGAGGAAACAAGCGAGGGGGAAAAGCGAGGGGTTCCGGCCGTGAGCTCACCCTGAATCGATCTGGAGTGGTGGCTTGCTCGGGGAGGTGTTGGAGTGGCCGGAATTTGAACTCGATCCACGGCGGCCGGCGATGAAGATGATGAAGCTCACGTCGGCTACAAGGCGTCCCGGGGCGATTCCTCCTGCGACTTGGCGTAGACGACGACGGTGAACACAAAGGACACTTCAGCTGGACTCCTTGACGTCGATGGCCACGGTTTCTTGCGACGGCGAACGGCGGCGCTCTCGGTTGGTGATGAAATCGAACACGGGAGGAGGAGGAGGAAGCTCTGGAGGGGGGGGAATGGATGCGGACGACTCCAGGGAGGCTCCAGGCGCGAGAAGAGGCACGGGGCGGCCTGGAAGCTCGGCGGCGTCGACGTGTCGCCCTCGGCTAGCTCGGTGGCATTCCACCGAGCAGCTTGGAGGCGCGGGACGGGGAAGAAGACCCCCGTGCCCCTCTGGGCCTGCTGGGCTGGGTGGGCCGGCTTCGCTCGGGCGACAGGTAAGCTTTTCCTTTTATTCTGTTTAATCTTTCCTTTCTGTTTTCTGTTATTTGTTTTGGCTCTGATAAAAATACCAAACCATTTTATTAAATGCTGAAAACTTTTATGTGGCCTCATAATAATATAGACTAGCCACTCATAAACTTTCAACATTTTTAAAATTCAAATGATTTGAATTTTAATTCAAATAGGGGGATTTCTTTATTTCCAAGGTACTGTTTGAATATTTGAAAAATCTATGAGCATGGGATGGGTCCCACATCACTTCATATGTGATCACACTCAATTATAAGACTTTTCAAAACTCTAACATGAATTTTTGGAAAATATTTTTATCTGGCCTTTTGAATTAATTCATCTGGGGGGTGTTCCTTCTCCCATTTGGATTTTGAATTGATTTTTGAGGTTTCTTTTTGAAATTTTTGCATGATGCAAAGGTACTAGCTAACCCTAGCACATACCTAACAGAGGGATCTGACAGCACTGTCCGTCTACCTGCACCACTTGTGCTTGATTTTTCTCGCAGGAACGGATTTCGTTTTTTAGTGGCCGAGTTTGATGAGATCACGGGGAGATACCAGTTTCACGACCCCACGGAGGGGGTCGAGCCAGACGAGGAGGAGCGCGTCGTGTATCCGCCCGTTCAGGAGGAGCACGTGGTATATCTACCAGTTCAGGAGGAGACCGTCACCCCCTGGGGTGAAGGGTCTTCCTATGGATGGGGGCGGTACCTTCTTCTTCCACGTGGGAGGAGCCCAGGGCTTCGGTGTACGCACCGGAGGACGCATACGACCCATGGACATACCAGTACTACCCTGGAGAAGGAGGCTCCTCGGGACCGCAGTAGACGAGCCCAACTTAGGCCAAAAGCCTAAGCTTGAGGGAGTACGTGCTTTCCTCCCCTTTCCATTGTATCCACTGTGGGTTCGCTTTTATCTTTTTGCAAGTTTTTGCCTGTTCTTCTTTGTTCTATTAGTTTGCAAAAACCCAAAAAGATTTCTCCTTTCTTTTGCTTTCGTTAAACCTTTAAAAACCCCAAAAATATGTTTCCTTTGCTCTTTAGTTTGCTTTGTTTCAGAGTTCAGTTCGAGTCCGTGATGATTATAATTTCCTAAGTTCGATCGTACAAGTGACAAGGTAGTAATGATGAAGATCGACGGAAGGGATGCAACAAGGAAAGCCGGTATGAACTCTTTTTGTTTCTACTTTTGTACATATGCATGTACTTATGATTAGAGACCAGCTTGTAGCGACACAGTGCTATGTTTACAATGCTTTCCCAGTGGTTCATGCTTTCTTTTTGGTTAGTCTCAAATATCTAGAGTTTATAATGTGTTGCTTGAGATGATTGAGATGCATTGCATTGTTCATGGTGTGGCATATTGAAGTGGTATTTCCCTCCGAGGGATTCTAGGATCTACTTGGCACATGTTCACGCATGTTAAGACTAAAAAGTTTGTTCTGCCTTGATGATCTTTTTACTTCAGGGTGAGCTATATCACTTTCATGCCCGATTCAATGTTTCTTTGTCGTTCTGCATGATTATGACTGTTATGCTCTCCGGTTGATCGCTTCCCCGTCTTTTGCTAGCCTTCCTCCAGCACCAAGCGGAATTCTGCTTGTGCGTCCACAATCACCTTTCTAAACCCAGTTGTTCCATTTGAGTCCACCATACCTACCTATATGTGGTATTTACCGGCCACTCCTAACTTAGACTTTCTTGTGCCATCTCGAAATTTATTCAAAAGCTTCCCCTTTGTAACCGTACAAGCTCATGGTGCGGTGAGGGAAAATCAGTATCTTTCACGCAAAAAATATTTTTACGGAAGTTTTAACTAGTCAATTAAAAAATATGAGAGTTACACCTCCCCCATACTTGATGATGAAGTGAAATGGACCAAATGCTGCATATGATAGATGGAACGATATCCTCCTTCCATCCTTGAGGCAAAATAAAAGGTTCCGTAGACCATCAAAGGATTTATGGATAAGGGAACATGTGTAAGCAAAAGGCATTAATATGGTTGGCATGGGAGATATTGAGAGACCTTTACCGTCCACCGTTGACTGGAAAGTTGCACTTCTCAAAATAGTTTTATCTCTGTTTTCAAAACCAAGAGCTCTGGCACATGTTTAGTCTTTGCTTCCTTTCACGGGTTTTCAACCTTGCCATCAAAAGCCACGGTTCGAGAGTCTCCACCTTCCTTTCTCAAAAGCACCAACTATGAGAGCATAATTGTCATTCTTAGTGTAACATGCATTGTCCCAAAGTATCACATTGTCTTCTGCATGCTTGTGATGTTTCTTACTTTGAGTTCTGAGTTCTAGTCTCCTTTAAAACTCCGGAGGAGTTTCTGCATTTATGTTTTGCTTCACTCATGGAGGCTAGCGAGATACCACTCTGATATGTTCATGCTATGTGCATTGTGATCTTAAATTGATTCTCAGCGACATATTATTTACTTTTTGTTTGTTTGTGATTGATTACATGAAAGAAGGATTGCTTCGTGCATTGTCCTTGTAGCATGGTGTCAAAACTTGCTAAACTCTTTCGTAGTACATGCTTATATACATCTAATGAAGCAAAAGAGTTTGTCAAAGTTTTCTTTGTCGCGTCCAGTTCGTTGAACTGAATTGCTTGAGGACAAGCAATAGCTAAGCTTGGGGGAGTTGATACGTCTCAAACGTATCTACTTTTCCAAACACTTTTGCTATTGTTTTGGCTTCATTCTTGCATGATTTGAACGAAACTAACCCAGACTGACGCTGTTTTCAGCAGAGCTACCAGTGTTGTTTTCTTTTGTGCAGGTTTCTGGATATTTAGGTACGCTGGAAAAATCCCAAAAATATATATGAAAAATCAGCGTTCCGGAAGCTTCCACGAGTCCAAAGGGGGGCCACAGGGCAGCCAGGACGGTGCCTGGCGCGGCCCAGCCCCTGGCCGCGCCACCTGCCCTCCTGGCTGGGTCCCACACCCACTGGTGCCCTACTTTGGCCCTATTTACTCTCCCGACGCAGAAACCCCAGAAGAGAAGTCGCTTTTCCAATCTACGTCGTGGAGCCGCCGCAACCCACTGTTCTTCTCCGGGAGAGCTAATCTGGAGGCTGCTTTGGCCTCCAGTGAGGGGAAATCATCGCCATCGTCATCATCATCGCCTCTCCATCACCCCTCCATGACTTCCTCTCTCATGTGTGAGTAATTCCCTGCTGTAGGCAAAGGGGATGGTAGGGATTGGATGAGTTAGATCATGTAATAGTTCAATCAGATTGTTGGGGGCATGTTGCCTATCATCTACTTGGTGTTTATCATCTCTGTTACAACTTGTTGCTCTTAATGCTTGTCACTTTGGTCCCGAGTGCCATGATTTCAGATCTGATCACCCTTTTGTTTCTTGAGTTTGTGTTGTTCTTGATCCTATCTATGAGTTGTATGCACCTATTATAGTCCGGAACCAGCGATCCCAATGGTGACAGGTTGGGACACCAAAGGGGATGAACTATAATTTGAGGATTCCGTGTATCCATGAAGTGTTAATGATTTGTTCCGGTGCTCTTTGACAGGAGTACCTTAATCTCCCTAAGTTTCTTTTGGCCCCGTTTGTAGCGGGAGGGTAGGAAAAAAGATGTTGTGCAAAGTTCTTATTGCAAGCACGTACAACTACCCTGGGATACACGCCTGATGTTTGATATTTGCCTAGATGATCCTTTCTTTTCTGTGAGCCTTTCCCGTGTTAGAATCTATTACATGTTTGTTCTCATCCAAGCAGCGCCCAACCATCCATCTCCCTAGCCTACAATGTTTTCTTTCTTGCTGGTTACTAGTTGTTTACTTTTGTTGTTTTACTTTTGCTGTTTCACCACCACCATCACCACAATTATCATCACCACTACTACCACTATATCACAGTTTCTACTAATACCTTTGTGCAAGCAAGTGTTTATTTCAGGTGCGGTTGAATTGACAACTCAATTGTCAAAGCATGTACGTATTCTTTGTGTCCCCAAGTTTCGAATCAATAAATTGGGTTATCTTGCCTGCGAAGACTATCTCAATCCCCTACAGTTGAGGGTTATCAGTTATACATATGGACTTATCGGTGGCAGGGAATTGTTAAGGTGATCGGCACATACGGTCTCGGGAATTTTATCGGAGAGTAATCTTCGAATCTTCTCGTGAAGCAAGCGATCATCTGTAATGAGGGGCTCTCCGGGAGGAAGTAGTCACAAGAACCTAATGTCAGAGTTAGCAAAATCTTTAACCCGAAAGAGAAGAGAGATCAGATTCCCAGAGTAAAGATGAGGAGAAAAAGATCCTAATACCACCCAGTTTTGCGACGTGGGCCGATAAGCCACACGATATTGTTAGCAAAGTAGTTTTGGAAAGACTAGACTCGACTTCGACCAAGGAGTTGGAAGGGGGTGTCCTACAGGCAGTCGGCTCTGATACCAACTTGTGACGCCCCAAAATCAGACCGTGTACAGTAATCATACACGCAAGGTACACAATCGAGATCAGGGACTCACGGTAAGATATCACAACACAAATCTACAAATAAAATAATACAAGATGTTTAATACAAGCCAGGGGCCACGAGGGCTCAAATACAACAGCTCGAGAGCACAAAGTTAGCGAAAGAAACAGTATCTGAGTACAGACACAAGAATACAAGGTTGCCTTAAGAAGGCGAGCACAAATATCAACAGATCGAAAAGGCGAGGCCTCCTGCCTGGGAACCACTACTCCTGGTCAACGGGGAACTCGACATCGTAGAAGGCATCGGGGATCTTCATGTTGCGGTGGTCGGCATCGGGGATATCCTGCTCCTGGACTCCAAGGCTCCAACGTTGGCTGCAGCGGCCGATCAGGAAAAACAAAAAGGGGGAAATAAAGCAAAGGTGAGTATCTAGCATACCCGCGAGTCTTACGTCCGCTACTAAGCATTTATGCATTGTATCAAATGGAAAGGGGAGGCTGTATATATAGTGGACTGCAAGGTAGAAATCAGAATAAGGATAAGAAGCTAGGCCTATCAAAGACTAGCATCTTCTGGCGAGTCTTGCAGCATGAGAAGAGAACAGCCAACAGTTCATATAAAGCATAAAGTAACAATGAAGCAGAAGTTGCTGCAACATTGTATAATAGTAAGTTGTAATAATTAATAATAATAATGCCTCCGAGTTCCCCTCCTCGACTTCCCTGCGAGGAAGAAAACCCGGAACCATATAGTTTAATAGTAGTAGTTTGTAGTGGTAAGGTCCAGCTTCAGCATAAAGCGTCCTGTTACCGTGGACACGGCTATTCGAATAAATTAAACTCCCTGCAGGGGTGCACTACTGTTCAGCTTGCACGCTCGGATCTCCAGGGTGGCGTACACCTTGTTAGGGAATGCCCCACCGAGGCTATCCGACACACCGCAATTCATCCTAGGCTCAGCAGAGAGGCCATCCGCCGGACTATATCCTATGCGCCAAGGGGTCTAGGTCCCTCACCATTGCACGCTCCTGCACGGTGCGAGTCTGGCCGGTGAAGCAAAAGCAAATCCAAACACACCTGCTGCAGCAAATAAGACAACACCGCTTCCCGGCGATCAGGCCGCGGTACTGCTGACGTCTGAAGAGCTTTCGGACGAACTACGACGCGGAGGGACCACACCGTAATCCCACGTTTAGGTAGTGCGTACAGACCAACGGGTCTCTCAAGTCATCCACCGAACCATTTAGCATTTTAATTAACCTGCGTGACAACCGTTATCGTTGCCTCGACTTAACTGACCAGCGGACAACGACAGCAGTCAGGACCACCAGTATATCGGTGCCTGCCCTGTCGTCCCACCAAGTCTCTGCGGTTACCAACAAGGTGAACCATCTCCTTACCTTGTCTCGCGTGTGCTCTGGGTAGATCTCGAATTTACGTGGATTGGTAACTCTCGCGAGATACGAGCAGGGGCCAAGCACGCTAGTAACGTCGGCCGTACCCTCCATGTCGTTCCCGACGCAATACCGCTCGCGGGCACCGTTGGGTCGCCCGACTTCATACCTTAAGGACTGATACGTCCAAAACGTATCTATAATTTCTGCTTGCTCCATGCATGTTTTGTGTGATATTGCTATGATCTAGATACACTTTCATACACTTTTGATCATATTTGGACTAACCTATTAACTCAGTGCACCCCAGTGCCAGTTCCTGTTTTCTGCTGTTTTTCTATTTTAGTTTTCCTCCATATAAAAAGTGCCAGAAAAATTCGGGAAAATTGAGATAAAAAATCAGCGTGACGGAAGCTTCGAGAAGAGCCCGGGAGGGTCCAGAGGGGAGCCAGGGGGGCCCAGGCGGCCACCCAACGCGGCCCCACCCCTGGCCGCGCCAGGGGGGCGCCTGGGGCCCCTGGCCCACCTCTGGCTGCCCCCTTTCGCCTATTTATCCCCCGTCACGGGAAAACCCCAGAGAGAGAACCCTGTTCCGCGAACTTGCCTCTGTTCCGCCGCCGCCGCGCTTCCGAAGATCGGGAGCACCAGAAGACCTCTTCCCGACACCTTGCCGGAGGGAGGATTGACCTCCGGGGGTCTCCTCTCCACCATGGATGCTCCCCGGATGTCTCGTGAGTAGTTTTCCTTGGACCATGGGTCCGTGATCAGTAGCTATGTGATGTTCTCCTCCCCTCTTTGATCTTCATTGTTTAGACCTCGTGAGCTGCCCAACATGATCGAGGCACCTTTGTAATATTTCTGCTATTGCTATGTTGAGTTTGATAGGATCTAATGGATTATGAGATTATGTTCAGATTGTGATAGAGTAATATATTTGGTTTTTATCTCTTATATTTTTGTTCCTAAGTAATTCTTGCATGTTCCCCGTTGTTGTTTATTGCTTTGGCCAAGTAATAGTGTCAGAACCCTCTGTTAGGAATGTGCTAGGGTTAGCTAGTGCCTTTGCATCATGTCAAAATTTCAAAAAGAAATCTTGGAAATCAAATTCAAAATCAAAATGGGAGAAGGAACACCCCCCAGATGAATTAATTCAAAGGGCCAGATAAAAATATTTTCCAAAAATTCATGTTAGAGTTTTGAAAAGTCTTATAAATGAGTGTGATCACATATCAAGTGATGTGGGACCCACCCCATGCTCATAGATTTTTCAAATATTCAAACAGTACCTTGGAATTAAAGAAATACCCCTTTTTGATTTAAAATTCAAATCATTTGAATTTTAAAAATGTTGAAAGTTTATGAGTGGCTAGTTTATATTATTATGAGGCCACATAAAAGTTTTCAGCATTTAATAAAATGTTTAGCTATTTATTTTAGCTAAACAGAACAAATGACAGAAGGAAAAACAGAAAACAGAAAAGGAAAAGAGGGCTTACCTCAAATGGGCCCAACTCACCGAGGCAGCCCGGCCCAGGGACAGGGGCGTCTTCTTCCTCGCGCCAGGCAGGCTACTGCCGCCGTGGCGAGCATGCCGTCGTCGCTAGCCACCTCCTGCTTCCCTCCCCGCCCACGTAATCGCGTCCAGAAGCGTCCTTGAGCCGCCCCAGTTCTTTCCCCCCCATCCACGAGCTCCCTCCTCTCCTCTCTCGCCCGATTCGTCGCCGCCCGAGGAACACGCCGGAGCGCCGTCGAGCACACGCGTGGCCAGTGACGCCGAGAAGCCCCAGGACGGTGTCCAAGCGCTTCGTCGTCGTCGTCTTCGCCGACTTGCAGAAGGAATCGAGCCCGAAGCCCCCGTAGACGCCGAATTCTTCCTCGAGTCCCCGCCGGCCGCCGTGAAGGACTTCATCGATTACGCCGCCGTTGAGCCACCCCAGCCCTCGCCACCACCTCTGCTGAGCTCCTGGTGAGCTTGGGGTAAAAACCCCTCACTTTTCCCCTTCGTTTACTCCCTGTAGCCGTGGCCGCCATGAAAGCCGAAGCTTCTCGCCGCCGGAATCCATGGCGAGGTCCATCCGTTAGGTAATCGAGCTCAGCTTGTTGTCCAACGTGTTCCCCGTGTCCTTCCTCGTCGAACCAGCCTAGCCTCGCCTCAAGTCGTGCCCTGGAGACAAATCTCGATGGTGGCCGTAGCTAGGTCGCCGCGAAAGTTGACACCGACGAGCGTACGGTGCACCCCAGTGCTTGCCTTTGGTCCCGTTCGACGCGCGCGAGTAAGAGCTTCAAGATGATGGTCTTCGCGCTCCAAATGGTGGACGGAATCGAGCTCCCGTGCAGCGCCGCCGTGGTCCAGTCGCCGGCGTCAAGCCGCCGGCGAGTCAGCTCTAAACCCCCCCCCCCCTGTTTTCACCTAATTAGTGACCCCTGGGTCACTGACCAGTGGGCCCAGTGGCTTAATTAAGCCACTGGATTAAGTTAACCCACGGGTTAAGTTAACCAGCCACTGACAGGGTGGCCCCACATGTCAGCCCCCCCTGACGCCAGCTTGACGTCAGCCTGACGCAGTAAATCATTTGGTTTATTTGATTTTAAAATGGGACCAGTAGCATATGTCATTTGGTTTATTTGAATTTAATTCAAATTCAAACCAAATGCTTTTGCTACTTGGACCATGGAATTATGATGTACTTCAACCACACATCAGAGGCATATCATACACATTTGAAAATAATTCAAAATGATCAAACCATGTCACTTGCAACTTGACTAGGTTGAATTCAAATGTGGAGTTTGAATTTGCATTTTAAATGCAATATATTCCACTTAAATGGAATTGTCTCACACACATAAAAACTTATACTTCAAGTTTCAACATTCATTCATGTGCTTAAGCATTGCATCCATATTGATTGCTACTTCATGCTTGTTTGTCGAGTAGAGGTGGAACCGGAGCAAGAGGTCACCCCCTTCGCTGAAGATCCAGAACCCGAACCTCGTCAGCAAGGCAAGCAAACCCCCATTGATCATGTCGATAAAATCCCACTTCCCTCTCATGTCTCGCTTATGCATTGTTTAGGATGATCACCATGTTACGATTCTACCGCATAGATGAACCCATTCCTTTGCATGACCTATCTTTTGTCACAGTAGTAAGCAAACCATAATCCTAGCAAATGTAGGAGTTGAATGATATCATGTAACCCTTGCAATGTTACTGCTTATTGCATGCTTAGTATGATACCATGTTGTTACTGTGATGTGAGTCGGGATGGAAGTGATCATGTTGATGATGGTAGAAAAGTGTTGGTGAATCGACCCTAATACAAGGTGAACGATGAGAGGCTGTGTAGGAGTACATAGTGGGTTGTCTCGTTGAACACCGCCCTAGTACGAGTTCTTGTGTGGTGATCCAAGATGAAGAGTACAACCACACATTGGGCTCACTGACCCCTCTCAACCTATTAATTCATTCCTTTCGATGTCCAGATGTCGCAGTAGTTCGGAGTTCTGGTAGGCTTGTGGCCTGGATGCTAAGTGAGAGAACGGCTCACCCGAGACCGGCTTATGCACCACGCACACATCGCTTGGGTCCACTTCGGTAAACTGGCCGGGTTCACGATAGTGGTAGCCAACCCAAGTAGGCGACTTTCATGGACTAGATCGGCTATGAGGTAACAGTTGTGGTGAGCATCCTCGCTGGCACCCCTTGAATGGTGTCGAGATCAAAGGCGGTAAATGATGGTCATGTGTGTGTAGCGGTACACCCTTGCAAGGTTATCAAAACTATTCGAATAGCCGCGTCCGCGGTTATGGACTGCTTGGAAAGCTTAGCTTGATTATTAGATAACTTGAACCGGATACTTCTAAAACACACCAAGATAAGTGTGAGTGCTATGGCGTGCTTCCTCGTGGGGAAGTCGAGGAAGGCACCATAGTGGTGTATTGGTTGGTGAAAGTAGTGGACTCGTGTACGCTTTTTACCTCAAAGTCTGGTACTCGTAGTTCAGGACTAGCCAAGTCAAAGCTGGCATTTCTGCAAGTGAACCCCACCTCCCTTTACCTTGATACATGTGCATGAGTAGTATAGCTCCTATGTAAGTCTTGCTGAGTACGCCTTTGTACTCACGTTTTCTTAATCTATGTTTTAGATGATGCCACTGACCCCGAAGGTGGCTTCTTCATCGAGCTGGACGACTGAAGTTAAGCTAGTCTAGTCCCAGTCAGCAGACTGGTTCCCTCGTGGAGGGCTTGTGTTTAAATAAGGCTTCTTAAGCCATTTGTTAAACTTGTCTGTACTCAGACATAATTTGCTTCCGCTCTGTGTTGTAATGTTGGATCACATGTATGTGATCTCTGTGTGTACTCTATAAGAGTTATAAATAAAATGTACACTTTGTAGAGAATTGCAATGGTACCTACTGTTCATACAAGGCATGTGTGCTGCGTGTATGTTTATAACATGCATGTCTTTGTATGGGTTTTCGAGACCTTAGTCGTGTTCTGGCTGGCGGTCTTTCATACACCAAGTGGCCCTTAGATGTGCACAGCTTGGGGCATCGTGATTCGATTGCTCGAGACTCCGTCTCGTGCACACTTTGTGGTATGATCGAGCCCGCCCTAGACCCCGACTAAGTGATCAGGCTGGAGTAAGTCTATGTAAGAGTTTTGAGATAGTCGATAGTATGGTTGAGGCGACTTGTCTTTGAATATGGGAGTTCACCACCCATATCATTAGACTCGTGTGCGAACGATGAGGACCCATCTCAGTTGATCATCCGGCCTGGATGGGATGCCCCTCACGTACGATGCTTTCCGAGAATGTTCAGTGCTTGGCCTTGTCTGCTTAGACAAGTGGGTGCGGTTCTCGGCTCTCCATATGACTATGTCTTAACTGTACTTGCATACGCTAACCCCGGGTCCCGACAGACTTGGTATCAGAGCAGGACTGACTGTAGGACTAGTAGCCTTGGCCGAAGTTGAGTCTAGCTTGCTATAGTTATATAGTTACTCTGGGTATATAAGGGAACAACGTAAGGCTTCTTTTTTCTCCTTACCCCTTCGTTCTGAGTTCTGAGTCACCCTCATCTTATTCTACGGGAAGATAGGACTAGGCTCCCCTCTGTCTGATTAGAACATCTCGTTGTTTGCTTCCTTGTAGCCGTAGGAAAGTTGTGATCGGTCTGTTAGAGTGGTTAAGCTCCCTGTTTTATTACATCGTATGTAAGTGCTGTTTCCATGTTGTAAGAAATTGCCTTTTTCTTGCAATTACAGCCGTTATGCTGTCCGAGTCATTCCAGGTTTATCTCATAATCTGATGCATTTGCAAACTCCTTTCTGTTTCAGATGGCAGATCTTCCCCCTCGGCAGATTGTTCGTTTGACCAGGTGCCTCGGTGTGCGTGGCCATCCCGCCACGTTGATCGAGATGATGTCCTATGTGGGATATCGATGGTACCCTGAGTACACCGTCGAGGAGCAGTTCCACGACTTCAACCAGACGCAGTTCCACTGCATTGTCCGGATCTACCCGCACCACGTTGGAGTCACCCAGCCTATCCACTTTGGACATGGCATTGGCGTTACCGAGAACATGGCTGTGCAGGATGCTGCATATTCATGTATTACACTGCTGAGAGGGGAGCACACCATGCTGAGAGAGACTTCATTCCGCTATATCCCTGCTGCACTCCCAGGAGAAGAGGGATATTACACCGGACTCTACTCAGATCACTCTGCAGAGGATCCAGCACTCCAGGTGACTGCTAGGTTTGCTAGTGACAGAGATCGTGATGCACGCGCTCTCCGTTTCGAGCTCCACGCCACTCGTGTTCGTTTGTACCGAGCACTGACACTTTTGGCTCCCTTTGTGAGCATGGGATCAATTGAGTTTGATGAAATCTACCCAATGAGGACCCAGATGCCTTCTCGAGTTGCTTGGCCCGAGATTGGAGGCATTTTTCCACCCCGTGGTCCTTTGCTTCCACCCTACACTGGACCTAGGCCCCATCCTTGCCCGAATGGATATCAGGGTCCACAAGCCTCCGTGTTTTCCGATGGTCACCTCCAGCTACCGGGATACGCGGGTAACTTTTATGAGGACTACTATGGAGATGGAGATGAGTGAGACCGCCTGTGGTCTTACTTAGTGAGGATGTAGTAGTATCCTAGTATATTGTAAGCAAGGTGTCTAAGTTCCAGAGGCTTAGATAAATAATGTATAGGAAGTCAGAGTGCCTCTGAAGGATGTATCATCTTCATCACGTTTGTATTAGCTTGGTGCTTGTACTAAAACGATGTATGGTTTGTATGACAGCTTGTGAATATATGGCTTGTATGCTTTTGTCACCATGTTGTCAAGATGATTACTTCCTTTGCTCTGTAATACTTCCAGTACTTCAATACCTTGTTTAGACTCTTCAGATCAACTCTGTTGACTTTGATTTTTTCACCTTCAGGATGTCTCAAGGAACCCGTGGCCAGATTGGTCGTAACCAAGGTCGTGGGAACAACCAGGAGGAAGACAACCTTCCACCCCCACCCACGATGGCACAAGTTCTGATGGAAGTGGAGAGGAACCGCCGTGACTCTCACCACCTGCTGGAAGTCATTGCACGCAACACCACTCAGCAGCGCAATGAGTTGGTGTCCATGAACGACTTCATCCGACTTCATCCCCCGGTTTTCAGTTACTCCACCGAGCCCCTTGACGCCGATGACTGGCTCCGCAACATCGAGAGGAAGCTCCAAGCCGGCCATGTTGCAGATGGCGACAAGGTCAGCTACGCCACGTATTATCTCGAAGGTGCGGCTAGCTCTTGGTGGGAGAACTTTCTGAATATGCGTCCCGATGGACCACCTGCATCTTGGGAGGAATTCTGCACGTCCTTCCGCGAGCACCACATTCCAAAGGGTCTCATGGACCGCAAATGTGAGGAGTTCTGCAACCTCACTCAAGGCAGAAGAACCGTGGACGAGTTTAGTCGTGAGTTTAACCGACTTGCTCGTTATGCAACTGAAGAAGTCTCCACCGACTCCAAGAAACAAGAGAGATTCCGTCGTGGCCTCAACACCGGACTCCGTCCTGAGCTCAATCTTCATGACTTTGCCACATTCCAGGTCCTTGTCAACAAGGCCATCAAAGCAGAGGACATGAATACCCCCAATGATTTTCGCAAACACCCCAGAGATGATAGTTCATCCAGTTCTGGCTCCCAGAAGCGCAAGATCTGGATCCCAAACAGCATGTTCCGCCAGAACAACCCCCTGAGGCCATCCTATGTGGCGCCTCGTCCACCCACCCAGTTCCACCCAGCTCCACCAAACGACCCAGCTCCACGCACTGTTTTCGGAGCCTGTTACAAGTGTGGTCAGGCAAGCCACTACTCTCGCGAGTGCCCCCAGAACCAGCTCCAACACCAGAACGTTCCACCACGTGCCGGAGGCAACAACAACAACAACAATGGCCGTGGCAAGCCACCCCAGAAGGTCTTCACCGCCAAACCCGCTCCTCCCGCCACTCGTGGACGTCTGAACCAGATCGCCGCCGAAGAGACTGACGACACCACTGACGTCATTCTTGGTACACTCCCAGTCAATTATGTTCCTACTTCTGTTCTTTTCGACCCAGGAGCATCTCATTCATTCATGTCGGAAAGTTATGCACTTCGTCATGAGTTACCCTTTGTTGAATTGTCCACCCCGATGGTTATTCAAACTCCAGGGTCAAGATGGCAAACTAATAGAGTGAGCCATGGTAATCAAATTGCAATTGAGGGTTTAGTATTCCTTGCTTCACTCATAGCCCTCAAGTCTTCAGACATTGATGTCATTCTTGGCATGGATTGGATATCAAGACAGAATGCCTACCTGGATTGCAGAAGCAAATCCGTGAAACTCACCCACCCTTCAGGCCAAACCGTCAACTATACCTCACCCAGAACAAGAAACCAAGTGCATTCCTTGAATGTACTTCCCCTTCCCGAACTTGAAGATATTCCGGTGGTTCGTGACTTCCCGGATGTCTTTCCTGAAGAGCTGCCGGGCATGCCACCCGACAGGTGTGTAGAGTTTATAGTGGATCTTGTTCCAGGAACAGAAACCAATTTCCAAACGCCCATATAAAATGGCCCCACATGAGTTAGCTGAGCTAAAAACCCAACTTGATGCTTCGTTGGCAAAAGGCTTCATCCGCCCTAGCTCATCGCCATGGGGTTGCCCCGTTCTGTTCGTAAAGAAGAAAGATGGAACAGAAAGGATGTGCGTAGACTATCGCCCGCTAAATTTAGCGACGATAAAGAACAAATACCCACTGCCCAGGATCAATGATCTTTATGATCAACTTGCAGGATCCTCCGTCTTCTCCAAGATGGATTTGAGATTAGGTTATCATCAGATCAGAATCCGAAACGAGGACATTCCCAAAACGGCTTTTACTACTCGTTATGGTCTTTACGAGTACACTGCCATGTCCTTTGGTTTAACCAATGCCCCCGCCACATTCTCACGCTTGATGAATTCGATCTTCATGGAGTACCTAGATAAATTTGTTGTGGTTTATCTTGATGATATTCTCATCTACTCGAAGAGCGAAGGAGATCATGCCGAACACTTAAGGCTGGTATTGATGAAGCTTAGAGAGCATCGCCTGTACGCTAAATTCTCCAAGTGTGAATTCTGGCTACCAGAAGTGACCTACTTAGGCCACGTGATTTCTGCAAAAGGCATTGCTGTGAATCCCGAGAGAGTTCAGGCCGTCCTTGACTGGACTCCACCTGAATCGGTTAAGCAAGTTAGGAGTTTTCTTGGCCTAGCCAGCTATTGCCGTCGCTTCGTCGAGAACTTTTCTAAAGTTGCAAAGCCTCTAACTGAACTCCTCAAGAAAGATAAGAAATTCTTATGGACTCCCAAGTGCGAGGAAAGCTTTCAAGAGCTAAAAATAAGATTGACTTCTGCACCCGTACTTGCACCTCCAGACACCAAAAGAGATTTCGAGATCTATTGTGATGCCTCACGGCAAGGGTTAGGATGCATACTTCTACAAGATCGACATGTGGTAGCTTATGCTTCGCGCCAGTTGCGGCCACATGAAGAGAACTATCCTACCCATGACCTTGAACTCGCTGCCGTAGTTCATGCCCTAACAACTTGGCGACATTACCTCCTTGGTAACCGTTGCGAGATTTATTCCGACCACCAAAGCCTCAAATATATTTTCACCCAGCCAGATCTTAATCTCAGGCAAAGACGGTGGATTGAGTTGATAAAAGATTACGACGTAGCAATTTCTTACACCCCAGGCAAGGCCAATGTCATGGCTGATGCACTAAGTCGTAAGTCGTACTGTAACAACCTCATGTTACAGCAATATCAACCACTTCTTCATGAGGACTTTCGCAAACTCAACCTTGAGATTGTTCCTCATGGCTATCTTTCTACCTTGGTGGCGAAACCAACTCTTGAGGATCAAATTATAGTTGCCCAAAGGCGTGCACGAGGTGTTCGCCGGATCAAGGAGAACATTGCTAGCGGAGTTGCTAAATGTTTCTCCACAGATAGCAAGGGAACGGTATTCTTTGAAAATCGTTTGGTAGTACCTAAGAATAAGGAACTAAGGCAACTCATCCTCAAAGAAGCCCATGACACACCCCTCTCAATTCATCCCGGTAGCACAAAAATGTACCGAGATCTACGCCAGAGATTTTGGTGGACTAGGATGAAGAGAGACATTGCTCAATTTGTTGCCGAATGTGATGTTTGTCGTCGCAGTAAGGCAGAACATCAAAGACCTGCTGGTACGCTTCAACCTTTGTCTATTCCCGAGTGGAAATGGGACAAAGTCGGTATGGACTTCATCACCGGCTTTCCAAGAACCCAGAAAGGAAACAATGCCATCTTCGTTGTCATAGATAGGCTTTCCAAAGTTGCTCACTTCCTTCCGGTTCGCGAGTCTATAACTGCTAGCCAGTTAGCAGAATTGTACATCTCTAGAATTGTATCACTTCATGGTGTTCCTTTGGAAATCAATTCTGATCGTGGTAGCCTTTTCACCTCTAGATTTTGGGGAAGCTTCCAACGTGCTATGGGAACTCATCTCTCCTTTAGTACAGCTTTCCATCCTCAGTCTAGCGGTCAAGTCGAAAGGGTTAACCAAATTCTTGAAGACATGCTCAGAGCTTGTGTTATCTCATTCGGAAAGAATTGGGAGAATTCTCTTCCATTTGCCGAATTTGCTTATAACAATAGTTTTCAATCTAGTCTGAACATGGCTCCTTTTGAACCCCTATATGGACGACGATGTCGAACACCATTAAACTGATGGATTATGAGATTATGTTCAGATTGTGATAGAGTAATATATTTGGTTTTTATCTCTTATATTTTTGTTCCTAAGTAATTCTTGCATGTTCCCCGTTGTTGTTTATTGCTTTGGCCAAGTAATACTGTCAGAACCCTCTGTTAGGTATGTGCTAGGGTTAGCTAGTGCCTTTGCATCATGTCAAAATTTCAAAAAGAAATCTTGGAAATCAAATTCAAAATCAAAATGGGAGAAGGAACACCCCCCAGATGAATTAATTCAAAGGGCCAGATAAAAATCTTTTCCAAAAATTCATGTTAGAGTTTTGAAAAGTCTTATAAATGAGTGTGATCACATATCAAGTGATGTGGGACCCACCCCATGCTCATAGATTTTTCAAATATTCAAACAGTACCTTGGAATTAAAGAAATACCCCTTTTTGATTTAAAATTCAAATCATTTGAATTTTAAAAATGTTTAAAGTTTATGAGTGGCTAGTTTATATTATTATGAGGCCACATAAAAGTTTTCAGCATTTAATAAAATGTTTAGCTATTTATTTTAGCTAAACAGAACAAATGACAGAAGGAAAAACAGAAACAGAAAAGGAAAAGAGGGCTTACCTCAAATGGGCCCAACTCACCGAGGCAGCCCGGCCCAGGGACAGGGGCGTCTTCTTCCTCGCGCCAGGCAGGCTGCTGCCGCCGTGGCGAGCATGCCGTCGTCGCTAGCCACCTCCTGCTTCCCTCCCCGCCCACGTAATCGCGTCCAGAAGCGTCCTGGAGCCGCCCCAGTTCTTTCCCCCCATCCACGAGCTCCCTCCTCTCCTCTCTCGCCCGATTCGTCGCCGCCCGAGGAACACGCCGGAGCGCCGTCGAGCACACGTGTGGCCAGTGACGCCGAGAAGCCCCAGGACGGTGTCCAAGCGCTTCGTCGTCGTCGTCTTCGCCGACTTGCAGAAGGAATCGAGCCCGAAGCCCCCGTAGACGCCGAATTCTTCCTCGAGTCCCCGCCGGCCGCCGTGAAGGACTTCATCGATTACGCCGCCGTTGAGCCACCCCAGCCCTCGCCACCACCTCTGCTGAGCTCCTGGTGAGCTTGGGGTAAAAACCCCTCACTTTTCCCCTTCGTTTACTCCCTGTAGCCGTGGCCGCCATGAAAGCCGAAGCTTCTCGCCGCCGGAATCCATGGCGAGGTCCATCCGTTAGGTAATCGAGCCCAGCTTGTTGTTCAACGTGTTCCCCGTGTTCTTCCTCGTCGAACCAGCCTAGCCTCGCCTCAAGTCGTGCCCTGGAGACAAATCTCGATGGTGGCCGTAGCTAGGTCGCCGCGAAATTTGACGCCGACGAGCGTACGGTGCACCCCAGTGCTTGCCTTTGGTCCCGTTCGACATGCGCGAGTAAGAGCTTCAAGATGATGGTCTTCGCGCTCCAAATGGTGGACGGAATCGAGCTCCCGTGCAGCGCCGCCGTGGTCCAGTCGCCGGCGTCAAGCCGCCGGCGAGTCAGCTCTAAACCCCCCCCCCCCTGTTTTCACCTAATTAGTGACCCCTGGGTCACTAACCAGTGGGCCCAGTGGCTTAATTAAGCCACTGGATTAAGTTAACCCACGGGTTAAGTTAACCAGCCACTGACAGGGTGGCCCCACATGTCAGCCCCCCCCCCTGACGCCAGCTTGACGTCAGCCTGACGCAGTAAATCATTTAAATGAATTTCCAGAGATTATTTGAATTAAAAGAATTCCAGAAATTCCAGAAAATACCCAAAACTTTGGAAATTCATAGAAAATTCATATTAACTCCAAATTGGACAAATAATATATGAAAAATGATCAGGAGAAAATTATCTTTCCAAATATGCAACTTTCAACTCTGTTTGAGTTGATTTTAAAATGGGACCAGTAGCATATGTCATTTGGTTTATTTGAATTTAATTCAAATTCAAACCAAATGCTTTTGCTACTTGGACAATGGAATTATGATGTACTTCAACCACACATCAGAGGCATATCATAGACATTTGAAAATAATTCAAAATGATCAAACCATGTCACTTGCAACTTGACTAGGTTGAATTCAAATGTGGAGTTTGAATTTGCATTTTAAATGCAATATATTCCACTTAAATGGAATTGTCTCACACACATAAAAACTTATACTTCAAGTTTCAACATTCATTCATGTGCTTGAGCATTGCATCCATATTGATTGCTACTTCGTGCTTGTTTGTCGAGTAGAGGTGGAACCGGAGCAAGAGGTCACCCCCTTCGCTGAAGATCCAGAACCCGAACCTCGTCAGCAAGGCAAGAAAATCCCCATTGATCATGTCGATAAAATCCCACTTCCCTCTCATGTCTCGCTTATGCATTATTTAGGATGATCACCATGTTACGATTCTACCGCATAGATGAACCCATTCCTTTGCATGACCTATCTTTTGTCACAGTAGTAAGCAAACCATAATCCTAGCAAATGTAGGAGTTGAATGATATCATGTAACCCCTGCAATGTTACTGCTTATTGCATGCTTAGTATGATACCATGTTGTTACTGTGATGTGAGTCGGGATGGGAGTGATCATGTTGATGATGGTAGAAAAGTGTTGGTGAATCGACCCTAATACAAGGTGAACGATGAGAGGCTGTGTAGGAGTACACAGTGGGTTGTCTCGTTGAACACCGCCCTAGTACGAGTTCTTGTGTGGTGATCCAAGATGAAGAGTACAACCACACATTGGGCTCACTGACCCCTCTCAACCTATTAATTCATCCCTTTCGATGTCCAGATGTCGCAGTAGTTCGGAGTTCTGGTAGGCTTGTGGCCTGGATGCTAAGTGAGAGAACGGCTCACCCGAGACCGGCTTATGCACCACGCACACATCGCTTGGGTCCACTTCGGTAAACCGGCCGGGTTCACGATAGTGGTAGCCAACCCAAGTAGGCGACTTTCATGGACTAGATCGGCTATGAGGTAACAGTTGTGGTGAGCATCCTCGCTGGCACCCCTTGAATGGTGTCGAGATCAAAGGCGGTAAATGATGGTCATGTGTGTGTAGCGGTACACCCTTGCAAGGTTATCAAAACTATTCGAATAGCCGCGTCCGCGGTTATGGACTGCTTGGAAAGCTTAGCTTGATTATTAGATAACTTGAACCGGATACTTCTAAAACACACCAAGATAAGTGTGAGTGCTATGGCGTGCTTCCTCGTGGGGAAGTCGAGGAAGGCACCATAGTGGTGTATTGGTTGGTGAAAGTAGTGGACTCGTGTACGCTTCTTACCTCAAAGTCTGGTACTCGTAGTTCAGGACTAGCCAAGTCAAAGCTGGCATTTCTGCAAGTGAACCCCACCTCCCTTTACCTTGATACATGTGCATGAGTAGTATAGCTCCTATGTAAGTCTTGCTGAGTACGCCTTTGTACTCACGTTTGCTTAATCTATGTTTTAGATGATGCCACTGACCCCGAAGGTGGCTTCTTCATCGAGCTGGACGACTGAAGTTAAGCTAGTCTAGTCCCAGTCAGCAGACTGGTTCCCTCGTGGAGGGCTTGTGTTTAAATAAGGCTTCTTAAGCCATTTGTTAAACTTGTCTGTACTCAGACATAATTTGCTTCCGCTCTGTGTTGTAATGTTGGATCACATGTATGTGATCTCTGTGTGTACTCTATAAGAGTTATAAATAAAATGTACACTTTGTAGAGAATTGCAATGGTACCTACTGTTCATACAAGGCATGTGTGCTGCGTGTATGTTTATAACATGCATGTCTTTGTATGGGTTTTCGAGACCTTAGTCGTGTTCTGGCTGGCGGTCTTTCATACACCAAGTGGCCCTTAGATGTGCGCAGCTTGGGGCATCGTGATGCAATTGCTCGAAACTCCGTCTCGTGCACACTTTGTGGTATGATCGTGCCCGCCCTAGACCCCGACTAAGTGATCGGGCTGGAGTAAGTCTATGTAAGAGTTTTGAGATAGTCGATAGTATGGTTGAGGCGACTTGTCTTTGAATATGGGAGTTCACCACCCATATCATTAGACTCGTGTGTGGACGATGAGGACCCATCTCAGTTGATCATCCGGCCTGGATGGGATGCCCCTCACGTACGATGCTTTCCGAGAATGTTCAATGCTTGGCCTTGTCTGCTTAGACAAGTGGGTGCGGTTCTCGGCTCTCCATATGACTATGTCTTAACTGTACTTGCATACGCTAACCCCGGGTCCCGACAAATAGGTAGTGACTCCAAGAGGGAGCGTTGTGCTAGATTGTGGGTTCATGCCCCCCGATGACACACTTGATTGACAAAAACATGAGTCTAGGGGATGTGCTCTTGCCACAAGGGGAAAAAACAACGGTGCTTGTAACCGCGGTTACAAGGATTGTTTACTTTATGCAGAGTTCTTTTTAATGCAGTTCTCTATTGCTTTGGGTTTACACTTTGGGTGGGGCTCGCAACTTAATACCAGCGAGATGTTCTGGATAGATATCTCAAGGTGGATGATTAGTAGTAGATGCAGATGGATTTCGGTCTACTTACCTTGGCGTACTGCCTGTGCTTTTGAACCTCTTCCTTTATTTTGTAGCATAGTTAGCATTGCGGTGCGTTCATAATCCTGTCAATTGCCTTTCTGTAATTTGTTTACCTCGCATAGCAATTTTATCGCCTTTTGGGAGAGAGACATCACTAGCGAACATCATGTATCCCGGTCCATATCCTTATCATTGTTTCCACGCTATATTTACTTTTCTGCATTTACTTTCAAGTTGCTATTATTATCCCTTGCGTTTTATCCTTTGTAAACAACAAGACCGGAGAGATTGACAACCTCTCTGAACTTCGTTGGGAAAAAAGTTATCTGTGTCTGTGTGCAGGTCCGTGTCAGTTGCGCCGCTGACACCTACTTATCATCTCTGGAGTCCTACCGGAGACAAACCTTGATATCTTTACCAATGGGAAATTTTCTGTTGTGTTGCATCACGCCTTCCACTTGGGGCTCACCAACGAAGGGCGAGAAGACTACACCCGTCAACCCTCGCGCCATCAAGCAAATTTCTGGCGCCGTTGGCGGGGACTCCGAGTGCTAAGATAGGGGAGTTTCACACTACCCTTTACCTTTGTTTTTTTAGTCTTGTTAGTTTACCTTTCAGTTTTTATCTTTGTGTCTTGTATCAAAAATCAAAAAATATATATAGTATGTCTATTTCCTTACTTGCCAATCAATGTCTAACTTCTTTGAAACTAGATCTTATTGGCATGGAGGATTCACCGAGGATCAACAAGAATATTACAAGGAATACCGCTTGTCTTAAAAAGGGATACACTTATGGAGACTCATACATCAATCGTATGAGTATGCTAAAAACTTGTGCTCAATATATAATATATCTTTCTGTAGAGATGAATCTTGTTGCTTTATGAGGCACAAACACCTTTCTTTCCAATGTGAGTACAATGAGGATGAAACCTTAGCTTCTTATGCTAAGGGAAATTATGATTTTTATGATGCAGAACAAATAGAAGAATTTGTTGCTTTTAAGGGTGCCTATGAAATTACTTCTTTTCTTGAAAATATTGATGAAGACCCTTACAAATCTGAGAGTCTTGCTATACTTAACTATTGTTTGGAAAATTATGATGCAAATTATTATATTACTAATCATCTTGAGAGAATCTCTCCCCAAAAGGAAGAGACTAATGTTTTGCAGGACTCTATAGAAGAAGAAATTGCTGAACCTGAAAGCTCTTTGGATGAAGAAGAGGAGGAGAGTGACGAACAAAAGGAGGAAGAATGGAGCCATCCATGTCTACCATCTAATGAGAGTAACTCTTTTACTCTCACCTTATATGAGTATTATGATCCTATGGATTCTTTTGAAATATCCCTTTTTGATGAAGTTGATGCCTTCTATGCTTATGGCCGTGATGCCACTATGGATGATGCTTACGGAGATGAACTTGCTATAGTTCCTCATGTTAAGCATGAAATTTTTGCTATCACACCCACACTTGAGTGTCCTATTATCCTTTTAAAATCTCCAACTCTGGAGAATTTTCCTCTTATCAAAGCAAAATGTGATGGGTTGCATTTATCTTATGATCCTAAAAACCGTGTTGAAAAAAATACACGTGTGCTTGTAGGTCATGAACAATATGATTTATATGATAGTTATATTCTTGATGTTGTTCATGATATTACTAAAAATTACTTTGAGAGAGGAAAGTTTGGTTGTAGAAACTTCCATGCGACAAAAACGCCTCTCTCTAAACTGAAAGTTTCGAAGTTGTTCTTGTTCCACCTTCCTATGCATGTCACTTTGTGCTTCTTTGATTTATTTTCTTACAAGATGCCTATGCATAGGAAGTGGGTTAGGCTTAAATTTGTTTCAAATTTGCTTTTTGATGCTCTCTTTTGCTAAAATTACCATTCTCTTGTGAGAGCATCTTTTATAATCTTTAAGCCTAGCTAATGGCTCTAAAGAAGCGCTTTCGGGAGGCAGCCCGCAACGAATTTAGGAGTTTTCTTTTTGCTTTTGTTGTGTCTTGATGATTGTTACTTCTGTAGCAACATCATTGTATCTTTATTTTTCAGCTTTGTGCCAAGTTATAGCCTCTTACGGCAAGGGAAGTAAAAGTTGTGACATGCTGTCCAGAAAACAGATTCTGTCCTCGTGACCAGAAAAATTCCAGAAAAATCCCATCTCATCTTTTTGAGCCGAACTTTTTACACAGTATTCTCTATACAATTACGAAACTTCCGTATGTTTTGAGTTTTTTGATTTTAGTTGCAGAAGTACCACTAAAAAATTCTTTACTATCTGCTGTTCTGTTTTTCACAGATTCTGCCACGTTTTGTCTCTCCTAACTTTTGCAAACCTTAAGCTTGTTTTTTCTTTGCAAAAACTTTTTGGCACTCTTGAGAAACAGTATCTCTTCAATAATATCTTTATATCCAGTGGAGAAAAAATATTTATTAAGGGTACTAACCTCTCTAATCAGCTTGTGATGAGTTATGTATGAAGGGAGTTTTCAAGTGTGCGATGGAAGATGATGAAAGAAGATCCAGGAGTGTCAAGCGCTCAAGCTTGGGGATGCCCCCATGCATCCCCAATAAATATTCAAGGAGACTCAAGAGTCTAAGCTTGGGGATGCCCCCGTGCATCCCCTTCTCCATCAACAATCATCAGTTCGTCCTTCGTCTCACTATATTTTTATCACTTCATGCGTTATGTGCTATGCTTGGAGCGTCTCGCTCTTAGGTTTTATTTTTAGTTTTCTTTAGCTTTGCTTGCTGTTCATAACAAGTTAGATCCTTTCTTACTTTGTGTGGGAGAGAAACATGCTCCACTTTCAAAATTTAGAACACATCATAGGATTTTTCCTGCCTATCTTCTTGCTGTTGTGTGTTCTTTATCTTTTCATAGCTACTGCCATGTTTAGTCTTAGTTTTAGTTTGTCTTTAGCAAGAGCCTTGGCTTTTGTTTTAGTTTGTTGCTGGAACTCTCTTTAGTTTTCATGTTTATCTTGTTAAGAGAGTTGGTTGTTGCACTGAGTTGTGTCTTGTCTTGAGAGTAGGTAATTGAGGTTGCTATTTAATTTTAGTAGTAGCTTGCAATAGTTTTGAGGTATTGATGTGAGTAATGTTTGAACTTTTGGTGTCAAGAGCTCTTGCCTATTAGTGATAGGTGTCGTATTTTGGGAAATCCGTGTTTATTTTCAAAACCTACAAAACTAGTTGAGAACTCTAGCTACTAGATGGATCACTACTCTTCTGAGGAGTCGAATATTAGAGTACACTCACGTACCATGAGTCGAGGATGCGCAAGGATAACCAAACCCCCATACACTCCTCCTCGTGGTACTTGTCTCTTTGTGAACATCCTTACTAGATTGAGAGTTACCGATAATAAGTGCATGAGTTCTTCGGACTAATGTAAGTATTGAGAGCTGACACTTCCACCTTCCCATATTTTGCTAGCCTTTCCCGTGCCGTGCATTGCCTTCTTCTCACTCCGAGAGTTGGTGCCCACCTTCGCCGGTACTTCCAAACCCTTGGCATGATACGCTCTGTCATCATAAGCCTCCTTATATCTTCCCTCAAAACAGCCACCATACCTACCTATCAAGGCATTTCCATAGCCTTTCCGAGTTACATTGCCATGCAACTTCCACCTCTTCATGACTTGATCTTCATGTCATACATGTTCCTGCTACACTGGCAGCGGCATACATTGCATACATCATGATAGTTACATCTTCTTTATGATTTTGAGTACCTTGTAAAGTGTGAAGATTTCCTATACCTTCTTGTAAAATAGAGTGTTGCCCTTAAGTGAGGAAAAGATCCCAAAGTGGACACATTAAAAGATCCCAAAGAGGACAAATGAGAGTTAAATAGAAAGAGCCATTGAGGCCACCAAAAAAATACAAAAAAAATAGAAAAAAGAAGTAAAAAGAGAGAAAGGGGCAACACTACTATCCTTTTGAGAGATCCACACTAGTACTCCCTTTATATCCTTGTACTCCATAGAGATGATCATTATGCATATAGCTATGTGGGGACCTTCACACTATAGAACTTGGCTTGCATATTCAAAGGATGAGCCTCCTCAAAAGAGCTCTAGGTCTTCATGAGAGAGCAAGTTAGATGCACCCCCACTAGTTCCATTGGAGAGCTTCCTAGCTCGTATGTGCATCCGTTGCATGGCAATCCCTACTCCTCACATCATATCTATCATTTGGCATCTCTTGCCTATGATTGTCCTCATTGATGTGAGCCTTTCTCATCCTTTTTGTCTTCCTCCTCCACCATATTTCTCTCTTTGCCATCCTAAGTGTCAACTCTTGTGCTTACGCTCATCCATTGCATGAGTGCTCGAAATATCGAAAAGGAGTGGATCAAATTGACTTGTACCTGGCTAGTGGTCTCGGGACGAGTCAAGATAAGATTCCAAAGAAGACCAAGTGTGAAACTTTAGTAGATTGAGTTCTCAACACAAAAATACTTTTTTCTCGTATTCCCTATCCCCCTTCTTGCACGCAAACACCATTTGGTGACATTCGAGTCACGGACAGCGAGAGCTCTTGCACCTAATGTTCTTTTGTTACTTGTTTCAATGCTAATATAGACTCTTGCATGTTATGACTTGAATTGGATCTCTAACCTTGATTGCTTTACTTTTCAAAGTTCTTTTATGGTTGCTAGCATGTCACCACAGAAATTATGTTGTTATCATTTACCTACTCGAGGACGAGCAGGAATTAAGCTTGGGGATGTTGATACGTCCAAAACGTATCTATAATTTCTGCTTGCTCCATGCATGTTTTGTGTGATATTGCTATGATCTAGATACACTTTCATACACTTTTGATCATATTTGGACTAACCTATTAACTCAGTGCACCCCAGTGCCAGTTCCTGTTTTCTGCTGATTTTCCATTTCAGTTTTCCCCCATATAAAAGTGCCAGAAAAATTCGGGAAAATTCAGATAAAAAATCAGCGTGACGGAAGCTTCGAGAAGATCCCGGGAGGGGCCAGAGGGGAGCCAGGGGGGCCCAGACGGTCACCCGGCGCGGCCCCACCCCTGGCCGCGCCAGGGGGGCGCCTGGGGCCCCTGGCCCACCTCTGGCTGCCCCCTTTCGCCTATTTATCCCCCGTCACGGGAAAACCCCAGAGAGAGAACCCTATTCCGCGAACTCGCCTCTGTTCCGCCGCCGCCGCGCTTCCGAAGATCGGGAGCACCAGAAGACCTCTTCCCGGCACCCTGCCGGAGGGAGGATTGACCTCCGGGAGTCTCCTCTCCACCATGGATGCTCCCCGGATGTCTCGTGAGTAGTTTTCCTTGGACCATGGGTCCGTGATCAGTAGCTATGTGATGTTCTCCTCCCCTATTTGATCTTCATTGTTTAGACCTCGTGAGCTGCCCAACATGATCGAGGCACCCTTGTAATATTTCTGCTATTGTTATGTTGAGTTTGATAGGATCTGATGGATTATGAGATTATGTTCAGATTGTGATAGAGTAATATATTTGGTTTTTATCTCTTATATTTTTGTTCCTAAGTAATTCTTGCATGTTCCCCGTTGCTGTTTATTGCTTTGGCCAAGTAATAGGTAGTGACTCCAAGAGGGAGTGTTGTGCTAGATTGTGGGTTCATGCCCCCCGATGACACGCTTGAGTGATAGAAACATGAGTCTAGGGGATGTGTTGTTGCCACAAGGGGGAAAACAACGGTGCTTGTAACCGCGGTTACAAGGATTGTTTACTTTACGCAGAGTTCTTTTTAATGCAGTTGTCTATTGCTTTGGGTTTACACTTTGGGTGGGGCTCGCAACTTAATACCAGCGAGATGTTCTGGATAGATATCTCAAGGTGGATGATTAGTAGTAGATGCAGATGGATTTCGGTCTACTTACCTTGGCGTACTGCCTGTGCTTTTGAACCTCTTCCTTTCTTTTGTAGCATAGTTAGCATTGCGGTGCGTTCATAATCCTGTCAATTGCCTTTCTGTAATTTGTTTACCTCGCATAGAAATTTTATCGCCTTTTGGGAGAGAGACATCACTAGCGAACATCACGTATCCCGGTCCATATCCTTATCATTGTTTCCACGCTATATTTATTTTTCTGCATTTACTTTCAAGTTGCTATTATTATCCCTTGTGTTTTATCCTTTGTAAACAACAAGACCGGAGAGATTGACAACCTCTCTGAACTTCGTTGGGAACAAAGTTATCTGTGTCTGTGTGCAGGTCCGCGTCAGTTGCGCCGCTGACACCTACTTATCATCTCTGGAGTCCTACTGGAGACAAACCTTGGTATCTTTACCGAGGGAAATTTGCTGTTGTGCTGCATCACACCTTCCACTTGGGGCTCAACAACGAAGGGAGAGAAGACTACACCCGTCAACCCTCGCGCCATCAAGGACAACCGGGGCACAGGTCCCAAGGGAGGCTATACGGAGTCAGCAACGAGTGCAGTACGAGGATTACTCCTCGGTAACTCCACTTGATGTGGCTCGGCAGAGCCGAGCTAGGGGGCCTTAGGCGGTGTCTGCAATGTACCGTACCTGTGCAGTTGTATATATATTCGTATCCGCGTTCACTCCCCTGAGTGGTCACAGCCCGCTATCTAATCCTAGCTAACAATGCGCAGGGCTCACTGCTGAATATAATATATATTTATAAGGCAGCATAGGATAAAGGCAGGTACATCAAGGGGCGACAAAAACAGGCTATGCAATTGAATAGGATTGTAATCGTAGCAGCAGAAGTAAACATGCCTAGTGCAATAAATGTATGGAAAAGATAGGTCATATCTGGGGAAGAGAATGGATCTGCTTGCCTGGAAGCTCGCGGTAGGGGTACGATCGTCGATGACGTAGCCGATCACCGGGGCATCGGCATTGGTCGTTGGGACTACCAGAAAATAAGAGAGGGGGAGAAACAATAAATACACAACAATAATAACAATACAAATACAACGCATGGCAAACGCAATGTTAACGGTGTTCTAACGCAATGCAAGGTGTATTGCTCAGAGCGGGTGTCAGAACCCTCTGTTAGGTAATGTGCTAGGGTTAGCAAGTCTCTTGCATCATGTTAAAATTTCAAAAGAAATCTTTGAAATCAAAATCAAAAGCAAAATGGGAGAAGGAACCCCCCCCAGATGAATTAATTCAAAAGGCCAGATAAAAATCTTCTCCAAAAATTCATGTTAGATTTTTGAAAAAGTCTTATAAATGAGTGGGATCACATATCAAGTGATGTGGGACCAACCCCATGCTCATGGATTTTTCAAATATTCAAACAGTGCCTTGGAATTAATCAAAAAAACCTATTTGATTTAAAGTTCAAATTATTTGAATTTTAAAAATGTTGAAACTTAATAAGTGGCTAGTCCATATTATTATGAGGCCATGTAAAAAATTTCAGCATTTAATAAAATGCCTAGCTATTTATTTTAGCACAACAAAACAAATGTCAGAAAAGAAAACAGAAAAGAAACAGAAAAACTTACCAGACGCCCAGGCGGAGCCGGCCCATCCAGCCCACCCGGCCCAGAGGGGCAGCAGGGTCTTCTTCCCCGCCCCGCGCCTCCAAGCTGCTCGGTGGAATGCCACCGAGCCAGCCGTGGACGCCACGTCGCCGCCGAGCGCCTTCCAGGCCTCCCCGTGCCATCTAGCCACGCCTGGAGACGTCTCTCCCCCGTCCCGATCCATTCCCCCCCTCCAGAGCTTCCTCCTCCTCCTCCCGTGCTCGATTTCGTCGCCGCCCGAGGACCGCCGTGGAGCACGCCGCCGAGTCCACGCATCCAACGTCGTCTCCGAGCCGTGCCGCCGTGTCCAGGAGAACCGCAGCAGGCGTCTTCGTCGTTCCCCTCAATCAATCGAGCCCGAGCGCCTCAGCAGACGACGCCATCTTCATCGAGGAGTCGCCGGACCCGCGAGCTCGCCGTCGTCGATTCGCCGCCGTAGAAGCCTCCCCGAGCTTGCTATTGCTTCTGTTCGATCCGCAGAGAGCTTCTGAGTTTTTCCCCCAAGCTCCTAGCACCCCGTAGCCCCTCTAGCCAAATCCGCCATGAGAACCGAGCTCCTCGCCGCCATGGTTGAGCTAGAGCTCGCTCTCGTGCTCCTCGCGACACCCCAGTGCGCGCATTTGACTCGCGGGTGTTCCAGCTTTCGACCGCACGCAAGATCAGCCCAAGCCGTGCACGCTAGCCTCTTCACCCAACCTCGCCGTCATTCTTCTTCCGCCCAGCACGTCGCCGTCGTCACTCCCGAACTCCCCGTGACCCCCTGATGCCTCCTCTCGACGCGGACGACGACGCTGCACCCGTTGGTGGTCTCCTCTTCCTCTCCCGTGGCCTCTAGCCGATTCCTACAAGGGCGCGATCGTGGCCAGGCCACCGGCGTCAAGCCGCCGGTGGGTTATTCTCTAATCACGCGCTAAACCCCCGCTGGAGTCGATGACAGGTGGGGCCCTGGACCCCTTAATCCCTCTGTCAATTTAATCTAAACGGGGATTAACCCCAGACCCACTGACAGGGTTGGCCCACTCGTCAGCCCCCTGCTGACGCCATGCTGGCGCAGTGCTGACGCAGTAAATCTTTTCCAGAAATTAGAAATGTTTTAAAGAATTCCAGAAAATCCAGAAAATAGCCCAAACTTTGGAAATTCATAGAAAATTCATATTAACTCCAAATTGGACAAATAATATATGAAAAATGATCAGGAGAAAATAAGCTATCCAAATATCGAACTTTCAACTTTGTTTGAGTTGATTTTAAATTGGGATCAGTATCATTTTCTATTTGATTTAAATGGAATTAAATCAAATTCAATTCAAAAGTTTTTGCAACTTGAACCATGGCAACATGCTACATTTCACTTACACATCAGAGGCATATCATACACATTTCAAAATGATTCAAATTGATCAAACAATGTCACATGTAACTTGGCTAAGTTTGAATTCAAATTGGAGTTTGAATTTGCAATTCATTTTGCAATACACTCCAGTTAAATGGAATTGCTTCACACATCAAAGCATATACATCAAGTTTCAACCTTCCATCATGTGATTGTGAATTGTATTTACTTTTCTACCTTGTTTGTTGTTTGTCGAGTAGAGGTGGAACCGGAGCAGGAGGCTGCCCCCTTCGTTGAAGACCCCGAACCCGAACCTCGTCAGCAAGGCAAGTAAACCCCCATTGATCATGTCGATAAAATCCCACTTCCCTCTCATGTCTCGCTTATGCATTGTTTAGGATGATTACCATGATGCGTTTCTACCGCATAGATGAACCCATTCCTTTGCATGACCTATCATTTTGTCACAGTAGTAAGCAAACCACAATCCTAGCAAATGTAGGAGTTGATTGATATCATGTGGCCCCTGCAAATGTTACTGCTTATTGCATGCTTAGAGTGATACCATGATGATACTGTTATGTGAGTCGGGATGGTAGTGATCATGATGTTGATGGTAGAAAAGTGTTGGTGAATCTACCCTAATACAAGGTGAACGATGAGAGGCTGTGTAGGAGTACACGGTGGGTTGTCTCGTTGAACACCGCCCTAAGTCCGAGTTCTTGTGTGGTGATCCAAGATGAAGAGTACAACCACACATTGGGCTCACTGACCCCTCTCAGCTTACTAACTCATCCCTTTCGATGTCCAGATGTCGCAATAGTTCAGAGTTCTGGTAGGTCTGTGGCCTGGATGCTAAGTGAGAGAACGGCTCATCCGAGACCGGCTTATGCACCACGCACACATCACTTGGGTCCACTTCGGTAAACCGTCCGGGTTCACGATAGTGGTAGCCAACCCAAGTAGGCGGCTTTCTCGGACTAGATCGGCTATGAGGTAACAGTTGTGGTGAGCATCCTCGCTGGCACCCCTTGAATGGTGTCGAGATCAAAGGCGGTAAATGATGATCATGTGTGTGTAGCGGTACACCCCTTCAGGGTTAACAAAACTATTCGAATAGCCGCGTCCGCGGTTATGGACTTCTTGGAAAGCTTAGCTTGATTATTAGACAACTTGAACTGGATACTTCTAAATCACACCAAGATAAGTGTGAGTGCTATGGCGTGCTTTCTCGTGGGGAAGTCGAGGAAGGCACCATAGTGGTGTAATTGGTTGGAGAAAGTAGTGGACTCGTGTACGCTTCTTACGTCAAAGTCTGGTACTCGTAGTTCAGGACTAGCCAAGTCAAAGCTGGCACTTCTGCAAGTGAAACCCCACCTCCCTTTACCTTGATACATATGCATGAGTAGTATAGCTCCTATGTAAGTCTTGTTGAGTACGACTTTGTACTCACGTCTGCTTAATCTATGTTTTAGATGAACCCACTGACCCCGAAGGTGGCTTCTTCATCGAACTAGACGACTGAAGATCAAGCTAGTCTAGTCCCAGTCAGACGACTGGTTCCCTCGTGGAGGGCTTGTGTTTAAATAAGGCTTCTTAAGCCGTTTGTTAAACTTGTCTGTACTCAGACATACTTTGCTTCCGCTTGTGTTGTAATGTTGGATCACATGTTTGTGATCTCTGTGTGCACTCTATAAGAGTTATCAATAAAAATGTATACTTTGTAGAGAATTGCAATGATACCTGCTGTTCATACAAGGCATGTGTGCTGCGTGTATGTTTATAACATGCATGTCTTTGTATGGGTTTTCGAGACCTTAGTTGTGATCTGGTTGGCGGTCTTTCATACACCAAGTGGCCCTTAGATGTGCGCAGCTTGGGGCATCGCGATGCGATTGTTCGAGACTCTGTCTCGTGCACACTTTGTGGTATGATCGAGCCCGCCCTAGACCCCGACTAACTGATCGGGCTGGACTAAGAGTTATGAGATAGTCGTTAGTATGGTTGAGGCGACTTGTCTTTGAATATGGGAGTTCACCACCCATATCATTAGACTTGTGTGCGGACGATGAGGACCCATCTCAGTTGATCATCCAGCCTGGATGGGATACCCCTCACGTACGATGCTTTCCGAGAACGTTCTGTGCTTGGCCTTGTCTGCTTAGACAAGTGGGTACGATTCTCAGCTCTCCATATGACTATGTCTTAGCTGTATTTGCATACGCTAACCCCTGGTCCCGACAGACTTGGTATCAGAGCAGGACTGACTGTAGGACTAGTAGACTTGGCCGAAGTCGAGTCTAGCTTGCTATAGTTATATAGTTACTCTGGGTATATAAGGGAACAACGTAAGGCTTCTTTTTTCTCCTTACCCCCTTCGTTCTGAGTTCTGAGTCACCCTCATCTTATTCTACGGGAAGATAGGACTAGGCTCTCCTCTGTCTGATTAGAACATCTCGTCGTTTGCTTCCTTGTAGCCGTAGGAAAGTTGTGATCGGTTTGTTAGAGTGGTTATGCTTCCTGATTTCTTACATCGTATGTAAGTGTTGTTTCCATGTTGTAAGAAATTGTCTTTTTCTTGCAATTACAGCCGTTATGTTGTCCGAGTCATTCCAGGTTTATCTCATAATCTGATGCATTTGCAAACTCCTTCTTTCTGTTTCAGATGGCAGATCTTCCCCCTCGGCAGATTGTTCGTTTGACCAGGTGCCTCGGTGTGCGTGGCCATCCCGCCACGTTGATCGAGATGATGTCCTATGTGGGATATCGATGGTATCCTGAGTACGCCGTTGAGGAGCAGTTCCATGACTTCAACCAGACCCAGTTCCACTGCATTGTCAGGATCTACCCGCACCACGTTGGAGTCACTCAGCCTATCCACTTTGGACATGGCATTGGCATTACCGAGAACATGGCTGTGCAGGATGCTGCATACTCATGTATTACCCTGCTGAGAGAGGAGAACACTATGCTGAGAGAGACCTCATTCCGCTATATCCCTGCTGCACTTCCAGGAGAAGAGGGATATTACACCGGACTCTACTCAGATCACGCTGCAGAAGACCCAGTACTTCAGATGACTGCTAGGTTTGCTAGTGATCGAGATCGTGATGCACGCGCTCTCCGTTTTGAGCTTCACGCCACCCGTGTTCGTCTGTATCGAGCACTAACACTCTTGGCACCCTTCGTGAGTGTTGGATCAGTTGAGTATGACGCTATCTACCCTGTGAGGACGCAGATGCCTTCTCGAGTTGCTTGGCCCGAGATTGGAGGCATTTTTCCACCCCGTGGTCCTTTGCTTCCACCCTACACTGGACCTAGGACCCATCCTTGCCCAAATGGATATCAGGGTCCACAGGCCTCCGTGTTTTCCGATGGTCACCTTCAGCTACCGGGATACGCGGGTAACTTTTACGAGGACTACTATGGAGATGGAGATGAGTGAGACCGCTTGTGGTCTTACTTCGTGAGGATGTAGTAGTATCTTAGTATATTGTACGCAAGGTGTCTAAGTTCCAGAGGCTTAGATAAATAATGTATAGGAAGTCAGAGTGCCTCTGAAGGATGTATCATCTTCATCACTTTTGTATTAGCTTGGTGCTTGTACTAAAACGATGTATGGTTTGTATGACAGCTTGTGAATATATGGCTTGTATGCTTTATCACCATGTTGTCAAGATGATTACTTCCTTTGCTCTGTAATCCTTCCAGTACTTCAATACCTTGATTATACTCTTCAAATCAACTCTGTTTGACTTTGGGTTTCACCTTCAGGATGTCTCAAGGAACCCGTGGCCAGCTTGGTCGTAACCAGGGTCGTGGGAATGAACAGGAGGAAGGCAACCTTCCACCCCCACCCACGATGGCTCAGGTTCTGATGGAGGTTGAGAGGAACCGCCGAGACTCTCACCATCTGCTGGAAGTCATTGCCCGCAACACCACTCCACAGCGCAACGAGTTGGTGTCCCTGAACGACTTCATCCGACTTCATCCCCCGGTTTTCAGTTACTCCATCGAGCCCCTTGACGCCGATGACTGGCTTCGCAGCATCGAGAGGAAGCTCCAAGCAAGACATGTTGCAAATGGCGACAAGGTCAGCTATTACACCTATCACCTTGAAGGTGCAGCTAGCTCTTGGTGGGAGAACTTCCTGAATATGCGTCCCGTTGGACCGCCTGCATCTTGGGATGAATTCTGCACTTCCTTCCGCGAGCACCACATTCCAAAGGGTCTTATGGACCGCAAGCGTGAGGAGTTCTGCAACCTCACCCAAGGCAGAAGGACCGTTGACGAGTTTAGTCGTGAGTTCAACCGACTTGCTCGTTATGCTGCTGAAGAAGTCTCCACCGACTCCAAGAAACAAGAAAGGTTTCGTCGTGGACTCAACTCTGGACTCCGTCGTGAGCTCAACCTACATGACTTTGCCACCTTCCAGGTCCTTGTCAACAAGGCCATCAAGGCAGAGGACATGAACACACCCAACGACTTCCGCAAACACCCTAGAGACGATGGCTCATCCAGTTCAGGCTCCCAGAAGCAAAAGATCTGGATCCCAAATAGTATGTTCCGCCAGAACAACCCACCGAGGCCATCCTATGTGGCGCCTCGTCCACCAACCCAGTTCCACCCAGCGCCACCAAACAACCCAGCTCCACGCACTGTTTTCGGAGCCTGTTACAAGTGTGGTCAGGCAGGCCACTACTCTCGTGATTGTCCCCAGAACCAGCTACAGAATCAGAATGCTCCACCCCGTGCCGGAGGCAACAACAATGGTCGTGGCAAGCCACCCCAGAAGGTCTACACCGCCAAACCCGCTCCTCCCACCACTCGTGGACGTGTGAACCAGATTGCCGCCGAAGAGACTGACGACACCACTGACGTCATTCTTGGTAGCCGCCCAGTCAATTATGTTCCTACTTCCGTTCTTTTCGACCCAGGAGCATCTCATTCATTCATGTCGGAAAGTTATGCACTTCGTCATGAGTTATCTTTTGTTGAATTGTCCACCCCCATGATTATTCAAACTCCAGGGTCAAGATGGCAAACTAATAGAGTAATCCATGGTAATCAAATTGCAATTGAGGGTTTAGTATTCCTTGCTTCACTCATAGCCCTCAAGTCTTTAGATATTGATGTCATCCTTGGCATGGATTGGCTATCAAGACAGAATGCCTACCTGGATTGCAAAGGAAAATCCGTGAAACTCACCCACCCTTCAGGCAAAACCGTCAACTATACCTCACCCAGAACAAGAACCCAAGTGCATTCCTTGAATGTACTTCCCCTTCCCGAACTTGAAGATATTCCGGTGGTTCGTGACTTCCCGGATGTCTTTCCTGAAGAGCTGTCGGGCATGCCACCCGACAGATGTGTAGAGTTTATAGTGGATCTTGTACCAGGAACCGCACCCATTTCTAGACGCCCATACAAAATGGCCCCACGTGAGTTAGCTGAGCTTAAAACCCAACTGGAAGCTTTGTTGGAAAAAGGCTTCATTCGCCCTAGCTCATCGCCATGGGGTTGCCCCGTTCTGTTCGTAACGAAGAAAGATGGAACAGAAAGGATGTGCGTAGACTATCGCCCGCTAAATTTAGCGACGATAAAGAACAAGTACCCGCTTCCCAGGATCAATGATCTTTATGATCAACTTGCAGGATCCTCTGTCTTCTCCAAGATGGATTTGAGATTAGGTTATCATCAAATCAAAATCCGAAACGAGGACATTCCCAAAACGGCTTTTACTACTCGTTATGGTCTTTACGAGTACACCGTCATGTCCTTTGGTTTAACCAATGCCCCCGCCACTTTCTCACGCATGATGAATTCGATCTTCATGGAGTACTTAGATAAATTTGATGTGGTTTATCTCGATGATATTCTCATCTACTCGAAGAACGAAGAAGAACATGCCGAACACCTAAGGCTGGTATTGATGAAACTTAGAGAGCATCGCCTGTATGCTAAATTCTCCAAGTGTGAATTTTGGCTACCAGAAGTGACCTACTTAGGCCATGTGATTTCTGCAAAAGGCATTGCTGTGAATCCCGAGAGAGTTCAGGCCGTCCTTGACTGGACTCCACCTGAATCGGTTAAGCAAGTTAGGAGTTTTCTTGGCCTAGCCAGCTATTGCCGTCGCTTCGTCGAGAACTTTTCTAAAGTTGCAAAGCCTCTAACTGAACTCCTCAAGAAAGATAAGAAATTCCTATGGACTCCCAAGTGCGAGGAAAGCTTTCAAGAGCTAAAAAGAAGGTTGACTTCTGCACCCGTACTTGCACCTCCAGACACCAAAAAGGATTTCAAAATCTATTGTGACGCATCACGGCAAGGGTTAGGATGCATACTTCTGCAAGATCGACATGTGGTAGCTTATGCTTCACGCCAGTTGCGGCCATATGAAGAGAACTATCCTACCCATGACCTTGAACTCGCTGCCATAGTTCATGCCCTAACAACTTGGCGACATTACCTCCTTGGTAACCGTTGCGAGATCTATTCCGACCACCAAAGCCTCAAATACATTTTCACCCAGCCAGATCTTAATCTCAGGCAAAGACGCTGGATTGAGTTGATAAAAGATTACGACGTAGGAATTTCTTACACCCCAAGCAAAGCCAATGTCATGGCTGATGCACTAAGTCGTAAGTCGTATTGTAACAACCTCATGTTACAACAGTATCAACCACTCCTTCATGAGGAATTTCGCAAGCTTAATCTTGAGATTGTTCCACATGGCTATCTTTCTACCTTGGTGGCGAAACCAACTCTTGAGGATCAAATCATAGTTTCCCAAAGGCGTGCATGAGGTGTTCGCTGGATCAAGGAGAACATTGTTAGCGGAGTTGCTAAATGTTTCTCCACAGATAGCAAGGGAACGGTATTCTTTGGAAATCGTTTGGTAGTACCTAAGAATAGGGAACTAAGGCAACTCATCCTCAAAGAAGCCCATGACACACCCCTCTCGATTCATCCCGGTAGCACAAAAATGTACCGAGATCTACGCCAGAGATTTTGGTGGACTAGGATGAAGAGAGACATTGCTCAATTTGTTGCCGAATGTGATGTTTGTCGTCGCATTAAGGCAGAACATCAAATACCTGCTGGTACACTTCAACCTTTGTCTATTCCCGACTGGAAATGGGACAAAGTCGGTATGGACTTCATCACCGGCTTTCCAAAATCCCAGAAAGGAAACAATGCCATCTTCGTTGTCATAGATAGGCTTTCCAAAGTTGCTCACTTCCTGCCGGTTCGCGAGTCTATAACTGCTAGCCAGTTAGCAGACTTGTACATCTCTAGAATTGTATCCCTTCACGGTGTTCCTTTGGAAATCAATTCTGATCGTGGTAGCCTTTTTACCTCTAGATTCTGGGGAAGCTTTCAGAATGCTATGGGAACTCATCTCTCCTTTAGTACAGCTTTCCATCCTCAGTCTAGCGGTCAAGTCGAAAGGGTTAACCAAATTCTTGAAGACATGCTCAGAGCTTGTGTTATCTCATTCGGAAAGAATTGGGAGAAATCTCTGCCATTCGCCGAATTTGCTTATAACAATAGTTTTCAATCTAGTCTGAACATGGCTCCTTTTGAACTCCTTTATGGACGACGATGTCGAACACCCCTAAACTGGTCAGAAACCGGTGAAAGACAATTCTTTGGACCGGACATGATCAAGGAAGCAGAAGAGCAAGTTCGCATTGTTCGTGATCAATTGAAAGCAGCCCAGTCTCGTCAGAAAAGCTACTATGATCGTCATCATAGGCAAGAAAGCTACAATCTGGATGAGAAGGCTTATCTTCGGGTTACTCCTCTGAAGGGAACCCAAGGTTTCGGTATCCAAGGCAAATTGGCCCCACGTTACATCGGACCTTTCCGCATTCTTGCCAAACATGGAGAAGTTGCCTACCAACTTGAACTACCCCCGCACCTTTCCCGAGTACATGATGTATTCCATGTGTCCCAACTCAGGCGTTGCTTCAAGGACCCCATCCGCGAAGTCGACCATGAAACGCTTGATCTCCAAGATGACCTTTCTTATCGAGAATACCCCGTTCGTATTCTTGATTCCGCAGAGCGTGTCACTCGTCGTCAGAAGATTAGGTTTCTGAAAGTGCAATGGTCACACCACTCTGAGAGAGAAGCTACATGGGAAAGAGAAGACCGCCTCAGTGCCGAGTATCCCTCCTTCCTCCCGTAGACTTCTGAATCTCGGGACGAGATTCTGTAGAGTGGGGGCGAGTTGTCAGAACCCTCTGTTAGGTAATGTGCTAGGGTTAGCAAGTCTCTTGCATCATGTTAAAATTTCAAAAGAAATCTTTGAAATCAAAATCAAAACAAAAATGGGAGAAGGAACCCCCCCCCCCCAGATGAATTAATTCAAAAGGCCAGATAAAAATCTTCTCCAAAAATTCATGTTAGATTTTTGAAAAGTCTTATAAATGAGTGTGATCACATATCAAGTGATGTGGGACCAACCCCATGCTCATGGATTTTTCAAATATTCAAACAGTGCCTTGGAATTAATCAAAAAACCTATTTGATTTAAAGTTCAAATTATTTGAATTTTAAAAATGTTGAAACTTTATAAGTGGCTAGTCCATATTATTATGAGGCCATGTAAAAAATTTCAGCATTTAATAAAATGCCTCGCTATTTATTTTAGCACAACAAAACAAATGTCAGAAAAGAAAACAGAAAAGAAACAGAAAAACTTACCAGACGCCCAGGCGGAGCCGGCCCATCCAGCCCACCCGGCCCAGAGGGGCAGCAGGGTCTTCTTCCCTGCCCCGCGCCTCCAAGCTGCTCGGTGGAATGCCACCGAGCCAGCCGTGGACGCCACGTCGCCGCCGAGCGCCTTCCAGGCCTCCCCGTGCCATCTAGCCACGCCTGGAGACGTCTCTCCCCCGTCCCGATCCATTCCCCCCCTCCAGAGCTTCCTCCTCCTCCTCCCGTGCTCGATTTCGTCGCCGCCCGAGGACCGCCGTGGAGCACGCCGCCGAGTCCACGCAGCCAACGTCGTCCCCGAGCCGTGCCGCCGTGTCCAGGAGAACCGCAGCAGGCGTCTTCATCGTTCCCCTCAATCAATCGAGCCCGAGCGCCTCAGCAGACGACGCCAGCTTCATCGAGGAGTCGCCGGACCCGCGAGCTCGCCGTCGTCGATTCGCCGCCGTAGAAGCCTCCCCGAGCTTGATGTTGCTTCTGTTCGATCCGCGGTGAGATTCTGAGTTTTTCCCCCAAGCTCCTAGCACCCCGTAGCCCCTCTAGCCAAATCCTCCATGAGAACCGAGCTCCTCGCCGCCATGGTTGAGCTAGAGCTCGCCCTCGTGCTCCTCACGACACCCCAGTGCGCGCGTTTGACTCGCGGGTGTTCCAGCTTTCGAACGCACGCAAGATCAGCCCAAGCCGTGCATGCTAGCCTCTTCCCCCAACCTCGCCGTCGTTCTGCTTCCGGCCAGCACGTCGCCGTCGTCACTCCCGAACTCCCCGTGACCCCCTGATGCCTCCTCTCGACGCGGACGACGACGCTGCACCCGTTGGTGGTCTCCTCTTCCTCTCCCGTGGCCTCTAGCCGATTCCGACAAGGGCGCCGCCGTGGCCAGGCCACCGGCGTCAAGCCGCCGGTGGGTTATTCTCTAATCACGCGCTAAACCCCCCCTGGAGTCGATGACAGGTGGGGCCCTGGACCCCTTAATCCCTCTGTCAGTTTAATCTAAACGGGGATTAACCCCAGACCCACTGACAGGGTTGGCCCACTCATCAGCCCCCTGCTGACGCCATGCTAGCGCAGTGCTGACGCAGTAAATCTTTTCCAGAAATTAGAAATGTTTTAAAGAATTCCAGAAAATCCAGAAAATAGCCCAAACTTTGGAAATTCATAGAAAATTCATATTAACTCCAAATTGGACAAATAATATATGAAAAATGATCAGGAGAAAATAAGCTATCCAAATATCCAACTTTCAACTTTGTTTGAGTTGATTTTAAATTGGGATCAGTAGCATTTGCTATTTGATTTAAATGGAATTAAATCAAATTCAATTCAAAAGTTTTTGCAACTTGAACCATGGCAACATGCTACATTTCACTTACACATCAGAGGCATATCATACACATTTCAAAATGATTCAAATTGATCAAACAATGTCACATGTAACTTGGCTAAGTTTGAATTCAAATTGGAGTTTGAATTTGCAATTCATTTTGCAATACACTCCAGTTAAATTGAATTGCTTCACACATCAAAGCATATACATCAAGTTTCAACCTTCCATCATGTGATTGTGAATTGTATTTGCTTTTCTACCTTGTTTGTTGTTTGTCGAGTAGAGGTGGAACCGGAGCAGGAGGCTGCCCCCTTCGTTGAAGACCCCGAACCCGAACCTCGTCAGCAAGGCAAGTAAACCCCCATTGATCATGTCGATAAAATCCCACTTCCCTCTCATGTCTCGCTTATGCATTGTTTAGGATGATTACCATGATGCGTTTCTACCGCATAGATGAACCCATTCCTTTGCATGACCTATCATTTTGTCACAGTAGTAAGCAAACCACAATCCTAGCAAATGTAGGAGTTGATTGATATCATGTGGCCCCTGCAAATGTTACTGCTTATTGCATGCTTAGAGTGATACCATGATGATACTGTTATGTGAGTCGGGATGGTAGTGATCATGATGTTGATGGTAGAAAAGTGTTGGTGAATCTACCCTAATACAAGGTGAACGATGAGAGGTTGTGTAGGAGTACACGGTGGGTTGTCTCGTTGAACACCGCCCTAGTACGAGTTCTTGTGTGGTGATCCAAGATGAAGAGTACAACCACACATTGGGCTCACTGACCCCTCTCAGCTTACTAACTCATCCCTTTCGATGTCCAGATGTCGCAATAGTTCGGAGTTCTGGTAGGTCTGTGGCCTGGATGCTAAGTGAGAGAACGGCTCATCCGAGACCGGCTTATGCACCACGCACACATCACTTGGGTCCACTTCGGTAAACCGTCCGGGTTCACGATAGTGGTAGCCAACCCAAGTAGGCGGCTTTCTCGGACTAGATCGGCTATGAGGTAACAGTTGTGGTGAGCATCCTCGCTGGCACCCCTTGAATGGTGTCGAGATCAAAGGCGGTAAATGATGATCATGTGTGTGTAGCGGTACACCCCTGCAGGGTTAACAAAACTATTCGAATAGCCGCGTCCGCGGTTATGGACTTCTTGGAAAGCTTAGCTTGATTATTAGACAACTTGAACTGGATACTTCTAAAACACACCAAGATAAGTGTGAGTGCTATGGCATGCTTTCTCGTGGGGAAGTCGAGGAAGGCACCATAGTGGTGTAATTGGTTGGAGAAAGTAGTGGACTCGTGTACGCTTCTTACCTCAAAGTCTGGTACTCGTAGTTCAGGACTAGCCAAGTCAAAGCTGGCACTTCCGCAAGTGAAACCCCACCTCCCTTTACCTTGATATATATGCATGAGTAGTATAGCTCCTATGTAAGTCTTGCTGAGTACGACTTTGTACTCACGTTTGCTTAATCTATGTTTTAGATGAACCCACTGACCCCGAAGGTGGCTTCTTCATCGAGCTGGACGACTGAAGATCAAGCTAGTCTAGTCCCAGTCAGACGACTGGTTCCCTCGTGGAGGGCTTGTGTTTAAATAAGGCTTCTTAAGCCATTTGTTATACTTGTCTGTACTCAGACATACTTTGCTTCCGCTTGTGTTGTAATGTTGGATCACATGTTTGTGATCTCTGTGTGCACTCTATAAGAGTTATCAATAAAAATGTATACTTTGTAGAGAATTGCAATGATACCTGCTGTTCATACAAGGCATGTGTGCTGCGTGTATGTTTATAACATGCATGTCTTTGTATGGGTTTTCGAGACCTTAGTTGTGATCTGGCTGGCGGTCTTTCATACACCAAGTGGCCCTTAGATGTGCGCAGCTTGGGGCATCACGATGCGATTATTCGAGACTCTGTCTCGTGCACACTTTGTGGTATGATCGAGCCCGCCCTAGACCCCGACTAAGTGATCGGCCTGGAGTAAGTCTATGTAAGAGTTATGAGATAGTTGTTAGTATGGTTGAGGCGACTTGTCTTTGAATATGGGAGTTCACCACCCATATCATTAGACTTGTGTGCGGACGATGAGGACCCATCTCAGTTGATCATCCGGCCTGGATGGGATACCCCTCACGTACGATGCTTTCCGACAACGTTCTGTGCTTGGCCTTGTCTGCTTAGACAAGTGGGTACGGTTCTCGGCTCTCCATATGACTATGTCTTAGATGTATTTGCATACGCTAACCCCGGGTCCCGACAGCGGGAATTCATCCGGGGATGAACTGCCAGCTCCGGGTGATTACCGGACAGGGTGTCCGGAGGGGGAAGGGTTCATGCCGAAGGTGTCGTGGACATCCGACAAACGTGTGGATGGTGTAACCGTGCTAGTTTAAACAATCCGAACAACTTTCGTGTTCAGAATAAATTCATCCGGATACTTCGACAGTACCGGACAAATCATCGGACAGACGGTCCGGAGGGGGACGGTTTGATGTTCGGTGTGCTATACGGGTGTGGTTGGTATACGGATATCGTATCCGTATTCGTTATATTTTTTTGATCAATTTTCATGTATAAAGTTGAATCTGACTTACGGTTTAAAAGATATTCAAATTCAAAGTTTAAATCATTTTAACTCAATTTCTGGATTTTCTTTTATTAATAAAACCTAACATTATCCACAGAGGGGTTGACTGGTCAAACCTGACCAGTGGGTCCCACTGGTCAACCTCACAAGTAATAAAACGATTTTAAATAATTTAATTAATAGTGGGTTCCCACATGTCATAGACTCTAGTGTTAAATATGATTATAATTAATCCAGTGATTAGTTTAACTACCTGGGCCCACCTATAAGTCTCAAGGGGGGGTTTAACTCTGTTTAATGAAAACACTGGTTAATCAGAGCACTGGGCCCACGTGTAAGTGTCCCAGGGGCATCTAAATTGATTCTATTTTAAATTAAGCTAATGGTCTTGGGTCCACTCGTCAGTGTCAAGGTGGGGCGGATTATCTTAGCGTTAATGGTAATGCTGACAGACAGGCCCCGCATGGCAGTCTCACCGGAGCCTCGCCGGCGACAGCGCTCCGACGAGGTCGTCCGTGCGCTCGCCACAGGGCACCAAATAGAGCGCGGTTTCGTTCTACGGGTTCCTGGGACATAGTCGCGTCCACTGGTAGGGTTGGCTTCGCCGAAATATCATCGGAGCGACGACGGCGACGTGGGTGGCGGCGGACCGTACACGGGCAACGCAGAGGGCGAAGAACTAGCAAGTTAGCTCAGGTGTGCGCTACGGGAACGGGCTCCTGGGGACGCCAGGAGTACTATGACGCGCCTGGCGCGCCACATGCATGCTCCACGCCACGAAGACGAGCTCCACCACGGCGGCGAGCTCCGGCTCCAATGGCGGATCGGGACACAGCGAGAGGGAGGCTGTAGAAGGAGTTGAAGGCGGCGTGGAAGCTCATTGTGGTCGCGTTGACGAGCTCGGGGAGGCTGGGGCGCTGTGGTGGTCGTGAATCGAGCGGCGGGATCGCGGTGGCCGTGACCGGAGAAGAAGACAGGGGCGATGTCCACGGGGCGCTACAGGCCGATTCCGCGCTGGAGCCAAAGGAGTCATCGATGGCGGTCCTCCTGGACAACCTGGCGCGGTCTGAGGTGGCCGGTGGCCACGCCGGACACGGTGGCGCGGCGACTGGGTGCCCACGGACGAGGTCGGGTCGAGATGGGGAAGACACCTGGGAGGGGAAGATCTGGCGGAGGGGTTTCTAGGGTTCCAGGGAGGTTGTGGGGGGGTGGCCTCGGGGTCATATCCCCCGCCGTCAAGCCGCCGATGGCCGCCACGGCGAGCCCACGGCATGGCCGGCCGGGGGATGGCCGCCACGCACGCTCGTGAACATGGTAGGATACCGGGGAGGCTAGGCGGGCCTGGCCCAGTGGGAAGGGGAAGGTGGTCTGGTCTGTATGGGCCGGGGAAGCATTGCACTGCGCGGAATATAGCATTTTTCTAATTTCTGTTCTGCCAGCTGTGCTTCCTTTGATGTTTTATTTTGATTAGCTAGTATAGGATTTTTATAAAAAGTGTTAAGTGTTCCATTATTAGCATTACACTATATAGTGATGTAGCAGAAAGTTTGGCCGGAAAATAAAATCATTTGGATTTTTGAATCATTTAAAATGGAGCATAAGCTATTGTTTTGCTACTGTTTACATTTATTTGCATTATTTAAATAGCTTAATAAAATCCCATTTCTATTTTTATATGACCCACTGATTATTAGGCATTTAATAAAATCATTGGCACAATTTTTAGTTTAACTTTATTTTCCACATTGTTTTGGAAATTCAATTGGGTTTGAATTTGAGCTCAAGTTAATCAAGGTTGATTAACCCTTGCTTAATCATGATGACATGAACATTAACAAGGTGACAACAGTTGAGTTACTGTGGCATGACACCCGGGGTGATGCAGTTGTCTGTTGCTTTGGGTTTACACTTTGGGTGGGCCTCGCAACTTAATACCAGCGAGATGTTCTGGATAGATATCTCAAGGTGGATGATTAGTGAGTCGATGTTGATGAATAAACGGTCTACTTGTCTTGGCGTACTTCCCATACTTTTGAGCCTCTAACTTTCTTGTGGCATATTTAGCATTGCAGAGCGTTTATAATTCTGTCAATTGCCCAACTGTAATTTGTTCACCCAGCTTAGTTGTTTTATCGTCTCTTTGGAGAGAGACATCACTAATGAACATCATGGGACCCCGGTCCATATGTCCCCCATTGTTTACACCTTAACTCTTTACCGCTTTGTTTCCTTTCAGTTGCAATCACCATCACTATTTCCACCGTACATTTGATCCTTTGTAAACAACAAGACCGGAGAGATTGAAAACCTCTCTGACTCGTTGGGAGAAAAGTTATTTGATTTTGTGTGCAGGTCTAGGTCAAGTGAGTAACTTATCTCAAATGGAGCCCTTGATCGTTTGATCACCTACTTGAATCTTTCACAGTCCGCCGGAGACAAACCTTGGTATCTTCAGCGAGGGAAATTTGCTGCTATCTGCATCATAACCTTCCACTTGGGGTAACCAATGAGGAGGTGTTATCTACACCCATCAATTGCATTCAAAAGGAAGAGTTCATATAGCCCAAGAGAGGATGGCATCTAGTGGTGATAGCCATCAAGGTTGTGGTGTGCAAGTTCAAGAGGAGCATCACGAAGATTTCATATGATTGGAGCTTGCCGACAATTTGGTGATAATGGTCTTGTTAAGATGTTCCTAAACGAGGCTCACACATAGTGAGTATGGGGAGAAATCTTCTAGTCTTCATTGAGCTGGCGCAATCAAGAAAGGTGTTTCAACTTGAGGCGGGCGGGATCGTCATCATCAAGCTCAAGTGGATTATGCGCAAGGCAAAGGTTTGACCTTGATAGGTAATCTAGCTTACAGGTATCTTGTTGTTAGTTGGGAGACCGGGTTATAGGTTAGATTGGTACTCTATCAAGGAGGGCTCTTGAGTGAGTAGGTTGATCACATCTTCCATAGAGATCTCAAACCATTGCATCATTGCCTTCGTCTTTCTTGGTTCTTGTTTGGCTTTGATCTTCGTGAGTTTTGGAGCTTGTGGTCCTGTCCGTGACAAGCTCTTGGTCATCGAAAACGGGTTGCCTATGCTTCATCCATTGTGTTTTCGATGTGGGAGTTTTGTCGGTTCTCCACGGATATAGGTTTCACACCTCTATATGTTTGGCATTTCTCCCTAGCCACTCGTGATTAGGTAGCTTTGTTCATTATCTTTCTTTCAAGCCTGAGTTTTCCTTAATCGGAGTTCATTTGCAGAAGTTATGGTTGTTCTGATTTTCCTGTTGTTGGTTGTTCTGGCAGAGTTGTCGTACCGCTCTGGTTGTCTGGTACTAGTCAGTTGGACAGGCACCAGTTGTACCGAGTGTGTGGTCGGTTGTACCGCTCCTCCCAGGGGCGGAACAACCGGGCCAACCATCCGGATAAACTTCAGCCAAGCCCACATTTCCCACTGGTCCCTGGACGGTGGATCGGTGGTACCACCCCAGAAGTACCGGTTTATTACGGTACTATTGGCTGGACAGGCGGTAGTGCCACTCATACTCCTAGCCACCACCTCCTAGTTATAAATTTGCTGGGTGGCTCGGTTTAGCCTGACCGGTTGTACCGGTGTGTCACAGGTGGTTGTACCGGTTATGTGCAGTAATGCACATAACGGTCAGATTTGGTGGGGACATATAAAAGGGGTCTTCTTCCCCCTTTGTTTCCATGGTTCTTTAGCAAGTTTTCCCCACCATTGTTAATCTCTTGTAGCTTGCCTTTTCTCTATTCCTCCCATGATTCTTGCATCTTCTTGAGGAAAAAGAGAGAGGAGATCTAGATGTAAATTCTCCACCATTCCATCTCTCCTCTAAGTAAGGGGAACCTAGTGGATCTATATTTTGGAGTTCTCCTTGTTCTTCCTCTCATATTCCTCCATAGCTTTTGTTGCTTTGGTGGGATTTAAGAGTGGGGGACTTGAGAACTTTGCGTGTTCTTGCCATTGCATTTGGTGCATCAGTTTGATTTCTCTCTGAGGATTCGTTGTAGTGGAAATTGAAGTTGAGAAGATTGCTACTCTTCAGTGCATTGGCACTCTAGAGCTTGTTCCTCTTGGGTGCGTTGGCTTCTAGAGGCTTGTTATTGTGGCGGAGCTCAATCATTGTTGTGTACAGCTCCGGGGCGCTACAGGAGCCTCCAATTCGGTTGTGGATATAGCCCCTAGCATTTGTACGGCTACGATGACCGCTCCGAATGGTTGCCAATTGTACGGGATCGGTATTACCAAAACCAAACATGTGGGCACATGCCTTTTCACCTTCTTGCTGCTCCACTCCCCTCTAATTCTTCTTCAATCTAGATCGCACACCGCTAGGCTGTTCTTCTTTAGTTTTTTGGTGGTGCTTTTCTTCGGACGACGAAGCTCTTCTTGATTATCACTCCAGAACGTGTGGATACCAATGAAGAAATCATACATTTGATCCTTGTTCAAGGGACAAAAGCAGTTGGGAGGTTGTAAATTCATAGCCGCGGAAACTGCATCAACGGTATTCTCAACTCTACTCTTGATTGCACTCTATGGTAAAGACAAATCTAAACCTTTGTCTGCATCTTCATGAATGATCTTAGAATCTTTACTAGTAGTTCAAAAAAATCTACTACGTTCTCCAACGGTTGCATTGTGGGAGATTTATGAGTAGATGCTAGTTTTGATCTAGATCATATGGTTATATGAAACATTGATTTTCTTGTTGCCTCCCTATGTTTTCGCTCTTAACGGGAAGGTGAAGTTTTTCTACAAAGGTTTGGTTTTCTATTGTTCCTCTATGCTGATTTCAGTATGTTGGTTGCTTTGATCAAAGATCACTTCGAATACTTTGGATCTCATCTTAGTTCAGAAAGAGAGAGAAAATCATGTGAGAGCTTGCAAATATAGATCTGCACGGGGTCACACGTTTAACAAAATTTAGTATGGCCTTGCGATTTTTTTATTAAGTTTCGTGTTTCATACACCCACATGTTAAACTAGCAACTTGAAGAATCACGTTCTTAATTTGTGTAGGTAGAAACATTTTGCATGCAATTCTAAAAGCCATGATAAACTTGCATCAAACCGTGTAGATGTGTTCTAACTTGTTTTTGCAAGATGAGCATTGATGTGGTATAGCTTTTCGAGTTGACAATGTGTTTATGTGAAATGTATATATGATGTAATAATTTAATTTATGCTCTGTGTGTCCTAGTACGACATGATGCTATGAGACATATGGTTATTAATTAATTATGACAAGTGTATAAAATTTCATGTAATTCATTTTTATTAGCTAGAGCGATATAAATAGAATAGTGCATACTCATGGTGATGATCAATTATGCAAAAAAAACCGGGTACATACCAAACGCCAAAAGAAGTCCTACAGTATAAAGAACTTTAAGAAAATGTAATCACATGCAATATGAGTAGGATAAAAAAATATTTAAGAGAAACTAAAGTTTTTTTAAAATATAATAACATTTCTAAAACGTTTGTGAACATTTTATACTATTGCAAGAAAAATTGTGTTTTTTAAAACATTGTGAATAAACCTTTAAAAGTTACATTTTTATAAATATTGCAAGCACTTTCCGTTTTTAAAATATTTATTTTTTAAAACAATAAAATTGCAAACAAATGAAAATAAAAGAGTTTCTTTAAAAATTGTGACTAGTTGTTGAAAAAACACAAACACCTTTTCAATTTCCATTTTATAATTTTTCATTAAAAAATCCCAAACCTCATAAAAAAACTAAACATATTTTTAAGACAGTGACATGTTTTGTAATTCCGGTAAAGTAAAATATATATATGTATATATATATATATATATATATATTGATAAATTTAAACAATCATAACCAATTTTATTAATTCAATTTTTATAAGTATTATTATTTTTATATAAATTCGAAAAATAGTACAAATTAACACCTTTTTAATTACACATAATTTTTTAAATTCTGAATATGATTTTAAAGAATATAAACATTTTAGATGATTTTATAATTTTCTATTTAGAAATTTGTTTTTAGTGGACCTTTTAAAAATATGCATATATTTTGAAATTTTGAATATTCATTGAAATCCAAAGGTTTTTTCAATTTTATAGAAATGAAATAAAATAAAAAATAAAAACTAGCAAATATAGAAACACATACGAAATAAGCAACTGAGACCAAGGTTCCCAAATGCGCCTAATTTGTACAGTGAATCAACATCTATATCTATACCTTACTAATAAAGGACGATCAATTTCTCCGATTTTTTCGTCCGTCATTGTAATTGCCATCAAAGTTGATGATAATTACATCCTATTACCACCTATAACTGAAGAAAACGTTTTAAAAAGTGCCAAAAATTCGTTTTCCGTGATACATTAATTTTTTAAGAAAAAAACGATTCGATTTTTCCCGTACGCACGCATATTGTTCCTTCGGCCTCGCGCTACTGGTGGCTGCTCGTACGTGGCTACAGTGGCCCACAAAACCGGTCCATGAAGCAAGCTAGGAGTCGACTCTTTACGTAAAAACCAAATGATCAGCTCAAGTTGTATATATGTACAGAAAGCTTTTTTATTATATTGATTAGTACCACCTCGATTTTTCACTGGTAGTTTCACAAATTTAAATATTCTGGGACTTAAAATTAATAAGAGGAATCGAGCATTAATAAGGAAAGGATAAATATTCGATGTTGCTATCCCTAGCCCTTCTTCTCGCAATGAAGAAATCTTCGAAGAAAAGAAAAATGCCTTCATGGTAAAATTAATAGGAGGAAAGATTCTGATTAAATTGGCAGGAAAGTGATCATTCCTTCGTAGTGGAATTAATAGCATTAATAGAAGGAAATGATCCGATTAAATTGTGGCTGCATATAAGGGAAAAAGAACGTGGTTGGCTGGCTGGCTCAGGAAAGAGCTTGGCTCATCCCCTAATGGAAGTAAAAATAATGCAAAAAAACTCTCATGGATGTCAGTAGATGAAGAACATGATTTTTTTTTTCATTTTTCATGTCATTTAAAATGCTATTTAAAAAATCCTATGTAATTTTTAACAACATCCGTGTATCTTAAAATGTTTGCATAGTTTTATGAAAAATATTTCTATATTAAAATATATCTTATAATTTCAAAAGTTTTCATCCTTCATTTAAAAAAATTGTTGAGGTAATTCGGAAAGTGGCCACATGCTTAAAAATATGAATGCCGCAACCGCGACGCTACCTCCATCGCTACAGACTCCACTGCAGCTCGGCGAGCGTGTATGGTTTGTGTTATTTATACATGTTGCATGTGCTATGTGTGTTGCACGAACGTTTGTGCCTGCTGCTATGTGCTACGGCGTCATCGCCATCATTGATTGGTGAATTGGACATGCTGCACCACAAAGCCCCCCATGCTAGACCGTACTAATGCCACCGCACCGCCAACTACCTCGGACACTACGTACTCATCTGTTGCTCGACATGCGTGCGTGTTGTGTGTGTGTGTGTGTGTGCTCTGTGAGTGATGTCGGTACGTATGTGCATGCTTCTTACGTGTTATGGTGTCATCGTGTGGGCATTGGAGAGGATGGTGTTGCGGCGGTTACGGTCGAAGTTTGTTCGATATGGAGCAACCTACACACAGTGACCAAGGAGACATGCACCAGGCGGGCTGCACCGAGTGAATAATGATAGGCGAATTAAGATGGTTGTATAGATGAAACCGAATTGAGATTAGTTACCTTATATAAATAATTACAATTAAAATCAAGAAAAATAAAAAATAAATCCAAAAATTTTTTACCAAAATGTCCTACAAAAAGATCAAGGAATTAATACTAACCGTTGGATCATTTATATGATGTACATAATTTTTGGTAGTATGATGTAAAATAAAAAAAGACAACACAGATAAGGTGCTATGCTCAAATAGATATCGTGGATCCGTAGAAGGGTTTTGAGTTATGTTTAATTTACTAGGAGCATATTATTATTTTTCTCCCGTTGCAACGCACGGGAATTTTTGCTAGTCTTTACTTCTATAACTAATAATAAAGGGAAGTGCCTTTCTTGGTTCGTTTTAACTTTTTTGCAAAAAAACCTCGCTTTTATTTTAATCAACCCGCAGTTCACTGGTTCCAAATAAAAACAAAACGATTCACAGCTTTCAATTAGCCTGGGCCTCACATCTTCCAGCTGGGCTTTAGTGCCTCGGCCCATTAATTGCGTTTCAGTGTCCAGCTTAATAAAAAAAACATATGGTTTTCAAAGTGGCCATAAAAAAAATATGGTTTTCAAAGTTTGCTAAAAATAGATGTTATAATTCTAATGTTGGGTAAAAATTAATGCACACATGTACATGTAACTAGATAATTTTTATTTTTTTCTTCCTTTTAAGAAAACTATTCGAGCATTAATAAGGAAAGGATAAATATTCGATGTTGCTATCCCTAGCCCTTCTTCTCGCAATGAAGGAATCTTCGAAGAAAAAAAAATGCCTTCATGGTAAAATTAATGGACGTGGCTAGCTGGCGGCCGTGCGCCCAGCCGTCCAACCGAGCAGCCCTGCCAAATAAGGAAATAAACTCTTTACGCTCTCCCACCTCACTATAAAAAGAAGGCTTTTACCTATCCGCTCAATACTTGACGTGCATTTATTAGAGTTTCTTTAAAATTTAAAAAGGCGTAACTTTATATTCAAGTGTCGGAATTCAAATTCGTTTTCACCGTTGGGTTTCTTGCGACGAGTACTTCAAAACTAGATCCCATATGAGTATGTTTCGACGAACTTTTTTTTGAGGAACTATGAATGCGATGTAGGCAACTTTAGTGCTATAAATAAGCAACTCTTTTTGTTTGTCTATTATGAGTACTTATTAGTCTGGTTTATGTCAAACCAAGAAAATAACACAAAACATGGCACGTCTTTAGTGCTACATATAAGAAACTTTATTTTACTATGTGTATTAACGAATTTAGCTAGCATGATTTTAAATTGCCTATTGTGATTATTTAGTTGCCTACTATTGATAGTAAGTTGTCTATTGTTGATGCTCAGTTGCATACAATATAATTCTAACAAGATCCAAAGTATTTTTTTCTAGCAAAAACAAACACAACTAGCCTAAAAAATTCAACTAATTGTATAACCAAAACACAATATAAAAATGTTCAATCAGAAACCAAGCAACTGTCTTAGCGAAACCAAGAAATTGTCTTAGTAAATTGAAGCAACCACATCACCAAAAAACACAATGCAAAACAGTCCTAGCAAACCAAGCGATTGCCATAATAAAAGCAAGCAACTGTCCTAACAAAACCAATCAATTGTCTTAGTAAATTGAAGCAACCACGTTACCAAAAAACACAACGCAAAACAGTCCTAGCAAACCGAGCGATTGTCATAATAAAAGCAAGCAACTGTCCTAGCAAACCGAGCAACCATCCTAACAAAATCAAACAACTATCCTAGAAAAAAACCAAGCAACTGTCATAATAAAACAAAACAACTGTCCTAGCAAAGCCAAGCAACTAACCTAGAAAAAACCAAGCAACTGTCATAATAAACAAAGCAACTGCCCTAGCAAACCGAGCAACCATCCTAACAAAACCAAACAACTATCCTAGAAAAAAACCAAGCAACTGTCATAATAAAACAAAGCAACTGTCCTAGCAAAGCCAAGCAACTAACCTAGCAAAAACCAAGCGATTGTCATAATAAAAGCAGGCAACTGTCCTAGCAAACCGAGCAACCATCCTAACAAAACCAAACAACTATCCTAGAAAAAAACAAGCAACTGTCATAATAAAACAAAACAACTGTCCTAGCAAAGCCAAGCAACTAACCTAGCAAAAACCAAGCAACTGTCCTAACAAACCGAGCAACTAACCTAGCAAAAACCGAGCACCTATCCTAGCAAAATCAAGCAACTGGCCTACCAAAACCCGGCAAATATCTTAATAAAACCAAGCAATTATCCTAACAAAACCAATCAACTATACTAGCTAAAACCAAACAACTCTCCTATAATAAAGGAATGAAGGAGTTAGAGAAAAGTGCATGCACGCAAGGAATGAAGGAACCATCTAGCTACACTTGAAATAAAGGTACACATGAATGCTATCAAATACTTTGCCATCACCAAAATTGCCTACGATGATGCATAGTTAGCTATATAAGATGAAAATTATTTGCCATCATTTTTAAGTGGTATATAACATATTTGTTTGATAAATTCATTAGTATAAGTGGTGTACGAAAGTTGCTTCTGTTTATCACTAAAGTTACCTCGTTTAGCATCACAGTTGCTTATTTTTAAAAATTCATCGAAACATATTCATATGAGATCTACTTTTGAAGATCTCGTCGCGAGAAACTTAACGGTGAAAACGGATTTTCATTTCGGTACTCGATTCAAAAGTTATAGCTTTTTTTGAAAACGAAATGACTTAAATAAGTGTCTTCATCACATGCATGCACGTTGTATTCCCATCTGCATGCACCGACGCGGTCCCTAATGCTATCGCTATTAACAATGATGTTTGCGTGTCCGCTACTGGTGTTTGTTTATTGGACTGTTTGTCTGTTAGTGGGTGCGCCTGCAACAACTAACCAGCGCAGCTGCGCTTTGAAACCATCAGGTCTTAAAATGTTTGCGTAGTTAAAAAAAGTTTTCATGTATTGAACTAATGTTCATCTAATTAAAAAAATGCTCACCCTCACAAAACAAATTCCATATAATTTAAAAATGTATTTATGTATTTTAGGAAGAATGTTGATGCATTTATAATAAAAATATCTCTACTACTTAAAAAAATGCAATGTTCTCTCGTTTATTGTCCGTTTCGTTCATCTATCTTCGTGTTTTTTTTCTCACGCAACAATAAATAATATTAATTATCAGCAAATCATCGAATTTGCTTCCTAAAATCTCTTACGAAACATCTTAATGTGTGAAGGTAATTATGGGTCAACATAAACCACAAACAAGATTTTATAAATAAGTATTACACAATCACATTAATGTGAAAAGATAAATCACAGATAAACGTAAGAACATATTGCAATGCACCTTAAAAAAAATATTGTGAACCTATAGATAGGACATGCACTTACCTCAATAAGTAAAAAAATAAAAGGAATAAACTCCATCCCTCCTCTTAGAAAGAAAATAAATTAAAATAAGGAATTAACATTCGATGTACCAGAAAGAAAAATATTAATTACAAAATCACTTTTAATTTTATCGTGCCTTTTGAAAGATCCAAATTAAAAAGTTATTCATAAAATTTAGATCGCGTATAAAGAATGTTGATGCATTTACTAGAAAAATATACAATTAAAAAATGAGTGGGTGTACGAGGTGATTTCGATCATAGCTCGGGAAGCACAAACGACGTCCAACTGGACGAGATTAATGAATAAACATTATTTGCAAGTGTGTGTATGCGCGATGGACGACACTATCACATTAAAGTTTATCGCGTTTGACGCATTGCTATCAGGTGCACACCGTAACCATGGCCGATGAAATCGAGAAGAAAAATAAGCAAATCACGATTTTTACACTATGTTTAAATATATAATGTCGAAGTGTAAAAGGGTCTTAAATATATAACATCACAATCGTCGACACAGCACCAAACATCTCTGCACAAATTGCAAGATGTGACAAACAAATACATGATGAGATGCAACACAATAGTAAGGTGAAAGCTACAATTGAAGATTGCACTTTTATTTTGCATAGATATTATCTACTGCCCTTCTATTTATCTCTTGCGGATCAAAGAGAGTTGAGGACGACTCTTAATCAAGGGAGGGAGGATGATGAGCACATGGATATACCATACATGGCATGTCAACGAAGGGCGCAATTTAGTTGGAAAGAATTACTAAGTCGAATCAAGAAAGCACATGCCCAGGTGAACACTAACTTAAGTTTATCTTATAAACTTGATGAAGTGGTTGTGCTTTCATCTCCATTGTTGTTGGTTGAACTCAGGTACACAATGAAGGAATCCAACAACATATGAGCTCATGAAGAAACAAGTTGAAGAAATAAAATTGAAGAAAACAAGTTTCGAGTGAATCTGTTTTCTACAGATTTTTGCCTCTGGTCTTTAGCTGAACCACACCCATAGGAAGCAGAGAAGGGGTCTTTGGGTTATATCACCAGAAGCTACATCAAATTTACTTTCCAATGCAAAAAACCTCACACCATTTGGAGTTGTGAGTCAAAAGTAATAGCCATTCTCGTGGAAGGTGTCCAGGCTGTCAATGCTTCACGAATTTCCGAGGAGCTCTCCAATAACTCCAAAAGTTTACTACTCTCCACCCAAGGAAGGCTTGCGAATTCTGCACCATTTTGAACCCTTTTGACACCTAGCTAAGGGGGGTTGTCCCTGCTATAAAACCCCATCTCCCCCAACTTTTCAGGGACCTTTTGAAAAACCATTCAGCTACAAGCTTATGTAGCAAGACTACTAGAGAGATCCAAGAGATCCTTGCTACCTTTGCTCTTGTGAGTTCATCCGGATTCGCGAGAAGGAGCCTCTGGTTCCCCCTAATTCGTGCTCTACGGTTCCGGCCGTTCTGTGTGGGTTAGTCTTGGTTTGTGGTCCTGTGATTGTTCGGACAGCAGGTTGGAGTTCTTGTAGCTCCGGTCAGCCATCCCGAACGTACGGGTTGCATCCAACCTTGGCAGGTATAAAGCTAATTATCACGGCTGCTTGCAGCTAGTTATCCCATCCGATTCGATCCTACGACGTGGAGATTGGGCCACCCTCGGGCGTGAACTCGTTCATCGGGTTTTCCCCTATCATCTGGTATCAGAGCCTTCGTTGACACGGTAGGATCTGTTATCCAAGTTTATCTTGCTATCATCCCTTAAGATCGAGTGTTCTTCATGCTATATTTTCTGACCTAGAAGTCCAAAGCCCCACCAAAAATAAATCCAAGCCTTGTTGGTGCTGAGATCTTGTTGTTGCATACCTTGCATGTTCTTGATCTTTTAGATCTGCACCAAGTTTCATTCTTGTAGTTGTTTTCAGATTTGGTTGGTGTGCTTTGGAAAAAAGAGAGAGAAAAAAAGAGTGGCAAAAAAATATCAAGAGAGAAAAAGAAAGAGTTGTTCAAGATCCAAAAGTTATATCTTGGTAGGAAATTTCAGAAATTTGTGTGTTGTGTAAGATCCAAAAGTTCCATCTTGGTAGAAAAAATTTAGAAGCTTTTGTGTGTTATGTAAGATCCAAAAGTTTCAGCTTCATAGAAAAATTTCAGAAGCTTGTGTGTTGGGTAATCTTCAATCTTGGTGTAAAGGTGCAGCATAGCTATCCACATATTTTCTTGGGGGTGCATCAACTTGATTTCAGTACAAGCCCCCTTTTGTTTACCCCACCGAGCTCCACCAAAAACCGAAGCTAGTTCTTTGACCCCTGTCTTTCAATCGCTTTAACACATCCGGGAGAAACACAATCTGATGTGAACTCATAAGATCTTTGGTGAGTAAGAGGCGAGGTTTTGTGATTCCACAAAATTGTTTGTCTACCCCACCTTTAGCCCACTAACATGGCAGGATTTACACCAATTGGAAAGATACATGAAGATAAAAATTGTGTGGCCACCCGAGCGTACATGCAACGACTATGTGATGATCTTCTCCAAGCCATGGATAAGATGCTTGACAAGAATTTTCCACTACGTGGAAATGGGGCTCGACACCAACCTCACCCTAATTCCTTGTCGGTTACCATGGCTGCTCCTCGTTCTGTGAAGAGCACAGTGATACCAAACCTATGTAAGAAAGAGTGTCCACCACCCAAAACTCCACATATCAAGAATGACCAAAATAGGGAGTTGAGAGATTCCACCAAACGTGAGGAAGGGAGAGTTCTCCACAAGATTAGAGAGAGGAGAGAGCCACCACATGGTATTCCACCAAATCTGAGTGAGAAGATTAGAGAGATTTGTGATCCACAAACTGAAATTCCACAAACTAGGAGTGTCAAAATTAGTGACTTGTGTGATACCACCACATGTGAAAGTGAGAGCCTCCAACATAATATTCGAGAGATGAGTGACTCATCACCAAATATTCCACACAATCAAAATGAGAGGATTAGTGAGTACACCAAACATGAGGTTGAGATTGTTCAAGATGAGGATAGAGAGATGAGAGCTCCACCACAAAACATTTCATACAATGCCGGTGAGAGATTAAGCGAGTCATGTGAGTCCACAAAATGTGATGTTGAGATTGATCAAGATGATGAGAGTGAGAAGAGTGATACATCAAAAAATATTCGACCCAATAAGAACGAGATGATTTTTGATTTATATGAGTCCACCAAATATGAGAATGAGAGCATACAACACAAAATCAGAGAGTTGAATGATCCACCAAAGAAGAGGGAGGAAGATTATTCACTTACTAACAACTCAAAAAGTTCTTCTCCTTTGCATGATGTGTAGATTTTGAGACCATACCTTGTTTCCCTCTTACAACGATGGGAGAAGGAGATCTAAGAACAATTATGGGGCACATGGAGCAGTACTACACATAGAGCATATGTGCATGTTAACTTCCACACGGGCATGAAGGTACTCAATGAGGTAAAACAGAAAATATCATCAATTTGATGCACCCAGAGGTATGTACTTATGAGAAACTGAAACAACGGCGAGATGAAATAAGAGAAAAAATATTTGGAATATCATTATCCATTCAAAAACATGTGTTTATCAACCTTGGGGAGCCCACAAATGATATCAAAAGCTTAACAATCACACATAAGTATTCGAGATACTCATTGCCTTGTTATTTTGTTGTATCCTCATGTAATTATATTGGAGACAATAAGGAGTTGAGGATTACTTCCTTCCATGGGAAAGAGAGTAACATAATAAGGATCATGGCTGATTATAAATTTGTACTCCATAAAAATGCTTGTTGGAAGGAACTATTGAGCCGAACAAAACATCAAAGTTGAACACTATTTTTTTAATATCATGAAAACTTTGCATTATGAATTGGTATTTCCCTCTTTTCTTTTGTGTGACAACCAGCTAGAGTCGAGGACGACTCCTTTTCAAGAGAGGGGAGATGATGAGGACATCACAATCGTTGACACAGCACCAAACATCTCTACACAAATTGCAAGATGTGACAAACAAATACATGATGAGATGCAACACAATTGTAAGGTGAAAGCTACAATTGAAGATTGCACTTTTATTTTGCATAGATATTATCTACTGCCCTTCTATTTATCTCTTGCGGATCAAAGAGAGTCGAGGACGACTCTTAATCAAGGGAGGGGTGATGATGAGCACATGGATATACCATACATGGCATGTCAACAAAGGGCGCAATTTAGTTGGAAAGAATTACTAAGTCGAATCAAGAAAGCACATGCCCAGGTGAACGCTAACTTAACTTTATCTTATAAACTTGATGAAGTGGATGTGCTTTCATCTCCATTGTTGTTGGTTGAACTCAAGTACACAATGAAGGAATCCAACAACATATGAGCTCATGAAGAAACAAGTTTAAGAAATAAAATTGAAGAAAACAAGTTTTGACTGAATCTGTTTTCCACGGATATTTGCCTCTGCTCTTTGGCTGAACCACACCCATAGGGAGCAGAGACAGGGTCTTTGGGGTATATCACCAGAAGCTACATCAAATTTACTTTCCAATTCACAAAACCTCACATCATTTGGAGTGTGAGTCAAAAGTAATAGCCATTATCGTGGAAGGTGTCCAGGCTGTCAATGCTTCGCGAATTTCCGAGGAGCTCTTCAATAACTCCAAAAGTTGACTACTCTCCACCCAAGGAAGGCATGCGAATTCTGCACCATTTTGAACCCTTTTGACACCTAGCTAAGGGGGTTGTCCCTGCTATAAAACCCCATCTCCCCCAACTTTTCAGGGACCTTTTGAAAAACCATTCAGCTACAAGCTTATGCAGCAAGACTACTAAAGAGATCCAAGAGATCCTTGCTACTTTTGCTCTTGTGAGTTCATCCGGATTCGCGAGAAGGAGCCTCTGGTTCCCCCTAATTCGTGCTCTACGGTTCCTGCCGTTTTGTGTGGGTTAGTCCCGGTTTTTGGTTCTGCGATTGTTCGGACAGCGGGTTGGAGTTCTTGTAGCTCCGGTCAGCCATCCCCAATGTACGGGTTGCATCCAACCTTGGCAGGTATAAAGCTAGTTATCACGGCTGCTTGCAGCTAGTTATCCCATCCGATTCGATTCTACGACGTGAATATCGGGCCACCCTCGGGCGTGAACTCGTTCATCGGGTTTGCACTTATCAGGGTGTTTGAGCGGAAGGACAACTCCATAGGGATTCATTAGATTTAACAAATCACCAAACTAGCTGGTGTTCCACGAGGCCACCAAGTATTGCAACTTCATTATTGCTTTGCACCTGGACACCATGGACATGTTGCAGCTTTTGCTTCGTGCCGAACCGATGGGTGGTTGACGGAGCATCCAATGATGACAACTCCATCGTTGCTCTAATCCAAGACATCATGGGCATGCTGCAACTCTTTCATGAAATATTATCCTACTAACAAGGTGGACCATCATGCATCTCATATGACAATCCCAACATCTTCAAAACAACAAATCCTTAATGGACCTTACGTTTTCTCCCATTGCAACGCACAGGCACATTTCCTAGTAAAAACAAAAATGGGTCAATCCATCCCATTCCTATTAATCGACTCTTTGTGTGTTTTGTTGACGAGATCTACTACTTAAAGGTTATCCTTTCAGCGTTGCTCACAAAGATCTCTGTTTTTTACTTGGAAGAACATCGAGTTTTGCGTCCGACCGTCGCCGGGCGCATTACACGCACTTGCGAGATTTCTAGTTTTTGTTTTTTTTAAGTTTGCTTGGTTTTTCTTGGGTTTTGGCCCCTAAACATACGCTTCCACGAAAATCAAATATTTGCCTTTCGAAGAAGCAAATTTGTGCTTTCTGAAAAAGCAAAATCATTGTTCACCGAAAGTATGTGCGTCCATGAGAAGCAAATATATGCCTTCGCGAGAAGCAAATTTGGGTATCCTTAGAAAAATAAAAAACATTGTTCATCGAAATTATGTGCTTTCTCGAGAAGCAAAATCTATACCTACATACGAAGCAAATTTGTGTTATATGTGTTTCCCTGAAAATAAAATATATTAAAACTTGTGCTTTCATGAAAAGCAAAATCTATGGCTTTTCGAGAAATAAATATGTGCTTCCCAAAAAAGAAAATGACAGCTCGTAAACAAAATTGTGCTTCCACAAAAAGGAAAATCTCTATTTTTATGAGAAGCAAATATATGCGTTCACCAGAAATAAATATGTGCTTTCCGAAAAGGGGGGAATACTGTTCGTCAAAAATCCTATAGGTGTCCTTTGCATGTTGAAAATATGCCCTAGAAGCAATAATAAAGTGTTACTCCCTCTGACCGAAATACTTGTCTTTCTCTAGTTTTCTCGATGGTGCTTTTCCTTGGATGACAAACTCCTGCTTGATTGTTACTCCGGAATGTGTTGATAACGATGGAGAAATCATACCTTTGATCCTTGTTCGAGGCACGAAATCCTGGCGATTGGGAGGTTGAATTCAAAGATGCGGGGATTTGCATCAACCGTATTCTCTAACTCTACTCTTCGCTGCACTCTGTGGTAAAAGAAAAACTAAATCTTTGTCTACATCTTCATGAATTATCTTAGAATATTTATTCTTAGGCCATTTTTTCTATTACATTCTCCAACAGTAGCATCATAGCGATTTATAAGTAGATGCAAGTCTCGATCTAGATCATATGTTGATATGAGACATTGATTTTTCTTGCTGCTTCCATCTTATGCCATCTTTTTCACTCTTAACGGGAGGGTAAGGTTTTTCTACAAAGGTTTGGTTATTTTTTGTGGTTCCACTATGTTGATTTCAGTATGCTGGTTTCATTGACCAAGATCATTAGAATACTTTGGATCTCATCTTAGTTGAGAAAGAGGGAAAAATCATGTGAGCTTGCAGATTTTGATCTGCACGGGGGTCACACGTTCAATGAAATTTAGTATAGGGCTCGGGAATTATTTTTTATTAAGTACCGTCTTTCATACACCCACATATTAAACTAGCAACTTGAAGAATCGTGCTTTGGTTTGTGTAGGTAGCAATATTTTCCATGCAATACTAGAAGCCACGATAAATTTGAAAAAAAAACGTGTTGATGTATTCTAACTTTTTTTACAGAATGAGCACGTGATGTGGTATAACTTTTAGAGTTAACAATATATTTGTATGAAATGTTATATGTGATGTAATAATTTAATTCAAGGTATGTGTCGTACAGCATGATGCCAAGATCCCATCATGATAATCAATTATACACAGAAAAGATCCCGACGGACATGTTGAACGCCAAAAGAAGTTCTAATCTTTCCTACTTCTAAAATTTCCAGTTGGTGGTCGTACGTTCACTTCCAATGCCCAACCTTCCCACTCCCTTCCTCCTCACAAATGGGCCATCCAATTTACATGTGAGCCCGAAGCTAGCCAGGCATAGCAGCGTTAATTTTTTTTAATAAAATAAGAAGCCTTCTCCCATTCCTTCTCGGATGGACGAATTGATGTGCGCATTATTGTGCAAGAGGTAAGGTGTGAGAAACAAGATTGCGACCCCTAAAAAAGAAGTCCAGTCAGCCAAGTTCACATGTGTTAGCTAAATCTGGGTGTGTGGTCCGTTTGTATTTGTGGCATCATTTGCCAAAGACGTTTGAAATGATTAAAACGCAACATGAGAATTGGGCATGAGAACTGGGCAGCAGCCTAGTGGCAAGGTCGCAGTGGCGCACCTTGTAGACCGGGGTTCGAGTCCCTTCGGGACCGAATATCCGCAATCTCACAATGGAGGGTTCTCTCTTAATATATTGACAGTGGGCTCCTCCCCATAGGTCCTCATTTTTTATTAAAACACAACATCCCTTGTAAGAAATCTAAGTATTATTTTTGCTCATTATTTGCTTTTGAGGGAGTTTTTTGCTCTTTATATTCCACCTCATTTTACATAGTTCCGTAGCGTAGCACGGGTACTTTCCTAGTATATAAAGAACTTGAAGAAAGTGAAATCAAATGCCATATGAGTTAGATAAAAATTAAATATTGAAAGGAAACTGAAGTTTTTCTACAAATTTAAGAACATTTTTAACAAGTTTGTGAACATTTATCTTAGAAAACATATTTTTCTTAAATGTTTGCGAATATTTATTTTTATTTTTATTATTTTGTAAAAAAATAAAATTGTGAACACTTTCTATTTTTAACATTTTTTTTTCTAAATAATAAAATGCAAACATAATTTAAATTATGGACTTCAATATATATTGTGATCAGTTTTTGAAAAAGCACAAACTTATTTAACCTCATTTTACATAGTTCCGTAGCGTAGCACGGGTACTTTCCTAGTATATAAAGAACTTGAAGAAAGTGAAATCAAATGCCATATGAGTTAGATAAAAATTAAATATTGAAAGGAAACTGAAGTTTTTCTACAAATTTAAGAACATTTTTAACAAGTTTGTGAACATTTATCTTAGAAAACATATTTTTCTTAAATGTTTGCGAATATTTATTTTTATTTTTATTATTTTGTAAAAAAATAAAATTGTGAACACTTTCTATTTTTAACATTTTTTTTTCTAAATAATAAAATGCAAACATAATTTAAATTATGGACTTCAATATATATTGTGATCAGTTTTTGAAAAAGCACAAACTTATTTTGAAAAAATAATTTTATCAATTTTCATTTAAAACCCCCAAACCTTTTTAAAACAATTTAAATATTTTTAAGACAGTAACAAATTTTGAAATTCCAAAAAAACTAGAATTATGAACATTTTATATAAAATGAGAAATTTTTAGAAAATCACAAAAAGGTTATAAATAGAATAGTCCATATGCAGTTTTGCCGAGCTAGACTACACTTCCCATTTATCCCAAAAATCATTTAATCCAAGCGTTGTAATTGGGCTTGTAAATAGGCTGAGAGAGAAGGCTTCGACCCAGACGACCAAAATGAAAGTTTCTCAACAGAAAGCCCACCAGTCAACTTGTCCAGAGCATTTGTCTGCTGCACTCGAGTTCACACAAAAAAGAATAGTCTGCACTCGCTGCGTACCTGATGGTATCCCACACTAGTGGTACCTTCTAGAACCACCAAGATATTTGCCGATGAAATTGTGGCAGGTATTTCTGCCTACACCATGAGCTAAAAAGAGCGTCTATAAGTACCACTTGCCATTCTTTACAGTAAAAAGTATACTCCCTCTGTATATAAGTAGTTAGAGTACACTATTCTAACTATCTATATTTTGATACGGAGAGAGTATTTGTATACAGCAGGGATCAGTAAAAATCAACGGATCAAGGAGGAAATCGAGTCTTAGTGCTCGTCCTAGGACGTTGGTGCAAGACCTACAACCCACAGTTCCCCACGCTCGCCTTTCACCCCAAAGGCCGAACCTACGGAAGCGAGCCCAGTCTCGGAACACTTGGCACATCTCATCAACTCTAAACCACAATGCAGCATCAAAATCTTGGCAGAGAGTCCCGAGAATGTCGCCAAAAATGCCAAGAAAAAGGCACAACGAGCGGTCATGCGCAGCTGACGTCGACTAAGATTCATAACGCGAGAGCCGCCAAAACCGAAACCCCTGGCCACCATGAAGCGTGCAGATGAAGGGCAACATCCCCATTTCCCATGGCAGAAAGCCAGAGATCGCAACCCTTGTCCCATTGCCTCACGGACCATCGCCCTTCCACAGCCCAGCAAACCAACAAACCAACCCCTTCCACGAACCTGTAAGCAAAGGCCCCACAAAACATCACACACGGACGGCACCACCACACTAACTAAAACGGCCCAAGAGAAACGGAATCCGCCAACGCGACGACGACCCACGGAAGGGAAGGACGGGTTTGGGGTTTGGGGTTTGGGGGGTGCCCTTTGCGGTTGGGGTCAGTGCCACGCGCAGGCCGCGAACAGCGACCGCGGGCTATCCGCGCCCTCATCGCCATCCCCCGGCGGGGCGCGCCCAGGAAATCCAACCCGGCCAATCGCAGCGCGCGCAGCCCCGATCGCGATCCGCTTTTCTCACCCCGTTCTCCAGTGCCCGTGCCCCTGCCCCACCGCCGCCCCGTCACGCGCCAACGTGTGCCGCCTCCGGCCACCGGATGCCCAGCAGCCGCCTGTCAGCCAAACACCCCGGCGAGAAACCTATACATTCCCGAGCTCGCACACTCTCCACCTCGCTCCTCGCCTCTCCCCCTGCCCCAGAGGGACACGACGACACAGCCCAAAAACAGAGCAAGAACAGAGAGCCACCACACCACCCTTAGCTGAGCTCAGAGAAGAGGTGTTATTCGATTGCTGCTCCATTGCTGTTTGTTGAGTAATATACTAGTGCTAGTGGTAGTTTTTTATTGGGTTGGGGGCCGTGAGTGTGGGTTTTTTTAGTTGGGAAGGGATAAAGATGTCGTCGCTGGTGTCCGCGCCGTTCGCCACGGCCACCGGGCCGCAGAAGAAGCCGCGCGCGCCCGCGCCGCTACACTCGTTCCTCCTCAGCAGCCGGCGGGGAACGGCGGGGCGGCGCGCGGCGATACGCTGCGCCGTGGCCGGCAACGGGCTCTTCACGCAGACCAACCCGGACGTGCGCCGGGTGGTGCCGGCCGAGCGCGGCCTGCCGCGGGTCAAGCTCGTCTACGTCGTCCTGGAGGCGCAGTACCAGTCCTCCGTCACCGCCGCCGTCATGCAGCTCAACGCCGACCCGCGCCGCGCCGCCGAGTTCGAGGTGGTGGGATACCTCGTCGAGGAGCTGCGGGACGCCGACACCTACGCCACCTTCTGCGACGACGTGGCCGCCGCCAACGTCTTCATCGGCTCCCTCATCTTCGTCGAGGAGCTGGCGCTCAAGGTGCGGGACGCCGTGGCCAAGCACCGCGACCGCATGGACGCCGTGCTCGTCTTCCCGTCCATGCCGGAGGTCATGCGCCTCAACAAGCTCGGCTCCTTCAGCATGGCGCAGCTGGGCCAGTCCAAGAGCCCCTTCTTCCAGCTCTTCAAGCGCAACAAGAAGGACTCCAGCGGCTTCGCCGACAGCATGCTCAAGCTCGTCCGCACCCTGCCCAAGGTGCTCAAGTACCTCCCCTCCGACAAGGCGCAGGACGCCAGGCTCTACATCCTCAGTCTCCAGTTCTGGCTCGGCGGCTCGCCGGACAACCTCCAGAACTTCCTCAAGATGATCGCCGTCTCCTACGTGCCGGAGCTCAAGGGCGCCGACATCACCTACGACGACCCCGTGCTCTTCCTCGACACCGGCATCTGGCACCCGCTCGCCCCCACCATGTACGACGACGTCAAGGAGTACCTCAACTGGTACGGCACCCGCCGCGACGCCGGCGACAGGCTCAAGAACCCCGAGGCGCCCGTCATCGGCCTCGTCCTCCAGCGCAGCCACATTGTCACCGGAGACGACGGGCACTACGTCGCCGTCATCATGGAGCTCGAGGCCAGAGGCGCCAAGGTCATACCCATCTTCGCCGGCGGGCTCGACTTCTCCGGACCCATCGAGCGATACCTCGTCGACCCCATCACCAAGAAGCCGTTCGTCAACGCCGTGGTGTCGCTCACCGGGTTCGCGCTCGTCGGCGGGCCGGCCAGGCAGGACCACCCCAAGGCCATCGCCTCGCTGATGAAGCTTGACGTACCCTACATCGTCGCGCTGCCGCTCGTGTTCCAGACCACCGAGGAGTGGCTCAACAGCACCTTGGGCCTTCACCCCATCCAGGTGGCGCTGCAGGTTGCCCTCCCGGAGCTCGACGGCGGCATGGAGCCCATCGTGTTCGCCGGCCGGGACCCGAGATCAGGCAAGCCGCTCCTCCATCCCCTTGGCCTCTTGGTCTGATTTGTCTGTCTCTTGCATCAATGTACTTTGAGCTGAACTGGGAATGCTCTTTCTTGTGTTTGAATTTTGATGCAGGCAAGTCGCATGCATTGCACAAGAGGGTGGAGCAGCTCTGCACTAGAGCGATCAGATGGGCAGAACTCAAGAGGAAAACCAAGGTATGCGTCTCACATCGGTCCACATCCCACATGGTTGCTGCAGTATATAGCTAGTACCCTTCAGATTGCACTGTCTTAAGCTAGAGCAAACCCATCGACATATTAGCTCAACTACTAGTTCACTGTCAGGTTGAAAACTGGGACTGCTTACTCAATTTGTGCATCAAACCATCCACCATGTTTCAGAAAATTTGAGTCCCTTTATGAACAGACAAACTAATCAACATGTTAGCTCAACTAACCTCACTGTCATGCTGAAACTGGAACTACTCGTTCAATCGATCGATTAACTCATGTATCATTGCGCCAGTCATCCACAGAACAGTTTGTTGTACATATCAAACCCACCGAACAGTTTGTTGAACATATCAACAACGAAAAAGCCTGCTAATCTGCTATGAGAACCAGATGTTAAATAAATGATGAAAAGTCCAATGCATCCTGATAATACCTATCATCATGTCGGAAGTTGAATGAAAAGTAACAATAATTTACAATATTTAGCTAACAAGTGCTAACTGACTGAACTTAACAAAGGATCATGTGAGGACAAAATTTAATACTTTACTGCATAATCTTAAATTTCAGTTATGTGATCTACATTCCACTTTCATGTCAAATCCTTCATGATCAATGTTTTGAGGTAGTCAAATTTCTCATCGGAGAAAAGTAGAAAACAGTATACATGTTTATCGGTTCTTGTATGCACAGGTTCGCGAAAACAAAACCATAAAGTAATTACCATTTTACTTGTTTCTTGTAGATGGACAAGAAACTGGCCATCACCGTTTTCAGCTTCCCACCAGACAAGGGCAATGTCGGCACTGCAGCATACCTGAATGTCTTCAGTTCCATCTATTCTGTCCTGCGGGATCTCAAGAAGGATGGCTACAATGTCGAGGGTCTTCCAGAGACGCCTGAAGAACTCATTGAGGAGGTTATTCATGATAAGGAGGCCCAGTTCAACAGTCCCAACCTCAATGTTGTTTACCGCATGAATGTGCGGGAGTACCAAGCACTCACCCCCTACGCCAACATGCTGGAGGAGAACTGGGGCAAGCCACCTGGGCATCTCAATTCTGATGGTGAGAACCTCCTTGTCTATGGGAAGCAGTATGGCAACATCTTCATTGGAGTGCAGCCCACTTTTGGCTATGAGGGTGATCCAATGCGGCTTCTGTTCTCAAAATCTGCCAGCCCTCACCACGGGTTTGCAGCATACTACACTTTTGTTGAGAAGATCTTCAAGGCAGATGCAGTTCTGCACTTTGGCACACACGGGTCCCTTGAGTTCATGCCCGGGAAACAAGTTGGGATGAGTGATGCATGCTTTCCTGATAGTCTGATTGGTAACATCCCCAACATCTACTACTATGCAGCAAACAACCCTTCAGAGGCAACCGTCGCCAAGCGTCGAAGCTATGCAAACACCATAAGCTACCTGACACCACCAGCTGAGAATGCCGGTCTGTACAAGGGGCTGAAACAGCTGTCAGAGCTCATCGCCTCTTACCAGTCTCTCAAGGACACGGGACGTGGCAACCAGATTGTGAGCTCAATCATCAGCACTGCAAAACAGTGTAACCTAGACAAGGATGTCGACTTGCCCGAGGAAGGTGAGGAGCTCCCACCCAATGAGCGTGACCTCGTCGTCGGGAAGGTGTATGGAAAGCTCATGGAGATAGAGTCACGGCTACTGCCATGTGGTCTGCATGTGATAGGTGAGCCACCAACTGCAGTTGAAGCTGTGGCCACATTGGTGAACATAGCTGCCCTTGACCGCCCAGAGGAGAACATATGCTCACTGCCCGGCATTCTTGCTGCGACGGTGGGAAGGACCATTGAAGATGTCTACAGGGGTAGCGACAAGGGCATACTGGCTGATGTTGAACTCCTGAAGCAGATCACTGAAGCTTCACGAGGTGCAGTAGGTGCCTTTGTTGAGAAGACTACAAACAGCAAAGGGCAAGTTGTTGATGTCAAAAACAAACTCAGCTCCATCCTTGGGTTTGGTCTCTCAGAGCCATGGGTGGAGTACCTGTCCAAGACCAAGTTCATCAGGGCGGACAGAGAGAAGCTGAGGATCTTGTTTGGATTCTTGGAAGAGTGCCTGAAGCTGATTGTCGCAGACAATGAGCTGGGAGCTTTGAAGACTGCCCTTGAGGGAAGCTATGTTGAGCCTGGCCCAGGTGGTGATCCCATCCGTAACCCAAAGGTTCTCCCAACAGGGAAGAACATCCATGCTCTCGACCCGCAGTCTATCCCAACTGCAGCTGCCATGAAGAGTGCCAAGATTGTTGTCGAACGTCTGCTGGAGCGGCAAAAGGCCGACAATGGTGGCAAGTATCCTGAGACAATTGCACTTGTCTTGTGGGGTACCGACAACATCAAGACCTACGGCGAGTCACTGGCCCAGGTGATGTGGATGCTCGGTGTGGAGCCGGTTACTGATGGCCTTGGCCGTGTCAACCGTGTGGAGCCTGTCAGCGTTGAGGAGCTTGGACGTCCTAGGATTGATGTCGTCGTCAACTGCTCGGGTGTGTTCAGAGATCTTTTCATCAACCAGGTATGAACTAATACCGCCTCTGCCTTTGATTTGTATATTTTGCAGATAACTAAATTATTCATCACTTAACTCATGCACTAACGTTACACATCTGACCAATGCAGATGAATCTGCTGGACCGGGCAGTAAAGATGGTTGCTGAACTGGATGAGCCAATCGAGATGAATTATGTGCGCAAGCATGCCCTGGAGCAGGCAGAGGAGCTCGGTGTCTCGGTAAGAGAGGCGGCAACAAGGGTGTTCTCAAATGCATCAGGCTCTTACTCGTCGAATGTGAACTTGGCGGTGGAGAATGCATCATGGACAGATGAGAAGCAGCTCCAGGACATGTACCTGAGCCGCAAGTCTTTTGCATTCGACAGTGATGCTCCAGGAGTAGGCATGCTAGAGAAACGCAAGACATTTGAGCTTGCTCTAGCAACAGCAGATGCCACATTCCAAAACCTGGACTCCTCGGAGATCTCACTGACAGATGTCAGCCACTACTTCGACTCAGACCCGACGAAGCTGGTGCAAGGGCTGCGGAAGGATGGGCGGGCACCTTCGTCGTACATAGCAGACACAACCACAGCAAATGCACAGGTGCGGACATTGTCGGAGACGGTGCGTCTTGATGCAAGGACAAAGCTACTGAACCCTAGGTGGTATGAGGGGATGATGAAGAGCGGCTATGAGGGAGTCAGAGAGATCGAGAAGCGGCTGACAAATACTGTTGGATGGAGTGCAACATCCGGGCAGGTGGACAACTGGGTTTACGAGGAAGCAAATACCACATTCATCGAAGACGAAGAGATGAGGAAGAGGCTAATGGACACTAATCCCAATTCCTTCAGGAAGCTGCTTCAAACCTTCCTAGAAGCCAATGGCAGAGGCTACTGGGAGACATCAGAGGATAACTTGGAAAGGCTCAGGGAGCTCTACTCAGAGGTTGAAGACAAGATCGAAGGGATTGACCGGTGAACATATTTCATTGATCAACCAGTTCCAGCATTTGACCAAGAAGAAATTCTTCTGCCTCGTTGAGTTGAAACTTGTATAATTTGTGATTTATATTGTAACATGCAATACAGACCTTTAACAAAGAGGGTGGTTCGTTGTGAATGTAAAAAGGAAGCATGAGTAGAAGTTCTTTTTGGGGGAATATTGGTACTTGCTGTCACATGTTCATCTACAGGTATAGTAACAGAGCATGGAGTATCATTTTTACTACCTCCGTCACAGTTTATAAGGCTTGCGCGTAGTTCTAGGTCGTCAATTTAACCAACATAACATAAGATATATAACATATAAATTATACCATTAGAAACTTTAGATGTTATATTTTCAAATGGTATAATTTTTATGTTATATATCTTATGTTATGTTGGTTAAATTGACAACCTAGGGGTACGCGCAGGCCTTATAAACTGTGACGGAGGTAGTAACTGTTTCGACAAAATAAGATTTAAATTTTAGCACTCTTCGTTGTTATCTTTACATTGAACTGCAATAGCCCAAAAGGTAAACATTTCACAGTAGGAAACAATGGTGTTTAATGTGATCGTGTGTGACTACTGACAAGGTAAAAATCTCTTGTCAAATTGAACTTACAATTGAAAGGGAGGATGAAGAGGAACAAAACAAAAACTTGAACAATCGTAGTTTTGTTTTCCCTTCCCATCCCAAAGTACACAATTTTAGTGGACTCCTAGTCTCCTAGATCAGACCAACTCCATAAGAAAAGGATCTCCTGAAGCCATGACTCTGATTAGATTTACAAAATCTATTTCATTCTGAACCTTCATGGGGTACACTGCATGTGCTTCACGAGTATATATCGCCGAGAAAGTGGTATTCGATGGCAAGTTTGTCCGATAAGCAAGTTTTCCCAAAGCTTTGGGTTCAAAATTGCTCGGTACATCCATTGCAAGGAACAACATGGGGACTCCAATAGTGTGATGGATGTCTAGGTTTCCAATAACTTTAACAAGATAGGAGAAGTCACTGGTGTACCGTCGAGGTATGTAGAATATCTCACTGCTGCAATGAATTATCTTATCTTCACCTATGCTTCTTTTGTAGTTGGCTTGATGATGAACTGAAAAACTGCCAACCGCCTTTTTTACCATATTTCCTTGGTTCATAAACCATTCATTGTTATTTCCCTGCAAAGGGACATCGGACCATGATTCCTTCACCTGGAGGGAACCAGAGAAGTTATTTCAAGAGATTAGAAAATTTGAATGTTTATAATTCACAAATTGCCCAAACCAGGACAAGGGTATGCACCTTGTTGGTTATCCATAGCTTGGATTTATCAGCATCCAATAGGTTCCAATAATTTAGGACCATGTGATCCTGAAGGAATACAAATCCTTCAGCACCTGCAAACCGATCAAACACCTTGGGCAAGTACCTGTGATGAGAACTTATCAGTAAGTGGTTAAGCAACTGTTTTGGTATCCAAGCAAATGCAGCCTCACTGGATTAAGAAACAGTAGGATTAATGGAAACATGAATAAAATTGCAAGGTTACAGATCAAGCTGATTGAACTCACTTGTATGCATGTGCAAAGTCGCTGGATTCGACAGCAAGATCTCGATTGCCTTGCTCTGAAAGAATAACTACTGCTCGGAATATCCGACCATAAAGAAGCCTCCACTCGAGTGCAGTCCGGTCCACAGGCCCGGTGCAATGCACTATAAGTACAACATCACCAAAGTGCTTCCTCCATTTTATGAGATTGCCAATCTCAGAGCTTACCTCCCCGATCTCCTCTACCCCAAGATGGACTGAAGGCAGTTTCTTGGGGGCAAACTCCTGCTTATCCCCATGACCAATAGCCGCTCTTGGACGGTCGATCTCCAACGACATCAACCTTGGCTGCCTGTACCCGACAGCAACCAGATCTTGCAGCCACGCAGCCATGAAATGCAAATCCTTCTCCCTCCAGAAACCCTCCTCCGCCAGCGCATAGCTCAAATCGAGAATCCTCTCAAAGAGTGTTGGTTTCTTCGACCGCCACTCCATCAGGAACTCTATTAACTTCCCTACATTGACATGGATATCCTTCTCATCATCAAATGGATGAGCGTGCACATTATCGGTGCGATGAACAGTGGGTGGGTAGACCACTAGTTGCCCCCCAATCTCCCATAGGATCCTCTGAGCCCAATACCCACGTATAACATCGGATGACATCGGACTCACCGAGACCGGCAATGCAAGACCCCAGAACGCCGGTGAGTGGAACAGTGTATTGAGTGAGTTTACTGGCGCCATCAGGCCCTGTGGCAATGCGACCTTGGGTGCGTCTGCATCAAACTGGACATCGAAAGCCTCCATCTCCAATGACTTCCGAGTGAGGTAGAAGACGGCGTCAACATCTGGAAGACCATTGCAGAGCCCCTGCTGGATGAACTGCCCACCGCCGAACACTTCCGTGTAGAATTCCTCTGCGCCCACCTCCCCGGCCTTCTCCAGCGGCAGCCCCCGCGGCCAAACTGACGGCTGCCCGAAGTGCACGTAGGGGTTCACGACCGTGCGGTTGGGATCGGCGTGGCTGTACTGCAGGAGGACGGAGTCGCCCCCCTGGCGCTGGTCCAGATCGACATCGAAGTGCCTGGTGAGGTTGTTGCCCGCGACGGCGTTGCGGGCGTCCGCGTCGTAGACGACGCGCGCGCCGCGCTGCACTGCGAAGAGGTAGGCGGCGACCTTGCGGGCGTGGCCGCGGGCGGGGAGGAACTCGACGGAGCGGAAGCCGAGGCGGGCCTGGTCGGCGAGGGTGAGCAGGGAGGCGCCCGGGTGGGACCAGTCGGGGGGAGTGGCCTCGTCCGCGACGGCGAGGAGCTGCCACCCGGGGACGGCGGCCAGCGGGCGGTGGCGCGCGTGGTGGGGCGACGCGGAGAAGACGATCCAGTGGGAGGCGCGGAGGTCGGGGAGCGGGGAGGAGGGGAGCCCCGGGATGAGCTGCACGCGGGACCAGAGGACGGACGGGTACGGGATGCGGAGCGGGGCGGGGGCGGAGCGGCAGAGGGCGGACGGGGAGGATCCGCCGTTGAAGAAGAGGAGGAGGAGGAAGGGGGCCGCCGCGAGCGCCGCGAGGAGGAGGTAGACGGCGCGCCTGGAGCTGGTGGTGGCGATGGGGGCGGCGTGCGGCGGCATTTGGGCGCGGCGGAGGGGTGGAGCTCGAGGTGGCTTGGTGAATGGTGTACCACTAGGCAAGTCGGCAGTGGCGCGGCGTGGGAGTCAACGCCGGCGAGCGACGCGGGGTCGCGCAACCGGCGAGGTTGGTTCCGCCGGCGGTTGAGGTCGTTTGCAAGGGGAATTTGCCCTTTCGGACCGGGCCTTTACTGAGCTGTGCGCTGCTGGGTGGGTGGTGTGGTGGGGACGGAGTGCTGGACTGGGGGAGTGGGCAGAAAGGGCTCTCAACCTTGGCCTGTTTGGTGCTAGGAAGATGAGATCTGTGTGATTCCATCTGTGATCTGTGACTCACTAGTCCCCCTCAAAAAATTTAACGAAATCTGTGACTCACTAGTAGAGTTGACTCCTTTGAATCCTCACCAGTCACCAAAAGTACTGTAGTATACAGTACATTGATTTGTTTCTAGATTAATTTATTTTGCGGGTGTTTTCGAAAAGAATTCAAGATATCGATTCGTTGAATTGTAAGCAATCACCTTACGAATGGATAAAATGGTGTATCAAGTAGTTGAAATATAAGCAATCATCATACGGATGAACATAACGGTGTATAGGTTGGCGAAGACACAAACCCTCAAACTCCTTGGAACAATTCCATGCAAAGCACGTCAAACAATTTTTTACCTGGCTTGGGATTTGAAGCTTTCACATTCGGGAAATTATCTTTAATCATGAATTCATTCCACTGTCTTAAATATGAGTCAATCAGCTTGTTTATTGTTCGGAGTAGTCATTATCTCTTTATTGTTATCACTTTTCTGTTTGGACTACCAGACATCCAATGCTTCTTTCAAATGTTGATATTGGTTTCGAAACCAACTCTCCATATGTATCGTTTCATAAAGGTATTGCTCTCCCATGTGAACAAGGATCCCTTCTTAGCTTTCACTATCAGTAAATTGTCGTCTCGATGATACTTAGCTCTAAGAACAATGTCACATAAAGTATTTGGTTTATTAATCAACCCATGGGCAAACAAGGGGCGAAAGTTCTACGTCATTTGATGTTCACTTGTAAAAGAGCAAAACAAGTGTGAATTAAACTAGGACTGCATGCGATAATAAAGGAAGTGGTAGATATTGATAGGCGGTAGAGTGTGATTCTTCAAAACTCCTCACACAACCAGCGAGACAACCTATTGTCCCTTGTCCCTTGACTGTATGTGTGGTGGCAACGGAGAAAGCTTGTTAACGGAGAGAAAGTTCTAAACCCTTCAAGCAAATACTTATGCAATCTAGGCTATCACAAGAAATTTAAGTCGAGGCACGGATCAGAAGGAACCAAAGAAGGTGGTGTGAAAGACACCTCATGTTAATTCTGACAAATTAAATGTCGATGTTGCTTACTTTGAAATGGCTCCAGTGCGGTGGTTTGCAATCCTCTAAAACAGTCATGGTGAGGCTCTTGCAGGGGCGTCCTGCTTGCTAAACCACCTTCATGATACGACGACAGCAGGGGTGGATGCGATTCAACGAGGTTTGGAACTAGTTGAAAGACTTGGTTTCCAACCTATAATTGTTGAATCGAAAGCATCAAAAGTTATTCAATTTTGCAATTGAGTGATTAATATTTGGAGCCCTTACATTTATATTTGGGTGGATTGATTTCGAAAGGATTTTCGTATAGGTGGTGTTTCCTTCACGCATTGTCCTAGGGAGGCCAATAGATTGGAGACATAGTGTTTTTTTCATTCTACCTTTATTTTGGGGTGGTGATCCTCCTAATTTTCTTGCTTTCAGACATTGTGGATGATGTAACATTGATTTAAGTCAATAAAGTGCGTTAAGTGGTTTTTCCCTAAAAAACACTCAAGCTCCTTTGGTAACACCAAAGAAGGCCACCAATATCAGCCTTAACTCTTAAGGTTGTGTAGTCAATTGACTACGTAGCTTTTGAGCAAAGGGAAACTCCAAACGGAGCACGCGGGCATATGCACCCATGTGACGCCCCCAAAATCAATCTGTGTACAGTAATCATATACACAGGGTACACGACTGAGATTAGGGTGCCACGGTGATAATATCACAGCACAACACTAAACACAAAAGGATAAACAAATATGTTACAATAAAGGGGGTCACGCGGATCCGAATACATAAGTCATACAAGCCATAATATCTGAGTACAGACATAGTTAGTCAAGTTTTGCCTTAAGAAGGCTAGCACAATTCACATCAGAGATACAGATCGAAAAGGCGAGGCCTCCTGCTTGGGATCCACCGAACTACTCCTGGTCAACGGGGAACTCGACGTCGTAGTAGGCGCCTCCGGGGTACTCCTGCTCTTGGGCTCCAACGTCGGCTGCAGCGGCCGATCAGGCAAAACAGTAAAGGAAATAAAGCAGGTGAGTATCTAGTATACCCGCGAGTCTTACGTCCGCTACTAAGCATTATGCATTGTATCAACGGAAAGAAGAGGTTGTATATAGTGGACTGAAAGACAGAAATCCAGAGCAAGGGTAAGAAGCTAGGCCTAACGAAGACTAGCATCTTCCGACGATGTCTTGCAGCATGAGGTAAGAATCAGCCAACAGTTTATATAAAGCATAAAGTAACAATGCAGCAGAAGTTGCTGCAGCATTGTATAATAGTAAGTTGTAATAATTAACAATGCCTCCGAGTTCACCTCCTCGACATCCCCGCGAGGAAGAAAACCCAGAACCATACAGTTTAATAATAATAGTTTCTAGTGGTAAGATCCAGCTTCAGCATAAAGCGTCCTGTTACCGTGGACACGGCTATTCGAATAGATTAATCTTCCCTGCAGGGGTGCACTTGTGTTACGCTACACGCACGGATCTCCAGGGTGGCGGGAACCTTGTTAGGGAACGCTCCACCGAGGCTATCCGACACTCCATAGCCCATCTTTCAAACTCAACAGAGAGGTCATCCGCCGGACTATATCCTATGTACGCGAGGCTTTGGACCCTAACCCCGACGTACTCCTGCACGGTGCGAGGCTGGCCGGTGAAGTTAAAGCAAATCCAAATAAGACACCACCGCGCGAGCAAATAAGACAACACCACTTCCCGGTGCAGGCCGCGGTACTGCTGACGTCTGAAGAGTCCTCGGACGACACTAAGAAGCGGAGGAGCCCATAACTCGTAGTTCCCACGGGTAGGTAGTGCGTACATGGCATATAGCCAACTCAAGACATTCACTGAACCATTTAACAATTTAATTAACCTGCGTGACAACCGTTATCGTTGCCTCGACTTAACTGACCCGCGGACAACGACAGCAGCCAGGACCACCAGTACGTCGGTGCCTGCCCCGTCGTCCCACCAAGTCACTGCGGTTACCAACAAGGTGAGTCGTCTCCTTACCTTGTCTCGCGTTTGCTCCTGTGGAAGCTCGACTTTCGGGGTTTGGTAACTCTCGCGGCCAACGATCAGGGGCCAAGCACACCGGTACACTGGTCGTACCCTCCCTGTCGTCCCGTCGCAATACCACTCGCGGGCACCGTTGGGTCGCCCGACTTCTTACCTTTAAGGACACCAGTTGGTTCGAGTCCCTACCATTAAGTGAAACCAGGAGGAATCACCCTCGATGGTACACTTGAGCTGGCTCGACTGAGACATCAGCGGAATGAACTAAAGAGGTAAACCTCGTATCATCCCGGTGATGCTACGCTACTGAGCCGACGAGAGTGAAATACGAGTCCATTCCACTCGTAAGTCAAACTCGAAGCGACTCGGTAGAGTCTCGCCGTTGTAGGTTCCCTAGGGCGTCTGCATAGATCCGTACATGTTGCAGTTGTAATATATCGTTCCCGCGATCGCTCCCCGAGTGATCACGGCCCGCTATTCTAAACCTAGCTAACAATGCGCAGGGTTTACTGCTGAATAATGCATAAGTAATAATAGGCATCATAGAATTAAAGGAAGGTACATCAAGGGGCGACAAAATCAGGCTATGCAGTTGAATAGGATTGTAATCGTAGCAGCAGCAGTAACAATGCCTAGTGCAAGAAAAGTACGGAAAGATAGGCGATATCTGGGGAAGAGAATGGCTCTGCTTGCCTGCAAGCTCGACGGTAGTAGTAGGGTCGTCGACGACGTAGTCGTACTCAGCAGCGGTGTAGTCGACGGCAGCAGCGGGGTCTATCGGAGATTAAGGTGGGGGGAGAAACAGTAAATACACAACAAGCATATACAAACAGATGCATGACATGACAGATGAAATGTTAACGGTATTCTAACGCAGTGCAATGCACGTTGCTCGGAGCGGGAATTCATCTGGGGATGAACTACCGGCTCAAAATGATTACCGGACAGGGTGTCCGGAGGGGGAAGGGTTCATGCCGGAGGTGTCGTGGACATCCGACAAGCATAAGGGGGGTGTATCCGTGCTAGTTGATCTATTCCGAGAAACATTCGTGTTCGGAATAAATTCATCCGGGCACTCTAACAGTATCGGCCAATTTATCGGACAGTCGGTCCGGAGGGGGAATGTTCGATGTTCGTTGTGTTAGAGAGGTGTGTTAGACATACGGATAGCGTATTTGTATTTGTTATATTTTTCTGATCAATTTTCATGTATAAAGTTTTTGAATCCGAGTTACGGTTTAAAAGTTATTGAATTTCCAAGTTTAAATCAATTTAAACGATTTTCTGGATTTCTTTTATTATTTATTCAACATTATCCAGAACATTATCCAAAACATTATCCAGAACAGTGCTGACATGTGGGACCCACATGTCAGCCTCTGTTATTTATAAAACATTTAATTAAATCAGAAAATGCCTCTGGACCCACCTGTCAGCCACTGAAATTTCTTATTAAATCTTTTAAATAATAAACTGACAAAGGGGGCCCAGGTGTCATTGACACATGCGTTAATTTAGTAGTTAGATAATCCAGTAGATTAATTAAAGGGCTGGGCCCACCTGTCATTTACACAAGGGGCGTTTAATTTCAGTTTAGTTTAACAGAGGTTTAGCAGGGGGTGGCCCACATGTCAGCGGCCCACATGGGTGTGATTAATCCCTTAATCACGTTTCTGACGTGGGGGCCCCACTGGTCAGCCGCACAATTCGTCGACGGCGAGGCAGAGCACGCCGGCGTTGGTCGTGCGCTCGCCACCGGGCATGGGAGCGTGCGTGCTAGAGCTCGTTCGAGCGAGCGCGACGTTGCGCGTTGATCTGCAGCCGCGCGGTGGCGGGAGGCGGACGGAGATGAGCTCAGCGCCAAAAATGGCGGAAGTTTCGTCGGGCTCTAATGGCATCTATCGATTCGGAGCACAAATGAGAAATCCCTCGGGCCAAAACGAGACTACACACTACCATGAGCATGTTGGTGCGCTCGGGCAAAACAGAGGCGCACGGAAGCTTGTGCTTGGACGGCCATGGCGGCGGCCGGAGCACGGTATAGGGGGGCGATGGCTACGGGTAGATTAAGCATTATCGGGGGGCTGGATGCGGAAGCCGTGCTCACCGGCGATGCGTAGTGGACGACAGGCTGCTCGGGGAGGGCTCGACGGAGCGGCAATTCGAAGGCGATGCGGTGGCGATGTAGAAGGGGAACGACGACCGTGTGCTCGGGGTGAAGGCTTCCGCCTCGATTCCTTATGCACGTAGACGTGGTAGACGATGGCGAAGACGATGGGCAACCTGGAGAGGAGCGGGAAGGTCAGTGGGCACGAGAGGCCATGGCAATGGCGACGGCGGCGCTCGGGAGTTTTTTCCCCCGACGATGGCGAGAGGAGGAGGAGGGGGTGTCCAAGGAGTGGGTGGGGGTGCTCTCCTTGTCAACGCGGGCACAGTGGAGGGGAGCAGGTGAGGGAGGGGCCGGCATGGTCATGGCCAGTGGCGGGGCCTCGCCGGGTACGGGGCAGGTGGAGGTAGAAGACAACAGGGGAGGGCGTGGGCCGGGGTGGGCCGGCTGAGGTGGGCCTCGCCCCAGGCGAGCTTTAAGCCCCCTTTTTATTTTGTTTTGTTTCCTGTTTGCTCTATTTCTTTTCTGTAATTAATTTATCAACCCTAGCATTTTTGTAAAAGGTTATTGGTGTTTGTAAATTAGGGCTACATATTACTGAGGTGCCACAAAAGATTTTGCAGCAAAATAAAATCATTAGATATTTCTTTTAATTATTAAATGCCCAAAACAAGGGTTTTAACCTACTGTTTGAATTGTTTGGAATTTTCTGTAACTTCAAAAATTACCAAAGTTGGTCCAACATGATTATAATGATTTTAGGCAATTTACAAAAATAGTTCCATGATTTTTGGAACAACTTTATTTGAGCACTTTTGTTTTATTTTTCATTTAAAGAAGTTTCAATTAGGGTTTGGTTTGTTAGATGAGCAAGGTGCATTTGGCTTTGGGTTTTGATCCCAAGGGCCCAAGTACATGGTGCATGGGGTGTTGATCAACCACAGCAAGGTTTTATCATTAGCATCACAAAGTTTTATCAAGGACAAGGGAGGCCAATCAGTGATAATCCAACAGTGATGATCAACAGTGATGATGATTACTGTTACAGAAACTGAGGGTGTTACAAATCTCCCCCACTACAAGAATTCTCGTCCCGAGAATTTAAGTGGTAGCGAGGAAAAGATCGGGGTATTCATCGCGAAGGCGATCTTCGCGTTCCCAAGTGGCTTCACCTTCAGAATGATTCGACCACTGGACCTTGAGGAACTTGACGGTCTTGTTGCGGGTTCGACGCTCAGACTGATCGAGAATGCGGCTCGGATGTTCTCGATAAGTTAAGTCTTGTTGCAGCTCGATCATATCATGCTCCACTTCGCGGATAGGATCCTTGAAGCAGCGACGGAGTTGCGACACGTGGAAAACATCGTGGACTTGGGAGAGGTTTGGCGGAAATTCCAACCGGTATGCCACGGGTCCACTCCTGGAAAGGATACGGAACGGGCCAATGTAGCGAGGAGCCAACTTGCCCTTGATACCGAAGCGATGAGTGCCCCTCATGGGAGTGACACGGAGGTATGCGTATTCACCAGGCTGATACTCCATTTCACGGTGTTTGCGGTCATAGTTGCTCTTCTGACGAGACTGTGCGGCCTTGAGATTTTCTTGCACAATGCGAACTTGTTCTTCAGCTTCTTGGACAAGATCCGGTCCGAAGTAGGGTTGTTCCCCAGTTCCTGACCAATTCAGGGGGGTTCGACATTTACGTCCGTATAGAACTTCGAAGGGGGCCATCTTCAAGCTAGCCTGGTAGCTATTGTTGTACGAGAATTCTGCGTACGGGAGGGCATCCTCCCATTTCATGCCGAAAGAAAGGACACAAGCGCGAAGCATGTCTTCCAGCACTTGATTAACTCGTTCAACTTGGCCTTGCGACTGGGGGTGATAAGCGGTGCTGAGATTCAGACGGGTCCCGAAAGATTCCATGAAACTATTCCAGTATCGTGAGGTGAAAATGCTGCCACGGTCTGAACTGATCTCCATCGGAATACCGTGGAGTGACACAATTCGGGAGATATACAAGTGTGCTAACTGACTAGCAGTGATCGTCTCCTTGACCGGCAGGAAGTGTGCAACCTTGGAGAATCGGTCGATGACGACAAAGATGGCATCGTTACCTTTCTGTGACTTAAGAAAACCGGTGACGAAGTCCATCTCGACTTTGTCCCACTTCCAATCAGGAGGAGGGAGTGGTCGCAACCAACCAGCAGGTTTCTGATGTCCGGCTTTGACGCGACTGCAAACGTCACATTGAGAAACATAGCGGGCGATGTCTTGCTTCATGTAAGGCCACCAGTACTGTTGACGAAGGTCTTTATACATCTTGGTACTGCCAGGGTGGATTGACAAGGGAGAATTATGGGCTTCTTCCATGATATCCGGACCACAGTTAATGAGAACCGGGCTCACAGGAACTACTAAGCTTTTTTTTACTTTTTTTCTGTGATGTTTGGGTGGATTCTTCTTATCGTGTGACTGGAAGATAATTTGTTGATCTTGTATGTTATGATGATACTAAACATGTTGTAGGCGTCACTTTCTTATTTCCAACCAAGGCTCATGCCACCCAATCTTTTATCAAGAGCGTGCATCCATGAAAAGATCTCATTATAAAACCCAAGGCAATGACATAATAAAAATCTTCTATCCAATTTTAAATTAAAGATCTCAACTGAACGAGGATACTTAAAAATTAAAAAGTTTAGTAAAATTAGAGGTATATTTGTTCTCAAAACTTCAACTAATCGTATTCAATTCTAGCGTTGAAATGGAGTATAGAGTTATTGCGCATGTCATGATTTTTTTTTTTTGGATTGACATCTGCTGCATGAGCTGAATGGTTGGATCGTGAACTTGACACTTATGTACTACAATGTCTCGATTGTAAGCTCATGACAAATTCATATAGCATCGGCGTATTAAGCATACAATTAAATACATTCATTTTTCCTAAAAAAACTGTAATGACGTTCGTTTACTGGACATCCAAAAAATAATAAAAGATGAGAGAAATTGAATAAAAAAGAAAAGGAAAATAATATTATTATTATTATTATTATTAATAATAATAATAATAATAGTAATTTACATACACGATCAAAGGGTATTGATCAAATCGAAATTGAATTCTCAATTAACTTTCATAGCTTTCACCCCTTGGAAGCTTAAAAATAAAAATAAATAATAATAATTTAAATACATAGCCAAGGGGTATGACCAAGTCAAAATTAAATCCTCAATTTATTCTCATGGCTTTCACCCCTAGGAAGGTTAGTATATTAGTTTTCCTAAAAAAATGTTAATGACGTTCGTGTACTGGACATCCAAAAAAGTCAAAAGATGAGAGAAATTGAATAAAAAAGAAAAAGGAAATAATAATAATTTACATACACGATCAAAAGATATTGATCAAATCAAAATTGAATTCTCAATTAACTTCCATAGCTTTCACCCCCTTGAAAGCTTAAAAAACAGAAAAAATAATAATTTACATACATAGTCAAAGGGTATGATCAAGTCAAAATTAAAATCCTAAATTAATTTTTCATGGCTTTCACCCCTAAGGCCTTGTACAATGGCCGATGCTGGTAGCCGGTACTTAAAGAGAGAGCGAGACGTTGCTTCCTAAGAAAAAACTAGATGATGTCCCGCACGTTGTTGCGGAACTTTTTTGAAAAATATTTCAGTGAAAATGGTTGGTTAAATGAAGCATGTATATTTGAAACAATAACTTTTGAACTTATATATGGATTTAATATAAATATCATAGTAAAATAAAAATTCCCATGCATGCATGTTGCATGTGGGTTTTATTATGCATAGTGTCATATTGAGGTGAGTCTTTCTCATGCATGTTAGATGATGAGATGAAATGCTTGCATGTTGAGAGAAATATGCTAGTGGAGGGTGATGTGGCATGCATGATGATGTGAAGTGTGTGCATGTTAAGAGAATTGAGAGTAGTGGGGAGCAACTTCTTAAGGCCTTGTTCGGTTCAACCTCCTCCCAAGGGGTTTGGAGAGGATTGGAGGGAAATTAGGCTTGTAGGAGATTTAATCCCTCGCAATCCCTATCAATCCCCTTCAAAACCTCTTAAACCGAACAAGCCATAAGAATGTAAGATTACCTTGTAATGCTGGGTGCTTGTACCGATGCTTAAATTGATTTAATTAAAGGGAAAAAATCATACTGTAGTCTAACAGATGGACAAGCATCGGCTAGCAACGGAAGCAAGACTTCCCTCCTTCTAAGAGCATCTTCAGCCGCGCCCCCAAGAGGCCCCCAAGACGGCGCTATTTGCGCCGGATGGAGGAAAATCGCCCAACCGCGTCCCCAAGAGCCCGAACAGCGTCGGATTGGACCGAAATTGAGTCCGGCGATCCCAAGCCAAACCCGTCGCGCAGGGGGTCGCTTGGGGTCGCCGGATGAAAGGAAAGCGCACGCGATTTCGCGCGCGACGCGCGCCGCGACCCACCTGTCGGCGTGTGAACATGCGTCGTCGTCATCCTCTCGCCTCGGCTTCCCCGCACCTGCCGCCGCCGCAGCGAATCAATGCGGCGCCGGTGACGAGTCCAATCGGCGTAGAGAGCATCAATGCAGCGCGTTGAGATACCCAACGATCCGTCGACCGCGCGCCGCGTGTCCCGCCGTCTGTTCGTGTTCTTCCCCCGCTATAAAAAGGGGCTCGCCGGGGCGCTCTAGCCGCGTATCCTCTTCTCGAGCTCTCCTCTCTTTCTCGCCTTCTCTTCTCGATCGCCATGGCCGACGACAACCTCGCCCGCAACGGCTTCAGGAGCCGCAACCTGTCGCAGATGGAGGCGCTTCTCCTCGCGCAGGCCGGCTACCCATGCCCGCCGGACACCAGGCCACCCCACGGGTGGGTGCTGTCCGCCGGCGGGGTGCCGGTGCCTCCAGTGCCTCTGGTGGGCTCCAACGCGTTTCGCCGGGAGGTGGACGCCGTCCGCGCTACGATGACGGCGGCAGAGCGCGCTGACCCCGACAACGCGCCCAACAACACGCTGGCCTAGGAGGCATACTTCGTCGCCCGACAAGCCCAGGCCGTCGCCTCCACCAACGGCCTGACGCCGGTTGTTGGTCGCAACAACCGCGACGGGCGACTCCGGTGGTGGAGCGCGCAGGGCCGCACGCTGGAGTACGTGATGCGGTACATCGAGAACGGCAACACGTCGCGTCTCGATTACCCACCGCTGGGCTACGGGGCCGCCCGCCGCTCCTACAGCCGCACCACGCCGATGTGGGCGACGCTGCCGCGCGACGACGGCGACTCTTCTTCCTCCTTCGGCGGGCGACCTTCGCGCTCCACCGGCTCCCATTCATCGGGGCCGGCATTCTCGCCGTCGCAGTTCTTCACCCCGGTGAAGCTGGAGGTGAAGAGGGAGCCCACCCCGGTGAAGCAAGGAAGTCGCCCCGCCTCCTCCTCCACCGACGGCCACCGCCGACGACGAGGAGCTCGACGCCCAGATGGCGTGGGCGAGGAATGATTACCTCGTCGAGCAGATGCGCCTTCAGCAGGAGGCGTGGGACCTCGCCGAGGCGAAGAAGCGCGGCGAGGGCCGAGGCGGCGAAGAAGAAGGCGTCACGCGGCGCGGGCAGCAGTAGCCGCAGCAAGTGGGCGCCTCCACCGCCGCCATTCATTGTTCTGGACGCCACAGACGAGGAGGAGGAGGAGGAGGTGCCGCTGGCCGCTCGACGGCGGGACTTGCGGCGCGCAGGAGGCCGCTCGGCGGCGGGACCTGCGGCGCGCAGGCCGGCATCAAGTCGGAGCCAAAGGATGGCGGCGACGACGACGACGGCGCCGCCGGCGGCACTGCTGGAGGAGGCGCCCAGGAGACGTCCATGGACGCCCTCTACGACTTCTTATTCCAGCACTAGACTAGTTTTTATTTTATTTTCGTCGTTTATGTAAAATATGTCCGAACTTTAATGAAATCGGTCGAAGTTGGTCTAATTTACTTGATTTGATCCAAATTTACTTAAAATTGGCCGCAATTTGGCCGAACTTGGGGGATATCTTGGGGCCGCGGCTGGGTAGCCGGCCCCCCCAAGCCGCTATCGCCGCCCGAGTGACCCTCAAGCGGCGCTAAAATAGCGCCGAAAATCGTCTTTGGGGCGAACGGCTGGCGATGCTCTAAGCACCTGTGGTGAGCGATCTTGAAAAAAACCCGGTTTATTATGTTGAAGCACCTGCTTAAGAAGCTGCGTTATACAAGGTGTAAGGAGCTTAGTATATTACAGTAGAAGATTCAATCAAGCCAAAGGAAGCTTAAAAATATTACAGTCACATCCCTGGGGACCCCGCATGCCAGCCTCTCTGAACACAACCGCACCGCAACACGGGCGCTACACGCGTGAAATTTCAAAATGGCACCGCAACCAACCCCCTAAACTTCCTCCCCAATTCCCCAACAAAATCCAGCACCGGTAGCAGCAAGAGCAGCCGCTGCCTCCTCCTCTCCCACCGCCACGACCTGCCCCCCCTGCCGGCGACATGGGACCGGCTCCCGCCACCGCCTCCCGCTCCGCCGTCTTCCCCACCTCGGCCGACGTCTCCGTCGCCGGCGCGCTGCTCTTCCTCGCCGACTCCCCGCCCGCGCCACTCCTCCCCACCGTCAGGTAATCGCGAATCCGCCGCACCGCTACCGGTTTCTGCTCGTGTTCCGCGGCTCGCACTCACCGCCCCGTGCGCGTCTCCGTCCGCGTTGCAGCGACGAGCTCCCCTCCTACTCGGGCTCCTCCTCCTACTCCTGCTCCGTCAGCTCGGCGAGGTCGTGCGTGTCTGACTCGGCGCGGCGCGCCCGCCGCCCCCGCCCCGTCGACCCCCTCCGCCTGCTCGCCGTCATCGCCTCCCTCCGCCGCATCGACCCCAAGGCAAGTGACCGCTCGTCTGCCGGCTCGCGGTCTGTCCGTCGCGTCTTCTGTCTTTGGTGATGTGCTGATGGCTCTGCTCGTTGGCTCCAGGTGCTGGCGAAGGCGACCAGCAGGATGTTCCATGGCGAGCCGGCGAAGAGGCGGAAGGGGGTGTGGATCGAGGTCAGCAACGTCGAGGAGGAGGACGACGGGGAGGTGAGCGAGAGGGGCAGCGCGGTGACCAGCGAGGGGAGCACCATCACGGGGGCTGCGTCCGCCGGGTCCACGGCCACGTCGGGGAGGTGCCGCCGACCTCCGCGGGCGAGCGGCAGCTGCGAGAGTCTGGTGCGGAGGGCGGACGCGATCATGAAATGGCTCTCGCGACCCAAGGCGGCGCCGGCCACGGAGACAGCCATCCGCGCCGTCGTCGGCGACAATGCTGTAACCAGCAAGGCTCTGCGCTGGTGAGTGGGGCACTTCCTCCAATTCAACTGTCGTCTGAACTCTGTAGATGCTCTGAAATTCGTTGCCTGAGCCTGACTCTCTGTGTCCGGAATTGGCAGGTTGGTGAAGCAGAAGAGAGGGTTGCGTCGTGCAGGCACTGGTGGCCGCCCGGATCCATATGTGTACATGGTAAGTGAAATTGAATTTGGGCCACACTGTTTGCTTTGGAATAGAAATGTCAATTTCAAATATGCTACTGTGTATGTTTGGATGATGATTGCTCAATGTAGCTGAATATAATTTGCAATCAGTGTCACTGTGCAACTTTTAGATGGATTTAGTGAGTTGTTACTTAATGGAGCAGTAGTTTCCACTTACCTAGTAGAGATTGTAAGTGGAATCTGAAAGCAATTGTTAAGTCTGATTAATTTATACCAGTTCGACTCATCAGTCTCAGTTCTATAATTCTGGAAGCCCTATTAGACTATTAGTTGAATCCTGAACTGTGCAAATTTTGTGGCAACTATGATGTCATACGATCAATCTGATAGTCTGGGTCCTTAAGTAATTGGTTTGATCACGTGCTGAGATTTTCTAACTTAGCCGCATGCGTACTGTAGCTACCAGCTCCCAGGCTTCTCATGCATACTAATAGTTCCTATTAATTTTCAGATTGCAGGTTGAAGCGGTGAAGTTAAGTAAGCTGTCTTATAGTGAAGGACTTGGCACCTATAGATCTACTGGGGAAGTCAAGTTAGCTTCTGAAGAGTATTTAGTAATTTCTATTACCTTCTGTTTAATCAATCCAGTTTTGTCTAGCCTTCCCACAGATAACAATTATAGGATAGGAATAGATATTTACCTGTTCGCAATAGCTTGCAAAGCACTGGTGAAAAGCTCTTGGATAGAAAGATAAATGGATAGTCGTATAGATAGCAGTTTCATGATTATGAAGTCATGTATGTTGACAATCAGTATAATCCTCGCAAGAAATATGAGAAATAATGGGTACTGTTGGAATCAGTATAATCAAATATAATGTGTTCAATTTTCGGGTTATTGGTATGCAGTTAATTGCTCATCCGACTTTCCTCTGTGAGCTCATGTGTATGCAGTTGAAATGGCATCATTAGATATTACGACTGTCAATTATGTCATGTGCTTCAGTCTAATGATCTATTTGTGGTGTTTTGACACTTGTGAGACAAGGCTTATAAGAGATGTCTTTGCTTCCCATTTGTATTATAAGAACGGGCAAGGCTACCATATCAATTGTGTTATTTCCATTTTCTTAAAGCCAAGTCTGAGGTGCTATGATAAACATACATTACATTGTGGTTTTATTCTGAAAGCTGAGCAACTGATCCTCCTGGATCTTGTTTGCAATCCTAGCCCTTCTTCTTGTCTGAGAGTATGTTCTTGAACCACAAGGCTGAGTCCTTGGGGTACCTCTTCAGAGTCTGGAAGTCCACATAGACGATGCCGAAACGGGCAGTGTAGCCGAGTCTCCACTCGAAGTTGTCTAGCAGAGACCAAGCAAAGTACCCAACCACCCGTGCGCCGTTGTCTATTGCCTTCTTGAGTTCGGTTATGTAGTCTCTGTAGTACCGGATCCTAACTGTATCGTGCACACCGTCAGCGATGCTGACGTTGCCCGGCTGGTCCATTCCTGTCAGATCATAACATTGATCAATTCTTGTCCTTGTCAGTGAGAACACCTAAGTTTTAATTTGTTGTTTTATCAAAGAAACAGTTATCATTTGAAATGGTGAGTACCATTTTCAGAAAGGATCATTGTAGGATTTCCGTATCTTTCTTTAACATAGGTCACAGCCTTGTTTATTCCCCATGGTACAATGTAGAGCCAGTCGGAGTTTGCCTGCATAGATTCAGCCAGCTTACAGTTACAGAATTGCTCAGAAGATTTGCACTTCACCATGTACAAGGTACCACTAGTATATTTACAAGAGTATAAATCTGGCACTGCACTTACACGAGATCCAATGGGCACACCATTTCGTTCATCTGCAAAGAGACATGCACATCATGATGATCTGAGAGTGTGAAGTATGAAGCAGAAGGATTTGGAGTGAAGGGGAAGAAGATCTCACAGGCAAATCCAACAATCCAATCATTCTGGTAACTGACCGGCGTCATGTTCCATGCCCCAGGGTCCTGCATGTAGTAAGAAGTGTAATGGTTGACACCAACAATGTCAATTGAGCCTTTCACCATCCTGGACTCATCGGCGCTGAATCCCGGCAACCTGTTCCCGACAATCTTGGTCATCGAAGATGGATAGTGACCATTGATAATGGGATCGAGGTACCTGCAAAGGAAGTGGTCACAGTCGGTGGTAGATCCTGTGTTGCAACCTGACCTTATGAAGCCCAAATTTGATCTTGGGTGAAGGAAACGGTTTCAGGGTTTTACCATCCAATGTGGAAGTCCCTTGCCCTCTGTGCCGCATCTTGATCCGCGGTGCTGTTGCTGTGAGGTTCGTACCACACGAAATCCAAGATAATTCCAATCCTCCCCTTTTGGTGAGGCTGTTAAACAAACAGAATGAACATAGTTCACATTCAGACATTGTGCACCGGCAGTGAAATCTTGAGTCTTCAAGTGAAAAATAGCTTCAAGGTTCAGCATTTACCTGATACTTCTGGCGGTATCGCTGCACGGCCGCAGCATGAGAGAGAATGATATTGTGCGTGACAATGTACGGCTCTGTCCTGGAGTCCCCTCCTGCAGGGCACTTAGAACACCTCCCTGGCGCATGAATGCCATTGTCATACCCCAGAGCGGCGGCGACCCTCGGCTCGTTGAAGGTGAACCAATTCTTCACCCTGTCTCCAAACACCTTGAAGCAGAACTCGGCATAGTCCGCAAACGCGCCGCTTTGTAAAAAAAGACATTGCATCAAAAGGCATGCTTAAATTCAGCTTTGATGAAATGTGGTTGCCACTGCCTGAAATGCTTACACGATCTTTGGGCTTAGCCAGCCTAGGTACTGCTGATGGAGCGCCAGTGGGAGGTCATAGTGGTAGAGGTTTGCATACGGAGTGATGCCTAATCCACCATTACATTTACAAGGTTTGGTTAAATCAGGAGCCCGGGACTCTGGTGCTGAGAGCTTCTTGCCTAGGTGCAGAAAGTTCAGTTACCTTGCTGGAGCATGTAATCTATGAGCCTGTTGTAGTAGTCCACTCCTTCCTGGTTCACCTTCCCAGTCCCATCTAGAATTATATCATACACAACTCTACATCACAAACACCTTTGATCCAGGGAAAAAACTTGACTGTACTGAGAATTAGCAAAATGCTGCAGTTGGAGGAGGGATCAGGTCATATATGTACATACCTGGGAAGATCCTGGACCAAGAGATCGAGAACCGGTACGCGTCGAAGCCCATGTTCTTCATTATGCCAATATCCTCCTGCACACACCTCAGAGTGAAGACCTCAGGACACCAACAAAATACAAGATGAACATTGCAACCAGGACGATTGTTCGGTCTGATTACACGCACCTTGTACCTATGGTACTCGTCGACCGTCACGTCGGCGGTGCCATTGCCGGCGATCATCCCTGCCCTCACAACCATCAAGAACACACTGTTACATGCGCCGACCTGGCCTGGTGGAGTAACTACTCAAGGCGTTTGGTTTTACCTGGTATGGCTGCGAAGGCATCCCAGATGCTAGGCCCGCGGCCGCCCTGCTTGGCCATGCCCTCCACCTGGTACGCCGACGCGGCCGTCCCGAACACGAACCCGGCCGGGAAGCCCTGCCGGCTCAGCCCGCCGGTGTCGTGGATCTCCGGGTTGGGCCCGTCGCATTGCGCCAGCGGCAGCAGGTGAGCAGCCACCGCTAGCACCACCACCAGCAACATCGCCGGGGACTTCATGTCTGCTCGAACACCCAGGAAGCAAGAAGGAAGGAAAGACACGGGGAGGGAGACACAGGCCCTGCTCTCCCGGGTCTGGGCGTTATAAAGGACAATGGAGAGTGCTACAAGCCAGCTGCTGAGCTGAGCCCTCCTCCTACTACCGATTGATCATCGATTGTCTTCACTGCACTGCATCGATGTCGATCTCACCTCACCTTTCGTGCAGCTCAGTTCGAAGCAAGCTTGTCACGATCGCAATCTATCATTAGAATCTTGGCTACGGCTCTGCTGGACCATTTCGACTATGGTGAGTGAGACGTGGCACTGATGCTAACACGTCTCAGATCGATCTTACTTCACTGAAGGGTGATGGGTTGGAACTTGGAAGGTGCAAAGCGTATACGGTCAGGCAACTGAGCAAATGCGTAGGGCATGGCTTGCTTTGGTAGCATAATGGTTACTGGGTTTAGTTGGTAGAGTACAAGAGTGCGTCTACGGTACCCGCCATGGCCGGATGTGTGACTCTATCGGTGGACTTGGAGTGCACTAGGCGACATTTTTGTGTGGGGGTGGGGGATAAGATGAGATTGGAGGGGGAGGGCTAGCACTAGCACTCGTACCCGGGTCGGGGCAGCGTTGCATGGGCGCCGACGACGACGGAGTGTGGCGTGCGCACCGACGGGCGCCGACGACGTCGACGGTGCACGGTGGTGGTCTCTCGTGCGGCCACCGGCGCTGCGGATGCGTGCAAGTCTGAGCGGAGGGCCTCCACCTGACCTGATCCCTTCCGTTTCCCCGGCACCGGGGCCGTGTTGCCGTGCACCGCACCGGCAACGGCGGCACGAGGCGTGTCGTGGAACGGATGCTGAGCTAGGCGGGCAGGGCACCGACGGCGAACGCTTCGCTCGTGGGTAAAACGTACGCCCATCTCTCTCCACCGCGATCCATTCGCTGGGTGGGTGGAGAGGTTTTTTCGCACGGCGTGTTTAGTTTCCATCTATGATTTTATGATTTTTCTGTTAAATCACTAGGATCATCTAGGATAGATCAATCCGAATACATTCTATGTGTATCACATCTGAGAGAGAGAGATCAGAGAGGGAGAGAGTACCTTCTCCTTTGCTTGACGATCCCGACGGTTCGGTCATGGAGAGGACGACGGCGAGACGAAGTGGGCACGGAGCTTCCCGTCACTGCTGCGCAAAACCTAGATCGGGTTTGGGGTGTGTCGGTGGGGTGTGCGGCGCGGGTTGAACCTCGTACCTCGTGCAGTCGGTCCCCATCTTTTTATATACGCAGCGTGACAGGGGCCCACCAACCATGAGGGGTTGGGCACCCCCGATCAGGGCGCGAGTCAAGGGCCTGTCGAGCCGTTGGGCTCGATCGGGAGGAGATCAACCTAATATTCTCCCCCCTTGATCTCAACTTTCCTTTTTAACTTTATACTTTTTACTTTACTCGTTTCACCACAAATTAGTATATAGAACATGTTTCATCGTCACAGCTCAATTGCCGATAGAATCAGACAACTACGACATACCTCTCTATTTTGAAACAAATTCTGTTCCTTTTGGGCCTCTCATGATCCAGGAATCATAGGCTTTCCCTTAAACCCATGCCGGCTAAGTGTTCCTTGAACACATTGGGTGGTAAGCCTTTCGTAAGCGGATCCGCAAGCATATCCTTTTGTCCTTATATGCTCGAGACTTATAGTGTGATTCTGGATTTTATCTTTCACAACATAATACTTTATTTCTATTGGTTTGGTAGCATTACTCGACTTGCTGTTGTGAGCATAAAATACTGCGGGCTGGTTGTCACAGTATAACTTTAGTGGTTTGTCAATACAATCTACCGCTTTCAAGTCGGGTATAAATTTCTTTAACCATATCGCCTGCCCCGTGGCCTCATAACAGGCTATAAATTCTGCATACATCGTGGACGATGCAACTATTGACTGTTTGGAGCTTTTTCACAAAATAGCCCCTCCAGCGAGAGTAAAGACGTATCCTGACGTGGATTTTCTATCATCTTTATCCCCCGCAAAATCTGCGACTGAATACCCCTTTATCTTGAGGGAATCAGAAGATTTGTATGTTAGCATGAGGTCTTTTGTGCCTTGCACATAACGCAAAGCTTTGTTTACCATCTTCCAATGCTCTATGCCTGGATTTTCTTGATATTTACCGAGTACCCCGGTGACAAAAGCTAAGTCAGGGTGAGTGCACACTTGTGCATATTGTAAGCTTCCAATAGCCGAAGCATATGGTTTTCCTTTCATTTGATCGATCTCGTACTGGTTCTTGGGAGATTGAAATTTCCCAAAACTGTCGCCCTTGACTATAGGAGCAGGAGTGGCGTTACTCGTATGCATATTATACTTTTTAAGAACCTTTTCTAAATATCCCTTCTGTGATAGTCCAAGAACTCCATTTTTCCTATCTCGGTGAATTTCTATGCCCAAAACATATGATGCTTCACCAAGATCTTTCATATCAAAGTTTGAGGATAAGAACTTCTTTATTTTTTGTAGTAGACTAACATCACTGCTAGCAAGCAAGATATCATCCACATACAAGATTAGGAAAATATATTTTCCATTTTTAAACTTTGCATAAACGCAATTATCCTCAACATTCTCTTTGAATCCAAATCTTTTAATGGTCTCATTAAACTTTAGATACCACTGTCTAGAGGCTTGCTTTAATCCATAAATGGATTTCTTTAGGCGGCATCCCATATATTCCTTACCTTCCATGATAAAACCCTTGGGTTCTTTTATGTAAACATTCTCTTCTAGATCCCCATTTAGAAATGTCGTCTTTACATCCATTTGATGTAGCTCTAAATCAAAATGTGCAACTAATGTCATTATGATTCTGAAGGAATCCTTACATGAGACTGGAGAAAATGTCTCATTGTAATATATCCCTTCTCTTTGTGTAAATCCTTTTGCAACAAGTCGTGCTTTATACTTTTCTATATTCCCATTAGAGTCATATTTTGTTTTGTAGACCCATTTACAGCCTACTGTTTTGGCTCCTTTAGGAATATTTTCTAAGTCCCAAACATCATTGGAACTCATCGATTTCATCTCATCTTCCATTGCCTCCTGCCACTGTGATGAGTGAGGGCTTCTCATGGGTTCTTCATATGAAGTGGGATCATTGTCCATATGAACTATTTCTGTATTATAAACTTTATAATCGGAGGAAGTAGCTGACTTTTTAGGTCTTTTAGACCTTCTAAGAGCCTCATTCTCTGGCACATCTTCTAAAGGTGGCTGCTGCACCTCCCTTTCATGCTCAACAATGGGTTCAGTCGGCTCCTGACGGACAGGTTTCAGATCTTCACCCATAGTTGGCACGGGTGGAGTTACAACACGTGCTTGCACCACAACCTCAGGGATTGTCGATGCAGGTACAACATGTAGTGAGAAAAATGACTACTGAGTCATCGGATTAGGTGCTTGCACCCTCTTTTCCTCAAGATCAATCTTCCGAGCTACCATGCTCCCCCTCATCATTTCGTCCTCTAAGAAGATTGCATGCCTCGTTTCTACGAACTTTGTGTATCTGTCTGGACAGTAGAAACGAAAACCTTTTGATCTATCAGGATAGCCAATGAAATGGAAACTCACTGTTTTTGGATCTAACTTTGCAATATTTGGATTAAAAACTTTGGCCTCAGCTGGGCTCCCCCACACCCTGAAGTGTTGTAGGGAGGGTACTCTTCCTGTCCACAACTCGTACGGTGTTTTGGGCACCGACTTGCTTGGTACTCTATTGAGAATCTGAATGGCGGTTTTAAGTGCCTCCATCCATAATCCCAATGGTAACGTGGAGTAGCTCATCATGTTGCGCACCATATCCATAAGTGTACGGTTGCGCCTTTCAGCTACTCCATTTTTCTGAGGCTCGCCTGGCATTGAGTACTGGGCTACTATGCCAGTCTCCTGTAAGAACCTTGCAAAAGGTCCAGGGACTTGGCCATATGGAGTGTGCCGACCGTAGTACTCCCCCCATGGTCAGATCTGACTATCTTTATTCTTTTATCATGTTGATTTTCTATTTCAGCTTTGAATATCTTAAATTTATCCAATGCTTCATATCTTTCTTTGATTGGATTAATATAACCATATCGGGAGTAATCATCTGTGAATGTTATGAACAAGTCATAGCCATCCACACTTTTCACAGGAAATGTTCCACAAATGTCGGTGTGACTGATTTCTAGTGTTGTTGTGCTTCAATTTGCACCCTTTTTGATTTGTTTTACATACTCTCCTTTAATGCAATCTATGCATTGTTCTAAGTCTGAGAACTCTAATGGAGGAAGAATTTCATTTTTAACTAGTCTTTCTATTCTCCCCCCTCGAAATATGGCCCAAACGACAGTGCCATAATTTCGATGAGTCGTGAGTTCTCTTTCTTTTCTTTTGTTCTTTGTTCGACACGGAAACATGCTCATTCACATTACACACAGAATGCACTTTTTCACGTAGTGATAACAAATAAAGCTCATTGTGAAGGAAAGCAACACCCACATGAGCATTATTAAACCATATGGCACACTTGCCATGTTCAAAATAACATTCATAGTGATATTTGTCCAAATGTGACACACTAATCAAGTTTCTATGCAAAGAAGGAACGTATAATACATCTTTAAGCACAAGCTTGAAGCCATTAGCTAATTCTAGGGAGATGTCGTCGACAGCTTCAATGTCTGCTTGAACTCCATTCACAACTTCAATGCGTCTTTCTCTTCTTTGAATAGTCCATGTCGAATGGAATCCCTGTAATGAATTTGCAACATGAACAGTTGCACCTGAGTCAATCCACCAAGTAGATTTCGAAAACTGTGTATACAAGGATTCATTTACAAAAGAAACAATGTTGTTACCTTTCTTGGCTATTATTGACTTTAGCCAATCAGGGCAATCTTTCTTGTAATGCCCGGACTTCTTACAGTGGAGACATGTGTCTTTGTCCACTCGGAAGGACTTCTGTTGATGCTGATAGGGAGCTTTTCCATGTGGCTTTGAAGGAGAACCATAATTGTTGTTCTTTTTCTTGTTTTCCCTCACATAGTTCAGAGAACCACCATATGAGGATTTAATTCTTTCCTCCTCTTGCACACACATGGCTATGGTCTTTTCTATGTCCCACCGCTCTGGCTGCAAGTTGTAGTTGACAACAAAAGTTTCAAATTCTTTTGGCAGTGAAGCCATGACCAGATGGACAATAAGTGCTGGCTTAAGCTCTAGATCAGCGTCCATTGGCTCAACTTTGCATCCATGTTGCTCATCCGAAGGATGTGCTCTCTTATTCCATGTCCACCCCCGGTGTACTTTTATGACACCAGTTGCTTGACCAGCTGGGTGGCATAGACCTTTGAAGAAATAGTGAACTGGCTCTTTATCTTTTCAAGGAGCTCCCCTGCGGAAGCTCACTCTGCAATTGAACACACAATGTGTGAATCAATTGTATTCTTTATAAATGCCATGCATTTTTATTGGCGGTGAGCCACACTTTGTGTTCTCGAGAGTGTATGACATCTCGAACCGAGCATAGTCCCTTTTCTTTTTCTCCCATGATGCATCAGTGTCCTTACCATCTCTCACTGGCTCTATAGGTTTGACCGGCTGTGGGGTTTCCACAAACCAGTCAACCTCAGCACAGAAAAATGCAAAATCCACCTTCTTTCTCCACTCGGTGTAGTTATCACCTCCGGAGGGTTGGGACCTCTTTGATGCAACTCATCAAGTAGTACCCTCCTGAAAACCACAATTAAGTGAGAACATAACAACAATTGCATGCAATAATCCAATGCTGGTCAAAATTAAAGCATACAACTATTGGTGCAATTAAAACTATATCACCGTTGGGAAAAAAATAGAAATAAATGCACATATTACCACATTAAATTATGATTATGTTATTAATAACATTGGTCATAAAATGACAGCACCATAATTATTTTCTATAATTACTTTAACATGCTCTTTTAAATAATTCTAACTTTTATTCACTTTTTACTCTTAAAGAAAAAGAACACTTTTATCTATTTGCAGCGGAAACATGAATAAAAAAAATCATGGGTTTTGTACTTTTCCAGAAGCTTTTCTTTTACTTTCCCTCCGTTTCTTTTTTACTTCGCATATAAGGTTTGGTCAAAGTCAATCTTCATAAAGTTTGACCAACTATATAGAAAAATCTATCAACATCCACAATATAAAATAATTACCATTAGATTTATCATGAAATTAATTTGCATATTATATAACTTTGATATGTAAATGTTGATACTTTTTAATATAAACTTGGTCAAACTTTATAAAGATTGACTTTGACCAAACCTTATATGCGGAGTAAAAAGTAACGGAGTGAATATTTTCTAAACAAAATTTCATTGGATAATTTTGAATAATTTTTTTTGGATGAAATTTGCCCAAAAACATGACAAAAACAGATAAAAACAAGCTTCTGGTTATAAAAAAAGGTGTTGGCCGAATTGGCTCGATTGGCCTGCAGCCTGGTCCGCGGTGGTGCGGCCCATGGCCTAGTCGACCCATGGCATGCGGCCTTGCTCCTTTCGGCCTGCTGGCCCGCGTGGTGGTGGTGGGGGGGGGGGGGCTGGGGGGCATCTGGCCCGTCCACTGGATCGGACGGCCGTCCGCACGCATCGCTGGATCAAAACCAGCGGCGGCGACGCGTCCCCAACCTTAGCCAGTCCAACACGCCCCCTTGCGCCTCTCTCCCGCACGCCCCATTGCGACCCCTCGTCGGCGGCAGAGCGCCCCGGCGGTGGCGGCGCGCTACGGCGGTGAAGCTCCACGACAGCAGCGAGCCCGCCCCTTTGGCGTGGCGGTGCATGCCTCCCGTAGTGGCGGCTGCGCGCCCGAGTCGGCGACGGCGGGACGGCCCGGCGCGGCCAACCTCCCTTCATCCCCTTCTTTCCAGTCTTTCCACTGCCTCCAAAAAGACGCCGCTCGCAGCGGAGACGAAGACGACGACACCCACACTGTCCCTTTGCCGGCGTGCGCGAGCTCCCGAAAAGAGAGCGCGCCGCTGTCAAGCGGCACAGCGGCGGTGCCCTTTGACCCTCACGGGGTGGTTTCCTTCTTTCGGATGCCTTGGCTTGCCGATGCGCATCCGAACCGAGAGGGACGGCGTGGCCTTGCGGTGGCGCTCTTTATCGGCGAGAGCACGAGCCTCCTTTTCGGTGAGGAAAAATTTCTTTGCCCTTTCTGTCATTAGGGTTCTCAAATTTCTTTTCTTTGTACCGAAAAAATCTACACCTAGAAGCTTTAATACCATTGTTAAATCACTAGGATCATCTAGGGTAGATCAATCCGAATACTTTCTATGTGTATCACATCTGAGAGAGAGATCAGAGAGGAAGAGAGGGAGAGAGTACCTTCTCCTTTGGTTGACGATCCCGACGGTTCGGACATGGAGAGGAAGACGGCGGGACGAAGTGGGCAGTGGCGGCGGTGGAGATTCCCGTCACTACTGCGCAAAACCTAGATCGGGTTTGGGGTGTGTCGTTGGGGTGTGCGGCGCGGGTTGAACCTCGTACCTCGTGCAGCCGGCCCCCACCTCTTTATATACGCAGCGTGACAGGGGCCCACCAACCATGAGGGGTTGGGCGCCCCCGATCAGGGCGCGAGTCAAGGGCCCGTTGAGCCGTTGGGCTCAATCGGGAGGAGATCAACCTAAAATTTTCCTGTATTGCATAGCTTTTTCAACTGGAGAAAAAATAAGCTAAAATTCAACAACTACAGATTTGCTTGATTGGCCATATCGGCGTTTTATGCATTAGGGGATTGGCTTTGACACGTTGTTTGATCTCGCATTGGCTCGTCACATACAGCTATACGGTATTTGGTTGCACACAGATTGTAAGATTGTGTGCTAACCTACATCTTATACATGATCACACCGCACACACGGGAAATCATGCACGTGGTCACCACCACTAGGGGTAGCACTAATAATAGTGCTTTCCCAACCAGTTCCTCAGTCAGAGCACCCTGTGAACCTCTTCCATGGCAACAAAGCCAAGCCCTTGGGCCTTATTGTCCGGCAGGTGTCATTTTTTCTCTCGAATACACACATATATTAAGAGAAGAGGGGGGGGGGGGGGTAAGACACCCAGTCCATATTGCGGTACAATTTACAAACACATTATACCGCACCACAACACCCACCCAGCCCGTGTCAACCTCCTAAGCTACTACTCGCCTCTAGACCACCGGCGTAGACCACCTAGCCTCTCTTCCCAATTACCATGCAGCAGACCCGCGATTCTCCAGGTCTCCCCTTCTAGCGCGATATCCCACATAAGTGCTGGCACCGAAGGGCGAGCTCCATCGAACTCGATGTCATTGCGGAGCTTCCACAACTTCCACATGACGAGGTCAAGAAAGTTTGAATGTCCCGAGCGGAGATGTTCGGGCAAGACTTGTTGGTACACCAAGCTTCCAGCACCTCATCTAAGGCCAGGGTCCACTCCGGCCTATCCAGCGCCACACAAACTTGAGTCCAGAATGATCTGGCGAACTGATGACCCTCAAATGTAGGGGATCGAGATAGTCTTCGCGGGTAAGTTAACCCAATTTATTGATTCGACACAAGGGGAGCCAAATAATATTTATAAGCTTTGACAGTTGAGTTGTCAATTCAACCGCACCTGAAATATACTTGCTTGCAACAAAATATTAATAGCAACTGTGGTATGATAGTGGTAGTGGCGACAACAAAAGTAAAACGGAAAAAGTAACAACTAGTAAACAGCAGGATTAAAAGCACTGTAGGCTAGGGAGATGGATGGTTGGGCGCTGCTTAGATAAGAGTGAACATGTAATAGATTCTACATGGGGCAAGGCACACAGAAAAACAATGATCATCTAGGAAAATATCAAACATTAGGCATGTGTCCCGTAGGTAGTTGTGCGTGCTTGCAATAAGAACTTACACACCATCTTTTGTCCAACCATACCGCTACGAACGGGGCCAAAGGGAACTTATGGAGATTAAGGTGCTCCTGTCAAAGAGCACCGGAACAAAGCAATAAACTCAATGGATACATGAAATCCTCAAATTATGGATCATCCCCTTTGGTGTCCCAAGCTGTCACATTTGGGATCGCCGGTTCCGGACCATAATAGGTGCATACAACTCATATATAGGATCAAGAACATAAATATACTCATGAAAACACAAGTGGTCCAGATCTGAAAACATGGCACTCGGGCCCAAAGTGACAAGCATTAAGAGCAAAAAGTTGTAGCAAAGATGATAAACACCAAAGTAGATGATATGCAACATGCCCCCAACAATCTGATGAACTATTACATGATCAAACTCATCCAATCCCTACCATCCCCTTTGCCTACAGCAGGGAATTACTCACACATGTGAAGAGAAGTCATGGAGGGAGGATGGAGTGGTGATGACGATGGCGATGATCTCCCCTCTCCGAAGGACAAATCAGCGTCCAGATTAGCCCTCCCGAGGAAGAACATAGGGTGGCGGCGGCTCCGCGACGGAAACTGGAAAAGTGACTCCTATTCTGGGGTTTTCCCGTCACGAGAATAAATAGATGCGTCGGTAGGGCACCAGAGGAGGGGAAATAAATAGGAGCCAAAGGGGGCACCGAGGGGGGCCACAGGGCAGCCAGGAGGGTGCCAGGCGCACACTCGGGGGGGGGGGGGGGGGCGCCAGGGACCCTCCTGGGGCCCTGGTGGGTCCACTCCCTTCCATCCTTGGTTCTTCGGGAAGCTTCTGGGACGCTGATTTTTTATATATTTTTTCCAGAATTTATTTGGCACTTTTAATGGCCGGAAAACCTGAAATATAAAAACTGCAGAAAACAGGAACTGGCAACCGGGTGCACTGAGTTAATAGGTTAGTCCAAATATGATCAAAAGTGTATGAAAGTTCAAGCAAAACATGGCAAAGTCACACAAATCATGCATGGAGCAAGCAGAAATTATAGATACGTTTGGGACGTATCACTCGCCCATCAAATCGAGCAGAGGTGCTCAAAGTTTTCTCCTCGGCCTTCATGGCCGCCGCCTCGGTCCGCTCCAATTCCGGCGACCCGAGCCCCTCCCGAGACCACACCACCCCTCCTCGCCCTCCAGCAAATCCCGCAGCAGCCCTCCTCCTCAAGACCCTGCCCCTCTCCCACCTCGCCCATGGCCGGGCTCGCCCACGGCCGCTGCACCCTGCCGATGGTGCCGCCCCTGCTGACCGCCCCGCATGACGCCGCAGCCGCCGGCGGCCGCGCCCGGCGCCCAGCCCCCTCCGTGAGCACCCTGCGCCTCCCTCGACGGCGGCGATGACCCCTGCCGCGTTGATGTCTACGCACGCTTATATTCTTGTAGACTATGTTGGGCCTCCAAGCGCAGAGGTTTGTAGGACAGCAGCAATTTCCCTCAAGTGGATGACCTAAGGTTTACCGAACTCAGGGAAGTAGAGGTTGAAGATGGTCTCTCTCAAGCAACCCTGCAATTAAGATACACGAAGTCTCTTGTGTTCCCAACACACCTAATACAACTAGGAGTCGTATAGGTGCACTAGTTCGGCGAAGAGATGGTAAAATACGAGTAATAGGTGTGGCAAAGCAAGGTAATATAAATCTGTAATAAAAAGTGCAGCAAACAAACATGTGACAAAAGTGAGTGCAAACGGTGTAACAATAATGGAAACAAGGCCCAGGCTTCATACTTTCACTAGTGGCAACTCCCAACAACATTAACAAAGTCTAATCACATGATATTTCCCATAAACCATGCAATGTAGACGCACTCGGAGGTCAATCCTTTGTGGTCAAGAGAGGACGAGAATTATGTAGGGCTACAAAAGCACACCTCAGAGTTCGTAGTTCTCAATCTATGGATTTCCCAATGTCACCGCGGCCATCCAAAGAGAGTACCACAATCACCACAACATATCTCAAGGATAGTTAAAGACAAGCACCAAGAGACTCTCAATCTTCAATCAACACACAAAAGAGGAAATCACTCATGATAATATTCTTCTAACCCATGTCCAATAGACCACTGTCACCATGGTCTCGGGGATTATACTAGATAAGATCAATTGAGTACATCAATCCAATACATAGAGGAAGGGGAAATATCATGGGATCACCCTAGATTAACATAGCCTATGATCACAACGAAGATCACATCATGGGAGAGAGAGAAGAACACACAGCTACTGGTAGAAACCTCAGTCCCGAGGAGGAACTACTCCCGCTTCATGGAGGAGGGAAGCAATGACGATGGAGATGAATCCGGGGGCACTTCCCCGTCCCGGCAGGGTGCCGACACAGGAATTCTGTCCCCCCGAAACTGTATGGTGATGGCGGCGGAGATCGGAATTGCTTCTGGAGAAAAGGGGTCCGGAATCAGGGTTTCCTCCGCGGGGGTAAAAATAGGGCCAAAGGGGGGCACCAGGGGGGCCACAGGGCAGCTAGGAGGGTGCCCGGCGCGGCCTAGGGTGGGGCCGCGCCAGGGACCCTTCTGGAGTCCCTGTGGTGACCCTCCCCTCCTTCCTTGGTGATTCCGGAAGCTTCCGGGACGCTGATTTTTTGTATAATTTTTCCGGAATTTTTGGAGCACTTTTAATGGCCGGAAAACCTGAAATACAAAAACAGCAGAAAACAGGAACTGGCAACTGGGTGCACTGAGTTAATAGGTTAGTCCAAATATGCTCAAAAGTGTATGAAAGTTCAAGCAAAACATGTCAAAGTCACACAAAACATGGATGGAGCAAGGAGAAATTATAGATACGTTTGGGACGTATCAACATCCCCAAGCTTAATTCCTGCTCGTCCTCGAGTAGGTAAATGATAACAAGCATAATTTCTGTGGTGACATGCTAGCAACCATATAAGAACTTTGAAAAGTAAAGCAATCAAAGCATGCAATTCAATTCAAGTCTTAACAAGCAAGAGTCTATATTAGCATTGAAACAAGCAACATAAGAACATTAGGTGCAGGAGCTCTCGCTGTCCGTGACTCGAATGTCTTCAAATGGTGTTTGCGTGCAAGAAAGGGGATAGGGATATACGAGAAAAAAGTATTTTTTTGTTGAGAACTCAATCTACTAAAGTTTCACACTTGGTCTTCTTTGGAATCTTATCTTGACTCATCCCCAGACCACTAGTCAGGTACAAGTCAAAATGATCCACTCATTTTCGACCTTTTGAGCACTCATGCAATGGATGAGCGTAAGCAAGAAAGTTGACACTTAGGATGGCAAAGAGACAAAAATGATGGAGGAGGAAGACAAAAAAGGTGTGAAAGGCTCACATCAATGAGGAAAATCATAGGCGTGAGAAAGCCAAATGATAGATATGATGTGAGGAGTAGGGATTGCCATGCAACGGATGCACATATGAGCTAAGGTAAGCTCTCGATTGGAACTAGTGGGGGTGCATCTAACTTGCTTGCTCATGAAGATCTAGAGCTCATTTAAGGAGGCTCATCATTGGAATATACAAGCCAAGTTCTATAGTGTGAAGGTCCCCACATAGCTATATGCATGAATGATAATCTCTATGGAGTACAAGATATAAGATGGAGTACGAGTGTGGATCTCTCAAAAGGAATAGTAGTGTGCCCCCTTCTCTCTTTTTCTTTTTCTTTTTCTCTTTTTTCTATTTTTTGGTGGCCTCAATGGCTCTTTCTATTTAACTCTCATTTGTCGTCTTTGGGATCTTTTCCTCACTTTAGGGGCAACACTCTATATTTTACAAGAATATAGGAGATCTTTCACACTTTACAAAGGTACTCACATAAAGAAGATGTAACTATCATGATGCAAATGTATGCCTCTACCAGGATAGCAGGATATGCAATGATACTAGCGTGTCATGTAGCAATGATTAGGGCAAGGCCCAACTAGCATGCGGCTCATCGATCAAGCAAGTAGCATGTATGAAATGAAGATCAAGTCATGAGAAGATGGATGTTGCATGGCAATATATCTCGGAAAGGCCATGGAAATGCCTTGATAGGAAGGTATGGTGGCTGTTTTGAGGAAGGATATAATGAGGCTTATGATGACAGAGCGTATCGTGCCAAGGATTTGGATGTACCGGCGAAGGTGGACGCCAACTCTCGGAGTGAGAAGAAGGCAATGCACGACACAGGAGAGGCTAGAAAAATATGGGTAGGTGGAAGTGTCAACTTTCAATACTTACATTAGTCCGAAGAACTCATGCACTTATTATCGGTAACTCTCAATCTAGTAAGGAGGTTCACAAAGAGACAAGTACCCGGAGGAGGAGTGTATGGGGGTTTCGTTATCCTTGCGCATCCTCGACTCATGGTACGTGAGTGTACTCTAATATTCGATCCTTCCAAAGAGTAGTGATCCATCTAGTAGCTAAAGTTCTCAACTAATTTTGTAAGTTTTGAAAATAAACACGGATTGCCCAAAATACGACACCTATCACTAATAGGCTAGAGCTCTTGACACCAAAAGTTCAAACATTACTCACATCAATGCCTCAAAACTATTGCAAGTTACTACTGAAATTAAATAGCAACATCAATTACCTACTTTCAAGACAAGACACAACTCAGTGCAACAACCAACTCTCTTAACAAGATAAACATGAAAACTAAAGAGAGTTCCAGAAATAAACTAAACAAAAGCCAAAGCTCTTGCTAAATACAAACTAAAACTAAAACTAAACATGGCAGTAGCTATGAAAAGATAAAGAACACACAACAGCAAAAAGAATGGCATGAAAAATCCTATGATGTGTTCTAGATTTTGAAAGTGGAGTGTGTTTCTCTCCCACACAAAGTAAGACGGGATCTAACTTGTTATGAACAGCAAGAAAAGGTAAAGTAACTGAAAATAAAACCTAAGAGCGGGACGCTCCAAGCATAGCACATAACGGATGAAGTGATAAAAATATAGTGAGACGAAGGACGAACTGATGATTGTTGATGGAGAAGGGGATGCACGGGGCATCCCCAAGCTTGAGCACTTGACACTCCCGAATCTTCTTTCATCATCTTCCATCGCACACTTGAAAACTCCCTTCGTACATAACTCATCATAAACTAATTAGAGATGTTAGTACCCTTAATAAATAATTTTTTCACACTGGATATAAAGATATTCTTGAAGAGCTACTGTTTCTCGAGATTGCCAAATTTTTTTGCAAAGAAAAAGCAAGCTTAAGGTTTGCAAAAGTTAGGAGAGACAAAACGTGGCAGAATCTGTGAAAAACAGAACAACAGGTAGTAAAGAAATTTTTAGGGGCACTTCTGCAACTCGAATCAAAAAACTCAGAACAGACGCTCGAAATTCAATTGTATGAAGCACGCTGTCAAAAAAATTCAGATGAAAAAGATGATCTGGTGATTTTAGGCTCATTTTTCCGTCCAAGGACAGAATCTGTTTTCTGGACAGCATGTCACAACTTTTGAACTTTCTTGCAATCGGAGGCTAGACTTGGCACAAAGATTGAAAATAAAGATACAATGATGTTGGTACAGTAGTAACAATCATCAAGACCACTAAAAACAGAAGTAAAAACACAAACTAAAGATAACAAGGGTTGTCTCCCTAGAGCTCTTTCTTTATAGCCATAAAGACAGGCTTTAAGATTTTAATGATGCTCTCATAGGAATAGGGAATAAGAGTTGAAGAACAAAAGAGAGCATCAAGAAGCAAATATAAAACACATTTAAGTCTAACATGCTTCCTATGCAAAGGGATCTTGTAGAGAAATAACTCATGGAAGCATAAAGATATTAGCATAGGAAGCCAAAATAAGTGCAACTTCAAAACCTTCAACATAAAGAGAGGGAACTTGATATTATTGAAATATCTATAAGCATATGTTCCCCTCTCATATTAATTTGCAGTGGGATCATGAATAAACTCTACAATATAAGCATCACATAAAGCATTGTTACCATGATACACATGCAAAAGGGTACTCTTACTCTCCACATAAGCATAATCTTTCTCATTGGTAATAGTGGGAGTAGGACTATCATAAACAACTTGAACACTATAGATTAATTGTGTATTAGGAAGATGGTGTTCAACAAGGGAGTAATTACCTCCATGATTATGACAAGTTTCATAAGGATAATTTCTCCTTATGTCATAGGTACCTTTAAAATCACTATAGATAGGAGTTATAACATCATCATAGTAGAGACGAGCATTATCATTGCTAGCAACTATATTTGTAAACATGATGTCTTTATTCTTACTAGCAAAAGAATTATCAATTACCACATCACTAATGGTTAAAGGACTTGCAATCCTATCATCCCCAAGCTTGGAGCTTTCCATATCATCACTCTCAGAGTTGGTACCAAAAAGATTTTCAAGGTCATAAGTAGCATTATCATCATTTTCCCAATCACAAAAAGTAACATGCATATCATAATCAAAATCATCTTCAATAGTACCTACAGACTTATCTTCAAGATAATAATGAATGCAATCAAGCTCACCATCCTCCATAAATTTTGGTCCGTTAGGATAAAAATCTATGCGAGGAATATGCTCAGGCCAGGTTGTTACCCATTCTTCTTCCTTCTTGTTCCTCTTCCTCCTCCTCTTCTTTTTCTTCTTCTTCACCTTAGGGAGGAGTGGTTGGAGATAAAGCTTCTCCACATATCCTGGTTTATCATTAGAAACAATAGGGGAAACTTGGGAGAAACTCTCCTTTTTATTAGTAGAAACATAAGAGACACTTTTATACTTTGGTAAAGTTCCCTCCTTTCTAATATTTTTTATGTAATCATTATCATGGCAATTAACAACACAATAGAGATGGCAATTCTGCAAAGTGTTATTTATTCCCAAAGCATGAACATCTAGCCAAGAAGTCTTTTCTGATAACTCTTCACACATAAAAAATAACATAAGCTCATCATAAAGATCAGGGGTGATCATGTCATCACACAACTGGCTAACAGTTATGTTTTGAAAGTACATGCACTAAAAATTGAAGTGACCCTTTATGCAGCAAAGTTCACAAGTAAAAGGATAAAGGTCACACAATTCTCTAGCAATTTCATTTAAATCTCTAACCCAAGTGATTGTTCTTTCATGCTTATGTTGCTTACAATACTTCTCTTCTTCAATCATAGGCCTTTCACAAGGTCTATCCACTCCACAAAAATTAACATGCTTATATAAAACTTCATTTTCAGGAATTGGATCATGCATGTTGCAATCATCATTAACAATTTCATTTTCTTTGCAAATATCTTTACAAGGTTCATGATGCTTGATCCAATTCTCCTTAGGCATATTAAGATGTGAAGCAAAAGATTTGAGGAAATCAACAAGGAGTTGAGAATCAAGCCCAAACTTAGCACTAAACTTATTAAAACTTGCAGTTTCAACAAAGGACTTAATGCAATCATACTCATAAATTATACCTGACTCTTTACCTTTGTCGAGCTCCCAATCTTCAGTATTGTGTTGGATTCTTTCAAGGAGTTCCCATTTAGCATCAATCTTTTCGTTTGTGAAAGAACCCATCGAGGAAGCATCGAGCAAGTATTTATCCTGTCGAGATAGCCTTGCATAGAAATTAGTAATAATCATATCTTTGGGGAGCCCATGGTTAGGACATTTTAGCATCAAAGTTTTCAGTCTCCCCCAAGCTTGAGCTATGCTCTCTCCGTCATGAGGATAGAAATTATAAACATAATTCCTATTCTCATGGACTTCATGAAGAGGATAAAACTTGGAGTAAAAGAGAGACTGGATCTCTTCCCAATCCAGCAGGTGAGAATCATGTAGTAGCCTATACCATTCCAATGCTTTTCCTTTCAGTGACAAGGCAAATAATTTCCTCATGACTTCATCTCTTGTCAAACCTGAAATCTTAAATAACTCACAAAGTTCTGTAAGTTTCAACAGATGAACACTAGGATGGACTGTTCCATCCCCTGCATAATGATCATTCATAACCTTTTCAATTATCCCAAGTGGTATTTTGAATGGGATACATTCATTAGGTGGAGGATACTTCTCTACCACGGGTGTGGTAAAGCGGCCTCCCCGAAGCAGCGAACTAAGATTGCAGTTTTCCATAAGCCTAACTAGTGAAAATAAAATCAAGAAACGAAAAGATTTAATTGCAGAATCTAAAGATATACCTTCAAGCCTTACTTCCCCGGCAATGACGCCAGAAATAGCTTGATGTCTACGCACGCTTCTATTCTTGTAGATTATGTTGGGCCTCCAAGCGCAGAGGTTTGTAGGACAGCAGCAATTTCCCTCAAGTGGATGACCTAAGGTTTATCGAACTCAGGGAAGTTGAGGTTGAAGATGGTCTCTCTCAAGCAACCATGCAATTAAGATACAAGAAGTCTCTTGTGTCCCCAACACACCTAATACAACTAGGAGTCGTATAGGTGCACTAGTTCGGCGAAGAGATTGTAAAATACGAGTGATAGGTGTGGCAAAGCAAGGTAATATAAATCTGTAATAAAAAGTGCAGCAAGCAAACATGTGACAAAAGTGAGTGCAAACGGTGTAACAATAATGGAAACAAGGCCTAGGCTTCATACTTTCACTAGTGGCAACTCCCAACAACATTAACATAGTCTAATCACATGATATTTCCCATAAAACATGCAATGAAGCCGTACTCGGAGGTGAATCCTTGTGGTCAAGAGAGGACGAGAATTATGTAGGGCTACAAAAGCACACCTCAGAGTTCGTAGTTCTCAATCTGTGGATTTCCCAATGTCACCGCGGCCATCCAAAGAGAGTACCACAATCACCACAACATATCTCAAGGATAGTCAAAGACAAGCACCAAGAGACTCTCAATCTTCAATCAACACACAAAAGAGGAAATCACTCATGATAATATTCTTCTAACCCATGTCCAATAGACCGCTGTCACCATGGTCTCGGGGATTATACTAGATAAGATCAATTGAGTACATCAATCCAATACATAGAGGAAGGTGAAATATCATGGGATCACCCTAGATTAACATAGCCTATGATCACAACGAAGATCACATCATGGGAGAGAGAGAAGAACACATAGCTACTGGTAGAAACCTCAGTCCCGAGGAGGAACTACTCGCGCTTCATGGAGGAGGGAAGCAACGGCGATGGAGATGAATCCGGGGGCACTTCCCCATCCCGGCAGGGTGCCGGCACAGGAATTCTGTCCCCCCGAAACTTGATGGCGATGGCGGCGGAGATCGGAATTGCTTCTGGAGAAAAGGGGTCCGGAATCAGGGTTTCCTTCGTGGGGGTAAAAATAGGGCCAAAGGGGGGCACCAGGGGGGCCACAGGGCAGCCAGGAGGGTGCCTGGCGCGGCCTAGGGTGAGGCCATGCCAGAGACCCTTCTGGAGTCCCTGTGGTGGCCCTCCCCTCCTTCCTTGGTGATTCCGGAAGCTTCTGGGACGCTGATTTTTTATATAATTTTTGCGGAATTTTTGGAGCACTTTTAATGGCCAGAAAACCTGAAATACAAAAACACCAGAAAACAAGAACTGGCAACTGGGTGCACTGAGTTAATAGGTTAGTCCAAATATGCTCAAAAGTGTATGAAAGTTCAAGCAAAACATGGCAACGTCACACAAAACATGCATGGAGCAAGCAGAAATTATAGATACGTTTGGGACATATTACACGTCTCTCCTCTGTTCAAGTCGGAGCACGACGAAGACAGGGGAGGAGAGAGATGAGCCCATGGGCCCCGCATGTAAGCGAACCAGTGAGGCTGACGCCTGGGCCCGGTGCATTCAATGGAGGTACATCTGCAGGAATACACTTTCTCTTTTCAGAAAGCGTACTCCTGGTTTCTTCGGCACGTTATACGTTTTCATTATAACGAAATCGTATTTCCTCCTTCTTCGGCCAGAAAGACGTTTTCACTATTCAGAAAGCGTATTCCTTAAAATACGCCTTTTGCCTCAGCCGATAGGGACCCAGATGCAAATATCTATTAGCAGTTCACCCCTTGATCCCTTCCCCCTCATATCTCCGCAACCGTGACTCCGATCGAGGTGAATCCAAAGCCCGCGTTCATAATTTCTCGAGCCCTTTGCGATGGTACCACTTTCATAATGTTCCCACATTGTGAAATAACCATTTTGCCCTTTCTCCCTCCATAGCCGTTCCGGAGGAGCACCTTTCCACCGAGTCATTCCGCGAGCCGATCACACTTCTTCTTGATGCCTTCATCGACCCTTCCTAGGAAAGCCAACCATCTGATATATGCTCTATAGCATTGGTCCGTGTTATTCTTGTGTGCTTAATTAATGATTGTGTTTGCATGTGAGTGCATGTGTGCGGTAGGTGGCTCTAACAAACCCTTGCTTGCCTTTCTTTGATGATGGAACCACGCCTGGTTCTGAGCTGATTCTTGTTTCGGTCGTCCGGGGTGGCATGCCTACTTTATATTTCTCTTTTCAACAGTCGTACCGTGTTCTGAGCTGTTTTCTCGACCGTCTCGGGCAGTTGTTGAGTTTCTTTTTGCAGTGGTGACCCCATGCTCTGAGCTGAGCTGATCTTTGGCCGTCTTGGGGGACCACCGCATTCTTTTTATCAACCCTGTCTCATGCTCTGAGCTGCTTTTCAGCCGTCTTGAGCAGTGCTTGAGTTTTTCAGGTAACGTCCCAGATCTGAGTTGTAAAGACCGTTCTGGTGGTCGTTGGTTTATTCGCTGGTTTCATGCAAAGGGTTCAGATGGTCATCGAGCGCTGCTAATATTAATGAAGATATGAACTTGCCATTTACATATTGATTCACTAATGACTCGCATATGCTATAATATGGAGATATGTTGTTATCGTCATGCTTTACATCCGCTTTCATTGTGGATGATCATTATTGTTGCTCATGATATTCATGTCATGTTCATGCTAACACCCCGTTCATGTTGATCGTATCCTTGCTTATGTGTGGTCCTATGTATATCTTATGCCTTGCCATGTTCGCATTATATCATGTTAATTGCTACACATGCTTGGTGTGGTAGTGGTATTATCATGTTCATATCAATGTTGCCATGACTTAGATCATATGTTGCAAGATAAAAATGTTGAAACTTAATGAACATGAGTTAACCGTTGACCAAGTGCCACCGACCGAGCTTTATCAGTGCAACCACATTTGCCTGTATGGGCAGGCCTTAGCTTGGTCTATCGTTGTGCCTTCTACGGGTATCACCAAAGAGGGGAGGTTATGAACGCACGCTACCCTGGCCCGGTAGGTGTTGATAACCTTGAGATCCGGAATTGTTATGTTACCCAGGATCCCCGTTTGGGACAATGTTGTTTGCCACGCGGTGGCCGTTTGCCATGAGATTGGCCGGTGTCTGGAGGACACAGGGATACCCAAGACGGGATGTCGGTGATACCGTAGGAATGTTACGCGGTAGACGAGTTTCATTGGAGTAGTCCTAGTCCATTGGGCAAGGAGCTAAATGATGTGGGTAAAGTGCACAACCTCTGCAGAGTGTTACAAATCTATTCGAATAGCTGAGTGCACTGTATTGGGCACAGTTCGTACTAGGTCACACTATGGGTCAACATGAAGTTGGTTTGATTGTGGTGCTAAGTCGATTGGTCACGCGGTGACCCATGAAAGTATTGGTCAAGCGATGACCCGTTTGGTCATGCGGTGACCGGATTGGTTGGGTGGAAACGCGACCACACCTAACCCGTTGAATGGTCGTGCGACGACCCGTATATGTGTTGATCATGCGATGACCCGTTTGGTCATGCGATGACCCAAGAAAGTGGATGGTCGTGTGACGACCCGTGTAAGTTGATTAGTCATGAGGTGACCCGGTGCTTTATTCTGTAAGGACTCTGAGGTAAGCCGCATCATCATGCGATGATCATGTGGGGTCCATGTGACCTTAAACGATGATTGTTCTTGCATTAGTATTACTCATGGTAGTATGCTCATCATCATGTTAATGTTGCTTGAACTTTTATGCCATGATAACTAATATTGTTCTAATAATTAATGCATGCTTGAGTGCCATCGATTGCTTTGCTTGGTGTATATGTTACTTGGTTTGCTTGTTTGCGAGTACATTCAAACGTACTCACATGGATTTTATCCCTGTCTATTCATGTAGCCATATTTCCAGGTTTACCTAAGGGTTCACTTTCCCTAGGAGGAGTCGAAGTGTTCGCGAGCTAGGAGAGTAACCCAGTCAGATCCCTGTGGATTGGAGCCGCTCCAAGGCCGTGCTGCCATAGATAGTATATATGCCGCTGCCCCCATCTCTGTAAGGAACCTTATATGATTGTAATATATTGATTCAAGCCACCCTGGCTTATGAATCCTTTCATAGTTGTGCCTATGTTCTTGATACATGTTGTGAGCGCGCACAACAGAGTGATTCCTGGGATGGTGTGTGGGCGACGACCGTCTGTGTACAGTGGTATTCAGGCGGAGCGTCACAGTATCCCCCACTAGTGCCACCTCCATGATTCTCTCCCAAAGCTGCATGTTACTCATGTAGGACAATCACTCCCAGGTTCGGTCCACCATCCCTGGCCCAAGTATTGTTGGCGAGCGCCTGCTGGACGGTACGCGCAGCTCGGATTTGGGATGGGATCAAGGCGTATAAGACACGGTTTATCTCCGCAATGCGCCCACCCAATAGCCACCGGTCCTCCCAGAACAAAATGTGTCGCCCATCTCCTACCAGAGCTCTTGTGGCCGCCTGCGCAATTTCCCACGAAACCCGTGGGACCTCGATGGTGAATTCGGTCCATGTCCTAGTGTCGTCCACGCGCTGCAGCCACGGCCAACGGGCCTGCATGGCCAGGTTCATCCAGCGCAAGTTCGGGATCCCAAGTCCACCGACCCGCTTGGGCATGCAAACCTCCTCCCAGGCCACCAGGCATTGCCCGCCTTGGGCCTCCGCCTTGCCGCACCAAAGGAAGCCTCTGATGATTTTTTTCATAGATTCGATTATCTTCACCGGTAAGTCTAGCGCAAACGTGGTGTGGACGGGCACCGAACACAGCACAGAGCGGATCAAAATGAGGTGGCCACTCTTCGGTAGAGCCATAGCCTTCCATGATGGCAGGTAACTAGCGAGGTGCTCCACCAGATCCCTGAGCTGAGCATCCGAGGGCTTGCGGAGACACAATAGCATACCAAGATAGCGACAAGGAAAGGATCCAATGGGGCACCCAAGGTTGTCGTGGACCAAGTTACTCTCAAACTACGAGCACCTAATAGGGATGTCACTCGTCTTCTGTAAATTCACCCTTAACCCTGATGCCGTACCGAACAACTCTATTGGTTTAAGAAACACCATCAAAATCCCATAGGACGTGCGCAGCTCCACCTCGATTGGTTTCAGAAATGCCATCACGTCATCGACGAAGATAGACAACCGATTCCACATGCCTACCCTATCCAAGGGCGATAGCAAGCCCCGTTCCGATGCCAAGGTGAAGAAACGGTGGAGGGGCTCCATCACAAGGATGCACAACATAGCCGACAGGGGGTCGCCCTATCGCAGGCCTCGACAACTCAGAATCGGCCTGCCCGGAACGTCGTTCACCAGAATCCGCGTGGAGGAAGTGGCCAGCAAACGACAAATCCACGATATCCACCTCTTGCCAAAGCCCATGATTCACAGAACCTCGAGGAGGAAGGGCCACTGGACAAAGTCAACCGCCTTCGATATGTCTAGCTTAACCATGAGCGTGGGACTTTGCAGCGCGTGCAGGCAGCGATCAGTGCATTGGACGAGCATGAAGTTTTCGTGTAGGGCTCGACCACAGACAAAGGCGCTTTGGTGCGCACCCACCAGATGGGGCAGCTCCTCCGTCAAATGACATGCCAAAACCTTGTCAAAAATCTTGTTAGCACCTTGCACCAGGCTCACAGGCCGAAAGGCACATAGCTCCTCCGCGCCCAAATGCTTGGGAAGCGACGTGACAATTAGCGCCTTATTGATAGTGGCCAACCCACACATATGACCAATGTAGAATTGGTTCATAGACCGTAGGAAGTCCTCTTGGATGATTGGCCAGCAAACCACGTAGAATCGTCCTGTGAAGCCGTCCGGACCGGGAGCTTTGTCGAGGGGCATCGACTTGATTACTTTGATCACCTCCTCAGCCAAGAAGGGGGTCTCCAGATGTGCCAAGTCGCGCCAGGGAAGGTTAAGTGTTTCCAGACACAGTGCCTGATCACGCACAGGTGCCGTCCCAAAGATCTGGGAGTAATAGTCGTCCACAACTGAAGCAATCCCTTCCTGGCTACTGAAAATCAAACCACCATGTTCGACAGAGAGCACGACGTTCTTACGTTGGCGATGTTGCGCATGTTGGTGGAAAAAACTTGTGTTGGCATCTCCCTCCTTGAGGTGCAAGAGCCTCGACTTTTGTCTCGCAATTGTCCTTTCCAGCGAACACAATCCCAATAGCTTCTTCTTGAGGATACGACGGAGCCCCAGCTCCGCCTCCACCAGATCCCGTTATTCCGCGGACACGTCTAGACGTAAGATGCCAATCTGAAGCTCAATGTTGCCGATCCAGCAGGTGTCATGACAGCGACGTAGAGGTCAGGGTGAACGTCAACGACTTTGAACTCCCTGATGGCGGTAATTACCACCTCCTTCACAACCTCGATCATGCTTGTAAAGACACTAAGATCCTCCTCCATGAAGGCGGTCCTCTTCCTCTTTCTATCAAGCGAAGGGACGTGCTCAAACACCTTGTTAGGACCATCAAGGTAGATGGTCTCGAACTCCTGGGTGTTTGGGCAGTCAGACACGGGTGTACCAAGAGGATCAACGGAGCCCATGGCTTGCTTTCTGGTTGCCAACCCAAAGGATACGATGTGTTGCATCTGGTTGTAATTCTGGATAGGCATGTGGGGGCATGAACTAACCGTTATGTGGTTGGTGTAGTGCTTTGCCTCACAAATGATGATGCAAGTGTTCTGATCCCAGGAGGCATCTCTAACGTCTCGGATCATGGACACTTGGATCCATCTAGCTCTCCAGTTAGGTGGTTGTACAGCTGGGTGGAGCTCACCTCAACCCCACATAACTAAAGAAACTACTTGGCAAGAGTGTTCTAGTGCACCTCATTGAACCCCTTGTCAGCACTAAACCCATTGGATATGATCTCACACATTTTGTTCAGCACAAAGGTGGACATGAACGACTGCCACTTCATGTTGCTACCCCTTCCATCCTTCTTTGTCTTTGCGAGAACAGTTCATGCAACGGCAGCAGTATCAACATTTTTCTAAGCAAGGACAATTAATATCGTAAAAAGGGAGCAGTCATTCCTGAAAGGCCAAAGATCTCTGAATCAGAAGGCATATGCTCCTCCAAAGGTATGGGAGTCCTGGACAAAGGAAAGAGGGATATGGCTCTTGCCCACAAGAACAAGGGACTGACTCCGTTCTTGCGTTTCTGTAGGCATGTCCTACAACTGTAGCACACACTGGCAGTTAGCATAACACACAATACCACTACCACAAGCACAATCACATCAACAAATCATATCAGATATAGTTACAACAAGCACATCAACAAGCATAGTAGAACTACCACTACAACATCCATGTGTTCAACACTACCACTACAACTACCACTACCACATCCTTGAGTTCAATCAGCACTACCACATGCTCACACATCAAACCCTACCACATCCATTCTGTTCAACACTACCACTACCACTACCACATGCTTAAGTTCAATCAACACTATCACATGATCACACATCAAACCCTACCACGTCATATATAGCTACAACGATACAGAGAAGATGGTGAATGAACTCATAGATGCCATGGCTACAGGTCGCGGGAGAGGTGGAAGACAAGGATCCTTGTCTCTGTCGTCGTGGACCACCAGCCAGAGATGGAAGATCTCTGCTTACCTGATTAGCGGTGCTGATGCGCCTCAGTGGTAAAGCTCAAAAAGGAGGAGAGAGGTGGAGGGAGAATCAACGGTGAGGTGAAGGGGGGGATATATAGGGGCGACCAAATCGGCGGGAGGTGAGCCGAAGTCGTCCTGCCAATTTTTCGGTGACGCGGGAACACGCGCCATCTCCCGCTCGCACGAGCTCAGACGCGTCGTTCCCCTCCCCTACTTCGCCCGAGCCTGGCTCGTTGGAAACTACCGATTCGGCAATTCCCAACGGGTCTGGTTGTGGACTGCTTTAAAGTTCGTGCGATGCGATCCCAACAGTGAATGTGAACAATCAAACATACTGAATTCTTCCCACCAGGGCTTGGTTGGGCCTCATACGAGAAACCAACATGACCTTGATGAACTATTGATTCGCTTGTGTAACGCCCCCAAAATCAATCCGTGTACAGTAATCATACACGCAGGGTACACGGCTGAGATTAGGGTGCCACGGTGAGAATATCACAGCACAACACTAAACACAAAAGGATAAACCAATATGTTACAATATAGGGGGTCACTCGGACCCGAATACATAAGTCATACAAACCAAAATATCTGAGTACAGACATAGTTAGTCAAGTTTTGCCTTAAGAAGGCTAGCACAAATAACATCAGAGATACAGATCGAAAAGGCAAGGCCTCCTGCCTGGGAGCCTCCGAAACTACTCCTGGTCCTGGTCAGCGGGGGTCTCGATGTAGTAGTATCCGCCTCTGGGGTACTCCTGCTCCTGGGCTCCAACGTCGACTGCAGCGGCCGATCAGGCAAAGCGAAAAAAAGGGGAAATAAAGCAAAGGTGAGTATCTAGTATACCCGCGAGTCTTACGCCCGCTACTAAGCATTATGCATTGTATCAACGGAAAGAAGAGGCTGTATATAGTGGACTGCAAGATAGAAATCAGAATAAGGGTAAGAAGCTAGGCCTATCGAAGACTAGCATCTTCCGACGATGTCTTGCAGCATGAGGTAAGAATCAGCCAACAGTTCATATAAAGCATAAAGTAACAACGAAGCAGAAGTTGCTGCAACATTGTATAATATAAGTTGTAATGATTATCAATAATAATAATGCCTCCGAGTTCCCCTCCTCGACTCCCTGCGAGGAAGGAGACCCGGAACCATACAGTTTAATAGTAATAGTTTCTAGTGGTAAGATCCAGCTTCAGCATAAAGCGTCCTGTTACCGTGGACACGGCTATTCGAATAGATTAAACTCCCTGCAGGGGTGCACTACTGTTCAGCCTGCACGCTCGGATCTCCAGGGTGGCGTGAACCTTGTTAGGGAACGCCCCACCGAGGCTATCCGACACGACGCAGCCCATCCTAGGCTCAACAGAGAGGCCATCCGTCGGACTATATCCTATGCGCCAAGGGGTCTAGGTCCCTCACCCTTGCACGCTCCTGCACGGTGCGAGTCTGGCTGGTGAAGCAAAAACAAATCCAAACACACGTGCTGCAGCAAAAAGACAAGACCACTTCCCGGCGATCAGGCCGCAGTACTGCTGACGTCTGAAGAGCTTTCGGACAAACTACGACGCGGAGGGCCCACACCGTAATCCCACGTGTAGGTAGTGCGTACAGACCAACGGGCCTCTCAAGTCATCCGCCGAACCATTTAGCGTTTTAATTAACCTGCGTGACAACCGTTATCGTTGCCTCGACTTAACCGACCCGCGGTCAACGACAGCAGTCAGGACCACCAGTACATCGGTGCCTGCCCTGTCGTCCCACCAAGTCACTGCGGTTACCAACAAGGTGAACCGTCTCCTTACCTTGTCTCGCGTGTGCTCTTGGTAGAGCTCGACTTTCGTGGTTTGGTAACTCTCGCGAGATACGAGCAGGGGCCAAGCACGCCAGTAACGTCGGTCGTACCCTCCCTGTCGTTCCCGACGATATACCTCTCGCGGACACCGTTGGGTCGCCCGACTTTCTTACCTTTAAGGACAACCGCTGTTCAGAACCCTATGGCGGCAAGACAAAGTCAGCCTCGAGTGGAGTACAAGGATTACTCCTTGATAGCTCACACTTGAGGTGACTAGGCATAACCCAGATAGGGGCCTTTGGCGGTGTCTGCATTGTACCGTACCTGTGCAGTTGTATATATTGTATCCGTGTTCACTCCCATAGTGGTCACGGCCCGCTATCTAATCCTAGCTAACAATGCGCAGGGCTCACTGCTGAATAATGCATAAGTAATAATAGGCAGCATAGGATAAAGGAAAAGTACATCAAGGGGCGACAAAATCAGGCTATGCAATTGAATAGGAGTATAACGTAGCAGCAGCAGTAACCATGCCTAGTGCAAGAAAATACGGAAAGATAGGCGATATCTGGGGAAGAGAATGGCTCTGCTTGCCTGCAAGCTCGAGGGTAGGGGTAGGGTCGTCGACGAAGTAGTCGTACCCGGCAGCAGTGTAGTCGGCGGTAGCAGCGGGGTCTACCGGAGATTAAGGGGGGAGGAAACAGTAAATACACAGCAATAATATACAAACATATGCATGACATGATAGATGAAATGTTAACGGTGTTCTAACGCAGTGCAATGCACGTTGCTCGGAGCGGGAATTCATCCGGGGATGAACTACCGGCTCCCGGTGATTACCGGACAGGGGTCCGGAGGGGGAAGGATCAAGCCGGAGATGTCGTGGGTACCGGACAAACATAAGGGGGGTGTATCCGTGCTAGTTGATCTATTCCGAGCAACTTTCGTGTTCGGAATAAATTCATCCGGGTACTTTTTATCGGTACCGGGAATTATCGACAAACAGCCCGGAGGGGGGAATGTCGATGATCGGTGCGTTAGGGGGGTGGGGTAGACATACGGATAGCGTATCCGTATTCGTTATATTTTTCTGATCAATTTTCATGTATAAAGTTTTTCGATCCGATATACGGATTATTTTATATGAATTTTCAAAGTTTAAATCACTTTTAAATCAATTTATAACCATTTTTACATTTCTTTTATTTATTAAACAGAACATTATCCATACATGGTTGACTGGTCAAACCTGACCAGTGGGACCCACTGGTCAGTCTCACATGCTTAATAAACATTTAATTAAACTCAAATATTCACTGGACCCACATGTCATTCTCAGTAACTTAACCAACAGATTTTCTAATTAAACAAAAGTCTGGGCCCACCTGTCAGCCACTTAGGGGGGTGTTTTATTAATAGATACTTTATAATCATGATTTTAAACAGGTGATTAGGGGGGTGGGGCCCCTTGGTCAGTGGGGATTAGAGGGGGGGGGGGTTAGCCCCAAGCAGTTTTGGCCACGGCCGTGCTCTGCCGGCGGCGAACCGCTCCAGCCAAGGGACCGCAGGGCGAGCGGCAAGGCGAGGCCGCCGTGGGAGTGACCACGCGCACGCCGTGCACGCTCTGGACATGAGGCAGGCGGTCTGGGCGCACCGGACACGGGCATGCCCGGCCATGGCGGCGACGTTGGTCGGCCCTCATGGCAGCGACGGTTACGACGAGAGGGGAGGAGCGCGGGCACATGGGGGCGGTAGAGGTGCTCACCCTGAGCACGAAGGGGTGGGCAACGGGCTCGACGGAGACCCGGTGCGGCGGAATTTGTCGGAGCTTGCCGGCGGCCGTGACCGGAGAAAACGACCCGGGCGGCGAGCTGGCCGCGTCTCGGCCCCAATTGACGGCGCAGGGAGACGAGGAAGTCCCCGGCGGAGCTCCTGGGCAAGACGGCCGGGCTGGAGGTGGTTGGTGGCCGCGTGAGCTCACGCCGGCGCATCCAGGGCGGCTCGGGCACGATTGGTGAAGACGAAGGCAAGGGGGCTCCAGATCCAGGGGGCGCGGGGGACTCGGGCTAGGGTTCGCAGGGGTGGTGCACGGGGCTTTAAACCCTCGACGGCAGCCGCCGATGGCCGCCACGGCACGGCCGGCCGGCGTGGAGCCGCTGGATGCACTCCACGCAAGGCTGAGGAAGAAGACAACGGGGAAGGGGCCGTGGTGGGCTGGGCCGGTTGGGCTGCGCGGGTGGGCTGGGGGAAAACAGGGGGTGGGATCCTTTTGCTTTATCCCTTTTTTTTTGTATTTTCTTTTCTGTTTTCTCTTATGTTGCATTTTGTTTGGCACTCAAATTATTTTTGTTAAACATGAGACTTGTTCCATAATTAATAATGCACACTACCATAGGCCCACAAAAAGTTTGGGGTTTTTATAAACTCTTTTAATATTTTATTTAAATAACAAATGATTAAAATGGATTAATTAAACCACTGTTTGAATTGTTTGATTTATTTTATAGCACAATAATTTCCCATGACCACATTGGCATGGTCCCATGATTATTTGGGATTTTATAAAAGTGGTTCCAAGATTTGTGGAAAATATTTTATTGTCACCATATTTTTAATATTCACCAAGGCATTCTAGGGTTTGTTTGCTTTGATTTCAAATGGGTATGGATTGGACTTTGTTTTCATCCATGATGATCAATGTCCAAGGTTCACTTTGCTTGCAACAATATCAAAGGAAAATTGAATTTGAACTGAACCATATTGATCAAACAAAAGTTTTGAACAGTACAGATGAACAGTAACAGTGATTACTGTTCACTGACAGTGAGGGTGTTACAAATCTCCCCCACTACAAGAATTCTCGTCCCGAGAATCTAAGCGGTAGAGGGGAAAAGATCGGGGTATTCCTCACGAAGACGATCTTCGCGTTCCCAAGTGGCTTCATCTTCAGAATGATTCGACCACTGAACTTTTAGGAACTTGGTTGTCTTGTTGCGGGTCTTGCGTTCAGACTGATCGAGGATGCGGCTTGGATGTTCTTGATAAGTCAAGTCTTGTTGCAATTCAATCATATCATGTTCCACTTCACGAATTGGGTCCTTGAAGCAGCGTCGGAGTTGCGACACGTGGAATACATCGTGGACTTGAGAGAGGTTCGGCGGTAATTCCAATCGGTATGCCACTGGTCCACTCCTGGAAAGGATACGGAACGGGCCAATGTAGCGAGGAGCTAACTTGCCCTTGATTCCGAAACGATGAGTGCCTCGCATCGGGGTGACACGGAGGTAAGCATATTCGCCAGGTTGATAGACCATTTCCTTGTGCTTGCGGTCATAGTTGCTCTTCTGACGAGACTGGGCAGCTTTCAGATGTTCACGGATAACGCGAACCTGATCTTCGGCATGCTGTATAATGTCCGGACCAATGAGAGTTCGTTCTCCAGTTTCGGACCAATTCAGAGGGGTTCGACACTTACGTCCATAGAGAACTTCAAAGGGTGCCATCTTCAGACTAGCTTGATAGCTATTGTTGTACGAGAATTCGGCGAATGGAAGAGATTCCTCCCATTTCTTACCGAATGAAATGACACACGCTCGAAGCATATCTTCAAGTACTTGGTTGACTCGTTCGACTTGGCCTTGCGACTGGGGGTGATAAGCAGTACTGAAGCTTAGGTGAGTGCCCATAGCTTCTTGGAAACTATCCCAGAATCTGGAGGTGAAAATACTGCCTCGGTCGGAACTAATCTCCAACGGAATACCGTGGAGCGACACGATTCTGGAAACATACAAGTCTGCTAACTGACTAGCAGAGATCGTCTCCTTGACTGGCAGAAAGTGAGCAACTTTGGAGAATCGGTCGATGACGACAAAGATGGCATCATGACCTTTCTGTGATCGCGGAAAACCGGTGACGAAGTCCATTTCAATCTTGTCCCATTTCCATTCAGGAATAGAGAGTGGTTGCAGAGTTCCTGCAGGTCTTTGATGTTCGGCTTTGACGCGACGACAAACGTCACATTCAGAAACATATCGGGCAATGTCTTGCTTCATGTTAGGCCACCAGAATTGCTGACGAATGTCTTGGTACATCTTGGTGCTTCCAGGATGAATGGACAACGGGGTATCGTGAGCCGCTTTCATGACCTTCGGGGTCATATCCAGGTTCTCATGCCTGCCCTTGCTGTGGGTAACCACTAAACGGTTCTGGTAGAACGCCGTACCTTTGCTATCAATGGTGAAGGGTGAGGGTCTCCCATTGGCGATATCGCGCTTAATCTTGTGTACGAAATCATCATAAAACTGTATACCCTTGACGGATTTGACGAGATCCGGTTCGATAACCAGGTTATTTGCATAACCTTGAGGAACAATCTCGATGTTTAGCTTGCGTAACTCTTCATACAGAAGCGGTTGTTGTACTTGAACTTCAAGTTCACTACAGTAGGCTTTGCGGCTTAAGGCATCGGCCACCACATTAGCTTTGCCAGGGGTGTAAGAAATTCCCATGTTGTAGTCGGCTATTGTCTCGAGCCATCTCTGTTGGCGGAGATTCAGGTCGGGTTGCGTAAACAGGTACTTCAGGCTTTGGTGGTCGGTGAAGATCTCGCAACGATTACCGACGAGGTAATGTCGCCACAGCTTCAATGCATAAATTACTGCTGCCAATTCGAGATCATGAGTTGGATAGTTTTCTTCGTGAGCACGCAACTGACGAGAGCCATAAGCAATCACTTTGCGCTCTTGCATTAGGACACAGCCTAAACCTTGACGAGATGCGTCACAATATATCACGAAGTCCTTCTGAGTGTCAGGCGGAGCAAGCACTGGAGGTGAAGTGAGCTTGTCCTTGAGAGCTTGAAAACTTTCTTGACATTTATCAGTCCACTCAAACTTGACGCCTTTGTGCAGCAGGTTAGTCAGAGGCCTAGCAATCTTGGAGAAGTTCTCAACAAAACGGCGGCAATAGCTGGCAAGGCCGAGGAAACTTCGGACTTGCTTGACAGTCCTGGGCGGAGTCCAGTCAAGAATAGTCTGAATACGTTCGGGGTTGACGGCAACACCATCCTTGGAAATCACATGACCAAGGTAGGTTACTTCCGGAAGCCAGAACTCACACTTAGAGTACTTAGCGTAGAGTTTGTGTTCTCGAAGCTTTTCCAGTATAAGGCGAAGATGTTCAGCATGTTCTGCATCGGTCTTGGAGTAAATCAATATATCATCTAGATAAACCATGACAAACTTGTCGAGATATTCCATGAATATAAAGTTCATCAATCTGGAGAAGGTGGCTGGGGCATTCGTCAAGCCAAAGGACATGACAGTGTACTCGTATGAACCATAGCGAGTAATGAATGCAGTCTTCGGGATGTCCTCATCACGGACCCGGATCTGATGGTAACCCAACCTTCAGTCGAGTTTTGAAAACACCGTGGATCCAGCAAGTTGATCATAAATATCATTGATCCGAGGGAGAGGGTACTTGTTCTGTATCGTGGCCTGGTTGATAGGTCGGTAATCTTGGACCAATCGGTTCGTGCCATCACTCTTCTTGACAAAGAGCGAAGGTGCTCCCCAAGCAGAGGAACTTGGACGGATGAAGCCTTTCTCGAGGGCCGTGTCGATCTCCTTCTTCAATTCAAGGAGGTGGTGAGGTGGCATCTTATACGGGCGCTTGGCAATAGGGACGGTGCCAGGCTTCAAGTCGATGACGAATTCAACTTCCCTAATCGGGGGTATCCCCGGCAGTTCTTCTGGGAATACGTCGGTAAAATCACAAACGATTGGGACTTTCTCAATCCCTTCGAGAGGTGCGACATTCAAGGCATTCAGAGCATATATACGAGCTTCGGCATTCATCGACACAATGGCAGTGTGACTCACAATCGCGCCAGAAGGATGAAAAAGTTGGATGACCTTGGTGCCACAATAAAGTGCGGCATTGTGGGTTTTCAGCCAATCCATGCCAAGGATAAGGTCGATGGTGGAGGTTTTCAGAATGTGTGGAGAAACCATGAACTCAAATCTCTCGATCTCGAAAGTGAGGTTACGTGCAACCATGTCGACACGACACTGGGTACCGGGAGTCCGGACTATTAAGGGGGTATGCATCTTTTCGTGGTATATGCCATGCTTAGATGCAAATGCTCCAGACATAAATGAATGTGATGCTCATGTATCAAATAAAACAGTAGCAGGTATTGAGTTAACGAGGAGTGTACCCATCACAGTAGCGGGCTGTTCCTGAGCTGCTTCAACATCAATGTTGTAAGCATGACCACGAGCATGAGGATTTGACCCAGTATTATAGTTGAGGGTCCCATTGTTGCCACGGCCATTTCCGCGGCCAGCAGGGTGAACTACCAGTTGATTCTGTCGCTGAGGGCAGTCTCTGGAAATATGGCCTGGCTGACGGCACTTGAAACACAGGCCATCTTGCGGACGGAGAGTTGCAGTCTCAGTCTTCGGCTGTCTCGGCGGGGGCGGAGGCAGACGGGGTGCAACATACGACGGCCTTGCTGCAGGGGCAGTTGGACGAAACACACTGTGTGGAAGCCAAACGCGCTGCTTCTGTGTTGTGCCCGAAGATGAGCCAGCATCACGGGGGTGCTTCGGCGAACCACCGAACTTAAGATGAGCTGTCTCAAGAGTGATAGTCTGGTTCACCATGGTGGCGAAGTCGGGGAAGACGTGCAAAGACAGTGCAAGCTGGAGATCTGCGTTGAGTCCATCACGGAACTTCTCTTGCCTACTTGCATCATTGGGGAGGTCACTTGCAGCATAGCGGGAGAGGCGGAGGAATTCCCTCTGGTATGCCTCGACAGTTTTGTTGCCCTGAACGAGGTTGCGGAACTCGGCCTTCATACGGTTCATAATCGCCTGGGGGACATAACGAGCACGGAAGGCAGTCTTGAAGTCATTCCAGGTGACGACAGTCCCTTCAGCTAGCGAGCCCTTGTAAGTGTCCCACCACTGAGCAGCGGGACCACGCAAGAAATAGGACGCGAAGGTGACATAATCAGCAGCGCTCACATTAGCGAACTCCAGCTGACGAGTGATGTCACGAAGCCAATCATCAGCATCCAGCGGCTGTTCCGGTTGGTGGAAGAGAGGGGGATTGAGACGCATGAAATCCCGTAGAGTGACCACAGGCGGTTGGTTCTGGTGCTGGTTCTGGTTCTGATTCTGATTCTGGAGCTGATCTATGACTCCTTGCATAAAAACTTGGTTCATCTGAAACTGCTGCATCATCGCGGCCATGTAGTCCGGCGGCGGAGGTGGATCGTTGGCACCACGACCACGACCACGACCACCACGACCAGCCATCCTGCTAGAATTTAACAGGGGTATTTCAGCGATGAACATCTTAACGAAATACCGGAAACGAGTAAGAGGTAAAGCGACAACAAAGAGGAGGCGCGGATATATAGGAGTAGTCATATAAGACATACACATCCACACATAGAATCAATCGAAAATCGGGCAACGTAACGTCGTAGAAATGAAGGAAAAAGGACACACTAGGCGGCGCGCAGACCGCGGTAAGGATTACACGACGCGACATAGATTCCACTATGTCAATCACGCCGCAAGAAAACTGTGGCCACAGGAGTTGATGCCAGAGAACGCGCGGCCTGCCCAAAATGAGAATGGGATCCGCGGTCTGGGATCTGGCGTACGACGCCTGCGACACGACTCCATCAATGGGGAAAAGCACCAAAAACGTCGGGTGGAATCAAGAGAACGTGATCCTAATGTCAGATTTTGTAAAACTTACCAGCAAGGATAAGAGAGCAGATTCCCAGAGCATAGGTAAGGAGAAAAGGATCCTAATACCATAGATATCACACGTAGTGACATCGATGTGGGCCCGTAAGCCAAATATTAAGTTAGCAAAATAGTTTCTCAAAGTCTAGACTCAACTTCGAGCAGGTAGTGGTGGGGTGGCTTCCTACAGGCAGTCGGCTCTGATACCAACTTGTAACGCCCCCAAAATCAATCCGTGTACAGTAATCATACACGCAGGGTACACGGCTGAGATTAGGGTGCCACGGTGAGAATATCACAGCACAACACTAAACACAAAAGGATAAACCAATATGTTACAATATAGGGGGTCACTCGGACCCGAATACATAAGTCATACAAACCAAAATATCTGAGTACAGACATAGTTAGTCAAGTTTTGCCTTAAGAAGGCTAGCACAAATAACATCAGAGATACAGATCGAAAAGGCAAGGCCTCCTGCCTGGGAGCCTCCGAAACTACTCCTGGTCCTGGTCAGCGGGGGTCTCGATGTAGTAGTATCCGCCTCTGGGGTACTCCTGCTCCTGGGCTCCAACGTCGACTGCAGCGGCCGATCAGGCAAAGCGAAAAAAAGGGGAAATAAAGCAAAGGTGAGTATCTAGTATACCCGCGAGTCTTACGCCCGCTACTAAGCATTATGCATTGTATCAACGGAAAGAAGAGGCTGTATATAGTGGACTGCAAGATAGAAATCAGAATAAGGGTAAGAAGCTAGGCCTATCGAAGACTAGCATCTTCCGACGATGTCTTGCAGCATGAGGTAAGAATCAGCCAACAGTTCATATAAAGCATAAAGTAACAACGAAGCAGAAGTTGCTGCAACATTGTATAATATAAGTTGTAATGATTATCAATAATAATAATGCCTCCGAGTTCCCCTCCTCGACTCCCTGCGAGGAAGGAGACCCGGAACCATACAGTTTAATAGTAATAGTTTCTAGTGGTAAGATCCAGCTTCAGCATAAAGCGTCCTGTTACCGTGGACACGGCTATTCGAATAGATTAAACTCCCTGCAGGGGTGCACTACTGTTCAGCCTGCACGCTCGGATCTCCAGGGTGGCGTGAACCTTGTTAGGGAACGCCCCACCGAGGCTATCCGACACGACGCAGCCCATCCTAGGCTCAACAGAGAGGCCATCCGTCGGACTATATCCTATGCGCCAAGGGGTCTAGGTCCCTCACCCTTGCACGCTCCTGCACGGTGCGAGTCTGGCCGGTGAAGCAAAAACAAATCCAAACACACGTGCTGCAGCAAAAAGACAAGACCACTTCCCGGCGATCAGGCCGCAGTACTGCTGACGTCTGAAGAGCTTTCGGACAAACTACGACGCGGAGGGCCCACACCGTAATCCCACGTGTAGGTAGTGCGTACAGACCAACGGGCCTCTCAAGTCATCCGCCGAACCATTTAGCATTTTAATTAACCTGCGTGACAACCGTTATCGTTGCCTCGACTTAACCGACCCGCGGTCAACGACAGCAGTCAGGACCACCAGTACATCGGTGCCTGCCCTGTCGTCCCACCAAGTCACTGCGGTTACCAACAAGGTGAACCGTCTCCTTACCTTGTCTCGCGTGTGCTCTTGGTAGAGCTCGACTTTCGTGGTTTGGTAACTCTCGCGAGATACGAGCAGGGGCCAAGCACGCCAGTAACGTCGGTCGTACCCTCCCTGTCGTTCCCGACGATATACCTCTCGCGGACACCGTTGGGTCGCCCGACTTTCTTACCTTTAAGGACAACCGCTGTTCAGAACCCTATGGCGGCAAGACAAAGTCAGCCTCGAGTGGAGTACAAGGATTACTCCTTGATAGCTCACACTTGAGGTGACTAGGCATAACCCAGATAGGGGCCTTTGGCGGTGTCTGCATTGTACCGTACCTGTGCAGTTGTATATATTGTATCCGTGTTCACTCCCATAGTGGTCACGGCCCGCTATCTAATCCTAGCTAACAATGCGCAGGGCTCACTGCTGAATAATGCATAAGTAATAATAGGCAGCATAGGATAAAGGAAAAGTACATCAAGGGGCGACAAAATCAGGCTATGCAATTGAATAGGAGTATAACGTAGCAGCAGCAGTAACCATGCCTAGTGCAAGAAAATACGGAAAGATAGGCGATATCTGGGGAAGAGAATGGCTCTGCTTGCCTGCAAGCTCGAGGGTAGGGGTAGGGTCGTCGACGAAGTAGTCGTACCCGGCAGCAGTGTAGTCGGCGGTAGCAGCGGGGTCTACCGGAGATTAAGGGGGGAGGAAACAGTAAATACACAGCAATAATATACAAACATATGCATGACATGATAGATGAAATGTTAACGGTGTTCTAACGCAGTGCAATGCACGTTGCTCGGAGCGGGAATTCATCCGGGGATGAACTACCGGCTCCCGGTGATTACCGGACAGGGGTCCGGAGGGGGAAGGATCAAGCCGGAGATGTCGTGGGTACCGGACAAACATAAGGGGGGTGTATCCGTGCTAGTTGATCTATTCCGAGCAACTTTCGTGTTCGGAATAAATTCATCCGGGTACTTTTTATCGGTACCGGGAATTATCGACAAACAGCCCGGAGGGGGGAATGTCGATGATCGGTGCGTTAGGGGGGTGGGGTAGACATACGGATAGCGTATCCGTATTCGTTATATTTTTCTGATCAATTTTCATGTATAAAGTTTTTCGATCCGATATACGGATTATTTTATATGAATTTTCAAAGTTTAAATCACTTTTAAATCAATTTATAACCATTTTTACATTTCTTTTATTTATTAAACAGAACATTATCCATACATGGTTGACTGGTCAAACCTGACCAGTGGGACCCACTGGTCAGTCTCACATGCTTAATAAACATTTAATTAAACTCAAATATTCACTGGACCCACATGTCATTCTCAGTAACTTAACCAACAGATTTTCTAATTAAACAAAAGTCTGGGCCCACCTGTCAGCCACTTAGGGGGGTGTTTTATTAATAGATACTTTATAATCATGATTTTAAACAGGTGATTAGGGGGGTGGGGCCCCTTGGTCAGTGGGGATTAGAGGGGGGGGGGGGGGTTAGCCCCAAGCAGTTTTGGCCACGGCCGTGCTCTGCCGGCGGCGAACCGCTCCAGCCAAGGGACCGCAGGGCGAGCGGCAAGGCGAGGCGGCCGTGGGAGTGACCACGCGCACGCCGTGCACGCTCTGGACATGAGGCAGGCGGTCTGGGCGCACCGGACACGGGCATGCCCGGCCATGGCGGCGACGTTGGTCGGCCCTCATGGCAGCGACGGTTACGACGAGAGGGGAGGAGCGCGGGCACATGGGGGCGGTAGAGGTGCTCACCCTGAGCACGAAGGGGTGGGCAACGGGCTCGACGGAGACCCGGTGCGGCGGAATTTGTCGGAGCTTGCCGGCGGCCGTGACCGGAGAAAACGACCCGGGCGGCGAGCTGGCCGCGTCCCGGCCCCAATTGACGGCGCAGGGAGACGAGGAAGTCCCCGGCGGAGCTCCTGGGCAAGATGGCCGTGCTGGAGGTGGTTGGTGGCTGCGTGAGCTCACGCCGGCGCATCCAGGGCGGCTCGGGCACGATTGGTGAAGACGAAGGCAAGGGGGCTCCAGATCCAGGGGGCGCGGGGGACTCGGGCTAGGGTTCGCAGGGGTGGTGCACGGGGCTTTAACCCCTCGACGGCAGCCGCCGATGGCCGCCACGGCACGGCCGGCCGGCGTGGAGCCGCTGGATGCACTCCACGCAAGGCTGAGGAAGAAGACAACGGGGAAGGGGCCGTGGTGGGCTGGGCCGGTTGGGCTGCGCGGGTGGGCTGGGGGAAAACAGGGGGTGGGATCCTTTTGCTTTATCCCTTTTTTTTGTATTTTCTTTTCTGTTTTCTCTTATGTTGCATTTTGTTTGGCACTCAAATTATTTTTGTTAAACATGAGACTTGTTCCATAATTAATAATGCACACTACCATAGGAAGGTATGGTGGACTCAAGTGGAAGAAGTTGGTTTCAAGGTATGGAAGTACAAGCAGAATTCCGCTTAGTACAGAGTTTTGGCTTGCAAGGCTTTGAGAGAGCAGACAATTGATGACAACTTAGATGCAAGAAATACAAAGGATAAACATTAAAACTAGCATGAAACATCAAGTTGTCTTCCTTTTCAACATAACACTTTAAGCATAATAACACAAAGGTTTTGGCTATGTCGCTACTTTGAGAAAAACATGCTTGTTGTTATGACCAAAGCTATACTTGCCAAGATTAAATAAAGTTTTCGAAGCCATACCTGATATAAGGTCAATACTCCCCATAAGAATCAGCTCATAATGTCGATTGCATGAAGAGAATACCAAGTGCAGCGAAGAAACCAATAGACTTCTCATTAGTATTCCTTCATAGACGACTCCACACTCATGGATACAAAGCTCTCCACAAGAGGAGTGATAGACCTCAAAGCAACACCTATTTCATAAAGTGACCTCCCTAGACATGATACGACTCTACTTGACTCCTAAAGAAAAAGATAAAGATAAAGATACCGGGCACTCCCCCAAGCTTGGAACAAGTTAAGGGGGTGCCATTACCCGAGGAGTTTTACTCCTCATTCTTGTTCTTCTCAGTCAGGTACTCCTTGGCGAAGAGCTTCCATGGCAGTTGTTCTCCAGTCTCGAAGGACATTCCCGTCTCCAAGATCCTGCACTCAGCACCTAAACCCATGCGCAGAAACTTTAGTTCATACTCACAGTTCTGGTTCTGCAGATCATAGATCTGTGCTTGGAGTTCATAAACTTTTTCTTCTAATGCGGCCAAACTTGACCACATCTCCTTCATCTCCTTCTTGTGGGAAGCCTCGATCTCGTTCATGATGTCGAAGTTAGCTTCAACACCGCGCTCCACCATCTTCTTGAACTTGAAGACCTCATGTTCCATCTCCTTCAGCCGATCTTTGGTGCTCCCCTCTTTGATTGGTCCCTCCAGATCTTCCTTGCGGAGGACACCGTCCTCCACACGAAGGACCTAGGGGTGCTTCTTCACCTCTTCGAGATAAGGGTTGATGACATTGACGACGAACTTGTCCTTGGGGGAACTTGGAGAATCCATGGCACCTAGATCTGCTGAAAGTTTTCCTGGCAGAAACAGACCGAGAAAGAAAACACGCGAAATCGAGAGATACGGTGCCGGGACTATCCGGGCAAATATATAGCAAAAATTTCTGCGACAGAAGGAAGGTTTCAAGCCTAGGCGGAGTCGGAGGCGGAGTCCAGGGCAGCCAGGAGGGTGCCCGGCGCGGCCAGGGGGCCTCCTGGCCTCCTTGGAGCTCCTATCCGGCTCCACTCGGGCTTGGAATTTTCCTAATTTCGCAAAAACTCTGAAAAGTTAACTTTTATTGACGTTCGCGTTGTTTTCTTACCATAATTCATACCTTTTCTAATTCTTCTCCTGCCGGAGTCTGAAACTGGGCTGCAACATGTTCTTCATTAGTATTTGTATATATCATGTTTGCATCCACATTGATTGGATCACGTGCTATATAATGTTTGATTCTTTGTCCATTCACAAGTTGAGGTTTGGTGCCTTCGAAATTATTGATCTTGATAGCACCGGACCGATATACTTCTTCGATATGAAAAGGCCCTTCCCATCTGGAAAGTAGTTTACCTGGAGAAAACCTGAAATGAGATCTAAACAACAAAACTTTATCACCAACATTAAATTCACGTTTCAGAATTATTTTATCGTGCCACTTCTTTACCTTTTCCTTGAACATTTTAGCGCTCTCGTAAGCTTCACTTCTCCACTCATCTAGAGAAGTCAAGTTCATGAGACACTTTTCACCAGCTAACTTTGGTTCAACATTCAGCTCTCTGACAGCCCAGAAAGCTTTATGCTCTAACTCTAATGGTAAATGGCAAGCCTTGCCATAGACCATCTTATACGGAGACATGCCCATGGGGTTTTTGTAAGCAGTTCTATATGCCCACAAAGCATCTCCTAACTTCTTTGACCAGTCCTTTCTAGAACTGTTTACTGTTTTCTGCAAGATCAACTTGATCTCCCTATTTGTGAGCTCAACTTGCCCACTAGTTTGAGGGTGGTATGGTGATGCAATCCTATGATTGACATCGTACTTGGCTAGAGCTTTCCTAAAAGCTCCGTGCGTGAAGTGTGACCCTCCATCTGTCATGAGGTACCTTGGTACTCCAAACCTAGGAAAAATTACATCTTTGAGCATTTTCAAAGATGTCTTGTGATCAACACTCTCAGTGGGGATTGCTTCAACCCACTTGGTTACATAATCAACAGCAACTAAGATGTGTGTGTACTTGTGTGAAGGAGGAAAAGGACCCATAAAATCAAAACCCCAACAATCGAAAGGTTCGATCACTAGTGAGTAATTCATAGGCATCTCATTTCTCCTTCTAATGTTACCAACTCTCTGACACTTATCACAAGATAGAACGTACCTTCGGGCGTCCTTAAAGAGAGTAGGCCAATAAAAACCTGATTGTACAACTTTATGTGCGGTCCTTTCACCGGCATGATGTCCTCCATAGGGACTATCGTGACATTGTCGAAGAATGTCCTGCTGCTCGTGCTCCGGTATACACCTTCTTACGATCCCGTCCACACCTTCTTTATAAAGATGTGGATCATCCCAAAAGTAATGCCTCAAATCCGTGAAGAATTTCTTCCTCTGCTGAAATGTGAAACCTGGAGGCAAAAACTTTGCAACGATAAAATTAGCATAATCTGCAAACCAAGGGTCGGAATGAGATTGTACTTTTACAACATCAAGCTGTTCATCTGGGAAACTATCGTTGACTGGAATAGGATCGTGCGGGATATCTTCCATCCTTGAAAGATTATCCGCCACCGGATTGTCTTCTCCTTTTCTATCGACAATCTGCAAATCAAATTCTTGAAGAAGGAGTACCCACCTAATGAGTCTTGGTTTGGCATCCTTTTTCTGCATAAGATACTTAATGGCAGCATGGTCAGTATGAATAATAACTTTAGAATCAACAATATACTGCCTAAACTTATCACAAGCAAACACCACTGCCAAGAATTCCTTCTCGGTAGTAGCATAGTGGATGACATTCAACTTCTTGTCAAACCTTTGTCCTAAAACAGCTCCAACAGCAAAATCACTAGCATCACACATAATTTCAAAGGGCAAATTCCAGTCAGGTGGTTGTACTATATGAGCGGTTATCAAGGCTTTCTTAAGAACTTCAAAAGCTTCCTTACAATCTTCATTAAATACAAAAGGGGCATCCTTCTGGAGAAGATTGGTAAGGGGTCTAGAGGTCTTAGAAAAGTCCTTGATAAATCTTCTATAGAAACCAACATGACGTAGAAAACTACGAATACCTTTAATGTCCCTTGGATAAGTCATCCTTTCAATAGCTTCAATTTTTGCCTTGTCCACTTCAATTCCCCTTTCGGAAATCTTGTGTCCAAGAACTATCCCTTCGTTAACCATGAAATGACACTTCTCCCAATTGAGCACAAAATTTGTTTCTTCACATCTCTGCAAAACTTTATTAAGATTGTGGAGACAGTGGTGAAAGGAGTTTCCATAGACGGAAAAGTCGTCCATGAAAACTTCTACAATCTCCTCACAGAAACCATGAAATATTGCAGACATACACCTCTGAAAAGTAGCAGGTGCATTACACAAACCGAAAGGCATACACCTATAAGAATAAGTACCGCAAGGACACGTGAAAGTGGTCTTGTCTTGATCCGCGGTGTTGACGTGAATCTGGGAGAAGCCAGAGTACCCATCAAGATAGCAGAAGTGGGTGTTTTTAGACAACCGCTCGAGCATCTGATCAATAAAGGGCAAAGGATAGTGGTCTCTCTGGATGGCCTTGTTTAACTTCCTGAAATCAATACACATTCTATATCCAATAATAGTCCTCTGAGGTATTAGTTCATTTTTATCATTAGGAACAACAGTCATACCTCCTTTCTTAGGAACACAATGAACGGGACTTACCCACTTACTATCAGCTATAGGATAGATGATACCTACGGCTAGAAGTTTGAGAACCTCCGTCCTAACCACGCCCTTCATCTTTGGGTTCAACCGTCATTGATGATCAACAACCGGTTTAGCATCGGGCTCGAGATTGATAGTATGTTGGCAAATGGATGGACTAATACCCTTGAGATCATCAAGAGTATAGCCAATAGCACCTCGGTGTATGCGGAGTGTCTCCAATAATCGCTCTTCTTCATACCCTGAAAGGTTAGAATTGATAATAACAGGATATACTTTCTTTTATCTAAATAAGCATACTTGAGCGTATCGGGTAGTGGTTTTAGGTCGAACACCGGGTCTTCTTTCGGTTGCGAGAGGATTCCTAAAGGTTCAACCGGGAGGTTGTGCTTCAGGATGGGAGTTTGTCTTAAAAATATGTCCTCTAGTTCATCCCTTTCCCGCATATGTATATCATTCTCGTGGTCTTCCATAAATTGCTGCAAAGTGTCATTAGGAGGAATAGCAATGGAAGCAATTTCTTCAATAATTTTGTCATTACTTGACAGGTCAGGACCACGAGGCTGCTTAGAAAACTTATAAAAATTAAATTCATACGGCTCACCGTTGAATTCAACAGAAACTTTACCTTTTTTTCAATCTATTATAGCTCCGCAAGTGTTGAGGAAGGGCCTACCAAAGATAATAGGGCAAAAACTATCTTGCACTGAACCAAGTACAAGAAAGTCTGTAGGATATTTTACCTTCCCGCAGAGTACTTCAACATCTCTTACAATCCCAACTGGAGAGATTGTTTGTTTATTTGCAAGATGGATAGTGACATCTATGTCCTCGATCTCACACGGCTGAATATCGTGCATGATTTCTTGATAAAGTGTGAAGGGAATAGCGCTGACGCTAGATCCCAAATCACATAGCCCATAGTAATTATGATCTCCTATTTTGACAGATACAACTGGTGTACCTGAAATTGGGCCTTTGTTCCTGGCTGTGACAATGTTAGTGGCAACAGCACAAAAACTAATAGTGGATTCTTCGATATCACTGGTTACCAGATCCTTGACCATTGCAACTTGAGGCTGGACCTTGATCATGTCCTCAGGTTCGTCAGTGGTCCTTCAATTCTATTTTAGAATACCTATAACAAAAGAGTGCCCCTTTATCCTAGAGGGGCAAGGAGGCTGTTCATACACAACTGCAGGTAAAACAGGATCAGTAACATTAATCTCAATTGGTGACTCCTTTAAAGGTTTATGATGTTGACTCTCCTTCTTCCTGGAAGAATCAATATGAGAAGCAAAGTCCTTGAAAAAGTCAACCATTAGCTGGGAATCAAGACCAATTTTAGAGAAAACGGTATTAAAGTAATCAGTCTTCACATAACTCTCAATGTAGTCATGCTCATAGTTTATAGCGGGTTCAATACCTTTATCAATTTCCCAGTCTTCAGTGTTCTTTTGGATCCTTTCTATAAGATCCCATTTTTCTTCCATACTTCTGGTCTGGAATACCCCGCTAGAGGAGGCATCCAACATCTCCTTGTCCTGACGAGAAAGCCTGGCATAATAATTTGTAAGTATAATTTCCTTGGGGAGCTCATGGTTTGGGCATTTGAGCATCAGGGAATTCAGTCTCCCCCAAGCTTGAGCGATGCTCTCTCCGCCGCGAGACCAAAAATTATAGTTGTAGTTCCTGTCTTGGTGAATTTCATGAAGAGGATAAAACTTTGCATAAAAGAGAGACATAAGGTCTGGCCATTCAAGCAGATCAGAGTTATCGAGTAGCTTATACCAATCTGAAGCTTTATCTTTGAGTGATATGGAGAATAGTTTCTTCATGACGAACTCCATCTTCACACCTGCAAGCTTAAATAAAGAACATAATTGTGATAAATATAGCAGGTGTTCTCCCGGATGTCCTTCTCCTGTATAACGATTAGCCAAGACATAATCAATAATACCAGATGGTATTTTATAGGGCACAATTTCAGTAGGGGTAGGAGTGACCACCACTGTCGTGGGGCGGCTCCTTACCAGCAATGAACCAACAACAGAAGAGTCCATAAGGACTGAATGTAACAACAGAAAATAAAAGTTCCCTTACCGGCTTCACTTACCAATAGCGCTACACTCCCCGGCAACGGCGCCAGAAAAGCTCGTTGATGGCGGAGAAGTTAATAGGTTTAGTTGGGTTGCCTTCCCTGTTAACCACGCCAATAAACGATTCTTGATAACCCACAAGTCTAGGGGATCAATTGTAGCTTTTCGATAAATAAGAGTATCGATCCCACGAGGAGCAGAAGGTGTTGATAAGTGACACTGAATAAGGAAAGGGCTGCAAACACCCAAAGGTAAATATTTAGGGGTTTTTGGTTTAAGCAACAGAAAAGTAAAAGACAAGCAAAGTAAACAGGGTAACTGAGGAGTAGCAAGTGGCCCAATCCTTTAACAAGGATAAGCCTAGGAACTGAACTTATAAAAGCTAAAGCGTTCTCGAGAAAACACGGGAGAGATAGTAAAGTCACTTTCACCATACTCCGCCAAGTAATATGTATCGTGTTGATAAGTGTCGGTGGGTGGATCAATGCTAGTACACCTTCTAGACTAAGATAAGTGTACTCTTATGATTACACACCTTGCAAGCATCCGCAAATACAAGGTATTAATTAAGGCATAAGCCTAACCACAGCATTATGATCAAGGATCCATAACTCCATTGTGCGAAAGTCTGCGAACTGGGGTTCAGGTTTCTGTCACTCCGGCAACCCACCATAAGCATCCTTTGTGCACAATGTATTCCTCTAGGCCCATGAAAGGTGAAGTGTTATGTGTTCGACTCACATAACACCACTAGAGAAATAACAACACAACTTAAGTATCAAACAACACATAATACTTCAACATCATATGACTACTAACAACTAGACTTCTCCCATGTTCTCAAGAACTAAAGTAACTACTCACAAGAGATAAAAAAAACATGACCAGGGGTGATAGATGGGTGATAAACAATCTGGACACAATGATATTTCTCCAACAAAACTCAATAGAATTCACCACAAAGTAGTAATCAACACCAACAGAGTAGAGAGGGTAGATAGTACTGATTACAACACAAGTTGCAATTGTGAGATGAGATGGGATGGATATGGAGATGGTGCTGATGTTGGGGATGATGTTGATGATGATCTCGATGATGCCCGTGACGATGATGATGATGGCGACGATCTCCCCTTCCGGGAGGTGATCTCCCCGGCGGAATCTTCCCACCGGAGATGGCTTTTCTCCTCTGTAGGTTTCCGCCCCGTGGCGGCGGTGAAACACGGAAACGACTCTTGTTTAGGGGTTTCCACCCCAGGGGGTTTATATAGGCGAAAAGGGGCACCGAGGGGGCCCACCAGGCACCCATGAGTGTGCCTGGCGCGGCCAGGAGGGGGGCCGCGCCAGGAACCCTTCTAGCTGCCTGGTGGGTCCCCTCACCTCCTCCTTCGGTGATCCCCAGTCAATCTTCATAAAAATGCTCTCCGTAAAATTTCATCGCATTTGGACTTGATCTGATTCAGCAACTTGGTATCCAATTTTTACCGCTGAATTCTGGTTCTGCTTCTTCGGCACCGGAAAATTGTAAACTGTGTAAAATAAGCCAAAACAACATAAGAACAATACTTTTAAGTGGAATATATCAATGAATAAGGTGAAATCACAATATAAAATAGTGATGCTTTTTGGACATATCAGGCGCCTTGGCCCTTGGTGGCCCCCTGGCTACCCCCCTTCGCCTATTTAATCTCCGTCACGGGGAAACTCCGAAGATAGAACCCTATTTCACAAATTCTCCTCTGTTCCGCCGCCGCCGCACTTCCAAGATCGGGAGCACCGTCAGGACCCTTCCCGGCACCCTGCCGGAGGGAGGATCAGCCTCCGGAAGCCTCTCTTCCACCATGGACGCTTCCCGGATGTGCTGTGAGTAGTCTACCTTGGACCATGGTCCGTGATCAGTAGCTATGTGATTTTATCCTCCCCTATTTGTTTTTCATGGTTTATACCTCGTGAGCTGCCCTACATGATCGAGGCACATATGTAATTATTTCCGCTTTTGCTATGCTGAGTTTGATGGGATCTGATGGATTATGAGATTATGTTTAGATTATGATAGAGCAATATAATTGGTTCTTATCTTTTGTATTTTTGTTCCGAAGTAATTCTTGCATGTTCTCCGTTGCTATTTATTGCTTTGGCCAAGTGGTAGTAGTGACTCGAAGAGGGAACGTTATGCTCGATTGTGGGTACATGCCCCTGATGACACGCTTGAATGACAGAAACATGAGTCTAGGGGATGTGATGTGGCCACAAGGGGGAAAACAACGGTGCTTGTAAACGCGGTTGCAAGGATTGTTTACTTTAGCCAAAGTTCTTTTTAATGCAGTTGTCTGTTGCTTTGGGTTTACACTTTGGGTGGGGCTCGCAACTTAATACCAGCGAGATGTTCTAGACAGATATCTCAAGGTTGATGATTAGTAGTAGATGCAGATGGATTTTAGTCAACTTATTTTGGTGTACTGCCCATGCTTTTGAGCCTCTTCCTTTCTTTTGTAGCATAGTTAGCATTGCGGTGTGTTTATAATCCTGTCAATTGACCTTCTGTAATTTGTTTACCTCGCATAGCAGTCTTATCGTCTTTTGGGAGAGAGACATCACTAGTGAACATCACGGGACCCCGGTCCATATTCTCATCACTGTTTACACGCTCATTTACTTTCTTGCTTTTTTACTTTCAGTTGCTATCATTATCATTATCCTGTGTTTTTGCTCCTTTGTAAACAACAAGACCGGAGAGATTGACAACCTCTCTGAACTTCGTTGGGAGCAAAGTTACTTGTGTTGTGTGCAGGTCCGCGTCAGGTGCGCCGCTGACACCTACTTATCATCGCTGGAGTCCTACTGGTCGATACTCAACCTCGGTATCTTCACCGAGGGAAACTTGCTGCTACGCTGCATCTTATCTTCCACTTGGGGTATCCAACAAAGGGCGAGAAGCAATCCTCTCTCGCGTATCAAGCGAATTTCTAGCGCCGTTGCCGGGGACTCCGAGTGATAAGATAGGGGAGTTTCCCACTATCTTTTACCTTTAATTTTTAGCCTTGTTAGTTTACCTTTTTGTTTTTATCTTTGTGTCTTATATCAAAAATTACAAAAAAATATGCCACACCTGCTGCTACTATGGGTTTCTCTGAAAACACAAAGTTGTGTGACTTCACCAGTCACAACAACAAAGACTTTATCTGCACTCCTATTGCCACACCTACCACTTCAGCTACCTCTTATGAAATTAAACTTGCTTCACTAAACCTTGTTATGAGAGATCAATTCTCGGGTGCTGGAGATGATGCTGCTTTACACTTGAATATTTTGTCGAATTATGTGATATGCAAAAGTATAAAGAAGTAGAAGGTGATGTTGTTAAGCTCAAGCTTTTTTCCTTTCTCTTTGAGGGACGGAGCTAAAATCTGGTTTCAATATTTGCCTAGGAATAGCATAGATTATTGGGATAAGTGCAAAGATGATTTTATTGGGAAGTACTACCCAAGTTCTAAAATTATCCAATTGAGGAGTAACATTATGAATTTTAGGCAATTGGATAATGAACAAGTTGCCCAAGCTTGGGAACGTATGAAATCTCTTGTTAAGAAATGCCCTACACATGGTTTGACTACCTGGATGGTTATCCAGACTTTTTTATGCAGGCTTGAACTTTACCTCGCGAAACCTATTAGGTTCGGCCGCGGGAGGAACCTTTATGTCAACTACACTTGGTGCTTCCACAAAACTTCTCGATGAGATGATGACCAATTATTACCAATGGCACACCGAACGCGCTCCAACTGGTAGGAAGGTAAATTCTGTCGAGGAAATTACCCCTCTCAATGATAAAGTTGATTTAATTATTTCTCTACTTACCAAGCAACCCTCTATTGATCCTCATGATGTTCCTTTAAATTCTTTGGTTGCTCAGGAACAAGTAGATGTGAACTTCATTGCTAGAAACAACTTTAATAAAAATCCTTATAGGGGCAACTTTTCTAGTAATCCTAGACCGTTTCCATCCACTTATGGGAACAACAACACCTACCCTAGCAACAAGAGCCCCACTTTTGAACTAGAAAATATGCTTAGAGACTTAATCACTACCCAAAAAGCCTTCAACAAGAATGTGGAAGAAAAGCTAGCTAAACTAGATAATCTTTGTTTGAAGGTAGACAGCTTAGCCCTTGATGTTGAGATGTTAAAAATTACAACCTCTCCCCTTGAGGAGAGTAAGGCCACTCCTATTAATGCTATCCAGTTACAAATCAATGAAAATATTAGGATGATGGCTAAACTTAAAGAAAGATGGGCTAGAGAAAAAGAGGAAGAGGATAGAATTAAGAGCCTTCCTACACACCACACAGTTGCCACTATCCGAATTGTTGAGGACACTAAAACTATTAGCACTCAATGCACTCCTAGTCCCATCGAACCTATTAATGGTGATGCTAATACCTCAACCGTAGAAGAAGAAACTCCTATGAACATGGAGGGGTTCAAACAAATGAGCTTAGATGCCACTACTACCACCTTTGATAGTAGTGATATTGATTTTGACAGTTGCACCCTGTCAGAAGTTATCAACTTATTACACAAAATGTCTATAGACCCCCACACTAGCACACTTAATCTTGCCTTCACGGAGCATATCACAAATGCTCTTATCAAATCTAGGGAGGAGAAGCTTAGGATAGAAGCCTCCATACCTAGGAAGCTAGATGATGGTTGGGACCCCATGATAAAAAATAAATTAAATAACTTCTCTTGCTATGCTTTATGTGACATTGGAGCTAGTACCTTCGTCATGCCCAAAAGAATGTATGATATGTTTGACTTGAAACCTTTTGACTCATGTTCTTTTGGTGTTCGCCTTGTCGACTCTTCCGTAAATAAACCTTTGGGGAATATCGTCGATGTTCTTATCATTGTCAATGACAACTATGTTCCCGTTGATTTTATCATTATGGATATAGAGTGTGAACCTTTATGTCCAATTATTTTGGGATGTTCCTTTTCTTCGCACCGTTGGTGCTGTTATTGACATAAAAGAAGGAAATATAAAATTCCAATTCCCTCTCAAAAAGGGATGGAACACTTCCCTAGAAATAAAATCAAGTTACCTTTTGAGTCCATTACACGGGCAAGCTATTCTCTTTCTCTTGATAAAACTTGATTCTTCGTTTGCCTTATGCCTAGCTTAAAGGCGTAAAAGAAAGCGCTTGTTGGGAGGCAACCCAAGATGTTTTTTACTTCTGTTTTTAGTGGTCTTGGTGATTGTTACTACTGTAGAAACATCATTGTATCTTTATTTTCAAGCTTTGTGCCAAGTTATAGTCTCTTATGACAAGGGAAGTGAAAGTTGTGACATGCTGTCCAGAAAACAGATTCTGTCCTCGTGACGGAAAAAATCAGAATAAATCACCAGTTCATCTTTTTTAGCTGAATTTTTTACACAACATGCTCTATACAATCTAGGAACTTTCTAATGTTCTGAGTTTTTTATTTGAGTTGCATAAGTGCCCCTAAAAATTCTTTACTACCTGCTGTTCTGTTTTTCACAGATTCTGCCATGTTTTGTCTCTCCTAACTTTTGCAAACCTTAAGCTTGCTTTTTATTTGCAAACACATTTTGGCAATCTTTAGAAACAGTAGCTCTTCAAGAATATCTTTATATCTAGTGGGGAAAAATTATTTATTAAGGGTACTAACCTCTCTAATCAGCTTATGCTGAGTTGTGTATGAAGGGAGTTTTCAAGTGTGCGATGGAAGATGATGAAAGAAGATTCGGGAGTGTCAAGCGCTCAAGCTTGGGGATGCCCCCATGCATCCCCAATAAGTATTCAAGGATACTCAAGCGTCTAATATTAGGGATGCCCCCGAGCATCCCCTTCTCCATAAACAATCATCAGTTCGTCCTTCATCTCACTATAATTTTATCACTTCATGCGTTGTGTGCTATTCTTGGAGCGTCTCGCTCTTAGGTTTTGTTTTTAGTTTTCTTTAGCTTTGCTTGCTGTTCATAACAAGTTACACTTTCATACACTTTGATCATATTTGGACTAACCTACTAACTCAGTGCACCCCAGTGCCAGTTCCTGTTTTCTGCTGTTTTTCTATTTCAGTTTTTCCCCATATAAAAAATGCTCCAAAAATCAGGGGAAATCAGATAAAAAATCAGCGTGTCGGAAGACTCCAGAAGCCCGAAGGAGGGCCAGGGGGCCACCACCAGGCACCCAGGTGGCCAGCTGGCGCGGCCAGGGGCCTGGCCGCGCCAGGGGGGCTCCTCGGCCCCTGGTGGCCCCCTTGGCTGCCCCCCTTCGCCTATTTATTCTCCGTCACAGGGAAACTCCGTAGACAGAACCCTATTTCGCAAATTCTCCTCTGTTCCGCCGCCGCCTCGCTTCCAAGATCGGGAGCACCGCCAGGACCCTTCCCGGCACCCTGCCGGAGGGAGGATCGACCTCCGGGAGCTTCTCCTCCACCATGGACGCCTTCCCGGATGTGTCGTGAGTAGTCTACCTTGGACCATGGGTTCGTGATCAGTAGCTATGTGATGTTATCCTCCCCTCTTTGTCCTTCATTGTTTAGACCTCGTGAGCTGCCCTACATGATCGAGGCACATATGTAATTCTTTCTGATTTTGCTATGCTGAGTTTGATGGGATCTGATGGATTATGAGATTATGTTCAGATTGTGATAGAGTAATATAATTGGTTCTTATCTTTTGTATTTTTGTTCCGAAGTAATTCTTGCATGTTCTCCGTTTCTATTTATTGCTTTGGACAAGTGTTAGGTAGTAACTCCAAGAGGGAACGTTATGCTCGATTGTGGGTACATGCCCCCTGATGACACGCTTGAGTGACAGAAACATGAGTCTAGGGGATTGATGGTATGAATTAACGCCCCTCGTTGGTTACCCAAAGTGGAAGGTTGAGATGTAGATAGCAGCAATTTCCCTTAGCGAAGATGCTAAGGTTGAGTGTCAGACCAATAGGACTCCAACAGATACAAGAAGGTGGCAAGGAAACAATGGCACCGTTTTAGACAAAAGTTGCTTCCTTGACCTGGACCTGCACACACAACAAATAACTTTGCTTCCCAACGAGTACAGAGGAGTTGTCAATTCCTCCGGCCTTGTTGTTTACAAAGGATAAAAAGCACGGGATAATAATGATAGTGATAGCAACTGAAAAGTAAATAAAGCAGTAAATTGATAGTGGGTGTAAACAGTATTGGAAATATGGACTGGGGTCCTATGATGTTCACTAGTGATGTCTCTCTCCCAAAAGACGATAAAATAACCATGCGAGGTAAACAAATTACAGCTGGGCAATTGACAGGATTATGTGCGCAAACCAATGCTAATTATTCTATAAAGAAAGGAAGAGGCTCAAAAGCATGGGAGGTACGCCAAGACAAGTAGACCGAAATCCATCTGCATCTACCTACTAATCATCCACCTTGAGATATCTATCCAGAACATCTCGCTGGTATTAAGTTGCGAATTCCACCCAAAGTGTAAACTCAAAGCAACAGGCAACTGCATTAAAGAACTTTGCATAAAGTAAACAATCCTTGCACCCGCAAGTACAAGCACCGTTGTTTCCCCCCTTGTGGCAACAACACATCCCCTAGACTCATTTTTCTGTCACTCAAGCTAGTTATCGGGGGGGCATGAACCCACGATCATGCATAACGCTCCCTCTTGGAGTCACTACCTACTACTTGGCCAAAGAAATAAACATCAACGGAGAACATGCAATAATTACTCTAGAACATAAATACAAAAGAGGAGAATCAAATATATTATTCAAACACAATCTGAACATAATCTCATAATCCATCGGATCCCAGCAAACTCAGCATAGCAACAGCAGAAATATTACATATGTGCCTCGATCATGTAGGGCAGCTCACGAGGTCTAATCCATGAAGATCAAAGAGGGGAGGAGAACATCACATAGCTACTGATCATAGACCCATGGTCCAAGGTAGACTACTCACGGTTCATCCGGGAAGCATCCATGGTGGTGGAGAAGCTCCCGGAGGAGGTTCCTCCCTACGGCAGGGTGCCGGGAAGAGGTCTTCTGGTGCTCCCGATCTTGGATGCGCGGCGGCGGCGGAACAGAGGAGAGATCGCAAAAAAGGGTTCCCGTCACGGGGGTTTCACGTCACTAGGATTATATGGGCGAAGGGGGAAGCCAGGGGGGGCCACCAGGGGTCCAGGCGGCCCCCTGGCGCGGCCCCACCCTAGGGCACGCCGGGAGGGCGCCAGGGGCCCTGGTGGGTCCCCTCTGGCCCCCCTCGGTGATTCCCGAAGATTCTTCTACGTTGATTTTTTATTAGATTTTTCCCAAATTTTTGGAGCACTTTTAATATGGGGGAAACCTGAAATAGAAAAACAGCAGAAAACAGGAACTGGCACTGGGGTGCACTGAGTTAATAGGTTAGTCCAAATATGATCAAAAGTGTATGGAAGTTCATCAATGTCATAGCAATATCACACAAAAGAGGCATGGAGCAAGAAGAAATTATAGATACGTTTTGGACGTATCAACATCCCCAAGCTTAATTCCTGCTCGTCCTCGAGTAGCTAAAAGATAAAAGCATAATTTCTATGGTGACATGCTAACAACCATAAAAGAACTTTTAAGTAAAGCAATCAAGGCATGTAATTCAGTTCAAGTCATAACAGGCAAGAGTCTATATTTAGCATTGAAATAAGCAACATAAGAACATAAAGGTGCAAGAGCTCTCGCTGTCCGTGACTCGAATGTCTCCAAATGGTGTTTGCGTGCAAGAAAGGGGATAGGGATATACGTGAGAAAAAGTATTTTTGTGTTGAGAACTCAATCTACTAAAGTTTCACACTTGGTCTTCTTTGGAATCTTATCTTGACTCATCCCCAGACCACTAGCCAGGTACAAGTCAAAATGATCCACTCCTTTTCAACATTTTGAGCACTCATGCAATGGATGAGCGTAAGCAAGAAAGTTGAAACTGTTGGATATGTGCCCTAGAGACAAATTAATAAAGATATTTGTCACATATCCGTTTTGTTCATAATATGTTTTATACTGTGCTATAACTGTATTACTTGGAAATACTAATACAGGTGTAGTATAAAACATGGTCCGTAGTTTAACTCGGGTAAACTATCTCATTGGGCAATTGATTGATCAAGCTTTCCTGATCATGGCGACACTTAAGTCCATTGACAATAAGGTCATATCGTTAAGGGGAATGATGTGATGGACGTACACCCACCTAAAGTATTGCAATGTGATCGAGTCACATAGTTCAGCGTTGCTATGACTTTGTAACATATGGCTTAGTCCTTAGACCGTAATGATCATACGTAATTGTCATCTATGAGGAGACTTTGATTTGTATCCCACCGCCTGACTGAAATATGCTGGCTATAACGGTGCACTTTGGGTATTCCGAAATAGATGGTTGATGAGTATGTTAATAGATCAGAGCGGGATTTGTCAGTCCTTGTGACAGGACAGGTACTCTGGGCCCACTCGGTGATATTGCATCAACACCTTGCAAGGACGTGACTAGGTCACAAGAGATGCAATGATCATGGACGAGAGAAGTTGTTTGTTGTGAACTAGACGTGAACACGGTATGTAGGATACCGACGATCAAACCTCGGACAAACAAAGTACCGCAGCACAAAGGGATTACGTCGTATCGTTAACGGTTTCCAAAAGCGATCGAAGTTCATTCGATGGAAGCGCAGGGGCTATCAAGGATTGTAACCAGGTCCAACTGACTAGTCATTGGTCAATGAGAAGAGTCTCAACCATGTTTGCTGTTTCTCAGACCGTTAGGGTGTTACACTTAAGGGCAATCGACGCATAGGACAGTTACGGGATCAATCGGTGAAATAGGAGGAATCACCGGAATAGTTCCGGAGGAGGACGGAATGGTTTCCGGACATTTTTAATAGTTCAAAATAAAGCTTAATTTTTTTAATAATGTTTTATTATTTAATTATCTGAATTAATTATTTAAAACATATTAAATAAATTAAAAAATGGGAAAAAGGCTAAATGGGCCCATGGGGCCCATTAAGGGAGGAGGGGGTCTCCCCCCTTGGGCTTGGCGCCAAGGGTGGGGCCCACCACCCCCCTTGGCCGGCGCACTCCCCCCCTTGGGAGTTTAGTCCCACATGGGGGAGGGGAGGAGGATGGCACCCCCCCTTGGCCTATATAAGGAGGGGTAGACCCCCCTTTTTCCTACACACCAATATCTCCTTCTTCCTCCTTCTCCTTCTCGGAAGTGGAATCCCCTTGTTTGGAGTCTGCACCAGGATTGGAGTTCTCCACCATAAGGCAGGCCGTCGTTCTGCTGGAGTCAGGATCCGTAGCCGTCTTTCTTCTGCTGCTCGCCTGGTTCGGGCCCCGGGAGGAACATCGATTGTACCGTACGTGTATAATCTCTTCGAGGCACTACACCTGTGGTGCTACTTCATCGCTGGAGGTTTACCGGGAGTCATCCTCGCCGGTGTTGGTCTTCTACACGACAGGGAGGTCGTAGTTCCGAGTCTACGCCATCCACGTTCGCAAGAACGTTTCCCTCTTTCGGTCTTCAAAGGTATGAACACCGATTCCCTCCGTTACTTTACATCGCCATAGCATAGATCTTGGGTTCGGGTACCGTAGGTATGGAAAATTTGTGTTTTCTTCCCCGTATCCCACACTGGTATCATGAGCTAGCTATGTGTAGATGTATTGTACGGGTAGAACACATCTAGGATGTGGGCATCGAATCTTCATTCGTTACCCTCCCACGTGTACTCATTTAGCGTTGCGGCAATGTTTGATGAAGCGGCCCCCGACCGACCTTACGCGTTTACGCGAGACTGGTTCCACGCTTGACATATGGCTTGTACCATATAAAGTGGCTGGGGGGGTGTCTGTCTCTCTGCATTAGCGATGCGAACATGTTTGCAACGGAGGGCCCCGACAGGGGTGTAATAGAGACGGATGGGAGACGGTGTTGTGGCATGTTTTTCGCAGGATAGAAAAGGTTCTCTCTCTCGAAACCCCTAGCAGCCACGTAAAACTTGCACAAGCTAAAGTAGAAAGGCGTTTAACTTTTCTTTGCATGAAGGGGGATCATGGGCTGTATGATTTACAGTTTTACTTTCGGTTTTATGCTAGTATGCTAGATATATCGACGGTAGCACAAAACAGGATCATCTCTCACAATACCAACATTGTGTTCTCCCTTGGTGGGCACCGCCTGGAAGGTTCTCCCATATGGCTTGATGCTCCGTACATACCGGAGTTGTCCTACATATTCAACGGAGTTCGCATGAGGTTGGGTTCGGCAAGCCTGGCATATGCAGATATGGCCTTGCTGAACAGCTAACATCAAGGTTCGATTGGCAGGCTTGACGTATGTAGACGCGGGCCTGGAACACAGGAGACCGAAAGGTCGAGCACGAGTCACATGCCTGATGTGATTGGCTTAGAGGCCTACCTGGTTCGCATACTGATGGCCGTGACGATCGGGGGAGGTATGGGGGCTGTGATTGTGTAATCACTTAGTTAAATTGAGAGGTGTTTATCTAAGTGGGAGCTTTCTAGAATTTTGAGATTAATTGAAACTCCACATTATGAACAAAAGTCTAAATATGTATCCTTGTGAATCAACCTTGTAGATGGTAGCACCTCGCCCCTCGTTCAACTTAGGATCATTCCTAGAGAAAGATAAGCTAAAAACAGATGGGACAAACTTCACCAACTGGTTCCGCACCCTGAGGATTCTCCTCGTTCCCCTCAAGATGGCATACGTACTAGAGGGCGCGTTAGGTGACGCACCAGCAGATGATGCCAGTCAGAATGAGAAGAATGTCTATCTCTCCAGGACGTATGATTACAACCTTGTCCAGAGTGGCATGCTCTACTCCATGGAGGCTGAGCTGCAGAAACCCTTTGAGAGGATGGGTGCATATGAGATTATCACCGACCTCAAGGCGGTCTTCGCACCTCAAGCCAGGGCTGAACGGTACGAGGCTTCTGAAGCCTTATTCTCAGCAAAGATGGACGAGCACGGCAGCGTGAGTGAGCACGTAGTCAAAATGTCTGGCTACGTTCAGCGCTTGAATGCTCTGGAATGCCAGATTCCAGATGAACTTGCTGTTGATAGGGTGTTGCAGTCGCTTCTCCCTAGCTACAAAGGCTTTGTGCTGAACTAAAACATGCAGGGGATGATCAAAACCCCTTCTGAGTTGTTCGCCATGCTGAAGGGCGCCGAGGTTGAGATCAAGAAGGAGCACGCCGTCTTCATGGTCAACAAGACCACTGACTTCAAGAAGTCAAGAAGGCGGGAGAAGGCCAAGAGAGGTGGCCCCAAGAGGGATGGCAAGTCAGTTGCCGCTCCTCCCAAGGCACCCAAGCCTAAACCCGGAGTGGAGTGCTTCTACTGCAAGGGTGAAGGTCACTGGAAACGCAACCGCCCCAAGTACCTAAAGGACAAGAAGGCTGGCAAGGTCGCCGAGAGAGACGAAGGTATATTTGATATACATATTGTTGATCTTCTCTTGACAAGCGCCGGGAACACATCCTGGATACTTGATACAGGACCTGTCGCTCATATTTCTAATTCCATTCAGGGACTAAGGAATAAGAGACGCTTGCTCAAGGATGAAGTGACGATGTGCGTGGGGAATGGCTGTCAAATTGAAGTCTTGGCGGTCGGCACGAAGCATCTTAGTCTCCCTTCGGGATTGGTTTTAGTTCTGAATAATTGCTACTATGTACCCGCGTTGAGTGTGAACATCGTTAGTGGCTCTTGCTTGAAGCGAGACCGCTATTCTTTTAAGTCTGATACAATTGGTTGTTCGATTTATAAGGATGAAATGTTTTATGTTCACGCACCGGAGTTGCATGGTTTATTCGTACTGGATCTCGATGGTGACGTGTGTCACATTAACAATATTGAGGCCAAAAGATTGAAGAATGATGAAGATCACATGAAGATGTGGCATTGCCGACTTGGTCATATTGGTATAAAGCCCATGGAGAAGCTCCATAAGGATGGACTTCTTGAGTCATTGGATTTTGGATCCCTTGATACATGTGAACCATGCCTCATGGGCAAAATGACAAGGACTCCATTCAATGGGATAATGGAGCGTGCGGATGACTTATTGGGGATCATACACACGGATGTATGTGGACCCATGAACGTCCCCACTCGCAATGGTCTTCGTTACTTCGTGACCTTTACTTATGACTTGAGTAGATATGGGTATATTTATTTGATGAAGCACAAGTCTGAAACCTTTGAAAAGTTCAAGGAATTTCAGAATGAGGTCGAAAATCAACTCGGAAAGAAAATCAAGCACCTTCGATCGGATCGAGGTGGCGAGTATTTGAGTCACGAGTTTGGCAATCATCTGAAGTCTTGTGGCATAGTACCACAACTTACGCCGGCAGGCACACCTCAGAGAAACGGTGTGGCTGAGCGACGTAATCGAATCCTATTGGATAGCGTACGATCGATGACGTCTCATACTGATTTGCCTGTGCCATTCTGGGGGTATGCATTAGAAACTGCCGCTCATATTCTTAATAGGGCACCATCCAAATCCGTAAAAACAACACCATTTGAAGAATGGCATGGCACGAAACCTAAGTTGTCTCACCTGAAGATTTGGGGTTGTGAGGCTTATGTTAGGAAACTACAGCCTGACAAAATTGAATCCAAGGCGGATAAGTGCATCTTTGTGGGCTATCCCAAGGAAACTTGTGGATACACCTTCTACAACAAGTCTGACAGCAAAATGTTTGTTTCCAAGACGGGACACTTTCTTGAGAAGGAGTTTCTCGCGAAAGAGTTGAGTGGGAGGAAAATAGACCTCGATGAAGTGACTGACCAATCACTCAAATTGGAAGAAACGGCTACGGAAATTGTTCTGGAACCATCTTCCACAGTGGGAGCTGAAGAGAATGGCCAGAACGACATTCATAACGATCATGACATTGATGATGATCATGATGAGAATGAAGAGGAACCTTTTATGCCCCGTAGGTCATCAAGAGTCCATCAACCTACTGAGTTTTACGGACAACTTGTGAATGCAATCTCGGCTGATGAGTCGGATGAACCTACAAGTTACAAAGAAGCAATGGAGGGACCCGAGTCCGAGAAATGGCTTGAAGACATGAAATCCGAAATAGACTCCATGTACACCAACAAAGTATGGACTTTGGTGGATATTCCCGAGGACCGCAAGGCCGTCGAGAATAAATGGATTTTCAAGAAAAAGAATGACGCAGACGGAAATGTATCTGTGACATCCTGGATTTTGGAACTTTCTTTCTTCGAAAACTTTTCGGATTTATTTCTGGATTTGCTGTTGGAGTTGATTTTGATCACCTTGTTGGACTTGAAAATTGAGCATATTTTCTTTCCATGCTCAAGTGGCCCTTGAATCCAAGCCTATCCATGCCATTCCATGGACCCATCTCATCCAAGCCACCATTTTATTTAAACCATATATTCCTTTTTCCAATAAAAGGGATATTCCTATTATTTGAGGTTTGTGAAGCAGCCCCTATTTATGTTGCTCCATAAATCCCCAAATAATTCCCACATGTCATTGACATCATATCTTGCCAAATTCTCTAAAACATTTCATAGCCCAAGTGGAATTTTCCTCTAGAAAAATTCATTTGCCTGTGGGGGCAGATTGGAGCTTTGTGGACGGAGTGCCATTTATATTGATTCATTGCTGGTGAAACTTTTTGTTCAATCTCATATGATCATATGATTCATCTCCACCAAATTCCACCACCATTTGATTAGCCAAACTCCCACAATAAATTCCCAAAGTTTGGGTGCAGCAAAGGGGCATTGTGAAGCAAGTGCATGATAGGGGATCCCATTTGCCTTGAAATTTTTTGAGCATGATCCTACCACCAAATAACTCCACCAAACCAAATATGAGCCAAATACCATGAACCATGTGAGTGCACCATCATGTTGAAGTTTCTGGTCAGTGGGCCACATTGTGAAGCAAGTGCTAGCTATGTGTGTCCAATGGCCATGAAATTTTATACACATGTGCACCATGCCAAATAACCCCAGTACACCAATTTTCAGCCAAATACACCAACCAGTGAGATGCTAGTCTCACCAATGCATTCTGACCTATTTGGTGCTTTACAAAGGAAGTACCAAAAATATTGATCCAAATGATGTGAAACTTGGTGTACATACTCATCCTAGTGTATGATTAAGCTATGCATAATATCAAGCCTAGGGGATCTATGTACAAGCCACACCACAGCACAAGCACCTTCTGCAGCATTGTGCTATTTACAAAGCAAGTACCATGTACATTGTTTTGTTTGAGCCCAAACTTCTCAGACCTCTAGTACTTTGTACCCCACAGCCATAAGACAACTTGAACCTATCCAAACCCCCACCATGTGAGCTGTGCTTCTGCTCCAAGTTTGCTGTATCCAACTTCAGAAGGAGATAGAGATCACCACAGTGCACCTATTGCCAAACCAGCTGTACCACTTGCTAAGCGTGCGAAGGACAACAGGATAGACATCCTTGGCCACGAAGAAACCCTCCCCAGATGGACCTCCCCTTGGTGGCCACTCCATTGGCGTGCTCTGGACGCGCACTGTGCGCGCACACGTGCTCTGCACGCGTGCCCGACGCGTCGCCGTCTCGCCACTGTGCCCCCGTCCTCTTCTGGTTGTCACCCCGCGCCGCAAGGCTTTCCAGCACGCGTGCCCCCTCTCGAATCCCCTCGACGCCGCACGAGCCGCTAGCTAGCCGCCCACCATGGCCGCATCCTCTTGGCTCTGCCCGAGCTCGGAATCGGCCGCCCCTCCTATAAATAGTGCCTGCTCCCGACCCTCCAGAGCACCCAGCACCTTCCCCCACTCCTCCTAGCCCCTTCCCCATGACCAATTCCACGCCGGAGGCCACCATTGCCCGCCGCTGACCTCCAGTGCCGCCGCCGGCCTTCCGCCGAATCCGCACGGCTGGAGCCACCTCCTCTCCCTCTGTCCGCTCCCGAGCTTCCTATAGCCGCCCCCTCGCAGGACCTCTCCCAGCGGCCTCGCCGGCCCGAGCCGCGCTGCCGCCTCGCCCAGCCAGGGCCAGCCGCGCTGCCGGCCTGCTGCTATCGGTGCAGGCGCCGCAGCCGCTCCGCCCGACTCCTCTGCCACCGGCGCCCCACGCGGCCAACCTCCCCTGTCTTCCAGGTTCTTGCGTCGTGAGGTAGAAGAAGAGAGAACAGAGGAGGAGGAGGAGACTGCCAGGAGGGTCCCGCGTGTCAGCCAGCTGGGGCGCTTTCTTCCAGTGGAGACAGATTTGCCGCGGTACACTTTCGCTTAAGGGAAGCGTACTTCGGCCTCCCTCAGCCCAAAATACGCTTTCCCCTCTGGGAAGCGTATTTCCCTCTTCAGCAGCTCAGAGTGCGCTCTCACTGTTCTGAAAGCGTATTCCCCCCAAAAACAGCCCCCACACCCGATACCGTTTCGGCCGTATCTCCGCAACCGTAAGTCCAAATGAGGCGATTCTTTTTGCGTTGGTTTCGTATCGAGCTCCTCTTCGTGTTGGCATAGGTTTTATGCCATGGTTCTTTGTGTTATTTTTCTGGTTAGGTCAAAGTGATCTGACCCCCCCTTCTTGCCGTGCCGTTTTGTTCGGTTTTTGCAGGGCTTTGTTGGTGTCGAAGACCGGGAGTGTTCCACACTCCTCTGGTGAAGGCAAGCCACATTACCCTTTGCACCTTTGCAAAGCTTTGACGTGCTTTAAATTTTTTTGTTCGATGATATGCTTATACCGGTCATTGTGATCATGTTGCTATGCTATAATTGATGCCATGCTATGCTTGATGTTATGAGTACCATGCTATACCATGTATTGCCATGTTGCATCCATGCTATGTCTTAATCATATCTTTGCCATGTTATACTTTGCACCATCTAACCACAACAACACCATATCAAGTTGATCCTATTATATCTATGCTAGTTCATGCTATGCCTGAGTCATGCTTAACTGCATTCATAATGTTGCCATGTTAAATGACTCAATCTTTGTAACACGGATAAGTTCACCATCTAAAACGTGCTTGATCATATCTGAAACTGTCATCTTAATATGCTATTCATTGATCTGATACTCATGTTGCACCTGATACTTGTGTTCACTGTTGGAGATATGCTTCGTGACAAGTTGATCAGGTGCCACCGAACCGGACTTATCCATGCAGCCACATTTGCTTGTATGGGTGGGCCTTGACTCGGGCTATCGTAGTGCCTTCTATGGATATCACCAAGTAGGGGGGATTATGCACGCACGCTACCCTGGTCCGGTAGGTGGTGATAATCTCGACATCCATAGTTGTTATGAGCTCAGTCCCAGTGGGACAAGTTGCCACAAGGTGGCGGGGTGGTTGAAGGTGGTAACGTGGACACCCAACCACAGGGATACCCAAGACCGTGTGTCGGTGAGTCCGTAGGGAGGTAACACGGTAGTCGGGTTTCGTTGGAGATGTCCTAGTCCACTCCTGCGGTGCGAGTTCCAAGGATCCTGTGGGACAAGTACCGAGGTGCTAGATGGAGGAGGAACTCCATAATGTGGGTAACGTGCACAAACTCTGCAGAGTCAAAATCTATTCGAATAGCCGCGTCCTCGGTCATGGGACACAGTTCGTACTAGGTCACACCATTATGATCAACTTGAGTACGGTGGCAAGTTTGTGGTAAGTGGATGGTTGTGCTATAAGTGGACTGGTTGGGTGGTAACAGAGGACACCTAACCCGTTGAATGGTCGTCCGATGACCCGTTTGGTCATGTGACGCCCCGTGGAAGTTATTGGTCATGAGGTGACCCGGTGCTTGAGTCTATAAGAAGTCCGAGGTAAGCCACGTGGTCGTGCGACGATCATGTGGGGTACATTGTGTGTGCATTAGACTTAATGCTGTTAATATGCTTAATGATTATATCTGTTTGCATGATATTGTTGCTCACCTGTTTAAGTCACTAATATACTTTAACTTGTTGCCATGTTATTGTTTTGCCTTGTTGCATGGTTGTTGTGAGCTTGAAAGTACATTCAATGTACTGACCTGGCGTGTTATGCCAGATTTGCAGGCCGTGCTTGGATGCGTAGGACGATGTTCCCGGTGTATGCGAGCTAGGAGGTGTCCCAGCCAGTGTCCCTGTGGATTGGTGTTCGTCATCGACGTTATTGTTCCGCTGCCGTCGTTATTCCGCTGATAGAGTTATGCTGCTGGTTGGTGTAGGGCTGAGGCTAGCCTGAGGAGCAAGTTGTGTCTCCGCTAGCGTTGTAATAGACCTTGTGTACCCCTATATTTGTAATAGAAAGATGTTCAGTTCTATATCAATCAGTGCCATGCTCCAGAAGACTTGATCTCTGGGCTGGTGCACGGAGCGTTCCGGTCCTCTGAGCCGGGGTGCCACAACGGTTGGTATCAGAGCAGGACTGGCTGTAGGACCCGCTATCCCGCGCGAACGTTAGAAGGACGTTAGATTGACGTTAGAGATAGAGTATATCTTGCTTGTGTGATGCTATTGCTTGTTGCATTTGTCTGCTGCATATAGACGGTATGTTTTCGCTAATGATCTGATCTGACGAGTATAGATGGCGGAATACCCGGTGGGCTACACAGGATCCTCGTCCGCGACCAACTTTGACTACCTCCTTGCAGACGTATGGTGGACTCTCTACCCCAGTGGAGAGTTTCCAAGGTACCAAGTTTCCCAGACGCCGATCGGAGGGCAGCTGTTTGAGTATCGTGCCAACGTCTACATGTCAGCCACCATCCCCATCGGCGTGCGCTCCTACAACTTCCAGGGTGGACCCGCTTCTACCCCGGATCGTGCCATTCAGCTTGCCGCGATGGCGGGCCTGTTAGGCCTACGCCACCAGGAGAGTGCGATGCATCATAATCGCGCCTTCCATTTCTACCCCACCTTAGGAGCGACTCCGCAGCAAGTAAGGTTTCCTCGCCCCCTGGCGGAAGCCGATGCAGCGGTGATCACCATGTCCCGCTACATGATCTCCCAGTACGCCCTCATCGTCGAGCTAGGCCGTGATGCAAGGGATGCAAGGAGAGCTCTTGCCGCAGCCTTATCGGTGTCGACTTCTTCGCCCACTCCTGCCACCCCCGGCAACCCGCCGTCAGATCAGAACGCCTGAGTTTCGCGTAGTTCGTGATGCATGAGTAGTAGCGTTGCATGTTGCCTGTTGCATGTTGATGTGTGTAGCAATAAGTTGAGATCTTGCGTGTGATCTCAGTGCTTGTTTAGTGTTGCTATTCTTTCTTAATTCTTGTTGTTGGTTCATTGTTCTTCGGCAGTTACTAACTCTGTTTTGGCAGGTGTTAGATGACTTGGATGGACCCTTGCTTGTTGTTCTTCGATATTGGCACCACGTCTGGTTCTGAGCTGATGCATCGTCGGCCGTCCGGAGTGGATGCCTGTTTTACATTTCTCTTTTCAACAACCGACCCGTGTTCTGAGCTGCTTTTCGGCCGTCTCGGGCAGTTGTTGAGTTTCTTTTCGCAGTGGAGACCCTATGCTCTGAGCTGTTTTCTCGACCGTCTTAGGGGACCTCTGCATTCTTTTTATCAACATTGCCTCATGCTCTGAGCTGATTTCGGTCAGCCGTCTTGAGAAATGCTTGATCTATTCCAGTACAAGTCCCAGATCTGAGTTGTAAAGACCGTTCTGGTGGCTACTGGGTTATTCGTTGTTTTCTTTGCAAGGAGTCCGGATAATCATCGACTACCGCTAAAGCTGATGAAGTAGCAAGCCGCTTCTCGTTTGCTTTTACCCCGTGGTTTTCTTCGTTGGTTCTTCTTTTGGTTCTTTGGTGTCACTTTCTCTGCCCCGATGAAAAGTTGCTCATAACCCCGCATACCTCGAAGAATCAGTGCAATACCGCAGAGCAGCATGAAGACACCAAGTCAAGGACCCACACCAGCTTGCAGCAGAAGTATTCAACCTCATATGAGTCTGCTCGAATGAACCAAGTCAGCATTATTCCGGTGGATGTTACAGTCATGAAGATTCTATCAGTGGAGGACCGCAAAGAAATAAGAAAATCAACCAGGCATGAATGACGCATACCCGGTTGCATCTCACACATTTTTCTCAAGTATGAAGCATATGGCAACCATCAGGCCTGCACTTCAGAACAGCCTGAACACTCAGACAGTTAAATGCTGCAATGATGCGGGAAATCAGCTAGTCAAAAAGGATTTGTACCCAGTTGCGTTGGAAGCAAGCGGCTCACGAATGGATGCTACCCAAGATATCCATTGAGTCCCGTCTACATCGACTATGTCAGCCGCAGAGATTCATGCAAAGATAAGCAACGACTGTGACCCACGAGCATATGCACCCAAGGCAGGACAAACACCAGCTACAGTCCGATGCAATATAATTTATTTCGGTATATTCCGGAAGGTGACCAAGACACATCATGAATCCCAAATGATCGGAAGAATGTTTTCCCCTCATCAGCCGGCAGTCAGAATCCTGTCAGACACCATGGTCAGATTTACCTCCAAGCCATTGAGGGAAAGCTTCTAACAGAAGGAACCCCAGTCTTCCGTGACAAGGTACCCGGCACAGCAGACTTGTACAGTATCAGCCTTCCTCAATACGCTGCCGGGATATCTTCTCAGCCAAGAAAGTCAGCCTTCCTCCACAAGCCACCGATAGAAGCCTACAAGTGCAAGACACTCGATCGTGCTCGGTACGCCACAGGGACGGACTCCAGCATAAGCCGCTCGGTCGTCTAAAGTGAATTGCTGCAAAAACTTTCAGCAGAAGGAACCGATGTATCCACATTATAAAGAGGAAAACTTCCAGGACAAGACAACCCATCTTCGTCAGTAAGTTATTAAGAAAGATTCCAAGGCAAGGCACCCAGCCTTCTTCAGCAAGCTATCGAGGCAGCTTCCCGTGTATGACACCCTGCCTTCCTCAGCAAGCTACCACAAGCTTCGCGGACAAGATACCAGTCTTCCTTGACGAGTCATCATACCTGCAACAGTGTTGTCAGAAATCCAGCCATGCAGGACAGTGAAGGCTTCAGCATCGTCAGGACCCGCATATGGTTAGGGGTATTCTTATCAAGTATGAAAGCTACCCCTGTGTAGATACCACCATGCTCGTAATCATGGGAGAATTATTCATATGAACATCGGTGAAGAACCGCAACTCTCGGGAAACAAGTCCGCAGAAAAGTCGGATACACATCTCAGCCTGGAATAAAGACTGACAAAGTCACCCTGAAGAAAGAAAGCAAGGGACGTTGAATCCTCCTTCCGTCATGAAGGTCAGCTCATCAGGACCGACAAGGCTCCGAAGAAGAATAATCTGGAGACCTCGTTCATTGCAACCAAGGTTACCCGGATGAAACAAGAGGCAAAAGGTGATGATAACCTGTCTATCTCAAAGATTGCGGTAGAACAATAAGCAGTTATGCAACAAGGAAAGAACCCTGACCGAAGAAAAGTCAGCACCAGAAGGTGATTGCCGCAGATGCAAGATCCAGGACAAACAGACACGATAGGTGTCAAACCTTGCTGCAGTCTGAGCAAGCGTGGAACCTCGCAAGTTGTCAGAAGTATGCAACTCTCGAGCCCGACGGGTTAGGCGGAATGAATCACATGGACCTCAAGTCAAATTTTGCCACAATCGGTTGAAGTCGTGTGGACCACCGTGGGTATCTAGCACAAAGAAAGCTCATTCACTACGGGCTAAGGACCGTGTACCGATCCAGTTAGCCCGAGCAATTACTCAAGTTCGGCATCGTCCGTCTTGCCAAGATACCACAGTCTGCTTCATTAAAGTTCACCCGCTCAGCTCGGCATTTCAATACAAGAACCGGATTGAAGCATATCAGAACCGATCACCACCCGGAATGAGCAGTCAAGTCAGGAAAACCTTAGCATGAGTAAATGTCCAAATTTTTTGCCCCGCTCCGAACCCTTGAGCACAATGGACATGCTAAAAGAAATGTGAGGCAACCCCACGTGCCGTCAGTCAAGGACCCGATAGTAAACATTCTGAGATACCAACTACCGATGAAGGCCAAGCTCTTTTCCTCAAAGAGGCCAATACAAATGATTCAGTACCGTACCCCAAATAAAGCCCGAGGTACCCCAGACACAGCATGGGTATCGTCAGCAGTCAGCCCATGACAAGACATTCCGTTACCATACAAGTCAGAAGATATGAGGATTGGAATCAGCAGGAAAGGATGTGAGGTATCAAAGAAGAAAATTCTGTCAGAACTACATATCGGGTGAAGTAAACCCCCTCACCAGATGTATTGGATGCTACCATGGGAACAATATGCGGTAAGAAGGAAATCCGAGAAGCAACAAGTTTCCGAAGGACGGCAAGTCTGCGATGGTTCCCTGAGCAACCAAATCTCGAGGACAAGATTTTTCTAAGGGGGGTAGGTCTGTGACATCCTGGATTTTGGAACTTTCTTTCTTCGAAAACTTTTCGGATTTATTTCTGGATTTGCTGTTGGAGTTGATTTTGGTCACCTCGTTGGACTTGAAAATTGAGCATATTTCTTTCCATGCTCAAGTGGCCCTTGAATCCAAGCCTATCCATGCCATTCCATGGACCCATCTCATCCAAGCCACCATTTTATTTAAACCATATATTCCTTTTTCCAATAAAAGGGATATTCCTATTTTTTGAGGTTTGTGAAGCAACCCCTATTTATGTTGCTCCATAAATCCCCAAATAATTCCCACATGTCATTGACATCATATCTTGCCAAATTCTCTAAAACATTTCATAGCCCAAGTGGATTTTTCCTCTAGAAAAATTCATTTGCCTGTGGGGGGCAAATTGGAGCTTTGTGAAGGGAGTGCCATTTATCTTGATCCATTGCTGGTGAAACTTTGTGTGCAGTCTCATATGATCATATGATTCATCTCCACCAAATTCCACCACCATTTGATTAGCCAAACTCCCACAATAAATTCCCAATGTTTGGGTGCAGCAAAGGGGCATTGTGAAGCAAGTGCATGATAGCGGATCCCATTTGCCTTGAAACTTTTTTAACATGATCCTACCACCAAACAACTCCACCAAACCAAATATTATCCAAATCCCATGAACCATGTGAGTGCACCATCATGTTGAAGTTTCTGGTCAGTGGGCCACATTGTGAAGCAAGTGCTAGCTATGTGTATCCAATGGCCATGAAATTTTATACGCATGTGCACCATACCAAATAACCCCAGTACACCAATTTTCAGCCAAATACACCAATCCAGTGAGATGCTAGCCTCACCAATGCATTCTGACCTATTTGGTGCTTTACAAAGGAAGTACCAAAAATATTGATCCAAATGATGTGAAACTTGGTGTACATACTCATCCTAGTGTATGATTGAGCTATGCAAAATATCAAGCCTAGGGGAGCTATGTACAAGACACACCACAACACAAGCACCTTCCGCAGCATTGTGCTATTTACAAAGCAAGTACCATGTACATTGTTTTGTTTGAGCCCAAACTTCTCAGACCTCTAGTACTTTGTACGCCAAAGCCATAAGACAACTTGAACCTATCCAAACCCCCACCATGTGAGATGTGCTTCTGCTCCAAGTTTGTTGTATCCAACTTCAGGAGAAATAGAGATCACCACAATGCACCTATTGCCAATCCAGCTGTACCACTTGCTAAGCGTGCGAAGGACAACAGGATAGACATCCTTGGCCACGAAGACACCCTCCCCAGATGGACCTCCCCTTGGTGGCCACGCCATTGGCGTGCTCTGGACGCGCACTGTGCGCGCACGCGTGCTCTGCCCGCGTGCCCGACGCGTCGCCGTCTCGCCACTGTGCCCCCGTCCTCTTCTGGTTGTCACCCCGCACCGCAAGGCTTTCCAGCACGCGTGCCCCCTCTCGAATCCCCTCGACGTCGCACGAGCCGCCAGCTAGCTGCCAACCATGGTCGCATCCTCTTGGCTCTGCCCGAGCTCGTAATCGTCCACCCCTCCTATAAATAGTGCCTGCTCCCGACCCTCCAGAGCACCCAACACCTTCCCCCACTCCTCCTAGCCCCTTCCCCACGACCAATTCCACGCCGGAGGCCACCATTGCCCGCCGCTGACCTCCAGTGCCACCGCCGGCCTTCCGCCGAATCTGCACGGCTGGAGCCACCTCCTCTCCCTCTGTCCGCGCCCGAGCTTCCTCCAGCCGCCCCCTCGCATGACCTCTCCCCGCGGCCTCGCCGGCCCGAGCCGCGCTGCCGCCGCAGCCGCCTCGCCCAGCCAGGGCCAGCCGCGCTGCCGGCCTGCCGCTATCGGCGGAGGCGCCGCAGCCGCTCCGCCCGACTCCTCTGCCGCCGGCGGGCTCCCCAGCTCCTCCCGTCGTCGGCGCCCCACGCGACCAACCTCCCCTGTCTCCCCGATTCTTGCGTCGTGAGGTAGAAGAAGAGAGGACAGAGGAGGAGGAGGAGACTGCCAGGAGGGTCCCGCGTGTCAGCCAGCTGAGGCGCTTACTTCCAGTGGAGACAGATTTGCCGCGGTACGCTTTCTCTTAAGGGAAGCGTACTTCGGCCTCCCTCAGCCCAAAATACGCTTTCACCTCTGGGAAGCGTATTTCCCTCTTCAGCAGCTCAGAGTGCTCTTTCACTGTTCTGAAAGCGTATTCCCCCCAAAAACAGCCCCCCCGATACCGTTTCGGCCGTATCTCCGCAACCGTAAGTCCAAATGAGGCGATTCTTTTTGCGTTGGTTTCGTATCGAGCTCCTCTTCGTGTTGGAATAGGTTTTATGCCATGGTTCTTTGTGTTCTTTTGCTGGTTAGGTCAAAGTGATCTGACCCCCTCTTCTCGCCGTGCCGTTTTGTTCGGTTTTTGCAGGGCTTTGTTTGTGTAGAAGACCAGGAGTGTTCCACACTCCTCTGGTGAAGGCAAGCCACAATACCCTTTGCACCTTTGCAAAGCTTTGACGTGCTTTAAAAATTGTTGTTCGATGATATGCTTATACCGGTGATTATGATCATGTTTCTATGCTATAATTGATGCCATGCTATGCTTGATGTTATGAGTACCATGCTATACCATGTATTGCCATGTTGCATCCATGCTATGTCTTAATCATATCTTTGCCATGTTATACTTTGCACCATCTAACCACAACAACACCATATCAAGTTGATCCTATTATATCTATGCTAGTTCATGCTATGCCTGAGTCATGCTTAACTGCATTCATAATGTTGCCATGTTAAATGACTCAATCTTTGTAACACGGATAAGTTCACCATCTAAAACGTGCTTGATCATATCTGAAACTGTCATGTTAATATGCTATGCATTGATCTGATACTCATGTTGCACCTGATACTTGTGTTCACTGTTGGAGATATGCTTCGTGACAAGTTGATCAGGTGCCACCGAACCGGACTTATCCGTGCAGCCACATTTGCTTGTATGGGCGGGCCTTGACTCGGGCTATCGTAGTGCCTTCTACGGATATCACCAAGTAGGGGGGATTATGCACGCACGCTACCCTGGCCCGGTAGGTGGTGATAATCTCGACATCCATAGTTGTTATGAGCTCAGTCCCAGTGGGACAAGTTGCCACAAGGTGGCGGGGTGGTTGAAGGTGGTAACGTGGACACCCAACCACAGGGATACCCAAGACCGTGTGTCGGTGAGTCCGTAGGGAGGTAACGCGGTAGTCGGGTTTCGTTGGAGATGTCCTAGTCCACTCCTGCGGTGCGAGTTCCAAGGATCCTGTGGGACAAGTACCGAGGTGCTGGATGGAGGAGGAACTCCATAATGTGGGTAACGTGCACAAACTCTGCAGAGTCAAAATCTATTCGAATAGCCGCGTCCTCGGTCATGGGACACATTTCGTACTAGGTCACACCATTATGATCAACTTGAGTACGGTGGCAAGTTTGTGGTAAGTGGATGGTTGTGCTATAAGTGGACTGGTTGGGTGGTAACAGAGGACACCTAACCCGTTGAATGGTCGTCCGATGACCCGTTTGGTCATGCGACGACCCGTGGAAGTGATTGGTCACGAGGTGACCCAGTTCTTGAGTATATATGGACTCCGAGGTAAGCCACATGGTCGTGCGACGATCATGTGGGGTACATTGTGTGTGCATTAGACTTAATGCTGTTAATATGCTTAATGATTATATCTGTTTGCATGATATTGTTGCTCACCTGTTTAAGTCACTAATATACTTTAACTTGTTGCCATGTTATTGTTTTGCCTTGCTGCATGGTTGTTGTGAGCTTGCAAGTACATTCAATGTACTGACCTGGCGTGTTATGCCAGATTTGCAGGCCGTGCTTGGATGCGTAGGACGACGTTCCCGGTGTATGCGAGCTAGGAGGTGTCCCAGCCAGTGTCCCTATGGATTGGTGTTCGTCATCGCCGTTATTGTTCCGCTGCCGTCGTTATTCCGCTGATAGAGTTATGCTGCTGGTTGGTGTAGGGCTGAGGCTAGCCTGAGGAGCAAGCTGTGTCTCCGCTAGCGTTGTAATAGACCTCGTGTACCCCTATATTTGTAATAGAAAGCTGTTCAGTTCTATATCAATCAGTGCCGTGCTCCAGAAGACTTGATCTCTAGGCTGGTGCAAGGTGCGTTCCGGTCCTCTGAGCCGGGGTGCCACAGTATCTGTCAACAAAGCTCGACTTGTCGCGAATGGGTTCTGAAAAATTCAAGGAGTTGACTACGAGGAGACGTTCTCTCCTGTAGCGATGATAAAGTCTATTCGGATCCTACTAGCAATAGCTGCATATCATGATTACGAGATATGGCAGATGGATGTGAAAACTGCATTCCTAAATGGCAACATTGAGAAGAGTTGTATATGATGCAACCAGAGGGGTTTGTCGATCCAAGGAACGCTGGTATGGTGTGCAAGTTTCAACGGTCCATCTATGGGTTGAAGCAGGCATCTCAGAGCTGGAATCTTCGATTTGATGAGATCATAAAATCTTTTGGATTTGTCCAAAACGTCGAAGAGTTCTGCGTCTATAAGAAACTGAGTGGGAGGTCTGTAGCATTCCTTTTGTTATATGTAGATGACATATTACTAATAGGGAACGATAAGAAATTCTTAGAGGAAGTGAAGGAATATCTGAATGGACAATTTTCCATGAAGGACCTAGGTGAAGCTGCGTACATATTGGGGATTAAGATCTATAGAGATAGACCTAATCGACGGTTGGCCTTGAGTCAGAGCACTTATATTGACAAGATATTGAAAAGGTTCAGTATGGGTAACTCCAAGAGAGTCCTCTTGCCAGTTATAAAAGGTGTCAAATTAAGCGTGACTCAATTCCCAACCACATCAAAAGAGAAGGAGGAGATGTCCTCAAAGCCCTATGCCTCAGCCATAGGTTCTCTCATGTATGCTATGTTATGTACCAGACCGGATTTAGCGCTGGCCATTAGTATGACTAATCGCTACCAGAGTAACCCGGGAATGGCTCACTGGACAGCAGTAAAGAACATCCTTAAGTACTTGAGAAGAACCAAGGATCTCTTTCTCATTTATGGAGGAGTTGATGAGGAGCTCACCGTAAAGGGTTACGTTGACGCAAGCCTCGGCTCAGATCTAGATGACTCGAAATCCCAGACGGGATATGTTTTCATGTTGAATGGTGGCACAATTAGCTAGAGGAGCGGCAAACAGTCAGTCGTCGCCCAATCTACAATGGAGTCAGAGTATATTGCCGCTTGCGAAGCGTCAAACGAGGCGCCGTGGCTGAAGAAGTTCGTGATCGAGCTTGGCGTCTTTCCCAGCTGCACTGACCCCGTGGGAATCTTCTGCGACAACACGCGTGCCATTGCTAACGCGAAGGAGCCAAGAACTCACTCTACAGCCAAGCACATCCTCCGAAAGTTCCATGTGACGCGAGACTACGTCAGGGATGGACACACTAGGATTCACAAGATACATACGGATCTGAACGCAGCAGACCCGATGAATAAAACTCTTCCACAGGGCAAGTTTGAAGAACACCGAGAGACCATTGGTGTTAGATACATACCTGATGTAAACTAGTGTAATTTGTACTCTAGTGCAAGTGGGAGACTGTTGGATATGTGCCCTAGAGACAAATTAATAAAGATATTTGTCACATATCCGTTTTGTTCATAATACGTGTTATACTGTGCTATAACTGTATTACTTGGAAATACTAATACAGATGTAGTATAAAACATGGTCCGTAGTTTAACTCGGGTAAACTATCCCATTGGGCAATTGATTGATCAAGCTTTCCTGATCATGGTGACACTTAAGTCCATTGACAATGAGGTCATATCGTTAAGGGGAATGATGTGATGGATGTAGACCCACCTAAAGTATTGCAATGTGATCGAGTCACATAGTTCAGCGTTGCTATGACTTTGTAACATATGGCTTAGTCCTTAGACTGTAATGATCATACGTAATTGTCATCTATGAGGAGACTTTGATTTGTATCCCACCGCCTGACTGAAATATACTGGCTATAACGGTGCACTTTGGGTATTCCGAGATAGATGGTTGATGAGTATGTTAATAGATCAGAACGAGATTTGTCAGTCCTTGTGAAGGGACAGGTACTCTGGGACCACTCGGTGATATTGCATCAACACCTTTCAAGGACGTGACTAGGTCACAAGAGATGCAATGATCATGGACGAGAGAAGTTGTTTGTTGTGAACGAGATGTGAACACGGTATGTAGGATACCGACGATCAAACCTCGGAGAAACAAAGTACCGCAGCACAAAGGGATTACGTCGTATCGTTAACGGTTTCCAAAAGCGATCGAAGTTCATTCGATGGAAGCGCAGGGGCTGTCAAGGATTGTAACCAGGTCCAACTGACTAGTCATTGGTCAATGAGAAGAGTCTCGACCATGTCTGCTGTTTCCCGGACCGTTAGGGTGTTACACTTAAGGGCAATCGATGCATAGGACAGTTACGGGATCAATCGGTGAAATAGGAGGAATCACCGGAATAGTTCCGGAGGAGGACGGAATGGTTTCCGGACATTTTGAATAGTTCAAAATAAAGCTTAATTGTTTTAATAATGTTTTATTATTTAATTATCTGAATTAAATATTTAAAACATATTAAATAAATTAAAAAATGGGAAAAAGGCTAAATGGGCCCATGGGGCCCATTAAGGGAGGAGGGGGTCTCCCCCCTTGGGCTTGGTGCCAAGGGTGGGGCCCACCACCCCCTTGGCCGGCGCACTCCCCCCCTTGGGAGTTTAGTCTCACATGGGGGAGGGGAGGAGGATGGCACCCCCCTTGGCCTATATAAGGAGGGGTAGACCCCCCTTTTTCCTACACACCAATATCTCCTTCTTCCTCCTTCTCCTTCTCGGAAGTGGACTCCCCTTGTTTGGAGTCTGCATCAGGATTGGAGTTCTCCACCATAAGGCAGACCGTCGTTCTGCTGGAGTCGGGATCCGTAGCCGTCTTTCTTCCGCTGCTCGCCTGGTTCGGGGCGCGGGAGGAACATCGATTGTACCGTACGTGTATAATCTCTTCGAGGCACTACACCTGTGGTGCTACTTCGTCGCTGGAGGTTTACCTGGAGTCATCCTCGCCGGTTGTGGTCTTCTACACGACAGGGAGGTCGTAGTTCCGAGGCTACGCCAGCCACGTTCGCAAGAACGTTTCCCTCTTTCGCTCTTCAAAGGTATGAACACCGATTCCCTCCGTTACTTTACATCGCCATAGCATAGATCTTGGGTTCGGGTACCGTAGGTATGAAAAATTTGTGTTTTCTGCCCCGTATCCCAACAGAAACTTAGGATGGCAAAGAGAAAATATGGTGGAGGAGGAAGACAAAAAGGTGTGAAAGGCTCACATCAATGACGACAATCATAGGCGAGAGAAAGCCAAATGATAGATATGATGTGAGGAGTAGGGATTGCCATGCAACGGATGCACATATGAGCTAAGGTAAGCTCTCCAATGGAACTAGTGGGGGTGCATCCAACTTGCTTGCTCAAGAAGACCTAGAGCTCATTTGAGGAGGCTCATCATTGGAATATACAAGACAACTTCTATAGTGTGAAGGTCCCCACATAGCTATATGCATGAATGATAATCTCTAGGGAGTACAAGATATAAGAGGGAGTACGAGTGTGGATCTCTCAAAAGGAATAGTAGTGTGCCCCCTTCTCTCTTTTTATTTCTTTTCCTCTCTTTTCTATTTTTTGCATTTTTTGTGGCCTCAATGGCTCTTTCTATTTCTCTCATTTGTCCTCTTTGGGATCTTTTAATTTGTCCACTTTGGGATCTTTTAATTTTTCCTCTTTGGGATCTTTTCCACACTTTAGGGGCAACACTCTATATATTACAAAAAATATAGAAGATCTTTCACACTTTACAAAAGTACTCAAATCATAAAGAAAATGAAACTATCATGATGTATGCAAATGTATGCCTCTGCCAGTGTAGCAGGATATGCAATGATACTAGCGCGTCATGTATCAATGATTAGGGCAAAGACCAACTAGCATGCGGCTCATCGATCAAGCAAGTAGCATGTATGACATGAAGATCAAGTCATGAGAAGATGGATGTTGCATGGCAATATATCTCGGAAAGGATATGGAAATGCCTTGGTAGGAAGGTATGGTGGCTGTTTTGAGGAAGGATATAAGGAGGCTTATGATGACAGAGCATATCGTGCCAATGGTTTGGATGTACCGGCGAAGGTGGACGCCAACTCTCGGAGTGAGAAGAAAGCAATGCACGGCACAGGAGAGGCTAGCAAAATATGGGAAGGTGGAAGTGTCAACTTTCAAATACTCACATTAGTCCGAAGAAGTCATGCACTTATTATCGGTAACTCTCAATCTAATAAGGAGGTTTCAAAAAGAGACAAGTACCACGAGGAGGAGTGTATGGGGGTTTGGTTATCCTTGCGCATCCTCGACTCATGGTACGTGAGTGTACTCTAATATTCGACCCCTCAGAAGAGTAGTGATCCATCTAGTAGCTAAAGTTCTCAACTAATTTTGTAAGTTTTGAAATTAAACACGGATTGCCCAGAATACGACATCTATCACTAATAGGCTAAATCTGTTGACACCAAAAGTCCAAAAATTACTCAAAACAATACCTCAAAACTATTGCAAGTTACTACTACGAAAGAATAGCAACCTCAATTACCTACTCCAAGTCAAGACACAAAACTCAGTGCAACATGCAAACTCTCTAAACAAGATAAACATGAAAACTCAAGAGAGTTCCAGCAACAAACTAAACAAAATCTCTTAAAAAGATAAGCATGAAAACTAAGAGCAAAACATGACAGTAGCTATGAAAAAGATAAAGAACACACACAACAAAGATAAGCATGAAAAATCCTATGTTGTGTTCTAGATATTGGAAGTGGAGCGTGTTTCTCTCCCACACAAAGAAATCTGGGTTCTAACTTGTTATGAACAGCAAGCAAAGCTAAAGAATACTAAAAATAAAACCTAAGAGCGAGACGCTCCAAGCATAGCACATAACGCATGAAGTGATAAAAATATAGTGAAACGAGAGACGAACTGATAATTGTCGACGGAGAAGGGATGCACGGGGGCATCCCCAAGCTTAGAAGCTTGAGTCTCCTTGAATATTTCTTGGGGGTGCATGGGGGCATCCCCAGCTTGAGTGCTTGACACTCCTGAATCTTCTTTCATCATCTTCCCTCGCACACTTGAAAACTCCCTTCATACAAAACTCATCATAATCTGATTAGCGAGGTTAGTACCCATAATTAAATAATTTTTCCTCTACTGAAAATAAAGATATTCTTGAAGGGCTACTGTTTCTCAAGATTTCCAAAAAAAATTTGCAAGGAAAAAGCAAGCTTAAGGTTTGCAAAACGAAGAAAAGGCAAAACTGGACAGAATCTGTGAAAAACAGACCAGCAGGTAGTAAAGAATTTTTTAGGGATACTTATGAAACTCAAATAAAAAAACTCAGAACATACGAAAGTTCCATAATTGTATAGAGCACACTGTAAAAATTTCATCTCAAGAAGATGAACTAGGATTTTTCTGTGTTTTTTCCCGTCACGAGGACAGAATCTGTTTTCTGGACAGCATGTCACAACTTTCACTTCCCTTGTCATATGAGGCTATAATTGGCACAAAGCTTGAAAAGTAAAGATACAATGATGTTGCTACAGTATTAACAATCATCAATACCACTAAAAACAGAAGAAAAACAAAAAGGAATACCTAAATTCGTTGCGGGATGCCTCCCGAAAGCGTTTCTTTAAAGCCATTAGCTAGGCTTAATGCAAATAGAAGGAATCAAAGATCATCATAATAATCGGAGTTGTAAATCAATTCAAATGGTTCCTCAATAAGTTCATCCTTGTTTCTTTTAGGAAAGGGGTAAATACCTTTTGCCTTCCCGCGTAGGCGTATTTGTCCCTTACCTATATCAATGAAGCCTTTTACGGCCCGGAGGAAATCCCTCCCAAGCACTATGTTTCCTTGGTTTAGCTTCATGACGAAGAAATCAACCATTGCAATCCCTTTAAGGAATGTCATTGGTACATCTTTTATCATTCCTTGGATCTCAGAAATATCTCCATTAGCATGTTCATGATAGGATAACAATTTGTCCATGTTAAATTTTAAAGAATCATAAACAACTTTTGGCATACTAGAAACCTTGGATCCAATGTCACAGAAGGCAAGGAAGTCTTGGTTAGAGATGCTAATTCGAACAAAGGGTTCCCAGTCACCATCAATCTCATAAACATCTTTCTTATTTGGCTGGGGTTTCTTTACTTTTCTCAAGTCTAGAGCATCCAATCTCTTTTCAATAGTAGCAAGTCTATCTATAACAGTATCAACACTATGATCATAAACAAAGTAACTAGATAGACCATGTATAATTTCAAGAGCTCTAGCTTCATCACAAGCTAAGAAATCCCCTTCGGCTATAATATCAAGAGAGTGTTCACACCATCTAAAAATACCATGGTAAAAATTTCTAAGCACAATTTTTATAGGTATCCAAGGCATAATTCTCCTATGTGCATCAGAAATTCTGTCCCATGCTTTCTTCATATTCTCTCCATCCCTTTGATGGAAATCTAAGACCTCCGATTCCATCAAGGCACCAAATCCTAACATGCTTGACTAAAAAGAAAGGATAACTAAAAGCAAGGTAACTATTTTTTTTTATTTTTGATAAAGGACACTAAAGCAAAAACTGAAAGGTAAACTAACAAGACTAAAAAGCAAAGGTAAAAGATAGTGTGCAACTCCCCTATCTTGAACAGTGGAGTCCCCGGCAACGGCGCCGGAAATTGCTTTTGATGGTACGAATTAACGCCACTCGTTGGTTACCCAAAGTGGAAGGTTGAGATCTAGATAGCAGCAATTTCCCTTAGCGAAGATGCTAAGGTTGAGTGTCGGACCAATAGGACTCCAACAGATACAAGAAGGTGGCAAGGAAACAATGGCACCGTTTTAGACAAAAGTTGCTTCCTTGACCTGGACCTGCACACACAACAAATAACTTTGCTTCCCAACGAGTACAGAGGAGTTGTCAATTCCTCCGGCCTTGTTGTTTACAAAGGATAAAACGCACGGGATAATAATGATAGTGATAGCAACTGAAAAGTAAATAAAGCAGTAAATTGATAGTGGGTGTAAACAGTATTTGAAATATGGACCGGGGTCCTATGATGTTCACTAGTGATGTCTCTCTCCCAAAAAATGATAAAATAACCTCGCGAGGTAAACAAATTACAGTTGGGAAATTGACAGGATTATGTGCGCAAACCAATGCTAATTATGCTATAAAGAAAGGAAGAGGCTCAAAAGCATGGGCGGTACGCCAAGAAAAGTAGACCGAAATCCATCTGCATCTACCTACTAATCATCTACCTTGAGATATCTATCCAGAACATCTCGCTGGTATTAAGTAGAAAATTCCACCCAAAGTGTAAACTCAAAGCAACGGACAAATGCATTAAAGAACTTTGCGTAAAGTAAACAATCCTTGCACCCGCAAGTACAAGCACCGTTGTTTTCCCCCTTGTGGCAACAACACATCCCCTAGACTCATTTTTCTGTCACTCAAGCTAGTCATCGGGGGGCATGAACCCACAATCATGCATAATGCTCCCTCTTGGATTCACTACCTACTACTTGGCCAAAGCAATAAACAACAACGGAGAACATGCAAGAATTACTTAGGAACAAAAATATAAGAGATAAAAACCAAATATATTACTCTATCACAATCTGAACATAATCGATGCATAGGACAGTTACGGGATCAATCGGTGAAATAGGAGGAATCACCGGAATAGAGGAGAGATCGCGAAAAAGGGTTCCCGTCACGGTGGTTTCACGTCACGAGGATTATTCCCCGTGAGGAGAAACCCTCGGGGACGGAACCCTTTTTCGCGATCTCTCCTCTGTTCCGCCGCCGCCGCGCTTCCAAGATCGGGAGCACCAGAAGACCTCTTCCCGGCACCCTGCCGGAGGGAGGAATCACCTCCGGGAGCTTCTCCACCACCATGGATGCTTCCCGGACGAACCATTAGTAGTCCACCTTGGACCATGGTTCTATGATCAGTAGCTATGTGATGTTCTCCTCCCCTCTTTGTTCTTCATGGATTAGACCTCATGAGCTGCCCTACATGATCGAGGCACTTATGTAATCTTTCTGCTGTTGCTATGCTCAGTTTGCTGGGATCCGATGGATTATGAGATTATGTTCAGATTGTGTTTGAGTTATATATTTGATTCTCCTCTTTTATATTTATGTTCTTGAGTAATTATTGCATGTTCTCCGTTGCTGTTTATTGCTTTGGCCAAGTAGTAGGTAGTGACTCCAAGAGGGAGCGTTATGCATGATTGTGGGTTCATGCCCCCCGATGACTAGCTTGAGTGACAGAAACATGAGTCTAGGGGATGTGTTGTTGCCACAAGGGGGAAAACAACGGTGCTTGTACTTGCGGGTGCAAGGATTGTTTACTTTATGAAAAGTTCTTTAATGCAGTTGTCCGTTGCTTTGAGTTTACACTTTGGGTGGGATTCACAACTTAATACCAGCGAGATGTTCTGGATAGATATCTCAAGGTGGATGATTAGTAGGTAGAAGCAGATGGATTTCAGTCTACTTGTCTTGGCGTACCGCACATGCTTTTGAGCCTCTTACTTTCTTTATATCATAATTAGCATTGGTTTGCGTACATAATCCTGTCAATTGCCCAACTGTAATTTGTTTACCTTGCATGGCTATTTTATCGTCTTATGGGAGAGAGACATCACTAGCGAACATCATAGGACCCCGGTCCATATTTCCAACACTGTTTACACTCGCTATCAATTTACTGCTTTATTTACTTTTTCGTTGCTATCACTATCACTATTATCCCGTGTGTTTTATCCTTTGTAAATAACAAGGCCGGAGGAATTGACAACTCCTCTGTACTCGTTGGGAAGCAAAGTTATTTGTTGTGTGTGCAGGTCCAGGTGAAGTAAGCAACCTTGAGTTGTGAACGGCGCCATTGTTCACTTCACCACCTACTTATCGTTGTTGGAGTCCTATTGGTTCGACACTCAAACCTTAGCATCTTCGCTAAGGGAAATTTGCCGCTATCTACATCTCACCTTCCACTTGGGGTAACCAACGAGGGGCGAGAAGTTATCTCATGCATCAGCGGCCCCCTGGCGTGGCCCCACCCTAGGGCGCGCCGGGAGGGCGCCTGGGGCCCTGGTGTGTCCCCTCTGGCCCCCTCGGTGATTCCCGAAGCTTCTTCTACGCAGATTTTTTATTGGATTTTCCCGAATTTTTGGAGCAGTTTGAATATGGGGGAAACCTGAAATAGAAAAACAATAGAAAACAGGAACTGGCACTGGGGTGCACTGAGTTAATTGGTTTGTCCAAATATGATCAAAAGTGTATGGAAGTTCATCAATATCATAGCAATATCACACAAAAGAGGCATGGAGCAAGCAGAAATTATAGATACGTTTTGGACGTATCAGGCATGTGGTGTGGCCACAAGGGGGAAAACAAAGGTGCTTGTAACCACCGTTGCAAGGATTGTTTACTTTACGCAAAGTTCTTTTTAATGCAGTTGTCTGTTGCTTTGGGTTTACACTTTGGGTGGGGCTCGCAACTTAATACCAGCAAGATGTTCTGGATATATATCTCAAGGTGGATGATTAGTAGTAGATGTAGATGGATTTTGGTCTACTTATTTTGGCGTACTGCCCATGATTTTGAGCCTCTTTCTTTTGTAGCATAGTTAGCATTGCGGTTCGTTTAAAATCCTGTCAATTTCCCTTCTGTAATTTGTTTATCTCGCATAGCAGTCTTATCGTCTTTTGGGAGAGAGACATCACTAGTGAACATCACGGGACCCCGGTCCATATTCTCATCACTGTTTACACGATCATTTACTTTCTTGCTTTTTACTATCAGTTGCTATCATTATCATTATCCTGTGTTTTTTATCCTTTGTAAACAACAAGACTGGAGAGATTGACAACCTCTCAGAACTTCGTTGGGAGTAAAGTTAATTGTGTTGTGTGCAGGTCCGCGTCAGGTGCGCCGCTGACACCTACTTATCATCGCCGGAGTCCTACTGGTCGATACTCAACCTCGGTATCTTCACCGAGGGAAACTTGCTACTACGCTGCATCTTACCTTCCACTTGGGGTAACCAATGAAGGGCGAGAAGCAATCCTCTCTCGCGTATCAGATGCCCCAGGCGGCCAGCCGACGCGTCCAGGTGTGGGGCCACGCCAGCAAGGCGCCTAGAGCCCCTGTGGCCCCCCTCTGGCCCCACTTATGGCACATCAAAGATTCTGGTTCTTGGATTTTCTGTGAATTTTCCCGGAATTTTCTGAAGCACCTATAAATCCATAAATCTGCACATAATAAATCCATACAGGCAGCTCTGCTGAAAACAACGTCAGTCCGGGTTAGTTTAGTTCAAATCATGCAAGAGTGAGGGAAAACCAATAGCAAAAGTGTTTGGAAAAGTAGATACATTTGAGACGTATCAACTCCCCAAGCTTAGCCTATTGCTTGTCCTCAAGCAATTCAGTTCAACGAACTAGACGCGACAAAGAAAACTTTGACAAACTCTTTTGCTTCATAAGTTGTATATAAGTCGGTACTACGAAAAGAGTTGAGCAAGTATCAAAACAATGATATTAGGACAATGCACGAAGCAATACCTCTTTCAAGTAATCAATCAAAAACAACAAAAAGTAAATAATATGCTGCTGAAAATCAAGACAAGATCACAATGCACAGAGCTTGAACATACTAGAGTGGTATCTCGCTAGCCTTCATGAGTGAAGCAAAACATAAATGCAGAAACTCCCCCGGAGTATTAAAGGAGACTAGAACTAAGAATTTCAGACCAAGAAACATCACAATCATGCACAAGATAATGTGGTACTTTGGGAAAATGCATGTTACACTAAGAATGACAATTATGCTCTCAATATTGGTGCTTTGAAGAACGAAGTGGAGACTCTCGAACAGTGGATTTTTGATGGCAAGGTTGAAAACCTGTGTTTGGAAGCAAAGACTAAACATGTGCCAGAGCTCTTGGTTTTGAAAACAGAGATACAATTCTTTTGAGAAGTGCAACTTTCCAGTCAACGGTGTGAACGGTAAAGGTCTCTCAATATCTCCCATGCCAACTATATTAATGCTTTTTTTCTTACACTTTTGTTCCCTTATCCATCTAGCATTTGGCGGTCTATGGAATCTTTTATTTTGCCTCAAGTATGGAAGGAAGTTTTCTCGTTCCATCTATCATTAGCAGCATTTGGTCCATTTCATTCCATCATCAAGTATGGGGAAGGTGTAACTCTTTCTTTTGTATAAATTTGACTAGTTAAAACTTCCGTCAAAATATTTTTGGCATGGTAGATACTGATTTTCCCCTCACCGCACCATGAGCTTGTACGGTTACAAAAGGGAAGCTTTTGAACAAAATTTGAGATTGCACAAGAATGTCTAAGTTAGGAGTGGCTGATAAATACCACATATAGGAAGGTATGGTGGACTCAAGTGGAAAACACTGGTTTGAAAAGGAGTTTGGATACACAAGCAGAAATCCGCTTAGTGCGAGTGAGGGCTAGCAAAAGACTGGGAAGCGACCAACTAGAGAGCAATAATGTCATAATCATGTAGAGCGACAAAGCAACATTGAATCGGGCATGAAAGTGATATAAATATTCTGAAATAAAAAGATCATCAAGGCATGATAGACTTTTTAGTCATAAACATGTGTGAACATGTGCCAAGTCAATCCAAGAATTCTCCGAAGGGAAATACCACTTATATATGCCAAACTTTGAACAATACAATGCATGTAAATCATTTCAACAACACATTATGCACTCTAGCTATTTGAGATCAGGCACAAAGAATGCATGAACACTGGGAAAGCATTGTAAACTTAGCACTATGTCGCTACAAGCTGGTATCTATATCATAAGTACAGGCATATGTACAAAAGTAGAAACAAGAAGAGTTAATACCGGTTTTCCTTGTTGCTTCCCTTCCGTCGATCTTCGTCATTACTGCCTTGTCACTTGCACGACCAAACGTGGGAAATATATAATCAAATGCCATCACGGACTCGAGCTGAACTCTGAAACAAAGCAAATCCCCCAAGCTTAGGCTTTTGGCCTAAGTTGGTAGCAGCTACTGCCCCCAGGAGCCTCCTGCTCCAGGGTGGTACGGGTAAGTCCAAGAGTCGTACGAGCCCTCCTGTGCGTACACCGAAATCTTCGGGTCCTCCCATGAGGAAGGTCCTGCGCTCCAAGCAAAGGAAGACCCCTCAACCCACTGGGTGACGGCCCCCCTGGAAAGGTGGGAACTCACCATGCTCCTCCTCGCCGGGCACAACCCCCTCCATGGGGTTATGCAACTGATACTGGGCCATGAACTCATCAAACCAGACATCATTGAAGGACCATCCGTTCCTGCGGGTAAGATCAAACAGAAGTGGCACAGGTAGACGGATCTCTCGAGTAATAGTCTTTTCAAACCTCAGAATATAAACAAGGTTACCCAACTTGGAAGTCGTGGTAACAAACTTATGTCTCTTCATAGAAGCAAGATCAAGACTTGTGTATGAAAAGGGAACATCATTAGGATGCGGGGTGCCATTAAAATGCTCAAGGATAAGTGTGGCGTAAACGCCACCAAATAAATCACCCTTGTTACCATTTATAGCAAGGAGACGAGCAATTAAATCACCCACATTATAATCACTCCTACCAGAGAGGGCGTTCGCATAGATAGAGAAATCTGGTGCAGAACCGTTGCTCGTGTTGCCACGAGCCAACACCCCTCTTGCAATAAAATACGCAAAATACCTGAGATGGGGGATAAAATGCTGGAAATCTTTGTACTCCGAATATCTCTCTCCTCCTGCCTACAGAGAGAGTTGAAGAGAGTCCTCAACTCGGAGGGCTGAGTGTTCATCCTCGCCGTCTGACCAGCGTTCGACACACCTATTATATCACAAAATCTTGCCAAAGGCATGGTCATAAAATTATTATAAATTTTAAACACAACAATTCCAGCGTCATGATTATAACCAAAACTATTAATGAAATAGGAGGTGAGTTTCTTATATTGTACCACACGGCATAGTGCTAGCCGTGTCAAACCTGCATTCCCGCAAAGGCCATAAAAATCCTCCTTGATTCCTGCAGCTTCAATAAAATCATCGCACGGATACATCATAGCGCACGCGGGACTCCTGTCTTCCAACAACTCCAGGGGCACATGATCTTCGTTGTAGCTCACCCTAGCAGCTCAAGGTGAAGCTGCAGCTCTAGTAACTCAATCGGAGCGCTCGCTCTTCTTCTTCCCAAGCCACCCCTTTGCTTTTCCTAGAAAACTCATTTATGAAATTTTTGACAATTCACAAAAACAACGATTTAAACAAAGTGAGTTGAGGCAAACTACTCTACTCACTTACCCAAGGCATAAACTTGCATCAATACTTGGAAAATAAATTTCTACACATGCGTGCAAGCTCATATAAACAGGACCCAGATACTAAATACTCACAAATGAAGCCACCAATCAAAAATCTAATTGGAGAGGTGGAGGAGTTACATACCAGGGAGTAGTTGCCCAAAATCTCAGATCAAACGATGGGCTATAGAGAGAGATCGAAAATCGCCTCCAAGAACAGCAAGAACGCAAGAAGAAGTGCAGAACTCGTGTTTTTGGAGAGAGAGGAAGGAGGAGGAAGAAGACGTACCTTGAGATGGGGCATGTGGGCCCCAGGCTCCCTGTGGGCGCGACCAGGGAGCTGGGGCCGCCTGCGCCACTGGTGGCCCCCTGGTCAGCCCCAGGTGCCTCTGAGTCACCCCCGGCATGGACATTTTTATTTTTATTTTTCCGGAATTTTTCTAAGAACTTCACTGTTGAAATTTTTTCGGAGTTCAAAAAGCTGGGAAACTTTCTGAAAACTTGAAGCAGTGATTAGAATTATGAAGCTTCAAAACATATAAACTTGGTATAGCAAATAGAATAAAAGCTAAGGAAAATGAAAACATAACAAGCTCCACTTTTTACCTATATAAAACATGCTAGCTAGCAAGGTTGATCAAGTCTTACCAAAAAACGGCAATATATAGAGTAGAAAGTCTCACCTCTCATGAAGTGATCATTGCACCTTCACTTTAACAAACATTGTCCCTGCCATAATAGTTTTGTATTTTTGGTGCACATGTAGAGGACAATCCCATTCTCCAATCTTCACGGTCTTGATATTCTCTATTGAGTTAAGGCCATGCCTTTTGTCGATCTTTTTAGGAAAATACACTGTGTGTTCTTTATCATCAACGTTGAAGGTAACATTTCCTTTATTGCAATCAATAATAGCACCTGCGGTGTTAATAAAAGGTCTACCAAGAATAAGGTACATGCTCCCATCCTCGGGCATGTGAAGCACAACAAAATCTGTAAGAATTAAGCAATTAGCAACTTTAACGGGAACATCCTCGCAAATACCAATCGGGACGGCTGTTGACTTGTTAGCCATCTGGAGAGAGATATCTATAGGGATTAGCTTACCTAAACATAGCCTCTTATAAAGAGAAAAATGCATGACACTCACTCCTGCTCCGAGATCACATAAGGCAGTTTTGACATAATTATTTTTTATGGAGCAAGGAATGGTTGGTATACCTGGATCACCGAGCTTCTCAGGAATCTTGCCACTGAAAGAGTAGTTAGAAAGCATAGTAGATATCGCCTCATTAGGAACTTTTCTTTTATTAGTAACAATATCTTTCATATATTTGGAATAAGGAGGTAACTTAATAGCATCAGTCAAAGGAATTTGCAGAAAAAGAGGTTTCATCCATTCACAAAATTTATTATAGTGCTCTTCTTCTTTAGATTTGAGAGACTTACCCTGAAAGGGCATGGGTTTCTGTACCCATGGTTCTCTTTCCTTCCCATGTATTCTTGCAATGAAGTCTTCTCTTGTGTATTTCTTGCGTTTGTCTGGTGCTTCTTCTTCTCGCACCTCGGGAGGATCATTCTTCTCCTTATCATTTTCTTTGGGCTCAACACCGTCTTCAGTTTCAGCATCGGAGGTAGATATGTTGTTAGGATCAACAGCAGGTTCTTCACTTGTAATAGGATCATTCGAGTTGTCAGCTTCCTTGTGTTTCTTCTTCTTCTTTTTCTTCTTTGAAGAGATAACAACCTCGTCTTCTACCTGCACTGGAGAATCTTGCTCGATCCTCTTTGGATGACCCTTGGGATAGAGTGGGTCCTTGGTAAGTGCTCCACCCCTGGTTTTTATACCATAAGCATGAATATCCTGTTTGGCATTATTAGCAAGAAAATATTTTTGCACATTAGAAATCTGTTCAAGCTGAGTTTGAACCATGTGAAAATGCTTAACAAGACATTTAACATCATTAACTCTTCTTTCAAGAACACCAAGTAAACTTTTGATAGCAAGGGAATTATCATGCAACTGACTTTGTATCCTCTCATTAAAATGGTCTTGCTTAAAACTAAAATTATCAAGCTCATCTAAAAATTGGTCGGGAGGCTTACCTTTAGGGATGTCACTTTCAGCAAAATCGAATAGAGAGTGTACCTCTACCAAGGGAGGGTGAGTAGTAGGCTCACACATCTTCTCAATCGGAGGTAGGTTCTTCACGTCTGCAGCTTTAATGCCTTTCTCCTTTATAGACTTCTTTGCTTCTTGCATATCTTCGGGGCTCAGGACAAGCATGCCCCTCTTCTTTGGTGGTGGAGTTGGTTCAGGGACGGACCAATCTTCATGGTTCTTGGCAATCTTGCCCATTAATTCTTCAACACCGTCCGGTGTTCTTTCCCATGCTTTAGCGTCTTCCTTCAAAGAAAAAGGAGAAAGCTTGGCCACATAAAGTTTTGTATTCTCTCATCAGTAGTAAATAGGCTACCCAACTCGGCGAGTTTGGTCAGGTGTGCTATAGCATCATCATTTTCTCTGCCATAAAAAGGGCCAGCTTCGACTGTAGATATAAGTGAAAGATCAACAGAGAAATCATAATCAGGATCGCATATAGGGGATGTAGCAAATTTAGGATCGGGAGTAATCTTGTTCCTAACGGAGTGCTTTTCAAGCAGCTCCTTAACAACAGCAGGTTCAGAGTCAACACACTCTTTGAGTTCCCTGCAAAAATCATCATCAAGAGTAATATAATCATCATCAAGGATTCTCTCCTTGAGTTCATCTAAGTCTGGGTAACCAAAAGTTTTGCACGTAGGAATATAGGAGGCAGGAGTCTCAGTCTCGGACTGTGCTGCAACCTTAGCAATCTGAGCTTCAAGGTACTGACCAAGAAAACTAGTATCATCAAGAGTAGTGGAAGCATCATCAAAAGTATCGGACATAGTAACAGACTCAGTAGAAGTAGCATGTGGTGGTGGTTGTGAAGCGAACTTACTTATAATGGATGGTGAATCAAGCGTAGCACTGGTACTCAGAACGGTACCTTTTCTTGTAGTGGATGGTAAGATCGGAACCTTGGGGTCTCCTTTCTTACCCACAGCGGATGAAGTGTAGCAGGAAGAATACTTCAAGTAGACTTGTAAATATTGCTATGCGCCCCGGCAACGGCGCCAGAAAACAGTACTTTATGCCCCTCAACTGTAGGGGGTCGTTCGTAGCATTTTCCCGGATAAGTTAACCCAATTTATTGATTCGACACAAGGGGAGCCAAAGAGTATTTATAATCTTTGACAGTTGAGTTGTCAATTCAACCACACCTGAAATATACTTGCTTGCAACAAAATATTAATAGCAACTGTGGTATGATAGTGGTAGTGGCAGCAGCGAAAGTAAAACAGCGAAAGTAAATTACTAGTAACCAGCAGGATTAAATCACTGTAGGCTAGGGAGATGGATGGTTGGGTGCTTCTTGGATAAGAGTGAACATGTAATAGATTCTAACACGGGGCAAGGCACATGGAAAAGAAAGGATCATCTAGGCAAATATCAAACATTAGGCATGTATCCCGTAGGTAGTTGTGCGTGCTTGCAGTAAGAACTTGCACAACATCTTTTGTCCTACCATCCCGCTACCAACGGGTACAAAGGGAACTTATGGAGATTAAGTTGCTCCTGTCAAAGAGCACCGGAACAAAGCAATAAACTCAATGGATACATGAAACCCTCAAATTATGGACCATCCCCTTTGGTGTCCCAAGCTGTCACCTTTGGGATCGCCGGTTCCGGACCATAATAGGTGCATACAACTCATATATAGGATCAAGAACATAAATATACTCATGAAAACACAAGTGGTTCATAACTGAAAACATGGCACTAGGGCCCAAAGTGACAAGCATTAAGAGCAACAAGTTGTAGCAAAGATGATAAACACCAAAGTAGATGATAGGCAACATGCCCCCAACAATCTGACGAACTATTACATGATCAAACTCATCCAATCCCTATCATCCCCTTTGCCTAAAGCAGGGAATTACTCACACATGTGAAGAGAAGTCATGGAGGGAGGTTGGAGTGGTGATGGTGATGACGATGGCGACGATCTCCCCTCTCCGGAGGCCAAATCAGCCTCCAGATTAGCCCTCCCGAGGAAGAACAGAGGGTGGTGATTCGTCTCAAACGTATCGATAATTTCTGCTCGCTCCATGCATATTTTGTGTGATATTGCTATGATCCAGATACACTTTCATACACTTTTGATCATATTTAGACTAACCTACTAACTCAGTGCACCCCTGTGCCAGTTCCTGTTTTCTGCTGTTTTTCTATTTCAGTTTTTCCCCATATAAAAAGTGCTCCAAAAATCCGGGAAAAACCAGATAAAAAATCAACGTACCGGAAGCTTCCTGAAGCCCGAAGGAGGGCCAGGGGGACACCACCAGGAGCCCAGACAGCCACCTGGCCGCGCCAAGGGGCGCCTGGACCTCTGGTGGCCCCCCTGGCTGCCCCCTTAGCCTATTTCATCTCCATCACGGGGAAACTACGAAGACAGAACCCTAATTCGCAATATCGCCTTTGTTCCGCCGCCGCCGCGATTCCAAGATCGGGAGAACCGTCAGGACCCTTCCCGGCACCCTGCCGGAGGGAGGATCGACCTCCGGGAGCTTCTCCTCCACCATGAACGCTTCCCGGATATGCCGTGAGTAGTCTACCTTGGACTATGGGTCCGTGATCAGTAGCTATGTGATACGTCCCAAACGTATCTATAATTTCTGCTTGCTCCATGCATGTTTTGTGTGACTTTGCCATGTTTTGCTTGAACTTTCATACACTTTTGAACCTATTTGGACTAACCTATTAACTCAGTGCACCCAGTTGCCAGTTCTGTTTTCTGCTGTTTTGTATTTCAGGTTTTCTGGCCATTAAAAGTGCTCCAGAAATTCCGGGAAAAATATATAAAAAATCAGTGCAACAGAAGCTTCCGGAATCACCAATAGAGGGAAGGGGGCCACCACCAGGCAGCCAGGAGGGCAGGTGGCGCGGCCCCACCCTGGGCCGCGCCAAGGACCCTCCTGACTGCCTCGTGGGTCCCCTCGACGCCCCCCTTCGCCTATATTTACCCCTCGGGGTGGAAACCCCTAATATCGATCTCTTTCTCGCGAACTCCCCTCTGTACCGCCGCCGCCGCCGTTTCAAGATCGGGGCTGCCTGGAGAAGCTGTCCCGGCACCTTGCCGGGAGGAGGAACCCCCTCCGGGAGACCCTCCATAGCCATGGACGCCTCCTGTATGTACCGTGAGTAGTTTCCCTTGGACCATGGGTCCGTGACCAGTAGCTATGTGATCTATCTCTCCCCCTTTTGTGCTTCCACTTTCGAGTCCTCGTGAGCTGCCTCACATGATCGAGGCATCTATGTAATTTCTGCTGTTGCTATGCTGAGTTTGTTGGGATCTGATGGATTATGAGACTATGTTCAGATTGTGATGCGTAATATATTTGGTTCTTCTCTTTTATATTTTTTTCTTGAGTAAATTCTTGCATGTTCTCCGTTGCGGTATTTGCTTTGGCCAAGTATTTTATTTGCAACTCTAAGAGAGAGCGTTATGCTCGATTGTGGGTTCAGCCCCTTGATGTCTAGCTTGAGTGACAGAAACATGAGACTAGGGGATTTGTTGTTGCCACCAGGGATAAAACTACGGTGCTTGTACCTGCGGGTGCAAGGATTGTTTACTTTACGCAAAGTTCTTTTAATGCAGTTGTCTGTTGCTTTGAGTTTACACTTTGCATGAGATTCGCAACTTAATACCAGCGAGATGTTCTGGATAGATATCTCAAGGTGGATGATTCGTAGTAGATGCAGATGGATTGCGGTCTACTTACCTTGGCGTACTTCCCATTGCTTTTGATCCCTTCCTTTCTTTGCAGCATAGTCAGCATTGCGGTGCCTTCATAATCCTGTCAATTGCCCAACTGTGATTTGTTTAACTCGCTAGCACTTTTATCGTCTTTTGGGAGAGAGACATCACTAGTGAAAATCACGGGACCCTGGTCCATCTTCATATTATTGTTCACACCCTCAATTTCCTTTCAGCTTTTACTTTCCTTTGCACCTTTTATTCTTGCGTTGATCCTTTGTAAACGACAAGGCCGGAGGAATTGACAACTCCTCTGTACTCGTTGGGAGCAAAGTTATTTGTTGTTGTGTGCAGGTCCACGACAACACCCTAGTCAGGAAGCAATTTCTGGCGACGTTGCCACCTACTTGTATCTCCTGAGTCCTACTGGTTCGATAACCTTGGTATCTTCACCGAGGGAAACTTGCTGGTGCACTGCATCTCAAACCTTCCACTTGGGGTAACCAACGAGGGGCGAGAAGCCATCAAGAAAATTTTTGGCGCCGTTGCCGGGGACTCAAGTCTACAAGATAGGGGAGTTGCACACTATCTTTTACCTTTGCTTTTTAGTCTTTTCAGTTTACCTTTCAGTTTTTACTTTTGTGTCCTTAATCAAAAATACCAAAAATACCTGTTACCCTTGTTGTGTGGTTAAGTATGTTAGGACCTGGTACTATGATGGAATCCGAAGTCTTGGATTTCCATCAAAGGAACGGGGAGAATATGAATAAGGCATGGGACAGAATTTCTGAAGCACATAAGGCAAATATGCCTTGGTTACCTATAAGAATTGTGCTTAGAAATTTTTACTTTGGCCTTTTTAAGTGGTGTAAGCACTCTCTTGATCTTATAGATGAAGGAGACTTTTTAGAGTGTGATGAAGCTAGAGCTCTTGAAATTATACATGGTTTATCTGGTTATTTTGTTTATGATGGTCTTAACACTGTTGTAGACAGAATTGCTACTATTGAGACGAGACTTGATACTCTAGACTTAAAAGAAGTGGAGAAGTTAAATACCCCTAGAAAGGAGATTTTGGAAATAGAAAATGACTGGGAGCCTTTTGTTAGGGTTGTTATCTCTAATCAAAACTTCCTTGCTTTTTGTGACATTGGGTCTACAGTTTCTATAATGCCAAGCTTTATTTATGATTCTTTGTACCTTGCAAGCATGGACAAATTTCCATCTTTCCATGAACATTCTAATGGTGATATTTCTGAGATCCAGGGAAGATTAAAAGACGTCCAGGTCATGTTTCTTAAAAGGAGTGTAGAGATTGACTTTCCATCATGAAGGCCAACAAAGGAAATATAGTGCTCGCAAGGGACTTCCTCCGAGCCATGAAAGGCTTCATTGATATAGGTAAAGGACAAATACTTTTGCGTGGTAAGGAAAAAGGTACGTACCTCTTCCCTCGGAAGAACAAGGATGAGCTTATTGAAAACCCTTTTGAAATCCTTGGTGAACCTTCCGATGATTTTGGAGAATTTTGATCTTCTGCTTTAAGCCAAGCTAATGGCTCTAAAGAAGCGCCTTCGGGAGGCAGCCAGCAACGAATTTAGGTTTTTCTTTTTGCTTTTGTTCTATTCTTAGTGGTCTTGATGATTGTTACTACTGTAGCAACATCATTGTATCTTTACTTTTCAAGCTTTGTCCCAAGTTTAGCCTCATACGGCAAGGGAAGTAAAAGTTGTGACATGCTGTCCAGAAAACAGATTCTGTCCTCGTGACTAGAAAAATCAGAGAAAAATCCCAGTTCATCTTTTTGAGCTGAATTTTTTACACAGCGTGCTCTATACAATTACGAAACTTCCATATATTCAGAGTTATTTGATTTGAGTTGAAGAAGTACCCCTAAAAATTCGTTTCTATCTGCTGTTCTGTTTTTCACAGATTCTGCAACGTTTTGTCTCTCTTCACTTTTTCAAACCTTAAGCTTGCTTTTTCTTTGAAAAAACCTTTTGGAAATCTTTGGAAACAGTAGCTCTTCCTGGAAATCTTTATTTGAAGTAGAGGAAAATTATTTTAGTAGGGTACTAACCTCTCTAATCAGTCTACAATGAGTTATGTATGAAGGGAGTTTTCAAGTGCGCGATGGAGGATGATGAAAGAAGATTCAGGAGGGTCAAACGCTCAAGCTTGGGGATGCCCATGTGCACCCCCAATAAATATTCAAGGAGAATCAAGCGTCTAAGCTTGGGGATGCCCCCGTGCATCCCCTTCTTCATCAACAATTATCAGTTCGTCTCTCGTTGCACTATATTTATATCACTTCATGCATTATGTGCTATTCGTGGAGCGTCTCGCTCTTAGGTTTTGTTTTTAGTTTTCTTTTGCTTTGTTTGCTGTAGTCACAAGTTAGACCTGACCTTACTCTTTTGTGTGGGAGAGATTCACGCTCCTCTTGAACTAGAACTCCTCATAGGATTTGCATGCTTATTCTTTTAGCTGTGAGCTGTTCTTTTTCTTTTCATAGCTGCTGCTCTGTTTAGTTGTAGTGCTTTAGTTTTTCTAGAGCTTTTCTTTTGTCTTAGGTTGAACTTTCTATAGGTTCCATGTTTTATCTTGTTAGAGAGTTTGCCTATTGCACTGAGTTGTGTGTCTTGACTGAAAGTAGGTAGTTAAAGTTGTTGTTCTCTTTGTAGTAGTAACTTGCAATAGTTTTGAGGTATTGATTAGAGTAATGTTTGAACATATGGTGTCAAGAGCTCTTGCCTATTAGTGATAGATGTCGTATTTTGGGAAATCCATGTGTTTTTCGAAAACCAAAAACCCCTGTTGAGAACTCTAGCTACTAGATGGATCACTAACGTCTGGAGGGTTCGAATATTAGAGTACACTCACGTACCATGAGTCGAGGATGCGCAAGGATAACCAAACCCCCATACACTCCTCCTCGGGGTACCTGTCTCTTTGTGAACCTCCTGATTAGATTGAGAGTTACCGATAATAAGTGCATGAGTTCTTCGGACTAATGTGAGTATTCAAAAGTTGACACTTCCACCCACCTATACTTTTTCTAGCCTCTTCGGTACCGTGCATTGCCCTTTCTCACCTCGAGAGTTGGCGCATACTTCGCCGGTGCATCCAAACCCTTGGCACGATACGCTCTGTCATTGATACGGTGAGGATAGTTTTCTCACTCCTCGTTGGTTACCCCAAGTGGAAGGTGAGATGTAGCGTAGCAGCAAATTTCCCTCGGTGAAGATACCAAGGTTATCGAACCAGTAGGACTCCACGAGATACAAGAATGTAACATCCCAATTTTCTAAATTTGGATGTTAATAGATCATCATATGCATCTCATGCTGCTTCCGCATTTTTCTGGAGTTTTAAAATATTGTTAAACATTTTTCAACACATGGCAGTTTTCTGGAGAGGATATAAAAGGACTTATCCCCATTTTTAATTTGTTGGAAAATGGTTTAAAATATTTTTGGGAGATTTTTTAAATTTACTTTGGAGTTATAAATATTTTCTAAAAATATTTTGGGAATTTATTTATGCTCTCGTAAAGTTTTTAAATCAATTTTCGGAGTTTTCGGTATTTTTAAAATGCCAGAAAAATATTTGAAAATATTTAAAAATAAGTTGCAAAGTTTTTATTTTTATTTAATATTTTGGTAAAGCCAAAAATTCCTTTTCATTCTTTTAAAAATATTGACGAAGATGGAATTTAAAAAAGAAATTTCCGTGATTTTTCTATAATTGTTTTGGGCCTAACGGGCCTTCTATTTTTTTTTCGCAGACCGAATTAGAGTTTAATTCGGATTTAAAAAAAATTTGCGGATCGGGTTATAAAACCCGCGGAGCGTTTACGGTTTCGACCCGATCCGCCGCGCCACCCGAACTCGCCGCCGCCGCCCGTACCAGCGCCGCCGCCGTCCGCCGCCGCCGGAGACGCGCCGCCCGAGGTGAGCCCGTCGCCTCGCCCCGCCGCCGTCTTGCCTCGCCCTGTCGCCATCTCGCCTCACCGCGCCGAGCGCCGCCGCCGCCGGCTGCTGCGCCGCCGCGCGCTGGCCGCTGCGGGCCGCGCCGCCACCGCCGCCGGCCGGCCGAGCCGCCGCGCCGCCGGATCCGGCGAGATCCGGTTTTTTTTCGCCAGGGACCCGATCGCGTTTTTATACGTTATTTTTTTGCGGATATGCCCCTGTTTGCATATTAGACCCCGAAATCGCGCGGTACCGCTTTGGCGAGTACTTTTTTACTGTAACTCAGAATCGAGTGATTCCAGTTGCGTTGCGACCCTGCTGAAATTTCCTAGCCAGTAGACCAAGTGTTATAGAAGTTTGAAGTTTTCAAATTTGGATCCCAAGCAGATCCAAATTTGAACTTCCGGCAGCCGTAACTTTTTACCGGTGCGCCCGTTTGCGCCGTTTCTTTTTGCGTTGGTTTTTATTTGACAAGTACTTTAAGTTTATCTACTGTTAGGCAAGTTTTACTACTGTTATTTGAATGTTTACTACTGTTATTAATGTTGATTGGTGCTATGTTTGCTCATATAGATTGTTCGGAGTGTACCGCCTCGTATTGTGAGGATTGTGACCGTCAGGACCAGCAAGAAGGCAAGTGATGCTTTGACCATACTCATACCTATATTTTCTATATGCATTATGTTAAGAAATATCACCCTATTGCATGATAGGTAGTTTACTTTACTGTTGCTGCAAAACCAGTTAGGATAGCCACATGTCTTGACTTGTCTACTGTAGATCAACCTAGCCGTGTTGTTACTTTATTGCTATGCTTTGTAGACGTGGTTTTGGTTGTGAGAATTCATGGAGTGCATGTGAGCTATTTTAATAAACTGTGTAGCAACTTTATAATAAATAGAAATCACTTCGGGACGGGCGGGTTGCATCCCGGTAGTTGTGCCTTGTCTAAGGACAGTGCCGGGGTTAAATGCACCCAATGGTTGTTTTGGTGGTGAACCGGGTGCGACATGGTGTCTACCCTCTGAACGCAGTGGGCGCCGTCCAGGCTCAAAAAGATCAGACAGGCAATATTACTAGTAGCTTCCGTGTACAGCCACTGGCTATATGGGCTCTGGCTTAGCACGAGTACGTTGTGGGGAACCTGGCCCTGGTAGCTAGCTGATGTAGATGTGTGTTAGGTGTACCGGCTACCAAAGGGTGGAGGCAACCTCTTCAGAAAGTCTTTGTCTCAATCTTCGGGTTGAGTCTAGTGGGGAACGTGTACAACCTCTGCAGAGCGTATAAACTGATCATGATTAGCCGTGTCCACGGTTACGGACGAACTTTGAGCAACTAGTAAGTACTGTTGTTGAATGATCTTGACAGATGAACACTTAATAATATTTTTGGTGGGAAAGAGTAGCATGGGTTGCTGTGTGTTTCAGGTAAAATTCAACTTAAAATTTTGACTAGTTTAGTTCAGGAGAAAATTGGCTTTCTGCAAAACAAAAACATAAGCCTTTCCTTTGACTTACGTTGCATGTAGTTGTAGGTCCTTAATATAAACTTTTCCGTGTCACTTGCCGTACAAATCAGATGTACTGACCCGTTGTCGGGCTGTAACCTTCGGTGTTGCAGGTTTTTCAGACGACCAATAAGGTGCGTTTAGGGGTTGCGAGTCTACACTCAACATGTTCGCATGTGGCTGTTGATGGGACTTCACGTTACTTGCTTTTGCTTCCGCTATATTTATATTGAATAAGCTAGCCTTGAGCTATGCAACTTGTTATTTATTTTACTCTGGATCATACGTTGTAATAATGATGCACTTGTACTTTGATATACATCTATAGTACTGTGTGTGCCAGCGAGTTTGATCCAGGGACTGGCACTTGAGCACAGAGACTTAATTTCTGTGTGAATTGGGTCGTTACAAAGAAGGTGACAACGGCTCCAGAAATTAGGCGGTTGACGTGGACCTGCACACAGCAACAAATAACTTTGCTCCCAACGAGTACAGAGGAGTTGTCAATTCCTCCGGCCTTGCTGTTTACAAAGGATCAACGCAAGATATAATAATAGTGGCAACTGAAAGTAAATTGAAGGTGTAAACAATAATGTGAAGATGGATCGGGGTCCCGGGATTTTCACTAGTATGTCTCCCTCCCAAAAGACGATAAAAGTGCTAGCGATGTAAACAAATCACAGTTGGGCAATTGACAGGATTATGAAGGCACCGCAATGCTAACTATGTTGCAAAGAAAGGAAGGGCTCAAAAGCAATGGGCAGTACGCCAAGGTAAGTAGACCGCAATCCATCTGCATCTACTACGAATCATCCACCTTGAGATATCTATCCAGAACATCTCGCTGGTATTAAGTTGCGAATCCCACCCAAAGTGTAAACTCAAAGCAACAGACAACTGCATTAAAAGAACTTTGTGTAAAGTAAACAATCCTTGCACCCGCAGGTACAAGCATCATTGTTTTATCCCTAGCGGAAACAGCACATCCCCTAGTCTCATGTTTCTGTCACTCAAGCTAGACATCGAGGGGTTGAACCCACAATCGAGCATAACGCTCTCTCTTGGAGTTGCAAATAAAATACTTGGCCAAAGCAAATACCGCAACGGAGAACATGCAAGAATTTACTCAAGAAAAAAATATAAAAGAGAAGAACCAAATATATTACTCATCACAATCTGAACATAGTCTCATAATCCATCAGATCCCAACAAACTCAGCATAGCAACAGCAGAAATTACATAGATGCCTCGATCATGTGAGGCAGCTCACGAGGACTCGAAAGTGGAAGCACAAAAGGGGGAGAGATAGATCACATAGCTACTGGTCACGGACCCATGGTCCAAGGGAAACTACTCACGGTACATATGGGAGGCGTCCATGGCTATGGATGGTCTCCCGGAGGGGGTTCCTCCTCCCGGCAGGGTGCCGGGACAGCTTCTCCAGGCAGCCCCGATCTTGAAACGGCGGCGGCGGCGGTACAGAGGGGAGTTCGCGAGAAAGAGATCGATATTAGGGGTTTCCACCCCGAGGGGTAAATATAGGCGAAGGGGGTGTCGAGGGGATCCACCAGGCAGCCAGGAGGCCTCCTGGCGTGGCCTAGGGTGGGGCCGCGCCAGGGACCCTCCTGGCCTCCTGGTGGTGGCCCCCCTTTGCTCCTTTGGTGTTTCCGGAAGCTTCCGTGACGCTGATTTTTTATCTGATTTTTCTGGATTTTTTTGGAGCACTTTTAATAGCCGGAAAACCTGAAATACAAAAACAGCAGAAAACAGAAACTGGCAACTCGGTGCACTGAGTTAATAGGTTAGTCCAAATTGGTTCAAAAGTGTATGAAAGTTCAAGCAAAACATGGCAAAGTCACACAAAACATGCATGGAGCAAGCAGAAATTATAGATACGTCTGGGACATATCAACATCCCCAAGCTTAATTCCTGCTTGTCCTCGAGTAGGTAAATGATAACAAGCATAATTTCTGTGGTGACATGCCACACTACCATAAAAGGACTTTTAAGTAAAGCAATCAAAGCATGCAATTCAATTCAAGTCTTAACAAGCAAGAGTCTATATTAGCATTGACAAAAGCAACAAAAGATCAAAAGGTGCAAGAGCTCTTGCTGTCCGTGACTCGAATGTCTCCAGATGGTGTTTGCGTGCAAGCAAGGGATAGGGAAATACGAGAGAGAAAATAAGATTGTTGAGAACAACTATCTACAAAAGTTTCACACTTGGTCTCCTTTGGATTCTTATCTGGACTCGTCCCCAGACCACTAGCCAGGTACAAGTCAAACTGATCCACTCCCTTTCGATATTTTGAGCACTCATGCAATGGATGAGCGTGAGCAAGAAAGTTGACACCTAAAAGGCGAAACAGAAAGAAGGTGGAGGAGGAAGACAAAAAAAGGTGTGAAAGGCTCACATCAATGAGGACAATCATAGGCGAGAGAAGGCCATATGATAGATATGATGTGAGGAGTAGGGATTGCCATACAACGGATGCACATGTGAGCTAAAAGCTCTCCAAGGGAACTAGTGGGGGTGCATCTAACTTGCTTTCTCAAGAAGACCTAGAGCTCGTTTGAGGAGGCTCATCATTGTAATATACAAGCCAAGTTTTATAGTGTGAAGGGTCCCCACATAGCTATATGCATGATGATGATCTCTATGGAGTACAAGGGATAGGAGATGAAGTACTAGTGTGGATCTCTCAAAAGGAATAGTAGTATGCCCCCTTTTATCTTTTTATTCTTTTTTCATTCTTTTTCTCTTTTATTTTTATTTTTTTGGTGGCCTCAATGGCTCTTTCTATTTAACTCTCATTTGTCCTCTTTGGGATCTTTTGATTTTGTCCTCTTTGGGATCTTTTCCTCACTTTAGGGGCAATACTCTATATTTTACAAGAATATAGGAGATCTTTCACACTTTACAAAGGTACTCACATAAATAAAATGTAACTATCATGATGCGAATGTATGACATGAAGATCAAGTCATGAGAAGGTGGATGTTGCATGGCAATGTATCTCAGAAAGGCTATGGAAATGCCTTGTAGGTAGGTATTGTGGCTGTTTTGAGGAAAGATATAAGGAGGTTTATGATGACAGAGCGTATCATGCCAAGGGTTTGGATGCACCGGCGAAGTATGCGCCAACTCTCGAGGTGAGAAAGGGCAATGCACGGTACCGAAGAGGCTAGAAAAAGTATAGGTGGGTGGAAGTGTCAACTTTCGAATACTCACATTAGTCCGAAGAACTCATGCACTTATTATCGGTAACTCTCAATCTAATCAGGAGGTTCACAAAGAGACAGGTACCCCGAGGAGGAGTGTATGGGGGTTTGGTTATCCTTGCGCATCCTCGACTCATGGTACGTGAGTGTACTCTAATATTCGAACCCTCCAGAGGTTAGTGATCCATCTAGTAGCTAGAGTTCTCAACAGGGGTTTTTGGTTTTCGAAAAACACACAGATTTCCCAAAATACGACATCTATCACTAATAGGCAAGAGGTCTTGACACCATAAGTTCAAACATTACTCTAATCAATACCTCAAAACTATTGCAAGTTACTACTACAAAGAGAACATCAACTTTAACTACCTACTTTCAGTCAAGACACAAAACTAAGTGCAAGGCAAACTCTCTAACAAGATAAAACATGCAACCTATAGAAAGTTCAACCTAAGACAAAAGAAAAGCTCTAGAAAAACTAAAGCACTACAACTAAACAGAGCAGCAGCTAAGAAAAGAAAAAGAACAACTCACAACTAAAAGAATAAGGATGCAAATCCTATGAGGAGTTCTAGTTCAAGAGGAGCGTGTATCTCTCCCACACAAAATAAAGTAAGCTGGGATCTAACTTGTTACTACAGCAAACAAAGCAAAAGAAAACTAAAAACAAAACCTAAGAGCGAGACGCTCCAAGAAAAGCACATAACGCATGAAGTGATAAAAATATAGTGCAACGAGAGACAAACTGATGATTGTTGATGAAGAAGGGGATGCATCGGCGGCATCCCCAAGCTTAGACGCTTGATTATCCTTGAATATTTATTGGGGGTGCACATAGGCATCCCCAAGCTTGAGCGTTTGACACTCCTGAATCTTCTTTCATCATCCTCCATCGCGCACTTGAAAACTCCCTTCATACATAACTCATTGTAGGCTGATTAGAGAGGTTAGTACCCTAATAAAATAATTTTCCTCTACAGCAAATAAAGATTTCCAGGAAGAGCTACTGTTTCTCAAGATTTCCAAAAGGTTTTTGCACAGAAAAAGCAAGCTTAAGGTTTGCAAAAGTGAAGAGAGACAAAACGTGGGAGAATCTGGGAAAAACAGAACAGCATATAGAAACGAATTTTTTAGGGGTACTTCTGAAACTCAAATAAAAAAACTCAGAACATACGGAAGTTTCGTAATTGTATAGATCACACTGTGTAAAAAATTAAGCTCAATAAGATGAACTGGTATTTTTCTATGATTTTTCTAGTCACGAGGACAGAATCTGTTTTCTGGACAGCATGTCACAACTTTTACTTCCCTTGCCGTATGAGGCTAAACTTGGCACAAAGCTTGAAAAGTAAAGATACAATGATGTTGCTACAGTAGTAACAATCATCAAGACTACTAGGAACAGAACAAAAGCAAAAATAAAAACCTAAATTCGTTGCGGGCTGCCTCCCGAAAGCGCTTCTTTAGAGCCATTAGCTAGGCTTAAAGATTATAAAAGGGGCTCTCAAGAGAACAAGAATTGAAGCAAAAGAGAGCATAAAGAAGCAAATGTGAAACACATTTAAGCCTAACCCACTTCCTATGCATAGGCATCTCGTAAGAAAATAGATCAAAGAAGCACAAAGTGACATGCATAGGAAGGTGGAACAAGAACAACTTCGAAAGTTTCAGTTTAGAGAGAGATGTTTTTGTGACATGGAAGTTTCTATAGCCAAACTTTCCTCTCTCAAAGTAATTTTCAGTAGTATCATGAACAACATCAAGAATATAACTATCACATAAATCATATTAATCATGACCTACAAGCACACCTCTATTGTTTTCAACACAGTTTTTAGGATCATAAGATAAATGCAACCCATCACATTGAGCTTTGATAAGAGGAAAATTCTCCAGAGTTGGAGATTTTAAAAGGATAATAGGACACTCAAGTGTGGGTCCGATAGCAAAAATTTCATGCTTAACATGAGGAACTATAGAAAGTTCATCTCCGTAAGCATCATCCATAGTGGCATCACGGCCATAAGCATAGAAGGCATTAACTTCATCAAAAAAGGATATTTCAAAAGAATCCATAGGATCATAATACTCATATAAGGTAAGATTCAAAGAGTTAATCTCATTAGAAGGTTTACATGGATGGCTCCATTCTTCCTCTTTTTGTTCGTCACTCTCCTCCTCTTTTTCATCCAAGGAGCTTTCAGGTTCATAAATTTCTTCTTCCATAGAGTCCTGCAAATCATTAGTCTCTTCCTTTGGGGGAGAGATTCTCTCAAGATGATCAGTAATGTAATAATTTGCATCATAATTTTCCAAACAATAGTTAAGTATAGCAAGAATCTCAGATTTGTAAGGGGCATCATCAATATTTTTAAGAAGAGAAGTAATTTCATAGGCACCCTTATAAGCAACAAATTCTTCTATTTCCTCTGCATCATAAAAATCATAGTTTCTCTTAGCATAAGAAGCTAAGGTTTCATCATTATTGTACTCACATTGGAAAGCAAGGTGTTTGTGCCTCATAAAGCAACAAGATTCATCCCTGCAGAAAGATATATTATATCTTGAGCAAAAGTTTCTAGCATACTCATACAACTGATGTATTTGTTTCCATAAATGTATTCCATTTTGAGACAAGCGGTGTTCCTTGTACCACTTTTGTTGATCCTCGGTGAATCCTCCATGCCAAAAAGATCTGGTTTCAAGTAAGTCAGACATTGATTGGCAAGTAAGGAACTAGACATACTATATTTTTTGGATTTTTGATAAAGGATACTAAAGCAAAAACTGAAAGGTAAACTAACAAGACTAAAAAGCAAAGGTAAAAGATAGTGTGCAACTCCCCTATCTTGTAGACTTGAGTCCCAGGCAACGGCGCCAGAAATTATCTTGATATAGTGAGGATAGTTTTCTCACTCCTCGTTGGTTACCCCAAGTGGAAGGTGAGATATAGCGTAACAGCAAATTTCCCTCGGTGAAGATACCAAGGTTATCGAACTAGTAGGACTCCAAGAGATACAAGAAGGTGACAACGGCGCCAGAAATTAGGCGGTTGACGTGGACTTGCACACAACAACAAATAACTTTGCTCCCAACGAGCACAGAGGAGTTGTCAATTCCTCCGGCCTTGCTGTTTACAAAGGATCAACGCAAGAGATAATAATAGTGGCAACTGAAAGTAAATTGAAGGTGTAAACAATAATGTGAAGATGGACCGGGGTCCCGTGATTTTCACTAGTGATGTCTCTCTCCCAAAAGACGATAAAAGTGCTAGCGAGGTAAAATAATCACAGTTGGGAAATTGACAGGATTATGAAGGCACCGCAATGCTAACTATGCTGCAAAGAAATGAAGGGCTACAAGCAAGGGGCAGTACGCCAAGGTAAGTAGACCGAAATCCATCTGCATCTATTACGAATCATCCACCTTGAGATATCTATCCAGAACATCTCGCTGGTATTAAGTTGCGAATCCCACCCAAAGTGTAAACTCAAAGCAACAGACAACTGCATTAAAAGAACTTTGCGTAAAGTAAACAATCCTTGCACCCGCAGGTACAAGAACCGTTGTTTTATCCCTGGTGGCAACAGCACATCCCCTAGTCTCATGTTTCTGTCACTCAAGCTAGACATCGAGGGGCTGAACCCACAATCGAGCATAACGCTCTCTCTTGGAGTTTCAAATAAAATACTTGGCCAAAGCAAATACCGCAACGGAGAACATGCAAGAATTTACTCAAGAACAAAATATAAAAGAGAAGAACCAAATATATTACTCATCACAATCTGAACATAGTCTCATAATCCATCAGATCCCAACAAACTCAGCATAGCAACAGCAAAAATTACATAGATGCCTCGATCATGTGAGGCATCTCACGAGGACTCGAAAGTGGAGGCACAAAAGGGGGAGAGATAGATCACATAGCTACTGGTCACGGACCCATGGTCCAAGGGAAACTACTCACGGTACATATGGGAGGCGTCCATGGCTATGGATGGTCTCCCGGAGGGGGTTCCTCCTCCCGGCAGGGTACCGGGGCAGCTTCTCCAGGCAGCCCCGATCTTGAAACGGCGGCGGCGGCGGTACAGAGAGGAGTTCGCGAGAAAGAGATCGATATTAGGGGTTTCCACCCCGAGGGGTAAATATAGGCGAAGGGGGTGTCTAGGGGACCCACCAGGCAGCCAGGAGGCCTCCTGGCGCGGCCTAGGGTGGGGCCGCGCCAGGGACCCTCCTAGCCTGTTGGTGGTGGCCCCCCTTTGCTCCTTTGGTGTTTCCGGAAGCTTCCGTGACACTGATTTTTTATCTGATTTTTCCGGATTTTTTGGAGCACTTTTAATGGCCGGAAAACCTGAAATACAAAAACAGCAGAAAACAGAAACTGGCAATTGGGTGCACTAAGTTAATAGGTTAGTCCAAATTGGTTCAAAAGTGTATGAAAGTTGAAGCAAAACATGGAAAAGTCACAGAAAACATGCACGGAGCAAGCATAAATTATAGATACGTCTGGGATGTATCAGTCATCATAAGCCTCCTTATATCTTTCCTCAAAACATCCACCATACCTACCTACAAGGCATTTCCATAGCCTTTCCGACATACATTGCCATGCAACAACCACCTTCTCATGACTTGATCTTCATGTCATACATGCTACTTGCTTGATCGATGAGCCGCATGCTAGTTGGGCCTTGCCCTAATCATTGCTACATGACGCGCAAGTATCATTGCATATCCTGCTATCCTAGCAGAAGCATACATTTGCATCATGATAGTTACATTTTCTTTATGTGAGTACCTTTGTGAAGTGTGAAAGATCTCCTATATCCTTGTAAAATATAGAGAATTGCCCCGAAAGTGAGGAAAAGATCCCAAAGAGGACAAAATCAAAAGATCCCAAAGAGGACAAATGAGAGTTAAATAGAAAGAGCCATTGAGGCCACCAAAAAAATAAAAAAAGAGAAAAAAATAAAAAGAGAGAAGGGGCATACTAATATTCCTTTTGAGAGGTCCACACTAGTACTTCATCTCCTATCCCTTGTACTCCATAGAGATCATCATCATGCATATAGCTATGTGGGGACCCTTCACACTATAGAACTTGGCTTGTATATTCCAATGATGAGCCTCCTCAAACGAGCTCTAGGTCTTCTTGAGCAAGAAAGTTAGATGCACCCCCACTAGTTCCCTTGGAGAGATTTTAGCTCACATGTGCATCCGTTGTATGGCAATCCCTACTCCTCACATCATATCTATCATATGGCCTTCTCTCTCCTATGATTGTCCTCAATTATGTGAGCCTTTCACAACTTTTTGTCTTCCTCCTCCACCTTCTTTCTGTTTCGCCTTTTAGGTGTCAACTTTCTTGCTCACGCTCATCCATTGCATGAGTGCTCAAAATATCGAAAGTGAGTGGATCAGTTTGACTTGTACCTGGCTAGTGGTCTGGGGACGAGTCTAGATAAGAATCCAAAGAAGAACAAGTGTGAAACTTTAGTAGATAGTTGTTCTCAACAACCTTTTTTCTCTCGTATTTCCCTATCCCTTTCTTGCACACAAACACCATCTGGAGACATTCGAGTCACGGACAGCGAGAGCTCTTGCACCTTTTGTTCTTTTGTTGCTTGTGTCAATGCTAATATAGACTCTTGCTTATTAAGACTTGAATTGAATTGCATGCTTTGATTGCTTTACTTAAAAGTCCTTTTATGGTTGTGTGGCATGTCACCACAGAAATTATGCTTGTTATCATTTACCTACTCGAGGACGAGTAGGAATTAAGCTTGGGGGATGTTGATACGTCCCAAACGTATCTATAATTTCTGCTTGCTCCATGCATGTTTTGTGTGACTTTGCCATGTTTTGCTTCAACTTTCATACACTTTTGAACCTATTTGGACTAACCTATTAACTCAGTGCACCCAGTTGCCAGTTTCTGTTTTCTACTGTTTTTTTATTTCAGTTTTTCCGGCCATTAAAAGTGCTCCAAAAATTCCAGGAAAAATATATAAAAAATCAGCGCAACAGAAGCTTCCGGAATCACCAAGAGAGGGAAGGGGGGCCACCACCACGCAGCCAGGAGGGCAGGTGGCGCCGCCCCACCTTGGGCCGCGCCAGGGACCCTCCTGACTGCGTCGTGGGTCCCCTCGACGCCCCCCTTCGCCTATATTTACCCCTCGGGGTGGAAACCCCTAATACGGACTCCTCTTCCGCGATCTCGCCTCTGTTCCGCCGCCGCCGTTTCTAGATCGGGGCTGCCTGGAGAAGCTGCTCCGGCACCCTGCCGGGAGAAGCTACCCCCTCCAGAAGACCCTCCATAGCCATGGACGCCTCCCGTATGTACCGTGAGTAGTTTCCCTTGGACCATGGGTCCGTGACCAGTAGCTATGTGATCTATCTCTCCCCCTTTTGTGCTTCCACTTTCGAGTCCTCGTGAGCTGCCTCACATGATCGAGGCATCTATGTAATTTCTGTTGTTGCTATGCTGAGTTTGTTGGGATCCGATGGATTATGAGACTATGTTCAGATTTTGATGAGTAATATATTTGGTTCTTCTCTTTTATATTATGTTCTTGAGTAAATTCTTGCATTTTCTCCGTTGCGGTATTTTCTTTGGCCAAGTATTTTATTTGCAACTCCAAGAGAGAGCGTTATGCTCGATTGTGGGTTCAGCCCCTTGATGTCTAGCTTGAGTGACAGAAACATGAGACTAGGGGATGTGCTATTGCCACCAGGGATAAAACAACAGTGCTTGTACCTGCGGGTGCAAGGATTGTTTACTTTACGCAAAGTTCTTTTAACACAGTTGTCTGTTGCTTTGAGTTTACACTTTGGGTGGGATTCGCAACTTAATACCAGCGAGATGTTCTGGATAGATATCTCAAGGTGGATGATTCGTAGTAGATGCAGATGGATTTCGGTCTACTTACCTTGGCGTACTGCCCATTGCTTTTGAGCCCTTCCTTTTTTGCAGCATAGTTAGCATTGCGGTGCCTTCATAATCCTGTCAATTTCCCAACTGTGATTTGTTTACCTCGCTAGCACTTTTATCGTCTTTTGGGAGAGAGACATCACTAGTGAAAATCACGGGACCCTGGTCCATCTTCATATTATTGTTCACACCCTCAATTTACTTTCAGCTTTTACTTTCCTTTGCACCTTTTATCTCTTGCGTTGATCCTTTGTAAACGACAAGGCCGAAGGAATTGACAACTCCTCTGTACTCGTTGGGAGCAAAGTTATTTGTTGTTGTGTGTAGGACCACGACAACACCCTAGTCAGGAAGCAATTTCTGGCGACGTTTCCACCTACTTGTATCTCCTGAGTCCTACTGGTTCGATAACCTTGGTATCTTCACCGAGGGAAACTTGTTGTTGCACTGCATCTCAAACCTTCCACTTGGGGTAACCAACGAGGGGCGAGAATCCATCACTGTGTGATGTTCTCCTCCCCTCTTTGTTCTGCATGGTTTAGACCTCGTGAGCTGCCCTACATGATCGAGGCACATCTGTAATCTTTCTGCTTTTTCTATGCTGAGTTTGATGGGATCCGGTGGATTATGAGATTATGTTCAGATTGTGATAGAGTAATATAATTGGTTCTTATCTTTCGTATTTTTGTTCGGAAGTAATTATTGCATGTTCTCCGTTGCTATTCCTTGCTTTGGCCAAGTGGTAGGTAGTGACTCCAAGAGGGAATGTTATGCTTGATTGTGGGTACATGCCCCCTAATGACACGCTTGAGTGACAGAGACATGAGTCTAGGGGATGTGTTGTGGCCATAAGTGGGAAAACAACGGTGCTTGTAACCGCGGTTGCAAGGATTGTTTACTTTACGCAAAGTTCTTTTAATGAAGTTGTTTGTTGCTTTGGGTTTACACTTTGGGTGGGACTCGCAACTCAATACCATCGAGATGTTCTGGATAGATATCTCAAGGTGGATGATTAGTAGTAGATGTAGATGGATTTCGGTCTACTTATTTTGGCGTACTGCCCATGCTTTTGAGCCTCTTCCTTTATTTTGTAGCATAGTTAGCATTGCGGTGCATTTATAATCCTGTTAATTGCCCGTCTGTAATTTGTTTACCTCGCATAGCAGTCTTATCGTATTTTGGGAGAGAGACATCACTAGTGAACATCACGGGACCCCGGTCCATATTCTCATTACTGTTTACACGCTCATTTACTTTCTTGCTTTATAACTTTAAGTTGCTACCATTATCATTATCCCTTGTGTGTTTGACCCTTTGTAAACAACAAGACCGGAGAGATTGACAACCTCTCTGAACTTTTTTGGGAGCAAAGTTAATTTTATTGTGTGCAGGTCCGCGTCAGGTGCACCGTTGACACCTACTTATCATCGCCGGAGTCCTACTGGTCGATACTCAACCTTGGTATCGTCACCAAGGGAAACTTGCCGCTACGCTGCATCTCACCTTCCACTTGGGGTAACCAACTAAGGGCGAGAAGCAATCCTCTCTCGCGTATCAAGCAAATTTCTGGCGCCGTTGCCGGTGACCCCGAGTGATAAGATAGTGGAGTTGCACACTATCTTTTATCTTTGCTTTTTAGTCTTGTTAGTTTACTTTCCAGTTTTTACCTTTGCTTATGTTTCTTTATGGAAAAAAATGAGAGAGCCTATGGAGCTTTATTATTTGAATAACACTCATGTTAGTAGCAATGTCATTAGTATTTCTTCTCTGGATAATTTTGATGCTAATGATATTCAATGTTATAAGCTTGGGGATGCTACGTTTGATGAGGATGATATTTTTAGCCCCCCAAGTTTTGATGAGGAAATTTATTTTGATGATACCTTGCCTCCTATCTATGATGATTATTGTGATAACACTTATGCTATAAAGAATAAAATTTTACAAGTGTATCATGATAAGAATGATTCATGTGATAGCTATTTTGTTGAGTTTGCTCCCACTACGATTAATGATTTTTCTTACAAGGGGAGTAATAAATTTTCTGTGCTTGTGGATCATGATAAGAATTTTTTATGTGATACTTATATTGTTGAGTTTATTCATGATGCCACTGAAAATTACTATGTGAAAGGGAGACATGGCTTCACATATCTCAATGATATTAAACTCCCTCTCTCCATGATGAATTTTTTTGAAGTTGTTCCTGTCCTACCTTCTTATGCTTGTTACTATGTGCTTCATTGATTTAGTTGGTTACATGATCCTTATGCATAGGAAGTGGGTTAGGCTTAAATGTGTTTCATATTTGCTTCTTGATGCTCTCTTTTGCTTCAAATCCTTATTCTTATGAGAGCACCTTTTAAAATCTTCATGCCTAGCTTAAAGGCGTAAAAGAAAGCGCTTGTTGGGAGGCAACCCAAGATGTTTTTACTTCTGTTTTTAGTGGTTTTGATGATTTTTAATAGTGTAGCAACATCATTGTATCTTTATTTTCAAGCTTTGTGCCAAGTTATAGCCTCATATGACAAGAGAAGTGAAAATTGTGACATGCTGTCCAGAAAACAGATTATTTCCTCGTGACGGAAAAAATCGGGTCAAATCACCAGTTTATATTTTGAGCTGATTTTTTTACACAGCGTGCTCTATACAATTACGGAACTTTCGTATGTCCTGAGTATTTTGATTTGAGTTGAAGAAGTGCCCCGAAAAAAATTCTCTACTACGTGTTGTTCTATTTTTCACAAATTCTGCCACGTTTGATCTCTCCTTACTTTTGCAAACCTTAAAATTGCTTTTTTCTTTGAAAAAACCTTTTGGCAATCTTGAAAAACAGTAGCTCTTCAAGAATATCTTTATATTCAGTGGGGAAAAATATTTTATTAAGGGTACTAACCTCTCTAATCAGCTTATGATGAGTTGTGTATGAAGGGAGTTTTCAAGTGTGCGATGCAAGATGAGGAAAGAAGATTCGGGGGTGTCAAGCGCTCAAGCTTGGGGATGCCCCCATGCATACCCAACAAATATTCAAGGAGACTCAAGCGTCTAAGCTTGAAGATGCCCCCGTTCATCCCCTTCTCCATCAACAATCATCAGTTCGTCCTTCGTCTCAATATATTTTTATCACTTCATGCGTTATGTGCTATGCTTCGAGCGTCTCGCTCGTAGGTTTTATTTTTAGTTTTCTTTAGTTTTGTTTTCTGTTCATAACAAGTTATATCCCGTCTTACTTTGTGTGGGAGAGAAACACGCTCCACTTTCAAAATCTAGAACACATCATAGGATTCTTCATGCCTATCTTTTTGCTGTTGTGTGTTCTTCATATTTTCGTAACTACTGCCTTGTCTAGTTTTAGTCTTAGTTTGTTTTAACAAGAGCCTTGGATTTTGTTTAGTTTGTCGCTGGAACTCTCATTAGTTTTCATGTTTATCTTGTTAAGAGAGTTGGTTGTTGCACTGAGTTGTGTCTTGTTTTGAGAAGTAGGTAATTGAGGTTGCTATATAATTTCAGTGGTAACTTGCAATAGTTTTGAGGTATTGATGTGAGCAATGTTTGAACTTTTGGTGTCAAGAGCTCTAGCCTATTAGTGATAGGTGTTGTATTTTGGGCAATCCGTGTTTATTTTCAAAACCTACAAAACTAGTTGAGAACTCTAGCTACTAGATGGATCACTACTCTTCTGAGGGGTCGGATATTAGAGTACACTCACGTACCATGAGTCCAGGATGCGCAAGGATAACCAAACCCCCATACACTCCTCCTCGGGGTACTTGTCTCTTTGTGAACCTCCTCATTAGATTGAGAGTTACCGATAATAAGTGCATGAGTTCTTCGGACTAATGTGAGTATTGAAAGTTGACACATCCACCTCCTCATATTTGCTAGCCTCTCCTGTGCCGTGCATTGCCTTCTTCTCACTCCGAGAGTTGGCTTCCACCTTCGCCGGTACTTACAAACCCTTGGCATGATACGCTCTGTCATCATAAACCTCTCTATTTCTTTCCTCAAAACAGCCACCATACCTATCTATCAAGGCATTTCCATAGCCTTTCCGAGATATATTGCCATGCAACATCCACCTCTTCATTACTTGATCTTCATATCATACATGTTCCTGCTACACTGGTAGCGGCATACATTGCATACATCGTGATAGCTACATCTTCTTTATGATTTGAGTACCTTGCAAAGTGTGAAAGATCTTCTATACCCTCTTGTAAATTAGATTGTTGCCCTTAAGTGAGGAAAAGACCCCAAAGTCGACAAAATAAAAGATCCCAAAGAGGTCAAATGAGAGTTAAATAGAAAGAGCCATTGAGGCCACCAAAAAAATACAAAAAATAGAAAAAATAGAAAAAGAAATAAAAAGAGAGAAAGGGGCAACACTACTATCCTTTTGAAAGATCCACACTAGTACTCCCTCTTATCCTTGTACTCCATAGAGATGATCATTCATGCATATAGCTATGTGGGGACCTTCACGCTATAGAACTTGGCTTGCATATTCCAATGATGAGCCTCCTCAAAAGAGCTCTAGGTCTTCATGAGCGAGCAAGTTAGATGCACCCCCACTAGTTCCATTGGAGAGCTTTTTAGCTCATATGTGCATCCGTTGCATGGCAATCCCTACTCCTCACATCATATCTATCATTTGGCATTCTCGCCTATGATTGTCCTCATTGATGTGAGCCTTTCTCAACTTTTTGTCTCCCTCCTCCACCATATTTCTCTCTTTGCCATCCTAAGTGTCAACTCTCGTTCTTACGCTCATCCATTGCATGAGTACTCAAAATATCGAAAAGGAGTGGATCAAATTGACTTGTACCTGGCTAGTGGTCTGGGGACGAGTCAAGATAAGATTCCAAAGAAGACCAAATGTGAAACTTTAATGGATTGAGTTCTCAACAAAAAACTACTTATATGGTTGAATTGAATTGAATCACATACCTTGATTACTTTACTTTTCAAAGTCCTTATATGGTTGCTAGCATGTCACCACAAAAATTATGCTTATTATCATTTACCTACTCGAGCACGAGAAGGAATTAAGCTTGGGGATGTTGATACGTCTCAAACGTATCGATAATTTCTACTCGCTCCATGCATGTTTTTCGTGATATTGCTATGATCTAGATACACTTTCATACACTTTTTATCAAATTTGGACTAACCTACTAACTCAGTGCACCCCAGTGTCCGTTCCTATTTTCTGCTATTTTTCTATTTCACTTTTTCCCCATATAAAAAGTGCTCCAAAAATCCGGGAAAAACCAGATAAAAAATCAGTCTACCGGAAGCTTCCCGAAGCCCGAAGGAGGGCCAGGGGGCCACCACTAGGAGCCCAGGTGGCCACCTGTCGCAGCCAGGGACCTGGCCACGCCAGGGGGGCGCCTGGACCACTGGTGGCCCCCTGGCTGCCCCCCTTCGCCTATTTAATCTCTTACACGGGGAAATTCTGAAGACAGAACCCTAATTCGCAATCTCGCCTCTGTTCCGCCGCCTCCGCGCTTCCATGATCGGGAGCACCGTTGATAGCCCAAAACTGCAGGGGATCGAGATAGTCTTCGCAGGTAAGAATAACCCAATTTATAGATTCGACTCAAGGGGAGCCAAAGAATACCCACAAGCTTTGAAAGTGGAGTTGTCAATTCCACCGCACCTGAGATACACCTACTTCCAACAAGATATTAATAGTAACTGCGATATGGAAGTGATGGTGGCAACGGAAATAGTGGAGGTAAAACAGTGAAAGTAAAACAGCAAAAGAAAACAACTAGTAACCAGAAGAATTAAAAACACTGTAGGCTAGGGAGATGGATGGTTGGGTGCTGCATGGATGAGATACTTCATGTATTTATCTTGGGGCTAGGCACACAGAAAAGCAATGATCATCTAGGAATATATCGAACATTATGCATGTACCCCACAGCTAGTTGTACGTGCTTGCAATAAGAACTTGCACAACATCTTTTGTCCTACCATCCCGCTACGAACGGGGCCAAAAGGAACTTATGGAGATTAAGGTGCTCCTATCAAAGAGCACCGGAACAAAGCATTAACAATCAATGGATGCACGGAATCCTCAAACTATAGTCCATCCCCTTTGGTGTCCCAAGCTGTCACCTTTGGGATTGCCGGTTCCGGACTATAACAGGTGCATACAACTCGCAGATAGGATCAAGAAGACAAATATATTCATGCAAACACAAAGGGTTCAGATCTGAAAACATGGCACTCGGGCCCAAAGTGACAAGCATTAAGAGCAACAAGTTGAAGCAAAGATGATAAACACCAATCTAGATGATAGGCAACATGCCCCCAACAATCTGATAAACTATTACATGATCTAGCTCATCCAATCCCTACCATCCCCTTTGTCTACAGCAGGGAATTACTCACACATGAAAGGATAATTCATGGAGGTAGGACTGAGTGGTGATGATGATGAAGATGGTGATGATGATGAAGATGGCGATGATCTCCCCTCACCGGAGGCCAAAACAACCTCCAGATTAGCCCTCCCGGAGAAGAACAGAGGGTGGCGGCGGCTCCGCGACGAGAATTGGGAAAACTACTTCTGTTCTGGGGTTTTCTCGCCACGGGAATAAATAGGAGGCTAAGTAGGGCACCAGAGGGGGGAAGACCCTCCCAGGAGGCCTCCTGGCGCGGCCAGGGGTGGGGCCGCGCCAGCAGGGAGCCTGGGGCCCCCTGGCTGCCCTCTGGCCCCACTTCTGGCATATTGGTCCTTCGGGTGCGTGGATTTTCTGTGATTTTTCCTGGAATTTTCTGAGACACCTAAAAATCCATTTTCCTGCACACAATAAAACCATACAAATATCTCTTCTGAAAACATCGTTAGTCCGGGTTAGCTTCGTCCAAATCATGCAAGAATGAGGGCAAAACAATAGCAAAAGTGTTTGGAAAAGTAGATACGTTTGAGACGTATCAACCTTCAGGACCCTTCCTAGCACCCTGCAGGAGGGAGGATCAACCTCTAGGAGCTTATCCTCCACCATGGACGCTTCCCGGATGTGCCGTGAGTAGTCTACCTTGGACCAAGGGTCCGTGATTAGTAGCTATGTGATGTTCTCCTCCCCTCTTTGTTCTTCATGGTTTAGACCTCGTGAGCTTCCCTACATGATCGAGGCACATATGTAATCTTTCTGTTTTTGCTATGCTGAGTTTGATGGGATTCGATGGATTATGAGATTATGTTCAGATTGTGATAGAGTAATATAATTGGTTCATATCTTTTGTTTTTTTTTCGGAAGTAATTTTTGCATGTTCTCCGTTGCTATTTATTGCTTTGGCCAAGTGGTAGGTAGTGACTCCAAGAGGGAACGTTATGCTCGATTGTGGGTACATGCCCCCTGATGACACGCTTGAGTGACAGAAATATGAGTCTAGGGGATGTGCTATGGCCACAAGGGGGAAACCAACGGTCCTTGTAACCGCGGTTGCAAAGATTGTTTACTTTACGCAAAGTTCTTTCAATGCAGTTGTCTGTTGCTTTGGGTTTACACTTTGGGTGGGACGCGCAACTGAATACCAGCGAGATGTTCTGGATAGATATATCAAGGTGGATGATTAGTAGTAGATGTAGATGGATTTCGGTCTACTTATTTTGGCGTACTGATGATACGTCCAAAACGTATCTATAATTTCTGCTTGCTCCATGCATCTTTTGTGTGATATTGCTATGATATTGATGCACTTCCATACACTTTTGATCATATTTGGACTAACCTATTAACTCAGTGCACCCCAGTGCCAGTTTATGTTTTCTGCTGTTTTTGTATTTCAGGTATTCCCATTATTAAAAGTTCTCAGAAAATTCCGGGAAAATATATAAAAAAATCAGCGTTCCAGAAGCTTCCTTACGCCCGAAGGGGGGCCAGAGGGCCCCCACCTGGTTCCTAGGCGGCCAGTGGGCGCGGCCTAGGGGGTGGCCGCGCCGGTAGGGCGCCTAGACTCCTGGTGGCCCCCTGTCTGCCCCCCTTGGCCCTTTTTTTACTCGCGACACGAAAACCCTGATTCCATACCCCTTTTCTCCAGAAGCAATTCCGATCTCCGCCGCCATCGCTGACAAGCTTCGGGGGACCAGAATTCTTGTGCCGGCACCCTGCCGGGACGGGGAAGTGCCCCCGGATTCATCTCCATCGACGTTGCTTCCTCCCTCCATGATGCGGGAGTAGTTCCTCCTCGGGGCTGAGGTTTCCACCGGTAGCTATGTGGTCTTCTCTCTCTCCCATGATGTGATCTTGATTGTGATCATAGGCTATGTTAATCTAGGATGATCCCATGATGTTTCCCCTTCTTGTATGTATTTGATTGATGTACTCACTTGATCTTATCTAGTATAATCCCCGATACCATGGTGACAACGGTCTATTGGACATGGGTTAGAAGAATATTTTCATGAATGATTTCCTCTTTTGTGTGTGGATTGAAGATTGAAAGTCTCTTGGTGCTTGTCTTTGACTATCCTTTAGATATGTTGTGGTAATTGTGGTACTCTCTTTGGATGGTCGCGGTGACATTGGGAAATCCATAAATGAGAACTACGAACTCTGAGGTGTGCTTTTGTAGCCCTACACAATTCTCGTCCTCTCTTGACCACAAAGGAATGACCTCCGAGTACGTCTCGATTGCATGTTTTATGAGGAATATCATGTGATTAGACTATGTTAATGTTGTTGGGAGTTGCCACTAGTGAAAGTATGAAGCCTAGGCCTTGTTTCCACCATTGCAATACCGTTTGCGCTCACGTTTACTACTTGTTTGCTTGCTGCACTTTTTATTACAGATTTATATTACTTCGTTTGCCGCACCTATCACCCATATTTTACCATCTCTTCGCCGAACTAGTGCACCTATACAATTTGCCATTGTATTAGGTGTGTTGGGGACACAAGAGACTTCTTGTATCTTAATTGCAGGGTTGCTTGAGAGAGACCATCTTCAACCTCTACTTCCCTGAGTTCGATAAACCTTAGGTCATCCACTTGAGGGAAATTATTGCTGTCCTACAAACCTCTGCGCTTGGAGGCCCAACATAGTCTACAAGAATAGAAGCGTGCGTAGACATCAAGCTATTTCTGGCGCCGTTGCCGGGGAAGTAAGTGTTTGAAGGTATATCTTTAGATCTTGCAATTAAATCTTTTTGTTTGTTGTTTTTATTTACACTAGTTATGTTTATGGAAAACCGCACTCTTAGTTCTTGCTTGGGGAAGGCCGCTTTACCACACCCGTGGTAGAGAAGTCTCCTCCACCTACTGAATGTATCCCGTTCCAAATACCACTTGGGATAATTGAAATAATTAGGAATGATTGTTATGATGGAACCGTCAATCCTAGTATTCATTTGTTGAAACTTACAGAACTTTGTGAGTTGTTTAAGATTTCAGGTTTGACAAGAGGTGAAGTCATGAAGAAATTATTTGCCTTGTCACTGAAAGGAAAAGCATTGGAATGGTATAGGCTACTAGATGATTCTCACCTACGGGATTGGGAAGAGATCCAGTCTCTCTTTTACTCCAAGTTTTAACCTCTTCATGAAGTCCATGAGAATAGTAATTATGTTTATAATTTCTATCCTCATGACGGAGAGAGCATAGCTCAAACTTGGGGGAGACTGAAAACTTTAATGCTAAAATGTCCTAACCATGGGCTCCCCAAAGATATAATTATTACTAATTTTTATGCAAGGCTCTCTCGACAGGATAAAGACTTGCTCGATGCTTCCTCTATGGGTTCTTTCACAAACGGAAAGATTGATGCTAAATGGGAACTCCTTGAAATAATTCTACGCAACACCGAAGATTGGGAGATCGACAAAGGTAAAGAGTCAGGTATAATTTATGAGTATGATTTCATTAAGTACTTTGTTGAAACTGCAAGTTTTAATAAGTTTAGTGCTAAGTTTGGGCTTGATTCTCAACACCTTGTTGATTTCCTCAAATCTTTTGCTTCACATCTTAATATGCCTAAGGAGGATTGTATCAAGCATCATGAACCTTTTAAAGATATTTGCAAAGAAAATAAAATTGTTCATGATGATTTAATTCCTGAAAATGAAGTTTTATATAAGCATGATCCAATTCCTGAAAATGAAGTTTTATATAAGCATGTTAATTTTTGTGGAGTGGATAGACCTTGTGAAAGGCCTATGATTGAAGAAGAGAAGTATTGTAAGCAACATAAGCATGAAAGAAGTATTGTAAGAGAAGTATTTGTGTGACGTTGCCATGTTTTGCTTGAACTTTCATACACTTTTGAGCATATTTGGACTAACCTATTAACTCAGTGCACCCAGTTGCCAGTTCCTATTTTCTGGTGTTTTTGTATTTCAGGTTTTCTGGCCATTAAAAGTGCTCCAAAAATTCCGGAAAAATTATATAAAAAATCAGCGTCCCAGAAGCTTCCGGAATCACCAAGGAAGGAGGGGCGGGCCACCACAGGGACTCCAGAAGGGTCCCTGGCGCGGCCTCACCCTAGGCCGCGCCGGGCACCCTCCTGGCTGCCCTGTGGCCCCCCTGGTGCCCCCTTTGGCCCTATTTTTACCCCCGCGGAGGAAACCCTGATTCCGGACCCCTTTTCTCCAGAAGCAATTCCGATCTCCGCCGCCATCGCCATCAAGTTTCGGGGGGACAGAATTCATGTGCCGGCACCCTGCCGGGACGGGGAAGTGCCCCCGGCTTCATCTCCATCGCCGTTGCTTCCCTCCTCCATGAAGCGGGAGTAGTTCCTCCTCGGGACTGAGGTTTCTACCAGTAGCTATGTGTTCTTCTCTCTCTCCCATGATGTGATCTTCGTTGTGATCATACGCTATGTTAATCTAGGGTGATCCCATGATATTTCCCCTTCCTCTATGTATTGGATTGATGTACTCAATTGATCTTATCTAGTATAATCCCCGAGACCATGGTGACAGCGGTCTATTGGACATGGGTTAGAAGAATATTATCATGAGTGATTTCCTCTTTTGTGTGTTGATTGAAGATTGAGATTCTCTTGGTGCTTGTCTTTGACTATTCTTGAGATATGTTGTGGTGATTGTGGTACTCTCTTTGGATGGCCGCGGTGACATTGGGAAATCCACAGATTGAGAACTACGAACTCTGAGGTGTGCTTTTGTAGCCCTACATAATTCTTGTCCTCTCTTGACCACAAGGATTGACCTCCGAGTACGGCTTCATTGCATGTTTTATGGGAAATATCATGTGATTAGACTATGTTAATGTTGTTGGGAGTTGCCACTAGTGAAAGTATGAAGCCTAGGCCTTGTTTCCATTATTGTTACACCGTTTGCACTCACTTTTGTCACATGTTTGCTTGCTGCACTTTTTATTACAGATTTATATTACCTTGCTTTGCCACACCTATCACTCGTATTTTACAATCTCTTCGCCGAACTAGTGCACCTATGCGACTCCTAGTTGTATTAGGTGTGTTGGGGACACAAGAGACTTCTTGTATCTTAATTGCATGGTTGCTTGAGAGAGACCATCTTCAACCTCAACTTCCCTGAGTTCGATAAACCTTAGGTCATCCACTTGAGGGAAATTGTTGCTGTCCTACAAACCTCTGCGCTTGGAGGCCCAACATAATCTACAAGAATAGAAGCGTGCGTAGACATCAAGCTATTTCTGGCGCCGTTGCCGGGGAAGTAAGGCTTGAAGGTATATCTTTAGATTCTGCAATTAAATCTTTTCGTTTCTTGTTTTTATTTTCACTAGTTAGGCTTATGGAAAACTGCAATCTTAGTTCGCTGCTTCGGAGAGGCCGATTTACCACACCCGTGGTAGAGAAGTATCCTCCACCTAATGAATGTATCCCATTCAAAATACCACTTGGGATAATTGAAAAGGTTATGAATGATCATTATGCAGGGGATGGAACAGTCCATCCTAGTGTTCATCTGTTGAAACTTACAGAACTTTGTGAGTTATTTAAGATTTCAGGTTTGACAAGAGATGAAGTCATGAGGAAATTATTTGCCTTGTCACTGAAAGGAAAAGCATTGGAATGGTATAGGATACTACATGATTCTCACCTGCTGGATTGGGAAGAGATCCAGTCTCTCTTTTACTCCAAGTTTTATCCTCTTCATGAAGTCCATGAGAATAGGAATTATGTTTATAATTTCTATCCTCATGACGGAGAGAGCATAGCTCAAGCTTGGGGGAGACTGAAAACTTTGATGCTAAAATGTCCTAACCATGGGCTCCCCAAAGATATGATTATTACTAATTTCTATGCAAGGCTATCTCGACAGGATAAAGACTTGCTCGATGCTTCCTCGATGGGTTCTTTCACAAACGAAAAGATTGATGCTAAATGGGAACTCCTTGAAAGAATCCAACACAATACTGAAGATTGGGAGATCGACAAAGGTAAAGAGTCAGGTATAATTTATGAGTATGATTGCATTAAGTCCTTTGTTGAAACTGCAAGTTTTAATAAGTTTAGTGCTAATTTTGGGCTTGATTCTCAACTCCTTGTTGATTTCCTCAAATCTTTTGCTTCACATCTTAATATGCCTAAGGAGAATTGGATCAAGCATCATGAACCTTGTAAAGAGATTTGCAAAGAAAATGAAATTGTTAATGATGATTGCAACATGCATGATCCAATTCCTGAAAATGAAGTTTTATATAAGCATGTTAATTTTTGTGGAGTGGATAGACCTTGTGAAAGTCCTATGATTGAAGAAGAGAAGTATTGTAAGCAACATAAGCATGAAAGAACAATCACATGGGTTAGAGATTTAAATGAAATTGCTAGAGAATTGTGTGACCTTTATCCTTTTACTTGTGAACTTTGTGGTATAGAGGGTCACTTTAATCTTCAATGCATGAACTTTCAAAACATAATTGTTAACCAGTTGTGTGATAACATGATCACCCCTGATCTTTATGATGAACTTATGTTCTTTTTGATGTGTGAAGAGTTATCAAAAAAGACTTCTTGGCTAGATGTTAATGCCTTAGGAATAAACAACACTTTGCAAAATTTCCATCTCTATTGTGTTGTTAATTGCCACGAAAATGATTACATAAGTAAGATTAGAAAGGAGGGAACTTTACCAAAGTATAAAAATGTCTCTTCTATTTCTACTAATAAAAAGGAGAGTTTCTCCCAAGTTTCCCCTATTGTTTCTAATGATAAACCAGGATATATGGGGGAACTTCATCTCCATCCACTCCCTCCTAAGGTGAAGAAGAAGAAAAAGAAGAGGAGGAAGAGGAGCAAGAAGGAAGAAGAATGGGTATCAACCTGGCCTGAGCATATTCCTCGCATCAATTTTTATCCTAACGGACATAAATTTATGGAGGATGGTGAGCTTCATTGCATTCATTATTATCCTGATGTTATGTCCGTAGGCACTATTGAAGATGATTTTGATTATGATATGCATGTTACTTATTGTGATTGGGAAGATGATGATAATGCCACTTATGATCTTGAAAATCTTTTTGGTGCCAACTCTGAAAATGATGATATGGAAAGCTCTAAGCTTGGGGATGATAGGATTGCAAATCCTTTAACCATTAGTGATGTGATAATTGATAATTCGTTTGCTAGTAAGAATAAAGACAACATGATTACAAATATAGTTGCTAGCAATGATAATGCTCTTCTCTACTATGATGATGTTATAACTCCTATCTACAGTGATTGTAAAGGTACCTATGACATAAGGAAAAATTATCCTTATCAAACTTGTCATAATCATGGAGGGGATTACTCCCTTGCTGAACACCATCTTCCTAATACACAATTAATCTATAGTGTTCAAGTTGTTTATGATAGTCCTGCTCCCACTATTACCAATGAGAAGGATTATGCTTAGGTGGAGAGTAAGAGTACCTTTTTGCGTGTGGATCATGGTAACAATTCTTTATGTGATACTTATATTTTTTAGTTTATTCATGATCCCACTGGAAATTATTATGAGAAGGGAACACATGCTTATAGATATTTCGATAATATCAAGTTCCCTCTCTTTATGTTGAAGGTTCTGAAGCTGCACTTGTCTTTCCTTCCTATGCTTATTGCTTTGTGCTTCAATGAATTATTCTATTGCAATACTCCTATGCATAGGAAGCATGTTAGGCTTAAATGTGTTTCGTATTTTCTTCTTGATGCTCTCTTTTGTTCTTCAACTCTTATTCTTGCGAGAGCATCATTAAAATCTTAAGCCTAGCTAATGACTTTAAAGAAGCGCTTTCGGGAGGCAGCGCGCAACGAATTTAGGCTTTCCTTTTTTGTTTTTCTTCTATTTTTAGTTGTCTTGATGATTGTTACTACTGTAGCAACATCATTGTATCTTTACTTTTCAAGATTTGTGCCATTTATAGCCTCATATGACAAGGGAAGTGAAAGTTGTGACATGCTGTCCAGAAAACAGATTCTGTCCTCGTGACTAGAAAAATCACAGCAAATCCCAGTTCATCTTTTTGAGCTGAAATTTTTACACAGCGTGCCCTATACAATTATGGAACTTTCGTATGTTCTGAGTTTTTTTATTTGAGTTGCAGAAGTATCCCTAAAAAATTATGTACTACCTGCTGGTCTGTTTTTCACAGATTCTGTCCTGTTTTTCCTTTTCTTCGTTTTGCAAACCTTAAGCTTGCTTTTTATTTGCAAAAACTTTTTGGCAATCTTAAGAAACAGTAGATCTTCAAGAATATCCTTATTTCCAGTACAGAAAATTTATTTTATTATGGGTACTAAACTCGCTAATCAGATTATGATGAGTTATGTATGAAGGGGGTTTTCAAGTGTGCGAGGGAAGATGATGAAAGAAGATTCAGGAGTGTCAAACGCTCAAGCTTGGGGATGCCCCCATGCACCCCCAAGACATATTCAAGGAGACTCAAGCGTCTAAGCTTGGGGATGCCCCCATGCATCCCCTTCTCCATCAACAATTATCAGTTCGTCTTTCCTTTCACTATATTTTTATCACTTCATGCGTTATTGATACGTCTAAAACGTATCTACAATTTATGCTTGCTCCATGCCTCTTTTGTGTGATATTGCTATGATATTGATGAACTTCCATACACTTTTGATCATATTTGGACTACTCTATTAACTCAGTGCACCCCAGTGTCAGTTCTTGTTTTCTGCTGTTTTTCTATTTCAGGTTTCCCCCGTATTAAAAGTGATCCAAAAATCCGGGAAAAATACAATAAAAATCAGCGCAGAAGAAGCTTCGAGAATCACCGAGGGGGCTAGAGGGGATCCACCAGGGCCCCAGGCGCCCTACCGGCGCGCCCTAGGGTGGGGTCGCGCCGGGGGGGGTGCCTGGACCCCTGGTGGCCCCCCTGGCTGCCCCCTTCGTCTATTTATTCCTTGTGACGTGAAACCCCCGTGACGGGAACCCTTTTTCGCGATCTCTCCTCTGTTCCGCCTCCGCCGCGCTTCCAAGATCGGGAGCACCAGAAGACCTCTTCCCGGCACCCTGCCGGAGGGAGGAATCACCTCCGAGAGCTTCTCCACCACCATGGATGCTTCCCGGATGAACTGTGAGTAGTCCACCTTGGACCATGGGTCTATGATTAGTAGCTATGTGATGTTCTCCTCCCCTCTTTGTTCTTCATGGATTAGACCTCGTGAGCTTCCCTACATGATCGAGGCACATATGTAATGTTTCTGCTATTGCTATGCTGAGTTTGCTGGGATCCGATGGATTATGAGATTATGTTCAAAATGTGTTTGAGTAATATATTTGATTCTCGTCTTTTATATTTATGTTCTAGAGTAATTCTTGCATGTTCTCCGTTGCTATTTATTGCTTTGGCCAAGTAGTAGGTAGTGACTCCAAGAGGGAGCGTTATGCATGATTGTGGGTTCATGCCCCCCGATGACTAGCTTGAGTGACAGAAACATGAGTCTAGGGGATGTATTGTTGCCACAAGGGGGAAAACAACGGTGCTTCTACTTGTGGGTGCAAGGATTGTTTACTTTATGCAAGGTTCTTTAATGCAGTTGTCCGTTTCTTTGAGTTTGCACTTTGGGTGGGATTCGCAACTTAATACCAGCGAGATGTTCTACATAGATATCTCAAGGTGGATGATTAGTAGGTAGATGCAGATGGATTTCGGTCTACTTGTCTTGACGTACCGCCCATGCTTTTGAGCCTCTTCCTTTCTTTATAGCATAATTAGCATTAGTTTGCGCACATAATCCTGTCAATTGCCCAACTGTAATTTGTTTACCTCGCATGGCTATTTTATCTTCTTTTGGGAGAGAGAGACATCACTTGTGAACATCATAGGACCCCGGTCCATATTTCCAATACTGTTTACACCCACTATCAATTTACTCCTTTATTTACTTTTCCGTTGCTATCACTGTGATTATTATCCCGTGCGTTTTATCCTTTGTAAACAACAAGGCCGGAGGAATTGACAACTCCTCTGTACTCGTTGGGAAGCAAAGTTATTTGCTGTGTGTGCAGGTCCAGGTCAAGGAAGCAACTTTTGTCTTAAAATGGTGCCATTGTTTCCTTGCCACCTACTTGTCGATCTTGGAGTCCTATTGGTTCGACACTCAACCTTAGCATCTTCGCTAAGGGAAATTGCCGTTGTCTACATCTCAACCTTCCACTTTGGGTAACCAACGAGGGGGCGTTAAATCGTACCATCAAAATCAATTTCTGGCGCCGTTGCCGGGGACTCCACTCTTCAAGATAGGGGAGTTGCACACTATCTTTTATCTGTGCTTTTTAGTCTTGTTAGTTTACCTTTCAGTTTTTGCTTTAGTGTCCTTTATCAAAAATCAAAAAAATAGTTACCTTGCTAGTAGTTGTCTTTATGTCTGGTCATTTTGCCTTTGGTGAGGCAGAGGTGCTCACCTTTAAATAAAGGGGTGGTGAAAAGTCTGAAAGATGCCTGGTATAGAACTAATGATTCTCAAAAAAGAGCCACCAAGAAGCAATCCACTAATATCCTGCTTAGAAACTTTTATGTTGGAATTACTTCTTGGAATAGGTTTATTCTATATACTGCTATCGATGGGAATTTCATAGAATCCCCAGTTTCGGATGCTCTTAGTGTTATGGAAAATCTTGTTGGAAATCTCCATGTTGCTAGCATTCAAGAGGACATTACCCTAGCTCATATTATGAAAAAACTTGAAAAGATAGAGCTAGAGATGCCAAGCATTAATAAGATAAGTGAGTTGGATCGTAAGATTCAAGGGAATTTGAATAGACTCGATAGCTCCATGCATAAAATTTTCAGAACCTTGGAGACCATCAAATCCCATGACTTGGACCCTTCTAGGATTGATAAGATTGAGGAAATCATTGACACTCTAAGAACTACTTTTTCCTCAATCAAAACCAAAAAGGTGGAAACTCCGGCAAAGAAGGAACCTAGGTTCGTTTACGTTCCAAAGGCTAGCTCCTCGTTTCAAAAATAATCTATCTATTGCCAAAGGGGTTGAAACTGTGAAGACTTTGGAAGAGATACCTCTCTTTAATAGAATAAATGAGACTCCAATTGATCTCCCGCCTTTTGCTTTTATTCCTAGAAATATATTTATTAGGCCTTTATTTGAAAGACCCCTTAAGAGTGGTTGTACTATTGAAGAGATTTTTGATGATCTTGATGATGGTTCAATTGATACAACTTGATATATTTGCATTAAGCCTAGCTAATGGCTTTAAAGAAGCGCTTTCGGGAGGCAGCCCGTGATGAATTTAGGTTTTCCTTTTTGTTTTTCTTCTGTTTTTAGTGGTCTTGATGATTGTTACTACTGTAGCAACATCATTTTATCTTTACTTTTCAAGCTTTGTGCCATTTATAGCCTCATATGACAAGGGAAGTGAAAGTTGTGACATACTGTCCAGAAAACAGATTCTGTCCTCGTGACTAGAAAAATCACAGAAAAATCCCAGTTCATCTTTTTGACCTAAATTTTTTACTCAGCGTGCTCTATACAATTACGGAACTTTAGTATCTTCTGAGTTTTTTATTTGAGTTGCAGAAGTATCCCTAAAAAATTCTTTACTACCTGCTGGTCTGTTTTTCACAGATTCTGTCATGTTTTGCCTTTCCTTCATTTTGCGAACCTTAAGCTTGCTTTTTCTTTGCAAAAACTTTTTGGCAATCTTGAGAAACAGTAGCTCTTCAAGAATATCCTTATTTCCAGTAGAGAAAAAATTATTTTATTATGGGTACTAACCTCGCTAATCAGATTATGATGAGTTATGTATGAAGGGAGTTTTCAAGTGTGCGAGGGAAGATGATGAAAGAAAATTCAGGAGTGTCAAGCGCTCAAGCTTGGGGATGCCCCCATGCGTCCCCAATAAATATTCAAGGAGACTCAAGCGCTCAAGCTTGGGGATGCCCCCATGCATCCCCAATAAATATTCCAGGAGACTCAAGCGTCTAAGCTTGGGGATGCCCCCGTGCATCCCCTTCTCCATCAACAATTATCAGTTCGTCTCTCGTTTCACTATATTTTTATCACTTCATGCGTTATGTGCTATGCTTGGAGCGTCTCGCTCTTAGGTTTTATTTTTAGTTTTCTTTAGCTTTGCTTGCTGTTCATAACAAGTTAGAACCCAGCTTTCTTTGTGTGGGAGAGAAACACGCTCCACTTCCAAAATCTAGAACACAACATAGGATTTTTCATGCTTATGTTTGTTGTGTTTGTTCTTTATCTTTTTCATAGATACTATCATGTTTTGCTCTTAGTTTTCATGCTTATCTTTTCAAAGAGATTTTGTTTATTTTGCTGCTGGAACTCTCTTGAGTTTTCATGGTTATCTTGTTTAGAGAGTTTGCCTGTTCCACTGAGTTTTGTGTCTTGACTTGAAGTAGGTAATTGAGGTTGCTATTCTTTTTGTAGTAGTAACTTGCAATAGTTTTGAGGTGTTGTTTTGAGTAATGTTTGAACTTTTGGTGTCAAGAGCTTTAGCCTATTAGTGATAGATGTCGTATTTTGGGCAATCCGTGTTTATTTTCAAAAACTTACAAATTAGTTGAGAACTTTAGCTATTAGTTGGATCACTACTCTTCTGAGGGGTCAAATATTAGAGTACACTCACGTACCATGAGTCGAGGATGCTCAAGGATAACCAAACCCCCATACACTCCTCCTCGGGGTACTTGTCTCTTTGTGAACCTTCTTATTAGATTGAGATTTACCGATAATAAGTGCATGAGTTCTTCGGACTAATGTGAGTATTCGAAAATTGACACTTCCACCTTCCCATATTTTGCTAGCCTTCCTTGTGCCGTGCATTGCTTTCTTCTCACTCCGAGAGTTAGCGTCAACCTTCGTCGGTACATCCAAACCCTTGGCACGATACGCTCTGTCATCATAAGCGTCCTTATATCCTTCCTCAAAACAGCCACCATACCTACCTATCAAGGCATTTCCATAGTGTAACGACCCGGTCCCCAAGGGAACCAAGTCTACTGTGCTTCTGTGCTATCCCTGGATCAGTATGCTAGCACACACAGTACTCGATGAAATACCATAAATCACATGTCAAAAAGTAATGTAAGTACATGGTATTTATTACCTTATAGCCTTTGGGCTAGAATACACCGCGGAAACAAACAATACATAAGTGGAGTCCCATCAACACCAACGGCAAAGTTGAGTGTAGACATCGTAACCCTACATCGCATCACTTACTCGTCATATACAATCCTGCAACACCGAAGGTTACAGCCCAAAATGGGTCAGTACTTTGAATGTACGGCAAGTTACTCCCAAAAGAATATATAACAGACCTATCTTCTACATGCAATTTTGGCTGGTGGAAAAGCTCTAAGAGTTTCAGTTTGCATAAAGCTGATTTTGTCCTACTCAAAGAGTATCATAACAGTACTACAAAGCTCATAATATGATTGAATTGGTTTCTCCAAGTCAATCTATTCCCAAAGTTCATTAAACCCGATTGATTAATTAAATATGATGAGATCCGTCAACATTCCCACTTCTAGATGCTCAAAGTTGTCCGTAACCGGGGACACGGCTAATCATGATCAGTTTGTACACTCTGCAGAGGTTTGTGCACTTTTCCCCACAAGACTCGACCACCTCCATTGGTATTCGCCACACTACACTTTGTATGGAAATAGGAAGGTCGAGACATGGTCTTTTAGAAGAGTTTCCCTTACTCTGGCGGTGCCCATCCCACCTACCAACACTACGTTCGTAGCACCACCTAGCAAGAGTCACTACTACTAATTAACCAAGCCAGAGCCCATAATGGCTTGTGGCTGCACACGTAAGCTTCTAGTTATGAAAAATATGATTGATCCCTTTAAGCCTGGGTGGCATTCCGCAGTGAGTACTGGCCATCTCCAGGTCACTCAGGAAAATCCACTGGTTCCTCCAGGGTGCCCCCAACCATTCCACCCAGGTGGTTCATTAAGATTATCTTGGTCCTGTTTACTACTTAGTCACTCATACCTCATAATGGATCACTTCCCAATCCACGTCTACTTAGCAAAGCAGTATAATTCTACACGGTGGCGACAATGATATAAGGTTCAGACCTACCTCAATGAACTACTGGGTGTAATAGCATAGCATAATATATAATCCTATCAATGCATAATATTTAAGTTGGACTACAATGCATATAAAAAAATATAGGTAATACTGGAGCATGATCAAAAGAGTAACTTGCCTGGATCCTGAGGATGAAATATTCTACTCGTAGTCATCTCTCCATCTCGTTACAATATATCTAACGGTAAAAGAGAAACACTTCAACACACAACTCAATCCAAAGTGAAGATCCAAATAAGATACAATTACAACATAAATATTTAGTTATTACTATTAATAAAATAATTACTATGGCATGGATAGGTTGAGATAGGATCAAGTTGGATTGGATGGAAATATGATGGAAATCATATATCCGAGGATTGTAAAATCAATAGAATATGTTGGAGGTTGATTATAAAATCAATTGGATATAGAGTATGTCAAACTCAGTTGGTTTGTCCATATGAATATTTGAATAGGAAATCAATTCTTGGATTGGATTGAAAAAGATCCGATAGAAATCGTGATGATCTTGTTGAGAAGATTGAATTTTTGTAGCCAAATTTATATAAAAAAAAGAGATATACTAAATGGAAGCTAAGACGAAGATTTGAGGTCAAAATAGTGTATTTATATGATGGAAAGAATGTGACAATTGTCCAAACAGAAAGATTTGATATTAAGGATCAAATTTGATGAAGAAAATATTCCGAATAAATTATAGAATAAGATGTATACCAAATATACTCAAATTATAAAAATAAATTTGAGTTAAATTTCGAATTATCAAAAGTGGAATATTACTGGAAAATAATAAACTACATTTTCCAAGGAATCCGGGGATATAAAATTTGTCGAAATCCGACTTACGGGCTAGAAGATATGAATTTTTGAAGTTTGGATATTTTTGCTAAAATGAATTACGGGATTAATAAAAAAGATGCCACGTGGCGAGTTCTGATAGGTCTGCACCTATTCAATTTTTACAAAATAAAATGATGAACAAAGAGGGGAGAAAGGCTCACCGGAGATCTCGCCGGAATTTTGGAAAAAGGTCGCGGGCGTCAATAAACAGCCGAACGGGATAGAGGATGATTTGGGCGACTCGATGGACAAGGTTATAGCTCTAGGTTCGCCCTCAGATAGCAAAGAAGTTCCGCCGGAGTAGAGAAGAACGCATGAAGAGCACAATGACACGGACGGCGTGCTCCGGCCTTGCAATCGAGAGGAAAAATATGTCACAACGGTGCGCATCGGCAAGGGGAAGAAACTAGAGGAAGAAATATGGACTAGGTACCTTTCATGGCGACAAAAATCTTCACCGGAAGTGTGGATGCATCTTTACTCCGACGAGAAATTGTGCACGAAGGAGAGGGCTTTGGAGAGGGACTTTATGCGTGGGGATGTGTGGTTCAAAGGGGTCCTAGGGGCGGTATTTATAGGGTCATGGGAGGTCCATAGAAGGAGAGTGGGCGAGGTTTTGGAATGGATTTAATGGCATTCATGGAGAAAATTATGGACAATTAAAAGCATTAATACGCGTGTTTGTTTCCCTGAATGAATTCCTCATGAACTTGTCCACAATTTTTGTGTAGGTTCTGAAGTGAATCAGTCAAAAGAGTAGATGGGAGGAAAAGAGGAAGAGCTTCAGTTGCCATGGCCATTTGCTTCTGTGTTCACGTACACATGAACGAACGAGAGGAAGAAGACAGCTCGCTCGGGCTATGGGCCTTAGTGCAAAATTTGTCCCAAGATAAAGAAAAAGAAAGAGAGATAGAGGGAAAAAATTAGATAGATGACCTCAGTCCAATTGACTTAGGAATCCTATTTTGGGTTAAACACTCTCAAATAAAATTGTATAGGCCAAATAAAACATAAAGAGCCTAGGAAAACTATATTTCCCTCTCAGAATAAATTTTAGAAATAGATTTTTATGAAAAAAAAACTCATTAACGACATTATTAAATTTTTCCAATACTGTTTTTGGAGAAGTCATATTATCTCCTCTCATTTTACTTATTAAATTATTGGAAATATTTAAATATCTCTTAAAAGTCAATATCCAATAAACTCCAAAATAAGAATTCGAGAATGAGTATGGGACCACAATAGATTTAAGAAAGTCATTTTATTCTCACTCGAAAATATTTAATTGTGGTTTGTACCGAATTTCAAAAGGACAAAAGAAAGAAAATCATTCTTTGAAATTTTGAATAAAGTTCACAACCAAAAATTTCATTATTGGATAAATTATTATCCAATTTTATTAAATGGTTTGTAAAGGTTTAAACAAAAACTCAAGGGAAAAGTTTTCATTTACTCCAAAATCAAAACAATTCAATCAATATTATATTATTTATTAACATTCCAAAATTTGGAAAATTTTGGGATGTTACACATAGCCTTTCCGAGATATATTGCCATGCAACATCCACCTTCTCATGACTTGATCTTCATGTCATACATGCTACTTGCTTGATCGATGAGCAGCATGCTAGTTGGGCCTTGCCCTAATCATTTCTACATGACGCGCTAGTATCATTGCATATCCTGCTACACTGGCAGAGGCATACCTTTGCATACATCATGATATTTACATTTTCTTTATGATTCGAGTACTTTGTAAAGTGTGAAAGATCTTCTATACTTTTTGTAATATATAGAGTGTTGCCCCTAAAGTGAGGAAAAGATCCCAAAGAGGACAAATTAAAAGATCCCAAAGAGGACAAATTAAAAGATCACAAAGAGGACAAATGAGAGAAATAGAAAGAGCCATTGAGGCCACCAAAAAAATACAAAAATAGAAAAACGAGAAAAAGAACTAAAAAGAGAGAAGGGGGCACACTACCATTCCTTTTAAGAGATCCACACTCGTACTCCCTCCTATATCTTGTACTCCATAGAGATTATCATTTATGCATATAGCTATGTGGGGACCTTCACACTATAGAACTTGGCTTGTATATTCCAATGATGAGCCTCCTCAAATGACCTCTAGGTCTTCTTGAGCAAGCAAGTTGGATGCACCCCCACTAGTTCCATTGGAAAGATTACCTTAGCTCATATGTGCATCCGTTGCATGGCAATCCCTACTCCTCACATCATATCTATCATTTGGCTTTCTCTCGCCTATGATTGTCCTCATTGATGTGAGCCTTTCACACCCTTTTTGTCTTCCTCCTCCACCATATTCTCTCTTTGCCATCCTAAGTGTCAACTTTCTTGCTTACGCTCATTCGTTGCATCAGTGCTCAAAATGTCGAAAAGGAGTGGATCATTTTGACTTGTACCTCGCTAGTGGTCTGGGGATGAGTCAATATAAGATTCCAAGGAAGACCAAGTGTGAAACTTTAGTAGATTAAGTTCTCAACACAAAAATACTTTTTTCTCGTATATCCCTATCCCCTTTCTCGCACACAAACACCATTTGGAGACATTCGAGTCACGGACAACGAGAGCTCTTGCACCTTTATGTTCTTATGTTGCTTATTTCAATGCTAAATATAGACTCTTGCCTGCTATGACTTGAATTGAATTACATGCCTTGATTGCTTTACTTAAATGTTCTTATATGGTTGTTAGCATGTCACCACAGAAATTATGCTTTTATCATTTACCTACTCGAGGACGAGCAGGAATTAATGTGTGATATTGCTATGATATCATTGCACCAAAACGTATCTATAATTTCTGCTTGCTTCGTGCCTCTTTTGTGTGATATTGCTATGATATTGATGAACTTCCATACACTTTTGATCATATTTGGACTAACCTATTAACTCAGTGCACCCCAGTGCCAGTTCCTGTTTTCTATTGTTTTTCTATTTCAGGTTTCCCCCATATTAAAAGTGCTCCAAAAATCAGGGAAAATCCAATACAAAATCAGCGCAGAAGAAGCTTCGGGAATCACCGAGGGGGGGCAGAGGGGACCCACCAGGGCCCCAGGCGCCCTCCCAGCGCACCCTAGGGTGGGGTCGCGCCAGGGGGCCGCCTGGACCCCTGGTGGCCCCCCTGGATGCCCCCCTTCGCCTATTTATTCCTCGTGACGTGAAACCCCCGTGACGGGAACTCTTTTTCGCGATCTCTCCTTTGTTCCGCCGCCGCCGCGCTTCCAAGATCGGGAGCACCAGAAGACCTCTTCCCGGCACCCTGCCGGAGGGAGGAATCACCTTCTGGAGCTTCTCCACCACCATGGATGCTTCCCGGATGAACCGTGAGTAGTCCACCTTGGACCATGGGTCTATGATCAGTAGCTATGTGATGTTCTCCTCCCCTCTTTGTTCTTCATGGATTAGACCTCGTGAGCTTCCCTACATGATCGAGGCACATATGTAATGTTTCTGCTGTTGCTATGCTGAGTTTGCTGGGATCCGATGGATTATGAGATTATGTTCAGATTGTGTTTGAGTAATATATTTGATTCTCCTTTTTTATATTTATGTTCTAGAGTAATTCTTACATGTTTTCTGTTGATGTTTATTGCTTTGGCCCAGTAGTAGGTAGTGACTCCAAGAGGGAGTGTTATGCATGATTGTGGGTTCATGCCCCCCGATGACTAGCTTGAGTGACAGAAACATGAGTCTAGGGGATGTGATGTTGCCACGAGGGGGACAACAACGGTGCTTTTACTTGAGGGTGCAAGGATTGTTTACTTTACGCAAAGTTCTTTAATGCAGTTGTTTGTTGCTTTGAGTTTACACTTTGGGTGGGATTCGCAACTTAATACCAGCGAGATGTTCTGGATAGATATCTCAAGGTGGATGATTAGTAGGTAGATGCAGATGGATTTCGGTCTACTTGTCTTGGCTTACCGCCCATGCTTTTGAACCTCTTCCTTTCTTTATAGCATAATTAGCATTGGTTTGCGCACATAATCCTGTCAATTGCCCAGCTGTTAATTTTTTACCTCTCATGGCTATTTTATCGTCTTTTGGGAGAGAGACATCACTAGTGAACATCATAGGACCCCGGTCCATATTTCCAATACTTTTTACACCCACTATCAATTTACTGCTTTATTTACATTTCCGTTTCTTTCACTATCATTATTATCCCGTGCGTTTTATCCTTTGTAAACAACAAGGCCGGAGGAATTGACAACTCCTCTGTACTCATTGGGAAGAAAAGTTATTTGCTGTGTGTGCAGGTCTAGGTCAAGGAAGCAACTTTTGTCTTAAAACGGTGCCATTGTTTCCTTGCCGCCTACTTGTCGATCTTGGAGTCCTATTGGTTCGACACTCAACCTTAGCATCTTCGCTAAGGGAAATTGCCGCAGTCTACATCTTAACCTTCCACTTTGGGTAACCAACGAGGGGGCATTAAATCATACCATCAGTTATGGGCAATGCTTGGAGCGTCTTGCTCTTTATTTCCTTTTTAGTTTTCTTTAGCTTTGCTTGCTGTTCACAACAAGTTAGAACCTAGCTTTCTTTGTGTGGGAGAGAAACACGCTCCACTTTCAAAATCTAGAACACATCATAGTATTTTTCATGCCTATATCTTTGCTGTGAGTGTTCTTTGTATTTTTCATAGCTACTGTCATGTTTAGCTCTTAGTTTTCGTGCTTATCCTTTTAAGACCTTTTGTTTACTTTGTTGCTGGAACTCTCTTGAGTTTTCATGTTTATCTTGTTTAGAGAGTTTGCCTGTTGCACTGAGTTGTGTGTCTTGACTTGAAGTAGGTAATTGAGGTTGGTATTCTTTTGTAGTAGTAACTTGCAATAGTTTTGATGTATTGTGTTGAGTAATGTTTGGACTTTTGGTGTCGAGAGCTTTAGCCTATTAGTGATAGAAGTTGTATTTTGGGTAATCCGTGTTTATTTTCAAAACTTACAAAAGAATTATTGTTGAAGTTGTTTCTAGAGATAAAGTTCACATCTACTTGATCTTGAGCAACCAAAGAATTAAAAGGAACATCCTGAGGATCGATAGGAACTTGCTTGGTAAGTAGAGACATGATAAGGTCAACCTTTTCATTTAGAGAGGAGATCTCCTCGACAGAATTTACCTTCTTACCAGTTGGAGATCTTTCGGTGTGCCACTGAGAGTAGTTCAGCATCATCTCATCAAGTAGCTTTGTGGCAGCACCAAGTGTGGTTGACATAAAAGTTCCTCCCGCGGCCGAATCTAACAGGTTCCGCGAGGTAAAGTTCAAGCCTGCATAAAAAGTCTGGATAACCATCCAGGTAGTCAGTCCATGTGTGGGGCAGTTCTTGACAAGCGTCTTCATACGTTCCCATTCCTGGGCAACGTGTTCATTATCCAATTGCCTGAAATTCATAATGTTACTCCTTAATTGAATAATTTTAGCTGGGGGATAGTGTTGGATATATGCTCTAGAGGCAAATAATATATGATTATTCCAATATATCTAAACAAGTTCATAACCAGTTTCATACCGTGCTAGAACTGTGTCAGTGAAACAATGATGCAGGTGTGGTATAGAAACCCCCAGAGTTCCTAGTTAGCCTCTACATCGATAACTAGTTCATGGTCAACATGATGGTCGTGGTTTCGCGATCATGGACAATTAAGTCTCTTAACTATGAGGTCACCTCACTGGTTAAGTGACGTGATGAACATTACCCAAAGTAAGCATTACAGCACGATCAAATCTTGTGAAGGTTCAGTGTTGTAATTACAGAACGTGGTAGACAGTTCCTTTGACCGTGAGTACGTGCATAATTGCTATCTTCCCGGATGCTTTGACCTACATCCCACAATCTGACTGAAATATGTGGGTCATAATGGTTGTATCATGGGTATTCCGTGGAGATATGTTGAGGAGTATTGTTACAAGAGCGGGATTTGTCAATCCATATAATGGATAGATACTCGGGGCCCACCCGGTGAGATTCCATCCATAAAGCTGCAGCATGTGACTAGGTCATGGGGATGAATATCACGGGAACGAGTGAATGAGGATTAGTTCAGAACGAGGTTGAACCAGACATAGGATGTCATTGATCGAATCTCAGAACAATCCAGTATCGCTGACAAAGGGAATGCTATACGGCGTAAGGTCCAATCGGCGTTTGATATCCGGAATGCACAGGGGTCATTATGGGCATCCAGGTCCCGCTGATGATCATTGACCATAGCCTCATCTCAGTCATGACTGGAGTGTTCTCGGACCGTAGGGTAACACACTTAAGGGCTCGATGAAATCGGAGACCTTTTTCGGAACCATCGGAGTAACCAGAGAATAAAGGAAACAACATCAGAGAAGTACCGTGTTGAACCGAACAAGTTTGGAGTGAACCGGAAGGTGTTCCGGAGCACCGGGAGATGGAATATTATCTTTTAGTTATTAATTAATTGTATTAATAATTAAAATCATTTTATTTCTAATTAATATGTGCAATGGGCCTTAGTGGAGAAAAGGGCCCATTAGGGGAAAAAAGAAAAAGAAAAAAAGGGAGTGGGGGGAGGCGCCATGGGCCCTAGGGCCCATGAGGGTGGAGCCCCCTCTCCCCCCTTGGACGGCGCCCCCCCCCCCTAGTATGTGGGATAGTCCCACAATGCTAAGGGAGGGGGGTTGACTCCTTCCCCTACCCCTATATAAAGAGGGCCATGGTGCACATATTTAATTAAGCCAAATACACAATAAATCAAATTAAATTAGTATTTACTCCGAATTGAGATCGGTTTTCTCCGGTCTTCTCCCCTCCCTTGTCTCTTTCACGGTGGGCTCCCTAGTGTGAGCCTATAGTGGAATTGAGGCTTCTCTGCTAGAATCGGAGGCCGTCGTGCTGCCCAAGCTCCGTCCGGAGGTCTGCTTCCGCCACCTTCGCTGGATCGGAGAACGGAGGTCGTCATCGAGTCTCGTACGTGTGCGAGTACTACGAGGTGCTACACGTGTGGAAATACACCCATCCGGGTGCTCAACACAGCCAGGGGGCTGTGAAACTTGATTGGCTACATCAACCACGTTTGCGGGAACGTTTCCCGCGCAACGGACTACACCCCGAGGTATGTTATTTCTGCACTCCTTTCCGTTACGGTAATACGGCTAGCTAGATCTTGGGTTATGGGAACGCTAGTTAGAAAAATTTGTGTTTTCTGCTGCGAACTCCAACAGTGGTATCATGAGCTAGGTCTATGCTTAGTATTACTGTACGGATAGAACACATCGGGGATGTGGGCGTTGATTGTATGATTGTTACCCTCCCACGTGTACTTGTTCACATCTGCGGCATTGTTTGATGAAGCGGCCCCGACCGACCTTACGCGTACGCTTACGCGAGACTGGTTCCACACTTGACATACGGCTTGTACCGTATAAAGTGGCTGGGGGTGTATGTCTGTCTACTTTAGCGGATGTGGAATTTGCAACGGAGGGCCCCGTGCGGGGTGTAATAGAGACAACTGTATGGTTGACGTTGTGGTTGACTCGTAGGTTAAAACCTGTTTAACTATGAAAGCCCTAGCAGCCACGTAAAACTTGCAATATACAACTAGACCGTCTAAACCTTGTATTGCTAAGTGGGGGCTATCACTTGTTTGTTTTTCATGTAGTGATAGCTTTGCTATGTGTTACTAGTAAGTAGTAATCGTCATCATAAAACAAACTAAAATGGAGACATTGTAGACTTAGTGTTTGTTGGATATATGCTCTAGAGTCAAATAATATATGATTATTCCAATATATCTAAGAAAGTTCATAACCACTTTCATACCGTGCTAGAACTGTGTCAGTGAAACAATGATACAGGTGTGGTATAGAAACCCCCAGAGTTCCTAGTTAGCCTCTACATCGATAACTAGTTCATGGTCAACATGATGGTCGTGGTTTCGCGATCATGGACAATTAAGTCTCTTGACTATGAGGTCACCTCACTGGTTAATTGACGTGATGAACATTACCCAAAGTAAGCATTACAGTATGATCAAATCTTGTGAAGGTTCAGTGTTGTAATTACAGAACGTGGTAGACCATTCCTTTGACCGTGAGTACGTGCATAATTGCTATCTTCCCGGATGCTTTGACCTACATCCCACCACCTGGCTGAAATATGCGGGTCATAGCGGTTGTATCTTGGGTATTCCGTGGAGATATGTTGAGGAGTATTGTTACAAGAGCGGGATTTGTCAATCCACATAATGGATAGATACTCGGGGCCCACTCGGTGAGATTCCATCCATAAAGCTGCAGCGTGTGACTAGGTCACGGGGATGAATATCACGGGAACGAGTGAATGAGGATTAGCTCAGAACGAGGTTGAACATAACATAGGATGTCATTGATCGAATCTCGGAACAATCCAGTATCGCTGACAAAGGGAATGCTATACGGCGTAAGGTCCAATCGGTGTTTGATATCCGGAATGCACAGGGGTCATTATGGGCATCCAGGTCCCGCTGATGATCATTGACCGTAGCCTCATCTCGGTCATGACTGGAGTGTTCTCGGACCGTAGTGTAACACACTTAAGGGCTCGATAAAATCGGAGACCTTTTTCGGAACCATCGGAGTAACCAGAGAATAAAGGAAACAACATCGGAGAAGTACCATGTTGAACCGAACAAGGTCAGAGTGAACCGGAAGGTGTTCCGGAGCACCGGGAGATGGAATATTATATTTTAGTTATTAATTAATTGTATTAATAATTAAAATCATTTTATTTCTAATTAATATGTGCAATGGGCCTTAGTGGAGAAAAAGGCCCATTAGGGGAAATTAAAGGAAAAAAGAAAAAGGAAAGAAGGGGGGAGGCGCCATGGGCCCTAGGGCCCATGAGTGGTGCGCCCCCTCCCCCCCCCTTGGCCGGCCACCCCCTTAGCAAAGGGACTATAGTCCCACATTGCTAAGGGAGAGGGGTTGACTCCCTCCCCTGTGCCTATATATGGATGGGCAGGGTGCACATATTTGACACACAGAAATTTGTGAGAAAATAAATATTACTCCGAATTGAGATCGGTTTTCTCCGGTCTTCTCCCCTCCCTTGTCTCTTTCACGGTGGGCTCCCTAGTGTGAGCCTATAGTGGAATTGAGGCTTCTCTGCTAGAATCGGAGGCCGTCGTGCTGTCGAAGCTCCGTCCGGAGGTCTGCTTCCGCCACCTTCGCTGGATCGGAGAACGGAGGTCGTCATCGAGTCTCGTACGTGTGCGAGTACTGCGAGGTGCTACACGTGTGGCACTACACCCATCCGGGTGCTCAACACAGCCAGGGGGCTGTGAAACTTGATCGGCTACATCAACCACGTTTGCGGGAACGTTTCCCGCGCAACGGACTACACCCCGAGGTATGTTATTTCCGCACTCTTTTCCGTTACGGTAATACGGCTAGCTAGGTCTTGGGTTATGGGAACGCTAGTTAGAAAAATTTGTGTTTTCTGCTGCGAACTCCAACAGTGGTATCATGAGCTAGGTCTATGCTTAGTATTACTGTACGGATAGAACACATCGGGGATGTGGGCGTTGATTGTATGATTGTTACCCTCCCACGTGTACTTGTTCACATCTGCGGCATTGTTTGATGAAGCGGCCCCGACCGACCTTACGCGTACGCTTACGCAAGACTGGTTCCACGCTTGACATACGGCTTGTACCGTATAAAGTGGCTGGGGGTGTCTGTCTCTCTACTTTAGCGGATGTGGCATTTGCAACGGAGGGCCCCGTGCGGGGTGTAATAGAGACAATCGTATGGTTGACGTTGTGGTTGACTCGTAGGTTAAAACCTGTTTAACTATGAAAGCCCTAGCAGCCACATAAAACTTGCAATATATAACAAGACCGTCTAAACCTTGTATTGCTAAGTGGGGCCTATCATTCGTTTGTTTGTGATGTAGCGATAGCTTTGATATGTGTTACTAGTAAGTAGTAATCGTCATCATAAAACAAACTAAAATGGAGACACTGTAGACTTAGTGTTGCCATAGCTCAGACATCTTAAAACTTGCTAGTATAGGATACACGACGGTAGCATGTGATAAGATGATCCCTTAACAAAGCCAAACACAAGTATTCTACCGAAGTGTGCACCGCCTGGAAGGTTATTCCATATGGCTTGATGCTCCGTACATACCGGAGTTGTCCTACATATTCAATGGAGTTCGCATGAGGTTGGGTTCGGCAAGCCTGGCATATGCAGATATGGCCTTGCTGAGCAGCATATAACATGGAGGTTAATTTGGCGAGCCTAGCATATGCAGATATGGCCTCGGAATACTAGAGATCGAAAGATCAAGCATGAGTCACAGTACATATAAGATTATGTGATCGCACAAGTTGTTGTCTACCTTTGAAACAGACCTGTCGGCCGTGTGATATTCGAGGTCGGGCAGTGAATCTGGATCATGTAATCACTAAAACTTCCTAGGGATGAATTGTTTTAGTGCGAGCTCATTTATAATATGATTATATGAACTCATTGTTGTGAACTAGTTTAATTGTGTTCCTTGCAATTATGTTTGTAGAAAATGAATAGTACCTAGTACCTTGAAATGATTTCCTTCTTACATGGTGAAAGACTTAAAGAAAATGGGTCAAACTTCATTAGTTGGTACTTACGCCTTAGAGTCGTGCTCAAGATAATCAACCTTTCATTCTTAACTAAAGAGCATGTGTGAAACCCTCCAGCAAACGACATGGATGCACAAGCGGCGATTGATTATCAGTATCGTCGAAGGACATATGCCATAGCTAAGGGTATCATAGAAACCAGCATTCCGCAACCTTTGCGTGAGGAGTATGCTGATTTGGATACATATGATATGATCGATGAGCTGAAGTCATCAAACTTGCATCGGTTTAGAGTTGCCAGATTTGAGTTAGAAAGTGAGTTTCTCTCTACAAAGATGGAAGAAGGCTCTTGCCTGAAGGCACACTTGGCCAAGATGCATGAGATACATCTGAGCCTCGTAGATGACTTTGACTATGGGACCACAGATGAGTCTGCGATATACACGGTGTTACACTCGCTTCCACCGAGCTATACAGACCATGTCCATGGCTATGTCGGCAGAGGTGAAAGCCTCGAGTTCTCTGACTTCATGGATAGACTTCAGTACCTGGAGGTTGAACCCATTAAAGGAGAGTTGTTGATGGAGAAGGTATATACTTGATATACTTTATAAATGTTTATTCCCTTATACAACATTTGCAGTAAATGAGTATCTAATACTTATTCTGTTTTATGAAAACAGGACCTGCCGTTGCATGGACGGGAAGAGGTGAAATCGAGGATTGATGGATATCAAGTCAGTTGATGGCCAGCATGGATTCCGCCGAGACATCTATCATAGGAGATAGTTAGAGTATTAGATAAATCTTATGTAATCATTATAGTATGAACACTTAGTTGTGTGTCTTGCATCTCGCGAGACAAAGTTATTCATGTAATGAGACAAGTCAGTTGTTCCATCTTTATGAATAAAAGTGTGCTTATACTTTGATTACGTCTTGATTTATGATATGATAGAAAGCATTTATAATACTGCTATTATTGTCAAGAAATATTCAATGTTTAATGATAAAGTTGTCTTGATTATAACAAGTCAAAGATTTGATTGCATAAGGTGACTTCATAACTGATGAATTCATTAAATGTATGATCTATTAACTTGTGAGTTCATTATTGAATGAAAGTCATAACTTGATTGCATGAGATGGATTAGATACACGATCTATGAACCTTTGCAATAAATATAACCATGACAAGGTTCTAGCAAGTAGAACTTGTGCCAATCATTATACATAAATGATGTACTAAATAGGCACATGAGTTATCATTAAAGACTTCATATGATTAATTGAAAGTTGTATTCAATTGAGATCATAAAACTGAGATTCAAGAATCACAGTGAGAAGTGAGAATACAAGGATACATATAACTATGCTACGATCCGAAGTGATAAGTATTGATATTGACATAATGGGAGACTTGTGGAAGTTGTACCACAAACTACGATGGAAGTTGAAAGTGCTAGACTACTTAAACCGTTCGTAGTCATACTAAACCGTAGTATGGTCTAAACGTTCTTTCCCCTAGCACTATAGTTATTGTCGAATAAGGTTGTTTAATTCATTAAGTTAAAACACCCACTTCATGAATAGGAAACCATCCTGAATCTAATGAGACATGATCGTTCCATAACTGATGGTGTTATAAAGTTTCTTAAAAGAAAGAATTTCTTTGTAATAAAACTACAAGCAATTGAAATTACATATTCTCCCCGAATAGCAAAATGTGTGTTGCTTGATTTGTAATGCGAGAAGAAGTCTCTCGACACGGATCCAATGGGAGATAATGGAAACTTTGAACGAGGTATTGGACCTTGCCTTCAGAATATCAGAGTATTGCAACGGAAGCATGTTCCGCTGTAATGCCACTGTATATGGAAAGATGTGCCATAGATGATTAATCTTGGTATATGAATTGAAGCCATTGTTGAATTTAGAAGGTTGTCATGAATACGTTCTGTACAGAACAATAATCATGAGTCTTCTTAATAAAACAATAAAGAATAACATTGCTTGAGACACAAAGGAATGATTGTAGCCTAGAACACGAGGAGAAATGAAATAATATTGAGTTACATATAGGATGGCTCACGTCCCGTGAAATAAATCGGTTATTTCATATTCTCGACAAACTGGAGAGTTATTGAGAATAATGTAATGGGCATAAGGCATTATTTGATTATGAACAAAGTTCAATGGTGATTGACTACGGAAACGTAGGAATGCTTTAATCAATAAAATATTTCATTTGCACTACGATGGACCATAGCCTGAAATTGCATCTCAGTCAAATTTGGGATTTGAAAGAGAATTGCAATGGGCATGACGAAGGTTAATTCGTTAAAAGGATGGACTATAGTACCTCAAGACAGGAACCCTCAACCTTGATTTGATCAAGTGATTTTGTGATGACCAAAATATTGAGTGGGCCTGCAGTTTCATGAAACTGAGTGGGAGCTTTGAAGACTTTCGGAAACTTGGAATGCAGAGGGCATTTTCTGAGTGGGAGCTTTGGAAGCGTTGTCATTATGTGAGACATAGTGAACAATAAAATGACTTGATGAAAGTTGAACCACAAATATATGAGTATATGATGGATATATTTGAGTGGGAGCATGATCATTGTCTCAAACATATATGCATTGATATGTGTGAAGAATGATCTCATATGTATATATATGGATATGCATTGATTGTGTATATAGAGAATCGTCTTATATACATATGTGCATTATGATATATATAGAGCATAAGGCAAATAAAATACAAGATTGCAAGAATCTTCTTTTATGTGAAATACCAACACATTACACGTTGAAATCTATATGAGTAGATTAAGATACGGATAATGAAATGAAGTGAAGGTTGGAATAATCTTCTAAGACAAGAAACAGGTTCTTGTGGCTAGAAATTATATAATGGATGAAATCCAAATATCACAAGCAATGTCTTGATGGAAGAATAGAGATGCACCATGTACTGGACATGTGATCTTATATGTTCTTGACATATGATTCTACCATATAACATGCATTGTGAATCGAACAACAGAATGACTCAAAAGTTCTTGGAAGAAGAACAGATTCCGATGTGCTTTAGGAGTAAAACACAGAATCTGAATAAAGTCCATGCATTCAGTATATGAGGAATACTGAGGACTATTCTCTAAAATATAGAAATGATAATAGACTTGAATGTAATGCAAGATTACAATTGCAAGCCATATTATGGGTCTATATGGAATTAGAGACATCACCAAAGACATGAAAGAAATGTGAGCAAAATTCACGGCACTACAAACATAATACTACTTAAGAAAGTAGACGTATGGATAAAAGTTTAGCGTTAGAAGTATTGGACTTCTGGTTGAGTGTATTTCCCAGTATATATGACTAAGGATGAGTCTTCTAAAGACTGAACCAAGAGATCATTGGAGTATACTGTGAAATAATAGTCTCACTCTCCCGCGAAACTTATATCCAACCATTATATGATAATGAGTGGTATGTCAAAAGAGATTTTGACCTGTACCAGTTGCAAAGGAAACATACGAATCTGAATTGGTGTAGTTCGTTGACGAAACCTCTTCCATGAGCATACATGATCAATGAACACTTATGTGATAAGATGATTATGATCGGGAAAATGCGGCTAGATTATTAGCACTCTAGTGCAAGTGGGAGACTGTTGGATATATGCTCTAGAGTCAAATAATATATGATTATTCCAATATATCTAAGCAAGTTCATAACCAGTTTCATACCGTGCTAGAACTGTGTCAGTGAAACAATGATACAGGTGTGGTATAGAAACCCCCAGAGTTCCTAGTTAGCCTCTACATCGATAACTAGTTCATGGTCAACATGATGGTCGTGGTTTAGCGATCATGGACAATTAAGTCTCTTGACTATGAGGTCACCTCATTGGTTAAGTGACGTGATGAACATTACCCAAAGTAAGCATTACAGCATGATCAAATCTTGTGAAGGTTCAGTGTTGTAATTACAGAACGTGGTAGACCGTTCCTTTGACCGTGAGTACGTGCATAATTGCTATCTTCCCGGATGCTTTGACCTACATCCCACCACCTGACTGAAATATGCGGGTCATAACGGTTGTATCTTGGGTATTCCGTGGATATATGTTGAGGAGTATTGTTACAAGAGCGGGATTTGTCAATCCACATAATGGATAGATACTCGGGGCCCACTCGGTGAGATTCCATCCATAAAGCTGCAGCGTGTGACTAGGTCATGGGGATGAATATCACGGGAACGAGTGAATGAGGATTAGTTCAGAACGAGGTTGAACCAGACATAGGATGTCATTGATCGAATCTCGGAACAATCTAGTATCGCTGACAAAGGGAATGCTATACGGCATAAGGTCCAATCGGTGTTTGATATCCGGAATGCACAGGGGTCATTATGGGCATCCAGGTCCCGCTGATGATCATTGACCGTAGCCTCATCTCGGTCATGACTGGAGTGTTCTCGGACCGTAGGGTAACACACTTAAGGGCTCGATGAAATCGGAGACCTTTTTCGGAACCATCGGAGTAACCAGAGAATAAAGGAGACAACATCGGAGAAGTACCGTGTTGAACCGAACAAGTTCGGAGTGAACCGGAAGGTGTTCCGGAGCACCGAGAGATGGAATATTATGTTTTAGTTATTAATTAATTGAATTGATAATTAAAATCATTTTATTTCTAACTAATATGTGCAATAGGCCTTAGTGGAGAAAAAGGCCCATTAGGGGAAATAAAAGGAAAAAAGAAAAAGGAAAGAAGGGGGGAGGCGCCATGGGCCCTAGGGCCCATGAGGGGTGCGCCCCCTCCCCCCCTCCTTGGCCGGCCACCCCCTTAGAAAAGGGACTTTAGTCCCACATTGCTAAGGGGGAGGGGTTGACTCCCTCCCCTCTTCCTATATATGGATGGGCAGGGTGCACATATTTGACACACAGAAATTCGTGAGAAAATAAATATTACTCTGAATTGAGATCGGTTTTCTCCGGTCTTCTCCCCTCCCTTGTCTCTTTCACGGTGGGCTCCCTAATGTGATCCTATAGTGGAATTGAGGCTTCTCTGCTAGAATCGGAGGCCGTCATGCTGCCGAAGCTCCGTCCGGAGGTTTGCTTCCGCCACCTTCGCTGGATCGGAGAACGGAGGTCGTCATCGAGTCTCGTACGTGTGCGAGTACTGCGAGGTGCTACACGTGTGGCACTACACTCATCCGGGTGCTCAACACAGCCAGGGGGCTGTGAAACTTGATCGGCTACATCAACCACGTTTGCGGGAACGTTTCCCGCGCAACGGACTACACCCCGAGGTATGTTATTTCCGCACTCTTTTCCGTTACGGTAATACGGCTAGCTAGATCTTGGGTTATGGGAACACTAGTTAGAAAATTTTGTGTTTTCTGCTGCGAACTCCAACAGTGTTGCCATAGCTCAGACATCTTAACACTTGCTAGTATAGGATACACGACGGTAGCATGTGATAAGATGATCCCTTAACAAAGCCAAACACAAGTATTCTACCGAAGTGTGCACCGCATGGAAGGTTCTCCCATATGGCTTGATGCTCCGTACATACCGGAGTTGTCCTACATATTCAATGGAGTTCGCATGAGGTTGGGTTCGGCAAGCCGGGCATATGCAGATATGGCCTTGCTGAGCAGCATATAACATGGAGGTTAATTTGGCGGGCCTAGCATATGGAGATATGGCCTCGGAATACTAGAGATCGAAAGATCGAGCATGAGTCACAGTACATATAAGATAATGTGATCGCACTAGTTGTTGTCTACCTTTGAAACTGACCTGTCGGCCGTGTGATATTCGAGGTCGGGCAGTGAATCTGGATCATGTAATCACTGCAACTTCCTAGGGATGAATTGTTTTAGTGCGAGCTCATTTATAATATGATTATATGAACTCATTGTTGTGAACTAGTCTTAATTGTGTTCCTTGCAATTATGTTTGTAGAAAATGAATGCACTAGAGCAACGTGAACTATCTTTCTTCATGGAAGGTGAAAGACTTAGAGAAAATGGGTCAAACTTTGCTGACTGGTACTTACGCCTTAGGACGTCGCTCAAGAGAGCAAACATCTTGTTTACAATAGAAGTGCATGTGGAAGAACATCAGGACGATCATGTTGGCGATCAAGGGATACTTGATCATTATGCTCGCCGACAGAAATGCTCCGTAGTCAGGAATGTCATGATGTTCAACATGTCAGAGGTTTTGGGCATACAGTTTCAGGACACTGGCTCATATGACATGATGGACACGCTAAAGACAATGTTCGTACGTGAGTTCAGAGTTGCCAGTTTTGAGTTAGAAAGCAAGTTTCTATCTACAAAGATGGAAGAACGCACAAGCCTTGGTGATCACTTGGAAAGGATGCATGAGATGTACCTGACCCTGGTGGAGGACTATGAATATTGGACAATGAACGAAAGCACCACAGAAGAGTTTGCAATAAACACGTTATTGCACTCACTCCCTCCGAGTTATGGTGATTATGTTCATAGCTATGTCGGAAGAGGAGCTAATATGAGTCTCCAGAACTTCATGACTAATCTCTTCGCCGCGGACATTGCTCCTATCGAGGATGCAGAAGTCGTGGATGGAGAAGATATATACTTGATATACTTTATAAATGTTTACTCCCTTATACAACATTTGCAGTAAATGAGTATCTGATACTTATTCTGTTTTATGAAAACAGGACCTGCTGTTGCATGGACGGGAAGAGGTGAAATCGAGGATTGATGGATATCAAGTCAGTTGATGGCCAGCATGGATTCCACCGAGACATCTATCATAGGAGATACTTAGAGTATTAGATAAATCTTATGTAATCATTATAGTATGAACACTTAGTTGTGTGTCTTGCATCTCGCGAGATAAAGTTATTCATGTAATGAGACAAGTCAGTTGTTCCATCTTTATGAATAAAAGTGTGCTTATACTTTGATTACGTCTTGATTTATGATATGATAGAAAGCATTTATAATACTGCTATTATTGTCAAGAAATATTCAATGTTTAATGATAAAGTTGTCTTGATTATAACAAGTCAAAGATTTGATTGCATGGGGTGACTTCATAACTGATGAATTCATTAAATGTATGATCTATTAACTTGTGAATTCATTATCGAATGAAAGTCATAACTTGATTGCATGAGATGGATTAGATACACGATCTATGAACCTCTGCAATAAATATAACCATGACAAGGTTCTAGCAAGTAGAACTTGTGCCAATCATTATACATAAATGATGTACTAAATGGGCACGTGAGTTATCATTAAAGACTTCATATGATTAATTGAAAGTTGTATTCAATTGAGATCACAAAAACTGAGATTCAGGAATCACAGTGAGAAGTGAGAATACAAGGATACATATCACTACGCTACGATCCGAAATGATAAGTATTGATATTGACATAATGGGAGACTTGTGGAAGTTGTACCACAAACTACGATGGAAGTTGAAAGTGCTAGACTACTTAAACCATTCGAAGTCATACTAAACCGTAGTATGGAATAAACGTTCTTTCCCCTAGCACTATAGTTATTGTCGAATAAGGTTGTTTAATTCATTAAGTTAAAACACCCACTTCATGAATAGGAAACCATCCTGAATCTAACGAGACATGACAGCTCCATAACTGATGGTGTCATAAGGTTTCTTAAAAAGAATTTCTTTGTAATAAAACTACAAGCAATTGAAATTACATATTCTCCCCGAATAGCAAAATGTGTGTTGCTTGATTGGTAATGCGAGAAGAAGTCTCTCGACACGGATCCAATGGGAGATAATGGAAACTTTGACCGGGGTATTGGACCTTGCCTTCAGAATATCAGAGTATTGCAACGGAAGCATGTTCCGCTGTAATGACACTGTATAAGGAAGGATATGCCATAAATGATTGATCTTGGTATATGAATTGAAGCCAATGTTGAATTTAGAAGGTTATCATGAATACGTTCTGTACAGAACAATAATCATGAGTCTTCTTAATAAAATAATAAAGAATAACATTGCTTGAGACACAAAGGAATGATGGTAGCCTAGAACACGAGGAGAAATGAAATAATATTGAGTTACATATAGGATGGCTCACGTCCCGTGAAATAAATCGGTTATTTCATATTCTCTACAAACTGGAGAGTTATTGAGAATAATGTAATGGGCATAAGGCATTATTTGGTTATGACCAAAGTTCAATGGTGATTGACTACGGAAACGTAGGAATGCTTTAATCAATAAAATATTTCATTTACACTACGATGGACCATAGCCTGAAATTGCATCTCAGTCAAATTTGGGATTTGAAAGAGAATTGCAATGGGCATGACGAAGGTTATTTCGTTAAAAGGATGGACTATAGTACCTCAAGACAGGAACCCTCAACCTTGATTTGATCAAGTGATTTTGTGATGACCAAAATATTGAGTGGGCCTGCAGTTTCATGAAACTGAGTGGGAGCTTTGAAGACTTCCCGGAAACTTGGAATGCAGAGGGCATTTTCTGAGTGGGAGCTTTGGAAGTATTGTCATTATGTGAGACATAGTGAACAATAAAATGACTTGATGAAAGCTGAACCACAAATATATGAGTATATGATGGATATATTTGAGTGGGAGCATGATCATTGTCTCAAACATATATGCATTGATATGTGTGAAGAATGATCTCATATCTATATATATGGATATGCATTGATTGTGTATATAGAGAATCGTTTTATATACAAATGTGCATTATGATATATATAGAGCATAAGGCAAATAAAATACAAGATTGCAAGAATCTTCTTTTATGTGAAATACCAACACATTACACGTTGAAATCTATATGAGTAGATTAAGATACGGATAATGAAACGAAGTGAAGGTTGGAATAATCTTCTAAGACAAGAAACAGGTTCTTGTGGCTAGAAATTATATAATGGACGAAATCCAAATATCACAAGCAATGTCTTGATGGAAGAATAGAGATGCACCATGTACTGGACATGTGATCTTATATGTTCTTGACATATGATTCTACCATATAACATGCATTGTGAATCCAACAACAGAATGAATCAAAAGTTCTTGGAAGAAGAACAGATTCCGATGTGCTTTAGGAGTAAAACACAGAATCTGAATAAAGTCCATGCATTCAGTATATGAGGAATACTGAGGACTATTCTCTAAAATATAGAAAGGATAATAGACTTGAATGTACTGCAAGGTTACAATTGCAAGCCATATTATGGGTCTATATGGAATTAGAGACATCACCAAAGACATGAAAGGAATGTGAGCAAAATTCACGGCACTACAAACATAATACTACTTAAGAAAGTAGACGTATGGATAAAAGTTTAGCGTTAGAAGTATTGGACTTCTGGTTGAGTGTATTTCCCAGTATATATGACTAAGGATGAGTCTTCTAAAGACTGAACCAAGAGATCATTGGAGTATACTGTGAAATAATAGTCTCACTCTCCCGCGAAACTTATATCCAACCATTATATGATAATGAGTGGTATGTCAAAAGAGATTTTGACATGTACCAGTTGCAAAGGAAACATACGAATCTGAATTGGTGTAGTTCGTTGACGAAACCTCTTCCATGAGCATACATGATCAATGAACACTTATGTGATAAGATGATTATGATCGGGAAAATGCGGCTAGATTATTAGCACTCTAGTGCAAGTGGGAGACTGTTGGATATATGCTCTAGAGTCAAATAATATATGATTATTCCAATATATCTAAGCAAGTTCATAACCAGTTTCATACCGTGCTAGAACTGTGTCAGTGAAATAATGATGCAGGTGTGGTATAGAAACCCCCAGAGTTCCTAGTTAGCCACTACATCGATAACTAGTTCATGGTCAACATGATGGTCGTGGTTTCGCGATCATGGACAATTAAGTCTCTTAACTATGAGGTCACCTCACTGGTTAAGTGACGTGATGAACATTACCCAAAGTAAGCATTACAGCATGATCAAATCTTGTGAAGATTCAGTGTTGTAATTATAGAACGTGGTAGACCGTTCCTTTGACCGTGAGTACGTGAATAATTGTTATCTTCCCGGATGCTCTGACCTACATCCCACCACCTGACTGAAATATGCGGGTCATAACGGTTGTATCTTGGGTATTCCGTGGAGATATGTTGAGGATTATTGTTACAAGAGCGGGATTTGTCAATCCATATAATGGATAGATACTCGGGGCCCACTCGGTGAGATTCCATCCATAAATCTGCAGCGTGTGACTAGGTCACGGGGATGAATATCAAGGGAACGAGTGAATGAGGATTAGTTCAGAACGAGGTTGAACCAGACATAGGATGTCATTGATCGAATCTCGGAACAATCCAGTATCGTTGACAAAGGGAATGCTATATGGCATAAGGTCCAATCGGTGTTTGATATCCGGAATGCACAGGGGTCATTATGGGCATCCAGGTCCCGCTGATGATCATTGACCGTAGCCTCATCTCGGTCATGACTGGAGTTTTCTCGGACCGTAGGGTAACACACTTAAGGGCTCGATGAAATCGGAGACCTTTTTCGGAACCATCGGAGTAACCAGAAAATAAAGGAAACAACATCGGAGAAGTACCGTGTTGAACCGAACAAGTTCGGAGTGAACCGGAAGGTGTTCCGGAGCACCGGGAGATGGAATATTATGTTTTAGTTATTAATTAATTGAATTAATAATTAAAATCATTTTATTTCTAATTAATATGTGCAATGGGCCTTAGTGGAGAAAAAGGCCCATTAGGGGAAGAAATAAAAGGGAAAAAAAGAAAAAGAAAAAAAAGGAGTGGGGGGAGGCGTCATGGGCCCTAGGGCCCATGAGGGTGGCGCCCCCTCTCCCCCCTTGGCCGGCGCCCCCCCCCTAGCATGTGGGATAGTCCCACATTGCTAAGGGAGGGGGGTTGACTCCCTCCCCTACCCCTATATAAAGAGGGCCATGGTGCACATATTTAATTAAGCGAAATACACAATAAATCGGATTAAATTAGTATTTACTCCAAATTGAGATCGGTTTTCTCCGGTCTTATCCCCTCCCTTGTCTCTTTCACGGTGGGCTCCCTAGTGTGAACCTATAGTGGAATTGAGGCTTCTCTGCTAGAATCGGAGGTCGTCGTGCTGCCGAAGCTCCGTCCGGAGGTCTGCTTCCGCCACCTTCGCTGGATCGGAGAACGGAGGTCGTCATCGAGTCTCGTACGTGTGCGAGTACTACGAAGTGCTACACGTGTGGCACTACACCCATCCGGGTGCTCAACACAGCCAGGGGGCTATGAAACTTGATCGGCTACATGAACCACGTTTGCGGGAACGTTTCCCGCGCAACGGACTACACCCCGAGGTATGTTATTTCCGCACTCCTTTCCGTTACGGTAATACGGCTAGCTAGATCTTGGGTTATGGGAACGCTAGTTAGAAAATTTTGTGTTTTCTGCTGCGAACCCCAACAGATAGTACTTCCCTATAAAAGCATCTTTGCATTTACTCCAAGAATCGATATTGTTCCTGGGTAAGGATTGCAGCCACTCCTTGGCTCTTCCTCTCAAAGAGAAAGGAAAAAGCTTCAGATTGACGATGTCTCCATCCACTTCCTTGTACTTTTGCATATGACAGAGCTCGATAAAATTGTTTAAGTGCAAGGCAACGTCCTCTCTAGCACCTGAGAATCTATATTTCATAACAAGATTAAGTAGAGCAGGTTTAATTTCATAAGAAGGTGCTGAAGTGGTAGGTGGAGCAATAGGAGTGCAGATAAAGTCACTGTTGTTGTGACTAGTGAAGTCACACAACTTGGTGTTTTCATTGGAACCCATAGTAGTAGCAGGTATTTTTGGTATTTTTGATAAGGGACACAAAAGTAGAAACTGAAAGGTAAACTAACAAGACTAAAAAGCAAAGATAAAATATAGTGTGCAACTCCCCTATCTTGTAGACTGGAGTCCCCGGCAACGGCGCCAGAAATTAGCTTGATACAGAGTGGAAACTCTCCTCGTTGGTTACCCCAAGTGGAAGGTGAGATGCAGTGTAGCAGCAAGTTTCCCTTAGCAAAGATGCTAAGGTTGAGTATCGAACCAGTAGGACTCCAAGAGATACAAGTAGGTGTCATGGCGCTTGACGTGGACCTGCACACAGATACAAATAACTTTGCTCCCAACGAGTACAGAGGAGTTGTCAATTCCTCCGGCCTTGCTGTTTACAAAGGATCAACGCAAGAGATAAAAGTGGAACTGAAAGTAAAGACTGAAAGTAAATTAAGGGTGTGAACAATAATGTGAAGATGGACCGGGATCCCGTGATTTTCACTAGTGATGTCTCTCTCCCAAAAGACGATAAAAGTGCTAGCGAGGTAAACAAATCACAGCTGGGCAATTGACAGAATTATGAAGGCACCGCAATGCTAACTATGCTGCAAAGAAAGGAAGGGCTCAAAAGCAACGGGCAGTACGCCAAGGTAAGTAGACCGAAATCCAACTGCATCTACTACGAATCATCCACCTTGAGATATCTATCTAGAACATCTCGCTGGTATTAAGTTGTGAATCCCAGCCAAAGTGTAAACTCAAAGCAACAGACAACTGCATTAAAAGAACTTTGCGTAAAGTAAACAATCCTTGCACCCGCGGGTACAAGCACCATTGTTTTATCCCTGGTGGCAACAGCACATCCCCTAGTCTTATGTTTCTGTCACTCAAGCTAGACATGAAGGGGTTGAACCCACAATCAAGCATAACTCTCCCTCTTGGAGTTGCAAGCAAACTACTTGGCCAAAGCAAAATACTGCAACGGAGAACATGCAAGAATTTACTCAAGAACAAAATATAAAAGAGAAGAACCAAATATATTACTCATCACAATCTTAACATAGTCTCATAATCCATCAGATCCCAGCAAACTCAGCATAGCAACAACAGAAATTACAAAAGTGCCTCGATCATGTGAGGCAGCTCACGAGGTCTTGAAAGTGGAAGCACAAAGAGGGGAGAGGTACATCACATAGCTACTAGTCACGGACCCATGGTCCAAGGGGGACTACTCACGGTACATCTGGGAGGTGTCCATGGCTATGGATGGTCTCCCGGAGGGGGTTCCTCCTCCCGGCAGGGTGCCGGGGCAGCTTCTCCAGGCAGCCCCGATCTTGAAACGGCGGCGGCGGCGGTACAGAGGCGAGTTCGCGGAAAAGAGATCGATATTAGGGGTTTCCACTCCGAGGGCTAAATATAGGCGGAGAGGGTGTCGAGGGGACCCACAGGGCAGCCAGGAGGCCCGCTGGCACGGCCTAGGGTGGGGCCGCGCCAGGGACCCTTCTGGAGTCCCTGTGGTGGCCCCCCTCCGCTGGCTTGGTGATTCCGGAAGCTTCCGGGTCGCTGATTTTTTACCTGATTTTTCCGAATTTTTTGGAGCACTTTTAATGGCGGGAAAACCTGAAATACCAAAACAGCAGAAAACAGCAACTGACAGGTAGGTGCACTGGGTTAATAGATTAGTCCAAATATGCTCAAAAGTGTATGAAAGTTCAAGCATATCATGGCAAGTCACACAAAACATGCATGGAGCAAGCAGAAATTACAGATACGTTTGGGACGTATCAAGGATGTGCAAGATTTCCCCAAGTGGAAGGTGAGATGTAGCGTAGCAGAAAATTTCCCTCGGTGAAGATACCAAGGTTTGTCTCCAGTAGGACTCGTAGAAATACAAGAAGGTGCCAACGGCGCCAGAAATTAGCTTCTAACTAGGGAGTTGACAGGACCTGCACACAGAAACAAATAACTTTGCTCCCAACGAGTACAGAGGGGTTGTCAATTCCTCCGGCCTTGCTGTTTACAAAGGATCAACGCAAGAGATAATAATAGTGGCAACTGAAAGTAAAGACTGAAAGTAAACTAAGGGTGTAAAAAATAATGTGAAGATGGACCGGGGTCCCGTGATTTTCACTAGTGATGTCTCTCTCCCAAAAGACGATAAAAGTGCTAGCGAGGTAAAAAAATCACAGCTGGGAAATTGACAGAATTATGAAGGCACCGCAATGCTAACTATGCTGCAAAGAAAGAGAGGGCTCAGAAGCAATGGGCAGTACACACAGGGCTAAATATAGGCGAAGGGGGTGTCGAGGGGACCCACACGGCAGCCAGGAGGCCCCCTGGCGCGGCCTAGGTATGGGCCGCGTCAAGGACCCTTCTGGAGTCCCTGTGGTGGGCCCCCTCCGCTACCTTGGTGATTCCGGAAGCTTCCGGGTCGCTGATTTTTTATCTGATTTTTTCCGGATTTTTTGGTACACTTTTAATGGCCGGAAAACCTGAAATACAAAAACAGCAGAAAACAGCAACTGGCAGTTGGGTGCGCTGGTTTAATAGATTAGTCCAAATATGCTCAAAAGTGTATGAAAATTCAAGTAAAACATGGCAAAGTCACACAAAACATGCATGGATCAAGCAGAAATTATAGATACGTTTGGGACGTATCATGAGCCTCCTCAAATGAGCTCTAGGTCTTCTTGAGCAAGCAAGTTGGATGCACCCCACTAGTTCCATTGGAGAGCTTACCTTAGCTCACATGTGCATGCGTTGCATGGAAATCCCTACTCCTCACATCATATCTATCATTTGGCTTTCTCTCGCCTATGATTGTCCTCATTGATGTGAGCCTTTCACATCCTTTTTGTCTTCCTCCTCCACCATATTCTCTCTTTGCCATCCTAAGTGTCAACTTTCTTGCTTACGCTCATCCATTGCATGAGTGCTCAAAATATCGAAAAGGAGTAGATCATTTTGACTTGTACCTGGCTAGTGGTCTGGGGATGAGTCAAGATAAGATTCCAAAGAAGACCAAGTGTGAAGCTTTAGTAGATTGAATTCTCAACACAAAAATACTTTTTTCTCATATATCCCTATCCCCATTCTTGCACGCAAACACCATTTGGAGACATTTGAGTCACGGTCAGCGAGAGCTTTTGCACCTTTATGTTCTTATGTTGCTTGTTTCAATGCTAAATATAGACTCTTGCCTGTTATGACTTGAATTGAATTTCATGCCTTGATTGCTTTACTTAAAAGTTCTTATATGGTTGGTAGCATGTCACCACATAAATTATGCTTGTTATCATTTACCTACTCGAGGACGAGCAGGAATTAAGCTTGGGGATGTTGATACGCCCAAAACGTATCTATAATTTCTGCTTGCTCCATGCATCTTTTGTGTGATATTGCTATGATATTGATGCACTTCCATACACTTTTGATCATATTTGGACTAACCTATTAACTCAGTGCACCCCAGTGCCAGTTTCTGTTTTCTGCTGTTTTTGTATTTCAGGTTTTCCCATTATTAAAAGTGCTCAGAAAATTCTGGGAAAAATATATATAAAATCAGCGTTCCAGAAGCTTCCTTACATCCGAAGGGGTGCCAGAGGGGCCCCACCTAGTGCCTAGGCGGCCTGTGGGCGCGGCCTAGGGGGTGGCCGCGCCGGGAGAACGCCTAGACTCCTGGTGGACCCCTGGCTTCCCCCCTTGGCCCTTATTTTTACTCGCGACGTGAAATACCTGATTCCAGACCCCTTTTCTCCAGATGCAATTCCGATCTCCGCCACCATCGCTGACAAGCTTCGGGGGACCAGAATTCCTGTGCCGGCACCCTGCCGGGACGGGGAAGTGCCCCCGGATTCATCTCCATCGACGTTGCTTCCTCCCTCCATGATGCGGGAGTAGTTCCTCCTCGGGGCCGAGGTTTCTACCAGTAGCTATGTGGTCTTCTCTCTCTCCCATGATGTGATCTTGATTGTGATCATAGGCTATGTTAATCTAGGATGATCCCATGATGTTTCCCCTTCTTCTATGTATTGGATTGATGTACTCACTTGATCTTATCTAGTATAATCCCCGAGACCATGGTGACAGCGGTCTATTGGACATGGGTTAGAAGAATATTTTCATGAGTGATTTCCTCTTTTGTGTGTGGATTGAAGATTAAGAGTCTCCTAGTGCTTGTTTTTGAATATCCTTTAGATATGTTGTGGTGATTGTGGTACTCTCTTTGGATGGCCGCGATGACATTGGGAAATCCATAGATGAGAACTACGAATTCTGAGGTGTGCTTTTGTAGCCCTACACAATTCTCGTCCTCTCTTGACCACAAAGGAATGCCCTCCGAGTATGTCTCCATTGCATGTTAGGAATATCATGTGATTAGACTATGTTAATGTTATTGGGAGTTGCCTCTAGTGAAAGTATGAAGCCTAGGCCTTGTTTCCACCATTGCAATACCGTTTGCGCTCACGTTTACTACTTGTTTGCTTGCTGCACTTTTTATTACAGATTTATATTACTTCTTTTTGCCGCACCTATCACCCATATTTTACCATCTCTTCGCCGAACTAGTGCACCTATACAATTTTCCATTGTATTAGGTGTGTTGGGGACACAAGAGACTTCTTGTATCTTAATTGCAGGGTTGCTTGAGAGAGACCATCTTCAACCTCTACTTCCCTGAGTTCGATAAACCTTAGGTCATCCACTTGAGGGAAATTGCTGTTGTCATACAAACCTCTGCGCTTGGAGGCCCAATGTAGTCTACAAGAATAGAAGCGTGCGTAGACATCAACTACCCATGCTTTTGAGCCTCTTCCTTTCTTTTGTAGCATAGTTAGCATTGCGGTGCGTTTATAATCCTGTCAATTGCCCGTCTGTAATTTGTTTACCTCGCATAGCCGTCTTATCGTCTTTTGGGAGAGAGAAATCACTAGTGAACATCACGGGACCCCGGTCCATATTCTCATTACTGTTTACACGCTCATTTACTTTCTTGCTTTTTACTTTTAGTTGCTACCATTATTATTATCCCTTGTGTGTTTGACCCTTTGTAAACAACAATATCGGAGAGATTGACAACCTCTCTGAACTTCGTTGGGAGCAAAGTTAATTGTATTGTGTGCAGGTCCGCATCAGGTGCGCCGCTGACACCTACTTATCATCGTCGGAGTCCTACTGGTCGATACTCAACCTTGGTATCTTCACCAAGGGAAACTTGCCGCGACGCTGCATCTCACCTTCCACTTGGGGTAACCAACGAAGGGCGAGAAGCAATCCTCTCTCGCGTATCAGGTGGCGGCGGCTCCGCGACAGAAACTAGAAAAGCGACTTCTGTTTCGGGGTTTTCCCGTCACGGGAATAAATAGGGGCCTCAGTAGGGCACCAGAGGAGAGGGGAGGCCCCCAGGCGGCCAGCCGGCGCGGCCAGGGGTGGGGCCGCGCCAGAAGGGCGCCTGGGCCCCCTATGGCCCCACTTCTAGCACATCGAAGCTTCTGGTGCGTGGATTTTCTGTGAATTTACCCGGAATTTTCTGAAGCACCTAAAAATCCATAAATCTGCACATAATAAAACCATACAGGCAGCACTACAGAAAACAGCGTCAGTCCGGGTTAGTTTAGTTCAAATCATGCAAGAGTGAGGGCAAAACAATAGCAAAAGTGTTTGGAAAAGTATATACGTTTTAGACGTATCAGTATCCTATAACCCTAGGACCCCCTGTCGTAGTATATAAGTCGAGGGGGCAGGGCTCATAGAAAGTTAGAATCGCTGATAGATACGTCCCAAACCCAAATGTATCTATAATTTTTTCTTCTTCCATGCTTGTTTTGGTGACTTTGCTATATGTTTCGATGCACTTTTATATCATTTTACAACATATTTGGGATTAAGTTTCTTTTGTTTTTGTCCGTGCATTGTAGAAAAGGGTGAAAAATCAATATTGCCAAAAAAATCTAGAAAAATACCAGAAATTCTTATTTGAAGGAAGCTTACAGATGCCCGAAGTGGGGCTAGGGGAGCCACCCCTAGCCAGGCAGCCACCTGTCTCGGCCAGGGGCTGGCCGTGCCCCCTGGTCATCTGGCCAGGTTGCCCCACCTTTGGTGCCCTACTTTGCGCCTATTTATCCCTCTTTTTCCGAAAACCCTCAGCACATAATAAAACCATACAGGCAGCACTGCTGAAAACAGCGTCAGTCCGGGTTAGTTTAGTTCAAATCATGCAAGAGTGAGGGCAAAACAATAGCAAAAGTGTTTGGAAAAGTATATACGTTTTAGACGTATCAGTATCCTATAACCCTAGGACCCCCTGTCGTAGTATATAAGTCGAGGGGGCAGGGCTCATAGAAAGTTAGAATCGCTGATAGATACGTCCCAAATATATCTATAATTTTTTCTTCTTCCATGCTTGTTTTGGTGACTTTGCTATATGTTTCGATGCACTTTTATATCATTTTACAACATATTTGGGATTAAGTTTCTTTTGTTTTTGTCCGTGCATTGTAGAAAAGGGTGAAAAATCAATATTGCCAATAAAAATCTAGAAAAATACCAGAAATTCTTATTTGAAGGAAGCTTACAGATGCCCGAAGTGGGGCTAGGGGAGCCACTCCTAGCCAGGCAGCCACCTGGCTCGGCCAGGGGCTGGCCGTGCCCCCTGGTCATCTGGCCAGGTTGCCCCACCTTTGGTGCCCTACTTTGCGCCTATTTATCCCTCTTTTTCCGAAAACCCTCAGCACATAATAAAACCATACAGGCAGCACTGCTGAAAACAGCGTCAGTCCGGGTTAGTTTAGTTCAAATCATGCAAGAGTGAGGGCAAAACAATAGCAAAAGTGTTTGGAAAAGTATATACGTTTTAGACGTATCAGTATCCTATAACCCTAGGACCCCCTGTCGTAGTATATAAGTCGAGGGGGCAAGGCTCATAGAAAGTTAGAATCGCTGATAGATACGTCCCAAATGTATCTATAATTTTTTCTTCTTCCATGCTTGTTTTGGTGACTTTGCTATATGTTTCGATGCACTTTTATATCATTTTACAACATATTTGGGATTAAGTTTCTTTTGTTTTTGTCCGTGCATTGTAGAAAAGGGTGAAAAATCAATATTGCCAATAAAAATCTAGAAAAATACCAGAAATTCTTATTTGAAGGAAGCTTACAGATGATCGAAGTGGGGCTAGGGGAGCCACTCCTAGCCAGGCAGCAACCTGGCTCGGCCAGGGGCTGGCCGTGCCCCCTGGTCATCTGGCCAGGTTGCCCCACCTTTGGTGCCCTACTTTGCGCCTATTTATCCCTCTTTTTCCGAAAACCCTCAGAGAGGACTCCTTTTCCACGTTTACGCCATTGTTCCACCGTCATCGCGATCCCGAGATCAAGATCGGTAGAAGTTCCTGTCCCGGCACCCAGCCGGAGGAAGGATTGATCTCCGGAGGCCCCTCCATCACCATGCTTGCCTCCGAGATTCTTCGTGAGTAGTTCCTCCTTGGACCTAGGGTTCATGGCAACAAGCTAGTTGATGTATTCTCTCCAATATTGTCCTTCATTGTTGATTCTTTGTGAGCTGCCTATCATGATCAAGGCATATATGTTATAGTTTGCTTTGGCCAAATAGTAGATTGTAACTCCAATAGGGAGCATTATGCTAGATAATGGGTTCATACCTCGTAATGTACGGCTTGAGTGACAAGAACAATGGACTAGGGAATGTGATGTTAACATTAGGAGTAAAACAGCGGTGCTTGTGACAGTGTGTCACAAGGATTGCTTACATTACGCATAGAGTGTTAATGAAGTTGTCTGTTGCTTTGAGTTCGTAACTTTAGTTGTGGCTCGCAACTTAATACCAGCAAGATGTTTTGGATTAGATATCTCAAGGTGGATGATTAGTAAGTAGATGTTGATGAATAAATGGTCTACTTGTCTTGGTGTAATGCCCATACGATTGAACCTTGCTCTCTCTTCTAGCATAATTAGCCTTGTGGTGCGTTCATAATTTTTTCAATTGCCCATCTGTAATTTGTTCACTCAGCATAGTTTTTATCGTATTTTGGGAGAGAGACTTCACTAGTGAGCACCATGACGTCCCGGTCCATATAACCATCATAAGTTTGCATAGTTTCTATTTACTATTTTCCTTTCTTTCCAGTTGAACTTTTATTTCCCTAGCGTTTGATCCTTTGTAAACAACAAGGCGAGAGGGATTGACAAACCCTTATTACTCGTTGGGATCAAAGTTACTTGTGTTTTTGTGTGCAGGTATAGGTTAAGTAATTTCTAAGCGCCAGGGAAGTTACTAGCCACCTTCTTGTCGTCTTCGCAATCCTTCTAGTTTCGAAAAACCTTCTAGTTCCCACGTATGGAGAAATTTGCTACTATCTACATCATAACGATCAAGAGTCGATTATAATAGGAGATGCAAAGTTACCTAGGTTCAGGATTTTCAATGAGATAACACCATACTTATTTCTTGTTTTCGATTATGATGGAGTGTATGCAAAGTACAATGTACCGAGAGGTTGATGAGTGATGAGTTTAGATAACACACATCCTTGTTGGTTACCCCAAGTGGAAGGTCTAGCTTGGGCTACCCTACAGAGGGATCTTTTGGAATGGCCTCTAATAATGGGGGCCCATATAGATCCCACTAGGCGATCGTCCCATTTTGATGGGAGTCAAGATCAATTCTCATATCTGTTTTGGTGTGTGTGCTTTTTGCCGGGGTAATCGATCATCTTCGGCGATTCCACCTTCGTCGCCTACTCGGTTGGTCGTCTTGATCATGTCGAGCCCCTCACTCCAAGTCAGTGTCATATTCAGCGGTAAGGAGTACGTCGTGGATCATCACAACGATATGGTCTCTGTGGGCTGCATCATCACACCGATTCCAGGATCAACATAAGTCTCTCGCCATGGATCAGATCAATCATTCCCAATACCTGCGAGAGAATCCCTAGTTGAATTCGATGTCAGATCGGATCTTCAAGTCACGTTCCTCAAGATGGACGTCAAATAGGGTTCAAGAAAAACATGATAAAATCTCTCCGGGTTTGACTTCGAGTCGCACCCTAATGTAAATTTCCTGAGATACGATGTTAAATTGATCCCCAAGGTTCGTACGGCACACGCCTTAAGGCCACTATCAAAACGATTCCAAAGACACTTCCCCGGTCTCCAATTTAAAAACAAGCGAGAGGATCACGACAATCACCTAGGGTAAAATGTAAGATCGAACCCAAGAATTCTCTTGATTAGATTTATCGACCTCGGCATCATACCGGATTGAGAAAACCATCGTGGGAAAAAAATTTACCCACCTCATTGTTAATATTGATGAGCTTAACGATATCACCAAAGGTCCACCAACGACTTCATGGAGGAAGAAATAAATGATTCCACTGACAACCAACCATCAGTTACAACGTCTGATGAAAAGTGGATGACAACCTCTACCTATGACATTTACGAGGTAGGCATACCAGCCAACAACGACCACATCGATGATAACGATGATGACCCAAATGATGACGATCCTCCAAAGGATGACACTTCTAACAAATTCGAGGCATCAGACGAGGAGGCTACCAACAAATCTATGGGCAGCCCCAACCATGATGCCCCACCAGTTCAAAAAAGACACTTTAAAGAAGGCAAAGTTACATAACCCATAAGGGGAAAGAGAGCAATACCATGTTGCGTGATATAGGGAGCTTGGTTTCCAAGAGTAAGTCCAAAGAACCTCACGTCACCACGAATGGAAAATTGCACCCGCTGACGCTCCACGAAATGATCGAGATTGATCTTGATCATGTCAAGAAGCGACTAACCGAAGAGGATAAGCTGCATAAAGACATGGCTCGGGTAGAAGCTTTTTGTTGAACAAGTTTCCAGATCAATTTAAGGTGATGAGAAACTCAGATTCTCCGAGGGGCTGACTTGAAGACCGCTTTAGGGACTATTGACGAGGTATGTATTGTGGGTCTCTTACCATGTCGGCTCTTGCCTCATGGACTGGGTCGTGGACTGTTTGGAAGGTTTTCGTCATGCGACGCTTGGAGGGGTCCAAGACGGATAAATGGAAGATTTTCCAAAGACTTTTCGTGGAAGACAGAAGACGTGACCGTGGAGGATACCGCCTCCTTATATGTAGCTGACTAGGCATCGTATAACCCTAGGACTCCCTGTCATAGTATATTAGTTGAGGGCCTGGGCTCATAGAACCACTCATCAATCTTTCGGTACATTGTACTTTACATACACTCCATCATAATCGAAAACAAGCAGGAGGTAGTGTGTTGTCTCCTCGGAGAGCCTGAACCTGGGTAACTCTTCCTCTCCTGTTAGCATCGAGTCTTGATCATCTAGCTTGGGATATCCTACCGAGGGATCTATCGGAATTATCTCCAACACTTGACAAGATAAAGACTCCACTAAAGTATTTTTTATCAAAATTGTAATACTATCGATTATTATGACAATCAAACAGAATGATGACTACTAAAGTTGCTCTAAATAAACTTGAAAGTTGAAAGTTGTTTACTGACGTCCTTCTCAAGTGGTTTATCCATTATGCAATATAGGTACTATATTGGGATATAATTTAATCACACCACTCTAGCACATATGCCTAGTAAAGCATTTTACCTCCAGAATATGCACCTTCGATTAAGTAAATAGTAATTTATTTTTAAGCATATTGTATTGCACATAGTTTGATGGCTTATAATGCAACATCCTTTTTAAAGATGAATGCAACATCTTTTTACTATCATCCTTTTTTCCCAATAGCTTCTGCTTATTACAAACCTATTGTACGAATAACATCTATTTTTATCAAGGCTTTTGAATCCAAAAGTATTGACAGAGGACTGGCATAATACCTGCAACCTTGTGGGTTGATCACAATTATAGTGGTATTGTTATTTCACAATACTCGTCAGTAAACTAAAACATGCATTTCATGTAAATCAATATAAATTTTCTTACATGAACCATTTTGGTATGACGTAAAGAGCAAGAAATGGGATTTGGGTACGTCGCAACAGCCATTCTATTTCGGTACATCATTTTCAGAAACCTCATTTTACACAATTGAAAGGACGTGGATGTCGCCTAGAGGGGGGAGGTGAATAGGCGCTTAAAATAATTACGGTTTAGGCTTGAACAAATACAGAATAAAACTTAACGTTTTTAATTTTCCAAGCAAGAAACCTAAATAAGCTAGGCGCAACTATGTGCACCAACAACTTATACTAAGCAAGATACACAACTATGTGATAGCAAGATATATAACAAGAGCACTATGGCTATCACAAAGTAGGTGTACAAGTAAATAGATTGACTAGATGTGCAGCAAGGTGAACAACCTATGGGACAAGCAATGCAACAATAATATGAGCAAGCACGAGACAAACAGGGTAATAAGCTTGCTCAAAGTAAAGTAAAGATAACCACAAGTGGAGCCGATAGAGACAAGGATTTGTTACTGAAGTTCCTTCTCTTGGGAGAAGTACGTCTCTGTTTGGAGAGGGTGTGGAACACAATGCTCATATGAAGCCAATGAGGGTCACCCTATTTCTCCTCACGCTCTCACCAATGCAAGATGTCGTGATTCCACTATAGGACACTTGAGGGCGGTCACCGAACCCATACAAATGGAAACCCTTGAGGGCGGTCACCAAACCCGTACAAATGCTCGGGGCTATCTCCATAACCGAATTAGAGGCTCCCGTAGCGTCCCAAAGCTTTACACCATAATGATTGAGTTCCGCAACAACAATCCTCTAGGGGCCAAAGAACCCAAGAGGAACAAGATCTAGAGTGCCAATGCACTCAAGAGTAACTATCTTCTCAACTTCACTTACTACAACGAATCCTCGGAGAGAACTCAAACCGATGCACCAAATGCAATGGCAAGAGCACACGAAGTGCTCAAGTCCCCCACTCTCAAATCCCACCAAAGCAACAAAAGCTATGGAGGAATATGAGAGGAAGAACAAGGAGAACACCAAAGAACTCCAAGATCTAGATCCACAAGGTTCCCCTCACTTAGAGGAGATATGACTTGGTGGAGAATGTGATCTCCTCTCTCTTTTCCCTCAAAAAGGAGCAAGAATCATGGGAGGAATAGAGAGATCTCAAGCTAGAAGCTTTCTATAATGGAGGTGAAAAACTAGCTCAAGAACATTGGGGACAATGGGGAAGAAGGCCCCCTTTTATAGGTCCCCACGAATCCAACCGTTATGTGCAGTATCACCAACCACGGTACTACCGCCCTGGGAGCGGTAGTACCGTCGTGCGGTAGTTCCATTCGGAGTACCGTAGGCACGGTACTATAGTGAGCAACACGGTACTACTGCCCTAGCGGTACTACCGAATATTAAGTGTCGCGCTACTACTGACGAGTCCAGAAGGCTTTGCGGTAGTAGCACGGTACTAACATTCGGTACTACCATGGCGCGGTACTACCGCAATCAGCACGGTACTACCGCTCTGCGGAACAACCGAATATTTAGTGTCGCGCTACTGCCGCTCTCAACAGAAGGTTTTGCGGTAGTAGCACGGTACTAACATACGGTACTACCATGGTGTGGTACTACCACGATGGCTACGGTAGTACCGCCCTGGTGAAACCAGGGAGCCCTTAGCACATAAGAGATTAACTCCAAATGAAACATGCAAACCCTGAACTGCCATAACTTCTGCAAATGAACTCCGTTTAAGGCAAACTCAAGCTTGATGGAAAGCTAACGAACAGAGCTGCAAACCTCTAACCGAGAAATGCCAAACAAATAGAGGTGTGAAACCTCTAACCGAGAAGAACCGGCAAATCTCCCACATCGAAAAAACACAAGAGAAGATACATATGAAATCCTTTTTCGATGAACATGAGCTTGTCATGAAGAAGACCACGAGCTCCAAAACTCACACAAAGAAAAATCAAACAAGAACCAATAAAGATGATGCTAAGGATGCAAAGTTTTGGCTCTCCAAGAACGATTTGGCCTAGCCTATCACCCGGTCTCCTAACTACCACCAAGAGACCGGTAAACTAGAAACCTATCAATGCCAAACCTTTGACTTGCGCATAATCCACTTTAGCTTGATGATGATGATCATGCCCGCCTCAAGTTGGAATACCTTTCTTGATTAAGCCGGCTCAAAGAAAACTAGTAGATTGCTCCCCCCATACTCCATTATGGGTGAGCCTCTTTTAGACACATCTTCACAAGACCATTACCACCAAATGATCGGAAAACTCCAAGCATATGATTTCTTCGTGATGCTCCTCTTGAACTTGCCCACAACAACCTGACCAATCTTTGGATAACTTCAGGAAGAACACCGTGTTCAACACGTAATCTTAAACTTTCAACCTTGAAGCCAACATATGATCTTCAAGCGTTGCCTATGGACAAACATTAAATTATAACTCAAGAAAACCATTAGTCCATAAAGATTTTCATCAATTACCAAAACCAAACATAAGGGCACATGCCCTTTCAACAACGACCTTGACATCGTCAATGGTGAAACCGCTTGAGCTTGAAACCCCATCCTGATGTAGTGCCTTCACCAATACACATCCAATTGATCGTGGTTAAAGTACCGTAGGAGTTGATACCCATGTCACATGCACAATATTCGTTTCCCTTTATAGCAAAGCACGTTGTGATGACAGTGACACTAACAACGAACCGATGAACCTTTGCACCACCCGCCACTGTGTCAAGACCAAACACCCCTGGGATCACCATACACCCCAACCGAAAGCTCCATCCTTCCAAAGCTTTCTCTATCTACAAGAAATTAAATTCTCTCTTCGGTCTAGCACCTCTATATGAGCGCTCTTATCCACACACAATGCCAAAAGGCGTCTGCTATGCTACACGATCACACTGCCTTGATCACCTCCCTGATGAACCCTTCGATGGTAGAGGTGCTCTCGACCTCCCCTTGAAACCCTAGGTCTCAAACTTTCATCGTCTATCCCCTCCATCAAAATCGGAAAAGTATGTCAAACTTTACTTTTCTTAATTAAGTTGCACATATGGATGTTCAACTATTATGTATTAACATACACGTCCTTTCATTTGTAGACAAGAAAATAACAAATGTGTCGATTTATAAATTTTGCTATCTTACAAATAATATTAGTCTATAGAAAATATAATATAAAGCACACATTTAAACCTTTATATGGGAAATTAGAATTTGGTGGTGTTTTGGTACCCAACCCCACACACCAAACAAAGTATGAGAAGGCATTTGTTTCCTTACACATAAATAAAAATTTAAAGAATTGATCCTTTGATTTGTTTAATTTCTTTTGTAATCATTCGAAGGTGAGGTGTCCCAAAGCACACCCGATAGATTTATTGTAAAAATAAATTTGAATTTCGTATTTGTAAAGGTATTGGGACCCATAGAGTTCAAACACCGGTTGGATGGAACACGTAGCAGCCATGAAAATCTCAAATCCATACATCTCGTTCGATGACAAAGAAGAGAAACCACTACTCCAATAACTGTAGATGTCGCTACCTTCCTTCTTGGATGGTGCTGATGGTCAATTCGTTGGTGTTGTACGAATCTGCGGAATGGGTTGGCCGTGTGGTCAGCCTCAATCCGCTCGTGCCATCATCTCCATCACCGCCGGTGACCCTGAGGTGGAAATGTGGCGGCCAATTAGGGTCCGGCAGTGGCACCTTGTCGTTGCTCAGCATTACTGTCACGTCTGCCATCGTCGGTCGGTCCATGGCATTGGCCTGCACACACAACAACGCCACCTTGATGCATCGCATTATGTTAGTCAATTCGTTAAAATCTCCCAGCATCGGGTCGACCATCTCGAACCCTCTCCCTTCCTTCCATAGCTGCCATGCCTGGCACAATCATTAAACCAAACACAGTATAAATAATTATGCCAAAAAAGACTAACTATTTTTTTCCTTTTTTTAATGACAACCATTTTTATTAACTCAAAAATTAGTTTCAAGTGGAGACTATTGAGAATGCACACATCCAAAAGACGAATTGTTTGACAAAAAAACACAAACTATGATGAAATATAATACTAGTGTATTTCAAAGTTACGGTATATGTAGCGACAATACACACAACTCCAACATTAGTTAACTAATCATAATTATCACTATATCACAAGTACTAAGTTTCCTTGAAAAAATGGGGTGGTCTCTTTGTAGAAGCTTGTTATACCAAACCATAAACATGAGTCACGTGTGTATGATCCTTCGCAGGTTACATATTATGTACGCACACTATGCGTTGAGAGTTTGGTCAGTTGCTTCTGTGATATGTGGGGTACATTCTAATTAAAATGTGTATCATATATAAATACACCTTTTTTCCATCACATCTATTTTACGGCTCCAAGACTCACCAAGGGCAGCATCACCACAAAGGACTAATTTATGCCTCAAATAAAAACCAGAGATGACATCACCATAAAGGAGAGCATTGAGCCCATCTAAACTACTGCAACTAAGTGACCAACCATAATATAACAACAATAAGAACCACACAAACGAAGAACGACACCTCAATCCACATGACAACTTATAGTAAAATCTCAATGGGTTGTGGCCCTCCCAACGCACAGATGCTTAGAGCAAATCCTTACTGCGTGATATATATAGGACCTACAAACTAAAATCTACAATGCATATGGGTTTAGTTAATTATAGGTAAGCTTCATTCAATTGATTAGTAATATGATCTTATGTGGCCAAGGGGTGGGTGACAACGTAGCGGTTGAAGTATTGATGGATGAATTTGATCCATCGCACAACGACAAGGGAGGAAGAAAGGCGAAGATGATGAAGGGATCCACATGGATATAGAACCTTGTGCCTAACTTCGTCTCTTTCTTAAGGTACTAGAACCATCTCTTTCCTCATCCTATTTCCCTACCATATATTTTTCTTTGCCTATGTATCATTACATTAGTACCAATATGGGATTGAGTGTTAAGGGAGGAGAGGTGTGTGTGTTCAATGTAGATACTTGTTGACCACATGATAATTGAACCATCTAATAGGCATGTGACTGAGTGTTTTTTATAGTTTCACAACAATTATCTTGAGCCGCTAGATTAAAATCTAACGACCTTCACTTCTTCCACCTCCTCAAGAGGCACCATTTATCTTCTTCCTCCAGCCTCTTGTCAAGCCATGGTTTCTTCTCCCTCCTCCTTCATACCTCATCTTTCGACGAGGTAGTATCCGAGGCCTCACTAGTGACACCATGACAAGGTTGTCTGAATCATGACTCAAGCCTTAAAATCTTACGATTTTACTATCCAAATTAGCCCCTATGATTTTTCTCATAGAATCTAAGTTTCTAAGATCATGGTATTTATGATTCTACGATTCGCGATCCTACCAACGAAGCTCCGATCTGATTCAGAATATCGGTTCTGATAAGTTTGCACCACAGCGTCCCCGTCTCATGCTCGTCCTCTATTCAATTTGATTGGCATTCAATACTATAACCCCTCCCCCTTCCAAACATGTCAACCCTTTTCTTCGCGGTGTCTTTGTTTTCGGTGAGGTTCTGGATCGACATCGCCGTGAAGGCCGCGGCTAGTCGTGACGCCCTATCTCCGCCTTGGAGCTCTAGAACCGTCCTCTCTACCACCCAGAATCGGTGAAACATATTTTGCGCCTATTAATGGACAAGCCAACCATCGTGAATTTAATGTATGATTCAGATGAGAAAAACAGAAATAAATAAATAAGATATGTGTTTTAATTTTTTTTGCAAGGTAGTAGTAGGAACTGTGTGGGTTGCATGCTCATGTTGACCTTTACATTTAATACTTATAGCTGAAACTTACGTAGCCGAGGAGATTAACAAAGTCTCCGAAGTGTCGACAATGGCCGTTGTTCCTTTTGCCGCTCACTATCTCCAGCAACAACACACCGAAGCTAAACACGTCAGACTTGATCGAGAAGATGCCATCTGAAGCATACTCGGGTGCCATATAACCGCTACATTACATTGCAAAAGGGGGAGCATTAGTAATCAACTGAAATACTACATAATTGATGAGTCTTTGCCTATAAAAGATGTAAACATTATGTGAGTGTGATTATTTTCTAGTTAGTGTGCAAATAGTTATTTTTTTAGTTAACATTGAAATCTATCATATGAACGATTATTTATTCCATTCTAGTTTCACGAATTTAACATTCTTGTAGTGTGACTTGAAAACATTTATCTTCCACTGATCTAGAAAATTTTAGTGTTTTCCTTACTAGGTTCCGACGACCCTGTTGGTGTTGGCCTCCATCATGTTTGAGCTGAAGATCCTGGCCAGACCAAAGTCCGAGATCTTGGGTTTGAGGTCACCGTCGAGCAATATGTTGCTGGCCTTCATGTCCCTATGAATGATGCGCACCCGGGAGTTCTTATGCAGGTAGAGGAGCCCCTGTGCGATCCCTTCGATTATGTGTTGTCGTCTCTTCCAGTCCAGTAGCAACCCTCGCTCTTGGTCTACGTCACAAAACGGTATCAAATGATAGTAGAACATCAACATCCACAGGAAGAACTGCAATTTAACCATGTACTCCATGCGTACCTAAATATATGATGTTTTGATACACTAATTTAGATTATTACTCACCAAAAATGAAAAAGTCCAAGCTACGATTGGGCATGTACTCGTAGACGAGCATCTTCTCTTGCTCCTGCACGCAACAACCCACGAGCTTGACGAGGTTTGTGTGCTGCAGCTTGGCGATGAGTTGGATCTCGTTCTTGAACTCAACGAGTCCTTGCCCCGATTGTGCCGCCAACCGCTTCACGGCCACCTCTGTTCCATCATGTAAAATGCCCTGAAAATACAACGTCACGTTGGATTGATCCATAGATCACATTTCCATCGACATTTTTCATTTGGATGGTAATAATGATATATAAGGCGTATCAATTGCCTTGTAAACCGGACCGAACCCGCCTGTTCCAAGCCTGTTGTCCTCAGAGAAATTATCTGTGGCAGCATCCAGCTCGAGGAAGTCATACAACGTGAACTCGGAGTTGCTCTCTTCGATCTTCCACAGCTTGAGGGCTTGCTCTGTTTCCGAGCTGCCCCTGGAACGTGCATGTTCTAGTTTGACCTTTCCTGAATTGGACGTTTGCAGGTGATTAAACAAATTTTAACGAGTCAATGCTACGAGGAAAAAAGCGCATTTCTCGTGGTGTGTCGCCGTCTTACCGGCTCCTTCTCTTAGTCTCCTGATCAGTAGAAGGCAACCTACCAACATAAAACAGAACACCGCAATTGATATGCATATAACGATTACTAACATCCTCTTGTGCTTGTTTCCTGCAGAATACAGAGGGGGTATAGCAACAATAGACATGAATAGTAAATTATGCACCAAGGTTTATCTGCACTCAAACATGAATAGTAAATTCAAAGAAATAGTAAATAACTTAAAAAATCTTAAAATTTCAGGCATCCAAAATGCTAATGTTCACAAAGTGAGTGCAAAAGTTCATGGTGTTTGAATATGTGAGGTGCTTGTGCCAATAAATAAATCAAAGTGTCCGAGAAACTTTGAAAAGAACACTATTCATAGTCGACTTTTTTTCCTTTTTAGCACGAGCCTCTTAGATGTTCAAACAGCATAAAAAATTTAAGCATTTTGATGCCTAAAATTTTCAGATTTTTCATTTTTTTACTATTTTGTTTAATTTACTATTCATTAGGTTTAGATGAGCCTATGCACCGTTTGGAATTATCGCAATAGAACTATCCACACACCTAAAATAACTATCAAGTTCAATATCAGTTTTTGTATATTAATCGAGAAATAACTATTTCTACGTGATCATTAAGAATCATCGGTTGTTTATTCATGAGATTCGTGCATAGAGATAATGAAAAATTATCTCAAATAAACGACGGTTAAATTGAGAAACAATTATTCATATTTTCCTTGTAAAGAAAAAACACACAAACGTCATCTCATTTATGATATTAATGAAAGAAAACAATAGTAAGTATAAAATAAGGACAACTTACACAGACAATATCACTACAAATAAATAGTCATCAAAACCTTCCTGACTATCTTTTCCAATCGACTAGATAATTGCCGAGGTGTTGAAATAGAGTATAAATATTCTAGTACCTTAGCCCGTGATTTACATGTTCATATTAACGTGATTCTCTAAATAAATGTTTACGAAAACATATTCATGATTTATCTATCTAAATATATCGAAATACGTGTATCAAATAAAGCATAAATTTATTTGATAAGTCGATAAAAAGTGGGGTAGTTAAACTGGTTTTCAAGAATGATGCTTAGGAAAAATATGGACGAAGCACTTAGACACACAAATAAATAAACACTATTTTTTAATTTTCCTTTGATTTAAACATTTAGTTGGACCCCTATTTAATTACATGTTAACTACAATGTTATAGTTGTTGGCTTATGCCAACTATTTCCATTTTTTTAATACAATTTAGTTAACTTAAGGTCTCACATTGCTATGCAACTTGAGGGGTTTTCTCCATCATGGGTTCCACATGGAAGTGAGAGAAGGAGAAGAGGTTTTCTACATCGTGGGTTTCATTTGGCACTATTTCGTGAGACAACGAGTCATGGATTTTATGTATTAGTGAGTGAGAAGCCTTGGGCCAACACCCTGACCAGGCGGAATCTCAATATAACGGCAAGAAAAAAGAGGGACTCATTATTAGAATAAAAAATAAAGATATTTAGAAAATACGACCAAAACCAACAGGGTACGTCAACTAAGAGGAAAAACGAAAATGCACCTATAAAGGAACACAAAGCAAGTAGTACATGCATATCTGGACATTCAGAGGTGTTTGGTTTGTGCTCTTGTAACGTGATCTGATTACATCGTTAATGGATACCCGAAAATCCTATTTGTTTTGGTTGCTTTGTAATCTGATAACAGCAGTTTCAAATCCCTATCAATCACATCAGAACCATGCAAAGCAATAATTTTTTTTCTAAATCCTTCTTTTATCAAACCAAGAATCAAAATTACAATTAATTTGTACCATCGTGTTCCACATCATGAGATTTTTAAAACTAGATACCATATTCATGCATTTCGATGAACATTTTTTAAAGAAACTTCTCATGAAAAACATCAAGTTTATATTATCATTTTGCATTATAGTCATACACAATTGCATTTCAGAAACTGGTTCTTTCCCTAAAAATTCAGAATATCAATTGTACCTCACGCATTGTGCTTGAAAAGCATGTTTATACTACAAAACTTGCTAACCCCCCCCCCCCCACCCCCACCCTTCAAAATACTAGTGTACCTTTCAAATTGTGCATTTTTTAACTATTGTTTCGGTGATTGCAAGCAAGTATGCGGTGATTACATAACTCTCAACTAACTAGCGGGTCCATGCTAGAAAATCATATTTGTATTAGAAACTTCTTTTTAACACAAAGTTACTTGTGAAAAAATATTGAATTTATTTGTATTCTAGTTTTAAGGATATTGTCGAGATAGTTATAACAATGGAAACAAAGTTTTACTTGGATGCTAGATTTTAATTAAAGAATTTCTAGAATTTTTGAAATAGTATAGATGAGATGATGTCATCCACTTTGATACCATATAGTACAATGGTCATATGAGAGAAAATATTACTCCTTTCAATTCATATTAATTGACGTTTAAACGGATGTATGTGCTAGAAAAAAGTTGTGTGCTTACTCATGGAGAAAACGCATGATCGCTCTCTAGATTCGTCCATTTTATTTTATTTAAACCAAGTTCTAGCAAATTTCATAGAACCATTTACATTGTTTAATTCTTATGCTCCTACTTTCCCACTTAAACGTACTTATCCAAACATACTCTCGGTAAATAGCAGGGTTCCAAACGAAAAATGCCATCTATTCATAAATTGTGTAAAAAAACAATTACATTTTTAGCCCTTGGATAGGTTTATACTTCTCCTATATTCCAACCTAAACGATACCTTCCTCAACTCGAATCAACGGACCTTCTTCCTCCCCTTCGTCGACAACACTGTGGAGGGCTGCATCATTTCGCTTTCAGGAAGGTCTTGACTCGTCTTAGCCGTTGACGCCACGCAGTGGCGTAGTCAACTCAATGCTTCAGATTGGTCCAACACTGACATATTCATATGCATGTACCATTTAATTTTAAGAAATTCATTTATTTTCTACACTATATATATATAAGATATATGAAAATTCTAGGGTGGTCCATGGATCATCCTGACCCCCCCTTCCCCCCCCTTCGTAGCTACGTTGTTGACGCCACGTTATGAGTTTGGATTCTATCTAATCTGAGCTGCATCAAAACGAAAAAGCCCCCTACCCCCAACAAAGCTTCCCTCTCCTCATTTTAGGGAAAATGTAGTATTTATATGTTGTTGCCTTGCTAAGTTTCAGTTTCTAATGTTGTTTTGTTTGACAGAAACAAACAAAAAATAGTGATAGAGCACGAATCTTAATGCAAAATTGAATGACGATAGAAGGTAGAAAATCCATACTGGCAAAGGGAAACCGACCGACAGCAACCCGAGAAATAGCAAATGCGAAGAAGAAAAAAGGGTACACTGTACAGCCCCCTTACCATTGCTTCCCGTTGGTGAAGACGAGCCACTACTGTGCAAGCCGTAGCCGATCCTGACATCGGCTGTGCCGGCGTAGAACTGGTAGCCCTCGTACCGAAAGTTGCACCGGACGCCGAGGATCCGGCCGCCCTCACGGCCGTCGTACCATTGCTTGTTCTGCTCCCTGAGGCCCTGGAAGCAGTTCCAGCACTGCCCTGCGGAGAGGTCCGGCGTGCACTGTGCCAGGCCGTAAACCGTCGGCAGCTCCGGCTTGATGTACATGGCAGCGCTGGCGAACCGGCGCACCGAGGAGTTGTAGGCGCCGTACATGGCCATCTCTCCGAACAGCGTGCCAACCAGGTCAAGGAACAAGCTCCGGGACGTCGCGTTCCCGCTGTCCCACTCGGCGTACGTCGACCCGTTCACGTCCATGGCGTTTATGACCGGGTTGTTGTCGTCGGGCCGCGCCAGGAAGTCCTCGCCGGAGTAGCGGAGGGTGCAGAGGTCGTGGTAGAACGTGGCGTCCCTGTGGCCGGCGCACAGCCGGCGCAGCTGCAGGAACGCGTCGCCGAGGCAGCCCGAGCACGTCCGGGCGTCCGTGATGTCGCCGCGGCAGAGCGCGAGGCCGAAGGCAGTGTCCGGGCCAATGCCGATGGCCGCGGAGGCGTAGAGCGACGGGGAGACGGAGGCGTTGGTAGGGAGCTCCGAGGTGAGGCGCGCGAGGTTGGCCCCGAAGGCGTCGCTCGCCGTGTAGTTTCCGGTGGTGCCATTGCACGGGTACTCCGTGTAGGCGGCGGCGTTGGACGGCGTCGATAGGACGACGAGGAGGAGGAGGACGACGACCATGCTGGCTTCTTTCATTGTGATGAGAAACAAGATTGGCACTTCCTTCCCCACGGTTGCTAGCTCTTCTGGTCTTAATTTTAAAGACGTGTCAACGGCTACAAGACGGTGGGTGGTTGCTCCGAGCTGGCAATACAGCATTGACCCCAACGAATTTAGGTAAAATTTACATTAAATTTCTGCTAATCGAAGAGCAATTAGTGAGCCCATGTGATATACTCCGTTGACAAATGTGGATATGGCTTCTCCCATGTTAGCTCCGTTGGTGTGAATTGTTCTGTCAGCTCTACAGTTCATTTCTTCTTACTACCCCCTGGTTTTGAAGTCAGGCATCAGTTTATCGATCTTCAAAACAATTTGAAACGGAGGCAGATATTTTGTGTAATTAAGAAGAAAATAATTACCCAGTTAACTTATAAAAAACGGATGAAACCGATACAAATAAATCTTGCTTGCTCTATCCATAAAGCATGATCCCTTTCGGCCGCACATGCAGCCCAGCAAACGCTCTCAACACACAATACTAGTAAGTACAACACAACACAACTTCAGACGAGAATACCTCACCAAAAGGCAATGTGCAACAATAAAACCACAAGAACGATCCAAGCCGCGAGGACGGTCTAAGAAACCGAAGATCTCCCATTAACCGGTTGCGGGCGCTTTTCGTATGGTGCCACTCTTCTTGCCTTTGCACTTAAGTGACTTCTCCTTCAAGATGTAGGTCTGTGGATTATCGCCCATATTCTTGCACTTGCTCTTCATTGTATTTCCAATCAAAAGACAAGCAATCACCCTACAAATCCAGGGCTAGCAACCTCCAAGCTAGGGAGCACATCACAAAGATTTTTTGCAAATATATCGTGGGGATAATGCATCGGTGGGGGCGAAGTGGGTGCCAAAGCCACATTCCTGCACCCATGCAAGTTCACCTCTAACTGCTGACCTGGTAGAGGGGAATCGTGTCCCTCACACGAGGTCACCACCAAGTCCACCTTCATATGCTCCATCGACATAGGCGAAGCAGGGCTCGAACACAACTCTGTAAGCTCGGGCAATATAAGATATCCAGGGCGTACTCCCTCCATTTAAAATTATTTAAAGTTTTGGATTTGTCCTAAATCAAGCTTCTTTTAAGTTTGTATGAGTATGTAGAAAAATATACTAATATCTTCAACATGAAATATATATAATATGAAAACATATTTGTGGTGAATATAGTGAGACCAATTTGATGTTTAAATGCTAATATATATTTGATGGACTTGATCAAACATTTGAAAAATAACTTACAACAAATCCAAAACCTCAAATGTTTTGAAATGAAAGGAGTAGGTTCCTAATACAATACAGCAAGTGGCCTTTTGAGGATAAGTAGTAAGCAAAATTTAATATTTCCAGCACGTAGGTTCCAGGTTCAATATAGCAACTAGCCTTTTTGAAGATAAATTTATGTGAGAGTGTGGTGGAGCGTGGTGTGGTGGGGGTATCTCTTCTATTATTGCATACAGCCAGCATGATGTTCAGAGGGAAAACATTATATACCAATAACCATTTTTTTAATAAGCCAGTTACAAAACTGAGTTATCTCAAAAAAAAAAGTTACAAAACTGAGACACTGTTCGTTCGTACTAATGCAATGCGCATAGTTTGAACTTTGAACATTAGTCGTATGCACGAACCTTTCTATGTGTGTACATATACAAGATGATCAAGAGTCAAAACCCCTTAATTAATTCACATCATTTTTTAAGGAATACTTCTGCAGCATTTAATGTATTGCAAAGTATGCAGAGCCTCCACTACATGGAAAAGGTCAAGACAGATTTCAAAAGCAACAGGAATAGCGATCCAACGGTCCAAAAGGCAACTCCAATGCCAATCCTTAAAAAGATATGGTATCTATTCGTGGATTGATTTAGATCAGTTCACCAACATTGATATAGAGCCGGTCATTCAACCTTTATGGTAAACATCCTTCCATGGTTCAATTGAAACCGAACAAAATTTTATAAACTTGAACAAACTTCATTAAAGTTCAACATCATTTATATAAATCGAATGATATTTCATCCGTTCAAATAATAAGACTTAAAATGATTTTTTTTTGCGGAAGATGACCTCGTATACATGGCCGAGCTGCCCGGTGACACCTCGTGGCCGTCCATGCCGCCGTCGTCGTCCTTCCAGTGGTGACGGGCACGGGGGCGCGACAACCCTGCCCAGCCTCCGCTTATCGTTCGTAGAGAAGCCGCCCAGTTTCCTATGCCGCACATAGCGTCGCCTCGGCCAACGTGAAGCCTGGACTGGGAGGAGCAACAATCCAGCCCTTGCCCTTGCCGACAGTGACGGCGACAACCTTGCTCTGAGCTCACATGGTAATATGTCGTAGATTTCATAATTTATGTACAGACATCACGGTAATTTTTGACCAAGTGAAAAAGTAGATGAAATACATTCCACAATAGCTTATGTATAAATAACACGAAAATACAAGCATGGTAGACCTGATAATCTATGTAATACACCGAGGTTACACTTGGAAAAAATGTTAAAAAACATATCACCGGTAATTTATGTGATGTAGCTTCGATATATTGACATGTATCTAGTTTTGAAGACCTCGTCACAGTAGATTTAATGATGAAAACTGATTTTGAATTGGATTAACGATTTGAGCAACAAAATATTTTGAAACTCTGAAATGAAAAGAATCTAGCATGACATTAGCTTTTCTCCTGTGTAGAAGGTTAGGAAAAATGTATTGTATGCTTTGATAATTTAAATGTAAACAACATGGTAAGTTATGGATTGCAAGCTGATAACTTACATAGCTTAGTGGTGGTAACTTTTTATCCGGGAAACAGTCGTTGAAACATATCAACATGGGATCTAGTTTTGAAGATTTCATTGCCGCGATTTTTATATGTGAAAATGTTATTTAATCAGAACTACTATGATTTAAGCTATAAAATATTTTACATTTCAAAACGTGTAGAATTTAGTATGACATAAGCCTTTTATCTTATAGTGCATGCATGTATACATGCAGACGAAAAGACGAGAGGTGTTCGATTCTATTCCTAAGTCATAACGGTTGCTAGTTATAAAGGTCCTCTTTCTTTTGAAAGAAATAGTTTCAACCCAAATGCTTCAAAGTGCGTGTGGGTTTTCAAAACGTGCAGCACAAGATCGTCGGTCACTCACGCACATGCGGAAAGTACGACACCTGAGGCCCACAAAAAGCTCATGTCCAAACAAAACAAAAGAGATGATGTCTGTACTATATAAACCTATTTTGTGATTGAAAAAAAAACATAACTTTCAAACTAAAACATGTTTTCATATTTGTTTTTATCATGATGAGATCAGCATGCTTCGATAAATATTTTTTTAAACAATTTCTTTCCGAAAAAAGAAAATTTCATGTATGAACTTGCTTTTTCTGGCACTTGCCAACAAGTTGGTATTTGTCTCGAGTAAAAATTATATAAAAGCAAATTTAATGAATGCAAGCAACTTTTTTTCAAAAATATGCTTTTTATCACCAAATAATGCATAAAAATTATTTTACTTATCATTTTGATAGAACATCAATCCAAATTTAAAAAAAACATATTTGTATTACTAAATCTGTTTTTCCATGATTTGGATTTGCTTTAAAAATATATTAGAATATGATTTTGTGGGATCTAGTAGGAAGATCTCGTTGCGAGGAACACAATTTTGAAAACAGATTTTGAACGCTTAGTTTAGAAGCAATACATTTTTTAAAGTTTGCTTATCATTGACGTCATGTTATTCTTTGAATTGCGGATTGCATGCAATCACGCGTGGAAAAAAAGGTAGAACCAAAATTTATCTTTTTTTATATGCAAGGAACACAGAAGAAAGAAGTTTATCCAAATAGTTTTTGTGACAAAGAACTTGCATGGCACACGGGTTCCCCGACTCTATCCCCTGTTATCTCGTTTTATAGGATGAAACAAAATCATTAGTTGAAAGGTATCCTCTGCGGAGGTTACTTTTCACCTTCATGTTGATTAGTGGTGCCACGTACGTGCCATTTGATGCAACCAGAGAATTTTGAGTTGTTTTCCCACTCCGTGTGTAAAGATGAAGAGGTTAAAGTTTATGCTTTTTCTAGATCTGTTTTTTTTACATTTTATCTCTTGAACCGTTCGTCCAGATCATGATCCATGTTCACCATTGAATTCCTCGCATTGAGCTCTTTATAACTAGATCTCATGTTGATAGATTTTGATAAAAAAAATTGAGCCACAGTTTTGCTTCACGAGCCACCACATTTTAGTTCACGCGCATCCACAATTTTATTTCACGCGCAACCAGAGCCACAACTACGGGCGCAACCACAATTCACGCGAAGCCACAGACGCAACCACAGCTCACACACGTCCAGAATGGGGTACGTGTTGGCTTCTACCTCTACGAAAAAATTACCAAGGGGATACACTCTAATTAGTTGCTCTCTTCCTTAAACGAAACACCAAGAAAGTAAGGGGGACTCAGTCGTAGCACACCTTAAATGGGCCAAGCCTAAACTAGTGAAGTTGCTTTTTTTTTCTACTTTTATCACGCCTCATGCATTTCGGCATCTTCGGTAACCTTTTTCTCCACATGCATCATATGTGTATGTCGTGTGCAACAACATCATATTTTGTTTTCTTTTCTTCCCTTCCTTTTATTTTTATTTCTTATGAACTCTTTTTTCATATTTTGGGAATATTTAATATACATATACTTAAAATTATTTAAAAACATTAATTTAAAAAATGTTGACACGATGTACAAAATTGTTAGTGTAATGAAAAATTATTATAATATTCAAGATAAATGTTTCCAGTATTTAATAATGTTCACAGATTTGGAAAAAAAATGTAGGCGGCATTTTTAGAACATGTTTATACAATATAAGAAAATGATCGTGTAATTCAAAATGTGTAAGTTATATTTACAAAAATCATTCATCTCAAAAAAATATACATGACATTCTTAGAAAATCGGTATGCGATGTCAAAACAGTTTTCATGTAATTCAAAAAAATTGTACAATTCAAAAAATGTATGTTAGATTTAAAATTATGTTCATGTCACTAAAAAAATGAATACGCATTTTTAAAAATAATGTTTTAAGAAATATGTGTGTTATTAAAAAAATCAACATGTATTCACAGAATATTTTTACATATATTTGAAAAAAAACAAATAAATGTCTTAAAATGTTAAACACACATAAAAATATATTTTAAAAATGTTAAACACATATAAAAATATATTTTAGATTTATATAATGTGTATATAAAAATAGACATCAGAATATTTATTTATTGAAAATTAAAGATGCATACAAAATGTTTTTATGTCTCCAAAGATATATATTGTAAATGAAAACTAAATAGTCATGTGTTGAAAAAATGACCACAAAAGAAAGAAACAAAGAAAACAATGAAAAACAAAGAGGGAAAATCAAAAAAAAATCAAAGAACAAGGAAACATGAAGAAAGAAAACAGAAATGCCCAAAGAAAAATTATAGACGTCTGCTACAAATCAGAACAGTTGATTTGTTGGAAAGTTAAACCGCCCTGACAGCTGATCGATCTGGCATATCCACATGCACCTAAGCCATGTGCGGCCACTCGTCTCGGCCATGCTCCCAGCCACCGGATCTAGCAGCTCCCATAGAAGCATCGTGCGGCATCGTCAACTCCTGGCGGCACTCCATTGCAGCATCGACGAAGCTTTGATGCAACCTCGGTGAACCTTCAATGAATCTCTGACGACGAATCATTGGAACTCCGACAGTTCTTCATTGCAACCCAGCGGAGCCTTCAACGACGTCGACGCGCTTCATTGCAAGTCCGGCGATGCTCCACTACAACAACGTACTTGGAGAACTCCGGTGGCATTGGCGTCGCTTGCCCGACAGGGCGCTCCATTGCAGCTCCGCCACCGGTGACTTGCAAATAGCGAAGGAGAGCTGCATCGTGGCACCGGGACCATCGAGCGAGTTTCATTACAACTTGGCAGTCACAGAAGAGTGTTTCATCGCAACACCATCGACACTTCAGTGCAGCTCTAGTGGTGCTCCATTGCAGGCTCGTCGGGGCATAGAAGCTCCAAATCAAGAGCTGTGTAGCAGCGCTGGCATCGCGTCGCAACATCGGTAGTCAACGGTTACCGCCGCATCGTAGCACATGTAGAACGGACGAGGCTGCATCGCAACATCGGCGCTCGACGATGAGCACCGCTTCACAGCGCTGGTAGCATCACCGAGCACCACGTCGCAGCACGAGCATCACCGATCAGAACCGCGTCGCAGCGTTGGCAGTCGATGATCAGTGCCGCGTGGCAACATCGGCAACATTCGATCACTTTACTTTGCGCACCCACAAAACAACTGTAACACCCCGGTGTCACACTACAGTAATCACTTTTACTGTGGCCAAGTCACCATGATTAGGCATGAGATGATCACCCTTGATCATAGTCATTCAAATTCCAACCCAAATAAAAATTACAAACAAAGAGCAAAGTATAGTTCAACTAAAAATTGTGCAAACAATTTTATTAAATGCACAATAATCAGTGGATCATGCCCATGTGGTCATGGGTATTTATTGAGCTATAAAATAATTCAAACAAATCCAAGCAGCAGTCAAAAGTCACCCAGCTCATAAATAAATAGCAAATCATTTTATTAAATCCCCAAAACTTTTGTGGCAACTCCCTATGGTGCAACACCAATTTTCCCACAAGTTTCACTTTGAATAAAAATCATTTGATAGTTTAAATAAATCAACAGTAGCTAAAACAACCCCATTTAATTGTTTACTATTTAAATAAAATTCAAACTATTTTAGTTGAGCCCCAATCTTTTTGTACCACCTCGAAATATTGCAAGGTAAGTGTTTTGACCAATAGCACATCTTACAAAATTCATTTGATAGCAAACAAAGATAAAGCAGAATAGAAAATGCAGCCGAGAAAACGGAAATTGGAAAACATTATGTCTCGCCTAGGGCAAAGCCCACCAACCCCGGCCCACCCCAGCCCATACCCCCCCCCCACTTATCTTCTCCCCCCCCCCATCCACTTCTCACCGTGTGTGGCGCACATCTGGCCACCATGGCCGCCGTCGGGCCTCGCTGTCGAGCATCCACGGCTCCCCCCTGGGGTATAAGACCACCCCCTCTCCCTCGGACGAACCCTAACGCCCCGTGCCCTTTCCCTTCTCCATTCTCGCGCCGTTCGCCCTCCTGTTCCTCCCGTCTCGCCGAAATCGCTATGTCCGCGCCGTCGCGGTTGTCGCGGCCGGAAGCCGCCACAGGACGCGCCAGCATGTCCACGCGCTGCTCCATCGTCATCCTCATCTCCCCAAGCAAGCAGTCATCGCCGAGATGCCGTATGCGCCGCGAATCGGGCCTCCTCTTCGCCACGACCGCCGTCGTTCATCGCCATGGTTCACCGACGCTGGAGCCTCCCCATGCTAGCTGCGACACCCGGTGGCCTCGCTGTGAGCACCTCGCCCTTTTGCCCCTCGTCGCACCCGAGTTCTTGCTCCGCACGTAGCTCCCCATCGTACCGTTCTCCGGCCGCCACTTGTGCTCGTCGGGGCCGTCTAATAGGCCGCCCTCTTCGTCTGTGATGAGCACCAGTGGCTGCACGACGCCGCCCGCGTTCGATCCCGCCTTCGCCTGTGATTCGGTCGCCGGAGTCGCCGGTTGGGTCCTCGCTGCCGTGCCTGTAGACGCCGGCGTGCACCGCGTGTGCGCGCGTGTGTTAGGCCAGTGGGTTAACCCACTGACCTGTGGGCCCTCCCCCTTCGATTAGCCACTAATCACCTGTTAAGAAGATAACCCCCATGATAGCTTAAAATAAATGTTAAGTTAAAATTTGTCCCTATGACATGTGGGCCCTAGGCCTTTGATTAAATTTAAACAAGTATTAGTTGTCTCTTTCTATGACAAGTAGGACCCACTGGCTAATTAAATTAAATGGATAAATTAATTGCTTAACACTGTATCACATGTGGGTCCAGTGGATTTTTTAAAATAAAAATAAGGATTTAATAATATGACTAGAGGCTGACATGTGGGACCCACTATTCAGTTGACCAGTCAACCTTACAGGTGGGTCCCCTCTGTCTGTTTGACCAGTCAACCCACTGTTATGGATAATGTTATATTAAATGATTAAAGAAATTCCAGAAATGATTTAAAATAATTTAAACTTTAAAATTGAATATCTTTTAAACCGTAAGTGAGATTCAAAAACTTTATACATGTAAGTTGATCAGAAAAGTACGACGAATACGGATACGCTACCCATACCCCCACCACACCCCTCTAACTTAACGAACACGAGACCTTCCCCCTCCGTTTGCACTGTCCGGTAATCGCCCGGAGCCGGTAAAATTGCCGGTTCAATTCCCGTTTCGTCTGCAACGTGTAGCACCGCGTTAGTTCACCCCTAGCACTGCGTTTGCCATGCATTGTATTTGTATTGCTATTATTGCTTTGTATTTATTGTTTCTTCCCCCTCTCTTATTGTCCGGTAGTCCCGACGACCGATGCCGATGCCCCTGTGATCAACTACGTCGTCGACAACCGTACCCCTCCCGCGAGCTTCCAAGCAAGCAGTGCCATTCTTTTCCCCAAATATCGCCTATCTTTCTGTACTTTTTTTGCACTAGGCATTGCTGCTGCTACATTACAATCATATTCAATTGCATAGCTTGTTTTTGTCGCCCCTTGATGTACCTGCCTTTCTCCTATGCTGCCTATAAATATGTATATATTATTCAGCAGTGAACCCTGTGCATTGTTAGCTAGGGTTAGATAGCGGGTCGTGATCACTCTGTGAGATAACACGGATATGATATATTAACTGTACCAGGTACGGTACAATGCAGACACCGCCTAAGGCCCCCTAGCCCGGCTCTACCGAGCCACCATCAACTGCGAGCTATCAAGGAGTAATCCTTGTACTCCACTCGTTGCTGGATCTGTATAGCCGCTCTAGGTACCTGAGCAACGGTTGTCCTTAAAGGTAAGATTCGGGAGACCCAACGGTGCCCACGAGAGGTATTGCGTCGGGAACGACAGGGAGGGTACGACTGGCGTGCTTGGCCCCTGCTCGTATCTCGCGAGAGTTACCAAACCACGAAAAGTCGAGCTCTACCAAGAGCACACGCGAGACAAGGTAAGGAGACGGTTCACCTTGTTGGTAACCGCGTGCTTTGACGGGACAACATGGCAGGCCCCAACGTTACTGGTGGACCTTGTTGTTGTTCGTTGTCCGTTGTGTTGTTATTCAGACAGCGATAACAGTTGTCTGCGAGATAATATTAAAATGCTAAATGGTTCGGTGGATGACTTGAGAGACCCGTTGGTCTGTACGCACTACCTACACGTGGGATTACAGTGTGGGCCCTCCGCGTCGTAGTTCGTTCGAAATCTCTTAAGACGTCAGCAGTACTGCGGCCTGATCGCCGAGAAGCGATGTTGTCTTGTTTGCTGCAGCAGGTGTATTTGGATTTTCTTTTGCTTCACCGGCCAGACTCGCACGGTGCAGGAGCGTGGAAGGGTGAGGGACCTAGACCTCTGAGCGCATAGAATATAGTCCGACGGATGGCCTCTCTGCTGAGCCTAGGATGGGCTGCGACGTGTCGGATAGCCTCGGTGGGGCATTCCCTAACAAGGTGTACGCCACCCTAGAGATCCGAGCGTGCAGGCTTTACAGTAGTGCACCCCTGCAGGGAATTTAATCTATTCGAATGGCAGTGTCCACGGTAACAGGACGCTTTATGCTGAAGCTGGACCTTACCACTCCAAACTAATACTATTAAATTGTATGGTTCCGGGTTTTCTTCCTCGCCGGGAAGTCGAGGAGGGGAACTCGGAGGCATCTATTATTGTTAACTATTACAACTTACTATTATACAATCCTACAACAACTTCTTCTTCATTGTTACTTTATGCGTTATATGAACTGTTGGTTGATCTCTTCTCATGCTTCAAGACCTGACTGAAGATGCTAGTCTTCGATAGGCCTAGCTTCTTACCCTTATTCTGATTTCTACCTTGCAGTCCACAATATACAGCCTCCCCTTTCCATTTCATACAAATGCATAAATGCTTAGTAGCGGACGTAAGACTCGCGGGTATACTAGATACTCACCCTTGCTTTATTTCCCCCTTTTTGTTTTTCCTGATCGGCCACTGTAGTCGACGTTGCAGCCTTGGAGTCCAGGAGCATGAGATCCCCGATGCCGACCACCGAAACATGAAGATCCCCGTTGCCTTCTACGACGTTGAGTTCCTTGTTGACCAGGAGTAGTTTGGAGGTTCCCAGGCAGGAGGCCTCGCCTTTTCGATCATTGTTGTTTTTGTGCTAGCCTTCTTAAGGCAACCTTGTATCCTTGTGTCTGTACTCAGATACTATTGTTTCCGTTAACTTTGTGCTTTCGAGTTGTTGTATTCGAGCCCTCATGGCCCCTGGCTTGTATTAAACAACTTGTATTATTTTATTTGTAGAGTTGTGTTGTGATATCTCACCGTGAGTCCCTAATCTCGATCGTGTACCTTGCGTGTATGATTACTGTAATGGATTGATTTTGGGGGCGTCGCAACAACCATCTTTTGTAGCCGAGTTTTGTTGCGTTCGAGTCATTGCAACAGAATCTTTGTTGCAAAGTTATAAATCCTTTTTCCTTTTTCATTTTTATAATGTTTTGATTAGTTTCACGCGAGTGCTAGTTTTTACCACAAGAGTAATGTTGTTGTTGGGTTTGTGCAACAGAAGTTTTATTGTGACTTTTTACAATTTTTTCTTGAGCTTTTCCTTTGTTTTTTTTTCATATTGCATTTAGCCCTCTACAACAGAAGCCATGTTGCAATCTTTAAAACTTATTTTTGACTCATGGATGTGTATGTCGTTATTTCAACCAAATCTTTGTTGCAAACCTTTATTGCAACATAAAAATTTTTGTAAACTTTTATTGCAATAGAAATTTTACTTCAAACCTTCATTGCAACTGAGACGGGTGCCACAAAAATAAAATATATAACATGATTCAAGTTACAAATATTTGTTGTATCAAAACCTTTGTTGTAAAAAATTATCAACTCTGGATAATGTTGCAGTTTGTGGTTGAGTTGGTTAGAGGGACAGTGGTATCCCTAGCCCACCAGAGTTCAAATCTCAGATTTGACATTGGTGCTCGCATTTTCCTGGACTTATTCCAGGCCTTCCTGCGATGCGCTTTCAGTGGGAGGAGACGTTCCCGTCGAAGATGAGATGGTGACTTCGTTAATTCAAGATGATTTGCTAGCTCAATATTGCGAAGATGCTCATAGGGATAGGGTGTGCGTGTATGTGTTTATACGGGTGTGTGTGCTCATGTATTGTGTTCTCTAAAAAACAGTTAGAGCATCTCCAGTCGTTCGGCCCCCCAAGTCATTTTTCGGCGCTATTTTAGTGCCGCTTGGGCTGCAAAAAGTGTTGGAATTATGCCCTAAAGGCAATAGTAAATTGTATTATTATAATTCCAGGTTCATTATTAATGTTTATATGTCTATGTTATAACTGCAATGGCCTATGCGGAGGTTTGCCAAGTAGCATGTTAACTTCCTTCGGAGGAAAACCCATATGCAGGTGTAGAGTATAAACACCAAGTGTTCTTAGTCTGCCTCTAGGACTAACTCGTGTGTTATGGATGGCATGTTTTCCTGTTCATAGGGCAATGGAAATGCCGATAACACATGGGAGCACATTGTTGCCAGAACAAGGGTGTTGAACCGACCCAATTTTATAATTTACTTTGAGATCACATCGTTTCCATATTATAAGTAAAATCATCTAAAGTTAATATGCATGTGTCCTTCATGACCATAAGAATGTTTCGTAACTTCATACCGGAGGGTGCGTTTTGACACTGTCCCAACACCACCCGTAACAGGCGTGGCAATAACGGCTTTGATCACTCACACCTGAAAGTGTGTCAAGGGACTTAACGATTTGAGTTGGGAATTTTCTCCTATAACGATGGAGAGATACTTCTTTGGGCCCTCTCGGTATTACGAAATCCAACATCGTCTAGCCAGACACTGTGAATTGATCACAAGGGATACCGGAATACTAAACGAGAAAAATGGAACAAAACAAGAAGGAGGATGACTTGGTATAATGGTTAATGGTTAATCATGCGGATACCTAAAAGATCTCACCTCGGGTTTTGTATAGTATCGTGAAGCAAATAGGACTGGCATGCTAATCTTGTGGTTCACTCGAATTTATATTCGTGTACGTACGGGAAACGTTATGTGTGTCCATGGCTCCGCTATCGGTTATTGTTCCGCGAGAAAATAAGTTTCCGGTTCATGTCCGTATTCTACCGAACCTATAGGGTCACACACTTAAGGGTGGAAGATTTGTTGAGTAGTAGAGTGATAGGAGCACGAGTATAACACACCGGAAAAGTTTCGCAGTGATTGAGATTTAATCGGAGAGAAAACCGGAATCGTTTCGGGGCACCGGTAAAGTACCGGGAAAAGTTTTGAGAAAACCCGAGTAAAACCGGAGGGACGGAAAAGTTTCGGGATGGTCTAAACATGTTTAATATTTATTTTTTGTGAATTCCCAAAAAAAATTGGAATTAATAAAATAGATTTAATATCAATGGCCCCCCTCTCACTTGGAAGGCCCAAGTGGGGAGGGAGCACTTGGACCAAGGAGGCCCAAAAGGGGATGGCGCCTAGGAGGAAGCTTCCTCCTAGGGGAGGAAGCTTGCTCCCCCTTGTGGACGGCCCTAGGGAGGGAAAACCCTAGATGGGGCGCACTAGGGGTTGCCCCCCTCCCAAAGAAGGTGCCCCTCCCTCCCCACTATAAATAGAGGTAGAGGGGCAACCCCAAGATGACACAGAAATGTTCCGCAGTACTAGGAAAAGGCCTTATAGTGGCGTCCTTTTTTGGCCGTTAGTGGCGCATTTCAAATGCGCCACTAAGGACAAGCCACTAATAAGGCCTTAATAGTGGCGCATTTCACCCCTAAAACTCTTATGTGTGGCGCATTTCGAAATGCGCCACCTATAAGCCCAAATGCGCCACCCATAAGAGTCTTAGGGGTGGCGCATTCTGAAATGCTCCAGTATTAAAAAAATTAAATTTTGAATTTTGAATCTGGATCGGGAAAACAATTTTTATTTTTTTTATTTTTTTTATTAATCTTAGGTTAGTATGCTTAATGCTCGGTTACTATGCGTAATCTCAGGTCAAACTAACCTCCATGGTCAAACTTCCCCGAGGGTCACCCATCCTAGCACTACTTCAGCCCCAGCACGCTTAACTTCTCGGTTCTATTCAACTCCCACTTATCATATAAATCCTATTGAACCATGTTGATGTCTAGGACCTTGTTGATGTTTATGGGTGTGCTACAATTTTCAATAATTTTTTGAAACTTTCACGATGGAACCATTAGCATATTTTGAACTTTTTTCAAGAAATTTGAAAATAAAAAAATTAAATTTTATTTTTTTGAATTTTTTTAATGTTACTAGCTAAAAAAATTTAACCTTTTTTTTAACTTCCCGATCGGTCCTCTAGCCTATTTTGAATTTTTCAAAAAAAATTAAAAAAAAATCTGTTACTAGTGCCGTAAAAATGCCTGTAAAAATGCACCACTACTAAGTTCAAAAAAAATTCAATTTTTTTCATTTTTCTGGCCTCCAGATCTTCAAACGCCGTAACTTTTTTTCTGTTAGGTTTTTGAGGATTCTAAAAATGTTCAATTTGGATATAACTTTTCGAGTAGATGATTTTTCATATAAAAAACTTTTTCATCGGAGGTCGTATGCAAAAGTTAAGCCCATTTTACAAAATTCTCGGGAGATTTTGCAAAAAAAGTCGAAATTCATATTTGTAAATTTTCCTAATAACTAGACCACATATCATTTGGTAAACTTATTTTATTTTTTCTTTTTTGACATTTCTATCATTTTATTTTATTTATTTTCAAATTGAAAAGGCGGTCCACAGGGGGAGGGTGTATTTGGGAATTTTCCCGCACAGTTTTTTCTTAGTAGTGGCGCATATGGGAAATGCGCCACCCTTAAGAGCTTATGGGTGGCGCATTCTGGATGCGCCACTAATAATTCCTTAGGGGTGGCACATTTTCAGAATGCGTCACCCATAAGCTCTTAGGGGTGGCGCATTTCCAAAACTAGGTGATACCCCACGCGTTGCTGCGGGAACACATGCTATATACTAAGATCCATACATGGATTATCAGATGAAAAGCTATTTATATTATCATTGAAAGTCGATAAGATTACAGCAAAAAAAATAACATTGTGTCCAATAAGCCACTTGTAATTTTTATAAAGATAGATAAGATTTTCCAACATCTACAAAAAACGTTTTTTCCAGTGAAATACTAAGAATTTGTGAACCACAAAGCATGCTTAATAATAGGTGTTTAATGTGAAGAGCACAACATGGCATGGTAACACGGATTAAAGTGGCATAATTAGAATAATTTCTGAGTTGTCACACCTTATCTTAAGTATATAACAATACTATATGACAAACACAAAATTTGACTCAACAGTGAATTTTTAATACATCTATAGTAGGTAGAGGCATTTCATATAAGGTGGTTTAAATTTTGAAGACAGTATTTTGCCTTCAGATGATATTTGTTATATCACGCTTTTCTTTTTTGCGGAGGTATTTATTTCATCAAGTTAAGATCTTGAATGGAGTGGAGCGGATCAATTCTTCAATAATCTGTTATTTCATACTACCAATGTTATCAACACAAAGGGAAACGGAAGGTTCTAGAGTTCACCATGTAAATATATCTAAAAAGGGAAAAAATAAGTAATAGCAAAAGTGTAGAAGGATAAGAATGGACATCCACTAAAAACATGAAGAAAAAAAGACTATGATACATGAGATTCAATCACATTGATATAAACATGAGATAAAGACTGCACCACTTCTGAAAAACTGAAATAATTTGTGTTGGAAACATGAAAAAAAATCCGAGAGAAAGAGGGGGGGGGGAGAGAGAGAGAGAGGAAGATGATAAAAAGGGAAAGGGCCCGCAACTTGCCTTGGAGTGCAGAATAAATTGGGGGAAGAATTGTTGTGTGCAATAAAAAAGTAGAAGCTGGACGAAGAAAAACATGAGGAAATCCATAGCATTAATACAAAAAAATATATTTGATACATAACAAACTGATATCATACGATATACAACAGTGTTAATCAATAAGAGAGTCCATGTCCAGTGAGTAGTTCATAATTAAGTTTCAGGCAAGGTATAGGGCCTGCTAACATTAGTAATATTTTGTTTGTTGTTGCTTGTTGTAACTTCAACCATGCAAGTCATGCAACTGCAATTCTCCTACCGTTTTCACCAAAAAATAGGAACGGTTTAACAAACATGAAAATATTACTTTTTCATGTGACTACAACACCAGTAACAAACACAACTATTAATGTATACTGTCCTAACCTGTGACTGGATTCTGATGACAAAAGATACTGTAAATCTGAATCACATGTGAAGTCAAATAAACCAATAAAAGAGATTATACCATGGGCGCAATACATGAAAAATAGGTATGGTTACTTCCAATATTGCATAACTTTGCTTTTCTTCCTCTCGGTATTTGCCAAGGATATACATCAATTGGAAAACAAAAGAAAAAGATTGAGTTTGGTACCAAGGAAAGTGTAGTGTACCTCGTACTTGAAGGGTGCAGCTTGTTCTTAGAATGAGTGTGTTGAGATTGGATATCCTCATGTATGGAGTGGTGTCTGCACATTAAAATAAAACAAAAACAATAGGGTAATGGAAGAGATCAATTTAGCACGTCATACTAAATTCCCATCATATTTTGACATGGAAACCAAATCAGAACCTCGAGACCAATCAGTACCTAAAACAATAGATAAGGATGGGGATCACAAGGCATCCTAGCGAATTCAAAAGGATGGTTAGTCTGGTCGTGGAGAAGCTCCTAATGGATAACCGTGTCCATCGGGGAAAGCTCCTGCGATTAAAACTCTGAACCATGTTAGTTTAGGCACAACTGCATGGAGGCAAGAGGGGACGTCCTAGATCCATAGGCGGTGTTAGAAGATAAAAAATATTTGGGTCTTTGGCGATGCCCACGGGAAAGAATGTCAATTCATACAGGGGTCTTCTTAAGGGTGAGCACGTCTCTGCATACAAAGAAATATAACCATAAAGGGCTTAGACATACTGCAACGCCCTTTGAGGGAAAAAACACCATATTCTCCATCTCCATCTACCCTTGCCAGAACGAAGACGGTAGAGAAGAACGAAAGGAACAGGAGAGGTGCATCGGCGTTCATGCCGTCAGAGAAACGATCGACGGCCAGAGTCGTAGGTGCCGACCTGCAGCGGGACAGCGGCCCGATTCAATCTCGGAGTCGTAGGAGGCGGACAGGTGATTCTGGCGGAACCGGAGAGCCGGCGGATAGGAGTAGGCAGAACGACCGTCGTGAAGGAGCCGAGGCCGGAGAGCCGTTAGAGGAGATTGCCAGCCAGCCGCTAGAAAAAAGCTTGATCTTTTATGGAGTGGAGACAACTCGATCTGTTAAGAAGACTAAGCGATAGGTCTTGATCATTTTTATTGACAAATGGCTCGATCAATGAGTTATGGCAGGAAACAAAGAGACGAAGCATTCAACTGGAAACGGAACGCATGACCTGCATGCCGAATTCCCCTGCCTGCATGCTACTCCCTCTGTTCCAAATTATATGTCGTTTAAGCTTTCTTAGTTCAAATTTCATCACGTTACGATTTCTTCTGTGTTTTCGAAATTACCCTCCCACCTCGCGTCGTCTCTCCACTCGCATTCCCCTCCGCCACCTCGCTCTCTCCACTTGCTCCGCCTCTCCTCGTCGCCGATCTCTCCCTGGCTCTCCGTCGCCGACCTTTCCCAAGCGCCTCTCCCCATCGCTGACCTCTACCTGCCTCCCCAGCGCCTGCACCACTCACACCCCACCTCCACTCACACCATGGAGTCAAAGATCCAAAAAAAATTAACCGGCGACGAGCTTCTGGGCATGGAGGCTCTGGATCTGCGTGCTCCTAGGATGGGTCTGAGCGATGGGGGTGATGGATGTGGAGCGGCGCCCGAGCGGTGGAGTGCTGGAGCAGCGGAGCGGCGCCCGAGCGGTGGAGTGTCGAAGCAGCGGAGCCCTGGTGAGTGACGGCGCCTGAATCTTGGCCGAAAAAAGGAACCTTGGGATGGCGAAATCTCGGGAGACAGGGACCGCGTACGTGCGCAATTACCGCAAGATCCATCCCCCTCGCCGCCGCGCACTGTTGCACCATTTGACTTCTCTACCCCGTTAAATCATGAGGCAGAGGCAGGGACAGACGGATGGGGACGGAGACCCACCGGCGGAAAGAGCACAAGACGTCTGCCGTTGAGGCGCCAAGCATCACGGGAAGCTCAGGGTCAACGTCTGCCCTGCCCTGCCTTACGGCAGAGCCGATGGGGTGCGCGTGGTCGCCGTCGCCGTCGAGGCGTGAGCGGCGCGCTCAGGGGTACGAGGAGCCCGGCGTCTTCACCACCGAGACCACATGTGCGTGAGCGCCTACCCCCACCCCAGGCATCAATTTGCAGCTAGCTCCAACCATTGTCGATACTTAATTTAGTTCAGCCGAAGCAGCGGAGCACCGGGGTGTTCAGGTTGAGAAGTGTGCTTAATTTAGTTCCTGCGTCAGTACTAAATTACTCCTGCTGGAGCTTAATTCTGCAGCTTAATTCTTTGTTGTTGTAGCTTGCATCAGATGCATACAGGTTGAGTAGTTCAGGCTGGGGTATTTGAGTATATTTGCTGCCATAGCTTAATTATGTTCTCTTTTTTTTGCTGGTTAGCTTAATTATGTTTTTTGAGTATAAACTGATTGCTAAATTAATTGTGAATCACCTGTCTTGCAGGTTCACTTCAGTGACGATGGCAACTGTTGTGGGCTTGTGGTGATCTTGTATCGGCTGGGCAAGCCAGATCCATTTCTCATGTAGGTAAAAATTATGATCCTCATGACAAGTGAAAGATACTCCCCATCCGATGAGCTCATGGTTTCATGTGTCCATGGATGGCAGCTGCAGGATAAGCTATCTGAGCTGTATGTAGAGGCATGCAGTAGCTGTAGTTGTTGGTTCACGACGGCGGTGGCGTGCGACAACCATGACGACAACTACTCCACGATGACAAGCACGACTTCCCGGCGAGTTGTTTGGTGCTTGTTTCATCCATTAAGTACTGCTTGTTGTGTTTGACAATGCCTGCATCTGATTGTTGTGTTTGACAATTTCAGTGCCAACTTGGTGATCGACGGCACCACTGTGAATTTGGAACTGCACTGCAACTGGAGCTGGGTCTGACTGGAGCTGACTGGAGGTGCTCTGCCCGGAGCTGCTGAAGGTGCTCATGGCGACGGATTTAGTCCTGGAGATGGAGATGAAGATGGATCTAGGGACCTGGCGACCTGGAGATGATCCTGGCGACCTGGACGTGGGGGATGGAGATGGAGATGGCGACCTGGACGTGGGAGATGGAGATGGAGAGCGGGAGATGCGGGATCTGGCGACCTGGTGGGAGGTGGGGGAACTGGCGATCTGGCGACCTAGTGGAAGGGGGCGATCGGAGGTGGGGGACGATAGATTAAGTCTATCGAGGGGCACGTTCCTAACTTCCTACCTTTTTCACCTGGTCGGAAGAAAGCTCCAGCGACATATAATTTGAAATGGAGGGAGTATGATTTTAAGTTGAAAGTTATTTTAGATTGCATGTTGCTGCTGATGTGGAGCTGACTTGGCATATGTGCATGTCAAGATAAATAGAGTAGTGGGGATCACTCTTTTAGGTATTATAGATGCGCCACCTATAAGGTTCTTAGGGGTGGCGCATTGTATAAGGGGATACAAGGCTGAAAATGCGCCACCTATAAGAGCTTATGGGTGGCGCATTTTTTACCAGTGCGCCACCCCTTACAACATAGTGGCGCATTACATATAAAATGCGCCACTAATAAGGTTTCCATGTATAGCTATTTCTCTAGTAGTGCCGTAAGGCTGTCCCTCTCTCTTCTCTCTTAGATCTAATCTCCACCATACCTTAAAGTGCTACTCCTCCCTCCACTCTACTCCGGAGGCGCCGAGCTCTGGACGCAGGAGCCCTGCCGGATCTTCCACACCGTACGTGTGGATCAACCGTAGAGATATCGTGCGTTCGATCTTTGTTCGAGGGACTTCTGCATCTTCTGTTCGATATGTTCGTGGGGAGTCACACGGATCAGATCTGTTCGAGGGATTGCACCGCGTCAATCTTCCTCAACTCTCCATCAACTTCTTCCGCTGTGAGAGAACTACCGTTTGAACGGTTGTTAAGGTAACAAGATTGCTAACTGTGTTTGCATCTATCTAGATCTGTTCTTGGGACTTGGTTTCGTAGTGCCGATTTTTTTTTGTTTTCTACTCCGAATCCCAACAGCGGTATCATGAGCTAGTTCTAGTAATAGATGCAGGTTCGATCTAGAGTTCATAGTGATGAACGGGCATTGCACAAAATTTTCATTGTGTGCGGTTTTTGATAATAGATCTAAACTGAATCTTCTAGTTGCTTCCCCTCTAATTGCACAAGTTGATCCCTCCTTTATTGCTTGATTTTGTTACAAACATCTTGCCCCTCGGGGTCCTTCTATGCTGCTCCTAAGTATGTTGGTCGCGCGAAGATGATTTGGGTCTTGCTTTTGATGTGGAGAAATTGTGTAACAAAAGGGGCGTGTTAGAATTGTTGATCTAGCACTGGGATCACGCGTATTGACGATTGTTCAGTATGGGTCATGAGATTAAATTGTAGTCTCATGCTTGATAGGCCCCGAGTGTTAATCTAGCAACTTGAAGATTGTGCTTTATGTGGTTACGGAGCTAGCAAAACGTTTTGCCTTGCAAACCCTAGTAGCCACGTAAAAGATGCAAAGAACGAGTAGAAGAACGTCTAACTTGTTTTTGCAGGAACATTTGATGTGGTATAGTCTTCGTCATGATAAAAGTTGTATGAGATAATTATACTTTGTACATGTTAAATTTGCATGACTTGCATGTCATGGTACAGCATGATGGCCGGAGCCATATGATTGTCATTTATTCGGCCTGCGTGCCAAACTTCATGTAATTTTCTTTTAGTAGAATAGATGCTAGCAATAGTTGTAGTATCTACATGAAGATGATGATCATACGTCATGGTGCTTGACGACGTGTCGTGCGTGGAGGTGATGCTCTCCGCCAAAAGAAGATGAAGAAAGAAAAGCATGGTGCTTGGAGCTTCTTGAAGAAAAGGGCTATACCATATCACACACATTAAATTGCATGTGATGTTAATCCTTTTCATTGCATGTTTTGATTGCGCACTAGTCGTAATTTTAATAGGATGATCTCTTTTAAATATTAAGAAGTTCGTGCTCTCCCAACCGTGCAACCGTCTGTAATAAACGCCACCCGCGGTGCGTCGTGTCATACGAGTACCAACGGAAAGGTAACAAAGAGGCGGGTGGATTGAGTTGTCTCCACAGCAATAGCGCTTGGTTGTCTTGCCGTTCTAGCTTATCCGATCTGAGCTCGGAGCACAAGTGTCGAAAGACTAATAAAAGAGTCACAATCTGGTTGTGATTGGTTTTGTTAGACCTACCGGGTTGATCTCCTCCATGGTTGAGTGTTACACCGGTGGAAGGTGTATTGATCCGGATCTTGATTACCCTAAGATCAATTTTGAGAGATATTGGTTTTAGTGGGAGCATTAGGTTAAACTTGTTAAGATTAATGCAATTAATTTTGAACCATGTCTAAATCAATCTGTTTATATCGTTGTTGAGAGATGGCCCGCAACAACAATGCTTTTAGCTTAGGACCGGTGCTTGAAAAAGAAATGCTTGCTACAAATAGAGGCGAATATGCGGACTGGTTCCGCAACTTTGGTTTGTCCTCAAAGTTACTTAAAAAGGACTATGTTCTCATAGCATCTCTTCCAGCAACTCCCATAGAGGATGCATAGTAGGACGATAAGAACGTCTATGTCACTAAAGTGGATGACCACACCGCAGTACAATACTTGATGCTGACATGCATGGATACTGAGCTTCAGAAACGTTTTGAGAAACTTCACCATTTTTGACATGGTGAAAAAACTGAACGCTCTGTATCTGAAGCAAGCTAGGACTGAACATTACGAGATAAGGAAGAAGTCGTGGGAATGCAAGATGGCAGAAGGTGGCTCATTAAGTGAGCACGTGATCAAACTTGTTGGTTACGCACAATGGCTAAGTGCTCTTGGATTTGTGATCCCTATGACACTCGGCACTGACGTTCTCCTTGCGTCACGCCCCCCGTCTTACAACGGTTTTATCATGAATAATAAAATGAATGGGCTTGACAAGACCATAGACGAATTGTTTGCTATGCTTAAGACTGTGGAAGCATCTATACAAAAGGATCCAGAACATATGATGGTGGTAATCAGGGACACTGGAAGAGGAACTATAAGAAGTATCTGGGAGATATGAAGAATGGTATAATCATCGTATGTATAAATAATTTATACGAAGTTAATAGACAATTTCATTATTTCACCTTCATAGGTATATTTGATATCATATCGATTGCACTTGTTTTGCAACTCGATACAGCGAATTATCAGAATTCGAAGGAGAAGAGTGAATGAAGTGCAAGTCCGCGTCGGAAGTGGTGCCCAAGTCACCCAAGGCCGTCGGCGTTCGTCTATCAAGATTTATCTTAGAGTTAATAAATGTTATTTGATTCAGAGGTTGTGTAAAACATTAATATTGTATTGTGTTGTCTACACGGTGGATGTGTTATCCATGTTTTGAATAATGGTTGTTCGAAAATTATTACTCTCTGAATGTCACCCTACGTGGTGAATTATTTAAGTTGAAATCTTGATGTTATGTCTATTTTCTTGATTGCTAAATAAATTAAGTTATGTGATGACACTGCCATTATTGTAATAGCATAAATGACTTAGTCGCATTAGAACAAAGCGCATACGGAAGCTTCATATCGATGAAGTCATTCAATATCTTGACTTTGAGTCATTTGACACGTGCAATGTTTTTCTAAGACAAAATCATTTGTTCAAGTGTTTAGTAAACTATTGGTAATAGCACATAACGATGTGTGCAGAACCAATAAACAGTACTTTACATAAAACTTTGTGATAATGACTTGTATAGATATACCGATATTTAGACAAGACATAATATCTGAAATTTTGAATAAGTTCAAAACTGTTTCAACACAAAGAGAATAATCATCACACATAGATCAAATATTTGATGATATGATCGTAAAATAAATGAGTTAAAGAATTTACCAAACATCATCGAGTGTATGAAGTCAGTTCATAAACTAGCGTCACCTGAAACCCCGTATAGCTACAGAGTATCTTGACGCATAACCAAGCCCTATATGACATATTGGAATTAAAATTGTTTTCTACCAGGAATTCCAGCATGACATGATGAGGCCGGTGATGAACTTAAACCACACTCCCATTTACTATACTGCTTAACGCTTTTGAGAAACCACTTACGAACTAAATAGAGCGTCGTCATATGTTTGTTGAAACAATGCCCTATAAGAATACAGCATGGATAAGAACTCCAATTATTGTTTCATAATTTCGGAGATGTATTTAGAATATAATCGATCCCGAATATAAGTATTGTAGAAACATCATGTTACGAACAACACTTCCACTACTATACCCGGGAAAATGTTTATCACGGGACATGGGATTTTTCCTGAGAAAATTGCTCTCTTGAAACAATTAAGTGGGAGTACTAATAGCTTGATAATGATTACATTGAATCATTTGGTTCTACAGAATGAAACTCAGAAACTCGTTCTAGAGATAAACTCTGTGAACAAACCAGAAATTCCTACATTTGATGAAAAGGAATGATGAAACTCTGAAATGTGTTCAAGAGATGAAATGATCAAGTCTTATGATGTATCACACAACTTTGTAAATTCACGTTGGACTAAGGTGGTTCTATAGTATGATAAACCTGTGAACTACAAGAAACCATGACGAACACTAACTCCACTGTATGGCTTAAAAACCATAAAAACAATATGAAAGCCATCCATATAAATCAAGTTGAGAACTTAGTAAAACCCTCCTAAGGATACCTGATCATTAGAGTGGATTTGACTTTCATAGATATGAACATAGACGATAGATTAATCGTTGATATTGCTCAACTTATCGTAAAATAAGTTTTTCGATAGAGTTCAAAAGGTTGACTACAATATGTGTAGTGATGCAAATGTTCATATGGAAAATTACTGATAATCGCGACATACTTCTGAAGTATGACATATGGATTTTTCTTCTGAGAAAATTAAACAAAGGGTGTATGCATGATACAACCTGAAAGGATTTAATGATCTATACGATATTAGTAAAAGTGAGAATGCTTCAAAGATCAGTCCATAGTTGAAGAAAATATCACAGAGCTGGAGTAATAGTTTTTTTATGAAGTTATAAAAGTTATTATTTCATCAATAATCATATAAGATATGGAATTAAGTGGGAGCACGATTCTAATAATATATGTGAATAACATATGAGTGATTGAGAATAAATACTTTAGCAAAATAAAGCACTAAGGTATTGGATATCCTGAAAGTGCAACAAGCACCAAAGTAATCTAAATAGTAGATTAGTTCTCTTGAAGTACCTCAGATGAAGAAAGGTTCTATGAGGAAAACTAAAGAGTTCATTACAAATAGATGAAAGAAAGTTTCATAATGATTTGTAATATTTTTCCTTTTTTCGATCTATAGCTAAGTAGAAAAATAGGATGTTGAAAAATTGTTTTTCAAGCTAAGGCACATAGCGGGATTTCTACAACGTAGACGTGAAACATGGCAACTCTAGTAGTTTCATAGGAGGGTATTTGGATCAGGAACACCATCATAGTGATTGGCATAGTTCCGAACTCTTGATCTACAGAAACCATATTTTGATATGAGCATCATGATCAAAGCAAAGTAAGCTAAGAGCTCACTGTAGTCCAAACATGTTTTATGATAGTGCCCTATCATTAAATACTTCATAAAGGATGAAGGGGTACATTAAGATAAGCAGGATTGAGACGAGCATAAAAGCGTTAAGCTCAGTAAGGAAGTCTATACCACAAGCGAGCATCAAGACCAAAATTCCATTGGTCTGAGTAAACCATGCAACTAGATTATTGTCTCTAGTGCAAGTGGGAGACTGTTGGAATTATGCCCTAGAGGCAATAATAAATTGTATTATTATAATTCCAGGTTCATTATTAATGTTTATATGTCTCTGCTATAACTGCAATGGCCTATGCGGAGGTTTGCCAAGTAGCATGTTAACTGCCTTCGGAGGAAAATCCATATGCAGGTGTAGAGTATAAACACCAAGTGTTCTTAATCTGCCTCTAGGACTAACCCGTGTGTTATGGATGACATGTTTTCTTGTTCATAGGGCATTGGAAATGTCGGTAACACATGGGAGCACATTGTTGCCAGAACAAGGGTGCTGAACCGACCCAATTGTATAATTTACTTTGAGATCACATCGTTTCCATGTTATAAGTAAAATCATCTAAAGTTAATATGCATGTATCCTTCATGACCATAAGAATGTTTCGTAACTTCATACCGGAGGGTGGGTTTTGACACTGTCCCAACACCACCCGTAACAGGCGTGGCAATAACGGCTTTGATCACTCACACCTGAAAGTGTGTCAGAGGGACTTAACGATTCGAGTTGGGAATTTTCTCCTCTAACGATGGAGAGATAATTCTTTGGGCCCTCTCGGTATTACGGCATCCAACATCGTCTGGCCAGACACTGTGAATTCATCACAAGGGATACCGGAATACTAAACGAGAAAAATGGAACAAAACAAGAAGGAGGATGACTTGGTATAATGGTTAATGGTTAATCATGCGGATACCTAAAAGATCTCACCTCAGGTTTTGAATAGTATCGTGAAGCAAATAGGACTGGCATGTTAAGCTTGTGGTTCACTCGAATTTATATTCGTGTAGGTACGGGAAACGTTATGGATGTCCATGGCTCCGCTATCGGTTATTGTTCCGCGAGAAAATAAGTTTACGGTTCATGTCTGTATTCTACCGAACCTATGGGGTCACACACTTAAGGGTGGAAGATTTGTTGAGTAGTAGAGTGATAGGAGCACGAGTATAACACACCGGAAAAGTTTTGGAGTGATTGAGATTTAATCGGAGAGAAAACCGGAATCGTTTCGGGGCACCGGTAAAGTACCGGGAAAAGTTTTGAGAAAAACCGGGTAAAACCGGAGGGCCGGAAAAGTTCCGGGATGGTCTAAACATGTTTAATATTTATTTATTGTGAATTCACAAATTGTTTTGTAATTAATAAAATAGATTTAATATCAATGGCCCCCCTCTCACTTGGAAGGCCCAAGCGGGGAGGGAGCACTTGGACCAAGGAGGCCCAAAACGGGATGGCGCCTAGGAGGAAGCTTCCTCCTAGGGGAGGAAGCTTACTCCCCCTTGTGGCCGGCCCTAGGGAGGGAAAACCCTAGATGGGGGCGCATTAGGGGCTGCCCCCCTCCCTCCCCACTATAAATAGAGGTGGAGGGGCAGCCCCAAGATGACACAAAATTGTTCCGTAAGGCTGCCCCTCTCTCTTCTCTCTTAGATCTAATCTCCACCATACCTCGAAGTGCTTCTCCTCCCTCCTCTCTACTCCGGAGGTGCCGAGCTCTGGACGGCGGAGCCCTGCCGGATCTTCCACACCGTACGTGTGGATCAACCGTAGAGAGATCGTGCGTTCGATCTTTGTTCGAGGGACTTCTGCATCTTCTTCCGTGGAGTAGATCTGTTCGTGGGGAGTCACACGGAGCAGATCTGTTCGAGGGATTGCACCCCGTCAATCTTCCTCAACTCTCCATCAACTTCTTCCGCTGCGAGAGAACTACCATTTGAACGGTTCTTAAGGTAACAAGATCGCTAACTGTGTTTGCATCTATGTAGATCTGTTCTTGGGACTTGGTTTCGTAGTGCCGATTTTTTTTTGTTTTCTACTCCGAATTCCAACAAAAAGGCATCCAGCCAGCCGGCCACCCAGCCGCGGCCCCAAAGGAGGCCCCCAAGTTCGGCGAAAATTTGTTTGAAATAAGGCAAACTGAACGAAATTCGGCCTAATTCATAATATTTGGTTTAATTTTACATAGTAGCAACTAAAAAACTTAAAACAAATTACTGAAAATCAAAAAAACTGTAAAGGTAGTCCATGTTGAGCTCCCCGCCGTCTCCTCCAGCGGCGCGCTTCACGGCGGCCTACGCGTTGCATGTGCCTCCGCCGGTCGTCCCCCTCTTCCTCCTCACCCGCAGCGGCGACGGTTCCTCGTCCTCCTCCTCGTCGCTGAGAACCACCAACGCCGGAGCCGGCGCTGGCGCCGTTGGCTTGCCGCGGGGGCTGCTACCCTCTCCCCGCGCCGCCGCCTCGGCGAGCTTCTTCTTCTCGAAGAACTCCCACTGCCTCCTTTGGCGCTCGAACTCGCCGAGGACGTAGTCGTTCCGCGCCCAGGCGAGGCCGGGGTCACCCTCCTCGTCGTCGGCGGCCGACGGGGGTGGTGGGGGTCGACGACCTCCTTCTTCGGTTTGAGCCGAGAAAGGAAGCTCCGGCGAGGTGGAGCCGCTGACGAGGAGCCGCCAATGACGATGTCGCCGGAACGCGTGTGGCAACCAAGGGGCGTCGTCCCCGGCTCTGTCTTGACCTCGGTCTTGACGGGGAGGAACGTCGGCGGCGAGTACGCCGGCCCGGGGGAGTGCGAGTCGGTGGAGCGGGATGCCGACCCGCCGGACGACGAGGACGTCGCCCCGTCCATGCCCCGCGGCATGGTCGCCCACAACGGCGTGGGCGAGCGAGAGTAGGAGCGGCGTGGAGTCGCGGCCAGTGGCGGATACTGGAGCCGCGGCTCGTTGCCATTCTCGATGTAGTCGAGGACGACGGGGAGGGTGCGTCCCTCCGCGCTCCACCATCGCCGCCGTCCGTCGCGGTTCTGTCGCCCCGCCACCGGATGGAGGCCGTTGGTGGAGGCGATCGCCTGCGCTCGGTGCTCCTCGAAGTAGGCCTCCCAGCACGCCACATTGGCCGGCGAGTTCACCGGATTGGCGCACTCAGCCGGCGTCATGGAGGCGCGGGCGGTCTCGACCTCCATGTCGAAGGCCGTGCCAGGACGGGGCACCGGCACGCCGCCGTTGCTGAGCACCCAATCGTGCGGTGGGCGGGTGTCCGGCGGGCAGGGATAGCCTGCCTGGGCGAGCAGGATCGCCTCCATCAGGTGGAGGCTGCGGCGGGTGAAGCCATTCTTCGCGAGGCCGTCCATGGCAGCGAGGAGGGGAGGCGAGAAAGAGAGAGGCGAGTGTGCGGCGAGCTCTGTTTATATAGCGGGGGGCCGTGGACGCGCGTCGTCACCGCTGGGGAACACGCGGCGGCGAGGTCGACGGTCGATTGGACTACTCCACGGTGCATTGATTCGCCTGCCGCGGCGATTGGACTCGACTCCGACGCCGCATTGATTCCACTGCGGCGGCGCCAGGAGCGGGGAAGACGAGGCGAGAAGATGAGGACGTCGCGTGGGAAAGACGTCGCCAAGTGGGGCCGTGGACGAGGCGCGCGCGAAAGGGCGCGAAAGATTTCCCCGTTCGCGCCGTTTTCTTTCATCCCCCCCCCCCTCCCCAAGCGACCCCAGCACGTCGGGTCGGCTTGGGATCGCCGGACTCAATTTTAACCCAATCCGATGCTATTTGGTCCCTTGAGAACGCGGCTGAGCGAAAGTCGTTCGTCCGACGCAAATATAGCTGGTTTGGGATGCCTCTTGAAGGCGCGGCTAGAGATGCTCTTGAACACTGCAAAACCGTGCACGACTGAAGCAAATCTTTCGTGCACGAAGCCAACAGGAATGATATTTAGGTGGCGATCCCTACAACTCCCACAGCAAACGGCAACATCACGCTTCAATCCCTCCAACTGGACCTGCGTAAAGTCTACCGGGCCCGAATCTCCAAGCACCCCGTGTACTGCGTACGTGTGCGTACGTCCTCGACTTGTCCCCGAGAAAACGACCTGTCAAGACGAGCTCCACGCAGCCATCGCCGTCGCCTCTTTCCGGACACCGCCGTCGCCGTCAGGCCACAGGACCCAATCAGACTCTTCCTTCTTCTTCTCCTAGCTGCCGCTGCGTCACAGCTTGGAGCCTTGGACGCGGACGAAACCATCGCCCACACGGGTCGCCGTCGTCGACCCGTCGTATCGCAAATACTAAAAGCCGCCGCCGCTTCACGTGTGTCCGGCGGTGGAGGGACGGTGAACTCGATCGCGCCACATTCGCCTGGGAAAGATGACCGTCTGGTCTGATCGAACCAGATCGGGATTGTTTAAATTCGGTGTCACCGACGGCCACAGGTGTGGTAGAGTGCTCGCAAGTCGCAACACATGGAAAAAAAATCAGGGTCAAAGTAAAACTTGGCTTGGCTTGCTTCGTCTATCTATCTATCTGTTCGGTCAAGAAGTATGGGAGGATCTTCTGGGGACTGCAGCTCTGCAGCACCGAACGTGCGCCGCTGCTGCTGCTTTAAATTGTTTTTGCAGCTCCATGAGTGTTTTGCACGTGCTTTGGCCTCGATCTGACCCAGTGCCATCACAAGAAACACATGGCGCTATCTGTCTCGAAAGAAAAAAACACGTAGGTTTTTTTAGACAAAAATTAAAGAATAGGTAACAAAAGAACGAGCAAAGCTATATGCATTTATTATTAGTTACGTACTTTGTATGTGCCCGCAAAAGAAAAAAGTACTCTGTATTTTCTTGATAGCTAACCAAGTTTACCACTTGGTAAAAGTACTCTGTATGTAGTACAGTAGTATCTTTTTGCAGCATTGCTGTTTTCGGTGTTCATGATAGACGGTAGTACACGGCCACTATTCAATCAGTGCAGGTTGTCCATGGGTAATACCCTTTTTTTAAATAAAAAATGATCTATTAATCAAACATAATGGTATAAAAAGTTAAAAGTATTAACAATTACATATATATAGGCCGCTTTTTTTAGAACACAGTACAATGCATACGCTCACATACAGAAGCATACATTCATTCATACGAACGCACGCACGCACGTACACCTTAACCTTATGAGCATTTCACAATAACGATCCGACACATTATCTTAAGATTGAGCATGTGAAAAATGTAACCCTTCTATCTTTTTTTAGCTCACTTTACACCACCTAACGATTAATATAATCATTGGAACAAGTTGAAGCCTTGAAGGCGTGCAACCATCATTGCCTCCTTGTCGAAGCCTGACAAAATTTATTGTACTAGATTGTAAAAAAAATCGTACTAAACACATAAAGGACCAACACACCACATCATCAATCATCTCCAATGAAGAGAATCACACATCGAAAGGATTCATCTATAGACACACAAATGTAGATGAACACAAAGTGAGTACACACAGATTTACCAAAGACAAGCATCAAACGCATCCAGTAAGATCCATCGAAAACACATCTCGGCAGCCTTTCGACAACATGAGAAGCGCCACCGAGATAGGACTAGGCGGAAAGAGTGTTATTCCATCTTTAGAAAGTTGTCGCCATTTCACTTTCCTGAGCAAAACGCAATCACTTAGCATACTAAAAAATATCTAAAAGTGAAACATGAACCCTTCCATCCGCAACAACCAAATAGACCACGCCTCATGGCCCTAAAGCCACATGAGGCATGATAAGATCACCAACAGTGCTAACAAAAGACGTGGAAACCACAGATGAAAGTTCCTCTCTGGAGAGGAGAAGCGGTAATTTGTGTTTGCAATATCAAAAGTCGTAAAAATGCAGTTTGTGAAGTGTAAAAGGAACTTTAGCAGGTTATCATATCGGCAACTTCATAATGCATGAGAAATGAGAGTGGATTTTAAAGCTTGAGCTTCATGAAACTCATTTTATAAAATTTCAAAATCATGTTCTTAAAGTTTAAAAGAAAAAAATACACATAAACATAGAGATATATACTACATTCATGAAAAATTTGGTGTGAGCTATGCAAAAAATTGATGAACTTTTATAGTAAATTGTACATGTGCTAAAAATCATGATTTTGTTTTTATGCAGTTTTAATCAAATATATTTCATCATGAAAATTTACAAAGATGTAATGTACATCCCTAGGTTCATGTGTAACTTTTTCAGATCTTTTTCAAACTTCAAAATATATTTTTCATTTTTTCAAAAAAAAAGCTCACTCAAGCTCGATCTACATTAGCAAGTTCCGATATGAAGCTATAAATATAAAGGATGTCATGACTTTATGCTAAGTCAGATTCGCTATAATAAGACCGTGTTTCATTATTTGTATAAAGAGCATGTTTACTATTGGCTATAAGACTTTTTTTTTCAACAATGTAGGTTTCTCAATAAGGATTTCGATCAACTGTATTTCCACTAGGATTTCAAGATATAATCCGGCAACTATAAGAGTTTTTAGTTGTCAATTTTTTTAATACTTGGTTGCCACATTCAGTGTTTTCAATTTGTTAGAATCTGGCAACTATATGGATAATCAACAAATAAGTAAGTAATAGTAATGTGAAAAGTGCTGATGTTTTTTTTAAAACATATTTACATGTGATCTAGTTTTCATAACAAAAAAAATGGTACGAACGGATCGTTAATTTAATTAACGGTTTAGAAGATAAAACTTTTTAAAATTTTGAAGTTGCAAAGCTAGGGAGGTGGATGGTTAGCCGGCGTAGCCGCCACATGGGAGGGCAGCCGTGCGGTGCCGCTACGTAGTGATGTCCAATATTATTACATTGATAGGAGCGGTCACGCCATTGATTAAGATGCATGCAGAAGGAAGTGGTCGGGCCAAAATTTTAACACGAACCGATATGACTGACACTAATACACTAATCCAAAGCCATCTTAGGACAACTCCAACGTTGATCCTCAAATCTTTCGCATCTGTTTGGACTGGGCTGTCCAGGTCTGTTTTGCTATCCAACGTAGCCCTATATCGATCCATGGAATGGTCTGCTTGCCCCTTTTTTCGCAAATCTGATCGAAACTGAGGGGGGCTTAACGGGAGTCCGGACACTAGACACATAGGACTACGATAACCCGACCCACTCAATCCTCCCCTTGGCTTAGTTTTTCCCAACTCCACCCTTGCCCTTCCTCGTTGCTCTACATCCACACCCTCCTTGCCCAACTACCGTTGTAATCTTCAAACACCGTCCAACATTGTCGGACCTCTGTAACATTCAGTGGCGTGCCTATCGCCTACTTTTGCGTCGTCGTCCACCTCGGATCCGTCCGCAATCAGGTACAATGTGCTTCCTTGCTATCGTCATCCATGATAGATACCATACCCGACATGTGTTCATTTAAATAATATTGAGCTTTTTTTTTACCGTTCCATTGATCCTATTTGATTCCGAGGGCAACATACTCGGTGATTAAGGATGAGTTGTTGTGTGATGCTTGGTTGTCCGTGTCTGTGAACTTCCTTAGGCATGAAGCAAACGTGCATGACCTTTTGGAAAACCGTCCAATCTTGGTTTCATGGGCAATAGCACAATGAATACTACCTCTGTGCATTTGCACATTATCCATGTCCACAATGCCAAGTCGCTAGCTCAAGGGTGACATGGCATTTACAACTCTGTCGACAAGTACCGTTATGCGGTTAGTCAAGTAAATCATACGATGCCAGCGGAAGCCCCAACTATGGAGATCCCTCGACCCGTTGCCGTCTTTATCAAAAGAAAAGAGGGTAAATCATTTACATTGATGAATCGTTGGCTTAAGCTGAAGGAGCGACTTCTGTTGGACGGCTTCTACCAATTTTGAAAAGATCTTCATTTTAATTGAATTCAAAGACTGACTATTGGTCGACTTACGCTATTTATGTTATTTATGAACGAATTATGTTATCTATGGATGAATTATATTATTTTCTATAAGTATTTTAAGTGTTGTTGATTTTAAAATAATCTAGAAATGAATATTTACGACTAGGGTTGAATGGCCGATTTTCTCATCGGTGTTCGTGGATCGGTCCAAACCAGTTTGCGAACATTTACGGTGGGATCAACGTTGGAGATGTCCTTATCTTCTTTGTTTTGTGTATGAAGGAAGCAGGTTAGGACAGAAGACAAGGTGTTGAATATGGGCTGATTGCCATGCAAATGTGCTCAACACTCTCTCCCTGATTCAGACGACACGGTTGTCAATGATCGTTTCATGTTTGCAGCTTGCAAGAAAATTAAAGGTTAACATCACATCACAAAGTTCTTTTAGAGGACACCACAAGTAATCAGCAATGCAATGATGGAGAGGAAATTGCAGATTCCACCACACTCACGCCATTTCGTTGCGGAAACCACCAGATTTACAAAAAAATTGCACTCTCCACCAGGTTTAGTTTAATCTGTTGCAACCTAATCTAAGCACACTATTGACAACAAAATTTGACACTGACCATCATCAACATAAGTATAAGCTACATCACACTTATTAATTAGCAGGAAATCTAAGCACACTATTGACAGAATTTTTTTACACCAAATAAAAAAGGGTTGACTGATTGATTAGCGGGAAATCGACCAAAAGCTGGAACAAACACTCTCACCCACTTATAAAACATTTTGGTAGGCTAAAATTAGCATACCAAAATATTTATAATTAGAGATAGAGTAGCGTACCAAAACGTTTTATAGTTAGAGATAGGCTATTATATTTCAATTTCAATATATTGGTAATAATATATTTTTTCTTTCATAAAATAAAATAGGTATCAACAATCTGAATATAGTCGGTCACCTGAATACAAAAACATATTTGTTCGGCTATATATGTCGGACGACCGTAGTTGGCTGTCAACTGTGATAATTAGAGTATTTAGACTGGTTTGCAACTGATTAGACGTGAACCTGGTGGAGAGTGCAAAATTTTTGTGAACCTGGTGGTTACCGCAACGAAATGACAGGAGGGTGGTGGATTGTGCAATTTCCTCCAATGATGGAGCATCCATGCTGAAAACAAAACAAGGTTTCGTGGAAAGCCAAAAAGGTGACAGCGTGGAAGGACCACCACAGAAACAATAAGACATGGCCGCATGCTTGAAAGGCAACAACGGCTGGTCCATTTGGACCATACACGCAGGCAAAAACACTCTGTAAAACAGCTCAAAGTGGTTAAGAAAAACTCTTATGTTGCGTGCACAACCTATATATCCAAGAAGAAGAGGCCGACCGCTTTGACCATAACATGATAATCGGACTCCTCTATAAAACCCAAAGAGCCAACGTTTGACAAGGCCTCTTCATCAGACAACTTTCGCCCGAGACACGAACAAAGTATACGACCGAACGATACATGATGGTGAGGTAGCCTTTTTATAAAGCTGGTCCTAAGATACTCGGCACACGTAGGCGCCTACATGGCCAACACGGGAACTAAGCACATACACGCAACACCCTAGCACACCTAAGCTCCACGACAACGCCCTCCAGAGGAAAGACGGCGCAAAGCGTCGTCGCTGACGAGTCCAGCCGGACATAGGTCTTCACCTGGAGCCTTGACACGAGGAGCAGTTCCACGACGACGTCTTCAAGAAGAGTGCGGCACCCACGGGTGTCGCCGCCGTCGGCGCTAAGGCGCGGAGCTTTCGCTCGGCAACTCGCTCGTGTCGCCGATGCCACCAGAGGGGTCACGTGGAGGCTAGCCCCAGATCCGGACCAGGACACCGCCCCCGAGGAGACATGCCCGGGCTACCCACCTCTCCACCACCTGTTGCCCGCACAACCCAGGGGAGAGCCACCACCACCACAATGGCACATGCCGGAAAGCAACCATGTGGACCACCTTCCGGGGCCGCCGGCCCTACATCCATGCCGCCAGATAGCGTCGGTCGGTCCCGTCTCAGCGCCCTCGACCCGGAGGGAAGAGCGACGACCAGACATCACCTCTCCGCCCCACATCAGCCCCAGAGTCTGGGTGGGCGCCTCCATCATCGGAATCCCCACACCTGCGTCCCCAGCCAATTCCAGCGAAATGGGCGGGGAGGCAACTCATGGGCTGCCGACGGCCACCGGAGAGCCGGCTCAAGCCACTCGATCAAGCCAGCTCTCGCGATGCCAAGTCCGGGGCCATCGGTGCAGATCCGCGACCCGACGAACGGCTACCACGGCCACCACCTGCGACCACCGTACCTGCAAGGCGAGCACGACCAACGCCTGCGAGCACCTCCCGAGCCATGCCCAACCACGCTTACCCGAAGCGCAAGCTCCGATCCGCCTCGGGCTCCGAACTGGCCCGCTTGAGCACGGACCCCAGATCTGGCCCAGCCCTGAGGCGCGTGCGGCGGCATACGCCCAGCCCCGCGCACCGTCGGGATAGATCCAGGAGAAAGTGGGTCGCCACCACCATCCTGCGCCACTTGCGCCGCCACCATCCTCAGCCGCTGAAGCCCACCGCCGGAGCCACCTCAGCCCGCGCCGTCCCATGGGTTAGACCGGCAAGGCCGCCGCCGCCAGAAGACGGCTGCCACCCAGATCCGTTGCCGCGCCGCTGAACACGCACCACCGCCACCACACCCGCTCAGGCCGCCGGAGCGCCGCCACCACGACCGACCCCCTGGACAGGCCCGCCGCCGCCCACAGGCCAGGCCAGCCGCCGCGGCGTCGCCGGTACAGCAGCAGGCCACCGCAGCCGGCCTGAGCAGCAGCCCGCGCCTCGCCAGGTCCCGCCGGACCGCCGCTCCCAGTCGCCGACACCGTAGGGAAGGCGCCGCGCGCATCCAGCCCTTCACGCCGCCGGCGAGCCCCCGCATCCGAAGCCCGGCCAGGCGCCGCCGCGCCCTGGGACAGCCCGGCGTCCCCGCATCGCCGTCCCGCGCCGCCCGAGTCAGAGGGGAAGAAGAGAGCGCCCGCCGCCGCCTGCACCGACCGGGCTTTCCCCGGCGGCGACGGGGGGGAGGAGGGAGTGAGGAGGGGCGAGGTGCCGCGGTGGCTAGGGTTTGCCCTCGGTCGCCCGCGGGGACGACGCGAGGGGCGAATCGGTTTTCCTGTCGACAAGGCCTCTTCATGATATGGTTTTCCAGTGATGTGTGTAGAGTCTGTGTTATTTGTCATGTAAATCGGTGATGTTCTGTTTTTGTAGCGCTGTAATTTTTTCCTTTAATTTAATTTTTGAAGTGTGGTTTTTTTCTTTAGTTAAGAGCCTTTTTAACTTCGAGTTAAGTTAAATAATAAATAGTGATGGAGATCACAACAAAGAAGAGCGGAGATACATTGAAGGTAACACTCCGCACAAAAATACGAAGCTTTCTTAGTGGCAATGGCATTAGGATAATTTCAAAGGTAAGCACACTTGTCATGTTAACTACTATTGAGATTTATTGTTTTGAGTATATATGACAAGAAGTGATATAAAGGAGCAACAAACACAAAATAATAAGTCCAACTTTACACCAAGTCCTTTCACAAATTCCACACACAAATTTCTTCATTTGGAGACCGGGATATAGCTTTCTTAGAGCATTATTTTTCTTAGTTTTGTTACAACTATCCTTTTTGTTATTTGGCATACATTTTTTAACCACTCGTTTGTTGCAATGAACACTTGTCCCTAGTGCTTGCACATGCAAAAAAGAGCTAAATATGTTTCTATAACATAACTTAACAAGTATTTTATTTTTAGAAACGTTGTACAAGTTGTAACGAGACTCACATTTTTTTAGCATGCTCACTCTGGTTTCATCTTAAAATGTAACTGGGGGTTGGGGACTTTCCCACCCTCCTTGCAGTTATTTTTTAAGAAATGTTTCCCAATTACCCTCAAAATTACTTTAAGTTAAAGTATCTAATTTATGTTTTCACTAAGCAAGTGAAAAATTCTTTTGATCCAATTAATTATGAGAGCCAATTTGCCTTTAAGTTAAATAATAAATGTTCACAAAAGCCAAAACGAAGAAGAGGGGATATACATTGAAGGTAACTCTTCACGGTAAATTGATGTCCTCTTAGCGACAATGTAAAAGGTAAATGTTTCTCCTTGTAGTTATATAAAAAAGAGTAACATAAAGGAGCAACAAAAAAGTACTATAAATTTTCACTAAGTCATTTCATAGACCCTGTACGAAAATTTCCTTTTTGGGAGCATACCATTTTTTTTTAGTATTTTAGAGATTACCCTTTTTGTTAATTACCACACAGTGCTCAATAAATTTTTTGAGCAAAAGAAAGGGTTTTTGATGAGGACATCCCTACTACCCTTGCACCTCCAACACCTAATGAAGAATCAATGATGATTAAGTCCAATGAAATCAGAATTGGACCTGTTACAAGAGCTCGTGCAAAGCTACTAAAACAACAGGTGAACTTATTCCTCATAGAATCTGATGTTTTACTTCGTGAGGATTTTATACTGCCTAAGTCCTCGTATATATGTGTTATCAGGTACCAAGGAGTTATACAAGAGGAAGAGAAGGAACAAGGGCAAGTTGCACGAGGAGAGAGTCGTGAGAATATGAAGCAAAAGGAGGAAGTGCTGAAGACGTCGGACGACCGGATTGCAAGTCGGACCGTCCGACCTCGGCCCGGACCGTCCGACCTCGGCCCGGACCGTCCGAGTACCAAGCCGGACCGTCCGACTTATGACGCCAAACATCAGTAGCATTTACGGATTAGGTCGGACCGTCCGAGTAACAGGTCGGACCGTCCGTCCTGAGGCCGGACCGTCCGAGCTACAGGTCGGACCGTCCGACCTGCCCGATGCCTGCGCGCATAATTAAGGGTTGCGGCCCATGTATCCCCGTTTGGACACCCTAGCTTATATATATAGGACCCCCCCTAAGTGATTTTAGGTCAGACCACGTTTAGATAAACCCTAGTTCTTGAGAATAGCTCCAAGCTTTCATCTTGAATCATATACTTCAATTCGTATCGATCTGAAGTGTTGCTACTGCAAGTTTTGTGTGATCTGTTGTTCCACTGGGAATTAGTAGATTGCAAATTACCGTCTCGTGGTCGACGGCTACGTTGCGCAAGTGTGTGAAGTTGTGAATATCCAAAGGGTAGAGAGTTGTTGCATTGGCAACAGGGATCTAGCGAGGAGAGTTCATCGGCTACATACAAGTTATCTATCATCGCCCTCATATTCACCGTTCGCTTACTGAGAAGATCGGGCCACCCCATATCATCTTGGTATCAGATTTCCAGTGTCCCCTCGGTAAACATCCACCAAATCCTTCGTAGATCGTTTTGTTTCGTCCAATCCAGAAAAAGCCATACAAAAATATTAGGGTTTAGTGTTTTTGCCATAACCTAGAGTGCATCTTTTCCAAGTTTTAGTTGCTGATCGTCGTCCAGTTTGCGTAACTTGTTTTTTTATCGAGTCTTCGTTTTCCTATAATTGTGTCTCACAAGTCGGAGTGTGTTTGTCATGTTAGATTGGTTTGTGTCGAGTCAGTTTGTTTCGTTGTCTTTTATCCCTCAGATTGTGTCTCCGTTTGTTAGCCATAGTTAGCCTTTTCTTTTGTGTAGCACTTTCCTATTGAGACTAGCATATCTTTGCTCTTCGGGCTGCTCCTATAGGTTTTTGAAGTGCATCAAGTGGTTTGTTCAAAGTTGAGTTGGGTTGCTGTTTACTTCATGTTGAGTCTGAAAATTCAAAAAAAAGAGAACGAGAAAAGAGCAAAAAGAATCAAAAAAAAGGGAAAGAGTTGAGCAAAAAGCCTAGCAAAAAGAGACAGAAAAGGCTAAGTTGATTACATATTTTGTGCAGCCTTGAGTTTCTTTTTTCTACCACGTTCATAGCACTAGTAGATTGAGCAATCGTGTGCCCGTACACTTTGAGCTTTTGCTAGAATTTCTCTCTTGTGCAATTGCAACACGAGCATTACTCCGCCACACATATTGTGCGCTCAATTTCATAGTTTCTTTTGCCCAGTTGTTCTCCACCGCGTGTGTTCCCGTAGAACTTCGTGGCATACGATCAGCACTAGGGTTTGTGAATTGGTGTCGATAGGGATCCATACCTATAACTCCACTACATAATCCTGTTTTGTCGTGTGATGGTTTCTTATACCCGGGTATTCACTTCATCACATCCGTACACTAGTCCTCCATCCGAACGGGTACGCATTACTATTCACTTTGGAACGGTAAGATTCACCTTTTCTTGTCAGTTTTGAGTGAGTTGTGAGTGTCCACCAAACGATTTTGATTTAGTGCACTAACCTACTAATCATGTCTCCAAGTGGTTTTGATGTGATGCAGAAAGAGAACAAGGATGCGCCAGTTACATGGGAGGCATATGAAGGTCTCCGTGATCACTTGACTAGGCTGTTGACTAAATCCGCTGATGCGATTGATACAAATGTTCAAGCGGTCCAACTGAAAGTGGACGCGACTGAAGCTGCAGTCACCACTATGCAACAACAACTTGCTGCTATACAGCAGAGCCTACAACAAATGACAACATCTGTCACGGGCATATAGGCAGCTATTGTACAACGCCAACCTGACGTTCAAGAAGATGATGGTAGTGTCCATGGAAACAATGCTGATTTGAGGGGCAATCAAGGCCGTGGGCGTGCTCAAGGGCCGGTTCGCCAACTTCCGCTTGGTTTTGGTGCGCGTCGTCTACCCATTCAGGAAGAAGATGTCTTGAGCAAACCCAAGTTTAACATCCCCAAATTTGAAGGTTCCACGGATGTGGAAGAGTACCTCACATGGGAGCTTAAGATGGAAAAATTATGGCGTTTGCATGATTATTCGGAGGACAAGAAGATCAAGATTGCTTCTTCCGAGTTTGACGGTTATGCCTTGCGTTGGTGGGAGAGTGTGTTGACCGAGATACAAGAAACCGATGGGCAGTCTATTCGTACATGGCGTGACATGAAGGCCACCATGAAAGCTCGGTTTGTTCCCACAAATTACTCACGGACAGTTTTTGATAAATTGCAACAATTGAAGCAAGGTACTATGTCCGTTGATGCATACTATATGGAGATGGAGATGTTGTTGCAGCGTGCACGCGTTCGTGAAGAGGTTGAGATGACTATGCAACGTTTTCTCCATGGGCTGAAATTTAACATCAAAAGTATTGTGCGGCATCACCAATACTATAATATGAATGATCTATTGCATCTTGCAAGGGAGGCTGAATCACAGCTTGCAGAAGAGGCACAACGAAAGGCCAAATACACATCATCTAGCAGATTTTCTCCACGGACACAGTCTGCCGCGCCTATGGAGAACTATGGTGCCAATACTCGTGCTTCTTCTTCACTTTCCAAGCCAGCCTCCAATGGTTCTATGGCCAAGAAGCCAGCTGCTCCTGCCGCTAGTGCAGGCTCCAACATGTCTACAGCTCGCAATCGCGAGATGACTTGTCACTCTTGCGGTAATCCAGGTCACTTCAAGAGAGATTGCCCGAACCGAAAGTTCATGTTCATTAATGAAGAAACCGGCGAGTATGAAACCGGTGATGATGAAGACCCAGCCGCGTTTGATGATGAAGGATACAACAGTGACGAAGGCATGTATGCTTTTCCGTCTCCTGCTCCTACTATTGGTGTGTCACAACGTGCTCTCACTGTGCAGCCACATGCTGATTCTCAGCGCTGTAATCTGTTTCAGACCAAGGCATTAGTTGGTCCCAACAAAGCTTGCAAAGTGATCATCGATGGAGGTAGCTGCCGCAACCTCGCAAGCAAGGAGTTATGTGCCAAGCTGAATCTTAAATACTTACCTCACCCAAATCCATATTATGTCCAATGGTTGAGTGACAGTGGTGAGATGAAGGTGAATCATATGGTGCGCGTGAATTTTGAGATAGGCCCATACCAGGATTCCATTGATTTTGATGTGGTGCCTATGACAGTTTTCCATCTTCTATTGGGTCGGCCGTGCTTATATGATCGCCATGTGCAACACAATGGCCGAGCCAATACATATCACTTAGAGTTCAAGGGCAAGAAAGTTACTCTCCATCCTATGTCTCCACAGCAAATTGTGAATGAGTCTCGTCAGAAAGTTGATGTTATTTTAGGACCCACACGAGAGAACAATGTAATAGCTGTGCGTGATTCTATAACGAAAAGTGCGAGAGAGTCTAGTTTGCTTATATTAGCCACCAAAGAAGACATGAGAGAATTTAGTGAGGATCCTACAGCCATGCCACTTGTGCTTATGTACAAAGGCGAGGTCTTGCTTTCTAACGATAATCATCCTCTTTCTCCTGGTGTGTCTAATGTTTTGCAGGAATTTGATGATGTGTTTCCGGCGGAGGTACCAGCGGGATTGCCACCATTACGTGGTATTGAGCACCAAATTGATCTTATACCGGGTGCTACACTTCCCAACCGGGCACCATACAGGACCGATCCCCAAGAGACGAAGGAGATTCAACAACAAGTACAAGCACTTCTGGATAAAGGGTATATTCGTGTCAGTCTTGGCCCTTGTGTTGTGCCTGTTATTTTGGTTCCTAAGAAAGATGGTACATGGCGTATGTGCGTAGATTGTAGAGCTATAAATAATATCACTATTCGATATCGCCATCCTATTCCATGTTTAGAGGATATGCTTGATGAATTGAGTGGTGCTGCTATTTTCTCTAAAATTGATTTGCGTAGTGGATACCATCAAATTAGGATGAAAGAAGAGGATGAATGGAAAACTGCTTTCAAAACTAAGTTTAGTTTATATGAGTGGTTAGTTATGCCTTTTGGTCTTACTAATGCTCCTAGTACTTTCATGAGATTAATGAACCATGTTTTGAGGGAGTTTATTGGTCGTTTTGTGGTTGTGTATTTTGATGATATACTTATTTACAGCCGCACTGAATTTGAGCATGCTGATCATATTAGACAAGTTTTGCAAGTGTTGCGTGATGCTAAATTATATGCTAATCTTGAGAAGTGCACATTTACAAAAGATAAGGTCATATTTCTGGGATATGTTGTCTCTAAGCATGGGGTAGAAGTAGATTCTTCTAAAATTGAGGCAATTCAAAATTGGCCTACTCCCATGAATGTTAGCCAAGTACGAAGTTTTCACGGTCTTGCTGGTTTTTATAGACGTTTTGTGAAAGACTTTAGTACTATTGCTGCACCTTTGAATGAATTGACTAAGAAAGGTGTACCTTTTGTTTGGGGTGTTTCCCAAGACCTTGCATTTGATGAGCTGAAACGTTTGCTTACTTCTGCACCATTACTTGCATTACCTGATTTTGCTAAGCAATTTGAAGTTGAATGTGATGCTAGTGGTATAGGCATTGGTGGTGTGTTGATGCAAGAAGGTAGACCTATTGCTTATTTCAGTGAGAAACTTTCTGGTGCTAGATTGAACTACCCTGTTTATGACAAAGAATTGTATGCACTTGTTCGAGTTCTTGAGGTTTGGCAACATTATTTGTGGCCAAAAGAATTTATCATACATTCTGATCATGAAGCTTTGAAATACTTGAAGGCGCAATCTAACTTGCATAGGCGCTTAGCTAAATGGGTTGAGTTCATTGAGTCTTTTCCCTACATCATTAAACATAAGAAAGGGAAAGATAATGTTGTTGTGGATGCTCTATCTAGGAAGAACATGTTATTGACACATCTTGATGTTAAAATTCCTGGTTTAGAGAGCTTGTGTGATTTATATGCAACTGATCCTGATTTTGCTACACCATATCGTTTGTGTGTGCTTCGAAACGCATGGGACAAGTTCCACATACATGATAGATTTCTGTTTCGTGCTAACAAACTTTGTGTTCCAGAATCGTTTGTGCGTTTGCTTTTGTTGCAGGAATCACATGCTGGAGGTTTGATGGGTCACTTTGGGCGTGAGAAGACTCTACTCATGCTTGCTGATCATTTTTATTGGCCCAGGATGAGGCGTGATGTGGACAGGTTTGTTCGTCGTTGCATTGTATGCCACACATCAAAGTCCAAGTTGAAGCCTCATGGTTTGTATACTCCACCATCGGCTCCTACCACACCTTGGGAAGATATTAGTATGGATTTTGTGTTAGGATTGCCACATACTAAACATGGTCATGATAGTATATTTGTGGTAGTGGATAGATTTCTAAGATGGCACACTTTATTGCTTGCCACAAGAGCGACGATGCATCGCATGTTGCTAATCTGTTTTTCAGGGAGATTGTACGCTTGCATGGAGTGCCCAAGACAATTGTTTCTGACAGGGATGTGAAATTTGTGAGCTACTTCTGGAAGACACTTTGGGGAAAGCTAGGAACAAAGTTGATGTTCAGCACTACATGTCATCCTCAAACTGATGGTCAAACGGAGGTGGTGAATAGAACATTGTCACAATTGTTGCGCACTATGATCAAGAAAAATTTGCGTGAATGGGAGGAATGTTTGCCACATGTTGAGTTTGCTTATAACAGGGCAGTACACACTACTACTCAGCTTTGTCCTTTTGAGGTGGTGTATGGTTTTAAGCCCATTACGCCATTTGATTTGTTGCCTCTTCCATTGCAGGAAAGAGTTAATATGGAGGCATCCAAAAGAGCAGATTACGTGAAGCAGATTCATGAGAAAACTCGAGAGGCTATTGAGAAGCAAGGCAAGAACGTTGCTGCTGCACGGAACCAGTCACGGAAGGAAGTTCTTTTTCAGCCTGGAGATAAGGTTTGGGTGCATTTGCGCAAGGACAGGTTTCCAGGGATGCGGAATTCTAAGTTGAAGCCACGTGGTGCTGGTCCTTACAAAGTGTTAGCCAAGATCAATGACAATGCCTACTCGATTGATATACCCATTGCTGAGTTTGGAGGTGCTAGCAACAGTTTCAACGTTGCTGATTTTTCACCCTACGATGGAGATGACCTTGGAGCGTCGAGGTCGACGCCTTTTGAAGGGGGGGGGGAGATGATGAGGACATCCCTACTACCCTTGCACCTCCAACACCTAATGAAGAACCAATGATGATTAAGTCCAATGAAATCAGAATTGGACCTGTTACAAGAGCTCGTGCAAAGCTACTAAAACAACAGGTGAACTTATTCCTCATAGAATCTGATGTTTTACTTCGTGAGGATTTTATACTGCCTAAGTCCTCGTATATATGTGTTATCAGGTACCAAGGAGTTATACAAGAGGAAGAGAAGGAACAAGGGCAAGTTGCACGAGGAGAGAGTCGCGAGAATATGAAGCAAAAGGAGGAAGTGCTGAAGACGTCGGACGACCGGATTGCAAGTCGGTCCGTCCGACCTCGGCCCGGACCGTCCGAGTACCAAGCCGGACCGTCCGACTTATGACGCCAAACATCAGTAGCATTTACGGCTTAGGTCGGACCGTCCGAGTAACAGGTCGGACCGTCCGTCCTGAGGCCGGACCGTCCGAGCTACAGGTCGGACCGTCCGACCTGCCCGATGCCTGCGCGCAGAATTAAGGGTTGCGGCCCATGTATCCCCGTTTGGACACCGTAGCTTATAAATATAGGACCCCCTACGTGATTTTAGGTCAGACCACGTTTAGATAAACCCTAGTTCTTGAGAATAGCTCCAAGCTTTTATCTTGAATCATATACTTCAATTCGTATCGATCTGAAGTGTTGCTACTGCAAGTTTTGTGTGATCTGTTGTTCCACTGGGAATTAGTAGATTGCAAATTACCGTCTCGTGGTCGACGGCTACGTTGCGCAAGTGTGTGAAGTTGTGAATATCCAAAGGGTAGAGAGCTGTCGCATTGGCAACAGGGATCTAGCGAGGAGAGTTCATCGGCTACATACAAGTTATCTATCATCGCCCTCATATTCACCGTTCGCTTACTGAGAAGATCGGGCCACCCCATATCAGTTTTCCATTTCCAATTTCATTTAAATAAATCAAAATCCAGCTGCAAACACTTAGTTCAAACAAAAATTAAAAAGGACGTCTAGACACATCAACAATCCACATCTGCATCCAACATGCTGAAACGAGACGCAGATCGATTATGGGGGGAAGTGTCACACAGGGGCAAGCACAAAAACAATACAAAACTAAGTTTTTTCGAACATAAAACTAGGTCTACATGAATCCAAAGACATAGATCAACGTCACAGAGATCGTCAAATTGTATCTCCTTCCACCACGGATACACATGACTAAAACGCCACTTCCTCTAAACACTTTACTTGCCACCCGGCTTAGAATTACACTACTCAATACTTTGTTGCAATGAAATTTTGACCTTACTGCATGCACCTAAAAAAAGTGCTAAATATGTTTCCATAACATAACTTTACAAGTACTCCTTTCATTGCACAATGTAGTACATCCATGGTTATCGAGATTTAAATTTGACTATAAATTAAACCAACGAGCCCAACTGCAGCAGGAGCAAAAATTATACCATTGAATTCGTATTCGAAAGAAGTTTTCAATGATACAATTTTTATTCTCGCTGTAGTTGGCCTCATTGGTCTAATTTATGATCAAACTTGAATCTCCATAACGGCGGGCGCACATATTGTAGAATGGAGGGAGTACATTATTTTTTGTCGAAAGTACCTATCAATGACATCCGAAGCAGCATTGTTTCTTGGATACACCCAAAAGCTAGACTGGCTATTTTTGTTGGATTTTCTAGCCTACTTGTTGACGACTTCCAGCGGCATCTCTTTCCTTTTCTAAAGATAAAATCCAGGCAGCAGACTCCCTCGATACTTTGCAGGTCACTCAGAGATGCAATATAAATCCCTTTTTATTGCTTGAAAAAGATGAAGAAGATGCACTACAAATTCCTTCGTGGTTCAAAAGGAGAAGATTTTCGAAATAAATAGTACTGTACTATTACGTAACACATTTCGTTTTTGAGCAACAACAACACATAAATAAACTCTCACCAACCAACAGGAGGAACGGGAGAAAGATAATAATAACGCCTCTGACCCGCCCGTGCACGCACGCCCCCACTGCCGCGCGGGCCCCGCCCACGCTGCCTTCCCACGCAGTGTTGCGGCGTACGCAGCCTCCCTCCCCGCCCCGCACGCACGAGCCAAAAAGGCCACAGCAACGGTCACAGCAGATTGGGCTCTCGTCGTCTCGCCAACGCCAGCCAAATCTTCCCTTCCCAAAGCTTCCCTCCCCTGCCCATACCACCACTCTCCCCTCCCCCGTTTCCCCATCACGCTCACGCCACCCCGGCGACCGCGATTCAACCCGCCGCCGACCGCACCACGAACATGGGCGCCGCCGCCGACGACAACAACAACGCCGTACGTCTCCTCCTTCATCCCCTCCCCCTCCTCCGGAGAGATCGCGACTCGTTTAATTTCGGCTGTTTCCTTGAGTTTGCTGATGACGCTGTTGTTCGCGTGGCGTGTGCAGGGGCGGCCGGATGAGGGCCGAGGGAGGGCGCCGGCGCCGGCGACGGAGCAGAGGGAGGTGAAGGTGGTCGTGGACCAGCCGCCCCCGCCGGCGGCCGCGGTGGCGAGGCTGCAGGCGCAGAGGCCGGTCGCGCCGCTGCAGGTCACCACGCAGGCCCCGCCGCCGCCCATGACGGTGGCCTCCGGCGGCGTGGACCTGCCACCTCCCGCGGCGGCCTACCCGCCAGTCACGCAGCGGACCCCGCCACCGGTAACCCCCGAATCCCAATTTGGAAATGCCCCAATTCGCCGCTTCTTCCGTCCACCTAATTTTCAAATCGATTTCTTCCTGTCAAATTAGATAGATAGACTCCCATCTTTTTAGGCCATGTGTGTGTGTGTGTGGAGTGCGATCGACTAGCACAGCAGTCTGGAACTGATTGGTGCGCGAGTACTCCCACAATAATTTCGCGGTTGCCACTATTGTCTATTGGGTTGGCATTGCAATGTGCACAGCCCCGTACTCCTCCTCACCTACTCGACATTTTCGCATTACAAATTTTGCATGTGGGTGTGAATCATGCAATACTACATGTCTACATTAACACCCTCTCTCTTTTCTTTCCAAACAAAGTCTTCGGTATGGCTGTGTTCTGATAGTATATACAGTTTGATACCGACAGTTGCACTTGATTATTTTATATATTTGAAAGGCGGTTGATGGTGTGCTGTAGGCTTAAGACATTTCGATTAGTGTACTAAGCATCACTGTAGCACGCTGCAACAACCAAATAATTCATCGCCGACTGGAGCAGTTCTATACGATAATTCTCAAAATGCTCATCCTCATACCTACAGTGAGTACAGGAGGATGGATAATGGATGGTAGGAGTGTTTGAGACGATTTCCTAATCAAAGCAACGCCGCCTAACGTAGAGTATCACTTTAGTTTATCTCACTCACGGGTAACTTAAGCGGTAATGCCTCTTAAAATATCCACCTAGAATGTACCACGAATCGAATCGAATCGAATCTTTGTGTGATGTTGATTTAAAAAACATCGAATATTCCATAGGCGCCAAACCTTTTACCCGTTAGCCATGCTTAAAGTTGTTAGAGCATGGTTAATAGTATAGCCAGCTGCTGGCTATAAGGAGATGCCATATCATCTATAGCTAACCTTATAGTCAACAAGTACCTTATAGTCAACAAGTACAATAAGAAGGCTATAAGGAATACTACTTTAGCAATATATGGTCCACATGTCTATCTCACAAAGTGTCTAGGAGCACGTGTTGCAGCTGGCTACTAATTAGAGCAAGTACAATAGTGCCTAGTCAGCTGGCTATAAGGAATTAAATAATATATTTGTGCTTAGTTGGAGGAGAGAGAAGAGAAGCGGGCTACTAATTAGTAGCCAGCTGCAACACGTGCTCCTAGGCACTATGTAAGATAGACATGTGGGTCATGTATTGCTAAAGTAGTATTCCTTATAGCCTTACTATTGTATTTGTTGACTATAAGGTTAGCTATAGATGACATGGCATCTTCTTATAGCCAGCAGCTGGCTATACTATTAACCATGCTCTTAGTAGCCCGCTTTTCTTCTCTCTCCTCTTCTCTCTCTTTCAACTAAGCAACAAGCAACAGTATACTATTTTATTTCTTATAGCCCGCCCAGTCAGCTCTATTGTACTTGCTCTTATTACTGGCAGCTAATCCAAGTGGTCTCGAGTTAATAATTTGGTTGTTTAATTTTCCTTGTCTGCGTTGCAGCAGCTGGCGTCGCTGAACTCGCGCGTGTACACCAACCAGATCACGCTGTGCCTGTTCCTGCTGCAGCTGGCGGCGGCGGGGCTCGCCGTGGGCTTCTTCGTGTACAGGGCCGTCAAGGACATCGTGCAGAACCCGCGGTCGCGCAACGCGCGGCGCGAGCAGAGCCTGCTCCGGCAGTGGCTGCCCCCCGTGGAGGGCGCGGTGGCGCTCAGCATCGTGCTGGCGTTCGCGTGGCAGAAGGCGGTGCGCGCGTGGCCGCGCGCCATGGTCCGCGTCATCCTCTGGTCGGGCTTCGGCGTCACGCTCGCCGTGGGCTCCCTGCTCATGTGCTTCTCCATGCCGGCCACCGTGGGGCTGGGCGTGGCCATGGTGGTGTTCTCCATCGGCACCGGGCTGTACGCGTGCTGGGTGACCAGGCGCGTGGGGTTCACGGCAAGGGTGTTCGAGAAGGCCGTGCAGCCGGTGGACAAGTTCCGGGGGCTCAACGGGCCGGCGTACCTCATGGTGGCCGCCGGCTTCGTGTGGATCTCGGTGTGGTGCGTGGCGGTGATCGGCGCCGTCAACTTCCGGTTCCCCGGGCTGACCATCCTGGCGCTGGTGGTGAGTCTGGCGTGGACCGCCGAGGTGATGCGCAACGTGGCCAACCTGACGGCCAGCAGGGTGATCGCGCTCTACTACCTCCGCGGCATGCAGTCCAGCGTGCAGTTCAGCTTCCAGCGCGCTCTGACGTACAACCTCGGCAGCGCCTGCCTGGGCTCCCTCTTCGTCCCCACCATCGAGGCGCTCCGCATCCTCGCCCGCGGCCTCAACCTCCTCGAGGGCGAGGACGAGTTCATGTTCTCCTGCGCCCACTGCTGCCTCAACGTCATGAACGCCGTCTTCCAGTTCGGCAACAGCTGGGCCTTCGTCCATGTAAGCTCCTCCGTGCATATGTATCTGTTCTCTGTGTTGGCAAGCTCATTTTGCATGACTAATGGCGAAACTGACGGTGATTGATTTTATGGAGCAGATCGCGGCGTACGGGAAGGGGTTCGTGCAGGCGTCGCGGAGCACGTGGAGCCAGTTCGAGGGGCTGGAGGGGATGCCGGCGCTGGCGGACGCGGACATCACGAGCTCGGTGTGCTTCCTGACGGGGGTGACGAGCGGCGCGCTGTGCGTGGCGCTGGCGGGGTCGTGGACCTTCGCGACGCACAAGCACTACACGGCCACCGTGTCGCTCATGGCCTTCTACGTGGGGTACCTGATGACCCGGATCGGCATGGCGCTGCCACAGGCCTGCGTGGGCTGCTACTACGTGTGCTACGCCGAGAACCCCGGCTCCCGGCTCTTCGACAGCACCATCGGGGACCGGCTGGATAAGATGAAGAAGGAAGGCCAGGAAATGCTCGTGCCCACCCCGCGCTTCCCGCACCAGCACGTCGGCGCCGCCTGACCCCCCGGCCGCCGCCGTGCACTGTTCAGCACAACGTGGTTTTCTGGAACCGACATGGTTGACCGGACCCGGCGGTGATCCGGCGGACGGGGAGACTTGAGCGGCGTCGTGAAAGGAAGGTAACCGGAGAAGGAGGATCGGAGACGGGATCGCATGACCCATGCAGCGAATCGTGGTGCTCAAGCTGTCGAGCCTTATCGACGACTCTGGGACACGGGTTGATGTTCTCCTCTTGTTGTCTAAAATAGTAGGGGCAAGTCTTTTTTAGAGTATGTTTCTGTAAATTCTTCCATTTTTTTGGCACGTTTTTGTTCCCTGTTATAGGTAGCAGAAGCCTGAGCATTTCATCTTTCAGGTGTATTTATTCGTGTAGCAAAATTTCAACTTACAAGGTTGACATGTGAATATTTTTCTTGTAAAATCGTCTTTTTACTGGCTTCCAGATGCCTAAGAAGAGTATTTGAAATTCTGAAGAGAGCATGATAGTGGACAGCCACTAGTCTAGTGATCGGTGACTGGTGAGTGGCATTAACAACTCTGGCGCGGGTTTGGTTCACGCAATTATGATGCGTGGAACACAGCGGTAGGTGAATAGTCCAAGGCTAGTTAGTAGGGGTGTGGTGAGATGATCATGGGAAAGATTTGGGAAAGAAGCGAGCACCAAAACTCACTTGAACAAAGAGCGAGCACCAAAACTGCAAATACCAGGAATGCGAGTTCATGAGAGCATGCTCTGGAATTTCATTTCCTGTCTCAACAAACAGGCAGACTGGCAGAGCAAAGAGGTGGTCAATCAAGGTTACATACATCTACCATTGTCCACTAGTTCTATATAAAAGCAAGACCAGAATGAAAAAAAAAGGTTAGCAAATACAGTGCGCGTTCTGAAACCATCAAGGCCCGGTCTATTTCTAGGTGTTGTTGATTGCAGTTTGACGCGACCATGGCCGGCCTCCACTAGCGACTAGGAGGATGCCCCATGGAGTAGGCTGCTAATTTCCGTCATCTTCAGCCAAAGAAAGGTATAAGTAGAGTAGGAAACAAGGTGCGCGCACGACCGCAACTGCTCAAGCCTTTTCTGTCGGTTGCATTCGTCACGTTGCGCTCAACTGACTGACGGTGCGGCAGCGCCACCTTTTTCCATCCGCTCCTCGTGACGCAAGCACGCACGCACGCACCACGCCGTCCTGTGGCGCGCGGCCACCGGTGCACCGCAAACCAAGTAGTAAAGGCTATTTTTAATTTTGGGAAATTATAGGGAGGGAACGTTCGCTCCAGACATGGCAAAAGCGAACAATTTACATTATAACCGCAGTACAAATGCATGGCAATTTAAAGCATATGATTGTCATAAAAACTAAAAAACGCAGCGAGTTGTCATGCGTTTGTACTGCAGTTGCATACGGTTTGTACTGCGAGTTGCCATAAAAACATTCGCTTTTGCCATGTTGTGGAGCGAACGTTCGCTCTAAATTGCCATCCTTAATTTTAAACTTGTATTCCCTCCATTTCATAATAAAGTGCGTTCGAGTTTATTAAAATTCAAGTTTAATCATAAATTAAATCAACGTGATTGATTAACTGTGTTCGTAGTAAAAATTATACCATTGCAATCTTCTTTCAAATACGAATTTAATGTTATAATTTTTGCTATCGTCGCAGTGGGTCCCGTTGATCTAATTTATGGTCAAACTTGAATCTCGATAAACACCAATGCACTACATTGTGAAATGAAGTGAGTACTGTATATGAAAATCTAAGAAACTTTGACACTCTAATATTAGATTCAAGCCCATGAAATCCTGGAACTGATCAAGGAGGATATCACAGCACCCACCCTGAATCACGTCGACGGGGATTCGGTGACTGGCTAGTCGACGGTCACGCCGTGACCGTCTAAAAAAATTCAATTTTAAATATTTCAAAAAATTCTGAAAAAAACTGTGGATATTCATATGACATGAATGTACAATCTCTAGAAAATTCAGATCCAAATTCATGTCATGTGAATATTCATAATTTTTTTCAGGGATTATAGATTCATGTCATGTGAATATTCATAAAAAATTCAGTTTTTTTTTAAATATTTAAAATTAAATTTTTTGAGACGGTCACAACGTGACCGTCGACTAGCCGGTCACTGAATCCCCGTCACGTCTGGCTCAGCGACATCCAATACGAGCCGGAACCAGAGCCCGACTAGTCCCGGGGCAATCTTCGCCTGGCAACCAGCCCTAGTTTTCCCTTAACCATTTTTTGTTGCCTGGGCAATTACAATGTTAACTACTCTGGTTACTATTCTTCTCAATATATAAATAGCCTAGAGCTATCATTTCCTCAAAAAAAAATATTAGATACGAGCCTTTGCCTGATTTATCTGTCTCATCATTTCATATTTTATTTGGGGGGATTTGTTGATGGGGAATAAAAGCATCCACATCCACACTAAGAAAATTCGTCGTCACTTCATATCTTATTTGGAGAAATTTGTTGATGGGGAATAAAAGCATCCACATCCACACTAAGCAAATTCGTCGTCCTAGACATTCTCGTCTGCTCGCACATGATACAGAGCAATGTTAGACGATCGCCCCTTAAATGTTCCGCTGCACAATCATATTTTTATATGACAATCTAGATTCATGTACATTGATCATATATATGAATATCATACGTAAATCAAAATTTTCCCAGCGAAAAAGTTTAGATATAAAATTTATTCGAAGTGCATAATTCAAACACTTTTTGTTGCAAAAAACACATTTCAAACATTAAAGTCATAGTTTTTATTGTGGATTCGCATATGCTCCATCAAATTATTGAGTACTTGTACATGTACCTGTTGATCTTGAAATTACCGATGCATCATCAGAAAGTTCACAATATCATATGCATCTTGTTCGGGAGGCGGACATGTGCTTCGATCTTACCAAAAACATATGTTTGTGCTCTCATTTCACCCTCTTCTTCGATAATCATATTGTGCAAAATGATATAACATGGCATCACCTGTGACAAAGTCTCTGATTTTCTCTTCACTACAACACCACAAATATACTCCAATAAGTTTTGAGCACTCTGAATGCCCTCTCCACATTTTCCATAGCTACCTCTTTTGTTGTTGCAAAATGGCATTGTTTGTTGCCACGGGGATCAGATATGATCTTTACAAACACTGTTCACCAAGGATACATACCATCGGCAAGCTTGCATTCCTTCTCCCTTTTTGCATCTTTGTCCTTTACCTTTTTCATATTTATAGTTGTGTTTCTTATAGAAAGAAATGTGCACATCTTCTACAAATACACATTTTTTGAAATAGAAATTTCTATATGTGAACATTCTTCGAATAGAAGCTTGACATTTTTAAATACCCATTGAACATTTTGTAAGTACATGGTAAGTAATCCAAATAATGTAGCATTTCTTTAGTACACAATGGTAAACTTTTAAATACATGTTGAACATTCTTTAATACATGATGGAAAATTTAATAATAATTTTAAAGATTTTCTAAATACATGTTCAAATTTATTTAATACACAAAATTCGATAAAACATATAAAATATAATATGATATTTATTTAAGAATTCAAACACTTTCGAAAAGTACATGATCATTTTCAAATGAACCACTTCTAAAAAACAGATGAACATCTTGTAGAAATAAATAAACCATTTTATTTTCTATAGTCCTTAATATTTCTAAATAAACAAACATCCATGTCTTCATCATTTATGTGAGTAATAAAAACAGATCTATTATGTAAAAATCTGTTGTGCATGCTGAAAAATTGCATTTTACCAAGAATTGGAGAAAAGGATCAATATTGTTTTTAAAAAGAGAAAAGAGAAGCACTGCAACTTTGATAGGCCCATGAGAAACCCAGGCGTCGTCGGACCTTTTATGCACGTGTGTTGCCAAGGTTTCTGCGTTCTGGAACGGCCCATTAATTTTTGTGTGTATTTTTTCCTGTTTCGCCTTTTCCTGGTTTTTGTCCTTTTATGTTGTATTTCATTAAGTTTATTATATGTTTTGTTCCTCCTTAGGTTTTATCTTTTTTTGTGTGGTTTCATCATATTTTCTTCTCCATTTTTATATATTTTTATACTCCTGAATGTACAGTGATTTTTTAATACAATGATAATTTACATTAGAATATATTTCACAATGCACGATGAACATTTCTAAAATATAAATTTAATATGATGAATGCAAACAGTTTTATATGGACGAAGAAAATTTTACAACACACAGCAAACATTATTTGAATGCATAATATTTTTTTTCGTCAAACTATAATTTCATTATTTCCTAATTTCAATTTTTCTATAAAACAATTTTTAAATACAGTTTTAAATATATATTTTCTATATTCAGAAGGAAAGGACAGATAAAATGGTATTGGACCACGCTGGTATGGCTATGCAAGGAAGACAGTGAGTGTTTGAGAGTCAAATAGGGTTCCTCAGTTCGCAGAGGGCGTTAGCAGGTCCGTATTTTTCATCATAATACTCCTGCATAGGTGGAATAAGAATTCTTAGTCTGATCAAGCCTATTATGCTGGACCATATTATTTCGGGATGAGGCCATTTTTTCCACAAAATACGGTGCCATGCTTCAATATTTTTCTCAAACTATTGACAAGTTATTTTATTTTGTTAAGCACATTCTTGAAAGGTAAATAAAGTATTAACCTATTGTAATATTTTTTGTTATTTGTGTATCCTTCGTCCAACCTAAGGTACATTTCACCTCCCTCTCTTCATTTTGATTTTTCCCTTTCATTTCTGTTTTTATTCACCGATTATTCCTAAAAACCGCTTCAATTGTCCCACCTTTTATGGATTTCTTAAACAATGTCCAATAAGCGCTTACCGAATAGCAATCTATTTTTCTTATACAATCACGTTGATATGAAAAAAAGTTAAATCATGTCTTAACCTATTAAAATATTTATCCTCCTCGCAACACATGGACAATTATCTTGTACTCCCACTGTCCTCTTTACATTGTATATAAGATTTGTTGAAAATCAAATTTCGCAAACTTTGATCAAGTTTATAGAAAAAAATATAACATTCATAATAAATATTGTTAGATACATCATGAATTTAATTATTATATTGTATAACTCTAGCGTTATAGATGTTGATTTTTTTATAATATAAATATGGTCAAATCATATGAAATTTAACTTCAAACTAATCTTATATGCAAAGTAAAAAAGTATGGAAGGGACTACTAGTAAACACACATAGACGGAGAAATAGAAGGGGAATATATATAGGGTGGCCACTTCACTAAAGTTGTTTGGGTTGCTGGATTTGATCTTAGATGATTTTGAGCTGTCTTATGCCAATTGTATGGATGGATAAAAATTCTACTATGAAAATTCATCCCCATCTTGAAAGTTGTTATTTTTCTACTTTCCCATCCTCACTTTTTCATGTGCCACCGCCTCCTCAAATATGCTTCTTCCAGTTCTCCTAGCGCATCTAGCAATAATCTTCTAGTGCTGCCATCACCCCTCTTCATTTCCTCACCCAGTAGTGACCATAAGCACCAACATAGTATCAAATCCATGTATGTATAGCTCGATTCGGCCTAAAGCCCGCTATTAGGGTCGGGCTCGGGCCCCACTTTTCATCTACGTAGTAGCTTGGCCAAAAGCCTGGTGCGCATGTTTTTTACTCCATATAAAAACATGCATAATATTTACTGTACTATTTATCTTGAAACAAGTTATTTATTATTTTTAACGCAAAAGTAGCCATTTGGGCCACATGCCAGTTGGACCAGGTTGAACCCTAGCTTAACATTTCAATGTTGAGCTTTTCGAAGCCCAAATAAACTCGGGCTAATGATTGCCCATGTTTAAATAGGATATTAGCTGGGGCACATAAGGAAATTGCAAACTAATAAGGCTTCTATACGGTGGTGATAAGGTTAGAAATATTTACCATTTACTTCCTCCTTTCCGACTTACATGATTTACGTTAAAATTATCTTTCCATTTTATAAGACTCTCAGTTCTACTGCCTTTGTAACTTAATATAAAATGTTTTAATACTATCATAGTGTTGAAAAACATCTTATATTAAGATACGTAGGGAGTACTATTTATTATCACATGTTTAGGTTTTGAGGTGTTTTAAATCACAACATGCAAAGTTTAAGAAAATGAAGATCAATGCATGTAGTAGTTATTTTTGGTCATTTAGTGGTCATGCATACATGTGTTGTAATAAATGCATTGGTAAAGACAACTTTTGATAAAAAAAAACGAGCATACTAATTAAGTATTTTACAAACTAATTTTTTTATTCCATCACTCATCATCTACCTTGGTTGATGATATTTTCAGATTGAGCCCTGTAAATCGAAAAGAAGAAAGTATCTTCGTCTAGCGTTGATGAAAGATAGTGTCGCTGACGATGTGGAATGAGGTCTTCCCGGATCATCGTCATTCCGTGATACTTCTTTGTATCATCGAGAGGCATGTGGAACACAATGCGTCCCCATATTTGGTTCTTCATGTCTACCTTTTTTAGAGGTATGTATGGATCTTGCTGTTCTGCGAAGAAGTGGACAACATGGCTGCACACCTTAGTTAGTCGACCAACGAAGACTGACCTGGTTTGCCCTCTTGGGAACTGTGTGAGATTTATTTTGCTCAACTTCGTCTGAACAGAAATGAGGTGTTTTATAGGCCATCTTTGACACTTTCTCCTTTGAAGCAATGATTTGCGATCCGTTCGTGGTCGCCAACTTCTTTTGGTCTACATCGATAAATTTTTACTTGTTTCTACAAGCTACTGGGTTTAAACAAGTATAATCCGTCAAGATGAAGATCTAGAGATTGCAACGATTTTTTTTCTCGCGATGCACCACCAATGAATGTAGAAGGAAGAAGACTTGGACACCCCAAAGATTTGAATGAAATTTTCAATTTTCAACCACATACTTGTATTTATAAATCCTTTTTTGTTTACATGTTGTATCTGTTGAAATAGTGGGCTGGCACAAGACGGGTTTCAACGATTTATTATTATTATTATTATTATTATTATCGTGTGTGGCATGGTCGATAACTTTGTTTGGGTAATAGAATCTATCTGTGGTTGGATGGTTAATAGGACTATGGTCTTTTTAGCCAACAAAAGATCAAACTTTAAGTTTAACATTTTGTTTGCAATTGTTTGTTGACAGCTTACCAAGTTTACCACTTGGTAAGTTTAATGTTTTGACGTCTCATAAAAAGTGAATATTTTTGTCAATGAGTTCAACGAATCGGTCTTTGAAAGATGCTTATATGGATAAGATGTGTGCATGTGTTTATGAAGATGAATGTATATAGTACATATTTGTAAGCAAGCACACTGTCTTTTCCATACACAGAAAAACCTTGGTTTGGTTAAGTTTTTGTTGCTGTGTCCTCTTAATAAGTGTTGTACGTGATGGGGGATACCGTTGGAGGTTCGGTTTTATCAAGCAGAAAACACACAAACGCACGGTACGTTTTCAGTTATTACGTGGACGTCTGCTTATATATTTAGGGACGCCGATGATGCAATTGTCAACATACAGATGCAACCATACGAACCCAAAGCAAGCACCCGCGGCCTCGGCTCAAGCATTCTCCCAGCTGTTCCGCTAACCCCACCCAACCAAGACCGGTCAAACCTCAAGACGCTTCCAGCCCTTTATAAGCACCACCTTGTTGCACCACATATTTCACAAGCAAAAAACCACGACGACGGTGAGCACCAAGCACCGCGCGCACCAAGCATGGTGAAGAAGCCGTACCCCTTCCAAAAGCCGTTCAGCCCCATCCGCCGCCTCCTCCGGCGAACGCTCTCCGGCCGGCACCACCGCCGCGCAACGGCGAAACCCACGGCCGCCGCACCACCGCCCACGGAAAAGCTGCAGGGCCAAACGGTGATCGTCGACGTGGAGGCGTGGCTCCTGATGCCGCGGCTGTCCGCCTTCCCTTACTTCATGCTCGTCGCCGTCGAGGCCGGCGGCTTCCTCCGCGGCCTCCTCCTCCTGCTCACCTACCCCCTCATGTGCCTCCTCGGCGACGAGGCGCGCCTCAAGGCCATGGTCATGGTCTCCTTCTTCGGCCTGCGCGAGAAGGAGGTCCTTAGGGTCGGCAGGGCCGTCCTGCCCAAGCTCTTCTTGGAGGACGTGGCCGTCCAGGGCCTCGAGGCGGTGAAGAAGGCCAGGACCGTTGTGGCGGTGAGCACCTCGTTTCCGAGGGTCATGGTCGAGGGGTTCCTCAAGGAGTACCTTGGGGTGGACACCGTCGTCGGAAGGGAGCTCATGGTCGTCGCCGGGCGTTTCGTTGGAGTTGTCGCGGATGATGCGGTGGCCATGGAGGAGATGATGAACAAGGGCAAGCATGATGAAGGGGTTGGGCTTGTTGGGATCGGCGGGAAGACACACCATTTATTTTCTGCTAATTGCAAGGTGAGTCTTATTATCTCATTCAGGACAACTGTAGAAAAATATGTGTTACTATTGCAGAAAGAAAGCTAGATTTTGGAAATGATAATAACCTGTATGAGCAGGCACGAAATCTAAGAACTCTCCTTTTATACTAAATGATAAAGAGTAATTAATTACACAAATTATTTTCAGGGGTGTTTCAAAAATAAATAAGCATAAAATTTACATAAGATTAACTTGAGCTGTTGTTAGTATTTGTTTACATATTTTCATATCCATATGCAAGGCCTGATATATCTTTTCTCTCATAAGAAAGTCCAGATTCAGATAGTAGCAGTACACGTTATAGGTAGAAATATTTACAGCCCGGTGCTATTATCACTCAGAAAGATTAAGGCTAACCAAGTAAACAATCCATGGAACGGTTACTTAGGTGAAATTTGGTAATGTTAGGCAGGAATTTTCACAAGAAAGCACTATTCACGCAGCAGCTAGGATGTATCCTTATGTAAGTGCAAGTTAGCCATGTTAGATCAACCACAGTATTTCGATGATCTATAAAATAATTTTCTCTAAACATGAGGAACAAGAAGTTTGATTCTCATGACTATATATTATATATTGCACAAATCTAAATTTAACGTACTACTAGTTTAGTTGAATCTTGAATTCATGAAGTAGCAATGACCAACTAGACATATGCACATGCCATGCATATGGATTTCGAACTTAGAAAGGTAAATAAATAAATAAATGAAACTTCATGTCGCCAACATTTTGACTTCGGAGATAACTTGTAGAAAAGGAATGAGTAGGCGGCGTTTGGTGTGAAACTTGGGGCGGATAAGCATATTTCAAGCTCCAAAAAATGAGGCATGCATATCCTTCTCTTAGTTGAAGTTTGGTGGCAAACAATACCTACCAACGTGTCGTGTGGAGTAAGTGTTATACTTAGGTTTCTTAAGTAAAGATGTTAACGAAATAAAATATTGGTCGCTATTTTAATGGTACAGTTGAAATAGTTTATTTTTTAGGGTAAATACTTCTATCTTGAGTGATCAGAGATTTACACTTTACTTTTGAATTAAGAGGGCCCCAAAATGAAAAAGTACCATGCAGGCATGCACTAAACTAGAACACCTTGGAACCGCAGGAAACCTATGCTGTGAGTGAGGCCGAGAAGACGGCATGGCAGGCACTGCCGAGGGACAAGTACCCCAAGCCCCTGGTGTTTCACGACGGCCGCCTCGCCTTCACGCCGACGTTCCCCGCCGCGATCGCCATGTACACGTACATTCCCTTCGGCATCTTGCTGGCCATTTTCCGCAGCATGGCATACAGCCTCCTCCCCTATCGCGTCTCCGTCCCGCTCGGGGCCCTCACCGGCATGCGCTCCCGCATCATCGCCGGGCCGCCCGCCGACGCCGGCGAGAAAGGCAAGGCCGGCGGCCGCCTCTACGTGTGCAACCACCGCACCCTCCTGGACCCGATCACCGTCGCGGCCGTGCTTGGCAAGCCCGTCACCGCGGTCACGTACAGCGTGAGCCCCGTCTCCGAGCTGATCGCGCCGATCCCCACGGCGCGGCTGACCCGCGACCGGGACGAGGACCGGCGGCGCATGGCGGGGCTGCTGGCGCGCGGGAACCTTGTGGTGTGCCCCGAGGGGACGACCTGCCGGGAGCCCTACCTGCTCCGGTTCAGCCCGCTGTTCGCCGAGCTCGCCGCCGAGGTGACCCCCGTCGCGCTCGAGACGCGCGTCGACATGTTCTACGGCACGTCCACGAAGCCGGCGTCCAAAGTGCTCGACCCGCTCTACTTCATGATGAATCCGCGGCCGGAGTACCGCGTCGAGTTCTTGGAGCCGGTCGACACCACGACCGTGGCCGGCGGCGAGGAGGGCGGCCACGGCCACGACAAAAGCCACAGCATCCACGTGGCAAACCGGGTGCAGCGCGTGCTCGGCGAGGCGCTCGCGTTCGAGCTCACCGAGCAGACGAGGAAAGACAAATACATGATGCTGGCCGGGAACGAAGGCGTCGTCAAAGTGAAGGCGAAGAAGTAGGCGTGCAGCTATTTTTCTGTGTATGTGTTTTGTGTGATGTAATTCTTTATTGCTTTGATTTCTTTTCACCCGTATTTGCAAATGGACTAATTGTTGGGAGTATGTACATCTACTTATGCTTTATATTTTTTATTTGATATGTGTGAAAATTCGTGTACATATTGAAAAGGAATAAAGAGACATTTTCAAAATTTAGGGAGACATTTTTTTATTATTATCAAAATTTGTAGAGACATGATAAAATTATGATCTTAGGACATCTCCGACTGCTTCAAAACATAGAAGCATCAGTTTATTTATACGAAAGCCGATCATTTAATATCACTTTTAAATGTTCATCCAGGTTTGACCATAATTAAGAAGTGGATTTAAAATACATAGCAATATAAGTAAATTTTAGCACTCATCCTAACTAAAAAGATGGATGTTCATTGTTTCTACATGCCCGATCATGAAAGTAAGTACCAGCTCAACATTTCGGGCAAAAAAAATGGTCATCTCATGTCGGTTGTCCGTGCCTTCACGTTCACTCTGCCAACGGATTCTCCGCCTTCGCCGCCTCCTTCTCCTCTGTCATCAGGTCGGCTGCCGAAGCGCTTGAACATTCGAACACGCACGACTTGCATGATCATCGTTGCATTGGGATTCAACTGGTTCATCTTTGTGGTTAATATTTTAGCATCCTTCGAAGCTACCGCGAGATCTACCCTCATCTCTTCGAGCTTGATCATTTTCTTGGCCGTGACCTTGAGGATATTAAATTTGTTTGCCTTATTTTCCTACTTCACGTCATTGTGCTTGACACATGCCTCATAATTATTTTCCTAGATGTCCTTAAACTTCTTTGTCCTCTTGCTTCTCTCTTCTTCTTACCCTCCTCCCAGGATTTTCGTTGTAACCCCTTCTAACCTTCTTGGATGGCTCTTATGTTGGATTAGTTAAATCACTTGTTTCGTTCTCATTGCGGGCGCCGAGGATCCTGAAGGTATTGGCAATGGATAGTTGCCACTTTGGTTGTCAATTAAACTTCAACCAACAATGGATGAGGAAGATACTCTTCTTCCCAAGCATGGGAGGGCTAAAAACACATTGTCAACAAGCATGTTTGGCTAAATGATCAACACAAAGGGTATTCGACCAACAATTGCATATCCAACCAATTGACCAACACAAAGGACAATTTACTTGTTCAAAAATTTGCGCACTGCTTGGTAATTAACTGATTAGTTGTTTGTGATGGTCAAAATACATAGCCATAGACTCTTGGATGGTGTATCATTGATGTCTAAGTGATTTTTGTCCCATCAATGATTGTTGCTGACGACCGAGTTGCTTAGTGGCGTATAAGATGGTGATTGAAATTGTTCCGACTAGGGACACGTGCACGAACGACGACGACTCCCGACAGCCTCTACATAGCCCCATCTCAGGTCGACCCCCGCGATATGTCCTCGTCCCGGCATGTCTCCTAATATAGGATGGCAGCCTTGGGGGGGGGGGGGTCGGCCGACCTAAGGTGGGGGGCCCATCCCAACGCCACTCCCAATGGAGCAATTTCGAGTGGATTACCTCGACAAGTCCTATTCCTAGTAGGAATCCTCATGGTTGGATGACCTAGGCCCGTGGCGCCTTGCCCCCTAGTGCAGAGGGCATTGGTCGACTAGGAACCTTATGGAATGTTGTGGAAGCTTTGGGGACAATTCTTGGCCATTTTGAGACCTCTAGGGACCATTCCAGGACCTTTTGCGATGATCGGGGACCATCCTTGGATGTTTTGGAACCATTCCACAATGTTCCAAGACCATCCGGGATCACCTCCGAAAGTTCCATGACCTACCAAAACATCTCATGGACACCGGCCCCGAGACCATTCCCGAACATTCCAAGATCATCTAGGGCCATACCCAAATGTTCTAGAACCATCTGGGACCTTTTCCATTTTTTTTGAAACTATCAAGGAACATTTGGAACACTTAAGTGCCATACTACAAAACACTTTTGGTATCCATTCATATTTACAAACCACTACATGTTATTTAAGTGTGTGACCTTCAATACAAAATACATGCTTATTAGTGAAAAAACCCATGATAGAAAAAACATTTTCCAAATCATTTTGCTTAACGAAAACCCTCACCGGCTAATTTCTTGCCAAACCAGTCCCACCCTCCCCCCCCCCCCCCCCCCCCGCCTCAACTTCGGTGATGGTTGGCATGTTTTTAGGCGGCATATTTTACCGTCACTACGCACATGTATTTTCGGTGATGTTATCTACTATCATGTAAAATGGTCAACTATCACTATTCATGATCATGTACGTGATGGAATTGTAAATAAACTAGATGATACCCCGCGCGTTGCTGCGGGAACTGTTGAGAAATAATTTAATGTTTTTAAACATATGAAAAATTATGAAACATAGTATAATTTATTATAAATTATTTTTTGAAAGAAATTTGGATGAAAAATCCAAAAATGAGTTTGATTTTTGTTTTGTTAATTTAGATACTTGACAATATATCGGCGAGATGACATGAGGCGAAAACATAGTTGAGTAGAGAAAGTAAAGACGTGTCCACCCTTGACTAAACCTAAAATAATCATAGCAACTATGGATGTGTATATATAAAAAATGTTACATAAGAAATAAAATGCAATGTAACTTATAATTTGTTTTTTTATAAAAAAAACTTACTTATAAATTGTGAGGTTGAGTGCATACAAAGTTATTATTTAGTTGTGAGATATTGCATGCACATGCAAAGTTAATGGGAACATGTGCATGAAGAATTAGTGAAAGAGTTTTTGCATGGTGAACCTACTTGATGATGTGGATAGCTTGCATGTCAAGATAAATAGGTTAGTGGGATGAACTATTATAGTATTATAGATACAGTGTTCAGCTACATTTGTAAGAGCATCTCCAAGAGATGACGCAAAATAACAGATCCAAAAGAGAAAATTCCTAATGGCTCACACTACCATATTCTCTCATTATTTTTTCCATTCGTGTTTCTCTGGATGAGAGAAGTTGTACGTATAGGATGTAGTATACTAGCGCAAATGAATTTTATAAAATTTCCCCTAACCCATGTCACTCAAAAGTAGTTTTAGTGCACACGAGAGAAAGTTGCATACATATTGATTATCCTAGCTTCTTCCTAATTACGTACGCACTAAAGCATGATTTGAAATTTAAACATACGTTATGCATTTTAGATGATAAACTCAATACGCCAATATACTATGAAAACACGACATACGACTCATCATCATCCTCATCGTCGACGCAGTTCCATAGCTCAAGGAACTCCTCATCTTACCCTAAAAAAGAACTTGTCATCTTCACCATCGCAATTGGGACTCATCATTGTCGTCGTCCGACTAAACTTCGATCACCATTGGGGGCCTGCCCCGTCCTTCATATTAATCGCCATCTCCTTCTTTCGCTCAGTGTTCCTCCTGGCAAAGTATCCGCACTCTGCCTTCACGAGGTGGGGATTTCCCTTGGAGAATCTCACCATAGCCATTTCTTTAGTCTCATGTATGGTGCACTTCTCCACGACCATTCGACCTTCCTTCTTTCCATTGCGGGACACAAACCACACATTGGGATTCAAGAACTATGCCTTCTCGATGTTCGGATAACGGGGAAGTTCAGTTCGCGACCGACCTATCCTCCAAACCATTACATCATACACGCGTGCAACACTCTTCTACAAGTCGTAGTTGCCGAGCCATCTCCGACACCCATCACGTGTGATCTCGATAGTTTAGCGCCCGAACTCCCAAAGACGAACATCGTGGAAGCTGATCTGCTCACGCAGTGGCTGTGTGGCAGCATCCTAGGGTCGATGGATCCGACGGTGTATTCATTTGAGTTGAGAATTCAGCTTCAACCAACAATGTGCAAGGACGAAGCTCTTCTTCCCCTGCTTCAAATAGAAGTTGCAAGCACGGAAGGACTAGCAAAAACAAACATTGTCGATAATCATATCCAACAAATTGACCAACACAAAGAGCATGAGACCAACAATTTACATAGTCGACCAATTAAACAACAAAAAGAGCATCCGCCCAACAAATTTGCATATCCGAACAATTGAACAACACAATAAACATCTTACTTGCTCGTTGATTTATGCTCACTTGACCATCGATTCATGAGTTAAGGTAGCAGAAATACTTGGCCATGAACTCTTGGATGGTGTATGTAACGCCCCGACCACTCCCAACTGGTTAACCACCGATTCCATGGTCGGTGCACCTGAGATCCAAACTGTCCTCACAAACCAACACTAGCCTTTTCTGCACACTTTATCGTCACTGTGCGCACCCGGGATCAACTTCCCGGTCGGTCACCCATCCCAAGACTACTCCAAGCCAAGCACGCTTAACTTTAGAGTTTCTTGGAGCTGAGATTCCGAAAAAAAGGTGCACCTTGTTGATATGAGTAGTCTATCATTCCTATTGAGATCCTGGGTTTTTACATACACCACCCTTCAAAGGAACCGACGTCCCCGTCGGCCCAGCAGGAACGTTCCCCTTTGACACACGTTTGTGCGCGCCAGTTGCAGACATCCAACATGTACCCCATGTAAGCCTCACCGACTGACACACGCATCATGTAACCGCCAGGGTCGGCTCTGATACCAGATGTAACGCCCCGACCACTCACAACCGGTTAACCATCGATTTTATGGTCGATGCGCCTGGGATCCAGACTGTCCTCACAAACCAACACTAGTCTTTTTTGCACACTTTGTCCTCACTCGTGCGCACCCGGGATCAACTTTCCGGTCGATCATCCATCCCAAGACTACTTCAAGCCAAGCACGCTTAACTTTTGAGTTCCTTGGAGCCGGGCTTTCGAAAAAGAAGGTGCACCTTGTTGATATGAGTAGTCTATCATTCCAATTGAGATCATGGGTTGTTACAGTGTACCAACGAGATAGCTTAATCATCGTTGGTACACCATCCAAGAGTTCATGGCATCCCGCATGTTGAAACTTCTTCTGTACACTTCTTCTTTGAATCGGTCAACCTATGACCTCCTCGTTCCACCTTCATGGTCCGACTACCCATCATACGAGCTCAACTACCAGGTGTATGTGCTCGGTGGCTGCTGGGTGTACTTATCCGACGATTGCTGGTTGTACATACTCGATTTTGTGGTGTCCGCCTCCGCTTGTGAGTCATGAACATGTTCGTCCCCAAAGCCAGCTCCGCTTTCGTCTCCTTCGTTGTTCATCTTGATCAACTCTCTATCCTTGTCCGTCATGATGGGTAAGATATTTCGATGAACAAAGTGTAGGCATCATAAAGATCACTCGATGTTCGCGAACGGACAAGTTCTAGCGCTGGCGAATTCGCAAAATGGAGCGGCGCCATGCTGGCATTTATGCAATATGGCATATCCTCGGTCGGTTATTGGTTCTGACGAATGAACTTCTTGGAGTCACAGAAGTAGGGTTGCTAATACGCAAAAGGCCAGGCCGACGCGTGCAATGAGGATTGCAGCAACGAAGGTGCCCGCCCCCCATCCATACAGTTTGCACCGTCTCTTCCGCCGCTCGAGCAATGCAGCTTGACTTGCTTTTTTTTAACGCGACTGATTTGTCGTGAAGTCGAGTAGATTTTGCGGGCGGCCACCTTGTTCAAATCCTCTACACCTTCGGCTGCTTTGGCAACTTTCCTGAGTGTCCATGCGACTTGTAAAGCGAAAATTGAAATGGAGGAGGGTGGCGACGATCGAGGCTGGAAGGGCGGGAAAAGGGTGGAAATGAGAAAATTTGGCACAAAAATAGTGTGCATCTCTTTCGCTTCATATACATGCATTCCACATCGATTTTGTTGTGTATATCGGGCTGTCGGAGTTCAAAGTGGTGGTGATTCGAACTCAACAATGCTTTTTGATTTGCGGGAAAACGAACACAAATAATCGAAACAAATTTAAGATATTCACAATCCGTAGGAACATGGCACATCACAGGCATCGCAAACATCGCCATGCAAGCAGACAAGCATACAAACAAACGGACGAGCAGTATCCCGTGAAAACGACCACCGGCCGGCCGGCCGGCCTGAGCCTATCTTCCCATCCAGATACCTCTGTTCCCAAAGCTCACAGACGCCAGCACCACCAACAACCACACACGGCCGTGGCCCGTGGCCCAAGAACGAAGGCGCCGGCCATGGCGTCCTCACGCAGAGCGGACGGGCTCCTCCTCCTCACCCTCGCGCTCCTGCAGCTCCTCTCCGCCGCCTGCGCCGCGCCCAACACGGCGCCGCTCTCCGTGCTGTGCAACGGCGCGGTGTACGGCGCCGGGGACCCCTTCGCGGCGAGCCTCGCCTACGTGCTGGCCGACCTGCTGGCCGCCACGCCGTCCTCCCGCGCCCTCGACGCGTACAGCATCTCCCCGTACCCGAACGCGTTCGCCTACGGCCACGCCGCGTGCCGCGCCGGGCTGTCGGGCGCGGACTGCGCGACCTGCCTCGGCTCCGCCGTCAGCCAGATGAACGCCACCTGCGGCCACGCCGTCGGCGCGAGGGCGGTGCTCGTGGACTGCCGCGTGCGGTATGAGCAGTACGCCTTCGTGGATTAGTTACTGGGAAAGGGTATGCACAATGCACGGACGTGACTTTGCAACCGGTATGCACCCATTTTTTTCCATGATGTAACCTTCGGCTTGGCTGATTCGGTTTAGCTTACACGGCCGGGTGCATGTGTTTAGTGTTCTGTGGCTCGATTTGTATTGTCGATATTTTTCTTTTGAAAAGTTCATTATCTTCTTCCATCAGCATTTACACATAGAGTAAATAGCATAATACTATCATAATTGGAGTTAGAGGAAAGGACTTTGGTCGGGAGGCACGTCGCGTACCTTTGGAAAAAAAAAAGGCACGATCGTGCTTCTTAAAAAAAAACACGAATCGTAGTTCTAAAAAAGAGGCACGGCCTGCGGGAGGCGGAGGCACGACCGTGCTTGCTCGAAAGGCACGTGTGCTCCAATAAAAAGGAAAAGGGAACCGTCAGATTGTGTTACTTGGCACGCACACGGAACGCCACTTGTCGAGCGCGGAAGAAGTGGACATGTTCATTGCTATGGGTACTCTATAATTAGTGATTTCATCTTTCTCCTTTTCTTTTCTTTTCATTTTTTTTCTGTAGAAAAACAAAGAGCACTTTTCTCCTAATGGGCCCAGTGTGGCCCATTCGGGGTAATCCACTATATTTGGTTAGTTAAAGTACATTTTAATATTTAATTTATTTAATTAAATACTAAAACACATATAAATAATCTTCCGAACAATTCAGAACCATGGAACTTTTTTTGACACCCCTTCGGAACAATTTTGGAGTTCTTTTATTTTTTTCGGTGATCCCAAATCTATCCTAAATGCGTCGAATACCCTTAAGCGTGACACCCTACGGTTCGGGACAACTCCAGACATGATCGAGACACTCTCTCATCAATGACCAACAGAGGGATCTGGCTATCCATGATGGCCCCTGTGCTTCCACGAATTTACTTCAACGTTTGAACCTTTAACGTTGAGTCCTAATCCATTTGTCGCTACGATACTTTGTTTGTCCAAGGTTTGATCATCGGTATCCCATACCTAGTTCATCCTCGTTATCGACAAACAATATTTACTCGTCCTGTGATATTACAACGCCGTGACCTAATCATATGCTTGCGCAAGCTATATGATGTAATATCACCAAGTGGGTCCAGAGTATCGATCTGTAGTACCTGAGTTACACCTGTATGGTCACCCTGTTATGGTGTGACGGTGGATGCAATCAAAGCATCCTCTAGTGATAGAAATTACATATGATCTTTACGGTCTAAGGATCGGGTTACTACGTTACCGAGTTATCGCAATGTTAAACTATGTGACTGGATGACATCGCAATACTTTGATTTGAGTGTGCGTCTATCATATCATTCACTAATGACATGATTACATTGTCAGCGGACGTATGTGTCCTCATGACCAGGAAATCTTGATCATCAATTGCACAATGAGCTAGTATACTGGAGTTAACTAGGGACCTGGTTGTTTATATACTACAAGTGTATTAATGTTTATGCTTAATATAGTTATAATATAGTATAAAGCTTATTATGAACTAATGAAATATGGTAATAAACATACTTTATTATTTGCCTCTAGGGTATATTTCCAACAATTCAGGTGGGAGAGCTCTCCCCTGGTGATTCCTCAAAAAAATTGGAGTTAAATTATCGAAAAACTACCACTTTTGAAGTTTTTACGATACCTACTTCCTCTATCGAAAATGCATATGTACCTACACAAGCGATATATATCATATCCACACCATTCACTGAAAAGCATGTTGCTTCGAGATCTATGCAACCATGCACCAGATTGGATTGCATAAAGTATTTTGTACATACTAGTATTTTAGTGCACACTAATAGAATATCCAGGTATGGTTCATGTTGATGTGATGATTTTTCTAAATTAACAATGTACACTAAATATAACTGTTGAGGTGCAACGCGGATCTCAATGCACGAATGAATGGTGTGGATATGACATGTATCGTTTGTTCTGGTACAAGATCCGCACTCGCACTCATTTTGTAAGTCAATATTTTAATAATATACTCTCTTCGATCTCTAATAAGTGTCGCTCATGTAGTGCAAAGGTAATAAAATATTTCGCTACCACCCGAAGCTTATATGGAGATTTATGCGCACCAAGCTTGGTCCTAGACATCTATATAAAAGTCTAGTTATTCCTCTCCACCGCACCATTTTCTTAAGGGGTATATGTGATGACATATTGGTGCTTGATCCTCTCACCACTCAAGAACTCATCCATAGTATAATTCTTGAATTTGGTGGCATTGTCACTTCAAATAGCAAGTTCTCATAATTGTGTTGACGCCGAGCTTCCTTGGAAAATTGGATGAAGGTGTCTTGATTTTCATCCTTTGTATTGAAAACCCCATGTATATCTTGTATAAGCATCGACAATCACAAAGAAAAACCTCCTCCCACCCATGATATCATAATATATAGGTACAAAAAGATCCAAATGAAGGAGGTCAAGGGGCCTCGAAGATGTAATGATAGTCTTCAACTTGTGCTTCTTTTCATGTATTTTCCGATAATGCAAACACTATAAACACATGCTTTGGAAAAATATGCATCAATAGTCCAAGAATGTGCTTCCTGTGTAGAAGAGTTTGTAAATTTCTCATAGGTACGCGGGTTAGCCTAAGTTGCCATAGCCACCTCAACCTTGGTCATTAGACATGTTGCAAGATGTGAGATCTATTTTAAAAAATAGACCACATAAAGGTTATTTTCAACATGACCAACAAATATAACTTTGAGATTATCACTTATAAGGATGTCCACATGAAATTTAGTAAAACAAGCCATAACCAGGACATGCCAATTGGATAGTAGAAAGTATATCATCATCATTTAAGGTCATGGGTTTACAGGTTGCGAGAGACTTAAAATTAGAATATTTATGTTGGTTAAATGACTCGGTGAGAGATATAAGCCCCCCCCCCCCCGCTTGAAAAGCTTTAAGTTTTTCTCAAGGATATTAAAGTCGTCACCAAGCTTATTATAAGCAACTTGAAGCTCAGGTGTTTGCATGGGCATTGATGGATTAGTAAAGTGAGGCCTTCATGGCTTGTGACTCTTGGAGTATCACATGTCTCCTTTACCTTTATATGTAGGTTTTCCACATTCTCAATGTAATCATCACGTTTGACAAGTGACTTGAAGAGATTGCGTAAATGAGCAAGAGACTCCCCACTAAGAGTCTTCATGAAGGTCAATGAGGCATCCTCATCATAATCAACATCATGGTCACACCCATCCTCAAAATCCTTTAGTGAAGAGTTGGGAGTGAAAATAGTGGGTTAGTGTAGGAATGGAGTTTTTTATTACCTATTTTTCCATGAGGCTCAATGAGTGATAGGCTTGTTCACTAGGGGATTCAAAGAGGCTTGTGTACGAGGAGGAGGTCGTCGAGCACAAGGTGGCAAGGAAGTTTACAAAGTGAGTTGTGAGTGAAGCAAAGATGCGAGCATGTGAAGACCTTTAATGTCGTCCAAACAAGGAGGAAGGAAAAATGGACATATATAAGATGGACAAGATTTGAGAGAGGAAGACGAAGTGATGTCAACCAAGTCAAATGCATCAAATACGGATAAGATCAACTTCTTGTGAAGGATGAGAAGATCAAGCATAGATGGCGGGAGTACTTCGAAAAGCCTCAAGAAGTTATATCATAGCCATTGAGCACAACTTAAAAAGAATGACAAGCATGAAAAAAATCAAATTTGTTTCAATCCTGGGAGGTCGACCATGAAAGCCATTTTCCTGGCACGCTAACTTATGAAGAGATGCAGAGAGAAAAATAATACATGCATACATTATTCGTTGACTTTGTTAAGGCCTGCAATAAGATATAAAATGTCATATGGTGGTCCTTGGAGAAAAAACAAAGTCTCGACAAAGTACATTACCTTTATCAAGAGCATGTAACATAAAGTTGTGACAAGTCTTCAAACAAGTGATTGTGACACCGATGACTTTGCAATTAAAATAAGACTGGATCAAGGGCCAACTTTGAGCCTTTATCTTTTTTGCTTTGGTAATGGATGAGATCACAAGGGCTATACATGGAGATATCCCATGGTCCATGCTCTTTGCAGAGGATGTCGTGATACTCGATGATAGTAACACGGGTTTAACATAAAATCAGAGTTGTAGAAACCGATTTTAGAATCGTAATGATTATAGTAGAACTAGAACCGATTACATGAGGTTTTCATCCGATTTTCAATGTACTTTCTTCGTTCTTTCTAGTTTTCATCCGGTTTTCAATTTACTTTCTTCGTTCAGTTTAGTTTTGTTTCTTTATTTTATTTTGATTTTTTGTTTCTTATTTATTTTCTGCCCTTTTTTGGGTTTTTATTTTCATTTCCCCCTTTATTTTATAGGGTAAAATACACCAATTTATTTTGAAAGCAACATGATTTTATTAGACATGTGAATATTTACAAAAATGATATGAACATATTTGTAAAAGTACGTGGACACCTTTTTTGAGAAACCTAGATATTATTTAAAAATATACATGAATTTGTATGTTAGTGTGAAATTTATATTTAATATATACATTTTTTTTGCTAAATAGTGTAAAAAATATGTGAAATGTTTGAACTTTTTACATTTTTTTTTAAAGTGGCATGATTTTTTTTTCAAACTACATTAGAGCCCAATTTGATGTTCTTGGACTTGGTCTCCAACAATGTTACGGGGCATCCTGAGAGAAAACCACCGAACCCAATGTGCGCGGAAAGTCAGACCCTCTGTGTGCAAGACATGTTTGTGTGCATGTGGTATACAGTAAGTTTTACCTCTAGACCTATGTATACGAGGGCCAGAAGGTCACTTTTACCTGTAGAGATATTTTATGAACCCCTTGTGCATGACCCCTGTACCCCATGTGCACGTGGTAAGCTGCCAAAATCTACAAAGTGATTTTTTTAAGGGAAACAGCAAGACTCTGTTGTGTTATTTTTATTAATTTTCAAATAAATGATACAAAATCTTGAAAAAGTAAAACAAAGCTATACAAAAGCAGAAAGGTATAAACAACCCTAACTAACAAAAACAAGAAAGAAGAAAATAATGCAACAAAATTACAGAGAAATATGATACACACAAAGGCACTATCTGAGAGCAGCCTCAGTTTTGCATGTCAGCATAGGCCTTCCTCTTTGCCTTGAAAGTTAGCCATGCGATCCTACAAAGTGAAATTGAGATATGTATTATGGTTGTGGATGGATTTGGGCTAGCTGGTATAATTGTCTTTGGCTTGTTTTCACACAATTAATCATTTGAGCATTTTGATCCCTATTGATAGTGCGGTGATCCTATGGCTCAAAGACATAAAACAAACTCTGAGTCGAAGAATAACCATACATTTTTATTTTTGAAGTGGCGGTGGGGGTTTAAAATATCCTTTAAAATAACATCTAAAGGACCGATGATATGAGTCAAATTTAATAATCTTCATTAGTCCTATTAAGAAAATTTTCATCTCACCAAAACTTCCATTTAGAGCTTAATGCACTTTCAGGAGGAGTTTGGAGTGATCAGGGGAAGTAGAAGTGAAACTAAAGACACATGGTGATGGATACACTGATATACATAATGCTACTAAAGAGAAGAAAGTTTGGTTTATATGCCTAAAACAAGATATGATTGCAAACCACATAGAGAGTACAAGGTGTCAAGGAAGTTTACAAAGCAAGCCGTGAGTGAAGTAAGGAGTCGGTCGTGAGAGGACCTCTAACATCATTCAAACACGAACAAAGGTCAAAGGGACATATTTAAGCTGGTCATGATTGGAGAGAGGAAGGCCAGTGATGTCAACCAAGTCAAATGCATCGAAGGACGGATCAGATCAACTTCCGGTGAAGGACAAGGAGATCAAGCATAGATGGCAAGCGTACTTCGACAAGCCTCAAGGGAGAAAATTAGATTTCTACCATTGAGTTTGACGACTCCTTTGATGATATCGATAGACAATTTGTGCGACGAATCCAAGAATCCGAGGACGGGGAGGCTTTGCCTTGGATCAAGAGATGGGCCATGAGTGTATGCCCCTTAAGGTGTGTATAGGCCTTGAAGGCATAGTGATAGTGTGGTTAACTAATCGTTAATCAAGATTCACGAAGAATGAATGCATGTTATATTAGTATTATCTTGAAGAGCAAGTTTGTACTAATTTCCATGGAATTAAACTAATGAGCCATACAAGGAAGTTATGACATAGAGTCATTGAACACAACTTTAGAAAAGAAACAAATGTGACAAAAAAAACAGTTTTCTTTCATGCTTGAAAGGTTTACCATGGAAGGTATTTTCCTGATACGCTAACTTATGAAGAGGTGCAGAGAGAAAAAAAAAGCATACATTCTTTGTTGCCTTGGTGAAGGCATGCAATAATATATGTAATGTCCTGTGGTGATACTTGGAGAAAAATAAAATCACGACAAAGTATGTTACTTTTACTAAGAACATGTAACATAAAGTTGTGGCAAGTGTCTAAACAAGTGACTAGGACACTGATAATTTCTCAATTAAAATAAGAGTGCATCAAGGGTCAGTTTTAAGCTTTTTTTTTGCTTTGGTAATGTATGAGGTTATAAGGGATATATAAGAAGATATCCCATGGTACATGCTCTTTATAGATGATATCGTGTTATTCGATGATAGTCACACGGGGTTAATATAAAGTTAAAGCTATAAAAACATTTCCTTGAAACCGAATACATAAGGTGTTCATTAATTTTTAATGTACTTTCTTCGTTCTTTCTAGTTTTCATCCGGTTTTCAGTTTACTTTCTTCATTCAGTCTAGTTTTGTTTCTTTATTTTATTTTAATTTTTTTGTTTCCTTTTTCTTTTCTTTATTTTTTGGGAGTTTTCTATATTTTTTATTTTTATTTTCCCTTTTGTTTTATAGGATAAAATATAACAATTTATTTTGAAAGCAACATGATTCTTTTAGACATGTAAACATTCACAAAAAATGATATGGAAGATTTACACTAATTTTCATTTTCCCCTTGATTTTATAGGGTAAAATATACCAATTTATTTTGAAAGCAACTTGGTTCTTTTTGAAATGTGAACATTTACAAAAAATGGTATGAACATATTTTAAAAAGTAGGTGAACATTGTTTTTTGAGAAATCTGGATATATTTTTTAAAATATACATGAATTTGTATGTTACTGTGACCATTACATTTAAATTATATGAACATTTTTGCTAAAATAGTGAGAAAATATGTGTTTTTTTAAATTCTTACAATTTTACTTTCTGAAAAAAGTGGCATGATTTTTTTAAAACAAGGTTAAATTTTCTGTAAAAATACCCCGTAAAAAAAGATCTGTAGAAATGTGTGAACGACTTTTGCAAACTGCGTGAACTTATTTTTTCGAGCAACGTGAACATTTTATTTCACGATCTTTAATTAGTTAACGTAGTTGGGCCATGCCCAGTTTGTATGTAACCGCGGAAGGTTATATATACTCACACAGACCCGACCCACCAGATCAAAATTCATTCCCACCCTGTCTCCAACCGCTAAAGAAGCAGAGAGGAAGAACACCTGGAGAAAAATCAGAGGAAGCCCGTCTCCGTCCATGGCGAGCACCGGCGGTGTCGTCACCACAGCCGGTGGAGTCGTCTCTGTCCCCGGTACCTGGACACCACCCAGAAGACGTGTCTCCGTCGTTTCTGTGCGTAGGAGGAGTGCCCCCGCTCGGGTCCGCTGTTCTTGGCGCGACGAGCAGGACGCTGCGGACCGGTTTCTTGATTCCGGGAGAGATCTGTTCTTGAGGGCGCTGCACTACCAGGGCCGGTCCAAATTAATTTTGGGCCCGGGGCGAACCAATATTTTTACTAAATTTTTATACTTATCTAGATCTTATTTTTTTAATGAGTTATAGTCTTACAAACATATTTATCTTTTGTTTTAGTTTACCCCCATGGTAGTGTATTAGAATTAATAAATATTAGTTCGTTATTTATGTTTGTACTGGATATCGCATAAAAATAATAAAATGTATTTTGTAACAAAAAAATATTTTGTATAAGGAAATGCTAGACTTATATTTTTGTAACCAATGTTAGACTTATATTTTTTTATATTACATAATTTATATTTCTCCGTTCCGGGATATAAGGTGTATATGTTCTGTTAGAAAAAAGTCAATATCTATGATATCTAAAAAATATAATATGAAAATATGTTTCAAGATAATTGTGATGATGCTAATTTGGTATAATTTATACCAATATATTTATCTACAAATTTGATCAAAGTCATATAAATTTAACATTTTCGAAAAATATATATACATATATCCAGGAATTGAGAATATAAATTATGGTAAATATCCTCAAAAAGTATGATCCAATAAATATCATGTTAGTAGTTTCTAGTATATGATTAAATAAGCACATCTATAGAAAGTTTTATAATATAAACTGAGACAATGATCTCATTTTTAATATTTTTTGTTTAGCAACAGACAATTTTTCTCAAATTGTACATAATTTGTACTTTGTAATGAAAGAACAATGCTTAGAGTAATTACCAACAAATATAAAATGTGTGCATTATAATCTGTTTTCATATTTAATTTTTATTATTTGATATGCACTTATAAAATGTGATTGCTAATATGTTATCATCATTACAACATTTTGTTTTGTGGATATTTTTGTTCATATATATTGATATTAATTTAGACATATTATAGGTGAAACCCATTTTCAAAATTGTGTGTTGTCGAACAAAATTTTCATTCATGCATTCAATTAAATAGAGTGAGTACTAATATTTGGTTATATGTAATGGATAATAGCATAGATATTATTTATATATATATATATATATATATATTAATTTTGGGCCCTTTATTTCTCGGGCCCGGGGCGGTCGCCCTTTTTGCCCGGCTTATGGGCCGGCCCTGTGCACTACCCTGAGACGCGGAGGAGGATGCGGGGCCGCGCCGGAGCCATGGTTGCGGAGGCGGAGGCGGAGCTGCTGCTCGAGCTCAAGGAGGGGATCGGCGGCGATGGCGGACGCGGCGGCCCCGGAGGACGAGGTGTATTGGTTGGAGCATCAGGAAGTGGGGATCGCATCCCACTCCGGCGGGGTCCCCTCTTCTTGCTGGCCAAGGAGCGCGATGACAATGGCGAGGACGCGTACGACGACAGCGCGGCAGACGTACTGTGCGTAGGCCTCAACGTCTTCGCTGAGGAGGATGGCGGCGGCGGCGGCGGCGACGGCGACGCCTGCTAGGATTTGACGGCGGCGACGCCTTCGCTTATTAGGAGGAGGATGGGAGAGGATGACGGGCTTCGCAGGCGGCATCCGGGCGGGCGGGATGAATCTTTGGACATTTCCGTTTGTTTTTCCCCATTGAAGTCCATTCTTGAAAACTTCTGTGGTTCTTGGATAGTTCGTGAAATTCTCCTGATCTATGATCGTTGGTTGTATCTTGTATGATCCCGTTAGGTGTGATTCTTGCAAAGTTGAGATGGTAACTTCTTGCACTGTATGAAATCATTTCTTTCGTGATATCCTTTCGTCCATTTCCATTATCTACATTGTTTTCAATCTGAGATGTGCTGCTTCAATCTTTTTTCTTTGAGCTTACTGCTTCTTCAACCTGAATAGCAGTAGACGTTCGTATATTTACTTCTCCGTTGCATTGGTAATTTTCTTTTTGTGATGAGCTGAAAGGTGGCATGCTCGGCTTTCAGCTACACTTCCGCGGCGAGGTGTACATCGAGTGGCGCCGCAAGATCTCGCTTGCGAGCGCGTGTTGGGGCGTGGATTGAAACGATAGAAAAGGGGGATCACCGACCTGAACACTTGGATACATGATAATTGCTCTAACTATAGTGCAAGTGTACATGATAGATCAAATTCTCTTGTTCTACCTATTTGAAGCTAATTTGTTTGCATTTTCTCTGTAAATGTAGTGGAAGCAATTATCTTGTCTTGTGGTGAAAAAATAGAAAAAATTACAAAGATGATACAGATTGCAGTGGAAGGCCCACCATACTTAATCTACATTTTTACAGAAAACCTTCCACCGGGAACGGCTACAATATAATTTGTGTTTGAGGTGAAAGAATAGAAAAGGACAATCTGAGCCATCAGATTAGATATCAATTGTACAGATTCTGGATAAGGTTATGTTCCCAGTAAATATACATTTTTAGGGAAAAATCTCAACAAAAAATTACATATAAACAATACAGTTGCAGCATCAACTTCAAGTCTCTCATCCATTTCTAAATCTGCACAACGCTAATATCATCTCCATCAAGCATGTACATATTTATTTTGCAAAAAAAAAAACATGTACATATTTGTGTACACGTCATCCCATTCAAGAACATACGTTAAATGTACATGTGAAACCAGATCATCAAAAAATAAACACAACACAGAAGATATGACAAAAAAGAATCTGAATCACAAAGGAAAAAGCACACTAGTCCAACCTCAATAGACACCTTCTGAACTTACACTATGTTGGGGAAAATGAATTTCAACAACATATTCCATTTTGGGTACACTCATATCAAGTGATACATACCATGAGAGGATTATTTTTAGTGCATTATGCCCAGCAAGCATTGCTAATTTGCTATTAATTTTTTTATAGAAGCTTTACTATCTTCATATTAAATGACAAAATATGATTTGGCTGATCTTTACCTCCTGTTATAGTGCTTCTTGCTCATCGAGCTTCATGTGGAGCATTTCATGTTTGTAAGCAAGGGAAGCCTTTTCTAAACACTTCTTCTCTCCATTTGTACTCTTGAAACTTACCGTTATCAGAGCATCATCCATCATTCCATCTATAAATACAAACAATCTAATAGTTTAAATCACAAGGCAAGTAACTGAAAACAATTATGCTCTTTGGTGGAATAAATGGTTGTAAGGAATAAAAATACAGGAAGTTGTAACAAGCTTATCTTCTGTACTTTAAGAACTTGAATACTAGATTTAGTTGACTAGCATGAAACATTGACCACGGTAATGCATCCTTGCAATCAAAATACCAACATTTGTTGGGTAAACACTCAAAAGAATTGCTTGTAATAGTGATCTAGTGCCTAGTAAGTATTTATACTACAAAATTCTAGGGTTAAATAACAATTCAGATCCCTAATCATGTGCATGTCTAACAATTAAGAATGGAATTGAAGTTCTTTTTCTAACATGTAGATGATGAAAATGTAAGATACTTACCACAAATGATTGAAGGCGTGTTAGAATGATGTAGCATAAAGACATATGTCACACCAGTCAAGAGAAAATCACTGAACATCGTACGGAAAAAATATATCACAGCTTGACAATGACACATCACTTGTATCCTCGAAAAATTTAAGGTGCAATTTGACTTCATTGCAAGCTCGAACTTCTTAATATTTTGTTAAATGACAAGTTCAGTACTTCAGTTGTCTCCAAGGCAACAGGAAAAGAAATATTCATGAATGCTCATGTAGAATAAGAATTTGCAATGGCTCATTGATTTAAAGGCAAGTCACACACACATGATTTAATTACAACAGAGCATCCTCATCTCATGGGTATAAATTCTATGTTCAGACTTAGGAATTGAAAAGAATATTTTATATATGTCCTACATATATATCCAGGTTTTTACTTAATTCAATAGTTGAAAACAAAGAATTTGATGGCATGTATAAGATTTGCTTCTCATATCTAAAAGATTAATGTCAAATTTCATTTTGTATATCAGTACCTAACGTATGAACTGCATCCAGTGAAGCACCACCTACTATCCCACCTCATTGTGCATGAAAACTTGGAAAACATAAAGTGCCTAGCTCAGATAAACATATTTATACACCATACCAAACTACAAATTTTAGTTTACATCCTAGCTTTGCCTCTAAGTGTCGGCATCACAACATGGATTATTCTCTAAACAAGATGTTCCTCTACTACCACGAATGAACATTTAGGACTAGTCCCCAACACTATGAAGTCTTGGTCGAACTAGGCTGTGATGCACACATAATATTCTTATTGAAAGGTTCTGTCACCTTTGTTGGAATAAATCGTACATGCATGTACCTAGAACCACCAACCGCTAAATAGCATCCATCTCTAAATTTTGTAGAATGCCTACAATGCGAATACCCACTGTAATATTACTTATGTACTCACAATTTTGTGATGAAAAATGAAACCTCGACTATGATGACAATCAAACATGAAATCATCATCCCAATTATAGCATAGACAGAGAAAACACAAGTCCACAATCTTCTAGTCCATCATTCTTTTTGTTAACCACCTGTCCTGAACTCCCAAAATGCACTTATCACCCCCATCATCCAAATCATTTTGTTGTCTAGAACACAACACCACCAAAATGTGGAGTGCAATGTCACAATCTCTATAAATCCACTATCCAAACTATAGATAATGCAGCTTCAACATGCTTCAGAATCAATGTAACCAAAGCATTGAAAATTAAGAATCTACAAGCTAAGACATGGGCACATGGCATCAACTTTGACTTCAGGTTCAGATTAGTTCGGTACCCAACAACGTAGTGATAAAATCCCTAACTACGACAGAGAAAATCACCATGGCGGCATTAGGGAGCAGCGAGGTATCAACCTTGCAGCTTGTGCACGGGAAGGGTGGGCTTCTCACTGTAGACTTGGTAGAGGCATGCACGGAGAAGGTCAGGTGGTGCCTCAAGTAAGCTACGCGGGGTGGGTATGGGAGCACCCAAGGAGCCAGATTCCACCGCTGCGGCGGCGGCGGCGGGGAAGATTGAAACTGAAGACCATGAATCCAAAGTATTTGGGAGAAGCAAGCCCTCAAAGCCAAGCACATCAAGTGTAAGTGTTAGGTCTGACCATGGATCGAATAATAAATGGGAAGAACACGAGTAATTGGGCACTCGCAGATGAAAAATGTACTCAAAGAGGTAGGGTTTGGTGCCGATACAAAGGGAGGAACCCTATAGCTAACTAGATGACTAATGAGTAATATCTTCCTGAAGTTCTCGCACAGTCCGACGTGCTATTTATTACATGTGTGTTAACCGTCTAGAAGTTACACTGTCTGAAACCATTGGAAACAACTAGATGATAAATAATGAGTTGATTTCCATCGTACGATCTTGTCAATCCGTTCTCGTTCCATCTCCAACGTTCGTTGGCTGAACTCTTCCTGTCTTCCTATGCTTCGTGTGTTGATCTCCAGAGAGACTAGGATGTGGCCTGACAATGCCTCCCTCTTGATAATCGATTTTTTCCTTTAGTTGAAAGAGCTTGTGACCTGAAAAATGGTTGTTAAGAAACATGGCATCTTCCCTATGTAGCATCGCCGGGGGCGAGGCTCTTCCATTGCACAAAATAGTGTTCCACAGGTGTCTTGTTGCATTGCACAATACGGCGATCCAGCACTGCTACTGGGTACGTCTTGACGTACCCCTCCGGTTTAACTAGAGGGACATGAGGTAGAGGTATTGCACGGTGTCCCACGTGTTGCTTCAGTTGACTGATGTGGAAGACCGGATGGATATCTGTTCTAGATGGGAGTTGCAATTTGTGTAAGACATTCCCCACATGCTGCACAATCATGAAAGGCCTATAGAAATTTTATCCGAGCTTCACTGAACCGCGCAATACAAACACATTCTTCTTGTAAGGTTGCACCTTTAAGTACACCATGTCCCCCACCTCAAAATGACGCTCGGTTCTTTTCATGTCTGCAAAATATTTGATTATGTTCTGCACTTGTACCAGATTCTCGTTAGGTTCTAGACCATTTTTTCTCTACCTTCTAATGTGATTATATCCTTTGGTGTCAGTGTACTAGGCAGAGAGAACTCACATATCGTGGGGGGGGGCTTGTAGCCGTAGAGAGCTTCAAATGGGGTGCATTTAAGGGAGGTGTGGTACGAAGTGTTGTACCATATCTCTGCAAACACCAGTCATTTCATCCTGTGTTTTGGTTCTCGAAATACCATTCCCCTCATATATGCTTCAAGGCAATGGTTCACACATTTATTCTGGCCATCTGTATGAGGATGATCGGTGGTACTGAAACGAAGGTCCATGCACATGCAATCAAAGAGCTCACTGTACATCTTGGATGTGAATATCCTGTCCCTATCTGGTATGATTACCATGGGAATGCCATGTCGCTTTATAACTAGATCCACCAGGGCCTGGAAAATAGAGTATACAAAGTGTGGGTGAGACAAGGGAAAAAAATGTGCATACTTTGTCAGTTTGTCCACCACAAACGAGGATTACTTATTTGCCCTATGATTTCGGAAGATTTTCAATAAAATCCATAGAGATGTGTGCCCATGCCATTGGTGCTACTTCAATTGGATCCAGTAGTCCAAGGGGGGTAGACGTGCTCAATTTTGGTGATTAGGCACACACGACACTGAGTGAGAAAAAAATCCACTATTTTCCTCATATGGGGCCAATATAACACGCTTTTAATTCTATGATAGGTAGCTTTGACAACAGAATGCCCTCCTTGAGCAGAAGCATGGAAGTTCTGGAGTAATTGTTTTATGAATCCATTTTCAACTCCCACATATAATCTGTTTTGAATTTTAGTAGGCCATCCTGGAGTGTAAACTGTGGAGAATTACTGACATCAGTTGCAATCGTGCGTAATAAGGTATAGTTGTCCATGTCTCCTTGGTAGTTAAGCTTAACATCAGCAATCCATGTTGGGATTACTATTGTCATGTTCTGAAGCTGAGAGTGGTCCACCACATCTCTCCTAGACAGTGCATCAACCACCAGGTTTTCTTATCCTTTTTGTATTCAAGTTGATAATGTCAAGAGAGGTCGGGGAGGCCAAACTTGACTTGGGAGGAGTCTGTGAAGAGAGATCTGAAGGACTGGGTTATCAACAAAGATCTATCTATGGACAAGGGTGCTTGGAATTTAGCTATCCACTTCCCAGAACCGTGATTTGGTTTCGATATTGAGAGATAGGAGGCCATGCATGTGCCCTATTGACTGCATTGAGCCTTTGATGTTTGAATCTAAAATCATTCTCCTCGGAACGTGAGAATCGAAGGAAGAAACTTTGCTGCTTCAAGCAAGAATATAGTTCACCAAATCAAACAGATTCTAAGGCCAGCTTGAACCCATATAGATATAGTTGGCAATTCAGATTTAATATCCATATCATAAATCTTTGTGATATTTTTCCATGTTCACTATGACATCAAAAAAATTGACAACTTTTCTATTTCCCAATCAACTAAAAATGCAACTCAAATCATTCGATTTTGCTAGAGGGGAGCAGTGCAGCCTCGAGGGTGAGCTAGGACCTCACCAAAGTAAGGTACAACGAGGCTCACCTCCGCATCGCAGTCAAAGGGAGAGCGATGATTCTCTGCTTCAGGTGATCGAAATATTCATTAAAAATGAAATTGTGGCAATATTTTGCAACAACGTTTATCCATGTGTTACGAATGTCCTATTTAAAACTATAAAATAATTCTTAAATAATAAAATATCGAAGAGCATCAGTAATCCAAAGCGATGTAGTGCCTCTCGTGACACGCCGCCACCTAGTGCCTCCCTCCTCCAATCCCTTCCCTCCCAGCATCGGCGAGGCCGCCTTCCACACAGAGGCATCTGATACGTCCCTAATGTATCAATATTTTTTTGCTTGTCCACGCTTATTTTGGTGACATTGTTACATGTTTTGATGCACTTTCATACCATTTTCAACATATTTGGGACTAACATATTAACCTAGTGCCCAGTGCCAGTTTTTGTATGTTCTTGTCCGTGTAATGCAGAGATGCTACGTGAGTAGTACCTCCTTGGACCACGGGTCCATGGAAGCAAGCTAGTTAATGTCTTATATCCAATCTTGTGCTTCAATGTTTAGACCTTGTGAGCTTCCTAACATGATCAAGGCACTTTTGTTATGATTGTGAGAGTAATATATTTGGTTCTCCTTTATAGTTTTGTTCTTGAGTATTCTTGCATGTTCACCGTTATCGTTTATTATTTTGGCCAAGTAGTAGATTGTAACTATGTTAGATGATGGGTTCATGCCTCCCGATGTCTGCCTTGAGTGACAGAAACATGAGACTAGGGAATGTGTTATTGCCATTAGGGGTAAAATAGTGGTGCTTATGACTGCGTGTCATAAGGATTGCTTACATTACACATAGAGTGTTAATGCAGTTCTCCATTGCTTTGAGTTCACAACATTAGTTGTGGCTCGCACGGGTCCATGGCGGCAAGCTAGTTGATGTCTTCTCTCCAATCTTGTGCTTCATTATCTAGACCTTGTGAGCTGCTCACATGATCAAGGCATATATGTTATAGTTTCTATGTTGCTATTTTGTGTTTGTTGGGATCCGATGGATTATGAGATTCTGTTTAGTTTATATTTAGTTCTCTTTTATATTGTGTTCTCGAGTAGTCATGCATGTTCTCTATTATAGTTTGTTGCTTTGGCCAAGTAGTAAGTTGTAACTCTAAGAGGGAGCGTTATGCTAGATAATGGGTGCATGCCTCCCGATGTCCATCTTGAGTGACAGAAACATGGGACTAGGGAATGTGTTGTTGCCATTAGGAGTAAAACAACGGTGCTTGTGACTGTGTGTAGCAAAGATTGATTTTTTTAATTTATGCAAATGATTTCTTACATTACATATAGAGTGTTAACGCAATTGTCTGTCGCTTTGAGTTTGCAAAATTAGTTGTGGCTGGCAACTTAATACCAGCGAGTTGTTCTGGATAGATTTCTCAAGGTGGATAATAAGTAAGTAGATGTTTATTAACAAACGATCTACTTGTTTCGGTGTAATGCCCATACGATTCAGCCTTTTACTTTCTACAGCATAATTAGCATTGCGGTGTGTTTATAATTATGTCAATTGCCCAGATGTAATTTGTTCGTCCAACATAGTTGTTTACCATCTTTTGGGAGAGAGGCATCACTAGTGAGCTCCATGACACCCCGGTCCATATTCTCATCATAAGTTCACACCACTACTAATTACTTCCTTATTTCCTTTCAGTTGTATTATTATTTCCCCTCTGAGTTTAACCTTTGTAAACATCAAGGCCGGAGAGTTTTTCAAACTCTATGTACTAGTTGGGAGCAAAGTTAGTTATGTCTTGTGTGCAGGTCTGTTGGGGAACGTAGTAGAAAACAAAAATTTCGTGCCTACGAGTTAAGAACCCAAGATCATCCATGATAGATTGCATACAAGGTTTAGGACAATGCTCACCAACAATTGCAGCGGAAGAAGAGTTGGTGAAGCTCGCGGACGTAGTGGAAGTAGTCGAAGTAGATCTCCCACGAACAGTCCATCGATCTATCCCACGAACAAGTCCCACGAACAGATCTCCGAGAAGAAGAAGAAGCTTCTGGAAGAAGGATCAAAGGTATGATCCCTCTACCGGTATCCACACGTCCCGATGTAGCAATCCAGCAGCGCTCCGCCGTCCAGAGAAGAACGCCACCGAGAGAAACTAGAGGAAGAACAGCCTAGCGGCGTCCGGACTAGAACGATCTAGCCCGAATAGAGATTTAGAGGCGCGTGGATTAGCTAGGGCAACCTTGGGGCTTTTCTGGTGTCTATTTGGGGCTACCCATGCCCCCGAATATATAGGTGGAAGCCTGGGGTCGCAACTTGGGCGAGGGTTCTTCCCAAAGTCGGTTTTGGCCACCAGGAGGAGTCCAACACGGATTCCAGTACGAAACGCCGCGGACTACGGCGTCTAGGGGGGAAACGCCAGGGACCCTGGCCCCCAAGGAAAGTCTATTTCCCACCGACCTACGGCCTTGTGGACCTTCCTACTTGGTCCAGCTTCGGTTTCCGCGTCTTGGAGAGTTCCATAACCCTCCGGATACTTCCATAAGCTCCCGGGAACCTCCCGGGACCTCGCAGAACATTTTTGGAGCTCCCGGAACAATTTCCCGATGTTTCGTACCCTTTCCACAACTATTACCGAATGTTGCAAAAACCTTCCGAGACTATCACAGATGTCTTGTTACCACTTCAAGACTCTTCTTGAATGTTCTGAAATCATCCGAGACCGTTCACGAATATTCTGAAACCATTCGGCACTACCTAGAACATTTCTTATCGCTATCTGAAACATTTTCGGTTCCACCCGAAACAATTCCGGTACATTTGTCTTTTCATCTCCTAGTTCTCTAACAGATTACTACTCGTTAAGTGTGTGACCCAATAGGTTCGGTATTATGCGGACATGACTCGGAACGTCTTCCGGACGTAGGACAACAACCTATTGTCAACAGTCAATAATCAACAACGGAGCCATGGACACCCATGTTGACTCCCACACATACACAAAAAGACTTCGAGTGAACCTTTATGTTTATCGTATACTATTCCCTTTGCTTCGCGATATATGACAAAGTTAGAGGAGAGAAGTTTGGCACCTATGTGAAACAACTTCTTGATCACAAGCCATCAGTTATCCTCATTTCTCGTTTGTCTTCATTCCTCGTTATGTATTCCGGTATCCCCGTGACTGAATCACAAAGTGTCTGGCCAGACGAGAATGGATACCGTTATACCGAGTGGGCCCTGAGTCTATATCTCTTCATCGTGAAGGAGCAAATCCCAGTCTCGAACTATCACCGTTACTAGACACACTGTCCAATGTACCCAGAACTTATTTTACTACTTCTCATTTACGGGAAGATTCATCTAAGAACCAAAGCACATCTTCTTGTGTGAAGCAACTTGACATTCTCATGGTCAAAGGAACTATGTATATAATAACATTTTATGATATGACTTATAACGTTGTTTACGATGAGTTCTCTAAGTATATCATTTAACACTGCGGTCGGTTCAACATCATTGTTCTTCTAACAATATGCTCTCATTGCTATTGACATCCTTGTTACAAGAACAATGTCCATGATTAAGAAAACATAATCATCAATAAGCACATGGGCTGGTGTTAGAGGCAAAACCAGGAACTCTTGTTGTTTACATTTCCACACATGCATATGAGTTTTCTTCTGAATCTCACAGTCAGGATCATTGCAATTATAGCACAGAAATATTAAACATTAATTATGAACATGAATATATAAATAATAACACACTTTATTATTGCCTCTAGGGCATATATCCAACAGTCTCCCACTTGCACTAGATACAATAATACTAGTTACATAAGTTCTCTAACACCAATGGATGTTCGGTGTTGCTCATGCTTTGCTCGTGGAAGAGGCTTCGTCATCGGATCTGACACGTTCAGGTCCGCATGAATCTTGCATACTTTCACATATCCTTTGTCAATGAACTCTCGGATTTTGTGATAACGGCGTTCAATGTGTTTGGATTTCTGGTGGGACCTTGGTTCTCTAGCTTGCGCCACGGCTCCACTATTTTCACAATAGATCTCCATGGGGTCTTCAGCACTAGGAACCACACCAAGTTCAGTGATGAATTTCTTAATCCAATATCCCTCCTTCGTAGCTTCTGAAGCTGCGATGTACTCCGTCTCCGTTGTAGAATCCGCGACCGTATTCTGCTTAGAACTTTTCCAGCTCACGGCACCCCCGTTGAGTGTGAAAACATATCCTGATTGAGATTTTAAGTCATTTGAATCAGTCATGAAGCTTGAATCAGTGTAACCCTTTACAACAAGTTCTTCATCACCTCCGAATACCAAGAACATATTCTTAGTTCTGTTTAGATACTTCAAAATATTTTTGACTGCTACCCAGTGTGCACTACCTGGGTTGCTCTGGTATTTGCTACATATACTCAGAGCATAGGAAACATCTGGTCTTGTACATATCATGGCATACATTACAGATCCAATTGCCGAAGCATATGGAACTGTGCTCATCTCTACCTGCTCCTCAATGTTCTTAGGACACTGACTCTTGCAGAGTACCACACCATGTGACATTGGGAGGAATCCCTTCTTAGATTTCTCCATTCTGAACCTATTCAGAACCTTGTCTATATATGTGCTCTGGCTCAGCCCTATCAGGCGCCGGGATCTATCTCTATGCTTAATGCCCAATATGTAAGCGGCTTCACCTAAGTCTTTCATCGAAAAACTGCTTTTCAATGACTCCTTTATAGTGTTAAGAAATTATTTATCATTTCCAATCAACAATATGTCGTCTACATACAGTATTAGAAAAGATATTGCGCTCCCACTTACTTTCTTGTAAACACAAGCTTCTTCGCCATTCTGGATGAAGCCAAAACCTTTGACCACTTCATCAAAACGAAGATTCCAACTCCGTGATGCTTGCTTTAGTCCATAGATGGATCTTTTAATCTTGCATACCTTTCCAACATCCTTTGGTGCGACAAAACCCTCAGGTTGTATCATGTATACATTCTCCTCGAGGTTCCCATTTAGGAAAGCTGTTTTGACGTCCATCTGCCATATCTCATAGTCGAAATATGCAGCAATTGCTAGTAAAATCCGCACAGACTTAAACATTGCTACTGGCGAGAAAGTCTCGTCGTAGTCAACTCCTTGCACTTGTCGGAACCCTTTCGCAACAAGTCTAGCTTTATGAATAGTGACATTACCATCCGCGTCTGTCTTTCTTTTGAAAATCCATTTACATTCAATTGGTTTCACACCCTCTGGAGGGATCACCAAGTCCCATACTTGGTTTTCGTACATGGATTCCATTTCGGATTTCATGGCTTGTAGGCATTCAGTGGAGTTGGGGCTCATCATTGCTTCTTTGTAGTTCACAGGCTCATCATCTTCTAATATGAATACTTCGTTAGCATACAACTCTGGTAGCTGACGTACTCTGCCTGATCTCCTTGGTTCAGTCACTAGATTCTCAGAAGTTCTTGCATCACTTGCAGGAGCTTCCGGTTCCTTCATCGGAATGACTGCTGGAACAACTTCCAGCGTTTCATTCCTTGGTTCCGAAGGTTCACTAACCTCATCAAGCTGTACTGTCCTCCCACTCACCTCTTTGCTAAGAAACTCTTTCTCAAGAAAAGTTCCTCCTTTAGCAATAAATACTTTGCCATCGGAGGGGTGGTAAAAGGAATAGCCTACGGTGTCTTTGGCATAACCTACAAAGTAGCACTTGTCTTCTTTAGGGTCGAGTTTGTTCGGTTGTAAACGTTTTACATAAGCATCACAACCCCAAATTTTCAGGAACGAAATGTTGGGTTTGTTCCCATTCCATAACTCGTACGGTGTCGTTTCCACAGACTTTGACGGGGCCCTATTTAAAGTAAAAGCAGCAGTCTCTAACGCATAACCCCAAAAAGAAAGTGGCAGATCAGTTAATGACATCATGGACCTCACCATGTCTAATAAAGTTCGGTTACGCCTCTCAGACACTCCATTTCTCTGTGGAGTTCCAGGTGGCGTCAGCTGTGAAACGATTCCACGCTCCATGAGGTGTTCTCTAAACTCATGACTAAGATATTCACCACCACGATCAGATCGTAGAAATTTGATTTTCTTGTCACGATGATTCTCAACTTCGTTCTGAAATTCTTTGAACTTTTCGAAAGTTTCGGATTTTTGCTTCATTAAGTAAATATAACCATATCTACTCAAATCGTCAGTAAAAGTTACGAAGTAAAGATATCCACCGCACGCCGGTACACTCATCGGTCCACACACATCACTATGTATTATTTCCAATAAGTCTGTCGCCCGTTCAACATGACCTGTGAACGGCGTCCGAGTCAGTTTGCCCATCAGACAAGCCTCACACTTATCAAATGATTCGAAATCAAAAGATTGCAAAATCCCATCTTTATGAAGTTTCTGCATGCGTTTCTTCCCGATGTGACCCAGACGGCAGTGCCACATGTAAGTGGTATTTTCATCCTTCTTAAGTCGTTTAGAGCTTATGTTTAATATGTCGTTACTACATTCAAGATCTAAATAAAACAGCCCATTCTTAATAGGTGCAAAACCATAGAACATATTCTTCAAGTAAATAGAGAAACCATTGTTCTCAGACTTAAAATTATAACCGTCGCGGATTAAACATGATCCGGACATAATTCTTACAAATAGCAGGAACGAAATAACAATTATCTAATTCTATGGTAAATCCTGAAGGTAGATGTAGAGTGTAGACGCCCACGGCTTTAGCAGAGATCGTAGCTCCATTTCCGACACGCATCGTCACTTCTTTACTTTCCAGCTTCCTTATTCTCCTTAGTCCCTGTAATGAATTACATATATGAGCAACAACTCCAGTATCAAATACCCACGACTTAGAGTGAGGGCCGGAAAGAAAAACATCTATGACATATATAACTTTTATACCTTCGCTGGTAAAACCAGGCTTCTTTCTATCTGCCAGATACTTCTTGCAGTTCCTCTTCCAGTGACCTTTAGCTTTGAAGTAGAAGAACTCAGTATCTTTGTTAGGGCCAGTACCAGAGGGTTTCTTGGTCTTGGCGCAGGCTTGCCGGCGCCCTTGCCCTTGGACTTGCCCTTCTTCTTGAAACTGGTGGTCTTGCTAACCGCCAACGTGTAGTTAGGGTCAGCCTGCATGGTAGTCTCCGCATTTTTCAGCATTGCAAGCAGTTCATTAACTGACTTATCCATCCTGTTCATGCGATAGTTCCGAACAAAGCCTTTGAAACTTGGCGGGAGTGACATGAGAACAATATCTGTACCCAGTGATTCCGGGACCAGAAATCCCAGCTCAGTCAACCTTTGCCCAAGGCGCATGATCTTTATCACGTGCTCACTGACAGGTGTTCCTTCCTTCATCTTGCCATTCAACATGGCATGAGTTACCTCATACCGTTCAGTTCTAGCGTGTTTGGCATACAGAGCGTCTAACTCCTTAACAATTAAGTGGGGATCGGTGTTTTCAAACCTCCCTTGTAACTCTGATTCCATACACGCAGTCATAAGACACTGAACTGCGGTGCTATCATCAAGCTTAGTCTGATGCACATTCTGCTCAGCAACCGTGGCTTCAGGCCCCGGTGCTGCTGGGAGAGGTGTCGTCAGGACATAGTCCTTCTTAGCACTCCTGAGTACAATTCTCAGGGAACGAACCCAGTCCGCATAGTTGCTTCCATCAGCTTCCAATTTTTCTTTCTCAATCAACGGACCTAAGTTAAACTGGGGATTGACACGGGCCATTTCAATCTACAACATAAACACAAGTTTCACTTTAGACAATGTTCATAATTAAGTTGCACTAATTAATCATACTATTAATTTAATAAGTGCTCCCACTCAGACCAACATCTCTCGTAGTTGATTCTAAGTGATTCAAGATCCAAGTTTAGTCGTCCGCCATTGATGTGACATCACTGATGGCTTAGACTGAATTGGTAGGCCAACTTGCCAATCACGCAAGGGTGATTCTTGTTCATCTTTTGATGGGCGTGTTCCGGTAGCAAACTTTTATCCAAACCGTCAAGACAACCAAGTGCAAATGCAGTGTGTTCTTAACACACCTGCCTTTTATGCGTCACACCATGTGCACCCATGTGACATGACCTGCTCCGGTGTGAAACATAGTATAGACGGTGTTACAGTTGGGAGAACACTATCTACTTGATATTATTTTGCGAGAGATCACCCTAATAAAACACGACTACCGCGCATCAAACAAGGGTGCATCAAAGGGATTAACATCACAGGCAATTCATAAAATATGTGACATGGTATAGCCCTTTGTGTCTTGAAGTTTTCGTCGCCTTCATGACTTCGTGGTTGAAGTCTCCACCCACCACCTTTTGTCCTTGGCGCCGGGACCTCCTCACGGCTTCGGCATGTGTGTTGGTGTCCACCTTCACATCATTGATCATCACCTCGTCTCTATCTATAGCCTTGCCTCAAGCTACTAGACAGTTCTGGCACATAGGCCATAATTAAGTGACAATCATATGACTCCAGTCATCATGCCGTACCACGGCTCGCAGGCCGCGAAAAATATTACATCATATAGCATCTCATACAAACACATTGCAAATCTTGAAGGCTATACCACATCACATGCATTCTCTACAAAAACGAGTTAGATCACTATCTACATGGGTTGTTGCAAATTTTATCGTGGTTGTTAAGAAGGTTTATATGGCAAACGAGAAACCCTAGACAAAACAAAACATGATACTTCTTTTGTTGCTAGTTTAACATACGGGGTGCGTGTAGCAACTAATGCCACAAGCCAAACTTCGTTAAACGCGTGACCCCCGTGTGGATTTGAGTTCATAAAATCCACAAGCCCGTTCATGTAAAAATTTCTATAGCAAGACTAAGATGAGATCCAAGGAATTTGATGTAGTCCATGATCAAGGCAACCAGCATACTAAAAGCAGCATAGAGGGATCATGGCAAAACTCAAACCTTGTAGCAAAATCTCATCATGCCGTCGAGCAAATAAAAGATCACATGACAGGGAAGCAAACAAGAAAATCAATGCCTCATATCAACATATGATCTACCTAAACATGCATCTAATCAAGGATCACTCATGATACCACTGTTGGGGAACGTAGTAGAAAACAAAAATTTCGTGCCTACGAGTTAAGAACCCAAGATCATCCATGATAGATTGCATACAAGGTTTAGGACAATGCTCACCAACAATTGCAGCGGAAGAAGAGTTGGTGAAGCTCGCGGACGTAGTGGAAGTAGTCGAAGTAGATCTCCCACGAACAGTCCCTCGATCTATCCCACGAACAAGTCCCACGAACAGATCTCCGAGAAGAAGAAGAAGCTTCTCGAAGAAGGATCAAAGGTATGATCCCTCTACCGGTATCCACACGTCCCGATGTAGCAATCCAGCAGCGCTCCGCCGTCCAGAGAAGAACGCCACCGAGAGAAACTAGAGGAAGAACAGCCTAGCGGCGTCCGGACTAGAACGATCTAGCCCGAATAGAGATTTAGAGGCGCGTGGATTAGCTAGGGCAACCTTGGGGCTTTTCTGGTGTCTCTTTGGGGCTACCCCTGCCCCCGAATATATAGGTGGAAGCCTGGGGTCGCAACTTGGGCGAGGGTTCTCCCCAAAGTCAGTTTTGGCCACCAGGAGGAGTCCAACACGGATTCCAGTACGAAACGCCGCGGACTACGGCGTCTAGGGGGGAAACGCCAGGGACCCTGGCGTTTTGCCCTGGCCCCCAAGGAAAGTCTATTTCCCACCGACCTACGGCCTTGTGGACCTTCCTACTTGGTCCAGCTTCGGTTTCCGCGTCTTGGAGAGTTCCATAACCCTCCGGATACTTCCATAAGCTCCCGGGAACCTCCCGGGACCTCGTAGAACATTTTTGGAGCTCCCGGAACAATTTCCCGATGTTTCGTAACCTTTCCACAACTATTACCGAATGTTGCAAAAACCTTCCGAGACTATCACGGATGTCTTGTTACCACTTCAAGACTCTTCTTGAATGTTCCGAAATCATCCGAGACCGTTCACGAATATTCTGAAACCATTCGGCACTACCTAGAACATTTCTTATCGCTATCTGAAACATTTTCGGTTCCACCCGAAACAATTCGGGTACCTTTGTCTTTTCATCTCCTAGTTCTCTAACAGATTACTACTCGTTAAGTGTGTGACCCAATAGGTTTGGTATTATGTAGACATGACTCGGAACGTCTTCCGGACGTAGGACACCAGCCTATTGTCAACAGTCAATAATCAACAGCGGAGCCATGGACACCCATGTTGACTCCCACACATACACAAAAAGACTTCGAGTGAACCTTTATGTTTATCGTATACTATTCCCTTTGCTTCGCGATATATGACAAAGTTAGAGGAGAGAAGTTTGGCACCTATGTGAAACAACTTCTTGATCACAAGCCATCAGTTATCCTCATTTCTCGTTTGTCTTCATTCCTCGTTATGTATTCCGGTATCCCCGTGACTGAATCACAAAGTGTCTGGCCAGACGAGAATGGATACCGTTATACCGAGTGGGCCCTGAGTCTATATCTCTTCATCGTGAAGGAGCCAATCCCAGTCTCGAACTATCACCGTTACTAGACACACTGTCCAATGTACCCAGAACTTATTTTACTACTTCTCATTTACGGGAAGATTCATCTAAGAACCAAAGCACATCTTCTTGTGTGAAGCAACTTGACATTCTCATGGTCAAAGGAACTATGTATATAATAACATTTTATGATATGACTTATAACGTTGTTTACGATGAGTTATCTAAGTATATCATTTAACACTGGGGTCGGTTCAACATCATTGTTCTGCTAACAATATGCTCTCATTGCTATTGACATCCTTGTTACAAGAACAATGTCCATGATTAAGAAAACATAATCATCAATAAGCACATGGGCTGGTGTTAGAGGCAAAACCAGGAACTCTTGTTGTTTACATTTCCACACATGCATATGAGTTTTCTTCTGAATCTCACAGTCAGGATCATTGCAATTATAGCACAGAAATATAAACATTAATTATGAACATGAATATATAAATAACAACACACTTTATTATTGCCTCTAGGGCATATATCCAACAGTCTCCCACTTGCACTAGATACAATAATACTAGTTACATAAGTTCTCTCACACCAATGGATGTTCGGTGTTGCTCATGCTTTGCTCGTGGAAGAGGCTTCGTCATCGGATCTGACACGTTCAGGTCCGTATGAATCTTGCATACTTTCACATATCCTTTGTCAACGAAATCTCGGATTTTGTGATAACGGCGTTCAATGTGTTTGGATTTCTGGTGGGACCTTGGTTCTCTAGCTTGCGCCACGGCTCCACTATTGTCACAGTAGATCTCCATGGGGTCTTCAGCACTAGGAACCACACCAAGTTCAGTGATGAATTTCTTAATCCAATATCCCTCCTTCGTAGCTTCTGAAGCTGCGATGTACTCCGCCTCCATTGTAGAATCCTCTACCGTATTCTGCTTAGAACTTTTCCAGCTCACGGCACCCCCGTCGAGTGTGAAAACATATCCTGATTGAGATTTTAAGTCATTCGGATCTGTCATGAAGCTTGAATCAGTGTAACCCTTTACAACAAGTTCTTCATCACCTCCGAATACCAAGAACATATTCTTAGTTCTGTTTAGATACTTCAAAATATTTTTGACTGCTACCCAGTGTGCACTACCTGGGTTGCTCTGGTATTTGCTACATATACTCAGAGCATAGGAAACATCTAGTCTTGTACATATCATGGCATACATTACAAATCCAATTGCCGAAGCACATGGAACTGTGCTCATCTCTACCTGCTCCTCAGTGTTCTTAGGACACTGACTCTTGCAGAGTACCACACCATGTGACATTGGGAGGAATCCCTTCTTAGATTTCTCCATTATGAACCTATTCCGAACCTTGTCTATATATGTGCTCTGGCTCAGCCCTATCAGGCGCCGGGATCTATCTCTATGGATCTTAATGCCCAATATGTAAGCGTCTTCACCTAAGTCTTTCATCGAAAAAATGCTTTTCAATGACTCCTTTATAGTGTTAAGAAATTATTTATCATTTCCAATCAACAATATGTCGTCTACATACAGTATTAGAAAAGATATTGCGCTCCCACTTACTTTCTTGTAAACACAAGCTTCTTCGCCATTCTGGATGAAGCCAAAACCTTTGACCACTTCATCAAAACGAAGATTCCAACTCCGTGATGCTTGCTTTATTCCATAGATGGATCTTTTAAGCTTGCATACCTTTCCAACATCCTTTGGTGCGACAAAACCCTCAGGTTGTATCATGTATACATTCTCCTCGAGGTTCCCATTTAGGAAAGCTGTTTTGACGTCCATCTGCCATATCTCATAGTCGAAATATGCAGCAATTGCTAGTAAAATCCGCACAGACTTAAACATTGCTACTGGCGAGAAAGTCTCGTCGTAGTCAACTCCTTGCACTTGTCGGAACCCTTTCGCAACAAGTCTAGTTTTATGAATAGTGACATTACCATCCGCGTCTGTCTTTCTTTTGAAAATCCATTTACATTCAATTGGTTTCACACCCTCTGGAGGGATCACCAAGTCCCATACTTGGTTTTCGTACATGGATTCCATTTCGGATTTCATGGCTTGTAGGCATTCAGTGGAGTTGGGGCTCATCATTGCTTCTTTGTAGTTCACAGGCTCATCATCTTCTAATATGAATACTTCATTAGCATACCACTCTGGTAGCTGACGTACTCTGCCTGATCTCCTTGGTTCAGTCACTAGATTCTCAGAAGTTCTTGCATCACTTGCAGGAGCTTCCAGTTCCTTCATCGGAATGACTGCTGGAACAACTTCCAGCGTTTCATTCCTTGGTTCCGAAGGTTCACTAACCTCATCAAGCTGTACTGTCCTCCCACTCACCTCTTTGCTAAGAAACTCTTTCTCAAGAAAAGTTCCTCCTTTAGCAATAAATACTTTGCCATCGGAGGGGTGGTAAAAGGAATAGCCTACGGTGTCTTTGGCATAACCTACAAAGTAGCACTTGTCTGCTTTAGGGTCGAGTTTGTTCGGTTGTAAACGTTTTACATAAACATCACAACCCCAAATTTGGACTAACCTATTAACTCAGTGCACCCCAGTGCCATATCCCTTTTTTTGTTGTTTTCCTACTTCAGGTTTCCCCCATATTAAAAATTCTCAAAAAAAAATCCGGGAAAATACAATAAAAAGTCAGCGCTTCGGAAGCTTCCGGAATCACTGAGGAGGGGCCAGAGGGGACCCACCAGGGCCCCAGGCGCCTTCCCGGTGCGCCCTAGGGTGGGGTCGCTCCAAGGGGGCGCCTGGACCCTTGGTCGCCCCCTGGCTTCCCCCTTCGCCTATTTATTCTCCGTCACGGGAAACCTCCGAGGACAGAACCTTTTTTCGCGATCTCGCCTCTGTTCCGCCGCCGCCGCGCTTCCAAGATTGGGAGCGCCAGCAGACCTCTTCCCGGCACCCTGCCAGAGGGAGGATTGACCTCCTGGAGCTTCTCCACCACCATGGACGGTTCCCGAATGATCCGTGAGTAGTCCACCTTGGACCATGGGTCCATGATCAGTAGCTATGTGATGTTCTCCTCCCCTCTTTGTTCTTCATGGATTAGACCTTGTGAGTTGCCCTACATGATCAAGGCACATATGTAATTATTTCTACTGTTGGTATGCTGAGTTTGTTGGGATCTGATGGATTATGAGACTATGTTCAGATTGTGATTGAGTAATATATTTGGTTCTTATCTTTTATATTTTTGTTCTTGAGTAATTCTTGCATGTTCTCCGTTGCTGTTTATTGCTTTGGCGAAGTAGTAGGTAGTGACTCCAAGAGGGAGCGTTATGCTTGATTGTGGGTTCATGCCCCCTGATGACTGGCTTGAGTGACAGAAACATGAGTCTAGGGGATGTGCTGTTGTCACAAGAGGGAAAACAACGGTTCTTGTAACTGCGGTTGCAAGGATGGTTTACTTTACGCAAAGTTCTTTTAATGCAGTTGTTTGTTGCTTTGGGTTTACACTTTGGGTGGGGCTCGCAACTTAATACCAACGAGATGTTCTGGATAGATATCTCTAGGTGGATGATTAGTAGTAGATGCAGATGGATTTCGGTCTACCTATTTTGGCGTACCGCCCATGCTTTTGAGCCTCTTCCTTTCTTTGTAGCATAGTTAGCATTGCGGTGCATTTTTAATCCTGTCAATTGCCCAGCTGTGATTTGTTTACCCCGCATAGCAGTTTTATCGTATTTTGGGAGAGACACATCACTAGTGAACATCATGAGACCCCGGTCCATATTTCCATCACTGTTTACACGCTCAATTTATTTCCCGTTTTTACTTTCCAGTTGCAATTATCATTACCTTTTATCTCTTGCATTTGACCCTTTGTAAACAGCAAGGCCGGAGAGATTGACAACCTCTCTGTACTCGTTGGGAGAAAAGTTATCTGTATCTGTGTGCAGGTCCACGTCAACTCCCACACCGAAAGTAAATTTCTGGCGCCGTTGTCACCTACTTGTCGACCTTGGAGTCTTACTGGAGACAAACCTTGGTATCTTCACCGAGGGAAATTAAGCTACGCTACATCTCAACCTTCCACTTGGGGTAACCAACAAGGAGAGAGTATCATGTGGGCATATTGGATGCGCCACAGAATTCACGCCACTAATTTTTTTTGTGCCGCATATTGATATGCGCCACAGAAGTCTCAAATTTCTGTGGTGCATATTGCATTATGCGCCGCAGATGTTTTTTGATATTTTTTAAAAAGCGAGGCCAGTTCTAGATCTGGATCGCCACAACCGCCGGAGGTGGGGTTCACTGGAGGAGGCTAGGCCTGAGGGGGGTTTCCGGAGATGGTGGAGGAAGGGGAGACCGCTAGAGGTGGTGGAGGAGTAAAGGGTCACCGGAGGAGGTGGAGGAGGCCATGGCCGGAGGAAGAGGAAGAGGAGGAGGTCGCCGAAGGAGGAGGAGGAGGAGGAGGAGGACGCCGGGGTGGTGGAGGAGGCCATGGACGGAGGTGGTGAAGGAGGAGGTCGCCAGATGAGTGGAGGAGAGGAGAGGTGGAGGAGAGTAGGATGAGGGAAGAAGTAAAGGGGAAAAGAGAGGGAGAAAAGGGCGCCGACGGGATTCAAATTTCGAATACGGATCTGTTTTCGACTTTCTCCACAAAATTATCAAATCTTTGTGGCTCATATCCACATATGCGCCACAGAATTTTGACCACCCAAGTGTGATGATGGGCCCCACCAAAAGTTTGTGGCGCATATGCCAATATGCGCTAAAGAAACCTGAAATTCTGTGGCGCATGGGCATTTATACGCCAAAAGCCATAATTCAGTGGCGCATACTTTTATGCGCCATAGAATTCCAAAATTTATGTGGCGTGTGGTTTTATATGCGCCATAAAAGTATTTCTGTGGAGCACACACTTTCATATGCGCCACAGAATCCATTTCTATCTATAGCTAGTTTACTAGTAGTGCAGCCGTCAACTTACGCGCCATATTTCTGACGTCGTTGCCACCTACTTATTGACTTCGGAATCCTACTGGAGACATAAATCTTGGTACGTTCATTTAGGGAAACGTAGTAGAAAAAAAATCTTGCCTACGAAGCAAGAACCCAAGATCGTCCAAGAAGAAGGCATACAATGTTTAGGTCAAAGCTCACCAAGGGATGTAGCAGAAGTAGAGTTGATGAAGCTAGTTGAAGTAGATCTCGCAAATCGTCCCACGAACAATCCCTCGATCCGTCCCACGAACAAGTCCCTTGATCAAGATCTTCGAATAAGAAGAAGCTCCTCGTATAAGGATCAAAGTTATGATCCGTCTACCGTTATACAAACGTCCGGCACAGCAATCCGGAAGCGCTCCGCCGTCTAGAGAAGAACGCCTCCGAGAAAACTAGAGGGAGAAAACCCTAGCGGATTCCGATCTATAACAGAGTCTAAACCGGGGTATAATGTGGAGCAACTAGAAAACTAGGGAAAGGGTGCGCTGGGGGTTATGGGGTGCCCCTCCTTTGGATCACCTTTTATAGGTGGTCAAGGGCCCTTGCCCGCCCGACCTAGGGGATGAGTCCAACATGGACTCCAACTCCCCTAGGAGGAGTCCTCCTACTCCAAGGAGGATTGTAATCCTACTTGGAGTAGGATTTCCCCCCTTGGGGCGCCCCCACCTCCTGGCCGACTTGGGCCAGCCCAGGTGCCTTGCCCCCAAAGCCAGGGGTTGGGCGCAATAGGTAGTACTGTCTAGAAAATTCGGGAACCTTCCATGACCTTCCCGAAGCTTCCAGGACCTTCTGGGACCTTCCGGGGTGGTTTCGGGACATTCTGGAACCTTCTGGAACACTTCCAAGACCTCCCGGTGCCATTCTCACATGTTCTAAAACCACCTGGAACATTTCTAGAGTGATTTAGACATATCCTTTGATCTCTGAACAACTTCACTTGCATCCATTAAACCTTCAACCATTCTAGCATTCTAACAGATTACTGTCCGTTAAGTGTGTGACCCAATAGGTTCGGTATTATGTGGACATGACTCGGAACTTCTTCCGGACATATGGTCATTAGTCAATAATCAACAGCAGAGCCATGGACACTCATGTTGACTCCCACACATACACGAAGAAACTTCAAGTGAACCTTTATGTTATACATGTACCATTCCCTTTGCTTCGCGATATATGACAAAGTTAGAGGAGAGAAGTTTGGCACCCATGTGTAACAACATATTGAACACAAGCCACCCGTTATCCTCATTGCTCGTTTGTCTCTATTCCTCGTTTTGTATTCCGGTATCCCCGTGAATAAATCACAAAGTGTCTGGCCAGACTAGAATGGATACCGTTATACCGAGTGGGCCCAAAGTCAATATCTCTTCATTGTGAAGGAGCAAATCCCATTCTTGAACTATCGCTGTTACTAGACACACTATCCAATATACCCAGAACTTATTTTACTACTTCCCAGTTACGGCAGGATTCATCTAAGAACCAAAGTATATCTTCCTGTGTGAAGCAACCGATATTCTCATGGTCTAAGGAATTACGTATATGATAACAAATCATGATAGACTTATAACGTAGTTACGAAGTGATCTCTAAGTATATCATTTAATACTGGGGTCGGTTCAACACCATAGTTCTGCTAACAACATTCTCTCATTGCTACCGACATCCATGTTGCAAGAACGATGTCCATGATTAAGAAAACATAATCATCAATTAGAACATGAGCTGGTCTTAGAGGCTAAACCAGGAACTCTTGTTGTTTACATTTCCACACATGCATATGAGTTTTCTTCTGAATGTCATAGTCAGGGTCATTGCAATTATAGCATAGAAATATAAACATTAATTATGAACTTGAATATTAATAATAACACACTTTATTATTGCCTCTAGGGCATATATCCAACAGTCTCCCACTTGCACTAGATACAATAATACTAGTTACATAAGTTCTCGCACACCAATGGCTATCCGGTGCTGCTCATGCTTTGCTCGTGGAAGAGGCTTCATCATCGGATCTGACACGTTCAGATCCGTGTGAATCTTGCATACTTTCACATATCCTTTGTCAACGAGCTCTCGAATTTTGTGATAATGGCATCAAATGTGTTTGGACTTCTGGTGCGACCTTGGTTCTCTAGCTTGCGCCACGGATCCACTATTGTCATAATAGATCTCCATGGGTTCTTCAGCACTAGGAACCACACCTAGTTCGGTCACGAACTTCTTGATCCAATATCCCTCCTTTGTAGCTTCCGAAGCTGCGATGTACTCCGCCTCCATTGTAGAATCTGCGACCGTATTCTGCTTAGAACTTTTCCAGCTCACGGCACCCCCGTTGAATGTGAAAATATATCCTGATTGAGACTTGAAGTCATTCGGATCTGTCATGAAGCTTGAATCTACGTAACCCTTTTCAACAAGTTCTTCATCACCTCCGAACACCAAGAACATGTTCTTGGATCTATTCAGATACTTCAAAATATTTTTGACTGCTACCCAGTGTGTATTACCCGGGTTGCTATGGTATTTGCTACAAACACTCAGAGCATAGGAAACATCTGGGCTTGTACATATCATGGCATACATAACAGATCCAATTGTCGAAGCATATGGAACTGTGCTCATATCTACCTGCTCATCAGCTGTCTTAGGACATTGACTCTTGCAGAGTACCACACCATGTGACATTGGGAGTAGACCTTTATTTGAACTCTCCATTCTGAACCTTTTCAAAACCTTGCCTATATACGTGCTCTAGCTCATCCCTATTAGGCGTCGGGATCAATCTCTATAGATCTTGATGCCCAATATGTAGGCGGCTTCGCCCAATTCTTTCATTGAAAAACTACTTTCTATGACTCCTTTATAGTGTTAAGAAATTCTTTATCATTTGCAATCAACAATATGTCGTCTACATACACTATTAGAAAATATATTGCACTCCCACTTACTTTCTTGTAAACACAAGCTTCGCCATTCAGAATGAAGAAAAACCCTTGACCACTTCATCAAAGCGAAGATTTCAACTCCATGATGCTTGCTTTAGTCCATAGATAGACCTTTTAAGCTTGCACACCTTTCCAACATCCCCTGGTGCGACAAAACCCTCAGGTTGTATCATATATACATTTTCCTCGAGATTTCTATTCAGGAAAGCAGTTTTGACGTCCATCTGCCATATCTCATAATCAAAATACGCATCAATTGCTAGTAAAATCCGCACAGACTTAAGCATTGCTACTGGCAAGAAAGTCTCGTCGTAGTCAAGTCCTTGCACTTGCCAGAACCCTTTCGCAACAAGCCTAGCTTTATGGATAGTGACATTACCATCCGCATTTCTCTTTCTTTTGAAAATCCATTTACATTCTATTGGTTTCACACCCTCTGGAGGGATCACCAAGTCCCAAACTTGGTTCTCGTACATGGATTCCATTTAGGACTTCATGGATTGTAGCCATTCAATGGAGTTGGGGCTCATCATCGCTTCTTTGTAGTTCACAGGATCATCATCTTCTAAGATGAATACTTCGTTAGCGTACCACTCGGGTAGCTGACGCACTCTGCCTGATCTCCTTGGTTCAGTCACTATCTTCTTAGAAGTTCCAGCATCACTTGCAGGAGCTACCGGTTCCTTCATTGGAATGACTTCCGGAACTACTTCCATTGTTTCAATCCTTGGTTTCGAAGGTTCGCTAACCTCATCAAGTTGTACTGTCCTCCCACTCATCTCTTTGCTAGAAACTCTTTCTCAGGAAAAGTTCCTCCTTTAGCAATAAAGACTTTGCCATCGGAAGGGTGGTAGAAAGAATAGCCTACGGTGTCTTTGGCATAACCTACAAAGTAGCACTTGTCTGCTTTAGGGTCGAGTTTGTTCAGCTGTAAATTTTTTACATAAGCATCACAACCCCAAATTTTCAGGAACGATATATTGGGTTTGCTCCAATTCCATAACTCGTATGGTGTCGTTTCCACAGACTTTGACGGTGCCCTATTTAAAGTAAAAAACAGCAGTCTCTAAAGCATAACCCCAAAAAGATAGTGGCAGATCTGTTAATGACATCATAGCCCTCACCATGTCTAACGAAGTTCGGTTACGCCTCTTAGACACTCCATTCCTCTGTGGAGTTCCAGGTGGCGTCAGCTGTGACGATTCCACGCTCTATGATGTGTTATCTAAACTCATGACTAAGATATTCTCCACCACGATCAGATCGCAGGAATTAGATTTTCCTTTCACGATGATTCTCAACTTCGTTTTGAAATTCTTTGAACTTTTCAAAAGTTTCAGACTTTTGCTTCATTAAGTAAATATAGCCATATCTACTCAAATCATCAGTAAAAGTTACGAAGTAGAGATATCCACCGCGCATCGGTACACTCATCGGACCACACACATCACTATGTATTATTTCCAATAAGTCCGTCGCCCATTCTACATGACCTGTGAACGGCGTCCGAGTCATTTTGCCCATCAAACAAGCTTCACACTTATCAAACGATTCGAAATCGAATGATTGAAAAATCCCATCTTTATGAAGTTTCTGCATGTGTTTCTTTTCGATGTGACCTAGACGGCAGTGCCACATGTAAGTGGTATTCTCATTCTTCTTAAGACGTTTAGAGCTAGTGTTTAAGATGTCGTTACTACAATCAAGATCTAAATAAAACAACCCATTCTTAATAGGTGCAACAATAGAACATATTATTTAAGTAAATAGAGCAACAATTGTTCCCAGACTTAAAACTATAACTGTCACGGATTAAACATTGTCCCGACATAATTTTCTTACAAATAGCAGGAACGAAATAAAAATTATCTAGTTCTATGGTAAATCCTGAAGGTAGATGCAGAGTGTAGACGCCGGCGGCTTTAGCAGAGATCGTAGATCCATTCCCGACACACATCGTCACTTCATTCTTTTCCAGCTTCCTTATTCTCCTTAGTCCCTGTAATGAATTAGAGATATGAGCAACAATCCCAATATCAAATACCCATGACTTAGAGTGAGGGACGGAGAGAAAGGCATCTATAACATATATAACTTTTATACCTTCGCTGGTAAAACCAGGCTTCTTTCTATCTGCCAGATACTTCTTGCAGTTCCTCTTCCAGTGACCTTTAGCTTTGTAGTAGAAACACTCAGTATCCTTGTTAGGGCCAGTGTCAGAGGGTTTCTTGGTCTTGACGCCAGGCTTGCCGGTGCCCTTGCCCTTTGACTTGCCCTTCTTCTTGAAACTGGCGGTCTTGCTAACCGCCAACGTATAGTTGGGGTCGGCCTGCATGGTAGTCTCCGCATTCTTTAGCATTGCAAGTAGTTCATTAACCGACTTGTCCATCCCATTCATCCGATAGTTCTGAACAAAGCTCTTAAAGCTTGGCGGGAGTGACATGAGGACGATATCTGTACCTAGTGTTTCTGGAATCGGAAATCCCAGTTGAGTCAACCTTTGCCCAAAGCCCATGATCTTTATCACGTGCTCACTCTTAGGTGATCCTTCCTTCCTCTTGCAATTCCATAAGGCATGTGTAACCTCATAACGTTCAGTCCTAGCGTGTTTGGCATACAAAGCATCTAACTCTTGAATAATCAAGTGGGGAACGGTATTTTCAAACCTCCCCTGCAACTCTGATTCCATACACGCAGTCATAAGACATTGAACTGCGGTGCTATCATCAAGCTTGGTCTGATGCAAATTCTGCTCAGCATCCGTGGCGTCAGGCCCCGGTACTTCGGGAAGAGGTGTCGTCAGGACATAGTCCTTCTTAACATTCCCGAGTAAAATTCTCATAGAATGAACCTAGTCCGCATAGTTGCTTCCATCAACTTTCAATTTTTCTTTCTCAATCAACGGACCTAAGTTAAACTGGGGGTTGACATGGGCCATTTTAAATCTACAACATAAACACAAGTTTCACTTAGACAATGTTCATAATTAAATTGCACTAAGTAATTAATCAAGCTATTAATATTAATAAGTGCTCTGATACATCCAAAATGCATCACTATTTTATATCGTAATTCACCCCTATTCATTGATATACTTCATGTTATGATGATATTCTTATGTTGTTTTGGCTAAGGATGGCAATGGGTAGGGTATGGGCAGGGTAGAGCAATACCAAACCCATACCCATATAGTTCATGGGTACAAAATTATACCCATACCCTTACCCGTGGGTATAAAACTATACCCACACCCATACCCGGTGGATACCCGTACCCATCGGGTAGATCAAATAGTACATTATTTTCATCTTTTTACATTCATTTGTAGCGCATTAGCAAAAAAATATTGACAACTCAATAGCAGGTAGATGAATACATGAAAATTAACTATATAGGCTATAGGTACCCACTTAGTAGATAAAATAGTATATAGTATATATACACATTGAATTGGTCAAATAGTACATCGTTATACATTGGTAGGGTATGGGTATACCCATGGGTACAAAGCTATACCCGTGCCCTACCCACGACTTAATGGGTAGGGTATGGGTACTACCCATGGGTTTAAAAATGTACCCATACCCTACCCATGCGGGTAGGGTACCCGCGGGTACCCGTACCCGTGGGTAAAATTGCCATCCTTAGTTTTGGCTTGTTTTACACAGTTTGCAACTTTACGATGTTGAAGCAGCAGACGCAGGATTCGGCGGTATAAAGTGGACACAGAGTTGCTGAATCAGAAGACCTCCAAATGACATGAAAATCAACGGAGGTTATTTTCCAGAAGAATGATGGAGGCACGCAAACACAAGAGCCAGAGGGGGGCCACCAGGTGCCCAGGCGCCCCCCTGGCACGACCCCCACCAGGGGCGCGCCGGGAGGCCGCCTGGAACCCTGGGGCCACTCCTGGCTCCCCCCTTTTGCCTATATATTCCCCGTCATCCGAAAACCCTAAAAGAGAGGAGTTTCGTGAGTTCCGCCGCCGCTCCGTGGAGGAAACCTACAGAGAAGAAAAGACATCTCCGGAGGGCAGATTCCGCCGGGGAGAATACCTCCCGGAAGGGGAGAACATCACCATCGTCACGGGCATCATCGAGATCATCATCAACATCATCCCCAACATCAGCAACATCTCCAGCTTCATCCTATCCCATATCACAATTGCAACTTGTGTTGTAACTTGTACTATCTGTCATCTCTACTCCATCGGTGTTGATTACTCCTTTGTGGTGAATGCTATTGAGTTTGGTTGGAGAAATATTATTATGACCAGATTGTTTATCATCTATTTATCACCACTAATCATTGATACATCCCAAACGTATCTATAATTTCTGCTTGCTCCATGCATGTTTTGTGTGATATTGCTATGATCTAGATACACTTTCATAATCTTTTGATCATATTTGGACTAACCTATTAACTCAGTGCACCCCAGTGCCAGTTCCTGTTTTCTGCAGTTTTTCTATTTCAGGTTTCCCCCATATTAAAAGTGCTAAAAAAATGCGGGAAAAATTAGATAAAAAAATCAGCGTACCAGAAGCTTCCGGAAACACCTTGGTGGGGCCAGAGGGATACCACCAGGGGCCCATGCGCCCTGGTGGCACGCCCTAGGTCTTGGCCGCGCCAGGGGGGCGCCTGGACCCCTGGTGGCCCCCCTGGCTGCCCCCTTCGCCTATATATTCTCCGTGACGGGATTCTTCTGAGGACAAAACCCTTTTTCGCGATCTCGCCTCTGTTCCGCCGCCGCCGTGCTTCCAAGATCGGGAGCACCAGCAGACGTCTTCCCGCCACCCTGCCGGAGGGAGGATTGACCTCTGGGAGCCTCTCCTCCACAATGGACGCTTCCCGGATGATCCGTGAGTAGTCTACCTTGGACCATGGGTTCGTGATCAGTAGCTATGTGATGTTCTCCTCATCCCTTTGTTCTTCATGGATTAAACCTTGTGAGCTGCCTTACATGATCAAGGAACATATGTAATACTTTATGTTGTTGGTATGCTGAGTTTGCTAGGATCTGATGGATCATGAGACTATGTTCAATTTGTGATTGAGTAATATATTTGGTTCTTATCTTTTATAGTTTTGTTCTTGAGTAATTCTTGCATGTTCTCCGTTGCTGTTTATTGCTTTGGCCAAGTAGTAGGTAGTGACTCCAAGAGGGAACGTTATGGTCGATTGTGGGTTCATGCCCCCTGATGACTAGCTTGAGTGACAAAAACATGAGTCTAGGGGATTGATAACCCACAACTGCAGGGGATCGAGATAGTCTTCGCGGGTAAGAATAACCCAATTTATAGATTTGACTCAAGGGGAGCCAAAGAATATCCACAAGCTTTCACAGTGGAGTTTTCAATTCCACCGCACCTGAGATACACTTACTTGCAAAAAAATATTAGTAGCAACTGTGATATGGAAGCAATGATAGCGACAGTAATAGTGGAACAGCGAAAGTAAACAACTAGTAACCAGCATAATTAAAAACACTGTAGGCTAGGGAGATGGATGGTTGGGGGCTGCATGGATAAGACACATCATGTATTTAACTTGGGGCTCATCTAGGCATAAATCAAACATCAGGCATGTATCCCACAGGTAGTTGTACGTGCTTGCAATAAGAACTTGCACAACATCTTTTGTCCTACCATCCCGCTACGAATGGGGCCAAAAGAAACTTATGGAGATTAAGGTTCTCCTGTCAAAGAGCACCGGAACAAAGCATTAACAATCAATGGATACATGGAATCCTCAAATTATAGTCCATCCCCTTTGGTGTCCCAAGCTGTCACCTTTGGGATCGCCGGTTCCGGACTATAACAGGTGCATACAAGTCATAGATAAGATCAATAACACAAATATATTCATGCAAACACAAAGGGTTCAGATCTTAAATCATGGCACTCGGGCCCAAAGTGACAAGCATTAAGAGCAACAAGTTGAAGCAAAGATGATAAACACCAATCTAGATGATAGGCAACATGCCCCCAACAATCTGATAAACTATTACATGATCTAACTCATCCAATCCCTACCATCCCCTTTGCCTACAGCAGGGAATTAATCACACATGGATGGAGAAGTCATGGAGGGAGGATGGAGTGGTGATGATGATGACGATGGCGATGATCTCCCCTCTCCGGAGGCCAAAAAAGCCTCTAGATTAGCCCTCCCGGAGAAGAAAAGAGGGTGGCGGCGGCTCCGCGACGAGAATTGAAAAAACGACTTCTTCTTCGGGGTTTTCCCGTCACGGGAATAAATAGGAGTGCTGGTAGGGCACCAGAGGAGGGGGGAGCCCCCCAGACGTCCAGAGGGCGCGGCCCCACCCCTGGCCGTGCCAGGGGGGCGCCTGGGGCCCCCTTGGCTCCCCTCTGGCTCCTTCGGGTGCGTGGACTTTCTGGTATTTTTCTGAGAATTTTCTGAGATGTCCAAAAATCCATTTTCCTGCGCACAATAAAACCATACAGACAGATCTGCTGAAAACAACGTTAGTCCGGGTTAGTTTCATCCAAATCATGCAAGAATGAGGGCAAAACAATAGCAAAAGTGTTTGGAAAAGTAGATGCGTTTGAGACGTATCAACTCCCCCACGCTTAGCATATTGCTTGTCCTCAAGCAATTCAGTACAACAAACTGAACGCGACAAAGAAAACTTTGACAAACTCTTTTGCTTCAATAGATGTAAATAAGCACGTACTACGAAAAGAGTTTAGCAAGTGTTAAAACAATGCTATGAGGACAATGCACGAAGCAATCCTTCTTTCATGTGAACAATCACAAACAACTAAAAGTAAATAATATGCTACTGAAAATCAAGACAGGATTACAATGCACAAAGTTTGAACATACTAGAGTGGTATTTCGCTAGCCTCCATGAGTGAAGCAAAACATAAATGCAGAAACTCCTCCGGAGTTTTAAAGGAGACTAGAACTAAGAATTTATAATAAGTAATACCACAATCACGCAAAATACAATATAGTACTTTGGGACAATGCACATTACACTCAGAATTACAATTATGCTCTCCTAGTTGGTGCTTTGAAGAAAGAAGGTGGAGACTCTCGAACTGTGGAGTTTGATGGAAAGGTTGAAAATCCGTGGAAGGAAGAAAAGACTAAACATGTACCAGAGCTCTTGGTTTGAAAACAGAGACAAAAAGTGTTTTGGGAGGTGCATGCTTCGTCAACGAATGCTAGTAGACAACTCAATCGCCTCTTACGCTAGACATGTTTCGAGGAACGACTCCCAAGATGGAGACGATCACACCCCCTTAATCTCCTTTGTTTATCACTGCCAAAGTTTTCTGATTTCTCATAGACAAAGTGTGAAGGAGGGTTTGTTGGTTGTGATTATCTTTTGTGAGCTGGGCGTACTCATGCCAGTCCCTCCTCGTATTAGGGGTTTGCAGATTAGACATGCAATCCCGGAATAAAACATGTATAACATAATACGGTCATGAATTACCTACTACTTCCTCATGAGCTAAACAGAGGCACAAAACGGGAGTGCTTTTGAATAATTTCGAGATGGTACAAGAAATTCTTCGTTAGGATGGCCGGTAAATACCACATAGGAAGGTATGGTGGACTCATATGGAAAAACTGGTTTCAAGGATTTTGGATGCACAAGTAGAAATCCGCTTAGTGCGAGCGAAGGCTAGCAAAAGACTGGGAAATGACCAACTAGAGAGCAATAAAAGTCATAATCATGAGGAGAGACAAAGTAACATTGAATTGGGCATGAAAATTATATGACTATTCTGAAATTCATAGATCATCAAGGCAGAGTAGACTTTTCAGTCATAAACATGTGTAAGCATGTGCCAAGTCAATCCAAGAATTCTTCAAAGGGAAATACCACTTCAGTGTGCTAAAATATGAACAATGCAATGCATGTAAATCATTTCAACAACACATTATGTACTCTAGCTATTTGGGATTAGCCACAAGGAAAGCATGAACACTGGGAAAGCATTGTAAACATAGTACTATGTCGCTACAAGCTGGTCTCTAAGTCATAAGTACAAGCATATGTACAAAATTAGAAACAAGAAGAGTTCATACCGGTTTTCCTTGTTGCATCCCTTTCGTCGATCTCCGTCATTACTGCCTTGTCACTTGCACGGCTGAACGTAGGAAATATAATCAAGTGCAAATGCCATCACGGACTCAAGATGAACTCTGCAACAAAGCAAACTAAAGAGAGAAACGCAAATATTTTTGGATTTTTCAAAGGTTTAGCGAAAGAAAAAGAAAAGAGAAATATTTTTGCTGTTTTTGCAAGATAAAAGAACAAAGAAGAACGGGCAAAAACTTCGAAAAGATCAAAGCAAACAAAATAAGAACGGATAATACAATGGAAAGGTGAGAAGGGCACGTACTCCCTCAAGCTTAGGCTTTTGGCCTAAGTTGGTAGCAGCTACTGCCCCCAGGAGCCTCCTTCTCCGGGGTAATGGTAAGTCCAGGAGTCGTATGAGCCGTCCGGTGCGTACACCGAAGTCCTCGGATCCTCCCATGAGGAAGGTCCTGCGCTCCAAGCGGAAGAAGATCCCTCGCCACGCTCGGTGAAGGTCTCTCCCTGGAAAGGTGTGAACTCACCATGCTCCTCCTCATCGGGCACAACCCCCTCCATGGGGTTATGCGGCTGGTAATTAGCCATGAGCTCATCGAACTGAATTTCGTTGAAGGACCATCCGTTCCTGCGAGTGTTATCAAACAAAAGTGGTGCAAATAGACGAATCTCACGAGTAATAGTCCTTTCAAACCTCAAAATATAATCAAGGTTACCAAAATGAGAAGTCATGGTAACAAACTTATGCCTCTTCATAGCCGCAAGATCAAGACTCGCGTATGAAAAGGGAGCATCATCAGGATGCGGGGTGCGCTCAAGAGACTCAAGGATAAGTGTGGCGTAAACGCCACCATATAAATCGCTTTTGTTACTGTTCGTAACAAGGCGCCGAGCAATCAAGGCACCCACATTATACTCATTCTTACCAGAGAGGGCGTTCGCATAAATAGCAAAATCAGGTGCAGAACCATTGCTCGTGTTGTCACGAGCTAACACCCCTCTAGCAACAAAATACGCAAAATACCTGAGGTGTGGAAACAAAATGCTGGAAATCTTCGTGCGCCGAATGTCGGTCTCCTTCTGGCAGCAAAGGGAGTTGAAGAGGGTCCTCAACCCGGAAGGCTGCATGGTCATCCTAGCTGTCTAACCAACGTTCGGGACACCTATTATATCACAAAACTGTGCCAAAGACATGGTTATGAGATCATTATAAAGTTTGAACTCGACGGTTCCAGCATCATGGTTGTAACAAAAACTGTTGACAAAGCAGGAGGTAAGTTTTTTGTATTGTACCACACGGCATAAAGCTAGCCGTGTCAAACCTGCGTTGGCGCAAAGGCCATAAAATTCCTCCTTAATTCCTGCAGCTGTAAGAAAATCATCGCACGGATACATCATTGCGCATGCTGGATTTGTTTCTTCCAACAACTCGAGGGGCACGTGATCTTAATTGTAGATCACCCTAACCGCTGAGGGTGAAGCTGCACCTCTAGTGACTCGATCGGAGCACTCGGGCTTCTTCTTCCCAAGCCACCCCTTTGCTTTTCCAAAGAGACTCATTTCTGAAATTTTGGACAATTCACAAAAACAAGGAGTTAAACAAAGTGAGTTGAGGCAAACTACTCTACTCACTTACCTAAGGCATAAACTTGCATCAAAACTTGGAAAATAAATTTCTACACATGCATGCAAGCTCACATGAACAACACCAAAAGCTACTAAATACTCACAAATGAGGCCACCAATGAAAAATCTAATTGGAGGGGTGAAGGAGATACATACCAGGGAGTATTTTCTCAAAATTTCAGCTCAAACGGTGGGCTGTAGAGAGAGATCGAAAATCGCCTCCAAGAACATCAAGAACGTAAGAACAAAGTGCTGAACTCGTGTTTTTGGAGAGAAAGGAAGGAGGAAGAAAACTTACCTGGCTGGCTGCCCTGTGGGCCCCAGGCGCCCTGTGGGCGCGGCCAGGGGACAGGCCGCGCCAGCTGGCCGCCTGGTGGGCCCCCTGGTCAGCCCCAGGTGCCTCTAGGTCACTCCCGGAATGGAAATTTTTAATATAATTTTTTTGGGATTTTTCTGACAACTTCACTGTTGAAAATTTTTCGAAGTCCAAAAAGCTGCAAAACTTTCTGAAAACTTGAAGCAGTGATTAGAGTTGTGAAGTTTCAAAAACATATAAACTTGGTACAACAAGGAGAATAAAAGCTAAAAGAAATGCATACATAACATGCTCCCCTTTTTACCTATATAAAACATGCTTACTAGCAAGGTTGATCAAGTCTTACCAACAAACCGGCGATATATAGAGCAAAAAGTCTCACCCCTTACAAAGTGATCATTACACCTTTACTTTAATGGACATTGTCCCCACCATGATGGTTTTGTATTTGTGGTGCACATGTAGAGGACAATCCCATTCTCCAATCTTCACGGTCTCGATATTCTCTATAGAGTTGAGGCCATTCCTCTTGTCAATCTTCTTCGGAAAATACACCGTGTGTTCTTTGTCATTCACATTGAAAGTAACCTTTCCTTTATTGCAATCAATTATAGCACCTGCGGTGTTAATAAAAGGTCTACCAAGAATAATAGACATGCTCCCATCCTCGGGCATGTCAAGCACAAAAAAATCAGTAAGGATTAAACAATTAGCAACCTCAACGGGAACATCCTCACAAATACCTATGGGAACGGTTGTTGACTTGTCAGCCATCTGAAGAGATATATATGTAGGGATTAGTTTTTCTAAGCAAAGTCTCTTGTAAAGAGAAAAGGGCATAACACTCACTCCTGCTCCCAGATCACATAAAGCAGTCCTGACATAATTTTTTTTAATGGAACAAGGAATGGTGGGTATACCTGGATCACCAAGCTTCTCAGGAATCTTGCCACTACAAGAATAGTTAGCAAGCATAGTAGATATTGCTTCATTAGGAACTTTTCTTTTATTAGTAACAATATCTTTCATATATCTCGAATAAGGAGGTAACTTAATAGCATTAGTCAAAGGAATTTGAAGAAAAAGAGGTTTCATCCACTCACAAAACTTATTGTAATGCTCTTCTTCTTTAGTTTTGGGAGACTTACCTGGAAAGGGCATGGGTTTCTTTACCCATGGTTCTCGTTCCTTCCCATGTCTTCTTGCGATAAAATCTTCTCTAGTGTATTTCTTGCGTTTGTCGGGTGCTTCTTCTTCTCGAACTTCGGGTGGATCATTATTTTCACCATCCTTTTCAGGCTCAGCACCGTCTTCAGTTTCAGCATCTGAAGTAGATATACTATTTGGATCATTGGAATTGTCACCTTCTTTGTGCTTCTTCTTCTTCTTCGGAGAACTAACAACTTCTTCTTCCTGCATTTGAGAATCTTGCTCGGTCCTCTTAGGATGTCCTTCCGGATAGAGAGGATCTTGAGTGCTAGTTCCCCCTCGGGTTTTAATCTCGAAGGCCTGTATATCCTGTTTGGCATTATTAGCAAGAAAATATTTTTGCACATTAGAAATTTGATCAAGCTGAGTTTGAACCATATGAAAATGCTTCACAAGACATTTAACATCATTAACTGTTCTACCTAGAACATCGAGCAAACTTTTGATAGCAAGGGAATTATCATGCAACTGACTTTGTATCCTCTCATTAAAGTGATTTTGCTTCATAATGAAATTATCAAGCTCATCTAAACATTGATCAGGAGGCTTACCATGAGGAACGTCACTTGCATTGAAATCTAAAAGAGAGTGTACCTCGAACAAAGGAGGGTGAGTGGTAGGCTCACACAACTTCTCTATGGGGGGTAGTTTCTTCACGTATTTAGTTTTAATACCCTTCTCTTTCATATAATTCTTAGCTTCCTGCATGTCTTCGGGGCTTAGGACAAGCATGCCCCTTTTCTTTGGTGGTGGAGGTGGTTCAGGGACGGACCAATCTTCGTGGTTCTTGGCAATCTTGCCCATTAATTCTTCTGCATCGTCCGGTGTTCTTTTCCTGAAAACACAACCAGCACAACTGTCCAAATAGGATCTAGATTCATCAGTTAGACTAGCATAAAATATATCAATTAATTCATTCTTAGGGAATCCATGTCCTGGTCTAGCCTGGATCATACTGCAATACCTCCACCAAGCTTTAAGGAGGTTCTCATCCTGCAACTGTGTGAAGTTATAAATTTTTCGTAAAGCATCATGTTGCATATGAGCAGGAAAATACTTATCAACAAAAGAGCGAGCTAATTCTTGAGGACTCCTAATAGAACCACATGGTAGTGCATCGTACCATGCTTTAGCACCTTCCTTTGAAGAGAAAGGAAGAAGCTTAGTAACATAGAAGTTTCGTATCTTCTCATCTGTAGTAAACAAGCCACCTAACTCAGTGAGTTTTGTCAGGTGTGCAATAGCATCATCATTTTCTCTGCCATAAAAGGGGTCAGATTCAACCATAGATATAAGTGAAAGATCAACAGAGAAATTATAATCAGGATCATTGATGCATATAGGAGACGTAGCAAAAGTAGGATCTGGAACGGTCTTGTTCTTCAGGGGGTGTTTTTCGAGAAGCTTCTTAATAGCATCAGGGCCAGAGTCGACAAACTCTGTTAGCTCCCTGCATAAATCATCATCAAGTATAATATAATCATCATCAAGGAGTATCTCCTTGTGTTTACTCAAATCGGGATAAGTGTAAGTTCCATCAAAAGGGTAGCAAGTATCAGGAATTTCAATTCCAGATTTTTTTGTAGCAACGATCTGTTTCTCAAGAGCGTGACTAAGTGAACCAATATCATCAAGAGTAGTAGAAGCATCATCAAAGGTATCGGACATAGTAATAGATTCAGTAGAAGCATCATGTGGTGGAGGTGAAGCAAACTTACTCATAATTGAAGGTGAATCAAGTGTAGCACTAGTGTTCAGAATAATACCTTTTCTCGTACGGGATGGTAAGATCGGGACCTTGGGGTCTTCTTTCTTACCCATAGCGGATAAATTGCAGCAGGTAAAATACTTCAGGTAGACTTGTAAATAAAGCTATGCTCCCCGGCAGCGGCGCCAGAAAACAGGCTTGATAACCCACAACTGCAGGGGATCGAGATAGTCTTCGCGGGTAAGAATAACCCAATTTATAGATTCGACTCAAGGGGAGCCAAAGAATACCCACAAGATTTAACAGTGGAGTTGTCAATTCCACCGCACCTGAGATACACTTACTTGCAAAAAAATATTAGTAGCAACTGTGATATGGAAGCAATGATAGCGACGGTAATAGTGGAAGAGCGAAAGTAAACAACTAGTAACCTGCAGAATTAAAAACACAGTAGGCTAGGGCGATGGATGGTTGGGCGCTGCATGGATAAGACACATCATGTATTCAACTTGGGGCAAGGCACACGGAAAAGCAATGATCATCTAGGCATAAATCAAACATCAGGCATGTATCCCACAGGTAGTTGTACGTGCTTGCAATAAGAACTTGCACAACATCTTTTGTCCTACCATCCCGCTACGAACGGGGCCAAAAGGAACTTATGGAGATCAAGGTGCCCCTTTCAAAGAGCACCGGAACAAAGCATTAACAATCAATGGATACATGGAATCCTCAAATTATAGTACATCCCCTTTGGTGTCCCAAACTACTACCTTTGGGATCGCCGGTTCCGGACTATAACAGGTGCATACAACTCAAAGATAAGATCAAGAACACAAATATATTCATGCAAACAGAAAGGGTTCAGATCTGAAATCATGGCACTAGGGCCCAAAGTGACAAGCATTAAGAGCAACAAGTTGAAGCAATGATGATAAACACCAATCTAGATGATAGGAAATATGCCCCCAACAATCTGATAAACTATTACATGATCTAACTCATCCAATCCCTACCATCCCCTTTGCCTACAGCAGGGAATTACTCACACATGGATGGAGAAGTCATGGAGGGAGGATGGAGTGGTGATGATGATGATGATGGCGATGATATCCCCTCTCCGGATGCCAAAAAAGCCTCCAGATTAGCCCTCCCGAAGAAGAAAAGAGGGTGGCGGCGGCTCCGCGACAACAATTGAAAAAACGACTTCTTCTTCGGGGTTTTCCCGTCACGGGAATAAATAGGAGTCCTGGTAGGGCACCAGAGGAGGGGGGAGGCCCCAGGCGGCCAGAGGGTGCGGCCCCACCCCTGGCCGCACCAGAGGGGCACCTGGGGCCCCCTTGGCTCCCCTCTGGCCCCACTTCTGGCTCCTTCGCGTGCGTGGATTTTCTGGTATTTTTCTGCGAATTTTCTGAGATGTCCAAAAATCTATTTTCCTGCGCACAATAAAACCATACAGACAGCTCTGCTGAAAACAGCGTTAGTCCGGGTTAGTTTCATCCAAATCATGCAAGAATGAGGGCTAAAAAATAGCAAAAGTGTTTGGAAAAGTAGACACGTTTGAGACGTATCAGGGATGTGCTATTGCCACAAGGGGGAAAACAACGGTGCTTGTAACTGCGGTTGCAAGGATTGTTTACTTTACGCAAAGTTCTTTTAATGAAGTTGTCTGTTGCTTTGGGTTTACACTTTGGGTGGGGCTCGCAGCTTAATACCAGCGAGATGTTCACGATAGATATCTCAAGGTGGATGATTAGTAGTAGATGCAGTTGGATTTTGGTCTACTTATTTTGGCGTACCACCCATGCTTTTGAGCCTCTTCCTTTCTTTGTAGCATAGTTAGCATTGATGTGCGTTTTTAATCCTGTCAATTTCCCAGCTGTAATTTGTTTACCTCGCATAGCAGTTTTATCGTACTTTGGGAGAGAGATATCACTAGTGAACATCACGGGACCCCGGTCCATATTTTCATCACTGTTTACACACTCTATTTACTTCTTGTTCTTACTTTCCAGTTGCAATCGCTATTATCCTTTATCTGTTGCGTTGATCCTTTGTAAACAACAAGGCCGGAAAGATTGACAACCTCTCTGAACTTCGTTGCAAGCAAAGTTACTTGTTGTGTGTGCAGGTCCAGGTTAATCCGGTGATTCTATTCAGACGACACAACACTTGCCGAGCCACCTACTTGTCGACCTTGGAGTCCTATGGGAGACAAACCCTATCCTCTACATAGGGGAAATTTGCTGATATCCTACATATCACCTTCCACTTGGGGTAACCAATGAAGGGTGAGAAGCCATTATCATCTCTCGCGCATCAAGCATATTTCTGGCGCCGTTGCCGGGGAATCTAAAGGGCTACAAGAAGCTTGGCCCCTCGTCAAATCCCACGCCAAAAGCAAATTTGTGGTGCTGTTGCCGGGGACTCCAATCGTCAAGATAGGGGAGTTGCACACTATCTTTTACCTTTGCTTTTTAGTCTTGTTAGTTTAACTTTCAGTTCTTATCTTAGTGTCCTTTATCAAAAATCACAAAAAATAATTTACCTTGCTAGTAGTTGTCATCATGTCTGGTCATTTTGCCTTTGTTGAGACAGAAGTTCTCACTTTTAAACAAAAAGGTGGTGAAAGTTGAAATGATGCTTCGTACAAAATTAATGATTCTCAGAAAAGAGCCACCAAGAAGCAATCCACTAAATCCTGCTTGGAAATTTTTATGTTGGAATTACTCCTTCGAATAGGTTCATTTTAGATACTGCTATCAATGGGAATTTCCTAGAAGCCCCAATTTGGGAGTCTCTTAATGTTATTGAAAATCTTGTTGGAAATCTCCCTGTTGCTAGCATAGAAGAGGATATCACTCTAGCTCACATTATGAAGAAACTTGAAAATATAGAGTTAGAGACACCAAGTATAAGTAGGATAAATGAGTTGGATCGTAAGATTCAAGGGAATTTGAATAGACTTGATAGCTCCATGCATAAAATTACTAAAACTTTGGAGACGGTTAAATCCCATGATATGGATCCTTCTAGGATTGATAAGATTGAGGAAATCATTTACATTTTAGGAAGTACTTTCTCCTCAATCAAACCAAACAATGTAGAAACTCTGGCAAGAAATAAACCTAACTTCAATTATGTCCCTAAGGTTCCCCATCCTAAAAATAATCCACTTTTTGCCAATGGAGTTGAAACCGTGAAAACATTGGAAGAAATACCTCTTTTAGATAAATTTATAAATGAAACTCCAATTGATTTTCCGCCTTTTGGTTTTATTCCTAGAAGTATCTTCATTAGGCCTTTATTTTAAAAACCTTTTAAAACTAGTTGTACAATTGAAGAGCTTTTTGATGAGTTGATGATGGTTCGATTGATACAACGTGATTCTTCTTTTTGCTTTATGCCTAGCTTAAAGGCGTAAAAGAAAGCGCTTGTTGGGAGGCAACCCAAGATGTTTTTAATTTTTTTAGTGGTCTTGATGATTGTTAAGACTTTAGCAACATCATTGTATCTTTATTTTCAAGCTTTGTGCCAAGTTTAGCCTCCGATTGCAAGAAAGTTCAAAAGTTGTGACATGTTGTCTAGAAAACAGATTCTGTCCTTGGACGAAAAAATTAGCCTAAAATCACCTGATCATCTTTTTGATCTGAATTGTTTTGATATCGAGCTCCATACAATTGTTTTTCGAGTGTCTGATCTGAGTTTTTTATTTGAGTTGCAGAAGTACCCCGAAAAAATTATTTACAACCTGATATCATGTTTTTCACATATTCTTCCACGTTTTTCCTTTCCTTAGTTTTGCAAACCTTAAGCTTGCTTTTTATTTGCAAAAACTTTTTGGAAATCTTGAGACACAGTAGATCTTCAAGAATATCTTTATTTCTAGTGGAGAAAAAATATTTTATTAAGGGCACTAACCTCTCTAATGAGCTTATGATGAGTTACGTATAAAGAGAGTTTTCAAGTGTGCGAGGGAAGATGATGAAAGAAGATCCGGGAGTGTCAAACGCTCAAGCTTGGGGATACCCCCATGCATCCCCAATAAATATTAAAGGAGACTCAAGCGTCTAAGCTTGGGGATGCCCCCGTGAATCCCCTTCTCCATCAACAATCATCAGTTCGTCGTTCGTCTCACTATATTCTTATCACTTCATGCGTTATGTGCTATGCTTGGAGCGTGTCGCTCTTAGGTTTACTTTTAAGTTTTCTTTAGCTTTTCTTGTTGTTCATAACAAGTTAGAACCCAACTTACTTTGTGTCGGAGAGAAACACGCTCCACTTTAAACTAGAACACATCATTTGATTTTCATGCTTATCTTTCTTCTATTGTGTGTTCTTTATATTTTCGTAGGTGCTTCCGTGTTTAGCTCTTAGTTTTTCATGTTTATCTTTCTCAAGAGCCTTAGTTTTAGTTTAGTTTGCTGTTGGAACTCTCTTTCGTCTTCATGTTTATCTTGTTGAGAGATTTGGTTGTTGCACTGAGTTGTGTCTTGTCTTGAAGTAGGTAATTAAGGTTGCTATTCAATTATAGTAGTAACTTGCAATAGTTTTGATGCATTGTTTTGAGTGATGTTTCAAATTTTGGTGTTAAGAGATCTAGCCTATTAGTGATAGGTGTCGTATTTTGGGCAATCCGTGCTTATTTTCAAAAACTACAAAACTAGTTGAGAACTCTAGCTACTTGATGGATCACTAATCTTTGGAGGGATCGGATATTAGAGTACACTCACGTACCATGAGTCGAGGATGCGCAAGGATAACCAAACCCCCATACACTCCTCCTCGGGGTAATTGTCTCTTTGTGAACCTCCTTATTAGATTGAGAGTTACCGATAATAAGTGCATGAGTTCCTCAGACTAATTTAAGTATTGAAAGTTGACACTTCCACATCCTCATATTTGCTAGCCTCTTCTGTACCGAGCATTGCCCTCTTCTCATTCCGAGAGTTGGCGTCCACCTCGCCGGTGCATCCAAACCCTTGGCATGATACGCTCTGTCATCATAAACCTCCTTATATCTTTCCTCAAAACAGCCACCATACCTACCTATCAAGGCATTTCCAGAGCCTTTCCGAGATATATTGCCATGCAACATTCACCTCTTCATGACTTGATCTTCATGTCATAAATGTTCCTGCTACACTAACAGACGCATACATCATGATAGCTACATATTCTTTATGTTGAGTACCTTGTAAAGTGTGAAGATCTTCGTTACTTCTTGTAAAATAGAGTGTTGCCCTCAGGTGAGGAAAAGATCCCAAAGAGGACAAATTTAAAAGATCTAAAATAGGACAAATGAGAGTTAAATAAAAAGATCCATTTAGGCCACACAAAAAATACAAAAAAAGAGAGAAAAAGGCAACACTACTATTCCTTTTGAAAGATCCACACTCGTACTCCCTCTATATCTTGTACTCCATAGAGATGATCATTTATGCATATAGCTACGTGGGGACCTTCACACTATAGAACTTGGCTTGCATATTCCAAGGATGAGCTTCCTCAAATAAGCTCTAGGGAGATTGGGCATGTATCCTAGTGGTTGCAGCAAACCTAGTAGCACGCCAGGTCCTGGGTTCGACTCCTTGTGGGAGAGAATTTAAACAAGTCTAGAATTTCTGGAAATAAAAAACTGCGGGGTTGTTGTCTCACAGTAAATATTAAAAAAAAAAAGCTGTAGGTCGTCATGAGCGAGCAAGTTGGATGCACCCCCACTAGTTCCATTGGAGAGCTTTTCTTAGCTCATATGTGCATCTGTTGCATCGCAATCCCTACTCCTCACATCATATCTATCATTTGGCCTTCTCTCGCCTATGATTGTCCTCATTGATGTGAGACTTTCTCACCATTTTTTCCTTCCTCCTCCACCATATCTCTCTCTTTGCCATCCTAAGTGTCAACTCTCGTGCTTACGCTCATTCATTGCATGAGTGCTCAAAATATCAAAAGGGAGTGGATCAAATTGACTTGTACCTGGCTAGTGGTCTGGGGACGAGTCAAGATAAGATTCCAAAGAAGACTAAGTGTGAAACTTTAGTAGATTGAGTTCTCAACAAATATTTTTTTCTCGTATTCCCATCTCCCACTTCTTGCACGCAAACACCATCTGGAGACATTAGAGTCACGGACAGCGAGAGCTCTTGCACCTTTATGTTCTTATGTTGCTTGTTTCAATGCTAATATAGACTCTTGCTTGTTATGACTTGAATTGAATTACATATCTTGATTGCTTTCCTTTCAATGTTCTTATATTGTTTTTATCATGTCACCAAAGAAATTATGCTTGTTATCATTTACCTACCCGAGGACGAGCAGGAATTAAGCTTGGGGATGTTGATACGTCCCAAACGTATCTATAATTTCTGCTTGCTCCATGCATGTTTCGTGTGATATTGCTATGATCTAGATACACTTTCATACACTTTTGATAATATTTGGACTAACCCATTAACTCAGTGCACCCTAGCGCCAGTTCCTATTTTCTGCTGTTTTTCTATTTCAGGTTTCCCCCATATTAAAAGTGCTACAAAAATTCGAGAAAAAATAGATAAAAAAATCAGCGTACTTGAAGCTTCCGGAAACACCTTGGTGGGGCCAGAGGGCCACCACCAGGGGCCCATGCGCCCTGGTGGTGCGCCCTAGGGATTGGCCGCGCCAGGGGGGCGCCTGGACCCCTGGTGGGCCCCCTGGCTGCCCCCTTCGCCTATATATATTCTCCGAGACGGGATTCTTCTGAGGACAGAACCCTTTTTTGAGATCTCGCCTCTGTTCCGCCACCGCAGCACTTCCAAGATCGGGAGCGCCAGCAGACCTCTACCCGACACCCTGCCAGAGGGAGGATTGACCTCCGGGAGCCTCTCCTCTACCATAGACAGTTCCCGGATGATCCCTGAGTAGTCTACCTTGGACCATGGGTCCGTGATCAGTAGCTATGTGATGTTCTCCTCCCCTCTTTATTCTTCATGTATTAGACCTTGTGAGCTGCCCTACATGATCAAGGAATATATGTAATTATTTATGTTGTTGCTGTGTTGATTTTGCTGGGATCTGATGGATTATGAGACTATGTTCAGTTTGTGATTGAGTAATATATTTGGTTCTTATCTTTTATATTTTTGTTCTTGAGTAATTCCTGCATGTTCTCCGTTGCCGTTTATTGCTTTGGCCAAGTAGTAGGTAGTGACTCCAAGAGGGCACGTTATGCTCGATTGTGGGTTCGTTCCCCCCTGATGACTAGCTTGAGTGACAGAAACATGAGTCTAGGGGATGTGTTGTTGGCACAAGGGGGAAAACAACGGTGCTTGTAACCGCGGTTGTAAGGATTGTTTACTTTACCCAAAGTTCTTTTAATGCAGTTGTCTGTTGCTTTGGGTTTACACTTTGGGTGGGCTCGCAACTTAATACCGGCGAGATGATCTCGATATATATCTCAAGGTGGATGATTAGTAGTAGATGTAGTTGGATTTTAGTCTACTTATTTTGGCGTACCGCCCATGATTTTGAGCCTCCTCCTTTCTTTGTAGCATAGTTAGCATTGCATTGCGTTTTTAATCCTGTCAATTGCCCAGCTGTGATTTGTTTACCTCGCATAGCAGTTTTATCGTCTTTTGGGAGAGAGACATCACTAGTGAACATCATGGGACCCCGGTCCATATTCTCATCAATGTTTGCACACTCTATTTACTTCTTGTTTTTTACTTTCCAGTTGCAATCACTATTATCCTCTATCTGTTGCGTTGATCCTTTGTAAACAACAAGCCGGAGAGATTGACAACCTCTCTGAACTTCGTTGGGAGCAAAGTTACTTGTTGTGTGTGCAGGTCCAGGTTAAGCCAGTGATTCTATTCAGACGACGCATCACTTGCCGAGCCACCTACTTGTCGACCTGGGAGTCCTACGGGAGACAAACCCTATCCTCTACATAGGGGAAATTTTCTGCTATCTACATCTCACCTTCCACTTGGGGTAACCAATGAAGGGCGAGAAGCCATTATCATCTCTTGCACATCAAGCCAATTTTTGGCGCCATTGCCGCGGAATCTAAAGGTCGACAAGAAGCTTGGCCCCCTTCAACTCCCATGCCGAAACTAAATTTCTGGCGCCGTTGCCGGGGACTCCAATCGTCAAGATAGGGGAGTTGCACACTATCTTTTACTTTTGCTTTTTAGTATTGTTAGTTTACCTTTCAGTTTTTATCTTAGTGTCCTTTATCAAAAATCACAAAAGAATTATTTACCTTACTAGTAGTTGTCATCATGTCTGGTCCTTTTGCCTTTGTTGAGACAGAAGTTCTCACCTTTAAACAAAAAGTTTGTGAAAGTTTAAAAGATGCTTGGTATAGAATTAATGATTCTCAGAAAAGAGCCACCAAGAAGCAATCCACTACTATCCTGCTTAGAAATTTTTATGTTGGAATTACTCCTTGGATTAGGTTCATTTTAGATACTGCTATCAATGGGAATTTCCTAGAAGCCCCAATTTGGGAGTCTCTTAATGTTATTGAAAATCTTTTTGGAAATCTCCCTGTTGCTAGCATACAAGAGGATATCACTCTAGCTCACATTATGAAGAAACTTGAAACAATAGAGTTAGAGACACCAAGTATAAGTAGGGTAAATGAGTTGGATCGTAAGATTCAAGGGAATTTGAATAGACTTGATAGCTCCATGCATAAAATTATTAAAACTTTGGAGACCGTCAAATCCCATGATATGGAGCCTTCTAGGATTGATAAGATTGAGGAAATCATTAACACTTTAGAAAATACTTTCTCCTCAATCAAACCAAAAAAGATAGAAACTCCGACAAGAAAGGAACCTAAATTCAATTATGTCCCTAAGGTTCCCCGACCTAAAAATAATCGACTTATTGCTAAGGGAGTTGAAACCTTGAAAACATTGGAAGAAATACCTCTCTTAGATAAATTTATAAATGAAACTCCAATTGATTTTCCTCCTTTTTGTTTTATTCCTAGAAGTATCTTCATTAGGACTTTATTTGGAAAACCTTTTAAAACTAGTTGTACAATTGAAGAGCTTCTTGATGATCTTGATGATGGTTCGATTGATACAATGTGATTCTACTTTTTGCTTTATGCCTAGCTTAAAGGCGTAAATGAAAGCGTTTATTGGGAAACAAGATGTTTTTACTTCTATTTTTAGTGGTCTTGATGATTGTTACTACTGTAGCAACATCATTGTATCTTTATTTTCAAGATTTGTGCCAAGTTTAGCCTCCGATTGCAAGAAAGTTCAAAAGTTGTGACATGTTGTCCAGAAAACAGATTATGTCCTTGGACGAAAAAATTAGCCTAAAATCACCTGATCATCTTTTTGATTTGAATTTTTTTGACAGTGTGCTCCATACAATTGGTTTTCGAGTGTCTGTTCTGAGTTTTTTTTAGTTTCATAAGTACCCCGAAAATTTTTTTTACTACCTGAGGTCCTGTTTTTTCACAGATCCTGCCACGTTTTGCCTTTCCTTACTTTTGCAAACCTTAAGCTTGATTTTTATTTGCAAAAACTTTTTGGCAATCTTGTGAAACAGTAGCTCTTCAAGAATATATTTATTTCCAGTGGAGATTTTTTTTGTTAAGGGTACTAACCTCTCTAATCAGCTTATGATGAGTTATGCATGAGGGGAGTTTTCAAGTTTGCGAGTGAAGATGATAAAAGAAGATCCGGGAGTGTCAAACGCTCAAGCTTGGGGATGCCCCATGCATCCCCAATAAATATTCAAGGAGACTCAAGCGTCTAAGCTTGGGGATGCCCTCGTGCATCCCCTTCTCCATCAACAATCATCATTTCGTCCTTCGTCTCACTATATTTTTATCACTTCATGTGTTATGTGCTATGCTTGGAGCGTCTCGCTCTTAGGTTTACTTTTTTACTTTTCTTTAGCTTTGCTTGTTGTTCATAACAAGTTAGAACCCTGATTACTTTGTGTGGAAGAGAAACACCCTCCACTTTAAACTAGAACACATCATAGGATTTTCATTCTTATCTTTCTTCTGTTGTGTGTTCTTTATCTTTTCGTAGCTGCTGCCATGTTTAGTTTTTAGTTTTTCATGTTTATCTTTCGCAAGAGCTTTAGTTTTAGTTTAGTTTGCTGCTGGAACTCTCTTTAGTATTCATGTTTATCTTGTTAAGAGAGTTGGTTGTTGCACTGAGTTGTGTCTTGTCTTGAAGTAGGTAATTAAGGCTGCTATTCAATTGTAGTAGTAACTTGCAATAGTTTTGAGATATTGTTGTGAGTAATGTTTGAACTTTTGGTGTCAAGATCTCTAGCCTATTAGTGATAGGTGTCGTATTTTGGGCAATCCGTGCTTATTTTCAAAAACTACAGAACTAGTTGAGAACTCTAGCTACTAGATGGATCACTAATCTTTGGAGGGATCGGATATTAGAGTACACTCACGTACCATGAGTCGAGGATGCGCAAGGATAACCAAACCCACATACACTCCTCCTCGGGGTACATGTCTCTTTGTGAACCTCCTTATTAGATTGAGAGTTGCCGATAATAAGTGCATGAGATGGTCTTAGAGGCTAAACCAGGAACTCTTTTTGTTTACATTTCCACACATGCATATGAGTTTTCTTCTAAATCTCATAGTCAGGGTCATTGTAATTATAGCACAGAAATATAAACATTAATTATGAACTTGAATATTAATAATAACACACTTTATTATTGCCTCTAGGGCATATATCTAACACTTCACTGAGGGAAATTTGCTGCTATCTACATCATAACCTTCCACTTGGGGTAATTGATACGTCCAAAAAGCATCACTATTTTATATTGTGATTTCACCCTATTCATTGATATATTCCACTTTAAAGTATTGCTCTTATGTTGTTTTGGCTTATTTTACACAGTTTACAACTTTCCGATGCCGAAGCAGCAGAACCAGAATTCATCGGTAAAAAGTGGATACCAAGTTGCTGAATCAGATCAAGTCCAAATGCGATGAAATTTTACGGGGAGCACTTTTATGAAGATTGACTGCGGATCACCGAAGGAGGAGTTGAGGGGACCCAACAGGCAGCCAGAAGGGTGCCTGGCGCGGCCCCCCTCCTGGCCGCGCCAGGCACCCTCCTGGATGCCTGGTGGCCCCCGTTGGTGCCCCCTTTCGCCTATATAAACCCCCTGGGGTGGGAACCCCTAAAGAAGAGTCGTTTCCGTGTTTCGCCGCCGCCACGGGGCGGAAACCTACAGAGGAGAAAATCCGTCTCCGGCGGGCAGATTCCACCGGGGAGATCACCTCCCAGAAGGGGAGATCGTCGCCATCATCACCATCATCGTCACGGGCATCATCGAGATCATCATCAACATCATCCCCAACATCAGCACCATCTCCATCTTCATCCCATCTCATCTCACAATTGCAACTTGTGTTGTAATCCGTACTATCTATCCTCTCTACTCTGTTGGTGTTGTTTACTACTTTGTGGTGAATGCTATTGAGTTTTGTTGGAGAAATATCATTGTGTCCAGATTGTTTATCACCCATCTATCACCTCTGATCATGATCTCTTTTATGTCTTGTGAGTAGTTACCTTAGTTCTTGAGAACATGGGAGAACTCTAGGTGTTAGTAGTCATGTGATGTTGAAGTATTATGTGTTGTTTGATACTTAAGTTGTGTTGTTATTTCTCTAGTGGTGTTATGTGAGTCGAACACATAACATTTCACCTTTCATGGGCCTAGAGGAATACATTCTGCACAAAGGATGCTTATGGTGGGTTTCCGGAGTGACAGAAACCTGAACCCCAGTTCGCAGACTTTAGCACAAGGGAGTTATGGACCCTTGATCGTAATGCTGTGGTTAGGCTCATGCCTTAATTACTACCTTGTATTTGCGGATGCTTGCAAGGTGTGTAATCATAAGAGTACACTTATCTGAGTCTAGAAGGTGTACTAGCATCGATCCACCCACCGACACTTATCAACACGATACATATTACTTGGCGGAGTATGGTGAAAGTGACTTGACTATCTCTCCCGTGTTTTCTCGAGAACGCTTTAGATTTTATAAGTTCAGTTCCTAGGCTTATCCTTGTTAAAGGATTGGGCCACTTGCTACTCCTCGGTTACCCTGTTTACTTTGCCTGTCTTTTACTTTTCTGTTGCTTAAACCAAAAACCCCTAAATATTTACCTTTGAGTGTTTGCAACCCTTTCCTTATCCAGTGTCACTTATCAACACCTTCTGCTCCTCGTGGGATCGATACTCTTATTTATCGAAAAGCTACAATTGATCCCCTAGACTTGTGGGTTATCAAGAATCGTTTATTGGCGCGGTTAACAGGGAAGGCAACCCAACTAAACCTATTAACTTCTCCGCCATCAACGAGCTTTTCTAGCGCCGTTTCCCGGGAGTGTAGCGCTATTGGTAAGTGAAGCCGGTAAGGGAACTTTTATTTTCTGTTGTTACTTTCAGTCCTTATGGACTCTACTGTTGTTGGTTCGTTGCTGGTAAGGAGCTGCCCCACGACTGTGGTGGTCACTCCTACCCCTACTGAAATTGTGCCCTATAAAATACCATCTAGTATTGTTGATTATGTCTTGGCTAATCGTTATACAGGAGAAGGACATCCGGGAGAACACCTGCTATATTTATCACAATTATGTTCTTTATTTAAGCTTGTAGGTGTGACGATGGAGTTCGTCATGAAGAAACTATTCTCCATATCACTCAAAGATAAAGCTTCAGATTGGTATAAGCTACCCGATAACTCTGATAGTCTTGAATGGCCAAATCTTATGTCTCTCTTTTATGCAAAGTTTTATCCTCTTCGTGAAATTCACCAAGACAGGAACTACATCTACAACTTTTGGTCTCGCGACGGAGAGAGCATCGCTCAAGCTTGGGGGAGACTGAAGTCCCTGATGCTCAATGCTCAAACCATGAGCTCCCCAAGGGAATTATACTTACAAATTTTTATGCCAGGCTTTTTCGTCAGGACAAGGAGATGTTGGATGCCTCCTCAAGTCGGGTATTCCAGACCAAAAGTATGGAATAAAAATGGGATCTTATAGAAAGGATCCAGAAGAACACTGAAGACTGGGAAATTGATAAAGGTATTGAACCCGCTATAAACTATGAGCATGACTACATTGCGAGTTATGTGAAGACTGATTACTTTAATACCTTTTGCTCTAAAATTGGTCTTGATTCCCAGCTAATGGTTGACTTTTTCAAGGACTTTGCTTCTCATATTGATTCTTCCAGGAAGAAGGAGAATCAACATCATAAACCTTTCAAGGAGTCACCAATTGAGATTAATGTTACTGATCCTGTTTTACCTGCAGTTGTGTATGAACAGCCTCCTTATCCCTCCAGGATAAAGGAGCACCCTTTTGTTACAGGTATTCTAAACAAGAATAGAAGGACCACTGACGAACCTGAGGACATGATCAAGGTCCAGCCTCAAGTTGCAATGGTAAAGGATCTGGTAACCAGTGATATCGAAGAATCCACTATTAGTTTTTGTGCTGTTGCCACTAACATTGTCACAGCCAGGAACAAAGGCCCAATTTCAGGTACACCAGTTGTATCTGTCAAAATAGGAGATCATAATTACTATGGGTTATGTGATTTGGGATCTAGCGTCAGCGCTATTCCCTTCACACTTTATCAAGAGATCATGCACGAGATTCAGCCGTGTGAGATCGAGGACATAGATGTCACTATCCATCTTGCGAATAAACAAACAATCTCTCCAGTTGGGATTGTAAGAGATGTTGAAGTACTCTGCGGGAGGTAAAATATCATACAGACTTTCTTGTACTTGGTTCAGTGCAAGATAGTTTTTGCCCTATTATCTTTGGTAGGCCCTTCCTCAGCACTTGCGGAGCTATAATAGATTGCAAGAAAGGTAAAGTTTCTGTTGAATTCAACGGTGAGCCGTATGAATTTAATTTTTCTAAGTTTTCTAAGCAGCCTCGTGGTCCTGACCTGTCAAGTAATGACAAAATTATGAAGAAATTGCTTCCATTGCTATTCCTCCTAATGACACTTTGGAGCAATTTATGGAAGACCACGAGAATGATATACATATGCTGGAGAGGGATGAACTAGAAGACATATTTTTAAGACAAACTCCCATCCCAAAGCACAACCTCCCAGTTGAACCTTTAGGAATCCTCTCGTAACCGAAAGAAGACCCGATGTTTGACCTAAAACCACTACCCGATACGCTCAAGTATGCTTATTTAGATGAAAAGAAAGTATATCCTGTTATTATCAATTCTAACCTTTCAGGGTATGAAAAAGAGCGATTATTGGAGACACTCCGCAGACACCAAGGTGCTATTGGCTATACTCTTGATGATCTCAAGGGTAGTCTGTCGGGACCCGGGGTTAGCGTATGTAATTCCAGTCACGATACAATCACATGGAGAGCCGAGAGCCGTACCCACTTGTCTAAGAAGACAAGGCCAAGCACAGATCACTCTCGGTAAGCATCGAACGTGAGGGGCATCCCATCAATGTCGGATGATCAACTGAAATGGGTCCTCATCGTCCGCTCACAAGCCTAAATGCTTATGGGTGGTGAATCCCATACTCATAGACAAGTCGCCTCAACCATGTTATCGATTGAATCATAACCCTTACATAGACTTACTCCAGCCTGATCACTTAGTCGGGATCTCGGGCGGGCTCGATCATACAACAAAGTGTGCCACGTGACAGAGTCACGAGCAATCGCATCGCGATGCCCCAAGCTGCGCACATCTAAGGGCCACTTGGTGTATAAAAGACCGCCGGCAAGAACACAACTAAGCTATCGAACCCCACACTAAGACATGCATGTTATAATCATACACGCAGCATATAATGTCCAGTGTAAACAACAGGTAATCACAACATGAACTCTACAAACTCATAGTCTTTATAACTTCTGCTAAACAGAGCAGACATAGTAGTTGTATTTCAAGCAGAGATCACATGAATGTGATCCAACATTACATCAAACATCAACGGAAGCAAATTATGTCTTTGTAAAGACAAGTTTAACAAATGGCTTAAGAAGCCTGAAAGAAAAGTACAACGACCCTCCAGAGGGCACAGGCTGCTGCCTGGAACTATACGACATTAGTCCACGTCGAGCTCGAGGTAGAGGCCACCATCAGGGTCAGTGGTCTCGTCTCTAAAACATAGAATAAGCAAACGTGAGTACAAAGTCGTACTCAGCAAGACTTACATAGGAACTATACTACTCATGCACATGTATCAAGGCAAAGGGAGGTGGGGTTTCACTTGAAGAAATGCCAACTTTGACTTGGCTAATCCTGAACTACGAGTACCAGAGAGAGGTAAGAACGTACACGAGTCCAAGTAACAGTCTCCAACCAATACTCCACTATGGTGCCTTCCTCGACTTCCCCACGAGGAAGCACGCCATAGCACTCACACTTATCTTGGTGTGTTTTAGAAGTATCCAGTTCAAGTTATCTATGATCAAGTAAAGGTCTCCAAGTAGTCCATAACCGCGGACACGGCTATTCGAATAGTTCATTAACCCTTCAGGGGTGTACTGGTACACACACGCCTCATGAGTTACCGCCTGGGGATGGACCCTTCAAGTGAGTACCGGCGAGGATGCTGCCACGACACTTCACTCACGGCACCATCTCTAGTCCTAGGGAGTCGCCTATTTGAGTTGGGACCACAATCGGAATCCGGCCGATTGTTCCGATGTGGACTCAAACGTTGTGTGACCGCCATCAAGCTCAACTCGATCATGATCACTTGATTCAACGTGCCCACAACCTACGCCAACCACTTACGTTGGTTCCATCTGCTTGATATCGTTAAAGGGCGAACTACTTGCGACTCCTGGACAGGTCCGGGGTGAGGTACTAGGCCGAGAGGGGTCAGTGAGCCCAATGTGTGGTCGTACTCTTAGTCTTGGATAACAACACAAGAACTCGGGCCTAAGGCAGTGTTCAACGAGACAACCCACTGTGTACTCCTACACAGCCTCTCATCGTTCACCTTTGTTTAGGGTAGATTCACCAACACGTTACCACCATCATTCACATGATCACTACCATCCCGACTCACATCAAAGTAGCCTTAGGTAACAACTCTAAGCATGCAATAAGCTGTAACAGTTGCAGGGGTCACATGATATCAACCAACTCCTACATCTGCTAGGATTGTGGTTTGCTTACTACTGTGACAAAATGATAGGTCATGCAAAGGAATGGGTTCAACTAGCGGTAGAACGTATCATGGTGACATCCTAAACATGCATTTGCGAGAATGAGAGGGAACTGGGATTTTATAGACATGATCAAAGAGGGGGATGCTTGCCTTGCTGACGATCACGAGGTACTAGCCTTCTGACGTGAGGTTGAACTCGTCTCCGAGATCAACTCTACCGAGAAGAAGCAATCACCGAAGCACTAGAAGTAAAGCACAATCAACATAGTACAATGCACAATCAATATGTAAAACAAAGCATGGCAATGTGCTGATGTGACTTATGTTTGAATTGCAACATGTTAATTGAAGTTGATTTGAAAGTGAATTCAAATTAAAACTCCAAATGGTATTCAAATTTGGTCAACTTGCATTTGCTAATGTTTGTTCATTGGAAACCAAATGGTCATGTGTGTGAAAAGATTCTGAAGTACAAGTGATGTGTGGTGCATTTCAAAGTTTGAAGTTGGAATAGCAATTGAATTCATTTTGAATTAAATCCAATTAAATCAAATAGCAAAAGCTACTGATCCCTTTTTAAGATCAACTCCAACATAGCTGAAAGTTGAAAATTTGGATAGAGGATTTTCTCCTGATCATTTTTCATATATTATATGTTAAATTTGGAGTTAAAATGAATCTTCTATGATTTTTCAAAGTTTCAGCCATTTTCTGGAATTTTACTGAAATAAATTAAATGATTTAATCTTTACTGCGTCATCACTAGGTCATGCTGACGCCAGGGTTTGACCAGTCAACTGACAGGGCGGCCCCACCTGTCAGCCTCACTGGGTTAGTTAGTTCTCTGCTTAAATTAAACCCCGTTTAATTAAGGGGCTGGCCCACTGTCAGTGAGAGGAGAGAGGGGATTAGGGGCTCGATTAGGGCTAACCGACCGGCGGCTAAACGCCGGTGGCTTGGGCCACGGCGGCGCTCTGTCGGAGTGGCGATTTAGGCCACGGGGGAAGGAGCTGGGGGCACGGGAGCGAAGCTCGCGCTCGTGCGCATCTGCTGGGGCTAGGCAGGGTTCAAGGGGGCGCTCGGGTCCACGGCTACGTCGACGGGAGGCGGCGGTCGGAGCTCCTGGTCATGGCGAACGACGACAGAGGGCACGGGAGCGAAGCGCAGATGGGGGGAAATGGGGCTGGGAGCTCACCAGAGACGAAGGAGAGGACGGCGAGGCCGGGGGTGAAGAGGAGGCGACGGATTTCTCGCCGGGGTTGGCGGCGGTCGGCGGCGTCACGTTGAAGCTATCGTCGTCTCCGTTGCCTCTCGCTCCAAATTGGTGGCGCTGCTCAAAGAAGTCGTCGCCGGGGCACCTCGTAGACAAGGTCTCGGCGCCTGGGGGGCTCGGTGGCCGCGCTGCTGCGGCGGCGTGCTCCGGCTGCGGCTCGGGAAAAGGCGGCAGAGGAGAGGAGGGAGGTCGCGAGGGGAGGGGAAATGGCCTGGGGCCTTCTGGGCGTCTCCAGGGCGAGAGAGAAGAGAGGGGGAAGAGCAGGAGGTGGCGAGGAGGGGGAGGGCATGCCCGCCACGCAGCGCACGGCGCGGCTGTCTCTCCTTCTAGCAAGAGGAGGAAGACGACAGAGGAGGGGGCCGGGCTGGGCCAGGTGGGCCGACGCCTAGACGAAGGTAAACCCTTTTCTTCTGTTTTTCTTATTTTTCTTTTCTGTTATTTGTGTTGCCCTTTAAAAATAAATACTAGGGCATTTTATAAAAACCCCCAAATAATTTTATAAACTCTAGGTGACTTAGTACTAGTCAACCCCAAGTTTTGGGAATTTTTGAAATTCAAATTATTTGAATCTCAATTCAAATAGGCATTTGATTTAATTTCCAAGCCACTATTTGGATTTTTGAAAAATCTATGAGCATGGGATTAATCCCAAATCACTTTTAAAATGATCAGACTCATTTTTAGGATTTTTCAACACATCCAAAAGAATTTTGGAAAAAGATTTATTTCTGGCCTTTTATTTAAATTCATTTAGGGCTTTTCTTTTCCCCATTTCCTTTTCTTTTGCAATTTTTTTCAAGATGCAAAAATGCAAGCTAGGTTAAACACAAACCTAAATTGGGGTTCTGACAACTCGCCCCCACTCAAAAGAATCTCGTCCCGAGATTCAGAAGTCGTCGGGAAGAGGGTGGGGTACTCAGCTCGTAGACGATCCTCTCGTTCCCAGGTGGCTTCTTTCTCTGAATGATGTGACCACTGCACTTTGAAGAATCTGATCTTCTGACGTCTGGTTCTACGCTCGGCTTCATCAAGAATACGAACAGGGTACTCTCGATATGAAAGGTTATCTTGGAGATCAAGCGTTTCGTGGTCTACTTCGCGGATGGGGTCGTTGAAGCAACGCCTGAGTTGAGAGACGTGGAAGACATCATGAACCTGGGAGAGGTGAGGGGGTAGTTCCAATTGGTAGGCAACTTCTCCACGTTTAGCGAGAATGTGAAAGGGACCGATATAACGTGGGGCCAACTTGCCTTTGATACCGAAGCGATGGGTACCCTTCAGAGGAGTAACCCGAAGGTAAGCCTTCTCATCCAGATTATAGCTTTCTTCCCTATGATGACGATCATAATAGCTTTTCTGATGAGACTGGGCTGTTTTCAACTTCTCACGAACAATGCGAACCTGCTCTTCTGCATCCTGAATCAAATCCGGTCCAAAGAATTGTCTTTCACCGGTTTCTGACCAGTTTAGGGGTGTTCGACATTTCCGTCCATAGAGAAATTCAAAAGGAGCCATGCCCAAACTAGATTGAAAGCTATTGTTATACGCAAATTCGGCCAAAGGAAGAGAATTCTCCCATTTCTTTCCGAAAGAGATAACACAAGCTCTGAGCATGTCTTCGAGAATTTTATTGACACTTTCTACTTGACCACTGGACTGCGGGTGATAAGCGGTGCTAAAGGAGAGGTGGGTTCCCATAGCATTCTGAAAACTTTCCCAAAATCGAGAAGTGAAAAGACTACCACGGTCTGAATTGATTTCCAAAGGAACACCGTGAAGTGACACGATTCGGGAGACATACAAGTCCGCTAACTGGCTAGCAGTTATAGACTCTCGAACTGGAAGGAAGTGAGCAACTTTTGAAAGTCGATCAATGATAACGAAGATGGCATCATTTCCTTTCTGGGTTTTTTGAAAGCCAGTGATGAAATCCATACTGACTTTATCCCACTTCCACTCGGGGATAGGCAAAGGTCTAAGAGTACCAGCAGGTCTTTGATGTTCTGCCTTAACGCGACGACAAACATCACATTCAGCAATGAACTGAGCAATTTCTCTCTTCATCCTAGTCCACCAAAATCTCTGGCGTAGATCTCGGTACATTTTTGTGCTACCGGGATGAATCGAGAGGGGTGTATCATGGGCTTCTTTGAGGATGAGTTGCCTTAGTTCCCTATTCTTAGGAACTACCAAACGATTTTCAAAGAATACCGTTCCTTTGCTATCTGTGGAGAAACATTTAGCAACTCCGCTAGCAATGTTCTCCTTGATCCGGCGAACACCTCGTGCACGCCTCTGGGCAACTATGATTTGATCCTCAAGGGTTGGTTTCGCCACCAAGTTGAAAAGAGATCCACGAGGAACAATCTCGAGATTAAGCTTTCGAAATTCCTCATGAAGAAGTGGTTGATACTGCTGTAACATGAGGTTGTTACAGTACGACTTACGACTTAGTGCATCAGCCATGACATTGGCTTTGCCTGGGGTGTAAGAAATTCCTAAGTCATAATCTTTTATCAACTCAATCCAGAGTATTTGCCTGAGATTAAGATCTGGCTGGGTGAATATATATTTGAGGCTTTGGTGGTCGGAATAAATCTCACAACGATTACCAAGGAGGTAATGTCGCCAAGTTGTTAGGGCATGAACTACGACAGCGAGTTCAAGATCATGGGTAGGATAGTTCTCTTCATGTGGTCGCAATTGGCGTGAAGCATAAGCTACCACATGTCGATCTTGCAGAAGTATGCATCCTAACCTTTGCCGTGAGGCATCACAATAGATCTCGAAATCCTTTTTGGTGTCTGGAGGCGCAAGTACGGGTGCAGAAGTCAATCTTCTTTTTAGCTCTTGAAAGCTTTCCTCGCACTTGGGAGTCCATTCGAATTTCTTCTCTTTCTTGAGGAGTTCAGTTAGAGGCTTTGCAACTTTAGAAAAGTTCTCGACGAAGCGACGGCAATAGCTGGCTAGGCCAAGAAAACTCCTAACTTGCTTAACCGATTCAGGTGGAGTCCAGTCAAGGACGGCCTGAACTCTCTCGGGATTGACAGCAATGCCTTTTGCAGAAATCACGTGGCCTAAGTAGGTCACTTCTGGTAGCCAGAATTCACACTTGGAGAATTTAGCATACAGGCGATGCTCTCTAAGTTTCATTAATACCAGCCTAAGATGTCCTGCGTGATCTTCTTCGTCCTTCGAGTAGATGAGAATGTCATCAAGATAAACTACAACAAATTTATCTAAGTACTCCATGAAGATCGAATTCATCATGCGCGAGAATGTGGCGGGGGCATTGGTTAAACCGAAGGACATGACGGTGTACTCGTAAAGACCATAACGAGTAGTGAAAGCCGTTTTGGGAATGTCCTCGTTTCGGATTTTGATTTGATGATAGCCTAATCTCAAATCCATTTTGGAGAAGACAGAGGATCCTGCAAGTTGATCATAAAGATCATTGATCCTGGGCAGTGGGTACTTGTTCTTTATCGTCGCTAGATTTAGCGAGCGATAGTCTACGCACATCCTTTCTGTTCCATCTTTCTTCGTTACGAACAGAACGGGGCAACCCCATGGCGATGAGCTAGGACGGATGAAGCCTTTTGCCAACGAAGCTTCAAGTTGGATTTTTAGCTCAGCTAACTCACGTGGGGCCATTCTATATGGGCGTCTGGATATTGGTGCGGTTCCTGGGATAAGATCTACCACAAACTCTATAGATCTGTCAGGTGGTATTCCTGGCAGCTCTTCTGGAAAGACATCCGGGAAGTCACGAACCACCGGAATATCTTCAAGGTCTGGAAGAGGAAGCACATTTAAAGAATGCACCTGGGTTTTAGAGCTTGGTGAGGTGTAGTTGATTGTCTGGCCTGATGGATGGGTTAGTTTCACTGACTTGGCTTTACAATCAAGGACAGCATTCTGTCTTGATAACCAATCCATACCTAAGATCACATCAATGTCTGAAGACTTGAGGGCTATGAGTGAGGCAAGGAATACTAAACCCTCAATTGCAATTTCATTCTCATGACTCACCATGGTGGTGTGCCATCTGGATCCGGGGGCTTGCACAACTAAGGGGGTGGATAACATCGAAAAAGAGATGTCATGTGACAGTGCAAAGTCCTGGGATATGAATGAGTGAGATGCTCCTGGGTCAAAAAGAACCGAAGCTGGGGTGGAATTGACAGGAAGGGTTCCGAGTACAACATCGGTTGACTTGTGGGAATCTAGAATGGATACATGATTCACATAACCATGTTCATAAACAGGAGGGTTGACATTGGAAGTCTTGGGTGGTGGCTTACCACGACGAAAAGCTTGCTTTGGATTAGGTGTGGTGGCTACATGATTTTGGGGACACTCTCGAACATTGTGACCTGATTGTCCACATTGGAAACAAACACCACGTGGAATGAAAGGAACTTGAGAACTTGATTGTCCAACAAAATTCCAAGGAGGAGGATTGGGTTGAGGTGGACGATATATGGTGGGGGTGGTCTAGAAGCACTTACAGCACGACTGACGTCATTGAAGGGAATCCATACACATCGTTTCCGAGAAACTGGGCCAGAAGATTGGGCAAACTCATGATCACGCTTGCGAGACTCTTCATACAACTCATTTCCATACTCGGCCTTGAAGGATTTGTCGACCAAGTCCCTGAAGTTGACGAACTCATGAAGATTCAGGTCATGACGAAGGACGGGGCTAAGTCCCTTGCGGAACCTTTCTTGTTTCTTGGCGTCGGTGGATACTTCTTCTTGGGCATAACGTGCTAGACGAGTGAACTCGGTCCTATACTCATGAACAGTCATCTTTCCTTGGGTCAGATTGCAAAAATCTTCTTTCTTGCGCTCCATCAGCTGATCCGGAATATGATATCCTCGGAATTCATCACAGAACTCTTGCCAAGTCACCACGTGACCAACTGGTTGTATTTCCACGAAGTTCTCCCACCACTGAAGAGCAGCACCTTCTAGAAAGTATGCCGCAAATAGCACACGATCACCTGGAGCAACATGGGCTGTCTCAAGCTTACGCTCGAGGGAACGAAGCCAATCATCGGCATCAAGGGGCTCGGAAGAACATCGGAATACTGGCGGGTTGAGGAGAATGAAGTCCTGGATGGTAACAACACTAAGATGCTGACGAGAAGTGTTCTGCTCAATACGCTCGAGAAGACGTGTCTGATCACGACGATTCTGCTCAGCCTCCATCATGATTTCTGCCGTTGAGGGTGGTGATGGAGGTTCTTCACCGTCTATGTAACCAGAACTGGGATCAACAACTTGATTTGCACCTGACATTCTGTGTGATAAGAATCAACAATCAGAATAGGATTTAGGACACAATACTATGCTAAGATAGAAGACTAAAATGCAATAGCATCAAAGCCACAAACGGACAGCATAACGGCTGCACCGTGATGGAAATTGAGACAACCTACAGGATAACGGACATCACTTCGACAGAAACACTATGGAATGATGGCTCAAAAAGACCACAACACTCCTACAGCTACAAAGAAGCAATCAACGAGATGTCCTAGTAAGACATAGATGAGCCTAGTCCTATCTTCCCATAGAATAACATGAGGTTGACTCTGAACTCAGATCGATGAGGATAAGGAGAAAAAAGAAGTCTTACGTTGTTCCCTTATACCCAAAGTAACTATATAACTATAGAATGCTAGACTCGACAACGGCAAATGGTTTGATAATCCTACAGGCAGTCCTGCTCTGATACCAAGTCTGTCGGGACCCGGGGTTAGCGTATGTAATTCCAGTCACGATACAATCACATGGAGAGCCGAGAGCCGTACCCACTTGTCTAAGCAGACAAGGCCAAGCACAGATCACTCTCGGTAAGCATCGAACGTGAGGGGCATCCCATCCATGCCGGATGATCAACTGAAATGGGTCCTCATTGTCCGCTCACAAGCCTAAATGCTTATGGGTGGTGAATCCCATACTCATAGACAAGTCGCCTCAACCATGTTATCGATTGAATCATAACCCTTACATAGACTTACTCCAGCCCGATCACTTAGTCGGGATCTCGGGCGGGCTCGATCATACAACAAAGTGTGCCACGTGACAGAGTCACGAGCAATCGCATCGCGATGCCCCAAGCTGCGCACATCTAAGGGCCACTTGGTGTATAAAAGACCGCCGGCAAGAACACAACTAAGCTATCGAACCCCACACTAAGACATGCATGTTATAATCATACACGCAGCATACATGTCCAGTGTAAACAGCAGGTAATCACAACATGAACTCTACAAACTCATAGTCTTTATAACTTCTGCTAAACAGAGCAGACATAGTAGTTGTATTTCAAGCAGAGATCACATGAATGTGATCCAACATTACATCAAACATCAACGGAAGCAAATTATGTCTTTGTAAAGACAAGTTTAACAAATGGCTTAAGAAGCCTGAAAGAAAAGTACAACGACCCTCCAGAGGGCACAGGCTGCTGCCTGGAACTATACGACATTAGTCCACGTCGAGCTCGAGGTAGAGGCCACCATCAGGGTCAGTGGTCTCGTCTCTAAAACATAGAATAAGCAAACGTGAGTACAAAGTCGTACTCAGCAAGACTTACATAGGAACTATACTACTCATGCACATGTATCAAGGCAAAGGGAGGTGGGGTTTCACTTGAAGAAATGCCAGCTTTGACTTGGCTAATCCTGAACTACGAGTACCAGAGAGAGGAAAGAACGTACATGAGTCCAAGTAACAGTCTCCAACCAATACTCCACTATGGTGCCTTCCTCGACTTCCCCACGAGGAAGCATGCCATAGCACTCACACTTATCTTGGTGTGTTTTAGAAGTATCCAGTTCAAGTTATCTATGATCAAGTAAAGGTCTCCAAGTAGTCCATAACCGCGGACACGGCTATTCGAATAGTTCATTAACCCTGTAGGGGTGTACTGGTACACACACGCCTCATGAGTTACCGCCTGGGGATGGACCCTTCAAGTGAGTACCGGCGAGGATGCTGCCACGACACTTCACTCACGGCACCATCTCTAGTCCTAGGGAGTCGCCTATTTGAGTTGGGACCACAATCGGAATCCGGCCGATTGTTCCGATGCGGACTCAAACGTTGTGTGACCGCCATCAAGCTCAACTCGATCATGATCACTTGATTCAACGTGCCCACAACCTACGCCAACCACTTACCTTGGTTCCACCTGCTTGATATCGTTAAAGGGCGAACTACTTGCGACTCCTGGACAGGTCCGGGGTGAGGTACTAGGCCGAGAGGGGTCAGTGAGCCCAATGTGTGGTCGTACTCTTAGTATTGGATAACAACACAAGAACTCGGGCCTAAGGCAGCGTTCAACGAGACAACCCACTGTGTACTCCTACACAGCCTCTCATTGTTCACCTTTGTTTAGGGTAGATTCACCAACACGTTACCACCATCATTCACATGATCACTACCATCCCGACTCACATCAAAGTAGCCTCAGGTAACAACTCTAAGCATGCAATAAGCTGTAACAGTTGCAGGGGTCACATGATATCAACCAACTCCTACATCTGCTAGGATTGTGGTTTGCTTACTACTGTGACAAAATGATAGGTCATGCAAAGGAATGGGTTCAACTAGCGGTAGAACGTATCATGGTGACATCCTAAACATGCATTTGCGAGAATGAGAGGGAACTGGGATCTTATAGACATGATCAAAGAGGGGGCTGCTTGCCTTGTTGACGATCACGAGGTACTAGCCTTCTGACGTGAGGTTGAACTCGTCTCCGAGATCAACTCTACCGAGAAGAAGCAATCACCGAAGCACTGGAAGTAAAGCACAATCAAGATAGTACAATGCACAATCAATAAATAAAACAAAGCATGGCAATGTGCTGATGTGACTTATGTTTGAATTGCAACATGTTAATTGAAGTTGATTTGAAAGTGAATTCAAATTCAAACTCCAAATGTTATTCAAATTTGGTCAACTTGCATTTGCTAATGTTTGTTCATTGGAAACCAAATGGTCATGTGTGTGAAAAGCTTCTGAAGTACAAGTGATGTGTGGTGCATTTCAAAGTTTGAAGTTGGAATAGCAATTGAATTCATTTTGAATTAAATCCAATTAAATCAAATAGCAGAAGCTACTGATCCCTTTTTAAGATCAACTCCAACATAGCTGAAAGTTGGAAATTGGGATAGAGGATTTTCTCCTGATCATTTTTCATATATTATATGTTAAATTTGGAGTTAAAATGAATTTTCTATGATTTTTCAAAGTTTCATCCATTTTCTGGAATTTTACTGAAATAAATTAAATGATTTAATCTTTACTGCGTCATCACTAGGTCATGCTGACGCCAGGGTTTGACCAGTCAACTGACAGGGCGGCCCCACCTGTCAGCCTCACTGGGTTAGTTAGTCCTCTGCTTAAATTAAACCCCGTTTAATTACGGGGCTGGCCCACTGTCAGTGAGAGGAGAGAGGGGATTAGGGGCTCGGTTAGGGCTAACCGACCGGCGGCTAAACGCCGGTGGCTTGGGCCACGGCGGCGCTCTGCCGGAGTGGAGATTTAGGCCACGGGGGAAGGAGCTGGGGGCACGGGAGCGAAGCTCGCGCTCGTGCGCATCTGCTGGGGCTAGGCAGGGTTCAAGGGGGCGCTCGGGTCCACGGCTACGTCGACGGGAGGCGGCGGCCGGAGCTCCTGGTCATGGCGGACGACGACAGAGGGCACGGGAGCGAAGCGCAGATGGGGGGAAATGGAGTTGGGAGCTCACCAGAGACGAAGGAGAGGACGGCGAGGCCGGGGGTGAAGAGGAGGCGACGGATTTCTCGCCGGGGTTGGCGGCGGCCGGCGGCGTCACGTTGAAGCTATCGTCGTCTCCGTTGCCTCTCGCTCCAAATTGGTGGCGCTGCTCAAAGAAGTCGTCGTCGGGGCACCTCGTAGACAAGGTCTCGGCACCTGGGGGGCTCGGTGGCCGCGCTGTTGCGGCGGCGTGCTCCGGCTGCGGCTCGGGAAAAGGCGGCAGAGGAGAGGAGGGAGGTCGCGAGGGGAGGGGAAGTGGCCTGGGGCCTTCTGGGCGTCTCCAGGGCGAGAGAGAAGAGAGCGGGAAGAGCAGGAGGTGGCGTGGAGGGGGAGGGCATGTCCGCCACGCAGCGCACGGCGCGGCTGTCTCTCCTTCTGGCAAGAGGAGGAAGACGACAGAGGAGGGGGCCGGGCTGGGCCAGGTGGGCCGACGCCTAGGCGAAGGTAAACCCTTTTCTTCTGTTTTTCTTATTTTTCTTTTCTATTATTTGTGTTGACCTTTAAAAATAAATACTAGGGCATTTTATAAAAAAACCCAAATAATTTTATAAACTCTAGGTGACTTAGTACTAGTCAACCCCAAGTTTTGGGAATTTTTCAAATTCAAATAATTTGAATCTCAATTCAAATAGGCATTTGATTTAATTTCCAAGCCACTATTTGGATTTTTGAAAAATCTATGAGCATGGGATTAATCCCAAATCACTTTTAAAATGATCAGACTCATTTTTAGGATTTTTCAACACATCCAAAAGAATTTTGGAAAAAGATTTATTTCTGGCCTTTTATTTAAATTCATTTAGGGCTTTTCTTTTCCCCATTTCCTTTTCTTTTGCAATTTTTTTCAAGATGCAAAAATGCAAGCTAGGTTAAACACAAACCTAAATTGGTGTTCTGACAGTATTAGTCCATCCATTTGCCAACATACTATCAATCTCGAGCCTGATGCTAAACCGGTTGTTGATCATCAACGATGGTTGAACCCAAATATGAAGGACGTGGTTAGGACGGAGGTTCTCAAACTTCTAGTCGCTGGTATCATCTATCCTATAGCTGATAGTAAGTGGGTAAGTCCCGTTCATTGTGTTTCTAAGAAAGGAGGTATGATTGTTGTTCCCAATGATAAAAATGAACTAATACCTCAGAGGACTATTATTGGATATAGAATGTGTATTGATTTCAGGAAGTTAAACAAGGCCACCCGGAAGGACCACTATCCTTTGCCCTTTATTGATCAGATGCTCGAGCGGTTGTCTAAAAACACCCACTTCTGCTATCTTGATGGGTACTCTGGCTTCTCCCAGATTCACGTCAACACCGCGGATCAAGAGAAGACCACTTTCACGTGTCCTTACGGTACTTATGCTTATAGGCGTATGCCTTTCGGTTTGTGTAATGCACCTGCTACTTTTCAGAGGTGTATGTCTGCAATATTTCATGGTTTCTGTGAGGAGATTGTAGAAGTTTTCATGGACGACTTTTCTGTCTATGGAAACTCCTTTGACCACTGTCTCCACAATCTTAATAAAGTTTTGCAGAGATGTGAAGAAACAAATTTGGTGCTCAATTGGGAGAAGTTCCATTTCATGGTTAACGAAGGGGTAGTTCTTGGACACAAGATTTCCGAAAGGGGATTTGAAGTGGACAAGGCAAAAATTGAAGCTATTGAAAGGATGCCTTATCCAAGGGACATTAAAGGTATTCGTAGTTTTCTAGGTCATGTTGGTTTCTATAGAAGATTTATCAATGACTTTTCTAAGACCTCGAGACCCCTTACCAATCTTCTCCAGAAGGATGTTCCTTTTGTATTTGATGAAGATTGTAAGGAAGCTTTTGAAGTTCTTAAGAAAGCCTTGATAACCGCTCCAATAGTACAACCACCTGACTGGAATTTTCCCTTTGAAATTATGTGTGATGCTAGTGATTTTGCTGTTGGAGCTGTTTTAGGACAAAGGGTTGACAAGAAGTTGAATGTCATCCACTATGCCAGCAAAACACTTGATAGTGCTCAAAAGAATTATGCTACTACCGAGAAGGAATTCTTGGCAGTGGTGTTTGCTTGTGATAAGTTTAGACAATATATTGTTGATTCAAAAGTTATTATTCATACTGACCATGCTGCCATTAAGTATCTTATGCAGAAAAAGGATGCCAAACCAAGACTCATTAGGTGGGTACTCCTTCTTCAAGAATTTGATTTGCAAATTGTCGATAGAAAAGGAGAAGACAATCCGGTGGCGGATAATCTTTCATGGATGGAAGATATCCCGGACGATCATATTCCAGTCAACGACAGTTTCCCAGATGAACAACTTGTTGCTGAAAAAGTACAATATCATTCCGACCCTTGGTTTCCAGATTATGCTAATTTACCGTTGCAAAGTTTTTGCCTCCAGGTTTCACATTTCAGCAGAGGAAGAAATTCTTCACGGATTTGAGGCATTACTTTTGGGATGATCCACATCTTTATAAAGAAGGTGTGGACGGGATCGTAAGAAGGTGTATACCGGGGCACGAGCAGCAGGACATTCTTCGACAATGTCACGATAGTCCCTATGGAGGACATCATGCCGGTGAAAGGACCGCACATAAAGTTTTACAATCAGGTTTTTATTGGCCTACTCTCTTTAAGGACACCCGAAGGTACGTTCTATCTTGTGATAAGTGTCAGAGAGTTGGTAACATTAGCAGGAGAAATGAGATGCCTATGAATTACTCACTAGTGATCGAACCTTTTGATTGCTGGGGTTTTGATTTTATGGGTCCTTTTCCTCCTTCACACAAGTACACACACATCTTAGTTGCTGTTGATTATGTAACCAAGTGGGTTGAAGCAATCCCCACTGAGAGTGCTGATCACAAGACATCTTTGAAAATGCTCAAAGATGTAATTTTTCCTAGGTTTGGAGTACCAAGGTACCTCATGACAGATGGAGGGTCACACTTCACGCATGGAGCTTTTAGGAAAGCTCTAGCCAAGTACGATGTCAATCATAGGATTGCATCTCCGTACCACCCTCAAACTAGTGGGCAAGTTGAGCTCACCAATAGGGAGATCAAGTTGATCTTGCAGGAAACAGTAAACAGTTCTAGAAAGGACTGGTCAAAGAAGTTAGGAGATGCTTTGTGGGCGTATAGAACTTCTTACAAAAACCCCATGGGCATGTCTCCGTATAAGATGGTTTATCGCAAGGCTTGCCATTTACTATTAGAGTTAGAGCATAAAGCTTTCTGGGATGTCAGAGAGCTGAATGCTGACCCAAAGTTAGCTGGTGAAAAGCGTCTCATGAACTTGACTTCTCTAGATGAGTGGAGAAGTGAAGGACCTTTTCATATCGAAGAAGTATATCGGTCTGGTGCAATCAAGATCAATAATTTCGAAGGCACCAAACCTCAAGTTGTGAATGGACAAAGACTCAAACATTATATGGCAGGTGATCCAATCAATGTGGATGCAAACATGATATATACAAGTACTCATGAATAACATGTTGCAGCCCAGTTTCAGACTCCGGCAGGAGCAGAATTAGAAAAGGTATGAATTATGGTAAGAAAACACCGCGAACGTCAATAAAAGTTAAATTTTCAGAGTTTTTGCGAAATTAGGAAAATTCCAAGCCCAAGTGGAGCCGGAGAGGAGCTCCAGGGAGGCCAGGAGGCCCCCTGGCGCGGCCCCACTCCTGGCTGCCCTGGACTCCGCCTCCGACTCCACCTAGGCTTGAAACCTTCCTTCTGTCGCAGAAATTTTTGCTATATATTTGCCCGGATAGTTCCGGCACCGTATCTCTCGATTTCGCGTGTTTTCTTTCTCGGTCTGTTTCTGCCAGGAAAACTTTCAGCAGATCTAGGTGCCATGTCTTCTCCAAGTTCCCCCAAGGACAATTTCGTCGTCAACGTCATCAACCCTTATCTCGCAGAGGTGAAGAAGCACCCTCAGAACCTTCGTGTGGAGGACGGTGTCCTCCGCAAGGAAGATTTGGAGGGACCAGTCAAAGAGGGGAGCACCGAAGATCGGCTGAAGGAGATTGAACATGAGGTCTTCAAGTTCAAGAAGATGGTGGAGCGCGGTGTTGAAGCTAACTTCGACATCATGAACGAGATCGAGGCTTCCCACAAGAAGGAGATGAAGGAGATGTGGTCAAGTTTGGCCGCATTAGAAGAAAAAGTTTATGAACTCCAAGCACAGATCTATGATCTGCAGAACCAGAACTGTGAGTATGAACTAAAGTTTCTGCGCATGGGTTTAGGTGCTGAGTGCAGGATCTTGGAGACGGGAATGTCCATCGAGACTGGAGAACAACTACCATGGAAGCGCTTCGCCAAGGAATACCTGACTGAGAAGAACAAGAATGAGGAGTAAAACTCCTCGGGTAATGGCACCCCCTTAGCTTGTTTCAAGCTTGGGGGAGTGCCCGGTATCTTTATCTTTATCTTTTTCTTTAGGAGTCAAGTAGAGTCGTATCATGTTTAGGGAGGTCACTTTATGAAATAGGTGTTTCTTTGAGGTCTATCACTCCTCTCGTGGAGAGCTTTGTATCTGTGAGTGTGGAGTCATCTATGAAGGAATATTAATGATAAGTCTATTGGTTTCTTCGCTGCACTTGGTATTCTCTTCACGCAATCAACATTATGAGCTGATTCTTATGGGGAGTATTGACCTTATATCAGGTATGGATTCGAAAACTTTATTTAATCTTGGCAAGTATAGCTTTGGTCATAACAACAAGTATGTTTTTCTCAAAGTAGCGACATAGCCAAAACCTTTGTGTTATTATGCTTGAAGTGTTATGTTGACAAGGAAGACAACTTGACGTTTCATGCTAGTTTTAATGTTTATGCTTTGTATTGCTTGCATCTAAGTTGTCATCAATTGTCTTCTCTCTCAAAGCCTTGCTAGCCAAAACTTTGTACTAAGAGGAATTATGCTTGTACTTCCATACCTTGAAACCAACTTCTTCCACTTGAGTCCACCATACCTTCCTACTTGTGGTATTCCACTACCACTCCTAAAGTATATAATTTATGTGCTATCTTTAGATGTTCAAAATCTTCTGTTTTGTGCCGCTGATTCAGCTCATGAGGAAGTGGTGGGTGACCCATGATCTTCTTAATTTGGACAAGTTTAATCTTGGGATTGCATGTCTAATCTGTAAACCCCTAATACGAGAATGGACTGGCATGAGTGTCCATCTCGTAAAAGATAAATACTAACACACAAGTTCCTTTCCCCTTTTACGAGTGATAAACAAAGGAATCCAAGGGGATGTGATCATCCCCACATGGGAGCCGTTCCTCGAAACTTTTCCAAATCATTAAGTGAGTGAGTTATCTATCAGCAGTCGTTGACGGATCATGCACCTCCCAAAAGTTTGTTTTTATTCTGTTTGATCGAGAGATGGCACATAAGTTGTCCCTGCTTACCCTTTTGCATGGGGTTTATCTTTATTTTGTGGTGAGTCAGTCCTTCCTACTTCCTTCCTTTCTTGAGAGAGAACGGACATTTGATGTTGATAAAGATGCTTGCATATAAAGTTGCATTGAAATCTAGCATGTTACATCTTTGTTGACATTATCTTTTGATAAGTGAATTGTTTGAAAAAGCTCATGCTTAGTAAACATCTTCCTTTGTGTTAACATGTGCACTTCTTGACTAATAGCATGTTCTTTCAAAAGCTTCAACTGTTCCATTATAAGTGAAAGAATAAAAGTAAAAGTTATTAGTTGTTCCTTGACCAAGGCTATGTTTGTCATGATTTGATGAGTTTTCCAGGTCCTACTTTGTTATAATTGTTACTACTTTCTCATAAGGACCTTATGAGTTGAGGTTGCTGTTGAGGATGTTTAAGTTTGGTGAGGAATCTTGATGCTTCTTTTTCGTATTCTTTTATCGACACTTCACTCTCTAAACTTGTGGACAGGTTTACCGAGCTCAGCAATCGCTTGAGAACAAGCGAGGTCTAAGCTTGGGGGAGTTGATACGTCCAAAAAGCATCACTATTTTATATTGTGATTTCACCCTATTCATTGATATATTCCACTTTAAAGTATTGTTCTTATGTTGTTTTGGCTTATTGTACACAGTTTACAACTTTCCGGTGCCGAAGCAGCAGAACCAGAATTCAACGGTAAAAAGTGGATACCAAGTTGCTGAATCAGATCAAGTCCAAATGCGATGAAATTTTACAGGGAGCATTTTTATGAAGATTGACTGGGGATCACCGAAGGAGGAGGTGAGGGGACCCACCAGGCAGACAGAAGGGTGCATGGCGCGACCCCCCTCCTGGCCGCGCCAGGCACCCTCCTCGATGCCTGGTGGCCCCCCTCGGTGCCCCCTTTCGCCAATAAAAATCCCCTGGGGTGGAAACCCCTAAAGAAGAGTCATTTCCGTGTTTCGCCGCCTCCACGGGGCGGAAACCTACAGAGGAGAAAAGCCATCTCCGGCGGGAAGATTCCGCCGGGGAGATCACCTCCCGGAAGGGGATATCGTCGCCATCATTACCATCATCGTCACGGGCATCATCGAGATCATCATCAACATCATCCCCAACATCATCACCATCTCCATCTCCATCCCATCTCATATCACAATTGCAACTTGTGTTGTAATCCGTACTATCTATCCTCTCTACTCTGTTGGTGTTGATTACTACTTTGTGGTGAATACTATTGAGTTTTGTTGGAGAAATATCATTGTGTCCAGATTGTTTATCACCCATCTATCACCTCTGATCATGATCTCTTTTATGTCTTGTGAGTAGTTACCTTAGTTCTTGAGAACATGGGAGAAGTCTAGTTGTTAGTAGTCATATGATGTTGAATTATTATGTGTTGTTTGATACTTAAGTTGTGTTGTTATTTCTCTAGTGGTGTTATGTGAGTCGAACGCACAACACTTCACCTTTCATGGGCCTAGAGGAATACATTGTGCACAAAGGATGCTTATGGTGGGTTGCCGGAGTGACAGAAACCTGAACCCAGTTCGCAGACTTTCGCACAAGGGAGTTATGGATCCTTGATCGTAATGCTGTGGTTAGGCTCATGCCTTAATTACTACCTTGTATATGCGGATGCTTGCAAGGTGTGTAATCATAAGAGTACACTTATCTTAGTCTAGAAGGTGTACTAGCATTGATCCACCCACCGACACTTATCAACATGATACATATTACTTGGCTGAGTATGGTGAAAGTGACTTGACTATCTCTCCCGTGTTTTCTCGAGAATGCTTTAGCTTTTATAAGTTCGGTTCCTAGGCTTATCCTTGTTAAAGGATTGGGCCACTTGCTACTCCTCAGTTACCCTGTTTACTTTGCCTGTCTTTTACTTTTCTGTTGCTTAAACCAAAAACCCCTAAATATTTACCTTTGAGTGTTTGCAGCCCTTTCCTTATCCAGTATCACTTATCAACACCTTCTGCTTCTCGTGGGATCGATACTCTTATTTATCGAAAAGCTACAATTGATCCCCTAGACTTGTGGGTTATCAAGAATCGTTTATTGGCGCGGTTAACAGGGAAGGCAACCCAACTAAACCTATTAACTTCTCCGCCATCAGTAATCAACGAGGACGTGTTGTCGAAGCCCATCAGCCTCCTTTCCAAGACAGACCACCCAAAGCCCTCACTACCACCCAAATCCACGCTCCCATGTCATCCTCCCGAGCGGGGCGACACAGGCGGAACCCTAGAAGCCTGTCCCACCGCCGCACCTTCTCCCTAACTCCCGCCTTAGCCGCCATTTGAGGAAGCCGTCGGACTAAGCCTGGACAACTTACGGTGGTGGTAGAGGACCTTTCACTTCTCGCACGTGAGGTTGGGCCGGGACACCCTGCCAAGCATAATTCCAGGCGTCCGCAGTGTCACAGACAAAAATTGGCGGCGTTGTTGTCCTCCCAGTTGCGAGCGACATTTGTGGTGGTAGCGCGGCTACTCCTGGCGGTGGCGATACTGTTGTACCGAGGAACGTCGACGACAGTGTGGAGGGAAAAAGAGGTATGGACGGTTGCAGGCATGGTTGGGCCTCCGGTCAGATTTGATTTGGCCGGAGTGGCTTTCTCGTTGTGAGGCAGCAAAGATTAGAGGCCGTCCGTGCAAAGGAGGCAAGATGGTGACTCAACGAGCAGCTATTCCAAGGTCGACGATGAGGACGCTCTTCTGCGCAGTTCCCTCCTTGAAGGTATCACAGTGGAGAAGATCGACACCTCCATAAGCTACCTTCGGGGAGACCCTAGATCAGTTGATTGGATAACGGCGACGCGCTTGTGTCGTTCCCCCTTGGGGGCATCATTCTTGGAGGTCTGCATTGGACCGAGGGACCGAAGGACAGTTACAGAGGTCGAGCGGTGTTTCATGTGATGCAACGATGACGGGGAGTCCCGAAAGTGTGGCGCACCAGGGTGTCGGCGACTGATGCGTGATGATGGACACACATAGGAAGTTGGCGTCGTCTGGTGCTATGGTGGCGTCGATGGCAGACCTAACAAGGTCGACGCATCAGTATTGATCTGAAGATGGGTCATTGGAAGATGGTGGTAACGACCTCTGCAGCGAGCGCATGCGGCTTTCACTAAGAATGTACCGGACCGGTATGTGACCCAAACCTGACAAAGCGGCTTGGTTGGGGCCGCCCAATTTTGTTGTTGTACTTTGGTGTGATGTTTGGGTATGATCGAGGCCCCGATAATCTGCACCCCTTCATCATGTGGATTGGAATAGCGATAATTGTTGTCAGGATGATGGTTTCAGACTTACTGATATATTACTTTGTAAGGTATTGATAGATAATTAATAAAATGGCCATATGCATCGTCCTTATGAAGAGGTTGGGGGTCTTCTTTCTTTTCCCAAAAAACATATCCCAATATCCTTTTTATAATTTTCTCGTATTTCTTTTGCTCCATCAAGTTTATTTTGCTTCTAACTACACTACTAGGATTTTGGCCATACAAGAATGGACATTAGCAGCACGGGCCGCTGGACATATGCTGCAGGTGTACTTTAGCAACGCGGGTCTAGGAGACATGCGCTGCTAATATGGGTTTAGAATTTGTGTGCCTGTGGCTAGCCACTTTAGTGGCGTGCATGTCAACACCCGTGCTGCAGATGTATAGGACATCTGCAGCGCGGTGACGTAAGTCTGCGCTGCTAATTTGGCTACCACGGACCGGGTTTTTTGGGCCCACATCTCAGCAGCGCGCCCCTCCGTTCATGTGTTGTAGATGCCCTAGTCATCTATAGCGCGGATCCTATCCCTGCGCTTTAGTGGGTATACCTAAAACCATGTCGGGCTGTCCCTCACTCTCTCCCCATGCAACTCCCTCTCCTCACTCCCTCCTTCTCCACTCGACGTCGTCGGAGACGCCCTGCCACCAGAGCCCCTGACGGTCGCCGCCGCCCTGCCACTGGATTCCTTGACGGTCGTCGCCACCGCCTCCGCCGTACACTCGACGTCGTCACTGCCGGATGTCACGCTACAGTAATCATCCACCTTCAGATATCTATCTGTAACACCCCGGATGTCACGCTACAGTAATCACAATTACTGTTGCTAATCATGCCTTGATCATTTTTGAATCAACACAAACTCCAAATGCCTTTTCATGAATATTAAAAGTATGTGATAAATAAAACCTTGTCCAAAATTGGTGCAACCAATTTTGTTAAATCCCAAATAATCATTGGACCATGCTAGAACAACAATGGAAATTTATTAAGCTATAAGATAAATCAAACAATTTAAACAGTAGCAAACCAGTGGCATTTAATCCCTTTTTAAATAAAACAAAAATACAAAAGATTTTTAATAATCACCAAACTCTTTGTGGCACTTCTATAAAGTGTAATACCATTTAACCAACAAGTTTTACATCTAACAAAAATCATTTGATAATCAAGTAAAATTAGAAAAGAAGGTTTACACTGCTACCAAAAAGAAAAGAAAATAAAATAAGGGAAAAACCCTAACACTCGCCCTGGGCGAGGCCCTCCCCGGCCCAGCCAGCCCCCTCTCCCCTCTTATCCCTCCTACTGTTCGAGCGACCGAGGCCATGGCGTGCCCGACGAGTTCTTCGTCCCCAGCGAGCCGTGCCACGTCCTGCGCCGCTACAGTCGCCCGGGACTCGATAAAAGATCGCCCCCGCACAAACTGGATCGAGATCCAACCCCTTTACCCCCTCACCATCGTCTTCTCCACCATGGCCGAACCCGCCATGGACGCGGTCCCTTGAACTCGCGTGGCCACCGAGCAAGCCAGCCCCGTCCGACGTGTCATGCGTGTGCGCCATCGTCGCCTTCGTCTACCTACGCAAGGAATCGAGCCGTGAAGCCCGGCAGCGACGACTACGTCGTCGTTCCCCTCCTGCTCTGCCGCGACATCACGGTCAAATTGCCGCCCCGTCGAGCCCTCCCCGAGCTCACTCTAAACGGCTACACCTTCACGGTGAGCCCCTTCACCGTCGCCAACCCTTCCCTTTGCCCCCATCTCGCCGTAGCACCAACCGCCATTGGAGCCGAGCTCCGTCGTCGTAGCCGTGGTCACAGCTCACGCTTTCGGCCGCCAAGCATGCCATCGTGCTCCGCTTACGCCCAGTAGCCCATCCCACTATCGCATTCTCGACCAAACGCCCGGAGTCATCGTCCCCGTCAACTGTCATCTTCTGGCCGCCGCCCCCGTCGACATAGCCCTCGAACCAAACCGTCCCCGGCAGCGTCGTGGCCACCGTTGGATGCGGCTCAAGCTCGGGAAGCCTTGGGGCCAAACCGCGCCACTAGTGGAGGCCGGTAGAGGCCGCGCGAGCAAACTCCGGCGAACCGGCCGTCGCCGGCGAGACCCCGAGTGGCTGACCGGTGGACCCATCCCCGTCAGAGTTTTAATTAACCCTTACCCCTCACTGTTGTGCCACTGACAGTGGGTCAGCCCCTGTTAATCCCCTTCACTTTTAAACTAATCACTGATTAAAACAACTGTTAGATTATTAGGTGTCTATGACATATGGGCCCCATGCCCTTAACTTAATTAAACTGTGTGAATTAGCATATCTGTGAATGACAGCTGGGTCCCACTAGATTATTAGTTTAATTTGAATAGATTATTAAAATGAGTCACTGACATGTGGGACCCCACTGTTAATTAAATTATTAAAATGGTTTTATTACCTGTGAGGCTGACCAGTGGGTCCCACTGGTAAGGTTTGACTGGTCAACCCCACTGTTGTGGATAATGTTGCATTTAAATAAATAAAAGAAATTAAGAAAATGTTATAAAATGATTTAAATTTGGAAATTGAATATCTTTTAAACCATAAGTCTGATTCAAAAACTTTATACATCAAAATTGATCAGAAAAATATAAAGAATACAGATACGCTATCCGTATACCCACCACACCCCTCTAACACACCGAACATCGAACCGTCCCCCTCCGGACCGTCTGTCCGATGATTTGTCCGGTACTGTCAAAGTATCCGGATGAATTTATTCTGAACACGAAAGTTGTTCGGAATGTTTCAACTAGCACGATTACACCATCCACACGTTTGTCGGAAATCCACGACACCTTCGGCATGATCCCTTCCCCCTCCGGACACCCTGTCCGGTAATCACCCAGAGTTGGCAGTTCATCCCCGGATGAATTCCCGCTCCGAGCATAACACATTGTACTGCGTTAGAACACCGTTAACATTGCATACGTCATGTTATTCATCTGTTTGCTATGATTGCTTTTTATTTACTGTTTCTTCCCCCCTTTATTCTCCGGTAGACCCCGCTGCTACCGCCGACTACACCGCTTCCGGGTACGACTACTTCGTCGACGACCCTACCCCTACCGTCGAGCTTCCAGGCAAGCAGAGCCATTCTCTTCCCCAGATATCGCCTACCTTTTCCGCACTTTATTGCACTAGGCATTTTTTCTGATGCTGCTACGATTACAATCCTATTCAATTGCATAGCCTATTTTTGCCGCCCTTGATGTACCTCCTTTATCCTATGCTGCCTATTATAATTATGCATTATTCAGCAGTGATCCATGCGCATTGTTAGCTAGGATTAGATAGCGGGCCGTGACCGCTCAGGGGAGTGAAGGGGATACAACTTATTACAACTGCACAGGTACGGTACAATGCAGACACCGCCTAAGGCCCCCTAGCTCCGCTCTGCCGAGCCACCATCAAGTGCGAGCTATCAACGAGTAATCCTTGTACTCAACTCGTTGCTGACTCTGTATAGCCGCTCTAGGTACCTGAGCACGGTTGTCCTTAAGTTAAGAAGTCGGGCGACCGAACGGTGCCCGCGAGCGGTATTGCGTCGGGAACGACAGGGAGGGTACGACCGACATTACTGGCATACTTGGCCCCTGATCGTATCTCGCGAGAGTTACCAAACCACGAAAGTAGAGCTCTACCAAGAGCACACGCGAGATAAGGTAAGGAGACGGTTCAACTTGTTGGTAACCGCAGAGACTTGATGGGACAACAGGGGAGGCACCGATGTACTGGTGGTCCTGACTGCTGTCGTTGACCGCGGGTCAGTTAAGTCGAGGCAACGATAACGGTTGTCACGCAGGTTAATTAAAATGCTAAATGGTTCGGCGGATGACTTGAGAGACCCGTTGGTCCGTACGCACTACCTTCACGTGGGATAAGGAGTTATGGGCTCCCATGTGTCGTAGTTTCTCCAAAAGCTCTTCAGACGTCAGTAGTACTGCGGCCCGATCGCCGGGAAGCCGTGTTGTCTTATTTGCTGCAGCAGTTGTGTTTGGATTTGTTTTTTCTTCACCGGCTAGACTCGCACCGTGCAGGAGCGTGCAAGGGTGAGGGACCTAGACCCCTTGGCGCATAGGATATAGTCCGGCGGATGGCCTCTCTGCTGAGCCTAGGATGAACTGCGATGTGTCGGATAGCCTTGGTGGGGCGTTCCCTAACAAGGTTCACGCCATCCTGGAGATCCGAGAGTGCAGGCTGAACAGTAGTGCACCCCTGCAGGGAGTTTAATCTATTCGAATAGTCATGTCCACGGTAACAGAACGCTTTATGCTGAAGCTGGATCTTACCACTACGAACTACTAATATTAAACTGTATGGTTCCGTGTTTTCTTCCTCGCAGGGAAGTCGAGGAGGGGAACTCGGAGGCATTATTATTTTTAATCATTACAACTTATATTATACAATGTTGCAGCATCTTCTGCTTCATTGTTACTTTATTGCTTTATATAAACTGTTCGCCGATTCTCTTCTCATGCTGCAAGACATCGTCGGAAGATGCTGGTCTTCGATAGGCCTAACTTCTTACCTTATTCGGATTTCTACCTTGCAGCGCACTAAATACAACCTCCCCTTTCCATTTGATACAAATGCATAAATGCTTAGTAGCGGACGTAAGACTCGCAGGTATGCTAGATACTCACCTTTGCTTTATTTCCCCTTTTTGTTTTGCCTGATCGGCCGCTGCAGTCGCCGTTGGAGCCTTGGAGTCCAGGAGCAGGAGATCCCCGATGCCGACCACCGCAACGTGAAGATCCCCGATGCCTTCTATGACGTCGAGTTCCTCATTGACCAGGAGTAGTTTGGGAGGTTCCCAGGCAAGAGGCCTCGCCTTTTTGATCTGTTGTTATTTGTGCTAGCCTTCTTAAGGCAACCTTGCATTCTTGTGTCTGTACTCAGATACTTTTGCTTCCGCTAACTTTGTGCTTTTGAGCTGTTGTATTCGAGCCCTCGTGGCCCCTGGATTGTATTAATACAGCTTGTATTGTTTTATTTGTAGAGTTTTGTTGTGATATCTTACCGTGAGTCCCTGGTCTCGATCGTGTACCTTGCGTGTATGATTACTGTACACGGTCTGATTTTGGGGGCGTCACAAGTTGGTATCAGAGCCGACTGCTTGTAGGAAACCCCCTTCCAACTCCTTGGTCGAAGTCGAGTCTAGTCGTTGCAAAAACTAGTTTACTAACAGTGTCGTGTGGCTTATCGGCCCACGTCGCAAACTGGGTGGTATTAGGATCTTTTTCTCCGTACCCTTACTCTGGGACTCTGATCTATCTTCTCTTTCGGGTTAAAGATTTTGCTAACTCTGACATTAGGTTCTCATGACTATTTCCTCCAGGAGAGCCCCTCATTACAGATGATCGCTTGCTTCACGAGAAGATTCCGAAGATTACCCTCCGCTAAAATTCCCGAGACCAAATGTGCCGATCACCTTTACACTTCCCTGCCACCGATAAGTCTGTATGTATAACCACATACGCCTTTTCGTTGTTTCGGGGATCCTTTGAGCCTACTGCCTTGCAACCTCTTTTCACCTTGCGGATAAGTCCTCACATTTATCGAGGATCCGTTCATCCTCAGTGGTTCGTGTGATTCCCATAATATTTTGAAATACTATCCGACCTTGCGCCAATCCTCGGTATCCTACTGCTTTGGAGATTCTTCTTGCCTGCTGGCACTATGATTAATCTCGTTTGTCTTGTAGTCTTTGATGACCTCCCTTGGCATTGCCATTCTAATCTGTTGAATCATCGTGTGTGCTAGTGCACGCAATCCTCAGATGATCCCTATGAATCCTTTCTTTTGGCTCAGACGTCATTCCGGACATGAGCTGGTTCTCAGTAAATCAAACTTTAATTGATTAACCGTCAAGCTTCTATTCAACTTATTCATGTTTGATCGATGTATCTGAATCTGATACACCAATATGGAAGTCATAATTCCTTTGTAATTAAGCATCGAAATATTTAGATGCTTCTATCTCCGATATCTTTGCATTATTTCTTCTTATGGGTGAGTACCGATACTCTCACCAGACTCTCTGTACGCCACCTGACCTTTTTGGGTGATTACTACCTGCCGTCCCCTTGTATCCTAAATCATTGACGAGCTTCCTCTGATACAAAATGCCTTTGGCGAACGGTATCATCTGGTCCGTGTCATCAGCCTTCTCCTTTCAAACTTGTATCTCTTGTTCCTGTTGTTTGTCGTATAGATTCGTAAAATGTCCCTATGGGTTGTATCTATGCTTCATCCATCTGTGTGAATCCAAACTTTATGCGGGTCATACTCTAAGTGTGTTACACCAGATAAAATTTTGAACGCTGCAAACTCATCGACAACGAGAAATGAATGAAAGGCTATACATTGAAGAAGTGGGAGTCGACCCTGAACCTTTGTGTTCATGCCCATGGATACGATGTAGAACTTATCATGAAAGCTTCTTGTAACGACAATTACCTCCTGGGTATAAATTCTTCTTGCATCTATGATTGGGTCCCTTGCTATCATGGTTTTGATCATGATGTTCCCCTTTGATTCCATTTCGCAAACAACTTGGAGCACATGTCCTCTACAAGTCAACGATCCACTTCAGATTCTATCATGTTCCACCTTCGAGAATTTAACCCCCCTGGTATCTCGACGATATTGTGGCATTGCACCACCTCTTATGAATTCTTGCTGGTGCAATACTTCTCATTAATTTTCCCAATCCACAGCCACATGTTCTGGGTTGTCGTTAACCGAGAACACTGAATACCTTTTTGCTCGCCATCCCTTTCCTCGATGTCGTCGCTATTCGATGGCATCGTCTAAAACCTCTCGACATGATGTGTCGTGGTCCTCATCAACCTTGGAATTTTCCAAGTATCAATTGAAATCATGGTTTACCATCCTTGCCCCTCGATGATTTGTGTTATCATCGACAACATCCTTTGACTCCCTGCCAATACAAACTTGGTCATGTATATCTTGCTCTGCTTTCCCTTGGGAAAGATATACACCTGATACTTGTGTATGAGCACATTTTCCTTTCCATTGGTCTGTTTAATCTTTCTTCTGAGGTAACTCGTCTGAGCAGTGATGATTCCCTGCTTGTGTAAACACTTCGGTGTACTACTTGGTTCGTACAACCTGTTACAACTGTTGATGACTTTTTGGTGACCACCGATGGACGAGAACTTTGCCTACTGGTCCGCCTCGTCTTAACGAGCAGGAAAATGGTTCTCTTCGTCCCTCGCCCTTGGCACTGATGTTGTTGCCGACATAGTTGACAAGCTGTTCTCTGAAAAACCTTGCATCGTGATTGCATGGAGTGTCGACACCCTTCTTATTCAATGTGGGCCCATAACCCACAGTTCCACAGGATCGAAACCTGACTCTCTTGTACCTTTCTGTTCTCAAGATTATTCCTCTTGGTTGACCTCGTATGCAATTCACGAGTCCTCTACCTTGTGATATCCAGTTCGATATCAGACACTGTGCTTATGCCTGATGCTCTGGATCCCTTTTCATCCTTTGTTTCATCGTCGAATGCTTGCATATCCGCTTGAAAACTTCTCATGCCTTCTATTGTTTCTCTCGATGTATCTCCCTGAGTTTAACTCGTGAGATACTTTATACCCCATTTCCTCAGACGACCTCGATTGATTAACCGGGTGCTGATCTGAACCCCTTAAGTTTTTCCTCCTAGCCTATGCGTAAGTACGATGAAGACCCTGAAGAAAGGATGACAACTCATCGAGATGCACCGATGTAGAGAAATGAAGACAACAACATTAAGGATCAACTCCTTCGATAAGGACCACAAGCACCAGAAGACTCGTTAGAATGCGAAACCGAAACCTTACCCTTTGCCCTACTTTTAAATTCTCGGGGCGACAATTCTTTGTAGTGGTGGAGATTTATAACACCCCGGATGTCACTCTACAGTAATCACCTACAGTAATCACAATTACTGTTGCTAATCATGCCTTGATCATTTTTGAATCAACACAAACTCCAAATGCCTTTTCATGAATATTAAGAGTATGTGATAAATAAAACCTTGTCCAAAATTGGTTCAACCACTTTTTTTAAATCCCAAATAATCATTGGACCATGCTAGAACAACAATGGAAATTTATTAAGCTATAAGATAAATCAAACAATTTAAACAGTAGCAAACCAGTGGCATTTAATCCCTTTTTAAATAAAACAAAAATACAAAAGATTTTTAATAATCACCAAACTCTTTGTGGCACTTCTATAAAGTGTAATACCATTTAACCAACAAGTTTTACATCAAACAAAAATCATTTGATAATCAAGTAAAATTAGAAAAGAAGGTTTACACTGCTGGCAAAAAGAAAATAAAATAAAATAAGGGAAAAACCCCTAACACTCGCCCTGGGCGAGGCCCTCCCCGACCCAGCCAGCCCCCTCTCCCCTCTTCTCCCTCCTACTGTTCGAGCGACCGAGGGCATGGCGTGCCCGACGAGTTCTTCGTCCCCGGCGAGCCGTGCCACGTCCTGCGCCGCTACAGTCGCCCGGGACTCGATAAAAGATCTCCCCCGCACAAACTGGATCGATATCCAACCCCTTTACCCCCTCACCATCGTCTTCTCCACCGTGGCCGAACCCGACATGGACGCGGCCCCTTGAACTCACATGGCCACCGAGCAATACAGCCCCGTCCAACGTGTCCTTTGTGTGCGCCATCGTCGCCTTCGTCTACCTACGCAAGGAATCGAGCCGTGGAGCAAGGCAGCGACGACTACGTCGCCGTTCCCCTCCTGCCCCGCCGCGACAGCACCGTCAAATTGCCGCCCCGTCGAGCCCTCTCCGAGCTCACTCTAAAAGGCTACACCTTCACGGTGAGCCCCTTCACCGTCGCCAACCCTTCCCTTTGCCCCCCTCTCGCCGTAGCACCAACCGCCATTGGAGCCGAGCTCCGTCGCCGCCGTGCGTCGTCGTAGTCGTGGTCACAGCTCGCGCTTTCGGCCGCCAAGAATGCCATCGTGCTCCGGCTACGCCCAGTAGCCCAGCCCACTATCGCATTCTCTACCTAACGCCCGGAGTCATCGTCCCCGTCGACTGTCATCTTCTGGCCGCCGCCCCCGTTGACATAGCCCTCGAACTAGACCATCCCCGGCAGCGCCGTGGCCACCGTTGGATGCGGCTCGAGCTCGGGAAGCCTTGGGGCCAAACCGCGGCACCAATGGAGGCCGGTAGCGGGCGTGCGGGCAAACTCCGGCGACCCGGCCGTCGCCGGCGAGACCCCGAGTGGCTGACCGGTGGACCCACCCCCATCAGAGTTTTAATTAACCCTTACCCCTCACTGTTGTGCCACTGACAGTGGGTCAGACCCTGTTAATCCCCTCCACTTTCAAACTAATCACTGATTAAAACAACTGTTAGATTATTAGGTGTCTATGACATATGGGCCCCATGCCCTTAAGTTAATTAAACTGTTTGAATTAGCACATCTGTGAATGACAGCTGGGTCCCACTAGATTATTAGTTTAATTTAAATGGATTATTAAAATGAGTCACTAACATGTGGGACCCCACTGTTAATTAAATTATTAAAATGGTTTTATTACCTGTGAGGCTGACCAGTGGGTCCAACCCCACTGTTGTGGATAATGTTGCATTTAAATAAATAAAATAAATTCAGAAAATGTTATAAAATGATTTAAATTTGGAAATTGAATATCTTTTAAACCATAAGTCTGATTCAAAAACTTTATACATCAAAATTGATCAGAAAAATATAACGAATATAGATACGCTATCCGTATACCCACCACACCCCTCTAACACACCAAACATCGAACCGTCCCCCTCCGGACCGTCTGTCCGATGATTTGTCCGGTACTGTCAAAGTATCCGGATGAATTTATTCTGAACACGAAAGTTGTTCGGAATGTTTCTGTTGGGGTTCGGGGCAGAAAACACAAATTTTTCCTTGACCTACGATACCCAATCCCAAGACCTATGCTATGCTGATGCAAGTAACGGACAGAAATAGATCACATACCAGTATGTAGTCCGTTAAGCGGGAAACGTTCCCGCATGAACGTGGTTGGTGTAGTCGTACCGGCAATCCCCGATGCCGCGCAGATCCACGATGACTCCTGTAGCCACCCGATCCTTGCAGACCGATGACGGGATTACGTCCCCGACGGAACGTTGCTGATGAAGACCTCGCGATACGACCACGACGATGAAGTAGCACCACAAGTGTAGTGCCTCGCGGGATTATACACATACAGTATACCCGACGTCCCTCCGGGCTCCGAACCAGTAGAGCAGCGGAAAGAAGATGGATTCGGATCCCGATTCCAGCAGCACGACGGCGTGCGTATAGTGGAGAAATCCCCAACCCAGAGCAGCCTCCAAACAAGGGGAGTCCACTCAGAGGAAGGAGAAAGGAGGGAGAGAGATGAGAAACTTTTCTCAAAAAATTGATGATTAAAAGGGCACCCCTACCCCTCCTTATATAGGCCAAGGAGGGGTGCCACCCCCCCTCCACTTCCAGGGTGGGACAAATCCCAAGGGGGGGGGGTGTGGCGCACCAAATAAGGGGGGTGGGCCCCCTCATGGCGCCATGGCCCATGGGGGAGGACTCCCTCTCCCCCTAATGGGCCCTATGAGGCCCATATGCCTTTTAATTCATTTTTAATTATATTTAATTATATTTTAATATTTAATTCAGATAATTAAATAATAAAACATTAATTAAACATTATTAAATATATTTTGAACCTTTCAAAATACCCGGAACAACTTCCGGCCTTCATCGGAACAATTCCGGTCATCACCGGAACAATTCCGGTGTTCTCTCCAATTTCTCCGGTGATCCCGAATCAATCCTTACTGTGTCGAGTACCCTTAAGTGTAACACCCTACGGTCCGGGAAACAGCAGACATGATCGAGACAATTCTCATTGATCAATGACTAATCAATTGGACCTGGTTACAATCCTTGATAGCCCCTGCGCTTCCATCGAATGAACTTCAATCGCTGTTGGGTCCGTTAACCGTGTGCCTGTTCCCTTTGTCCCATGGTACTTTGCTTGTCCGAGGTTTGACCATCGGTATCCAATATACCTAGTTCGTCCTCGTTCTCAACAAACAAGTTTACTCGTTCCCGTGATATTACAACTCCGTGACCTAGTCACACGTTTGCAAACTTTATGATGTAACATCACCGAGTGGGCCCAGAGTACCTATCCATCACACGGATGGACAAATCCCGCTTTGATCTATTTGCATACTCATTAACCATCTATTTCGGAATACCTAAAGTGCACCGTTATAGCCAGCATATTTCAGTCAGGCGGTGGGATACAAATCAAAGCATCCTAATAGATCGTAATTACGTATGATCATTACGGTCAAAGGATCTGGTCACTACGTTATAGTTATCGCAATGTCGAACTATGTGATTTGATCACATCGCAACACTTCTGGTGGGTGTATGTCCATCATATCATTATCCAATGATACGACTCCATTGTCAACAGACGCCATTGTCTCATGATCAGGAAACCTTGATCATCAATCGCCCAATGGACTAGTATACTAGGGTTAACTAGGGACCTGGTTGTTTGTATACCACACCTGTATTAATGTTTCCGCTTAATACAGTTCTAGCATAGTATCAAACGTATTATGAACTAATGGAATATGCTCGATAAAACATATTTTATTTGCCTCTAGGGCACATTCCCAACAGTCTCCCACTTGCACTAGAGTACAAATAATCTAGTTGCATTTTCTCTGGATCATAACTCCTTATTGATCATGCTTGCCCGTGGAAGAGGTTGTATCAACGGTCTGGGTACCATTTAGAACCGTATGTCCTTTTGCAAATCATAATGTCACCTAATTTGACATTCCTTCATTATCCACTATAATGATGAGGTATATATATTTGGCGGTGAAGTGAGACTTCGTTTGCTGTGTCATAGCAATGACATCCGGTGAGTCAGAAGACTTTCCCATAGTCATGCACACTTGAAACTCACTCAATCAGAAGTCGAACTTCTTAAGCCATAATATAACTCCTGCTACTTCTAAAGCAGCCACATCAATGTAGATTCAATCCTTAGTGCATTGTATGCAACTTTGATGTCTAACCATGTTTCTTTCAACTTAGGCATTCATTAGTATGATATATCAATTTTCTAGGTTAGTGTCAAAACTTGAACCAGCATAACATTTATGGTCAAGTCCACTATCCTTTACAAATTGACATATATCCTCAGTTCTCTCCAGACACTGAAGGATAAACTTAACTCTTTGTTCAATGATTTACTCATAAATCATATCACAGCATGTTCTTACTACTAAGAACTTGGGTCACATTACGTCGAGTACATAACTCTGGTTTTATATGAAAGAACCTATGACAAAGGCATAGAGGATCCAACACATCCATTTCTTTCATTAACCATTAACCATTGTTCCTGTACTGAGATTAACTCAACACTTCTCTTGGATATACAAGTAAGGACCACTTCTTGACTTGTCCCATTCTGAACTCCTTCAGAATCTTATCCAGGAAAGTATTACGACTCAATGTTATTAAACACATATCTATCTTAATAGATCTTCAATGCTTAATACTTATTCATCTTCATTTATGAACGATTCAAATAATCATTAACACAAACTGCACCATTCATAATATGTTATCCATATATGAGAATGTTATCATGCTCCCACTCAAATATGTCATGCACATATTAAGTTATAGGATAACACTCATATTGCTCCCACTCAAATATGTCGGCCACATATAAGACAAGGATAACATCCACATGGCTCCCACTTAGATATGTCAGACACATATTAAGTTCAGGATACTAACCACATGGCTCCTACTCAAATATGTCATTTACATATAAGGCTAGGATAATACTCCCATAGCTCCCACTCAAAAATATGTCGTCTGCATATATCAAGTTTCAGGAAACTATTCAGCTCCCACTCAGTTTCATGCAAATGCGTGTTTCCTCGATATTTTGGCTAAGTCCAAAATCCTTTGATCATTCATCAAATCGAGAATTCAGTTTACGAGACACTAGTATCCATATGTTTTTCCAAAACCTTCTTGTTGTACCAATTATAACACTTCTTCAAATACAGGATTTGAGGAAGTCACGGTATTGATAACAATCCTGGATCAATCGTAGTGAATATCCCTTTGACTCAAGCATTGCTACACATTGTAGTCAACCCATTGGATTTGTCAGAAACAATCTTTGTGACAAACCAATCTTGACGTCCCTTTGATGTTCACATTTATTCCTCATAACTCTGAAGTTATTGTGAATATCAAGTAACCTCCTTACTTGATAAGATTCAAGCAATCTTAAATGTAACTCAACATAGGATTTCATGACTCATAGTCATATCTCGTACTTAGGTCCACCATCGCTTCTTTGTAGTTCGTAGGAATGTCTTGTTCCATTAACATGACAGGTGAATCATGAATATCATTTTGCACTAAGGGCAAATATATATATTCTTGAATCCTACCTTTCTTAGTAAAAGCTCCCTTCAAAACATCATGATCTTTATCATTAGTTTCTCCTCTTATTGTAGAGCCTTGCTTCCGGAACATATTCCGTTGCACTACTCTGACATTTGGAGGCAAGGTCAATTACCTTGGTTGAACTTTCACTTTTCTTCCATTACCACATTTATCAAGAACAATTCTTGACAAACACCAAACATAGCAATACAAGTTTTGCTCCTTTTGGTTCTAGTTGTGGAAGATGCATCCATAGTTGTCTAAGGATACACTACAAAGACAATTTATCTTACATAAATCAAGCTTCCTAGAAACCACAACACACCATGACATATATAGTGTTGGTTTCCACGAACTCAGATGGTTCCCTATGCTGAAGTGAGTGTTCGCATATTAAATTAATAACTCTAAACAATAATAACGTAACTTGGTAAGAGATAACTTAGACCAAACACTTTTCGATAGAATATGATCACAATGTTCAGGCACGTCAATCATATTGAAGTGTCTCAAAACATTGCAATTTGTGGAACAACTTTCACACAAGTCTTTATGCCCAAGACTAACTCAAAACATTTGTCACTTTGATCAAATCGTAGAGACTTGTCTTTCTTGTTAATTTAATATCCATCTTTAATCTGAAATCCCTTTTGATCATATCAAATTATTTTAGACTCATGTTTCATTAGTGAATACATATATTCATCTAAGTCCACATACGAAGTTCATGAAATAATGAAATTCACCACATGCTGACATATGATACATCACAATGTATGATATTCAACAATCAGTACACAATTTGTTTTACCAGAATGCGAGGTTTTAGTCATCTTACCTCAAAGGCATGGTTTGTATATGTCAAGAGATCAAGTATCTTAAGACATCATCATACCATTCATGACTTAAACTGTAGTGTCATTATTAAGCCTGGATATTTCTTGGCATTACAATATTTCTTATAAATGATCAAACAACTATCATCAATATAAGAATAAGTCATTCATAATCGTAATGTGACCATAAGAGATATCATTCATAAAAGGAGAACAACTAACTTGTTTCTCACTAATATGAATAATTGTCTTCGCGAGATGCAAGACACACTAATAAAGTCCTCATTCAAACGATCATCAAATTTATTCATATATTAATCAATTGATAGATGTAGAGGGAGAGTGATGTCGACCATCAACTAGCTTGATTGCCGTCAGCACACATTGTCACCTCATCCCTTCCAAGCCACTCTCAAGCAGTAAGTTCAAGCATCGAATACTTAATCAACCGCAATTAGTGTTTCGTGGGAAAGACATTTATAACTCGTATATCAAATATACCTTCTCCGTCAATGACCATTCCTGCATTGGTTCTACTCTTAAATTTCTTAACTTTAACCATGACCTCATGACAGGTGAACGATTCTCCTTCATGACATAGTCCAGACATGGTCTTTGTAACTAGGAGGAAGCGGATGTAACTCCCTAGTTATCGCAAAGTAACCAGTCATTCAGTAGTCCAAGTTATACACAAGGTGTTCCATGTATCTTATACATTTTCCAAGTGACTTTCTCAGCAGGTTGTTCCTTCCACCATAGTTGAAAGAAACCCCGTCCATATACTCATATTCCATTTCTCTGATTTGTGACCAAGTGCTTTCAAGTTCACCTAGCACGTCATACGTGTTGGTTAACATGCATTCACAATACAGACTCATAGAATGAAGTATGGTGTATTGGACAGTCATTCATAAGTGACGGTGAGTACGATACTCATCATCATCTTCCTTGAATACGGAGTTATCAGGTGTATCTCCTAGCAGTTCTTCGTATTATGTTTAGCAAGTCATTACTAATGAGTATGTCTCTAATGGTGTTGGTACACATCAATGAAGTAAGACCCATTTACCTTAAGTTCTATCATACTAAAAGAGCCATAGTTCTAAACATTGGTATGACGTTATCTACAATGATATTTGCAAAGACATGAAGATTAAGTTCATAATATGGAGTTCATGTTTCAAAAACAATTCTGGAACTCCCACTCAGACAAACATCCCTCATAGTTTGTTCTCAGTGATTACACGATCCTTGAAGAACATACCTCCCCCGTGTGACACGACCATCAGTATGTTGTTCAAGGTAGGCCATCATGCCAATCACATCATCCATGTGACTCATGCTCGACCTTTCGGTCTCTTGTGTCCCGAGGCCATGTCTGCACATGCCAGGCTCGCCACAATAACCTTAGTGAGTATATGCTGCGTATGCAAGGCCATGTTTCTGGACATGCTAGGCTTGCTCCACCCATCTCTTGTGAACGTAAAAATGTTTGACACCCGTGTGACACGTAATGCCTCCATAATGAAGAACTTTCCAGATGGTGCTTCACTAAGGAAGGACACTTTGTTGGATTAGTGAGGGATCATCCTATTATGCTACCGTCGTATATCTAACATATTAGAAAAAACAGGATGCAACATAAATCATACATGCTATGATTCCCCCCGACATGCAAATTAAAGTTGAAAACGCCTTTCTACTTTATCTTTTGCAAGTTTTACGTGGCTGCTAGGGGTTTCGAGAAAAGAACCGCTTTCTATCCTGCGAAAACAAGCCACAACACCAATCCCGCAATTGTCTCTATTACACCCCTGTCGGGGCCCTCCGTTGCAAACATCTTCGCATCGCTAATGCAGAGAGAAAGACACCCCCCCAGCCACTTTATATGGTACAAGCCATATGTCAAGCGTGGAACCAGTCTCGCGTAAACGCGTAAGGTCGGTCGGGGGCCGCTTCATCAAACATTGCCGCAACGCTAAATGAGTACACGTGAGAGGGTAACAATTGAGAATTTATGCCCACATACTAGATGTGTTCTATCCGTACAATACATCTACGCATAGCCTTGCTCATGATACCACTGTTGGGGTTCGGGGCAGAAAACACAAATTTTTCCTTGACCTACGATACCCAATCCCAAGACCTATGCTATGCTGATGCAAGTAACGGACAGAAATAGATCACATACCAGTATGTAGTCCGTTAAGCGGGAAACGTTCCCGCATGAACGTGGTTGGTGTAGTCGTACCGGCAATCTCCGATGCCGCGCAGATCCACGATGACTCATGTAGCCACCCGATCCTTGCAGACCGATGACGGGATTACGTCCCCGTTGGAACGTTGCTGATGAAGACCTCGCGATACGACCACGACGATGAAGTAGCACCACAAGTGTAGTGCCTCGCTGGATTATACACATACAGTATACCCGACGTCCCTCCGGGCTCCGAACCAGTAGAGCAGCGGAAAGAAGATGGATTCAGATCCCGATTCCAGCAGCACGACGGCGTGCGTATAGTGGAGAAATCCCCAACCCAGAGCAGCCTCCAAACAAGGGGAGTCCACTCAGAGGAAGGAGAAAGGAGGGAGAGAGATGAGAAACTTTTCTCAAAAAATTCATGATTAAAAGGGCACCCCTACCCCTCCTTATATAGGCCAAGGAGGGGTGCCACCCCCCCTCCACTTCCGGGGTGGGACAAATCCCAAGGGGGGGGGTGTGGCGCACCAAATAAGGGGGGTGGACCCCCTCATGGCGCCATGGCCCATGGGGGAGGACTCCCTCTCCCCCTAATGGGCCCTATGAGGCCCATATGCCTTTTAATTCATTTTTAATTATATTTAATTATATTTTAATATTTAATTCAGATAATTAAATAATAAAAAATTAATTAAACATTATTAAATATATTTTGAACCTTTCAAAATACCCGGAACAACTTCCGGCCTTCATCGGAACAATTCCGGTCATCACCGGAACAATTCCGGTGTTCTCTCCAATTTCTCCGGTGATCCCGAATCAATCCTTACTGCGTCGAGTACCCTTAAGTGTAACACCCTACGGTCCGGGAAACAACAGACATGATCGAGACAATTCTCATTGATCAATGACTAATCAATTGGACCTGGTTACAATCCTTGATAGCCCCTGCGCTTCCATCGAATGAACTTCAATCGCTGTTGGATCCGTTAACCGTGTGCCTGTTCCCTTTGTCCCATGGTACTTTGCTTGTCCGAGGTTTGATCATCGGTATCCAATATACCTAGTTCGTCCTCGTTCTCAACAAACAAGTTTACTCGTTCTCGTGATATTACAACTCCGTGACCTAGTCACACGTTTGCAAACTTTATGATGTAACATCACCGAGTGGGCCCAGAGTACCTATCCGTCACACGGATGGACAAATCCCGCTTTGATCTATTTGCATACTCATTAACCATCTATTTCGGAATACCTAAAGTGCACCGTTATAGCCAGCATATTTCAGTCAGGCGGTGGGATACAAATCAAAGCATCCTAATAGATCGTAATTACGTATGATCATTACGGTCAAAGGATCTGGTCACTACGTTATAGTTATCGCAATGTCGAACTATGTGATTTGATCACATCGCAACACTTCTGGTGGGTGTATGTCCATCATATCATTATCCAATGATACGACTCCATTGTCAACAGACGCCATTGTCTCATGATCAGGAAACCTTGATCATCAATCGCCCAATGGACTAGTATACTAGGGTTAACTAGGGACCTGGTTGTTTGTATACCACACCTGTATTAATGTTTCCGCTTAATACAGTTCTAGCATAGTATCAAACGTATTATGAACTAATGGAATATGCTCGATAAAACATATTTTATTTGCCTCTAGGGCACATTCCCAACAGTTTCAACTAGCACGGTTACACCATCCACACGTTTGTCGGATATCCACGACACCTTCGGCATGATCCCTTCCCCCTCCGGATACCCTGTCCGGTAATCACCCGGAGTTGGCAGTTCATCCCCGGATGAATTCCCGCTCCGAGCATAACACATTGTACTGCGTTAGAACACCGTTAACATTGCATACGTCATGTTATTCATCTGTTTGCTATGATTTCTTTGTATTTACTGTTTCTTCCCCCCTTTATTCTCTGGTAGACCCTGCTGCTACCGCCGACTACACCGCTTCCGGGTACGACTACTTCGTCGACGACCCTACCCCTACCGTCGAGCTTCCAGGAAAGCAGAGCCATTCTCTTCCCCAGATATCGCCTACCTTTTCCGTACTTTCTTGCACTAGGCATTGTTTCTGTTGCTGCTACGATTACAATCCTATTCAATTGCATAGCTTGTTTTTTCCGCCCTTGAGGTACCTCCTTTATCCTATGCTGCCTATTATAATTATGAATTATTCTGCAGTGAGCCTTGCGCATTGTTAGCTAGGATTAGATAGCGGGCCGTGACCACTCAGAGGAGTGACGCGGATACAACTTATTACAACTGCACAGGTACGGTACAATGCAGACACCGCCTAAGGCCCCCTAGCTCGGCTCTGCCGAGCCACCATCAAGTGCGAGCTATCAAGGAGTAATCCTTGTACTCCACTCGTTGCTGACTCTGTATAGCCGCTCTAGGTACCTAAGCACAGTTGTCCTTAAGGTAAGAAGTCGGGCGACCCAACGGTGCCCGCGAGCGGTATTGCGTCGGGAACGATAGGGAGGGTACGACCGACATTACTGGCGTACTTGGCCCCTGCTCGTATCTCGCGAGAGTTACCAAAACACGAAAGTCGAGCTCTACCAAGAGCACACGTGAGGTAAGGTAAGGAGACGGTTCACCTTGTTGGTAACCGTAGAGACTTGGTGCGACGACAGGGCAGGCACCAATGTACTGGTGGTCCTGACTGCTGTCGTTGACCGCGGGTCAGTTAAGTCGAGGCAACGATAACGGTTGTCACGCAGGTTAATTAAAATGCTAAATGGTTCGGCGGATGACTTGAGAGACCCGTTGGTCTGTACGCAGTACCTTCACGTGGGATAAGGAGTTATGGGCTCCCCTGCGTCGTAGTTTGTCGGAAAGCTCTTCAGACGTCAGCAGTACTGCGGCCTGATCGCCGGGAAGCCGTTTTGTCTTATTTGCTGCAGCAGGTGTGTTTGGATTTGTTTTTGCTTCACCGGCCAGACTCGCACCGTGCAGGAGCGTGCAAGGGTGAGGGACCTAGACCCCTTGGAGCATAGGATATAGTCCGGCGGATGGCCTCTCTGCCGAGCCTAGGATTAACTGCGATGTGTCGGATAGCCTCGGTGGGGCGTTCCCTAACAAGGTTCACGCCACCCTGGAGATCCGAGCGTGCAGGCTGAACAGTAGTGCACCCCTGCAGAGAGTTTAATCTATTCGAATAGCCGTGTCCACGGTAACATGACGCTTTATGTTGAAGCTGGATCTTACCACTACGAACTACTACTATTAAATTGTATGGTTCTGGGTTTTCTTCCTCGCAGGGAAGTCGAGGAGGGGAACTCGGAGGCATTATTATTATTAATCATTACAACTTATATTATACAATGTTGCAGCATCTTCTGCTTCATTGTTACTTTATTGCTTTATATAAACTGTTGGTTGATTCTCTTCTCATGCTGCAAGACATCGTCGGAAGATGCTAGTCTTCGATAGGCCTAAATTATTACCCTCTAACTTCTACCTTGCAGTCCACTATATACAGCCTCCCCTTTCCATTTGATACAAATGCATAAATGCTTAGTAGCGGACGTAAGACTCGCGGGTATGCTAGATACTCACCTTTGCTTTATTTCCCCTTTTTGTTTTGCCTGATCAGCCGCTGCAGTCGACGTTGGAGCCTTGGAGTCCAGGATCAGGAGATCCCCGATGCCGACCACCGCAACGTGAAGATCCCCGATGCCTTCTATGACGTCGAGTTCCTCATTGACCAGGAGTAGTTTGGGAGGTTCCCAGGCAGGAGGCCTCGCCTTTTCGATCTGTTGTTATTTGTACTAGCCTTCTTAAGGAAACCTTGCATTCTTGTGTCTGTACTCAGATACTTTTTCTTCCGCTAACTTTGTGCTTTCGAGCTGTTGTATTCGAGCCCTCGTGGCCACTGGATTGTATTAAAACATCTTGTATTATTTTATTTGTAGATTTGTGTTGTGATATCTTACCGCGAGTCCCTGGTCTCGATCGTGTACCTTGTGTGTATGATTACTGTACACGGTCTGATTTTGGGGGCGTCACACTATCTAGAACATCTCGCTAGTATTAAGTTGCGAGCCCCACCCAAAGTGTAAACCCAAAGCAACAGACAACTGCATTCAAAGAACTTTTCTTAAATTAAACAATCCTTGCAACCGTGGTTACAAGCACCGTTGTTTTCCCCCCTTGTGGCAACAACACATCCCCTAGACTCATGGTTCTGTCACTGAAGCTAGTCATCAGGGGGCATGAACCCACAATCGAGCATAACATTCCTTCCTGGAGTCACTACCTACTACTTGGCCAAAGCAATAAACAACAACGGAGAACATGCAAGAATTACTCAAGAACAAAAATATAAAAGATCAGAACCAAATATATTACTCTATCTCAAACTGAACATAGTCTCATAATCCATCAGATCCCAGCAAACTCAGCATAGCAACAGCAAAAAGAATTACGTATGTGCCTTGATCATGTAGGGCAGCTCACAAGGTCTAATCCATGAAGAACAAAGAGGGGAGGAGAACATCACATAGCTACTGATCATGGACCCATGGTCCAAGCTAGACTATTCATGCATCATCCGGGTAGCGTCCATGGTGGAGGAGAAGCTCCCGGAGGTCAATCCTCCCTCCGGCAGGGTGCCGGGAAGAGGTCTGCTGGCGCTCCTAATCTTGGAAGCGCGGCGGCGGCGGAACAGAGGCGGGATCGCAAAAAAGGGTTATGTCTTTGGAAGAATCCCGTCACGGAGAATATATAGGCGAAGGGGGGCAGCCAGGGGGGGCGCCAGGTGCCTAGGCGGCCACCTGGCGCATCCACCCTTAGGGCGCGCCACCAGGGCGCCTGGGCCCCTGGTGGTGGCACTCTGGCCCCACCTTGGTGTTTATGGAAGCTTCCGGTACGCTGATTTTTTACCTGATTTTTGCCAAATTTTTGGAGCACTTTTAATATGGGGGAAACCTGAAATAGAAAAACAGCAGAAAACAGGAACTGGCACTAGGGTGCACTGATTTAATAGGTGAGAAAGGCTGACATCAATGAGGACAATCATAGGCGAGAAAAGGCCGAATGATAGATATGATGTGAGGAGTAGGAATTGCCATGCAACGGATGCACATATGAGCTAAGAAAAGCTCTCTAATGGAACTAGTGGGGGTGCATCCAACTTATTCGCTCAAGAAGACCTACAACTTGTTTGAGGAGGCTCGTCGTTGGAATATACAAGCCAAGTTCTATAGTGTGAAGGTCCCCACATAGCTATATGCATATATGATCATCCCTATGGAGTACAAGATATAGAGGGAGTACGAGTGTGGATCTTTCAAAAGGAATAGGAGTGTTGCCCCTTTCTCTCTTTTTATTTATTTTTCACCCTTTTTGTATTTTTTGGTGGCCTCAATGGCTCTTTCTATTTAACTCTTATTTTTCCTCTTTGGGATCTTTTAATTTTTCCTCTTTGGGATCTTTTCCTCACTTAAGGGCAACACTCTATTTTACAAGAAGGTATGGAAGATCTTCACACTTTACAAGATACTCAACATAAATAAGATGTAGCTATCATGATGTATGAAAATGTATGCCTCTGCCAGTGTAGCAGGAACATGTATGACATGAAGATCAAGTCATGAGAAGGTGGATGTTGCATGGCAATATATCTCGGAAAGGCTATGGAAATGCCTTGATAGGTAGGTATGGTGGATGTTTTGAGGAAAGATATAAGGAGGTGTATGATGACAGAGCGTATCATGCCAAGGGTTTGGATGCACCGGCGAGGTGGACGCCAACTCTCGGAGTGAGAAGAGGGCAATGCGCGGTACCGAAGAGGCTAGCAAATATGAGGAGGTGGAAGTGTAAACTTTCAATACTTACATTAGTCCGAAGAGCTCATGCACTTATTATCGGCAACTCTCAATCTAATAAGGAGGTTCACAAAGAGACAAGTACCCCGAGGAGGAGTGTATGGGGTTGGTTATCCTTGCGCATCCTCGACTCATGGTACGTGAGTGTACTCTAATACCCGATCCCTCCAAAGCTTAGTGATCCATCTAGTATCTAGAGTTCTCAACTAGTTTTTGTAGGTTTTGAAAATAAACATGGATTGCCCAAAATAAGACACCTATCACTAATAGGCTAGAGCTCTTGACACCAAAAGTTAAAACATTACTCACAACAATACCTCAAAACAATTGCAAGTGACTACTACAATTGAATAGCAACCTCAATTACCTACTCAAAGACAAGACAACTCAATACAACAACCAACATTCTTAACAAGATAAACATGAAAACTAAAGAGAGTTACGGCAACAAACTAAACAAAAGCTAAAGCTCTTGAAAAAGAAAAACAAGAAAACTAAGAGCTAAACATGACAGCAGCTACGAAAAGATAAAGAACACACAACATAAGAAAGATAGGCATGAAAATACTATGATGTGTTCTAGTTTGAAGTGGAGTGTGTTTCTCTCCCACACAAAGTAAGCTGGGTTCTAACTTGTTATAAACAGCAAGCAAATCTAAAGAAAACTAAAAAGTAAACCTAAAGGCGAGACGTTCCAAGCATAGCACATAACGCATGAAGTGATAAAAATATAGTGAGACGGAGGACGAACTGATGATTGTTGATGGAGAAGGGGATGCACGGGGGCATCCCCAAGCTTACACGTTTGATTCTCCTTGAATATTTATTGGGGGTGCATGGGGGCATCCCCAAGCTTGAGTGTTTGACACTCCCGGATCTTCTTTCATCATCTTCCCTCGCACACTTGAAAACTCCCTTCATACATAACTCATCACAAGCTGATTAGAGAGGTTAGTACCCTTAATAAAATATATTTTCTCCAGTGGAAATAAAGATATTCTTGAAGAGCTACTGTTTCTCAAGATTTCCAAAAAAATTGCAAAGAAAAAGCAAGCTTAAGGTTTGCAAAACTAAGGAAAGGAAAAATGTGGCAGAATCTGTGAAAAACATAACAATAGGTAGTAAATAAAAATTTTCGGGGTACTTTTGCAACTCAAATAAAAAAACTCAGAACAGACGCTCGAAAGTAAATTATAAAGAGCACGTTGTCAAAAAAATTCAGATCAAAAAGATGACCTGGTGATTTTAGGCGATTTTCTCCGTCCAAGGACATAATATGTTTTCTAGACAGCATGTCACAACTTTTGAACATTCTAGCAATCAGAGGCTAAACTTGGCACAAAGATTGAAAATAAAGATACAATGATGTTGCTACAGTAATAACAATCATCAAGACCACTAAAAACAGAAGTAAAAACATCTTGGGTTGCCTCCCAACAAGCGCTTTATTTTACACATTTAAGCTAGGCATAAAGCAAAAAGAAGAATCACGTTGTATCAATCGAATCATCATCAAGATCATGAAAACACTCTTCAATTGTAAAACTAGTTTTAAGAGGTCTTTAAAATAAAGGTCCAATGAAGATAATTCTAGGGATAAAACCAAAAGGCGGAAAATCAATTGGAGTTTCATTTATAAATTTATCTAAGAGGGGTATTTCTTCCAACGTTTTCACGGTTTCAACTCTCTTGGCAATGGGTGGATTATTTTTAGGTCGGGGAACCTTAGGGACATAATTGAACATAGGTTTCTTCCTTGCCGAAGTTTCTACCATTTTGGTTTGATTGAGGATAATGTAATTCCCAATGTGTCAATGATTTCCTCAATCTTATCTATCCTAGAAGGATCCAAATAATGGAATTTGATGGTCTCCAAAGTTTTAGTAATTTTATGCATGGAGCTATCAACTCTATTCAAATTACCTTGAATCTTGCGATCAACCTCATTTATCCTACTTATGCTTGGTATTTCTAGTTCTATCTTTTCAAGTTTTTTCGTAATGTGAACTAGAGTCATATCCTCTTGAATGCTAGCAACAGGGAGATTTCCAAAAAGATTTTCAATAACATTAAGTGACTCTCATATTGGGGCTTCTAAGAAATTCCCATTGATAGCAGTGTCTAGAACGAACCTATTCCAAAGAGTAATCCCAACATAAAAATTTCTAAGTAGGATAGTGCTGGATTGCTTCTTGGTGGCTCTATTCTGAGAATCATTAATTCTATACCAAGCATCTTTTAAACTTTCACCACATTTTTGTTTAAAGGTGAGAACTTTTGTCTCAACAAAGGAAAATGGAGCAGACATGATGACTAAAAGCAAGCTAAATAATTTTTTTGTGATTTTTGATAAAGGAAATTAGATACAAACTGAAAGGTAAACTAACAAGACTAAAAAGCAAAGGTAAAAGATAGTGTTCAATTCCCCTATCTTGACGATTGCAGTCCCCGGCAACGGCGCCAGAAATTTGGCTATTGACAGGACCAATCTTTTGTCGCACTCGTAATCCACCACAATGGCGCCAGAAATTTTCTTGATACTCTCTCCTCGTTGGTTACCCAAGTGGAAGGTTGAGATGTAGCCTAGCGTAATTTCCCTCGATGAAGATACCAAGGTTTGTCTCCAGTAGGACTCCAAGGTCGACAACTAGGTGACAACGGCGCCAGAAATTTTCTTGCGGCGTAGGAGTTGACGTGGACCTACACACAGATACAGATAACTTTGCTCCCAACGAGTAAAGAGAGGTTGTCAATCTCTCTGTCCTTGCTGTTTACAAAGGTTCAAATGCAAGAGATATAAGGTAATGATAATTGCGACTGGAAAGTAAAAACAGCAAATAAATTAAGCGTGTAAACAGTGATGAGAATATGGACCGGGGTCCCATGATGTTCACTAGTGATGTCTCTCTCCCAAAATACGATAAAACTGCTATGCGAGGTAAACAAATCACAGCTGGGGAATTGACAGGATTAAAAACGCACCGCAATGCTAACTATGCTACAAAGAAAGGAAGAGGCTCAAAAGCATGGGCGGTACGCCAAAATAAGTAGACCGAAATCCAACAGCTTCTACTACTAATCATCCACCTTGAGATATCTATCCGGAACATCTTGCTGGTATGAAGTTGCGAGCCCCACCCAAAGTGTAAACCCAAAGCAACAGACAACTGCATTAAAATAACTTTGCGTAAAGTAAACAATCCTTGCAACAGCGGTTAAAAGCACCGTTGTTTTCCCCCTTGTGGCAGCAGCACATCCCCTAGACTCATGTTTTTGTCACTCAAGCTAGTCATCAGGGGGCATGAACCCACAATCGAGCATAACGTTCCCTCTTGGAGTCACTAACTACTACTTGGCCAAAGCAATAAACAGCAACGGAGAACATGCAAGAATTACTCAAGAACAAAAGTATAAAGATAAGAACCAAATATGTTACTCAATCACAAATTGAACATAGTCTTATAATCCATCAGATCCCAGCAAACTCAGCATAGCAACAGCATAAAAAATTACATATGTGCCTTGATCATGTAGGGCATCTCACAAGGTCTAATCAATGAAGAACGAAGAGGGGAGGTGAACATCACATAGCTACTGATCACGGACCCATGGTCCAAGGTAGACTACTCACGGATCATCCGGGAAGCGTCCATGGTGGAGGAGAGGCTCCCGGAGGTCAATCCTGCCTCCGGCAGGGTGCCGGGAAGAGGTCTACTAGCGCTCCCGATTTTGGAAGCGCGGCGGAGGCGGAACAGAGGCGAGATCGCGAAAAATGGTTCTGTCTTCGGAAGAATCCCGTCACGGAGAATATATAGGCGAAGGGGGCAGTCAGGGGGGCACCGGGTGCCTAGGCGGCCACCTGGCGCGGCCACCCCCTAGGGTGCGCCACCAAGGCGCCTGGGCCCCTGGTGGTGGCCCTCTGGCCCCACCTTGGTGTTTCTGGAAGCTTCTGGTACGCTGATTTTTTATCTGATTTTTCCAGAATTTTGGAGCTCTTTTAATATGGGGGAAACCTAAAATAGATAAACAGCAGAAAACAGGAACTGGCACTAGGGTGCACTGAGTTAATAGGTTAGTCCAAGTATGATCAAAAGTGTATGAAAGTGTATCTAGATCATAGCAATATCACACAAAACATGCATGGAGCAAGCATAAATTATAGATACGTTTGGGACGTATCACCCTGCCACCGGATTCTTTGACGGTCACCGCTGCCGCCGTCCCAAGTGAGATCTCTCGCCTCCTCCCCCACTCCCGCATCCACCTCCAACGTCGTCTCCTGCTCCCCCCTCCTTTGTTTGTGTCATTTCATTGCTAGGGTTTGATAAATTGCTATGGCTATGGATGCTCTGGTGTATTGATTAGTGCCTAATTTCTAGGAAATTTGATGGTGCTCTGCATCCCAGACTTTGCAATTGCTAGACATTTTTAATTTGTGTCTAACTGCTAGGGAATTTGATGGTGATCTATTTTATATGGATGCTCTCGTTCATGTGTATTTGCTATCCAGTGAGCCTAATTGCATGTTGAAATTATTGCTAGGGAATTATTGTTCATGTGTATTTGTATATGGATGTTGTGGTTCATATTATTGCTAGGGAAGAAAATATTGTAACTTGAGCACCAAACAAGATCATTACTGATCCTCCTCTAGTTTAAATATGTGTGTGTGGTGCTTGTGTAGTTTAAATTGTCCTTTTGTTAGCATATTGAGTAATTAGGATCATTGTTTGAATATGAGTGGCCTATGTTTTGCTGGAATGTCGATTCATTTCCGTTCCGGCAAATTTCAGGTGCTTAATATGCCGAATTTTTAGCAACCAAAAATTTCCGTGGATTTCGGCATGACTTGTGCTAGAAAAGTAGGACATAATGAGTGCCCGAGATTTTTCGAAACGAGAAATAAACGGTGTTCCGGTATCAAATTATTTATAATAATTACTTTTGCTATTTTTTTAGAATGCCGATGATTAAAATAAATTGTGACACTATGTGACCATCGGGGAGAGTGTGCAACAAACCCTTGTGATACGTACTAGTACGAAACTTGTGCATATGATACGTCCAAAACATATCTATAATTTCTGCTTGCTCCATGCATCTTTTGTGTGATATTGCTATGATATCACTTTTGATCATATTTGGACTAACCTATTAACTCAGTGCACCCCAGTGGCAGTTCCTGTTTTCTGATAATTTTGTATTTCTGGTTTTCCCATTACTTAAAGTACCAGAAAAATTCCGGGAAAAATATAGAAAAAATCAGCGTACAGGAAGCTTCGGGAAGAGCCAAAGTGAGGCCAGAGGGGAGCCAGGGGTGGCCCAAGCGGCCACATGGCGCGGACACCCCCTAGGTCGCGCCAGGGGGCGCCTGGGGCCCCTAGTCCACCTCTGGCTGCCCCCCTTCGCCTAAATATCCCATCTCGTCCTGAAACCCTCGACGACAGAACCCTTTTTCGCGATCTCTCCTTTGTTCCGCCGCCGCCGCGCTTCCAAGATCGGGAGCACCATGAGCCCTCTTCCCGGCACCCTGCTGATGTCTACGCACGCTTCTATTCTTGTAGACTATGTTGGGCCTCCAAGCGCAGAGGTTTGTAGGACAGCAGCAATTTCCCTCAAGTGGATGACCTAAGGTTTATCGAACTCAGGGAAGTAGAGGTTGAATATGGTCTCTCTCAAGCAACCCTGCAATTAAGATACAAGAAGTCGCTTGTGTCCCCAACACACCTAAATACAACTAGGAGTTGTATAGGTGCACTAGTTCGGCGAAGAGATGGTAAAAAATGGGTGATAGGTCCAATAGACCGATGTCACCAATAGTCAAAGACAAGAACCAAGAGACTCTCAATCTTAAATCAACACACAAAAGAGGAAATCACTCATGAAAATATTCTTCTAATCCATGTCCAATAGACCGATGTCACCTTGGTCTCGAGAATTATACTAGATAAGATCAAGTGAGTACATCAATCCAATACATAGAGGAAGGGGAAATATCATGGGATCACCCTAGATTAACATAGCCTATGATCACAACAAAGATCACAGCATAGGAGAGAGAATTGAACACATAGCTACTGGTAGAAACCTTAGCCCCGAGGGGAACTACTCACATATGGACATGGTGAGAGAGAGAGTTGTTGATGGAGAGGTGCAGTCCGGAGAAGATGAAGGAGACGGCGGCGGCCGCCGCCACGGCGGTGGCCACGGCCCTTGGGGGCAGCGGCCCTTGGCCTCCTTCTTCTTCCTTGGAGATGGTGATGCTGTGGAGATTGATCTCTGATACGTCCAAAACATATCTATAATTTCTGCTTGCTCCATGCATGTTTTGTGTGATATTGCTATGATCTAGATACACTTTCATACACTTTTGATCATATTTGGACTAACCTATTAACTCAGTGCACCCCAGTGCCAGTTCTTGTTTTCTGCTGTTTTTCTATTTCAGTTTTCCCCCATATAAAAAGTGCCAGAAAAATTCCGGGAAAAATACAGGAAACTCAGCGTACAGGAAGCTTCGCGAAGAGCCCGAGTGGGGCCAGAGGGGAGCCAGGGGGGCCCAGGCGGCCACCCGGCGCGGCCCCACCCCTGGCCACGCCAGGGGGGCGCCTGGGGCCCCTGGTCCACCTCTGGCTGCCCCCCTTCTCCTATTTATTCTCCGTCACGGGGAAACTCGGAAGACAGAAACCTTTTTCGAGATCTCTCCTCTGTTCCGCCGTCGCCGCGCTTCCGAGATCGGGAGCACCAGAAGACCTCTTCCCGGCACCCTGCCGGAGGGAGGGCCGACCTCCGGGAGTCTCCTCTCCACCATGGATGCTCCCCGGATGTCTCGTGAGTAGTTTTCCTTGGACCATGGGTCCGTGATCAGTAGCTATGTGATGTTCTCCTCCCCTCTTTGTTCTTCATGGTTTAGACCTCGTGAGCTTCCCTACATGATCGAGGCACTTTTGTAATCCTTCTGCTATTGCTATGCTGAGTTTGATGGGATCTGATGGATTATGAGATTATGTTCAGATTGTGATAGAGTAATATATTTGGTTTTTATCTCTTATATTTTTGTTCCTAAGTAATTCTTGCATGTTCTCCGTTGCTGTTTATTGCTTTGGCCAAGTAGTAGGTAGTGACTCCAAGAGGGAACGTTATGCTCGATTGTGGGTTCATGCCCCCCGATGACACGCTTGAGTGACAGAAACATGAGTCTAGGGGATGTGTTGTTGCCACAAGGGGGAAAACAACGGTGCTTGTAACCGCGGTTGCAAGGATTGTTTACTTTACGCAAAGTTCTTTTTAATGCAGTTGTCTGTTGCTTTGGGTTTACACTTTGGGTGGGGCTCGCAACTTAATACCAGCGAGATGTTCTGGATAGATATCTCAAGGTGGATGATTAGTAGTAGATGCAGTTGGATTTCGGTCTACTTATTTTGGCGTACTGCCCGTGCTTTTGAGCCTCTTCCTTTCTTTTGTAGCATAGTTAGCATTGCGGTGCGTTCATAATCCTGTCAATTGCCCTTCTGTAATTTGTTTACCTCGCATAGCAGTTTTATCGTCTTTTGGGAGAGAGACATCACTAGCGAACATCACGTATCCCGGTCCATATCCTTGTTACTGTTTCCACGCTATCTTTACTTTTCTGCTTTTACTTTCAATTGCTATCATTATCCCTTGTGTTTTACCCTTTGTCAACAACAAGACCGGAGAGATTGACAACCTCTCTGAACTTCGTTGGGAACAAAGTTATCTGTGTCTGTGTGCAGGTCCACATCAGTTGCGCCGCTGACACCTACTTATCATATACGGAGTCCTACGGGAGACAAACCTTGGTATCTTCACCGAGGGAAAATTGCTGCTGCGCTACATCTCAAACCTTCCACTTGGGGTAACCAACGAGGGGCGAGAAGCCATCAATCTCCCCCTCAAGACGGCTGCCAAGGGGGAGGAAATTTCGTGGTGCCCTTTGACCTAGGTTTCCTCTGACTCTCGGATTCCCGTCATCCAGAAAATGTCTTCGGTATTTCGGGCCTCCAGGGAGCATCCAAACTCCGATTGGGTCGAATCTTATGTCTAGATCCACCGGAAAAAAATTCCCTACAACCTTGTAGTTTTAAGTTTTTCCGTTTGAGGCCGTCTTCTAGAGTTTCCGAGGCGATCTTTAAAACCTGTCTGGTGGGGACAGATTTCTGGAAAGTTAGAGTCCAACTCTTACAAGGCTTCTTTTGTGATTTTTCCTTTATCCAAGTAATTCCTACACATAAAGTAGAAAAACAAGAACTTGTGCACTCTTTCAACCATTAATAGGTTAGTTCCAAAATATGTTATAAAAAGATATGTAAATGTATCAAAAGCATAGCAATATCACACAAAACATGCATGGAGCAAGCGGAAATTATAGATACGTTTGGGACGTATCACCTGCCGGAGGGAGGCACCACCTCCGGGAGCTTCTCCACCACCATGGATGCTTCCCGGATGAACCGTGAGTAGTCCACCTTAGACCATGGGTCCATGATCAGTAGGTATGTGATGTTCTCCTTCCCTCTTTGTTCTTCATAGTTTAGACCTCGTGAGCTGGCCTACATGATCAAGGTACATATGCTGAGTTTGCTGGGATCTGATGGATTATGAGACTATGTTCAAATTGTGTTTGAGTAATATATTTGATTCTCCTCTTTTATATTTATATTCTTGAGTATTTCTTGCATGTTCTCCGTTGCTGTTTATTGCTTTGGCCAAGTAGTAGGTAGTAACTCCAAGAGGGAGCGTTATGCATGATTGTGGGTTCATGCCCCCTGATGACTAGCTTGAGTGACAGAAACATGAGTCTAGGGGATGTGTTGTTGCCACAAGGGAGAAAACAACGGTGCTTGTACTTGCGGGTGCAAGGATTGTTTACTTTACGCAAAGTTCTTTAATGTAGTTGTCTGTTGCTTTGAGTTTACTCTTTGGGTGGGATTCGCAACTTAATACCATCGAGATGTTCTGGATAAATATCTCAAGGTGGATGATTAGTAGGTAGAAGCAGATGGACTTCGGTCTACTTGTCTTGGCATACCGCCCAAGATTTTGAGCCTCCTCCTTTCTTAGTAGCATAGTTAGCATTGGTTTGCGCACATAATTCTGGCAATTGCCCAGTTGTAATTTGTTTAAACCGCATGACTATTTTATCGTCTTTTGGGAGAGAGACATCACTAATGAACATCATGGAACCCCGGTCCATATTTTCACCATTGTTTACACCCGCTATTTAATTGGTGCTTTATTTCCTTTTCCGTTGCTATCGCTATCATTATTATCCCGTGCGTTTGATCCTTTGTAAACAACAAGGCGGGAGGGATTGACAACCTCTCTATACTCGTTGAGAGAAAAGTTATCTGTTGTGTGTGCAGGTCCACGTCAACCGCCTAATTGCTGGCGCTGTTGTCACCTTCCTGTCGTTGTCGGAGTCCTACTGGAGACAAACCTTGGTATCTTCACCGAGGGAAATTTGTTGATGTCTACATCTCAACCTTCCACTTTGGGTAACCAACGAGGGGCGAGAAGCCATCAAAGCTAATTTCTGGCGCCGTTGCCGGGGAGCGAAGCTCTACACAAGTTTTGCCCCGTCAACTTTGGCACCATTAAAGATAATTTCTGGCGCCGTTGCCGGGGACTCCACTCTTCAAGATAGGGGAGTTGCACACTATCTTTTATCTTTGCTTTTTAGTCTTGTTAGTTTACTTTTCAATTTTTGTTTTAGTGTCCCTTATAAAAAAAATAGTTATCTTGCTTGTTGCTGCTATGGGTTCCACCGAGAACACCAAGTTGTGTGACTTCACTAGTCATAACAACAATGACTTTATCTGCACTCCTATTGCTCCACCTGCTACTTCAGCACCTTCTTATGAGATTAAACATGCTTTGTTGAACCTTGTTATGAAAGATCAATTCTCCGGTGCTGGAGATGATGCTGCTTTGCACTTAAATAATTTTGTTGAGATCTGTGATATGCAAAAGTACAAAGAAGTAGATGGTGATATCATTAAGCTTAAGTTTTTTCCTTTCTCCTTGAGAGGAGGAGATAAAATCTGGTTTCAATCCTTGCCTAGGAATAGCATAGATTCTTGGGATAAGTGCAAGGATGCTTTTATTGGGAAGTACTACCCCCCAGCTAAGATTATCCAATTGAGGAGTAATATTATGAATTTTAAGCAATTGGATAATGAGCATGTTGCCCAAGCTTGGGAACGCATGAAATCTCTTGCTAAGAATTGTCCTACGCATGTTTTGACTACTTGATGGTTATCCAAACTTTTTATGCAGGCTTGAACTTTACCTCGCGAAACTTGCTAGATTCGGCCGCGGGAGGAACCTTTATGTCAACAACGCTTGGTGCTGCCACAAAACCACTCGATGAGATGATGAACAACTATTCCCAATGGCACACCGAAAGAGCTCCAACATGTAGGAAGGTAAACTCTATCGAGGAGATCTCATCCCTAAATGAAAAAGTTGACTTGATTATGTCTCTACTTACCAAGCAATCTCCTATTGATCCTCATGATGTTCCTTTAAATTCTTTGATTGCTCAGGATCAAGTAGATGTGAACTTTATCTCTAGAAACAACTTCAATAACAATTCTTATAGGAGTAATTTTGGTAGCAATCCTAGACCGTCCCCCTCCAACAACTATGGGAACAACAACACTTATCCTAGCACCAAGAAGTCCACATTTGAACTAGAGAGTATGCTTAAATACTTCATCACTACCCAAAAAGCCTTCAACAAGAGTGTAGAGGAAAAACTAGACAAATTAGATAATGTCTCGTTGAAGGTAGAAAATTTAGCCCATGAAGTAGAATTTCTTAAAATTAGATCTTCTCCTCTTGAGGAGAGGAAGGTCACTCCTATGAACGCTATTCAAGTGCAAATTAATTCAAACATTAGGATGATGGATAAACTTAAAGAGAGATGGGCTAGAGAAAAGGAGGAAGAAGATAGAATTAAGAGCCTTCCTACACACCATACCGTTGCTACTATCCAAGTTGTTGAGGATATCCAAACTCTTAGCACCCAATGCACCCATAGTCCCATATGACCTATTAATGGTGATGCTATGACCTCAACCGTAGAAGAAGAAACTCCTATGACTATAGAAGCTACCAAACATGTGAGCCTAAAGGACACCACTACCACTTTACTTGATAGTATTGACCTTGATTTTGATAATTGCACCCTTTCTGAAGTTATTGGTTTCCTTCACAGGATGTCTGGAGATCCCCACACTAGCACACTTAATCTTGCCTTCACGGAGCATATAACTAATGCTCTCATTAAAGCTAGGGAGGAGAAGCTTAGGGTATAAGCCTCCATACCTAGAAAGGTAGAAGATGGTTGGGATCCTATGATTAAAATTAAGTTGAATAACTTCTCTTGCTATGCTTTATGTGATGTTGGAGCTAGTACCTCCGTTATGCCCAAAAGAATGTATGATATGTTTGAATTAAAACCTTTTGATCCTTGTTCTTTTGGTGTTCGTCTTGTTGACTCTTCCATAAAGAAACCTTTGGGGAAGATCGATGATGTTCTTATCATTGTCAATGACAATTATGTTCCCGTTGATTTTACTATTATGGACGTTGAATGTGAACCATCATGTCCAATTATTTTGGGACGCCCTTTTCTTCGCACCGTTGGTGTTGTCATTGATATGAAAGAAGGGAATATAAAATTCCAATTCCCTCTAAAGAAAGGGATGGAAAAATTCCCTAGAAATAAGATTAAGTTACCTTTTGAGTCTGTTACACGGGCTAGCTATTCTCTTACTCTTGATAAAACTTGATTTTCTCTTTTTGCATCATGCCTAGCTTAAAGGCATAAAAGAAAGCGCTTTTGGGAGGCAGCCCACAACGAATTAGGTTTATTTTGCTTTTTTGTGTCTTAATGTTTGCAAATACTGTAGCAACATCATTGTATCTTTACTTTTAAATCTTTGTGCCATGTATAGCCTCATATGACAAGGGAAGTGAAAGTTGTGACATGCTGTCCAGAAAACAGATTCTGTCCTCGTGACGGGAAAAATCATAGAAAATTCCCAGTTCATCTTTTTGAGCTGAATTTTTTACACAGCGTGATCTATACAATCACGGAACTTTCGTATGTTCTGAGTTTTTTATTTGAGTTGCAGAAGTGCCCCAAAAAAATTATTTACTACCTGCTGGTCTGTTTTTCACAGATTCTGTCATGTTTTGCCATTTCATCGTTTTGCAAACCTTAATCTTGCTTTTTCTTTGCAAAAACTTTTTGGCAATCTTGATAAACAGTAGATCTCCAAGAATATCCTTATTTCCACTAGAGAAAAATTATTTTATTGTGGGTACTAACCTCGCTAATCAGATTATGATGAGTTATGTATGAAGGGAGTTTTCAAGTGTGCGAGGGAAGATGATAAAAGAAGATTCAGGAGGGTCAAACGCTCAAGCTTGGGGATGCCCCCGTGCACCCCCAAGAAATATTCAAGAAGACTCAAGCATTGATAAACATTAGATCTCCAAGAATATCCTTATTTCCACTAGAGAAAAATTATTTTATTTTGGGTACTAACCTCGCTAATCAGATTATGATGAGTTATGTATGAAGGGAGTTTTCAAGTGTGCGAGGGAAGATGATAAAAGAAGATTCGGGAGGGTCAAACGCTCAAGCTTGGGGATGCCCCCGTGCACCCCCAAGAAATATTCAAGAAGACTCAAGCATCTAAGCTTGGGGATGCCCCCATGCATCCCCTTCTCCATCAACAATTATATGTTCGTCTTTCGTTCCACTATATTTTTATCACTTCATGCGTTCTGTGCTATTCCTGGAGCGTCTTGCTTTTTATTTCGTTTTTAGTTTTCTTTAGCTTTGCATAACAGTTTAGAACCCAGATTTCTTTGTGTGGGAGAGAAACACGCTCCACTTCACCCTAAAACGTAACATAGGATTTTCATGCTTATCTTTGTTGTGTGTGTTCTTTATTTTTTTCGTAGCTGCTGTCATGTTTAGCTCTTAGTTTTCACGCTTATCTTTTTCAGATCCTTTGTTTAGTTTGTTGCTGGAACTCTCTTGAGTTTTCATTTTTATCTTGTTTAGAGAGTTTGCCTGTTGCACTGAGTTGTGTGTCTTGACTTGAAGTAGGTAATTGAGGTTACTATTCAATTGTAGTAGTAACTTGCAATAGTTTTGAGGCATTGCCATGAGTAATGTTTGAACTTTTGGTGTCAAGAGCTTTAGCCTATTAGTGATAGATGTCGTATTTTGGGCAATCTGTGTTTATTTTCGAAAAACTTACAAAATTAGTTGAGAACTTTAGCTATTAGATGGATCACTAATCTTTAGAGGGATCGAATATTAGAGTACACTCACGTACCATGAGTCGAGGATGCACAAGAATAACCAAACCCCCATACACTCCTCCTCGGGGTACTTGTCTCTTTGTGAACCTCCTAATTAGATTGAGAGTTACCAATAATAAGTGCATGAGTTCTTCGGACTAATGTGAGTATTCGAAAGTTGACACTTCCACCTCCCATATTTTGCTAGCCTCTCCTTTGCCGTGCATTGCCTCCTTCTCAATCCGAGAGTTGGCGTCCACCTTCGCTGGTACATCCAAATCCTTGGCACGATACGCTCTTTCATCATAAGCCTCATTATATCCTTCCTCAAAACAGCCACCATGCCTACCTATCAAGGCATTTCCATAGCCTTTCCGAGATACATTGCCATGCAACATCCACCTTCTCATGACTTGATATTCATGTCATACATGATTTTGCTTGATCGATGAGTCGCATGCTAGTTGGGCCTTGCCCTAATCATTGCTATATGACGCGCTAGTATCATTGCATACCCTGCTACACTGGCAGAGGCATACATTTGCATACTTCATGATAGTTTCATTTTCTTTATGTTGAGTACTTTTTTAAAGTGTGAAAGATCTTCTATACTTCTTGTAATATATAGAGTGTTGCCCCTAAACTTAGGAAAAGATCCCAAAGAGGACAAAATCAAAAGATCCCAAAGAGGACAAATGAGAGTTAAATAGAAAGAGCCATTGAGGCCACCAAAAAAATAAAAATAGAAAAGAGAAAAAGAAATAAAAAGAGAGAAGGGGGCACATTACTATTCCTTTTGAGAGATCCACACTCGTACTCCATCTTATATCTTGTACTCCATAGAGATAATCATTCATGCAGATAGCTATGTGGGGACCTTCACACTATAGAACTTGGCTTGTATATTCCAATGATGAGCCTCCTCAAATGAGCTCTAGGTATTCTTGAGCAAGAAAGTTGGATGTACCCCCACTAGTTCCATTGGAGAGCTTACCTTAGCTCATATGTGCATATGTTGCATGGCAATCCCTACTCCTCACATCATATCTATCATTTGGCTCTCACTCGCCTATGATTGTTCTCATTGATATGAGCCTTTCACACCTTTTTTGTCTTCCTCCCCCATCATTTTTCTCTCTTTGCCATCCTAAGTGTCAACTTTCTTTCTTGCGCTCATCCATTGCATGAGTGCTCAAAATATCGAAAGGGAGTGGATCATTTTGACTTGTACCTGGCTAGTGGTCTGGGGATGAGTCAAGATAAGATTCCAAAGAGACCAAGTGTGAAACTTTAGTAGATTAAGTTCTCAACAATAAAAACTATGTTTTACTCTCTCGTATATCCCTATGCCCTTTCTTGCATGCAAACACCATTTGGAGACATTCGAGTCACGGACAGCGAGAGCTCTTGCACCTTTATGTTCTTATGTTGCTTATTGATGGCGGTGAAGTTAATAGGTTTAGTTGGGTTGCCTTCCCTGTTAACCGCGCCAATAAACAATTCTTGATAACCCACAAGTCTACGGGATCAATTGTAGCTTTTCGATAAATAAGGATGTCGATCCCAACGAGGAGCAGAAGATGCTGATAAGTGACACTGGATAAGGAAAGGATGCACACACTCAAAGGTAAATATTTAGGGGTTTTTGGTTTAAGCAACATAAAAGTAAAAGACAAGCAAAGTAAACAGGATAACTGAGGAGTAGCAAGGGGCCCAAACCTTTCACAAGGATAAGCCTAGGAACTAAACTTATAAAAGCTAAAGCGTTCTCGAGAACACGCGGGAGAGATAGCCAAGTTACTTTCACCATACTCCACCAAGTAATATGTATTGTGTTGATAAGTGTTGGTGGGTGGATAAATGCTAGTACACCTTCTAGACTAAGATAAGTGTACTCTTATGATTACACACCTTGCAAGCATCCGCAAATACAAGGTAGTAATTAAGGCATAAGCCTAACCACAGCATTACGATCAAGGATCCATAACTCCCTTGTGCAAAAGTGTGCGAACTGGGGTTCAGGTTTCTGTCACTCCGGCAACCCACCATAAGCATCCTTTGTGCACAATGCATTCCTCTAGGCCCATGAAAGGTGAAGTGTGAAGTGTTCGACTCACATAACACCACTAGAGAAATAACAACACAACTTAAGTATCAAACAACACATAATACTTCAACATCATATGACTACTAACAACTAGACTTCTCCCATGTTCTCAAGAACTAAAGTAACTACGCACAAGACATAAAAGAGATCATGATCAGAGGTGATAGATGGGTGGCAAACAATCTGGACACAATGATATTTCTCCAACAAAACTCAATAGCATTCACCACAAAGTAGTAATCAACACCAACAGAGTAGAGAGGATAGATAGTACGGATTACAACACAAGTTGCAATTGTGAGATGAGATGGGATGGTGATGGAGATGGTGCTGATGTTGGGGATGATGTTGATGACGATCTCGATGATGCCCATGACGACGATGATGATGATGATGGCGACGATCTCCCCTTCCGGGAGGTGATCTCCCCAGCGGAATCTGCCCGCAGGAGATGGCTTTTCTCCTCTGTAGGTTTCCACCCCGTGGTGGCGGCGAAACACGGAAACTCTTCTTATTTTAGGGTTTTCACCCCAGGGGGGTCTTATAGGAGAGAGGGGTCACCGAGGGGGGGGCACCAGGCATCCAGGAGGGTGCCTGGCGCGGCCAGAAGGGGGGCCGCGCCAGGCACCCTTCTGGCTGCCTGGTGGGTCCCCTCACCTCCATCTTCGGTGATCCCCGGTCAATTCCCATAAAACTATTCCCCGTAAATTTTCATCGCATTTGGACTTGATCTGATTAAGCAACTTGGTGTCCACTTTTCACCGCTGAATCCTGGTTCTGCTGCTTCGGCACCGGAAAGTTGTAAACTGTGTAAAACAAGCCAAAACAACATAAGAACAATACTTTAAAGTGGAATATATCAATGAATAGGATGAAATTACAATATAAAATAGTGATGCTTTTTGGACTTATCAACTCCCCAAGCTTAGGCCTCGCTTGTCCCCAAGCGATTGCTGAGCTCGGTAAACCTGTCCAGAAGTTTAGAGAGTGAAGCGTCGATAAAAGAATACGGACAAGAAGCATCAAGATTTCTCACCAAACTGAAGCATCCTCAACAGAAACCTCAACTCATAAGGTCCTTATGAGAAAGTAGTAACAATTATAACAAAGTAGGACCTGGAAAACTCATCAAATCATGGAAAACATAACCTTGGTCAAGGAACAACTAATAACTTTTACTTTTGTTCTTTCATTTAAAATGGAACCAGTTGAAGCTTTGGAAAGAACATGTTATTAGTCAAGAAGTGCACATGTTAACACAAAGGAAGATGTTTACACAGCAAGCTTTTGCAAACAACTCAATTATCAAAAGATAATGTCAACAAGGATGTAACATGCTAACTTTCAATGCAGCTTTGTATGCAAGAATCTTTATTAACATCAACTGTTTGTTCTCTCTCAAGAGGGAAGGAAGTAGGAAGGACTGACTCAGCACAAAATAAAGGATAATCCCCGTGCAAAACGGTAAGCAGGGAAAACTCATGTGCCATCTCTAGATCAAACAGAATAAAAAACAGACTTTTGGGAGGTGCATGATCCGTCAACGACTGCTGATAGATAACCCACTCACTTCATGATTTGGACAAGTTTCGAGGAACGGCTCCCATGCGGGGACGATCACATCCCCTTAAATTCCTTTATTTATCACTCATAGATGGGAAAAGGAACTTGTGTGTTAGTATTTATCTTTTACGAGCTGGGCACTCATGCCAGTCCCTTCTCGTATTAGGGGTTTGCAGATTAGGCATGCAATCCCAAGATAAAACTTGTCCAAATTAAGAAGATCATGGGTTACCCACCACTTCCTCAAGAGCTGAATTAGTGGCACAAATCAGAAGATTTTGAACATCTAGAGATAGCACCAAATTATATACTTTAGGAGTGGTAGTGGAATACCAGAAATAGGAAGGTATGGTGGACTCAAGTGGAAGATGATGGTTTCAGGGTATGGAAGTACAAGCAGAATTCCGCTTAGTACAGAGTTTTGGCTAGAAAGGCATTGAGAGACCAGACAATTGATGACAACTTAGATGCAAGCAATACAAAGCATAAAAATTAAAACTAGCATGAAACATCAAGTTGTCTTCCTTGTCAACATAACACTTCAAGCATAATAACACAAAGGTTTTGGCTATGTCGCTACTTTGAGAAAAACATGCTTGTTGTTATGACCAAAGCTATACTTGCCAAGATTTAAATAAAGTTTTCGAAGCCATACCTGATATAAGGTCAATACTCCCCATAAGAATCAGCTCATAATGTCGATTGCGTGAAGAGAATACTGAGTGCAGCGAAGAAACCAATAGACTTCTCATTAATATTCCTTCATGGACGACCCCACACTCACGGATACAAAGCTCTCCACAAAAGGAGTGATAGACCTCAAAGCAACACCTATTTCATAAAGTAGCTTCCCTAGACATGATACGACTCTACTTGACTCCTAAAGACAAAGATAAAGATAAAGATACCCGACACTCCCCCAAGCTTGGAAAAAGCTAAGGGGATGCCATTACCCGAGGAGATTTACTCCCCATTCTTGTTCTTCTCAGTCAGGTACTCCTTGGCGAAGCGCTTCCATGGCAGCTGTTCTCCAGTCTCAAAGGACATTCCCGTCTCCAAGATCCTGCACTCAGCACCTAAACCCATGCGCAGAAACTTTAGTTCATACTCACAGTTCTGGTTGTGCAGATTATAGATCTGTGCTTGGAGCCCATAAACCTTTTCTTCTAGTGCGGCCAACCTTGACCACATCTCCTTCATCTCCTTCTTGTGGGAAGCCTCGATCTCATTCATGATGTCGAAGTTAGCTTCAAAACCACGCTCCACCATCTTCTTGAACTTGAAGACCTCATGTTCCATCTCCTTCAGCCGCTCCTCGGTGCTCCCTTCCTTGACTGGTCCCTTCAGATCTTCCTTGTGGAGAACACCGTCCTCCACACGAAGGACCTGGGGGTGCTTCCTCACCTCAGCGAGGTAAGGGTTAATGACGTTGACGACGAACTTGTCCTTGGGGGAACTTGGGGAAGCCATGTCACCTAGGTCTAGATGAAAGTTTTCCTGGCAGAAACAGCTCGAGAAAGAAAACACGCGAAATCGAGAGATACGATGCCGAGACGATCTGGGCAAATATATAGCAAAAATTTCCGCCACAGAAGGAAGGTTTCAAGCCTAGGTGGAGTCGGAGTCGGAGTCCAAGGAACCCAGGAGGGTGCCTGGCGCGGCCAGGAGAGGGGCCGCGCCAGGAGGCCTCCTGGTCCCCCTGGAGCTCTTCTCCGGCTCCACTCGGGCTTGGAATTTTCCTAATTTTGCAAAAACTTTGAAAAATAAACTTTTATTGACGTTCGCGATATTTCCTTACCGTAATACATACCTTTTCTTATTATGCTCCTACCGGTGTCTGAAACTAGGATGCAACATGTTCTTCATGAGTTCTTGTATATATCATGTTTGCATTCACATTAATAGGATCACATGCCTTGTAATGTTTGAGTCTTTGTCCATTCACAACTTGAGGATTGGTGCCTTCGAAATTATTGATCTTGATTGCACCAGACCGATATACTTCTTCGATAAGAAAAGGTCCTTCCCATCTGGTAAGTAGTTTACCTAGCGAAAACCTAAAACGATATCTAAACAACAAAACTTTATCACCAACATTAAATTCACGTTTCATAATTCTTTTATCGTGCCACTTCTTTACCTTTTCCTTGAACATTTTAGCGCTCTTGTTAGCTTCACTCCTCCACTCATCTAGAGAAGTCAAGTTCATGAGACGCTTTTCACCAGCTAACTTTGGGTCAGCATTTAGCTCTCTGACAGCCCAGAAAGCCTTGTGCTCTAACTCTAATGGTAAATGGAAAGCCTTGCCATAGACCATTTTATACGGAGACATGCCCATGGGGTTTTTGTAAGCGGTTCTATACGCCCACAAAGCATCTCCTAACTTCTTTGACCAGTCCTTTCTAGAACTGTTTACTGTCTTCTGTAAGATCAACTTGATCTTCCTATTGGTGAGCTCAACTTGCCCACTAGTTTGAGGGTGGTACGGTGATGAAATCCTATGATTGACATCGTACTTGGCTAGAGCTTTCCTAAAAGCTCCATGCGTGAAGTGTGACCCTCCATCTGTCATGAGGTACCTTGGTACTCCAAACCTAGGAAAAATTACATCCTTGAGAATTTTCAAAGATATCTTCTGATCAGCACTCTCAGTGGGGATTTCTTCAACCCACTTGGTTACATAATCAACATCAACTAAGATGTGTGTGTACTTGTGTGAAGGAGGAAAAGGACCCATAAAATCAAAACCCCAGCAATCGAAAGGTTCGATCACCAGTGAGTAATTCATAGGCATCTCATTTCTCCTGCTAATGTTACCAACTCTCTGACACTTATCACAAGATAGAACGTACCTTCGGGCATCCTTAAAAAGAGTAGGCCAATAAAAACCTGATTGTAAAACTTTATGTGCGGTCCTTTCACCGGCATGATGTCCTCCATAGGGACTATTGTGACATTGTCGAAGAATGTCCTGCTGCTCGTGCTCCGGTATACATCTTCTCACGATCCCATCAGGACCCTCTTTGAAAATATGTGGATCATCCCAAAAGTAGTGCCTCAAATCCGTGAAGAATTTCTTCCTCTGCTGAAATGTAACACCTGGAGGCAAAAACTTTGCAACGATAAAATTAGCATAATCTGCAAACCAAGGGTCGGAATGAGATTGTACTTTTACAACAGCAAGTTGTTCATCTGGGAAACTGTCGTTGACTGGAATAGGATCGTGCGGGATATCTTCCATCCTTGAAAGATTATCCGCCACCGGATTGTCTTCTCCTTTTCTATCGACAATCTGTAAATAAAATTCTTGATGAAGGAGTACCCATCTAATGAGTCTTGGTTTGGCGTCCTTTTTCTGCATAAGATACTTAATGGCAGCATGGTCAGTATGAATAATAAGTTTAGAATCAACAATATACGGTCTAAACTTAGCACAAGAAAACACCACTGCCAAGAATTCCTTCTCGGTAGTAGCATAATTCTTTTGAACACTATCAAGTGTCTTGCTGGCATAGTGGATGACATTCAGCTTCTTGTCAACCCTTTGTCCTAAAACAGCTCCAACAGCAAAATCACTGGCATCACACATAATTTCAAAGGGCAAATTCCAGTCAGATGGTTGTACTATAGGAGCGGTTATCAAGGCTTTCTTAAGAACTTCGAAAGCTTCCTTACAATCTTCATCAAATACAAAAGGAGAATCCTTCTGGAGAATATTGGTAAGGGGTCTCGAGGTCTTAGAAAAGTCCTTGATAAATCTTCTACAGAAACCAGCATGACCTAGAAAACTACGAATACCTTTGATGTCCCTTGTATAGGGCATCCTTTCAATAACTTCAATTTTTTCCTTGTTCACTTCAATTCCCCTTTCGGAAATCTTGTGTCCAAGAACTATCCCTTCGTTAACCATTAAATGGCACTTCTCCCAATTGAGCACCAAATTCGTTTCTTCACATCTCTGCAAAACTTTATTAAGATTGTGGAGACAGTGGTCAAAGGAGTTTCCATAGACGGAAAAGTCGTCCATGAAAACTTCTACAATCTCCTCACAGAAACCATGAAATATTGCAGACATACACCTCTGAAAAGTAGCAGGTGCATTACACAAACCAAAAGGCATACGCCTATAAGCATAAGTACCGTAAGGACACGTAAAGGTGGTCTTCTCTTGATCCGCGGTGTTAATGTGAATCTGGGAGAAGCCAGAATACCCATCAAGATACCAGAAGTGGGTGTTTTTAGACAGTCGCTCGAGCATCTGATCAATAAAGGGCAAAGGATAGTGGTCCTTCCTGGTGGCCTTGTTCAACTTCCTGAAATCAATACACATTCTATATCCAATAATAGTCCTCTGAGGTATTAGTTCATTTTTATCATTAGGAACAACAGTTATACCTCCTTTCTTAGGAACACAATGAACGGGACTTACCCACTTACTATCAGCTATAGGGTAGATGATACCTGCGGCTAGAAGTTTGAGAACCTCCGTCCTAACCACGTCCTTCATTCTTGGGTTCAACCGTCGTTGATGATCAACAACTTGTTTAGCATCGGGCTCGAGATTGATAGTATGTTGGCAAATGGATGGACTAATACCCTTGAGATCATCAAGAGTATAGCCAATATCATCTCGGTGTCTGCGGAGTGTCTCCAATAATCGCTCTTATTCATACCCTGAAAGGTTAGAATTGATAATAACAGGATATACTTTATTTTCATCTAAATAAGCATACTTGAGCGTATCGGGTAGTGGTTTTAGATCAAACACCGGGTCTTCTTTTGGTTGCGAGAGGATTCCTAAAGGTTCAACCGGGAGGTTGTGCTTCAGGATAGGAGTTTGTCTTAAAAATATGTCTTCTAGTTCATCCCTCTCCTGCATATGTATGTCATTCTCGTGGTCTTCCATAAATTGCTGCAACGTATCATTAGGAGGAATAGCAATATAAGCAAATTCTTCAATAATTTTGTCATTACTTGACAAGTCAGAACCACGAGGCTGCTTAGAAAACTTAGAAAAATTAAATTCATACGGCTCACCGTTGAATTCAACAGAAACTTTACCTTTCTTGCAATCTATTATAGCTCCACAAGTGCTGAGGAAGGGCCTACCAAAGATAATAGGGCAAAAACTATCTTGCACTGAACCAAGTACAAGAAAGTCAGTAGGATATTTTACCTTCCCGCAGAGTACTTCAACATCTCTCACAATCCCAACTGGAGAGATTGTTTGTTTATTTGCAAGATGAATCGTGACATCAATGTCCTCGATCTCACACGGCTGAATCTTGTGCATGATCTCTTGATAAAGTGTGAAGGGAATAGCGCTGACGCTAGATCCAAAATCACATAGCCCATAGTAATTATGATCTCCTATTTTGACAGATACAACTGGTGTACCTAAAATTCGGCCTTTGTTCTTGGTTGTGACAATGTTAGTGGAGATAACACAAAAACTAATACTGGATTCTTCAATATCACTGGTTACCCGATCCTTGACCATTACAACTTGAGGCTTGACCTTGATCATGTCCTCAGGTTCATCAGTGGTCCTTCCGGGTTTTTTTAGAATATCTGTAACAAAAGAGTGCTCCTTTATACTTGAGGGATAATGAGGTTGTTCATACACGACTGCAGATCAATAACATTAATCTCAATAGGTGACTCCTTGGAAGGTTTATGATGTTGACTCTCCTTCTTCTTAGAAGAATCAATATGAGAAGCAAAGTCCTTGAAAAAGTCAACCATTAGCTGGGAATCAAGACCAATTTTATAGAAAAAGGTATTAAAGTAATCAGTCTTCACATAACTCTCAATGTAATCATGTTCATAATTTATAGCGGGTTCAATACCTTTATCAATTTCCCAGTCTTCAGTGTTCTTTTGGATCCTTTCTATAAGATCCCATTTTTCTTCCACACTTCTGGTCTGGAATACCCCGCTAGAGGAGGCATCCAACATCTCCCTGTCCTGACGAGAAAGCCTGGCATAAAAATTTGTAAGTATAATTTCCTTGGGGAGCTCATGGTTTGGGCATTTGAGCATCAGGGACTTCAGTCTCCCCCAAGCTTGAGCGATGCTCTCTCCGTCGCGAGACCAAAAGTTGTAGATGTAATTCCTGTCTTGGTGAATTTCACGAAGAGGATAAAACTTTGCATAAAAGAGAGACATAAGCTCTGGCCATTCAAGCAGATCAGAGTTATCGAGTAGCTTATACCAATATGAAGCTTTATCTTTGAGTGATATGGAGAATAGTTTCTTCATGACGAACTCCATTGTTACACCTGCAAGCTTAAATAAAGAACATAATTGTGATAAATATAGCAAGTGTTCTCCCGGATGTCCTTCTCCTGTATAACGATTAGCCAAGACATGATCAATAATACCAGGTGGTATTTTATAGGGCACAATTTCAGTAGGGGTAGGAGTGACCACCACATTCGTGGGGCGGGTCCTTACCAGCAATGAACCAACAGCCAAAGATTCCATAAGGACTGAAAATTATGACAGAAAAATAAAGGTTTCCTTACCGGCTTCACTTACCAATAGCGCTACACTCCCCGGCAACGGCGCCAGAAAAGCTCGTTGATGGCGGTGAAATTAATAGATTTAGTTGGGTTGCCTTCCCTGTTAACCGCGCCAATAAACGATTCTTGATAACCCAAAAGTCTAAGGGATCAATTGTAGCTTTTCGATAAATATGGATGTCGATCCCAACGAGGAGCAGAAGGTGCTGATAAATGACACTGGATAAGGAAAGGTTGCACACACTCAAAGGTAAATATTTAGGGGTTTTTGGTTTAAGCAACAGAAAATTAAAAGACAAGCAAAGTAAACAGGGTAACTGAGGAGTAGCAAGTGGCCCAATCCTTTCACAAGGATAAGCCTAGGAACTGAACTTATAAAATCTAAAGCGTTCTCGAGAACACGCGGGAGAGATAGCCAAGTTACTTTCACCATACTCCGCCAAGTAATATGTATTGTGTTGATAAGTGTTGGTGTGTGGATCAATGCTAGTACACCTTCTAGACTAAGATAAGTGTACTCTTATGATTACACACCTTGAAAGCATCCGCAAATACAAGGTAGTAATTAAGGCATAAGTCTAACCACAGCATTACGATCAAGGATCCATAACTCCCTTGTGCAAAAGTGTGCGAACTGGGGTTCATGTTTCTGTCACTCCGGCAACCCACCATAAGCATGCTTTGTGCACAATGTATTCCTCTAGGCCCATGAAAGGTGAATTTTTAAGTGTTCGACTCACATAACACCACTAGAGAAATAACAACACAACTTAAGTATCAAACAACACATAATACTTCAACATCATATCACTACTAACAACTAGACTTCTCCCATGTTCTCAAGAACTAAAGTAACTACTCACAAGACATAAAAGAGATTATGATCAGAGGTGATAGATGGGTGGCAAACAATCTGGACACAATGATATTTATCCAACAAAACTCAATAGCATTCACCACAAAGTAGTAATCAACACCAACAGAGTAGAGAGGATAGAGAGTACGGATTACAACACAAGTTGCAATTGTGAGATGAGATGGGATGGTGATGGAGATGGTGCTGATGTTGGGGATGATGTTGATGATGATCTCGATGATGCCCGTGATGATGATGATGATGATGGTGACGATCTCCCCTTCCGGGAGGTGATCTCCCCGGCGGAATCTGCCCACCGAAGATGGATTTTCTCCTCTGTAGGTTTCCGCCCCGTGGCGGCGGTGAAACACGGAAACTCTTCTTCTTTTAGGGTTTTCACCCCAGGGGGGTCTTATAGGCGAGAGGGGTCACCGAGGGGGCCACCAGGCATCCAGGAGGGTGCCTGGCGCGGCAAGGAGGGGGGCCACGCCAGGATCCTTCTGGATGCCTGGTGGGTCCCCTCACCTCCATCTTCGGTGATCCCCAGTCAATTCCCATAAAACTATTCCCCGTAAATTTTCATCACATTTGGACTTGATCTGATTCAGCAACTTGATGTCCACTTTTCACCGATGAATCCTGGTTCTGCTGCTTCGGCAGCGGAAAGTTGTAAACTGTGTAAAACAAGCCAAAACAACATAAGAACAATACTTTAAAGTGGAATATATCAATGAATAGGATGAAATTACAATATAAAATAGTGATGCTTTTTGGACGTATCACTTGTTTCAATGATAATATAGACTCTTGCCTGTTATGACTTGAATTGAATTACATGCATTGATTGTTTTACTTAAAAGTTCTTATATGGTTGGTAGAATGTCATCACAGAAATTATGCTTGTTATCATTTACCTACTCGAGGACGAGCAGGAATTAAGCTTGGGGATGTTGATACGTCCAAAACGTATCTATAATTTCTAATTGCTCCATGCATCTTTTGTGTGCTATTTCTATGATATTGATGCACTTCCATACACTTTTGATCATATTTGGACTAACCTATTAACTCCGTGCACCCCAGTGCCAGTTCCTGTTTTCTGCTGTTTTTGTATTTCAGGTTTTCCCATTACTTAAAGTACCAGAAAAATTCCGAGAAAAATATAGGAAAAATCAGCGTACAGGAAGCTTCGGGAAGAGACAAAGTGGGTCCATAGGGGAGCCAGGGGTGGCCCAGGAGGCCACCTGGCGCTGCCACCCCCTAGGCCGCGCCAGGGGGGCGCCTGGGGCCCCTGTTCCACCTTTGGCTGCCCCCCCTTTGCCTATATATCCCTCTCGTCCTGAAACCCTCGACGACAGAACCGTTTTTCACGATCTCTCCTCTGTTCCGCCGTCGCCGCGCTTCCAAGATCAGGAGCACCAGGAGCCCTCTTCCCGGGACCCTGCCGGAGGGAGGAACCACCTCCGGGAGCTTCTCCACCACCATGGATGCTTCCCGGATGAACCGTGAGTAGTCCATCTTGGACCATGGGTCCATGATCAGTAGCTATGTGATGTTCTCCTTCCCTCTTTGTTCTTCATGGTTTAGACCTCGTGAGCTGCCCTACATGATCGAGGCACATATGTAATCTTTCTGTTGTTGCTATGCTGAGTTTGCTGGGATCTGATGGATTATGAGACTATGTTCAGATTGTGTTTGAGTAATATATTTGATTCTCCTCTTTTATATTTATGTTCTTGAGTATTTCTCACATGTTCTCCGTCGTTGTTTATTGCTTTGGCCAAGTAGTAGGTAGTAACTCCAAGAGGGAGCGTTATGCATGATTGTGGGTTCATGCCCCCTGATGACTAGCTTGAGTGACAGAAACATGAGTCTAGGGGATGTGTTGTTGCCACAAGGGAGAAAACAACGGTGCTTGTACTTGCGGGTGCAAGGATTGTTTACTTTACGCAAAGTTCTTTAATGCAGTTATCTGTTGCTTTTAGTTTACACTTTGGGTGGGATTCGCAACTTAATACCAGCGAGATGTTCTGGATAGATATCTCAAGGTGGATGATTACTAGGTAGATGCAGATGGATTTCGGTCCACTTGTCTTGGCATACCGCCCAAGCTTTTGAGCATCTTCCTTTCTTAGTAGCATAGTTAGCATTGGTTTGCGCACATAATCCTGTCAATTGCCCAGCTGTAATTGGTTTACCTCGCATGGCTATTTTATCGCCTTTTGGGAGAGAGACATCACTAGTGAACATCATGGGACCCCGGTCCATATTTCCACCATTGTTTACACCCAATATTTAATTTCTGCTTTATTTCCTTTTCCGTTGCTATCACTATCATTATTATCTCGTGCGTTTGATCCTTTGTAAACAACAAGGCCGGAGGGATTGACAACCTCTCTGTACTTGTTGGGAGCAAAGTTATCTGTTGTGTGTGCGGGTCCACGTCAACCGCCTAATTGCTGGCGCCATTGTCACCTTCCTGTCGTTCTCAGAGTCCTACTGGAGACAAACCTTGGTATCTTCACCGAGGGAAATTTGCTGATGTCTACATCTCAACCTTCCACTTTGGGTAACCAACGAGGGGAGAGAAGCCATCAGCATCCTACTTGGGTTTGTCGTCACACTCTCCCTGGAATATCTTATGTGTCCAATCTAAGTACGAGACACCAATTAAAAGTATAAATTTTTTAGTTAGTATAAATTTTTCACTCGTACATTTTAATAAATTTTTGTATATTAAATAAGTTCTCACCGACGATGCTCGGACCACATCCTCGTCACCGCCGTGGCGAGCACCTGCTTGATCAGATGCGCAATGTTTGGGACTGGGCTCCCCCGGGCTGGCACTAGAAGGTGGTCTCCGAGGCGCGCCGCTTGGTGAGGAATCCGGGTCCCGTCGTCGACCCGGAACTTCTTTGGGGGCGGTCACGTGGGCCACAGTCGATGCAGACGGAGCCTACTCCCGAGGAGGTGGTACGTCACAGTGTCAGAAAGGAAGACCAGCACGTCTGTCGCTACTTGGTTGCATTGGACGTCGGGTTCTCCACGGCCAATACCTGGCAGGTTCTTCATGGGTCTCACCTGAGCTATGTTCTTGTGGTGGTTTCTTACCTTTGGGTGTTTACCGCCCGCGGCTCGGCTCCGGGTCGTCGTCGAGTTTGATTTTTCGAGATGTAGTTGTGAATTTCCGAGATGTAGTAGTCGAGATGTATTAGTAATATTATTGTTGCATTGACTGGATTATTCCAGATGTATTAGTGATATTATATAATAAAATATTATTGTTTCATTTTTATTCGAGTTCATCATTTTTCCCTTTTTTTTTAAATGCGATGATTAAAACTGTTGTGACACAATGTGACAGCAGGGATGAGTTAGCGAGGCTTGTGATATACACAAATACGAATCGTGTGCATCCTACTTGGCTCGCTAACGCCATCTCTGTAGTGGCTTGTGTGTGTTCAACCTAAGTATTAGGAAAAAACCGATATGTGTGTTCCTTTTTAGAATGCTGATGATTAAAACCGTTGTGACACCATGTGACTGCAGGGTTGGTCGAGTGAGCCTTGCGGAACGTGTGCATCTGGTTTGGCTCGCTTGCCCCATCACTATGGTTGCTTGTGTATATTTCCAATCTAAGTGTGAGGCACAAATCATATTACTTTTCATGATTACTTTTCTACTTTTCATAATTGTGTATTGACTTTGAACTAATATTTTGAATTATAAACACAAAAAATGGTTGACGACGACGATAAAATCATCCAATGCGACTATTGTGAAGATAACTGTGGTCGGTGCGACACGTATCCGAAGTTGGTTCTATCTCAACGTGAGTTTCTTAAAAAAATTGACTTGTTTTCTTCCTGATTTCCTTGATTCCCAAGTTGACAACTTATTTATAATTGCCAGTTTATCTCTATGCTCTGAAGGATGTATGAAAGATGTTTGATAATGCTTTTTATAATGGTGGCTTTGACATAACAATGTATGAACAAGATGAGTTCATCGAGGTTCTTAAAGGTCTAACTGGCTTTGTAAACTTGTATAATGCTGGAGAATCGTATACATCATATGTGTCATTTGTTGTTGAGTTGTTTCCGGGATATGTAAAAGGTTTGAACATGGTGAGATTTTTTACTATTCTGTCACTAGTCCATCATTTTCAGAAATCTTTTGACATAAGATAACTATACCGCATTACTAAGTATTTTTACTCATATGTTTTCAACAGAGGATCCCGAAACCATGTGTGCCTACGTGGATGCCTCATAGAGGCGAGCTTACAGTTGTTTCTGCACGGCCATGTGATGTACTCTTCAAGACTGGATACTCCACTGAAAGTGAACATGACGGCTGCTTAAGAATCAAAGGATGGCAAAGATAGTAAATCGGATGAATATAAAAGCTTGGGACAAGTTGTTCTCCATATTACATTATGGAAATAGAGGTGTCTTTTGGTTTTTTTACATTTACCCTTTGGAGATTGAGGAGTAGGTTGTTTCGTACTTGTTGTTAAATATTATCTTGTTGGAGAAGTTGTACTTCTGATGGATTAGGTCCTAGTTAGTAGTAGTAGTAAAAAAATTGTGTTGGATATTATGATCATAAGATGATATATATATATAGGGTGGGTCTATTTTAACAACACCCCTTAAGACCTTATTCTAACAACACCTAGCCTTATTCTCACAAAACATCCTCTAACTAAGTTTCTAGCGCGGAGCGCCCCGGTGAACAGCGATCCACCTTCTATCACCTACCCCCACTCCCCCCGCTTTCTGTCCCACGCCCCCATCCCCTCCCATGGACGGCCGACGCGCCCCCTCACCAACCACCTCCTATGGCGGATCCGGACACCATGAACCCCCCCAACGACACCTGAGCTACCGGATCCGGCCGCCCCGGCCCCTAGTGAGACATCCACCGACGGATCTGGTCGCAGCGAGGCGTCCACCATGAGATCCGGCGTCCACAGCGGCCTTCTTCCCTAGGGAGGGCTCCCCACAACCATGTTGTGGCAGCGGCTGTCGCCAGCAACTCCTGCTCCGGCTAGCCCCTGCCTTGCCGCCCCGCCATCTTCACCAGCCACAGTGGCCGCTCCTCACCCCGGCCCTGCGTGGAGCCGCCCGACCAGGCCTGCACCTCGGTCGCCCCTGCCTCCACCATGCGGCCCCATGTCGAGTGCCGGCCGGCCCCCTGGTGCCTCCCCAGCCACCCAGCACGCCTCCCCTCCTACGAGTGCCTTGAACAAGGCCAAGAGGAGGACCTCCACCTCCAGTTCCTGTGCGGTTCACGCGGGCCGTCTGTGTGTGTGTTCCACTTCCCCTCACGCATGGCACCAGGTGACTACTTGTTCATACATGAGCATGCTGCGAGGCTTCAGATCTTTATTTTTTTGCAGAAAGCAACAGTTGGGTACGACTAGAGCAAGCAGCAGGCGGACTACTTTCTCCATCTCCCTCGTCTCCTTTCATTGGCCAGTAGCAGCCCCAGCGTATAGGAAGAGGAGCAACAAGCCAGCGGCCGCGCATAATTTCTCTTAATAGTTAGCTTAAGAGAAAATTTGTTGTCATAGTGATGATTATTCCCCTCCCGTGGGAAATTTCATCTTATATGTACTATTTATGATCATGCAAGTATGTGTGTTCGTTGACCACAAGATGTACGAGTATGATGTTTATGTTTAGACTTTATTTTTCTTGCCCTTGTTTCCACCAATAGAAGGTTCACAAGCAAGAAAAAGGGGAAAGAGCATAGTGCACTGCAAGGCTGATTTTAATCAATGTGATTGTAGTTCTGGGTGCAGGCTACATGCAGCGGTGATTTACTAGTATATTTGTTGTTAATTCGTTTTGGCAAGTGTTGTTGTTCATTCGTTTTTGCGAGTGGTTCAGTAGTATGGCTTTCCAATTATCTATAAAAAATAATCTTGCTATAAAAAATGTGTATACTGTAGTTCGTTTTATGGGTTGGTTTAATTTTGCATAATGTTGCGGTTCACTTGCTCTCTCTCTGTATACTCTAGTTCATAAGAAATTTAGGAAAAAGATAAAAGTAATCATGCAGTTCGCTTATCTATCAAATGTAGAGTGGTTTTTTATCTGAAGCAGTGCAGTCGCTATCTAATGAAAATCACGCGATCCGGTTCATTTACAAAAAAATTAGCAAAAAGACGAAAAAATCGTGCAGTTCACTCCGTTGTGTGTCGCGTTTACTTTTGGCGAAGCGAACTACAACGTTTATGATAAAAGCAACAAAAAATACGTGCGGTTTTTTCTGTTGACAAATGCAATCGGTTGCCTCAGCGGATGCAGTTCACTTCACTGTTTTTCGGATCCACAAAAAGCATGTGTATTTTTGTTTGTCCATAATGCAGTGCACTTGCCTATCGGATGCACTCACATGCAGTTCGCTTGGTCGATTTCTGTTCCGCGAAAAACACGTCCATTTTTGTTTACCGATAATGCAGTGTGGTTTCCCTGTCGGATGCGGTGCGGTTGCCCGGCGAATGCAGTTCACCTCGTCGATTCTGAGTCCGCGAAGAACGGAGTTCCGCGATTTACTAAAATCGACACAACTTTTAAACCGTAAGGAATTAGAGGATGTGTTTTACATACAAATGGAGCGCCTCGACGATAGCTATCCAATGGTGTATCGATTGCATCAATCGGACGAACGAATCAAACGAATTTACGCAAAAACTCCCGCTGTCCAAAAGAGGGCAGCAACACCGTTTTTCAAATTAAATCAAAATCGTGTGGAATATGGAAAAGTGTTCAACATATGGAATAATCTACTACTCCAGATGAATCTAACGGTGTATCATACGCATCGATCGGACAAGCGATTAAAAAGTTCTACTCTCTATAAGATCCGAAAACGAAAAACAGAGTTGCTGCATTTTTTTGAGGCTAGATTTCTCTCAAATCCGTAACGAATTAGACAAAGTGTTCTACATATGGATGGAGCGCCTGATCGATATCTTTCCAACGGTATATCATTTGCATCATTCTGATGAACGGTTTAAGAGAAATCTCGAAAAAACTGCAGCTGTGAAAGTGGGTCGCCGCACCATTTTCGAACTGCTCTTAATCCGTGAAGAATCGGGGGAAGTGTTCAACATACGGAAGATGCTCCTTTTCCATACGAATCCAACGGTGTATCATACGCTCAATTCGCACAAACGGTTAAAAAGTTATCGCGAAAATACTGCATGCGGTTCTGTTTTACCCGAACTGCAGTGCGGTTCTCTTTTGCGATACGATGCAGTTTGGAATGTTGTGAGAATAGTTATTCTGACATCGATGTCAGAATATATATATATATATATATATATATATATATATATATTAGCAGATAAACTATTCTGATAACACTTCAGAACTGCATCGTGTCGCTAAGGGAATCGCATTGCTGACTCACGAGCACTGCATCTCGGGTAGAAATGAACCGCATGCAGTATTTTCGCTACAACTTTTTAACCGTTCATCGGAATTGAGCGTATGATACACCGTTGGATTTGTATGGAAATGGAGCATCTTTCGTATGTTCAACACTTCCCCCGATTCTTCACGGATTAAGAGCAGTTTCAAAAACGGTGCGGTGCCCCACTTTCGCAACGGCACTTTTTCCGCGATTTCTCTTAAACCGTTTATCGCAATGATGCAAATGATATACCGTTGGAAATATATCAATCAGGCGCTCCATCCATATCTAGAACACTTTGTCTAATTCGCTACGGATTTGAGAGAAATCTAGCCGCAAAAATACGCGCACACTCTATTTTTCGCCGCCGGATCTTGTAGAGAGTAGAATTTTTTTAACCGCTTGTCCGATCGATGCGTATGATACACCGTTGGATTCGCTTGGAGTTGGATATTAATCCATATGTTGAACACTTTTCCAGATTCCCCACGGTTTTGAAGTAATTTGAAAAATGGTGTGGTTGTCCACATTTGGGGCAGCGGGTGTTTTTGCGTAAATTCTTTTAATTCACTTATCTGATCGATGCAATTGATACACCGTTGGATAGATATCATCGAGGAGCTCCATTTTCATGTAGAACACACTTTCTAATTCCTTACGGTTTAAAAGGTGTGTCTATTCTATGAAAAACGCGAAACTCCTTTCTTCGCGGACCCGAAATCGACCAAGTGAACTGCATTCGCCGGGCAACCGCACCGCATCCGACGGGTAAGCGCACTGCATTAGCAGCAAACGGAAATTAACGTGTTTTTCGCGGGCCCGGAATCGACGAAGTGAACTGCATGTGATTGCATCCGACAGACAAGCGCACTGCATTATCGGTAAACAGAAATTCTCGTGTTTTTCTCAGATCCGAAAGCGACGAAGTGCACTGCATTTATCGTACAACCTCATTGCATTTGTCAACGGAGAGAACTGCACGCATATTTTTCTTACAATATATTTTTACACAAACGAACTATAAGTGAACCACGTCGGTTTGTTGGGATTAAGAACGTGACGCAAATAGATGTGCACTGCATTAATTTATTGTTTTTCCAACATTTATTTTATTACCAACAAGTATGCACTTCATTCCCTCTTTTTTTATTCTGTACATACACACTTCACTGGCAAACACATTTTTAAACATAAATAAGATTGAACTGCATCAAAACAATACATCCATTTTTTCATACTATACATCAACGATTTCCAAAGCGAATGCAACCATTGAAATGCACCGCGTTGCGGCCAAAACCTGCAACAGCTTGCCTTTTGAACTGCAAAAAACTAAACTTTTGAATGGGTGTGGGCTGCACTGCGCGGTCACCACCTGCGAAAACCGCCAAATCCGTCACATGGGGAGGGTGAGGTGCACTGCGAGGCCGAGAGAGGGAGGCTGCACCCTGGGCGTTGTTGCTTCCCTGTGGGCGAGGTGGTGGAGACCAGGAGGTCCCGCAGCGTGGTCGGGCGGGCCGCCGCCATGGAGGCTGGGTGCCATGGCCGGGGGCGGCCAGCGCTGGATCCGGGGGGTGGTCAAGGTGGCGTCCTGGATCTGAGGGGGCGAGGGGAGGTGGCGGCCTGATCCGTCGGCTTGCCGGGGCGGATCCGGTGAAGGGGACCTCACCGGAGCTCGATGACGGCAGGTTGCCTCCATGGCCGGTGAAGGGCACTGCTCGTCGAGGGAGAGTCCACTGGCAGCGGCCTCGCCTGGGCCATGGCGGCCGGATCCACAGCCGTCGGCGTCCCCGGGGTCCGCAGCGGCTGGATCCGACGCCGGTGGCCGCTCGGGGTGGGGTGGAGGGGTGGGGTGGGGAAGGTGGATTCGGCGACGGAGGCCTCGGATCTCATCGAAGCTTTGGCACCCGCGGCGTGGAGCTCGGCGGCCGGGCCAGAATCGAGGAGGCAGGGGGTGCGGTAGCATGGGGGCGGGATCGGGGCCGAAGAGAAGGTGGGAGGAGATGGGTGGGACGTGGGATGAGGAGTGGGCCTGCATGGGTGCACCACTAGGAGAAAGGCTAGTAGTAGCGCCCCTTTTAGGCTCATCAGTAGCGCCCCCCCACCCGCTACTGCTAGCACACTACAACTAACTTGTAGCAGTAGCGCGCGTACGCACCCGCTACTACTACACCAGTAGCGCCCCCTTAGAGCCCGCTACTACTAATACCAGTAGCGCATACATGTAACAGGCGCTACTGGTATTTATTTTTCATTTTCTGTTTCTTTTTCCCATCGTATTTTTGCTGTACTTGTACAGGTATTATACAATATAGTCTCATACACATACACAGGTTTTCTACAGAGTACAAATCTCATCATATCATACACATACAATAATCTGATGACCATATATATATATATATCATGATCTCTCATATCCAACACAAATGATGTCTCTCATCATGTCATCTCTAAAATAGCGATAGAAGTTGTCACAATATCTTAAATACATGCAACTACAAGCAAGTTTCATCATCCATCTAAACTATGATATATACTAGAAGAGCGGTCACTATGAGGAAGAGTGGAATTATGTAGTAGCTCATGAAGCGCCGCCTCCGATCTTCCTCTCGCGCTAGCGTAAATCTCAAGTAACTAGCTTCCGCTTCCTCTCTGGTATTGAACCCTCTTTGGTTGCCGCCCGGGAACCGATGCACTTTGGCCTGACACTCTGGCCACTCATCGTACACTCCTGTAACCTTCCCTATGTACACGGCATAGCACTTCTTCGCCATCGATGATCTATGTACCTATTAGAAATGCATATTCATCATAGTTGCTCCAACTTGGCCTCCAGTTGCTCCAACTTGGCCTCCTCTCTAGAACCAGCTCTGTCGCTAGTCGTCTTCTTGCGAAGCAGGTCTCGAACATGAGTGTCCCGCACGATTGAATTTAGTAGCGACGAAGGATCCGTCATGTCCGCATCTTCTCCGTCATGTTCGGCATGATCTTCTCCGCCATTACCATGTGCGGCCTCTTCTCCGCCGTCATTTCTAGCGCCCTCTTCGTCTTCGGATCCATCAATCATCTCTTCATCCGCTGCCATGGGGTTATTGGTTGCACCGTCGATATCGTCATCATCATCTTCAGTTATCCATCGAGTATAGCCATCCATGAAACCATATCTAAGCAGGTGCGCCTTCAAACGTCCACCCTTAAAGGGGTCCCGCCAGACGCCTTCTTTGCATTTTCAACACGGACATAAAATCTCCTTTTCATTTTTTCAATCATGTCGTCCACTGCGGATCGCAAGTATCTATCCACCATCCTTCCACAGACCTTCATGGTCGCCTACGAGTTATACAAACAAAAGATTATAATGACATGCATATGCATATCAAAGTCATACAAAAATTCGGCATGACCTTCCTAAAAATAGGACATATAGAGTTTGCCCGAAATTCGCCGAAATGGAAGTAAATTGACATTTCGGCAAAACATAGGCAAACTCTCATATCACACACCCATACACACACACACACAAATATTTTCATTGATGCCAAGCACAATTTTTTACTCACATCTCATGCATCCACGTACCTAGCTAGCTAGCTAGTAATTAATTAAGAGAGAGAGAGAAAGTATATACCTTTTGTTAAAATATCACACTTGGGAGAAGCTTGTACTAGCTAGTGAGGGGAAGGAGACAAAGGTGAGAAAGAGAGATAGCTAGATGCATTTATGCATGATATATGGTGGTGGAGGAGGAGCAAATTAGAAGGAAAGAGAGAGATATTGCATTAATGAAGATGGTGTGTAGTGCATTAATGGAGATGGTGTAATGCATTAATGGAGATGGACAAGAGGTAGGAGAAGGAATGAGGAAGAAGCAAGTGAGGGAGAGAGAGGAGGGGGGAGGGGGATGGTTGGTGAAAAGGTGGCTGCTGCGCCTTACCAGCAGCGCCTGTACCGCTATGGCGCTACTGATATTTTGTTAGTAGTAGCGACCCTTTAGAGAACGCGCTGCTGCTATTTGCGGGCCTCTGGGTTAAGTTGGGTCCACTTTAGCAGCAGCGGGCGGAACGAAACGGCGCTACTGATAAGTAGATAGTAGTAGCGGGCTTTCCAGGGGGCGCTGCTACTAGAACTTGTCAGCTGGGTTTGGTGGGGACCACCTTTACCAGTAGCGGGTCTACAGATGCGGCGCTACTGATACAGGCATATCAATAGCGGGCGTCCATATAGCGCCCGTCTTTAAAGGGCGCTACTATTAAGCCTCTACCTATAAGTTTTTTCCTAGTAGTGGTGGTTTCGGGCTGGGTTGATCTATTTTGTATATTCGTATGCTGGACGGGGAAGACTGCGCGTTGTATTCAAACTGGTAGCAGAATAAGAAAAGTGTTGTTAGAATATATATATATATATAGACAAAAGCTTGTGTATGTGGGTGACTCTGTGGCAGCAGCAATCCTTATCGTCGATTCGCTTATGGATCTGTGCAAGAAGCTTTCCATGTTTTGCCAATGTCCATTTTCCTCAGATTAACCGTTTTACCTCTTATAGACGGAGTGGGGTGTAGCCTAGGCTTGCTAGGCCTAATCAGCTACTAGCCAGCGCATAGAATGATGTGCAAACGGTGCCAACAACTAGATGGCGTACTTTCCATTTATTCAGGCCACCCCGGTCCTAAAAGGGGTAATTTTTGGTTTTATTCAGTTTTATAATGGCCGGATGGATTTAGTGGTGAAGAGAGCCTGATGTAAATTTGGATTTTGTGCTGAAGATATGGATTGATCGGTGTGAGTTAAAGTGTGTAGTATGTGTTGTAGAAAAATCTTTTTATTTAACCAAGGTTCTACGAACACCACACAGCTACAGTGTTGCTAATCATATAATGTAATCAGATTGGTAGGTCACGTTGAATGCAATGTTGATCCAGTTGTCACGGCCGGTCGGGCTGCTCATTGGCCTAAGAGCCATTAATTTGACAGACATAACAGCATTATGGAAGCCAAGAGGGGGAGTAACACGAGTTGGAATGGTTATCACATGCGAAAACATAGGAGGGTTTAAACTAAGAGCCAACATACCGGTTAATTGGGACAATCATTCCCATTGATACAGACCGGGGTTCATGCTGGTCGGGAGGACCATCGGGCGTGGGGGCAGAAACAGGACCCGAACACGGCAATGTTCAGTAGCCTGGGGTTCAGGCATAGGTGACCTGCACTTACCCATTTAGGTGCATTTGCAGAAGCGCTTACCCATGGCACCCCACCACCGTACTCCACCCACGCATCCATCTCCCATAAATGACAGCGTTGTCATGGGAGGAGTAGACAGCAACCACAACCATCGTCTTGTTTTGTTGGTGATACATAGAATGGGAGAAGTAGCTTCACAGTCCGGGCAGACCAAGCTTGCACCGGCATGCGCTCGAGTAGAAGGCGCACGAGATAGCGTGACCTCACTATCCTCGTTAGGGAATCCGGTGTCCACGGCTTGGCAAGGTAGAGAGTGGCATTGTTGCCGTGGAACACCGACACCCGAGCGACCTCATCGCGACACTCCACATCAACGAAGCGTGCAAGGAAGGCCTTCGCTGACAGCGGTGCGACACTAACACCAGCTGGTTGGACTAGCAGAAAGTTGTCGAGGATGGCAAGCTTCACGTCGGCAGAATCGACGCCGACACTGGCGGTGGTCACCACCACGGCAGTGGACAGGAGCAGCATCTCCTCTTCGACAATATCAGTCGAGCGATCAAGGACGCACGACGAACGCAGCGGCCTGCGGCATGGCTTGCCAGGCATGGTGAGAGGCAAGTACGAAAAACTCATTGTTTGCGAGGGGTGGGCTGCTTTCGTGGGAGCTTGAAGCGCTCGTGATGCTCTGGATGATTGTGCATATACACGGAGTAAGTTATATAGTAAGCGTACCTATCCAGTCGATACAGTGCACTAAATCCTATGCACTATATCACCATGTGCGTAGGCCTTTTGCACACTAGACTACATGCAATAATAGCACCGTATTAACTGATTGTCTTCCATCAAAAGAGAAAACTGCTAGCCACCACGTACGCACTATCCGTACAATCAGCGGACGTTTACTATGCAGCAGCGGTACAGATGGGTATGGGCATCCCCGCAACCAAGCTGACACGAGGACAGAAATTTACAGAGATTTAATGCATTATCTAGTTCGAGGGTTCGCAGGGCGGTAGGAACGTCTTTGTCTTGGCCATAAGCTTACACAGTCATGCTCTTATAGAAATGCATGGTTTATGCGCTCCATTCTGGAAACGACTCCCAAAACACATCCACTTTCGTGATTGGTTTGTAGGCAACCGAGTCCAAAAGATAGATTGGCTGCATGTACACAAGTCACGGTTGTACGATCACTTTAAAGTTCGTTTTTACCGGCAGCTATTCCTCGTCGTTTACTTGTTGGATGTTTTGATCGGGGGACGTTAATGCTTGCCCATGCGTGTCCGCGCGCGATGGATGTTGTTTTGAGAGGTAAAGGATGGAGGGAACATCAGCGCGCATTCTTTTCATTGAGACAGTTAGTGAGCGCGGTCAAGGATGGGTTTTTGGTGTTACCATACCTCCATTGCGAGTGCACTGCTTGAGGCACATCGACCTTCGGGGGTGTAGAGACACACAGAACTGTATCGATACAGGTGGAATAGCATAGATATACAGTGCGGGATAGGGACTAAGGTTACGAGATAGAGTTTTGACGTTATCATAATACCATCGGGTGTGTGCACGTTGAAGGAATAATAATTTCTTTTTTTGGATTACCGTATATGATTCAGGTCAAGACACCATGCACGACAAAATTTGAACCAACCGATCCTCGAAGGGTAGTGACATAGGGAACGGACATCGATGTACACGCGGGAGAGCGTAGATATTGACAATGCGGGATAGAGTCTAAGATAATGAATTACTCCATAATTCCGTGAGACGTGCGCATGTTAAAGGAACCTTATTATTTTGTTTGTTTTACCATATAATCCAAGCATAGGCACCTTGGACGATGACCAATGGAACCTTCGGCCGTCGTTTTAGTTTACTGTGCGATTCCTTCATAGGCACCATGCGCGAGGAATATTGGTACCAAACGACATTCAAAGTGTAGAGAAACAGAGAGCGGTATCAATGTACACGGGGTGATATCATAGATATTGACATTTCGAGTGACATAGATTGTAAGATACGGTTTAGGAGTGTCCGGCAAGAAATAGGTTTGAGTGGCATTTGAAATAAAATTATATAGTTATAGCGAATGAGTCCAATACATTCAAAGTGTATGGTTCGATCGGTCAAATTTACTAGTCTCGTGAGATAAATGATTGAGTTCTTGAGCCTTTCCTAGAGAGAGAGAGCATGCCATGAGGTGCCACAAGAACATCACTAAGGTGCATGCATAATTGTTGTATGGTTCAATCGGTCAAATTTACTAGTCTCGGGAGATAAATGATTGAGATCTTGAGCCTTTCCTAGATAGAGAGAGAGAGAGTATACCATGAGGTGCCACAAGAACATAACTAAGGTGCATGCATAATTGTTGTATGGTTCGATCGATCAAATTTACTAGTCTCGTGGGATAAATGATTGAGTTCTTGAGCCTTTCCGAGAGAGAGAGAGAGAGAGAGAGAGAGCATGCCATGTGGTGCCACAAGAACATCACTAAGGTGCATGCATAATTGTTGTATGGTTCGATCGGTCAAATTTACTAGTTTCGGGAGATAAATGATTGAGATCTTGAGCCTTTCCTAGAGAGAGAGAGAGAGCATGTCATGAGGTGCCAAACAAACATAACAATGGTCCGTACATATTTATTGTACGGTGTAGGTGTTATGAGTTCAATCGAAGAGCTACCTTGCGATGAGCGTCACCCACCTTGCCGCTGCAACTATGGAAATTGACGGGTGGACCTTGTGTATGTCCTCCGCCGTCTCCAAGTTGCAACCACCATTGAGGAGGGGCAACAACTGTCATAGCAGGCGGAGGCACGGATTCATCGGTTGCACGTCCACCTCATTTTTCAAAGTTGTCGCGCCTATCTGTGTCGTGGCCGATACGGATATCTTCTCGGACACGAACAGACAACGACCTACTTTTCTACTTCACCTCAGGACGGTTCATCAGAAGTGGGGGGTTTCGTATCGGTCGTTCCCGTGGTGGTTGGCACTAAACGCAACGCCAAGCGGATAACTGCCAGTTCGCGGGACCGTTCGGTTGAATGCAGTGATCTGGGATACTTTACAGGGAACGGACATATATCCGTTTATAAACATCCAAAAGAACAAAATACGAACAAAACGTATGATCGTTTGAGTTGATGGATTGAAGTTACCCTTACGTACCATATAGAAAATTCCACGGGTCAGCACATGCATGGCCATCGCTAGGTGGTTTACAAATCTAAATGTAACTTTTTATTATTTATTATATTTGTGTATTTATCATGATTGAAGATAAATAGATCGAAAAAAATCATGAAAAAATAACCATTTCTCTTTTTATAGATTGTCATATTACATAATTAAATAATTAATGGGTTTGCTGAAACGGACCGTCAGAACAGACCCTAGCGCTTTGTATGATTCAGTCAAGAAATCCATCTCTCTGTATAAAGGTCTGGGATAGAAAAAAGCACCTTTTGCACCGTCCTTCTTAAATTACAATACAACTGTCTGGCATGAACCAGGTTCAATGGCCATGCGCTAGGTCTTTTACTCCAAGCTTATATGCACCATGCCATGGTCATCACGACCATAGAGTCTACTGCCCATCACGAGCTGCCATAAAAAGTTAATGTGGTGTGCAGCCAGGGTCCTAGATCTGAAGGGCACAACGATTTGTGAGCTTGGTAAAAGACTGACAAACGGTTTAATATAGAAACAATTACCATTTCAGTTTAGGACAGTGCAAAAAGCAAATTTTATCTCACTAGGATTTTAGTTTCACATGGACCAGCCACGCCCGTGATTCCAGTACATGACAATATGAGGACCTCGGAAGCACATGCACAATGTCATGCCCATTACTGTCACCGCGTGCACCCGAGCTGCACTTGCTCATCCATGTGATGTGCAGTCCGGTCAGGGCTCTGAAGGTGACAGCCGTTATAACACTGGTAAAGTTCTAACAACACGGATCGACTTGAAAACTATTGCTATTTTAGTCTGGGACCATGCAAAAGAAGAATTTTGTCTCATTATGAAACGATGATGGAACCTTTAGAAAAGCAAGGTGCCATATCCTCTTATGGGGTAACCTATATGGAAAGATTGCTATTGTTTTACTAGTTTAGGAATTGGATTCTATTAAATGAGGTAAACATCTCTTTTTAGAAAAAGCGGTTCGGATCTCAAAGCTAACCAACGGTACCGATTAGGATGGTTCCAGAGTTACAACATACAGAATCCATTCTCTCTCTCTCTCTCTCTCTATATATATATATATGATCGATGAGCTTATTGTTATGCTCTATGATATGATGTGGTTTATATGTGTGCGTATATAAATGTTATGTGTGTATGCTAAAAATTTATAAAAACTATATAAACAAATAATATTGAAGAATAAACAAAAAATACGAAAAATGTATCTGCAACGCGGGTTTTCTAGACGCGTTGCTATTGAACGTACAGTCCTACAGCGCGGCTCAATAAGCCTGCACTGATAGTTATAGTGTTATCTACAACGCGGGGTGCCCGCGCTACTGCTGAAAGTTAGCTGCAGCGTATTATCTACAGCGCGGGCACCCCACACTGCTGATGAGTCTTTACCCCGTCCTGCTGAAGACATCTACTATTCTTAAGAAGTTGATCCCCACTACAACTAATTCTCTCTACATGCACACTATCCACCTCATCATGCATGCCACATCAATTCTTTCTACATGCACACTATCCACCTAGTCATGCATGCCACATCAGCGTTTAATTCCTCAAGCATCTAAAAAAACAATTACTAGCTATTATATCTACAATATGATGTAACGAAACATAAGCAATATACCATTAGTTTCAATATTCATGTTCATACAAGAAAATTTCATCAAAATATAACGTAACCGATTCCCGCGGCAACGCGCGGGTGTCAACTAGTTATTCTAGTAGTGCTACTTGCTGATAATAACTCATCTTCCGTTTCAACATCATACGGATAACTCTACGGAATTTGTATGTAGATGATAATTTCCTATCCCACTACGTGCAACAAGAATGCCTGGGTTATCCCTTGACACTGGAAAACAATTCATGGTTGCCTTCTTAGGTATCCTGGCTGTAGGTAATCTGTCCCATATGTTCAATTAAATGGTTTCCTATTCTCCGTTTATGGTCTTAGTGATGGAAGGAAGATCGAGAGGGAAGGAATTGGTAGTCAGGTACAAGTGTAAGTACAGAAGGCTAAATAAAGAACATGTGAGAGCAAAAGGAAGAGTATACTATCAGTATGAACGTTATATACTCCTTCCCTTCGTTTCAAAATAAGTGTCTTAATTTGTATTAGTTTTAATATAAAATTATACTAAGCTTAAAATAGTTATTTTGTAACGGGGAAATAGCTTTTTTTAAGGGGTGGGAACCTTGTATAGCTGCTCACTCAAACATGATTGTTATACAGTTCTTCAGCATACATGGTGCCTCTTGAGTTTCACGCCAAAAATGATCCGAATTTCAAGACCGCTAAGAGTCTCCTAAAGCTAATATTTCACCAATGTTTTTATGTTGAACTTTGTTATGCCGTGGCAACGTACGAGCATTGAACTAGTCGTACATATTATACCAATCTCTACAACCACTATTGGATCTAAAAACTTAATTGAACAGATAAAATACAAAGGATATGGCTGAAAAACCAGTAACAAAAGGGGAGAATGACCCGCCTGGTGATCCAATCCCCATCCCTGCCGCACAAAGAAAAATACTAGCAACAAGAGCGTCCAAGAACCAAAATTATCACGAACAGGGCATGCAGAGGGTTGAATCGTTGCGCCACGTAGGAGCTAAATCACAGAGGAAAGATACAAATGATTCCACGGTTGATGACTTATTGCACACCAAGAAACAAGGATCAGTCAATCCACACAAAATTCAATGTAAAATTAAAAAAAATCCTGGATACTCCCCCAAAGTTATTAAACATAAAAAATAGGAATCTCTTATCGTGGCTTCATGCCTTCATCATTGCCATTTCACTTGCCAATGAACTATACCATTTTCACCGTATATAAAAAGAAAAAAAATCAGAGGTCATGATCAATGTCATCTTGTCTCACACACTAGAACATTCTAGGGCCGGCCTCTTCACCACTTCATATTTCAACCCCTTCTTGTCATCTGTTGTATCGATGAAGATTGTTGAGCCTTCACCAGCCTCACCTTTGACTAGCATCTCGGAAAGCGTTGTCATCACATTTTTTTGCACCCACCTTTTTATGGGTCTTGCACCGTACATCTGCTTGCACAAAAACAGGTTATTGCAACGATACGACGAAAGTTCCGCATGAGATAGAAAATAAGCTAGATGTACTAACCGGATTGTACGATTCCGATATAATGATGTCCAACACGACATCACTTACAGACAGAGAGATGCCCTTATTGGCTACTCTAGCTACAATGTTCTTAATCTGGATTTTTGCAACCTCTTTCATTTGTTCATTGGAAAGCGACTCAAATATCACAATCTCAGTGATCCTGTTGAGAAGCTCGGGCTTGAAGAACTTTTGAACCTGCGTGAACAAGATGCATGAGAACTAGTACTAGGGAACCGTACGTTGGATCGGGTCCTTGAATGACCATTTGGGATTAACAAACCTTTCCCATGACGAGGTTCCGTGCAACTTTTAACGACTTTTCTCTTGACATTTTTTGTGTAAGATGGTTTGACCCTAGATTTGAGGTCATAATGATGATAGTATTCTTAAAGTCGACAGTTCTGCCTTTGCCTTCAGTCAACGTGCCATCATCAAGAATTTGAAGGAAAATATTGAACACTGAGGGATGTGCCTTCTCCACCTCATCAAAAAGGAGAACGTTGTATGGATGCCTTCTCACCTTTTCAGTCAATTGTCCGCAATCCTCATATCCAATATAGCTTTAATAGTTATCGAAGAAGCATTTACGTTAGTTAAAAAAGTTAAACTAAGCATGAAAATGGAATATTAATGCACAAGAAAGTATGTAATACCTTGGAGGTGCTCCAATGAGACGTGTCACTGACCCAGCGGTGGCATATTCAGACATATCAACTCGAATCATCATGTTTTCACTGTTAAATAACTGCTCGGCAAGTGCTTTGGCAAGCTCTGTCTTTCCAACACCAGATGAACCCAAAAAGAGGAAAGAACCTATTGGTTGGCTAGGGTTTTCAAGGCCGGCCCTAAAACGCAACACCGACAGCGCAATCAAATTTACGGCTTCAGTCTGACCGATAATTCGCTCATGCAATTTGTCTGCTAAGTGGATTAATTTGTCCTTTTCCTCTTCATGGAGCGTAGCAATAGGAATTCCAGTCCATCGACTCACAACCTTCAAATAATTAATAAAAGTTGGAACATGCATGACAATCACATCACATAGTGAAACCAATTGGTAAAATATAGTAATTAGCAAGAGAGAGAGAGAGAGAGAGAGAGAGAGAGAGAGAGAGTGCTTACTTGAGCGATATCATTTTTGGATCAACAATTGTTTTTTTCAGTGTATCTGTGGATCTACTTCGAGCAGTGCTGTCATCTACTTGCTTGTCAACCTGCTTCATCTTTCTGGCTATAGTAGTACATGCCTCATCAACCAGATCAACTGCCTTATCTGGAAATTTACGACCTATATATATATACGACAATAAAAAGGATCATCAGCTTTTCTGGTTTATGGGGCTGCACTCGTACGTGTCTGCAGCCTGGTATGTAAAAGAAATGTAAAACAGTACGAGTAGTAGTCATCACAAAAAAAAAGTCATCACCAAATTATTTGCACTAGTATGATTTTATGAAGTACAGTATTACGTATATTATTTCAACAAGCCATTTTCAGGGAAATCCATCCATGCAACCGGCCGGAGACGTACACACAGAATGCATCAAGTAAGTAGATAGAGATTGATTCAAGTACGTACCGGTGATATAGCGGGCACCGAGGTGCGCAGCAGCAACGAGAGCGGCATCCTGGATTTGCAGTCCACCATGGTGGTTTTGGTATCGCTGCTTTAGGCCCCGCAGGATGGCAATGGTAGCCTCCACGGTGGGCTCCTCTACGTGCACTTTGGTGAACCGTCGCTCCAGCGCAGGGTCCTTCTCCACGTACCGGCGGTACTCGTCGTCGGTGGTGGCTCCGACGCAGCGGATGCGGCCGCGGGCCAAGGCCGGCTTGAGCATGTTGGAAGCGGTGTTGGTGCTGGTGGTGCTCTTGCCGGCGGAGTGAAGCATGTGCATCTCGTCGATGAAGAGTATGACCTTGCCGTTGGACGCCTCGGCCCGCCTTATCACGCCCTTCATGCGCTCCTCGAACATGCCGCGGTACCGCGTGCCGGCCACCATGGCCGCGATGTCCAGCTCCACCACGCGCGCCCCGGCCAGCGCGTCGGGGACGGCCCCGGACGCGATGCGCTGGGCGAGGCCCTCGGCGATGGCGGTCTTGCCGACCCCGGCGGCGCCCACGAGCGCGGCGCAGTTCTTGGTCCTGCGGCACAGGATCTCGTCGTCGCGGCCGATGACGAGATCGCCGTCGCCGGTCATGTCCCGGCCGTAGGTGCCCAGGCACTTCCTGAACTGGTAGTAGCTCCACGCCCACCGGCACAGACCGGCAGTTACTGTGGCGACGACAGTATTGCAAGCGCGCTCTAGCAAGAGCTCGCCAGTGATGGGCGGCTGGTGGATTTTGACAGTAGTAGTTCTAGGAGGAGGACGCGCCGGTTGGCGAGGAACGGCTCTTAACCTGCCAGTGCATCATTGCTGCTCATGGCCTTTTAATATGGTGTAGTAGTAGTAGTAGAGGCGGGTCCGTGTCGGTGTCATCGTCAGGTGTATAGCCCAAGTCTCATACGGAGTATAGTAGCTTGTAGTGTCGTCTGTGCGGAAAAGAATCTTATGCGACCCGGGTCGCACGCCCATATCGTGAAAACCCCTTCCACTATTGAAGTTCCCCATTATTCCCAAACCTTATTTATTCGGTCCCCACTGCATCCTTCACCCAAACATATTGATTCTTCACTAAGGACACTTGGCAAAAACTAACCTCAACGCAGCCTCCAATTAATCCTCCGTACTTCCAGTAAAAAATTGCTAATGTCGTTCCCCTTTCTTCTCCGGCGTGATTTGTCGCTCGTTCGCTGCCACAAGCTCAAAGAAAATCTTTAATCCCCTTTCCTGTTAGAATATTGGGCCCATTAGTGGGCAGCCCATATAAGCAAGCCTGAGAAATCTCAAATTGGCACATGTGCAATGGCAGAATTTTGGAGGTGTATGTGGGGCTAAAGTTTAGTACCACCCCGCTAGTTTTCGGAGAGAAACACCTCTTTATAAGGTGGAGTGCATGCACGCTTGATGTGCAAGTAAAAAGAGAAGGCTCTCTCTCGCGCACTCCTCTTCCTCCGCCGTCGTCCGTCTCGTCGCGCCGCGGGTTGCGGGAATGAACCGATGGCTATATTTTTGCTGCTTGGGAAAAATGGGTTTTTAGGGTTTTCGGAGCTGCGAATTAGGTTTTTGCCGAAGTTGTGGATCGTCTCCGCAGGCGTCGTCTTCTTCGGCCTGTCATCAACAACGTCATCGTCAACAACCTCACCGCCGATCTCGCCGCGGTGAACTTGTCTCCCTCCTCTGCAAACGTTCGGTACGTGCGGCGTATTCTGAACTATATGTTTACTATGAATTTGTACGTGTATGTGTTGCTACTGTTCATGTTGATCAGTGCATCTAGTATGTTTGTGTTTCACATGTTAGTAGCTAATGTAGTCATGTTTAATATTCTGGAATTAATCATGAAATTATTGCCTAATTATCCAACAATCCAAAAACCTAATTGTAGGCAATTTCGTGATTCAACTATGGTTGGTTATACCGATGCAATGAAACCTGATCGCTTCACCGGTGGTATGGGCTTTAAGAGATGGCAGATTAAATGCCAGCTCTGGCTCGAGGCCATGGGTGTGTGGGAAGTTAGTAATGGTCCTTCTGGAGGAACTCAATCTGAGGAAGCTCAGAATAAGTTCAAGAAAGACACTACTATCTTCCGTGGCTGCGTTCTGAGTGTTCTTGATGCTCGTCTGTGTGATGTGTATATGCACATAGAAGACGGAAAAGAGCTCTGGGATGCGCTGAAAGCAAAATTCGGTGCAACCGATGCAGGCAGTGAGTTGTACATCATGGAGAGCTTTCACGACTACAAGATGGTGAATAACTGTGGAGTAGTCGAGCAGGCTCATGAGATACAGTGCATTGCGAGAGAGCTTGAACTCCTCAAGTGTGCCTTACCTGACAAGTTTGTGGCTGGGTGCATTATTACAAAGTTGCCTCCTTCATAGAGGAACTTCGCCACAGCCCTCAAACACAAGAGAACGGAGATATCGGTCGAAAGTCTGATAGCGTCTCTTGATGTTGAGGAGAAATCTCGGGCTAAGGACACTGCTGAGAAAGGTGGTGAAGGTCAGTCTATGGCCAACATGGTGCAAAGAACCCTCACCACGACAAGAGCAAGGCCAAGTGCAAACCTACTTTCAACATGCCAAACAAGACTACTTCCTTCAAGAAGAAGAAGAAGAAGATGCTGAACAAATCTGAGCTAGAGTGCTACACTTGTGGAGAGCTCGGCCACTTCTCCGTGGACTGTCCAAATCGAGCAGACAAGAAAGGGAAGAAGGCCAGGACGTCAACGTTGTGACCGCTAGCAACACTGATGGGTATGGTAATTTACCGTATGTGCTTTCAGTATTTCAATCTCCATGTTGGTGGATTGATACGGGTGTTAATGTTCACGTGTGTGCTGACATCACTATGTTCACTTCTTACCAGTTCAAGCGGGATTCCACCGTCCTAATGGGGAATGGGTCGCATGCTCCTGTTCGTGGTGTTGGCACGGTAGATCTGAAGTTTACTTCGGGGAAGATCGTGCAGCTGAGGAATGTGCAGCATGTCCCTACTATGAACAAGAATCTCATTAGTGGTTCTCTTCTTTGCAGAGATGGATTTAAGTTAGTCTTCGAGTCCAATAAAGTTATATTGTCAAAGTTTGGACAATTTATTGGTAAAGGTTATGAGTGCAGAGGTTTGTTCCGCTTTTCATTATCGGATTTCTGTAATAAGTCAGTAAACCATATTTGTGGCAGTGTGGATTCAAATGCTAATGTCTGGCACTCTCGTTTAGGTCATGTTAATTTTGATAATGAGTAGACTTTCCAGCATGAGTTTAATTCCTACTTTCGCCATTGCCAAAGGTTCTAAGTGCCATAGTTGTGTGCAATCTAAGCAACTTCGGAAGCCTCATACGGCCGCCGAGGAGAGAAACCTGACACCTTTATTGACTTCGTGTCATGTCCTAAATACAGTTCCTAACAAGAATAAAGATAAGACACCTTACGAGGAGTGGTCTGGGAGAAAACCATCGCTTTCTTATTTCCGCGTATGTGTTGCTACTATTCATGTTGATCAATGCATCTGGTATGTTTGTGTTTCACATGTTAGTAGCTACTGTAGTCATGTTTAATATTCTGAAATTAATCATGAAATTATTGCCTAATTATCCAACATTTTCATCCCCGGTGCCCACTTTCGCTCGTGGCCGCCGCTGGAAGCTTTGTCGCATAACCACAGTGCAGAGATGCAGCGGACCAACAGATTGATTCGTTCTATTGGCAAGATGCAATCAACAGCTCGTAACGATTAGACAGGCCACATTGGGCGGAGCCAAGCTGAGATGGATTGCCATAAAAGGTGCACTGCTGGGTAGAAACTCAGCGAGCTGAGGATCTACGCTGGCGCGAGGAACATGGCCATGGAGAGCAGCGGGGGCAGCGACCATGCAGAACAGCAAGGCCGACGCCGGCGGCTGCCGGCTGCGGCCATGGAGAGCAGCAGGGCTGACGGCGGCGGCTGCGTCTAGCGAGCGGTCTAGGATGCCAGCGGCTGTTGCTGACAGGGATAGTGCGCGCCAAGCATCGAGGAACATGCCGGAAACGATGTGGCGAGCAGCCATGGCTGAAGTGCCAGGCGTTGAACAGGTTGAATGGCTACAGGAAAACGATGGAGTGCTTTGAGATTCGGTAGGCCAGATGTCACGCGGGAAAGAGGGTCTCATGTCTGGGCTCATACGACCCGGTCGTATAGGATTTATTTCCGTCTATGCTGCTGTCGGTACGGAAAAGATCCTTGATTTCTTCGTTATACGCGTCGCTTTCTAAGAGCAAGTACAATAGTGGATTTATAGCCTGCTTACATGGCATTTTTGCTTATGTGAAAAAGAGATGAAAAAGTAAGGGGATGAGCTCTAATGCAAGAGTCTGGCTATATGCGTGTACCTAGGCAAATACAATAAATGTGACGAGAGATAGAGAGAAGATGAAAAAAAAAGTACTTCCTCCGTCACGGTTTAGAAAGCACACTTGGAAATCTCTGGGACTAAGGTAATCACCGATTGGTTGTGAGATGTAGTAGATGTAGTATCAATAAATGAGTGGAGTAGTACTGCTAATTACATTCATACCATGCATGCATCAATTTCATTGGGCGTGAGTAGCAAAGAATTGAGAGGGCGCATGCATACATGAGTGAAGTAGTAGTACTAATTAATAGAAGTAATTGCATATACGCCTTAAACTTGTTTTTATGAAAATGCACGCAAGTTTAACTGTGTCTTTTAAACCGTGAAGAAGGGAGTACTAGTCTTATAGTCAACCTTATAGCTAACATTTTTGTATGAATGACTATAAGTGATGATTATAGATGACATGGCAACATCATATAGCCAGCAGTTGGCTATATTATTAACCATGCTCTAACCCAGACCACGACTAGATGAGCCCGCCCGTCACTCTACTGCCCTCGCCGAGTTAATTGCAAAACACTACGATAATTCGAGCGATTATTACAGAAAACAAATATTTTCAAATTTTCTGTAAAAAAATACTACTAAAATTTTTGCTAATTTTTTGCAAAAATCACAGATCGGGCGGTTAGCACTTTTTAACCCGGTTTTTGACAGAAGGGACCCACATGTAAGAGTGATATTTTACGGAAATACCCTTACAAAAAATAAAGAAAGCAATCAGGTCCCCTCTCCTTCTTCTCTTCTTCCATCGAACGCCGCCGGCCACAGACGGGCGCGGCAGCCCTGTCCCTAGATGGCCACTGTCTCCTCCCCGCTCTCCCTGTCCCTATGCCTTAGCTCCGCGCCGGCGGCTGCCCCTCGCGTCCGGCGCGCCGTCGCTCGTGCTCGGCGTGGCCTCCCCAAGCCGCCTCCAGAGCCACGCCCGGCGGTCTCCCGTGGCAGTGGCCAGGGGTCGCCGTGGCCACCCGCTGGCGCAGCAGCCCCGCGTCCTTCCCATGGACGGCGGCTGGACGGCGACGCGTCCGTGGAGCGGCTCGCGTGCAGAGGCGCGCGACCGCAGGCAGCGTGTACGGCGCCACTAGCGCTTGCATCTCCAGGTCGCCCGGGTCCGGACCGACATCCACCGCGACAACTGGAGAGGAGAAGGAACTGGGTGGGGAGGCGCGCGCCGGCGCCGTCCACGGCGACCTCCACCTCCATCGTGCGCCGTCCGAGATGGCATGTGCGCCGCCGCGCCCGTGAGCGGTAAGGGGAGTGAGGCCATGGCGGTCAGCGGGGGGAGAGAGGCAATGGCGGCCGACAGTAGGGGGAGTGAGGCGGGGCGGACGGCGGCAGGGGGAGCAAGGTTGGGTCGGGCGGCACACCCACCGTGGGAGCTGGGAGGACCCAATTGTTTTTTTTAAACAATGAGGGATCTTTCTGCAAAATAATTTTATGATTTGATCCACGTCACCCTTACATGTAGGCCCACCTGTCATAAGCATACTTAAATGAAGTAAATCGAGCAATTTGTGGTTTTTACAAAAAAAAAGCAAATAAATTAGTGTTTTTTGCAGAAAATCTGAAAATGTGTGTTTTCTGCAATAGTCGCCCAAATTGTGGTGGTTTTTTGCAATTAACTCGCCCTCGCCCACACCGGCCACCGCCTCTTGGGTCGGTCGTTATCTTAGATTAGATGGTCTATATTGTTTCAATAATGTTGTACTCCCTTCGTCTCATAATGTAGTATCGTTTTTTAAGTCAGTCTAGCTCAAAAAACGATACTACATTATGGGACAGAGATAGTATCAATTAAAAAAGTACAGTAATTAGCATTAAAAAAGAAATATTGTAGTACCAATCTATGAAAGCACCGAGTAATCGACATTCCAAAAATTACTGTTCATCCAAGTTCATCTGAGCTCGGGCTCACATACATGGTGTCCACAGGTTTGGTAGCTTTATGGTTCATGTATTGGCCGACAATCATGCAATGCTACATTAGACTATCATCTACATTGTTTCATGCATTTACTCCATTACTTTCTTTGTTCAGTGTTCAATTCTGGTCACTATCACGTTTATATCCATGCTAAACATTAAGAACGCTGCTATACGTACGACATTTTTCTGTAGATGCTAGATCAAAGCACCCATATTCATTTGCCTGGAGCATCTGATGGTGCAAAGTTAGTGTCATACACACATCGGACATATAACGTCGGATGCACAGGAATTTTGAAACATTAATGTGTATGAAGTTTTAATATTAAAACTGAATCCATTAAGGAAAAGTTTAATCTAAGAACTTGATTGTTTTGGTTTGTCAAATAAATTTATAAGGGTTAGCAAATTACGTTTTTACTCTTCCAAACCAAAAACATGGATATTCCTGTTCAATTTTGTCGCTTCAAGGTTTGAATTCATGCTAATATTTTAAATTATTTATTTGCAGTTTATTGCATCACACTGAAAGCTTGATTAGTCATGTTATTCTGATGATAGAGTATTTATTTCACTTGGGGTTTGATTTTTTCTGGAATAAGGATGGATGTTTCACGACATCTCATTTCTGAAACCAGCCAAGACATATGGTACTAGGTAGAGTGATATGGAAAGATGTTCTTGTGTGTGTGTGTCAAGGATGGACAAATATTGCAAAGTAATATATTTATAGCTCAGGAGCACCAACAATTATGTTGTTCACTATAATCTCATATTGTAGCCATGTCCAAGTTTTGCTTTACAAATTTATCGCCGCAATGCTTCTAAATTGTCATATCAATGGGATTATTTCGATTTATGAGCCAAAATTGTTGTCGAGTTGTCTCTGCATTCTGCAGTTTCATGATTGTTCTTCAGTGGTTCTGTGCACCATTTTGAAATTTTAATGCGCATGTTTTCAACATGGAGTTCTTGGTTAGGGATCTCTGTTTCCAGCAAAAGTGAGCACTATTTTGCTCAATGGTCTTCACAATTGTTATTTTCTCGATAAAATACTTTCACTTTGCATGTTAATCTGTAGCATTATTTTCATAGTTGTTGTCAAGATTACTTAGTTATGCATAGAGCCCAAGCTTTTAGATGTGCTTTACACTTACAATTTTCTAATATCTTAATCATAGAATCACAATAATCTATCGGCGCTTCTGTCGTTATTTACAAATCAATGTGTTCTTGACTACAGTAAGTACTAATGGGTTAAAAACTTCACTTACAGGAAAAGGATATGATCGAGACTTCTGTGATTTTGTACTTGACAATGGGGTAGAAGAAACTCGACAAATTGAATCAGGGGGTGGCTTTCCTGGGGCATTGAAGAAAAGATTGTTGATTTGGAAACAGGGGATACTTAGCCTGAAGGTGTGTGAGGTGAGCATAGCCGCACGAGCACAGCTAGTCAGCTAGCCACATCAGCAAGGCTGCATCGTTAGGGTTTGGTTCGGGAAAAACTATTGATTCAACCATTTCCAACGGGTGGTTTAAACATCAGGCGAACTAAAAATCTCATGCAACATAGACTATTAAACGAGCTAGATTTGCATCCAACAGACCTTGTTAAAGGATATACGTACATGCTACCAAATGCGTTATTTGTGTTCTGCACTCCGTACCTCCAATATTTCACTGTATTGCGAAATGAGAAGTAAATTCAGGAAAAAAAACTTCACTTTAGATAAAGGGAATCTTACATTTTTAAGAAGTTGTTTCCAATTCTCTCAACATGCAAGGTGTCCGCCTCAACCTCCCCACTAAGCCATTATCTTTATTATCTTAACATGCACACATGACACATTATCAAAGGTCAACCATAATATGCATGAGATAAAGATTTTTGTTAATAGTTAATCATGCACAAATCCATCTGACCACACATGCCACCACATCAAGGCTCAATCAACATGCATGAGATTTTCTTTATTCTATCATGTCACTTATATTAAATAAATGTTTTCAAATACATAAGAATCAAATACAATATATAATAATAATTTTAGTTTTAGTTTATATATTATTAATTCAACTATTCATACTTTATACATTCAAAATATATTGCAATTGATTCCCGCAGCAACACGCGGGGTATCCTCTAGTATATTAATACGGTGAAAACACATCCTCTGTCAATATCATAATGGCAAAATGAATGCACACAGCTAAAAAACAAAAGAAAAGGAACCTAAAAAAGAAGAAGAAAAAACTGCTACACTGTTCAAGTCCTTGTAACATCAACACAAACACCATCAAAACAACACTTAGAAAAACTTCAATTAAGAGAACCTCTAAGAAAACCTGGTGAGAATCATGGCATAGAGGAGCTCGTTCCACGCGTCGGGCACGCCGGGCAAACACCAGTGGCTGCAGTCCGCCCTCTGCCCCACCGGTATCCTTGCCGACGGCTCCACGTTATACACCGCCGGGTGGCCGTCCCGCCTCTGCGCCGTCATCAGTGTCACGTTCATCACATGCAGGTCCCTCACCATGGCCGATTCCGGTGCCCCAAACGTCGGCTGCAGCATTCCCGGCCACCGGCTCAGCGTCGTGTTCAGCTCCGGCAGCGTCTCCTTGGCGCAGCTCCCGCCATTTGTGCCCCTGCAAATCAACCCTCTGCCAAAGAATTAGTCAATCGATCTCACAAGTAAATTAGTACAGTAGTTGTTATGTACTGCATTCATGCGCATGCAGCACCAGCAGCGTAAACGTGCCTGTTGTGCGCCGGTGAGTATGTTCTGAACACGGCCAAGGTCTTGCCGGCGTCCACTTCCTTCTGAACCCATCGGTGCACAGTGTCCATGGCTCTCTGGTAGGCTGCCTCCACGCTCATGTTCAGCCTCAGCTTCTTGCCTTCCTGGAAGTAGCAATGCCTGGCACAGCAAGGTCAAGCCAGCCATGGAACCCTAGCAACCATTTTAAGCCATCCATAAAGCATACATTACATACAGCTGCTGGAGCCGATCCTGGTTCCACCAGTGGCCGGAGTTGAAGACGAGCACGTCGGCGCCCTTCCACATGCGAGCCCTGGCGTCAATGTCGCCGAGCCGGAGCGTGGAGAAGACGTGCCCGGGGGCGCGGCGGGGGCGGCCCCCGCGCCGGACCAGGTACGGCGACCGGTAGTGCTCCACCGTGAGGTTGTACTGGAGAAACTTGAAGGAGAGGAAGCCCTTGTGCTTGGTGATGGGGTTCCCGTTCTCCTCCCGCACCGAGGCCCCGGCGTCGGCGACGGCGGAGGAGAGCATGCACAGCATCGACTCCCACTGGTTGCGCCCGATGGAGTCGCCCACGAACACCAGCCGCCGGTTCCGGAGCACCTCCAGCAGTTTGCCGGCGTCGAACCTCGGGACGTCGCAGTGCCTTGGGCGCCACCGCCACCGGGCGTACCCGTCGTCCGGCCGGCCGTTCTCCCGGCACCGGAACCCCACGTCGACGAACGGGCAGAGGCTCGAGTCGTACAGGGGAGGCACGTCTGCTTCCTCGCGCACCCACTCGCCGTCGGTGAGCATGGCCATGTCGTCGCCGCAGCGTCCGCTGGCGTTCGCGACCGCGCCGCCGGCGCCCGTCCTCACGACCACGCTGATCTCCCCGGCGACGGCGAGCCTGGCGGCCCCGTAGCGCGAGGAGAGGGTGGCGACGAGGAGCAGCGAGGCGGAGAAGAGGAGGGCGCAGGCGCTCCACAGTACGACGTGGTCGCCGCTGAGGCTGACGCTGACCTGCCTCGCGCGCCTCCTCGCGCTCGCCATCTCCATCCCCTCGATCACTGCCGCTCGGGACTCGGGCGTATCTGCGTGGCATGGCACGTAGTAGTAGTACAGAGAGGATTGGTTTGATCGCGTGCTTGCTGTGGTGTAAAAAAAAGTAAGTACTTATGTTCTTGTTCTTGTGTTTTAAGAACGGTTGCTTTCCCTGGAGAGAAAAAGGAACGGTTGCTTTGTTGCGTTGCCCCTGGATTGTGCGGAGGAACCGACGCGCTGCTGGACGAGCGAGACTTGGCGCCGGAGAGCCCGAAGAAGCGATGACGGAGTGCAGTTGGAAGTAGTGCTGTGTTTGCTTTGAAGCAAATGGCAGCCCGCGCCAGCGTCGTCGCGGTTGGCGTCACAGCGATCGGCTGGGGCGCCTGTCTCATGCAGCCAGATGCCAATCGGCGTCGGCCGGCAGATCGCAGTGCCTTGTTTTTTTTTTAAACGAGGCAAAAGCTCTGCCTTCAATTGATAGAGAAGAATAGAGTTGACCCGTTTATAAGAAAAATTGACTGAAAATCTTTACAACCCAACACCACACGTCAGCTTCAAGGTTGCGCACCAAACGGGTCAACGACCCTCTAGGTCGACACCACACCTCAATGCAACAGGCGCAGGCGAAAGACTGGAGCCATCGCTCCAACTATCACACCGGCCCCCAGGGCCGCGCCCCGCCTAGCCGAAGACGAACACGCCTCCGCCAAAACCACCCAAGCACTCCACAGGGCCCACAACATCACACCGCGTCCCGAACAACACCGGTTCCTTCGAAGACAGAAGCAGCTCCAACAGAAACTTCCTCGCCAACGCACCATCCACCCAGGAAGCAGGGGATAGAAGGCGGGACTTGATACGCCGCCCCTCGCCCGCAGACGCCGCCCCTCTAGACCGACCCCGCCGCGACGCCGCACCTCCAGGTCTCCTCGCCGCGCGCCGCACCTCCAGGCCGCGCCGCCAGCCCCCGAGACCCAGACGCGCAGGCCTCCCTCCAGGCCAGCACGCAGGGACGCGAGGGGCACTAGGGCCCCGCCGCCCCCTTCGTCAGCGCCGCTCGGCTTCTCCGGCCGCAGCCTCGGGGGGCGACGAGGAGAGGGGCACGGAAGGGGGGCGGCGACGGGTTAGGGTTTCGCCCCGCTCGTCGCTCAGAGGGAGCGACAGGGGAGCACTTCACTTTTTTTATCGTGAATGACTATTTAAGTTGGGATTTCGGGCTCGGCCTAGCCCGTGCGTTCTGGCGTTGGGGTTGAAGCGGCTCGGCCGTTCTCGCGGCGTGCGACGTGGTGTTGCGCCGGCGGCGGTCGTCGTCCTTGGCGCGCGGCGGGGCTTGCGGGCCGTGGTCGGCGGGGCTGCTCGCTGCGAGCGGTCCGGCGGCGGTCTGTGCTGGTGGATCCGGCGGCGCTGTGGCATAGGGCGCGGGGCGGAAGTCTCACGGCGGTGGTTCGACGAGTGGTCTGGCTGGATCTCGGTGTTGGGAGGAGGGGCTGCCAGTGAAAACCGCTCTCCGGTGTTGACCGGAGGTGTCGATGATGGCTTTTCGGGTGTCATTCTCCTTCTTGAAGGCTTCGATGTAGCAGTCTTCGTCTTCCTCTCCGACTTGCTCCGGGGGAAACCCTAGATCCGGTTTACCGGATCAGATGATGGTGGTTGTCTAGCTTTGGTTGGCGCGACATTCCCTCTTGTGGGCATCGTTTGGAGATCGATCCGCCCAGAGGGGCTTGTGGCTCGCAAAGTGGCTCGGGAGGCCGATGGGGTTCTTCCTGTCGGCGGCGTCGGCTGGTGCTTCCTGTACGACATCATCGATGAGTCCAAGATCGCAATGCCTTGGGAGAGCACAAGCAGAGCTGGCGACGGGCGCCCGCGTGCACCATGTTGTTCCGCACGCCAGGGGGTGGCCACTCTCAAAGACCACCATGCCATCGCAGCCACGTCGCTCTCTCTCGGCATACGGCATAGAGGGCCGGCAAGAAGATTAAGAGTCCGGGGAGACCGTGCACGCACAAGGAGACATTGTCTTTGGCTTACGATTCCACCCTCAATAGACGTGTGTCATGCCTCGTCTCTTCAGGCATCAACACTTACGCTTTGCGAAATGATACGCGTCCGACGTCAGGTGGGGAGGGGATCCGCCCTGACACCCCTTTTCACCATTGGATCGTAGTAGAGAAAAGATTACTCGTGGTCATTGAAGTTTAAATAAAAAAATGATCCACGTATTCAGAAATATCCAAAATACGGTCACTAAAGTTGTATCAGTGAACATCGACGATCACCCCATACGCTTTGACTACGTATTTTAACTACGTAGCATATTGTTTGACCAACTGATCGTTCAAATATGTGCTAACATGGCTAAAATGCTACATTAATTGTCATGAACCTATTTTTGAAAGTTGAGTATTCCAATGTCACTAATATTATTTGAAGCTAGCAAAATTTTAATAGATTGACATTTTTTACATTTCATGCATATTTTCTTGTATGTGTGATGAATACTTTAAAGTTTTATGTAAATTAAAAAAAATCAAAACATATATTTTAAATATATACAAAAAACTATAAAAAAAAAACTAACCAACGAACAACCTGATGTGTTCTAAATTTTTAACCAATAACCAAAATAAATATTGAGGACAAGGTCAGTGATCGCTGATTAATTTTAGCTCTGCTAGCACATACATGAATGGTTAATTGGTCAAACAATATGTCACGTAGGCAAAATACGTAGTCAAAGCGTATGGTGATGACCATTAGTGTTCATCGATACAATTTTAATAACCATATTTCGGATATTTTTAAGTACATGGACCAAAGTGAATTTCTGCCTTAAATCTCAACTTTAATGACCGCGGATAAACTTTTCTCATCGCAGTATGAATCTTAAAACGTTAAATCAGTTTTTTTTAGAAACGTGGGGACTGTGAGGAATCTGCTCTTACATTTTTTCCTGTAGATTTTTTCGCAATGGGCGATGCTTTGTTATCCTCCGCCCAAACTGATCTGTGTGATGTGTAGCTATTTGCGCTTACAGTTTAGGCCCAGTTGTTACATCTTGGACTCGATGCATGATTAGATACGATTTTGGCGATGCTCATTTTTTTAAAATGATAATTTGGATTGAAACGTGTTCTACATGTAACATGCTTAGAATTTTTTCTAGTTTCGTAAAATTTTCTTTTTTTTCATGTTTGTAATTGTGAAACATGTTGTTTTTCTATTAATTATAAATGAATTGTGTGATAACTAATTAACCGTAACCCATGGCAATTTCTTATTTGTGAGATACGGCAATTATTTTTAATATATAGCTTATGGGTCATGGTAATTATTATTTTTATGACATGTCAATTCTTATTTCCTGAGACGTGGCAATTTTTATTTTATGCGATATGGTAATTCTTGTGTGTTTTCATGGGGTGCACATTTATTAAAATACGACAATTCTTATTTTTTGTACATGGAAATTCTTTATTTTTTGCGATATGTTATTTCTTATTTGTGTGGCATGGCAATTATTATATGTTGGCATGGGGATACACATAAATACACATTTATTAAAACACGACAAATTTTGCTCAAATGTTGGACACGGATTTTTTAAGAACAAATATGATACTGTGTGAAACATGATAATTTTATGTTGAACATGGTTTCAATGGTTCAATAGGTTCAAGTTTAATGTCGGAGAGACGTGACAGGACGCCTACTCGACTATCGCCTTCCAGCATTAAACAAGAGTGGTGACCGGGAAACCTCCAGCGCCCCCATACAAACCGGTCGCTTCGCTTCCCTAGCCGACGCCTGCTATTTATGTGGATCCTCGTAGGACCATGGAACACATCACGCACCTCCTATGCCCCTTTCTTCTTCATCCACCTCTATCTTGATCGCGAGCTCTATGCTTTTGTGGGATAAAGGACGGTTCATCGGCTAAGCAACGACAATTGCAAACAACGGCTCTCCTCAACGAGTCGGGCGTGCAGCAATGGCACGTACAGCCATTACGGGCGGCAACCCTCCTCGTCAGAGGGCTTTGTACCGTCTTGTATCCCATGAATCCACCACTCACCCACTCACATTGATGCCAAGCTTGGCAGGCTCATCGTACGGCGATTAGCCGCTTAGTCGGGGAGGCGGAGGGTGGTCTTTCCCTCCCGTTGAAGCATCACTGCCCAGGATCACAACCATCTAGTAAGTTTTCTGCCATATAGCAGGAAGATAAGGCGGATTTGAGCTTTTGGTGCTCCGGAACTGCATTAAGCTACTTCGCCGCCGGGAGCCCCGACGCTAGCGAAAATCAAGGACGGACCACCGCGGCTATCGACGTAGATTTAGACTAGCTTAAATTCATGTATTTCTATTTTGTTTTTATGAAAATTGTTTGGTTTGCATGAAATGCACTCGGATCAGTCCGCGAACGGATGCGATGTCCGTTTTAAGGGTAAGCATTGGAGTTTGGAGATGCCCTTACTCACTCAGGTTTGCCTCGCTAGTTGAGTTCCTCACACGCAACCCTGTCATTACCATTCTACCTACATCTTGTTGAAATTATTAAGCTTTAGCCCATTTGTTATATTAAAAAATACATTGACGGTCATTGAAATCTAATTCAAAGCATACTACAGTCATTGAAATTTAAAATACGTTTGTCACGATCACTAAATATAGTTTGCGGTCACTGGCTGTCTGGCTCACCATAGAGCGCCGCATTGCACTTTGTTGACCGATCAAATAGTCTACATGGAACTCCGTTAATCGATCAAATAGTCTACGCGACAAATATTGCAGTGAATTTCACCTGCCAATAGGGGAAAATGAGAAAAATAAAATAAACTATGCATAGAAGAGGGGATCGGACCCAAGGCCTCACGCACGTAGTGACCGATGGCACGGTAGCCAGTGGCCCCTATGAACTCAAGCCATTATGTGTATTCTTGTATATGAAAAACTGAGAGCCTAATCTCTTCTATCTACATCTACACTACTATTAAAAAAGCAAACATGAATTCTCTTAAAGCCACACAACAAAACTTACACAAGATAACCAGCACCCTAGGATCAATTCCATTTGATAAAATCTAAGAGCACATATTGCTTCGGTGGTCTGCCGTCTAATCCAATGGCCCTGATCCAATGTTTTGCCATCACGCGCACGTCCTGCCCTCCCTGCCCATGTTTTCCTGACCCGCCCCTTGCGATATATAAGGATCGCAATCGCCGCACCTTCATCCGCCACCAAGCCCTAGGTCCAAAGACTACGTCGCCTGTGATGCCGGCGGCCACGCCGCCCATGACATCGGCGACTAGGACGTCACGGATGAGCGAGGCGGAGCTGCATGCCATGGAATCCGCCCGTGTTGTTGAGTCCGCCAAACTGCCTCCCCGGAGCCCCGCACAAGAGCTGGGATGCGGTCCGCGATCGTCCTCCATGGACCCCATGGGTTGCTTCACCACCGCCCGCGGCCACTTCTCCCGTGTAGGTAGCGACCCGAGGGAGAACTGCAACTGTGCGAGCTTGACCGCGACTGCGAGACCCTACCTCAGGAGTTCCTCGATTTGAATCCCCACTGCATCGTCATCGGCACACACACCGCCGCGCCCGCTGACCGCCCCCTCAGCACTGTCCTTCCATGGCCGTTTGCATTATGGTCGAGGGAACCACCTGATGGCATCATCACGCAGTCGTTCCCTTGTGTGGCCAACACCGGAGCAGCCGGCTGGTTGATTCATTCACCGACCAGACCGTGAGGAGGGTTTCGGAGAGGAGGCTGGGAAGGGTCAAGATACTTATGTACTTCCCTCTAATTCTCCATGGAGAGGTACGTGTCCTTATAGCTAGGGAGTGGATTAAGATCTACCAATTGGATCAGGGAAAATTATTAGTCACTTATCTTTGTGTGATTTGATTAAAAAAACATATTTGTAGAGGTAGGCAGATCTGTGAAAGATCATGCTTGTCTATGTACGTGTTTGTGCCTCGATAGATTGCCTTATGCAAATAATTGATTATTCCTTATCTCCCTACCAGCCTTCATGTAGAATGAACATGTTTAAGTGTTCCCTGATGCTAAAAATTTCCTTCGCCGCCGACGTTGCCAGTTGCCACTGTACTCTATGTTTTCCATGTAAAGTTGTATGTCAAAGCTCTGATATTCTATACGGATGGCAGATTTAGAAAACAATGAGGTCTGATTGCATGTTTCATATATATAACAATTAACAACATCTTGATTTTTATTTTAGGTTCAAGCTGAGTGAGCAGTATTTGTGATCCAGATGACTGGTTTCAAGTTATCAACTTGACATATGTATGTAGCCCTCCCCATTTGCTCATTCTCTGATTCTTTGGGTCATTTTAGAACTTCTTATGGGTTAATTTATTTGCAGTACAGGGTCGATGATGCTCTAGGACACCTCCCACGTTAGTTCTCCGCTGCAATCGTTCACTCACTGAACAAGACAAACGTCTCCGTCCTCGCCCACCATTTTTTGACCGGATACAATCATCCATAACCGCAGTATGCCCCAACTTATATTTTTTTCCAACTTCATTATGTTGGATTCTCGGTTGCCCTTGCTGTTATCAATCCATCGCAAGAAGTAATGCAACTAAAGTACTTCTCTAAGATTGGTGGGCAGTAAATCAATAGGATTATTGCGGCATAGTTGATTATCTGAATGTAATAGCGTGTTCATGGTCTGATAATTCTCTCACTGGTTATTTGAAAAATAAATGTAGAAATTGGCGTGATATGTATCTCTATATGCTACATTTATCTATGCTTTGTTTCATAATTGGCGTGGAATAGGTGATTTTCTGTTAATGACGAACAATTCATGGACTTTAGGGAGGTGTTGTTCATCTCATAGATAGTACTATGCATTTTACAAACGGTTCGTCTCCTTCCTGGCTGGAAGGTATTTAGTCTATAGTGATCCATCTGAAGATTCTGTTATCATTTCTTTAAATTCGAGTGATATTACACATGTAGCTTGCTGCGTGTTTTTTACAATACTTACTTTTGGAAATTTCTTAGAGACGATACATGTAGGTTTCCTTGTTGGTAATTCTTGGAAATCATAAATGACACTAATATTATCGTTGTACTGGTGTCTCTGTATTCAAACAGATTGAATCTAATTCAGCTGACTTTTAAGGATGTGCTTTGTACTTTTTAGGCTACCAGTAGCTTTGGACGATTTGGATTTTTGGTGTCTACGTTCTAATTAGAACTACATCCATTCTTTGTGTTCGTCTTGGATGGTGGTGGCACTCACCCATCATTAGAAAGATATAATTCCGCAGATGCAAACGCAGACCGCTGCACTGCCCGCTGCTCCTTCACTCGGCCGCTGTCGCCGCAACCACTTTGAGGCTCTCATCACCAAGCCGGTGAACTTGCATCAGGTACAAACTTTCATTAGTTTTTTCTTTACCTTAACAGCAAGCCATCAGATGGGTTTAAGAAGCTAGCTCATGGGAAACAAACATTGGTGGCTCGTACTCAATTGTGATAGTTGTGGTACTGTATTAAATATGACCCAAGCTCATCAAGCACATAATATTTTTTTGTCTCCGTCGTTTACTTTTCATCTTGATACATGATGATATACTAAAATTTGTGCTTTACCTGCTTATATAGTACTACCATGTCATTTTATTTAGAATAGTAAGTACCAGGTCATTTATTTAGAATAGTACTAGATCATTTATTTAATTTAATGGGTACATTGCAGTATTCCTTGGAATGCTAGCCTGACTTGTAGGTGAGTTAGAAGCCTATGTCTAAGTTCTGAGATGTTCGCCAAGAAACTAAACTTGTGTTGGGAGTGCCATTCTGGTTAGCCTTCCACCTGAAGAAGCTCTCCATCTACACCAGGCATTGGTTGAGACGAGAACATCAAAATAGAAAGAAGATTATAAAAAATTGGGCTGGTGAGTAGATAGAAAGATTAAATAGTGACTGTAACTAAGTACTCGAACATCTTATTCAAGATTCATAGAATAAAATGGTACTAATAGTTTGAAATATATATGCAATAAGTTTTTGGGGGTGGAGATGAACTTTTTCTATACAACAATTCATTCTTAAAAAAAATCGCTACTATCAGATTTTTTTACATACCAAGGGTATTTTGACATATAGTTATAATAGTAATGGAGGCGTGCGTTGCACGTGTACGCTTATACTAGTACTATTAAAAGAGCGAACTGAAATTTTTCGAAACCCACCCAAATTAGTGTACATAGATCAATTAGCACCGTAAGATCTAATCTATTCAATTAAATCTAATGATCCATATTACTTTGATGGTCTGCCCAACAATTGATGGGCTCAGATTAAATGTTTTGCCCTAGCAAACCATCCCACACACGTCCTACCCATCACGATCTAGCCACAAGGGCACAACTGCACAACCACGATATCCCATATTCCCACCGAAACTTACGTGATTGCCTTCCGCCCGCACCGGCACCGGAACCTCCCTCCTGCTCCTCCATGCCCCGTGCTCCCGTTACCGCACTACCCTAAACTTTCGCCACCGCAAGCCGGAGCCACCACGCCCGCACCGCCTTGCGCTGACGGCGTCCTGCCCCTCCTTGGAACGAGGCGAGGTCGCTAGCACCGGATGAGGAGGAGCCCGTCGACGAGATGAGATGCGTTGTACGGGGGTTCGGGTTCTGCGACTCAGTGATCTGGACGCGAAGAAGGTCGTGGCGGCGGCACGGGTATATCGTTCTTCGCAGTGGCACTGATCGTCTTCTTGCTGCTATGGCGGCGGCGGTTGAGACCGAGTATTTCCGCCACAGCGTCGCTGCTACTGTATGTCGTGCTCTCTCCGGCGTTCTGCTTGAGGAGAAGGCTCTCCAACTCATACACGTCCAGGAGCATCGACGCCGACTTCTTCGTCGCCCGCCGCGGCATGGCCGAGGTAGGCTACTGCTTTTTTTTGTGCGTATAGTGAATACCCAGCCAAGCAGGCCATCGACAACCTATTCATGCTTACCTCACTTTTGTTTTAATTTGTGTTTTTACTCTAGCATGTGGTCTGTCTTCTGAGGCTACGATTAAACTTGTTCTTAGAGTAAATGATGTTTTATCAGCAACATATGTATGCATATGAGAGGATAACTGAAAGTTAATTTCAGTGGCTCTGAGAAAATGTGTTGCCCTCCTGCAGATCAGAATTGAATGGTTTGATGTTTATAGCAATTCTGTTTATATTTTATTTTTCAAATTGCAGGTCTCCATGTTGTTTGTCGCACTTCTGCCGCCACCGTCGACGCTGTTTCCATGATGATGTCGGGCCATGAGAGCAACTCCTCAGCCTTGGCAAGTCCTGTCGCGGCTACGGTCACCAGAGCCATCTTTGGTGAGGCTGCAGACCGGAGAAACTACGGCAGACTGATGGAGCTGCGGCCATCAACGGAAGAACTACAACGGACTACTCTAGCAATTATGTTCATCTCAACCTCCTCACATCCGTGAAGAAAAGAAACTACATGTTCTCCTACTACTAAATCTCGAATATAGGCCGTTTCTGCTGGTTGAGTGCACCGATTTAATCCACTTGAAGATTCTCTCTTGTAGGAAAGTGAGTTCCTCTGAAATTTTTCTAAACAAAATTGAGGAGGTTCAACTACGGAACTTTTTTCTTGGTTTGTACATAGATTCACTCTAAAGAAAAAAAAATAGGTTGATTTTCTGCATGTACAGATAAATCTGTCCAGTTGTTTTATTTGTCAGGTTTTTTTAAGCACTGAAATTTAGCTGTTTAGTAGACACACCATTTTTGCAGTGCATGTAAGTTTTAAGGGTAGATATATGCTCCAAGTTTTAGTAGACACACAATTTTTTGCAGTGCATCTAAGTTTTATATTTCCAACCTGGTAGGTTTTCTAAAGGAAGTTGCAGGTGACAGTTAGTTTTCAGATAGATCCCAACCTATGTATTGTAAATAAGCTATGTGTGCCCCAGTTTTTGAGGTTCTGGGTTCTACACAGAATCAAAATGATTTTTTTTAACAAATATTTGCTAGATGCAGATTGTGGCTAGAAATAAGGAGGGGGGGGGGGGGGGGGGAGAGAGAGAGAGAGATTTGTTGTATATGAGAAATGGAATTCCCCCTTGATTCATTGTATATGAGAAATGGAATTTCCCCCTTTTGTTTTCAAATTGTTCTTGTTTGTTATAGATATAGGGGAGGGCATGTGGAGGAATGATAATTAGACTATGCTTTTTAGATACTGATTAGGACCTTGTATAGATATTATACTGGTTGCAACTAATATTTTTCTAAATTTTGTTTTTCGTAAGAATCTCGTGTGCGGAGTTTGTCTCAGCCATTGTGTCGTGTTGATGATGAAAGGACCAATTTGTCTTTCTTTCTGTGGAAGGAGTTCAAGAATGCAGCGGTAACTTGACACTCTCTCAATGTTTCTTATTGTTTTGTAGATACAATGCTATATCATCAATGCAACCGTTTTGTTTTCAGTAGATAGCTTTTCGTTGATGACAGTTTTTTGTAATGGTTTAATCGACAAATAGTTCCACAGTTTGTTGTTTTCTTTTTCACAATTGTTCTTTTCCCCAAGTATGACATCCATATTTTTTTGTAGATGCAGAGCATAAAGGTAACCTGAATATAATCGATTTCATTAATTAATTATTAACTTGTTTTTATCTATGTCTAAATAGGTTGTCTCGTGCACTGTAAGGGAGAATTTTAACAGTATCACAGGGTATAACTTGCAGTTTGAATGCTACGGTAGTGGCTGGCAGATGTTCACTACTGGAAATCGCCTTGGGGATGAGGAATTTGTGTGTTTTAACATGACAAGGCGTCAATGCGTACACCCAATGCGCAGATTGTTTTCATTCAAGTAAACATCATCTTTTTTATTTTTCAATAGTACTTATATACATGTTGATTGTTCTGTTGTTGGTATAAAAGTATATGCAACTACCCCCTGCATGTTTTAATTTATGAAACAAAATGCATATAATTGAGTTTTGATCTTTTTCATATTTTATTGGTTTCCATACAACTGGGAAACGACGGTGACAATGAAAATTCCTCCGATGATGAAGGAGATAGCTCAGATGATGATGATGATGATGATGATGATGATGATGATGAAGGCCTAGGTAGTGATGGGCCAGCCATTGTACTCACCGCTGGTGCAAATCTCATGCCTACTAAGAAACAAGACTTGAAGTACTTGCTCTCTCCCAACCATGAGCTAAAATGAGTTTCATTTGTGCATAGGCTGAAACCAATCAATGTTCAAGTGGGGTTGACATATTCAAACTTTATTTGTCTTCATTTTTCTGTGGTTTCTTTATTTTATTTTATTTTATTTTGTTAGATGAAAAGAGTTAAGACTTTTTACTTTTTATCCCTATTTTAATCCAATAGCATACCTATTGTTTAATTCTTCCAATACATGTATGGCCATATAACGCTTCAAGGTTAACATTGAGCATATAACAAAGAAATGATGAATTTACTAGCGCTAGAGTTTGCTATAGTCCAATAATGGCCTCTGTTTTTTACTAATTTTGTTATCAATTAAACTTGCATGCATGTGTGCGTACAGAGCCATCTTGTAAATGGTTTTGAGTTTCCTACAAGGGAATTCTAATTTCTTTGTTGGATTATATCTACTTACACTTGGGGAAATGTGCATTGGGTAACATTTATATTGTTGATTGATGGACATATATATACAAAATCTATGAATTTGCATGCATGAGGAGCTTTGGTTAATGAGAAATGATTTTCCAATTATTTTTACCAGAGAGGAATTTAAACTTTGTGTAAACATTGAAATTCTAAATATATCATGATATTAATCCTATACTGAGTACAACTTATTGTTTTTTATGTAATTTGTTAGTTTAGATCGACGTGCGTTGCACGTGCAAACTTACTAGTTACGAACAAATTGGTTCATCGAGCACCCGTCACTGCATGTGCAAGGGCTTGGGTTTGACCCCTCCCCCCACCCCCCCCCCCCTTCTCGACATTGTTTGTTTGATTTCTACAATAATTTCCATGTAGACTATTTGATTGATTAACAAAGCGTCACGTAAACTATTTGAGAGGTCAACAATGTGCAATTGGTGTTCTATAGTGAGTCAATGATTGCATACCACCCCATAAGTATTTAATGTAACGAGTGTATTTCAAACTAGAAAGGTCGGCGCGCTTCGCTGCGCCCGACTATAGCCGCATACTTCGCGCGCGAGTTTGGGTGAGCTTGGGGCGTACACTGCTGATGAATGGTTGTGGTGTGCATCTTTGTGCTGATGAATGGTTATGGTGTGCATCTTTGTTTGAAGATGGTCAATGTAAGCGGATGAGTTGCGGGTGCTAACTTGTTTTTAGTTGGTGTGGATGCTTTTTAACATGGGTATTTAGCCCTACATTAACTTGGAGAAAATTTGGTATATACATTAAAAATTTTGGTATAAGTGGGCCGAATAACATATCGATGGTAGAATGACTGGAGTGACATCTATTCTTTACTTTTATGTCGAAGAAGTAACATTCCTTTTTTTATGCATGGTACTCAAGATTGTGCATGATGGTAGCAGTGTGTGGACAGTTATCATGGATCGATCTGCTAGGCGCATACACATGGATCTGAAGTGTTGTTTGCATGTTATTCTAGCATTAGCGCGTCGACCTGCATGGTCTGTATGTAATTTTATCTTTTGTATGATTGTAGGATTAGTGTTAATGTCTAGGCACATAGGAACCTAGGAAGGACTTAAGTAATTTCGATAGCGTTACTTAGTTACTTTATTATTTAGTTTTTATGTGTAAGTTGTTGTTTGCTGATCAATCCAATAGTTATCAACATGGATGTTGGCATGAAGCCCTGTAGGGAGAGTCCTCCTATTTCACGCTAATTTCTGAAAATGCTCATGTGCGTCCATATATGGGTTGGTCATGGGCACAATCCATTAAAATTGCATTTTTTATTTTGAATTCTTTTGTTTAAAGAGTTTTTAAAATGTTGTAAAAATCTAGTTTTAAGAAAGAAAAACTATATTGAGAAAATTGAAGACAATATTCATGTGTATATATAGAAATGTTTCGTATAGGAAATTTTCATGGTATATTTGAAAAAAGTCTATATATAGAAAAAAAAAATATTTACGTGTCAAAAGTTGATGTACTCTTTTAAAGCATACAATTTTAAATTTTCATGGTGTATTTGAAAAAATTCTATATATAGAAAAAAAAATTACGTGTCAAAAGTTGACTCTTTTAAAGCATACAATTTTAGAAAACTTGTTCATATGTGTGTAGATATATATCTCGTATACTTTCCTCGCAAAAGAAGTCTCATATACCGCGGAAAAATGATTGAGTATAAACGTAAATAAAAATAACAAACACAAATCAAAAGTAAAAATGGAGAGAAATGTTCAAGAGAAAGGGTAACTCAACTTGTTTATTTTTATTTTTATTAGAAGGCCAATGGATGCTAGGGTGTGCATTTTTTACTTTTTTAGGAGTACCTCAGAAACAGATCGCAGTAGTCCATCATAGCTGTCGCTGACACAGGAATGCAACACACCTAATGCGGTAATGCCACAGCTATGCATAAAAAACTAACTAACGCCACAGCCTGTTAGAGCTGCTATAACGGGCCCATATGGCAGTGAGCCAGAATGGTAAATGGCCTCAGGGAGCTCAGATCTACTCACGCAGTAACCTTGTAGAGATTTCAATGATCGTACTGTGCTTCAGACTCAGTTTCACTGATCGTGAGTGTATTTATCTCTATTCTATAATTCATAGAGAAATCACAGAGACCCATATGACCGGTTTATGCATGACAAGAAAGAAGTTGAAACTTTTGTGCTAGTGAAAAACAAAATGGAATGGCTGTGAATGCTTCCTTCATCTCTATTAATGTTTCAAATTTGTTTTTGCATTAGTGTTTTGCTTTATTCCTTCATTTCATACGTGGTTGTTGACATGTAAGAAAGAAAATAAAAATACACTAATGAAATAAAATGGGTGTGAATGTTCTCATTAATCTCATCAGTGATGTTTGGCTTCATTTCTGTATTAGTTAGTGCATGTTCGGAACCCCGCTGCTCCTCCAGATCCCGGGAGAGCTCGGAGCTGCTTTTGTTGGACTCTGAGAAAATAAGTTGTGGAATGCCGGAGTGGAGTTCACGGAGCGGAGAGAAACCGAACACAGCCTTAGTCTCAGAAGAAATATACTGTATTTATTAGTGTTTTGGTTTCACTTTCTTTTCCTGGATTCTATAAGAGGTCGGTCATCTTCTAGATAGGCCACATAGTTTCTTTCAAAGCTACAACATTCAGGTATCAAGCGTTTCGTTTTTTCGTTTTTGTCTGCGAAGTGAGACAGCAGGCCTTCAAAACATCGTTTTTTATGATTCCATACAGGAGAGGAGCGATCAGATTTTTAAGGAGCAGCCTTGCGTGACTGCTGAATATTTCTTCATCATAGCTGCGGATGCTGACATCCCAGAAAACCTCCTCGATGACATGGCTAAAGACGCGCCTGCATCTACTTCCACCACACCATATGTGTTTTTCCTTTTGACAGAATTTGCACCAGGTCTACTACTAGTATCAATTAACATTTCAATACGGGTATGATGTTCATTTGTTATGTATCCAATTGCATGACTAGTTACATCAGTATGTTAGTTGCTTCACTCATCATGTTTTATCTTATGTCTTTCTGAATTAAACTTACTAGAAAATTGCTCAAATATTCAATACCCCCATTCAAGCATTCACTCTACAATGATCACATCTCATCAGGAGTAGGAACGAGTAGGCACTGGCTAGCTCTTGATAACTGGAGCTTCTACGCGCCAATATAAGAAAGTAATAGAACTACAATTGCGTCAGCGTCAAAGATTACAAACGGTAGCACGTGGATTAAAACAAAAAGGAAACAATGTAATACTGTAGTATCACCCTATCAGTCAATCTCACATTGGCATACCTCCCCTCTTTTTTCTCTTCCTTTTTTACCCTTTTAACACCCAGGTGTTCCTTAAACCCAGAACTAATATAAGGAGTACAACGCTACAGATTCCACAGAATGTACATGTAAAGTTGTAAGAAACAGGTTTACTTCTCGTGATCTTCATTTGAGGTGTCGACCCTGATTACAAGAGGTTGATGCAGATCCGAGGGAGAGGCCACCACCGGAAGCTGCGGAGCTCCTAGATCGGCCTCTCCATTCTCTGCCAGCGCCTTGTCCAGAGCAGATTTTGCTACTCTTGTGACGCATATAATCAAGAGAACTGCAGGACGGCGCAAGGAAAATTGTCAGCATATACTTGCAACTAATAGTATGATACACAGTAACTCGGAAGACCATTCAAGATATAAGCAGTAGTAGAGTGACCACAAAGAATAATGGAGAGGAAGTGGCACTTACCGGACATTGCGAAGCCAGAAATTATGAGAACCTGTGAAAAACAAAGAAGTCATTAGAAGTTGGGTATAACGGTGGCACCTGCTTTTACAGCAATCAAACAACTTGAAGGACATCTATGTAATTGAAGATTGGGTAGATATGATTCCACCTGTTCATTTCTTTTACTGTCAATTATAAGAAAAATATGGTACTTTTGCCTACTTATTACTCCCTCTGTTCACATATATAAGACGTTTACATGGTTAGCATTTTTCTTTCACAATTCACCTTAGCTAAACATCAAATGTAGACAGCTGCCTTTTAGTGCTAACAGGAAATACCAAGCACATTTGCCTAGCATGCATACACCAATATGCCACTACAATAACATTTCCCTAGAATGCATACACCAATATGCCACTACAATATACTTGTGGGCTGTGATGCAATTTGCATTGCTGAAAATATCTGGAACTTGATAGATCATGCCCATGCATGCAACTTAAGTTTTTGCAAATGCCTGACCAAATATCACATGAAGCCAAATGCAAATGAAGTGTATACTACATACTTGCTTATGAATAAATTTCACTGATCTAAATTCTGCACAATAAACAACACATTGCCCATGGCCAAAAACATGAGCAGTTGCAAAAAATTCTTGGAACAAAACTCTATAGAAAAGGAAACGTCAAGAAGTAATTTAATTATATACTCTACCTTCTATGACAACATGATACCTACTCCAAAAAATAATGCAGGAAAATGCTACAGTACTCAATTGCTCACCCATCTGGTGGTGGAAATCTCACTCCACCCATGTGTCACATCTGATAGATCTTTTAGTGTTGTTCCCACATATACCAAGGCAAGAGTGATTGGCTGGCAAAAAAATAAATACGATTAGCAACAAAAGTCACAAGCACCTGATAGTTCAATATCAGCACTTTTAATTAAGGTAACAAAACCTGCAAGTTAGCAAATGTAAGTATCATGCATTCATGTTACATGTTAAGCTTTGTGAGCAAATATATATCAGCACTTTTAGCTAAGGTAACAAAACCTGCAAGTTAGCAAATGTAAGTATCATGTATTCATGTTACATGTTAAGCTTTGTGCGCAAATATATTAATATGCCGAATTGCTGATTAAGGAACTGTGGAATTGAACATCAATTTCCGAAAAGAATAATGTCTAATGGCGAATTTGTATCGACATACCAGCCCCACAGTATTACAAAACTAAAGAACATGATTGAGAATTAGATAACTAAGAGAAGAAGTTGAAGCATACCATCATTCCGAGCCAAGAAGCCAGCATGTATTCCACAATGCCAACAGGAGTGACAGACAACAGGTAGTTCAACATGTTAAACGGAAGTAGAGGTACAAGCCGTAGTAGCAACACGATCTGCGAACAAAAATATGATAAATGTAACATAATTAGGTTTAATGTGATATGAAGGAGAATTTCGGTAACATATATTGATACACAATGACTTAAAACTGCAAAACAGTCACGGATTGCAGAGCCCAAACTATAAAATAAATCCTTGGGCATTCGTAAATTGTGGGATAAGAACCACTGAACCAGCACCTCAAAACCGCAAAATCCCACAAATTGCCCCAACAAAATCATATAAATGAGACAATGTGTTTTCTTTTACAATTATATGTTGTAAATCCTGGGTTTCTAGTACTCCATCCGATCCATAATAAGTGTCGCTCATTTTGTACTAAGCTAGTACAAACTTTGTACTAAATGAGCGACACTTACTATGGATCAGAGGGAGTACCATTTTTGGATATTCCTCATGGCAATAGTCTTAATTCTTACAAATTTAACAATCATGTGGAACAAAAATTTGCAAAAAACTTAAGAATTTCTGTATTATTCACATCACAAAGCTATAATATCCATTCTGCAAGAAGTTACCTTGAAGCCAGACCTTTGGATGGCAATAGCTACTGCTTGAAACTTGGGGTAATCTTTGCATTTGGAGAGAACATAGGGCCTTCCAATCTGAAAAAGTCATATAGAACTATAAGATATAAAACATTAAATAACACAAACATGCCATGAAAGATGAAACTAAGAGGCAGAAATCAAAGCTTCCGCAGATCAGGTGAGCATACCTATACATATTGAACTAGTCACGTGTATTTTATCAGATTATCTTCTTATATAATTACAGTTGATCAAGGATAAAAATGCAACATATATAAGTTCCACAATATCTGAGAGAACATTGACAGGAAGCTGGAGTTGCAGTTAATTGGTGACTGGTTCTTGAACAGTGCATTTGTCATCTGGGAAAACATACAATTTACGTTTAAATTATAAGAGCATTAACATTCATCCTTACCGTTCTACCAAGCAAAAATGCAGCAGTTGCACCAATTGTCGCTCCAATGGAATCAGCAACAAACCCAACAGGCAGGCCAAATAGATAACCACCTCCGAGCTAACAAGCAGAGAATGCACACCAATCAACCAATTAATACTTTGTCAAAGAAGGGGAGAATATAACATACAAAAGTTCCATCAGATGTGACTGCTAACAGAAAAAATTGATTCGCGCTTACTGTAAGTATTGAGGCTGGAACAGCTAAGACCGTCAAAGGGATGTAAGCAAGGGCCCTGTAAGGTACAGCACGGCAATTATTATCATTATATCTCAAAGTGTTGTTTCAAATATGAAACTGAAATTCTGATCTTGAGCAATATCTCAGCTGTGTAAACCAAATATCAGACACCTCCCTCCTAGTTTGTGCAAAGAGTTTGTGCGGTGTACGCCTTGAGTTCTTTCAGGGTTGTGCTGGAAAATTAGTCTACAGAAATAGCGCTAGGAAGGTGGCCACGAGTGGTGAGTGTGAAAAATGGAATGCCTAAGTAGTGAGCATGGTATCGAGGAGTGGAGGACATTGTATTTTTCAGTTAAATTCACTATGTCAATACAGTTACGTAATTGGAGTGGAGGGAGTACTTACAATACCAAAGGACCCCATGCACCCAGGTTCTCTTTGATCCAAACAAGAAAATCCTTCAAAATCTGTCAATGTCATATTGAAACTCATCATGAATAAAATGAGAAGTAAGCATTTGAAGCAAAAACATGTATGGTGTGTTAAGGGAAAAAAATAACTGTGGCATGTAGTAGAAAGATAACCAACGAATGCAAGAAGAAGAAAAAGGCAAGACTTGTAATCCTAGGGTAATAATCTGTAATGATCCATGGAAGGAAAAATAATGGAGTATATAGGATTATGGTTGAAACAAAACGTGAAAAAAAATGCTAACAGAGAAATTTCAGAGACAGATTAGACTTAGTTTCAACAAATTTAGAGAAAGTGACATCTAAAGCCTAGCACTGATACTTGATTGACAGAGATCTCAAACAAAAGATGACTTTGTTCCATAAACATTGATGAGTTTTCAAATGAAAGTATGAAAGCCAACAGAAGCAGTAACCTGCATATTTTCCTCTTAAATTACCAACCTAATTCCATGTCAAGATTATCTACCAACATGCCATCATATCTGATAATATGAAGACTAAGCAAGCAGTTCTTTCAAAGAATGAATGTGATAAACAGAGAAAGTTGTGCCGTATTAAGTGACCTACTAATGCAATTAATGAATTAAAACATGGAAACAATATCTAAGGAAATGGCTTCACGATGAAATTATAGTCCTACTTCTGCTTTGAAATTACACTATGAATGCCACTATGGAACAGGCGAACATTAAAACTTGCTATAGAAGTGTACAAACATATACAAGTTATATGCCGTTATTTGTAGAAGCATGCACTCGAATCAACTATAACAAATAGATACCAGTGTCCTTGAGAAACTCACCCTTACGGCCTAACCTCTTACCATGTACTAATTACCAACTCCATGGAACAATACATACTGGATGGGTACACAGACTTTTAGAGCCATACATTGTCAAATAGTACTTTGCAAAATACTAAGTACATAGATGTAATAATTTTTTCCTATAAATGATTCCACTAATTAGGTGACACTATCCTACCATATTGGAATGCATTGAACAGTGTACTCTATACAAGCCTGCATTTCTAACGATCTGAACTTTCGAATGCGTGCCTCCCAAAGGGAGTCAGCAGCTGCCGGGGAAGTTCCAGCAATACAACAGGATGTCATACCAAAAAATCTATTTCCGCAAAAAGGTGACGAAACTAAGGGCAATCGACCGGTGGAATGCATCTAATCGGGAGCCAGGACGGGGCTACATTCCGGCAACCCACAGGACATTTTCTCGCGCCACACTAGAGCACCACCCTCAGAACAAAGCACATGCCCTAACATCACCACATCTTCATCCATCATCGGCGACAGACAAAATCCCAATCAAGTGGGGATGATGAGGAAGATACCTTCTCAACGGGGAGCGTGAAGAGCGCGACGCCGGCGGCGGTGAGCAGGACGGCGCCGACGGCGAGGCGGACGGCCGAGGGCCACGAGAACGCCATGGACGCGAGCAGCCGCCGGCGCCAGGGCCTGAGCCTGCAGTCCTCCCCCTCGCCCCCCTCGTCCGCGCCGTCCGCCCAGCCCCCCGCCCTGCCCCGCGCCCGCAGCCCCACCGCCGCTCCTGCCAGATTCCCCAGATCTGCCTCCCTCCCCGCCTTGGTCGCCACCGCCTCGTCCCGCCGCGTCAACTCGTCCAACACCTGGTGCGCCGCGCTGCGCTCAAGATGGGGAGAGATCTGGGGGGCGAGGAGGGTCGAGCACGAGTCCCGCGCGTTGCGTTGCGTGGCGTGTTGCCTCTCGGTCTCGGAGCTTTTTTTTTTTTTGCTCCTCTGCTTTTTCTCGCTGACGATGGGGAGAAGGGGGTGTCGCTTTGCTTCCACCACCACCTACCTACCGGGACCGGCTCCGATCCGACCTCGCCGCCCGCCACACCGACGGATGTGACGCGTGTGCGGCGGTGTGATCCGGCACACTCTTTCGTCCCTTTTTTTATTTATTTTTATTACTTCGCGGGGAAGCACGGTGTGGACTGTGGACTGTGGACGTTTTATTTCTTTTTCAATGGACGGTGATAGGCGCGGGTCGACCGGCCCTACTTTTGCGTCGGTCAGACGCGGACCGTCTGATCTTGGCGATTTAACGGTCTAGATTCACGGGTATCCTTCGTTTTTTACTGCAATATTTGCAGTACCTTTGCAACATTTGCGATACTTTCGCAACTTTTTTGGTACACTGATGCAACATTTTTTTTGTGTTTCTTGCAGCAAAAAAATTGTGGCGAATCACTTTATAATTTTTTCGTTGTAGCAAAAACTCTTAACAGTAGTAGCCAAAACACACAACAATGAAAGCAAAAATTTAAAACAGTTGCAACATTGTGTGTAACAAAAACATACAACGGTAGTAGCAAAACATACAACGGTTGTAGCAGACAAAAGTAACGGTTGCAACAAAATTCATTGCCACTGCCGTCGAGGTCGTAGCTCCGCAGTGGTGATGTAGCAAAAATCTTGGCCGGTAGTAGCAAAAACATAAAACGGTAGAAACAAAACGGTTCACTGGTTGCGACATTACATACTCAGATATTACCCCTGTACATTGTGCATTGTAGCAAAAATATCAGTTTATTGCTTTGTAACAAAAATATGATATGGTTGTAGCAAAAATATGATGCGGTTGTAGCAAAAAAATTGATGGTTGTGCACGGATCTCCTCATGGCCATGGCGGCCATGGCCGGCGGCGTGGGGGCACGGGGAGGAGCGGGCTCGATGGAGGGGGAACGGGGCGGGCGCGGCTCGTCGGGGAGGGGCCGGATCTGGGCAGAGGAAGAACGCCGGCGAGGTCCCGGGAGCACGGCGGCGAGCTCCTCGAGCTCCACGCGGGCAGCAGCCATGGCACGGCGGCGACTCTCAGCGGCGGCGCACGACGGCGGAACGCGGATAGCGGCCATGGCGAGGAGCGGCGGCTCGCGATGGCTCGCAGCGGCCATGGCAGGTGACGGCGCGCGGCGGAGGTAAGGGATGGATTGCTACTGAGAGAGACGACCGGCGCAACCCACTCGGCCGGTCGGCCGGGTGGGATCGTTTACCTTTTTCAATACACTATTAAACGGATAACTTGTTGATATGTCGCAACCCGAACCCTATCTTTGTAATACTAGCACAAATGCCCGTGCGTTACATCAGAAAATCTGTTTTGCGTTTTGTATGATATTAAGTTATCCAGGTCCATGTTAACATTGTTGCGGCAATCACAATCATCTATAATACAAGCATTCATCTAGATGTTGTGTTGACATTAGTTTTTGACACCCCCATAGACTTATACTAGATTGCCAAACCGGAGGTTTCCGAGTCAATACCAACCCCAAAGGAGGAACTACCGAATAGTTTTACCGAGTGGTTTTGTCGAGTTACAGTGCACCAAGTTATTTGTTACTCGGAAGCCAAGATGAACTGAGTTATTCGTTAATCAGAAGCTACAGTATACCCAGCTATGTGTTACTCGGAAGCCAGATGTCAACCGAGTTACTCGTTACTCGGAAGTAAGATTGTACCGAGTTACTCGTTACTCGGAAGCAAGATTGTACCGAGTGCTTTTACCGAGTTGTTATCGATTCGGAACGCGTACTGAGTTGTTCTAACTCTGAAAGGAAAGCGTTGAAGTGCATACTAAGTGGCTCCAACTCTGAAAGGAAAGCGCAGAGTGCGTACTGATTTGTTCCAACTCTGAGAGGAAAGGTGACGATCGCACCAACGTAGCTCGGAACGTGTTACACGTGCGATCGTGTAGACTTGGAAAGAGACCCGGGTACTTTTTCTTGTGCGGGAAGACTAGCCCGATTCCTTGCCTTGCACGGGAAGACCAACCCCCTCATATAATGAGGTGACGGCCGATTGAAAGCAACAACACAATCAATCGAACAACACATCTACAAATCCTATCTTTACATCTAATCTACCGTGTTCCTTCTTCTCGTTCTTCGTCTATTCTTGTTCTTGGAGGAAGACGAATCGCGCTTTAGGGGCGTTCAGGACGACCTAGAGCAGCCAATTGTCGCTGAGTTCTCTGACGGGTCCCTACAGAGGGCTTGGGGCGTCTGGTATCAAAAGAGTCCGTCGCACTGTCTTGCGTATTGCGCTTCCGGTAGGCCTCCCACGGTGCGAGCGATACGCAAGAGAGTCCGCCGGAAGCTGGTGCCAAAAACCGATGTCAACATGTTGCCATGCCAAAGATTACAGAGCCATGGCCAAAATTGAAACATGGTTCGTTTCTAGCCGTAGCAGCATGGCCTTCGAGATATCTAACATAACGAGCTAGACCGAAGCAAATCCATGATCACGTGCAACAACCACACCAAATGAAGGTCAAAGGCTTAAGGCGTGTATCACCATCAAAATTTGCTAGTAACCTCTGTGCTGAAATGATATGCACGCCTTGTCGATCGCAACATCATTCAACAAGTGGTAAGTATTACCGTGAATCTAGGCAATGCTCATTGGTGTTAACTTGATCTATGCATGGCGTTAGTCCAGTCATTGCTTTGAAGCAACCACGTCGACCATCTGCATTCATGACATAAACATCTTGGACATAATACTAAACCTGACCTTGGGGCAATCTCGTCGCCGGTTGTTCATCATCATGCGTCGAAACATGCATATGGGTGCAATTAGGCAGAGCCAACTTAATCATATTGCTTCACAAGTCAACCAATAAGTGGGTTTGTTATTTTTAGAGTATTTATTTATTCTTTGATAATTCGCTGCCTATATATACTGATAATATTTTGTGTAAGAACGTGAGATGGAGTAGGACGTTTTGGAGCACGGGTTCCGTGAACCATTAAGCCCTTTAGTAACCTCCATGCTCAAATGACATGCACTCTTGTCAATCGTGACATCATTCAACAAGTGATAAGTATTATCCTGAATCTAGGCAATGATCATTGATGTCGACTTGATCTATGCATGGATTTAGTCCAGGCATTGCTTTGAACAACGCAACCACGTTGACCACCTGCGTTCATGATATAAACATCTTGGACATGATACTAAACCTGACGTTGTGGCAATCGCTACATGCTTGATAGGTTGGCGCATAATTGTTCTTGTCGATTGTTCATCATCATGCGTCGAAACATGCACATGGGTGCAATTAGGTAGAGCCAACTTAATCATATTGCTTCACAAGTCAACCAATCAGTGGGCTTGTTATTTTTCAGATGTTTTATTTATTCTTTGATAATTCTCTAGCAATATATACTGATAAGATTTTGTGTAAAAATGCGAGGTGGAGTAGGGCGTTTTGGAGCACGGGTTGCATGAAGCTCTTCATTTGAAATGTTCAAAACCCATATTTCTATGTTTTAAAAAAATATGAAAAATCACACACATATACATGGAGGCATGATGCACATGTGTGTAAATTTTAAGAACAAAATATGTTGTGACGGTTGTGCAAAAAAAAACAAATCTAAGCTTTTCAACACAGAGCAATGCTATGCTCACGGGCTTTTCAAACAAATCTGGTTTGAAGATCTCGTTGGTTTAGCATTTTTGTTTAAACACATGATAGTATTCATCCTCAAAGTATATGAATTTATCTTCTTTTTTTGCGGTGCCATGAATTTGTCTTTTTTACACAAACCGCATTTCAACGTATTTTACCCTAAATTTTTACACATATATACATCTCATCCTTGTATACTCACATATATTTTTTAGATTTTTATTAACCAAAAAGTTTGAATTTTGAATTTTTCAAAAATAAATGGTTTCATCGAGCTCGGTCACCAAGCAAATTTCGCGTGAGGTGAAACTGTTTAAGTGCATAACGGATTCAAGGCTAGACAAAATCATTGTAATTTTTTTTGTCAAAATGTGAGGTGAAAGAACAAAATGAATCTTCATGTAGGTGTGTTTTGCCAAATGCTTCAAAGGAATTATCGCCGCCACGGTCACGTGATTGATGCGTTCAGAAGGAGGCCCACGGCTCAGTGTGACGGAAATTAAAGCGAGGACGCGAGCAGTCATGACTGAATCATTTATTTACTTTGAAGCATTTTTGTAGCGTGGGTTTAATCATAAAAAAGATATAGATTTTTTTGCAAAAATGCTACGACGGAAGGAGAAACTCACCTCCCTTTATTATTAGGGAAAGATTTTAACCTTGGGAAAAGCTTAACAGCTTTGTCGCATGTACTCCCTATCGTGGGGTGCGTCAGGATGCGTGTCGATCGGCCACATGGTCACGTCGCCAGCAATGGGTGTTTGAAAAAAAAAGGACACACATCACTGATACGTCCTAAACGTATTTATAATTTCTGCTTGTTCCATGTTTATTTGGGTGACATTGCTATGTGTTTTGCTGCACTTTCATACCTTTTTACACATGTTTTGACTAACCTACTAACTCAGTGCATTCAGTGCCAGTTTCTGTCTGCTGATGTTTGTGAATTGCAAGTTTATACCCATATTTACAGTGCCCAAAAAATTCCAAGAAAAAAAAATCAGTGTTCCAGAAGACTCCGGAAGACCGAAGGGGAGCCGGAGGGGGGCCACCTCCCCTTCCAGGCGGCCAGGGGGCGCGGCCCCACTCCTGGCCGCGCCAAGAGGACGTCTGGAGGGGTGGGACCTCCCCTCTGGCCCTCCTTCCGCCTATATTTACCCCTCGATACAGAAACCCTAAAAAAATACCCCGCATCGCGAAATTCGCCACTGTTTTGCCGCCTCCGCGATCCCGAGATCGGGATCGCCAGAAGACCTCGTCCTGGCACCCTGCCGGAGGGAGGATTGATCTTCGGGAGCTTCTCCACCATCATGAGCGCTTCCCGGATGTGCCGTGAGTAGTCCCCCTTGGACCATGGTTTCATGACCAATAGCTATGTGATGTCTTCTCTCCAATCTTGTGCTTAAATTCTTAGCCCTTGTGAGCTGCCCTACATGATCAAGGCACCTATGTAATCTTTCTGCTGTTGCTATGTTGTGTTTGCTGGGATCCAATGGATTATGAGATTATGTTCAGATCATGATGAGTTATATATTTGGTTCTCCTTTTATATTTTGTTCTTGAGTAATTCTTGCATGTTTTCCATTGCTTTTTATTGCTTTGGCCAAGTAGTAGATAGTAACTCCAAGAGGGAGCGTTATGCTTGATTGTGGGTTTATGCCCCCGATGTCTAGCTTGAGTGACAGAAACATGAGACTAGGGGATGTGATTTTGCCACCAGGGAGAAAACAACGGTGCTTGTAACCGCGGTTGCAAGGACTGTTTACCTTACGCAAAGTTTATTAATGCAATTGTCTGTTGCTTTGGGTTTACACTTTGGGTGGGGCTGGCAACTTAATACCAGCGAGATGTTCTGGATAGATATCTCAAGGTGGATGATTAGTGAGTAGATGTTGATGAATAAACGGTCAACTTGTCTTGGCATACTGCCCATACGATTGAGCCTCTAACTTTCTTGTAGCATAATTAGCATTGTGGTGCGTTTATAATTTTGTCAATTGCCTAGTTGTAATTTGTTCACCCGGCATAGCTGTTTTATCGTCTTTTGGGAGAGAGACGTCACTAGTGAACCTCATGGGACCCCGGTCCATTTTTCCACCATTGTTTACACCTCCACTATTTACTGCTTTATTTCCTTTCCATTGCAATCACTGCTACTATTTCCCGCTTATGTTTGATCCTTTGCGAACAACAAGACTGGAGAGATTGAGAACCTCTCTGAACTCGTTGGGAGAAAAGTTATTTGTTGTTGTGTGCAGGTCCACGACAACTCCCTAGCTAGAAGTAATTTCTGGCGCTGTTGCCACCTACTTTCAGAACTTGGATTCCTACTGGATTGATAACCTTGGTATCTTCACCGAGGGAAATTTGCTGCTATCTACTTCTTAACCTTCCACTTGGGGTAACTAACAAGAGGCAAGATGCCATCAAGCTAATTTATGGCACCATTGCCAGGGACTCCAGTCTACAAGATAAGGGAGTTGCACACTATCTTTAATCTTTGCTTTTTAGTCTTGTTAGTTTACTTTCTAGTTTTTTTCTTTAGAGTCTTATATCAAAAACCACACAAAAAATCAGTTGTCTTGCTTTTAGTTTCTTTTCTCTTGCTTGCTGCTGTTACTATGGGTTCCACTGAAAACACAAGTTGTGTGACTTCACTAGTCACAACAACAATGACTTTACTAGCACACCTATTGCTCCACCTTCCACTTCAGCACCTTCATATGAAATCAAACCTGCTTTGCTTAATCTTGTTATGAAAGAACAATTATCTGTTGCTGGAGGTGTTGCTGCTTTGCACTTAAATAATTTTGTTGAGCTTTGTGATATATAAAAGTACAAAGAAGGTAGATGGTGACATAGTTAAAAGTTAAGTTGTTTTCCTTCTTTTTGAGAGGAAGAGCTAAGGAGTGGCTCCAATCCTTGCCTAGGAATAGCATAGATTCTTGGGATAAGTGCAAGAATGATTTTATTGGGAAGTACTACCCACTTGCTAAAATTATTCAGTTGAGAAGTAACATTATGAATTTTAGACAAATGGATAATGAACACGTTGCCCAAGCTTGGGAATGTATGAAATCTCTTGTTAAGAATTGCCCTACACATGGTTTGACTACTTTGGATGGTTATCCAGACTTTCTATGCAGGATTGAACTTTACCTCGCGGAATCTGTTGGACTCGGACGTGGGAGGAACCTTCATGTAAACTACACTTGGTGCTGCCACAAAGCTATTGGACGAGATGATGAAAAATTATTCTCAATGGCACACCGAAAGATCTCCAATAGGTAGGAATGAAAACTCTGTTGAGGAGATCTCCTCTTTAAATGAAAAGGTTGACTTGATCATGTCTTTACTTACTAAGCAATCTCCTATCGATCCTCATGATGTTCCTTTAAATTCTTTGGTTGCTCAAGAAAGAGAGCAAGTAGATATTAATTTTGTTGGGGTTCGGGGCAAAAAAACAATATTTTTTCATAACCTACGAGACCCAAACCCAAGACCTATGCTATGTCGATGCAAGTAACAGATGGAAATAGGTCACATACCAGTATGTAGTCCGTTAAGCGGGAAACGTTCCCGCGTAAACGTGGTTGATGTAGTCGTACCGGCAATCCCCGATGCCGCGCAGATCCATGATGACTCTAGAGGCCACCCGGTCCTTGTAGACCGATGACGGGATTGCGTCCCCGTCAGAACATTATCGGTGAAGACGTCGCGATACGGCCGCGACGATTGATACATCTCAAACGTATCTACTTTTCCAAACACTTTTGCTATTGTTTTGACCTCATTCTTGCATGATCTGGACTAAACTAACCCGCATTGACGTTGTTTTCAGCAGAGCTACCTGTATGGTTCTCTTATGTGCAGGAAAATGGATTTTAGGTGTCTCAGGAAATTCCAGGAAAAATCACAGAAAATCCACGCACCCGAAGGGCCATTGCGCCAGAAGTGGGGCCAGAGGGCCCCAGACGCCCTGTTGGCGCGGCCCCACTCCTGGCCGCGCTGGGAGGACGCCTGGGTGGGTCCTCCCCCCCTCTCGTTCCCTACCGAAGCCCCTATTTATTCCCGTGACAAGGAAACCCCAGAACATAAGTCATTTTCCCAGTTTCCGTCGTGGAGCCGCCGCCATCCTCTGTTCTTCTTCGCGAGGGCTAATCTAGAGGCTGTTTTGGCCTCCGGTGAGGGGAGATCATCGCCATTGTCATCATCATCACCTCTCCATCATCCCTTCATGACTTCTCCTTTCAAGTGTGAGTAATTCCCTATTGTAGGCAAAGGGGGTGGTAGGGAATGGATGAGTTAGATCATGTAATAGTTCGTCAGATTATTGGGGGCATGTTGCCTATCATCTACTTTGGTGTTTATCATCTTTTTTACAAATTGTTGCTCTTAATGCTTGTCACTTTGGAACCACATGTGTTTTCATGAGTTTATTTATGTTCTTGATCCTATCTGTGAGTTGTATGCACCTATTATGGTTCGGAGTCGGCGATCCCAAAGGTGACAGTTTGGGACACCAAAGGGGATGGACTATAATTTGAGGATTTCATGTATCCATTGAGTGTTAATGCTTTGTTCCGGTGCTCTTTGGTAGGAGCACCTTAATCTCCATAAGTTCCTTTTGTCCCCGTTCATAGCGGGATGGTAGGACAAAAGATGTTGTGCAAGTTCTTATTGCAAGCACACACAACTACCTACGGGATACATGCCTAATGTTTGATATTTGCCAAGATGATCCTTGCTTTTCTGTGTGCCTTTGTAAGGCCCGATATGCGGTACTGTTTCAGATCTAGGTGTTTCCACCAAGATCCGGGGACGAAGCACATATCAGTCCCACCGCGACATATGACAAAGCCATATGCCCCGGATTTCCAACATGATATCACAACATTACAGATACAAGGATACAACATCTCATACAATCGGCATACAACTGCCTTAAATACAATATAACAACGGAAGATACATGTCTGAGTACAGACTACAATCAAAAGCCTACTGGCAAAGAGAAAAACATCGATCCCCATAACCACACGGGTCCAGGCCCTCCGCCGGGATCCGCCTAACTAGTCGTCGTCGAGTCTCCACGTGAAACGTCGATCGCCATACCTGTTGTCGATCAAGAACCCTGAAAAGAGTTTGGGGGTAGTATCATGAGTACAGAGGTACTCAACATCCAACTATAGTGGTCAACTGACCCAGCAAGGACTTCATCACTCGTCATTCTAGGACAACTAGTAGTTTACGGTAAGGATGGGGTAAGTGGTGAGGTTGCTGCCGCACTAGCATTTATGAAGTGGCTAACGATCTAGAGAGTAAGATAAGAAGCCAAGCATTCGATGAGGAATCGCCTCCAACAAGTCTGCTATCCACCTACTACGCAAACATAACACCTGTCCTATCGTTGTCCTCCTCTTCGCATCCCGACGAAGAAGAAGCAGTCAAGGCACACACATGTTGATCAAGTTATATTAAAATTATCTCAGTTGTTGTTGTCTATGAACAAGGAGTAGGTCTCAAGTCGTCCATAACCGTGGACACGGCTTCTCGAAAAGATTTAACCCCGCAGGGGTGTACCAACTGCCCATTACAAGGCTCCGCACGCACGCCCATCTCTCTTAGTTGCTACCCATCACAGGCAACCATTTTATGATTTAGTTCCAAGAGATCCGAAACGACAGGTCCCTCTAACTAACAACGAACAAATCCGGGTGGCCCCCGGGGAGTCGACACCCAATCCAAAAGATGGCCACGCTCTCGGATCGGACTCTTCCGTCTCAACAGGGTTTGGGTTACCGAGACGCCTCACGTGAGGCCTCGGGCCCTCGCCGGTCAAAGGTGGACCAACAGGTAAACCATGTCTCCGCTGGTCCGGGTTGTTTAAAAATTGCGAGGGGATCCACCAAGCACACACACGAGGTTTCAAATGGTAAATCAGCTCAGGCCACCACTAGAAATGTTTGAAGCTAGATAGGTAAGAAAAGGGGACCCCATAAAATCTCACACGCGGTTAGGCACGCTCAGTATTAAAACCAATACCCGGAACTCGGATCCTAGGTGACTCGAATGGAACAAAGCGTCGGGGCGGGATAGCCTAGAACTTCCATCCTTCGTCGAATATAGTCAACATTATAATAATCATATCATCAACAACAATATAATAATGTGATATCCCAAACCAAGGAGTAACAGGGTAACATCGTAGCATCCTAAGCATGCATACTAAGCAGGGGCCAAGCAACGAACAATAGTAACATAGCAGTACATGGTTTGCTGGGAGGGGACATGGCTGTATCGGTTTGAAGGAGGTTGTAAACATGTGGTAGGATCAAACATCGAACCTAACCTAGACTAGCATGCAAACCGCTGGTTGAAATAGAATGGATCATAAGTAATGTATAGTCCTTGCCTATTGATAAGTCGGGTTCCGAAGGTGGAGTTGATCGCAAGCTCGCATCGTCTCCGAGAGGTACCCGCGAGGCACACAAGACGATAAACACTGGAAAGCAATCAAAGAGTAGGCACTCTATTACTACGGGGCAAACACGAGCAAGCATCAACAAGAAGCAACACGAGACATCGCACCTACCGTCGAGAGCGGTTACTAACAATTTAAGTGGAGTAATCGTCACACACGACGATACCGCACATTTACAAAGGTTCAAGTTTTTTAGCTATAGGTGATCAACAAAGGTTGTTAACATGGCAACTCAAGCAAGCATGGCATAGCGCACAAACATGGCAAGAGGTGAAGCACAAAGTAAACTATCTATGCTAGTCAATTTAAGTGAGGCACAACCTAAACATGGCATAACACTAAGTGCCGCACGATGATTAAAACATTTGATAATGTTCTGTCCTAAACTATATTTTATTATTTTATTAGCAAGCAAGAGCAGCAAAAACACAATCTACATGCAATTCTAGTCAAGTTACATATAAAGAACATTTTAAACAGAGCAACGGTTAAAAAGTTATTGCAATTACAGTTTACAGTGGCAAGCAGTTGTAATTAGCAGTCAAACATCATGTAAACAAGGTCAAACATGGCAAAAAGCAACATTTTAATAAACTACACGTAAAACGGAGCAACTTTCATGTAGAAAGCGTCTCCATCGGAGCTATCGGTGAAAAGTTATAGCACTCGCAATAAAACAACACAATCTGCCAAAAATAAATAAATACAGAAAAGGAAAAAAAAACTATCGGGCCAACAGTACTGGGCCGAGCCCAACTACACAACAACTAATAAAAAAACAAACAACAAACAAAAATGGCTGGGCGCCTCACCTCATGGGCCTGGCCCATCAGGGGGCCTGGGAGGCCAAGGAGGTCGGCTGGAGGTGGGCTTGGAGGTGGCACCTGGGCCTTGGGGCGCTGCAGGCCGGCCCACAGCGGCTGCAGTGGTTCGAGCGAGGGCACGGGCTTCGTCCGCATGAGCGTGCGTTCCAGGGGCCGCCGGCGGCGACGGTTGCTGGCCGGACCTCGCCGGATCCGGCGCGGCGGCGGACGAGAGCAGCGGGAACGGGCGCGGGAGGAAGAGATCCAGCCGGTGGTGAGGCCTACGGTGGTTCCCCGGTCTGGCGGTGAGCTCTTGGAGCTTTGATTCATGGCGGCAAGAAAGAACAGGGAGAGAACAGAGGTTAGAGATGGAGGGATAAGGAGGAAGGAGAAGGAGGACGGGGGTGGTGCGGCCGTGACCTACAGGTGCCGGCGGCGGCGGCTGCCTTGGCTCGCCGGCCGAGCAGCAGCGCGCAGGCGGCGGGGTTGAGCGGGAGGAGCTCGGGGATGAGAGAGGACCTCGGGCGGCTCGGGTGGCCGTGGGGGCCACGTGGACGGCTGGGAGCCCTCCGATCTGGATCTGACGGTCCAGATCGAGGGTTAGGGCTAGGGTTTCGAAAAATTTGAGGCAGATTGGGCAGATCTGCGAATTTTCAGGGGGTGGCTGCAATTTGTGTTAGGGAAACCCTAGAGAGAGGTGGGAGTGTGGTGGTCTTTATATAGCCCCGGTGGCTGGCAGTTTGCAAAAACATCCCCGGTTTTTCTCTCGCGCGCGCGGTGCTCACGTTTCTGACCGCCGGGGGTCCGCAGGACCTCCGATTCGGGTAAAACTTCGAACTGCGCGATCAGCGCATCGAGCCGGAGGCATTCACCTCGCGCTGGAACCGTTCCGAAAACACTTACCGGCGCGCTATAAAAATATCCCGTTTAATTATTAAACGGGGTTTTCGTTCCGTTGGCTGCGGCTGGTCTCGTGCGATTTTCGCGACGGTGATCGGGTGAAACCCGGTGTCGCAAAGGTCGAGTGTCGAGGTAGCTAGGGTCGGTCTTCGTCCGATACGAGATAAGAGGGGGAAAAATAATCGCCGATCGATAAATCGGGGATGCAAATACCGCAAACAAATCAGACAATCAAATAATTCACACCGAAAACAAAATTTTTAATTTTTGTGAAAACTGGGCTGTTACAGCCTTGCCCCGTGTTAAAATCTATTACATGTTCACTCTCATCCAAGCAGCGCCCAACCATCTATCTCTCTAGCCTACAGTGTTTTAATCCTACTAGTTACTAGTTGTTACTTTTGCTGTTTTACTTCACTATCATATCACCGTTGCTATTAATATCTCGTTGCAAGCAAGTATTTTTCAGGTGCGGTTGACTTGACAACTCGAATGTTAAAGGTTATAAATATTCTTTGGGAATCCCCCCTCCCGCGTCGCCCCTCCTCTGGCGACACGGGGGAACCCACCTCCATCGCCGCCGCGGTCCCTTCCTCCCTCCCTCCAGTCTCGCCGCCGCTAGAGGTGGCCGCCGGCAAACGCTGCGCGTGCCCCAGGGATGGTGGCGGCGGGTCCATGTGCTGCTGCTCGCGTCCTGTCGCCCGAGGAGGGGCGGCTGCGGCGGTTTCTCGACGGCGGCTCATCGCGAATGGTTGGCGGCCGGATCCGTGGAGCTGCTGCTCGGATCTGCCTTTTGGGGTGGGCGACAGGTGGTGGTGTGGTTGCTGCGGGTGGTGGTGGCCGGAGGTGGCAGGCGCGCTGGCGGCCAGATCTAGCAACCGGGGGGGGGGGTCGCAGATGCTTCTCCTTAGGTGGCTCGGGGCTGGCCTCGCTTGCATCTTGCTCGTGGGGCAGTCTGGCTAGCTGTGCTGGGCTAGTCTCGGCCTGGCTGGGGCTGGCCGGATGGTTCTGCTGGCCGTGTGGCGTGGCTATCAGTGCTGGTGGCGAGTGTTCTGCTTGGGATGGTCTTCTCCATCTTTGTCAGATTTTTGCGCAGGTGGTGGTGCGAATGCTGGCCTGACCATCCCCTGGTTAGGCTGCGCGGCCGTCTTTCACTGGTTCGTTGAGGTGTGTTTATCAATTGGGGCGAAAGCCTTGCTCCATTGGAGCCAGCGACGGTGGCGCTTGCGGGTGTCACTAACCTTCTTGAAGGCGTTGTTGTCATATTGCTAACGCCTCTCGTTGTCGGTTTGCTGTGGGTATATGCTTAAACTCTAGGTGAAAACCTTGCATCGGCTTTGTCAATGCCGACGGTAGCGGCGTCTATGGACGTCGCTTTCCTCGCAGGAGGTACCGTCGTAGAGCTCCAGCATCCATAGTTTTTCGTTTTGTGGTCTCCGGGTGAAAACCTAAGATCTGACTTGTCGGGTCGGATGCCGGTGTTGTGTCCTTCACATCACTACCTCCTTGGAGGCGTCATCTTGGGGACCCTAACATCGACTCTCGTTCCTTCTGTTGATTTGACTGTTACGCGAGATGGTTATGGTGATGGTTGGTGTTTGGTGGTGGTGGTAGTTTGGTGGTGTTCTCTGGGAGTCGGCAGCGGTGCCTCAGTTGCCGCAGGGCGGCCAATTTCCTCCCTTGTGAAGGTGTCTCGCCCTTTGCTCCGGAAGCTCAAGATCTCCCGTGGTTGCCGTTGTGTTGCGGCGAGCTTGCTGCTCTTGGTGCTGTCTCGGTTCATCTTTGCCCTGTGATGGCGCAAGAAGCCTCCTCAACTGGTTAATCATTCTGACTTTCCTGGAGGAGACCTCAGTCAAGGTTCGTGTTGTGACACTCGTTGATTGTGGATTCTCCTGAGTAGCGCCATGGAGCTCAGCTGCGCACGCCAGTAGTGCGTTAGGACTATTGCAACAGAATGGTATTGTGATCTCTAGACGGCACCCCGCATCTACTTGTGCCTTTCATGTGGCGGTCCTTAGGTTTGCTAGCTAGGCGGGCTCCGTCCTGGTTGTCCCTTCTTGTTTGGTTTTCGGCCCGGTTTCCCTTATAAACGGGGTCAATTTGTTAAGGTTTTCGATCCGGTTTTCCTTATAAACTGGATCACCCCTCTGGCATTTTGGCCATTTTGAGAAATATATTCAGGTGGAGGGACTCCTCCCCCGGTGAGTTACTCAAAAAATATATATTCTTTGGCTCCCCTTGTGTCGAATCAATAAATTGGGTTATCTTAACCGCGAAGACTATCTCGATCCCTACAGTTGAGGGTCATCAAGTACTGTTTTCTGGCGCCGTTGCCGGGGAGCATAGCTTTATTTACAAGTCTACTTTAAGTATTCTGTCTGCTGCACTTTATCCACTATGGATAAGAAAGGAGACCCCAAGGTTCCGATCTTACCATCCACTACAAGAAAAGGTACTGTTTTGAGCACTAGTGCTACACTTGATTCACCTTCAGTTATAAGTAAGTTTTCTTCACCACCACCACCAAATGCTACTTCCACTGAGTCTGTTACTATGTCCGATACTTTTGATGATGCTTCTACTACTTTTAAGGAAATTGGTTTTCTTGGTCGCTATCTTGAAACTCAAATGGCTAAGGTTGCAGCATAGTCTGAGTCTGAAACTCCTGCTACCTATTTTCCTACTTGCAAAGCCTTTGGTTACCCAGACTTGGATAAACTCAAGGAGAGACTTCTTGAGGATGATTATGTTATTCTTGATGATGATTTATGCAGGGAACTTACAAAGTGTGCCGACTCTGACCCTGGTGCTGTTAGGAAGCTACTTGAAAATCACTCCACGAAGAACAAGATTACTCCTGATCCTAAATTTGCTACATCTCCTATATGCATCATTGATCCTGATTATGATTTCTCTGTTGATCTTTCACTTATATCTACAGCTGAAGCTGACCCCTTTTATGGCAGAGAAAACAATGATGCTATGGCACACCTGACCAAACTCACTGAGTTAGGTGGCTTGTTTACTACTTATGAGAGGATACGAAACTTTTATGTGGCTAAGATTTTTCCTTTCTCTTTGAAGGGAGACGCTAAAGCATGGTATGATGCACTACCCTATGGTTCCATTAAGAGTCCTCAGGACTTAGCTCAATCTTTTGTTGATAAGTACTTTCCTGCTCATATGCAACATGTTGCTTTACAAAGAATTTATAACTTTAAACAGTTACAGGAAGAGCACCTCTCTAAAGCTTGGGGGAGGTATTGCAGTTTAATTAAGGCTAGACCAGGACATGGAGTCCCTAAGAATGAATTACTTGATGTATTTTATGCTGGTCTATGATGCTAGCAAGGAAATACTTCTCGCCCTTCATTGGTTACCCCAAGTGGAAGGCTGAGATGTAGCGTAGAGGTAATTTCCCTCGGTGAATATACCGAGGTTTGTCTCCCATAGGACTCCGACAACGACAAGTAGGTGACAACGACGCTAGAATTTACTAGCGCGAGATGACGTGGACCTGCACACTGATACAAATAGCTTTGCTCCCAACGAGTACAAAGAGGTTATCAATCTCTCCGGCCTTGTTGTTTACAAAGGTTCAAACGCAAGAGATAAAAGGTAATGATAAATGCAGCTGGAAAGTAAAACATAAAGTAAATTGAGAGTGTAAACAGTGGTGGAAATATGGATCGGGATCCCATGATGTTCACTAGTGATGTCTCTCTCCCAAAAGACGATAAAACTACTATGCGAGGTAAACAAATCACAGCTGGGCAATTGACAGGATTACGGGCGCAAACTAATGCTAACTATGCTACAAAGAAAGGAAGAGGCTCAAAAGCATGGGCGGTACGCCAAAATAAGTAGACCGAAATCCATCTGCATCTACTACTAATAACCCACCTTGAGATATCTATCCAGAACATCTCGCTGGTATTAAGTTGCGAGCCCCACCCAAAGTGTAAACCCAAAGCAATAGACAACTGCATTAAAAGAACTTTGCGTAAAGTAAACAATCCTTGCAACCGCGGTTACAAGCACCATTGTTTTCCCCCTTGTGGCAACAACACATCCCCTAGACTCATTTCTCTGTCACTCAAGCTAGTCATCAGGGGGCATGAACCCACAATCACGCATAACGCTCCCTCTTGGAGTCACTACCTAGTACCTACTAATTGGACAAAGCAATAAACAACAACAAAGAACATGCAAGAATTACTCAAGAAAAAAAATATAAAAGATAAGAACCAAATATATTACTCAATCACAATCTGAACATAGTCTCATAATCCATGAGATCCCAGCAAACTCAGCATAGCAACAACAGAAATAATTAAATATGTGCCTTGATCATGTAGGGCAGCTAACAAGGTCTAATCCATGAAGAACAAAGAGGGGAGGAGAACATCACATAGCTACTGATCATGGACCCATGGTCCAAGGTGGACTACTCGCGGATTGTCTGGGAAGCGTCCATGATGGTGGAGAAGCTCCCGGAGGTCAATCCTCCCTCCGGCAGGGTGCCGGGAAGGGGTCTTCTGGTGCTCCCGATCTCGGAAGCGCGTCGCGGGGGGACAGAGGCAAGATCGCAAAAAGGGTTCTGTCCTCGAGGGTTTCGGAGGACGGGGAATATATAGGCGAAGGGGGCAGCCAGGGGTCCAGGCGGCCCCCTGGCGCGACCCCACTCTAGGCCGCGCCGGGAGGGCGCCTGGGGCCCTGGTGGGTCCCCTCCGCCTCCCCCTTCGGGACTCTAGAAGCTTTCGAAGCGCTGATTTTTATTGGATTTTCCGAGAAATTTTTGGAGCATTTTTAATACGGGGTAAACCTGAAATAGAAAAACAGCAAAAAATAGGAACTGGCACTGGGGTGCACTGAGTTAATAGGTTAGTCCAAATATGATCAAAAGTGTATGAAAGTGTATCTAAAACATAGCAATATCACACAAAACATGCATGGAGCAAGCATAAATTATCGATACGTTTGGGGCGTATCAACATCCCCAAGCTTAATTCCTGCTCGTCCTCGAGTAGGTAAATGATAACAAGCATAATTTCTGTGGTGACATGCTAACAACCATATAAGAACTTTTAAGTAAATAAATCAAGGTATGTAATTCAATTCAAGTCATAACAAGGAAGAGTCTATATTACCATTGAAACAAGCAACATAAGAACATAAAGGTGCAAGAGCTCTTGCTGTCCGTGACTCGAATGTCTCCAGATGGTGTTTGCGCGCAAGAAGTGGGAGATGGGAATACGAGAGAGAAAAAATATTTATTCGTTGAGAACTCAATCTACTAAAGTTTCACACTTAGTCTTCTTTGGAATCTTATCTTGACTCATCCCTAGACCACTAGCCAGGTACAAGTCAATTTGATCCACTCCCTTTCGATATTTTGAGCACTCATGCAATGGATGAGCCTAAGCACGAGAGTTGACACTTAGGATGACAAAGAGAGAGATATGGTGGAGGACGAACACAAAAAAGGTGTGAAAGGCTCACATCAATGAGGACAATCATAGGCGAGAGGGCCAAATGATAGATATGATGTGAGGAGTAGGGATTGCCATGCAACGGATGCACATACGAGCTAAGAAAAGCCTTCAATGGAATTAGTGGGGGTGCATAAAACTTGCTCGCTCAAGAAGACCTAGAGCTCATTTGAGGAGGCTCATCATTGGAATATACAAGCCAAGTTCTAAAGTGTGAAGGTCCCCACATAGCTATATGCATATATGATCATCTCTATAGAGTACAAGGTATAAGAGGGAGTACGAGTGTTGATCTCTCAAAAGGAATAGTAGTGTTGCCCCCTTCTCTCTTTTTATTTCTTTTTTTCTCTTTTTTATGTTTTTTTTGGTGGCCTCCATGGCTCTTTCTATTTAACTCTTATTTGTCCTCTTTGGGATCTTTTAAATTTGTCCTCTTTGGACATTTTCCTCACTTAAGGGCTACACTCTATTTTACAAGAACTATAGAAGATCTTTCACACTTTACAAGGTACTGAACATAAAGAAGATGTAGCTATCATGATGTATGCAAATGTATGCCTCTGCCAGTGTAGCAGGAACATGTATGACATGAAGATCAAGTCATGAGAAGGTGGATGTTGCATGGCAATATATCTCGGAAAAGCTATGGAAATGCCTCGATAAGTAGGTATGGTGGCTGTTTTGAGGAAAGATATAAGGAGGTTTATGATGACAGAGCATATCATGCCAAGGGTTTGGATTCACCGGCGAGGTGGACGCCAACTCTCGGAGTGAGAAGAGGGCAATGCGCGGTACCGAAGAGGCTAGCAAATATGAGGAGGTGGAAATGTCAACTTTCAATACTTACATTAGTCCGAAGAACTCATGCACTTATTATCGGTAACTCTCAATCTAATCATGAGCTTCACAAAGAGACAAGTACCCTGAGGAGGAGTGTATGGGGGTTGGTTATCCTTGCGCATCCTCGACTCATGGTACGTGAGTGTACTCTAATATCCGATCCCTCAAAAGATTACTGATCCATCTAGTAGCTAGAGTTCTAAACTAGTTATTGTAGACACAGACTTCCCAAAATATGACACCTATCAATAATAGGCTAGAGCTATTGACACCAAAAGTTCAAACATTACGCACAACAATACCTCAAAACTATTGCAAGTTACTAGTACAATTGAATAGCAACCACAATTACACACTTAAAGTCAAGACACAACTCAGTGCAACAACCAACTCTCTTAACAAGATAAACATGAAAACTAAAGAGAGTTCCAACAACAAACTAAACAAAAGCTCTTGAAAAAAATAAGCATGAAAACTAAGAGCTAAACATGACAGCAACTAAGAAAAGAAATAGAACACACAACAAAATAAAGATAAGCATGAAAATCCTATGATGCATTCTAGTTTGAAGTGGAGTGTGTTTCTCTCCCACACAAAGAAAGCTGGGTTCTAACTTGTTATTGAAGGGGTCGTTGCATAGAAAACAAAAAATTTCCTACAGTTGTAACAGCCAAGATCACATCTAGAAGATCACTTGTAACGGTTTGAGAAGGACTCACCCCCGAAGACCAAAAGCTTTAACGAGAACGATTCTCGTGGGTGATGTAGTCGATCACTTGCTGACCTCAAGGTCGTGATGAAGATGGGCGCCACAAACGGGCAGCGCCTCCGTAATCGGTCACACGTACGGATCAGCGACGACCTCCGCCCCTTGCTCCAGTTGGGCAGCGGAAGTAGTGGATCCTCGGGAACTCCAGCAGCACTACAACATAGTGGTGGTGGTGGTAGAGAAGATCTTGAGCAGGGCTTCGCCTAAGCACCGTACTCGTGAAATTGGATCAGCTAGCAAGGGGAGGAAGATGCCAACCAAAGGGCATATGAGAGATGGAGGAATGAGTGACTAGAGGGGTCTCCACCTCCTCCTTTTATAGGAGAGGGGGGCAGCACCCAAGGCGCCCCAAGAGGTGCCCCCACCTCTCCCCTCTTGATTGCTAGTGGAGTCTCCACTCACACATAATCAAGTGGCACTTTCTCCCATTTAACCTCCACTCAAAAACAAAGGTCTTCCAATTAAAACTCCTTTTAATTCACTTGTTTAATGTCACTCAAATTAATGAACACTTCATTTAATGAGTACTTCATTGATGAACACTTCATTCAATGAACACATTAACAATTATCCCCTTGCACTATTTCGATATCCCGAAACTATTCCGGCAGTTTTATCGAAACAGTCCCTGTGCTGTCCTGTGCTATCGAGTATTTTCTCCTGCGTTCCGTATCCACTTAAAACACGTCGACGAATCCTTAAGTGTGTCACCCTACGGTTCGTGAATAAAATGGACATGACTGAGACTCTTCTCCGATCAATAATCATCAGAGGGATCTGGAGATCCATGATGACTCCCACTTACTCAACGATGAACTAGTGATCGTGTGAACCATTACTCCGTAACCAATTCCTTTTGTCTCGCGATATTTTACTTGTCCGAGATCCGATCATTTGGTATCATCCATACCTAGTTCGATCTCGTTACCGACAAGTAATCTTTACTCGTTCCGTGATATAACATCCTCGTGAGCCAGTCACGTGCTTGCAAGCGATGTCAATGTGATATCACCGAGAGGGCCCAGAGTATATCTCTCCGTCATCTGGATGGACAAATCCCACTCTTGATCCATGAGCCTCAACTAACACTTTCCAAGTACCCAACGACACCTTTATAATCACCCTGTTACGGTGTGACGTTTGATGGAATCAAAGTACTCTTCCGGTGTCAGTGATTGACGTGATCTCATGGTCTAAGGATTAGAGTTACTTCGTGAAAGTTTGATACAACAATAGAAACTTGATGACATGATCGTATTGCTATAACTACTGTGGGTGTATGTTCATCACATCATTCTGCAATGACATGACCTTGTTATTAACAACATCCAATGTTCATGATCAGGAAACCATGATCATCCGTTAATCAACAAGCTAGTATAAAGAGAGGCATTACTAGGAACCTTTTCTCTGTTTATTAAACACACATGTATTAACGTTTCCGGTTAACACAATTATAGCATGAAAATAAACATTTATCATAAACATGGAATAAGATAATAACCACTTTATTATTGCCTCTCGGGCATATTCCCTTCAGTCTCCCACTTGCACTAGAGTCAATAATCTAGTTTGGTACTTGCGCATCCAACACCTATGGCATTCAGGTGTTATCCATATGCATTGCTAGTGGTAAACCTAATATCCAGATCTGACACTTCAGGTCCGTGTGTATTTGCATTTCTTTGCGTCTCTACGCATCACTCATTCACCAATGAGATGGCATTGCACAAATTTGGTCCTCCGGTGAGACCTTAGTCCCTTGAGCTCAAAACATGTTGAATCTATTGTCGTACAATAGATCTTCATAGTATTAGCTAGCTTGGAACTACACCTAGTTTGTCAAACAAACTTCTTGACACAAATGCCCTCCTTTGCTGCTGCTAGAGCAGTCATATACTTAGCCTTTCGTTGTAGTATTCGTTATAATGTCTTAACTTTGGAACGCATCCAAATCCATTTGGAACTATTCCAAATCTATCATGGAACTTTCTTCCATTACATTTTGCCACCTTAACATACCGCCAAAATTGAGATAAATTTAGATTGTATCTTGCGACAAAACTAGTATCAATGTAACACTTTACAATGAACTATTGTCCAACATACATAATATATATTCTTAGTCCTTCCAAAGCACGTAAGGATATCTTTACTATTGTCCAATGATCATCTTATGAATCATTCTGGTATATGCTCATAACATTTAGAGCATAGGACATTCTGGAATTGTACATATCATGGTGTACATGATTGATCAAATCATTCATGTGATTTTACTCACCAAGTGTCAAAACACTTGAATCTCGCTTCAACCTTTTCCATGCGGCAAGAACCTTTCTCGTCGTTTCCATATTGAACTTATTCAATATTTCATATATGTACTTCGGCACAACCATATTAGCACCTCAATCTATCTATATAGACCATATTAGCCCAATATACTGGTTTTGCCCAAATCTTCCATTAAAATCAATTTTTCAATGAAACTTCACCCGTGTCAATAAAAGATACATCATTTCCAATCAACAATATGTCTTCTACATAATGTATTAGAAATATGTCTCAGCGCTCCCACTTAATTTCTTGCAAAAGCAAGCATCTTCACCGTCTCTGATGAAACTAAACGTTTTAACAATTTCATCATGATGAAGATTCCAACTCCGCGAATGCTTATTTCAACCATTGAAATTTGCATGCTATTTTAGCATCCTTTGAATTAACAGAACCCTTTGGACCGTGTCCTGTACACGTCCTAGGTAACCATTCTATTAGAAGAACGTTGTTCCGTTTGTTCAACTACCATATACCAAAACTAGCATATGTAGTGGTTGCTACAATAATCCGTCCAGACTAAATATCGTTATGAAAGATCAAATCTTGTCATAGCCAACTCTTTGAACATAATCGTAAACCATTTTAACGATATGTTGAATATTTCATAGATGTGAGAACATCCACGTCTGTTTCTTTATAGATCCAAACACGGTATCTAGAGGGTCTTCCAAGTTCAGAAACTTGGTTTCTCGTGTATGGAACTATCACGGATTTTATAGCTTCTAGCCATTTTGACGGAGTCAGGGCCCATCATTGCTTCTTTGCATGTAGTCGGTCCATTATTATCAAATAACAATGATTCAATCTCAACTCTTACTATTTGATCGATTATCCGAACTACGCAGTTCAATAGGAACTTAGATCGCCGTGACCACAACCTTTGGGACACGGGAGCCAAGAGCATTGCGGCCGCTTCCGGGACACTTTCCGGCACTGCGCCACTTAGCACATAAAGCTTAGGTTCAACAACCTAATCGAAGTTCTACTGTCCTCCCACTTAACTTTTCGCAAAAAATTCCTTCTCAAGAAACTTGATGCACTTAGCCACAAAACACTTTTGTCTTTAGTGTTATGGAGGAATACCCAACGGTTACTTTGGAATAACTTACAAAGACGCATTTTATCCGACTTTGGTTGTAAACATTTTACATATGCCTTGCATACCAAAATTTAAGAAAAGACAAATTGGGTTTTATCCCATTCCATAACTTATATGGTGTCATTTCAACGGATCTCTATGGCGTTCTTTTCAGTGAAAAGCGGTAGTCTCTAAAGCTTAATCCTTAAAATATAACGGCAATTTTTATAAATAACACCTTTGATCCTTACCATGTCAAACAAGGTTTGATTAGATCTCTTGAACACTCCATACTCCTATGGTGTTTCGGGAAATGCAAGTTTTGGAACGATTCCTAAACTCTCAGGCATTTGCTAAACTTTTAACTCAAAAATCTTCTTTTATGATCCAATCATAAACTCTTATTTTCTCGTTACAATGATTTTCACTTCATCTTGAAATTTATTTGAACATTTTCAAACATTTCATACTTCTTCCTTATCAAGTAAATATACACATATATCCACTCAAAACCTTGGTTAAAGTATATGAAGTTATAAGACCCACCACACACGGCTACACATAATGAACTATACACATCAACATGTATAATGTCCAATAAGTTAGTCGTCCGTCCTTCTTTGCCTATGAACGGAGTTTCAATCATTTCTAGGAAATTCTTACAAGCGCCAGTTGATTCAAAATCAAAAGACTCCAAAATTCCACCAACATGGAGTTTCTTCATGTTATCTTTCCAATATGATTTAAACGGTGTTTCAATCATCTCTAGAAATTTCTCACAACCGTCAATTGATTCAAAATCAAAAGACTCCAAAATTCCATCACCATGGAGTTTCTTCATGTGTTTCTTTCCAATATGATTCAAACGGTGGTGTCACTCATAAGTGATCTTCTAATCATTTGTCTTGCGACATGTTTAGCATCAGTTATTATGGATGTGATTTCTCCAACAAGATTAATAGAGTTCATCCATCTTCTATGAATATGGTGATAATTTGAACAACTATTGTTCGTATAACACCAGAACAGAATAACAATTATTCAAATAAATCTTGAAGGCTAGGTTTAATTCCAACGATAAACACAATAACACTTTATTTTGTTCTTGATGAGAATCATCCCATATTCATTTGCTAGTTACTCAGGCCATTGCAACTCTTGTATTGCGTTGTTCCGTATGACACTTCATACCAACCAATCAGTATCCAATACTCAAGAATCACACTGTTTAACAAGCAATGAATATACCCATAACATGTATATCATCTATATACCCGAGCTGGACATTTCCAGTCTTTTCCTTTTTCTTTTCGCCAAAATATTTTTCAGATCCTCTTTCAGCAATTCCTTTCCTTTTTAGAAGAATTTATCAACATCACTTGTGGCACCATTCAAATGACACATAATCCAAAGTGTGTTAGTCAAATACTAACACCCTTTGATTCTCACTTTGATGTAGATCACCGTCATCAAATGTTTGGTGTTCTTCCAAATTCCATTCTTTAGTAATCTTATAGTGTATTAAACATTTTACCTACATCTTCCATTCATCCTATCATGACAACTTTCATGACAAAACTACCATAGCTCATAGGGACAAACTGTGAGTACAATATTAGTTCCCAAAACCTTTTTGGGAGATTAGGACACATAGTGTCTCCAACCTTCACAAATTCTCATACAATATGAGAACATGTTTCTCACTAAATTTTACTCTATCACATTGCAACTAAAATTGTTTCAGATATCGCTTATATCTTCCACACATGATAGTTTCTGAAACAATCCTTTCAGCTCCTAGATAACCTTGATAATAACAAACAACATTTGAATATCAAGGATCATGGATGCAAGTGTGATACTTAGACACTAACATTGGAATTGTTACTCTCGATTTAATACACATTATTAAACTTCATGGAGCAAGCAAGGTTTTCTAAAGTTTGCAATAAGACTTTAAACTTTAGATTGACACTCAAACAATACGGTACCAGTCCGTAAAGTTAAATATCCAGAATTCTATAGTTCTATTATCTCAATTATAGCTAAGCGCAAAGGTAGTAAACAAATGCCAATGACTACAACGAACTATGCAAATTCACTTTGATTTAGTTCATGATAAAATGAGTTCATCTAACTCCCACTCCAAAACAACATCCCTCGAGTCGTCTTTGGTGATTACACGAACCAAATTCACTACACCACGACCGATCATCATGTGAGGCAGTGTAGCTGCAATGGCGAGCATCTCAATATGGTTCATCATATCATCCATATGACTCGTGCTTAACTTTTTGGTCCATGTTCCGAGGCCATGTCTGTACATGCTAGGCTCGCCAAGTAGAACCTTAGTATTTGCATGTGTTTCAAGGCCATGTCTGTACATGCTAGGCTTGAAAACACCCGTTGTATGCGAACGTAGAGTCTATCACACCCGATCATCACGTGGTGTCTCGAAACGACGAACTTTCTTAACGGTGCATACTAAGGAAGAACATATAATGATCCTTGATATTAAGTGAGAGGGATCATCTTATAATGCTACCGCAGCGATCATGATCGTAACTAAGCAAAATAAGATGCATAAAAGGATAAACATCACAAGCATGGATAATGTGATATGATATGGTCCTTCTCGCAATAGATCTCCATCTTTGTGCGTCTTGGTATGATCTCCATCATGCCACCGGCGCGGCACCAAGGTCCATGGCGCCACCACCATGGTCGTCCTTCTCCATTACAATATATCTCATGGATATATCTACAGCACGCAGGCCTTAAAAAGGAAAAACACAACCATATGGCTCCTGCCGGTTGTTTACAATAAATCTCATTTCATACAACAATTTTGTAACAATGACCATATCACATCACATGCCCTGCAAAAACAAGTTAGACGCTTCTAAATTATCTTTGCAAATTTTACGTGGTTTTGGGCTTCCTAGGAAAGAACCGATCTTACCTACGGACAAGAACCACAACGTTGATTCGCTAGTTGTTTCTTTTCATCCCTTTCATGGGCCCTCCGTTGCAAATGCCATATCACTAATGTTAGAGAAACTGACACCCCCAAAGCCACTTTATACGGTACAAGCCGTATGTCAAGCGTGACACGCAATCTGCGCTTAGGGCCGCTTCAATCCAACATTGCCGCAATATGAACAAGTGCACAAAAGAGGGTAACAACTAGAGGATCAACGCCCACATCTCTATGTGTTCTAACCGTACAAAGCATCTACGCATAGACGAGGCTCTGATACCACTGAAGGGGTCGTTGCATAGAAAACAAAATTTTTCCTACGGTTGTAACAGCCAAGATCACATCTAGAAGATCACTTGTAACGGTTTGAGAAGGACTCACCCTCGAAGACCAAAAGCTTTAACGAGAACGATTCTCGTGGGTGATGTAGTCGATCACTTGCTGACCTCAAGGTCGTGATGAAGATGGGCGCCACAAACGGGCAGCGCCTCCGTAATCGGTCACACGTACGGATCAGCGACGACCTCCGCCCCTTGCTCCAGTTGGGCAGCGGAAGTAGTGGATCCTCGGGAACTCCAGCAGCACTACAACATAGTGGTGGTGGTGGTAGAGAAGATCTTGAGCAGGGCTTCGCCTAAGCACCGTACTCGTGAAACTGGATCAGCTAGCAAGGGGAGGAAGATGCCAACCAAAGGGCATATGAGAGATGGAGGAATGAGTGACTAGAGGGGTCTCCACCTCCTCCTTTTATAGGAGAGGGGGGCAGCACCCAAGGCGCCCCAAGAGGTGCCCCCACCTCTCCCCTCTTGATTGCTAGTGGAGTCTCCACTCACACATAATCAAGTGGCACTTTCTCCCATTTAACCTCCACTCAAAAACCAAAGGTCTTCCAATTAAAACTCCTTTTAATTCACTTGTTTAATGTCACTCAAATTAATGAACACTTCATTTAATGAGTACTTCATTGATGAACACTTCATTCAATGAACACATTAACAATTATCCCCTTGCACTATTTCGATATCCCGAAACTATTCCGGCAGTTTTATCGAAACAGTCCCTGTGCTGTCCTGTGCTATCGAGTATTTTCTCCTGCGTTCCGTATCCACTTAAAACACGTCGACGAATCCTTAAGTGTGTCACCCTACGGTTCGTGAATAAAATGGACATGACTGAGACTCTTCTCCGATCAATAATCATCAGAGGGATCTGGAGATCCATGATGACTCCCACTTACTCAACGATGAACTAGTGATCGTGTGAACCATTACTCCGTAACCAATTCCTTTTGTCTCGCGATATTTTACTTGTCCGAGATCCGATCATTTGGTATCATCCATACCTAGTTCGATCTCGTTACCGACAAGTAATCTTTACTCATTCCGTGATATAACATCCTCGTGAGCCAGTCACGTGCTTGCAAGCGATGTCAATGTGATATCACCGAGAGGGCCCAGAGTATATCTCTCCGTCATCTGGATGGACAAATCCCACTCTTGATCCACGAGCCTCAACTAACACTTTCCAAGTACCCAACGTCACCTTTATAATCACCCTGTTACGGTGTGACGTTTGATGGAATCAAAGTACTCTTCCGGTGTCAGTGATTGACGTGATCTCATGGTCTAAGGATTAGAGTTACTTCGTGAAAGTTTGATACAGCAATAGAAACTTGATGACATGATCGTATTGCTATAACTACTGTGGGTGTATGTTCATCACATCATTCTCCAATGACATGACCTTGTTATTAACAACATCCAATGTTCATGATCAGGAAACCATGATCATCCGTTAATCAACAAGCTAGTATAAAGAGAGGCATTACTAGGAACCTTTTCTCTGTTTATTAAACACACATGTATTAACGTTTCCGGTTAACACAATTATAGCATGAAAATAAACATTTATCATAAACATGGAATAAGATAATAACCACTTTATTATTGCCTCTCGGGCATATTCCCTTCAGTTATGAAAAGCAAGAAAATCTAAATAAACTAGGAAAAGTAAAGAGCGAGACGCTCCAAGCATAGCACATAACGGATGAAGTGATAAAAATATAGTGAGACGAAGGACGAACTGATGATTGTTGAAGGAGAAGGGGATGCACGGGGGCATCCCCAAGCTTAGACGCTTGAGTCTCCTTGAATATTTATTGGGGATGCAAGTTGTTTAATCATAAGAGTGCAATTATCTTAGTCTAGAGGGTGCACTAGCATAGATCCACCCACTCAACACTTAACAACACAACACATAGTACCGATGCGGAATATGGCGAAAGCACGTGACTATTTCTCCCGTGTGTCCTCAAGAACGTTTTATCCTTGATAAGTTCAGTTGATAAGCCTCTCCTTTGCTCAAAAGTATTGGGCTACTTGTTACTCCTTAGTGCTTTTTATTTTGCTCGCTTTTACCTATTTGTTGCTTATATCGAAACCTCCTAAAAAGTTATCTTTCAGTTCCTACAACTATTTCTTTACCAAAGTCACCTACTAATACCTTCTGCTCTTCGTTGGGTTCGACACTCTTATTTATCGAAAACGCTACAAACGATCCCCTACAGTTGAGGGTCATCAAGTATTGTTTTCTGGCGCCGTTGCCGGGGAGCGTAGCGCTATTAGTAAGTGAAGCTGGTAAGGAAGTTTTTATATTTATGTTTTTATTCTTCCCGCTGCTGCTTTTGTCCTTATGCACACCTCTACTCTTGGATCGTTGTTTATGGGGAAATGCCTCACAATTGTGGTTATCACTCCTACCCCTACTGAAATTGTGCCTTACAAAATACCGTCTGGTATTGTCAGTTATATCTTATCTAATCGTTATGCAGGAGATAGACATCCAGGTGAACACTTGCTATATTTCACACAACTATGTTCATTATTTAAGCTTGTAGGTGTGTCGCTGGAATTCATCATGAAGAAATTATTCTCCATATCACTTATAGGTAAAGCTTCAGATTGGTATAAGCTCCTTGATAACTCACATCTACTTAATTGGGAAGAGCTTATGCCTCTCTTTTATACAAAGTTTTACCCTCTTCATGAAATTCATCAAGACATGAATTACATCTACAACTTTTGGTCTCGCGATGGAGAGAGCATCGCTCAAGCTTGGGGGAGACTTAAATCCCTGATGTTCAAATGTCCTATCCATGAACTCCCCAAAGATATTATAATTACAAATGTTTATGACAGGCTTTCTCGTCAGGATAAGGAGATGTTGGATGCCTCCTCTAGCGGGGTATTCCAAATAAGAAGCGTCGAAGAAAAATGGGATCTCATCGAGAGGATCCAGAAGAATACTGAAGACTGGGAAATCGATAAAGGTATTGAACCTGCTATAAACTATGGGCATGATTACATTGAGAGCTATGTGAAAACTGATTATTTTAATACATTTTGTTCTAAGATTGGTCTTGATTCCCAGCTTATGATTGATTTTTGTAAGAACTTTGCCTCTCACATTGACTCTTCTAAGAAGGAGAAGGATCAGTATCATAAACCCTTTAAAGAGTTACCTGTTGATATTCATGTTGCTGAACCTATTCTGCCTGCAGTTTTTTATGAAAACCCCCTTTTTCCCTCAAGGATAAGGGAGCACTCTTTTGTCACATGCATAATAAACAAAAGTGAGAGACGAACTGACGAACCTGAGGACCTGATCAAGGTCGATCCTCAAGTTGCGATGGTTAAATATTTAGTTACTAATGATGTTTCGGATTCCAAGATAAATATTTGTGTTGTTTCAACTGACATTGTTACAGCCAAGAATAAGATCCCAATTTCAGGTACACCAGTAGTATCTGTCAAAATAGGAGATCACAACTATTACGGGCTTTGCGATCTGGGATCCAGTGCTAGAGCTATTCCTTATTCACTCTATCAGGAGATCATGGGTGAGATTTCACCCTGTGAATTTGAAGAGATTGATGTTACTGTTTATATAGCAAACAAAGAAACTATCTCTCCCATTGGAATTGTGAGAGATGTTGAAGTCTGATACACGAGATAACTTCTCGCCCTCGTTGGTTACCCCAAGTGGAAGGTGAGATGTAGCGTAACGGCAAGTTTCCCTCGATGAAGATACCGAGGTTTTAAGATTGTCTCCCGTAGGACTCCAAGGTCGACAAGTAGGTGGTTCGGCAAGTGAGGCGCCGTTTGAAGATAATCACTTGCTTCTCCTGGACCTGCACACACACAGATAGCTTTGCTCCCAACGAGTTCAGAGGAGTTGTCAATTCCTCCGGCCTTGTTGTTTACAAAGGATAAAACGCACAGGATAATAATGATAGATAGTGATAGCTACGAAAAAGTAAATACTGAAAGTAAATTGATAGTGTAAACAGTGGTAGTAATATGGACCGGGGTCCCATGATGTTCACTAGTGATGTCTCTCTCCCAAAAGACGATAAAATAGCCATGCGAGGTAAAAAAATCACAGCTGGTCAATTGACAGGATTATGTGCGCAAACCAATGCTAATTATGAAAAACAGAAAGGAAGAGGCTCAAAAGCAGGGACAGTACGCCAAGACAAGTAGACCGAAATACATATGCATCTACCCACTAATCATCGACCTTGAGATATCTATCCAGAACATCTCGCTGGTATTAAGTTGCTAATCCCACCCAAAGTGTAAACTCAAAGCAACGGACAACTGCATTAAAGAACTTTGTGTAAGGTAAGCAATCCTTGCACCCGCAAGTACAAGCACCGTTGTTTTCCCCCTTGTGGAAACATCACATCCCCTAGACTCATGTTTCTGTCACTCAAGCTAGTCATCGGGGGGCATGAACCCACAATCATGCATAACGCTCCCTCTTGGAGTCACTACCTACTACTTGGCCAAAGCAATAAACAGCAACGGAGAACATGCAAGAGTTACTCAAGAACATAAATATAAAAGAAGAGAATCAAATATATAACTCAATCACAATCTGAACATAATCTCATAATCCATCGGATCCCATCAAACTCAGCATAGCAACAGCAGAAAGATTACATATGTGCCTCGATCATGTAGGGCATCTCACGAGGTCTAATCCATGAAGAACAAATAGGGGAGGAGAACATCACATAGCTACTGATCATGGACCCATGGTCCAAGGTGGACTACTCACGGTTCAACCGGGAAGCATCCATGGTGGTGGAGAAGCTCCCGGAGGTGATTCCTCCCTCCGGCAGGGTAGCGGGAAGAGGTCTTCTGGTGCTCCCGATCTTGGAAGCGCGGCGGCGGAGGAAAAGAGGAGAGATCACGAAAAAGGGTTCCGTCCCCGAGGGTTTCTCGTCACGGGGAAGAAATAGGCGAAAGGGGGCAGCCAGAGGTGGGCCAGGGGCTCCAGGCGCCCCCCTGGCGCGGCCAGGGGCCTGGCCGCGCGCTCTGGCCACCTGGGCCCCCTGGCTCCCCTCTGGCCCCTCTCGGGCTCTTCGCGAAGCTTCCGGTACGCTGATTTTTCCTATATTTTTTCCAGAATTTTTCTGGTACTTTTAATAAGGGGGAAACCTGAAATAGAAAAACAACAGAAAACAGGAACTGGCACTGAGGTGCACTGAGTTAATAGGTTAGTCCAAATATGATCAAAAGTGTATGGAAGTTCATCAATATCATAGCAATATCACACAAAAGAGGCATGGAGCAAGCAGAAATTATAGATACGTTTTGGACGTATCAACATCCCCAAGCTTAATTCCTGCTCGTCCTCGAGTAGGTAAATGATAACAAGCATAATTTTTGTGGTGACATGCTAACAACCATATAATAACTTTGTAAGTAAAGTAATCAAATCATGCAATTCAATTCAAGTCATAACATGCAAGAGGCTATATCTAGTATTGAAACAAGCAACATTAGAACATAAAGGTGCAAGAGCTCTCGCTGTCCGTGACTCAAATGTCTCCAAATGGTGTTTGCGTGCAAGAAAGGGGATAGGGATATACGAGAAAAAGTATTTTCATTGTTGAGATTTCAATCTACTAAAGTGTCACACTTGGTCTTCTTTGGAATCTTATCTTGACTCATCCCCAGACCACTAGCCAGGTATAAGTCAAAATGATCCACTCCTTTTCGATATTTTGAGCACTCATGCAATGGATGAGTTTAAGCAAGAAAGTTGACACTTAGGATGGCAAAGAGAGAATAAGGTGGAGGAGGAAGACAAAAAAAGGTGTGAAAGGCTCACATCAATGAGGACAATCATAGGCGAGAGAAACCCAGATGATAGATATTATGTGAGGAGTAGGGATTGCCATGCAACAGATGCACATGTGTGCTAAAAGCTCTCCAATGGAACTAGTGGGGGTGCATCCAACTTGCTTTCTCAAGAAGACCTAGAGCTCATTTGAGGAGGCTCATCATTGGAATATACAAGCCAAGTTCTATAGTGTGAAGGTCCCCACATAGTTATATGCATGAATGATAATCTCTATGGAGTACAAGATACAAGATGGAGTACAAGTGTGGGTCTCTCAAAAAGGAATAGTAGTGTGCCCCCTTCTCTCTTTTTATTTCTCTTTTTATTTTTTTTATTTTTTGGTGGCCTCAATGGCTCTTTCTATTTAACTCTCATTTGTCCTCTTTGGGATCTTTTAATTTGTCCACTTTGGGATCTTTTAATTTGTCCACTTTGGGATCTTTTAATTTGTCCACTTTGGGATCTTTTCCTCACTTTAGGGGCAACACTCTATATATTACAAAAAGTATAGAGGATCTTTCACACTTTACAAAGTACTCGAATCATAAAGAAAATGTAACTATCATGATGTATGCAAATGCATGCCTCTGCCAGTGTAGCAGGATATGCAATGATACTAGCGCGTCATGTAGAAATGATTAGGGCAAGGCCCAACTAGTATGCGGCTCATCGATCAAGCAAGTAGCATGTATGACATGAAAATCAAGTCATGAGAAGATGGATGTTGCATGGCAATATATCTCGGAAAGGCTATGAAAATGCCTTGATAGGTAGGTATGGTGGCTGTTTTGAGGAAGGATATAAGGAGGCTTATGATGACAGAGCGTATCGTGCCAAGGGTTTGGATGTACCGGCGAAGGTGGACGCTAACTCTAGGAGTGAGAAGAAAGCAATGCACGGCACAGGAGAGGCTAGCAAAATATGGGAAGGTGGAAGTGTCAACTTTCGAATACTCACATTAGTCCGGAGAACTCATGCACTTATTATCGGTAACTCTCAATCTAATAAGGAGGTTCACAAAGAGACAAGTACTCCGAGGAGGAGTGTATGGGGGTTTGGTTATCCTTGCGCATCCTCGACTCATGGTACGTGAGTGTACTCTAATATTCGACCCCTCAGAAGAGTAGTGATCCAACTAGTAGTTAAAGTTCTCAACTAATTTTTAGGTTTTTGAAAATAAACACAGATTGCCCAAAATATGACATCTATCACTAATAGGCTAAATCTCTTGACACCAAAAGTCCAAACATTACTCAAAACAATACCTCAAAACTATTGCAAGTTACTACTACAAAAGAATAGCAACCTCAATTACCTACTTCAAGTTAAGACACAAAACTCAGTGCAACATGCAAACTCTCTTAACAAGATAAACATGAAAACTCAAGAGAGTTCCAGCAACAAACTAAACAAAATCTCTTTAAAAAGACAAACATGAAAGCTAAGAGCAAAGCATGACAACAGCTATGGAAAGATAAAGAACAAACACAACAAAGATAAGCAGGAAAAAGTCCTATGTTGTGTTCTAAATTTTTGGAAGTGGAGCGTGTTTCTCTCCCACACAAAGAAATCTGGGATCTAACTTGGAATGAACAGCAAGCAAAGCTAAATAAAACTAAAAACAAAACCTAAGAGCGAGACGCTCCAAGAATAGCACATAACGCATGAAGTGATAAAAATATAGTGAAACGAGAGACGAACTGATAATTGTCGATGGAGAAGGGAATGCACGGGGGGATACCCAAGCTTAGACCCTTGAGTCTCCTTGAATATTTCTTGGGGATGCATGGGAGCATCCCCAAGCTTGAACGCTTGACACTTCTTAATCTTCTTTCATCATCTTCCCTCGCACACTTGAAAACTCCCTTCATACATAACTCATCATAATCTAATTAGAAATGTTAGTACCCATAATAAAATAATTTTTTCTCTACTGGAAATAAAGATAATCTTGAAGAGCTACTGTTTCTCAAGAGTGCCAAAAGGTTTTTGCAAAGAAAAAGCAAGCTTAAGGTTTGCAAAACGAAGAAAAGGCAAAACAGGACAGAATCTGTGAAAAACAGACCAACAGGTAGTAAAGAATTTTTTAGGGGTACTTCTGCAACTCAAATAAAAAAAGTCAGAACATACGAAAGTTTCGTAATTGTATAGAGCACTCTGTGTAAAAAATTCAGCTCAAAAAGATGAACTGGGAGTTTTCTCTGATTTTTCTAGTCACGAGGACAGAATCTGTTTTCTGGACAGCATGTCAGAACTTTCACTCCCCTTGTCGTATGAGGCTATAAAAGGCACAAAGCCTGAAAAGTAAAGATACAATGATGTTGCTACAGTAGTAAAAATCATCAAGACCACTAAAAACAGAAGAAAAACAAAAAGGAAATCCTAAATTCGTTGCGGTCTGCCTCCGGAAAGCGCTTCTTTAAAGCCATTAGCTAGGCTTAATGCAAATAGATCAAGTTGTATCAAATGAACCATCATCAAGATCATCAAAAAGCTCTTCAATAATACAACCACTCTTAAGAGGTATTTTAAATAAAGGCCTAAGAAAGATACTTCTAGGAATAAAAGCAAAAGGCGGAAAATCAATTGGAGTCTCATTTATCTTAAAGAGAGGTATCTCTTCCAAAGTCTTCACAGTTTCAACTCCTTTGGCAATGGATAGATTATTTTTGGAACGAGGAGCCTTTGGAACGTAAACGAACCTAGGTTCCTTCTTTGCCGGAGTTTCCACCTTTTTGGTTTTGATTGAGGAGAAAGTAGTTCCTAGAGTGTTGATACGTCCCAAACGTATCTATAATTTCTGCTTGCTCCATGCATGTTTTGTGTGACTTTGCCATGATTTGCTTGAACTTCCATACACTTTTGAGCTTATTTGTACTAATCTATTAACCCAGTGCACCCAGCTGCCAGTTGCTGTTTTTGTATTTCAGGTTTTCTGGCCATTAAAAGTGCTCCAAAAAATCCGGAAAAATCTGATAAAAAATCAGCGACCCAGAAGCTTCCGGAATCACCAAGGCAGCGGATGTTGGGGTTCGGGGCAGAAAACACAAATTTTTCATAACCTACGAGACCCATACCCAAGACCTATGTTATGCTGATGCAAGTAACGGACAGAAATAGATCACATACCAGTATGTAGTCCGTTAAGCGGGAAACGTTCCCGCATGAACGTGGTTGGTGTAGTCGTACCGGCAATCCCCGATGCCGCGCAGATCCACGATGACTCCTGTAGCCACCCGATCCTTGCAGACCGATGACGGGATTATGTCCCCGTCGGAACGTTGCTGATGAAGACCTTGCGATACGTCCACGACGACGAAGTAGCACCACAAGTGTAGTGCCTCGCGGGATTATACACATACAGTATACCCGACGTCCCTCCGGGCTCCGAACCAGTAGAGCAGCGGAAAGAAGATGGATTCGGATCCCGATTCCAGCAGCACGACGGCGTGCGTATAGTGGAGAAATCCCCAACCAAGTGTAGACTCCAAACAAGGGGAGTCCACTCGAGGAAGGAGAAAGGAGGGAGAGAGATGAGAGAAACTTGTCTCAAATCAATTTGTATGAAGAAAAAAGGGCACCCTACCCCTCTTTATATAGGCCAAGGAGGGGTGCCACCCTCCCCTCCACTTCCGGGGTGGGACTAATCCCAAGGGGAGGGCAAATGGCACAGCCCTAAGGGGGGTGGCCCCCCTCATGGCGCCATGGCCCATGGGGGAGGACTCCCTCTCCCCCTAATGGGCCCTATGAGGCCCATGTGCCTTTTATTCCATTTTTAATTATATTTAAATACATTTTAATATTTAATTCAGATAATTAAATAATAAAACATATATTAAACATTATTAAATATATTTTGAACCTTTCAAAATACCCGGAACAACTTCCGCCCTTCATCGGAACAATTCCGGTTTCTCATTGATCAATGACTAATCAATTGGACCTGGTTACAATCCTTCATAGCCCCTGCGCTTCCATCGAATGAACTTCAATCGCTGTTGGATCCGTTAACCGTGTGCCTGTTCCCTTTGTCCTATGGTACTTTGCTTGTCCGAGGTTTGATCATCGGTATCCAATATACCTAGTTCGTCCTCGTTCTCAACAAACAAGTTTACTCGTTCCCGTGATATTACAACTCCGTGACCTAGTCACACGTTTGCAAACTTTATGATGCAATATCACCGAGTGGGCCCAGAGTACCTATCCGTCACACGGATGGACAAATCCCGCTTTGATCTATTTGCATACTCATCAACCATCTATTTTGGAATACCCAAAGTGCACCGTTATAGCCAGCATATTTCAGTCAGGCGGTGGGATACAAATCAAAGTCTCCTCATAGATGACAATTACGTATGATCATTACGGTCAAAGGATCTGGTCACTACGTTATAGTTATCGCAATGTCGAACTATGTGACTTGATCACATCGCAACACTTCTGGTGGGTGTATGTCCATCATATCATTATCCAGGGATACGACTCCATTGTCAACAGACGCCATTGTCTCATGATCAGGAAACCTTGATCATCAATCGCCCAATGGACTAGTATACTAGGGTTAACTAGGGACCTGGTTGTTTCTATACCACACCTGTATTAATGTTTCCGCTTAATACAGTTCTAGCATAGTATCAAACGTATTATGAACTAATGGAATATGCTCGATAAAACATATTTTATTTGCCTCTAGGGCACATTCCCAACAGTCTCCCACTTGCACTAGAGTACAAATAATCTAGTTGCATTTTCTCTGGATCAACAGTCTGGGTACCATTCAGAACCGTATGTCCTTTTGCAAATCATAATGTCACCTAATTTGACATTCCTTCATTATCCACTATAATGATGAGGTATATATATTTGGCGGTGAAGTGAGACTTCGTTTGCTGTGTCATAGCAATGAAATCCGGTGGGTCACGCGGACTTTCCCATAGTCATGCACACTTGAAACTCACTCAATCAGAAGTCGAACTTCTTAAGCCATAATATAACTCCTGCTACTTCTAAAGCAGCCACATCAATGTAGATTCAATCCTTAGTGCATTGTATGCAACTTTGATGTCTAACCATGTTTCTTTCAACTTAGGCATTCATTAGTGTGATATCTCAATTTTCTAGGTTAGTGTCAAAACTTGAACCAGCATAACATTTATGGTCAAGTCCACTATCCTTTACAAATTTGAGACGTATCCTCAGTTCTCTTCAGACACTGAAGGATAAACTTAACTCTTTGTTCAATGATTTACTCATAAACCATATCACAACATGTTCTTACTACTAAGAACTTGGGTCACATTACGTCGAGTACATAACTCTGGTTTTATATGAAAGAACCTATGACAAAGGCATAGAGGATCCAACACATCCATTTCTTTCATTAACCATTAACCATTGTTCTTGTACTGAGATTAACTCAACACTTCTCTTGGATATACAAGTAAGAACCACTTCTTGACTTGTCCTATTCTGAACTCCTTCAGAATCTTATCCAGGAAAGTATTACGACTCAATGTTATTAAACACATATCTATCTCAATAGATCTTCAATTCTTAATACTTATTCATCTTCATTTATGAAAGATTCAAATAATCATTAACACCAACTGCACCATTCATAATATGTTATCCATATATGAGAATTTTATCATGCTCCCACTCAAATATGTCATGCACATATTAAGTTATAGGATAACACTCATATTGCTCCCACTCAAATATGTCGGCCACATATAAGACAAGGATAACATCCACATGGCTCCCACTTAGATATGTCAGACACATATTAAGTTCAGGATACCAACCACATGGCTCCTACTCAAATATGTCATTTACATATAAGTCTAGGATAATACTCCCATAGCTCCCACTCAAAATATGTCGTCTACATATTAAGTTTCAGGAAACTATTCAGCTCCCACTCAGTTTCATGCAAATGCATGTTTCCTCGATATTTTGGTTAAGTACAAAATCCTTTGATCATCCATCAAAATGAGAATTCAGTTTACGAGACACTAGTATCCATATGTTTTTCCAAAACCTTCTTGTTGTACCAATTACAACACTTCTTCAAATACAGGATTTGAGGAAGTCACGGTATTGATAACAATCCTGGATCAATCGTAGTGAATATCCCTTTGACTCAAGCATTGCTACACATTGTAGTCAACCCATTGAATTTGTCAGAAACAATCTTTGTGACAAACCAATCTTGACGTCCCTTTGATGTTCACATTTATTCCTCATAACTCTGAAGTTATTGTGAATATCAAGTAACCTCCTTACTTGATAAGATTGAAGCAATCTTAAATGTAACTCAACATAGGATTTCATGACTCGTAGTCATATCTCGTACTTAGGTCCACCATTGCTTCTTTGTAGTTTGTAGGAATGTCTTGTTCCATTAACATGACAAGTGAATCATGAATATCATTTTGCACCAGGGGCAAATATATATTCTTGAATCCTACCTTTCTCAGTAAAATCTCCCATCAGAAGATCATGATCATTATCATTAGTTTCTCCTCTTATTGTAGAGCTTTGCTTCCAGAACATATTCCGTTGCACTACTCTGACATTTGGAGGCAAGGTCAATTACCTTGGTTGAAATTTCACTTTTCTTCCATTACCACATTTATCAAGAACAATTCTTGACAAACACCAAACATAGCAATACAAGTTTTGCTCCTTTTGGTTCTAGTTGTGGAAGATGCATCCATAGTTGTCTAAGGATACACTACAAAGATAATTTATCTTACATAAATCAAGCTTCCTAGAAACCACAACACACCATGACATATATAGTGTTGGTTTCCACGAACTCAGATGGTTCCCTATGCTGAAGTGAGTGTTTGCATATTAAATTAATAACTCTAAACAATAATAACGTAACTTGGTAAGAGATAACTTAGACCATACACTTTTCGATAGAATATGATCACAATGTTCAGGCACGTCAATCATATTGAAGTGTCTCAAGACATTGCAATTTGTGGAACAACTTTCACACAAGTCTTTATGCCCAAGACTAACTCAAAACATTTGTCACTTTGATCAAATCTTAGAGACTTGTCTTTCTTGTTAATTTAATATCCATCTTTACTCTGAAATCCCTTTTGATCATATCAAATTATTTCAGACTCATGTTTCATTAGTGAATACAAATATTCATCTAAGTCCACATACGAAGTTCACGAAATAATGAAATTCACCACTTGCTGACATACGATACATCACAATGTATGATACTCAACAATCAGTACACATTCCGTTTACCAGAATGCGAGGTTTTAGTCATCTCACCTAAAAGGCATGGTTTGTATGTGTCAAGAGATCAAGTATCTTAAGACATCATCATACCATTCATGACTTAAACTGTAGTGTCATTATTAAGCCTGGATATTTCTTGGCATTACAATATTTCTTATAAATGATCAAGCAACTATCATCAATATAAGAATAACTCATTCATAATCGTAATGTGACCATAAGAGATATCATTCATAAAAGGAGAACAACTGACTTGTTTCTCACTAATATGAATAATTGTCTTCGCGAGATGCAAGACACACTAATAAAGTCCTCATTCAAATGATCATAAAATTTATTCATATATTAATCAATTGATAGATGTAGAGGGAGAGTGTTGTCGACCATCAACTATCTTGATTGCCGTCAGCACACATTGTCACCTCATCCCTTCCAAGCCACTCTCAAGCAGTAAGTTCAAGCATCGAATACTTAATCAACCGCAATTAGTGTTTCGTGGGAAAGACATTTATAACTCGTATATCAAATATACCTTCTTTGTCAATGACCATTACTGCATTAGTTTTACTCTTAAAGTTCTTAACTTTAACCATGACCTCATGACAGGTGAACGATTCTCCTTCATGACATAGTCCAGACATGGTCTTTGTAACTGGGAGGAAGCGGATGCAACTCCCCAGTTATCGCAAAGTAACCAGTCATTCAGTAGTCCAAGTTATACACAAGGTGTTCCATGTATCTTATACATTTTCCAAGTGACTTTCTCAGCAGGTTGTTCCTTCCACCATAGTTGAAAGAAACCCCGTCCATATACTCATATTCCATTACTCTGATTTGTGACCAAGTGCTTTCAAGTTCACCTAGCACGTCATACGTGTTGGTTAACATGCATTCACAATTCAGATTCCATAGAATGAATTATGGTGTATTGGACAGTCATTCATAAGTGACGGTGAGTGCGATACTCATCATCATCTTCCTTGATTACGGAGTTGTCAGGTGTATCTCCTAGCAGTTCTTCGTATTATGTTTAGCAAGTCATTACTAATGAGTATGTCTCTAATGGTGTTGGTACACATCAATGAAGTAAGACCCATTTACCTTAAGTTCTATCATACTAAAAGAGCCATAGTTCTAAACATTGGTATGACGTTATCTACAATGATATTTGCTAAGACATGAAGATTAAGTTCATAATATGGAGTTCATGTTTCAAAAACAATTCTGGAACTCCCACTCAGACAAACATCCCTCATAGTTTATTCTAAGTGATTACACGATCCTTGAAGAACATACCTCCCCCGTGTGACACGACCATCAGTATGTTGTTCAAGGTAGGCCATCATGCCAATCACATCATCCATGTGACTCATGCTCGACCTTTCGGTCTCTTGTGTCCCGAGGCCATGTCTGCACATGCTAGGCTCGCCACAATAACCTTAGTGAGTATATGCCGCGTATGCAAGGCCATGTTTCTGGACATGCTAGGATTGCTCCACCCATCTCTTGTGAACGTAAAAATGTTTGACACCCGTGTGACACGTGATGCCTCCATAATGAAGAACTTTCCAGATGGTGCTTCACTAAGGAAGGACACTTTGTTGGATTAGTGAGGGATCATCCTATTATGCTACCGTCGTATATCTAACATATTAGCAAAACAGGATGCAACAGTATAAATCATACATGCTATGATTCCCCCCGACATGCAAATTAAAGTTGAAAACGCCTTTCTACTTTATCTTTTGCAAGTTTTACGTGGCTGCTAGGGGTTTTGAGAAAAGAACCGCTTTCTATCCTGCGAAAACAAGCCACAACACCAATCCACAATTGTCTCTATTACACCCCTGTCGGGGCCCTCCGTTGCAAACATCTTCGCATCGCTCATGCAGAGAGACAGACACCCCCCCAGCCACTTTATATGGTACAAGCCATATGTCAAGCGTGGAACCAGTCTCGCGTAAACGCGTAAGGTCGGTCGGGGGCCGCTTCATCAAACATTGCCGCAATGCTAAATGAGTACACGTGAGAGGGTAACAATTGGAGAATTGATGCCCACATACTAGATGTGTTCTATCCGTACAATACATCTACGCATAGCCTTGCTCATGATACCACTGTCGGGGTTCGGGGCAGAAAACACAAATTTTTCATAACCTATGAGACCCATACCCAAGACCTATGCTATGCTGATGCAAGTAACGGACAGAAATAGATCACATACCAGTATGTAGTCCGTTAAGCGGGAAACGTTCCCGCATGAACGTGGTTGGTGTAGTCGTACCGGCAATCCCCGATGCCGTGCAGATCCACGATGACTCCTGTAGCCACCCGATCCTTGCAGACCGATGACGGGATTACGTCCCCGTCGGAACATTGCTGATGAAGACCTCGCGATACGGCCACGACGACGAAGTAGCACCACAAGTGTAGTGTCTCGCGGGATTATACACATACAGTATACCCGACGTCCCTCCGGGCTCCGAACCAGTAGAGCAGCGGAAAGAAGATGGATTCGGATCCCGATTCCAGCAGCACGACGGCGTGCGTATAGTGGAGAAATCCCCAACCAAGTGTAGACTCCAAACAAGGGGAGTCCACTCGAGGAAGGAGAAAGGAGGGAGAGAGAGATGAGAGAAACTTGTCTCAAATCAATTTGTATGAAGAAAAAAGGGCACCCTACCCCTCCTTATATAGGCCAAGGAGGGGTGCCACCCTCCCCTTCACTTCCGGGGTGGGACTAATCCCAAGGGGAGGGCAAGTGGCGCAGCCCTAAGGGGGGTGGGCCCCCTCATGGCGCCATGGCCCATGGGGGAGGACTCCCTCTCCCCCTAATGGGCCCTATGAGGCCCATGTGCCTTTTCTTCCATTTTTAAGTATATTTAAATACATTTTAATATTTAATTCAGATAATTAAATAATAAAACATATATTAAACATTATTAAATATATTTTGAACCTTTCAAAATACCCGGAACAACTTCCGCCCTTCATCGGAACAATTCCGGTGTTCTCTCCAATTTCTCCGGTGATCCCGAATCAATCCTTACTGCGCCGACTACCCTTAAGTGTAACACCCTACGGTCCGGGAAAAGCAGACATGATCGAGACAATTCTCATTGATCAATGACTAATCAATTGGACCTGGTTACAATCCTTGATAGCCCCTGCGCTTCCATCGAATGAACTTCAATCGCTGTTGGATCCGTTAACCGTGTGCCTGTTCCCTTTGTCCTATGGTACTTTGCTTGTCCGAGGTTTGATCATCGGTATCCAATATACCTAGTTCATCCTCGTTCTCAACAAACAAGTTTACTCGTTCCCGTGATATTACAACTCCGTGACCTAGTCACACGTTTGCAAACTTTATGATGCAATATCACCGAGTGGGCCCAGAGTACCTATCCGTCACACGGATGGACAAATCCCGCTTTGATCTATTTGCATACTCATCAACCATCTATTTTGGAATACACAAAGTGGACCGTTATAGCCAGCATATTTCAGTCAGGCGGTGGGATACAAATCAAAGTCTCCTCATAGATGAAAATTACGTATGATCATTACGGTCAAAGGATCTGGTCACTACGTTATAGTTATCGCGATGTCGAACTATGTGACTTGATCACATCGCAACACTTCTGGTGGGTGTATGTCCATCATATCATTATCCAGTGATACGACTCCATTGTCAACAGACGCCATTGCCTCATGATCAGGAAACCTTGATCATCAATCGCCCAATGGACTAGTATACTAGGGTTAACTAGGGACCTGGTTGTTTCTATACCACACCTGTATTAATGTTTCCGCTTAATACAGTTCTAGCATAGTATCAAACGTATTATGAACTAATGGAATATGCTCGATAAAACATATTTTATTTGCCTCTAGGGCACTTTCCCAACAGCGGAGGGGGGCCACCACAGGGACTCCAGAAGGGTCCCTGGCGTGGCCCCACCCTAGACCGCGCCAGGGGGCCTCCTGGCTGCCCTGTGGGTCCCCTCGACACCCCCTCCGCCTATATTTAACCCTCGGGGGTGGAAACCCCTAATATAGATCTCTTTTCCGCGAGCTCACCTCTGTACCGCCGCCGCCGTTTCAAGATCGGGGCAGCCTGGAGAAGCTGCCCCACCACCCTGCCGGGAGCAGGAACCCCCTCAGGGAGACCATCCATAGCCATGGACGCCTCCCGGATGTACCGTCAGTAGTCCCCATTGGACCATGGGTCCGTGACCAGTAGCTATGTGATGTACCTCTCCCCTCTTTGTGCTTCCACTTTCGAGACCTCGTGAGCTGCCTCACATGATCGAGGCAATTTTGTAATTTCTGTTGTTGCTATGCTGAGTTTGCTGGGATTTGATGGGTTATGAGACTATGTTCAGATTGTGATGAGTAATATATTTGGTTCTTCTCTTTTATATTTTGTTCTTGAGTAAATTCTTGCATGTTCTCCGTTGCAGTATTTTAATTTGGCCAAGTAGTTTGTTGCAACTCCAAGAGGGAGCGTTATGCTTGATTTTGGGTTCAGCCCCTTGATGTCTAGCTTGAGTGACAAAAACATGAGACTAGGGGATGTGCTGTTGCCACCAGGGATAAAACAACGGTGCTTGTACCCGCGGGTGCAAGGATTGTTTACTTTACGCAAAGTTCTTTTAATGCAGTTGTTTGTTGCTTTGAGTTTACACTTTGGGTGGGATTCGCAACTTAATACCAGCGAGATGTTCTGGATAGATATCTGAAAGTGGATGATTCGTAGTAGATGCATTTGGATTTCGGTCTACTTACCTTGGCGTACTGCCCATTGCTTTTGAGCCCTTCCTTTCTTTGCAGCATAGTTAGCATTGCGGTGCCTTCATAATTCTGTCAATTGCCCATCAGTGATTTGTTTACCTCGCTAGTACTTTTATCGTCTTTTGGGAGAGAGACATCACTAGTGAAAATCACGGGACCCCGGTCCATATTCACATCACTGTTTACATCCTTAGTTTACTTTCAGTCTTTACTTTCAGTTTTCACTATTATTATCTCTTGCGTTGATCCTTTGTAAACAGCAAGGCCGGAGGAATTGAGAACTCCTCTGTACTCGTTGGGAGCAAAGTTATTTGTTTCTGTGTGCAGGTCCTGTCAACTCCCGACAATCGCCTAATTTCTGGCGCAGTTGGCACCTTGTATTTCTGCGAGTCCTACAGGAGACAAACCTTGGTATCTTCACCGAGAGAAATTTGCTGCTACGCTACATCTCACCTTCCACTTGGGGTAACCAACGAGGAGTGAGAGAACTATCCTCACCGTATCAAGCTAATTTCTGGCGCCGTTGCCGGGGACTCCAGTCTACAAGATAGGGGAGTTGCACACTATCTTTTATCTTTGCTTTTTAGTCTTGTTAGTTTACCTTTCAGTTTTTACTTTTGTGTCCCTTATCAAAAATACCAAAAATACCTACTGCTACTATGGGTTCCAATGAAAACACCAAGTTGTGTGACTTCACTAGTCACAACAACAGTGACTTTATCTGCACTCCTATTGCTCCACCTGCCACTTCAGCACCTTCTTATGAAATTAAACTTGCTCTGCTTAATTTTGTTACGAAAGATCAATTCTCAGGTGCTGGAGAGGACGCTGCCTTGCACTTAAATAATTTTATCGAGTTCTGTGATATGCAAAAGTACAAGGAAGTGGATGGAGACATCGTCAAGCTGAAGCTTTTTTCCTTTCTCTGTGAGAGGAAGAGCCAAGGAGTGGCTGCAATCCTTACCCAAGAATAGTATCGATTCTTGGAGCAAATGCAAAGATGCTTTTATAGGGAAGTATTATCCCCCTGCTAAAATTATTCAATTGAGGAGTAACATTATGAATTCCCGGAAATTGGATAATGAACATGTTTCCCAGGCATGGGAACGTATGAAGACGCTTGTCAAGAACTGCCCCACACATGGACTGACTACCTGGATGGTTATCCAGACTTTTTATGCAGGCTTGAACTTTACCTCGCGGAACCTGTTAGATTCGGCCGCGGGAGGAACTTTTATGTCAACCACACTTGGTGCTGCCACAAAGCTACTTGATGAGATGATGCTGAACTACTCTCAGTGGCACACCGAAAGATCTCCAACTGGTAAGAAGGTAAATTCTGTCGAGGAGATCTCCTCTCTAAATGAAAAGGTTGACCTTATCATGTCTCTACTTACCAAGCAAGATCCTATTGATCCTCAGGATGTTCCTTTAAATTCTTTGGTTGCTCAAGAGCAAGTAGATGTGAATTTTGTCTCTAGAAACAACTTAAAACAATAATGCTTATAGGAGTAATTTTGGTAGCAACAATCCTAGGCCTTTCCCATCCAACAACTATGGGAACAACAACACTTATCCTAGCACCAAAAACTTCACCTTTGAACTAGAGACCTTGCTCAAAGACTTTATCACTACCCAAAAAGCCTTCAACAAGAGTGTGGAAGAGAAATTAGATAAATTAGATATCCTCTCTTCGAAGGTAGACAACATAGCCCATGATGTAGAGAGGCTGAAGATTAGAACTTCTCCCCCTGAGGAGAGGAAGACCACTCCTATGAATGCCATCCAAGTCCAAATTAATGAAAACATTAGGATGTTGGGAAAACTTAAAGAGAGATGGGCCAGAGAAAAGGAGGAAGAAGAGAGAGTTAAGAGCCTTCCTACCTATCACACAGTAGCTACTATCCAAGTAGTTGAGGATGTCCAAACAGTTAGCACCCATCACACTCCTAGTCCCACTGAACCTATCAATGGTGATGCTACCACCTCAACCATAGATGAAGAAACCTCTATGAACATAGAGGCTTTCAAAGAAGTGAGCCTAAATGATATCACTACCTCCTTGATAGATAGTAGTGACCTAGACTTTGACAACTGCACTTTACCTGAAGTTATTGGTTTCCTACACAAGATGTCTATAGACCCCCACACTAGCACACTTAATCTTGCCTTCACATAGCATATCACCAATGCTCTAATCAAAGTTAGGGAGGAGAAGCTTAGACTAGAAGCCTCCATACCTAGGAAGCTAGAAGATGGTTGGGATCCTATGATAAAAATCAAATAGAATAACTTCTCTTGTTATGCTCTTTGTGATGTTGGAGCAAGTACCTCTGTTATGCCCAAAAGAATGTATGATATATTTGAATTGAAACCTTTTGATCCCTGTTCTTTTAGTGTTCGTCTTGTTGATTCTTCCGTAAAGAAACCTTTGGGGAAGATCGACGATGTTCTTATCATTGTCAATGACAATTATGTTCCCGTTGATTTCACTATTATGGACATTGAGTGTGAGCCCTCTTGTCCAATTATTTTGGGACGTCCTTTTCTTCGCACAGTTGGTGCTGTTATTGATATGAAATAAGGGAATATCAAATTCCAATTCCCTCTCAAGAAAGGGATGTAACACTTCCCTAGGAAAAAAATTAATTTGCCTTTTGAGTCCGTCACACGGGCTATTTATTTTCATGAAAAGACTTGATCTATTTGCATTAAGCCTAGCTAATGGCTTTAAAGAAGCACTTTCGGGAGGCAGCCCGCAACGAATTTAGGTTTTCCTTTTTTTCTTCTTCTGTTTTTAGTGGTCTTGATGATTGTTACTACTGTAGCAACATCATTGTATCTTTAATTTTCAAGCCTTGTGCCTTTTATAGCCTCATACGACAAGGGAAGTGAAAGTTGTGACATGCTGTCCAGAAAACAGATTCTGTCCTCGTGACTAGAAAAATCAGAGAAATATCCCAGTTCATCTTTTTGAGATGAATATTTTACACAGCATGTTCTATACAATTACGAAACTTTCGTATGTTCTGAGTTTTTTGATTTGAGTTGCATAAGTACCCCTAAAAAATTCGTTTTTACCTGCTGGTCTGTTTTTCACAGATTCTGTCCTGTTTTGCTTTTTCTTCGTTTTGCAAACCTTAAGCTTGCTTTTTCTTTGCAAAAACTTGTTGGAAATCTTGAGAAACAGTAGTTCTTCAAGGTTATCTTTATTTCCAGTAGATAAAAATATATTTTAGTAGGGCACTAACCTCTCTAATCAGTCTACAATGAGTTATGTATGAACGGAGTTTTCGAGTGCGCGATGAAAGATGATGAAAGAAGATCTTGGAGTGTCAAACACTCAAGCTTGGGGATGCCCATGTGCACCACCAATAAATATTCAAGGAGACTCAAGCGTCTAAGCTTAAGGATGCCCCCGTGCATCCCCTTCTTCATCAACAATTATCAGTTCGTCCCTCGTTGCACTATATTTTTATCACTTCATGCGTTATGTGCTATGCTTGGAGCGTCTCTCTCTTTACTTTTCTTAGGTTTTTTTTCTTTGTTTGCTGCAGTAACAAGTTAGACCCCAGCTTACTCTTTTGTGTGGGAGATATACACGCTCCGCTTGAACTAGAACTCCTCATAGGATTTGCATGCTTATTCTTTAAGCTGTGAGTTGTTCTTTTTCTTTTCTTAGCTGCCGCTCTGTTTAGTTGTAGTGCTTTGGTTTTTCTAGAGCTTTTATTTTGTTTAAGGTTGAACTTTCTATAGGTTGGATGTTTTATCTTGTTATAGAGTTTGCCTGTTGCACTGAGTTTTGTGTCTTGACTAGAAGTAGGTAGTTGAAGTTGCTATTCTATTTGTAGTAGTAACTTGCAATAGTTTTGAGGTATTGACTAGAGTAATGTTTGAACTTTTGGTGTCAAGAGCTCGAGCCTATTAGTGATAGATGTTGTATTTTTGAAATCGGTGTGATTTTCAAAAACCAAAAACCCCTGTTGAGAACTCTAGCTACTAGATGGATCACTAACCTCTGGAGGTACGAATATTAGAGTACACTCACGTACCATGAGTCGAGGATGCGCAAGGATAACCAAACCCCCATACACTCCTCCTCGGGGTACCTGTCTCTTTGTGAACCTCCTGATTAGATTGAGAGTTACCGATAATAAGTGCATGAGTTATCCGGACTAATGTGAGTATTCGAAAGTTGACACTTCCACCCACCTATACTTTTTCTAGCCTCTTCGGTACCGTGCATTGCCCTTTCTCACCTTGAGAGTTGGCGCATACTTCGCCGGTGCATCCAAACACTTGGCACGATACGCTCTGTCATCATAAGCCTCATTATATATTTCCTCAAAACAGCCACCATACCTACCTACAAGGCATTTCCATAGCCTTTCCGAGATACATTGCCATGCAACATCCACCTTCTCATGACTTGATCTTCATGTCATACATGCTACTTGCTTGATCGATGAGCCGCATGCTAATTGGGCCTTGCCCTAATCATTGCTACATGACGCGCTAGTATCATTGCATATCCTGCTATCCTGGCAGAGGCATACATTTGCATCATGATAGTTATATCTTCTTTATGTGAGTACCTTTCTAAAGTGTGAAAGATCTCCTATATTTTTGTAAAATATAGAGTGTTGCCCCTAAAGTAGGAAACGATCCCAAAGAGGACAAAATCAAAAGATCCCAAAGAGGACAAATGAGAGTTAAATAGAAAGAACCATTGAGGCCACCAAAAAATACAAAAAATAGAAAAAAGAGAAAAATAAAAATAAAAAGAGAGAAGGGGGCACACTACTGTTCCTTTTGAGAGATCCAAACTAGTACTTCATCCTCTATCCCTTGTACTCCATAGAGATCATCATCATGCATATAGCTATGTGGGGACCTTCACACTATAGAACTTGGCTTGTATATTCCAATGATGAGCCTCCTCAAACGAGCTCTAGGTCTTCTTGAGCAAGCAAGTTAAATGCACCCCCACTAGTTCCCTTGGAGAGCTTTTAGCTCACATGTGCATCCGTTGCATGGCAATCCCTACTCCTCACATCATATCTATCATATGGCCTTCTCTCGCCTATGATTTCCCTCATTGATGTGAGCCTTTCACACCTTTTTGTCTTCCTCGTCCACCTTCTTTCTGTTTCGCCTTTTAGGTGTCAACTTTCTTGCTCACACTCATCCATTGCATGAGTGCTCAACAACCTTGTGGTCTAGGGACGAGTCAAGATAAGAATCCAAAGGAGACCAAGTGTGAAACTTTAGTAGATAGTTGTTCTCAACAACATTTTTTCTCTCTTTGTCCCAGTCCCCTGCTTGCACGCAAACACCATCTGGAGACATTCGAGTCACGGACAACGAGAGCTCTTGCACCTTTTGTTCTTTTGTTGCTTGTGTCAATGCTAATATAGACTCTTGCTTGTTAAGACTTGAATTGAATTGCATGCTTTGATTGCTTTACTTAAAAGTCCTTATATGGTTGTGTGGCATGTCACCATAGAAATTATGCTTGTTATCATTTACCTACTCGAGGACGAGCAGGAATTAAGCTTGGGGATGTTGATAAATCCCAAACGTATCTATAATTTCTGCTTGCTCCATGCATGTTTTGTGTGACTTTGCCATGATTTGCTTGAACTTCCATTCACTTTTGAGCTTATTTGGACTAATCTATTAACCCAGCGCACCCAGCTGCCAGTTGCTGTTTTCTGCTGTTTTTGTATTTCAGGTTTTCCGGCCATTAAAAGTGCTCAAAAAAATCCGGAAAAATCAGACAAAAATCAGCGACCCGGAAGATTCCGGAATCACCAAGGCAGCGAAGGGGGGCCACCACAGGGACTCCAGAAGGGTCCCTGGCGTGGCCCCACCCTAGGCCGCGCTAGGGGGCCTCCTGGCTGCCCTGTGGGTCCCCTCGACACCCCCCTCCGCCTATATTTAGCCCTCGGGGTGGAAACCCCTAATATAGATCTCTTTTCCACAAACTCGCCTCTGTACCGCCGCCGCCGTTTCAAGATCGGGGCTGCCTAGAGAAGCTGCCCCGGCACCCTGCCGGGAGGAGGAACCCCCTCCGGGAGACCATCCATAGCCATGGTCGCCTCCCGGATGTACCGTGAGTAGTCCCCCTTGGACCATGGGTCCGTGACCAGTAGCTATGTGATGTACCTCTCCCCTCTTTGTGCTTCCACTTTCGAGACCTCGTGAGCTGCCTCACATGATCGAGGCACTTTTGTAATTTCTGCTGTTGCTATGCTGAGTTTGCTGGGATCTGATGGATTATGAGACTATGTTCAGATTGTGATGAGTAATATATTTGGTTCTTCTCTTTTATATTTTGTTCTTGAGTAAATTCTTGCATGTTCTCCGTTGTAGTATTTTACTTTGGCCAAGTAGTTTGTTGCAACTCCAAGAGGGAGCCTTATGCTTGATTGTGTGTTTAACCCCTTGATGCTTAGCTTGAGTGACAGAAACATGAGACTAGGGGATGTGTTGTTGCCACCAGGGATAAAACAACGATGCTTGTATCCGCGGGTGCAAGGATTGTTTACTTTACGCAAAGTTCTTTTAATGCAGTTGTCTGTTGCTTTGAGTTTACACTTTGGGTGGGATTCACAACTTAATACCAGCGACATGTTCTGGATAGATATCTCAAGGTGGATGATTCGTAGTAGATGCAGTTGGATTTTGGTCTACTTACCTTGGCGTACTGCCCATTGCTTTTGAGCCCTTCCTTTCTTTGCAGCATAGTTAGCATTGCGGTGCCTTCATAATTCTGTCAATTGCCCGGCTGTGATTTGTTTACCTCGCTAGCACTTTTATCGTCTTTTGGGAGAGAGACATCACTAGTGAAAATCACGGGACCCCGGTCCATCTTCACATCACTGTTTACATCCTTAGTTTATTTTCAGTCTTTACTTTTAGTTGCCACTATCTCTTGCGATGATCCTTCGTAAACAGCAAGGCCGGAGGAATTGACAACTCCTCTGTACTCGTTGGGAGAAAAGTTATTTGTTTCTGTGTGCAGGTCCTGTCAACTCCCGTTTACCGCCTAATTGCTGGCGCAGTTGGCACCTTCTTGTATTTCTGCGAGTCCTACTGGAGACAAACCTTGGTATCTTCACCGAGGGAAATTTGCTGCTACGCTACATCTCACCTTCCACTTGGGGTAACCAACGAGGAGTGAGAGAACTATCCTCACCGTATCAAGTGTCAATAATTTCCTCAATCTTATCAATCCTAGAAGGGTCCAGGTCATGGGATTTGATGGTCTCCAAGGTTTTGAGAATTTTATGCATGGAGCTATCTAATCTATTCAAATTCCCTTGAACCTTACGATCCAACTCACTTATCTTATTAATACTTGGCATCTCTAGCTCCATCTTTTCAAGTTTTTTCATAATATGAGCTAGGGTAATGTTCTCTTGAAAACTATCAACATGGAGATTTCCAACAAGATTTTCCATAACACTAAGAGCTTCCCAAACTGGGGCTTCTATGAAATTCCCATTGATAGCAGTATCTAGAATAAACCTATTCCAAGAAGTAATTCCAACGTAAAAATTTCTAAGCAGGATAGTAGTGGTTTGCTTCTTGGTGGCTCTTTTTTGAGAATCATTAATCCTATACCAAGCATCTTTCAGAATTTCACCACCTCTTTGTTTAAAGGTGAGCACTTCTGACTCACCAAAGGCAAAAGGACCAAACATAAAGATAACTACTAGCAAGGTAACAATTTTTTTGATTTTTGATAAAAGACACTAAAGCAAAAACTGAAAGGTAAACTAACAAGACTAAAAAGCAAAGATAAAAGATAGTGTGCAACTCCCCTATCTTGAAGAGTGGAGTCCCCGGCAACGGCGCCAGAAATTTGCTTGATACATGAGATAACTTCTCGCCCTCGTTGGTTACCCCAAGTGGAAGGTGAGATGTAGCGTAACTGCAAGTTTCCCTCGATGAAGATACCGAGGTTTTAAGATTGTCTCCCGTAGGACTCCAAGGTAGACAAGTAGGTGGTTCGGCAAGTGAGGCGCCGTTTGAAGATAATCACTTGCTTCTCCTGGACCTGCACACACACAGATAGCTTTGCTCCCAACGAGTTCAGCGGAGTTGTCAATTCCTCCGGCCTTGTTGTTTACAAAGGATAAAACGCACAGGATAATAATGATAGATAGTGATAGCTACGAAAAAGTAAATACTGAAAGTAAATTGATAGTATAAACAATGGTAGTAATATGGACCGAGGTCCCATGATGTTCACTAGTGATGTCTCTCTCCCAAAAGACGATAAAATAGCCATGCGAGGTAAACAAATTACAGCTGGTCAATTGGCATGATTATGTGCGCAAACCAATGCTAATTATGCAAAACAGAAAGGAAGAGGCTCAAAAGCACGGGCAGTACGCCAAGACAAGTATACCGGAATCCATCTACATCTACCCACTAATAATCCACCTTGAGATATCTATCCAGAACATCTCGCTGGTATTAAGTTGCGAATCCCACCCAAAGTGTAAACTCAAAGCAACGGACAACTGCATTAAAGAACTTTGCGGAAAGTAAACAATCCTTGCACCCGCAAGTACAAGCACCGTTGTTTTCCCCCTTGTGGCAACAACACATCCCCTAGACTCATGTTTCTGTCACTCAAGCTAGTCATCGGGGTGCATGAACCCACAATCATGCATAACGCTCCCTCTTGGAGTCACTACCTACTACTTGCCCAAAGCAATAAACAGCAATGGAGAACATGAAAAAGTTACTCAAGAATATAAATATAAAAGAAGAGAATCAAATATATAACTCAATCACAATCTGAACATAATCTCATAATCCATCGGATCCCAGCAAACTCAGCATAGCAACAACAGAAAGATTACATATGTGCCTCGATCATGTAGGACAGCTCACGAGGTCTAATCCATAAAGAACAAAGAGGGGAGGAGAACACCACATAGCTACTGATCATGGACCCATGGTCCAAGGTGGACTACTCACGGTTCATCCGGAAGCATCCATGGTGGTGGAGAAGCTCTCGGAGGTGATTCCTCCCTCCGGCAGGGTGCCGGGAAGAGGTCTTCTGGTGCTCCCGATCTTGGAAGCGCGGCGGCGGAACAGAGGAGAGATCGCGAAAAAGGGTTCCGTCCCCGAGGGTTTCTCGTCACGGGGAATAAATAGGCGAAAGGGGGCAGTCAGAGGTGTTCCAGGGGCTCCAGGCGCCCCTATGGCGCGTCCAGGGGCCTGGACACACCCTCTGGCCGCCTGGGCCCCCTGGCTCCCCTCTGGCCCCTCTCGGGCTCTTCGCGAAGCTTCCGGTACGCTGATTTTTCCTATATTTTTCTGGTACTTTTAATAAGGGGGAAACCTGAAATAGAAAAACAACAGAAAACATGAACTGGCACTGAGGTGCACTGAGTTAATATGTTAGTCCAAATATGATCAAAAGTGTATGGAAGTTTATCAATATCATAGCAATATCACACAAAAGAGGCATGGAGCAAGCAGAAATTATAGATACGTTTTGGACGTATCAAAGTCCTATGTGGAAAGAAATGAGTTAGATGAAATATTCACAAGACAAACTGCTATCCTGAAGCACAACCTTCTGGTTGAACCTTTAGGGATCCTAGCACAACCAAAAGAAGAGCCGGTGTTTGACCTTAAACCACTACCCGATACGCTCAAGTATGCTTATTTGAATGAAAAGAAAATATATCCTGTCATTATCAATTCTAACCTTTCAGGATTCAAAGAAGAGCGGTTATTGGAGATACTTCGCAGACACCGTGGTGCCTTGGGCTATACCCTTGATGACCTTAAGGGAATTAGTCCATCGATTTGCCAACACACTATCAATCTCGAGCCCGATGCTAAGCCATTTGTTGATCATCAACGACGAATGAACCCAAGGATGAAGGACGTGGTTAGGACAGAGATTCTCAAGCTTCTAACTGCAGGTATCATCTATCCTATAGCTGATAGTAGGTGGGTAAGACTAGTTCATTGTGTTCCTAAGAAATGAGGTATGACTGTTGTTCCTAATGATAAAAATGAAGTAATACCTCAAAGAGTTGTTATTGGATATAGAATATGTATTGATTACAGGAAGCTGAACAAAGCTACCAGGAAGGACCACTACCCGCTTCCCTTTATTGATCAGATGCTAGAGAGGTTGTCTAAAAACCCCCACTTTTGTTATCTTGACGGGTACTCTGGCTTCTCTCAAATTCATGTCAATACTGCCGATCAAGAGAAGACCACTTTCACGTGTCCCTACAGTACCTATGCTTATAGGCGTATGCCTTTTGGTTTATGTAATGCACCTGCTACTTTTCAGAGATGTATGTCTGCTATTTTTCACGGTTTCTGTGAGGAGAGTGTGGAACTCTTCATGGACGATTTCTCCGTCTATGGAACTTCTTTTGACCACTGTCTCCGCAATCTTAATAAAGTTTTGCAGAGATGCGAGGATACAAATCTAGTTCTAAATTGGGAAAAATGCCACTTCATGGTTAACGAAGGGATCATGCTTGGTCACAAGATTTCCGAGAGGGTAATTGAAGTGGACAAGGCGAAGATTGAAGCTATTGAAAGGATGCCCTATCCGAGGGACATTAAAGGTATTCGTAGTTTGCTCGGTCATGCTGGTTTCTATAGAAGATTTATTAAAGACTTTTCTAAGACTTCGAGACCCCTCACCAATCTTCTCCAGAAGGATGTTCCTTTTGTATTTGATGAAGATTGTGTAAGGCCCGATATGCGGTACTGTTCCAGATCTAGGTGTTTCCAACCAGATCCGGGGACGAAGCACATATCGGTCCCACCGCGACATATGACAAAGCCATATGCCTCGGATTTCCAACATGATATCACAACATTACAGATACAAGGATACAACATCTCATACAATCGGCATACAACTGCCTTAATACAATACATCAGCGGAAGGTATATGTCTGTGTACAGACTACAATCAAATGCCTAGTGGCAAAGAGAAAATCATCGATCCCCATAACCACACGAGTCCAGGCCCTCCGCCGGGATCCGCCTAACTAGTAGTCGTCGAGTCTCCACGTGAAACGTCGATCACCATACCTGTTGTCGATGAACCCTGAAAAGAGTTTGGGGGTAGTATCATGAGTACAGAAGTACTCAGCATCCAACTGTAGTGGTCAACTGACCCAACAAGGACTTCATCACTCGTCATTCTAGGACAACTAGTAGTTTACGGTAAGGATGGGGTAAGTGGTGAGGTTGCTGCCGCACTAGCATTTATGAAGTGGCTAACGATCTAGAGAGTAAGGTAATAAGCCAAGCATTCGATGAGGAATCGCCTCCAACAAGTCTGCTATCCACCTACTTACGCAAGCATAACACCTATCCTATCCTTGTCCTCCTCTTCGCATCCCGACGAAGAAGAAGCAGTCAAGGCACACACACACGTTGATCAAGTTATATTAATATTATCTCAGTTGTTGTTGTCTATGAACAAGGAGTAGGTCTCAAGTCGTCCATAACCGTGGAGACGGCTTCTCGAAAAGATTTAACCTTGCAGGGGTGTACCAACTGCCCATTACAAGGCTCCGCACGCACGCCCATCTCTCTCAGTTGCTACCCATGATAGGCAACCATTTTATGATTTAGTCCCAAGAGATCCGGAACGACAGGTCGCTCTAGCTAACAACGAACAAATCTCGGTGGCCCCAGGTGAGTCGAAATCCAACTCAAAAGCCGGCCGCGCTCTCGAATCAGCCTCTACTGTCTGGATGAGGTCGGGTTAGTTTCCCAAACAGATGTGGACAACCCCCTAGATCCCTGGGGTGGACCAACAAGAGAAACCATGTCTCTGCTGGCCCGGGTTGTTTCGAAAACTGCTGGGGTACCAACCAAGCACACACACGTTTGCAAAAAGTAAATCATCTCGGGCCACCACTAGAAATGTTTGAAGCTAGGTAGGTAAGAAAAGGGGACCCCATAAAATCCCACACGTGGTTAGGCATGCTCAGTCTTAAAACCAATACCCGGAACTCGGGTCCTAGGTGACTCGAATGGAACAAAGCGTCGGGGCGGGATAGCCTAGACCTTCCATCCTTCGTCGAATATAATCAACATTATAATAATCATATCATCAACAACAATAATAATAATGTGATAGCCCAAACCAACGAGTAACAGGGTAACATCGTAGCATCCTAAGCATGCATACTAAGCAGGGGCTGAGCAACGAGCAATAGTAACATATCAGTACATGGTTTTCTGGGAGGGGACATGGCTGTATCGGTTTGAAAGAGGCTATAAACATGTGGTAGGATCAAACATCGAACCTAACCTAGACTATCATGCAAACCGCTGGTTTAAATAGAATGGATCATAAGTAATGCATAGTCCTTGCCTGTTGATAAGTCGGGTTCCGAAGGTGTAGTTGATCGCAAGATCGCATCGTCTCCGAAGGTACCCGCGGAAGCACACAAGACGGTAAACACTGGAAAGTAATCAACAATCAAGCATCTATTACTACGAAGCAAACACGAGCAAGCATCAATAAGAATGCAACACGAGACGTCGCACCTACCGTCAAGAGCGGTTACTAACAGGTTAAGTGGAGTACTCGTCACACACGACGATACCGATCGTTTACGGTGGTTCAAGTTGTTTAGCTATAGGTGATCAACAAAGTTGTTAACATGGCAAAGCATAGAAACATGACAAGAGGTGAAGCATAAGGTAAACTATCTATGCTAGTCAATTTAAGTGAGGCACAACCTAAACATGGCATCCACTAAGTACCCCACGACAATTAACGGATTTGGTACTGTTCTGTCCTAAACCATATTTTAGGTTGATTAACAGCAGAAACCAATAGCATAAACACAAAGTACATGAAAAACTAGTCAAGTTACATATAAAGAACACTCCAAACGGAGTTACGGTTAAAAAGATACAAGCAAAACAAGTTTGGAACACAATCTGCCAAACATCAGGTAGCACACTTTAGAGCCATGCATAAACAGTGTAATGAATGCAAACATGCTCACAAATGATATGAAACTAAAGTAGACATGACAAGGAATGCATGGCAAAAGGAATCATGAAAATAGGCATCGTGAACAATTAATTATAGCCCAATCAAAATGCAATAAAACATTACTGGTCTAGGACTTAGTGAAAATCAGGAAAACAAGGCAGAAACTGTTATTTTTATGCCGTATAAACATGAGCAAAGCTATATGAAAAAGTGCATCAACATGACATAGCAATATATGAGCATGAACTAGACATGATAGTGATCAGGTACAAACAAGAATCAAGGTAATAGGCATCACATATCAAAAGATATTAAGCAAGCAACATGGCATCGGAAAGTTACAGAATTAGAGAAAAACAGAGGTGGCTGTCAAAAACAGTGGCATAGCAACTTTGGATCTCAATAACTAGATGACCAGCAAGCATATCATGAACTTGACTTTTCTAGATGAGTGGAGGAGTGAAGCTTACGAGAGTGCTAAAATGTTCAAGGAAAAGGTAAAGAAGTGGCACGATAAAAGAATTCTGAAACGTGAATTTAATGTTGGTGATAAAGTTTTGTTGTTTAGATCTCGTTTCAGGTTTTCTCCAGGTAAACTACTTTCCAGATGGGAAGGACCTTTTCATATCGAAGAAGTATATCGGTCTGGTGCAATCAAGATCAATAATTTCGAAGGCACCAAACCTCAAGTTGTGAATGGACAAAGAATCAAACATTATATGGCAGGTGATCCAATCAATGTGGATGCAAACATGATATATGCAAAGACTCACGAAGAACATGTTGCAGCCAGTTTCAGACTCCGGCGGGAGCAGAATAAGAAAAGGTATGAATTATGGTAAGAAAACACCGCGAACGTCAATAAAAGTTTACTTTTCAAAGTTTTTGCAAAATTAGGAAAATTCCAAGCCCGAGTGAAGCAGGAGAGGAGCTCCAGGGGGCCCAGGAGGCCTCCTGGCGCGCCCCCGTCCTGGCCGCGCCAGGCACTCTCCTGGTGCCCTGGACTCCGACTCCGACTCCACCTAGGCTTGAAACCTTCCTTCTATTGCAGAAATTTTTGCTATATATTTGCCCGGATAGTCCCGGCACCGTATCTCGTGATTTCGTGTGTTTTCTTTTTGATCTGTTTCTGCCAGGAAAACTTTCAGCTAGACCTAGGTGCCATGGCTTCCCCAAGTTCCCCGAAGGACAAGTTCGTCGTCAACGTCATCAACCCTTACCTCGATGAGGTGAAGAAGCACCCCCAGATCCTTCGTGTGGAGGAAGGTGACCTCCACAAGGAGGATCTGAAGGGACCAATCAAGAAGGGGAGCACCGAGGAGCGGATGAAGGAGATGGAACATGAGGTCTTCAAGTTCAAGAAGATGGTGGAGCGTGGTGTTGAAGCTAACTTCGACATCATGAACGAGATAGAGGATTCCCACAAGAAAGAGATGAAGGAGATGTGGTCAAGTCTGGCCGCACTAGAAGAAAAAGTATATGGGCTCCAAGCACAGATCTATGATCTACAGAACCAGAACTGTGAGTATGAACTAAAGTTTCTGCGCATGGGTTTAGGTGCTGAGTGCAGGATCTTGGAGACGGGAATGTCCTTCGAGACTGGAGAACATCTGCCATGGAAGCGCTTCGCCAAGGAGTACGTGACCGACAAGAAAAAGAATGAGGAGTGAAATCTCCTCGGGTAATGGCACCCCTTAGCTTGTTCCAAGCTTGGGGGAGTGCCGGGTATCTTTATCTTTATCTTTGTCTTTAGGAGTCAAGTAGAGTCGTATCATGTCTAGGGAAGTTACTTTATGAAATAGGTGTTGCTTTTAGGTCTATCACTCCTTTTGTGAAGAGCTTTGTATCCGTGAGTGTGGGGTCGTCTATGAAGGAATATTAATGAGAAGTCTATTGGTTTCTTCGCTGCACTCAGTATTATCTTCACGCAATCGACATTATGAGCTGATTCTTACGGGGAGCATTGACCTTATATCAGGTATGGCTTCGAAAACTTTATTTAAATCTTGGCAAGTATAGCTTTGGTCATAGCAACAAGCATGTTTCTCTCAAAGTAGCGACATAGCCAAAACCTTTGTGTTATTATGCTTGAAGTGTTATGTTGACAAGGAAGACAACTTGATGTTTCATGCTAGTTTTAATGTTTATGCTTTGTATTGCTTGCATCTAAGTTGTCATCAATTGTCTGGTTTCTCAAAGCCTTGCTAGCCAAAACTCTGTACTAAGCGGAATTCTTCTTGTACTTCCATACCCTGAAACCAACATCTTCCACTTGAGTCCACCATACCTTCCTATTTGTGGTATTCCACTACCACTCCTAAAGTATATAATTTATGTGCTATCTCTAGATGTTCAAAATCTTCTGTTTTGTGCCACTGATTCAGCTCATGAGGAAGTGGTGGGTAACCCATGATCTTCTTAATTTGGACAAGTTTTATCTTGGGATTGCATGCCTAATCTGCAAAGCCCTAATACGAGAAGGGACTGGCATGAGTGCCTAGCTCGTAAAAGATAAATACTAACACACAAGTTCCTTCGCCCATTTATGAGTGATAAACAAAGGAATTTAAGGGGATGTGATCGTCCCCACATTGGAGCCGTTCCTCGAAAATTGTCCAAATCATGAAGTGAGTGAGTTATCTATCAGCAGTCGTCGACGGATCATGCACCTCCCAAAGGCCTGTATTTATTCTGTTTGATCTAGAGGTGGCAAATGAGTTTTCCCTGCTTACCCTTTTGCACGGGGTTCATCCTTTATTTTGTGTTGAGTCAGTCCTTCCTACTTCCTTCCTTCTTGAGAGAGAACAGACACTTGATGTTAATAAAGATCCTTGCATACAAAGCTGCATTGAAAGTTAGCATGTTACATCTTTGTTGACATTATCTTTTGATAAGTGAGTTGTTTGCAAAAAACTTATGCTTAGTAAACATCTTCCTTTGTGTTAACATGTGCACTTCTTGACTGATAACATGTTCTTTCCAAAGCTTCAACTGGTTCCATTATAAGTGAAAAGAGCAAAAGTAAAAGTTATTAGTTGTTCCTTGACCAAGGCTATGTTTGCCATGATTTGATGAGTTTTCCAGGTCCTACTTTGTTATAATTGTTACTACTTTCTCATAAGGACCTTATGAGACGAGGTTTCTGTTGAGGATGCTTCAGTTTGGTGAAAAATCTTGATGCTTCTTGTCCGTATTCTTTTATCGATGCTTCACTCTCTAAACTTGTGGACAGGTTTACCGAGCTCAGCAATCGCTTGGGGACAAGCGAGGTCTAAGCTTGGGGGAGTTGATACGTCCAAAATGCATCACTATTTTATATTGTAATTTCATCCTATTCATTGATATATTCCACTTTAAAGTATTGTTCTTATGTTGTTTTGGCTTGTTTTACACAGTCTACAACTTTCCGGTGCCGAAGCAGCAGAACCAGAATTCAGCGGTGAAAAGTGGACACCAAGTTGCTGAATCAGATCAAGTCCAAATGAGATGAAAATTTATGGGGAGTGTTTTTATGAAGATTGACTGGGGATCACCGAGGATGGAGGTGAGGGGACCCACCAGGCATCCAGAAGGGTGCCTGGCGCGGCCCCCCTCATGGCCGCGCCAGGCACCCTCCTGGATGCCTGGTGGCCCCCCCTAGGTGCCCCCTCTCGCCTATAAGACCCCCCTGGGGTGAAAACCCTAAGAGGAGAAGATTTTCCGTGTTTCGCCGCCGCCACGGGGCGGAAACCTACAAAGGAGAAAAACCATCTCCGGCAGGCAGATTCCGCCGGGGAGATCACCTCGAGGAAGGGGAGATCGTTGCCATCATCATCATCATCTTCACGGGCATCATCGAGATCATCATAAACATCATCCCCAACATCAGCACCATCTCCATCTCCATCTCCATCCCATCTCATCTCACAATTGCAACTTGTGTTGTAATCCGTACTATCTATCCTCTCTACTCTGTTGGTGTTGATTACTACTTTGTGGTAAATGCTATTGAGTTTTGTTGGAGAAATATCATTGTTTCCAGATTTTTTGCCACCCATCTATCACCTCTGATCATGATCTCTTTTATGTCTTGTGAGTAGTTACTTTAGTTCTTGAGAACATGGGAGAAGTCTAGTTGTTAGTAGTCATATGATGTTGAAGTGTTATGTGTTGTTTGATACTTAAGTTGTGTTGTTATTTCTCTAGTGGTGTTATGTGAGTCGAACACTTAACACTTCACCTTTCATGGGCCTAGAGGAATACATTGTGCACAAAGGATGTTTATGGTGGGTTGCCGGAGTGACAGAAACCTGAACCCCAGTTCGCACACTTTTACACAAGGGAATTATGGATCCTTGATCGTAATGCTGTGGTTAGGCTTATGCCTTAATTACTACCTTGTATTTGCGGATGCTTGAAAGGTGTGTAATCATAAGAGTACACTTATCTTAGTCTAGAAGGTTTACTAGCATTGATCCACCCACCAACACTTATCAACACAATACATATTACTTGGCGGAGTATGGTGAAAGTAACTTGGCTATCTCTCCCGTGTGTTCTCGAGAACGCTTTAGCTTTTATAAGTTTAGTTCCTAGGCTTATCCTTGTGAAAGGATTGGGCCACTTGCTACTCCTCAGTTACCCTGTTTACTTTGCTTTTCTTTTACTTCTCTGTTGCTTAAACCAAAAACCCCTAAATATTTACCTTTGAGTGTGTGCAGCCTTTCCTTATCCAGTGTCACTTATCAGCAGCTTCTGCTCCTCGTGGGTTCGACACTCTTATTTATCGATAAGATACAATTGATCCCCTAGACTTGTGGGTTATCAAGAATCGTTTATTGGCGCGGTTAACAGGGGAGGCAACCCAACTAAACCTATTAACTTCACCGCCATCACCTACTTACGCAAGCATAACACCTATCATATCCTTGTCCTCCTCTTCGCATCCTGACGAAGAAGAAGCAGTCAAGGCACACACACACGTTGATCAAGTTATATTAAGATTATCTCAGTTGTTGTTGTTGTCTCTGAACAAGGAGTAGGTCTCAAGTCGTCCATAACCGTGGACACGGCTTCTCGAAAAGATTTAACCTTGCAGGGGTGTACCAACTTCCCATTACAAGGCTCCGCACGCACGCCCATCTCTCTCAGTTGCTACCCATGATAGGCAACCATTTTATGATTTAGTCCAAAGAGATCCGGAACGACAGGTCCCTGTAGCTAACAACGTACAAATCTGGGTGGCCCCCGGTGAGTCGAAATCCAACTCAAAAGACGTCCGCGCTCTCGAATCGGCCTCTACCATCTGGATGAGGTCGGGTTAGTTGCCCAAACAGATGTGGACAACCCCCTAGCTCCCTGGGGTGGACCAACAAGAGAAACCATGTCTCCGCTGGCCCGGGTTGTTTCAAAAACTGCTGGGGTACCAACCAAGCACACACACGTTTGCAAAAAGTAAATCAGCTCGGGCCACCACTAGAAATGTTTGAAGCTAGGTGGGTAAGAAAAGGGGACCCCATAAAATCCCACACGCGGTTAGGCACGCTAGGTCTTAAAACCAATACCCGGAACTCGAGTCCTAGGTGACTCGAATGGAACAAAGCATCGGGGCGGGATAGCCTAGATCTTCCATCCTTCGTCGAATATAGTCAACATTATAATAATCATATCATCAACAACAATAATAATAATGTGATAGCCCAAACCAAGGAGTAAGAGGGTAACATCGTAGCATCCTAAGCATGCATACTAAGCAGAGGCTGAGCAACGAGCAATAGTAACATAGCAGTACATGGTTTGCTGGGAGGGGACATGGCTGTATCGGTTTGAAAGAGGCTGTAAACATGTGGTAGGATCAAACATCGAACCTAACCTAGACTAGCATGCAAACCGCTGGTTGAAATAGAATGGATCATAAGTAATGGATAGTCCTTGCCTGTTGATAAGTCGGGTTCCGAAGGTGTAGTTGATCGCAAGCTTGCATCGTCTCCGAAGGTACCCGCGGAAGCACACAAGACGGTAAACACTGGAAAGCAATCAACGGGCAAACATCTATTACTACGAAGCAAACACGAAGAAGCATCAACAAGAAGGCAACACGAGACATCGCACCTACCGTCGAGAGCGGTTACTAACAGGTTAAGTGGAGTACTTGTCACACACGACGATACCGCACGTTTACAGTGGTTCAAGTTGTTTAGCTACAGGTGATCAACAAAGTTGTTAACATGGAAAATCATAGAAAAATGACAAGAGGTGAAGCATAAGGTAAACTATCTATGCTAGTCAATTTAAGTGAGGCACAACCTAAACATGGCATCCACTAAGTACCCCACGACAATTAAAGGATTTGGTACTGTTCTGTCCTAAACCATATTTTAGGTTGATTAACAGCAGCAACCATTAGCATAAACACAAAGTACATGAAAAACTAGTCAAGTTACATATAAAGAACACTCCAAACGGAGTTACGGTTAAAAAGATACAAGCAAAACAAGTTTGGAACACAATCTGCCAAACATCAGGTAGCACAATTTAGAGCCATGCATAAACAGTGTAATGAATGCAAACATGCTCACAAATGATACGGAACTAAAGTATACATGACAAGGAATGCATGCCAAAAGGAATCATGCAAATAGGCATCATGAACAATTAATTATAGCCCAAGCAAAATGCAATAAAACATTACTGGTCTAGGACTTAGTGAAAATCAGGAGAACAGGGCAGAAACTGTTATTTTTATGCTGTATAAACAGGAGAAAAGCTATATGCAAAAGTGCAGCAGCATGACATAGCAATATATGAGCATGAACTAGACATGATGGTGATCAGGTACAAACAAGAATCAAGGTAATATGCATCACAGATGAAAAGATATTAAGCAAGCAACATGGCATCGGAAAGTTACAGACTAGAGAAAAACAGAGGTGGCTGTCAAAAACAGTGGCATAGTAACTTTGGAGCTCAATAACTAGATGACCAACAAGCATATCATGACAATGCAATACTTATAATGGAAGTAGACATGATGCTTAACAATATGCGAAAAGAATTAATGCAATAAGCCTCATGGATGTGTCACAATCATCATGCAAACTTGCAATAAAATAATAACAGCAACACTTAACAGGAAAAATTAGCAGTAAACATTCTGGTGACCACTTCAACACAGATTAACAACATCAAGATGGCCTCAAATCAAAATTCTCACAAAAGATGAACTGAAGTACACACAATTCTAAACAAATTTCCTTTTGGGCGCAACGTCATCCGAGCTACGGTTTGATCGCAAACTTCATCGCAAAACGGAATCAGCAGCACAATTATAAGGACTTAGCCAAAATTTACAGTTCTCAGGAAAAAAAGTGTTCATGCCGAATCTTACCATGGGCCGGTTTTTGGCCCATCTGGCCTGGCTGGTGGTTCGGACTGGAGGCCGGCTGGCAAGGCAGGCCGGCTGCTGGGCCGCGCGGCCTGGCGAGGTGGGACGGGGGGCGCCATGGGCCGACTCAGGCTGGCAGGCCGGCTGCGGTCCGATGGCGAGCGAGCGGGGCGACCTCGCCCTCGTCTCCCGATCCAGGACGCCGGCGGCGGCCTTCCGGCGCGGTGGCGTGGCGCGGTGGGGTCCGGCGAGGGGTGGCTGGCAGCGCAGGGCGAAGGGGAGGGGCGGATTCGGCCCCTGCGGCGGTCCAAAGGCACGCCGGCCATGGTGATGTCTATGCACGCTTCTAATCTTGTAGACTATGTTGGGCCTCCAAGCGCAGAGGTTTGTAGGACAGCAGCAATTTCCCTCAAGTGGATGACCTAAGGTTTATCGAACTCAGGGAAGTAGAGGTTGAAGATGGTCTCTCTCAATCAACCCTGCAATTAAGATACACGAAGTCTCTTGTGTCCCCAACACACCTAATACAACTAGGAGTTGTATAGGTGCACTAGTTCGGCGAAGAGATGGTAAAATATGGGTGATAGGTGTGGCAAAACAAGGTAATATAAATCTGTAATAAAAAGTGCAGCAAGCAAACATGTGACAAAAGTGAGCACAAACGATGTAACAAAGGTGGAAACAAGGCCTAGGCTTCATACTTTCACTAGTGGCAACTCTCATCAACATTAACATAGTATAATCACATGATATTTCCCATAAAACATGCAATGGAGACGCACTCGGAGGTCATTCCTTTGTGGTCAAGAGAGGATGAGAATTATGTAGGGCTACAAAAGCACACCTCAAAGTTCGTAGTTCTCAATCTATGGATTTCCCAATGTCACCGCGGCCATCCAAAGAGAGTACCACAATCACCACAAAATATCTAAAGGATAGTCAAAGACAAGCACCAAAAGACTCTCAATATTTAATCAACACAAAAAAGAGGAAACCACTCATGAAAATATTCTTCTAACCCATGTCCAATAGACCGCTGTCACCTTGGTCTCGGGGATTATACTAGATAAGATCAATTGAGTACATCAATCCAATACATAGAGGAAGGGGAAATATCATGAGATCACCCTAGATTAACATAACCTATGATCATAATGAAGATCATATCATGGGAGAGAGAGAAGAACACATAGCTACTGGTAGAAACCTCAGCCCCGAGGAGGAACTACTCCCGCTTCATGGAGGAGGGAAGCAACGTCGATGGAGATGAATCCGGGGGCACTTCCCCGTCCCGGCAGGGTGCCGGCACAGGAATTCTGTCCCCACGAAACTTTTTTTCGATGGCGGCGGAGATCGGAATTGCTTCTGGAGAAAAGGGGTCTGGAATCAGGGTTTCCTCCTCGGGGGTAAAAATATGGGCCAAAGGGGGCACCGAGAGGGGCCACGAGGTAGTCAGAAGGGCAGGTGGCGCGGCCTAGGGCTGGGCCGCGCCAGGCACCCTCCTGGCTGCCTGGTGGCGGCCCTCCTTTCCTTCCTTGGTGATTCCTGAAGCTTCCGGGACGCTGATTTTTTATATAATTTTCCGGAATTTTTGGAGCACTTTTAATGGCCGGAAAACCTGAAATACAAAAACAGCAGAAAACAGGAACTGGCAACTGGGTGCACTGGGTTAATAAGTTAGTCCAAATATGATCAAAAGTGTATGGAAATGTATGTAAAACATGGCAAAGTCACACAAAACATGCATGGAGCAAGCAGAAATTATATATACGTTTGGGACGTATCAACATCCCCAATCTTAATTCCTGCGCGTCCTCGAGTAGGTAAATGATAACAAGCATAATTTCTGTGGTGACATGCCACAAAATCATATAAGGACTTTTAAGTAAAGCAATTAAAGCAATTAAAGCATGCAATTCAATCCAAGTCTTAACAAGCAAGAGTCTATATTAGCATTGAAACAAGTAACAAAAGAACAAAAGGTGCAAGAGCTCTTGCTGTCCGTGACTCGAATGTCTCCAAATGGTGTTTGCGTGCAAGAAGGGGGATAGGGAATACGAGAGAAAAAGGTTTTTTGTGTTGAGAACTCAATCTACTAAAGTTTCACACTTGGTCTTCTTTGGAATCTTATCTTGACTCGTCCCCAGACCACTAGCCAGGTACAAGTCAATTTGATCCACTCCCTTTCAATATTCTGAGCACTCATGCAATGGATGAGCGTAAGCAAGAAAGTTGACACTTAGGATGGCAAAGAGAGAATAAGGTGGAGTAGGAAGACAAAAAGGTGTGAAAGGCTCACATCAATGAGGACAATCATAGGCGAGAGAAAGCCAAATGATAGATATGATGTGAGGAGTAGGGATTGCCATGCAACGGATGCACATGTGAGCTAAAAGCTCTCCAAGGGAACTAGTGGGGGTGCATCCAACTTGCTTGCTCAAGAAGACCTAGAGCTCATTTGAGGAGGCTCATCATTGGAATATACAAGCCAAGTTCTATAGTGTGAAGGTCCCCACATAGCTATATGCATGTATGATCATCTCTATGGAGTACAAGGATAAGAGTGAGTACTAGTGTGGATCTTTAAAAAGGATAGTAGTGTTGCCCCTTTCTCTCTTTTAATTTTCTTTTTCTCTTTTTTCTATTTTTTTGTATTTTTTGGTGGCCTCAATGGATCTTTCTATTTAACTCTCATTTGTCCTCTTTGGGATCTTTTCCTCACTTAAGGGCAACACTCTAATTTACAAGAGGGTATAGAAGATCTTTCACACTTTACAAGGTACTCAAAACATAAAGAAGATGTAGCTATCATTATGTATGCAATGTATGTCACTGCCAGTGTAGCAGGAACATGTATGACATGAAGATCAAGTCATGAAGAGGTGGATGTTGCATGGCAATATATCTCGGAAAGGCTATGGAAATTCCTTGATAGGTAGGTATGGTGGCTGTTTTGAGGAAAGATATAAGGAAGTTTATGATGACAGAGCGTATCATGCCAAGGGTTTGGATGTACCGGCGAAGGTGGACGCCAACTCTCGGAGTGCGAAGAAAGCAATGCACGGCACAGGAGAGGCTAGCAAATATGAGGAGGTGGAAGTGTCAACTTTCAATACTTACATTAGTCTGAAGAACTCATGCACTTATTATCGGTAACTCTCAATCTAGTAAGGAGGTTCACAAAGAGACAAGTACCCCGAGGAGGAGTGTATGGGGGTTTGGTTATCCTTGCGCATCCTCGACTCATGGTACGTGAGTGTACTCTAATATCCGACCCCTCAGAAGAGTAGTGATCCATCTAGTAGCTAGAGTTCTCAACTAGTTTTGTAGGTTTTGAAAATAAACACGGATTGCCCAAAATACGACAGCTATCACTAATAGGCTAGAGCTCTTGACACCAAAAGTTCATACATTACTCAGATCAATACCTCAAAACTATTGCAAGTTACTACTAAAATTAAATAGCAACCTCAATTACCTACTTTCAAGACAAGACACAACTCAGTGCAACAACCAACTCTCTTAACAGGATAAACATGAAAACTAAAGAGAGTTCCAGCAACAAACTAAACAAAATCCAAGGCTCTTGCTAAAGACAAACTAAAGCTAAAACTAAACATGACAGTATCTACGAAAAGGTAAAGAAAACACAACAGAGAAAGATAGGCATGAAAAATTCTATGATGTGTTCTGGATTTTGAAAGTGGAGCGTGTTTCTCTCCCACACAAAGTAAGACGGGATCTAACTTGTTATTAACATAAAGCAAAGCTAAAGAAAACTAAAAATTAAACCTAAGAGCGAGACGCTCCAAGCATAACACATAACGCATGAAGTGATAAAAATATAGTGAGACGAAGGACGAACTGATGATTGTTGATGGAGAAGGGGATGCACGGGGGCATCCCCAAGCTTAGACACTTGAGTCTCCTTGAATATTTCTTGGGGATGCATGGGGGCATCCCCAAGCTTGAGCGCTTGACACTCCCGAATCTTCTTTCATCATCTTCCATCGCACACTTGAAAACTCCCTTCATACATAACTCATCATAAGCTGATTAGAGAGGTTAGTACCCTTAATGAATAATTTTTTTTCCACTGGATATAATGATATTCTTGAAGAGCTACTTCTTCTCAAGATTTCCAAAAGTTTTTGCAAAGAAAAAGCAAGATTAAGGTTTGCAAAAGTTAGGAGAGACAAAACGTGGCAGAATCTGTGAAAAACAGAACATCAGGTAGTAAAGAAATTTTTAGGGGTACTTCTGCAACTCGAATAAAAAAACTTAGAAAAGACGCTCGAAAGTCAATTGTATGGAGCACGCTGTCAAAAATATTCAGATCAAAAAGATGATCTGGTGATTTTAGGCTAATTTTTCCGTCCATGGACAGAATCTGTTTTCTGGACAGCATGCCACAACTTTTGAACTTTCTTGCAATCGGAGGCTAGACTTGGCACAAAGATTGAAAATAAAGATACAATGATGTTGCTACAGTAGTAACAATCATCAAGACCACTAAAAACTGAAAGTAAAAAACTCAAACTAAAGATAACAAGGGTTGTCTCCCTAGAGCTCTTTCTTTATAGCCATAAAGATAGGCTTAAGATTTTAATGTTGCTCTCATAGGAATAAGAGTTGAAGCACAAAAGAGAGCATAAAGAAGCAAATACCAAACACATTTAAGTCTAACATGCTTCCTATTCAAAGGGATCTTGTAGAGAAATAAATCATTGAAGCATAAAGATATTAGCATAGGAAGGAAAAATAAATGCAACTTCAAAACCTTCAACATAAAGAGAGGGAACTTGATATTATTGGAATATCTATAAGCATATGTTCCCCTCTCATAATAATTTTCAGTGGGATCATGAATAAAGTCAACAATATAGGTATCACATAAAAAATTCTTATCATGATCCACAAGCATAGAAAATTTGTTACTCTCCACATAAGAAAAATCCTTCTCATTAGTAATAGTGGGAGAAAACTCAAGAAAATAGCTATCACATGAATCATTCTTATCATAATACACTTGCAAACATTTATTCTTTATAGCATAAGTGTCATCACAATAAACATCATAGATAGGAGGCAAAGTATCATCAAAAGAAATTTCCTCATCAAAATTTGGGGGGCTAAAAAGATCATCTTCATAAAACGTAGCATCCCCAAGCTTATGGCTTTGCATATCATTAGTATCAAAAGTATTCAAAAAAGACATGCTAACAACATTGCTACTATCATGAGTGTTGTGCAAATAATAAAGCTCCATAGGTATTTTGGTTTTCTCTTCAAACATTTCATGTCCCAACTCAAGGTAGAGCTCATAAAGCTCTCTCATAATATTTTTGTTGTTTTCCATAAGCCTAACTAGTGAAAATAAAAAACAAGAAACAAAAAGATTTAATTGCAAGATCTAAAGATATACCTTCAACGCTTACCTCCCCGGGAATGGCGCCAGAAATAGCTTGATGTCTACACGCTTCTATTCTTGTAGACTATGTTGGGCCTCCAAGCGCAGAGGTTTGTAGGACAGTGTAACACCCTCACTGTCAGTGAACAGTAATCACTGTTACTGTTCATCTCTACTGTTCAAAACTTTTGTTTGATCAACTGGTTCAGTTCAAATTCAAATTCTCCTTTGGTATTGTTGCAAGCAAATATGAACCATGGACCTTGATCATCATTGGCCAACTAAAGTCCCAGCCATTTGAAATAAAATTCAAACAAACCCTAAAATGCCTTTTGATGAATATTAAAAATATGGTGACAATAAATCTTTTCCAAAAATTGTGGAACTACTTTTATAAAATCACAAATATTCACTGGACCAAATCCATATGGGTTTGGGTGTTTATTGTGCTATGGAGAATTCCAAATAAATAATAGCAGTAGCAATTCCAGGCCAATTACTCATTTTATAATAAAATAAAATATCAAATGAGTTTGAAAAACTACCAAACTTTTTGTGGCATCTCAGTATGGTGTTACACTAATTATAGAACCTACTACATATTTTACAAAAGGGCTAAAGCAACTAAAAGAAATATAAACAGAAAAGAACAGAAAGCAGAAAAGAATTAAAACTGAATAAAAGCAAAAGGAGCCCAAACCCCTCTGTTCCCCTTGGGCCAGCCCAAATTGCCCCCAGGCCGAGCCCACCCGGCCCCCTCACCCCTCCCCGTTTTCTTCTTCCTCCGGCTGCGTGGAGGGGATCCACCGGTGCCACGCCGACGACCCCTCCGTGGCGTGCATCCGGCGACCCTCCGAGCAGTACAAGATGACCCCGCCCCTGCGCAAACCCAAACTCCGCACCCCCCCGTAGATCTCGCCAGTGCCTTTCCCCCCCGTCTCACCGCAGAAGGCCGGAGCCGCTCGTCGCCGCGCCCCTCAGATTACCGTGGCCAACGACCGTCTCTCGCCGTCGTCGGGTGTCCAGGAGGTGCGCCGCGGAGTTCTTCCTCACCCCACGCCTGGAATCGACCTAGCGCGCCTCCAGCACGACGCCAGCTCCGTCTTCTCTGGCCGCGGCCACCGCGCCGCCGTCGTCAATTCCCGCGCCCCCGAGCCTCCCCCGAGCCCATTGCCGTCCTCTACGCTCCTCTGGTGAGCAGGGCCGCCACCGCAGCCTTCCCCTAGCCCTCGTTCTTCACTGTTGCGCGGCTCGCCATGGAAGCCGAGGCCCGCCTCCGCCATTGATGGCGAGGTGCTCACCTCCGCCCGCCTCGGCTCCTGCAGATAGCACAGGCCGACGCACGACGCCCCCCCCCGCATTCGATCCCAGCCGGCTGCGCGCCAAATGGTCGCCAGTGGGCGACTCCAGCCTCGCCGGCGTGCTCTGCCTCGCCGCCGTGCCCGCGCGGGGGGCTGGCCAGGGAGCAAGCCCACTGACTAGTGGGTCCGTCTAGATGTAATTAGGGGTAACCCCTTATTAGACTAATCCCCCCAGTATTAGCACCCCCTAGGTCCATGACATGTGGGCCACCCCCACTTAAACCCCATTTGTTTAAACCATATAACTGTTAGTTAGTCCCTGTTAGGATGACAGATGGGTCCCACTTGTAGGTATTTAAAGTAAATGAATTTATAATAATATTAGTGTATGACATGTGGGCCCATTGCTTATTTTGATTTATTAAAACGTTTTATAAATAAACATAGGCTAACATGTGGGTCCCACATGTCAGTCACTGTTGTGGATAATGTTTTGGATAATGTTGGAATTTAATAATAAAAGAAATTCAGAAAATCATTTAAATGATTTAAAACTTTGAAATTCAATAACTTTTAAACCGTAAGTCAGATTCAAAAACTTTATACATGAAAATTGATCAGAAAAATGTAACGAATACGGATACGCTATCTGTATGTCTACCCCACCCCCCTAACACACCGATCATCGACATTCCCCCTCCGGGCTGTCTGTCGATAATTTCCGGTACCGATAAAAAGTACCCGGATGAATTTATTCCGAACACGAAAGTTGTCCGGAATGGTTCAAATAACACGGATACACTCCCCTTATCTTTGTCGGATGTCCACGACACCTCTGGCATGATACCTTCCCCCCTCCGGTCGCCTTGTCCGGTAATCACCCGGAGCTGGCAGTTCATCCCCGGATGAATTCCCGCTCCGAGCAACGTACTTTGCACTGCGTTAGAACACCGTTAACTTTACAATTGTCATGTCATTAATATGTTTGCATTGCTTGCTTTGTATTTACTGTTTCTCCCCCCTTTATTCTCCGGTAGACCCCGCTGCTACCGTCGACTACACTGCTGTCGGGTACGACTACTTCGTCGACGACCCTGCCCCTACCGTCGAGCTTCCAGGCAAGCAGAGCCATTCTCTTCCCCAGATATCGCCTATATTTCCGTACATTTCTTGCACTAGGCATGTTTACTGCTGCTGCTACGTTACAATCCTATTCAATTGCATAGCCTGATTTTGTCGACCCTTGATGTACCTTTCTTATCCTATGCTGCCTGTTATAATTATGCATATATTCAGCAGTGAACCCTGCGCATTGTTAGCTAGGACTAGATAGCGGGCCGTGATCACTCAGGGGGTGAACACGGATACAATATATACAACTGCACAGGTACGGTACAAAGCACAATCCGCCAAAGGCCCCTATCTGGGTTATGCCTAGTCACCTCAAGTGTGAGCTATCAAGGAGTAATCCTTGTACTCCACCCGAGGCTGACTTTGTCTTGCCGCCATAGGGTCCTGAACATCGGTTGTCCTTAAGGTAAGAAGTCGGGCGACCCAACGGTGCCCGCGAGAGGTATATTGTCGGGAACGACAGGGAGGGTACGACCGACGTTACTGGCGTGCTTGCCCCCTGCTCGTATCTCGCGAGAGTTACCAAACCACGAAAGTCGAGCTCTACCAAGAGCACACGCGAGACAAGGTAAGGAGACGGTTCACCTTGTTGGTAACCACAGTGACTTGGTGGGACGACAGGGCAGGCACCAATGTACTGGTGGTCCTGACTCCTGTCGTTGACCGCGGGTCGGTTAAGTCGAGGCAACGATAACGGTTTTCACGCAGGTTAATTAAAATGCTAAATGGTTCGGCGGATGACTTGAGAGGCCCATTGGTCTGTACGCACTACCTACACGTGGGATTACGGTGTGGGCCCTCCGCGTCGTAGTTCGTCCGAAAGCTCTTCAGACGTCAGCAGTACTGCGGCCTGATCGCCGGGAAGTGGTCTTGTCTTTTGCTGCAGCAGGTGTGTTTGGATTTGCTTTTGCTTCACCGGCCAGACTCGCATCGTGCAGGAGCGTCCAAGGGTGAGGGACCTAGACCCCTTGGCGCATAGGATATAGTCCGGCGGATGGCCTCTCTGTTGAGCCTAGGATGGGCTGCGTCGTGTCAGATAGCCTCGGTGGGGCGTTCCCTAACAAGGTTCACGCCACCCTGGAGATCCGAGCGTGCAGGCTGAACAGTAGTGCACCCCTGCAGGGAGTTTAATCTATTCGAATAGCCGTGTCCACGGTAACAGGACGCTTTATGCTGAAGCTGGATCTTACCACTAGAAACTATTACTATTAAACTATATGGTTCCGGGTCTTCTTCCTCGCAGGGAGTCGAGGAGGGGAACTCGGAGGCATTATTATTATCAATCATTACAACTTATATTATACAATGTTGCAGCAACTTCTGCTTCATTGTTACTTTATTGCTTTATATGAACTGTTGGTTGATTCTCTTCTCATGCTGCAAGACATCGTCAGAAGATGCTAGTCTTCGATAGGCCTAGCTTCTTACCCTTATTCTGATTTCTATCTTGCAGTCCACTTTATACAGCCTCCCCTTTCCGTTGATACAAATGCATAATGCTTAGTAGCGGACGTAAGACTCGCGGGTATACTAGATACTCACCTGCTTTATTTCCTTTATTGTTTTGCCTGATCGGCCGCTGCAGTCGACGTTGGAGCCCAGGAGCAGGAGTACCCCGGAGGCGGATACTACTACATCGAGACCCCCGCTGACCAGGACCAGGAGTAGTTTCGGAGGCTCCCAGGCAGGAGGCCTTGCCTTTTCGATCTGTATCTCTGATGTTATTTGTGCTAGCCTTCTTAAGGCAAAACTTGACTAACTATGTCTGTAATCAGATATTATGGCTTGTATAACTTATGTATTCGGGTCCGCGTGACCCCCCTTTATTGTAACATAGTGGTTTATCCTTTTGTGTTTAGTGTTGTGCTGTGATATTCTCACCGTGGCACCCTAATCTCAGCCGTGTACCCTGCGTGTATTATTACTGTACACGGATTGATTTTGGGGGCGTCACAAGTTGGTATCAGAGCCGACTGCCTGTAGGAAGCCACCCAACCACTACCTGGTCGAAGTTGAGTCTAGTCCTTGAAAAACTATTTTGCTAACTTAATGTTTGGCTTACGGGCCCACATCGATGTCACTACGTGTGATATCTATGGTATTAGGATCCTTTTCTCCTTACCTATGCTCTGGGAATCTACTCTCTTATCCTTGCTGGTAAGTTTTACAAACTCTGACATTAGGATCACGTTCTCTTGATTCCACCCGGCGTTTTTGGTGCTTCTCCCCATTGATTGAGTCGTGTTGCAGGAGTTCTACCCAAGGTCCCGGACCGCGGATCCCATTCTCATTCTGGGCAGGCCATGCGTCCTCTGGCATTAACTCCTGTGGCCAACAGTTTTCTTGCGGCATGATTGACATAGTGGAATCTATGTCGCGTCGTGTAATCCTTACCGCGGTCTGCGCGCCTCCTAGTGTGTCCTTTTTCCTTAATTTCTACGACGTTACGCTGCCCGATTTTCGATTGATTCTATGTGTGGATGTGTATGTCTTATATGACTACTCCTATATATCCGCGCCTCCTCTTTGTGGTCGCATTACCTCTTACTCGTTTCCGGCATCTCGTTAAAAATGTTCATCGCTGAAATACCCCTGTTAAATTCTAGCAGGATGGCTGGTCGTGGTGGTCGTGGTCGTGGTCGTGGTGCCAACGATCCACCTCCGCCACCGGACTACATGGCCGCGATGATGCAGCAGTTTCAGATGAACCAAGTATTTATGCAAGGAGTCATAGATCAGCTCCAGAACCAGAATCAGAACCAGAACCAGCACCAGAACCAACCGCCTGTGGTTACTCTGCGGGATTTCATGCGTCTCAATCCCCCTCTCTTCCACCAGCCGGAGCAGCCGCTGGATGCCGATGATTGGCTTCGTGACATCACTCGTCAGCTGGAGTTCGCTAATGTGAGCGCTTCTGATTATGTCAACTTCGCGTCCTATTTCCTGCGTGGCCCCGCTGCTCAGTGGTGGGACACTTACAAGGGCTCGCTAGCTGAAGGGACTGTCGTCACCTGGAATGACTTCAAGACTGCCTTCCGCGCTCGTGATGTCCCCCAGGCGATTATGAACCGTATGAAGGCCGAGTTCCGCAACCTCGTTCAGGGCAACAAAACTGTCGAGGCATATCAGAGGGAAATCCTCCGCTTCTCCCGCTATGCTGCAAGTAACCTCCCCAATGATGCAAGTAGGAAAGAGAAGTTCCGTGATGGTCTCAACCCAGATCTCCAGCTTGCACTGGCTTTGCACGTCTTCCCTGACTTCGCCACCATGGTGAACCAGACTATCACTCTTGAGACCGCTCAGCTTAAGTTCGGTGGTTCGCCGAAGCGCCCCCGTGATGCTGGCTCATCTTCGGGCACAGCACAGAAGCAACGCGTTTGGCTTCCACACAGTCTTATGCGTCCAACTGCCCCTGCACCAAGGCCGTCGTATGTTGCACCCCGTCTGCCTCCGCCCCCGCCGAGACAGCCGAAGACTGAGACTGCACCTCTCCGTCCTCAAGATGGCCTGTGTTTCAAGTGCCGTCAGCCAGGCCATATTTCCAGAGACTGCCCTCAGCGACAGAATCAACTGGTAGTTCACCCTGCTGGCCGCGGAAATGGTCGTGGCAACAATGGGACCCTCAACTATAATACTGGGTCTAATCCTCATGCTCGTGGTCATGCTTACAACATTGATGTTGAAGCATCTCAGGAACAGCCCGCTACTGTGATGGGTACACTCCTCGTTAACTCAATACCTGCTACTGTTTTATTTGATACAGGAGCATCGCATTCATTTATGTCTGGAGCATTTGCTTCTAAGCATGGCATTTACCACGAAAAGATGCATACCCCCTTAATAGTCCGGACTCCCGGTACCCAGTGTCGTGTCGACATGGTATCACCTAACCTCACTGTCGAGATCGAAAGATTTGAGTTCATGGTTTCTCCACACATTCTGAAAACCCTCCACCATCGACCTTATCCTTGGCATGGATTGGCTGAAAACCCACAATGCCGCACTTTACTGTGGCACCAAGGTCATCCAACTTCTTCATCCTTCTGGCACGATTTTGAGTCACATTGCCATTGTGTCGATGAATGCCGAAGCTCGTATATATGCTCTGAATGCCTTGCACCTCTCGAAGGGATTGAGAAAGTCCCAATCGTTTGTGGTTTTACCGACGTATTCCCAGAAGAACTGCCGGGGATACCCCCGATTAGAGAAGTTGAATTTGTCATCGACTTGAAGCCTGGTACCGTCCCTATTGCCAAGCGCCCATATAAGATGCCACCTCACCACCTCCTTGAATTGAAGAAGGAGATCGACACGGCCCTCGAGAAAGGCTTCATCCGTCCTAGTTCCTCTGCTTGGGGAGCACCTTCGCTCTTTGTCAAGAAGAGTGATGGCACGAACCGTTTGGTCCAAGATTACCGACCTATCAACCAAGCCACGATACAGAACAAGTACCCCCTCCCTCAGATCAATGATCTTTATGATCAACTTGCTGGATCCACGGTGTTTTCAAAACTCGACTTAAGGTTGGGTTACCATCAGATCCGGGTCCATGATGAGGACATCCCGAAGACCGCATTCATTACTCGCTATGGTTCATACGAGTACACTGTCATGTCCTTTGGCTTGACGAATGCCCCAGCCACCTTCTCCAAATTGATGAACTTTATATTCATGGAATATCTCGACAAGTTTGTCGTGGTTTACCTGGATGATATATTGATTTACTCCAAGACCGATGCAGAACATGCTGAACATCTTCGCCTTATACTGGAAAAGCTTCGGGAACACAAACTCTATGCTAAGTATTCAAAGTGTGAGTTCTGGCTTCCCGAAGTAACCTACCTTGGTCATGTGATTTCCAAGGATGGCGTTGCCGTCAACCCCGAACGTATCCAGACTATTCTTGACTAGACTCCACCCAGGACTGTCAACCAAGTCCGAAGTTTCCTCAGCCTTGCCAGCTATTGCCGCCGTTTTGTCAAGAATTTCTCCAAGCCTTTGACTAACCTGCTTCACAAAGGCGTCAAGTTTGAGTGGACAGATAAATGTCAGGAAAGTTTCCTAGCCCTCAAGGACAAGCTCACTTCTCCCCCAGTGCTTGCTCCCCCTGATACTCAGAAGGACTTCGTGATTTATTGTGACGCGTCTCGTCAAGGATTAGACTGTGTCCTAATGCAAGAGCGCAAAGTGATTGCTTATGGCTCTCGTCAGTTGCGTACTCACGAAGAAAACTATCCAACTCATGATCTCGAATTGGCAGCGGTAATTTATGCATTGAAGGTTTGGCGACATTACCTCGTTGGTAATCGTTGCGAGATCTTCACCGACCACCAAAGCCTGAAGTACCTGTTTGCGCAACCCGACCTGAATCTCCGCCAGCAGAGATGGCTCGAGACAATAGCCGACTACAACATGGGAATTTCTTACACCCCTGGCAAAGCTAATGTGGTGGCCGATGCCTTAAGCCGCAAAGCCTATTGTAGTGAACTTGAAGTTCAAGTGCAACAACCACGCCTGTATGAAGAGCTCCGCAAGCTGAACATCGAAATTGTTCCGCAGGGATATGTGAATTCCCTGGTTATCGAACTAGACTTATACAACCGCATGAAGTTTGCACATGGATATGACTCTGACATTCAGAGGATTAAGCGGTATGTCGGGAGTGGAAAGCCCTCATCTTTCACTATTGCCGATGATGGTATGTTGTACTTCAAGGGTCGGCTAGTGGTCCCCATAAACAGGCCCAACCTGAACTACGCCCCGCATGTCATGAAAGAAGCTCATGATACACCCTTGTCGATTCACCCTGGTAGTACCAAGATGTACCAAGACATTCGTCAGCGGTACTGGTGGTCTAACATGAAACAAGACATCGCTCGATATGTTGATGAGTGTGACGTTTGTCGTCGCGTCAAAGCCGAACATCAAAGACCTGCCGGAACTCTGCAACCACTCTCTATTCCTGAATGGAAATGGGACAAGATTGAAATGGACTTCGTCACCGGATTTCCCCGATCACAGAAAGGTCATGATGCCATCTTTGTCGTCATCGACCGATTCTCCAAGGTTGCTCATTTTCTGCCTGTCAAGGAGACGATCTCTGCTAGTCAGTTGGCAGACTTGTATGTTTCCAGATTTGTTTCCCTCCACGGTATTCCGTTGGAGATCAGTTCAGACCGTGGCAGCATTTTCACCTCGAAGTTCTGGGATAGTTTCCAAGAAGCTATGGGCACTCATCTGAATTTCAGCACCGCTTATCACCCCCAGTCGCAAGGACAAGTCGAACGCGTGAATCAAGTGCTTGAAGACATGCTTCGAGCTTGTGTCATCTCATTCGGTAAGAAATGGGAGGAATCTCTTCCATTTGCTGAATTCTGGTACAACAATAGCTATTAGGCTAGTTTGAAGATGGCACCCTTTGAAGTTCTCTATGGACGTAAGTGTCGAACCCCTCAGAATTGGTCAGAAACTGGAGAAAGAGCTCTCATTGGTCCGGACATTATTCAGCATGCCGAAGATCAGGTTCGCGTTATCCGTGAACACTTGAAGGCTGCTCAGTCCCGCCAGAAGAGCAACTATGATCGCAAGCACAAGGAAATGGTCGATCAACCTGGCGAATACGCGTACCTCCGTGTCACTCCAATGAGAGGCACTCATCGTTTCGGAATCAAAGGCAAGTTAGCTCCTCGCTACATTGGCCCGTTCCATATCCTTTCCAGGAGTGGACCAGTGGCATACCGATTGGAATTGCCGCCGAACCTCTCTCAAGTCCACGATGTATTCCACGTGTCGCAACTCCGGCGCTGCTTCAAGGACCCCATCCGCGAAGTGGAACATGATATGATTGAACTGCAGCAAGACTTGACTTATCAAGAGCACCCGAGTCGTATTCTTGACCAGTCTGAACGCAAGACCCGCAACAAGACAACCAAGTTCCTCAAAGTTCAGTGGTCGAATCATTCTGAAGATGAAGCCACTTGGGAACGCGAAGATCGTCTCCGCGAGGAATACCCCGATCTTTTCCCCTCTACCACCTAAATTCTCGGGACGAGAATTCTTGTAGTGGGGAAGATTTGTAACACCCTCACTGTCAGTGAACAGTAATCACTGTTACTGTTCATCTCTACTGTTCAAAACTTTTGTTTGATCAACTGGTTCAGTTCAAATTCAAATTCTCCTTTGGTATTGTTGCAAGCAAATATGAACCATGGACCTTGATCATCATTGGCCAACTAAAGTCCCAGCCATTTGAAATAAAATTCAAACAAACCCTAAAATGCCTTTTGATGAATATTAAAAATATGGTGACAATAAATCTTTTCCAAAAATTGTGGAACTACTTTTATAAAATCACAAATATTCACTGGACCAAACCCATATGGGTTTGGGTGTTTATTGTGCTATGGAGAATTCCAAATAAATAATAGCAGTAGCAATTCCAGGCCAATTACTCATTTTATAATAAAATAAAATATCAAATGAGTTTGAAAAACTACCAAACTTTTTGTGGCATCTCAGTATGGTGTTACACTAATTATAGAACCTACTACATATTTTACAAAAGGGCTAAAGCAACTAAAATAAATATAAACAGAAAAGAACAGAAAGCAGAAAAGAATTAAAACTGAATAAAAGCAAAAGGAGCCCAAACCCCTCTGTTCCCCTTGGGCCAGCCCAAATTGCCCCCAGGCCGAGCCCACCCGGCCCCCTCACCCCTCCCCGTTTTCTTCTTCCTCCGGCTGCGTGGAGGGGATCCACCGGTGCCACGCCGACGACCCCTCCGTGGCGCGCATCCGGCGACCCTCCGAGCAGTACAAGATGACCCCGCCCCTGCGCAAACCCTAACTCCGCACCCCCCCCCCCCGTAGATCTCGCCAGTGCCTTCCCCCCCGTCTCACCGCAGCAGGCCGGAGCCGCTCGTCGCCGCGCCCCTCAGATTACCGTGGCCAACGGCCGTCTCTCGCCGTCGTCGGGTGTCCAGGAGGTGCGCCACGGAGTTCTTCCTCACCCCACGCCTGGAATCGACCTAGCGCGCCTCCAGCACGACGCCGGCTCCTTCTTCTCTGGCCGCGGCCACCGCGCCGCCGTCGTCAATTCCCGCGCCCCCGAGCCTCCCCCGAGCCCATTGCCGTCCTCTACGCTCCTCTGGTGAGCAGGGCCGCCACCGCAGCCTTCCCCTAGCCCTCGTTCTTTACTGTTGCGCGGCTCGCCATGGAAGCCGAGGCCCGCCTCCGCCATTGATGGCGAGGTGCTCACCTCCGCCCGCCTCGGCTCCTGCAGATGGCACATGCCGACGCACGACGGCTCCCCCATTCGATCCCAGCCGGCTGCGCGCCAAATGGTCGCCGGTGGGCGACTCCAGCCTCGCCGGCGTGCTCTGCCTCGCTGCCGTGCCCGCGCGGGGGGCTGGCTAGGGAGCAAGCTCTCCGGCTAGATGTAATTAGGGGTAACCCCTTATTAGACTAATCCCCCCCAGTATTAGCACCCCCTGGGTCCATGACATGTGGGCCACCCCCACTTAAACCCCATTTGTTTAAACCATATAACTGTTAGTTAGTCCCTGTTAGGATGACAGATGGGTCCCACTTGTAGGTATTTAAAGTAAATGGATTTATAATAATATCAGTGTATGACATGTGGGCCCATTGCTTATTTTGATTTATTAAAACGTTTTATAAATAAACAGAGGCTGACATGTGGGTCCCACATGTCAGTCACTGTTGTGGATAATGTTTTGGATAATGTTGGAATTTAATAATAAAATAAATTCAGAAAATCATTTAAATGATTTAAAACTTTGAAATTCAATAACTTTTAAACCGTAAGTCAGATTCAAAAACTTTATACATGAAAATTGATCAGAAAAATGTAACGAATACGGATACGCTATCTGTATGTCTACCCCACCCCCCTAACACACCGATCATCGACATTCCCCCTCCGGGCTGTCTGTCGATAATTTCCGGTACCGATAAAAAGTACCCGGATGAATTTATTCCGAACACGAAAGTTGTCCGGATGGTTCAACTAACACGGATACACTCCCCTTATCTTTGTCGGATGTCCACGACACCTCTGGCATGATACCTTCCCCCCTCCGGTCGCCTTGTCCGGTAATCACCCGGAGCTGGCAGTTCATCCCCGGATGAATTCCCGCTCCGAGCAACGTACTTTGCACTGCGTTAGAACACCGTTAACTTTACAATTGTCATGTCATTAATATGTTTGCATTGCTTGCTTTGTATTTACTGTTTCTCCCCCCTTTATTCTCCGGTAGACCCCGCTGCTACCGTCGACTACACTGCTTTCGGGTACGACTACTTCGTCGACGACCCTGCCCCTACCGTCGAGCTTCCAGGAAAGCAGAGCCATTCTCTTCCCCAGATATCGCCTATATTTCCGTACATTTCTTGCACTAGGCATGTTTACTGCTGCTGCTACGTTACAATCCTATTCAATTGCATAGCCTGATTTTGTCGCCCCTTGATGTACCTTTCTTATCCTATGCTGCCTGTTATAATTATGCATATATTCAGCAGTGAACCCTGCGCATTGTTAGCTAGGACTAGATAGCGGGCCGTGATCACTCAGGGGGTGAACACGGATACAATATATACAACTGCATAGGTACGGTACAAAGCAGACACCGCCAAAGGCCCCTATCTGGGTTATGCCTAGTCACCTCAAGTGTGAGCTATCAAGGAGTAATCCTTGTACTCCACCCGAGGCTGACTTTGTCTTGCCGCCATAGGGTCCTGAACATCGGTTGTCCTTAAGGTAAGAAGTCGGGCGACCCAACGGTGCCCGCGAGAGGTATATTGTCGAGAACGACAGGGAGGGTATGACCGACGTTGCTGGCGTGCTTGGCCCCTGCTCGTATCTCGCGAGAGTTACCAAACCACGAAAGTCGAGCTCTACCAAGAACACATGCGAGACAAGGTAAGGAGACGGTTCACCTTGTTGGTAACCGCAGTGACTTGGTGGGACGACAGGGCAGGCACCGATGTACTGGTGGTCCTGACTGCTGTCGTTGACCGCGGGTCGGTTAAGTCGAGGCAACAATAACGGTTGTCACGCAGGTTAATTAAAATGCTAAATGGTTCGGCGGATGACTTGAGAGGCCCGTTGGTCTGTACGCACTACCTACACCTGGGATTACAGTGTGGGCCCTCCGCGTCGTAGTTCGTCCGAAAGCTCTTCAGATGTCAGCAGTACTGCGGCCTGATCGCCGGGAAGTGGTCTTGTCTTTTGCTGCAACAGGTGTGTTTGGATTTGCTTTTGCTTCACCGGCCAGACTCGCACCGTGCAGGAGCGTGCAAGGGTGAGGGACCTAGACCCCTTGGCGCATAGGATATAGTCCGGCGGATGGCCTCTCTGTTGAGCCTAGGATGGGCTGCGTCATGTCGGATAGCCTCGGTGGGGCGTTCCCTAACAAGGTTCACGCCACCCTGGAGATCCGAGCGTGCAGGCTGAACAGTAGTGCACCCCTGCAGGGAGTTTAATCTATTCGAATAGCCGTGTCCACGGTAACAGGACGCTTTATGCTGAAGCTGGATCTTACCACTAGAAACTATTACTATTAAACTGTATGGTTCCGGGTCTTCTTCCTCGCAGGGAGTCGAGGAGGGGAACTCGGAGGCATTATTATTATCAATCATTACAACTTATATTATACAATATTGCAGCAACTTCTGCTTCATTGTTACTTTATTGCTTTATATGAACTGTTGGTTGATTCTCTTCTCATGCTGCAAGACATCGTCAGAAGATGCTAGTCTTCGATAGGCCTAGCTTCTTACCCTTATTCTGATTTCTATCTTGCAGTACACTTTATACAGCCTCCCCTTTCTGTTGATACAAATGCATAATGCTTAGTAGCGGACGTAAGACTCGCGGGTATACTAGATACTCACCTGCTTTATTTCCTTTATTGTTTTGCCTGATCGGCCGCTGCAGTCGACGTTGGAGCCCAGGAGCAGGAGTACCCCGAAGGAGGATACTACTACGTCGAGACCCCCGCTGACCAGGACCAGGAGTAGTTTCGGAGGCTCCCAGGCAGGAGGCCTTGCCTTTTCGATCTGTATCTCTGATGTTATTTGTGCTAGCCTTCTTAAGGCAAAACTTGACTAACTATGTCTGTACTCAGATATTATGGCTTGTATAACTTATGTATTCGGGTCCGCGTGACCCCCCTTTATTGTAACATATTGGTTTATCCTTTTGTGTTTAGTGTTGTGCTATGATATTCTCATCGTGGCACCCTAATCTCAGCCGTGTACCCTGCGTGTATGATTACTGTACACGGATTGATTTTGGGGGCGTCACAGACATCAACAATTTCCCTCAAGTGGATTACCTAAGGTTTATCGAACTCAGGGAAGTAGAGGTTGAAGATGGTCTCTCTCAAGCAACCCTGCAATGAAGATACAAGAAGTCTCTTGTGTCCCCAACACACCTAATACAACCAGGAGTTGTATAGGTGCACTAGTTCGGCGAAGAGATGGTAAAATATGGGTGATAGGTGTGGCAAAACAAGGTAATATAAATCTGTAATAAAAAGTGCAGCAAGCAAACATGTGACAAAAGTGAGCACAAACGGTGTAACAAAGGTGGAAACAAGGCCTAGGCTTCATACTTTCACTAGTGGCAACTCTCAACAACATTAACATAGTGTAATCACATGATATTTCCCATAAAACATGCAATGGAGACGCACTCGGAGGTCATTCCTTTGTGGTCAAGAGAGGATGAGAATTATGTAGGGCTACAAAAGCACACCTCAAAGTTCGTAGTTCTCAATCTATGGATTTCCCAATGTCACCGCGGCCATCCATAGAGAGTACCCCAATCACCACAACATATCTAAAGGATAGTCAAAGACAAGAACCAAAATACTCTCAATCTTCAATCAACACACAAAAGAGGAAATCACTCATGAAAATATTCTTCTAACCCATGTCCAATAGACCGCTGTCACGTTGGTCTCGGGGATTATACTAGATAAGATCAATTGAGTACATCAATCCAATACATAGAGGAAGGGGAAATATCATGAGATCACCCTAGATTAACATAGCCTATGATCACAATGAAGATCACATCATGGGAGAGGTAGAAGAACACATAGCTACTGGTAGAAACCTCAACCCCGAGGAGGAACTACTCCCGCTTCATGGAGGAGGGAAGCAACGTCGATGGAGATGAATCCGGGGGCACTTCCCCGTCCCGGCAGGGTGCCGGCACAGGAATTATGTCCCCCCGAAACTTTTTTTCGATGGCGGCGGAGATCGGAATTGCTTCTGGAGAAAAGGGGTCTGGAATCAGGGTTTCCTCCGCGGGGGTAAAAATAGGGGCCAAAGGGGGCACCGAGAGGGGCCACGAGGCAGTCAGAAGGGCAGGTGGCGCGGCCTAGGGCTGGGCCGCGCCAGGCACCCTCCTGGCTGCCTGGTGGTGGCCCTCCCTTCCTTCCTTGGTGATTCCGGAAGCTTCCGGGATGCTGATTTTTTATATAATTTTTCTAGAATTTTTGGAGCACTTTTAATGGTCGGAAAACCAGAAATACAACAACAGCAGAAAACAGGAACTGGCAACTGGGTGCACCGAGTTAATAAGTTAGTCCAAATATGATCAAAAGTATATGGAAGTGTATGTAAAACATGGAAAAGTCACACAAAACATGCATGGAGCAAGCTGAAATTATAGACACATTTGGGACGTATCACATCGCGCCTCGGCTCGAGCTCCATGAGCCTACCAATGGCGGCGGCGGCCGTCCTGCTCCGGTGACCTGCGAGGTGGAACGGGAAGTGAGAGGAGGAGGGAGAGGAAGAGAAGGGAGAGGGAGGAGCAGTGCTGGGAGAGGAAGGCTGCGGCGCGGCGGCTCGCCGGCCGAAACGCGGCGGCGGTGCCCACGGGCTGGAGGCGGCGGCGCGCTGTTGTAGGAGATAGAGAAGAAGGGGGTTGGTGGGGAGCTCCCTGGGCCGTCGGATCGCGAGATCTGACGGTCCAGGATGGATCTGGGAGAAAAATGGACGAAAATGGGGTATTTTTGGGGCAAAGTGGAGGGGGTGGCTGCAATTTTATGGCTAGGGAAACCCTAGAAAGAGGTGGGAGAGTGGTGGTCTTTATATAGCCCAGGTGGCTGGCAGTTTGCAAAAACATCCCCGGTTTTTCTCTCGCGCGCGCGGTGTTTACGTTCCTGACCGCCGGGGGTCCGCAGGACCTCCGATTCGGGTAAAACTTCGAACTGCGCGATGAGCGCGTCGAGCCGGCGGCGTTCACCTCGCGCTGGAACCGTTCCGAGAACACTTTCCGGTGCGCTATAAAAATATCTTGATTACTTATTAAACGGGGTTTTTCGTTCCGTTGGCTACGGCTGGTCTTCTGCCGGTTTTTGCGACAGTGATCGGGTGAAACCCGGTGTCGCAAAGGTCGAGTGTCAGGGTGGAAAGGGCCGGTCTCCGTCCGATACGAGATAAGAAGGGGGAAAATAATCGTCGCTCGATAGATAGGGGATGCAAACACCACAAACAAACAGGCAATCAAACAATTCACACCAATTTTTTTTAAATTTTTGTGAAATCTGGGCTGTTACAATACAACACCACCAACAAGGGATCTCGTCCCGAGATCCAGGACGATCCGGGGGAGAGGGGGAGAGAAAAGAGATTATTCCGAAACTCCACACTCTCGAGATCCTAAAGTTTTGAAAGGGGATAAGGCGAGAGTAAAATAATTACGACACTTGTCCTGACCAGGGTAGGGGTAAGGAGTAAAAATATTCCTACTCTCCGATAACTAACTTAGTAACTACAAAATAGTTTTTGTCTAGACTCGACTTCGGCCAGAGAGGGATCCTACGGTCGGTAAGGCTCTGATACCAAGTTGTAAGGCCCGATATGCGATACTGTTCTAGATCTAGGTGTTTCCACCCAGATCCGGGGACGAAGCACATATCGGTCCCACCGCGACATATGACAAAGCCATATGCCCCGGATTTCCAACATGATATCACAACATTACAAATACAAGGATACAACATCTCATACAATCGACATACAACTGCCTTAGTACAATACATCAGCGGAGGTATATGTCTAAGTACATACTACAATCAAATGCCTAGTGGCAAAGAGAAAATCATCGATCCCCATAACCACACGAGTCCAGGCCCTCCGCCGGGATCCGCCTAACTAGTCGTTGTCGAGTCTCCACGTGAAACGTCGATCACCATACCTGTTGTCGATCAAGAACCCTGAAAAGACTTTGGGGGTAGTATCATGAGTATAGAAGTACTCAGCATCCAACTGTAGTGGTCAACTGAACCAACAAGGACTTCATCACTCGTCATTTTAGGACAACTAGTAGTTTACGGTAAGGATGGGGTAAGTGGTGAGGTTGCTGCCGCACTAGCATTTATGAAGTGGCTAACGATCTAGAGAGTAAGGTAAGAAGCCAAGCATTCGATCAGGAATCGCCTCCAACAAGTCTGCTATCCACCTACTTACGCAAGCATAACACCTATCCTATCCTTGTCCTCCTCTTCGCATCCCGACGAAGAAGAAGCAGTCAAGGCACACACACACGTTGATCAAGTTATATTAAGATTATCTCAGTTGTCGTTTTCTATGAACAAGGAGTAGGTCTCAAGTCGTCCATAACTGTGGACACGTCTTCTCGAAAAGATTTAACCTTGCAGGGGTGTACGAACTGCTGATACGGTGAGGATAGTTCTCTCACTCCTCGTTGGTTACCCCAAGTGGAAGGTGAGATGTAGCGTAGCAGCAAATTTCCCTCGGTGAAGATACCAAGGTTATCGAACTAGTAGGACTCCAAGAGATACAAGAAGGTGACAACTGCGCCAGAAATTAGCTTCGGGCTAGATAGTTGACGTGGACCTGCACACAACAACAAATAACTTTGCTCCCAACGAGTACAGAGGAGTTTTCAATTCCTCCGTCCTTGCTGTTTACAAAGGATTAACGCAAGAGATAATGATAGTGGCAACTGAAAGTAAATACTGAAAGTAAATTGATGGTGTAAACAATGATATGAAGATGGACCAAGGTCACGTAATTTTCACTAGTGATGTCTCTCTCCCAAAATACGATAAAAGTGCAAGCGAGGTAAACAAATCACAGTTGGGCAATTGACAGGATTATGAAGGCACCACAATGCTAACTATGCTGCAAAGAAAGGAAGGGCTCAAAAGCAATGGGTAGTACGCCAAGGTAAGTAGACCGAAATCCATCTGCATCTACTACGAATCATCCACCTTGAGATATCTATCCAGAAAATCTCGCTGGTATTAAGTTGCGAATCCCACCCAAAGTGTAAACTCAAAGCAACAGACAACTGCATTAAAATAACTTTGCGTAAAGTAAACAATCCTTGCACCCGCGGATACAAGCACCGTTGTTTTATCTCTGGTGACAACACCACATCCCCTAGTCTCGTGTTTCTATCACTCAAGCTAGACATCAAGGGGCTGAACCCACAATCAAGCATAACGCTCCCTCTTGGAGTTGCAATAAATCACTTCGCCAAAGTATAATACGGAAACGGAGAACATGCAAGAATTTACACAAGAACAAAATATAAAAGAGAAGAACCAAATATATTACTCATCACAATCTGAACATAGTCTCATAATCCATCAGATCCCAACAAACTCAGCATAGCAATAGCAGAAAATTACAAAGGTGCCTCGATCATGTGAGGCAGCTCACGAGGACTTGAAAGTGGAAGCACAAAGAAGGGAGAGATAGATCACATAGCTAATGGTCACGAACCCATGGTCCAAGGGAAACTACTCACGGTACATACGGGAGGCGTCCATGGCTATGGATGGTCTACCGGAGGGGGTAGCTTCTCCCGGCAGGGTGCCAGAGCAGCTTCTCCAGGCAGCCCCGATCTTGAAACGGCGGCAGTGGCGGTACAGAGGCGAGATCGCGAGGGATTGATCCTAGGGGTTTCCGTCACGGGGGGTAAATATAGGCGAAGGGGGCACCGAGAGGGGCCACAGGGCAGCCATGAGGGTGCCTGGCGCGGCCCAGGGAGGGGCCGCGCCATCTGCCCTCCTGGATGCCTGGTGGTGGCCCTCCTTCCCTCCTTTGGTGACTCCGGAAGCTTCCGTTGCGCTGATTTTTTATCGGATTTGCCCGGATTTTTTGGAGAACTTTTAATGGACGGAAAACCTGAAATACAAAAACAGCAAAAAACAGCAACTGGCAGCTGGGTGCACTGGGTTAATAGATTAGTCCAAATATGCTCAGAAGTGTATGAAAGTTCAAGCAAAACATGGCAAAGTCACACAAAACATGCATGGAGCAAGCAAAAATTATAGATACGTTTTGGACGTATCAACATCCCCAAGCTTAGTTCCTGCTCGTCCTCGAGTAGGTAAATGATAACAAGCATAATTTCTATGGTGACATGCCAAACAACCATATAAGGACTTTTAAGTAAAGCAATCAAAGCATGCAATTCAATTCAAGTCTTAACAAGCAAGAGTCTATATTAGCATTGACACAATTAACAGAAGAACAAAAGGTGCAAGAGCTCTCTCTGTCCGTGACTCGAATGTCTCCAGATTGTGTTTGCGTGCAAGCAAGGGATAGGGAAATACGAGAGAAAAAATAAGGTTGTTGAGAACAACTATCTACTAAAGTTTCACACTTAGTCTCCTTCGCATTATTATCTTGACTCGTCCCCAGACCACTAGTCAGGTACAAGTCAAACTGATCCACTCCCTTTCGATATTTTGAGCACTCATGCAATGGATGAGCGTGAGAAAGAAAGTTGACACCTAAAAGGCGAAACAGAAAGAAGGTGGAGGAGGAAGACAAAAAAGGGTGTGAAAGGCTCACATCAATGAGGACAATCATAGGCGAGAGAAAGCCATATGATAGATATGATGTGAGGAGTAGGGATTGCCATGCAACGGATTCACATGTGAGCTTAAAAGCTCTCCAAGGGAACTAGTGGGGGTGCATCCAACTTGCTTGCTCAAGAAGACCTAGAGCTCGTTTGATTAGGCTCATCATTGGAATATACAAGCCAAGTTCTTTAGTGTGAAGGTCCCCACATAGCTATATGCATGATGATGATCTCTATGAAGTACAAGGGATAGAGGATGAAGTACTAGTGTGGATCTCTCAAAAGTCATATTAGTGTGCCCCCTTCTCTCTTTTTATTTATTTTTCTATTTTTTCTATTTTTTGGTGGCCTCAATGGCTCTGTCTATCTAACTCTCATTTGTCCTCTTTGGGATCTTTTGATTTTGTCCTCTTTGGGATCTTTTCCTCACTTTAGGGGCAACACTCTATATTTTACAAGAATATAGGAGATTTTTCACACTTTACAAAGGTACTCACATAAATAAGATATAACTATCATGATGTGAATGTATGACATGAAGATCAAGTCATGAGAAGATGGATGTTGCATGGCAATGTATCTCGGAAAGGCTATGGAAATGCCTTGTAGGTAGGTATGGTGGCTGTTTTGAGGAAAGATATAAGGAGGCTTATGATGACAGAGCGTATCGTGCCAATGGTTTGGATGTACCGGCGAAGGTGGACGCTAACTCTCGGAGTGAGAAGAGAGCAATGCACGACACAGGAGAGGCTAGAAAAAGTATAGGTGGGTGGAAGTGTCAACTTTCGAATACTCACATTAGTCTGAAGAACTCATGCACTTATTATCGGTAACTCTCAATCTAATCATGAGGTTCAGAGAGAAACAAGTACCCCGAGGAGGAGTGTATGGGGGTTTGATTATCCTTGCGCATCCTCGACTCATGGTACGTGAGTGTACTCTAATATTCGAACCGTCTAGAGGTTAGTGATCCATCTAGTAGCTAGAGTTCTCAACAGGGGTTTTTGGTTTTCGAAAAACACACGGATTTCCCAAAATACGACATCTATCACTAATAGGCTCGAGCTCTTGACACCAAAAGTTCAAACATTACTCTAGTCAATACCTCAAAACTATTGCAAGTTACTACTACAAAGAGAAAAATAACTTCAACTACCTACTTCTAGTCAAGACACAAAACTCAGTGCAACATGAAAACTCTCTAACAAGATAAAACATGCAACCTATAGGAAGTTCAACCGAAAACAAAAACAAAGCACTAGAAAAACTAAAGCACTACAACTAAACAGAGCAGCAGCTAAGAAAAGAAAAAGAACAACTCACAGCTAAAAGAATAAGCATGAAAATCCTATGAGGAGTTCTAATTCAAGCGGAGCATGTATTTCTCCAACACAAAAGAGTAAGTAAGCTGGGATATAACTTGTTACTACAGCAAATAAATAAAAATAAAACTAAAAATAAAACCTAAGAGCGAGACGCTCCAAGAATAGCACATAACGCATGAAGTGATAAAAATATAGTGTAACGAGAGACGAACTGATAATTGTTGATGAAGGATGGGATGCACGGGTGCATACCCAAGCTTAGACGCTTGAGTCTCCTTGAATATTTATTGGGGGTGCACATGGGCATCCCCAAGCTTGAGCGTTTGACACTCCAAGATCTTCTTTCATCATCTTCCATCGCACACTTGAAAACTCCCTTCATACATAACTCATCATAATCTGATTAGCGAGGTTAGTACCCAATTAAAATAATTTTTTCCTCTACTGAAAATAAAGATAATATTGAAGAGCTACTGTTTCCAAAGATTTAAAAAAGGTTTTTGCAAAGAAAAAGCAAGCTTAAGGTTTGCAAAAGTAAGGAGAGACAAAACGTGGCAGAATCTGTGAAAAACAGAACAGAAGATAGAAACGAATTTTTTAGGGGTACTTCTGCAACTCAAATAAAAAAACTCAGAATTTACGCAAGTTTCGTAATTGTATAGAGCATGCTGTGTAAAAATTTCATCTCAAAAATATGAACTGGGATTTTTCCATGATTTTTCTAGTCACGAGGACAGAATCTGTTTTCTGGACAGCATGTCACAACTTTTACTTCCTTTGCCGTATGAGGCTATAAAAGGCACACCACTTGAAAAGTAAAGATACAATGGTGTTGCTACAGTAGTAACAATCATCAAGACCACTAAAAACAGAAGAAAAGAAAAAATAAAAACCTAAATTCGTTGCGGGCTGCCTCCCGAAAGCGCTTTTTTAAAGCCATTAGGTAGACTTAAAGCAAATAGATCAAGTCTTTTCAAGAAAATAACTAGCCCGTGTGACGGACTCAAAAGGCAACTTAATCTTTTTCCTAGGGAAATGTTCCATCCCTTTCTTGAGAGGGAATTGGAATTTTATAATCCCTTCTTTCATGTCAATAACAACACCAACTGTGCGAAGAAAAGGACGTCCCAATATAATTGGACAAGAGGGCTCACACTCAATGTCCATAATAGTGAAATCAACAGGAACGTAATTGTCATTGACAATGATAAGAACATCGTCGATCTTCCCCAAAGGTTTCTTGGCGGAAGAATCAACAAGACGCGCACCAAAAGAACAAGGATCGAAATGTTTCAATTCAAGCATAGCATACATTCTTTTGGGCATAACAGAGGTACTTGCTCCAACATCACAAAGAGCATAACAAGAAAAGTTATTCAATTTGATTTTTATCATAGGATCCCAACCATCTTCTAGCTTCCTAGGTATGGAGGCTTTTAGTCTAAGCTTCTCCTCCCTAACTTTGATTAGAGCATTGGTGATATGCTCTGTGAAGGCAAGATTAAGTGTGCTAGTGTGGGGGTCTCTAGACATCTTGTGTAGGAAACCAATAAATTCAGGTAAAGTGCAGTTGTCAAAGTCTAGATCACTACTATCTATCAAGGAGGTAGTGATATCATTTAAGCTCACTTGTTTGAAAGCCTCTATGTTCATAGAGGTTTCTTCATCTATGGTTGAGGTGGTAGCATCACCATTGATAGGTCCAGTGGGACTAGGGGTGTGATGGGTGCTAACAGTTTGGACATCCTCAACTATTTGGATAGTAGCTACTGTGTGGCAGGTAGGAAGGCTCTTAATTCTATCCTCCTCCTCTTTTTCTCTAGCCCATCTCTCTTTAAGTTTAGCTATCATCCTAATATTTTCATTGATTTGTAATTGCATAGCATTAATAGGAGTGACCTTACTCTCCTCAAGGGGAGAGGTTCTGATTTTTTAACATCTCAACATCAAGGGCTAAGTTGTCTACCTTCAAACAAAGATTATCTAATTTAAGTAGTTTTTCTTCCACATTCTTGTTGAAGGCCTTTTGGGTAGTGATAAAGTCTCTAAGCATACTCTCTAGTTCAGAGGTGGGGTTCTTGTTGCTAAGGTAGGTGTTGTTGTTCCCATAAGTGGATGGAAACGGTCTAGGATTACTAGCAAAGTTGCCCCTATAAGCATTATTGTTGAAGTTGTTTCTAGAGATAAAGTTCACATCTACTTGTTCCTGAGAAACCAAATAATTTAAAGGAACATCCTGAGGATCAATAGGAGCTTGCTTGGTAAGTAGAGACATGATAAGGTCAAACTTTTCATTTAGAGAGGAGATCTCCTCGATAGAATTTACCTTCTTTCCAGTTGGAGATATTTCAGTGTGCCACTGAGAGTAGTTCAGCATCATCTCATCAAGTAGCTTTGTAGCAGCACCAAGTATGGTTGACATAAAAGTTCCTCCTTTGGCCGAATCTAACAGGTTCCGCGAGGTAAAGTTCAAGCCTGCATAAAAAGTCTGGATAACCATCCAGGTAGTCAGTCCATGTGTAGGGAAGTTCTTGACAACCTTATTCATACGTTCCCATGCTTGGGCAACGTGTTCATTATCCAATTGCCTGAAATTCATAATGTTACTCCTCAATTGAATAATTTTAGCAGGGGGATAGTACTTCTCGATAAAAGCATCCTTGCACTTATCCCAAGAATCTATGCTATTCTTAGGCAAGGATTGAAACCAGATTTTAGCTTCATCCCTCAAAGAGAAAGGAAAAAGTTTAAGCTTAACAATTTCACCATCTACTTCTTTGTACTTTTGCATATCACAAAGCTCAACAAAATTATTTAAATGTTATTTTTCTTTTTTCTTTTTTTTTCAAAGCAGCATCATCTCTAGCACCAGAGAATTGTTCTTTCATAACAAGGTTTAGCAAAGCAGGTTTAATCTCATAAGAAGGTGCTGAAGTAGCAGGTGTAGAAATAGGAGTGCAGATAAAGTCACTGTTGTTGTGACTATAGAAGTCACACAACTTAGTGTTTTCATTGGAACCCATAGTAGCAGCAGGTATTTTTGGTATTTTTGATAAGGGACACAAAAGTAAAAACTGAAAGGTAAACTAACAAGACTAAAAAGCAAAGATAAAAGATAGTGTGCAACTCCCCTATCTTGTAGACTGGAGTCCCCGGCAACGGCGACAGAAATTGGCTTGATACGGTGAGGATAGTTCTCTCACTCCTCGTTGGTTACCCCAAGTGGAAGGTGAGATGTAGCGTAGCAGCAAATTTCCCTCGGTGAAGATACCAAGGTTATCGAACCAGTAGGACTCCAAGAGATACAAGAAGGTGACAACTGCGCCAGAAATTAGCTTCGGGCTAGATAGTTGACGTGGACCTGCACACAGCAACAAATAACTTTGCTCCCAACGAGTACAGAGGAGTTGTCAATTCCTCCGGCCTTGCTGTTTACAAAGGATTAACGCAAGAGATAATGATAGTGGCAACTGAAAGTAAATACTGAAAGTAAATTGATGGTGTAAGCAATGATATGAAGATGGACCAAGGTCACGTGATTTTCACTAGTGATGTCTCTCTCCCAAAATACGATAAAAGGGCTAGCGAGGTAAACAAACCACAGTTGGGCAATTGACAAGATTATGAAGGCACCGCAATGCTAACTATGCTGCAAAGAAAGGAAGGTCTCAAAAGCAATGTGCAGTACGCCAAGGTAAGTAGACCGAAATCCATCTGCATCTACTACGAATCATCCACCTTGAGATATCTATCCAGAACATCTCGCTGGTATTAAGTTGCGAATCCCACCCAAAGTGTAAACTTAAAGCAACAGACAACTGCATTGAAAGAACTTTGCGTAAAGTAAACAATCCTTGCACCCGCGGATACAAGCACCGTTGTTTTATCCGTGGTGGCAACAGCACAACCCCTAGTCTCATGTTTCTTTCACTCAAGCTAGACATCAAGGGGCTGAACCCACAATCAAGCATAACGCTCCCTTTTGGAGTTGCAATAAATCACTTGGCCAAAGTAAAATACGGCAACAGAGAAGATGCAAGAATTTACTCAAGAACAAAATATAAAAGAGAAGAACCAAATATATTACTCATCACAATCTGAACATAGTCTCATAATCCATCAGATCCCAACAAACTCAGCATAGCAACAGCAGAAAATTACAAAGGTGCCTCGATCATGTGAGGCAGCTCACGAGGATTCGAAAGTGGAATCACAAAGAAGGGAGAGATAGATCACATAGCTACTGGTCACGGACCCATGGTCCAAGGGAAACTACTCACGGTACATACGGGAGGCGTCCATGGCTATGGATGGTCTCCCGGAGGGGGTAGCTTCTCCCGGCAGGGTGCCGGAGCAGCTTCTCCAGGCAGCCCCGATCTTGAAACGGCGGCGGCGGCGGTACAGAGGCGAGATCGCGAAAGAGGGATTGATCCTAGGGGTTTCCGTCACGGCGGGGGGGGGGGGGGGTAAATATAGGCACAGGGGGGCACCGAGAGGGGCCACAGGGCAGTCAGGAGGGTGCTTGGCGCAGCCCAGGGTGGGGGCAGCGCCACCTGCCCTCCCGGCTGCCTGGTGGTGGCCCTCCTTCCCTCCTTTGGTGATTCCGGAAGCTTCCGTTGCGCTGATTTTTTATCTGATTTTCCCAGATTTTTTGGAGCACTTTTAATGGCCGAAAAACCTGAAATATAAAAATAGCAGAAAACAACAACTGGCAGCTGGGTGCACTGGGTTAATAGATTAGTCCAAATATGCTCAAAAGTGTATGAAAGTTCAAGCAAAACATGGCAAAGTCACAGAAGACATGCATGGAGCAAGCAGAAATTATAGATACGTTTTGGACGTATCAACTGCCCATTACAAGGCTCCGCACGCACGCCTGATGTGCGAGGTAATGATAGTGATTTCTCGCCCTTCGTTGGTGAGCCCCAAGTGGAAGGCGTGATGTAGCACAACAGCAAATTTCCCTTAGTAAAGATACAAAGGTTTGTCTCCAGTAGGACTCCGGAGATGATAAGTAGGTGTCAGTGGCGCTACTGACGCGGACCTGCACACAGACACAAATAACTTTGTTCCCAACGAAGTTCAGAAAGGTTGTCAATCTCTCCGGTCTTTTTGTTCACAAAGGATCAAACACAAAGGATAATGATAGAAACTAAAAGTAAAAGCAGAAAAGTAAATGAGCGTCTAAACAGTGATGAGGATATGGACCGGGATACGTGATGTTCACTAGTGATGTCTCTCTCCCAAAAGACGATAAAACTGCTATGCGAGGTAAACAAATTACAGAAGGTCAATTGATAGGATTATGAACGCACCGCAATGCTAACTATGCTACACAAGAAAGGAAGAGGCTCAAAAGCACGGGCATTACGCCAAAATAAGTAGACCGAAATCCAACTGCATCTACTACTTGTCGGGACCCGGGGTTAGCGTATGCAAGTCCAGCTAAGACATAGTCATATGGAGAGCCGAGAACCGTACCCACTTGTCTAAGCAGACAAGGCAAAGCACTGAACGTTCTCGGAAAGCATCGTACGTGAGGGGCATCCCATTCAGGCCGGATGATCAACTGAGATGGGTCCTCATCGTCCGCACACAAGTCTAATGATATGGGTGGTGAACTCCCATATTCAAAGACAAGTCGCCTCAACCATACTATCGACTATCTCATAACTCTTAACTCTTACATAGACTTACTCCAGCCCGATCACTTAGTCGGGGTCTAGGGCGGGCTCGATCATCCCACAAAGTGTGCACGAGACGGAGTCTCGAGCAATCGCATCGCGATGCCCCAAGCTGCGGACATCTAAGGGCCACTTGGTGTATGAAAGACCGCCAGCCAGATCACAACTAAGGTCTCGAAAACCCATACAAAGACATGCATGTTATAAACATACACGCAGCACACATGCCTTGTATGAACAGCAGGTATCATTGCAATTCTCTACAAAGTATACATTTTTATTGATAACTCTTATAGAGTGCACACAGAGATCACAAACATGTGGTCCAACATTACAACACAAGCAGAAGCAAATTATGTCTGAGTACAGACAAGTTTAACAAATGGCTTAAGAAGCCTTATTTAAAACACAAGCCCTCCAAGAGGGAACCAGTCGTCTGACTGGGACTAGACTAGCTTGATCTTCAGTCGTCCAGCTCGATGAAGAAGCCACCTTCGGGGTCAGTGGTTTCATCTAAAACATAGATTAAGCAAACGTGAGTACAAAGTCGTACTCAGCAAGACTTACATAGGAGCTATACTACTCATGCATATGTATCAAGGTAAAGGGAGGTGGGGTTTCACTTGCAGAAGTGCCAGCTTTGACTTGGCTAATCCTGAACTACGAGTACCAGACTTTGAGGTAAGAAGCATACACGAGTCCACTACTTTCTCCAACCAATTACGCCACTATGGTGCCTTCCTCGACTTCCCCACGAGAAAGCACGCCATAGCACTCACACTTATCTTGGTGGGTTTTAGAAGTATCCAGTTCAAGTTGTCTAATAATCAAGCTAAGCTTTCAAAGCAGTCCATAACCGCGGACGCGGCTATTCGAATAGTTTTGTTAACCCTGCAGGGGTGTACCGCTACACACACATGATCATCATTTACCGCCTTTGATCTCGACACCATTCAAGGGGTGCCAGCGAGGATGCTAACCACAACTGTTACCTCATAGCCGATCTAGTCCGAGAAAGCCGCCTACCTGGGTTGGCTACCACAATCGTGAACCCGGCCGGTTTACCGAAGTGGACCCAAGTGATGTGTGCGTGGTGCATAAGCCGGTCTCGGGTGAGCCGTTCTCTCACTTAGCAGCCAGGCCACAGACCTACCAGAACTCCAAACTACTGCGACATCTGGACATCGAAAGGGATGAGTTAATAGGTTGAGAGGGGTCAGTGAGCCCAATGTGTGGTTGTACTCTTCATCTTGGATCACCACACAAGAACTCGGACTTAGGGCGGTGTTCAACGAGACAACCCACCGTGTACTCCTACACAGCCTCTCATCGTTCACCTTGTATTAGGGTAGATTCACCAACACTTTTCTACCATCATCAACATGATCACTACCATCCCGACTCACATAACAGTATCAACAAGGTATCACTCTAAGCATGCAATAAGCAGTAACAATTGCAGGGGCCACATGATATCAATCAACTCCTACATTTGCTAGGATTGTGGTTTGCTTACTACTGTGACAAAATGATAGGTCATGCAAAGGAATGGGTTCATCTATGCGGTATAAGCGCATCATGGTAATCATACTAAACAATGCATAAGCGAGACATGAGAGGGAAGTGGGATTTTATCGACATGATCAATGGGGGTTTGCTTTCCTTGCTGACGAGGTTCGGGTTCGGGGTCTTCAACGAAGGGGGCAGCCTCCTGCCCCGGTTCCACCTCTACTCGACAAACAACAAACAAGGTAGCAAAGTAAATACAATGCACAATCACATGATGGAAGGTTTAAACTTGATGTATATGCTTTGATGTGTGAAGCAATTCCATTTAAATGGAGTATATTGCAAATTGAATTGCAAATTCAAACTCCAATTTGAATTCAAACTTAACCAAGTTACATGTGACATTGTTTGATCATTTTGAATCATATTGAAATGTGTATGATATGCCTCTGAAGTGTGGTTGAAATGTAGCATAATTCCATGGTCCAAGTTGCAAAATCATTTGAATTGAATTTGAATAAATTCCAAATAAATGAAATGACATATGCTACTGGTCCCATTTAAAAAACAAAACAAACATAGTTGAAAGTTGGATTTTTGGATAGCTTATTTTCTCCTGATCATTTTTCATATATTATTTGTCCAATTTGGAGTTAATATGAATTTTCTATGAATTTCCAAAGTTTGAGCTATTTTCTGGATTTTCTGGAATTCTTTAAATCATTTCAAATTCTGGAAATTCAATTATGACGTCATGTTTGCGCAAGGCTGACGTGGGGGGGGGGGTTCTGACGTGTGGGCCAGGCTGTCAGTGGGTGGGTTAAATAACCCGACTGGGTTAACTTAACCAGTGGCTTAATTAAGCCACTGGGCCCACTTGTCATCGGCTCTGGGGGGTCATTAGGGGGTGGATTAGCGAGGGGGGTTAGGCTAACCCACCGGCGGCCTGGCCACGGCGGCGCTGCACGGATCCACTGCTCCCGGCCACCATGCGATGTGCTGAGACCACGGGAACGTAGCCCGTGCTCTCGCGCGTCGTCTGGTGCACGCGGGCGACCTCGGGGGTGACCAGGGCGACGACGGTGACCTCGCCGGCGGCAACAGAAGCCCGGCGGAGAGACAAAACGTCGCCATGGTGCACAAAATCCAGCAGGCGCTAGCTCATTCGACGCATGAGGCCACAGTGAAGACGACGGACAAAAAGACGAGCTCGATTGCGTAACAGGTGGTCGTCGCCATGGCTCCCGGCGGCGAGGAGCTTCGGCCCTCATGGTGGATTGTGCTAGAGAGGAGGAGGAAGACGTTGGGATGGCTCGGGTGAACCGTGAGCTCACCGTGAGTCCAACGGAAGCGGTGGCGAAGTCGTAGGAGCTCGGGGCTGGCTGGAATTGAAGAAGTCGTGCGGCGGCTCCGGCGAGACGATGGCGAAGATTGCGACGGCCTAGGGCTCGATTAGGACGCCAGCTTCTCCAGATGGACGAAGACGACGACGCTGCGCATGGGGAACATGGTTGCTGGCCTTCTTGTCGACGTTGGCCGCGGCTTCTCACGACAATGAACGGCGGAGGCTCTCGGATGAAATGGGGAAAACGCGTAGAGCGCGAGAGAGGCAGCGGCGAGAGGGGGAGAAGGATGCACGGCTCCTAGGCGTCACCTTGGCGCAAGGATAGGGCTCGGGGTCGTGTGGAACGTCCTCGACGTCTCGGTGGCGGCCGCCGCGCACTCTCGGCTCGCCACCGAGCAGCTTGAAGAAAACGACAGACGAGCTCGCAGGCTGGGCCAGGCTGGTGGGCCGCTGGGCGATGAGTTGGGCCACTTCGGCCAGGTAAGCCTCTTTTCCCTTTTTCTGTTTCTTTTCTAATTTCTTTTCTATACGATGTTGGCCATGCTAAAATTAAATAGCTAGGCATTTTATTAAATGCTGAAATTTTTTATATGGCTTCATAATAAAATAGACTGGCCACTTATAAAGTTTCAACATTTTGAAAATTCAAATAATTTGAATCTGAACTCAAATAGGGGTTTTTGATTAAATCCAAGGCACTGTTTGAATATTTGAAAAATCTCTGAGTATGGGGTGGGTCCCACATCACTTGATATGTGATCACACTCATTTATAAGACTTTTCAAAAATCTAAAATGAATTTTTGGAGAAGATTTTTATATGGCCTTTTGAATTAATTCATCTGGGGGGGTTCCATCTCCCATTTTTCTTTTGATTTTGATTTCAATGATTTCTTTTGAAATTTTTAACATGATGCAAGAGGACTTTGATCCTAGCACATTACCTAACAGAGGGTTCTGACAACTCGCCCCCACTCAATAGAATCTCGTCCCGAGATTCAGAAGTCTGCGGGAGGAAGGAGGGATACTCGGCACTGAGACGGTCTTCTCTTTCCCACGTGGCTTCTCTCTCAGAGTGGTGTGACCATTGCACTTTCAGAAACCTAATCTTCTGACGACGAGTGACACGCTCTGCGGAATCAAGAATACGAACGGGGTATTCTCGATAAGAAAGGTCATCTTGGAGATCAAGCGTTTCATGGTCGACTTCGTGGATGGGGTCCTTGAAGCAACGCCTGAGTTGGGACACATGGAATACATCATGTACTCGGGAAAAGTGCGGGGGTAGTTCAAGTTGGTAGGCAACTTCTCCATGTTTAGCAAGAATGCGAAAAGGTCCGATGTAACGTGGGGCCAACTTGCCTTTGATACCGAAACGTTGGGTTCCCTTCAGAGGAGTAACCCGAAGGTAAGCCTTCTCATCCAGATTGTAGCTCTCTTGCCTATGATGACGATCATAGTAGCTTTTCTGACGAGACTGGGCTGCTTTCAATTGATCACGAACAATGCGAACTTGCTCTTCTGCTTCCTTGATCATGTCCGGTCCAAAGAATTGTCTTTCACCGGTTTCTGACCAGTTTAGTGGTGTTCGACATCGTCATCCATAAAGGAGTTCAAAAGGAGTCATGTTCATACTAGATTGAAAACTATTGTCATAAGCAAATTCGGCGAATGGAAGAGATTTCTCCCAATTCTTTCCGAATGAGATAACACAAGCTCTGAGCATGTCTTCAAGAATTTGGTTAACCCTTTCGACTTGACCGCTAGACTGAGGATGGAAAGGCGTACTAAAAGAGAGATGAGTTCCCATAGCATTCTGAAAGCTTCCCCAAAATCTAGAGGTGAAAAGGCTACCTCGATCAGAATTGATTTCCAAAGGAACACCGTGAAGGGATACAATTCTCGAGACGTACAAGTCTGCTAACTGGCTAGCAGTTATAGACTCGCGAACTGGAAGGAAGTGAGAAACTTTGGAAAGCCTATCTATGACAACGAAGATGGCATTGTTTCCTTTCTGGGTTTTTGGAAAGCCGGTGATGAAGTCCATACCGACTTTGTCTCATTTCCACTCGGGAATAGACAAAGGTTGAAGTGTACCAGCAGGTCTTTGATGTTCTACCTTAATGCGACGACAAACATCACATTCGACAACAAATTGAGCAATGTCTCTCTTCATCCTAGTCCACCAAAATCTCTGGCGTAGATCTCGGTACATTTTTGTGCTACCGGGATGAATCGAGAGGGGTGTGTCATGGGCTTCTTTGAGGATGAGTTGCCTTAGTTCCATATTCTTAGGTACTACCAAACGATTTCCAAAGAATACTGTTCCTTTGCTATCTGTGGAGAAACATTTAGCAACTCCGCTAGCAATGTTCTCCTTGATCCGGCGAACACCTTGTGCACGCCTTTGGGCAACTATGATTTGATCCTCAAGAGTTGGTTTCGCCACCAAGGTAGAAAGATAGACATGGGGAACAATCTCAAGATTGAGCTTGCGAAAGTCCTCATGAAGAAGTGGTTGATACTGTTGCAACATGAGGTTGTTACAATACGACTTACGACTTAGTGCATCAGCCATGACGTTGGCCCTGCCTGGGGTGTAAGAAATTCCTACGTCGTAATCTTTTATCAACTCAATCCAGCGTCTTTGCCTGAGATTAATGTCACAACCCTAGTTTTGGTATGTGCTTTTATTACTAGAAATATTTGCATCATGTTTAAATTCTTGTTTTAAGAATTGGGAATTTGGAAAAGCCTCAAAAATAATTTAAATAAAAGGCGAGATAAAAAGTTTTTCCAAAATTCCTCCAAACAATTTTGAAAAGTCCTATAAATGATTATGATCATTTTAAAAATGATTTGGAGTCAAACCCATGCTCATGGATTTTTCAAATATTCAAACAGAGGCTTGGAAATTAAATTTAAATGCTATTTGAATTGGATTCAAATAATTTGAATTCCAAAAATCTTCAAATCTTGGGAGTGGCTAGTTCTATGTCACATATGTCCAAGATAAATAATTGGGAATTTTTAAAAATGCTTTGATATTTTTTTCAGAGCAAAACAAATAAAACAGAAGCATTAAAAGAAAAATAAAAGAGAAAGGGGCAGAGCCCACCTACCTGGCCCATCTGGCGGCAGAAGAGGCCCGACCCAAAGGGGCAGGGTCGTCTTCTTCGCGGGACAGGCAGGCGAGCACCTGCGTGGCCAGCATGCCGCTGTCGGCAGCCCGCCCACGACGCCCCCTCGTCCCTATCTCCACGCCGTGGACGCCCCGTGCTCCTCCCCTTCCACTTCCCCCTCCTCTGGACTTCCTCCTCTCTCTCCCGGCGAGCTCCCCGCGAGGAACCGTGCGCCACCGTCGCCGCCGACGTGCGCCAACGCGGCCACCGTGTCCCTCCCGCCGCACCGAGTTGTCCAAAGAGCGCAGCGTCGTCGCCTTCGTCACCGTGGCCGCCCAATTGCGCCGAGGAGGCCCCGAGGACGCCGCCCCCTTCATCGACTCGCCGCCGGCCGCCGTGGCTACCTCCCCCAAATTCTCCGCCTCCGGCGCCTCCCCGAACTCCCCGACCACCCAGACCTGCTCCTGGTGAGCTCTTCTTCCCTCCCAACCTCCCCGTTCTCCTCCAGGGGCCCTCCGTCGCCTAGCTCAGCGGAGCCCGAGCAGCGCCGCCGCGGGAGCTCGTCCCTGTCATGGCCTCCGGCCTCCTCTGGCCAGCCCATGTGCCCCAATGGATGCGCGGCTTCGAGGGCTCCATTTTGGTGCCCTTGGAGCACCTCCCCGTGGCCGGAGCCGCCATCCGGAGCGGACGCCGCCGCGTCCAGAGGCCACCGGCAGCTAAACGCCGGCCGGCCTGCTAATCCCCCTCTTAATCCCTCTCTCTCTCTCTCTCTCTCTCACTGACGGGTGGGACCCAACCCCATTAATCCCCTGTTATTTCTAATTAAAACAGAGTTAATACCAGAGACAATGACAGGTGGGTCCCAGGCGTCAGGTTGACTGGTCAGCGCCCCATGACGTCATGCTGGTGTCATGCTTGCGCAATAAACCCTTTTTCTATTTAACAGAATTTCCAGAAAATGCTTAAATCTTTGAAATTCAATAACTTTTTATCCATAACTCCAAATCAAATAAATTATATATGAAAAATCATCAGAAAAATTCATGGATTCCAAATATCATACTTTCATAGATGAAAAACACATCTATGATGGGGAACCAGTATCATTTAGCTATATGGCTTATTTGGAATAATTCAAAATAGATGTTTAAATCATTTCAAATTAAATCTTTGCAATGCCAACCTTATCACATGAACATCAGAGGTATATCATACACATGACCACATGGTTTACCATGTCCAAACATTAGCAAATGCAACTTTGGCTAAATTGAACCACATTTGGAGTTTGAATTTGAATTTCTTATTCAAATCAACTTCAATTAACTTGTTTCAAATTGAACATAGATCACATCAGTACCATGCCATGTTTCATTCTTGAATGTGCATTGCAATGTGATGTTTATACTTTGTTGTCTCGGTGTTTGCTTCTTCTCGATAGATCCATCGCCGGACGTAGTCCCTGTTTTCTCCGAAGAGTGGCACCCCCGAGTCTCGACAATAAGGCAAGCATACCCCCTTTGATCATATCTATAAAAACCCAGTTTCCCTCTTGTTCTCTTATGCATGATTAGGTGATTCACATGTTACCGTTCTTCCGCTAGTTGAACCCATCCTTTGCATGACCTATCATTGCTACCACAGTATTAAGCAAACCTCAACCTAGCAGATACAAGATTGTTTGTGATCATCATGTGGCCCTTCATCCATGATATGCTATGCCATGCTAGAGTTGTTTGCAATGAAGTTGATCCATCTGGGTGATGTATCGGGATGGTAGTGAACACATGCAACAAGGTGGTAACGTGTTGATGAAGTCACCCTAATATAACTGAACAATGAGAGGCTATGTAGGAGTACACAGTGGGTTGTCTCATTTACACTGCCCTAGGCCCCGAGTTCTTGTGTTGTGATCCAAGACACAGATTACTACCACATGTTGGGCTCATTGACCCCTATCGACCTATTAACTCACCCCGACTAGGGTCCAGGATTCGCATGGGTTAACTTTATTCTATTTGCTTTCATAATGTAGCACGGTTTTAGGCAAGCGCAGTACCATCCGTCGAGGTGGGCTTGTCGGACCGTCCATACATCGTCTGGGTCCTGAACGGAAACCCCGGCCGGATTCCCGATTGGGGTACAACTCAGATAGGCGATCCCCTGGACTAGAGTTGGAGCCGTGAGGTAAGTGTCGTGGTACTATCCTCGCCGACACCGCTTGAAGGTGATGAGTTCTAGGCAGTAAGTGGTAGCTACGTATGTGAAGAAGTACACCCCTGCAGGGTTAATGAACTATTCGAATAGCCTTGTCCGCGGTTATGGACTACTTGGAGATCTTTACTTGATTATTAAACAACTCAAATGGATACTTTAAAAATCGCAAGATAAGTGTGAGTGCTTTGGGTTGCTTCCTCGTGGGGAAGTCGAGGAAGGATCCATGGTTGTGTATTGAAGTGGTGATCAAGATTAGATTGACTCGTGTGCGCCTCTCACCTCAACTCTATGTAGTCGTAGTACAGGATAGCCAAGTCAAAGCTTTCTGCATTACAACCCCACTTGCCTTTACCTTGGTACCTGAGCATGAGTAGTATAGTTCTGACGTAAGTCTTGCTGAGTACGACTTTGTACTCACGTTTGCTTATTCTATGTTTTAGAGACGAGACCACTGACCCTGAAGGTGGCCTCCCCCTCAAGCTTGACGTCGACGAAGTTATGTAGTCCCAGACAGCAGCCTGGTCCCTCTGGAGGGTCGTTGTGTTTTCTTAAAGGCTTCTTAAGCCATTTATTAACCTTGTCTTTACTAAGACATAATTTGCTTCCGTTGTTGTATGATGTAATGTTGGATCACAGTGATGTGATCTCTGCTTGTAACACTACTATATCTGCTCTGTTTAGCAGATGCAATAAAGCTATGAGTTTGTAGAGTTCATGTTATGTTACCTGCTGTTATACACTTGGCATGCATGCTGCGTGTATGTTTATATCATGCATGTCATGTGTGGGGTTCGATACCTTAGTTGTGTTCTCGCCGGCGGTCTTTTATACACCAAGTGGCCCTTAGATGTGCGCAGCTTGGGGCATCGCGATGCGATTGCTCGTGACTCTGTCACGTGGCACACTTTGTTGTATGATTGAGCCCGCCCGAGACCCCGACTAAGAGATCGGGCTGGAGTCTGTTTATGTAAGTGTTATGATTCAATCGATAATATGGTTGAGGCGACTTGTCTATGAGTATGGGATTTCACCACCCATAATCATTTAGACTTGTGAACGGACGATGAGGACCCATCTCAGTTGATCATCCGGGCCTGGATGGGATGCCCCTCACGTTCGAGCTTTCCGAGAGTGTCTTGTACTTGGCCTTGTCTGCTTAGACAAGTGGGTATGGCTCTCGGCTCTCCATATGATTGAATTGTGACTGGAATTACATATGCAAACCCCGGGTCCCGACAATTAAGATCTGGCTGGGTGAAAATGTATTTGAGGCTTTGGTGGTCGGAATAAATCTCACAACGATTACCAAGGAGGTAATGTCGCCAAGTTGTTAGGGCATGAACTACGACAGCGAGTTCAAGGTCATGGGTTGGATAGTTCTCTTCATGTGGCCGCAACTGGCGTGAAGCATAAGCTACCACATGTCTATCTTGCAGAAGTATGCATCCTAACCCTTGCCGTGATGCGTCATAATAGATTTCGAAATCCTTTTTGGTGTCTGGAGGTGCAAGTACGGGTGCAGAAGTCAGTCTTCTTTTTAGCTCTTGAAAGCTTTCCTCGCACTTGGGAGTCCATAGGAATTTCTTATCTTTCTTGAGGAGTTCAGTTAGAGGCTTTGCAACTTTAGAAAAGTTCTCGACGAAGCGACGGCAATAGCTGGCTAGGCCAAGAAAACTCCTAACTTGCTTAACCGATTCAGGTGAAGTCCAGTCAAGGACGGCCTGAACTCTCTCGGGATTCACAGCAATGCCTTTTGCAGAAATCACGTGGCCTAAGTAGGTCACTTCTGGTAGCCAAAATTCACACTTGGAGAATTTAGCATACATGCGATGCTCTCTAAGTTTCATCAATACCAGCCTTAGGTGTTCGGCATGTTCTTCTTCGTTCTTCGAGTAGATGAAAATGTCATCGAGATAAACCACAACAAATTTATCTAAGTACTCCATGAAGATCGAATTCATCATGCGTGAGAAAGTGGCGGGGGCATTGGTTAAACCAAAGGACATGACGGTGTACTCGTAAAGACCATAACGAGTAGTAAAAGCCGTTTTGGGGATGTCCTCGTTTCGGATTTTGATTTGATGATAACCTAATCTCAAATCCATCTTGGAGAAGATAGAGGATCCAGCAAGTTGATCATAAAGATCATTGATCCTGGGCAGTGGGTACTTGTTCTTTATCGTCGCTAGATATAGCGGGCGATAGTCTACGCACATCCTTTCTGTTCCATCTTTCTTCGTTACGAACAGAACGGGGCAACCCCATGGCGATGAGCTAGGGCGGATGAAGCCTTTTTCCAACAAAGCTTCCAGTTGGGTTTTAAGCTCAGCTAACTCACGTGGGGCCATTTTGTATGGGCGTCTAGAAATTGGTGCGGTTCCTGGGACAAGATCTACTATAAACTCTACACATCTGTCGGGTGGCATGGTTTAAGGGTTTGGATCTCTGGATAGCTTCCTAGAGGATGACCAAGGTTTACTAGGGGCTACAACAGATATGTCAGAGTAACAAGGTACCCCAACACGATGGTTAGTGTGGTTCTTCTGGCTAGAAGACATCCAAAGTGGGAGAAAGAGCTGCAAATGAAACACTATAGGTTCCTAGAGCAAAACCTACATCAAACACTATGGAAATATCGGGAATGCCACCTAGAAGTTCTTCTAAAAGGACAACCGAAAAGGAGGGAAGAATTTTGCAAATGCATCAGATTTTGAAGAAACCTGGAATGATTCGGACAGCATAACGGCTGTAATTGCAAGAAAACAATTTTCTTTCAATGTAGATACAACACTTACATAATACGATGTAAGAAATCAGCATTACAACAATGCTAGGAAACTGGACACAACTTTCCTACGGCTACAAGGAAGCAAACAACGAGAAGTTCTAATCAGACAGAGGTGAGCCTAGTCCTATCTTCCCGTAGAATAAGATGAGGGTGACTCAGAAATCAGAACGATGAGGGTAAGGAGAAAACTAGAAGCCTTACGTTGTTCCCTTATATACCCAGAGTAACTATATAACTATAGAAGGCTAGACTCGACTTCGGCCAAGGCTGATAATCCTACAGTCGGTCCTGCTCTGATACCAAGTCTGTCGGGACCCAGGGTTAGCGTATGCAAGTCCAGCTAAGACATAGTCATATGGAGAGCCGAGAACCGTACCCACTTGTCTAAGCAGACAAGGCCAAGCACAGAACGTTCTCGGAAAGCATCGTACGTGAGGGGCATCCCATTCAGGCCGGATGATCAACTGAGATGGGTCCTCATTGTCCGCACACAAGTCTAATGATATGGGTGGTGAAATCCCATATTCAAAGACAAGTCGCCTCAACCATACTATCGACTATCTCATAACTCTTAACTCTTACATAGACTTACTCCAGCCCGATCACTTAGTCGGGGTCTAGGGCGGGCTCGATCATACCACAAAGTGTGCACGAGACGGAGTCTCGAGCAATCGCATCGCGATGCCCCAAGCTGCGCACATCTAAGGGCCACTTGGTGTATGAAAGACCGCAAGCGAGATCACAACTAAGGTCTCGAAAACCCATACAAAGACATGCATGTTATAAACATACACGCAGCACACATGCCTTGTATGAGCAGCAGGTATCATTGCAATTCTCTACAAAGTATACATTTTTATTTATAACTCTTATAGAGTGCACACAGAGATCACAAACATGTGATCCAACATTACAACACAAGCGGAAGCAAATTATGTCTGAGTACAGACAAGTTTAACAAATGGCTTAAGAAGCCTTATTTAAACACAAGCCCTCCAAGAGGGAACCAGTCGTCTGACTGGGACTAGACTAGCTTGATCTTCAGTCGTCCAGCTCGATGAAGAAGCCACCTTCGGGGTCAGTGGTTTCATCTAAAACATAGATTAAGCAAACGTGAGTACAAAGTCGTACTCAGCAAGACTTACATAGGAGCTATACTACTCATGCATATGTATCAAGGTAAAGGGAGGTGGGGTTTCACTTGCAGAAGTGCCAGCTTTGACTTGGCTAATCCTGAACTACGAGTACCAGACTTTGAGGTAAGAAGCGTACACGAGTCCACTACTTTCTCCAACCAATTACGCCACTATGGTGCCTTCCTCGACTTCCCCACGAGAAAGCACGCCATAGCACTCACACTTATCTTGGTGGGTTTTAGAAGTATCCAGTTCAAGTTGTCTAATAATCAAGCTAAGCTTTCCAAGCAGTCCATAACCGCGGACGCGGCTATTCGAATAGTTTTGTTAACCCTGTAGGGGTGTACCGCTACACACACATGATCATCATTTACCTCCTTTGATCTCGACACCATTCAAGGGGTGCCAGCGAGGATGCTCACCACAACTGTTACCTCATAGCCGATCTAGTCCGAGAAAGCCGCCTACCTGGGTTGGCTACCACAATCGTGAACCCGGCCGGTTTACCGAAGTGGACCCAAGTGATGTGTGCATGGTGCATAAGCCGGTCTCGGGTGAGCCGTTCTCTCACTTAGCAGCCAGGCCACAGACCTACCAGAACTCCGAACTATTGCGACATCTGGACATCGAAAGGGATGAGTTAATAGGTTGAGAGGGGTCGGTGAGCCCAATGTGTGGTTGTACTCTTCATCTTGGATCACCACACAAGAACTCGGACTTAGGGCGGTGTTCAACGAGACAACCCACCGTGTACTCCTACAAAACCTCTCATCGTTCACCTTGTATTAGGGTAGATTCACCAACACTTTTCTACCATCATCAACATGATCACTACCATCCCGACTCACATAACAGTATCAACAAGGTATCACTCTAAGCATGCAATAAGCAGTAACAATTGCAGGGGCCACATGATATCAATCAACTCCTACATTTGCTAGGATTGTGGTTTGCTTACTACTATGACAAAATGATAGGTCATGCAAAGGAATGGGTTCATCTATGCGGTATAAGCGCATCATGGTAATCATCCTAAACAATGCATAAGCGAGACATGAGAGGGAAGTGGGATTTTATCGACATGATCAATGGGGGTTTGCTTGCCTTGCTGACGAGGTTCGGGTTCGGGGTCTTCAACGAAGGGGGCAGCCTCCTGCTCCGGTTCCACCTCTACTCGACAAACAACAAACAAGGTAGCAAAGTAAATACAATGCACAATCACATGATGGAAGGTTGAAACTTGATGTATATGCTTTGATGTGTGAAGCAATTCCATTTAAATGGAGTATATTGCAAATTGAATTGCAAATTCAAACTCCAATTTGAATTCAAACTTAACCAAGTTACATGTGACATTGTTTGATCATTTTGAATCATATTGAAATGTGTATGATATGCCTCTGAAGTGTGGTTGAAATGTAGCATAATTCCATGGTCCAAGTTGCAAAATCATTTGAATTGAATTTGAATAAATTCCAAATAAATCAAATGACATATGCTACTGGTCCCATTTTAAAATCAACTCAAACATAGTTGAAAGTTGGATTTTTGGATAGCTTATTTTCTCCTGATCATTTTTCATATATTATTTGTCCAATTTGGAGTTAATATGAATTTTCTATGAATTTCCAAAGTTTGAGCTATTTTCTGGATTTTCTGGAATTCTTTAAATCATTTCAAATTCTGGAAATTAAATTATGACGTCATGTTTGCGCAAGGCTGACGTGGGGGGGGGGGTTCTGACGTGTGGGCCAGGCTTGTCAGTGGGTGGGTTAAATAACCCGGCTGGGTTAACTTAACCAGTGGCTTAATTAAGCCATTGGGCCCACTTGTCATCGGCTCTGGGGGGTCATTAGGGGGTGGATTAGCGAGGGGGGTTAGGCTAACCCACTGGCGGCTAAACTCCGGCGGCCTGGCCACGGCGGCGCTGCACGGATCCACTGCTCCCGGCCACCATGCGATGTGCTGAGACCACGGGAACGTAGCCCGTGCTCTCGCGCGTCGTCTGGTGCACGCGGGCGACCTCGGGGGTGACCAAGGCGACGACGGTGACCTCGCCGGCGGCAACAGAAGCCCGGCGGAGAGACAAAACGTCGCCATGGTGCACCAAATCCAGCAGGCGCTAGCTCATTCGACGCGTGAGGCCACAGTGAAGACGACGGACAAAAAGACGAGCTCGATTGCGTAACAGGTGGTCGTCGCCATGGCTCCCGGCGGCGAGGAGCTTCGGCCCTCATGGTGGATTGTGCTAGAGAGGAGGAGGAAGACGTTGGGATGGCTCGGGTGAACCGTGAGCTCACCGTGAGTCCAACGGAAGCGGTGGCGAAGTCATAGGAGCTCGGGGCTGGCCGGAATTGAAGAAGTCGTGCGGCGGCTCCGGCGATACGATGGCGAAGATTGCGACGGCCTCGGGCTCGATTAGGACGCCAGATTCTCCAGATCGACGAAGACGACGACGCTGCGCACGGGGAACATGGTTGCTGGCCTTCTTGTCGACGTTGGCCGCGGCTTCTCACGACGATGAACGGCGAAGGCTCTCGGATGAAATGGGGAAAACGCGTAGAGCGCGAGAGAGGCAGCGGCGAGAGGGGGAGAAGGATGCACGGCTCCTAGGCGTCACCTTGGCGCAAGGATAGAGCTCGGGGACGTCTGGAAGGTCCTCGACGTCGCGGTGGCGGCCGCCGCGCGCTCTCGGCTCACCACTGAGAAGCTTGAAGAAGACGACAGACGAGCTCACGGGCTGGGCCAGGCTAGTGGGCCGCTGGGCGATGAGTTGGGCCACTTCGGCCAGGTAAGCCTCTTTTCCCTTTTTCTGTTTCTTTTCTAATTTATTTTCTGTACTATGTTGGCCATGCTAAAATTAAATAGCTAGGCATTTTATTAAATGCTGAAAAAATTTATATGGCTTCATAATAAAATAGACTAGCCACTTATAAAGTTTCAACATTTTTAAAATTCAAATAATTTGAATCTTAACTCAAATAGGGGTTTTTGATTAAATCCAAGGCACTGTTTGAATATTTGAAAAATCTCTGAGTATGGGGTGGGTCCCACATCACTTGATATGTGATCACACTCATTTATAAGACTTTTCAAAAATCTAACATGAATTTTTGGAGAAGATTTTTATCTGGCCTTTTGAATTAATTCATCTGGGGGGGTTCCTTCTCCCATTTTTCTTTTGATTTTGATTTCAATGATTTCTTTTGAAATTTTTAACATGATGCAAGAGGACTTTGATCCTAGCACATTACCTAACAGAGGGTTCTGACACTACTAATCATCCACCTTGAGATATCTATCCAGAACATCTCGCTGTTATTAAGTTGCGAGCCCCACCCAAAGTGTAAACCCAAAGCAACAGACAACTGCATTAAAAAGCACCTTGCGTAAAGTAAACAATCCTTGCAATCGCGGTTACAAGCACCGTTGTTTTCCCCCTTGTGGCAACAGCACATACCCTAGACTCATGTTTCTGTCACTCAAGCGTGTCATCGGGGTGCATGAACCCACAATCGAGCGTAACGTTCCCTCTTGGAGTTACTACCTACTACTTGGCCAAAGCAATAAATAGAAACGGAGAACATGCAAGAATTATTTAGGAACAAAAATATAAGAGATAAGAACCAAATATATTACTCAATCACAATCTGAACGTAATCTCATAATCCATCAGATCCCATCAAACTCAGCATAGCAATAGCAGAAAGATTACAAAAGTGCCTCGATCATGTAGGGCAGCTCACAAGGTCTAAACCATGAAGAACAAAGAGGGGAGGAGAACATCACATAGCTACTGATCACGGACCCATGGTCCAAGGAAAACTACTCACGAGACATCCGGGAAGCATCCATGGTGGAGAGGAGACTCCCGGAGGTGAACCCTCCCTCCGGCAGGGTGCCGGGAAGAGGACTTCTGGTGCTCCCGATCTCGGAAGCGCGGCGGCGGCGGAACAGAGGAGAGATCGCGAAAAAGGGTTCTGTTCTCGGAAGTTTCCCGTGACGGAGAATATATTAGTGAAAGGGGGCAGCCAGGGGGGCCACCAGGGGTCCAGGCGCCCCCCTGGCGCGGCCAAGCCCTAGGGCGCGCCACCAGGGCACCTGGGTCCCTGGTGGTGGCCCTCTGGCCCCAACCAGGTTCTTCCGGAAGGTTCCTTCACGCTGATTTTTTATCTGAATTTTCCCGAATTTTTGGAGCACTTTTTATATGGGGGAAAACTGAAATAGAAAAATAGCAGAAAACAGGAACTGGCACTGTGGTGCACTGAGTTAACAGGTTAGTCCAAATATGATCAAAAGTGTACGAAAGTGTATCTAGATCATAGCAATATCACACAAAACATGCATGGACCAAGCATAAATTATAGATACGTTTTGGACGTATCAACATCCCCAAGCTTAATTCCTGCTCGTCCTCGAGTAGGTAAATGATAACAGTATAATTTCTGTGGTGACATGCTAGCAACCATATAAGAACTTTGAAAAGTAAAGCAATCAAGGTTAGAAATTCAATTCAAGTCATAACATGCAAGAGTCTATATTAGCATTGAAACAAGTAACAAAAGAACATTAGGTGCAAGAGTTGTCGCTGTCCGTGACTCGAATGTCTCCAAATGGTGTTTGCGTGCAAGAAGGGGGATAGGGAATACGAGAAAAACAATTTTTTTGTTGAGAACTCAATCTACTAAAGTTTCACACTTGGTATTTTTCTGGAATCTTATCTTGACTCGTCCCCAGACCACTAGCCAGGTACAAGTCAATTTGATCCACTCCTTTTTCAATATTTTGAGCACTCATGCAATGGATGAGCGTAAGCACGAGAGTTGACACTTAGGATGGCAAAGAGAGGAGTATGGTGGAGGAGGACAAAAAAGGAGGAGAAAGGCTCACATCAATGAGGACAATCATAGGAAAGAGATGCCAAATGATAGATATGATGTGAGGAGTAGGGATTGCCATGCAACGGATGCACATACGAGCTAGGAAGCTCTCTAATGGAACTAGTGGGGGTGCATCTAACTTGCTCGCTCATGAAGACCTAGAGCTCGTTTGAGGAGCCTCATCCTTGGAATATGCAAGCCAAGTTCTATAGTGTGAAGGTCCCCACATAGCTATATGCATAATGATCATCTCTATGGAGTACAAGGATATAGAGGGAGTACTAGTGTGGATCTCTCAAAAGGATAGTAGTGTTGCCCCTTTCTCTCTTTTTATTTATTTTTTTCTTTTTTCTATTTTTTTGTATTTTTTGGTGGCCTCAATGGCTCTTTCTATTTAACTCTCATTTGTCCTCTTTGGGATCTTTTATAGTGTCCACTTTGGGATCCTTTCCTCACTTTAAGGGCAACACTCTATTTTACAAGAAGGTAAAGGAGATCTTTCACACTTTACAAGGTACTCAAAATCATAAAGAAGATATAACTAACATGATGTATGCAATGTATGCCTCTGCCAGTGTAGCAGGAACATGTATGACATGAAGATCAAGTCATGAAAAGGTGGATGTTGCATGGAAATATATCTCGAAAAGGCTATGGAAATGCCTTGATAGGTAGGTATGGTGGATGTTTTGAGGAAAGATATAAGGAGGTTTATGATGACAGAGCGTATCATGCCAAGGGTTTGGATGTACCGGCGAAGGTGGACACCAACTGTCGGAGTGAGAAGAAGGAAATGCACGACACGGGAGAGGCTAGAAAAATATGGGAAGGTGGAAGTGTCAACTTTCAATACTTACATTAGTCCGAAGAACTCTTACACTTATTATCGGTAACTCTCAATCTAATAAGGAGGTTCACAAAGAGACAAGTACCCCGAGGAGGAGTGTATGGGGGTTTGGTTATCCTTGCGCATCCTCGACTCATGGTACGTGAGTGTACTCTAATATTCGATCCCTCCAAAGATTAGTGATCCATCTAGTAGCTAGAGTTCTCAACTGGTTTTGTAGGTTTTGAAAATAAACACGGATTTCCCAAAATACGACACCTATCACTAATAGGCTAGAGCTCTTGACACCCAAATTTCAAACATTACTCACAACAATACCTCAAAACTATTGCAAGTTACTACTAGAATTAAATAGCAACCTCAATTACCTACTTTCAAGACAAGACACAACTCAGTGCAACAACCAACTCTCATTAACAAGATAAACATGAATACTAAAAAGAGTTCCAGCAACAGACTAAAAAAAAGTCAAGGCTCTTTCTAAAGACAAACTAAGACTAAAACTAAACATGGCAGTAGCTACGAGAAGATAAAGAACACACAACAGCAAAAAGATAGGTAGGAAAAATCCTATGATGTGTTCTAGATTTTGAAAGTGGAGCGTGTTTCTCTCCCACAAAAAGTAAGAAGGGATCTAACTTGTTATGAACAGCAAGCAAAGCTAAAGAAAACTAAAAATAAAACCTAAGAGTGAGACGCTCCAAGCATAGCACATAGCGCATGAAGTGATAACAATATAGTGAGACGAAGGACAAACTGATGATTGTTGATGGAGAAGGGGATGCACGGGGGCATCCCCAAGCTTAGACGCTTGAGTCTCCTTGAATATTTATTGGGGATGCATGGGGGCATCCCCAAGCTTGAGCGCTTGACACTCCTGGATCTTCTTTCATCATCTTCCATCGCACACTTGAAAACTCCCTTCATACACAACTCATCATAAGCTGATTAGAGAGGTTAGTACCCTTAATAAAATAAATTTTTCCCACTGGATATAAAGATATTCTTGAAGAGCTACTGTTTCTCAAGAGTGCCAAAAGGTTTTTGCAAAGAAAAAGCAAGCTTAAGGTTTGCAAAAGTGAAGAGAGGAAAAACGTGGCAGAATCTGTGAAAAACAGAACAGCAGGTAGTAAAGAATTTTTTAGGGTCACTTATGCAACTCAAATAAAAAAACTCAGAACATACGAAAGTTTCAAAATTGTATAGAGCACGCTGTCAAAAAAATTCAGATCAAAAAGATGATCTGGTGATTTGATTCGAATTTTTCTGTCAAGGGACATAATCTGTTTTCTGGACAACATGTCAGAACTTTTGCTTCTCTTATCATAAGAGGCTATAACTTGGCACAAAGCTTTAAAATAAAGATACAATGATGTTGCTACAGCAGTAACAAACATCAAGACACAACAAAATAAAAAATAAAAACCTAAATTCGTTGCGGGCTGCCTCCCGAAAGCGCTTTCTTTTATGCCTTTAAGCTAGGCATTATGCAAAAGAAGAATCAAGTTTTATCAAGAGAAAGAGAATAACTAGCCCGAGTAACGGACTCAAAAGGTACCTTGATTTTATTTCTAAGGAAGTGTTCCATCCCCTTTTTGAATGGGAATTGGAATTTTATATTCCCCTCTTTCATGTCAATAACCGCACCAACGGTGCGAAGAAAAGGACGTCCCAAAATAATTGGACACAAAGGTTCACACTCTATGTCCATAAAAATAAAATCAAAGGGAACATAGTTGTCATTGACAATGATAAGAACATCGTCAATCTTCCCCAAAGGTTTCTTTACAGAAGAATCAATAAGACGAACACCAAAAGAACAAGGTTCAAAGGGCTTCAATTCAAACATATCAAATATTCTTTTGGGCATAACGGAGGTACTAGCTCCAACATCACATAAAGCATAGCAAGAGAAGTTATTTAATTTAATTTTGATCATAGGGTCCCAACCATCCTCTAGCTTCCTAGGTATGGAGGCTTCTACTCTAAGCTTCTCCTCCCTAGCTTTGATGAGAGCATTTGTGATATGCTCCGTGAAGGCAAGATTAAGTGTGCTAGTGTGGGGGTCTCTAGACATTTTGTGTAGCAAGCTAATAACTTCTGAGAGGGTGCAACTATCAAAATCAATATCACTACTATCAAAGGTGGTAGTGTCGTCTAGACTCACTTGTTTGAAACCCTCTATGTTCATAGGAGTTTCTTCATCTTTGGTTGAGGTATTAGCATCACCATTAATAGGTCCAACGGGACTAGGAGTGCATTGGGTGCTAATAGTTTGGGTGTCCTCAACAATTTGGATAGTGGCAACTTTGTGGTGTGTAGGAAGGCTCTTAATTCTATCCTCTTCCTCTTTTTCTCTAGCCCACCTTTCTTTAAGTTTAGCCATCATCCTAATATTTTCATTAATTTGTAATTGGATAGCATTAATAGGAGTGGCCTTATTTTCCTCAAGGGGAGAGGTTCTAATTTTAAGCATCTCAATATCAAGGGCTAAGCTTTCTACCTTCAAAGAGAGATTATCCAATTTAGCTAATTTCTCCTCTACATTTTTGTTGAAGGCTTTTTGGGTAGTGATAAAGTCTCTAAGCATGTTTTCCAATTCAGAAGAGGGATTCTTGTTGCTAGGGTAGGTGTTGTTGTTCCCATAGTTGGATGGAAACGGTCTAGGATTGCTAGCAAAATTACCCCTATAAGCATTGTTGTGGAAGTTGTTTCTAGCAATAAAGTTCACATCTACTTGTTCTTGGGCAACCAAAGAATTTAAAGGGACATCATGAGGATCAATAGAGGGTTGCTTGGTAAGTAGAGACATAATTAAGTCAACTTTTTCATTGAGGGAGGTAATTTCCTCGACAGAGTTTACCTTCCTACCTGTTGGAGCGTGTTCGGTGTGCCATTGGGAATAATTGGTCATCATCTCATCGAGAAGCTTCGTGGAAGCACCAAGTGTAGTTGACATAAAGGTTCCTCCCGCGGCCGAATCTAACAGGTTCCGCGAGGTAAAGTTCAAGCCTGCATAAAAAGTCTGGATAACCATCCAGGTAGTCAAACCATGTGTAGGGCATTTCTTAACAAGAGATTTCATTCGTTCCCAAGATTGGGCAACGTGTTCATTATCCAATTGGTTAAAATTCATAATGTTACTCCTTAATTGGATAATTTTAGCAGGTGGGTAGTACTTCCCTATAAAAGCATCTTTGCACTTATCCCAAGAATCTATGCTATTCCTAGGCAAAGGTTGAAACCAGATTTTAGCGTCTCCCCTGAAAGAGAAAGGAAAGAGCTTGAGCTTAACAATATCACCTTCTACTTCTTTATACTTTTGCATATCACATAATTCAACAAAATTGTTCAAGTGTAAAGCAGCATCATCTCCAGCACCAGAGAATTGATCTCTCATAAAAAGGTTTAGTAAGGCAGGTTTAATTTCATAAGAGGTAGCTGAAGTGGCAGGTGTGGCAATGGGGGTGCAGATAAAGTCTTGGTTGTTATGACTAGTGAAGTCACACAACTTGGTGTTTTCAGTGGAACCCATAGCAGCAGCAAGTGTGGCAGATTTGTTTGTGATTTTTGATATAAGACACAAAGATAAAAACTGAAAGGTAAACTAACAAGAATAAAAAACAAAGGTAAAGGGTAGTGTGCAACTCCCCTATCTTAGCACTCAGAGTCCCCGGCAACGGCGCCAGAAATTTGGCTCTATGTGCGAGGTAATGATAGTGATTTCTCGCCCTTCGTTGGTGAGCCCCAAGTGGAAGGCGTGATGTAGCACAGCAGCAAATTTCCCTCAGTAAAGATACCAAGGTTTGTCTCCAGTAGGACTCCGTAGATGATAAGTAGGTGTCAGCGGCGCTACTGACGCGGACCTGCACACAGACACAAATAACTTTGTTCCCAACGAAGTTCAGAGAGGTTGTCAATCTCTCCGGTCTTGTTGTTCACAAAGGATCAAACACAAAGGATAATGATAGCAACTGAAAGTAAAAGCAGAAAAGTAAATGAGCGTGTAAACGGTGATGAGGATATGGACCGAGATACGTGATGTTCACTAGTGATGTCTCTCTCCCAAAAGACGATAAAACTGCTATGCGAGGTAAACAACTTACAGAAGGGCAATTGACAGGATTATGAACGCACCGCAATGCTAACTATGCTACAAAAGAAAGGAAGAGGCTCAAAAGCACGGGCAGTACGCCAAAATAAGTAGACCGAAATCCAACTGCATCTACTACTAATCATCCACCTTGAGATATCTATCCAGAACATCTCGCTGGTATTAAGTTGCGAGCCCCACCCAAAGTGTAAACCCAAAGCAACAGACAACTGTATTAAAAAGCACCTTGCGTAAAGTAAACAATCCTTGCAACCGCGGTTACAAGCACCGTTGTTTTCTTCCTTGTGGCAACAGCACATCCCCTAGACTCATGTTTTTATCACTCAAGCGTGTCATCGGGGGGCATGAACCCACAATCGAGCATGACGTTCCCTCTTGGAGTTACTACCTACTACTTGGCCAAAGCAATAAACAACAACGGAGAACATGCAAGAATTACTTAGGAAAAAAAATATAAGAGATAAGAACCAAATATATTACTCAATCACAATCTGAACGTAATCTCATAATCCATCAGATCCCATCAAACTCAGCATAGCAATAGCAGAAAGATTACAAAAGTGCCTCGATCATGTAGGGCAGCTCACAAGGTCTAAATCATGAAGAACAAAGAGGGGAGGAGAACATCACATAGCTACTGATCACGGACCCATGGTCCAAGGAAAACTACTCACGAGACATCCGGGAAGCATCCATGGTGGAGAGGAGACTCCCGGAGGTCAACCCTCCCTCCGGCAGGGTGCCGGGAAGAGGTCTTCTGGTGCTCCTGATCTCGGAAGCGCGGCGGCGGCGGAACAGAGGAGAGATTGCGAAAAAGGGTTCTGTTCTCGGAAGTTTCCCGTGACGGAGAATATATAGGCGAAGGGGGGCAGCCACGGGGGCCACCAGGGGTTTAGGCACCCCCCTGGCGCGGCCAAGCCCTAGGGCGCGCCACCAGGGCGCCTGGGTCCCTGGTGGTGGCCCTCTGGCTCCACCCAGGTTCTTCCGAAAGGTTCCTTCATGCTGATTTTTATCTGAATTTCCCCGAATTTTTGGAGCACTTTTTATATGGGGGAAAACTGAAATAAAAAAACAGCAGAAAACAGGAACTGGCACTGTGGTGCACTGAGTTAATAGGTTAGTCCAAATATGATCAAAAGTGTATGAAAGTGTATCTAGATCATAGCAACATCACACAAAACATGCATGGAGCAAGCAGAAATTATAGATACGTTTTGGACGTATCAACGCCCATCTCTCTCAGTTGCTACCCATGATAGGCAACCATTTTATGATTTAGTCCCAAGAGATCCGGAACGACAGGTCCTCTAGCTAACAACGAACAAATCTGGGTGGCCCCCGGTGAGTCGAAATCCAACTCAAAAGCCGGCCGCGCTCTCGAATCGCCTCTACCGTCTGGATGAGGTCGGGTTAGTTGCCCAAACAGATGTAGACAACCCCCTATCTCCCTGGGGTGGACCAACAAGAGAAACCATGTCTCCGCTGGCCCGGGTTGTTTCGAAAACTGCTGGGGTACAAACCAAGCACACACACGTTTGCAAAAAGTAAATCAGCTCGGGCCACCACTAGAAATGTTTGAAGCTAGGTAGGTAAGAAAAGGGGACCCCATAAAATCCCACACACGGTTAGGAACACTCAGTCTTAAAACCAATACCCGGAACTCGGATCCTAGGTGACTCGAATGGAACAAAGCGTCGGGCGGGATAGCCTAGACCTTCCATCCTTCGTCGAATATAGTCAACATTATAATAATCATATCATCAACAACAATAATAATAATGTGATAGCCCAAACCAAGGAGTAACATGGTAACATCGTAGCATCCTAAGCATGCATACTAAGCAGGGGCTGAGCAACGAGCAATAGTAACATAGCAGTACATGGTTTGCTGGGAGGGGACATGGCTGTATCGGTTTGAAAGAGGCTGTAAACATGTGGTAGGATGCAAACCGCTGGTTGAAATAGAATGGATCATAAGTAATGCATAGTCCTTGCCTGTTGATAAGTCGGGTTCCGAAGGTGTAGTTGATCGCAAGCTCGCATCGTCTCCGAAGGTACCCGCGGAAGCACACAAGATGGTAAACACTGGAAAGCAATCAACGAGCAAACATCTATTACTACGAAGCAAACACGAGCAAGCATCAACAAGAAGGCAACACGAGACATCGCACCTACCGTCGAGAGCAGTTACTAACAGGTTAAGTGGAGTACTCGTCACACACGACGATACCACACGTTTATGGTGGTTCAAGTTGTTTAGCTATAGGTGATCAACAAATTTTTTAACATGGAAAAGCATAGAAACATGACAAGAGGTGAAGCATAAGGTAAACTATCTATGCTAGTCAATTTAAGTGAGGCACAACCTAAAAATGGCATCCACTAAGTACCCCACGACAATTAAAGGATTTGGTACTGTTCTGTCCTAAACCATATTTTAGGTTGATTAACAGCAGCAACCAATAGCATAAACACAAAGTACATGAAAAACTAGTCAAGTTACATATAAAGAACACTCCAAACGGAGTTACGGTTAACAAGATACAAGCAAAACAAGTTTGGAACACAATCTGCCAAACATCAGGTAGCACACTTTAGAGCCATGCATAAACAGTGTAATGAATGCAAACATGCTCACAAATGATATGAAACTAAAGTAGACATGAAAAGGAATGCACTGCAAAAGGAATCATGCAAATAGGCATCATGAACAGTTAATTATAGCCCAAGAAAATGCAATAAAACATTACTGGTCTAGGACTTAGTGAAAATCAGGAAAACGGGGCAGCAACTGTTATTTTTATGCTGTATAAACAGGAGCAAAGCTATATGCAAAAGTGCAGAAACATGACATAGCAATATATGAGCATGAACTAGACATGATGGTGATCAGGTACAAACAAGAATCAAGGTAATAGGCATCACAAATCAAAAGATATTAAGCAAGCAACATGGCATCGGAAAGTTACATACTTACACAAAAACAGAGGTGGCTGTCTAAAACAGTGTCATAGCAACTTTGGAGCTCAACAACTAGATGACCAGCAAGCATATCATGACAATGCAATACATATAATGGAAGTAGACATGATGCTTAACAGTATGCAAAAAGAATTAATGCAATAGGCCTCATGGATGTGTCACAATCATCATGCAAACTTGCAATAAAATAATAACAGCAGCACTTAACAGGAAAAATTAGTAGTAAACATTCTGGTGCCCACTTCAACAAAGATTAACAACATCAAGATGGCCTCAAATCAAAATGCTCACAAAAGATGAACTAAAGTACATACAATTCTAAACAAATTTTATTTTGGGCGCAACGTCATCCGAGCTACGGTTTGATCGCAAACTTCATCGCAAAACGGAATCAGCAGCACAATTATTAGGACTTAGCCAAAATTTACAGTTCTCAGGAAAAAAAAGTGTTCGGGCCGAATCTTACCATGGGCCGGTTTTCGGCCCATCTGGCCTGGCTGGTGGTTCGGATTGGAGGCCGGCTGGCAAGGCAGGTCGGCTGCTAGGCCGCGCGGCCTGGCCAGGTGGGCCGGGGGGCGCCATGGGCCGACTCGGGCTGGCAGGCCGGCTGCGGTCCGGTGGCGAGCGAGCGGGGCGACCTCGCCCTCATCTCCCGATCCAGGACGCCGGCGGTGGCCTTTCGGCGCGGTGGGGTCCGGCGAGGGGTGGCTGGCGGCGCAGGGCAAAGGGGAGGGGAGGATCCGGCCCCTGCGGCGGTCCGACGGCACGCCGGCCATGGCGCCTCGCTCGAGCTCCATGAGCCTGCCAATGGCGGCGGCGGCCGTCCTGCTCCGGTGACCTGCGAGGTGGAACGGACGGTGAGAGGAGGAGGGAGAGGAAGAGAAGGGAGAGGGAGGAGCAGCACAGGGAGAGGGAGGCTGCGGCGCGGCGGCTTGCCGACCGAAACGCGGCGGCGGTGCCCACGGCTGGAGGCGGCGGCACGATGTGTGAGGAGAGAGAGAAGAAGGGGGTTGGTGGGGAGCTCCCTGGGCCGTCGGATCGCGAGATCTGACGGTCCAGGATGGATCTGGCAGAAAAATGGACGAAAATGGGGTATTTTGGGGCAAAGTGGAGGGGGTGGCTGCAATTTTGTGGCTAGGGAAACCATAGAAAGAGGTGGGAGAGTGGTGGTCTTTATATAGCCCAGGTTGCTGGCAGTTTGCAAAAACATCCCCGATTTTTCTCTCGCGCGCGCGGTATTTACGTTCCTGACCGCCGGTGGTCCGCAGGACCTCCGATTCGGGTAAAACTTCGAACTGCGCGATGAGCGCGTCGAGCCGGCAGCGTTCACCTCGCGCTGGAACCATTCCGAGAACACTTTTCGGCGCGCTATAAAAATATCCCGATTACTTATTAAACGGGGTTTTTCGTTCCGTTGGCTGCGGCTGGTCTTGTGCAGGTTTTTGCGACGGTGATCGGGTGAAACCCGGTGTCGCAAAGGTCGAGTGTCAGGGTGGCAAGGGTCGGTCTCCGTTCGATACGAGATAAGAAGGGGGAAAATAATCGTCGATCGATAGATCGGGGATGCAAACACCGCAAACAAATCAGGCAATCAAACAATTCACACCAAAAACAAAATTTTTAATTTTTGTGAAATCTGGGCTGTTACAGATTGTAAGGAAGCCTTCGAAGTTCTTAAGAAAGCTTTAATAACTGCTCCCATAGTACAACCACCTGACTGGAATTTGCCCTTTGAAATTATGTGTGATGCTAGTGATTTTGCTATTGGAGCTATGTTAGGACAAAGGGTTGATAAGAAATTGAATGTTATACATTATGCTAGCAAAACCCTTGATAGTGCTCAAAAGAATTATGCTACTACTCAGAAGGAATTCTTAGCAGTAGTGTTTGCTTGTGATAAGTTTAAAGTTATTATTCATACTGACCATGCTGCTCTTAAGTACCTCATGGCAAAGAAAGATGCCAAACCGAGACACATTAGGTGGGTACTCCTTCAAGAGTTTGATTTACAGATTGTTGATAGAAAAGGAGCAGTCAATCCGGTGGCGGACAACCTTTCAAGGATGGAAGATATACTGCATGATCCCATCCCAGTCAACGACAGTTTTCCAGACGAACAACTTGCCGTTTTAAAAGTACAATCTCTTTCCGACCTTGGTTTGCAGATTATGCTAATTTTATCGCTGCAAAGTATTTGCCTCCAGGTTTAACATTTCAACGAAGTAATAAGTTCTTCCATGATTTGAGGCACTACTTTTGGGATGACCCTCAGCTTTTCAAAGAAGGTCCTGACGGGATCGTGAGAAGATGCATACCGGAACACGAACAGAAGGACATTCTTAGACAATGTCACGATAGTCCCTACGGAGGACATCATGCCGGTGAGAGGACCGCACATAAGGTTCTCCAATCAGTTTTTTATTGTCCTACTCTCTTTAAAGATGCTAGAAATTATGTTTTATCTTGTGATAAGTGTCAGAGAGTTGGTAATATTAGTAGGAGGAATGAGATGCCTATGAATTACTCACTAGTGATTGAGCCTTTTGATTGCTGGGGTTTTGATTTTATGGGTCCTTTTCCTCCTTCACACAAGTACACTCACATTTTAGTAGCTGTCGATTATGTCACCAAGTGGTTGAAGCAATCCCACTGAGAGTGTTGATCACAATACATCTTTGAAAATGCTCAAAGATGTAATTTTCCCTAGGTTTTGTGTACCTAGGTATCTTATGACTGATGGAGGATCACACTTCACGCATGGAGCTTTTAGAAAAGCTTTAGCAAAGTACGATGTCAATCATAGAATTGCTTCACCGTACCATCCTCAAACTAGTGGGCAAGTTGAGCTCACCAATAGAGAGATCAAGTTGATCTTGCAAAAGACAGTTAACATTTCTAGGAAGGACTGGTCTAAGAAGTTAGGAGATGCTTTGTGGGCGCATAGAACTGCTTACAAAACCCCCATGGGCATGTCCCCGTATAAGATGGTCTATGGCAAGGGTTGCAATTTGCCATTAGAATTAGAGCATAAAGCTTTCTGGGATGTTAGAGAGCTTAATGCCGACCCAAAGTTGGCTGGTGAAAAGCGTCTCATGAACTTGACTTCTCTAGATGAGTGGAGAAGTGAAGCTTACGAGAGTGCTAAAATGTTTAAATAAAAGGTAAATAAGTGGCATGATAGAAGGATTCTGAAACGTGAATTTAGTGTTGGTGATAAAGTTTTATTGTTTAGATCACGTTTCAGGTTTTCTCCAGGTAAATTACTTTCCAGATTGGAAGGGCCATTTCATATCGAAGAAGTCTACCGGTCAGGTGCAATCAAGATTAACAATTTTGATGGCACCAAACCTCAAGTTGTGAATGGGCAAGGACTCAAGCATTCCATGGAGGGAGATCCCGTCAATGTTGATGTAAATATAATACACACAACTACTCATGAAGAACATGTTGCAGCCCCATTTCTGACACTAGCAGGAACAAAATAAGAAAAGGTATGTATTACGGTAAGGAAACATCGCGAACCACCATACAAGTTCCATACGAGTTTTTGCAAAATATAGAAAATTCAGAGCCTATCTGGAGCCGGAGAGGAGCTCCAGGGGGCCCAGGCGCCCCCTGGCCGTGCCGGGAGGCCGCCTGGGCACCCTGGAGCCCGTTTCTGACTCCACTTTGGCTCATTACTTTCCTATTTTCGCAGAAAGTTTCGATATATATTTTCCCGGATAGTCCCGGCACCGTATCTCGCGATTTCATGCGTTTTCTTCTCGAGCTGTTTCTGCCAGGAGATCTTTTAGTTAGACCTAGGTGCCATGGCTTCCCCAAGTTTCCCCAAGGACAAGTTCGTCATCAACCCCTACCTCGCTCAGGTGAAGAACCATCCTCGAACCGTCCAGTTGGAGGATGGTGTCCTTCACCAAGAAGATCTAAAGGAATCTGCCAAGGAGGGGAGCATCGAGGCCAGGCTAGAAGAGATGGAGCAAGAAGTCTTCAAGTACAAGAAGATGGTTGAGCGAGGTGTTGAAGCCAACTTCGACCTCATCAATGAACTGAAGACGTTCTACAAGAAGGAGATGAGGGGGATGTGGTCAAGCATCACCGCAGCTGAAGAAAGAATTGATGAGCTCCAAGGGCAAATTTATGATCTAAATCACCAGAACTATGAGTATGAACTAAGGTTTATGCGCATGGGTATGGGTGTTGCATGCAGGATTTCGAAGACCGACTTCTCTTATGAGACTTGAGAACCCCTTCCATGGAAGCGCTTCACCGAGGACGACGTGATCAAAATGACCAAGAAGGAGGAGTAAATCTCCTCGGGTAATGTGATGAGGACATGGCTACCATAGTTACACCCACAACCCCTGCTAAAATACCCACTGAACCAATTACTAGAGATCATGCACACCAACTAAATTATCAGGTACTTTCTTTTCTTAGTAATGTTTCTAATGTTCACGTGAATATGATGCTGCCTAACGTAGATATATTTCTGTTGCTGACAAATGAAGAACCTAGCATGGACAAGAAGGATGAGCATTGGAGCATGTTCAAGCATGAAGATGATGAGGACATCACTACCATGGATATGACCAGTAATTTCTCTATATTTGATCAAGAAATGAAGTAAATACAAAGGGGCATGATTTTGTGCTGTACAAGAAAGTTATTTCACGTCACTTTTGGCCCAAGAGAAGATAGAGACCAAGTCCCTCACGTCATGGAGCCAGATTCGGATTACAGAGATATACCCAACTTCAAACAACCACCGTTTCTACATACGAGCTCCAAATTGGGTGATTCTTTTTGATGGTGATAGATTATCTCGTGTACTTTCTAATCCAATTGGTTTCACCTTCAAATTCCTTCTGAGCGTGGATATATTACGAAAACGGTGCGACCCAATAGCAGAATCTGAGTCAAAGTCCAACTCAATTGGTGTTGCATAACCTCCATATGGGCCCAAGTGCCTTGTACGACCTAGATTTAGTTTTAGGACTCCTTGGGACATCCTTCAACCCCTTGGCCTCCACCCTTTAGTCCTATATAAGTAGATCAACCCCTAGGGTTTTCTATGGGTTTTGTTTAGTTAAAAGTTAGCCATTGCAACTTCGTGTACTTCGTTTGTGTCCTACGACCAGGCCAAGACCGCTTCGGAACCCCAACTTTATTCATATTTCATCTATATACTTGAAATATTCAGATTTTTTTATCATATTTCTTGCTTGTTCTTCGATTGCTTGCAGGCACTAGACCTTCGTGGTCAGGTTGATCGTGCTCCGGTGTGGTCAATAACCTTCAGAAGATTGATTTAGCGATTGCTAAGGCGCAACGTCATTGCACGTTTGTAGTCGAATCGTTAAAGTCGACTCCACAAATCGATAGTTATCTCTCGTCGAAAGATCGGGACACCCCGCCTCTATCAAGTGGTATCAGATTTCCAGGTTGATCGGTGAGATTTACCAATATTTCGTAGTCTAGATTAGTTCTGTTCTTCATACCTACAGTCCACAAAAAAGCCAACAAAAAAATTTAGGGTTAGATCATCACATCCCACGACAGTCCTCGCCTTTGTCCAGTTTTCTTTTCAGTACTTGCTTTGTTGAATTTGCGGTTGCATCGTTGTGTCAAGTTGCTGATCTTAGAGTCTAGTTCCCTTAGAGTTTCGAGTTCTGATCACAGTTTGTCACGCCGCCGCTGCACAGTAGTCATCCTGCCACGTTCCGCCAATCCGAGTCCATATACACCACCACGTTCCGCTAATCCGAGTCATATACACCACCACGTTCTGCCAATCTGAGTCCATATACACCACCACGACCTAGTTTAGTTTTGAGTTATTAGAGTCGGATTTCACCAAACTTTTGTCGTACGTAGAAGAGGGTGATTTCCAAAAAAGAAAAGAGTCTGGAGACCCCCCGCGCAGTTTTGGGCCAAAATTTCTGAAAAAACGCAGTTGTTAAAAAAATTTCTGGCTATCCTATTTTTAGGTCTAGTAGAGTGTTTTGAGACACTCGCCATCATAGCAAATTTTCGTGCCCGAAATCCAAATTTTTGATCCGGACAGTCAAAAAAAAATTGCAGAAATTTTTTCGTTCCTATCCTGTTTTCTAGGCTCGAGATGTATTTTGAGACACTCCCCATTATAGTGATTTTTCGTTGAAAAGAGCGCAAAAAAAGCGCCACCAAAAAAAAGAGGAAAAAAAAGAGTAAAAAATTCAGAGTGTGCTTCTCAGTTGTTTACGTGCCGCGTCGTGCTATCGTTGGTGTTTTAGGCTCGCGTCTCTAGTACGGTCTAGCCTAGGATCAGCACAATACTGACGTTGAGTGTTTATTCAGCTTTGCATCTCTTTCTTGATTACTGTTGAGATTTTGCTACCATACTTGTCAGCCTTCCTACAGCTCCACATATATTCTACATCGTGCGTTTTGACACCTACTGGCCATCGCTTTACCACATCTTTGAGAGTTTTGACCCGTTGGTTGTACATCACCACCTGCTGCTAGGTAAGAATAGGTAAGAACAAAAGAAAAGCTTGACGGATTTTTGAGTTCCACCACACCACATCCCATTCGTAGAAGTAGGATCATATATCTGTGTGCTTTCTATTTGTGCTAACCATGCCAGGATCACATGATGAAGTGGCGCAGGACGCGCCCGATTGGGAGAACATGAAAAATAAGGAGCTACATGATAAATTTGCACAAATGATGTCTGAACAGGTGCATGACATCGAGAATAGATTTACAGAGGCGATTGATGGCGTGGATAAGATGATTGACACCAAGCTCGACGCCAATTTTACTGAGTTGATTCCACGTCTACCTCCACAGCCTGCTGCCCCGGCGGCACAGCCACCGCCCCCACGACGTGCACGACGTATTCTGTTTCCGGCCGGACAAGCTGCTGGTATTAGTGCTCCTCCTGCTGCTGCTGCAGTTGCTGCTGCTGCTGCTTCTGACATCGGCCAGTATGACGACTACGAGTGTGATTATGAGGATGAGGTGGAACATGAAGCGCCCTATGAACAACCAGCTGGACGTCCACGTCCCAACATTCGACAAGGTCGACACCCGCCACACCCTCAGGTACGCGATGATGAACATGTGCCTAAACTAAAACTAAATCTTAAACCTTTTGAGGGTAGATATATTCCCGATGCTTATCTTACTTGGGAGTTAGAAACTGAACAACGCTTTACATGTTCACAATATCCTGAGAATAGACATGTTACTGCTGTTGTTTGTGAATTCACGGGGTTTGCATCTATTTGGTGGTCTGAACATTGTAGATTGCATGCTAATAATATTCCAACTACTTGGGCTGCTTTAAAATATGCTATGCGTACTCGTTGGGTTCCTCCTTATTATCTTCGTGAATTGCTCCGTAAATTAGAACAATTAAAACAAGGAAGTAACACTGTTCATGCTTACTATCAAGAGTTTAAATCTTATATGCATAAGTGTGACATAGAAGAATCCGAGGATGTTAGGAAGAATAGATTTTTTCATGGTTTGAACAATGATATTCACGCACGATTTAATTATATTCCTCGTTGCATTATTGGTATGTATGTTCGTGCTTGTACCTTTGAGAGACAGATACAGGAGGATGCTTTGGGCGACTACGATGACTACGACGACTACTATTCAAGACCATGCTCACCACCACCGATTGTCTCCTTCGCCGTTGCACCTTCTACGACGACCATGCCTCATATTGTGAGCGTGATATCGCCTCCAGCATCTATGATCTTGCCATCATCCGTACCTACATCATCTAAGTCGTTGCAACAAGGTAACAACAAAGGTATTGATGACATAACTTCACATGAGGATGATGCATGCATAGTAGAGTTGAATAAATCATGTGTTGAGTTACTTGTTGATTTGAGCACACTATCTATTCTGGATAATCATGTTACTATTATGAAACTTCCAATGCTTAATCATTTTGATATGACCTCTAATCTTGGTGATGATTCTGCGTCGAATGACTTGTTGCATGACTATTTAGTTAAGCATGTTGTAGCATGTCCTTCGAAAACCATTAACGTTTATTCACCGGTGTTGGGATGGTTTAATGATGAGCATTGTAAATCTTTAGATATGAATAAGAGCTTCACTTATATATGCAAACTGATTTGCAATAATTTCATGTCGTTTACGTATTGTGATGATCACATATCTTTATATTTCACGACGTATGAAAGTTACTCATATATACATGTGTTAAATGTCCAGAAAATGAGAGAAGTAAGAATGGATGACATATATATATATATACAACATGTACACCTTGTCTCTTTTGATAGCCACATTTCAGATTAAGCAATGCCGATGACGGCTTTGTTTTCAAGAAGGGGAGGATGATGAGGACATGGATAGCATAGTTACACCCACAACCCCTGCTAAAATACCCACTGAACCAATTACTAGAGATCATGCACACCAACTAAATTATCAGATACTTTCGTTTCTTAGTAATGTTTCTAATGTTCATGTGAATATGATGCTGCCTAACGTAGATATATTTCTGTTGCTGACAAATGAAGGGCCTAGCATGGACAAGAAGGATGAGCATTGGAGCATGTTCAAGCATGAAGATGATGAGGACATCACTACCATGGATATGACCATTAATTTCTCTATACTTGATCAAAAGATGAAGTCAATACAAAGGGGCATGATTGTGTGTTGTACAAGAAGTTATTTCACGTCACTTTTGGCCCAAGAGAAGATAGAGACCAAGTCCCTCACGTCATGGACCCAGATTCGGATTGCAGAGATATACCCAACTTCAAACAGCCACCGTTTCTACATACGAACTCCAAATTGGGTGATTCGTTTTGCTGGTGATAGATTATATCGTGTACTTTCCAACCCAATTGGTTTCACCTTCAAATTTCTTCTGAGCGTGGAGATATTACGTAAACGGTGCGACCCAACAGCAGAATCCGAGTCAAAGTCCAACTCAATAGGTGTTGCATCACCTCCACATGGGCCCAAGTGCCTTGTACGACCTAGACTTAGTTTTAGGACTCCTTGGGACGTCCTTCCACCCCCTTGGCCTCCACCCTTTAGTCCTATATAAGTAGATCAACCCCTAGGGTTTTCTTTGGGTTTTGTTTAGTTAAAAGTTAGCCATTGCAACTACGTGTACTTCGTTTGTGTCCTATGACCAGGCCAAGACCGCTTCGGAACCCCAACTTTATTCATAATTCATCTATATACTCGCAATATTCAGATTGCTTTATCATTGTTCTTGCTTGTTCTTCGATTGCTTGCAGGCACTAGACCTTCGTGGTCAGGTTGATCGTGCTCCGGCGTGGTCAATAACCTTCAGAAGATTGATTTAGCGATTGCTAAGGCGCAACGTCGTTGCACGTTTGTAGTCGAATCGTCAAAGTCGACTCCACAAATCGATAGTCATCTCTCACCGAAATCTCGGGACACCCCGCCTCTATCACCCCCTTAGCTTGTCTAAGCTTGGGGGAGTGCCTGTTATCCTTATCTTTATCTTAGGCTTTTAGAGTCAAGTAGAGTCGTATCGTGTCTAGGGAAGTTATTATATGAAATAGGTGTTTGCATTGAGGTCTACCACTTCTTCTGTGGAGATATAGTATCCGTGAGTGTGGAGTCGTCTATGATGGAATATTAATGAGAAGTCTATTGGTTCCTTCGCTGCACTCGGTATTCTCTTCATGCAATCGACCTTATATGATGATTCTTATGGGGAGTATTGACCTTATATCATGTATGGCTTTGAAAAATTTATTAAATTTTAGCAAACATAGCTTTGGTCTTGACAACATGCATGTTTTCTCAATGTAAGGCCCGATATGCGGTACTGTTCCAGATCTAGATGTTTCCATCCAGATCCGGGGACGAAGCACATATCGGTCCCACCGCGACATATGACGAAGTCATACGCCCCGGATTTCCAACATGATACCACAACATTACAGATACAAGGATACAACATCTCATACAATCGGCATACAACTGCCTTAAATACAATACAACAACGGAAGATACATGTCTGAGTACAGACTACAATCAAATGCCTACTGGCAAAGAGAAAAACATCGATCCCATAACCACACGGGTCCAGGCCCTCCGCCGGGATCTGCCTAACTAGTCGTCGTCGAGTCTCCACGTGAAACGCCGATCACCATACCTGTCGTCGATCAGAACCCTGAAAAGAGTTTGGGGTAGTATCATGAGTACAGAGGTACTCAGCATCCAACTGTATTGGTCATCTGACCCAGCAAGGACTTCATCACTCATCATTCTAGGACAACTAGTAGTTTACGGTAAGGATGGGGTAAGTGGTGAGGTTGCTGACGCACTAGCAAACATGAAGTGGCTAACGATCTAGAGAGTAAGATAAGGAGCCAAGCATTCGATGAGGAATCGCCTCCAACAAGTCTTGCTAACAACTAATTACGCAAACATCACACCTATCCTATCCTTGTCCTCCTCTTCGCATCCCGACGAAGAAGAAGCAGTCAAGGCACACACACACGTTGATCAGGTTATATTAAGATTATCTCAGTTGTTGTTGTCTATGAACAAGGAGTAGGTCTCAAGTCGTCCATAAACGTGGACACGGCTTCTCGAAAAGATTTAACCCTGCAGGGGTGTACCAACTGCCCATTATAAGGCTCCGCACGCACATCCATCTCTCTCAGTTGCTACCCATCACAGGCAACCATTTTATGATTTAGTTCCAAGAGATCCGAAACGATAGGTCCCTCTAACTAACAACGAACAAATCCGGGTGGCCCCCGGGGAGTCGACACCCAATCCAAAAGCTGGCCACGCTCTCGGATCAGACTCTTCCGTCTCAACAGGGTTTGGGTTACCGAGACGCCTCACGTGAGGCCTCGGGCCCTCGCCGGTCAAAGGTGGACCAACAGGGAACCATGTCTCCACTGGTCCGGGTTGTTTAAAAACTGCGAGGGGATCCACCAAGCACACACACGGGGTTTCAAATGGTAAATAAGCTCGGGCCACCACTAGAAATGTTTGTAGCTAGCTAGGTAAGAAAAGGGGACCCCATAAAATCCCACACGCGGTTAGGCACGCTCAGTCTTAAAACCAATACCCGGAACTCGGATCCTAGGTGACTCGAATGGAACAAAGCGTCGGGGCAGGATAGCCTAGACCTTCCATCCTTCGTCGAATATAGTCAATATTATAATAATCATATCATCCACAACAATATAATAATGTGATATCCCAAAACCAAGGAGTAACAGGGTAACATCGTAGCATCCTAAGCATGCATACTAAGCAGGGGCTGAGCAACGAGCAATAGTAACATAGCAGTACATGGTTTGCTGGGAGGGGACATGGCTGTATCGGTTTGAAAGAGGCTGTAAACATGTGGTAGGATCAAACATCGAACCTAACCTATATTAGCATGAAAACCGCTGGTTGAAATAGAATATATCATAAGTAATGTATAGTCCTTGCCTGTTGATAAGTCGGGTTCCGAAGGTGTAGTTGATCGCAAGCTCGCATCGTCTCCGAGAGGTACCCGCGGAAGCACACAAGAGGGTAAACACTGGAAAGCAATCAACGAGCAAGCATCTATTACTACGAGGCAAACACGATCAAGCATTAACAAGAAGCAACGCGAGACATCGTACCTACCGTGGAGAGCGGTTACTAACAATTTAAGTGGAGTACTCGTCACACACGAAGATACCGCACGTTTAGAATCAATTCAAGTTGTTTAGCTACACAAGGTGAGCAAAAGGTTGTTAACATGGCATATCACTCAAGCATGGCAAGAGGTGAAGCATGAATAAACTATCTAATCTAGTCACTTTAAGTGGGGGGGGGGGGGGGGGGGTAAAACCTATACATGGCAACTATCACGGACCCCACGATAATTATAATGTTTGGTACTGTTTTTCCCTAATCAACATTTTATTATTTTTATTAGCAAGCAAGAGCAGCAAAAACACAATCTACACGAAATTCTAGTCAAGTTACATATAAAGAACATTTTAAACAGAGAACGGTTAAAAGTTATTGCAATTACAGTTTACAGTGGAAAGCAGTTGTAAATAGCAGGTAAACAACATGTAAACAAGGTCAAACATGGCAACAATCAACATTTTATTAATCTACACACAATTCTAAGCAACTTTCATATTTTACGCGTCGCGATTCGGGCTACCGTTAAAAAGTTACGAGCACCGCAAAAAGCTAATACAATCTGCCAAAATAATAAAAAGCCTAGCAGAAAAAACTAAACGGGACGAAACAGAGGCAATCAGGCCCAACAGAAAAAAGAAAAAAAAGGCAAAGGGGGGGGGGGGGCGCTCACCATGTGGGCCTCGGCCCATCTAGCGGCTGGCGGCGCGGCTGGCCGGCTTGGCCTGGCTGGGCCTCGGTGGAAGAGGCCGATGGCCTGGGCCGACCCAACTGCGGTCAACGGGGCGCCCGTTCGGGATCACGCCCGATCCCGTTCAGGCCGAACGGCAGCGGCGGTGCAGGCGGCTTCCGGTGAGCTTGCGGCCTTCGGCGAGGAGTCTTCGGAGGCGGGGACGGCGGATCTGGGCCACGGCAGGCCGGTTGGGCGGCGGCCCGGTGGCGAGGAAGGCGGACGGCGGCGCGGTCTAGACGGGGGCGGTGCTCCGAGCACGGGCGACAGCGCCCATGGCGCGCGGCGAGCTTGCCGGCGGCCTGCGAGGAGGAGACGAGGCGGGGGGTGAGCAGAGGAGGAAGGGCACGGGAAGGAGAAGGGAGAGGGGCGGACGTGGCCTCGCCATGCTTGCCGACGGCGGCCGGCCGGAGCTGTCGCGGTGGAGAGGCGCTCCGACGCGGCGGGGCTGGAGAGAGGAGAGAGAGAGAGGATGGGTTGGGGGCGACGTGGCGGCCTCTGGGCCGTCGGATCGCCAGATCTGACGGTCCAGAGCGCCTGAGGGGGCAGTTTCAGATCTGGGGCTAGGGTTGGACGAAAATGGGGTAGTTTTTGAGGCAAGTGGAGGGGGGTGGCTGCAATTTTGGCTAGGAGAAACCCTAAGTGGGGGTGGGAGAGTGGTGGTATTTATATAGCCCAGGTGGCTGGCAATTTGCAAAAACACCCCCGGTTTCTCTCTCGCGCGCGGGGTGCTCACGTTTCTGACCGCCGGGGGTCCGCAGGACCTCCGATTCGGGTAAAACTTCGAACTGCGCGATCAGCGCGTCGAGCCGGCGGCGTTCACCTCGCGTTGGAACCGTTCCGAAATCACTTTCCGGCGCGCTATAAAAATATCCCGTTTACTTATAAAACAGGGTTTTTCGTTCTGTTGGCTGTGGCTGGTCTTGTGCGGTTTTTGCGACGGTGATCGGGTGAAACCCGGTGTCGCAAAGGTCGAGTGTCAGGGTGGCAAGGGTCGGTCTCCGTCCGTTACGAGATAAGAGTGGGAAAAATAATCGCCGATCGATAAATCGGGGATGCAAACACCGCAAACAAATCAGACAATCAAACAATTCGCACCGAAAACAAAATTTTTAATTTTTGTGAAATCCGGGCTGTTACACTCAAGTAGCGACATAGCTAAAACCTTCATGTTATTATGCTTGAAGTGTTATGTTGACAAGGAAGACAACTTGATGTGTTATGCTTACCTTAATGTTTATGCTTTATGTGTTTTGCATCTAAATTAGCATCTTTTGTCTGTTCTCTCAAAGCCTTTGCTAGCCAAAACTCTTTGCCAAGTAGATTTTTGCTTGTGCATCCATACCCTGAAACCAATCTTCCATTTGAGTCCACCATACCTTCTTATTCGTGGTATTTCCCTACCACTCCTAAAAGTATAGAATTTATGTGTTATCCTTAAATGTTCAAAATCTTCTGTTTTATGCCTCTTATTTAGCTCATGAGGAAGTAGTAGGTAATTCATGATCTTATTAAGTTGGACAAGTTTTACCCCGGGATTGCTGATGTCTACGCACGCTTCTATTCTTGTAGACTATGTTGGGCCTCCAAGCGCAGAGGTTTGTAGGACAGCAGCAATTTCCCTCAAGTGGATGACCTAAGGTTTATCGAACTCAGGGAAGTAGAGGTTGAAGATGGTCTCTCTCAAGCAACCCTGCAATTAAGATATAAGAAGTCTCTTGTGTGTACCCAACACACCTAATACAACTAGGAGTTGTATAGGTGCACTAGTTTGGCGAAGAGATGGTAAAATATGGGTGATAGGTGTGGCAAAGCAAGGTAATATAAATCTGTAATAAAAAGTGCAGCAAGCAAACATGTGACAAAAGTGAGCACAAATGGTGTAACAATGGTGGAAACAAGGCCTACGCTTCATACTTTCACTAGTAGCAACTCTCAACAACATTACCATAGTCTAATCACATGATATTTCTCATAAAACATGCAATTGAGACGCACTCGGAGGTCATTCCTTTGTGGTCAAGAGAGGACGAGAATTATGTAGGGCTACAAGAGCACACCTCAAAGTTTGTAGTTTTCAATCTATGGATTTCCCAATGTCACCGCAGCCATCCAAAGAGAGTACCACAATCCCCACAACATATCTCAAGGATAGTCAAAGACAAGCACCAAGAGACTCTCAATCTTAAAATCAAGACACAAAAGAGGAAATCACTCATGAAAATATTCTTCTAATCCATGTCCAATAGACCGCTGTCACCTTGGTCTCGAGGATTATACTAGATAAGATCAAGTGAGTACATCAGTACAATACATAGAGCAAGGGGAAATATCATGGGATCACCCTAGATTAACATAGCCTATGATCACAATGAAGATCACATCATGGAAGAAAGAATTGACCACATAGCTACTGGTAGAAACCTTAGCCCCGAGGAGGGACTACTCCTGCATCATGGAGGGAGGAAGCAACGTCGATGGAGATGAATCCGGGGGCACTTCCCCGTCCCGGCAGGGTGCCAGCACAGGAATTCTGGTCCCCCGAAGCTTGTCGGCGATGGCCGCGGAGATCGGAATTGCTTCTGGATAAAAGGGGTCTAGAATCAGGGTTTCCTCGGCGGGGGCTAAATATAGGCCAAAGCAGGGGGCCAGGGGGCCCACAGGGCGGCCAGGAGGGCAGGTGGCGCGACCTAGGGTGGACTTGCGCCGGGCACCCTCCTGGGCCCCTGGTGGTGGCCCTCCTGCCATGTCTTGGTTATTCCAGAAGCTTCCGGAGCGCTGATTTTTTATATAATTTTTCCGGAATTTATTTGGCACTTTTAATGGCTGAAAAACAGCAGAAAACAAGAACTAGAAACTAGGTGCAATGAGTTAATAGGTTAGTCCAAATATGATCAAAAGTGTATGAAAGTTCAAGCAAAACATGGCAAAGTCACACAAATCATGCATGGAGAAAGCAGAAATTATAGATACGTTTGGGACGTATCAACATCCCCAAGCTTAATTCCTGCTCGTCCTCGAGTAGGTAAATGATAACAAGCATAATTTCTGTGGTGACATGATAGGAACCATATAAGAACTTTGAAAAGTAAAGAAATCAAAGCATGCAATTCAATTCAAGTCTTAACAAGCAAGAGTCTATATTAGCATTGACACAAGCAACAAAAGAACAAAGGGTGCAAGAGATCTTAGCTGTTCGTGACTCGAATGTCTCCAAATGGTGTTTGCGTGCAAGAAGGGGGATATGGGAATACGAGAGAAAAATATTTTTGTTGAGAACTCAATCTACTAAAGTTTCACACTTGGTCTTCTTTGGAATCTTATCTTGACTCGTCCCCAGACCACTAGCCAGGTACAAGTCAATTTGATCCACTCCTTTTTGATATTTTGAGCACTCATGCAATGGATGAGCGTAAGCACGAAATTTGACACTTTGGATGGCAAAGAAAGATATATGGTGGAGGAGGAAGAAAAAAAGGTGAGAAAGGCTCACATCAATGAGGACAATCATAGGCGAGAAGGCCAAATCATAGATATGATGTGAGGAGTAGGGATTGCCATGCAACGGATGCACATGTGAGCGAAAAGCTCTCCAAGGGAACTAGTGGGGGTGCATCTAACTTTCTTGCTCATGAAGACCTAGAGCTCTTTTGAGGAGGCTCATCATTGGAATATACAAGCCAAGTTCTATAGTGTGAAGGGTCCCCACATACATATATGCATGTATAATGATCTCTATGAAGTACAAGGGATAGACGATGAAGTACTAGTTTGGATCTCTCAAAAGGAATAGTAGTGTGCCCCTTCTCTCTTTTTATTTCTTTTTTCTCCTTTTTCTATTTTTTTGTATTTTTTAGTGGCCTCAATGGCTCTTTCTATTTAACTCTCATTCCTCCTCTTTGGGATCTTTTAATTTGTCCTCTTTGGGATCTTTTAATCACTTAAGGGCATAGAAGATCTTTCACACTTTACAAGGTACTCAAATCATAAAGAAGATGTAGCTACCATGATGTATGCAATGTATGCCGCTGCCAGTGTAGCAGGAACATGTATGACATGAAAATCAAGTCATGAAGAGGTGGAAGTTGCATGGCAATGTATCTTGGAAAGGCTATGGAAATGGCTTGACAGGTAGGTATGGTGGCTGTTTTTAGGAAAGATATAAGGAGGTTTATGATGACAGAGCGTATCATGCCAAGGGTTTGGATGTACCGACGAAGGTGGACGCCAACTCTCGGAGTGAGAAGAAGGAAATGCACGGCACAGGAAAGGCTAGCAAATATGATAAGGTGGAAGTGTCAACTTTCAATACTTACATTAGTCAGAAGAACTCATGCACTTATTATCGGTAACTCTCAATCTAATAAGGAGGTTCACAAAGAGACAAGTACCCCGAGGAGGAGTGTATCGGGTTTGGTTATCCTTGCCCATCCTCGACTCATGGTACGTGAGTGTACTCTAATATTCAATCCCTCCAAAGATTAGCGATCCATCTAGTAGCTAGAGTTCTCAACTAGTTTTGTAGGTTTTGAAAATAAACACGGATTTCCAAAAATACGACACCTATCACTAATAGGCTAGAGCTCTTGACACCAAAAGTTCAAACATTACTCACATCAATACCTCAAAACTATTGCAAGTTACTACTAAAATTAAGTAGCAACTTCAATTACCTACTTTCAAGACAAGACACAACTCAGTGCAACAACCAACTCTCTTAACAAGATAAACATGAAAACCAAAGAGAGTTCCAGCAATAAACTAAACAAAAGCCAAGGCTCTTGCTAAAGACAAACTAAGACTAAAACTAAACATGGCAGTAGGTATGAAAATATAAAGAACACACAACAGCAAAAAGATAGGCATGAAGAATCCTATGATGTGTTCTAGATTTTGAAAGTGGAGCGTGTTTCTCTCCCACACAAAGTAAGATGGGATCTAACTTGTTATGAACAGCAAGCAAAGCTAAAGAAACTAAAAATAAAACCTAAGAGCGAGACGCTCCAAGCATAGCACATAACGCATGAAGTGATAAAAATATAGTGAGACGAAGGACGAACTGATGATTGTTGATGGAGAAAGGGATGCAGGGGGCATCCCCAAGCTTAGATGCTTGAGTCTCCTTGAATATTTGTTGGGGATGCATGGGGGGATCCCCAAGCTTGAGCGCTCGACACTCCCGAATCTTCTTTCATCATCTTCCATCGCACACTTGAAAACTCTCTTCATTCATAACTCAACATAAGATGATTAGAGAGGTTAGTACCCTTAATAAATAAATTTTCCCTACTGGATATAACGATATTCTTGAAGATCTACTGTTTCTCAAGATTGCCAAAAGGTTTTTGCAAAGAAAAAGCAAGCTTAAGGTTTGCAAAAGTTAGGAGAGACAAAACGTGGCAGAATCTGTGAAGAACAGAACAGCAGGTAGTAAAGAATTTTTTAGGGGTACTTCTGCAACTCAAATAAAAAAATAAAACATACGAAAGTTCCGTGATTGTATAGAGAACGCTGTGTAAAAATTCAGCTCAAAAATATGAACTGGTGATTTACTCTGATTTTTCCCGTCACGAGGACAAAATCTGTTTTCTGGACAGCATGTCACAACTTTCACTTCCCTTATCATATGAGGCTATAACTTGGCACAAAGCTTGAAAATAAAGATACAATGATGTTGCACTGTAGTAACAATCATCAAGACCACTAAAAAATGAAAGTAAAAACTCCAAGTAAAGATAACAAGGGTTGTATCCCTAGAGCTCTTTCTTTATAGCCATAAAGACAGGCTTAAGATTTTAGTGATGCTCTCATAGGAATAAGAGTTGAAGAACAAAAGAGAGCATCAAGAATCAAATATCAAACACATTTAAGTCTAACATGCTTCCTATGCAAAGGGATCTTGTAGAGAAATAACTCATTGAAGCATAAAGATATTAGCATAGGAAATCAAAATAAGTGCAACTTCATAACCTTCAACATAAAGAGAGGGAACTTGATATTATTGAAATATCTATAAGCATATGTTCCCCTCTCATAATAATTTTCAGTGGGATCATGAATAAACTCAACAATATAAGTATCACATAAAAAATTCTTATCATGATCCACAACCATAGAAAATTTATTACTCTCCACATAAGCAAAATCCTTCTCATTAGTAATAGTGGGAGCAAACTCAAGAAAATAGTTATCACATGAATCATTCTTAACATGATACACTTGCAAACAATTATTCTTTATAGCATAAGTGTCATCACAATAATCATCATAGATAGGAGGCAAAGTATCATCAAAATAAATTTCCTCATCAAAACTTGTGGGGCTAAAAAGATCAACTTCATCGAACGTAGCATCCCAAGCTTATAACTTTGCATATCATTAGTATCAAAAGTATTCAAAGAAGACATGCTAATAACATTACTACTATCATGAGTGTTGTTCACATAGTAAAGCTCCATAGGCTTTTTTATTTTCTCTTCAAACACTTCATGTCCCAACTCAAGGTAGAGCTCATAAAGCTCTCTCATAATATTTTTGTTGTTTTCCATAAGCCTAACTAGTGAAAATAAAAACAAGAAACAAAAATAATTAATTGCAAAATCTAAAGATATACCTTCAATGCATAACTCCCCGGCAACGGCGCCAGAAATAGTTTGATGTCTACGCACGCTTCTATTCTTGTAGACTATGTTGGGCCTCCAAGCGCAGAGGTTTGTAGGACAGCAGCAATTTCCCACAAGTGGATGACCTAAGGTTTATCGAACTCAGGGAAGTAGAGGTTGAAGATGGTCTCTCTCAAGAAACACTGCAATTAAGATACAAGAAGTCGCTTGTGTCCCCAACACACCTAATACAACTAGGAGTTTTATAGGTGCACTAGTTCGGCAAAGAGATGGTAAAATATGGGTGATAGGTGTGGCAAAGCAAGGTAATATAAATCTGTAATAAAAAGTGCAGCAAGAAAACATGTGAAAAAAGTGAGCACAAACGGTGTAACAATGGTGGGAACAAGGCCTACGCTTCATACTTTCACTAGTAGAAACTCTCAACAACATTAACATAGTCTTATCACATGATATTTCTCATAAAACATGCAATGGAGACGCACTCGGAGGTCATTCCTTTGTGGTCAAGAGAGGACGAGAATTATGTAGGGCTACAAAAGCACACCTCAAAGTTCGTAGTTCTCAATCTATGGATTTCCCAATGTCACCGCGGCCATCCAAAGAGAGTACCACAATCACCACAACATATCTCAAGGATAGTAAAAGACAAGCACCAAGAGAATCTCAATCTTAAATCAACACACAAAAGAGGAAATCACTCATGAAAATATTCTTCTAATCCATGTCCAATAGACCGCTGTCACCTTGGTCTCGGGGATTATACTAGATAAGATCAAGTGAGTACATCAATACAATACATAGAGGAAGGGGAAATATCATGGGATCATCCTAGATTAACATAACCTATGATCACAATGAAGATCACATCATGGAAGAAAGAATTGACCACATAGCTACTGGTAGAAACCTTCACCCCGAGGAGGGACTACTCCCGCATCATGGAGGAAGGAAGCAACGTCGATGGGGATGAATCCGGGGGCACTTCCCCGTCCCGGCAGGGTGCCGGCACAGGAATTCTGGTCCGCCGAAGCTTGTCGGCGATGGCGGCGGAGATCGGAATTGCTTCTGGAGAAAAGGGGTCTATAATTAGGGTTTCCTCCGCGGGGGCTAAATATAGGCCAAAGGAGGGGGCTAGGGGCTCCACAGGGCAGCCAGGAGGGTAGGTGGCGTGGCCTAGGGTGGACCCGCGCCGGGCACCCTCCTGGGCCCCTGGTGTTGGCCCTCCTACCATGTCTTGGTTATTCCGGAAGCTTCCGGATCACTGATTTTTTATATAATTTTTCCGGAATTTATTTGGCACTTTTATTGGCCGGAAAACCTGAAATATAAAAACAGCAGAAAACAAGAACTGGCAACTGGGTGCAATGAGTTAATAGGTTAGTCCAAATATGATCAAAAGTGTATGAAAGTTCAAGCAAAACATGGCAAAGTCACACAAATCATGCATGGAGGAAGCAGAAATTATAGATACGTTTGGGACGTATCAACATCCCCAAGCTTAATTCCTGCTCGTCCTCGAGTAGGTAAATGATAACAAGCATAATTTCTGTGGTGACATGCTAGCAACCATATAAGAACTTTGAAAAGTAAAGTAATCAAAGCATGCAATTCAATTCAAGTCTTAACAAGCAAGAGTCTATATTAGCACTGACACAAGCAACAAAAGAACAAAGGGTGCAAGAGCTCTTAGCTGTCCGTGACTCGAATGTCTCCAAATGGTGTTTGCGTGCAAGAAGGGGGATATTGGAATACGAGAGAAAAATATATTTTTTGAGAACTCAATCTACTAAAGTTTCACACTTGGTCTTCTTTGGAATCTTATCTTGACTCGTCCCCAGACCACTAGCCAAGTACAAGTCAATTTGATCCACTCCTTTTCCATATTTTGAGCACTCATGCAATGGATGAGCGTAAGAACGAAAGTTGACACTTTGGATGGCAAAGAAAGATATATGGTGGAGGAGGAAGACAAAAAGGTGAGAAAGGCTCACATCAATGAGGACAATCATAGGCGAGAAGGCCAAATGATAGATATGATGTGAGGAGTAGGGATTGCCATGCAACGGATGCACATGTGAGCTAAAAGCTCTCCAAGGGAACTAGTGGGGGTGCATCTAACTTTCTTGCTCATGAAGACCTAAAGCTCTTTTGAGGAGGCTCATCATTGGAATATACAAGCCAAGTTCTATAGTGTGAAGGGTCCCCACATAGCTATATGCACGTATGATGATCTCTATGGAGTACAAGGGATAGAGGATGAAGTACTAGTGTGGATCTCTCAAAAGGAATAGTAGTTTGACCCCTTCTCTCTTTTTATTTCTTTTTTCTATTTTTTCTATTTTTTGGTGGCCTCAATGTCTCTTTCTATTTAACTCTCATTTGTCCTCTTTGGGATCTTTTAATTTGTCCTCTTTGGGATCTTTTAATCACTTAAGGGCAACACTCTAATTTACAAAAGGGTATAGAAGATCTTTCACACTTTACGAGAAGGACCTTATGAGTTGAGGTTGTTGTTGAGGATGCTTGAGTTTGATGGAGAAACCTTGATGCTTCTTGTCCGTATTCTATTTATCGACACTTCACTCTCTAAACTTGTGGACAGGTTTACCGAGCTCAGTATTCGCTTGGGGACAAGCGAGGTCTAAGCTTGGGGAGTTGATACGTCCAAAATGCATCAATATTTTATATAGTAATTCTTTCCTATTCATTGATATATTTCATGTTATGATGCTATTCTTATGTTGTTTTGGCTTATTTTACACAGTTTGCAACTTTCCGATGCCGAAGCAGCAGACGCAGGATTCAGCGGTAAAAAGTGGACGCTGAGTTGCTGTAGAAGAATACCTCCGAATTACCTGAAAATCGACGGAGGGTATTTTTCAGAAGAATATGACGAAGCCACGCAAAAGAGGGACCAGAGGGGGCCATAGGGTGCCCAAGCGGCCACCTGGCGCGGCCCCCACCCTGGTCGCGCCGGGAGGGCGCCTGGACCCTTGGGGCCACTCCCGGCTCCCCCCTCTGACCTATATATCACACATCGTCCAAAAACCCTAAAAGAGGAGAGTTATCATGAGTTCCGCCTCCGCTCCGTGGCGGAAACCTACAGAGAAGAAAAGACATCTCCGGCGGGCAGATTCCGCTGGGGAGAACACCTCCCGGAAGGGGAGATCATCGCCAACGTCATCACCATCGTCACGGGCATCATCGAGATCATCATCAACATCATCCCCAACATCAGCACCATCTCCAGCACCATCCAATCTCACCTCACAAGTCCAACTTCAAGTCAAGTTTGGAGAACACCGTAGATCCAGCAAGTTGATCATATAGATCGTTGATCCGAGGGAGCGGATAATTATTCTGAATTGTTGCCTGGTTGATAGGTCGGTAATCTTGGACTAAACGGTTCGTTCCATCGCTCGCCTTGACAAAGAGCGAAGGTGCTCCCCAAGCAGAGGAACTTGGACGGATGAAGCCTTTATGGAGTGCCATGTCGATCTCCTTCTTCAGTTCAAGGAGGTGGTGAGGCGGCATCTTATAAGGGCGCTTAGCAATAGGGACGGTGCCAGGCTTCAAGTCGATGACGAATTCGACATCTCTGATCGGGGATTCCCGGCAACTCTTCTGGGAAGACGTCGAGAAAATCGCGAACGACTGGAACGTTCTCAATTCCTTCAAGAGGTGAGGCATTCAGTGCGTTCAGAGCATATATCTGGCTTTCGGCATGTTGAACTGTTCGGGCCGAGTACAGAATTGTCTTGCCAGAAGGGTGCGTTAGCTGAACTGTTTTAGTACCACAGCGGATGCGAGAATCATGCGCTTTCAACCAATCCCTACCAAGAATAACGTCAATGGTAGAAACCTTGAGGGCCATGAGTGAAGCAGCAAACACCAATCCTCCAATTTAATATGATTGTTGTGGGCTATCATCGAGGTATCCCAACTGGAACCAGGAGAATAAACCACCAGCGGAGGGTACATGTTTTCGAACGGCAAGTCTTGCTTACGGGCAAACGCCGCAAATATGAAGGAATGTGAGGCTCCTGAATCAAACAGAACAGAAGCTGGTACTGAATTAACAAGGAGCGTTCCCATCATGATAGTCGGATCCATCCTAGCCTTATCAACATCAACATGATTGGCATAGCCACGTTCAACAAGAGGCGGCTTTGTATTACCTTTTCTGGTACGACGGTTTCAACAGTTCCTCCTACGGTCAACAGGAGGGCATGGTGCACGGTGACCTGGCTGTCCACACTGGCGGCATAAGCCATCATTAGGGGAAGGAGCCATAATATTGGGCTGTTCAGTCGGAATCGTTAGCTATCTCGGCGGTGGAGGCAGACGAGGTGCAGCATAGGACGGCCTTGGTGTTGGTGCAGGCCGGTGAAAAACATTGTGCGGGAGCCAGACTTTAAGTTTCTGAGCAGGCCGACCCGAAGATGGGCCAGCATCTCGAGCACGCTTGAGCGACTCATGGTGCTTAGTCAGAGCATTTTCGACTTGGAAAGCCTTGCTAACAAGGGTCGCAAAGTCCGCACAATCATGAAGGACAAGTGCGAGATCTATTTCAGGATGCAGTCCTTCTCGGAATTTCTCCTGTTTGCGAGCTTCGGTGGCGACGTCTCTCTCAGCATAGCGGTATAACTCAAGGAATTTCCTATGATATTCATCAACAGTTGTCTGGCCCTGACGGAGTTGGCGGAAATCCTCCTTCTTCTGGTCCATTAGACCTTGAGGAAGGTGCCACGCACGGAAATCTAATTGGAATTCTTGCCAAGTGGTTACAGTTCCATCTGGCAACGCAAGCCGGTGGCTTTCCCACCACTGAGCATCTGGACCCCTCAGATGATACGTCGCAAAGGTGAGGTAACTGGCAGGGGCAACAACAGCTGACTCCATCTGAAAAGAAATATCACGGAGCCAATCATCAGCATCCATCGGATTGGCGGAGTTGCGAAAGGTGGACGGACTGAGGCGCACGAACTCCTGCAGTATTATTGGGGAATTCTGAGTTGAAAGATGGGTCATTACTCCGGCCATAAACTGACGGTTCAGATCAAATTATTGCAGTACTGCGGCCATATAAGGTGGAGGTGGGGGATCGTCAGCCATCCTGCCTGAACAGCAGGGGTTAGTTCAGAAAAAGCATTTGCAAGGATAAGAAGTCATACATGATGTAGTATGAGCAATGAACGAGAAGTGCAGTAGATACACAATAGTAGTCATATAGACATACAGATCTTTACACACAGTCTGTCAAAATCGGGCAGCGTAACGTCGTAGAAATTAAGGAAAAATGACTCAGTAGGCGGTGCGCAGACCGCGGTAAGGATTACACGACGAGACATAGATTCCACTATGTCAATCACGCCGCAAGAAAACTGTTGGCCACAGGAGTTAATGCCAGAGGACACGCGGCCTGCCTAGAATGAGAATGGGATCCGCGGTCCGGGACCTGGGGTAGAACTCCTGAGACACGACTCAATCAATGAGGTAGCACCAGAACGCCGGGTGGAATCAAGAGAACGTGATCCTAATGTTAGAGTTTGTAAAACTTACCAGCAAGGATAAGAGAGCAGATTCCCAGAGCATAGGTATGAAGAAAAGGATCCTAATACCATAGATATCACACGTAGTGACATCGATGTGGGCCCGTAAGCCAAATATTAAGTTAGCAAAATAGTTTTTCAAAGTCTAGACTCAACTTCGACCAGGTAGTGGTTGGGTGGCTTCCTACAGGCAGTCGGCTCTGATACCAACTTGTGACGCCCTCGATTTACGATCATGTACAGTAATCATACACGCATGGTACATGATCGAGATCAAGGTGCCACGGTGAGAATATCACAACACAACACTAAACACAAAAGGATAAACCAATATATTACAATGAAGGAGGGGTCACACGAACCCGAATACAAAGTCATACAAACATAATATCTGAGTACAGACATAGTTAGTCAAGTTTTTCCTTAAGAAGGCTAGCACAAATAACATCAGAGATACAGATCGAAAAGGCGAGGCCTCCTGCCTGGGATGCACCGAACTACTCCTGGTCAACGGGAACTCGACGTCGTAGTAGGCTCCTCCTGGAATCTCCTGCTCCTGGGCTCCAACGTCGACTGCAGCGGCCGATCAGGCAACGCGAAAAGGGGAAATAAAGCAAAGGTGAGTATCTAGTATACCCGTGAGTCTTACGCCCGCTACTAAGCATTTATGCATTGTATCAAATGGAAAGGGGAGGCTGTATATAGTGGACAGCAAGGTAGAAATCAGAATAAGGGTAATAAGCTAGGCCTATCGAAGACTAGCATCTTCCGACGAGTCTTGCAGCACAAGAAGAGAACAGCCAACAGTTCAATAGCATGAATGTAATAACAATGCAACAGAAGTTGCTGCAGCATTGTATAATAGTAAGTTGTAGTATTTAATAATAATAATGCCCCCAAATTCCCTTCCTCGACTCCCTGCGAGGAAAAGAAACCGGAACCAACAGTTTAATAGTAGTAGTTTGTAGTAGTAGGCTCTGGCTTCAGCATAAAGCGTCCTGTTACCGTGGACACGGCTATTCGAATAGATTATCTTCCCTGCAGGGGCTGCACTACTGTTACCCTACACGCTCGGATCTCCAGGGTGGCGTACACCTTGTTAGGGAACACCCCACCGAGGCTATCCGACACGCCGAGGCACATCCTACGGCTCATCAGAGAGGTCCCCGCCGGTCTACAGTCCTAAGCGCAAGAGCTTCATGGGCCATCACCTCTCGCACTCCGGGTCGTTGTGCGCCAAGTGGATCTAGTGCCGCAGCACGATCCGACCCAACCACAATGCTGAAACTGGACGTCTTTCAGAGCTTTCGAACGAGACCACAACGCGGAGGGACCACACCGAAATCCCACGTGGAGGTAGTGCGTATAGGGCACGTCGACCCACTTTCATTATTATCTGTCAGGACAACCGTTATCCACCTGAACCGTTAAGTCATTTTATTATTATCTGTCAGGACAACCGTTATCCACGTATAGTCATCCACCTGAACCGTTAAGTCATTTTATTATTATCTGTCAGGACAACCGTTATCGTTGCCTCTTTCTCGGTGAGTCGTGGACAACGACAGCAGCCAGGACCACCAGTAACGTCGGTGCCTGCCCTGTCGTCCGACCAACTCGTGCGGTTACCAACAAGGTGAACCGTCTCCTTACCTTGTCTCGCGTTTGCTCTTGGTAGAGCTCGACTTTCGTACAACAGGATACCTTTCGGCCACGAACAGTACCAGGCCCGCCACACATCGGTGGAATACACCTGACCTGTCGTTCCGCTAAGATACCCTGCGCGGGCACCATGGGGTCACCCGACTCCTTACCTGTAAGGACAACCGTGGTTCGGTACCCTAGGACGGCTAGACAGAGTCAGCAACGAGTGGAGTACAAGGATTACTCTTTGATAGCTCACACTTGAGGTGGCTCGGCAGAGCCGGGGTAGGGGCCTGAAGCGGTGTCTGCTCAGAACCGTACCTGTAGCAGTTGTAAAGTATCGTATCCGCATTCACTCCCAGAGTGAACACGACCCGCTATCTAATCCTATTGACTAACAAGGCGCAGGGTTCACTGCTGGAAATAATATATTTATAAGGCAGCATAGGATAAAGAAATGTTCATCAAGGGGTGACAAAGACATGCTATGCAATTGGATAGGATTGTAACGTAGCAGCAGCAACATATGCCTAGTGCAAGAATAGTACGGAAAGATAGGTGACATCTGGGGAAGAGAATGGCTCTGCTTTCCTGTAAGCTCGACGGTAGAGGTACGGTCGTCGACGAAGTAGTCGATCACAGGGGCATCAGCAGCGGACGCCGAACTACCAGACAATAAAAGAGAGGGGAGAAACAATAAATACACAGCAATAATAGCAATACAAATACAAGACACGACATATGAAATGTTAACGATGCTCTAACGTTGTACGATACACGTAGCACGGAGCGGGAATTCATCCGTGGATGAACTGTCAGCTCCGGGTGATTACTGGACAGGGTATCCGGAGGGGGGAAGGTATCATGCCGGAGGTGTCATGGAAATCCGACAAAAAGGTGAAGGGTGTATCCATGTTAGTTGATCCATTCTGAACAATTTTCGTGTTCAGAATAAATTCCTCCGAAGAGTTTTACGGTATCGCGCAATTATCGGACAGACGGCCCGGAGGGGGAATGTCGATGTTCGTTGTGTTAGAGGGGTGTGGTGGGTATCCGGATAGCGTATTCGTATTCGTTATATTTTTCAGATCAATTTTGATGTATAAAGTTTTTGAATCTAACTTACGGTTTAAAACATATTCAAATTCAAAGTTTAAAACAATTTAAATCATTCTCTGAATTATCTTTATTATTTAATTAGACATTATCCACAACAATTCCTGTTGACTGGGTCAAACCTGACAAGTGGGACCTACTGACCAGTGGGTCCCACATGTCAGCCTCACATGTTAATAAAAACAATTTAATTTAACTAACAGCAGTGGGGCCCAGATGTCATTCACACATGTTCTAATTAATTTGATTTAATTTAACCAGGGATTACTATTTGGCCTGGGCCCATATGTCATAGTCTCTAGCATTTTAATTACTCTATTAACAGGGGTGTTAAGTGGGGATGGCCCTGATGTCTACGCACGCTTCTATTCTTGTAGACTATGTTGGGCCTCCAAGCGCAGAGGTTTGTAGGACAGCAGGAATTTCCCTCAAGTGGATGACCTAAGGTTTATCAAACTCAGGGAAGTAGAGGTTGAAGATGGTCTCTGTCAAGCAACCCTGCAATTAAGATACAAGAAGTCTCTTGTGTCCCAACACACCTAATACAACTAGGAGTTGTATAGGTGCACTAGTTCGGCGAAAAGATGGTAAAATGTGGGTGATAGGTGTGGCAAAGCAAGGTAATATAAATCTGTAATAAAAAGTACAGCAAGCAAACATGTGAGAAAAGTGAGCAAAAACGGTGTAACAATGGTGGAAACAAGGCCTAGGCTTCATACTTTCACTAGTGGCAACTCTCAACAACATTAACATAGTCTAATCACAAGATATTTCCCATATAACATGCAATGGAGACGCACTCGGAGGTCATTCCTTTGTGGTCAAGAGAGGATGAGAATTATGTAGGGCTACAAAAGCACACCTCAAAGTTCGTAGTTCTCAATCTATGGATTTCCCAATGTCACCGCGGCCATCCAAAGAGAGTACAACAATCACCACAACATATCTCAAGGATAGTCAAAGACAAGCACCAAGAGACTCTCAATCTTCAATCAACACACAAAAGAGGAAATCACTCATGATAATATTCTTCTAACCCATGTCCAATAGACCGCTGTCACCTTGGTCTCGGGGATTATACTAGATAAGATCAATTGAGTACATCAATCCAATACATAGAGGAAGGGGAAATATCATGGGATCACCCTAGATTAACATAGCCTATGATCACAACGAAGATGACTTCATGGGAGAGAGAGAAGAACACATAGCTACTGGTAGAAACCTCAGCCCCGAGGAAGAACTACTCCCGCTTCATGGAGGAAGGAAGCAACGGCGATGGAGATGAATCCGGGGGCACTTCCCCGTCCCGGCAGGGTGCCGGCACAGGAATTCTGGTCCCCGAAGCTTGTTGGCGATGGCGGCGGAGATCGGAATTGCTTTTGGAGAAAAGGGGTCCGGAATCAGGGTTTCCTCCGCGGGGGTAAAAATAGGGCCAAAGGGGGGTACTAGGGGGCCATAGGGCAGCCGGGAGGGTGCCCAGCGCGACCTAGGGTGGGGCCGCGCCAGGGACCCTTCTGTAGTCCCTGTGGTGGCCCTCCCCTCCTTCCTTGGTGATTCCGGAAGCTTCCGGGACGCTGATTTTTTATATAATTTTTCCGGAATTTTTGGAGCACTTTTAACTGCCGGAAAACCTGAAATACAAAAACAGCAGAAAACAGGAACTGGCAACTAGGTGCACTGAATTAATAGGTTAGTCCAAATATGCTCAAAAGTGTATGAAAGTTCAAGCAAAACATGGCAAAGTCACACAAAACATGCATGGAGCAAGCAGAAATTATAGATACGTTTGGGACGTATCAGGACCACATGTCATATGAAGTGGGTTAGTTAATTAACAGTTTAATAGGGGATTAGCTCCTCTTTTAACATTGCCGGCCCCACATGCCAGTGGGTTAGCCCACTGGTGGCCAGCCACCACGTACGCCGGCGAGATAGGGGCACGGCGGCGGTCCAAACCGGCCAGCTCTGGTGGCCATTTAGCGCACGGAGAGGGGAACCGGACGCGGGCGGGGTGGCGCGTCCACTGGTTGCGCTCGACGAACGCAGGGGAGGCCGGAGCGACGGCCACGGTGAGCTTTCGCGGCAGCCGGAGCACGGCGGTGCGGAGACGGCACTCCAGTGCACGAAAACGAGCGCGGGGAATTGGAGAAGGAGGGGGAGCTCACCGTGCGGCACAAGGAGGCCGGCGAGAGCTTAGGAGCTTAGGGGGTTGGCCGGAATTTGATGGAGATCACCGGAGGCCGAAGCGAAAGGGTTCGGCCCGATGGCGAACACCCAGTGCCCCCTATCTCGATTCGTTCACGGGGAAGACGTAGCCGAGCCCGAGGAAGCTCCCAGACACACCGGCATGGCTCCCAGTGGCCGGTGGCTGCGAGGACGACGGCGGGGCGGCGACGCAGTCCACGGGCGAGCTCAGGAGAGGAGAGGGAGGCGATGGGGGGAGGGAAACAGGGAGGGCGGCTAGGGTTAGGGCGAGGGGGCGCAGGGTTGCGGGGGGGGGGGGGGGGGGCTTTAACCCCGCCGGCGGCCGCGGGATGCCCGCCACGGCAAGGGCCTCTGCCGTGGCCGGCTCGGATCCGAGCCACGACGCCTCTGTGTACGGAGGTTGGGGATAATGGCGTTTGTGTGGGCTGGGCCTGGCCCAGTGGAGAGAGGAGGGGGTGGGCCTCGCCCTTCAGCGCTAGATTAGGTTTTCTTTTTCTTTATTTATTTTCTGTTCTTTCTTTTCTGTTTTTTTATTTGTTTTAGGTACTTTTATATTTTGTAAAATATGGAACTTATCCCATAATTAGTATTGCAAATTAATAGAGTACCACAAAAAGTTAGGGTGCAAAACAAATTCATTTAATATTTATTTTTATTATGCAACTAGTGAAAGGGGCTATTTTAGCACTAGTTTGAATTGTTTGCAATATTTAAATATTGCAATAAATATCGAATGTTGGTTTAGCATGGTCCACTGATTTTTAGGCATTTAATAAAATTGGTTCCACAATTTTTGGACAAAGTTTTATTTATCACCTTGTTTTTAATATCAACCAAAAGGGTTTTTTTGGATTGATCAAATGCAAAGATGATCAAAGTGAGATTAGCAACAGTAATTATCATTAGCCAAAAGTGATTACTGTTACAAGACACCGAGGGTGTTACAGTCGAACACTCAATACTTCGCCTTATTAAGGACCTAGTGGAATGCATTGTGTACAAAGAATGCTTACAGTGGGTTGCCGGAGTGACAGAAATCTGAACCCCAGTTCGCACGCTTTTGCACAAGGAAACAATGGATCATCGATCGTATTACTATGGTTAGGATTTTGCCTTAATTACTATCTTGTATTTGTGGATGCTTGCAAGGTGTTTAAACATAAGAGTGCACTTATCTTAGTCTAGAGGGTGCACTAGCATAGATCCACCGACTCAACACTTATCAACACATCACATAGTACCGATACAAAGCACGTGACTATTTCTTCCGTGTGTCCTCAAGAACGTTTTAGCCTTTATAAGATCAGTTGCTAAGCCTCTCCTTTGCTCAAAAGGATTGGGCTACTTGTTACTCCTCAGTGCCTTTTATTTTGCTCGCTTTTACCTATTTGTTACTTATATCAAAAACCCCTAAAAAGTTATCTTTAAGTTCCTGCAGCTATTTCTTTACCAAAGTCACCTACTAATACCTTCTGCTCCTCGTTGGGTTCAACACTCTTATTTATCGAAAATGCTACAAACGATCCCCTACAGTAGAGGGTCATCACCTCCAGTCTTGACGCGCACCAGGTACCCTCATCCGTAGGAGTTGTGGGGACACTCCCTCGTCACTAGCGGTTCATTTTTTGCGACCGCGGGCGTTCTGAATATTTATGCAGACGGTTGCTTGGTGGAATCTTCAGCTTTGTTCCCGCCAACGAAAGGATTTTCAGAAACGTGCCCGATAGATTAGGTATCCCAAACATTCGAGGAACTATTAACGATTGCGATGTAGGGCTAGTGGTCCATTGTTTGCAACTGTGGGCTTTCACTCTAGGTATCACAGGCGTGTTTTCAAAGAACCGTCAACCCTACATCACCCACGCAATAATTTTCAGAATGGTGGCCGATGGCGTACGTTTCCCAGACGGTTGAGTTTCTGGCACACGGTTTTTTATTTCTACTGTTTGCGTTGACAACATTGCAAACAGTTTCGGCCAAGGGACTGGGAAAGGAGTATCGTGATAGCTACAATCTGCACTAGTGTGGTGGATATCACAAGCCCTCGTTGATTACCCCAAGTGGAAGATAATGATGTAGATAGTAGCAGATTTCCGTTAGTGAAAATGTCAAGGTTTATGTCTCCAGTAGGACTCCTGATGCTATAAGTAGGTATCTGCAGATCTGGATCTTCGAGGGAGGGGGGGTGCACTGCACCTCTTGTTTGCCGGTGTCGGTCGTGGTGGAGCAATGGCGGGTTCAGCCAGCCGGGGTGCGTCGGACATGGCGAGAGCAGGACAAGAATTGGTGAGTGAAACGGGAGGGAGTGTTTGGGACACCGACATGCGGCCAAGGAGAACAAGGATGGGACAACATGGGCATCCATTGTGTGTCCGTGCGAACCTAAATGCTTTATCCCGTCAGTTTGCCGGTAGCAGAAAAATGTTCGTCGGTCGTAGCAAAAAACCATGTGGGTTCAATAATAATAATAAAATCGTCGGTGCGACCACCCCATCACCATCGCCATCATAGCAAACGCTCACCGTTTGTAGTACAAAAAACGATGCGATCGTAGGAAAAAAGTTGATGACGGTTGCAACACGTAATTAGGGTCGATCCATAGGTCGGGAAAAAAAGGGCAATCGCCCAGGGCCCCGAGAACAGGAGGGTCTAAAATAATAAAATATATATAGTAATCACTATGTTATTATACCTTATACAAATTAAATATTAATACCCTCTATTAAAAATTAAAGGATGGATGACTTTTCTGATCAATAACGCACAAAATTAACCATGATTTCTTATTAAATATGTCTAAAATTAGTGTTAATACATATGAAGAAAAATATTCGGCAAGATAAATACTGCGATACTATTTATAGAGCTTAATTCATACACTTCAAAAAAAATGTTTTATTATGTGTAATACATTTTTATTTTATACAATGATAGGGGACTTCTATAGACAATGATGATAATAGGCATATTTTTATAAATGTATATCAAATAATAAATGTACATATGAAAACATATTAGAATGCTCACAGTTTTATATTTGTTGATGATTAATCTAAGCATTATTGTCCCAATACAAAGTACAAATTATGCACACTTTTGTTCAAATTTGTCAGTTGCTAGATAAATTTGACCATAAAAAAGAATTAAAGAATGATGTCATTGGCTCAATTTATATTCTAAAACTTTCTATATATAGCTTACTTAATCATATACTAGAAACCATTATTATGATATTTATTGGATCATACTACTTGCAGATCTTTATCATAAATAGTATAATTATATATTGTAGAAATAACATTTCTAGCTCAAAATTTCATTAAAAATATATTTTACTATCTTTCTATGATATTCGGTACGAAACACAAAACATATCAACTAATGTTTATTAATATTGCCATGTGGTTAAACTATGCCAAAAAAAAACTAAGATTTTAAGATTATAACATGCTAATAATAAGATCTAGATAAGTTAAAATTTTAGTAAAAACTGTACTTATTATGTTCGCCCCTTGCAATTCCACATCGCAATGCTCAAGAATCTAAAGAAACAACAATTTACATTCCGCGGACGGAGAGGCGGACGTAGACCATAGTCGACATGGCCGTCGCGATTGTCGTGGATGGCGCTCGGGAGGGCGGGAGAGTTCGCCTTGCGCTAGGATGAGCTCGCAGGCGCTCCTCCTCCTCCTCCTCGTCAGAGCTCACGCGCGAGGGCTCGGCTTGGGCTTCCTCCGCGGTGAAGGAGGTCACTTTCTTGCCCTGTGTCGCTGATGCTGGGAGCCTGGTGAAGGTGTGGACCTCCTCCTCCTCCTCCTCCTTCTCGCGAGGGCACACGAAGAACAAAGGACCACGTGGTCTTGGCCCGCGATCTGAAGAGCCAAGAGGCACCACCAGGAACCGGCATCCGTAGCCTTCATCGTCTCCAGTTGCGGCTCGGCAACCACCGGGTCCTCAAGCGCCATGAGGCAGAGCTCGCCTGCAGTCGATGATGCTCCTCGCGCGGTTGCATCTATCACTTGATGTGGACCGTGCCCAAGATTCTTGAGTTCGCGAGGCGCAACCCTGCGACAACCCTCCTGGCTCCTTCCCCGCACGGGAAAGGAACTGGTACGATGCATGGAAGGACTGGGACCGGCCATCGTCGTCGGGACCAACATCCTGCCGGCGGTGAAGGTTCCCATGGACATGAAGGTGGCGGTGAGCGCGGGTGGCGGTGCCGGTGCCAACGCTGTTGATTGGTATACGTTGGTTGTTGGTTGGAGGGAGTTCAATTTGGGGGAGACGGGGGAGCATTTGGAATTGGCCCACCGTCGCTGGTCGCGCGCGCGCGCGCGCGTGTGTGTGTGTGTGTGTGTGTGTGTGTGTGTGTGTGTGTGTGTGTGTGTAATAGTTGGGTCTCGCACATGCACAAAAATGCCCACAACCGTTGGGTTTGGCAGATGCTGTAAATTTTCCTGATTTATAGAGGTTTTTCACTAAGAATAATTGTACAAATTCTATGTCTCCTCAAAAAATAAGATGGAAACTTTTATGTGGCAATTTTTGCACCCGGGCATGGTTAATCATTGTAGTTTTTTTTCTAATATTTTTTTTACGGCTCTTGTGATTGAATTTGCCATAATTTTTCTCTGGCGCGACAACTAAAAGTTTCATCAAAACTGTTCGTTAGGAGTGAATGGTCACTCCCTATGATTACGGTTCCATTATTTATTTCCTGCTACCGAAAGTTTGTGATCTTAACCTATCTTACTTTTGACTATGTTTTTTTGTACGGTTTATCAACCTATTTTGTTTTCTCCTACCTTTCAAATACCAGTTGCAATTCTTGAACATTTTTATTTAAATTATCCTGATTTTTTGTGTAGAATGTCGAGTCTCATGAGAACAACAAAGACCCCCCAAAACCCCCACCAAAGAAGAGGCTGAGGTCACAGTTAGTGCATGTAGTGGGATCCCTAGGGGTTAATGTCATATTAACTTAGGCATCGCTAAGATCATTAGATTTCCATTATGTATTTCCTACTACCTATTTGTTATCTGAACCATGGCTTATTCTTGACTATTTTTTCTATACTATTTGTCAACCTATTTTGTTTTGTCCTGCTTTTCAACATAGCAGTTGCCATAAATTTTGCATGCACTACTATTTGCTATGTATCTATGAGCTAGTTGGTCTATCGTGGGTAAAGAACGTTGCGATAGGCACCATAGAAAACACCTTAGCCTCACACGAACTTCAACTTTGGTGAGATCCATTGTTTTTCTTGGGTAGCAAAGGAGCTTGCTCTACCCTCGAGCCAATCCATGCACTCTATTTTTTGTTCTTGCAAACAACATGTACGACGCTGTGATTGTGAATGGGCATGTTTGATGAAAATATCAATCCCATAAGTCTTGTCTCGACAATTGCACAATGGTATTTCTCGGGTACGTCTCTATCTTTCTTCATGCGAGAAAGTAGTTCAGCTCACCTATAAGCAGTCAGTTAGTGGCCCGGCCTAGTAGCTTTTCACTGAACCAACATCATACATGTATTTTTTCCTTTATTTATATCTAGAATTTTTATTGAAAGTTCTAATTAAAATTTAAAAATGCTAACAATGTTTGATTATATATATACAATATATTTCAAATATTCAATTTGATTATTTAAGAAAAAGTGATTTAAAAATATATTAACATGGAGTACAAAATTTGTTACCGTAGTTGTAAAGAAATGTTGATAGTGTTTAAATATATTTGACATTATAAGTTTTTAATCATGTATTTGAAAATTTTAAATGTATTTAAAAATGTTCCTGATGTATACAATAATGTATAATGTGTATGAAAAAATAGACCTTAAAAGATGTATTTAAAAATGTTAAATTTGTATGATTTTGTTTACTAATGTATAAGAAAAAATATACAACGTATGTGGAAAAATAGACATCAAAACATATACTTCAAAAATTTGTTAGTGACATACTTGAAAAATACTAATAAATATGAATTAAGATTAATGCATATGAAAAATGTACAACGTGTATGAAAAAATAGTCACTAAAACATATGACAACGTGTATGAAAAATAAAAATGAAAAATGAAGAAAATCAATGAAAATCGAAAAGATAAAAAGAAAACTGGCAAAAGAACAATTAAAACGAAAAATGAAAAAAAGAATAGAGGAAGAAAGCCGAAGAAAAACCACTCCTTAACGCTTTCTTACTGGACCGGTCCACAAGAGCTGATCTAGAGCTAGGTCCTGCAGTAAGAAAGATATAACTCTGATGATATTTCCCGATCGTAATGATAATACTAAATATGAATTAAATCCAAGTCAACCTTTTTTGGCAAATGAAATTCAAGTGGGCATCCACGAGATGAGATTGAATATACCTATTACTTGAACTCGTGACTTAGCCGCAATTCATTGTTGAGAACTGTGTTGCGATAGATGTGGAATAGGAAAAAAAACAGCAATGTTTACCATTAAAGCTATCAACATGTCATTTAAAATAACAATGAAAAAGGGGACGTGGAGTTTGTGATCCCGGATGAACAGTAAAACCGAAAAAATAGTAAACAAATTCAAAAAAATCTGAAATATTTTGGGAAGAAACTTTCGTCAAGAACTAACGTAGGATGGACGTGTGGGCAAAAAAACAAAATTGATGTCAACTTTATGTTAGTTCGAACACTTTTTGGAACATCAAATTTTGTTTTTTGTTCCACACATCCATCCTATGTTAGTTCTTGCTCAAAGTTTGCACGCATATAGAGAAAACATCAAAGTTTCTTGTAAAAAACAGTTTTTTTTATTTATTTTTATTTTTTACGATTTTACTGTTTATCCAGGATCACATGAGCCCGGGATCACAATAGGACTTACGTGAAAAAGGTACATATGAAGAATGCTTGTCTTGGTTGTAAGCAACAGATAATGGTTATGCATCCAGAGGTTATAACCAATACACAAGCGAATGATATTCATTGTGCTCACATCAGGTCTTGTCTAACTGTATACCAGTAATAACTTATAAAGACATAGATTTAATATTGAGAATGTGTGTAGACAAGATTTTCTAAACATAAGTGAAAAAAATTCTAACATCCGCAATTAGTATAAAAGGTCACTTTGTAAAGAATAATAAAATAACTTCAAACAACACATTACTTTAAGTATAACTATATTGTATAATTTTATATGAGCATATTCATATATACAATAATATTGTGACAATGGGTGGCAAAATAATAAAAAACATGTAATATGCATGAAGTTTAATCACGCAAATATGTGTGTTCCTCTAGTACAGTTTAGTTACAAGCATGACTGCTTCAAGATAGAATACGCACATAGATAGAAGTTCACACATGCTCGTACATCTGAATTTTCAAGTTGTACCATGGTGAACAGCTTATCTTGCAACATGCATTATCGGTGGATCCGCGTAGGGGCCATGGAGCCACCCATTGGCGATGACTCTGTGGGCGGACTCCGTGAGGTGGAAACCATCCCATTGAAGCTCCTGAGATGGATTTGCACACGCCATCACACCTGGTTGGCCACACACTGCGTTGAAATCGTAGTTATAAGGAGGGCCTCCTACACCACAACATGTGAGGAGGGTTGTGTTGTTGTTCAGTCCTGCAAGATGCCATGAAGAGATGTCAAATGATATTTCCACTCCATTGAAATGTTTACGTAATATTTATGCCAATACCAGTAATTATGAGTTGGAAAGGATCTAAATTATTCAGAAATGACATACTCACCAAAATGTCCTGGCATAAGTAGAAATTCAAGAAAGGGTCGGTAGTACTCGGCGGCAATGATCTTCGTATGCGGGTACCTATGTCGGAGTGCCTTGATCCGTTGGTGAAGGAGAGAGTTGTGGTAGCGCGCCAGCCTGTTCCCACTCTTCAAACATCCGTTTCGATAGTAATCCATCTTATTTGGGCTTGCAAGCTTTGTGAGCACTGTCGGTATGCAGCCAACCGGAAAGATGTCTGCCACAACGATGTACTTTGTGCCGTGCCGGATCAATATCTGTAATGAATTGTCAATTCCGCAGTTTATCTTGAGTCATACACTACCATATAAGAATACAAGTGTTAGCAAACGGAATAGACCTATCATCCGTTCCTTGTATAATATACCCTATATAAGGCCATTATTAGTAGCTTGTAAGCCGGCAGTCCTCTTATTAATAATTTACAAAAAAAATTATTTCAAACTTCATATTGCAATTTGATTTCACAATCTTGTTAGACCCTAGTTTTGTTTTTTATATTTTATTCTAAAAGTAGATAATGGAAATTTACTTTGTTATCAGTCTGAACACATTTTGAGTAGTGCATCTCAAAATGAGCAGCTGAACTGTTACTATAAAATTATTTTAATAAAAATTACCATCAAAAAGTTAGATCAGATGATTTATGCTATATGAAGCGAGATTAAACTAGAGATGAGAGACGGACTTTTTGCATGGATAACTCTTGCTGAAAAATCCACACACCCAAGAAGGCATAACTTCACTACGATGAAAAATATTATAACTGCAAGATTTCTTTATATGCGACTAAATAAGTTACCCCAATGATATGGAGCGAACTAACGCGCTACTGTCTCTTCGCGCAACCTCTCTCCTCACCACTAGATTTGATGCATTAATTTTAAAGCAGAAAAAAGGACAAGTCAGCTTTTGACAGTCGTTCGCACAGATTAGAAGTTGTGCGAACACGTTTTTAATCAAATCAAATTAACCATCATAATTGTTAGGGTGATTGCTTTCCATTGGTGAGACCAAGGATTGAGACCCAGCCTTGCCAACTTTACTGTTCTTTTTTATTCTTTTTTCGTAAGGTGACAATGTAAAATATTATTTTAGAATATCTAGCATTTTTCTAATGGCAAAATAACCCAGAAAATACATGGGAATATTTTCAAATATCTTTTCAGGTTTTCTTAATGGCAAAAATACATGGCATGTTTTTACAATAAAAAATGTAGCATGGCAAATGTAATTTTTTGGATATGACATTTATAGTATATTGTAAGTTCTTTTGTACAGTTAGCATGGCAATTTTAATTTTGTAGCATGGCAACCGTTTCTTTTTACATAACATTTTGTAGTACATATAGCATGGCAATTTTAGTTAAGTAGCATGGCAGTTGTAGTTTTTGGAGATGGCATTTGTAGTGTATATAACATAGCAATTCTTAGTTAAGTAGCATGCAAATGTAGTTTTTGTACATGGCATTTGTAGTACATATAACATGGCAAATAAATTTTTTAAACATGTCAATTCAACCTTATGTAGCATGACAAATGTAATTTTTTGGACATGACAATTGTTAGTCATGAAGCATAGCATTTTTTTCTCTTTTTGTTTCCACATGACAATTGCCATAATAAGCATAGCAAGGCGTAGACCATGAATGACATTTGATAGTTTTGTTTTGTTTTTAAATCATGGGAATTGTTGGTCATGGAGCATGACATTTTCTTTTTTTTATCACATGGCAAATGATTTTTTTTAGACATGGCAATTTCAGTTTATGTAGCATGGCAAATGTTTCTTGTTAGACATGACAATTTCAGTTTATGTAGCATGGCAAATCTACTTTATGCAGCATTATATTTGTAGTTTTTGGACATGGCATTTATCATGACAAATGTAGTTTTTGGACATGGTAGTCTTTAGTTACATAGCATGGCAAATATAGTTTTTGGACATGACATTGTAGTATATATATCATGGCAAATGTAGTTTTTGGACATGACGTTTATAGTATATATAGCATGACATTTTTTAGTTACGTAGCAAGACAAATATAATTTTTGAACATGGCATTTGTAGTATATATAGCATGAAAAATGTAGTTTTTGGACATGACATTTGTAGTATATATAGCATGGCATTTTTTAGTTGCCTAGCATGGCAAATGTAGTTTTTGGACATGACATTTGTAGTATATATAGCATGTCATTTTTTAGTTACTTAGCATGGCAAATGTAGTTTTTAAACATGAAATTTGTAGTATATATAGCATGGCATTTTTTAGTTACCTAGCATGGCAAATGTAGTTTTTGAACATGACATTTGTAATATATATAGCATGACAAATATAGTTTTTGAACATGACATTTATAGTATATTCTAGGCATGGCATTATAGTTTTTTTAGATATGGCAATTATTGGTCGTTAAGCATAGCATTTTTTGGGTACATGGCAATTGTCATACTAAGCATAGCAAGGTGTAGATCAATGAATGGAAATTGATAGCTTTTATTTTCAGATCATATAATTGTTGATTATGGAGCATGTCATCTTTTTCTTTGCCTACATGGCAGTTGTCATACTAAAACATGGCAAGGTGTTGACCATGGGCCCGCAATTTGATAGTTTACTTCAACCATCAAATGAAAAAAAGGAAAAACCTTTCTAAATTATCATGTATTCAAAATTATTATTTAAAAACTTTAAAAATTTATTGTATATATTTTCTCTATTTAAGAAAACAAGGAGTTTGGGATTGAACCCAAGTCTCTTAGACCGAAGCAAATGGTCACAACCATTACACAAGCACTACATAACCGTGATTCTCTATGTGTTCGCGCACTATTTAACCTAGCGCGAACGACGAACAAAATACTAGGCATCAAATCGTTCGCTCAGGAGACCTGGGCGCGACCTACAGGGCCACTTCTCGTTCGCACTAGGTTGCCTCACAAGCGACTAGTCGTTCTAAATTCAGGTCCATAAGTTATATATAGAGGGCAATAAATAAAAGTCCTTGCGGGACCAAAAAATATGAGTTGCACTCATATGTGTGAATCATATATTCATATACCTCACGTACTATATGTAACATGAGAAGTACCTTGTCCAGCACGATCAAATTTGCAATTGGGTCACAATTCAACAAATTTACATTATTACAGTGCCAAGTGCCAACAATATACATATTTCAGTAACCTCGCCTGATTCATGTAAATATATTTTCAACATTTGTTAGTTCTTAAGTTAAATGTCCAGTTTTTACAGGCCGGAACTCCATTGTTCCTAGCCGCATAATCAAGACGAATAATATTCAAATTATTTGGATATGGTCATGACATGACTCAACCAGCATATACTATAAGATAAGGCGAATAAGATAAATAAGTCTTGTGTTGCAGGATTAAAAACTCGAAAGACAAACATGTTGATTGATCAGTAAATTGTGGTAATTGAAGGAAGAATAGACGTTTCATCCATCATGTGCACATCATAGTACCTCTACGCCTTGGGAGATGCTGTTAACGATTTGAGGAACATAATCTGCAGCTTGTTCCACGGTCTTGTTGGACAGAAGGAAGCTCCTGTAGTCATTTGAACCAAACTCTCCCATGACAAACAGGGTGCTCCCGAAGCAATCAGACCTTGCCCTGCCTATGCCATCGATGGTACAATGAGGTAAATCACTTGGACATAATCACTGTCCTTTTTTGAAAATCATGTGATGTTTAATTAACAATGCACCTACCCTTGCAGAGCAAAGAACGCCTCAGTTTTTGGAACCACACGAACTGATCGTAGAGGGAGCTGTTGATCGGAGGGTCCACAGTCAAATTTTGTCCCTGCAGGTATGCCAGGTCCAGAGCCGGCGCTCCTGCCACGGCGAAGTTTACTCCGGCGGAGAAGTTGCTCCCCTTGGCTAGATACGGCGGCACGAAAGGCAGACCCAGAGCTTCCGCTGGAAAATGAAGAAACGATTAATCATACTCCTTTCACTCAGGATCAGCAAAGATTGACCTCTAGACAGTACTGTACTCCAGTAGTATTTGACAAAGATTGTGGTTACCGATGAAGTCCAGCACCAGGCGGCCGTCGGTGGCACGTCCGGTGGGGTGGCCGAAGAAGGTCTGGCCGTAGGGGAGGTTCTTGAGTGGTTGGGGAAGCACGGGATCATCCCACAGGACCAAGTTACCGGTGTCGGCGTAGGAGTCGCCGAAGCTGATTATGGAGGTGAAGCGGCTCCGGCCGCCACCGGAGTAGGCACAGCGGAGGCACGACAGGATGAAGAGCAAGAGCAGCGCTGCATGAGGTGTTCCCATACTTGGTCAGTTGCTGCTTGTCACTTGCGGCTTCCATGCTTGGTCTTCAGATGCTATATAGAAAAGGGAGCGTACCGTGCTAAACAAGGCAAAGCGAAGGTTAATCAAAAGTCATAGATAATATGATGCTCCAGTCAACAATATCTTCATACTAACTGATCAACTTTGCACTTATTAATTTAAAAAAAACATGACTTGCTGATTGTGAGACTTGAGTACAGTAGTGACTATACATGCCAATTCTCTCTTTGACTAGAACAAAAGCATCAGTTTAAGCGGTTCCATTGAAGTCTTGATCCTTCTTGGCACATTACGTAACTAATGACATCTTATCCAGAGTTATAGAATTATAAAGCGAAGTATCATCGAAATTTACAACTACAAGTGGACTATTTCGGTAGTTGGCTTGCTCAGCAAGGAAGAGAAGCATGCTGACTTGGATGTAAAGGGGGATTGTCACTCGGCGTGTCCTTGTAATTTCTTAAAGTAGATGATCACATTGTTGCGAGAAATTTTTGTAATATATTTGAATGAATTTTTTGGCTAATGAATATTTCAAATAATAGTGATTGAATTGATATATGAATTTAAGATAAATATCTTAATAGAATTGGATTTTCCATGCATACATGTTGCATGTTGGGGTGGATTATTTTGCATAGTGACATTTTGAGGTGGGCTTTTTATCATGCATTTTGAATGATGAGATGACATGCTTGCATATTGAGAGAAATATGTTAGTGGGGGTTTACTAGTTAGATATAGAAGATGTAGGCAACGATAAAATGTAGTGCTAATTTTCTATGCATGGAACAACTTACTAATTCTCAACGTACGAGTAGATGATGTTTTACGTGATGTTGTGTATATTATATTGCTTGCAATATATTTTAATGTGATTTAATTATATCATCATTAATATATAAGGATCAAAACTGAAAATTTATATGATTATTTATAATTAAAATGTTATTGAATATAACTAACATAATGTGATTGAAATATTTGAGACTTTTTGCATGTTAAGGTGAACATTTCTTCATGTACAGTTGCATATATTGGTGGCATAGTTCATATCAAATTAATATATTAACAGGAATCAACTATTTAGTTATATATATATATATCCGTTTGGGACACCTAGGTGTCTGGGCACCTTGCTTAGAAACCGTTGGATGACACTAAGATGAGTGCGTATGTAATTAGTATTAGCACTAATGATTAAATTCGTTAGTCTTTTATTAGGACATAATTATTACTAATTATTGCTTGATATGGGCACTTAATGCGTTGATTAAATAAGGTAGAGAAAATCTGTAATTAATGTTCCATATTTAAGACCATGCATGTCTCATGCTACGGGCATGCATTGTTTTTTTGCATGTCTCATGGCCTTAGAAATTTTATCATTTTGGGTATATCTTGAAAACATATGAATATTAAAGAAAGAGATACTGCTACAATATCTAGGTATATGTACGTACACGAATATTGGTTGTCGGTGCCTTAGATATGATTATGTAGTCGAACAGTAGTGGGTATATTTAGATACCCGTATGAATTTTTGGATACGTACGTATATATACCTTTGAATAAATTAATAGGTATGTATACATAGTATATACCTCAAAATATACATAGGTAGTATATACCTTTGAATAAATCACTAGGTATATATACGTACATAATCTTGAATTTATAGGTATGTGTGCTTACTGATCATATTTTCGTACAAATATATACTCTGACATGAAACTTTTTAGTATGTACCCCCAACATATACATGTTGAGGTTCGCAGCAGAAAACACAAATTTTTCTAACTAGCGTTCCCATTACCCAAGATCTAGCTAGCCGTATTACCGTAACGGAAAGGATTGCGGAAATAACATACCTCGGGGTGTAGTACGTTGTGCGGGAAACGTTCCCGCAAACGTGGTTGTTGTAGCCGATCAAGTTTCACAGCCCCCTGGCTGTGTTGAGCACCCGGATGGGTGTAATGCCACGCGTGTAGCACCTCGTAGTATTCGCACACATACGAGACTCGATGACGACCTCCGTTCTCCGATCCAACGAAGGTGGCGGAAGCAGACCTCCGGACGGAGCTTCGGCAGCACGACGGCCTCCGATTCTAGCAGAGAAGCCTCAATTCCACTACATGCTCACACTAGGAAGCCCACCGTGAAAAAGACAAGGGAGGGGAGAAGACCGGAGAAAACCGATCTCAATTCGGAGTAATATTTAATTTATCACGAATTTCTGTGTATTAAATATGTGCACCCTGCCCATCTATATATAGGCAGAGGGGAGGGAGTCAACCCCTCTCCCTTAGCAATGTGGGACTAAAGTCCCTTTGCTAAGGGGAGGTGGCCGGCCAAGGGGGGGGGGGAGGGGGCGCACCCCTCATGGGCCCTAGGGCCCATGGCGCCTCCCCCCTCTTTTCTTTTTTCTTTTTTCCCTTTTATTTCCCCTAATGGGCCTTTTTCTCCACTAAGGCCCATTGCACATATTAATTAGAAATAAAATGATTTTAATTCTTAATTCAATTAATTAATAACTAAAACATAATATTCCATCTCCCAGTGCTCCGGAACAACTTCCGGTTCACTCCGAACTTGTTTCGGTTCAACACGGTACTTCTCCGATATTGTTTCCTTTATTCTCTGGTTACTCCGATGGTTCCGAAAAGGTCTCCGATTTCATCGAGCCCTTAAGTGTGTTACCCTACGGTCCGAGAACACTCCAGTCATGACCGAGATGAGGTTACGGTCAATGATCATCAACGGGACTTGGATGCCCATAATGACCCCTGTGCATTCCGGATATCAAACACCGATTGGACCTTACGTCGTATAGCATTCCCTTTGTCAGCGATACTGGATTGTTCCGAGATTCGATCAATGACATCCTATGTCTGGTTCAACCTCGTTCCGAACTAATCCTCATTCACTCGTTCCCGTGATATTCATCCCCGTGACCTAGTCACACGCTGCAGCTTTATGGATGGAATCTCACCGAGTGGGCCCAGAGTATCTATCCATTATATGGATTGAAAAATCCCGCTCTTGTAACAATACTCCTCAACATATCTCCACGGAATACCTAAGATACAACCGTTATGACCCGCATATTTCAGTCATGTGGTGGGATGTAAGTCAAAGCATCCGGGAAGATAGTAATTATGCACGTACTCACGGTCAAAGGAACGGTCTACCACGTTCTGTAATTACAACACTGAACCTTCATTAGATTTGATCATGCTGTAATGCTTACTTTGGGTAATGTTTATCACGTCACTTAAACAGTGAGGTGACCTCATAGTCAAGAGACTTAATTGTCCATGATCGCGAAACCACGACCATCATGTTGACCATGAACTAGTTATCGATGTAGAGGCTAACTAGGAACTCTAGGGGTTTCTATACCACACCTGCATCATTGTTTCACTGACGCAGTTCTAACACGGTATGAAACTGGTTATGAACTTGCTTAGATATATTGGAATAATCATATATTATTTGTCTCTAGAGCATATATCCAACAGTCTCCCACTTGCACTAGAGTGCTAATAATCTAGCCGCATTTTTTCCGATCATAATCATCTTATCACATAAGTGTTTCATTGATCATGCATGCTCATGGAAGAGGGTTCGTCAACGAACTGCACCAATTCAGATTCGTACGTTTCCTTTGCAACTGGTATAGGTCAAAAACTCTTTTGACATACCACTCATTATCATATAATGGTTGGATATAAGTTTCGCGGGAGAGTGAGACTATTATTTCACAGTATCCTCCAATGATCTCTTGGTTCAGTCTTTAGAAGACTCATCCTTAGTCATATATACTGGGAAATACACTCAACCAGAAGTCCAATACTTCTAACGCTAAACTTTTATCCATACGTCTACTTTCTTAAGTAGTATTATGTTTGTAGTACCGTGAATTTTTCTCACATTTCTTTCATGTCTTTGGTGATGTCTCTAATTCCATATAGACCCATAATATGGCTTGCAATTGTAATCTTGCATTACATTCAAGTCTATTATCCTTTCTATATTTTAGAGAATAGTCCTCAGTATTCCTCATATACTGAATGCATGGACTTTATTCAGATTCTATGTTTTACTCCTAAAGCACATCGGAATCTGTTCTTCTTCCAAGAACTTTTGAGTCATTCTGTTGTTGGATTCACAATGCATGTTATATGGTAGAATCATATGTTAAGAACATATAAGATCACATGTCCAGTACATGATGCATCTCTATTCTTCCATCAAGACATTGCTTGTGATATTTGGATTTCATCCATTATATAATTTCTAGCCACAAGAACATGTTTCTTGTCTTAGAAGATTATTCCAACCTTCACTTCGTTTCATTATCCGTATCTTAATCTACTCATATAGATTTCAACGTGTAATGTGTTGGTATTACACATAAAAGAAGATTCTTGCAATCTTGTATTTTATTTGCCTTATGTTCTATATATATCATAATGCACATATGTATATAAGACGATTCTCTATATACACATTCAATGCATATCCATATATATATACATATGAGATCATTCTTCACACATACCAATGCATATATGTTTGAGACAATGATCATGCTCCCACTCAAATATATCCATCATATACTCATATATTTGTGGTTCAGCTTTCATCAAGTCATTTTATTGTTCACTATGTCTCACATAATGACAAAGCTTCCAAAGCTGCACTCAGAAAATGCCCTTTGCATTCCAAGTTTCCGGGAAATCTTCAAAGCTCCCACTCAGTTTCATGAAACTGCAGGCCCACTCAATATTTTGGTCATCACAAAATTACTTGATCAAATCAAGGTTGAGGGTTCCTGTCTTGAGGTACTATAGTCCATCCTTTTAACGAAGTAACCTTCGTCATGCCCATTGCAATTCTCTTTAAAATCCCAAATTTGACTGAGATGCAATTTCAGGCTATGGTCCATCGTAGTGTAAATGAAATATTTTATTGATTTAAAGCATTCCTACGTTTCCGTAGTCAATCACCATTGAACTTTGGTCATAACCAAATAATGCCTTATGCCCATTACATCATTCTCAATAACTCTCCAGTTTGTCGAGAATATGAAATAACCGATTTATTTCACGGGACGTGAGCCATCCTATATGTAACTCAATATTATTTCATTTCTCCTCGTTTTCTAGGCTACCATCATTCTTTGTGTCTTCAAGCAATGTTATTTTCCTATTGTTTTATTAAGAGGACTCATGATTATTGTTCTGTACAGAACGTATTCATGACAACCTTCTAAATTCAAGAATGGCTTCAACTCATATACCAAGATCAATCATCTTTGGCATATCCTTCCTTATATAGCGTCATTACAGCGGAACACGCTTCCGTTGCAATACTCTGATATTCTGAAGGCAAGGTCCAATACCCCGGTCAAAGTTTCCATTATCTCCCACTGGATCCGTGTCGAGAGACTTGTTCTCGCATTACCAATCAAGCAACACACATTTTGCTATTCGGGGAGAATATGTAATTTCAATTGCTTGTAGTTTTATTACAAAGAAATTCTTTCTTTTAAGAAACCTTATAACACCATCAGTTATGGAGCTATCATGTCTCGTTAGATTCAGGATGGTTTCCTATTCATGAAGTGGGTGTTTTAACTTAATGAATTAAACAACCTTATTCGACAATAACTATAGTGCTAGGGGAAAGAACGTTTAGACCATACTACGATATAGTATGACTACGAATGGTTTAAGTAGTATAGCACTTTCCACTTCCATCGTAGTTTGTGGTACAACTTCCACAAGTCTCCCATTATGTCAGTATCAATACTTATCACTTCGGATCGTAGCGTAGTAATATGTATCCTTGTATTCTCACTTCTCACTGTGATTCCTGAATCTCAGTTTTATGATCTCAATTGAATACAACTTTCAATTAATCATATGAAGTCTTTAATGATAACTCACGTGCCCATTTAGTACATCATTTATGTACAATGATTGGCACAAGTTCTACTTGCTAGAACCTTGTCATGGTTATATTTATTGCAGAGGTTCATAGATCGTCTATCTAATCCATCTCATGCAATCAAGTTATGATTTTCATTCGATAATGAACTCACAAGTTAATAGATCATACACTTAATGAATTCATCAGTTATGAAGTCAGCTCATGCAATCAAATCTTTGACTTGTTATAATCAAGACAACTTTATCATTAAACATTGAATATTTCTTGACAATAATAGCAGTATTATAAATGCTTTCTATCATATCATAAATCAAGACGTAATCAAAGTATAAGCACACTTTTATTCATAAAGATGGAACAACTGACTTGTCTCATTACATGAATAACTTTGTCTCGTGAGATGCAAGACACACAACTAAGTGTTCATACTATAATGATTACATAAGATTTATCTAATACTCTAAGTATCTCCTATGATAGATGTCTCGGCGGAATCCATGCTGGCCATCAACTGACTTGATATCCATCAATCCTCGATTTCACCTCTTCCCGTCCATGCAATGGCAGGTCCTGTTTTCATAAAATAGAATAAGTATCAAATACTCATTTACTGCAAACGTTGTATAAGGGAATAAAAATTTATAAAGTATATCAAGTATATACCTTCTTCATTGACAACTTCTCCTTCAATGGGTTCAACCTCCAGGTACTGAAGTCTATCCATGAAGTCAGAGAACTCGAGGCTTTCACCTCTGCCGACATAGCCAAGGACATGGTCTGTATAGCTCGGTGGAAGCGAGTGTAACACCGTGTATATCGCAGACTCATGTGTGGTCTCATAGTCAAAGTCATCTACGAGTCTCAGATGTATCTCATGCATCTTGGCCAAGTGTGCCTTCAGGAAAGAGCCTTCTTCCATCTTTGTAGAGAGAAACTCACTTTCTAACTCAAATCTGGCAACTCTAAACTGATGCAAGTTTGATGACTTCAGCTAATCGATCATATCAAATGTATCCAAATCAGCATACTCCTCACGCAAAGGTTTGCGGAATGCTGGTTTCTATGATACCCTTAGCTATGGCATATGTCCTTCGACGATACTGATAATCAATCGCCGCTTGTGCATCCATGTCGTTTGCTGGAGGGTTTCCCACATGCTTTTTAGTTAAGAATGAAAGGTTGATTCTCTTGAGCACGGTTCTAAGGCGTAAGTACCAACTAACAAAGTTTGACCCATTTTCTTTAAGTCTTTCACCATGTAAGAAGGAAACCATTTCAAGGTACTGGGTGCTATCCATTTTCTACAAACATAATTGCAAGGAACACAATTAAGACTAGTTCACAACAATGAGTTCATATAATCATATTATAAATGAGCTCGCACTAAAACAATTCATCCCTAGGAAGTTTTAGTGATTACATGATCCAGATTCACTGCCCGACCTCGAATATCACACGGCCGGCGGGTCAGTTTCAAAGGTAGACAACAACTTGTGAGATCACATCATCTTATATGTACTGTGACTCATGCTCGATCTTTTGATCTCTAGTATTCCGAGGCCATATCTGCATATGCTAGGCTCGCCAAATTAACCTCCATGTTATATGCTGCTCAACAAGGCCATATCTGCATATGCCAGGCTTGCGGAACCAAACCTCATGCGAACTCCATTTAATATGTAGGACAACTCCGGTATGTACGGAGCATCAAGCCATATGGGAGAACCTTCCAGGCAGTGCACACTTCGGTAGAATACTTGTGTTTGGCTTTGTTAAGGGATCATCTTATCACATGCTACCGTCGTGTATCCTATACTAGCAAGTTTTAAGATGTCTGAGCTATGGCAACACTAAGTCTACAGTGTCTCCATTTTAGTTTGTTTTATGATGACGATTACTGCTTACTAGTAACACATAGCAAAGCTATCACTACATCACAAACAAAACAAACGATAGCCTCCACTTAGCAATACAAGGTTTAGACGGTCTAGTTGGATATTGCAAGTTTTACGTGGCTGCTAGGGCTTTCATAGTTAAACAGGTTTTAACCTACGAGTCAACCACAACGTCAACCATACGATTGTCTCTATTACACCCCGCACGGGGCCCTCCGTTGCAAATGCCACATCCGCTAAAGTAGAGAGACAGACACCCCCCAGGCCACTTTATACGGTACAAGCCGCATGTCAAGCGTGGAACCAGTCTCGCGTAAGCGTACGCGTAAGGTCGGTCGGGGGCCGCTTCATCAAACAATGCCACAGATGTGAACAAGTACACGTGGGAGGGTAACAATCATACAATCAACGCCCACATCCCCGATGTGTTCTATCCGTACAGTAATACTAAGCATAGACCTAGCTCATGATACCACTGTTGGGGTTCGCAGCAAAAAAACACAAAATTTTCTAACTAGCGTTCCCATAACCCAAGATCTAGCTAGCCGTATTACCGTAACAGAAAGGATTGCGGAAATAACATACCTCGGGGTGTAGTCCGTTGCGCGGGAAACGTTCCCGCAAACGTGGTTGATGTAGCCGATCAAGTTTCACAGCCCCCTGGCTGTGTTGAGCACCCGGATGGGTGTAGTGCCACAAGTGTAGCACCTCGTAGTATTCGCACACATACGAGACTCGATCACGACCTCCGTTCTCTGATCCAGCGAAGGTGGCGGAAGCAGACCTCCGGACAGAGCTTCGGCAGCACGACGGCCTCCGATTCTAGCAGAGAAGCCTCAATTCCACTACAGGCTCACACTAGGGAGCCCACCGTGAAAAATACAAGGGAGGGGAGAAGACCGGAGAAAACCGATCTCAATTCGGAGTAATATTTAATTTCTCATGAATTTCTGTGTATTAAATATGTGCACCATGCCCATCTATATATAGGCAGAGGGGAGGGAGTCAACCCCTCTCCCTTAGCAATGTGGGACTAAAGTCCCTTTTCTAAGGGGAGGTGGCCGGCCAAGGGGGGGGGGGAGGGGGCGCACCCCTCATGGGCCCTAGGGCCCATGGCGCCTCCCCCCTCTTTTCTTTTTTCTTTTTTCCCTTTTATTTCCCCTAATGGGCCTTTTTCTCCACTAAGGCCCATTGCACATATTAATTAGAAATAAAATGATTTTAATTCTTAATTCAATTAATTAATAACTAAAACATAATATTCCATCTCCCGGTGCTCCGGAACAACTTCCGGTTCACTCCGAACTTGTTTCGGTTCAACACGGTACTTCTCCGATATTGTTTCCTTTATTCTCTGGTTACTCCGATGGTTCCGAAAAGGTCTCCGATTTCATCGAGCCCTTAAGTGTGTTACCCTACGGTCCGAGAAAACTCCAGTCATGACCGAGATGAGGCTACGGTTAATGATCATCAGCGGGACCTGGATGCCCATAATGACCCCTGTGCATTCCGGATATCAAACACCGATTGGACCTTACGCCGTATAGCATTCCCTTTGTCAGCGATACTGGATTGTTCCGAGATTCGATCAATGACATCCTATGTTTGGTTCAACCTCGTTCCGAACTAATCCTCATTCACTCGTTACCGTGATATTCATCCCCGTGACCTAGTCACACGCTGCAGCTTTATGGATGGAATCTCACCGAGTGGGCCCAGAGTATCTATCCATTATATGGATTGACAAATCCCGCTCTTGTAACAATACTCCTCAACATATCTCCACGGAATACCTAAGATACAACCGTTATGACCCGCATATTTCAGTCAGGTGGTGGGATGTAAGTCAAAGCATCCGGGAAGATAGTAATTATGCACGTACTCACGGTCAAAAGAACGGTCTACCACGTTCTGTAATTACAACACTGAACCTTCATTAGATTTGATCATGCTGTAATGCTTACTTTGGGTAATGTTCATCACGTCACTTAAACAATGAGGTGACCTCATAGTCAAGAGACTTAATTGTCCATGATCGCGAAACCACGACCATCATGTTGACCATGAACTAGTTATCGATGTAGAGGCTAACTAGGAACTCTGTGGGTTTCTATACCACACCTGCATCATTGTTTCACTGACGCAGTTCTAGCACAGTATGAAACTGGTTATGAACTTGTTTAGATATATTGGAATAATCATATATTATTTGCCTCTAGAGCATATATCCAACAATACATAGGTATTATACCTTGACATTAAGATTTAGATTTTACACTCATATCTTCATCGGTATGAAAACATATGATTATTTTGTGGCATCTACATACCCATGTAGGTTGATCAAATACATTTCAAAAGAAATTATGCATGCATACCTATCCATTTACGTCACTTGGTTATGTTTCACTTTTATTTCATGGCGTTGCTACTATGGAAAGAGTAATTAATTGATTAATTCATTAGCATTAATGGATGACACAAGTGCATGCAAGCAAAAATGGAAAGGGAATTAAAACCGGTTGGACCGATCTAGGTGCCCATGCACCTAGGTGTCCCAAATAGTTTCACTTTTACCTATGTATTGTTGGATATATGTATATGTATATATATATATATGTATGTATGTATATGTGTATATATATATAGGTTCTGATCAGCACCTAACTTGACAGTGATTAAAATGGTCGAATCAGCAGTCTCTTTTGTTGGTCCTTCAAAGCGAGTTGCTTTCAATATGAGCTTTCTTTCTATGTCTAATTGGGCTGATTATGTTAGTATAGCAGTCACACAAAATGCATGCAAACTCTCTCTTTCTCTCTCTCTCTCTCTCTTGTGGATGTCGACGTATCAATTTATCTATTAAATGCAATGCAAAACTTTGCCGTGGTACCAAAAAATGTTGCAACATTTGTTTGTGGCATGAGAAGCGTTATTAATGGCGGGCATAAGGATGTGAACGCCAGTGGTATGCAAATTACCTGTGGTGGGTGGCTAGGAGGGCCATCCACATTATCTTACCTACCAGTGGAGACGGAAGCCGTTGCCCATTAATGGAAACACGATTACAAATGGCGGCAAGGCATACGCCACTAGTAACTTGCAACAGTTGCGCGCCAATGTGAGGGTGATTACTAGTGGTGGGTGTGGCTTCTGCCACTTGTATGCCTTTTGTGATTGCCACTGATAGTCAGCTTTGCAATAGTTTATGTTGTTTGCTCTTGAATTTTTGATCTATTCTATACTAATTTTTGTACTTGGTTGTTATGTAACATTGTCGATTATGGATTTATTCATGAAGACTGGCATGATGTCTTCTCTCAAAAAAGGGTTCAAAGATGGTGATTCATCTTGAACTGGACAACAATCAAGAGTGTGGGACGCGCGGTTTGTGTCAAGACAAGGACATATTTTATACTCCCTCATTCCTAAATATAAGGTGTATAGTTTCTTTGAAAATATTAAACTTAGTTAACTTTGACCGTATTTGTAGATAAATATATCAATATAAATTATATCAACACAGTATGATCAGATTCATCCAGAAAATATTTTCATACCGTAATTATTAAATATCATAGATGTTTATAGCTTTTATTATAAATTTGGTAAAAGTTGAATTTTTTGACTTTTTAAAGAAAACTATACACTTTATATCAAGGTACGGAGGGAGTATATAAAAAATAAAATTCCATTACAAAAATTCAGTCTAGCGAACCATCATACATGATTAGAGTAGGGCATGTACAATGATATTATTTTGAGACTGCCACATAAGATATCTTCTGAGCTGAAGGAAAGAGAAACCAAAAGAATATGCTTATGATTGCATTCTCTTGATTAGGAGATTATCACGTAGCAACAATATGCCTCGCTATATTTTAAAAAGTATGTAATTATTATAGATAAGATTAAGAGATAATAATTATGGACCATATTTTTATTGCATTCTCTAGATTACGTGGTAGCCTGGCAGACTTAATATAATGCAGCCTTATCAACCATTATGCATATCCTTAGTAGCACGTTCATCAGCTTACATAAGATTAAGATTGAGAAAACCCTGGATACTTAGAACTGGAACCGACGACAAGACAATAAATTTCGATAATTAAAAAGTATATCTATGTTAAATTATAACCATATGTTTTTTATTAAACGTACATGGGATGTTGTAATGATATTATTTTTAATACAAGATTGCTCTACTACTAATTAATACATGCAATATTGATTCCCAATGGTGGACTGTCGAGACAAACGTTCCACCCCATACTAGATATTCGTTGATCCCCTAGCTAGAGTATAAGCACCCACATTATGGTTCTTTGTTTCATGTTTGAGAACCATCATATGGAACACATGAATCATCTAGAGTCCGCTTCTCCTAAATTGCATTGATTAACTCCAAACAAATAAACCTGTGACAAAGCCGACACACACTCAACTATGCGGCTAGCGCAAGTCCCTCATTGGACACTAGTGCTTCCAAAGTCACCGTGTCAAGGACACCTTTTACACGCACCCCAGATGCGCCTGGGAACATGTTGTTCGCATCTCGTATTATAGTTACGTAGGCATCACCCATATTATTATTTTCTAACGTTGCATCAACATTAACTTTAATGCATCTCTTCGATGGTGCCTGCCATTTAGTCGACATTGAAATCGAGCTTTGCCCTAGTTGACACGGTCCAAATCGCCGTCCTATCTAAGTCAAGTATGCTATGAAGTTGTAGATGTAGTTATGAGTTGGCACCAGTCTTTGGAATATATGTTTATGTATGATTTTCCTGCGAACATGACAGATCACCCATAGAGTCACCACTTCCCTCACAAACTCATCATGATTCACCATCTCCATCAACGTGAAGAACCACTGCAGGCCGATGGCTCCATCATTGCGACTAGATGCTCCATGATCAATTCATCCCTAGTGCCTAGACGCAACGCATGTGTAAATGAGTAAAGAGTGCCTCCAGGAGTCTATATGAGCTAGCATATCTATTGCGGTTAAAGAATGTTATGACATAGAAACATCCTCAGTTTCAAAGGAACTTCAGCTTTCACGAGCTTCATCCGTTGTTTTCCTTGTGCAACAGAGGAGCCTACTCTCCCCTTGAGGCAGTCCCCGCACTTCTTTTTTGTTCTTGCTAACAACCTGCATGATGATTTGATTGTGAACAGATCAATTTTATCATAATACCGAACTCATAATCCTTCTCTCTACACAGTTGTATTTCTCGGCCGTAACAATAATACAAAATATAAACTTAAATCCAAGTGGGACTTTTTGGTAAATAAAATTCAAGTGGGTCTTAACGATCAGATTGAATATCTCAATTCCTCGACCGTGTGACTTAGTCACACCTCATTGTTGATAACTACACTGCGATAAATGTGAAATAGGCAAACCATCAATGAGAACCATTTAAGCTATGATAAGAGATCATTTAAAAAAAATGGTATGATAAGGGGTCTTTAAAATAATGCTATGATAAGAGGTACAAAGAGAAAATATTTGTTTTGGTCGTAAGCAACAAATAGTGATTATTCATTTGTGAAAAACATATATTTGGGTAGTCAAGATTTTCTTACATCAGCAAAAAAAAATCTAACATCAACAATTAATATACAAGTCATGTTTTTAAATAATATAATTTTATTCATCACATATTATTTCAAGTATTACTATGTTGTATAATTTCATATGAGCATATTCATGTGGACAATAAGTTGTTACAGTTCTGTAGCAGAGAGGGTGGAACATAAAAAAAAAACATGTAGAATAATATGTATGAAGTTTAATCACTCAGATACATTGATTGACCTTGTAGTTTAGTTACATGCATCACTGCCTTCAAATAAAACACGTACATTACAAAAAAAAATCACACATGCCCGCACATCTGAATTTTCAAGTCAAGTACAATGTTGGATATACTAGCTTGCAACCTGCATTATCGGTGGATCTGCATAGGGACCATGGAGCCACCCGTCGGCAATGATCCTGTAGGCAGACTCCGTGAGATGGAACCCATCCCACTGAAGCGCTTGAGATGGATCTGTACATGCCGCCACACCCGGTTGGCCGCACCCTGTGTTGAAGTCATATAAGGAGGGCCTCCCGCACCACAACAGGTGAGGAGGGTTGTGCTACTGTTCAATCCTGCGAGACGATGTGGGAGGATTAAAAGGCCGCATCTTTGCTCTTGTGTCACCATTTCAATTTCACACCATTTTAGTTATGAACTGCAGAAGACCTAAATTAATCAAAAGGGAGTAGCAGCTCACCAAAATGCCCTGGCATATCCAGAAACGCAAGGACCGGTCGGTAGTACTCGGCAGTAATGATCTTCGTGTGTGGGTACTTGTGCCGGAGTGCCTTGATCCGCTGGCGGAGGAGAGAGTTCTGGTCGCGTCCCAGCCTGTTCCCACTCTTGAGACATCCATGCCGATCGTACTCCGCCTTGTTTGGGCTAGCCAGCTTTGTGAGAATTGGCGGTATGCAGCCAGTCGGGAAGACGTCCGCTACCACTATGTACTTGGCACCTTCTTGGATCAGTCTCTGCAGGTGCAGGGGATTGTCAACTCCTCATTTTATCTTGGCTCATACACTAATATATATGAATATATTGTGTCAGTAAACACAATAGATCCATTCCTTGTATTCATTATTACAGTACGCATTGGTAGCTTATAAACTGATAGTTCTCTAATTAATAGTTTACATCATTTTTGTAGCAAAATTTCATATTGCAATTTGATTTTGTAATCTTGTTGCACTGTAATTAGTATTTTTTTGTATTTAACGCTAAATTAGACAATGGGGATTTATTTTGTTATCAGCAGTTAGGGCACATTTTGGGCAGTGCATTGCAAAATGGACAGCTGAACTTTTAGTATAATTTATATATATAATGTTATTATACTATTTTTCCAGTAAAATTATATTTTTAGAATTCAAATTTTTTATCAAATAGATAAAACGAGATAAAACTAAAGACAAGACAGATTTTTGCGTGATAAACTCTTGTGGGAAGAATTCATGGACGCAAGTAGAGTAACTTCACTATGCCAGAGAAGCATTACAATTATAAGATGGCATGACGACAGTATGTGCGACTAACGTACATCTCGATCGGAAAAGAATCAATAGAAGGAGAATAGTATGGTACTCCCTCCGTCCCATAATGTAGTAACGTTTTTTCAGCCATAATGTAGTAACGTTTTTTCAGCTATCAAAAAACGTTACTACATTATGGGACGGAGGGAGTAGCAAATAATAGTCTTTGGGTACAAGAAAACGGGTTGTACTCATATGTGTGAATCCTTATACCCCTTGTACTATATCAATATGAGAAGGTACCTTGTCATCTTGGTCATAATTTTCATCACAATTTAATTTTTTTACATTATTATAGTGCCAAAAATACATATATAGCTCGAAAATATTGTTTGACTCATTTTAATAAATATTCAACATTAATTAGTTCTAAAACTAAATGTTGGAATTTTCTTATGTAATATACTAGACACTTTTTCTCTAATTTTTACAGGACAGAACTCCATTGATTCTAGCCATATAATAAAGAACAAAACTTCGAAATGATGCTGCGAAAACAAAATTAGTACAGGATAACCAAGTCTTGTGCTGCAGAGTTTAAAAGTCAAAAGAAAAACTTGTTGAGGGAGCAGTAAACTGTGAGAATTAAAGGAAAAAATGCACTTTCCATCCATCATGTTCACAGTATAGTACCTCTACGCCTCTGGAGATGCTGTCAACAATTTGAGGAACATAAACTCTGGCTTGTTCAACAGTCCTGTTAGACATAAGGATGTTCCTGTAGTCATTTGATCCAAACTCTCCCATGACAAACAGGGAGCTCGCGAAGCAATCTGTACCTTGTCCTGCAGATGCCATCGATCGTACGACTTGTTAAATTACATGGACGTAAGCAGTGTCCTTTCTGAAAAACGTGTGATTAAGGAATGGAGATGTTTAGCCACCTTACCCTTGCAAAGCGAAGGCTTCAGTTCGTGGAACCACGCGAGCTGATCGTCGAGGGAGCTGTTGATCGGCGGGTTTAAGGTCAAATTCTGTCCCTGCAGGTATGTCAGGTTCAGAGCCGGCGCTCCTGCCACGGCGAAGTTTACTCCGGTGGAGAAGTTGCTCCCCTTGGCGAGATACGGCGGCACGAAAGGCAGACCCAGAGCTTCGGCTGAAAATGAAGCAACGATTAGTCATATCATATGTAAGCGTTTATATTATATGTAAGCTCTCTCTCTCTCTCTCTCTCTCTCTCTCTCTCTCTCTCTCCAAAGATTGACTTGTAGACAGTAATTGACTAAGATTGTTGTTACCGATGAAGTCCAGCACCAGGCGGCCGTCGGTGGCACGTCCGGTGGGTTGGCCGAAGAAGGTCTCACCGTAGGGGAGGTTCTCGAATGGTAGAGGACCGGGAAAGACGGGATCATCCCACAGGACCAAGTTACCGGTGTCGGCGTAGGAATCGCCGAAGCTGATTATGGAGGTGAAGCGGCTCCGGCCGCCACCGGAGTAGGCACCGCGGAGGCACGATAGGATGAAGAGCAAAAGGAGCACTGCGTGAGGTGGCCTCATACTTGGTTGCTTCCCTGCTGTAGCAAACTTGTTTGCTGCCTGTAAGTTGAGGGTTTCATGCTTGGTTTCCAAATGCTATATATAAGCAAAGCATACCGTGATAAACAAGGCAGCCAAGGTACGAATAATATTCCCTCCGTTCCATATGATTTTCCAGTCAATGAAATGTATGTTTCTCCGCATGTACGAATTTTTAGGTATATACATTTTTCTCCGGGGACAATGTTATGACTTTTGCTAACTGACGCATCAACTTGTCACTTATTTATTCAAGAACATATGACTTGCAGATTGTGAGACTTGACTAGTTGGATATGCAGGCCCATTATTCTCTCTTTGACTAGAACGGAGGGTTGTATTATATCCCCTCATTTGTCCACAGACACGTTCGAGCGTGTTCGTGAACAGATGGCGCGAGCACATGACCGCCTAACATATTATGTATTTTCCTGCTGGTTGCGCCCAGGCGGCAGCGTCCGCTTCCGTTCCTTCAGCTGTGGTGGTGTGTGGCAGCGACGGTAGGCGATCGGCAGTGGCGGCAGGGCGGTCTCGATCTGGTCCCACATTGATTTAGTGCGTCTCGATCCGACATCCTGGTAGTTCTTGTGTGTGGTGACGACGGTCTGCGGCTCTGCTCGCATCACTTCGGAGCCGGGCCGGCGGCCCTGGACATGGCAGCGGTGCCCTCCTTCTTCCGTCAGAGGTGGGCAGAGAGACATGGTAGATCTTGGGATCACGTGTCTCACAAATTAATCGGTCCAGCGGTATGGTGGTCTTTGCGCGAAGTCGTCATTCTATATGAGGTCCTCTTCGGTATGACCATCGACGAGTTTTGGACTACTTCCAAAAAAAACAAGCATTTGCGCATATGCGCTAGCTTTTTGGACACCTTGACTGGATAGGGGTCGGTCGTGTGCACCCGCAACATTAACATAACCAGCTTCACAAGGGTATCGTAAAGCTTTATTTTTGTTGACACCTTGGGACATATTTGTACCAAGATTTCCAAGGGATCAACATATGCGGAGAATGTCATGGCGTGATTGGAAGACCCGAAGGTGGCAAAGGCGGGGTATTGGATGTGATGAAGACTTTTCTTCACATGCAGTTGTTCAGACTTAGCTTGAGGGAAATGTTCCCGTCCAAACCAGACACGAGTTCCTGGGAGCCCGGTGGTACGTGACTTGTAGTATGGGCCTCTATAAGTGGGCCGGCAGCATTGGAGAACTTCTTTGTTGGTGGTGCTCCTTTGAGTACCGAGTCATGATTCCTATGATGAAGACCCAAGGTCTGTCCTTTATTTGTTTTGCTTGGCAGTGGTATTGTCGAGGACATTGTTTTGGTGAAAACCCAAGACCCTTCATCGCGCAACGACAACGCTAATTGTGCATTGTATCTTTCCTAGAGAAGTTGTTTTGGGGAATTTTATTTGCAATCCGGGTGCTATCTTTGGTGATGGTTAAAGTGTTGCTACTGCGTGTAATTGATCACCGTGGTGGGTCTTCTTTTTTCTCATTTTTTTTGTTTTTTGGATGTGTGCATTCTGGATGTTTTTAGGCAGGGTGGTGATCTGCGCCGGTCGACCGGCCCAGTTTGTACTGGTTAGACTGTAGCCGTTCGATCCCCGCGATACAACGAATCATATTTATGCGCACCCCTTCGGAATATATGGTTGCAACGTTTGCGGTACCGTTGCAACATTTGCGGTACATTTGTAACTTTTCCGGTACATTGATGTAACATTTTTATTTTTTGCGTTTTTTGCAGCAAAAAAATGGTGGTAGAAAATTTTAATCGCTGGTGGTAGCATTTTTTACTATCGGTTTCAACAAAAAATCATAACATGTCGTCGCTAATCACTTTAAGAGGATACCACGCGCGTTGCTGCGGGAATCAACTACAATATATTTTGATTGTAGGGAGCATAAATAGTTGAATTAAATGTATAAACTAAAACTAAAAATACTACTATATCTATTATATTTAATTATTGTGTAGTAAAAAATATCTATTTAATATAAGTGACATGATACAATGAAATATAATTCTCATTCATGTTGATTGAGCCTTGATGTGGTGGCATGTGTGGTGAGATAGATTTGTGTATGGAAATAACTATTAATGAAAACCTTTATCTCATGCATATTATGGTGGGTCTTTGATGAGATGTCATGTGTGCATGTTATGATAATAAAGGTAGTGACTTAGTGGAGATGTTGAGATGGACACTTTGCATGTTGAGAAAATTGAAAGCAACTTATTAAGAATGTAAGTTTTTGGTTGTAGCAAAAACCTTCAACGATAATAGCAAAAATAGACAACAGTGGAAAAAAAAGTTAAATGATTAGAACATTATGCGTAGCAAAAAAATCCCTAGATATTCTTTTGCAGCAAAATCATCCCATTGGTTGAAGCTTTTTTAACTTCGATTGAAGCTTTTTTAACTTCGGTTGCAATATTTGCGGTATGGTTGCAACTCTTTTGGTACATGGATGTAACAAAAATTTATAACGGTTGCAACAAAATTCGGTACACATCATCACTGATGACATTTCATCTTTTTTGTTGTATCAAAAATCATTAGTAGCATTTTATATCATGCTATCAAATGGATGTGCTTAGCAATAAAATACATCTAGATACATCCGTTTAGTGAAAACTAACATAGATCAACATAGTAGCATTTTAGTATGATAGTAGTATAGATAATAGCATTTTAACATTACGGTTATAACATTTATGATAGATGTGTCATACGTAGCAAAAGCAGGAACAGTGGGTGTTGATGGGCTTGGCCCGACCGGCCGAAAAAGCTTCGGCCGGTCGGCCAGCCACGATCACTTCTCTTTTAGACACTTATTGGTGCAGAAGATGGGTGTAAATGATATTTGCTTTGATATTAATATATTACTCACATACACGAGTGGTGGGCGACAAGTAGCGGCTTTGTTTTGGGTGAGAGTGGAGTGAAGAGTGAGTTTTTCTTTTAGAGAGAAGTACAACGTAGACACTTACATATACAAGTATACATTCACTTATATGAACGCATATATGCACACCCTATCTTTATGAGCATCGTCGCAATACTGAGCCGGCACATCATCTTGAGATTAACAAAGTCATCACCTCGTCTTCGACGGAAATGTCTTCTCCCACTAAAAGCACTTTACCGGAAAGCCTGAAATATATTCAGAAAAATACGAGCATCAATGTCAAATATGCAATTTGAACTCTAGTGAAGTGGGGATACAACCATCCACCTAACCAACTCAACTACAGATTGATTCGCGTGAAGAGTGAGTTAGGGGTTAAAAAGGTGGATTGTCGTTATTTTATTTTATTTTTCGTTATTTCAAGCTGACATGACAGACAGTCCAAATTCCAAATTCGGCTACTACCCCTTAGTTTGGTGTCGGACTAGAAAATTCTAGACTATCCGGTCTAAATAGGTGTCCGCGTTGGATGACTAAAAATGTTGGAACCGCACAACCCCTAGAGATGTCCTAGCAGTTTAAACGATTCAATTGTTGTTTTGACCATTTTGAAGAAATGTAGGCCTTTGTCTCTAAATTGCGTAAATAATGATTTTGTAAAGAATAGAAGGAATTGATCTAAACTTGTGTTTATTGCTTGTGGGCAAAGCCCTATTTATACAAGGATTTGGGATGCCAATGGCACCTGTTACAAAGGACATGACTGTTACAAGAGATGCAATTGTTGGGAGAGAGAGATTGAAGAGGTGTCTATACATAAGAGACATGACTCTATGGAAGGGATGCTTTGGGCATATTGGCAACTGCCTAGATTAGTTGCAAACTATTCCTAACACTCCCCCTTGCACAAAGCTTCATCTTGTATTCCTTGTATAATCTTGAAAATGTTGGTCTTGATCACAAGCGTGTATGATCTTGTATAACTCCTCCAAAAACCCTGTGGGAAAAATATGAGGAGAATAGTATATATATGTTGCTAAAACTCCTTCAAACCCAGTGGAAAAAAATAAGGAGAAAATGATGCAACATATAATGATTATTGTCTCCTTGATAACTCATATGAGAAAAACCTTTGAAGAAGGAGAAAAACTCATTGATGAGTTCGGAGAACAATATATATGCTTGGTATACTTTCATTTAAAATCCCTATTGGGGAATGTTGAAAGTATTGCATATATCACCTCATTAAAACCTTTTATGAGAGATTTCGAGAGAAAGCTCATAAGGAAAAGAGTGTGATCTGATATGTCATTGAAAACTCCTTTAAACCCCAGTGGGAAAAATATAAGGAGAAAATGAAATGACTTATGATGGTAATTGTCTCTTTGATAACTTATATGAGAAAACCTTGAAAGGACAAAACTCAATTAGTAAGTTTAGAGGACAATTAATATGCCTTGTATACATCCGCTAAAAACCCCAGTGGGGAAAAATAGGAGGTATGACATATATTCTTGTGTTGATATTACCTCATTAAAAACCTTGATGAGAACCTTGAGAGTAAACTCATAAAGGGAAAAAGAGTATAATATAATGTTTGTATAGGTTATATTTCTGGAAAAGACTCCCCCTGATCCTTCTAATTTGGGGCAATATGCTTAGTGATATTGCTTCTTATATAACCCCTTTGCATCTAAGCAACACAAGTATTATTATCGTTGTATATAATAGTTGGTGATTCAATAGAACCAATTCCACATAAATGTTGTATGTGGTTTATCATTCTGCAAAGCAACATATATTAATATGACGTCATGTATTTTAGAATGATTGGTTGATGTAGCCACTAAGGTCTATTTTAAAGACTTCCATATGATGGCTATCACATCAAGTGAGTACACGACGTGTGTCTACGATCTGACATACTGGGGATCTGATCGATGTATCCGATGATATTGGTGTTCATATTTAATTGAAAAACTAGGACAATGTGTTTTGTGCCTTGGAGATATCAAAGATATTCACGAGTCCAAACCAATTGTGTTTGGTGGATCTAGTGGCACTAGAGTATGGAACCTTGGGTTCCAATATCTTATTTCCATCTTCTCATGGTTTAAAATGGATCTTTCTCTACGTCTAGAGATTGAACAACCATGAAAGTTATAGATGGATAAGACTTGTTCATGTCCAATATATTCTGGATATAGACAACATGGTGTATCATAATATATGAGTGAAGGGGCTCGAATTGTAGCTGAAGCAAAGTTTGTTTTTTACTTACATCCTTCATCTCAAATTCCGTCTATGGATGATTACGTTCTTCATCAATATCGTGTGTGTTGTCAATGATGTTATAATCATTACCATGCACTGATAGTGGAATCCTAATGAGGATTTGTTGATGAACACGCATGAGAAATCACCACTATTGGAGCATCCTTTTGCATAAGGAACTCACTAAGTCGATTGTACCAAATTTATTTCGACTATTGTAAGTCATGTAGTGACTTATTGAGTTTACACAAAACATGTTGCATTTTCATTTAAGATTCAGCATTGGAACTCCCATGAGGAACTTATATGTTTGAATCAAGTGACACATTAATATATGTGGTCACTACATCTATCAACTGCATAAATAGATGATTTGTACTGCCATTGAGATAATTATCGGAAATTGATTTCACTTGTGTATGGAGAATTAATTTGGGTATCTGCGTAAACCCTTATGCTACAAGCCTTTCTATTCACCACATGTATGTTCTCAGTCCACTTTAGGATAAAAACTAGTGTAGGTATTACTTTTGTGAATACCTTCCTTTTATCGAGCGAGGCTATTTCTTCTTAGATTGCATCATTTGTTTGAGTCCAGTCCGAGCGATTATTATTTAAACTCTTCCATGGCCATGGTCTTTGGATCCGGATCATTGTAAAGGTTGTTTGCAATCATGAGAAATTTATGCCGACAATTGTAGGCTTTCATTTATATGATTCTCCAGAATGTATAAAATTTTGGTGAAATCTTGTTACCCTTGATGACTCTTCGTGTTTCCCAATACGGTTGAGTCTAGGTTTCCGATGTCCCATTCATTGTGTGCACTATTAAGCTGGGTTATGGAGGTTTCCCTCTCATTGGGTATATACTACCCATTAGGTGTCTATCAACGTGAAGTTGACTTGCATTTACCGAGTCAGAGGCCTCGATATCCTTTGTTGCTTGCGGAAAGCTGAATCCTAATATGTTGTGGCCGTACTTCTACCCTTCTTGTTTTGAATGAGTAGTTGAGTGGTTTTTGTTGGTACCTCCACTCTTTTGGGCGCACTTTTGTAGGATTATAGGATTTAGTGACACCGTTATAGTCGGTAAATGAGATTGGCAGGTTATTTTCAATGTGTTGCAAATCTTCTAAACAGTGGGTTTAGATCTTCGAGTACATGGATTTGAGGTGGAAATGTGTTGAATCATTCCAATTGATTTCCTGGCATTCTTTTTGGTACTTAATATCTCCCTCTAATGCCTGGAAATGTTCCTCATTGAGAAAATGAGCCATGAATAACTCCCCCTGACAGGGGCTTAAGGTATTTATAGATGACGGAAATACAGTTATTCCTCACATAGATCCCAATTTTATGTGAAGAGCTATTGATGTATGCTATAGTGGTGATATCGGTATGGAACCGAATTATCGCAGATGGGAAATACTTTTGATTTCCACGTACTGATTTTAGAGGGGGCGTACTACGATATGTAGTATGTTACAGTTGAATTAAGTCAGCAGAGTGTAAAACTGCATGACTCCAACGTGAAGTTGGTAAGCTACAATTCCGAAGTAAAGATCATGCAATGAGCTTAATTATTTGGATACATGATGCTATCAAACCATTTTGAAACTGGACATATGGGACAAAGTGCTAAATTTACATCACAGGGCCATGTTCATGGCACGCAAAGAGATTTGCAACATTGTCCATTCGAATTTCATTGAAATTGATCTCTAGGATAATGAGTCAATGGTTCATATGGGTAGATGCACACAGAAGACCATCGTGTAGATGTGCCTTTTAGAACCATGGAACAACCTAAATAGTCCAATTAATGGTTAAGAAGTACCACTTTCCTCGGCTTGATGAGTTCAAGGAATCTGAGTGGTTAAACACTTTAAGGTGCATGGACCTTAAAATTAGCTTTCCTTGTCACATCTAGTGCACATAAAATCCAAATATTGCTAGAACTTAGTATCATTTTGGGCATGATTAATGGAATTGTTGATAGTTTTCATTTCAAGTCATTGTCAGAATGACCAAGGCGAGTGTGCCAAGTTTGTCATGTAAATAACATTCTGGAAAACTATCTTGTATGCAACATGTGCTACGGGTTTTGAAGTATGTGTAGTGAAATTCTGATGATACATAGAGGACGTGATTTTATATCTGTTGCACATGGTTAAGAGAATATATTTCTCTTTGTTGTCATCATGAGTTTCTATATAGAAACTATTTTGACAGATATCTCTATAGTTTAGTGGGATACGAGTTGAACCTGGACTCAATAAAGAAATCCTTGATGGTTCTTGAGTATCCATAGGGACATTAATATGAATCAAATTGAACCAATAATTACATCATCGCGTCTAGCGATTGTTAAAATATCTCTTTCTCTCTAAGTAAGAGTGGAGATGTATATTTTACTGCCCTAACTATAGAGTTTGTGGTGCATATGTCCACAAGGCACTTATACTCTTTCATCAGATTGACCCCCGTAGAAATCTATATATAGTTTTGAAGATTCTTAATATGAGAAATTTTTATTAGATATATAGAACACATACAAATGCAATTGTATCAAAGTGCTGATACACTATATTGTGATAAACAATATATGATGACAACAACAACAATAATAATATGCTTATTACAACAACATATAATAGACGTAGGTATAATTTATATGGGGATGGAAGACTAGTCAAAGTCTCCAAACATGTTTGTCGGAGTGTACTCGATTATCATGTTCTCCGTGCCCTTGGGGTCATGTGATAGTTGGACAACCTTGATGTTGCACTCTTCTTTATGAACATATGGCGAACAACAAGCTTTCATGGTACTATCATTTTGAAGATTGAAGTAGCTTCAAATCTTTGCCCTTGGGTAGGTTGGTTATGTCCCATGGATTGCTAGCAGAGATACAACAAATGTCGTGGGATGTGGCATTTGGATGTGCTATGCATGTAGCATTCACACCTTTGCAAAACTTAGTTGTGTTTAACTTTTGCTTTTAAATGCCCTTCCCATGATCTCAAGCATGTGACTTGCACTTCTTGTTGTGTTTCTGCTTACCTTTGAAGTTCTTTGGATGGCATGTTGATAAGCCATCGAACTTATTGTTATTTGGAAAATTCACATGTACTTCGGGCAAGAGAGCAACACACACTAAGTGTTGATGATCATTCTTCATAAGAAGATCTCATGTTTTCTGCCTAGAGAAGTATATGGATTAGGTCCAAATAAGCATGGTAGTTCCATTAATATAGTGTGTTCCTCCTCAAGAGGTTCAAGTACCCTATAAATTCCATGGGACGCAGGACTAACCTTGACGTCTATCTCCCATGTCGGGTTTATGACCATTGAGTGCATGTGACTCAAATTTTATAGCAGTCGTTTTTTTTACATGGGTGAAACCTGAGATTTCTTGATTTACATGTGAGTAAATTTTAAATCAGCATGGTTACATTGTAATACATTTTGCAAAACTATGTGAATTCAAGTGAAGACTTGAATTGTTTCTGTAAACCTCAAATCATATATCATAACATTTTGGAGATAATAACCATTATGTGGAGTACATCTCACATCATTAAGAAGCATAATCTGACATAAAAGTCAGTAGATGCCTTGACCTTAATACATTACATTATGATTTGATTTAAGTATATGAGGGAGCAAATTGAAGGTAGTCAAAATGTCAAATTTGACAAAATGTAGACCTCGCAATAATCTGCCTGTTATGCAGTAGATGACATATTGCCTTGTGATCTCATATATAAATTTGAGGTATTCATTGCTTAATTTTGCATATTAATTCTATTCGAATTAAGTCAATTTTGTGCTTCTCAAGCATTCTTGGACTTAATTGATGATGAATTAATATTTTATTTTGCAAGAAAAAGACATCTCAACTGCAAAATAGTATTATTCTACCATATATATATGTTGTAATAACGTTGCAAATTTGATGCTCAAGTGGAAAACTTGAATGTGCAGACCACGAATTAGATAAGATGGTCTTTGTATCAAATTGCAAGATAATTCAACAGAGTGAATTAATATTTTGCGAAAGAAATTCAATCTTAATCGCAATATGATTGTTGTTACCAAATGGATTTGTTGTAGGGATTGCAACAGAGCAAACACATTGAACATGTCATGAATTCGAACAATATATTCGAAATAATCATTTATAGAATATAAATGTAATGTAGAGAGATCGATCCAGGATACACTAGTGAAAATTAGATTGCCTTAAAGGCCAGCCTATTAAGCCTTGTACTGTCTAAGGACGGCAATTTCTGAGTGTATCAGTTTTGTGAGGAAAATACAGAACAAAAATCGAGAAATAGCACCTGGGGCTTGTAGCAAATAGATCAAGAATTTATCTGCTTTAGTTGTTATGCTGCATTTTGGCTACGCCAATTTATCAGCAGATTGAGTCAATCGTGAATTTGTTCTTTCATTTCTCCTTCCATGCTTGCAACCTGTTGCCCTTTTCTTCTTTCTTGGATCAACAATTTCGGAGAAGAAATACGCTTACATGTGTACAGATCGATTGCTCTTGGTAGAACAAATGATGCTCTTCATTTTATGATCTTGGCCGGGCTCCAGAAGTACTAGGACTGAAACTGAAGATTAGCCTACGTCATGTACCTTGAAATTGCAGGGATCTATATGTGAACATAGACAAGTAAATTGCTAAATAAAAGTAGTAAGAGATAAGAATCCCCCCATTTATCTCTATCTCCAGTGCAGTTTCAAATCGGGAGTTCTTCCCGTAATCGCTGCTACTGCCGCTTGTGATGTGCTTGCCGGCGTTCACTGACTGTAACGTCGGCCAAAAAGGGCACATAGGCTTTGCCGTTGCGCTGTACGGAGCCGCCGCTCCAAGCACCGGTCGTTGGTTGCTGCGCGTCTTAGTGCTGGTGCCGTCGGCCTTCATCGCTTTGAAATCGCACTCGACGCCACTGGCGGCCTTCATCGCTTTGAAATCGCGCTCGGCCTTCATCACTGCTTTAGCGGCGAGTCGTCGCGTCGCAAGGATGCGGACCAGGAGTCTGCCGTCCGTCGTCTCCTTGGGGCCGTGGTCCAAGGCCGACTCTGGGCTAGGGCGTCCGCCGCCTGACGGGACTGTCTCTTCCAGTCTTCCGTAGGCCGGCTTCACGCGCTCGGAGGAGCAACGCCGGCGGCCGCTCGAAGAGGGTCAGGCGTGGGGGCGTCGAAAATACTCTGCTGTAGAGCGTGCTGGCATGCAGCGGCATGCATGAGTCGCGTCGGGAGCCGCTTCAGCGTCGTGGCCTGTGGGGGTTGCCTTCCGCCATGGGCTAGTGCGCCGCCGGGGACCTCACCATGCGTCGAGACAAGGGTTGTGCGGGAGCGCAGCCAGCGCCGCCGGTCTTCTCTTTTCATGGCCTAATCGCTCGCTGGTTAGGGAAAAGTTGCTGATAAGGTGTAAAGAATAGAAGGAATTGATCTAAACTTGTGTTTATTGCTTGTGGGCAAAGCCCTATTTATACAAGGATTTGGTATGCCAATGACACCTGTTACAAAGGACATAACTGTTACATTCATTTGCCTATAAGGCGTTGCCGCCTATTGCAAGATAGGTTCAAGCGAACCAGAAGTACAGGGGGCACAGAAAGCAGAAATAAAAAAAAATAAAAAAATAAAACTCTCCATAATACAGAACACACTAACAAGGAGAACAAGGAAGGAAAACACAACACAACACTACAAAGAGCACCGCGAGGAGAGACGAACTGCGTCAGCCAGCCGAGACCAAAGCAAGACACTGCAACCGACGGCGTAGTCGAAAGGCACCGCGCATCCGAGACTGCACAACGCCGCGACACCACCTGTGTCGGGGGTGCAGTCGAAGGGGCACGGGAGACCGAGATGACGCCCCGCCACCTATGTGCCAACAGCTTAGTCGAAGGACATCGCCAAGCAGACAAAGCGATGGCACTGCATCGTCGACGCAATCGAAAGGCACCAGACAACCGAGACTACACAACGCCGCGACACCACTTGTTTCGGGGGCACAGTCGAAAGGTTACCCGGGGCCGAGACGACGTCACAACACCTCATGTGCCACCAACGAAGTTGTAGGGCACCGCCTAGCAGAGACTCACCAGACGAGCACACGAGCACAACACACATCGCCGTCGACCCCAGAATGGTCGCACCACCAACCGTACCACCATCGACCCCAAACAGGTCGCACCACCGCCGCCGACCACCAACCTCAAACCAACCAAGAACCACCCCAACCCACAGGCAAGCAGCATGGATCAGTGTCTCTGAAGACAGGCGCCACCAAGGTGGGAACGACATCGACGTCGCCGCCGTCCGATCCAGGAACTGGATCTAAGGCTTTCGCCCAGAGAACGAACAAAGTGAACGAGGAGACAAGGAATTACACGACGGCACCTCCAAGAAGGGATCCGACACAACAATGTGTCGCTGCCGCCGGCGCCGACAGAAGCCGACGCAGGGCTTTCGCCCATAGCTATTTCCCTCGCCACCCTATTGCTGAGCCATGTCACAACTGAGGCTGGAGCCGTCACTACACGGGGGCAGCCACCCACCAATGCCAACGGAGACCGGGTGCCTGCCGGCGGCCGACTAGCCACCACCGCCTAGCAGAGACTCACCAGGCGAGCACACGAGCACAACACACACCGCCGTCGACATGACTCTATGGAAAGGATGCTTTGGGCATAAGAGAGAGATTGATGAGGTGCCTATACATAAGAGACATGACTCTATGGAAAGGATGCTTTGGGCATATTGGCAACTGACTAGATTAGTTGCAAACTATTCCTAACAGACTTGTTATCAAAACTAGAACTATAAAGTGAAGGATTATGAAAATTTACAACAAGGAAGTGGATTAGTATATCGAAAATCTGACTTGCTCAACCAAGAAGAAGGAAAACAAGGTGACTTTGATGAGAGGAATTGTCTATTTTTCGGGGAAAGAGAGGAATTGTTGTTGGCATGTATATGACTTAAATGTAGGATACGATAAAACATGTTAATTTACTATATCTAGAACAACTTATATTACACCCCGCACCATTGACAACGATTAACATGATCGAGTTTGCAACATGTTTTGTTTGGGCAGGTTGTCTTAACTCTCACTTTAAATAGTCAGGTAACTAATGACACCTTACTAAAAAATTATAACTAGAAAGTAGAGTATCATTGAAAATGTCAACTAAGAGGTGGAATAGTTCATAAGGCTGACTTCTCAGCAATTACTCAACCGAATTAAGAATCGGTAAGATTGAGCTATCTACGAGCAACAGATTGACCATCGCAACGGTCAAAATTATTGTGTAACCCCACCGAGCGCCTTATAGCTTTCACTGAGTCACGTGTACCTAGTCCACGTAATCGGGTTGCTGCTCAGCAACCCTAGCCAGGGATTGCCTTGTTCACCGGGCCTATCGGTGGACAAAACCCCATGAGGCCCAACGGTGGGATTCTTCACGCGGCTTGTGTGTCTCCCTCCATACTGATCGGTGATGCGGAAATTCATCTCAATGTCGGAGGGTTATGGAGGCCGCTTCGTGGCTAAGAGAACTAGTTCCGACCTAGGGCTCCCCCCTGAGGTGGAAAGCGTGGGTGCACAGTTTCCTTGACGTGGACCTCTTCTGATCACCCATAACTATCATATCGATCGGGGTAATGACAATGTCGCCTGCTCTTGTCGACCTGTACCCCCTTCCCAATTTCCTTTTGTGTCGAGTGCATCGGCCTTCCTAATGAACACAAAAATATGACTATGGGGTGTTACGCACAATTATTTTTCTTCACACCAGCGGGTTGGGGCCAAGTAATATCTTGACATTTTCATGGAGAGAATGGTTGGGAATGAAGCTTCAGCACATGAACTGATTCAATATTGTTACGAAGGATAAGCGATATTAGGGAAAAAATTTCCTTATAATTAGTGGAAACATAAGAAATGTCATTATTTTTATAATCTAGTAAAGTTCATTTCTCTCTATGTTTAGTACGAAATCATTCCCACAATAATTTACAACACGAAACATGTAGATGTTACGTAGACCGGTACTAATCATGTGTGTTAGAATGCATTCATTGAACCAAGTAATTTTATATCTAAATTCATGACACCCCAACAATAGAGTAAGTTGCTCAATGTGTCTAGTGGTGATCATGCCATAATTTTCATAATATTTGCTGATGATTCTTTCATAATGGTGCTTGCATTGCAAATTAAAATGACCAAGCTTATTGCAATACTGGAAAATGTTGGGATGAAGAAAAGAAAATTTTGAGCATAATCATATAGTTCATTAAGCCATTTTTACCTTCTCAAACTGGTGCCTTTTACAAAATCTTCCATCAATAAACTCCCTTCTTTCACAAGATAAATCGTTTCCACAATAATTGAGATACTTATTACATGAAACCATCACCTTTCGTATTTTCAGTAATTTCCATGGAAAGTAAAGTACACTTTTTTGTTTCTTTTATAATTAACAACAAAGAAGAAATTGAGGGAGATAAAATTACAATATCTAAAGAAAATACTTCATGCACTCACATCCATGCTAACATCGCTAGCAAAGAGCTTGATGTTTACTGCACACTTATGTTCTTGTTGACATGTCTTTGACCTCCAAATGCATAGGATTGTAAGGCAACAAGAAATCTATATCTCTTATAAAGCAAAACCCCACTAAGATGCATTTATGGTGTCTATCTCAACATGCAAGCTATCCACATCATTCATTATTGTAGCCAATCATTTGTCCACGTCATTCACTAACAAAACCCCAATAAGATGCATTTATGGTATTTATCTCAACATGCAAGCTTACATCACACGCTATTGTAATCAATCATTTTTCTATGTCATCCATTTTCACTTACATGATATTACACCCTTTCAATTTACATTGTAGAGTTTTTATAGAGATTTTTGCTGTAATGCGCGGGGTATTCTTCTAGTTTACCTATAGTGGATGACCTAATATTTATCAACTCGTGAGAGTTGTAGGATGAATGTATTCTCTTTTCAAGCAAGCCCGCAATAAGATACAAGTAGTATCTTGTGACCCAAATACACATAATATGGTTGTTAATTTTATAGGTGCACTAGTTCAGCGACGAGATGGATAATTTGGATGATAGATTGATAAATTGGATGTTATACATATATTTGTATTTTTTTAATCAGTAAAAACAACAAAGTGATAAGATGTAAAAGTGACTGAATCGATGTTGTAATGGATGAAAAGAAGGCATGTATTTCATAGGTTGACTGGTGTCAATTGTTAACATCAATAACTACATTAAAATACATGATATAGCCTTAGGGCGTGTTCGGGAGCCCTCCAACTCCTGGCTCCTTCGGCTCCAACTTTGGAGTTTGACCGAACGATTTAATTGCTGGAGTTTAGCTAGAGAAGCTGGAGCGGAGCGTAGTGCAATTTTTGAGAAGTTGTGGAGCTGGTCATTCGAGGCTCCCAACTTCACGAGAAGATGGAGTTGTATCAAAATTACGCTGAGATGCCACCGCCAAGTCAGCTTACCGGTTCGTTTCTTTCTCCAGCGTCGACACATCCAACCAGCGAGCGCCTACTCGGCCCATATTGAACCCAGATGGGCTGCCAGACCAGGCCAGTGCTAGCGATAAAGAAGTTGTGCTGCCGAACGAATCGTTCGATCGTAGCGCTCTCGCGAGAAGCTGGCTATTGGAAGCTAGCTGTGGAGTTTAAGATTTTGTGGGCAGGGAGGAGTACCGAACAGGCCCTTAGTAGGTAGGGTAAAGTATCATAACCCAAGTTTCTCTATTTAATTGGCTGAAAATAGGATGCGATCTTGTAACTGCTGATAGTCACACCTCGAGGTTTATCGTGCTAATACTAATCTATTGAACACCCCATTCTCTACCGAGGTGCCCTAGTAATTATACTAGACAATCACCACATGGTATCTTATTCTTTTGTTCTTAATCCATAGAGTGGCCTCAATGTCACCTAAGGTGCTTCTAACATTATACTATACATCCATCATATGATCTATTTTTTCAAAGTTCAATATAACATGAACAAGATCAATCCATAAAGAAACTAATAATCATGAATACATATGTAATTTAAGTCTCATCAATGCCAAATATACAAGCATGGATGCAACTTATATGATCAAGAAATAAATAAATGACATATGATGGGACATATGTAGCTACCATTTACAAAACCCTAGTGTCGTGGGTGGACAACTCACGCATCATCATGGGAGAAGCAAGGGGTCTACAAATATGTCAAAGATGAAGATTTCCCCCTCTAGTGGAGTGCTAAAATAGGGTTCTAGATGAAGGTCGCCTACAAACGAGAAGTGTCGACGACTAATGTTTATATATATATGTGTGTGTGTGTGTGTGTGTGTGTGTGTAGAGGGTTTTGGGGTATTTATAAGCCAGAGGCACCGACAAGGCAGCCATGTGATCCTCAATGGTCCTGTACGCCCACTCTAGGCGCCCTTGTACCTAGGGGTACATCTTTAGGGTGCATGCCCCCTGGGGCCAACATTTACAAAACCTTCAAAGATTCCAAATGAAGCTCAACCCAGAGAAGTGTGCATTTGGCATACCATCCAGAAAACTATTATTATTTTTGAACATAAAACGATCACTATTTACTAATATCATCAAGGATAGCACATCTTACAAACCGGACCCTAGGAAATATAAAGTACTACAGATAAGGCTCCACATCTTACAAAAAGGACCCTAAAAAGGGATGAAGAAAAGCAATCGGATCCATCTTCGCCTCGATGGACAGTATCGTCGCCGACACCGGGGACGAACCACTTGGTCCGACGATATCCACCAAGAAGAAGTTATGCCTCGCACTGGAGGAATATGGGGCTGCCTTTCAGCCAGAAGATACCGAGGCGACCTCGAGTCTGTCGACGAAGAACCACTGCAATGGGTTGCGCGCATAACTCCTCTAGGAGACTGCCCTGCAAACATTGGTGTCTTGTCGATCCAGATCAAGCTCCTTCACGTGAGGAAAGCTTCAGATCCGACCACCATCTTCCTCCCCACCAGTTCCCCACTCCACCTCACCATCACCAAGATGGCATGTGGGAAGAAAGGGAGCTGCATGATCCAGCATAAGAGGAGAGGAGCATCGAGCCTATTGGAGCGGGCGTCGACAGAGATCTCCACCGCAGGCAGCACCTCGCCGCCCCAGGAGAGAAGAAGCCACCAAGAAGCTACCGGGAGAGGCCCGAGCTCTCCGGCAACACACACCCGAGATACAGCAAGAAGCCAAACCTAACCACGGGAGCCACGCCCGACACCTTCCCCATCAGTTCTCCTACCGGCCACGCCGGCGAAGAAGACTCGAAAGAGAGTCGGGCAGCTAGATCTGGAAAGGCAAGCGCTCAAGGGGCGTGGGGGAGGAGAGGAGGGAGGAGACGCGCGGGGTGAAAGTGATTCTCATTCCTCCAGGAAACTATTAGGATTCATAGTGTCACAAAGGGGCATCGAGGAAAATCTAGAAAAGATATAAGAAATCATCGGCATCAACCCTTCAGAAATAGTACGAGAAGTGAATAAACTAACGGATTGTGTGGAAGCACTCAGACTCTTCATCGCATGCTTCGGCGACAAGTCAGTACCACTATACAAACTCTTGAGGAAGGCCTACAAGTTCACCTTCGATGATGAAGCAAAGACAACCCTCAACGACCTCCAAAATATGCCACAGAGCAACCCAATCTAGCCTCACCGGAGCTTTTGTACATCGTAACAAGCACATAGGTCGTCGATGTGGTTATTGCTGTGGAACGAGACGAGACCAACAAAAATCCACAGACAACAGTATACTATCTACTACTTCAGTGAAGTCTTGTCCCTATGCAAAAAAGATACCTGCCTATGAAGTATTTATGGCAGCCTGGAAACTATGCCAGTACTTCCAAACAAACCCAATAACGATGGTCAACCCTTATCCCTTTGGTCTCTTCTGGTCCAAAAACCAGCCTTACATATTTTTTCTGCATTTTTTCCGTAAGTCTATGTATTTTATTTTCTTGCAATATACAAATATTGATAAACAGAAATTGCTACTGGAAACTAAATTAGCATGTTAGTTTCATGGACACTAAATTAATAGGTTAGTTCAAATATACTTCAAAAACTTTTCATAACTGGTGGGAATAAGTCATCCTTATTACACACACTAAAAAACTTAAGAAGCGTTTTTTGTGATTTTGTAAAATACATGTTTCTGTTGCGGAGAATATGAAACTTAGGGACCAAAGGTTTGTTTGTATGGAGGATCATTGATCCATATGAAACAATGAGAACGTCCATTGGTGATAGATTTTACACCCTTGAGAAATGGGATTTCTACGAGACCGTGCTGTTTGAGCACAGCCCTCACATATGTGTATGTGGTATATCAACTGGAACTACATTAAAGTTCATCCAAATAGTTTATATGCTCCCCATCAAAGTTTTTAAGCATGTGGGCTAGACAAGTTCGTCAATGAGGACATGAGGTCAGACAGGATTGGTGTGAATATATAATCCTTCCACTACGGCACAGCACGCATACGCCGACGGCTTCCGGCCGTCGGCGTATAGCCAAATGCCGTCGGCGTAGGTCTACGCCGAGGGCCGCCGTCGGCGTATCACCGTCGGCTTAGGTATTCCTCAGGTTAGCCTCCGATGCCGTCGGCGTACCATTGCCGTCGGCGTAGAAATATACGCCGACGGCCAAGCCGTCGGCATATGCTAGGTGGGGTCCACACAGAGACTAACGGCCGTTTGGTCTGGTGGTCAGCTACGCCGATGGCCTGGCCGTCGGCGTTTATTTTTTTATTTTTTTATTTTTATTTTTATTTTTATTAATCTAAGATCATTATGGTTAATCTCAGGTCAAATTGACCTTCGTGGTCAAACTTCCCCTAGGGTCACCCATCCTCACACTACTCCAGCCCTAGCACGCTTAACTTCTCAGTTCCATTCAACATCTACCCCAACTCGCTTAACAGACACTTGTTGATATATGTATCATATCAATCCTATTAAACCTTGTTGATATCTATGTTGTGATGAAATTTAAAAAAAAATGAAACTTCCCGATCGGTTACCTATTATATTTTAAATGTTTTTAAATTATTTTTTTGAAAAAATATATTTCTTTTTAGTTTTGAAAACACATTTTTCATTTTCCGAGTGACAAAAATGGGGTTTTTTGTGAAGATTCTACCAAATATTTGATGTAAACTTGAACCACTTTATTTTTGTAAAATACTAGACCATATTTTATTTACAATTGACCAAAGTTTACATGTAATATGTTTTTTATATACCTCTTCTGAAAAAGACAAATTTCCGCAGATTCAGCTGGAACGGAGTCAAATTTGAACTACATGTACTTGATAGTTTGCTCTTTATTTTTTGAAAAATCATTTCTAGATACACAAGTAGTCATTTCATCAGGTATCCACCAAGACTTTTGTAAGATTCCACCCCTATCTATTATCGGTCATGCCTTCCGTTTTGACCACTTTTTGAAATCGACAAAAATAATTCAAAAAATTAAAAAATTGTAAAACCTTCGCGTTGCATCCTAATTTATGTCTTAGTAACCATACAAAACAAAAAATTTGGAATAAGGCAAATATCTTATAAAAGTCTTTTCAAAATGAGTTATCGAGTATGAAGATTCATGACTTTCAATCCAAATGACCAATGTTATAGCTAGTTTGAAAGGATAGTTTTCCCAAATGATCTCATATTTTGCACATGTGTATATATTATATTAGCCAACAAGTTTGCCAAAAGAAGTTTTTATTTTCTTTGCACGAAAATCCATTTTTCATTTTCCGAGTGACAAAATGGGGTTTTTTGTGAAGATTCTACCAAATATTTGATGTCAACTTGAACCACTTTATTTTTGTAAAATACTAGACCATATTTTATTTACAATTGACCAAAGTTTCCATGTAATATGGTTTTTATATACCTCTTTTGAAAAAGACAAATTTCCGCAGATTCAGCTGGAACGGGGTCAAATTTGAACTACATGTGCTTGATAGTTTGCTCTTTATTTTTTGAAAAATTCATTTCTAGATACACAAGTAGTCATTTCATCAGGTATCCACCAAGACTTTTGTAAGATTCCACCCCTATCTATTACCGGTCATGCCCTCCCTTTTGACCACTTTTTGAAATCGACAAAAATAATTCAAAAACAATAAAAAAAATTGTAAAACCTTCGCGTTGCATCCTAATTTATGTCTTAGTAACCATACAAAACAAGAAACTTGGAATAAGGCAAATATATTATAAAAGTCTTTTCAAAATGGGCTATCGAGTATGAAGATTCATGACTTTCAAGCGAAATGACCAATGTTATAGCTAGTTTGAAAGGATAGTTTTCCCAAATGATCTCATATTTTGCACATGTGTATATATTATATTAGCCAACAAGTTTGCCAAAGGAAGTTTTTATTTTCTTTGCATGAAAAATCCATTTTTCATTTTCCGAGTGACAAAAATGGGGTTTTTTGTGAAGATTCTACCAAATATTTGATGTCAACTTGAACCACTTTATTTTTGTAAAATACTAGACCATATTTTATTTACAATTGACCAAAGTTTTCATGTAATATGGTTTTTATATACCTCTTCTAAAAAAGACAAATTTCCGTAGATTCAGTTGGAACGGGGTCAAATTTGAACTACATGTGCTTGATAGTTTGCTCTTTATTTTTTGAAAAAATCATTTCTAGATACACAAGTAGTCATTTCATCAGGGATCCATCAAGACTTTTGTAAGATTCCACCCCTATCTATTACCGGTCATGCCCTCCGTTTTGACCACTTTTTGAAATCGACAAAAATAATTCAAAAAAAATAAAAAAATTGTAAAACCTTCGCGTTGCATCCTAATTTATGTCTTAGTAACCATAAAAAACAACAAACTTGGAATAAGACAAATATCTTATAAAAGTCTTTTCAAAATGAGCTATCGAGTATGAAGATTCATGACTTTCAAGCCAAATGACCGATGTTATAGCTACTTTGAAAGGATAGTTTTCTCAAATGATCTCATATTTTGCACATGTGTGTATATTATATTAGCCAACAAGTTTGCCAAACGAAGTTTTTATTTTCTTTGCACGAAAAAAATCCATTTTCCATTTTCCGAGTGACAAAAGTAGGGGTTTTTTGTGAAGGAGCTACCAAATATTTGATGTCAACTTGAACCACTTTATTTTTGTAAAATATTAGACCATGTGTTATTTACAATTGACCAAAGTTTCCATGTAATATGGTTTTTATATACCTCTTCTAAAAAAGACAAATTTCCGTAGATTCAGCTGGAACGGGGTCAAATTTGAACTACATGTGCTTGATAGTTTGCTCTTTATTTTTTGAAAAAATCATTTCTAGATACACAAGTAGTCATTTCATCAGGGATCCATCAAGACTTTTGTAAGATTCCACCCCTATCTATTACCGGTCATGCCCTCCGTTTTGACCACTTTTTTAAATCGACAAAAATAATTCAAAAAAATAAAAAAATTGTAAAACTTTCGCGTTGCATCCTAATTTATGTCTTAGTAACGATACAAAATAACAAACTTGTAATAAGGCAAATATCTTATAAAAGTCTTTTTAAAATGAGCTATCGAGTATGAAGATTCATGTCTTTCAAGCCAAATGACCGATGTTATAACTAGTTTGAAAGGATAGTATTCCCAAATGATCTCATATTTTGCACATGTGTGTATATTATACTAGCCAACAAGTTTGCCAACGGAATTTTTTATTTTCTTTGCACGGAAAATCCATTTTCCATTTTCCGAGTGACATAAGTAGGGTTTTTTTATGAAGGATCTACCAAATATTTGATGTAAACTTGAAATGAGATGATATATATTATAATCCCTTGCCAATGTTATTTAATGTATTACTAATATAAGATTAAACGGTTAAACAAAAGAAAAGAAAAAAAAAGAAAAAATGAAAACAGGGCCTACGCCGACGGCCAAAGGTCGGGGCCGTCGGCGTAGCCTACGATGGGCTAACGATGTTACCGCCCGCCGCCACCAGGGCCCACCCGACAGGCCTACGCCGATGGCGGCCCTCGGGCTAAATTTGGCCTACGCCGACTGCTTTGGGACGCCGACGGCCCGTTACGAGGGCTGACGAGTCGTGCCTTTACGCCGACGGCCCCGACATTTGGCCGTCGGCGTAGAGGGAGGCCGTCGGCGTCAACCGCCTCTCCCGTAGTGTTCATTTTTATCCACCATTCAATTCTACCCAACATAAGTATTTCTTGGATGTGAAGAGTTGTGTCAATGTGGTTCTGCCATCTTTGGAGTAGCCGTCAGAAAAAAATGCGTGTACTGGCTGCTAGGGTGTGTTTAGTTGGGGATTCGGTCCGCTCGGCTCGCGGCCGCGTGAGTCGCCTGAATCAGCCGCGTCCCTCCGCCCGCCCTTTCCGCGCAAAATTGCTCCACCCCACCCCGCTCGCTTCCACCAGCGCCGAACCAAATATCCGGCTCTGCTCGTTCACTCGGACCAACACATGCCGGCACATCCAACCAAACACACCCGAAAACATCCGATCAAACTGAACATAAACAAAGAAGCAGTTATCAGCAGCCCAACTTGACATAAAGAAGAAGCATTGCCAAAATCAACTCGGTTTCCGTTTTCTCACGAAACAAAACCCGCTTTCAAGGACCAAACGAAAGAGGATGCACGTTCACTCGTGTTAATCATATCACTATCGAGTTGGTGTTGGGAGGAATATAATTGTCGCATGGACGGCAGCATGTGGCAAATTAAAAACGCTTACAGTATTGTACATGCATTACCCATATTTTAGACGTAGACAACGACAATGATGGTTCACCCTCCGATTTCTGAACTAGTCCACTCCCTAGTTGTGATTTTGTATGTTATACACCGTTCTTTCTAGTTTTAGGTCGATAAAGGTGTTATTACTTATAGTACATAATAATGCAAAAAAGCCCCTAAAAATGCAAAAAAGAAATGTACAGTACATTTTTTCCTTTTCCAGAAAAGATCAAAATACAATGTAATGATTTACACTGTGAATTTCTCTCTCAAAAAAATAGAGAATTGTCCTGCATGGTGTCTTCTAATAATCAGCACAACTAGACATAATAAGAAGCACATGCTACAACGTAAAAACAAAAAGAGACTACAGACTATATATTAAGTTGTAATTAGCGGGCTGGAATATAAGATGTTCAACTTGCACGTATATCAAGTTCGTACAAAATTCTCACAGACTTACATTTGGTTGATTGAAAAATCATACTCCCTTTGTTCATAATTATTAAAAAAAATATTTTTAAAAAATTAAATGTATATAGACGCATTTTAATGTGTTTTTTCACTCATTTCAATTAGTATTTAGTCTATATTGAAATCCAAAGTATCTTATATTTTTTAACGAAGAGAGTACTATATATGTCTTTTATTAACATTTGTTGTGCTTTGTTTAGTATGGTGTGCTTGGCTTATATGAAGCATTTGGGTACCAAGCATGGAAGCCCCAACATACAAGCAGCAAGCAACCAAGTACCAAGTATGAGAACACCTCACACAGCATTCTCCCTGCTCTTCATCCTATGGTGCTTCCGCTCTGCCTACTCCGGTGATGTCCGGAGCCGCTTCACCTCCATAATCAGCTTCGGCGACTCCTTCGCCGACACGGGTAACTTGGTCCTGTGGGCTGATCCCGTCCTTCCCGGTCCTAACCCACTCAACAGCCTCCCCTACGGCGAGACCTTCTTCGGCTACCCCACCGGACGTGCCACCGACGGCCGCCTTGTGCTGGACTTCATCGGTTAGTCAACTACTCTCTACAGGCCAATCTTTGCTGCTCCTGACTAAAAGAAACAGATACATAATCGTCGCTTCATTCATCAGCGGAGGCTTTGGGTCTGCCTTTCGTGCCGCCGTACCTCGCCGAGGGGAGCAACTTCTCCGCCGGAGTAAACTTCGCCGTGGCAGGAGCGCCGGCTCTGAACCTGACATACCTGCAGGGACAAAATTTGACGGTGGACCCTCCGATCAACAGCTCCCTCCACGACCAGCTCGCGTGGTTCCAGAAACTGAAGCCTTCGCTCTGCAAGGGTAGGTGGCTAATTAAACACCAGCCCTTAATCACATGATTTTCAGAAAGGCCAGTGATTATGTCCGAGCGATTTATCTCATCCTACGTCCATGGCGTGTGCAGGAGAAGGTATTGATTGCTTCGAGAGCTCCCTGTTTGTCATGGGAGAGTTTGGAGGAAATGACTACAATAGCTTCCTTATATCCAACAGGACTGTGGAACAAGTCAGAGTTTATGTTCCTCAAATTGTTGACAGCATCTCCAGGGGCGTAGAGGTACTATGATTTGCACAGAATGGATGAAAAGTCCACTCTTCCTTTAATTCCCACAATTTACTACTCCCTCCTCATGTTTTTCTTTTAGTATTTTTAGTTGTGCGACGCATACTTGTTTAAAAGAAATGAACGATTGCGGCACGCTTTGACCATATCAAAATCATTTGAAACTTTTGTTCTTGATTATGTGGCTAGGATCAATGGAGTCATATACTCATAATATAATACAACTTAGAGAAACAAAAGTTAGAAGAATAATTTCCAACGTTTAGTTTCTACACTAATTAAATTGTTGAAAGTTTATTAAAACGAGTCAAATAAACAGGAATATTGAAATTGATATTGATGCCATCATAATTTAGATTGTGTTGATTGTAAACATATTGCAGTAACAGTCCAACTACCTCTATTTTGAGATGCACTGCCCAAAAATGTGGCCACATTGATAACAATATATGTATACATTATCTATTTTTATAATTAAACTACTATAATATTAGCTCTCGCAAATGAGTCTGCACCATTTCTTACTTCTCAGAAATTTAACCTATAATTTAACAAATAAGAGTATTGCTTACGTTCGTGAATAGTTGATATTCATCAAAGTGTGGAATCAAAAGTTTTTACTACGCACTAATTAACATTCAAGGAGGTTCAAATGTGTAAGTAAAAGAATAGTATATTTAGATTACTCATATTATTTCATAATTCAATTGTTTGTGAATTTCTTTTAACACATGTACATACAAAAAATACTAGTCAACAAATCAAAAACTAAAAAAAGGGTGAAGGTGCATATTGGAAACCGCGTGAATATCTAGACGGAATATATTTCTTTTTAAGAACGGAGAGACTATTTAGCATAAGAAATTAAGAAGAATATAATCATTTAAAAGTAACTATAAGGTGCCAAGTATTTATGGTGTAAACATGCGCCGTACGCGCACCCTTTATCACTTTTAAAGAAAAATATTTATAATATAATACGGCTTAAGGTGATGATGGTTGGTGATAGTTTGTACGTCATACTGTTTACCTTAAAGTTAAACAAAATTATGATGGTTGTCACTGCCAAGCATAGAAAAACGATTCGCTCTTATTGTAAAGAAGTTAGCATTTTTTAGTACTTCCAATACTGTTTAGCTACTTGCAAAGTTGTTCTAAGCACATTTTTTTGTTTTATATCCATTGTAAGTTTATATAGCACATGAGCCCTTTTGCTATATGATTTGTATCTCTCCTCTAATATGTATATGTATCTTTTGATTTGTATAACTGTAGCAGTTGCGATAGTGAAATACTCCCTCCGTCCGGTTTTATTAGGCCCAAAGACCATTTCTCTTAGATCAAGACACATAGTAATTTGCTCATATTAATCACTACATCCCACTCCCAATGCACCCTTTCATATGTCAGCTCTCACATGCAACCAATGAATAAATATGCATGCAATGTATTTATTTCCTAGCAATGGGATTAGGAACAATAACTCTCCGTGCAACCAATAAAGAAGATGCATGGGTGCAACTTCCCAAAACAAGGCCTTATAAAAAAGAACGTGCATGTGTTGCTTTTGGGCCTAATAAACCCGGACGGAGGGAGTAATATGAGTAAGATATGGGGAGAAAAAGGTGATTGGTTACATGATTAACTAGACATCTGATATGTAATTTATTAAGTTTTTTTTCTTATTCTTTCTCCTATATTTATTTGCATTCTTTCTTTCTGTATAGAAAAGACCTAATCAGATACTTTATTCAATTTTGTATATTAGTAGCAAAACGTATAATATATTTTTTTCTCCCGTTGCAACGCACGGACATGTTTGCTAGTAGTAATAATCCCTTCAAGTATAAATTTGATCACCTCTACCTTTGCATCATCCTCCTTTGTTTTTTCCCTCTTGTATGCTACCCCTCCTGTGTCCCATATTAAGTATTGTGTTGGTGATTTCTTTGCTCGTTTTGTAACCCAAATTATTGATTTCATTTTTCTCCAATTAAAGCATTTTTTGAAAATTTCACAACTATACAATATTTGTTTTTATGTGAATATCCAAACAATAAATATGAAAACAAACAAGAAAATAAAGAAAGAATCAAGAACAAATAAATAAACATGGTAGATAAAATATAAAAGGAAAAATCCAAAGGGAAGCTTTCCAAATAGGAAGGACCGGACTACATGGCTGACCAAATACGGAGACCGCATTTGCTTGACTGCCTCTACAGATGGACGAAATGTGAATTCGAACTATAACCCTTGGGAGAAAAAATATAATTAATTCCAAAACGAAAGAATGGCGCAACAAAGCACACATTATCCTCTAGTTTTTCAAAGCAGAGCTAAAGTTTAAGGAATGAAGTAGTCTTAGAAACACCCTTAGTGTATGAGTCAATATAGCTAAGAGGTTGATAATCCTCTGCAGATATTGATCCAGCATGGTGCCAAGTACATCGTTGTGGCAGACATCTTTCCAATTGGATGCTTGCCGGCAATGCTCACAATGCTCGCTAGCCCAAACAAGGTGGAGTATGATCGGCATGGATGCCTGAAAAGCATGAACATGCTGGGACGCTACCAGAACTCTCTCCTCCGCCAACGGATCAAGGTCTTGCAGGACAAGTATCCACATACGAAGATCATTGCCGCCGAATACTACCAACCCTTCCTTGCGTTTCTACATATGCCGAAACATTTTGGTGAGTTCACCTCTTTTATGAAATGAATTGATGTCTTTTCCTGTTCAAAATGAAAATAGTTCTAGAAGAACAAATATGCGATCCAATTTTGTTTATGGCCTGAAACCACTAGGTTAAATGGAAAAAAAGATAGCATGACTATTTCGATTGTGGGGGACTTCTATTCTCCCATGAATTTTGCCACCTAGCAACCCATATGCTTTTAATCTCCCATGGCATATTGCAGGTTTGGACAGCAACACAACCCTCCTCACCTGTTGTGGTGCAGGAGGCCCTCCATATAACACCGACTTCACCGCTGCGTGCGGCCAACCGGGTGTGAAGGCGTGCGCAGATCCTTCGGAGGCTCTTCAATGGGATAGTTTCCATCTCACAGAAACCGCCTACAGGATCATTGCCCATGGATGGCTCCATGGACCCTACGCAAATCCATCGATAATGCATGTCGCGGGCTAGTACGCCCAACACTTGTGTGTACTAGATTTCAAAATTCAAATGCACATGCATGCGTAAATTTACTTTTGTATATTATTTTTGTATTTTTATGGCAAAAAGATCAATGCTTATATATTACTCCTTCTATCCTTATTTACATGATGTCCTCGTTTTTCATACTTAAGTTATATGATATCGAGGAAGGGATTCTTGAAGATCTGTGAAAGTTTTTTTGGAAATTGTTGGAGATACAAACCACACCCCCCATTCTTAAAAATTAAAGACCCCAGTGACGCTAGATCGATCGAACCCTTTCTTCCACTCGTCATCCGTCCCAACACAACATCGCGTGGCCTAGAGCCCCAGTTAACATTTTTGGAAATTTTATGTAGAAAAAGCCCATTAAGAAAATTTGACCTGTAATAAAAATGCAAGTTTTTTATGGAATAAAAATGCAAGTTAGTTGAAACAAGTGCCAGATTTAAAAAAAAATATCATGACTTATGAGACTATGCGAAACACTATTAATACATTATAATTCTCATGTAACCAAGAAATACAAATACGAAAAAATCAATGATTTGGAAGAGCAAAAGGGCTTAATTTTTCCATGAGAAAAGGTAAATAGTTGTACGGTTGCCAAGGTATGGAAAAATTATCCATAATTTGCCATGGATACATGTCAAAAATAGGCCATTCATACTAAAAAATATAAAAATTCATTGCATTATATCAAATAAACTTGCCACAATGTACATATTCATATTTTCATGTTCTGACTGAAAAAATTGCCACGATGTAAATAATGAAATTTCCATGTTAAAATTACCATGGTCTAAGAACTAAAATTTCCATGATAAAAAATATAATTGACATGGTCCAAAAACTTAATTTTTATGGACAAAAATAAAAATTCCATGGCCCAAAAATAAAATTTCCATGGTGGCAATAAAATTGCAATGGTACACACAAAAAAGAATTGCCATGATGCATAATATAAAATTGACATGGTTCAATAAAAATAGATTTTCCATGGTAAAAATACGAAAAATGAATTTATAAAATTGCAGTGGACAAATTTAAAAACTTTTGGATGTATCTATAACTATTTTTTGCATATTTTTGTCATCTAGGAATTTAAAAAAGGAAAATGATTATTGTGAATTTGCCATGTATGTAAGTAATTTCTTAATAGTTAATTTTGCATATTTTGCCATCTCTAGTGAAGAAGAGTAAAAAATAAAGAGACTGAGATTCAAACCCAGGTCACTTAGGTAGATGCTAGAGGGAACAGCCACTGGCTGGGCACATGCATTCGGTTAGGGAGATGTTCGCGCCCCGTTTTATTTTGTAGCGGACGGAACAAAAAACTGACGTGGCACTCTTCTTTGATCCAAGATTCGTGTAGAGGAACCGACGATAGACAAAAGTCGTGTAAAAAAGCTGAATTTCTAACATTCACTCCCAAGTGTTTGAGAAAATTAATTAAGATCATTCAGGTAAGTTGGATTACTATGTGTGCCGAGTTGTACATAAACGTTGGGAAGGACAAACCGTAACCATACCAATGTGAATCTAAACCCTAACCATACCAATGTGAATCTATCTTCTCATGCAAAACTAAATGTGAATATATGTTTTGCAGGGTGGCATTAATTTCACTCTACTTATCCTGCATGCCTTAAAAGTGTCACCATGCCTCATACTCCTTTCGTTCCATAATATAGTATCATTTTGAAATCTATGTTTCCTAGGCTCTTGCGGTCTTGCCGCGTCACTCCATCATCCCACAAGAATTGGAAGAAAATCCTATACGACCGGGTCGCATGCTTTGGAACGAACGACCCTGTCCATCGAACGACACGTGGTATCGTGAATCTCCAAGCAACCAACCCACTGCCTTCTTCCCCAATCATCACCGATTCCATGAGTTGCCGAGCCTGGTCGTATCGGCTCTTCCTGTGCCAGTTTGTTCTCGATGCGAATCAGTTCTGGTGGCGACGAGATGTTCGCCGGAGACCTTGTGGATTCGGTGAGAAACGGGCTGCCGGTATGGGAGCTACCGGATCTGAGCTCGTCCAGGCGTGGACGGACGTACGGATATTGTCGGCGAAGACCTCGCCGTGCTCGCGCTCGCCGGACATGGACGACAGACTCGAGCAACAGAGATAGCCCCGCAGTACACGCGTTCTTTGGCGCCCCGGCAGCTTGCTTGAGGCGTAGCTTCCCAGTTCGCTGCGGCCGCGACGGTGACCGCTGCCCTGCAGTCTACGCGTCCGTTGGTGCTCCGGCGGCTTGCTGTTGAGGCGTAGCTTCCCAGCTTGCTGGGTATTTGCACTGTGATTCAGCTTGTTTGTGTGGGTTGACTTGTAAAAACAAAAGCCTGAACAAAGATGAATCTTGCTGCGTCGTCGCCGGCGAGGTTAAAGAGAAAGAAAAGGATGAATTGCGCGGACGTGTGAAATAGGTGGGATGGAAGGAACCATAATTAGAGAATCGATTGATTTACTTCGGTTTAAAGATTCTTGCCAGATGTCTTCGTTTGGAGGGGTCTCACGAGCCGGCCGTACGACCCGGGTCTTATAAGATTTGTACTCAAGGACCACCGTCGAGATCTGTACATAGAAGGACGTTGGCACTGGCGACAAATGCTATTTTGGCATCAGCGGCATGGCAGAGTTTCATGGAGCGAGACCGGCCAAGTCGGTTCCTCATGGATAGTCATGGACTGAAAAAAATGAACACAAAATAATGTATTTGAACCACATGAAAGACATCACCATGTCCATATATTATGAGACCTTTTAAAGTACATCAAATGAATTATAGTCGTTTATTTTTTGATTTGGATGGCCTAGATTTGACTATACTACACACAATTTTTATGGTCTAGGGCATTTTCGGTAGATCAATATATTTTTTTGTCAAAAAATAAATCGCTGTCTGGTTTCCTAAAATGATTGAAATGGTAATTTATTTCTTGCCAATGGGATAAACATGCAGTTTCCTTCTTACCAATGGAATTGGTCGTGAGTTTCCATAATTTACAAAAATGTTTCCATACCAACTGAAGGTTGGCAGTTTTTTACAAACTTTCTTAATATACACAACCTACCAAAAATGACACAAACCTGGGAACGAAAATCTCACGTTCACAGCGATGGTTGGACGTGAGTCAAGTAGAGTTTTTTTTTCGCGATTGAATCAAGTAGAGTTCCCTAATACATTGTCTATGAACCGCTCAAAAGAAGAAAAAGTCGTACATTATCTATGAAGAATCACGTTTTCAAATAATGTGCGTGTGACAGCATGAAGCTACACTATTAGTTGGGCATCAAAAATAATATTCGTGTATTCTATTTTTGTAATGATATATAATAATATTTGTGAATTTTAATATTATTATTTACGGATTAGGAAAATATTATTCACCATTAAAAATCGTTCAAAAAACAGAACAAGTCAGAGTTCAGAAGATAGGATCGTCTATGTGTCTGTCTAATCCTCATCGCTGCTATTTTTCAATAATGTGAGATTAATTGCATAACATTAAAAAAGCCAAATCTTTCCTAACAATCAAATTACCAAAATGTCCTAAAGCCCAAAATTGAAGAATCAATAATGACCATTGGATCAATTATATACTACCCGTTATTTTTGGTAGTACGATGTACCGTAAAATATCCCTATATTATTGCGCTCTGACCTCAACTCAGTTTATCTTCATGCAAATTGTGCTTCCGTTCTGTTGCATTACTTGTTTAACTTGATTATAAGTGCTAGACAACCTAGTTATCGACCAAAAAACTGCCAAGGGCTTCTTTTGTCTACAGGGTTTGAAAGATACATGAATAGAAAATACTCAAGAATAGAATGACGTAGCACTTTGAATCGTACAGATTTTTTTAGATGGAGAATCCTTGAAAACACAAGAATCGCCAATATATTCAAATTGAGAGGGAAAACACATGAATTGTCCATGGAGATAGAGTTGATGCCATAGTTGTCATAGACTCAAAAGGAAATTCTGCTAGAAGTTGCTAGGTAGTGTAGGGAAGCCTTCCATCGGAATTTTGGAGGATCCATTCTTTTGAATCAAATGAACTCGGAAATTTCCTACGAAATAGAATCGTACAAAATTCCTTTGAAAATCCTATGAACCAAATAAATTCCAAACTTTTAAAAGTGCAAGTAGATTTTATGGCAGGTCTATCCACCCCTCCTCCTCTAGATCATGCTACTTGTTTGCTTGAAAATTTTATGGAGTAGTACTAACTTAGCTGGCCTAATATACGTGGACACAGCTTGAGCAGACATGTTCATTTCGACTGCACCCAACAAGGATCCAACTCCACTTCTTTGCCCATCCTCTTGAATTAGCACAAGATCACCAACCGAACAATTTTTGAGTACACATACATGTGCGCATGCACGCAATAACATTTGTATCATACACTCCTATATATCTTGCGGAGAAGACAGCATAAATTAAGCAGCAGAACAACACGAGCATATGTATAGTACAAGTACATTTTTCTTATTTCTAATTTTCTATAGTAGCCGAGCGTTGCATGCGATGGTAACATCGCGTACTGCTCGAGTACAGAGTACAACTCTCACCACGTACATATCTATAGGTACACACACTCTTCTCACTCACATATACACCCTGCTGCTTGGCCCAGACGAGACCATGCATGCATGGACACACGGTAAAACGTACGCCGAGACGCACGGCAAATCCGTGGTAACACGGCAAAAGATCGCACGCACGTACGTATACGAGACATGCATGCATCCTTGATTACGACGTATAGATACTTACCAGAATCGATTCTGAAGTAGGATCGTTGTGTACGTAGCTGTAGATCATAACTGTGACTCTTCTTGGCTCCTCCTCCTCGTCGTCGATCGTTCTCGCTACATGGCGCGGCCGCCACCGCAGCGGTACTCGACCTTGCAGGTCCTGCCGACCCTGAGGGTGTACTTGTGCTGCGGCTTGACGAGGAACATGGGCAGGCGGAGCAGCGTCTCGCACACGCACCCGGGCTCCACCTCCTTGAGCCACCGGCAGCAGTCCCGGTACGCGCGGTGCTCGTCCTCATCATCGTCGTCGTCGTCGTCGTCGTCATCGTCATCGTCATCGTCATCGTCATCATCGTCGTCGTCGTCGTCGTCGTCTTCGTCATCCTCATCCTCGTCCTCGTCCTCGTCTTCTTTGTCATCCTCCTCGCCCTCCTCTTCGCCGGCACCCACGCGGCGCCCGTGGCGGCGCCGGCGCCGGCGGCGGTGGCGGCGCCTGCGGCGGGACCTCCTGGTGTGACCGTTGCCGGCACGGGCAGTAGTGCCGTTGTGAGCTGAAGCCAAAGCCACAGCCACGTCGTCGGACACCTCGGGGTCGACTGTGATCAGCGACGTCGCGTTGCCGCCGCCGCCACTCTGACCACCCCCACCTCCCCCGCCTCCGCCGCCACCACCTCCCTTGTCGCCGCCGCCGCCACCCTCGTCATCTTCATCTTCATCTTCGTCCTCATCTTCATCTTCGTCTTCGTCCTCGTCATCGTCGTCACGGTGACGGCGCTCCGGGCTGGTGGGCGGGAGGATGGCGCAGGCCTGGCTGGCGAGGGCGAACTGGCTGGCGCAGTACTTCCTCACCTGCCCGAACTGCGCCTCCACGACCTTCGGCGGGCCGAGGAAAGGGACCAGCAGGACCGCGGCGAGTATCGCCGCGCGAAACATCGAGCCGGCTGCCATGGCTGGCACGCCAGAGCTCGACCGTCGTCGACGAAGACGGATCTAGCTCAGCTCCAGTTCTTGGAAAGGTAGACGGCTGGGTTTGGTTGCTGGCTCGGCGCGTACTACGTTCTTTATAGATGCGTGGTTGGTTGCTGTTCGGGGAGAAGATGGTGCGTGCGTGGGGCTTTTCTTGGCATGTTTGCTGGATTGCTGTGAAGAACGGGAGTGGGAATGTGGGTGCTGAGTTGTAGGTGCTCCATGCCAGTGGCGTGAGAGTTCTACTGGTCTTGTCCTGTTCTTTTTTAGTAGTTTGGAACATTCGATCAGTCTTGTTGAGGTTGCAAGGGATCAGCAAATCTTTGTGTGACATGCTTATTTTACGTACCTGCCTCATTGACCATGTTTTAAAGGTCGTTTATGCAGGATGGTTGCGAGAGAAAGAAGGATGTAAGTTATGGCTTTGCTGGTATTTTCCTACTCCCTCCGTCCAATCATTCTTATCATGATTTTAGTTCAAATTTGACCTAAATCCACGATAAAAATTATAGGACAGAGAGAGTATTTTTCTCAATGTTTGCAAAGAATTGTCTAATGGTAAAATAATAATTTTTATTTAAAGTATAGAGAGTAAACGTCGGATTTTGGATGCCTGGCATGAACTCTCTTTCTTTTACCATTCGATGTGATGCACGGATCTTAGAGCAAAAAAGAGAGAGAGGTTAGATTTCAATATCGTTCACACAGAAAAAGGGTGATTTTAAACAAAAAATTATACATTCAAGATCTTTGCATTATAAAAAAATGGTCATAACAATTATTTATGATTTTTCCAACAATTTTCAGACACTAAAAATGATGGCAATTTTCTTCGTGCATAATTTCCTAAAGTGCCATGTGTCTACGGCAAACATATCTTACGTAACATGACAATATTTTCAACTCAACCATACCAATTATTGTAGCTACAATGCAATTTAAAAATTTAAATCATGTCAGTTTTTTTCAATTAGCCCATGGTTATTTTCTTGTAGGCAACATAACAATTTCATTTCATACACACTGCTGATTTTCCAGTTAATTAAAGGATGACAATTATATTACATACACCAATGCAATTTTATTTGAGATCACATGTAAATTCTTATTTTATTTTATTTTGGGTACGAATAGCTTGGCAATTTTAATTTTTAGTCCTTCTTTGCATTTTTTTTCTAATATCCCATGGCAAGTTTTAAATAGGTAGCAAACAATTTCATTTCATGCATCATGGCAATTTTTGAGTTAGAGCATGGCAAATATATTATACATGCTATGGTAAATTTATTTGACATAACATGGTGATTCTTGCTTTTTAGGATGAATAACATATTTTTATCATACGTTCATGGCAATTTGTAGGCAAAGAAAATTTGAATACCTTGGCTATCTTAGAAAGTTATTTTTTACTTGTTCTAATGAAAAAATAGGTTTTTTCCTCCTTCAAATTATGACATTTTTGTAATTGTATCTTCTTTGTTTAAATGGAAATTTTAATATCTTAATAGTGTTTCGTATATTCTCATAGCAATTTTATAAAATGGCAGTTTTTCAACATACTTTGCATTATTATTTTTGTATAATAAATTTGTTTTTCCTGCACACTTCATCAAATTAGTATGTTTTTAGCTAGTTAAGGTGAATGCAATTATTTTCTTGCATTATTAAGGATTTTTTTGTTTACTACATTTAGGCCTTTTTTGGCTCAATTTTCCTGCCACACTTCTGGGTTTGTTGCGGAATTTATTCCCATTAGATTGAAACATCTACTCGTGCTTACATCTAATGGGGAATAGTTTCGTTTGCTCCCCCGCCTTGATCTGATGTCTGCTCCAAATTAGGTTCAATTTTTATCAAAAATGCTACATACACGGACTGTTACAGGGCTTTACGGGACCTTACCTTAATTAAATAACTGCCCCCTGATCTTAACCGGTGTGGGCCTGCTCATTCTCGATTAGATCCAATCATAATCTGTCAAATAGAGATGAGCCTGTAAACAGTCCGTAATTGTCCGTGCATGTAGCATTGCTCAATTTTTATTATGACTAAGACAATGCTCGTGTGTTTCAACGGGATATAAATATTTTAGTATCTTAGCTTGTGATTTCTTTGGCCATATTAATGTGATTGCGTAAATAAATGTTTATAAAATTCTGTCCATGATTTACCTTTTGAGAAGTTTGGTAAGTAACTTAAAGTGAAATTATCCTTACCAAAAATTGAAGTAAAATTGATTCCGAAGGTAAATAAATTAAGTTGATTGGTTATCATATGTGGAAGTTTGAACGAAGGAATGGTGGGGGAAAATGAGTAAAAGATGGAACCTTAGTTGTTTGTAAGTATACTAGGACAATGCATGTGTGTTGCAACGGGATATAAGTATTGTACTATGCTAGCTTGTAATTTACCTGCCCATAAATATTTATCAAATCATACACGTGATTTATCTTATGTTTAATAAGAAGTTTGGTAAATAAATTGAAGTAAATTTGGTTCAAAAGGTAAGTAAATTAAAATGATTGATTATCATACGGAAAAGATTGGACGAGAGAGGATGAAAAGAAAGTTGAAACATGAAATCTTACATTCTTTGTAAGTAAAAAGTAGAGATATATAGTAAAAATAGAGAAGATAGAGATAGAGATTTTGTGCTTGTTATACGAACAATGCTAGACTCACAGGGTTTTACTTAACGTTTACGGGCTGTTGATCTGTTGGCTCTATTTAATTGGACAAAAGGACCGTAAGAGCCCGCGTGAACCTAGTATTTTTGTTGTTATAGACGGAAAGGGGAGGAATCATGACATTGAACTCAACAAAATCAAGAGAGGGGCATACATCAACTATTTGTAAGGACTGGAATTTCCTACGAAAACCTGAACTTTTTTTTTCAATCCTAAGCCCTTCTTCCCCATTACATCGACAATTGACCTTGAATATACATTTAGATTTATTCTTCTACTACTAGCTACTCCCAAAAACGTCTTATATCTAGGGACAGAGATAGTAGTTCCTACTTCCCAGCTATCCCGTCACAACTCACAACTAGGGTTGATTGGATAGCCAGCCGTCATCGATGAACCTGATGTCCACAAACCTCTGGACCTCTGCATAGCTGAGGTGCTTCTCCCATGGTACTCTTCCGGCTGTGCTGGAACCTTGGCCCATGCATCCAACCTCCGCAAACGTCACCTGTGACCTGCCAAAGAAACAACCGTGCGTACGTAATCATACAAACGTCACCCAAAAAACAGCGCCGTGAAACCAGCAGGAGTACGTGGTTGCTTACACATCTTGGCCGGAGTTCCACTTGTCCCACCCCTGCGGGACGACGATGCTGGCCATGTTCATCTGGTAAAACACGACGGTGGCCTGGCCGTTCCACGGGCGGCCGAGGTACTGGCGGCCGGAGCCCGTGATGGCGCCGCCCTTGAACACGAGCGCGGCGTTCCTGCCGGCGGCCCCCATCCTGCCGTGCGCCGTCACCCACCCGGGCTGCTTGGACCACGCCGGCATGTTGGACATGAGGGTGCAGTCCTCGTAGATGGACTGCCCGTACCCGAAGATGAAGTCCACGGCGCCCTCCACCAGGCAGTGGTGGAAGTAGTGCCGGCCGTAGAGGTCCGAGAGCGTGTCCTGGTGCCCGTGGAAGGCGCAGTCGTAGAACGCGCCCTTGTCACCGTCGATGAGCGCCGCCACGGCGGGTAACCCGCCGGTGAACGTGTTCTGATGTTCCGTACGTGATGGAGCACCATTTGCGTTAGAGAATCCTGAAAATTCAAGTGTGTGTGTTTGTGTGTCACTAGTTACCTTGAAGGCGATGTTGCGGGCGACGAAGTTGTCGGCATGAACTGTGAAGGTGGCGCTCATGTACGTCGGCGAGAGCTCCGTGAGGTTGAGGTGCTGGCGGTCCGTGATCGGGGCAATGGCGGGCTCGTCGGTGCCGTTGCCGTACCGGTCGAAGTTGATGTCCGTGTTAAAGGAGCCGTCACCTTCGAGCAAGATGAAGCTTTTCTGGCTTGAGATTGTCACCTGCTCCCTGCATATGCACGCACCCGTACATTTTTATGACCCGGATTTGTTACGAAGGTTCACCAGAAATACAAAACACGTCACATATAAATATATAATAGGGTTAATTACACCCATGGTACAACAACTTGCTCGGAATTAACAGATTCATACACAAACTTGAAAACCCCACAAAACTCATACACAAACTTGTTTTGTTGTAACAGTTGACTACAGAACAACCCAAATTGCATGTCACGTCGAAATGGGGCGCATTGCAGGCTTTGTGCGTTTTACAAAAAAATTGATAAACTGTGGCGAGTAAGGATGAAAAGACCAATCATCGAATCCGTGCGCAAAAAAATGGATGATGGTCACCACCCTCAAAATCTAACAAAACATGGAAAGAAATATTGTTGCAAGGGGATGGCGAGGTGGGTCAACACATACCATACACCAACGAGCTCTCACTCGCGTCCCGTATGACCAGCCACATGCCGATTGCCTCACCTTCGACGGATTCAAACCGATGCGCAATCAATCACCTCAGAGAGCTTCTCTTTAAATATTTCCATCACCACGCTTGATCGAGAACCAGTACGCGCTAACAATACACCTCTCAGTTTTCTTTTGTAAAACACATAGAGCCTTCGTGTGCCACATTCTGATGTGGCATGCCACAATGCTAATTTAGGGCCAGCTCTTTCGGGTGGCTTAAAAAATAAGCCGCTTCTCCCTAGCTTAAAATCTCCTAAATTTATTGAGGCTTCTAGATTAGTTATACCATAATTAGTGTATAAGCTCCAAAAAAATATGAAAGGCGGCTTATAGGAAAAGCTGGAGAGAGATGGCTTATTTGTTAATCTGCCCAAAAAAACTGACCCTTAGGTTGTTTTGTAGTCAACTGTTACAACAAACAAGTTTTTGTATGAGTTTTGTGGGGTTTTCAAGTTTATGTATGAATCTATTAATACCGAACAAGTTGTTGTACCGTGGGTGTAATTAACTCTATATAATACTAGATCCTTGGACTACTGAACGATTGTGATCGCCACCAGAATGTGCCAGAAAGTATTCTTGCACGTGTCCATAAGGACCCGGGGCGGATCCAGCCTAGCATTCCGGCTTAGAACCGAGTCGTCGTTATTGAACCCTTGCATCGATTAAAAGAGACTGGCATATCATATCTTGATGTCATGCATGGATGACGCAAAACCCTAACCTCACCATCCAATGAGGTATAATATGAATCTACTGGATGAACCCGAAGAGGATCAAAGAGCCCCAAAACTAACTCAAAGATAAAGCAACGTCATCCATCAAACACAACTTTCGAAGGACTTCAAAAACCCTAGCTAAACTACTAGTCAAGGCGTCAGGATTCTCCTCCCTGCCAGTCTGCCACTGGCCATCCAAGCAACAACTACATGGGAGGTGAATCCATGGGCTCGCTAGTGGAAGGTAGAGGGGATGGGTTCCTAGCCATCGCTGCTGGCATGAGAGTGTTAGAAAAAGGACTATTCGACTTGCTCTCGCGGCCATGTTGTTTTAAGTATCAAATAGTGCTAAATGTAAAAGGTGTTGAAAGCCTCTATTGATATACATTACTAATCCTAATGTTGAAAGCCTTTATAGATATACAAATTAATTATGCTGCTAAATGGATACAAGGTGTACTATAATTAATAAGACCATGAAATTTATCTATTTATTAAAAAAGGAAATACAATATTGATTTCATATTCGCTCCGATTTATATGGCCTACTTATTTCATCTTAACTCAAATATTTTCAAGTTTAACTAAATTAATGTCCAATAAAATGTTTAACTAAATCAAAAATATCAATGATTGTGATATCAAATTAATATCACAAGACTTACATTAAATACAAGTTCTTAGTTGTTTTAAAAAAATAGTGTAAATGTCGATTACTCTGTAATATTTAAACATGTTCGATTTCAAAGAAGATTTATAAACCTTATAAAATTCAAACAAAGAGCGTATAACTCTATTTGATACCGAAAGACACACTAAAATTGTAATGTTGTTTCAATTTGTATACATATCATATATGAAATCCGGTGATACACCAATTTTCGAAAGTTTGGTATAGGATTGAGAAATCTTAGGATATATCTGGTTTTAGCCTAAACATATTGTGTCAGATATTTGCCTAACCAAAAAAAGGTTATTCCTTTACTCCCTCCAACCCCTAAAAATGGGCATGCGTGTTGCTTCATGTATCCCAAGGTAAATAAACTCGTAAAATCTTGTCACATACTCAATTCCACTTATAATTGGTCTAAATGACAATGCATCTTGTCAAAAAAAAGGAAAAACAAACAGTGCCCCGTTTCGTAGTTGAGGGAATACTAGCCCATGACTCCACGAGGTAACAAAAATATTCACAAGAAGGAGCTGAAATGACGTAATGAGCAATTCGCAAGCAATCAAACATAGGCCAATGTTTTGGCCATAATAAAAAATAATTTATAAAAGAGTAGTGCCCCCCTTTCCTTCTTTTTAAACGCGTGTGTTGCCCATCCTTCGTTCATCATCAGATTTTATTGTTCAACCTTTTTATTAACTTATTAAATAACATTGTGTTTTCTTTGTTAAGACAATAATGATTATTAAAAAGACGTATACATATTTAGATAGATAAACCAAGAGCAAGGTTTGATAAATATTTATTTAAACAAACACAATAATATGGACAAATAAATAATGGATTAATGTACCTTTTGTAACAGATAGATAATTATCGAGAATAACTAAAAAAGTGAGCTGCATAACAAACAAAACTTTTAAAAGATATTTGCCTCTCATCGAAACAGACCGAAAACACTTATAAGGGGGTTGCCAATAAAAGTTTAACCTTTCATTCTTCCCTTTATTCTCTTCGCCTCCAATCTAAACGGTGGCCAACAAGGGATACGAAAGGGATTGAAATGGTTTAAAGAGGATTAAATTTCCTACAAAACAAAATTCTCATCAAATTCTTTTCAATCCACTTTAGAAAAGGTTTAACCAAACGAGGCCTGAATGTGTCAACCATCGCTTTCGCATGTGCCGCACCATCAGAAACACCACAACAACCCCTCAAAAAATGTTCCAAAAAAAACCCTTAAAAAAAGCAGAAACACCACAACCAGTCCACTCGTCGCCCTCGTCTCTGTGCTTTCAAATGTACTGGTCCCTCTTTTATTTTCTAGGTTACCTAAATACTTCCTCGGTCCTATAATATAGTACTACATTCAATTCATATTAATGGACACACACTTAATGCAACTTTGTACTAAAGTTGTACTAAGGCTGCTCCCAATGCTTTACCTTGGATGGGTGCTAAGCATGCCAACAAGGCAAAAAATCCTATGTGGCGCCCTAATTAAGAGGAGAGAGAGGAGTTTGGTGACCCAGGAGGACACGGTGCTAGTCACGGGAACCTAGGCAAAACATTAAAAATTGAGAAAATTAACCTATGCATGCAAGACTTTAGTTGTTAAACCATTAAATAAGGGAAGCTTAGCAACAACAAGCTAAGCACCAATGCATTGGAGACTATGGTTGCTTAGTATATTTAATGCTCCTAGCACCTCACTTAGCACCTTTGCATTGAAGGAAGCCTAAGTGTGTGCCCATTAATATGGGTTGAAGGAAGTAACGTTTTTTGAGTTAAACCGGGACAGAGATAGTAGATTAGTATTAGCAGTACTGCACCAGTACGTGCACGAACCTGTAGCTCCCTGCTCCCTTGCTTGACGTGGATCCTCACCCACCGGCTGTTGGCGGATTCAGATTGGCTGACTTTGTAAAAGGCAAAGTCAGGTGACTTTGAGTCACTGATAACTGGGCCCCACCATGTATGGGGTCCACACGTCAGTGACTCAAAGTCAGCCAAGGCAAAGTCAGCTAATCTCAATCCCCGGCTGTTGCCATCCGGCACGGCGTCCACCGCCGACTGCACCGTCCTGTAGTCCCCTCCTCCGTGCTGGTCCACGGTGATGGTCCTGGCCACCTGCGCCAGAGCGAGGCTCAACGTCGGCCACCGGAGCATGAGCAGGAACACACCGACGACGACGAGGCAGAACGGCACCCGCATTTCGTGTGATGTGTGTTCTGGTCGTGAGATGGCCGGCGTCAAGCTTCAGCGCTGCGGTGTGACGATGGATTGATCGACGGCCGCTTCGTGCCCACAGACATGAATATATACATGATCAGCTGATGCTTACGGCTACAGGCATATCCACAGGATAGATGTGCATTTACATGATTCGAGATAAATACCTATTGTCGCACCGCTTTATAGATAAAACACCAACCTTAAATCCACGAGATACATAGCAGATATCGTATTGAATTAATGGAATAAATATTTTCATTGAAACAAACTAATTGACACCGAAATTGTAATGTGCAGTACTCCATCTCACACGTGAAGCAAAATTACATTGGATTTGGACAGGATTACCCCTAGGTAATTGATGTGAGTAAATAGAAAGGTTTGCAAGAGATAAGAAAACATGATTAAATTTCTAAAAAAATATGTTCAAACGAGTGTTACAACGTAATACACCCTATATTTCAGTTTTTTTCTTAAAAATAAATATGCTTTATATCTAGGAATGGAGGGAGTATTTTTACGGAAGTGATAAGTGATTGACTTCAAGTCCAAGACCTGTCCGCCCGAACACACAATCGATCGTCAGTTCTTCGCATGAATCTTAAAGCGCTGAGTCGAATTTTTTTAAGCGTGTGGGTTGTGTGATTTCCGCCCTCTTGATTTTTTTCGCAGGTTATCTCGCAGTGGGCGTGCTTTGATATCTTTTACCCAAACGAAGTTGTGTGTTATGTAGCCTATTCACGCTCACTGTTTAAGCCCAGTTACTACGGTTCGGTCCAGTGCATGATTAGATATAATTTATTTGTGATGCTTATAATTTCTAAACTGTGGCTCGGATTGAAATGTATTCTACATGTAACTTGCTCAGAATTTTATCTAGTTTCATAAAATTTTCTTTTTTTACCATGTTTGTGATTTTTTAACTTGATATTTCCCTGTTAATTACAAATGATAAAAAAATGAATTGTGTGATATCTCATTAATCATAACTAATGGTAATTTTTTATTTTGTTAGATATGGCAATTATCATTTGTATGTAGCTTACGCATATTGATAATTATTATTTTTAGGACATGGTATTTATTATTTCATGAGACATGGCAATTTTTATTTTGTGTGACGTGACAATTCTTTTTGTAGATTTTATTTTGTATAGGTTGCGATGGATAATTTTTTGGACATATTATTTTTTAAATCATCAATGGTAAATTCTTATTTTTATTGGACATGGGAATTCTTATTTTTAGGACATGGTAAATTTTATTCGTAGGACATCATAATTCTTATTCATTGAACATGGAAATTCTTTGTTTGTAGGACATGACAATTATTATTCGTAGGACATGTCAATTCTTACTAATAGGACATGACAATTCTTGTTCGTAGGACATGACAATTTTTATTGGCAGGACATGGCAATTCTTACTGGCAGTACATGGCAATTCTTACATATGGGTCATATACTTTGTGAAACATGGCAATTTTTATTAAAATTGTTCAACATGACTATTTTTAGTAGAACATGGAAAATTTCATCATGGAATTTTTGTCATGTTTTTATTTTTAGATTGTTTTACTTAGGTTGCGATGGTTCTTTTGCACATGGCAAATTCTTTTTCGTGTGAGAGTGCAATTCTTATTTCGTATATAGCTTATTGGACATGGCAAAAGAAATGTGTGAGATGGAAATCCTTGTTTGTCGAATACTCTTGGTACAATAGGGTTTTCACCCTATGGCAAATTTGTTTTATTTTTATTTATTAGATTGTTTTCATATAGGTTACGATGAATTTTTATAATATAAAATTTCCATGACAATTTTATATTTACTCCTATGATAATTTTTTATATTTTTTTATCATGACAATTTCTACTTTAAAACTTGATTGCATTGTAGCAAAAAAATATTATGGCACAAACAATCGAATAACAATTCACCAATGGACTTGTAAGGCCCAGTAAGAAATAAGGGGTTGTTCGGGCCATAGGCATTCTTCCACCGAACGAAATCGTTCGGGCGCAGGAGGGATCCCCACGAACGAAAACGTTGGTCCGAACACCTCCTGGCCCTAACGATCGGTCATATCGTGGTCCTTTTCTATTTCTTACAAATCTGAAGCAGTCAATGGGTATACTTTGAACAATAATCAGTCATAAGTAATGTCATTTGTATATATTATGATCAGTAAGTTACTTTAATTAGATGATACCCCGTGCGTTGCTGCGGGAACGGTTAAAAAGATCTTTTGATGTTTTAGTACATGTGAGAGAAAATTTGCTGAAAAATTCAAAAATGAGTTTAATTTTTTTGTTAATTTTAGTTACTTGACCATATATCAGCGAGATGATATGAGACGAAAACAATGCGCTGAAAGTAGAGACAGTGAAGACGTGTTCACACTTGGATAAACCTAAAACAGTGATAGCAACTATGGATGTGTATTTATAAAAAAAACTCACATAGAAAAATAAAATGCGATGTAACTCATAATTTGATTTTCTATTAAAAAAGTTGTTTATAAATTTTGAGGTTGAGTGCATAAAAAAAGAATTACTTATTTATGATAGGATGCATGCACATGCAAAGTTCATGGGAGCATGTGCATGAAAAATTAGTGGAAGAATTTTTACATGGTGGACCAATTTAATGATGTGGATAGCTTGCATGTCAAATAGGTTAGTGGAGATGAACTATTTAGGTATTATAGATTTCCATTATTTGGTTTGTCACGTTCCTGTTGCACACATACATTTCTTTACACGCCCACAACAAGATGTGCCACCTTTTTATTTATTTATTTGGGGGGGGGGGGGGGTGAAAGTGGTTTTTATTCCGCGGGAATAGTGTTACAGTTAGCTAGTAGAAGCATCATCCCTGACGTCATCTGCAGAAACTAAATGTTGTTGTCGAGTCGTCAACAGAGTCGACTCCAACAGAAGGTTTTGATGTTCCATCTACATACTCCCATCGGGAGTGTACTCGTGATGCACACTCGCGAAACCTTTGATTGCTCTCACTAAAGATCTATTGTGTACTCAGCAAAAGTTATAAGGATCCTCGGCAGAGTTGATCTGAATATTGTTGTGTGCTCGCGCACCGGAAGGACTGGCAAGTCCGGAACCTGGATAGCTCAATATATTTTTGCCCACTCGACAAACGTGTTTTTGATCCTCAACAGAGTTGATCTGGATATCTTTGAGTGTGCAGGCACTCAAAATTCTCGCGAGTCCAAAACTTGGACAACTTCAATAGCTTTGAGTGCTCAGGAACTCAACGGTCTCGCGAGTCTATGGATTTGGAGCAAACAAAGTACGATCCTAAGCAGAGTCGATCATATATGCAGCTCGCGACTGCTATAAGGCACTCACCATCTCTTTTGGAGACATTAACCTCCCTCATTGTCCCAGGTTGCATCTGTTGCAAAATACCCCTGGTTGTCGCGCCTACGACGCTAAGATAAGACTCGTTGACTGAGTCAACCTAGCAAGGACCCCCACCTATATATTGGTGTATCTTCTCCTTATACATTTATAAAATCAGAGTTGTGGTATTGCGAGTATTGACTGCAGAGAGCCCAACTCCTCAAGAGTTTGGCCTGAAAGAGGAAAATGGAAAAGTATACTTAGGTTGTTGTATGTCATCACCTCTTGAGCAGATAGAGTGTGTCCTTAGCAGTCAGGAACTTGTCCATGAGTTTGCAGATATCCATCCACCAAAAAGAGCCACGTAAATAAGTGGCATGTGGGACTCTTTCATGGTAGTAGGTGCTTCTGACAAGATGGACCCAATGGTTATCCCCTTTATTGTAAAAAAATTAAGATGCTTCATCAACAGAGCTTCATTTTGTAGACTCAAATTGAGAATTCCAAGTCCACCTCTCTTATTTGGCCTACAAACCAAGTTCCACGCATCTAGAGACCTCCTAGAGTCTTGACCATACTTCCTCCATGAGCACTGCCTTTGAATTCTCTCCATTTGCATTATAATACCAGCTGGGATGTGCAGATGGCAGAGGAAATAGATAGGTAATGAGGATATCACATAATTCCCCCTTGGTTTAGGAAGGAAGAGCTTGATGTGAGTCTCCTCTCCATGCAATCAACTAATGGGAGGAAATCCACAATCTTTGGCCTAGTTGTCCCTACTGGCAGACCAAGGTAAGTGAAGGGTAGAGAACCCACTTGACATCCAAAAGTGGCAGCTAGAGCAACCATATTAGTATCATCAACATTTATTAGTATCATTGGGGATTTATGATAATTTATGTCTAGTCCAGTTGAAGCAGAGAAGATCTTAAGGGCATTTTTAAGGGAACTAATCTGCACAAGATCAGCCTGCATGATCAAAATGGTATCATTTTCATATTGCACAATAGGGTAATCGGTGTCATGTGGGGGGATAGGCAGCTGAAGCATCCCCTTGTGCATCAGATCATTGACTACTTTTGTTGGGGCTTGGGGCAGAAAACAATAATTTTTCATAACCTAAGAAGCCCAAACAAAAGACCTATGCTATGTTGATGCAATTAATGGAGGGAATTGGTCATATACCAGTATGTAGTCCGTTAAGCGGGAAACGTTCCCGTGTGAACGTGTTTCATGTAGTCGCACCTGGCAATCCTCGATGTCGTGAAGATCATCGATGACTCTTGAGGCCACTCGGTCCTTGTAGACCGATGACGGGATTACGTCCCCGTCGGAACGTTGTTGATTAAGACGTTGCGACACGTCCTTGACGATGAAGGAGTACCACAAGTGTAGCACCTCGCGGGGTTACACGCATACGGTGTACCCGACGTTACCTCCGGGCTCCGAACCAGGTGAGCAGCGGAAAGAAGATGGATTCGAATCCCGATTCCAGCAGCACGACAGCGTGCGTATGGTGGAGAAATATCCAACCCAGTGCAGACTCCAAACAAGGGGATTCCATTCAAAGGAAGGAGAGAGAGAAAGAATAGAACTCAATTGTTACGAAGAAAAGGGCACCCCTACCCCTCCTTATATAGGCCAAGGAGGGGTGCACACCTCCCTCCCTCCCCGATGTGGCACTAAACCCCCAAGGGGGTTGGTGCGTCGACCAAGGGGGAGTGGGCCCCTCCCTTGACACATGGCCCAAGGGGGGGAGGCTCCCTCCTCCCCTAATGGGCCTCTTTAGGCTCATATGCCTTTTCTTCCATTTTTAATTATATTTTAATATTTAATTTTGTTAATTAAATAATAAAACATATTTAAACATTATTAAATATTATTTTGAACCTTTCAAAATATCCAGAACTTCTTCCAGCACATCCCGAAACAATTCCAGTGTTCTCTCTTATTTCACCAATGATCCCGAATCTATCCTTAATGCGTCTAATACCCTTAAGCGTGACACCCTACAGTTCGGGAAACAACATGCATGATCAGACGTACACTCTCTGATCAATGACCATCATGTGGGATCTGATTACAATCCTTGATGGCCCCTGTGCTTCCATCGAATTAACTTCATCGTTGAACCGTTAACGTTGAGTCCTGATCCCTTTGGCATACGGTACTTTGTTTGTCTGAGGTTTGATCGTCGGTATGCTACACCTAGTTCATCTTCGTTACTGACAAACATATTTACTCGTCCTGTGATATTACAACCCCGTGACCTAGTCACATGATTGCGATCTTTATGATGTAATATCACTGAGTGGGCCCAGAGTGCCTATCCGTCACTTGGATGAAAAAATCCCGTTTTGATCTATTTGCATACTCCTCAACATATCTACTTCGGAGTACCCAAGATACACTTTTATGGTTACCATATTTTAGTGTAACGGTTAAGGTACTCAAAGCATCCTGATACATAGCAATTACGTATGATCATTACGGTCTAAGGATCGGGTCACTACGTTATTAAGTTATCACAATGTTGAACTATGTGACTGGATCACATTGCAACACTTTAGGTGGGTGGGTGTCCATCATATCATTCATCTAATGATATAAGTTAATGGTCAACATACTATTATGTTCTCTTGATTAGGAAACCTTGATCATCAATTTCCCAATGAGCTACTATACTAGAGTTAACTAGGAACCTGCTTGTTTGTATACCATACGTGTATTAATGTTTCCGCTTAATATGGTTATAGCACAGTATAAAACGTATTATGAACTAATGGAATATGCTAATAAACATGCTTTATTATTTGCCTCTAGGGCACATTCCCAACAGTCTCCCACTTGCAGTAGAGTACAAATAATCTAGTTGCATTTTTCTATGGATCATAACTCCATATCATGTATATGGTTATTGATCATGCTTGCTTGTGGAAAAGGTTGTATCAACGGTATGTACCATTCGGATCTGTATGTCTTTTGCAAATCGTTAATGTCACCTAGTTTGACATTACTTCATTATCCCATTATAATGATGAGGAATATATATTTGGCGGTAGAGTGAGACTATGTTTGTTGTGTTTTAGCAATGGCATCTGTTGGGTCACACGGACTTTCACTTAGTCATGCACACCGAAACTCACTCAGTCAAAGCTCCAACTTATTAAGACAAACTATAACATTTGCCACTTCTAAAGCAGCCACATCAATGTAGATTTAATCCTTAGTACATTGTATGCAACTTTGATGTCTAACCATGTTTCTTTCAACTTAGGCATTTATTAGTATGATATCTCGATTTTCTAGGTTAGTGTCAGAACTTAAACCAGCATAACATTTATGGTCAAGTCCACTATCCTTTACACATTAGAGATGTATCCTCAGTTATTTCCAGACACTGAAAGATAAACTTAACTCCTTGTTCAATTATTTACTCATAAATCATATCACAACATGTTATTCTTAATAAGAACTTGAGTCACATTATGTCGAGTACAAAACTATGGTTTTATATGTAAGAACCTATGACAGAAGCTGTAGCGGCCCAATTCACACAGAATTGAAGTCTCTATGTTCAAGTGCCAGTCCCTGGATCGAACTCGCTGGCACACACAGTATTATAGATGTATATCAAAGTACAAGTGCATCATTATTACAACGTATGATCCAGAGTAAAATAAATAACAAGTTGCATAGCTCAAGGCTAGCTTATTCAATATAAATATAGCGGAAGCAAAAGCAAGTAACGTGGAGTCCCATCAACAGCCACATGCGAATATGCTGAGTGTAGACTCGCAACCCCTAGCGCACCTTACTGATCGTCTGAAAAACCTGCAACACCGAAGGTTACAGCCCGACAACGGGTCAGTACATCTGTTTTGTACGGCAAGTGACAAGGAAAAGTTTATATAAAGGACCTACAACTACATGCAAGGTAAGTCAAAGGAAAGGCTTATGGTTTTGTTTTGCTGGAAGCCAATTTTCTCCTGAACTAAACTAGTCAAAATTTTAAGTTGAACTTACTACTTAAGAACGAACTGGGCACACCAGTTCCAACACCACACCCTTTATTTAATCTTGCCCACTCAAATTATTAAGGTGATTCATATGTCAAGATCCTCCAGTAACAGTAATGTCTAGTAGCTCAAGGATGTCCATAACCGGGGACACGGCTAATCATGATTAGTTTTTACTCTGCAGAGGTTAGTACACTTTCCCCGCTGGACTCAACCCGAAGATTGAGACGAAGTCTTTCAGAAGAGGTCACCTACACCCAACGGCAAGCCGGTACCACCTATCACATCTACATCTGCTAGCTTTGCACGGGAGAGGCTTCCTACATCATACTCAACTAAGCCAGAGCCCATATGACCAGCGGTTGTACATGCAAGCTCCTAGTCACCAAGTATGTCTAATCTTTTTGAGCCTGGACGGCGCCCACTTACGTTCAGAGGGTAGCACCATGAAGTACTGTCAACCACCAAACCAACCATTAGGGGTACAACCTGGTCTCGACCTTAGATAAGGAACGAGCCCCCAGGAAGCACTCCCTGCCCGTCCAGAAGTGATTTCTATTTATTAAACAGTTGCTACACAAGTTATTAAATAGCTCACAAGCACTCCATGAATTTACACAACCCAAACCACGTCTACAAAGCATAGCAATAAAGCAACAACACGATTAGGTTGATCTACGGTAGACAAGTCAAGACATGTGGCTATCCTAACTGGTTTTGCAGCAACAGTAAAATAAACTCGAACCATAATCCCAACTCGAACCATAATCCAACGCACAAGCCCTCAACATATCCTCCAAGATCTGATTGACTCTCTCGGTCTGCCCATCTGTCTGAGGATGGAACGCTGTACTGAACTCCAGCCTGGTGCCCAAGGTCTCCTGTAACTGACGCCAAAACTTCGAAGTAAACTGAGTACCTCTATCAGACACAACCTTGCTTGGAACTCCATGTAAACACACGATCCTGGACATATAAATCTTGGCTAGCTTGGCACTGTTATAAGTTGTCTTTACTGGAATGAAGTGAGCAACCTTGGTCAAACGATCAACAATCACCCAAATAGAATCATATCCTGACCGAGTCCTGGGTAATCCAGTAATAAAGTCCATACCTATCTGATCTCACTTCCAATCTGGTATAGGCAAAGGCTGCAACAATCCTGCTGGCTTCTGATGCTCAGCCTTGACTCTCTGGCAAACATCACACACAGCAATAAACTGCGCTATCTCTCGCTTCAGACTAGGCCACCAAAATCTCTCCCTCAAATCCAAATACATCTTGGTATTCCCGGGGTGAATAGAATAAGGTGAATCATGTGCCTCCTGAAGAATCAACTTCCTAACCTCTGCATCTTGCGGTACACAAATGCGCTTCTCAAACCAAATGGCTCCATGCTCATCCTCACGGAAACCCTCTGCTTTCCCTTTGGTCATATTCACTTTTATCTCATCATTTTCTGCATCACCCTTCTGAGCTTCTCTGATCCTTTCCAACAGATTGGGCTTCACTTCCAATGCTGCCACATATCCCTTAGGAACTATCTCCAACCTGAGACTCTTGAACTGCTCACATAACTCACGTGACATATCCTTAACATTAGCAACATTGATATGACTCTTACGGCTCAATGCATCAGCAACCACATTCGCTTTACCAGGATGATACTGCACATTCAAATCATAATCCTTAATAAGCTCCAGCCATCTACTCTGCCTGAGATTCAAATCCTTCTGAGTAAAGATATACTTCAAACTCTTGTGATCAGTAAAAACATCACAATGATTACCGACAAGATATTGCCTCCAAGTTTTCAATGCATGAACAACTGCAGCTAACTCCAAATCATGTGTAGGATAGTTCTGCTCATGGTTCTTAAGCTGACGTGAAGCATACACAACAACTCTACCTCCTTGCATCAAAACACAACCAAGTCCTCGACGAGATGCATCACAATATACTTGGAAATCCTTATGTATATCAGGCAAACATAAAACAGGTGCAGTCACTAACCGTTTCTTCAATTCCTGAAAGCTGGCTTCACATGCCTCACTCCAAACAAACTTGTTCTCTTTCTTCAACAGCTCAGTCATTGGTTTTGCAAGCTTGGAGAAATTCTCAATGAACCTCCTATAATATCCTGCAAGACCCAAGAAACTGCGAATGTCTCCAACTGACGCGGGCGTCTCCCATTCTGTAACTGTTGAAACCTTGGATGGGTCCACAGCTACTCCTTCTCCTGACACAACATGTCCAAGGAATCCGACCTCTTTCAACCAAAACTCACACTTGCTGAACTTGGCATACAACTTGTGCTCCCTAAGCTTCTCCAATACCAAACGCAAATGTGCCTCATGCTCTTGCTCATTCTTGGAACACACCAATATATCATCAATGAACACCACAACGAATTTATCCAAGAACTCCATAAACACCTTGTTCATCATATTCATGAAGTATGCAGGAGCATTAGTCAATCCAAATGACATAACAGTATACTCATACAATCCATACCTTGTAGTAAAAGCAGTCTTCGGAATATCCTTCTCCCGAATCTTGACTTGATGATAACCAGAACGAAGATCAATCTTAGAGAATACACAAGCTCCCTCCAACTGGTCAAATAGATTATTAATCACAGGTAGAGGATACTTGTTCTTGATAGTAACATCATTCAGAGAACGGTAATCAACACACATCCTCTGGGTTCCATCCTTCTTCTCAACAAACAACACTGGAGATCCCCAAGGTGACGAGCTTGGGCGAATGAACCCCTTTTCTTGCAACTCTCTGATCTGTTCCTTCAACTCTGCAAGTTCATTAGCGGGCATCCTATACGGCCTCTTAGCAATAGGCCCAGTGCCTGGTATTAAATCAATAAGGAACTCAATCTCCCTATCCGGTGGCATACCTGGCAACTCCTCCGGAAACACATCCGGGTACTCCCTCACAACTCGCACATCATCCAGGCTACCCCCCTTAAGAGAATTCACCTGGGCGTGCTGATGCTTATACTTGGATACATATCTGATCTTCTGTCCACCCGGTGTACTGAGAGTGATAGACCGACTGGCACAATCAATAACACCTTGGTACTTGGCTAACCAATCCATGCCCAAAATGATATCCAAACCTTGTGACTTCAACACAATCAAATCTGTAGGAAAAACATGCTTCCCTATGGCTAGGCTCAACTGATAGCATCCCAAACTAGCTGACATAGATGACTTAAGAACTACGGTAGGTAACTCATGCTCGGCGGCATCAGTTGGGTAAGAATAGGTAAGATTTAGACAGAAAGTAGCTAGGGAAATATACTCCTACCCATATGCTTATGATGATCATGACAAGCATTATATATACAATACATATATCACCAATCAACTTCACCAATAAATATCACCATAGCATCAAACATATAACAATCATCAACCAATGCACTCATACGGAAAACCATCACATATCACACCATATAGTTTAAAATATCTTTTATAACTGATATAAGATCCTCATAACAACCTCGGGTAATATAAGATCCTCAACACAATCACGAATAACATAAGAGTATATCAAGCAACCTAGTATTGCCACACCGAATAAGTCGACATGGTCAAATACGCTAACACGATAACGGTAGAGCACTAATAGCCGGTGAAGTAATTCTTAATGCTGTCTTTGCTAAACAACATGCGGTATTCGCGCCCGCTAATGCGGTTGCGCCTTTTGGGACTCGGCTCCTCTTCTTCTGCCGAGGTGTCTACTTCTGGCTCCTCTTCTGGTTCTTCAATTCCATTGGCCTTCATCTTCTCCTTCAGCCTTGTCATCTCTGCTTGCATCTCCCACTTCTCCTTCTTCAGCTTGTTGTTGTCCCTCTTGAGCCTGGTGTTCTTCTGCTGCAACTCAGTAATGGTGTAGAGGTCTGACTGAGTGCACTTCTCCAGGCAATGGATGTGCTTCTCCTGGCTTTGGATGATGTAGTTGGTTGTACCTGGCCAAATGGCCCCAGGCACATACCTGAACCTCTTTGGTATTATGTTCCCCGATGGCAGAACCTTGGCCATCTCTGCGTACACCGTACCCTTTAGTCGGGCGGAATACGTCTCCACAATGCGCCCAAGAGCTATGTGAGCGGCCATGCGCACACACCACTCCTTCTCCTGGGAATGCACCTCGAAGGACTCCGTAATCACCCTTTCTTCATTCTCCATACTTCCAAGGATGAAAGTCTCCACTTGCCAGTAGTCATCAGCTCCCCTTGTCTCCACGATGTCCAGCTGAAAGACTGGCGCGTAGATGTTCAGGAAGTGGCAAATCCCCCTGAGCTCAGGTCTAAACGCCATAGCGCGGTATGAAATAGTGGTCATCTATAATCAAAGAGAGGTAAGGCAAGATTAGAACAGGTATGAATACGAGATAGAGGAGGTAAGTAAGTACAAGACAGAGTGATATAAAGTAATATTTTTATTCCTATGGCTTTTCTACTCCATTTTCTAGGGTCACGTCCTACAGTCAACACACTGCTCTGATACCATCTGTAGCGACCCAATTCACACAGAATTGAAGTCTCTGTGTTCAAGTGCCAGTCCCTGGATCGAACTCGCTGGCACACACAGTATTATAGATGTATATCAAAGTACAAGTGCATCATTATTACAACGTATGATCCAGAGTAAAATAAATAACAAGTTGCATAGCTCAAGGCTAGCTTATTCAATATAAATATAGCGGAAGCAAAAGCAAGTAATGTGGAGTCCCATCAACACCCACATGCGAATATGCTGAGTGTAGACTCGCAACCCCTAGCGCACCTTACTGATCGTCTGAAAAACCTGCAACACCGAAGGTTACAGCCCGACAACGGGTAAGTACATCTGATTTGTACGGCAAGTGACACGGAAAAGTTTATATAAAGGACCTACAACTACATGCAAGGTAAGTCAAAGGAAAGGCTTATGGTTTTGTTTTGCTGGAAGCCAATTTTCTCCTGAAATAAACTAGTCAAAATTTTAAGTTGAACTTACTACTTAAGAACGAACTGGGCACACCAGTTCCAACACCACACCCTTTATTTAATCTTTCCCACTCAAATTATTAAGGTGATTCATATGTCAAGATCCTCCAGTAACAGTAATGTCTAGTAGCTCAAGGATGTCCATAACCGGGGACACGGCTAATCATGATTAGTTTTTACTCTGCAGAGGTTAGTACACTTTCCCCGCTGGACTCAACCCGAAGATTGAGACGAAGTCTTTCAGAAGAGGTCACCTACACCCAACGGCAAGCCGGTACCACCTATCACATCTACATCTGCTATCTTTGCACGGGAGAGGCTTCCTACATCATACTCAACTAAGCCAGAGCCCATATGGCCAGCGGCTGTACATGCAAGCTCCTAGTCACCAAGTATGTCTGATCTTTTTGAGCCTGGACGGCGCCCACTTACGTTCAGAGGGTAGCACCATGAAGTACTGTCAACCACCAAACCAACCATTAGGGGTACAACCTGGTCTCGACCTTAGATAAGGAACGAGCCCCCAGGAAGCACTCCCTGCCCGTCTAGAAGTGATTTCTATTTATTAAACAGTTGCTACACAAGTTATTAAATAGCTCACAAGCACTCCATGAATTTACACAACCCAAACCACGTCTACAAAGCATAGCAATAAAGCAACAACACGGCTAGGTTGATCTACGGTAGACAAGTCAAGACATGTGGCTATCCTAACTGGTTTTGCAGCAACAGTAAAATAAACTACCTATCATGCAATAGGGTGATATTTCTTAACATAATGCATATATAAAAATATAGGTATAAGTATGGTCAAAGCATCACTTGCCTTCTTTCTGGTCCTGACGGTCACAATCCTCACAATACGAGGCGGCACACTCCGGACAATCTATACGAGCAAACATAGCACCAATCAATCATATGTTCAATACAAATATGCTCAAACAGTAATAACACTCAAAGAACAGTAGAAAAACTTGCCTAACAGTAGCTAAGATTAAAGTACTTGTCGAAATAAAACTAACGCAAGAAGAAACGGCGCAAACGGGCGCACCGGTAAAAAGTTACGGCTGCCGGAAGTTCAAATTTGGATCAGCTTGGGTCCAAATTTAAAAACTTCAACCTTCTGTAACACTTGGTCTACTGGCTAGGAAATTTCACCATGGTCGCAACGCAACTGGAATCGCCCAATTCCGAGTTACGGTTAAAAAGTAGTTGCAAAAACGGTATCGGGGTGACACTGGGGGATACCGGGGTGCTCTACTGTAAAAAGGACCCGGACGTAAATAAATTTTTTCTGAAAAACGCGATCGGGTCCTCGGGCGGTTTGGATCCAGATCTAGGGTTTTTTTTCTAAAACACAGCAAAACTCTTTTTTTCAGTTTCTTCCCGACGCTCGGGGACACAGAGGCCAGCGGCCATGGCTTGGCGTGGCCGAGCTCGGCTCGGGCGAGCGCCGGCAAGGGCGGCAGGGGGCGGCGGCCAGGGGCGCGGCGGCCGGGCGCCGGGGTGGCGGGGACGCGCCGGGGCGGGCGGCGGCCGTGGGCGCGCGAGGCCAGGGGCGCGGGCGCGGTGGCCAGGAGCTCGCGGCCATGGCGCGCGGGCGCGGGGCATCGGGGCGGCGACGGCGCTTCGGCCGGCTGCTCTGGCAAGCGGCGGCGGCGGGGCTAGGGCGGCTAGGCGGCGGGGTCGGTTTCGGGAGGCGTGGTGACGACGGCTACTCGGCGGCTCCGGAAAAATTACCTCGAAAATTGGCGAAAAATGCAGCTCCGGCGAACTTTCCAGCGAAGGTCCAGCGAGATTCCGGCGATGACGTCGTCGATGATGTCGGCGGCGGCGGGTCCCATGGATTAGTTTAGACTAACCCTAAAACGCTAAGCGAAAAAATAATTTAGCCCTAATCGGGGCTAGTTATAGCCAGCCCCTAATCCTCTTTTTTTGAAAATCCGAGATAAATACAAAATCGGTCTGCGGGAAAAAAACAGAACAGGCCCATTAGGCCCAAAACAATATTAGAAAAATCACGGAAATTTATTTTAATATTCCGTCTTCACCAATATTTTTAAAATAATAAAATTTGTTTTTTGGCTTTACCAAAATATTAAAATAAAATAAAAACTTTGCAACTTATTTTAAATATTTTTAAATACTTTTCTAGCATTTTAAAAATACTGAAAACTCCGAAAATTGATTTAAAAACTTTTCCGGAGCATAAATAAATTCCCAAAATATTTTTAGAAAATATTTATAACTCTAAAGTAAAACTAAAAAGTCTCCCAAAAATATTTTAAACTATTTTCCAACAAATTAAAAATGGGGATAAGTCCTTTTATATCATCTCCAGCGAACTGCCATGTGTTGACAAATGTTTAAAAATATTTTGAAACTCCAAAAAAATGTGGAAGCAGCATGAGATGCATAAGATGATCTATTAACATCCGAATTTAGAAAATTGGGATGTTACAGAAGCATAGAGGATGTAGCACATCCATTTCTTTCATTTAGCCATCATTTAACCATTGTTCTTGTACTGAGATTTAACTCGGTATTTCTCCTCGATATACAAGTAAGAACTACCTTCTTGACTTGTCCCATTCTGAACTCCTTCATAATCTTATCCAGGAAAGTATTCCAACCCAATGTTATTAAACACATTAATCTATCTTAATAGATTTTAATGCTTAACTTCATTCATGAATGATTTTAAATAATCATTAATACCAACTACACCATTCACACTATGTTATCCATATATGAGAATGTTACCACGCTCCTGCTCAAATATGTCAGTCACATATAAGACTAGGATAAAATAATCCAATAGCTCCCACTCAAAATATGTTGTCCACATATTAAGTTTGAAAAACTATTCAGCTCCCACTCAGTTTCATCCAAATGCATGTTTCTCGATATTTTGGCTAAGTCCAAAATCCTTTGATCATCCATCAAATCGAGAGTTCCGTTTACGAGACACTAGCATCCATATGTTTTCCAAAACCTTCTTGTTGTGCCAATTACAACACTTCTTAAAATATAGGATTTGGGGAAGTCAAGGTATTGATAACATTTTGGATCAATCATAGTGAATATCCTATCGACTCAAGCATCGCTACATATTCTAGTCAACCCATTCGAATTTGTCAGAAACATCTTTTATCACAAATCGATCTTGATGTCTTCCCTTGAGGTTTACATTTCTTCCTTATAACCTTGCAGTTATTGAGAATATCAAGTAACCTCTTTACTCGATAAGATTCAAGTAATCTTAAATGTAACTCAATATAGGATTTCATGACGCATAGTCATTTCTCGTACTTAGGTCCACCATCGCTTCTTCGTAGTTCGTAGATATGTCTTGGTCCATCAACATGACAAGTGAATCATGAATATTATTTTTCACAAGGGGCTAATATGTATTCTTGAATCCTACTTTGTTCAGTAAAAGTTTTAACCGAAACACCATGATCAGTATCATCAGTTTCTCCTCTAATTCTAGAGCTTTGGTTCCGGAACACATTCCGTTGCGCTACTCGGACAAATGGAGGCAAGGTAAATTACCTTGTTTGAACTTTCACTTTCTTCCATTAACACATTTATCAAGAACACTTCTTGACAAACACCAAACTTAGCAACACAATTTTGCTCCTTTGGTTCTAGTTGTGGAAGATGCATCCTTAGTTGACTAAGGATACACTACAAAGATAATTTATCACATAAATCAAATTTCCTAGAAACCACGACACACCATAACATATATAGTGTTGGTTTCTACAAGCTCAGATGGTTCCCAATACTTGAAGTGAGTGTTTGCATATTAAATTAATAACTCTAAAAGATAATAACATAAATCGGTAAGAGTTAACTTAGACCATACCCCCATTCAATAGAGTATGATTATACTGTTCAAGAACATAAAAATATTGAAGTGTCTCAAACATTGTAATTAGTGGAATAACTTTCACAAGTATGTATGCTCATGGCTAACTCAAAACATTTGCCACTTTGATCAAATCATAGAGACTTATTTTTCTTGTTAATTTAATACCGATCTTCATTCTGAAATTCCTTTTATCACATCAAACTGTTTTAGACTCATGTTTCATTAGTGAATACAAATATTCATCTAAGTCCAAGTTTACGAAATAATGAAATTCACTACATGCTGAAATACGATACATCATTACTCCCTCCGATCCATAATAAGTGTCGCTTATTTTGTACTAAGCTAGTACAAACTTTGTACTAGATGATCGCTTATTTTGTACTAAGCTAGTACAAATTTTGTACTAGATGAGCGACACTTATTATGGATCGGAGGGAGTATGTATGATATACAACAACCCGCGCAAACTCTGTTTTACCAGAATGCGAGGTTTCATTCATCTCATTTAAAGAGACATGGTTTGCATGTGTCAAGAGATCAAGTATCTCAAGACTTAGTCATACCATTCATGACTTAAACGGTAATGTCATTATTAAGTTTGGATGGTTTTTGACATTACAATATTTTATAAATGATCAAATTACTGTCATCAATATTAAAATAAGAATAACTCGTTCATAGCCGTAATGTGACTATAAACGATATCATTCATAAAAGGAGAACAACTGACTTGTTTATCACTAATATGAATAATTGTCTTCGCGAGATGCAAGACACAATAATAAAGTTCACACTTACACGATAACAAAATTTTATTCATATAACTAATCAAATAATAGATGTGGAAGGAGAGTGTTGTCGACCATCAACTATCTTGATTATCGTCAGCACACATTGTCACCTCATCCCTTCCAAGCCACTCTTTAAGAAGTGAGTTCAAGCATCAAATACTTAATCATCCGCAATTAGTGTTTTGTGAGGAAATATATTTATAACCCGTATATCAAATAGACTTTCTCCGTCAATGACTATTCCTGCATTGGTTCTACCTTTAAAGTTCTCAGCTTTAACCATGACCTCATGACAGTTGACGATTCTCCTTCATGACACATCCTAGACGTGGTCGTTGTAGCTGGGAGGAAGCGGACACAACTCCCCAGTTATCGCAAAGTAACCAGTCATTTAGTAGTCCAAGTTGTACACAAGGTGTTTATGTATCTTATACATTTTTCAAGTGACTTTCTCAGAAGGTCGTTCCTTCCACCGTGGTTGAAAGAGACCCTGTCCAGATACTCATATTCCATTACTCTGATTTGCGACTTAGTGCTTTTAAGTTCACCTACCACGTCATACGTGTTGGTGTCATTAACACATACTCGTGATTCAGATTCGATAGAATGAAGTATGGTGTATTGGGTTGTCATAAATAAGTGACAGTGAGTACAATACTCGTCATCATTTTCCTCAATTACGGAGTTATCATGTGTATCTCCTAGCAGTTCGCATATTATGTTTCAGCAATTCATTACTAATGAGTATATCTCTAGTGGTGTTGGTACAAATTAATGAAGTAAGACCCATCTACCTTAAGTTCTTCATTTCGCTAAAAGAGCCATAATTACAAACATATTGGGTATGACATTATCTACAATGATATTTTCTAAGACATGAAGACTAAGTTCATAATTAGGAGTTCAATTTTAATCAATTCTATAACTCCCACTTAGTTAACATCCCTCAAAATTTACTAAGTGATTACATGATCCAGATTCATTATCCCTCCTCGAAAATCACACGGCCGACAGATTAGTTTCAAAGGTACACAGCTACTTATGCGATCACATCATCCATGTGACTCATGCTCTATCTTTCGATCTCCGGTGTTCCAAGCCCATATCTACATATGTCGAGCCTGCCATTCTGACCTTATTGTATGGCTGTTAAGCAAGGCCATATCTGCATATGCTAGGCTTGGCGAACCCAACCTCATGCGAACGCTTAGGTATGTGTGACACCCGATCGTCACGGCGTGCCTATCATAAAGAGATCCTTCCAGGTGGTTTCCCACTAAAAGGATAACACAATGTTGGTATTGTGAGGGATTATCCTATTATGCTACCATCGTTATATCTAGCATATTAGCAAAACATGATGTAAAACATTAAATCATACATGTTATGATTCCCCCTTCATGCAAATTAAAGTTAAAACGACTTCTACTTTATCTTTTGCAAATTTACGTGGCTGCTAGGGGTTTCGAGAAAGAATCGTTTCTATCCTACGAAAAACATGCCACAACACCAATCCGACAATTGTATCTATTACACCCCTATCGGGGCCCTCCGTTGCAAACGTCTTCGCATCTCTAATGTTAGAGAGAGAGACACCCCCCATCCACTTATATGGTACAAGCCATATGTCAAGCGTGGAACCAGTCTCGCGTAAACACGTAAGGTCAGTCGGGGCCGCTTCATCAGGACATTGCCACAATGCTAAACGAGTACACGTGGGAGGGTAACAATTAGAAAATTGATGCCCACATACTAGATGTGTTTTATTCGTATAATACATCTACGTATAGCCTTGCTCATGATACCACTGTTGGGGTTTGGGGCAGAAAATAGTAACTTTTCATAACCTACGAAGCCCAAACCCAAGACCTATGCTATGCTGATGCAAGTAACGGAGGCAATTGGTCACATACCAGTATGTATTCCGTTAAGTGGGAAACTTTCCCGTGTGAACGTGGTTGATGTAGTCGCATCCGGCAATCTTCTATGCCGTGAAGATCCACGATGACTCTTGAGGCCACCCGGTCCTTGTAGACCGATGATGGGATTACGTCCCCATCGGAACGTTGTCGGTGAAGACGTTATGGCATGGCCTCGACGATGAAGGAGTTCCACAAATGTACCACCTCGCGGGATTACACGCATACGGTGTACTCGATGTTCCCTTCGGGCTCCGAACCAGCCGAGCAGCGGAAAGAAGATGGTGATGTGCGAAATGATGATAATGGTTTTTCGCCCTTCGTTGGTTACCCCAAGTGGAAGGTGAGATGTAGGATAGCAGCAAATTTCCCCTATGTAGAGGATAGGGTTTGTCTCCCGTAGGACTCCGGCAATGATAAGTAGGTGGTAAGGAAACAATGGGACCGTTTTAGACAAAAGATGCTTCCTTGACCTGGACCTGCACACAAACACAATTAACTTTGCTCCCAACAAAGTTCAGAGAGGTTGTCAATCTCTCCGGTCTTGTTGTTTACAAAGGATCAAAACACAAGGGATACTGATAATGATAGCAACTGAAAGTAAAAGAAGAAAAGTAAATAAGCGTGTAAACAATGATGAGAATATGGACTGGGGTCTCGTGATGTTCACTAGTGATGTCTCTCTCCCAAAAGACGATAAAACTGCTATGCAAGGTAAAAAAATTACAGATGGGCAATTGGCAGGATTATAAACGCACCGCAATGCTAACTATGCTACAAAAGAAAGGAAGAGGCTCAAAAGCATGGGCAGTACGCCAAAACAAGTAGACCGAAATCGAACTTCATCTACTACTAATCATCCACCTTGAGATATCTATCCAGAACATCTCGCTGGTATTAAGTTGCGAGCCCCACCCAAAGTGTAAACACAAAGCAACAGACAACTGCATTAAAAAGCACTTTGCGTAAAGTAAACAATCCTTGCAACCGCGGTTACAAGCACCGTTGTTTTCCCCCTTGTGGCAACAACACATCCCCTAGACTCATGTTTTTGTCACTCAAGCGTGTCATCAGGGGGCATGAACCCACAATCGAGCATAACGTTCCCTCTTGGAGTTACTACCTACTACTTGGACAAAGCAATAAAGAGCAACGGAGAACATGCAAGAATTACTTAGAAACAAAAATATAAAATATAAGAACCAAATATATTACTCTATCACAATCTTAACATAATCTCATAATCCATCAGATCCCATCAAACTCAGCATAGCAATAGCAGAAATATTACATATGTGCCTCGATCATGTAGGACATCTCACGAGGTCTAGACCATGAAGAACAAAGAGGGGAGGAGAACATCACATAGCTACTGATCACGGACCCATGGTCCAAAGTAAACTACTCACGGCACATCCTGGAAGCGTCCATGGTGAAGGGGAAGCTCTCGGAGGTTGATCCTCCCTCCGGAAGGGTCCGGGAAGAAGTATGCTGGCGCTCCCGATCTTGGAAGCGTGGCGGCGGCGGAACTGAGGCGAGATCGCAAAAAGGGTTTCTATTCTCGAAAGGTTCACGTCATGGGGAATATATAGGCGAAGGGGGGGCAGACAGGGGGCACCAGGAGTCCAGGCTCCCGCCTGGCGCGGCCAAGCCCTAGGTCGCGCCAGGTGGCTGCCTGGGAACCTAGTGGTGGCCCCTAACCCTCCTTCTGGGTTCTGGAGGCTTTCGATGCGCTGATTTTTAATCCGATTTTTCCCGAATTTTTGGAGCACTTTTAATATGGGGGAAACCTGGAACAAAAAATAGCAGAAAACAGAAACTGGCACTGGGGTGCACTGAGTTAATAGGTTAGTCCAAATATGATCAAAAGTGTATGAAAGTGTATCTAGATCATAGAAATATCACACAAAACATGCATGGAGCAAGCAGAAATTATCGATATGTTTGGGACGTATCAACATCCCCAAGCTTAATTCATGCTCGTCCTCGAGTAGGTAAATGATAACAAGCATAATTTCTATGGTGATATGCTAGCAACCATATAAGAACTTTCAAAAGTAAATCAATCAAGGTATGTGATTCAATTCAAGTCATAACATGCAAGAGTATATATTAGCATTGTAACAAGTAACAAAAGAACATTACGTGGAAGAGCTCTCGTTGTCCGTGACTCTATCTCCAAATGGTGTTTGCGTGCAAGAAGGGGGATAGGGAATACGAGAAAAAAGTATTTTTGTTGACATTTCAATCTATTAATGTTTCACACTTGGTCTTCTTTGGAATCTTATGTTGACTCGTCCCCAGACCACTAGCCAGGTACAAGTCAATTTGATCCACTCCTTTTCAATATTTTGAGCACTCATGCAATGGATGAGCGTAAGCACGAGAGTTGACACTTAGGATGGAAAAGAGAGAAATATGGTGGAGGAGGAATACAAAAAAGGTGAGAAAGACTCATATCAATGAGGACAATCATAGGCGAAAAGGCCAAATGATAGGTATGATGTGAGGAGTAGGGATTGCCATGCAACGGATGCACATATGAGCTGAAAAGATCTCAAATGGAACTAGTGGGGGTGCATCTAACTTTCTCTCTCATGAAGACCTAGAGCTCTTTTGAGGAGGCTCATCCTTGGAATATGCAAGCCAAGTTCTATAGTGTGAAGGTCCTCACATAGCTATATGCATGTATGATTATCTCTATGGAGTACAAGGATAAGAGGGAGTACTAGTGTGGATCTTTCAAAAGGATAGTAGTGTTTCCCCTTTCTCTCTTTTTATTTCTTTTTCTCTTTTTTCTATTTTTTTTCTATTTTTTTGGTGGCCTCAATGGCTCTTTCTATTTAACTCTCATTTGTCCTCTTTGGGATCATTTATTTTGTCCACTTTGGGATCTTTTCCTCACTTAAGGGCAACACTCTAATTTACAAGAGGGTATAGAAGATCTTTCACACTTTAAAAGGTACTCAAAACATAAAGAAGATGTAGCTATCATGATGTATGCAATGTATGCCACTGCCAGTGTAGCAGGAACATGTATAACATGAAGATCAAGTCATGACGAGGTGGAAGTTGCATGGCAATATATCTCAGAAAGGCTAGGGAAATGCCTTGATAGGTAGGTATGGTGGATGTTTTGAGGAAGGATATAAGGAGGTTTATGATGACAGAGCGTATCATGCCAAGGGTTTGGATGTACCGGCGAAGGTGGACGCCAACTCTCGGAGTGAGAAGAAGGCAATGCACGGCACGGGAGAGGCTAGCAAATATGAGGAGGTGGAAGTGTCAACTTTCAATACTTACATTAGGCCGAAGAACTCATGCACTTATTATCGGTAACTCTCAATCTAATAAGGAGGTTCACAATGAGACAAGTACCCCGAGGAGGAGTGTATGGGGGTTTGGTTATCCTTGCGCATCCTCGACTCATGGTACGTGAGTGTACTCTAATATCCGATCCCTCCAAAGATTAGTGATCCATCTAGTAGCTAGAGTTCTCAACTAGTTTTGTAGGTTTTGAAAATAAACACCGATTTCCCAAAATACAACACCTATCACTAATAGGCTAGAGCTCTTGACACCAAAAGTTCAAACATTACTCACATCAATACCTCAAAACTATTGCAAGTTACTACTAAAATTAAATAGCAACCTCAATTACCTACTTTCAAGACAAGACACAACTCAGTGCAACAACCAAGTCTCTTAACAAGATAAACATGAAAACTAAAGATAGTTCCAGCAAAAAACTAAACAAAATCCAAGGCTCTTGCTAAAGACAAACTAAGACTAAAACTAAACATGGCAGTAGCTACGAAAAGATAAAGAACACACAACAACAAAAAGATAAGCATGAAAAATCCTATGATATGTTCTAGATTGGAGTGGAGCGTGTTTCTCTCCCACACAAAGTAAGATGGGGTCTAACTTTTTATGAACAGCAAGAAAAGCTAAAGAAAAATAAAAATAAAACCTGAGAGAGAGACGCTCCAAGCATAGCACATAACGCAGATAAAAATATAGTGAGACGAAGGACGAACTGATGATTGTTGATGGAGAAGAGGATGCACGGGGGCATTGATACGTCCAAAATGTATCTATAATTTCTTCTTGCTCCATGCATGTTTTGTTTGATATTGCTATGATCTAGATACACTTTCATACACTTTTGATCATATTTGGACTAACCTATTAACTCAGTGCACCCCAGTGCCAGTTCCTGTTTTCTGCTATTTTTCTATTTCAGTTTTCCCCCATATAAAAAGTGCCAGAAAAATTCCGGGAAAAATACAGGAAAAATCAGCGTACAGGAAGCTTCGAGAAGAACCCGAGAGGGGCCAGAGGGGAGCCAGGGGGTCCCAGGCGGCCACCCGGCGCGGCCCCACCCCTGGCCGTGCCAGGGGGGCGCCTGGGGCCCCTGGTCCACCTCTGGCTGCCCCCCTTCGCCTATTTATTCTCCGTCACGGGAAAACTCCGCAAGAGGAACCCTATTCCGCAAACTCGCCTCTGTTTCGCCGCCGCCGCGCTTCCAAGATCGGGAGCACCAGAAGACCTCTTCCCGGCACCCTTCCGGAGGGAGGATTGACCTCCGGGAGTATCCTCTCCACCATGGATGCTCCCCGGATGTCTCGTGAGTAGTTTTCCTTGGACCATGGGTCCTTGATCAGTAGCTATGTGATGTTCTCCTCCCCTCTTTGATCTTCATTGCTTAGACCTCGTGAGCTGCCCTACATGATCGAGGCACCTTTGTAATATTTTTTCTGTTGCTATGCTGAGTTTGGAGGGATCTGATGGATTATGAGATTATGTTCAGATTGTGATAGAGTAATATATTTGGTTTTTATCTCTTATATTTTTGTTCCTAAGTAATTATTGCATGTTCTCCGTTGCTGTTTATTGCTTTGGCCAAGTAGTAGGTAGTGACTCCAAGAGGGAACGTTGTGCTAGATTGTGGGTTCATGCCCCCCGATGACACGCTTGAGTGACAGAAACATGAGTCTAGGGGATGTGTTGTTGCCACAAGGGGGAAAACAACGGTGCTTGTAACCCCGGTTACAAGGATTGTTTACTTTACGCAAAGTTCTTTTTAATGCAGTTGTCTGTTGCTTTGGGTTTACACTTTGGGTGGGGCTCGCAACTTAATACCAACGAGATGTTATGGATAAATATCTCAAGGTGGATGATTAGTATTAGATGCAGATGGATTTTGGTCTACTTATTTTGGCGTACTGCCTGTGCTTTTGAGCCTCTTCCTTTCTTTTGTAGCATAGTTAGCATTGCGGTGCGTTCATAATCCTGTCAATTGCCCTTCTGTAATTTGTTTACCTCGCATAGCAGTTTTATCGTCTTTTGGGAGAGAGACATCACTAGTGAACATCACGTATCCCGGTCCATATCCTCATTACTATTTCCAAGCTTTATTTACTTTACTGCTTTTACTTGCTTTCATTATCCCTTGCGTTTTATCCTTTGTGAACAAGACCGGAGAGATTGACAACCTCTCTGAACTTCGTTGGGAACAAAGTTATATGTGTCTGTGTGCAGGTCCGCGTCAGTTGCACCGCTGACACCTACTTATCATCTCTGGAGTCCTACTGGAGACAAACCTTGGTATCTTCACCGAGGGAAAACTGCTGCTGCACTACATCTCAAACCTTCCACTTGGGGTAACCAACGAAGGGGGAGAAGCCATCAGGCATCCCAATCTTGGACGCTTGAGTCTCCTTGAATATTTATTGGGGATGCATGGGGGCATCCCCAAGCTGGAGCGCTTGACACTCCCTGATCTTCTTTCATCATCTCCCATCGCACACTTGAAAACTCCCTTCATACATAACTCATCATAAGCTGATTAGAGAGGTTAGTACCCTTAATAAATAATCTTTCCCCACTGAATATAAAGATATTCTTGAAGAGCTACTATTTCTCAAGATTTCCAAAAGGTTTTTGCAAATAAAAAGCAAGCTTAAGGTTTGCAAAAGTAAGGAGAGACAAAACGTGGAAGAATCTGTGAAAAACAGAACAACAGGTAGTAGAGATTTTTTTTCGGGGTACTTCTGCAACTCAAATCAAAAAACTCAGAACATACGAATGTTTAACAATTGTATAGAGCATGTTGTGTAAAGAAATTCAGCTCAAAAAGATGAACTAGTGATTTGATCCGATTTTTTCCGTCAAGAAGACAGAATCTGTTTTCTGGACAGCATGTCACTAGTTTTGCTTCCCTTATCATATGAGGATATAACTTGGCACAAAGCTTGAAAATAAAGATATAATGATGTTGCTACAATAGTAAAAATCATCAAGACCACTAAAAACAGAAGTAAAAACATCTTGGGTTGCCTCCCAACAAGTGCTTTCTTTTATGCCTTTAAGCTAGGCATAAGGCAAAAGAAGAATCAAGTTTTATCAAGAGAAAGAGAATAGCTAGCTCGTGTAACGGACTCAAATGGTAACTTGATTTTCTTTCTAGGGAAGTGTTCCATCCCCTTTTTCAGAGGGAATTGAAATTTTATATTCCCCTCTTTCATGTCAATGACGGCACCAACGGTGCGAAGAAAAGGACGCCCCAAAATAATTGAACATAAAGGTTCACACTCTATATCCATAATAATAAAATCAATGGTAATATAGTTGTCATTGACAATGATAAGAACATCGTCGATCTTCCCCAAAGGTTTCTTTACGGAAGAATCAACAAGACGAACACCAAAAGAACAAGAAACAAAAGGTTTCAATTCAAACATATCATACATTCTTTTGGGCATGACGAAGGTACTAGCTCCAACGTCACATAAATCATATCAAGAGAAGTTATTTAATTTAATTTTTATCATAGGGTCCCAACCATCATCTAGCTTCCTAGGTATGGAGGATTATATCCTAAGCTTCTCCTCCCTAGCTTTGAAGAGAGCATTTGTGATATGCTCCGTGAAGACAAGATTAAGTGCGCTAGTGTGGGGGTCTCTAGACATTTTGTGTAACAAGCTAATAACTTCTGAGAGGGTGCAACTATCAAAATCAATATCACTACTATCAAAGGTGGTAGTAGTGTCATCTAGGCTCACTTGTTTGAAACCCTCTATGTTCATAGGAGTTTATTTTTCTACGGTTGAGGTATTAGCATCACCATTAATAGGTCCAATGGGACTAGGATTGCATTGAGTGCTAATAGTTTCGGTATCCTCAACAATTTGGATAGTAGAAACTGTGTGGTGTGTAGGAAGGCTCTTAATTCTATCCTCTTCCTCTTTTTCTCTAGCCCATATTTCTTTAAGTTTAGCCATCATCCTAATATTTTCATTAATTTGTAATTGGATAGCATTAATAGGTGTGGCTTTCCTCTCCTCAAGGGGAGAGGTTCTAATTTTCAGCATCTCAACATCAAGGGCTAAGCTATCTACCTTCAAAGTGAGATTATCTAACTTAGCTAATTTCTCTTCTACATTTTTGTTGAAGGCTTTTTGGGTAGTGATAAAGTCTCTAAGCATACTTTCTAGTTCAGAAGTGGGGTTCTTGTTGCTACGATAAGTGTTTTTTTTACCTGTGAACTGTAGGTTTTAAAACCCCACAACATTTTATTAATATGAGGGTGTATATACAAGATTACAAACTGGTCTACCAGTAGTAGAAACCAGCTAGAAAGTCATACTGGTTCAAAAAAATCCCCTTCAGGGTGGGAGGAAGTCTATCCATCTCAAAAGTTCCTCTTTAAACCTAGGCTTAATCCTATAAGAAAGGAGTGTAAGATCATGTACAAAACCACTATTCCATCTTGAAAAGGAAGGCCTCTCATGTTTGAAGATTCTAACATTCCTCAGTAGCCAAATGTGCCACCATGCTGTGAACACAATCTCTGCAAAGAATGGTTTATTAAGGGTTCTCCTGGCCTGCTGTGCAATCTGCAACATGTCATCTCCAGGTGACCACTCAATCTGGAGATAATTCCATATCGTGCAGCTGAAGTTTCAAGAGAAGAACAAATGATTTCTGCCCTCTAAGCAGTCAGCCTGACAGAGCACACAATTGGGGCCATCCTTTATATTCCTTCCCTCTCCAGGATAAGTGTTGTTGTTCCCATAGTTGGATGGAAACGGTCTAGGATTGCTAGCAAAATTGCCCCTATAAGCATTGTCGTTGAAATTGTTTCTAGCAATAAAGTTCACATCTACCTGTTCCTGAGGAACCAAAGAATTTAAAGGAACATCATGAGCATCAATAGTGGGTTGCTTAGCAAGTTGAGACATAATTAAATCAACTTTTTCGTTTAGGGAGGTAATCTCCTCGACAGAGTTTACCTTCCTACCTATTGGAGCGCGTTCGGTGTGCCATTGGTAATAGTTGGTCATCATCTCATCGAGAAGCTTTGTGGCAGCACCAAGTGTAGTTGACATAAAGGTTCCTCCCGCGGCCGAATCTAACAGGTTCCGCGAGGTAAAGTTCAAGCCTGCATAAAAAGTCTGGATAACCATCCAGGTAGTCAAACCATGTGTAGGGCATTTCTTAACAAGAGATTTCATACGTTCCCAAGTTTGGTCAACGTGTTCATTATCCAATTGCTTAAAATTCATAATGTTACTTCTCAATTGGATAATTTTAGCAGGGGGTAGTACTTCCCAATAAAAGCATCTTTGCACTTATCCCAAGAATCTATGCTATTCCTAGGCAAAGATTGAAATCAGATTTTAGCTCCTTCCCTCAAAGAGAAAGCAAAAAGCTTGAGCTTAACAACATCACCTTCTACTTCTTTATACTTTTGCATATCACATAATTCAACAAAATTATTCAAGTGTAAAGCAGCATCATCTCCAGCACCAGAGAATTGATCTCTCATAACAAGGTTTAGCAAAGAAGGTTTAATTTCATAAGAGGTAGCTGAAGTGGCAGGTCTGGCAATAGGAGTGCAGATAAAGTCTTTGTTGTTGTGACTAGTGAAGTCACACAACTTGATGTTTTCAATGGAACCCATAGTAGCAGCAAGTGTGGCAGATTTTTTTTGTAATTTTTGATATAAGACACAAAGATAAAAACTGAAAGGTAAACTAACAAGAATAAAAATTAAAGGTAAAAGGTAGTGGGCAACTCCCCTATCTTATAACTCGGAGTCCCCGGCAACGGCGCCAGAAATTTGCTTGATGTGCGAGATGATGATAATGGTTTCTCGCCCTTTGTTGGTTACCCCAAGTGGAAGGTGAGATGTAGGATAGCAGTAAATTTCCCCTATGTAGAGGATAGGGTTTGTCTCCCGTAGGACTCCGGCAATGATAAGTAGGTGGTAAGGAAACAATGGCACTGTTTTAGACAAAAACCGCTTCCTTGACCTGGACCTGCACACAAACACAATTAACTTTGCTCCCAACGAAGTTTAGAGAGGTTGTCAATCTCTCCGGTCTTGTTGTTTACAAAGGATCAAAACACAAGGGATAATGATAATGATAGAACCTGAAAGTAAAACCAGAAAAGTAAATAGGCGTGTAAACAATGATGAGAATATGGACCGGGGTCCCGTGATGTTCACTAGTGATATCTCTCTCCCAAAAGACGATAAAACTGCTATGTGAGGTAAACAAATTACAGATGGGAAATTGACAGGATTATAACCGCACCGCAATGCTAACAATGCTACAAAAGAGAGGAAGAGGCTCAAAAGCATGGGCAGTACGCCAAAACAAGTAGATCGAAATCCAACTGCATCTACTACTAATCATCCACCTTGAGATATCTATCCAGAACATCTCGCTAGTATTAAGTTGCGAGCCCCACCCAAAGTGTAAACCCAAAGCAACAAAAAACTGCATTAAAAAGCACTTTGCGTAAAGTAAACAATCCTTGCAACCGTGGTTACAAGCACCGTTGTTTTCCCCCTTGTGGCAACAACACATCCCCTAGACTCATGTTTTTGTCACTCAAGCGTGTCATCAGGGGGCATGAACCCACAATCGAGCATAACGTTCCCTCTTGGAGTTACTACCTACTACTTGGCCAAAGCAATAAACAGCAACGGAGAACATGCAAGAATTACTTAGGAACAAAAATATAAAAGATAAGAACCAAATATATTACTCTATCACAATCTGAACATAATATCATAATCCATTAGACCCCATCAAACTCAGCATAGCAATAGCAGAAAGATTACATATGTGCCTCGATCATGTAGGGCAGCTCACGGGGTCTAGACCATGAAGAACAAAGAGGGGAGGATAATATCACATAACTACTGATCACGGACCCATGGTCCAAAGTAAACTACTCACGGCACATCCGGGAAGCGTCCATGGTGAAGGAGAAGCTCCCGGAGGTCGATCCTCCCTCCGGCAGGGTCCGGGAAGAAATATCCTGGCGCTCCCGATCTTGGAAGTGCGGCGGCGCTAGAAAAGACGCGAGATCGCAAAAAGGGGTTCTCTACTCGGATGGTTCACGTCACGGGGAATTTATAGGCGAAGGGGGGCAGCCAGGGGGGCCACCAGGAGTCCAGGCGCCCCCCTGGCGCTGCCAAGCCCTAGGCCGCGCCAGGTGGCTGCCTGGGCACCTAGTGGTGGCCCCGGCCCTCCTTCGGGGTTCTGGAGGCTTACGATGCGCTGATTTTTATTCCGATTTTCCCGAATTTTTGGAGCACTTTTAATATGGGGGAAACCTGGAACAAAAAAAATAGCAGAAAACCGAAACTGGCACTAGGGTGCACTGAGTTAATAGGTTAGTCCAAATATGATCAAAAGTGTATGTAAGTGTATCTAGATCATAGCAATATCACACAAAAAATGCATGCAGCAAGAAGAAATTATCGATACGTTTGCTACGTATCAGATGGATTCAGATCCCGATTCCAGCAGCACGACGGTGTGCGTATGGTGGAGAAATCCCCAACCCAGTGCAGACTCCAAACAAGGGGAGCCCACTCAATGGAAGGAGAGAGAGAAGAGAACTCAACTATTATGAAGAAACCTTGATCATCAATTGCCCAATGAGCTAGTATACTAGAGTTAACTAAGGACCTGGCTGTTTGTATACCACATGTGTATTAATGTTTCCGCTTAATACAATTATAGCATAGTATAAACATATTATGAACTAATGGAATATGCTAATAAACATGCTTTATTATTTGCCTCTCTGGCACGTTCCCAACAACTTTCCAATCTAGAACTCCTTGAACATTGTCATAAGAACATCCTTCACCGCGGGCCATAAATGCTGGAAGAAGGGGATAGACAGGCCATGTGGACCCCGGCACCGATGAGGCTTTCATGCCATCCAGTGCGCAGCGAACCTCCTCTTCGGAGCAGGGGGTAAGCAGAGCCGCATTTTCAGCCGATGTAACCTGGTCCACCAGGGAAACACTCGGACGGGATGAAATACCGGTGGCATACTCTATTAGGATGCCATGCACCCAGAGACACAGGATCGAGCATTGACGCCTACGGCCATTGGAGATAGCATGGGAGTACTTTGTGTTCGAGTCCCTACGAAGGAGCCAATTCGGCCCGCCACGTCGGCGCCAAAACAGCTGCCCCCCCTTAAAAATCTCCACCAGGGAGGCTTCAGGGGCGAACCTATGTAACCACTCGTTCGCGGTGAGACCAACGGTGTCCGCTTCTAGATCAAGGACCTTAATTTGGTCCAGCAAGGTCCCTTGGGGAGCCTGAATCTAAGCCCCCAGTTTTGCGCCTCCCGGGAACTTCCACACCATCTTGGAGCAATGGTGCCAAAGGTCAATCGCGTAGAAGAGGCGGGGTGGGGCCTGTGCAGCAGGCATCCACCACTCTTGGACAACCTCGATAAAGCCAGCCCGGAGGTGCCAGGAGTCCTCCAAGTGAAACCAAGGCACTGACGGTGGTGATCCCTCTCCCGAAATAAGGAGGATAGGGGAGTGGTCCGAGCCAATCCTTGTGACCAACCGAAGCGAGTAGAGCGGGAAAGCTACCTCCCACTCCACCGAAACTAGAACCATATCCAGAACACTTCTGATGGGGTTCAACTAATTATTACACACATATAGTGACCCCTGATACGTCCCAAACGTATCTATAATTTCTCCTTGCTCCATGCATGTTTTGTGTGACTTTGCCATGTTTTGGTTGAACTTTATTACACTTTCAAACCAATTTGGACTAACCTACTAACTCAGTGCACCCAGTTGCCAGCTTCTGGTTTTCTGCTGTTTTTGTTTTTCAGGTTTTTCGGCTGATTAAAGTGCCCAAAAAATTCCGCAAAAATTATATTCAAAATCAGCGGGCAGGAAGCTTCCGAAATAACCAAGGGAGAGAGCCGGGACAACCACCAGGGAGCTAGAAGGGTCCCTGGCGCGGCCCCAACCCTAGGGCGCGCCAGGCACCCTCCTGGCTGCCCTGGGTGGCCCCTCAACGCCCCCCTTCGCCTATATAACCCCCTCGGGGTAGAAACCCCAAAAGGAGAACTCTTTTTCGCGGAAACCTCTCTGTTCTGCCACCGCCGCCGTTTTCAGATCGGGGCTGCCTGGAGAAGCTGCCCCGGCACCCTGCCGGAAGAAGATCACCCCTCCGGGAGACCATCCATAGCCATGGACGCCTCCCGTATGTGCCGTGAGTAGTCCCCCTTGGACCATGGGTCCGTGATCAGTAGCTATGTGGAGTCCTCTCCCTCTTTTGTGCTTTCACTTTCGAGACCTCGTGAGCTGCCTCACATGATCGAGGCACCTATGTAATTTTCTGTTGTTGCTATGCTGAGTTTGTTGGGATCTGATGGATTACGAGACTATGTTCAGATTGTGATGAGTAATATATTTGGTTTGCCCTTTTATATTTTGTTCTTGAGTAAATTCTTGCATGTTCTCCGTTGCAGTATTTGCTTTGGCCAAGTTATTTGCTTGCAACTCCAAGAGAGAGCGTTATGCTCGATTGTGGGTCCAGCCCCCTGATGTCTAGCTTGAGTGACAGAAACATGAGACTAGGGGATGTGATGTTGCCACCAGGGATAAAACAACGGTGATTGTGCCTATTGGTGCAAGAATTGTTTACTTTACGCAGAGTTCTTTTAATGCAGTTGTCTGTTGCTTTGAGTTTACACTTTGGGTGGGATTCGCAACTTAATACCAGCGAGATGTTCTGGATAGATATCTCAAGGTGGATGATTCGTAGTAGATGCAGATGGATTTCGATCTACTTACCTTGGCGTACTTCCCATTGCTTTTGAGCCCTTCCTTTCTTTGCAGCATAGTTAGCATTGCGGTGCCTTCATAATCCTGTCAATTGCCCAACTGTGATTTGTTTACCTCGCTAGCATTTTTATCGTCTTTTGGGAGAGAGACATCACTAGTGAAAATCACGGGACTCCGGTACATCTTCATACCATTGTTCACACCCACTATTTACCTTTCTGTTTTTACTTTTACTAGTACCTTTTTATCTCTTGCGTTTGATCCTTTGTAAACGACAAGGCCGGAGGAATTGACAACTCCTCTGAACTCGTTGGGAGCAAAGTTATTTGTTTTGTGCAGGTCCACGACAACTCCACGCATCAGAATAATTTCTGGCGCCGTTGCCACCTATCGTACTTATCGTTGAGTCCTACTGGAGACAAACCTTGGTATCTTTACTGAGGGAAATTACCGCTACGCTGCATCTCAACCTTCCACTTGGGGTAACCAACGAGGGGCGAGAAGCCATCAAGCTAATTTCTGGCGCCGTTGCCGGGGACTCAAAGGAAGTACAAATACGTGAGTCCTGATAACCGCCAATTTCTGGCGCCGTTGTCGGACTCCTGTATCAAAAATAGGGGAGTTTCACGCTATCTTTTATCTTTGCTTTTTAGTCTTGTTAGTTTACCTTTCAGATTTTACTTTTGTGTCCCTAATAAAAAATACCAAAAATAGTATGTCTAGTTACTTGCTTGCCACCAATGCCTAACTACTTTGAAACCAGATCTTATTGGCATGGAGGATTCACTGAGGATCAACAAAAGTGGTACAAAGAACACCGATTGTCTCAAGAGGGGATACACTTATGGAAACAAATACATCTGTTGTATGAGTATGCTAGAAACTTGTGCTCAAAATATAATATATCTTTTTGCAGGGATGAATCTTGTTGCTTTATGAGGCATAAACACCTTGCTTTCCAATGTGAGTACAATGATGATGAAACCTTAGCTTCTTATGCTAAAGGAAATTATGATTTTTATGATGCAGAGAAAATTGAAGAATTTGTTGCTTTTAAGGGTGCCTATGAAATTACTTCTCTTCTTGAAACTACTGATGATGCCCCTTACAAATCTGAGAGTCTTGCTATATTGAACTATTGCTTTGGAAATTATGATGCAAATTATTATATTATTGATTATCTTGAGAGAATCTCTCCCCCAAAGGAAGAGACTAATGTTTTGCAGGACACTATGGAAGAAGAAATTGCTGAAACTGAAAGCTCCTTGGATGAAAATGAGGAGAAGAGTGACGAACAAAAGGAGGAAGAATGGAGCCATCCATGTCTACCTTCTAATGAGAGTAACTCTTTGATTCTTACTTTATATGTTGAGTGTTATGATCCTATGGATTCTTTTGAAATATCCCATTTTGATGAAGTTGATGCCTTCTATACTTATGGCCTTGATGCCACTATGGATGATGCTTACAAAGACGAACTTTCTATAGTTCCTTATGTTAAGCATGAAATTGTTGCTATTGCACCCACACTTGGATGTGATGGGTTGCATCCATCTTATCATCCTAAAAACCGTGTTGAAAACAATACACGTGTGCTTGTAGGTCATGAACAACATGATTTATGTGATAGTTATATTCTTCATGTTGTTCATGATGCTACTGAAAATTACTTTGAGAGAGGAAAGTTTGGTTCTAGAAACCTTCATGTTACAAAAACACCTCTCCTCATGTTGAAAGTTTTGAAGTTGCTCTTTTTCCACCTTCCGATGCTTGTCACTTTGTGCTTCTTTGATTTATTTTCTTACAAGTTTCCCATGCATAGGAAGTGGGTTAGGCTTAAATGTGTTTCACATTTTCTTTTTGATGTTCTCTTTTGCTTCAATTCTTATTCTTGCGAGAACATCTTCTTTAATCTTTAAGCCTAGCTAATGGCTCTAAAGAAGCGCTTTCGGGAGGCATCCCGTAACGAATTTAGGTTTTTCTTTTTGTTTTTGTTCTGTTCTTAGTGGTCTTGATGATTGTTACTACTGTAGCAACATCATTGTATCTTTCTTTTTCAAGCTTTGTGCCAAGTTTAGCCTCAGAATGCTTGAAAGTTCAAAAGTTGGAGCTTGCTGTCCAAAAACAGATTCTGTCTTCTTGACGGGAAAATTCGCGATAAATCACCAGATCATCTTTTTTATCTGAATTTTTTTGACAGCATGCTCCATAAAATTGGCTTGCTAGCCCATGTTCAAAGTTTTTTTATTTGAGTTGCAGAAGTACCTCGAAAAAATTCCCCTTTCTCTGCTTTCTGTTTTTCTCAGCTTCTGCCCCAGTTTTTCGTTTCGCAGTTTTGCAATCCTTAAGCTTGCTTTTTTTTGCAAACTTTTTGGGCAGGCAAGAGAAACAGTAGCTCTTCCTGGAAATATTTATTTGCAGTAGAGGAAAATTATTTTATTAGGGTACTAACCTCTCTAATCAGCCTACAATGAGTTATGTATGAAGGGAGTTTTCAAGTGCGCGATGGAAGGTGATGAAAGAAGATCCAGGAGTGTCAAGCGCTCAAGCTTGGGGATGCCCAAGTGCACCCCCAATAAATATTCAAGGAGACTCAAGCGTCTAAGCTTGGGGATGCCCCCGGTGCATCCCCTTCTTCATCAACAATCATCGGTCTGTCTTTCGTTGCACTATATTTTTATCACTTCATGCGTTATGTGCTTTGCTTGGAGCGTCTCGCTCTTTACTTTTCTAGGTTTGTTTTGCTTTCTTTGTTGTAGTAACAAGTTAGACCCCAACTTAATCTTTTGTGTGGGAGAGAAACACGCTCCACTTGAACTAGAACTCCTCATAGGATTTGCATGCTTATTTCTTTTAGCTGTGAGTTGTTCTTTTTCTTTTCTTAGCTGCTGGTCTGTTTAGTTGTAGTGCTTTAGTTTTTCTAGAGCTTTTCTTTTCAGGTTGAACTTTCTATAGGTTGCATGTTTTATCTTGTTAGATAGTTTGCCTGTTGCACTGAGTTATGTGTCTTGACTAGAAAGTAGGTAGTTAAAGTTGCTTTTCTTTTTGAAGTAGTAACTTGCAATAGTTTTGAGGTATTGACTAGAGTAATGTTTGAACTTTTGGTGTCAAGAGATCTTGCCTATTAGTGATAGATGTCGTATTTTGGCAATCCGTGTGTTTTTCGAAAACCAAAAACCCCTGTTGAGAACTCTAGCTACTAGATGGATCACTAACCTCTGGAGGGTTCGAATATTAGAGTACACTCACGTACCATGAGTCGAGGATGCGCAAGGATAACCAAACCCCCATACACTCCTCCTCGGGGTACATGTCTCTTTGTGAACCTCTTATTAGATTGAGAGTTACCGATAATAATTGCATGAGTTCTTCGGACTAATGTGAGTATTCAAAAGTTGACACTTCCACCTACCCATACTTTTTCTAGCCTCTTCGGTACCGTGCATTTCCCTTTTCTCACCTCGAGAGTTGGCGCATACTTCGCCGGTGCATCCAAATCCTTGGCATGATACGCTCTGTCATCATAAGCCTCGTTATATCTTTCCTCAAAACAGCCACCATACCTACCTACAAGGCATTTCCATAGCCTTTCCGAGATACATTGCCATGCAACATCCACCCTCTCATGACTTGATCCTCATGTCATACATGCCACTTGCTTGATCGATGAGCCGCATGCTAGTTGGGCCTTGCCCTAATCATTGCTACATAACGCGCTAGTATCATTGCATATCCTGCTATCCTGGCAGAGGCATACATTTGCATCATGATTAGTTACATTTTCTTTTTGTGAGTACCTTTGTAAAGTGTGAAAGATCTCCTATATTCTTGTAAAATATAGAGTATTGCCCCTAAAGTGAGGAAAAGATCCCAAAGAGGACAATATCAAAAGATCCCAAAGAGGACAAATGAGAGTTACATAGAAAGAGCCATTGAGGCCACCAAAAAAAAGAGAAAAAGAGAAAAATAAAAATAAAAAGAGAGAAGGGGGCATACTACTATTCCTTTTGAGAGATCGACACTAGTACTTCATCTTCTATCCCTTGTACTCCATAGAGATTATCATCATGCATATAGCTATGTGGGGAACTTTTACACTATAGAACTTGGCTTGTATATTCCAATGATGAGCCTCCTCAAACGAGCTCTAGGTCTTCTTGAGCAAGCAAGTTAGATGCACCCCCACTAGTTCCATTGGAGAGCTTTTATCTCACATGTGCATCCGTTGTATGGCAATCCCTACTCCTCACATCATATCTATCATATGGCCTTGTCTCACCTATGATTGTCCTCATTGATGTGAGCCTTTCACACACCTTTTTGTCTTCCTCCTCCACCTCTTCTTTCTGTTTCGCCTTTTAGGTGTCAACTTTCTTGCTCACGCTCATCCATTGTATGAGTGCTCAAAATATCGAAAGGGAGTGGATCAGTTTGACTTGTACCTGGCTAGTGGTCTGGGGACGAGTCCAGATAAGAATCCAAAGGAGACTAAGTGTGAAACTTTAGTAGATAGTTGTTCTCAACAACCTTTTTTCTCTTTCTTCCCAGTCCTTTGCTTGCACGCCAACACCATCTGGAGACATTCGAGTCACGGACAGCAAGAGCTCTTGCACCTTTTGTTATTTTGTTGCTTGTGTTAAATGCCAATATAGACTCTTGCCTGTTAAGACTTGAATTGAATTGCATGCTTTGATTGCTTTACTTAACAGTCCTTATTTGGTTGTGTGGCATATCACCACAGAAATTATGCTTGTTATCATTTACCTACTCGAGGACGAGCAGGAATTAAGCTTGGGGATGTTGATACGTCCCAAACGTATCTATAATTTCTGCTTGCTCCATGCATGTTTTGTGTGACTTTGCCATGTTTTGGTTGAACTTTATTACACTTTTAAACCAATTTGGACTAACCTACTAACTCAGTGCACCCAGTTGCCGGCTTCTGGTTTTTTGCTGTTTTTGTTTTTCAGGTTTTCCGGCTGATTAAAGTGCCCAAAAAATTCCGCAAAAATTATATTAAAAATCAGGGGGCAGGAAGCTTCCGGAATAACCAAGGGAGAGAGCCGGGACCACCACCAGGGATCCAGAAGGGTCCTTGGCGCGGCCCCAACCCTAGGGCGCGCCAGGCACCCTCCTGGCTGCCCTGGGTGGCCCCTCGACGCCCCCTTCGCCTATATAACCCCCTCGGGGTAGAAACCCCAAAAGGAGAACTCTGTTTTGCGGAAACCTCTCTGTTCCGCCGCCGCCGCCGTTTTCAGGTCGGGGCTGCCTGGAGAAGCTGCCCCGGCACCCTGCCGGAAGGAGATCACCCCTCCGGGAGACCATCCATAGCCATGGACGCCTCCCGTATGTGTCGTGAGTAGTCCCCCTTGGACCATGGGTCCGTGATCAGTAGCTATGTGATGTCCTCTCCCTCTTTTGTGCTTTCACTTTCGAGACCTCGTGAGCTGCCTCACATGATCGAGGCACCTATGTAATTTTCTGTTGTTGCTATGCTGAGTTTGTTGGGATCTGATGGATTACGAGACTATGTTCAGATTGTGATGAGTAATATATTTGGTTTGCCCTTTTATATTTTGTTCTTGAGTAAATTCTTGCATGTTCTCCGTTTCAGTATTTGCTTTGGCCAAGTTATTTGCTTGCAACTCCAAGAGAGAGCGTTATGCTCGATTGTGGGTTCAGCCCCCTGATGTCTAGCTTGAGTGACCGAAACATGAGACTAGGGGATGCTGTTGCCACCAAGGATAAAACAACGGTGATTGTGCCTATTGGTGCAAGAATTGTTTACTTTACGCAAAGTTCTTTTAATGCAGTTGTCTGTTGCTTTGAGTTTACACTTTGGGTGGGATTCGCAACTTAATACCAGCGAGATGTTCTGGATAGATATCTCAAGGTGGATGATTCGTAGTAGATGCAGATGGATTTCGGTCTACTTACCTTGGCATACTGCCCATTGCTTTTGAGCCCTTCCTTTCTTTGCAGCATAGTTAGCATTGCGGTGCCTTCATAATCCTGTCAATTGCCCAACTGTGATTTGTTTACCTCGCTAGCATTTTTATCGTCTTTTGGGAGAGAGACATCACTAGTGAAAATCACGGGACTCCGGTCCATCTTCATACAATTGTTCACACCCACTATTTACCTTTCTGTTTTTACTTTTACTAGTACCTTTTTATCTCTTGCGTTTGATCCTTTGTAAACGACAAGGCCGGAGGAATTGACAACTCCTCTGAACTCGTTGGGAGCAAAGTTATTTGTTTTGTGCAGGTCCACGACAACTCCACACATCAGAATAATTTCTGGCGCCGTTGCCACCTATCGTACTTATCGTTGAGTCCTACTGGAGACAAACCTTGCTATCTTTACTGAGGGAAATTACCGCTACGCTTCATCTCAACCTTCCACTTGGGGTAACCAACGAGGGGCGAGAAGCCATCAACCCCCTACCCGGACAATCTCGCACAACGCGAGTCGGGCAATACAGTCATTCGACGTACGCATCCTAGGGACGTCAATGGTGTCGAAGCTCTTTTCAGCCGACAAGCGGATGAGGTTGAAATCCCCATCCAACACAATATGCATGGGGCATCGATTGATACTCTATCCTCGTTGGTTACCCCAAGTGGAAGGTTAGATGTAGTGTAGTGGCAAATTTCCTCGGTGAAGATACCGAGGTTTAAGATTGTCTCCCGTAGGACTCTAATAATGATAAGTAGGTGGTTTGGCAAGTGAGGAGCTGATGACCCACAACCGTAAGGGATCTATTGCAGCGTTTTCGATAAGTAAGAGTGTCGAACCCAACGAGGAGCGAAAGGTATTGATAGGTGATTTTGGACAAGGAATAACTGCAAGTACTGAAAGATAACTTTTTAGGGGTTTTCGATATATGCAACAATAAGATAAATTAAGCAAAGTAAATAGCACTGAAGAGCAGCAAGTGGCCCAATCCTTTTGAGCAAAGGATAAGCCTAGCAACTGAACTTATAAAGACTAAAGCGTTCTTGAGGACACATGGAGAGGTAGTCACATGCTTTCGCCATACTCCGTATCGATAACAAGTGTTGTGCTGATAAGTGTTGAGTGGGTGGATCTATGCTAGCACACCTTCTAGACTAAGATAAGTGCACTCTTATAATTAAACATCTTGCAAGCATCCGCAAATACAAGATAGAAATTAAGGCAAAGCCTAACCACAGCAATAAGATCAAGGATCCATTATTCCCTTGTGCAAAAGTGTGCAAACTGGGGTTCAGGTTTCTGTCACTCCAGCAACCCACCGTAAGCATTCTTTATACACAATGTATTCCCCTAGGTCCTTAATAAGGCAGAGTGTTGAGTGTTCGACTCACACAACACCACTAGGAAAATAACAACACAACTTAAGTATCAAACAACACATATTACTTCAACATCATATGACTACTAACAACTAGACTTCTCCCATGTCCTCAAGAACTAAAGTAACTACTCACAAGACATAAAAGAGATCATGATCAGAGGTGATAAATATATGATAAACAATCTGGACATAATGATATTTCTCCAACAAAACTCAATAGCATTCACCACAAAGTAGTAATCAACACCGATAGAGTAGAGAGGATAGATAGTACGGATTACAACACAAGATAAACTTGTGAGGTGAGATTGGATGGTGGTGGAGATGGTGCTGATGTTTGGGATGATGTTGATGATGATATCGATGATGCCCGTGACGATGGTGATGACGATGGCGATGATCTCCCCTTCCGGGAGGTGATCTCCTCGGCGGAATCTCCCCGCCGGAGAGCCCTTTTCTTCTCTGTAGGTTTCCGCCACGGAGCGACGGCAGAACTCCGTAAAAGCTTCTCTTTTTTAGGTTTTCGGGTAACGAGGAGTATATAGGCCAGAGGGGGGATAGGGGAGTGTCCCCAGGGCTCCAGGCGCCCTCCCGGCGCGGCCAGGGGTGGGGCCGCGCCAGGTGGCCGCCTGGGGCCCCCCGTGTCCCCCCTCTGGCCCCTCTTCGGCGTGTCTTCGTTAATCCTTCGGAAAATACCCTTCGTCGATTTTCAGGTAATTTGGAGGTATTCTTCTTCAGCAACTCAGCGTCCACTTTTTACCATTGAATCCTGCGTCTGCTGCTTCGGCACCGGAAAGTTGCAAACTGTGTAAAACAAGCCAACACAACATAAGCACATCATCGTAACATGAAATATATCAATGAATAAGGATGAATTACGATATAAAATAGTGATGCATTTTGGATGTATCAACTCCCCCAAGCTTAGACCTCGCTTGTCCCCAAGCGAAAACTGAGCTCGGTAAACCTGTCCACAAGTTTAGAGAGTGAAGTGTCGATAAATAGAATACAGACAAGAAGCATCATGATTTCTTCACCAAACTCAAACATCCTCAATAGCAATCTTCAAATCATAAAGCCCTTATGAAAGAGTAATAACAATTATAATCAAGAGTAGGGCTAAGGAAACTCATCCAATCATGTCAAACATGTCCTTTGGTCAAGAACAACTAATAGCTTTTACTTTTGCTCTTTCTTTTTATATTTTGATGAGACAATTTGGAACTTTTTAAAGAACAAGCTATTAGTCATGAAGTGAGAATGCTAACATAAAGGAAGATGTTTTCTTGGAAAATGCTTTTGCAAACAACTTACTTATCAAAAGATAATGTCAACAATGATATGGCATGGCAAAACTTAATGCAACATTATATGGATGAATCCTTATCAGCACCAAGTGTCTGTTCTCTTTGGGAAAGGAGGAAGTAGGGAAAACTGACTCAACATAAAAGTAAAGGAAAGGCCTTGTTAAAGGCAAGCAGGGAAAACTCAAGTGCTATCCTTAAATCAAACAGAATGAAAACAAGTTTTGAGAGGTGCATGATTTGTCAACGAATGCTAATAGATAACTCAATTACTTCTCATATTGGACAAGTTTCGAGGAACGGCTCCCAAACGGGGATGATCACATCCCCGCAATCTCCTTTGTTTATCACTGCCAAAGTTTTCTGATTTCTCATGAACAAAGCGTGAAGGAGGGTTTGTTTGTTGTATTATCTTTTGTGAGTTGGGCGCACTCATGCCAGTTCCTCCTCGTATTAGGGGTTTGAAGATTAGACATGCAATCCCGAGATAAAACTTGTCCAACTTAAGAAGATCATGAATTAACTACTACTTCCTCACGAGCTAAAACAGGGGCACAAAATAGAGAATTTTGAACATTTAAGGATAACACAAAAAAATTATGCTTTAGGAGTGGTAGTGGAATACCACGAATAGGAAGGTATGGTGGACCCATATGGAATATACTGGCTTAAGGGTATGGATGCACAAGCAGAATTCCTCTTAGTACAGAAGTTTGGCTAGCAAAGGCTTTGAGAGAACAGACAATTGATGATGACTTAGATGCAAAGCAATATAAAACATGAACATTAAAATAAGCATAGCACATCAAGTTGTCTTCCTTGTCAACATAACACTACAAGCATAATAACAAAGAGGGTTTTGCTATGTCGCTACTTTGAGAAAAATAACATGCTTGTTGTTATGACCAAAGCTATGTTTGCCAAGATTAAATAAAGTTTTCAAAGCCATACCTGATATAAGGTTAATACTCCCCATAAGAATCATCATAAGGTCGATTGCGTGAAGAGAATACCGAGTGTGGCGAAGGGATCAATAGACTTCTCATTAATATTCCATCATAGACGACTCCACACTCACGGATACATAACTCTCCAAAAAGGAGTGATAGACCTCAATGCAAACACCTATTTTATAAGATAACTTCCCTAGACATGATACGACTCTACTTGACTCTAAAAAGGCAAAGATAAAGATAAAGATACCGGGCACTCCCCCAAGCTTGGAACAAGCTAAGGGGATGACATTACCCAAGAAGATTTACTCCTCATCCTTGTTCTTGTTGATCACGTACTCCTTGGCGAAGCGCTTACATGGCAGTTGTTCTCCAGTCTCAAAGGACATTCCTGTCTCTAGGATCCTGCACTCAGCACCCAAACCCATGCGCAGAAACTTTAGTTCATACTCACAGTTCTGGTTCTGCAGATCATAGATCTGTGCTTGGAGTTCATAAAAAATTTCTTCTAGTGCGGCCAAATTTGACCACATCTCCTTCATCTCCTTCTTGTGGGAAACTTCTACTTCGTTCATGATGTCGAAGTTAGCTTCAACACCACGCTCCACCATCTTCTTGAACTTGAAGACCTCATGTTCCATCTCCTTCAGCCGCTCCTCGGTGCTTCCCTCCTTGACTAGTCCCTTCAGTTCCTCCTTGTGGAGGTCACCATCCTCCACACAAAGGATCTGGGGGTGCTTCTTCACCTCAGCGAGGTAAGGGTTGATGATGTTGATGATGAACTTGTCCTTGGGGGAACTTAGGGAAGCCATGGCAGCTAGGTCTAGCTGAAAGCTTTTCTGGCAGAAACAGATCGAAAAGAAAACACACGAAATCGCGAGATACGCTAGCGGAACAATCCGGGAAAATATATAGCAAAAATTTCTGCACAGAAAGGAAGGTAACGGGTCAAAGTGGAATCGGAGACGGACCCCTGGGTGCCCATGCGGCCTCCCGGTGCGGCCAGGGGTGGGGCCGCGCCAGGAGGGCGCCTGGGCCCCCTGGAGCTGGTCTCCGGCTCCACTTCGGCCTCAAATTTTCTATATTTTGCAAAAACTCGTAATCTGGAACTTTTTGGCGGTTTCGCGATGTTTCCTTACCGTTATACATACCTTTCCTTATTCTGCTTCTGCTGGTGTCTGAAACAGGTCTGCAACATGTTCTTCATGAGTTGTGTATACCAAATCCACATCAACATTGACAGGGTCTCCTGCTATGTAATGCTTAAGTCTTTGCCCACTCACCACTTGAGGTTTGGTGCCTTCGAAATTGTTAATCTTGATCGCACCCGAGCGGTAGACTTACTCAATATGAAATGGCCCTTCCCACCTGGAAAGTAGTTTACCTGGAGAAAACCTGAAACGGGATCTAAACAACAAAACTTTATCACCAACATTAAATTCACGTTTCAGAATCCTCCTATTGTGCCACTTCTTTACCTTTTCCTTGAACATTTTAGCGCTCTCGTAAGCTTCACTTCTCCACTCATCTAGAGAAGTCAAGTTCATGAGACGCTTTTCACCAGCTAATTTCGGGTCGGCATTAAGCTCTCTAATAGCCCAGAAGGCTTTGTGTTCTAATTCTAATGGCAAATGGCAAGCCTTGCCATTTTATAGGGATAAATGCCCATGGGGTTTTTGTAAGCAGTTATATACGCCCACAAAGCATTTCCTAACTTATTCGACCAATATTTTCTATTTCTATTGACTGTCTTCTGTAAGATCAACTTGATCTCTCTATTGGTGAGCTCAACTTGCCCACTAGTTTGAGGGTGGTACGGTGAAGCAATTCTATGATTGTCATCGTACTTGGCTAAAGCTTTTCTAAAAGCTCCATGTGTAAAGTGCGAGACCCCATCAGTCATGAGATACTTGGGTACTCCAAACCTAGGAAAAATTGCATCCTTGAGCATTTTCAAAGATGTCTTGTGATCAGCACTTTCAGTGGGGATTGACTCTACCCACTTGGTTACATAATCAACAACAACTAAAATGTGAGTGTACTTGTGCGAGGAAGGAAAAGGACCCATAAAATCAAAACCCCAGCAATCAAAAGGCTCAATCACTAGAGAGTAATTCATAGGCATATCATTCCTTCTACTAATATTACCAACTATCTGACACTTGTCACAGGAAAAAACATAACTTCTAGCATCCTTAAAGAGAGTAGGCCAATAAAAACCTGATTGAAGAACCTTATGTGCGGTCCTCTCACCAGCATGATGTCCTCCATACGGACTGTCGTGACATTGTTTGAGAATGTCCTTCTGCTCGTGTTCCGGTATGCATCTTCTCACGATCCCATCTGGACCTTCTTTGAAAAGATGTGGGTCATCCCAAAAGTAATGCCTCAAATCATGAAAGAACTTCTTCCTTTGCTGAAATGTTAAACCTGGAGGCAAAAAATTGCAACGATAAAGTTAGCATAATCTGCAAACCAAGGATCGGAGAGAGATTGTACTTTTACAACAGCTAGATGTTCGTCTGGAAAACTATCGTTGACTGGAATGGGATCATGCGGTATATCTTCCATCCTTGAAAGATTATCCGCCACCGGATTGTCTGCTCCTTTCCTATCGATAATCTTTAAATCAAATTCTTGAAGAAGGAGTACCCATCAGATGAGTCTTGGTTTGGCATCCTTCTTCTCCGTAAGATACTTAGTGGCAGCATGGTCAGTATGAATAATAATCTTAGAATCAACAATGTACTTCCTAAACTTATCACAAGCAAACACTACTACTAAGAATTCCTTCTCAGTAGTAGTATAATTCTTTTGAGCACTATCAAGGGTTTTTCTAGCATAATATATAACATTCAACTTCTTATCAACCCTCTACCCTAAAACAGCTCCAACAGCAAAATCTCTAGCATCACACATAATTTCAAAAGGTAAATTCCAATCAGGTGGTTGTACTATAGGAGCGGTTATTAAAGCTTTCTTAAGAACTTCGAAGGCTTCCTTACAATCTTCATCAAAAACAAAAGGAACGTCCTTCTGGAGAAGATTAGTGAGGGGTCTCGAAGTTTTAGAAAAGTCTTTAATAAATCTTGTGACGCCCCCAAAATCAGACCATGTACAGTAATCATACACGCAAGGTACACGATCGAGATTAGGGACTCACGATGAGATATCACAACACAACTCTACAAATAAAATAATACAAGCTGTTTAATACAAGCCGGGGGCCACGAGGGCTCGAATAGGACAACTTGAGAGCACAAAGTTAGCGGAAGCAATAGTATCTGAGTACAGACAAAAGGTACACCTGATCTGCCTTAAGAAGGCTAGCACAAAAGCAACAACGATCGAAAAGGCGAGGCCTCCTGCCTGGGAACCTCCAAACTACTCCTGGTCAACGGAAAACTCGACGTCGTAGAAGGCATCGGGGATCTTCATGTTGCGGTGGACGACATCGGGGATCTCCTGCACCTAGACTCCAAGGCTCCAACGTCGACTGCAGCGGCCGATCAGGCAAACAATAAAAGGGGAAAATAAAGTAGGTGAGTATCTAGCATACCCGCGAGTCTTACGTCCGCTACTAAGCATTATGCATTGTATCAAAAGGAAGGGGAGGCTATATATAGTGGACTGCAAGATAGAAATCAGAATAAGGGTAAGAAACTAGGCCTATTGAAGACTAGCATCTTCCGACGAGTCTTGCATCATGAGGAGAGAATAGCCAACAGTTCATATAAAGCATAAAGTAACAATGCAGCAGAAGTTGCTGCAGCATTGTATAATAGTAAGTTGTAATAATTAGCAATGCCTCTGAGATCCCCTCCTCGACATCCCAGCGAGGAAGAAAACCCGGAACCATACAGTTTAATAATAATAGTTTGTAGTGGTAAGATCCAGCTTCAGCATAAAGCGTCATGTTACCGTGGACACGGCTATTCGAATAGATTAATCTTCCCTGCAGGGGTGCACTTGTGTTACAATACACGCACGGATCTCCAGGGTGGTGGGCACCTTGTTAGGAACGCTCCACCGAGGCTATCCGACACTTCACAGCCCATCTTTCAAACTCAACAGAGAGGTCATCCGCCGGACTATATCCTATGTACGCGGGGCTTTGGACCCTAACCCCGACGTACTCCTGCACGGTGCGAGGTTGGCTGGTGAAGTTAAATCAAATCCAAATAAGACACCACCACGCGAGCAAATAAGACAACACCACTTCCCAGCGTAGGCCGCGGTACTACTGACGTCTGAAGAGTCCTCGGACGACACTACGAAGCAGGGGAGCCCATAACTCGTAATTCCCACGGGTAGGTAGTGCGTACATGGCATATAGCCAACTCAAGACATCCACCGAACCATTTAGAAATTTATTTATTTTCTGTCGGAACAACCGTTATTGTTGTCCTTATTTAGGTGAGTCGCGGACAACGACAGCAGCCAGGTCCACCAGTAACATCGGTGCCTGCCCTGACGTCCCACCAACTCGTGCGGTTACCAACAAGGAGAACCGTCTCCTTAACTTGTCTCGCATTTTCTCTTTGAAGAGCTCGACTTTCGTACAACAGGATACCTCTCGGCCACGAACAGTACCAGGACCGCTGCACACCGGTGGAATACACATGACCTGTCGTTCCGCTAAGATACCCTGCGCGGGCACCGTTGGGTCACCCGACTCCTTACCTGTAAGGACACCAGTTGATTCGAGTGCCTACCATCAAGTGAAACCAGGAGGAATCACCCTCGATGGTACACTTGAGATGGCTCGACTGAGACATCAGCGGAATGAACTAAAGAGGAATATTCTCGTATCACCCCGGTGGTGCCGAGACACCAGCGGAATGAACTAAAGAGGAATACCCTCGTATCATCCCAGTGAGGCTACGCTACTGAGCCGACGAGAGTGAAATACGAGTTCGTCCACTCGTAAGTCAAACTCGAAGCGACTCGGCAGAGTCTCGCCGTTGTAGGTTCCCTAGGGCGTCTGCATTGATCCGTACCTGTTGCAGTTATAATAATTGTAATCCGCGTTCACTCACCAGAGTGATCACGGCCCTCTATTCTAAACCTAGCTAACAATGCGCAGGGTTTACTGCTGAATATTATATGTATATATTTATAAGGCATCATAGGATAAAAGAAGGTACATCAAGGGGCGAAAAAAACAGGCTATGCAATTGAATAGGTAAGCAACGTAGCAGCAGCAGTAACAATGCCTAGTGCAAGAAATGTACGGATAGATAGGCGATATCTGGGGAAGGAAAATGGCTTTGCTTGCCTGGAAGCTCGACGGTAGGGGTAGGGTCATCGACGAAGTAGTCATACTCAGCAGCGGTGTAGTCGACGGCAGCAGCGGGGTCTACCGGAGATTAAGGGGGGAGAAACAGTAAATACAAAGCAAGCATATACAAACAGATGCATAAACAGAAAGATGCAATGCTAACGGTGTTCTAACGCAGTGCAATGCACGTTGCTCGGGACGGGAATTCATCCGGGGATGAACTGCCAGCTCCGGGTGATTACCGGACAGGGTGTCCGTAGGGGGAAGGGTTCATGCCGGAGGTGTCGTGGACATCCTACAAACGTGTGGATGGTGTAACCGTGCTAGTTGAAACAATCCGAACAACTTTCGTGTTCAGAATAAATTCATCCGGATACTTTGACAGTACCGGACAAATCATCGGACATACAGTCCGGAGGGGGATGGTTCGATGTTCGTTGTGTTAGAGGGGGGTGGTTGACATACGAATTGGGTATTCTTCTTCGTTGTATTTTTCTGAGAAATTTTGATATATAAATTATTTTCATCTGATTTACGGTTTAAAAGATATTCAATTTCAAAGTTTAATTCAATTTAAATCATTTTCTGAATTTATTTTATTTTTATTAAAGCAGAACATTATCCAAAAGGGGTTGACTGGTCAACCCTGACAAGTGGGGTCCCACATGTCATAGGCAGTGGCAAATAAAAGGATTTTATTTAATCTGAATAGAGCATGGGCCCACATGTCATACACATGGCAATTTAAATAATTTTAATTTATTTATCTAAACATCCAGTGGGGTTAATATAAGTACTGGGCCCACCTGTCATTGACTCCTATTTTAATAAAACGTTTAAATTGTTTTAATTAGCTAGGGGGGGCAGTAGTCAGTGGCAGCAGGGGGGTTAGCACTAACTTAAACCAGTCGGGCCCAGTAGTCAGTGGGGGTTAGGGGGGATTAAAAAGGAGTTAGCCCCTAACGGCAAAGGCCACTCGGCCAAGCCGGTGGCTCGACGCCGGCGCCACTGGGCGCGGCGGATTCGCAGCAGGGGGGCACAGGAGCGGCGGTCTGGGGTGAGTCGAGGTGGCCGCGACCAGGAGAGGCGGGCACACACGCGGGTATGGCAAGGAGCGGCCCGCAGCTCGGGGGAAGGAGGAGCAGATCTCCATCCATGGCGCCGCCGGGCGCGGGGCGTCCACGGAGACAACCGAGGCGGGGAAGAAGGGGGGTTGGAGGCGGAGCTCACTGAGAGGGGGCTGGTGGCGAGCTCGGCGACGCCAAGGGTGGCCGGGGGCGCGCGAATTCAAGCGGCGGAGCAACGGCCGTGATGGCCGTGGGCGAGGAAGACGACCGGGGCGACGGCGGTAGTGCCCCCCGGTTCCAATCAACAGGCGCCGACGACGAAGCGGAGCACGAGCGTCGTCCTGGGCATGGTGGGGAGGCGGGGCACGGCCGTCGGCCGCGAGTACGTCGGCGGCGCGCCCACGGGCGGTTTCTCGGGCAGGCAGAGAGCGGCGAGGGAGGAGGGGAAGAGGAAAAGGGGGCAGTGGGAGCGAGGCGTCCATGGGGCATAGGGGGAGGGGATCTTATCCGCCGGGGCAGCTGGAGGAGGGGAGGGAGCAGGTGGAGGGGGGCATGTCGTGGCCTCGGCATGGCCACGGTGCGGCTACAGCGGTGGGGCAGGTGGGGAGTTGGTGGGGGAGGAGAGAGGGGGGTTGGGGGTGGGCTAGGCCAGGAGGGCCTTGCCCACAGGCAATTTTTTGATTTTTTTTATTTTCTTTGTTTTTGTTTTTGTTTTTCTTTTGAATTTTTCCTTTTCTGTTTGGATTTTGTTTGCCTATTTTTTGATTTTTATTAAGTGTGTAACCCATGCCATAATTAATGTTCCATTTAACATTACAACTACAAAATGATTTGAACATTAATAAAATCATTTAGATTTTATATAAATTGAAAATTGATTAAATGAGGCTATTTGCTACTGATTTGAGTTATTTATATTATTTAAACTACTTAATAAAATTCCTAATTCTACTTTATTAATACCTACTAATTATTTGCAATTTAATAAAATTGGTCCCACAAATTTTGTTCATTTAAAATTTGCACTTGTTATTTTATTCCATGGCAATTAATAACTCCCCAAGCAATTATTTTATATCCTTTAATATTAGTAACCCACTCTAATAACATACCCAGTGCTATATTAACATGGCCTATGATTGCTAGGCAGTTATATTAATAGGTCCACAATTTTGTTGAACTATAATTTCGATTTTCATATTCATTTTCAAAACAATTTTGATAACCCCATAACACTTGTTTTATAATCTGTTGACCTGGGATTATCCTAATGGCTAAGGGTGGCTTGGCTTAACCAATATCAAGGTGATGGACATGTCTCCAAAAATTCTGGAAGCAAGGTTTTTTTTATAATTCACCCAATTTGAAAATTTTATCAGGGTGAGAATCTAACTGAGCTATGATCAAAGGTGAGCATGGCATTGATTAACAACAGTAATGATCACTAACAGTGGAATCACTGTAGTGTTTACTGTTACTGATTCTGAGGGTGTTACAAATCTTCTATAGAAAACAGCATGACCGAGAAAACTACGAATACCTTTGATGGCCCTTTGGTAGGGCATCCTTTCAATTGCTTCGATCTTGGCCCTATCCACCTCAATTCCCCTCTCGGAAATCTTGTGGCCAAAAAAAATTCCCTCGTTGACCATAAAGTGGCACTTCTCCCAGTTAAGCACCACATTTGTCTCCTCACATATCTGCAAAACTTTATTAAGGTTGTGGAGACAATGGTCAAAAGAGGTTCCATAGACGGAGAAATCATCCATGAATACCTCCACAATTTCTTCGCAAAAACCATGAAAGATAGCAGACATACACCTTTGAAAATTAGCAGGGGCATTACATAAACCAAAAGGCATACGTCTGTAAGCATAAGTACCATAGGGACAAGTAAAAGTGGTCTTCTCTTGATCAGCAGTGTTAACATGAATTTGATAGAAGCCAGAGTAACCATCAAGATAACAAAAGTGAGTATTTTTGGATAACCTTTCAAGCATTTGGTCGATGAACGGCAACGGGTAGTGGTCCTTCCTGGTTGCCTTGTTCAGCTTCCTGTATTCAATACACATTCTATATCCAATAATAATTCGCTGAGGTATTAGTTCATTCTTATCATTAGGAACCACAGTTGTTCCTCCTTTCTTTGGAACACAATGAACCGGGCTTACCCACTTACTATCAGCTATAGGGTAGATAATACATGCGGCTAGAAGCTTGAGAATCTCAGTCCTTACAACATCCATCATTTTCGGATTCAACCGTCGTTGATGATCAACAACTGGTTTAGCATCAGGCTCAAGGTTGATGGTATGTTGACAAATAGATGGACTAATCCCCTTAAGGTCATCAAGGGTATAGCCAATTGCACCTTGATGTTTGTGAAGTACTTCCAATAGTCGCTCTTCTTCATACCCTGAAAGGTTAGAATTGATAATAACAGGATATACTTCCTTTTCATCTAAATAAGCATAGTTGAGCGTATCAGGAAGAGGTTTAAGATCAAACACTGGATCTTCTTTTGGTTTTGATAAAAGTCCCAAAGGCTCAACTGGAAGGTTGTGCTTTAGGATAGAAGGTTGTCTCAAGAATATGTCGTCCATCTCATTTCTCTCCTCCATATGCAAATCATTCTCGTGGTCCTCCATATATTGTTGCAAAGGATCGTTAGGAGGGATAGCAATGGAAGCAATATCTTCAATAATCTTATCATTACTAGGCAAATCAGTACCACGAGGCTGCTTAGAGAACTTAGAAAAGTTAAATTCATAGGACTCACCATTGAATTCAATAGAAACTTTACCTTTCTTGCAATCTATTATAGCTCCACAAGTTCTGAGAAAAGGTCTACCGAAAATAATAGGACAAAAAGTATCCCTTACTGAACCAAGCACTAAAAAGTCGGTAGGATATTTTACCTTTCCGCCTAAGACTTCAACGTCTCTCACAACCGATAGGAGAGATAGTTGCTCTATTTGCAAGATGAATAGTAACATCAACTTCTTCAAGTTCACAAGGTGAAATCTCACTCATGATGTCTTGATAAAGTGAATACGGGATAGCACTAGCACTCAATCCCAAATCGCATAGCCCATAATAATTGTGATCTCCTATTTTAACAGATACTACTGGAGTACCTAAAATTGGGCCTTTATTCTTGGTTGTGACAAGGTTAGTGGAAACAGCACAAAAATTTATATTGGAATCTAAAGCATCATTAGTAATAAGATCCTTAACCAATGCAACTCGAGGATCGACCTTGATCTGGTCCTCAGACTCATCAATTCTTCTCTCACTCTTATTCATTATGCCTTTCACATAAGAGTGCTCCCTTATTCTTACGGGAAAAGGGGGCTTTTCATATAGGCTTTTCATATATAACTGCAGGAAAAATAGGGTCAGCAACATGAATATCAATAGGTGATTCTTTGAAGGGTTTATGATGTTGATCCTTCTTCTTCTTAGAAGAGTCAATATGAGAGGCAAAGTCCTTACAATAATCAATCATCAGATGGGAATCAAGACCAATCTTAGAGCAAAAGGTATTAAAATAATCAGTTTTCACATAGCTCTCTATATAATCATGCTCATAATTTATAGTGGATTCAATACCTTTATCTATTTCCCAATCTTCGGTATTCTTCTGGATCCTTTCAAGGAGATCCCATCTTTCTTCAACGCTTTTCATCTGAAATACCCCACTAGAGGAGGCATCCAGCATCTCCTTATCCTGACGAGAAAGTCTAGCATAAAAGTTTGTAAGTATAGTTTTCTTGGGGAGCTCATGAATAGGACATTTGAGTATTGGGGATTTCAATCTCCTCCAAGCTTGAGCGATGCTTTCTCCGTCACGAGACCTAAAGTTATAGATATAATTCCTGTCTCGATGAATTTCATGAAGAGGATAAAACTTGGTATGAAAGAGAGACATAAGCTCTTGCCAATCAAGCAAATGAGAGTTATCGAGAAGCTTATACCAATCTGAAGCTTTATCTATAAGCGATACGAAAAACAATTTCTTCATGACAAACTCCATTGATACACCTGCAAGCTTAAATAGTGAACATAGTTGTGATAAATATAGCAAGTGTTCACTGGGATGTCTGTCTTCTGCATAACGATTAGCCAAAACACAATCGATAATACCAGCTGGTATTTTATAAGGCACAATTTCAGTAGGAGGAGGAAAACCACCATAGATGTGGGGTGTTTCCCCGTAAGAAACGATCCAATAGCTAGGTTGTCCATACGGACAAAGAGGAGCAACGGCAAAATAAAAACAACAATATAAAAATTTCCTTACCAACTTCACTTACAAATAGCGCTATGCTCCCCGGCAACGGCGCCAGAAAACGTTACTTGATGACCCACAACCGTAAGGGATCTATTGCAGCGTTTTCCATAAGTAAGAGTGTCGAACCCAACGAGGAGAGAAAGGTATTGATAGGTGATTTTGGACAAGGAATAACTGCAAGCACTGAAAGATAACTTTTTAGGGGTTTTCGATATAAGCAACAATAAGATAAAAGTAAGCAAAGTAAATAGCACTGAAGAGAAGCAAGTGGCCCAATCCTTTTGAGCAAAGGATAAGCCTGGCAACTGAACTTATAAAGACTAAAGCGTTCTTGAGGACACATGGAGAGGTAGTCACGTGCTTTCGCCATACTCCGTATCGATAACAAGTGTTGTAATGATAAGTGTTGAGTGGGTGGATCTATGCTAGCACACCTTCTAGACTAAGATAAGTGCCCTCTTATGATTAAACATCTTGCAAGCATCCGCAAATATAAGATAGAAATTAAGGCAAAGCCTAACCATAGCAATAAGATCAAGGATCCATTATTACCTTGTGCAAAAGTGTGCAAACTGGGGTTCAGGTTTCTGTTACTCCGGCAACCCACCGTAAGCATTCTTTATACACAATGTATTCCCCTAGGTCCTTAATAAGGCGAAGTGTTGAGTGTTCGACTCACACAACACCACTAGGAAAATAACAACACAACTTAAGTATCAAACAACACATATTACTTCAACATCATATGACTACTAACAACTAGACTTCTCCCATGTCCTCAAGAACTAAAGTAACTACTCACAAGACATAAAAGAGATCATGATCAGAGGTGATAAATATATGATAAACAATCTGGACATAATGATATTTCTCCAACAAAACTCAATAGCATTCACCACAAAGTAGTAATCAACACCGATAGAGTAGAGAGGATAGATAGTACGGATTACAACACAAGATAAACTTGTGAGGTGAGATTGGATGGTGGTGGAGATGGTGCTGATGTTTGGGATGATGTTGATGATGATATCGATGATGCCCGTGACGATGGTGATGACGATGGCGATGATCTCCCCTTCCGGGAGGTGATCTCCTCGGTGGAATCTGCCCGCCGGAGAGCCCTTTTCTTCTCTGTAGGTTTCCGCCACGGAGCGACGGCAGAACTCTGTAAAAGCTTCTCTTTTTTAGGTTTTCGGGTAACGAGCAGTATATAGGCCAGAGGGGGGGATAGGGGAGTGTCCCCAGGGCTCCAGGCGCCCTCCCGGCGCGGCCAGGGGTGGGGCCGCGCCAGGTGGCCGTCTGGGGCCCCCCGTGTCCCCCCTCTGGCCCCTCTTCGGCGTGTCTTCGTTAATCCTTTGGAAAATACCCTCCGTCGATTTTCAGGTAATTTGGAGGTATTCTTCTTCAGCAACTCAGCGTCCACTTTTTACCGCTGAATCCTGCGTCTGCTGCTTCGGCACCGGAAAGTTGCAAACTGTGTAAAACAAGCCAAAACAACATAAGAAAATCATCGTAACATGAAATATATCAATGAATAAGGATGAATTACGATATAAAATAGTGATGCATTTTGGACGTATCAGGCACCGAATCACTTGCTTCGCCTGGACCTGCACACAAATAAAGATAACTCTGCTCCCAACGAGCACAGAGAGGTTGTCAATCTCTCCGGCCTTGCTGTTCACAAAGGGTCAAACACAAGAGATAAAAGGTAATGGTGATAACAGCTAGAAAGTAAAAGCAGGAAAATAAAAGAGCGTGTAAACGGTGATGAGAATATGGACCGAGGTCCCGTGATGTTCACTAGTGATGTGTCTCTCCCAAAAGACGATAAAACTGCTATGCGAGGTAAAAAAATCACAGCTAGGCAATTGACAAGATTAAAAACGCACCGCAATGCTAACTATGCTACAAACAAAGGACAAGGCTCAAAAGCATGGGCGGTGCGCCAAAATAAGTAGAGCGAAATCCAACTGCATCTACTACTAATCATCCACCTTGAGATATATATCCAGAACATCTCGCTGGTATTAAGTTGCGAGCCCCACCCAAAGTGTAAACCCAAAGAAACAGACAATTGCATTAAAAAGCACTTTGCGTAAAGTAAACAATCCTTGCAACCGTGATTACAAGCACCGTTGTTTTCCCCCTTGTGTCAAAAGCACATCCCCTAGACTCATTTTTCTGTCACTCAAGCGTGTCATCAGGGGGCATGAACCCACAATCGAGCATAACATTCCCTCTTGGAGTCACTACCTACTACTTGGCCAAAGCAATAAACAACAACGCAGAACATGCAAAAATTACTTAGGAACAAAAATATAAAAGATAAGAACCAAATATATTACTCAATCAGAAACTGAATATAGTCTCATAATCCATCAGATCCCAGCAAACTCAGCATAGCAACAGCAGAAAATTACATATGTGCCTCGATCATGTAGGGCAGCTCACGAGGTCTAAACCATGAAGAACAAAGAGGGGAGGGAACATCACATAGCTACTACTCACGGACCCATGGTCCAAGGTAGACTACTCACGGATCATCCGGGAAGCATCCATGGTGGATGAGAAGCTCCCGGAAGTCAATCCTCCCTCCGGCAGGGTGCCGGGAAGAGGTCTGCTGGCGCTCCCGATCTTGGAAGCGCGGCGGCGGCGGAACAGAGGCGAGATCGCAAAAAATGGTTCTGTCTTCGGAGGTTTTGTGTCACAGAGAATATATAGGCGAAGGGGGGCAGCCAGGGGGCCACCAGGTGTCCAGGCGCCCCCTGGCGCGGCCAATCCCTAGGTCGCGCCACCAGGGCGCCTGGACCCCTGGTGGTGGCCCTCTGGCCCCACCCAGGTGATTCCGGAAGCTTCCGTTGCGCTGATTTTTATCTGATTTTCCCAAATTTTTGGAGCACTTTTAATATGGGGGAAACCTGAAATAGAAAAACAACAGAAAACGGGAACTGGCACTGTGGTGCACTGACTTAATAAGTTAGTCCAAATATGATCAAAATTGTATGAAACTGTATATAGATCATAGCAATATCACACAAAACATGCATGGAGCAAGCAGAAATTATAGGTACGTTTGGGACGTATCAACATCCCCAAGCTTAATTCCTGCTCGTCCTCGAGTAGGTAAATGATAGCAAGCATAATTTATGTGGTGACATGCTAACAACCATATAAGAACTTTGAAAGTAAAGCAATCAAGGTATGTAATTCAATTCAAGTCATAACAGGCAAGAGTCTATATTAGCATTGCAACAAGCAACATAAGAACATACAGGTGCAAGACCTCTTGCTGTCCGTGACTCGAATGTCTCCAGATGGTGTTTGCGTGCAAGAAGGGGGATATGGGAATACGAGAGAAAAAATATATTTTTGTTGAGAACTCAATCTACTAAAGTTTCACACTTGGTCTTCTTTGGAATTTTATCTTGATTCGTCCCCAGACCACTAGCCAGGAACAAGTCAATTTGATCCACTCCTTTTTCTATATTTTGAGCACTCATGCAATGGTTGAGCGTAAGCACAAGAGTTGACACTTAGGATGGCAAAGAGAGAAATATGGTGGAGGAGGAAGACAAAAAAGTTGAGAAAGGCTCACATCAATGCGGACAATCATAGGCGAGAAGGCCAAATGATAGATATGATGTGAGGAGTAGTGATTGTCATGCAACGGATGCACATATGAGCTAAGAAAAGCTCTCCAATGGAACTAGTGGGGGTGCATCCTACTTGGTCGCTCATGAAGACCTAGAGCTCGTTTGAGGATGCTCATCCTTGGAATATGCAAGCCAAGTTTTATAGTGTGAAGGGTCCCCAAATAGCTATATGCATAAATGATCATCTCTATGGAGCACAAGATACAAGAGGGAGTATGAGTGTGGATCTTTCAAAAGGAATAGTAGTGTTGCCCCTTTCTCTTTTTTAATATTTTTTTCTTTTTTCCTTTTTTTGTATTTTTTGGTGGCCTCAATGGCTCTTTCTATTTAACTCTCATTTGTCCCTCTGGCCCCACCCAGGTGATTCCGGAAGCTTCCGTTGCGCTGATTTTTTATCTGATTTTTCCCGAATTTTTGGAGCACTTTTAATATGGGGGAAACCTAAAATAGAAAAACAGCAGAAAACAGGAACTGGCACTGTGGTGCACTGAGTTAATAAGTTAGTCCAAATATGATCAAAATTGTATGAAAGTGTATCTAGATCATAGCACTATCCCACAAAACATGCATGGATCAAGCAGAAATTATAGATACGTTTGGGACGTATCAGCGATCCACCTTCGCCAAAAGCTCATCCAGGAAGGTTGCAGATCTACTATGGGTCGTAGGGACATAGACGAGAATGACCGCCCACCTAAACTGAGAGTTCATATCGGTGAGAGTCATGCTCAGGAAGAACTCGCCCATGTCCATATCCTCTACCTCAAACTTATCTTCTCAGGCTCCCAGCAAGATGCCGACCGAGCGACCGGATGCCATTAGCCATTACCAGGAAAACTTATGGGTACTCAGTCCCTCTAATTTCAGGCCATGCTAGTCTTCTTAAAGCTGGGTTATTTCTTGGGGCTGCATGGTTACTTTGTTGCCAGCAAGGCCCAAAAATAAAAGAGGAAAATACTTTGAATCTACTCAGTGTTGGGATGAAGATCAAGATCTTGAGGACAAGCTCTGTGAGAGTAGCGTCGACTAATCATAAACCAAGAGATAATGACACCTGCTCGAAAACAAAGCAGGAGTATGTGAAATTAATGTGGACGCTTCTTTTCTACTCCTTCCGTCCTATAATGTAAGACGTTTTTGCAGCTCAAATTGAACTTCAAAAACATCTTACAATATAGGACAGTGGTAGTAACCGAGAACTTTTCTGAGGCTACTGGGGTTGTCGCTTGTGATCACCACGAAAACTTTCTTGCAGCCTACATGGATGTTACCACGTGTTTACTGTGTGGATTCTGTAGATATTAGAGCGATTAGTAATGGCCTTGTTCTTGCAGCAACCCTTGGGTGCAGCATGCTTATTTTGGAGTGTGACAACTCCTATGTTGTCCATACCATGAAATATCCAGCATCTTAGGGCATCTTCAGCCGTTTGGCCCCCCAAGGGCGTTTTTCCGGCGAATTTATTGCCACTTGGGGTGTGCCGATGGAAGTTTCGGCTTGGGGTCAATTTGTTTCCTAGTCGCGAACCCATGGGCGAGGCATAAAAATAACTTAACCGCCGAACTTAACGAAATTCACTCCATTTGGGAAAAATATAGGCAAGTTCATAGATATTGGAATTTTACATAAAACATTAATAACAAAATAAAAAAATATAGCTCATGCCGAGCAAGCGGTAGATCTCGGTGGTTTAGTCACCGCCGCCGTCGTCGCTCGACGCCTCGTCCTTCGGCGTGGCGCTGCTGCTGTACCAAGCGCCGCCGATGGACGGTGGCCTCCTCCTCGTCATCATCCTCAATGGCGTCGGGTCCTCGTCGTCGCTGGCATTGAGGATGACCATCCCTCCCTACTTCTGACGTTGTTTCCCGCGTTGAGCCATCTCCAGGCGATGCCGCGCCTCTTGCTCTTCCAGAGCGCGACGATGACGCTGCATCTCCTCCCCGGCCCAATCCTCCTTGGCCCAGGTGATGAAATCCTGAGCGCCCCCTCGTTCGCTACCCCAAGTGGAAGGTTGATATGTAGCGTAGTGGCAATTTCCCTCGGCAAAGATACCAAGGTTTGTCTCCCGTTGTCAGAACCCCAACTATGGGGAAAAGGAAATTCAAATATGGGGAAAAGAAAAGCCCCGAAGAATTTAAATAAATGGCCAGATAAAAATCTTTTTCCAAAAATCATTTGAATGTTTGGAAAACTCCTAGAATTTTTGCTGATCATTGCAAAAGTGGTTTGGGTTCATTCCCAAGCTCATGGAATTTTCTAAAAATCAAAATGTGCCTTGGAAATTAAATATGACCCCTATTTGAATTGAAATTCAAATATTTTGAATTTCAAAAATGCTCAAATTCTACAAGTGACTTGCTACTGGTCACCTAGGATTTATAAAAATGTTTGGGCATTTTACAAAATTTCCTAGCTATTTATTTCTAGGCACAACAGAATTACAGAAAATAAAAATAAAGAAGAAATAAAGAAAAGAGGGACAGAGAGGCTTCTGGCCCAACTTAAGCACCACGGCCCAGCCAGCCCAGGCCCACCATGGCTTCTTTGTCGTCTTCCCCCCCGGGCATGAGCACACAGCTGCGTGCCCGGCATGCCGAGGCCGCCGTGGCCGCCACGGCCACGCAGCTGCTCCCCGTGCCCTATCTCCTCGCCGTGGAGACCGCCTCGAAGCCCCGTGTCCATTACCCCTCCTCTGTCTCTCTCTCGTGCTCTCTCTCGCTCGATTTTGCCTCCTTCCAAAAGCCGCTGTAGAGCGCCGCCGTGGATACTCGCGGCCGACGAGCACCCGAGCCCCTACAACCTTGTCCAGAAGATCCACCGCCATCGTCTATGTCGCTGTGCAACGGATCGGGAACCTCCTCGACCTGAAGCCACCGCAATCGCCGTCGCCATCTCGTCGGAGAAGCGGGAGCTCGCCGTTGAATACGTCGCCACCGCGCCTTCCCCAGCCACGTCGTCCTCACCAGCAAGTTCAGGGTGAGCATACGCTTCTTTTCCCTCTCTCAGCGTGCGATTTGGTGCCCAAAATCTCCATCGCCGCCGTGATCCGTCTCCGGCCGCCGCGCCGTCGTCGTAGCCGTGGCCCTGGAGCTCC